>CM035770.1:44353219-49353219 GCA_020466155.1 Pachypeltis micranthus | reverse complement strand
AACGGCTCTAACGATTTTGATTAAATTTTTTATATTGATAGCTCTCAATAAGGCAATGATACCATAAAATTCCCATTTGGGGGAAAATGACGAGAGCAGCACAATAAATTATGAAAATTTTCGACGAAAAGCGTTTTTAGCGCAGTTTTTTTCCTTATAAACTCCGCTGGAATTCTTGTAGAATGTAAAAAAAAATTGGTATTGTAGTTCAATCCAATACCTAAAGGGTGAGTGTTTCAAAACGATCATAAGATACATGGGGCTCCCTCCAGAAATGATGAATTTCAAATACCGCCATTTCGCTTACTACCAGTTCTAAAAGTTTTTACCCAATAACTCTGCCAAAGTGATTACTACCCTTCTTCAAAAACTCGTGTTTACAGTCTCATTAATTATCTGTGTACCAATTGCCCAATAATGGTCCTGGAATGAGTACGAGCAGCACAATAAATTCCGGAACTGTAAGCACTACCGCTTTCTGCTGCCGTAAAGCGTTGTTTGACCAAGTTCAAATTAACTGAGTGATAAATGAATTGATTAAATAGAATTAGCCATGTACAAAGTGAATTGACGTAGAGCTACGGAAAGTTGTGTGTTGCAACGCACCAGATTTTTAAATTTCAGGTCGCAAACAGTTCAGATCGAACACGCTCGATTCCTCAAGCAAGTATCATAAACTTCCCCAAATAATTATCGATTTTAATTCCATTACCTCAGTTTTCAATTTAACCCTTCTTGGTGTATTTCCCAACAAAATCTACTCGATTTATTCTGCTCAACTATTCTGCGTAAATTTTTGAATTCCCCTCCGGCTTTTACTTATTTTATTTGACAATTTGTCAACACATTTACTGCGTGTCACATTTTTCTCCGAATGTAGAAACGGTGGTTTAATGTAAATTCCTGGACTTTATACAGGTAGATTATTCGTACTGTGCCTATCCTTCAACCACCACCCTGCACAAAATCGGCACGCGTGAAAAAACGGAGTTGGTGAAGTTTTAGGTTTGACAATAGTAGGTATGATTACAGAGACTCGCCTTGAGACAGTCCAGAGACCTTGGCACAATGACCAACGCCTCAAGACGGATCGACAGCATACAGATGTCGTTAATTAACCGTTAAGCTTCTTACGACCTTTCGAGAGCTTCCCCTCAACGCTGCACGGAAACTGGCAACCGTTGAACAGTGACGTAATAATCTTTCATTTGTAGAACCTCGGTGGTCAACGTGAACAATCGAGTCAAGTTTTACCATCCAATCTAAAGCAGCGTTTATATCCCCAAAAGTATCTGATGCGATTCATCACAAAACTGTCCTCTTCCGCCGTTATTAAACTGTGAAACGTTACACAGACGAGCGATGTCTCTTAGGGCGCTATATCTTCGTTCAACAGAGGTTTACGGAGAAAAAAGGGGAGTTACTGGTAAGTTTAAGGTGGTTTACGATTAAAATGGCCTGAAAGCGATCAGATTTGACGAAAACTCAACTTTTTGTTGCCGATTACAAGTAAACACTAAGAGAATAGGATACTGAAGATTACTTTTTGAGCAAAAACGTTCTTAACCCTATTTCACCGTTACTTGTGTTTCTTCTGAAATTAAATTTGCGTGGAGAACTGAAAAGATATGGATCTGAAATGCCTAAAAGTATCTGAAGTCTCATCTTTTGGTACATTTTGGGTTTTGAAAATTCGATATGGTTTTATTTCCTCTCAAAAATTATGAACAAAAGAAAGAAAGAACAAGCTCAATTGGTTCAGCCGTTCTTCTGCTACGACGCATGCACCGCCTCTCCTGTTGCTCTGTGCCATACTTCCGCGCGGCTCTGACACCACCATTTAAAACCCGTTTAGGACCGCAAATCTTAGTCCAATGAACACCACGACTAGATCTTCCTCACTCTATAGTGGTTTTCAATTCCTTTATTTGTAGCGAGGTAGCGAGAACTCAACCCGAAGAGTAGGAAAAATAATACGCGACGGTCCACTATGAATCATAAAAGCCTCAGAACCTCTCAAATCATGCAATGCTACATAGTTTTCGTTTTCTCGTGTCTACTATTCACGAGGGCATCGCGGATGAAGTTGCTCATTAGTGAAGGGGGCTCCTGTATAAATTTCCCGTTTGAAGCGCTCCGTATGGAAAAGAACGAGGTTGTCGGCGGTTAAATATTTTCCCCGCAAGCCACGGCAATACCAAATAAGAACCTCCACGACAACTTGCAGGAACGAGTAAGTTCATTCATAAATACCTGTATTTTTGACCTCAGTCACTGCTCTTTGTCTAGGAGTGTTCAAATGTTTGGAACAAACGATGGTTCTCAATGTTTTCTTCCTCTCGCCATTTTTCTGAGGGCTGAGAGGTGAATCACACTCGACTAAAAAAGTCCATCAGAAGTTTGTCTAATTCCAATTACCAGAAAGTCTGTGATCTCCTTCAAATAACAGGCTCCGACTCTTCAAAATCCTGCGAGAACCGCGGGAGGCTCTCAAGGAACGAGAAATGTGTGCAGCCATTACAAAAGAAGACGGATCGCCCTGTCGTCAGTGACAAACAAGGAATGTTGCAATATCTCGCATTATCCCCAGAGGTTGTTTACCAAGTTGATGTTAACCCTCAAGGCCCCTTCAATAACTGCGCATGCCCTTGTGTAGTTGGTCATGAGCCCACAGCCAATTTGACGGCCATCGGTAGCTTTATGGGCTACTTCCGAAAAGTTCTTTACGAAATAATGTTATCCGTTGGCCAGTTCAGCATACGGATTGAGACGAATACAGAGGAACAGGCCAAGCAGCTTGCGGAGAAGTATTTACAGACAACAAAAAATTCGGTTACAGCGTGTTAAAGTGTTAAAGATTGTTCCGACCTTTTTAACAAATTGATGGAGCCATGTACCTTCAAATAGCGTGGCAGCAATGCCAGTCTTGAAACATACAGAATCTACATGATATTTACTTACCCATAATTACCTGCAGTTGTCATTTACCTCATAAACTACGACAGATTTAACGCCTTCATGAACCACGTAATTCCATTAAAAGCAGTGACAGAGATGACACAGACCTGATGGTAAGCGACCTATGGCGAGGGTGTGTTAATAAGACACGGGGGATCACGAAGACTAAGACAATAAAGGATGTGTGGATGTGTCTTACTAGTTCTTACTCATCTATACACACACACAGTTTTCCTTAAGGTCTTATACTCAACTATGATTGTAATAGCTTAAATTCATGCCATCGCTTATCAGTTTCTTGACAACGCCGGTAAGAATGGACGATATCCTGTTTGGGGGCAGTTAGGGCACAGTAAGCATTCGGTAAACTTCCACACAGCGTTACTACCCATATTTCGCAATTTTTCCAAGTTGCGCTCTTCCCCAGTAGGAAGGATTAGCTTCCCCCACCCATTCCCAGAGAGGCTGGCTGGAATCTTTTACTTCCGGAGGAAAGTGGCTCTTGACTTATAGAGCAGACTAGCTTGTTAAGCAATAAAGTAAAGCCAAAATGATACTTGATTGAGGTAACACATACACCTAACTTGCTTCTTGTGTAGGTTTGAACTAATGAACATGAAGGTTGTCTTATGACTTACCTTTCCGACAAACCCCGTGAAACCAGTCAGAAAAACGTTCTCTCCATCAAACGCACTTCCTGTAAAGAATGAAGTTAAATAATTATCAATTAATTCAAATTTAATATTTAAATAATTATTATATTATAACGAATTCGTGCGTGCGTCGTGTGTAAATGATATTTAGCACCACAGTTTGTAACCGTTGTTTGTTTCCGTTATCAAGTGAAAGGCACAGAGTTGCGTTGCAGCACTAGCTTTTCGTACAGACCTTTTAGAAGGGGATAAGAAAAAATCGTTATATGTTTACGTTAGCTGACTAGAGCTCTGAACTGGGAAGCTTAATAGGTCTCCATGCAACGTATCAAAAAGTCTTGTTTTGAGAATAGAACGCGTGAGTTACGTGTAATCAGCGTTGTTAATTAATTCGATAGTTATCAACTGTTATCAACTGTGTGTTTGAGTTGTTGGAGAGCGATTGACTAAAAAGTTAAGTGAACCTGAGCTCTGCGCCAGTATCTATGGTTTCTTTACAAGAAACTATAATTCTTCCTCCTAATCCTCTATTATTAGTACTAAACTACCGTCACTAGGAACTCTAATAGAAATTTGGTAGTTCATATCTCCCCTCCATCCCTCAGGAAGAGCACTCTTTTAGCCGCTGCTCATGTAACGTTTGTATTGGGCTGAACAGAAATCGCGGAAAGTCCTTCAATTATCTCTAAGGTGGTATTTTAATTAGAAGCTCTTAACCTCGTTTAAAGGAAGAGGGGTGACAGGGAGCTCTCCCTTCGCCACTTGAGGCTTTCTTCTCTTTTATCTACATCCCCATGACTCTGTTCACTTCGTGTATGTTTTTTATTCCTTTTTTTCGTTTTTACTTTCCGCTACCCGAAGGGAACGAAAAAAATCTGGGTTTTCTTCAGATCTTTACGTTTTGATGCCTACTGAGTCTAAAAAACCTAATTTCGGCGCGTAGTCCGTGTGTGTGTGTCTGTAGTTCGATTTGCGGGAGAACGGCTGATCCGATTGAGCTGGTTCTTTTTTTGTTTTGTGCGATTTCAGCCGATGGGAAGGGGGTGGGGGACGAAAATGTACCAAAAACTAGTGTTTTTCGCATTTTTCTCGAAAACGGCTCCAAAAACTTTGATTAAACTTTCAAATTATCCTCTACTAATTAATACCTAACTTTTCTTATCTATACATATCTCCATGAAAATACGGTGAACGGAGATATAGGCCTATGAAGCAAAAATAGGTTTTTTACGCTTTTTGGCAAAACGGCTTCATCGATTTTCACCAAACTCACAGGATGTTTTCAAATAGTTAATGCCTACATATTGTTCACTGTTGGTAACTGCTTCATCAAATTCGATCAATCGTTCAGAGTGTCTTTTAGTCACCCACACCAACATTTCGTTTTCCATAATTATTTCTGTATATATACTCGTATGTTGAACGGAGATATAAGCCAAGTTAACTCAGAAAAGGAGATTTGTCGAATATTAATTTATCGGTATTCCAATTTTCTCAAAAACGGCTCTAACGATTTCGATCAAACTTACGGAGTACTCTCAGCTAACTAGTCCCTACATTTTGTTCACCATAAATGTTTCCGTAGAAATGCGTTGAACGAAGATATAGCGCCCGCATATGTAGGTGGTGTTCGAACTTAAAGGGGAGGCGGAAAGTTGTGTGTAGCTACGCACCGCTCGTCTTTTCTTCATAGGAGCAGGTTGCAGCTTGGAACGTTTTCTATTGTTGAAACCAGTTTTTTGACACTAGCTTCTCATAGTACCACACCAGGTTATTGAATTATTGGAAACCTGCTGAAATTGACTAAACTTGCAGCGAACGTGAGCTCTTCATTCGTTTCCCCTGAATATAATTCCTTCGTTGTAATTCATTTGTCGCCGAGAAACCCTGCAGCGAGCTATTCAAACAGCAAACCTTGAGTTCAGGAATTATGAAGTGATTTGTGACTGCCCATTCCACTCAGCCTCAAAGTCCAATTGAATAACGCAAGACACTGCTTATCAGGAAGTGGTAATTTCAGTTGAATTTAGAATGATTTAGGACGAATCCAGTTCTTCACATGTCCATGATGTGACGGAGGAGGGTAACCTGGGAAGATTAAACTGAGGATTTGTATTTGTTCAAAGTCGTGGAGAGAAGGTCGAACACAAATTGCGAAAACTTGAAGGCCGCTTTTCTCGAAGAACAGAAAGCCCTCGATTCTCGGACGCCGGCGGCATCTAAGTTGAGAAGGTACTCATTTACTCGGGTCAACGTTTTGGTGTCAAGTCTAGTCGGGGTCAACTATTACCGCGATCTCCTTCCATCTCTGTGACTATCTCTGGTCACGAGCAGCACAACCGGTTCATACGGAAATTAATAAATACTCATTTATCTTAACATCAAATTTGAACTATAAGCCTCCAACATGCAGTATAGAGATGGAGTTGAGTAGGCCAGGAGTGGAACTCTAGCGCGAATTGCTAGAACATGATGTCTTTAGAAAGCGCTCGCCCACAGGTCATCACCAGCAAGGGAAGAGGTTCTCGCCCAACAGGTACGTTAACTTCGCCAAAGGAGTTTCTCACAACTAAACTATCGCTGTTCAATTTACCTCTCGATTAACTGACGGAGGTCTTACGTTTTTTCAAGTCCCATCCCCCACCACAACCCCTCCTTCAGGACTTTCACTTGAGGTTGATGCCGCCTCTCCCACGACTCCACCTACTTCAATCTCGTATTCCAATACCAAACTGCTCTCATAACATCTACTGCGCAACTCTGGCAGTAAACGTCTCGCTTTGGGGAGGTGGGAAATAGATATTCTTCCCTTCCTAAAGATAAAAAATTATTATAACCGCCAGTGCGGATTCTTGAATTTCATTTACAATTTATCGAAACACCCTTGTCGATGAGTTATTGGCGCATGACAACCGGCTGATATCCTGGAACCATATTAGAAGGCTGTAACTGAGGTAACGAAATGAATTCACGTCGTTGGCCGTCAGAGGGAAGAAACCAGAAAAGCGAAAATGGTTAATGCTCGCAGTTGTTGCAATTGTGGTAGGAGGACTTCAATGGTAGGCCTAGGTCGTAAGGCGTAAGGATTACACGGATAGAAGAAGCGCCCTGCAACTAAGTCACCAACTAACCCTGCTGCATCATACTAATATTCTTATTGACAGAATGGTGTCAAAAAACGATAATTAAATGGAAGCGGTTGTTAAGGGACGTAAGAGGGAGGAGGCCCCATGAATTTACTCCTGCGTGTTGACAACCAACCCGGAACCGTTTAACTCATTGCATCAGGTTGGCCCTCACGCCCCTCTGCGAATGGCAGCTCTTCTGTTTGGTTCGGAACGTTCAGGAGCGGTCTTTCCTCCGTAAAACGGAGAAATGCTACGGCAAAAGAATAACTGGCGCGTAAATCATAAATATCTGCTGTGCTGTATCTTAAATCAACGAATTTCTGCAGGAGCGCTCATGCAGCGCAAATGTTAGGTACTAGTTAGCTAACAGTGCGATCAAGAATTCGGAATTTACTATAAAAACTCAAAAACGTTGTTTTTCTGGCACATTTTCGTTGTATTCTGCTGTTCAATGGAGTGTCAGAGGATTAGGGAATCAACATGTAGGTATTGACTCGTTAAAGACAAGTTTGATCTAAATCGAAAAAGATGTTTTTCCGTATAATCCAATAAATCTCTTTCTGCTTCTTAGGTACGTCCGTTCATCGGATTTTTGTTCGCTTTAGTTCGGTATTGAGCCAATTTTGAGGAAAAACGGAAACTCCTCATTTTTGGTGAAGTTTAGTTCCCCACCTCCTTCCTGCACATGGAAATTACTCATAACCTGCTTCACAAAATAACGAACAAAACGATAAAGAATAGAATAATAGAATAAACTTTATTCGGAACAGAAATATTCATGAAGACAGGAAAAAAACAGAATTACGCGCTGAATAGTGTGGCCCGTCTGTAGGTAAACCTGTATTGACGGGCCAGAGTAGCTCCAATATCATAATAAAACTAAAAAAATATCATACCCATAACTGACACAATCAAATTCCTTATTGATACCAAATCACATTGAAAAATAAATAAAAATAATGCCAAACACAAACTCAATAGGATAAACATGTACCTATAAAACATTATTACAGTGCCTAGCAAGTGACTACGCATGTTTCGTGTGCTATGATTCACTCATATCAATCTGAAAAAATGGAGGGTTCTAGACGTAAGGGCTCGTTAGGAGATCCTCTACGCCGTTGGACCCCAGGGCAATAAGCCAGGAGTATACACATTTTTTATAGGAGGACCGGGAGTGAGTAGAAGGGTCCGTAAGAGAAGCCGGAAGAGAATTATAAACTAGGTAGATGAGGTATTGCGGACTTCTAGAGGGAAATAAAGTACGAGCTCAATAAATAAAGGGACGAGCTCAATCGGTACAGTCGTTGAACTGCAGATCTCGTGTTCCAGCTCAGTTGTTTTTTCGATTTACTAGCCTCAAAATGTGAGGTGATAGCAGCTAATGTTTTTACTTTCCTTGCTCTACGAAGTAGAAAGGAAAGTTATGTAATCGGCTGAAAAAGATTTTTTGAGTTTTCTTCAGACCTTTACGTTTCAGACCCTCCTGAGTCCGAAAAACACTACTTGGGAAAATGGTCTGTGTGTATGTGTGTCTGAGAAACGATTTTTAGAGAAAACCACCGTACCAAATCACCTCAAACATCATATCTCCCCCGCAGGTCACCATGGGACGCCAAAATAAGGGTATGAACAAAATCCACCGAAAGTTAACTATAGTTATCATAGTGATCAAAACATCAAATATTTTTTTTCTCAAAAACGGCTACAACGATTTTAATTAAATTTTTTATATTGGTAGCTCCCAATATGGCAACTATACCATAAAATTCCCATTCATGGGAAAATGACGAGAGCAGCACAATAAATTACCAAAACTTTCGACGAAATCGATTTTAGCGCGGTTTTTAGAGAAAAAAACCGTACCAAATCAGCTGAAACTTGAAGTCTAGCCTACAGGTTACCATGGGACGCAAAAGTAAGAGTGTGGGCAAAATCCATCGAAAGTTAACTATAGTTATCATAGTGATTAAAACACCAAATTTTTTTTTCTCAAATACGGCTCTAACGATTTTGATTTTATTTGTTATATAGATAGCTCTCAATAAGATAATTATACCATAAAATTCCCGTTCGTGGGAAAATGACGAGAGCAGCAGAATAAATTATCAAAATTATCGACCAAAAGCGTTTTTCGCGCAGTTTTTTCCTTATAAACTCCGCTGGAATTCTTGTAGAATGTTTAAAAAAAATGGTATTGTAGTCCAATCTAATACCTAAAGGGTGAGTGTTTAAAAACGCTCATGAGATACATGGGGCTCACTCCAGAAATTCCTGAATTTCAACTACTGTCGTTTCGCTTACTACCAGTTCTAACAGTTATTACCCAATAGCTCTGCAAAAGTAATTACTATCCTTCTTCAAAAAATTCGTGTTTACTGCCTCATTAATTATCTGTGTACCAATTGCTCAATAATGGTCCTGGAATGAGTGCGAGCAGCACAATAAATGCCAGAACTGTAGGCGCTACCGTTTCGTGCTGCTGTGACGTGTTGTTTGACCAAGTTCAAAGGCCATGTACAAAGTGAATTGACGTAGAGCTAAGGAAAGTTGTGTGTTGCAACGCACCAGATATTTTTCATGATTACAATAGAATGCTTACCGTTTGGGTAGCACACGAGGGAGACAACAGAATTGGCACATTCGCTAATTAGAAATATGAAGGACTGGAAGGGCGGAAAACGCGGAACGTTAATTACCGCCTGACGCAATTTTTGAGTGATCGCAGCTACTTCTGTTTGTTCAACATTGAAAACAACAGACAGGAAAGGAGTCTGACGCCTAAGTTAAGGGAAAACCGCGCATTCTTGACGCATCCGCGACGGCCAGGGCACTTTGAATGCAGTTTTACACAATTTAGTAGAAGGAGCCAAGGTTGTAGGAGATACCTCCATCTTCCAGTCGTTATTGCTTCTACCAAACATATTTTGCAAGCAACGCCGAGTAAGTTCTCCATCAAGACCTAACTTCAAAACTGTTCTCTTATAGTGGTAATGGCGAATTTTTTTCAATGGTTTTCGTGCGGTTTCTATTGAGAAAAATCTATGCGAACCGCAGGGACATCACTCCGGCTTCCAACTTTACACTGTACATTAGGAAGAAAGATTTGCGCTAAATAAAATGGTGCCAACGATCGTGTTAAGTTATTTCGCAGAGCTGAGCAAAACCATTACAGGACAAAGTGTAGCAGATTGCTGTTTAACTAGACCGTTGATTTTTGATCCTGCCGTTCTGTGGCCCCCTGCACACATAGCCACTATATGTTATCTTAGCCCAACACATTTCCAGGGAAGCGCTTACGAAAGTAAGCTGAAAGTACCTCGTGAGTTTGGCTCAAAATCGTCAGGTCCGCTTGAGAACAAATTGGAGGACCTCATTTTCTAATGTGTTTCGGTTTATGTATCCGTCCAACCGATGTATACAGAAATAGTTGAGGATAGCAGAACTTGGGTACTGGGTTGCTAGAAGGCACACCGTTAGGGTCACTGTGAAAAGTTTGAAAACGTTCAATAGCTTTTTTAGCACATTTCGGTCGTTACCTCCGCTCATCTTAATGTCATAGGAACATTTACAAACATCAGTATGTTCGTGTGACTGAAGAAACCTTGTGCGCTTGATTTAGATAGTTAAAGATGTTTTGTTCAAATTAAAATGTGTTCTCCAAGTTTTCACAGAGGTGATTATAACGTCAAGTCACGTATTATATAAAAATACGTTGCAAAGTTATTCAAAACCGTTGGAGTTTTCGAGAAAAATGCGGGAACCTTAATTTGCAGTTATCCCCCCCCCCCACCTCTGTGAAAAGTGAAAATCCTTGTCATGTGAATCATCCTTTTTTTTACACCTCCGATAAATGCCAAAAATATCTGGTGCGTTGCAACACACAACTTTCCTTAGCTCTACGTCAATTCAACCGCAACGACAGTAGTTGTAATTAAGGAATTTCTGGAGTGAGCCCCATGTATCTCATGAGCGTTTTTAAACACTCACCCATTAGGTATTGGATTGGACTACAATACCAATTTCTTTTAACATTCTACAAGAATTCCAGCTGAGTTTATAAGGAAAAAACTGCGCGAAAAACGCTTAAGGTCGACAATTTTGATAATTTATTGTGCTGCTCTCGTCATTTTCCCACAAATGGGAATTTTATGGTATCATTGCCTTATTGAGAGCTATCAATGTAAAAAATTTAATCAAAATCGTTAGAGCCATTTTTGAGAAACAAAATTTGGTGTTTTGATCACTATGATAACTATAGTTAACTTTCGGTGGATTTTGCCCATACCCTTAATTTGGCGTCCCATGGTAACCTGTAGGCTAGACATCAAGTTTCAGACGATTTGGTACGGTTGTTTTCTCTAAAAACTGCGCTAAAATCGGTTTCGTCGAAAGTTTTGGTAATTTATTGTGCTGCTCTCGTCATTTTCCCACAAATGGGAATTTTATGGTATAAATGCCTTACTGAGAGGTAAGAATATAAAAAATTTAATCAAAATCGTTAGAGCTGTTTTTGAGAAAAAAAATATTCGGTGTGTTCATCACTATGATAACTATGGTTAACTTTCGGTGGATTTTGTTCAAACCCTTATTTTGGCGTCCCATGGTGACCTGCGGCGCGAGATATGATGTTTGAGGTGATTTGGTACGGTGGTTTTCTCTAAAAATCGTTCACAGACACACATACACACACACACAGACTATTTTCCCAAATAGTGTTTTCGGACTCAGGAGGGTCTGAAACGTAAAGATCTGAAGAAAACCCAAAAAATTTTTTTCGGCCGATTACATAACTTTCCTTTCTACTTCGTAGACCAAGGAATGTAAAAAGAACGAGGCTCAATCAGTTCAGCCGTACTCCCGTCAATTGTGACAGCCGACGCAAAGATACACAGATCACTACGCCACGGAATAAAGCATATCAGATTTTGTAGACCCCAAAACGAAAAAACGCTGCAAATTATTGCAGTACGGTTTATTATTCTCTTGCACAGTACGATTAGGACCTATTCAATCCAACGTCGAAAAATAATAAGAATATAACGCCGCTACATCAACAATTCGAGAAACGACAGCTCATATGTTTAACTACGTATGAAACCTAATGTTTCAATCAATATTTTCGATAATTTTCTGGTTATCCAGTTTGACGCAGTCTCACACTTCCAAGACCCAACCCATTCGATTCAACTTCAAAAAATACTAGTTTACGACACGAAGTATGGCCTGACTACAAAGGAACAACGAAAATTTATATTTTCTAGGCGACGATAGGCAATTGGTATGATGCAACTAGCCAAACTGACGGGTGGTTGGAGAGAGGCGGGAGACAGTCGGGAAATAAGCGCAGGCCGAATAGATAACTTTCGCTATATTTTTCCGTGTTTTCCTTTCAGTAGTTGAATTTGCTTCACTATATTTACTGATATTTCACTGTTTTCCATCTAGACGCAGTCCTGCACCCCTGCGACTAGTCCTATTCGACCCACCTTTTTCAAGGTGGACACAACTAGATCGCAAATGGAATTGTTTGCACCACGTTAAAGGTGAAACATGGCTTGGATGGTTGACGTACACTGCACAATTTGGGATCTCCGTGCCTTTGATACGTAAAGTGCCCAATTTGTAGGGGAGTAGTAAAAAAAAAGTTCTCGACAGAATGCATAATTACAAAAAACCGATTACCAATAACTTCCTAGTCATTTCGCTTGACGACAAAGCGACGCACACGACGCTTTTATCCTACCTTGCCAGTCACCTTGCAACTTTACTTCCTACACTCTCTCCTTTTATATCAGTTATTCGATGACAAGTTGACGGTAGGAGGAGCTTTCAACATTCCTCAACGTGTTTCTGTGTTGTGTAGTGCTCTCATTTCTTTTAGTCATACAATATAATTTAATATTATACAAGTTATGAGATGGCCCCTCACGAATGTCTTTTTAAAAAGATTTATTTACAAAACGGACGGAAGCACGTTACCATGAGGTGGCAGAAGTAAGACTGAAGAGCTGAGAGACAGCCTCTCCTATTTATAAGGGCGCTTTACACCATCAGCATTAGGCGTCCAATGAGTTCTTACATAGCTTTAATAAGTGTTGGTACATAATATAAACCATGCAAGAAGTAAGGAAAGTTGCTTGTTTAGCTTGGGAATAAGGTAAAGACGTCGACGAAGAACTGGTAGAAAGAAGACAGAAATCGCCAAAAATGTTTTGACTCGTCGCAATCAGCTCAGAACTCTTGCTTCAGTTCAAAATACCTCTCCCTCTTTTCCCACTTCCCCCAAACTACATGTACGAAGTTATTCATGCCTCTTAGAAAATTAATTTTGCAACTCTTCAGGAACAATTAAAAAAGTTGAGAACGATATTTAGATAGGGAAACAGGAAACTTGAAGGAATACTCCTTGTCCTTTGGACTCTTCGAAACTACAGCTTTTTCCTCGTAAAATCTTTTTATCTTTTTAGCAAATAGTGACCCGGGTGGTTTGGTACAAAAACATACACTACTACATTCATTTCCTTGGGTTCGTCAACCTGCAAACTCGAAGGAGAGGTCAAATTTGGTTTTCAAAGTTTCACAAATTCATCAAATCTGTAGGAAAAGTGAAGATCTCTTCTCAAGCCAGGCAAGAGGCAACGGCAGGGATGGTGAGAGATCGAGAGTTTATTTCAAAAGTTACATATGCATAATTTATGAATAAGTTGTTATTTTCTATTAAATTGATATCGAAATATACTGTATAATTATAATAAAATACGCATTATGTCCTTAAATTTTGTGTTTTGAAAACGGTCAAGTTCGTACAAGGTTACGAAAAAACGTTAACTATAGAGAAATTGATAAGGCGGGTTTTAGCGTTCCAAAGCATTCGAGAGACAAGAATTTCCTTCCAAATTTTAGTAGAACCTACTGGACGTTTTTTCGAGCCAAAATCGCCTATTTCAGATGGAGTTTTGAGGATAATTCTGCAACGATCCTTGAAATTGCTCATCTATACTAACGGAACGTTTTCAAAGGTGCGCGGAGGGTGCAAATAGTGCGAACTTCGCTTTAAATGTTCTTAAATTATGATACGTTGTGGATGACGAGTGAGCGAATTATATTAAATTGTCGTGCAGTTAATGACGTAGTTTAATGTCAACTCACTTATGTCCAGTTGCGACATAATTAAACCGACACTGTTCACCGAAATGAAGGGAAAAGTCGACTTTGTACGAATATTTGGTGCAAAATTAATAACGAAACTAATGGTTTAAGATGTTGGCGTCAGATCTGCGAACAGAAACAAGAAACTCGGGAGACTGTCAGGCGGAGGACGCGGGCTGTCGACCAACGTCTCACGGGGGTTCCCCACCAGGGAACTCCCTCTCGTCCGACGACCCACCACAGACTCTTTAGATGACCTGGT
The DNA here is from genome assembly GCA_020466155.1 of Pachypeltis micranthus. Taxonomy (NCBI): domain Eukaryota; kingdom Metazoa; phylum Arthropoda; class Insecta; order Hemiptera; family Miridae; genus Pachypeltis; species Pachypeltis micranthus. Next base: position 49,339,066 of record CM035770.1, on the reverse strand, counting down.
CAGCTCTAGTCAACAAACTATCGGGATTATCGTGAAATGGCTTCCCTCTTCGCTATTCCGTCGCATTGGACGATGGGCACAATTAAGGAGTACAATTACGCAAAAGCCGGACGTTTCAAGGATATTCGTTACTTGTTTTCGTTTCAGTGTCCGCTGAGTTCTCCGAAATAGACACTCAACAACAACAAGAGGCACATAACTTCAACTAATGTACAGGCTTTTGAGAGGAAACTGATTGGCTCAAATTTACTGCCACAGAGTGAGGAGCAATCCAGTGGTGTCACTAGAGCAAATCCGCATCTATTGACAAAACTGCTTAAATGACTCCTGAAAAGTTTCAATGATTCGTTGAGGGTTGTTGTATAATAAAAGACTTTCCCTGTTGGCGGGTTGAGTGCGATAGAATTTGAAGAGAGAAGGGCGCACACTGAGAAGTCCGGCCCTGTTGGGAAGCACATCACGGGGTACCGTAGCGTGGCAATGGGAAGCCCCTTTCCGGACGAAGCTTCTGCTACGGAGGACTTTATGGGCATCTACAGGGTAGTGACAAACAGCCAGTGAAAAAAAAACCTTCCAAGCTCAATCTGATTGTACACCATTCGGATAATGCGATAAAGTGGCAATTTCCAAGTGGGAAATGTTATTTTAGTAAGCTGCAAGTGATTTCTCCCAGTCCCACATTTCTCAGTAGCTTGGTTCACTGTTCGTAGTGGTACGTCAAGTAGTCCGTTCGTCTACCGATATCAGTTATTAAAATGAAGTGCGTAAAGTTCATGTATTTCGTGTCTCGGTATTTCAATTCCCTGTGTCTTTAGGAAATGAGTCAACTGGGCCCTCCTCACGCTCAGAAGCTAATATTTTGAGCAGATATGTTCCGAACTTCGATACGTTTTCTTGAGCATCTGCGTCACCTGTTTCTCCAAATTAAAACAGGCTCAACTAACTGACACATGTGCGCTATGTGATATAGTTGAATACAAAGAACGTCCACGTATACTCTACAGATACCAATTCAGGGAACCGAAAAAGTAGCTCCTTAGAGAAACAATTAAATTTAATCCCCGCCGACTTTTGTTTAAGCAAATGTAGGAGTACGAGTGCACAGCTAAGTTAATGGCAAACTCCGTGATTTCACAGAATTTGTCCCACAACGAGCATGTCCTACATGTCCTGTGTTTCCTTCCTACTGCTCCCTTTACCACGCACGTTGGATTAAGTAGAAATAGTTCTCTTTTGGTTTTTAATTCAAAGGTAGGGAAAGAAAATGTAAGGTTCTGTATACGTTTACTCTGAGCTAAAGAGGGCTGAAGGAGTCGCCGATCTTTTAAAATCTAACATCGCTCTTGTTTAAGAGAGAAGTTTGACATAGGTCTAGGTTTCATTTAAGGCTGATTTAACCAGCTTTTCCAACAAACTCGGTGAAATAGTTACATTCTATTGTCTCCTATTAAGACTCCAATCTTCGTTCATCTACTAATCGAGTGCTCAACGTATTTATTTTCGCTTCAAAACTTACAATTCTCGTACGAGACACCAACGCTCAAACGAACCTCTCAAGATTTACGAAACTTCGAGCTTCTAATGTTCACTTCCCAGCCATTGCCCGATGTCACTGGTTAATTGTGTACCAAATGGGAACCCCTTAGTTCACTCATTGCGAATCTTAAGAGACGCGTATAACTTGCGACATAATATTTCTAGGTACCCTTTGACGGCACCAGCCCTTCGCACATTTGGCAAATAGTGTAGCGCTGTCAGACAGCCTTCCCGATAACTATAAATTTCGTTATCTTGTAGTATACCTAATTTGGTTTTATGTTCGTCTGTTTTTGATACACGAATAGGAATAGGGGCCGTTTCCATCGAAAATATTCAATGTTTTGCACCGATTTCACCCCTAAGCTCATTTCGGCGTCCCATGGTAATATGCAAGATTAATACCACATTTAAGTGATCTGGCTGTTCTCTCTGAATCACGTTCACAAACCATTTTCTGAAACGATGGTTTTTGGGACTAAGAAGACTAAGATGGAAAACTATAATTTTTCGAAGGTCTGAAGAAAATAATAAGGTTCTTCCGATTTTGGTTCATTATTCATTCAGTCATTCAAACATACACCTATGTTTTCGGTCAGGAAACAATTTTTACAGTCCCCCGATAAAATTTGATGCGTTACGTTTCAAGACATGGGAATTCAAAGTTTGCAGAGTCCGTTCACTGTCTGGGCCACTTTTTGCATCTAACATGGTATAAAAATTCATTCTTTCGCAGAAAATTTACACTTAGAATCTACTTGTCGCCTACTCGGCCATCCAATCGGACGAGACCGATTTTTTTTGGCAAGATTCGTGGATTTAGACCATATAGAGGGTCTAAAACCCCCGTTCTTTGGGCACGAAAATCCCACGTTGTATCTAGTTGTTCCCGACCAGTCGGCAATCCGGTCGGACGAAGCCCATGGTTGCTATGCCTAAAATATCTGGTGCGTAGCAACACACAACTTTCCGCCACCCCCGTAAGTTCGAAGCCCAGCTACATACGCGGGTGCTATATCTTCAATCAACGCATTTCTACAGAAACATTTATAGAGAACAAAATGTAGGGACTAGTTCGCTGAGAGTACTCCGTGAGTTTGATCGAAATCGTTGGAGCCGTTTCTGAGAAAATTGGAATTCCGATAAATTAATATTCGACAAATCTCCCTTTCTGAGTTAACTTGGCTTATATCTCCGTTCAACGTATATATACAGAAATAATTATGGAGAACGAAATGTTGGTATGGGTGAATATAAGACACTCCATTAGAATTTATCACATTTGGTGAAGAAGTTACCCTGGAATTTACGGAAATGTTCGAAAAAACGTTATTTTCGACACATTTTGATTTTAATCTCTGTTCAATGGACCGTCACAGGAACATTTATTGAGAACAATATGTAGGTATTAACTATTTGAAAACATCCTGTGAGTTTGGTGAAAATCGCTGAAGCCGTTTTGCCAAAAAGCGTAAAAACCTAATTTTGCTTCATGGGCCTATATCTCCGTTTACCGTATTTTCATGGAGATATGTATGGAGAAGAAAAGTTAGGTATTGACTAGTAAAAGATAATTCGAAAGTTTAATCAAAATCGTTAGAGCCGTTTTTGAGAAAAATGCGAAAAACCCTAGTTTTTGGTACATTTTCGCCCCCCCCCCCTCCCATCGGCCGAAATCGTCCATAACCTTATTTTGGTGTCTACAAAAAATAACGAACAAAACAAAAAAAGAACCAGCTCAATCGGATCAGCCGTTCTCCCGCAAATCGAACTACAGACACACACACACACGCACACACGGACCACGCGCCGAAATTAGGTTTTTTAGACTCAGTAGGGTCTGAAACGTAAAGATCTGAAGAAAACCCAAATTTTTTTTTTTTGGCCGATTACTATACTTTCCTTCCCTTCGGGTAACGGAAAGTAAAAATGATTTAAAAAATTTTAAAACGCAATTTTGGCAGATTTAGCGCAAATAAGCCGTGTTCGCTATCGTTTTCTAAGCATTTTAGACGCTGGGTAGAATGAAACAATTCTTAGAGGTGTACGACTGGGTCGACCAAAAATAGTGAAATCACTGTAATTATAGTGAGCCAAAGTCTGCACATTGAAAGAACTCGCGGGACAGTATAGTAGTCGTTTCGTCGTTTGTACTCCCTCCCTCCCGTCTTATTAAATATTAAAACTACCCCGCCTGCTCGATGCAACGTCGTGCCAACTGCCTAAACGCGGCAATAATATTTAGTTTTCGTCGTTCTGTTGTAGTCAGGTCATGTTTTTTTCTCAAATTGCGAAACTATTTTGGTTAAAGTAACCAATTTATTACGTTCTCTATAAACGTTTCTTTGAAACATCAGTCTACAGCGAATCATAGAATATGGAAGTGCGGAAAGTCGTACGGTATATTTTTCTCGCGGCGTCCCACATTCACAACGCCTTGTGAAGCATTGTTTTCAAGGAATAACTCACAACTTATCTCATCCGAGTGTCATTGACACGAGACATTGAGGAGGACTAATGAGCTAACCTTGTCGCAGAGATAAGTCGGATCATTCCTCTCGGCTGACACTGGAAGCTCTTTACTTTTATGCCATGTAAATTCGTATTGACCTCACGAGGATGGGCCAACGGGTTGAAATCGCGGTGCTGCTGTCGACTTGGACTTAGCTCCAAGTTGTTTCTCTGGATCGTGGAAGTCCAGGACGATAATTTGCAGTAGTCGTAACATTTCAATTGATGACAAGCCTACAATAGTTTATACCTGGCCTGACTATAAACATGGACAAAATCGTATTCGGGTTTTTCATCATTGTGATAACTACAAGCAATTTTCTAGCGATTTTGCTCAAAATCTAGGAGTCTCGAGTCAACCTGCACATGTAAACATAATAGCGCTTATACGAGGTGTAACGGTCATAAAATAGGAACGACCGACGAAATCTCGGAATTCAAATTACTGAAGAGACATTCACTGAATTTTCGCGCAGTGTTTATACAATTCCAACGATTCAAAGACGAACCATACCGACAAAAAAAAATCATGTTGACAGTCCCATGAATTACTTGCAGGTTGGCTACTCGATAAATGTCGAGATAAATAAATTCCGGAATCTTAAGCGCAGCCAGTTTCAGCGGTTCAAAGATGCCAAATCGACTGTTCACTTCATCAAATTGAAGCCATCTTCTGCCAATTTTATGTTCATATTTTGTTAGCTGCGAGTGGACCTAGAACGTTCGCTCGAAGTGATAATCTTCAATCATAATGTCCGGCATAATGATATATTTCAAAGAGTTTCTACGAATAAGACGGAAGACATTACCGTGCGTCTGCAGTCCCGCTATTGAGCGATGCGGCAATCTCTCGCCAAATGCAGTACTCCCCGCTTCTGCGGCCTTCTTACTTCGTGCACCTCACCGTAATTAGCGACATCACGACTGAAATGAGGAAGAGGAGCAAAAGATTCTCGATTCCACTCTTGGGGTCCTTCATCTTTACTCTTAGTATTACATAGTCGTCACGCAGACTTAAGCGCATTTCCTTTTGAACACCTGAACGATCATCTGGGATCTTCTCTGGATCTTGCACAACCTCATCTCATTGTGTCCTTTAAAGGTCGGGGTCGCCTCTTTCTTCTTCGATACCCCCGACCGTTCACGTCGACAAAAGACGTCGCTCGACCGACCTTCGTCCTGCAAACATCACAACGAAGAAACCGCGATACCAATTAAAAAATCGATTTATACTCCGCGGAAAATCCCGTCAGTAAAAAGAACTTGTTGACAAATGTAGCTACTTTGTGAGCAAATAGTGAAAACATTAAGCCAAAAATGTGGGAAAGCAAAGTAAATTGGTACGCAAATCGGAAACAATTTAGAGAAAATAACGCGGAAGTCGAGCTTGTGAGTACAATATCGTGAAGCTGCCTTAATCGATTAAAAATTGTAAGAAAATTTAATTAACATTCGACAAATCGAGGAATAGTTGGAAAAAATAGCGAAATACAAATAAATAAAATACCGTTGGGAAATGTAATAAAATGTGTAAGAAATTCAAAGAAAAAATTGAGTGAATTCGTTAGCTAATTGAAAAAGAATGATGAAATAGTTCCAAAATGGTTATAAAATAGAGTGAACATTTTTGACAAAGCTTCTTGAAAGTTTCGGTTCAACTGTTGAGGATTGAGTAAATTCTTGCCTCATTAAACCATGCTTAGCTCTGAGAAGTGACTGACAACCGATGGAAAATAGAGAAATATGTAGGCAATCGAGAAACATTCAACAATTATAGAGTAACAATTGAAGGAAAATCGAGTCAACAAATGTAAATTCCGTTTGTGAAATTTTGAAAAAATTCAGTGGCAATTATAGAAGTTGGTGAGTTGGTAGTACGAAAAATTTTGTGGTGAGTTGGTTCTGATTTGACTCAATCTACAACAATTATGGAACAATACTTGGATAACTCAGCAGAAGTTGATGAAAATTCGTTGAAGATATTGAGAAATAAGGAAGCATGTGGGACAAATGACATCAAATTGTCGACGATTAGGAACCGTAGGAAAACTAGGTAAGTGGTGTAAGTCGAGTAAAAATTGTTCGTTGAATTAAGAGATATTTGGGTAAAGAGTAAAAATCATCCAATAAGTTCAGTACAAATCGTCGAATATCGAGAAAAATGTTGAAAAATCGCTCGATAATTCGAAAACAAACTCGATAAAAATTGTGTCAATTCTGTAAAACCTTCTGTAGAACACCTATAATATTGTCGGGAATTATGAATCGTTAAACAGTTTGGTGAACGGTATGAGGAAGTCCCGTAAATATTAGAAGGAAAGTTCAGAAAATTCAATAAAATTGCCGAAGATTGTGAATCGTTGGAATGATGACTGAACGGTGTATTTAAAGGATGGATCGTAAGTCACAACGAAGATAGGAAGTACGAAAGTGGTAGCTCATTCAGGGGCGTTCAGCGAAAAGCCTCCGTGACGATCCTGAGTGGGCTCTTTCCGTTGTCTGCTATTGAAATCTGTAGAAAATTATTCAAATTTCGTCATCAGCTCCACACTGAAGTTCGCGAACGACTGAAAAATCATGGCGGGTTCTACTGTACCTTTTACGCGCCATGAGCAGCCCAACTTTGATGTAAGTAAGGACAGCACGAGTAATGAGATGATCGTTCCACGCACAACGCGACTTCGTCTTGAAAAAGGGCAGAGCACTGACTTAGGAGGAGCAGCGAGTGGACATGACTACGCAAAAAGTGACCCCACCTCATACAACATATAGAGTTGTTTGGAAGCGAACAATTGTATGAATTTAAGTGAATATTCTGGAGCAGTTTAGGGTATTGGTAAAAAAACATTGTTTGGGACAAATCAACAAGTATTTAAATGAATGAAATCCGAAAACTCTTCCGAAAACGAGGAAAAATCGTACAAAATAAATAACAAATTATTTCGATATCGAGTAAAAATGTTTGGCAAAGTGAGAAGAAATTGTTGGAAATCAATATTCGATAGAACATTAGTAAATAATTGCTGAGAAAACATTTGAAAATCGTATTACAAATCTATGGAAAAGCTAGCAGGAAAGGAAAATTCAGTAGAATGCTCGGAAGTTGAGTTAGGAAATTAATTAAAACTGGGTAGGAAATTGAAGAAAAATTTATATAATCGTTGGAAAATTTGGTAAAATGGTAGGAGACCACAGTTGTGAAGTTGGAAAATTGAGAGAAAAGTGTTGGGAAACTCGTGGTTTGTGAGTGCAGTGCCTCATCAGCACGTCTTCGTTACCTTAATTCAAAACGGCAATTAATGATATTTCTTGTTGAATGGCGAGAAAGAGAAGAGCAAGCTTAGTTTCATGCAGAGTCATCGGCTCTGTGAAATCAAATCAACTTAATGGCATTCGATGATTTATAAATCGCAACGACGAACTTGACGAGCAACCTCCTCATTAACTGCGCCTACCTTGCCTGTCAGGCTCGTCGTTGGAAACCAATGTTGCGAGTCATGGTCCAGAGCTGTTTTTGAGTCTAATGGTTCATTTATTGCTGTGCAAGACAAAAGGCGAAATAAATTGTTTCCTTCTTATGTTGCTCTTGTTGTTCACACTTCAGCTAATTCGCTGGTGAATAAGTGGCCATTCTGATCTCATTTGTTTCCACTGCTGACGAGCTTCTGGTGCGGCCCTTCGTCATGTTACCGCTACGTTGGCAGGCAAGTGAATAGAGAAGAGGAGTTACAGATAGATGTTCAGTTGTCAATGCCAGAGGGAAGGGCATTTGCCGCAACCTACTGAGAAGGGATCAGATTCTCAAGAATAAAGTTTAGGAAAGCAGATGCAACATAAAGGAATATTGAACTATAACGATTTGAAGGGTTGTTAACTCTGCATTCGAAATTTAGTTTCACCACCAGGGTACTAAGGTGCTGCCGGAAGGGTGGACTCAATGTTTTTGAACCAGCTTTTGCCCGCAACGGCTACGGATTTCGTCCTACCTACTGATACCAAACAGAATTTTTGTGGGACCTCGTTAATCTCTTGACCACGTTATAGGCAAAGTATGGCCCGGATAGCAGAAGGACTTGCTGTGTCTGACAAGTGAACCATGAAATAAGGGAGGGCACGAGGAGATCCTCAATAAATGCGTACACCTATGCGAATAATAGTTTCGGCAGTTTCCACTACTTCTTCGCGCATATCGGAACAATTGCCTCCTAAGACCTCAGGTGTATCCCTTCACACGGCAAAACTTCAGGTTCTGGTTTTGCATAAATGAACATGTACTTCGATGCATCAGCCGAATAACTTATTTGCAGGTATTTATTGACAATAGTTAACGAGTTTTCGTGCTTTGTTCGAAACGTGGGAAGATTTTCAAAGAACATGTTAAAGAAAATTGTTTAGGATTAAACATTTTTGATTTCTGAAGCCCAGTTTTAGTCAGTGGTCAAGCTTTAGTTGAAGTCCATTGAACAGAAAAAAATAGTGAACGCGAAGGTTGAGACGGTTTGTTTTAATGTTTATTTTATACCTTCGCGCTGTTTAGCTTTTAGTTAATTCGAATGTTTTTAAATCTTAAGTTACTTTACATCTTGGTAATAGAAATTAGATAACGGGGGGTTTGGTTTCAACTAAAACTTCGTTCGAGGCTGATGAGCAGCGAATTCAGACAAATGGCGTTCCTTTCTTTGGTCACCCACTCAGTCTCAGAGGCGACTTTGTAAGAGTCAGGTCGGACGATCACTTCAAAGGCCGTTGCGACAATCAGCCGCTCGTTCGTTCGAGGGTCGACAAATCTGTTCAACAAATAAACGATATTCTTAAATAATCATAAAAAAGTAATTCTTGACCGTTTCTAAAAATAAGTTCACACAGATCATGAAAACCGGTCCAAGATGCGGTCGATCAGTCCTCATGATGGTCAATATTAATAATCTTGCTAATATTAACCAAAACGTTAGCATCTTGGACAGATTCTAAAGACAGCAACAAATGTAAATATATTCTAGTAATGCGTAGCCAGAACTTTCAAAATTTTAGATTTACCAGGGAATGCCGTGGGACGGATTTGACGTTTTGGCAAATTTGAATTTTTTGTTCTAAATGCGACACTAACTCGAGCACGGTTTTGAGTTATCAATCACAGGACTTACGGGTGTTTTCGAACATGACAGGCCTCGCCAAGAAAAGGAGTAATCACAAGCTGAGCCGAATCAGCATCGTCGAGCTTGCTGTCTAATTTTTTCCTAAAGTCTCCTCCAAGACTCAGCTCACCTGGAAAATGGAAAAGTATTCTTGAGAACAGAAAAACGACAAGCCCATTAAACCAAGAAATGAAAATAGATTGATGAATATCAAGTTTCATGACAGTCTGTAAACACTTTGCATTCATCACGCTCCCCTTACAATCAGTACGTTGCTGAGTAGTAAAAAAAACAAGCCCCACCCTGGCCCATGTTGTGAACGACATTGAAAAGTGGCGATGGCACACTGTTTTATTGACGAACCTCTTGCTTGCCCTCGTTACTCATGACTTCTGACTCTTTCCCTTGAATAGACGTCGCTTCTAACATAATAAACTGCATTGAAAAGTGGCAGTGTTGTGGAGAGGGAGACATATGGCACTACAGATCTGTGGCGTCATTGGTGCCTCAAAGAAACGCACCTACACAGGGCACTCAGTTTCCATCACCAACCACCATGCAGCATGCCAGTACCATCAGCCAGCGGCCGCTTCACAAGAGATCGCAACTGTCAACTCCACGCCACAATTCACTGATCTCAGGCTGTTTTTATTCAACGCTCATTCCAGTTTCTGACATCAATCTCCGCGTTTTCTCTTTTTTCTTTTGTCTCGTGTCCCCACTCTCTTTCGTCCTGTCGTTTGCTATAAACTATTTTTAATAAATAACAGGATACCATGTGGTTCATGTAGTCCGTTTGAATCCTATATTGAATATGTAGAATCAGCGATTCTATAGATCTGTTGCCTTAGCAAAATGACCGTTCCTGAGCCCTCATGAGAAATGTATATATGAATGAATGTGTATGTATGTGAGTCAAATAATGTCATGGAAGTTGTGGCTTCGCTACCATGCAAGAGCCTGGGCACTCGCTCAGCATCTACCGAGCCCAGATCTGTAGAAGTATGGCAGGTTGTCATAGCCAGTCTCCTGGCAGAGCCCTGTTGCCCATGTCTCCACAATACACTCGACGCCCAAGTCCAGCGGAATGCTCGAGTGGATGCTGTATTGTAGAACTTCATGATCCAATGGAGCTCAGCTCTCTGGGATTGGGCCAGTACTCTCCTTTGATTGACTGAGTGTGCTACCCCAGAGAACAGGGCAGTAGCCAATCGTGCCTAGGTAAATGGCCTTATACATGAAGATTGTGTCATAGTAACACACACCTCAAGTAGTCTTATCAATCACTCCTAACACAGTAATAACCTTGCCAGGGACCTCCCACCTATATTGACCCCTAAGTACTTAACTTGCTTCTCAAGAAGGAGCTTGTGACCGCCAAAACGGATCGACGGTTGGCTATTTCATTTTCTTATAAAGGGGATAAACTGCGTTTTTTCCTCAGGCACCTGCAGCTTGACATGCTCATGCCATTAGGTGACGGTTCAGAGCACTTGATGGATTTCTGCCTCGATTCAGGAATCGACTGTGCATGGATCACAATCAGGTTGTCGGTCCACATAGGCGTAGGCTCACAGTCAGCCTCTATGAGGGTCCTTAAAGACCTTCGAAGAAGACTTTCCAGATCCAGAGTGCTGATTGGAGAACTGAGCCCTGCGGGCACCCTTTCTCTATCGCTCTCCAGACCGAGACATATCTGTACTGAATCGTAGCCTGACACTACAAACTGAAAAAAATACATCTTCATCTCAGAAATCGAATATTTAGTTTATATCATCTCATAGTTTATATCATGTTTATATTATCTCTTCTCCTTCAGGTACCATCAGCCCTTTTTATCACTCTCCCTACTAATCTGATTTTCATTCAGCTCATGAGAATTTAAATAATCCTCCAATAACCAGAATAAGGTTACTGGACTCGCATAAGGTCATGTGGAGATTTATCTCTGCGTAACTACCCTATCTTATCATTTTGTTCAATAGAACTATAATAATTTACGTCCACAATACCAAGCTGATTGCAACCATTCAATTGTGAACTGTTTTACCCAAACACTGATAAAAAATACAATTATAAATACAGTTAAAATAACGGGAATAACGTCGCTTGTAAATACCTGGAGTAAGGAGTTTACCCGCATCCAAAATCATGCGAATTTGGCCAGGATCTGCGTGGAGGTAGGCTTCATCCCATTTTGGATCGCTACCTGCACAACACATTAAACAATATGTAAAAAGTTAGTTACACATTCTTAACCGAATAATCGGAATCGGAGGAGGAATCTCTAGGTGGGACTTATTCGATTTTTCAAACTGTTTCGACCAAGACGTTGTTCCCCTGGTTCCTATTTCATTTCGTATGCATGTCTGTGACTATCCTCGGCTTGTTGGTAAATGCTTAGTCTTCGGTAGCCAATTTTGAATAAGGCTAAATTTTGAAAAACCAAAAAAAGTCCAACCTAGATATTGTTCCGCTGATTCCAAATTTTTATTTCGTGTTGTCTGCGACCATCCACGACTTCAGGGAAGCTGTCAAGCTTTCCATAATGAATATGTAGCTAAGGCCATTATAAAATGCTGTTCTAGTTGCAATATAGTTACAACCTCATTGCAAGCACTGGCAATAGTGTATGAAATTCGCTACTTTTATCAAGCACCAAGTGAGGTGAGTATATATACACACACACACACACAGGTTGTGCACCCCTCTGATTGTACGACTGTTTGCAAGACAGTCCACACTGTTAAAATAACATAGGGAGACGTACCTAAAGAAATTATATTTTCAACACAGGAATTGTTAAAGGTAGTCCAGTTTCAGCGATAAAGCCATCATCCAAACTGTTTGTTGGTGCTACTGATGATGGCTTAGTTGCCGAATTTCCGCGCAGAAATTATAATTTCTTTCAGTCGCTATCTTTTGAAAAACTACTTCCCACAATTACTCACAATCACACAATTACTTTCCAGAAGTAGCGTGGAAATATACTTTACCGAGATACAACTTCGCAACTTGCCTTGAGGTTCCTTTCTTCGCCTCAGAGGGAAACACACCCAACCAGCGGGAAAACTTTTTTGAAGAGGGGCGTCATAAATTGCACTAATACACTGGGAACAATAACAGGTGAGCTCCTTCCGGAAATAACCAGCTGGAGGCAGAGAAATTTAAAACAATTAGGTACGAATAAATAAGATTGTCAAATATAGTACTCCTGAAACACTGGATACACAGTCTTGTACCAAGTGGTACCAGCAAACTCAAGTAAATATAATACCTTATATTCGTCGTTCGTGTTAGATGTGGGGAAGGCGCTTCTAATCAGAAAGGTTCACAACTTAGAAATTGCAGTAAAAAATAAGAGCAGACCTCACCTGGTAGACCTAAACAGGTTCTGAGCCACAAACAAGCAGAAAGGTGGTCGCAGTGCGGCCTCTTGAGATTCATTGACAATGAAGGGACGTGAGGTGGAATGTTGGGCGGAAGAATTGGCGAAAAAACGGGCCGCGGTGTAGTCGGCGACTTAGTTAAACTATCGTTGGTTGGCGCAGTTTTCCGCTGTTGGGTATGAAACATATAAGTAATATTGTGACAGGCATTTAGTTATAACTGCATGAGTGTTCGAAGATAAAAACCATTATAATGCAGTGAAGCACAATATTTTCCGATTTTGAGTTGATCACAATTCACCATTTAAGGCATTTCATGGATGAAATGAATCTCTAGAACATTAGTGGGTTAAATCAATGGAAAATAGCAGATGTGATAGGTATGTGAGGGAAGATGCTTTTTCCACACATGACTCGGCAGAGGATTCAGGGGAGGTTACCTTACCCCTCACAATTTACAGTCAGCAGAGTGAAGGCAATGCAGGATGTTCACGGCACTGGATGGCCCCACATTCACAGCTACATCAAGGGTAGTGGGACAGACGTGGGAGCAATCTATGGAACGAGGCTTACGACTACTTGCTCAGTAGAATGATGAATACAGGCTGAAACAAAGGGCTCTCAGGTTTGTGCGTGGTACAGACTTGGAGCATGTCATGGTTAATGTGGGTGACATCCCCATTGACCTGAAGGCAGTAGAGCGACAAATGCTCCACCTGGGAAGAGGAACTATTACTGCCTGAAATGAGAATCACGAGGGAGGAGCAGTGAGTCACAGACGCGAAAACAGCGGTCCTCAAAAGGTGGTTCAACACACCCAGCCCTGGATGGGGAAGGCAGGAAAAGGGAGACTTCTACCTCACACTATTCCTGATTGAACAGACTCCATTCTGTGCATTCCCCTGTAAACGATAACGAAGAAAAGGTTTCATATTGCAGTGGCTTAGGCATCATTTCATCTTCAGATTCCAGACGTCCTGGCAGTGCCCCCAAGGTGTGGTAGGTGAGATGACCCCTAAGACAGCGCATGGGAGTATCCTGAGTCACAAGGCTAGCTGGAGAGTGGTTGATGCTGCGATAGAAGTGAAAGGAGGACAAGGGAAAGTAGAAGTACGTCCTGCCTGACAATGTGGTCTACCGCAACTACCATTTGGTCTACCTGACCCATAATCCTTTAGCTACACTTCTTTGGTGAACTCATCGATACCTTCAAAGGCTTAATCGCTTTCTCCCCTGCTCACACCATAACAATTATGGCTGGATACCAGTTCCTACAGCATAACCAACTCGTTAGGCTGTTGCTCAATGAGTTGAGATCAACGTAGTTCAAATTTTTAAGCCCAACCATCTCATATCGTATACAATTTGGTATCCTAATCGTGGTCCTTTCTACAGTGGAAAGCCTCACTGTAGAACTTTTGCAAACGAAGCGAACAAAGCGACAAAAAGCATTGATCAATCGAGCAGCCCAAAGACTTACGTAGCATGACACTAAACTTACTTCTATTATAAGCGACGGGGGTAGAGGTGCGCAACTCGCAGTAGTAGGGGAGCTTTGACTAGAGCACTGGATATTTTCATTCATCTTATCTGACTTCGTCCTCAAGGCACCTGGTTTTTCGCGTATCTCCAGGTTCCCCTTCTCTTTGCTATCAGACCAAACATGCGAGGACGCGCAGATGGGACTACCAGGGGTTCGGCATGTATCAGGAGTTACGATACAGACCTATGAAAAAAAAATTACAACCAATGTATTTACAAAAATAACCTTTTTAAAATTGCGTGTGTGTGTGTGCTTCATGATGAGATCTGTAGGGTATCTGGTGCCTCACCATTTGAGGGCTGAAATTTGAAGAGAGAGTGGCACGAATTGGGTTGTCTCGACCGACATAAACCCTTATGGATCGTAAGGGGTTCGTTCCAAGGTACAGTCGAGGAGAAATAAGGCTACCCAGCTGTTTCTCCAGAGAAACACTGAGGCGGGATGTCAGCACCAGTGATCCTACATGCCCAACTTGTATCCGGATTTTTCAGGGCTAAAATATTATTACTACTACGTTTGCGACTATTAAAAAATACAGACGACAGTGCCAAGTGGATACCTCAACGATAGGTCAATCATGCTTTGAGCTTTTCCCATCTCTCATTTTTTACCTTTTCTTAATGTTGGGTTTTTATAAATATATTTTTATAAACATATTTTACAGAGTCAAACTTTCGATGTATTCAACTGCTATTAGTGATTGATTAAAGTAACTAATCCATATCACTGCGTGAATTTTAAACTGTAGTTTTCACAGTAGCATGAATATTGTAAAGGAATTGAGACGAAGTCGGGCGATTCAACAAAATTTTAGGTCGTTAATAGTCACGAAGATTCCAGATTCACAACCAGACCTGTATAACTCCTCCTAACTCGCCTCACCAAAAGACCAAGGAATAGATGAGTAGGTAAGAGCCTGCAGCGAAAAACGAATTCATGTTGTATCCCAAAGTTCTCCGGAAACTGCTTAAGAAGTAGAAAAGTAGCCAGTAATAAAACTATCAAGTTCGAATTTCAGTGTAAACGAGATTACCTGATCACAAGCTCCGTACAAATCAACAAGGGGAATGTTGGCGTTGGGTGAAATATTAGTGGCTGCTACTCCTTGATCGTGACCGTTGACAAAAATATGTAGGCAATTGTCGTAGTCCACTGACACTCCGACAATCGAGCCCAAACCCAGTGTATCCAAATTGCTTCCATAGCTGGACTTGATCTACGAAAAAACAAACGCATTCAGATTACGTCCACAGTTTCAACGTCGAAGAAATTACTGGATTACACACTATTTACACCAATTTTGTATTTGTCCACAACGACCCCTTCGAAAATTGAAGAAAAATACTGTAGTGAATGGTGATTACTTTCTGTTCTGTTCTCTGTGTGCGTGAGTAAGCCAGTTCTGGTTTGGCTTCCTCCTCGTCAAACGTTGTGTGCGCATAATACCCCATGGGATCGGCTAAATGTCAAGAAGGTATGAGATACCTTCCCAAAACGCTGAATGACTCACCAGCTCTGCGTTTGACTATATGTACAAACCTTACGTCAAAATAAAGTGTAATGTCGTAGGTACTAGAATCTTTTACGACACGGTTCGTACGCAGAGAGCTGTCTCGGAGGCGTAACTTGATACGCACACCACGAGATATGCCCTTGGAAATGGCTACCGTTTATGGCATGCTATCCTGATTATTGTTTGGTGTAGATCGAACACAGAAGGGATCCCAGGGATAAAGTTGTCAGAAAACGCTTGCTGGGTTTTGACTTGGCTTCCCCAGTGGAGTAGAGTTTCGGTAATAAAATTGTTACAAGAAAAAATAACGTTCATAAAGTTTCTTGTTTCTAGTGAACAGGAAAAGAGTGAAGTGGCTCAACTCAATTTCATAACAACTTTTACTCCGACTATTTCAATTGTTTTCCTGAAAATGTGTATTGATTTCCAATCCGTTCGTTAAAAAAACATTACTTGAGCTTCAGGTTCCACGATTCATACTCAATTTCTTATCGACTTTTTACTCAATTTTCCAACCAGTCTTACTGTTCGCCAGCAGTTTCAACCGATTTACTATCCATTTTACATAATTTTCAAAGTTTTGTACGCAATATCTGAACAATTTTCCAGTTTTTACCCATAATTTTTAATTTGCGATATTTTACGTGACTTACCACTTTGGTTAATTACCTGCAAACACACAATCGAGTGTCATGAAACCGCAATGGTTTTGATTACGTTTAGAACTCACTTTGTGGCCGTTGTGAAACACCGAATCGCCAGATATTACCCAAGTATCTTTTTTCAGGCCCAGAGCAGTGACAGGTAACGAAGTAGAGGCTTCAGGTTCCACAGTGATGCCAACGCTCAGAGATGACACCCACCTCGAGTTAAGGGACTCAATTCGAATCTGAAAGTGGCCATTTTATTTATTAATTTTTCATTGAAGAGCCCGAAGTGAAGACTCAAGACACTGGGACATGAAATAAATGCTTACTTGAAAAAGAACGTCCCTCGGAAGGCCTCTGGTGGCCAACACAAGGCCTTGATTGTAACTGGAGACTCTCTTCGCTGCAAGTCGACTTTCGGAAATTTGGACGTTGCGCCCGTGACACTCGAGGAACTGCAGCGACACCAGCTGTAAATGGGGAAATTAAAACACTGTTCTACTAATTATTGCTCACGAATTCATTATCACCAGCGCATCCCCGCTATAATAAAAACAATCAAGTCTTATAACTTCGTCATATTACGACCGCTGAGTTAGAGACTGGATCAATTTTGTCATGAGCAGAATGCAAAGTGGCGATTATCAAAAATGGATGCACAGGGAGAAGAAATAGTCAGTGAGCTGTGGGACGTTATTCGTCAAAATGAACATTGACATCGAGATTATCTAATTGATGCACTTTTGAAATAGAGTTTCAACTTTGACCTTCTTAATATAAAACCAAAACAACATTCTGATGTTTAAAAATACTTACTTTGAGGTCTGGGATTTCAGTTGACGGAGCCCCAAGTTCAGAACTTTTGTCTGATTCTTCATTCTTTTTGCCAAGCGACAAGGTTTCGCTGGAAAAAAATTGTTTTTGACTGAGAATTGAATTTTATATTGACTTCTACCACAAACGTGGACATCTTTTTGAAACTTATCGAAATTCTGTTTCTCTCTCCCTCTCCCTCTCTCTCTCTCTCTCTCTCTCTCTCTCTCTCTCTCTCTCTCTCTCTCTCTCTCTCTCTCTCTCTCTCTCTGCTCAAATTGAGGTTCCATTTTGTTAGGTTGACAGTAGCATTCTGATTGGTGTACATGGCAAAACTGAAGTGTTCATAAGAACCTGAGGACAAGCACTTCATGAGGGGTGGAGAGTTGTGTCAATTAGATTTATTTAAGTGTCTGCAGTCAGAACAGAGCTGTTGTCACATTCACTCCCATCCATTTCCTTGTTTGTGATGGTAAATCTCTGAACGGTGATAGCGAATATAACTCCGCATTCCGGTGTCGTTCATACTCCCCTTTCACACCCCCTACGAATAATTAATAATTTAATTCTTAAAAAGCTACTATTGACGTGTTTTTATAAATCTGACGTGCTCGCCCCTGTGATTCTACAACCCTCCTCAAGTCTGGTCAAGGGATTTCTAATTCTCAATAAAGCTTCAGACCCTCTTTAATTAAGAAGTTTCCGAATAAAGTAAATTACATCTAGAGCAGATGTAGCATCATCCACCAGATAAAATGTAGCGATGGAAAATGTAATCAGAAAGCACTTACTTGGTTTTTTCCCCTGGTGATTCAATTTCTAGAATGGCAAGAGGTGCCTCTCCTTGAGCATAATTTTCTTCGGATTTGCTCAACAATTTCACGCCACATATTGGGCCATAAAGATCGACTATGGCGTATACTTTCTGTAATAGAAATCACTTATTCAATCAGTGGTCTGCTGCCGTGTATTGTACAAATAATTATCTCTTCGATATCGTTGGTTATTCACTAAC
This sequence comes from Pachypeltis micranthus, assembly GCA_020466155.1. Lineage (NCBI taxonomy): Eukaryota > Metazoa > Arthropoda > Insecta > Hemiptera > Miridae > Pachypeltis > Pachypeltis micranthus. The sequence goes on along the minus strand of CM035770.1, from coordinate 49,320,964 downwards.
AAGTAATTAACCTTGTGTGTAGGAACATGTATTGTACATCTAGCTATTCTAAATGGAATTTAACTATAGTTCGAAACAGCAGATCCCCTCATATACAGTATGGAGATGTGTCGGGAGAGGGAATTTGACGCACAATTTTCAGTGTCAATGGAGCGATGTCCTCACTCCTATTGCTTTAAATAACCAAATTATTCGACGTAAAAACTGCCTCAAGCTCTGAAACTAAACAATGGAAGGTTAGATTTCTTTTATCACTCGTTTTCAAAAACTGAAAATTCCCACAACCCCACCAATTTTCCTCCCGTCTTATGATCTGATTAGCCAAATTTTTACTATTTTCTTCGTTATTTTAAAGGACGTCACCTGGAGACAATGTGCATTCGTTTGCAGGAGTTTAATCAGCTGCTATATGAAGGAACTTCCGACGACTGCTGCATAAAACAAATTGTTATTTCCGTGGAACACTTGCATTGCTGCTGTCAGAGCCTGGTTGCTGCCGCACCACCCCCAAAGCCTGATGCAGCACCACTGCTATGGAGTCTGGTGTTCGACTAGGTTACTCTATCAAGAAAAGTATCAAGTGACAGTTTCTAACAGCTGAACTCTGCTGCAGACAATGGAGTCAGGTACTGAGGGAAGGGGGGGAACTACTGGGACAGAACCTGCCTACTGCTCATAGGGCTGTGTGACAGGAATATTAAATACCTTTAATCTCCACCCGAATCCCTCCCTACCAATTACTGAGAGAAAAAATTGAAGCATAGAAACGTTGCAATACCTCAATCAAATGATAAACGACAATTAAAATAGCCTATTACTTCATAGCAACTCACATCTTGTATTCTCACTGAATGACCTGCAGAATCTTTTTGTAAAATGTCAATTTAATATTATAATAGGCTTTCCACAATAAAACCAAATATTAACACACTGTGGCTCACTAACATGCAACTAGCTTCGCTAAACCCCTATCCAAAAAACGTACACACCTTTGTCATTACAGTCCTTGTAGTTTTCCTAGTTTCAAAAATCTCCACTCATTTCATCTCTGGAAACTCCAGATCTTTCTGCAGCTCAAATACACTTCCAAACTGTTTTATGTCGCGCTTACATGTTCCATTTTGTCCCCACCCCCTTCTTTTACGTGCATCTCACCTTCATTGGCCATATCCATTTCACGCAACACCTGCTCAAGTTATTTCCTTTGTTTTACAAAAATACATGTGTCCTCAAACTGAAGAACTCGCTGGTGCTTGATAAAATAAAGAGTTTTCAAGCAATGCTGATTGATCCGTGAATCCATCGCATATTGAAATTAAACAAACAGTTCAACACGCCCAAAAACGATCAAAAATCCGACATCACTAAGAAATTCGGATGAACTCAATGAGATAACACGATTCATGTTGTTACAGAGAAAAGGGAACATTTTGAGTTAATTGGAGCTCCCATTCCCAATGCAAGTGTCTTCAACGCCCTGTTTGAAAACTGTGTCAGTAATTTCTGGCTGTGAAAGTACAGCTACAATTATGGTCTCCATAATCGACATGGAGCGTGGTGTGGGAAATCAATAATGGTAGGTAGGACCTAACAATCTCAGTAGAGCTGCCTACAAAATTGATGAAAGAGCAGGAGAACTAGTTGGAGTCAGTCTGGGACCTGTTGTTCAGGTTTACTCACGGACTTGAGTAACACCGGACAGAACAGAACATTACCGTAGAAGATACCAACATCTTAGTTCTTAAGTACCGACGCTCCTGGTCTGCTTAGTATTTAAATACGATGTCAAGCCCAACAGCTCCAGATACCTCAACAAGATCTGCTGCTTGCTGACCTTTCACATCTAGTTCCTCACACACCTCGTATACATTAGAAACGTTCTTAGAAGAATTTATAATGATTCACACAAACCTTAGGAACATTGAAGGCTGCCACACCCTGGTCAATGCCGTCTACGTAAAAATGGAGGGAGGAATCTGTGCAGCGCTTGACACCTAATCGATTACCAGGGCGTAGCCATTCGATGGACGAGCAGTACTGAGGTCGGATAACGTCTCCACAAAACAGCAAGTTGTTACCTGTAAAAATAATGAACAAATATTGTCAAGTCTGGTAAGTTTTAAGATGAGACGAAGAGTCTTTGATTAGGCAAGAGGTTCAGCAGTTGACACAGGTGTGAGGAGAGTGCTTCAGCAGAATGCCGCCAACGCTCCCAAGCAGGTTCGAATGGGGATGGGTATTTCAGTATTTGGCTCCCAAAATACTAATCTTCCTAATATGTCTACCTCATATCAAGCACTGGAATTAGATCCATAGAACTGGTCTCTACTCGGGTCGTTTCTACAATCTCCTATCAGGCAGACCCAGTATTTTATTCACCCGATATTAATCATAATTGTTAATAAATCAGTCAGTTATCAGCAGAATCCAAACTTGTTTGTAATTTACTATACGGTTAAACAAAGTGAATTAGCCTCAATTACTCACGTTTAAGGGTTCTCAAATGGTTTTCAAATATGGTCTAAATGTTACTTAGTCGACCTAAAAGTGTAAATTTGTGCAACTAATCCTTGGTTAGACTGGGAAACCCTTGGCCAACACCAAGCTTCAAGTTGTGGATGACAGTAACACCCAATATGGGCTCAGAACAACTATTTAATGATCATTAAGCAGAAAGTACTGGTTTCTAATAACGAAATGTTGAGAAAACTTGACACACCACAAAACGTCAGCTATATATTCCTCTCAGGAGTATATTCCCATATTGAGGCCTTCACGGACGCTGAACTACTGCTGCCTAATTCAGACCCATTGATCTGCGACCTACGACGTCCACTGACGCCGACCTACTGCTTCCTGAGCTAATGCCTCCCGTTTCCAAATCCTACAACTACCAGCAACTCCGCCGTGTAACTATCTTTGGCCAACGAGCTGCCAAACGAGTTCCCTCATCCACATTCTCCAAAAGGACTAAAAGGATATCCCCTGTGAGGATGCACTGCCTTCCCAAAGCCTCTGGACATGATCATAATACAAGGGGGTGTGATGTTATGGGCACTATTGGAACAGTGGTGACAACAGTACGAAACAAGATCTAGCTAATTGGAACGTCTAACAGAACAGAATGATAGCAACTCCATCAAACATTGACGCAGAAGTTAAAGGCAGAAGATGAAGTTCAGGAAGGGGAATGCACCCCTAAATGGCAGTGGCTCTGCCACACGAAGCAGTCAGCCATTCTAATACCAGATTTGAGGTTGTACAGGCTATCGAACTGAACAGATGTTGTGGAATTACATCACCATTTATTAAGGAAGTATCCTTATTATTGACTATAGCCAGTACGAATACACAAGGATTATTTTGTTCAAACACACTATAAATATATTTATACAGAATAAGTAAAAAGAAGTTATTAGTCGGTGTTTTAAATTACATATATTTAGCCCAATGCAGCTCAGCTCGTAGCTCCCATAGCCACATGTAGGACTACAGAGATAGACACTTCAACAACTCTTATCAATATATACATATATGAGTGTGTTGACGAATCGTAATGATATAGACTGAAAGGAACAAGGAGTCTAATCAACAAACAACCACAGTCCCCCACTCACCATTCCACCTCCACTGGTGGATAACTCCACCAAAAAAGCCAATGTAAATTTATTTTCATATGGGCTTTGCGTGTCTTACAGGCAGTGGTACGTAAATACGTCTTAAATTCGGCAAAAAATTGTTAATCTGACTAACACTCGACAATATTCTGTAGACAGAGTGGAACAATTTGAATGAATTCCAAATACGGGAATAACTTAAACTGAGTTCCCACCTTGAATGCACCAATATGGCTCTTGAAGGCAATAAACATTCTGATATTTTCCTGGCAGCGTAACTGTAACACCAAACATCAAAGAGCCAGCCCATTGAGGGCAAAAGCTGTCGACACAGAATTCAAACAGTTCGCCATCAAGGAGAGGTTGTGATGAAAAAATTAAGCCACCCAGTGGAGATTCGCTGTTACGGACTGCATTTGTCAAAAGCATACCCAATTCAACTCCTTTCCAGCAGACTTCGTGCCATCTGCAAATATGTGAAAGCAATCAATGAAATAATGTTACGGCTAAGATCAAAAAGAAGGCTGAAATAACAGTAGTGTCAGATTGTCTCACTTGTGATTGGTCTGTTTAGGTGCTGGTAACACTGTGACTTCTGAAACTACTTCTGGAGTCACTTGACTTCCTTCCTGCGTACAGGTTCTGTCCTCGCTGTCAACCACTGCCTCTGGAGAAGGAACTATAGACACCTATGAAGTATCAAAAAAACATTCAATTTAGTATTGAAAAAAGTTCGGTTTTGCACATTCTTCGCACTGCATGGCTCACAAAAATGTTGCTGCACCTGAGCACATTGTCCAAATAGGTCAATGACGGCATACAACTGTTGTGGAAGGTTACTGCAGGCCTCACCCATATCCTGGCCATCCAAATAGTAATGGAGAGTGGCGTCATCATGTCGCTTCAAGCCGAGAATTGAACCTTCAGTGACTTTATCCAAATCAAGGGGGTATCCGTGTTTGAGCATGACTCCATCTTTCAAAACAGCGAACCCTGAAATGTTACATGAAATGAGGGATTGTGGTACATTGAAGGAGGAAATTCGACAGAAAAGGCTTCACAATAAGACCATTAAGGAGATAAGAGGGAAAGAGAGGCAGACAAATAATGTAAAAGCACCACCTCCCTACTCCCTCACACCCCTTAAAAAGGGGCTTTTGAAACTAAATTTTCTATTGTACAGAAATCAAAGCGATAATTAACAACCAACCAAGAACGTTACTTATTATTGCAGTATACGACGAGAATCCTACAGACCATTTCTTTCACTAACAACTCTCATTGCCAGCTCGTTTCCCGTGTCACAATTCGTAGTTTGAGCAGAGCCATACTACGTCAAGATAAAATGAGCGAACCAAACAAATGCAGGTTGTCATTCGATTGGTAGAAGTCTCACAAACGCAGAATATCCTTAGAAGGAATGCCTGGCCAAACCACTCACATGTGAGATTCCTAAAATGTGATAAATTACTGTAAAACAAGCACTACGAACTGAAAAAAATTACCTGACAACATCCAAGTGTCGTGTTCGATGTCTGTAACAATGCTAGGGTGTTCCAATTCTTCTGGTTTGATGGCTGCAACTCCTGGGAAAACAAATCTCACTCATAACAAATGCGATAAACTTACAGCGTGCATTCTGCTAAATAATACCTAACTTTTTATCTCAATGAAGATTTGTGTTCACTACAAGAGGGGGAGTAAATAATGTGAGGTCTTTACAACTAGTGCAGAATTGCGAGGGCTGCTACGAGTAATCAGAGTTGGTGTTCAATCAGCTATACAGAATCTCCATCAAATTTCCCAAAGGAATGTTGATTGTATGACGAATGGCGTAATGAAAATTAATGACAACAAAATAAGTAATCGCAGCGAGTCACACCTGCTTCAATTGAGCCAGCCCATCTGTCAACAATCTTCTCTATGACAATCGAAAACATTTCCCCTGGTCGGAGTGGCCGGTTAGTGACAACAATAGCGTTATTAAATTCGACCCATGGCTGCGGTCTACACGCTGTTTTTCCTCCATTTTTAATCTTAGCGTACCTTCCATGAACAGAATGGAAATGGAGTTCCCTGGAAAACAATAAAAAATCAGACACACAAAAGTACTATAACCTATTTTCGATAGATAAGATTACGTATTGATTCTTACTGCACAGAATGAGGGTTGGCCAAAAGAGGCGAGCAAGACGAGCAATGGGAGACAATGGTGGCTTGCGTAGCCTGGCCATACAGGTCTGCTACTCCGTACAGTCTGGGAGGAAGACCAGTACCAGCTTCGCCCTGATCCTCTCCATTGACCAAAAAATGTAGAGCTCCCCCTTCCCTAATCACTACTCCAACTCGATCTCCAGTCTACAACACAAGAATACAGTTTCTCTTTTCATAAGAATAAACGAAAATAGCACATTCCCAGCTCATTATTACACTATTGCAAGTAACTTAGATTTTTCTTCCTGTAATTTGGCATATGATGAGCATTCCTTGAATTATATCCTTGAGGGATTCATTTCAGAAAAATTTGAACTTCACTTCTCAACAGTTTTCACACCTGGTTCTGGGTTATGCTACCAGGCGCGACCACGGGTTGTGGATAGTGGAACGGCCACGGCATTGTCCCCAGGGGCATGTCTGCGGCCAGCTGTGAATAAGGTCAGCATGCTGACTGAATAAGCAGCCGCGAACAATGGGCAAAACCCAAGAGATCGCAGAAGAGATCCTGAACAAAGGGCTCAAGGGCAAGCGGATCTACATTTTCTCAGACAGCCAGGCTTTAAAGGCCATCGCAGCCTATAGTTTTAGGTCTAAGCTGGCATGGGAATGCCTCCATGCGCTCAAGCAGCTTGGCGCCCGTAAGAGGCTCTCCCTCATTTGGGTGCCGGCTGACAGGGGGTGTGAGGGCAATGAAAAGGCTGACCGCCTCACAAAAAGGGGTACAGAATCCCTACCCATCGGGCCTGAACCACACGTGGGTATGACGAAAAGTCACCTAAACCGTCTGGTTGCTCGATGGGAGATACAGGAAAATTGCGCCCATTGGCATCGCCACCCACGACTAAGACAGGCGAAAAGGCTTGCCATGCCTTCCTGTCAAAGGGCGAAGGCGATGCTGACACTCTCTAGACAAGATCTGAGAGTACTGATAAGCTTCCTCACCGGGCACTGCCCACTCAGATATCACCTCAACAAGATGGGCATTTCAGAGGCGGTGGAATGCAGACTCTGCAGTGAGGAGGACAAGACAGCAGAGCATATCCTATGTGAATTCCCTGACTTGGCAGCAAAACGCTTTGAATACTTCGGTCAGGGGACCTCTGAACCCCACATCATAGCGGACTCTGCGGTGAAGGACATACTCGGCTTCCTAAGGGGGGCGGGTATGTACGACGCCTTCTACTAAGAAAGGGCCAGCGTCACAATAGGCCCATATGCAGCCGCAGTGACAAAGGGACTTGTCCCACACGCCCTCGGGCCAAAAAAAAAAAAAGTTTTCACTCGATTCTCAACACTCGTCGCAAAAACTTTTCACGTTTTGATATCGCTTATACTAAATTTTCTAATTAGTTGTGTATCTAACCTTGACTGGCAGTCTTCCACAAAACAATAATTTTAATTTGTCGACCAAAAGAGGTATAGCGTGTTGCTCGTCTCGAATCTGAAGTGGTGGGCGATTTTGACTTGATTGTTCAGGTACTGCGTGGTAATCTCTTGGAAAATGTCCCTATCCTCATTTTTTTAACTTAACCCAAGCAGCGATCTCGTCTACAAGTAACTTCTGAGTAGACGTAATTTATAACTACATCCGCTTCTCTAGGAAATGACCCATTTTGAAGAGACTTAAAAAACTGTTCAGGAGATGCGTGAGGTTTAGTAAGAAAGGTTCCATCTGACTCAGTGAATTTAAAAATATTTTAAGCCTGCTTGCCCTTCTTCCAATAATGTTCAAAATGTTGGAATATATTCGCTTGCAAGTCGTACGGTCGTAGATCAATAGTAAGAACAAGTACATACACATAATTGAAAACTGTTGATACCTGCAATTTATCCAGATTTTGCCCGTATTCATCCATAACTGAAGTTCCATTGTGCATCACGCCGTTACCCGTCATGATCCAAGTGCCAGACCTACAGGTTTGCACAGAACGAATAATCATCTTCCAATATTCATCTTAGACGACAATTGTAAGTTTACAGACTCTTCAGTGATGGAGCATATTGGAATGTCTGAGCATGAAAAGATGTTTTGCTTTATAGCTAACATTGACTGACGCGCAAATATTGTGGGAAACCCGGACTGCAAGGATAATTTACACCGCAATCATGGGGGGGACTACCCAGACAGGATTATTATTAGTAAGCGATAGAGACGACATTTCGTATTAATAATATGATAAGGGTTCTATGATGAGAGAAACAATAACAACATTCAGATTTAACAATATCTGTTGAGACGCATCACGCAACTTTCCTTGGCCCCACATAGATTCAGCGATTTTCGCCACTAGCAACTAATCAAATCCGTTTTTCATTCAGGTTGTGACTACATTCTACATAAATGGATTCCGGAATTTATTGTCCTGCTCCTACTTGTGCCGAGACTGTTATTGAGCATTTTTCGGACTCAATTGAAATGATAAGATCTGAAGAGAATTTTTTCTTTTTTTTTCTTTCAACCGAATACATCACTTTTCTTTCTATTATGTAGAACCGAGGAAAGTAAAACACAAGTGAAAACGTTCAAAGGCGACGATAGAAGAATCAGATTAAACTAAATGAAAGTATTATAATAGAACAGAACAACAATATCTCAATAAGTGAGTCAGGGAGTGAGTACAATATCCACCAAGTAGTAATTGGAACAAGGAGGTTTATTCGCAAATTACTTTTGGAGAAGTTTTACGACAAACAGGGGACAGGGTGGCGAATGCGAGCATGACGCCTCAATGAGAGCGCTCAGTTACGACTGACCACACCCAAGTTTCCAGCGAATCGGCACATTTGAGGTGCCTAGTCAGCACAAACGCCCTGGCCGAATAGCTCGTCCTGGTACAAAAGTCAGGCGACTCGTGTCCCTCCTCAACTCTTAACTACTGTTTTTTATGTTTAAGGTGTTTTTACAAACCTTCTCCAAGGCCCTCTCTATTTCATTCGCTTTCCATCACCAAATTTCTTGCACTCTTGTTTACTTCCCCCTTCCATTCACCTTATACCAAGAGATTTTAACTTATTGTTTGTTTTTTTCTGGAGTGTCACCCCCATATGATGAGAGTAGCAAAACAAAAATGTGTATGTGAGGCCAATATTGCATAATAATGCCAAAACTGAAAGGACTCGCTAATTTGTTGCTGGGTAGACTATTTTAGTGAAACGTAACACAAGGTTATGAACATTTAAACCGATGACAGACTGCCTCCATGTCTTGTATCAATGTACAACTACATTTATCTTCAACAACCATTCATCAATCTGATGGAAGAAGGAATACACTCCAGCTAATTAGACCTTCAAATTCTGTTAAAAGTTGATTTGATTTCCTTTAAAACGATTATTGCGAGTTTTGCAACATAGAGTTTACGAATAACTGCATTTTGCTCTCCATAAACGTTTCTATACATTTGTTAAACGATGATAAAGCACCTGAGCAGAGTACTGTACCAAGAAGAACTGAATGCCATGATCTAGAGAATGGGCTTAAGGAGCTATGCAAGAGAATGGTTTAGGAGCAAGGCAACATTTTGAATAAAATAAGAATTACAATTGCTATGAAAGGTGGCTGTTGCCCCCACCCCAACACCTCTCTTCGTCAGGGGAGTTTAATACTAACAGAAGTAATTACGAGCAATGTCCGTATTTCAATGACAATTGAAGTTATCATATATTTAGGTTAAGCAAAAGAATCGACTGCCCATGAAAATACTTACCTCACATTGGTCATTGTGGAAGGGTACTCCAATTCTGTTGGAGCGTGAGTCGTAACACCTATTTCAATTGATCCAGTCCATTTAGTCACCATTTCGTCAATGCGAATCTCAAATACTTCATTGACGTTCAAAGGGCGGTTGGTGAGCACAACTGCGTTATTAAAGTCGTCCAAAGCGCTAAAAACAAGTTAAATATGGGTCAATATCTGCAAAGGAATGTTAGAATGTGGCGTAATTATAATGTTATTGAAGCTGCAACCCAAGGCTAATTATGAAATGAGAGCAAATAGTTACTTGGGGCGATGTGCAGTGCGACCGTTGTTGATCACAGCAGCATGAGATCCACAGTTTGGATGAAAAAGTAAACTATCATCCGGTTCTTCGCTTGATTCATCTACAACATTCATCGGGTGAACTAGCTACTCTCACACTGAATAAAGTAAATTTAAGTTGAATTAGATCACGTACCGTTTTGATTTTGGAGGACTTGACCTCCAAGTATTGTATTTCTTTTGGTGATGAGATTCTGCTCCTCCCTTTCATCTCTATCAACAATGGTAACCTAGGATCCATTTTGATTATTACCCAACAGCCAAAACAGCATCACAAGATTCGAATAAGTGTAATAGGAGTAAGTATAATATATTACCTTGACCGTCATTCCATAAAGATCGACTGCAGCCCACACCCTTTCTGGAATCTGTGTAGCTGCCACCCCTTGATCGAGACCGTTAATGAAATAATGAAGATCCCCGCTGCTCTTACGCATCATGCCGATTCTGTCTTCCACCTATTATGCATTAATTAATGCAAAGCATAAGCATTTTTCAGGAAAATAAACCTGCAATTAGACTTCAATAGTTAAATCTGTTAGGTAGTAAAGCAGACGTAGGTCAGCTTGCGACTAATTCTTAGGAGGAGGTTTTATCAACAGGAGATAAATAGCATAAAAATAACATTTTTATTATCCGTGTGATGCTATTTTTGGTTCGGTTCGGGTAAGGTGAAACTTGATTCCAGTGGGGTTTAAAAGCATGCACAGTAACTAACATTTGAGAAGCAAATTGGAAGACTTGACTGTGAAATGACAGGCACTACTAACCCAAGAGTCTTGACCACCACCTACAATGCATGAATTCTAGCCACAATAAGCATCGCTCCCAACTTTTTTGGACTGCCCCACCCTCTCCCCCACCTGCAGCTTAGTTGAGAGTGTTCGAAACAAAAAGCTCCAACACTTTACAGGTCTATGTCAAAGCCCATAACAGTTGAATCGAGAACAGAAACTTCAATGCGTTGACAAATCAACATCTTGAAACTTGGTGGTGAGTGGCATTCCTGATCAACCCGGAACCTCTATAACTTAGCTAGATGGGGAATGGCGAGATGAGCACGTACCAATTAAATTGGATATCAAAAAGCTTCCGAGGTGCTACACACCATAAAACTCGGCTAACGTTGTCAGGTTTAGTGCTCCGATGGCAAGATTTTTAAAAAGTTTTTGAGACCTGAAGGACTCCGCCAAGACGGGCTGCTTACACAGGGAGTTCGACGAGTTTTCTTTTTCGCGTTATCTCGATCTGTAATAATTAGTGCTGCAGCGCATAGGTTTTAAGGATATCACTTAATTAACAAACAAAACTAACCCTGAGTTTGTCCAAGTCGAACTCTCCATATTCACGTTTGGTTCCTTTCCCGTTAGTAAGAATGCCGCAGCCAGACATCATGATAGTCCCAGTCCGCATGTTGGTCATCGTTGCTGGAAAATCCAGGGCAGCAGGATCGTGAGTGGTTACTCCAACTTCTATTGATCCGCTCCATTTCTCAACCAGCCGATCAATTCTAATCTGAAAACAGCATTAAAACACAGCTTAGAGAAAAGTTAATATGTTAATAGGATTCCATTGAAGCTTGAATAAAACCCAATCCCCTATCACGATGTAGACATCTTCTATCACTAGCCTCTATATTTTATTCAACTACTAATATTAAAATCTAGTACCTAACGATATTTTCACATAATATACAATTTTGTTTCTGCTCAGTGAATCTTTTTACAAAAAATAATAACTGCTCAATAAATATTTATGATGTTATCAAAATGTGATTTCAATATAAATTGATCAATTCATTCGAAAATTAACAAAAAATGTATTTATTTATATTGATACAATTTTCCTGTATTGCTGTCACTTAAAGAAACTGCAGATAACTACAAACCTCAAAAAGGACGTCGGAATCAAGAGGTTTCTGGCTCATTACTACGGCATTGTTGAACTCATCCAGAGGACGCATTCGCTCGGCAGCTCTTCCATTGCAGGAAAGTTTAACCTGATGGAAGCGAAGTCAACAAAAAAGCGCCAATTACATAAGAAATTGAATGCTTCAAAGACACTCTGATATTTTGATAATAATGTACTAACTAACCTACATTTAGATGTGTGATTATCAACAAATCACAGACGCCTTCTAAATTAGGAGTCTCTTCTCAAAATATTCAACTTATTCATCACTGCTCGTATTAACAGATTATTATTACTGTGGGCACCTTTTCTCACCCAATGTTATAACTTTACTAAATGGTAATTGAAAGGTAGCTTCACGGTAGAAATTTATAGTTTGAGATAGGCATTAACAAACCCTTCTTGTTATAAATACAATTTATTTGTTTGTTGTAATTGAAATAAAATATTTAAATTTATTGAGTTTAGAATAAATTATTAGAGTAGTTTTCGAGGAATGTGAAGAAAACCGCCTGTTTGTTGTTGATTTCAAGAACCCCTAAAACGTAAATATCTGATGAAATTCGACAAATAAGTTGCTATAAGACACATAAGGCTGATCAAAACCACTGAAGCAGTTACTCTGGAAATCATGAAAACGTTTTTCCAAAAAACACAATTTTCGACCCATTTTGGTTTTTATCAGCAAAAAGTGAAAAAAAAAAAATTATTTTTACTGCATAGGCTTATATCTCTCTTCGCAGAATCTTCATGGAGATATTTATAAAGAAGAAAAGTTAGGTACTAACTAGCAGAGGCTAATTTTAGAAGTTGAATCAAAATCTTTAAAGCTGTTTTCATGAAAAATGCAGCAACCCCTAGTTTTTGGTTCACTTTGGTCCCGCATTCCCCTTTCCAATCGATGGAAATCGTTCATAACCTCATTTTCGCGTCGTCAAGAAATAACAAACAAAACCACAAATTAACCATCTCAATTGGTTTAGATTAGAGCCATGCTCTCGCAAATTGAGCTACAGCCACATACACAGACCACGTGCCGAAATTTTTATTAGTTAATATGCCTCAAAACGTTAAGATCTGAAGAAATCCCAACTTGTTTTTTTTTACCAGATTGCAATACTTTCCTTATCCTTAGCGTGGCGGAATGTAAAAAGGTGAACTCATCACTATCGAATAACTAAATTGTATTTGAGAGTCGTGTTGCACTGAATGAAAGTCGCTACCTTTCACCTCGAAGAAGAGAGAACTGTTTGAAAATCATGACAGAGATCAGCAGCCACCAAAGTAAAAGGTGTTGAGTATGAGCCGTCAACAGTAGAGTCATTAAACGTACTTAAGAAAAACAAATAAGTATAGACAGATTTTGGATGAACTAATGAAAAATATACTTGTTACATTGGAAGGCTCTTGTCAACTGAGTGATCCAGTTATAACCCTTACCAAATTCCCTGTTCTTTCGTGAAACCGCAACCTATCTTTGAATTCACTAGCAGAGGTAGAGGCCACACTGCAGTTAACCGATAAGCTGGCAGCTGAGTCATTATGGGCTTCTGAATCGTCCGCTTCATGGCCTGCAAATAAGCAGTAAATGACTGAAAAACAAGTTAAATTGGCTCGTTGATATTGTACAAAATCACATTACACAAACTATACCACTATATATCAGTATTTATTTTCTCATCAACAACACAATGTGTCTGTGCGTTTTTTTTTTTTTTAAGTCAAGTTAAATTCCTCAACGTAAATTTATTGTAGATTATCAGATAATGATAAAGATTTACAGTTTAATCACAAACGTACATGCAGGCATACAGGCCGGGGCGCAAAACTCTTTGTTAGAAACGGGTTTACTCACTTGGTACTTTTGGAGGAACGATAGAAACTTCCGACACTTTTCCATAAACATCAATCACTGCCCAAACACGAGGAGGGATACCGACTGCCGCAACCCCATAAGAAACGTTGTTGACGAAAAATTCCAGATCATCCTGTAAATTGAATTGAAATTGAAGTGCAGGGCTCTAATAATTATTACGAAAGCCCGACCACTTTAAATTTTATTTTCAAACAAGTTAAATGCTAGAAGTAATATTGGTGACAATTGTATGAGTCTCTTGTGGACTCTTATAGAGCAAAAGCCATCACTTTTAATGGTTGTCAAACATTCATAGTTTAAAACATTATACTTTTTTTTAATGTTCAAATTCAAACAAGCCTATATTCTAAAGATGGTTCCCTGGAACTTTGTAAGTAGGAGGAGCTTGAATACGTTTTGTTTTCTCGTTAGTTTCCATGGTCGTCCGCATGTCCCTAAATTTTTAAGCTAGGGAAGAAACTTTGGCCACATCATGTATGTTGAATACATACATTAAGGATACCATTTTGTTACGATATCATAGTGTTGGAGGGAAATGCGTATGATAATAACTGCAACTGCTACATGAAGTTTTACTCGCAATTACAGTTCGGAGATTAACAACCACAAACAGACGACACCTCAACGAGAAAACACCTCACTTCAGGACCTTCTCTCCCCGCCGTTCACAGAGGACACCTGCCCACAGGTGATCCAGAATAGCTACTTCTGTGATGTTTATTACATATAGGGCAGGGATGCAGATCTGATGGTCCAGAGTTGTCATGACAAGATCTTTTCGAGGACTTTTGGGGCAGTTTTCATGCGGGAAAGGTTACGAATTTTAGTTGAGCTTGAGAAAAAGGTTTCGGGCTGGAGACACCATGCTGAAGTTGTGCTCAGGACAGTTCCCAATAAGCTGCTTCGATGCAAGAAAAGCATCGACCTCTTCTGTACATCAGCAGCGAAATGCTGGCAGACAAGAAGCTTTTCAACATTTGTCCTGCTTTCCCCATTACAACCATAGTCGATTGAGCTCGAAGCTGAGTTCAACTGTTCAGCAAGAACGGGCAACGTTCGAACATAAAAACGAGCGGGAGTAGGGAAGACATGGGGGCTGAGGCCTGGGATGATCCCGTGGCTGTACACTGCGGTTGTTAGGCCTGTAGTCACCTATGGAGCCCTGGTCTGGTGGACTAGGGTGGAAAACAAAACAGTGCAGTTGCAGCTAAATAAACTGCAGCGTAGGGCGTGTCTGGCCATTACAGGCTGTATGACAACATGCCCTACAGCTGCACCAGAGGTCTTGCTAGATTTAGCTCCACTCCACATACATGTTAAAAGGATGGCGTTCCTCCAGGCTGTGCGTATGTTGGAGTTGGGTCTGATCATGCGGGGGGGGGGGGAGTTCCTGCCACTTGATCCTTGACAAGGTGATGGTGGGGGGGGGGGGGCCTGAACTGCATGTGGTAGACTCAATGCCCGCGAGGTTCAACTTCGCGCTACCCTTTCGGATACTCATTCATGAGCGATCCAGGTGGGTAGAGGGAGCTCCTGCTTTCGAAGCTGGGGCCCTGGTATACTACACTGATGGCTCGGTGCAGGATGGCCTTGCAGGGGCAGACATCTTTGGGCCGAGGATCAGAGCAGCGATCCCATTGGGGTCGCTGGCCACGGTGTTCCAGGCAGAGGTGGCTGCGGTGACAGTCTGTGTGCAGCGGCTGCTGCAGAGGGAACTGAAGCGGCAGAGAATCTACATCATGGTGGACAGCCAGGCACCTCTCAAGGCCTTAGCCTCATACTGTCTCACATCACAGCAGGTGTGGGAGTGTCTGACTGGACTGAAGGCCCTGGCAGAGGACAACAGTGTAACACTGTGTTGGGTGCCAGGGCATCAGGGTATAGAGGGAAACGAACGGGCTGATATGTTGGCTAAGAAGGGATCAGAGCAGATCCCTATTGGCGCTGAGCCCTTTGTTGGGACTACCAGGAGCCACCTACGTAGAGAGGTTGGCAAATGGGAGGACAGGTGCAGGGCTGCTCATTGGCAGGGGTTGCCCGGCCTTAGACAGTCAAAACTCTTCATCCGGCTCTCCAGAGAGGTCCAAGGAGGTACTTGCACTGGGGAGGAAGGATATGAGGATCATATGTGGCCTGTTCACAGGTCACTGTCCGCTGAGGTACCACCTTGCAAATATTGGCAAGTGCGAGGTACAGGTATGCAGGTTCTGCGAGGTAGGGCTAGAGACGGCAGAGCATGTGCTGTGCGTATGCGACGGACTCGCGGCATCGCGCTGTTCTGTGTTTAGGAGGCCCTTTCTTCAGCCCGAAGAGGTGGCAAATGCAGAACTTGGGGATATCCTCCGCTTTGTGCGGGGGTGGTGGGGGCGCATAGGTGACGTCACACCAAGTGAGACCAGTACTGTGGGGCCTGGGAGTGGTACAGGTGGGCCATGATCCGAGTATCATGGACGCCCTTACAATAGGCCCGTTTGTGGCTGCAGTGAGGGTATTGAAGACTTCGTGTTAGAAGACTATTAGAGATACCAGTCGATCTTGAATAATTCTGACTGGATCGCATTTGACTGCTTGTTTTGCGCCAATGTTATAATATCTTACAAAGTGTGGAAGGGGAGTAATGTATAACAACCGAACGTAATTAGAAAACACATTTAAAAAAATATAAATACATAACATAGAATGATTCACTTACAGTAGAAGTCCTCATAACTCCAATGCTATCTCCCTCTACAATTTTTTCCAAATTTAACGAATAAGTTTCCAGGTGAGTGCGTCCATCTTTGAGAATAGACTTCCCTGATAGAACCTGAAGAATGAAATCAGAGAATGGTTAAATATGTTCATATGAGCAATATAAATTGGTACACCTTTGAGGATCTAATTGAATGGTTATGCGTAACAGATCGTAAATCACTATTCTTTAATTTCATGATTCTCTACAAACGGGTGGTTCACAATTAATTAATTTCCCCGTTATTAATTTCTGTGGTACATACTCATACGTTGACAGAAGATATTCATCACCGAAAACTAGTTGGGATAGAAATACAGAACAAAGAACTGAACAGTCATTTCCCTACATGTCCATACAAACTTTTGTAATCTCTTCTAAACAGAAAAGGCCTCCTTAATGCGCAGAGCCTCAGGACTTAAACATACAGCAATAGCTTTTCAGCTCCTCCCCCACTCCTGTTATCAGCTTTTAGCTCTCAAGGGAAGCGCTTCAGCTTCAGAATGACAATTTAATCGTCGGTGCTACCCCTAAAAACATAAATGCGAGCGTTCAAGAAAGATGTAGGTACATCAATCAGCCTCAGTGAGAACGAGGATCAACAAAATAACAAAGTTGATAATGCCAAATTTTTAGGTCAGCCAACCTCAGTGAAGAGATTGTTGGTTATCTCACTGGCTTAACAAGCAAAACGTCAACTCTGGAGAAAGCTGAGAAATGCAAACCCCATTTTTCTTTTCTGGCTTTTCCGTGACATACTGCACCCTCATAGCATCACATCATGGATACGGCGTGAATATTCAACAGCGGAACTGTTATTGTATTACCCACCCATTAGTCAGTAGTAGAACGTGAAAAGGGTTTTATATGTGCATTTGTGATTCTACTCACGATCCGAAATAAAAATGGTCTTCATTGTATTGTGCACTATTTCCTTGTTCCGGTGGCACATGCACATTAATAGTTTCAACTAACACAAGCAGGTAGCAAAGCAACCACCTGTAAGCTTTGAGCTGCGAAAACCAGCAGTTAGTGCTGACAAAGTTGGTCCCACAACTGACACGAGAGCATGTATTAGGGCACTTCTCATAACTTAAATACTTATTTTAAGTATTTAAAAAAAATCAATTTAACCAGGCTGGACTATCTACTGTGAGGTGCATCAGAATGTGGGGCATACAACCAAACGACAATCAAAAGTTTGCCCTACAACTTCAGTCCTTGCTATTACTATCTAACCACTGATTGTACCTCCATGCTTCATTTTGGGCTAAATGGAGCGTTTTTCTTGGGATAATGACATGGATAAGATAAATTGTAACTCACTACATTTTACAGGAATTGGAACAAAATGTAGATAATTTTATTTACTAGGATATTTTTATTGCATACTTCAACTATACATGTCACATAATTATTTGTTATATTATGAAAATTTGTTAGTTTTTGATAAACTTATGCGGTTTTTTTCTCCACCAACTTTCAGCATAGCAAATGTCTTTTTTTCTTTTCAATATTCCACATGCAATTCCTTTTGAAGACTAAAATGTCAAAATTACCCATGTTCCGTTGCGAAGATCAGTAGCACTAGCAGGAAATTCCAACAAAGCGGGATCATTGGCAGTGACCCCAATTTCTAAACTTCCTATCCAGGACTCAATCTGAAAATACATCACATGAGTCAATATCATGAACACATATCAAGCGCCATTAGAATGTGCACAAACCTAATAAATACTAAGCTTCCAAAATCCCACAGCACGATTTTGTCACTTTCGACACAGATTACACGATGCATTCAACTGCTCACTCAATATGAGCTCCATATTTGTGGAATTTAGAAACAGTCTGTCTTTAGTTGTGACATCCATTTTTTCAATGAAAATTCGAGCATTTCAAAGTTTAACAGATAAGTTCGAAATACCAAATGATTAACACGTCTTGATAGACGCATTTTAATAGTACAACTTAATTTGGATTTTTTCTTTTTCTTTCTTTGTTCATCCCCAACCACCTGTAAATGTAAATTCAACAATTTTTCTCTTCCTCGTCGTTTGAAGTTTACTTCTGCGTTGGGCAAACCACGTTCTAAAAATTCCTTTTCGCTCACTGCAGGTAAATAGTTCTCAAGATAGCACATTAAGTAACATGCCACAAATTCCACTTGTGAATTCAGACACTGAGCACGAGTTAAGATCGGCGAAATCCCCATGTAGAATGTAATATAATTGATCATTATTTCAGCGAATGAAGGCTGTGACATTCCTCTGTTAGCCTGGGAGTAACCTCGTTTCTCGATGCCATCAGACCACCTTTTGGTCCTCTCTAAAACCCATCCACGTTTTGGTCCACTTCTTCCTTTGCCTTAGGACTTCTATCTTTTCCCTTCCAATCCCCCAGTTTTTGGTATAGTTTCGAGTTTGTACGTAAGTCACTAGAACTACGGACGGAAGATGTATTCTATCGATGTAAAGGTATCTTCCTTTCGTACTTCACATTTGACACATACTCATCCAGATTCACCGGTTGTCTCACTTCCCACATCTCGCAACACTAACAACCCCGATGCAGATTCACAACAGTATACACAGAACACAAGAAAACGCTCGACAGAAATGAAATTAAAGAATCGGGAAGGAACAATTTCCCTTGCTCATCCTCAAAATTTTCTCACTGAGTTAAGGATCAAATATGTTGAAACGACGCAAGTCCAAATTATAAGCTCTCCACAATATTGGAGGCTTCCCTCACTCTCTGAAGAGTAATTCGGGGCATTAACATGGTAACATCTAACTCACGAAAATGGTGCTGACTTTGTCATTCTAAGGGAGCTCAGCAGGAAGTTCACCGCATTCGATTAGTTTGTTTATGGTTTTACTGCAACATCTGATTACGAAAGACTGCCGACATCACTGGAAAACTAGACCCCTTAGTTGCATGTTATTACTTCGTATCTCAGTCAACCTTACCCTTCGCAGGTATGAATAGCAACTTCAAGATAAGATAACACAGGAAAACTTCGAAATGTCACAGCAGTACGTCTAACAAACGTGAATTTGTATTCACCTTTTTATCGATCCGTATTTCGAAGACATGGTCGTCTTCCAAAGGTTCTGCAGAGAAAACCAGACCAAAATTGAATTCGGAAGCGACCCTGGAAGCAGTTTTGTTGTGATTGCTGAGCTTAACATGATCACCTGCTCGGGCGTGAAACATTTTTTGTCAGCAAACATTATACCCGATTCACAGGCGCATCAAGGCACATTTTAGGTGGATGGAACGATATAAAATAACCCAAAATATCGGCGAAACGTGCCAACGTTAACCAGTTAAACGCGTTCACTACGTTTATTCAATTATATCAGTAACATGAATGATTCTCCTTGGCGACGCCAACTAAATACGATTTAATCCAAAGGAACGACTGACAACAGCCCGAAGCCGAAAGTTGCCGAGTAAACTCCGGGAACTTCCGTCGCCCATGCGCTACTGTCTTCCACCGCGTGAGTTAAAACCCCCTTGTTTTTCGTTATTGAGAAAATGTGTGCAATAGTTGGGAAATCGCGTGAAATCCACGCTTCAAGCAGCAACCTCAAGTTGCTATTATATTTTCGTCGAAATTCATGCGGCGAAAACAGCGGAGATAATGTAAAGAAAAGGCTTGTCATATACACTGACAACAACTAGGTAGTGAACTGCTGGTATCTTCGTACGACACATATTTACAAAACCGATAATGTAGAACGTAATAAGAGGCGCTCGTTAGCTGAAAATACGTTTTACAATGGTAAGAATCTTGGTAAAAGCAAAGAATATGGACCGCTCCCTCTGATGAGGCAATATATCGTTATATCACGACCGAGGTCAGGCTATCGATATGCCCGACATCGTAGGCTTGACTCGCCATGATTGAAATTAGAAATAATGACAGCTGTACGATTATGCCAATTATTTAATGTTCATTATGTAATAACCCGTTATATAATTATTTTAAATGTACAAAGACTATGAAAAGGAGTGAATTCAATGAAATTAAGATTGGGCATATAAAATAAATATGAGATAACTAACGGATTGATATCGATACATGCAGTCGTAGCGTTATCAAGCGACCTATCGATACATGCAGCCGTAGTGTCATCAAGCGGTCGGTCCACATTCTTTGTTTCACCCAGAATCTTTGAAGCCGCTTTTACTTTCCTTGGCTCTACAAAGTAGAAAGGAAAGTTATGTAATCGACTGAAAAAAAAATTTTGAGTTTTCTTCAGATCTTTACGTTTCAGACCCTCCTAAGCCCGAAAAACACTATTTGGAAAAATGGTCTGTATGTCTGTGAACGATTTTTAGAGAAAACCACCGTACCAACTCAGCTCAAACTTGATATGTCGTTCGCAGGCCCCCATGGGACGCCAAAATAAGGGTTTGAACAAAATCCACGGAACGTTAACTATAGCTATCGAAGTGATCAAAACACCAAAATTTTTTCTCAAAAACGGCTTTAACGATTTTGATTAAATTTTTTATGGCAATGATACCATAAAATTCCCATTCGGGCGAAAATGACGAGAGCAGCACAATAAATTACCAAAACTTTCGACGAAATCGATTTTAGCGCGGTTTTTAGAGAAAACCACCGTACCAAATCAGCTGAAACTTGATGTTTAGCCTACAGGTTACCATGGGACGCAAAAATAAGGGTATGGGCAAAATCCCCCGAAAGTTAACTATAGTTATCATAGTGATCAAAACACCTAATTTTTTTCTCAAAAACGGCTCTAACGATTTTGATTAAATTTTTTATATTGATAGCTCTCAATAAGGCAATGATACCATAAAATTCCCATTTGGGGGAAAATGACGAGAGCAGCACAATAAATTATGAAAATTTTCGACGAAAAGCGTTTTTAGCGCAGTTTTTTTCCTTATAAACTCCGCTGGAATTCTTGTAGAATGTTAAAACAAAATGGTATTGTAGTCCAATCCAATACCTAAAGGGTGAGTTTTAAAAACGCTCATGAGATACATGGGGGTCACTCCAGAAATTCCTGAATTTCAACTACTGCCGTTTCGCTTACTACCAGTTCTAAACGTTTTTAGCCTATAACTCCGTAAAAGTAGTTACTATACTTCTTCAAAAAATTCGTGTTTAACACTCTCATTAATTATCTGTGCACCAATTGCTCAATAATGGTCCTGGAATGAGTACGAGCAGTACAATAAATTCCGGAACTAAAGTTAACGTACCTGTTAGGTGAGTCCGTCTCCTCTGGCTTGTGAGTTACTGTGGGCAAGCGCTTTCGATGTAAAGACATCATCGTCTGGCCGTTTAGTGAGTACTGACTAAACGGCCAGACGATGATGTCTTTACATCGAAAGCGCTTGCCCACAGTAACTCACAAGCCAGAGGAGACGGACTCACCTAACAGGTACGTTAACTTTAGTATTTGCCTACTGGCGGACACAACCCAATTCCGGAACCGTAAGCGCTACCTCTTCCTGCTGCCGTGAAGTGTTGTTTGGCCACGTTCAAATGAACTGAGTGATAAATGAATTGATTAAATAGAATTAGCCATGCATAAAGTGAATCGACGTAGAGCTAATGAAAGTTGTGTGTTGCAACGCACCAGATATTTGAGAAAGCTGCTAAAATGAACTTTTAACGTTCGACGAGCCTCATTTCCCGTTGTGTTTTTGATTAAATCTCCGTTCATCAGATAGTTACAGTAATAGCTGAGGTGACAACATTTCGGCGTATCGGTAGAACACGCTCGCTCACGAAGTTTCTTTTGAATTAACCTAGAAAAGGACGTCAGAAGAACGTTTATACAGAGTGACTAAACAGACTGCGAGTTTGGCCTAAGCCGCGATGTTAATAGCTAAAGGAACACCTTTTAATTGCTGACGGCCTTTATCTGCGCTCACGGTATTTTCACTCAGGTTTTTATGAGATGGACAGTGCGAATGGCAGAGGAATTCCGTATGATGGTGTGTGCGATGAATGCCAAATAGGGATTTCCCTCCCCCATTTCCTGTTTAAAGCTTCTTCAGCAAATTTGATTTACTCAGCGTCCTGCCACTGAGGCGACTGTAATAAAATTAGTGTTCTTGAAAGAAGAAAAATGTCACTATACGAGGATAGGCTAAAAGTGTGCCCAATACCAACCGCTAAGTGCCACACACTAACTTGATATTAAATGGAAGTCAATGGTGAACTTCATCTGGCAACACGCAATAAATGCTACGTAACATCTCTCACTCACTGTTATACGCAATTTATTAGACTGCTTGAAGTTTGAAATTGCCGCCCGACGGAGGGAACGGAACTGGACCAAGACTCCAGGTTTCATGCTGACACCAGACGCCTGTTTACGCGTCAGGCATCGATATTCAGCAATGCCCCTATTAGCCCATTCAAACCAGGGAGTGGCAACTTCACTTATTTATTTTATTTTTTAACATTCCTATCGTACAGCGTACCCAAAATGGAGGACTAGTCAATTACCACGATAGCAGTGAAAATCGATCACGTAATCTTAACGTTGTGGCATTCATCCGGATACTTCTAGGCTACTCTTGGGCTGTCACCACCTTTGTGGGACAATCAGCAGTACACAGATGAAGCATGGGCAGTCAACATGATATTTTTTAGAAGTTTACTATATTATTGTTTTGAAATTGTAGGAAAACACCTGAAACCGCATCTAAACTTTTATCTCTACTACCAACCTAGGCCTTTCAACAAAATGTGAAAAAGAAAGTGTTTTGATCACTATAATAACTAAAGTTTGTTTATTTTATACTAATGTTATGAGTATCCACATAAAAAAGTTAGTCAATACCGTTTTTAACATAAAAAGATATTCGACGTTTGATCATAGTAACTATAGTTACTTTTGAACCGATTTTGCTCACAACTATATTTTGACTACCAAAGATTGTCTACCAAATTTCATAAGAACTATCTCAATCGGATTTACACACATAGACACACAGACGATTTTCTCAAATTGATTGAATTTTTTATGAACTCAGAGGCGTCTAAAGAAATATACGTAGGGCTAGCAAAAGTTAACTTACTTTCTACAATTACTATTTATTCGCTTGTAGTGAATTAAATCATCTACCATAGTGGTTGATTGGCAAGTTTTTATCTTTTAATTCCCTGCACTGGCGAGGTAATTTATACAATGCCCACTGAAAACATTTAATATTAAAAATACGTTTAGTGCCCCCTCCCACCATGTTTGGGTAGCTTTGGAGCTCCATTCCAATTTTTGAACAGTTTGTCGGCTGGTTGTTGGAAAAGGAAAGACATTCTCCTAAAAGCTCACACAACAGATCGGAGTGGTAATCTTGGCGCCATGGAACCTGAGCCCCCTCAAAATTCGATGTAGGTGGGATGGGGAGGGGGTCTGAACCCTTCCGGCAATTGAAGAAAATCACTTTATGGCTCAGATGCTTAACAGGGCATGAATCTGCATCACCGTTATTGACATGAAACGAGGTGATTATGCTCGTTACCACAGATACCGAGGACACATATCTGTTTCCTTATTAAATTACTGTTCCTAAACCCTCAACGACGGTTACCTCCTGGAACACCATGGTATACATCCTGCAGTAGCTCCTCCATATTTAATTCGAGATTATTACTTAAAAAGTAGTAAGACGTTTGCCTCAGAGCTCTTTCAGCAGACCGATTTCTGAAACACATTCATACTCGTGCGTTTCTTGTTTTCTATCTAAGAGGATTTTGCGTGGAAATGTTAACGGAAAGGAAAAGCTAACTTAACTGCGGGAATGACAATTAGTTGGTAGGTCTGGCGTTAGCGCGCTCGCTGTGTACACAAAACCTTCGGAAATGGCGGAACCCCCTTGTACATTTTCAAAGGCTCCTCTTTACCACAACGTTCCTGTAAAGTAGAAACAACTGTTTTTACTGTTGGCATCTGTGGGTCACTTAATTCTATAAAAGTAAAATTACAACCTCTCTATATATGTCACACATCTATGTATCTAAACACATCGGTTTTAATAAATCGATAATACAACATCGATGGTAAAACATTCATCTTTCGATATTATTAACATCGCTGTTGCAACCCGAACTCGGCCGCGTGTGCCCTATCTCTGTCTCCTCGTGCCACGATGAGGTGAGGACATATATTTCTATTTTCTGTGTGTTAGTAAAATGCACTGCACTGCGTCTAATTGAACGTTTCGTATCAATCCCGAAATTTCCGTTCGATCATGCTTATATTCATCCTGGGATATTTAATGTACTAAATGCTAGGCATAACAATTCGCTTCGTGCTGCCGCGTGCCGTACGAGCAGCTTGTCTTCATACATTTAAAATGTTAAATTCGGTTTGTGCCTTCCCATTCTGTTGGAAGTAATGATATATTGTTCACAGTTTCGTGTTTGTGTTTTCAGTGGCAAAACTTGATTTATTCGAAAAGTTGTCTGCTTACTACATTCTAACCTAACTCCACCATTTTTGGTCTACGATTCCCAAAATAATGAGCGTTTCTTGACTTGATGTGTGGTATTCCTTTAGCGTTTGTGTTTATTGATATAATTTATGACTATTTCAGTTCGTTAAAGCTCCAGAAGAGGCTGGCTGCCTCTGTTATGAGATGTGGCAAGAAGAAAGTCTGGTTGGATCCTAACGAAATCAATGAAATAGCGAATACTAATTCAAGTAGGTGAACAGTGTTACTAGCATGTAGTTAGTTTACGTCCGGAGATACATGCGAATAAACACTCGTACACTCTATTGTCATTATTGAGCATTGAAATTGAACTTTTTATTTCTCATTTCGTCAATTACGTGTGGTAGCATGAGTCTCTGGCCCGAACCTCCGCATATTAGCTGCGTAATATTTTGCAATGAAGGATAGTTGGGTTAAAACGGAAAATTGACGAAGAATGGGATTCGCAGTTTGATTCGATAGTCCAATTTTCAATTTCTATTATAGACAGCAGGCTACACTCTTCGCCTTTGAGTGAAAGGTCAGCCATAAAGAAGAGTTTAAATGTTATTAATTGTTTTGACAGTGGCTCTGTCAGGTTCCATGTATTTCTGCCACACCCATATTTTTTTGCCTCTTCTAGGCAATTTTTCATTTCCTGAGAAAGTAGGGATTGTGAGCGAATTCACTCCTCCCTCTGTGTTGAGCTAATGAGAAGAGAATACCGACATCTGAGTTTTCCTGTACATTTAAGCAATACATGAGTGCACTATCATCGCACATTACTGCCGCCGTCCTACTATCAATTATTCAGCATCCCACACCTCTTTCTCATGGGACGAAGAACTACAGTCTATGAGCTTGGGCTGTCCTGTTTACCATCATGGCGTTGGGAAAGTGAAGGGAATTACAGTTAGGCTCCACTTGTCCTATAAGTTTTATTATTTACCTGTATGTAGTCTTTTCCCCATGGCCACTACAACTTCTTAGTTTTACATGGCGTTGATTCGAAACTTTTTTGAGTTGACAATTTCCACGATGGTTTCACGTCGATTGGTATCTTTCATTGACAGCATCGGTGAAAACTAAAACGGGGTTTGCACTAGTTTAGTACCATTAACCTGGTGTAATTCTGCATTATTCCAAATCTGTGGTTAAAAAATCGAATCAAATAGTGTGGGCTACATAGTTGGATCTCTAATGTGCATGAAGTTTGCCAATATAATCCATAGTAATAACAATTTATTTCGAATTATTTGATTTGGCTAATTGGTGAAGTTGAACGTTTGAGCGCATCCGTAGCCTGGAAAAATTGTACTATAGTAGCAACACCAGAGTAAAAGTACAGAAATGTTGGTTAATTGGGTTGCACGGATATTCATTGCTTCGATTATCAGTGTTGGAGGAACGTGATCCCGTGCTAAATAAATTACTAATCGAACCCTGGTTTCTCGTTTATGCGAGTAATCTTCTTGTATTGGTTACATTCGATGTTGTCATTTAGAATAAAGTTACATTGTAAAATTAAATGTAGTAAATTTATCATGAGTTGAACCAGGCAGTTACGCTGTTTTTCTATTGATCTTTATTTTTACTTACATTGCAATCGTGACACAAACTCATGAAACATGTTGCATTGTCTTCACTGGAGTTTGAAAAGGATGAACGTTATCTTATCAGTCAGTCCAGTTGATGGTTTTTTGCCTCAGGTAGCCTTGGGTTTGTGGGTGGTAGCAGCAACGTGGTTTGTGTGAAGCATATTCGATTACGAAACGTCTGAGATTATGGATTCCCAGGTTTTTCACTGTCTTGGGTTGCACGGATATTCATTGCTTCGATTCTCAATGTTGAAGGAACGTGATCCCGTGCTAAAGGAATTACCAATCGAACCCTGGTTTCTCCTTTGTGGGAGTTATCTTCTTGTATTGGTTACACTCCTGCTATTTAGAATGAGAGTTGTTAGTGATATTTGGTGTGACATGTCTATTTGGAGTTGATTAAACCAGCGAAGGGGACTCTTTTAACTTTTTGTATTTCGCTCGAATATGGCGATTATTGTCAGGGAGCTCACTTTCTTTGTATTCCAAATCCAATTAAAGCTGTTGGCACTAAGACTGAGTAGAATGAGGAATATTCGTTTCCCATAAAAGTAGTCTGTTTGGGTGGAGTGCCTTTGAAGACCCTAATGAGTTATTAATTTGTTGGAAAGTCCTGATAGACGGGTGTTGAGTAGCAGTGGCAGCCACATGTATCTTGAAAAAAAGATTGGACGATCTCAAAGAAAACTAATGAAACGTGGGAAGGAATACAGCGCTGCTGTCAGGAGAGTGAAAAGGTTTTGTGTATGCAGTGTATCAGTCAACAATGATAGCTGGCCCATCTCGCTTGAAGCCAATCGTGTAAGCAGTTGCAGCAGTAACTGGATTTATACGGAGTTTTCTATACAAATTGATATAATTAGGTTCTTCTATCTTGTTTCTTTAGCTCATGAAACGTTAGCATTGTAAAACACATCTTGGTATGCTAACGTGGTAATAATGTTACACTAGACAAAACAAGGAATGTCTGTGGTGCTGTTTCTTGTGCGATGGTTCCATCTAGAGCAGTAGGTTGGCCCTGCTAGTATAGTTTGGGTATGCGACATATCTGTCAGTGGAATTATGATCTTGAATGTATGGTAAGTGGGACATGCATGAGAGATGACGAATAATTCATTCGTTGTGCCTTTTACTAAACGTTAGATGCACAGTGGACCATTTCATCGACGCTTGTTGTTGATAGTTCTTGTTCTTGTGCTACATTAAGTACCAATCGAACCCTGGTTTCTCCTCTGTGGGAGCGATCTTCAAGTATTGGTTACATATTGTAATATTCTATATTCTGCACGCTCAAGTGCCTAAGGGAGATCATATTTTACATCGCGTTTGTGTCCATAGATGGTTATATACATAGACTATGTGGTCTAATTATATGTAAATTGTAGCTGGCGCTTGTCCTCTTATTTTCCCTAATTGGTGACGTTGAACTTGAATTGTCAGGTTGTTTCTTTTACTAATCTCATGCACAGTTGACCATTTCATCGACGCTTGTTGTTGATAGTTCTTGTTCTGGTGCTACATTAAGTACCAATCGAACCCTGGTTTCTCCTTTGTGGGAGCGATCTTCAAGTATTGGTTACAAATTCCTAAGGAATTCCGTCAATTAGACGATACGCTAGCATCTCAGCACTCTTCCCCCGTCTTTATACAGATTCATTTATGAAGAACTAAGTTCGTCAGTTTGAAGGCTTCCTGAATCTTTTCGACTAGATTCACAGGGTATGCTCCGATCCCCCATAAATAAACATTTGTCCAGTGCATCGTTGAATTACAACATACATCATGTGGTGCTTTGCATCCGATTTTTGATATGGCAACCCTGAAAAGCCAGCTTCTGATGAAGCCATATAAACGTGAGTAAATGGTAATCGTTTTGGGCATATTTCATGTAATATTTTCATGTAAAATCAAATCTCTTTAGTGATTCTGTTTGCGTCATCTAGAATTAATTGTAGTAGTTATCAAATTCCTTCAGTGCTCAGAGATAGTTGGCATGTCATCTTCGAAAATGCTCATTCATCGTGACTTGGCTCACACTACATTTAGGGTTGTTCACAAGCGTATTTACATTTGATGTTCGAAGTGGACAGTACAGTTTTCGGACCTGTGATGTACTTTCGTATTTGCTACTGCTGAAGGTAGTGATGTCATGACAATATCTGAGGTCTGTGAACACTTCCCCTAATAACATTTAACCCAGGCTAGCTTCCGCGATTCTGAAGTTGGAAATACGGAACCTAAGGCTGGACGCACACGCTAAGTAGTGACTACTGGCCGCTTTGCTCGGTATTTTGGGGATCTATGAGTGCCTTGGCGTACTTATGTGACGGGCCAGGGTTAGTAACTGAGGGTTTCACAAAATAGAGTTGGCCGAACTGTGTGTAGGTTTGATTTCTTGTGTTCACACTCATGCGCCTGGGTTGGCGATGAAAATTGAAAGTTTTTGGATCTGTGATGTACTTTTGTATTTGCTACTGCTGAAAGTTGGTGCTGTAAACACAATGTCTGAGGTCTATCAAAACTTTGGTTATTCACATCCAACGTACCCTTGATTTGCATCGGGAGTAATGAGTTTTACTTGTTTCAATTAGCCATCAATTTCTAGTGAGTTGAATGTCACAAGCAAATGTACTCCTAGTAGCATGCAGTCACCTCTGTCTGCTGTAAGCTTTAACGGAAAAGTAGCTTTGCACTTTGTTGGATCTGTGATGTACCTGTGTATTTGCTACTGCTGAAAGTACATACTGTCGATAATACCATGTCTGAGATCCAGCGAAAAAACACCAGATCCTAAAATAGAAATGAAGATAATATTTAATCGAGTAATGCGATCTTTTATCGTTTGTATCGTTTCACTTGCAGGGCAAAACATCAGAAAATTGATCAAAGATGGTCTCATCATCAAAAAGCCTGTCGCCGTACACTCCAGAGCTCGAGTCCGTAAAAACACGGAAGCCCGTCGAAAAGGTCGTCACTGCGGTTTTGGTAAAAGGAAAGGTACAGCCAACGCCAGAATGCCTCAAAAAGTTAGTTCTACGATATTCTCACACTTGAGCGTATTGTGTGAATAGTTGCTGTTTAATTGTGCCTAACAATTTTGTGGTTGATTTAACGTTTTCAGGTTCTGTGGGTCAACAGGATGAGGGTTCTGAGGCGACTCCTGAAGAAATACAGGGAAGCTAAAAAAATTGACAGGCAAATGTATCACGACCTTTACATGAAAGCCAAAGGTTCGTAGTCAGGTCTTTACCATTAATTCGCGATTTCACTTTTTTAAAAATTACACAATTTGTACATATCGTGTAGATGAATATTTGTATCTAATTAAGTGTTTGTATATGTGAGAGAGGAAATGGGAGGCAAAGGCTTGAGCGTTGTTAGCTCTTGAGGGCTCTTATTTGGTATGTTTTAGATACCTCCATCACATTCACTTATTTGTAAAAAATTGACGTGATCGTTTTCAATAAACTTGTGAAAATGAATCGATAGAAGGAAATAATCCTGTACCTGCAAGCAAGATGATGGTGATTTTGTCTCCCTAAGAGACTAAATGTTTCTGGACTTCGTACGAGAAGTTGTGGGAGTTCTTAATAATAAAATGAGATTATCTCTGATTTAGCCGGCTCCACAATCGAATTCTATCCAGGAGAATTAATTCAGGCAAAATCATATAGTCACCCCTTCAGGTTTAATCAATTCGAATTGAAGCTCTGAATTCTAAACACCATACACTTGGTCCAGCAGCAATAATTTGGTTGTGACAGTTTTCTCGCTCGTTCGTTGTCTTGTAGTTGATTTATTTCTCTCAAATTACTGCGCAAAAGTCGAAGGTTGGAAAGTCACGCCCTCACATTCTCCGTAAATTAAAACGCAAGCCTGGGATTGTCAATGCCTCCCGAAAATGTTAGAACTCTTCAATCCTGAAGCGGAATTACAGAAGCGTCAACATAATTCAGTATTCGTAAATGCGATTGTGCGCATGTGGTGAGGACCATATATAGTTTACTATTAGGGGGGGGGGGGGTTGTCTTAATAAAATTAACTCTTAAGCCGCGATATATACTTCCGTATATTTGGCGTTCATTTTGATTATTCTGTTACGCAGGTAATGTTTTCAAAAACAAGAGGGTCTTGATGGATTTCATTCACAAGAAGAAGGCTGAAAAGGCGAGATCGAAGATGTTGAAGTGAGAACAACTTATGTTTTAATACCTTATTCTCGTTTCGAATATTTTGCTCAGGGGACTATTGAGCCCCTCATCATAGCGGAATCTGCGGCGAAGGGCTTACTCGTTTTCCTAAGGGGGGCGGGTATGTACGACGCCTTCTACTAAGAAAGGGCGAGCGTCACAATGGCCCATGTGTGGCCGCAGTGACAATCGGACTGTCCCACATGCCCTCGGCAAGGAAAACAAAAAACCTTATTCTCGTAAATTGTTGAAAACTGATGGCCGTCACTGGTTTCTGCCATTTTGCGTGGGCTGAAAAGTCTGATCCATGTCAAAGTGAACGTATTGAGCTCATGTAACGGATAAAACCATCCTACGAGGGGCTTTATTAGGGTAGACAATCTCACAAGAATGAAAATCGTTCATATTTCTTGGTTCTTGCTGAAAGTAGTAGTTATGACGCCTCATTGAGTTCACTTCAGTTCTGCATGCACCCAACTAGTATTTACCAGAACTGGGACTCCAATAAGTGTGGGAACTCTCGAGCAGATTCCAATGGCTTGCGATGGTGGGTGGCACTGTTTTGTTTTTCCATCGACGTTACTGCTCGTGTCACAACGTTTCGGCGTCTGAGAGAAACAAACACTCCATGTCGTGTGCCATGACTTTTGAAGTTCAGTTGAGCTTATGAACCATTGTACTCAAATTTTATAACTTCAGTTCATCATTTTTACTTTCTTTAGCTCTACGAAGTTAGTTACCTACCAGCTAAAAAATTTCGGTTGGAGGTTTTTTCTATCCTTGAAAATTTTTTTTTTTAAATTTCTTCACCATGACATTTGAAGTGCTTTGGTGTCTGAAAAATACTATTTGAGAGAATGGTTCACTAGATCAGTTCAAATTCGATATTTAGCCTGCAGACTAACAGAGTTTGGCCAAATCAGGTCTAAAACTAGTTGATGTTACAGTCAGAACATCAATTTTACGGCTTTGTCAATTTTGATGGAACTATTTGTGTCAACAGCCGCAAATGACACAATATTATGAAATGTTTATGCGTGGGGAATGATGAGAGCAAAAAAAATATCTGGTGCGTAGCAACACACAACTTTCCGCCACCCCTTTAAGTTCGAACACCACCTACATAGGCGGGCACTATATCTTCGTTCAACGCATTTTTACAGGAACATTTATGGAGAACAAAATGTAGGGACTAGTTAGCTGAGAGTACTCCTCAAGTTTGATCGAAATCGTTAGAGCCGTTTCTGGGAAAATTGGAATACCGATAAACTAATATTCGACAAATCTCCTTTTCTGAGTTAACTTGGTTTATATCTCCGTTCAACATATATATACAGAAATAATCATAGAGAACGAAATGTGGGTATGGGTGACTAGAAGACACTCTGAACGATTGATCAATTTTGGTGAAGCAGTTACTCCAGAATTTACGGAAATGTTCGAAAAAACGTGATTTTTTAGACATATTGACTTTTATCTCTGTTCAACGGACCGTCACAGGAACATTTATTGAAAAGAATATGTAGGTATTAACTATTTGAAAACATCCTGTGAGTTTGGTGAAAATCGCTGAAGCCGTTTTGCCAAAAAGCGTAAAAAACCTATTTTTGCTTCATGGGCCCATATCTCCGTTCACCGTATTTTCATGGAGATATGTATGGAAAAGAAAAGTTAGGTATTGATTAGGAGAAGATAATTTGAATGTTTAATCAAAATCGTTAGAGCCGTTTTCGAGAAAAATGCGAAAAACACTGGTTTTTGGTACATCTTCGTCCCCCACCACCCTTCCCATCGGCCGAAATCGTCCATAACCTTATTTTGGTGTCTACAAAAAATAACGAACAAAACAAAAAAAGAACCAGCTCAATCGGATCAGCCGTTCTCCGCAAATCGAACTACAGACACACACGGACCACGTGCCGAAATTAGGATTTTTAGACTCAGTAGGGTCTGAAACGTAAAGATCTGAAGAAAACCCAAATTTTTTTTGGGCCGATTACTATACTTTCCTTCCCTTCGGGTAGCGGAAAGTAAAAATGTATTGCGCTTCTCTCGCTCTGCTCATTAAAATAGCGCTCTCACGAAATTCAAGGTACCTTATTGGTAGTCTAATAAGGTATTCTTGATTCACGACTAACTGCAGTACGATGAACATGAACCTTTTTACTTTCCTTGCTCTACGAAGTATGCAATCGGATGAAAAAAAAATTTTGAGTTTTCTTCAGATCTTTACGTTTCAGACCCTCCTGAGTCCGAAAAACACTTTTTGGGAAAATGGTCTGTGTGTGTGTCTGTGAACGATTTTTAGAGAAAACCGCCGTACCAAATCAGCTCAAACTTGATATCTCGCCCGCAGGTTACCATGGGACGCCAAATTAAGTGTATGGGCAAAATCCACTGAAAGTTAACTATAGTTAGCATAGTGATCAAAACACCAAATTTTGTTTCTCAAAAATGGCTCTAACGATTTTGATTAAATTTTTTATATTGATAGCTCTCAATAAGGCAATTATATCATAAAATTCCCATTTGTGGGAAAATGACGAGAGCAGCACAATAAATTACCAAAATTTTCGACGAAATTGATTTTAGCGCGGTTTATAGATAAAACAACCGTACCAAATCAGCTGAAACTTGATGTCTTGCCTACAGGTTACCATGGGACGCCAAATTAAGTGTATGGGCAAAATCCACTGAAAGTTAACTATAGTTAGCATAGTGATAAAAACACCAAATTTTGTTTCTCAAAAATGGCTCTAGCGATTTTGATTAAATTTTTTATATTGATAGCTCTCAATAAGGCAATTATACCATAAAATTTCCATTTGTGGGAAAATGACTAGAGCAGCACAATAAATTATCAAAATTTTCGACCAAAAGCGTTTTTAGCGCAGTTTTTTCCTTATAAAGTCCGCTGGAATGTTAGTAGAATGCTGAAAAAATTGGTATTGTAGTCCAATCCAATACCTAAAGGGTGGGTGTTTGAAAACGCTCATGAGATACATGGGGCTCACTCCAGAAATTCCTGAATTTCAACTACGCCCGTTTCGCTTACTACCAGTTCTAACAGTTATTACCCAATAACTCCACAAAAGTGATTACTATCCACTTCAAAAAATTCGTGTTTACAGCCTCATGAATTATCTGTGTACCAATTGCTCAATAATGGTCCTGCAATGAGTACGAGCAGCACAATAAATTCGGAACTGTAAGCGCTACCGCTTCCTGCTGCCGTAAAGCGTTGTTTGACCAAGTTCAAATAAACTGAGTGATAAATGAATTGATTAAATCACTTTGGCCATGTACAAAGTGAATTGACGTAGAGCTAAGGAAAGTTGTGTGTTGCGACGCACCAGATATATTTTTTTAAATCGGTGTCACCTATTCACGTACTACACTCGCTTACCCAATGAAGGTTCAGCATAAGTAGATTCAGCTCAATAAATTCCGATATTTTGCGAGAGCAATGTAAATTGCTGAAGTACGTGATGTGTCACGTTTGACGATTTGTAATAGCAACGATTAGTGTTACATGTGTACTCTATAAGGTACCACTTTCTTTCTTTTCACGGTAATTCATCAAAAGGGCTGCTGCGCATCTAAACGTGATCAGTTATTTGGAGGTGTATCTTACGGTTACGGAGCAATTCTGTATCGTGCTTCTCTTTTTTACAAGAGCTGCTCATCGAAACATGAGATTTTAACCGCAGCGTTTTGTAGTGCTGATTGTGTTAGGATCTACAAGGAATTATGAATATTCGCCCGGATTTCTTGATTGATATATAAGTTCATTGTATGGAATTTAACGCCTCTACGTATAACGTGGTTGATACATAATTCTGTCTTTTTCGTTCCAAAAGGGACCAAGCTGAAGCCAGGCGTCTCAAAGTCAAGGAAGCCAAGAAGAGGCGCGAGGAGAGAATCGCTATCAAGAAGCAAGAAATTCTCCAGGCGTACGCGAGAGAAGACGAGGCTGCAGTCAAAAAATGACTTCCCGGCCTTACATGATTTTTTTCCATTCTGTTTCAATATAAAAAAAAATCTTTAAAAAAAGTATTTTTATTACTACATTCAATTCATAAATCGATTGTAATTCCTCTTTGGGCTGAGCGCCTAGTCTTGAGGTGGAGTTGAAGGTCTCATACGTTGCTAGTACAGGTACATGAGGGACAAATGCTTCAGACTGACACTGCATTGCATGCACTAGCTAGGAAACTAGGAGCGTCAATGGGGAACAAGGACATTCATTGCCTTAGGCACCTTCCTGGACATTGAAGGGGCCTTTGACAGTACCTCCAAACGCAGCATCGAAGTGGTATAGGTCACATTCAATGTCAATAGGAATGCTATAAGGTGGATCATTGCTGTACTGGAAAGCAGAGATCCTAAATTTACTGGGAAACTGCAAGGAGTCTTGTCTCCACTCCTTTGGAACCTATATTGACTCCCTGCTGGGGAGACTCAATGCTTACGGATACGCTGATGTGGTTGTGCTCATTCGAGGCAAAGTGTGCTTTTGGACCTAGTAGGGGCAGCCTTGTGGATGGTGTGTGGGGTGATGGGGCTGTCCTTCAACCCAGCCATAATGGTCAGTAGCATTCGCAAGACCAAGGCAACTGTTGGGTCTGAAGCTGCAGGAAGTTGTAGGCTAAGTAATTCATCTCAGTGAGCAGGTCAAGTATCTGGGTGTGATTCTGGATCAGAAATTAACCTGGAAAGCGTGCGCATCAGATATGCAACCAAAAGGGCAACTACTGCCCTGTGGATGTGTGGGGGGACATGGGGTTTAAAGCCCAGAAGAGCCTGCTGGTTTTACGAAGCCATTGTGAGACTGATAATCTCATATGGGTCGATGGCATAGAGCTGCCATTGGAGAGAATGGTAGCAGCCTGGCCAAAGTACAAAGGCTGGGGTACTTACTAAAAGCGGGTGTGATGAAGACCACACCAACCAGCACCATGGAGAGAATGTTCGACCTTCCTCCCCTGGACATTTATGTCAAGGCAGAGGCGATGAAGGTGGCATACAGACTCGCCAGGACCAATGGTGACTAATGGACACCTGGCTATATTCAGGGACATGATGGTGCCCATGTATGAGTTCGATAGGAAATATAATGTGCACCCAGTGGGAGGCCTATGGTACAGCGAGAGTTGTCAGTTTTGGCCTCCTAATAACATCTACACAGATGGATCGAGAACTCCGGAGGGCACAGGCACTGGGGTGTGGATAAGTTGCTCTGGAAGGAGTGGGACACACATTGCCCTAGGCCCCACTCCAACGGTTTTTCAAACATGCTATCATCAATACATGGCAATCATAATGCATGAGAAAGGCTGTTGCGTATTAACTGATAGTCAAGCGTCCTGCAAGGCGCTGATGAACAACTGCACAACGTCAAAATTGGTGCGAGAGTGCAGGATGTGGCTTAACCCCTTGGCACCCCCCCCCCCCCTGTGTATTAGATTCCTGAGCATAATGGGAACATTGGAAATGAGAGGGCAGACCATCTGGCCAGACGTGGTTCGTCCACAGTACCTATTGGGCCACCTCCCCACTGGGGGACTTCTCTGTCACTAGGACTGTGGGAGAATATGCCAGGAGAATGCATCAGACAGTTTGGAATGACGTGGGAGTGAGGCACTCCAAACGCTTTATCTCAGAGCAAACAAGTGAGAAAAGACAGAACCTTCTGAGGATGGAAAGCACTTGAGGCAGATTGTTGGGATCATCACTGGACACTCCAAAATGAACAAACACATGTATGTTACGGGTATTGTCGACACCCCTTGATGTAGGTGGTGTGGCACGGATGAGGCGACTTCTGATCTTTGGTACCACTTCTCCCAGGGTGGATATCAATGAAAACTCTTGCAGGAACTACCTAGCTTTCCTTAGGAGGCTAGGCATTGACCTGTAAGACGTTAGGACGGGCACTATAGGTCGTCTGGCTGCTGTAGCATATCCCACTTGTGGGACAGTCAGAATGCTATATATAAGTCCTTAAGGGCGCTGAGGAGGGTTGGTATCAATTTCGCCCTTGAATAGGATGGTAGTCCAAAAGAATATCTCCAGCCTGATTCATGAAGATTTATTATGAGTTTTCATCAGATCTTTAGGCGTCACTACCTAAGTGAGTATGAAAAACGCCATTTGTGAAAGTGGTCTTGAGGAATGCGGTTGAGACAAGTCTTGTCAAGTATTAAAGAAATTGGGTTATGTCCGCCAGTAGGCAAATTACTAAAGTTAACGTACCTGTTAGTGAGTCCGTCTCCTCTGGCTTGTGAGTTACTGTGGGCAAGCGCTTTCGATGTAAAGACATCATCGTCTGGTCGTTAAGTCAGTACTGGAGTCAGTCAGTTGGTCGTGGTCTTTATATACAAAGAGAAAGGTGAAAGGGGTGATGGAGCGTCGGGGAAGGGGCGGGGAGAGGTCTTGTTGGTCAGTCTTGTTAGTAGTACCTTAGCCGGACTGGCTGTGTTAGGTATTAAAGAAATTGGGTTATGTCCGCCAGTAGGCAAATTACTAAAGTTAAAGTCTCTTTGTATATAAAGACCACGACCAACTGACTGACTCCAGTACTGACTTAACGGCCAGACGATGATGTCTTTACATCGAAAGCGCTTGCCCACAGTAACTCACAAGCCAGAGGAGACGGACTCACTAACAGGTACGTTAACTTTAGTAAGTCTTGTCAAACTTGACATCTAGCTCACTGGTTACCCGAGCTCACTGGTGGGACGCCGAAATAGGGTGTCAGCCAAATCCACCTAGCACTTGAATCCCCTTTCTTAATTGATGTGGCATGATAAGTTCCATAATCACGTTTTTCTTCTCAAAGCGGCTCTAAGGATTTTGATCAAATTGTAACTCAATTAGGGAACGTTGAAGTTCCGGAATTAATTCTGTTTCTCTCATGCCCTGAACATTATTGAGCAGCTGGTACACAGAGAAATATTGGCGCAGTAAACGCGGAAAGGATACTATAAAATGCCCATCCATGGGGAAATGACGGGAGCAGCACAATAAATTACCAAGCATTCGATGAAAATCAATTTTAAATGTTGCCAGAATCTTCAGAAAATTTGAGATGATAGTCGAATTAAATACCTACGTGATGAGTGCTTGATTCCAGAACTTCGACTCGCTACCATTTCTTAAAGTTTTTACACGATAATTTTGGAACATTGATAATGATCCTTCTCATAGAAGTGTGTTCACAGTATCTTTGTGTAGTGATTGCACAATAACGGTCTTGGCACAAGAAGCAACACAATAAATTCTTAACGGTAATCGCTATCACTGTTCTAACATCATCGTGATGTGACGTTTCGTCAATTTCAAATGACCTGAGTGAAAAATAAATTGAATTAGTAATAAAAGTCATGAAAATCAGTGAAGAGCTCAGGAAAGTTATGTGATGCATCGCAGCTGATGTTTTGTCACAGCGTTCTTTTCTTTGTTACAAGTTCCCTCCGTTGACCCGTTACAAATAACAGTTACAGTTTGTGGCTTTCACCCCGTTCCGGCGTAGAGGGGTAGGTCGTCAATAAAGTTGCTGGTTTTGTGATGCCGCCTCAGTGTTATGTCTGTTGATCTCGCTTTATCAGTCTGATGATACCGCTCTCCGGTGTCTGCTGATGGCTGAACCATGACAAACTAGGATCGACTATGGCGACTCGTAGAACCAGGAAACCCGCTGCGGTTAACCCTGCCGAACAGCAATTGCAAGTGAGATACTCTAATATATTTTTTGCATCCCAGGATTTCGAAGCGGTTTTTTATCATTTGCGCGACAAATGAAGTGAAATTGATTCGTATTGATAAGTGAGGAATGAAGGTTTTGGTTGATGGCCGGCTGTTGAGGACAGTGTGTTCTTCTCAGAAGAGTATGTACATTTATTGCGAACAGGTTGCTTTTCGCACTGAAATTCGTTTAGGGGCCAGGTAATTGCGTGACTTTTTACTCTCCCAATGACGGGCCTGGGGTTAGGTATTAACAGGTGAATCGAAGCCTGAGGGTGGCACCTTGTTAATAATCAATACCTTCTCCCCTCCCAACTCTCGCCGTAGGATCCTCCGCGGTCTCTCCGCCGTCTCGCTATAAACGTCCTAAATTGATTTCCAAAAAAAAACAAAAAAACAATAATCAGACTCATCGCATTGCACTACTCAACTGAGCCCTGCGGAAATGCCGGGGTATCTACAGCTCGGTCAATTAATCTAATCAGTTTTTCACTCAGCTCGAGTGAACGAAGTCTAATTGCCCATTAATTTGTGGGTCTAGGACTCACAACCGATCTGCAGGAATATTTATAATTGTTCTTAGATATAGTTCTTGGAACAACCAGGTTTGCAACGGTCGTGCTCAACGATTTATTGGGGATTTATTGGGTCGACTCTCCTTATCTCTGGGCGCTTATTGAATTATCAGCGTGTGTGCGATTTACTGCATCCTCAAATTTGTTGGGTCGAGAGTTCATGATGAAATAAAGAGCGGCGACAAAAAAGTATCCATCATTAGGCTGGATGATAGAAATGCGAAAGTGGCCTTAAAATAGCTCTAGTAGGGTAGGTTTTCTTACCCAGCATAATGCGATAGCGACAAGTACTTCGTTAGATGACGAGAATGTTAAGAATTCTTAGGGTTTCATTTTGACTGCGTTTTTTCTAACAAATCGATTGAGACCGCAGTTTGAAACCGATCAGAAGATGTCTCATTTGGGGCTTTTCGCTTGTTTTCATCGCGTTGTGAATACCATTTTGAGGATTA
Organism: Pachypeltis micranthus; assembly: GCA_020466155.1. Classification (NCBI taxonomy): domain Eukaryota; kingdom Metazoa; phylum Arthropoda; class Insecta; order Hemiptera; family Miridae; genus Pachypeltis; species Pachypeltis micranthus. The sequence continues at coordinate 49,281,540 of CM035770.1, read as the reverse complement.
TATATTTTCTCGCTCAGGATTCGACAGAAACCTCGGTGGGTTTATAAAACTCGTGACAACGCTCGAGCTCAGCCAACATGAAGTCTGAAGAGCGAACCCTAGTACACTATACAGAGGAAATATGGGCGCTCCATCTCTTAAGTTGACGTTAACGCCGTATTGTCTTAACCAGAATTCGAGAGAAACCCTGGTGAGTTTTTAAAACTCAACAACGATTGTCATCCGTTCGTCCGTCATAAAGCTACCTCCAATAAGTTGAAAATTGAACTCCATAGTCAACTTCACTCTGCACCAGGAAAATCAACCCTCCCTTAATCCTGAGCAACCATAATAGTAGATAAATATTCGTACGCTTTTTGTTCAACTTTAAGGATGTAGGGGAAGAAAAAAGCGACTTCAAAGCTGTACGTGTGAGCTAAACACATACTTCGTCGTCATTAAACCTTTCCACATTGCGCCTTACACATTCAATGTTGATTCGCCCCAAAGGGGTGTTCTCGTGCGGAATTCCCGTTCCATGCAAACTCGCATTTCTGCAATGAGAAACCACATCAACGACGGCTAAAAAGGAAGAGTGCAATATTTTATTTCCGACGACCTATTTACTTACTAATCTGTAATTCTTTTTCTGTAAGATGTAAGGTTGCATTTAACAATTATCGCTAAAGAATGGCAAGCTCTCTAGTAGACTGAGTGAAGACCATAATGAATTAGTTGCATGAACGGTAAACAATCTTGAAATGGGCACGGGGTTGAGGAAAGATGTGTGATGCTCCGACCCACGTATTTTTCTTTTTTTTCTCCCCAAGTGCTATACTCAGCTTTCAGAAGTAAGCCTATAACGCTACGAGCTTCTGTTTGTTGTCAGTTGGCAAAAAATGACATTTTTATTAAGAATAAACTCAAAAAACGCTACCTAGTTAAGTTTTAATCCCCCCCCCCCTTCCATTAGGCAGCTGAGTGAAAATTCTATGGGCAATTTTAGATTTTGTCCCCTCCCCTTCATTTGCTCTTGCAACGGGCTTGTTACAGCTGGTTAATCCATGATGAGTTTGCTAAAGAGCAACGGGAAATTTAACGTTCATTTACATTGTACTCGTTCATCACATACCTCATTCTAGTTATTCATTCCTATTCGATCGTTGCCATGAAATTAAGGGAGTCGTAGCTGTGTCCGGTGGCTTAGCTCGATTAGTCGAACATTTTGTACCGCTGAGAGTGAGTGTTTTGGATGAGGGGCTGGTTTTGTTTGAAGGGTGTCGTAGCCTGCTTCCTTTGTTTTCCCAACATGAGAGTTTACGTGAGGCATATATTGAACCCCTCGAATAGCCCAGGGTTCTCATCATCAATGAAATAGCCGGCGAACGAGGTTACAGACTCTGAAGGGCTGTGGTGGTGGAGGTACTCGCTTTCTAATTAATTAAACCTCCGTTTCATCTTTTCTGTCTCCATCATTGTAATGATTTCTAATTTTCATTTTATAGAACATGCTGTTGACCTTCCGAGTCTCGGAGCTACAAATGCTACTTGGATTCGCCGGGCAAAATAAGACCGGAAGAAAAACTGAACTGCACAACCGAGCTGTGGAAATGCTGAAACACAAAGGTTATCAGAATCCACAGCTTGCGAGTAAAATACGGGAGCTTTACAAAGCCATTCAGTAAGTTGAATATTTGTTGGGAATGTATCGTGTTTAGTCGGATAGCAACTAGTTCTTACCTACTTCCCAGTTAGATGGCTGTGAATTGTTTTTTAAGGAATGAATGCCTTACTTTGGAGGTTTGCATTTATGATACAAGGCCCCGATATAAGCTTTGGTGAGAATTTTTGGAATTGATGAAGTGGTAGTTCAGAATAGCAGCTTGCACTCCTGCACACTCTCAATTTCTACTCCTGCAATCACAAGCATAGCTGTTGGATGTAAATTGTGATTCTTTAGCCGACATTGACCATATCCCTTGCATTCCTTGGAATTACAACCGTACCTGATTCAGATTGGCATCAGACGTAGTCCATATTTTGATGCAATGTCGAGTCTTTGGAATTCGAGCTAGGATACTTACAGGTGTGGTAGTTCTGGGGATACCTCTCCTTTCTGTTCTTGGGACGTTCTTGAGAACCCCATTCTACTTTTTTCTGCAAAGCCCCATGTTGGCTTGCCCAAAAATGTTTTCCAACCTCTACTTGCTCTTCCATTACCCTTAATGGAATATGAACAATTTCTAACAACGAATGATTGCCAAGCTGCCAAACCGATTTCGGGAGGCATTTACGTTTCAGCAATACGAAATTTTTCAGTTAACTTCTGCCATTATTTGAAACATTTTTTTATCGCAAACTTTTATCAATATCTTTATATTAGTAAATCAGCTCACTCCCCCCTTCAACCAGTTCAGAGCTGTTAGTGTTATCCGTAAAACCAGTTCTTGTTCTTCAGAGACGAGGTTAAGATTGTCATTACTGTCAGTGACTGTGGCAGAGTAGTATTTCATTCAGTCGCCTGTAGCTGCTGTGACTGAGTTACACAAACCATAATTATTTACTTTAACTTTAATTTAGTTTGGTTCATTGTAGTTTGGCGAGCATTCTAGATATCGAAATTATCAACTTCATCTGAGTCACTCTCGGCAGATTCGATCTATGCACTGGAGGATTGACTCATATTCTTAGAAGTCCAATTTTCTCTCTACCTTCCCTTCCACTATCCACAAGGCCGAGACAATTTGTTCTTTCGAGAGCGCAGTTCCTTGTGGAGATCCTGTCCTTCCGTCTTCAACACCCCTTCCAACTGGTTTCTCAAGCTGATTCTTTCAAAGCTAATTTTCTTTTTATTAAATTTTTTAATAAGTTTTTGGTGTATTTTGTGCCTCGAGTGGAACATTCATTAATGAGCAATTCATTAAGACTAATTACCACCTCCTGAAGGTGATGTTGTTTTGTAGTTAATGTTATCAAATAAAAAATGTTGGATGTGAAAATTTTACTTCTTTAGCGTCTTCATTACCTTGAGATCAGTTCAATTCAAAATGAGCTCCAACCGCTTGAAATAGGTCAAAGGTTTTACGAGCTTTTCGTTAACATTAAGTTTGTGAAGAGGGGACTGTGGCTTTCATTGCTTTGCTAGATATCGCTTGATTCAAGGAATTCGTAGCCTGCGCTTGAAGTGCGGCTCTGAAGCTGTATCGCAAGAGTTCCATTGAAATGTGCGGTAACTTGTGCATGTTATCAAAATTTAGGTAGTCACTAGTTTTTGAGGAATGTTTTTTTGAATTCATGAACAACTATATTATTTTAACCGCCGTCATCAATTCTTACTTTGTGACAGCAAAAAATTATTAATATTGCAATCATTGATTTTGGAAAAATGAATCGTTTTCAGTAAAACACCAGAAGGATCATCGACCTCGTACGTAAATTTTATTTTATTTGTGTTTTTTCAGATAAGTGGCATTTTAAAATAACAGTTGTTATCTAGCGTCTGGTCGTTTCCCTACTTTTTAAAATTTAATTTACGTGTAAGTTCTACTATAGTCGGAAAAAATATCTGATGTGCCAAGTCTTGACAGTTCGAGTGATGTTCTTCAATGGTTTTCGTAATTCGCTCTCTGACCTTCACGATGAACTGCATAAATTTAACCAAACCGTTGTAAAACATACTCAAAATTACCTAGCGCGGAGCCCGGCACCAAATTCCTCGCTCCCTCCTAATTCTGTGGTAAAAAGATTGTACCGTCGTTCAACAGGTCCCACAGAAACGTTTATGGGGAACGAAGCGTAGGCATCGGGTTAAACCGACCCTACGAGTTTACTCAACTTGGTACTAAAAACATAAATCTTTGTATTTTCCTGATACTTTGGCCAATATACATTCAACGAATGGTTGGATAAATCAGCATGTAAATGTTCATTGATGGAAAACTTTTCGTTATTTTAATCTGTTAAGGTTTCTTCTTTTTTCTCAAATTAAAAAAAAACGTTTTGGTAAATTTGGCTCTCGTTTCCTTCAAGCGGAGATTTCCTAACGGAGAGATAATCGTGTAGAACAACGTACAAACGCGCCACAGATTTTATTTAACTTCAATAAATAATTCGTTCAGCTGTTTTTGCATAAAAGATGGAAACGTTTCTAGGGCTGTACCTTTGTTCAGTGTTTTACAGAGAACATAAGTTGATTGATTAGTGGAAGTTGTAATGTAAATTCTATGCACTGCCAGAGCCACTTTCATAAAAATTGCGAAATCCTTGTTGTCTGCGTGTGTCTAAGCATGGCTGAATTGATTGCGTCGATTTGTTTTGTCGTGTTCGTTATTTCACGGAGACGACGAAATAAGGTTGTGAGTAATTACTATAAAATGGTGGAGAGGTTTACTGCACTTTTCTCAGAAACGTGTATAGAAATTACTCTGAGAACGTCCAACGTATTTTTTACTTGCCGCACCTAATTTTGTCTTCATTAAATAGCTCAGTACGACGAGCAAAGACAGGCCAAGATGCAAAAAACAAAAATGGCTTTCATATAGATGTAACAAACAGAATGTCTTTACTTGTCAATGCTTGTACATTGTTGTCGATAATTGCCCATAGTAAATGGCGTGATAGAGTTTGCTAGTTAGCTGGTTGAACGTTGATTGCGATTATCTGTACATTCAAGTACGTTTTTAAAATTTAGCTGGGGGCGGTTTTAAACTCAGGGGATGCTTCCAGCTACTGAGTACCTACATTAGCGTTTTCGTGGAAGTACTTCTGACGAAATATTTCGCCATTTAAAGTTAGGAAAATTGTGTGATGCCTCGCACTAGATCTCATTGTTGGTACTCATTGGTCTTTTTTCGTCCCAGGAAAACCCTCTATCGGTTCAGCTGTGCCCCCAGTTGAGCGTACTACAAGCAGACAGACCCCTCTCCGACGTTTTGTGTTGTGATTTAGGAGGCATCACAGCTTGGTGATGTGATAATTCAAATTTTTTCGTGCTCACTCCTGTAGTACTATTGTTTTCTATTACCATTGAAGAAAGCGAGAGTGCGGCTTAGAGGCAACGTGTTCATTTCTAATTTTCGAAGAACTGCTCGACTTAATCTCCCTCTGTTACAAAATCTCTACTTCGGTACATTTACGTTTCCCGGAAAAGTGTCATTGGCGGATCGTAGTGCGCATGAATCGCGAATTGATTTCCTTCAGGGGGCTACTGGGCATGAGCGGAACGGAACGGGGTTGAGCGGTGATTGATCCAAAGGAACGGCTAGATTGTCACAACTCAAATTTGCTTACAATTAAAGCGCTCGACTTCACTGCAATAGAAGGATAAATTTTGTTATTTTATTGAACGTCGCAAAAGTAAGTAGCAATTTTCTTCTAGTTAATACCTGTCTCGGTTTCTCCAGTTTCGGTTCAATACGCGAGATTAGGTAATCGATTCTGCGATCGACTGCTGAACGGAACGGGGTAGTCGATGTGCTCAACCCAACTTTTATCGCTGACTTCCTCGAAGTTCGTTTGCGTATTTAGACGTTTTAATTGAAGTTTGTCTCAATTTAACGTTCTTTCTTTTTTTCGTGTTCCTATTTATATTGTTCGTTCTATAGATGAATTGAGTTTTGTTCGTTGACGATCTTTTAAGCTGATGGCTAGTATCGCGATTTTACTAGCGGCAGGATGCGGCCTTCGAAACATTTCACTTCGTTGTTGAAGTTTTTTTAGAAATCGTCTATCAACTCTGTGTTCTGAGTGTAATTTAAAAACCGCGATTTGTATTCAAAGTAGAGTACCGCGTAGTCGTTGCTGTTACTCTTCAACCCGTTCGGTTTCAATTCTGAGATGAGTTACTACCAAAGAAAGGCCCCACAGCGAAGGTAAGTGAGATTCTACGATGCTCCAAACTCATCAACTTTCTTTCATCCTTGTCATCGGGATTATTGCAATCTAATTTCATCCAGAAATTTTCCTTTTATAGTGCCGTAATAATCAGCTACACGGTTCGTTGCTCTGGCCGTGATGCAAATGGTGGCCTGCGGAGCCACACAAATTGTTTTCCATTTTGAAACATCGTCGGGATGTCCCGAAAGCTATGCCAATCCATAGCTGACAGGTGTTCGAACACCAAAAATCAAAACGAAACCCCCTATCAAACGGCTTGGGTAAACAACAGGTGCAAAGCACCACAACTTTCCTCGCTCCCGTGTTAATTTCGGAATTTTTTCGTCTTCTGGACGTAGCGCAAGTTGTTTTTCAGACATCTGTGTAGGTGCTCACGGGAATATCGGAGAAAATGCATAAACCGCATTGTCGCGCATTTCACGAAAATCGAGAATAACCTGTTGGGATGCATCACACAACTTTCCTTGCTCCAACGTTGATTTGGGGATTTATCTCGTCGATTCATCTGATCTGATAGGGTATTTTCCGATTGGACTAATCGTGTGCTGAAAGTTGTCTTACACTCAGATCAGACGAATACTTTCCTGTATAATTCTCATTACTCCTCAACGAAATTCGTACATCATTTTTGTAAATTCATTGGAATATCATGAAATCGCAATGGGAAATAATTTATAGTGCTGAAATGCAGTGTTGGAGACGGAGGCTTCAGTTATAACACGTAATTGACGAAGTGAGGAATAAACCTTTAGATTCCATAGTTCAGTAGTGACATTATTCGAATTTTGGGTAAAAACGCGCTCCACTGGTTTATGAGACTTACGAACTTCGAAAAGAAGCCTGTGACATCTTGACCATGGCACTGTATAATGTATTATGTTTACGAAGGTGTCATTATGTTAGTCGAAATCTCATTTCAATTACGAGTACACGATGATGGTTACGTAAGTTTGAATCTTAGATGTTGAATCTCCTTCTGTTTTTTTTGATAATGTAGAACTAACGTTACAGAACTGGAAATCCGGCTGTGGTGCAAGGTGGGGCTATGGAGCTTGCTCCTCACTCTTCCCACGCGGGACATTCTATGTCCTCCCAAATGATGAGCTCTGCTGTGGCCAGAATGGGTTCTCCTCTCCCAGGATTCCATCCACTCGCAGTTAGTTTCTTTTGTAATCACTTAATGCAACAGATATGGGATACCACTCGATAATTACCAATCACAGTAATGACTCGCCAAGGTGTACTCACATGGTATGGTTGCCATATTGTTATGTTTGGTACCGATTTTTACGAAGTTCGCTTTTCCTTTATTTGTTTCTCCGGTTTGGGTACTGTGTTGTGCCATATCATGTGTACACTCCTACGTGATTGTCATTAATCATCGAGCTCGTCCCCATTTCTGAGCAAGCATCTTAATAAAAATCTCTACCAGGTTCGTGTTATTATTTCGAGTTCGTATTCATTTCCAGTCAAGAACCAACCTGTACGTTCCACCTAACGCAGCAACTAGCTTGTATCCATCTTACACTCAGGCAACCAAAGTACCCCCGTCTCTCCCTCATGCCCCAATCATTCAACAACAGCAGCAGCAGCAGCAGCTTCCAATTCACCCTGAAGTGACCCTCAAACGGATACCATTTTATGAGATTGAAGGAGAGCTCCTCAAACCCTCCACATTAAGTACGTATTTTTGTGATATTACGGTTTTTAAATTAATTTCCTTACATGAGGAGCTGTCGTGTGATACAGTTTGAAGTAAGCCTCTAGCTGGTCAGAGCTAACAACTGTGTTGCAACATGCTCCTTACACTTACTGGCTACTGCTGGAGGCTGTGGGGGAGCCTAAGTCATCCGCAGTCATAGGCAAGATGCTGGAGAATGGAAGGAGTTGAGGACTGTGGATGAATTCGTCTCTGACTGTGCTTTCGTTAAAAAAAATAATAATAATAAAGGGCCTGCACAATGAAGATAAAGCGGTGCTTAGGGTTAGGTACTGTGTCCCCACCCTTAAGTTATGCCACAGAGGCGATGCTAGGAGGGAGTCAGCCATAAAATAAATTTAAAAAACGAAAACTAGAGTATGGCGTTTTAATCGATATACTCGAATATTTCCAATCAAGAAATTTAAAAAACGTCAACATAAACCCCTTCTCGTAATTGTTGACTGAGTCCGAGATTTGTAGTTTTAAAATTAAAATTGGACGACTCCTTGTTACCTGATTTTGCTGCAGAGGCCTAGGGAATTACAAGAACTATTTTCAGGGCAATGGGGCACTTGGTTGCTCAAGTTGTCGTGCGTAGTTCAGGACGTATAAATAATTTTTGTTGTTAACCATAGATTGTTGCCCCCCCCACTTTTTCACATTACCCACTAACTCAATTTATAGAAAAACCCCAAATTGTGGTTTATATTCACAACGAAAGAAAATCTAATATGGGTTGATGTAATTTGGATGTAGAATGTGCTAGCAAAGTGTTTGAGGGATTCATTCTGTACAATGATTGGTTAACGTTGGGCGTGAAAATGTCTCAACCTGAGGCGCACCCAACTCTGCTCTCCTTATTATGGCCCCCTTTGACAGGCAGAGGTAGATTCAGCCCACAACGAAAAGGGCTAGCGAACTAACACCCTGAAGCTTTGCTCATCTAATACCCATCAAGACACACCAAAACAAGCATCACTCTACCGACTTTCCCCATTCAGTTGCGCAGCTCATGAAACTAGTGCTGTCCGTCGTCCCCAGCAGTTATGGCGTTCAATTCTTCCCGTACAACGTGCTACCCACCAAACATTTTGCCACTTACTTGATTACATGTTTCATCACCATCTCTTCCTCTATCATCTTTGCTGCCTCCAACCGCTTTACCCTTGTAAGGCCATTCCAAATTTCTTCACTTCATGCCACATTTACCGCATTTTCTAGCAACAGCGCATCATCCCATCAAGGGCCTCAACGAAAGTTAAATTCATTTTTTCAGTCATTTCATTTACTCATTCTCATTTCCGTGCACCTTAGCGTTGATCACAATGTAGTCAAACATATTGGAAAGTCTGTCTTCTTATTTTTATGCCCTCACAATAGCTTCATTTCTTATGGACGTGCTCATACATCATACATACAGTTTTTTAATGCCTCAATGAGGGCTGTATTAGGGTTATCTGAATATTTTCCCTGCACTATTCGATGAAATCTGCGAGTGTTGAGTCCGCAACATGCAGAAAGTAACTATTTCCATGTTGTCAGTGCGCACTCCGAGACCTACTGGAAAAGCTGTGTGCTGAGCTAGAGAAATGAGCAGGTCAGGATTTTGTGTAATGTCCTTCGAACAGCAGCTTGTGTTATTCTTCAAAATTTAATGGGACACACAGAAATCAGTTTTTTAATGTCCAAATCAGAGGAATGACAAATTCCAGACAAAGTTGTATGGCTGATGTGAGGAGCCTCAACTAGGAACTTTTTCTGTCGACCATTTATTCGATTTTGGCCGCTAATTGAAATACTGTTGGGTTACATAATTACCTTTTTCTTTAGCACTGTTCTGTACCTTATGTACGACTTCATTATTTTGTCTCATAGACGACCTTAAACCTGATCATCAGCGTTTCCAACTTCAGTTTCACGAAGGTTGTGCGCTAATTCGATTCTTATTGCACTTGAAAATTTTCTTTTTGTTCCAGTACACAACCAGTCCAGTCGTGAGCCTGGTGCTACCTTTCATTTCTATCTTACACCTTCTCAAGCAGATGCTGTTTCCTTCAACCGCGAAGTGTGCATGGGGAAAAGCGAATATTTATATCAAGTAAGTTGACAGCTACAGCTTGTAATAATTAGGGGTTTCTTTCAATAATTTGCATGAAGATATCGTTTTGGATTTCAGGGGTGGGGTTAATACTTCCGTCTATGGTGGCGCTGAGAGTTGTTTGATGATGACTACTACGTAATTTACTTAATTTTGCGTTTAACGGAATTTAATTAATTGCTTTGCTGTTCCGAATGGACTGTTGGACGATCAAGAAGTGACGAAATCAATGTTCTAGCGCCTATGTCAGCACGAAATGCCTACTGGGGGGTGAAACAAAGAACATGGACCGAGATAACGCTATGACTGCATGTATTGATAGGTCGCCTGACCGATCGCTAGTATCGATATGCGTCATGGACGGGGAAGAGATTCGGAGAAGCTCGGGGACTGCAATGAACTCTGAGAAAGAGTGAGAGCGATAACAGAATGAGAAAGAATAATAACCGTAGTTGAGGAGGTTGTTTGACCCTTCACCCTTCCAACTTATTCCCTGTTCCCTCCGCCTTTCTGTATTCCTCAGTTCGTTAACGGTTCTCGTGCCGGTAGTTCGCGCCTTTCCTTCACATTTTACCTTTACCACCCTTCAAGTTTGTGCGTTTCTATTTTTTCTACATTTGAATCGTGTGAAAGTCTTCTGTCCTGCTCTATATTTACTCTTCCCAACTTTATATTCATAAATCATAAGTTCTCAAAGACTTACAACTAACTTTTTCCATCGTTTGAGTGTGAAATCTCTGATCCTACCACTACCGACTGGATGATGTTTTGTTGTGAAGTATGTATGAAAGTGTGTCGTGATCAAGCGTGCATGAAGTTAGGTGGCGATGGAAAAGTTGTTGAGATTGACGAATGTAAATTTGGTAAGAGGAAGTTTAATAGGGGCAAATCGGTAGTAGACGGACGCTGGGTGTTTGGTGGGGTGGAGCGTGGCTCCCGAAAGTGCTTTTTCCGGGTCGTTGAAAACCGAGGGAAGGAAGTCCTCCTCGCAATCATAAAGGAATTCATTCTTCCGGGCACGACAGTGATCTTCGATTGCTAGAAGGCCTATGATTGCCTGGAGGATTAACCACTCCTTGTTTTTCAAGGACCCGGCAACAGAGGCCCACACAAATGCGATCGAGGGAACATGGGCCGCTATCAAGCGAGGGATTCCCTCTAGATCGGCCACAGATCATTTTGATTCGTACCTCTTCGAATATATTTGGAGAAGGATGAGAAGTGACTGTGATGATCTAATGAGGGCATTTCTGATGGATGTGGTACAGGTGTATAAAGTGAACAGTGGAGGAGAGAAAGCATCCGGCAGTTCGTCAGGGACTTCTTAGAACCTGTAAGTACACAATGTCGTTGTTTCTAATTTCAAACATGGCGCCAGAGCCTATGATGCGTCACAGGCGCAGTTGGTAGGGAAGAGCCTACAAGCGATGTCGGGCATATCGATAACCTGACCTCGGTTGTCATATATCGATATATTGCCTTATCAGAGGGGTTGGTCCATGTTCTTTGCTTTTACTGCCTACTGTATTATTATATATCAATCTCAATCTGGGTTTTGTCTCCTTCATTTTGGCTAAACCCGCTATGAAAAACTAATTTTGGGGAGTTTATGTGAGCTTGTTTTTTTTTTAAATCGAATTATCGGTCACAAAAACTTGAACTGTGCTGACATACGTGAACAAAGAAAATCAGCATGTGGTTTGTAGGCATCTAGTGCTTGGTGCAGGATGGTTGATAAGGCAGTTCTCGAATTTAGGTAGAAGTAGGGGAAGGCATACAACGTGTGAATTGATGATGTTTTAACGTCTCCAGTTAAAGATTGAATAAACTAATTTTCAGAGCCTATACAAACAAAACTCATCCAGTCTCTTGTAGATCTAGTGACCCTCGTTTTGCTCATGAAAAGCGCTTCCCTTTGGTATCTTGGAAAGCGATGCATCAATTCAGTGTATTCTTTAGCTGTGATTTTTGTTGTAGATATTTTCAAAGTTAGTTAATTTTTTCAGATTCAAATGAGGTTTTGTACGTTCGAGACAACTTGTGAACAAGAAGATTCCTTCCCCCCGGGGCTTGTTGTGAAAGTCAATGGAAAGGCGTGTCAGCTTCCCGTAAGTTCATTCATCTCAGTCTCGTCAGTGTTACTGATTGTCTTTTCATTGGTGACAAGAAATGTAATTAGTTACTTATATGAACAGACATTGTGATTCTGACTGATGATTGTTTGAAAAGTTGCTGTTGGTCATGGTACAACCCAAATGTTTTGTTCTGTCACAATTGTCAATGACGGAAGTTCAACCATCTCACTGTCCCTGTCGAAATAAGCACTGCAGCTTGAAGTCATATTGTCAACAAAACCGTGGCAATAACAATTATCGTGTATCAATCCATTCACCGAGTTGATGGTGAATTATTCTTTTTGAAAGGGGCCAAAATAATAAAAACGGGAACATGTAGAACGGACCACTTTGGAGTAGCATACCAATATGAATTGCGTCTTGGAGAGACATATCAACACACAATAACTTGGGATTTAATGGGAATGTGCATGCCATACGCAGACAAGGAAACACGTGGTGTGACACAAATACCTTGAGATCGGCTCAGTTATGACACAAATCATCACAGAGCTTGAGGTGCATAGGTAGTGAAAAGCGGGCGTTTATATCGCCACAGTAAAGAAAATAGGTACCCGGACCACAGATGACGAACTACTTTTGTAATTTATGACGAGAAAAAAAAACAAAATACAGAAGACGTTTGTTGGAGTAAGTAAATTCTGGAATTATGCGTCCATTTTACTGGAACTTAATTCCTTTGTGAACTGACTGAATTCAGCCGAGTCCTTGAAGCAGGTCAGGACCGTTTTTCGTCGAGTACAGGTGAAAATCAGTCTTAGAATTTACGCCCAGACGACGTAACGCTATAGTTCAAACTAAATTTTGTATCTCAAGTCTCATTTCACCTTCGTTTATTTCTTTAGAAACTTTTGTGTAGTTTGAAATGTGCGAGTTAACATTTCAAATCGCTTTTTACAAAAATTAGACGCTTATCTGTTCTAAGTGACTTGACTGTTCACTCCACAGTTGTTGGAAATAACTACGCAACTATTTACTGACTAAGGTTTTCCTCAATTCCAATAATTTCGCTTAATTATGTTTCATGAGAGACTTCACGTATCAGTTATCACTTTAAAAAAAAGTATATAAAGCCGAATTCATGATGAAGGTTTGTTGCAAGCTTTGAAATGAATGGATCAGGAATTACATGCTGCTCGCTTTCAAGTAAACGTCTCCATTACTGCGGTTCAGTTATTGAAGTATGCCTATTATTTTTATCGCTAGTAAAGCCAGAATGGGATTTTTCTGCCATTTTTCGTTCCATTTACAACAAAATGTTAGGCCGCAAAATTTGGCAAAAATGACCCATAAAAATCCTCCTTATGACAGTTTTAAAATATCTGGTGCGTAGCAACACACAACTTTCGCCACCCCCGTAATTTCGAACACCAGCTACATATGCGGGTGCTATATCTTCGTTCAACGCATTTGTACAGAAACATTTATAGAGAACAAAATGTTGGGACAAGTTAGCTGCGTGTACTCCGAAAGTTTGATCGAAATCGTTAGAGCCGTTTTTGAGAAAATTGGAATAGCGATAAATTAATATTCGACAAATCTCCTTTTCTGAGTTGACTTGGCTTATATCTCCGTTCAACATAGATATACAGAAATAATTATATAGAACGAAATGTGGGTATGGGTAACTAAAAGACACTCCATTAGTATTTATCACATCTGGTGAAGTAGTTACCCTGGAATTTACGGAAATGTTCGAAAAAACGTTATTTTTGACACTTTTTGATTTTTATCTCTGTTCAATGGACTGTCAGAGGAACATTTATTGAGAACGATATGTAGGTATTAACCTATTTTGGCTTCATAGACCTATATCTCCGTTCACCGTATTTTCATGGAGATATGTTTAGAGAAGAAACGTTAGGTATTGATTAGTAGAAGATAATTCGTTAGTTTAATCAAAATCGTTAGAGCCGTTTTCGAGAAAAATGTGAAAAACCCTAGTTTTTGGTACATTTTTGTCCACCACCCCTCCTTCCCATCGGCCGAAATCGTCCATAACCTTATTTTGGCGTCTACAAAAAATAACGAACAAAACAAAAAAAGAACCAGCTCAATCAGATCAGCCGTTCTCCCGCAAATCGAACTACAGACACACACACACGAACCACGCGCCGAAATTAGGTTGTTTAGACTCAGTAAGCCTCAAAACGTAAAGATCTGAAGAAAACCCAACTTTTTTTTGTGACCCGATTACTATACTTTCTTTCCCTTCGGGTAGCGGAAAGTAAAAACGTATATACATATATTTTTTAATTTTCAATCCCGTTTCAAGCTCATAATTGATAGAAGAGAGAGAGAGAAGCATAATAAATGAACATAATTACCGTAAATCCTTCCGCTTGCCAGTATTATTGCCCGTATTTAATTACATGTACCTGTTTAGTTGGGTCTTATTATGATAGGCCATTGCCAAACGCTTATTTCTCGCGCGCAACGCCTTTTTGAGTGGTTTGCGATCGAAAAACTGAAATTAAGGAAGGAAAGATGAAAGTATAAACGAAAAATACCTAAACAAGTGATCGATTCTTATTTGTATTTTTTTTGTGGAGATATATCTTTTTTTTTCTTTCCCTTTTTATCTGCTCATTGCTAAGTAAAAACGTGAAGATTGACAAAGGGGGGGGGGGATAAAATTAAAGCTGATATATTAACTAATTAAAAATAAAAACGTGAACAAACATCTAAATGGAAGGCTTCGCAATTTTTAAATTGTTTTACGTTAGTCGTCAAGAACTCCAATAGTCTGTACATGGCTCATTGGTGTTATTTGATTGAGGTGGGGGTGCAGCTTTCTGTTTGCCTGGAAATTTTTGTTTGTTAAGCAGTGATGTTAAGAGACGTTACTTGTACAGCATGCATTTCTGTGGCATACGTATGATTAGTTAAGACTTTTGTTGTTCCGTATTCAGCAGCGAATAAATTATATTGTTGTGGTCAGTATGGTAACACACGTAGGACTATGTAGAAAATACGGAACATCAAAAGCCTTACTGGCTAGGCGAACTGGTTCTTCTAATACGTGTCGCTGTACATGTATAGTCAAATGAGGTGGACAGTCTTAAAGGTAGAATTACCGGACCAACCACATATTTTTTGACGTTGGAACCAATGGCGCCAAGGCTACTAATTGTTCGTAGTTTTTGTGGGTGACTAATAATGAGATGGTCCATATTCTTGCTGTTTCAACACTTGATCAATCGGAATTGATGAGCACTCTGAAAAAATAAAGTGATTCTTTGTGGTCATACATAAACTGTCGAGGGCGGATGTAGTTCTCACGTTCTGCCATGAATTATAACGGGTGCTGAGGCAGATGACAAGTCAGGCTTCCTTGCGCATTTAAGATTGGTGGGGCAATTCTGAGAAATTCGTGGACAAACGTTTCGAGTTCTTCCAATTCAACGTTCAGGATTGCACTAGTCGAATCTTCATCAAGTGAGCAGGTGGCCCTGGCGCCAAGTTTCACCTTCAGCCTGTCAAGTCTGCTCAACATGGATGAGCCAATTATAAATACCCCTTCTGACAGCCTGGTGTGCGCTCGCTGGGAAGTCGTTTGGTTTCCAGTAGGTTGGATCACCAACTCTCCTCTTCATCCTGTGCCCTTGGACAGCTCAGCTTCATTATCTGGATGTAAGGGCGTGTTTTGAAGCTGTCAGGATGTAGTGTCCAAACTTAGTGTGTGCTACATTTTGCTATTCGTTAAATTCTTTTCTGTTTTTCATATCTGCTTTCGACAGTTTCCTTCGTATAATTATTTGTTGGTCGCTGGGTGGTTCTCAAGATTTCGTATTCAAGTGTTGAAACTGCTCGATTATGATTTTGATCGAGTTTTTCAAGCTAAATGACACGGAATTATCTCAGAGTGCACTGCTGTCTGTTATATTCGTCATTGAAGAGCTAAATGCAACTATGAAGACGATAAATGTTTAGTTTTGTGTAACTTCACAGCAGTAGGCTGTTATAAAGGGAAAATTCTGAAGAAACCATGATGGAAAAATATGTTTTCATAGAAGAACGAGCTTCGAACGAAGAAACGAAAAATTTCCTGCTGAAGATTATGAGAGAAAGACTTATTTTGGTGCTGTTCTGAGTTGCTATGTTAATGCAGTGTCATTCTGTGTGGTTCTGTGGTTTTTACCATATCTGTTGATAAAATCTCAAGGACCTTTCTCATTATTTGCCAAGTTGGCTTACGTTGACATTTTATTTTATTTATTTTCATAGTTGAGAAAGCAGTTGACAATCACAAAACGGTTCACTAATAAATCCATTCAGCACTAGAATGTTGATAGGAAACCCTTACGAGGAGTAAATAGTCTTGGCGAGACATCTGCTCTGGTGGAGAAAGCGTAGATGTAAGAACAAAAGCAGTTGGATGCTGTGAAGCGCTCACTGGTGTCGCAAATGTACAAATGGTCATTAGAAGGGGAAAAAAAAGAAACCCTTTGTTGAACCCCCCCTTTGGAACCCTTTGAAGCCTTTTGTTGTATGGAAATGGTTGTGTTCATTAACATGAAGTCATCAGAAGCAATGTGAGGAGATGTAATAGTTTTGTATGGAAGCATTTTGAATCGAGATGTCTACCTGGGAAATTGGATGGCTGCTACGTCTGGACAATTGGTAGTGCCCATGTGATAAGATGTTAAACTGTTCATTCTGATTTTCTCTACGCACACTGCTCGAGAGCTAGTGTAGAGTCTGACTACTGACTAAACAAAGAGTGATGGTTGACCGAGAAAAGGAATGTGACAGACTCAGGTCCACATGTAGAGCGACTGTTTCCAGTTCTTCTTATGGTTGTGTCATAGGGAAAGCCCTGACTGGGGGCCCCTGGCATGTGAAGACAACGTTGAATGGACTGAAGTAGTGAAACCGCTTAAATTGGTGGATGACAACAGTTTCTGGATCGATCTTCCACAAGCGTGTCTCAGATGCGATTTGAGTGGTGAGATATGAACAACACAACTAAATACTGGTCGGTCTTTCAACTGAATCGAAATGGTCATCTTTGGAAAGACTGCTGGCATCAAAGATACTGACGAATCCCACTCAAAATATCTTCCCTCATTACGTTGTGACTACCGTTTTGAACGTCAACTTATCGCTCATCATCTGCCGAACCCACAAAAAAAAAATTACACCACTTCATTTCATTGTATTGCTAGAGTGCGTTCTACTACGAAATTTGACATGTGCACAATTACTTGGGACATTTTATTCAACTGTTGGATTTTTATGAAGCGCCCTTCTCAAGGTAAGTTTTAATAAATAAAATCGAAGGGCGTTTCTGAAATCGGGTCACCGATATCGAACGATTCAATTGAATATTTTGACTTGCCTTCACGAGTGCGCTTTATTTGTTTTTATAAGAGTTAGTACATAGTATAGTATAGTTGATGTAGATGTGTACTCAAGTTATTATATTCGTCTGTTACAAAGTAGTACGTATTTCTCATTACAAAATTCTAAATTTATGGAACGCCAGTAACCTATAATTTTTACTTTCCTTGGCTCTATGAAGTAGAAAGGAATGTTATGAAGTCGGATGATGAAACATGTTTGAATTCTCTTCAGATCTTAATGTTTTAGTATTACTGAGTTCGAAAAACACTACTTGGGAACATGGTCTGTGTGTGTGCCTGAACACAATTGAAAGAAAACCGCTGAACCAAATCCACCCAAAACTAACTAAAGTTATCGCATCGTAAAATTCTCGAACCCTGGGTAACTTTGAGTTGTCATTTTAAGCAGACGAGAGCAGCACCACGAATTACCATACATTTCAACGAAAATCGATTTTAGCCCAGCTTTTTCCTTTTAAATAGGAATTATTCAAAAATGTGTTGTGATAGTCCTATCAATATACGCTGACAGTTTGATAATAATAATATATACTGGAGCTGCTCCAGAAAGTCCGGAATTTCAACTTCCTCTGTTTCACTTACTACTGTTTTGAACAGTTTTTACCCGATAATTTTGAAACACTGATTATTATCGTTCGTCAAAAAATCATGTTTACAGTCTCATTCATTCTCTGTGTATCCTAGGCAGAAGTAGGAGCGCCACAATGAATAAAGAATGTAAATAAATAATTTACTTACTACCTCTCGAGAACAATCATTGAAGCAATCGTAGACTCGTTTCAACGGAACTGTATGTGCTAATTTTTGTAATTTAATACTGAATAAATCGTATGGCTTCGTATAATTCAACGGTTCCGTAACTACTTATTTATTTCAAATATGATATAACATAATTTATATTTAACCTCCCACCGCTGACCCTTATCAACTAATAGATTAACTTTGTGTTTTTTTACTACTAAACCGTATTTATTTGTTCGTGGATTTTCGTTGAAAACAAATGGTTGACAAATTTGATCACCAAAATGCGTGTTATGCAATTCCCCGGTAATGAGCTCGTATCGAAAATGACCTAATAGGTTGAAAATGTGGTAAACTTGGCTTCGCACCAAATCGCCAGCTCTTGATGGAAAGAAATGCGCGTAAATTAACATGCACTCTCCAGAACTAGTTTTTACTACGTTGTAGTTGCTTAATGGCCGATTCAAATGAGCAGAATTTCAAACTTAAATGTGATTTAATGCAGTTTTTCTTCTTATGGCGGGTGTCCCAATATCATATGACAACACAATATGATCGTTTTCTGTTTTCTGATCCCATGAAAAGTCCCCGGGGGTTGATTCGGTCTCGTCTGAGACTCAACTTGTGGTTTGATCGCGTGGTTCTCACTGGCCTACTTCTACTCAATGGATTGTCGTCTAAAAGATTGAAATCGACCGAAGACATTCGGTGGGTCTCTTCATCCATCTCCGAACTCGGATGAAGATTGTCCAATTGAACTTCCTGCCTTCATCTGTTCAAGAGGGACCTGAGAGCTCAATGTCAACTGTGGAGGAGCTGCCTTTGGGTACGTGGTGAAGATCTCGGGCTGTCATTGAACTCGTTCTGTGGATACTCCTAGGTTTTTAATCCAACTACAGTAAAGTAATCTTGAGATTTGTTAACACAAAGTTGATTAGCGTTCTATTTGAAGTTCGCCTTCCTGCTCAGCAGTATTGGTTCGCAAGCTATCGTTTATTTTTGTTGTCTGGTCCCCAAGGTTATGGTATATATTTCAACTACTTGTAAATGTTACTGTAAGTGTGGAATGTATTTAAAAAATAAAATAACTATTTATCGAATATTATAATTAATGGTTTAATTTCTAATTACAAACCATTAATATTTATTGTATTTATGAAAGTAGGAGCAAAGGTGGTTACCATGCAGGCGCCTTGCATCATCAGTTTCCTCCAGGAGCAGTAAAAGTTTCATTCACAGATAGTGCCTATTGTTTTCTGGACTTCACTTTCTTAACTTATTTACCCTGGTGGGATAAACTACTCATTTTCAACAAGTCTTTCATACTCAAAAGTATCCAATAGTTACCACCTGTAACTTTTTGTGATGTAGAGTAGTAGAAACTTCCTTTGTACTTGGCATTTTGGGTCATGTTACCGTTTTATTTCTACTACAACTCTTAACAAATGATCTACTTACTCTGCCGAGTTTGGTACCACTATTTGTAATATTCCTAGAACGTATGTTTTTATTTGACAACCTTCAACCGAAAATGTTCTCCTTACGCATAATATGGTTTTCTTGTATCAAAGCACACTCGTGAAGATGAGGGTATCTTTGTTTTATACTAATTGATTATGACGGAACGCCTAAATTTGAAACCTTCATCGACTTTTCTGCTTGGCTTATCGAAATATCTAGGTTGTCTGTTTGATACGTGAGGTTTTACGATATTTGTCTCTCAATTTCTATTCCCTAACTGTTTATTTTAGCGATCCTCAAGACTTCGTCCGATGAAACAATTCGTGTTTCTCTCGATTCGAATAATTTGTTACTTTTCAGAATGGAGTAGGAGAATGTCCGTTAGATTAGTAAATGCTGAACACTGATTTGGCGGAGGCTGAATTGAGGAATCGGCTGTGGTCGGGAGCTCTATCAAAATTATACGCTTTAAGTAGAACGTCATTTCAACTAATGCTTTTTCAAAATTAATCTGTATTGATTAATTAGATTATTGAAAATTTGTATCTGGCCAAAGGCTTGGAAATAGTGATTTGAATCAGGAAAGACAGAAAAAAATCTAAAGACTTCGAACATCTATTACCAAAAATGTGTCGGCACTACTCTGTCCTCAACAGTTACGTCCAGGAATCTTAATTTACGTTTCAATACCACAACTCGAGTTAAATCCATGAAAATTCTCCCCGCAACAACCTTTCAGTTATAAACGACGATGCCTGCAAGCTATTTGCTGAAGAGAACATTAAAATGGAAATGTTGGATGGTTGTAAAATTAGGTAATCAGCTGGAAAAAAATTCGAGTTCTGTTCTGATCTTGGCGTTTTAATGACTATGTGGGGAACGTGCATTTGTCCGTGAACGAGGTTGAGAGAAAACGGCTGAACCAATTCAGCTCAAACTCGATATCTATCCAGCAGGTAATCATGACACGCTAAAACTAGCTATAGTTATCTTTGTGATCGAAATACTAAATACATTTTTTCTCAAATACGGCTACAACGATTTTGATTAAATTATTTGTATGGACAGTTGCATATAACTCAATAGTATCTTTCAAGTCTCATTTTAAGCGGTAAATTAGGTGAGGAGCACAATAAATTACCCAAACATTTCGACGAAAATCGATTTTAGCGCAGTTTTTTTCTCAATAACGCTGCTCAAATGTTATTAGAAGTTTCATTAACATAGAAGTGTTAGCCCAATTAATCCTATACGATAGGAGCTTCTCGGAAAATTCTGTAATTCCAACCACCGCCATTTCACTAACTCAGTTCATACCTAATTATTCCAGAACGGTGAACATGAAAAACATCACGTAGAGTCTCGTGAATCTCCTGTGTACTAATTGCTTAATGATGGTCACGACACAAGTAGGAGCTGCACAATAAATTCCAGAACTTTGAACATTGCCGGCTGAACGTTGTTATAAACGGAACGAAAAACAGATTTGATTTGGTTATTAGAGTTACTAAATGGTTGATACATCGCACCTGATGTTCATACTACCATTAAGCCTTGCATTCAGCCTCTTAACCAAATTGATCGAAGTAGTGGGGAATATTTTATAGGGATCGAATCCCATCACTTCCCCTGTAAATTCCTCGCAACGATTGGTCCTTGAGTCATTTGCAGTTCTGTTCGCAATATCGAACCTGACAAATGGGATTGTGTAAAGAAGCCTATGACAGTCTTTTAAATTAAGGGAGTGTGGCCAATTCGAGTTTTTTTTCGTATTCGCTTGGCAGAAATATTCCCTGAATTATTCCTACTCTACCGACAGATTGCTGTATTGAAGTTCTTGTGAGCTTTTCAATGTTGAAGTAACCATCATTAAGTACTCGAGCTGGTTTTATTTTGTACTACGTATTTCCCTGGCATTGAAATGCGTACTGCTAAAGCGTTTAGTTTGTTTCAAGTATGGAAAATTAAAATTAGAAATCCGAGTTGACAGCCCTCGATCAATCAATTTCAATTAACTGGTTGTATAAATCTGGGCTGTGGTTTATATGAGGAGGACCATTTAATTTCTTCCTTCTTCCTAATTTCTTATAGTTTCCTACAGAAGATCGACATTTTCTAGCGTGCTAATTTTTGTTGTATTATTTCTCAATGTTTCATGCCTTGAATGCTGAGACCAGTTGCAGGGTTATCAAGATTTCTTTAGGTCATTATCGGACTACTTCACCTTCTGAGTCAACTACTGAATCATGTTTGATGCTCTGGAGCTGTACTGAATCTTGGCATCTTTGATTTTACTTATCTCTATTAGTTTTTTCTAACATGTTCTCAGCGAAAAAAAGATACCACGCACAATCATGATGTTGCATGGATTTCAGTAACTTAGTGTAGACCACTCAGTAAAATCCAGGTGGTTCCGTAAACTTTCCTAACCCTCTCATCATCATACTTCCTCATTGGTCTGTTACTGGCATGAGATTAACAAGATCAGATTCGCTGTGAACGTGTTGACTGCCTTTATTTCCATTGCCTAGTTAGCTATTTGTTTTCTTGTGCTGTATTGCTTCGTTTAGCCTGGACCAGTTCCTGTCAATAAACCTGCAGCAGAAATCAAGAGACCTCCTCGGCCGGTCAATATTTCAGCTCTTTGTAAATTGTGCCCTTCGGTTACAAACACGATGCACATGAATTGGACTCCGGACTACTCACGAGGAGGAACGTATGTTGTAGGAGTGTGGCTGGTTAAAAAACTATCGTCCCTTGATTTGTTGCAAAAATTAAAATCTAAAGGCCCCCGCTCTTCAGAGGCCACTAAAGGACTCAGTGAGTTTTCTTTAGTTATTTTAGTTATTATTGCATGATTTAACAATATATTCCTTCATTACGATGAGATTCACTGTTATTTTCTATAATGAACTTCTTTCAGCGAAAAAATTCAACGCCATCTTCACATTTAATATTTGTTGTTTCGGTGCGTATTGAAATGACCCATTGGTCTGCCCTGTTCCTCAACCCAACGGGTTAGGAAAGTATTGTAATTTACATTAAAAGGCACCATGGCTCTTATTGGGTTACTACGGAACCAGCTGAGGCAGTGTGACTTGGAAATTGTGTTCCAAAGGTCAGTGAGCCTGCTCACACTACCGTTGATGAGAGGAAGCTCAGGCATTTTGAGAGGAGAGAGAGAGAGAGAGAGAGAGAGAGAGAGAGAGAGAGAGAGAGGGAGGAGTGGGCTGTTTTTGGAAAAGGACTGAGTTAAGACGTCCTTGGTCTTGGTAGGTCAGCTGTGAAATTGCGTATCCAGATAGTTTCTACAGCCCAGTACTGTATATGTATTTGACTAGCCAGAAATATGACGCGCAAATAATCCAATTCTGGGGTATCGGAAGCTGTAGGCTATCATTACAGTGCAATCTATGGTGCAAGAAGAGCTCCAAGGTGATGCTACTGGGTGAATTAGCATATGCTGGACCCGTGACATCTCTCACCTATGCATTGCTTGGGTCAGTCTGGAAGCCACTGAACTTCCTCTTACTCTTTTTTAAAAAAATCTTATGATCAGCTCGTCAATCATTATTAGATTAGTTTTATTGGTTCTTATTTTGTATGGAAAAACTGTGTTCCTCGCAGTTGTGCATCCTTTCTTTTGTCAACGGAAGAACGAAAAGAACTAGAACAGGGCTTTAGCTAAGGCTGAGGAAATGATGACCTCAGATAAGGCCACCTGCCCCAGTCCTCAACTTTCCAGAGTTGATGAAATTCGGCCTTAACTTTTTAGAATAGAACGAGTGCCCCAGACTTCCAACTCATGGTTTATTATTCATTCTGAATATTAAAACATATTCATTCGTCTCATTAAAACCACCCGCCCGCTCGCCTCGCAACGTCGTGTCCCTGTCCCAATTTCCCCGACACTTTTTTCCCGACGGGGCGAAGGAAGGTTAGAGCCGATGAGACTTCCTCCGCACACGAAGGATCATAAATGCCTACAGGCGTATATGGGCGCCTGGTGCCGGGGGAATATTTAGTTTCCGTAGTCCCATTGTAGTTAGGTCATGTTTCGTATGGTTTACTATTATTTTTCGATGCTGAATCAAATGAGATGGGTCTGGGAGCAGTAATACTAGGTCAAGCTGTTCATGAGAATAATAAACCATTGTGTAATAATTTGCAGGGTTTTTCTATATATTTAAGGGTTGCCCCGTACTTGTAATTTGTTCAACGTGGTCACTGTTTACCCTGTATGTTGGTTCTAGTTCTGAACTATTGAGCTCTCCACATGTACACTGAGGGCTTCTGTTGAGATTAGCTGTTTGAATCTTTTCCCATTGCATAGTGCTGGGTAGCATTCTTTTTACTCTTTATTTGGGTATTGTTCAGACTTGGCGCAGTTGGTCCTCTGTTGAGTCTGGGGGTCCCAGTAGTTTTGGAGAAACTGTACTTCCCTGCAATTCATGTCTCTGTTAACTACGTCTCATATGTATCAGTTTATCACAGAATCCTAAAGTGAATCTGGTTTTCGCATCCATCCAGACACTCATTCTGGTATCCACTACAGTTTTTCATTCTCTTGAGAAGCAATTCAGTGTGGCAGATAACACTAAACATGCTAATGTGGCTTTAGAGATCAGAGATCCTAAGGGTGATGAGAAATGGCATGGCTATCCAGACAGTTTTACACATGTTGTTTGTCTCGTTTTATGTAAACTAATATCCCGTTGCAGTAAGAGAAAAGCTGAACGAAGATGGGGACTGTGATATTGCGACTACTTCTTTGAGAGTGTCGATTGTCTGTCCATTGGGTAAAATGAGGATGCGCACTCCTGTTCGGCCACTCACTTGCACTCACCTTCAATGCTTTGATGCTACAATATTCCTTCAGGTTCGTATACCTTGCGTGTCTGCTACGAGTCTTACGGAAAGTGATGCGTTTTGTAGAGTAACATGCAATGAATTAGCACTTTGAATAATTGTAGCAATTTTATCAGAAGTAGTGTAATTGAAAACGAAACTAAGAGTTGTCTTCAAGTTTCATCAACCTGATTCAAAAACACAATTAGGAAAATAGTCTGCTTATCACTTGCTTCAGCTATGGAAGGTTGACCGTGAGGAGTATGACGAGTTAGGGATACATGCTGTGCACGCTCTAGTTTGTGTGTTTCATCTCTCTCTTGCATCTCGCCAGCCCTCATTGACAGCTTGTTGGGGTCAACAAATCTGCAGTCTGTTCATCTACTCTACATGGTTTGGGTGATGGAAGGGATCTCAGCTACTGGACTGTCTCTTGTAGTTTTGTAGATTACTATGAAGAATCGTATTTTGAGTACAATAACGTGTAAATAAATATCAATAAAAAATGTCTTAAATAACAATAATTATGTCTTGTATCAATATTAAGTGATATGACTGTTGTGATATTTGTTAATTGCCACCTTGGTTCATTCCGAATTTGTCTTTTATTTCTAGATGAATGAGAAGAAACCCACATGGATGTGTCCAGTCTGCAACAAGCCTGCTCTGTACGATAACTTGGTTGTAGATGGGTAAGTCAATTATTGCTATCGTTATTTGAGTGATTCTCTCATACAAATTCTCAGAACCTGCGCTCCCCTGATGAGCATACTCATATTAATATGAACATGTAAATCATTTCTTGTCGGCACCTTACTAATGGCATCTGTGAAACGAATCTTATTTCCTGTAACAATTACACTCAGAATTATAGATGTGACTGTGAAAACTGGCCCAGTTTTAGTATGTTCATAGAAAGACACGTCAGGCGAGTTACAGCAACGTTTTGATTCAAAGCTGTTTTATCTCATGACTTGAGTCACCCCAAAAGTCTTTTGGGCTCGCCGTTCATTACTCCCAGGATTCTATAACACTCGGGTGAGTAAACATACAATTAAAGTTGAAGAAATGCCATTGGAAAAAACAAGTTGCAGATGTGCAGCCCATAATTTTCATGGATCAGAGCAGAATCAGGTGCATAGCAGTTGAGCCTCGGAGTATTTAATAATAATGCAGAAAAAATCAGAAATCAGGATGTCTTCTGAACAGTTTGAGCTATAAATGAGGGTGTTCTCATTGGATTTGTTATTTAACCTAAAACGCCTAAAATATACTCAAAACGCAGTGTGACTTTCCTAGAGTGGGTGAGGTTGTTCTTACGTGTTCGCGCTTGGCTACTACTTCCATTGGTTGGCACTTCTGGATCTACCTAAAGGTCAAGGACCATTGATCAATATGGGGGGGGTTGTCTTATCTGCTGCTGTGGGTTATCTCTGCAGGGTTACAGTTTAGATCGTTGGCTTGTTCTAAGACTCGCCCTTTAATAGGCTGTGCTGGAGAAGGCTTTCAAGATTACTCTTGACCGCCGGATACGTTTGCATGCAGCCTCATGCTTTTGGGGACACCTACCCTCGTAAGATATGCGATTTCAAAACAGGCGGATCAACAGTAGGTTTAGCTGGAGTTCATCAACTGGCACCCCTTTCACTTCTGAGAGCTCCCGCTCGACTTATCAACTGCCTCAATCCAGTCTCCCGCCAGACTGATACATTCGTCAAGTGACTTCCAAATTTTCTTTCCAACGTCAACCTACTGAGGACTGTATACATGATCTCTACTCGTTGGGAGGCATTGCTTGCAGGGATGTAAAGGGGTGTAATCCCTGGTTGCGTGTTGGTGTGGTTGAAAATGTGGGGTGTATATATGCTACTAAAGCATGTCGTCAATGTTATAAAAAATACCTAAAAGTAATATAAATTGAAAAATTAAACAAATAAAAAATTTACCTAACGCTTCAGGGAGTTTGAATGAAATGGTTTTTACGAATTTGTATAATCGCCAGCGACTTATGTTGAGACCACTTCTCAACCCACGCTTTTTGCCTAATAATTTTTGGTCGGAGAGTGTGGATCTGCCTGATAGAGGCAATTTTGGCATAGTTATCGCACTGTGGGTTTACCAGGGCCTTCTGAAAATTATATGCGTTTGGATGGGTTGAAGTGAAGTTGACGTTTGACGCGGGCATTGGTTGCGTAGGTGACATCCAATGCCATTAGTGGCCGGTGGGTGCCAGTTGATGAATTCCCTTGTAAACAAAACGCAGGTGGCTGGTGCTATTTGATACATGCCCTTCGACTACTTAGCCTTTCACTCTGAGGTGGTAGGACGCCCAGATTCAGCATGTTGGAGGATGAAGAATTTTGGCGTTATTGTTATCCCAATCGCATGGAGAGTTACGTTGGATGTATGATTGATCATTAGCAGTTCTGTGGAGGCCCATTCCACGCAGGAATTTCTGTTACATTTTAGAAATGGAGGATAACGACTGTCCAATTCGCCCCTGTAACCATTGTCTCGATATTGACGATATGGCGGAGGAGACAAATGGATATGCAACAATGTCAACCACGGAAATAGTAGGGAAAGAGTGTTTATTCGCCATTATTATATGGAGAGCATTAATCACCACAAATAGGGAACTGGATGGGACGCCACAAGAGTCAACTGAAAGATGAAAATCCCCTATTCTATTGTGAACATCCCACAGTTATCGGTGAATGCAGGGCCTTTGGTTTCCACAGTTCACTATTTAGAACTGAAGGATGTAAAAGTTCAGTGTCAGTATTGTTCATGGATTAGTTTGTTGCAGGTACTTTTTGGACGTTTTGACGGCTCCTCAACTACCGGCTGACTGCGAAAATATTCAACTTAACAAAGACGGCACTTGGAACACCCACAACCCGACTTCGAGCAAGAAATCGACAGAAACTGTAAGATAACGTGCTATTCAACGAATAACGAGTGTTTTCGTATTCCGATTTTGATTGCCTGGTTTTTGAATGTTGCAGCCCAAATCTGAGGCGGTACAAGAAATAAATGACTTAGGTGAGTACTGAAGGGTTTTCCCAACTAATTCATCTTTAACAATGTCTGCATGTGTTTGGCGCCCACTTTCTCCTGACTGTTCGTGTTTCGAGGAAGGGGGAGGGGGTTTGGAAATGTTTGGAGAGCTGCTGACTCAGGCAAAAATAATTACAGCGATCATGAGCTCCAATCCGAGCTTTCATGGCGTCAAACACAAGAATTCGTTTCATTATTTCTCTCTTTAATTAAAAAAAAAAAATTCTCTCTAGCCCTCTTCTTTTTTTGGAGTGAAGGAGCGTGTTGGAGTTGAAAACTTCTGACACAATTTGTTATGTTGGGGGGGGGGGATTGTTTGAAGATCCACGATCATGAGCTCTGATCCATTGCCCAACTTTCGTCGGATTATGAACCTTTGTCTATACCCACTAGACTATAACCACTGGAGTGCCTATATGGGAGTCCGGTGGTACATTGGGTCAGTTCGCACTGAATGCAGATTTCTCACCATTTACAACTAGCTGAAACCTGCAGCTTAAGCGCGAGGGTTGTTCAAAAAATAAAGTTACAACTGTTAGAGGGTATGTTCCAAAATATAAGGTATTCACCTTAGCAATGTTTCTTCAGCTTATTTTATACCTACGTTGCGTGCTTCAAGAATTCCTTCAATTTGGTGAAAGGATGACTGTGCTTTTTAATGAAGTCGAAAATGTAGGCTCATTGTATAATAATTTTTGAGATTAGGCATCAGATTCTTCGGGAGTTCAGTCACTTTGGAAAATAATGTCAAAAACGCTGCAAATTATCACACAACAGTTTATTATTCTTCTGTATTGGATGTTCTGGATGGTCGGGATCTATCCTATTCAGTCCAACGTCGAAAATGATTAGGAATACTACATGGAGGAGAATACGATATCAACAATCTGGAAAACGAATACTCATATCCAAACGACAATGTTTGTCAAATACTTTGAGGCCCATCCTATTCGATTCAACATCGGGTACGAGTCGAACTGATGAGTAGTTAGAGCGGGGGGGGGGTGAAGGGAAATGAGCGCAGGTCGGAAGGGAAAGATGCAAGTCTTCTTTGATGTCCACCTTATTAGAAGTTGCAAAAATCGCTCCCTCGGATCCCTGGGACTGGGCCAGGAGAGAGGGTGTTTTGTCATCTGTACCGCACCAAGGGGTGTCTACTCTGCCCATAACATGTGTTTTTTATTTTATTTTGCTGAGTCCTATGATGATCACCATTATCTGCCTTAGGTTCTTCCTCTCCATCGTCAGAAGGCTACGTTTTATCTCGTGAGTTTCCCCTGACAGAGAACAGATAACGTTTGGGATAGGTACATGTTCCTGAGCCTCACTTAAACTGATACGTGACATAGTGGGAGACACAGGAAAAACACGCTCATTGGTGTGACCAGCGGCGAAAGGGCTCATTGTGCCTTCCTGTTCACTCACCAAGTAGGAACTAACTAACTCCTTACTAGCTTCCTCACTGGGCATTGCTCACATAGGCATCACCTCTACAAGATAGGCAAATCAGGTGGCAGTTTAATGCAGATGGTACGGTGAGGAGGACAAAATGGCAGAGCCCATCTTACTCGAATGTTCTGCCTTAGCAGCCAGGCGCTTCAAACATCTTCCTCGGGGGTTAATTCAACCCCAAACCAGGGTTGAGTCTGTGGCGAAAGAAATACTCAGCTTAATAGGAACTGGTTTGTACGACGTCTTTTGTTAGGTAAGGAACATCGTCACACTAAACCTAATGTCGGCTTAAAAAAACAAACAAATTAGCGAGTTTCCCATATTATGGTGACTGAGTAGGTGAAAGGTGAGGGATCGACTGTGCGGCAATGAAAAGACAGCTCAGGCAACAAAGGCAGTCCACGAAGTTATAATTTTAATCGAATGGCGAGGAATGAGCTATGATTACCCAGGAGCGAGCTATGGTAACTGGGTATTTGGGCACAATGAAGTGAAAGGCGGGTTTTGATAAGAACTTCGTTGGTAATGATGAAGAGAAATACATTTTGACTTTGTATTCTATGAGACGGTTGCAGCTCTATTAAAACTTTTATTTTTTAATAATATATGTATAAGCACAAACCACCCGTTTTTAGAAGTTTTGAAAAACTTACTGAAGTTGGATAAAAAAGTGGTTATCTGTTTGGAACTGGCAGAACACCTTTGTCTCCTACGATGTACCAATCTTAGTACATATTTGTCTTGTAGATTCTGATGACTCTATGGACACGGGAATTGGAAGCAGCGAAAGTGGTGGAGCCACTAAAACAGAACCTAAACAAGTGAATGGGGGCAAAGTCATACTTGTGGATTTAACCTGTTCAGACAGTGAAGACGAAGAGTCACCTACGCAGAATCAGCCTGCAGCTCCTGTCGAAAATACTACAGCGGTCGTCACTGCTAAGGCTGAACAGTCTGGTTCGTTTTTTATTTCGTGTTTGAAGAATTGTTAATTTTTTTCGTGATGATAAATATGAATATTGATCAGTGAGTGGGGGTGGGGGGTGTTAGATTGTGTGGTGTTTTAAATCCAAGAGGTGAACCCCCTGTGCCTTTAGTGAGGGTCAGGACAAGAGTCATTTGGCTAGTTTTGTGGGGGAGGGGGTACATGCAATGGACGTCATGTTTGGATCACAATCCCCGCTAGGAGGTTCACAGTGTTGTGTCTATCGAAGGCGAGGTCATTTTATGTCTTAGAGGAAACGTTGTTTTATTGATTGTAGATGCCTCGTCAAATGGGTCTGCTCAACGGTCATCGCCATCCATCATCATGTTGGATTCTCCTTCTCCGCCACCGAGAGACCTGTCTCCTCGAGTTCAATCGTCGTCCATTGTTCACAACACTCCTCCTCCCAATCCCCTCACTTACCTTCCTCAACCTCAAACCAATTCCCACATGCCCGGAGCTTCTTCGCAACAAGCAGTCGCTCCTCCGTTGGTGTCCAACACCCAGCAGGCCCAGCTCCTCCCTCCTCCTCCTTCCTCCGTTCTCCCTCCCCACTCGTATCAACCCCTACAGGTCCATCAGGTTCATCAACAGCAAGAGCACCCTCCGCTTCAACCTCAGTATACAAACTTTATGCCCTTTCATGATCGTTACCATCCCTATTAAATCCTTATGGTAAGCGCTACTATGTCTCACTCACGCTTTTATTTAACGAGTTTTTCGTATGCAAACATGATTTAAATGCACACTATTTGGCTGATGGTTGTGCAAGACGATGTGTGTGTTCCACTATGAATCGAACGCCCTCATTTAGCAAATGTTCGTCTGGGACTACCTCAAACTACATGAATATTCATCAATATAGGATTCATCAATACGCAGATTTATTTATTGTACGAAGATATAAATCAGAAATAATGCAAATAATAAATTTATATTAAATACAAACTCCGAGCTAATGTGCATAGTTGCTAAGATCACAGGACTGTGACACATGGGCAGCAGCTCTAGCTGAAGACTGGCTGAATGACAACCTGTAATACCTCCTCAGGAGCCTGAACTGCAACCTCCTTGACTTTCAAATGATATAACTCTGTCATGAGGGTTGGAAAAGGAAACAACTGCCAAGATCACACGGCTGAAGTTGTGAAACTTCACTTAAAGCCTATGCAGACATGAGTGATGTCCAGTTCGGTTTACAATACACGAGGATGCAATTTTGGCCGCGCAAGTATAGTCTAACATATATATGTAAAAACGGGAATCGTGAGAAATGCTTTTGTTTCCTACATTTTATGGAAGCATTCACTGAAGTATCGAAACATAGTGTTCACGTAATAAAACTCAACTATTTCCAGGCTGTAGAAAAACGAACCCACGGCGTTTGAATGAGGCAATGCTCGAAGGTAGAGATTGAAGTTGTGAGGAAAAACTGGGGTTAAATAGGCGACTCCTATCAAAGACTCTTGTGTTGTGATAGAGTTGCACGATACAGATGATCTTTTTCTATGTCCCTCGCCTCTTTCTTCCCTTACGTAAACTCGTGAAAGTGCACGTTACATTGAACTCACCCATCGTACACCGCCTGTCAGGAAAGACGGGCTGAAACATAGCAATGTTTGTTGATCAATGCCTCAACCACAAAAGGCCTTAGCTCTTCCTGTTACGAGAAGTAGGAGTACACTGCGCTATGAGAAAACTTGACCCGAAACTACCTGCATTTATGACGATAAAACAAATCAATAATTTCGATTAAACATTTTGTGTATACTTCCACAGAACTTCAACGATAATATTCATTTCCCGGAAAATTACGAAAGCAGGAAAGTGGAATAAAATTGTGGAGCATCATACTTTATACAGCCTCATCAAAAGCAAATCTGTTTTTCATTTCGTTTGAAGGTGCATGGTCGAGCATAGCTCAACATTCTGTATAGAAACGAGCTGTTGTACTCAAGGGGCCGACGTTTGTCGAATTGCTCTTTTTGCGTCACGACCTTTACTAGGCAACAGGTCAATTTATGAAACTGTCAACATGTTTACTTACCGCTACACTAAGGGAAAGGAAACTATAGTAATCGTGTTGAGAAAAAATTAGGGTTTTCTTCAGATCTTTACGTTTTGAGGCCTACTGAGTCTAAAAAAGCTAATTTCGGCGCATGGTCCGTGTGTGTGTAGTTCGATTTGCGGGAGAAAGGCTGATCCGATCTGTTTACATATCTCCACGAAAATACGATGAACGGATTAGGCGTATGAAGCAAAAATAGGTTATTTACGCTTTTTGGCAAAGCGGCTTCAACCTTTACCAAACTCGCAGGATGTTTTCGAATAGTTAATACCTACGTATAGTTATCGATTAATGTTCCTCTGACAGTCCATCGAACAGAGAGAAAAATTGAAATGTGTCGAAAATAACGTTTTTACTTTCCGCTACCCGAAGGGAAAAAAAGTATAGTATAGTAATCGGGTAAAAAAAAAAAAAATTGGGTTTTCATCAGATCTTTACGTTTTGAGGCCTACTGAGTCTAAAAAACCTAATTTCGGCGTGTAGTCCGTGTGTGTGTGCGTAGTTCGATTTGCGGGAGAACGGCTGATCCGATTGGGCTGGTTCTTTTTTTGTTTTGTTCGTTATTTTTTGTAGACACCAAAATAAGATTATGGACGATTTCGACCGATGGGAAGGGGGGGGGCACGAAAATGTACCAAAAACTAGGGTTTTTCGCATTTTTCTCGAAAACGGCTCTAACGATTTTGAATAAACTTTCACATTATCTTCTACTAATCAATACCTAACGTTTCTTCTCTATACATATCTCCACGAAAATACGGTGAACGGAGATATGGGCTCATGAAGCAAAAATAGGTTTTTACGCTTTTTGAACAAAACGGCTTCAACGATTATCACCAAACTTTAGAGATGTTTTCAAATGGTTAATACCTACATATTGTTCTTAATAAATATTCCTCTGACAGTCCATTGAACTGTGAACAGAGATAAAAATCAAAATGTGTCGAAAATAACGTTTTTTCGAACATCTCCGTAAATTCCAGGGTAACTTCTTCACCAGATGTGATAAATTCTAATGGAGTGTCTTCTAGTCACCCATACCCACATTTTGTTCTCTATAATTATTTTTGTGTATATATGTTGAACGGAGATGTAAGCCAAGTTAACTCAGAAAAGGAGATTTGTCGAATATTAATTTATCGGTATTCCAATTTTCTCAAGAACGGCTCTAACGATTTCAATCAAACGTACGGAGTACTCTCAGCTAACTATTCTGTACATTTAGTTCTCCATAAATGTTTCGCAAGAAATGCGTTGAACGAAGATATAGCACCCGCATATGTAGCTGGTGTTGGTACTTATCGGTGGGGGGGTGGGGAGTTGTGTGTTGCTACGCACCAGACACTCAGCTGTGGCCAGTCCGGCTAAGGTACTACTAACAAGACTGACCAACAAGACCTCTCCCCGCCCCTTCCCCGACGCTCCATCACCCCTTTCACCTTTCTCTTTGTATATAAAGACCACGACCAACTGACTGACTCCAGTACTGACTTAACAGCCAGACGATGATGTCTTTACATCGAAAGCGCTTGCCCACAGTAACTCACAAGCCAGATGTGATCAATCTTACAGAGTGTCTTTTAGTCACCCTTACCCACATTTTTTTCTGTATAATTATTTCTGTATATATGTTGAACAGATGTATAAGCCAAGTTAACTCAGAAAAGGAGATTTGTCGAATATTAATTTATCGGTATTCCAATTTTCTCAAAAACGGCTGTAACGATTTCGATCAAACGTACGGAGTACTCTCAGCTAACTTGTCCCTACATTTTGTTCGCCATAAATGTTTCTGTAGAAATGCGTTGAACGAAGATATAGCTCCCGCATATTTAGCTGGTGTTGGAACTTACGGGGGTGGCGGAAAGTTGTGTGTTGCTACGCACCGCTCGTTTAAACGTTATTCTACCACTGTGTTGCCAATGTATTGAACTACCAACATGTGAGAACGGTATCTATATATCGTGCACTGCGTAGTGGTCTTAGCGAATTCTTGTTTATGATATGAGACAGTTTCAAAATGCGTGTCCTGCAGTTGAAGCGAACGTCGTGTAACATTAATCGCCTATTGGTTTCAGATCTACTTAGAGCACTGGTTGGTAAAGAAGTGTACAGTGCAATAAACGTGTAACCAAACCTATCGACCCTTCGTGATTTATCTTGTTGTCGTGATTGATGTTTTCCTCCTGCTCTCTTCGCGTTGAATACCAACTTCGTGAATTTCAAACCATCAAACCATACTTCGTCAATGGCTTCCCCGCGAGTGGCGATATATTGAATGTTAGATGCCATGTTTTATGAAGCATTTCAATTAACGTCTTTTTTTTTAAAATTTTTATTTGAACCTGTTGATGTACGTTTATAGATATACCCGTGTAAATTATTTGTCGTATGATTCGTTCTCTTCTTGTAATAAACAGATCGTTGTCGGTCTCTTCTCGGTGTACATTGCGTCGTCCACAACTTTCCTTTACCCAAAGTAAACGTGCCAAATGATATTGAGGAGTCAAGTTTTCTCAGTTGTTAACCTCTTGAGCTCGATCGATCTCGTTATTTTCACTTTTCACTAACCAAAGCGCAAGGAAAGTATTGCGATCGCGTCCAAAAAGAAAATAAATTGGGTTTTCTTCAAATCTTTACCTTTTGAGGCCTACTGAATTCAAAAAACCTAATTTCTGTGCGTCTCTTCATTTGCGGTGAAAGAGCTGAACCTATAAAGCAGGTTCTACTTTTGTTTTGTCGGTGATTTTTAGCAGGAGCGAAAATAAGTTTATAAACGATTTAAATCGACGGGAAAGTGTGTAATATAATATATATATTACGTATAAAGTACGTGTATACCAAAAACTAGGGGGTTTTGCATTTTTCTTGAAAATGGCTATGACGATTTTTATTAAACTTTCAAATTAACTTCTAGTAGTTGCCACACAACTTTTCTTCACCACAAATACCTCTGAAGATTCAGAGATATAGACTTATAAAACAAAAACCATGTTTTTTTTCATTTTTTAGTAAAACTGCTTCAACAATCAAACTCGCAGGATGTTTCAAAATTGCTAATACCTGTATATTGTCAATAAATGTTACTCTGACAGTCCATTGAATAGAAATAAAAATCAAAATGTGTCGAAAATAATGGTTTTTTTTAATAACATTTTTGTAATTAATCGACTAACTGTCCTGGATTGCATCAACCTTACAGAGTCTTCTAGCCAATCTATACCCACATTTTGTATTCCACAACTGTTTCTGGTGTTATCCGCTAAAAACGTATTGAAATATGTGGCAACTGAAACGGCAGTAGTTGAAATTTCAGAATTTCTGGAGTAGCTTCTATTTATTATAAGTGTTATCAAACTCATCGCCGTATTGGCAATTCATTGGACTACGATTCTAATGAGATTTAAGGAAACTGGCAGAGGTGATTACCATGCCAGAATCCCTTGCTCATAAATAAAGTCGAAGGTGTTAAACGATAATATACAACTGATATGGAAGAGCTGAGATCGTCAACCAACGATGGAAGAGAGCGTGTGATTGCTTCCCATTCACGTACAAGGTTATCAATACAATTTTTAATAAAATCATGACTCAACAAAAAGTTGACACTAACAGCTCAGAAGCGGATTTTACGCGCTCGACTTAAGATAACTTTTACCGGAAAACGTCTGGTTTGGCCTCGGCCGCGCGATCTATACGACGTCGGGTGAACTAAAGTAGTTTTCACGTTCACCGCTATGCTCGCAACGGAAAGTTGAGTCGCGCTCGAATTAGAACTATCTGAACTC
Source organism: Pachypeltis micranthus (assembly GCA_020466155.1). Lineage (NCBI taxonomy): Eukaryota > Metazoa > Arthropoda > Insecta > Hemiptera > Miridae > Pachypeltis > Pachypeltis micranthus. The sequence goes on along the minus strand of CM035770.1, from coordinate 49,245,962 downwards.
GTAAAATTTCCGATTCGTACATTCCTTCATGATCTATCGGATGTTGAACGAACTAAAATAGTTGCGAGCTCTTCACGGTTTATGATCTCCTATTCGAATATCTTCCCCCGAACTGAAACTTCGGGCCAGTTGACCGGTTGCCCGAATCAATTCGCGCTCTGTCGGACGTTGAGGGAACTCTAGTAGTTCGGGCGCCGACCGCTACGACCCCAACGGATATCACAGTGAGAAGCTCGCAACTCTTTTAGTTCCCTCAATATCCGATAGATCGCGCGCCCGAGGCGTAATCGAACGTTTTCCCGGTAAAACTTCCGTGCGTAAAATCAGTTTCGGAGCTTTTACTGTCAACTTTTTACTTTCCGCTACCCGAAGGGGGAAGGAAAGTATTGCAATTGCGTTAAAAAAACCGGTGTATTGCAACACACAACTTTCCTCAGCTCTGCGTTAATTCACTTGTGTTCATGGCCCTTTCTACTTACTCAATTCACATGAACTTGGTAAAACATCACTTCACGGCGGTAGCGCTCACAGTTTCGGAATTTATTGTGCTGCTTGTACTCATTCCCGTCAACAATGATTGAGCAATTAGTACGCAGATAATTAACGAGGCTGTAAACACGATTTTTTAAAAAGAGGATAGCAATCACTTTTTGCTGAGTCATTGGGTAAAAAACTTTTAGAGCTGGTAGTAAGCGAAGCGGTAGTTGAAATTCCGGAATGTCTGGAGTAACCCCATATATCTTATGAGCGTTTTTTAACGCTCACCCTATGAGTATTGGATTGGACTATTACACGAATTTGTAGTAACATTTCAGCGGAGTTTATAAAGAAAAAACGGGGTTTGATCGTCGTTGAAAACTTTAGTAATTTATTGTGCCGCTCCCGTCATTTTTTCACGAATGGTATAGTTTTCATATTGGGACTACCAATATAAACGAGCGGTGCGTAGCAACACACTACTTTCCGCCACCCCTTTAAGTTCGAACACCACCTACATAGGCGGGCGCTATAACTTCGTTCAACGCATATTACAAAAACATTTATGGAGAACAAAATGTACAGAATAGTTAGCTGAGAGTACTCCGTACGTTTGATCGAAATCGTTAGAGCCGCTTTTTCAGAAAATTGGAATACCGATAAATTAATATTCGACAATCTCCTTTTCTGAGTTAACTTGGCTTATATCTCCGTTCAACATGTATATACAGAAATAATTATGGAAATCGAAATGTGGGTATGGGTAACTAAAAGACACTCCATTCGAATTTATCACATGTGGTGAAGAAGTTACCCTGGAATTTACGGAAATGTTCGAAAAAACGTTATTTTCGACACATTTTCATTTTTATCTCTGTTCAATGGACTGTCAGAGGAACATTTATTCAGAACAATATGTAGGTATTAACATTTTCGTCCCCCCTCCCCCCCTCTTCGGCCGAAATCGTCCATAACCTTATTTTGGCGTCTACAAAAAATAACAAACAAAACAAGAAAAGAACCAGCTCAATCGGATCAGCCGTTCTCCCGCAAATCGAACTACAGACACACACACACGGACCACGCGCCGAAATTAGGTTTTTTAGACTCAGTAGGGTCTGAAACGTAAAGACCTGAAGAAAACCCAAATTTTTTTTGGGCCGATTACTATACTTTCCTTCCCTTCGGGTAGCGGAAAGTAAAAATTGGTGTCTTGATCACTATGATAACTACAGTTAACTTTAGGTGGATTTTGTTCATACCCTTAAATTGGCGTCCCATGGTAACCTGCGAGCTAGATAGCAAGTTTGAGATGATTTGGTTCGGTCGTTTTCTCTAAAAATCGTTCACAGACACACCATTTTCCCAAATAATGTTTTTCGGAATCAGGTGGGTCTGAAACGTTAAGATCTGGAGAGAAGTCAATTTTTTTTCAGCTGATAACATAACTTTCCTTTCTACTTTGTAGAGCCAAGGAGAGTAAAAAAGTTGGGTTTTCTTCAGATCTTTACGTTTTTAGGACTACTGAATCTAAAAAACCTAATTTCGGCGCATAGTCTGTAGTTAAATTTGAGGGGGAACGGCTGAACAGATTCTTGTTTTTTTTTGTAGACGCCAATATGAGGGGGGTGGAAGAAAATGTACCAAACGCTAGGGGTTTTCACTTTTTTCTTGAAAACGGCTCTATGTTGATCGAACTTTTAAATTACTTTCTACTAGTTTCTTCTTTAAAATAGAAAGGCAAATTAAATAAGTTTTCCGTATTTTACTCTCTTACCAGCTGTGGTATATCCGTGATCCTCCCTACACCAGCTCCGAAATGACGTAAAAAGCAGACAAGTGAGAAGCGCATGCGGCGAAAGAGTTTACCACGCTGACAGACGGGGAGTTCAGCTGTGTCGATCGTCTAATTTTCCATAAGCCGTGAAAATAACAACTTGCGTAGATACGAACATTTCTGAAGGCCCCTTCGAACCGGGCAGGCATTGCTCGAATAACAGTCATTTTTGGGACAAGAACGAAAATTGTTGTGGTCTCGCGAAACCACTAGTACGATGTTGAGACCAGTCTGGTGCCCCACACCTGAGGGAAAGTACAAGTAGAGGGAGCGTGAGAACAGAGTAAAGCTTGTTGTGGTGTGATGAAATGTTAGTCATGGGAACGACTGCGCATCAGGTGGAATGTGCCGGCAGATGGTACCTGAAAATCTTCATACTTCGTATGGCAAAGGAAAGTAAAAGCAGCGCAGGTAGACACACGGTTTCAGTCGAAGTCTACAGATTCTTCGACTCGCATTTCTGCACAAAATCTTGAGGGCGAGGAAAGGAAAAAATGAACAAGGGGTGATAATGTATATTTTAAAATACGATAGGATTTGATTCTTAAATACCAGATCGCTATGAAAGTGTTGGTGGGGAAGGGGAGGAGGGGGGGGCAAAACGAGGCGATTACCAACAAACTTCAAACTTGGTACAATTTAAAACTTGGAATCCGCAGGAATTGTGGTGTTTAAAAATATGTACAAATGAAAATGGCTCTCTACACTCGTTATGTACAACCAACAACATTCAGGTTAACTCATGAAATTATGAAAAACATTCTAGTTAATTGTCGTTGACTATAATTCATGAGGGAGGCGACGGTTGGGATAACGTTCCATTTACAGACTGTTCTTCTTCAAGCTCCCCGTTGATGGCTTCTGAGTGACTCGGTTCGTCTGGTAGCGGGATTTCGGCGTCTACCATTGATACTTGTGAATGCCCTTCTTTGTCCTCTTCCTCCTCCTCATGATTTTTGTATTCCACAGTTTCCTCTTTGACGCAGTCGTCATCCATGTCCTCAGGTATCACAAAGTCTTGAGGTATTTGAATTTCTTCGCTTCTTTCAACGACTTCTTCGACAGCCCGACGGTCGTCTGTGTAATCAATAATTGTCAACCATGCATTGAATTATTGGAGCTCTGTTGTAATAATGACATAATGGAACTATCAATACAGTACTAGGGAACCAGTGGGTGTGATCATGAGCTACGCTACAGTTCTTGAAACAGATGTACCAGGCACAGAGGTAGAGTCTACGCTCAGACTACTCTCCTAACGTTATGAGAGGGCAGGGGAACATTTAAAGATAGAATTGTCACATGGAAAGCCGTTCAAGTAATAACCTGTTTGGGTAATAACCTTGATACTTCACACCATGTTGGCAACTTAGCTGGTGACTCCCCCCCCCCTCCCCTGAGAACAGTGAAAGGTGTGCATTATGCATTTAACTACATTCAGATGAAAATATCACAACTCATTCGGTTATAATTATTATGGTATTCGCGAGTGTGTTTCTGTTAAATTTGAGAACGAGTGTAATGGCCTGTTAACTCAACATTGAATTATCGTCCATCTTGATTAATGATTTCTGCACAATCAAATACAGATAACGATGTGAATATTTGGTTGCAACCAACGGACAGCTGTCTTCAGTTTTTATTCTTCTCCATTTTACTAGCGAGTCTTTGCATAACTGATATTATTATTGTTGCTCAGAAAGCTGTGACGAATTGGTATATGTATAAGAGGCATTGAGGACATAGAATGGGAAGACTCAATGAATTGTTGAAATATTTCCGGTCACAAACAATGAGTTTCTCAGACTGCCAGTGTAACCAGGGTGACAAAATGAGGTGTTAACTGCCATCAGCTATTGTCTGATCTCCTTCATCTCTAGTTTGACGAGTGCCAGAGTATTAGCATTGACGTCTCATCCTCGCAGAGGGTCCTCGGAGTGGATTAGTTGATCCCAGGGCGCCCAAGCTCTCAATAACTTTATTCGGGATGAAGTACACACTAACAAATGTGGCTTTAAGGACGCTCTGACTGAAATTCTAAGAGTGCTCAGTGGGTCTGAGGCTGCTCAGTCAGTCTTTGGTGGCTTCTACTAAGCGCTGCTGTACATAACACAAATAAGGGCAAACTACCCCACTGCACTGAAACAAAACGACCTTCGTTCTAAGAATAGGAAATCTGGGAGTGCCCTGCGCCTAAGAAATAACCACTAACTACATTGTTGGCTACATTGGATCTTGCCGACGTACGCCCACCATCTTGGAACCACATGACCAACGCCATTGCTTTTCTGTTCATTTCGCTTTTCGTATCGCCCTTCAGGCAATTTTACTTTTGTTCCTGTGTTTTGATAAACGAACGTTTTTAAATTTCAATCCGAGTGTTTGCGTAATTTCATTGCCGCTTTAAAAACTCTAACATACATCATAGTGGATTGACGAAGGCTTTTTTAAAGACTGACTGAAGGTGCAACATCCTCCACGAAGATAATCTATTCAATTGTTCCCTCTTACTCCCCTGGAGTAGTAACTACACTGCACTGCAGTGGGCTCTGTAGATGACGCAAAACTCACATTTTCTGCATGCCATGGTGAAGCTAAGCCAAGAGGTTCTGAGTCAGTGTTGTACCATGTATAGTTCTGCAGCTGCTATACCAGGATTGTGCAGTAGAACTACATAGAAAATTACCCGTGTAAATCCTGCACCAACCAATGAGTTGTTTCTGTTTGTCTGGATCGTGCACTGCACTTTAGTTCTAGTCTTCCTTTTGGCCCAACATGTTTGCCCATAATTAAAAATCGCATCTGAGATGGCAATGCTCCAGAAATCCCTCACTGATGGCACTTTAAAAGAATTAACAAATCTACCTCGTGTATCTCTTCTATACAGCTTATTGCACCCGCTGAAAAGAGCAATTTATGTGAGGACTAATCACTCTCCTCGCCAACCTCGAACCCCTAAACTCCTTTGCCCTATTCATATTGGGTTCAGGGACATTACCCTCAGTTAGTGTTGTATGTGGCATTGAAATCTTTCTCAGTCCTGCGTCTCTTGTGGACTTCACAATAACTCTTCTCTGGACTCAGCAGATCTGATTACAGTCCTCTTCTAACTTTACATTTTACGAGTTGCCCTCCTCTCTACTGTGCTAAATGCTCGGAATCTACCTTTCATGAGAGTGAACTTGAAGAGAAGCCCTGGCCTAAGAGGATGCATTGGAGGGTCCTGACTACTGACCAATCCCTCGAGGTCTAATTCTGATCTCACCCTCACAAGGTAACGCCAGTCTCGCTCTAGCCTTTGACACGATCGCATGTATACTCATCGCTATCGTTTAATAACAGCCTGGGTGAACTACTAATTACGGTTATTTTACTAGTGACAAGGGACCACACTTCCCCTGCAACTTGTCATTGTGTCATCAAATCTTTGCTGGATTAACCCGTATTTCATCGCTTTTTTCACTCTTTTTTTTTACCGTTTTCCTTGATGACTCACTCGTCACTACACAGCAGCTTGTTACCACAGCCTTGTTCATCGGTTAAAGTTCTCTTTCTCAGGTCTGATAGACCTACCTTACCTCAATTTCTTTCTGCCACCTAAACTGATCATCCACTCTACCTTCTGTGCCCTGAGTCGACTACCTTACCATCTCCTCAAGCCTCGCCACGACTCCTTCCTCCCACTGTCTACACTGACCTGCTGCACCCCCACACTGGTATGGACTACGCTTGGCCGTTGCGTAAACGCCCTACACTCCAGGAAGATTCCATTCTTTCCACAGTTTGTGATTCTTTCTTTCACTTTGGTTGCGCCGGCTTCACTGGAGCAAATTATCATAAGCTACCTCATGCTGCTCGTGGTTATTAGAAATGTGTTTCTTGTAAATTGTGGAGCTCATGGCTTATTCCTCACGAAGAAGGACTTTGAGTCGTCTCTTGATAAGCACACGAAGTCTCTTCAGAATCGGTTCCTTGAGGCTATCCAGTCACGTGTTCAGTGGTTTGGAGGTTGCTAATGTTGACACCCTTAGGGCTTGGTCCCTGGCATTGGTGTCCTTACAGCTTCCTTAACCCAAATGTCCCATGCCTCAGCCTCTCGGGTCAACAAGGCTGACGAACTCATGTGGGAACCATGTGAGCAACAACGTAAAGCCTCAAATGTACTTTTCTTTAATGTTATGGATACCCTTCTGCTGCTTCATCTGTAGCTGGTCCGGATTTATCTTTTCTTGTCGAGATGTTCACCAAACTGCAGATCGATTTTGAGGGCTATGTCCACTACTTCTGCCAGATAGGGAAGTCTTCTTCTACAGACAGGCCACGCCCTCTCTTGGTTCATCTGGCGTCCCAGTCTGTGGCATCTCGCTTGTTCTCCTCAAATCACGCTATTTCTCCTCATTTTTACTCTTTTTCTTCAGATCGCACACCAGCTCAATGATCTCAGACAGGAACTTCATAACAGGACCCACGAAAGTGAGCCTAACCTCACAATAAAGTAGTATACCTGGCAAGTGGCATTCCTCGCATACGTTCTGGCCTGATAAGCAGTACCCCTCCAAATCGCCTTCTCCAATACCTCTCTTCAGAACCCAGCCTTGCAGTGACTATGGCAGTCCAATCAAACAGGGACCATCCTTTATCAGACTGTCCACGGCCTCAACTCTCAAGTTCTCGTCACTCCACCCCATCTCACACATTCACTAATTTTGAAGCTCTCATCTAGAATGAAACTTGGCTCCACCCAGCTGTTGATTCAGCAGAACTTCGGCTTGTGAATTATCAAGTCTAGGGATCATCTAGGGGGATTGCTCCCCTTTTAGTTATCAACAGAAGGTACCCAATCAGGAGGTGGAGTTCTTATTGCTGTTTCTTAATGCCACTGCTGTTATGTGCATGAGCTCTCTAACAACCTCGAACAGATATTTGTGGTCTTGCCTGACCTCCACTTGGTGGTCCTTAGTGCTGTCTTACTTGCCTCCCTCCTCATACCAGCAGTATTTCAAAGATCTAGAGCCCTGCAGGACGATGTTATCAGGCTTTCAAATTGTTCTGGCAGGCTTCCAATTATTCGTATCACTGTCCCTTCTAGTGCATTTCTCGTAAAGTTAACCTTCTCTCCACACGTCCCCTCCTTTCATCAACATTCTCTAACCACCTCTCTCCTTCGTCAAAATATCGACTCTTCCTTCATCTTAGCTATCATTCCTCTTAATGTCTCTAGACTGAATGGTTTTAGTGGCTTTGTTTTCCGTTAATGCTTGGATTTCTTTTATTCTCTCTTGCTATCTTTAGTAATCATTTTCTTGTCCTATTTATCATTGTATTGATTTTTTTTGTTGTAATTGGGCTCCTCCCGTATCATAACAAATAAATTTTCTGACAGCAGGTTACACGTCATTTGAATTGCGGGCTCTCCAATCTGGCCACATTGCCAACCAATGGATATGAAAAATTATGAAAATAGCAAAAAGTGTGGCAACTTATTTTGACCACATCAATATTCTAGCAAAAAGCAATACAAAAACTTACTTATTGTGACAGAACTTTCAACGGCATCTCTCTTCTGCTCATTTGAATCACTTTTATCTTCGTTGGCCTTTTGCTCCATGTGATGGTCTGCTATGGATTTCTCCACTTCAGCTCTCTTCGCCTCAATTGTCCCTGAAAATCAACACAAATTATTGTAACTGACCAAATATGACACTTCACACCATTTTCCTCGCTTCCTTTTTTAAAATGGTTTAAGTAGTAACAGTAGAGCTGTTACAAGGAAAATTTGGAGATGTTTGAACAGCTGCTAGCTCAGGCAAAAATTAACAGCAACCGCACGGAGTTCCGCTCCGATCCTCAATTACTGACTTTCGTTGGGAATTATGAACCATTGTCTTAACCATTAGACCACGATCGCCCCCGGTGTTTTTAATAGGAGTCAGTCAGCACAGAGCTGTTAAGTATAACAGTAGAACAACCAATTGTGATAAGGTTTAACGCATGCACGTGTTTTTGAGTGGTGTAAGCAGTTTCAAGTTGGCCACGAAATGTTTTAAGCGTTCAACGCACAACCAGGGTGACCCACCCTTCTAGGACAAATATGGACGTTTTTAAAACTGGGTGCCAAAATGGACCCTAATGGGAGGCTTGAACAATAAGAAGCTCTCAAAAATGTTTACACTTTGTAATTGAAGGGGTAACACGGGACGAATCGCGTTTTTTGATACTTACGATCTTGAAACAAAGCGACAATTCATGCAATGGATGAACGCACTATGCCAAGAACCAAAAACGCTCGAATGAGTGGATCGAAATTCAAAGCAATGGTGGTTTTATTTCTATAGTCACGGGGATGTACCTCCACTGGGTTCCAGAAGGTAAATTATTTATCAACGAGAACTGGAAATGGCGGAGAAGGTGAAAGGAGGAGATATGAACCGCAACAAACAACTTTCTTCCAAGTGCATTCAAAGATTATTAACACTCAAGCAGCAACAAGATTGATAGAACGTACCACAGGTCTGTTTCTTTATCAAAATGGCTGAACCTTTAAACTCATACGAGAGTTATGTCAGTCAAACGTACAATGTTCAACATAAAAACAGGTGGAGCTTACAGTTACGTAATTTATTGAGTTGCTCCTACCTATTCCACGACCCTTATTGAGTAACCAGTACATAGGCGATTTATGAGGCTGTCAACTAGATTTTTCTGAGAATGTTGGTGGTAAGAGATTTCTTTAGTGGTGTGTGATACAGTGATGGTTTGAAGTCCAGAATTTCTGGGGTTGTTCCAAATTGTTTTAAGAATGTTATTGAACCCTCACCGTGCAGATAGTTTATTGGACTACTACCCTGATTTTTCTGATACCGCTAGTATCATAAGAGCGAGATTTATGAGAAAAAAAGAAGCAGTAGAATCAATTTTCTTTGAAATTATTTGGTCTCTTATTGCGCTCCTTTCCGCATGTTTCCACGGATCAGAAGGAATTATTTATAGTACTGCCGTGTTACGGAACTCTGTACAAAACATTTAATCAAAAATCGTCGGAGCTGCTTTCGAGAAAAACCTTAATATGACGTTTCGATCACTATAACTATAGTTAGCATCGGTAAGATTCTGCTCATAGCCTAATTTTGGTGTCACACAGTTATCTGTAAAATAAATATGAAATTTTACATGATTTGGTTCAGCCGTTTTCTATAGATTGCGATCATAAACACACACTGATCATTTTCCCAAAACTGAACATAATCTGAAATATCTGGTGCGTTGCAACACACAACTTTCCTTAGCATTAAGTCAATTCACTATTCAACATTCCAGCAAAGTTTATAAGGAAAAAACCGCGCTAAAAACGCTTTTCGTCGACAATTTTGATAATTTATTGTGCTGCTCTCGTCATTTTCCCACAAATGGGAAATTTACGGTATAATTGCCATATTGGGAGCTATCAATATAAAAAATTTAATCAAAATCGTTAGAGCCATTTTTGAGAAAAAAAAATATTTGGTGTTTTGATCACTATGATAACTATAGTTAACTTTCGGTGGATTTTGTTCAAACCCTTATTTTGGCGTCCCATAGTAACCTGCGGACGAGATATCTAGTTTGAGTGGATTTGGTAAGGTGGTTCTCTCTAAAAATCGTTCAGATACACATACACAGACCATTTTCCCAAATAGGGTTTTTCGGACTAGGGGGGAGTCTGAAACGTAAAGATCTGAAGAGAACTCACCATTTTTTTCCAGCCGATTACATAACTTTCCTTTCTACTTTGTAGAGCCAAGGAAAGTAAAAAGTTTTGGAGTCGATTAACTATGTTCCTTTCTACCAAGTAGGGTTAAGGAAAGTAAGAATGATTCGAATTGTGAAAGGACAAGTGACGGGTTCTCCATTCCATTCTTTTGGTTTCTAGCCAAGTTTAATATCCGTTAGACCTTGTTCACCGAATCTTGCGCCCTACCACTTCATGCTGTTTGCTAAGGTTTAATTTGTAAAGGTATACATTGGAAGTGATGATAAATTTTTAAAACCTATGAATTAAATACAAAATATTTTAGAGCGTCACTTTCATTCGTTTACATCCTGTTACTGCCAACCGTAAGAATCGTCAAAACTGTGAGCAATTATAACAAGTTGTTTTTTGTTCCTCTCATCTACACCTCAAAAGCCATCACGGCTTTTATGATAACGTTGGCCTTAAGGAGTTCTATTACTGACGACTCCTCACTAAACAACCGCATTATTTTATAGAACATAACTTAGACATACATTAATGCAACGCTAACATCTGCGATACATTAGGGAATAACACGAAGCGGATTCGAGTTCAATAAATGCTCTACTTTCCGAGCGACTTCCAACGAAAGTCGGTCGATATGAAACTAAGACATGCAAGGACACCCTTGACTTACTATTTATGGACTTCTTCGTTTCCTCTAGGAGTTTTTCAGTTTTGTCCGTGTGGATTTTGGGGTGCCAGAAGATTTTCGGAGACGTTTTGGTTTGAATGAAATTCAGAAGATGTTTCCTGGTGGCTTCCCACTCGGACAGCTGAAATAACAAACGTTTTAAAATGACCCAAATCTCAACATGTTAACCACAACTAACCGTTGGTTACTTAATTTGGCGTTCATTTCGCATTTTTGAATGCCTCAGGATGGTTTACTTTTATCCCCAACCAGAAATTATCCCAATTTTAGTCCTAACAGAAATCTATTAGTTGTAAATATGAAAAGTAAATCTTCAAAAAATCAGAGAAAGTTGAAAATTCAGACAAAAAGCTTTTTATTCAACTGTCTCACGCAAAAAAAAAACAAAAAAACGACTGACTTCAAAGAATATTAAATTACATTAAAGAATATGTTGAAACGTATCAAGGCCTCCCCCTATATACTGGTGGGAACCGAAAAAATCACCACTGCGCCTATTGTGTGGCGTCCAAGAGCAGCCTCATGTCCTCTCAGTCCTCATGGAGATAGTGTTCCCTGATGCGATGTCCCCACCATTATTGCACAAAACGCAAAATAGCTTTGTGGCCCATTCCGGCCACAGCTGAGGAACCTCAAGCACTCTGAGGCGCACCACAGCCAGCCCCTCACAAGAACATAGTACATGCTCCCCTGACTCTGGCCCCACCTAGCAGAATCTGCACCTGCCAATGTGTACCTCTGACTAAACTCTTCCTTAGTGGAGAATGTCCTGTGAATGGACCACATATGGGCTACCTTACTGAGGGGGCTATTGGTGGTCCCCACAAAGGGCTGGGGTCCCACCTGGAGAACCAGTGTCTCTCACCAAGTTGTCGACCTCCTCATTCCCTTCTATTCCTCTACGACCTGGACCCCGTAGTGTTAGTGTTCTCAATGGTCAGGCATTCCCAAACCAGCCCTGACGAAATAGTACAAGAAGCCAGGCTCAAGCGCAGCCTGACTGTCGTGTATAACAAAGATTTTTTCACCCCTTTTGCCCACTGCACAGGAGGTACTGAACGCACACCATCACTTCGAAGAGCACATTGTGATAAACTGTCACCAGTGCATCTAATAGGATCGCTGCTTGGAATCCCTGCGTCATTAACTCCTGCTCAGAGCTAGGCCACCTCTCACTGATACATTTGTATAATATACCGTATTCAAAGTTGAGCTTCAACTGTACTGACGTGTGAATCGCCCTGTCTAATGTCAGATGGTGTGGATGAGCCCTTCTTCCCCGCCTGACAAGGCCCAGCTCCAGGATATGTGTCGACAATTTAGGGGCATAAAGGCTGTGGATGTGATTATCAGCAAGTCTGACCTTCACGTTGGTAGGCCCTTGTTAACCTCGAGCAGGGCCATGGAAATACAAACACGCGAATGTGGGGGTGGTTGTGAACAAGGATGACTCATCCTCTCCCCTCTAACATACTACAGTATTAATTGTGAATGTAAAAGATCCATTCAGAAAGCATTAACGTAAATAATTCATTTAGAATATCAACTCAACACTCGATCACTAAATAAACTAATTTTTGAGCAGAATAAAAGTGAACAATGAAGAATTTTTTCTTCTGTTGAGGTTTGTTTCTAATGGCAGCGTAGCACAACTGGGGACACCAAATTTGTTCGAGTGCGATTTAAGGAGAGAATAAACGAGAAGTGGGAGATGTTCTGAAGATGGTCTCAAAAGAATGAGGCTGAGGCTGTAGACTGAGCTTGTAGAAAGTTACTTTAAAAATAGTAGTTAAACGAACAGCCTGTTAATCAGTCGTGAAACGTTTTGAATGCAACCCGTACACATCAAAATGAACGAATTCACTTTAATTAGAACTAATATTGCAGTCAGAGACGTTATGTAAACATGTGGGAACGACCTCAGAACTGTTCCACTTGAGCCAAGTTGTGAGTGATGGAGGGGGAACATGAGCTGATGTGAATTATTGCAATTATAATTTATTATTGTAATTGTATATGAAACATTAATCCCACCCACTCACCTGTTTCAATCGCATAAGTTTGAATTCGAGCTGTTTGATTTCAAATTGCTGTTGCCGTCGATTCAAGAACAGCTCTTGCCTCTTCTTTTTCATATCTTCTTTTTCTTTATTTGCTGCGTCTTCAAGTTTCTTTTCTACTTGCGCTCTCTTTTGTTCCTGACATAAATATAAATACCAATGTGAATTCAAGTTCGACGGTACAATGGTATTAATTAAGAATAATAAAGTTACAATCAACAACGATTCAAAAAGTGTATCAACTGAAGGACCAGTTGTGGATACAAAATTTGGAGCTCTTTTACGGCTGTATAGCTCCGACATTTGTTAATCAACACACAAGTTGAACTTGCCAAACAGCTCAAAGGATCTAGCGCTCAGGACCGAACTGAAGGCGAGTTATTTGCATTAAGTCGCGGAGAAATTCTCCTTTTAAAATAGATTAAAATATTACTAACTTTCTCTTTGAGCTGATTCTCTTCTTGCCTAAACTTGTGCAAAGTGCCGAGAAGAGCTCCAAACATTCTCTTGTTCCGGGCTCGGCATTGATTATCTCCTGCCTGAGCCGCTAGAACTTCCTTTCGAGATGGAAGATCTTGAGTTGGCACAACGTGAGACGTGAGTTTTACTTCGTGGCGACCACCGCTGCTGATGCTTTCTTCTTTTTTTTCGTAATCGTCATCTTTTGGTGGCCCTGACAGCCTGAAAAGTATTTCAATTGGGAAACATAAGTAGATATATTGAGAAATCCAGAAACATCAAGGTTACATTAAGATAATAACAAAATAAGCTAACACCCAGTAGGGTATGCCTTGTAATTAAGACAGTTCTCACTCGCAACAATTAACATTAGGGTTCATAAAACAGCTTAAACTTGATTAGAAGTGATTGGATATTGATTAGTAGTGTCTCAGGTAGCGATCCTTCTTCATAGTAAAGGTGTGTACCAGGACGAATCGAACTCTTCCATTTAGGGAAGACTCGTCCACGGCATCTGTCCTGACTGGGCACGTCAAATGCCCCGAGGTGTTTTGAGCGAATCAGGACATTTGAGATGCCCGATACGCTCAAACTTACCTACACATGTTCCTTATCGCGTAGGATTGTCTTTTGTATACTTGTAGTCAAGTCTGGTCTACTATTTACTCTTGTATAGTGTGGTAGGACACAATGACTGCTACAATTCGCCTCCTGTGCCTTCATCGTCTACATTTTTAACCTGGTACTAGTTTTCAGAATCGTCCATGACGCTCACTTTGCTGAGGCTGGTGTAATTTTAAGTGCTCCACTGTCGGCAGCCCTCAATACCAGCAGCGGAGCTTCATAACTAATGCTGATGACAGAAAGCAACACGCATTTATAACGTTCGCAAGAATTCCATCACTGAATCAGTTCTTTCAGATCCCCAATATTGGCAGTAGTTGGTTCCCTACTGATCCCCGTCACATTGGTTAGGTGATACCACTCGTGCACCTCATTCATTCTCGAACAATTAGTCTCAATTGCAAGGAGACTATTGCTCTTCTTGTTCAGACAGTCCATCTGGGATGGAATAAAAGCCAAAATGTATCTCAAAACGTATTTTTTGAAACCTTTTCAGTAATACCAAACTGATGGACTATGGCTCACTAACGTATACCGAGAGCAATGGCACAAACCATAATACATGAGAAAAGCATTCTTTGAGCATAACACCTGTCGCTTTTCTCTGAGTGGGAACGAAATCGACTGAAACTTTAATTATTTTCTCTCTTTAGCTCTTAACGTTTCAAGGGCTGCTGAGTCAGAAAATATTAGAATATGATCGTGTTTGTGTGACAATGATTTTTTTGTACACTGCCTTATTTGACCATTTTAAAATTTGTTTCATTTCATTGCGACACAGAATTTGGACACATTTGCAGAAGGCAGATAGGTATGCAGAAGGATTACACAAAACAGAGTATCTTAACGTTTTTCAAAATATTTAAAACTCAACCACAACAGCAAGCTACTCAAGCAATTACATTCGTCACAACGCCGCTTTCTGTACTCACGAACTGTGTAAAACAGTTACGAAGGCTCACCTGCTAAAAACAGTCACTGCCACCTGTTCGCCCAGCCTTTTCTTAGCGGATATTCTTTCTTCCGGATTTCGCACTCTGAAACATGAAACCGTATGAAGTAAGGAGGTTTAGTTTGGCTTGAATATTTCACGACTCTAGCGCTATCAATGGAAGCTACCATTAGTGAAAAGAAATGTTTGTTGTTTTACACTTAGTAGTACATAAGTGTAAAACAACAAACAATGTGTTTACCGATGCTAAGACTCAGTGAAGCAAAATTTCAAAATAGTCGAAATAACGAAGAAAATGCTTGGGGTTTACCTCGTTTTCTTCAATACCAAATTCACCCAGAAGCCCAAGTTGATAAGCCACTCATGATGAAACAGCGTTTTCCGAAGGCGAATCCAAATCACATGAAATGTGGGCGAAATTAATTATCCCTCATACCAAAGAAAATGGGGATGAAGAGGACAACAGTAAAGCTCAAGGAAAACCAAGAAGCGGTCGCACACACGGGAGAATGAAGGTAATGAGAAGGGAAGGAAAAGAGTGAGAAACTCTTCCATCTCCACAATCTCAAACAACAATAAATATTACTTAAACAGATGACGAATCTCACAGAAGGGCTCAAAGGGTCCATGTCCTTCTGATCTGGTCAAGGAGGGAGCTTCCCGAAAACGGAAACTGCTGATGTCTCCAGGCACCTAGGGAAGTCTCTAGGAACGTGCAGATTGTACGCACAGAAGATGCAACGGAAGACTAAACGTTAAGGAAATCCGAAATGAGGTAAGCCTGTCTTGTGTAAATCTTACTTCAATCATGGTAGCCATTGCTGTGGAACTAAGCTGACTAGCGGCCAGAACGCTGCAAGGTTTAAAGTTAAGGATGTAGCGCACAAAGAGAAGAAACCAACTTGTTAATCTCACAGTCCTTACTCCAAGAGAGAGAGGTGAGAGGCTGTGGGATCCCTCATTGCTATGTACGACGAGACTAAGGTTGGATTGACCTTTACACTCCTCAATAGATGAATGGTGTGAGCAAATCTCGCTTCCATGCCCCCTGAGTGCAGTAGCCTTTTCTTAAACCGGCATCACTGCTTTTCCAACAGGTCCACACTCAGTATTCAGTAATGTGTCAGCACTTGCACACAACTGCAGATCATTCTGGCCATCCTGATTTGCCTCCTGTCTCTTCAACATTCTTTGGGTCAGGTTCTCTTTGCTTTTTGGGATCCTTTCTGGCCCTAGGTAATCTGATTTATGGCTAGGCTAATTTTCACACTGTGGTTGCAGCCCCTTAATATGTGTAGGGGAGCTTCATGAACGACGTTGCTTAGAAAGTAGGACATCCCTTCCATGGATTTATTGAAGGTTCAGGTAGCATGTCACAGGTGAACTTTCAAGTAGAACCTTCAATACATCACTGACAGGGAATCTTAATGTTATTGTAGTCACTTCTAAACGACAGCCCAACATTTCTGCTCAAACTCTTGGGTCTTATGGCTCTCCCTTGAAATGTCAACTTTTCTTAGTTCAGCACAGTAGGAAATTAAGCAATTGGCCGTTTGTGATACTAAGTAGTGATTCCACACTAGAAGAAAATGGTAAACCATCTGTCACGCACCACTTTGAGTTCCTGATTGGGGTGAAGGAGAAAGGTGTTTGTTCCCTTCTCATTGCTTTTACTGAAGCCTTAAAGACAGCCTACCCTCCCTTATGTGTCGCTTGTAACAATTAATTTACGAGTGGCTATAAACTCATACCACAGACAAGTAGTTAATAGACAGAAATACCGAACTGAATCAACGTAATATACTAATTGAACATTTACTGAACTGGCCAACACTTTTGTGTCTAGGTTGATGATCGACTTCAACATTAACTAGCAACGTCCTAACTATTCTAGGACCACAACTAACTCCCACACTATACATATACATACACACACAAATCACAAACATTTAACAATTATTCAAGTACAACGACTAACGATGCAAACACTGAGGAAGAGCAGATGACAGCTGCTGTCTGTTCCTCGGGCAGGGTCTATTGACAGTGTTGGCTCTTCGATGTCTTCGTTTTCAAAAGAGTCCACAAGGGTGATCCAGTGTTCAAGCTCCAATGGACGTAATTGGTCGTGTGGTTTCATTAATTTTAATTACTTCATTAACTGAGTAACACAACATCGGAATAAAATCTCTTGAATTTTTGTCTGACTTGACCACAAGCTCTACTTGACAATTTGTTTGAGGATGTCCCACGTAATAGACCATTTCCATAACAGAAATCTACAACCCCATATCAACTCGACAAGATTACAGAAGCTTCCTGAATGTTGTGTAATTACTCACCTCTAACATTAGAAAAGGTGAACGTGTTTCACAGTTACATAAATTACAGAGCACATAATAACATACCCGAACCGGGATGGTAAGCTTACAGCCCCAGGTCTAAGCCGACCTCCTCTGCCAC
Source organism: Pachypeltis micranthus (assembly GCA_020466155.1). NCBI lineage: Eukaryota > Metazoa > Arthropoda > Insecta > Hemiptera > Miridae > Pachypeltis > Pachypeltis micranthus. The sequence goes on along the minus strand of CM035770.1, from coordinate 49,228,667 downwards.
GGCTAATGCCATCAGTCATGAGACGTGGCCGTTGTGCCTCAACTCCTTCTCCTGGCACACCATCCGAAATTCTTCTTTTAAACGCGACATTTCTGGAAAAAATAAATACGAACATAAATGTAAGAAACCACACTTAATAACACGAATATCTTACCCAAACAAATTAATGCAAGGTCATGGTTGGTTTAGTTTGTTACAACTCGTTACAGCAGCAAACCTGTATTGGTGGGTTACGATCAAGCTGCACAATCATAGCAATTCAAGAAAAATGAGAAGCCATCCCATTATACTGATACTCCCCTCACCACAATTGGTGCTAGTTGGTACTAGCAATGCTGCAAATGAATTGAAGACCCTTACACAGAACCAAAGTTTACCAGAATGGTACACTACTCGACATTTTGGGAAAACCTGGTTATACGGTTCCAAACTGCGAACAGCAGAAGCTTAATATGAGAAAGAAAAATTAGAGTAACGTCAAGAGATGGGCGTATTGATATATTTCTGAGGAGATGGTCCTTGTTGGAGTAGCTGAACTAACACCAGCCTCAATTCAGGAGGAAGGGGTGAAATAGTACGCTACATTAATAAACAGCTTGCTAAGAGATTTCCCTCTAGGATTGCAGTACCCATTAAAGCTGTGCCTGAGTACTTCTTGGTTAAGCAGCGTTGGAACAGTAGCCAAACCAAGTACTTTCTCATTCCTTGTATATATTGAGAATACATTTGCATTCATAGGTGGTGTCTCTCTTGATAACACTTTAATTATCAAACTAATTATCTCCAATCAATGTTCTGACATCACCTGGTGTATACTCTGTAATTTTACTCCAATTCAAGCTAGTGTTAGATGAGCCAATGCCTCCATTTCTTTAATTTAGTTCATTTATACACTGCACCCCCTCCCCCTCCAACCATACATCATTGATAGCTCTGGGAAAAAGTTACGCTTGTTACATTCATTATGCAACAAGCGAGGCGTTCAACGTCGCCAATATTTTTGTAGTAAATGGATTGTGTCTCGCCACTAAAATTACTGGGGATAAAGAGCATTACAGATATCTCAAGTCTTTACTCTCGAGTACGTATTTTATGCAGTCGTTTTGCCAATCTGTGTAATTGGAGACCGAAATTATGGATTTGAAGCTCAGATTGTCGACAAGCCCCCACCCAAGAACCGGAAAGTATGCAGGGTCAAATACGCCGATAAGCACTTCTGGTAAACTAAAAAGCATTAGAATCTATATACCATATTTCAGGAGCTCTTATAGATGCGAGCATCAATTATCAGGACATGCATTAAGGAGGATATCAGGAACCAATCAGTTCACGCTTTGCGTCCTGTTCTACTATAACTAAGTAATAATGAAAAATTGTATACCGGTTAGGAGGGCTAGTAATAGTTCTTCCGATATTCTTCTTAATACTGTCTTCAACACCTTTCAGACGCTCTCTCGCTTTTTCCAACTCGGTTTGAATGAAAGTGAGGGAGTTCTCCATTTCGGACAGTTGCTCAGAACTCGACACAGCTCCTTGAAGAGGATACCAATCAGCAACGCGCTTTCAACGCGGATACTTTCATACCTTGGAAACGTTTTATTTAAATTACACAGAACTAAATAATGAGCTTACAATTCACACAAAACAGACACGCCACACTAACATTAACATTAGCATTAACATTAACGCTTACACAAAACCCATACTACTCGCGAGCAGTGTTGCCGATAAAACATGTCGGGTTCGAGTGAATTGCCTCGCGTCCAAGCGCAGTGTTGAAGGGAATCTTCAATTGAATTTTAATTATTATTTGGATAAGATTATTTCCAGGCTCCAATTTCTTCACAATGGTCGACCATAACGAGAGGTAACACTGACAACGCCTTGATCAAGAACAAGTTTCATTCAACGTAACGTAATTTTCTAAATATTTCTGAATGTGAGATTATTTTTCTTAACAGTAGTTCCTTATCAATAACTTATATTTCGTACTAAATCAAACATCCTGAAGGCGAAAAGTTGACTAATATTTACGAACGAGTTCTACTTCTTCAAATCAAAAATTGCTGAGTTGTTGCCTGCTTGCTACCAGTATTTTGTGACTGGTTTAATTATTACCAAGGAGTAAGTCTTAATCATAAGTTCCATTTAACTGGAAAATTTAATAAAATTTTCATCAAAGGTTAATTTTAAAAAATTGAGCAAAGAAATACAAATATATTCATACTTTCTAAATCGACAAGTTAGAAATAAAAATAGGATTAACACACGGGAGGACTCGCAACAGCATGTTTATCTTTTTCTGCTATTTATACATATGTATATATTCAATAATAACTTTGCCAAGTGATATTTCGGCTGCTCACAGACTGCGTTTGCCTTCATCAACTATATGGTAGAAGGGAAACGTGAGTACCTGAGTTTAGAAAAGAAACTAAATGAAGAGAATTTTGTTTGACGACAAAGTGTGACAAAATTGTGCCAGAGATGTGGAAGAAGAAGGAGAGAGCGATACAAAATAAAACATTATTATCAGTGAACAACGTGGAAAAAAATAAAATAAAAACACTGCAAATTATTACACAACGGTTTATTATTCTCATGAACAGCTTGACCTAGTATTACTGCTCCAAGACCCATCCCATTCGATTCAGCATCGAAAAATACCAGTAAACCATACGAAACATGTCCTGACTACAATGGAACGACGATAACTAGATATTCCATGCGCCCGTAAGCGCCTGTAGGCAATTGGCACGACTTTGGCTCACTATTATTACTGTAATTTCACTATACGCAGTTGTACACGTCTGATACCCATTCCATTCGACCCAGGATGTAAAAATACCTTGAAAACGATACGAAACATGGCGTATTTGCGATTATACTGCGTTTTGTTAATTTTTTTAACCATTTTTTGTTCATAACAACCATGGGCTTCGTCCGATCGGATTGCTGAGACGGCGGGCACAATTAGATACCAAATGGGATTTTTGTGCGAAAGAACGGATTTTCAAAATCACGTTACAGGCACAAAACGGCCTGGACGGCGGACGGGTGACGGACATTGCAGATTCGGAATCCCCATGTCTTGAAACGTAAAGTACCCAATTTTGAGGGTGGGCTGAAAAAAAGTTTTGCTGACCGAAAACATAGGGTTATTATTCAGAATGAAAAATAAACCAAAATGAAATAAGCTCAACTAGGTTAAAATTAATATTAGAATATATAACAGAAAAAATGCACCTTTTTAAAATGGCAAGTGGAAAAACATGTTCGCAGTAGGTGGAGTCACTGGATTTTGTAGCTCCAAGAATATGGTCCCCCCTCCCCCCACCCCCTCATCAACTAATTTTGAGTGAAGAGTTGAGGTGAAAAGAATTAAAAAGTTTTCAGTTTTAAGCAGTCATCATGCATCTTCTTATGTTCATAAGTATGTCTCAACACATTGAGTCCAATTTATGTTAATTCGTAGGTTGATGAATGTAGAGGTTTTTCCAATATTGTAGAAGGAGCACTGGTGGCGTACTATATTACTCTCACGGTTCTTGCATGTGCCGGCAACATGTAGACCATCACCCATAGGAGTGTAAACTGATAGCAGATTGCTCGGCCACTGTGCCTCTACTGGAAAGTATCATTGATGGGGCTGCAGTAAAAAAACATTGTCATATCACAGACATTTTCTGTTCTCTTAATCACTGAACCCCTGAGCCGGTCCAACATTTTCCAACCCCCTCATAAACAATACTCATTTTCAAATTGAGTTGCCTACGATAACTTTTTTTCTTGAAAAATTCTCAAGTTAATATCAGTTTTATATCTTTACACGAGTCTACACTTTTCAATCAAGTATTGCGTTTCCCCGAATTTTGACAGAATTAGTGCAAACATATTTTCTCAGTTCTTCAATGTGGTGGCATATGATTGGTTCGTATTATACACAACTTGTTTAAGCAAATAACGATTAATTTTTGCAAATGCAAACACAGCTGAATTGATACTTTTATTGATGACCTAAATCTGGTCATAAAACACACAGAATGGATCACAAGTAGACAGCTATAGTCATTAGACGTCCATTGGACCTCCTCCGTTTCCTTACAAGCTTAAAGTATGACAATCAAGTTTGAAAATTGTCCATATTGAAAGGGCATCGTCTGTATCGATCAATTAGTTTTCTCATTGTGTAGTTGTCCACCTGTGAAAAGCATTGAGATCGAACAAACATCTACAATAAATTTTGCATGTCCATAAAATGCCGCCGATAAAACCAAAACCTTACACATTCAATATCAATTATGGTAGATAACTCTTTCGACTTTTCTGAAGCAGCCGCTGCTTGAGCTCGCGCCTTTTTAGCAGCTGCTTTTTCATCTTTCATCAGCTCACGTTCTTTCAGCGCTTCGGTTACTATGTCCAAACCCTCTACTTTTTCAGCAATGGGAATCATGCTTCCTTTGGTCAACATCATCCTTTGCCATGGCGGCATATTGTTCATCTGCGGAAAATTAGTAGACTTTATAGCAAGCTTTCAAATGTCGCGTGAAGTTAAAACATTCGAACTGCGTATATTAGTTATTTGTTAACGACGAGCTGAACCAAATCATATACTTCTAGGTTTTTGAATATATATAAAGGCCATTTTCCACGGTACCCCCTGCCACTGTCTCCAAGAACTGGACCTATGATTTTGTCTCTTTAATTTTTGCTATGTAAACATTTACTTTTCATCTCTTCATTTATACATCCCCCTCCTTCTCCGTTTCATTTTGTTTTTATTTTCTTTTATTCCATAATTGACGAGATTTGCCAAAGGTACAGCTTCTTTGTACTGTGGAACCCTGTCCCCAACAATTTCACAACTATACTTTGCTCTACTGACGACACTGATTCAATCCCCATTCCATCCATCACAGATTCTCATCCGTTCCCACCTAGCTTTACAACAGTTTTTAAAAAGTACCTGATTATAGCAGAATTTACCAATAGCACAACTTACTCTGTTGAACAGAGCTTTTGCGCGGCTCTTTAATCCGAAATCTGGCATCAAGTTGACGATTTGTTGCTCTCGTATTGTAGTTGACTTTTGGGCTTGTGGTACTTTCTTCATCGATGGTTCGGTATGAAGTAACGTGAGAGCCTGAAAAAATGGATACTTTTCGTGAAGAGATATGTGATTAAACTACCATTTTTCCTTTCCTCTGACAGTGTTTTTGAAGTGAAGCTATGGCTTAACCTGCGCCCAACAACACACCAAAGTAGAGATCTAGGCACCCCCCAACCCACCCCCAGCATTTTCACCATACTAAATGTGTTAAAGAATTTTCGAAAATTTCAAAACCAAATTTGGAGTACTTCTTATTATTCAATTTTGCTGGTTATCAAACGAGTTTCAAATGTGGATGTCGTCTGTAGGACGAATCTGTATGCTTTGTGTGACGAGGGTAAGCCAAGTGTGTGTTCTCATCCCCTCCACAGAGTCTTATTCTGCCTTTGGTTGACCTGCAAGAACATTTCGCAAAACGCAATTTGCAATGCACTCAACAATGAACCCTGAATGTCTGAGGGGAGCGGAATATTAAGATGAACAATATATTAAAAAAAGAAATAGTGAGATTCCCTCACGTGCTGCTCTTTCTTAAGTTAAATGTTAAAGAGGATTCACGGTTCAGGGATGTCCCTAAAGCAAATGAGTAAATTCCAGAGTTGAGAGCAGTGAGAGCAGGTTGTTGGAAAATAGACTTGAAAAAGATGAAATTTTTAAATAGCAAAAATGTCAAGAAGTAAAACGAAAATTGTTGACAATTCGATATGCAGCTCACTGGAATAGGTTCTTTTCAATTACACACATATCCCCGTGTAAACTGTGCAAAGGTACTGTGTGGTAGCGCTGTGAAGAGGCAATTGCGAATCACATATGTGATTGCTTTCTATTTCTTTGTCGCTTTATTTTTCAGTTGAGAGAGGTAATGTTACGTGTTACTGTGTGTTGAGAGCAGAACCCCATCTCTACGGAATTACCTTTCTCATCCTCATAAAAAAGCAGAACTTTCGAGTACAGAGACACTAATTTACCCTACTAAAAAATTCTTCCTGTTTAGTGAAACCGAAACGCCGACAAGCTTCTCTAATCGCTAGAAATGAGACCATCGAGTCAAAAATCCGACCATCTTGAACTTCAGATCTGAAATACAAGTGAAGAGCCTTATTGATTAAATGGCTTCGAGACGAGGCAAAATATAAGGTAAGACGACAAACTTGCAACTTTCCTTAACCCCACCACATAAAAGTTCAATTCTCCTTCGCGACCTCTCATGTGGAGGGGGGAATTAGTTTAGTGGAATAGCAGGAACAATCGTATTTAGAAGATAACAATGAATACAGGCTAATTTGGGTCTGTCATTTTTGTTAGCTTTGGCTCTGCTGTAAAGACTGAGTTGAGGAGTCAACTAGGCTATAGCACTCACACAGCGGTGTTTAGACATTGATTGAGAAGAATTTACGCACGCCACTTTCGTAAATGGAGTTTCAGGCTCATAAGCCTTTCAAACGTAAAGATACGAAGAAACCTCCAAATTTTATTTTCCGATCACATAAACTTCCTTCCTACTTCGTAGCGCTCACTTCCTGGGTTTCTGATTTTAAAAATAGACGCTTACTGACACAGAGGCACAGACCACCTGCCCTGATTCAGAGGGCCGGAAAACGTTTAGATCTATTGAAAAATCTACTTTTTCGCCCGCCGACTACAATACTATATTCAGTAGCTGGGCTGAAGAAAGCAATAACTATTCAGCTCGTACTTGGCATTTAACAAATGAACGAACCTCGCGTATACAAACAAAGCGTTGATGTACCAAACAACGTTGGTTTGCTTTCTTGAGTCGAATATTGACGTTTTGGAGAAGGAACGAGCCTCTCGCCACCTCCCAATCATCGAATACAAACAGGCGATTTCAAAATTGTAATACATCTTTTGGTATTCATCCTCTGTGAGAAGAAAGTACTCCGTGTATTCGTCAATTTTAGCTCTGTGGGGGGAAAAGGAGGTCAATTAGACGTTGAAGAACATGAAGTTTGTTTTATTTGTCGTTTATTTACCTAACGTCGATGACTGGAATATGAAAAGATTCCTTGCACAGGTCACGAAATGTAGTTTTTGATTGCTCAAATCCTATCATGACCAGAATTCTTCGATCGTTGGAGTTACTGTTCCTGAATGAATGATGATTATGTTAAGTTATTTTTCATTTATAGAACATGTATTATTAACTAAATGTGAAATTTCCAACAGTTTCTACTCAGTTTCCCAAATACCTGAGATGAGATAGAACAAAAAACGTCTAAAACCTTTTTGAAAGCTCCACCTTCAGATTAAAAAAAAAAATAAAAAATAAAAAAAAGCAGAAACGAGATTTTTAAATTATACGAATGAACTTAAATTGGCTCTATCCTGTACTCTCGCGAAGGAATTTACTTCTGAATGTTTCTCCCCTTCCTGATCTTCGGAGGGAACAATGAGCAATTTCCAATGAACTCCGCATCTCCCACGTTTAATTACTGACAATATCTCATGTGGGAGTACAATCGAAAAAACGAGCAATTAATGATCGCCAAATTCGATCTTCCGAGATCTATCTCTACGGATACGTACAGAAATAGTTGTAGGTGTGAGTTGCTAGAAGATACTCCGCAGGTTGATCGAATTAAAGTGGGTTTGAAAAAAAGGGAAACCCCTACTTTTGTCTCCGTTACCTGAATGATATTTAGGATAGATATTAACGAAATTTATGTAGTAATTATTAAAAGATAAGTTGAAAGTTTCACCAAAATCGTTAGAGCTGTTTTCAAGAAAAATGCGACCATCCCACATTTATGGTACATTTTGGTCCTCCCCCTCCCCGATCATCCGCGAGAGAAATCGTAACAAAACAAAATCGATCGCTCCAGCTCTTCTCTCACAAATTGAACTACAGACCACTCACCGAAATGACTTTGGGTTCAGTAGGCCTCAAAACGTACAGATCTTGAGAAAACACAACTTTTTGTTGTTGCAGAAAGCTAAGAGTGGGCCAATACTGACCAACTCACGATCGACAACGTTGTACCACAAAATACAGACAATATCTCAAGTTCAAATCAACACACACACACTCACAATGTAGAAGAAAACTGGACAAATCACTGGCATAAACAGCCCCCTACATACTATTCCCACCATCTTGCTGTTCCTTAACGGCACTGCTGAAGAAGCAGTTCACTAAACCTGCAATTAGGGCAGATTCTGGCAAAATAATTTACACACAGACTAAAAAGCCTCCTCTCTAGACATTGACTGGACATACACGGAGGCTATTGCAATGAAGAATAAATAGTCAGAGGCCTCTAGCCCACCAAGTGGGGAAGATGAGCAAACTGCCATCTTTGATTCCCTTCTAGGAACTCCACGTGTTGTCATTCAATCGCCTTTCTACAATATCTGGTGCGTTGCAACACACAACTTTCCTTAGCTCTGCGTTAGTTCACTTTGTACATGGCTAATTCTATTTAATCAATTCATTTATCACTCAGTGAATTTGAACTTGGTCAAACAATGCTTTATTTATTGTGCTGCTCCTACTCTTTGCAGGACCATTATTGAGCAATTGGTACACAGATAATTAATTAGGCTGTAAACGCGATTTTTAAAAAAAAGGATTGTAATCAGTTTTGCAGAGTTGTTGGAAAATAACTGTTAGAACTGGTAGTAAGCGCAACGGCAGTAGTTGAAATTCAGGAATTTCTGGAGTGAGCCCCATGTATCTCATGAGCGTTTTTAAACACTCACGCTTTAGGTATTGGATTGGACTACCATACCAATTTTTTTTTAAACATTCTACAAGAATTCCAGCGGAGTTTATAAGGAAAAAACTGCGCGAAAAACGCTTTTGATCGAAAATTTTGATAATTTATTGTGCCGCTCTCGTCATTTTCCCACGAATGAGAATTTTGTAGTATCATTGCCTGATTGAGAGCTATCAATACAAAAGATGTAATTAAAATCGTTAGAGCGTTTTGATCACTATGATGACTATAGTTAACTTTCGGTGGATTTTGCCCATACCCTCATTATTGCATCCCATGGTAACCTGTAGGCGAGATATCAAGTTTGAGCTGATTTGGTACAGTGGTTTTCTCTAAAAATCGTTCACAGACACACATACACACAGACTATTTTCCCAAATAGTGTTTTTCGGACTCAGGGGGGTCTGAAACGTAAAGATCTGAAGAGAACTCAAAAAAAAAATTTCCGCCGATTACATAACTTTCCTTTCTACATCGTAGAGCCAAGGAAAGTAAAAAGCAGTGAGCGCTGGTTAATTTATTGTAAAATGATGCCATACACTGACAAGAGATAAATACTTATTCATTATCAATAGCTACTGTACCAAAAACAGACATACCACTGCTTCTTGAATGTCTTCATCTTCAAGTACATTTGCCCCGCTATGTCGATGACTTTGGTTAGATATTCAGTTCGGCAAACCAAATGGTTCCGAGGCGTGCTACAAATTATCTTCCTTACAGTTTCAGACTGTTTATACAACTCAAACCAATCCCTTTCTTTGTAGAACTTTTCCATTTTCTACCGCGTAAACATTGAAGGTGATCAACAATTATAAAGTAGAGAAACCCAATCAACGTTTTAACTAAAGAATTGATAAACCGGCCCTTAATACGAAGCTTTCTGTTCAACGGACGGAGAAGAGAAAGGACCGACAGCTATTAGTTACGTGTACAGAGAAACAATTTTGAAGAACTTTAAAAGAACTTATACCTGTCCAGTCGTTAAGAAATCTACAATCACAATTCAAATTCCCGTGATTTAGTTTATCAGGTTCCAAAAAATTTCAACGCTCGATCAGTAAAAACGAACTAGGTATTTTCTTTTCAGAAAACAAGATTACCTCAGTGTCAGATGTCATATACCTGACAATTATATATATACTTCAAATATGCATATAATTCAGAGCCATATAATAACATCGACCATTTTGGCTCAACTCCTGACAAATTATGAAGGAGAGGCTAAAAATTTACTGACTGCTTTCACGCACAGATATTCAACCTTATGGAAAATGAAGGAAGGATGGGGATTTAAAAAGTACCAACTATTTTTATTCAAATCCTCGTTCATGGTTGGATTAATGTAATCAATAGTTTTTAATTAATTTTTCATCTCGTGCGAATGGCATATTTTTATATTCAATTTCCCAACTCACTCATGGAAATGTGTAATATAAATCAATAGCTTTTCAACAACACCAGTTAATCAACTTTGCAGTTCATGGTCATTTACCACATTTTTTGAAACCATTTTCACTTCACAACCGACGAGAAGTCTCGGAAAACCAGCAATTCCTACTCGCAAAGGGTCCTCCAATGCGCCCGTTTCTATACGTAAATGACTGGGCACAATGCGCTACCGATCTTACGATGTTAGTGAGGCAGCTATTCAACTGTCGTAGTTAAAACGGGGATAGTCATGTAAAACTGAGAAAAAATTATAACAACCTTCCATACGATTTTGGTTTATTATTCATTCTGAATAATAACCCTATGTTTTCGGTCACGAAAAATTTTTTACAAACCCCCCTCAAAATTTGATACTTTACGTTTCAAGACATGGAGATTCCAAATTTGCAATGTCCATCCCCCGTCCACCGTCCGGGCCATTTTGTGCCTTTAACGTGGTCTAAAAAATTCGTTCTTTCGCCCAAAAATCCGATTTGGTATCTAGTTGTGCCGGCCATCTCGGCAATCCGATCGGACGAAGCACGTGGTTGTAATGGGCAAAAAACGGTTAAAAAAATTAACGAAACGCAGTACAACGCGGGAGCTACAGCGTCCCTCCCTCCCTCCCGTCTGAATAAAAAACACTCGGTGGCCTCGCGGGCGGGTGGCTCCCCTTTCGCCTCCCAACGACGACGACGCGCCACTCGACTCCCCTTTCGCCTTTCGCTTCGAGCGCCCCCGTTCCAATTTCCCCGATGTTTTGGTTTTAATACGATTCAATTTTTTTAGATTCTTTCGTTTCATTTTCATTTTGGTTTTTTTCATAGATTTTTGGTTAAATTTTGATATTAGTATTTAGCGTGCATGTTTTCATATTAAAATTCAGTTTTTTCTAGATACTTTCGTTTTTGTTGTTGTTTATTTTAATATTACGATTCAGTTCTTTTCGACCTTTTTTTGGTTTTCGTTATGATATTTTTCGATGCTGAATCGAAAAGGATGGGTCTCGGAGCATTAATGCTAGGTCAAGCTGATTATCCGAATAATAAACCGTTGTGTAATAATTTGCAGGGTTTTTACTTTATCTTCTTACTGGTTGTTTGGGAGGTGATGGTACTTAACATTTTTTACCTAATGGTTCCTTTCATGTAGGGGAGTGTGTAAAGTGCCTCAACAGTATGAGGGCCCTGAGAGACAGTTCGGGATCTGTACTCAACTTATCTTCAGTCCTTCTTAGGTGAAAGTGCTTAACGTTTGCTGCTCAACCACATTTACCCATTTCCTTCAATCAGTGGGGTGTTTGAAAAGTTCACAATTAATTTGAACACAATTCCTCAACTCATTGTTGTGAGGGGGGTTCACCCAAATTTCCAACAGTATGCGTTCTTCAGATTGTCAACAAGTCCAAAATTTTTCCAACATCATACTCAAGTTTTTTACTCACCGCACTCTAAACAGCCTTGGGATTACGTGCATAAGTGAATGTAAATGAACGGAGAGAGTTTTGTCAATTATCACATCAAACATTTGTGGGGGTCTCTCCTTCTTTTGTCGAAAGAATCCGTATACGATTCCAGCGAAAATTCAGTAAAACGATGAGATCATTCACACAACTCGAGGCAACTTTCGTGTTGATGATACATTTTCTCGTGAACCCTTACTCTGATTTGTCGATCCAATTCTCGGGTAAGGAGCTTGATTTTGAGTCTCCGTATAATTTTCATTTCGTTTTTTCTCTGAGGGGAAGGCGTAATTCTCTGGTGGTTGTAGTAATATAATGGTTTCCTCTGCCGGAGACAGTCCTATTTAAAAAAGACGTGTGATAATTGATTTATCTAACAACGAACTTAAAAGGAAAAACTGATGAGACTTACTCAAAATTACAATGCGTGCAACTTTCAACGTACAGGCTGTGCACACAAGTATGCAGAGCGGTTCTTTAATCTGCTAGGGATATTCGGAACTTGTTGACCATCTCTCGAGCCCAAATTCTTTATTTAAATTAATTACCGAGTACAACGAGTTTTAGACATTAATTACCTCCAATATTTCCAATTTCTCAACAGTAGCTCGCTCCACTTGTCTGGTAATTAAATCTGTTGCTTCATTTTCGCCCAACATTGGAGGTGATTGGTATATGTCCGTAATCATTCTTGCGTCATCAGCTAGTGACCCGAGGTACTTCTGACTCACTGCCTTCATTTTTCTTTCCATCGCGTCCTGAACAGAAACGTTGATCGCTGACAAGTCAGTCGCAAAGAACTATTTCTTCAAGAAACACAAAACACAGTGGCCTTCAATAAAAAAATCGGTAGGCCAGTAGTGAGTATAGTAACATTCGTTCTCTTCTTTTTATGTTCTATTTTGTCCTGGAGCTCGGGGAAACGTTGACAAATCAATCGTCTATTTCTGACCGAACCTCAATAAGGTAGGAGTTTGAATTGATGTGCGTGCCCTAGACGTTGCTGACAGTTGTTTCCCTAACGAGCTGTGACACCCGAACTGTAGTTGTACCTACGGGTACAACCAGGGTGATCCGGAGTGCAGCTGTCGAACTGCAAACCCAAACAACTACTGAAGAAAAGGAAGAAATCACACATCTGGAGCGCTCAATCGCCTTTGAATCGATTCAGGCGTTTGAAGTGGGTAGTGACGTGCTGATCGATGCGGAGGCGCAGTACAAATCTTAGAGCCGCGATTTGGCCTCTCCGAGACCAGGCTTTTCCTTACCCCTCCGAGACATAAAGACTGACGGACATGTAACTCAGGACTAGTCCAGCACTCATGTCTCCCAAGTTTTCCTTATAACTGACGTACTTCAGTGCTTCCACAATTCAGCGAAAATACAGGGCGAGTTTCTAGTCCAGAGTTGCCTAGGCACTCTGATGCGCCAAAAGAAAGAATTCCCGAAACCTTACTTCCCAACACTGACTGAATTTTTAGGTGTTTACAACTCCCCCATCCACCACAACATCAGCGATTAGTTGCCAGCGTTCCTTCCTTTATTCTCAGAGCGCTTGACTTACGTTGCGCATTTTCATTTCTTCGTTAGTCATAGTTTTGTTTTGATTTTTCAGTTTGACTCCCAGCACAAATTCCCCGAGAGGACCGGCTTTTTTCCCAACGCAATTTTGCAACGTTCCTGTGACCTGAAAATAAAATAAAGAACGCAGTTAGGGAACCCACGTTGGCTACTACTACATGATACAACGCACCATTCAACTTCCCTCAGTCTCACCTGCGTTCGGCGATCTTTATTCCCTGTCAACTAAAATTATCTGAGAACGTAGAATGTAGCTCAACGTTCAAAATGAAAATTGTTGGCACTTAAAGTTCTGTAATTTATTGAGCCCTACGGATAAATACTTGATGGAGCTGCTAGGGTGATTTAAAAAAAGTTTTTGTTTAACGTTCACTTTTCCGGAACTACAGAATATTAGTCTATTTGAATTTCGTGAGTCGTTCCTAATAATTTAAATTGTGTTATTAGACTACCAACAGGAGTTATGTGAGAAAATTAGTGTTCTGTAAACGGGATTTATAAGGAAAGCACTTCTAAACTATTAGTCAACATTTCTTATAATGTATAGCGACATTCTCGTCATTTCCCCATAGATGAAAATTAATCGAAATGATTACACCCGTTTTCGATGGAGGGATAAATAGATGTTTTGATAACTGCACATCGTTTTCCACTAATTTTGGCGTATTTGGCCGTCCCATGCAGACTGACTTCTAATTTAAAATCTTTCAGCCGTTCTCTCTTTATCGTGTTTACAGATACACACAATTCTGACAACTTTGAAACAGTAGTTTCTGATATCAGAAAACGTTTACCAGATTACTACATAACTTTTCTTACTACTTTGTAGTTTGGGCTACAGGAAATAAAATGTACTGTCTCACCATGTCAGCTCCGTAGTCAAACTGATCTGGGTAGCCCTTTTGCCTGCGGTGTTGAGCAAAAGTTGACAACGCATTTCCAAATTGGTTTTGCTTGAAGAAAAGATGCCCCAGCAAATAGTTTATTCGAGGTTGACTCTTCATGGCGCAGGCTTTTTCACAATCTGCCATCGCGTTGGGGATTTCTATCATGTTTTCGTGGCATTTCGAACGAAGATAAAGAGAATTGAGGAGATCTTCCGGTTTTTTAGAAAAAGACACGGCCCAATCGAGCTTGGCTTTGGCTGTTAGAGTACAAACATTTATTTACCTCGTTTCTCAAACTTATACATTTTTTTAAATAGATACGTAGCACAGACATTTTTTCGAAATTGAGCTTTGCTGAATTGTTTTGGCAGCTTTTCGCTGTTTACTGTGTTCCACACTCAATCAGTTCGGATTGAGGTTGAAAGATTCGAATTCTATTGTGAATTTCAACCTAAACCCAACTCTCGAACTGACCAACAACTGTTTCTGAATTTTTAGGGATGGCTGTGTGGATATCACTTACATATAAGTTATGTTTGATGGTTGGAGATTCAAGTTTTTAAAAAACACTTTACTTTATTTACACCGAAAGTTTACAGAGTTCTTGACTGCAGTACAACTACTGAAATACACTGCTGACTGTTGGAATTCAGGTCACAATGATGCCCTTCAGAAGTGACCACCCGAGATTTATTCCCCTCCACCACTCACTCTCATATTTGTGTCCTACGATAGATGATAAACAGCGTACTAAGTTTCCTTAAGGCATATTTTCACCACATATTTTTGGTGAACCGTATGTACGAAATTTAACAATTCTATAAACAGTACGAACTCTAGCAAACATTACATTAAAGAATGTAGCTCTTGATGTGAATCGTTCTTTGAGCTCGAATGATGGAGGGTTTACTTCTACTTTTGTCATGGCACTACCTATGTGAATCCAGTCGCTACCAACCTCGTCCCTCAGCATTCCACGAATGATACTGTCTGTGGTCAACTTGCAGGTAGGGTCAGCGCTCGTTACTACAATAGCCATTGGTTACACATTAGTAAATGTTGGGCGCTCAAGGTGCGCACAGTTGAAATTAGATTGAATACTTTACTAAACAATCCGCAGTTTCGACAACTGACAATTCAATAGCTGCCTCACCAACATCGTATGATCGGTGGCGCATTGTATGTCTGGCCATTTCCCTGTAGACACGGGCGCAGTGGAGTACCCTTTGAGGGTCGAAATTGGGGACCTTCCGAGACTTTTTTTCTCCTTCGTCCACGTCATCGTCATCTGCCATCACCTTCGATTCGTATTGTAATTACTACGAGCGATCTAACTTTGACACCTTCAACGAAACGCCTAGTATCCTAAGTGCAAGTGTTTTAACTCTACTTTCCTTTAGAACTCATTACTATTTATGAGTATCGAAAAACAATGCCGCTTTGAGTTTAGCCTTCATTTAGCAACAGTTGTAATGGTTTCCCAAATGTAAGAATGGCTTAAATATCACTCAGGGTCGTGGTTTTATGAAAGACGAGTTGCTTCCACGTTACTTAACACAGCGTAAACTTACGTGTCTTCCAAATTTAAATTTTACGTTTGCCTCATTCATTTTCGTCACAGTTAAGTCATATAGAACGGGCCACTCCCAAAACATAATCAAAACCTTTAGAGCAGTTTTAGAGAAAAAAAGTTAAATGTTTTTCCGATGTTTCTCAAATGCTTACATTGACGCCCCACGTTTGCCTGCAGGCTAAATATAAACTTCGAACCGATTTGGTTCACTCTTTTCATCTCAATCGTCATCACAGTCACACGTACACTCACAACATTATCTTAAATGTTGTTTTTCAGGCTCAGAAGCCTTTGAAAATGTAAAGAACTGAAGAAAACCGCCACAATAAAAGCAGGCTACTTAACTTTCCTTCCGACTTCGTTAAGGAAAATAAAATACGAGGTACTCAAGCTGACATAGGTTTTAGCCACGAAAGATTCCTTTTTCACCGTTAGCTACTGAAAGTAACCCAAAAACGAAAAGTTCTACACAACATAGACAAGTTTATTAATCTTTGATGTACATCGTAGCCACCCGAAAGATATGGGTTTTAAAAACACAGACACTATACAAATATATTCATTGCCACACGGGAGAAGGGGGCACATCAACGTCAATTCGTGGAGAGAAGAGAGCGACTGAGGTGTCTTGCCTGTTGTCCTCTAGGACAATCACTCGATACGGATAATCGTCCAATTGAAGAAACAGATATCTATACTGATAATTTCCCTTGTCATCCTAGAACAAAGTAACATTGGAAATAAAAATTGGGTAGAGGATAACCGAAAAGCAGAAGGGCTTCATCGTATGAAAGTGTTATGTAATAATTGTGCCATAACCATTGAACAATTCCTTTTTTAGGAACAAGCCTGAGTTTATGTGAATAAACTTTGTGGAAAAAAGCTGAACGAAATTGATCAAATTCAACATTTCTTATTACAAGACAGCAAAATTTAAAAAATGTCTTAGCGGAACGTAGACTTCATAACATTAGTCATTAATGCGGACTGTATAATTTGGACTTACCCAGTCGAATTCTGGATGCCGCGAAATCTCGTCTGTTTCGCTGTTGAAGGGGGAAGGAGAAGTAGGAAAGGAGAAAAGAGAATAGGAGAGAAGGAAGAAAACTGCATAGACGAAATGTACGAAACACGTGAGAACTAAAGAATGAAAAAACGCACTAATAACCGGACAGAGCCGAAAAACTATATAGAAAAGCGTGAATGCAAGACAGAGAGAGAGACGTACAGGTTTCCGCCTCGTCAGGTTACTTAAATCATGGTTCATTGAGATTGTTTTAAACAGCAAAAGGGCGAAGACGAGATGAAAAACATAGTGGAATTGTACGTGTGAATAACTGAAAACGTTTTCACATTGGACAACCAGGACTGGAAGTGTCCTGGGGGTTGAGAGAAGGAGTAAGATTGTGAAAAGGAAGATGGAGGGTATTATGAAGCCAGGGGTTAAATGTACAGAAAATCAGCATCCTTGTTAAGATAGGTAAAACTTAAAAACGCAATACGGCGAAAAATATATAAGCCATTAAAATAAAACCAAAACACGAAACGGTAGGTGAATTTAATGGAAATAGAGATCAGAACACCCGCGGCTATGGCTTTCTTTGCTTTCAACTCAGGAGTCATGAGGACTGGGTCCACTACACACCATTAGAAGGTTGTTACTGGAAATATATTTTTACAAGATTATATTTACATTTTAAACTTACTTCCTTCACTTCCAAGTTTACAGTTGCTGACTTTCTCGCTCCCTTCAAATAAAATTTCATTCTCATGTGCTCTTTCCCGTCTTTGATATACTTGACGTGACTGAAATAACAAGAATTGTAGCATTTAGTTAGATGAACTGATGAAGTAATGGAAATAAATTCAGTCCCCCTATAACTTTTATCTCCTTGCTCATGAAAGCATCTCTGACGGGGCAAGAACCTGTTAGTAACGATCTGAACAAAATAGGCAAGCTAGACCCCAGTCGGCAGTCTTTCGGTAGTGTGACATGAAGGCAGACATGGCCCAGCATCTACTCTGCATGTACCTGGCCATTGAGTCTAGTTGAAGGATTACATAGTTCCCTTAGCATGAGGCTGCAGCTTCACTGTTTTCTTAAGGAACTGGAGAGTAACCTAACCCTATATTTCTTCCTGGCCACTATTTCTGTACTCAGTACAGAACTCTACTCAGTACTATTTTTTTTTGAACGGAGTTACAGTACAATACATCCGAAAATTAAATTTACAGAACACTAGAAGTTCCTATTCAAAATGTTTAGTTACTTCCAGCCATGTTGTTGAATATCCATCCGTACAATCTCATCGAATTCGCGGGGGCTGAGGAAAGTACAATGTTACAACGCACCACCAGATATTTCAATTGTATTCCCTTACCTCACAAACTGTCTTCTTCGTCGACTTGTTTCTTCTCCGTGCCCTTTGATTGGTTCGCCCAACATATCTTTAACTTTGACGTCCTCGCAACACCTTTCAACGGTTCTTGAATAAACGCTGTTCGGACTTTTGGAAGAGAACAATTCACTGAACACGACATAGAACAACCCGCAAGTGATGCCAATTCCTGCTAAAATAACGAGTCCGTACGACGCTGTTTTGGTTGTTTCTTTGACATTTTCGAAAACGTGCGTCGACACTTCTCCACGTCCACTTTCCTTAACGACTGAAGGCTGCAGCTCATCTTTGACAGATTTTTGGGAATAAAAGCAGGTAGAGGCAAAGCATTGTTTAGCCTGATGAGAAGCGGCGATTGAGTAGAAGCCGTTTAATGGAAGTAAATATCTGTATCCCTGAAGCCTCCTCAACGTTATGAGTCCCGTGAATGTCGACATTTCTCAAAACCAAAACTCTACTCTCTTGATTTCTTGAGCCAACTAGTAGACAAGTCGGCAGGATAAGCCGGGTGACCCCAGAAACACAAACCCACGGCTTAAATTACTGGGCATTTATCTCAACATGCAGCCAAATTATGGCAATGAATCTGCAAAATTACGATAAATATATCAATGCCTTAACATAACAATTTCAGTGAGTTTCAAGCAAAATCAAAATTCTAGTGTAACCTAATTGATAAGGTAAATATCTTACGTTGTTGTTGTTGTTTTCTACTTTAATCTAGGTTCTTCGTCCACGAAAGATGATCTGCAGTAATTTTTGTGACAATATTGATTAGTAAAGATGATTTTTTTAAACCAACGTAAGTAACTATTTCGCACAGTTTTTTGGTGTACAGTGGATAGTGCAACCCCAATTTCATTGTACATGCTTCCCACCCTACTACCCTCCTAGCAACATCAGTCACACACCCTCGAATCCACTACACTTCATAACCCCACGAGTATATATTATTCGGTTAAACAAATTTTGTATACATTTATTACATTGGCTGAAAGAGGGACATAGTACCAGTAATAAGGGAAAGAAGTTCTGTGATAAAATACCACCATCTGAGTTACAGATGCAGCAACACTTGGGTACACCATCTTGCTAATACTTAACTCGCACGATATCCTATGATGCAGCAACCCTTATTTTACCTTTCAGTTTAGGCAAAGCAACGTGGATATCTCCTGGAGATTACTATTCAGAATCACCTGAATTAGCATAGATTTTGCCTACTATTACAATAGTGAACCACAAAGGGCATTGAGAGAACCCATGGAAGAGATTATCAGCTCTTTTATCATCAATGGATCATAGCTACTTGTGTGATGAGGTCTGCAAGGGGCAGGATCGTAACTTGTGGACGTTTGCTGTCATGTCTGAGGTAAACAGTTCATGATACTATGCCAAGGGGGGGTAGGATGTAGCGAGAGGCACTTTGCAGTTTTTCTCTCATTGCAACACAATTGAAGTATACGTTGCTGGCATGGGAAAAACTGCCATTACTTTTCTAGCGAAATTGGGTGGAATGGTTAGATTAGAGGGTTGCTCGGAAACAGTCTACTTGGTCTGCTCAACAACCTCTACTCTTTATTGTAGAATCTACAACAGAATTGAACATGATTGTTTTCTCCAACCTTCGTAATTACCAAATGCAACCAAACCCAATGGACTGTTTTGACCCATTGTCTCCTGAAACATTCTCAGATGTTCGAAAAAATTAGTAGCCTTGACTTACCAACTCTCTGGCTAGTCTTCCATACTCACTCACTGCTGATATATTACCTTCATTGTAAGGTCCCATGATGACACGAGTGAGACAGTTCTTTCACGACTGAAGGTAGGGGACTTTTGAAGATGCTTTCAGGGCAGTAGGGCCCAATATGGGTTGGCAGACACAATGGATGCTTGTGGACTTCCTTACATTAGGCTCCCTTGATCACAAGATAAAAACCCAAAGAACAGCCTCTTTTGAACGCAGTTAAAAAACAATTTTAATAAATCTAATAAACATGACATAATTTTTAAAATTATGAAGTTTAAAGTTATTTATTTACACAATGATGAATGTTATATTACATCAGTATAATAAAAAAATAGGATATTTTCGAGTTCATATGACATTTACACGAGGCGATTTATGAAGTTTGGGATTTTATTAGCCTTTTCCTCTAAACTGGAGTATATTTGAATGCAATTAGACTAAGTAAATGCTACAGATTTGCAGCAGTACAAAGGAAAGCTAAGAAAATTACAGCTGTGGCACTTGGTAGAGATGAACAATAGTATAAATTTCACACACACGTATTCCAGGAAAACATATTTTATGTGTCTTATGTAGCCAAATAGGCTTAATCGAAGGAATAGAATTCATGTAAATTCTAGCCCCACTCTCAAATGATGATCACAAAAAGAACCGCTCGCCAATGAAATAGTTGGTTGAACTGCAAAAGACCTAAATTTGAAGCTCTATTTGCGAGCTAGAAAAGCACACAGAAGGAAACAGTCTTTGGACAGGGCAAGACCACCGTGGGTTAGGCACTGGGTAGTAAATAGCTGCAGCCAGTCGCGGTCGATTCCAGAACCACCATCACTCACTAGCCCCTCCCCAATCCCCTCAAACCATTCATCCACCATCCTTTGAAAGTTACTACAGCGGCACATAGAGCAAACACGACACCACAAATATTTGACAAGGGGAGCGCCTTGCTTCCAGAAACTGTGGAAAGGTTATTCCTTGCTAACTTCTATGAAAGTGCTGCAGTCACTTAAGTGAAGTAGCAGGACTTACGGGACTGGAAGCAGACAGTCAAGCAAGGAGTGGGCAAAACAACTCTATCCACAAAGCACACGAGCTAAGCTTTTCATCTCCATTTCATGGCACGACATGAGAACTACTACTGACTGTCTTACAGTCCATTCGAGTATCCTGTAAATGGAATGGGGCACTTGGAGACAACACAGATGCCAATGCAAGGAGGCAGAAACAGATGAGACCTCTGTGCATACAAAGCAGTTGCATTCAGTTGATTTTGCCTGCCCAGTGAGCTAGATGGTGGGTCCACTTTCTGATAGTGTTGGGCACAGCCCAGTGGTCCTACGTTTGGAGGTCCAGGTCACAATAACCCCTAATGATCGGAATAATGAAGGACACATGACCCCCCCTATGGTGAAAAGGTGCCCAGTTCACTTTGAATATACCATTCTCATTCGATTAAGTTCCTCGTGAAATGTATTGACTACACATATTACTTATCAATAAAATCAAACGTCTATCACCAGCATTATCCTGCACTTGTACTACTAATCGCACCTAATGCTTAATTGCAATCTAAACTACAGTTGCACGGTGCTTCAATAAGCTAACAATCGCACAGTTCTGAAACCAGACAGAATGCAGTACAAGCTACCTTTTAGTACCCTTAATTGTACATTGTAAAACTTTAATTCTTCTATCGTTTGTTAATCATGTTGTATAATACTCAACAAAACGGTATAGTTTTTATTTTGTTTCAAACATTAAAAAGCTAAAACGAAAGCTGACCAAAAGAAATATATTTAATGAAAGCAAATATAAACTACTAAGTTATTAAAATAAACAAATTAGTTTGAAATAAATATACTGTCTGCATAGCACGAGATGATCCCTGGAAGGGATTTACATGTATCACACTGATTGCAGGCACTCAGTCATTTATATGGATAGGCACAACACAGAATGAATTGTATAAAGCTCAGCTTTATGCACTTCATCAGACCATGAAAATTTAAAAAATCCAAATACAGTAATTGAATGTCAAGCACGATAGACATCATGAGTTCTTTTAAATTAAAGATAGGCTATGGGCTCAGGAATTATCTCATGCTGCATCAACGCAAGGGCTCAGTCGATAATGGCAGAGGAGGCCCTAACATTCTCACATAAAACTCATCCACTTTGGTTCACTGGTGTTTCCCAAGAATGCAAAAAGTATCCATGTGATTAAACTGATTCAAACAAGATAGAAAGACGTTAATGATTTTCATTGTACATGCAAATCTACAAAACTATTTTGACGAACTTGAATGCACACTACAAATGCTACTGACTCCACCAGACTTGTTCCAGAGGTAAGTTGAAAATGTTAGGTCAACACCTTACACTGCTGCCGATTTAATGTCAAGGGTCGCTCCACGTACGAACCAATTTCACTTTATAAAATGCAATGTGTATAAAATGGGAGCCTATTGAGACTTAAACCTGGTGCTGTATACATTTCCACTACAGAATCAATCAATTCAGCCTAAATAAGAGAGAAATTGGTAGAGTAGTCTTCAGTAGTTGTGACACCTGGGACCAAACTCTCGATAGTGCCAATAAATTTACGATTGAAAGAAGGAGGACGAGAGTACCAGAGTCACAGACCTGTCAGAGTCTTCTCGTTGAATTCTTTTGAATCGAGAAAAATTACCATATCATTCGTGCAGTCGGGGGGTCTCGAACAGATAAATTTGATTACAGAACCATCACGCAACTTTCCCTAGCCTACCAGATACTAAGCTGCCCTCTGCCATGAGACTAACATAATTCTGACCAATAAAAAAAGAAAATATTCTTTGAAACTAAAATTCGGCGAAGGAGTCCCAGGCGTTCCCCTTGCCATCCAAACAGCCAACTTAATTCTACCAAAACGAGCACAACGTAAACATCATTTGCTAATAGTCAATCACTGTAATAAAAACCACGTCACCGTCACTGAATTGGACAGTTCATTCGGTCCAATAGCTTCTCTAAAAATACACAACCCCTAAATTAATTACCTTATTAACAAATAAATGATATCGCGCCAAGTTATTAATTTTTTTCTGGTTCCGGTTTCGTTTTTCGCGTTAAATTGAAGGTGAACGGAGGGGGGGGGGGTCAAATAAAGCATAATAATCGGATCACGAAGGCCTCAAAATAGATTTCAAGAAGAGGCACATGAGAGCGAAAGGTGAGTGGCTTCACGATGATCTCGTTTCTTCTGGAACCCCATACACCTGTAAAATAGAAAGTGAAGTTCGCGAGTAAGTCATAATTGTTACAAAAAATAATGTGGTTGAAGTGAGATTTGCAATAAAAATGTCACTCATTTTCTCGCCGTCGTTAATTCATTCACCGGTTTTGTACAGAAAGTAATGTCAGTATAAATCTTCAGAAAGTAGCGCATAAATCTCGACAACGAAAACATTCACTGACTACCTTTCAGACAAATACTGTATAATACCAAGTATAAATTGATACATTAAAGCAAATGTTGCTGGATATTCTTGACAGTTGCACACTAAATGGTTATATTCGTTGGAGTTCAATCAATAATGAAATATTCAGTAGTATTTATCCTTCCTCATAAGCTCACTCTACAGTAAATTAAAAAAAGTATGAACATTCTATTTTTCAAGACACATCAGATGCTAAACTTCGAAACTAAACTTATCAAAATCTTGAAAAATGTAAACATATCTAATAAAAACAAACTGGTTTGTATTAACAGTGGGCAGTCGATTAGTATTTACAACAAAAATTTTATTAGTGCAAAAAACAACAAATCTTCAATTTTGTTTATTGCTCATGCAGCTTTTGGTATATTTGCGATTGCTCATAATCACTAGTGAATAGAATATTTCATATACTGTTCAAATGGCTGCAAACATGTTTAAGGGATTCACTGAGGTAGAGCACCCCATTTTCCTTCATTTACCTCCTTGGCGATTGTAAGGTCTGCTCCTTCCCTGAGAGCAACAGCAGCGTGCAGCCTCCTTCTCCTGGCCGCAGAACCAGGGCCGTGAGATTGACCTGCCATAGCTGCAGCGTGAGCTGCCATTTCCGCTTTCCTTCGCTCTTTCAATTCTTCTTCCTTTTTCCTTTCCTTTTCTTCAAACCTGTGAAAATTGGCGGTTACTTTCAGCGCACGAGCAAAACGATAAACTGACAATCAAGGAACTACATCATTTCATATTTATGATAACGGTGATGGAGGACTGCTCTGACAGCTGGAACTGAAGTAATGAATAAAGGATTGTGCCAGACTGCTTTGAATTCATTACTACACTTCGGAGTTAGTGAAATGAAAACACAATGACACAACGCAGATTCAAAAAAACCAACATTTGAAGATTCAACAGTATGAATGACAGCCAGACTACCTTTACTTTATAAAAGTTACATTTTCGTTGTATAATTTTATGATTCCATTAATTTTACTTTATTCCAGTTTATTATTTAATTTATTTTCACAGCTTCTCATTTTTTCGCTCCTCGTTACGTTAGTTGTCAGTGTTTCTATCCATTTCTTTTCTCATATTCATATGTTTCAACTAAACAATTTCATCTCAAAGACGAAAGGTATATAATGCCTAATAGTTTCGGTATTCTTGTTCGTCTAATACGTGGCTCTGAGTGTGACATTATGACTCTGAACCCCTACATACATGTAACTTAGGTAACGCAATTTGAGGAGGTGTCCCTTTTTAAATTGTGGGCTTGCTTAAATACCCTCCCGGTTGCTCCTCATGTTCCATGAGACGCAACGACGACAGTCAGTCTTCATTCACTGTATGTGGTGCCCTTTTCGCTCTCCTCCAATTGATCCGTTGACCAAATGTAAAGTTCCGTTTCAATTTTAGTAACTGACTGTATCAATTAAGTCACAAATTGCAGAAAAGGAAAATGAGATTTATTGCACGAGCCAAAAGATGATTCTATTCTTACCTCTTACAAATGTTCTTCAAAGACTTTTTAGATCCTTTCTGACTTTTTTCAGGAGCGGATTTTTCAGGCATTTTTTCTTCCAACGTCTTTTGGGCCTCTTCGTCGCTGTCTTGATCCCACGAATCCTTAACACTGCCTTCATCGCCATCTTCACCATCCCACTTTTCCATATCTAACCTGAAACAGAAGTGAGGTAAAGACTCAATAACGATGAACCTGCTGAGGTTTATTATTCGCAATGAGTCGCTCAATGATAAATGTCAATGTGTGGGAAACGTGTACAGAGATACTGCATTAGCGACGTCATGGGCTCAATGATACCCTACTTGGGATTCTCCCCCCCCCCTCCCCTAATCAATCGATTGTGTATTCATATTAAGGAGGTGTTGCTGTTCACTTTGGTGAACTCTCTACACTTCCTAAAAAGGTGTTGTCCCCAAAACGTATATACCCATCTGCCTTTCCTGGGATGGAAAGAGTCCACATGACGAGAATGCTGATGTTTGCTGATTTTAAAAAATTGAGAGGAAAAAACGTACAACTAAAGTGTCCCAAATCATTACGCAACGGTTTATTATTCTCTTGCACCGCATGATTAGGACCCATGTTATTTAATCCAACATCGAAAAAGATTAAGAATATAATAGCAAGGGTATATCAACAATCTATTT
This sequence comes from Pachypeltis micranthus, assembly GCA_020466155.1. Lineage (NCBI taxonomy): Eukaryota > Metazoa > Arthropoda > Insecta > Hemiptera > Miridae > Pachypeltis > Pachypeltis micranthus. The sequence goes on along the minus strand of CM035770.1, from coordinate 49,203,098 downwards.
GTTGAGTACTTCCTAGACTCATCCCATTCGATTCAACATTGAAAAACACTAGTAAACGATACGAAATATGACCACTACAACAGAACAATAAAATTGACGTTCTAGGCGACGCTAGGCAATTTTCACCATGCAACGAGTGGTTGGAGAAAAGCTACACTGTCCCACAATTTCCTTCAACAAGTAGAATCCGCCTCACTGCGAGTATATTTGCTATGATTTCACTGTTGTCCACCTAGACACAGTCCTGCATCTGTGACGCCTGTTCTAAGCGATTCAGCATTAAAAAAGTACCTAGGACACGACCTAAATGCGACGAAACTCTCAAATTTAGAGTTCGGATAATTTAAACCATTTTTTGCCCATAATAGCCACGGGTTTTGCCCAAGGCAGGGTAGATACCAAATGGAATTTATATGCTAAAGAATGGCTTTTACAGAACACATTAAAGGTAAAATATGTCACAGGATGGACATTGCAAATTTGGAATCCATGACTTAAAACGTTAAGTGTCCAAAGCTGATGGGAGGAGGGGGGTTGTATAAAGATTTTCCTCGCTGAAAAAATGCGTAAGTGACTAATTGATAACCCATTGATCGAATTTTTATTGATTGCGTGTTAATAAAATGTCAGAGATCTGCTACCAGTTTTATAATTATCGCTCTGAGAAGTGGACTTCGAATTTTTGGGTGATGGGGAATGTACATATCAATGTTGGGGTTCCGAAGGAGTATCATGATGCATGTCATTCTCCATTTCCTACGCTGAAGAAATTCGAGTATTTGTTGCCCCTACCTTCCAGTAATCCAGACATGAGGTGCGTAAAGGAATATTTTTCCGAAAAGTGACAATGATCATGTGACCATAGCTATTTACTGTTTCAACAACTCGCTGCAGAAACTCGTCTTTCTTCGTAATGACCAGGCAACGTTCTTTGAATGATCCAACCATATGTGAACATGGAGCACAGGACAACTGTTTGATACACCATCACGTCAGAACGATGGCACCCAAACCTGAACAGGCATTTCTGGAATTCCCATCATTTTCACCTTCCCTTTTGGTAATTCAACCAATAACTTTGCAACCCTTAAATCCTCCGGCATCTATCACATCCAACTTTCATTCCTGTCTTTAGTTGTTTTGTGCCAACTTTAAAGACTGCTCTGATACTCATCTGCCCACTAATAACTCTAAATCGCGCCTTTACTTCAAATTGTATCTCGGTGTGAACATGTTCATCCCACTAATTAACGAACTTGATGACCCAACAAATCCTGCGATTGTTGCCCACAACAAAAAGCCCTAATAAGGGTTGATGAATTTCCTTGCTGTGGCACAACCCAGTAGAATGACGCCTGTCTGGGTTTATTTCTGTTACGAGGGGGTTTGGAACGTTTGGGGATCTGCTGACTCAGGCAAAAATTAAGGCAAATCGCGCGGAGCTCCGATCCACAATTCCTCACTATCGTCGAGAATTATGAACCAATGTCTTAACCACTAGACCACGATCGCCCGGTGCCTTTAATGGGAGTCAGGCAGTACATTTCAATTGTTAGGGGGGATAAAAATCCCTCTGGTCTTCAGAGCCTGTGCGACCTATTTTCCTAATGCCAGGCATAAATCAATTCATCAGAGACAAGGGAACAAACCAACTGCTTAGTACGTAAACTTTATTTATATCTTTCATAACAAATGGATAGCATAAACAAGTGTATCAAATCACTTCGTGAATGAAAATAATACGGAATCACAGCCTGTTTGGGTTTAAATATAACTGACCAAAAATTGACAGCAACGGATTAAATTGATAACTTCTACGTTTAAAAATATTTACAAATTGTACAAAAATTGGGTCAGTTAAGTTATTTGGAAACAAATAGTCGGGTAAATGGGTTTAACGAATCACAATTCAGTCATCGTCACTTTCACTGGAGTCAGAGGTCAGCAAAGACTTTAAATTGCTGAGGTCATAAGGCCACGATTTCCCCGAACCAAAAAACGTCTTAATATCTGACGCTGTACTCGGCTTCAACGGCTTTTCAGGAACAACGTTGTGGTTTTTCAGGTCTTTTAATAATTTGTTCAAGACCAGCAGGTCGATTTTCGAAAGAGCAAAATCAGCGAAAAATCCGGTACTTTCATGCATTTCTTTGATCCAGTGTAAAAGCTGGCAGTACTCGTGGTATTGATTTTTAATGCTGAATAAAAATGATGGGTAGCCATACGAATGAATGAACCGGAGAACCTGAATTCCATGTAGAACGATTCCTTCGAGGATTTTTTTGTTGTGGGAGACTTTTGGTAGCGAGACCAACTGCCCACGATACAGTGTGAGGGCTCTGTGGTAAATCATGACCATTGTGTTGTTCATTGCTGCTATGCACATGCAACGCCTTCGAGATTTGTTGTGTTGATCGTACAAAGAAGATATATGTTTCCTCTCAATACAAATAATATAAAACACCCAATGCGCCATTTCAAAGTACAATTTACAATCAGAGTCTTCGTCAGTCGCGTAGGTCACAAGGATGCACACAACCTCTAATAAACACGCGTCTCGAGTAAAATAAACTTGATCGGGTTTAATCACGAAGGTTTCACTGCTTGCGTTATGGCACAACATTCTGCTGAATCCAGGGATTGTAACGCAGTACCTAAGGAGCACGTTGACTTCCAATAAAATGCGAGGGGAAGGTCGGGTGTACAGTATTTCACGAATTATAGTCACGATTTTGCTACAGAAAGGCCCTACTTCGGCTTTTTGATGTGCAACGATGTTTTGCAACATCATCAAAGTTCCGAGCATCACGCCATTCAGCCTGTGAGTGAACCGTAAAACGCCTCCTTCCTTGAACACTTCGCACAGCAGTTCTAACAAACCAGCGTTATTGAGTTTGTGGCGAAAGTTCTTCAATAAGTCAGGTATGAATTCAATTTCGATGTCTTCGTTGGATTTGATTCGTTCAAGCGCCTCATCGTCAGACTCTGATGACCAAGTTGACTCTTCGAGAGCGTCAGGTTTAACTTGGGAGAGAAACATTTTTTCTATTTCCATCACGACCTCTCTACCGGCTGAGTCTTCACATGCAGTTGTTGTACCACCGGCCACTTTGAAAGGAGCCAGTGCATGTTTGGTAGATGACGGTATGTATTTACTATCAACATCCATTTCTTTGGCGAGCATATTCTTCTCAAGCTCAGCCATTTCTTCCCGCTTCTCAAATTTAGTTAGCTGGTCGTCTTCTACTTGTGACAACAGTTGAGTTTGAGTTTCCATGACGACTACTTCATCCTTGTCCTTACGAATTTGGCTATACAACGATTTATCGAAAGGCGGGGTATGATAACTTTCCCCTCGAGTAACCTTTCGAGGCTCCTCATCATGAGATATTTTCCGTTTCCTCGACAAATCTGTATCATCTTCGAGGTTGTCAGGTACATACTGTGTCAAATCGAGGTCACTGGAGACCTTGGATTCGACACATTTTCGAAGTCGACTTCTGAGTTCTTTAGTATTTTGGAAGGTTATCTCCAACAACTGTTGTTCCAATGGGGTGATACACCTGGTGATAGGAGCGCAGATTACTTCATTGCTATTTCCTAGATCAACTTTCAAAATATCGCTTTTGATGGTATTGAGGAAAGTTGATGCAACATGCTCCCAGTCTTTAAAAAGTTTGACAGAGCCTGATTCTTGTTCCACGTAAGGTTGAGTAGATTTAAGGTTCATCATCATCATAACTTTTTGAGGATTCAATATCCCCTCTATTTCTGCCACTGTATCACGCACATCTCCCTCATCAAGTTCTAAATTCAGCTTATTGAGTGAAGCCAGGTATTCCTCATAAGTGGGGGTCGATTGACTATGATCTTGAGAATCAGGTAAGACCCTATACTCTGTTATATCTTCGACACTCTGAAGTGCCACTTGTAGTGCTGCATCTGCAGTATGTGAGTCAGTATCCATCGCCTCAACTTTCAACAAGGTCGATTTGTCCTCATGAGATGGGGTATGAGATAAAGTGTCGAAATTTTGAACCAAATTAGTCACTAGCTCTGACACGAGGGTAAGTTTTTTAGAGTGTAAATCCCTGTACATGTGCATCAATTTGAGTTCGCTTGGTTTCCTTTGTCCTTCATGCACAATGACTTTGAGGGCGACGTCAGTATTTCTCGGGGCCGAATGAGTGTCAATGTTGGGTGAGAAGTAATCACTTGATCGCCCAGCATTGTGAGCTTTGGGATTAATGATCTGACGAGCAGTTAAGTGATCAACTGAACTCAAAAACCCAACAAATATTAAACAACGCCTCAACTCAACGAAAGACTCATTTTTCCAATTTTCTGGCGAAAGGCAATCAAATTGATCGACGAGTTCAGAGCAATCTTGAAACTCATTCAATATTTTCGGATCACGATCGTAAATAGTGTAAGACGTTTGTAGGAGCCTTGGATCCCCAAGAGTCGCGTACAACTCTCTGACCATTTTGATGGCCATTTCAACGATTTCATTCGCCATTGACCTGTGCAAAGGACTCCCATCAGATTTGTGAGACAGGGCAATTAAATTTTTGTACAAAGGTTCCAATGATGAAAAGTGACGGCTTTTTGAGAGAATATTTTTAGCTGTGTCTGTCGGCAAAGTATCGCCAACTTTGGTGTTTTCATAATCGTTCAACGTTACTTCGCCAAAAGCATCGTAACTGGCTCCCCAAAGCTCAATGAGAGTTGGTCGTCGAATGGGGTAGTTTTCAAATTCTTGCTCACTGAACTCAGTTTGGAGAAGAGTGTGAGGCAAATATTCCATTGGTGGCATCAGAAAATGATTCAGTTCTTTTTTAGGGGGTTGAGTTTCATTGACTACTTTATCAACAGCTCTACTGAATGCTTCATTTTTCCTCAAAAAACTGCAATTAAAAACATGCTTGATGTTTATGTGGTGTTTGCGCAACTCACCATCAACATGAGGTACACACGATGGCGCTACAGCTTCCTGCGAGTCTTCGAATAGTGGTTTCTCAGGAGTAGCTTCAACAAATAATACTGATGTTTTGAGTGGAGAGGCGTACGCAGTTTCGTTAATAACATCACTGAAAGCAGTTTGGTCGCATAATACTTTAGTCGATTCACCGGGTCTAGTTCCAGTAACCTGCAACCCTTTGAAGCTCAGCTCTGTCGGTCGCTCAGGAGTACGAAATGTAACTTTCGAGTCTCGATAATTCTTCAAACTTGATTCAGCTTCTTTCATTTTGAACAATGCTTGAGTTTGAGTGGCTTCCAATTGCTTCTCAAGTTGCTTGACTTTCTTTTCAAACGTCTCCCTCAATGTCTCAATTTCTTTAACTTTTTCCAACTTGTGTTTCTTCACTTCCTCCTCTGCAGTTTTCAATTTCTCTCGGAGCAATTTGCTTTCTCCTTCTTTCAACTGAACATCTTCTTTGAGAGTCGAATAATCAGAATTGATTTTTTCCAATTGCCCTCGCAGCCACTCGGTTGTAAAACCTTGTTTGCTAGTTGCAGGAGATGGTAAACTTTTAGTGGGCTTTTGGAGCTTTCGTTGACTTTGTGTGAGCCCTTCGTATTTGCGAGGCGACTCGTACTCTTTCGCTTTGACAATAAACGAACTTTTGGACCCAGTAGTTGAGCTAACTGGCATCCGATCACTAAATGGTACGTGTTTATCCTCAAGCTTAAATAAATCAACTGTTTGCAATTTCGAACTATGGGGTGGCAGTGGCTTCTGAGTATTTAACGAGCTGCCCTGAACGAAATTTGAGCTGGACGGACCAGGAATGTTTTGAGATTCAAGATTCTCTAAACACGTGATGAAAGAGTTGTCATCTTCTGCGAGAAGTGATGAAAAATCGTCGCTCATTTTGACGTCGTTTACGTTCGGACTTCGAAACAAAGTTCGAGCTGATGGCGCAGCTGGTTTGGGTTTTTGTGTTTGAAAATGTGTCGGTTCGCGTTTCTCAGGGCTCGCCCAGGGCTCATCAATCCACGAATATAACGGATCTGTAGGCTTCCGGCTCGTAGTAGGTTTGTTCGGTTCTTGTGATGAGGCTACACGAAGACATTCGTCAATGGCCTCAACTGGTAAGTCATCGCCCCACACATCGTTAGAGTACCACGGATCGTTTTGTTGATTTTTACACGCTCGGTCCGTTTCAGTAAACGAGGAGTCGGCCCAAGACATTTTTCCCGAAGGAGATTTCCCTAATTCGCTTTTTTTTAAATTGTGTTTATCTCCGCCGCTGGTAACTAGAGCTTCAAGTTCAGCTTTTTTAGCCAAACGCATTTTAGTTGTCCATTGCAGTTCAAGTGCTTTGGTTGACGCCAAAGTCTCGTCCACTCCGAAATAATGCCTTTGATTGGTTGGTAAGTTTTTTTTCATCCCAGTGGTAAATTGTCTACTTGCAGTTGTATTCATCGTTGCTATAACCGGCTTCTTTTGGTGGAACGTTTGCGAAAGCATCGTATGCGTGCTTCCTCCGCTTCCAAAACTAGTTCGTTTTACGGTTGGAATCTTTTTAATTTGACTAGATGTTTGCGACGATATCGACTGACTGCTTCGAAAAAAATCCGCGGGGTTTTTGAACTTGTCCGCGTCTGGAGAAACTTTGGGTGGCTCTTTTGAAGAGTTATGGACATTTTTGGGGGGATTTCGACCGGCTGGAGTTGAGTAGAAAGACGACAAATATTTGCTGTGAGGATCGTTTTTCGACATGAACGTACCAAAAAAACGTGACTTCTGTTCCGGTTGAAGACAGAAGCCAATGTCATTAGGAAAAATATAGTTAAATCCGCTATAATTCCAGCAACATCAATAACGCACACAGCTGTAGAATTTTGTAATAACACGCCACTATACTACAACACACCAGTAAAATAAAACAGTAAACAAACAGATAACGGCGGTAACAAGAAAAATAATTATCGCATAAGTTGTTGTTGTTGCTGTTTCCAAAACGGTCTGCTACACCAGCAAATAAGCGATGCATCGATTTGCTATATCGACTCTACCAAAATTTCAAGCAACCCGCTGTCCAACGGCGTTCTTACTTTCCACGCCAAGGGAAATCGAATTGGAGAAAATAAGTTATGAAATTAGCCGGAAGCGAAATCAAGTTATCTCCAACTGTTACGTTTTTCGAACCTCTTATTTCATAAGACACCTCAGACAAACTGGTTAGTGAACAAAATTGAGAATTAAGGTTCGTTGAGCTAAGAATCAGACGGAATAGTTCATTACTGACTGCAACAACAGAGTTTGTCTTCTTTTGATCTGCACTTCACACGTCAGACTATTTCTTGAGAACAAAATCTCAAAACATGTTCTGAATAGTTCTGGACTCCCACACAAGCTGTAAAAATTGGTTTTAATTGTCATGGGAGTCAAAACACATATTTTATCTTTAAACTGGCTCTAACAGATTTAACAACATCGTTCGTATGCTTAGTTACTAATTATATTTCATTGATGTAAACCTGTCATCAGTGGGAAAATACCAAGAGCAGCCAAAGATGTAAGGCCAAGAATTTTCCTTTGATATTATCCTCGAACCTTGGAGATAATGGGTGTTACCAAACTAATACAGGGTGTGGAGCAGTAGGAAGAGAGGTGAGTTAGTTTGGCCTCAGACATGCATCAATGCTCACAGGCTGGATGCTAATTTGTCCACGTGAATCAATCTGATCAACAATTATGGTTGTCGGGGCCGACTTTGCTGTGGCTGACACACTTCCTCCCTCCTAAAGAAGAAGGTTTACCAGAAATACACGATTTTCTAATAACTTCGTAGGGTTATTCGAAATCAGTTTCAACCATTTCTTTATGAGTGACACTGTTCAGACAAGGGCATTGTTCTTCTAATGCATCATCACTTAGTACAAGCAGGTTTTACTCTTTACGTCAAGAAAACTACTAAAAAACCTTCTAGAAAAGGTGTATTACTTGGAAGATTCATGTTGCATATGTACAACAGATGTTAAATGGCGCCTGTGTGCGCTATATTATGTTAAATAGGGCAGACTGTGAAAACAGGTGTGAGCAGCAGTTGGCACACAGACACATGGTGTTCAAACACAAGTCTAGGCATAGAGATGAACACATTGTGGGTGCACATCGTCATGGATAGGCCTTAAGACTCATTTATATATAAATGACTGATGTATCCGCCATTTGGTAAAGACTATCAAGCAGTTTACAACATTCCAAGGTCATTTATCACGTTTATAAATGATGAAATTATGCAGACATTGGAGGTATTTTTGAAGATCAAATCACAAGATCACAAGCACATTCAGAAGCTGGCCTTTAATTGAGTTGTAAGTCTGTTCCCCTGATACGACACATTCCAAGCAATAATTCGCTTTATTATTCCCCACCCCTACACCTGCTTGATAACCTTTCACATTGGCATCCTGATCAATTTGTTTTCAACTACCTTATCCAAAAGAGTGTGGGTAAATTGTGGGAGTGGGGAATAGGAGTATTGCAGAAATTCGCGTGATTTAAACTTTAAGCTCGTTGGTGCCTCCTGAGTTGACATTACCTTCTTTTCTTTTTCACTCAACGCGAATCGACTCATTGCTGACCCTCATTCCTTGTCCACCCAGAATCAACCTCTATTTTCTCCAACTGTACAGAGGTTCAGTCATTTTATAACGGTTAGCCCTCACTTCTTTCCCGATTTTGAATGAACTAAATACACATCGAAAAGTGGCCTTTAACAAGATACAGGAAATCTAGAAACCCCCGTTCTGCCCCCTACCAGAGTGGAAAACACCAATGCTCAGAAGATCTAATGATCCATCTACCTCAGATCTAATTTAGTTGAATTGGAGGAGCACCTCATTGTTGATTGGCTCGTCATATTTTCTTCTAGCTACCATTACAACTGCTTAGATAGTTTTCCCAGTAAATGATTAATAACCAAATGAGCTAACTTATGAATCGAATTATGCGAAAGTTAGTAAATATAATTCATTCATAGTTCATTCTCGGTTGAATCTCGAAACAATAGAAACGAAAAGGAATAAACGGAAACGCTATTCCTGTCTGACTCACCTCATGAACAACGACTGATATATACCCGGATGCTAAGTTACACCGAAATTTTCATTATTTTCATAATCGACGGTTAACTACGTTCTATGAAAAACTATTCAACATCACGCAAAACCGTAAACATCTTTTCCCCCTCCAAAAAGACAGTTGGGCCGAACACTTGTGACTGTAACAAATTGAGAAATCTCTACTTGACGCCGCTAGTGGTGTCAAAAATTATAAGCACAGGAACCAGTGAATTAATGAAGGGAGCAGCATTGAAAATGGCTTCATACTATCCGGCGCAATAGCAAGCCAAAAAAGATTGATGTTATTCAAACACGTACTGTACCTGATTCTTTACTTCGTCGTGAACCGAAAACGGTGTAATTCTATACTTTCCCCGATGAGATTCAAGAAAACTATAAAGAAAGACCAAACTGAACGCCAAAAATTAATGATATAACCTTATGTTTTAGTGGTTATAATTTGTAACCTACCGATGGAATTGTAAACAACAGTGTAGCCTCGAGTTCAAGGACTTGGCGTATTATATATCCTGAGTTGTGTGATGTGACATCGCGCCAATTCTTTAGGAAAAGCAAAATCTTGTATTTCACCATTGTCCATAATCTATTAACTTATCGGTGCAAGACCAGGAGAGGGAGTGATGCACAACGTTTCTTGAGAAAGCTTTACTTCTTGATTCAGTGTTTGAGTACAATAGTAATGACTAAAGTACTTATTATTTTCCTTAGCCTGGAGTTATAATCAACTGAATTAATGTGTAAGAGTGGATGAATTAAGAGATCCTTTCTTGGCCAAAAATGCAGTGCCTAGGCCGTGACATCAGAAGCTTCATTTCGAAAAATCAAAGCCTCATCCACACAAAACTCGAATAATCATTATTGAAAGTTAAAGTTGCATTGCTCATTTCTCACTAAGTCAATTATATGTCGTAACCAAAGCCTCTGCCACCATGCCCCAGAAACTGCATTTCTGCCCTTTCTTGTTACTGATCAAGCGTCTGGCCTTAGGTGAAGGTGGGAAGATATGGTATGATCATACCGTCAATGCGTTGCGTCGTGCTACGGGGACGCATCATTCAACTCGAAGGGTGAGCAAAGTTTACTGATCGAATTAAAAAGTTGGAATACCTTCAGATGTTAGTGATTTGAGGCATACTGAGTCTGTAGTAACATGTACGGAAGAACGCCTGAACCGCTTGACCACTTCTTCCTTTTTTCGGTTCGTCATTTTTTGGAGGTTCGAAAGTAATGTTGAGAGCCGGTAGCATCAATGGATGGGAAAGATGAGTGCGAGACCGAAACGTTGAAAAAGTTTCTGTTTTTTTTCTTGCAAACAAATTTTGATTCAACTTTCAACGTATATCTTTTTAACCAATGTCAAACTTTTGTTCTCAATTAAACACTTTTGTGAAGATAGGATCAGGGGAGATAAAGCTCATAGAAGCAAAACATCTTTGCAAAAATGGCTTCGACGATGTCGATCAAATTCACTATCATTTCGACTAACAAACAATCCATCCTCCATCCATCCATTGTTTGGTTCCTATCAATTTTCTGTATTAATTTTCCTACGACTATCTGTTGAACGTATGTCAAACAAAATCCAAAATGTGCCTAAAAAACTTGGTTCCCTAAATGTTTTCAAATTTTCTCGTCGAAGCTACATTTTCTCATGTGTTGTAGCATCCCATATATTGTTCATCGCAAAATTTCTGGTATTAAGCTCGGAACAGAAATACACACGAAAATGGTCTCTGGCGAATCTAAATCATGTTTGTAAGGGTACTTTCGGTGGACTTGAACATTACATTTTGTTCTTCATAAACGTCGAAATGAGCTGCACTTAGGTACAACGCTTGTACCCGTAGCATAGCATGAAAATCATAAGTAATGTGGCTTTTCCTCATTTCATCATGTGGCCTAGTGCACCAAATATATTCACTCGTGATTCCTTCGCATTAGGAAGTATCATATGGGAAACGTTGACATTTCAAGCACTAAATTACTGTTCTAAATGCACCGAAACTCGCTGTCTTTCTATGAACTATACAAAACAATTTTTGCGGTTGTAAAATGTAACGGTAGAAAACATGTATCAAGTTAGAGATCGAACCAGGCAGATATTTTGCTGACATTTTAATTTATTTTAGATAAATATGGGCTAGAAATGGAGAAATTGTACCTGATAGGAAATAGCTCGTTCGCTGGCAGGAACGAAAGCGGAAGTCGTAGATGGCATTTATTGACACCGAGTTGTTTTAATTGAAAACGTTCATTTTGTTGTTCGATCGGTTATATGTATCTGTCCTGCTGTTTCATTACGTACTCGCTACATATTCAATAAACATTTCTTCAGATACTCAGTTTATGAACAGTTCTGTTCCGTGCAGAACTATTTATTCTGCAGTAAATAGTTGGTTTTTTCTTCGTTACTATGATGACGGGTGGGTTTAAGCTATCGCGAACGGAAGGGAAGGCACTGAGTCGATCTGTGAGAGGTGAGATATAACGAGATAAGAGGAACGAGCGAGATGTCGAGTCTAGTGAACGAAATGAGTTACTACTCACGTACCCGAGCTCTTCAGTTCACGAACGACGCATCTTTAGCGAGGTGCATGGGAAAACAAGCTGTGTTGACCTCCTTAACAGTGCTATCTCAGTGTACTCCCTGCTTCTAGTCGAGACGTGTTTGGTCGGCAAGTGGGGTCTCTTAATCTGTCTCTAGTAAGTAATTATGTATTACTTTAGTTAATTACATTTAATTCTCTGTTAATTAAACCTATGAAAGTGATTTTTCGCATTGTTGAAGCGGGGATTTGCTTCAAGTTCAAAGTTCCATTACCTCACTTTCGGGTAGGTAGAATTTACATCTCGTTTTCCAAAAGTGTCTTCAAGTTACTGCGCTTGAATATGTAACGCATCATAGAGGTTATGGAGTGGCGGAAAGTTGTGTGATGCTTCACACCTTATGTTTTATTTTGAGCTATTGATGACAACCGCGAGACGACAAAAATATTTAAAAAGCCAAGGAATTATTTTGTTTCTTCAACTCCACGCGCCCTTCTTGTCTCTTCTACGCGTTTATCGTGTATACATTCACTGGCACGACACAGAGTTATGATAAGTTTGCATTTGCGACGCAATGAAATTGGGTTTAACCACACAGTCACTTTAATAGTTACTGGCGCGATTCAACTCTTCTGCGGTCTAAGAAAATCGGTGCAGAATGGTTCACGGCAAACTGAGCAGGTTTCAGTAATTTTGTGTTTTTTATCACTGGTTAATGGAAGCGATTTCATAAAAGGTGGAGTGCTGTAATATCTGTCGCAACTGGTGTACGTAATGTAACGGTGTAGAATTACTTTGAAGAAATGAAGCAAACTCCAGTCGTTTGCTCCTTCAGCATTGGTTAAAACACAGCTTGGCGGGATAATTAGTGGTTGATCACTATGATACCTGCAGTTAACTGTGTTGTGTGTGCTGCTGTAAGGAACGAAGATGTGAATGGGCTGTTTCAGGTGACAGCAGTACCACACTGGAATAGCTTCAACGAGGTGGCTCTCAGGGTAATCCGGAATGGTTTCAAGTATTATGGTCAAACTACATTGTACTCTTAGCTTCAGTACCTCCATTTTATTCTCAATTAGAGGGATAAAGCAGCATTTTCTAACTTGATTTATTAATTAAAAAGGATAGTAACTATTACGTTTTAACACTTGAAAAAAAAATTATTTTTCGTTTTTCAGATAGTTTGAGTAGAAAGCCAAACTGATTGACAATGGCCGATTTTAATGAAGATGATCTTGATTTTAGCGCCATATCCAAGATAAAGGGTGGTATGAGCATTAAGTAAGTTTTGGTCTTTAATACAGTAAAAACCAACTAAGATATGTTCTGAATCAAATTCGAATCTACTCGCCTCAATGCTATTACATACTGTTTTTGTTTAAATTTTGTTTAGTGAGCTGATCAGCGCTGGTGAGAAGGAGTTCGTCTTAGACGCTGAAGACCCTGATCTCGAGGTTGAGTGTGAAACTGAGAGGAGGATCGACACACTCTACCCGTTCGAAGAATACCAGAAACTTATCAATTTGGATTGTATTAAGTGCGATCCTGATGACACAAATTCAACAGACACGCCTTTCGACGTAATTCGCAGGAGCATGGAGAACGTGACAGCAGATGGAAAAGTGATGAAACAAGTAGGTAGTGATCATTGAAGTGGATCAAGTTAGATTGAGCTTTAGAGTTTTCTGGAAGAACCAGTAATTTGCGTATAGTTGCACATGATAAACAAGCATTCTAGGTGTTGATATGTTGATTACATGGGGTTTCTATATATCGTGATATTCCTGCTAGTGGGTGGGGTCATCATTCCTGTTCAATCTTGGGAGTGATCGATCCTGAATTCGTTGCCATGGGAGTAGCGTTTGGATATTCACATATTGCCCACCCTTAGACAGTACGCTAGTGAATGACAAGCATCATATAAGGCGGTGGTAAGCTCTACAGCACAACAACAAAACTTACGCAGAACTGCAGGGTGCAGCTTAACTCCTTAGCAGACGCGAATAGAGTTAACGTATGTTGGATTTCTGGACATAAGGGGATCATTGGAAATGAGAGGGCGAACCATCTGGTCAGACGCGGATTGTATGCTGTACCTATTGGGCCACCTCCCCACTGGGGGACTTCTCTGTCACTAGGACTGTGGGAGAATATGCCAGGAGAATGCATCAGACAGTTTGGAATGATGTGGGAGTGCGGCACCCCAAACGCTTTATCTCAGAGCTAACATGTGAGACAAGACAGAGCCTTCTGACGAAAGAGAGGAAGGACGTAAGGCAGATTGTGGGGATCATCTCTGGGCATTGGAAAATGAACAAACACATGTGCGTTACAGGCACAGTTGACACACCTCAGTGTAGGTGGTGTGGCACAGATGAGACTCCCTACCACGTCCTGGCCCAGTGCCAGAGACTTGAGAGAAAATACCTGGCATTCCTTAGGAGGCTAGGCATGGACCTGTGAGGCATTAGGACTGGCACAATAGGCCATTATGTCGCAGTGCTTATCCCTGCTTTGGGACAGTTAGAGAACTATGAATAGACAATACACGCAAAATCCAGATGCACAAAAAAGGTGATCAATAGGAGTAGGAAATATGACTCCAATGGCTTGAGTCTGATTTGGTGAAGATTTCATGGTTTAAGTTGGTGAGTTTGATGTGTAAGGCCTTTAGGGCTCGTTAGGGATATGCCGTTCTCTGAAAAATGTTATTTAGTTCGAATTTAAGTTTCCTTCTGCCGTGAAATCTTCGTTTGTTGAAAATCAGCGTATTTTTTGTTTCCCTATTCCTCCTCTCATCAAACATCATTTTGGCTTCAGATTATGAACAGTGGCACAACTAAAATCCCCGAAAAAGGCGTCGTCTATTTACATTACAACAGCTGCTTTGAAATGGAGGAAGTTCCATTTGATTCGTCCAATCTTCGACACGAAGAGCCACTGAGGCTTCAAATGGGTGATAACAGGCACTACCCGGGATTCGAAATAGCCGTTTTATCTATGAGAGTTGGTGAGAAATCCAGGTTCCTCATACATCCTGACTTGGCGTTTGGAAAACTGGGTGTGCCCCCCCGAATTCCACCTGGTGAGTAACGCGTGCTACTTTATGTAATGGACTAAAACTATGTATATCTTTCTATCACAGTTGAACAACTGAAGGCTCACAGCTTTAGTGAGCTTGAAAAAATTAGTTAACTCACAGTATACATTCAGTTTCCTAGTACGTTCATATTGTTCTTAAGCGAACATACTGTCAGGTCAGTGCGCCTTTTCTTCCCTTTTCCCACCTGCAAAGTTCAACATTGTTTTGGAAGCTAATCTATTACCTTTTCAACCTTGGCGGTTGAGCTAATAGAACTGAAGGGAGGACTTCAAAGTTAATTCCTGCGCTGGTCAGCTGATTGCACTACAATGTCAGTTGTTTCCACCGTTTCAACTTACTGTGGCCGAATTTGGAATAGGACTATTGTGGAGTTGGAAAGTAAGGATGAAGGTGGGCACTGCCCTGAAGCTGAGTACGTTTATGGCTGACTTCATTCACTTTTGGCTTGCAGCTCAATTTAGAATGAAGCTATAATGGGATAGGCTGGGTAAGAATGACGAGCGAGTTGTTGCTCTGGTCTCATCGATTGATTCTTCTATTGACCTAATTGTAAATCATAACATGTAACAGTTGTCAGGTGAAATTGACAGTATTAGGATGAATTGTATGTTACTGCACTCTATGCCAACTGACACGTGTGATTGGATTGAGTGCTGCAAATAAACTCTGTCTTTGAACCGAAGGTTTTAAGAAGAATCTATGGGATAGTGTGAGTTGATAATACGGATCAATGGTGAACTTATTTACTGCAGAAGAACCCTAATGGTGCCTAGTGAGTTAAGAGGCTCAGTCACGTTGAACATCCCATCACAAGTGCCAAACTATTTTCTACACGCTAATGTTCCCACTGCCCACTTGCCCCTGCACTTCTTGGATGTTGAGAGAGACCTGTAGGCTGTGTGCACACAATTGATAAGAGTGGTAGAACCGACCCAGGCAAGGCAATACAAAACTTGTAATATTTTGTGATTCATGCGGCAATACGAGTGATTTCAATTAACAATGTGTATATTGTATCTTTTCTAGACGCCCACATTCTACTTACCGTTGAAGTGTTTAAAGCTGTGGACTGTGGAATGGCGAAACAAGAAGAGTCAATGTCTATGGAACAACGAAAGAGTTTCCAACATATCTACAAAGTTGCCAAGGGGTTGCACGCTCGTGGAAACGACTATTATTCTCTGAAGAATGTTGCGGGGGCAGTTGACAAGTGCGTTTCTTATTTAAGTGTATCTAAGGCAGTCTCTAGTTAAAAATATAACCACGACTCATTTCATCTCAATACTATGCAGTGGCAATAGTAACTAACGAGCTATTTTGGTACTGTGACTTGCCTCGTCCCGAAGGACTTGGAAAGTGTGACCAACTTCCCCACAGTTCAGACCTTCACCCTGTTTGAACAGCAGCTCGTCGACAAGCATGTCTTACCGTAGATTAATAAATGTTGAAGATGCCCTTGCAAGGAGAAGCATGAGGTGTCTGGCATACACTCTGATAAAACCAATCTCTCAGAATGAAGGACTTGTGTGGACTCTCATCCTACAACCTTTGACTACACACGAAGCGACATAGGAGTAGGAGTGAATCTCAACTTCCTGTGTGCAGCTTTGTCCCCAGAGAGTGAAACATTTCATTGTATTAACAATCCAAATGTTTTCATTTATGTCACAACCCTCGGGCAGTAACTAGCGTATAGATGGTTTACAGGAACATCTTGTGTACAGTTCTCGAATTGTAAAAGCGCCATAGTGAAAATTGGGTTGCTCCTACTTCTGGCACGACTTTTATTAATTCCACGATGTACAGGTAAATTAAGGGGCTGTCGAGGTTTTTATTTTTCCTCTCAAGTTCCTTGTTGTGACTCCACGAATGGTTTGGCTTCTGCCTCCTCAAACGTTTTGTGCGCGAAATACCCTGCAGGATTGGCCAAATGCGAGGATGGTACGAAACACCTCAATCACACGCTGAAGGGTGCACCATTTTTGTGTCGATTATAACTGGTACAACGCATTTTGGGCTCTAAGAGCTGTCTTGGAGGCATAACTTAATACGCGCACTACGAGATATCACACTTAGAAGCTGGCCCTTGGAAGGGCAACCAGTTACAGGGAACTATCCTGACTGGAGGAAGGAGAGTTCAGGTGTTGAATATTCGGTTATCCAACCATTTACAAATAACAAGAAAAAAGAAATAACGAAAATTTATTATTCCACATAAAGTCGCCGTGGAAAATTTATATAAATAAACTAAAATAAAATAAACTATTCTGAGATGGAATAAAATATACCGGATAAATTAAAATATTCTACGAGCTCCTTACAGTAAATGAATCGAATGCTTGGGAAGGACGAACTGATTGGACTATGCAGTGTGGTGACAAATAGAGGAAATGGAGAAGAAAGATCTGACGGTAGGTGCAGAGTGAAGATAATGGCTTGAGGCCAGTGAAGAGGTGCTGAAGACAGTCGGTAGGTGTTTGGAATTCGAAGAACGAAGGGGTTCCAGATGATGGGTCAACCGAAGTAGTTGATGTCGGAACTTTAATTTCTTGGCCGGCGTTTTGGGATACTGATGAGAAACGTGGCGTTCTGTAAGCTTCAGGTCAATTCTCGCAGCGAATTCGACGTAAAGTGACAGTGGGAGAAGTCGAATGGAGAGAGGTGGCGAAGGAAGCTTGGAGGTTGTGAAGGACTTGATGAGAAAGAGCAAGAGCTCGAGTTGAGGTTGTGAGCAGGAGCAATAAGGAGCTCAGACCTCGAAACAAACTAAAGATAAAAAGAAAACTAAAGAGGAGGAGGCTCACTTCGCCTCTTCATCGTCTAAATGACGACTCTCAGAGTCAACACTGACTATTGTTTCATGTAGATGGATCACCGAATGGCAACTACAGTCCCTGGGATAAGGTTCCCACAAAACGCTTGAGTTTTTGGTGCACAGACGTCAAAGCCAAGACAGGCAAAAATAGCAGACTCATTGCAAAATTGAAATTGATAATGCCAAACGTATCATTTCTTCATTAGCACGCTCTAGATGCTAAGGTAATACCTTCTGATTGAAATGACGTGCTGAAGGAGGTAGCGAAAATTGTAAATTCCATCAAATGTCGCTTTACAGAATCGTTTGTGAAGATGTGGCCTCGCTTCGTCAAAATTTCCTTTATCTCCCATAAGTCAGGTGATCTTCTGAAGGAAACAAGTGTTGAAGAACTGAGAGCTGAATTGTTTTTATTCTTACATGATATAAAATCGGAATACTCTGATCATTTTTCAGACTGTGTTGGGCTTTTGAAATTAGCGTTTTTGGCAGATCTTTTTAGCCATATAAATAATTTAAATAAAAACCTACGAAGTGGAACCGAAAATATTCTCACAGTTGAGGATGAAGTCAAAGCATTTCATGAACAACTTCAATTATGGACTCTGCAAAACAATATACTCCAGTCTTTTCTGTGTGTTTGAAAGATCGTTGAGCATTATGGAACAGACCAAACTCAAGTAGAAAGGGCTCACGTTCCTTGCACAATCAAAGCATGCATAATTTACAAGAGAAATCTTTTACATTCTTTCCAGACTTTGACTCTTCCTAGACTCTGAAGCTGACAATGGTCGTAGAATGTCTTATAGATTTAGCTGCTGGTGGCGTGCTTAAAACAGAATTTCATTCGCGAAGCGTATCGAACAAGAATATCAAGAGCTGGCGAGTTTCTAACATTCCACTCTCCTCTTCGAACTCGTATGAACTGTCATCCCTCCAGTGGTAGACATTAAAATTAAAAAGAGAAATAGGCTTCAAGTAGAAATTGATTTAGTTATTAACATTTCAAAAATAGCACCACGTTTCGAAAATTAAAAAAAGAAACCATCCTTCTCACCAAAATTGTGTTGATTGTAGAGTCCAGTGACCCGCCGAGTAAGGCTCCACGACCCACGTCATTGAAAAACACCGATTTAGATTAGAGCAAGCTCATAGGCGTCTCGAAATAATTAATACACATACATTGTTCCGCACATGAGTTCAATCAAAGTTCGTGGGTAATCCTGCATATCTGTTGGTTTCAGTTATCTCAAAGCGGAAAATCTTCTAATCAAGTGCTCACTGTCCAGCGACGAAGAAGAGGAAAAATTCAAGCACCTCCTTTTGAAGGTGTACACCAATTTGGCAGTCTGTTACAACAACAGCAGAATGAAAATGCCCGAAAGAGTTTGCATTTTTGTTCGAAAAGCGTTTGAAACTGATGCGAAGAGAGCATCACAATCTGCCAAATTGTTGCACAAGTGAGTGCGTTCTCCTTTTGTAGTACGATTTAACCTTTTCTATAACTCTTATGTCTACGAGTCAGTCTTCTGAAACCGTCGTCATTTGATGGATTTTCTTAAACGTACGCCCACTTCCCTCAACATTCCGATTCCTCTACAATTAGGTGACTCGTTAATCTTCTGATAGTACAGGGTGAGCCATAACAAATGGTGCAGTTTCGAAGGGGTGCTGCATGCCTTGTAGTGGGGTTAACGACCTGGGAGGGGTCTCATTGTGCCCGGGCAGTGGTCCCGTTTTCAGTCATTACAATGGTTTGGAGCGGAGAGCAACGACCATCCCACGTCGTGATCCCGTCCCTCACCGCAATGTTATTGCACGTTGGGTTCAAGCATTGGAAGAAACTGATTCCACAGTAAGGCGCGGGAAGACCAAGAAACACAAGAACACCTGAAAATTTGGCTCGAGTGAGAGCAGCAGTGGAACAGTCGCCTCGGCGCTCTGCTCGGAGGCACGCAGTAGCACTGAACATCTCTAACACCTCACTAAGGAGGATTTTGCACATGGACTTGTCATCCCATCCGTACAAGATTATGATTGTTCAGGAATTGTCACCTCCAGACTACCAAAACGGCTTGAATCGATGCCAAGAGATGATAAACCGCATCCCACCAACGTCCACTTTTTTCAGTTCGGACGAAGCCCACTTCCATCTCTCTGGAGCGGTGAATAAACAAAATTTCCGCTATTGGACCCTGTACAATGCCATCAGAAACTAATACTTCCCCTTTGGTGGGTGTTTGAACCACAGAGGAAGGGTTTTCATTAATTTGGCAACCAATTACTCGATTGGTAAACGAAAAAAAGGAAAAAGTTTATAATAAAAGATTTGTAACAAAAGAGGAAGTATATACAGGGAAATTAGGAGCTCCTACTATACTAAGAATAAATGTAAGCGAAACTAATCTAAGGTATAATTTGAGTAAAAGAAATGTTCGAATAGAAAGAAAGTTTCGTCTGACCGTAGTTGCTGAGACGTTGGGAAGGCGTAGGAAAGCGATCCAGGCGAGCTAGCAGGTCAGATGAAGGTGTAGCAGCGTATGGGGTGCTGCAGATCGTTGGTTGCCAAATTGCAATACCCAATGGGATTGGGATGTTGATGACCCAATAATAGTGGGATACTGATGACCCAGCTATTTGAATAAGTTGGACAAAAGGTGAGAAGCACACATGCGGGTGAACAAAAAGGCGTTGGTATGTAGGCGAGGGCAGTTGAGCGTTGGAACGACTTGAAGGGGTAGGCACGTTCAATCCAGTCGCATTTTGGTTATCGTTCAGAAGTCCACAGCACTTCTTACGCCTTCATTATTATTGAATACAAACAACATCCTCTGGCGTTAACAGTGGGTGTGGGGCTTAGGCTGAATTAGTTCAATGACCCTCTAACGGCAAGTCCTGCTGATCTCGGGCCATCCCCCTGAGCATTTGAGTCCAGCTCTTTCTAACATGAAGTGGGGATAGAACCAGCAGACTCTGGTTCGATCCCTGACCAGGCAACCCACTCCTCCAAACCCATTGGGATGAGGCAATGGGTAACAGCGGCGGCTGGGGCACTAAGTGCCCCAGGGGAGTTGAGACATGGGCCTGCTTGTGGCAACGGCAAAATGCCATTGGTTCCAGCAGCTCCGGCAGGTCCTTTGGTCTGCAGCTGCCTCCCTGATATCTTCTCTTCTTTTGGAGGAGAATCCCAACTACCCATTCAATCGGGGCTCTTCCTGGCAACAAAAGGCGTAAGGTTTATTTCCGAAGTCGACAACGTATTTTCCCTTTTTGGGCTTTCCAAAATATCCATTCCCACATCTCCTTAGATTCCAACTCGAAAACGCACATGCGTCACCCAGCTCTTCTCGCTCTCGTCCCCACTTCACCTGGTCACAGACCCCTTGTGTCGCGTAAATTCTTTCTCGCTCATACTCATATTCACTATTCTATTATGCGAAGTGTATAAATACAGTCCTGTCTCACGCTCATCACGTTAATCAATTCTTCAACCCCCCTCTCCTTCACACAAGAGTGGAAGTTGAACAATATTTGCGTTCTGGGTTCTGGTTAGAGGCCTCCTTATCTGATTGCCCTGCACTATCGGTTTTGTCAATTTCAGTATTTATAACTTTAAACGGAAATTCTCTCAAACGCGTGTCCCCACAGTCAACATTTCGGGAGAATTAATGGACTAGTTGATCTCATTGGAACGTAGCTTGGTTCTTTATTTTCCAAAGATAATTAGAGACTCTTTTCACGCACAAATGTCCATCGGTTGTTCATAAGCTTTACAAATTCATACAGTTTTCACAGAAGAGCTGCTACTTCTCTTGTTCAATTATTTGGTGTCCACGTTCCAGCCGTGGTCTCGCTCACTTTGCTCTCTGCAATTACTCCTTGGCCATTAATGACTTCAAAAAGGCTCAGAGATTGGAGCCGAACAACACAGAAATCAATGAAGCAATCGCGATGGTGAGTTTTTCCACACTAGTTGTTACATGCGTCGTACGATAAATACGAAAAAATATGAACGTCTTGTTAGGGCGCTTAAAAGTACTGATCAGCTGAGATAATGAACGCAAATTTCGACTAACTAGTCTTGCTCATTTTTTCTTTGTGTAAAAATAGTGGACACAGATGAGAAAATAAAAAAAGAACTGTCTGGCATCACACTATTCTCTTAAACCCCCAGGATGCATTTAGCTATTTTTGTGGCTTTAGCTACTAATCCAATCTATTTTTCACTTGGTTCATTTGTACTTGATGAGCGCTTGAAGTTCCAGAATTTATTGAATTGCTCCTACTCATGCTTCGACTGTTATTGAGTAATCTGTGCACAGGAGTTCATGAGACTGCCAACATAATTTTTTTTTCTAGCAGGATCGTGTTTTCAATTTGGGAGTTATCTGATGAAAACGTTAGTGAAATTGTAACGAGTGAAAAGGCAGTGATCGGAATTACTGGAGTTACTCCAGAATTATCTTATGTAAACCTTCGTTGTATAGTTTATAGGACTATTGCGGTATAATATTTTTTTCTTCGAAATTTTTGATATGTACTGAGGTAGTTTGGAGATACTTTTGAAGAGCTGCTGACTCAGGCAAAAATTACGGCAAATCGCGCTGAGCTCCGATATGCAATCCCCGACTTACGTCGAGAATTATGAACCAATGTCTTAACCACTAGACCACGGTCGCCCGGTGCTTTTAAAGGGAGTCAGTCAGTACAGATAATTTATTGTGCTTCACTCGTCATTTTCCCTCAAATGAAGGCCGGTTTATCGATGTGATTTGCAGTGCAGGCCCGAAAAAGGTCGAATAAGTCAAATCTTCGAATAACTCTCAATTCGAATTCACCAATTCACATTGATGGCACTTTGATGAGTTGGTCGGCATCCTGCTATTTTCACTTACTGAATATCGTTGACTGACGGCGGTTAATTGGACGTTTGAACTGGAAAATTGATAAATCAGACCAATGTAATCAAAATCGTGTTTGAGACATGAGTCGTTTTTGAGAAAAGAAATATTTGTTATTTTGATCAGTGCCAGCAGTTGTTTAGTTTTGGGCCAATTTTTCTCATACCCGCATAATCGTATTTTGGCGTCTCATGGTGATCTGAAGGCGGAATATAAAATTGGCCCATTTAGTTTAGCAGCAAAAAAGGCTGCAAATTATTACGCAACGGTTTATTATTCTCTTGCGCACCTCTGAGCAATATCCCTTTCGATTCAGCATCGAAAAATGCCATTAAACAGTACGAAACTTTACCTGACTACACTGGAACCACGAAAATGACATATTCCAGGCACCTGTAGGCAATTGGCAACGACGTGACGAGTCGAGCTGATGGGTGGTTACAGTAAGACAAAGAACCGATAACTTTTGCTGTATTGTCCCGCAAGTTCTATTGATTGTTAGCTCGCTATTACTGTAATTTCACTGTTTTCGAAATATACGGAGCCGTACACCCGTGATACTCATCCTATTCGACCCAGAATCTAAAAATACCTTGAAAATGATCCCAATCACGTCGTATTAGCTTTAAAAACTGCCAAAATGGCGTTTTTTAAAACAATTTTTGCCGATAACAAGCACGGGGTTCGTCCGATCGAATTGCCGAGCAGGCGGGGACGACTACTTACCTAAATGGATTTTTGTGGAGAGAACTAATTTCTTAGTGCTCTGTTAAGGGCATAAAACGGCCCAGATAGCAGGCAGACATTGCAGATTTGGAATCCCGATGCCTTGAAACGTTAAGTGTCAAATTTTGAGGGGGGTTGTCAAAAAATTTTCCTGACCAAAAAATAGGTGTATTATTCAGAATGTGAGAATGAACACCAAAAGGCACGAGTCTCTCATAACGAGGAGAAGCCCATTTTGCTATAGTACATCCCTCCACCCGCATTATCATTTCATTCTCCCCATTTTGTGAAATTTCGCGACCTTTTCTGTTTTTTCTTTCCTTGGCTATTCTCAGTAGAAAGGAAAGTAATCGGCTGGATGTAAAGTAATGTATAAATCGAGTTCTCTTCAGATCTTAACGTTTCAGGGCCTACTGAGTCCAAAAACAACACAACAATTTTCTTGGCGCTAAAAATGGACTTTTCGTTTGTGAGCCAAAGCAACTCAATGCTCGGCTTATCAAGTTAGAGTAAACTGGAGGTACACACAGGTTTATATGTACGTAGTATTACTCGTTTTAACGAAACGTGTGGGCGCTTTTCTTTTTTTGTAGGTGGAGAGAAAGAAGAAGCAGGATGCTGAAGTCGAGAAAGAGATGTGTACGAAAGCTTTGGGATTCTCATCTTTGAAAATTCGAAATCCTCCTCCGACGCAAGCAGTGAGTCAACGCTTTATATATTACATTTTTCGACAGCCTCCTTTTCTACCCCGACCATCACAAATGTTGAATGGCGTCAGATTTTTTTTTTTTGCCAAGCTCACTGTGAAATGATCCTAACAAGAAAGTAAATTAAAGAAATGAGGAGGTTGTCCTGGAAAGCTTGGTAATTGGCATTACACAAAATATTGACCCGCTTGAATTTAATTGGCAGAAAAACCCCCGTATTCGTTAATATGAAATTCTAGTTATTCAAATCGAAATGAAAGGAAAAGATCTAAACGCAGGAATGATGCGACAAAACATTCAACAGTCAATCAAATGAACGTCTTTGGCAGCTCTCCCTCTCATAATCACCCCTCTTATCTGTAACAGGTTGGTGAGAGAACCGACAGACATGGAGAACTGGTGCCGCAGTAACTCAGTAGTTCACACTTTAGACTCATTATGGAAGAATATTCAACGAAGGGAAGGGGTTTCAAAATAACGCGTTATCGTGAACACCGCATTGCATTTCTTACTTCCAGGTCAACGATTCCCTCACAGTTTTACCGAGTATTTAACGGCTATAATTATTTTTCCTCAGGTGGACGACGAGTGTAAAGCGAAAGCTACACAAATCCTCGAAGATTTTACTAGGGGCAATTTGGCGTCTCTTCAATTGTCCTACGGATTCACTTACAACGAGAAATGCTGGTTGAAATCTGAATGTCAACGCCTGGGACTTACTTTTGAAGAGTCAAATGCCTTCATGGGACATAAAGAAATTATCATTAAGAAATTTTAGTATTTTGCCTTATTTCTCCATTTAAAACAGTTGTATTTTTCAAATTATAAAATTTGTTTTTAAAAATTGCGCTATTATGGGTCCACCCCATTGGATGTGCAAAAAGTGATAAATGATTTGGTTTAACTATCATTTAGGCGCACTCGGCACAGAGGAACCACTGCCGGTTGTGTTGGGTTCTGAACAATTTATTTACCGATAAGCGCTCATCAAATTTGATCAAAATCGTTCGAGCTGCTTGAAAAATTGAAAAACGAAACGTTAATGTTTCACAAATCTCATTTTCCAACGTATCTCGGCCTACATTGTGTTAAAAAAGTGGATATTGGGTCGTCAGGTTGATCAAATTCCGTCTTTCATTTACTACAGGCATCAGAAACGTTTTAGGCGTATTTTGGTCGCCATCTCTGTCACTTAAGTACGGAAACCTCGTATCGTTTTTCATTTTGGATAGTAGAACGTTTTTTAGCGTTTTCACTCTTTGATAAAATTGTAGAACCGTTTCGGATGAATATTGTTTAAATTTTTCTAACTCTAAAATTACAGTTTCCACATCGCGCTGATCTCCAAAAGTCGCTAATAACAGGTTTTTTAGTTCACCCCAATCTTCGATTGTTTCGGTGCAAATTTCTTTCGCGGCTTCCCCCTTGATTTTAGACAGTATATTGTTGAGCAGCACTTTATTCCTAGGATTTTCCGGGTTAGTTGGGTCGAAAAATGATTCGATTAATTATTCACTTTGTTCTAAAAATCTGGCTAATAATTCGGGTTCTCCTCGGTATTCGGGGATTGCGTCGAAATGACATCTGTCGATTTTTGTCTCGTGGTTCTTACTTTGAGGTTTTAATTTTTCGATCAGATAGGCCAGTTGTTCTGGTGACATGATTACCGGAGTTGTCATTGCTGAAGGTTGCGAATTCGTATCGGGTCTAGCAATATTATTGGTCTAAGAGTCAGACGTCAAAGGTTGCTCAGGCAAAAGAGGTGAGAGGTGAATCAAGAAGCGGGTTAACTGTAGGTTCTGTACTTACAGTAGGAGAGAGAGCATGTCTTCTAGGAACTGCGTAAGGTCGTGGGTGGTTGCCACGTCTGAAGCTCGAGCGGGCGTCCTTCCTGTGGTCCCGTCCTGTCGTGTTGAATCATTCGAGCTCTACAGGGGGTGTAGGATTTCCCTAAAACGTTGAGACGTGACGTAAGCGCGATACTTCGGGAAAGATGTCCTACCGACTGCGCCAATTACAAGTAGGGGGTTGATTTTAACGTTTTTAAAAAGTACTTTATTACGTTAACACAAAATCAAAAGTTCAACCTGGACAACGTTACGTCATAAGAGACGGGATGGAAGTGAAGCTTCTGCTTAATGTTGCAGGGGGTTTATATAAGTTTTTCAATCAAGGGGTGCATTGTTCGTTTCTGCAACGAAGCTGAGGCTAGCGAGATCAGCAAAGTCAGCAGGTTGATATCCTTTGAGTTGGATGTGATGTTCGTGGAGTCAAAGGCGTCTATTGTCTATAAGTCGTTAACTTATTTATGCCGAGGTACATTGTAGAAAGACATGCCGAAAGTTGGGTGATCAACTTTGAATTTTACTACACGCAGCTCTAACGATTTTGGTCAAATTTGACAGGGTGTGTGGTATCTAGTACCTGCATTTCTTTCTGTATAAATGTTTCCATATGGAGCAGTATTCATGTGAGGGTGAAGAAAACAAGAAAGAAGAGCATGGTGGCATGAGTGAGGGCTAACCTGACGCTAAATAGTTCCAGGTTGGCATCTCAACTCGCAGACGTAAATTCGTGGAGCCACCAGGAGCAGACCCTCTCTCCTGTGTCCCCCACCCATTTTGACCGTTGATAGACGCTACAACTGTTCTCACACGTAGCAGATCAGAAGCGTCGATAGCACCTAACATTTTGACCAAAAGCGTGGATGTCCTTCAGAAGGTACAACATATATTGATAATGTACTGGCCTCAACATGATTTTTGCTTGCTTTGTTACTGGGGGCAAGCACTTTCGATGTAAAGACATCATCGTCTGGCCATTAAGCCAGTAGTGGAGTCAGTCAATTGGTCGTGGTCTTTATCTTTATATACGAAGAGAAAGGTAAACAGGATGGTGGAGCGTCGAGGAGGGGTGGAGAGTGGAAGGAGGTCATGTACCTCTGGGAAACAACAATTCTAAACAGTACCATTACGTTACCAAACAGATATGCGCAACACAGAAGAACTCACCATTACATTAAAAGACGTGACTATAACTCCAAACGCTAAATTGGTATCATAGACGCCGCAATTACTAGAAACGTTACCAACCTCACCAAACTGACACTCGGACAAAACTACTTGCAATTTAATAGTAGCATATACAAGCCAAAAGATGGATTAGGTAGAACCAAGAACCAAACTAACTGAAAAGACAGACCCACTCGACCAAAGTGGGGCGTACAAAATAACCTGTACTTGTAAAAACGCAGACAGGATGAAAAATACGGACCAGATATTCAGAACACATTAAATGTCTCAGTAGGAACAAAGACGATTCAAACTTTGCCAACCACCTCAAGACAACACATGAACCTATTAGAAAACATGGAAATTTATAAACAAAAAAACTTCAATGGACAGATCATAAATGAACAAATTAACACAAAATGCGACGCCACGTTCACGCCACTCAAAACACTACACAAACGAAAACAACCAACTGACGGATTTACAGACGTTCCATTCACCTCTAGTGGGTTTCCCCAGAGGTACATGAGCTCTCCCTCCCCTTCCACGACGCTCCACCATCCCATTTACCTTCTCTTATAAAGACCACGACCAACTGATTGACTCCACTACTGACTTAACAGCCAGACGATGACGTCTCCACATCGAAAGCGCTTCCCCCCAGTAACTCACCAGCCAGAGGAGACGGACTCACCAAACAGGTACGTTAACTAATTTGACTACTGGCGTACATAACCCAATTGCTTTAATATCTAAAAAAACATCATTTGGTGTGAGTGTTGGGTTTATGAAGGTGTTCCTGATATTTGCCCGCTAGTAGAGGTGATCAACACCTTGGTCGTATTCGATGATAATGTACCGCCCTCTTGAACTCTTGGCTGCTGCCAATGATCTCCAGTTCAATTCTTTCCAATTTGACGGCCTTAGGCAGTTAAACCTCTCTGGACCTCCGATTTTTACGAGCGTCCTAGAATTCGGGAGTAAGTTACACGCCGACTTACGGAAATGTGTATCACGAAATCGCACAATTTTCCTAGCACCGCATGCATTCAGTGGGGTTTTATCGCAATAGCGCGAGTTATTCACTCAGTTTACGCCATTATATTGTGGAGTTGTTAATAAGAAGGTGGTTGTTTCATTCAATGACAATGTTCTCGGTTTTATAACAACATTTGTGTTAACAGGGGCAACCAAAATATATAACTAGGTAAATCATTACCCCACAATATACTGAGCGACGTAGTGTACTACAAAACCAACAGTACTATTGAAATTTGTTACGGCATGTTGTCTGGTCACGT
The DNA here is from genome assembly GCA_020466155.1 of Pachypeltis micranthus. Classification (NCBI taxonomy): domain Eukaryota; kingdom Metazoa; phylum Arthropoda; class Insecta; order Hemiptera; family Miridae; genus Pachypeltis; species Pachypeltis micranthus. The sequence goes on along the minus strand of CM035770.1, from coordinate 49,174,888 downwards.
TAGAGAGAGAAAGACGTTAGCTCGTCTTTTCCTTTTTTTTCCCCACATGTCTGCGAAGTACCTAAAGAAAGTTATGCAATCGGCAGAAATTTTGTTTGTTGAGAGCTTTACGTTTCATTATCTTTAGCCCTTTTCAGTATGAAGGAAAATGATGAAACAAAAGTTATAGTTTTCATCAGATCATAACGTTTTAATAGCTAGCGAGTTCAAAAAACACCTTTCGGAAAAGGTTTGTCTGCAAACGCGATTGAGGGAGAAGAGATGAACCAATTCAAAACCAATGTTTAGCGTAAAGGTAACAATGGGACTCCAAAATAAGGGTATTAACAAAATCATTTCAAAACACCAATTTTTCTTCTCAAAACCGGCTCAAACGATTTTGATTGAATAAAAAAAAAATTGTTTGGGAAAAATGACGAGAGCAGCCCAATAAATTATCAAATATTTCCATAAGATCATTACGAGCAACCTCAGCCATCCCAGAGTTCAAGACACTACAGTTTCACTTACTACGGCCGTTTCTCACACTTTTTACGCGATAATTCCGAAACAGTGAACACAATCCTTTTAAGAAATATTCGACAAACCTCGTTTTCCGAGCTACAGAAATCGCCGTTCATCAGACAGATGCAGAAATAACCATGGAAAACAAAATGTGGGTATAAGTTGCTATAAGACACTCCGTAAGTTGGTCTAATCCAGTGACGCAGTTACTCGGGAAATTACAAAAATGTTCAAAAGAACATTACTTTTCATTCATTTTATCTCTGTTCAACGGAACGTCAGGATTTTTATTGAGAACAATAAATAGGTATTAACCATGTAAAAACATTCGGCGAGTTTGGTGAAAATTGTTTAAGCCGTTTTGCCTAAAAACGTAAAAAACTTATTTTTTCTTTTCAGGCCTATATCTTCGTTCACCGTAATTTCATGGAGATTAGGTGAAGAAAAGTTAGGTATTGACTAGTAGAAGATAATTTGAAAGTTTAATCAAAATCGTTATAGGTGTTTTCGAGAAAAGCGCGAAAATACCTGGTTTTTGGTACATTCCCCATCACATAGGCACTTCATTCTACTACCACTAGAGATTATCTACGATTTTAATGCCATTTGAAAATAGTTTAACAAAGATTTCCACACTGCTATCGGATCGTATAATGTCCTGCTAAGGCAAGAATCCCTTGGTCATAAATAAAGTCGGAGGAAGAAGGGGCTCGACGATAATACGCAACACAACTGACGTGGAAGAGCTGAGATCTTTGGAAAACGCGGGAAGAGATCGTGTGATTGCCTCCCGCTCACGTACTACGTTATCGATACATTTTTTCAAGGGGTCGAAAAATAAGTTCGACTCACAGAAAGTTGACAGTAACAGTTTAGAAACGCGAAACGTTTGGTTTGGCCTCGGCCGCGCGATCTATACGACGTTGGTTGAACTGAAGTAGTTTTCACGTTCGCCGCTATGCTCGCAACGGAAAGTTGAGTCGTGCTCGAATTAAAACAATCTGAACTTGGACAATTTCCGACTCGGACGTTCCTTCGTGATCTGTCGGATGTTGAATGAACTAAAATGGTTGTGAGCTCTTCGCTGTTTATGATCTCCTATTCAAATATCTTCCCCCGAACTGAAACGAAAAAGAGAAGTTCGGCAACGAGCCGCCCACAACTGACCCGAAGTTTCAGTTCGGGGAAGATATTTGAATAGGAGATCATAATCAGCGAAGAGCTCGCAACCATTTTAGTTCATTCAACATCCGACAGATCACGAAGTAATGTCCGAGTCGGAAATTGTCCAAGTTCAGATAGTTCTAATTCGAGCGCGACTCAACTTTCCGTTGCGAGCATAGCGGCGAACGTGAAAACTACTTTAGTTCACCCGACGTCGTATAGATCGCGCGGCCGAGGCCAAATCGGACGTTTCCCGTTTCTGAGCTGTCAACATTTTGTGATTCGACGTGGCAACTTGTTTTTCGATCTCTTAAAACAATGTATTGATAACGTAGTACGTGAATGGGAGGCAATCACACGATCTTCTCTCGTTTGCCAAAGATCTTCCACGTCAGTTGTGTTGCGTATTATTGCGTCACAAAAGACACCAGCCACCTGAAGACGTGATGCCAGCACTTTTTGGAAATGCCGAAAGACCACAGACAATACTGAAATAGGTCTGTAGCCCCCTGGACACACGCACGGACGATGCACAGAAATTAGGTTTTATAGATTCAGCAGGCCCCAAAACATAAATACCTGAAGAACACCCAACATTTTTACTTTCCTTGACTCTACAAAGTAGAAAAGAAAGTTAGGTAATGGGCTGAAACAAAAAATTTGAGTTTCCTTCAGATCTTTACGTTTCAGATCTTACTGAGTCTGAATAACTTTCCTTTCTACTTTGTAGAGCCAAGGCAAGTAAAAACACTATTTGGGAAAATGGTCTGTGTCTGTGTACGATTTTTTGAGAAAACGACCGAACCAAATCTGCTCAAACTTGATATCTAGCCCGCAGGTTACCATGGGACGCCAAAATAAGGGTATGAACAAAATCCACCGAAAGTTAATCATAGTCATCATAGTGATCAAAACACCCAATATTTTTTTTCTCAAAAATGGCTATAACGATTTCGATTAAATTTTGTATATTGATAGCTCCCAATATAGCAACTATACCATAACATTCTCAATCGTGGGAAAATGACGAGAGCAGCACAATAAATTACCAAAACTTTCGACGGAATCGATTTTAGCGCGGTTTTTAGAGAAAACAACCGTACCAAATCAGCTGAAACTTGATGTCTAGCCTACAGGTTACCATGGGACGCAAAACTAAGGGTATGGGAAGAATCCACCGAAAGTTAACTATAGTTATCATGGTGATCAAAACACCAAATTTGTTTTCTCGTAAACGGCTCTAACGATTTTGATTACATTTTTTACATTGGTAGCTCTCAATAAGGCAATTATACTATTAAATTCCCATTTTTGGGAAAACGACGAGGGCAGCACAATAAATTACCAAAATTTTCGACGCAAAGCTTTTTTAGCGCGGTTTTTTCCTTATAATCTCGGCTGGAATGTTAGTAGAATGTTTAAAACAATTGGTATTGTAATCCAATACCTACAGGATGAGTGTTTAAAAACGCTCATGAGATACACGGGGGTCACTCCAGAAATTCCTGAGTTTCAAATACCGCCGTTTCGCTTACTACCAGTTCTAAACGTTTTTACCCAATAAATCTGCCAATGTGATTACTATCTTTCTTCAATTCGTGTTTACAGTTTCATTAATTATCTGTGTACCAATTGCTCAATAATGGTCCTGGAATGAGTACGAGCAGCACAATAAATTCCGGAACTGTAAGCGCTGCCGCTTTCTGCTGCTGCGAAGTGTTGTTTGACCAAGTTCAAATGAACTGACTAAGTAGAAAAAGCCATGTAAAAATAGAATTGACGTAGAGCTAAGGAAAGTTGTGTGTTGCAACGCACCAGATATTTTTCTTATAAACTCCGCTGGAATGTTAAAACAAATTGGTGTAGTAGTTCAATCCAATACCTATAGGGTGAGAGTTTAAAAACGCTCATAAGATAAATGGGGGTCACTCAAGAAATTCCGGAATTTGAACTACCACATTTCGCCTACTTCCAGTTCTAAAAGTTTCCAGATAAATGCACTCTTTGCACTTATCAGCAAGTCCGCTGAAATGTCACTAGAATGTTTTTTTTTTTAATTGGCGGAGAAGTTCAATCCAATACCTATAGGAGCGTTTAAAAACGTTCATAAGATATAAGAGGGTCGCTCAACACTCGGCCGGGGGACTCCAACTACCGCCGCTTCGCTTACTACCAGTTTTAAAGGTATTTACCCAAATAACTCACCAAAAGTGATTACTATCCTCTTCAAAAGAAATTACGTGTTTATACCCTCATTAATTCTCTGTGTACCAATTGTTCAACAATGGCCCGGGAATGTCCACAGTATTTGCATTGTGTGTGCATTCTAACCCAACGACTCCTAAGATCAGAAGATTTAGTCAGCCCTCTCCACCTCACTGCATTAAGCATAGTAAGTTCTAAATTTTAAATATGTGGTGTGACGCACCACACAACTTTTCTCAGCCCCACGTGCATTCGGCTATTTGTATTACTCTGGCAATTTATATGAGCTTGGTACAACGTAGCTCAACTGGTGGTGCTCTCCAGATAGGGACAAAGAGAGGTCATCAGACTGGAGGGAGAAAGTATATGGCTGTCTTACCTTAGTGCAAGAATTGTGGGGATGAATTGGGGGACATTGCACCCCTGGGAACACTAGCTTCCATGATACAGCTCATGTACGCCACACAATAAGCCCATTTGGGGCTGCAGTGGGGCTTTTCCGAGTTGCCACCAGTACATAGGCATTGGTGAGGGGGGGGGGGGCGAAAAAATGAGCGTGACAAGGTTCGAAATTCAATCTGCAGAAAGCTTCTTTCTTTGGGTTCTGTTCAAATAGCTTGATGGTTGCAAATGGAAACTTCATTCAATTTTTAAGGAGACAGATCAAGGGAAACAACTACCAACTAATGACTCTGATGGCTATCCACAAAATATCTGGTGCGTAGCAACACACAACTTTCCGCCACCCCTTCAAGTCCGAACACCACCTACCTAGGCGGGCGCTATATCTTCGTTCAACGCATTTTTACAGAAACATTTATAGAGAACAAAATGTAGGAACTAGTTAGCTGAGAGTACTCCGTACGTTTGATCGAAATCGTTGAAGCCGTTTTTGAGAAAATTGGGATTCCGATAAATTAATATGCGACAAATCTCCTTTTCTGAGTCAACTTGGCTTATATCTCCGTTCAACATTTATATACAGAAATAATTATAGAGAAAAAAATGTGGGATGGGTGACTAAAAGACACTCTGTAAGATTGATCACATCTGGTGAAGCAGTTACCCTGGAATTTACGGAAACGTTCGAAAAAACGTTATTTTCGACACATTTTGATTTTTATCTCTTTATGGACTGTCAGAGGAACATTTATTGAGAACAATATGTAGGTATTAACTATTCGAAAACATCTTGAAAGTTTGGTGATAATCGTTGAAGCCGTTTTGCCAAAAAGCGTGAAAACCCCATTTTTGCTTCATAGGCCTGCATCTCCGTTCGTCATATTTTCATGGAGATATGTATGGAGAAGAAAAGTTAGGTATTGATTAGTAGAAGTTAATTTCAAAGTTTAATCAAAATTGTTGAAGCCGTTTTCGAGAAAAATGCGAAGAATCCTAGGTTTTAGTACATTTTTGCCCCCCCCCCCCTTCCAATAGACCGAAATCGCCCGTAACCTTATTTTGGTGTCTACAAAAAATAACGAGCAAAACAAAAAAAGAACAAACTCAATCTACAGAAACTAACTACGGACCACGCGCCGAAATTAGGTTTTTTAGACTCAGTAGGCCCCAAAACTTCAAGATCTGGAAAGCCAATTTTTTTTTGACGCGATTACTATACTTTCCTTTTTCCTTTGGGTAGCGGAAAGTAAAAAGTGTCTCAGAACAAGTCGACACTATATTGACACTATAACCCGTCCATAGGTGTTGGGAATCAAAGCGTTGGGTGATTTGTAGTCGACATCGGTAGGCGCAAGATTGATTGATTATTCAGGTCTCTCTCAAGTACAAACTCCTGATGGATCAAGTAAACAAATCACCTGTGGGACGGGAAATCCCTTTACACCTGGGCCACCCTGGGACAATACATCATTCACCCCTCGACAATGTAGAAGGCATAGGAATTTGACGAAAAAAGAAACTCCACACCGTTTAATGCAGACATAAACTACGAAGTACACATACTACTCTACAATTAGTTATCACAGTGCAATGGAACATCACAACTATAACAGCGTGCCACTTGATTTCTCCCAAAATATATTTTTCATTTATCCGAAGACAGTTGAGTAAAAAATAAAATTTAGCGGTAATTAGTAAAATATGTATGTCGTAGAGAATAAGAGGCACAGCAGATATGACGTGGTGCGAACGTTATGTTTACTTAGACAAAGAGCGAGTGTCACCGGGAACTCACTTGGTAGTGATAATTAACAATTTAACGCATAAGTTTTAGGAAGATGGTCAACAAGCAACAACTGCCTGGTTTCAGACTATGAAGCAGAACATTTGGAAGGCTTCGTTTATAATTATTCGTTTCTTCAAACTCCGAGAAACTTGTTTGAGGGAAGATGACGATCCCGTCGATAATTCAGTGGTTAATTGGGCGGGGTGGGGCGTTGGGCCAGTGGGAGGCGACTGTTACTATGTTGGTCGTGGGTCTATGCGACCTTTGGCCAGTCTACAATTCATCGTGGTTTCATGCCACATGTTTACCCAAACAGCGCCCAACAATGAATAAATGCTCGGGGAGTTTTGGCAAATACTCGAACTAAATTGATCACATCTCGGTAATCAGTTCTTAATGAAGGACAAGCGAAACTCTTAATGACAAAATGCAGGCACTCAACAACGAGCATTTGCCAAAAACGTTACCCGATTCCTTAATACGCCGAACACACACACAGTAGTTATGCTGTTAGCGCTGACCCTCCAACAGTGGACAAGTTGACGAAATAGTTTGATCGGGTCTCTGAAAAATTGACATGTTTATTCAAATATTGTAGGACTCAATTCGAAAGTTGAATATGAGTGCCACAGGAAAGTTGCTTCAGCTGTTTGAGCTACAATTAATAACTAACAACTAATCGTTGGGAACGTTGAAAAATAAAAATTAAAACTAGTTTTAAGCTGCTCTGCTGCGGAATGGAACCTTTTGAAGATTCGAAGTGCCAAAATACTTTTAAGTAAAAAATAAACACTTTTCTTGCCGTTACTCGATTTCTGTTGCGTTCAAGTCAAAGAAGTGGCGAGAAAATAAGGAACTAACGGTTCTCAAGCTGCACGTGAGGGTGCAAGAGGTTGCTGTCCGATAAAGATCTCGTCAATGCAGCGCCCTGAATCAAAAACAAAACGTCGTAATGTCAGCTAATTTCAACTGTACTCAATCCAAAGAAAACCAAAGTATTGCAATTGAAATATCTGGCGCAACGCTCCGCATAACTTATCTCAGCTCCACGCACATTCGACGATTTTTATGAGCATCGAACACAATCTATTTTTCATTCAGTTCACATGACCTTTTCAAGTCTCAGTTTCAGAATTTATTTCGCTAGTTCTACTTATGCCACGACCTTAATTGAAAAGCTGATATGTAGGTAACAGCAGGGAATGTCAATAAGATTTTAGAGTGGTTCATGTCCGCAGTTCAGTGGCGACAGTGCTGGAGGATAATCTGAGATCCGGAGAGATTGCACTGTGCTGCTTTCTGGATATTGGGGGAGCTTTCGACAATACGTCGTATGCCTCAATTACGGCTGCGGCTGGTAGGAAGGGAGTAGATCCTTGCCTAATCTCTTGGAACAAGGAGATGCTGAGTTGCAGGGTGGTCTTTTTGGAGGTCCTAATACCCTACAGAGATGGTCCAATGGGCAAGGACTGTTTGTCAATCCAGAAGGTGGGGCCCTGGTATACTACACTGATGGCTCGGTGCATAGTGTCCTTGCAGGGGCCGGCATCTTTGGGCCAAAAATCAGAGCGGCGATCCCATTGGGGTAGCTGGCCACGGTGTTCTAGGCAGAGGTGGCTGCAGTGACGGTCTGTGTGCAGCGGCCAATGCAGAGGGGATTGAAGCGGCAGAGAATCTTCATCATGGTGGACAGTCAGGCCACTCTCAAGGCATTAGCCTCATACTGTCTTACATCACAGCAGGTGTGGGAGTGTCTGACTGGCCCTGGCCGAGGACAGCAGAGTAACACTGTGTTGGGTGCCAGGGCATCAGGGTATAAGCGGGCTGATAGGTTGGCTAAGAAGGGATCGGCACAGATCCCTATTGGCCCTGAGCCCTTTGTTGAGACTACCAGGAGCCACCTACGTAGAGAGGTTGGCAATTGGGAGGATAGGTACAGGGCTGCCCATTGGCAGGGGCTGCCCGGCCTTAGACAGTCAAAACTCTTCATAGAGAGGTCCAAGGAGGTGCTTACACTGGGGAGGAAGGATATGAGGATCATATGTGGCCTGTTCACAGGTCACTGTCCGCTGAGGTACCACCTTGCAAATATTGGCAAGTGCGAGGTACAGGTATGCAGGTCCTGCGAGGTAGGGCTAGAGACGGCAGAGCATGTGCTGTGCGTATGCGATGGACTCGCGGCATTGCGCCGTTGTGTGTTTGGGAAGCCCTTTCTTCAGCCAGAAGAGGTGGCAAATGCAGAACTTGCGGATATCCTCCGCTTTGTGCAGGGGTGGTGGGGGTGCATAGGTGACGTCACACCAAGTGAGACTAATGCTGTGGGGTCTGGAGGTGGTGCAAGGGGGCCATGATCTGAGGATCATGGACGCCCTTACAATAGGCCTGCTTGTGGCTGCAGAGAGGGTATCGCCTGCATCAACCGTTTCAAGGGAGAAAAAAAAATTTCCGCAGTTCTACAATCATAAGAGAAACATTATCAGACACGAAACGTTAGTATTTCGGACTTGCTGAGGTTGTGTTAACACATTCAGTCTGAAGGGCCGCCGATCAGCATTCTCCCACGAAGGCTTGCAGGCCACCGATTGGTTCCATTATATTTGTTTGCAACCTACGCCTCCTCCCTCAGTACCCTCCCAGACATCTTCAAGAGCAGTCACCTCTGGATTTAGCACTTACTACAGTTAAGGTAAGTAATTTATATCTCAATTAATTCATATTTTAAAAACGTATTAATACTCTTCGGCACAGTTCTATAGTTCTATCGGGAAAACCCCCAAGCGCGGGTTAGTTCTTACCTCCTTGGCCTCCTGCTAACAAGAGGGTTCCAATCAGCCAAACTTATGCCTCGACCCATGTTTCAGATATTTTTGTGGTCATAAGTAAATTATTGATTATTTTATGTATTTCTTGGAGTTATTAGTATTACAATCCAAATAAAGGTGTGTGTATTTTGTCAAAGTTTATTTTTTTTGTAATTCTTAGCTTACAATATTTTTTGTACATATTATTTACAATTCTTGGTATATTCTCCCATTTGCAAGTCCTTTCAGTTCTATGTTAGTCAATACAAAAAAAAGTCTACATAGTGGGTTCATGACGCCATAAAAGTTTTTTGGAACACTTTTCTGTACGTACCATCGCGAATCGACGAAAGTTTGTTAGAAGTATTCTGGTTTTCACTTCAACCAAAACATATTTGGGGTCGAACCAATTTAAACTTTTGGTTGTAATTTAATAGAAACATTGGCGGTGGGCCATCACTTACTGAAACTGAAGGATCTGAAAGGTGCGACTCGGATTTAGTGACAGAAACGCCTTCTGGTTCTTCTAGGACTCGGACGTTCAAACATTTCAGTATTTGCGGCATGTGGTCGTAATAGTCACCGTGCCCTGCAATGATCGAGGAACGACGAGACAGTTCATTAGATGATACAGGGTGTTGCGTAATGCTAACGAGACAAAGGAGTGTTCTCAAGCAGATGTTGTATAGAAGTCAGGATCGCAAGTAGCCCAAATATTTTGTCATCTATTGAACCTTTCACCAAAAATATCAGTCTTCCGCAATTTTTCTGTCCTTAGAGGAAGCAAGTAAGCTCTTGCCTTCTTTGACTACACGAAGTGTACCTGGTCTTCTGCAGTATTTGTTTTGAGCAACTTCACTACTTTTCCTTTCACATATCAACACCAACTTTTCTCCCGCCTCCCATACTTCTAAATTTTGCCAACAACTACTACTTTCACCCACGTTGGAGCACTACGTCGGTGGTAGAAATGGGATTCTAACTCGCGCCTCAAACCAGGCAGGTGGTAAGAGAGATTTCATATCTGGCTATCAAAGTCTGTGATGCCAGACGTACTGAGAGAGGAGACTTGCAGGGACATTGCTAACCCCCTGGTACTACCAAGAAGGGACTATACCAGGATATCTTGCACACCAGTGTCCTTTAGGCTCCCTTTTCATAGAATTTCAAGAGAATTTCACAGACTGCACCCAATTCCTGATTCTGCAACTACTGAGCACTACTTTATTCGAAGCACTACTGAACCAACATCTGTAATGAATTGCTAGCTGATCCTGTTGTTAAAGCACTGTCGAACCACCCAACTCTCCTCAGTCCTATGTAAGTTCAGCGATTTTTGTTGCTCTAAGAACCTGCTATAAACGTCTTGGGCAGTCTAACGTGAGTCAGCTTCAAGTCAGTCCCATCTCTTTCCTGATGGTCTTTGCTTGTGACTCTCCACAAAAGGACCCCAGGCAGCAGCAGGCTCGAGACGGTCTTGTCACAGACTACTCTTCCCAATGACAAATGAAATATATGTGTGTCAAAAGGGGTAGCCTACAAATTGGTCATAGCTGCCCGTACACTTGCTAACGTATTCTACATTCTAAGGGTCGCCCAAAACAGGCGCATCCGGCGGCCACATGGACGTCGTACGACCACAAGATGGGGATGATGGGAAGGAGAAAGGTCCCAGACCTTTGGGTAGTACAGTACCAATCACCGCTCCTCCGTTCGTTAGACACGCGTTGTGCCTAAGCTCTCTGAGCAGCAATCTCAAACCAGCTCAATCGGTCCAGCCATTCTGCCCCAAATCGAACTTTATTTTTTCCAAAGCTCACTGTAAGTGGGAAGATGGCACCCAAATAGGAGAAACTAAATAAATAATAAGTAAGGTCATGGGGTGGGACCCTACGCCGGCTATTGGGAAAGAAGGATTGGGACGGGGAAGGAAAGAAGTGTAAGAGGATGTTCCGCGATAGAACGACCACCAGTTTAGATACAACCCAAGCAACACACAGGTGATGATACCTCGGAAAACGCATGTTACCCAGCCAAACCACCTCCTCAGCACATTTCTTACAGCACATACCGTGCCAGGACACAGTCCATGCCGCAACCCTGATATTACCTACCTCCACTCTATGAGCTTCCAACACCGCCATACGAAGATCTGCCCTCTCATATTTGCGCTCCTTGGATTGCCATGTAAGCGCAAAATCCCGGCTACCAAATACTACCTGGACACGCACGGACCATGCGCCGAAATCATGTTTTTCGAACTCAGTAGGTCTCAAAATGTAAAGATCTGAAGAAAACCTAACTTTTTTTTTACCCGATCACTACACTTTCCCTTTGGGTCACGGAAAGTAAAAAAGTAGTCCAAGTGATCGTAGTTTGAATTCCAAAATTAAGTGGGACGTCCTTAAGTACTTTACAAGCTTCCATCGTGTAGATAACGTATGACAATACAAGAAAATTTGGAAAAAAAGCTATAGACGTTCACTAAGGAGGTATGAATGGGATTTATTTGAAAAAAATTCAGTTTGCAGTGCACTAAAATCGATTTTGGTGGGTCTATGGAAAGCAATAAGAATAATCGGTCAGACATCAAAATTTGAAGTAATTTAAGGCCCTTCCGTAATAAATTCCAGATTACAACGAGGTTTATAGCCCACTTTTACCCACATTTGAATACAACAGAATAATATAAATTGGCTGGGGATCGTGAGAACAGCAAGATTTCAATGTAACGCCCACCCCTTTCCAATTCAAGTGATGAACTTGAAATTCCCCAGGATTGGCGCACAACAAGGCTAAATAGTGAATCGAGCTAGGTGTTTAGGCACTCATGGTAGGTCAGGGCCTCCACAATAGGTTCCTGCTCCTGCCTATATAAACTAGGAATATTTATTTATTTTGTTGAAATATATTTTCTTTTTTTTTTGTATAAAGTAAATGTGGCCAAGTTATTGTGAAAGTGAAGTGATTTAAAAACTAGTCAGCCGCGACCAGAAGTCTACCACAGCCGCCATTCTTCCATTTTCATCTGCCCATGCGACACGATTTGAACTTTTTGTCGTTTTCTAAAGCTTCAAATTCTCCTAGCAGGTTGTTACTATACATTCCTTGCTGGAGCTCTCAAGCGAAGACAATTCCGAAGAATCAAGTTCTACAAGATCTACGCATTTTATCTCCAACAAAAAGGGGCCCCACATACGCTGACGCCACAATTCATCTATCAGAAGGTCGAACAATTATATTCATTTCCTTTCCTTTTATTTGCAATTTTATTTTAAAAGAAAGCGAATTTATTTTATTTTAATTTTTTGTAAATATAGTTAGGAGCAAAGCAGGTTGGAGGTTTTTTAATTTTACTGTCCTCTCAAAGGCCTATTGCCCCTAACAAACACTAGGTAAAAATGAATCAATTTCAGAAGCACAACTTCTAAATTAGAGCGATAACACGTTACAATCATCATTTACCCAACGATTTTACAAAAACATATTTCGACATCACCTGATACAATGTGCGAAAGGTCAATATTTCGGAGTCTCGGATGCTCAAACTCAAGAGCTTGGAGACCAGCTACACCGCCTCGGGGCATCGAAAGGGCCCGGTACAAGAATCTCAGGAGCCAATCAGTCCTAATAACAAAAGACGTCCGCACAACAATTACAGAGGTACGTTACAAATTGTTTTACAATCTCAAGATTGTTTACAGAAAATATTTTATATTTGGCGCTGCCGGATAAAATGTTGTACTTTACGCTTTATTGACTGCTGATTGCATCTGGCGAGATCAGTTACTCAAAATATCCTTCACGTTAAAGTTTTACTTGTCGCGCTGAAACGAAACGATTTTATTTTCCTGATGTCAGCGCTCAATTCAGTCTTTGCTTCCAACTAAACCCCTGACATAACCGTTCAAGCTCTTATGGCTTATTGTTCTTGAATTAGAGGTAAAGTATATGTTCGAGCGATTCCTTATTCACTTATTATGGATCTGGCCGATAACATTTTGCAGCATTTATTTGAGTCAGATGAGGTTTATGAATTCCACCCCGTTATTTTAATTTGTATTCGAGCAACTGATGAATTCCACGCTAACAATGCCACTCAACTAATTGCCTCGTCAGTTCAACGCAAATTTAACTCACTTGCAAAAACCATTGGTGAGCGTCCCAGCGACCACTTGCATGATTTTCTTCCATTTTTCTGGATTACCGGTACAGGGAGTGCCAATTAGGATGGCATCTTGGACGATGCCTCCGCTATTGTCTCTTTCCGACATTTCCTGGATGTTAACGAGAAGAATTTGGTTATTGAACAGCGACAAGCGGATTGTATAAAAAGATACTAACAGTCTACTTCCCCTAGCCGTACGAAGTAGGAAAAAAAATTAGGTAACCAGCTGAAAAAACACTTCTGAGTACAAACGTCATTTGAAACAATGGTCTGTGTGTATCGATTAAATGAAACTGGCAAACCAAATAAGTTCTAATTTAAAATCGTTGAATCTGCAGATCAACAAGCAAAAATCCAATTTAAACGTTTGACCTAAACTAGCCCAAAACCACCTATAATTATCACAGTTATCAAGACACGATTAAATTTGTTAGTGGGCAGGTCCAAATGATGACGATAGTACAATATTTCCATGAGTGGCACAATAAGTTATTAAAAATTTCGGTGAAAATGTTCGATATCAGTGGAGTTTTTTCCTTATAAATCAGACCTTGCGTGATACTAGCTTTCTCAACAACAACAAAAAATAGTGTTCTTAATCCAGTAAGTTACAACTGTTGTTTAATAACAGCTATAATTTAATTAGAGACTATCCAACGAAATTCCGAAGTAGTCATTTGCCGTTTCGTAGACTAACTTTTAGCAGTTTTTTTCCCCATAGTTTCAGAACAGGGAATACTGCCATTCAAAAAAGAATCTTCGTATCGATACTTAGTTAGGGTAAGAGAAGTAAACATAATTGTACAAGTGAAAATTACCCTGAGACAGTAGTAAATGACTCGGGCTCCAAGGGAGTACCCAATCAACGTAACTGGCCGTCTTCCGTGCTCTCTCTTTAGGAGGACCTCAGCTAAATGTTTTCCAACCTTCAAAAAGCATAGAAAAATACGATGTCTTGCAGTACAACCAAAAACTTAAATGCATCCACTAAGGCACATAGTGAACTTAAATGCATTCGCTAAGGGAGGGACACAGCCCTAACAATTAAAATCAAAGGCCGATCCATTTTCAATGAGGTAAAGTTGTACACAAATAAGCTCTAGCCCCGCTCAGAAAAATACGCGAATAAAGTTCACACAGTCTTGAAGCGCATGTAAATAAACTGTGGGGCTTCGGTACAATGTGGAACTCAATTGGTTATTGGAAAGGAGCTATTCTGTATCCTTCGACTGTTTCTCTTTAAGAGAGCTAAAATACTCAATATTTTCTCAGGTTCGGTACAAACTGTATTATTGAAACTTAGTGAAGAAATGATGATTACGAACACAAAAACCTCAGTTTTATGTTACCCATTCATCCATCTCGACTTTACATATTGTCAAGAACACATACGCAAAGTAATTACTATTTTATTCATCAGTTCTTACAATTCGTGATCTCTACGTACAAAACAATTTTCCCCAATCCACAACTAATTAAAAATAAACACCTGAGCGGATCTCCGACAGCAAACTCCCCAAGGGTTGTCAATAACATTGGCCAGACCGAGGAGACCCGCCGGCCAAGCTATTGCTGCCATGACCCCTAGAAAGTCACACAAACGTTAAAATAATAAATTAAATCAATTTATTAAGTAAAATCTCTGAATCACACAATCGGTTCAAACCTGAGAGAATGGTGTACTTGAGAGCTTCTTGAGCAGCCATCCCGAGGGCTATTGACATGAAGTACTCCAACGCTCTGCCCAATTCGAGTAGGTACGAACTCTCATAACGAAGATAATACTGTTCTCGAGAGCAAGCAAGCGCTTTCCACGGCCTGGTAAAATTGTCTTCCCTGAAAATGAAATGAATAAAACAATACTTGCGTTTGCCACGTCCTTTTGGAGTTAAGTGGCGCTGGGTAGGTAAACTATTAACATGATATTGTTCAACCTAGCCTGTTCATGCCAAAACAACGGCATGACGCACATTCGAGTCATCGTTCTTTCACCTTCCTTGGATGGGTAGCTTCCATCCCTCACAAGTTTTCGAGTTATTGTTATCTGAACGTCAGTCTGTTGCCAAACCATCCTCAATCGTTCTAAGCGCGTATTCCTCAGTTGTGTGAGGTCTTTTTTCTTCGTTAGTTTGGTTTCTTAATCCCAAAATGTTATCATCTAGAAGTGTAAGTTTGACTTTGTACTTTTTTTTTTTTTTTGGATTATTTTTCTTTCTCGTTATTATTGTCATCCACTCAACGTTGTTTGCATCGTTCGTTACTGGTAATTCACAGACGAAGAGATTCGCTCTCTCTTAGGCGATTTGTGTTCAGACAATGAGGATAGTGTTACATGTGTGGACGCTATGGATTTGCAAGTCGATTAGGGATTGTACTGAGCAACCTGCCCTATGCCTAGAGTGGTTCAGGGAGTACAATTCATACTAACTAATACTCTAAATCAGTTGCATAAATGACGTATTTGATTCTTGCTCGTATATTTTTGTTACTTTGTAATTTCTTTCAGTTTCCCTCGTAATTCTTACTCTGTTAGGAAGCATTTATCTTTATCAAATGTTGTCAAATGAATGACTTGCCCGTCCGGTGTTTTGCTTACAAAGACTGGCCAAAAAACCTCGCATGACGCAGATCCTCGTCGTTACTTGCCAAAACAATGACATGGCTCGAATGTGCGTCATTTATTAATTTACGTAAAATTATAATTTAACATTCTACACATTCTCGCACCTTCCCCACATCAAAAATCGAAAAAAAGTCAATTCCGTTGTCCTGGTGCTTTTTGGGTCTTACGAATGTGTGTTAATGGGTTGATTGACGACACGCCAATCAACAGCCCTACTGGACAACTGATGTGTCACGCTCCAATAGTAATGGAGCTCTGATAAATGCAGGGTGTGTGCAGTAAGGGCACTAGGATACTCCTGGCCAATCAGCATCAGAGCCATTAGTCTGACATGAGAAGCAATACTTATTCTCAACAACACTCAACACTTAAATGTACAACTGTATGATATAGAAACACTGTTTCAAATAAGGGCAAATACTCGTCTGTCTAGTCAGCACCCAATCCGATACAACATGGGGACGTTGAGAATCAGGCAAGATCCTCCTAAAATGCAAGTATCGTATTTTCATAATAACACGGAACTAACCTACACGCTGTCACTAAAAATAATTAAACTCAGCCAATTGCCACTGTAACACTACAAGTTCTTCACCAGCGAGTACTGATTTTTGTACAATCCGCACTTCTTTTGGTACCCTCATAGAATTGTAACGGCAGTCTTGCCTAATCGGCATCAAAAAGCTCTCTTTGTGCCCATACAATATTACTCAACACCCCGCGGCGTTATTAATGCAAAAATACTTAGTACGCGGGCGATTAAGCCAGACATTAGCTCTCAGCCTTAACACAGCACACCAACTTTGAATTTTATCTCAAAGGGGGATTTATATGTCTTTCAAAATGTAGCTGGTCGTGGCGTTTACATCCACCTCTATGACATACAGACTTCTTCTAACTATAATTTGATACCTAAACAGTTTCATGTCTCATACCAATAACATTTGCTTTTGCTTTCGCCAAAAAGGTCGTCAATCTACCATACAGCTGCCTCAAGACTGTGCACCAAACCTAATTTAGGTTTTAGTGCGTGTCTATAAACCTTTATTCAGTTTAGTTTAGTTGCGCACGAAGCCACTGCTAGTGGGGAGACTATGATGCTGTTGGTGTTTTTTAGCCCAGTATGATACCCTTTTGGGTAATGCCAGACTCGTGATGGGTGAACCATGCCCCCCCCCCCCTCATACGAGATCATGGCGGCTAGACACTGATGTACATTACTCGTTTTGTCCACATTTTTGTTAAATGGTAATGACACAGTCCTTCTTTGGCCCAGCAAAACCACTTCGATGTGACGGCATTATACCATTGCCTTCTCATCATTATTTATTCCCGTGGAACTACGAGTAGTGCTCCAGGGGCACTCCCTCCTTCGTCAGTGTTAATGTTGCCATTACTGGGGAACTCCCCTTGTGTGGGTAGGAAGACGGATCAGAGCCTACGGTACAACAACCATTCGACTTAGTTTGCAGCAGAGTGAAAAAGGTGGCAATTCTTCAAAATATACTTAAGCAGCTTTAATATAGTCATATTCTTGAAAATTTCATACTGTACGCTGTGGCACGTAACAGTCCAGGGCACAGTTTCGTATATTCAAATTTTTATGGCAAAAGGAATTTACTTTTTCGGTGAGGCCCTTATTCCATTTCATTCCCTGTCCACAGGCTGAGTTAAGTGAGTTCTACTAGAAGTGCTTATTCAAGAAGGCGTAGCGAGTATATCTAAATACTTATACCTAATTACCATTTCAAGTCCTCCGTACTTATAAAAGCATTTTGCAAGTTGTACAGAAGACCTCCTCAACAAACCAGCAATGAATGAAGTCAAATTCCAACTTACTTTTCGTCTTTAATCCACCCTGATATGGCGATAGTCACGTCGAGTTGTGGCGTCGTCACCAACGTCATACCGTCTTTCCCATTTTCTGTGTAAGGGCACAACTGACCAAAACCGAATTCTTCAATTTCTCCGACTCTTTTATTCATCTTGTAACCTGCAATTATTAACCGATTTATCGTTACGGACGACTCTCAAGAGCAATGGCACCACAAACTGCTAAATTCGTACTAACCAGCCAGACCAGCGCCAGCAGCTCCAAAAATCGTCCCCATAGTGGCGGCACCTGCAACTCCTCCAAGGGCTCCAAGAAATGCAGAGCTTCCAACGATAGGCACAAGACCAGAAGTAATTAAAGGCGCCGCCAGGCCACCTGTTACGCCTGCAGACAGTCCATTACAACTTACTAGTTACTAATTCTGATTCATTATATCCATCAAACTGAACGAAATACGTTTAGCTGTTAGGAGTAACATGTACCAGTTATTACCAATGAGGGCTCCACCGCCGAGAGTAGCCAACCCGATCAAGGCGTAACGTTTTGCCTTGATGATGCGTTCCCTCGATCTGCTCGCCTTCTTCTCTGCGCTGCAATTAACAGATGTAAAAATGATATAATGGTATTATGCAATTCAAACAATTTACTGTCGTGTTAGACACAATCAGATCGACCTAAGGTTTTTGATAAGGCATGAGGGAACAAAAAAGCGTTAGAGAAGTGATGATTTCACACTCTGGACTTTCAATATCACTACCTCAAACAGCACAGGAATGAACTGATGACAGGGGTTTTGTGAAGTGTCGCGAGCCCATATTGGTGCATCTCGGGCAGCTGTTACAAGTTGAACACCTTCAATAGTCCCCTAGTACTGAGTCCCTGTCGTCCAACAGAGTTGTAACAAAATGAATAACAAAAGTCAGTTGGGCGCTGTTGTTTTCGCTATTGGCCATATCTGGATTCTGATCGCACCCCCAAGCGCCACCTTGAGCAGTTGGTTCGTTCTTTTCCCTTTTCTGTCCCATCTCCACAGTTCACACTCCCCTTGCTACTTCCATCCTTAACTCACAACTGATCCACAATCCAAAACCGCTTCTGTTGAGATTTCCGAATAACATACCAGTGAAACTCACTTTATTCATGACTATTCCCCACTATTACCTGCATTTGCTTTTTGAAATATTCATATAGAATTATTCATATTCCGTAGTAGTGTTTTATTCACGTGGGTTCATCCCCGGAAATCTAGTTTCATTCTTTTAATGTCAGTTTTTTACGTTCACAGCCCAGTCTAACTTTTCGCGACAATGAAACCCAGAACGTGCTCTCCAGATTCAACGAGACCAGAAGCCTACAATCCACTCGTAGCAACTCGTAAGACATCCTCATAAGTACCTCGTGCCCTGATTAATTTCCTAACCAATTAGGATGCCCTAAATTCAACTGTTTATTAATCACGAACCACTGCAGTTAGTTATTTCTGCATATAGTAAATTCAGGGTACATCACCAGGAACAAGTTTTTCATCAACAAAGGCAGTGGAGGGCTGCAGTTTCCGTAAATGCCTTCTCTCTATTCCTTGGCAATGAGTTCCTTAAGGCTGCCAGTGGATCCAGTGTCACAATGTATGGAACATATGCTCTTGACTTTAGCATGTATCCAACATTTAGCTGATAATGTATTGCCATCGATGGCAAAATGTGCTTGGCTTACTTTGAACTTAATGAGTCTTACATATTTCCTCTACGGCAATGCCTAACCTCAGGTACGATCTCACCCAATTTTGTTCCAGTTTTTCAAGCGACAATTTGCTTTTATTCCAATTTCTGCTCCCTCATGATTTTTCCCAGTTCCCAACTACCTCTCAATCGAGATCAAACACTACTCTTTCCAGACTGCCCCGACAAAAAGAAGTTAGACTTATTCATTGGCCACAGCACATCCCTGAAACAGCATTAACTCAGAGCGAACCGTCAGCATTATGATGTTCCAGCACTCAGCAGCAGCAACTACCACCTCGCGAGCAACCTGCCCTCCTGAACATTTACGTTTCTCTGCCTGTGACACCCACCATATCCTTCACACTTCCTTGTTTGTGCATCGCCAGTTCAGTCCCCCACTTGAATTTCCTCCGCGAACTTCCCACAACCTGAAATCTGATTCAGTCATACTTACTCCGTTTGAGTTCTTTGGTCCCTAGAGAGACAATGAATCACAGTGATTTCGTACAGTTCCATCTTTTCGAAGTGGCAACCAGTGATCTCCGCCATTCTCCTGATGAGCACTCGCCATCGTGCGTCATATTCCCCTAAACACAATACACTTTGCTGAACAGGTTTTGTACGAGCGTAATGAATAACGTCGAACTGATATATTATGGCAAAGTCTTTCACAAAAATAAGCTACAAACACCACGGAGCAAGACATGCAGCAACTAAACAGTACAATAGGCAATTGATATGTTCAACTCATTAAGCACGAATCAGACGTTATCCTCACAATCACGATAAATAAAACACATATTCGACAGTTCCAGAAACGCAGACCTCCTGATAGCAAATAAATATCGGTCATTGTGAATTGTTCTCTCTTCACAACATTTTAAAATTGTGTTTGGACCAGGATAGACGTGAATGAAACTCGGAGACGGATATTTAATGAGCACAAACTTGTAATTGGTGAGCTGGAATATCACAAGATTTGATGACTTGGATTGTACAAAGAAGAGGTGACTTACACGGGAGATGAGTTGAGTATGGAATCGTGAACAAACAGGGCTCTGAAGACGTGAAAACTGGTTGTACTTGGAAGGAGGGAGAAAGCCGAACTAGAAGTCGATGAGAGGTGATAGAGGTATCCGTTGGGAGAATTGGAGACGGCCGTATCGCGAAAGGTGTTAGGAAACAAGTGTTGGGAGAGCTGGGGACGACTCACTTCGGCGACACTTAGTAGCAGAATGAATATTTGGGAGAAGGTATCTGTTGTAGAGAAGGATCTGAGAAGGGTGGAGAGGGGAAGGATGGGAAAACCACCGTTGGAAATATCCGCCGATTTGGGATTTCCATGGGCGCAAAGACCTTTAGAGGAACAATGACCTCGCCACAGGAGCCCGTTAGGCAAGGAGCGGAAATTCCGAGGTCAGAAGCCTGGAGGGATTCGGCGCTTGCGTCGAACAAATTGTATAAACAAAAATTATTCGGAATTCGGGTTGTTGTTCAAGAGATGCACTCGTTCGTGAATGAAACTTGCTGATTCATGGTGGAGGTGATTTGTGCCTTGTACATTCGTCTCTCACGCACTTGGCTCTTGCCCGTGGCGCAACCCCTTTTCCCTAATCGTAAAAGTAAATCAGATTTTATTCCCAACACTAGTGAATGAATTCAGCCTAGAGAATTAGAACGGCTTTTCTGCCGTTGTTCTTTTGGAAGTTACCCAGCGTTTATATAACATACACTATATTCATAAAATTAGACTTATTGTTAATGTATATTGTAGATATATACTATATATTTATAGAGATTAGAGAGTTTATATAATTGCTTAAGGAAAACAGTTCAACACACAACAGTTCGAAGTTTCTGAGGCTGTTGTATTCAGTTCGGAATTACCAATTAAATAATAGTTGCAACCGTTTTTATGGTAACTTCTGATAAGGGTGAGTGAGCGAGGTATTAGATAATGGGAAGTGCCTCCACATCATAGTATGCCTCTCAATTGTGCCTATGCTCACAATTTAAATAAATATAAATGCATATTCAAGCTCCTCATTGATGCAAGTAGTGAAGGTGTAAGTGCCTTCTGTTTACCTCAACACCTACTTCTGGGGTTTGATCATTGGCGCTCATCGGCCCTTTCATCAGGGCTCTGCTCCTCCATCATTGCTCCACCTCACAATGGGAGTTACGCTCTTCCACTATCCAACTCGTCCCTCTCTTCGTTGTTCTGAGCGTGGTCTTCAAACTTCTCCTCTTGTTGCCCGCATCTCAGGCATTTTCACCTCGCTGCAGCTTGCTGCTCATGACTCAAGCTTTATCGTCTTGCTGCAGATCATTGTTTCTTACACTCCATTTCACGACTAGAGGTCTTTAGCATCTTACACTCTGTGAATTCAAAACCCTTGGATGTTTGAATTCTGCAATCAACTAGTTTTGTTTTGCAACTAGTTCAATTACTACAATTACTACAGCTCAGAGAAGGGAACGAGGACCTCATTCCCATGCTCATTTGACCTCACTCACTGGTATTCCTATAACCATTAAATTCTGCCGCTCCTGAACGAGTAAGACAGAAAATAAAGAATACTAAACGAAATTCATCTTCTGCGAGTCTCCCATGATTTCTCTGGTTTTCAACTTGTCCATTGAACTTTTGACAGTGGTGTGCCCAGAGCATTCCTTTTATGGAATTAAGAAATTGTTATTTTCCTCCTTTGGAGCTCCACACTTTTACTTTTTGCATCAGATCAGATCTTTCTTTAATTTATCATACATTCCACTAATATTTGAGAGATGGAATTTCGTACTGTTTTTCTTTCAAACCAGTTCACACTCAAACACCTTCTCTCTAATCGTTTCCAACAGGTCTCTCGTTAGGGCAGCCAGCAACTCCAGCGTCACAATCTATCAAATGGTATACCTCACACTTTGAGTTGGCAATGTACTGCCATTGACGTCAATGTGACTGCTTCTCTACTACCTTTCTCCATCAACCCATCTCCAATTCGAAAGTTGCTTTTCTGGAACATTCCAAGGGAATATTTATGCTGCTCAACACCTAGTCAGTTACATTCACTCAGATTTTGTTTCTCTAACTGCTTTTGTACATGATCTCTCGTTATTGTAATGTTCGTTAGCCCATGTAATAAGTCTACCGTGTTATACCTTTCAACATGTTCCGATCTACTGTACCCTAAACTCAATTCTCTTTCGTGGCATCATTGGGCAGACCTCAGGGCTCACAATCCAAATAACCCAATCCTTTAGTGAAAAACACCGCTTTGACCAATATCTGTACCCAAAACGATGATACATTTGCCACTGGCTTTTTACAACAATACTTTTGTTTGAGTAGAAAATTAATATTACAACTTCAAATTACACTTTGCATTCTAACAGATCAACGCTTACTTGTCTGTGACTCCTCTTCTTTGAAACAGCAATCCTCGCAAGTTAGTTCAATTTAAAAGAATAAAAGTATTTGTATCAAAATAAAGAGAAGAAATGCGAAAATCGTGAATAGACAACAATGTCTACATGTAAAAAAGGGGTGGAAGGGGTGTGAGGGTCACTTCGAAAAGGAAATTTAAGGATAAGGACATGATGCAACTGAGCGCAAGAAACCGCACACAAAGATTTCGTGCACAAGACATGCAGTATAGCTATCAATAGAAGTAAACGGGTGCATTCCCCGCAATACCAATGCAGTAATTGTAATCAAATATCAAGGAATCTAAACACAAACAACACATTCGAGTTTTAGAGCCCAAATGAAAATAGTTTCCTTTCCATGCAGATCAGCACATGAAGACGTTATGACTAAATAAGGATACAAGTATTTCCATTGACTATTTATATGGCCCACAGGTAAATGAAAAATACCAAAGAAAAGCAGCCAAATATTTAGGAATACAGCTCTGCCCCCAATGGCAGCCGACAGCAGACTCAGCCTATTTACGAGGAAAGTGCTCCACACACACAGCACACGTGAGAGCTTTGGCCAGATCAACATGGGAGCATCAGACAACATCCTACCTGGCCCTGCAGGTGCACACGGGCATGCCACCCATGGATCTCACCCTGGACTTGGCAGTAATACGAGCACACAGAAAGAAAGAGAAACTGGACTCACACAGGGGAGCAATGTACGCCAGAATTGTCACTCAGGTAGTTTATCAAGCAACAATGAGAAGTGACTCAAGAATGGGTAACCAGCTAGTGGCTGGAGAGATGGGATCCAGTAGTGACACCGGCAGTTGTCAGTGGGAAGGGGGGGGGCACATTCCCAGCCACTCAACAGCTCTTGGACCGCGGAGTATTCAATGCGAAGCTCCAGGACGTCGCACATTTGAGAACAGCCTGCGTAGCTCAGGCATCCTGGAGAATACCCTTTACGACTGTACACGTCTCCCACAATGAGGGGCCCCAGTGTCCCTTCTGACCACCAAACTCCTCTATTCAGAGCATAGCCATCTTTGCTCAGGCGTGGGCAAATGGGTGCCAGAGGCTGGAGGTGTGGGAGCCTCATCAATTAGGAGATCTACTCCCTCCACCCAATGATTGGAAACCATCACTTTATGTGAGTGATTCACCACTGGTATACACTAGTGCACAATTTCCTGTCAAATAGCACCCAAGCACACCAACTTAGGCAACCCCCAATGGAATGGCACCACTGAACTAGTGACAAATGAGTCTAGAGGCCACTCAGGAGCCTCGCCCATTTACCCCATAAGGCAAGATACCCACACAGGTAAAATCTGCTAGCCAGAAAGATAGACTAATGTGGATCCCATTATTTAATTTGTATCATTTTTGTAACTCATTTATCACTCTATTTGCGATTTAATGTGGCTCTATTTTATCATTGTTACTTTAGATATAATGCAATGAATGTCATTTAATAACAGCAATGTGGTACAGTCCTTTATTACAACAGAACTGGGTAGCCCATTCACAACTGAACTGATGACTCATCGCCCCTCGCGATTTATTATAAACAGCACGATTGCACAAGAACTTTTACGAAGTCAAAAAAACGTCAAAATGTCCCTTGGGAGAGGAGTAATATGCGAAACTGAGTTCACTGCCTAAACAACCCACGCTGTGCAATGCTTGTTACAATCGGGCAAAACGTTTCAAAAGTTAGGTGTTTCGTGGAATCCAGGCCAACAGACAGACAGAGAAAAAAATTTGTAAAAGACGTAATACAAAAGGCAAGCTAAAATTTGGAACTTACAGCACAAAACAATATTACGCTCTCAAACGGAAAGAATATTTCTGACACCTTTTATACGACTTGGAATCAAAATGATTCGAACTTACACAGGGCAGCATGCCGCTTCAACATGCACAAAATAATCAATACTGGCAGTTACCAGCTGCTAAATCTGACGTTCAAAACACCAAATATCTGTTAGACCTCATCACACAACATCCCCCCCCCCTTAATTTCGACTGGCACGATACAATTTTGACTTGACTTTATGTGGTCCGACGTATGGAGACCAACGATATATAGGTAATGAATAGCCGTGTGGTAGGTGGTAATTCTACGCGTGAATGTTGACCAACCAGAATTAAGGTGTGGGCTGTAATTCCCTGTTAAAGTCGTAGACCTATACTTTCAAGAGCAGTATTTTAACAGATATATTTATGGAGAACAACAAACATATATATTGATTAGAAGGAGGTATGCAATATGTTCAATCTAAATCGTTATCGTTATTTTGGAGAAAAAGACACACAAAACTTGTTATACACCATAATATTCCGTTAAATATGTTTTATGAAATAGTCAAATGTTGAACTACAGTCTTACAAATGCAAACTTTTCTCCGCGTATTTTATGCGACATCGATAAGCAGATAGCCTCTAGAATTGCCATGAGTGGCCAGTAACGAGAGATTCTAGAGCCTTAAAAATAACCTCGAATTCGCTAATTTGACAGAAATTTCTCAATCCATCGTCCAAAACGAGTTGTACGGTCTTAGCAAAACAAACCTCTTAGCCAATAGGTTTCAGTGGTAAGACGAGTACACACAACCAATTAGAACACTGAGATAGGATTCAGCCATGTGTCATGTATGCAGTCCAAGAAAGAATTTATTACCGGCTCTAAAAAAATTACGTCAGCATTATACTGCCAACAATGAGAAGGGTTGAGCCTCATAAAGGAAGATTGTTTGGAGAAAGATTACGAGTCATCATGAAATATTTGATCATGCATTTCACGGAACATTACGACGAAAAAAGTTGTCTTTAAAATTTAGCCCCCGCATCATTTTAACGTTTAAACCAATTGGTTCCCCTCTCCTCTAGGAAAGTTGACAACACACAGACCACCCCACAATATTTGGTATTCTGACTCAGGAGGCCTCAAAATGTAAAAATCTTACTTTTTTCTAGAAATATCAACGCTATTCTAATCATATGAATCTGAAAAAGTAAAACAGTAAATTTAATTGATGATATCTAGCCAACTGCCTGCATTGAGTTCTGAGTAAGTTTACCAGCGTTTCAAACGAACACAAACAACACATCAAACAAACAAACGGTGTTGAATAATCGGTACTCTCACATCGGAAATAACATCTCACAGGACAGAAAGGCAGTATAATGCTCGCCTCAGGCAAAATCGGGCTCTTACCAATAGTCAATCCTTTGGACATAGAAAGCCGTAAAAAGACAAAGAACATGGATAACAAAAGTATTTCAAAATCAGCAAACACGAATCGAATTTTTGAAGCGAAAGCCAAACATTCTGCGAGGCAAATCGTTGAAATTCATTCACAGAATGCTGCTGACAGTTTAATTCAGACAAAGTAGACAATTCAGCTGAAAGTAGAACCAATTTTTGGATCGGGCAAAGACTTTCAATCGAAAAAAACACAAATGAAGATTTCATCAACAGATTGATTGAAATGTGAGAATTCACATTAAGGCAGATGGAGGAAGAGCGAATTTGAGAAGGAAATACCAATTTATATCTTTCATAGGAAGATTGGAAGTATTTATGGGAGGAGTGGAGGGGGTGATACTTATGTAAATACACAACTCCATAATCAGTTTCCAAGCTGCAAATAACAGTCTGGGTTTAACATAATAACATCTGGAACGATCACAAAATTATAGTAAATACCATTCATACAGATTTGCTAAGGATTTACCAAAATGCCGATTGAGAGAATAGATAGAAATGATGGGCAATGGTGATAAATATTATGAGACAGACAAAAAGACAACATCTGACGATATTAGATACCCCTAACGTGAGGATCATCACAGAGAACACATAATCAAGGGAATAAGAAAGAAATGGGGGCGGGCGTTTCACCAGTCATGCCAGGAGTTAATAGTTTGTGGAACCATCCTCAACACGCTATGCTTGAGGTTCTCTGCCCTGGTTGAACATTGCTTGTGGCTTCCTCGATATCAGGTGACCAGTTCTGCACCAAAGGAAGTGGTAGCGCTCGCTGTTCTCCTGACGTGAATCTGCTCTACTCCTCGTAGGCCATACTATACAGTATTTCGAGCTGAAATACATGCTACGACTGTGTTGAATTCTAGAAGTGCAGGCACATACGTATCAACGTTGTTTCAGTCTGTCCAGCTGCCTTACTCTGTATTAAGAGTGGAATCCCTAAATACACATTTAAAAAGACCTCCAGCCAATTAAGCACAGACTGAGAACCATTGTAAGGCACCAAAGGGGCACACAGTAGCTGACAAGGTGCTGTAACTCAGCCCCTAAGATCTCAAAGTAAGTTAATCTTGTTTGGCCCCACGTTGACAACATCTGGATGACCCAGGACTCAACTCTCTGCAAGTTGCATGGAGAGACCGAGGAGAAGGGGATCCACATATTCGTGCCTGCAGATTAACAAATGCACAAAAATGTCAGCTCTTTAGCTGAGCGATCAATTGATTCAACTGTTGTTCAGAAGAACTAGGATGTTTTATTCTCCATAAACGCAGAGCGACGAATAATCATAATGGTCAACTTTTCCACCAATGGAACCAACAAGCGGTTCTAGAGAGGAACTCCCAGAAGGCGAACTGAAGATCTAAATGTGAAGGTTTGAGCTTCTTTTGCAGGTTCCAAATGGCTGAGCTCCGCTACTCAAGTCTTGTTCAACTTACAGACTTTATTCAACAGTTACCATTCATATTCGGCAGGCAGGCTCCAACACACACACCGAGTCACATCTCCTCATCCATCATCGTCCCACATGACAAAACATTCACTATGATATTTAAGTGCTCACCTTCTTGTACAGCGATAGCGATCAAGTCTTGAAGAACTGGCTTCAAGTCGTCTTTTAGAGGAACCTCTGTGGCCAGAATATCGATGAAAGACTGTTGAGTATTCACCATCTCTCCTTTGAGAAGCAAGTCCATTATTGGCTGCACCTGAATGAAAGGGAACGCCTCGTGAAATATTTCATGCCAAGTCTCTGGCGAGGACCAGAGAAGTAATTAGTGTCTTAAGAAGGTGTTGCTGTTGGAGACAATCAGAAGTATCTCAGTAACCACGATTTCTAAACCTGTGTTCTAATCAAACACCTTAAAGTAGTAAAGATATAAAAATGAGAGATATTATCAAGAATATAATTCCAACCGTGGATGGTAGCTCCAAATGCTTGATGATGCATTTCAGGCACTTGTGGCAAAAAGGGCGATCAAGCTCGTTGTAGTAAAATAATTGGTTCAGGACGAGGGCACAGAGTCCGGCGTAAGAATATTTACCCGCGTCTGTCAAAGCTCGGCTCAAGTCAAGTAAATCTACAACAAAAAGAAAAACAGTAAACATTTTATGAAAGCGTAAGATAATATGAGGAACCACAATGTATAGTTGGACTAACACAGTAGTATTTAGATCACCACGACAAAATAAATAAATTGCAATATAGGAAGTAATCAGCCCAGCACATATACTACTACAATAGAATACATATCTCAGAGCAATGTTTGAGTTTCAAGTGTATACCACACGAAACTGAGGAAGAGCTTCCATCAAAACGTGAAACTCATAGATTTACTTCCCTTGCATCATTCTCGTTGAAGAGTATGAAAAACAACATGCACCTGAGCATAGGGAGGCACTTCAGCGATACACAACTAAGCTTAACTCTTGCCTCCTCATGGTCAGTATGTGACTGCATTAGTCAATAGCACAGGCACTCCCTCAACACTCACCAAACTCAGACCTGTAGAGGGACAGCAAGTTGTCATTTAGCCAGTCTCCCAGTGGAGAGCCTAAAGGTATGACGCTGAGGAATCCTCACTAGGGGGAATCTGGCTTCCTCCCTGGTCCAGAGTACCTTCATTGGAACGAGCTACTTTCCCAGTGCATGGATTATCAGCAGCGCAGATCCTACACCATCTTTTATTTGACTCTAGGAGTAAGTAGCAGTCGTTCGTGTGGCCTTACATTCCGTTAGGGAATTACAATTCTATAGTGAAACAGAAGAGTGGCAACCGGTGAGTCATCATCGCAGCGGCGGTCTGGGAGAAGGCACTAAGGCATCATTGACAGTTTGATGACGGTCAGCGGAGGATTGGTACTTCACAACTACGACTGGGTAACATATGAGACATTACATGCCGCACTGTATCGTTGCAATAAACGCGAAACTCACCTTCTTCTTCTATGCCAGGTTCTGAGCCTTCGAAAGCGTTCGACGGAAATTCATTGTCAGTCTCACATTTCATGACAAGCGGGTTATCGTTAATAACAGCGGCTGATTGACAGAAAGTATCCATAAACCGAACAAACAATTAAAAATACTACGACGATCAACTGACTAAAGTTATTCCTCCAGCCTAGTTATTCCAAAACCCTGTGTACTTTCCATATTGAACTGCCTTGACATATCAGTGGTTAGCACTTGACATGATAAGGCGAGAAATTGAAATCGGTACGGTTATCGATACTTCTAACGTCGATAGTAGATTTAACTATCGATATATCTATATCATTATTTATATTCGTTATTTGCCGATATTTTGTTATAAGAAAAGATAATATTTTTACCTCATTAGTTATTTTCCAACTCCCTCGCCCGAAATAGAATTATCAAATCGGGAAAATGTAACTGATAATAACTACCAAAATGTAACTACTAACTAACTTACTATCTCCGTAAAAATACGGCGAAAAAATATAGGTCTGAAAGGCAAATAAATGTTCTTTTTTCGACTTTAGTAGAGAAAAGCTACAACGATATAGATCTCAGGATAAGTTCAATTAATCTATTACCTGTACATCGTTCTGTTGAATGGGAATAAACTTTCAAATTTTCCACAGTAATGTTGATCAAACTAGCGAGATAGTCACGTAGACGACAACTATGCCTAGCGCGATATCATTTTATTTTTCTTGGCTACACAAAGTTAAAAGGAAAGTTATGTTATTAGGTGCACAAAAGGCTGAAACTTGTGTGGAGTTTTGTGAACGTAGCTTCCCGCATTTTATTTTTACTGACGTTACGTATGTTCGAGTTGGGAATTCATGCTGCTGCCATGTTAACCAGATCTCAAGTTGACTGGTGCATGCGTAACGTCAGGAGCGGACGCATACGGTAAATGCACTTCAGGGGTGCACAGAAAATTCGAATGAACAATACTCTTTTCACTTACTCCTTTCTTGAGGCAAATGAGCGTCTTTTTTTCAAATCTGACACTTGTGCAAAGCTTGCATTTAATATGCTTGAATAAGTTCGTCATTTTCAAATAGCAGTAACTGAAATTCATGTGAAAGTTAATGACGGTTTAACCTATGTAATTAAAACACACCTAAGGGGGAATGACAACAAATAATATACTTAAGAAACGTTCTTTCGAGTCAAACGTTAGTCCAATGTAACTTATCAGGTGTGATGTAGGCGTTAGAATCACTTTTTAATATTGATCCACTGTAATAGATTTGCTTTGAAGTAAATTCACAAACGCACTACAACGGCGGAGAGGGGGATCGAAATAAAAAAATCAAAATGTGTTGAAAAAAACACCTAACCAAATTCACGTTGAGGCTGGCCGGCGCGAAAGAAACCTTCACACAAACGGAGGGTACAGCTTTCGTACAAGTACGCAACCACTAGTAACATTTTATGTCTTTTATTTTATTTTTATATGCAATGATAACTAGTTTTGATTGTGCTCGTTGATGGTTTCGATATAATGGCCGCGTCAATTGTAATTGACATCATCACTTAGTCACTGAGTTTATGTTACCTAGCGTTAGATTTTGTAACAGATGTTACCCAATACAAATTTCATGACGCTTCTCCGTAACATATCCCGCGTTACATTTTCGGGTTTATATAGCAAAGTAAAGACATAAAATGTCAAAAAAGAAGAAAAAACTGCGACTCTTGGGAGAATAGTACTTGTCAACATTGTAGGTAATACTAGAAATTATTAGTTTCAAAAAATGTTTGCACACTAATATATCAGAGGTGTAGACTTTGAGGTCGATAGTGAACACTATGTGTTCATCTCCATCAGTGATGCGATGAATCACATCACTGATGGAGATGAACCGAACTGATGCATCAGATAACTTTCCCCAGTCACACTCAGCAATATTTATCACTTTATCAGCCAATAAAATCAGTTTCCATACAGTTAATATGAACTTGGTAGAACGTAGCTCAATGTTGTACGTTGAAACTGATGGCTGAGTTTCCAGAATTTATTGAGTTGCTCCGACGACTTATGCTATAAACATGTGGTTTGATCCTGAGAATTCGGATACAAACTGGGAGAACCATTTTGGAATTATCTGGTACCAACTATAAATGGTGGCAAGTAAAACAGCGGTGGTTGGAATCCCAGTTTCTGGACTTGTTATCAAATTGTCATCATATAGATACTTTATCGAACTTCCATCTAGACTTTGCAGAGAAAGAACAACAAATGAGAATTTTATGGTAATGTCCTGTTACTGGGTTCTGCACTACTGCTGTCAATAGAAAAAAAATGTGAGAGCCGTTTTTGATGAACAAATATTACTTGTTTTAATCAATATGTTACGTTTAGTTAGTTTTGGGCCGATTTGGTGCGTTCTGATCCACCGTTTTCACAAACTTTTTAGGACTCAGTAGGTGTTAAAATGTAACGGCACTTTAATGTTTTTCAGGTGCCAAGGAAAGTAAAAACACTACTTAGGAAAATAGTCTGTGTGTGTCTGCGATTACGAGAAAACGGCTGAACCAAATCAGTATAAACATATCTAGCCCACTGGTTACCATGGGTCGACGAAAAGTGTACGGTACGGAATAATTATTGTTACGTTGTTGTTGTTTTATTATTAATACAATAAATTACCAAAAAATTTGATGAAAATCGATTTTGGCGTAGTTTCTTTCCTTATACACTTCGCTCAAATGTTACTAGAATCTTCAGAAAATTTATGTGGCAGTCAGATTAAGTACCTATACAACGAGCGTTTAATAACGATCATAAGATACGTAGTAGTCAATTCAGAAATTCCGGTATTTCAACCACTGCTGTTTCTCATAGCTTTTACCCGATAATTCTGAAACAAGCAATTATTACCATTCACGACAAATCGAAGTGACCAATCTCATTAATTCTCTGTGAACTGATTACTCAATAACGGTCATGGCACAAGTGGGAGCACCATAATAGTTGGGAACTGTTTGTGCTAACACAATTATGTTGGACAAAGTCTAAATGAGTGAAAAATAAATTGAATTAGAAGCAAACCTCATGAAAACCAGTGAATTTACGTAACGCTAACGAAAGTTGTGTGAGGATTCTGCAGCCTTTGGATTGTGGAAACCCCCGATCATCTTCTTTTTGTGTAATTGATTAGTCACATGGTGGACAGTCAGAGCTATCGCCAACTAAACATCAACGGCACTGACCATGATATGTCTAATGGCTCATTCTCACTCGAACATTTGGGGACACAAACATTACAATTTTTCTTGTAACTTCTACGCACAGCCAACATGTTTAGAACGAGTGGGTGGTAGGCTCTAAATATGTTGCTATAAGCTGTCTCTAATTGGTAGTACATCTTCATTACCATAAATTGTTTAGAGTTGTTCAAGAACCTTGTCGCCAGAGCTCTCACAAAATACAAGGCCTGCACAAAGAATTCTTGGGTAGGGAACGAGAAAACTAGCGTGACGTGTTGCGTGCAACCCATACGTATTAAGTTGAAGAAGTAGCGATGATTCTCCAGGGTCTCCAGTACTTCAGAAATGGACTACTAAGGATACGTGGGATGTTGCTAGAGCAAACATGACAGTCTCGCCAGTAACTTGGAACTACGGAAAAATCAAACTACTAAAACTTAAAAAATAATATATTTACACGTTAAAAACATAGCGAAAAATCTCACAACAGTAAAAATAAGAAAAGGCACTTCATTGTCCGTTTGTTGTGAGCTGTCACAATCACGTTAGTCTCAACAGATCGTATTTTCTTTTAATGCGAAGAAACTATTTTAATGAGAAATTTGCTGATCCTTTCATCAACTTTCGAGTAAAAAAAAAGTTAGTAAATTTAATGGTATAGAGAAGGCACACGATTACATCTATAGCACGTCCAAGAGATAGAAACGACTACAAGTCAACACTTTTGAAGTGATGGGAGTGCCCATAATTTGTTGTAAACGAGCACTGATCGAACGTTTATCACACGATTACAGAATACCCTACGAATTTCCACAAAAAAGAATTCCAGAAAATATGGCAGTGAGCATTTAGACAATGACTACGGCAAAAATATTCTCGACCAAGAGATTGATCAGAGTCCACGTAGCTGCTGGATGAGTCAATTTTTTCTGGCTGGTAGTGTAATATGGTCGAGTGCTGTGGTTGCAAAGGTAAGACAGTAGTAAGAGTACTGCCTTGAGTAAGAACGAAGTATTTCTTCACATTGAGAGCCCCCCATCGTAGTAAACTACTAGACAAGGAAGATGGGCTCAACCAATAGATACAAAAAGACAAGGTGATCGAAATGAGAATATTTTACCATTTACAAATGGTCAATATTCGTTTCGTTAGAAGTAAATAGTGCTTATGAGACTGGTTGCAGAGTGAGTGGTTACAACATCAAACGCATTATTAATAAAGATGTTATGGCAGCCAAGATTAGATAAGTGGTAGCAACAACAAAATGAACAGAATATTTGAGTCGAACGTATATTTGGTGATCGTTGCATAGCCTTGTTCAGGGAGAAACAGAGAACTGCAAATCGAGCTGTTCTAAAGTTCTGACTACCATACTAACAAACCAGTAGGAGGAATGAACCGAGAAAACCCCCACTGCGGCCACAACTGAACCTATTGTGGGAGTGAGCATGATCCCCTCATGTCCTCAAAGTTCCACTCCCAGCTGGTGTTCTTTGATACAGCGCCCACGATACGTCCCCACCATTTTCACACAAAACGCAAGACAACCTTAAGGTTCATCCCTTCCGGCCGCAGCTGATGAACCCCATGCACGCTGAGGCGTGCTGCAGCCAGCCCCTCACACTTACACAGTACATGCTCCGCTGGCTCCATCTCCATACTTCTCCATATACTTCTACTCTAATGAGTGTTCAAGTACTGTCATCATGATAAGTAAACAGACCTACTAAGCTGTCGCGAAGTAGTGTTGTGGATAGAATGAAATCCACCTGTATTCAACCTCGAATAACAATTTTTTGCAGGTACAAACGCTACCGCATATGTGGGGCTCTTGGCTGCATTCATTTCTTTTCAGTCTTCTCTTGTGAACTACACAACCGTTAAAATAAAAATAAGTAAAATACTGTAAACCACTGATTCCAGGCTAGCAAAATCATGACAAACACAGCAATAGTGTGTTAAAATAGGGGAGAATCCTCATATCTATCCTCAAGCCTATGCGAGTATTGGCAAGAGTTCAGCAGAGAAAAGACCGAAGCAAATCCTGGAAGCAAACTAGGGCACCCCCTCTCCCCAAAACAATCACTCAATGACAGTAATAAATTTCATATCAAATGGAACTTCATATTGAGGTTAATAAGTTGTGGATATAGTTGCAATCGTGTTCTTCTCTGAGCAGACCAATGACTCACTAACAGCTTCACATTTAAGCAGATCACAGACACAAGTATATTATTAGCTCAACGATTCAACGCGGTCAGAGGCTGTAGAGGACTTTTGCAGTTTTCCCGGCATTTAAATTTAAATCGACATTTAAGATTAGCGAAGGTCGTACTCGACAGATAGTTCTGCTCCTGAAATGTCGACGCCATAACGGCAAAGACGGCGCCAAATAAGCGTATCGATGACACTCTCGTACAGAAATTCAGAATCCCGATTCTGCGACACCCCAAACCTAATTTGTGATGATTGAATAGTTTTTTGTTTTGTGAACGAATCAAAATTGCTGAGTTGTAAGAGCGACCGCGCGATGTTTTTGATTCCACATTGCTCGTTACTGAAACAAAGCAAAACAAACAATCAGTACAAAACAATTATGCTACACTGTTCTTCCTTGGTGTATCGTTGATTTGTCATAAGTGTTATAGAAATTACCAAAGAGGTCCAAAAATGGTTGAGGAATAATTGCGTGACAGATGGCAAGGAGGCATACGCCACAAAGGAGTATGTGTGAGTATTTGCAGGAGCTACAAGAAGCGGGAGAATAGTCTCTGAACGGCCACAACTTGAAATTATCTCTGCCACTGTCAACTCGACATTTGGCTGGATGAATTGCAGCATATTGCTTTACTCTACTGGTACTTTATACAAGGAGGGACACTGAATGGAGAGGATGGCAGAGGAGAGAGAACTTACGAGTCCCTTGATTTATGAGTTTTTCATCTCAACTATGAAACTTCAGGACATAGTTACCTTAAAAATCAGCCACAAGGATTCACTGTGTCGTCAAATTACATATGGATTGTTGCGGCAGTGTACCTGGCTTCTCCTCGTCTCAAAGTCCACTGACTGGGTCGATACTGAAATAAAAGCAAATATCGGTAAAAGGAATAATTGGAAAACGGGGAATGAATCTTGACAACTCATTAGTTGAAAAAGGGATAATTTTGATCGTAATGTCAGACCATAGATATGGAAATGGCGCAATTAAGTAGCACAAAGCAGGCACTCTCAGTTGTACTGGATAACTGGAAGCTAGTGGTATCTTTAGTTGGAGCCTTAACTTCAGGCATAACAATTCAGGAGATCTTGAGCGCAACAAATAACACAACCCAAGAAACAAACAAAAAAGTAGGATGTGCGGTTTTTGAGGTCGCTGAACACGAATTTGAGGTTAGAATTGTTCTATCACGTCACAGTTACTCTGACCTCAAAAAATTGTAGAAAATAGCTAAATCAACCAATTAAAACAATTAAATTATGCGTTATTGTTAATTTCTATTTTTCTAATATCGTTTGGTATAATCAATACTGTAGCAGTACATATATGAAAAAGTAAACGAAGATGAGAGCAATCCAGTCAATTGTTACATTTTTTAGGTTGGGCAGTTTTAGGAATGAACTGGGATCTACTGAAATCAGTCGGAAACCATATTCAGATTTAATAGCCTCATAATGATAGGATAAGATTACTCACACATCGAAATGCCCATATTTCTAAATTGGCACCTGACGATTTGCAACATTTTTAGGGGGTTCATCAACCGGAGATCACAATTAAGCTAAGTTGTCCCAAAAACGTACAATACAATAAGTTGCTCGGAGAGAGATGTAATTTAATTTCTTTTTTGGCCAATTTATACGATTTCAGCCGTTATTTGAGATTAGGAACGAATCTGACATATCGAAACTTCGTATGTATTGCTATAGTATTGATTATACCAAATGATAAGACAAAAATAGAAATTAACAATAATGCATAACTTAATTGTTTTAATTTGTCGATTTAGCAATTTTTTACTATTCTTTGAGGTTAGAGCAACAGTGACACTATAAAACAATTCTAATCTCAAATTCGTGTTCAGTGATCTCAAAAATATATGTAAACCCAGCACATTCAACTTTTTGTTTGTTTGTTGGGTTACGTTATTTGTTGCATTGTTCTCGTCATTTCCCCATGGATGAAACATTTATTTCACTACAGCTGTTTTTAAGGAAAAACGGCGTTTTGATCACCACGATAATAACTAAAGACATTTTTGGCCTGCTGTGCTTAAGCCTGTGCATCTCGTGTGAACATACAAGTCGAACGAGAAATAATAATATTTGGTTCTGCTGTACCAGCGTAGCAGTTATCAACGATTTGGCGGGAGAGTCACAGGTGGGCCAGCCTAACGTGGACAACGTTCTGCGCTAAATAGATATTACTACTAGTGAGCAGAGTGAGGATTTTCTTACTTTGATCAATACTTGTCCAGATTGCGTATGTGGATTCCTGTAAGCATAAAATACCCAGAGACCAAGACCAGAGACCATTAGAACGATTATTAGCAGCCCCATCATGCTGGTGTGCCCTAAGCTGGCTGCCTTTTCGTCACTCTCTGCAACAAAGAAATAATTTTACTTCACGTTAATAAAGTTACGATTGCAATACACCACAAAATCACTTAATACAGTCACACAACAAACACAAATCGTCAAACATTCATGTTTGTTTGAGCTACGTTGAGATTGTGAGGGGAGAGGCAAAGAGGAAGTTGTATGGCAGGGATGTAACAATGGAGGGATCTACATGGTATAATATATTATAAACCTATATTACATATCCAAATAGTGTTGAGAATACTGACTTAGGAAGGGAAAATACTAAATCTGTGAAGTAAGAAACACTGGACTCACTGCTATATAAAAACGCCTCGATGAGAACGATATTGGTGTGTGTGAGTGTTTCCTATTCTTCTACGTTAAAACATTGGTTATACATTGTATAAATGACGTTCAACGTAGGGATAAGAATTCTACACGTTATATACTACAAGCGCGACGAAAGCACAGTTCTAGTCATTCATCTGGTGAAGTAACACTAACTCAGAACTCAAAATATAACAGGGAACAAAAATTCTTATATTATTAAAGGAAGTGCTTAAACCACTGCAGTGATAGTAGGACTGAAGACGGCGTACAGCGAACTACATTGCGAAGATATTAGAATAAACCAAGTACCAAGTGAACGTAATAAAAGAGGCCTACGCAGTAAAAAGTTGACCCTGAAGGCACAAGAGAGTGGATTGAACGAACCATTTAAGGGAAATTCAATAAAGTGTCTAAATGACATTAAACGAACTCTTGCTTCCACTACGTTTTCATAAATAATAAAGTTGGATTTACCGTTGGAAAGCTGATATTTTGATTGAGTTTTCTCCCCAAGTGCTCGGTGAAACTGTTGACTGAAGCGAGTAAATGGTTGGAAAACTAGTCGAGTTTGGAAAATGCAAATTTCGTCTGGATTTTTACTCCTTAGAGATACTGTATCAAGATTTCACGCTCTTTTGGACGAAGCATTAATTTACAGTTAAAATTACTGGAGTGCCAACTATTTTTGAAACTCGATGTCGGAAAAAAAGGTGGTTGAAATTAATTATGAAATACACTCAACTTGAGTTTCTACTCCCTGAATATGCGTATATTACTAACTCTGTTTTGTTAAGACGTAAACGACCTATCTCATGTAAACACCAGCGCAAGACCGCAGAAGGTAATTAACTATGACGCGACAGAAATCTCGAGGGGGACTGCTGAAAGGTGAAGAAAACACATGAGAGATTGTTTAAAAGACAAAGTGGCTGTTTATCACGTAACACTGGATTGTTTGAACAACACGTTTGGGTCGATCAACGATGAACACGATAATCACAGTCCTAATAAAACCGCGTAGCAGTAAAAAACACCTGCTATACAATGATTCGTCAATCAACACGAAACCCTCTGAACATCGCTTGACATTTTTTCATTCTCTTCTGTGCAGCCATTTGAAGAACAGTTGGCACCTTCCCACAAAACTTTGAATAAACAAAATTTAAACGACTGGTCAACTGGGTTCGCATCAAAATCTAAGCAACTAATTTTTTGCAAACTTTAACTTATAGTTTTGCCTCTCAGTGCAATGCTCTGAATTTGTAAAGTGTCTTTGCGCGAATCAGAAAACTTTGCAGTGGTTTCAACAATTTGGAAAACCAAAATATCAATCTTCTCCTCTCAGTATCATAGACCTCCTCATAGACCGTTACGCAATCGGCGGAAAAAAGTTGTTCCTTCAGATCTTAACGTTTCCGAGGCTCATGAAAAACACTTTTGTGGTATGTTTTGCGATGACTGGCCACGAATGAGAGCAAACAGCTAACCGAATTAGCTCAAATTCGATATTTACATTTTTGACACGCTCCATCAATTACTGAATGCACTCAGAACTTCCTCAGTTACCAATGTTTTACAATGCCAGGAGAGCCACTGGACAGCAGCAGCATCTGTAGAACATTAAGATTACTATCTACAAGCTGGAATACTTTCTAGGTTTTGCCAATGACACCAGGCGCCTAATGACCAGATGTCATCTCCTCCTAGAAGTACTGAAAGATCACAGACGATGAAGGCCCCTGACCTAACCCCACCCTTCTTTGGGACAAAGACAGTTTACTACAGCAAAGCACCACACTCCAAGGTTTAGTAGTTGGTTTAAATGTTTATGAAGAACAGCTTTGGAGGCCAGCACTATTAAGAATAGACAACATTTAGCGAAATGATTGATGGACGTACCGTGAGAATCAGCGACGACTGTGGCAACTCGTGGGCGGCTGTTGCTGTGCATTGAACTAGAGGGTTCGTCTAAAATGTTGGCGTTCGCTGTTGGAGGGATGAGGTGAGTGTACGACTTAGCGTCTGTGCAGACAGTGCTGTTGGGTCCGCTTAGAGCCGTAATTTCGCACTGCTTCCACTGCCAGTCTTGTCGCTGCCTGTCGAAACCTGACGAGCACCGTTGAGCTAATGGGCACCACTTACACTGCAACGGAATTAAACGAGATGCTAAAAACCGCAATTTGGAGATGGCACATATCTTCCTCAGAAGTACTGATATACAACCATTTAAGCTCAAAGGGACCATCCAACCAACCGCCACAATCTCTGCGGAATTTATTGGTTGAAAACGTGCACAGAAAGAAACACAAATTGCAAGGCAGTTAGAAAGCCGCAAGCAAGCTACCTTCGTTTCAATTTCGTCAACATTATTGAAAAACGCTAACTCAGAAAATACCAAGTTTAAAAAATAACTTACATCAAAGCCAGTGTCGTGGTTAATGCAAGTTTCACACGTTTTGTAGGCCAGACAAGTCGGTAAGGCTTTCATTATGATAACAGTCCAATTGCGAATGTCTTCTTTCTTGAAGTTAACGAGATGGTATTCGTAAATCGTTTTCCTTCTGACGACTAGAACAACATAAATAATTAAATGAATAACCAGAATGAGAATTGGTTTTTGAAGGGGAGGGGGTACTTCAACAGGCCAAGCATGCTCAATAACGAAAGTGTGCACACTAACCCCACTGCAACAAATAAGTACTGTTAACCACGTTGCCGTAACGTAAGTTACTGTTGAGGGAAGTCGGGAGATTGTGCAATTGAATAACAATTTCTCCACTTCAATATATCGAAGGACGGTGTGCCTAACATTAATTTATTTGTGTGCAAGAAGGTTTACACTGATTGTGTGAGTACCTAACCAGCGCAAATAGAATTAGGGTTCTATCA
This sequence comes from Pachypeltis micranthus, assembly GCA_020466155.1. Taxonomy (NCBI): domain Eukaryota; kingdom Metazoa; phylum Arthropoda; class Insecta; order Hemiptera; family Miridae; genus Pachypeltis; species Pachypeltis micranthus. The sequence continues at coordinate 49,134,993 of CM035770.1, read as the reverse complement.
ATTACCTAAGGCATGTCTTGCAAGATGTGCTTTGCAAATAACACGAGCAGACGGCTGCGTTCCCAAATGAGCTGGTAATACACGAACTGGCGTAGAATGAAGATGGCGAGTGGGGTTGAATGGATACATGTGTTGGAGCAGGGGTTCTCAGAAATCAACATAAGGATAATGTAACTCGAGTTACAGTATCAGGTTTGACAGCACTGCAAATGGTTTGGTACTCTTTGGTTTTTGAAAATGCTCTGCTGCACAGCAACGAGGGGGGCACAGAGAAAATCACTGAGACAAATGATCTTTTCCACACACAAATTGCTAAAGGTAGTAAACCGGCCTAAAAATCCATTCTTTCGCAGAAAAATCCCACCTAATTGCTGCGTTAGTGTCGTTTCAAGGTATTTCTATGTGCTTGTTCGAATGGAATGAGTCTCAGAGGTGTAAGACTGCATCTTCTAGACCGAAAACAGTGAAATTACAGTAATTATGGTGAGCCAAAGGCCACTAATTAAAAGAACTCGCGGGACAATACAGCGAAAGTAATCGATTCATCGTCTCACTCCAAACACCTCATCAGCTCGACTCATCACGCCTTTTGAATTGCCAACAGGGCCTGTAATATGTCATTTTCGTAGTTCTGCTGCAGTCATATAATGTTTTGCATCGCTTACAGTTATTTTTCAATACAGGATCAAACAGGATGGGTCTTGGAGGTGTGAAACAACCACGAAATGTTCAAGAGAATAACGAATCGTTGTTCAATAATTTGCATCGTTTTCACATTCCTAGGACAAGCTTCTCTCGTGGCACTCCTTGTGCTTTACGGTCATACAAAAGTCTGCTTTTGGCCATTATTCCTGTCTTGCACCATAAGGGCTAGATTGCACTAGAGGCAAGAGGAGATTAAATTGTCGGAGCGCCACTGACATTAGCAAAAATAGTAACAAGCTCTGAAACAGTATCCATGGTTATCCTGAATCTTTCCAATAAGTTTTCTCACTCGACCCGTCCCCTAGTTGGAATGGGGTTTGCTGTATACTGCGTTGAGCAAACAACCTTCATGATTTTAAGATGTATCGCAATTACCTACAACCAGAAAGACATACTACACATCCATCAAAACAAACACAACATTTCCAACCTCAATTTACCAATTGAAATATCGAAAACTAATTTAAAGAACAACATTTACTAACAAAATACTGTCCGATCGATGATGTAGGCGTCGCTGAGCCCAACCTTAACAGGATGCTGGCTATCTTCAATGTTTTCTACCAAAGTGGGGATGTTTCTGAAAACGTGAGATCACACCATTAGCAATTTCGACCTACAGACATAGGGAAACCTACAGGGTAGCACTTCATCCTGTTAAATTTATTAGAAATGACTAGTAAACAGAAGGAATCATCACTGAACAATACGTCTGAGATACAGTTGACGTAAATACACCAAATGCCATTTGCCAAAAGTAAGCACACAACTTTCCTTGGCTCCACATTAATTCGGCCATTTTCTTGACTTTAAATAAATTTATTGAAAAAAAAACAAAAAAAAACATCATTTTCCCAAATAGTAATTTTCGGACTCAGTAAGTATCAAAGCCGATTACATAACATTCCTTTCTACTTAGTAGAGCCAAGGAAAGTAAAAAGCTATTTAGAGAGGTATTTCCTTCCACCTCCACCCACTCACTTCCTCTGGTAAACTGAGTTAGAGCAGCCTACAGTAGAGGTAAATTGTAATTTTTAGATTTGCCCTTAAGATTTTAGGGCCCACTATTGTATCTCTAAATATTTACATAACATATAATGTCACGACTATTCTATAATCAGTTGCAACTGGCTTCATTGGATCTGGGATCTTTGCTTTTTTTTTAGAATAAGTTGAAGATATATTACTAACTTGTAAACGAAGATAATGTCTCCATTTTGGTGTAACGTGACTTGAAACGTGAATTCTCCATCTTTGACGCTGTCTTGAAGAAGAACTTTCTCCCATTCTACGATGAATGCAGTACCTGGAATCAACGAAACAGCGGTGAACAGCAAAATACACTTGTGGCTGAAATACAAAGGTAGTATTAGTTATCAGTAAGACGTTTATAGCTTCAAACGTCTACAATCAACTCCACTGACGATCATCAATCCAAATGAGAATTACGAGCGAACATTTGGTTTAGGGAACAGGGAAGTTATCAGAAATATTGTTTTCAATTTGGGGGTGAGCACACGTCCCAATTTCAAAAAACTTTACTAACTCAACTTTACTTAAAATTTCGAAACTAATGCGAGTATTTCGTTAAAATTAACGCACACCTCGCAACCCATTTCTGCACACTTTGGATGGCTAATAAGTCGTCAAGGTCCTGTAAACTTTGTGCAAAGGAAATGCATTGACGAATGACGCTCTAGATGGGCCAATACTAACCTGTTCACGTGCGAAAGTTAATGACCTGTCGCTCATGGAATCCACCATCATGGAAGTAAAAACTGTGGGTATGAGCACAGGTACAGCACATCTCCACTGAGCTGATGGGTACCAGCTACACAGCTGAGTCACTGGAGCACACCCCCAGCAAGCTCTATGCTTTAGGGCGTGAGATGGCAGGTAGTGGAGTTATGCAGGTCTGTTTCATCTGATAGTTTAAGCAAGAGGCAATTAGGCGAGTGCTTAAGACTGCACGAAATTGGCGCGATGGGCAAGACGAAAAACTTGGAATCATAAAAACAAAGCTTCATGGCAGCATAGAGGAAGCCAACCTTCTGTAGATGGTAAGATCTAAGTTTCAACAACACCTAAGCCGTTCCCCCGCTGAATGCTTCACCTGGTTTTCTTACAACTGCCGGGTCAATCGAAAACCAAGACACGCACTATTTTCTTATTAGAACTTCCACAAAACGAGTCAAACCGACTTAAAAAAATTGTGTGAAAAGGCATGAAAAATGGCGTGACTAAAACGTCGTGGACATCGTGACCTAACCCATTCATAGACTTCATCAACGAAATAGACAAACACAGTATGCAGGAAACCAAATAGACATTGCAGCAACATCCCTTTCTTTTCAACCAAAGTAACTAGTAGTTTTCGTTTCTTACCCAAGTAAAACACCAAAATATATAAATAAATTCAAAAGTGAATTTACCATTATCACAATACTTGACTTGGCTAAAATTGGAGAGACTAGTGTCAAAATTTGCCATCAAAGGAGCGATGTACTGTGTAGCTGCCAGCCAAGAATGGATGTAATCGCCAGTGTAGAGAAATCCACCCGTCGCGATAGCAATGTTTTTCACCATGTGACCGTAAAAGGGGAAATCGAATTTCAGCTTCACAGTCTGCAAAACACAAACTCGCACATTAATCAAGTTTTACGAGAAAACAAATGTACACACGTACTGTAACAAATCTCATGGTACTGTACAACTAACGTCGTCAAAGCTGTTTTTTCAGCTGGAACAAAATTGCATTTGAGAAGGTTACTCATGGCTACTCGACAACTGATGAAATATTAGTGAGAGTTTGGAACAATATAATTTACTATTATCAATTTGTAATCGATTCAGCTAACAGAATCTGACACAGCTATGTGAAGACCAGCCTTGCAATACTTTCCCTTTTTGGCCATCAGACACACATTCCATTTGCTCAAAATGGGTATTGAACATTTCCTGCCCCCTACGAGCAAACTGAAATCAAAACATCTACGGATCTCTTCCAAACTGGGCGTCCCAAGTGTCATATTTCACCGCTTTATTGTTAATCTTTATTACGGATCTAATGAGTCTATGCAAAGATCCATCCTGCAATACTTGCGCTTCTCGGTTTACACAATCAAGAATCTGAGATCAGCTGAACAACCAGGATCACTACTGACCAACAGCGACGATATCGGTCTTCAGTCCATAACTAGAGACAACCCCGCAGTGCCTCTTGTCCACATCCCAGCCTCCAGATGACAAGAGGAGGCCATTTGTGTACAGACCACACCATAAGACGAACTCAGAACTGCACTACATGATTCAGTGACGACTGGTTACCTCTTGTCAAACTCCGTCCCTACTTCCAAATACAACAGACTCATTAGCCACAGCTCCCAAACTACAAACGTCAAAATCTTATGAAAACTTGCGGTTTTTCAGCTAATTGCAACACTTTCCTTGTCCCATCGGTGTAGGAATGACGAATAGGCAAATATCATAAATAAAGCAAACTAATGACCAACCGTTGCTCTTCGATGGCTTTTTGAGAGAATCTCATTCACCGTTACATTAGAACAAGCCGACATATTGACCCAATAATGTTGACCAACATCAGGATTAATTAAGAACGTGCTGTTGTAATAAACGTGGTAATCCTGTAACAAGCAAATGAGATTGAAATTCAGATCAACGGGTCTCATGAATTTATGGCCGAAATTATAACAAATGCTACGTTATAGCTAACTGCCCTTCAGTCACTCACATCGTGCCTAGAAGTGATGTTGTGCTGCTGCAGAGTATTGTTGGAAATTTCTTGTGGAAACTCGTCAGGGTCACTGTACAGATGAGTGTCTGTGTACATATGGGAGTAATTGTCAGTATGCATACCTGGCAGTGAGTCATTAGTCAATCCTGGAAGTGAAGAAGAAGAAGAAGAAAGTTGAATATGTACAAAATGTAGAAAACTTTTCAATGAAGAAAATTCATATTTAAAATAAAAGCATTATACATAGTGCACATGTCTGCGTTTGAGAATTTTGCCTTCACCCTTTATGTGCCATGAACCAAACATGTATCATAGATTGAGCTGGTTCAAATATAAGGTGTAACTACGAAGTGGGTGTTATCAATTCACAGTATTTTTTGGTTAGTATGGAACAAGCAATGTAAGGTACTCTGAGGCTTTATATGACAGTATAATTCTTGTAAAGGAGTACATCTGCTCAAGTTCCCAGGTGATGCCAGTCATGACCTATAGAAAGGACATGTCTCATTTTCTTCTTGTCTCTACTTTAAGGAATAGTTTTTTTTTTGAAAGCGCCAACTACTGAACATCAGCAAGGCGACAAGGGGGAATGGAAGAGAAGCAGAAGAGAATGGTGAGCACGTTGGGCACTGGAATCCCACTTCATGGTCTCAGCCTTACAGCGACCATTATAAACCATTGGTGATCTCTAGTACGGTTGCCCTAACCCCCATTGCAGAGACAGTATTATCCACCAGAGTTATTTGAGAGTTGTTAAAAGGAAAAAACATTACCTTGAGGTTGGACGGTAACTTTGGGAGGGCTGTTAGCAAAAATTTTCTTGGCAGTTTTTGACAGCCCTTTGTCTTCTTGGGAGCTCTTCTTTTCAGGGGGTGCCGCTGGTGGAAGAGATGACACAGGCAGTGATGGGGAAGGTGGAGATGTAGGCGGAGTAGGCGAAACATTATCTTGGTGATTCACAGGACTCGAGAGAGGCCGCAGTTCCCTACCTGGGACATCGCCTAACATGTCAATCGCTTGTTTTTGCCGACTATAAACTCCTCCAATGTCATCTATAAATGAAGCCACATTGATATTAATGGAATATGGAATAGAATAAAGCTTAAGTACTCCTCAATAGAACTTAATGAAGTCAATTCATCAAATCTCAAACACTGAACTTGTTTTCAATTTTGAAACGGTTCCAGTAATCTGGAAAAAGCTATTTCTTCACACAAGGTAGCTGTTGCGTATAAACTTTCTCAGGATCTATCAAAACCAAAGCAATATATACTCCTAACTCTGCCAGGAATGGGATTCTGCCACAACTAACATGATGAACCCACAAGAGTGAATGCCAAATTTTAATAAGAAGTACAACAGCTTAGTTGACGTAACCCTGATTAGTGAAAGGACTAGCTAACCAGCATGAGCCCTGCTTGTTGTTGTAACTGTAATGGAACTAGTAACAGCACGACCATCCAGTGAAGGTTTGTGCTCTGGCCCATTTACCACAGGATGTTTTCTTCAGAAAGGAGTGAATAATGTTGACGAAGTTCGGTACACCAAATGCGTTCAGGAAGCAGCACTCAGGGGAGAAATATTAGGAAAGTACAGACGTTGAAGCACTCAGAGACATAAGGCCTGGCTTGTCTGCTCTTGCTTGTTTGTATATGTAAACATCTGCAACAGAATTTGGCATTTCATTTCTTCTAACCTCAGGAACTGCATTACACGCTAACTGGAAGAGTGTGAAGGAAAGATTTGAAACTGTGTCTGGAATTTATGGAGGCCCATAAAGACACATCTGGCTAACCCACTTTCTCCAATGATGTCCTTGGATGGTGGTGGCGGGGGGGATCTGTATGTTCTGCCACAGATGCCTACCTAGCTTCCTTACCATTAATTAATTTGGCACTCACTTATCGAATGTTGCTACTTTATGTTACAGTGACGAGGTTATTGCTGAACTAAAACCAAATGAGAAGGCACCGGTTTACGTCATGCGTAGCGCTCAATGGCTGATTCTCCGATGGAGCAGAGCAGCAACTCAGAGCGAATGGAGCAACACGTAATGTAAGCAATGGTTGGTAATTGACCAGTCACAGAGTGCCAAAACAGTACTTTGGTGAATTGGAGGAAATTCCCAAGCTTAGCACAGGAGTACATGCTAAACAGACTAGATACTGAGCACAGCATACGGTGCTTCAAATGCCAGGGTAAGTATTTAACATAATGTCAAAGTAGTGCACTTAACAACATCAAACACACAATATAATCACTAACCTTTGTTCTGAGGTTCAACGTAATTGTCCGCCAGCCTAGGAATAACAGAGTCAACATATCTCTTCAACCTTCGGCTTAATGTGTCGTCTGAATGTAAAGGCTCTGACAATTTCAACTCTATGTTGCTGTTCACATGTTCCCACCGCTCAATTTTGTAATTGTGGTACCCTGCAATAAACAAATATCCAATAAAATATTTGGAGGAATTCGAAGTTCTATTGTAACCATTACCAACTATAGTAATAGCAATTTTCCTGTCATATCCTAAAGCTTCATATTGGAACTCTCGCACTCTGTAGCACAAATATTGTTTTCACAACGTCATAAATTCTGGAACATTAAGCACTAACACTGGTTTATATTGCTAACAATAAATCATGTATAATGGACTGTTCCACTACTGCTAAGCACTGGAAATTCATTTTAACGATATTTCCCTTTCAATATTTACTCCTCTTCTACGTGCTTTTCTGAAACGTAGAACGATCGGATAATTGCTTGGTTCGTAGGTTGCAATATTGGCGTAACGTTTGGTAGGAGGTTTCCTAACATTCACGATTTCGAATTTTGTACCGGAGGAAAGACAGAGGATTCGTTCACAAGCCCGTAATCTGGAGCACATTATTCTTATTCTTCGACTTCTGTATTAATTTACAATTCCATTTTCTACGAAAATTCTCAAACGCACACGAAGGCATTCACGATCTTGGATTAGATGCCGTAATCGACACGGAGAGATTGAAACATTTTTAGAAGTGGGGCGTTTGCTCAGAATTTCTCCAGAAATTAATTCTTCCCATCGATAATCGCGCAAATGGCCGAAATTCGCCACTCTCAGTTTCAAACCGACACACATTCCTGAAATTGTGAGTGCTGTCTTCGCGTAGACATTGTCACTGTTATAGTCAAGCGACCAGACAACTCAACAACACACCCCACATAATGGAAGTAAAATTAATGTAAACTATAAAAGCCAACACACTTCATATTACAAGGTCTACTGGAACCGGTTTCTTCAACTTAACACTCGAAATCGCAACTACTAGAGCCGATATTTCCGCTGCAATCCATTCCGCCTTTCCAATAATTTGCAAAATGTGCCAAATGAAAACCTTTAGTGGGTCGAAAGTGGGAAATCGAAATCCATTAGGCAAATCAAAGAAACGTCAGAGAAACACAGAAAAACAACAGAGACTCACGTGAAAACAGCAGGCGAAACGAATAAAAAATACGGGTAAACAAAATTGGGAAATAGAGTAAACAAAGTAACAATGTGGGGCATTGATAAAACGTGCAGGGGTTTCCCATTAATAAAATGAGAAACTGTACTTGGAAAAATCGCGATTTGGGAAAAGTGAAAAGAACTTTGGAAACCCGGATGCAAGAGCTGAAGTTCAAGCAAAAATACTCCGGAAATCGAGAACAAATTCTTAGGCGACTTGAGCAAAAATAGTTGGGAATGTGGGAAAATTAAATTAAAAGAAAACAAAATTGGGCACTGAAGTAAAATTCGTTCGAAAATGGCTCCACCTTTTAGGAAGTAAGTTAGACCAAAACGGCATTCGAGTAAATATGGTTTGGAATATGTGTAAAGAACGTTGGGAAAGATGTAAAAATAGGTCAGAAATCCACCACAAAATTAAAACGTACATACAAATTCATGGGAAATAACGCAAAAGAGATGTAAAATTGCGTAAACCCCATTCAAAATTTAGTCCAAATTGAATATCGAGTAAAACTTACAGGAAAGTTAAATAAGAATTGAACCATTATTACCAAATAATGGTTATGAAATAAGAGAAAAACTCGAAAGAAAGGATTGTAGGCTAGACTTGCCCATTTGCATTTCTAACGTTTTAATCAATTCGCCAAAAATCTTTTTACTTACCTTAGCCCAAAGTAGCAGTAAAAATAGTGTTAAATTCGACTGATTTTTTTTTCTTTTCGGTAGTTTTCTTCAGACCTTTACGTTGTAATGGCTACTGAGTCCGAAAAACACCATTCGGGAAAATGGTCCGCGTGTCTGTCAACGCGATTGAGAGAAAACGGCGGAAACAAATCGACTTAAATACGTTCTTTAGCCTACAAATCACTATGGGAAACGAAAAAATGGGTATGAGCAAAATCGGATCAAAACTAACTATAGTTATCATAGTGACCGACCAAAACCCCTTTTTTTCTCAGAACATCTATATCAATTACGGTTAAATGTTATGTGCAGGTAGTTACACTATAGTAACATAAATGTCTCATCCGTTGAGACAATGGCGAGCACAGCACAATACATTATCACCGATTTCTATGAAAATCGATTACAGCGCTTTTTTTCATACAAATTCCGCTCACATGATACTAACATTCTACGAAAAATCAGGGTGGTAGTCCAATAAGCTACACGTTCGATGTAAGTAACGGAGCTACCCGTTTCATTTATCATCACTTTTCACAGTTTTTACTCGATAATTCCAAAACAGTAAACAAAAAAATCGTGCTGACAGTTTCACGAATCACCTGTGCACTGATTGTTCATTAATGGACGGGGCTTGAATAGGAGCACCTTGATAAATTCGCGCTCAAGCGCTACCACTTTCAGTAAAATGTAAAGATATGTTTCCCAAGTTCAAATGAACGGAGTGAAAATTCAATGGATTAGTATCTAAAGCTATAACGATAGCTGCGTGTACATGGAACTGAGGGAAGTTGAGCGATGCGTCGATTAGATATTTTGTAAGAAATAACGTACTCACAAAAAGTTAGTTAAAGGAGTAACAATTGTGAATATGGTTGTTAGGGTAGGGCATTTGTGTCCTATAGGTGTAACCCCCTACAGCAATTAAGTTGGTCTTTCAAACCACAACAGCCACAACTTTTTATCTTTGTCGTCATCTGGGCGTGCGGACGATTCAAGCCCTTCCCCTCACTGCCGAGCTATTTATTGACGTTATTTTTAATTGTTCCCGATCTCCTTTCATTTTGATGAGAGTCAATAGGCCGTAATTGGCCGTGAAGTCGTTGAGTTCCGACGCTAGTCGTCCACAGTCGTTCGAGAGTTTTTTTCAAACCGACAATAACGTAAACGAAATGCTTAGAAACCAACATCTCGGAGGAAACTTTCAGCGATTGTCGGGATCTAGATGCGACAATCTCCATCCTTCTCGAAAACCAGCTTTGCATCATCTCGTTGGACGAGGAAAGTATGGTGCGACCTGCTCATACGCAGTCATAATACCGCAAAAGCTTGAAAGGCTTCAAAAATATTGTAATAAATGTTTCAATGACCGCGCTCGTGAAATGTATTAAAAAGGAGAAAATGCCCCCGATATTCGACAATACCCAAGCTACCTTGTAAAAGTTTCTACAAATGATATCGGGGAACAAATACTGTAAACGCTTCTTACGTTGTGGAGCTTCCCATGGACATTCATTCAGCTTGTGGACCAAACGAAGCAATCGTGGAGAGGTTTCCGCGCGTTCCAAAAAGCAAGATTTTGTTGATTTGATATTGTATTCCACAAACATTTCCTTTAGATAGCCGTCGAAAGGTGAAATGTACCCAAAAACGTGTTTAACTGAATGTTCATCAGTAAATGGGACCCTGATTTTGATCTACCTAAACGCTATCTTCTACCAATTGACATTTTGTTCTACCGTCGAAACGAGTTATATAACGATACACAAACGCACAAACGAGAAAACGATATTGTTCGAACATGGAAACATACATTTTTCAAAAATGGCACTAACGGTTTTGATTAATTTCACAGTGTACTTTCAACGAGTCGACATCTACATTTCGTTTAGTACGAACTTTTCAATAGAAGCGTTGAATGAAAATACAGCGCTCTTAGACATTGCGTATCACAATAATTTACACGGGGGCTTTCTCTAACGATCAGTTGCCTGACGCTAGTTAAACATTTTGATAAATCTCATGGGGTGTCGTCCTTCGTGTCTCCATTTTATTAATCACTTATTCAGTCAGAACGACTAAAGTATCAAATTTGTGTAGCAGAAAGAAAAGTTGCATGACGTAGTGCTGACATTATCGAGAGCATTCGTTAATAAATTTCGAAGCAGGAAGAGACTATCGGTCTGTGACAGTGACAATCCCCATAATCTTGGGCGCATAAGTCGCAATCCTAATTTAATGATGATTTTGACGACTGAGAATATCTCTTGGGTGAAACTTAGGAGCTAATAATAAAACAGCGTTGGGGTTTATTCGAATAGAAACGCGGATGAGAAAGTATTCGTTGAACGCATCGGCGGATTGGCGGTTTCGTGCCCTTTAAGAACCTTACATCCATCATCGATTAGTGAAGAATTCACACGACAAAGGAAATTTCATGCGCCGCGATAGATTGTTCTAGTTCTTACTTTCCCGTGAGGAAAGTATTGCGATCGAAAAAAAATTGTCCGATGGATAGCAACAGAACTTGTTGCTACCCTCTTTAAATTCGACGATCTGCTAAGCATGAGGTGCTCTATCTTAGTTCAATGCACTTCAACGGAAACATTTATGGAGGTATTAGTTAGTTGGTACTACTCCGTAAATTTTATCGAAATCGTCAGCCATTTATTGAAAAAACCGTTAAAACGATAATATAATGTTCGACAAAGCACATTTTCCGAGCTATCATCGCTCTCAACGGAGTTTATTTTGGTTCTTATCACCGTTCAATGAATTGTCAGGACAACATTTATGGGGAACAATTTATAGGTTGTTCCCTGGTTGAAGATATTCTGTGAGTTCGGTGAAAATAGCTAAAACCATTTTGTCAAAAAGTGAAAATACAGTATCTTTACTTCATAGACCTGTATCGCCTTTCACTGACTTTTCAGAGATGTAAACGTACGGCACTGATTGGTAGAAGATAATTGGAAAGTTTAATTAAAATGGTTAGAGCCATTATCGGAAAAAATTCGAAAACATCTCCTGTTTGATCCCCCCCCTTCCCCTACTAATCGACATTAAAATCGCTCATAACCTTATTTTCGCGCCTTCAAAAAATCACGAAACAAAAAAAAACACAGCACAATCGGTTCAGCCGTTCTCCTACAAATTGAACTACAGACGCGCACAGTCCATTGGACATAGATAACCACCAAAATGTGTCGAAAATCGCGTTTTCAACAATTCCGAAATATCCATAAAATGAAATTGGTCAACCTGACGGAGTGTCTTCTAGCAATGTATGAGTATACCCCCGTAGTATACCCACATTTCGTTCTCCACAACTATTTCTGTATGTATCCGTTGAACAGATATCAGCTATAATTGCCCATAAAATAAAATTTGTCGATGACCGGATATTTACGCGTACTTTTTCACTAAACGAGTTGCGACCTGTTAACAAAAATGTCTATTAAGTAAGTTAACAGAAGAGTTTCCTCGTACAGTACCACTACTACATAACACGCTATACAAGTTTCTCTTGCATAACCAAAAACTATTTACCACAGTACCGAAGCAGTGCACATAGCGGTGTGCAACCTGGAAATTTACCCGGAACCTTTAGAAACCATAGAATAACAATTAAAATACCTGGTGGGCCATACCACACAACTTTCCTCAATTCAGTTGTTTTTACAGCTTTATTAATATACTAATCCAATGCGTTTCACTTGGTTTATGCGTGTTAGGAGGAAGAAGAAATCTCCACTATAGAATGACAACTAGTCGAGATAGACAAGCCGAGCATCTGGGTGGCAAAAGCCTGCCTGCCAATAAATCCAGTCGATGCATCCTCTGGGCAATTTCCGCATCCGCCCCACAAAAATTGTGTGTTTAGTGTTGAAGATGAAAGGGTATCATCCAGCTAGGAGGTGTTTATGGATGTTGAGGCCGTTGTCTCATCATTTACCTCCATAGCGTACGAGAATTTCATCGAGATGAATCTTTTTGAAAAGTGTAAATGTAATAACTTTCATTATTCACGCAGCTGATATAATTATGGGTTATAACGAGTGGAATGAAAATGAAGTCAGATCGTGGCAAATACTCGAGAGGACGCATTACGTGGCTCGTGTCCAATAAAACGTAATTTACGTACGAAAATACCGTCTTCTCCATCATCTGGTTAATTTATACCAGACGTTCCACTTCAAACCGCAAATTTGTTGACGCAATTTTTTAAATGCACTCAAATTCACAGCTTAATCCCGCCAAAACGTTGAGAGAAAATACGTCGAAAGTTGGAAGTGCATTTGTAAATGTGCCCTCCCGCACGGCAAAAACTCCTTTGAAGTTTTATATTTAGAAAGTCAGATATAAACTTCAACACGGCCCTCGGTTGAAGAAACGGAGGGGGATTTCCTTTACAACTTCCACGATTGTGGCAAGTGAAGCTGAAAACAACTAACTACTCCACCGAGCGTATCTCGAAAATTGCACGTATCACCAAGTTGAAAACCAATTATGTGCAAGACGAAGGACCATCGTCAGGGGAAATTAATGGGGATCTTAACATTCCCAACTATTATGCCGGGGTGGAGGGAATCGAATATATCTTGAATTTACCAAGAAGTTCAAGTACTTCGCAATTGAGTAAACCGGGGTTTTACCTGACAACTCACGCCATAAGCCATCAAACCACAGAAATTCCTGCGAAAATTCTCCATATCCCTTTTAACGGAAGTTTCGTAAATGTCCCAACATTTCTTACACGACGTGCCAAAGATTTTCGCACACTTCCCCAACAGTTTTTCGTCAATTATTAATCATTTTGACAGAACTTTCCTATTTTCCGACGACATAATTTTCTCGTGAAGATTATAAGGCACTAGCCTTGAATTGAATTAGGTTCTGACGGTGGTTATTTCAGGGAATCACTAATCACTACCTTAATTTTAAGTATTCGGCTCCAACGGGAAACAAAACTCTGATGCGACGCATCACACAACATTCCTCTGCCTCAAGTAAATTCAGCAATTTTCATAGCTTTAGCTGCTAATACAATCTATTTTTGACTCAGTTCATTTGAACTGGCTAACAAATATTTTCACCTTTCACGTGGAATGTTGAAGCGCTTAAAGTTTTGGAATTTATAGAGTTGCTCCACCACATGCCACGGCAATTAGTAAGCAATCAGTGCATAGACTCAACTATCATTCATTCATGAGACTATCAACGTGATTTTTTTTCTAGAAGCATCGTGTTTTCTGTTTTGGTGTTATCGTGTAAAAACTTTGAGAAAAGGTAGTACGTGAATGCCGGAATTTCCTGGATTACTCATTATCTCATGAACGTCAAGGCAACTTAGTAGGTAAAAACTAGCGATAATTTATCTGAGAATGCCAATATCATATGAGCGGGATTTATAAAGTGCCACTGAGTCCGATGAGAGTCCTACGGATGAGAATTTTATGGTACTGTCATGTTATTAGGAGGTGTCTATAAAAAATTTAATAAAAGCCTTTTTCAAGAAAAATATTTGGTGTTCCGATCAGTGTAATAACTACAGTTCGTTTTGTTCCCAAAAGTTGTTTGTCAGACTCAGTAGCTATGAAACGTAAAGATTTGAAGAAAACTCAAAAAACAAAATTTTATCCGACCTCTTTTTTTCTCACACTTCGTGGGTTTCAATGAATTACAGCAGGATACAGCGCTAACGTCCGGTTAACGCGCCATCTGTTGATCCAACGAAGAACTTTGCAGTCCCCAAACCGTTCAAGCTTCACTTTGCTAGCTATAGTAGGCGTTACCGTCGAGAGATTGGCCAAAAATCCTGATACCTTTTTAACCTTGAGTGACCCCATTGTGTTGGTCTTCCGTGGTCAGTAACAACAGACGAGAGTGCAGAAGAAATGAGTGCGCGGTCATATCGGCCTTCGAGATGGAAATCGAAGCCCGAAAATCTTGGTTAATGCCTTATTCAGTGTCAGGGACGAAGACCTATATTTTCCTCGTCTCTCGAGGTCGTCGCTGCCACGAAACGAAACAAACGCGTATATTGTTACGTAAAGTGGGAAATTATCCAAGCAAATTCAAAATTTTACTTGCAAATAGTTTTTTCCTTTTTTTTATTTAACTACATATTTTTAGAGACACCCTCACTGCTCTTAAGTTTAGGACTCCACAATTGAAAGGAATGGACGAGCAAAAAACTGCAGCTACCAAAGAGCTGCCAAAGAGAACGTGGGTAGCCCTTAGTTTGAAAAAACGATGGGAATACCAGGTCACAACGGCAATACTTAAAATTAAATGTTCACAGTGAGAACAGCATCCCATAGAACGGCGGTGGCAGGTTACTCGAACATTTTAAACTCACTTCTTGATGTATATAGGAAGTGGCTGCTCTATATGTTCCAGGGTTTTATCGAGTTGCCCCTACTTATGCTACGACGATTATTGAGTAACCTTCATTTAGGCAACGTATGGACCTGCCAGCCAACTCGATTTTGATTGGGAAGGTTCGTCTTTATTATTTTGGAATTAGAAGGAATTTATGTGAAAACTTAGCAACACACGCGGCAGTAGCTTGAATCATTCCATTTCCCTCGAGCAGATTGGTACTTGCGCAACCGACATTTAAAAAAAACAATAGTGTTATGCGAGCGAGAAACGTAAAGAACCCCCGCTAATAAAATCAGTTTTTCATGAGCTTTTTGAGAGTATCGTTCTCGTATATCCAGCAAGTCAGAAAGTGAACATTGCAAAGTTTGAAAAGTGCAATTTCGTAAGTCGGTTTTAGGAAACGAAGTTCAAATAATTAAGAAAACAACCCTAATAAGTGGGAAAGTTGTGAAAAATTGTTGTGTAAATATATGGGGAAAATAAAGACAAACTGTTGTGAAACGAAGTAAAATGTACGGGAAATCGTGTTAAAAATGTTGGAATTGGAATAAAAATTGTTCAAGATGTAAATATTTGAACGAAAGTCAACATTTTCGCCCGACTACAATTGTTTCCTTTCCATTTGATTAGCGGAAAGTAAAAGTGCGACCAGAATCCAGCCAGAAGCCTATGGAACTATGTGATTTTTCCACAGGTGCAGTACAATTTGATATCTACATATTTTCAACAAATGAAGGTTAATTTACTTGGACGAGGTTGAATGTATTTCGACTAAACCATCTCAATTTCCTCGTGCCTCCAGTTCTAATTCTCACTTTCCGCAATTTCGAGTAAAATGATCTTCGCTGACCTTGACTTCGCCCAAACCTCACTTCATCAGAACCGTTGGCGCTCACGAAAAAAACTGCTTTGCTCCAAATTTCCCCCTACAGAAATATAAGCGATGGTTGGTAGTTACTTCCTTAGATTACAGTTCGTTTTCGTTCAGGGCCGCTCGTAAATTAGTAGAGTTTTGTGGCCTCGCGGATTCATTTAATCTCTGGATGTAAATAAATGGATATTTTCCTCTTAGTTGAGGTTATAAACAATTATCAAAAACCTCACACCCGGCAATGCTCCAAAATACGTTTTAGGCTTCATAGATATTTAATTTCCTCAGTCTACGTGAAGATTTGTGAAACCGCAGTTCCAATAATATATAACATGGTCGATATCTCGTACTAATACTGCTATGAAACCGGAGGAAATGATAGCATAACAGCTCATGCGTGACATTTCAGAGTTCATCGAGTTTCCTCTTGTCAGCCCGCGACCATCGTTTAATAACCACATCAGCCATTCAACATGGAAGAAGATTACCAAGACCAACATCCGCCATGTGGCTAGTTCAGAAGACTGTAGTTTTTTGTCACTTTTTTGTCATTTTTGTCACTGCGGCCGCATATGGGCCTATTGTGACGCTGGCCCTTTCTTAGTAGAAGGCATCGTACATACCTGCCCCCCTTAGGAAGCCGAGTATGTCCTTCACCGCAGAGTCCGCTATGGTTTGGAGTTCAGTCCCTGACCGAAGTATTCAAAGCGTTTTGCTGCCAAGGCAGGGCATTTACATAGGATGTGCTCTGCCGCCTCGTCCTCCTCGCCGCAGAGTCTGCATTCCACCGCCTCCCACCGATTCCCATTTGGTTGAGGTGATATCTGAGTGGGTAGTGCCCGGTGAGGAAGCTTATCAGTACTCTCAGATCTTGTCTAGAGAGTGTCAGCATCGCCTTCGCCCTTTGACAGGAAGGCGTGACAAGCCTTTTCGCCTGTCTTAGTCGTGGCTGGCGATGGCAATGGGCGTCATTTTCCTGTATCTCCCATCGAGCAACCAGGAAGGCCGAGCAGGACTGGGCATTCTAGGGCCCAACTACAGTTTTGCAAAGCCGCTGGGGGAGTATGCCACGATATTCCAAGCGGAAACCCTAGCCATAAAGATCTGCGCAGAAGAGATCCTGAACAAAGGGCTCAAGGGCTAGCGGATCTACATTTTCTCAGATCAAGGTTTCTTCGTCTAGTGAAGGAACGCGTGGTGGTCTTGGTCGGATTTATAAAGAGTCCTTCCTTGGTGCACCATCTTTGGATGATATCTATAGCTCCCTGCATCCTTTCAGACACCGTGCAGGCAAATTTGCCTCTTAACAGAACTGCAAGGTCATCCACGTATGCGACCACTTCGTAGCCTTCAAGCTGCAGTATTTCCAGCAGCTCGTCATCCACCAGTAGCCACAGGAGGGAAGAGAGTACCGCACGGCATCGATCATTGTCTTTGTCATACACTACCTTACCTGACTGTGTTGGTAGGCCACGGATTTTCCTGTCCCAGGCCCAGGGTTCCTGGACTAGGGCCACATTGCACCTCCTCTTGTCAAAAGTCCTGTTGAGCACGGCCGTGGCTGCCTGTGACCGGTGCAGGCTGACCTGAAGGAGGCAGAGCGTGGGCGGGGTCGACCCGGTCGAGGGTCAGGGTCTTTTCCTACTAGACTCCGATCGACTCTCCTTCACCGTCATGGCTGACGCCTTTAAGGCCTCTTCCGGTGCTAGCCCTCGCCTGAGGAAGTGGTTGTACCTCTTCTTACTAGCACCCCCCAACCTTGTGCCATCAGGTCCCGCCCTGGAGGTATCTCCATTGACCTCTTTACTTCCACCCTCCCTGCCTGCCCCTGCACGGCCTCTCTAGACGCTGCAGGACTGTCGTCTACAGCCATCTGATCTTCGAGGTCTGGTGTTGTGCACAGAAGCTCTTCTTCGATCTCTGAGGCGATTTCTTCCTCTTGGTTTTTGTTTTTTTCTTTTTTGGTTTCCATATATGGTCCCACGAGAAGCTGGGGAATTAAACGGTCGCCTGAGACAGAGCCCCGCATGCATAAGGAAGGCTACTTGAAACTGGGGGTCGCCCGGTGCCCAGAGTCTGCATCCTAGAGACCAAACTCCCTTTGGTCATGCATCCTTGGCGTATGCTGTACCACCGTGGATTGGGTTTTGCCCATTGTTCGCGGCTGCTTATTCAGTCAGCATGCTGACCTTATTCACTGCTGGCCGCAGACATGCCCCTGGGGACAATGCTGTGGCCGTTCCACAACCCGTGGTCGCGCCTGGTAGCATGGGCATGCTCCTGGGAAGATAACCCAGAAGACATGGGGGCAACGTCCATAAACGCGGTTGAAGGGACCACGAATTATTCGTAAAAGAAATTTTTAAAATGTCCATAAAGCCGTTTACAAAAAAATAATCAGGTGCGCAACTTTTATTAGCCCCACAGACATTCTGCAGACATTCATGTTCAAAAACAAGCTGTTGCTTTTATCAGCACATTTTTAATTGCGACTATTCGAAGGTAACTACGGCGATTTTCTACCGAAAGGTTATACTATACAATGAAGTAGTCTAGGAAGAGCACAGTACGAGTCAATTAATAGTGGAGGATGGAGCTGGTTTTCTGACAAGTATATTACATGGTGACAGAGTAGGATATTTCCCAAGTTGATTTTTGAGGCCATAATATTACGAATACCTCGAAACGGTTGTCCCAGAGCCGACCAAAGGCAACACGGCAAACGGTGTCAAGTAGCTACCAATTATAATGGAAGTTTCGAAACCAGGCGTTCTCGCAGTTTTTAGCCTCAGTGAAATGACACGCGAAAACAAAACTGCTACCCACTAAGTCAGTCTTCGCCCTTGTTACTGCCGTTTTGTCATCTCAGACCACATTTGTAATTCCCTAGGAAGTAGGAACACAACTGTGTAACACTTTTACATTCAGCGGTTTCCAGAATTGACTACGCTGCTCGTATTCGTGCAACAAGCATTATTGAGCAATCAGCGGACAGGAAATTCATGGGCATGTTTTTTTTGGGAAGGAATGTGTTCACCGTTGTGGTATCAATACATGGTATCACCTGTATGAAACGGCAGTAAATAAAACGGCGCTGGTTGGAATTCCGGAATTTCTGGGGTAGCTCCTAATTAGTTACTTCATTTCGGAATTTATGAGGAAAAAACAAGGGCCAAAATCGGTTTTCCTCGAAAAGATTGATAATTTATTGTGCTGCTCTCGTAATTTTCCCACAGATGAGTTTTGTAGTATAGTTGTGCTATTGGATGTCCGTAGAAAAACATTTAAGCAGTTTTCGAGATAAAAAATTTGTTGTTTTGATCACTAAGATAACTATAGTTAATTGTAGTACGACGTCTAGCACACCTGCAGGCTAAATATCAAATTTGTGTCGGTTTGGTTCTGCTATTTTCTCTCAATCGTGTTCACAGACACATACACGCAGATCATTTTTTCAAATAGTATTTTGGGACGCACAAGCCCTTGAAACGTAGATCTGAAAAGAACTCCAAATATTTTTTTCAGCTTAGAAAAGTAAGAAGTCGTGTAATCCGCCGAAATAAATTATTTTGAGCTTTCTTCAAATCTTAACCTTTCTGCGTCCCCCGAGTCAAACTGTCCGTCAACACGATATTGCGAAAATTGCAAAACCAAATAAGCTCAAATTTAATACGTGGGGCTGAGGAAACTTATGTGATGTATGGTTCCAAATATTTTTGCGTTATTTTTTGATTATATAACATATTTGGTGAATCGGCAGGAAGTACACAGTGAGGTTAGATTACGTTGCGGAATTGAAGACGCAACAATACAGCTACAACACGCGCTAAGCAATAGAAAAACTTTAAGGCAGGAACCGCTATGAGGAAGATTGTGTTTTTAACAAGACGAAGGCCATTGTGAAAAACTGTTACCTTGACCTTTCAAACTTCTTGCTTCAAATTTATCGCTTTTTCAATTCATTGCTGGCAATACGATTTTTATTTTCTGTCGAGTTAAGCCATAATTGAAACTTCCAACTAATTTCGCCAGCTTCCACTTCCATCGTTAACTACGTCAGTTTCCCATTATAGTACCTGGTCATCTTCTCTATAATTGACGCTAAATTGCAAAAATTAGAATACAGTTGGAAAGCTTATTTAAAAGGAAGTTTTATTGAGTTAAATTATCCGGTAAAGAAATTTGAGAAAAAAGGAGCATTTATGGAAAACAGATTCTATTCGATAATTTCCGCTCGTCGTATTTTCAGCGAGATGTTTGTGTAGAACAAATGTTAGGTTCATATGTACCTAACGTTCGAGAAAAATTCGAAAAACTGATTTTGCCTTACTGATTCACCACCACACTATTGGCGCGAACCATTCATAACCGTTTTAAAACAAAAAAACGAACCTAATCTGTTGGTCTCCCGCAAATCTACAGACAAATATATCCCGTCGAAATTAGGATTTGCCAATTCACACCTAGAAACGTAAACATATGACGAAAACTTGATTTTTTTGACCGATTGCAATCAATGCTTTCCTTACTCCGAAGGGTGTGGAATGCTAACCAAACTCGTCGAAAATTGTCAACGTTATGAGGGATTTGATATTTTCGTCAGGGCAGACGTTATTACGGCCCGCAACTCAGTCGCAGGTATACGGTCTCTTCTTATGAGACGCCTTGCCTCGCATATAAGGTAAAAAGCTATTTACTGCCCACCGATATTGGAAGGCGTTTTCTAATAGGCATGGTTGTTAATAGACATCGTGGTTCCATTTCACTTCCGTGTTTCGCAATATTTTCGTTTTGCAGCTCGAGTTATAAGATTATAAAACTGAAAGAAGACTAGAACAGTTTAAAATTGTCCTATTTAATATTTAATATTTAAAGCTATCATAGCTTCAGTACGTCACCACTCGGTTTTCGTCACATCTTCAATCTATTAGAAGACACTTTAAAGTCGTTTAATAGGAAGAGAATCCACTCGGATATAATTTAACGTGTTAAGCACCAAATGAAACATTAGAACCCAAGAAGAGCGTGTTGGAATTAATTCATTGTCAGGATCTCGAGACGAAGAGAGAAGGCTTTGCGACCAGGTACTAACTGTCCTTCCCTTCGAGGAGTTTTCTAATTGAGTTCCTCAAGGTAACACGAGCCACCATTAAGCGCGACGGTATGACGTGATATAGATGATGTCATTTGAAGCAACTACTTAGTTTCTTAGACCTGAAATCGAAAAAGGTAGCTTTTGGGAGGGATAGTGACCCAATAAGCAGTGGGCAAGTAATCAGAAGTCCAGCAGTTGATGAGAGCTCTTCGCCAACTAGTAATTGAATATTGAGGAATACGAACGATGGTTTGGTTTAAGTCGATTGACGTAAGATTAACGTGTAGGACGTTTGTGGCTTCTGAGAGCCGACACTTGTTCAACAGGTGGTGGTGAAGTGAACGGCTGGGCCGATAGGGTGTTATCAATCACAATTCCAAAAGTGCGGTGTTACACACACACAAGAAAAAACAATTTTGAGGAATAATACAGAAATAAGAACTCACCGTCGTTTTGGAGCTGGAGTGTTTCCGTCGAATAAATGCACACACACCACAGAACTAAAGAAGACGAGAGGAGCGCGGAGGCCATTTCATCGAACACAACCCAACGAGTCGAAGAAAAGAACTGAAGAGGAAACTCATGAACGAAAGAGAGCCTCTACCCTCTGACCGGTGTGTCCCGAGACGCTAGCGCTATCTTTTGCTAATAAACGTAACTTCCTTCCTCCCGCTCCGCTCCAGTGAACTAATAGCTCTGTTAATAGGTCTGCGCTGCTAACGACGCGTTAAAGGCCGGAGCGGTTTAGAACTAGAAACGCTACCTTCTTCTACGTTCCTTAGTCACAGAACTCGCTCGGAACCGATAGCCAGCCGCTCGTGAACGAGTCAAAATACCTGGGACCAAGCCTCACACAACTTATCTCACCCCCGCAAAGTCCATTTTATACGTTAGCTCACTCACTTATGTACGTTTCGTTCATAAAATTTCTACGAAAACGATCGTGGAGAGCAAAATGCAGTTACAAATAACCTGAACGATTTAAATCGTTTTTGAGAAAATAAAATGTTCCACAAATATCACTTTATTATGTATTTTGGCTCATACTTACGATGGTTAAAAAAACAATTACGGGAACGAAATGTGGTTGTACATTGCTAGTCGATTCTGTCAACAAATTAACTCAGATAAGCCTGCTTTTTTTTCCCATGTTTAAAAAGATCTTTCATAAACTATTTATAATAGGTCTAAACATTACTTGTTCATATTTTGTTTAATATTTTCTTCATACGCTCAAAAAAGGACATCCTTCTTGAGGGATTCCAGGGCATCATTATTTCAAGGAAACTTTAATCTACTTATGCGACAAGATGCTGAAATAATAATGAACCTCAAAAAAATTAAAATAGTCCCCTCACCACTCCCCTCCCCTCTCGCCTCTTAGCTTGATTATGAAATGTCAAATATGAGTGTCCAAGACACTTTTGTATGATATGGTATGCTACCGACAACACGTTATGCCATATTACACTTGATACATTTTGTCGTAGCATTTTTTGCCGAACTCCAATGTCGGCAAGCTGCGAATAAGATGGTCCGTTCTGTCGTACCTGGTTTCCACATCATGTTTCTTGTCCTCAGATTATTCCCTAAAATGCCAAGAGTAATTTTTCGTCGAAATCTGTGATGATCAATCGGCACTTTATTACTTTCCGCTACCCGAAGGGAAGGAAAGTATAGTAATCGGCCCAAAAAAAAAATTTGGGTTTTCTTCAGATCTTTACGTTTCAGACCCTAATGAGTCTAAAAAACCTAATTTCAGCGCGTGGTCCGTGTGTGTGTCTGTAGTTCGATTTGCGGGAGAACGGCTGATCCGATTGAGCTGGTTCTTTTTTTGTTTTGTTCGTTATTTTTTGTAGACACCAAAATACGGTTATGGACGATTTCGGCCGATGGGAAGGGGGGGGGGGACGAAAATGTACCAAAAACTAGGGTTTTATGCATTTTTCTCGAAAATGGCTCTAACGATTTTGATTAAACTTTCAAATTACCTTCTCCTAATCAATACCCAACTTTTCTTCTCCATACATATCTCCATGAAAATACGGTGAACGGAGATATGGGCACCTGAAGTAAAAATCGGTTTTTTACGCTTTTTGGCAAAACGGCTCCAGCGATTTTCACCAAACTCACAGGATGTTTTCAAATAGTTAATACCTACATATTCTTTTCAATAAATGTTCCTGTGACGGTCCATTGAACAGAGATAAAAATCAAAATGTGTCAAAAATAAAGTTTTTTCTAAAATTTCCGTAAATTCCAGGCTAACTTTTTCACCAAATGTGATAAATCTTAATGGAGTGTCTTTGAGTCACCCATACCAACATTTCGTTCTCCATAATTATTTCTGTATATATATGTTGAACGGAGATATAAGCCATGTTAACTTAGAAAAGGAGATTTGTCGAATATTAATTTATCGGTATTCCAATTGTCTTAAAAACGGGTCTAACGATTTCGATCAAACTTCCGGAGTACTGTCAGCTAACTAGTCCCTACATTTTGTTCTCCATAAATGTTCCTGTAAAAATGCGTTGAACGAAGATATAGCGCCCGCCTATGTAGGTGGTGTTCGAACTTGAAGGGGTGGCGGAAAGTTGTGTGTTGCGATGCACCAGATTTTTTTTTTTGTTGCAGTTACCATGCATTGTTCTGATAAAGTGATATACGTCGGGCGGCGTTATCGATTCTACCCATTTTAGCATTACATAGATTGACCGAGAAAATATATTTGCATTGCTCAATGAGTGAACCCTATCAAAATTTGACTTACTGATACAATACTGTTGTTTTTCATGCTAATGTGTAGCGCAATCCCTAGCGCTGTAGCGTTCCTCTTTTCGATTTTATTTATTTTAGCAGTTACAGGAAACTCTTCCTTCAACATTAGTAGTTCACGACAAGATCAGCCGTGAACGTTTTTTTCGTAAAACCAGAGTTAGTTTTATTTGAAAACTCTCGTTTTACTAAAATTATGCGAGATGTCGCGAAGGAACATTGGCACAAGTCCTCAGTTCACGTACGTCTATACTTTTAGCTGAGTTCGACATTACATTCATATTTAGTGATACTCACGATTAACCTCTGACTGCATTTGACTTTAGGGAGCATTGCCAATTATAGGCTCATGCTCGGATGCTGAATCTTCATGAGTGACGTCTTCAGTTGCGTTAGTAGGTGACAAAGAGGTTCATTCATTCCTTGGGTTCATTTTCATCCAGAATCTCAAACAATTCAAACAGGATAAAAAAAAAAAATCATATTGGCCTATACTCCTTCCAGAAGGATATCAAGGTTTGATCGCATAGTGATACGAATCAAAACGAATAATTGACGATGCTCAACAACTTAGTAACTAATTAACATCTCTAGATTATGGTTTCCAATAAAGCTTTTACTGTACAGCAAAAATGACAAGAATACATTTACTTAATTATAACAATGTCCGTCAGCTCATCCATGTTTTCAACAGCCACTAAATTATTTACGAACCACGTTGACTCTAGTCGTTCTTGAGCTCTACTGAGGTCATTTAGGGATAGGTAAACTATCTTTATTGACAGAAGTGTGACCAAGGTTCAACGGGAACATCAAGAACCAATGATATAAAAATCATAAACTGTGTCCCTTCCAGGAGTCTTTTAGAGCCATCTGGGTTAAGTTGGACATTTACTGAAGAAAGTTTGAAAACGCTAATGAAGTACATTTTTCTGGACATCTTTGGCTTCATCTCCATTCAACAAACTGGCAACAGACCATTTACGTGAAACACTAAATAAGTATCGGTATATTTGAAAGCGGCTACCCTTTAACGACTACTTTGGATCACGTTAACCACCACCAGGGCTCCACAACTAATCACTGGTCAGCTTCTTGTTGACTTGGCCATTTAGTGCGCAGGCTTGATGCTGCAACAACCTTTCCACTGAAGGTAATGAGGATTTTTCTAAGGAACTCGACGTGTACAAATTATTTCCCAATTCTCTCCAGTCTACAAATTGTGTACTTCTGTACTGAAAGATCGAGAAATCACGTATATTTTACAACCACTAATGGCGGTTGTTGGATGAGCTTTTTGTCCTGAAAGCGCGTCCAAGGAAACCTTCACATTTTCACTCCCATTTGAGGAGAAGGACGGCCACTGTTAGATCGTCTTGGTCATTCACTAGATAGACATTCAAATACGTGTATTGGGAAAACGGAAATTAGGTATATTATTGAAGAAGATCTTTGTGATTTTTGCAAAGGACACTGAGAACCTCCATGCAGCCACACACAGTAACAGTCTTTCAGAAATTACAGGTACATTCTAGTAACAGGTTAACTTGAACGGTGACTAGAGGACGGGCACTTCATCGCCATCAACTTGTTGGTAATGTGGAGACAATTTTACGAGGGCCATCCGTAAAATCGCGACAAAGACATAATTCAATACTGTCTAAACCGCGAGATGAGAAGTAACTAGCCGCTGACCGATATGTCCCGCGATTCAAGCACATCCTCGTCTCAGCAAACGTAAACCTCCTATTTACAACGACGTAAACTAGCCGATTAGTAATAAGCGATACAGCGAATTTTCATGTTTTCTCGATACTGGTAAAACAAAACGGCGGGTATCATTATCATTAACAACAAATTGCCACTTATAGATTCGGTATTCAACCGAACCGTTTAAAACACCTAGAGGAGAGTTCATCTTTAGGCTAGTTTTCAAAGAAAGCTACAGTTTGTTCTTACCTTCCTTAGCCAGTTGTAACTGTTTAAAGAAAGATGTTGTAAGCAAATTTCCATTAAAACATCGGGTCATGACGCAAAAGTAAATTAAACGACTTTTATGGCACCACTGACTAATTCAATTTGCTTTACACTCCGTTTTTCGAACTTGATAGAGCTTAACATTACTCATTGAAGCAGCTAGTTTTTAACGTTCCAAAATTTATTGGAAACCACCGTCATGATTATTTTAAAAGGTTTATATTTACCGTTATATTCATGAATTATTGGGAAAACGTTGAAAAGTTAGTCAAGAAGACGGCATTAGTTGGAATATCGCACCTACCAAATTCCTTTAGGATTAGCTGCATTTATTAATGTGTAGGAAACATTTTGGAAATGTGTAGGGTCATTTACTATGTAATCTTAGTGGCACAATCAACAGGTAGTCGTTCAGGCCTTGATAACCTAAGTATTTACTGTGCGTTGGCTATTGAAACACAAAATATAACAATGGTGGTGTTACGATCTCTAGAAAGTGCCGTTTTTACTGTCCACTACCCAAAGGACAAGGAAAGTATTGCAATCGTATAAAAAAGGTGGTTTTCTTCAAATTTTTCGTAGGCATGAAAATAAGGTTACGTGCAATTTCCATCGATGGGTGGTGGAACTAAGGTTTTTCGCATTTTTCTCAAAAACGGCTGTAACGATTTTGATTAAGGTTTCAAATTATCTTCTACTAGTTAGTACGTAACTTTTATTCTCCTCAAATATCTATATGAAAATTCGGTGAACAGAGATACAGGCCTAAAAAGGGGTTTTAATGCTTTATGGCAAAACGACCGCACGAATGTTTTATAATAGTTAACGCCCATATACTGTTCCGATTAAATGTTCCTTTGGCAGTTCGTAGAACAGAGATAAAAACCAACATGCTTTTTTGAACATTTTCCAGAGTAACTGCTTCACTGGATTTGATCTACCTATACCCACACATTCTGTTTTCAGTGGTTATTTCTGTACCTATTTGTTGAACGGGGAAGAAGCCATGATAGCTCGGTCGAATATTAATTAATCGTTTTTACGATTTTCCTAAAAACTGCTTTAACGATTTCGATCAAACTTACGGGGTTCTCTCAACTAATTACTGCCTACACATTGGTCTCCGTAAATGTTTCCGTAGAAATGTATTGAACGAAGATACACAACACCCGTATATACGAAAGGTCTTCGAATTTACGGGGGTCGCGGAAATTTTTGTGTTGCTACGCACCAGATATTTTCTGTAAATGTCCATTCCATTTGTACTTTTTTTTTTACTTTCCTTGGCTCTACTAAGTAGAAAGGAAAGTTATGTAATCGGCTGAAAAAAAATTTTGAGTTCTCTTCAGATCTTTACGTTTCAGACCCCCCTGAGTCCGAAAAACACTATTTGGGAAAATGGTCGGTGTCTGTGAACGATTTTTAGAGAAAACCATCGTACCAAATCAGCTCAAACTTGATATCTCACCCACAGGTTACCATGGGACACCAAAATAAGGGTATGGACAAAATCCACCGAAATTTAACTATAGTTATCATAGTGATCAAAACACCAAATTTTTTTTTCTCAAAAACGGCTCTAACGATTTTGACTAAATTTTTAGTATTGGTAGCTC
Source organism: Pachypeltis micranthus (assembly GCA_020466155.1). Taxonomy (NCBI): domain Eukaryota; kingdom Metazoa; phylum Arthropoda; class Insecta; order Hemiptera; family Miridae; genus Pachypeltis; species Pachypeltis micranthus. The sequence continues at coordinate 49,107,636 of CM035770.1, read as the reverse complement.
TTGATAATATAATTATACCATAAAATTCCCATTTGTGGAAAAATGACGAGAGCAGCACAACAAATTATCAAAATGTTCGACGAAATCGATTTTAGCGCGATTTTTAGAGAAAACAACCGTACCAAATCAGCTGAAACTTGATATCTAGCCCGCAAGTTACCATGGGACGCAATAATGAGGGTATGGGCCAGATGCACCGAAAGTTAACTATAGTTAGCATAGTGATCAAAACACCAAATTTTTTTTCTCAAAAACGGCTCTAACGATTTTGATTACATTTTTCATATAGATAGCTCTTAATAAGATGATTATACCATAAAATACCCATTTGAGGGAAAATGACGAGAGCAGCACAATCAAACTTATCCACGAAAAGCGTTTTTGCCTCGGTTTTTTCCTTTTAAACTCCGCTGGAATGTTACTAGAATGTTTAAAAAAAGTCGTGTTGTAGTCCAATCCAATACCTATATGGTGAGTGTTTAAAAACGCTCATGAGATACATGGGGCTCACTCCAGAAATTCCTGAATTTCAACTACCGCCGTTTCGCTTACTACCAGTTCTAATAGTTATTACCCAATAACTCTGCAAAAGTAATTACTATCCTTCTTCAAAAAATTCGTATTCACAGCCGCATTAATGATCTGTGCACCAATTGCTCAATAATGGTCCAGGAATGAGTATGAGCAGCACAATAAAATCTGGAACTGTAAGAGCTACCGCTTCCTGCTGCCGTAAAGTGTTGTTTGACAAAGTTCAAATTAACTGAGTGATAAATGAATTGATTAAATAGAATTAGCCATGTACAAAGTGAATTGTTGTAGAGCTAAGGAAAGTTGTGTATTGCAACGCACCAGATATTTTTCCGAGCGATTGATAAATGTTTCCCTTTATAATAAAAAATCGCTCACTGCCCACTCTCAATCGCTACCATATTTTCATTTTTAAAATATGACTTCACAGGTCTCTTCGTCTCACAAAACTACGAAAGAAGACCCGTCAACCTCGAGGCTACAAAGCGCAGACAAAAATTTCATTAATAGGTTTCACAAAAGTCGTCTCAAGAATATTAATAACTACTTCGTCAGTCGCTACCACGCTAATTAAAGTGCAACAACGTGGAGATACATGATTCATGAGTCAACCGGATTTACCGTCTTTGGAAAGAGTTCCAGGAACGTTTGTGATGAAGCTTTCGAAGGCGCGGACCCAAATCTTCACTACGTTCTGCAGCAGCCGAGTTAAATTCCAGTTCCCCATGATCCAGACGCACGAAGCGATTCGCATGTTGCTCATTGGATTAGCTAAGATTTAGTTCATCAGTTTTATTATATCTTCACACAACTGCCCGCGACGTAAAGGCAATTTTAAATTAAATTCGTCAACGTTTAATACGACCAAACGAAAATTCGATAACTAAAAACCGGACCCTATATGGTTTGAAATAGCAGATAATCACACGTGATTAATTATATCGACGATTCAGGGAAGTCGCCACAACCCCGTAAATTCGAAGATCTGCTACATTTATGAGCGCTCTACGGAAACATTAATGGACAACAAAATGTATGGAGTTGAAAGTTCGATCTAAATCGTTGGAGCCGTATTTGAGAATATCAAATAAAAAGAACATTTAACGCCCGACAAATATCATTTTTCTTTCTATTACCGTCAACGGAAATGGTTCGTAATTTATTAGCTTTACCAAAGTCAGGAACAAAACAAACAGCCAGAACAAAATCAGTCAAGCCGGTCTGTCACAAATCTATTCATGCACAATTCTCCAAAATAAGGGGTTTTCGATTCAGTAGACTTCAAAACGTAAAGACCTGAAGAAAACTCAACTTATCCTTTTTTTACACTATTGCAATACTATTATTATCCTTTGGGTAGCGGAAAATGAAGCAAATAGAACGTTTTCGAAAAATAGCACCTCATAGTACCTACATTCACGCATAATTTACGGTATAGTAAAATATAACTTGAGCAAAAAGTGTTCGGAAATTCAACCAACAAAAATGTTGCCGAAAAATTAATGAAAAACTGTTGAAGTATGACAAAGTTTCGAAAAAACTAATGAAAGTACAGTACAAAATAAAAAAACTATAATGGAAAATTTTAGGCAACTTGGTAACTAAGTTGAGCTGTTACTAGTGGAATTGTGTACTTAGGAAATTATTGCACGAAGTAAAATAGTTCGGAAAGTGAGTGAACGTAATCCCGAAATCGATCGAAGTAGGTAGAAAATCGTGTTAAAATAGTTCGGAAATCTACTCAAAATCATCGATAAATTGGGTAAAACGTTTTAGAGGATAAAATTTAATAGAATTTCCATGACAGAAATTGGAAAGGGAGAATTGAGTACTAATTGTTGTAAATTATGTGCTATCTGTTGCGAAATTACGTGAAAGTTATACGGCAAATTCGGTAAAAGTTGTTGGAAATTAATTTTAATACGCAGAGAAATCGAGGGTTAAAAAATTAAACAGAAATAGTTAAGACATGCGGTAAAAATAGTCGCAAATGATATCCAGATTACCAGGAATGCAAACACTTGATAATGACTTAATGACACTTAATGATAATAAAAAGTATGAGAAAATGAGTCAAATCGAATAAAAAATGGAAAATTATGTGACGTTTGTGGAGAATTATAATACAAATTTAGGTTGTAAGAGGTTGGTCAAAACTCGTTTCAGAAATTGAAAGAAAGTGAGAAAGTGTTGTGAAAATAGGTAAAGTGAGTAACAATAACGCGTTTAGTGTTGAAAATCCTGGGGAAATTGAAAGCATTGGAACATCTTTTTTAAAAATATACGGCGCGTAGCAACAAACACCTTTCCGCAATCCCCGTAAATTTGAAGACCTTTCGTATGTACGGGCGCTGTGTATCTTCGCTCAACGCATTTCTACGGAAACATTTACGGAGAACAATATGTAGGTATTAGTAAGCATTTTCGGGAAAATTGTAAAAACGATAAATCAATATTCGATCGAGCTATCGTGGCTTATAGCTCAGTTCAACAGATTATAGAAATAATTACTGAGAACAAAATGTGGACGCTCTGTAATATTGATCAAATCCAGTGAAGCAGTTACTCTGAAAATCACGAAAGCGTTCAAAAAACATATTCGAGATATTTTGATTTTTATATCAGTTCAACGGGCTATCAAAGGAACTTTTATTGAGAACAATACATAGTTATTAACTGTTCGAAAACATTCTGCGAATTTCGTGAAAATCGTTAAATCTGTTTTGCGAAAACCCCATTTTGCTTCACAGGCCTGTCTCTCCGTTCTCCGAACTACCATGGAGATATTTTTGGATAAGAAAAGCGGGATACTAGCTAGTAGAAGAGAATTTAAAAGTTTCGTAAAAATCGTGAGAGCCGTTTTCGAGAAAAATACGAAACGTAAATTTTGGACCGTCACCCCCGCTCCCAATCGATGGAAATTGCTCATAACGTTATTTCCGCGTCGTCCAAAAATTTGAAAAAACAGCTTAATTGGTTCAGCCGTTCCTTCGCAAATTGAACTACAGTAACACACAGCACGGTTCGTGCGCTGAAATAAGATTTTTCGTATTCTGTAGGCCTCAAAACGTGAAGATCAGAAGAAAACCCAACTTTTTCAGTTTACCTTCTTGACCCATTGAGTACCGGAATGGAATTAAAGTGTAGAAGAATTTAAAACACTAGGTTACGGACAGAACCACGTGGGAAAGTTCAGTAAAATATTCAAAAAATCGTTGAGAACAGCGAAAATGATCAAGAAGCGGTTTCCGAAAAAACAAATGTTCGTGTTTAGTGTGAACGCTAGAGTAACTAACTCGTTAGTTGTACATCGGTTGTATAAAATTAGTGCTGATTTGCGCAAACCGTTCGAGTTTCTCTCATAGCGCGACACTCCGAGTAAAGAGTGTTCTTCAAATTCCAATATGTTGGAAAAGATCGTAGTTCAAGGGATAAGGGTACATAATGAGCTGTTCCAAAAGTATAGTAGGATATTAGTATTCAAGGAAAAGTTCAAAAATACGTTAATTGGTAGCTGTTCGATTTTTTCGTTGATGTTAACTAGTCTTTGGAACCTTTTAATAATATTATTTATTTATTCATCATTAACATTGTTAATAATAATGCTCCCACATTGTAAATAGTTTATATTTGGGCAGTTTGTGATTGATTTCCACACCGTTTTGTAATTTCTCTGTCAATTGTAATAAGTTTACAGTACCCCCGCTAAGTTTCGTAAGTGACAGGTTTGTATTTGTTTTTTGACGGGAATACGTCTTTAAAATTACTTCCATAGGGACGCAATGCAAAAAAACGAATGATAACAAAATCGGGGGATTCAGTTTAGTGTTGTAACTACATATCTATCATCTCCATCCAAATTTCAGTTACACCACTGGATAGCTAAAAAATCAAAGAATTTTTTTCTTCTTAGTTTATGTTGTCTTTAGATTAGGGACTCACAGCCAAAAAAGGGAGGAATATCCGAGTAATCATTCTCCTATAATGTTTGGGACAGTGAGTATAGGTGAGTGTGTTGGTGTTAGCGAGTGAATATCAGCAGATAGGTCACCTCAGTGAATCCCAGGGAGACGATAGGGGGATTTGGCTAAGGCGTTGGTGGTTTTAGTTTTTAACCTATTTTTACGATAAATTTTATTTCATTATTTCGAAGTTTTTATTGACTTTATTGCCGTTATGTGGAGCCGCCTTAGGACTTCCCTCAGAAAAACTCTCTGACCATCAAGTCTGAGTAAAGTCTGTTGGAGGGTAGGGCTTGGGACTACCTAGGGGTTATCACTCACCCCAACCAGCAATGTGAAAAGTGTGTGTTTTTTATGTGTAGGGTTAATGGCAGGGGATGCTAGTAGAGCTATATTATGATCTAAGTACAATTAAATATCACAATGAATTTAGTTACGACGAATTTAGGAGGAAACGTAACCGCATGCTGTAGCCAGGAAAAATGGAAGGGAGGGGCACATAAATTCTTCCTGTCGATAAATAAATTAACTCAATTCAATTGCCTCCCCAGACACACACACACACACACACGCACAATTTTGTCAAAATGATCAATTGCGGTGTTTTTGGCACTTGGAAAAAGATTGAGAGATATTGTCTCTGTTGTAGAAATAACTGTTTTTTTTCTGCCGACTACCAAAGTGTCCTTTTGCTCCGTAGGGCGACAAAACTAAACATCCCCCCCCCCCCCCAGGAAGTACGATCAAAATTGTAGTGAACTTCAAAGATTTGCCCTCTCTTTCAATACTCCTCTGGAAACGAACTGTCACTTAACGAGAGGAACACAAGGCCAAGGACAGTGCCCTGCGGCACACAGGTCTCACATCCTTGCGATACCCGAAATGAGATTGTTCACGTAAACAGAGCTATTAGTTCAGCAGAGCGGAGCGGGAAATATAAGGTTAAGTTTGTTAGCGCGCGGAAGCGCTAGTGTCGCACGCACGACATACCAGACGGCGGATAGACACTCCACGAACCACCTTCTCAATGGTCCGGAACGTCCCGCGACTATAGCGCGATCTCGCGTTCATAATCATAATCTTCCCCTTTTACCTCACGCAAACAAGTTACTACGGCCGGCTACTAGACCGCAGAGCCGCTTCTTCCTCCACTTGACCCCTACAGAAGACTTCGGTTCTCAACAAATATCTTTGTGAAAATCCGAAACTGGGACATCAACAGGCAAAAAGGGTCCAACGATTTGAATAAAAGCTACATGAGATTTTCAAGTAAAAATAGGAATGGTCTTTTGGACAGAAGGTTCAAATAGGGAACAACCCCCCCCCCCCCCCCAGCAGAATAAAACATGGTCAATACCACATGTGTGCTCCATAAACATTTCACTGAAAACTAATACAACAGAAATAATGGCCAGAATTTGGGAAAAATCCGGGACTAGATTGTTTTCAAAAAGATCAACGAACAAACTGATCATCCCTATAACTAACACCCAGAGTTGTCGCTAGATAGATGGGATGTGAGGAAAGACCATCGCTACTGAGTTGTCTCTGGAGAATGTTAAGGTTTCCTATGGATCGAACCAGTGAGCTGTGATTCATAATATCCAAGAGGCAAAAAAAGTGGCAGGAGTTCCTCGTATGTTGATGCTGTAGGTTTACAGGGAGGAAGTCCATAAAATTAGGGTTAAGGTCGATGTATCAGTTAGAATTTTGACCTGAATAAGAGGTCACTTAAAGTTCCTCAACAGCCAGGGAAGGCGAACTTGGTCAACTACTGCATATCTCTTTAAATTAAGGTTGTGGCATCAATAATTAATACAAGGGTAATTTACGAGCCTCTCGTGAGACAAATTTATATTTTTCGTGGTTATAGTTCTGGAATTACAGGGAAAGTATTTTGAATTAAGAAACGACAATATATTGAATTCCGGGAGTTGTGCCTCACCATACCTCACACTAACTTTTGCATTTTAAGCAAGGCGAACACAATACATCCCCCCATCAATTCACCTGCCAATCCCTAACACGTCCTATAAAAGCTCACAACAGGCTGGCACTACTCCACCCTTCACACAAGGAACAGACACGATGCCTGATGCCTTTACGTTGGAAGCCCTCCCCTACAATGCAGTACCTGACATGGAAGACAGACTGGCACATCCTCCTACTTGAGGACCTCAACACTCGAAATAAAACAAATTATATTCAATACACAAAATGTGAGCGAGTTGAGATTCGATTAGGGGAAATGAGAAATGCAGCTGTGTACTGAATAGCGTCATTTATCAAGGAAAATGTAGATGGCCAATTTATAGGGATAGAGCACCAATTAAACAGGACAAACAATAGAAACGGTACAACTTATAGTCGACAAACATTTAAATGGAATACGAAAGCAATCAAGTTTACTACTTGTAACAATCCAACAAACGCATAGACGACTATGTAATCTCAACTGTAGGCGACACTTCAATCATCACTCTGCAATGGTGAATAATTTGAAACTGTTGTGCAAAACAGAATATTCAAAGGTGAAAGTGGGCAAGAAAATAATAAGAGAACAAGGAGATGAACAGGGAAAACGAGGCTGAGTTATCATTTTCACATGAAATTTAAGTTTTGGCCAATAACTGGGGGATTTGCAGTTAATTTCTCCACACTTTTTGTGAGGGTTGGCAGATCTGAAGGTTTCGCACAGCCTGAGATAACGCAATACTAGTGTGCACAGTGAGCCATCTGTATTTACGTTTTTTGACGAGTACAAAAATACCTCAGCCATTCACTATCCTTCAATTGTTTGCAAGCAATTCCAATATTAATTAATTATTATTTTTAAAAACGGCGATGGTGATTTCCAACTTGTACTGTCCCTCACTAGGCAAAAGCTAATCCTTCCCATGAACACAAAGTAGAAATTCATTCACCAATTGAACGCCCCCCCCCCCCCTCTTCGATAGTGCTCGAATTCACTCGCATTAGCTTTTCATCTCATGTGTGCCATGCTCATATCTCATTCAAGGAAGATTTTTGGTCCTCATTGGTGGTTGTGAATAGTAAAGTTCCCATTGAAAGTTCTGGACACGAAGCCTCGTTTTTGCTTTGCAATTTGAAGAGAACAGCTATTCGAGTGTCTTTTTATGTATCTGTCTGCGTTCTTTTGTCCAATTACATTCAATTAAGTGTATAACACTTTCTTTAGTCAGAGGAGAACAACACTGGATAGGCAACTATGAGATCAGCTGGCAAAAAAGAGTATCGCCAACCAGCTTTGTGCAAATGGTGATCAACTTATTACTTAGAATTGACTGGGCTAGTTTTCATGGCTTTTCTGATGCAACAGTTAGGGAGAGCTGGGCCTCCTGCACGATCCTCTTTCATTCATTGTAATCCTGTGCCTCTGTCCTTCACAGTTGTCATTCCAAGTTTGGCCAGATCCACATGTCATCTCCAGCTTGGCGTGGAACGAATGTTTGTTTTATCACCTTGAGGATCTTCTTAACGGTGATGATGGATGCGTGCAACGCCTTCTAATGGAGCAGGCTAGCTAACATCCTCCATGAACCTCCAATCACCCACGGAATAGCAAAGTACTGGAAGGAAGATTGCGAGCAGCTACATGAAGGACAAGTAATTGGAGTATGCAGAGAGCTATCACACCAGATGCCTCAGTGCACAGGAGCATAGCATACAGCTGGCTGCTTAGGGCAGCAATGCCAATGGTACCGTTCTATTGTTATGACAGCCGGGGAAAGACTGCACAATCGCTTTAAAACAATTCTGCTCCAGGTATTCATGGAAATCCCTAAGTCCCAAAAGTCATCTCCACCTTCAGATGCAACCGGCTCTGCCTTGAAACTAGTGTGGAGCAACACTAAATTACACACCCAGGCAAGCAAAACTATGACGACGGAAACGCACTTACAACTCAACTTTACTTTAACGGCGCTCTACATGAACAACAGAAAAACTGGAACTACGCTGCAAATGATAACAAACTACTCCGACCAAAACCTGGAGAACAATATTTGAATACAATTGATATTTTGACTTACATATTCACTCCTTCAAAATCGTACAATTACCAACCAAACGACAACATACAATTACGAATTTTTTTTAAAGGCTTTCGTTACTTTCTAAAGAACATTATTTGAAACTGTGCAGGTGCACTGATATAATTAAGAAATTAACAAATAGCTTTTGTATAAAACAGGCGAAAATAATATTATAATTAACAGTTTCTCCCAAAACACTTTGGAGGATTAACTCTCCAGAGGTTCGTTACATTTCAACAATTCACAAATAATAAAAGCGGCCTGGCCTTAGGCCTCAAAGGCCTAAAAATTTTGCAACAAACTCAAAATTTGAATCACACAAACCAAACAGAAAAATGTTCGTAGTCATTTATTTTATATGAACGGTAACGAAACAACATTCTATTGATACTGTAACAGTTAGGTTCAAAATCGCGAAGGTAACTTAAAAGAAATTTGCAACTTGAAGGTTTAAGTCGGTTTCGATTAAATTTTGTAACGACTACTCAACGGCAGGCCGCATCTCTGACGTATATTTGAGGTAAAATTGTACATTCAACTTACACTATTCGACTGTGTGAAGGTTTGGCATCGTTGATTGAGCGCTTAATGAGAGGAAACAGATCGTTAAATAAGAATTAAGGATGGGGACGTTAATTGAGTTTGGAATTGAGGGGAAGTGAACTGCCCAGGTGGGACCCACTTCCTTAACCTCTGACATGCCCAAGGAGAGATTTATGCCAGATTCAGTAGCCTGTAGGATTGGCTCTGTTGACTGGGCGCTACATGAAATAGCCCTGGCCATCAAATGTTATTTAGGGCTGTAGTTTAAATGGTCTTTGACAGAACCAGGGTGATACGCCAAATAAATTCTAAGTGAGCGTCAGCAATCACTGCCTCATGTACCATAAAGAGGAACTGCACGGCACCACTTTTTACTCATTGCAACATCTAGTATGGAGTCAACTCAACACAGTTTAACAATGCGAAAGTTTCGACATTGGACATCAACTGGAACACAACGAATGAGTACTCTAATTGAGTCGATGCATTAAAATACGGCAGGACCATAAACAGTCGAAGGAACTACCATGGCACCTGCTTCTTGTATCCGTACAAGAATACATGGAAGATCGCTCCAAGAGTCTAAACTAAACACATGGCTCCACAGGTTTGAAATTCGCAGTCTAAAAGTTTGATTCGCTAAGTTACTACTGAATTTCACAAAAACAATAAAAGGAACTTTAATAAATTTGGTCTATTTTACTCGCAGTTCGAAAGATGATCGCATCGAAGAGCTCCAAAATGTGCTTGGGAAAAGACTGCTTCACGCTTAACACACTGACCAGTTTAGTTTAGCGTGAGTTCAAGCCCCCCCCCCCCCCAGCAAAACTTACTTTTCCACAAGTCCAGATGACAACGAACAAAACGTTTTGTTTCGTCCATCCGTTTTGTAACAAACTAGAACAGTATCAGTGGACCCAATACACGAAAATGTCTCTCAATGCACCTTCTTACCCACCTTCCCGCCTGAACATAATAGAATATTTTGTAGACCCGATACACAATCTACGTAACCAACCAAAAAGAAACCCTTCAAGTGAGTTTAGGACGATCCAAAACAAAATATACAAAATGCCACGCCCCACTTAAGAACACCGCAGAGATGTTCATTCCCACCAACAATCGACTCACGAAAACCCTGCGTTAACGTTATGTAATGAACATATCACGTCGAAACTGCTTCATCAAAACTCCTTGGTCCTAAACCACAAAAACTTCCATCGTTCCTCCACCCAGATTTGACGCCATGAAGAGGCACAGCATCTCTGGAAACCCACCACCATCATTCCTTGCGCTCGACAAAATCGATTTTGTAAACGCAGCAGTTGCCCGCTAGCACACCCCAATTTCAGTTGGTACGCTGTATGTCGACGGCCTAACCATTGAAACCAGTCTTGAGTCGTACAAATTTGGTGAAAAAAGGACTACTTCAACAAACCTATCGTTGCTTTACTAAAAGTTTCATGATTATATTATTTACATACATTCATCAACCCTAAAACTCTACCAAAATATACAAAAAAGAAAAAAAAATCGGGTACATGAAGTTCATGTTTATCTACTTCAAGTAACTATCCTAAAAATAAGTTGCTTATGAGTGGAAAAAAAAACCTTTTATTACACGCTCGTTTCTCATTTCCATTTGAATGGTCTTAGAAATAAAAGTGATTCATTCTTTCAATCAGAGTATCATTACTATTTATGCGACCATTATAATATTTACAAGATAATGCGTTAAGCTGCAGGAGATCGACCAAAGTTGACATTATTTCTCTCTTCCCCCAATTAAAAAAAAAAAAAAAAAAACTAAATGAACATTGAATTCAAATTATTATAACTATCTGTCGAAACTCTTTCACCCTTACATGTAGTTAACTCAATCAGTAGTCGAAGGCTCCACGATGGCAACCTTGTTGGATAACTGAGGAACAACCAATACAGAAAGTAGTTATCTAACATGAATCAACACAAACAATGCCATCTGTGGAAATTAATCATGAAAGGAAAATTGAGACGCACGAAGCTATAAAATTCGAACTATTACCGAAGTCACCAACTTATTGGTAAAGGCGGGACCCCAAGAATTTGCTTCTTTTTTTTTTTAATGCGCTACCCTCATTAAACACGTAATTCGTTAAAAACTAATAACGGATTCATAAATTACCGGAATAGATTTATTTACTCCACATCCTACTGCTCTCCCGATTTTTTCGCTGTATTCACGATTAATTTAACTGTATTTCGCTACCGAATTTGAATCAACTCGCATAGAAGTTCGTGCTTTTTCTCAAAGCGTTAAACAATTCAATAACATTTTTCACGCAATTTTGAAGATTTCACTCAATTTGCCAGCAATTCATATTCACAATCCATTTTATCCTTTTTATGCACGCAAAGTTACGCATTTTTAAACGTTAAGCAACGGGCTTTACTAAATTTTTCATGATTTTTCGCACGATTTCTCTCAACACAACAGAATTTTAACTTCCACACGGCGTTAAAGAATTTTCTGTCTCTTAGGCGTTTACTCAACTACTTCACTCGATTTAAAAACAAGTTGCATTCAATTTCCTAATGGTTCTAAGGTATTTCTCTAGTATTTTGTCTTCACACCCCAAAATTGTAATCTACGTTTATAAATTTTTTCAACAGTGCTGTAATTATAATTATTCCATCCCTCCCGATCATTTTAATTCGAGTTCCAATGCCAAGTGAACGTCGATGGTGGCAAAGAGGTACGGAGCAGTATTTATTTAGCGATGAATTAGGTTATCAAATGATAGCTTCCCAAGCGAAGGGCAAAAATATGCCTAGAACAAAGCGGTCCCATGCCATTGTAGCATGAGAATATTTACTCAGCGAAACACATAAAATATGAACTGAAAATTGTGTGATATTGACTGTTATACATTGCACTTCGCAATGCATACCAAATTCGAACGAGTCCCTGAGGGTCGTCTTGGAGCTCAGGATGAACTCAAGACTCTTAAAGATCAAGGTTAGGACTTCAATTGTGGTTCTTTCCTTCATGGGAGAGCACGACAGCCGCAGGAAGCTGGATGAAATTCAATATATCGACGTCACTCTCCCTTTGACTAGTTATTGTAATTGTTTGTACGATTCACCACCATTAAATCACTTCTAGCAGAATTCTGTTTCACCACAATCTCGTCTTCACTTCAATGCAGTGGCCCAGATAAGCACAGGTTGGGATAAGAGGATAAGTAAATATTTGAGAGCAATTGGTTACGTGAGCAATCGATTTTGAATAAAAAAGTGTCATGAACTCTTGACCTAATCAGCGTCTGTTAGCCCCAATTCCTATTCATACACACAAAATTAAAGGAATGCACAAAACACGAGTGACGATGGATTATTGTTGATGTATTCCTCCAGTAGGTATAAGGTATTGTCACAATCTAACTTTCTCATTTGTTTTCCTCCCTCACGTTCCTGTTAGTGCACAGATCTTACCGTTCTCAGACAAAAAAAGAAATTGTTGCCCACCTGTTATGCAGTAACGTGGTCGTGCCCAGTAGGATATGGCTGCGCTCGCATAGCTCGCCTTCTCTCCCGCCGCTGACCAAGTACCAGGCGAAGCCTTTCCATTTTCCCTCGCGTCGCTCTGTTCTCGTCACTCTCAGCAGCTCGATCGCCGAGATTCGACAGTTCTGGAATACCTAAAGCGCGAAAAATCCAAATTCTCTTAACTGCTTCAACGCCTTAATAAATATATTGATAAAATTAAATAACACATGGGACTCACAACTAGAGGTAGATGGTGGTGTGGTAGACGTGGTAGGTTGAGGTTTCGCTGTTTCTTGAGGTACAGCGCGATACTGAGGAGTGGCACACAGAAGATCATTTAGAATGTGTATGATTGTAGATATGTCCCTCTTGGGCCGACCAAACCTGTCTTGGAGGGCAGGATTCAATGTACCTATTGGAGAAACGCGAGAAAGTTGTGAAAGTCATAGCATTCAACAACGACATTGAATAAAGGCACTGAATCTGTTCATGAAGGCACTCTGACGTAAAAAATATATAGAGCGACGCATTACAGAATCTTCTTCACCCCCCATGTACATTACACGTTGGTCCAATGATATTTTACGTAAATTTTTATTGTGCAACAGTTAAAAGTCGTTTGTCAGTCTCATTAAACCCATGAGGAGAAAAATCCAAAAGAGAAAGATTCAACGTTCTCTGAATCAAATGTTTATCTACTTAACCCTACTAACTAGGGCCATAGGCTGTGTAACTGGCTGAAAAGAACATTTCTAGTTTTCATCAGATTTTCAGATTTTGAAGGTTTCAGAGTCCAAAAAATGCATAGAATTTGATATCCAACCAACAGATCAACATGGGATGCCGAAAAAAGTGTTTGAGCCCGACATTAACTACAGTTATCAGGATCAAAACACCAAATACATTTTTTGTTCTCAATGGCAGTCACGATTTCGAATTCCTAGTGGCACCACGACAACATAAAATTTTCACGAAGGAGGATGAACCGAATGAGAAGGATAGAGGTATGAACCAGATGAATAGTAGCATAGAGGTGAAACCCCTTGGGGGTAGACACGATGCAACCCTTAAGCTATTCCTCAGAGGCAATGTCAGGGTGGCTTCAGCCACAGAGGGAAAACAAACCTTACCACTGGCACGAGGAGTGATAGTTAACATAGATATGGTAGATATGGTTTAGCTCAGTAGACAACTGCCAAGCATTCAACCAACATTGGGATTCTCCCTCCATTCCCTTCCCCTGAGGAAGCCTCTCTATAACCCCATGATACACTCTATGTGCGGAGTTTCCTGCAGTTCTCACTCTAGTCTCTGAGCGCCTTTACTTACCTTTACACCGATTCTCCTTCTCATCTAACTTACTTTCTCTCAAACTTAGCGTCTCTGGCCTTGTCAGAGCCTTACTTCTGTCCTTCAAACGAAGTGGTGGGTGTCTCTCTACTAATGCTCGAATACATTCTCATTTCCTGTACTTTCTCATTTTCCTTCGAACCCTTGAATTGAGTTTTGCTGGAGCACTATCTATAGCACGTCGGTGTGACATCGGAAGTCAGCAGTGGATGAAAGTTAAACATCGAAAAATATTCAACAATATGATCAGAAAGGTCAGGGTAACAGGATAAATACTAATAAATATTACCAGAAAACGTTCCAGAATAGACGCCTTTACCATGGTGGTGCATGCTTTCTATTATTGCGCCCTGCCTCCTTTTAATACTCGTGGCCTCCTGAACAGAAAGAGAGGGAAGTATTCAATTAATTATCATGATCATGTACACAAGAATCTGCACAAAGTCTATCCAGATCACAACGTGCACTTGGACACAGCGGTTCAACCCTAATGCTTGTCTCTGTTCACCAAGCTTTTGATGCTGCCCATTCGAATATTTATCTTATAATAATTCCGTATGTTTGTTTGCTAGTGAGGCTGAGTTACTGAGCCAAAAGCTCAAGCTCATTCACGACAGTTCTGCTTGTTCTGCTGGCTAGTATCAATATTGCCCCCCCCCCCACAAGACTCCATCTTCCAGAAACAAACAGGCAGTGATGCGTTCCTTCTACATTGCAGCCTTTAAATGAATAGAAAACAACAAATAGCTTACTTTCAACGCCTAAGTAAATTGCAGCTGTTGTGTACCTTAAGACAAACAAGTATTTCGCTATACAACTCTTCAAACTGGTTTCTAGAAGCATGACAGCCAACACCAATAACTTCAAGAGGGGAATGAAAGAGTGGCACAGGGCAAAGGAAAGACCCAGGAGCTTTCACATGTTGCTTTTGATATGGTCAGCGTTGACTGTTGGACATATATATTTTCAACTTTTTATGTTTCCTTCACAATCGAAGGTTCAGGAGCATTACGTCATCCGTTTTCGTAACCCATTCAGCGCGGGCCGCAAAATGGGGTACAACCTCCCATCCTGAAGTAGTTTTTGTGACATGTCTCAAAAAGAGGGACGTGGTAATATTACACCCGTACGGCACTCAACCCCTGCTGTAGTAATATTACCACACCCGCACTGAATGGGTTAAGATGATCTTTGCAACTCTGGAAGTCTCCCGTTGGGTAATCTGACAATGCATTGTGTACATAATGCTGATTGATTACGACTCTAGGGGATTTTCTGACAGGGGGCAGCAGCCCTTCATTTATCAAGAGGTCACAGTATATGAACAACGCCTGTTGTGATCCATCATGCACTTGGAGGACCCATCTTTTACAGATATCCTCTAACAATGTATGACCCTTACAGCACCTGGGTGAATTAGAAATAGATGTCTTCATTTCCTTTCAAAACTTGATGATTGTGTTCAGTTAAATGTGTCCCTCTACCCTACTGATGATTGTCGTGGTCAGGGACTCTCCAGCTCTGTATTCAACTACTCCTTTCCATTCTTCTATCATCCACGTTCACTCTTACCGAATCCTGCCCTTCGGGACGTTGCCCTCATTGTTTGACAGCTTATTAATTATAGATAATAAGAAACATGATTCTTGGTGACATTTCATATCACCTCCTAAATAATCTTACACCCTTACTGTGTGTACCCTTTTTCTGAGAAGTTTAAAAGAATAAGACTAGACTACCGAGTTGGATTTTTTTAAACAGTGAGATGGCCAACTGAATGTCACTCATCCAACACACTTTGAACCCAAAAATGCTTCAGTTTCAGCACACTGAAGTACAACATTAACTCGTTACACTAGTAGAGTAACTGTAAATTCGCATCAAAGTAGAACCATTTTCCTCAAAATTTAATACTTAACTTTGCAACCAGCCCGAAGTTTAAAATCAGTCAGATAACTTACTTCGATAGCATCACTTTTAGAGGTGAGAACTTCAGAAGACAACTGTTTGAGAGTTTGGGTAAGATTTCGAGAGGCTTCAGCCAACGCTCTGGTGTCCAGAACAGGCTTGACGTCTGAGGTAGATGTGGAGCCATTACAGGCACAATCGGGCGACTGAATACTAACTGCTTGAATGGACGAAGACGGGCCAGCCGGGGCGGGGGCGGGGGCAGGGGAAGGGGCGGCAGGTAACTGAATGGAGGAACTAGAAGGCGGGGGAGGAGGAGGAGGAGGAGGTGGCGGAGATTTGTGAGCCGAAGCTGAAGTAAGAGTGGCAGCATGACGTTTGTTGGAACTTCCAACAGGAGCGACTGTAGACAGTTGAAGTTGTATGAGCATCATGTGGTCACCAAGGCGCATCGTCAAGTTTAAAGGTGCTTTCCCGGACAGAAAGTCGTTTACCTGGTGCGCAAAAAGAAGAAAAAACCCATTAGTAATAACAATGGGTCGAAACAGTGTCGTCTAAAGAAACTACTTGATCTGAAGTAGCACAACCCTCCTAATCCAGGTATTGAATATAAGATTAAGAGTATGTTCAATGGGGCAGTAATAGACAAGACATGATTGATGACTAATCACTAGCTGATTACAAGTCACATTAGTACGCAATATCATCACTTTCGAAGAAGTTATCATTTCAACCCAGAATTCCTCAAACTTAGACAACTTTAACGATTAAGCCATGGTCAGCAAGAGAAAAGATAATTTTGAATTACATCCAGATAAAAGTTATGTACTCTTAGCATAAAAATTAAAACTTCATCAAAGATTGCACATATTCATATCACGAACAATTTTTAAAACGTGAGGTCTGTTAACTACCAAATACAACAAACAATATCCGAAAATTGGAGAGTAAAGGTCTCACGGTGCATCACCACCACAGCACCTGTTATCTTATTCTTCGTCATGTCACGAATTAGTTAACGCGAGGTTAATAAAATGCAAGGCAATTTAAAGATTTATTATTTACGCCTCATTTGCAGGCAATATGATCATTCTTGTAGATTAATGCTCTGAACCTGTGATACATTTTGAATTGTGATGGTTAAACAAACGTTCATGAGATAATCAGCGAATAGACTGACGTAATCCAGTTCAAAGTCAAATGAACAATGAATATGACTCTTCTTTGGATGGCTTTTTGAGTTATCAAAATCAGTGGCGGACCACTCATTAGATAAGTCATTGGACACACCACTGGAAGTCATAAGGACCATGAGCCATTCTGATTTTGATGAGGAGAGGTAGGTTCCAACGAACATTCAAGAGATTGGCAAGATTTGAATTCAGATAGACGTTAATATCAAATTCTTACTTGGGAATCGTTGAGGCTTTCGAGTGCCTGCATAACGCTTTGCTCCGGACGCTGCGCCTGAAATCGATCAATTTTGTTGTAATTAGCGGGTGAAATATTCACAAAGTGCAGCACATATTCTAATTAATTGATTATTGTATAAATGACCAACTGAACAATAACTTATTGAAATTAAGTTTGATAGCGTCATCAGTTAGTTAGCTAACTAACACAACTAACAAGAGTTAACAACAATTTCGCAGTTGGTCCCTCAATTAAAATCATAACCTATACAGCATAACCTTCTGACGAGGCAAGTTAAGAAGTTCCTCAAATGTGAAGTAGCAAAAGCGTTTTCTCATGAAAATTACATTTAAACCTCTAAGAGTAAGCCAAACGTGTGCCCATCTAACGGGGGCAACTCCAACAGCAACTGTTGTCTCATTATTTCTAGCTCAAAATTGCAAAACTAATGAACAAATTGCTTACCAGCAAACCAGTCTCAACACTAGGTAACAGAGTGAGGCGGCTTCCATTAACCAAATGGTTTTCTTGAACTGAACCACCTCGCAACTGCCTGTAAAGACAAATCCGTTTTTTAGCATTACAATGTACATGACTTATGGGAAGATGATGAGATTAAGAAGACTATTAGTGATAGCCGATACTTCAAATTTTCAGTAAGTAAGCGATTTTCGTCACGATGGTTTCAGTGATTTTCACGAATTCAATTCAGCCTTCTGATATTCTAGTACTTACGAACTGTGTCTTTGCTATTAATAAATATCAGAATGTGGGCTGTTAGCCTAATGTTCTCTATTTGAGAGAAAAAAAAAGTAGTTTTTTTAATCAGTAAGTAGGGTTGCGGTATTACATTCTTCAGCCCTACGTAGTAGATAGGTAAGTTATGTAATAGGTTGAATTTTATTTTAGGTTTCTTTAGGCTTCACGTGTCTAAGCTTACAGGGCCAGAAAACTAAATACCTCTTAACGAAATGAGACGAGTGCGTACATTTGTATCACCGTGGAATGATAAAATAAGGATGTGAGAAAATCGGCCCGAAACTAACTATATCATAATGATCAAAACACCAAATATGGTTTTTCCCTCAAAAGTGACAAACTATGTTGACCAGCTTTTTTTTCTTCATTCTATCGCAGTTTTTTCCTTATAAACTCAGCTCCACGTTTCCAAAAAAATCCGAGTGGTAGTCCAATAAACTATATATACTATGAGGGCTCAATAACGCTCACTAGCGACCCTAGAAATCCCAGAATTTCGACCACTGCCAATTACCATTCATTTCTCACAGTTTTTACTCGATAATCGCAAAACAGAAAACACGATACTTCTCAAAAATCATGTTGGCATTCCCCTGTGCACCGAATTCTCAACAACAGCCGTTTCATGAATAGGAGCAACCACCAAGGCAAGGGCTACATTCTTCCTATAAGCAGGATGTTATGTTTGACCAAATTCAAATGGACTCAGTGAAAAATAGATTGGATTCGTAACTGAAGCCATGAAAATCGCTCACTGAATGTATACCGCTAAAAGAAGCTCTTCAGCTCAAATTCACTGGTTTTCATGGCTTTCGCCACTAATTAAATTAATTTTTCATTTGAACTCTGTCGTAACTTCATCTGGTGGAAAGTGATAGCGCTAATAGTCCTCGAATTTATCGTGGTGCTTCTACTTGTGTCACGGCCATTATTGAGCAATAAGTACACAGAGAATTAATGAGACTGTAAACGCGGTTTATTTAGAACAATTATAATCAGTTACAGAATTATCAGGTAAAAACAGAGAGAAACAGAAGTAGTGATGCCATCTGATCAAGGAGGTTGGTAAATGGGAGGAGAAGTGCACAGCTGCCTATCTGCCAGATGTGCTTGGCCAAAGGCCGTCAAGGTTGTTTATCAGACTCTCCAGAGAGCAAACAACAGAGATCCTCAGTCTGGAGAGAGATACTATATGAATGGTATGTTGCCTGTTCAGTATGTCTCTGTCCACCTGGCCGAGATTGGTAGGACAGAGCGGAATTGCAGATTCTGCAAGGTGGAGCTGGAATTAGCAGAACATGTACTGTGCAGTGCGCCTAAGAGTGTTCATCAGCTGCAGACAGAGATGGTTGTAGGGATGGACCTCAAGGTCGTCTTGCATTTTGTGCTAGAATGGTGGAGACGTACGAGAGAACACCGAGCTGGTGGAACAGGGAGGACATGAGGGGGCTCATGGATGCCAGCACAATAGGTCCAGTTGTGGTTGCAGAGGGGGATTCTTATGAGCGTCGCTGTATAGGTACTTGATAAGACTACTCTGTCAGTTTTTCCGAAGATATTAGTAATGTTTGAGCGTTCAAGGAAAAAACTGGGCTAAAATAGATTTTCGTAGATGGGTTTGTTACTTTATTGTGCTGCTCTTGTCATTTTCCCATGGATCAAAATTTTAAGGTATTCTTGTGTTATCTACAGCTGTCCATTAAAAAAATGTAATCAAAATCGACGTTTTTGAGAAAAACAATTTAGGGATTAGATCACTACTAATTAGTTATGGGCAGACTTCACTCATATCCTTATTTTAGTGTGCATGCTTGATATCAAGTTTGAGGTGATTTGGTTCAGCCATTGTCTCTGAATCGTGTTCATAGACGCACACACACAGACCTTTGTGGAACCAACAGGTAGAACAGTAAGGATATGAGCAATTTTCATCAATGGTCAGAGAGTGGGGGACCCAACTGTAGAAAAAACGAAGGTTTTTCGCTTCTCTTTTTTAGAAAAGGGCTCTAACGATTTGGATAATGCTTTCAATAGATAAGTATCTTCTACTAATCTACACCAAACTGTTGCTGTGCATAAATACCCACGTGAGATGTAAATAGGCCTTTGAATGAAAAGGAGCTTTTCAAACTCACAAGGTTGTGTTCAATACTTATAATACAGGTATATCTGTAATACATTGTATTGTGATCCACAAATGTTCTTCTTACAATCCTTAGAATGTAGATCCGAACCGAAAATGTGCCAACAATCGTGTTATTTTCAACGTTTTCGAATTTCCCTCAGCAAATGCGTATGTAACTGAATTAATTTGATCAATGTTCTAGCAACCTATGCCGACATTGTTCCCCATAGCTATGAGCGTAACAATCCGTTGAATGGATATACATCGGAAAATGAGCTTCGCTGAATAATAAACTATCGTTTTTCTAGTTTTCTCGGAAAAGGCTCATATTAACCTAGAGAAAATTGGATTAGTTGCAACATGGGGGAAAATTCCTGAGCGCATGTGTGGCTGAAGAAAGTTATGTGATGAGGCGCACTGGGTATATCCCTATTTTTCGACTGGTCGAATGTATAGTCTCACGGATTGTTGTGTATTGGTGTAGGCATGTCGGTTTGATCACCAACAAATAAGTACGTCTTGAATGGGTGCGTGCACAAAGCTGGCTGAAAAAGTTGATTCGCCAGATGGTTTCAGGAGGTTGCGTCGAAAAGACGGGTCAATCTTCACTCTTCAACTTTTAAAAAGAGTAATATTTTCATTATTACTTCTTTAAATTCCAAAATTGTACCTCGAGAATTTCGCGGATTTCGTGTTTAAAATAATTTTCGGTAAAAGCAAAGAATATGGACAGCTCCCTCTGAAAAGGCAATATATCGATATATCACGACCGAGGTCAGGTTATCGATATGCCCGACATTGTAGGCTTAACTCGCTATGTTTGAAATTAGAAATAACTACAGCTGTACGATTACGCCAATTAATTAATGTTCATAATGTAATACCCTGTTATATAATTATTTTAAATGTACAAAGACTATTAAAAGGAGTTAATTTAATGAAATTAGGAATGGGTATATGCAATAAATATGAGATAACTAACGGATTGATATCGATACATGCAGTCGTAGAGTTATCAAGCGACCTATCGATACATGCAGTCGTAGCGTTATCAAGCGTTCGGTCCATATTCTTTGTTTCACCCTAATGTTCTCTCGCATTTCGCACGCTTTATAATGTCTGAGCGCACTTTGAATGAAATGTTTGGAGAAGACAGAGACACGCTTAGGATGGAAGCAAAACGAAGGATCGAACTCACTCAAGACGAAAACAGAAGACAATTCAAGAAACGAGGTAAGGAAGCCCGACTGTACAAGAAAGGAGATTTGGTCGCTATTCGTAGAACACAACCAAGCGGAAAATTCCAGAATAAATACCTTGGACCCTATCGAATCAAGGAGGTGATGGCTAATCAACGCTATCCTGTTGACAAGGTGGGTTTTGGTGAAGGGCCAAGGCATACTACATCAATGGCAGAATTCCTGAAACCTTGGGTGGCTGGAATACCTGATGACGATACTGACGATGAATACGATGTCCTACTCGATGAAGATGAGGAAACTGCACATGACGACGACGATGATCAAGACAGCCCAATATCCTCGAGGACGAGGAGCTGCCAGGATAACCGAGCGTGGAATGTAGATATGCTGCCATCCTCTTGCAGAGAGGTAACCCGCGAAGAAGAAGAAGTTGGAGCCGAGATGGCTGATCCGCGTTTGTCTGTCGCGTAGTTACGAGTCATATGTTAGTCGCGTCTGATTAAAATGAAAGTTAAGCGTTGTAAAGTCGAATGTTGAGTCCGTTACATTTTTCGTTCAAATTGTCATCATAAATAAATTCAGTTGAAGGTAAAGGCGCGCGTCAACTTATTTTGGTTCACAACAATCCCCACATATTTTTGGGGGCCGCTCCGGGATTTGAACCCGGGACCTCTCGCATTCACTTTTACGGCCAAACTTGGCCTCAACTGTTAAGATGCGTACGCGCGCGTTCCTCGTACGTGCATGGACGAGTTACCGAGGGTAGGAAAACAGCGTGTGGCCTAGGGGACGAGTCGCATCAAAATGAAATTAGCCTCTGACGTCCCAGCCGAGACATTGGGATTCCACCTTATCGAAGAGTGTTATATGAATATCTTGTTGGGAGCAAGAGAGAGGGAGCAATAAAAACTTGCATTGATTGATGAATGGGACGAACAAGATGGAGGACTGTATTGATACACTGGATTTTAAACGGTAACTTGATTAGAGCAGGCTGTAGAACTAGTTCGCTAGATAAGTGAACTTGTGTTAGGACGAGAGCAAGGAGCTACGAATACTGAATACTACAGGCACTGATTGCGACTGATTTACAGTCCGGACGAGGGGGGGGAGGAGCCTAAGAAAAGTGGGGAGTGAGTTGTGAACATTTTGGAAAATCCTTGAAGCCTTTTCATAGCAGGAGGGGCTAATTGAACTCCCATCAGGTAAGGAAAAAAGCCCATGCAGTGGGGCTTTTCAATTGACACAAACTAATTTGACCAGGGCTGAGCTGAACATATCTATTTATTCCGAGTCAACTATTTTGTATTTGCTCTAAATAAATATTAAACCTGCCTTTATTTCTTCTCGTCAATGCAAGTTACTTGCCTATGAAAGTTACCTACTTGTCAGCCTAGTCAATCAATAAAAGTACGATAAAGTACTGCATAATATAATATAATGTATAGTCCATTTCAATTTCCAAAATCAGGGACGACAGCGATTCATCACGAAAGTTCAGGAGCAGGAGTTGCATTGACAGTCCTGGCTCGAGCGAAGATCAATCTTGACTGCAGAAAATGAAGACATTTCGTACGGGAATGCTAGATTGGATTCCGTTTTCATAATCGTCCACTTTTTATGTCAAAGAATTTTTCAACTTTACCAAGATAAAAACCCAATTTAAAAAAACTCAAGTCAACATTTATCTTGACGCTAAAGAACAAGGTAGCTATGCGCTGTTAAATGTAAATACAAAAACGAGTTGGAACGGTAGACCAAAATATCTGCTGATAAGCATCACACGAAGCACCATGCCTGACACCAACAAAATGCACGCCGCGACTATCTCATGTTGATAATGAAAAATCTCCACTGAGGGAAATGATTTCGGCACATTTGCAGTAAATAAACCGCTGTTTTAACACCATAATATTGTGTGTAACCCTCGATCGTTACTCGCGGTTCATCACCATTTGATTTTCAACGTTCCACTAAAACGATACTGATCAATTAAGCTTTTTTTTCGAAGGGTAGATGTTTGGGAGAAGCTTAAAACCTGTATGACCGCCACACTTCATTAACTCTGGTGCTCCCAACCTGTGTTTTGAACCTCGTTGTTCACTCATACGGTTATAATGTAAACATTTGTACAATATAGAATTTGTAAAGATATTTGGCGCAAAACTGTAAAAGAAAAAAAAGAAGAAAAAATAAAATAACTTATATTCCATGAACATCGCTAGAAACTCGAAATCATCTACTGAAGTGTGTGAAAGCAAACAAAGAATGAAGACTTAGCTGGAGAAATTTAGGGGATATTGATTGCCTATGTCGTCCTAAAGTAGGGCCCCCCCCCCCCGATCACCCTTTCTGTGAAGCAACCAAAATTAGTGATCAATGTATCGGAAAACTCCTTTCAATGAGTGCCAGGTTTCCAGAACCTTCGAAACAATGGTCCCTCTTGGAAATGTCAATTTTCCAATACGCCCTCTTCTTCTCTCACACCTTTCTATGACACCTCATCGATGCACTCTGTTCTTGTAACCTTCTCACAGTTCATTTCGTTCGTTTAGGTGTAACGGGCCAGGTCATTTCTGGCCTACTGGCTCCTGGGATGCAGCAAGTCCTAGCAGCCGAGTTCTTCGCTGATCCTCAGATCTAGCGTAGCACCAAAGCAAGGTTCCTTCGTTGCGCAGCTTTGTCACGAGGGAATGCACGATGGGAAGCTCTATTCTGACTAGACGCAGTTTGCCCTGGACAGGAGGGACTCAGTCGCGTCCCTTCCTGGATGCTGAGTTCATATAATAAAGAGCAAAAGGCCTTCTAAACATCCCGTCACTGCACCACATGGGCAATCGTCGAAAGTGTAGTGCTGGAAAAACATGAATCGCGCGTTAAAGGGGATTTTCAAGGCTTGGTATGAGGTGGTGCAGGGTCCTAGCCAGCTCCAATCTCTGTATGACGAGGAAATCCACCAGGTATACTGCACAATTGGCAGGAAGAATACGATAGTGTACATGACAGGCACGGGGTGATGCGTCTCATGCGGACGCAGACAAAGAGCCCATATGCACAGTGAGGGTTGAGCACATTGGCTTTAATTGGAGGATTTGTTGAGGCACTCAGTTTGTTCTGGCGATCCTCCTGCAGCTCATTTCGTCCAGCTCCCGCGTGTGACTAAATTGTCATTCCTCGTTGTTAATATCTTCCATAGCGCAGTCCACTAACCTCTTGTTAACAACTAATTTCATCGCCTGTCTTTAATTTTCCGTTATTTCTCTAGCACCGAAGTGGTGATTTTATTACCCTCGCCTGGAAAAATGCTGTCCGTTTATTTTTCTCACAAAGTTAAGGGATCAATTGACAGAAATAGTTGAATGGTTTGGATAACAGAAGATTGTTTCAACCCTTGTTATTCGGTGGGACGCTATAAGATGATTATCCAGCTCTTTGCTCTCATCAGCTGCTTGAGCTCTGGGGGCTAAATCACTTCTAGGGCACTTCAACTTATGAAGTTCGTATTGGGTCAACTGAATTACGTTGTGGAGGCAATTTCCTCCCTTTTCTGCCTAAAAGGCTCGCATTTGGAAACAATGCTTTCAGTTAAGGTGATTAGCCGGGTCTTAGCTCCCATCGGCTTTGTGAGCTTTGGTGCACGTCAACCTACAAGAATATACAAGTTGAGCTGTTGAGTTGAGAAGATTAACTGAGCCCTTGTTTGTTCACTGATATCGACGACAAATCTATTAAAAGAACAAGATTCGATTCAGAATAGGGGTTACTGTAGGCTAATGGCGTGAAATGACGAATTCAGCGCTTGTCACGATCAGCTGACGGCGATGCCCTACTCAGCTGACTGTGTGTAACTTTTGCACTAATCAAACAGTCGAAATGTGGAACCATCCCATGCTCCGTCAATGCGCGTTGCAATCGTCAGATCTCGAGTATTTAGGAAGTATCAGCGTTCCCCATCGCTCTCTTAGCATTTTATCGGCAAGATACGAACTCACCCATTTTGGCTGGTTTGTTAATCAATTGAGGGTGCACGGCGAACGTTATGTTTTACAGCGGCCCTTGATCCCTGACAAGTATTTCGGTCCTTAATGACGCCAATGCCATGTAAGGAGGGATTATTCGACGGATACCTATTTGAGTAACTCTGTCCTATATTTGGGATAAGTCCTGCTGTGAAGTTTACTTCGCTCTGTGGCGTTATACGAAGGCTGAAAGTGGAACTTGTGTGGAATTACTGATCAGCTGACGTTAACGTCATATCAGCTGACTGCGTACGAAGGGTTAATTCGTCATTTAACCTACAAGGCTCGCCCGAGAAATTGAGCTTTTACTGTACTATCGGGTTTTGTAGATCAATCCGCACTATGATATGCCGGAAAACTTTAGTGGCTTCAGTTGCAGTTTTCAAATTATTCTGGAACACGCTGTGGTGTTAATGTTGCGTACTGGAAATTGTCGAGTTGCGATAGTACAGATGGGCCTGAAGGCTCGTTATAGTTCGGAGTTAGTTTAGGTAATTTGTGAAACGCGTCAGACGAAGATGTGACGCGTTGAAGGTTTCGTTCTCATCGCGTCTAAACGGCCCCCTTCAACATCTCGTCGAAAGGGTCGGTAGAAATATTTACTGTTAGGCTAGCGGGTAGGTAGGTACGAGTATAACCTACAAGGACCGGACCCCAGCCCTCCTGCCGAGGTTCCGCTAACTCTCGCGTTTCACTGTTAGGCGGGTTCCCCGCCAGCAGTTTTCAGGAGCAGAAGCTGGAAAAACGCAACAACAAACAAAAAAACGACGAAAACCCCCTTTCGAAGAGTGGAACTGTGAAAGGGAAAGCGGAGGCAGGAGGAAAATTTCGTAACGTTCCGTTAAGTAGGTGTTTGTTAATCATCTCTTCTCCCCCCTCTCGTCGCCGCCGCATCGTCATAGGTCTGTGGGACAATTAGGAGTCACAGTGCAATTGGGGATTAAGAAAGAAATAAAGGGAAGTGAAGAGAGAAGCGTCGGATTAAGGAAAAGGGGGAAACAAAATGGAGAAGGTAACTTATCGACAGAAACGGGGGATTAAAAAAAGAGCAATATTGCAGTTAGCAAAAGGGTCTACGTCACCTTTCGCGATGAAGCAAACAGATCCGCTCCTTAGGCACTTTGAGCCGCTTCGAGATTAACTTTTTCAAATTTTCAATAGAATCCGTTTTCAACACAGCGAGTTCGAATTGGCCTCCGGTCGTCGGAGTGACAGAGACGGTGATGTTACTAGTTTCTTGGTTGCAACCACACCCATTAGAGCAGAGGCACGATTCGCAGCTCGACGATTCCATTTTCCAAAAAACAACAATAAACCCCTCGACGATTCTAGTTAAGTCGTCCAAGACAAAGAAACCGATCGCACGATCGATTCACAACGGCGAACTATGGAAACGAGAAGCGCACAACAGCCACCCGACGGCCCGAAAACACAAAACCCCTCACCAACTCGACGCGGCCACCGACACTAAATAGACATTAAACATTGCGATTAGGCTCGTCCCACGGCCTCGGTTCGCCTTAATCCGCACTTTGATTCCGAATAACCTAAAAAGAAACAAGTCACGCACTGATCGATAAAACTTCCCCTCCCCCCCAGGAGTTGGAACAAAAAAGATAATTCGTTAAGTTGGGTTCATAGACGAAGTCGGAACGGAGCCGCTACGAGCGGAACGTCATCGACGAGCGCATGTTTCGTCGACGACCGAAATACGTAACGAAAACGACGCACGAACCAGTCCCGGGGGGTACAAAAAGGGACGAAGTAGCGAATTTTGGGGGAGCGTAAAGGGCGCTGAGGGGGGAGCGGAGGTGGAAGAGGGGGGTTTTTCTCGCGACTGGGCCCGGAGTTGGGTGGTTTGGGCAGAGGATCGAAGGCACACACGGGAGGTCTGCGCACTATCAGAACTAGAGGAGACACGGACACGGGGCCACTGGGAAGGGGCGACGGACGACCGCTAGAGCGCCCAGAGATCGGTCAATAGTTGAATTAGTGGAGCGGAACTGATTCGCGGAACCGCTCAAAGAGCCGCTCACGATAGTTCGGAACGGGCCGGTAATCTCAACAGCGACGTGCAGCCGCTTTACCTTCTCAAACTAAAACCAGTGACGTCGCTTCAGAAACTTCAATCGTTGCATGACAATGCCTATTGCGATACATCACACAACTTTCCAACCTCTACACTACACACACTCATAACGCTTACAAAGTATAAAACGTACTCGCTCGTTATCTGAAAGTACGTTCGACCATAACTTTGATCACAACTCTTCTTTTCACCCTTAGGCCGAGGTAATTGAAAACCCCTACAAATCATTACGCCTTACCATTCTCTTGCACAGCATGATTCGCACATATCCTATTCAACGCGGAGAACAGCAATAGGGAAAACGACAATTCATATCCAAAGTAGAGCCCCATCCCCTTCGATTCAGCATTGAAAAATACTAGTAAACCACACGAAACATGACCAACACACCAGGGCCACGAAAATTGTGGACTATTTTCCGGGCAATTAGGCGATGAGTCGAACTGAGGGTTGGTGGGAGGCAATGCGAAGAAAAGAGCGCTGGAAGAAAAGATAACTTACTCTACTTTGTCCCACAGGTTCCTTCAACTATTAGAATTCACCTCCTTAGATTTACTGTGATTTCACTGTTGTCCAGCTAGAAGCCACGCCTAGCTGGCTTCCCTACCCTATTCGACTTAGCATTAAAAAACCAGCAAAATTTCATTATTTTGGCTAATTTTGTAAACCAGTTTTCACAAAATACTGGAATACAGTTTTTCCCCTCGTCTAATTGGTTTTACCACGCTAAAGATAAAATGTGGCCTAGGTGGCAACAGACCTCTCCATGCCGTGAAACATGCTAATACAACAGCAACACAAGAACATTTAACTTGAGTATAACAACAAACCGTTTGATAGAATACAATTTACTGCTACCAGTAACATGTAATTACCTCAACGGAATAATAGTCTTCCGATGTCAGCATTCGCGCACTTGGAAGAAAATCCACCATCCATGGTTGGATTGCAAAGAGAAGGTATTGACGACTGCCTTGAATAGAAATGACAGGAAGAATCATAGAAAGTAAAGGATATAATCTGTTAACGTCAGATGTTTGTAACAGCTCTTAAGTTGTGTAAGGATCAATTGGTAGTTCACAGAGCGGGTATCCGTTCTTCATCAAGTTACTACTGAAATCTTATTTGTTTTATGTTTAGAATACTTTAGAACACTCTGCACGTTTCAATAATGAGAAACACAAAAAATTAGGTTGATTTTGAACTCTGTTTGTTACTTATTTTCTAATAGGTCAGGAACGGATGTTGTCGATTAGAGTGTGAGATACTGCAGCGCTAAAGGAATTCGGCAACACTGTTCACAAGTCAATTTCATCTCTCCTAAAGGAGTTATTAGAATCCCATTCATTTTCGACATTCCATTATGTGTTTGCCAGTCAACAATTGTGTGGCGTGATATGTCATGAGTTATTAAAGAAATTCGGTGAAACCTTGTGATCTTATTTAGTGAATTTACGTGAAATTCCGCTCGTACTTATAGTTTGTATAAATTTCTTCTGTTGATTTGGGTGAGTTCTTGTTTAATCAGCAGTTTCACTTGAGGTGTAATGTATTAGGAACATGTTACGTTCCTTCACGTCGAGTGGATAACTGTGTAAACGGCAGGTTGGTTGTGTTGAGTTCGAACGATTAAGTGTTTCCATTTTGTGTTTCAGAATGGAATCCACTGAAAGTCCTCTGGAAGTTCTCTCTAGAGCAGCCACTATGGTTCAGGACATCTTACCTCCTTCTTACGGTAACTCTTGTCCATGGTCTTACGGTATATATGATTCATTAGATTGAATAAATGCCAAGGTTTTTAGTCGTGTTCGGTTGTTAGGTTCATAATGGTGCGGAACAGTAGGAAATATTTTCTCGTGTTATGTAAACCAAAGAACAATAGCGACGTTAAGAACGAGAGTGACAAGACCGGTCGGTGGTCCTGGCGAAAGTTGGCCAGTCCCGAGGAGTATTATATCTGAAATATTCTCGTGTGTGGAGTTTTTTCTTCGAATTTAAGGCTGCCTCACGCATTAAGGGCGCAATTTTTAGGGGTGAGAAAACTGTATATTTCTTCAGATACAACTTATAACCGACTTCTGAAGGCAAAGAAATTTGAAACCGTGCTCACATAGTTCTGAAGTTGAGGGAGAGAAAATGGAATAAGACTTCTCAACGTAAGTCAAGGTGTATCTAACTGCTCAGGCTCAGTTGGCAACACTTCACTTCACAAATATTCCATCGGTCGTATTCCCACAGTATGTAATGCTCAAAATGGAATTATTTTTTCATTGATCTTAAGCTGTATAGGAGAAGGTGGAATTGGCTATTGGACGAGTTATGGATTTTTGTGATGAGGGAATGCTACCCATTTTTTTAATTCTCGAGCGTTTTTGAGATTTTGTTGGTACCAGGTGTCTATAATCATCATCAAGGCCATCAATTGTTGATACTTAACGTTTCTCTTTTCAAGCCTTTTAGTAATTCACATCATGTCTCTTACTTTTCCTAGGTAATTTTTCTTTCTCTCTGCCAAAAGTCTTGTTTGGGAGAGGGGGTATGGCCGAGCATAGGGTAACTGGTGTGACAACCATAGGCAAAGCCCCCCCTCCCCCTCCCTGTGGTGCTCTACTGCATGGGGCAGCAACACTAGAGCTTTCCTCTGCAATCCGACTAAAACTATTGCCTCGTTCAGGCCTCTACACAGAGTTCTCAGGAACAGAAAAATTGCCTTTACATCTGGTTGTGCCACAGGCAAGGATTAGGACCAGAGTTCTAGCGTCTGGTGTTACATCAGAGTATGCAGTTCACTCGTTTTGCTTTACATTTCTATCGTGGAGCAGTTGATGGATATTGAACATTGAAGTAAGTTCCTTGTGTGACAATGAGCATCCCTCTATTTGTTACAAATTTCTGTCCTTGGAGCCAAGTGTTACAGAGAAAGTTTTGCCCCATTTTCAGTTTGTTCAGCGAATAAGGTGAGCAGCTGAAGGCGTTTTTTTAAATGATCTGAATTGTGTATTTTCCCCATCAACCTCTATCTTCTGATTTTCGTTTCATGGCACTTACCCAACAAGGAGTCATTTCGTTCTTCAAATTCAAGTGGCTTCATACTTTTAAGTAATTTCTACCTCCCAAGTTTCTAAAACATTTTATCCATTGGGTTTACTTTCGAGGTAAGTTTGTTTCATTTGAGTTTCATCGCAGTTGTTGGAAAACAAATTTCAAACCCTGGAGTTCACGTTCGTATCACAATACGCAAAAAGAACACTTTACTTACCTGATTGAACTTTGTGGGAACTGTTCTACCTTCTCGTATTTTTGTCACGCCTTCTGACCATCGCCTTCCAGAAGACTCTCAGCTTGACAATGTGGTGCTGGATACTGAATGTTTCTTCATTTATTGCGCTGTGTTTCACAACAGTATCAGATGAAAGATAAACCCTTTCAAACTTGGAAGTAATTAGCATCCTGATATGTTGGAAGGTTATGTTTTGCGACGAGGGAAACTCCGAATTATTCGTCCTATTAGTCAAATGTAAATGGTCAGTTGAGCTAGTTTGAGCATTTCCTCTTTCATGATTATTTATAGTTTAAGTGGCTGAGACGGCTGCCCTAGAGACTGCTTTCAAATCACAATGCTCCATTAAAATTCTTTCAATCAAGTGAATTTTACAACCAGCGTCTGGAATAAGGAAATGTTGGCTGCGTTTTGCAAGCGTTTCTTCAGACACCTGTACACATCGTTTTATCTTATCGAATCTTTCTGAATAACAGAAATGCTTTTAAAATGCGATTTTAATATTTTTAGAAATTGTTCTCTGAGAATCTGCAAGATCCTGTTTCACATATTTACTTAGGTTTATCAGTTACAACATTAGTTGAATGAAAGCGTAAAGGGACATATGAGGGATGCTATTTTTGGAAGTTGAACAGTATCAAGGTAGATGGAGCCAACAAAGCCGTGAAAACAACTGTCTAAATAGTGAGCGAAAATGTGAGGCTCCCTTATCCTCTTCTGCTTTCCTTGGCCTACGTGTTTTTGAGTTTGATCAGATCTTTACATTTCAAAGGTCTGATAAATACTGTTTAGGAAATGTTCTGTGAGTTTTTGAGCGTGTTTGAGAGAAAACAGTTGATCCGAATGGGTTCAAATTTTATGATTTACCTGCAGATTGCTATGGAACACTAAAATAAAGCTATGCACAAAATCGACCAAAAACTATCTATAGTTATCGTAGTGATCAAAATACCGAGTGAGTAAACAGTCTCTGAAGATGCGTTTGCTAATTCAGCAGTTACAGTAATTGCTAAATTGAACTCATTTGATTAGCATCGTAATTGGTTGGTTAATCCGCTGCAACCTGCAACAAAAGTTGAGCTACCTCCTTGGTCTACCTGCGATTGAATTAAGCAGGTTGCTAAGAGGCTGATATGAGCACTAGCCTCTACTTCTTTCCTACAGACGCTAGTTTTGAAATTCGTTTTATAAGCGAGAAAATGTTAGCAGATAACAAAGCGGCGTTCAAACTGCAAAAGAGCAACCCAAACTGACCAGCAAAAAGTCCCACTTCTTGCGCATCAGGATGCTTTATAGTCCGGGAGCCGAGGGCTAAAAACGTTGACCGTTGAGTTGAAAGTCGGTTACTATTTTTTCTGATAGTTCCCTCAATGTTTGGTAACACCCCGCAAGTCTGCTCTCTCAGAAGTATGGACTAAGAAAATGGCGGCTCATCAAAAAAGTCAAAATTTGTCAAAATTTGACTTATTAGTTGATAGTTACAATATTTACCACAGTTGAGGAATTGGCTTGTACTTTCCCAATTCACACCTCTGCTACCTCCTATGCTTGGCCATTAAGTTGCAGAGCCAATCAAAATTCGTCGAATTTTTGAACCAGAATTTGACTTATTAGTTGACATTTGAAATTTGTATGGTGGATTCGCATCAAGTCACTGAGTCGAAAAACCTAAGTCTGCTTTCCTCATTTTGAGGACTCTTTCGTGCAGACGAGGTCAAAAATTTGACGAAAATTTGGTCAAAAATGACCAACGGAGTTGAAACTTGAAATTTATGTTACAGAGTAGGTGAAGTGGAGTACTTTAAGAATTACCTAGTCTGCTTTCCTCATTTTGAGGACTCTTTCGTGCAGACGAGGTCAAAATTTGACGAAAATTTGGTCAAAAAATGACCAGCAGGTTGAAACTTGAAATTTATGTTACGAGTTGGTGAAGTGGAGTACTTTAAGAAATACCTAGTCTGCTTTCCTCATTTTGAGGACTCTTTCGTGCAGACGAGGTCAAAATTTGACGAAATTTTGGTCAAAAAATGACCTACGGAGTTGAAACTTGAAATTTATGTTACGAGTAGGTGATGTGGAGTACTTTAAGAATTACCTAGTCTCCTTTCTCCATTTTGAGGACTCTTTCGAGCAGACGACATCAAAATTTGATGAATCTGAATGCTCAAAAATTGACTTATTAGTAGATAGTTGCAAACGACGTGAATGAGTCCCGCATCCATCAGCTTTACTATAAAATGTTATCTGCCACCTCAAAAAACGTGGCATTTTCAAAGCAGAGTCGCTGAAATAGAATTGTCTAGTATTAAAAAAAAAACAAAAAAAAACTGAATAGTTGACAGCTGAAAATGACGTGAATCGGATCCACAGCAACTCAGTAAACTGTAAATAGTATCTGCTACCTTCAAAATGTTGTGTTCATACAGCAGACTACTTCTGGGCTAAAATTACCAATTATATATTTGAAGTATATTCTGTCTTCATGGCTCACAAAAGAATATTAACTAATCGCCTCGGTATTCCTGTATGCCTTTAGTGGATGGGAAGTAAAACCCATTAGTACGCATATAATATGCATTATAACATTTTATTCCCGATTTTAACAAAACACGTTCATAAAATAACTGGTGCGTGGTAACACACAACTTTACGCAGCCCCGTAATACGACGACCTGCTACATATACGGGCGCTTTATCTTCGTTTAACGCGGTTTGACAGGGAACATTTATGAAGAACAAAATGTAGGTACTACTTAGTAGAGGTGCCAGTGGTAAGTTTGATTTTAATCGTCATAGCCGTTTTGATATAATTGGAAACCTAATAAATTATTATTCGAGAAACCTCGTTTTTCGAGCTATTGCTGCTTATATCTCCGTTCAACAGATAGCTACTGACTTTATCCCGGAGAAAAAAATATGGGTATAGGTTGCTAAAAAAAATTTCATAAGATTGATTAAATCCAGTGACTCAATTACTGGGGAATGTATACAACAGTTCAAAAAACCATTATTTTCGACATATTTTCATTTTCATTTCTGTTCAATGAACTGTCAGATGAACATTTACCCTTAACAATGTATACGTACTAACTATTTAAAAACATTCTGTGAGTTTGATGAAAATCGTTGGAACCATTTTGCCAAAAAGCGTAAAACACTATTTTCGCTCCTTAGGCTTGTATCTCCGTTCACCGTATTTTCATAGTGGAGAAAAGTTTTGTCCTAACCAGTATACTTTGGAAGTTTAATCAAAATCGTTGGAGCCGTTTACAAGAAAAATGCGAAAAACCCTAGTTTTCGGTACATTCCTCCCCTCCTCGGCTTGCAATTGGGATTTCATAATGGGCGTTGTCCGAACATAAAAATAAAGACACCGATTAATACAATTGCGATTAATTACGGTTAATTAATTATAAATCAACATGAGCAGTTTATATGTTGCGGTGTCAAAAAGTTCGGGTTTCTTCAGATCTCTACGTATACATTATTGGGATATATGTTCATCTGACAGTTCATTGAACAGAAATAATATCCACCATAACTTCCAATTTGACATGGACAAAACCCTTCAACTTTTCAGATTTAAGATCACACGGACAGGCAACGAACTGAATTCATTTGTTTAGATATTCCTTTTTACAGTTCCTTACAGTGACTGAGATATTTCTCAAGGTTCTGTCACAGTCATGAATTCTTTCTAACGTTTTAATAACCTTATTCTTCTGTTAAAAAATAAAAAAATAAAAAAACAAACACACACCGTACCCCCGATCTAAATCTTCAGCCTGATTTATGCGTTTAGAGTTTAGCATTGTGGTCATTTACTTTCCTTGGCTCTACAAAGTAGAAAGAATTCATGACTGTGACAGAACCTTGAGAAATATCTCAGTCACTGTAAGGAACTGTAAAAAGGAATATCTAAACAAATGAATTCAGTTCGTTGCCTGTCCGTGTGATTTTTAAATCTGAATAGTTGAAGGGTTTTGTCCATGTCAAATTGGAAGTTATGGTGGATATTATTTCTGTTCAATGAACTGTCAGATGAACATATATCCTTAACAATGTATACGTAGAGATCTGAAGAAACCCGAACTTTTTTGACACGGCAACATATAAACTGCTCATGTTGATTTCATAATTAATTAACCGTAATTAATCGCAATTGTATTAATCGGTGTCTTTATATTTATGTTCGGACAACGCCCATTATGAAATCCCAATTGCAAGCCGAGGGAGGGGGGGGAGGAATTTACCGAAAACTAGGGTTTTTCGCATTTTTCTTGTAAACGGCTCCAACGATTTTGATTAAACTTCCAAAGTATACTGGTTAGGACAAAACTTTTCTCCACTATGAAAATACGGTGAACGGAGATACAAGCCTAAGGAGCGAAAATAGTGTTTTACGCTTTTTGGCAAAATGGTTCCAACGATTTTCATCAAACTCACAGAATGTTTTTAAATAGTTAGTACGTATACATTGTTAAGGGTAAATGTTCATCTGACAGTTCATTGAACAGAAATGAAAATGAAAATATGTCGAAAATAATGGTTTTTTGAACTGTTGTATACATTCCCCAGTAATTGAGTCACTGGATTTAATCAATCTTATGAAATTTTTTTTAGCAACCTATACCCATATTTTTTTCTCCGGGATAAAGTCAGTAGCTATCTGTTGAACGGAGATATAAGCAGCAATAGCTCGAAAAACGAGGTTTCTCGAATAATAATTTATTAGGTTTCCAATTATATCAAAAACGGCTATGACGATTAAAATCAAACTTACCAAGTACCCTCTACTAAGTAGTACCTACATTTTGTTCTTCATAAATGTTCCCGTCAAACCGCGTTAAACGAAGATAAAGCGCCCGTATATGTAGCAGGTCGTCGTATTTACGGGGCCGCGTAAAGTTGTGTGTTACCACGCTCCAGTTATTTTATGAACGTGTTTTGTTAAAATCGGGAATAAAATGTTATAATGCATATTATATGCGTACTAATGGGTTTTACTTCCCATCCACTAAAGGCATACAGGAATACCGAGGCGATTAGTTAATATTCTTTTTGTGAGCCATGGAGACAGAATATACTTCAAATATATAATTAGTAATTTAGCCCAGAAGTAGCCTGCTGTATGAAAACAACATTTTGAAGGTAGCAGATACTATTTACTGTTTACTGAGTTGCTGTAGATGCGATTCACGTCATTTTCAGCTGTCAACTATTCAGTTTTTTGTTGTTTTTAATACTGGACAATTCTATTTCAGTTGACTCTGCTTTGAAAATGCCACGTTTTTGAGGTGGCAGATAACATTTATAGTAAAGCTGATGGATGTGGAACTCATTCACGTCGTTTTGCAACTATCTACTAATAAGTCAATTTTTGAGCCTTCAAATTCATCAAATTTTGATGTCGTCTGCTCGAAAGAGTCCTCAAAATGAGGAAAGCAGACTAGGTAATTCTTAAAGTACTCCACTTCACCTACTTGTAACATAAATTTCAAGTTTCAACTCCGTTGGTCATTTTTTGACCAAATTTTCGTCAAATTTTGACCTCGTCTGCACGAAAGAGTCCTCAAAATGAGGAAAGCAGACTAGGTATTTCTTAAAGTACTCCACTTCACCAACTCGTAACATAAATTTCAAGTTTCAACTCCGTTGGTCATTTTTTGACCAAATTTTCGTCAAATTTTGACCTCGTCTGCACGAAAGAGTCCTCAAAATGAGGAAAGCAGACTAGGTAATTCTTAAAGTACTCCACTTCACCTACTCGTAACATAAATTTCAAGTTTCAACTCCGTTGGTCATTTTTTGACCAAATTTTCGTCAAATTTTGACCTCGTCTGCACGAAAGAGTCCTCAAAATGAGGAAAGCAGACTTAGGTTTTTCGACTCAGTGACTTGATGCGAATCCACCATACAAATTTCAAATGTCAACTAATAAGTCAAAATTTGGTTCAAAATTCGACGAATTTTGATTGGCTCTGCAACTTAATGGCCAAGCATAGGAGGTAGCAGAGGTGTGAATTGGGAAAGTACAAGCCAATTCCTCAACTGTGGTAAATATTGTAACTATCAACTAATAAGTCAAATTTTGACAAATTTTGACTTTTTTGATGAGCCGCCATTTTCTTAGTCCATACTTCTGAGAGAGCAGACTTGCGGGGTGTTACCAAACATTGAGGGAACTATCAGAAAAAATAGTAACCAACTTTCAACTCAACGGTCAACGTTTTTAGCCCTCGGCTCCTGGACTATTAGTAGCCGCTGATCTAGAATACTGCCACTTTTTTGTGATGGGAATTTAACTTCCTCTCTGCAGGGTTATTCTTCGCTTTGTATTAGAACGTAATTGAGGCGTAGCGGATTTGGGTCGTGACAGTACAATGGCTCGAAATCAACGCTGCATTCTATAAAATGTCAAAAGGAGAGATAAGTACTATTACATACAATTCGCGGAGGTTGCGACGTCAGTCCCAGAAAGGATGTCACTGTCTACTTTCCAATTAGATTGCCCTATCGCTTTACTTGAGTCATTCCAAATAGGTACTTTGGCCTGACACGATTTAACACTGACATAACAAATCCGTTTTTTTCTTTCAATTTTTGAAAAACTGTTTCCTCGAAGATAATTCTCAATTTCTTAACGATTTTTACACAATTTTCGACGAGTTCCTACTAATTCAATTTGCCACTAAGTTTTGTTGTAATGCCCTTCGATGTTTACGCAATTTCTACTAAATTAAGAAATGTTATACTTTCCGCTCTCCAAAGGGTAAGCCAAAAGTGCCAAAAGAAGAAGTTGGGTTTTCTTCAGATCTTTGTATTTTGAGGCCTACTGAAACTCCGAAAAACCTTTTTTATTTTTGTTGGTTATTTTTTGGCGACGCGAAAATAACGTTACGAGTGATTTCCATCGATGTGAAACGGGGATGACGGACCCAAATGTATCAAAAACATGGGGTTTTCTCATTTTTATCAAAAAACGGCTCTGACGATTCCGAGTAAATTTCGAATTATCCTCTATTAGTTAGTAGCTCTATTAATAGTTAGCTTTCCTTCTCTATAAATATTTCCATGAAAATTCGTTGAACAGAGATATAGGCCTGGGAAGCAGTAATAGAAGTTTTTTTCGCTCTTTGGCAAAACGGGCTTCAACGATTTTCACCAAACTCACTTTATACCTTTAAATAATTAATATTTATACATTGTTCTCAACAAATGTTCCTCTGACAGTCCTTTGAACCTAGATTAAAATCGAAATAGGTCGACAATAATGTTTTTTTAACATTGTCATAATTTCCATAGTAATTGCTTTACTGGATCAATCTTACGGTCTTCTACCTATCTATACTCACATTTTGTTCTTCGTTTTTATTTCTATATCTATCTGTTGATAGATGACTCGTAAAACGAAATTTGTCGGATATTAATTTACGGCTCTAACGACTTCGATCAAACGTAGAACGAAGATACAGCGCTCGTGTATACGACAGACCGTCGAATTAACGGTGGTCGTAGAAAGTATGAACGAAATTCGCTTAAAACTGATCATAGTGATCAAAACACTACTTTTTATTCACAAAAACGGCGGTTTTGATTATATTATTTTATGGAAAGCTCCAAATGACACAACGATAATTCATAATTCATAAAATTCCTATTGCGGTAAAATGACGAGAGAGTAGTACAAGGAGTACAATAAATTACTAAGCATTTCGACGAAAATAGATTTTAGCGCAGTTTTTTTTCCTTATAAATTCCGCTCAAATGTTACTACGTAGTCCACACAAGTACTTATACGTTGAGCATTTAATAACGCTCATAAAATATATAGAAGCTACTGCGGAATTCCAACTACCGCCGTTTTACTTACGACGATTTCTAAAAGTTCGTACCCGATTATTCCAAAAGGGTGAACACTTCTCAATAAAATCATGTATAGAGTACCTCTTAAAGTATGAGCGCACTGGTTGATCAATAACGGCCGTGGCACAAGTAGGAGAAGCACAATAAATTCCGAAACTTTAAGCGCCTTCAGTTTCCAAGTAGAGCGAAAAACAGATTTGATTAGTCGCCAGTAATGAAAACCGCTGAATGCACGTGGGGCCTAGGAAAGTTTGGTACATCGCTCCAGATATTTATCGGTAACAATTAACTTATTCAATTTTCAAAATTGATTTCAGCGCGACTCAGTCGTTCTTCGTTCGTTATTTTCTTTGAGCGAGCGGCATCTGAATGCAAAGGAGGGATATCCGAAACTGTTCATGACTATGTCTAATTATCGACTGTCTTCGTCGATACCCATGTTTTGTTAGGCACCGTACGAACATTAGGCCAATGACGCTTGATGAAGTTCTTCATCATTTTATAAACATTCTGTGATATTCTTCATTCCCTTAAATCATCCAACCAGTAAGCTCCATACTACCGATTCGCATTAGTTCTCTCGGTACGGTGTCGAGAGGAAGACCGTACTTGTATTCTTCATTTACTTGTGTTCGTACCCCGCTCTGATAGATATGCATTCTATTTCGCTGCAATCAATATTCACGTTTTCTTCGCACGGTACCGTAATTCATGGCCGAACAACAAATACTTGTGTTGCTACAATCAGATAAATTTCTTCGAGAAATCGACATCATTCTCATTCCACCGACCGTTTATTTACATTTCATATACGATTTTTCATCGGTTTATAGTTAATTTTTGATCCTCCGACCAGTTTTACTAAGTTTCCCAACAATTTGACGTTCCCAACGGGGTTCACTTTATATTCCTACAGTTTCTATCAATTTTCCGACTTTTAGTCTGCTTTCCTCCAGTTATATTTGATTTCTCAACAATTTTTACTTAAAAGATTAACCGTTTTGGCTTGAATTTCAACGGCTGCTATTCGATTTTCTAGCTTTTCCAAGTTTATTTTTTAACAGTTATTTCTTTATTTTCAAATAATTTTGGCTCCATTTATTTACTATTTCAGGTACAATTTATGTGCGCTTGACTTTTCATTTCGGCTCCTTTGTTCAACATCCTTTGTAAAATTTTCAGTCAGTTTATGGCAACATCCTTTATTTTACCAACGAGTTTTGTGCGTTTCCTCACTCTGAGTGGATGGGAATTTTACCTGAATTACGTGAAAGAGGCTATGAAAGTATTTTAGTCCTCATCGGCGGACTCAGTTGTTTGCTACATTTATTAACAAGTCTTCTCCTTTTTGCGCTGACTAATATTTCTGGACGTTCGGATCCAAAAGGATTCAGTCGGCGCGGAGAGGAATTTTGTACCCTTCTTCCATTGCGCCGAGTGTGGGGGAAACGAGCGAATTCCGGAATGAAGGCAGGAGTGTCATTTTTCTACGTTATTGGTTGTTCAGAGCTTCGTTCAATTATGTTGCCCTGTTCCACGTGAGTCTTAGGTTGTCTTTTAAAACTGGCTCTCCCCGCCAATCCCGTGCAGCGCGCTGGTATGCAGCCAATAATTTCAGACCACCGTTTGTTGATGGTTAGTTAGTTTTATTCAACCGGGGCGTGTGGTGTTTCCGCGCTCGAACAATAACGAATGACCTAAACCAGTTGCTGAGCTCCCTCTCCCTCCACTTCACGATTCCGCCATCAGGTTCAACCTTTCAAAGCTGGTTTACTACAATCCCCCTTAGCCAGCCCTTTTCGTTCATTCATAACAAGTGACTTCTTCGTTCTCCTCCGAGGTTTTCCTTAAAGGTTTTTTTCGTGCCTCCTTTAATAAGCCGGTCATTCAAATCCAACTGTTACGGGAAAAATACCGCGTCGGGAGATACAACCAACATTTTTGTTTCGCAAGTTCGTTTCGCTACTTTGGAGTTTTACTATTTTGGATTTTGAGAGTTGCTGGCGATGGTTCAGTTCGAAGACGCTTCCATCGGGCTGTGGCAGCCGTGGGTTAAGGAGGGTACGCGCATCTCTTCATCACGTAATTACATTTATAAGAAGCGCTTTTGTCACTGACAGCCAAATATCTTGTGAAGCACGTATCAACACACGGCTCATCAAGCTAGTGCGTTTGGTCGGTGTAAATATCCA
This sequence comes from Pachypeltis micranthus, assembly GCA_020466155.1. NCBI lineage: Eukaryota > Metazoa > Arthropoda > Insecta > Hemiptera > Miridae > Pachypeltis > Pachypeltis micranthus. Next base: position 49,066,814 of record CM035770.1, on the reverse strand, counting down.
ATTAAACATCTCTCACTGTGTGCGTGCACGATAAAATCGAATTCTTAGCGTAGTTTCGTAGAGTATGAATGCGTTGTGAGTGATACACGGATCATAAAATTTCTCTCAGGAGGTTAAAACATGGTCACTCTGAAAGGAAACAAATCTGACAATGCGTTGCAGTCGTGTCATGAAAGAATTTAAATTTCGGCCAAATGTTTACGTCAACGACTTACTTGAACAAATCATAGATTTCCACGTGTTTTTACTTTCCTAAGCACTGTAAACGAATAAGTACTAGCCATGTTTCCTTCCGCAGAAGAACATTTTGAGTTGTGTAGAGATCTTCGCTTTTCAAAAGTCTTTGAAGTTCAAAAACACACCATTTCAGGAACTAGTCTACGCGTTTGTGTCTGCCTATGAACACGATTAGCAAATTAGCTGCTCAATCTATTTGGCTCTGTTTAACTATAATTAGCTCCCTTTACCAGAACGGTCAATCGGGTCGATCTTTTCTTCGAGCAAGGTTCAAATATCGAGCTGAAGTCGGATATTACGTGGAGTTTTCTTAAACTACTAAGAGAGAACGTCTGAACCAAATCAGCTCAACTATTTAGTGTGCACATCAACATGGGGCATTATAGTAAGATTATAAACTGAATAGATCCTAGCAATAGTTGGTAACGATTTCCATTGAATTCAGCGTGGGCAGTATTAATCAACTAAGCGATAATAAACCACATTCATCCCTGTTTAAGCGAAGCAATTCTATTTAGTACGTCTAAAGTTAACGTACCTGTTAGGGGTGAGTCCGTCTCCTCTGGCTGGTGAGGTACTGTGGGCGAGCGCTTTCGATGTAAAGACATCATCGTCTGGCCGTTAAGTCAGTACCTTTAGTAATTTACCTACTGGCGGAACTAACCCAATTACATTATTATCTCTTTACTCTCTTCCATAATCAGATTAGCGGGTGAACAGGTGAAAGGATGAGCTATTTTTTACCTGAAGGTGCGAAAATAAGGTTATGAACAATTGTCATCGACAGAAAGGGGCGTGCTAGGGCCAAAATGTACCCAAAAACGAGGGTTTTTCGAGGGTAATTTCTCGATATCGGCCGAAACGATTTTGGTTATACTTTGAAGTTATCTATACTAATCAGTGCCTAAATTTTGTTCTGTATACATTTTTCGGCAAAAGTTCGGCAAGTGAAGGAAAGATTTGAAAAACGGCTGTAACTATTTACATCCGCGGTGTGTCTTCAAATAGTCTATACCTATATAAACGTTACTGAGACAGCCCGATGAAGAGAGATCGTCAGAGAAAAACTAAAATAGTCCAAAAACGTGCTTTTTGGACGTTTTTCCATAGCGAATGCGTAAATTAATTTGCACAACTTGACTCCAGCCACCTACACCCACCCTTTGTGACCTGAAACAATTTCTGTAAGAATTCTGTATACAGAGAAGAAATTTGCAGCGCGACAAATGATAATTTCTCAAAAACAGGTCTAACGAGATCTGAGGCACTCTCAGTCTACTTATACCTTCATTTTAATCTCTGCATATGTTTCTTTAGATATGCTTTGAACGTATTTAAAGTGCTCGTGTGTAGCAGTAATAATTGAAGGTGCTGGAGCAGTTAAATGCTGCGCACCAGATATTTTCCTCATCTCCCTAATGCGTCACTAGCTTTCTCTCAAATGTCGTGTTGGTAGTCCAATAAACTACCTGCGCGATGGTATTTTACGTAATAATGTCCAATATTTTATTGTTAAATAATTAGGACAATTATTGAATTCAAACTGTCGCCACTTTTACTAACTGCCCTCCGTAGTGCTATCACTGTAATTCCTGAACAGTAAACGCGAGCAGTCAACCAAAAGCCGTATCAACCGCCCTATAAATTATTAATAGGAAGGTAACCCAATAAAATCTTAAATGAATCGAACAAAAAACCATAATAAAAATCCTTTGAGAAATGCCGCACGGTATTGCTTACAATATTTCGTCTCTCACCCCCCCATCATTTAGCCCTACGTGGTAGGAAAGAAATTTATGTCGTCGGCTGAACAAAAATTGAGTTTTCTTGAGAATTTTAAGTTTCACAAAATAGGCTATGCATCTGTGAATGTGATTGACAGAAAATGGCTGAACGAAATAGATTCAAATTTGATATTCAGCCTGCAAGCCACCGTGGGTGCCCGAAGTGAAAGTACGCGCAAAATCGACCCAAAGCTGACTATAGTCGTCATTATGAACAAAATAACGAATTTTCCCTCAAAAGCGGCTCTAAGGATATCGATCATTTTTTTAATTTTTTTTTTTTATGGACAGCTCCGAATAACGCGACATTACCTTGAAATGTTCGTGTTAAGCGTAAAATGACGTGAGCAGCACAATAAATTACGAAACATTTCGACGAAAAACGATTTTAGCTCAGTTTTTTCCTCATATGAAGCTACCATTCCACAAAACCTTAGGGCAGTAATGCAGTACGCTACTTATACGACACACGTTTAATAACGCTCATGAGATAATTAAGGGCAACCCCAGAAATTGCGGAATTTCAACGACCGCCGTTTCACTTGCTAACATTTCTTACAGTTTTACCAGATAATTCCAAAACACTAAAGCTTAAAACCTAAATCCTTCTCATGAATCAAGGCTCAATAATGGCCGTGGCCCCAATGAATCTCTACCACGTTCTACGTAAATCCTCGAGTTTTGTTTTTGCAAATTTATCAATGTAAAATGTTATGGAAGTGCAGGCAAACCATGCAAATCGCTGTGGGTCTGATGAAGTCGTGTGATGTGTTACATCAGATACTTTCACAGTGTTTTCCCTGTAATTCCACAAATATAAACGAGATCGTTTCCAAATCATATTGACAGCTTAATTAATTAGTGTGCAGGGACAAAGGTCGGGAACATAAGTAGGGGCAGCGTCATAAATTCCGAACCTTAAGTACTATCAACTACTGTACAGAACTTCGAATTAACTTCAACTTTTATCTTCATTTTTTGTTTAAACGGAATGGCCCGATTACAGTTGTGCAGTGCGTCGCACCAGATATTTTTCAGGATCCGTTTTACAGCGATCTGTTGCATTGTCCCCCACCCCCCTGAATCAATTTTACGAGTAAAAGGACGTGTCTCTTGTAGACAAAGCCTTACTAACATGGCTCCACTTCAGAGGGACGTCCTGCAAAACTGATTGTGTCAGAAAATGTCCCTTCGTGTTGTAATTTTGGTGATTCTTAAGAATTGCATGTACCACATCGAAGTGGTGTATAAAATTCTTTGTTGTTTAATTAGTGAGGATCCGCAGATACTAAAAACGGGTGAGAAATAGTTCCACAGTAAAATAGTATCAATTTGTAGACGGGTTTCGCTTGTGCGAAGCATCCAACTATTGGCTACCCCTGTGAACCCGTCCGTGGGTGATGAATACAGACTAGATATGTTCATTTCTTAAACATTTGTCGGTTTGATTGAAATCACTAGAGCTATTTTTGAAGGCGGGGGAGTGAAACGTGTTAAAATGGAGGGCGCTTTCGCATTTTCCCCCAAAACGTCTCTAACCTTCTTAGTTCAATTTTCAAAGTATACACTTTTCAATACAAGTATATTATTTTTTATAAAAATGCAGTGTATGGAGATAAAGGCATAAGAAAAACAAAAACAAGTTTTAAAACAAGTTTGTCTCAAAAACGGCTGTCATGAGTTAAATCATGGGATGCCTTTAACGTGTACACCGTATAAAGTCCTCTGGCAGTCTGTTCAACGGAGATAAACCCGAAATTTGGATGCTTTTAAACGTTCCCCAACACCCACTAACTAAATTTGAACAACCTGAGTCAATATCATTTTGCTTTTTACAACTATTTCTGTAATTGGCCAATGTAAGGAGCTATAAGCCCAAATAATTTTAGACAATGAAATTTCCCGAACGTTGAAGTTTGTTAAATGTCATAGAAAAAGACAATGGTGATTTTGACAGTAATTTAGTTGGGTATTTTCAGCTAACTGGTGTCTACATTTTGTTTCCCTTTAAGGGTTTTCGTGGAAATGAGTTGAACGAGTAGGTGGTGGTCATGATGGTTTACATGGAGTCAATGAAAGTTGTGTGATGCATCGCAACAGTTAGTTTTACGATGAGATGGAACTATTTCTGTTTTGTTTCACAGTTTGTACCAATGGATTCCCAATATTTCTCTGTTAACGTTTTACGTTTCTTCGTCGAGTGCTGGTTTGTTGGTTTCCGCTGAATGAACCATTCCATTTAAATTTGATCGAGGCCTCGGAACTAGCTGGACGGCTCTGGCTCTGGTCCTGGCTCCGGAGGGGGGGAAAGGTACAGCCGGTTCAGCATTCTTCTCCACTTGAATTACTTCTCTCGTGCATTCCGATCTCCCTCGACTTTCTATCGCCCGGAGGAAATTGAGTCTGGCGCGCGCAATTCGTTTCTGTGGGTTCTTCTGGCCGTCGTCTGGTGGGAAAGGAAGTTGTCTTGTGTTGAGGGGGGAAAAAACAAAAAATCGAAACTCGTTCGAGGCGAGCAAAATGATTGTCGGGAGAGAGGGGAATGGGATTCATACTCGTATTAAAATACCTCGTCTGACACGTAAGGGCCTCAAACTTACTTTACGAATTCCAGTATTTCTTTATCCTCTATACAGATGGAAAACAGGGTTTTAATTTAAATAATAAAACGAGTGGAATGGCGCTCCTCTTATATCCCCCACCTCTTTCACTCATACAACCACGTGGCACAGCGTCCCTGTACGGAATTTAGCTGCGGCGCTCCTCTCCTTTCTCCTGTATTTACTAAGTTATTACCCCCCTTATTCCGCCGGCAAGCAGTTTAGACAGTAAAATATATCTCGTACGACGCATCACTCACGTTAATCAAATAATACGCATTGAAATGAAGCGCCGTAGCCTCGTTCTACGCATTTCCGAAGTAACTCGCAGAACAAAACTTGGCGGCCACTAGTCAGCAAGAAAGTACCCTGTGAATTTTGACGAAATTTGAAAGACGCGCTTTTACTGTTCGGAAAATGTAATTACAAAAACACAAAATGTGGGTATGTGGGTCGTGTGTTAGAGTTATAGGGTAAACACTGTGAAAATATCGGATACGACGCATCACGACCCCACGTACATTCATCCAATACATTGTTCATTCGGTTCATATGAACTTGATAGCACGTAACGTTCTACGTTGATGGGATTATCGATTATTATTAGTTTAACTTCCATCGTATAAGTTGCACTACAGGCCCGATTTTTCTAAGAAAGTTAGTACGAGCTAGATTTATGCGGTTAAAATGATCACAATGTGCTACTTGTACAATGACAAGTTTGTGTGTGTTTGTTAGCAGTTCAATTAGCGGGAGAACGACCGATCGAGCTGGTTCTTTTCAAGTTTTGTTCGGGATTTTTTGAAGGCGCCACCAAAACGCACAGAAAACGAGAAGGTTTTGCTTTTTTCTCGAAAGCGGCCTAACCGGTTTTGATTAAACTTTATTATTGCCTACTACTAATCAGTACCTAACTTTTTAAACGAATGAATATCTCTATGAAAATTCGATGAACGGAAATTAGGCCCTTGAAGGAAAAATAGGGGGTTTACACTTTTAAGCAAAACGGCTTTAACGACTTTCAGCACTCACAGGATGCCACTAGTCAATATCTATATATATTCTTCACAATTAACGTTCCGATGACAATTCATTGAACAGTGATAGCATCAAAAAAAGTGTCGAAAATCGTGTTTTCAACATTTCCGAAGTTTCCAGAGTTTATGTGATTATAACTGAAATTAACCTCTTCTAGCAGTCTATACATTTTGTTCTCCACGGCTATTTCTGTATGCCAAGAGATATAAGCCACGATAGCTCGGGAAATGAGATTTGTCGAATATTAAATTGTAGTTTTTCAGATTTTCTCAAAAACGGCTCTAGCGATATCAATTTACCAGGTGCTTTCAATTACACATTGTATAGTCGTTAAAGAATTTTTCGGTGGTTGTTGAAAGTTCTGTTTGCTACGCACCACATATTTTCACTGTGACCCTATAACTCGACAATCGCGTTGACAGTCCCATAAATGAACTAAACGCGCCAGACGTAAAAAGGAGCACCTCAATAAATTTCGGAAAGTTAAACACTACCCGTTTCTGGTTTCACCACGTTCTTCCTAGAACGTTTCGTAGAAAATTATTGTGACATAAATTCGAGCCACACGCTTAATTCCGAACGAGTTTCTTCAGAGAAAATTGAGCTATGTTCTACAAAATGCATATAAAACAGATTTGATTAGTTCCACGAGTGTTGAAACTACCCAACTCGTCTTGGGGCTGAGGAATGTTGTGTGATGCGTTGCACCAGGTATTATGTTACTGCAAAAACGGGACCAGCTATCCTATTTACCTAGTCAATGTCCGCGTATCCTTCTCTATAAATGTTAGTTTGGAAATGCGTCACGGCGTTCAATCAACTTTACCGGAGAGCGAGGAAAGTTGTGTGATTGTGCCGTACCAAATATTTTTCCGAGTTTTCCCAGTGAACGTTAACAGGATTTCTATTGAACTAACGTCGTTTACAAATATTTACTCACTTCATGTTCTCTACAGCAATTTCTTCAATTCGAACGAGGTTATTGATTAAACTCACAGGGTTACTTCTAACTACCCGAATAGTCATTTCGGTGTCCATATTCTTTCCAGTTGAAAGGTGTGGAACGACTATTGAATTTAGAAGGGGACTAGACAAGTTCAGAGAGAAAAAAAAAACGGGACAGACTTATTTGCTGAAATATTTACGTTTAAGTCTAAATCAAAGCTTCTATTGGTCGAGCCAGCTAATGAATTTGCTGGGGGGTTTTTTCGTTACAGATGAAGCGCGGCTGTCAAAATGTCGGGAAGAGGCAGGAGGAAAATGGAGGAGATCGAGACATCCGAGGAAAGACCCTCCTGAATATTCGTCGCATTTCCCTCGTATCATCGGGTAATTTTATCTTTATTATGCAATTGAATAATCAATAATTCCAACTCAAAGCTGAATGTGAACGTCGAATTTATTTTTGTGGGACGATAGAGCTAAGCGTTGATAGTGAAATGTCTATAGAAGCTCTGAGCTGGAGACCTTCCTCAGGAAATGATTGTTTCCTAAGCTGATAAATGACTTTCCGTTCGAGAAAAAGGAAGGGCGTTAGATTTTATTTCGTGTGTTTTACTGTCCCAATATTGTGCATTTTAGATCTCTACCGAGGTTATTTTAACGTTTTTGGACGTGCGCATCACGCTACGTAACATCTGCTATGAGTGAGAAGGGCAGGTTGAAGTTCGTAAAATCAGTAAAAAAAACACTAAGGGCCGCGTTCACCACGTGATCCAACTGATCAAGGCTAGTCATTTTCGCGCCCACCACGCTAGCCGAGATCACTGTGGTATGCGGTTAGCATACACGTGATTACGCTGCTATTAAGCCATATCGAGAAGGCAGTGGACTAATGAGGTTACAGTAAAGTAAGGAAAGTGAGCATCTGTTTGACATCCTTTCCCGTAAACAAGTGTCATGTAAGCGTAAGCAGCCGCGAAACCATGTATCCCGTAGATGCCCAATGCTCAATAATCCGGATTCGACCAAATTACTGTTTCTAATTATTGTCGTACACCAAAGTGGCTGCATTAACCTCTGCCAAAGCTGAAACTGGTGAGGAGCTTAAAGTGAAAATACGCGTACTACAACTGCAAGAGCTGCAGGAAAAAGCCAAATTAGTCCGAGAAAGTGCTTTGTGCGTGTAGGAAAAATCGGAAGCGGTACAAGAAAATGAGAACTGAGCAAGAAATAATAAAAACCCAAATTATGAGGTTACAACTTTAACAAGGAAGGGAGAATTGTCGTGTTTAATAAAAGTTGTTTTATATACTAATGTTTGTGTAAAAGCGTGGTATTATTTAATATTTCCTACTTATCTGCTACTAAATCCACCCAGGTAAGCCATTTGGGTTTTCTAACACGGCAATATGACGACTGTTTTTTTTCAGAAACTGCTCAGCACACATTTTACGCAAACAACAACTTGTTTTCGACGATCGTAATACTTTTGTTCGCAATAGAATTTAAATTCATACTTCTAGAAGTGGTCAGACCGTGCTCATAGCCATCTGAGGCGCTGGGTGAGATGACGATAACCCAACTTATCAGATTATCATCGTAGTGGAATAGCAACTGAAATAACTGCGCACTAGTAAACAGCATCTTTGTTTATTATCATTATTCCAAAATATACGCAAATTATTCACAATAATAGAAGCGAATACTCGGCAGTGGAAGGTAATGGCGGACAAATATCAGAACATGATAAAGAAATATAAGAGCTAACCGTGCCAAACCGCCCAATTTTTTGGGGTTAAGGTTTGATCAGACCTAGGCTAGAGATTAACCTAGTGTGGTGGTGACCGTTTTTGTGGCGGGAGCGGGTTAGGTGCTGTTAATCGACTCTAAACGAGATCAATGCAGTTAGTGAATACGGCCCTGAACCAGTAAAATCAGATGATGGGGACTACTCCATAGCTGATTTTTAAAATGTCAAAATTTTGTAAAAATGTTGTGAGTGGGATCTAATTCGTTATAGATTTTTATTCTCCGCTACCCTAAGGATCAGAGAAATATATAGTAGTTTAAAAAAATTTTTGTTTTCTTCGTGTCTTGGAAAAAAACTTATTTCGAAGTCTGTATGCACGTTTAATCATTTTTTGAAGGTGCCAATCGGCACAGAGGGGTGGGGGTAAAATTCTCCTCAAGTTTTTATGTGTTTCTCGAATCGCCCAACTATCTGCATCTGCAACTATCTTCTTCATGTTCTTGAGATCCTTATATTATGTTCAGCAGTTAAATAATTGTGTTGCCTGTTTCAGAGAACCTATAGATTTATCAACGAGGAAATTGAAAGGATCCCCTCCATCGTATTCGCAAACAATCGCCTATCAAAAACAAAGTCGCACGTCAGTCATATGTGGTACTCAACCAGTTCAACTGACGCATCCGAACAGATCTGGTATGTACATTAGGCGTACCTGGTATGCTGATATCAGTTAACGAACTTAGCCTAAGCTGTCACACGTACGAGTAGCTGGATGTAACAACCCACAATACCGCTGTTTTCGTAATCTAATGGGAGTACAGAGTCTTATTCATAATTATAATATGAAGATACCTCGAGAGGGCACCCGACAGGTGATATCGATATCATTCAGAAAATTGCAGCGTACGAAGTAATTCATCACTGACTCGACTGAAATAGAGCATTAGGTTTGTTTCTTCTGTTGTTTTTGATCACTCTGCCCTTAATGAATTGCCTGTCCTCAGGTACTCATGAAAATTCCTATTCCTGGGTGGTTTACTCCAACGAATCATTGCCAATAGCGCAAGTAAACAAAACTGAACCTAATCTGTTCGACACATTTGACAATTTCGATTGAAGTAACAAAGGGATGGCTGTATTTGAGGTGCTAAGTAGATATGAAGATTGCAATCCAACCCTTCACAACTGTGGTATTTGTGCGCGCGTCATCTGTGGAGCCTTAGGATGTTTTGTTACTTCTTTGAAATGTAATTTTCTCAACAACTGGTGGCGAGGTTTCCCTTCTCCTCAGAAAACACCAGACTTCAGATAATTTAGATGTGGTAGACGGTTGTGTAGTGGCTGTGCCTACAGTTTCCATTTTAGATTCTGCAACTGCTGAGGCACTGTGGCTAACTTTGTTAGCCTGGAGTGCTATGGGAATGGAGTGAAAAACTGTTTCGCTGGGTGCTGTATTTGAAGATTGGTCAGGACACGCATTGGCCTCGCCAATGTACTTAGAACATTCGGTCTTCGATCACGCAATTATCTAGTGCACAATATAATGAGAGTGCCGCAGAAATGTGAACACGAGTAGCGCAAAATTCCGATCACTTTCAAGTTGCACGCGAATTTCAGGTTTTGAAGTCCATTGCAGAACCAAGTAGTTATAACATAAAATTCATCTACAGCTAATAGGGAGACTAGACGTGCTCTGATTAATAAAGCCCAATGAGGAGGTGGGAAACAGAACATTTCTTAACCTGGGAAAGGTAACATCAAACTCCCACCAAACTTTATTTTGCCCTAACCATACACAATAGTTCTTTTAATCAAAAACAGTATGTTATGTAATGGTCAAAGGTCAAACTATGACGACACATATTTTTAAAACTTGAAAACATCCGCTTTAGTTATTCTACATCCAAACTTTCCTAAAATGTAGCGGAGAATGTGTGGGATAAGGGCTGGGAAGGTTCAAAGTGTCGCACTCTACACTTCTCGACTGTGTTATTCGTGAGATAACAAGCTGTACTTTTTCAGAAACGTCAGGGGGCTCGTGTGACCCAATGATCGACGAACATTTCAGAAGATCCCTTGGCAAGGACTATCTTAGTTCGGCAGATGAAGGCGATACCAGTGATTCTACTGACAACCCAAGTTCTACTTCCCTCTCCGGTAAGTCGAAAATGTCTTTCCTCTGAAGCATTTGAATCGCTAAGCATTCGTTTATTTAAACTTGTACTTTTCACTGTTGACATGGACAACAGTGTTGAATCTGTACCGGGAGGTACCTGTAACAAATCATTTAACAGCCTTATTGGACCTCAATAGGGGGAGAACCTCTAATGGCTAATGAGAGTAGAGACAAGCATAGTATATAATTTCAAGGCATTTTCATTGCACATGAAAAATAAGCAGCTGAAAAAAATGAAGGAGAACTATACTACATATATATTTTCTGCCCCTTCCACGCCCAATTCGCGTAACCATTCACTAATTTTCTTTCTGTATACCACCTATCTGAGTGATGATTCGTGGGTGGGCTACATATACGAGGGACGTCCCAAAAGTAAGTTCCGATCATTTGTAAATCCGTGGGAAAATGCCGTAGGGAAAAAATTCCAACCGGGATACTTTGTGTTACATCTGGTGGCAACACTGAATTTTTATTATGTTGCTATCACTTGTTGCGGCTTATCAGCACCAGTGTAAACTTGGCTGCTACATTGAAAAACCCGTCAAATTGTGAAATCCGTTCAGTGATCCGTTTTTTAGTTTTTGGGAATGTTTCTGTGCCCGAAATTCACCGCAGACTCTCTTCAGCGTATGTAGAAGGGGTCATGAGCATCGAAATGGTCCGTAAGTGGAAGATAAGTTTCCTGGAAGGGCGGGAAAGAGTGCACGATGAACAGCGTAGTGGGCGCCCTTCCACTTCTCGTGAAGAGGACGCAGTTTCTGCAGTTCGCAAGCTTTTGGCGGAAGATGCGCGCTTTACTTTAAGTGATATTGTCGAGAAAGTGCACAACAAACATCAATTGACTCGTTCTTCAATACACCGAATCGAACTCGAAGCCGCGGTATCGGAATTCTTCAAACAAAATGACGCAGAATGGTACGACAAGGGGTTACGTAAACTGGCACCACAGTACCAAAAATGCATCGATCGGAATGGCGACTACGTCAAAAAATAAAGTAGATCCGTACCTTTAAGAATAATGTTTTTTTTTTCAGTTTTCGATTTTTCCTAGCACTTCGGAACTTACTTTTGGGACGTCCCTCGTATAATATTCTTAGGCCTCCTGGGGGTAAGAGTGGCAGTAGAGGCGCAATGACATTTCCCTGTACAGCTGAACATTAAGACTTTCGAGAAGTTATAGGGTTCTCTAGAATAGAAGGTTTCCCTAAATTAATGCGAGATTTGCATGTGTCGCAATTTTTGCATTAACTTGTTGGCAACCTTGAAAAAAGAGCAGTTTGACAGCCAAGAGTTTAGGATAAGTGAAAATGGAGCAACAACATGTCTTCATTATTGAACCATATTTTTAAAATAATGAAAGTTCGGCAGCTGCTGTTCAAAATATGGTACAAATAGTGTTTAAACCTCCTCAGCTGTGAAAAGGTTAATTGAAAAAATTTGTGGAGACTGGATCGGTTGGGGGCGCTAATCACACCGGTCTTTTGAAAACAAACCGTTCAAATGTCAATATTGAAGCAGGGTTTGAGTGTTGAAAACCAGAACCATCGATTCGGCATTCTGGACAAACTTCAATTTGACCTGCCAATCTTTCACTTCGTAATTAGCTCTCAAGTCTCCAGTATAATATAGCCCTTCTTAAATTGTCCTCGTAATATTCCTCTGTATCTTCTCGAAGTAATCAAATAATTCCCCCCACCCTCAACAGCAATGGTTTGTTGGATAATTTGTAACATGATCTTCTTCTTGTTTGGTTACCCTTTTGGTATCCAAAAAATCTAATTTCGAGAAACTCGAAAACGGCTCTAATGATTTTGATTAAACGTTCAAATTGTCTATTACTGATCAGTGCCTTACTTTTTTGTATGTACATATATCTGAAAATTCGTTGAATGGATAGGTCTATGAATCAAAAATAGTTTTTATTCTCACGTTTTGGCCTAACAGCTTTATCGATTTTCTTCCATCTCACATGGTGTCTTCAAGTAGTCAATATCCAGGCAGAGACAACCAATAATGTGCCAAAACTCGTGTTTTGAACGTTTTCGAAATTGTGAGAGTAACTGCATAAATTTGATCTATCTGATAGATAAAGTGTTTCCTAGCAATCTATGCCCACGTTTTGATCTCCACATCGATTTCCGTATCATTCCGTTGGCCCGTGATAGCCGCAATAGCTTCCAGATGTGATTTATTTATTAAAATGAACGGGAGCAAGGCCATTAATAATTGATCATAATAATAGAACCAGCAGAAACGAGTGGGGGGAGTGCAAATAGAAGTTAGCCAGTTGCAAGTTGAAAAGGTAGGAGATGTAGACAGCATGTAAAAGTGGGGAGTGGACGAAAGCAGCATGTTAACTGTGCGTGGGGGGGGGGGGGACCAACCTGAGCGAGTAGGCCGGGGGTATCAAGCTGGCCAGAGAGGAAACTATGGAGGAGAGCCATATCAATTATGGTACGGCAGTCAGCAGGCCTCGGGAAACATAGTGTGCTGGAGAGTGATGAGTAATCAATATTAAATGACCATTTCTTATTTTCTCAAAAACTGCTCTAATGACTTCGATCAAACTTACTAGGTACTTTCAACTGACTAGTACACACATCGCATTCTCCTTGAATGTGTCCGTAGAAATGCGTTGAACGAAGATACATCACTCTTATTTATAGTAAATGGTTGAATGTACCGGGGCCATGGAAAGTTGTGTTGCTACGCACAATACATTTTATTTGTTACTTTCTTTAGCGATCAGTTGATTGTACGCTGTGTGGGGAGGCTCAGGGGCCCTTCCCATCACGATCTTCGACTGTAACGAGTTACGGGCAATCTGTTATTTAATTTTTTTTGTCTGTTCCAGTGGACGACCATTTCGCTAAAGCGCTCGGTGACAACTGGCTCGAAATACAGCGAGAGACGGAGGCCCTGAAAAAAGAGCGAAACGGGAAAACCGAGCAACTCGCATCATCCTAAAGTGAAAAAAAAGAAGAAATATAATTTTTAAGCTGATTGAATAATTATACAATTAGATCATTGTTAAAATTATTAGAAGTGGTTTTTTCAGCCTGTGGTATAATGTAATTAATAATAGCAACCACTATTTTGTAAGTAAGGGGCCACAATATTAACGGTATTTTACTTCTCGTACGAACATCCCTCCTATTGCACAATATAATTATTTCCTAGTGCCCCCGTATTTATTACAAAAATCACTCGTCAGTTGATCAAGTTCTCTATACTACAGTTTAATTTTCCAAATGTATCTTATCGTGTTATGTAGAAACGTGACCTGTGGGACAGTTAGTCACAGTGATTGCGCGTTTTAATTTATCATTACCTCGCTTTACCCGCAGTTACTAGTTTTTATATTTTTGATTTGCTTGTATTGTCTTATTTAGCGTCAATGTTCGATGTAGAAGTCGTTCTCTGTATTGGTTTAAAATACGGATGTTGGTTCAACAAGATGGGAGCGAGGATCTTCCAGAAAATACGTTGCGGTCTAAAGTGTGGTTTCAGTAAAAAAGGATGATCACGCACGCACATATATCACCGAACAATGGGGAATTCGATAGTATACACCTCTTCAACACTTAACTTCCGTTAGATATCTGGGATTAACTTGACCAGTTCGAAGAAAATAGATGTACCCACTAGAAAGGAAACTAATGGAATGGACCCTGCACTTGTGTTTATCTTTTCACAAACACGTAGAAAGCAAAATGCGCTGCTGAAAGGAAAATGTCGAGATATCAATAACTACATCTTCAGTTATATTTTTAATTGAATCGACAGTCCCTGATTTCTTCGCTGGTTAGTGAGTGCAAATTAAGATCTCAAAATCTCTGATAAAAGGATGATAGTTTCAAATTATGTTGCGAGAAACTGGCCCTCAGTGCGGAAGCTTTGCTGACTCCAAAGCGTCAAGTTCGTCCTCAGTGTTACTGGTTTCAGCAAAACTCACTCCCTTTGGCCTTCAGGGGGATAAAGAACAAAACTGAACGTATGGTCTGGACGATCCTCTTATTTTGTGTGTATGGTTGATATTCATTCTCGATGAAAGGCAGTAAAAAGATTTGTTCGATAGAATGTGGTTTTCTAAGCCTCGATAGGCTTTGTAATGAGCAAAATGTATTTAAAATAAGGTGTTACTTCAGAAGACATAGTGATTATTCCTCTACAAGGGGCTTTTTTTCAACTGCTCTACTGTCATTTACTTTATGTACCTTATTGTCTAGTTTCATTTTAAGCAAACTCTAAGGAGGGTTATTTTCTTCTTTTTTTTTTGACATTGTCGTTCTCACAAAGGTTTGATTTTCTCTTCTTAGAACATCGTCTGCTGAGAGGAATTTACTGCTCTGGCGAAGTGCAGTCGTATTTCTCCCTGAAAAACTTCGAAAAAGGCAGCAGTTTTCGAGATTTTTGCGCTGCTGCAAAGTTGTAGTACCATGCCCAGATCCTTCTTATTAATTCGGTATTTACCTCTGTCTCTCTCAAACAATCCGTGGTTGTAAAGGCTTTCCCGAGCGTTCCCCGGTGCAATTCGAATTAATATTAGTGGTTAACTTTCTTCTTGAAACCACGCAACGGATTGACATTACGGAGAAAAATGTAATTGATACAACCAATTGAGTGGCAACTAATGAAATACGGAATCAGTATTGATGTGAGGCTGATGAAATATGGGTGCATCCGTCACATTCAGTATAGCATTGGTACCAACTGGTAGTACGCCTGAATTAACAGGTTTCTTTGCTTGCGCAGAGTTGGGTGGTTTAACATCCAGATTCCACTTCTCACTCTTGCAATAATGGCACGTGCAACTTGCACGTCTCTTGACAGAAAAGTATTCTTTGGGTAGAATTCTAAGAATTTTACAAACTAAGACAATTCCAGGTTGCTCACGCTTCTGAGCCTCTTCGCTCGTGTTAGTTACTATCTTCAGAGAATTCCGTAGATTTTTGCGTTTCGACATATGATGCCCATCATCACTGATTGGCGTTTCGTAACTGAAAAGAATGCATGCAGAGATCGTATGTCTCGTCTTCTGACGTGCGTGACTGTACTCACCTGAAGCACATTCAGACCCGGCTAGTCGGAATGGTGAAGGTACTAGTGGTATCAGAAGCTTTTAGAGCGTGGGCACTTATGACCACACTTGTTCCACTTATGTCGTCTCAGGCGCACGAAATGCGAAACAGTCAAACAGCCTTAATGGCGAACAAAATCCTTTCACGATTAATGAGTGTGTCCAATTCGGCAGTCGATGTTCGCATTGTTAATTTTGTTTGTTTTGTTACCTATCGATTCCGGTCTGTTCTATTTGATTTTCGTATTCCAAATTTTGTAAATAAAGTTGAGAATTTCAACTACCTATTTAATGTTTATTTTCGTAGCGTGTTTAGTACCCAATGAACTAGAGTTCAAATCAGAGATGCTGGTTCTGTACGACGCAGAAAAACAAATTATAGAATGAGTTTCGGGACAACAGCAGTTGACAACGGTTATGAAATAATCGGATAATTCAAACTCTCGTTCAGTTAGAAAAACATCACAACTTCTCTCAGACCTGGACCCACGTGCACTCAGCGATGGGTATATATAAAAACTTGACAGTATTCTACAGAGTTCCCAATGTCCCAACGATTTATGGGATTGTCAAAGCACTCCTGGTTAGTTGAAGTTTACCGTTCAGCCCGAAAGTTGAGCAATGTAAAGATAGTAGTTAGAACTTCTTCAGTTCCTTTTAATTATTTTATGATCGTTATTCAACTACCTCATCGTATACACAGCGCATATTGGACTACTAACTTGAATTCACCGGTGCAACAAAACCCCCGAAAATTCGACTACCTGCTACATATACAAGCACTATATCTTCGTTCAACGTTTTGCTGTAGGAACCTTTATAGATAAAATGTAAGTACTAGTCAGTTGACAGTATCCTAAGTTTGACTTAAATCGTTGGTGATTGTTCAGACAATTGGAAAACTAATAAATTAATATTCGACAAATCTCGTTTTCCAAGCCGTTCAATGGACTGTCTGAGTAACATTTATTATCAGCAATATGTAGGTATTAACTATTTAAAAACATTCTGTGAGTTTGGGGAAAATCTTTTTACCTTTTAGGCATATATTTCCATTCGCCGTATTTTCGTGGAGATATTTATAGAAAAGAAAAGTTGGGTACTAACTAGTAGAGATAACTTACTTGAAGGTTAATTTTTAAAAACCATTGGAGCCGTTTTCGAGAAAAATGCGAAAACCCCCAGGTCATCTTTCATTCATTTCCTTCCAACTCGGTCAAACATAACTTCACAGCGGTAGCCCTTATGGTTCCGAAATGTATTGTAGTGCTCCTACTTGTGTCACGACCATTATTGCGCAATACTCACTGAGAATTAATGAGACTGTAAACACGGTTTTTGGTTTATTATTCCTTCTGAATAATAACCCTATGTTTAAAACTATGATAATCACTGTTCCAGAACTGCGAGAAATTTTAGTATGTGTAACGGTTGAACTTGCGAAGTAGTTTCTATAAATATATATAGAAACGCTGATCGTGTAGGGACTTGATTGCACTACCACGTCAATTGTTCTGAAATAGTAACATTTGGACGGAGTTAATAAGGCGCCAAAATAATGCTTAACAAATTGTCTGCGTCATACTCCTGAAATTGCCTTGGCAGCATGTAATCCAGCCTAGTATGCTGCTATGCTGAAGGCTGATAGCCAAACACAAGCTTCTCACAACAGTTATGAGATGAGGAATTAATTAAAAAGAAGTATAATGCGTAATGTTTAATATAAATGCGGAACCTTCTTTGCACTTAACAGTTCAGGTAAGGGGAGGATTTTCATCAATAATCGTCACCTTTGGAGATAACTTCTTTGCAGGTTGGACGGAGGACAATAGTGTGTTCGAACTGAGCCGTGTAGCAGCCCTTGATGTCGCAAAGAGGAGGATAGGCTTCGACGACCCCTGAAATTCGAGCGAATTATTTTCTTAGAAATTCCTGAACTTGGAGAGATTGGCATAAATACTGTTGACTCTCAAAGTTCAAAAAAATGCGTCATAACAGCCTCCGGCTATTTCCTGGTTGTCCGTAGGACGTGTTGGAGAGGGAGTGCAAAGCTCTGGAGCTTATTGTGCTTATTGCTGTGGAGGATCATCGTGGGGGCTACAATATCTGAGAGGTCTTTGCGTTGTAAGGAAATTTTGTTGTAAATTAAACACACCCCTCCAGTTTTTTCTCTTTTGGGTCCCAATATTTTATACAATCCACTTCTAACTCAAGGTTTCCAGAATTCCAGAACATAGGGGTTCTGAACACCCGATATCTTATGTTTCCAATAATCCAGCAAAGCAATTAGTAGATATGTCCCCCTTATCATACAGATAATACAATGCTTAGTAGTAACAATAAATCAAAGCAACCACATAAAAGGTGAAGATGTTACCTTTGTCACACAAATCCTTCAGAGCCATCTGATACCGAGTTTGCCCTAGACGATCCAACCAGCGTTTGCAAAAGGCCAATGTTCCGAAATTTTGATTGACGACAGTCAATAAACTTCTAGAAGATTGAATTCTGCAACAGAAGAAAATAATTAACGAACTGGTTGGTTGATGAGTCAGCTGACAGAATTCGTTTTAAATCGTGCGTTCTTGCTGGTCATTATCATTGAGGCACATTCTTTGGGATGGAATGTGGTCTACTCTATGGAACTCTACAAGAAAGTAGCTGCCTAGTTCTGATGCTATGTTACAACATGGGCTTCTATGGACCCTCCAGAATGCAATACCTTCTGGTCTTATTCCCTCTAAGAGTATCACACAGACCAAGAGCCCTTACTGTGGTAGGTTGCATGGAGTCAAAAATTGCACTTCCTTTGAAAGGAAAGATCCTGTCCTTCTCACAGGCCAGTTGTACCTGGATCCCAATGGGACTGGAGGTCGAAAGACTTTACTAGCTCGCGTGCACTCACAACAGAAGTTATTTCGAGCTAATGGCTAAGGAAGAAGAAGGGTGAAGAACAGCTGCCAGTGAAGGTGACAGTAGGGGACTTCCTAGAAATTGAATCAAATAACTACCTGGCAACTGTGAGAATACAGGTTATTACACTCCCTATGGAACATTATTTATTTACAACTGAGCGCAATGCAGCATCTCCAGATTGTATTCCCTGCAATGTTGGTTCCTTCAGATCTTTATGGTTTGAGGGCTACTGAATCCAAAAAACCTGATTTCGATGCATTCTGTGTCTGCAAGAGAACAGACGGATTGATTTGAGTTGTATCTTCTATCGTTTTATTAGCCATTTCTTGAAAATGAGGTTGTTAGGCTCAGCTCAGGCCAGATCTGAACTACCCATTCCATCAGCTTTTCCTGCGGAGAAAGGCTTAGAGTATTTCTGAAGCTGACAACGGCTTTTCCCCTCAAGTTTCGAAAAGATTCACTCCCCGCCATTCCCTTACAACCTGTCCTTAGGCATTGCCAACTCTCAGCTCCCCAGAGCTGACACTCAACCAAACATTCGTCACTCAGCTCCCACCCAGTTAGATGCAAACTCGTCTCAGCTCTTTCGGTGATTTTTTTTTGCCCAGAACCCCCCTTGTGTGAATTCTCACTCAACCTTTTTTCGTTGCTTTATATCGAGGCCTAATTACAGTCCCATTTCTCATTCGATTTACTCAATCACCAGGCTCTCTCTCTCTCTCTCGTGCACTCAACATTTAGCCTTCCAGGCTGGATAACACGTTAGTTTTCACGCAACCAGCTCGATGCCTAATACTAGCTTCAACTCTGAAAAGAACCCTTGAACTGATGCATAACCTCTCACTCACTTATATTCGGCCACCAAGCAACAGTTACGAACGATTTCGATCAATGAGCATTAAGGTGGGGGACCAAATGTACCAAAAACGAGCTTTTCTCGTCAGAAATCCCGGAAACGGCCGTAACGATTTTGATTTAACTTCTGGGTTACCTTTTACCAATCAGTACCTAACTTTGCTTCTCTGTACATTTCAAAAATTCGATAAACAGAGAATAAAAATAAGGTTTATGCTTCACAGTTTGTCAAAACAGCTTCAAACGATTATCGTCAAATTCACAGGATATCATCCACAGGCCAATACCTATATATTCTTCTGCATAAATGTTTCCCTAACAGTCTACTGAATAAATATAAAAGCCAAGAAAGCCTGAGTGTGAAACATCAAATTATCGTTTTTCCTATTATCTAACAAATGGCACAAATGATTTCGATAAAACTAACTAATTGGTAGAAATGCGTTGAATGAAGATACTGAGCCTGTGTACACTGCATATTGTCGAAGTGAAGGGGTTGCAGAAAGTTGTGTATTGGTACACACCAGATATTTATATATATTCACAGTTTGGTTTATTATTTGAGAGAAGTATTTGATTGTGGTTTATTATTATTACCCTTATTTCAGTAGACGCTTCCAAGTGTCACTCGATCAGACCCCAAAGCTCTAGATCTGTCTCACAGACCTGTTATACCCTTGGTGTTCATAGAGTGGAAAAACACCTTGTACCGCCAGGTTCTACATTATAAGAGGTACAAAAGGCTCTGGGACTGAATCATCAATGCCTAATTCTATGGGAGGATAGGAGTATGTCACAAAATCGTGATGAGGGCTCCTGTACTTTCCAGATCACAATACAAGGCTTTAACGTAAAGTAATGGGTGCTGCGGGTCGAGTTGCAGTTCTGAAAAATTGTTGCTATGTCAATACCCAAGTCCAGCTACCCAATTAGGCACCTGCTCGACCAAATTATGTTGAATCAGATGAGGCAGGATCTAGTCAGCAAGTAGATCCATCGACCCTCAACCATCCCGCAACTCTTGAGATGAGGAGGCTTTTGAAAGAAGTATTAGCATCTTAAGCAGTCACTAGACACCGCTACTACATCTAAAACTACCAAACAGACCAATTGACAATAAAAAGAGGACTCGGTTCTCACCGTAATGGCACAAATCCAGCGTCAAAGTTCTTCATGTAATGAGACACTTCCATGTCGTCATGAACCACTCCGCGCCCTGTCGAGCCAAAAGTTTCAATCGCGTAAAACTCATTCTCTTCCATCACCGTGGCTTCTCCTCCCTTCAACCAAAAATACGTCATTAATATTTTCGATAATTAATATTCATCAAAGTGAGCGAAAATCAATTGAATCTAATTTGTGTACTTTGACGATAGGAACAGTTTTCCCAGCGTGAATACGGTAAGGCGCTATAGAATGACCATTCAAATTACGAATCGATTTGACGGGGTAAGTTTTGCCGTCGATTTCCACTTCGTACGATTCCATAACTTCTTGAATTTCGGCGCCGATTTCGCACAACTGCACGTCTATTCCAGCAGCCTGTAGAGAAACATACATAAATTAGCGTGATATTAGAATAATTATCATTGTCACATACATACTGACTGCGTAGGTGCCGGCAGAACGCCTCTTGGCAATTCCGGTACCGGGGCCTGCCACCCATTCAGGTCCTTAGGCTGCTCAAGGTGCAGCCAAATAGAATGGGTACCACGGGGGCTTCAGCCCGCGGCCGGCAGCGTGGAGCCGTTAAAAGCGTGGCACTGTCGGCCGTGAAGCCATGGGATTGGCCTCGTGGGGACCGTGGTTTCGCTGGAAATCCCCCCTAGAGAGATGATGGGTGCTGGCTGGAGAGGGGTAAAGGCCGTGAGGCTAGGTACCCTCTCCAACGCCACGGGTAATACCCCAAGCACAGCTTACCATGTCACATACATACTCTTGTACAATGCATTCTTCAACATAGTTTTCTCTCTCTCTCCCTAAGATGAGTAAACACCTCTGCTAATTAACGTCATTTTAACTGTACACCCCCCCCCCTTCACATGGCATACCATTCAATTTTTGAACGAATAGTTCGAAAATAGCCACTTGCGTCAAATAACATTCCTAGAAAAATTACAAATCATCCAAAATGTTGGCCAGAACGATCAATTTCATTACTTCTCCCCTTTTTAATTGATACGAGTCTTCTTGCATAAATCCTGTTGGTAGGAGCTGTATGCTACTAAAGAGTCGTGACATAAGTAGAAGCAACTTAATAAATGGAACGTTATGCAGTGCCTGGTTCTTATAAACAGTGAAAACCCGGTTGGATTAGTTGACAGAGCAATAAAAACCGCCTGAAGAGCGTGTAGCTAAGGAAAGTAGAGCGATGCTCCGCAAGACATTTTTTTCTAATCCTGAGACTCACCTTGATTCCCGTGTTAGTGGCTTCTCGAACAGCTTCAACCAATTTGTCGTACTTCGGATTGAAAGTCAAAGTCCAAGCGCAATCAATGATTCTTCCTACAAAATGAAGAATAATAGGTTGTTAGGGAGATTCGAATGCCGCAATTTTCTAATGCACAGGGCTCCACATAGTTCTCTCTCTCCCAAAGATGAGTAAACACCTCTGCTAATTAACGTACCTCTTGCCTTGCTGAGGAGCCACCGTGACAAAACTGGTCTACTACGCACCTCACCAAGGCAAGCAACAGAAAATTAAATGAATCAATGAGGAGCTCAAACGTCTTAGCCTCCTCAGCAGGCAGATTACACAATTCTCCACCTCGCCCATTTTATTCAGGATGTCTACAACCCGTACGTACAAAGCTGGTCTATAATATAATCATACTTGAATTGTACTTGCAAAGAGAGGTGCTAGCATTTTTACTTTCCACTAAGGGAAGTATTGCAAAAGCGTAAAAAAATTCACTTCTCTCTACCTCTTTATTTTCTGACCAGAGGCAGTAAGCATTGTGGATATTTTATCAAGTTGACACCATGATACGCTATGTGAAATAATATTAAGCAACAATCATGTCAACGGATGCCAACACGAACTACGTCATAATACGAATACCATTCTTTCCTTGGTTTATGTTCTCATTGACCATTCTTTGGTATAATACAACCAAGGCACAGCGTCCTACAGGCAATATTCAAGAAATCCGTAAAATGATACTGTCTGTATGAACTCCGTCACATAGAATTTCCTCGGGAAAGGAGAGAGAAGTGATCCCTCACAACAGATTTGTGTTTGCAGTTAAAGTCCATCTTTGTGGGTTACCTACATTATCATATTAGTTGTAGTGTTACAGTTTCTGATAAACAGGGTACATTCTATGCAGCAATCAAAAACTACCAACACATCATCAGGATATGGGGATTGTTGACTGCTTCGTTGTTGAAACGTAATAACCTGAAAACCTATATCTGTACCATTCAAAAAATACAGCAAAAGAGCTAAAACTACAAAGAAAAGCCTCTCACCATTAATATGAGTGCCAAAGTCAATTTTAGTGACATCGTCGTAGAGAAGGACGGTGGTGTCGCCTGCATTGGGTGTGTAATGAGCAGCGCAATGATTACGGGAACATCCTGTAGGGAAAGCTAGCCCAGCTTGAAGTCCATTCTCTTTGATGAGCGCCCGCGAGGTTTTCTCCAGCTCTTCACAAAGTTCAATCATTGTGATACCAGGGCGCACCCATTTTTGTATGTGCTGGCGAGTCTGGGGAAAAAGAAAACGGATAGACTGGAGAAACGCTGCAAATGACACACGGTTTATTATTCTCTTGCACAGCATGGTTATCAAGCTTGACACAGTCTCAGCCTCACAGACCCACCCCATTCGATTCAGCATCGAAAATGCTAGTAAACGATGCGAAACTGACTACACAACCACGGAATTGGCACGATGTGACGAGTTGAACTGACTGGTGGTTGAAGTGTGACTAGAAGCAGCACAGGAATTGACAGCAGACCAGGAGGAAACGGTAACTTTTGCTGTTTTGTCCCTTGATTCATTCAATTAGTAGACTTTGGCTCACTATATTTACTGTGATTCCACTGTTTTAGATCTAGACACAGTTGTACACTTCTGAGACTCGTTTCATTCGACCCATAATAAATACCTAGAAAACGATTCTCGACACATTATTGCGATAAAACCACCAAAATTTAGTTTTTGTTGATTTTGTAAAACATGTTTCGGCCCTAACAACTGCGGGTTTCGTCAGATCAAATTGCCCAGTAGGGAGGCACAACTAGACACCAAATGGAATTTTTGTGCGAGAAAACGGGGTTTTTAGACCACATTAAAGGCAAAAAGCTTCTAATTTTGAAGGCCTTCTTTCCCTTGCACTGCAAACGATATTTCGCAAGGTGGTCTTTGTGGTGTGTTGACCTTTGAGAACCTACTATATCATGCTCTAAAGGCTTATTCCAGAGCATCTTGTAATGACATACTACAAGCTCTCCGAAAATTACCCCAACCTGCTAACACCCACCAAGACCCCAGGAATTATACTAATGCAGCTCCTCAGGACCTTTGAGAATGTTTTTTTTTTTGAGGAAGCTGATTTAGTAAAGCCCTACAAATCTATTGTCATTGCACATGGAGCCCCTCATGTTATCATTCATTCTGCTGACTCACAATCCCCCATCAGCAGAACAACTCGCCTAAATTTGTTATCAGACCTCACTCCCTCAAGTACATGGTCTCGCCGACAGGATCAACTATTTCATAACTTTTTGAGTGTTGGCTCAATTGACTAATTCATCTTCATTGAAGATAAACTCTTATCTCGTTTAACAAAACTCACTTGTCGATGAGCTTCTGCCGCCTGCCTCGCCTCATTGTAAAAGTCGTTATGAAGTCGATCCAGTGCTCTTTTCTCTTCACTTGTGAAACGATCTTTAGCTGTTCGATCGTCGACAGGATAAGGCATTTCCAGCCCAACGGGGAAATTACCTAAACAAGGAGAAGAACAATTGAAATTGATGCACATCTATGCAAGATAGTTACAATCATACGCAAATACTTGAACACTAGGAAAAGGTACAAATACTGGAAACATACAGAAATTAATGAGTCGAAAAAATGAAATAACTTAGCCTTCTTTCTTTTCCCAGTTCTACTAAAACATAGATGCAAACTAATCGAGGCTTTCCCTGTTGACTACTGTAACGTTCAATTTTGCTTGATGCAGCTTTCAAATAGTGAACTCATATACACAGTCAAGATAGGAAAATTAGTTAAAATGTATGAAAGATAAACGCAAAACTGTAAGTTTTGCTAAGTCCTGTCATGAGTCTCTTGAGGCAGGTGGAGGTGGAACTGCAGGGGTATAAACTCTGGCATCAGTCTCATCACTACCATGAAATGCCTGAGTGGCGACCCCCTCGTTAGGTTTACTTTTCAGGCACTTGTTGGGCGTGTCTCTCATTTCTCCTGTTCTAGAATGGTAAGCATTGGGACTCAGTTGTTGAAGGTTCTTCTAAAGAACGATTTCTTTATTACCCGTTCTGTCCAACTGAATAGAGCCGCAGAGCAACCATACCCAGGGACCCCCACTTAGACTATCGGTGATAAAGAGAAAGGGAGATGAAAGGACTTCCTGCGCTGATCCTTTTCATGTACTTGTCTCCTCTAAGAGATATGTTTCTTGCAACCCCCCCCCCCCCCGATTCATCTTCTAGACTTCAGGCTGCCTCATCTCCTAAGAAAGTATCTTCTTACAATCTCATTTGGCGTTTTCCTTTCCAACATTGACATTTTCTCTCATAATCCATCTTTTGTTGGCCCAGCGCTCCACTTCACTCCCGCAGAGGACAGTAGACAAGAAATTTCGCACCTTCTTACTTTAAAAAGACAAAACGCCTAGGGCTCTGTTTCTTGAGTAAACTTGGAAGCTCTGTGGACAGGATCTCAATCTTCCTATTTCCAACACAAGAGCAAATATCTTCTTTCATTGTAACAGCTAATAGTATGGGACTGAGAAGCAGCCCATATTACAGGTGTTTATGGTGCTTTGAATTTTCCTGCTCGAAAGATTTATTACATGAGTAGCTGGTTCAGATTGAAATAACATTACAATAGATTGGCGGAGGAATATTTATGCAGTACTTTTTCATACTAATATTGATCGATAAGTGGAGGGACGCCACAAAGGTTGGTGCAATGATGGGAAGCAGGGAAGGGAGACAAGGGGTGGTAGTCTAAGGTCCCAATCTAGTGGTAGTCTGATCCCAAAAATAGTGAGATGGAGCGCAACAAGGGCTTTACTTCTTATATTATAGAAGAACCTGAGAAAAGGAAGGCTTCTACTCGTATGTTTCGGGTGGGTAATTATGAACACATACAACAATATACCACCAATATCCTCAAGAATTCTCAAGGCCTTACAATTCTTCCCCGACCAAAGCTTTCAATCAATGGCGTTAATGGAGTACGACACAGTTTGAAGGATTGGAGTACACAGCTCATATAGAACTGGGAAGCTCCGAGCAGGGCTAGCCTTGAAGAAGCTAGTGCTTCACCCCCTCCCATATTTTCAAAGTGTTGTGTTTGAACTGACTGTGGTCCTGGCTAAAATATACCCTGGTACTTCGTTTGCTCTCTTTCATTAGTAACTTAATTAATACTGTTCATTAATAATTAATAACAATAGAAATTATCCACAAATATTGGTTACAAAATGTATAACGCACCGTCTGGAAACAAGTCACAAATAGGAACTGTAGGGGGATCTGTTTGTCCTTTGACACCTCCACTTTTCTTCCCTCGATTCCTCTTTTTCTTCTTCTTAGTTTCCTCTTCACCGCCCCCTGTGGCGACTTCCTCACTTCCGCCATTCGCTATTTGTAATTTCTTCACTTCAACAACAATATTTTCGCCATCTTGCTCTCCAGGAACGTCTGCAGACACTTCCCCAGCAACTAGAAACACAATCAACATTGCATCTAATAAACACGAATTCTGATACCGTAGAGCTTCATCATAAATTAACATCAATTGGAGCAGTCCAGGTTTATTTATAACGCTATAACCCTCAAACGTCCTGCATAATTCAAAATTGGATGGGGAGTAGTCTGAAATTCGCAGAACCTACGGAATGTTCTTATGTTAGCAGACAGAGCATAAATATTGTAGAGAAAATATAGGCGCGATCAATAGCTATCACCTGTTGGTTATTATTGTAGTTCCAACCAATGCGAGTTAAATCGTCAACTTCCGTCTCAAAAAAGTCAACACGGCTTGGAAGAACAGTCGAAGCAGTATGTACAGGAGAAAAATGAGTTGTTACCAGGACGGAGTTGGTCAGCGCTAAGATATGAAAGAATGTTAATGGTTGGCAACGAAGTGACATTTTTCGATGTACTATTCGCTATGAATTACGCTTTTTCGGCGTTTTTTTCCGCTACTACTAACGTCGGAATTCTACCGGGCCGTTTCCTTAATGTTGTTTCGGTTTCCCTAACTCGAAGCCCCGATTCTGGTAAGGTCCACGCGTTGAACGAGATTCGTAAGCTCTGCCTCTTATCTTTGACACATTAAGTGCAACCCGCTTTTCCACTACAGCCATTACTAATTAAATTATACTTGTAGACTCGGCAACTCTAACATCTAATTGAGCGCGTTAAATTCAGTTCTTCGCCGACACGGTCATTCCATGGCTTCATTCAAAAATTGGAGAAGAGGTAGCGGACTACATTGCCGCAATTAATAACGTTTATTGAATAAAAAGTAGTAAAACATTGACGAGTACAAGGGGTCAAATTACGAGTTTCCTCGTGTGACCCGTGCGTTGACTACTATGTAAACTCACCGGCTTTTTTCTTCTTCTTTTTCTTTTTCTTCGACGCCTCTGAGGGTCCGTTTTCTACGTTGACGTCGTCAATTTTTTCGTTGACGACCTCGTCAACGATTTTCGCTTCCGATTTGCCGACTTCGTCCAAAACAGCAGCCATACTTGGAAGGTAGAAATTATATGAAACAAAAATACCAACTACTCGAACTCGCCGGAGGTAGCGGTACAACACTGTCAACAGGTTGGCCAACTGTTCCAAACTAAGCCGCCGATAGCATCATGTTGAGGAGCAGTTAGAGATGTGACCGTCTAGTTCGGACTCATTGAACGATAAAACTTCGACCGTTCGTTCACTTAAATGAACTAGTCCGTTCGTTCCGAGGACTTTCCGGCTTTCCGTTCCGCTTCTTCAGTTTTTTTTCGAGTTAGCACGCCAAACCTAGCGGAGCCCACAAGCATTGCGATCATTCGATATTATAGATGGATACCCCTGGACGTGTAGTTATAGAACTTAGAACGGGACCTTCAAGGCTTTTCCCAAATGACAATACTTAGGTGAATGAAGAGATGATCATGTTTCGTACTATGGTTTGGGGATGTATCACGCACAAAAGAGTCTTTCGTCGGTTACTTTCCTTAGCCCCGCCGAAGATGAATGAATTGACTGAAAACAAGTCGTTAGTTTTCAAAGACCGAAAAACAATTGTTGAGAAAGCGATCGTGTCTGCGAACGCCGAACCAAAAACCCGTCGAACAAAGATTTTGATATTCAGTCTGCACATCAACGTAAGACGGGATAATAAAGATACGAGTAATGCGGTTCAAACTAACTATACATATCATAATCATCAACACCTTTTATTTTGAAAAAACGGCTAGGAACAACGATTTTAATAAAACGTTGTCGAGACGATCAGTGACGTAATTGTCACGTACAATTTTCGCTTTTTCTTCTCTAAATTCTTCTTTTTCAGCCCCCCCCCCCCCCACGTATTGGTGTGGCCGGGTGGTCTTAACGCTCTCTCCATTTGCCTAGCATTTTTTTATTTTGTTACTTTTCCAGGAGACACTGCCCGGTTTAAGAGTTCTGGACAAAACGCACTGTGTGGAGTCATAGCAACACAAATGACTAATTGAGTACATTGTTCCTTTGCGTGTTTTTTATTTATAAGGTTTTGGACTGATTTCATGCAAAATGAGTTTCTTTCCTGAGACTTCCCATAATAGAGAATTTTCATACTTATTTGGAAAATGGTTCATACGACTTTGATTAGACTACTTATCAAACCCTACCTTTGGTTATGCACAAGTATTTCTGTGAGAAGACTTCGGTCTGGTTTATCAATATCATTCGTAGGCCCGTCTAATGGTTGAATGAGTCAAATCTTCGAATAACACCCAATGACCAGTTCATCAATTCACTTTGCTGACTGGCTAGGTGTAAGTCGTTGGCGTTTGATGAGTTGATAGGCATCCTGTTATTTCTATTCACCGAATATTGTTGACTGACGGCTGCCACTTCAATGTTTTAGCTGGAGAATTGATAAATAGCCCCTAAAAATGGAAATTATGATTAAATTAACGAGTTACTTTTAACTCTTACATATATGTGGGTTACCATCGACCACGTTTTTTAAAAAATTATTATGTTTGTATTAGTTTCTTTTTGGACTGTTTGGGCAAACCTCGTTCTTGCTTTACTCCCAGGTGTTTGTAAGAGTCTCTTTCCTCGAGTGGAATGATTATACTGCTCGATTTGACATCACCTTTGTACAATCTCCAGCGCCTTCTGTGTTGTGTAGCCTGTCCGTCTAGTCCAAGTGTCTTATTGAAATCTTGTGAAGTCTATTAAGCTTTCCTGGTGGATTGTGGTATAGATTTATAAGTGGCCATGCATCGAATGTGGGATAGCGATCTTTTTTTTTGCGTTACTAATATTATTGCTACAGTGATGAATATAACCGTAAGTTGGGGCGTCGTTAGAGCGCCGGAAAATGACGTCGATAAACGAAAACGGCCGAAGCTGCCAGAGACCTTCGGTGACAAGGCTGCGCGCAGACACTCCCTCTTTTCCTATCAGACAACCTCATCATAACCTCCCTGAAGTGCGCTCTTGAGCTTTTGCTGTTTAGAACGTTGTTTAGGATGCAACTCTCATTGAAACGACGTTATGTGCGTGGTTATATATCGACTTTGATATTCTGATTTGTGCTAATAAATGTGCGTTTTTATTCGGAGATTTTTGCGACAATCCTCGTGGTTTTATGTGCCGAACTGCGCGTGATTCTCATCTCTCGTTTCGTTATCGATACAAACTAATAATATCCTCCTCGTTATTCCGTCGGTACGTTTTATCTACGTTTTATTTTCACAATTCGTCGTATCTTTTAATATAATCTAATGTGGTACCGGGACCTTTTAGTGTCGTCCTGGTTTGGAATTATAGTTCGAGAATTTCCATTCGCAAGGAGTTCGGCGTTTGACGTGTTTGATTATGCGTTAATTATAATTGTGTCCGTCTGCTGAGTATGCAAAACTGTTCGGAGGAGCTAAGGTTTCGATTGTTTCGAAACTCATCATTAAATCGGACGAAAGGGGGGAGATGCGTCTACTTGGATGGTTATAATCGATGGGCTCCTGTGATTAGTATTCGCTGTTGGCGAACAATACATGCAAATTATCGTTGGGAGGTTTAATAATAGAAAATGATGAAACGTTGCACACAACTAATAATTGAAATAAATTCTTCTAATTACTTACTCTTTTATTTTATTTGCGTTTTACACGTGATGCTTCGTTTCTCACAACTTGCTCTTCTGTAAGGTATCGTGTTACTTAAGCAGACGATAGTTTGAGTTCTACCCATATCTTAATATATTATGTACTAGCAGACTGATACAGCCTGTGCTGCCTGACAACAGGGGTTAGGTACAGTATCATCTAAGGGCAACATCTCTGTATAACACCAATAGGTATTACCTGTTGTTAATATACCTTTGATATTGAGTGACCAGAATATTGTAATATCATGACTGAGTAACATTGATTTGTGAACACCTCTCAGTTGTTGTCTACCAAAATGCTTAAGGCAAGAATATTAGACTGTATATGCCCCGTTATGGCAAAATATCAATAAAATATACCAGGTCAGTAATACATAGCTGGTGTTTCAATGATAACTGATGTGCTAAACACCTGATCAGGATTAGAGGGATAGCTATAACCATTGACCATCATTGCTGGCTGCAGATGATGATTAATATTATTATTATTACTTGTGGGGGAGACTGTGAATCAGTTCATGAGAATATGATTGGAGATAACTGTTGTTGAACCGAGAAATCCAGTACATCGCAGGGTAAGGCTGGTTATGTGTGACTTTCTTTGAATGCAATGAAAGTGACTGTGAAACTAAAGGTTATTTGCGGGGACAGGAGAAAGTTATTTGAATTGCTGGTTATCACATGACTCGTCTCAACTGGCAAAGTGTTGAAATTGCTCTATGCAGTAGAAAGGAGTCATGCTAGCAGAACAGTAATGATATCATTAGTGAATTGCTCCAACCACATTCTCATAATGTGCAGGTTACATACATTAGTTGAGTCGCCTAATGTGCTTTTGGTTTATCTGCAGGCAGCAGTGTGACTTGTAGATGGTGTTCAATGTATGTTACTAACTAGGCTATTGTTCCCCTGGTTTCCGGCTATACAAACAAAGCTTTAAGTACAGTCTGAACAAAATGAACAGTATGGAGGTTATGGAATACATTTATTACAAAATTGTATTTTCATGAAATCGGGATAGTCTGATGAATATTACGTGTACTGTACCAAAAGCAATGGAAGCACTGGAACTCTCCATCATGAAAGGTTACGCACGCAAATAGCCATGTTAATTAAGTGGTATTAAAGAAATTGGGTTAATTACTTGGACCTAAAAATCACACGGTTGGACAACGAACTACAATACGAATTTTTAGAAAACCTACCGCTACCGACACGACCATACATTTTACATCAAACCACCCACAACAACATAAACTAAGTGCATTCAGACACATGATACGTAGACTAAAAACTATCCCACTATCCGAACAAAATTACAAAAAAGAACTTGATATTATAAATACTATCGCAGAAAATAACGGTTACTCTAAAAAAACAATAAACAAATTATTAAGACAATATGACTCCAAAACAAACGACTCAAAAACAGAAAATACACAGACTTTAACAAGACGCTGCACATTCACGTACACAGGACCACAAATATACGGAATAACTAATATCCTCCGAAAGGAAGGTATACAAATTGCATTACGTACGGACAACACACTTAGAACCAAACTAACTGCAAAGACTGAAAAGACAGACCCATTCGACCAAAGTGGGGTGTATAAAATAACTTGTACTTGTAAAAACGCATACATAGGACAGACAGGACGAAAAATACGGACCAGATACTCAGAACACATTAAATCTCTTAGTAGGAACAAAGTCGATTCAAACTTTGCCAACCACCTCAAAACAACTGGACACGAACCCACCAAAATACAGGACTGCACCATCTTACTACACAAACAATACAAAGGACGAAAACTGAACATATTAGAAAACATGGAAATTTATAAACAAAAAACTTCAATGGACAGATCATAAATGAACAAATCAACACAAAATGCGACACCATATTCACACCACTCAAAACACTACACAAACGAAAACAACCAACTGACGGATTTACAGACCACCCTACACAAAAAAGACGTAAATTCCACAATTGACAGACCATCCAACACGTCCCATTTATCTCTAGGGGGTTTCCCCCCTGAGGTACATGACCTCCTCTCCCCGCCCCTTCCCCGATGCTCCATCACCCCTTTCACCTTTCTCTTTGTATATAAAGACCACGACTAACTGACTGACTTAACGGCCAGACGATGATGTCTTTACATCGAAAGCGCTTGCCCACAGTAACTCACAAGCCAGAGGAGACGGACTCACCTAACAGGTACGTTAACTTTAGTTAATTAAGTGGGATATTACTGAGTGCCACATTCATGCAACCATCGAGCCGTAGTATCCAAAGAGATATCTAGATGTAAAACATGAAGTAGTTCAGTGTAGCTGTGACTACAGGGTAAGCATGTAAGGCTTACAGTTGAGGTACCCTGGGAGTAAATATTGTACCGCATTTAAATAGTTCGTATTGAATAAAAACTGACTTGAATATTGGAAAGACAATAACAACATACAACTAAAACTTTAAACGTAAACATTATGTACTTTAAATCTAAACAAATTGTGGTTTTCTCAGTCTCCTTCCTATTAACCTAGTGTCCGTGAGCACGCAAATAACTGAGTTTCCAACAACCTATGTAGTTTTCACCACAGAAATATCGATGACACTATCTTTTCTGTTTTGTTTTTTTTTTTTTCATAGTCGTCATTCCCTAGCAACCACATTACAACTTCATTTCCTTGGATTCCACACATCATATACAGCGAATTCTGGTGACGTAGTGTAGTTTATAGTGATTTGAGTTGTATTTGTAGTGTGACGACATGCTACTGAACGACTACTGAAAAAAAGTGTTGAAGATTCTCCAAGATGGTGAC
Source organism: Pachypeltis micranthus (assembly GCA_020466155.1). Taxonomy (NCBI): domain Eukaryota; kingdom Metazoa; phylum Arthropoda; class Insecta; order Hemiptera; family Miridae; genus Pachypeltis; species Pachypeltis micranthus. The sequence goes on along the minus strand of CM035770.1, from coordinate 49,034,025 downwards.
TCCTTAGCACAATCTGTTTATTTGAGGGATTGTTTTCGAATATAGTCGTTACAATGAATATAATTATACAATAAGTGAATATGAATTGGATAAAGTAAAAAGGGTTATTCTACATTTAATTGCAACTAATTTACTGATGAACTATATTGGGTAACGATTTGGACAGAGTCCTCTTGCAAATATGTCAGTCCATCGTCCCGTGTGAACCAGTCAGTTGAATCGAGTTAATAAAACTCGCGTCTTCAATTAACTTACACTCCTAAATTACTTGCAGGTTAGAATGTGATGGTTGCTGACTCGAAGAGTCTTCCTGAGCGAGTTGCAGGTGTTTATTATAGTCATGGAGTGTGGTGTGCAGCTCATCCAATCCCAGTGCTTCTGCTCGCTATTTCAACAGTTCTTCTTTCGTGGTAAGTCACAGCCCATTGTTGTTTTGTAATTAATATCTCTACAACTCAATCTCTGGGGTTGTAAACCACTGTGTAATATGTTGCACATCCGCACCCAAACTTACACAGTCCTACTTTATATTTTCCTCCACATTTTGAAGTTTACGTATACTTTTCCAGCATACCGCTTTTGAACCTGCCATTGCCTAGCAACATACCACAGACGTTTGTTGAGTCAATTAATTCCACTGAAGAGCTTCCAAGATGGTTTTCAGACAATCCCGTATACGTTCAACAAGTGAGTATTGCCTCAGACATCTCTTGATTTAATGGTCTCAAGCGGTTTGAATCACACGACTAATGATTGGTTGTACAGGTGTTGTTGAAAAGTTCTGTGTCACCGTGGACAAAGGGTATGCACATAACAGACGCTATTCGTGCTCCACTGGCTGAAGCTTTTCGTCTCATTCAGGCGATTCAAAATTACCAACATCCGAGGTAATCATCCAACACTCGAACTTACGTTTTCTAGTATAAACACGTGTGAAGCGTCCTTAGCTCACTCATCAAACTGGTCATTTAGGGCCAATTTTAAGAAGCTCTTACATCAATGTTGAGTTATTATCAAATCGCAGATTCAGTCGTTAAACGGGGATTCCATTTCAACAAAAAATAAGTCGACATTTACACTGATCTAATCAACTATTAAATTACGCAGCCAAGTATAGCAATCAAACCTTGGGCAGTGAGTGGTACTGATAATGACTTAATCTCCACAACTGATATACCCTTTACTAAAAGTTTCTCTTATTTTTTCTCTCTTTTGGTAATGGCATTCCCCAATATCTCCGCTAATGGCGTAAACCATATTATCCTAAATCAGCGATTTACGTCTCCTATTTTGGTTTAAATGCTCATATAACACGTATGTAACATTTTTTAGCGCTTTTTTAAAATATACATTGGAACTAATGCGGTTGTGTCCAACAAGTTGTAGTTAGAGTGTCTACCCAAATTTGTTTTTCAGCAATTGTGATGAATCCTAGGTTCTAACCTATCTATTCGCTACTACACAATACAATTTGTTAGCAGTGAGCTAGGGTGCTCAAAGTTGAGTTAGAAATAGTTCTTGTAATTCTGTACCTCCTGACTCCCACTGTAGCACCCCTGTGATCGTAATCTAGTGGTTATAGACGAAAGATTCATAATCTGACCAAAGTTAGGCATTGGATCGGAGCTCATGATCGCTGTAATTTTTGCCTGTGTCAGCAGCTCTTCATTCATTTCCAAACCCCCTTCAACAATTCCCTATGCTTAGTTTGTTAGCCAGTATAATAAAAAACGGGAAGTACTCCAACTTTGATTTTGAGGGAATTAAAATGCATTTCTCTACCGATGTCATTTACACTTGACACGTACAATTCTTGAAGTGCTGTAGTTTATAGCGAGTTAATAAGAATACAAGTGGCGGAGAGTAGAAATTAACTGCGTCAACTGGAGTGTTGTAAGGGAGGTTTAAAACCTCGAAACGTAGTCATTCAATGTGTTTCATTATTGACTGAACACCAAAAAAACATATCCATTTATTAATAAAGTTAGAACTTTATATTAATGTAGTTTGTAGTGGTGTCTTAGATTAACAAGCTTTTTTTTCACAACTGCTATAGTGCGTTATTTTCATTTTTTGTAGTTTTTTTTATAATAACTGGAGAGGTAGTACTAACATTCACGGAAAATTTAAAAACTTAAATTTAGAATAATTTAAGAAAATAAAAATTAATATTGAAACGGCAAAGCAAAAAAAAAAATCCATTAACGAAGTACAAATATTAAATCCGATAAAATGTAAATGAAGAGAAAAATAGTAAATAAAATAGAAATATTATGGTCGAATATGAATAGAATACTGATTGCGGACTGTCTTTGTTTAGTAGGAATGCCGAAGGAGAGGCAGAAAGTGAGGGGAGGGGACTTAGCCACCTTCAAAGCCCTTCCCCGTTGTAGGCTACGGAAATAATCCTTAAAGCATTTTGTTAGCAGAAGAAGCTAATTGAACTCCCATCAGGTAAGGAAAAAACCCTTACCCGTGGGTTTTTCCATTAGAGCCAAAGGACACAAACAAATTCGGCCATAGCTGAGCCAAACAATTATTTTTATTTCGTTTCCACGTTACTATTTTTAATTTTAGTTATTGTTATTTGGTTATCTTGTATAACTACCTTTTTCTTCGTTTGAGATATTCGTTTTGTTTCATCATATTGATTTTGATTTATAATAATAATTCAGTTATAACTCTTATTCCTACAACTTTCTTTACTTTATTAGTGCCATTCATTTTCAACTTAATGTTGATAATGTATTTATTAGAATATGATGATAAAGTTATAATAGAATAGTTCATTACAGTCGAACATTAATATTAGCTTATCAACTCAAAATCATAACTGTATTAATATTAGCTATGATGAGAGTAGTATGAATGTTAGAGCAACGTCGTTTTGTTAGGTATTGTGTTCCCATTGAAATGGCTACTGCATTCGGCTGATACCTGCAATGGGCTTCACTAATGAAGACAGGAAATAATTAATAAATTACACTTAGGCTATATTAAACCTTTGTCAATCTATTTTGTGTCTATCATTCAGTGTTTTCTCATTATTACATGATCAAGTGGTATGACATTGGCGGATGTGTGCACTCACGTTGAAATCCCAAACCGTCAGTTGCTGCTTCCTCAGTACAGCTGTCTAATTGTTTCTCCTGCCAATTTGTGGAGGGAGGATCCCAGCCAATTCTTCAACGACATTAATCTTGTTTCTACTGTCTACAGTCAAATGGTTCGTGAGTTGCTGTTTATATATTACAAGTTGTTCTTTCACTCTCGCAAAGACAATGTCGTTATGGGTTAATAAATTGTTCAAAATCATGTTGAATTGTTCCTGCACTTAGAATAACATAGCTCCTGGGTGTGGATAATTGATAGTGCAACGAAGTTGATCAGTAGACTCAGTTGTTTCTACTTCCTCCATGGTGACAGCAGGTATGTTCTTGAAGCACCCAGTAAGGTTGTAAAATGTTTCCACACCAGGAGTACAGCATCGGGAGACAAGGAAGGGTATGTCGTCTCTCCTGGAGTGGGAAGGGCAGGTGTCTAGCCCCAGAGCTTGGTCTGTGACATAATGCTCACTATGCTCTAGACGTAAAGTATTTCCCCTATAAGTACCTTGAATGAGCTCCAAGCTGTTTGTATTGCCGAACAAGCGTTGGGTTGATACCAGTCATATCATTTCCTCGTCCTATGGATGGGTAGGATGGCAATTCTTGAGAGCAGGATTAGGTAATTTACTCATCTTTGATATGTTATGGTAAGAAAAGAAGGGGAGCGAGTCACAATTTCTGAAGGGATGAAGATGGAGGTTCCTGAGCCAGATACTACAGTTCACAATAATGATCACAGAGAGAGGAGTAGAGACGATTCCTTGAAACTCCACAATTAACGAGTGTAGGAGGATGTGTATGAATAATAGTGAAAACCCGCTGGTGAGTCAAGAATTGAAGAGGACTAATCAAGAGCAAGGTTGCAGACACTCTTCTTCAAGGTGGTTGTGGGGTTGCTAGAAGCAAGAGGGCTGTTTTCTTGCAATTCCTTCTCTGCGGTGTGTAACTATTTACTTGCTCACTAGGCCTACCTTGTATGTTGAATACATTGAGAAAAGGCATACTGGGCCCTCTAGGAGTCATTATAACGAGGGAACTCTGCTAGACTTATAGGCTGAGAATTGGGCACAGGATCTCATCCAATTATCACACTTTCATGCTCCTCGCATGGTTCCCTACTTATCAAAACGAAGTTCTGTGATTGTGGCTTGCTGCTGCACTTGTGAGAATAACTAAATCAATATGGTGTTCATATGTATAGCTTTTGAGCCTCTCAATGGGCTTGTGTACTTACAGATGCTCACAGATTGCTCTTGAAGAGGATGTAATGTCGTGGTTAATGTCATTCTGTTCAGTCAGCAATGTTACTAAATGTTCTGGGGCACTGCTTCATATTACATACTTTTCAAGGCCACTGGTGCTGGGTCTACAAGTAGAATTTTCACTTGACGACGCCGAGAGCTTTTGAAATGGATCATTTCTGGATTATACTGGACTTACAGTGGATGACAGCGTTGGCTACTGTCTGATGTGATCTGTATTCTGGTAAAGAAATCAGTAGTCGACAATTGGGGGTAACTGCCCCTTAATGTCCTTTCTTACCATATGTGCTTCCTTGGGCGATTTCCAAACGATTTCATCAGATAGGCGAGAACGACAAATTATTTTTTTCTCGAACGTGAGAAGTTCGCTTTTAGGTTCAAATTTGATAATTCGGCTCAGAGGAGGTTTTTATTCGTTATTTCTCTCATGTGGAATCGCTACTCCGCTTCTCTTGACTGCCTTGCTAGTGACGAATGATATGATCGTGATCCAGATCAGTTACGACAAGTCTACCGAGCGCATTGCCTGCTCCCAATTAGCTAATTTATAACTTTTTCTTTATTGTTGATAGTTTTTGCATGGTTAAGTCAGTCGACTTTTGTCTGCGAATTCGTCTTTGTTAATGTTTTGTGGTCGGTTGAACGCTGGGTGTCAAATTGTGTATGTGGGAAGGCAGTGGCGCGACAGCACCTTCTTTGCCGCCTACGTCAGTTATTTTTTGTTCAGTGTACGGCGAAACTAGTGGTTGGGAACAAATGGTCATCTTATTTCAAAAGACTTGAACAGTATTTTTTTTGTCTACGATGTGCCACAATCCAACTGACATGTTTCCAATAAAACGTCGAAACATGCTAGTAAACGATATGAAACTACTACAATGGAACGTCGAAAATTGACATGTTGACCTGTTGGGTAGATGTAGTGAAACGGGAGGCAATAAGGGAAATAACGAAGTGATAGCTTTCACTATCGAGTTCCTTCCAGTAGTAGAATTTGCCTCACAACATTTACTGTAATTTCACTGTTTTCCATCTAGACACAGTCCTACACCTCTCAGACCCGTCATATTCGGATCAGCATAAAACAATACCCAGGAAACCAAACACGACGTAAATGAAATTAAACTGTCAACATTTAGTTTTTTCTAGTTTTTTAAACCGTATTCAGAAAAAGGTGTGTTCTAGCGCGCCATTTTACCAATTAATGGGAAGATCAAAATCTATCGTATGAAACACTTGTGGGTCGTCTTCGTCTCAAGGGTTTGTAAATAATAAACTAATTTCGAGATAGAATATAATAAACAAAAATGAACAAATTAATTTTGCTTCTAGCCTCGAGAGAACAAAACCTGGCTGAATCTGACCAAATGGTTCGGTGTGTCAATGAGGCAATCGTCCATGTAGATAAGGTTGCTGCACAGAATGTAGATGATGTTGGTGGAGTGCTGGATGGCTTCTATGTTAATCTAAAATAGCGATGCGGTAGACAAAGTGTACGAGACACCTGAAACAGCGAGGTGTTGAGAACAACCAATCTATAGGGATCAGCCAGAATTTAATGCAATCGCGTGATTTTTCTGACTTCTCTTTCAAGTTAAACAGCTCACACAGCACTGATTCCAAGTTCATGAAGAAGACGTGGGGAGACTGGGAAATGCTTGCATTGAGTTGCCCAGACCAGGCAACCAACCAGCCAGATAACAGGTCGAAAGGTTCAAATCACAAGTCTAAGTTGTGATGCTGTTGTTGATCTCTCGTCAATACCTTGCTAGAACATTCAATACTCATAGTTTACGTCCTCTTTCAATCGAATAATATCTCCAATTCTCTAGAATAAGATATGGCCTGGACAGTGGTCAGATATTGCAGTTTTGGAATCCTGTTGCCTTGAAGCCCTGAAACGTAAAGTATTACATTGGGAGGGGAGGAATAGGTTTTTTTGTGGAAATTACCCACCTGTTCCTCTTCCTTTCCTGTTTTAACTGTCTGTGTCCTCTATGGACCATCTCCTGGCAGGCCCTCAGTCTGGGGTGTTTAGAGTTGTGGAGAAGAAGGCTTAACTGGATTCCGATGTTCCGGATGTTTGCAGTTATGAGTTCGGGGGTCTCAACAAATCGTTATTCATTGTTCCCAATGTAGATTGGAACTAATTTTTGACTGTATCCTGGTGATTGTTTTGATACATTTCTTCCTTTACTGAATTAACATTTGCTATTAGTTTTGTACCTCAGTTGGAATAACATCAAGTATTAACACCTTGGTTTGTGTTGTAGAACACGCAAGTTGGCAAAGCAAACTTACCTGAGCTACTGTTTGGAATGAGCTTGAAGGACGCAGGTTTCAAGAGATACCTACTGAGGAGTCGGCAGAGAGTGATTCAGTTCGCTGTCACGATATTCTACCACAAGCAGAGTATAGAGTGAGTTTGTACATTCATTAGAGACATTCACGTGTGAATCAATCGGTTTTAGAAAACGTCTTCCCACGTTCAACGTTTCTTGTTACCCAATATATGTGCCTTAGTCGTGACAAGTTCTTTATCAGAGGAAATGTCTCGTGGGTTGGTCCTCCTGTCCATCCAGCTCATGTATTGCTGCAGTGGAAGCGTGAGAATGTGACACTAGCAAATATCTATGCGGTAAGTACGCCCTAATAGATCCTTCACTAGCCCACATAGGCAGATATTTCTTCTACTCTCATGAATGATTGGTCCAAGGCAGTGTCGAACTAAAGAAGAACAGTTTATAAATTATAACACAGCTCAACGTATTATAAATTGGCCTCCTGGGCCCTCTGGGTTCACAATTAACAAAAACAATTATTGTCAAAAAATAGTGAAAGTCTTATAAATATGTGAAAAAATACTGAAAGAGAACTACTGTTAAAATAACAAAGGAGAGAAAAAATAAACAAACACACAATTGGAAAAATGTGTAAAATACAATAACTGAATGAAAAATGAAATGAAAAGGAAGTAAATGTATATCACAGCTCAGTTGAGATCGGCCTCAAGTGGTCCATGTCCAAGATCTTGTTTCTGTGATTCAGTCTGGCGGACCCAATGAAACAGTATAGTGATGCACTGTACCTTTGAAGATTTGATCGATATTGAGACTGCCTACCTCAGCACCAGGCCCCATCCAGCTTTGTCAACTAATGGACGTTTAAGAGGGCCGATTGCCCATTTAATTTTGTCAATAATACTAGTTTCTTGGGTGCAGCGGGTTTTATTAGAGTGTGGCTCGTTGTTGAAGTATGGATTTACTCAGTTAATTCCGTTGCAGGTTTCTCAATGGGTTGCATTCACATTTGAAGAATTTATACCCTCTTCATCAAAACTCTAGCGGCTGTGTGTCCTGCTCATCTGTGAACGTCGTCCACTTGTATCACAGGGGTGATTTTGATTTTCACGAATTTCTCCCACTTTTCTTCACCTACTTGATCCTGTTCTTCTACATGTACTTCTCTGTCAGGAAAATTGAGCTTGTGCGGTCCAAGGTAATTACTCGTTTGTCGTTTTTTCTTATTTTTTCAGCCATGAAGTTGGTGAGCGCTAGCTATGTTTTTGAAGCACCTTTGGTGCAGTGTTTGGCTGGCTGCTAGACTAGTAGCGAAAGTCTTTCAAGATGGGTTGAGCCAGTTCCTCACAGGATATGGCGACTTCAGTGCGCGGCTTTACTTCTCCTCTCTCAAAGACTCTCCATTGTGCACTTCTTGCGCCTCCAGTGTGGAGGAAACAAGAAACCGCGTGCTGCTCCACTGTAGTTTCTACAACAGTGAGCGACAGTTGTTGGGAAGGCGAACTTAGCAAAGTTTACTGCTACAAAGCAAGCCTATAACCATTTCGCCGAGTTCCCGAAGAAGGTGATGGCTAAGAAACGTGGTCACAGTTGATCTGCCCTTTTGAAACTTGCTACCCAAGTAAATAGTTAGTTCAGGAGGGAAACCAGATTAATAACTCCTCCCAGATGGTACAGGATTCCTCAGGTGGTCACCTCCACGTAGTAACACACAGGCAACAGCTCTCTACCGGGAGATTGGCTAACGACCAAATACCTGCCGTACCTCTGCAGGTTGGAGTTCAGTGGATGCTGCAACTGACCTGTGGATATGTCATTTAGCCAGTCTCCCTCTTGGAGAGCGGTTGTCCACGTGTTACCACACAGTAGTATGACTCAGGGGAATTCGTACCATCTGGGAAGAGTTCTTAATTTGGTTTCCTACTGTTCAATTTCCTGAGCAGAACTGGCTCATCCCACTTTCTCCTGAGACGTTCGTGGATGTTGGGAAAAAAACTCGTACATGGCTGAGCTACTGTAATGGGAAAAACCAAACCCTTCGATTCAGCGGAGGCTCGTCCGGGGCATTTATGCTGACTGGGCACCTAAAATGCCCTGATTCGCTCGGGACTTCGCTGCCGTCAGTTGTAACTGAGCCGGTTCCCTCGTCGCAGTGTCGCCCCCACTCAGTTTCCTGTCTGTGGTGGTAAAACTTCCTGGAATGTAATTCGAGAATCAAATTCTGTGTTCGAATTGCATTCGGCTATATCGTACTAACTTCCCGACTCTCTTAGTGCGATATTGCTTCAATATTAATCTCACCCATAATACTACCATGGATTGTCAAACTCTCCCCTTACATCAATGAGAACGGCTGCGGCGTACTGGGGACGTACTATATCTATATACACTCACATATGTTCAAACATGTTGAAATGTAAAATTCATTAGGGAATGTTGTGAAGCGGATATCACTGAGTTTTTGAACATTCGCACTTGAGCTCTCTCGACAGAAATTCTGGAGTTTCACTTTCTATGAAGATCGCATACAACTTGGCAGCTACCCCATACACTTGTGAAGAGAGATTTACATTTATCTTGTCTGAACTAGTCCTAACTGCTTCGAGTGTGTTGTTTTTTGGCTGTGATGGTGGGAGGTAATCACTCGTACATTCCGTTTGTATCAGTAATTTCATTGGCTTTGCAGGTACATTGAGGCATATGGAAAGACTGAAACTAAGTTTATTGACGGACTTACAGACTGTAGGATATCCCACGCATAAGAACAGAGTGGCAAGGAGTGCTACGACATTCAAGTGAATGTACAATATGTGGAATTCTCGACCGACTTACTATCCCAAGTGTGTTAGTTTGTTTTTTGAATGTCAAATAGGAGGTAGTCACTCGTTAGTTTGCCTGCAGCTTTCATATTTGTTAATTTCGTTTTCTTTGCAGGTTGGTGTGGCGTTGAGTGCAGTGTTCACTGTTATATCGTCGTTGGTCATGTCAATTGGACTTTGTCTGTTTTTCGGTTTAGACCCTGCAGTTAGCAGCAGAGGCCGAGAGGTGAGCCAAATGAGTATTTTGCGTATCACAGTGTAATATAATGTTGTGAGCTAAGTAGAGTGTTCTTCTCTCTGAATTTGTTACGAGTCAGTTCTTGGGTCGTAGAAACACTCTTCTCTCTTATTTATGTAAGAGAAGCTATTATGTGTTGTATCTCCGCTCAAGGCTTAAATGAATTATTTACTTGTTGGGAAGTCACAGTTCGACTGGTATGACGTAACATTGGCAGTGCAGCGACCACATTTCACTAATATAATTTTTCCTTGTGTATTCAGGTATTCCCCTACCTTGTCGTCGTTGTGGGCCTTGAAAACATTCTAGTACTCACTAAATCTGTCGTGTCCACTCAACCACACCTCGATGCAAAGATCAGAGTCGCCCAAGGGCTGAGCAAAGAAGGATGGGGTATCACTAAAAATTTGCTCGCTGAGCTAACTATTTTGACTATCGGCCTATTCACACTCGTTCCTTCTATTCAAGTAAGTGGTCTTGAAATTGAAAACTATACCTTTACCTAATGTGTAGCGCAATTGACTAAAGAATTACTGCTTCTCAGGAATTTTGTATCTTCGCGATGGTTGGCTTGCTTTGCGACTTTTTTCTTCAAATGTGCTTCTTTTCTACTGTCCTGTCTTTGGATATGCGAGGCATCGAAGAGGCATCTGACGGCATCGTTCCGCGTCTTCGAGATTATGCTGTTCCTCTGCTCAATCGTTCATTGCCAAGAACGCGTTCTGTTCCTCGAATCGAATGCAATAGCGATGGTTATGAACGAGTTCCCAAACGGTAATTTGACATTTCCTATTGGAGCATTTTATTGAAATGAATGTGCAATATATTTATCCTAATTGAGTGCATTTGAAAGCACCATAGTTAACAATCGTGCACTTTCATTTTGGCAGGTTGCGACTTGTTCTCTTCTGGGGTCGCACGCGAATTGTGCAACGGGCTTTCATGGTTTGCATGATTGCCTGGATCGGTGGATTCATTTATTCTGCTGGAATCATGGATTATTTGGTCCCATCTTCTCCCTCGGTAAGTCTATGTTGTTATAATTGGACATGGAAAAAGTAACCTGTTCTGGAAGTAACGTTTCACTTAATTAAGCTGGCAATCCCATGTATAGCTTTCGAAAATTTGTGTTTTTGGCTCATATACTCTGTAGAGTGTAAGTTGATGAGTAATAACGTAACACTTCCAGGGACAAGTAAGGCAGCTTCCACCGGGTCACATTCTCGGGAAGTACCGAAGTCTTTTCAGCCAAGAAGGCGAAGCTGCAATCCTCGGACACTCACCAAAGGTTGGCGGCGTCGAGCTCAAAGGCAGTGTGGTAGGTGTCATTAGCTTTTTGTGTCTACAATAGAACGGCTGCTAGATGAGGCATGAACTGAGAAAAATGCAGGTTGTGATACCACGGCAAACACCTGCTGGCACTCCTTTAGGTTCCCATTTTCTTGATAATTTGGGCCATCCCAGAATTATATTTGCCCGTTGAAATATCTTAAGGTTTGAGTGAAGTCGGCTGAGTCAGGGGTCACATGTTCGCCAAAAAGGAAAAAAGAGTCTAATTGGGTTATCGCTGGCAGTAGGTTAATTATTAAAGTTAACGTCCCTGTTTGGTGGGTCCGTCTCCTCTAGCTGGTGACTTTGGTACTGACTTGACAGCCAGACGATGATGTCTTTACATCGAAAGCGATCGCCCACAGTATCTCAACAGCCAGAGAAAAGAAGACTCGTCGAACAGGTACGTTAACTTTAAAAAGGAGACTCATCAACAGACCCATCTTTGCTCTGTGTTGAACAATGAACTTATTTTGCATCCTTATCGCCAGACTACCTCCGTTGACCACAGGTTTGCGATTGCCCTTGATCGCAGACAAAACCTTCCCACCATTCCTGCCATTGCGAAAAACAGTGCGAGACATTCCTTCCATTCTCCGTTTTTTTGAGTTTGGGGGATACTGCCGTTTGCAAGTTTTTCAGCTGCTAGCTTCGACGTTCGAACTAAAAGTTTTGCTGTGCCAATTTAACTCCAAACACGTTTACAAACGTACACATTCCAACTACGTCCATCTGGATTCCACGTCAGTTGGAACCATTTTTCCGCACGAACTTCTACAACTTCTCAGCAACCACTCATCCCGTTCAACCGCCAAATAAACATTTCCGTTTTCTAGTTTTTTATTAAGTAAATTATTTATTGTTAATTGTTTCCCGTAATATATTGTCATTTCCCTACCATACTTGCAGTACACACGTTTCATTACTTAAGAGGTTAAATATTCAGACGCTCGGAATTAGAGCATTAGTCTACATTTCCCCACATAACTCTGCCCCCATTGAATGAGCTTCCGACTCCAACATTTTTTGAAGTCCGTCTTGCCACAACCAGTGAAAAACCCCAGAAATCAAAGACGACCTGGACATCCAGAATCAGTAGAATGGTTGTGTGGCAGTTTGCAATCACGTGAAATAATTTTCTTCGCATTTTTGTTTTAGAAGATATTTTTAAAATTCTTGCTTTTTTGAGGTTCATGGATTTATCCTTTTAATGTATCCAACGCTGTCTTTAGGATGAAGTGTTGTTGAACTCTGCTGAAGCCACTCCTCTGTTGCCTGTGAAGTGGTGTTACCTTGCCGCTGTGTACAATAGTTCTTCCTACACTTCCTGTCGCCTTGCAATACTCCCTCCGCTCCGCCTCAGTGTCTTGATTTCCCCTAATCGAGCCGCCGCTCTGCGCAACCCACAGGAGCCCACTCAGCCTCCGCTCAAATGGCCATCGCTTGCTGACGCGCTTGATCCATCTGAAGACAACGTTGTGTATGTAAGTATGTCAATGGGTAGTGAAGGGTGTAGTCTTCTGCGCTGGTGCTCTCTAGTGGTCCAAACTTAGGTGTCCTGTGGTTGGCTTGCAGTTTCGTAATCTCTCAAACGTGGATACTACTTTTCTTCCTCTCCCCAGTAAAAAGTGTGTTAGGAAGAATGGATGTGGCATTTATCACGCAGTTTTATGTTAATGTTGCAGAGTGAGCCTGGTCCGATATATTCTCGTGGTTGGGAGACACCATATTTGCCTACATCACCATTGGAAGTTCTTCTTGTGACAGCGCTCTGCGTCATATCCATCCTAGTCATTGCCTACGCCTGTCTTGCCCTCTATCATCTTGTGTGCACACGAAACTACGCTCAATGGAGATCAGCATGGTACAACAAAGAGTCTCCTAGAACTTCTTCACAGGTGAATTGAATTACTTAAACTTCCACTATGAAAGTAGCAGTGCAAAGTTTTGGCGAAGAGGGAAGAACGTCATGTAATTGGCTTAAAGCTGTACTATCATTTGTGTTCTAAGTACCGATATGATCGATTTATGTGTTCAAGTGTTGCCCTCTTGTCATAATCCCTAGGTGACCGAACCAAGGTTTGAATATTTTCCCTGGTGAGTTGGGAGCTGATTTTTAGTAGCCTCAGTTTTATTAGCTGAAAATAAATGGCTGCTAGTCTATCAAATTTCAACTTTGCTTTCAACTGTACTGCCTCGGCACCTTAATAACGATGTTGCTGAGGTGCCTAGGGGTCTTCAATAACTAACTACTGTCCTAATGAGAATAGAGGTTATGTTTACAAGTACGAGTATATATGGGAGTGTTGATCACCGCAAACAGAAAGTAACAAAGGCTACTTACACTTATGCAGCCTATTTTACTCAGAACATTGCTGAGAGTTAGGTTCCCTAGAACTTGTTCACAGCACTCTAAATTCATTCTACCCGTGGGCAATGTCGATTGGCTCTTGAGTTTTAACGTCATACTGTAACTTGATTTCTAGGTTGTTTTGCAAGCTGTACCTTTGGTGTTAGAGGGGCAAGGACAGTGCGTTGAATGGCTTGCGTCGGATGGTTGCTCGGTGTCTTGTTCATACTTGTCTGGTGATGTCAATGTCTGGGACGCAACGTCTGGTGAATGGTTGGCTCACATCAATCGAAAGAGGTTAGTCGTCGCTTTTACAGACTGTTATTGGTTTTTGGGGTTGAGAACAAAGTATTTAATGAGTTTGTTGCCTTGCAGGTACTTCTCAAAAACGGTGGACAGTGAAGCACCCTACTTTAATGATTCACATATTCTGGACGACCGGGAACTTTTATACTCTAGCGAAAACAGCAGGTGAGTTTAGTGTATCATAATTAGGTTAGTATAGCAGAAGTTCCAACATTCCCAGCATTACGGCGTCATTAATCTAGATTGAGTCTTCCGAAGCCAAAACTAAGGTTCATTAATGGGCAATTTTTAACGACCAGCATCGAGTTGTTTTGTTTGTTTTTTCTTTTACTATTATATTTACATTTTGTCCTCAATAATTTTCGGTAGACATTTGTTGACAGCCTTTTCCTTGTCGAAATTACAAGGTGATGAGGAAAATTGTCTGACGTCCTTTGAATTTGAAGTTTTGAATTTTTTTTTGAGTTTTGACTTCAAAGAATACGATTACTTGGGTCTTTGAGGAAAGCTACTTCAGAATTAGCCTACTTTTTGCATTGAAAGGAAAAGAATTGACTCTTTCATTTGAAAATACAATTCTAGTGTTTGGGTTACATGGCACAAATAATTTTAAAAGGACAGAAAAAGTACAAATGAGAGTGGAAAAGTAAACGCTTTTTGCTGCTCATCGCTTGATTTATGAGGCCGTCCAAAGAATTACAAAACATTTTGTGCACAGGAGGTTATTCTTCAGCTTGAAGCGCACGCAGCTAAGATTTTCATGCAGTGCTGCTGGAGTGTTCCACTGAACCTTTGAAAACTGTCACTCCTGACAGCTTCAACTGCCACTCTGCACATTTACAGCTTGATTGAAAATTGACACGCTTTTTTCGTTGTTTTTTTTTACAGGTTGTCCTCAAGCGCGGAGTCAGACGTCGGAAATTTTTCGAGGGCGGTTCCCGACTTGTCGAAAACTATTAACACGAATTTTACTAAATGCACCTTTGCTCGCCGAGAGCGACAAGATTTTAGCGAGAAAGGGTTCGACTATGGGCCTAATATACAGATGTTGTATGGAACTGATGTAAGTTTACGGCTTGCTAGTTGTTCAATATTCATTTCAATTCTCATGTGACAGACATAAGAAAGTTCATGCATTTCTTGGCCATTTTTACTTTCTGCTACCCTAAAAGTTAAGTTTTCTTCAGATCTTTACGTTTGAGGCCCAGTGAATTAAATAATACCATATTTATGAATGTAGTATGTATGTAGTTTGTATAGCAGCGTGTGTCTGTAGTTAATATACCACCAGTCTCGTGACCTTGATGACAGATCCACACTCGAAACTGCCTTCATCCGTCGCTGGCAGAGTGTGAAGCGAAGAGCTCTGAGGACCCCTGCGGCAAGCATTATAAGTCCTTCAAAGGAAAAGCGAATGTAGAACAGATTTTAGCTGGCCTGGAGCATTGGGCATTTTAGTGACACTATAAAATCTGAGAGGGCAGCAGGGGAACTGAGTGTAAACCCTTTGAATGAACCAGACATCCGATTGTGGGCAGCTTTCGATCTCAGCAGGGCCTTTGCAACCTTGAAGTCTAAGAAATCTCCTGGGCCGGAGCTAGAAAGCAATATATTAAGGAAACCTGAGACTGTGGCCTTGTTAATGTATTTAATGACTGTCTGCAGGTCCAACAGTTTCTCACTCAGTGAGTGGAAGCGACTGCAATCAGTCAGACCCCTCATCATTGAGAACACTTAGCCTTCTTTCCATATTACGACACACACATTGGAATCTTGATGTTACAGTCCCTTGAAGGAGTTGGAGTTTTGGCCACAACCTCGGAGGAACATTTGTAGTAAAGTTGACACGGGAAGTCATAGTTGAAATTCGCAATTTGCCCCTAGAGAAACTGGGTATGGTCACCAGCACTTCTCAAGAGCTTAAAAGTCAGGGAATCCCTCATAACCTTTACTTGCTAGTAAATTTACCTGATAAAACTCGTACAACCAAACGTTGGCATGTCTCAGTCCTGAAAACAATAGACAAAGGGTGCCCAGTTCCTGTACCAGCACTGTGGAACACCTTGTTCAAAGGTCTTCTCCGGAACCTTGTAGAGACTGACTACGACTTGGTGGACAACTGGAGAGTGAAAAGGGTACTTACTTCGCTCAGCACTGAACTCTATAGGCCTCCCAACTGAACATGAATGGCCATTAGATAAATAGCAAACGAGATTGGACGAATTGAGCTGGTTCTTCTTTTGTGTTTTTGTTGTTGTGTCTTCGCTTACGCTGTAGTACTTACATTTTGGTATCCATAAATGTTTCTGTAAAAGTGCATTGAATAAATATATACATATGCGTAGCAGGTAGTCGAATTTCCGGCAGTTGTGGAAAGTTGTTTGTTGCTGTGCATCAGATGTTTTAAACACGCGGTTATGAAGTTCTTCAATAATTGCCAAGTGTTTACTGTACAAAACTAAAATATTTGTTTGACAGATCGAAGGAGAGTGGGACTGCGAAGAGGAAGAAGAAGAAGGCCTGTTCATTCATTGTCCGTCCATTTGGTGTATGGACTCTGCCAATCATTTAATTGTGCTTGGAACGTCCAACGGCCGAATAGAGTTTTGGGAGGCTGCGACTGGCAAACTGAAAGTGAGTGCTCAATTGTTCACTTTGCATAGCAACACACAACTCTGTGGACCCCTGTAAATTCGTAGTGTAACTGATCATTCTCATGAGTGTTAAGAAACAGCCACATTGAAGCATCTGTATCCCCTTTCAACGCATCTCTATGGAGACGCGTGTAGAGAACAAAATGTAGAGATAATTTAATTTTAATCTAATCTCATTTTCCAGTGTAGCGTAGCTTATATCGTCATTCAATGAATAGTCACAGAAATATTTGTGATGAACTTTGTCAGGTTGATCTAACTCAGCTGGGCATTTACTATTACTATCACGTTAAAAACCCCTGTTTTTTTTGCACATTTTGGTTGGTATCTGATCCAACAGACTGTCGAAGGAACATGTATGGTGAACACAGCATGGAGTAGGTAGTGACTTGTTGATGAAACCCTTCATTCGCTTCTTAAGCTTACATCTTAACCGTACTTTCTCAGAAATATTCTTACTGAGCAAAAATTAGGTATCTACTGGTAAAATATAATTTGAATGTTCAATCAGAATCGTTATAGCAGTTTACTAGAAAAATGCGAAACCCCCTCGTTTTTGTTACATTTTGGTCACAGTGAGACGTGTGTGACCAAGTGCTGAAATGAGGTTTTCCGATTCAGAAGACCAAGAATCACTGTGCTTACTTTCTGCTTCGCAAAAGTGAGCATACAAAAATGTTCTTCGAGTTTCCAAAACTTCGTTTGAAGTTCGACTTAGTTCTTAGGATTCTTTCTTCAGTGAAATGAACCGTTTAGGGTGGGTGATGTTTGTTGGGGAATTCTGGTTCTGTTTAAGAGTTGTCAGTTAGGGATTGTCTGAGACGCAGTTGGCTGTTATGAAACAATGTGCATTTCATGAAAGAAGAATGTTGATAGAGTGAGGCAGTTTTGGTCACTTAGTGGCGTCGAGAGAGTGTGAAGATATTCTACAATCCATATTTAATGTTAATGCAACTTTCAGGGAATTTACGACGACAACTCAAACGTTGGAGTGACTTGTATAAAAATGGTCAATTCGAAATGTGTGCTTGCCAGATTGAATGGAGCCCTAGAAGTTCACACTGTCAAGTGGTCAACCCCTGGACCAATTTCGTCTTACCGGAGTAGTGAGCATTTTAATGTTAATTTTCAACCTTTAAACTAATTATTTAGATCACAAGGTTCACTTATGCGTTGCATTATCTAAAGGTGGACCAAGCGGGCACTCTCGAGCAGCAAGCACTGGGAGCTTCAGCTTCGCAAGCAGCTCCCTCAATGGGGAGTACTGCGTGGGGTCAGAACTCGTCATCCACCCAGGTCCCGCAGTGAGAGCCCACCAGCAGCCTATAACGGTCCTCCAGGCTGGAGCTGGTCGAATTTTAACCGGCAGTCGAGATCATACGTTGAAGGTACAAATAAAGTCGTAGACGTTTCAATTTGTGTTTGTGTAGTGCAGTTTCTGGTTGAGCTTGAACGTAAATTGTTGTCCTTAGGTTTTTAGTCTTGAAGACGAGTTGTTGGTTTTTACACTGCACGGGCACTGCGGTCCGATAACTACTCTATTCATCGACTATGTTAACCCCCTAACAGCAGGTTCTGGCAGCCACGATGGTATGGTCTGTGTTTGGGACTTACTCACTGGTGAGCATATATCTCGTGCATTAATAACCCACATCTTATTGTTTTTATAACAATTATAGAACTACATGCCTTGTAAAATAGTGGTAATGGTGCCAGAGGTTTACTGTAGTTATTTACCCCCTGTCAACCTTCAACAATAGTCTCCAGGAGCTCCACCCGATACTATAATTTTTCTACGTATTTATCTATCAGTCTCGTAATGCTTATTTAAGGCTATAGAACAAAACGATTATAATATCAACAATCACGTTCCGAAAAATGTTAATTTAAATGAATCGGAATGTTTATGTTTAAATAAATGGAAGTTTATGTATTTCTATTTTTGCCCAATTAGTGCAAGGATCTGCAAAATGATTCCAAAGCGTTCGCTAATGAATTTATGGTAGCAACATTTTTCGATGTATATCTTGTGCCGTAAAATACGCCTTTTGTGCAGCGGCAATTCGGTGGGTGAACGCCCGCTGGACCCAATCCTCACTACCGCGCTGCAACGCTACCGATGCGCTGGTACGGGGAAAGTGGCAAGTGGTGAGGGTTTCCAAGAAATCAGGTTTCTGTGCTGGGAACACTTCGACAGCCTCCAAGTCCCTTTTCGTTGATGCCTCGTACTCCCTTTTTCCCCGATACGGAAAGTCCCGAACTCCCGTGACATCCCCCGCTTTCCAACTTCTCATTTTCAAACTTTCAGGCCTTTCAAACGAAGAGAGAAGACAACGCTCCTGAAGTGGGTCATTTATTTTGTTTACTTAGTTTCGGCATGCCATTATCCGGTTCAGCAAGGACACTTATTATTTTAGATCCATTTTAAGCCAAAAGGTCAACTATTATTTATTTTCTCCCGAATTAAATTTTATTTTACATTTATTCGTTCCCCTTGATTTCTTTAAGTTAACCCCTTTATTATTTTATTTCGGGTGGGATTCCACCCCTACAGTATTTCCTTTGTTTCTAACTTTTTGTTTATTATTCGTCACAACCTGTACACATGCTTATCCGTAATAGCGAATGATAATGTGCAGTAGGAGTGAGCTAGAACATAGAAATCGAATTGGCACGAAAGTAGCCCGTATAATTCGTGTGATGATGATATTGTGTTGTTTTTCAGGCGCCTGCGTATTTTCCCTTGAGGCGCATGATGGTCCAGTGACAGCGATGACCTACTCATCGAGTTATGTTCTGAGCTTAGGCGCTGACGAAAGGCTTTGTGTTTGGGACCGGTTTCAAGGTCATCTTCTAAACACTATTCTCTTGGTAAGACTCCTTCGTTTGACTTCGGTTGGTTTATTATTCAGAGGGATAGGAAAAACCCTGCAAATTATTACAGAACGGTTTATTATTCTCATGAACAGCTTGACCTAGTATTACCGCTTTTCTGAGACCCATTCCATTCGATTCAGCATCGAAAAATACTAGTATACCATACGAAACATGACCTGACTACAATGGAACTACGGAAACTAAATATTCCCCCGGCGCCAGACACCCGTAAGCATCTGTAGGCATTTATGATCCGATGAAGGGGTGTGCGGAGGAAGTGGCCCTATCCTTCCTCTGCCCCGTCAGGCAAAAAGAGTCGGGGAAATTGGGACGGGGAACCTCGAACCGAGCGAACCCTCGGCAATTGGCACGATGTTGCAGGTCGAGCAAGCGGGTGGTTTTGATGAGACAGGAGTGAAGGAGGGAGTACTAACGACGAAACGTTTACTTCCGCTGTAGTTCCTGCAAGTTCTTTCAATTAGTTGACTTTAATAATTACTGTAATTTCCATATACGCAGTTGTACACGTCTGATACTCATTCCATTCAACCCAGGATGTAAAAATATCTTGAAAACGATACCAAACACGGCGAATTTGCAATTAAACTGCGTTTTGTGAATTTTTTAAACCATTTTTTATCCATCCGATCGGGTTGCCGAGATGGCAGGACAACCAGATACCAAATGGGATTTTTGTGCGAAAGAACGGATTTTTAAGACCACGTTAAAGGCACAAAATGGGGCCTGGACGGAGGTCGGCGGACGGACATTGCAGATTTGGAATCCCCATGTCTTGAAACGTTAAGTATCAAATTTTGAGGGGGAGTTGTAAAACATTTTTCCCGACCGAAAACATAGGGTTATTATTCAGAATGAATAATAAACCAAAAAGACCCCTCTGCAGCTTTTTTATTAAATTAAATAGTGAACATTAGAGTTCGCAAATTTACCCCAGGAGGTTTTTTTGAAGTTGTTTATTTATTATTAACCCATTATTCTAATTCCATTCTCTGCTAGGTTGGAGTGTGGATGGCAGACTAGTAGTCAGGGTTGTGCTCTTACTGGTCGAATAATCAATAGAGAATGAGAGTCAGGAACGCATGAACTAAGTCATACTGTAATTTGTCATGAAGTAGGTTTGTGTCAAGTTGCGATGAAAGAGGTATAGGGTAGTTGGGAATGTCAGCAAAATCTGTAGGGTAGGGGAATTTCGAGTATGTCTAATCAAATGGAGCTGCTTCCTGTGACGGTTAGGTTGTGCGTCAACCTGTGTCAATGAATTCTTGGATCATATGGTACTGAGTTCTATTGCCACAATGCCTAGACATGATCCAGTCGCTCTTACTAGTTTGAATGATAAGCTGTTTCCTGAAAGAGATTATCCATTCAGGTAATAAACTTTCACTTCATATAGACCGTTTTAGTATAGATACAATATACTTTTGGTATTTCGAGTGGAACTAATTCTGGTTCTTTTTGAAACTATGTCCTCACTATTTTGCAGGCTCAAGCGTACTGTACCAGCATGACGATGCTCACACACAATCTCCTCATCACCTCAAAACAAGTACGTATTACTCGTTTCATATAACTGAATCGTAGCTGTGCTTACATTTTAAACGTCGTTCTTTCAAATTTAACGCTTGGTTCGTGTATTCGTTTATAGGGCTCTTTGGTGATCTGGGATGTTCGGAGTGGTGATCCAGTGAGGATGGTGAAACTCGGTCACACGGACTCAACGACTTGTGTCACAACAATTCTGCCCCTTAGAGATGCTGTGGCTTGCGACTATGGCCACTCCTTGAGAGTAGTTCGTTTCCCTCTTGTGAGGGATAAATCAGACTGAACGAGGTATGATTGAGCATTGATTAGTAATTCACGATATTAAACTGTTCCTAGTTCATTTGAAACGTATAATACTGCGTCGGGTCTGCTATATATATTATCACAATTTACTATCTCTTATTACTGTTTTGACATCAATAGCAGTTCACCAAAGAACAATTACATGGAAGTGCTGGGTAGGGGATCATTTGATGTGTGACTACGTGTTTGACTAGTTCCACTCAGAAGATGTGTTATTGTGTAATCCCACTAGGAGGACCAGTGTTCAGTACCAGAGAGAGATAAATTGAATGCCAAGCGACGAAGAACTCGACAGTGTAGAGTTGGGCAAAATTGACTCTATTAGTATCAGGGCGGAGATGTAATGCTTCAACGTTGCTAAAAATGAGAATGGTAAAATAAGAGAGTTATGAAATCAGGGGAGACGAAGAGGAGATAGGTGTTCGTACATATAGAGGAAAGGTGCTAGCAGACAAGAAATAAGAACTTCGGAGACTAGGAACTCTTCAAAGGATTATCAAGAGACAACCTGCTTCCTCGACGGACGGAAATGGAGAGACAACCTCAGCTCCATGTCGAACTATTGTATGGTTGACGAGAATGCCGTTGCTCTGGAACAGTCCTTTCTGTTGATAGCGCCAATCCTTACGCGGTATGGAGTTTTATTTTACTGACAGAAAAATAAAAGTAGAAATGAGAATAAACGTTCAATATCATGTGTCGCACTTTTCGCACTGAGGGGGATGCCTCGAACTGGTGTGAATTTAGAGAGAAATCATTGCTGTGAATGTACTGGTTGGACGGTTATACAGAGGAGAGGTTCCGAAGGAAAATATTAAATTAAATTAAATTAACCAGCTCATCAACTCTGACAAAATTATTATCGATAAGAGATGGTACATTGCAAAGAAAATAGATTACAGTAGACAACAGATTAAATTATTAGCGCTCACTTCTAGAGAAGAAAATAAGAATAAATAAAATAGAAATGTTCTGACCAGAATATTGGTCATTGATCGGACGAATAAGAAATTAGAGAACGAAAGAATGCTGGACCTCCTTACTTTAACAGACCACAGGCTACATTGAGTGTCAATTAAGATCTCTTGTGGTCCCTCATGCGACATCCCCAATCCATCCCCAGCATTCTTGCACATGCGAGACAGCCTTGAGGTCAATTCATGCAACCTTGTCTGGCTGCAGCTGAGATAAGTCAAGCGCTCTGAGATGCACCACAGCCTGCCCCTGAAAATTTCACAGTACGTGCTCCGCTGACTCCTACTCCGCCTCGCAGAATCTGTAACTCTGTACCAATTTAGGTACTCTCAATCTCTTTCGGCAGTTGGGGACTTTATGTGTCGAAGTTTCGTTTTATTGTTCCAGTAACCACGGTCAACCTGTCAACCTTTTACGTAGTGGTAGGAGTGAAAGTAAATACTGTTTGTCTGACTACTTAAAGATCCATGTGAATGTAGAAAAAAAAAAAAGAAAACAGGAGACAAAGGAGGAAACAAACGTTTGCATGGAAACGATTTAAGTCGGTCAAAAATAGATTTAAATAGCCACATGGGGTGCTGGTGAACCAGAAGTGGTAGAGTAGAAGAAGTAGCTCAGAGCATTCAAAACGAAGTGAGCGAGAAACGGGGATTTTGCATCCAGTTCATACGAGCAGGCGATACATTTGATTCTCGTCACTGCTTACTCTTTAAAACGATACGATACGAGAGCTTGTATTTCAGATTTGTTTAGCGTTCATCGATCAATCAAATCATCAGCCTTGGGTGGGGGGGTTGGAAAGTCAGATCATCTGCATGTGACAAGAGTCTTCTTATCTGTGAATGGAGGTAATTCCAAAAGCCGAGATTTTTGAGTGACCAATTTTGACGATGATCAAATAGATAGTGATGCGTTATGATATCGTACTAAGTGGGATAGGAGTATCTACGATAACGACCAAATGTAATTGGAACGAAGAATTTTATTCACAATAACAATTTGGATATTTACTGGGAGAACTAACTGGGTGGGAGAAAATGCAAGCGCAGGCGACAGGATGGCGCCTCAACGAGGCAACAGCTCTGTTCAGACACCCAACACTCAAGTTTCGAGTAAGTCTGTTTGAGGTTTGAGGTTGAGGTACCTAGTCAGCACAAATGCCCGGACATAGCTTCGCTAAATCGATGAGTTTGGTTCATCCCGGTATAGATGGCTCATTCATAAGTAGCTATGACAAGAGTAATTGTTCGATAACTTTAAATTCACATTATTAAATAAGAACTGAATCCTACAGAAGATGAGAAGTGGGTGCTTGTAGCCCTGAGTTCAGTCGCTGTTACCTTGGCCTTGGTTGTTATCCTGTTATCTTCTTCATTGGTTGTACAATCGTTTTCTCCTGTTCATTTAGTTCTGTAGCCCACGAGGACCTGCCAAGAACCAGTCTCTCATACTCCTGCTCTCTCTATACTAAATAATGATAACACTGTAGCTTTCTTCCACGTTACATGTCAGTTTCAGATGAGTCGACTGCGCTTACTGTTCCGGGTTGACCTCCATGTACCAGACGACCAACAACCCTCAGGCGGCGCTTTTGTCTCATCAAACTCACAAACCCTGTTGTTGTTTTCCTTCCTTTTATTTATTGTTTTCATTTTAAAATTGCTGCGTCCTCTGAAAAAATTAAATTGTAGAGACGTAATTTTAGTTGCTTCGTTAATGACCTAAAGGACCGATTTGTATATTTTTGTTTTGTCAAATTCCATGACAAGTGACTCGCTGTTAATCTCAAATGGTTGCACATTAAAACGTACTTTTTCGCCTTTTAATCTGTTGATCTCTTCGTTGGCAGTTTTGGGTTCCCAAGATTTCAGAACGTGGTAGAAATGGCATTATTCTGCTTTGGAACTGTACAACTGTCTTCTCGAGAAATGTACTGTGACTAACCAGTTGCCTTGATTTAATGAATGGTTCGTAGTTGTTTTTCTTGAAAAGGTAGATAAGCGGAAAAAGAATAAAAAATTAAACCTAGTCAAAGTCGTTAAACAAAATTGTTTGACCGTGATGCTGATGTTGGAGTTGATAATTCTTCCTTTCGCTGAACGTAGGAAAACTTCACCTGGTATTCTGGTAGGAGTGGCGCACCAATGTTGGCCGAAATAATTGCTAATGACCCCAAATGAATCAAAATCTTCACGAGCGCTCGTAGGATGCCGCTGACTTGATGACGGCAGAAGAGAGAGAGAGAAGAGAATAGGTGCCCCATGCAACTGACCAGCTACGACAGGGGTGGTGGACAATGAGTCACCGACTCCTGTCCGACAATCGAGACCGTGTTTGATTGTTATAAGTTTCCAACAACAAATCCCTTCATTTCTCCTGCTGCCGTGGCAAATGATCAACAAAGATACAAGCTTGGCCACTGGACGAGTAAACGAAGATTTAGAGGTTTTCACTGTTACGACTCTTAACTCTTCCATCCTTGCCTGGGTAGACTGCAGTTACTCTCGCTCGTGACCACTGAAGAACTGACTGCCTTTCGTCCTTTAAGAATACCAAGCCCCCAACTTTGATATTAGGCGGGTCTTTGTGAGTGTTTGGTGTGGATGATGAAGACGATTTGGACCCGTAGCTTTTTATTTGTGTGCTTTTTGGATTTTATTGTTCAATGGTCTGTCTGAGGAATATTTAAGGAACCCTGTGTATCGACTGTTTAAATACATTCAACTTAAGTCTCATTTGATTTGTTATTGAAATGTCTGGTGCAGAGCAACACACAACTTTCTGCGAACCCCCGTAAAAATATCAGGTGCGCCCCATCACACAACTTTCTTTAGCTCTACATAAATCAACTGGTGTTCATGGGTTTTGCTTCTAATTCATTTTATTTTTCACTTTTCATTCAGTTCCTTTGAACTTGGTATAACATCACTTTGCAGTGGCAGAGTTCCGAAATTTATTGTGCTCCTCGTACTCATGCTCTGGCCAAGAGCAGTCAGTACACAGATAATTAATGAGACTGTAAACACGTTTTTTTAAAGGGCGACTATAATCACTGTTCTAGAATTATTGGATAAAGACTTTTAGAAATGGTAACGAGTGGAACGGTGGTTGGAATTCTGGGATTTCTGGAGTGGCTTTTGTATATCTTATGAGCGTTATTAAGCGCTCATTGTATAGGTATCTGATTGGAATAACGCCTTAATTTTTTGAAGATTCTATTAACATTTTAACGAAGTTTATAAGCCAAAAGCTGAGCTAAAACCGATTTTCGTCGAAATGTTTCGTAATTTGTGGTGCTGCTGTCACCATTTTCCAACAAATGAAAATTTTACAATATGATAACTATAGTTAGCCTTAGTGCTCATACCCTTATTTTGGCGTCCCTAGTCCTTGAGGGTTAGGGAACACAGCAATTTGGTAGTTTGAGGAGGGGAATTCAGGTACAACCTCTTTAAGATGCACTGCAGAGTGTGCTGCCTGTTTCGGGAGCCTGAATGTTTTAAATTCGCCAAACTACGTCGTTATACTCCTAATAGCATGGATCACACGAATTCAATTAAAAAACTCAGATTTGAAATTATTTTATTTTTTAATTTCATTTTTCTTTTGTATGTTTCGAAATCTAACTTACTATGATTTGATAATATTTTATAATGATTTCTTACTCAAATCATAAATAGTATTTATGTTTCTTAAGTAACAAATAATTTTTTTCTTTGTTGTAAGGGGCAAAAAAATTTAGATTTAGAAATTTAGATTTTAAAAGTGGGACGTTGCACCGAAAAGGTTGGGAAACACTGCCATAAAAGGTAAAGAACTCAACTTTTTTCCAGGCAATTACATAACTTTCCTTTCTAATTTGTAGAGCAAAGGGAAGTGAAAAGTCGTTAGAGCCATCAAAGACAAAGAAGACCTAACGAATTTCATCAAACTTGCAAGGTGTCTTCATTTAGTCAATACCGATCTGTTGTTCTCCATATATGTCCTCTGACAGTACATTGTACACAGGTAACCTTTGCCAATAGTCGTGTTTGTCAAAATTTCCATAGTAAATGCACAACTGAATTGGATCAACCTGGCAACCTAATAAGGCGAATAAGAGAACAGAAAATGTATGCTGAGATAGGTATTAAAGCAATAGGGTTATGTCCGCCAGTAGGCAAATTACTAAAGTTAACGTACCTGTTAGGTGAGTCTGTCTCCTCTGGCTGGTGAGTTACTGTGGGCAAGTGCTTTCGATGTAAAGACATCATCGTCTGGCCGTCAAGTCAGTGCTGGAGTCAGTTGGCTGGTCGTAGTCTTTATATACAAAGAAAAGGTAAACAGGATGATGATGGAGCGTCGTGGACGCTCTCATTGTTGACGACAGTGTTGTTTGTCATTGAAATGCGGCTAATTGGTTTGGCCTTGATGCCACCAACGATTGAGATGCCGTGACCTCCTGAACAGAAGTTGCGAGTGAATAATAAGTTACTTCCTGAATCGGCTGCAAAACAGTCCTTGGTTCTTGACGATGCAGTTCTGGATATAAATGAAAGTGGAGTCTTTAACGTCAAATCCGTCTGTGTTGTGGCCCAAGTGGTAGATGTCACCTTCGGAGTCGTCTATTGTCACTCCAGAAACTGTCACATTTTTGCTGCTTTTGATGGAGAACGCGTGAACTGGTGTGTTCTTGATGTTGAGGTTGATGATTGATGAATGTTTCAAACGCATTTGGAAGAATTTGGGTTTAGCTTTACCCCCGCCCCCACGTCCATCCCACCACCTTTGCCCTTCGCAGTCGATGATGTGTCCTGGGTTGCCGATGATAGTCAAACCTCGTCCAGAGGCTAGCATCAACGGCCCTCTCCATTCTTTGTATTCAAACTTGGTTGTTCCATCAAACTTGATAGTCGTTCCAGGTTGGAGGCCACGAAACGTGAGCGTTTTCCCAGCTGGCACTATCAAGTTCCTAAGCACGACGTTTTTCGAGTTTTTGGCTTGCCAAAGGTCATCGAAAGACTGAATCACCAATTCTGGATCATCAGCTGCACACAGTGTGATGGCGCTTGCCAGAATCCAAAGCCACAAATGCATGTTTATGAAAGTCTGGAACGAATGCAGTAAAACAATTAGTATCATGAAAAGTTAACAGGTGTAAAAAATATTAAAGTTAACGTACCTGTTAGGTGAGTCCGTCTCCTCTGGCTTGTGAGTTACTGTGGGCAAGCGCTTTCGATGTAAAGACATCATCGTCTGGCCGTTAAGTCAGTACTGGAGTCAGTCAGTTGGTCGTGGTCTTTATATACAAAGAGAAAGGTGAAAGGGGTGATGGAGCGTCGGGGAAGGGGCGGGGAGAGGAGGTCATGTAGCTCAGGGGGAAACCCCCTAGAGATAAATGGAACGTGTTGGATGGTCTGTCAATTGTGGAATTTAAGTCTTTTTTGTGTAGGGTGGTCTGTAAATCCGTCAGTTGGACATGACCTCCTCTCCCCGCCCCTTCCCCGACGCTCCATCACCCCTTTCTCCTTTCTCTTTGTATATAAAGACCACGACCAACTGACTGACTCCAGTACTGACTTAACGGCCAGACGATGATGTCTTTACATCGAAAGCGCTTGCCCACAGTAACTCACAAGCCAGAGGAGACGGACTCACCTAACAGGTACGTTAACTTTAGTAATTTGCCTACTGGCAGATATAACCCAATTTCTTTAATACCTGTAAAAAATATCTTGTGTGACGATTTTTACCTCTGCAGCGACTAATTCAATCGTTTTTCATTCAGTTGGCGTCAGCCTGTTGGAACTTGACGTTTTGCAATGAGAAACTAGTAGTACATAACGTTCCAGAATTTATTGGGCTGCTACATTATTCAACAGCCTTTCGTGAGATAGCAGTGCACAAGTTGATTATGTGACTTTCGTGATTATTTTTTAGGAAGGTTTTTATTGTTCAGAAGTTATACGGTGAACAATGAGGAAATGGTTGGTCAGTGCGACAGCATTAGTTTAGTCATTGCTCACCAAGCTGACTGAGATGACTTGTTGGGTCCTTCAATATATTTACTTCCACTCTTTAAGTGTACAGTAAGGGATTCTTACCTCCGATCAGACGTACACACTATGAAGTGATACTTTCTCAAACCCTAAATTGGCTTGGCCTTCATCTTCTTTTAGTCTTTGCCCCTCTACTTTCACCTTGCCAGTTCTGTTATGGTAAATAAAGGAGCGGCGGTTCATATTCTTTATTGTCAGCTGTGTCAAGAGCCTGAGGTAATAATAATTATCTCTATAATTAGCTCTATAGTGCTTCTATTTTGCCGTCTACAAGTTCCCAACAACTGCACCTCTTTCGATAAAATAACTATAATTGAACAGCTGGAAACGTCTGTCAGAACTAAGAATGTGTTGGCTGTTTGCTTTAATCAACAGGAGCTGAAGGCTGCCTCTGAGAATCTACAGACGGGCAGTCGTTTGTATTGAAATTCAAACACAGTCATTAAACAGGCAGAGGAGTGGTAGCCAGGGCGCATCATTCAGTAGTCAGAGGCACTTGGAGCAGCCACTAGTGACTGCGATGTTGGACTGAGGTAGCGAATGAATTTGATTTACTGTACAGAATACGATTTATCGGTCATCTCTTACATCTTAAGGAATGTAATAAACAAATTAACATATGGAAGAGAAAGATGTCTGGTGTTGTGCATCTCATAACTATCCACCACCTCTCAAAATTCAGTGGTGTAATGTGATATGTACGAGAGCCATATCGACGCATTTATAGGTATCAAAATTTAGGTACTAATTGACTGGAAGTATGCTAACAATTTTATCGAAATTCTGGAAGCCCTTTCTTGAGCAAATAAAAAACCACATTTCCTGAAGTACTGGCTCATTTCTGTTCAACTTACAATCACAGAAATAGATGTGGGGAACCAAATTTGAGGTAGGTTGTTAAAGACAGTCTGTCAAGTTGATCAAATTCAGCTCACTCCTTTAGTGTGAAAAATTCAAAAACGTTAGACATACTATGATTTTTGGCACTATTTTTTTTTTACCTCAGAGGAATATTTATGGGAAGATTAAAGTTTCCCAAAAGCTGAGCTTTGGAGGCCTCGATCCCGGTTCACCGAATTTTCACAGGTATATTAATAGAGAACATAAGTTAGGTAATAATTAGTAAAATATAGATTTGAACGTGTAAACCTCATTTTGGGCATTTGACCCCCCCCCACCCTATCCATTGACGAAAATTGCTCAGAATCGTTTATTCACACCTTCCACAAATCAAGACAAAAAACAAGGAGAAAAGACTGTGTGAACTCTGTGTGATCTGTGCTGCTGTTTTCGCCGAAGACCACGCTCGTACATTAGGTTTTTTGAATTCAGTAACTAAAACCTAAAAATTTGCGTAAAACTCAACTTTTTTACACGATCGCAATACTTTCCTTACCCTCTAGGCATCTACGGCTAAAACTGCGCCAAATTATTCTACCACTGCAAACCAATACGTGTGTTGGGGTATGAACAAAATTTCAGGATTGGATATTTTATTTTTCAAAATCGAATTTTATACTTTCCTTGGCTCTACGAAGTAGAAAGGAAAGTTATGTAATCGGCTGAAAAAAAAAGTTTGAGTTTTCTTCAGATCTTTACGTTTCAAACCCTCCTGAGTCCGAAAAACACTATTTGGGAAAATGGTCTGTGTGTCTGTGAACGATTTTTAGAGAAAACCACTGTACCAAATCAGCTCAAACTTGATATCTCGCCAGCAGGTTACCATGGGACGCCAAAATAAGGGTATGGGCAAAATCCACCGAAAGTTAACTATAGTTATCATAGTGATCAAAACACCAATTTTTTTTCTCAAAAACAGCTATAACGATTTTGATTAAATTTTTTATATAGATAGCTCTTAATAAGATAATTACATCATAAAATTCCCATTCGTGGGAAAATGACGAGAGCAGCACAATAAATTATCAAAATTTTCGACGAAAAGCGTTTTTTGTCGTGGTTTTTTCCTTTTAAACTCCGCTGGAGTGTTGGTAGAATGTTAAAGAAAATTGGTACTGTAGTCCGATCCAATACCTATAGGGTGAGTATTTAAAAACGCTCATGAGGTACATGGGGCTCACTCCAGAAATTCCTGAATTTCAACTACCGCCGTTTCGCTTAATACCAGTTCTTACCCAATAACTCTGCAAAAGTGATTACTATTACTATCCTCCTTCAAAAAATCCGTGTTTACAGCCTCATTAATTTTCTGTGTACCATTTGCTTAATAATGGTCCTGGAATGAGTACGAGCAGCACAATAAATTCCGGAACTGTAAGCGCTACCGCTTTCTGCTGCCGTAAAGCGTTGTTTGACCAAGGTCAAATTAACTGAGTGATAAATGAATTGATTAAATAGAATTAGCCATGTACAAAGTGAATTGTTGTAGAGCTAAGGAAGGTTGTGTGTTGCAACGCACCAGATATTCCTTGTATACGTTCTTAGTGATTGAATGGTGATAGGCTGACAATTGTGGTGAAGCAGAGGACGTTAGCAGTTCAGACGACAGCTAAAGACTATGAGACATTACTTTTATGGAGTGTTTGTTTCTTGGAAGGGTATGTGCGTCTTGTTTTTGTCGTTGATAAAATACGTTTTTACTTTCGCTACCCGAAGGAAAGGAAAGTATAGTAATCGGTCCAAAAAAAAATTTGGGTTTTCTTCAGATCTTTACGTTTTGAGGCATACTGAGTCTAAATAACCTAATTTCGGCGCGTGGTCCGTGTGTGTCTGTAGTTCGATTTGCGGGAGAACGGCTGATCCGATTGAGCGGGGTTTTTTTTGTTTTGTTCGTTATTTTTTGTAGACACCAAAATAATGTTATGGACGATTTCGGCCGATGGGAAGGGTGGGACGAAAATGTACCAAAAACTAAGGTTTTTCGCATTTTTCTCGAAAACGGCTCTAACGATTTTGATTAAAACTTCGAATTATCTTCTACTAATCAATACCTAACTTTTCTTC
The DNA here is from genome assembly GCA_020466155.1 of Pachypeltis micranthus. Classification (NCBI taxonomy): domain Eukaryota; kingdom Metazoa; phylum Arthropoda; class Insecta; order Hemiptera; family Miridae; genus Pachypeltis; species Pachypeltis micranthus. The sequence goes on along the minus strand of CM035770.1, from coordinate 49,002,940 downwards.
TCCATACATATCTCCATGAAAATACGGTGAACAGAGATATAGGCCTATGAAGCAAAAATAGGTTTTTTACGCTTTTTGGCAAAACGACTTCAGCGATTTTCACCAAACTCGCAGGGTGTTTTCAAATAGTTAATACCTACATATTGTTCTCAATAAATGTTCCTCTGACAGTCTATTGAACAGAGATAAAAATCAAAATGTGTCGTTTAAATATTAATAAATTCTAATGGAGTGTCTTATATTCACCCATACCAACATTTCCTTCTCTATAATTATTTCTGTATAATTATATGTTGAACGGAGATATAAGCTAAGTTAACTCAGAAAAGGAGATTTATCGAATATTAATTTATCGGAATTCCAATTTTCTCAAAAACGGCTCTATTTCGATCAAACTTACGGAGTACTCTCAGCGAACTAGTCCCTACATTTTGTTCTCCATAAATGTTGCTGTAAAAATGCGTTGAACGAAGATATAGCGCCCGTCTATGTAGGTGGTGTTCGAAATTACGGGGATGGCGGAAAGTTGTGTGTTGCTACGCACCAGATATTTGTTTGTAGAGTTTTGCTCATAATTCACTCTCGAATTACGGTTCGTGATCGGCTGTGTTAGTGATTGAATGGTGAATTTGGCAGCAATATTTCAAATTTAGCGGAGAGATTCAATCTCTTCCGTTTTTGATAGATGGAGGTGGAACCTTAGGGGTTTTTGATTATGTGGCGATTAATGGCGATGTGGTGATTGTATTGGATGTGGTTGCGAAGGGTCGCATGTGTTCCTGTCCATTACAATTGGGTTGATACAGCTTGTACATTAAATGTGTTTCTAATATTAACACTTTTGATGTATTATGAAAATAAAAATAAAAGCTTTTTAACAACTTGAGCAACTAAACCGAGATGTATTTGTTTGGCGGGTCTCTCTTCTCTGGTTGGTAGAATGCAATGGGCCAGGCCAGCGCTTTAATCATAACGTTAACTTTAATCATTTACTTACTGGCGGAGCGAACCCAATCGCTTTAATACATAACTTATATACTTTGTGATTTCGCTCATTAAGAAACTTACTAGCGTTTGAAGACCTCTATTTGCACCAATTTCAAACTCATTAGTGGAAAAACAAATTGTTACACATATTTCAGTGGGGAATGCAGCTCTAATAATAAAACGTTCGTGGCAAAATTGACTGCGAACCTAATTTTAATATTTCGGTAATAGCCTTTTTCAAAACAGAAGCTAAAGAAATGAGTATGTTTGGTAACGCCAGCAATGATGTTGTGACGAGTACGTGATACCAAGGAGAACTCGTCATAATATTGCTTAAGTTCTTTATCATCAAATTAATATCTTTGAACGTAGACTCTTGGTGGTTTGTAAGCTGGAATCCTTTGGCTTCATCTAATTTCTTGAGAGCTTTTACTCTGAATCAATCGTCAAATATCTGGTGCGTAGCAACACACGACTTTCCGCCACCCCTTTAAGTTCGAACACCAGCTACATATGCGGGTGCTATATCTTCGTTCAACGCATTTTTACAGGAACATTTATACGGAACAAAATGTAAGGACTAGTTAGCTGAGAGTATTCCGAAAGTTTTATCGAAATCGTTGGAGCCGTTTTTGAGAAAATACGAATGCCGATAAATTAATATTCGACAAATCTCCTTTTCTGAGTTAACGTGGCTTATATCTCCGTGCAACATATATATACAGAAATAGTTATGGAGAACAAAATGTTGGTATGGGTGACTAAAAGACACTTCATTAGGATTTATCACATCTGGTGAAAAAATTACCCTGGAACTTTCGGAAATGTTCGAAAAAACGTTATTTTCAACACATTTTCATTTTTATCTCTGCTCAATGGACTTTCAGAGGAACATTTATTGAGAACAATATGTAGGTATTAACTATTCGAAAATATCCTGAGAGTTTGATGATAATCGTTGAAGTCATTTTGCCAAAAAGCTTAAGAAGCCTATTTTTGCTTCATAGGTCATTATCTCCGTTCACCGTATTTTCATGGAGATATGTATAGAGAAGAAAAGTTAGGTATTGATTAGGAGAAGATAATTTGAAAGTTTAATCAAAATCGTTAGAGCGGTTTTCGAGAAAAATGCGAAAAACCCTAGTTTTTGGTACATTTTCGTCCCCCACCCCCCTTTCCATCGGCCGAAATCGTCCATAACCTTATTTTGGTGTCTACAAAAAATAACGAACAAAACAAAAAAGAACCAGCTCAATCGGATCAGCCGTTCTCCCGCAAATCGAACTACAGACACACACACATACACACACACATACACACACACACACACACATACACACGGACCACGCGACGAAATTAGGTTTTTTAGACTCAGTAGGGTCTGAAACGTAAAGATCTGAAGAAAACTCAAATTTTTTTTTTGGGCCGATTACTATACTTTCCTTCCCTTCGGGTAGCGGAAAGTAAAAAGGGTCATTACATGACTACTGATGAGTAAATCTTCGTCTCGTTTCACGACTGTGTGCCTGCGGTTGTTAATGTGCAGGTTCAGTCCTATTTGGCGTCCTCCCAACATAAAACGTGGGACAATTTTTGCAAACCAGCTGCTAAACGCGCTTTGGAGGGTGTTCATTTTTTCAACTCTGAAAAAGAAGGTTGTAGACAAATGTATTCGTTTGGTGTTGACTGGTACTGAATCACTTCTTAACGCGTTAAAAGAACCCAAGCAATATTTTGACGAGCATTGCTGAAATATTAAATATCTGGTGCGTAGCAACACACTACTTTCCGCCACCCCTTTAAGTTCGAACACCACCTACACATGCGGGCGCTATATCTTCGTTCAACGCATTTTTACAGGAACATTTATACGGAACAAAATGTAGGGACTAGTTAGCTGAGAGCACTCCGAAAGTTTTATCGAAATCGTTGGAGCCGTTTTTGAGAAAATACGAATACCGATAAATTAATATTCGACAAATCTCCTTTTCTGAGTTAACGTGGCTTATATCTCCGTGCAACATATATATATACAGAAATAGTTATGGAGAACAAAATGTTGGTATGGGTGACTAAAAGACACTTCATTAGGATTTATCACATCTGGTGAAAAAATTACCCTGGAACTTTCGGAAATGTTCGAAAAAACGTTATTTTCAACACATTTTCATTTTTATCTCTGCTCAATGGACTTTCAGAGGAACATTTATTAAGAACAATATGTAGGTATTAACTATTCGAAAATATCCTGAGAGTTTGATGATAATCGTTGAAGTCATTTTGCCAAAAAGCTTAAAAAACCTATTTTTGCTTCATAGGTCATTATCTCCGTTCACCGTATTTTCATGGAGATATGTATAGAGAAGAAAAGTTAGGTATTGATTAGGAGAAGATAATTTGAAAGTTTAATCAAAATCGTTAGAGCCGTTTTCGAGAAAATGCGAAAAACCCTAGTTTTTGGTACATTTTCGTCCCCACCCCCTTCCCATCGGCCGAAATCGTCCATAACCTTATTTTGGTGTCTACAAAAATAACGAACAAAACAAAAAGAACCAGCTCAATCGGATCAGCCGTTCTCCCGCAAATCGAACTACAGACACACACACACACACACACACACACACACACACATACACACGGACCACGCGACGAAATTAGGTTTTTTAGACTCAGTAGGGTCTGAAACGTAAAGATCTGAAGAAAACTCAAATTTTTTTTTGGGCCGATTACTATACTTTCCTTCCCTTCGGGTAGCGGAAAGTAAAAATGGGTTTGTGTCGTTTTTTTGTTTCTTGCTAATTTGTTCTAATATTTTTGCACTTAAACTACATGAAAACCTAGTGAGGCACAAAAATGATAAAATCTCAGCTCACTAGACAACGGTAGAAAACGGAGCTTGATGCCTAAGTTTTTCATTAAAACATATCGTTACGTTTTTGACGTGATTGCAATTGGTTCATTTTCTGCGAAAATTCTATTTGGAAAACGTGGAATAATTAACATTCGGATGTCAATACAGATAACTTGTTGTTGATGAAGGTCTCAGTATTGTGGAGCAGTGCTAGAATATTGTCGACGAAATTACAACTGATCATTGGTGCACTTGTTGTAGATCTTTGAGAATTTGTCGAAACTAGAACCGATGTTTTTTGACCTGAGATTGTTAATTCGAGAGAGAAGAGAACAACGAGGAGGTGGAGTGGTGTGTTGAACGAGAAAGGAGCGTAGGTGTGCCAGTGGCTTATCCTACCTTTCAGTACTAGACACTGGAAATAGTAAACACGTATACCCAGTTCGAGTTTCACTATTGAAGAATCTTCACCTTTCAAATTAAACTACTAAAACGAAAATTACTATCTTCCGACAACAAAACTTTCCTTCCTACATTCTTAGAGCTAAGGAAAAGTTTCTTTTGGATTTGAAGCAATGAGTAACTTTGAGTACTCGTCTTGGATGGCGATCTTCTGGTGAGACAGCGAGGGAGGCTCGATTGCTACAAAATTATACCAATAGGGAAAAAGTAAACTGCGGCACGTCAACCTACTGACTTCCATGCGGTTTAAGTCGTTGAATATTCCTTTTCCACCTTTAGAGCAGAATCGTTAAAGCAGATTGGTGGCTGTTTGTAGGACGCTTCGATGTATGTCGTAGAAATATATTCTTCAAGAGTGACCTACAGATGTGCAGTTATTGCAGTAAAAGTAAAGCTTTCTAATGATGAAGCATCAGGGTTCGAATATTCCTCACATTATTAGCCTGAGATCTTCACTCGAATTCGAGCGATTCCTTCTTCTCTCTCTCCCCCCCCCCCCCCCCCCGAGGGCTTGTGGTACATAGTCCCTTTGTCACTGCAGCGACACACGGGCCTATTGTGACACAGGCCCTTCCTTAGCAGAAGGCGTCGTACATACCCGCCCCCATTATGAAGCCGAGTATGTCCTTCACCGCAGATTCCACTATGATATGGGGTTCAATAATCCCCTGGGCAAAATATTCAATCCTTCCACCGAGAAAACCAGGACCGTCGTGTCCCTTTCCTCCTCCCTCTGGATGACACGCCAAAACTGGGTATTGAAACCCCTGTTCTGGTTGTATACCATCTGGAGTAAGAGGTCACTAGGTAACTCTTGTGCATTGGGGAAATGCATCACTGCCACCTGGTGCCCCGGGATATCATCCCCCTCAATGATTCTGAGAGGGGTGTCCTCGAGCAGCCCGGCGCCTGCAGCAATGAATTAACAGCCAGCCAGACCTGTGCATTGCGGTCTGAAACGCTGGCTAGAAAATGTTCCCTGCAGCTGACAGAACGCTGTTCATGATGCCCTGGTCCAGGCTATACAGCTGTGCATTTGTAAGCAGAGTGCCTGGGTAGTTCTGGTGTACCAATTATTATTCGCAACTGGCCACAGCACTGCCTTAGGGTCGCTCCACTATCCACAGCCTGGTAGCATGGATGTGCTCATGGGAAGAGAACCCAGAACCAGGTTCTTCTCTTTTACTGTGGATTTTGTGATAGAAAGTTAATTAAACAATTGTCCACTGATGTCTGCTCCCACTTCTACTACACCTGCTTGTGTGTGTGTGTGTTTATTGCACTCTCTGTTTGTGCAGCAGAGAATGCCCCAACTTCCTTCGTAGTACTTCAGGTTTCCTGGTTCTGGTGGCCTGAGAAATCAGGTGGCCCTGGTTTCCTGTGACTATTCTGCTGGTGATTATGACTCCATTATTGCAGCCCCCACATTAGTGTTCCCTGGCTTTCACTGTTTGGGAGCAGGATCATATTTCCACACATTTGTGTCCTTTCAGCGTCTGCTGCAGCAGATTAGTTTTCTGTGTCAGTTTTATCATATCAATGCTCTCTCGGAAGGGGCGAAGGTCTATGACGCTGAGGAGAATGGGTAACTGCAACTATTTCTCATTCCTGCCTTTACGCCTATCATCATTGCCAAGATCTCATACGGAACGTCAGTGTAAAGTCAAAAGCCTTCTCAACAGACTAAAAGATGGAGGGTGTGGTTTCATTTCCTTTGGATTTGATTAGTTTTTATCAATCTCATTAGATAGTGCCTGACAACCCTTCAGGCCAACTAACTAATTTTCTCGTGACGAAGTTGTCCATTTCCGTTTTATTAATCAAGAACAATACGAGTTGACCAAAAGTCTCAGGTTCACTAGGTCAATCAGAGGCACCAGGTTATAAGTGCCTAATTTTAGCTACACTCAATCGCCTGTTAAAGGATTGGCAAAACAAACTGATGTAGGTAGATGTTTAATTTGATAAAATACTATATTAATCATGTGTCAAGATTGTTGAAGGATAATTTTTGTCCGTGTTTCCCGTCAAACCGCTCGTTTTGTCAATGTGAACAGAATTGAGGATTAGTAAGCTGCAATCGACCAATATTCGAGAGTTGATCAATTATGAATTGTATTCCAAACCTGACTACAATAAAACGCCTGCTTTTTGTTAAATGATAGATCAACAGAAGGCCTGTGTTCCTTCGGGGAATCCTTGGCACTTCTCGTAGCACTGACCTCCCCAGACGTTCAAAGCCGAAATATCCCAGTTTGAGGCACCTTTGACCCAAACTTGGTAGTTAGCTCCTTGAGGTAAAACGTTGCCTTTAACGTTTTTGATTTTGAGATTCTTGATCGGGACGCCCCACGTTGGCTCACCTTCTGGGCCTTTGTTCAAGTAATTGCCCTGAATGACGACTCCCCATCTGATGATATTGACGAGATCGATGTTCTGGAAGGTGATGTCTTCGACTAGGCCTGTCGTGTCTTTTACAGTCTTGATTCTGGAAAATGTAGAGCTCATTTAAGTACCGGGCCCATCAAAACTGCACTCATTATGCAACCGCACTCTTTGATGAAATATATTCAAGAGAAAAAAAGCATCGTGCAACATTCAAATTTATATTTGAAAAAATAGCGAGTTTCGAAAAGTTAGAACGGTTGGGAGTAACGTGTTTTCGGTGACTAGTCAGGTTTTTTTGCTATGTTATATTGGCTAGGAGCTGCTAGCGAACGACATAATGGGTGTCATGGCCAATTGTTGACTCCTTGGAACTGAGTAGACTTCACTACTGGGCCATGTCTTGCTTTGATCTGGGTTGACGGCCCTGACTCAATCAGAAAAACGCGTCAATGGTTGTCAAAGGGATACTGTTCAAACGACCTTCACGTTCCAAGCAGTTTGCCCATCAAATATATAAGTCTGATGATATGCTATTGCATCACAGGGTTTTGAGGGTTAATTTTTCTTCTAACTTCACGTTTTATGGCCGAATTGAAAAAACAAATATCTGGTGCGTAGCAACACACAACTTTCCGCCATCCCTTCAAGTTCGAACACCACCTACATAGGCGGGCGCTATATCTTCGTTCAACGCATTTTTACAGGAACATTTATGGAGAACAAAATGTACGCACTAGTTAGCTGGGAGTACTCCGTAAGTTTGATCGAAATCGTTAGAGCCGTTTTTTAGAAAATTAGAATTCGACATATCTCCTTTTCTGAGTTAACTTGGCTTATATCTCCGTTCAACATATAAATACAGAAATAATTACACAGAACGAAATGTTGGTATGGGTGACTAGAAGACACTTCATTAGAATTTATCACATCTGGTGAAGCAGTTACCATGGAATAAAACATTATTTTCGACACATTTTGATTTTTATCTCTGTTCAATGGACCGTCAGAGGAACATTTTTTGAGAACAATATGTAGGTATTAACTATTTGAAAACATCCTGTGAGTTTGGTGAAAATCGCTGAAGCCGTTTTGCCAAAAAGGGTAAAACACCTTTTTTGCTTCATGGGCCTATATCTCCGTTCACCGTATTTTCATGGAGATATGTATAGAGAAGAAAAGTTAGGTATTGATTAGTATAAGATAATTTGAAAGTTCAATCAAAATCGTTAGAGCCGTTTTCGAGAAAAATGCAAAAAACCCTAGTTTTTGGTACATTTTCGTCCCCCACCTCCCCTTCCCATCGGCCGTAATTGTCCTTAACCTTATTTTGGTGTCTACTAAAAATAACAAACAAAACAAAAAAAGAACCAGCTCAATCGGATCAGCCGTTCTCCCGCAAATCGAACTACAGACACACACACGGACCACGCGCTGAAATTAGGTTTTTTAGACTCAGTAGGCCTCAAAACGTAAAGATCTGAAGAAAACCCAAATTTTTTTTTACCCGATTACTATACTTTCCTTCCCTTCGTGTAGCGGAAAGTAAAAATGTTCAGCGTGGTCGGTGTGCGTGTAGTCGGATTTGTGACCAGTTTGAATGAGTATGTTCTTTCCGTTATATTTAGTCGGCGCGAAAATAATGGTAAGGGCAATTTTAATCGACACGTAACGAAGGGAGGGGGAGGACAGCCAAACTCAAAAACGCGACGTTTCTCGCATGTTTCTCAATAACTGCTGTAACGACGTCATCATACTTTTACCATACTTCTACTAATCACTACTTGATTTAGCTTCTACATAAATAAGTTTGTGAAAGTTTGGTGAACGGAAATATCGGCCTGTGAACCAAAAATTGTTTTTCCTTTTGAACGTTTCTCACAGTTCTACGAGCTACGTGGTAAATCCCAAGTTCATTGAATTCAAGTCTATCTCAACAGAATCCTCCGCATGATCACTGGTGCTCCTTGGTTTGTTCGAAATTTCATTTTACACTCTGACCTGAACATTCATCCAATCAAAGACGACATTCGGAAACAATCTACCACCCTATACGAACGATTGATCTCACAGTACAACGCATTACTACAACAATTAGCCACAAACCCACCTCAGCCCTGACCAAGTTGTCGAGCCATGAGAAAAGGTCTCACTGATCTACTTAAAAAACTATTTAATGCTATCACTACAAACAAAAGCATTTGAGGATCTATTCACGTTCCGCGTCCATTATTTTAATATTTCCAAAACTTATCCTCTACTATAATGTATTTATAAGTACAGTGACGTATTAATGTGTTGTAAAAAACAAGGGTTATGAAAAGTTGTCAGAATCATCAGATCAGATTTGTAAAGGCCATTATGGGGATTGCCATGCCGATGTCTTGGCATTATGCGTTTTGACGATGAGAATTTCCTATTTTTTGCACTTGAACCGAGTAGGGGATATTAATCCCCCCCCACACACACGGGGGGACCCTCGACGGACGTTCAATGAACGATTTCTATATGACTTTACAAGTATATGGTGTACGAACCTGATGCCGCACATGGAGTTGGCGACAACGTTGTTCCTCATTGAGACGCGGCTAATTGGTTTGTCCTTGATGCCTCCAATGATTGAGATGCCGTGACCTCCTGAACAGTAGTTGCGAGTGAAGAATAAATCACTTCCAGAATCGGCTGCGAAACAGTCGTCTTGGTTCTTGACGTTGCAATTCTGGATATAAATGAAAGTGGAGTCTTTAACGTCAAATCCGTCTGTGTTGTGGCCCAAGTTGTTGATGTCACCTTCGGAGTCGTCTATTGTCACTCCAGAAACCGTCAAATTGTTACTACTTTTGATGGAGAACGCGTGAACTGGTGTGTTCTTGACGTTGAGATTGATGATTGAAGAGTCTTTCAAACGAACTTGGAAGAATTTTGGTTTAGCTTTACCGCCGTTGCCTCCGAGTCCGTCCCACCACCTTTGCCCTTCGCAGTCGATGATGTGTCCCGGGTTGCCAATGATAGTCAAACCTTGTCCAGAGGCTAGCATCAACGGCCCTCTCCATTCTTTGTAACCAAACTTGGTTGTTCCATCGAACTTGATAGTCGTTCCAGGTTGGAGGTCGCGAAACGTGAGAGTTTTCCCAGCTGGCACTACCAAGTTCCTAAGGACGACGTTTTTCGAGTTTTTGGCTTGCCAGAGGTCGTCGTAAGACCAAATCACCAATTCAGGATCATCAGCTGCACACAGTGTGATGGCGCTTGCCAGAATCCAAAGCCACAAATGCATATTTCTGAAAGTCTGGAAGGAATACAGTAAAACAATTAGTATGATGAAATATCTGGTGCGTAGCAACACACTGCTCTCCGCCACCCCTTTAAGTTCGAACACCACCTACATAGTCGGGCGCTATATCTTCGTTCAACGCATTTCTACAGCAACATTTATGTAGAACAAAATGTAGGGACTAGTTAGTTGAGAGTACTCCGAAAGTTTGATCGAAATCGTTAGAGCCGTTTTTGAGAAATTTGGAATACCGATAAATTAATATTCGACAAATCTCCTTTTCTGAGTTAACTTGGCTTATATCTCCGTTCAACATATATATACAGAAATAATTATAGAGAACGAAATGTGGGTACGGGTGACTAAAAGACACTTCATTAGGATTTATCACATCTGGTGAAGAACGGACCCTGAAATTTACGGAAATGTTCGAAAAAATGTTATTTTTGACACATAATGATTTTAAAGAAATTGGGTTATATCCGCCAGTAGGCAAATTACTAAAGTTAACGTACCTGTTAGGTGAGTCCGTCTCGGCTTGAGTTACTCACAAGCCAGAGGAGACGGACTCACCTAACAGGTACGTTAACTTTAATAATGATTTTTATCTCTGTTCAATGGACCATCACAGGAACATTTATTGAAAAGAATATGTAGGTATCAACTATTTGAAAACATCCTGTGAGTTTGGTGAAAATCGCTGAAGCCGTTTTGCCAAAAAGCGTAAAAAACCTATTTTTGCTTCAGGGACCCATATCTCCGTTCACCGTATTTTCATGGAGATATGTATGGAGAAGAAAAGTTAGGTATTGATTAGGAGAAGATAATTTGAAAGTTTAATCAAAATCGTTAGAGCCGTTTTCGAGAAAAATGCGAAAACCCCTAGTTTTTGGTACATTTTCGTCCCCCACCCCCTCTTCCCATCGGCCGAAATCGTCCATAACCTTATTTTGGTGTCTACAAAAAAAAAACGAACAAAACAAAAAAAGAACCAGCTCAATCGGATCAGCCGTTCTCCCGCAAATCGAACTACAGACACACACACGGACCACACGCCGAAATTAGGTTTTTTAGACTCAGTAGGGTCTGAAACGTAAAGATCTGAAGAAAACACAAATTTTTTTTTTGGGCCGATTACTATACTTTCCTTCCCTTCGGGTAGCGGAAAGTAAAAATGTGACTGTCAACGTGATTATTTGTCAGGACGGTTTTTATTGGTCAAGAGTTATAGGGTAAACAGTGAGAAAAAGTTAGCTGATGACCGTATAAGTTGTACACGGCACGACCAGCACGATTTTTGTAAGAATGAGAGGGATTTATGAGGAAAGTGCTCCAGTTAAATCGATTTTGTCGAAATATTTGATCATTGCTCTTGTCTTCATTTTCCAACGGATACAAATTGTTTATAACACTATGGTTGTCTACACGCCAAATTGTGATGTTTCGTGTTGTTCTGGATGCTAAGCGTCAAATTTGAGCGGATTTGGTTCAGCCGTTTTCTCAATCGCGACCACAGGCACGCGTAGACAATTTTCAGACTTCAAGCCTTAAATAGTGAAGATCTGAAGAAAAACATTTTTTTCTGTTTCAGCAGTTTACGTAACGTTCCTTTTCTTCCTTTGCGGTTCTTCCTGCAGCTGCGGTGCGGAGCTGCGATAGCAATCCTGGGATTACCTGCCAGTCACTTGTCCCTTCCCTTTTTCCACAGCTTCCCGGCTCTCCACTCATTTACGGTGTCATGCAGGCCTCTCGAACCAGCACTTATTCTCATTAATCCCGAAGCTATATGAGCTACGTACTGGAGGACCCGGAATAATTGTCGGCTCTTTCGAAAATTCACTTACACTTCTACTTGTTACAGTAACATGCTAAAGGCAATAAGAGATACTCACCTCAGATTCGGCGCACTCGTCGAAGTATCGCTCTCAATGCAATAAATTGGCGGGTTCTCTATTAAAATACGCGCCTTCCACCACCTCTGCACCTCACCACGCCAAATATCTTCCTGTAAATAGGGAACAGTCGTTAGTATTCTTTTGTGGGACCTACAGCTGTGTCAACCGCAGAAGGTAATTACAATAAACTCCATCATTAGTTCTATATTCTATTCTATTCATTAGAGCTCACGTACTTTCCCCGCCACTAATCAAACCCTTTTTTTACCGGCCTTCTCATTAACTGTCCTCCTCTCCTCTCCGTTGTGAGAAGAAATATCTGGTGAGTTGCAACACACAACTTTCCTTAGCTCTACGTCAATTCACTTTGTACATGGCTAATTCTATTTAATCAATTCATTTATCACTCAGTTCATTTGAACTTGGTCAAACAACGCTTTACGGCAGCAGAAAACGGTAGCGCTTACAGTTCCGGAATTTATTGTGCTGCTCGTGCTCATTGCAGGACCATTATTGAGCAATTGGTACACCGATAATTAATGAGGCTGTAAACGCGATTTTTTAAAAAAAGGATAGTACTCACTTTTGCAGAGTTATTGGAAAATAACTGTAAGAACTGGTAGTAAGCGCAACGGCAGTAGTTGAAATTCAGGAATTTCTGGAGTGAGCCCCATGTATCTCATGAGCGTTTTTAAACACTCATCCTTTAGGTATTCGATTGAACTACAATACCAATTTTTTTTTAACATTCTACAAGAATTCCAGCAGAGTTTATAAGGAAAAAACCGCGCGAAAAACGCTTTTGGTCGAAAATTTTGATAATTTATTGTGCCGCTCTCGTCATTTTCCCACGAATGAGAATTTTATAGTATCATTGCCTGATTGGGAGCTATCAATATAAAAAATGTAATTAAAATCGTTAGAGCCGTTTTTGAGAAAAAATTTGGTGTTTTGATCACTATCATGACTATGGTTAACTTTCGGTGGATTTTGCCCATACCCTCATTATTGCGTCCCATGGTAACCTGTAGGCTAGACATCAAGTTTCAGCTGATTTGGTACGGTGGTTTTCTCTAAAAACTGCGCTAATATCGATTTCGTCGAAAGTTTTGGTAATTTATTGCGCTGCTCTCGTCATTTTCCCACAAATGGGAATTTTATGGTATAATTGCCTTATTGAGAGCTATCAATATAAACAATTTAATCAAAATCGTTATAGCTGTTTTTGAGAAAAAAAATATTTGGTGTTATGATCACTATGATAAGTATAGTTAGCTTTCGGTGGATTTTGTTCAAACCCTTATTTTGGCGTCCCATGGTGACCTACGGGCGAGATATGAAGTTTGAGCTGATTTGGTACGATGGTTTTCTCTAAAAATCGTTCACAGACACACAGACACACAGATCATTTTCCCAAATAGTGTTTTTCGGACTCAGGAGGGTCTGAAACGTAAAGATCTGAAGAAAACTCAAAATTTTTTTTTCAGCCGATTACATAACTTTCCTTTCTACTTCGTTGAGCCAAGGAAAGTAAAAAAGTTATATTATCGGCTGAAGAAAGTAAATTTGCACTCTCTTCATATCTTTACGTTTAGCGGCCTACTGAGTGAACTCTGGAAATGATCTGTGTGTGTGTTGATATCTAGCCCGCAGGGCACGCGAAAGTAAGGGTATGAGCACAATCCGCTAGAGACTATAGTTCATTATGATCAAAATACTAATTTTATTCTTCTCAAAAACGGCACTAACGATTATGAAAACATTTTTTTGTACAGACAGCTCCAAATGGCACGACGATATCGTCTCATTTGTGAGAAAATGACGAGAGCAGCTCAATAAATTATCAAACATTTCGACGAAAACCGATTGTAGCATATTTTTGCCACATAAACTCTGCTCAAATGTTGCAATAACCTTCAGAAACATTGTCGTGATAGGTGTATAGGAGGTACACTAGAAATTTCACTTAAAACCATTCCTCACTGTTTTTACTCGATAATTCCAACACATTATGACAACTTTCCTCAGCTATTTGTACCTCTAGCAACCAATTTAATACGTCCTTGATTCTGATAGAACTGTCACAATCAGATTGATGCAATTCAGTTACGCATTTACTGTGGAAATTTAGAAAACGTTCAAAGTCACGATTTTAGGCACATTTCAGAGGAAAATTTATGTAGAACGATGTAGCGGTATTGGCTAGTTGAAGACACCGTGTGACGACAATCGTTAGATCTATTGTTCCGAAAAGTTAAAAAAACTTTTTGCTTCATAGGCCTACATCTCTGTTCGCTGGGACACTTTGGTTATCCCTATTCATCATTGTTGATGGAAATTGGCCGTATTTTTGAGTCTTCAAAAAATAACTAACACAATTAAATATAAGCGAATCAATATGTTCAAAAGTTCTTCCGACAATCCGACCGTGTTCAGAAATTAGGTTTTTCAACACAGCAGTTCTTCTACCTAAAGAAAGGAAGTTGCGATTAACTCAACGCATTCGAAAACAAAAGCAGGAGTTTTTACTGCCAGCTCGCGGGGGAGTGCAAAAGTCGGCTCATTAAACTAAAAACCTTAAACAGATCGCTGAACGAAGGGAAAACTAGAATGAAGAATGAAAGAAACGAACAAACACATCTTGTGATCCTGATGACAGAACTGTTTTTTTCACTTCTCACGAGTGAACAGGTTGAAAAGGAGGTTGAAGGGCCAATCCGAGCGTGACACAACTTTCCGGTGAGGTATAATGAAGCTTCTCCAGAAATTCCGGAATTCGCTCTACCGCCTTTTCACTTGCCACATATTTCTAAAAGTTTACCGGGTAAGTAACACTAAAAAAGTTATTATCCTTTTCAAAAAAAAATTGTCGACCTGCTACGTATACGGGCGCTCTATCTTCCTTCAACGCGTTTTTACAGTAACATTTATGGAAAACAGAATGTAGGTACTAGTTGGATGAGCATACACCGTAAGTTTGAATCGAAACCGTTTGAGCCGTTTTTGAGAAAATTGTAATACCGATAATTTAATGTAAGACAAATCTCCATTTACGAGTTAACTTGGCTTATATCTCCGTTCAACATATAAATACAGAAATAATTACACAGAACGAAATGTTGGTATGGGTGACTAGAAGACACTCCATTGAATTTATCACATCTGGTTAAGCAGTTACCCTGGAATTTACGGAAATGTTCGAAAAAACGTTATTTTCGACACATTTTGATTTTTATCTCTGTTCAATGGACTGTCAGAGGAACATTTATTGAGAACAATATGTAGGTATTAACTATTTGAAAACACCCTGTGAGTTTGGTAAAAATCGCTGAAGTCGTTTTGCCAAAAAGCGTAAAAAACCTATTTTTGCTTCATAGGCCTATATCTCCGTTCACCGTATTTTCATGGAGATATTTATGGAGTAGAAACGTTAGGTATTGATTAGTAGAAGATAATTCGAAAGTTTAATCAAAATCGTTAGAGCCGTTTTCGAGAAAAATGCGAAAAACCTTAATTTTTGGTACATTTTCGTCCCACACCCCACCCACCCTTCGCATCGGCCGAAATCGTCCATAACCTTATTTTGGTGTCTACAAAAAATGACCAACAGAACAAAAAAAGAAGCAGCTCAATGGGTTCAGCCGTTCTCCCGCAAATCGAACTACAGACACACACGGACCACACGCCGAAATTAGGTTTTTCTGATTCAGTAGGCCTCAAAACGTAATGATCTGAAGAGAATTTTTTTTTCAGCCGATTACATAACTTTCCTTTCTACTTCGTAGAGTCGAAAAAAGTAAAAAGTCTGGTATTCTTCAGATGTTTATGTTTTGAGGCCAACCGATTCCAAAAAACCTGTGTGTAGCTGAACTACAATTTGCGGGAGAACGGCAGTCACATTAACCTGGTTCGTTTTTGGTTAGCGGTTTTTCCGGGCGTACAAAAACCTGCAAATTATTACACAACGGTTTATTATTCTCATGAACAGCTTGACCTAGTATTACTGCTCCGAGACCCATCCCATTCGATTCAGCATCGAATACTAGTAAACCATACGAAACATGACCTGGCTACAATGGAACAACGAGAACTAAATATTCCAGTCGCCCGGCATGATGTGGTGAGTCGAGCGGGCGGGTGGTGCAAACGACGAAACGTTTACTTCCGCTGTAGTTCCCGCGAGTTCTATCAATTAGTTGACTCTAATAATTACTGTAATTTATCTATACGCAGTTGTACACGTAGATACTCATTCCATTCGACCCGGGATCTAATAATACCTTGAAAACGATACCAAACACGGCGTATTTGCAATTAAACTGCGTTTTGTTAATTTTTTTAACCATTTTTTGTCCATAACAACCATGGGCTCCGTCCGATTGGATTGCCGAGATGGTGGGTACAACTAGATACCAAATGGGATTTTTGTGCAAAAGAACGGATTTTTTAGACCACGTTAAAGGCACAAAACGGCCCGGACGGGGGACGGACATAGCAGATTTTAAATCCCCACGTCTTGAAACGTAAAGTATCAAACTTTGAGGGGGGGTTGTAAAAACTTTTTCCTGACCGAAGACGTAGGGTTATTATTCAGAACGAATAATAAACCAAAACAGCGTGGAAAATCGTACCTAGGGCTAAGGAATGTTGTGTGATGCGTCGCAGCAGTTATTTTCCTTATTACTTTTCACTACCCGAAGGACCGGATCACCCTGACAGAGCGTCTTCTAGCAACCTATACCTACATTTTATACTCAACGGTGGTTTGGTTGAACAAATATTTGTCGGTGTCTTCATCCTGCTACCTCTAACCCCTTCAATGGAAGTCAGCCATCTTCCACCTCAAAATCAGCATCTACTACAGTAGAGAACTCCCTCAATGGATTTGTTGGAAAAGAATATGCGAAAGAAAGAAGGACCCTCTTTTTTATGGGTTCACTTGAAATAGATCTCCACATTTCTACTCGGAATTTGACTCAGGAAACCTTCAATTTTATTCTCTCTTCCTTAATTTGTCTTCTCTCCAGTTTCGTCTCTTCAAATGAACATCGTGGGTGGTAATTTGTCCTGATAATCCAGCCCATTCACAAAACCCCCACTATCAAAACTCTTTGTTTCACTCTTCACGAAAAATTCAAGTTATTGACTAACTAGTAACTGTGTGTGTGAGAGAGGGTGTCTATTCTCCTATGTAAAAAGTAGCTACACTTGTCAGCGGCAGTTTATATGGAATGGAGCCTTTTTA
The DNA here is from genome assembly GCA_020466155.1 of Pachypeltis micranthus. NCBI lineage: Eukaryota > Metazoa > Arthropoda > Insecta > Hemiptera > Miridae > Pachypeltis > Pachypeltis micranthus. The sequence continues at coordinate 48,985,841 of CM035770.1, read as the reverse complement.
CAAAGTCGCGAGGCCTATGGGAAGAGCGAAATGGTCACCTTAAGCCTCACACACAGACTGCATGGTATAAACAATTTGCTCAACTGCCTCAAGCATCAATGCTAAATAGTTTTCCCCGAATTACATTTTACATCTGGAGATAGAGGTGGACACCATATCATGTTTTACTCTTGAAGCCCATCGGAAGTACTTTAGGAAGGTATCTTGTCTCCCCCTAAACCTAACGTCGCCCTAAAATAATTGCCATGGAAGTGATGAGAAGCAGAGTGTCATGGGCTGGGCATCTTGGCCGCCTCGCCACTGGATTGGGTGTCATAGACGGGTTGGATTCCTGGTGCTTTGAATATATCCGGCTTCATGCAGCTGACATCCTGGAGAGGTTTAGGGAGCACAAAAAGCAGTGGTTATAGCAGAGGGCTATGGACTCGGAGAAATTCACACTATATAGGGAGCTTGACACCAGCTTCAAGGCCGCGAGCTTAATCAGTGAGCCAGTGATGGATATTTTCTCAGCACGGTGGATTTTTAGGTTGAAGGGAGAACTGATACATTTCAATGCAAAGCCGTTTAACGCTAACCATAACGAGGAGTGTGCTCTGTGCAATAGGCATGATAGGAAAGACTTGCACCACTTTCTCTGTACTTGCGCAGTACTTGGTGAGTGTAGGATTGAAGTCTTTAACAAACCTGTCCGTTCCTGGAATGAGACTGTGGCTTCGTTGGATGGCCTCAGCTGGTGGCTTTTAGTAGGATGGCCTGGAGATATCGCTCTGCGTTGGTACATGAATTTAATTACTTTCCGCTACCCGAAGGGAAGGAAAGTATAGTAATCGGCCCAAAAAAAAAATTTGGGTTTTCTTCAGATCTTTACGTTTCAGACCCTACTGAGTCTAAAAAACCTAATTTCGGCGTGTGGTCCGTGTGTGTGTCTGTAGTTCGATTTGCGGGAGAACGGCTGATCCGATTGAGTTGGTTCTTTTTTTGTTTTGTTCGTTATTTTTTGTAGACGCCAAAATAAGGTTATGGACGATTTCGACCGGTGGGAAGGGGGGTGGGGGACGAAAATGTACCAAAAACTAGGGTTTTTCGCATTTTTCTCGAAAACGGCTCTAACGATTTTGATTAAACTTTCAAATTATCTTCTACTAATCAATACCTAACTTTTCTTTTCTATACATATCTCCATGAAAATACGGTGAACGGAGATATGGGCCCCTGAAGCAAAAATAGGTTTTTTACGCTTTTTGGCAAAACGGCTTCAGCGATTTTCACCAAACTCACAGGATGTTTTCAAATAGTTAATACCTACATATTCTTTCCAATAAATGTTCCTGTGACGGTCCATTGAACAGAGATAAAAATCAAAATGTGTCGAAAATATAGTTTTTTCTAACATTTCCGTAAATTCCAGGGTAACTTTTTCACCAAATGTGATAAATTCTAATGGAGTGTCTTATATTCACCCATACCAACATTTCCTTCTCTATAATTATTTCTGTATATATATTTTGAACGGAGATATAAGCTAAGTTAACTCAGAAAAGGAGATTTATCGAATATTAATTTATCGGAATTCCAATTTTCTCAGAAACGGCTCTAACGATTTCGATCAAACTTACGGAGTACTCTCAGCGAACTAGTCCCTACATTTTGTTCTCCATAAATGTTGCTGTAGAAATGCGTTGAATGAAGATATAGCGCCCACCTATGTAGCTGGTCTTCGAACTTACGGGGGTGGCGGAAAGTTGTGTGTTGCTACGCACCAGATATTCCTTTCGGTATGTTTCTACTATAACCTGCTAACGCCCCCAACAGACGGTTTGAAAAACCATGTCAGTATTGTTTATTTTTGTAATGCAGAAGGAATCTTTTACTTTGTTTTATTTTGTCAATAAACTTTTTACTTTCCTTGGCTCTACGAAGTAGAAAGGAAAGTTATTCTTCTTCTAATGCTAAATAGCATTCGCGTTTTCCAAAATAATTAAAAATGTTTACAGGTATGACTAAAGCTTACTTGATGAAATCTCTGTCATGTATGCTGTGTATGTATCTGTGTCTGCAGAACACGATTCTTCGTCCTTACCCACTGCACTATTAGCATCATGAGTCTTCAATAGGAGTCAGGCGGTAGACAGACGCAAGGATAAATAAACGATAAATCGTAATCACCTAATGTATCTCTTTATGGTCTCATTCAATTCAACATGAACAGTGTGAACAATATTACACATGTATGTAACCACCAATAATTTTTTTTGTTTTTCAACTTCCACAAAAAACGTTTAGCAACGACAACCTTCGCGTCGAATTTTTTATATCCAACGAGTTATGAAAACGACACAAAATACCGTCTAACTTCTAAACATGGTGGTCATGAAGGAAAATACAAACCAAAAAACAAACGCACTCACCTGCATCCCCCGCACCTTTTGGAAAACCCAACTCAACAATTTCCTTTCATTTTTCAGCTCTGAATTCAAGATATTAATTCAATGAGCCGTCTGTACCAACACAACTCAGCACGGTAGTCTTTTATCTTTGAGAGGTTATCGCTTTGGGATGTGAGAAAGAAAGTACATCGAAATGAAATGTCAGTGAACCGAGTTAATTGCAGTTTAGGTTGGGAGAAAAGTGCCATCTGACTTCAATACTTTGATGTAATGGAAGGGATCTGAGTGTAAATGAACGCCAGACACCCTTTGGCGACTTTCTGTTGACAGTTGAGTTTTGTTTTGAGTAAACCTCAAACTTACGTAGAACTGTTCATTCGAGATTTAAGCGATTGCAACTAGTTTTTCTCTCTTCATTTTCACATTTATCTTTCAATGGGATCAAAGTAAAAAAACAATGTGGGAGTAATCAACTGCCTGAGGTTGCGTTCCCAGATGGTACGGGATTCTTCAGGTGGTAACACACGGGCAACCGCTCTTCATCGGGAGACTGGCAAACGACCAAATACCTGCGGTACCTCCACAGGTCTGTGTTCGGTGGATGCTGACTGATATAACCCTCGTCGAGGGTTTAGGGACAGTCATCAAATAAGGAAACAGACCTGTTCGGTGGATGCTGCAGGGGCTGGCCTCTTGCGTATTAGCGAAACTGCAACTTCCATGACTGACATAACCCTCATTGAGATTGTGTGGCATGGAAAGTGCTTCAAATATGCTGCCAAGCTCGTCCTACTCCAGGTACTTTGAGGGTAAAAGGTAATTTAAATGAACTAAGCGACCCCAACAAATTGACGTTTTGGCAGATGTGCCGAGAAAAGCTCAGCCTTGGTTGCACAAGGAGCTATTCGAATTAAGGCTGTGGTAGGCTGGAGGTGTGGTTCTGGGCCAATGCCACCAAAGACGAATAAATAGTAGTGGTATTTCCCTCTTTACTCACCATGAAATCTACTAAACCTGCCTGTCGATTGACAATACGAACCAGAGGAGCCTGTGTTGGTGATAGGGACGTTTTATTCCACGATGATGATGCAGTTGAGTTCATTTGAGAAGTCCCTGCATCTTGTTACCGCAGGGGTGCTGGCATGACAACCAGGGGTTTCCAAGACCCTGCAACGCCTCTTTAACGGTTCTCTGTACAAGATATAAAGCCAGCCCTGTCTCATAGCCCACTGACACTTGGGACTGTTCCCAGGTGTACAGCACAATAGGTAAAATAATGTAAATGCTCCCAATATCCCTTGAGAGCTGAAAGGGCACTTTGTCCATGCATTTATGAGATAATAGCAGTAAACGTTTGGAAGTCTCTTAACAACCCATTGGTGTTGCTTTCTCACACCGCAACAACTGAACCTGAACAAACGCAGATGTCTGTTGGCAGGTGTTAATACGAGCATAGGAACGTAGCATAGGAACGAAGTAGCAGTACAGTAGTAGACACAACAGCCATTCCTCTTGATTAAAACCATGTGCCCACAGCAAAGCGAATCACTCTATCAAGACTCAACAGCCCCACGGCCAACTGCACATAACCAGCTCATTGGTTAACTTTTGAGTCAAATCAAGCGCGTCCATGGCTTCGACTGCAGCCACAGCCTTGGAAACCGTTCGAAAATGATCACTAAGACTCTTACAGCTTCTAGCCGAGGAGACTACCCAAGCAAATTGATCCCAACGTAGCCTGTCAACTCTTTTCTAACTGGTCCCTGGGAATTGCCAATTACCAAAGCTGCACATGCAACCAACGCCCTTTTCGCTGTAGTCTTGTTCACGCATATATTTTCCTGATCAGGAAGCCACAAAACTAGCAGACCCGATGGACAGTCAACTTCTTTCCAGCCAATTACGATACTTTCCTTATTCTATACAAATCAGTGTTTCACGAAATATAACCGCGTTATAATAGTTTCTGGGGGGATATAATCTAAACAGTATGACACTGAACCTTCGATGCGAGTTGAATATCAAACGGGATTAGGTGGAACTTTTGACATTGACGCTCTTTTCGAATGTTGAACTGAAGCTGATCTCGACGGAGAGCAACCGAAATTCGAAATGCCCAAATTGGCAACATTCAATCTGGTTCTAGCCAAAAATTGGGGAAACCACAAAAATTCGATAATGTTCGCTTCACTGAGGCTGGTTATGTAACTAACAGAATGCTCACTTTTGCACAACTATATGAGTAGGCAGTTAAAATGTCAAGGTCCCTCGTGCACAACACACCCACACACTAGGCGTGTTCTATTTCCATCTTGAATATGCTTGCTCATTAAGGCGTAATAAATTGTCAGTCTTTAGGAATAACAAGGTTCCAACAATGTTGACACAGGTGAAGTAAACTGTAGATGAAGATAAACCGAGGATGAGTCAATTAATCTCCCCAGATCGTTTGGAGAATTTTGTCAACCTTTTCAGATGAAGGTTGATTGATCAATGGAGATAAACTCACCTGGTAAAAATCGCTTTGACTCCTTCCGAAGGTGACTGCTACCCATCAATGTTTCGCTTCACATTGCTACATCAGCTTATCACTTCTACAAATCACTGTCTCAGTTTCTTCTTTCCCGCCTCGTTGATGGAGGGGGGGGGGGCTTTTGCAAGACTCAAAGAGCACAGAGCATCAGCTGATTGACCGCTTTTTGAAGACACAGTGAAAATTGTTAGTTGATTCGTCCTTCAACTCATTTCTCAACTGAGCCTCCGGCTGAACCTCAAGAAACCACCGCCTCCAATCGTCTTTGTGGCCCCCAGCCTCCAGAACCCTACTCATCCAAAACACCTCCACTTTTCAAAGCTCTTTCAGACAAATGTCCCGACTTCCAAACCTCGTTCCTCGACAAACATACAATAACACGCACCGGCGCGTTATTTTATTTCCATTCGCAGGAGCGTTCACTTAACTCGCATAACCGTTGCTTACAAATCCAGGTTATCCCGTCGCCCTTGTAACTCCAAGCTCTGCCACGCAACTGTACTTATCCGAGCGATGTGAGCGTGCGATTCACCATAAATTACGATAACACGAACGAGTAACTCATAAGAAAAAAATGGCAGTTTTGTACATCAAAGACTACACAGTTCAGTAGTGTAACGTTATCATTTACAAAAACGGGAGGAAGGAAGGGTGAGGGAGAGATGGAAAAGGGGTGGCGATTATGGCTGGAGGGGGGGGGGGGAGAGAGGACTTGGATAGAAATCAAAAAAATATAAACTTTTTCATAAATAGGCAACTTACGAATTACACAATAAAAACGACTAGACGATTTGAAAGTTTAAATTACATCACGTACCTTAAAGTTTTATATTTAATTTGTTAAATGCGGATTTCCATTTTGTCTCTATATTTAATAATAATTTTTTTCTCTTCGGTGTCTCTTCCATCGAATAGTTGACGATCGGTGCAATAAAAACGAATAAATAAAATAACAATTCAAATATTTGATATGTTACTTATGCGACATCTAACAACGAACGGCTCATTTCTTAGTTTCAATTCTACACTTTTTTTTCTCTTTTAATGTCAATTGGTAAATTGAATATATATACTATTTTATAACATTTATGTATCATATATATGTTTTATATTTACAATGACCAACGTAACAAACGTTTACTTTCGATCGTGATTCAAAACAATTCGGTTTTGGTAAAAATAACAAAATTCGTGTTGTTGTGCTTCATAGTCAAGATTTGTGTTTTAGACCGTTTTGAACAATTTCAGTTTTGAGACTGTCTGTCGGTTGAGAATCCTTTTAATGAGCGTAGTCAAACAGCGATGCAAAAGAGAAGGTTCTGTCTGATTAACTTCATGACAGGGGGATCAATATGGTCAACATGAGAACTTCACACTCTTCAAGTGACTAGGAGTGAGGTTCTGCACGACCCACTTGCCAGCCTGGTATATTTGGTACGGGGGGGGGGGACATCAGACGACGTCTCTATTGACGTCAGAAGTGGAACTGGGGGGAGCTGTATGGAGAAGTTGAGACAATTAGCGAACTATATGATTCAACTAGGCAGCTAGAGGCTGACATTCTAAACGCGCCAGAGGATAGGCCTGCAGGCTTTACGTTAGGGTGAGTGGGAAGTGTTCAAACTGGCCCAAACCTGAGGCTCTGAACTGTGTAAAACCATTTGAAACCCGAAGCTCCATTGGCCTGACCTGTTTGTAACGGCAGATGGGAGTTTTACAAGAGATGGAAAAGAGAGAAATTAGAGACCAGTGTGTGAACCACTTTCTGGACTCCCTTGAGCTAGTACTTGTACATTCTGACACTGGTGCACCATCACAGAATCCGTCGTTTGAACCACTTAAATCCGCAGGGGTTCACAGCATGTTCCCAGTAGAGTAACAAAATGGTGTGAGAATGCTGGAACTGTTTCTGGTGGGGGCTTACTGAGCAAGTTATGCGGAGACGTGAGCGGGGTCCCTAAGGATGGCGAGAGCTGCTCAGCCAACCCGATAGAGACCCATCCTTATTAAAACCTACTGGAACTCTAGGAGGTCCTGTTTGATGTTCAGACAGTTCTCTATGGAAAGCTCCCTTCCCACTAGTAGGGGGTAGATTGTACAGCTCTTACGACCCATTAGTTGCTGTAAGATTTGCCTAATTTCCTCACTTCACGCCTGAAACGCCCTAAACAAATATTGCAGTTTATCCTTCGTGAAATAAACCTATTCAACATCAAATTTCCAAACAACTTAACTATCTCAATATGTCACATCAGCTTTATGAAATCCAGCGTGATAAGTTATTATTTTTTCAATAAGGAATCTCAATTCCCTAATTGCCTCATATCAATAGAGTTATATTTTTAGATACAAACAAAAAGTCCTTCGTAATTAGTTGGATCAAATGAATCGTAGCACACCAACTACAATGAGGACTCGTGGAGGGTTTCTTTCTATCTTACTGTGGTTGCTGGCAGTCTGCGAGTCTTGCAAGTGTATGCTACCATTCGGTGGCTGCAATCATACAAGTGGCATAGGCTTGTCAGAGGTTAGTGGAGGAGGGTGAGTGTTACATTGTGGGGCGACTGATATAACTCTCCCCGAGGGTCCATGAACAGTCATATTGAAAAGGAAACAGACCTGTTACATTGTGAAAATCTCGTTGACATTTGTGACACACATATTGTTCTGTCGCAAATAAATTAAAAATGCTCCTTCTTTCAAATCTAATCGCCTGTGTTTTGCGTTGCAATCATCAAATCCATAGAAACGGGATGAACCAACACCTTCAAGCGCAGGCCGCCTGGAAAGAGCTGTGACTCACAAGACGTCCTTCCCTCGAGATAACTTAGATTTAGAGGAAGCCCCAATCAAATCCGCTGATTGTGAAAGGGACATCAAAGTCACAGGCCAGAAGTCAGTTAAAAACCAGAAAGAAGTCCTCCAAAGGAACGTATTAGTCAGTTTGATGAGTTAATTCTGTGACACCTTCCCTTTGCAATTAAACAAACAAAAAAACTGAACATGTTCAACTCAACCGTCCGTTTTTGCATAAACGATGTTTTTGGTTTCTAGAATATCCTAAGTAACAAACAAAAAACAGCTTAATTTGAAGAGTTTTCGAGTCTTTTGACTTGACGTCCCAAAAACGTGTGCGGTGGGTCGAGCTAGAAACTACGAGTTAAATAAATAAATACAAGCTTTTGACAACATTTCAAGGTGAAACTACAAACATTTCCGGGCCCTCACGAATAAACGAGCGTCGCCTCATCTACAAATAGACAACAAACGTCGAAAATTAAATTAAAATCAACGAGAAATTGATACACTTTAAAAAAAACAGAAATAAATATTTTACAACTAAATACAAACGTCAGGTCGAATAAATACATATTGAAATCAGTTCTCAGGTCGATTCCGTTTTCGAAGACAAGAGCTCAGGATTTTGGGGAATCGTGAACGGATTTCGATTTTTTGGAGCGGAACGAGGAGACGAGGGAGGTCATCCATCTTTGGCGATGAGGCGAGCCATCGACGGATAGTTTGTTCTTTCGTCGGTTGTTGTTCACTGAGGACTCGACGCTGTCTCCTGAGGACAACGAGCGACAAATGAAATGAAATCGCGCTGTATTTCTGTGAGCGGTACTTGTAAACAAAGTATAGACCATCGTTCCATCAGGTTTGGTTACTAAGAAGATACGAAATGAACCTATTCTCGATGCCTCCAGCTTCATGCAGCTGCAAGACGCTTTGCAAGTCAATGAGGAGGCGCTCTATTATTATAATTGCAATCTGACCGTCCTATTTCAGTAGTTCTTAATTTCTTACTGAATTTCACCTCTAGGTATTTCCTGCTTTGGTATTCAATTTCAGGATTGGTTGTACCAAAGAACGGAAACTGCTCCTTATCAAGTCCTTGGCACAGTGTCTCTTGGCTGTTAACAGCTCTTATCAATTGAACCACATGATGTTTTGGAGGCAAATTCAGTAGGATCAATGCAGCCTAGTTATGACTCTATCTAGTCCCTGGTAGACGAAGGCTTTACAGTCGTAAATCGTTTCCCATTCAGTGACATTGAGCTCTTGAAAAAACCATTCAAACATCCAAAAGAGGTGCTGAACACCCACTGCCATAACGTCAAAGTATGCCCTGGTAGAAGAACTAGTGTCCGCTATTGGAACAATCCCCAAAGTTGTGACTAGACGATGCCTATTTCAGCTATCCCCCAAATATTACGATTCTGTTTCTAACAAACAGGAACAACTAATTCTGATCATCGTATGGGGATCAATTGTTAGAACTAAACGCTCCTCTGCATTTTCAAGTCTCACACTCCACATTCTGTTTTTGTCCCTTTCGATCATTTCTCACTTTTCAGACGAACCATAGCTGTGTGCCCTTGCACCTGTAATATAAAACAATCATTATCTTGAGACTACCCACCTTTGCAATTGAGTAAATCTCTGGGCAACGAGCTCCTACATCCCCATCTGCCCCTGGATAATTGTGAGTTCAACTATTTTTGAGGTATCAAACATTTTTTTGGGCGCTTCAGAGTTTAACAGACACTAGCACAGCCTTGGGGTGTTCAACTCAATATTCAGTCAACTACATAACCCCTACAGAGCTTGTTTCACTAGGAACCTGGTCACACCATCAAAGGCCAGATCATTTTTTGCTAGAGTTTCCAACTAACCATTTAATTCATCTACCTATTCCGTAGTGTCGAGAAGATTGATTGTTTTCAGACCTTATTAGGATCTATTTTATCCTAGGCGCAGGAAACGAGTCTACAAATAAGAAAAGGTGTGCAAATCAGTCTTTCTCTGAATCAGGCTGATTATCAACAGCTTCGTTCAAAACCGCCCATTTTCAGGCCATACAATATAAAATGCTCACTCAGTTACCTCAAATACAATCAACTCACACCTAAAGTGGTACCTCAGGGAGGCAGTTGATTATTCCCGCTTTATAACCCTGAGAGGCAGTAAAATGAAAAAAGCGAAAGAAACTTATACAGAAAGTAAACGAGTTATAATCTCGGGTTCCAACGAGCGGTTATTTAATTTGTTCAATGTCCAAACAGCTAGCTTGCGTTAGACCCAGCCATACAACCACTAAATCGTGACAATTTTCGCAGGTGAAACCTGAAACTAATTTGAGTTTCACTCACGCAAAACTCAACTGTATGCAGAACGTGGCTTAAGAGTGCCTGTTATAACGTGTATCCAAAGGAGAAAGAAGACCAGATCCACCAGTAAACACGAGCCTCTCATATCTGGGACAGCTCTGACTTGGGTTATGCCACTAACACATTGGGAGCGTCCCATCAAGGAACACCAGCTCATGTACGCCACACAACCCCATTTTAGGTCACAGTGGGGGTTTTCTTTTTTGGCACCAGTATACACGACAAAAAAGCCTCTAAGGAACATCGAGGTCCTAACATGCTGACCACAAGACCATTATTAACAAACATTCACGCTATTTTCAACAGTGTTCACAGCTAAATTTGATTATTAACAACAATGTTCAATTTACGGAGTTAGAGAACAGGTAGAATACATTCAGAATGTTACTCACCTATGGACTCCGTTGACAGTCCATTCGGCTTAGAAGTGGTAGGTTCGTCTCTTTTACCTAAAAGGCCTCGCCAACCTTTTCTCGCCTCCGAAGCGAATCGCTTTCTGTTCTCCTGTCGAATGTTAATTTCCCCCAAAAGACGAAAACACAAAAAAAAAGAACCAAACAGAAAGAAAAAACAAAAACGAATCAGTTAGTAAAGCGATCCGACGTCACAGAATCTGCTATTTCTAAGTGAAGGTTAGAGTCACAATTTATAACAATAACAGATAGTGGTAACGTGAAATGGTCAAGCTTGAGAGTAAAGAATCAGGTTGCTGCGCTTGTATGTACATGGGTTATGGATATCATTTTACGATATAAGACTGAACATAACAGAATAAGGTCTATCAAGTGAATGTATTTAGTATTTCAGAATTTTAAAATCCCGATAAAATTTAGTTATTTTCTCAGTCAAACGATGGACTTGTGTTCTCATCATAATATTTTGTTCGATTCAGGAGGCAGTGATCGTTTTAAAAGCGTGTACTCACAAGTTGTGGAGGAGGGGGGGGGAGAGAGATATTAAAGAAATTGGGTTGTGTCCGCCAGTAGGCAAATACTAAAGTTAACGTACCTGTTAGGTGAGTCCGTCTCCTCTGGCTTGTGAGTTACTGTGGGCAAGCGCTTTCGATGTAAAGACATCATCGTCTGGCCGTTTAGTCAGTACTGGAGTCAGTCAGTTGGTCGCCTAGTATTTTGCCTAGTTTTTAGTATTTGCCTACTGGCGGACACAACCCAATTTCTTTAATACCTAACACAGCCAGTCCGGCTAAGGTACTACTAACAAGACTGACCAACAAGACCTCTCCCCGCCCCTTCCCCAACGCTCCATCACTCCCTTCACCTTTCTCTTTGTATATAAAGACCACGACCAACTGACTGACTCCAGTACTGACTAAACGGCCAGACGATGATGTCTTTACATCGAAAGCGCTTGCCCACAGTAACTCACAAGCCAGAGGAGACGGACTCACCTAACAGGTACGTTAACTTTAGGGGGAGAGAGAGTTTTGGGATGAGTTAGGCTTGTACGCTAGACATTCATACAGAAATGAAAAAAGGAGCCTTTTGTAAAGCAGGACAAACCCAAAATCAGTAGCCTTGAACAATTCAGGGGACGATTTTGTACGAAGAAGGCTACTAAAGTGATTGGATTAATTCCGCCAGTCTTCAGTCTTCTCTGGCTGGCGAAAGATGGACCGACCAAACAGGTACGTTAACTTTAATAAGAAGGCTACTGTTCTGTTGTTTTCATTGCACCATTTAGTAGGAAGATACTGTAGGAAGTCATTCTCGGTTGTTCTCTCTCATTCGGTGTTTTCTTTCATTGTTGGTATCAAGTTTTCTCGAGTTACATTTGTTCGAACGAGGGTTATTTTTAAATGAAATGTTGTTCAGTAGTTCATCGCACAAAGTCGATCACGACCTCAAGTAATAGAAAAATTACGAAGCATCATCTTCCAATGCGTAGTGAACTAAGCACCCCACAATCTTTTACACAAGTATAGCGAGTACCTTTTTACTTTGTATTTTCCTTTTACAAGTTCTTCACTTCTATTTTTTTTTTTTTTTTTTTAGAAAGCAACTGCTCTTTCTTCTGCCAAGATGGCACAAAAAAAACGTGAAAAACAGCCTGATGTGTTGTTAGGTCCAAAGAAAAGCATCTTTTACACTGATAGCTTATACTTTTTGTTTTCCCCTCTAGTATCTCACTCTGAACGAGGACTACGAGTTCACTGTGGTATGAATAACTCGGAATCTTTCCAGTTTTCCAACCACTGTAACTGGGTACCCCCCGATGTACGCAGTCAGCCTTTGAAAGTCATTCAGGCCTTAAGTTGCAGCGACTTGGTTCATAAATCCTTCGGCGGTTAGAAGGATGTGGCTGCTATCAGGGCGTTCAAGTAAATAAGACACAGGGAGGATCAAAGTGAGGCTCGCACGTTTTTTATTGGTCCAGCTACAGCTGGAGACTCTCGTTGCTGATTCAGCACTCCCCAGAGTTTGACATGCAGGCTGGCGTCAATGGATCGGGGTTTTCACAGCGTTAATCCTATAAGTTTGGAACAATAAACACGCTCCTCTTCGTAAAAATTACGTTAGCAAGCCTATAAATTAACAATAGGCTGGTCACTCAATTAAGGTCACGACTTTAATAGGAGCAACACAATGAATTCCAGAATGTTAAGCATTGCCAGTTTTATGTTGTGAAACGTCATGTTCTAACGGTGTTCATTACATATTTAATTAGTCGTTGAAGTGCCAATGTACGTGGGGCTGAGTGTTGTGGGATGCGTCGCACCATATATTTTCTGATGACCAGACATACTCTACATGCAGGTTCTGAGAGAAGTTATAATTCATTGTGAGCCCTAAACAGAAATTAACATCAACCTTCCAAAATTTCTCAATGAGCCTACCTCTGAAAGTCATTCAGCCTGAAAACAACACGTACTATCAATTTGATTCTGTGAAACGTGACTACTCGTACTTGTAGCTACACAAACCTTCCAAACATGTGGTTATCGTTCAACGTGATCATGTGAGTGAATGAAATGCAATTCGTTCGAGAGCCAGTGAGCTGTGACAGCAATCAAACATGTGCACCAAAAACTATTTGACGCTACTCTATTTTGTACCTTGAATATAATTGCCTTCTGAAGGGTTGGTAACTTTGTCAGCAAATGATGCACTCGAGCTGAAACCGCATGAGACACCATAAAACAAATTACAAATTTCTTCCTTTAAATGAGGGGAACAAAATAAATTCCAAAACATCAGCAGTCTGGTTCCAAAAGCGGTCGTGCAGTTTTGGAGCTAAAGCACTACCGAGCGGTTCGTTGGACGAATCAGGAGCGGGAGGAGAGATTTGTGCAGGAATAAGCTGGAATCCCCAACGAGGGTGGTCATATTTCTCAACCCAACATGCCAGTGCCAGTATTAATAAGGTGTCAGCGTGATTTGGGCAACAGTGAATTAATTAAGTGCGGAGTAATGGACTGTGGAGTGTACAAATATTGCCTGAGGCAGCATAAGATGAACCAAGAACTCGTAGGAAGGTGCATTTATTAGCGCCGGCGACGCGTGACGATATATATATTTTGAGCTTATATGCCGCCATCAAACCAGATTCTGTGGAATTTATATTCAAGCAATTTTTGATGGGTTTGTATTCAATGTGTTTCATTAATTACTGAGTGCTTGAGAAATGTGAGTAATTAGTGCCACACAGAAGTTTTTGTCAGTAATGAGGCATTGATACTTCATCTGTTCATATTTGTTGCTTGTTACCCAGCCCACAATACCCGCAATTTACCTTGTTTACACAAATGGAAACGAGCCTCGTCACATGGGGTTTCAATGTCAGGAAGAAAACACAATCGCACGTGGCGTTTCAGGCTTTGTGTCACCAGGCCTTAGCCAATTGATTTTGTGACATGGGCTCTTGATTTAGTTTTTGATTGTGAGAATGGTTTGCATTCTGATGGCGTGTCAGCCGTAATAAAGCAGATATACTTGGCAGCTTTTGCAGCTCAACACTTACGGCCAGCATTCGACTCGGTCAATGTGTACCGATCAATCTGGGTCCCGGGGTGAAGGACCTTCAAAACATTTTGTTATTCAAAAGTGAGTCAGGAGTTTTGCGAGTCCTCTTAAAATCTCACAATTCAGCCAGTGGTGCAAAAGTGAGTTCTTTTCATTACTTTAAAAGGCGAGTCTGTGAGTGGGGGTCTACAAAGTGTCTCAACGTGGTTATTATTTGGTTGAATTGCAGGTGGTTTGATTCAATCATTAATTTATTTTATGTGCGCCACACCCTGTAATGTAGGAGAGAGATGTCAGGGGACAAGGTCACATGGGTCAGGAAAGAGTAGCTGGCTATTGCTTTGGCCAAGGGGACCATACGTTTCCACTGAAAGATCAAGTGAGTTCAGCTAAAATTGTGTGTGGTAGTGTGAGTGAATTTGTTTGCCTTCATTGTAGGAGTAAGTTGTGACCAACTAGATGAACGTTCATGAGTAAATATTATTATTTAATTCCCGTCAATTATTTTGCAACTGCTTTCCCTTCAATGCAACTTCAAACTTGTAGTGCAACTCCCCCTTTCTGATTTTGATCCACAGAATTTATTACTTAAGATCAATAATGCAGCCATACGCTGGCGTTAATGTCTTATGACTTGGATTGTACCAAATTTCTGTTATTGAATTTTTACTTTCCTTGCTCTACGAAGTAGAAAGGAAAGTTATGTAATCGGCTGAAAAAAAAATTTTGAGTTCTCTTCAGATCTTTACGTTTCAGACCCCCCTGAGTCCGAAAAACACTATTTGGGAAAATGGTCTGTGTGTGTGTATGTGTGTCTGTGAACGATTTTTAGAGAAAACCACCGTACCAAATCAGCTGAAACTTGATGTCTAGCCTACAGGTTACCATGGGACGCAATAATGAGGGTATGGGCAAAATCCACCGAAAGTTAACTATAGTCATCATAGTGATCAAAACACCAAATTTTTTTCTCAAAAACAGCTCTAACGATTTTGATTAAATTTTTTATGTTGATAGCTCTCAATCAGGCAATGATGCTATAATATTCTCATTCATGGGAAAATGACGAGAGCAGCACAATAAATTATCAAAATTTTCGACCAAAAGCGTTTTTCGCGCAGTTTTAGAGAAAACCACCGTACCAAATCAGCTGAAACTTGATGTCTAGCCTACAAGTTACCATGGGACGCAATAATGAGGGTATGTCAAAATCCACCGAAAGTTAACAATAGTCATGATAAACTCCGCTGGAATTTTTGTTGAATGTTAAAAAACAATTGGTATTGTAGTCCAATTCAATACCTAAATGGTGAGTGTTTAAAAACGCACATGAGATACATGGGGCTCACTCCAGAAATTTCTGAATTTCAACTACTGCCCTTGCGCTTACTACCAGTTCTTACAGTTATTTTACAATAACTCTGCAAAAGTGATTACTATCCTTTTTTCAAAAAATCGTGTTTACAGCCTCATTAATTATCTGTGTACCAATTGCTCAATAATGGTCCTGCAATGAGTACGAGCAGCACAATAAATTCCGGAACTGTAAGCGCTACCGCTTCCTGCTGCCGTAAAGCGTTGTTTGAGTTCAAATTAACTGAGTGATAAATGAATTGATTAAATAGAATTAGCCATGTACAAAGTGAATTGACGTAGAGCTAAGGAAAGTTGTGTGTTGCAAGGCACCAGATATTTCTCTTTGGTATTCACTGGTTGGTAAATGCTTTTGATCCCCAACCCTGCATTCTAAGGTCGCATTCTAAGAGGGAGTGATTATTTAGTGATGTCATCACTGTTAGCTTGA
Source organism: Pachypeltis micranthus (assembly GCA_020466155.1). Lineage (NCBI taxonomy): Eukaryota > Metazoa > Arthropoda > Insecta > Hemiptera > Miridae > Pachypeltis > Pachypeltis micranthus. The sequence continues at coordinate 48,969,963 of CM035770.1, read as the reverse complement.
ACAGTATTTAAACAGGTGACGTTATTAGAGGCGAAGACAATGGAACAAACTTGTATAAGATTGGAAGGGGGGAGGGGAGTTGACAGTAGAGTGGGGCCTAGACAGGAGGTGAAAAGACGCCCGTTAGTCACAGAAATAGTGTATAGTATGTCGGATGGTGAAGCGGGAAGACTTCACCACTCGCCCCTACTGGCCCAGGATCGTTTGATTCCCTCTGCTATCTCATCAACAAACTATCGTTTGAGGAACTTCAACAACCACCACTATGATGAGTGATTCAGCAATTGCGAGCTAACTATAACAACAAAATGAATAACTAATCAAACCAACTGCTAATTCCAAGTGAAATAAAACACAAGCCAGTGCACAAGTGCAAAACCTGATTCTCTGAGTTCTCAAGAGCACTGAGCGCTACTACCAAACAAGCCAGAGTGATGAATATTGTTCATGCAATGAAATTCGTGGTATTGGTCTTCGGCTAAAGTTGGCAAAAGCAAACCTGTTTTGCAACAACACATTTATCGTAACGTACAAAGAATAATCGCGGTGACAGCGTGACAATGAGGGATCAATGTGCCCTTAACTTGTCTCGCACAAGGATTCAGCAAGACACGATAGTAAATCGTGACCCAGAGATCATGCTCAACTCAAAATTTGACGTTCCACAATTAAAATTACGCATTAACGATGACGATAAAAGATCCACCGACGAACCATCACATAAATAATTCATTTTCCGTTTACCAACTAAATATTTTCCAGAAATTTACTATCAAAAAGTGAATGAACTTTTCCAAGGTTTCCCCTGGATCCGAAAATTGGGTTAATTCGGAGCTTCTCTCAATTTATAAAAATATGAAGTTTCAGATGAAATGAAAAGTAATAAGTTGGTCAGATAAAATTACGAAAATTTAATTTAGTTAGATTATTTTGTTTACTGGAAAAATGACCTCATTTTATAATTAAATTATAGTAACATTCGCATATACTCGTATAAGAAACAATTTATGGCCAAAGAGCCGATTTTGATGTTTGATTGTGTGGAGGTTAGAAATTCAAAAGAAAGGTGAACCTTTGTGGGGTAAAATACAACTGATTTGACGATGTTGGACTTGATTTGTAGTTAATTAATTCAGTTTCAAATTTTCTAACGGCAATGGGGTTCTTTCTCATCTTTTAACATCTGATTAGTTAACAAATGAGGGACAACAAATGCTGATGGTGCTAACAGCCCCAAAGTGGCACATGAACTATTTCAATCAATGCCAATAATTCCTTGACAATCTTGTCGCAATGAGGAGTGATGTTCCAGAACTAATTAGATTGACTGGAGTGCTTTGGCATGCTGAGGCTGCGACAGCTCTACCGCTAGGACTCAAAGCAGTCACAGCAAGCCGATGATGAACTTCGATCAGATCGTAAATACCGTCATTGATTTGACATTCAGATGCTATGTCTTTGAAACGGCCAATACTTTTTGAATCATCAAATGAGTTGGATGATTGGAGAGTAAAACTCATTACAGGTCAACTATTGACAGAGTGAGTCATATTAGTGACTAATCTACAGACAGTTTTGACAAATATTGACAACAAAGGAAAATAAAAAACAACGTAAGCGCCCCAATCCAGCTCATATCGGTCAAATGCCCCAAGTTCTAGTCTACCGTGAAGCGGAAGAGCGTCGATCAAAAAAAAAAAAAAAAGAAAAAAAAGTTGAATATTTCCTACAAAACGAGAACATTAGGAAAAGTCGTACCTTGGGAAGTGTCGAAGCTCGTCGCTCCCCCTGATGCAGGGGCTCTTCAGAACTGCGTTGGTCTTTGAGGCTTGCCGGCGACCCGGGGGATATCTGTTAGCAAAACTTGATTCTCTTAATGTCGACATAAGGATGGGGATTAAAAGGATGACGAAACGAAGCGGGTGGCAGTGGGGTGATCCTAAAGGATCTCCCTAAGGTAGTGTCTAGAGGCGTTATTTGTTGCCCACTTTCTGCCTGTCTTGTTGGCATGTTATCACAGGATCTAAAAACTGTGATAGCCCTCAAATATTAGGCCAGGTTGTATTTACATTGCCTCTAGGTTATTAAGGGGTAGCAAAACACAACTATTACTTGAAAAGCAACACAAAACTAAACATAATTTGATAAACACTAAATGAACTGATAGGATGAGAATGAGATGAAAGCACAAACTTTCTGTACAAATGGAAGCTAATGAAACAGTTAACTTTGTACAGTTCAGTCGTTTTTCGTTCGTAGCCAATTATTGAACTTGGGTTTTTCCGATAACCAGTCAGTTTTGAGGGAATTACTGAATTAAACTTTGTCCAATACCACAATGAATAACCTGATCTTACGCCAACCTGCCTAGTATTAAGCCAGATTGGTAACCAGGTGCCCGATATTACACCAAATAGCCAAATAGTTCCCCAAACTAACCAATAGAAAGTGTAAATATCTCAACGCTCCTACGAATAGCCTAAATTTAATTGGTGTAATAACCACGGATGGCTGTACAATACAACAGTCTTACTATTCAATAACTAACTACAAAGTTGTCGCACCTAATTCACGGAACTTTGCACTTAAACCATCCACGCCACAATAAACCTTCTCAAATACCTCTTAGTGAGAATCGAGGTTTTGAGGAGACAAGAAGCTTTGCTATTGCGATATCAAGAGCGAGCTCTTTCTTTTCCGACCACCAGAGACAGTTTGGAGGAAACCTCCGAACCATTCCCATTCTGCCAACTTCGATTTCCCTAATTTCTTCTATTTCAATTCTTGAGCCCTTTTACTTCTCAATTCACTTCTGCATTTTTTTCATTATCCAGGAATTGTAACTATTTTTGGGAGCACAGACGTCGGGCTGTTCACGAGATTTGGGTACTCAATACCCCAAGCTCTGAGTGAAAGGTTTATTTTTAATTAGCTCACGATTCATTTTCAATTAATAAGAAGAGCCTCCATTTCATTATTTATTTTTCTTAACCCTATTTGTTTTATCAACGTTATGTAAGAGCATTTGTATCTTTTTACAGGTAGGTTTGCTGCGAACTATGCATATAAAAGGAGGACTCACGACAAACCATTCGCTTACAGGTCGTCAACTCAAACACCCATTGATATTTAGCTCGCAAGTTAACATGGGACCACTGTCATCAAAATCGCGTTGACAGACCCATAAAGTACTTGTGCACTGGCTACTTGAAAAAGGTCGTAACGTACGTAAGTAGGAGCAACGCAATAAATTCTGGAACCTTACGCACAACCAGTTTGTCGCTATACAGAACGTAGAGTTGAGTTCTAACACAGTCACATAAACTGAGTGAAAAACAGAGGATGCAACGCAGAAGATATTTTGTTTTCAGGTAAACGGCGACGCCACTCACACATGGCGTCTCAGTGTCACCACTGTGCAGTATTTCTGAGGAACCTACACTTTACACTGTGTGTCGTTGATGCTTGCATACTAGCACATGACTGAGGAACCTCTGTTTGTACGAGCTGCTTCGCAACTTTCATACTGCCACTAGTCACTAGCTACACCATTGTGCACCTGCAGAGCTAACAAGTACTTTTTATAACAGGCGGTCCTACAGTTCAAAATTGATGTAAAAAGCCAGAGTGAAATGAGACAATAACAGGGGGCAACGAGAACCAATGAAATACATGGGGTGTACCAAGTTACAAGGAGCAAACACATTATCTCACCATCATATCGCAAGATAGGCACTTGACTCGCGATACGTCGTTGATTTTACCTGGGTACAACGGTTTGACCTAAAAGAACAACATTGTCAAACAATTCCTGAAAGAGACATATGAATGTGCTACAAAAGGAGGAAGCAACATTGGACAGCATCACGATGTTTGACCTGGCTCATTGTTGATGGGTTCTCAAATTTCCTGAGTCAAGCGCGTGATTTGTCCATTTTCTGGTGCAAAGGAACTATCTGTACACACGCAACGCTGTACAGACAGCTCCACAGTGGCGACATGTCGAGGAGGCTACAATCTACGGGAAGTGGTTTCTCTCCCCACTGCTCTCTTACAAACCCCTTTCATTACCTTTTCTTCTCCCGTCGAGCGCCATCCAAGTCGTTTCAGCCGTGACACGATTCCAGGCGACTTTGGCGGAGCTGGCGAGCTCGGCGCGCTCTTGAGCTCCTTTTTCTCTTCCCGACCGGCTGAAGACGAACGATGCCCTTTATCACTTTTTTGGGTCGAAGGCGAACCTGCGCCTCCGTACCGCCATTCCGGTTCGACCAGCGAATGCGACCTGGCCTGCAAAATGAAAGCGACGCAGTGAGATTAGTGGTGTCGCATAAACGTAGGATACCATGAAACAAATAATGAGAGAACAACGCCATGCAATGCAGACGAAAAGAGTGAAAAACGATAGTAGGAAGTTCTGAAGAGGTTAGAGAAAAATACAAGGAATGACCCAGTGACAGCACCTCTGCAGTTCTTTACATCTTGCGCTCATAAGACCAGTTACCATTGACGCTGCAATCTTGTTAGAGCGGGATCAGGAAGATCGACTGATAGTGATCAGTTTCATGCAACAAGAAGAAACCGACTCCTATTCGGCATAGCAGAATAAGAATTGTCTAGTGTAACGCATCACACGACTATCTTCAGGCAAGATTAACATTCTTCTAGCGACTAATCCAATACGTTTGTCACGCAGTTTATGAGAGCCTATTGAAATTAAACGTCCTTCAGCGAGAAACTGGGTAGCGCTTAACTGTCCAGGATTTACGCCGTCGCTTCTACTACCTTTACTGGCCGCATATAGGCAATTTATAGGACTATCAAAGCGAATTTTGTGTGTGGAAGTTTCGTGTTCATTGTTCTGGAATTATAAGCAGCGTTAGTCAATGTGACAACAGCAGTTTAAATTCCGGAATTTAAATATAATTATCTTACGCCCAAGTTCATTGGACAACTAGAATGTTTTTGTTGAAAGCTTTATGAGGAAAAAACTGTACTAAAATCTACGATCGATAATGTATTGTTTTACTTTAGCTATTTTCACGCGAATAACATGTTTACAGTACTGTTACGTCATAAGCAACTGTTTGCACAAAAAATGTAATAAAATCGTTAGATCCGTTTTTGAAAAAAAAACAGGTGCTCACTCAGTTCTTTGGAACTTGGTATAATATCACTTAATGGCGGCAGAAAGCAGTAATGCTTACAGTTCCGGAATACATTGTGGTGCTTTTAGAAATGGCGGCGATCGTAATTTTGGAATTTCTAGAGTAGGGCACATCTTAAAGGAGTTATGAAACGCTCATCGTATAGATATCGAATTGCACTGACACCTCAATTTTATTAAAGGTTCTAGCAACATTTGAGCGGAGTTAATAAGGGTTAAAACTGCGCCTAAATCGATTTCATCGAGATATTTAATCATTTATCGTGCTGCTCTCGTCATTTTCTCACGGAGCGGAATTTTATGGTATTATTGTCTCAGTAGGAGCTGGCGATGTAAAAGCATTCAATCAAAATCGTTACAGTCGTTTTTGAGAAAAAAAATTTGGCGTTTTGATCACTATGATAACTATAGTTAGTTTTGAGCAAATTTTGCCGATAACCTTATTTCGGCGCATCATGGTGTCCCTGCGGGGTAAATATCAAATTTGAGCTGATTAAGCTGTAAAGTCGGAAGTGTCAGTGAAAGAGATTAAAGCAGTAGTTCAAAAGAACACCAACGTACACTCTGCAAAGGACATTCGCAGTTCGAATGCTGTTTTTCAATGTCGTGCAAATCAAAGGGTGTCAATACAGTGCGAGCATCAGCAAAAAGTGCAAAGGACCTACATTAGGAATACACATAAGGTAAATAACGACCTTGAGTACCTTGGGCAGCTGACACCCATTCAGGTTGGGCAGCTTGAAAAAAAAAAAGAAACAAAAATAGGACGTGAAGGAGTGAAACATGGACGTCCAAACTGGGTTTAGTGGCAAAATGAAAATAGGGAAAGGTAGTTTGCAAGCAAAGGGCTTTCTGTAATGTGGCCTTCGAGTAGAAATGTGTGAAGATGGGGGGGCACTTAGGCTGTGGATGTGAGAAAATGTAGAGTATTTGACTAACGTGACAACAAAGGAGAGATTATGTTGGTGTCAATCTTTTGTGCATTGATGGTGTTCTTTGAGTTGAGGTAAGTTGTTTTTTGGGGGTGTATGAGTAGGCAAGATACTCAGACTAGACCTGGCACAACCGACATCATAATGACCTCTCGCAGCACAGCATTGGCCTGGGACTGTTTCGCACATTGTGTTAGGCTGGGCCAAAGATCTTACCAGCATTTCTGCTTGATCTCTACGCCTTTTCCCTACGTCCTCAGCTTGGGAGGTTCAGGAGCCTTCAACTGCTCTAGTGAGCTGAGTATAGTAACTCCCCCCCCCACATGTTGCAGGAGTACCAGCTAATCGGATTTCATTGTGATGATCTGTTTGTAGTTTTATTCTGTCAACCAACCGCTCTTCAGGGTGGCACAACAATTATTGCACCGAGACTGCTATTCTCTCAAAATAATGCCACAACCGGGAATTTAAAAACACTAACCCCTAGACAGGTTAGCGCACTTATTATTACAACAAGACTGCCAACCATGTCATCATGACGACATAGTTGTAATTTTAGTTCTGATACATACCTCTCTTCAGGTTTGCACAATAATTTTTGTAACAAGCGTAATGGGCATCATGGTCCAGGCTCATTTTATCAGAGTGGGAAGTCTGCAATTCTATCAGATTCATTGCCCGTGCCATGCTTCTGTGTTCCTTACATTAGACAGCCCCCCCCCCCACCGTGCCGCTGGTATGCCTAGTGAGTCAACTACACCCTCCCCACTCGCCACTACACCTTCCCGCACTGACTCACTTTGCACCCAATCGTCAATGCAGTGGCTCACCTTGGGTAACCAAGGTAGAAACCATCAGGTGGCTCGCTGCTCCACAGTCAGGAAGAAGCACATGAGTGGGCAGTCAAAGAAGGCGTGGGCAGCATCCTTAGTTGCTTGTCTACCTATTTCTCAGGTTTGCTCAACAATTATTGTACCAAGCCTGCTACTCTCTCTTTTAACCTGGGAATTCAGATAGGCTACCAACTTCTGCTCAAGATGGTACAACTGATATCGTAGCAAGCCTGACAACCCACTGATTACGATGGCACACAAGTAGCTTCAACCCATCTACCTGCTGTTCCTGACTGGTGGGGAGGCGGTTGTACCTAGGCCTCTTCTGTGCCCATAGCAACCCTTCAGCACTAAAGTTAACGTACCTGTTAGGTGAGTCTGTCTCCTCTGGCTGGTGAGTTACTGCAGGCAAGCACTTTCGATGTAAAGACATCATCGTCTGGCCGATAAGTCAGTACTGTCTATGTCCAGACGATGATGTCTTTACATCGAAAGCACTTGCCCACAGTAACTCACCAGCCAGAGGAGACAGACTCACCTAACAGGTACGTTAACTTTAGTAATTTGACTACTGGCGGATATAACCCAATTGCTCTAAAACCCTTCAGCACTTCTGTGGCCTTACCATTGGTTTCTGCTCTTCCCATCCTCATTTAGTCACCCACTTTTTCCTCTCTGACTGTAATGAATCCCTTGCCCTTTACAGTGACGTGCCTTCCAGCACGCCTGGGAACCCACCAACCAATGCTTCCTCACTTTGGGAAAGCAATATCATAAAAAGTCTTGGGTTTGCGCAACGATGACTGTACACGCTTTTTCCTTTCTCATGGCACAATTGTAATTTCGGCCAATCTACCAGTTCTTTCGTGCGTCGGCCCAAAGGTAGGGAGTCAGCCAACTCACACATGATGATACAGTTGTGATTTTAGGTAGGTTGCCTATTTAAACTCAGCCTTATCACCCTCACTTTGGATGAAAACACCACGTCAAAAAGTATCAGTATTTGTGTTTCCTTTCCATGTCTTTGCATTCGTCTCCTCCATTTTTAAATTCAAATCAATGTATATATTAATTAAAGTATGACAATGTAAATACAATTTATTCTTTAACCGTTGAGCTTCGAGTTTGACGTGTTCAGAAATCAGTCAAGTAGAAACTAGATAGTACTTATGTCCTTGAATTATATGTTGTCTCCCTACTTTAATGAACTATATTTACTCGAAATGAGTCACGAATGTCTGTGTAGGTTTTGTGTGGTTTGGTTCGAATAAAATACGTAATCACACGGAACAAACAATGGAAAAAATGAAAGACAGAAAAGAACATGAAAACTTACACACGAAGAACAAAATTTCGGCTTTAGGGCCATCGTCAGACTCAGTACCCAACAAAAAGTCCTGTTCGCCTGTTATATATTTTGCCCCTGATGTAACTTGTGATTTTATATGAATAAATATACACATACGATATATTTCTTGACTGTTGATAGCAACTTTATGGATTGTGTAGTTCCCCTTTTTAAACGCCTGTACAGGATAAATGTGCAATGGGATTTCGTGCTCCCTCAAAAGACTGATTCATATTACTGCGGTAATTGTACTGCGTGAGTGAGGTACTAAGTTTGAGCAGTGACAATTGTGAAGACCACGATGCATTGGACACTATCAGGCCACATACTGTACTATGTGGATTTGGTTTTTCCTCTCAACAAATGAATGAATATTATGGACAAGGACATTGAAAGAGTTACCCTCTGATGAAAACTGGATACTGTTGACAAAGCGATTAAACTCCATTGAACGAACTCATGTTACTTGGAATTTCCGTATTTTGCGAATAAGGTCCTACGACTTTGGTTGTCAACTAAGGAAGTGTACTAGTTAACTGCTAGATCTTGGAAGTGTGTGTGCACACAGCTCCAGCTTTCATTCATTCCTAGTATTACTCCCCCAAACTCACGCTTCCATGTGACGGAAGGAGGAAAGGGGCGGAAGAGTCGAGAATTACGAAACTACTAATTGTACCAAAAAATTACTTACAGTGTCTCTCCTGTGACAGGAATCACAAATTCTGTCGTCGTCATCATCATTCGGGCGCTCTCGCGAGCCTTTCCGACTTCCTGCGATACTTTTACGATCGCTGCTGACATGAGGGAGGCAAATTACTCTTTTTTTTTTGTAACCACACAAATTTATAGTAGCGATCCATCAAGTTATTGTTACTTATAGATGTATTTGATGATTCCCCTTGAGAAGGAGATTAGCGTGATAACCATTGAATTGATAAATTTATCAAAAATACCTTGAGCTTTCGGTAGAAATTTTAAATTTGAGAGTTTTTTCGCTGACAGCCACTTCTGTCACGGTCTCTTCTTCGTCGGTGCTCAAATCGGCGATCATATCTTCATCCTCTTCATCTGGATGCTGGACAATATAGAAACGTTGTCACTTTAAGATCGTATTATCATATTGTGCAATGTAAAAATGAAATACGATAAATAGGAGTGAGATCGGGGGAAACAAGCGTAGAAAAAAGAGATATAATAAGATAATGAGGAATACTAGAAATAAATTGCCTTGGTTACTACCAAGGTGTGAATAGGTAGTGACGTAGGAGACTCACCCTGAGCGGACCTTAGACTATCAAGCGGCATGATCAAATGCTTGAGTAAAGTGATTGCATCAAGCGTGATTGATAGTAGTTATCTATTGTTCCAAAGCTGGGTTGAGCACTGCTGCCTAATGACCTATTGTGCCAATCCTAGTGTCCCACAGGTCCATGCCTAGGTTCCTAAGGAATGCCAGGTATTTCCTGCAAGAGTCATCTTTGATGTCCATCATTGGAGAAGTAGAACCAAAGTCCAGAAATCACTCCCTCTTAAGTCTTGGCAGTGGGCCAGGACATAGTAGGGAGTCTTCTCATCTGTGCCACACCACCTACACTGAGGGATGTCAACTACGCCCCTAACATACATGTGTTTGTTCATGATCCCCGCAATCTGACTTAGGTCCTTTCTCTCCATCCTCAGAAGGCTCTGTCTTATCTCACGTGTTTGCTCTGAAAACTGTTCGAAGAGCCTCACTCCTGCAGCATTCCACAGTCCTCTTGACAAGTGACAGAGAAGACCCAGAGTGGGGAGGTGGCCCAATAGATACAGTAGACAGTCCTGCCCTCTCATTTCCAATAATCCCCTAATGCCCCGGAATCCAAGACACTCTATTCGTGTTTGGTAAGGAGTTAAGCCGCATCCTGCACTTCAACACACATTTTGACGTTGTGTACACGACGCTACCCTATCAGTCATTATGTTGATAGTCTTACTGCTATAGCCTTTCTCATGCATTATGATTGCCCTGGTAATGATAGCATAGATCTCTGCTTGATTGATAGAGTAGGGCAATTTTCATTGAGCATTGCGTCAGTCACTTGTTGGAAGTCATGGTGTCCACATCTACTGCGCTTCCCAAAAACTCAGAGCGGGAGTTCATAAGTTTACTGATAGATTTGTACTGTCTGAATTGGGGAAAGTGAAGAGTAAATATTATTTTAAAAGAATTTAAAAAAGCGCGGTGGTAGAGAAAATTGTGGGGGTATTGAAAGCGCTGAACCTGGTTGACAATGTTACGAAATCAAAACAAGATGTTCTCCGAACAAACTTCAGTTCAAGGCCATGTACATTTTCTACTGATCATTTTCTAACACTTGTTCTCCGTGAAAATCACTGAGAAAATTCCGTCAGCAGATGATATGGCCTGGCCTTTGTAGGTTTTATTACGTTTGAGAAAAACGACTCTAACGATTGTCATCAAAGTTACAGGCTGTCTACCAATCAATATCGTTCATGTTTACATGCTTACGAAGTATACAGACGTTGAACAGGAATATGTGCCAACAATTCTGTTGAAAATCATTTTTCTTTAGAGTTTCCAAAATTTCCTCAGTAAAACCTCCGCTGAATTGGATTGATGATCGTTTTTGTTATGTTAACAAACTTACTTTGAGCTTTCAGCTAACTCGTAACTGACTAATTCGTTTTGAACGAAGATACAGCTCGCTTATATATGTGAGGGTTCTGGAAAGTTGTGTGATACTGCCTACTACATCTTTCGATTGATTTCATTCGTTAATCCCCAAATTAGGTCAGAGGTGGGCTCTGACTCCACCATTTGTTCACACTTTGGAAAGCTTCCTGATATGAAGGATCAAATGCTGCCATGAAGAGAGGACTGGGCTACCGTCACTTCACGCAGGGATGAGGATGTTTGCAACCTGGCGGTAGCAGAATAGCGCGAGTCTGAGCACGAGAGTGATACAGTGCAACCTCTACAAGAACCCTGGTGGATTCTTCTCTCCACACGTGAAAGCACGCGATAGCACCAGCAGTCACTATGAAATGATTTGCTCTTCATCAGTGTGATCTAGTTGATTATCGCGTACTTAGTTGGATTAACTTACTGTCTCATATTAATACCCACAAGAATATTAGCAACAAAATGAAGTGAATATGAATCACAAAGAAATGAAGTCAATTCGAAAAACCAGTCGAACGTGATTGTTATAAGAGAAAGCTCCAGTTGGGTCTACCTGTGAGAAAGTGATGCTAGTTTTACGCACGGAATAGCTGCTTTGACTTTTCAATACGTGTTTCGTTGGCGAAGGTGGTCCCGAAGTGTTGTTTCCAAAGGAAGACATTTCTGCCAACGAATTTTTGTGGTGAGCCTCGTTCAATCGCCTGTAGTATTCGAGAGCGCTGCGCACTGGGTCCACCATCATAGGCTGCCACATAAAACACAACGAAATTGTATTGTTAGTCGGCATAAAATGAAAACAGTTATGGAATTGTTAATGATTTGATTTGACAAGATTCCAAATATTTGCAACCAGTTTCACGCAGACGTTTTTACTTTCCTTGCTCTACAAAGTAATCGGCTGAAAAAAAAATTTTGAGTTTTCTTCAGATCTTTACGTTTCAGACCCCCTGAGTACGAAAAACACTATTTGGGAAAATGGTCTGTGTGTGTGTATGTGTGTCTGTGAACGATTTTTAGAGAAAACCACCGTACCAAACCAGCTCAAACTTGATATCTCGCCCGCGGGCCTCCATGGGCCGCCAAAATAAGGGTTTGGACAAAATCCACCGAAAGTTAACTATAGTTATCATAGTGATCAAAACACCAAATATTTTTTTTCTCAAAAACGATTTTGATTAAATTTTTTATATTGATAGCTCTCAATATGGCAATTATACCATAAAATTCCCATTTGTGGAAAAATGACGAGAGCAGCACAATAAATTACCAAAACTTTCGACAAAATCGATTTCAGCGCAGTTTTTAGAGAAACCCACCGTACCAAATCAGCTGAAACTTGATGTCTAGCCTACAGGTTACCATGGGACGCAAAAATAAGGGTATGAACAAAATCCACCGAAAGTTAACTATAGTTATCATAGTGATCAAAACACCAAATTGTTTTTCTCAAAAACAGCTCTAACGATTTTGATTACATTTTTTATATTGATAGCTCTCCCATAAAATTCTCATTTGTGGGAAAATGACTAGAGCAGCACATTAAATTACCAAAACTTTCGACGAAAAGCGATTTTAGCGCAGTTTTTTTTCCTTATAAACTCCGCTGGAATTTTTGTTGAATGTTGAAAAAAATTGGTACTGTAGTCCAATCCAATACCTAAAGGGTGAGTGTTTAAAAACGCTCATGAGATACATGGGGCTCACTCCAGAAATTCCTGAATTTCAACTACTGTCATTTCGCTTACTACCAGTTCTAAAGGTGTTTACCCAATAACTCTGCAAAAGTAATTACTATCCTTCTTCAAAAAATTTGTGTTTACAGTCTCATTAATTATGTGTGTACCAATTGCTTAATAATGGTCCTGCAATGAGTACGAGCAGCACAATAAATTCTGGAACTGTAAGCGCTACCGCTTCCTGCTGCCGTAAAGCGTTGTTTGACGAAGTTCAAATTAACTGAGTGATAAATGAATTGATTAAATAGAATTAGCCATGTACAAAGTGAATTGTTGTAGAGCTAAGGAAAGTTGTGTGTTGTAACGCACTAGATATTTTTATTTGAGTTCGATTCAGACCTTGACGTTTCAAAAGGCTTCGAAAAATTCGCGAAAATGGTTTGTATGTCTGAGAACGCAATGTTGTGCTTAGCCCTCGCATTAGTATGAGACGCTAAAAAAAAGGCTAAGAACAAACTCAGTCTAAAATGAACCATAGTAATCATAGAGATCAAAACACCAATTTTTTTTATTCAAAAGCAGCTGTAACGATTTTGATTAGTTTTGTAGTGTGGATAGCTTCAAATGATGTTGCAACACTGTAAAATTTAAATTCATGGAAAGATGACGAGAACAGCACAATAAAATTATGAAAAATGTCGACAGAAAGCATTTTCATGATAAATCTCCTTCAGACGGCGCTAGAGTTCTTTAAAAAAAGTACCTATATGGTTGAGAATAATCGAGGTCGCCCACAGAAATTCCGGGTTCAAACATACGTTGTTCTTTTGGCAAACGTTTATCGCAGATTTCCCTCGTAGCTCCAGAACTGTACAAACCACTCCGAAAAAAATGTTTTCAACAGAACCTGCGCACCTGCGCACCTGCGTATCTGTACGCTGGCTTTTAAATGAATGTTGTGGCATGAGTAGCAACATATCAATACGTTTCGGAACTTTAGCAAACGCATTTTAATGTGCAAATTTGTGTGATGGGCGCACCATATTTTTTTAAAGCTAGATTTCTACTTTTCTGAGCCCTACGAAGGTTTACGAGAACGGCCTTCATACGAAGTTCATGCGTTTCGCAGGCTTTTTATTGAGATACGTTCGAGTCTGCTCCCAACGCTATCGACAATAACAGGATCTGTCTAGTACATAACTAACTTTTTCCCGCTGATCAATTTACTTACAACAAGTTCGGTGAGAAGTTCGCCGAGAGCCTCGAACAATGGAAGAAGGACGAACCCAATGAAACTGCACTGGGACGACGGTTTGGTGATTTTCTCTCGGTCCATAAAAGGTGTCACCGGAAGACCTTCAATTTTTTCGGCATCGCTTTGAGTAAAAAACTCCTGCATGAAACGAAAATGACGTTGAAAAACGTGGCGAAAAGAGAGGAAACAGAGGGTGAATGGGGGAGGGGTTAGTTGCACAGTCGAAACAACATTCTTACAAACGATGATATTCCTCGACGATTTGTACGAAATGTCTCAACTAGATAAATAATGTAACTGAATCTAAAAGACGGATCAGAAAGCTCAAACACAGGGCTTTTTCGAAAGCTCGCTGAAGGGATTCCCTTCAAGAACCCAGCAATGAATTCTAAATGAATTTCCCAACACTTAGACGTCAATTTTTTAACACAGCTCCTCGACAACGTTAGCCAACAAATTATATACGATCCTCTACCACTTTTAATTCATTTTCCCCCGGGAAGTCGTAATCAAAACCTCAACACTTTTTTTGGGATGAATTTCGAGACAACTTCTCACAGAACGCACCAACACGTTTCGAAAATGGACTGGCATTCATTTTTCCAACAATCTTCGCCCAATTCTTCAACTGGAGTTTCCACGAGGACTGAATTGACATTTTTGATGTCAATTATTCTTTGACAATTACAAACTCGTCACTTGGTTTCCTTTCAGTTTATGAGGATTTTTCACATTTTTCACTCCTTTTTCTACCATTTCCAACGTCTTTATTAAAGTTATCAACGATTTTCATTTCTATCACATACATTTTTACTTTTAACTACCCAAAGAGTAAGAAAAGTAGAGCGATCTTGTTGAAAAAAGTTGGATTTTCTTCAGATCACGTTTTGAGGCCTACTACTAGGCTATTAGGCCTACTTTTGAGGCGAGAAACCTAATTTCCGTGCGTGCGATAGAAAAAACTGAATATTTATGAGCGCTTGCGACCAGAACGATCTGTTAAATGTCCATTCTGCACAGTTAGAAACAACTTAGTAAGTTACACAAACATAATGATTATAAAATAAAAATTATAAGCAGAATCAAAAGAAATTCAGACTATTTAAAAACATAAGCAGCGTAAGATGAAATGAAAATACTAAGGTGTAATCGAAGATAAAGTTTATGTAGTTCCGGCTGACGGCAGATACTGAGCAAGGACCGTCAGGAGATCTGTCAGTGCTGCTGAGGTAAGACCGCGTCCCACCAACCCCACTGAGAAACATAGTCAACCTCCAAGGCCAAACTCAGGTCCAATATTGGTCGTTAGTTAATTAGCGGAAAAAATTCCCTTGTGTATCTCCCGTCATTTATTGAAGGTCAAATACTGTCGTACTCGCCAAGGCCCGTACCCCGCACTTCCTTCTTCAACCTAGACTGCGGATTGAGCGTGGACTGGACAGAAAGGGATGGATCTGTTCCCTCTAGCGCCAACATGCGCTTTTATCCCCCACACCCCGATCTTCCATCCATTGAATTCGTGCAATTTATACGAAGCCAGTCCAAACTCTTTTACGAATGGGCATAAAGGCAGCAGAACCGTAGCTGCCTGTATAAAAAATGGTAGTTGGAGCAGGACTCACACAGACGGAACACCTGGCGGTCAGCGGGCAGGTCAGGATCTGCATAAACCACAAACGTACACCCAACTCTCATCTGGCCAAAATCACTGCCATCAGTATACACCGAAAAATGCGCAGCGAAACCCACATTGCTGGATGGGCTCTCCACCTCTACCTCCCACTGATGGCCCAACCTGCTCCCATCTACACAACCTCGATCAGTTTCTAACCTAAAACAACACGGCAACCGTAGAATGAGATTGTGCACACCCCTAGAATCAATCTCAGCGACATGAGCCCTTGGACTCTACCACAAGGCAGCAACGTTTCCCCACACCTGCAGAGCCTCACTCCACAGACGTGGGTGTGCTTGTCTGTTGTACGATTTGCGGGAGAACGGCTGAACTGATGGAGATGGTTCTTTAGTTCGTTGTTTTTTGATGACGCGAAAAGAAGGTTATGAGCGACTTCCATCGATGAGAAAGGAGAGTAGGGGACCAAAATGAACCAAAAACTAAGGTTTTTCGAATTTTCCTGAAAACGGCTCTAACAATTTTGACCAAATTTACGGAGTGCTCTCAGCTAACCAGTACCTACATCTTGTTCTGTATTAATGTTTCCGTACAAACATACAGCGTCAGTAAGTATAGCAGGTCGTTCATTTTACGGGAGGTTGTGTTTTCCACGCCCAAGATATTTTCATCCAAAACCTTCAGAAAAAATACTTCCAGTTTCTCTATCACTCACCACATTTCAACACATTTTTCAACAATTTTCACATATTTCGCTCAATTCCTCAACAAACTCACAGTTCGTGACTACTACACTTCAAACAGTTTTTGACATTTTATGTCTTTACTTTGCACATAAACTCGAAAAACGTTAGGCGGGATATATAACGTCGGAGATGTAACGTGGGATATGTAACGGAGAAGCGTCACGAAATATATTGTGTTGGGTTAGGTACATGGTAACGTCTGTTACAAAATCTAACGCTTGGTAACATCGCACGTTTTAATAACCTCAGTGACTAAGTGATGATGTCAATTGCAATTGACTAGGCCATTATATCGAAATATTCAACGAGCACAATCAAACGTAGTTATCATTGCATAAAAAAAATAAATAAATAAAAGACATAAAATGTTCCTAGTGGTTGCGTACTTGTACGAAAGCTGTACCCACCGTTTGTGTGAAGGTTTCTTTCGCGCCCGCCGCCTCAACGTGAAACGCTACGACGCTCCACCGTTTGAGCAACAAAATCGCCCTCGCAAGGACATCTTCGGGGGCTCTCAGAAGCTCAGGTGGTGATGTTCAGTGGGGTTTAAAGAAAAAGACATAAAATGTTCCTCGTGGTTGCGTACTTGTACGAAAGCTGTACCCCCCGTTTGTGTTTGAAGCGTTTGAAGTGGCTTTCTCATCTACTCGGTCAATTTAGATTTCATCTACAGGTTTCGTTGCCAGAAGAACTCACTTTAATAATTCCTGGCTAACATCAATAACCAGGCGATGTCTGATTTGGAAATTTCGTTTAGTTTTCAAACGACTTTTTTTAACCTGATTCCCGACAAGTGTTACTCGATTCTCCAACAACTTTCGTACAAGCTTCATCAGATAGAAATTAGCTGCATGAAGTGACATTCTTGAATCAGAGACTTCAAACTCGACGCCCAGCAACGATTCCTTTTTAGCTTTTCTCAAACAAAACAATTTGCAGCGACAGGTGGTTTAGTCCCCCCCGTCGGTACTCCTTGTTGTCTTCAAGGAATCAAACGATGGATTAAAGTAGAAATACCTGCCGCACTTCTGCCGAACAAATACCATTACAGCTAGGGGAAGAGAAGATGTGAATGATAGCTGTACGTTCCTAGTTTTCTCGTAATTAGTTCGCTGGAAGATTAATCTTCAAAGGGATGAAAACACGAGGTGTTTGCGCCAAACGGGGGAGCCATTTGCCTTCTGAGAAGGTAAATTAACTTCAGGGTTGAAATCTCTTCCAAGAATTTACTAACTAGATGAGTAGGCTAAGACGAGAAATTCGCGCAAGCAAAAGCTTTGTGATGGAAACTGAAGCACATCCTTCGACTTGAACAGTTCATTTAGACTGGCAGCACTGCCGACATTGTTTCCGCATAACAATTGACAGCAGGGAGTTGCTGCTTCCTTCAGAGTCTCACTGGGGCGTCTGCAATCAAATTGTAGTACCACTCGCTAATACTCTCTCCTTAACGCAACTTGAGACTTGCAGTTGTAACCAAAAATTGTAGCTTGCTATAAAATTTGACCTTGTAGGAGTGGGGAGGGGGAGGTGTAACAGCACTAGTTAACATCTGCAGTTGTTAAAAGTCCCATTTTGGCAGCACTAGAGTATTATCAGCAGCACTGGACCTCATAGTTTACTTAATAGGACCTAACTCGTCAGGTGGTTTCCGGGGTCTAGGGACAATGCGCCATTCATTTTCAAAGAAGGGGCCGACTGACTCTTTTAATTGAACGAACTGGTCTGCACAATCTCGACTTCACCAACACCTTATTATTTCAAAAATATTGATTTGATTGAACATGTCGTCAAAAGATTTGTTCATTTAGTAATTTTGTTCCACCGCTGATACTCCTGTGTTAGGTGACGACTAAAGGGGCAGGCACGCGACACTCCTCAACTTTCAATTGAATTAGGGTAAAAACTAACTTGTAGAAGACGATCCAACCAGGGTTCAGCTACTTCCATAGGCCGCGCTTCGTTCGAAATATCGGCGACTTTGATGAGGACCATGCACAACTGCAAAATACGAGAAACAAATAGTAATCAGTGGGTTGTCAGGCTTGCAACGATAACAGTTGTGCCATCTTTAGCAGAAGTTGGTAGCCTATCTGATTCCCAGGTTAAAAGAGAGAGTAGTAGGCTTGGTACAATAATCGTTGAGCAAACCTGAGAAATAGGATGCTGCCCACGCCTTCTTTGACTGCCCACTCATGTGCTTCTTCTTGACTGAGGAGCAGCGAGCCAGCTGGTGGTTTCTAAAACTACCTTCAGACGCTTAAACACTGCATTGAAGCTTGGGTGCCAAGTGAGTCAGAGTGGGAAAGTGAAGTGGCGGGTGGGGAGGGTGTAGTTGACTCATCGGTACTCCCCCAGACATCCCCAAAACAGGATCGTAACTGCCATAAACATCCTGGCACTTCTCTTCCCAATTGCCAGCCTCCTTATTCAAATGGCTCTACGTGGAGCCCACGAAGGGTTCAGGTTCCACTGGGAAAGTGGAGATCTATTTTTTCAATACTGCTTGATCATTTTTTCTGCCTTTCAATCACGAGACAATGCCTTTCAACCTCATTCTCAAACAAATGTCGACGTAAGGGCAACTTATCCTTCACAGTTGATGTACTGATAGTGAGCGCTTTTGGCGTGGGAAAGTGTCGTCTTCAAATCCTTCATCTTTGCATCTTCATCTGAAAGCGCTCACAACAGGAACTTCAGCCGTCACTGACTATATTTGTATCGCTATTACAGCAACAAGAGCATAGATGAAGGTTCGGACGGTAATTACTTACCAGATTAACGTGAGATTTATTGTAATAGTCGAAACCCTGTTGAACGGCGTCTCTGAACTGCGCCAATATCTCATTGTGCCGGGCCATGTCTGTCGCTAATATGCACCTGCGAATCAATTAAACTAATTTTCAGTTATAATGCAACGACAATCGACTACAGGTTACGTTATTCCGAACTCCTGCGAATGTCAAATCCGTCTGAAAACGTTAAAATCGACGATTCATTCGAGAGCGCCATTTAACAGATTTGGACCATTTTTACAATGCTCAGCCCTACGGAGCAGGGCGGAGAGTTGTAATCAGCTGAAAAGCCATTTTTTTAGTTCGCATCAAACCAAATTATATCTATAAATAAATTCAGTAACGGCCGTGGCAGTTCAACAAATTCCGGAATATTTTCTGTGCTACTAGTGTTGTACAATCTAGAAATATTATTAATATTATAACTATAAGTAGTTAGGCTAACACTAATTGTTGGTACTTAATTAACTCAATAACTAAATATAGTCACCTACAGATGGGATTGTAATAAAGACATCTTCCTTTTTTCGTACAAGTGCGTATATATGACATTTTCTGTGTTGTAATTCATAGTGTCCTTCGGTTTATTTGCAAGACATAAGAACACGACAACGTAAAACCTGAAGTTAAGTTCATACGAACTAAGTTAAAAGAAACTACTACTAGTTAAAGCCACGGATATAGCTGAATGTTCGTGGAACCGAGGAAACCCCCACTGCGCCTCAAATGGATCTATTGTGTGAGTATTGTTGCTACTCCCTACTGCGACATCCCTACCATTCTCACACTAAACGGACGACGGCCTTGAGGTCCATTCTTGCAACCTCCTCCGGCCACAACTGAGGAACCCAAGAGAGAAAAAAGTGTGCATCACACCATAATATTTTTTTTGTCGATGGAGATTCGCACTTTATCTTGTGCTATGTTGACAATCTTCACTTTCTACGACACGCATTTTCTCCACAATGTCCCGTAGCCTTTACACAACCACTTCATTTCAACAGTTCCCGTTAGCTCTAGCTGCTGAGATGCCTCTAGAGCGTGAGGCTCAAACAAGCACCCTCCCAACAGGTCATGAAAGTCCGTCTTCTGGGACGGGCAGAACGAAAAACCGAGCTGAGTAAATGTCAAACGTCAAAAGGAACAATTGCTGAAAGGAATCGGTTTGTGGACAACAGCAATTCACGAGGAGACGGAACTCGGGATGTCCGCAGAAAACAATTAAAAGCGCTGTCGTCGATGAAAAATCGAGGAACTCAATTGTTTAGTGTAACGAATCCCAAGCGGAACGAAGGGGACAATGGGCAGGAGCAAATTATTGACGCATCAGACTCACATCCTTTTTGAAGGATCTCCTTTCGAATCGTCCAGGGTAATCCCATTTAAATCTCATGAATATTCCCCACTTTGAATTCAAAACGAAACAAATCGAGCTCGCCAGACTCTTTCCTTTTGGCGAGTGGGTGGTGGTGGTGGTAGGGGGGGGGGTGCGTGCCCTCTTCTGATTCTACACCTAAATATTGATAAAGAATTGCGGACCACAGGTCGTCGTTACTTTAAAATGAATTGGTACGTTTCCGAGCCGCCGCATAACGCCGTTTTCATTGTCAGTTTCCCAGGCCACCATGAGGACCCAGCAACGAGCTTGAGAGTGCCTATATTTGTGGTTTCTACACTACTGATAAAATTGAGAGCCCTGAGCAGAGTGGGGTGGGCTATACTATACTTCACTAACTAGTATTTTTTGTACAAACCAAAGTATCGACAGACTTTAGTTATTATTGAGCGTTTGATCATAGTTTAAACGTCGAATTAAAGAAAAATATGATCATAATTATAATTTACCAATTTATTAATCGTCATTTCTTAATGATACTGTTTATTTTATAAATCAAGAGAACGAGTAATACGTTATTTATGCGTACGGGGGAAGGGAAGAGAGGGGAGTGTGGCACAAACCCTCCTCTGACTATAATTTATCTACCAATCACACGCTGGCATTGAACAATAATCGAGAAGAATGCAAACACCAGGGGAATCGATTAAATAAAGAAAACCTTAGAGCTGCTACCCAAAGAGCGTTGTAATCGTGTAAAAAATCGTCCTAAAACTAGCTACAGTCATCATAGTTGTCAAAACACCCAATTTTCTTTCTCACAAATGGCCTTAACGATTTTGATTACAGTGTTATATGACTAGTTCCAAATTACGAGACGATAAAAGGTACTCGTGGAAAAAGCGTAATAATTATCAAAAGTTAGTATTCAACTGATGTTGCTCAGGCGCTTATTTTGACGTTCTGCAATACGAATATCAAATTTGCGCTGATTCGGTTTTCTATGTTCTTGAGACACACACATTTATGAATTGCAGTATTGCATATAGAGAGAATCACGTTACAGGCACGATTTGGTTAAACGTTTTGTATGGACAGCTGTAAATAACACGACGGCACCATAAAATTATCATCTGGAGGGAAAATGACGAGTAGCAGACTACATTATCAAACATTTCGAAGAATTTAGCGCAGGTTTTTACTTTCCTTGGCTCTGCTAAGTAGAAAGGAAAGTTATGTTTTCTTATAAATTCCCCTCAAAACTGCTAGCATTTTCAGGAAAATTAATGCGATAATCTAAAAAATAACCTATGCAATGCTCATAAAATAGCAACTCAAAAAACGGATCTTTGAACGTTCTTTCTTCCACCAAACATTAACACTCTCAACCATTCCAATGCTGGCAATCGTGGTAAATCAAGCCAGTGGTCTTCGTTTCCTTAGATGAAGCTAAAAAATAATGGTGACGTTTACCTGATGATGCCTTCTCTGACTAATTTGAACTCTTCGGAAGTCATAAGCTTGAAAATATTGGACTCTTCGAGCTCCAGAATCCTGAATGCTATGGAGCAATGGTGGTTTTCGAGCGGTGAAATGTCGTTATACCTTAAAGCTAGTTCCGTCCTAGCGTTGATCTGAAACACGAAAACCACAACAGTCATTTAGTTCAATTAGTTGGGATTTTGAGCTTGGAACTTTCGCACTTGTCCCAAATGGGAAATCCTTGTTTCATGCCTTCCCCAAACGTCGATTCTACCTATTTTTGACACTGCCCACATATTAAGTCCAAGTGACAACCGTTTTTCCCCTTTCTGGACTTTCCAAAATATCCTGTTCCCACCCCTCAATTTATTTCCTCTCCATAGCACACAGTTCTTCCCAAACTCATTCGTCCTCCAGTTCAAAGCGACAGATTCTCGTTTCACATCTCTCCGGCTACTAATTCGGACTCCTCTCTCCTTCCCTGTACAACCAGTTCACGTATTTAAAGCCCCCTTGTTTGCGCTTGAATACTCAAACTCAACTGTTCTGGTCACTTGTTCCATGTACCTGTACGTGCTCTAATCTAGTTGTGATCTCTCAACTCATTAAACTACAAGTTTCGTGTTACAGTAAAACCCATCTCTGTGATTCTTTCAAGTCTGCCCTAGCTAATGTATACCAGGGCACAAAGAGTAAGCAAAAAATGAGAGGGGGGGGGAGAGAGAGAGAGAGCGAGAGAGAGAGAGAGAGAGAGAGAGAGAGAGAGAGAGAGAGAGAGAGATCCTTCATAGAATCAACGTCCCTGCAACGTGCCCGTGCAGGGGAATAGACACAGTGGAGCATTTCCTGATAGAGTGCCCATTATGGTTCGACAAATCAAATGATCGAATGCTGCATAACACAAGTTCGAGACGAATGGAATGGAAAAAAGATCGTCGAATGTGTGGAGGAGACTCGTGGTACCCCTTCTAAAAAGCCATGACAACTCTCAAGAACACTGGGGAGATGGGGAATGGGCCTCAAATGGCCACATCTTTGTTCACTGTTCCCTCAGCCTTGGAATTCCTTTTTGAGAATTCGAGAACGGTTACAATGAGGGAAAACAGACCTTACAGCGGGTACTAACTGTAAACCAGGCCCTTCGCAAAAACTCGAGTTGTCAGCCCCATTAAATACTTATAGGTTGATCACTCGATGGAAGTCATGAAATATGTAGGAGCTACCACCCGATACATCGTGGGACATCAAGTGTATGTTTACCGAGTTCATACTAACAGATTATAATAGTTGCTGAAGGGACAGAAATCGAAGAATGCCCGAGGGGCTAAGGAAAGTTGTGTGAAGCATGCCACTAGGTATTTGCACATGCGATAGCTCTATTTTCTTCGAAAACTCACCAAACACACCGTGCCCAGTGGAGTATTTACCCTCAAATACGAATTTCTGTTGCAAAAGCAGCGAACACCTGCGTTCAGTGGTGAAAACATTGTACCCAAACAATACGAATCAGAGTTTCCACTCGAAGACAATAGTAGGGTTAATAGGAGAATTAGGAGCTGTCGGGTCTAATTACAATAAGATTTGAACCGGACAATAAAGCCATTTTGTAATGGGACTCAACGGAATAGACTGGCAGGAACGTGACAATATCGGGGAAGGCGCTGGGTTAAGTGGATTAACTTCCACCCTCCTCATCCACAATTCCACTTACCCGCTCATCACCTGAGGTCTTCGTTGGAAGGTTGGCAGTCCATACAAGCGGAAACCCCCTTCGAACTGAATAGTTTCAACATGCCGAGGCTCGTCGTCGTATCTCTCCTTCGTGCGCTCAATGTTCACGCCTAGGCGTTGATGTGATGAAGGAGAGCTAAGTATATTACGTGTGACGAGGGCTTCATCACATTTCGGGCTCCCTTTCCAAAATCCTTCCAAGAGGCGCCGAGGCCGCCGGTTTCCTCACTCGCTCTTTATAATAAGAGTAATGCGACCGGTGCCGTGGCGCCCAGGCTGACAGGCTCATCTCTGCTTTATGGATCCACTGGGTTTCATCTGGCGGATGCCGCTTAATTGAAAAGTGAAACCCAGCGTGACATTCGATGCCGTCGACGTGTACAGAGCTGCTGGACGTCCGTCAAAACAATGTCAAGAGAGCATTCATTGCCTACCGTTTCCTGACAGGTGGGAGATATTTCACACGCTGTGTCTCGACTCCTCCACAACACCCTCAACGTTTAAACGAATTTCAAGAACCCTCAAGTTCTAGGGGTCTGTTCGCAGCGCTAAGATTGAAAGTACTTCAAATTTCATGCCCAAGCCCCTACCTGCAACTGCACACCTCACAACTCCGTCAAGTTTCCAAACTTTGGCTGCCCAGCTTCTCACTTCTTCAACCAACTATACATTTGTGCCATCATTTCATAGTAAGGAAACAAAAAAAAAGATACTTAACTAAAACGTAACTAGCAACTTCCTATTGAGCTCATGACAAATTAAACGACGGAAGTGAAACTTTGAAAGGCAAGCAGGAGTATTACGAACTAGAGAACCGAGACAATGAAAATACTTCTGGGCGCTTTGGGCTACTTGATACACTCATGAACTGAGGTTTATGCCAGGACGGAAAACTGCAATTAATGCGTTCCAGCGTGAATATGGAACCTGCACGAGTGTCAAGAGGGAGAAACACGGGTTCACACACGAATGAAACGGGGACATTTGACATTTGAGGAGAAAAAAACAGAGTTGACATTTCGACGGCGGCGTACGAAGGAGAGAGGAAATATCTGGCGCTTAGCAACACACAACTTCCCGTAATCCTCTTCAATGCGACGATCGATATATCGCAGGTCTAGGGAAACGTTTACGGAAAGCAAAATGGAGGTATTTATCAGCTAAATGTTACATGAAAATCATTAGGACTACTAACTCATCGCTAATAATGTCATCTCATTTTCCGATCTGTCTAGGCTTATATTTCCGCTCAACGGACACTCATAGAAATAATTGTGAGGAACGAAATGTTGGAAATTCAGTTACGTGGACACTTCAAAAATATTGAAAAACCTCGTTTATTGGCACATTTTAAGTGCCAATCAGTTCAGTAGTTAGTCTTTATTAAACTAACTATCAAAGGAGCATTCACTGAGGACAATATACAGGTACACAGATATCGATTATTTTAAAACACCGTTAACACCGCTCATTTTGTTTCACGGGTCTGTATATCTCCGTTCACCGAATTTTCATAGAGATATTTATAGCCAACAAAAGTTAGGTAATTAGTAGAATATAACTTAAAAATTTAGTCGAAAGGAGCCATTACCAAAAAAAAAAATTGAGAAAAAAGCACTTGGGACGCGAAGAACTGAACAGAACTCAGATTGTTTTTTACTTTCCGCTACCCGAAGGGAAGGAAAGTATAGTAATCGGCCCAAAAAAAAAATTTGGGTTTTCTTCAGATCTTTACGTTTCAGACCCTACTAAGTCTAAAAAACCTAATTTCGGTGCGTGGTCCGTGTGTGTGTGTGTGTGTGTGTGTGTGTGTGTGTGTGTGTGTAGTTCGATTTGCGGGAGAACGGTTGATCCGATTGAGCTGGTTTTTTTTTGATTTGTTCGTTATTTTTTGTAGACACCAAAATAAGGTTATGGACGATTTCGGCCGATGGGAAGAGGGGGTGGGGGACGAAAATGTACCAAAAAATAGGGTTTTTCGCATTTTTATCGAAAACGGCTCAAACGATTTTGATTAAACTTTCAAATTATCTTCTACTAATCAATACCTAACTTTTCTTCTCCATACATATCTCCATGAAAATACGATGAACGGAGATATGGGCCCCTGAAGCAAAAATAGGTTTTTTACGCTTTTTGGCAAAACGGCTTCAGCGATTTTCACCAAACTCACAGGATGTTTTCAAATAGTTAATACCTACATATTCTTTTCAACAAATGTTCCTGTGACGGTCCATTGAACAGAGATAAAAATTAAAATGTGTCAAAAATAACGTTTTTTCTAACAATTCCGTAAATTCCAGGGTAACTTCTTCACCAGATGTGATAAATCCTAATGGAGTGTCTTTTAGTCACCCATACCAACATTTCGTTCTCTATAATTATTTCTGTATATTGTGAAGGCACAATTTTCGACGCGGCGAGAAAAGCGCGGGAAGCCGCGTCCCCACTGAGCGCCAGCCCCTCCAAGGGAAGGAGAAGCCGGGCCCTGCGGTTGAAGAGGCCGGCGGAGCCTCAGAAGGTTGCCGCCGTCGTCGCCCGTTGTCGCTTCGAACTGCTAGAGAAAATCGGAAAAGGAGATTTCACCGCGAAGACGAAATATTGAGCATTACACTTTATCATCTCGCTTTTTATTTTGAGCGAGAGCAAGGTGAGCCGCAGCAGCTTTTATTTTATATAATTTTTTTCCATATAAATTTGATTTCTTTGTCCATTAAGCCCATTTGTGTGGTGAGACGCCCTCCTTCACGGATCAGGCTCCCCTTTTGTTGAAAAGAATCCCTGGTTGGTTGTCCGCCCCCTTCCCTGAGAAGAAGGAGTTCTCAATTTAGTTCAAATTGGGAAGAAAAAGATCGGCCCCGAACATTACAATATATATGTTGAACGGAGATATAAGCCAAGTTAACTCAGAGAAGGAGATTTGTCGAATATTAATTTATCGGCATTCCAATTTTCTCAAAAACAGCTCTAACGATTTCGATCAAACTTTCGGAGTACTCTCAGCTAACTAGTCCCAACATTTTGTTCTCCATAAATGTTGCTGTAAAAATGCGTTGAACGAAGATATAGCGCCCGCCTATGTAGGTGGTGTTCGAACTTAAAGGGGTGGCGGAAAGTTGTGTGTTGCTACGCACCAGATATTTACTTTCCTTGGCTCTACGAAGTAGAAAGGAAAGTTATGTAATCGGCTGAAAAAAAAATTTTGAGTTTTCTTCAGATCTTTACGTTTCAGACCCTCCTGAGTCCGAAAAACACTATTTGGGAAAATGGTCTGTGTGTCTGTGTGTGTGTGTGTGTGTGTGTGTGTATATGTGTGTCTGTGAACGATTTTTAGAGAAAACGGCCGTGCCAAATCAGCTCAAACTTGAATTCTCGCCCGTTGGTTACCATGGGACGCCAAAATAAGGGTTTGAACAAAATCCACCGAAAGTTAACTATAGTTATCATAGTGATCAAAACACCAAATTTTTTTTTCTCAAAAACGGCTCTAACGATTTTGATTAAATTTTTTATATTGATAGATCCCAATATGGCAACTATACCTTAAAATTCCCATTTATGGGAAAATGACGAGAGCAGCACAATAAATTGCCAAAACTTTCGACGTAATCGATTTTAG
The DNA here is from genome assembly GCA_020466155.1 of Pachypeltis micranthus. Classification (NCBI taxonomy): domain Eukaryota; kingdom Metazoa; phylum Arthropoda; class Insecta; order Hemiptera; family Miridae; genus Pachypeltis; species Pachypeltis micranthus. The sequence goes on along the minus strand of CM035770.1, from coordinate 48,942,730 downwards.
AGTGGTTTTTAGAGAAAACGACCGTACCAAATCTCCTCAAACTTGATATCTAGCCCGCAGGTTACCATGGGACGCCAAAATAAGGGTATGAGCAAAATCCATCGAAAGTTAACTATAGTCATCATAGTGATCAAAACACCAAATTTTTTTCTCAAAAACGGCTCTAACGATTTTGATTAAAGTTTTTATATTGATAGCTCTCAATATGGCAATCACACCATTAAATTCCCATTCGTGGGAAAATGACAAAAGCAGCACAATAAATAATTCAAATTTTCGACGAAAAGCCTTTTTAGCGCAGTTTTTTTCTTATAAACTCCGCTGGAATTTTTGTAGAATGTTAAAATAAATCAGTATTGTAGTCCAATTCAATACCTAAAGATTGAGTGTTTAAAAACGCTCATGAGATACATGGGGCTCACTCCAGAAATTCCTGAATTTCAACTTTTGCCGTTTCGCTTACTACCAGTTCTAAACTTTTTACCCAATAACTCTGCAAAAGTAATTACTATCCTCCTTCACAAAATTCGTGTTTACAGCCTCATTAATTATCTGTATAGCAATTGCTCAATAATGGTCCTGCAATGATTACGAGCAGCACAATAAATTGTAGAACTGTAGGCGCTACCGCTTCCTGCTGCTGTGACGTGTTGTTTGACCAAGTTCAAATGGACTGAGTGGTAAATGAATTGATTAAATAGAATTAGCCATGTACCCGAGTGAATTGACGTAGAGCTAAGGAAAGTTGTGTGTTGCAACGCACCAGATATTTTACATAAGGGTTTTTCGTACTTCTGATGGTTAGAAAGTAATAGAAAGAAGGAAGCCTTGAATTGAAAGATACTCCTGACTCGTTGAATCGCTCCAACGGGTGTAGAATACGCCGAAGTGCTAGTCATCACGCAAAGGAATGGACATTCGGACAACAAAAGTGAAAGGAAGGAAGTTGAGTGTTAACGTGGTATAAATAGACCACTTGGCGCGGTCGAAATTGGTCGAGATCAGCAAATTAGTTGAGGAACTCGAAAAAACACAAATTGGAAAGTTAAATGTGAATTACAGCACTCGGTCGAATCATCTCATTTTCCGCCTCTTCCAAGGATTTTCGTACTAAAGAAAAGCTTTGAGTAAATGAACCGAGTTGATTCCTCGGCGAGTAATAAACAGGCCCAAGAAAACTCGGGAGGCATGAAATTGAGTTATCAACTTGAAAAGGTTTTCCATGAGCGAGCTAATTAGGGGCCTGGGAGAGGGCTCCCCAGGAGAGGAAGAAAATTGACAGAGATGATGGAACTGGCGGTCAGGCGGAGAGTTGCGGAAGGCTCCATCAGGTTCGAAATAACTCTGGAGCGCCGGGGGATGCTCCATTCCGCACAACTGATCGCAACTTTCGTCAAATTCGAGAGAATATTTTAATTCAATGACGAGCTTCGTACCAGGTCGTTCCTTGAGCTAGTAGACCCCCCCACCATGCCAAGCTCTTATCTCATCTGGTCAAGGCACTGAACGAGTCGAGAGAGCCTCCACCAACCTAGAAACTCGCTAAAGTAAAATATTGAGTGGAACGGAGGCCCGTTGAAAATTCCTAACTATTTTGATTCAATTTTTCAAAGATTTTCATTCGGTTACCTAGTTACTCGCTTTTCACACAATCTTCCACACGTTACAATATGTAACGCATTTCAAAAGCGGCTTTGAGGATTCAGGGTGTCATCTACAGGTCAATATCTATAAATTTCACTCCGTATATGTCCTCTAACTGCCTCTTCAATGAAGACCAACGCCGAAATGTTCTGAAAATCCTGTGTTTTTGGACCGCAATAACTGCAAATCTGAATTTCATCAGTCTGACAGTGTGCTATAGCAACCTACACCCACACTTTGTACCTCACAACTATCTCTGTAATTAACCGTTGAACGTGGCTAGACAAGGTAGATCGGAAAATGAGATTTTCCCAACAATAAATGACGTTTTTTTCAAACTTACGGTATGCTTTCAGCTAATTAGGACGTAACGTTTGTTCTTTATGCATTTTCCCGTAGAAATGCGTTAAAGGACGATAGCCCGTACACGTATTGTTTCTTCGTCTTGGCAGCAGGTCGAGGAGCGTTTTGTTTCACCCAAGATATTATCATTCAAACTTCAGCGACTTCTTGGTGATTTATCACAATCCTCTTCCTTCGTTTGTCACTAAAAAGAGGCAATTGAGGGTGGTCGGGTGGGGTGGGGGGGGGAGAGAAACAACCAAAAACGACGGCTATTATTCTCAAAACGAGTGCAACATCCTCCGCACGGTCCTTTTAGTTCCCTGGAGCCATTCTCTCGCTCTCTTCTCTTCTCATTTTTCTTTTCGACTTCGGATTTCCTCCCATTTTCCGATGCCTTTTGTGGGGGGAAAAGCGTCTATTGTCCCCCACAAACATTCTCCCCGCTTTTTTTGTAAGGGAAGCTCGGCAGTGCAGACCGCACGTTCGCTATTTATCGAACAGTGAATCGTGTTTTATACTAATAAGTACAGAAATTACTGCGCGCAAACACCTACACACGAATAAAGTGTCCAGAATAATTCTATTTTAATGATACTGTTTTCGTAATACTTGGGCCATCGGAACCCCTTCTAATTTAGCGTACAACGTCAACTACATCTAACAATATATACACAGATATAACTGTTCCAATTAAACGTTCGAGGTTTCTTATAGCGATCAAAAGTAACTTTCTTTCTATTAAACTATTCCTGTGAAAATATGGATATAAAGGTTTACATCAAACTAACAGGGCGCTTCCAAATATTCTTCTCCATAAATGGCCCTCTTCAAGTCCTAGGTGAGTGCGAGATAAAACCTGACTGTTGGGGGCATGAGAGGGGAGAGTTGTGCCGGGCGAATAAAAGCTGACGAATGAGCTGAGTGAGAGAGAGGTCTGTATAAGAACATAGTGAACGAGAGAAGGAACGAAGCAGAATATAAGAGACACAGGATTCACGTAGTATGGGAAATGGTGTAGGGACGAGAGCAGACATCAAGGGACAAGAACTAACTGGGTCCTCTACAGAAATAATCCTTAAGACTTTTGTCAGCAGGACAGACTGATTGAACGGGTAAGCTCCAATTTGAAAGGCCTCAGGTCAGAAAGGGCTGCACTCGAATGCTCGAGCCAAGGCAATGCTTCCCGTTAGGGGCAAGAGGAACGGACTAATTTGTCCTGAGTTGAGCCAAACACTGACTGTGTTTTTTAGCAACTATTTTTCTGATTATCTGTTGAATAGCCACGACAGATTGGAAAACGATATTTTTCAGAAGAATAAACACGTTTTTTTTCCAAAACAGCTCGAATGACTTTGATCAAACTCCCTAGGGACTTTCTGCTAGTTTATCAGCTTCGGTTAATTGGTTTATTTATTTGATCTCTATAAACGTTTCTAATGGAATGCGTACAGAAAAGACCTAGTGCCTGAACTACATAAGGCGTTATATCGAATTTACGAGGTTTGAGGATATTGGTGTGATGCTTCGTAACAGATTCACATAAAATACGTCCTTACCTGGTAAATGTTATTGTAGCCGGGATGATCGAGGTCATGGCATATGCAGGATACGAGAAGGATCAGCACCTCAAGTTCTCCTACCCTTTTCGGCAGATCCGCCTTGACACACATAGCGTACATCTGGAACACGAAACATACGCCAATGAGAAGTGAAATAATTACTAGAGTATCAATAGAGGAATAAGTATATTGAAGGTGGCCCCACAAAGTTAGGGAGAAGGTTGGTGCTGACGCCTGTTAGATGAGTATATTTAGACAAAAAGTATAACGTCAACTCTTTGGTGAGAATCAGCAGTTCCAACGAAAGTCGATTGTCACCGTAGGATCTAACGAGACAACCCCCTAGCTAGGAAATGTCACGAGAAAGTAGTTCTCTAACCGTGTCCCTCCAGAATCTCTCAGGGGTTCTGTTTGTAACCCCTTTTATTCGTTTTTAGATCTTTATGCTTCTGAAGTGTCGAAATCTGAAATGGCTCCAACGTTTTTGATAGAATTTTTTTAGTCACCAGTTCCAAATTACAGAACGGTTATATACAATTCTCATCCGTGGAAAATGACGGGAGCAGCGCAATAAATGATCGTTTGTCGAAAAAAGAATGCCGATGCGAGTGCAGTTGTTTCCCAATAAATCCAGTTTACATGGCACAGGTGTTTGCGGAAAGACCAACGAGCTTCTGGTACGTCATAAAATGATTAGGAACAACTTCAGGGATTCCTTAACACAAACTACAGTATGTTTCTATAAGTAACATTTATTCTGTAATACCCCTACAATTCCAAAACACTAAACACGAACCTTATAAAAAAAATTGACAGACGCATCAATTACCTATCCAATGGTTACTCAACAAAGGCCGAGCCATAAGTAGAGATGACACAATAAATTCCGGAATGTTGAGCACTACTAATTTCAGCATACAACATCATGTTCTACTGAGGTCACGTTAACTGAATGAAAACCCATCGGATTAGTTGCTGGAGCGACAGAAATCGCCAGATGTACGTGGGGCTAAGGAAAGTTGTGTGATGCGTCGCACCAGTTTACTTTCCTAGGCTCCACGAAGTACAATGGAAAGTCATGTTCTCGGCTGAAAAAAAGTTGAGTTCTCTTCAGATCTTGACGTCTTGGGAGCACGGTCGCCAAAATGAGGGTACGAGCAAAATTCGCCCAAAACTAACAATAGTTATCATAGTGATTAAAACACCAAATATTGTTTTTCTCAAAAACGGCTATGACACTTTTCATTAAATTTGTTATACGGACAGCTCCAAGCTGTTGCAAGTTGAGCCACTTGAGTTCCTATAACTCTGGAAAAGTGATTACTATCCTTCTAAAAATACACAGCAACAGTGTTTACAGCCGCGTCAATCCTCTGTGTGCCGATTGCTCAACAACGCTCAGAGTATGAGCACGAGCAGCGCAATAAATTACGGAACCGGAAGCGATACCATTTTCTGCCGCCGTGAAGTGGTTTTTTACTAACTTCGAATGAACTGAATGAGAAAACATCTAAATTCGACCACCTGCTACATATACGGGCGCTACAGAAACATTTATGGAGAACAATATGCAGGTATTAGTGAGTTGAAAGTATTTCCCGTCTGCCAACGAAATGATCGAGAGCAGTCCCAAACTCTCAAGGCTGACTGGGCTTACTGGTAGATGGAGTGGCCATGTAACACCACCGCAGCTGATATTGAACGAACTCAAGCCCAGCCAAGCTTCGATGCCTCGCCAAGCACGGACAGCAGAGTTATTAGCGATCAACCTTCCAAAAATCAGCCCGTAGGTCAGCTTTCGGAGCAATTACGTCCGAACGAGGCGCAGCTGTTGCTGTGGCTTCCGTGGAGCATTGGCAACTTTCCAAAGATAATCACCAAACGTCCACGAGGCTACACACACAAGGACCACGGTGTTTTTTGGATTCAAATTTTTAGATGGTAAAGATCTGAAGAAAACCCACCTTCTTTGACCCGATTTCAATACTTTCCTTAGCCTTTGGGTAGCCGAAAGTAACAAATGGAGTTAGTAGACAAAGCCACGAACAAAAACGAATGGACGTAGAGCGGAGGAACTTCGTGTGATGCGGCGCATCTGACATTTTATTTTCATGAGGCTCGAGGAAAGACGAATATTTTATTCAACCCCTCAGTGGACTTCCGTTGACCGTCAGGTGGTTTCATAGCTAGAGCCAGAATGAGGCTTCTTGACACTTGAATGTAATTCTCTGGCAGTTGCCGCCTTCCGACGAATAACTCATAGGGACTCTCGAGTATTCCAAACCTTTTGAGATCTCTCTCAACGAGGTCGTTTCCCTTAAGTGTTCCTTACGGTTTTATAGCGATTGCTTTTTTTTTCTCACTCCCCCTTTCTCGCTCGCCATTAAATATTATGGCGCTCGAGCAGAGCCGATTCATTACGGTTTGCCTCGGGAAATAAAACGAATCCCTCTAGCGGGGATTGTTCTCACGGTGCGCTCCAGAGGGCAGTTAGTTCTACGAGAAACGCGACCGCACGTACCGCACGAAAATGAAACTGTTGAAGCGCAAACGAGAGGACAAGATCAGTGCGCATGATTGAATTCAAATTTAATTAGCTCTGGGACAACAGTGAGAGAACTTCAACATAATAGTCTCTCTCATGCATCGTGTGGGCGAGTTTCATGCCATCGAAATTACCTCAATACTTTATTCCTAAACGCGTTTTTTCTTCTTCTGAATCAGTGAATACAAAGCATCGACTGGTTGAATTAAACAGGAACAGGGAGATAAAATAGCGTGTCACTCATATTTCAGACAAAGTTGTACTTCTATCAAGAACACTGCAGCTCTAAACCAACTAATGCAGTGAGAGAGAACCAGCAATCTAGAACTGAATCATTCTCGCTTTGTTGTCTCGACTGGTTTCGGCCCTGTTACCACAAACTCTCAGATACATTCACACGTCATTGTACCTATAGTACGTAAGTGTACTAAATTCAATTAATTAATGCATACAATCACAAGATTATTCCACCATGGATGGATGGGAGGGGAGGAAGAAACAGGAGAAACACTTAACTAGCGAACATTATTAGTGTTCTTTCTGCTTCAAGCTGTCATCAGATGTGACACCGCGAGCTTAACGGTAATAATGTACACCTTTCAAGTGCTTTCCTCCCGATCACTCAGAGCCGTCTCACCCTCCAATATCCGTCCAGGAGGCGGGGGGGGGAGGTCTCTGATCAATCGATAGCGAGTCACCAAAAGTTAATTTGTATAATTTCAATTTTTAATTTTGGATATTTAAACGGGACAACTTTTAGCAAAAAAGAAAAAAAGTGGTTACACCGTACGAAACCTTATTAAACGACTAATCGTTGCTGACAATTGCTGCTTCTCTGAAATCACGTAACTTCAAGAAATTTAAACTTACACTTTTCGATTTTAGAGCGGTTCTGTATCTTTATTAAAATAGAGAACCAATTTGTAATGTGTTTCGGGTTTTCTACTCTCGTAGTGGAAGTTCGTGTACCCAATTGTGATACTCAGGCAAAAACCTTGAAACTCATCTTAAATCATAAATCAACAAAATATCACAAATTAAATTGAGAACGTAATGAGACCTACTTTGAATTTAATGGAAAGGATAGACATGAAATGAATGAATCGAACTCCTTTTCAATATCAAACCAAATCAACCTAATAGCTCGGATCGTGATTAAAGACAATAAGGGGACAAGGGAATAATACGGAGTTGCTCATCTTTATCCAACAATATTCAATTGGGGGACAGAAGCACTGAAACTATAATCTGGCTGATAACGGGAGAGAGTAGATTAGGCGGGAAAATCAGAAAGAAATATGGCCCTCGCAATTTGCGTCTCAGAAAGCCGAGCCCGCCATCACCTACCAAACGATCAAGCCAAGCGCCCAAAGGAAGGAGAGCCTTATATCCTTCACACATCTCACAGGAAATTTGAAGAGAACAACATGACACGTTCAGATTTTTGTAGCAGCAATAGTTTGAGATCGCACAAATCGAGCTTCTTCATAACGAAGAAAATTCGGATATGGATTGATAAGAAACTTATTGTCGATATTCAGGTGTGCTGGCAAAGTTTATAAAACGTTGACTGATACACCCTACAAATACACACATAATACATAATTACTGTTGGCCTTTCGGCACGACGCCATCATCAGAACTCGTACAATATACTGAAGCAGGCGGTACAATCTTAGTACAAACATAAAATCAATAACAAAATCAATATTTACCATTTGAGTGACACAAAAGCAATGCCTGAAGTTGTGGAAAGGAACTTCATTGTAATTCTTGTAGACCTGGAAGAGGAAATTGCGGAGGGTGACCATGTCCAACTTGAATGCTTCAACGAGACCTGCAACCAAAACCTATTATGTGGCATATTAGTGGCTTATTTCTAACAACCAATATCTCTGAGCAATTTTAGGAGCAGGTGCTCGCATCACGCAATCCATCTCCCTTCCATTAACCAATCATTAGCCTTGACACCTTCTTGCTTGGCCAGTCCCCCTCAGTCCGTTCTCTCAGTTACCTCTAGGGGTTTATTTTTTTTTCTCTCTCTCTCCGACTCTTTCATAAGCTCATGAGTGATGTACATATGGTGTCACATTTTGTGTTGATTTGTTTATTTATGATCTGGCCATTGAAGTTTTTTTTTAGCAACAATCAAAAACCACCAAACAATACAAAAACTGCCCTTACACTCCTTTCCTGCCTATCTCTAGCGGAGCAGATTCCCCAGAGGTGCATGGCCTCCTTCCTTTAACCCATCCCTCCCTGATCAACGACGCTCCATCATACCGTTTACCTTTCTCTTCATATATAAAGACCACGACCAACTAACTGACTTTAGTACTGACTCAACGGCCAAACGATGATGTCTTTACATCGAAAGCGCTGGCCCACAGTATCTCACCGGCCAGAGGAGAGGGACTCACCAAACAGGTACGTTAACTTGAGTAATTTACCTACTGGCAGAACTAACCCAATTACTTTATAGTGTTTTTACCTTCTGTAAGCACGTTTTTCGTTCTACTGTAACTAACTGTTCAGGTTTTCTGTGAGTACGTTTGTGCAATTAAACTTTCTGTTCTGCTCTGTTCCCCTGTGAGTATGGATTTGTTAAAGTGTGTGCTATACGCTGTTATGTAAGCAACTGTCTCGTTCTGTGATTTCTGTTTCTGTTTAGTAAGTATCTGTTCGGTTCTTGTGTAAATATATTTTATATTATAATTCTATTTCTATTAACAACGTTTCTTTAACTATTATCATGGATTTGTTAAAGTGTGTGCTATACGCTGTTATGTAAGCAACTGTCTCGTTCTGTGATTTCTGTTTCTGTTTAGTAAGTATCTGTTCGGTTCTTGTGTAAATATATTTTATATTATAATTCTATTTCTATTAACAACGTTTCTTTAACTATTATCATGTATTTGTTCTCCTGTGCGTAAATTTTTGTGATTGTACTAATATTTATTCTGTTCTTTGGTAAGTGTAATTGGGTTAATGCTAAATGTTTTATGTTGTTTAGTGAGGACGTCTATCGTTTCAATTGTTATTGTTGTTTCACTATGGAAATGTCAAACGTGAAAAACATGAACCAGGTGTTTCATCGCTGCGCTGAATTATCTCGATCCTGGAACTGCCACAGCGCGCAAGCTGTTCCATTGTCAGCCCAAACGTCTGGAGCGTCGTGAGGATTAGCGTCCCAACGTCCGGGAACAAGTCATCGCCTCTTATTCCTCTCAAGTCCCACTTGACGCTAAGCCACAAAACTGCCGCCCTCGACTTCGTCTAATGAAAACGGCCTTTTGTTTCCCTCGGCAAGTCATCAACTGAGGATGGCGCTCTCCGCTCATCAGTCCGCTCCTTCGGTCCCCAGTTTAAACTCGAATCTCTTCCAGGATTAATTCCTTTCCCAAAATAACACCCGTCTACTGTTATTATTAGAATGTCAGCCAATGATAATCCTTAAGTCACATCTATTCGTTTGGATTGAACAACAGTTAACCCGAAAATGTCCAAATATGGGTAGTTCCTCAGCCGATGATCGATTATTAACCAGAAGACTGTTCAAACTTGAAGGAGTGTTATAGTATGTGGCAGTGATCAAACACACGCAGCCCTGGCGAAATAATAGACTCGAACCTCTGAACAGCGGTTTTTATTATTATTGCAACCCAAAACATGTTCTAAAGTAGCCCGAGTAAGGAGGGGCGTGAGGTTGTCCGAGCCAGATTGGGGTAAGACTTAGGTTCGATCCCCGGCTTGGCATACCCCAAAGAGGTCATTGTTTTGAGGAAATGTGGAAAACGACGGCCAGATGAGGCCTGTTCCCCATTTTCTCACAACCGGAATATTTAACGTTTTTGATTCAACTCACAGCAGGACACAGGAACCCTCAGCTGACGAGCACCCCCCCCTCCCCCCACCAATAGCGTAGTTCACTACCGTTGACCCCTGACTAACAATCCGTATATCCATTCCAGATTCAAATGGAGCTTATCATAAGGAAACTCACCAAGATCAGAAAACATGAAGTAGAGGAGAGCGAGGAGTTCTTCATCAGACCATTGCATCGAGTCGAAGGAAGACAAACGAAGGCACTGGACAACCTCTTCAGATATGGCATCCTCGCTGAGAACAAAAAAAAGTAGCAAACTAAGTTCCTCCTTTGAAAGCAGACTTTTATAATTAAAACAAAACTATACAAAAATGTAAATGTGGGAGTTTTGGTCAAACGAGAAGTAGAAGGAAACGATGCTTCAAAGGGAAGTTTTAATGTCGAAAAGTTCAAAAGAAGCTGCAGCGAGAGAATTTATGAATTCCCTGGATTATTCAGAGTGCAAGTCCAATTATCCAAAGTATGAGCGCATTGAGGCATAAAGTGCAAAGGAAGACTGCGCTCCGACCTCATTCCACATTCAAACTAGTCTCAAGTCTCATCTGCTACTTTATAATAGACTCAACTCCTCGAACATTCGTCTCATTTTGGCCCCCCCACCCCTGCTCCACATCACGACTGGAAGGCGCATGAAGCGTGAATATTTTCACATGCTTTGCGCGGTGTTTTGACGCAGTGGGCTTTATTTATGCACCAGCCCTAAGCCCATTTGATTTAGATGCGTTCGCGAAGCTGGGAATAGGCCTGATAGCTTACTGCTCGGTTGATCATGACACGAACCCATTTCGTCGGTAGGGGAGGGGGGGGGGTGAATGAGATTTTATCGATACATATGACGAGATTTGGTCGTACTCAACCATTCTCTCACCTAACAAGATTACACAAAATTCAACAAATAAACGCGAATCCTTTAAAGTGATCTCTATACAATTACAAGTCTTCGCTACTCGTGCTGTAAAAGATGTACAGATGGAAAGAGGGAGGGTGTGGGAAGAGAGAATTATTTTTGATGGAATAATGGTTTACATCTGCTGGACATAAGGCCAAATAGTCCACTCTTCCCGCGAGACAGATCACTTCACACGATTAACAATACAAATATTACCAATAAATTTCCTCTTTTACAAAGAGGTTTCGTTTCTTTTCACTTATTTGTGTGTTTACAGTCAGACGAAAAAATCTTTATATTTTTGTGTTTTTGTTTCCATCTTTTACATTTAGTAGTGAGTTGTGTATCGAAAATCCTCGTAGTAGTAACTTTTGTACGACTGTTACATTTTGACGTCATACTCCTCCCCAAAGTACTGGTAACTCCTGTATGTGTGCTTATTTTATGACGTAACCTGATGATGTGTGCTGAACCACTCACAAGTCACAACGGTAGAGAGGCTATGACGTCACATTATGAGGTGGAGTGAGGGAGGAGGGAACCCACTCAGGAGTGCCTCAACGTTAACTACTGACTGGTTTCTGCAACAATTCATAGTCCGCGACGCTCAATCCCCCACAGTTTCTGGAAGTCCTAGCTCCTATTAATGCGCACCAATATAATGCCAATTCCTTAGGCAGTTCGTAGCGCCCGAATAGACCAATGAAGAAACGCGAGAATGAACTTTTCCCCGAGGTATTCATTAGACGAGGAAACCCGTAAACTGTAAATTAACGCCACCGCTCATTAAAATGTAACGTTCGCCCTCTTAAAACGGTTCCTCCAAATAATCTCCTTACAGCCTCATTATGGAGATCGCATTTGTTACTCATTTAGCCTGAAAATAATTGTTAATTAGGTTCAGCTATTATCTTCATGTTCAAGGCAGAAGCATCCCGTTTGTAGCCTGGAAGCTGCCGTTTATGACAGCGACACTTTTTTTTAGATGACGTTAATTGAAAAGAAAAAAAAAACAGATTTTTGTCGCCTGAAAAGACTCGTCCTACATTTTACTAAATTGAAATCCGCGAAAAGAGGATTAAAAGAAGAGAAGGGGTGAGGTGGGGGTAAAAAAACCCTGCACCATCCCTCAGTAATCGCCACTTGTCACGTCGACGTCCTCGTTTGACAGGAAAAGTTTGGGAGAGCGAGAGAGATATAGTGAAGGACAGAGTGACGGAGGAGGGGGTAAATTTTAGCGCAACTCGCGTTAGAGGAAGGGGAGGTTTTTCATTAATTACAGATCAAAAGGCACCAGAGTTCAGCGAGAAGAGACGCTCTCGGTTTAATTTTCGCTTCTCCCCTACAATAACGTTGGCTCCGGTTGACAAAATCCGCCTTTTAAAGTCGAACGAACTTTGATCCTCGTTCATAAACATGGAAGCGGAGATAGAATCGATTTTGTGCCAAGTTCACGACCATTTCGACTTTTTTTTGAGCGAAAAGATCTGGCAGGTACCTAAATTAAAAAAGGACGGAGCAGTTGGACCCCCGCTGATTGTTCAAGAGTCGGTAGAGATGAGTATCAAATCAATTTACGCCAATATAGTTCAGTGGGAAAATGGACTGTACCTGAGCAGCGTTAATGTAATTAAAGCACAAGAAAAACAGGAACGAGAATACACTTTTGCTGTCACGCACGCCATTTCAATTGAAGGAAGTGCCTCAGAGAGGAGTGTGAATTGGAGGGTCAACAGGCACAAATAGTGGAGAACCTGCATCGAACTCTAACAACGTCGAAAAGCACATTTTTGGTGCAAATCTTACGGTAGTTCAATACGATGCATAGATCACGATATTATATGTCGGATCACAGTACGTTATATGTAACTGAGGAACAGCTTGAAATAAGGAAAAAGTGTTTTCGAACAGACGACAAATTCGGATGACCGATAATCTTCAAGATGGAAGGAAGCATTAAACCTAATTACAACTGATTTATCTTTTTCCCGATATTTTCCTTCCGATAAGCTCCTCGAAAAAAGGAAGAGCTTGAAGACAAAATAACGGCGAAAAATCCTCTTTTGAAAGTAAGCAGAAGCTGAAGCGTAGGATAAATCCAATCTCGAGACGACGTAATGGTTTTTCTCCTTCGAGCGTTACAGCAGTTTCAAACCGAGCTCCTTCAAGACCTTCAGCAGCTTACAATATACCGGCCTTGTATTTTCCTTATTTGACACAAGAGAACACGCTTAACTTTCCTAACAATCTTCGAAAAGACGCAATTATTTGAAGGTGAAAGGCAAGTCACAAGCTCCTCCCTTTTTTCAAATTTTCGCATCCGTGGAAACAGCACAAAGTTCAAGGCTATCCCCAAAAGATGGAGCCCTCCTATGACGCAGCACTCATGACGCCGATGTTCGACGGGTGACTGCTTATAACCTCGGCAAATGCTTTTTTGAAGATCGCCGTTTGTCGAACAGAGAGCACCATTCCCACGCAACTCGTCGCGCGATCTGGTGAGACCGAGCCGCGCATGCTTTCTACCAGGTGTTTGAGTCACATCTACAACATGAGACACCAGCTGCTCTGTGAATTATGGTACCCGTTCATTCAGGGCGCTATCAGAGGACGCGAATCCAAAAAACAAAATGTCGGCCTGTGATATCGATGCACGCAAATTGTAATAGTAAAGCGCACATTTAAGGTGCAATAAAGCCCCCTGACTTATTGCGGTTCATCGAGGAGGGCTTGCAGAGGTCCACGAGCTCCTCGCTCTTTGATTAGACCTAACCAGTAAGGAGGGGGGAGGGGAGGCAGCCCAAGGGTTGGTTCTTGAAGTGCAGGAACCAACTGTTCCGTCCACCACCTAGAATTTGATGGTACCCTTTCCCCTGTCATAGTGTCGTTGCATTACGTCCTAATGACCACCGAAAGGAAACCTTGTGTTTCAGCGGGATAGAGAACGCCTGGAAACAATCCCATACCAACGTGAAACAACTGGGTTCATTGTAACTTGGATAGCGACCATGAAAATATGGATATTCTGGTGTGGTATTAGTATTTCAGCCAGATCACAACAGATCTGGGGAGTTGTGAGATTGATCAGTTTTAATTATTTTTACGTGTTACACGAAGAACCATGAAAACGAGACATAATAGAAATTACAGTGGTGGGGGCTGTGAGAATGAAAACGGGTGAGAACGGGAGGAAAAAAGGGCAGCAGCGATCTGAGTATCTTCAAATATTAAGAGCGTTAATGGCTTCACAGCGATGGAACCCGTGTTACGTGTTACACCCTCCAAACAGCTGCTCCCCTCATTTTTCCCAACCGGAGGGAAGTTGGAGAGACCTCTGCTGCGTTCGAGCGCTCTTTAGCGACTACTCGTTACAAATTCAATTAATGTCCCAGAAATGCTTGCTCCCCTTTATGAAACGAACCGGATAAATAGCCGGTTTTATTATTTCCCCGGCCCCTTCCTCCACCACATCGTTTCTCCGGAGAAGGAAGGAAAAAGAATGTGGATGTTGTAGGTCAATGAGGGGGAACTAATGGGGCGTACAGCGGAAGATATGGAGCTGGCACATGTTCAATGCTCCTTCGAAACAAACACCGTACAACATCGCCAGGCAGATCTGAAATGAAAATTCTACCCAGCGGTGGAATTGAGGAGAATTATTGAAAAGCGGATGGAATGGAGAACACGGCTGCCGGCAATATCAAACCTGGAGGGAAACTAGCACTATCTTTCACAGCTCAGGCGTTAGTATATTCCCTAGGCACAAAACACAAAACGGATCTTTGTACGGCCGGCGTTGGAACCTTGTGAAGCAGATGGAGATGATATCAGGGTCGACACGTTGACAAGCGCTACTGAATAGATCCGTCGGCTGGGTGTTGCACACGTTCTCCGCGGTACCACCACCTGTGCGTTGCTCGGTTCTTAAGCTCATTGTTAGGTGTTCTATTGCAGGACTTGCTCTTATCCTTCTTATCCTTTCCACGTACACGGTGGAAGGTAAATAACGGGTTTGAAATAATTAAAAACGATTCTCCGTTTGACAAACTTTTTCCGCAGTGTTTTCCCTATAATTACAAAAACTCGAACACGAACCTCCCCCTCCCCCCTCCAACGACGCGGTATGACGCATCACACAACTGTCCTCGTCTTCACGTCCGGTCACCGCTCTTTTGAACAAGGTAAAACGTGACTTAACAATTCCGTAATTTATGGAGGTGCCCATACTTACGTCATGAACATTATTGGGTAGTCAGTGCACAGGTGAAGTACGAGACTATCAACACTATTTTTGTTTGAAGGACCGCGATTAATGTTTAGGAATTATCGGATAAAGATTGTGAGGAAGGGCGATGAATCAGCAGTGGTTTGAATTCTGGAATTTCAGGGGTTCTCCCTAATTATCTTATGAGCGTGATTAAATATTCGTCGTATAGGTAGTTATTGGACTAATGTCTCAATTTGTTTGAGAATCTAGTGCCGTATCAGCGAGACCTGTAACGATTACATCAGGCTCGCATCACACAACTCTCCTCAGCTCTACGTGAATTTGCAGCTTCTCATGGCTATTGCTGGTAATTCAATTCATTTTTCACTCAGCAGATTGGAACTGGATTAAACATATACTCCACAGTGGTAGAAAGCGATAGCGCGTATAGTTACTCCTACTTGTGCCAATACCATTATTGAGCAATCAGTACAGTGAGAATTAACGAGATTGTAAACACGAATTATAGGGCAAAGATTGAAACTTGAAAATGAAACGGCGGGCGATAGAAATTCCGGAATTGCAGGAGTATCTCACATATATCTTGTGAGAGTTTTGAAACTATCATCGTATAGGTAATTGATTGGAATGCCACGTCAATTTTTCTTAAGATCCTAATAACATATGAGCCAATCAGGAAAAAAACCGTGCTAAAATCGATTGCCGTCGAAATGTTTAATTATTTTGTTGTGCTGCTATCACCATTTCCCCATCCATGGGAATTTTATGATTAAGCTTGTTGTGTTATTCAGAACTACCCTGCGGAACTGTGAGTATAAGTAAGTAGTGTAAGTATATTTTCTTCGACATTTTTGATAATTTATAGTGCTCCTCTCGTCATCTTACCCCAAATGGTAATGCTACGGTGCTGACGTGTTATTTGTGACTTTTCACACAAAACATTTAATAAAAAAATTAAATTATTGAGAACAAAATTTGGCTTGAACCAAAACGTTTGATCAGTATGATAATGTTGGGCGCACGAATGGGGAAGCTTGAAGGACTGTATTACACTTGACAGAGGAGGGATATCCGATTGAGTATGGGTATATAAACTCGTACAAGGGACTCCCAATACACATGTAACTGGTTGTGTGATACTAAGAGGAAGAGGGAGATATAGTTGAGTTGGGAGTAGCGTGAGACTTGGAAGACAAATCGTTGGGAGAGCTGGGAGACGACTGTAACAATAGAGCTGAAGGATGACTGTGTGTTGGGAGAACTGGCGACGACTGACTTCTGTGAGAATTCGTAGGTGAATGAGTTTGGGAGGAGCTGTCTGTCTAGAAGTAACGGGTGGGAAAAGATCGATGGGAAAGTCCAGGACAGGGGAAATCCGTTGTCAATTGAAAATAACTGAAGAGCTGGGCTTTCCACAGGTACAAATAGATAACAGGTAAAGACAGAAGGTGTTTGGGGTGTAGGGCCGAGGAGTACCCTTAGGTGAGAGAGTGGATATTCTGGAGGTAAAGACCCAGCTAATTCCGTCAGCTGAACAAATAACTATAGTTAGTTTTAAACTAATTTTAGTCATACAATTATTTTGGTGGTCTACAGACTAAATATAAAATTTGATTCGGCCGTTTCTTTCAATAATTTTTCGAGCTCAGTAACGTAACGTAAACATATAAATGTTTTCAGTCCCTAAAATTATCTATACGCTCTAACTCAATAAAGGCCGTAATATGGTCGGAAGTACTGGAAACCCAATAAATTCCGTAACGTTAAGCACTATCTTTGAACTAAATTTGTACATAGAACGTTACGTTCCACGAGGCTCGTGTTATTTGAGACTGACAAATATCGCTGAATGTACGTGAGAAGCGCCAGTTATTTGTCAAGACCGCCAAGGGGACTGGCGGCGAACCAGTGAAGAGTCGGACAGACCACGAGCACATCCCCGGAAAATGATTTAACTCGAAAAGTTCGTCGGTGATTTCGCTTGTCCCAAGTTTTCTGTGGAGTGACTCATCATTCAATGCAAACTTTTATATATTAAAGACGACCCCCGACTTCAAACTAATAAACCTCCCTTCCTGCTCCTTTCCCTTAATCACTTGAGACGCCAAGCAGAACTTCCTGTAACTAAATTCGCTCCCTTTTCATCAATCTTCCTTTTACACGCCTTTCCGGCCTTCCGAAAACCTTATTACCCCCGAATTTCTATACGAATTAAGTTCCGCTTTTAGTTCTTTACGCGGAGTTTGGGGGATTTAACTTAATTTCCCTCGTTCAACGCTGACAACGTTGGTTGTGTTAAGTTGGCAATTACCCCCCTCCCCCTTCAGACTACTCCTCGTAATACCAAAATAGCGATTTCAAGTTGCTCGGAGCAGCGATTAATAAGAACAAGACCCTCATGAATAGTAAGGACGTTGATCAGTGTTAAAAAATAAACACGATTGTTGCAGCCACTCGCTTGGCGAAGTTAAATACACATATCTTTCCGAGATAAGCGTTCCTTGGAATACGCATTAGGTACTCATTTACTAACTTTCTATTGCCCCATTCCTCGCGTTTGGAGCAATTTCAAAACGTTTTTCCAATTCCTTCGGGGTCGCACTGTACACGGTAAGTTCCCAGAGCCGTACAAAGGTTACATGCTAGGTTCAATCCTCAAGCTATGATATCTCCCTCAACCCTCATGTACACACGCTCTTTACGATGACCGCGATTTATTCCGCCCTTACAAGCCCGTTCTAGACGGCTCTTACCCACGTTCACGGGTGCACTAACTAGGCTGAGGTTAGTTCGCTACATCAAGGGTGGCCAGGTCTCTCCAACACAGAAAATGACCGTGGTAGATAAAATTTCAGATCTGGCCTTCGCCCGGAAGACAGCATGAAGGAAATTGAAAAAGTCCGCTCCGGCCACGACACTCCCCTTCAAGTTCTCTACATACCGATTGGCACTTAAAGATGAGCCATTAGTATTAACGTAGATCCACGTACTTCCAAGCACCAAAACGCTCACACTTTCAAATCAAAGGTTTTTCTTTCCCCTATTTTTCCCCCCAGTGTCGGCTGTAGGCGATATTGCAGGAGATAAGGCAACCTCTGGGTCTGAGAGCATGTCACGTCCTTCCCAGCCAATAATAGATTAAACCGTGGAGGTTGTATCGTGCGTCTATAAAGAAACAGGGACAAGCGTCTCACAATTTTGTTTATCGAGCGACAGTGACAAGTGACAAGATAAAGAGGAAACCTTTATTTTCAGGGGGATCCGCTTGAGCATCGAAGGAAAGGGAACGGAGTACCTGCCGCTGAATTGCCGATGAACTGAACTTTTTCAATTTTCAAAGGGAACAGCGCTTTTGCAGAAAAACACGCCAAATAATTAGCGAGGGTTTTATCTGAAACGGACAGTTCCGTCACGTCAACTAGTTACGTTTTGATCTCTTTTCTTCAATCAAATGCCGCTATCGGAAGCATTTATTCAAACCTCGGTAGCTATCCCTTCGCTCTTAAGCTAAATAATTGTTTGGTAACAAAATTCATTCGTTTAACGCGCCCGATAGAGTGCAAGATAGTTCTCGATATAAGTCTCAAATGCAGGTCTGACGCTACATACCACTTTCCTCGCCCACAATTGTGTGAGAAGAAGAACTTGCGCATTTGATCGTCGAGCTCGGAAATTTGATCCCCCTCCATGGTGCTATCTGGGCACCAAGTCGAAACAATGACAGTGTTGAATAAATAGCTCGTGCACAGAATCGCCGCTTTTCCCGGTTTTAATAATGAAACTCGGCCTTTACGATCAAATTGCTGGCACTAGACCTTCAGTCCCTTTTTATAAATTCTACAGAAAATGTATTCGTATTGTTGATGTATTCGCCGAGCGAAACCCCCCGAAAAATACGAAAAGCGTCAAAAGCCCCGTTGGAACTTGAGCTAAACGAGATTCCCTCTGAAATATTTATGACCTGTTGCTCCGACGGATTGACATGTTTCTTCATTACAGGGTCAGCCTTCGTTTGACAAAAGGGCCCGTCGGACGTTGAATATTAATGCCCGTTCCCGGGATTATTTTACCACGACATTCTCTCATATTGGGTTCCCCGATAAGGTCAAAGGTACCGTCGGAGCGGTGTTCGGGAAGTTCATTAACTGCCGACTATTATCGGGTGTTCAAAGTCGATTATTAGGATCGATGGAGAGATAAAGGGCGAAGAAGGATCTCGAGAGGAGACGAGCGAAGTGGTGCAATTATCGCCTGAAACAATCTGCACCGGCCCGAAATGAATAATTTGAGCGCAGGAGGTACCACCACACACGGGTAGTGCTAGTTTCGTCGCTAAAACCGAAAGAAATAAAGATTATTTTTTGTAACTTTCCTCCGCCGCACTGCAGAAAACCGCTACTCAACACTGCCAAGTACAGAATCAGAGAAGCAGTAGCCCAAGAGGGATCTATAGTCATAATTCGCAGCAATTTTCCTGAAAAGCATTACGCAATGAGCAACACAGGGAGAGCGATAATTATTTATTCTTTTACGGGCAAGCCACATTGACGTTCTATGAACGAGCAATAAGGGGAACAAGTAAGGATGAGAGGATGGTCACAGGGAATCCGAAGATAATAAGAAATACCAAGAGAATTTTATGATACGGAAGTCATCCGGAGCTGACGATACAAACGATTTAATCAAAATCGTTAAAGCAGAGTTTGAGAAAACACCGTGGTATTTTGATCAGTATGATAACTATGTTAGTTTTCCTCATACCCTTTTTTTGACGTCCATCTGGATCTCAAGCTCATTGAATAATCAGGAGCAACTCAAAATGTCTCGTGGCGTCAACCCGGAGCAGATTCCAACGAATCTTATGCCACTGCAATTGACGAATTGAATGCGAAACTTCTTCGAAACGACCTTGGCGCATGACAACCGGCGACGATCGCACTGTTTCTACTTTAGTTTCTACCGTACCAACAAACGCGTTGGGTTGTGTGAACAATAACGTTCCGTTTTCTGGTGAATTTTAAAACTTATTTCCGTTTTTTATGTTCCAAACTAAACACACGAAAATGTTTTAAAACTCTGCAAATTATTTCCCAACGGTTTATTATTTTCTACAACAGTTTGACGCAGTCTTACACCTCCGAGGCCCATGTCTTTCGATTATGCATCGAAATATAATAGTAAACGATACGAAAGACTAATATGACAAAAGTCGACCTTTTGCAACGCATCACTAGGCAACGTGTAGCCAAACTGACGGGCGGTTGGAGTGAGGCTACAGGCACTTTCGCTGTAGTAATAAAACTGCCAAAATGTCCTTGTTTTCTGATTTTTAAAAACTTTGTTTGGCCCATAACAACTGTTTAATGCAGAATAGGAAGAGGGGAACTTGAGAGAACACAAGAATTAGTAGGGAAACTGTAGAAGACTGTAATGTTCGGAGTTGAACAAATTGATACATGCACACGTGAGACAGTTCACCAGCCACTGGGGAACTGAGAGGCGACACGTTTCACTGAGCTGATACACGATGGTAAATACGGAAGAGAATCGGGTTTGTCGAACTGACGTAGCACAGAGGGGGCTACCCAGACGGAATGATTAAGGGCGGTACGGAGGATCCATATATACCTGGAGTCCGTGGGAAAACCGTAACAGGGAAGTCCTTTAACTGTGCGGGGAAACCCAGATCATTGACTAAGGTTTTCAGGGTACCCCGAAAAACAACCATAGGGTTCGTCCGATTGGATTGCCGAGTAGGCTATATCTTGTATAGAGTTTCAATGCGAAAGAAAAGATCTATGGCCTGGAAGGCAGATTCCCATGCCACGAAATGTAAAGTGTCAAATTATTAGAGGGGGGGGGGGGGAGTCATGAAAAATGTTCCAGGCCGTAAACATAGTAGAAGAAAAGTGTTCATCAAAAATCACTGACAGACGATCACTGATCATGCCATACTTGGCGCACGCTATTTTTGCCATTACTTTGTTAACAACGTAAATTTTATTCATTCAAATTATGTTTGATGGAGGGGAAGTTAGCTTTTTAAAAATAACTTTGAATTTTATTTACACAACACAGAGTATATGCAATGAGAACTTGAGAAGCGAGATCTAGTCACTTCAAACTTGTAAGAATTTAGCTGCAGAGTCGGCAATTAGCACCCGAAGAGTGTTTACACTGATCTTTGTGGTGTTAACGGAGCAATTTGAGTGTACATAACTTTCATCAATAAATTTCGGAACGATAAGCTCAATCAATATCCGTATGGAACGTCATGTTCATAATAACTAAGTGAAAAACAGATTAGAGAGGTAGATGCGGAGATTGAGGAAAGTTATGTAATGCGTCGCATTTTTTCGAGACCGCGACACATTTTCTTTGGGTAGAAGAAATTATAAATCAGTGCATGGGGTTCTACTCGTGATATCTTGCAATCGCACCTTTTTTTTATTCTTTAAATTTGTATCCAACTACAAGCAGGATTCATCTCTGTGGCATATGGGTGAGTACTTCAGTTAATTACGAGTCACAATGATGAACTGACAATGATTAACTATTTCTTTGACATTTTATTTGGCGTGAATGGTCGTCAAACTTTATAACAAGAGACCGATGAGCTCAGACGTCGAATATCGAAAAAGGCGACTTTTCTTGCCAATTAGTGAAGCAGTTGGAAAGTGGTAAATCTGAAGGAGAAGGGCGGAATTGAGACTGGCAGTCGAAGAAAAAAGGAAGCAAGAAACGCAAAGGTTTTGATTAAAAGAAAGAACGAACGCAGCAGCGGCGGATATCTGGTGTAACGTTAGTCCAACCCTTAGAAAATAGGGTTTTTCACCTCTTCAGTTTTTTTCCCCTCTTATAATTTTTTTCGCGTTTTAACGGGAGAAAAACGCAGACTGCGACAGCAGTAATTGGCTTCGAATACTTGTGTCGCCTTATTCCATTCATAGTATCGATCGCTGGCAACGGAATATTCATTAGGTCGTCATTAGGACAAGGTGAAGGGGGTGGGAAGGTGTTCGGATGAAGAACTAACTTGAATAGGCTGGCTCGAAATAGACTATCCTGAGCGAGTTTCAAACACGTTGATATTTTCTCGTGGCGGTCAGTGAACAGCGTGGAAAGTATTGCGATCCATCGACACAACGTGACTTTCCATCTGATCCGATTGGCATCGTCATTTGACGCTAAAATAAGGTTATGAGCAAAATCAACGCTAAACTAACTATACTTACCATAATGATCCGAACTACATAGATTGAAAAACGGTTAGTTTCGACTACATATTTCGAACAGACGATTCCGAATAACACGACAGTATTATAAAATTGTCGTTGATGAGAAATGAAAAGCAGCACAATAACTTGTGCTAATTACAGCATTCGCATGAAAATCAGGGTACAACCCCACCTATACGACGATAGTTTTAAGACGTTCATGAGACAATTAGGAGCAACCCCAGAAATTGCGGAATTCAGACAACCCCGGTTTCACTATCTACAATTTCGTAGTTTTTAGTCGATACTAATCACGATTCGCCTAAAAAAAATATCAGGTGCACTTTCCTCAGCTCTACGTCAATTCAATTGTGATCGTGCCTTTTTGTACTAACTAAATTTATTTTTCACTCAGTTCATTTGGTAACTTGGTATAACATCACTACACGGTAGCAGAAAGCGATAGCGATTATAGTTAGGAAATTTATTGTGCTGCTCATACTCATGCTCTGCCTGTTATTCAGCAATCGGCACACACAGAATTAATGCGGCTTTAAACATGGTTTTCTTTGAAAGGGATAATGGTCACTTTTTCTGAGTTATCGGGTAAAAACCTTTACAAATGGTAGTAAACGAAATGGTTGAAATTCTGGAATTTCTGGAATAGCCCCTATCTATCTTATAAGCGGTATTAAAGACTTATCCTATAGGTACTGGATTGCTGGATATAAAGTTTGAGCTGATTTGGTAAAGCCGCTTTCTCTCATTCGCGTTCACAGTCACACACAAACATTTGTTTTTCTCCAAACTAAATAGATACAAATAATGAAATGAGGCCCCACGACGGCTCTAAGGATAGAAGGATTGGCTCGGTAAGATCTAAAACATGATGATCGGAAAAGCACTCACAATAACATAACTTTCCTTTGTTCATCGTAGAGCCAAGGAAAATAAAAATCATGTTGACAGTCGCACGGATCTTCTGTGCACCGAGTGCTGAATAATGGTGGTTACGTGAATATGAGCATCATAACTAATTCCGGAACTTTAAGCGCTACTGCGTCTTACGTACGCTTCTCTCCTGGCAGCAATGTATTCCGTGCTGAAGTTTGTAGAATCCTTTTCCCCCCCAAATCTGTTGAAACTACTACTGGAAAGTAATCCAGAGATTAAACGGTCGTAAGAGAGCGCCTATCAACACTCGGAACTTTCAGAGGAACGCCTCTTCAACAGTCAATTGGAATGTTAATTATAGCGCCAAACAGTTAAAATGGTAGCAACCGGAGGAACTCCAATGTAACAGAACACCTCATTTTTGTAATGTTGTTCAACTGAACTTTTATACGTAATTGTATCGAGAAAAACATTTATCAGTAATTTTTTTTTTAGATGCAGTAAGGATCAACCAGGCCTACAGTTACGATAGATTGTCGACTTTTATGGTGTTGCGGTCGGAAGAGAACTGGTCGAGATAAACATGACGTACCCGTCGTAGTTCTGGGTCGAGTGGCTGCCGAGGTACAATCACAGTTAGATAAAGCTAACCCAATATGCAGAATAAAAGTGGTGCGTGGTCCAAGTCGAGAGCAACAGTTTCACACAAACTATAGTTAAGTAGTATTCCTAACTGAGAGAGATGGGCATGAGGACCGTTTTAAGACTGCAGAAACTATCTGACCGTTGAAGTCGGCGATGCTACGAGTGACGAGTGTAAACCAACCCTAATCTGTTGAGTACTGTGACCTGCACAAACAGGATACACTCGAAACGTGAAGATCTTACGGAAAAGTACGAACTACGAAGAGTTACGATGTTCCTTGAGGGGTGCGCATCGTTCAAATCGCCACGTGATAGGAATTTAGGATTGATAACATGTTGGAAACCCAGGTGGTACACAGTTTTCAGAGTAATAACTAATATGTTCTGGGCGTTGCGGAATATTAAATATTCACGCCGTCGACGGGATGACAGACGCAGTGAACACTGAAATAAGTGTTAAAGTTCTTTCACTTGGCTCTCGGGGAAAATTGAGTAAAAAGAACCGATTTTCTTCGTGAGGGCAATTTCGTGAAATGAAATAGAAAGAACGAGGGTGACATTTATCGTCCTCTCCCCCCTACAACGGCTTCTCCACCTGCATCCACAGCTATCACCATCAACAGGTATCGAGCGTTTTAGTTGTGAGCCTTTCCGCCAGCGGAGCTCTCCGACTCACGACGCCTACGCCCATTCAACCTGTTGCCATCCACAACAACATTCCCCACCATTTCATTTTAAGGCGTCCCTTCGAAAGACTTCGCCTATCACAAGGACATAGTTGTACAATTAATTCAAGAGGATGCGGAAGCACTCAAGGCGCACGTAGCAAAATATCTGGTGAGACGCATCAAACAACATTCCTGAGGCCCAGCATGTTTTTTGACTTTCCCAGCAAATCTCATACGAACTTGGAAGCGCTTGAATGTATCGAGTAGCTCCAACTCATCCCACGACCATTACTGACTTTTTTTAAAGAGGATCGAGTAAAAACTGTGAGAAACGTTAAGAAGTAAAACGGCGGTGGTTTGAATTCCAGAATTTCAGGGGTTTCTCCTAATTATCTTATAAACGGTACAACACTATCATCGTCGTCTAGTTAATTGCGAGGACTACTTTTGTGCCCATTACGAGGTTCCTAGCTCACCCCATGTATCGAGCGTCAATACGACACATATAAATAACATGTTCGAGGTTCCAACTAATTGGCGGCTCGTGATGCGCGCTGGAACGTCACTCCTAAAGAGCTGCAGGGAACGCAACTACTCTCGAACCCAGCCTAAACCGTGAAATTGTTATCTTTTTTGTCTATTTTTCATCATTCTTTTTCTGTTATGCCTTTGTTGTTCGTTCGCGAGCTGAGTTCTGGAATTCCAAAAACATTTTCTAGTTCTTTTAATTTCAGAAAATTCGAGATACATTTATTTTCGTTTTTCAAGTCGCCCACCCACCGGCGCGAGTGGACATCAATCCCGGTCAATCAATTCCTGCGCCCTCTCAGCTTTTTATCAACCTCAACGCAAGTCGCATTTAGTCGTTTTTTTCACGGGGTATATCGGAAACGCAAAAGATTGACCCTCCACCTGTATTTTCTAACATAACATACACTCATTAACTGTTGCATGTCCGAAAAGATTAGCACTCAGGATTCGTTGAGGCAGGAGTGTCAAACTCAATTTTGAAGAGGGCCATATATTAAATTACGAATGAGTAGGAGGGTCAGATTTAAATAAAAAATATAAGGTACGTGGCAACACACAACTTTCCGCAACCCCCGTCAATTCGACGACCTGCTACATGTACGGTTGATCTTCGTTCAACGCATTTCTAAAGGACGATTTACCTAGAACTATTTGAAGACATCCCGATAGTTTGGTGAAAACCGTTACTTCGAGGCAGCGGGTCCGTTCAGACTGACGATGAACTCTCAATATAAAAAATACTAAATTTATGGCAATTTCAAGCACCACGCAATCAGTCCGCCTGTTCATGCCATTCATGTGGAGGCCTGTTCTTATCCCCCTTTAGGGAGAAAGTGAATATAAATATCTGGGGGTGACTATTGACGACAGGCTCTCCTGGGAGAAAAATGCGGATTGTGTGGTTCGGAACCTTAGTGATTCCATTAAGTAAATCTATAATATTAGGCGAGTGCTAGACGGAAAAACCTTAAAAACCATCTATTATTCCCTTGTACAGTCCGTGTAGCAGTACGGTATTATTTTGTGGGGACTGGCAATGAGGTTTCACTCGAATAAAATGTTTATGGTCCAAAAAGTCATCTTGAAAATTATGGCCCGCAAGTCACGCAGATATCCTTCCCCTGGTGTCTCCAGAGAGAACTTTGCCTTCTCTCTCAAGCAGCTCCTCGCGAAACCTTGACTGGTTCTGACCACTAGAACCCCTCGGTATATATTGCACATTCTCCACAAGCACCTGGATAACGAGTTGATGTTTGTGGGCGCTACAAAAGAAGCAAAAATAAAAAGCACATTTTTTCAAGTCTTACAATGAAAGGGTATGACTTTTTTTAAACACACTTGAGAAGTGCATACATCCATTACGTTTCATACATGTTCTGAATAATACCCCTATTTTCCTCTTTTCTGTTTTGAAATTACTTCCTTCCAATTTTCATTTTGCGTGAAGCCCGTGAACTGCACTTACTCTATTTATCTTTGCTCAGTATCTTGTTTGTAACTACTCGTTCCCAACACCACAGGCCTAGCCTACAGAATGATTTATTATTCTCTAACCTCTAAAACGTTTTCTTCTTCTTTTCATGTCTGATATTATTAAGTGTACCGCATGACTCCAGTGGTCGTAGTCTAGCGGATATAGACGAAGATTCACAATCCGACGAAAGTTGGACAATGGATTGGAGCTCGTGATCGCCATAATTTTTGCCTGAGTCAGTGGCTCCCCAAACATTTCCACCTCCCCCCCCCTCGTAACAGAAGTATTAATGGATAAATTTTACTCCCTCTCTCTCTCCCTCTCAAGAACTTGAGATGCCTAGCCAGCACACAAGCCGCGGACGAACGTTCGCTAATGACTAAGTTTGGTTCGTTACAGCACACTCATCATGATTGATTTTCTTATGTAACTGTCACATCTTCCATTAGATGGTGACTATGACCGCACGAGGTGAAAACAGGGAAATCCTAATTGTAGCGCATATTTAGTACCCCACAGGCCGGCGCCCATAGGAACCGATTATTCGCACCCACCCCTTCTCCTGGGGTGAGTTGAATCAGCCGAACGTCCGGTGGAAAGGAGGCCTCCATTAGGCGACTGATTACTCGGCTCATTATATTAATTTCTATCAAATGGATTGGTTCTAAGAAAATACGCAGATTATTGTTTTCAAGTAATCAGTTGGGGTTTAGAACTTAGTTTGGATTGTAATGGAGACGGGGATAGATTAACCAAAGAAATTTGTCTGATAGTCGCTTTGGGAGCGTAATTAGTTTCCAAATTAGTTCCATCGATAGAGTTGTTGTTGGATTCTCCGGTAACTGACTCCTACTCTCTGTCGACGTATCATCCGATCGCAATGTGTCGCAGAAAGAAGAATCATATTTTTTTAGTGAATCGCCCGATTCCTCTACGGAAGTATTAAAACCCGCACACTACATTTAGCACAGAACTAAATCACCGACAGTTCGGGCAGTGTTTACATGATAAGGACGAAAACCTTTCTGACGTCTCTTATTTCACCGACGTTTGTTGGCTCAGTCGAGAAGTAGTTTTAGAAAGATTTTTTGCATTACGTGACCCTATTCAAGCTTTTAATGTTAGATAAAAGGCAGATATGAAAAAAGACATGACCTGATCTGAATGTAGTTACAGGGTAAAAATCATATTGTCACTAAAATGTATTCATGTATCCAACCCTTTGACGCAAAGTTGAGGCTGTGAGAAACCAAACTTTTGACTATTTCCACCGTTTAAAATCATTTGGTACAGCGAACCAAAAACAAGTCGATCAATCAATTTGATCAAATCGACATCAATGAGCTTGTCAAGAACAAAAGAAATCACATATGTAGGTCCCCGAGCTCAAAGTATTTACCCTCTTTTAAAACTTTGATACTTTGAACCTTTTCGTGGCAGAGAGAAGCTACCTAACCTGCAAAACACTCTCGCACGGCGGGCTTTGCCTACGTCTTGTCTTCCACAAAAAGCAATCCGGCAGCCGAGACAAATTTCTGGCGCGAAGCATCACTAAACTTTCCGCCGCCCCAATAAATTCATTAATGTGCTACACACCCTGCCGCTATACATTCATCCAATTTATCATTTATGGGGGAAAAAATAATGGCTGGGCCAAGCTCGTTAGAGCCGTTTTAGAGACAATTCGATCAACGATCATTACTCTTAATATCATTTTTCGATGCATCTGGACTCACACCTCCGTTTAACGGATGATTACAGGAACAAAGGGAAAACTAAGTACAGGTATACGCTGCTAGAAGGTACTCTAACGGGTGCTAAAAGTCATCAGCATTCTATTCACTGTGGAGGCAAATCAACAAAAAGTTACAAATCAAGGATTTTCTATTATTGTAGTAGTTATCGCAGTCCAGCTGACCAATGTTTACGCAGAATAATATGTAAGTATTTCTTAGTGGTTGATGCGATGAACTAAAATGTAATAACGAACCCGGAGAGGCCAGTAGGGAGTGGACTGTATCAATTGAAAAATCGACTCACCAAATCGTCGAAGGCTCCAGCTATCGAATTAAGGATTGAGCACAGGAAAGAAAATATCGTATAAGGCAACCGAAAAATGTCAGACACCAGGCACTAACTGAACTCAACGGATACCAAACGCTTAATGAATCAGACACAGATTAGTTAGTTAGGCCAGATCCAAACTGATCAGCAACGTCCCCTTAGGTAGGTTTGATGTAATCGTTGAAGCCGCTCTACTGAAAAGTTGAAAATTCTCCCTTCGTTTCAGGGCCTTGTATCACTGTTAACCGAATTCTCTCCACTGGGCTGAAGGTAGCTACATATTTACAATCGAAACTTCGACTCTTTGCCCTGAAGTCAGGGATGGTCAAAGCGATTGACACAAAACGTATTTGGAATCAGAAGAGTAAATATAATAATATCTACCTTGAGTTTTTCCCGTTTTTCAAAATTTGGCCTAGTTCAAAATTGGCCACCTATGAATTTGACCATTTTCCCTGAAGTCATGGATGGTCCAAAACATGAATATGAAACATATTTAGAATCAGGACAGCAATATATAGATGGGTGTTCTTCAGATTTTTGATATTTGGCCTAGTTCAATATTGGCCACCAAATTTAACCTTTGACCGTTTGCCCTGAAGTCATGGATGGTCCAAAACATGAATATGAAACATATTGACATTGTCTTTACTTTGCTACATAAACTCGAAAAGTGTAACGGCCAAAAGTGTCGCGAAATTTAACCTTGAGGCCGAGTGGACAAGGCAACGTTTTAACCCGAGTCGCAACCACAGCCCCTGTGGCGTAATGCATAAGGCCTCCTAAACTGGAGGTTGTGGGTTCGAGTCCCACCAGGGTTACGATTTTTTTGTTGTTGACATTTTATATCTTTACTTTGCTACATAAACTCGATAATGTAACGCAGGATATGTAACGGAGAAGCGTCACTAAATTTGTGTTGGGTTAAGTGCATGGTAACGTCTATTACAAAAATGAAAAATATTTTTTGTGTTATAATTTTATATTACTTTATTTAAAATAAACAAAATTATATTAAAAGAAAAAGACATAAAATGTCCCTCGTGGTTGCGTACTTGTACGAAAGCTGTACCCACCGTTTGTGTTTTTTGACATTTTATGTCTTTACTTTGATACATAAACTCGAAAATGTAACGCGGGAGATGTTACACAGGATATGTAATGGAGAATGTCTATCATCTTTACGGTTTATTAATAGTTATGATCATAAGCCCCCAAAAAGAAGAAAAGACGTTATCGTTTGGGAAAGTGGTAACCATGTGTTTTCATCATGTTTGCCAAATTATTAATTTAAAAGTAATCATTTTCATCCATTTCATACGAACTTGGTGAATCTTTATGTGACGTTGTCCGTTGGAAGTTTAGTGAGTTTTTTTTTGGTTGCGACTGTGCCGACCAAAATAATCATCCCTGGCAAGAGCCAAATGGATATTATTGGTCTGGGATTGTTTTAACCACTTTTTCCCCATAACAACCATGGCTTCGTCCGAGCAGGGGACGAATGCCAAGTGGGATTTTTGTGCGAA
Source organism: Pachypeltis micranthus (assembly GCA_020466155.1). Classification (NCBI taxonomy): domain Eukaryota; kingdom Metazoa; phylum Arthropoda; class Insecta; order Hemiptera; family Miridae; genus Pachypeltis; species Pachypeltis micranthus. The sequence goes on along the minus strand of CM035770.1, from coordinate 48,912,615 downwards.
AGAATGGATTTTTCAGTCACGTTAAGAACATAAAATGGCCAGACGGCGGATGGCGAACGGACATTACAGATTTGGAATCCCGATGCCTTGAAACGTCGTGTCAAATTTTGGGGAGGGACTATAAAAAAATTTTTCTGACCAAATTCATCTGTGGCTTCGCATTTCTTTTTTTTTAAGAACTTACAACGCGAAATCTCGAAAAGTCGTCTGTCATCGAAATGTTTGAATTTGTTCGAAAACATGTAATATTCAATAAAAGGTTCCGTAGTTGACTAAGTTCTTTTTTCCGGAATAACGAGTACTTTGAAAATACTAGTATTGAGAAATTTAGAATCAGGACAGCAATATCTAGATGGGGTTTTACCAGATTTTTGATATTTGACCTAGTTCAAAATTGGCCACCAAATTTAACCTTTGACCGTTTGCCCTGAAGTCATGGTTAGTACGCTATCTGGGCACGGTCAAAGGTTATATTATATGGCCATTTATGAACTAAGCCAAATATAGAAAATCTGAAAAACACCCATCTAGATATTGCTGTCCTGATTCTAAATATGTTTCACATTCATGTTTTGGATCATCCATGACTTCAGGACAAACGGTCAAAGGTTATATTAGGTGGCCAATTTCGAACTAGGCCAAATTTTGAAAACTGAACAAAGACCCGGGTAGATATCACCCTCCTGATTCTAAATATGTTTTGTGTCAATCGCTGCGACCATCCCTGACTTCAGGGCAAACGGTCAAAGTTTCGATTGTAAATATGTAGTAACTTCAGCCCAGTATTCTCTCCAAGATATTTATCGGGAACTAAATTTAGGTAGTAGAAGATGATTCAAAATGCTAATAAAAATCATTACAGCAATTTTCGAGGGAGCGTACATCTTGAGTTACAAAGCGAACTACAGATACGGTTGGGCGCACACGCGACCATCTTTCATTCGTACCTACGTTTACGTTTCAGACGTAGAACGTAGTTGTGCGGTAAAGTTGATGAAGATGTGCACTCAACTTATTACATTCATCCGGCACGAAGTAGTACGTATTTCACGTTACAAAATAGTAAAATTATGGAACACCAGTAATTACAATTGTCCAAATAATTGTTACTTTCCTAGATTCCACGAAGTTGTAATCGGCTGAAGAATAACTTCGAGTTCTCTTCAGATCTTCAGACCGAGCCTTTTTGAGAAAATGGTCTGTGTGTGTCAACGCCATTGAGAGAAAACGGCATAACCAAATCAGTTGAAACTTGATATCTAGCCCACAGGCAAAATCCACCAAAACTACAATTATCATAGTGATCAACACACCTTTTTTTTCCTCAAAATCGGCTCCGATGATTTTGATTAATTTTTTTGTATAGTAGACATCTCCAAATGTGACGACAATATCATAAAGTTCTATGACGCGTACAGCACAGTAAATTACCAAACATTTCGACGAAAATTGATTTTGCCGCAGTTTTTTCCTCATAAACTCCGCTCAAAGGTTGCTAGAACTTTTGTAGAAACTGAGACAATAGTCCAATAAAGTGTTTACGAGATAATAACGCTCGTAAATATACATAGGAGTTACACCAGAAATTCTGGAATTTCAACCATTGCCGTTTCATTTACTATCATTTCTAAACGTTTTTACCCGGTGACCCACAAAAGTGATTATTACGCTTGTCAAAAAAATCGTGTGTACATCCTCATTAATTCTATGGGTACAAATATCTCAATAATATTCTCTGCACAAGCACGAGCAGCACAATAAATTCCGGAACTGTAAGTTCTACCGCTAAACTGGAGTTATACCTCGTTCAAATGAACTAAGTGAAAAGTACATTGAATTCGTCGTAAAAGCCATGAAAACCAACAAATTTAAGGAAAAAGTTGTGTGATCCGGCGCACGAAATATTTTATTTTCAAGTCAGTATACCTCAAACGTAAAGATCTGAAGAAGAGTCAATTTTTTAACTTTCGGGTAGAGTGGATCGTAAAACAATATGAGTTTTCTTTTCACATTCTTCAGCTCTATGGAGTTGGAAGGGAATTGTTTGGGTCATATTCCAGGACTATCAACATGAACTTTCCTTAAAATTGAATATGATCTTGACAATCTCATAAACCACCGCCGTTACCTCAAACGACAACCTAATAAAATTGGGAACCTTGAGACCAACCGATGCTGTCCAGAACTTTATGTCGTAACAGGTACGAGTATATATTTTCTGGAGTAGTAAAAGTCGTTCAAAAGGCTGAGCGGAGTTATGTAACGCGTAGCACGAGACTTTCCTATTAATGCCTTCAGTTTCCAGTTATCAGCTGGTCACAGCATGTGAAAATAAACAAAAGAAAGTGAAAACACAAATGAAATGAAATGAACGTGAATTTACCTCGAAATTCAATCAAATACGTAATATCTTGAGGACACCCGAACGCTTGAACCTATGTACAATAAATAAACCGCTTGAATTTGGAAAACAAAATTCAGCCGATCGCAAATTATTCTTTGCTGCGAAGGAAAAGACCAACTTGTCAAGCGAAGATGTTGTTCTCCGTTCAAGTCGAACAAGAATCATCAAAAGTCGTTTCCATGAATTGATTAATAATTAATTTCGACGAGTGACGAGCAGCTCGGAGAAATTCCCTAAATTAACGTCTCTTCAGGTTCAGACAACAGAATCCACGATTTGATTCCGGAATTGAATCCCGAACCTAAGGCGGTTGTGAAGGGGTTGGGATTGGGAGCCTTCACTTAGTTTGCATTCACAAATTAAAGGGCTGTTTTAGAGTCTTGTAAGGGCACTTAACGATCGGCTCGCCTTCAGACGATTTGTTACGGCGTCGTCCCTTTTGGAAAGTTGTTTGTGAGGCATTTCCATCGAATCTTGCGAGAGAGCTGTGGACTGGGGGGGGGGGGATCTCGTGTTCTGTGGAGAGATCGAGGGCTGAATATCAAAACTGTGCTGCGATTGAGGGTACACTCGTGTGCTTAGCCCGTAGACTTCCACATATTTCTATTCATGAACGTGACTTCGGCGGCTTATGAAGGAAGAGAATAAAATAACACTGAAAGAAGTTACACATATCGCACGCTTCCAAAGCCATAAACAGTGACCAAGAGATTTGGGATTTTATGCCACGACTTTGTTGTAGTCGAGATTTCCCAGAACATTTAGGCGATGAACGTAGTTTAGATAATTAAACGTGTTTAATTATTATTACTAATTCGGTGTCCTATTCAGTTGCGTTCTTACTTTCCTTGGCTCTACGAAGTAGTAAGGAAAGTTACGTAATTTGATTTGGGCTGCTGTCTGCGTTTTAATGAGCCGAGAGAAAACGTGAACACTAAATCAACTCAAACTTGATATCTAGCCCACTGATCATCATCAGACGCCAAAATGAGGGTATGGGCATAATGTACCAAAAACTAACTATAGTTATCACAGTGATCAAAACGCAACTTTTTTTTCTCAAAAATAACTGTAACGATTTTGATTACATTTCTTGTATAGACATCTCCAAATGACACGACAATACCACGAAGTTCTTATAGGCGGGAAAATGAGCAGCACAATGAATTACTAAACGTTTCGACGAAAAGCGACTTTAGCGCAATTTGTTCTTTCTAACTTCCGCTCAAATGTTACTAGCACCGTGACATAAATTGAGGTGGTAGCACAATCAATTGTCCACACCGTTAGCGCCAAATCACTACGTAGTATAAAACACAGTCGCTGTCGCTGTCCGTCCCTATGTCTGTTCTATGCTTAAATCTTTAAAACCACGTAACGGATTTTGAAGCAGTTTTTTAAATACAGTGATTCAAGAGGAAAGTAGGAACAATGATGAATTTGGAGGTTTCTAATGTTATGTAAATAAACACATTTTTTTGCGCTGACATTGCCAACGCTGGCTGAAATCCACGAGATAATCAAAATAATGCAATACAGTATTGTACGCCTTACACAGGTCATCAAAAAAGTCCACGATGGTATACGTCTGTCTTTCGAAGATCACCCACAACAATCATTTATTATCCTATGAATTGTACGGGGAAAAATGGCTTATTAACGAAGTGATGTTAAGCAATACAGCATTAATCCGTATCCAAATAAGTACCTCAAATACACTGTCCATTTAATATAGATCAATATGTCCATGTACAGCATGCAATTTAAATGAATATTTCCGAAAAAAATAAATTCGCTTAGCCCTAACAGCACTTTATGTTTTTGGTCGAAAGAATAGTAAGTAAGATAGTTTTGACTGCAGCACTTACTAATAATTTGTGCAATTTGTTCATAATCATACGCATCGTTTAAACGTGTATTTCTGTGTAAAAAACTTTTATAGAAATAATAATTATGTCTTGAAGAAGTCTGCAGAAGAGGAACCCAAGGTGTAAATATCACACAACTTTCCTTAGCTCTACGTCAATTCACTTTCTATGTGGTTTTTCCTACTTAATCAATTCATTTATCACTCAGTTCATTTGAACATGGTCAAACAACACTTCATAGCAGCAGCGCTTACAGTCCCGGAATTTAATTTCAGAGAATTAATTAGGCTGTAAACACGACTTTTTTGAAGAAGGATAGCAATTACTTTTGCATAGCTATTGGGTAAAAACTGGTTGTAAGCGAAACGGCGGTAGCTGAAAATCAGGAATTTGTGGAGTGAGTGGTCACCCTATAGGTATTGAATTGGACTACCACACCAACTTTTTTTAACATTCTAGTAACATTTCGGCGGAGGTTATAAGAAAAAAACCGCGCTAAACCTGTTCGACACGAAGCGTCGAAGTTGTCAGAGTCTTTGACCTCGGACTTCCCCGCGTCATTGTCTCCGACCGCCTAATTGTCTCCAAGTATTTCAATACCTGCCCCTCACCTGCGGGAATCCCTCAGCTGCCGGCCCCCCAGCTACCTTTTCTAGGTTTTCCCCTTTCTTTATTTCTTTCTCCCAATTTCATTTTCCTATCGACGACAGAGCTCTTCCAAAATCATTCTGCTTCCAATAACCATCCCAGTAACTTCTTACTCTCTCATACGGTTGCCCACGCCAGTTCACGCGTTCCGAGTACTGCCCTTGTGTCGCCCATTTGTACTCCATCTCACCTCAGTTTTAATTCTACTCAATTCCGTACGCACGTATAATACAGTCCTCCTCACGCTCACCGAGTTTCAGTTTTATTGCAATCCTCAGCTCCCCCTTTCGTGCACCCAACAAAAACTTTTCGTAATTTATTGTGCTGCTCTCGTCATTTTCTCGCCAATAAGAACTTTGTCGGATAAAAAATTTAATCAAAATAGTTAGAGCAGTTTTTGAGGAAAAACAATATTTGGTCACTGGTTTTGATCACTATGATAACTATAGTAAACTTTCGGTGGATTTTGCGCATACCCTTCATTTGGCGTCCCATGGTTACCTCCACGTTAAATATCAAGTTTGAGCTGATTTGGTACGGTCGTTTTCTCTAACAATCGTTCACACACACCACCACACACAGACCATCTTCCCAAATAGTGTTTTTCGGACTCAGTAGGGGCTGAAACGTAAAGACCAGAAGAAAATTTTGTTTTCTGCCGAGAACTTTCCTTTCTACTTTGTAGAGCCAAGAAAAGTAAAACAGGGCCGAGAACGTTTAAATTGCTCTGAGTAATGAATCATAAATTGGTGCCGTGTATCTTAAGACGCTAATGCGTAACGACGTTGGTCAGATGTAGCCTGAACGGGCCACTAGGAAGGTGTTTAAGAGCTAATCCAGATATTCCTTAATTCCAACCGCCGCCGTTGCTCGCAGTTCTAACCCGATAATTCCGAAGCAGTGAACACGATCCTCCTCAAAAAAAATCACAGTGACAGCCTCAAATCACCTGGGTACTGATCGTTTAATGAGAGGAGTTGTACCCCAAGTAGGGGCGGTAAAATAAATTCCGGAAACTTACGCACCACCAGTTTTTATGTAGTATTGTTATAAACAGAATGATAAACAGTTTTGATTAGTTGCCAAAGTCAAGAATCGCTGAATGCCCGTGGGGCTTAGGAAAGTTGTGTAACTCAAAATTAGTGTAAATAGACAATACTTCATCTTATCATTGAAATGGGTTACCACAATTTCGTCGCGAATGATTTAATCGGTATGCGGGTTAGATCTGGATGTGAGAAGGCGCTTCAAAAGCACTATGAACTGGAATCGACGAGCAATAAATAAAAGATTAAAAAGCAGATAAAAATTATTTCACAAAACGACGACCTCGACAGGAAGTCCTCTGAGTCAAAAATAACTCCCCAACGCAACATCGGACTAGTTTCAGAACTTTATCCTACCCTTTTCTGCCTCCATGGATCAATGTGCCAAACTACTTGTTAGTCCGATCTGGAAATACGCTCTGCTTAAATGGAGCACGTGGTCTGTCTCGCAGTTTAAAAGGGCTAAACAAAATCAAAATGTAGTTCCGCCAAAGTCTGAATTCGTACAAAGAAAACCATGTCCCACGGACTAAATGACGGACGATGTTCCGTCACACCTGATAACAACCTTCGTTTTGTATTTTCAACGCCAAATCATTAACCTAAATCCCATTTTCACGTTCGTTTACCGAAATAGTAAAGGAAGTATTGCAATAATGTACAAAAAAATTGATTTTCCTTCATATCTTTACGTTTTCAGGTTATATGAATCAAAAAACCCTATTCGAAGCGTACGTTCGGTTCGGGGAGATCGGCTCAACCGATTAAGGTCGTTTTTTTCAAGGCAGGAAAATAAAATTGTGGCAGTTCCTGTAGCCAGAACCGAGAGAGGAGGAGGAAGGGAACTGTACTTTAAGGTGATGTGTCAATTTAATATAAAATGTCGGAGCCGTTTTTGAGAAAATATTTGTAATTGGATCCCTAGAACTATAGTTTTACTCCAACTACTGTACTCCAATAATCGCCATGTTGTATTGAGTAATTGAGCAAGTTTTATACGTAGATATGGTGAAAAGATAAAATCAATTGAATGACTTCGCCTGTTGAAATGAACACCACATTCAATGGCGAGCCTCGACAATTTTAAACGAAATCGAATCATCGGCGTTCTTCCGGAAACATTACACATTTCGTTCGCATCCTGAGTTATCCCTGAGTCATAAAAGCGTTGTAATTTAACAAGACTTATGAATAATTCCGGCAAATTACCGCACGAAAAATCATGTTCAAGAGTAAAAGAAGAAGATTAAATTAAAAAATGGAGGCTCACGTGTTTTGCAATGCAAATTAACTGAAAGGATTAGCACGAGGAGTTCTTCGTGTCGCGTGGTGGAGTACGTATTGTATGGTCGAGAGGGTGAATCAAGAATAGCACGAGGGGAACCTGATGTGTGCGACGAAAGTGTGCAGAAGTAAGAGGGAAAAATGAAAATACCGTGGAGTGATGTGAGTACGTATGAGAGAGCTCCTGGGGCATAGCTTGCAACGTAATACATCACAAGTCTGCAGAAGATATTTACCCCCACCCCCTTCCTTCACATTTTTTTTTCACGTGAATGAAGATGGCTGCCCAGCCGAAACATCAAGTATTGCTCTGTTAGTTATACGTCTACTCCGTCGGCCTTTCCTAATATTTGTGTACCGGAACGAACTGAACTGTTTCATTTAGCGAAGGCTCGTCCAGGGCATTTGTGCTGACTGGACACCTGAACTGCCTCAATTCGCTCGAAACTTCGGTGTCATCAGTCGTGATAAGGCGGTTCTCTCGTCGAGGCGTCGCCCTGACGCCCGTGCTCGCGTTCACCCCCACCCAGTTCCCTGTTTGTGGTGGTAAAACTTCTCCGAGTGCAATTGTGACTAAAACTCTCGGTACTCACTCCCCGACTGACTTAGTGCAATATCGCTACATAAACGTAACCTCCTCAAACCCTAATAGACAACCTGTGTGATGGTGAGGCTCTTCTGATAATTCAACACCCTCATACTCAGAAATTCACACTAAGAATGGCAGTCCCGCAAATAACTTTCCAGCATCCTATTATCTCGTTCCACGCCTCAACCAGATGGCCTGTGTCTTGGAGGCTTGCAGAACGTTTCACGAATGTCTGTTACAAAATCTTCCTCAACATCTTCCCGCGTATCTGTCCCCTGCCTATCTACGAACAAACGACCTCTCAAACAACGAGTCCGGGGAAATCACGCGGTTTCGAAAAGGTCTGGTGACGACAGTACTCCATCTGTGCCAAACACCTGGGGGGGGGGGGGCAAACCAAAAGTGCCCACGTTTCCTCAAATCCAGCGTGGATGCTCGAGGAATCTATGTAGAAAAGCACACGTACGAACTTTCTGGCAACTTTCAAAAGCTGCCACTCAACGTACACTAGCGAATATTGTCAATTCAGGCACCACGCGCTTGTCCATCCCATGAGCTACAGTTGTTAACAAGAGTGCAAGTGATCAATACACGGTAGTCACAGTATCTTCACGCAGAACTACACCTTCTGGAACACCTGAAAGTAGGTGTTCTCTGAGGAGGAGGGAAGCTCCGACTCCTTTCACTGAGAGAATAGTCTTTCGCCAAGGGATGAACCGATTCTTTAAACCCTGGATGTCGCAGCTGTTTGGAACGAAGACGTACAATCCACAGATAATATTGTGAAGTGCGTGCTTATTTGTATTTGTTAATTCAATACTTCCACCACAAACATGAGCATCCTTTTGGAACTTTAATCAAAATTCTCTTACTCTCTGCTCAAAATTAAGTTCCGTATTGTTGGGTGAACAGCACTTGGTGCGATATCACTACATAAACGTAACATTTCAGTCATTCGTGGTTCACCCTTACTTCTTCCTATACGTTAACCTTGTTGTATTTTTACGTTCCTCCCCTCATACGACAAGGAAAGTACTGTGATACGACGAAAAATGTCGAATTTCCTTCAAATTTTCACGTATTTATACCAACTGAATTGGAAAGAACCAGTTACTTCCAAGATTTTCTTTGGGGATTTTCTAAAGGCACGTAAATACAGCGGAGGGGAAAAAGGGTGAGTCGCACGAAAACTGGAGTTTTCGCATTATTCACAAAAACGGCTTAGAAATCCTCTTCTAGAACTAAATACTAACTTTCGTTCCTCTGTGAACATTCGGCCAACGGAAATCAAGCAAGAGGAGGTTTTTAAAATTTGTTTGGAAGAGTGGCGACTACGTTTTTTCCTTAGTCCAGAGATAACGACCAAAATGTACTGAAAATCTTGTTTTTTAAGGTTTTCGAAACAGTAACCGCACGACTGTATTTGACAACGTTTCAGAGTGCCTTCAAGCAATCTATATCCATATTTTTCTCCCAACGTGTGTAACCATCCGTAGCACAGAGATATGAGCCAAGATACATCGTAAGATGAGATTGATACGTAAAATAAAACGCTGACCACGCTCCAACTTGTAAGAACGAAGACGAGATGAGTCCGTACCATGCAGTCACAGCACAAACAATTATTCGTGTGGTCGGGCACGTATTGAAGGAAATTCAACGTGAAACTGTCCTGCAAATTGAAAGCATAAAGAAGGGAAGTCACAACACAATCAGGAGCAAAGAGAAACAACAAGCAAAACTTCTTTTTTGTGCTGGGAAACGTTCGGAACTCGAAAGAGATGTGATGAAGTTTCTGTGTGACGTCGCTAACCGCTACAAACCCATCCGTAAGGAGTTGACTACGAATTCTCCACTACATACGAGCAGTTCAGCTAGGTGAGTGACTCAGCATTGCGCCTATCATACTCGCATTGGCCGAAACGGACTCTTTCGTCCCTTAAACAGTGAAGCCGTTGCCGAAACACGTCAACATAGAAATTGGTAGGAATTCCAACATCCTTCACACGATTGCAAGAGCGTCATTTTCTATCATCAGCTTTATGACCCCACAACGGCATTTCTTGTCATAGACATACGGAGGGCAAACCAAAGTAAAGACGGCGGTTGTATTGATCCTGGTCTCATTAGGTGATGAGACCAGTCCCTGGTAAAGGACTCAACCGCTTTTGAAGACGTTGCCTTCGAAAAGATGATTGCAGGAAGAGGATTCCGCCTCGTCATTGGATTAAGCAGTTCCTTCCAGGGGTCGGTCCCTAAGGATTTTCTACCCGAAAAATCAAATTCTGGGACAGGGTTTAAAAGGGTAACGAGCCAATCGTGGAGTTCGCAGGCGAATGCATTTTCTTCGGTAACTTGAACCCATAGATTGACCATTTCGCGTTCCATGAGATCAAACCACTTTATCATAATGAATGAGAATATAAATTACTTCATTTCTGATACAGAACAGCCTCAGTATGTATAGTGTGTTGTCGAACCTACTGGAGAACGAGGATAGCTGTGTGATTTGCCCCACCAGATTTTCTTGTTGAGTCTTGGCAATGACAGAATATTTGGACTTGTTCGTGTTTATTCAAATTGCGACCTTTTGAAAAACTCAACTTCAATAATTACGACTAGAAACATATTTTTATAAAAAGTTATGCACTTTCTGGAGAAACTAGTTGTCCGAACAGCAAATGTGCTATGTCAGAAGACACCACTGGGCACCACGCATTGAGAGGGTAGAACAGGCCCAATACTACTGCCAAGAAGGTGCAAACACGACATTTAGGTCAGAGAAGGTCTCGCGACGTGTTTCTCTATCTAACGCGAATTGGAGATCAATTCAATGTCTTCCTTGTTGCCGTGACAATATTTTCGTTTCCGGTGCGAAAACGTTACGCTTTCATGAGCAATGCGACAGATTGCTGATAAAAAGTCCCTCGACTGTCACGCTCGGGCTGCTTCAGTCCGTCAAGTCACGCGAACGCCTTATTTGATTGTTCAAACGTTATACATTTTTAAACGAGAGAAGTTTAGCCATTTAGATCATTATCTCATAATTGAAATTGGTCGTAAAAGGAGGAAATATCTATTTTCAAAGTGCGTAAGGCGCGTAACTATATTTGAACAGTCCCCCAAGACTCGAAACATGAGCTAAACTTCGTCATTACCTGTGAAGCGGACATTCCGGAAGGATTTGGCAACCGTTCCATTGGAAGTTCCAGTGATAAATCAGGTGCTATCCATCTCTTCACTTTCCCAACACCCGAACACATACGAAATGTGAACATTTCACCATAAATGCGCTTTCTGGTCATCCAACGAGCTTCTACGAGGAACTGTTTGAAAATGCTTCACATTCCGGTGACTCCATCCAAACCGGTGCTGTGCAAACTCAAGATCAGTCACAGCATGCGCAATATCTAACGTAGATACCTGCAGAGCAACCAGGCGCATACTGAGCAAAACATCTGATGACACGTACCCCATATCAGCCCCTCAGCCCCTCGTGGATTCTACTCATGCTCATTAATGCAATTTATTTCTCACTCAGTTCTCGCAAAAGGTAATGTTCATTAGATGCCAGGTTGTGGTAAAGGGTAACGGCACAGGTAGACGGAAGACTTGTGAGAGCTACCTCACCAATCGTGTAAGAACGAAGACAAGAAATTGCCAAAGCTATAGATGGTGGTGACTGGGCACTGCAAAGAATATTTATAGCACAACAAGACAGTGCTTGAGTCAATGCGATCCTGAAGAACAAAGGAGTAGGATAACAAATTGCAGGAAGATTTTCACGCCACCGGCGAGTGCCTGCGAATGGACATAGAAGAACACAGAGCACACTCTTATCTACAACGAGAACGAACGACAATCAATAGCCCTGCAAGGCGCCTAGAACTCCCGAGAGAAGATACCAACATAACGAATTGTGTGCACGCAACGAATAACGTACCATCATTCTGTGTGTGCCATCGAAAAACAGGAACACACGAAAATTGAAATTCAGAACAAAACTGAAATAAAAACGCACAAGTATAACAAAATGGATCAAAAGCTGGGAGAGGAGGAAAGTAAAGTTGTGTTGAGTTTTTAGAGTTTTTGAATAACAATCAGAGAAACTATATTGAGACCGGACTTGATTCAGGTTTCTGATATTCAATGACTTCGACATGATTCATGTTTGCGGCCATCCAGGGCTTGTAGCCAACAGTCAAAGTTGTGTATCGTCGTGTTGGTTACGTTCATGTCTGCAACCAGCGGTGAAAGTCATCGGTGGCCAATTTCCTGATGTCAAATTCGCTCCACTCCACGTGCATGTCTACGATAATCAACGACTCGTGGGCAGAAGATCAAACTTTTGATTATGAATATGTAGCTTACTTCAGCCCAGTCACTCTACTCAGTGCAGAGGTAAGGTTTAGAAGAGGATCTTCCTCACGTTCAACGTCTCATACCATCTCCAAATGTCTCGATCATTTTGTTCTTCGTATATTTAGTGTTTTTGGTGATCATTGCATTTTTATTTTTTACTCGAAGGGATTCGTTACAATTTAATTTTTGTTCATTCCTTTTATTCCTGTTTATTTTAAATTTGTTTACTTTCCTTAACCATACGGAGTTGGAAGGGAAGTGATCTTATCGGCTGGAGCACAAATTTGGAGTTTTCTAAGGCTATTACGTACGGAAAAAGCACTTCAGGAATATGGTCTGTGTATGTAGAAACGATTGAGAGAAAACGAACCAAATCGGTTAGAATTTCATATTCTGCGGCACCAAAATAAGGATACTGGCGAAATCGGTACAAAACCAACTAGTTATCGTGGTGATATAAACACCAAATACGTTTTTCTGATGACGGGAGCAGCGCAATAAATTACCAAACACTTTTAGCACAGTTTTTGAGAATGAGAAAGTATGATGGTAATCGAATAAACTACCTCGACGGTGAGCGTTCTGTAGCAATCATGCAGAATTCAAGTACAATCTCGAAAATTCCGGAATGCGAATAGTCGCCGCTGCACAAACTGTCATTTCACCCCCAGTTTTTACCCAATTATTCCGATACAGTAAACACGTTCCTCTTGTAATGTGTTTAGGGAATTCATATTCGAAATCCCCCCGTTCACAAGGTGTGGGAGGAAGTTCGCAATTGAACCGCATGTAAATAAATCATCAAAAACCAAATACTTTCTTAAATTATACATAAACAATATAACAGAGAAATGAAATTAAGAGTGAAATAAGACCCACTTTGAATATAATGGAAAAATATAGAAATGAAATGAATTGAACTCCTTTTTCAAAAATAAATCAATTTAATCTAATAGCTCGGATCGTGATTACAGTTAGGGGACATGGGATAAATAACCCCAGGGGTTTACCTGCCTTTATCCAACAATATTCAAATGGGAAAAAGCACTAAAACTATCCACTGGCAAACAAGTAGGGAAGCTCGATTGAGATGTGACAATCAGCAAGTAATGGCCGTCACAATCTACGTCGCGGAAAACCCAACAAACCTCTTCCTGCTGCAGTCCCGCCAACCGGTGAAGCCTAGCGTCTAAACGAAGGAGGGCTAGCGGATAATGAAGCTTGTATCAATTGCACTTTTCACGAAATTTGACAGCCTTACGAATTACCTACGTACTGACGTAAAACGTGAAAGTGGTAGGGAACTGAGTAAAAAATAGATCGGATGTTGAGGCTCGAAAATAGCTGATTGTACGCGGTGCTGGGGAAAGTTGTGGGATGCGTCGTAACGCATATTTATCGAGCGAGAATTACTATTTATCCATCGTTTAATTCATTTTTGTTACCACTCCTGTTCTTTCTACGCCCTTTTCAACGCTAAGTTTCTTTTCGGACACCTATCGTAGTCACGAACAGCACACCATTCCATAATTACCTTTTCCTCTACACTATCCCTTTCTTCATCTGTTCAAATACCATTCTCTTAGTTCTGAAAAGCTTCCGTGTACATGGAAGTATTTTAATTTCTCACATACCAGTTCCCTGTGTTTACGTATTTCGTTCGAACCGAGCGAATCTAGAACTCGTTAGCGGACACCGTGAGACGGATTTTGGTGCCAACATTCTTCAAAATTTGGCAACGTCTTCATTTTTCAACGAAAATTCTAATAAAGAGTCGAAGCGGATGTAATTTAATTCGAAAGCGAAGTTGGCGTTTTTTAGTTCTTTTTTGTTTTCCTCCAAAACACGACAGACCGGAACGTCCCAGCCGTCGTCGGTCAAAAAACCTCTCAAATTCTTCGACCGCTTTTCCAAACGATATTCTCTCCCGATCCTCATACCCTAATTGTCTCCAACGCCCTTCGTACTCGTCGTAGGACTTGCCAAACCCTTTTTGTTTTTGTTCCTCGTGTCAATATTTACGTTTCTTCTTATCGAGACCCCTAGGTTGGAGTACTCCACAAATTCATTGACCTCTTTTTATAACCCTCACCGCCACCACATCCCTCATCTTCGCCTCTTCAACCCCTCCTTAATTGCCTTCACACTTGCCATACCCTTTTCGCATTTTTCTCTTTGTCCTCGATAAGTGGGGAACACGGAAATTTGTATTGCGACATCAGGAACAAAATAAAGGCAAGTTACAAATAAAAGGGTTTCACTCCTTCTGAGATATTTCTTCTAATTACAAAGGAATTGGGATCTCAAATCCCGAAATATCTGGTGGCAACACAGAACATTCCGAAACTTCAGTAAATCCGACGATCTGCTGCGCTTTAGATTCTACGGCAGCATTTATGGGGAACAAACACTGCACTCTGAGAATTTGATAAAAATCGTTATGGCCATTTATGAGAAAATTAGAAAAACGATCATTGAATGTTCGGCAAACGTTAGTTTATTTTCATCTCATCTACGTCGGTTTATATCTGCGTTCGGATAGTCACGAAAATAGTTCTGTGGGATAAAACGGGAGTATAGTTTGCTTGAAGGTTGCGCCAGGTTAATAAAATTCCATTATGCAGTCTCGAAAATGCAAGCAGATAGTTTGAAGTCGATTGTCACATCATTATAGTTACTCTTATAGAAGGGTGTAGTGAGCACAATTAATTGTCTCGACACAAGTTTAACAGCCAGCGGCCACGTCTACAATAATCGTTTCTATGCCCGCTCTCCTCAGTGCAACTGATCAAAAACCATCCAGCTATGAAAAGTGGAAGGGACTGAATCCTAATATTGTCGCCACAATCGCCATTCAATCACTAACACGGCCAAACCTACAATCAGAAACATGGATTATTGTATACAAACTAGATGCACTAGCATACCTTGCCAATAAGCACTCCTATACTTCCTCAATATAAGGGTAAATGAATGGGCACTGAAACACATAGCAAAGTTATGCTTGCTGCTAAGCCCTAGCCAAGAAACAAGCACTCCATAAAAGTAATTTCTCACGGACTCGACATCTTTCTGATGAGTAGTCTTTCAGATGTCGCGACAATTTGCACACAGTTTGCTACTGTCACTTCATCTAAGTCTGCTGCACCATAAATGTCAGCCTATCAGTAATCATAGCTTATCAGATATGCAGATAAGAGAGATATGTTTGAAGACACTCTGTGAGTTTGAACAAATCGTAACAGCCATTTTTGCGAAAAGTTAACTAAAAACCGCTCGTTATCTCCGTTCACCGAGGGTACAAGGGCAGAAGTTAGGTATTAGTTAGTAGAAGAAGTTTATCAAAACTAGGAAAATCAATAAGGTATTTTGATTATAACTGCAGGGTACGTATAAAAATTATTGGGACTAGTGCGTAGGATCGAGTGAGTTCAGTAGTTCTGACCTTCAAAACGTACCGAAAATCAGTCACCTGCGAGGCTTTGTTCAGGCACGATTGAGTTTTTTGTGGACCTCCGTCCAGTGACTCGGTGCAAGCGGCGAACAATCGAACGGAGGAACGCGATTAAATGTTGTGTTGGACTAGGGCAATCGGGTGCGGAAACCTTGGACGTGATTCGTCACGTGTACAAGGATCAGAGCGTGTCATGAACTGCAGTTTCTAAGAGGCACAAGCTTTTCAAAGGTGGCCGAGGACGAGACACGCGTCGGAAGGTCGCCGTTGTCGAGAACCAACGAAAACGTGCATCGTGTGCGTGAAGTGCTAAATTCAGATCGTCGGTGAAGTGTCCGCATGATCGCAGATCAAACTGGAATCGATAAAATGACAATGCGCACTATTATCACTAAAAATGTGGAGATGCGCAAGATCTGCGCTAATAAACTCGTTACGAGGGTCTTGACGGACGAAAAAACGCAGAAGACCTGTTGGCTTTCGAGCAGTCCCGACTTTTAAACAGACGCACATCCACGCACCATTCTCTCAAATGATGTTTTTCCGACTCAATAGCCCTTGAAACGTAAAGATCTGAAGAAAACTCGAAACAAACATTTTCTGCCTATTACAAAACTTTCCTCCCTACTACGCGTGTCTATGGAAATATATACTTGTTTCCTCTTTTTCAAATCTATAAAACCAATACAAATGAAGGGAAAACAAAAAAATGACCCATTATTTCTACGGGAACGTTTAACGAAGTCGCTCCAGAGTTACGTCCTCAATTCAGAACCATGAACACTCAAAGATCCGCTCTTTATAACCAATCAATACAGTTACCAGTAGGTTTTAACTCGGAGTTAACTAGAGGGGATGGAAGCAACTCGTGCAATGGTTTTCCGTGTCAACACCCTCCTAGAAAAAGCCGATATCTTGATTCAGGTTGGTGTTTGTCAGTTAAACAGCTAACAAGACGCCGGAGTAGTAGAAAAAAAAAAAAAAAAAAAAAGCTAAGGTTTTGACTCCGGAGATGTGAAACATTCCATCGCACAGACTTTTTTCGCGACTGTGATCCAAATTGGCTTCATTATTCGCTCTTCAAATACTAACAAGAGCCAGTGTTCATAATAATGATCTCCGGTAACGCGTGGAGCTCGAGCGTTCTTCGAAGTACTGGGAAAGGTTCGCGAAGAAGGAACAAGGCGAAAAGGAAAAGTTGAATCGATAATTTCCATCTCGAAACCTTTTGTAACGACGAAACGTGACGCAGAAGAGAGCCCTGGGCAAGGGCGCGGGTTTCGTCACAGAGCGTACGTAATTCACTTTGCCACGGGCGAGGGGAAACGGAAGAGGAAGAAGGCCCGGAGTACGAAGGAGTAATGACATTAACTGAGATATCTTACTTAGGTTCCCTTTTTCCACCGAACGGTGACGTTGAAATATATTTTCCAGGCCACTAGGAGGAGGAACTAGGCGTTCGGCTCATTCAACAAGGCTGCCAACATACGTTGCTCGTAAATTTTCCTAACAACTCAGACTCCCTTTTCATAATAAACGGAGGGCTTCAGTATATAATTTACGGTTCATGTTGGGGAACGCGTTATTCAAAGAAGATTTAGGTCTCATTAGATGAGAAATTAGGTTGTTATTCTTCTACAGCTCTAGCGATGGAATATTGACAGCCCTGTACGATCATGAAATAAGTTAATTTACGCCGATGAGAAATTAAGTAAATCAATCTCTAGGTAGCGCTCACCAAATCTGTAGAAACTGCTCTCTGACGACTTTTTGCCTAGCGTCGCTCCTTCTTCTATACTGCAGCCTCCGACAAGTGGGTGGAAGTTCTTTGTAACAATCTGAAACCAGAAACATAACAAAACATGTAATAACACAGCACATGATAACTGCTGTCATAGCTGGTAAAAGGGGACTTGAGCGCTGGAGCCTGTTGGTTCATTGACTGAGCTTCCTAAGGTACCAACAAGGCGAAACTCCACAGTTATTGCAGGACAGGGAAGCTCAGCCACAAGAATTAGATCAGGAGGGACACCAGAGATAACGTGAGTGCCTTGACTGGGAGAAAAAAACCACTACTAGCACGACATACCTCATAAATCACGACTGATCTAATCGCTCTGAGATATAACGCCTATATGGCTTTGCGAAACAGTCAATATGCGACGAAAGACCATCATCTTAATAAATTAGCTGAAGGTTGGTCGTTGAATTGGAGTATTGGAATACTATCAACTAGTTTCAAGGCAGGTCAGCATCCCAGATTCACCGAGGTCCTACTTTCCATCGTTCTGAATGACTAATAACAGCTTTGAAGGTAAAATAATTCTGCCCTGAAGTGGCGGTAGGAAACCAAATTAAAAGCGACCTTCGACCCCGTTCTGCTACTTCGTATTCATTTTATCAACTCGTAGCGCTCAGCAGTCGTTCCTAAACGTTCAGTTGCCTCTCGCTGGCAGTCGTGAGGGAAGTAGGATTCAGGACTGTGGTATTCATATCCCTTGTGACAACATCATGAATCTTTGTCTATCACCACTAGACTACGATCACTGGGGTACCTATGATGGGAGTGAGGCGGTACAACTTGATCACAAACCAAGTCTGTAGCCAGACATCGAATATATTGGATTCTGTGAAGTCTTCACATAAGACGTCTCGCTATAATTTATTTTCGACACTAACATTCTTGCATCAGCTACAGAGAAGTTTAGTGAATCAGTAATACTTGGTTCCCACTGGATTTATCTGAATATTTCCGGCAATGCTTTCTGTTGCAAAGTTGAAGAGAGTGGTAGGAAGTGGATCATGGGAACCACAGGGATGTTCACTACTTAATATCCCCCCACCCACCACAACCACCCCACCCCGCCACCCCCACCCTTGACTCAGCAAGCTGCCTGTTTCATTGCCACACTCACTACACACACGAATTTTTGGAGCTGGGCAAAACCGGTACAAACAGGTCCTTAAATGATTATCGTAGGGACACTTACTCAGCCACGAAAGATGTCTAGTCGTCTCCAACTTGTGCCTGAACCTTTCCACATCATGTTTGAGGTCCTGAACAGCCGGTGGAAGAGGGGAAACCCGATCAGCCAGTTGCCGCTCCAACTCGACGACCCTGAAACAACCGAAGCCACTGAAAATGAAAATGATTTATTTTTCTTCGACTCAAAACTAGGGCTGGTCATATTTAATGGACTAGGTCGTATTTAACTGGGACTAGACCATATTTAATACTAAATACTAGGACTAGGTCATCTCTAGTACTACACAGCAGGACAAGGCGTATTTAATACTACACACTAAGTGTTAAGCGCACGAGAGGGGTTACTCAAGAACGGAGTTGATAAATAAAAGGGAACTCAGTGAGCATGAGTGAGGACTTTATTGAGCTTTAACAGAAAAGCGATATGAGGTTGAGAATACATGCACGGACACAAGGGGGCTCTGAATGTGCATGAACTGGTTGCTTGGGAAACTGAGTGGTAGAGCTGTGAATGGCCCGGGAGTTGATACAGGAATGTCAGTCGTGAGCACTGGTAGACGAGTACCTGGGAAGAACTGTTTGTGTTGGAGAAGGAAGTAAATCGAGGGGAGGTAAGGATATTTTGGAAAGCCCGAAAAGGGGAAATCCGTTGTCACTTCGGAAGCAAAAACCGATCTTAACCCCTTTGTCTGGAGGAGCAGCTGACTGAAACAGCAAGACAGTTAATGATAGATAAAGCATTTGGAACCATTAACCACCAATATATTCAATTGTCGACGTCAAACGAGGGAGAGCAGGAAGAGATTTAGAAGTAGCTAATTGTGAAAGGAAATGTCAAAATGGTGTGAACCTTTGTTAATGACCCTACTGCCAGCAATTAGTTCCATTAATTTCCAACTAATTCCCCTATCTACAACGTGAACAATCTTTGAGAAGCTTGGTGGTCGGGGGGTTGAGAATTAGCTGGCAAGGAAGAATACAACTTTGAAGTACTCCAGTAGCACAATAATAATCCTCCCCCATCCCCCTTCACTCATCCAATGGCACGTTAAAAGTATAAAAAACGATATGCACTGAGTAGGAGAGCGGTTGATACCAATAGCAACATAGCATCGCTGACGGGCGACAGTTCCGTTCGTGTTCTCGAAATTGATTGCTCATACAGTACAATACTTTTACAGGGCCGAGTAAAACGATGAATCGACGTTGTTGCTTCCCTGAGTGGCGAACGCAACTGGCAATATTCGCTATACGGCGGTTGTGGGACGGAACGTAAAATGGAAAAATCTGAGTATGGAGACGGTATTTTCCAAGCTGTCTCCGTCGTCTCGTCGATATTCCACCGCTCGAGTTGCAACGCGTTGCATTGAATGCTGAAACGAATCGCAGAATAGAGGAGGGGGATAAACGTTCATAAAATACGTCGGGAACACGGCGACAGCGAAAAGCGACAATGGTATTTAAGGACGTTACTGAAAGCAAAATCCGATATTATCAACTCGGGAACAATCGCAATATTGCAGTTTTAACGACTCACAACTGGAAACTCTACGTTCTCATAATCTTGAGAAGCTACTTTCAGGTAGTTCGTCCCTTCGTCGAAGTTGGCTAAAGCCTGTACAGGGAGTAAAGGCCATCGAGTGTTGTCACAGAACGACAGAGTGAACTATCAGCATACTTAGCACAGCAATTTATAAAATAATGAACAATTAGTGGAAACGTAAGAGAGAATAATTTAACGGTTTGAAGATGAACACCACTGCCGTTAAACATTGAATTGTTTTCTCCCCCCCCCCCCCTCATCCCTTTCCAGTAACTGTTTAATACTGCGATTCTTACGTGAACGAAAAGCGATTTGAAAAAATGGTGTGTGAGAGCGCTATTGCGAGAGAATGGCTGAACCGGAACGGCTCACGCTTCATATTTAGCCGGTAGATCGTTATGGAACACCAAAAGAAGGGTTTGAGTAAAATCAATCGTTTATTGGGCTCGCAGAGAACTATGAAAATAAATAAGTAAACAGTTCCACTTTGAACACCAGCGAGGAAGAAATGATGTATTCCTGTCTAAAATCAACACAAATAAGCGTGGTTCTCTCATATAAGCAGCCAGCAACTCATTATGTAAATAAAAACCCTGCAAATTTTTACACAATGGTTTATTATTCTCATGAACAGCTTGACCTAGTATTACTGCTCCGAGACCCAACCCATTCAATTCAGCATCGAATACTAGTAAACCATACGAAACATGACCTAGCTACAATGGAACTACGGAAACTAAATATTCCCTCGGCGCCAGGCGCCCGTAAACTTCTGTAGGCGTTTATGATCCGATGGAGGGGTGTGCGGAGGAAGTGGCCTTGGCGCACCGCCGGGCAAAAAGAGTCGAAAGGGCGTTGCGAGTCGAGCGGGCAGGTGATTGAGTTTAATATGACGGGAGGGAGTACTAACGACAAAACGTTGACTTCTGCTGTACTTCCCGCGTTATACTGCGTTTCGTTAATTTTTTTAACCATTTTTGCCCATAACAACCATGGGCTTCGTCCGATCAGATTGCCGACACCGGAGTTGTGTGCCAGATGGCGGGCACAACTAGCTACCAAATAGGATTTTTGTGTGAAAGAACGAATTTTTTAGAATCTCCATGTCTTGAAACGTAAAGTATCATATTTTGAGGGGGGGGGGGGTTGTAAACAACTGTTCGTGACCGAAAACATAGGGTTATTATTCAGAATGAACAATAAATCAAAACGGTCACAAGAATGAAGAGCCCAAGCAATAACAATATTTACGATGCCTTATATAAGTTATCGATAAATGTTAATGCCCATTCCTTACCGTCCTACTCTACTATCATGAATAGTGAACATCTGTTCGTTGGGGTTGAATAACTTCGTACGAATGTCTTTTATCGGCAAATCAGGCGGAAAGTGGAAACAGAACGTCGTGAAACTGGGGCTCCGCGCAGTGTAGCTGAAAATGTAGCAGTGGCTGGGCAAGCCATTGTCTGCACGCTCGCGTTGAAGATCTCTCCCCGTAAAGTCATTGCTAGATCCTTCGCTTGCACTGTGCCAAAGAATACCAGCTGCTCTGATTTTCCATTTCTGAGCATATTCTTCAGCTGCAGTGTCCAGGGCCCATGGCTAGGACTCCACAGTAGCTGCGCCTTGGCGCGATGGTTGAGCTTCATGACTAAGACTGCTTAGGGAGCAAGACTGATAGTCGTACATTACTTCATCAATATCTGTGTCAGTCGAATCAGATCTCCATTCCACGATATCGTGGGCCTCTAACCATCTGATACTGACGAGTCAGACCAGTTACAGTTGTAAAGTTTTACGACACTGCTTGTAGTTGTCGTGAGCTGGTTAAAAATGGAAGTTGAGAATGGTCGTTACCAAATCATTTAAGCAGCAATTAACTGTAGTGGAGTTTACTATCTCACGGCATCGAGCTTCCAATGTTAACGACTACGAACGTAAATGCAAAATGTGAAGATTTATGGAGGATTAGCCCTCGTAATTGGCTCCAGTTCCGGTTACTTTGATCTAATCTTATCCTCAAGCCTTCGATAAGCAGAATTGTTTCCTCACAAACAATAAAGGGGATTGAAGGGAAACATAGGGATTGGACGATAGGGGGGGAGGGTTAAAAAAATTTCCAATTTCCCTCTTCAAAGATGAGACACTGCGCCATTTTGCTGAGGGCGAGGGCTATGTGGAACAATCAATCGCCCCGTGATCTCAAAGTCAACAGGCGTGGAATCCTGTTAAATGAACCGTAATCCAGAGGGAGGTTGATGCGTTATGACGTGGAAACCGTTACCTCACCCTTTACCTTTCTGAGGGAGTCGGAGAGGGGGTAATAGGATGGCCTGGATATTATGTCGTTATTCCCTCCAATGGAGCTCAAGGTAATCAATCACAGATGCAGGCTCCTGCATTGATTGACCCTCGCCTGTCAACATGCACTATCTCAAACAGGTTTATCGTACATTAAAGCCCCGTTTTAAAAACAATTGCTAATAAATCCAAAAGAATTTTCCACCTAGAGTTTTTAACCCCCGTTAATAATTCATACGTTTTTATCACAAACATTTAGTTTATGCTTCACCATACATGTTTAATTGTGGCAGATAATGCGGTAAATCCATCAGTCCAGCAATTAACCTAAGGTTCGGTTGTCAATGCATCTGTTTGGCTCAGATGGAGCCAAGTTGAGGAGGTCACTCACCGTCCTCAATCTAAACGGAGTTGCCAAGGTGGCTGTTCTAACGCAGGTTGCGGCCTTGCTAGCACGTGACAGTATTGGCACTCTCGTTCAGCAGACTAGTGTGATTTCTCTTCATGGTTTACTATCCATCGTTAAAGCTGTCTACGTTTGCTTGGTGACTAAGCTTCGCTGAGTGTTGATTTATGGTATTAAAAGTTCCCCCCAAACGTCTGCTTTTGATCAAACTCGCGGGAAACGTTCAGCTAATCGGTCAGCGCAAACGTTTACTTAGTAATGCGCGGAACGACGACGCAGTCGTACGTATACAAAGGATTATGAATTTACAGGGATAGCGTAAAGTTGTGCGATGCTTCGGACCAGATATTTTGATACTACAATACTTTCACCCAATTTTCGATTTTCGTTTTTCGCCATTTGAGTTGCGGAAGCATAAAAAACCCCTGCAAATTATTACACAATGGTTTATTATACTTATGAACAGCTTGACCTAGTATTACTGCTCCCCCATCCCCATCGAATTCTATACGAAACTAGTAAACCATACGAAACATGACCTGACTACAATGGAACTATGGAAATATTCCCCCGGCGCCAGGCGCCCGTAACGTCTGATCCGATGGAGGGGTGGGACGAGGGCTTCCAGTGAACCCTCGCACGGCAATTGGCAGGACGTTGCGAGTCCAAAGGGCGCTGCTAGTCGAGCGGGCCTTGAAAACGAAACGAAACACCGCTTATTTGCGATTATACTGTGTTTCGTTAATTTTTTTAACCATTTTTGCCCATAACAACCATGGGCTTCGTCCGATCGGATTGGCGGGCACAACTAGATACCAAATGGGATTTTTGTGCGAAAGAACGAATTTTTTAGACCACGTTAAAGGCACAAAACGGCCCGACGGCGGATGAGGGACGGGTGACAGGGGCTCAGGGGACGGGGGACGGACATTGCAGATTTGGAATCCCCATGTCTTGAAACGTAAAGTATCAAATTTTGAGGGGGGGGGGGGTAGTAAAAAATTGTTCGCGACCGAAAACATAGGGTTATTATTCAGAATGAATAATAAACCAAAACCCCTTTGATATTCAGCTCTACAGTGACCAGACTGGAATTCAGGCGAATTACTGTTCAGCAGGCGGGCCGGCAGGATTGGGTTCGTTTGAACCTACAACCTCCACCATCGACCTGCCTAAGGATCTGATCCTGTAACAGACAGTCACTTTTCGAACGTGACTCGAAACCTCAACGGAGTTAAAGGGAGAATGTTAATTCTGCCTGAAAAAAAAGAAGAAAAATGCGGAGACAGATCAATCGGAGGGCCGTAGAATCACAATAAAGAGGAGGGCACACACAACGAGCGTGGTGGTTGGGGGTTGATTTTCAATTCTTCAACTGTCGGAGGAACACGTACGAACAAGTCCACAATGCCGCCTCACCCCTCTCACTCACTCTCTCTCCTCTACCTCTTTGTGCTCGGAAAATGTCGGTAAATCGTGATGAGTCGATACACGTGAAATGAAAACCCACGCCTCACTCTTTTTCTACAGTTGACGCAGAGTTCGTGGGAGCAGGACCGAGCTTTCCGCCTACGCTCAGTGAATGTGATCTCAGACCGCGAAATAACCCCGCCATTCGGTCTTTAATTTAGCAGATTTACGGGAGAACGACGTGCGAAGAGAGCTCTCCGGGAAAATTATACCTATAAATTCGAATAAATGAAAAAAGAAAAGTCTAGTCACAAGCGCGCAGCCCTCCGTGGAATGGATTTATACGGATCATCGTAGAATCAGGCTTAACAAAATGCGAAAATAACCCCTTTTCTTCTGGAAATTGCGTGGAGTGCAGAAGAAGAAGACGAAGAAAGAAACTGCGATACCTTTAAACGTGTGCTGACTGACTCCCATTGAAGGCAACCGGTTGATCGTGGTCTAGTGGTTTAGACAGGCGATTCATAATCCTCGGCGTAAGTTGAGGATTGTGGATCGAATCTCCGGCGCGATTGCCGTAATTTTTGCCTTAGTCAACAGCTCTTCAAAGCATCTCCAAATTACTTCGTAACAATTGGCGCCCAACTAGTGGTTTCTTGAATGAATTTCTTCTTCCCTAAAAAAAAAAAGAGTCCGCTCCAGGAGTAGCGGTTAAAAGACGAGTGGGGAGATGTGCTGACTGACTCCCATTGAAGGCAACCGGTTGATCGTGGTCTAGTGGTTTAGACAGGCGATTCATAATCCTCGACGTAAGTTGAGGATTGTGGATCGAATCTCCGGCGCGATTGCCGTAATTTTTGCCTGAGTCAGCAGCTCTTCAAAGCATCTCCAAACTTACTTCGTAACAAACGGTCTCACACAATTTGGTACGAAAACATCGAGTAAGACGGTCACAGAACGTTCCCCACTTCGCCACCAAATTGAATTATACATGCAGCAACTGTTCCCTGCACATTCAACGCATTTCCACATAAAACCACTTATACAGTTAACTTCAGTGCGGTTGATCAAAACTACTAAAGCTGTTTTAATACTATTTAAAGAAGAAAAACTTACAATGCAACTGTTTCACACATAGTTGCGGAGAACATAATGTGAGTAGAGGTTGCCAGAATACACTCCGTCAGGTTGATCAAATTCAGCTGAGCACTTACTGTAGAAAATTGGACAAAAATGCTTGATTTTTATCACATTTTTTCCTATGTCCGCTCAACAGACGGTAAAGGTATTGGTTAGTTTCCACACACCTCGTGTATTTGACTGAAATAAAATAGTTAATGAGAAACGTTCAACTGGCCAAGCTGCTTTCCAGCTAAATTGAGTATGGAAGCGAACAACGGGCAGGAGCCAGTTGGTTTGCTAAATTTTGAGGACCCGGAAATAAGGTCGATTTCTACCGTTGGGAAAGGGAGGAGGGGGATAAAAATGTACCAAGAAACTAGAGCTTTGAGTATTTTTCTCTTTTATGATTTTGATTTAACTTTGAACTTATCTTCTACTGGTCAATATGTAACGTTTAATCCTTACAAATATCCATGAAAATTCAGTGAACGGAGATATAGGCTTAAAAGCAAAAATAGGGTTTTTACTATTTTTGGCCAAACGGCTCCAACGATTTTCACCAAACTCACGGGATGTCTTTAAATAGTTAATACCTGTATATTGTTCTAAACAAATGTTCCTCTTACAGCCCACTGAACAAAGATAAAAACCAAAATGTGACAAAAATAGTGTTTTTTGACATTTTCACTGTCAGCTGTCGCTTTGACAGAAATATTCGCGCCAAATTGAAAAAAACTTCAAAGTGAAACGACTTGCTACAACTTGAGTAACAGATCGAATCATTCCTCTCCGTCTACAATTATGAACGGACGCTTAGGAACGCAACTCTAACACCCCATATCAGAATAAGCCAAAACTATAATGGAGGAAACAACGTCCTGCGAAGAACCACCTGCCCGAGACGCCACGCAGCGAATCAAAACCAGCCAATTCGTCAGTCAAGTGAAACTGTCTTCCTCACGACACATTGCAGCTATGGAGAGTCATTTTCAGGAGCTGATTATGAAAATTGAAAGGACAATGGAGGAAAAAAACAGATGCAGAATGGTAGTAATTGGTTTTGTAGGCTGTACAATAATTCACCATGTCTTCAACTTTTCCATTTTCTTGGAAGAAAGAGTGCCGTGATTTCTAATTCTACCTCAACGTCTGATATCTGTTACCACGAATCGTTTCTAAGCGACTTTCATTTAAAACAAAGAGCAACCTTGAGCAACAGTTGCGTAGCTCTAGAGTAACTTATTGGTGCCCTGGCGAGCTAGGTGGTATCATTTTCAATGAGCCCAGGGAATCGACCATACGGACAAGGAACCATTAAATTCATGTCTCCATCTCACATGGACGACCCACAAGATCACAAATGTTTACTTGTTTCATTCCCCTTACTCCTTACTTTTCCGTTCTTCTCAAGTCATAGCTTTCTGACGGAGTTCTTAGTTCAGACAGTAATGGCAATATTCCTAACACTGCCTCCACTAATGTTCCTACACCACTTCTCTCTACGGCGTGGAGAAAAACGAATAAATTGAGAGGGGATGATGGGCGGGTGGAAGTAAAAAGGTAAAAGATTGTCAACATCCCTTCCCGTCCCACTCCCTAATAATTCCTGTATCTAGCTTTACTAGTTCCTCCCCATTTGACTTGTACGTACCTCCCTCCTTCCATCTGCTGATAATCTTCTTCATCTTTCGTCCATCTCTACTCCTTTTCTTCTTTCCACTTCTTCTCTATCGTTTTCTAACAGAGCTCCTCGTTCCAGAACACCTAAGCACCTACCCTAAATTCGGGCACATTCTAGTTCCCTAAGCTCTTCCTATTTCTCAAGAAATCGGTTTCTTTGTCTTAAGTGATGACTAGTCCTACTCAGAATAACCGCATTTTCATCATGAATTACTGTCACAGTGACCACCTTCGACGTAGACCAATTTTATCATTGTCCATAATGAGCCTAACCGAATGTAATCTTTGCGGGAAGGTGCTAGACAATATGAAACAAATGCTTGGAGAACTAACTACAAAAAAACATGAACAACTGAATGATTACATGAATGAAAGGAAACAAGCTGAAGAGGAGTTGGCAAAACTGGAAAATAAAATAACTAACTACCAAATTTTAATGAACAACATCAACGAGCAGAACGACTTGATGCGAAACGTTATTCAGGTACTTGCTATTACGAACATTACCATAATAAAACAGTTAACAGCGTAATAACAGATGTATTCGTTTACAGAGCTGGGAACGATGCGGTGGAACAACCCAACAGATACTCAATTAGTACCGCAGCGCTAATACGACAGTTGTTGAACAAGAACAGATGTTGAAGACCATGAATACAATGACGATTTTATGTTTTTAAAACTTGTGTATCATCACTTTGCAGTTGTTACCAACAAGTAGTGTTCAAGTGGGCGCAATGGCCTTTGTAAAGATGTGTGGATAGGTACCAGCAGATCGCCCTAGACAGGTTTAGAAGGGAGCTGGGCATGTGTGGATTGGGTGGGGGTTAATCCTGAGAAGTGTAGCACGGTCTCCTCGTGTCATGCTATCGAGCTCACAGGGTGTGGGTCCCAGGGTCCTCCGGCGTTTGACTGTTCAGGCTGGCTGATCAGCGCAGGCTGAATTAGTTGTAATTTTGAGCTCGGAACTTCCTCACTTGCCGTTAATGGGAAATCTTTGTTTCGAGCCTTCCCCGAACATCGAGTCCACCTATTTCTGACACTTGAAGCCCTTCGCTCATAGCTGCAGGAACGTCTGCTTCCTTCATTTCGGTTACTTCCAAGCGACAACGCATGTCCTCTTTCTGGACTTCCTAATGTCCACAAATACATATCCTGTATGAAATATCCTCTTCCCACTCCTCAGTTTACTTCCTATTCACAACACAAAGCTCTTCCCAGATACTCATTCATCTCTCAGGTCTTGCAATAGAGACTCTGTTTCGACCAGGATAGGCTTGAATGAATATCAGAGACGGGTTTTAGTTGAGTACGAACTTGTAATTTGAAGAGTTGGTATATCACAAGATTCGGAGACTGTACAAGAAGGAGTGACTTGAACAAGATATGAGTTGTTGAGTATGTAAGCACGAACAAGGAGGGCTCTGAAGGTGTGAAACTGGTTGTACGGGGAAGGAAGGAGAAATCCTAATTAGATGACAATGAGAGGTGCAACAAGTGTCCGTTGAGAGAATTCAAGACGATTGTATCGCGAAGGGTGTTAGATAACTGTGTTGAGAGAACTGGAGACGAACAACGTTCGCGAGACTTCGTAGCAGAATGAGTTTGGGAGGAGCTGTCTGTCATGGAGCGGAATGTGAAAAGAGAGGAGTGATATTTCGGAATGTCCAGACAAAGGGAGTAATCCGACATCGATTGGAATTAACTGAAGAGGTGGAATTTCCATAGGTAACAAAAAGGGGTTGAGGACGAAGGTCTTCAGGGAAACAATGACTTTGCCGTTAAGAGAGTTTGTTAAAACGGTCATAAGCTTGACTGCAGCTTGTTGCGTGGAGCAGCACGTCGTCTCTTGTTTCCTTCGAAGTGGAGGAGCGAGACGATGCGTGGATCCTCGCATTGTTTCGTAAAGAACAGACTCGTCCAGTTGTCTCGCACCACGACTCATGGAAGTGAAAGTGTTCGGCACAAGAGGAATGAATCAAAATTGGGAGACCGGCAAAGGAATAAAGAGAGTTGTAAATGAAGAATAGACAAGCATAAGTCGTAATAACGTTACAGCAGAGTTAATGTTATGCGAGCGCAATAAAATGGTAGAAAGGAGGTTAAGTTCGGTATCACATGCGACGCTGTAACAGAGCATTCAAACAGGAGATTGTTTCTGACCTTAGTGCTGATTGGGTTGAAAGGTTAGGGTGGAGTAGCGTGCACGGAGGATAATTAGAAGAGAGCTGAAGCGAATTTTTCGTCACATTCGCATGTGCAACATTTTAAAGTCGTTTCCGTCATTATGTAGAAATAAATCCAAACACAACGCAGTGCACGTCATTCATGTATTCAGATACAATCTAAGGAAGAACTAAAAGCCCTAATGTTCACTCCAGAGCATTGCAGAATCCCCCCCCCCCCCACTATAATTCAATAGAGGTTATCGCCTCTGTACTTCACGCGGATTGTATGTATCGGCGAATTATTATTATACCCGACGTTCAGAATTGGTGGTTTGACACACTATTACTTTTGTATCTCACTCTCTTGGCATCATTTCAGCCTACAGGTCATTCGCATTGATTATTCCTCCTTCTTTCAGCATTCTATGGCTCTTCCGTCGAATTTATAGACTTCGCTTGCGTCAGTCTCTCCCTCAACTTCCACATCAGCTTTCGTTGCCTCTTTAATCTCCTTCCCTCCCACTTACCGACCCGTCCTTGAAGACATCCTACGTTCTTTCATCCCACTCCTACCACGAATTCTGAAAAAAGTCAACGACTAGCGAGATTTTCATCGAACGACTTGTCATTGCAGGATTCACTGAAGGCTTCAACGCCCAGTATTATAATTAGGGACTGGTAAATTGTAACTACAGCCAGATAGCTGTGTTTGGAGTTCCAAGCACCGTAGCCTAATTTAAGAGTGAATGAGGGCAGGAGGATGTGTCCTTTAACTGATGGAAGCCATGAGAAAAGGTTCCTAGGGTAGGGGATTCGCGTCTAATCTTCATCAAATGGTCAAACTCAAAACAGCGGGAATTGTATTTACTCCGAATAGCACCGATGATTGTGTTAGAGTTCATGGTTTCCAAAAGTGCTTTGCTGTATGAAATGTTGCTGTACGACGTGCACTAGGTGACCTGCAGCTATACAGTAACGACAACTTTTTACTGTGATTGGTGTACAGGGTCAGCAATTACAAACAGTGCGAGAGGGAATGAGTATGCAAACCATTAGACAGACAATGACTGTATTCTAGTTGGCTAGTCTAACTGCACATCTCGTCCAGGCGGATTTGTCCGAAACAAATATCCCTCTACGCTTATAGTGTACTGCGAGCACGTGAATGTAAAACTCACCTGTTCTCAAGAGTTACAAGGTCCATGTTCACTTCATCCACTAACATCCCTGTAAGAAAACAAACGAGACATTGTAGATTAAACAAAACGCAGTTAAAATCATGTAAAGTAAACAGGTGCGCAAAAAATCAATAGGAAAATATCTATTGTGACACATATATAATCTCTCCCCCCCCCCCCTAGGTGCTAAAGCATTTCACTTGATAGGAGGATTCTGATGCAGAAAAGTGCAATTATAAGCCAGTGACCGGCTTCTGCACCATCAACTTTATGCCACTAAAACGACTTGATCACTGAATAATGTGTCGTCTTCCAAGATAGTAGCGCTGAATCAGACAAGGCAAGTCGTCGACTCAGCTATCAGCCGGCACTCTGCATCTATAAGGAACCTGAGCGGCCACTCAACTAGAGCGCTACACAGCATCTAAATGGCCTCTTCCTCTGTATGGGAAACATACAAAGTGCGGTATGCGCCTATTGCAGCGAGATATTTGGTGATAACCAGTTTTGAATTGTGTCTACGGCGTATGGCACATGACAACGTCTACACAGCCTGGACAGCTGAAGCATGATTGCAATGTTCATCGAGCGAGTGCTCCAAACTAAAAACTGGCGGAACAAAAAAACCGTTGAAGAGGCTGATGTCTCATGGGCGGAAATGAGAATCTCAAAGGTGGAATGTACACAGTAACTAGTTCCAAAGTGCTGGAAGACAGTAGTAATCGATGTAGCCTGTTTGCTTATTGCGCTTCGTGCAACACCGAACATCTCGCCAAGGAGGCTCAGGTTCTTGATGAGGGGAAGCAGCTAGACCTGAACAGAGGAGCCCAACCAAAGGGGCAGATGCTCCAAGATGCAGAGAGTTGAATGCAGACAGCGCTTGACAGTAGAGGCCTCACCAACAACCACCAGGTGCCAGACTTGACCATCCCAGTCTACTTTCCTCAATCCGCTAGTAGTTTGATTGATAGCTGTCTACGCTCTTCGAATGTTCCCTACAAAATCAGTGTTTGTTATTCCGCTTCTGTTTCTTTACTTAATTACAACTTTCGAGACGCATCGTTGATTGATAGACATCCCAATGGCCGGAGAAAAGGTACATAAAATAAGACGGGCAGGGCAACATTTCCACCCCATCGGAAGAGAAAATAAGAGCTCCTGAGCCTCCCAAGCTGGCGATGTAGGGAATGGGCTTAAGATAGATCACTGGTGGTAGGTATCTCCAGCTGCCTGATGTTAATGTAGAAAGCAGTCCCCGGACCGTGCTCAGGTGGATCGGCGGGAAAAGCATGTGCTTCCTTACGCTGTCGCTCATGAATAGCATATAAAATAAAGTAAGACTAGGCTTGAAAAACCTGGAAAACCCCTTTTTTGGACAGTACTACGTACCTAAATGTGCACAAGTTGAATACATTATGATATCCGCTGCTGTTGCACAGAAGGCAACATTATCAGTCTCCGCCGTCGAAACCATACTGACAAGAATCGGCCGCTCGCTTAGATCTGAATGGAAATAAGAAGTCATAAAGCAAAATCTATTGGTATGGAATAAAAGGGTAACTTGCCATTGGGCGGGTAGACGGAAATGATGTAACGGCAGTCTGGGCTGTTGGGCGGTATGCGCGGAGAAATGTGCAGCGCCTTCTTCGAGCCCTGGTGCTTCAGTTTTAGAGCGGACTCGGGAGAGGCGTGCACGGCTTCTCTTAGCCTTTCTGAAACCAATACAAAGAATGACGTAATAGTAACAATTCCAAATGAAGAAAGAGACAACCAAGAAACACTGAGAAATGTTATACGCAATTGCAGTTTCGCGGTTGATTACGAACTTTTCTCTTTTATTTATGTGCTCAAATCCCTTTACCTCCGCTACCTCGTTAATCCCTTGAGCTTCTCTGTAGTTTTAGTATTTATCTTGTAGACCCCACACTTCTTTCTCGTGTGCTTCCCAACAACGGTTACGTGTACACAAGTCAATGGCAGGAGCATGACTGTGAGGAACACTATGCGTCGTGTTTCTTGTTCAAGACCCCGACTAGCCAAAATCTCCCCCCCCCCTCCTCCCATGACAGTAGTGCGGTCACCAATGGGGCAGCACTTTGCTACTAGCGATGAGTCTTCGTAGACGTTGTAGATTGGCGAGGTGAATCTATGGCAACTGATCGCTGTGGGTCCAGCGGCGCCGAATGAACTAGTTGCACCTTCAATTCCACGATAGGGTGTGGTACGGGAGAACAGCTTACTAGTTTGTGGTCTCGAACAATACGTTCGTAGGTTTTCATATTCCTCTCCCACTGCGGAACCGACAAATGCCGGACACCCCGCTACGCTGAGTACGAACTTCCTTGCCCCTCCGAGATTATCGCCTATGAATATTTCAACCGTCAACTCGGATTGCTTCCCATCACCCACAGCTCGAAGGGCAGTTTTCGATTTAACTTTCCCTCGCAGGCTTCTCAACGTCGAGATAGATTTCTCGCAGCTGTCAGAATGTTTGATACAAACCAAACGGGTGCATCTACCCAACTGCGAGTTCAATTTAACTCATGCACTGCGATCATCATTCAAGAATAGAATTACTGGACATCAACAGCCTTCAAATTTCCCCTGAGGTTGAGCTACAGGCAGGGGCGTCACGGGAATTCTAGTGACGCTCGATCACATCATTTTATCACCGTTTTAGTCTGGTTACTATCGTGAAAAGACAACGATGGGGCCAAGGAAGTAAATCACCAGGCAATACTGATAGTGCAGATTCATGTGTTCTAGAGATGACGGGATTCCGTTGATGAATCAGTTCAAAAAATGACAGTCCACTGAGTTATATTAAAGAAATTGGGTTGAAAACGTATTCTCTGACTGTGTGCTGTACTGGTACAGTGGGCTAGTGCTTTCAATGTGAAGACATCATCTTTGGGCTTTAGGTCACTGGAGTTGTGGTCTTATCAGGAAACGAAACCGTTCAGTTAGCGATGGCAGTGGGAGAGGGAGGGATTTGAAGGAAAAGGAAAGGAACGGAAGGGTTGGTAATTGGACGTTTACTACCTGTAATTTCCCGCTTGGCGTGATGAACAGGATCAGAGGTATATGCAGCTCTTTTGGTGATTAATCCTCTGTCCTTCATTTGTGGATTGGTTCGTAAGTCTCAACACATTTTGCCACTTAGTCGATGTCTAATTACCATCCCTTCTTTCTCTTTAAACACCCTGCACGATCTCAAAATGGCTGCAGCGCTTGTGATCAATATCACTGGGTACTTTCTGAAACTAGAAACTACATATTGCTCTCCAAAAGCTATCCATAAAATATTCGCGTATTTGCAACTGAATCCACTGGAAAATGCTAAAATCGCATTACTGCATTCACATAAACCCCCATGGCAGATCCGTTGAAGCGTAAGTAGCGACGAAGTTTGTCAATTCTCTGCTTTCATCAGCGTCGGGGAATTCGAAAATCGTCAACTCTAAGCGTCCTCTAGTGCAGCACCGAGATTTCGGAGTCTCGTACTTCTTCCCTAAAGAGCGGAAAATTATGGCGTTTCAGCTGCCTAACTATTTTCATTCAAAGGTCCCAACTCAATTTACGGGGTCGAAAAAGAGGAAGGGCCGCGGGTTTCTTCCGCTCAAGCGATGGAAAATTGGTCGTTGGCAAAGCGGCTAAATCTCGTTAGGAGAGAACATGATTAGGTCATTAGGAACGTTTTGAGCGAGAAATGGGAGTTCGAAATTTGACATTTTCAAATTTTCCATTAAAAAACGCCGACTTGACTTTGAATAAACTGGCGCCTACAATTTATTATCAACGAGACAGCTCAATGGAGAAGCCTTGCTTTTGCACTAGCTCCTGTCCTCACTGGGAAAGGGCCTCATTACAGACAACGCTCTCTTCTCTTCGCACTATCCTTTGACAATCTTTGGCTATTAAAGTTAACGTACCTGCTTTGTGCGTCCGTCTTCTCTAGCTGGTGGGGAGCCACAGAAGACCACAAACAGGTACGTTAACTTAAAGAATTTACCTATTGACAGAACAAACCCCAACCACTTTAATCTTAGGCTGCCTATAACATGGAGCACTGGTTACTTTTCGCGGACTAATACGAACATTTGTTTTAATATAAATGATTCTGTGCAAACCCATTGAAACAAATACAACGTATAGGCGAATGCGTATGGAGCCTCCACTACTCAAGACTTCTGTTCTGAAACTCGGTGTTACTTCAGCGTTCGACTTTTCGAAACTTTAAATGAATGAACTACCTTCTTCTTTTGAGGACGTGGGAGCATTTGAGGAGGAATGGAACTCATCAGCAATCAGCCGTTCAATCTGCGGTAGTCCATTGGCGATCAACTGATGTACATGACGTCCTGTTGCTTTGTTACACGACGGGCTCACCATATTTTAACACCAGACTCAAGAAACAAAAATATCTTTAGTCTTCATTGTAAGGATGTTGATCGTTTCAAGAGATGCACTTTAAGCCAAACCGCTCCTAACAGCAGAAGAGTTCACCCGTGAAATTAACAAGCCTCGTAACGATCTGCATTTCACCTTAAGATCAACTACCAGGCCGAACGACAATCCTCTAGCAACGTGGTCCTCGACTTTATCCACTGATTCTCTCGTCTGAACAGTGATTTCCATTGTTAGTAGGTACAGTAATTTCTAAGTTGGACGCAGAAGTTCTCTATCCATAAATGGAAACAAAATGGGATTGGTTATCTGCCAACAATAACAGGGTATTGGCTGGAGAGGCGAATGATGAAAATAAGGGGATTATGGTTTAAGCGAATAACTTTCACACAACATCCCTACAGGTATACAACCACAAGGCCATTGTAACTTCGAACAACACCTAAGACAATGAGTTTCATTTCCTTATTCTTTAAAGATAATATAGATTGAGTTTCGTGTTGCTTCTCGGTTGTGATTTGAAGCTTCACTAACTAGCACTGTAACACCCCCGTCCATCGCGCCAGGTTGTCCATCCATCAGGTCTTAAACTGTCATAGTTACAAGTCAATTTTGCAGAATCAGGCAACTGCGAAGTGTTAAGATGGAATGAGAAACACCCCAGCTATTTTTCGGGTGAACACTGTTATTAGGAGGAAACATAAGGCCACCACTATAAAGCACTACGAAACTTCATATCTGTCGAGGAACTAAATAACTGTCAAGCAAAGTTGAAGTAACTTCCATTTCTGGGAAGATTCAAAGTTTCCAACGGTCGGAGTCCCTGCTTTGCGTGCTGGTTCAGCCTAAAGATCGTCTGATGGAAGGGGAGGATTACGACGGGAAGATAGACGACGTAGTTTGATCGGCTCTGTGGGTTTGGAAAGGGTTGGAGCCCTAATGAGTTGCGGCGCTCATCGACCCAGCGGGGACCAGGTCGGCTAACAGTCGTTAATGCCCGATGAGGTCCGTCCATCGTCGATTATAAACTTGACGACGCAATTCGCCACATCTCCGCTGAGTGGACGAATTTCCGACCTCAACCTTCGCCAACCGCAACTTGGGTTTGAGGCCTTAACCCAATTTCCAGAGAAGCAAATTAAGAGTGAACTTGCACCAAATACGTTGCCCAACATACAACCCAACTGGTTATGTATAGTAGTATGGCACGAATACGTAAGGCTTACGACAACGTTTAGAATATCAGCGAAAATTCTGTGGCACATTGCCCTTAATGTCCAAACTTGAATGTTCAGGAAATAGGCGAAAGGGCATAGAGGAGCCAGGAACTAAGGAGAACGCGTAAGGCAGCGTTAGACCAACATATACTGTAACATTAATCAGGGTAAAGTGAGCATAGGAAATGTGGGAATTCGGTCACAAGTTCAGCACCACACGCGACACTCTACACTTCAACTAGGGTCTAGGAATTAGTGTAAATAAGAGCAACTGACATCAGGGTAAGGAACAAGTTTAGGTAAGAATGGAGGTGGTAAGTGCTAGAACGACTACGACGGGAGATGCAACGCTCCGAAACGCGGAGCCAACTCATACCGTTGGGATTGGAATCAATCAATCATCAGCTCGAGTCAATGAGCACATCAATCGAGCCCTACAGATAGCGATAATTGAAGGGCAACCCACCGACTGTATCCTCTTTCTTTACGATCCTCTCGAACGGCAACATGAAGTTCGGGCTCAATCCTATTTTGGGAGAACTAAATTATGCACGAGCATGTTCCAAATATGTTAACCGGTATATATATGTTAAGGTCAACCGGTAATTGTAATTCCATGACACGAATATGCAGTAATTCGAATATTAAATCTGGGCCAGAGCTAGGTCAGAGGCCTCGACGCAAATTCGACTGATCAAATTCATGCCCCCTCCCCCCACAGGGCCTTGTAAGTATGAGAACGACATCGCATGACCACCATTTGCGGCGTAAGTCTAGTCTGACTTTGCAGTATTGGAGGATCACATCGAGTACTATTACAAAGCTCAAGGCCGTTGTAAAATTTTCAAATGTTAATTGTTATAATTACTGAATTTTCCCACGATCACTAGAGGGAAACGACAACTGTGCTAATTGAAACATTATTAATTCTACGAACATATCTGCATCAGAGTGTTGGGAGTTGGAGGTATATGCCGCGAGATTGAGTCTAGTTTTGCGACGCGTTCTGCCTAGTGTTTTGTGTGTGCGAGGTGCAGCACGAAGGCATTAATGAGGTCGTTCCAAGCAGATACAAATTTCTCTCCAAATCTTCCGCAAGTTTTCCCAAAGTTGAAATTAAATGGAACACCCTCAGTCTCCCGCATTTTACCCGCCTGACGTCTTTCCGCCGAGAAAGAGACGATTCTCCTCATTTTCCAAGCACTTGAAACTCATTCCGTAGAAACCCCACGCAGAATGATAATCACGTCACGGCAGTCGAGGGTTGTCGAGAGCCTTAACATTAACGGGAGCCCTCAAAACGCGTATCCCACCATGCCCCCCCCCCCGTCAATCGTATCATAGGGGGGTCCCGCTCCTTGACGAGGTTACGCTCCGTTCTCCATTGCTGCCTGCAAAGTTCCCTCGTTTCATCTCGTTTTCCCTTCAAAGGATCCTCTCGACAGTCGAAAATACCCCGCTCCCACGATCCTAAATACGCGTTCAGGCATTGGCAGGATTCGTTGGGATATCAGTTTAGGTTCAATGAGGCTTAACAAGCAGACAGAGCATGGGGACTCGAGTGGTTGTAAAATCTGGTACTTCATAATTTGTTAGCTGAGATCGTTGCTTTTCATTGTTAGCCCGATAATAATTCAATATTCTCGCCACGAAGCACTGTATACATCGAGACAGCATTGCTAGTCTCTCACCGGTTCAGTAGTTCACTCAGTGACTCACTACAAATGGTGAGAACATACGTTCGAATCCTGCCAACCAAGAAACTTTAAAGGTGATATTCTAAACCACACGACGAATCATTGCATAATCATGATTATAACACAAACTTTCCTCGACAACGTACTTGTAAAAATTGATGTGTCACTTATAATTAACAAATATTTGAACACAGTAACGCAGCAACAATATATATAACTCATTGAGATGCAGGTTAATAACGTAAGCGTTTGTTCAAACCGTTGAATATGCAACCAACTGTATTAATTTTATGAAAATCTCATTTTTCGATGTTTTTCGCCGACGAAATTTGCGAGGAGCAAAACGAAGGTATCGGCTTGACTCCATCAAGGTGATCACAACCAACATTTACAGGGAACGAGTCAATACTCATTACGCTTTTTGACCTATTTAGGATATTACCTCAGGACAACAGACTTCCAGAAGAGCACTTACTCCTAAGTTACGTTATTCTTAGAGACGAAGAAGTTTTTTAAAAACATTGATTAATTTTAGACAGGAATTAAACTTGAAATATACGGTGATTTGACGGGGACAGATAGGGAGAGCAAGTCAGCTAAATGAGAACACAGCGAGATGAGCTCAGGTAGGGGCTTATATTGGCTCTGACAACCAACATAATGTCTGCTTAGCTGGCTGTGCAGACGGCTTCTTGGAATGCTTTGATTCGTACTGCCCTTATTAGCTATTGCACATAACGTAACTTTTATACAAACGAGATATTTGGAGGCACCCAGTCAGTTTGATTTATGTCGTTGAAGCTGTTTGTGCCATAAATAAATACTTTTGCCACTAGGGACGTGGACCTATATCCCCCTCACCGCATTTCCCCATACACTTATTGAAGGCAAAAGTTAGGTATTAAGCGGCAGAAGGTAAAGTAAATATCCGGTAGCAACGCAACATTCCGCAACCACCAAAAATTCGACGTTCTGGCATATACACGGGCGCTGTATTTTCGTTCGGCGCATTTCTACAGAACAAAATGCGGGTTAGTACTCCGTAAGTTTCATCGAAATCCTCAGAGCCGTTTATGGGAAAACGATAATTTAATATTCGAGCAATCTCAACATCCTAGCTATCACGGATTATATTTCTACAGAAACAGTTGTGGAAAACAATATATAGGTACTGACTCGTTGAAGCTATCCTGTTAGTCTGGTGGAAATCGTTCCATCCGTATAGTCGATAAGTGGAAAAACCTATTTCTCCGTTCACCGAATTTTCATAAAGATATTAATGAAGAAGAGAAGTTGGATAAAAAGTTGGGGGTTAGGGTATTGAAGAAGATTGGCTGTTATAAGTTGAAAATAAACGTATAACTCTTACGAGAAATACGTGTTCATACGTCATAAATATCACTATAATCAAAAAGGGTTGTTTAAGGGTATTAAGACATTTATACAAGCTCATGCAAAAAAGTAGTAAAGGCTTAGATTTAATCTCACTTCTGGTTAAAAGAGGGGGAGAAAGATATTTTCGAAATGGGTTGTTATCTTCTCTGTGTAGAGGGAATTTATGAAATAACCCAGTTGAGCCCAACGCATCTGAACGTTGCGGGCGCTATCTAAGCTCTGACCCAGAGAATAATAGCGCGGGCTTTCGGACGAATCGGAAAATGAGGGAGAAAAAGGATGAAGGGAATTTTAACGGTCCTCAGTTGATTACCCGTCGAAACTTTTATAGAGTTTTACGACGGTCTGATATCAAATCCCTCCAGCACCCACCGACAGATTTCATGACCTCTTTTCGTCCGTCTGCCTCTTTACAGGCGATGATAAACCGTGTCCCTCCGCCGGGCTATTTCGAAATGGGATCTTTTATGGGCAAGCAGTCCGCCCTGTGATATGAAATGGGAAAATGTCGACCAAACTCTAACGTTGGTGGGGAATCACCTCGCAAGCGACAACCTGTTAAATTGATGGAAGCTCTGCATTTACTGGGCACGAGCCCCACGATGTCTAAATCTGTGTGAACCCAGCACTGGAGAAGAGTAAGGAGATATTATGATCCTAATCGAAATTGAAAAGATGTCTCCAACTGAATCTTCCGAGTGGTGAAACGCCTCGCCAACAGGTCACCTCACTACTCCTAGCACAGGCAGAAGATGCATCAAACACACTACATGGACAGGGCAGTACTTACTTTCTACACTTAAGAGCTCGTGGAAGTGACGATGGTTGGCCAAGAATACGACATCACACTTATTTGTTAAACTCCCAATGAGTTATTTCCCCAAATAATTGTCTGATTGATTACTCTCATCTGTCTTTCAAAGATTTTGTCACCCGTCAAAGTGCAGTCCAATAGCACCGTCAATGACGTATTCAGTTGCCTCTCAAGAGCCTTTTCTTTTCAAACTGGAGAGAAGCGCAGTCATAGTGAAGGCCTACGACAAAAAGTGAGGGAATATTCAAGTATTTCTTAAACCAGGCGTAGCTCAACATGACAGTTTATAGCGCTCCTTGCTAAACTACCTGTTGCTGAGCACCAGACAATTTCCATCAACCCAAGAACCCTTTTACCTTAACCAAGAAATCAATGCTTAGCCTTCTTCTTCTTGACAAATGTGACTGTCTAAGGGGAAACAATAGGCCAGGAGAATGAATCAGACTATCTGGAACGCTGCGGGAGTGAGGCACTCAAAACGCTGAATCTCAGCACCAACACACGAAATAAGACGTAAGACATGAAGTAAGACGTCCTTTTCATGTTGGAGAGGATGAACTCATAACAGATAGTGAGAATCGTCACGGGACACTGCTAAATGAACAAACAAATGCACGTTATGGGCATAGTCTGAGCATGTGGTGCGATACAGATGAGGAAACTCTCTATCATGTACCGGCTTAGTGCCAGGAGACTTGGAAGGAAGCGATTTTTGGTACAACTCTCCTGAGGGTGGAAATCAAAGAAGACTCATGCAGGAAATACTTGGGAAGTTAGACATGGACCTGTGAGACATTCCAAACAGGGACAGTTAGAGTTATAAATAAAAAAAGGACGTTATCTGGGTAGACATTTTCAGAAGAGGGATTTTTACTGGTTCAGACCATGGTCTTAGTGGACGGCTTATATAATTTCCTATCGGCACTAACGAAAATAACCGCTAACCAGTAATGTGAGAAAAGGGACCCGCGCATAAGGCGATCTTTTCAACTGCTTCCCATATTTTTCTCTTCGTTGATGATCGTTTCTTCAAGGTTTTTCATCTTCTCTGAGCAAAGAAGAGTGAGTGTGTATGCGATCTGCGGGAGAAAAGGCAGTGAAAGAAGACACCAGTAAGAATAACACTCCATGAGACATGTTTTGGTGTAATTCGTGAGCAGGAAATAAAGTTCGTTCTTCTGTTCCTTACTGAACAGCATTTCCATGAACCTTTCACATGACCTCACGCGACGACACACACGTTAGATTCTTAGAACAAATAGCAGGCCTACTATGTTTTACTAAATTGATGGTATTTTTCGAATACTCAGAATTATAATTTGAGTTGATAGGAATCGTTCTAAACAAAACTAATTTCAATTACTACACGCTTATTCACAGAACTGAATCCTGCTTGTTGGGTGCACGAATGGGAATGCTTGAAACTGAGAAATAAATGGACGAGGTGAGCGTGAGTGAGGACTGTATTACAATTGACAGAATAGCGCTATCAGTTTGAGCATGAGCATATAAATGGGAACAAGGGACTCTCAATACACATGAACCGATTGTGAGACACTAAGTGGAGGGAGAGAGAGAGTGGTAGAGAAAGAGAAGGGGGGGGGTGGAGAAGAATCTAAAATTTAGGGGTTGGAAAAGATAGTTGGGAAAGTCCAGAAAAGGAGAAAATCCGTTGTCACTTGAAAATAACTGAGGAGCTGGACTGTCCACAGGTACAAAC
Source organism: Pachypeltis micranthus (assembly GCA_020466155.1). NCBI lineage: Eukaryota > Metazoa > Arthropoda > Insecta > Hemiptera > Miridae > Pachypeltis > Pachypeltis micranthus. The sequence continues at coordinate 48,870,916 of CM035770.1, read as the reverse complement.
AAATGGTTGAGATAGAAAGGTGTTAGGGAAAACAATGACTTTCCGTAGGGACAGTGAATACCGTTAAGTGGGGACGTTCTGACGACCATCTAATTTGGCTTGTGCCAAACATTGCTCAAGGACCACAAAGCATGCAAACAAGGGTCTCGTAGCACATAATCCGTTTGGATGACAAAGCTTGATATAGGGTCCAAAATCGAACGATTCAGGTAGACGTGCAAGCCAATCCCCTGAACCAGGGTGTGAGAGAGGGACAGCTCAGTGATTTAGCCAAGTAACATACGCAGGACCACTTCTATTCAGGCAAAGCCCTAAGTAGTTTATTACAGTAGGAGAACGGCCAGAGGACGGCCACAATGCAAATCGGAGGTGAACAACAAGGAAAACCTCCAAGAGGAGGTCGAATAAACACAGGCTCGAGCGCCGTCCAAAGACAGGAAGGGACGGTTTTCCATTACACTCACCAGTAGACGAAGTAAGTACTACATCAGTTCAGGGCTCTCGGGTATCTGAACAGAAACACTCGCGAGTTTCGGCATCTGCCTGCACTCTTGGTACTCTACAGGTCACTGGTTCAGCCTGCCGTTCAGTTCAATACGCTTCGTTAGTGTAGTTTCCTTCTCATCAGTGCCACAAACAACACAGTTCACCCTTGCACTGTTTCGCCATTTAAGCTTCAGCTTCCATGGGCAGGGCAAGACTAGATTTTGCTATTGTAGGTATTTCGTATCTCATTAATCTTCTGCTTGGCCATCCCGCTGGTTCTCACCTTCTTGCAGGGATTGGATTTCGCATACCGGGTAGAGGTGGTAGGTCCTGGAGTCATGAAGGGTCCCCCTTTTGCCGCACACATTATTGTGTCGTCGACCATTGGCAAGCACGATTGGTGAGGCAAAGTACCTTTCTTCTTTTGATCGCTGTGTGGACAACTGTCACCGCTCCCTCGCCAGCGAATTATTTCCAGCTTATACGTTCATCTTTAGTCGAGATTAATTATTTCGCATAAACGAAATGTGTAATACATTTTATTTTGAACAATTGGTCTCTACCGCGGTAAATTGAAATGAATAAATAAATTCACGCGATTAACAAGAAAAGCGTTCAATAACAACCATGACGTAACTTGAAGCCATTCTTTTACACACTGCGCGCACAGTACACGAACCATTGTCCCATGAGCTATGACTACGAGAGCCCCAAATCAAAATAAGTGATAAAAACCATATGAGCCTCACAAGACTTTCGCGAAGAAACAAAACAAGCTCCCAACGAGTACAAGAAGACATACCTGTACCTTTGACTTGGACTGTCCCCGTCAACCACCGTTGTGCATGTGGCGCTCTCAAACTCCGCTCGATCGTCGGTAAAAGGAGAGGAGAACTAATAATCGGAAGTACCTCGAGAAGGTAATTTTCCCCTTGAGATACTTCAGGTAGCGCACGACAGCCCACAAAGGCCGGTTGATCACAAAGACTTGAGTGGATTGGAGATCTCAAGCGGGTGAGCTCACAGCCGAATGGTGCGGAGGGAGGGGAAGTAATATTTGAAAGTGATGGAGACAATTAAAGCCAGTAGGGTGATCGCAAGGTACTTTAGAATGGCCTAAATAGTTAAGTAATAAAATCTTCTGAATTTTCCCATCATATTCGTAGTTTGTTGCAGCTCTGACGGAGAATTGCTTGTAGGCACGATGTGAAACGGTACAGAAACTGATTCAAATGAGTGACTGAAGAGCTTCGTTGAGTGAGGTATCGGCAGTATGTGCTTCTGATTCCAATGACGATTGGCAGACCTTCAAACTAAGTGACGCACGAGCACATGATGCAACTCGCCTGCACGCGTTCAACCACTTCGTTGATGCAAAGGATGAAGAAGCAAGTTCACTAATGATCTAGGCCTCAAACAGCTCCAAAATCATATTATTGGAACTCGTACTGAGAGCCCTGGCTGACAGCGATGTACGCAAAGCGTTCCTTAGTGGAATAACCAGCAGTTGACGACAGCCCCAGCAATGATCTGTCTGAGTAGTCTGTCTCCCAGGGACTGAAGGAGAACCGATGAAGCAGTACAGGTATTAATTTCTTTTAAGCTGCCAAGGGCAAAAGACTCATGGCAGTCAAATAATTATTTCCAAACTTTTCGCCTATCAACACGGAGAAACTTTGTAGGATCAGTCAACGAAACACAACCTCAAAATTGGCGAAAAAGTTGTGAGCTCATCAGCGGCGAACAGTAACCTCACAAAAACAGTAACTCTACGTGATTATACCTATGACACTCAGGTTACGTTATTGTTTTTCCAAATGGACGTCGTTGCGGCCAGAGAAAAATCATTCAACGGACGTACGCTCGTAATTACGCGCCACGCAGTTCCATTCTGTGTGTCATCTAACCGGATTTATTCTTTCTGCATGGGAGAGAGGTCACGGGAGCTAATCAACTCCTTGGGACCGTTGACAGGCTTCTCTCCTCATAGTCATTTACTCGACGGACGGCAAATCAATACGACTTTCAGTAGAATTTGACAAGGGTTTTAGTGGAATGGGTGGTGGGTGGCGAGGGGTGGGGAAGGGGGAGTCGGAAATACGATAATTATTTTTGGAAATAATCCGACCGGGTTGAACTACAACTAGCAACTAGCGTTATCTTCACATTTTGAAGTAGCGATGGAACGACTAGAAGCCCTGGAGCTTTAGTGGATTCCTGGCTCAATGACTCCATGCAGCAATAGCGACGGTGAAGTAATGGCATGTTTCGGATCCATTGAAGCACGATTATTTCGATATTTTCAAATAAATGTAGTTTATCTGATGCCGAAAAATTGTGATTTGATTGTTTTAGTGCAACTGCGGATCGCAGCGCAGGCAAGTGTAACTACTGACTAACTGAGGAGCAGTTACATCTTGAAAAGTCCCCTGGAAATCCATTCACACTAACATACAATGGTGTAAATTAAGATTAAATTAATTAAAATTAAGATTTGAATTTGCCGCCTGGTTTCGCACTGAGTTGTTGGCCGTGTCTTCATTATTGAACAATATTTTTTAAATAACGAAAGTTCGGCGGCCGCAGTTCGAAAATGTTATGAAATATGGTAAAAATAGAGCCACCCGCAACCTGTCAACTGCGGAAAGATTAATTGTTAACAATTCGTGGAGACTGAACTAGTTGAAGACACTAAACACACTGTTCTTTTTTCAGGGTTGACAACAACTTAATGCAATAATGGCAGAGAATTAAAATCTTGCGTTAATTGTGGGACACCTTCACAATTGGTGAATCTGTTTGCAGTGAAATCAACGAGAGAGTGCGAACTGCGACAGATGAGGAACAGTTACACAGTCAGCAATGTACTTTAGGTAGAAAAACATGGACAATGGACGGGCCTGAAGGCTGGTCTACTCCGACTTCAGACATTGGACGATGCCTGTTTAGGTTTCAAACCAGTATAACTGCTGGCATAATGAAACAGTAGTACAACATTTCGGCAATTAAACTCCACAAACTGTGAATAGCGCAAATAACACGTTCCGATAGCTCGATTAAACGCCAAAACGCGTGGGCTGGTATCTAGCCGCGCGCGTACAGTTTCAGATGTTCTGGCTGTTCAACCCATCACAAGAGATAAATGCTGGTGATAAAAGCGAACCGTCGCGAAGCTTTTTGGTCGGTTGTTGCTTCGCATTTCAGGAGGCAACAAACGATGAAATACGGCGGGCAGAAAGAAACTTGAAAAAGCTCGTTGATACTCGGGAGCCCCTCCATAAATTGCAGGCTAAGTGTGGAGCCGAGGATTCATAGTCGACGAGAGCGAGCTTCTTGTTTTGAACTGCGGTATTTTCAGGGAAGGAAAAACTTTAAACCTTACGCAATGTCGGAGGTTTATCCGAACACCCCAAACGCCCCCGCACTGGAAGGCAAGGAATGCCTTAAGAGGGAGCTCATTCGAACTGAGATCTATCACACACAAGCAAAGTAGCCTGATCTTGTACACTATTCTGTTAAATTACACGTCTTTATTCAGTCGTATTCCCAAACCGCCAACTGTATCCACAGACAGTAAAAGTTAAGAAGGACACAAGAAACCCCTCGGCTTACTTCATGACTCTAGACACCTGTTGCAACTCCATAAAGCTCGTATCAGTAAAACAACTACGCACGGGACTTGGAGGAAACGCCAGCTGAAGATGAGTCCGCTAAGAGGCACCAGAGACCTGGTTTGGGGCTGGATTCACAACGCAAGGGCGTCAATCACACATAAAATGAAACAAACTTTCCTTACCATTCGAGAAACGTATTCATTACATAGAAACTCGTTCAACTTTGTTTGAACAATGTTTGTCATCTGAAGATTTGTGTTCTCTTGATCTTTGGATGAAAGGAGTTGGAGCAGCATATGTTCACGAATACTATTCGGTACGAAAGATAGAGAAGGAGCGAGAGGATCAAATACGAGCAAAGGATAATATGGACACGTGAATGAGAGCGAAATGGACTGTACAAAACTTTGAGTTCAGGTGACGTGCATATGAGGTTAAAGCAAATAACAGTGCAGTATTCTATGACAGAAGGTATTGACTAAAACGAGGATTCAATAAACCCATGGGCGATTGAATAAGCAAAAAGAAGCATGGAAAAGTGGAGAGACCCGAAGGAAAAAGAAAAATAAGGACATTCTTCATATAGAGCCAACACTCGTAACTGGACAGATGCTCCTCTGCGTTAGAAGTAAGTTCGTGTACACTCTCTGCACTATTGGTGAACCACAAATGTATCCCCTGTTTTGTAACACGACAGGCACTTCCTGGGTATGGCTCTGTACGCCTGCAGAGCATCGATGCGCTGAGAGAAAGAAACTTAGATGTTGTGAACGGTTGCCATAATACTCATAAACGAACTATCGGTTCACAAATGGACCAACCTGCTTTGTTGAATACACACATAGACAACTTACTCGGAGAATTTCACCTGTGGAGGAGTGTATGGTGAGAAATTTGTGTTGCCTACTGTCCGTCGGCTCACAGCACTCCAGCCTTCAAAAGCCAAATACACGTTTCATTTTGAGAGGACTTGATTTGTCCGTGTCTGATTGCCCTCGTACATCTCATTTAGTGAAAGGATCAATTGGCGTCTCGCGTCTGTAGCCGTTAATCGCTAATACTTTGTCGTACGTTGGACAATGATGGGGGGAGTGGCGGGTAACATTTGTTATAAAGTGAGGACAGAAATCAGGCTGGCTACTCTAGCATGCCTCATAGAACCTGTTGAGCGCCAGAAAATGGAGAGCTGTGGAGCAATTAAATGCTGAGAGAGAGAGAGAGAGAGAGAGAGAGAGAGAGAGAGAGAGAGAGAGAGAGAGAGAGAGAGAGAGAGGAGAGAGAGAGAGGGAGAGAGAAAGGAGAGAGAAAGAAAGAGAGGAGAGAGAGAGAGAGAGTTAGAGAGAGAGAGAGAGAGAGAGACAGAGAGACAGAGAGAGAGAGAGAGAGAGAGAGAGAGAGAGAGAGAGAGATTGATTGATTGATTGATAACGTCTTTATTATTGAATCTGGCGAGGTTTGGCCATACATGGCCATTCTTCCACCTAACCAGAACTTTTCAGTCAACAAGTTACGAGCACAGATTGGCACAAGGCGACATTACATGGCAATCAATTTTGTGTTACAAAATTCTCCAGCTTTGTGTTTAAGAAAAAACTACTACTACTAATAAAAAAAAAATAAATAAAAGTAAATAAATGTCTTCTTTACTGCATTCCACATAGGTAATTACGTCCTTCATTTTTCATTCAGTATAAAAAGATAATAAGTATTCCTTCAGATGTTTCTTGAAAGCAGGATAACTGGTCAATTTCTTGAGGTCAGGTGAAAGTCCGTTGTAATATGAAGTGCTCTGCATAAGGAATGACTGGCGATAGGCTGTAGTGCGGCATGGCGGCAGCCGGTAACATATATCCTTATTCCGGGTTTCAAGGGTGTGAATTTGGGAAAACATCTGATATCTGTCAGCGAGGTACCTGGGCCTTCTTGATGAGGTTATATCAGAGAGAGAGAGAGAGAGAGGAGAGAGAGAGAGGAAAGAGAGAGAGAGAGAGAGAGAGAGAGAGGGAGGAGAGAGGGGGGGGGGAGAGAGAGACAACTGCAATTACACAGGGGGCAGAGTACAGAGTAGAACATGAGAGAGACCGAATTCACAAGACACAGGCGGATTTCTCTGATTATGTGAACTCGCGTAAGGACGAGAGCGGAGACCAAGTGAGTAACTGCGTGAGAACTGAGAGTCGACTAAAAATGAGTTTTAGAGTCTGGGGAAGAGCTGAACGTTGGAATTCCTAAAGAGAGCTGGAAAGTGGAAAGGGAAGAAAAACCCAGCTAACATTTTGGAAACTTTGAAAGGGAAATCTGTTGGCAGCTTGGGACATAATATGAAGTTTGTCAAGAGGCGAAACTCGTTGAACAGGTGGGCTCCTATTTTGAAGAAAGAACTGGACTACTCAGAAATGGCTCAGGATTTATAAATCTGCCTGAGCTGAGCCGAACAGAGCCTTTCTCTCAACGTAGGAGGCTCGACACGAGGTTCTGTTACTTGGAGCATGGACACTGGAGCATGGTGAGTCAGGGGAAAAAAACATCGTTCATCAATTTAAAAAAACGAGGCATCAATCGTTGAAGGGCAATCATACTGTCATTGCTCACAAAATTGTTGACCATCGTGTTCCTAGCTGGTCGCAAAGCATAAATAAATATTATAGATTAATGTCCACGAAATGATATGCGTATGATTTCCCTCGCACAGGTCGAAGGTGGCGAGCTTGCCTCCCCCACCAGAGGCAATCATTCTTCCACACCCCTTCGATCTACTCACTCCAAATGAGTCCTTTTTGTAAAGACGCGGAAGCTAGGTCTCACTAATTGCCGAATGAATGTGGGGTTGCGAAAACGTGTCTGATGCAGTGGACCAGATACATTCCCACACGCTTCGCCGCAGATCGTGGTTCTCAGCGCAGAAGCACCACAGAGAAGATAATGAAGATAATTTTCTCCCAAAACAAAGTCGTTTTAGAATCTGGAAAGGGTGATCGTGGAACCTCAACACCTCAAAAAACAATAATGGCAAATCGGAAGGTTGATATCACACTAAGTGTGTGTTTTCGGACCAGTTTACGATCTTCTGTGCAGAGCATAGCGTACTAAATGTATAATAACTGATAATTATCACTTTTTTTTCACCGAATTATTTTCCAAGGAGTACAAGGCGGATGTAAAGGGCCGAGAGAACTCCCAGCGGAGGAAAGTGTCGGCGAAGTTGTCCTTATGAAAGATTCGAGGGAAGCGAGTGTCACCCTGGGAAGTGAGAGAAGGATTATGACAAATTGCTTCACAGCCCCCTGGTGACAACCCCCTGTATGTCGGTTTTCCTTTTGGTTTATTTCTTCCTGTCTTCGATTCGGGACAGGCAGAAGCTGACAACAATCGCGGGGGGAAAAATTTGTCAAGCAATTCCATAGCTGATAGACAGAGGCTCCAAACGAGGTGACAGCCTGAGAACATCAATCATCTCAGAATGAAGCCAAACAAAGAATGTTTGTGAGTAAGATGGGTCGAGCGGGAATTCTTGGCCCAGACCGCTCCTTTGAGGCAGATATTTAGCTGGGAGTGGCCCTGAATTAACGAGAAAAGTTGCGCTTTTACAGCTCCCAATGCCTGGAAAGAAGGAATAACTTGCTTCACGCCCACTCTTACCCAAGAGACCTCCCAAACAAAACCACACAACACCATTTCCTTCTTGATCCAGACACTCTGCTAACGTTCAACGATACAGTTACAACGAAATTGCACACCGACTTTTGACCAATTTGACAGTCCTGGACTTGGAGACATAAGAAGAGCATTCCTAGCGTACAGTATTCCCATGTAGGACTCCCTAAGGAAAAAAACACGTTGGAGAATGATGGGACTAAAACGTCAATGAGGAATCACACAAAACTGTTTCATTATGAGACCACATCAGAACCACAATGAGTGTCTTCAGTCTCATATTCAATTCGGCATTTGGTAAGGTTTGGCGCGTAGACTTAAATTGAAACTCGCGCAAATTATATCCTCGCAGAAGAACGTGAACCTGATTCGTTTGTGTTACAGCTACTGAAGAATGAACCATGTGGATGTATTTTCGGGAGTAAAATTGAACAACGTAATGAAGTGGACCATTCGCCTCACTTCTGTACGTCCTTTACACCCATCGCATCCCAGGTTTAGCGTCGAATTGGAGTGGTAGAAGGAAACCACGCCCTTTGGACAACGTACTATAGTCCTAGGTTTTTGGCCACACCCCCAAAACCAATCCCCCGCTAGTACATATTTTTTATCCTGTCCACACCCCTCGCCTACAGGTATTAACCAATCGTACTGCAGCATGGCTTTTTTTATATACACTTCCCTACCCCAATTTCTGGAAGTTGACACCCCTCACCACTCTACAGCACTAACCAGTGGCATTAGACACCACCCACCAACCAATCACATTATAGGAGGTCATTTTTACATTTTATTCTAACGCATATGAAGCGACCGCCCCCCTCCTCTCTTTTGCCATCTTCCAGTCTTCTACCACGAACCTCTTGATAGAAGCTGATGTACTAACCTCATTCCAACAACCCAAACAATCGGTTGAGAGATTATACACGGCCACAGCCTCTGAGACATCTCAAACTCCTCACTATTAATCACGGGATCGTAAACATAGGAGACGAAACGCTATGCCCTGTTGCCACATCTCCTGACCACCCACCACCAACCTACAAGCCGTCACAGCCCCTATACCGCGATCGGCCATGACTAGATGGCATATACTCCATAAACCCAACAAACCAAGCTTGAAAACTCAGGAGTATCCAGTCATGAGGCCTCAGAACTTGAAGATTTCATCAACACATTTTTACGGGTTACCACAATTCCCTTAAACTTTCGGTTGAGGAAAACAAACATTTTCAATTTCGGGGTAAGCGAGCGACTTAGTCAAATCGCCTTCTTTAGGCCGTAACCTCCCCTCCCTCCATCTGTGTAGCTTCCCCTCGTTTCTCAAACGGTCTTAATTACGATTAAGCTGATAAAAAGCGATAATATAATTTATGCCTCTTTCTTAAACGGGGGAGCTTTCTTTTTTAATAATGCGAGCACGCAAAGTTGCCGGTAAGAAACATTAAGGCCTCCAGAGCCCTAAGCAAAAATTCGGGGGCTTTGCTGGATGTTTGTGAGAGAAGAAAACCAGAGATTTCCGTACGATTTTGATCCATAAGTCTACTTGAATAATTAAGAGGCGTATCAATTTGACAGTAAGAGTGAAGAAACTGAAGTACACAACAAATGAGCGTTCGAGGATTTTGGTTGGGGTTTCAAGAAACCAGAATGTTGGGCTGCATTTAAACAGGGAAAGTTCGTCATGCCAATAACACTCGGACTGGCTACCAAAAGCCTGTTTGAAATGTTTCTATAATCGACAGATAAAGTATGGCGTGGGTGACGGGAAGTAAATCTACGAAACTCTAACAAGATGAGTGCTTGCTTCTCCATGCATTTTAAATTTGGCAGACTCAGAAACAGATCGTCAATGCTCAGTGGTCGGTACATCACAGATGAAGTGGGGAAAAAATCACAACTCAACTCAAGAACGATTTGCAGTACATGACATAAACTAACCGGCTCGAGCCAAAAATTGGTCTTTAAACTGAGGCTCCATTCCCCAGCAAAACCCTTTCGACCACCCTTGTCAATCCCCCTCTCGTGGAAGCAGGAAAACACATACCCGGAAAATCCTTTCTTACACTCCCCTTCAATGAATTGCCAGTATCTTGACCAAGACTTCCGGGATTTCGACGCTCACCTTTCTGAAAATCCTCCTGTACTACTACAGTTCGCTCCAGTGCTCCTCTCCAAGTCCGACAACTAAACGAGTGATTTCATACCCCTCCAGCGATGAGTTCGCGTGTATTATCCGAACACTAACCTTCGCTTCTAAACTCCTAACTCCTGATATCTCTCGTCTCTGAATATTTCTTGCGAATAACTTTGTATTTTCTGCTACCTCGGCTAAAGTGCTTCCACCTTAGTTTTATAAACTTGTATGTAAACCTTCCATGTTCTACATAGAGGTACAGCCTCGTGATTATTCCGGTCTACGCGTTAATTTCGAGCTCCTCCGGTTATAGACAAAGTTTCAAGCCATAAACCAGCGCTTTAGTAGATATCAGCAGTAACAAAGCTCAAACGACGCGGTTTATGGTTAGTACCGTATGTTGATATATGCAGGATTTTAAGAAACCCATAAAGGAATAGTAACGTGATGAGCGTGGCTTTGATAAACTACTCGTCGTAATAACATGACGCTCAGAAACCCACCACGTGGTCGAGCAAAGAGACCCTCATTAAAAGTTCAATCAGTGTGTAAAGGGGATGGTAGTAAAAGAGGCACCATTAATAAGACGAATATTCACTACTCACCTCCAACATTATAAAACATCGCACCATAAATCCCACGAAGAAAATTGAGAGTTCGAATGTCCGAACTGATCCGTCGGTGGGATTTCCATTTCTCGTCCGTGCAATCCCGACGTTCGTGACAGCATTCAATCCCCGTCCGCCCTAAATGAAGAGCAAAAGCCTCCTGACTTTTGATTGATTGACGCGAAAGCGACGCAACGGCCACTATCTAGGGAACGGCTCAGTGATTCCGAAAAGCAGGGTTTGAGGACCTCTCCATCACATAATACCTGACTTGCTGCTAATACGCCATTATCCAGAGAGATCTAATGATTATTACGTCATACAGACAATATAATCCACACCTCCGGAAGCATCTCCTGCTCCACGAGTCTTTCCCCCGATTGGCCAGAACTCTAGCCCAACGGTATATACCCTAAGTTTCAATTCCACTTTTAACCGAGCCTAATAAAGATTTAAGACTATTTTACTTTTTAAAACCTACTCTACCCTCCAAATGATAACATTTTATTAAATTTTCGTTTCAGCTTGAACCACCTAACTATATTTGAAACACTCTCTATTCTTCTTCATAAGAAACCTATCCCTAATAGCCAATGAAATCATTATTACTATTGCTAGCCGCTATGCTCTCAATCACTGATTTCTCTTGAAACAATTTTACCCTCTTAAGACGTACTGAACTGAACGCCATGCCCCATTGCCATCCCTTGACGCCTCCAACCTTCAGAGCCGTAACACCCCTGCGGTGCTGAGTCCCTAAACCGCAATTGGCCATGACCAGGAGACTTCTACATCATAAACCTACACACTCTCACAGACCAAGCTCGAAAGATGCAGTTTATCGACTCGGGTGGCCACAAATCGGAAAGATCCAGATTTAGCGATATGGTATGCTAAATAATACATTTATGTTTTCGGCCAGTTTTCTAAAAAAGTTTTTTTACAACCCCCACTCAAAATTTGATACTTCAAGACATTAGGATTTCAAATTACCGCCGTCCGGGCCTTTCATTGGTCTGAAAAATCCGTTCTTTTGCACAAAACTCCTATTTGGTATATAGTTGCGTCCGCCTGCTCGGCAATCCGATTGGACCGAATAATTAGACCGAAAATAGTGAAATCGCAGTAATTATAGAGATACAAACTCTACTCATTGAAAGAACTCGCTGACAATAACCACATCGAAAGTAATCGTTTCATCATTTGTACTCCATCCTTCCCGTCTGATTACAACCATCTGCCAGCTCGACTCAGAACGCCGTGACAATTGGCTATAGGCGCCAGGAATATTCAGTTTTCGTCGTTCCGTTGTAGTCAGGTCATGTTTCGTATGGTTTACTGGTATTTTTCACATTTGAATCGCATAGGATGAGTCTCGGAGGTGTGAGATTAATTCAAGCTGTGCGAGATAACAATAAGCCATTGCTTAATCATTTGCAGCGTTTTTCTTTTGGAGGTTTGTTAGATTCTCAGCCGACTGACACAGATCCTCAAGAGTAACTCAGGTCCTTCCAAGGTACGAATAAACCCTAAAAAAACATTCTAAAAAGAATATCCTCGATTCACATTTCCTATTGCCGAGCATAGAAGGTGATGGAGCGATAGCGCCGATTTCGAGATTCATGACTTAATGCGCTGCTGTCTGAACAGGACCGAACGCACTAACTTCACACGGGCTGCGTTGTCGTAAGTGCACATTAATGCTGATTGGTGTTCACATTGAGCCATCTCCCTTCGGTGGGAACGAACCGAAAGATATTCCTTCTCGGGGGATTCAGTAGAGAAGACGGTGAAAAATAAACAGAGGGAAACCAGACAGCGGCGCTTCTCCTTCGCGTCATTCGAATTCCCTGAGCTCCTGAGGGCGTCTCATTTATGGGAAGAGACCCCGAGGAAAACCTCGCGTTTCCCCCCGGGAATGAAGAAACTATGAAAAGGCTCCCCTCGTAATGAAGTTTTTACATGTTAAGAAAACATTTCAGGCGTTAACGGAATTCTCAGCCCTTTGCCTTTCTCGCCCAAATGAGGCGATTCCGCGAAAAGGGAATTCAATAAAACGGCATCTCCGGGTAGCGGGAAAAGGTTTCGTTGTTCTGTCAAAGTTCACGGAGAAGTTTGCCAGGCGAGAACTGGAGCAGAAAGAAAGAGATTCTGCCGTGAAGCAGATGAATGAGTGTATTTATTCTGGTAACTTCTTTATAAATGAGACGTCTACGGACAGACAGCTGATATAAAACATCACAACTTTCCATTCCTTTCTGTAGGAAACCCAAAGCACAGAGGGAATGTCCCCGCCTCATCCTCACAGAGAATAAGATCCAATAAGAATGTATCCATGACAAAAGAGTAATCTAACACGCCAATAGGAAACCTACAGGAACGAACCCCTGACCATGATAGTAGTGATCATTACAGTCAGTCTCGAGCGAACCACTTCTCTTTCTTTTATTGATGAATATAGTCGGTATCTGATGTCGAATGAGGCAAGTTTGGTGTTTTCAGAGAAGGAAGAAAAGGATACGGAGTGCTTATCACACACAACTAACCCATAAGATTTACTGCCCGCAGATATAGCTTTCTGATATCGAATGATACAAGTCTGGTGTGTTCAAGGGTGCAGTGTTAGAGCTGAACTAAGTCAACTCAAGTCCACACTTACAGCCCCCAGAAGATCATGCGTAATCATCCACAGTACACCACCAGGCAGGGAAGACTGACTCACCCAACTGGTAGCTGACATTAACCATACTGTTGAAGGTTTGCTAAATGCGGAGGCGAGTCAGAATTGTGATTTTACATAACGGGCGTTTAAACAAGCAGGCAGGTTGACGGGCTTGTGAATGTTGCGTACTAGTATACGACTGCTTCCTATCAGAGCACACAGCATTTACAGAGTTAGAAGCTACCCTTTGTCACGTGCTGTTCCTATCTCCGAAGTATTGATTTGCTTCTCTGCCAGGGACTTTCCGATAGCCTGATTTCTTCGTCAGAAACAACGTTTTTGGCTCACCTTACCAAATATCAGAGGCTCTTTAGTATTGTCTTGTTTCTCTACGAGGTACACTTTAATACCGGCTGAGAGATACTTCGGCTGGGGTGAATAATGGGAGGAGGGCTGGTGGCAAAGAAGATCCGTTTGTTCGAACTAAACTACGAAGATGCCTCTCAATATCGAGTCCTACCTACGCCACAGTAGGTCCTACCGCATACGTCATACAAGTAGTCCTCCTACCGGCTACACATTCGGCTGTCGACGTCCTTACTGCAGAACCCGCCTTTCGTACAAAAAAAATTACTGAACTTCCTTGAATATTGTACAGCAAGTTTCACCAATCGCACTCATTCGCTACAAAACAGTATAATTTGCTCCATACGTCAATTCCGGTAAGATCCATTTATACTACCAATGTTCTCATTAATTTCTCGATGGAAGTATCATTTTATTTACATATTCACTTGCATTAGACAGAACAACGGTGTAATTTTCTCATTTGTGGGAAAATTAAGAGAGCAGCACAATAAATTATTAAACATTTCGAAAAAATGCATTTTAGTACGTTTTTTTGAAGTGAAACTTCTATACAGACGGGGTCTTAGGATTTTCGAGTCACGAAAAATTGTGTTACCTGTCACGTGGTACGGCAAGACGGGTGGGGGCTCGGAGGGGATGACGAGGGCAGGCAGGCGCGCTGAGTTAGATCCCCCCCCCCCCGAGCTCCAAAAGAAGCCGAACGAAACCGAACCCGGCCGAGCCCCCAGCAAAAATTGCATAAACTGTCTGTTATCGACACCGGCGGCTTGCCGTACGAAGTTACATTAGTTTTAAATAAACCATACATGATCACCACAAACATTGATGTATCTGATGGGCTGGCTAATGGTGCACTTGGCAACTTAGTTTTCGTTGAGAAAGATAATGAAGGTAAAGTCATTCGAGTGTGGTTACATTTCCCGGATTCGAAAAAAATAGGGAGGAAAATCAGGACTAAAGCGGCAGGATTTATGAGAGATAATGGAATTAACAACACAGCTGTACCGATTTCTCGAAGAAATACGAATATAACAATGAATAAAAATAAAAGTGTTCACGCTATTAGAAACCAATTTCCATTAGCCACAGCTTGTGCAATGGCTATACCTAAGTCACAAGGGGGTACGTTTGATAAAATTGTTTATGAATATGACAAATCACATGCCCAATCATTGTTGTACGTGGCTTTGTCTCGAGTAACTTCGATTGAAGGTCTCTTCATTGTACCAAAAAACAGTAATGATCGGAAGTTTTATCATGGACGTCACTCATCTGCAGGCATGGCAGATTTACAAAGAGAATTTAGAAGATTAGCTATAAATCGGTTAGAAACGGCGACACAAGTATTAACCGAGTTCATAGGAAAACGAAAGGGCTTCTCGCTTTTCTCTTTCAATTATCAAAGTTTACAAGCACATGCAGGAGATTTAAATGATCCGGTTGCTCACAATTCAAATGTTCTTTTACTATCTGAAACTTGGATGAAACCACGAAACAGTGGATATTCACAATTTTAATTGCATTGTCCACGTAAAGCGTGAAAATAGTCGAGCAGGGGGTGTTGCTATATATCACAATCGTCAGGATACTGCGAACGTTTTCACAACCCACTTGGACATAACGTTACGCAATTTGAACACTGTTGCGATCTCACAGGGAGCAATAGGCGATATACGTGCATCTCAATGCCGACTAGAGAATGGACAAGAAATAGTTTTAATAATAGTTTACTTTCCGCCTCACTCTACAGTGACGGGCATCATAGATTTTATACATCAGGCACTACTACCCTATACTCCGGCAGGTATAGGGAAACAATTTCACGGAACTCCCAATGCTTTTGAGTGGAGATTTTAACATTAACTTTGCTTCAGACGACTCAATAGTTTTAGTAGATTTTTTAAAAGAAAACCTACTGTTACATTTTAGCAACAACCCACGAGAACCTACAACTCGACATGGGACAACACTCGATGCCGTTTTTCAAGATTTATTAACACATTACAATCTCAAGTTTCTATATCTTATTTTAGTTACCATAAGCCGATTGTTTCTTTTATTGATTATAACGCAGATCAGCCAAATACTGATTAATGACGAAAAATATGCATTTCCTAATGTTGTTTTGTAAATGTTTAATTGTACAGTAGACTATGGATGTTTTTTTCCCGGATTGAAATATCTTTTCTTGTTTAATAAAATATAATATGTTTAAATAACATAAATAATGCATGCATTACAATTTACTTACCCTAACCAATTCATAATTTGCAGTAAACCTGTGAATAAAGAAATACAAATGTGTGACAGTCACACACGGTAGAAGTGAAACTTTAACGTGCAAAACCGAATCGCAACGGACAAGTGGAAAAACGAATCGCAACGGACAAGTGGAAAAACGCATCGCAAAAAAAACGGACAAGTGGAAAAACGAATCGCAACGGACAAGTGGAAAAACGAATCACAACGGACAAGTGGAAAAACGCATCGCAAAAAAATTGTTACTCGAAGTTTTACGGGCAGATTGTTAATGTACTAGTCGAATTTGAAAACCTGCCCGTAAAACTTCGATTCGATTCGTTTTTCCACTTGTCCGTTGCGATTCGGGTTTGCACGTTAAAGTTTCACTTCTACCATGTGTGACTGTCACACATTTGTATTCCTTTTTTTCGTACAAATCCCGCTAAAAATCCTACTAAAGTTCTTACAAGACTCAGGATTCGAGTCCAATGAGTCCAACACGATGACAGTTTAATATCGCTCATAAGATAATTAGGAGCAACCACAGAAATTCCGGAATTCAAACTACCGCCGTTTCATTCACTATCACGTCTCACAGTTTTTACAAGATGATTCCAAAACGGTCGGGTTGACGGTCTACGGGCCCTGCATATGCACTGATTGCTGAATAATGGTCATGGCGCGGGTAGGAGCGACTCTAAAAATTTCGGGACTTTAAGCGTTGTCACATTCAACGTAAAACGTGAAGTATTACAACATTTTACCAAGTTCAAACGGACTGAGTAAAAATTGATTAGAAGCCATAAAAAATGCTGAGGAAAGTTGTGTGGTGTGTCGCACGCAATACTTGGTAATTATTAACGTAAATTTGTTTTAATGTCAAATACACCCATTTGAATGGAGTGTGATAACATAGGTTTAGGGGTAATTAAGCCCAAATTCCAACATTAGGCTTGGTTTTACTCTTTCGTACCGACTCGCTTGTTCGCCTGGTGTATTGAGGCCCCCATGAAGGTGTTAGGACAGGGCCTCCATGATTAATTTCAGTCGACAGTTAGACGACCTATATAAGCTCTACTCCTGCTACACGTCATAATTATTTTTATGTGATATTTATTTTGTTTCGATTCCAATAAGAACGTTCGTTTTAGTGAGAAGTCCTCAAAATATTGATGAGTGAGCCGCGATAATCTCAGAACTCCATCATTTCCGCATTACGTTCTGGCTAGCCCTACACTTTAATTTCCAAGGTTTTAAGAGGATCGTAACTTTGTCTTGGTAGGTTGTTCGGATACAGCCTTCAAGAAGCTCTCTTTCCAAAATCTTCGGGAACTATCATTGGAAAGCAATCCAGAAGTGTAACTTCCGTCTATCGACTTGGAACTTCCAGAGCAGCGCATCCTCATTTCGCAACGCCACTTGAGCTTTGAAATATTTAGCCAAAGACAAACGCAATCATTTGTACAACCTGGAGGAATTATAACGCGTGCGAAAGGCCTGACAAGTTCTTTTATTTATCATAAATTTGAATTTTTGTGCGCATAATTAGACGCAAATCAGACTTTGAGGCTCCTTTTTCATTTTCTAAATCTCCTCTCGAAGGGAATATACTGCCTTCAACAAACACCGGGCACTTTTCGCCGTCAGGAGCGTTTTCCTATTGGCTCGCTTCTCTGTAAGATGCGATACTCTTACTGGCAGATTTAACCCAATCGTGTGTGGCGTTTAGAGTAGACGGGATATTTTCTTTTGATTTCTCCTAGTACCACGAAGCGGTCGTTTAACGCGTCCATTTAGAGGCGCCGCTTGGTTTCGTTCCTCCGGGGAACGAGTACCACTCAACAGGAAAGCTCCAAGGCCAATGAACGAATGACAGTTCCAAACGGCGATCTCACTCGCTTCCATCAGCTTCAACGCCTCATTATGTTCATTAATGCGGGGGATTTTACCGAGGGAATGCGACAGTGGAACGGAGGCGAATGAGGATGAACAGCGATTGAAAGTGAACATTGAGGTTGGCTTGGAACATTAATTAGCCGATTAAATCGCAACAGACGCGATTGGAAGGATTTAACCGCCGTCCCAATTTAATTCGTTGGAAGCTGATGAAAATAAAATGCCCCCCGGGTTTTTAAATTTAATTGGCAGTGAAGGAAGAAGAAAAAGGAACTGAGGTTGGAAGAGCAGGAGGGAGAGGGAAGTGAGGAGGGGGAGAAATAACGAGACTAAAATGGGCTCAAAACCATTGAAAAAGTATCAATTGGGTTAATTGGCGTGAACGAGAAATAAGTTCAACCGACAGCGAGAGGACGGTAAAATCAGCAAATAATCGCTCAAGCTCGTTTATTAATTTGTTTGATACTCATCAACCTCTTTGTGCCAGTAACCGATTATTCGCTGAAATCAACAACATAAAAAAATAAATGTAGAACCACTCAACAATCATGAGCTAGTAAATTATTCGAACTGTGTGAGCGCACGTCAAACAAACGTGGAGGACAAATAAAGGCGTATCACAATAATGCGACATTCGTGGGTGACAGTACCTTGAGTAAATAACGACCAACACGTCGACATATCATCGATCATTCGGATCGTCGTCAACCAAGAGGGGTTGTTAGAAACGGTGGTAGTTTCTCGGACGAACTGCGCCCCATCGTATCAACGACGAACGAAGAGTTTGGCCCAATTGTTAGGAAACCATGGATTCTTTGGATTACCATGCGAAAAGGAAGTCAAACGTCAACTTTTTATAGTGAGAGGTGACTTCAAAAACGAGAAATCCACGAGTAGTATCGAGCATGGCCACAGTCGTTACCAAACCTTTCTTAAGGGTCGACAACGCACGAGCGTGTGTTTTATACCTAGTTAGTTTCATCTATCAAGGAATTGTGACAAGTTAAAAATGTTACATAGGGGGATATATTTTGATTCTAAACTGTCAGAGAATTTCAGGCCCGTTCGATGATGATTCTCCCTGACAGGGGAAACTTTCTGTATTCTGGCGCACAACTGAACGAGCCAAACTGTTACTACCAAGCTGTGATGAGCTGTGCCTGTGTTTTTGTTTCAATTTCGTTAATTATAGAAACGAATTCGCTAGGGATGTCACGCGACAGCGGTTAAATTGTTCTTCAGATATTGCAATAACGAAAAAAAGTGTTTGATTTTTCTGTAGACAATGAGTAAACTGCGCACAACACACCATAACTTGTGGAGAGTGTGGTCTGTTATAATATAATATAATTCTGGTTATAAATATCTGGTGCGAAGCAACACGCAATATTCCGCAACCGGATGGGCTTGCTATCCTTGCCAGGCCAAGGTATGGCAGATTTTAAAGCTTGCCCTCACGGCAGATTCATTTTCATGCGTTTGTTTTATGAACATTACTCTTCCGGATTTTATAGATTTCTTAAAAAATACGACCTTATCTGAGCGCACCTGACCTTTTAATTCAGCATACTTTTGGAATGTTTTTTTCTCATAATGTCCCCGGATGTGGTATTCCACGAAAATTGTTATGCTTTCTGGCAAATAGGACATAAAGCACCGTCATTGTGTTCGACCACATGATAGTTGTGACTCTATTTTCATTAAAAGCGAGACATTCAATGTCGACTATCGCTTTCACTGAGAGCGACGTATCAATTAGCAAGTGATCATCGGTAACTGACACTTGTGACTAGACAGTGTTGTGTTGCTGTACGGTTGGGTGAGAGGTTACCGAGCAGACGACGGCAGAGGATGTCATGTCCGCACCTGAACTCATGTCAATTATAACGCAGTCACAATAGCTTGGTACTCGCACGGCTTCTGTTGATATTGACACATATTACACAAAAACGTCGATATAAATCACTACGTATAAATGTCTAGGTTTTGCTATTACGCTTGTTTTATTTTTGTATACAACATAAAATTCGATACATTAAAAGCAACGACAGTGAGGTTGTGGCAGACTAGTGTCAAAATCCTTTCGCTGGCCGTAGTTTGAAGACCCCCGGTCTACAGCTCTAATGTGAATTATTTCGTGCGTATAAAATGGGGTTTTAAAGAAATTCCAGCTGAAGTCCTTTCTTGTTTTGGTATTTTAAAAAGTAAAATGTGAGAATGACGAATTTCCCGATTCCTACACCTTATGGGGCCTTCTGAACGTAAGAGTATTTGAGTTCGAGACAAAAACTATTCGTCGATTCGTCAAAGACCACATATCTGCTTGGAAAATTTGTGGGAGATGTGAAAAGCAGGCGTAAAAGGACGGACTTGAAGTTAAACTGTATTTAAGGCATCAAAAGTGGCATTTGCTCCGATCGTTCCTCTCATGACGAGCTCGTTAACTGTCTGCCTGAAGGAATATTTATTGAATATCCATTGACTACGCGATACATTTAACTGTCGAAGTAATTTCTGTCGAAATTCGTGTTCGCTGTTATAGATAGCAATTTGAATACGGTGATATAAGGGAGTCGAGGTGAAGAAAGCAATGTGCGATATATTTCTCGTTTGTAATTATTATTATTATTAGTGTTTTTTCTCAACTCTTCTGTTCGTTGCAGGCCGAATCTGCGGGGTTGTTTGACCTTCGAATGTTCGCACTTGATGGTACTCACTGGCCCTACAGAAAGTTATTGTTTCCCCAAACTTTCTGATTTCAATCCTTTTGTTTGTACCTGTGGAAAACCCAACTTTGCAGTTATTTCTGCATGAAAACGGATACCCCCTTTTCTGGACTTTGCAAAATATCCTCTCTTCAGCCCTCAATTTCACGTTCCTCTCCACAACACACAGCTCTTTCCAACAGCTTTCCAACAGAACGACAGTCCGTTTATATACTCCCACTCTAACTGATATTGCTGATCTGTCAAGTGTAATATAGTCCTCACCCACGTTCACCATGTTCATCTATTTCTCAGTTCAAGCTCCCCCACTCGTGCGCCCAACACTTTATTAAGCTTCCTTCGTTCAGGTGCTTTACTAAAACTATGTATGTGGTTTTTGTGAGCAAGCTCTCTTTGTTTCGCTGGATTTATTTGAAGTAAAAAATGGTAAGAAAAAGGGGTATTGTAATTTATTTTACTGCGCCGCTCTCGTCCTCACAAATTTTCTCTCAAACGCATAGACATTCTCAAGAGCGTTTTTGTACTCGGCGCCTCAAAGAACTGGAAAAAACTATAACAAAATACGCCGTTCACGTAACTGTCTTTGCCTCGTAGGGGGCAAGAGGAAACTAAAAAATGGCAAGAAGGTCCACTAGAGATTCACAAGGTCACTCGTAGAACACCCCTTTCGTGTTCCCCTACTAAACTGGTGAATGATGACAGTCGTAAGGACGACAGTTAACAAGAATAACACTCAGCTCTTTAGGGTGTTGAATTTGTCATTTGTATCAGCAATGTCAACCGCGACTTCTAAATACCGATCAGCCAAATTAGAACATATTCTTATTACACAAGCAGCTGAGCCCTGCTCTTGGAGAAATTGGACAGTAACAAAGGAATATCACTTGAGTCAATTTTTCAAACGGAATTTGTGCCATTTCTTTTAAAAATTGATACTAGAAATGAAAAAGGGAACACAGAATGGTTTGCTTGCCCGAATACTGTTGTCACTCGCTTAACGATTAAGTGTTGTTCTCGACAATTATTTGTTATCGATAAAGATTCAATCTCAGACTGGTCACGCCTCTAGGTCAACGCCTTTTGAATATTAGATAACGGCTCCCTGTGTCAAGATGGCAGGAAGCTCCGATAGCACGACCCTTAGCCCATCGCGTGCCGCATGATTTCCCTTGCATTTTATTTTATTCCAGCCGTCAAGAGAATGAAGAGGGGAGAAGGGAGGCTTTTGTTTGGTCGGGCCTCCTACTTTTCAGTCCACCCAGTTCCAACCCTTGCCAACCTGGAGGAGAGTACTTCACTTCAGGCGAGGCTGCTCGATCAAAAGTTGATGCCCCCTTCAAAACTCACGCGAAACCTGAGGGGGACAGGGTGGTAAAGATTAGAACCGAGTCATTAGAACCACGCGAACCGGGTAATTATCGCTATTTATCGATCTACTTTTACTTTGAGCTCAGTCACAAGTTTTTCATTCGTTAAGGGAAATAATGTGCCTTACCCAATGGCCGTCAGCCTCTCCCCACGATAATAGTTACACTTACACCGATTTGTTTCGTTGTTTGCGTCGGGGAAGAAATACGAAGTTCAGTACTGGCGCAGAATAAGTTGAGAGAGAGGATTGAAATGAGTGAGAGAGAGTGATGAGTTGAACTGTATTGTTAAACTAATTAATTGACGTTTACTTAGAATACTATAGAGATAGAGTTCAGAGTAGAATAACTCGGAGACAGCGTTTATGTGACTTATGGATATGAATCTCTCGATCCGTGAACTGGTGTAAACTGGGACAAGAGCAAAGAACGAGCAAGTTGGAGAGTACTACTGGTTTAGAAGCTGTCAAGTAAGGGCTGAGAAGTTTGATGAGGTAATAGGTCGAGGAAAAATTCGTCATTGAAACGGAAAAAAGAAAAGGTACGCGTCAGCTCGTGTCGTACAGTGTGTCGGCGAAGATTGAAATGTCAAACATAGAAGTTGATTGACAGAGGGCTATGGGATTCCAGGGTTGGCCACTACAAATGAAAGCTGGGGAAGGCCTTGCACTCAGGATCTTTGGTTTGGGCTAAGGACCGTGAACCTTATTCAGGTTGAGCTGAGCCGAACCTTGTACGTTTTGTCACAGCAGAATGTTGGAATTATTTCACCAAAATTATGTTCATCTAGATGGAAGGCGCTGTCGAGTAAAAAGGTTGTATAGCTGTCTTGAGTTGAATGGCTGACTGCTATAAGAAGGTGTAGGAGGGGTGAGAAGTGAGATTAGGGAAGTGGATGAGGAAAAATACAATGGGAACCACCATAAGCAGGGAATTTCGTTGTCGCCGAATTTGGAAGTGTGATCAAGGGTTGAGAACACTGAAATTCTGTACCAATTCAGACATACATCCTTCTCAGGGCCGTAGCAGCAGAATACTGCGGTCTGCTTTTGTGGAGGACCTTCTGAAAAACTAGGCTGGATTTGGAAACACCCATGAGTCCAGAGGATTGAACCAACAGGGCCCAGGATGCAAGGGACAGTACCCGAACGCTGGGGCATAATAGTTAGAACACAAGGATTCTGGCAAAAGGGCCTGCACACACAACACAAGGGCAGGGCCGATGAGTCAGCACACACAAAGATTGGAGAACCAGGAAATGCCAAGAAAGCGATCTCAGTCCAAACCGTGATCAAACATTTGCGACCTAACCAGTTTGACACGAGTTTCCAAGCACATTCGGTTAGGCACCATTCATGATCAATTCGTGAAACGTCGTTTTTTCATCATTTTGAGGCACCTCACAACATTATGAATGATTTCCCGCAGCTGAGGGAGAATAAACCAGTTTTGGAAGGAGTCGAGGTTGTTGTTGTTCCCTGCGTCGAGCGTTGAAGCTCAAAAGTTTTAATTAAAATGTCAGTTCTCTTGAAGATTAATGTTGAAATCTCTCCACCGAGATGAAACTTCTTCTTTCATTGTTTGGGAAAAAATAGTTAACATCCTCCACCGTAGGGTCGGTGATGAGCTGTGAACCCAATAACCGGTCTGTTACGGCTCAGCTTGCGTCATGGCCGCATCTGCCGACGACGACGAAGGGGAATCAGAAGCAAAGTTGAGATCGCTTGATGTCGACCTAGTTATTGTTTGATCCCAAGCCTAGAGGTCGGTTTTTGAGGTGGAGGGGGGTGCTTTTGTAGGCCGTGTCACATATAGGTAGAGCGTAGAGTGGCCTTTGGGAAGTCTGGGTAAGCGGAAGGTGATTGAAGCCAAAATCTCCTGCTCCAATAATTTTAACCTTATTTCCCCCATTTGCAACTTGGAGAGAGAGGGAGAGGGAGAGAGAGAGGAAGAGGGAGAGAAACAGAGAGAAGAACTCGTTTCTCAAAAACGCACACACAGCTACGCAACTCTGAATAACTGGGTTTGAGTAACTCCCATAAATGAGAGTTTCAGTGCAACCTCAGCCAGTCTGTTTGACACAAGGTCTGCTGACTGGGCACCTCAAATGCCCCTATTCGCTCGAAACTTCAGTGTCATCAGTCGTAACTGAGTTGTCTCATCAAGGCGTCGCCATGCCACTTGTGCTCGCGTTCTCTCCCACCCAGTTCCCTGTTTGTGGTGGTTAAACTTCTTCGATCCGCCTAAACGAAAAACCGACAACCATGTCCGATATCCGAAATAATTATGTCAGATTCGTCTCAAGAAACATAATTATGTCAGATTCGTCTCAAGGAATCCATATGCGGATTCCTGCATATGGAAATCAATACGTCATTTCCACCTAGACGAAAAGGTAGCATTCACCTATCGAACCGTTAAAGATTAGGATCATACATTACTTACATAACTTATCAGTTCTACTTCATTGAATGATGGAATATATATATATAATTTTTAAAAAAATTTAAAAAACCTGTGTCTCGGTAGCCCCCATAGCTGACCAGTCAAAGCCTGTGCTGTCGGGGGGCATTCTACTGATTCCTGTTGGTACTACAAATGTTCGGTTTATTACAGAAGGGAATTGCGCGATCGAAACCCATGTTACTTCGCACAGAAATCAAGAAAAAAGGAATTACAAAAAATTAATCCTCGCGACAAGGTTCACTTCAGCCACCAACGGGTCTCAATTCATAAAATTAAGGTTTATTCCTGAACCTGAGATGATCATTTCTATGGCTGCGAGTGACATTGCGTCTTCATGCATTGAAGAGCATATTTTCAGTACTTGTCATCGCCACTGCTAGAGATGAACATCGTATTTTACAGGCGGAAGCGATGAGGACGGGGAGGGGCTATTTAAATGAAACCGACGGCAACTACTTTTGTGGTAAAATGACGGATCGCACTGAAGATATTCAAGAGTCGTGCTGGTGAATTTGCGCGTTCGTCTGGTTGACATCTGGAGATAAACGCCTGCGGAGGAAGATATAAAGAAGCGAGGCGACTTGAAGAGCCACAAGTCAGTTCTAGTAGGCAGAAACACAGAGAGGTAGGAAGAAATAGAGGAACGAAAAGCAAGGAGAGCCTGATCGTGGGAGAAAATAGATGCACTTTTCCAGGTTAAGGAGAAACAAGTTCTCTTCAGGGAAAACCGAGATATAAACGAGGCGTCCTAATAAGGTTTGCTCTATTTTTTGCGGTCCTACGGGATTTGAGGAGAAAATGAAATCCCGACGAAGCTGTTTAGGGACGCAAATTATTCTGACAAACTTAGGACCGATGAAATGGTCTTCTGCGGCATCCTCCAACGCTTATTCACTCTAAATTCCAACTGGACTCCAATTCCGTCCCGTCCCTATACAGACCGACCTGAAGTAAGGAACTCTCCCACAAATAAGGCTCTGCCCTCACCCATCGGCCGCGTTTCTTCCAAATCCAAGGATTAGACAACTACATGAAGAGGCCAGTTACATCTTGCTGACCTCTGGGTTTGTCGCACGCCTCCACTGCCCAACTCACTTCAATTCCTCTCAAACGCCATTCTACCACTTGCTTCTCTGGAATGAGGGTAGCTTCCTACCTGCTATACCCATTTTGAAATCTAAGTGAAAATCCCCATCCACACCTAGCTGACTGGAATCACAACACTCTGGCATCTTACCATAGCCCATGAAACCAATACCCATAACCATTGAACTGTTGAGGAGACCTTCTGATTTAAGCACTGCCAGTCTGATGAGTTCACACCGTTCCTATCTGGTTCGATCCCCAGCCAGGCATCCTCCTTCTTCTAAGCCCTGGGGGGCAGGAGCGGGATTCCCAACAGGTCTGTTTCAGGGAAGATGGGCTTCATCCAGCTACGACTACCTATAATTTCTCTATCGTCCTCCGCCCACTCTAGAACTACCAGTGGCGCTTCTGCCCAACTCCCTCTGGCACTTCTAACTAGTCCCTCAAATCTTATACTGTGAGTGCACATAATGGAAGTGGAAGAATTCTGGTCACAGGAGGGGGATATTACCCCAAGACGATGTGACAGACGCTCCAAGAGCAGGGTAGCCAGTCTCTAGCGATCTTTGCGCAAGAATTTGGCCAATTCTGGGGCATTTCCACAGCTGCACGACTTTTCGTTCTCGACAGCTTCCCCCACATCATAGCAACACCTTCAGAACTAAAGACGAAGTTCGTAAAATATTGATTCACGAGGATTATTAATTATTAGCAGTAAACTTAATGTAAAAACTCTTCTCTTCACAACGCCAAACTCTAACGAAGTTTGAACAGATCGATTCAGAAAAGACAAGAAATTAGGGCAAAGGGTGATGGTGTTGCGAAGTAGAGAGGAGAAGAATAGGAGGAAAACGAAGCGGGGAAGGGAGCATAATCAGAGGTGTTCATACCGCCAGAAGTTGTTCGCTAAATATTTGTTCGGCGTTTATTGAAAGTTTACTTTTGTTATCTGAACGAGTGGCAGTTGTTTAGCCAAACGATCCAATAACTCGACCACAAGGTTCAATTTCTATTCAATTAATTATAATATGTCCGCCTGTCAAATACGAATCATCCAAAATCATACAGCGAAGGTAAACCAGATAAATCATTCTGCTTACTGTATAGGGCTTCAGAATCACTGCAGATGTTGACTTCTATCTCCTTCCCATCTTCTGTGACGAGGTAGAGAGTTCCCATCTCACTCATCCCATGCTTTTTCCCTGAAACACGGAAATTGTCGACGAAGCTAGTAATCGGACAATCGGGTACTCTTAACACACTAAACACAGAATTGCTAGAAAACGCCAAATTGTTTCTCAAAAAAAACCTCTACGATTTCGATAACATTTTTGTTTGTTTGGGCGGGTGTGAGCAACGTGATGATCATACAGACATTTCCTGGTTAGTCGAATAACGAGGGAATCACAATAAATAAACAACATTTAGACACAGTTCCATTCTAATGCAGTTTTTACCTTACAAAATCACGCTCGTATGACACTGGCGTTCTCACGCTGGCAGCGCAATAAGCTACTTACACAATGGTAGTTTAAGAACGGATGTAAAATAAATTAGGACAGCCCACGACAATCAAAGTATTGTCATTTTGCGTACTTTTCTCTTGCAACGCTTGCACTACAATAACACAATAGTGGGCACCAAACTCGCAAAAAACGATCGCGTTGACGATCTAATACATGGCCTCTATGTTTCTTGCTCAGTGAGGGTCGTATTTACTGGACTGCCTTCAATTTTTATTTTCCACTACAATCTTACGGAGTTTCTTCACGTAATCTATACCTGTCGAGGATATGGGATAATCTTATTTGTAAGAGAAAAAAAGAAAACCTTGAGTGTAGTTAAAGAACGGGACTGAAAAATAATTTATTGAAGAACGCCGCTGAACTCAAAACATACTGGAGATTACAAAAGGTACTGGAGATTTCTCAACAATCCCCCCTCCAAAAAAATCATAATCGAAATCGCTCAGGCTTCCGAATCTTTCTTCCACTCTTCGTCTGGACTGTTGCTTCAATGGATTCCTCGCCCTCTTCCGCCACTCTTCGTTCTTCGTTCTTGGCACTTGGCAACAATTTTTCTTCAGACGCGACTTCGACAGGAACTAAGCAATGAAGAGGACGTACGAGCTCCCGCTTTTCCGACATACGCAGTTTTGCAACTCGGGCGTGCCCATCAGCGCCTGGCAGAATTTCGAGAACAAGTCCCATTGGCCAATCAACACGCTTCTTGTCTTCAAATTTCACAAGTACGACGTATCCTGACTGAACATGCAAAGGTTGACGTTTCCCTCGGTTGATCAGCAGAGCAAGATATTCGTTCCTGAATCGTTCCTTCTCCTGATTATCCCTTCCATGTCTTCACCAGGGGTACCAAAAATGTCGAGGATATGGGATAATCTTATTTGTAAGAGAAAAAAAGATAACCTTGAGTGTAGTTAAAGAACGCGACTGAAAAATAATTTATCGAAGAACACCGCTGAACTCAAAACATCTGTAGTAATAATAATAAGGTACTGGAGATTTCTCAACAATACCCATATTTTCATCTCCGCAACTATATATTTTCTATCTGTTGAAAGGGGATAGCTTGGAAAACGGGATTTGTAGAACTTTAATTCATCGTTTTTCAGCCAATTTTCTCAAAAACGACTTAACTCGACCAAACTTACGGGTACTTTCGACCAATCATTTCTGTTTCTATATCTTGAACGGAGATACTAGTCATCATAGCTCGGAAAATCACAATGAGACGCTACAATAAGAAATGATGTGGGCGAAATCCACCCACTGACTATAGTTATAATTTGTTCCATACAGCTGTTAGAGGTGATTAAACTTTTTGAACGGACAGTTCTAATATAGAACTCTCATCCGTGGAAAAAACGACGACAGCAGCGCAATAAGTTATCTAAAATTTCGACAATCAGCAAAGTATCAGAATGTGCGTGGAGCTGAGGAAAACCGTATGATTCGTCGCTCCAGACAGTTTTGTTTGTCACGATTAAAATACCCCTCATTCTTCGTATTGGAGAAAGTAAATATCAGGTGCGTAGCAACACACAACTTTCCGCCACCCCCGAGAATTCGACGACCTGCTCAATATACGGATACTGTATCTTCGTTTAACACATTCTACGGAAACATTTATGAATAACAAAATGTAGGTACTAGTTGGTTGAGTGTACTCCGTAAGTTTGATGGAAATTGTTAGAGCCGTTTTTGAGTATATTCGACAAATCTCGTTTTCCAAGTCTATCATGGCTTATATCTCCGTTCAACTGATAGAAACAGACATATTTACAGAGAACAAAACGACGCTCTGTAAGATTGATCAAATCTAGTGAAACAGTTACCCCGGAATGTACGAAAATGTTCGGAAAAACATAATTTGTGACACAGTTTCATTGTTATCTCTGTTCAATGGAATGCCAGAGGAACATTTATTGAGAACAATATCCGTTCTAACCGTTCTTCCGCAAATCGCGACGAAATGAAATTTTTTGGCATCAAAACCTGAAGAAAACCTACCTTTTTTTGTCACGATTACAATACTTTTCTTACCTTTTTAGTTGAGGAAAGTAAAAATGAGTATTTCGGATTAAGAAGTCACAAAGCCCATGGTACCGTGAACGAAGATGAAGATTAAAAAACGACCTTTTCTCTCTACAAAACCAAATAAGACTTCCCAACCATCTGACCGAAGACGTCAACCGTTTAGTCAAACTCACATGGTCCTTTTAATTATACAGTAACTACATTTCGTGCTGAGTAAAAACACTTCTGTAGAGATTTTTGTACGAAGACGCTGTACGTGCTGTATACAAGCAATGTCAAGGAATTTACATCGCGAGGAGGCGAACGTGGCTCCCTATTACATTTTAAGACTTAGAAGAGTAAATAGAAAAAATATTCGCAGATGGGAAAGGGTGCAGTTTTGAGAGAACAGGGCAGGGTTGAAAGGTAGAGATGAGGGTGCACATATAGGAGACGATTGATTCGGGAAGGGGCGTAGGGCGGGAAGGGAACTATTCCAGTAGTTCACCTGTTGCCGAGATTCGGGCGATAACGCAGACCAGCAGGAGAAAAATGAGGCCCGCGAGTTCAGTTTTGAACTCGACCGACATCGTTGGAGCATCGTACAAATGAAAATCCTTTGCAGAAGTGAAAATGGAAGACGACTCAAACGGGACGATAGGACGAGTTTGACGATTCAAACAGAACTGTTCTGGAAGGGGCGAGTGCTGAAATGAAAGGAGGGCAAAGGGGGGTGAGGCATTGAGGGTGTAGAGAGAAATGTACCAACATGAAGGAGGGATGAGAGGGAGTGGGGGAGATGTAAAAGGTGTGGAGGTGGAGAAGCTTATCAGGTCTGGCTCTGGTGAGAAGGGTATGAGAGGGGAGCTTCCACCACAAAGTCTGACAGGTGACATTTTCCTCTCTCCGATGGTAGAAGCCTTTTGCTTGTTTCAGTGCACAGGGAAGGAGAGAGCGAGAGAGAGAGAGAGAGAGAGAGAGAGAGAGCGAGAGCGAGAGAGAGAGAGAGAGAGAGAGAGAGAGAGAGAGACGGAACGAGGTGCAGGTTTGGTTTGGATGCCATTTTCTGATATCGTCCTCAGCCATTATGCCGCTTTTGGCGCTTCTATTATTGATTTCATTGCAAAACAATGATCGGCGCAAACTACGGAAAAAGAAGTTCTGCATAATGACAGTGGCGACGATTGCTACGTGCATTTGTGCACGAAAGTGTTACACGTTTGAACAAGGCTGTTGCTTTTCATTCGTGAGATCTCCCAGGGATTTACACCTGCCCCGCTTTAAGAGTTACCTGATGACGAATATCGGAAATTCAGCGGTCGAAGTTATCCTATCGATACTTACTAGTCAAATATGAAGACGGCTATACAGGAGCTAACAGATTGAAGCGCTAAACATTACACAACAGCCCACAGTCCCTGTTAACACGCCTCGGGTTATTACCAGATCAGCGGCGGTCCTGATGTTGTGAGACCAATTTACCCATTCTTGTTTCAAGGAGGGCTAAACGCTCCTTTTCTTAGGGGCTGAAAGACTGCATCAGCCTTTACCACCGCACTGACCGCCTGAACGACGGTGAGTCGGGGAAAACTCGAAAAGGGTGTCATGGTCAGTGAAGTTGGACGCCGTAGCCGATGATACCGACAGGGTGACAAATGGTGCCTATATGGGGGATGTCAGTGTTCGGCCTACCGTTGTCGTGGAAAAGCAACACCTCCGTGACCAGTCATGTCTTTTGCCCCGGTAGGCGAGCCGAACTTTTTCCAGAAGTAGTACTCAGGGTTGATGGTGTGCCGCTAGAGCAAGAAGTAGACGAGTCACCCCCCCCCCCCAGACAATGGCCAAGACCTTTCCTGCAGACGAACGGATTCTGACCCAGGGCGATCTTCCCTTGCTGCTCCATTTGTTCGATTCCCAGTAACGGTGCACCCAAGTCTCGTCAAAAGGTAACGATTTTATGCAAGAAAAACGTTCAAGAAGCAACAGAACTCGTTCATTTTTTGTTCATCAGTGAACGGTCTAGGAACTCAACGAGCAGCAACGGAAGCAGGCGAACTTCAATTCACTTTTGATGATACTCTGTACACTACCTCAGGATATTCCTGGCTTCCCAGAAATTTCACAAACGGTAAAGTGGCCTTCAACTGGCGGCGCACCTCATCAATGTTTTCTTGGGTCTTGCAGGTTCGAGGACGGCGATCACGTGGTTCATTTTCGACTAGTTGACGATCTTCTTTGAATTCGTTACACCAAGCTAATACCCGAACTAGTATAGCGCGAATCTTCAAACCCTCTCCTTGCCATTTGCACATACTCCAGAGTACATGGTTGAAGGGACTAGTTTGTTTGGCTGGAGGACGCTGTAGGAGTGCTCGGTAGCCTGGGAGGCTCTCTTCTCAAGCAATGCTGACTCTTGGGGCTTATCAGCAGGCTGTGAGTGGACTTGGAGGCGCATTTCTCTCTCGCTCATCGTACGGGCAGCTGGCGATGAAGGTCTATGACTTCAAGGAAGTGATACTCCAAGACATTCCCTCGAGTGGACATCCCCAACGCTCACCGGGCATTTACCTGCCAAAAGACTCGTTCCTAGGTACTCACGTCGCTCTACATGCAGGTGCTAGAAAAGTAGGTGTTTGGCACACTTTGGTGGCTGTTTCCATTCAACGAGCTCTCGGAGGAACATTTATGTGAAACAATAAATTGATATCGACTATTCGTAGACAAACTACGAGTTTCATGTAGAACGGTAAAGATGTTGTTCGGCTCAGGCTGAATTAGTTCGATGGTCTTGCTCGTAACAAGAAGTCCTGAGCTTGGGCCTTCCCCTTGAGCACTCGAGTCCAGCTGTTTCTGGCCGGAAGATTTTGGAATGGCAGTCACAGGAAAATCTGGAATACATGTTCCACTGGCTTCTGCCGACAAAGGGCTTAAGGTTTACTCCTGAAGCCGAAAACGGATTTCCCCTTTTTAGACTTTCCAAAATATTCACGTCCCAGTGTTTATGCGGAGGGGATGAACTTTTCGTTAAAGTCGCACAATGTTGACAGTTGTTCAATTCTGACATCCCGACACCTGGACTCTTAGTTCGCCCACAAACACAGCCCTCCCGCATTTGTTCATTCCATTCATTCTCGTTCAACTTAAACCCTTTTATCTTTTTCTTGTGGTTTTCGCCAGCACAGCTTTCTTCACCTTCACATCAGCGCCTCAGCAGGTGAGAAGTTGAATTTCCACTCAAGAGACTTTTATTTGTATTTCTTCGACTAATTTAAGATTATCTTTTCGTTATTAATCGATTTTCATTATTTTCAATATAACATTTCATTATACACCAACAGCCTAGTTGATGCAACACCCCGCACTGACCAATTCTCCTTAGATTCCAACTCACAGCCCTTCGCAGACTGTCACTGAGCTGCTGCGCTATTCATTGGCTCTCCGCTCTCGTCCTAACACCAGTTCACATATCTAGAGACCAACCCTGTAGCGTGAACTAGTTCTACTGGCTCAATGAGACCTCTACCAAGTGACTGAACAATCAGAACCCTATCGTACCATTCCATGAGAAATCTATCCTGCTGATAAAGTAGCCTGTTCACAGGCCACTGCCCACTAAAGGCACTACGACTAAGGCCCTGGCTAAGATTGGTAAGTCAGAGGTACAGAGGTGCAGATTCTGCGTTCTGCGAGGCGTAGCGGGAGTCGATAGAGCATGTACTGTGGGTCCCTCAGCAGTGGCCAGAGGAGGAATGGACATCAAGGTCGTCTCGTGTTTTGTGCGAGAATGGTGGGAACCTATTCGGAACGTCACAACATCAGGGAAAACCAGCTCCAAGGGAGCTGGGGATGGAACTTTGAGGACGTGAGGTGGCTCATGTGAGGCCCCAGAAGGGGTTAGCTGAAGAATGGCCGACGTATTTGTGTATGAGACGTGGGACGTGTCTTTCATAAAACGACCAAACTAAATGACGGTGCTCCACTGTAGTTCCTACAACAGTGAACGACAGTTGTTGTAAAAGCAGCCAAACCTACCAGCGCTGAGGGCTACTAAGCAACCCTACTGCCATTTCGCCCCAGTTTGCGAAGAAGGTCATGGCAAAGAAACGTGGTCACAGTTGAAAACCAGATTAAGAACTCCTCCCACATGGAACGGGATTCTCCAGGGATCATACCTCTACGCAGTAACACACGGGAAAGATCCCTATTGGCCCTGAGCCCTTTGTTGGGACTACCAGGAGCCACCTATGTAGAGAGGCTGGCAAATGGGAGGATAGCTGCAGGGCTGCTCATTGGCAGGGGCTGGCCGGCCTTAGACAGTCAAAACTCTCCAGAGGGAGTCCAAGGAGGTGCTTGCACTGGGGAGGAAGGATATGAGGATCATATGTGGCCTGTTCATAGGTCACTGTCCGCTGAGGTACCACCTTGCAAATATTGGCAAGTGCGAGGTACAGGTATGCAGGTTCTGCGAGGCAGGGCTAGAGACTGCAGAGCATGTGCTGTGTGTATGCGATGGACTCGCGGCATCTTTTGGGATCTCGCGGTTGTGTGTTTGAGAGGCCCTTTCTTCAGCCAGAAGAGGTGGTGAATGCAGAACTTGCGGATATCCTCTGCTTTGTGCAGGGGTGGTGGGGGCGCATAGGTGATGTCACACCAAGTGAGACCAGTGCCGTGGTGACTGGGGGTGGTGCAGGGGGGCCATGATCTGAGGATCCCTTACAATAGGCCCGTTTGTGGCTGCAGTGAGGGGATCACCTGCATCCACACCGTTTCAAAGGATGAAAAAAAAACACACACACAGGGGAACCAGCTGCCCACAGGAGACTAGCAAAATAATATACCTGCCGTACCTCCACAAGTCTGGGTTAGGTGGCTGATGAGCGAGTGGCGGGGCTCTTCGATGATAGCGAGACGCTAACCTCCATGACATCGACTGATATAACACTCTCCGAGGGTTCAAGAGCAGTCATATTGATAAGGAAACAAACCTGCGTTCCACTAAACAAGATATCTCCCCTGGAGTGAGAATTGACTTCTCCCTGAATTCAACTTTGACCACTCCACTCTCATCTCCTGTCTCCAACTTCGTCTCCTTCCACCTAAGAACTTTTAGGCTTTTCAGGGGTTTTCGCATCCTTCTCCTAGACTTTAACTATAGTTACGATGGTTGAGCCAGTTCATAAATGAAGAGATAAATAAATAAGAAATGAACGGAAGTGAGGATATTTCGACCTCCCTTCACTATTATCGTGATTTCCTAAATATTTCGCGTCCTAAGTACAAACCTCACCCTTCAGCTTTAATTGCTTCAAAACGAACCCCCCCCCCATCCACCACCATCACCGCCCGATCGAGCAAATAAGCTGCAAGAATTTTAATAAAGAACTTTTACAAAGGAACCGTCTCGCTTTTACCGAAAAGGAAATAGGCCCTTTTAAGTTGAACTTTAATTTAGCGACTTTATTGGATTTAACCTTCGCGTTCTCTCGAATTTCCGCTTCGTCAGGTTGTGAAATAGTTTTTGAGTTAACTTCGTTTCTGTCCTCTTCACGGAGTCGCCGCCCGGAAGAGTCTTCGCGGAGAAACTTGTGAAGAGGGCTCCTGTGGAACAAGTTTCATTGTGACGTTTAGTTGCGGCTTCCAGCTCTCAAGGCCGCCATGGAAGTGGAAATTCTTGGGCGTGTTGTCGATCGGAGGCCTTCAACCTGAAACTCTTGTTAGCGGGTTTTAGTTTGCTCAGAGACGTTCGTTCCTGTTCGACGCGCTCCTCTTGAAAATTATACGAAAACTATGAAAGTCGGTGGACGGATCCCTGAGAGTTAGCTTTGTCCAAAACACCATTGGTGAAACGGTCATATAGGGTTTTTTGACACCCACGTAAAACCACCAAATCAAATAGGAACATTAACATTGAAAACAATCAAATCTAACGCAATGCAATGATTCGCATTTGTTAATTTCCATTAAAACATTTAAAAAACGGATACCGCCGGCGTGTATTAGATAGATACACAAGACATGATAAAAATAGCGCTGGACGACGCAGTGAAAGAAATGTGCACCGGTCCGGTACAACATTTGGAGTGAATTTAAAAAAATCTTTCAAGAACGACTTTCGGAACCGCCGAGAACACACAACACGCAAACAACAAAAACATTGATTTTTGAATCAGGTAAATTCAAACAATACAGAACAGAAACGTTCTGCTTTTATCTTAAAAATGTAATTCCTTCGAAAATGACAAATACCGTTTTCCGTGCGCCGAATCTCGAGTAGAAAGAGTTAACAATTTATGGAAAATCGACTCCTT
This sequence comes from Pachypeltis micranthus, assembly GCA_020466155.1. NCBI lineage: Eukaryota > Metazoa > Arthropoda > Insecta > Hemiptera > Miridae > Pachypeltis > Pachypeltis micranthus. The sequence goes on along the minus strand of CM035770.1, from coordinate 48,835,760 downwards.
TGTTTCCTCCAACGACGTTATTGTCACCGCGAACACAGGAGTTTCTATCTACTGAATCCACTGATTTCATTAACCTCGTTGCAGAAGAAACTGGCACGACGCATTACACAATTTCCCTTACGTCCTGCTGTACTAATTGATTTTCATCACTTTAGCTCCTAATTCAATCTATTGATATATTCATTCTAAATAATTCACCTGTGCTGTCGGTCAGAAAATTCAATTCAAGATTTGATACTTTATGTTTCAAGGCATCGCGATTCCAAATCTGTAAAACTTGTTTTTGGAAGTCTTTGGTATCGTTTTCTAGATATTTTTCCCTGTTGGCTCGAATAGAATGAGTCTCAGAGGTGTACGAATGCGTCATGACCAAAAACGGCGAAATCACAGTAACCATAGTGAGCCAAAGTCTACTAATTAAATGAACTCGCGAGACAATGCAGCGAAAGTAATCGTTTCATCGCCTCACTTCTGCCATCCATCAACTGCCACGTCGTGCCAATTGCCTATAAGTGCCTAGAATATGTAATTTTCGCCGTGCCAATTGCCTATAGGCTCCTAGAATATGTAATTTTTGTCGTTCCGTTGCAAGCAGGTCATGTTTCGTATCGTCTACTCTTATTTTTCGATGCTGAATCGAACGGAATGAGTCTCGAAGGTTTTAGACTACGCCAAGCTGTTCAAGAGAATTATAAACCGCTGTGTAAGAATTTGTAGCGTTTTTTACTGACTTTATTTGAACGTGGTGAAACAGAACTTCACGTTTTAACTACAAAGTGGAGGGACGCGATCTAGAATTTCTTGCGTTCCTCCTTGCATTATTGAGCAATCAGTGCACAGAGAGAATATGGGACATTCAACATGATTTTTTTGAGAAGGATCGCGTTTAACGTTTCGGAATTATGGGGTAAAATCTGCGAGCAATGGCAATTAGCGAAATGGTGGTGGTTGAACGGTTGCTCCTAATTATTTCACCAGAGTTACTTAACGCTCTTCGTATAAGTGGATTATTGGCAAATCATTATAATTTTTTTGAGAATTCTGGTATTATTCGAAATTTAGAAGGAAAAACTGCGCTTTTCTTCGAAGTTTTTGATAATTAACATTACTGCTCTCGTCATAATACACATTCAGTGACGACGTTTCGAGGTGTTAATTATCACTTATATTCACGCCTTACGATGGACGAAAAAAGGCTAACATCAGAACACTGGTGGGGTAGGGGTGGAGTCATCAACATCAAGTCGCGCATGTGCAAGGCCATTTACTTAGATGTGATCTAAGCGTCGTTTGGGGTAGCAAACTCACAGTTCATCAAAGGGGAGTACTACCCTCTCACAGGGAGCTTTGCTCCTGTAGATCACCAAAGACTACGAAATAGCATCCACTGAAGCCCTACAAATGATACAGTTAGCTTGGCCATAGAGTGCATGAGGGACAAAAACAGTGAAACAGTAGCTTCCTCCAACCTGGGCTGAACTCCAAATACAGCTTTTCACTGAAAGAAAACTTACCACATTATATAAATGGCAAACGAGATGGCAATCTCCATCAAAGGGACGTGACACGTGCGAGAGTTTTCCCAACAACTGTGAACCTCTTAGAAGAAAGTGGGTTGACTCAGACTACAGGACGTGCCAGTTCCTTACTGGCGACTTCAATGCGCAGCTCCACTTGTGTTCTCCAAAAGACTCTCTCGAGAAACGACGTGCAGGCTCCACTGTAGTCCCTACAACAGTGAGCGTCCGACGGATGTTGGAAAAGCAGCCAAACCTTTCAGCTTGGAATAAGCGTTTCGAAATGTTCGCAAAGGAGGTTATAAAGAACACACGTGGTCACAGTTGGTATCACCCTTTGCAACTTGCAACCCAACAAAAAAGTTAGATCAGATAGGAAACCAGATTAAGAACTCCTCTCAGATGGTACAGTCATACCTCCACGTGGTAACACAGGAGCAACAGTTCAACCAGGATACTGGCTAAATGTCATCTCCACACCTGTGGAGTGCCCAGGCCATTGCAAGATAGTAAACCCGCAACCTTCATGGATTTCGACAGATATATAACTCCCTTATGAGCGTTAAGGAACGATCATTGTGAAACGAACCTGTTAGGATGAAATTTGTAAACGTCATGACCTGTCGATTAGATGATAGACATGTAACTACTCCACACGAGCACACTCTCGATGTCCTTTAAGAGAAGCCAGGCAATGGACTACCTCTGCCCTGTGATATTAGCCGTCAGAGTGGCGAGACTGCCACTACAACAAACCGCTTCGGAGACACCAGCCGGAATCACGTTAACAACTCAGCACGGCATTCACCGCAGAATCAAGACAAATACGTAACGATGTTCATTCTGGTTTTATAATATTCAGAACCCCTTTGTCTTCATTCGATTTGCTCCTTCAACAATTTTTTCGAGCTACGTCAAAAAATGCATCTTTAGAGGACGGTATATCTTTCTGAGATTTATGCTATTTATAGAATGAACGTAAAGAAAACACAGTCAAATCAATCGGTTATCAACCAAATCACAAACTGCCGGAATTTGAAAGAGGGAATCCCCGTGAAATGACTCCCAAGTACCAAAAGTTCCTGCAGAGAAAGGTTTTAGGATTATCCAGGAACGCCGTCGAGAGGAAAAAACGGAATATTGGACGGAATCCCAGGGCTCAGAAATAATAAAAGCCTCGTTCCCGACGGAAAACCCCGATACTTTTCATCTTCGCCGCTACCAATTCGATTGAAAGCATCGACCCCCCCCCTCCCCCCTCGCCACTCAATACCATCTGCACCTCTATCCGACAAGTTCCATCGAAGTCGGTTTATTCCTTCTTTTACAGCCCGTAAAAAGGCTGGTTCCGGAGGTACGTATTCCCTGACGTCAATCCACAATGCGCATTGATAGCCGAAACCACGAACATTTTGATTTCTGTGGACCCTCATTCGATAGTTGAGCCAAGTTAGAACGTAACTTTCAACTGCGCTACACAACCTGCGCGTCAAACTATCCCGTGGGCAACAATAGAATGCGAAATATTTCCGAAATGTTTTTTGACCACAGTGAGTCCTATAAGCGCGATACGCGTCACATGTAAATTATCCACCCTCCCACTTACAGCTTTCAGAAACTTAGATCGAAGGGCTGCGTAGGCGTCTAGTCCTCCACAAAAAGCACGTACGAATGGAACCCGAAATTGTCAAGTTTACGTTAGTCCACGACAGTTTAATGTTCGATAACTGAGGTCGTTCACTCGCTACACTATGTCCCTCGCGCCAGACCAATTATCGAACGCGTGTTGTCTCACACTTCTCGCGATACCCACTTTCCATACGATCTAATCATTTAAACAGGTTCCGTGGTGTAGTGGTTATCACATCTGCTTTACACGCAGAAGGTCGCCAGTTCGATCCTGGCCGGAATCAATTTTTATCATTTTCGTTTTCCAAAGATACCTTTGTCAAATGAAAAGATAACGATAAAACGAAGTCCGCAATTAATTCGACATCGACGAATTACGTTTTGTCTAGATTGCCATTCGGTTCCACGACTTTGAACAGTAAACCTTATAATTCACAAATACTGGTAAATTATTCAGAGACTGGGCAAATAGGAATCACCTGGCGTAAGAAATCATTCGGCCAATTCATTGTAATCTGCAATGACGAAAAGGCCAACCTCCTGCGAAATTCATGGAAGTTACCAATCTTGTTTCTAGAATAAATTACAACTTTGTGCGCTGATATGAGCGGTTTTGTGATTTCCCTTCGCTCTTTGTTACCGCTTTGATCATAGTAATGAAGTTGTGATTCCTTAAAACGTTTAAATGTCCAAGGCACTGCATAGTTTGCTCAGTTTGAAATGTAATGACTCTGCAACTGCAATTTTCCGTAAAATTTAAAATGATGGGGGGGAAAAACGACTGCAGCCTATATTTTACAACTATCACAGAACCAAAGCAAACAAAATGAGTCTAAAATCAGGTTTTAATTCATCCGAGGAAGAAAAAAAATTTTGATTCCGGCCAGGATCGAACTGGCGACCTTCTGCGTGTAAAGCAGATGTGATAACCACTACACCACGGAACCCAGATGAACTACTGAGCCGGAATGAAGCCTCACAGCTACGCGACTGACACAGATTCACATTTTCATTCCTACAAAATGCTACCCTAAGGATAAGGATCATTGCATCGTGTCGAAAAGAAAGCTGGGTTTTCTCCAGATCTTTATGTTTCGAGGCTTACTAAATCCGAAAAACCTGATTTCCTGTTTCATTGAATTTCCGATTTTGAATACTCAAAAACTGACACCAAAAATATTTAATCGTCAATAATCGGAGATCCGATTTCGAATCAATTAACGTTTCAAACGATTTCAGGGTTCCCCCAGATGTTATTCAGCTCTTTTTTTGGGGGGGAGCATTGTGAATAAATTGGATTTCGGGTGATTGAGTTATTAGTTGAATTATTTTATTGATTTATTCCACCTTGAAGCTATTATCACACTAAGGACCGTGTTTGACATTGTCAAACGGTGTACGTGAATATCAGTGCGCCCATTGCGGCATCAAGGAACGAGTTCGTTACCGTTGTGTAGAGAAACCCATGACCTAGGATTAAACAACTTCAAATATAATAATTTATTAACCAAGTTAGTGATAAAATGAAGAAAATAAGTTGAGCAAATTTAATCGAACAAAAAAACGAATATAACTATGTTTGGAGGTTAAAGGAAACGGCACTAACAGTAAAAATATAAAAGAAAGGAAACAACTGACTTTGAAAATGAAAACAAGCCACGGCTTAGGAAATAAACGTCTTCTGGGCCTACATATTTGGCATGCCAATAAAACAAAAATCTTTGTCAGCACCAAAACAAAATTCGATAAAAACGGGAAGCAAGGGAATGCCTGAAGAGGAGGATTTGTTGCCCGACGACAAACGAAAGCCGAATGGAATAAGAAAAATGATATCTCCTGTTGGCAGCAAATCTTTAGTGATTTCTTTGGACGACTGATCGCTCTGAGACCCTCTTACCATACGCAGAACCGCGCATTCCGTCGTGGCGTTTTAATTTCATGTTACACTGTGAAATTTCCCTCCCTTGTATTGGGCCTTACCATTAAAACCGTTGGAACGTTCTCAGTCAACGGTTCCTCTTTTGTTATTATTGTTTGAAAGATTGATTTACAATAAGAATTTGTTTTCCTGTAGAGAAACAGCACTAAAAGTTGCCCTCTTCAAGCCTCAGGAAGAGTAATCAAGGGAAGGGCCAAAAGAATGATTTTGTTGGTTGGGGAAGGGAGGGCAGTCATACCATGATCCTATTCGATCAACTGCTAATTGTTCTCTTCGAGTACAGAGCTAGTCATTCCCCCCTCCCCTTTCTGTTAAATGAATACGGCTGTGAAAGGCGATTATTTGATTGACTGTTACGTCTGTATTAGTGCCATTATTTCGCGTCTTTCGTTCTTCTTTCCACTCACTCCAAGCAGCTAGGCTCTCATATTTACAAATAGTCAGACATTTATTTCCTTTCATTCATTACATTTTTAAAGATTTATGTTTTTAAACCATTTTAATCGCTTAATACTTCAAAAGGGATGAGTTATTTGATTTCCCCAGGCGTACGTTTGGATCGTTCATTTCATTTTGTATCTTAGCACATAGAGCGTTCCAGGTAAACTTCTCTTGAGTGTTATTTGCGTTACTGTAAGAGGATTTCATCCTTTGATGATGAGACGACAAAGTTCTTGTACCTGTCGACACCAATGAGTAAGGAACTGGGTAGCGGGGTATTATCAGAGAGGTGAAGAGGACCTATTTGTGCAACAGCCCCAGAAGTGGGGCAGCAGCAATCCTCTATTATATTATATTCTATTCTAGCACACATAGGTTCTGTTCCTGATTTGATATTAAAATCTGATAGAATTACGAAATATATACCTAAGCACATGGCGCAGAAAAAAAAAGATGTAGATCATTTAGAGAGCACTATGGGTTGTTCATTCTATTAATAACGAGGTGCCATCCGCTTCAGAATATGAGTACAACCCAACGTTACACGCTACATGTATTGATAATAGTACTCTAAAACATTTTGCCAGATGTGGTGAAAAACTACTATTGTAGAACTAAATTCAAATGAAAACTAATGGAAAAGGTAAATGAAGTGGGATAAAGCCCGTTGCCTTTCATTTCGCCCCAGCGTGTGAATTGGTTTCCTCTAGGGAAACCTCAAGTTGGGGTTTTGTGACAAACAGCCTCGACGAAGGGCCGAGAAAGTTAGACCGAGATTTTCTGGAGGGAAAATCAAGAGGGGCTTTGATTAATGACGAATTTCCCTCATCCAAAGGCCATTCATCCGAATTATCCCGGCGCTCTGGAGCATCCATAATGAACAAGAACATGTTCTCCGCAATTGTCCGACGTGCTCCGTTTACTGCCAACTCTACCGAAATGACGACTTCAGAACTTCACATAAGCACGAGCTGAGCAACGGGCTGTGAAGTGGAAGAAAGCCGCGGAATTATTACATTTATTGAAGTTAACAAAACCGCGTACGCACACGGATTGCACTAATTTAAGTGTTGAGACCAAGGGCTGCCAAGAATTGTTGTCCCCTGCTAGGCTCGTTGACATTTTTCGGACTTTGAGGCAGCAACCGCTATCGTATTTGTTTAGAACGTTCATAAATTATCTCGTCAATAGGAGGCTGATGGAGAGTGAGAGAAGGCGAATCCTCGGGGTACTAGGGCTTTTCGGGTTGGTATGTGTGGTAGCAAGCGCGTAGAAATATTTATGGGCCTTAAGCAAACCAATATGGATGACGTTAGAGTAGGCTGCGTTGACCGCTGTATACCAAGCATTCCCTCAATAAAAGTAGGAAGTATCAAAGCCACCACTAAGGCGGATGAGTGCAGCAGGTCAAACGTGCAGTCTTAGAAACGGCTGACTCAGCCGTCGCAGTCTCTTCGTCCTGGCATCACGTATCATCTGAGAAGGGAAAGGACAAATGCAACTGCTGAGCCCTACAGGAGCGCAGGGAAACTGAAGAGTGGGAACAGTGCACAGCTACGCTTTTAACGATACTGACAAGGGTCACAGAGAACATCGTAGATTCCTGATAGCCAAGAGATCCTGCTTTAGAATGGCAAAGAAGAAAAGGATCTTTCTGTCAGTACTCAAAGGAATATCGTAATAAAACACCGTACCTTAACCGAATTCATGGACCAAGTCAAGGCCCAGTATCGCGCTTATGGAATAATCTTAGCTTGCTGTAATACTAACGAAAACAAGCACACTACCCCATGGCTACAGCGTGAACGATGAACCAAAATTAATCATGAAAATGCGAATGTCAGTATTTTTACGATGATCATGCATATAACAACGAAAGAAGTTTTTTTAGTGAAAACTATTTACAGTTAATTTAAATGTCAGTTTAATTGTTAATTTATACCCCGACGTTGTTAGCAAAATGTGTTAGATGATTTTCCAGTCAACAAATATCTTACCCACGCCGTATTTCCTCTTTTTTGTAAGCATCTACTCGGACGGAAGACGCTGCACACCCGGCCTCTCCTCGTTATTTTATTATTTTCTCCATTTGATTAACCGCACAGCCATCGAACGCTCGCCAGATTTCCGCGTCTCTTTTCATTTTTTCAATCAACGCGGAGTCAGGCATGAGGAGACAAAGCCGGAGCTGGAAGAAAAGAGGTTCAAAAATATACATAAAATACGAAGTATGGTCATTGATTTAAATCAAAGTGGGTATTAATGTGATTTGGGTAGCCAATAAATTGGCAAAATTCTACATATAAACATATACGACTCAGGAATAAAATCCTAAGAACGTCCAAATATTTCCTTCACGAATCCTGCTCCAGAAATGAGGTTCGTTCCAGGGGGATTATAACATGTTCGCACTCTGTAGCACCACTAGGGCGTCAGGATGAATCAAAATGTAATACGCTGATCCACCTTCAGACCAACCATTGAGGCCAGCGGATGTGACAGCACCGGTCCATCGCAAGTTATTGACCTATGTTCCATTTCTTTTCCAATTGTATGACGTTAAACGCCCAGTTCAGCCGCTATGTTGATTAAACTCAACTGTATTGATCTCAGTGGTGTGACTGCAGGCTGAAAATTTGCGAAGTATTTTTATTTAGTGTTGATATACGAGGTACATCCACAAAGTAAGTACCGTTTCTATTTCGTTCGCAGTTCCGAGCGTGACTACCGCAGAACAAATGTACGCCATTTTCTGATCGCTGCTGGAGACGTGGTGATTGTAGCGACATCACCCTTAGGGTCGTGTTTACCAAAATAACAGCACTGAACCTATTTCGTTGCCGCCACGCTAACATAGATAACTGTCGAATGCGGTTAGATAGCCGTAATTAGAAGCCACATCGAGAAGGCAGTGAACTAACGAAGTGACTGTAAAGTAAGGTAATTGGGCAAGAGATCCACAGTCTGGAGAATCTGCAAGACAAGCTACAAGCGGAGCATGTACTGTGTACGTGTGAAGGACTGGCTGCAGTGCGCGTCAGTGCTTAGGGTTGATGGGACGGATCTCAAGGTCGTCTTGCGTTTTGTGCGAGAATGGTGGGGACCAGATCCCGCATCAGAGAACACCAGGGGGCTCATGGCTTGTGGCCGCAGTGGGGGTTTTCTCAGTAACATCCAGGAATTTAAACAAAAAGTAATCGGGAGCCTGTTCATTATCCTGTCCCGTAAAGTGTTGTTTAGGCATGAACGGCCCAGTAACCGTACATCCCGTACATGCTCGACCCTCAACAAACCAGATTTGACCGCATTATAATTTCTAATAAATGTTCAGGAGCAGTGACTCCAGAAATTACAAAAATGTTCAAAAAAACTTTATTTTCGACACATTATAATTTTCATCTCTGCTCAATGGACTGTCAGAGGAACATTTATTGAGAACAATATATAGGTTAACTATTAGGATTAACTATTTAAAATCTTGTGAGCTCGGTGAAAATCGCTGTAACCGTTTTGGTTAAAAGCGTAAAACCCCTATTTTTTCTTCATCGGCCTATATCTCCGTTCGCCGTGCTGTCATGGAGATGTTTATGGAGAAGAAAAGTTGGGTATTAATTAGTAGAAAATAATTTAAAAGTTTAATCAAAATCGTCCGAACCGTTTTCGAGAAAAATGAAAAAGCCCTGGTTTGGGTACATTTTCGCCCCCCACCCCCTTTCCATTCGATGGAAATCGCCCGTAACCTTAATTTTACGTCTAAAAACAATAACAAATACAACAACAACAAAAAGAACCAGCTCAGTCGGTCCAGCCATTCTCCCACAAATCGAACTACAGACACACACAGACACGGACCACGCGTCCAAATTAGGCTTTTCGGACTCAGGCGGCCTCAAAATGTAACGATCAGTAGAAAACCCTCTTTTCATTTTTTTACACGATAACAATACTTTCATATCCTTTGGGTAGTGGAAAGTAAAATGTGTTCAGTCCTCTTCATATCATTGCTGCGCGTATAGATGCGGAGATGGTATAGTGCAGGACAGGTACACTGGGCAAACCTTGGTTTATTCTTCTCTTACGGGTACGATCACGAACCCTCACACTTTCCTTCCCCTTCCTTCCTTCCTGGACTCATGGCCTCGTTTTTTCTCCAGTTCAACACCACCCATGGTCATTTCCCGGCTGCCTATCAGTGCCTGCAGTTAGCGTCTTGTTCTTCGTGCTCGCTGTTGCTAACCAGGACATGGAAAAATCATTTTCCTAAACTAAGGAGAAAATAAATAACCATGCAAGTATGTAAGTCAGCGAGCGGCCAGAAGGTTAGACAGACTCCAATGGGAACATCTGTCGTCCCTCCACCCTTCCCTGCCATTATATCCACAGCCACTTGTGTTCGTCTGGAGCCGTTCAACAAACCATTTTTCCTGAAGTCAATGTTTTCGTCAGACTGTGTTGGGCGGGCGCACGAGAGGGGGAGTTGCAGACGAAATAAAAAGGAACAAAGTAATTGGATTAGTTCTGCCAGAAGGTAATTTACTAAAGTTAACGTACCTGTTTGGTGAGTCCGTGTCCTCTGGCTGGTGAGATACTGTACAGTATTGACTTAACAGTCAGACGATGATATCTCACCCACTCAACCACCAGCCAGAGGAGACGGAATCACCGTAATATTGACCGTTTCATTTGTGTTGTTTTCGATCTCGCTTATTTCGCTACGCTTGACCTCTATCTGCTACGCCGCTCCTTGTCTGCTGTGCCTCTGCCGTGAGCCTTACTTTCGCGTCTGTGTGAGTGTATCTACTTATCATGGACTGCGGTAAGTGTTCCCGTGAGCTCCACTCACCAAAAAAGACGCGGTGAGGTGTAGTGCATGTGGGGTGGCGTACCATCCCGCATGCACAAGTCTAAAAACTGTCGATAATTATAAAAAACTAAAGACCGATCTGAAGATGAAATGGAGGTGCGATAGATGCGTCAGGGGGGGGGGGATTCGGGGGATGCTTCGAGGTCTGGCGGGGGCGGGGATGACGTTTTTAGCGATGACTCTGAAGATGAGGAAGACGCTGGAGATGTGCCTGAAAACGTGTCTATGAGGGAGCTGAATAAAAAAATGGACAGGATGCTAAAAAATATGAAATTGCTCAAGACAGACACGGAAAGGTCACTGAATTTTAATTCAGATAAACTTGATGAGGTTCTGAACAAAATTTCTACTCTGAAGAACTCCGTTAACAGTTTGTCTAAAGCAAACGATCGCCTTACGCGGGAAAATCGAGAGCTGAACGCAAGGGTGGGCGATCCGTCGGCGCGTGTCAATCGCTTCGACCAAGCAATGATTGAAAGAGAAGTAGAACTTACGGGGTTCCCAGAAACACCTGGAGAGGATCCTAAATCTGTAGTCATTTAAGTCGCTAGTTGCCTTGACTGCAAGCTGGAAGTAAGTGATATTGAATTTGCTTATAGAGTCAAACCAAAATCGCCGGGCGTTGATCGCAGGCTCATCGTGGCTAAATTTGCTTCTACGGAGAACAAGAAGAAGGTTCTTTCGAGCTACAGATTGAGGAAAGGTATCCAGATAATATCTGTTCTTCCTGACCACCCGCAGGAACGAATAGAACAAGTTAGTGATAATTTATATTAGTGTTGCTGAAGAGCTTAAAGCTTTGATGGTAAATACAAGTCCGTTACAAATTTTTAATAGAATTGATGACTCAGTACCTACTAATTATAAGAGTTATGGTTCATAGGCTGAGTATTGTTCTAGCGATGATTTAGTTACTAATTCAGATGACCATAAGATGATTTCAATTGTGCACATGAATATCCGTGGATATAATAAGAATTTTGATGAATTTTTACGTTGGGCAGGAAGAGATTTATTTTTGTTTGATATTATAATTTTAACTGAAGCTTGGGTACAAGTTTGTGGTATACTTCAGGAGTTACAAGATTACAACGTTCATCTGCTGAGCATCGGAATCGTAATGATGGTATAGTAATTTATGTAAAGCAGTGTTTCGTAACTTCCATAGAAATGATAACCCTTGACGGGGCTACTAGTGCGCTCATCAAAATCGGTACACTTCGGGAGAGTATTGTAATAATCGCAACTTATCGAAACAGAGAGGGTGACATTGGGCAGTTTGCAGAACAGATATGTACTCACTTTAAGCCATTCTCGAAGTCTCAATGTATATTCATAGGTGACATGAATATTAACCTGTTAGACGACGTCAATGACCAAGTACTTAACTACACAGTATGTTTGAAACAATCAGGATTTGTTTCATTAATCACCAGAATTCGCTACCAGAATTCAACAAGGTACAAGGTATTGATCACATATTTGCTCGTACAAACCACACTAAGTGTAGTGCAGGTATTATTGAATCGACCATAACCCACCATTATACTACAGCTATATCCCTAGAAATTCAATCAATGGGAGATAAGACAACCAGTGAGAAGAAAGAGGTGCTGAAACTTGATGGGAAAAAATTGAAGCTTAGTTTTGAGGACTATGACTGGGAGGCGATTTGTAGGATACCGGATGTTAATGATGCCGCCCACTTGTTAGTTAAAGGAATCCAGTCATGCATCATGTCTGCGTCCTACCCTACTGATGTTCCCTCAAGACAGACTAAATTAACCCCTTGGATAATGGCTGGAATAGTGAAATCAATACGTACTAGGGAAAAGCTAGCCAAGCAGCTCAAACGACAACCCTTCAACTCCAGCCTTAAGCAACGTTTTATAAAACACCGAAATAAACTGAAACTTATTATTAAAATATGCAAAGAGGAGTATTTCGCTGAAAAATTCAGATCGTTGAATGATAACCCAAAAGAGAAGTGGAAACATCTTAACAACACTGTGCTGGGCAAAAGCGAAAAGAGTCAAACGGAGGCCCTAACCAGAAAGAAACAAACTGCGAATCCTCTGTCGACTTCTGACGCAAAAAAAGAGGCGGCGAATGATTTTAACGATTTTTTCTCAAATATGGGACAAAAATTGGCTATGCAGATACCTAAGTCGAGTGTTGACAGCAACGTACAAAGGCAGGAAGGCGTTGAATGCAGGGCTCACTCTCTATCACTATCGCTAATTACAGAAGATGAATTGAGAAGCCTCATCAAAGCAATGAATGGAAAATCGGCTCCAGGAGCTGATGGTATAAGTTATAAGATTATTGAAACTTATTTTGATTCCATAAAACGCCCAATCATCCACATAATAAACTGCAGTCTACAATGTTCAACTTTTCCTGACGTATGGAAGATAGCTAAAGTCATCCCCTTACACAAGGGGGGATCAACTGTCGAGCTTACCAACTTTAGACCTATTTCATTACTAAGCATTCTCTCTAAGTTCTTAGAGAAATGGGTTAAAAAACAATTGAATTCATATCTGAACAAACATAACCTGATTACAGCTAGGCAATTCGGCTTTACACCTGGCGTTGGCGTCGAGGAGGCCCATTATACTCTTACAAAAGACCTTTATGAATTAATGGATAGGAAGAGGAATGGAATCTTGGTCTTGATAGACCTTGCCAAATGCTTCGATTCCATGGACAGGAATAGATTGATCAGCGCCTTGGAAGGTCAAGGAGTAATGGGGAAAGAGATCTCTTGGTTCAAGAGCTACCTGTCTGGTAGGAGGCAGTTGGTGAGTGTTGATGGGGTGGAAAGTGGCATACTCCCTGTCAATTTTGGAATAATTCAAGGGGGTACGCTGGGTCCAGACTTATTTAGGATATTTATCAATGATATTGTGAAAATACCCATTAGCGGAAAGGTGTACCTATTCGCCGATGATGCAGCCTTCCTGTTTGAACTGGAGTCATGGCAAGGGGCTTTTACTCGAGCAAATGAGGGAATGAATAACATATGCTTATGGCTTAACTCCCAATCTCTCACCATAAACGTGAATAAGTCAAAATACCTATTGTTTTCCCGTGCCAGAGACAAGAACTCTCATCCTTATAACCTGAAATCGCACTTCTGTAATTCAGAGTAGATGGCATGTGGGTGCTCAGAAATAGAGAGAGTTAGAAGCGCACAGTACCTAGGGTTAGTGTTGGATGAGAGTCTTGATTGGAAGGCCCAGGTGATCGCTTTGGCGAAGAAAATCAGGAAATTTGTTCACATATTCCATACCATCCGTCACTACTTCTCGAAGAGCACTCTCATTTTATTGTACAAAGCCTTAGTACAGTCAGTACTTGGTATTGGCGTTCTCTGGTGGGGTAATGCTTACAGTAGCGTGCTGGAACCAATAAATGTACTGCAAAGAGCTATTTTGAAGGTACTTCTAAAAAAAACCCCGGAGGTTCCCTAGTGCTGAGCTGTTTGACGAGGCCAAAGTTTTTACTATGAAGCAGCTCTATATAAAGCACGCTCTGCTTTACTTCCAGAAGCATCCTGAAATTATATATACCAACAAGCCGAATTCATCTGAACAGAGTACATGTGCAGTGAGATTAACAACCCAAGCAGTGATACCCATCCCACCTAGCCGCTTAATATCTACGTCTCGCCACCTGTATCACAACCTACAAAGTACATCTTGCGAACCGTATCGTGCTCTCTGGCCCACCCTCATTCCGTCAGCAGAATGGTTTACAAAAAGTCAGTCTTCTCGTACCTCATTGCTGCCTCTCCCTCGGAATGTGATGCCATGATGTGCAGTATTTATACTGTTTGATAAATTATTACTGTTTTTTTTTTTACATATATTATTTTTCTGTTTTTCTTTGAAGCATAGTAGGTTTAAGCATATTATTTTTTTTGTTTTTTTTAAGCATAGTAGGTAGGTATATAGTAACTAGTTGTTCATGAAAAATCTTAGGTCAATATTTGAGGAACTAAATGTTATAAATTAATATAGAATAAGAAGTAATTCACTATGCAACTCCCCCCCCCCTTGGCTCAAGGATCAAATGGATCAGGATCAAGGATCATTGATCCGTGAGGGGGGTAGTTTCCATGACAAGACAGGAATTAATATTGATTTTCTCTTTGTGTTTTTTTTTCGCTGTTTTATTTTGCTTATATATGTAAATATTTCGGAAATATATATCATTATTCATTCATTCATTCATTCGTTCACCAAACAGGTATGTTAACTTAAGTAAATAAAAAGGGATTCGGTGAGCGTGAGGAGGACTGCGTTAAATGCGCGATGAATTGAGAAGAGTTTGTGTGCAAAAGGGCGACACAAGAGGACGTCTCGTAATATGCGTGAACTGGCGGGAAACTGTATCGGAAGGGGAGAGCGAGCTCTAATTGGGCTGAGAGGAATTTTTTGAGTGAGCACAGGGAGAGTTTCGCGAGAGTTCGTAGTTGAATGAGTTTGGGAGGAGAGGATGTTGTGGACAGGAATCTGAAAAAGGAGGAGAGGGAATAGATGGGAAAACCACTTCGGGAATTTCGCGGAAGTGGAATTTCCGAAGGTCTTTGGGAAAACAATAACTTTGCCGTTAAGGGCCAGGGAGGGCAGTTGCGGGTCATAATTTCACGTTATTAGCCTTATTTCAGGGCATCTGAGTTTTGACTCAAATTTAGATAGAAAACTACAAAATCAGTCGAGAATTAGGATACCCATCCCCCGTCATTGGGTCTTTTCGATACGATAAACAGTCTAGAACCTAGCTGAATAAGAAAGAACCATCAACAACGGTTAGAAACACTAACCGTCTTTCATTCATCATGTGGTCAGATCAATGCTCTGCCTTGCCAACGTGGCTTAGTTTCGCGACGACGGGACGTAACTTGAAAAACTATACTACTGCCCAGCATCTCACGAAGTTTTCAGACGTTCTAAACCGCTGAAAAGCCCTCAGAAATCACCTTCGGAGGGGGTTTTCATCGCGATTATATCACGCAAAACTTCCACGACTCATCCGCTCCTTCAACTTCAGACTTTGCTACTCACCTCCCTCCTCCACAATTTAGTTACGTAATAGTCACGTAACTCGCACATAACAGGGAGCTGTTACACAATAACCATAAATCTGTTCTGAACTAAAATTTCCGAAGGTAAAAATCATGGGGGCCTATTCATTTCAAAAGACTGTCGCTCTCTCATTCGAAAAGAATCTGAGTTTTCCACAATTCAACTTTAGTTTTTCCCTCGTTTTCTTCCTTATTGTTTTTTTTTCCTCCTCAGAGCGGAAGAATAACCCGCAAATTGAAATTAGTCGCAATTTCCGTCTTTTCCTCTTTCCTCTTTTATTTTTCGAATTATCCCACCTGACGTACTTTTTATTCTCCATCGCACCCTTCGTCTTTTCTCCCTCTATTTCCATCCTTCGCTCTCCTGAACAATACGATCCGCTAACAATGAAATTTGCTTCGGACGCTCGCTCGACGCCCCGAGGGATTTACCGGCTTTATCTCTCAGTAGACCTCCAGTTTAATGGAAATCATGTTACAATTTTTACTTTCTTGGGTGACCGTAGGGCAATGAAAAGTTGTGTAATCGGCTGGAATATTCGACCTCCGCGTTTCATCAAATTTTTACGTCTCCGAATCCCGAGAGTGCGGAACAAGGAAGAAAATTTAGTGGAAAAATGGGTTGCGCCTTTGTAAACTCGGTAGAGTGAGATCGGCTGGAACTTTGTATTTCCTGGGCCACTAAAATGTTGTCTAGTTCATTTATTATTCACGCTTAGTAACTGGATGTTTACCGTGCGTCTCAAATACAAAACAAAAAAAACAAGCCCATGCGACGAAATGAGGTTTGCCGAACTCAACACGCCGGAGGCAACAGTCGTTTTTACTTGGATTTTGACACTTTCCTAGGCCTTCGTGTTGCGGAATGTTAGAAACGGGCTCTGCTCTGTTCCATTGAAATAGCATGGTTTGGTTTCCTCAGGGGTAACTGCTGCTGAATGGAATGATTAGAAATCCCTTGGTTAGGCGCATTGTGTAGATAAAGCCAACAACACTCGAAGGTTCTGCAGGTGTAGTAGACTACCGGGGGCTTTTGCGAAAAGTTCCATCCTAAGGACTCCTCGACACAATGACAATTCCCTCGCTCATATTTCCTGACCTTAGGGCATTCGCCTCATCCTCTGTAATTGTATTACCTTGTTGTTACGTAATGTATTATTACATTAAGTATTGTATTAAGTAAAGTGTTGTCGCGTTGGCTCTATGGTGGCGTTCAGAAGGTTGACGGCCAAATAGACGGAACACCCTTAAAGTCTACGGCCGAGAGAGGCTTCCTTTGTTTTCCACACATTTCCCAGCTCGTTTCCCGCATTTTCGATGACCGTGTCGAGGGTTTCTAACAGTTAACTTCTCCAAGAGCTCGGGGAATTGAAATGCCAATTTGTGGGCGGCCGCTCGACTTAACGGAAATGCGGCAGAGAGCGGCTTAACAATCGAAAAGGTCAACAGGTGAAAGCCTCGAACGAGACCCCAGTAGCACATTGTGGGCAAATGAGCTTTGTTTTCCCAGAGCAACTCTGACTAGCTACAAGCCCAGACCCTCAGAGAAAGTGCCTTGGTTGCATGAGCTAGGATCATGTCATGTGAGGAATGGAACCGGCGGCACTACCACCTCGTTCAAGGAATTGCTTTAACTCTCTTTAGTTGTTGTCATTGCTACTTTATGTAACCCACAAAGACAGAAAAATTTTACATACGGCTTAATTAGATCATCTAGTTTTTCAGCTTCTGTCAGACACTTTCTCGTGCGGATTGTACGAGCTAGACTCCAGATAGCACACGACGGCTAACCAGAAAAGGAAAGGTTAACGGCTTAACGACCAGTGTTCCCTTTTAAATCATTGTGACGATCTTAATAACAATTAAAATGAAATAAGAATCGCATTTGGGTTTCTGATAAGGTCCGCTAACAAAATGAACAGAAAATAATAGCACTTGTCCAACTAAGCTTCTCAATAGATAAAATGGTCTCATTCAAACGAATTCACAAGACAAACAGAAGGGAACTATGTACCCAATCAACAACAGTTTTTCGTAGGTCTGCAGGAAGGATAGATATGAGGTACCACAGGCGACACGTCGACTGAGGCTTGACCTGCCGGGGTTTGTTAGAGTTTGAAGGATCAGGTAGGCTCAGAAAGGAAAGTTGATGTCAAACCGAAGGATGTGAAGAATGGAGCTCCTCTCCTGGCTGAGAAAAAGGACCAATGTGTTCCATCGTTCAATCAAACTGCAACATCCACCTCCATCGACGAAACGAAGTTGAGGAACCCACCAGTCTCTGACGCTCAGCAAGAATTTTCCTGGTTATCATCCGACGGAACGGAAAGGAAAGTGACGCGGCATCATAGTCTACGTCGTCACTCTACTAGGCGGAATTAACCGTCGACGCCAGGAACTACACAACTTTGTTGATGTTCCCCTCAACTCAAACACCTAAAGGTATAGGAAGGGAAGGCGATTGGGAAAGGAAGAATGAGAGCGGGGGAGTGAAAAGAGAGAGAAGTTTAAGGCACCGACGAGAAGCCCTCTTTCGTTCCTTTCAACTTAATTAAACTCCGTTACAATCGAAGACGAAGCCGCCAAACTTTTCCCTCCACTCAACTTTTTGCGATTGATTAATAGACGTCAGGAACAACATAATCAACGTCAATCTCCGTTGACGATCGCTGGTGCCATTTAAAAGATCAGTTGCTGTCGACACTCGAGACTCGTTCAAGCCCTGAAAATTGATGTCACGCCGAATAAACTGCCAAATCAGCCGTTTGAACGGCGGTAATCGACCTCTCTTCAACGGCCAAATGGGGCATTTAACGTTATGAGAACCCTCTGACAATTTTGGTTAATTACTCAGTCACTGTGACTTCAGAAGAGATGTGGCCGGTAGACGAATGGAATAGAAATTAAATACATACGCGCCGCACCATTCCACAGCCTCACGCGCATTAGTCGACTGATAAAACTCTCTCCCAGGGTTCGGGCACAATACTGGCCCAAGTAAGCTGCGCTCTTTTGTATCATCAAGACCTGTCAAGACAGCATCCATTGCAGCGTTGCAGGTGATCACTGGTCAACAGCTAGTTGACTTGGCCGCCCTTAATGTAGGAGGAAATTGAATGAGCACGCTGTAGCTAGGAAGAATGGAAGGAAGGGCACATGGTTCTCCCTGGTCGATAAATAAATTAATTCAATTCACGAAGAAATATACGGCACAACTTCAGAATGGATTCAGAATATTTTGAAATGCAACGATTTGAAGAGAACTCAAAACCTTTGTCCGGGGGATTGCACAACATTCTTACCTACCGCACAGGGCTAAGGAAAGAAAAAAATTCAGTGAACACGACATTCCTTTTAACTTCGTGGGACTGAAGACGGATAAAACGCTGCTCGCTCGTAACGCAATAACGAACTTGAATTGTGGTCGGACGTTGGAAAGCAGCTATTTCTGGACGGCCCCGGTATTTCAAATTATTGACGCGTTACCGACGGTTTCCACACGTAGAATACACGCGCTTTATGATTGAGAGCCGCCAGCGGCTCCCCTGCAAAACACTACACATCGCCCAGAGTGAAACGATTTTCTCTCACGCGCCTCAAAGACCCCTCAGGAGAATCCTTCAGATTGAAAGCAAACATTTGCTGACCAAACCATTCGAATCTGTAAATAACCTTCAGAAAATGAAAAAAAACACGGCGTATCACTCGACTTGGGTCGTTTCGTCGAGAGCCGTCGATTGATTTGACCCATTTTGTTTCTCGTCTTTTTCTCTTTTTCGACGCGATCCAAAAGCTTTCTCTCCCTCTCTCTCATCTACTTAAAATTATCTGCTGGATTTTATTTTTCGGACTGCGCGTGACGTCTTCCAAAACTCAAAATAAAATTACCGCTAAAAGGCCGACTCACAAGCTCGGGCTATTTGATTTTGATTCGTAGTCCAGGAAATTGATCACCGAGAGAGGGAAAGCAATTAGGATGACGGCACTACGTGAATATTCTCGGCAAGGCAAACGGCAGAAGCGTGAACTACGGTGCATTGGAGAACTTTGCCAAGAAATCAGGAACTTCCGCGGTTCGCGCTAATACCTTTGGCTCCTCAACATGACAACCTCGTTCAGGCTGCACATTTGCATTTTCAAATTAATCGCTTTGCTTTCTCTGTGAAGGATGCAACCTTGTGGCAAAACCCCGCGAAAGAATGTAGACTCCGATAAAATGCGAAGGGAATGGGAACCAGAGAGGAGGAGGGAGAAACAATGTTTTTAAAGTATACGAGCAGTTTTCAAGAGAAAAGATTGAAACGTTTGTAGTAACAATATTGCATTAGTTTATTTACTCGTCGTAATTAGTTTCTCGGTTTTCTACTTTTACTCGCTGCCAATTGAGTAGGAATCTATATAATGCTTGATTTTAACAGGTTCGCTACACTCTTTTTCCATTCACTTCATAGTCACACCAAAACGTGGCATTATCACGAGTGTAGCTGAGAAGGGAGAAACAAACGCTAATAAACGCATCGCACAACGTACCTCAGCCTCAAGCACATTCTCAAGGCATTAGCTACTAATCCCATCTATTTTTCATTCACTTCATTTGAGCATGCCAAACCATAACTTCACCTTTCGTATAGAATGTGGTAACGCTCAAAGTTTCAGAAATTAATGAACTGCTCCTATTCGTGCCAGAACTGTTATTGAGTGATCGAACGCCATGCGTGGAAAAGCAAGGGAAGGACGAACGATTATATTTACGAGGCTTCAAGCTTTTTAGGGCCATTCGGATTCCCCACGCGCCCTACGACGTATCAATCGAGCCTCTCCATTATCAACCAGAGTTTTCTTCCCTAGCTTGAACATTGTTGGATAAAGGGGAGCAAATCCCTGTTTATTAACCCCCTTGCCCTGATATTGTCTTTCATAACGATCAGTGCAAATTAGGTTACTTTGATTAAATATTGTAAGGAGTTCGATTCATTTATTTCATTTCCATTTATTCGATTAAATTCAAAGTGCGTCTCATAGCAAATCGATTGACACAGCTGACGCATCTCCTAAGCACTTTTCTTGCGACACACAGCTGGCCAATGCTGCAACCCTGATGTTACCTGTCTCCACTCCACGAGCTTCCATCACCACCATACGAAGATCCGTCCTGTCATATTTGCGCCTCATGGCTTCCCATGTAAGCGCAAGTTCCCGACTGCCAGCAGAACGTTACGATCCCGGCCTCTTGTACACCTCATCACTGTAGGCAGTGACGCCACACGAACTACGTGAAAGTGCCGGTAATTCATCCTGTGGACACCCCACATAAGAGTAGTAGGAGTCGGGACACTTCCCGAATTCCTGTACATCAACCGAACCAGGCAAAGCAGCCACAAACTCCGAAAGCTTACTGGACTTAGGGGAAGATGGAGTCGCCATGCCACACCATCGCTACTGATCCTGAAAGAATCCGAAACCAGCGCCCTGCATTGTAACCAACCATAATGAAACGGATTTCGACACAAAAGTCTCAAGCGCAGCTATTCAGATATGACAGCCTAACTTCCTAGGAAAATTACCTCAAAAATTCGACGTATCACTCGACTCGCGTCGTTCCATCGAGAGCTGCCGATTGATTTGACCCATTTTGTTTCTCTTCTCCTTTATTCCTTCTTCCCTCGTTTTCCTAGCAATGAAAAAGCTCTTATCTACCGAGAATCGCCTCCCACGTGTGACTCTTGTATTATTCACGAGAAAAAGGCATTTCGAGAAGAGGTTCTGTTTCCTTATCGATTTGAATCTTTGTCGCTTACGGAAAAAAGGGAGTTTTTCGTTCGCTTCTCGCAAAACGTGACTCAGCTCCTCAAAACGACTTCACTCAGAGAAAATAAATTCCCGTCGTCTTGATGTGAAAGTGATGCATCTGCCAAATACGGGGATTCAATTTTCACGTCGGAGATTAGCGAAGCGTCAGCTTTTTTGCCCGAGAGTAAATAAGCAGACACTGTGCAGGAATGGTTGAAATGTTAAACGGCCCAACGACAGCCGCAGGGCCAGTAGAGCGCAGGGTTGACACAACAAACTGAGCAAAACCGACAT
Source organism: Pachypeltis micranthus (assembly GCA_020466155.1). Taxonomy (NCBI): domain Eukaryota; kingdom Metazoa; phylum Arthropoda; class Insecta; order Hemiptera; family Miridae; genus Pachypeltis; species Pachypeltis micranthus. The sequence goes on along the minus strand of CM035770.1, from coordinate 48,814,194 downwards.
CGTCATTTGGAACGCTGCGTACTATGCGACACTACAGCCTCTTAATAATACAGGAGTCTATTATTTTCGGGATCGCTGACAGACTCCCGTGAACGACTCCTCCTGGGCACTGACAGCACCCATTTCGACGTCGCAACGAGTGCTGACCAAGGTCACTAGTTCCAAACCAACGCTCATAACGTCAAATAGATTGTACTTCCATCAGTAAAGAATTAAGGTAATTCGAGCACAGGAAAAGTAGAAAGGAGTGTTGGGTGCACGAAAAAAAAGAGAGAGAATTGAACGAGATATAGGACTGTATTGATACACTTGCATAACACAATAGAGCTTTGATTACACGGTCAATCGGTTAGAACGACAGTGCTCTGAGTACAAGACTGTAGGACGGGAGTTTGGGGGTGAGTATATAAGCGCGACACAAGGGTACTCTGAATTCGTGAACTGATTGCACGGGGAACTACAGCGAAGAGAGAGCGAGTAGAGCTGTGAGTAGTTCGAGTCCTGACAGATAAGGGGAGGGGAGGATACTTTTGAAAGTTCATAAAAGGAAAACCCGGCCGAAGGAAATAAATTAAGAAGAGGAAGTGGACTTTCCCTCAGCTATGGACGAAGGACTTCAGGTCAGAAATAGGTGGACTCGATGTTCAGGGAAGGTCTGAAACAAGGACTTCCCATGACGGGCAAGGGCGGAAGTTCCGAGCCTCAGATTCCAACTAATTCGGCCTGTGTTGAACAATGAGGCTAATGTTTAGTATCACAAGCGACAATTGACTGAGGGCATCGCCTCCGTAGTTATTAGAAAGCGGCCGTGGGTTGTATAGTAAGTTACAAGTCGAATTCAACTGATCGTACGATAAAAGAAGGTTGAAAATGAAAGGAAACGAGAGGAAGCTTGGAAGTTGGCTGATTGAAAGCTTTGTTTCAACAGTGTAAAGTTAGAACCCAACGCTGTATCTCCTACCGTTAGGATGCAATTATGTCGATGGCAAAGGCTTCGGACATCTTCTGAATGTCGAGCACTGCCACCACTACCTGGAAGACCTTATCAACCTTTTGGGCAAAGCTCCTTCGGAACATATCAGCTGCAACTTTAGGATTGACGCTGGTCAATCAATTAGTCAACTGATTTTAATCAAACTGATGTTTTCTAGCAACCCATGCTCCAGTTTCGTTCGCCGTATCTGCAGCCTAACAGTTGTGGCGACTCTAGCTTCTAAAATACAGCATACAGGCAGGTGTCCACTAAGGAAGCGTTGTCGGACCTTTCTTATATCTGGTTCATGTGCGCAATTTTCCATGTCCAATGCCTTAACATTGTCACAGTTTGCAGATAATGTGCCAGTCTTAAGCACGGCTAGATGGTCCTTTGTTGCACGTGATGCCCTTGTGGAATACGCAGACCGTGTTATTGAACGGTGCACCAAATGGAGAGTCACTATGAACGCTAATAAATCTGCATTGGTTGCGTTTGCCAACCAGACAAGAAAGGATTCACCCCCGATGCAATTCGGTGACCAGCGAATCCCACAAGAGGATAGTGTAAAGCTACAAGAAAATGATACGTGGTGATGCAATTTCAAGGTCCATCTTGTAAAGGTGGGCCAATGCATCAGACAAATCAGCTTTCTCCAGGATTAAAGACCTTCGTGTTCGTCAACCTGAACAGAACTATTATTGTACTTGACACTGCCCAGACCAATTTGGTACTACTTCAGTGGGCTTTGGGGATCGGCAGCTATTTTTTGCGTCAAGAAGATTCAGACAACGCAGACCAGAGTACTCCAACTAATCACCGTTTGTTCGGGAAGTAATTGTTCTGAATTACGACCAACTTCACGAATCTACGGAAAGTCCGTCCCAACGCCCTGATGACTGGAATAGTTAACGCCTACCGCCGTCACGAAATTTGATGTCCTTCAGATCTTCGCAATCAATAATGCAAAACCTAATTATTTTATACTTACTTGACAATATTCATTTATGTCTGTTAATATCTATGTAAGTATTCATTATTTATTCAATAATCAATGCGAGTTGTCCATAGTATCAGCAGCTCTGTACTTTGTAAATAGGCTTGTTCGGCTCAGGCCGAAGTAGTTGGCATCATGAGCTTGGACCATTCCCAGGTGCGTTTGGTCTTTTTCATGTTATGCCACGAGGAAGTCCGAGAACTGCCCATTCAGTTGGCTTCTCCTCCAGACAAAGGGATTAAGTTCATCCTGACTTCCAATGACAACGGATTTCCCCTTTTGGACATTCCAGAATGTCCTTCCCTCCCTCAATTTACCTCCTTTTCCAACACACACAGCTCTGCACAGACATACTCGTCTTTCACTGCTCACTACATTCCTCTATCAACTCTCGGGCCAGTCACAGCTCTCACTCTCTCCCTCTCCTACACTTTCCAGCGCTAGTTCGTATTCCGTGTGTTGCCCTTACATACTCAAACTAAAATCAATATTCATTTCACGTGTAACAAGGATCTTCCCTCATGCTCACCGAGTTCCCTCTTATTTTATTTAAGCTTCCCCTCTCCTGCACCCACGTACGGAATAATACACGTCAGGACAGGTGTTGAGCTGTTCCTCCTACAAATTATCGGTCAATTAGGAATTGCCCTATAATGGGCAACCCTTACCACTGAAATGTTATTAAAGTGTTGTATCAATTAAACAATAAAGGAAAAAAACAAAAACAGCCTAAGTATCTGTTGGTCGAAGTTATAAAGAACAATACACCATAAAATGAGATCTCCAAACTCCAAGAATTCATTTTTCATATTTCCTTCAAAACGGCACTCACAGGGTACTCTTAGCTAAATGTGGCTTCATTTCGACCAACGAAATGAAGTACGCTTACTATGATTTACCCAGGTTTATCAAGGTTTTCTCCGCAACCGCGGTTCCATTGACGAAAGCATTTCCAAAAAATAAAATATCAAATGAAGTTATAAAATAAACAGGAGCAACCAACAAAACCCGGAGCACAGAGTTGTTTCATGAACCTTCTCCTGTTAACGGTTTGTGTTGACCGTGTCACTGATTTTGAAAGTGTAACGGAAAGACAAGAAGAGTTATTGTTGGAGGAAGAAGAAGACTACGATTTATTCTCGTATTATTATTACAAATCAAAGAAAAGATTGCCTATTAGCGAACTATATTTTACTAGAAGCCAAGAAGTATCATTTTCTCTATTATTAAAGAAGCATGTATTGTTTGGTTACGTTATGTTCAGGATGTATTTTCGGCTCAATGAAACATTGTTTGATTATGTGTTAGATCAACTGAAAAAGAAAACGCAAGCTAAATGTTCCTTAACCGTTCATTTCTGTACGAATCAAGTCGTACGCCTTATGAGTTCTACAGGATTTTCACAATCTTCGTCATCACACGCAGCCATTTTTCTGTTAAACGCAGGTGGTTTTTTGAAAGCGACACGAGACACTACAGGTCCGGATGTCTTGTCTCCTGTTAGGTCGCTCTCGCGAACTGGTAACAATACTAAGTCCAATGACAAGTGACGTGAGCGGTCTCCTGTCTCCCCAACTACTACCCCTTCCATAAACAAACCTGTGAACAGCCCAACCGATCGTTGCAAAATATTATTCCAGAAAGATCAAGAGATGAATATCGCCTACCCCATAAATTCGAATCCTACACGCGGAACCCCGTTAAGTCTACAAAACCGATGTTAGCCCATTGGAGCATATTTGAAGAACTCCCAGCTCAGATGACGAGAGTTTGATAGGAATTGTGGGGGGGATTAGATAGTTTGGAAAACAACCAAACTTTCAATCATGAAAGTACTCCCGGCGATATTCACATTTCTAAAGCCCCGAGTAATTTTCGGATTATCTGGTTTTATGTCCGTAAATATATGAGACAACAAATATAGCGGTATCAACCTCCATTTATTGCAATACTAGCCAACGGGGTAAAATAACGCTAAGCAGCTCATTCCCGGCTCAACCAGCTCACCAGAAGGTCCTGTGATAAATTCGTTCTCCACTTTGGAGCGGCGGGAAAAAGGGGAAACGATGGGCTGGGAAAATGCGAGATTAACCGCCGGGGAAAGTGATGAATGTACGTACCTGCCCTCGTGCGTCCAAAGCGGAATTCGGTATCATATTTTTCTCGTCAAACGAGAGAGAAATATTATTCAAAAAGAAAGGAAAAAAAACAATGCCCAATGTAGTGGAATATCGCAGGTTGAGCCCTTAATGTCGCCCTGATTCGTTCCCCGATCCTACGACAAAAACATTTGTTTGTCCCTTACCTCGCTCCTCCCCCCCCCGCTATCGCTATCCACCTCCAACACCGATTCGTTTTCTCACTCTCGTTCTACGTCTAAGCCCCAACATCGTGCACTCGTAATGCCCACGCCGATCCGGAGGATTTAGTGGGAAAACGCACGCGACAGTATCATCCGAAGACTTACTCGGAATTTCAAAGTCTACTTTGCAACGGTCACATGAAACCAGTACAGGAAGTTCTGCAGTTCCTACGTCCGGTTGTAATTAGAAGATCGTTTCCCACCATCACGTTCTCTGAGCAACAGCACTGCTAATCTCCGTGCGATCCGATTTGTCCCTCCAACGAGAGCCCCTAACAAAGGTTACACAGCCTCCAACTCTCACAGCTCTACACACCACCCGGGGCTGAAGTTACAGTCCCGTCCCCTCTCTTCATAGGACCTACATAACCGAACTGGTGAGCACTAAAGCTAAAACTTGAGCTGAATAAAAATCCAGGGAGACCTCTGAGAAGCTGTTACGAAATAATAGGACTATCCCTATTAGCAGAATACAGACATGTCTGTCGAACAATCGCCGAGAAAAGGTATAAGTTCATCGACCAGCCCTGGGGAATGCTTTCCTTGAAGGAACTCGAAAATAGCGTCAAACTCAACAAAGTTCTAACATAAACGTGCAGAGGACCTGGGTAGTTTCATCCCAACAAGAAAAGTGGAATGGGTGAGTGAGGAGCGCGGACATTAACATTTCATTCTCCCACTTATATCGTTTTCTTCGACAAGGAAATCGCGTGGCGAGGAAAAGGGAGCTGGCTCGAAATGAGGCTAAAACTGAAAACAATGTAACGATCATTGCGGCTCATTATTCCTTATTGTCCGAAGCTTTTAAATGGAAGGAACGCCTAAATCTACTCATCTCGCTATTAGGGAGCCCAAAATAAGCACGAGGTTGAAAATATGACAGTAGGCAACAAACTAAAAGCATCCGACAAGGGGATCCTTTGAGGCGAAACGCTGCTGTGGGGAGAAATTCTCGGTAGAATCTAATTTCGACGGTAGAGCAAAGGGATGCTCTACTGAGAGTCAGAGTGACGTATGCGAAGGAACTAGATATGTCAATAGTTCAGCGAGCCTAATATTAGGGAAAATCCTGCAGGAAATGTGCATGTCCTTGAGATACTTTTTTCTCGTCCATTCATACAGAACTGACTACAAATCCCATCGTCCCACTGCTCCTACCAACCAATCGTTGGATGAGAACTATATTTCATAATCCACGATCTACAGCGACGAAGACGCTCCTCAACCTCAACGCCTCACTTGCTCCGCTACAAGCTCTAATAGGTATTACAGACCAAGCCATAGGTTCAATGTGGGTGGTGAAGGGAGGCATGGTGGGTTGGCAGTCATCTCCCCTCTCCACTTTGGCTAGCAAGATGTGCAACTGGTCTGCACCCTGTGTAGGCAGGAATACTGGGGGGTAGTACCTGGCTCGAATGTGGGCGAATGCACGCCTCCGAGGCCCAGCCAACGACCTAACATGTCCTAAGAGTAAGCATTGCTCCCAGATGAAGGTGGCCAACTCCTACACAGGTATCGAGCCATGGGTGTTAAGGAGACCAGAGTACCTGAAGAGGCCCTGTATGGCAAAGCGACGGGAGACCTCAGCACGACAAGCTGAGGCCAGATGTAGATGGGCTTGTTGGCACCACTGCTCAGCCTAGTCGCATGCTGGACTAAGAGCTTGGCCAACAAACCCTGGGTTATATACAGTACCGCCCCCTGAGGCCCACTGTAATCTCGGGTCAAGCACCCTGACCACTGACGCTGGCCGAGGAAGCCCCAACTTCCAGAAAACTCCATAGAATGGGGGGGGGGGGTCAAGTGAACATGAAGGGAGTTTAGTACAACCCACCATCAGACACAGCACTAAATGGCCCTTCGATACTGCACAAGGTGTCCAGCACTCCAGCACTATAAAATGTTGGTGTTCTAGAGCACTGCCACAAGCCACTTACCAATCAGCAGTGTTTCTTATTCATTGCAAGGAATAAGTGCGCTGATTTCAACCACCTTGCTTGCAATATTTAGTGCCAATCTCCAACTCAAGCATTCAGTTGTTCTGTAATTCAAGGAGCTGCTTTTTTCATTTTTTCGTTTATAGAAAGGGACTTAACTGTGATGCGATATCAATCACCGGGATTTACCGACGGAGTCTATTATTAATGTTGATCGCAGGTTAAAGCATGGTGCACTACTAAAAACCGGTTCACATATGATCAACACATAGATTCACAGCAGGACTCCCCTGAGCATCTTGGGATTCCCCTCGACCCCTATTTCCCAAAGGTCCAAAGCGGTTCTCCTCTTTCACATTTCTCAGTCTATCACGCAGAAGTACCCAAGCATCAAAAAGTCGTGCTAGCTATCTCGGCAGTTGACTAAATCACAAATGAGATTGAATAGGGAAGTCGAATGAATATGGCCTCCTTCGAACAGCACGAGGGTCAAGGTCGTAAGACCTAAACCATCTACGAGGTCACAATACGGTTGCGCATGTGCAGCATCAATAGTCATTAGCGTCTGCAGACTGAGGCGGGCCTCGACCAATGTAATCCATGCCTGAGGAGCAGAAAATACCGCGTTCCATATAAAAACTGCGCAAACCTGAGACTTGTATAAACGAAGCAGACGCTATATCAGAAAACACGACACCACCGACCTAAAAAGGACCTGCTTCTCATGAGCTCAAGGTTGGATCTTCTTCACATTCAAATCCTCTAAATGGAAGAAGCTCCCTCGCAAATATTTATGTATTCGCCACTTCTTTCTTCCCAACTCAGCTCCGTCGCCTCTACATATTTTACCATTCGGCGTCGCGTTGTTTGCCGGATCCCTCGGCCTTCCGAGTCCCGGTATTCCCCATTTACTCGGCATTTGACTGCCTAATTCGGATACCGGCTACGTTCCGCCTTTGGTAAGTGATTGATTGAACAGTTGACAGGAGCGATCTATCTGTTCGCTTCGACAGAAAAAAGGTTGAGCAAATCAACTGAGGAATTCATCAACGATTTTTTTGTGTGCAAAATAGTAACTTTCCTTCAGGCGCGTTCTCCCACACTGCCCTTTGGGGCAATGACGGGGTAGTATGTTGGAGTGGGGAGGAGAGTAAACACTCTTGAGCACAGAAGGTGGTGAGCACGATAAGCAGGAAAACATCACGCTCAGTGGCATGGGGCAATGCGTTAGACCTGGAGGCTCATTGGGTATATCGAGTTGTGGCCGGTGCAGCTAATGCAAGTACACAGCTCTGACACACAAACTATCTCAAGAAAACTAAAATATCTAGTGCGTAGCACCATACAAGGGGGCGATATATCTTCGTTCAACGCATTTCTACAGGAACATTTACGGAGAACCAAATGTAGGTACTAGTTAGTTAAGAGTAACCTGAGAGTTTGATCGAAATCGTTACACCCATTTTTGAGAAAATTGGAAAAACGGTAAATTAATAATCGACAAATCTCGTTTTCCGAGCTATTATGGCTTGTATCAATTCAACACATAGAGAGAGAAATAATCATGGAGAATAAATTGTAGAAATAGGAGAATACACTCACACACATATGGACCACGCTCCGAAATTAGGTTTTTTGGATTCAGTAGTGTTTGGGCAATTACGTGAGTGGTTAAGGTCCTGAACGCCGGAAGACGTAGGTTTGAAGAAAACTCAACTTTTTGTTGACATGAGCACTTCACGTTCTCTACCCTTTGTGTAGCGGAAAATAAAAAACTGACGACCAAACTAACCAATTCGCGAATGATATTAACCTGTGATAGAGAGTGCTAGTGATGTTTGGAGCCACTATAATGGTTGCATAGGCCTGGTCTCGACTGAGTACCCTGCTGGCTCATGAGCCCTTCGAACAAAACGGTTTTCGTCGCATCGCTGAATGCATAAGCCTGTCCCGCTTCCTGCCACTACACTGTTGGTATCTTCGTTAAGGGGGATGACAGAAATGTGAGCACAAAGGGTCCTCGTATCAACGAACACCGCTTTTAATGACTAACATCAATGGGAGACCAACGGATGTGACACGGTCCGCAACATAAATAACTCTGCAAATTATTACACAACGGTTTATTATCCGTTTTCGGTTTATTAGGTTCTTCTTCAGCTTGACGTAGTCTCTCACCTCTGATAACCATCCCATTTGATTCAGCTTCGAAAAGTACCAGAGAACGAAATGAAATATGACCTGACTACAACGGAACGACTATAATTACATACTCCAGGTACCTGTAGGCAATTGACACGACATGATGAGCCAAGTTGGTGGGTGGTTGGACTGAGGCGGGAGGGAGTGCGAACGATGAAATGATTACTATCGGCTGCATTGCCCAGTTCTTTCAATTAGTAAACTTTGGCTCACTATAATTACTGGTTTCAGTATAGACGTAGCCGTACACCTCCTGAGACTCATTTCGTTCAAACCAGCACCTAAAAATTCCTAGAAAACGATACAAAACACGGCGTAATTGCGATAAAAGCGTCAAAATTGAGTTTTTGTTAATTTTGCTAACCATTTTTTGGGGGAGGGGAGTGTAAAAAACTTTATATGGAACTATAAATAAGATAGTGAAGCCGAATGAGGTTCTATTAACGAGAGCCAGCAGATAACAGTAAGTAGGAAACAAAAGCTGATGCTGGAGCTGGAGAGAATCAGCTTATCTTCCCAACCGGTAATCTCGAATCCTCAATCCGCTATGAAGGCAACACTGTTGACATTATCCCACGCATGTGGACACAATTTGAGAAATTGACATAACTTTCCCCGCAGGAATACATTTTGAATACGAGTATAACCGAAACGTTTCCTCTTCACTTCGAAGAGCCTAATTAGCTTCAGGAGAAGCCAATTTTCTTCCATCGCTTTTCCTCAGCCATGTCCTCGTTTCTCCAAAGAAAAAACAGAGCTTGTGATCTTAGCAGAGTGGGTCCAACGAACAGTGTGACGTTGAAAGAAAAGCAAAGTAGAGTGCGATTTTTATAAGCCTTTTAAATGTTGATAGAGAGGGGTTGAAAGATTTTGTGAAAATGGGGAGAGAGGAAGGGATGGATTCCGCTCCATCGATTTTAGAGATGAGCAGCAAATAATTTTCTCATGAATAACACAAAAGAAGGGTTTCCTAAATTTACATTTTTGGAAGAGGTGGCTTTAAGTCAGTATGGTTGTTCACTTCCAGAGCGTCTAGACGGACTTCTCATCTGAATGCTGAAGTGAGTAGATTGCTGAGTGTTCTCGTGCAGGGTAGTTGATATGGTCAGAGTAACCTACTAGGTAAATCCCTGGCTAGCAGTGTACTGAGGGTAGTGGGGGAGAGGGGCTATAAGTTGGTAACTGAATTAACCCTCACTGTCATGAGCTTTCATGAAAAGAGGGTTCAGGAAGAAAAAAGCTGGCTGGGAGGAAAATTATTGGACGTCCTAAATCTGGCCATCTTCAAATGCAATGATGGGCAATGTATTCAAAATAAAAGTGTTTGTACTCATCAACCGCCAGGAGTAAGAAAGACAAAAAATGGTACTCCATGACTTAAAAATCTGGCCGGCTCGACAGAGCTGTAAAGCAGGAATAGTCATCTGCCTACTCGAGGCTGCATGGGTAGCCAGAGTTGTACCACAGGCTCTTCGGGTGTAGTGGTCCATATTCAAGAGTTGGACGAGTTAGACCCTGAAGTGGCGTCTCCCTAAATCTCCATGTGTTAACGACCGGTATCTAATTGTCCGGTAATAAGGGAAAAGGCCACATCTGACCACGACTTCAGACATTGTTCCCAATTCCTACATGAATAGCTAGCTGATTACTGAAACTTTCCACGAATAACCTACATGGAATAAAAGGGATTGAAGTCGGTCTGGACATAACTCTCACGTCTTTCTTTTCTAGCTGGGTCAGTAAACCCATCAGATGTTTCATTCCCTCAATATAATATTATGAGCGACCTAAATGTACTACCAGGCGTTGCATTAACATTGAAATATTTGTGGGAGTGTTCTTTCCTTCAAAGGGTAACCACGTCAGCTGGCTTGTGGACTCGTAAAGATCGGAGCAGGAACGCGAACAAAAATATCAAGTGCGATGCATCACACAACTATACTCAGCCTCACGTTCATTTGTGACTAGCAACCAGTCATATCTGTTATTCTGTGTATAACAACGTTCTGCACGATAACTGGCAGCGTCTAAGGTTCCGGAATTTCTGGAGTAGCTCCTACACATCTTTTGCGCGTTATCAAACACTCACCGTTTGATTGGACTGCCACGTCAATTTTTCTTTGATCGGAGTTTAAGAAGAATAAATTGTATTAAGAGAAAAAACATGAACCTAATCTACAAGCGAAGATGCTTAACGCATGAAGTCAGGTGGCGGCATATAGGAGGAGCAGTTCAAGTCAGCAGAGTGACGCTCTAACGATGGGATGCCGAAAAGACGGCGCATATTAATGAGCTTTGTCCGGTTGCGATGGTTAGAGTTTCCAGCAAGACAGTGAGCTCCGTGACTGTCAGAAAACACACAAATGAGGTTTGCCAAGGTTTTCAAATAGATTGCTTCATTGATTTCCTCAGGGATACAGTGCGCTGTTTTCTGACTTCCCAGGAAATGGTAGCTCCTGCAAATTCAAAACAGTAACCCGAGTATTGAGCAATTTTCCCAATCTGTACCAGCAAATCCTGTGTTCCTGCTCTGATCATCTCTTGTAGCCTTCGGATATCGCAGTACTCGTTTTTCTGTTTTCAGAAGATACATGAGTGAACCAATTGGATTTATGTAAGGAAATTTTCTCATAACTTCCTCGTCACTCGCTATATTTGAGCGTTACTCCCGATCGCCAAAGGAAATTAGTTTCTATGAGAAAGCAACTTAATGGCCAGTGTCGTCATATCAGAGGCTTTGCAGGAGTGTTCACCCCCCAACCTCTAGATAACCATCCTTGCATCCCAAAGAGAAATGCACCAGCAGATAATGCTGCCACAACAACGAGGCTTTTTCCAACCTAATGACGATTGACGATGTATTAATAACGTCAAATGAAGGTGATTCGATCGACAGAACGAAAGTTAAATTGATGCAACATTTCAAAATGAAAAACCGCGGGGTTGGACGGTACGGAATAATTTTTGTTACGAAAAAATGAACGACATTGGCGAAAGATATTGAAGAGGATTGAAAAGGAGAAAAGGAGCTCACCAGTTCGCGTCTTCTCACCGTTTTGGAGCGGGGCCCCGCTTTGATCGGCTTCGGCGTGCGAATCATGGAAAACAGCACTCGCGAAACGCTATGAATTGGGAGAGGTTGGGTAATGCACCGGAAAATTATAATGTCTGATCTAAAATCGAGTATATGCAAATTAAGAGGAAGCTGCGGCCTAGAGGAATGGAGACGGACTAACATTTCCGACGTAGGTAAAATGGGAGGGGAAGTAGGAGAAGGAAGTCTTCTTATCTTTCAGCCACTTCTTAACAGGGTTTTGCAGTAATTATTGTTAAGGGATCGAATTTAACTGTACAAATGATCACATTCAATTTCAATAACACACAGAAAAAATCTTCGGCCTTATTGGAAAAATACAATACCTCAGGCTGTGAAACTACTGCAACACAATAGGAAGTGGGAAATGACCTCACCAAACCTGACTCTTGACGAGGAAGTTATGAGAAAATAGTTGGCTCACACAAGTATCTGAGCGTAGCCACACGCAGTCGGATAAATAGAGAAAACCCTGCAAATTATTACAGAATGGTTTAATATTCTCATGAACAGCTTGACCTAGTATTACTGCTCTGAGACCCATTCCATTCGATTCAGCAACGAAAAATACTAGTAAACCATACGAAACATGACCTGACTACGATGGAACTACGGAAACTAAATATTCCCCCGGCGCCAGGCAGTGTGGCTGGAAGTGGCCCTAACATTCCTCCGCCCCATTGGGCAAAAAGAGGCGGGGAAATTGGGACGGTGACTTCCAGCGAACCCTCAACAATTGACACGTCGTTGCAAGCCGAGCGGGCGGGTGGTTTCGATGAGACAGGAGGGAGGACAAACGACGAACCATTTATTTCCGCTGTTGTTCCCGCAAGATCTTGCAATTAGTGGACTCTAATAATTACTGTAATTTCCCTATACGCAGTTGTACACGTCTGATACTCATTCCATTCGACCCAGGATGTAAATATACCTTGTAAATGATACGAAACACGGCTTATTTGCGATTATACTGCGTTTCGTTAATTTTTTAAAACATTTTTTGTCCATAACAACCATGGCCTTCGTCCGATCGGATTGCCGAGATGGCGGGCACAACTAGATACCAAATGGGATTTTTGTGCGAAAAAACGAATTTTTTAGACCACGTTAAAGGCACAAAACGGCCCGGACGGTGGACGGGGGACGGCGGATGGGGGACGGGAGACGGCGGACGGACATTGCAGATTTGGAATCCCCATGTCTTGAAACGTAAAGTATCAAATTTTGAGGGGGGGTTGTAAAAAATTTTTCGTGACCGAAAACATAGGGTTATTATTCAGAATGAATAATAAACCAAAACGGAATGGGAAAGAAGTTGTATTAAGAGAAAAAAACATGAACGAAATTTTACAGAGAGGTCAGCGGAGTGACGCTCTAACAGAAGATGTGTGTGAGATCCACGTGGAGTCCGTATCATCAAAAAATTATAACATGAGTCTCTGGTGAGGTTAAATGTTTCATATTTCGGAAGAACTGTGAACTGAAGATTCAAGTTGGTGCGAGAGAAAAATGCGACCAGTGAAGTGTTTCCAGTCCACGTCGAATTACTACATAACATCACACCAACGCTTGCTATCTGCAGTTCCAAAAGCTAAGGTCATTTACGTGTATTGTGTGAGCTTTATTTCCGCCACGTCTAGATTTCGCTTGTAGACGGTTTCATGAATCCCTGGCTCAAGAGAAGAGGAGGAAAATCAGCATACAAGAAGCAGTAACCTTCACATTCACGTTGCAAAGCCCGTTTTAATAGTGATATTCCTAAGGCCGAAGGTTTTATATTACATAAGAATCGGCACAATCGGCCCAACTAATGAACTATGAAAAGATTGCACACGGTCAATCAAACTCTCGACTGATGAAGATTCAAAGGCTTTTTCAGATTGGGGATATTCAGGAGGCAGTAATAACGCAGCACCTGCCTTTTCGGTTGAGAAGCTTTCAATGCGAGCAATCGAAGGGTTTGTTAGCCCCCGCACGGGAAAAGCAGAGTACATCCATCATTTCCGTATTTGAAAGGGGAAGAAAAATCTATCGCCAGTCTGCCATCATCCGTCTCAATCCAAGATTTAGCTTTCACGGGTTTTCCCTCCCGACTGAACCTTGTTTCCCGTCTTATGTCTTATTTGAGCGCTCTCTCAACATGAGATGAGAAATTCGTGGATAACCCTCTCGTTTATTTTTTTCTCGTGGGATTCGGCATCTTACATTCTGCTGAACTTATTTTAGCGCTGTACAGGAATTACTTATCGTAAATCATCTCATCTCAAGTTACTCGAACTTCGACTTGAAGAACGTTATTTGATTTTACCGCCTATCAGGGGCGACGTATCTCTCAACTTTCCTCGCCGCCACGGCTTTCAGTTGCGTGCGAGATGATCTTCCAACGCATTTCTGAGAGGAGTACATCGAAAACGACAAACGGGTCTAGAAATGAGCTATTTACGTACAAAGAAAAACGTTTTCAAGTGAAGAATTTTTACTTCCCTAGAATAGAAAGGGAAGTTATGTAATAGCCCGAGTTCTTATCAGATCTTCACAATTCAGACCTCACTTAGTGCGACGTCACCAATACGCCCCCAACCCTCACACAAAGCAGAGGACATCCGCAAGCTCTGCCCTCGCCTCCTCTTTCAGCTGAAGAAAGGCCTCCCACACACAACGGCGCGATGCCGCGAGACCATCGTATATGCACAACACATGCTCTGCCGTCTCTAGCCCCGCCTCGCAGAACCTGCATACCTGTACCTCATACTAGCCAACATTAGCAAGATGGTACCTCAGCGAACGAGTCGGATGAAAAGTTTGGACTGTCTAAGGCCGGGCATTCCCTGCACCTATTTTCCTGCTAATTCCTGACACGAAGTAGGACAATACGAGGCTAAGGCTTTGAGAGTTTCCTCACTGTCCACCATAACGTACATCTTGTGCCACTTCTGTCCCCTCTGCAGCAGCCGCTGCACACAGATGCAGCGCAGGCCCCTCCACCATCACCCTGTCAAGAATCACCTCCCCTCCCCTAAATCTAAGCTAAATCTAACAAGACCTCCTGTACAGCCATAAGGCATGTTCTCATACAGCCTGTTACAGCCAGAGCAACTGCGTCTGCAAGGCTTTAGTTTCCACACTAGTCCACCAGACCAGTGTTCCATAGGAGACTACAGGCCTAACAACCGCAATGTAAAGCCACTGGATCATCCTTAGACCCTATGTCTTCCCCAACACCTTCTGAACTGCCCACATCACTGCCGATGCCCGCTGTAAGACTTTCTTCACGTGTGTGGCCCACGTAAGCTTCCCATCAAGGAAAACTCCCAAGTACTTGATCTCATGCAGGAGCTTCACCACCTTCCCGCACAACCTGAGTTTCCGCAGCGCAAGACTGCGCCTTCTAGTGAAAGGGACCACACTCATTTGACATACAGTCCTTGCCCATTACACCATCTCTCTAGGGTATTCAGTGCATGCTGCATGCAGTCACTGATGACGCTACAGCGATAACAACACCAGATATTTTTGTTCTTATAAGAGCTACAGGGGCTACTTCAGGAATTATGGAATTTCAACAACCGCCGTTTCACGTACTGCCATTTCTAAACCTTTTGCCCGATAACTATACGAAAATCGTGTTCACAGCCTCATTAATGCTCAGTGTACCAATTTCTCAATAATAGGTAGAGGACGAATATGAGCAGCGCAATAAATTCCGCAGCTACCGCGTTCTGCCGTGTTCAGTGATGTTTACCTAGTTCAAATGAACTGAGTGAAAAATAAATCGAATTTGTAGTAAAAACCCCGCAAACTGGCAAATTTATTTAGAGCTAAGGAAAGCTGGTGTGATGTGGCGCACCTGATATGTTTCGGCTGGATATCTCCACGAAATAACTTGAAGATACAAATGGTAATTGATCATTTGAAGTCGATTCGCCTATTTTTTTCTTTCCTCAATTTAAATGGTCGGGAAATAATTGTGGAGTCTTCTTAAGGCAATTACGTTTTGAAGAACGGAATGAAAGTTTGTGTTTGCAGTCAGTCGGAAAGCGGCAAAGCCGGATCCTTCTGTTTTCGGTTGTTTCGCCATTTTTGAAAGCGAAGATTATAATCAATTTTTACCGACCAGGAGAGCAGGATGAGAGAGCTAAATGTTCCAGCATTTAGGTTAAACTTTCAAATTATTTTCTGCTAATCAGTGCATAACGGTTGTTATTCATAAATAAAAATTGATATGAAGTAATAAAAGGTTCTTTTCACTTCACGACTTCCAATGATTTACACCAAACTGACAGGGCGCGGAAGTAACAACTAAAAATTCCGTATTATGAACGTAATTGAATTTTCCACGGTGAATGCAGAGTGAGTTTTTGTAATAGGAGAAAGGACATCAAAGGGAGTGAGATTAATGCGTAATGAAAAACCTTCATAATTTACGTATATTGTAAAGCTGGTCTACACCAAAATCACTCGATACTTCCCGATTAATTTGGAGGATGATTTAGAGTTTTCAATGTAAAGGTACAGGATCCACATAAATAAAAAGCTGAGAGCGTGCGGCACTTTTGATTAATAGATTCTCATAAATCATCGTGGAATCGGCTCACAAACACTAAATACGCAAATAATGTGAGAGTTGCGGGTTTCATTTGGTGTCGAATAGTCGTGAACGTTGGGAGAAAATGAAGGTGGAATTGATGAAAATAAGGGGTGAAAGACCCATCGGATTCGAAGGAATCAAGAAAGTAAGGGCTCTTGGCTCCTCTAGTTTCTATTTACCTCCGTTTTGAGGTCGAGTCGATACAGAACTCATCTCCTCCAGAAAACTGACCTTTTCTTCTCGGGCCCCGCCGAAATCCCTTTAGTTCGAGACCGATTCCGATTCCCCATCAGAGGGAATAACGAAGTGTAAGTTCGTTATTGCACCTGGATGGTCTTCTGTTGGAACCCTCGTAAAAGATCAGTACATTACATGGTCATTCTGCTACTACCTCAAAGTACACAGACGAGTTTCTGATTGAAAAGCGTCATTTTCTCGTCAGTTAAGAAACTCATCCAACACTTTAAGTCGGGTTTCCTTCCCACATTACATTCAAGAGGAACTTGTGTCACCAATAGGCGAAAAACTTGTGGCTCAATGACCTCATCACAACCGCCTGGAGCACGATAATTTATGAGATCGCTCGGGTGGCGGATGGAAATCATACAGCTTGAATACTATACGAGGTACCTGATACCCGCACTGTACAACACTAGTACATTCAGAGTGTTGCCGAGTTACTGTTGCTGTAATATCTAAGACTCTGGCAGAGGCTGTCCCAAAATACAACCCCCTCAACATACTATGACAGAAAGTTCCCAAAGAAAGAAAGCAGGAAAGAAACATGGAGACAGAGACAGAGAGAGTGAGAGAGAGAGAGAGAGAGAGAGAGAGAGAGAGAGAGAGAGAGAGAGAGAGAGAGAGAGAGAGAGAGAGCGTATAGCAAAGGTAGTAACCATATTAAAACAAGGGATTCCCACCTCAAGCCACCAAATCTCTGCAGCCCAACCCTCTCTTCTCTTGGACTCATATACAAACTAATTGTTCAGCCGAACGAAAATAGAATGGGTACTTTTCAAAACACCTGTACTTAACAGAGTTGTTCAGTCCTTTAGTGGACTTAACTGCAAGCTCCTCCACCTCCTCCTTCACCAGCTTCTAGCTTAGTCAAGACGCCTTAGTCGTTCCACTCAGTCACCTGGCGCCTGGCGGCATTACAGCAGGGGGTTCACACAAGGTATGTAGGAGATACCAATGAGAGCTCAGGGTACCTGTTATTTTTGCAAAGGTACCATGCTCTCTACGCTATGAATCTCCGCATAACAAACTCATGCCAGACAGTTCACATGCACAACAGTATCCAATATCCTTCAAAACCGAAGAGCCTAAGAGCCTCTGGTGTGCCGCTTCGCACAACTGTCCTCATCTCCACGTACATCCAAACTACTTTTCTTCATATTCATTTGACTTTGGTAAAATGTAACTCTGCCGACCGAAAGAATGTGGTAGCTCTCAAAGTTCTGCAATTTATTGAGTTGCTCCTACTCATTATCAGTCGATTAAATCAGTTTCCTTTTTACTTGGTAGAGCTTAGGGATGTAAAAGAATAATGAGGTAGTAACAGAATCGAAAAATGAGATAGTTCTTGTGTTTCTGACGCTCAAAGTAGTTGAGTCCCCTTAACTGACCATTTACACCTTACGTGTCACTGCGGCTTCTCCCGGCTCGCTTAAGGCCGTCATTCCTCCTATTTATGGCGGTTATAGTGCACGTAGTTAGCGGACAGCTATGGATACTGGTTCAGAGCTCAGAGTAGATGTCCCAACGATTTCACTTGCACAGACTCTCTTGGGACTACACGAAGCCTTAGGTCAGTCCCCCCACCACAATCGTTACCGCTCTGTGAAGATCACATTCATAAATCCGAAATGACCCTGCACAATTTGTAGCTGTGGCATTTAAAAACATACGTCAGAAACAGGAGAACTACGACGAGATTAAACCCTGGTACAATACGTTATCTCCCTAGAGAATCCGTCAGCCGAATAATATGGTTCAGCTCTACAAGCTCTCGAACTACTCTGCCGTCCAGACCCCCTCGCTGAACTTAACATTCGTGTTCCTGCCGCAAACACGAGAAGCGGGGACTTTCCATGTGTTCCGTTCTCCATGACGAATTACCTAATTAACGGCCTCATGTCTCTACTCCAGCCCAACGCTCCTTCAATTTGCAGTGCGGCACGCGACGACCTCGTCGTTCGTTTCTTTTTTTTTAAAGAAAGTTTTGCCCACTTTGAGAGAGTTGTTATCGATTTTAAGTTCCAAGGCTTGATTTAATTTGATCGATAACTTGTCTATACCAATTTGAAGTATTGAGCATTTCTTACAGTAAATATATAATGAATAAAAAAATTAATGTAGCCGGAGGCACCGGAATTGAGGTAATCAAAACGTGTCTAGCTCCACGGATAAGCACAAAGAACAATGAGTACATGCTGTAAAAGGAAGGTTCAATCGTAGCACCGTTTTAGTGATGTAGGCTTTTCAGATCTGTTTAATTGGCCTTTCGAATCAACAAACACTCGCCACGAAGCAACCATAAAACTGCAGGAATATGTAGATAATTGGTTTGGGCAATGATGACTACTCACAAATGCAAAGGTTCCAAGATGCCAAGACGTTGACTCAAATAACGTAGTTGTAGCTGTAGGTGTCTCAGCCCTGTTCACAAGGACAGATCGAATATGATCAAATACAACAAGTGACGCGTCGTTTAACAGTCCTTCCAAGTGCATAAGAGCCTGTTCGCAGGCATTGTGTAACCCCAACTTGGAAAAGTCGACGCGCACCGAGTACAATATTGAAGTAACTGACTTTTCGTGGGCTGTTAACGTAGGAACACGGGAATTGTTACGTCTCGGGACGTCACTGATAAATGTCCACAGTTCTCGGAACATTTCCGATGAACCGTTACAGCGCTCTTGTAATTACAATGTGTGCCGCTGAAGCGCTTTCTATGAGACACCTGAGAATCATACTGTTCGAGTCACGCCTTAGACCTCTTATTAGTAATCTGGCTGCTCGTAATTTATAATCTACTAGAAGAATAGAACATCTTATGTAGTAATTCATTGTACATCAGGGAGGGCAAGGGGAAACGTTGTGTAAAGAACTAAATTATACGGCTTCACAGCGTAGAAAAAGGAGCAAATGATAAGCTGAAGGATACATTCCATTGATTGTGGATAGTGTTATAATCAAAAGAGAACAGATGCAGCCGCAGCACTTGTAAAGCTCTTCACTGCTAATATGGAAATTTGGTGCTATGGTCAGACGATAAATATAAAGAAACATTTTACCAACAGGACAAAACAACCGTTGTAGCTGGGTGACTGATACAACCGCCTTATAGATTGTAAAGAATGCAGCACACACAGAGCAGTTCTAGCATATGGCCTAGAAGACCCGACCGGGTGGCAAACCAGGGTAAAACCTTCTTTTGTTTCAAGAAAGCAGCCATTGACGACCATTCTCATTGTTCGCACAAGATTCATGTTTGTGTTCAACGACCATGTTCAACACAAAAGTGGAGGTTTCACTCTAGTTTGCCTCCCAGTCAGGTTGTCGTAATTGTATATAAGACGTATTCATTGATTGTGGGTTAAGCTAACAAATAGCCAAGGATTAGCATTCACAGGTACACCAACAAGACGTTAAGGGCAGTGATAGATGAGGAACGGTTACACCTCAGAACGTTCATAGTGCTGACGGTTGAAATCACTCGTCGGGACACCCCCGAACTATCGTTACAAGGTTCATTCTACTTTCACATCAAAGCGCTTTCTGCGGTGTACTTGAGAACGAACATCTTGGAGCCCTCGCAACAATCTCAGTAATCGGGCTTCTCCCGTTGTCGAAGCCAATTAGCCGTATAAACCGCTGGGCTCTACAGGCGCTCGTAGTTTGTTTGTTGTTGCAGGGAAGTGTGTTTATTAATTCAATTGATAGCCGAGCGTTTGTACATGTTGTGAGAAGGCAGGGATTGGAGTAAGGGAGAGTTGCAAGGGTATGGGGATCGAGGAAGGCTTTGGTCGGAGCAGTGGTTAATACGAACCTGTCCAGATTAGGTGCAACCCGACGTCATTAGCAAACTCGTCATCGAGATGAGTGTTCGTTCCTGACGATGGCGACGGTTAGAGCGAGGGAAGCTGTAGCTCCCAGAACCAGATTACAACCTCATCCACTTAGCTTTGATTAACTCGAGAAGCCCTTCATCTCGAAGCGCGTCGAGTCAGTTTGCTTCCAGAGCAATTTCAGCCGCTTGTTTTCCCTAGGAGTGACGGATTGAACGTTTGTTTCGATCATTTACCCCCCCCCCTCCATTTCACATTACAGTCACTCTTCATCATACCGCAACGCCCGACTCCATCACCCCCTACACCATAGCAGCAGAGAAATCTCCATTCATTCCTCACCTCTTTAGAAACACAAGGGGCAATTTAATCAAGTTTAGGTTGTCAAAGATGCCTTATGAAACGACAGAATCGATAACCCCCCCCCCTTACCACCATCCCCACTTTCATCGTGAACATTCCATCTCTTTTTCATATTCAATTCATTGAAACTCGCTCCTCTCAATATTGAACGCCTCTCGATTAATATTCAAATGAAACTTCAGGGAATTTTCATCTGCAATGAGAACAGAGAATCCTCAGCAGGCAATAAACACCGACGCCAGCACAAACCGCAGCTTCCGTCACAAATACCAGGTGTGGTGATTACGAGAATAAGGCCTAAGAAGCGAAAAAAGGTTTTTACTTTCCTTGGCTCTACGAAGTTATGAAAATCTTGAGTTCTCTTCAGATCTGTGCCACCCTGAGACCCTACTGAGTCCGAAAAGCACTAATTGGGAAAATGGTCTGTGAGTCTGTGAACGGGATTGAGAGAAACCGACTAAACCATATCAACTGATCTAGCCCACAGGTCGCCATGGGGCGCCAAAATAAAGGCATGAGCAAAATCCGCCCAAAAATAACTTATTACTAAGTTATCATAGTGATCAGAACACCAAATTTTTTTTTCTCGAAAACGGGTGTAACGATTTTGATTAAATTTTTTATATAGACAGCTCCTGATGAGCTGACAATACCATAAAAGTCCCATTCGTAGGAAAATGACGAGAGCAGCACAATAAATGACATTTCGACGCAAATCGATTTTAGCGCTGTTTTTTCCTTATGAAATCCGCTCAAACGTTACTAGAATCTTCAGACAAATTCAGGTGGTACTCCAACCAAGCTCCTACACGACGATCCTGTTAAAAAAATACATACTTCACACCCTCACTAATTCTCTGTGCACCTATTGCTCAATAGTGATCGGACCATGAGTACGAGCAGCACAATAAATTCCTGATCCAACCGCTTTCTGATGTTTCAAGTGAATTGATGTAGAGCTGAGGAATGTTGTATAATGTGGTGCACTACATTTTAATTTTTTGCCATTACACGGCTTGAGCCCATCAAACTAGCAGGGAGTGTTCAACGAGTCAAGACATTGACTTCCACGAATGTTCCTCTGATGAAAACAGCTTTGATGGGGACCGTAGCCACTCCAGTATTGCACTAGCCTCTTCGAAACTAGCGAAACCTCTTCAGGCCACTGGCACATAAGTTACGTACAAGGAAAGTCGGCTCTTCAGGAGGAAGCCGCTGGAGAGTTTGCAGCATCAGGCAGTGAGAACTCCCCAAGGCACACCAGAAAGTCCAGGCCGCTGGTGGACTTGAGGAGACCTGAGAGCCGCTTAGCAACTGGTATTACGACGGGCTGCTGGACTCCCCGGTAATGCCTTCTGGCAGATTGAGGAAGGATTCGTGCTCGTCTGGTCACTAAGTGCTGGAGGGCTAGCTCCTGAACCCGTTTGACCAAGAAGTTGCTTTCCCTTTTCTACGACCGGGGGCGAGTTTAGAATCCTCGAACTGGCGTAACTAGGATCGAGAGATCGGCGGTAGAATTTCTCACATGATGAAAACAAAATGTGTGGTGGCACCAAATCAGCCAATCGCCAAAATATGCCCAAAAAACGTCTTTTCAACAATTGAAAAATGTACAAGAGTGAACGCTCAGTGAAAAACCTGATGACGCGTCTTGTAGCAACTAATGCCCACTTCTAGTTCCGGGGATATTAGCCAAAAAACGACACTCAGAGATAGAACATCAGGCTCAGCAACTTCCCCAAACAGGTTATTCTGCAAGGGAATTATGGCAGTCAGCCGAGTGGAAGGAACGTGCCAGAATCTTTGGCGATGGAACAATGAAATGTGATTTCAAGAAGAAAACCTGGATTAACGAAGAGGGACTTATTTTTTACATTGGAATGAAAAATGAAGAAGGATCTCACCCCGTCGGTCGGGATTTTTCATCCATCGGCTTATACAGCAGTAGCAAATCAGTCATTCGCAACGAGGCAGAGCGCCAGAAAACGTCTCTCGAACAACTCAACATTCGGCATTTTCGTATATTCGGGGAAGCTTTCCACTTTCCCCTCCACGTAGCTGCTGTAGATTTTACGACCCACTCCCTCATTCCCCTCCCCTCCACTACCTTTTCTTCTTCGTGTATCAAAAATGATGGGAGGTTTATAAGGGAGTCGGATCACGTTCGGGGCGATATAAAGTCATTTTGATGGCTAAGCTCTTCCACCTGTGAGGTGAGTAATATAAAACAACTCACGGTCTCTCGCTCATATCCTTCATTGCTCATGATTTATAGTCTCATCGATTCTCCTTCGCCGCTTCGTTTTAACTTCTCACGACGGGCAAACTCTTTTCGTTCTCTTTACTCCTCATTATTAAGCTCGACCTTCTTCCAGAGGCTAATAGAACGTTTGCACGCAGGACTGCTGCGCACCAATGTATAAAAACCTTATTGAAATCTACTTGACACAGGTTATCATGCAATCATTCCCCGTTCCTCCGGCGATCGTAACGTAATTCGCATTATTACTTTCAATGAGTCGGAAAATCCAAAGGTTGCCGTGTGCTCTGTGAGACTAATGGAAGGAAAACGAGAGAAGGAAAGGAGTAGCGACCTCTTCAACCATAACCACTAAGTAACCACCAGTACGAAGTGACTGTTTGTGACATCACTGAAACCCTGGTCTCATAACTCAGAAATTCTCCGTAGCTCTGAACATTTTCCATCAATCAGTTGTAGCTGTTTTCTAATATCCGTTCCAGAGTGGCAGGCAAGCAACAAGAATCAAAAACCAGAACCTCCGCCTTATCAGCTCTGCAAACTTAGGCCATCGTCAAGAGTGGTAATTGAGGGTCCTCCGTTTTCCCTTACTGTAACCTCCCATCATACTACTTCCTCCCTCCTTCAGTCTCTCGATCATTCGTCAGTAAAACCTTAAACGTCGTCTGTCGTAGTCCTGTTAGTGGCACCAAATTCTGAATCTGCTTTTTACTTCTGTCGAGCACATTTCCAGAGCTGGATTTTCATGCAGGTCGTTTCGCTGTAATGAATGACTTTACGATTATTTATTGGCTCATACTTTTATGTTGTGCGCACGAAGGGAGGAGCTTGAAACTGAGAAGTAAATGAACGTGGTGACTGCATTACACTTGACATAATAACGATATCAGGTTGAGTATGTGTATATAAACGCGCACAAGGGACTCTCAATACGTGTAACTGGTTATGCGTGAGATACTAAGTGGAGGAACGGGAGTGAGGGGAGGAATGAATTAATGACGGTTTTATTGATACATCTGGCGAGATTTGGTCGTACTAGACCATTCTTACACATAACCAAAAATTTCAAAATTTAACAAATAAATACAAACGCGTCAACAGTTTTCGTTTCTACATATTATTAGCTAGTTTTCCACAACATCTTCCTTTCATTATTATATTTTTATTATTTTCTTCTCGAACAAAATACGTAATATTAATTCGTTAATTTGGAGAATTGGTTGTTTTTTAAATTTATCATGAATTCCATCATCATATTTCAGATTCAAAATATATCTAACGGTACTATTAAGGCTCTCTACATCTTGACACGAGATCACACATAACTGACACACTGTACATAAAATAAGGCATAATTAAAGTTCTAAACAATAACTGTTTTACATTGATGGATTTACACATCAGTAGATTTCTGAACGCATGAAGCAATGAGTGCACTTTCCCTACTATAATATCTGCCTGTGAATTCCACGAGAGATCATTTTGTAGCACGATTCCTAAATATTTAGTTAGTGTAACATATTCTATTTTGTTGTCCCCAAATTTGGTAAATCAATCAGAGGAAGTTTTCCGCGTAACCTCGAAGGTCCTATTATCACGCTGCAGCATTTTTTAGGGTTCAGAACTGGGCCGTGCTTAGTAAACTAATCCGACAGATTTTTCAAATCTTGATTGGTCATCTCAATCAAATCTATGAGATCTTTTGGTTTGCTGGTTAAGTAAAAATTGAGGTCATTGCTGCATGTTGAGATTGCATCTGAAGGTTTGTTGATGTAGAGGCAGAAGATCAGAGCCGAACAAGTTGTTACTTGTGAAGTTCTTCTTTCTAACTTTGCCGAGGAAGACACCTGTCCAGAGTTTGTTTCTACGCAATGCGTCCAGTCAGGTAAGATCGAAACCATGATCGTGGCTGGGATCGAGGCTGACAAAAACTGTCAGTTTGCTTTCATCGGTGCTTTTCCTTATGTCGTCCGTGAGTGCAGTCTGAGTGCTGTAATTTGTAGCCAGATTGATACACATCAAGTGCGTTATTCTCCTCTACAAACTCCGAGAATTGCTCAAACGCGACTTAACCAATGATTTTGGCAAGGATGCTTATTATTGTGATTGGTCTAAAGTCAGAGTGCTCTAGTTTTACTAATAGGTAAAACATATGCGCTCTTCCATTGATGTGGGTACACATTTTGTTCTATCGAAAAAATGAAAATGTGAACTAGAATATCAGCTACTTTATCTGAGATTAGTTTTATTAAAATGTAAGCAATACCATCAGGTCCCAAAGCGTTCGATGATATCCCTTGTTTGATGCTAAATTTTCATAGTGTGATATTCAGGAGGAGTCATTGGTCTGCTGGGTTGCTAATTTGCAAAAGTAATTGTTGAGTTCTTCTAAATCGATACTAGGGCGTCCAAAGAAATTTTCTGTTTCCCAATGCCTTGCTGCTTCATAATTTTCGAAAACTTGTTTGGGTCTTTCACACCCTGGAACTAAGTCTTGATGAATTTGAAGCGAGCCTAGTTCTCTCAAGTAATTCGTCTCTCAGCTTGCGCTACTCCCTCTCCCGTACTTAGTGTCTCACAAACAGTTCGCACGTATGAAGAGTCCTTTGTTCGCGTTTATATAGTCACACTCAAACTGATAACAGTATTCTGTCAAGTATAATACAGTCCTCCCTCGCGCTCCCCACGTCCAATTATTTCTCAGTTTCAAACTCCCCCATTCGTGCGCCCAACATGCATTAGTTGGATTACATTTTTAAAAAGGCAGTTCCTAGTGAGACGATAATACCATAAAATTTCCATCCGTGAGAAAATGACGAGAGAAGCTCAATCAATTACGAAAACCGATTTTAGTGCAGTTTTTTCCTTATAAACTCCGCTCAAATGTTACTAAAATCTTAAAAGAGATGCCCGTACAATCAAATACCTATACGATAAGCACGATTATTAAATGCTCTTGAGATATACAAGGGCTACTCTAGAATTTCAACCACCGCCGTTTCACTTACTATCATTTCTAAACGTTTGTACCCAATAACTCTTGATAAGTGATTATTATTCACCTCAAAGAAATCACGTCTACAGTCGTATCAATTTTCTATGTAACAATTGCTCAAAACGGTCAAGGAATGAGTACGAGCGGTGCAATAAAATCCGGAACTGTAAGCGCTACCGCTCTCTACTACCGTGCAGCGGGGTTGTACAAAGTTCAAATGAATCGAATTTGCCATGAAAACCAGTGAATTTATTTAAAGTCGTGTACCTGATGTTTTTGCGGAGAGTCTGCCCTTCCTCCTTTAAAAAAACGTTATTTCAAGTCTTACGAAAAATAAGAGCCGGTTTGGATTTTTATACCAACTAAAACGTACACTGCGCTCTTCGAGTAATTTTCAGAATTCATTTAACCACGAGAAACCGCCTCTGTGGCGTACCATGGAA
Source organism: Pachypeltis micranthus (assembly GCA_020466155.1). Classification (NCBI taxonomy): domain Eukaryota; kingdom Metazoa; phylum Arthropoda; class Insecta; order Hemiptera; family Miridae; genus Pachypeltis; species Pachypeltis micranthus. The sequence goes on along the minus strand of CM035770.1, from coordinate 48,787,907 downwards.
TTTACTCGGCCGAGAGGAACGTTCTGTGATGAGATCACCGTGATATTTCTTAAGTTACGACGCCAATGAAGGTGTGACTGGCGTTCGTTTGACTTTAATTTGGTCTGTAACGACCTAATTCGTCTGTTGCGTCAATATCGAAGAAGGAGAGAACTGTAATAAGGTCTGATTGCCTGAACAGCGGTCGTGGTCTATTACGTTTTTAAATATACTCCGGATATCAATTTGATCAATAACGAGTCAGTCGGTTCAACTCGTCTGTAGCGCGTGGAACGATGCAGGCGCCCACATCGGAGCGGAACACTGAAGACTCGTGTCGGATGGTAATTTACTATCAGCGGGTCTTATTCGACGTTTCTCGTTAACTTCGGTCTTTCAAATATGAATAATAGACTCGGAGATACAGCGGAGCAGGGGGTTTTGACGTGCACGAGCAGCGTCGCTGGAGAATATTATACGACCAACCTGGGGCCGCCCAAAGCCCCAAGGACTGTCCTACAGGCGCCGTATTTGAATATAATCTGAGGAACGTGGGCCGCTGTTAGCAGGACGTCAAGAGTCGAGGATATTGCTCTTCCTGACTGCAGTGGTACACTCCGGGAAAAACTGACACCGTTGAAACGAGGGGGATCAGAGGCGTTGATTGAGAACACGTAATGCTACTTTACTTTATCCAACGCCAATTCTTAGCAGACAGTAATCCAACATACAGACCACCAGTTCTGATTTCTGGTATTGAAAAGAGCCGTGAAGTGTGTCAAACGCGCTCATTACACCCTCCTCTTCATGTTATCCCTATCGATAACTCCTACGAGATAAAGCTATGGATTTCAGTAACCCCGTATAATTTAGGGGATCGGCCACAGCACCATCTCTAAGTTGGTATACTAGTGTTGAAGAACTCCGAAGAAAATGGTTAGGGAAGTTGAGAACCTTAGCACCGCGTGTCACTTGTCACTATCTTGGACAACCAAGCCCCAAAATGTGGTCTGTTTCAGTCACACTGCCGTAAACTTAACTATGCAAGTGCGCCGACAGTTGGCCTAATCTCTGGTCTTACCGGCCTTAAACATGCTGTCACCGCTCTCACTGACCTCAAAAGTCAGGACATAGACAAGCTCTACAGAGCCCGAACGCCATCATTCGCTCTATCCAACGATTAAGAATAGATGAGCCAGCAGTAGACTAGGTATCCCGAAGATCAAATGATGAAGCTGTGAGTTGCGAAGTTCACATGACCAGCATACTTAGCAAAAGAGTTGAACGTCATTACAAATTACACGGAATAAAGATAAGATACTCCAAAAGTTGCACAAAAGTGCAAGCTGCGAAGGTTTTCGATGAGAATGAAGAGCTGTTCAATTGAAACCAGAAAGCTATTTGGCTATTCAACAAATGAAGTTAAATAATACGCGTGCGTCCTTGTGGTTGACATTGTGTTCCTCTCTTTTATTAAGAATATTACATCAGTCCAAAACGACTACTACTCCCCTGGACTCTCACGCTCTTTCTGTCTCACCCTGGCTCTATCCTTATCTTGCACGAGCTGGCTAGACTTCCATTTAGAAAGCATAGAGCAGGCACTTTGTAAATCCCACGAAGAAGGCTATCTGTGTTTTCTTTCCGCGTGGAACACAATTTTCTGACGATTTTTCGACGAAAACACAGAAGATCACACATTCACAAATCTCTGAATTTGTTATATAAAAACTCAATTCAGACCTCACTTCCTTAGCATCGAACGGGACAGCGACACATGTTTCCGTATCTGGCCTAACGGCTACCGGTCAACGCGAGTGAGTCATCTGCCGACTATTTTTATCCCTCTCCTTCCTCGGACTCGTTAAATGAGCAAAAACGAAGCGACCGAAGTCGATGAGGAGAGAAAATCAAAAAGAAAAAGAAATGAACGGAAGGAGTGAGAATCAGAAGAAGTATCGAGAAAAAGCGGAGGAAGAGGGAGGGAAGTGAATGGAGACAAGAGTGCGACCTGAGAATGGCGGGATGTACACAGTACTCCATGATGAGACAAGCCACTCACCCCTCCATCACTTAAGTTTTAATTAGCCAATTCAGGTCAATTAAGGGACACGTTTATATTCGTTAGCGATTTTCCTACAAGATAAAGTATTCATACCACGTCAAAAACGTTAGCCAGATATTTCAAAACAACAACAAAATATCAAGAGCGACGCATCTCGCATCTTTCCCTGCTCTGGCGAACCCGGAGATTTTTACTTGGACTCCTTTTTCTGCTAGGCTGATGAAAATTGCGTAATACTGTTAGGTTATTTATTGAAACATTCAAAACCCTTCTTTTTGCATCTTGAGCTTATACATCCCCGTTCGCCCCCCGCCTTAAATTTGGCACATTACATTTCAAGATACGGAGATTCCAAATCCGCATGTCCGCCACCGTCCGAGCTAAATTTAAACTTTAATGTGGTCTAAAAACTTTGTTCTCCAGCGCTCCAGCGCAAAAATTCCATTAGGGGTATAATTGTGCCCAATCTAATCGGACGAATCTCGTAATTGTTATGGTCAAAAATTGTTTTAAAAAATTCACCAAAACCTAAATTTTGGTAGTTTCATTGCTTTTACATCGTGTTTGGTATCGTTTCTGTTAGTCGTGATACTAGGTCAAAATATGCAGTTAAAAGAATATGTCGAATAGGTATAATACGCGCGTGCCCTACTGGTTGGCGTAGCTGGTTGTTGACATTGTCGCCTAGAAAATATCAATTTTCGAAGTTTCGCCGTAGTCGGGTAATGTTTCGTGTCGTTAACTAGTACTTTTTGATGCTGAGTCGAATAGGAAGGGTCTCAGGGATATTGGATTGCTTCTGGATAGACAAGAGTGAAATAACAACAAATACAGTGAGGTGAATTATAATAGTTGAACGAACTCACTCGCGAAAGTTATCTTTTCTCCATTTCCTCTCACTGCCTCCCGTCTCACTTTAACCACCCGTCATTTCGGCTCGAAACGTCGTACCAATTGCCTAGCGACGGCTAGAAAACGTCAATTTTCGTCGTTCCGTTGTAATCTGGCCATGTTACCAGTATTTTTCGTTGCTGCAACGAATGGGAGGTGCTCCACAAACATTGTCACTCTGTCACTCCTACCTGAATTTCCTGTATATTCCCATATTACCGTTGTGTAATAATTTGTAGCGTTTTTGCTATAGAGCGTGCAGTTCTAACAGGATCACGTAAACTGAGTGAAAAACACATTGAATTAGTTGGTAAAACATTTAAAATCGCAGAACGCACGTGGAGCTAGGGAGAGTTGTCATGCCTCACACTAGATATTTATCCATCAAAGATGTAGGCAGAAACTTCTCCCACTGTCGTTGTTACGCCACCGAAAGCGGAATCGAAGTAAGTCAAAAGGATAATTGTGAAAAATGAAATCTCAAGGTTGAGGAGTGCAGGGAGGGCTTGGTGCAGAGGGGCTTTGAATCGAATTAAAAAGTTCTCGGAGGTGCACTACGAACATTAAAGTTGTCATTACGCGGAGCAATAATTTGCTGCAAATAAATATAACAATAAATAAATCCCTGGAAATAATTACACAATGGTTTATTATTCTCTTAACCAGCTTGAAGGAGTTTCACAGTTCCGAGACCCAACCTATTCGATTCAGTATCGAAAAATACCAGTGAACCACACTAAACACGACTTGACTACAACTGAACGACCTGGACAAACAATGAAACGATTACTTTCGTTGTAGTTATTGCCCTGCGAGTTCTTTCAATTAGTAGACATTTGGCTCTCTACAATCACTGTAATTTCACTACACGCAGTTGTGCACGTCTGACACTCATTCCATTCCACCCAGGATCGAAAAATATCTTGAAACCGATACCAAACACGGTGTACTTGCGATAAATCTGCCAATATTGCGTTTTTGCTAATTTTTTAACCGTTTTCAGCCCATAACAACCGTACCGTAACAGATTTTTTGTTCAAAAGAACGAATTTTTTAGACAACGTTAAAGGCGCAAAACGGGCGAGATTGCAGATTTGGAATCTCGATGTCTTCAAACGTAAGCGGGTTTTGTGGCCGGGGGGGGGGGGGGAACCTGAAAGGAAAAAAGGTTTATTTGTCGGAATGAATAAATTGGGGAATAAATTCCGCCTTATGTCAGGGTTCTGTAACATGTATTACCGCCGTTTTATGTACCTTCCACAGTATACCACCTTTTTGTTTTCGTGAAGATAAATTAAAAAATATTTGGTGCGTTGCAACACACAACGTTCCTTAGCTCTACGTCAATTCACTTTCTAACATTTCAGCGGAGTTTAAAAGGAAAAAAAACGCACTAAAACCGATTTCGTAGAAAATTTTGATATTGTGCTCCTCTCGTCATTTACCCACGAATGGGAATTTTATGGTATAATTGCCTTATTGAGAGCTATCAATATAAAAAATTCAATCAAAATCGTTAGAGCTGTTTTTGAGAAAAAAATTGGTGTTTTGATCACTATGATAGCTATAGTTAACTTTCGGTGGATTTTGTTCAAACCCTTATTTTGGCGACAAATTTTGAAAAAAAAAAAACCGAAGAGCTTGGAAAATCACAGCGCAAAAGCCAGACCTCGAAGAGAGCAACTCAAACTAAGTATGTATGTTGTAGGAGCCCAACTTAACGCTCGGTGTACGCTGTAATCTAATCCCGTTTTTACCGTAAATTTGAAAACTCCTCATTTGTATGCGCATCGATTGGTCGACCGCTGAAAACCAACGCAATTAAAGTGAGGAAACCGAATGAATAGTAAAGGAAAGGGAGTGGAAAATAATTGAGAAGTTAGGTTAGTAACGTTTAATCAAAATAGTTATGAAATACGTGTGTACGATTATTGAAAGAAAACCATTGGGGAACAGCTTAGAATTGTTGAGCTACGGAGTAGAAATCTTTCGAAATAAGTAAACAAATTTAGCGAAGTAGGTGAACTATTGAATATTGTTTCAAAATTGAAACGATTCGTAGCATTACACAATTCACTTTAACTGGAAGTATTGTCTCTGAGTGCAAATTAGGCAGAGAGATGTTGGGGTTCCGAACTTACTGGGTGGATGATCGAAAAACATCAAGTGCGACGCATCAATCAACTTTCCTTAGCTCTACGTCAATTCACTTGAGTTCATGGCTTACTCTACTAACTCAATTTACTTTTTACTATTCATTTCAACTTTGTCAAACATAACTTTACAGTAGCAGAAAGTGATAGCCCTTGTAGTTCCGAAATGTATTGTGGTGCTCCTACTTTTGCCACGATCGTTATCGAGCAATCAGTACATGATCGTGTCAGTGATTTTGTAAAGAACGATTATAATCACTGTCCTACAATTATCGAGTAAAAAATGTGAGAAACGGAAGTGGGGGGGTTGAAATTCTGGAATTTCTGGAGTGACTCCTATACATCTCATGAGTGTTATCAAACGCTCATCACATAGGTACTCCACCACGTCAATTTTTCTGGAGATCCTAGATACATTTGTGAGGAGTTTTAAGGAAGATGCTGAGACAAAAACGATTTTCATCGAAATGTTCGGTGATTTATTGTGCTGCTCTCGTCATATTCCTACGAATGAGAATTCTATCATATAGTCATGTCATTCGGAGCTGCCTACACAACAATTTAATACAATTTTAGTTTTTGAGAGAAACAATTAGTGTTTTGATCACTATGATAACTATAGTTCGGTTTGAGCGGATGTTTCTCATACCCTCACGTTGGCGTCCCATGGTGTCCTGCAAGCTAGGATATCAGGTTTGAGCTGATTTAGCTCATCCGCTTTCTGTCAATTTCGTTGACACGCACAGACCACTTTCCAAAATAATGTTTTTTTCAGCCGATTATATAAGTTTCCTTTCTACTTCGTAGGGTCACAGAAACTTAGTGTCAGATGGTGCGAGAGAGGTAGGGGAGGACTTTACAGAAACTCAAACGGCAATTAGGACTGCGCATCGTTGATCTTTGTTCCGAGTCAATGTGGACTTTGTTGGTACTTCAAAGAATCCTTTACTATGGGTATTTGCGTTAGTTGGCCCAGAGCTGGAGCCTGGCTCGTTGTCCAATGCAGCCCATTAACTGTTGGGTGGGTCCATATTTCCTGACTGGTAAAGTACGAGAGCACACTTTCAGGACACGCCCGAACTGGAGTTGGGCCGGTCTGCATAGAGCTACTCATCCCGTCTCTTTCCACCCATTCCAACTCCTTACCTTGCATAAAGTTCATGATAGACAGAACAAACTCCAAGACGATGCCCGTGCATCAAAACAGGTACCAGCCGTTAACCTTACGGGCATCATCCGATCACTTTGATACTTAACTTCTAACTAACGCGATAAGAAAATTGATACGCAAGACTTCAAGAAAAAAGAAGATGCTGGCAATGGGAAGTGCAATAATTACACTACACACTGAAGCACTGCAGAAGACAAGTTTACTCACGAAACCCGCTGCAACGTTCCTTTCTACCTCGTAATTATTTTTATTTTTTCCTACTTACTCACCAGAAGTTGAAAAATGTTTTCAATTAAAACCCAACCGACGAAGAACAGTATTAATTTCTGTATTACGACTCACCGTAATCAGAGACGAGCGTAATTTATTTTTCTTCTCTCAAAAAGAGAGATATTCCCTCATCAGACCTCTTCCACCGCTTCTAGAATAACCAGAAAGTGGAGCGACTTTTCCACGAGTTGGAAAGACTTTTGTTGTTGTAGTAGTGACGTTGTCATCCCAACTCTAATGGATGAGGAGGCTGCAGTACCAGAGGTCGGGTATCTGTTTCATATTCAGAGCTGCCAATCGAGACCGAGGTAATAACTACTGAGGGAAACAGGACCGAGCTCTGAAAAACAGGCTATTTTTCTGTCGTGGAAAATAACGAAATGTTGATATTTTTCGGAGGAATCAGATTGAGATGTTTCCCACGACTGAGGTAACCACCGTCAAGTCGAGTACGTCGGCGTGACCCTGCGAGTGTACACTGCTACATCGCTTGTAAGGCGAGAACTACGGTCTTATTGTGGCCACAGCTCCTGAGGTTTGCATCGATTCTGGTTTCGGCCTTCATTCAAAGCCTGCGTTTGAGAAGAGCGGAGGTGGTCGAGCATATTGAGGAGTTATTCAACTGGCTGCCGTGTCTGTAATAATAACCACCTCTCATTCCTCACTAGTGATCCCTCCTTGAGCCTCGTGAACAGTTAATAGTCCTCGGTTTTCGACTGCTAATCAATAAGAAGAGCTGCTGAAGGCGTTTATTTTATCGGCTGTTAATTGTGTGGTGACTTGATCATTCTATTTTCAATTTGATTTAATCCGAGCTTAGGGTTTTAAATTTACCTACAAGGTTTTTTCATTTTCTTTCGATCATTAAATTCAATTAACTCATTGTCGCGTGCTTATCAGTTAGGAAACTAACTTCAAACGTACTCACACACAAACAGGACGAAATGGAAGTAGGGCCATGGACCAGTAGGTGCCCAACGCATGTGTAACCGTGCTGCAGTTTGTTTGTTTCGTACTGTTCTAAAATATTTCCTAGCTGACTCTATAGAACCAAAGACAACCTAACATCATATAACCTTATTGTAACCTCATTAAGTTTTATTTGATAGTCAAGGAGGCAGTTATAATACAAAACGTCGGTTTTTGAAAAGCATGCCCTAACAGTATCGATGAAAGAAACGTATAATACAGAGCTGAAAATGAAAGAGAAACTTTTTTAAAAATACTTATTCCTTGGTGTTACCGGGAGTGGGTTTGTTTTCCCGGTAACACTCAGGCCACAAACTGGGCGTATTGTGTGGGCGAACATGAGCCCCGCTGGTGTACTGCGATGCAGCGTCCCCAATACGCCCCCACTATGTTCGCACAAAACGCAAGACGACCTTGAGTGCCATCCTTGCAACCTCCTCTGGCCACAGCTGATGAACTCCACGCACTCTGAGGCGCACCGCAGCCAGCCCCTCACACGTACACAGTACACGCATTACATTCTGTACCTCTGACCTACCAATCTTGGCCAGGTTGCACCTTAGTGGGCAGCGACCTGTAAACAGGCCACATACCATACGTATACTACCTCTCTCCAGACTGAGGAATTAGGTTATGACAAACTTACTTGGAAAGCTGGATGATTCACATTATACGAAAATATACGCCCACTTGAGTTTAATGCATGGAAACAAAAATATGACTTTTTGTTCGTTAAATAACAATCGTGATTGCTTGGATTACGTAATAGAAAAGAAAAATAAAGAGGTAAACCAGGGCACAGACGAATAACAGTGAAATCAATAAAACGCCTCGGGGCGGCTCGCCTTTTTATTTAACAAATGGAAAAACGGAATTAGAAAACTCTATCGCTCGCTTGGTTCAGCAGAGATAAAAGTTATCAACAACGGGAATCAGACTGAAAACGCTGAATCGGAAAGACGGTCGGGTAAAAACCCTTCCCGAAAGGATCCCCAAGAGTTGAGGCTACTAAACGGCTGTAGCCATACCTTGCAAAGTAGCAGTGTCACTCTCAAATAATTTCCATCGGACCTATAGAACTGGAGTTAGCCGGAAATTACCTTGCTGCAATCTCGTGTGCGTTTTGTTGGTTGGGGTATTACGACGCGTTATTCTCAAATAATTCTCCACAGAACTAGAAAAACCTGGCATTGTTTTAAGATCTTAAGGTCTTCTTCTTAACGAATTAGCAGATATTCTTACGAAGCAGCGTTACCACGCGTTACGCACAAATGACGAAATCCACAAAACTAGAGATAACATCACTAATCCATTCAAGCGTCGTGTGGATTTCTACAGATTAAGTGAGGTAGTCGTATAGTAATCATGTAATCTCATGTGTCAACATATTCCATACTAGGGATGGGCGTGGAAAATGATATTCGATCAATCGAAAAACTGCTTTACAAAGGGCCCCTAAAGTTGATTTACCAAACAGACCGCAGTCCTCACCTCAGCGGAGCCTCTTATGTTCGACCGAGGCGACAATTTGAATACCAAGTTAGAGAACAGGCTCTTGGAAGAAGAGAAACGCGATCCCTCCCCCATTCGGTTAGTTTGAGGAACCGCAAACCGACAAAAGGTAAACTTTGGAGGGAAGCGAGTGGATTTAGATCGAACGGCCGGGAGGAAGTTTGTTGCACTTGGGGAAAGTTATTCCGATGCCTCCTGTTTACAGTTTGGAGAGCCAACGGAGGCAGTCCCATGGAGGGTTACAACATCGTCTGAAACTGGAATCATAAGGAATATTGATGCGAGTTGAACATCCAACTTATGGACCCCGAAGGTCCTACAGTCAGGTACATTCTACCCGAACACGGTTCATAAGTTACAAAAATGTCTGGAGAGAAAGCATATTTTATAGTCGGAGTGTAGCGCGCCCGCAGAAAATCCGGTGTGGAGGGGCGGGGGAGAAAAAAAATTGAGTTTTTTGTGAACTTTTTTTTTGACGTTTTTGCTTATAAATCTAACAAATATGCGACTTATGCGAACGTACATGATAAACAGTCAAGGGGAGTTAAACTTCCCTCAAAATGCACTAACCAAAATTGTTCCTTACCCTTTGGGAGACGGAAAGTATAGTGATTGTGTAAAAAAATAAAATTGTTTTCTTCAGATCGTTACCTTTTTGAGGCCAACTGAGTCTAAAAAACCTAATTTTCGCGTGTGGTCCGTGTGCTTGTTATTAAGACACAATCCTTATGTAGAAGGCAATCTACCTAGGCGTGATTGGTTACTGCCCCATTGTCGAGACTGGCGAACTCACAGTCAATCAAAAGAGAGTATTGACAGAATCCATAGAACTGCGCTCCCGTGGGTCACGAAGGCCTATAAGACAGTATCGACAGAAGCGCTCCAGGTAATCACTCGTCAGTTACCAGTTGACTTGGCCGTTGAGTTTATGGTTGACAAGTGGGGAGTGAAACGGGTGCTTCCCCCACTCTCGGCTAAACTCTGTGCAGATCTCTCCACGGAATGAGAACTTGCAGCCATTGATGCATGGGCATCAGAGAACTGGCAAGAGATGGGAATCCTAGTCAAAGAGACTTGCCACTTATGAGGGTTTCCCAAACAGCGGTGAAGCCAGACGAATGGTCGAGCCAGTTCCTTATAGGACATGGCGACTCCACTTCTTTTCTCCTCCTGCACGTCTTGCACCCATCCTGAGCAGACAATTCCGAGGGTTTACTGGGCGTTGGAATAGACAATACATGTCGTGGTACTGTCATGGTATGAATGTTGAAAAGACCTTGCAGCTTCTGTCTAACCCCATCACTTCGGACTTTGCTCTAGTCAGAGGGTGTTCGGAGTGCATCGGCATCACATTCATCTCGACTCCAAATATAACCGAAAACCTTACCCAAATCAATCGCCCTGGGGGAACTCAAACGGCTTTTACTATGATAATTTAAACATTCGGCGACAATTAGATTCATTTCCTTCTGAGAAACTCGTCGAAACACTCTGAAACTAATATAACGAGCCCGGAAGGAAGTTCCCGATCACAATTATTCAAGAGCCACAATTATTCGAGTTCAACTTCAAAGAAGGGCGGGATCCAGTTGAACTCGTTATAGGCCGCGTTCTTGAGGTGTAGAAACCTCTTGAAACTGGAAACGGGAAGAAAATTCTGAGAATATTCGTCTTACTCTTAAAAAAAAAAGGGGGGAAAACAATCGATTAGGTTTCAGGTTAGGGCCTAGGGAAGGAAAAGGAGAAAAGAAAAATTCATCTCATACAAAGTGAAGCTCGTTGAGTTGTTCCTTCTTCTCTCTTTCTCTCTGTCGAGGAACAAGAGGAGAAGAAAAGGCAGTCATTCGTCTTTCACATCCACTAGAGGCCTAATCAATTCGGGCCAGGACAAGAAGGAGAGGAAATGAAAATAAGGGAGGAAAAGGTCGAAGATACCCTGAGCGAATTCACCATTGTTCCTCTTACACTTGGATCCCTAGAACTGCTCGAATAGTTATGTTACCATCAATTACCCATGATATCTTACACAAGAGAAGAAAAACAACGAAATATGCTCATTTAACGGATTTCCTTAAAAACAAAACAATCATCTTTCTCGATGGAAACATTTAATTTAATGAATTTTGAAACGAAACTTTGTGTACCACATGAAAAGAGTAATATCTTGATCAAATTGTTATTGATGGATTGATGGAGCAATTTAATTCGATAAATAATGCTCTGGAAAGAAACCAGTCCATTTGACGGATGTGGAATGCAAATTATATTACAACCAAAACAAAGAAATGAAGCGGTAAAGACATTAACATTTCACACGATAAACTAATGTATCTAAACTAGAATCGCTGACATTCATACGACACCATTTGAGCCATCACGTTATCCAATTACCAGCCATTTTATATTGCGCATTCCCTTATTTAAAATCCGAACGGATTAGAGTGTACACTAATATTGTAGTCTCAAAACCCTTCAAAAACTTATTTCACAAAAACAAAATATTATGATCCCAAGGAACTCAAAACCCTTTTCATTTACGACGATTTAGTCAAAACCCCCAGTTACATAGTTGTAAGATACAGGCAGGCAGTCTTAATTCACGCTGCTGGATGAAATCTGTATAAATAGTGGCAGCTGTGTCCACGCTCAATATATAATTGTGGTTGCTACTTTCGGAACTTATATCGGCAATACCCCAAAGAATGGAGCCAAACGGTTTTGCTACATGATTGTATGTTGCCAATGTTCCAAACAGAAGCTTTTGAATGAAACCTATTTTCTAAATAGTGGGCCCTGTGTGGGTGCTGGTCGGTCTAAGCCAACACTCCGTGTTACATGGTTCTAAGTTGCCAGGTCTGTTTCCTTATTGGATGACTGTTCCTAAACCCTCAACGAGGGTTATATCAGTCATGGAAGTTGCAGTTTCGCTAATGTGCAAGAAGCCGCAACAGCACCATCCACCGAACTCAGAACTGAGGAGGCACGGCAGGTATTTGGTCGTTAGCCAGTCTCCCGATAGAGAGCTGTTACTTGTGTGTGACTGCGCAGAGGTGACTACCGTCTGAGAGGAGTTCTTAATCTAGTTTAGTTTCCCACCTGATCTTACTATTTACTTCGGTGGCAAGTTTCAAAATGACATATCAACTGTGACCACGTTTCTTAGCCATCATCTTCCGCGCATGCTGGGCGAAACGGTTGGAGGCTTGTTTAGTATCTCTGCTCTTCCAACAACCATCGCTCACTGTTGTAGAAACTACAGTGGAGCAGCACGTGGTTTCTTGACTCCTCTGCTCTGGAGACGCATGACGTGCATGACAGAGAGTCTTTGAGAGAAAAGAAGTGAAGCCGCGCATTGAAGTCACCATGTCCCGTGAGGAACTGGCTCGTCCAGCGATCTGGCTTAACCCTTTTCTTTTAAGACGTTCACAGATGTTGGGGAAGACCTCATACGTGTGACGGCCCTTTGACGAGGATTCCCATCTCGCTTGCCATTTCTCTAATGCATATTCGTCGATGGCGGCCAGTTTTCGTTCTGTGGTGAGATCCGCTCGAAGTTCAGCCCAAAGCAAGGGAAGTTCCCGTTTCACTCTCCACTTGTCAACCTTCCACTTAACGGCCAAGCGCACCGAAAACGTTGTGTTATTCAGAATGAATAAAAAACTAAAACGAGGACAAAGTTTCAATAATTTTTTTTTCCCCAGTTTAGTTGATACTAATTCTCAGTTTTCATTCGTTAATCTGTCCTTGATAATGGTTGTAAGGTAATGAGCAAGTATACTGGGGTTTACACTCCCACGAACGATAACTCAGTAATGGTCGCAACTTTGGTAGGGGTAAGACAATAACTTTCGGAACGTTAAGAATTACCTATTTCTATACACAACGTGATGTTCTTTCAGCTTCACATGGTGAAAAATAGACTGGATAAGTTTTTAGAGCGACAAAAATCGCTGAATGTTATTGGCGCCGAGCAAAGTTGTGTGAGATCTTGCACCTGATACGCAGGTCAGTCAGTTTCTGATTTTTTTCAATTCTGCGATGAGACACCCGTACTTCAATCTGAGTTCTTCTCGTGCAAATTCAAAACAGACAGAACGCAAATTTCAGAGAACTCGGATAATCAAAAGTCGCGTCGAGCATTTAGGCAACTGGAAAGTGCGTGCCAATGCACGGGCGGTAAACACACGACCATATGGAACTCAATGAATTACGTCAATTTTTGACATGTCTTTTATTTCTCTCGTGTTTTCCCGGTTCTAAGTTCATTCTGAATAATACACCTGTTTTCGGTCATGTTGGAAAATTTATTTACAACCCTCACCAACCGTTCACGTTTCAAGACATCGGGATTCGAAATCTGCAAAGTTTGTATGCCTTTAGGGTGATCTAAAATTCCGTTCACGCACACAAAAATCCCAATTGGTATCTGGCCAGCTCGGTAATCTGATTGGACGAACACCCATGGTTGCCATTGGAAAAAATTAACAAAAACTAAACTTTGGCCGTTTTATTAGGGCTGGTTAGGGCAGTTTGTAGATATTTTTCGATGTTAACTCGAACGGAACGAGTTTCAGAGGTGTACGAGTGCGTAGAAGCCAGAAAACAGTGAAATCACAGTTATTATAATGATCTAAAGCCAACTAATCGAAAGAACTCGCAGGACAATACAGCGAAAGTAATCGTTTCATCATTTGTACTCCCTCTCATCATCTCTACGGGAGCCTGTAGCAAGGTCATGTTTCGCATCGTTTACTGGTATTTACTCGATAAGCAGTTTAATTTTTAACCAGACAGGTATAATTGATTTTTTTTCGTAGCAGCTTTCTGTTTATTTAGTTTGGTTTGTATAGTTAATCAAGGACGTAGTTACCAATTTTTCGAGGTTTAGCTCCAACGTTTAAATAGGGTCAACAGTTGTGTCCTGCCTTGTGTTGTTTGCCTGAGTTGTGTCCTAATTACATTGGTATCTAGAATATTATAGGGTGACTTCTTTGTTGGTATCGGGGGGCGTCAAATTGCACCACCTCTTAAGATACCCGCAAAAAAATTCTTGTTTTCATAATTTCGTACCTCGGAAAGCAATTTTTTCGAATATAAAAAGCCCTCCCGATTATTGACTGATGCTCCGTTTCTTTTATGGCAACCTCTCTTCTGAGCTTCGTGCCTTTATTGCCTGAGGTATGAACGGGGTTTGACCTTAATCCTCGTGGCGTACGGACGGAGGGGATTCGCGGGAAGAGCCTTAGCCAATCACCTGTTAGATCCAATGGGAATCCTCTTCCTCCCTTGGATTTTTAATCGACGGTTTCCTTTTAAACCGCAGATCAAAACAGCTCTCTGGAACGCCGCTTTGAACTTCTGGGCGACGCCTCCTACAACTTTCCTCGGCCCCAGTTTTATCGCTCTACTACTAATTCAACATATTTTTCACTAACTTTATGAGAACGGGGTGTGAAGGCAACTCAAGGTTCTAAGGAAAATTTATAGGGTTTCTCCTACTTACGTCACGACAATTATTGATAGCTCAGCGTACAGTTGAGTATTGGAAATATTCGTACTTACGGAGAGATCCTATTAAAAAAGTTAATCACGAATTATGAGGTGTCAGTGGTTTCTCCTCATCGTTTTAATACCATCAGTAAATTTCCCTTGCACAGGTAGTAGGGATGAAACACCAAAAGAAAACGTCGATATTGACATCAAATCAAGGGAAACTTTTCACGCCTTAACATCCGCATCGATATTTAATATCGAGATGATTATTTAAATTCGTTTCAAACGTAACCTTTCCATTTCCCAACCGTTCTTCGGGGCTTCGCCTCTAAACGAAACTCGCCGTTACTGAACCGCTTCCTAAACGCATTCAGGAGGCACAATTTATTCGCGACTAATGTTAACTGTTACGTTATCAGTAAGTGTATCATTCAAATAACAACCAAGAGTGAAATGATATAAGATCCCCTTCGAAAATCGATTGACCAAGGGAGCTGAGGGCAGTCCAAGCTTCTCATTACACTTTTTTGTGATGTGTTCACACGTGTATGAAGTATGGATTGCTCTCCGCGTGTGCCTTAGACACGCTCCCAATAGCTCAACGAAAGAGTCTAACCAGAGCGTCAGATACAGCAAGTGGCATCTAAGTAGTTAGGTTTATCTGGTTCTGTCCACCCCCGCCACCACAAAGCTTACGAACCTACCGCACTGCACGGTCTAAACTCGTTAGGAACTTGGAGAGTCACTCAATAGCTTAACCGTCAGAAATTAGCGAGGCCCCACGTTCAAAACTCGTTGGAATTCGCTCCAAGTCGCTGAATAAGTTATCAGCAGCCGGAGAAAGTGTCGTTGGAGGATAATTGATTTTCATTCTGCGGGGCTTATGAAGTTGGAGCAAAATTGAAATTCGAAGGCCGCTCCGTTAGAATCAATTCCGCTTAATCGTCATTCGAAATGGCCCATTCGTTCCCACCTAAAAGTCAAGAATTTTCGGTAATACCGATGTCTACTTATTGGTGAGGTCTGCATCATCAGGCGATGAGGTGGGGCACTCCTCCAGACGGTACAATCTCACGTTTAAAGCAGCAGGCCGAGCCCTCACTTCTTCGGTCCAATAGGACTTCCGAATAAAGTGGACTAGTTGCTAACGCAATAAGACAGAGTGAAGAGATATCTGAACGTACGAGAGGCTGATGAAAGTAGTGTGGCGTATAGCACCTTTTTCATACTTCACGCCATTTGGTCAAAGTGTTTTCTCGTATTATTCTTCGCTGTATGACAGAGTGCTCTCAAGACGCTTTTATTTTACTGTTTCTTCCTCATCTACTGAAATTCCTAGCTCCTTAGCTCCCTGACACGCAATTTGCATTTCGACCAGGTCACTCATGCCAGTTTCAGCTACGTAGGGTCGTAAACGCAATATTAGATGTTTATGAGAAAACGCAGATATGTCTAGGTGTTTACCTTGACTCAGAGAAGGCGTTTTACTAAGTTCTACATGACGGGCTCTTAGCAAAGGTCAAACGACTTCTGCCTGACACTCATTACCGCGTCCGCCGGTAATCGGTAATCTTCGTGGCTCGGCTGTGTCGACATCGCGAACTATGAGTGCTGGGGTGCCGCAGGGAAGCGTGTGGGGACCATTTCTGTACCTGGTACTCGTACATGATGCTCCATCCAGTGACGATATGCTCACGGCCGACTTTGCCGCTGATAAAGCGAACCTGATGAGGGGAGATTAGTCTCGAATCGATCACGGACTGGTGCGATCACTGGTGGATAAAAATCAACCCACTAAAATCGTCGACAACTCCCTACACGCTATGTAACGCCCTTCAAGGGAGAGCAGATCCCTGAAACCATAACTACCAGATACTTGGGCATAGTTATAAACTCAAAGCTTACTTGGGAATCCCACGTAAAGAACTAGGTTAGCAAAATGGGGACAAGGATTTGTCAACTGAAGCACCTGCTAGACCACCGTTCGACACTCTCATTGAACAGAATAATAACGATGTACCTGACATTAATCCAACAAATATGGCTCTATTCATACGAAATCTGGGGTTCAACTGCAAGGACCCACAAAAATGAAATCCAAGTGTCCCAGAACAGAGTATTATGCCTGATAACGGGAGCTGAATGGTTCATACGGAACTCCACTCTCCACACCAACCTGGACATCCCTACGGTGGACATAACAATAAGGAACCATTAGTAGAAAGATTCACCCGCCCATGGCGGATCAAACAACCCCCTAGTTGCCTCTATCCCACGAAATCCACCCCTTACATCGAACCTCCACAGACTCAGGAAAAAGCGACCACAGGAATGTCAACAATAGTGGCACTACACGACATGAAAGAGTGATATCATCCTCTGGTTAAGGACAACATGTGTTATTTGTTCAACAAACTGTGATATTGTTTATATAATAAAGTTTTATGTTGTTAAAAAAAGTACGATGGTGAGAGGGGAATTGTGTAACGGGCTGGAAAAAAGGATCCTCTCTTCAGATCTATACGTTTCTTTCCAAGGTCCCTCCGAAAAACACCGTTTTAGAAAACTATCTGAGTCTGTTTCAGCGATTGAGAAAAAGTGGCTGAAACAAATGTATCGAATTCGATAATACATACAAATAAACCTGTAAACTTGGCTCAGCTCTTCCTGCATTAATGAGGCGGTCCAGGCATTCCTCAGCTTTAATCTGTAAGAAGCTGTTCATGTTCTCTCAATATTATGGGCCTAGCCGATGCAAGTACTGGTATTTTCGTACAAAACGACGTATTTTCTCACATACGGTTCACATGGGTTTCTTCTCACTCCCTTCCCTCATCTCACTTCGCATCCCTTACTTGCCACCTCCTGGTTCCTACCTGACACTCGGACAGTTACACACTCGCCATCTGCTCTCATCCTCCCTCCCTCTTGTCTCATGCACCCAATAATCGGTCTAGTTCAATGTTATATTGCAGAATCTTTTATCAACTCCGTTGTAAACCTAATGGTTGAACGTTTTTAACAAATCAAACGCATAGATGCTGATCATGCGTGATTAACATACTCGTTAAGACTAAATGTAGTTCGTAGTATTGGGGCCCCGAGAGCTAATTAATTTTCCTCTCGTGAACCAGGGATTCCCTTTATCATGCATGATTAATTATGAATATTGGTAGTCAACACAGAGTCCAGGGGACGAGGACAACTTCTGTATAGCTTCCCGGGCTGTTTCCTCGGAGGGAAGACCGATTCGAATCTCATCTCCTGCAGGAACTTCTCTCCAAATAGCGGATAGCGGAGGGATAGGAGGCCGTCTCCAGACGAGGGTGGCATTCAATTACCTTCCTATCTCACATCCCCCCCCCCTCTCCTTACACCTTCGCGCTTCCTTTATCAAATCTTTTCTATTAGGTGAACATGAAGCGGAATCACAAGTAGTCGGGACAATTGATTTCGGTTATCACTTAGATAGTCGCGGAAAACACCATCGATATTATATTCACAGCGAGGTATCCGCGAATTTTCGTAAATAACGAACCTGTTTAGACGGGAATAAATCTTAACGTTCTCAGGGGAATCTTAACGTCACGTTTTAAGTAGAATGTGGTGGTACACGAAGTGCCGGAGAGTTCCTACTCATGCCACGACCATCTCTGAGCAATCAGTTGCAGGAGATTTGTCAAACTGGCAACTTGATGAGTCATTTTGAGAAGGATCGAGTGTAATGTTCTAGAAATGTTGGGTAAAAACTGTAAGAAGCGGCGGGAGTTTGAATTCACAAATTTCTGTTTTCGCTCTCAGTCATATTATGAGCGTTCAATCGTTTGATGTCTCACCGCGTAAGCAGTTCATTGAACTACTCTCGTCATTTTCCCCACGATGAAAATATAGTAGCGTTGTCTGTAGAACTGTTACCACACAATATTAATCCGTTGGAGCTGATGTTTTTAAAAAATCGTTGTTTCGATCAGCA
Source organism: Pachypeltis micranthus (assembly GCA_020466155.1). Taxonomy (NCBI): domain Eukaryota; kingdom Metazoa; phylum Arthropoda; class Insecta; order Hemiptera; family Miridae; genus Pachypeltis; species Pachypeltis micranthus. Next base: position 48,769,431 of record CM035770.1, on the reverse strand, counting down.
TGATATATTACCATATTCCAGCCTTAGAGGAAGGTTGGTGGGAAGAAGGATAAAAGAACCGCGGACGCAGGATCTCAACACTTTCTTACACCACACGGTCAATGCTGCAACCCTGATTTCTGACTTCTGCTCCACTTAATTCTGACATCGCCATTCAACATCCCACGTCATATTGGCTCTTTTTATGTTGCCAAGTGATCCCGGCTTCCACACCGGTCAGGACCTACGGCAAAGATGTTCTGCCGACGCCCTGCTTCAGACAGCCTTGCGGTGCCACTACCTTCACTGCTCAGCCATTGGATGCACAAGCGACCTACTTTCAGGCCGCGTCATGAAGGATAAGAGTGAATGAATGCAAGGGCAGAATTGCACCAAGTGATCCAGCTACTCAGACTGGATACCACATCCGCGAAGTTACGAAGTCTTGAACATCTATTTCATTCTTATAGTGAATAATCAAAGGCAACACTGTTGACGGCCAGACTCCAACTGCCGGAGTTGAAATCGAATCACATTTCATAACATACGCCAAGAACAGGGTTAATTGGTTCGTGAGAGTGAGCCACAAGTCGGTGGTCAAGTATGAATTCGTTACAGGCCTTAAGAAACGGACACATTTTGGTCTGAATATGCGAAGAGGACTCCACCAGAACCTTCGCTGATATGATTGAAGCAAGACTCTCCCCTTAACGCGATCCAGACGACCGGAATCGGCCAACAGAAGAAGAATACGAGCGCAGAAACAGACAACGCGCCAGGAAGGGGTTCCAGATAGCAGTCCTTAAGTCTGGTGCTGAGCGATCCAAGAATCCCCGACCAGCTTTGGCGAAACGTTCCTAGAATCATCCGCTTTGTTATGCTTTTAATGATCCAGTTCATGATTTCTAAGGAAATAGAGACCTTTTTCAGTTTGGCGTCGTCCGCGACAAACGGGTAAGTGGGCATGCGCGACGCTACAACCGTCACCGGTAACGAAATTTAAAAGGCTTTATGATACGACCAAATACTTCTGACCGGCTTATCAAGCAGTGATCGCTCACAAGTTGTAATTTAAGGGTTATGAATGAACTCTTTAATGAAGGAGTAATTGATGAATGGGAGATGGACGATGCGTTTGATCGCTATTTACAACCGTAGGCGTCACGGAGAGTTCCACAATCTCGACGTAAAAGGCGCGGCAACTTTGGACTAGACTTAAAAACGTACTGTTGCAAAATCGGCAAGCAATTAGGTCGCATAGTAGCAGCGCGTAAGTGATGGAGTAAAGATAATTTAGATCGCGCTATTGATTCATATCAAATCGGTCTGTAAGTTTTTACAACCTCATAGATGTAGGCAGTGACGCCACACCAACAGCGTTGAACCGCCTGACAGTAATATCTTCCCTAGATCCCCTCTGAAGCTCGCTACACCCACCTCCCAGAGTAGCGGAGTTGGGGTACTGCCTGATTTCCCTTCCTTCAACCGAACCATTCAGAACCATACACTGGAGGACTGGATGTATGTAAATGACTGTTCCTGAACCCTATACGAAGGTTATATCAGTCATGGAAGTTGTGGTTTCGCTAATGTGCTGAAAAGTGCGCCTTGAGGGGGGTTGAGCTAGACCACTGGACGAGCTAGTTCCGCACAGGGAATGGCGACTTCAATGAACGGCTCGATTTCTTTTCTCTGAAAGACTTCATCTTGCAGCACCCAGGTCCGACCTGCGGAGGTATGGCTCTAGCTCGTCCAGTGGTCTAGCTCAACCCCCCTCAAGGCACACTTCTCACCCTCTCTCCATAACTACTCACTTCTTGCACAGTCACGTCCAAGAATACAAGAAGCTCTTCCACACCAGTTTTCAAGTCGTTGCGTAAACACCTTTCGATATTTCTATTCATTTGGCACATGCATGTAAATATCGAAGCTTTCTAGGCCTTTTCCAAACTTTCTCACGTCAACGCAATCCAAGTAACGTCAAGGCAGTCATGGAGATGCTGTCCTCTGTAAGCATCTGTAGTGAATTGTCTTCAGCGCTAATAACATAATCTCAGCCACAGTGTGACAAGAGAAGGGCGACAAAACAGTGAACACGGAGAACCCAAGCCGAGCGGTTTTCTTTGTTTTCCAGTTTATTTATACTACATTTCATCAGATTTTACAGTATTTACGCTCCGTTGTCAAGTTTCGTTTTCCTGTATTATTGGAATAGTCTACGCAACTCAAGGAGTAAGAGAGATAATGAGCCCTCCGAGGGATGCTGTGATTATGTTGCCTGTCTGCAATGCAGTAGCTCCTTGTTCAATGACGTCTCTATATCCAGTGCAACTATGCTAACATCTGATCATTCCAGCACCTCGGGAGAGGAGAGAATCGACGTATCTATTGTGGGCTCAGTTTATTTGATCCCTCGGAGATATTGCATTCGACTTAAGATGGAACGGAGGACTGTATAATGGGAACGACAACCCATCGAACTGTAGCCTTCAAACGGCACACAAACATCGCGGGTTTCGATTGCAATGTACCGATGGAATGAACGACGTTCAATAGTTGGACAGGAAAAGGCCCACGTGAGTGCCCCTTCCCGTCGTAAACCTTATTTTTCGCAAACAAATAAATACAAATCAAACCGCAATTATCGCGGGACTTACCAGAACCGTGTTGAATTATTTCTGGTAGCCACTCACCTGTAACAAAAAAAGTTTCCAATTAAAGACAATCAATACGAGAGAACCCGAAGAGTTAAATAACTGAACGTATCGTTGAAATGGAGGCGAATTCGATTTATGTCTCAACGAACCGGATTTTAAATTACGGGCGCTCGTGCCCGCGAGGTTTTGAACTCGAAGGGGGGAAAAATAAAAAGGAATTAATCTTTAAAAGTGGTTAATGCCGCCTGAAGAGGCGCCGTGCGCCAAACAGGCGGACCGCTTGACCTGCCAAGGACAAGGGAACTCGCTTCCACGCGATGAAAACCACCAGAGACTCGGAAACCGGTCTCGAAAAAAGTGCCTTTCGCAAGAGCGATTCGCAACGTCTTTCCCGATATAATTGCTTCTAGTAGCTTCATCCCAAGACTAAGATGTAGACGCGTATTACTGGAAATTGGGAGATACGCGATTTTTGTTGTGGTTCTGGACGACATCATGAGAGGGTCACTTGAAGGTTGGCGGCGTGACATCCAGAGGGGGTTTGCTACAACGGCTCGAAGATCTGGACTTTGCTGATGACATGTGTCTCCTCTCTCAGCGGTTTACCGACGCCCAGGATGAGCTAAATACTTTGAGCCGCATTGCAAGCCGTTTGGGGCTGAACATAAACCGTCAAAAGGCCATGGAAATGCGGATAAGCACGCGATACCAGAAGTCACATGTTCTGAGGGATCAACCCGTAGAACAAGTGGAATCATTCGTTTATCTTGGTAGCCCGGTCACAAGAGATGGTGGCGCATCGGTAGCTGTAAAGAGCAGGATTCGCAAAGCAAACGGGGCCTTTGTCTAGCTCAATTCATAATGAAAGATTAAAAATTTGTCCTAAAGAATCAACGTCCAATCTGTCCTGCTATATGGATGCGAGACGTGGAAGACGCTCATAAACCGCTGCCTCCAGAGAACCTTGGATACGGTGGCCAAACATGATCTCTAATGCAGTTTGTGGAGAACAACCAAGCAACTTCCGATCGGCCATGCCCTGGGGAAGCCTGACGGCGCCGTAGAGAAGACCACTCTTCAATGGAATCTCCTATGCTCCCCAAGGAGTTAACAGGGTTTAAAAGGTTATAGGATAGAAGATACGCATAAGAAGGGGGAGGTTTCAAACGGCCAAAACAAACCAATCAAGCCCATACTAAGGAAGGTTGGCTGGCGTTGAACACGTCATGTTAACACCTTCCAGTATAGTTCAGGTTGAGTTAGGTTTTCGTTCACATGGAGGGGGGATAGTTCAGTATTGCGTGCAATACCGACTCAACGCCAGTTTTTCGTTTCTACTTCTAATGTGCATACTCTACTGTGATACAACCCCATTTATTGCTCACTTCTTCCTTTCTAAAACTGTGTGGGATTTTATCACCCTCACTTTCTCACACTCTCACTACCCCCTCTCTTAGAAGAGACGAGGGAGGGTGGCTGGTTATGTAGTAGGCATATCTAACTCTTTGGTATAATAACACTGAAGCGTTGAAAGCAAATTTGAGAAATTTTCACTCCTCACCTACGAAGTTTAAATTGAAAGAAATGGAAATATGTTCACGGAAATAACAGAAGTGCAGGTAAAAATGGCAGAGGTGGGGGTATTAGAAACTTATTGTCACTGTTATTTGCTGTTATCAGTTAACAATATTAGTAATCAATATGTTTTATTCGGCGAGAAGTTCGCATTATTGTTGAGCTACGAGAATTTGTTATTAGTATTCGTACGCTTAGTCAATAAGGTGTTTATGGTTGTATGTTGGCAATACACAAGGACAGGAATACACAAGTACTTCCTCTTCTCAGGTGATAGTGTTTCTGTGATACGATGGCAGCGTGGATGAATGTGAGTATGACGAATGGTGCTTGAGAACGTCGAACGTTATTCATTGTTATGTGGTTAGTCAATGAATGTTGTTAGTGAGTGTGTTCCGTACAGGTCGAAGTAGTTGGAATCTTGAGCTCAGGCCTTTCCCAGGTGTGTTCCGACCCCTCTTCATGTTTGCCACGGGGACGTCCAAGAACTGCCCATTCAGCCAGCTTCTCTCCACCAGACAAAGGTATTAAGGTTTAACTTCCAAAGCAACAACGGATGTCCCTTTTTTGGACTTTCCAAAATATCTTTCCCTCCCCTCAATTGACCTGCTTCTCCAACACACACAGTTCTTCCCAGATACACTCGTCTCCCAGGACCCACAACAGACTTTTCTCCATCGACTCTCGGGCCAGTCACAGCTCTACTCACTCTCTGTTCTAGTTCCTGCTCAACCCGTTCTAGCGCATTCAGAGCCCCCTTGTGTGCGCGTTTATATACTCAATCTCATGTCGCCACTCCACTAAAGCTCCTCACCCATGCTCACCGAGTTCCTTTATATTTATCAACTCCCCCTCTCGTGTGCCCAATACAGTGTATATCATTACATATCGGTAAAGTGAACCGTAATCATTAACGCCTGCTGATTGGATTGTGACTTATGTTCAAAGCACTCACTTTTTGTCAGCTTTCAAAAATTGGAAAAACAAAGTTTCGGCTCAGTCGAGTAGATTAGTTGACGACAGCAATAACCTCATGAGAAAGTTCATTTATTAACGCCAGCTCTGCGAGGAAAGATGGCTATTGTTTCAGAGTGCACAGTTAGAAACCCTCGGAACTTCTCCTCCATTCAACTTTCCTCAACTTCGGTAGTTAACTCCTGTAGTACGCGAAATAACCGTCTCTTTCGATTGTGTTGTTTCCTGAGAAAAGCTTTAATTAACAGAATTGGTCCAAAAAGGGCCTCAAGGGCGACTAGCGAGGGGATGCAAGGGGATTTTGGGTTTATCCCCTATTTTCAACTCACGCGTATTAGGATGAGAAAAACTGCTTGACAATTTTCCTCGGCTTCCTCGCCCGCTTTTTGCTCACACATTTTCCTCCAGTTGACCACCCCCCCCTTTCCCCTACACTCCTTACTCTCAAATAATTGGAATCGGAACGTGAAACTTTTTTTTCCCCGACTTTTTCCCCCCATCATCAACCCAAACCCCTTCAACTATCGAGGGCTCGTTAATCATCCGAATTTATCTTCGAAGCTTTACATCCTGAAATAACGAGTGCACTCGGGAAATTACTTCGCAGCCTTTTTCAATACAGAAAGCCCTAGAGGCAGGCAGCGTAACGGACCCCTTTAAGTTCTGTAAATGGCAGGTGACGTGGTCGGGATGCGGCCAGCTGCCTAGTTTCCCAGGCTTCCAGTATGGATTCGCAAGATCGACGGTAGTGAGGGATTGGTCACCTCGTGGTCATGAAGCTCACTGTCAGCAATCCTGCCATTTAAATCGGGTCGTTCGGAGCCTACCGCACAATGCGTTTTGTCACGGTTGGTTAACATAAATTGAGGGCTGGATCAATGATTTCATTTGTCTCGGCCCTTCTAAATTATTCGCGTCCATATAATACCGTAAAATTAGGTTTTACAGTGACTTTCCCATCTCGCTTGCCTTCGCACGCTACATCATCAATACACATCTCGCTATGCGATTCCCTTCCCCTACTCCCGCACCATGAGTTGGAAGACCTAGTTAAGACAGCTTGCTGTAGGTTCAAGCCTCAAAAATAGCCATAGTGTAGTGGGCCAACCTGACGAATCACATTAAGCGGATAACAAAGACTCAGGGTGACCGTAATTTTTGTTGATGTCAGCGGCTCTTCAACGATGCAATCCAGGAGTAACAAACGCACAACCATAATTCTAAAATCAGAATCTGCCAACGTGTAATTGCATTGCGTTTACATTCGATTCATGCAGCAAAATAGAGAAAGATGCACAGAAATAATTGGATCTGATTGACGCCGGCAGAGCCGGGGTCGAAAGTTTGAAAGTAGTGCGATTCCCCCCACAATTCAGACCATCAATGATGACGGAACAAGCGACATCATTACCTTCGATAGTCAAAGGGGCGTCACACTTTTTTGAAAGGGAGGTTCGACGAAAGTCCTTTGCAGTAGTTCAAATGGGGTTAGGGCAGGTAGACCACAACCTGCCACGCCGCCTTGTTGAGGGAGAAACTGCTTTTGCCGTAGTTTCAAAGCTTTCAATTAGGCGACTCGAAAAACGGAAACCTCAACATGGAGTTCTCCCTCTGTCTCTAAAACGGGAAATTTCCCGCCTATACCTACGAGCGAAAACCCTGAAAGCTTTCCAGAGTTGCCTTTCCATTGTGCACCCCGAAACACAATACGTTATGGGGCTCTTTATCCTCGTTCCCATTCGATTGTCCCTTTCGGGAGATACAAAATCGCGTAACGACTTGAATGTACGCAATGCACGAAGAACCCTACGCAATAACAGAAAACCCTCATCCGCCTGTTAAAAATTGTGAGGAGCGTGCAACAAAAAACATGACATTACTAATGCGCTTTGGTGCAGATTTTTAACCCCTTAGCTAACTTCAATCGTAGTTATCGCTCATAGTGGTGAATCACACACACACACACAGTCAATGCTGCAACCCTCTGAGGCCCACTTCACCCACACAGTAGAGTAGAGGGAGTCAGGACACTGGCCGAGTTCCCATCCATCAACTGAACCATGCGGAGCAGTTGCAAACTCTGAAATGATTACTGGGCTTGGAGGCAGGTTGAGTTGCAATGTCACACCACCGCAGCTAATCCTGGACGAATCCAAGACCAGCCACAGCGCGTGAGACATCCCAGCCAGAGGCTAGCAAAGCATGTGGGCCGCTATGTAGGAGGCCTAGCCAAGCACGAACAGCTGAGCGCACCATTCTATCAAGGCTTATCTGCCTTCGCACGGCCAACCTACCAAAAACCAACCCGTACGGAGCAAGTACGTCCGAAGGAGGTGCAGCATCTGCTTCCTATCAACGGCACTGTCCTCCACATCTGTCTGAAACTGCGTCCTTTATTTTCGGAAAATAGAAAAGCAGGTGTGCATCTCAGCGAGTGTTGGGAAGCACAATCAAAACAAGTACGTATCAACAAAGAGTTCTTGTTAAAGCGGTAATAACGATTTGGATCTCACCCACGGGTTAGCTTCGCCAAGTTCATCCCACGCAATAATTTTGATTAACGGAAATCAATTCCAAAATTCAACTAAGCAACGCTAAATCTAACTTAAACCGACTTAGAGCCTAACAGAATCTAGTGCCACTCCACGAATATCCATCCAACTACTTGTCTAACAATATTCCAAAAAGAAGGCTATTCTTTAGCTTCAAAAGATTGTTTTTGGAATTTCCTAACGAACGACTCAACAAATTTTCACGTAGTTACCCCCTTTTCGTTAAAATGCATTACACGAAGAGGATAAACGCCCATAAATATGGGGCACCGCCTAATCGTCAGGGCGAAGAAAGCATTATGTTTAACCGGAATTTTAATTAGAATTGCGATAGATCGGCCTAAGAAAGTTCAGTATTTTATATAATAGTATTCGGATGTCTTGTAATGAAAAATTGGCGGACGGCTGAGATAGTAAATGAAGCATGTGATAGAAAAAAGTAAACAAGGGATGGTAGATCCGAAGGAGACAGGCAGGCAGGAAAACAAAGGCAGGTTGAATGACCAGAGTTCGCGACAGTTTCGAACTGAGATTAAAATACATTCTGGCGATGGATGGGTGAGCGGAGGTGGTTACTCAGTGAAGAGGAGGGGGGGGGGGCTGGCAAACATGAATCAAAGGATTAAACCGAACGCGAGGTTTACTCTCGACGACCTAAAATTCCCATTAAACAAACGAAAGTGTTTGAGGAGCAGCGAGAAACGTGAAATGTAAGGATCAACTAGGTGGTTGTGTGTGGGGGATTGAGTCAAGATGGATCTTCTCTCGGATAAGATAAAGTTTGACTTGTAACAAAATTCAAAGCAGAGCGTTCTTCAGGCTCAGACACCTGCACTTCACCGATAAGTCTTCACTTCTGACGAAGAGCTCAATATCTTCGGTCATATTCATTCTTTTGGGCGCAGACATTATGGTTACAGTGCGACAGTGCCTTTACCTTTGGCTCATGTGAGGGGGCAAAAGGAATATGCAACTGAGGAGTGAGTATAAAGACTTTTTTCAGGTACCAGGCACGCCCAATATTTTGTATTTGAATGCGGAGTTTTACTGGCATTTACGCAGCATCATCACTGGATTCCTTACCGCAAGTATGTCTGTTTGGGCAACTGTCTTTACAAAATTTGTGCTCACTTCAAAGATTTGTTGCACTTCCTGAGTGAGATATTGAGCCGAGTTGGAATTGAGGTTCCGGATATTTAAGGTTGCGTGAGCGGTAAAAAAGGCCTATGCGGCAAAAGAAGATTTGGCTTTTCAGAAAAGTGGCTATAACGATTTTTATGAAACTCGACGGGTATCTGAGACTAGTCCTATTTACCTATGTATCATACTTCATAATATTTATCTGACTGTCCGCTGAAAGGAGATAACGGAAATAGCCAAACATCGTGTTTTTCAACGTTACCGAAATTTCCACAGTGCACAAATGAATTTCATCAATCTGACAGTCTTGGGCAAGACTATACCCCCCCCCCCCCACCCATCTTCCAAAGCAACTATTACAGAAACCATCCGTTGAACGGAGATATAAGCCAACGTTGATCGGGAAATGAGACTTGCCGAACTTGCTGCGTGCTTACAGCTACTTGGTATCTTCATTCCGTTTTATACTAACGTTTTCACAGAAATGTATGTGTGTCTGTGAACACGATCGAGACTCGAGACCAAAGCGATTCAAATGCTACATCTAGAATGCAGATCACAACGCGACCCCAAAATAAACTTACGAACCTTGAACTGAAATTGGTTCCAAACAAATACAGGGATCAAAATATCACTTTTTTGTATGGATAGTTCCAAATAGCCCAACGGTGCCACAAAACTTTCATCCGTGGGGAAATCGATAGAGAAGCACAATAAATTATCGATCTATTCGAAGAAACACGACATCAGCGCAATCTATGAGCAAAATCCACCGAAGAATGATGATCATCATAGTGATCGAAACACCAAATATTTTTTTCTTAAAAACGGCTCTAACGATTTTGTTTGAATTTTTTATATGACTCCCAATGAGGCAAATACACCATGAAATGACGAGATCAGCACAATAAATTGCCAACGTTTCTACAAAAATCGATTTCATAGCAGCTTTTTTCCTTTTCAACTCCACTCAAATGGCATAAGCGTTTTCAAAAAAAAATCAGACTAATCGTTCTTATAAATTACCAATACGATGAGCGTTTAATAAAGATTTCAAACGACAATTCAGGAAAACTGACTATTATCCTTTTTTAAAAGGTCGTGAGTACTGCATCATTAATTCTCAGTGTGCTCAATAATGGTAAGGGCATGAGTACGAGCAGCATGATAAATTCCGGAATCGTTCAACTGAAGAACTGAGTGAAAAATGAATTCAGTTGATGAACAGCTAAGGAATGTTGTGTGATGCGGCGCACCTGATATTTAGTCAATTAAGTTTCTGCCGTTCTCATTCTTTCAGGGCTCCGGAGCTTTCAAGTTTCGGAGCTTTCTATCGAGATGTGTGAATGCGCCTAAAAACTTACAGGAACGGCGATTCCGAGAAAGTGCCCATACATACCTTCTGAAATCTCATCAAACTTAACCGTTCCAGAAACATTTTTACAACTTGTACGATACTTATCCCTCCCAGGCATCAAATCTACGGTCTTGTAGAAAATTTAAAACTGATGTCCAGAATTCTTTCAGGGCCTTATCAAGACAAATATTTTAATGCAAACGTCTCAACCCCCAGTTTTATTAGATACTTATTTGACATGTATCAATACAACAAGAAAACAATTTATCTTTGATTCAATTATTAAAACATTGAATAACATATTGAACATAAATCCTAAATATCTGGTGCGTTGCAACACACAACTTTCCTTAGCTCTACGTCAATTCACTTTGTACATGGCCTTTGAACTTGGTCAGACAACACGTCACAGCAGCAGGAAACGGTAGCGCCTACAGTTCTGGAATTTATTGTGCTGCTCGTACTCATTCCAGGACCATTAGTGAGCAATTGGTACACAGATAATTAATGAGGCTGTAAATACGAATTTTTTGAAGAAGGATAGTAATTACTTTTGCAGAGCTATTGGGTAATAACTGTTAGAACTCTGGTAGTAAGCGAAATGACAGTAGTTGAAATTCAGGAATTTCTGGAGTGAGCCCCATGTATCTCATGAGCGTTTTTAAACACTCACCCTTTAGGTATTGGATTGGACTACAATAACAATTTTTTTTAACATTCTACTAACATTCCAGCGGAAGTTATAAGAAACAAATTGCGCTAAAAACGCTTTTCGTCGAAAATTTTGATAATTTATTGTGCTGCTCTCGTCATTTTCCCACGAATGGGAATTTTATGGTATAATTAACTTATTGAGAGCTATCTATATAAAAAATTTGATCAAAATCGTTAGAGCCGTTTTTGAGAAAAAAAATTTGGTGTTTTAATCACTATGATAACTATAGTTAACATTCGAAGGATTTTGCCTACACCCTTACTTATGCGTCCCATGGTAACCTGTAGGCTAGACATCAAGTTTTTAGCTGATTTGGTACGGCTGTTTTCTCTAAAAACCCCGCTAAAATCGATTTCGTCGAAAGTTTTGGTAATTTATTGTGCTGCTCTCGTCATTTTCCCACTAATGGGAATTTTATGCTATAATTGCCTTATTAAGAGCTATCAATATAAAAAATTTAATCAAAATCGTTAGAGCCGTTTTTGAGAAAAAAAATATTTGGTGTTTTGATCACTCTGATAACTATAGTTAAATTTCAGTGGATTTTGTTCATACCCTTATTTTGGCGTCTCATGGTAACCTACTGGCGAGATAAGAAGTTTGAGCTGATTTGATACGGTGGTTTTCTCTAAAAATCGTTCACAGACACACATACACACACACAGACCATTTTCCCAAATAGTGTTTTTCGGACTCAGGAGGGTCTGAAACGTAAAGATCTGATGAGAACTCAAAAAAAAAATTTTTCAGCCGATTACATAACTTTCCTTTCTACTTCGTAGAGCAAGGAAAGTAAAAAGAGGCCCAAATAGGAGCAACTCGATATTTTCCAGAACCTTACTGGCTACCAGTGACTACGTAGAACGTAGAGCTACGTTCAACCCAGTTCTCATAAACCCAATGAATGAAAAAGTGTATTAGTAGCGAAAGTAACAAAGGTCCACGAATGCTGAGGAAATCTGTGCGATGTATCGCACCGGATATATTTTTGTTTCGAATGATGAGTGACAATAGGTACGCACTTGACAGTAGTAGAACCAGTTACAAATGCGAAACAAATGTGTTGCTGCACTGCGATGTGAACAGAGTTGAGCCGATTAAAAACAGCGAATAATTAGAGAGTTCGGGGTAATAAAACTATAATATACTGGTAGGTTCCTGCGTGAAGACTGATGCACTCGCGTTTGTTCGCAATTGATGATTTTGGCAGATCGTAAGATTAGTACTGTATGTTTTGATCTCTAAACATCGGCTCATGGGAAGTCCCTGAAATGTGTGCAGTACTGATCAATCGTTCATTTCAGTATATCTGGAGCGATACGTAATTTTTTGGGGCCCCGTAATGACCTGCAGATTAAATATCAAACCGTACACTCTCACCGTGCAGACATACAGACCATTTCCTCAAATGTAGTTTTTCAAACGCAGCCCTCAACGCGTTAAAATCTTAAGAAAACTTTGAACTTTGTTTTTTCAGCCGGCTACATAACTTTCCTTCCTACTTCATAGGGCTAAGGAAAGTAATTAACAATCGTTTTTTGTTGTTGTGGTCGCCCTCCTGTGAGGAACGTTCCAAGTCCCCCCGCGATGCCGTATTTCGGAAACACTCCACATTGACGAGCATTGTTCCCAGCAGCCCTCCAGAGTGTCACAAAACTAATTCACCTGCCAGTATGAAGCTATAGGCACTCGGGGCAATCGATAGTCCTCTTCAAAAAGTCAAAAGAGCGGAACTGAGAGGTTGGCGACGTCACGACGAAGAGGTGCCGCGGTAACTGGTCGGGGTCTTGCGGCAAACAGATGACAGTCGGTCGTCGAAAGAAAGAGAGGCAACTGATTTTCGACGGGTTCGCTTTGAATTGAGGACAAGAAGAGAAAAAGAATCCTCTTCAAGCGAGGGACCAATAAGTGAAGAGGGTCGTAGAAAAAGGAAACGGAAGTTTGAGTTGAAGAGAACGTCAGGGCAACCGCTTGTCAACTGGTACAACTCCATCTCCATCTCGTCCCCCCCCCCCCCGCACACCACACCAATAGCCCTAACCCACCACATTTGGATTGACAAGGGATTCCTCAGGATTTGAGGAATATTCGTGAAAATAAAATAAAAAGATAAGAAAAACAATGCGGAGCGCTGACACATTTTCGATATCTACGTGAGAACGGTTGACATATTGCTGAAAATAACTTCCGATATCCGAACACAAGTTACAGACCCACATTTTATCTTCCCTAAACCGTACGCCACCCAAATCGAGCGGCATTCAATCGGTTCTAATTCTGCGGTATCGTGTCCAACAAGTTTAAGCGTAATAAAATTAATAAATGACAACTAACAAAATTAAATTTTCTGGCGCCCTTTAGTGAATTCTCTCGCTTTAGGGAAGAAAAACAATTCAATTTCGGATCTATTTGTGCCGCCTGCTCGGTAATCAGATCGGATGAAACTCATGGTTGTTAAGGGATTATAGTAGTTGAAGGAATTGCGGGACAATGTAGCGAAAGTTACCTTTTCTCCCCATCTTGCGCTTATTTGCCTTCGACTTACCGTGCCAATTGCCTAGCGAAGCTTAGAAAACGTAAATTTTCTTTCCTTCAGTGTGCTGGTTATGTTACGTATCGTTTACTAGCATTTGTCAATGCTGTGTCGAGTGGGATGCGTCTCGGAGGTGCTCTACAAACTCTGAGTTGTCGTTTTCCGTATTGCTGGTACGTCAACGCCATTCTAAATATTTTTCGACGTTGGATCAAATAGGATAGTTCCTAATTATGCTGTACAAAATAATAAACCATTGTGTAATATTTTGCAGCGATTTTTCTACAGAGCGTTCTAACAGGCTCTCGCACACTCAGTGAAGAACACATTGAATTAGTCGGTAGAACAATAAAAGTCGCTGAGCTCGCGTGGGGCTGGGCAACGTTCCATCACACTTAAATGTACGGAAAGTATGGAATCGAGTAAAAACGCTTCACACAGCTTTCCTCAACCGCACGAACGCTTAGCAATTTTCATGGCTTTAGCTGCTGTCCCTTTTATAGCTTCGCATTTTATGGGAAAACTGATAGCGGTTAATGTTCAGGGCTTCATTGGGCCGACCTATAAAACCCAAACTGTAAGCATTTGATGGGAATTGAAAATTACACAGTACCTTAACTCGAGGCACCTAATTTCAATTAATTGTTGACCGTGGTTTAGCAGCGTCTTCTCATCCTGTTGATCCACTCAGATGATGGTAAGTAACGATTGTGAACGAATGAAAAACATAACGGCTGACGAGGGGGGAAATTGATCGCTCCCATCTAAATTCCTATAAAATGACGGCCAACTTAGTTCGGGGTGACGGCCATCTTTACAAATTAACGAAACATGTTTCATTAGGGACAAAATTAAAACGCAGATCCTTGAAAACCTCCCCGCAGGTGTATGCTGGTGTGTAATAAACTCTAAAAAGCTATTCTTAACTGTTTTTCATAGTTAATTACAGCTTGGCCAATTTAGCTTTTGTTGTAGTTGCGGATGTTTTGGGACGGTTTGTGTTTCAGGAAAGTACTGGAATTATAAGGGAAACGCTACAAAAGTAAAAAAAACGTACGTTGGTTTAAATTTCAAAGTTTCCGAGGTCGCTTCTAATCGTTTTTTGAGAATTACTATCGTATAGGCAGTTCATTGGACTACTATCTTTAATTTTGAGTGAGTTTAGTGATGAAAACCCAGCACTAAAATGGATTTTTTAACAATTTTTGAGTTTTTATTGTACTACTCCTATCATTATTCCACTGATGACAATTTTATATTACAGTCCCGTCTATACAAAAAAGTGTGCCACGACCTGCATTGATTACCACGCACGTAGTTAATTTATGGGGGCGTCAACTGAAGGTTCGTGTTCGCTGTTTTGAAGTTATAGTTTAAAACAGTATGAAAATAGTTATCAAAATAGACGACAGCACTTAAGAGTACAGGAATTTCGAGGTTGTTCCTAATTATTTGACAATCCCCATCTAATTCTTGTGTTGGTGGCTATCCCTCTACTTCCCATCTTTCGGGTGATTGAATGAGTTCCAGTCGCTACCCCAACTAAACAGAGCAACCGCGAACTCAGGCGGCTTATCTCTGTTTTGAGAAGATGATGCTGCCTCGTCACACCACAACTGCCCCCAGGCAAATCCAATGCTGGTCACAAACCGTGTAACATTGAGGAGATATCAACTTATTACTTTCCACAACGCAAAGAAAACACGATTACAACACACCCCTTGCTCGTTGAAATGACCAAACCTCCACCCTTTCAAACAATTATTCAATTCAACGCCCAATAATTCATTGTAACCCTAGAAATGTCAGCTGGTGGACATGAAGCGAGCAAATGTCAAAACTCTCAACTGTCAACTTCTGCTTTTGGTTTTTGAGTGGAGGGGGAGGAAGGCATGCGTAGAGAGTATAATATTTCTGGTTCCTACAGGCGATTAGGTAAAATGTTTGGTAATTTTCATGATTATTACCACGGGATTACCTTTTCTTGTATTTGTAAATGAAGGATTTGCTCCAGATTTGTTTCATTGTAAGAAGGGGATTCCGTCCCGAGGTCGCTTTTCAAGATATGTAAATCATTAATTCGAATGTGTCAAAATCGTTAGTGTCCGCACTTTCACTAAGCGAAAATAGGCAAATTATATAAGTTTATTTGGATTTCGACGGTACACTTTTGAGATCTACGGGGTGGGCGCTGTATTTGTCACTTTTCCTTTCCACATACGAAACCGGAGTACAAATCCTTTCTAACCAGTCATATCTACGAACAATCTTTCATGCGCGAACTCGCCGTTTGATTTGTCCAACACTATCGATTTCGGAAAGTACAGGCCCAAGAGAACTTATTGTAACGGCATTCCGTCAACAGCGAACTTCTTATAAAACCGGGCGAAGGGACGTTTTACGAGCCCAAGAACCCGAAACAGCTGTCGGAATGCGATGCGAGACAAGTCTTCCCCTCTCCACATGGTCACGACTGGCGCGGAGAGGGATGGTTCCAAGGTCGTGACCTTGAACTTCCTCGCTCTCGCAGGCTCCCGCCGCTCCTGGACCGTTACGTTGGGCACCGGATTGGCGGTGACGTCACGGCGTCCCGGGCCTACCGTACCCAGTCATCGTCCTGAGCTCTGGACGAAGGAGGTGAATGCAGTACCTATCGTGCCCCCAATGACGCCACACGTCACAGACCTGCTATCAATATCTGAAACTCTTCCACTGCTGACAAAATATGTTACCAACAATCAGATGAAAGGACTTCAACCGATAAAACTGAAGGAATTGATCCAACCACAACTTAAGCAAGAGATCGATGCAAACCGGTATTTTTGGATACCTGGAACGGCTCAAAAAGTGAATATCCTTCAGGAGAGAAGGTCAACAGTAACCAGGATCCCACCTTACAGCAAATATCCCATCACGTTTGAAAGGAAGAACAGCTTACTCAACAGGGTACTCAACTAAAGACCAAGAGAACGCGTTTCGGCCAATAAGTCCAAGGTAAGACGTTTTAGTCACGGGCTAGTCGAACTACGTAGAGTTGGAGGGCCATGTGGCAGTACGTCAAGCAAGACTGACAGGAGTGCGCGAAGACACCGCTGATGGAGGGTGTGGCGACAAACTTACCAAAGCTCCTAGCGTAAAGTAAGAAGCGCTGAACCGTGTTAACAGCTACGTTGAACGGAGATAAACGCAAACATGCACAGGAAAATGAGATTTGCCGAACAGTAAACTATCCCTTTTCGAATTTTCTCAAAAACGGCAGTGACGATTTCGGTCCAACCTAAGGGGTGTTTTCAGCTAACTAGTACTAACAATGTTGTTCTCCCCCCAATGATTCCATAGAAAGGAGTTGAAGGAAGATATAGCTCTCCTATCAACAGCAGACCGCCGAATTCAGAGACGTTTCTGAAAATCGTGGTGCTACTCGCCAGGTATTTTTACCGATAATGCTTTTTTTATCCTTCGGAGGAGGGTAACATACCGTGTGCGACGCAACACACAACATTCCTCAGGTACTCGAATCTATTTTTCCGTCAGTACAATCTGAACTTGTAAAACATTACGTCCTACATAATACAAACGGTTAGGGCATAAAATTCCGAATTTATTGAGCCTCTGCTACATATTCCACGAAATTTATTCAAAACACACTTATAATTAATTGTTGGGATTGTCAACTTGACTTTGGTGAAGAGGTTTCGTATTAACTACCCAGGAATTACTGAAAACACTGTTCAAGAAGTTTTCTGAGGTTGCTCCCCAACTCTCATCGTCTTGGTAGAGTACTGAACTACGCCCCAATTTTTCTGTGAACGCTAGTATCACATTAGCGGGATTTATCATGAAAAACGTTAATCTTTACTGTTGCCGTGTGCGTTTATTTTAGTCGATTAGGTTCAGCCACGTTCCCTTAATCGGGTTCACACAAGCGTACACAGACCATTCCCTCAAATGGTGTTTTTCAGATTTAGTAGCCCTGAAAACGACAAAATCTCAAGAAAGCACTGACTTAACGGCCAGACGATGATGTCTTTACATCGAAAGCGCTTGCCCACAGTAACTCACAAGCCAGAGGAGACGGACTCACCTAACAGGTACGTTAACTTTAGTAATTTGCCTACTGGCGGATATAACCCAATTTCTTTAATATCTCAAGAAAACTACAAACTTTTTCTCCGCCTGTTGTGTAACTTTCCTTCTTACTACATAGGGCTAACTAACATATGTAGTTGTCTAGAATTTATTGCACGGGGTAATTAATCGATAATTATTTACGGATTTATAAAGAAAAATAGTAAGTTAATGAACATACTAGATTAAGCTTCTTAGTATGAAATACTAACAAGTACGATAATATGATGATATGAAATATTAAAGTGAATTGTGACTATCCTAAGAAGACAGATGAGAGTTCCATCAGCACCGGTACAAAATAGTATCGTGACGGTCTCACCAATAACAGTATACTCCCCCTTATCCCGTCTATTTATAATTGCGTTATTGGTTTCTTTGATTTTATTGCTGATGTTAATTGGAAGAAAGAGTACAATTTATTTTCCTTTCACTTCAAAAGCTGTCGACTCCGCCGGGTTTGCTTAAAAAATTAAGCAGGACGGTCATAACGCTTCGTAGCGATGAAATTATACTCGCGGGCAACATACGCATCTCGGGCCGAAGAAAAGCGACGGACAAAATGGTGCTAATTGGAGGAAATAATTGGCCAGCACGGCCTTTTAGCGCCCGTCAACAAGGACGAATTAGCCGTTCCATTCATTCTCGACAGCGTTACGTGTTGCAAATCGTCGACGGTGATTTTCGTCAGGAATTTTCTCATAATGTCCGCCGCCGAGGTTTTTATTGCCGCTCATAATTAGCGGCAACGACGATGTTTTGACTAGAAGATTGCTGTTTTTCGGTCGTTGAGTCCGAGCTACTAATTTCGAATTTTTGTTCGCATCCGGCATTTCACTGGAAGTGGAACTATAGTAGGACGCCATTTGGGGGATTAGATGAGGGCCCCTCTCCCCTCTGACAAAATGACCTGCTCACTCCTTCCTTGCCGGGAGAGTGGGGCAGAGCTACGATATCGGCAGGCACATATCGATATCACCTTCTATATTGATTACTCAATGAAGATATGAACGACGCATCGGTAGTCAATTATCCACGTAAATTAAGGCGAGTGAGTCCTTGAAAATCGACATATCAATACAACCAACACCGTCATGATTACACAAACTCAGGTTTCAACGAAAAAGCAACAACGTATTACGCAACGATTTATTGTCGTCTTCCATTGCATGATTGCACCGTCTGACGCCTCCATGACCCATCCCATTCGATTCAGCATCGAAAAATAATAGTAAACGATACGGAGCATGACCTGACTACAACGAAAGGACGAAATTTGACGTTTTCTAGGCGGCGCTAGGTAATTGGCATGACGCGACGAGTTAGAGTGACGGGTGGTTGGAGTCAGACGGGAGGCAGTGAGAGGAAATGAGCGCCAGGAAGAAACGATAACATTCACTACGTTGTCCCGCGAGTTCCTGCAGGTAGTTGACTTTGCATCACTATGTTTACAGTTCATGTACACAGATTTCCATCTAGTCGTTGACCAACACCTCTGAGGCCCGTCCTATTCGACTCAGCATCAACAAATACCTGGGATATGTATCGAACAACACGTAATTGCATTAAAACCACCAAAAATGTGTTTGTGGCTAATTTTGGATCAATAGTTTGCCCATAGTAACTATGGGCTTTATCCGATCGGATTGGCAAGCAGGCGGGCACAACGAGAACTTTTGTTCGAAAGAATGGAGTTTTTAGACCACGTTTAAAGCAAAATATGGTCTGGAAGGTGGGTGGCCGAAGGTCAAGGCAGATTTGGAATCCCATGCCTTGACAGTAAGGGGGAGGGGCAACATTTCCTGACCAAAACAACCACAATCGGGTGGGCTAGCATACCACTCAACTTCTCTCAGCCCCGCACACAGTTGTTGAGGTTCAGACGCACCCACTTAACGTCATGGAGCTAATTAAATAATCTGTCTTTAAAGGGAAACAGAAATTAAATTGATCAGGGATGGTAGACGAGAATGAATTGGACTGCTTAGTATCGGAAACACTTGCCAAGAAGATTTTCACGTTGGAATAGAAACGAGAACGACGTTCAGGATCACATGCGATGCTTAGGGGTTTGTCTCTGGATGTTGAGTGCGAATTGGTGAAACTGGGACGAATGACCTGTAAGAACGGGCTGAATGGACTGACGGTTTGTCTCGAAAGTTGAACCCAGGGGAAACGGAGAGGAAGGTGACAAGGGAACCCCACAAAAGAGGGACTAACCATAAGTGACCATTAATAGAGAGGAAACAGAATGTATCAAAAAAAGCTTAGTTTTCTACAGATTTCAACGTTTCGCGCCCGAAAAGCTAAATTTCCGCGCGTGGAAGACCGAAATGTATCAAAAACTAGGGGGTTTCGAAATTTTCTATAAAATGGGATAGTAACTTTTCTACTCTATAAATATCTCCATGGAAATTCGGGAAACGGAGATATAGGCCTATGAAGCCGAAATAAGGGTTTTTTCACTTTTTTGCTAAATGGCTTCCACGATTTTCACCCAACTCACAGGATGTCTTCAAATAATTAATACCTATATATTTTTCATACTGAATGTTCCTCTCACAATCCATTGAAAATCAAAATTTGTCGAAAATAGTTTTTTTAAACAATTTCTTAATTTCCGTAATAATGGATTCACTGGATTTGGTATACTATCTATAAAGCAGCAATTTATACTCATATTTCGTTCTTCGCAATTATTTCTTTACCTATCTGTTGAACGGTATAGCTTGGACATTAACTTGCCGGTTTTCCAGTTTTCTCAAAAACGGCCCTAACCATTTCGATCAAATTTCCGGAGTACTCTCAACTAAGCAGCACCGACATTCTGTTCTCTACACATGTTTCCGTAGAAATGCGTTGAGCGAAGATGCACAGCGTTCGTATATACAATAGGTCGTCGATTTTACGCGGGTTGCGGAAAGTTGTGTGTTTTACGCACCAGACATTTGCTCGCAACGACCACGAGTTTCGTTCGATTGGATGGCCGAGGAGAAGTTCGTCCCAAACTATTAAACAGCTTTATTCCATTGTACGCGAAAAAATTCTGACTTCTAGTTGTGAATCTAAAAGGCAACTTCAGTGTAAGGTTACCAGATGACCTCGTCCGCCCATAATTCTTTTCATAAGCAGATAAATTTTTGAATATATATATGGATACAATTTTTTTGTAAATGTGGAAGATGTCCAATACCTCGAATGTCTTAAAAACTGCTGAGGAGGGGAATCTCATTTTCTTACGCAGTAAAATTTTGATAATTTTTTTCTGGGTTATATGCAAAGGCTCTAGGTAAGTTCGGTAGGCCGATCCCCACACAAGAATACAATAGGATATCACAGATTGCACTAGAGCATAATAAAACATTTTAAGCGTGCCCATAGACATAAAATTTCGGATTTCAAGGCACAGACTTTACAAAGTCTGTTGCTTATATTGTCAATATGGTACTTCCAGGACAAACACCCCCAAATACGTAGCTTGTGGAATCTGCTTGATACCACGGCAACTGCAATCACTTGCACTACAGGTTGACACAATGTGGCATTTGATATTTCCTAGAACAGGGACAGAAGTATTACGTAAGGAAAAAGCAACAAAATTGGATTTGCTAAAATTTAGCTTTAAGCCGACTCCATCCAGCCAATCCTTGACCACAAGCAAGACAGCAGACGCCGCTTGCAAGGATACATCCCAATTATTTCGCGAGACCACGACAGCTGTATCATCAGCATAGGTAATTATATCCCCATCAAGTTGAACGCCAAACACATTATTCATAAAGCAGATAAATAAAAGGGGTCCAAGAACTGTGCCCTGCGGAATTCCATAGGAGAAGGAAGATCCCTCACTCAAAATTGCGTTTATTTTCACTTTCTGACATCGCCCACGTAAATAACTCTGTACCCAAACAGCAATGCTATTCCCCATTAATGCGCGTATACTTTCCACTAACTTATTATGAGAAACACAATCAAAAGCTTTCCTCAAATCCAGGAAAACTGCCAATGGTTTATTTCCTTTGTCGAGCTCGGAAAATACCCTCTCCGTTAGCGCGGCAACAGCGTCCTGAGTGCCCAGACCTGCACGGAAGCCAAACTGCCTGCTATGCAACAAGTTATTCCTTGCCAGGTTTTCAACTAAGTGGTGCTTCACTGCCTTTTCTATAATTTTTGCTACATTAGAGACCAAAGAAATAGGTCTGTAATTATCCAGTGTCTGAGGGTCCCCAGCCTTAAAAAGCGGAGTGACGATGGCCATCTTATAGATGTCAGGGAAAACACCAGTAGCAATACTCATGTTTATGAGATGTGCTAATGGCTTGGAAATATACGTTTTAACTTTTTTCAGGACTTCCACTGTAATACCATCGTATCCAGGACTTGAACCCCCACGTAGCGAATCTATGATCCTCTTAACATCCTCTTCATCAACCCTAGCAAACGCTTCATACTTCGGTACCACACCATTCTCATCACAAAGTATTACACTTGCGGCACGGTCACCCCCACCAACATTATCCTCTAATGAAATCTTCACCGACAGTGGAAAAGTGCGAATTGAAAGCATTAGCCACAAGTTTAGTGTTCTTACCAACTTCCAGTACATTTTGTTCCTGTACAATACTTAATATTTTAGAGTTTAACCTCCTCCGTCCAGTGGCGTCATTAATAACATTCCAGACTTTCTTACAATCTGATCCAGGTTCTTACAATTTCTAATGATAGAGGTTAACTTATTTCTGTATTTCTTAAAATATTTCTTAAGCTTAATATTAAAAGGCTCCTTACGAAGTCTCTGAGCAATTGATTCCTTTACACGAATACTTTTCACAATTCCCTGGGTAATCCACGGCTTGATCGGACGAAGGCTACGCAAAAACGTGCGAGTGGTGTAGCTACATTGCTTCAAAAAAGATAAAAGGATCTGCTCAAAACACTCAGCGCAAGAATTGACAGTGCCGGCCAGGAACACAGGATCCCAGTGTACATTTTTAATTAACTCAATCAACTTAACATAGTCGTAGAAAATCTTGCCTTCACCACATTCTTCTGATTCCGTGAGTCTGTTTCCAATTTCAGCAAAAATGAAACCAATTAAAGTCGTGAAATGGTCAGTTACATTTGATTCCCAAATATATGATTTAGCTGTGGTGCGTACATGACAAGTGGGCTTACGCAGCATTATATGATCCAAACATGAAACCTGTTCCCAAACAACCCGTGTTGGTTTATTTATATAAGGCACAAAACCGTATTCTGCTAGGGTGGCCAAATAAATGATTCTCGAAGATCCCGAGGCAGAGGGTAAAATGTCAATATTAAAATCCCCCATGAGCACAGTCAACGCCTGCGGCTTATCTTGCAATATACCCACTAGCTCTTCTAAAAACAAATTAATGTCTTCCGAGGGAGATCTATAGATACAGATCACCCTTATACTATTATTACAGAAAAAGAAATCGCTCACCAAACAAGTAGCTCCAGACATCAGTATTTCTTTGACCACAGTATTCCTGCAATCTTCATTGAAAAATACCACTACCCCACTGTTCTGATTGATAAAGTTCGTTGAGCTAAAGGAGCCGTAGCCCGATATATTATGTGCTATATTCTCCGTCGCGCTCCAAGTCTCGGTTAAACAAATAAAGTCAGGTTTTGTAATCATATTACCTAAATTAACAACCATCAAATCAAAATTATGCTGTAAGCTTCTGATATTTGAATTTAACAAAATCAAATTGCCTCGGATGTCTGTCAATTCATTATTTAAGTATCCCAAATACGAACAAATCACTTCATCAATTGACACTAAACTATCAATATTATTGAAAATTTCTTCCATGAGAGATATGTATTTTATCCGAGCCAACCATCAATTGAGTAGAAGAACAGAAAGATTACATGCGCTCCAAGTCCTGGGGGGACTTGATAGTCGAGACCGGTCCACCGTCAGATTTTCTTACATGGATTACACAATTTTTCAACCAAAAATACTTCACGCCACTTTCCCGCGCCTTAATCTTCGTACGGCGGAGCAGATCTGCACGGTAGGACGTAAAATTTTCGTTTACATAGACACGCTCATTTGGCCAGTCTGAATGGAGATTTTTAGCAGTAAGCTCCCTAGAGCCCTTAGCAGCACGAACCAACTTATCTCGCGCCTCCATCGAATCCATCACAGCCAAAATTTTACGAGGACGACCGCTCCGCGGCGGCCCAACCCTAAACGCTTTGGGTATACCTCCACTCTCCACTTCCAACATCTTTGATACTTGCTTCAAGATTTCGATGCAACTTTCATTCTTTGCCTCCGGCACACCGTGAATTTCAACGTTCGCGTTCCTTGAAATTTGCTCCAAGAAATCCACTTTCTGCTGTAAGTGCCCAACTGCAGATTTTAATTGCTCATTATCCTTGGACAGTTCTTTGACCGTCCCTCTTAGCGTCTCCATCTCTTCCACAAATCTGTCAAACTGGTTGCTCATGAAGTTTACGGAGTCTTTGAGTTCATGCAAGTCTCCTGCAACCGCGGATAATTTGTTCAGTTTCCGATTTATCGCGCTCAGTACACTCCCGGACTCATCCGCCCGTACCGCATTCTGCTCTCCAGAAGGATCACTTTCAACTTCAGAAACATCTTCAGAGACACACTCCTCCGGGGATTTAGACTTTTTCCGACACACATCATACTTCCACTTGTCCTTGACCTCCTTCCTCAATTTTCTGAAATTCTCCACAGTCCTCAAGCGTGTACAGCTTGGGTGGAACGACTCGCGGCATTTCGCACATGTAACAGTCTTTTTAGGTGAGAAAAGATCTCTCCAGCAGGCCGCACAATCCATGCCGACAAACGAAAGAGCACTTTGTACTAAGAAAAAACGAATCTCAGCCCGTAGGCAATGCGAACTCCGCGATAAACCCCAACAAGAACACCACGCAGGACAGAGATAAAAATAGCGAGAAAAGGGACAGCAGATACGAGAGACGAACGGACGTGCTATCACTTAGACGACCAAAGAACGACTGCTTAAACGAACGACTTGAAACGCGAAAGAGAAACAAGCATTTCAGCCGGTTACATAACTTTTTTTACTACTCCGTAGAGCTAAGGAAAGTGAATGATACCACCCCAGCGTTGTTAGCTCAAACCGTTCAGAAGATAATTAGCATTATGGGGGTTAAATGACAATAAGGTTATACGTTCCGCAGGTGATCCCAGTAACATTCTCGTCCTTCTAAAATAAAAATATTAGAGCGTTGAAACGTTTTGTATTTGTGGGCGGTTATAAGAATTTGTGGTCGAATTATAGGAACAGACTGACCCGCTCATGCGACAGCCGTCGGAATACGATTCAACTCCACGCGTGGTTTCTCTCGCAATATTCGGTCTCACTCCACTTGACTAGGTTTTCTTGCAATCTCTGGCGTTTCTATCCCACGTATTTACTTTTGATTCCACTTTCCCCCTTATTCCTCCGCAATCTTACGTCAACAGCGTCGGTTTCCTTCGGAATCGAAGAAATATCTCTGGGGCTAAAAGGGTGGGGGGAACGATATCGTTTCCAGAAGAGCTCCCACTGGGATTGTCCTGTTGGAGACAGCTCCGACGTTATGCAACGACGTCGTTCTGCTGGGACCGAGGAATTGAAGTTATATTTACTAGCTAAATCTGGCGTTGTCTTCGACGATGATTCAGATCGACTAGAGCTCAAACTTGGAATTTCGCAGAGACTAACAGCTCCGGAGGTACCAGTGCCCTTGTGTAACATACAAAATCTCGTGCGCTACAAATATACCTCATTTCTGCTACTTTTTTAATCTTCGCCACCCCTACTGTAAGAAAAGTATCGTAAACGGGCAGAAAACATTTTTAGATGTAATCAGATCTTCAAGATTTCAGCCCTACGGAGTAAAAAAAAAACTCGTGCTCTGAGCGTTTGAAGGGAATTTTCCGGGAGAACGGCCGAAGAAATTAATCCCGGCCCTTTTGTGTTCGGTTCATTATTTTTGGGATGAAGAAAAATACGGTTATGAGACGAGAAGCTTACATCAAGGCGGGGAGCTGAGGGGCTTTCACAAACGTGTACAAAATGAGGTTACGTGAAAGGGACTGCAACGGTTTTGATTAAACTTGCGGCATACCAACTGCTGATCAATACCTAGAAAATAATGTAGGAGAAGCTCCGCTGTCTATTTCAATAAAACTATCAATTATAACCAACTAATTCATACCCGTAAACACTACGCATCATCAGGCGTAATAAATTCCAGACCAGTTAGCACCACCAGTGTTCCACATCGAAACTTTGAGCTAAGATGAACGAAGTGCACATAAACTGAATGAAAACGCTGCAAATTATTACTGAACGGTTTAATATTCTCGTGAACAGCATGACGTTGTCTCACACCTCTGGGGACCATTTCATTCGACTCAGCATCGACAAATTCCAGTAAACGATACGAAACATGACCTGACTACAAGGGAACGACTATAATTACATATTCCAGGCGCCTGTAAGCAATTGATACGACGTGACGAGTCCAGCTCACGGGTGGTTGGACTGAGGCGAGAGGGAGTGCAAACGATAAAGCGATTGCTTACACTGTATTGCCCAGTCCTTTTAATTAGTAGACTTTGACTATGATTTCACTGTTTTCCGAAAAAAACATATGAGTATTATTCAGAATGAATAATAAACGAACAGATTTCATTAGTTGCTGGGACTGTAAAGATGCACGTGGGTCCGAGGAAAGTTGTGTGATGCCTCACGCAAGGTACTTTTAGAATTCTCAAATCGAATTGAAAACATTCAACACCCATTCGAGAATACGGAATCCACTTCATCGATTTTTCACTTCAATTATTCTTGAAAATATTGCTATATATTTTCAACTGGCTACGAAATTGACCAAAACCCGTTGTAGTGTTACCAACTTGCGGTCTAGGATGTAAACAGACAGACGCTTATGGCTCAAGAAAAATACCTGAGCAGCGGGTCATTCGATCCAGACTTGAACAAGCCTCTAGGGAACATACAGGTCCGCTCCTGAACCCTCGGAGAGAGTTAAATCAGTCGACAAACAACTTAGAGGTACAGCACACTCCGCTACTACAAGTGCCCAATAACGATCACCTTTTTGTATCGCGAATGACTTTCGTATCGAACAGAACGTTTGACTTCTGCGAGAAAGTGGAGTTTCACGTTAACAAAACCACTTCCGCAAAAAAGTTGAAAACTGACAATACGGAGGCCTAGTGCTATCGACGCTCTCCGCCTGAAGGTAGAGAAGGAGAACTTGACTGAATTCAATTTCCAACGTCGACGTTGAAAACTGTAGCCGGTTCCATTTCTGAGATGCCGCAACAAGTTCGTTTCACCTTTGCTTCCCCTTTCTGCGTTTTTCCCGAATAAAAGCGAACGTGGTCCAGTTGAAAATCCGTCGGTTTTATTTGGGCAGAGCCGCAGAGCAAAACCTGACGCTGGCACCAAACAAATAGGTGGGATTCTTTAGAATTTTTGTGAGCGACGGCTCTGATACGTATTTGTGGTGTGTCCGTTGATAGCAGGAACTAGATGATACAAAGGATCTGGCGAAAACACAATAAACAAATTGTGAAATTGAAATGATTACATTATATATTTGTTGGGCGCACGAAGGAAAACTGAGAAATCAATGGACGTGATTAGCTGAATGAGGACTGTTATGCTTGACAGAATACCGTTATCAGTTTGATTGTGAGCATATAAACGCGAACAAGGGACTCGAAACACACGTGACCTGGTTGTGAGACACTGAGTGGAACGAGAGAGGAAGAGAGGGAGATGAGTTGTGAGTGCGGGGCGCGGTGGCTGAGTGCGGGGCGCGGTGGCTGAGTGCGTTGGGGCGCAAGGTCTTCCAAGCCAGGCGGGGATAGAACCAGCGGACTCTGGTTCGATCCCCGACCGGGCACCCCCCTCCTCCTAACCCAGGGGGGTGAGCCAATGGGTACCGGCGGCAGCTGGGAAACTAGGCGGGCCCCCCAATGGGCCCACTGGGGAGTCAGGACATGGGCCCAAGGTGTGCCACGGCGAAATGCCATTGGTCCTGCGGCTCTAGCGGTGTCGTATGGCCCGCAGCCGCCTCCCGGATGAGTGAGTGAGTGAGTGAGTTGTGAGTAACGCAAGATGAGAAACGAATTGTTGGGAGAACTGCGAGATGGCTGTCGTACGCGAATGCTGATGGATGAGTGACTTGTAGCTGTCTGTTGAGGAGACGAAGTAAAAAGAGGGGTAGGCAATGCAGAAGAAGAGGGTAGGAAAGTCCAGGAAAGGAGGAAAACCGTTGTCACCTGGAAATAACTGAGGAGCGGGACATTCCAAAGGTAAAATACAAAGGGGGTCGGTGCTCGGGGAAACCATAACTTAAGGTCAAGCGTGGACGTTCAGAGGCCAAAAAACACCAGCTGATTCGGCTAGCCGATCATAATTGAAATAAATCTTCGTGAAACTCGCCAAAAATATTTAGTGTGGGGCACTAAACCCCCGCCCCCTTCTTTTCTAGTGTGGAACTATCCTCAGCTCCACGTGCATTTTAGCCGCTATCAAATCAATTTTTCACTTAGTTCACATGAACGCATAACGTTTTAAGTAGAAACTGGTAGCGCTTTAAATTCCGTAATTTATTAGGCTGCTGTTAATGATGACAAAAAGAACCTATGGGACTGGCGACACGACTATTTTGGAGTGGTTCGTCCTTACGGTTATGGAATTCAGTAAAACAGTGTATAAATATATCGTGCGACGCATCACACAACTTAATTCATACATTCGGCCATTTTCATGGTTTTAGCCACCTCTCAAACCTGTTTTTCATTCAGATCATTAGAAGTTGATAAAACGTAACTTCACGTCTTACGTAGAACGTTGTGGCGCATAAATCTTTGACATTTTTTGAGCTGCTCCTCCTCATGTCACGATTATCATTGAGCAATCAGTGCATTCATGGTTCATGAATCATCGTGTAAAAACTGTCAGAAATGGTAGTAAGTGGTGATTTGAATTCCGGAATTTCGGGCGATACCCTCGATTGACCTTTGAGACTCTCGTCGCATCGGTAGTTTATAGGACTACCACACGAAATCTTCTCGCAATGTTCGCAGTGGTTGAGCGGAGGAAAAGACTGCTAAAATCTATATTCTTCGAAATTTTCGATAATTTATTGTGCCGCTCGCATCATTTCCCAGGGATGAGAATTGTTACGGTACCGTTATTTTGAAACGACCAGACAAAATCTAATCGAAATTGTTGAAAACATTTTTTGGAAAAAAATATTTCATGTTTTGATCACTAATTGAGTGAAAACTATTGTTAGTTTTGGGCAGAACGCTTATTTTGGCGTCCCATGGTAACCTGCGGGATGGACATGAAGTTTGAGTTGAGTTGGTTGAGCCGTTTTCTGTCAAACGCGTTCACAGCCACACGTAATCACAGACCATTCTCCCAAAATAATGTTTTACGTGTTTCAGGGTCCCTTAGAGCGAAAAGATCTGAAGAAAACTAAAAAAAAGTTATTAAGCCGTTTACGTGACTTCCCTCTCTACTTCGTGAAGCGAAGAAATTAAATGGCACATCAAGTAACGGTGAGTACCGTAATTTGATTGTGTTCGTACACATAATGTTATCATTAGTAGGTAAGCGGGGAGGTAATCATCAAGAATAAGACACGCAATTCGTAAAAGCTACTTTTTATCCAAACTAAACATAAGTTCCCTACATACACACACGAGCATGTTGGAAAATTGACAACAGCTGCAGGGAAATTCTAAGGACTTCCTAGACGATGTCGAGAAAAGGCGAGAAGCTGGAAGCCAGCTCTCCCTCGTCCACGTCCACGGATCTTCTGCTCTGCTCCCTTCGGCGAGTAACTCTGGAATGAGCCTGTGTGTGACCTTGCAAGGAACCCTCGCTCAACGGCCTGCCGATCCAGAGAATGCGGTCCGGCCTTTTTTCACGTTTATTTGCCCCTTTTTTGTCCCTCCTTCGTTATTTTTGTTACTCTCTCGCTCTCTCGCGCACACGCGCTCCGCTCCCGCAACTTCCTCTACGAAAGAGATAAGAAGACTGCGGTCCGGCCTCTGGCGCCTTGACTGAGTCACAGACGCTCATCTTGCGAATATTTATCTCTCCAACGAATGCTGGGCTAGAGGTTTTCTGTCAATCACTATTTTCCTGGCTTGCAAGTTTTTTGTTTCAACCTCAACACCGTCTCGTGCATAAATTTATTAATAACTACAAAACGAACTCTTTTAACACTGTGATAAGGGCCGTTTCTTCAGCCGGGTGTATCTGCTATTACTACCAGCTCGAAGGACTGTACTACTTACTGCGTGAGCGGTAATTTGACTTAGAACCCCCTACTATTGAAGTTGACTGTTGACTTACTGTTCAAAACCATCGAGGACGAAACGCATCCCTCATTCGATCACTTAACTGCCAAGAAAATGTTTATTTTACGATCCTCAGCTCCGGCACAACAACATCTTAGCATAGGGTAACGAGGCAGCGGTTGACGTTCATCGTTACTCATTTTTATACCAACTTGTCAAGATTCGTATTAAACGTTTAAGTTTCACTCGTTAAATACAGCCCGCTACAGTCTCTTACTGATAGTAGGTAATTTTAAAATTGACCAATATATTTCAGTGAGAGATTTAATGTCCTTTTCCTCAATGTGTATCACTTTCCTCCCTCCATATTCTCCCACGTACGAGACGTTCTCAATAATGCGGACCGAAGGCGTACAGGAACGAAGACGTTAGTCAAAATACGTCGGAAACAAGAGATTCTCCGGACTTGAGAAAAGTTGTTCACGGTACTCTTCATAAGCGTTTTCGTACAAATACAATGAACGAAGGAACAGCGTCTGTATATATCGCATCAGTTAAGTTCTCACCAAATATTTGTGTAGATTCACATGTATTAACAATATTTAAAAGAAATGTTTAAATTTACCTATGTGCGTGGTCACGAGCCACCAATGTACCGCATGCACCGACTAGAACTATCAAAAGCCTACTTTTTTAGATACTTTTATTAATTTCAGTTTCGTCAAATTAGCTCGTTTCATTTTGACAGTAAGTTAATCGTCTTACAATTTTGTACCACTATTAGTGCCGGAAAGGGGGCCACAGCCTTTCCCAAGTACGATTTTGATAACTCATGCTTGTGAGTTATTGTCAATTCAGTCGCAAAGCTGTACTGAGTTTTGATTTGTCACTTCACCAATTCCATCTGCTTCTGAATCGTCTTCTTACTTGCATAATGACTTGGTTTTGCCTACCTATGTTTTCAGTCAGGACATTTTTTACAACCCTCCTCTCCACCACTCAAAATTTAATATTTTGCGTATCAAGGCATCGGGATTTCAAATATGCAATGTCCGCCCACCGTTCAGGCCGTTTTATGCCCTTAACGTAAATTTATGAATCCGTTCTTGGGCACAAAAATCGATAAGGACGAAACCCATGGTTGTTGTGGGCAAATATTAACAAAACTCCAATTTGGCAGTTTTATCGCAAATATGCTGTGTTTGGGACGAATGGAATGAGTCTCAGAGGTGTACGACGGCGTCTAGATCGAAAACAGTGAAATTACAGTAATTATAGTGAGTCAAAGTCTACTAATTAAAATAACTCGCGGAGCAATGCTGCGAAACTAATCGTTTCATCGTCTCGGCACGTTGGGCCAATTGCCTACAGGCGCTTGGAATATGTAATTTTCACCGTTCCGTTGTAGTCAAGTCAGGTTTCGTATCGTTTACTGGTATTTTTCGTTGCTGAATGAAACGTGAGCACTCAAGTTATTCGGCAATGTTTAGTTCCAGGATCAGATCTTCCTCATCAGTCGTTAAAACCATTCGGAAAACACATTCTTCAAATAGTAAGACGTAAAAAGTTAAATGTTCTTACATGCTCATAGCAAATACCACCGTATTTATTGAACGAGTTTAAATACATTCGGTTTGAGTAATTTTGTCAAGGGTTACATTATTTTTAAGAGTATTTAAATAATTTGTTTAGCTCAATATCCATATCGCGTTGATACCATAAAATAAAAGTGAGAGAGGAGGTTCAAAATACGCAAATAAATAAGTTCTTCTGATCCCCCCAACCTAATGACAGAATCAGATAACGAAGAGGACTTTAAACTTTAAAAAATAAACTTGAACTTGGAATAAAGGAATGATCTATTTCAGAATACGAACTTTATTGCGTATCGAATGACGAAAACCGTTTTCAAGATACTCGCACTCACTCGCTTTTGGTTTCCGCGCTATTTGAAAAGCCGTAAAGAGGGTTATCTGCGTTCATCGGCTGATTCCACGATGAATCCTGGAAAATCGTTTAGTGTGACGCCCTGCTCAAAATAAAAATAGGCTTCCAACCAGAAGAGGCTTCCACTTGAATGAATCCAGTTATGCGTTTACGGCGGAAATCTCAAAAACGTTCAAAAAACATTTGTCACATTTTTAGAGATTTGTGATTAGTTGTTCCTCTGACAGCTCGTTGAACAATAATAACCAAATATCGTGTTTTAACGACATTTATACACAAAAAGCGTAACTGAATTTGATCAACCTAGCGCAGTGTCTTCTAGCAACTATACCCACACTTACCTTCCCACAACTATATCTGTGATGGCTCGGAAAGTGAGATTTGCCGAATACTGAATGACCGTTTTCCCGATTTTCTTCATAACGGCAAACCTGATCAAGCTTACGGAGTACTCTCAACGAATGAGTTGAACGAAAAGACAGCCCCCGTATACGTAGCAGATCGCCGAATTTACTGAGGAACTTGTGAGTGAAATGTTCGCTGCACTATCAGAACTATAGCTTTGGAATTAACAGTACTCTTAGTTGGGGGTATCTCAATTAACTGGCGTTCTAACTAATCTCACTTCGTTGACCGCAGTTCAAAAAGCAGAAATCGTCCGCAAGGCCTCGGTAGAGACTTGGAGGATCCTCCAGGCTGAGAGGTAGCCTTTTTGTCACGACTCTTCCTCCCCCTGAAGGCGTTAATTTGAGGAGATAAAACGCTTTAGCGGCTGAAATTAATTAAACCTTTTGACGATAATATCGTGGGGCTCCATTGTGACGACGGGAAGGCGGCGATGAGTTCATATCCCATTTGATGGGATTTGCGCCAGCCGAGATGAGATTTTCCGTTGAGAGAAGTCGATTACTTAGGCCGCGTAAATTGAACTCAAAACCCAATTTTGAGAGCCTTTCGAGTTGTTGAGAAGTTTCTTGACAAATTTAACAGTTCACAACAATAATGAGTTACTATAATTCGATGAGGCGGGAAACTCAAAAATTGCAACGAAAAGATTCCGCTACTTATGATAATCATTTGTCAATACGAAGGAAAAACGTTACTCCCTCTGATTCGACGTTGGACAAAATAACCGTGATTAGGCTAAACCAGCGATTACCGTCATTTAGATTTGCACATTGCATCCCTTCGTTCCCGATAATAACGGTTTAGCCAAACTAAACTAGCTTAGCACAGAGAATGCAGAGGTGTTTACACGTTATAATTAAATGACGACAGCTGACACTTCTTTCTGTCTCGGTGTCTGTGTGTGCGTTTTGTAAATTGAGTGAAGAGTGAAAGTACAGTGACAACGAGTTTGAATGGGCTAGATAAATAGACGAACATATATTCATAAAAGTAAAGTAAATAAAACGCAATCAGTAACATTAAATAAATTAAGCACTAAAGTAAAAACTTAATCAATAGTATACTCAATACATGTACATAAAAATACGGCTCTTATATATTTTAGCTCCCCCATTTCGAAGAACAGTAAAGCTATTTTTAATTTCCGCTACTATCACAAATGCAAAACAAAAACGCTGCTAACTATTACACAACGGTTTATTATTCTCTTGAACAGCTTGACCTAGTCTCACACCTCTGGGAAACATCCCGTTCGACTCAGCATCGACAAATACCAGTAAACCAAACGGACCTCCGGAACTACGAAACGGACCGACGAAAATGACCAATTCCAGGCGCCCGTAGGCAATTAGAAAAACGTTACGTGGGAGATGTAACGGAGAAGCGTCACGAAATATTTTTGTTGGATAAGCTTGGTAACGTATGTTACAAAATGTAACGCTTGGTAACATCACACGTTTTAATAACCTCATAACCTCATCACACGTTTTAATAACCTCATAACCTCATCACACGTTTTAATAACCTTATTCTTCTGTTAAAAAATAAAAAAATAAAAAAACAAACACACACCGTACCCCCGATCTAAATCTTCAGCCTGATTTATGCGTTTAGAGTTTAGCATTGTGGTCATTTACTTTCCTTGGCTCTACAAAGTAGAAAGAATTCATGACTGTGACAGAACCTTGAGAAATATCTCAGTCACTGTAAGGAACTGTAAAAAGGAATATCTAAACAAATGAATTCAGTTCGTTGCCTGTCCGTGTGATTTTTAAATCTGAATAGTTGAAGGGTTTTGTCCATGTCAAATTGGAAGTTATGGTGGATATTATTTCTGTTCGATGAACTGTCAGATGAACATATAACCTTAACAATGTATACGTAGAGATCTGAAGAAACCCGAACTTTTTTGACACGGCATAAGTGGTGTAGTAACGGATTGTTCGCGAAGATGGAGAATACGAAAGGTACTTACTATAACGGTTCTTGTCTACCCCCTTCCTAAGATTTAAAAAAAATATCTATCGCAGTATATATGTTGCAGCAGAAATATTCAGTAGGCCTCAGAACGTAAAGATCTGAAGAAAACGTTCCAGAAAAGCCCGAGCCAGACGCCGGTTAATACAATTACGTTTCAAAAAACTTCATAAGATTGATTAAATCCAATTACTCGGGAAAGCACACAACTGTTGAAAAAATCATTATTTCCGACATATTTTCATTTTTGACATTTTATGTCTTTACTTTGCTACATAAACTAGAAAAACGTTACGCGGGAGATGTAACGGAGAAGCGTCACGAAATATTTTTGTTGGATAAGCTTGGTAACGTATGTTACAAAATGTAACGCTTGGTAACATCACACGTTTTAATAACCTCATAACCTCATCACACGTTTTAATAACCTCATAACCTCATCACACGTTTTAATAACCTCATAACCTCATCACACGTTTTAATAACCTTATTCTTCTGTTAAAAAATAAAAAAATAAAAAAACAAACACACACCGTACCCCCGATCTAAATCTTCAGCCTGATTTATGCGTTTAGAGTTTAGCATTGTGGTCATTTACTTTCCTTGGCTCTACAAAGTAGAAAGAATTCATGACTGTGACAGAACCTTGAGAAATATCTCAGTCACTGTAAGGAACTGTAAAAAGGAATATCTAAACAAATGAATTCAGTTCGTTGCCTGTCCGTGTGATTTTTAAATCTGAATAGTTGAAGGGTTTTGTCCATGTCAAATTGGAAGTTATGGTGGATATTATTTCTGTTCAATGAACTGTCAGATGAACATATATCCTTAACAATGTATACGTAGAGATCTGAAGAAACCCGAACTTTTTTGACACGGCAACATATAAACTGTTCATGTTGATTTCATAATTAATTAACCGTAATTAATCGTAATTGTATTAATCGGTATCTTTATATTTATGTTCGGACAACGCCCATTATGAAATCCCAATTGCAAGCCCAGTGAGGGGTGGTGGGTGGGGGGTGGAATGTACCGAAAACTAGGGTTTTTCGCATTTTTCTTGTAAACGGCTCCAACGATTTTGATTAAACTTCCCAAGTATACTGGTTAGGACAAAACTTTTCTCCACTATGAAAATACGGTGAACGGAGATACAAGCCTAAGGAGCAAAAATAGTGTTTTACGCTTTTTGGCAAAATGGTTCCAACGATTTTCATCAAACTCACAGAATGTTTTTAAATAGTTAATACGTATACATTGTTAAGGGTAAATGTTCATCTGACATTTCGTTGAACAGAAATGAAAATGAAAATATGTCGAAAATAATGGTTTTTTGAACTGTTGTATACATTCCCCAGAAATTGAGTCACTGAATTTAATCAACCTGACGGAGTGTCTTCCAGCGACCTATACATACAGTTTGTTCCTCGCAACTGTCTCTGGGGCTATCTGTTGGACATGTATAAACCAAAAATCTGGTGCGTTGCAACACACAACTTTCCTTAGCTCTACGTCAATTCACTTTGTACATGGCTAATTCTATTTAATCAATTCATTTATCACTTAGTTAATTTGAACTTGGTCAAATAACGCTTCACGGCAGCAGGAAGCGGTAGCGCTTACAGTTCCAGATTTTATTGTGCTGCTCGTACTCATTGCAGGACCTATATTGAGCAATCGGTACACAGATAATTAATGAGGCTGTAAACACGAATTTTTTGAAGTGGATAGTAATTACTTTTGCAGAGCTCTTGGGCAATAACTGTTAGAACTGGTAGTAAGTGAAACGGCAGTAGTTGAAATTCAGGAATTTCTGGAGTGAGACCCATAAATCTCAGGAGAGTTTTTAAACACTCATCCTTTAGGTATTCGATTGGACTACAATACCAATTTTTGTTAACATTCCAGCGGAGGTTATAAGGAAAAATCGCGCTAAAAACGCTTTTCGTCGAAAGTTTTGATAATTTATTGTGCTGCTCTCGTCATTTTCCCAAATCATTCTCTCAAATGCTCTCATCATTTTTCAAAATGGGAATTTTATGGTATAGTTGCCATATTGGGAGCTACCAATATAAAAAATGTAATCAAAATCGTTGGAGCCGTTGTTGAGAAAAAAATTTGGTGTTTTGATCACTATGATAACTATAGTTAACTTTCGGTGGATTTTGCCCATGTCCTTATTTTTGCGTCCCATGGAGGCCTGCGGGCGAGATATCAAGTTTGAGCTGATTTGGTACGGTGGTTTTATCTATGAACCGCGCTAAAATCGATTTCGTCGAAAATTTTGGTAATTTATTGTGCTGCTCTCGTCATTTTCCCACAAATGGGAATTTTATGATATAGTTGCCTTATTGAGAGCTATCAATATAAAAAATTTAATCAAAATCGTTAGAGCCGTTTTTGAGAAAAAAAAATTTGGTGTTTCGATCACTATGATAACTATAGTTAACTTTCGGTGGATTTTGTCCAAACCCTTATTTTGGCGTCCCATGGAGGCCTGCGGGCGAGATATCAAGTTTGAGCTGATTTGGTACGGTGGTTTTCTCTGAAAATCGTTCACAGACACACATACACACACACAGACTGACTGACTGACACACACAGACCATTTTCCCAAATAGTGTTGTTCGGATTCAGTAGGGTCTGAAACGTAAAGATCTGAAGAAAAAAAAGAATTTTTTTTTCAGCCGATTACATAACTTTCCTTCCTACTTCGTAGAGCCAAGGAAAGTAACGAGATTTGCCGAACATTAAGCAATCGTTTTTCAAATTTTTCAAATGCTCCAACGATATTCATCTAACTTATGAGGTGCATTCAGTTAATTACTACTTCCTTCTATTCACAAATGTTTCCTGAAATGCGGTGATCAAAGAGGATGGTGGTACCCCAAAAAATGTGAAAACCCAATAAACCGACGAAAATGGAAGAGGGGGGGGGGGTACCCAATGACAGCTCTTGAAGTAGAGGGATCGGGAAGGAGACACATCAAGCAATGCGCCCGAGAGAACGCCTGAGGGCGTGCTCAGCCTGCAATTCTTCCTACAGAGGGTCCTGGGAGGAGTGGAACGTACATTCCTCTGGACTCCAACGGGGTTTGCGTGAAAAAGGCTGTAGCAATAAGTAAAACTATGAACATAATGTCTCTGATAGTCAAGCGTCGTGTAAGGCGCTGGAGAACTACTGCACAACGTCAAGACCAGTGTGGGTGTGCAGAATGCGGCTTAACTTCTTAGCAAACGCGAATTAACGTGTGTTGGATTCTTGGGAGGATCATTGGAAATGAGAGGGCGGACCATCTGGCCAGACTTGTTTCGTCTACTATACGTCTACGTCTATAGGGCCATCTCCCCACTATGGAACGTCTCTGTCACTAGTTAAAAGTACTGTGGGAGGATATGCACAGTCTGGAATGCTGCTTGAGTGAGCAATCTGAGTGCTTTATCTCAGGGCAAACACACAAGATAAGACGGAGCCTTCATAGAATGGACCTAAAGCAGATCGTGGGGACCATCACGGGGCACTGCAAAATGAACATACACACGTATGTTATGGGCATAGTCGACACCCATCGAAGACTCCCTACCTCGTCCTCGCCCAATGCCGGAGACTTGAGAGGGAGCGATTTCTGGTCTTTGGTGCTACTTCTCCTAGGGTAGACATCAAAGAAGACTATTGCGGGAAATACCTGGCATTAGTAGGCTGGGCATCGACCAGTGAGATATTAGGACTGCAACTGGTCAGAAAACTAGACACCCTGGGCATCACGTTACGGTTGTTTTTTCTGCCATCATTTGTACTCCTAGACCAATGTTTGACTGATCTTGTACAGAGTGATCCTCTCTTCACATAACAGTTTTAAAATGACAAAGTACCAGCTACTTGCGTATACAGACAGGCAATGCTCCAAATATATGTATTTATTTGTTGATATTAATTGTGTTTTATTTACTTCAGTTTTATGGGTGTGTATTTATCGAGAACCTTCTAACTCAAAGCAGCTGTACCTTTCGCTGAATTTACAATAAATGTACAGGTGATAACGGAGAGAGACGGAAGGAAATGATGGTTTTTTGTTGTTTTTTTTCAAATACCCTGCCTTGCCACCAGCCAACTTCTGTACTTTCCTTAATTTTGCTTTCAGACAAAGTGAAAATGAGCTAGAATGGAATTCGCTAAATTCTGCTGCCTTGAAGCTTGAACGAATGATAATACTACGACACAACGAAGAGATTGAAACCGAGCCAAAAGGAAGAGGTGGAATTTACAAAATTCAATTTTTGTTACATTCGGCGCTTTCGTGAAGCCCCCGTTCCCTAGCGACACGTCTAAATTAGATTTCGCGGGAAACGCGGTCGAGGAAAATTTCCAATAAACGAAGAAACTGAAGGGTGGGAAGCAAACATCATCAAACATGACGCGCCATACGACACGCTCTTCTGTCCCCTTGCACTATTGATGAACTTCATCCGCGCCCAGCAAAAGAAATTTTCCGCCCGACCCTTTGACACGTTTTACCTCATCCGTTTTCTTTTTTTTTTTTTTTTTACTCCACCAGAAAAAAGAAAACGTTGGCGGAATAGGTTTTTCAAAAGAGCGGAAGGACCATAATAAAAAGGAACTCGGCTGCAGATGGGGGGAAGTCCCTTTGAAGTGGAAGATTCATAACGCAAGCGAATATGAAAAGCTCCTGCCTCTTCAAACAGAAATAGAACATTCAAAGAGAGTAAACTGCCGCGGAATACAAACGAAATGTGACAATTTGAACATTATCTGGTGTTTTACACGTAGCATATTTCAAACTATTATATTCGCAACATAACGATTCAGAGCGTTTTTAGATGGTTCAGAATAGATCACACTTATTCAGTAAAAGGTAGAGAGATGTACTCACATGTACGCGAGAAAGTAAGCCCGACAAACTAACGACATAGATTTGTGTCAGCCTACGCTAAAACCACCTCAAAACTAAATTGTACCTAAAAACCCGATACAAACTAGCTCTGATTTTGCCCATCACAAACATGTACTCAACGAACTTGCCCTCGAGGGCAGAGGATTTCGTCACACCACGGGAATAATCATCATGAAATACAAAATGCGTCAAAACAAAACAAAGTCCATCATTGAAAAGGTCACTTACAAGTTGCCAAAGAAATGAAAGGAAGAGCGAAACGTGCCAGTGCCATAATTAATACGAAACCAGAGAAAGAATATCTAGATGGGACTTTTTTTTAGTTTTTCGACATTTAGCCAAGTTCAAAATTGGCCACCTAACAACAACTTTGACCGTTTGCCCTGAAGTCGTGAATGGTGGCACACATCAATATGAAACATATATAAAATCAGGGGTTACATATATTCTCCCTAAGAATATGTAACTTCAGCCCAGTTTATTAGACAGGTCAGCAAAACTCTCCCTACACCTTTAAATTTATGAAAACTTTTGAATGTACTAGTGTTAATCTTACTTTCAATAAATAATTCAAAGCCCTGCTGAAAACGTTCGATGCGGCGCGATAAGTGACTAGTTTCAATTCTCTAGAGTCAGTTTGTAAACCTGCACAAGCAGATAACGTATTCCATTTTAAAGATTCTGGAAATTCTCATAATCTTCACAGAAAGTAATCGGCTGAAAATCAACTGTTAAGATCTTCTGAGTCCAAAAAAAATTTGAGAAAAGTGGTGATAGGTTGAGTAGGTGAACGCGATAGAGAGAGAGAACGGCTGCAGATGAACGAAGGGCATCAAAATGAAGGTATGAGAAAAATCTGTCCCAAACCATTCTCACAAACGGTTCTCGCGATTTCGATTAAACTTCGTCTGTGCACAGCTCCCGATAGCACAAAAGCGATACACTGTACAGAGATGATGGGAGCAGCACATTAAATTATCAATACTATCGATTTTAGGTTAATTTTATACTCATCAATCCCGCTCGTACAACAAAAATCGTGCGATCTATACACGAATATTTAAACTCCAGAATTCAAACTACCGCCGCTATACCGTTCGGTTTATTGCATAGTATTGTGTTTACGGTTTGACTCCAAAATAAATACGAACCTCCCCAAACCAACACTTTACCTAAAGGCTGTTCACTCAATAAAGCCCACGGAACAAGTAGCACCAAAGTTCTCTCGGCCTCTGTTATAGTTCAATCTGTATTCAATCTGAATAAAACTGAGATGTTTTCGGTCAAGAAAAATGTTTTACAATCCTCCCCCCCCCCCCTGACACTCGACAAACGAAATTTAATACTTCACGTATCCAGGCATGGAGATTCCAAATCTAAGTTCCACGGTCTTTGTGCGTCTGGTATTATGCATTAAACGTGGTCTAAAAAATCCGCTCATTCCCACAAAAATTCCATTTGGCCAATGCAAAAGAACGGTTTTGGTCAACAGTAATAATAAGGATTCCTTCCATGATTCTTAAATGTCCTTTCACGGCGAAGTTCACTTAGATCGATAAACTGTACAACATACAATGGACCTGTCGATTGCGTGACCCATTGGCTGCCATTTTTCCCTCCTCGACTTCATCTTCTGACGTCTACTTTTGTCATAGACGTTACAGTGACCAGAGCGCTTGAAGTCGTTGCGTTCCATTGTCACCGCAGGTTCCAACCGTGTCTGTAACATCACTTCCCCTTACAGAAAGGTGTCCTTCTTACTCGGCAATCCGATCAGACGAAACCAATCGTGTTTGAAAAAAAAACGAGATTTTGTGCAGTTTTATTGCACTTACGTCGTGTTTGGTATCGTTTTCAAGGCATTTTTTGATGCCGAATCGAATGGAACGGGTCTGAGAGATGTGTGATTGCGCATAGATGGAATACTGTGAAATCACAGTAAATACAGAGAGGCAATTTGTATTACTTGAAGAAACACGCGGAAAAATATAGCGAAAGTTATCGTTCTTCCCTGGCCATCGCTCATTCTCTGCACTCCTCCATCTCACTCCCACCACCAGTCAGTGTTCAACTCGTCGCGTCGTGCCAATCCTATCTAGCGTCGTCAATTTTCGTTGTTCCATCGGAGCGTTCTGTTTCGTATTGTTTACTAGTATTATGATGAGTCTCGGAGGTGTGAGACTACAGCATACTGTGCAAGATGATAATAAACCGTTGTGTGACAATTTGCAGCATTTCGCTGTAGAGCGTTAAGTTCTAACGCGCTCATTATGTGCGTGAGGAACAAAGTGAATTAGTCGGTAGAACATTGAAAAACGTCGAACGCCCGTGGGGTTGAGGAGAGCTGTATCTTGCGCCGCACCAGATATAACAAAAAGTAGGTCGAGACCTTTCCCCCCGTGGTTGTTACGTGCAATGTCACTGAAAGCGGAAATGAAAGAAAGTCAAAAGGATAATTGTGAAAAATGAAATCTGAAGGTTAAGGAGCGAGGGAAAGGGTGGGGAGGTGGAGTGGCTTTAACCCAAAAGACAGAGCTTTTGTTCGGCTTTCGCGGGGGCTTCAAAGTTGAAGCTATTCAAAACGAATTAATAGTCTTTCGGTTGAGTAATCCCTCCGAAGTTCTTTGTTTACCTTATAATAATGGAGTAGGATTACGTGAGCAGTTCAGCAGGAGAAAAGTTACAAATGGACGAAACAGTTGGGCGGTAAGGGGAGGGGAGAGAGAAAGAGCTGTTTGAGGCACCTTCTCTGGGCTTCTGCTAGAGGAAGCGAGAGGAAACAGAGTCAACTTTTCGTGAGAACATAAAAAGGTTTTTACGAAAAAAGGGAGAAAATGTTGCTGTCAAAAGTTATTGACAGTTGGTGTTATTATTCCAAATGTTTACTCCCTCAGGGTCCTGAGTTTAGGTTGCCTCCGCTTTGGAACTTCAGACGTTCGCATAAACGTTCGCGGTTAATCAAAACGTACCCGGTCACAGAATTCTTTGGAAAACATGGGTAGAGCCAGTTCTTTATCAGCCGCGGTGGTTTCGATATTCAATTCCACATTTTGGTTTATTAGTCATTTTGAACAGTACACCTTTGTTTTCAGGCAGGAACATTATGCACAGCCCCTGCTCCCCCCCCTCACCAATTTGACACGTACGCTTCAATCAAAATCCGCAATGTCCGTCCACCATCCAGCACATATTTTGCCTATGGCACTGTCTAAACAATTCGTTATTTCGCACAAAAATTTCATTTGATTTGTAATTTGTGATGTGTCTAGTGGTTCTGTACTGCAATAGTTCGTGTCTGGGCCCGATATACCGC
The DNA here is from genome assembly GCA_020466155.1 of Pachypeltis micranthus. Lineage (NCBI taxonomy): Eukaryota > Metazoa > Arthropoda > Insecta > Hemiptera > Miridae > Pachypeltis > Pachypeltis micranthus. Next base: position 48,726,892 of record CM035770.1, on the reverse strand, counting down.
TCGATATTTAATCAAATTGACCTAATTTGCTCGGATCGTTATGAAAGACAATATCGTGGCAAGGGGGTTAATAAACAGGGGATCGCTCACCTTTATCCAACAATATTCAAGCGAGGCAGGAAAACAGTGAACTTGAAAACTCTGGCTGATAAGGGAAAGGTTCGATTGATATGTCGCAGTGCGTGTGAGGAATCAGAATGGCCATAATGAGATCGAAGCCTCGCGAACTCACCCTTCTCGCTCTTTTCCAGTCATGGCAGAGAGCTCCAAGGAAGAAGAATCGACGGAAATAGAGGTTATATGCTACAAAAGTTGTGCCCACCCCGTTGGCAATCCAATCCGATGAAACAAGAAGTCGTTTAAAAAATTAACCAAAAACGAAATTTTGCAGTTTTATCTAAATTACGTGGTGTTAAGAATCTTTTTACAGGTATTTTTACTTTCCTTGACTCTACAAAGTAGAAAGGAAAGTTATATAATCTGCTGAAACAAGAATTTTGAGTTTTCTTCAGATCTTTACGTTTCAGACCCTACTAAATCCGACTATTTGGGAGAGAGAGAATGACCGTAGCAAATCAGCTCAAACTTGATCTAGAGCGCAGGTTACCATGGGGCGCCAAAATGAGGGTATGAGCAAAATCCACCGACAGTTAACTATAGTTATCATAGTGATCAAAACACCAAATTTTTTACTCAAAAACGGCTCAAACGATTTTGATTAAATTCTTTTGTATTGATATCTCTCAATACGGCAATTATACCTTAAAATTCCCATTTGTGGGAAAATGACGAGAGCGCCATAATAAATTATCAAAAGTTACGACGAAAATAGTTTTTAGCGCGGTTTTTCCTTATAAACTTCGCTGAAATGTTACTAGAATGTTTAAAAAATTGGTGTAGTAGTCCAATCCAATACGTATAGGGTGAGTGTTTGAAAATGCTCATAAGATACGTGGGGCTCACTCCACAAATTCATGAATTTCAACTACCGCCGTTTCGCTTACTACCAGTTCTAAAAGTTTTTACCTAATAACTCTGCAAAAGTAATTACTATTCTTCTTCAAAAAATTCGTGTTTACAGCCTCATTAATTCTCTGTGTACCAGTTGCTCAATAATGGTCCTGTAATAAGTACGAGCAGCACAATAAATTCCGGAACTGTAAGCGCTACCGTTTCCTGCTGCTGTGACGTGTTGTTTGACCAAGTTCAAATGAACTGAGTGATAAATGAATTGATTAAGTAGGAAAAGCCATGTAGAAAGTGAATTTATGTAGATTTAAGGAAAGTTGTGTGTTGCAATGCACCAGATACTTCATTGTGGAGTCTAATAGGATGGCCCTCAGAGGTGTAGCAGTGCATCTATGTGGAAAACAGAGAAGCCACAGTAAATACCTGTACAGAGAGGCAGATTCTACTACTATGGTAAAGTCATCGTTCCTCCCTGGCCTGCACTCATTTCTCGAACTGCTTCACTCCCACCACCCGTCGGTTCGACTCGTCGTGTCGTGCCAATTGTCTAGTTTCACCTAGAGAATATCAATTTTCGTTACTCCGTTGTAGAAGGTAATATTTCGTATCTTTTTCAAGTATATTTCGATGCTGAATCGAATGGGGTGGGTCTCAGAGATGCTCTACAAACATTGTAGTTTCCCGGATTATAGTCATGTGATATTCTCAACGTTTTTAGACGTTGTACTGAATAGGATAGATCCCATCATGCTATACATGAGAATAATAAACCGTTGTGTAAGAATGTTCAGAGCTTTTTACTTTCCTCAGTCCTACAAAGCAGAAAATAAAGTTACGTAACTCGGCGGAACAAAAAATGTTAACGTTTTAAAGCCTCCCAAGCAAAAACTGACCGACATTTCAAAATCCCCCTAAATTCGGCCATTTGCGGCATACACCTAACATTTATGGGGAACGAAATTTAGGCACTAGATGGCTGAGTAAGTGCACCGCGTAACTGATCGAAATATCTTGTTAGAGCAACTTCTGAGAACCCTTGCAAAACTTTTGGATGAAAGGATGATTTTTTGGGGAATTTCGGGGGTTTTCGAAATTTAAATTTTATTCGTTAAGAATGTTCGATTAAATACGACTGAGGTTCATACCCGAAAGACGTCCAAGTAACTGTCAATTCAAATTCAAACTGTCAAGGTGTTACGTCTCATAGTGGGAGCTAAGCGTTCGTTATTTTATTTCGACTATTCTCGCTCAATTTCAAGAGTGTCTTTTCCAAATTAAATGTCATTCTCTTATCTTGTGCTGCAAAACAAGCTTAATTCTTTAGCGTGTTTATTTACAAACTCAGTACCGTGGCAAGAAAGATTATAGAATATCTAGAGACAGACACCACGAAATGTAATTATCATAGGGGACAAAAATGTTCCCTAAAAACGGCTCCAACAATTGGGATGAAATTCACTGTGTACATTCAGCTAACGTTCCGTTCTCCATAAGCGGTTCCGCAGGAATGAAGCAATTGGTGCGATCGATCTTATTTTCTAGTGCACTGCGGCTCATTTCTTCGTTCAACAGATCGTTACGGAATTTGTTGCAAAGAACGAAATGTAGTCACCGCCAACACTCACTGGCTGGTCACGTGCTTGCAACTTGTGTCCGATGATTTCAACATAGTAAACGCAATCCTCCTCAAAAAAAAGTGTTATCAATTTCATGAATCACATGTGCATTGATTGCTCAATAAGAGTCGAGACGTGAGTAGGAGCAACCAATTAATTCTGGGAATTCAAGCGCATTCAAATGCGTAAAAGGTGAAGTTATGTTTCGCCAAGTTCAAATGCACGGAGTGAAGGATGTATTGGATTTGTGGCTAGAGCCATGAAAATTGTTGAATGTACGTTGGAGTGAGGAATGTTTAGTGATGCGTGGCAATAGGTACTAAATCGCTTACAATACGGCGGACAAAAGATAGTTCTGTATACCTGGCACCAAGAGAGGACTCGCATGAGTCGGGGCGGGTTGCAATTAAACGTGATCGCAAATAAACCTACAGTTCGTCTCACAATTCCCGAAGGAACACGAGCTCATCAGTATGTACTTGACCTCTTGTGGATCGTGAAAAAGAACGATAAGCCGCCTCCCTGTGACAACATTCGTTAACGTGCACCCGTCACCTTTCTACCACGAAACTGGAGGAGCAATTGCGTCTAAGCCCGCAGTTGCGCCCTAAATCCGATTTTAGTAAGAAGATTATCCTTCTATAAAGGTCCCCTGCTGTGCTCAGAGAAGAGCTTTCGAGATCAGAACTCATCGCGGATATGAGGAACGTAAAAGAAGGTAAATAAAAGAAACGGGTTCTTACGTGGAAACGACGTCCTCCGCCTGAAGGTATTTAATACGTGCTCAGGCGACAGGTTCAGATATCTGAAGGTGAAGTGCTCGTTCGGAGAAACTCGAGGGTAGCGAGTAAATAAAGAATAAATGCGGTATACACCGCCCAGTAGAGGTTTTGAGAGTCAATAACTGCATCGCACCTCGGGTTCGTATTTTAACGGAGCGCGTAATGTGTGGACACACAACAACACTACAGAAGACCTCCATTACGTGGGAATTATGAAGACTAACCCCAGCCTATGAGGGTAACAACTATAATGCTTTATAGCCCATATCCTACGTCACACCATTGGTCCTCCTGGGTTTTTGAGAAGGCCGTTCCAACTCATACTCGTATATCACGAAGATCAGGTACCTGAAAGGAGACTGGTCAGGAATTAAGCAAATAAACGCGTACAAATCCGTGAATATTTCGTAAGATTAGATGGCGATTATGTTGTAACTCCTCAATTTAATCTTGCAGCGTATGCCAAAGTAATGAGTACTGCCTATTACCAAGCTACACAAGGTGGCCCTTGGTATGTGACTTTGTTCGAAGACCGGCAATCAGAGGATCTTAATTCCTGGACGATCCGCCGGCTGGTGTTCTGGCGAATGATAGTGTGATGACTGGTAGGAAGGATCACCGAGCACAAAATAACCCTCCCCCTACCCCTGCCAATTACAAGTGATCCTCACACTTAACTACTCTTTTGACCCCTTAAGTTTTTTTAGGAAGTGCTGCTCGTTTCGCTTCCAAACAGCGGCCAGGGCGTATCAGCGGGCATTCCCCGTGGTATCGCCGCCCGTGTGTTCCTCAGCTCGTATCTCAACTTAATTCATGTCTTACGCATAACCCTGCACACCTCGCTTCTCGGTTAGTTTGAGCCTGTGATGAGAAGCCACCTTCTTCCTGCTATTGTTACTTCGAAGGAAATCACCACTAAATTGAACAGTTCAAAATAGGTTCGGGCTCAGGCCTTAAGAGAAAATAATGGCGACTTCTCGTCAGGGAATGGCTTACGAATGGAGCTGGATAAATAAAACTTCCGTTAAAATCGACGTCGGTTGGAAGGAAGAGGAAGATGATGGGGTCCAGTCGGTCCCCATTGAAGAGGAAATGGGCCAACAGGACAGAAATCTGACAAGGGAGCCCGATTTGTGTAGAAGGAAAAAGTGACTGACATTTGTTTTATCTCGACAGCCGTCAACGGAGAGAGCACTGGTGAAGAGGAAGGGGAAAAAAGTCTCCTCTCCAAATGGTCTCCAGCTAGGACCATTATAGACTGACCGAAGAGCTCTCGACTCGTCACTGTTATCGAAGGTTCCCAAAACCCGTCATTTGAATATTTAAGGTGAAAAAAAGGCAACGTTTTTTCTATATAATTCCGAATGAAACGTTGACAGCCTCTCAGGACGTCAACGCGACCTTGCAGGCGAAGAGCGTCCAATGATACTGCCAAGGATCCATTTGGTGAGCAACAGTGTCAGAGGGAATAGGATCGCAAACATCATGATTGAGGATGCGATATTACAACCACAGGATTGCTTGCAGCGATAGTTGTGGAGCCGCACCACCCACCAAGTGCAGCATTGTTTTACAGAAATGTATTCTCCGGTAGCAAACGACAAAGGCGATTCTGAAAACCAGGTCCAACACCTCTTGACAAACAAAGGAAAAAGAGCATTCAGCCTTGTCTACCATTTTGAACATACATCGCGCATGTCTCAGCATAGTACTAGTCAACATTCGTGAGGTAATACAAACGAAATAAATGAACACAAATATACTTTGGGAAACCAAATCGATAACTACCATTTGAAGGCTGGATGATCAAAATTATATTTAAAAAACACATTTTGGTTTAATTGGAAGAGCCAAATTACATTACTGCTTGGCTGTAAAGTAAAACGTGAAGCTTGACAAAAAAAAGATGGGACGATTATGAGACACAAATAATGAACAGTCAACCGAATAAACGACTTCAGCAGCTCGCCCACATTCATTCAACAGTCAGAAAACCTTTCTTTTGGCACCTTGCAACACTCTACATCTGCCCATTTATTTACCTCATACGTTCAAAGCCCCGTAATTGAGCAATAATCCGGCTCTCGACGCACTAAACCCACCACTTAGTTCTCCCAAATCTCTTGACCCTTAGACTCCCACTTTTATCTGTCATTTGCTTTCATACCATCAAACAAACATTGAAAGTATACGGCTTCCGCGCCAAAAGTATCCAAATAGAATGTTGGACACTCCTACTAGTCGAAACTCATCAGCCGATCTATACTTCCAGCGCTTTCCAAAGGTGCGTTTGACATATATAGGGCACCATCAGCGGTATTCCTTTCCCTACACGTCTCTCTATAACACCAAATAAGCCTCAGCTTTAAAAGATCAGTCAGTTACATCACGGTCCCCCTGTCGAGTCAACTATTTAATGTCTGTACCCCCAAACTAACAAATAGGAGCCTGGTAGGAAGATTAAAACAAAACGTTACGCAAAGGAACAAAACAAAAATACAAGGGCTCATTCTGTCCTGCAAAGCTGGCACGGTCACAGGCTTGTGAAACAGTCATAAGAAAGTTAAATCAATCGAAAGTCATGGAGGTTTCGCCTTCGTTCATCATCCACCGAACCCACACCTATTGAGGGACAGGTTGTCATTTAGCAGCCTTCCAGTGGAAAGCGGTTGCCCAGGTGTTGGAGTTCTTAATCTGGTTTCCCACCTGATCTAACTGTTTACATGGGCAGTTAGTTCCAAAGGAAGAGACCAACCGTGACCACGTGTTTTTGTCATAACCTCCTTCGCGAACTTTTATAAACGAAACTCTTATAAGATTGCTTAGGAACAGTGAAAGCTGGAAGGTTTGGCTGTTCTTCCAACAACCGTCGCTCACTGTTGTAGGAATTATAGTGGAATTACATGGTTTATTCCTTCTTCCACACTGGAGGCGCAAGACGTTTTGGAGAGAAAACAAGTGGAGTCGTCGTGTCCCGTACGCAACTGGCACGTCGTGTGGTCTGGCTCAACCCTTTTTCTAATAAGACGTTTGCTGATGATCTGGAAAAACTCATACGAGTCACGTCTCTTCGGAAATTGAAGTTATCCGTTTTTGGAGGCACTAAGACTTGGAACGCGACGAAAACTCGTGTTTTTTCTGGTTTTTCCAATTACAATCTTTTTCGTACCCTAAAGTACTTTTTACTTTAAAACATGCTGTTTTACATAGCAAGGAACCTGGGAGAAACGGTTATCAGCAACTTATTGGAAAAAAAATAGCCTACCAACTAGCGTCAGCGCCACTCAATTAGCGGTAGTAGCCCCAAAATGAACAATGGCGGGTTTACTTTGGTACAAATGGCGGTAAAACATCACAGTTGCCACGTGTTTACAGCTCGACGACTGAGACTGGAACGTTGTTTAATATTTCCCTGCTTAAGCCGTAGACCCAGCGAGCTGGTAATTGCTCCGTCTCTTTCTCCTTTTCCACTTCGAATTGACTAATTGCTCACGGGGTTTAACTGTCAGAACAATTACGGTAATGGCAAAAGAAGGAATCGTATTCTTTGAGCGCTCGTCCTATTCATTTTGGAGCCCTTTACCCGCTTTTCTCTTCTTTTTGTCACTCCCACCTTCAATTTCCTCTGAAACGCATCCTCCCTTTGTAAAGTTGGTTAATTTTCCTTTGAAGTCGAGAGTGAGATTAGATTTTTTAACGTTTCTACCTCTTTGGTTTCAAACTCAGCTTTTTAAGAGGAAGTTGGTCTACAGGTTTTAAACGCCATTCACGACTTTGGCGCGTGATTTTTTTTTTTTGCCAACCTTCGAAGTGCATCAATCGCGCGCTTCGGTGGTCAGCGTTTGCATTGTGATTGACAAGTTACGAAAAGGCGCTTTAAAAATTATTGTTTCAATAATTTGACAATCTTCCGAATTCACATACTGAGCCTGTCCCTGACAGTGAGAATAGTAATCACCAAAGAGGCAGAATCGTTTAAAAAAAGTTCTATTCTCAGAGGTCTCAGATCGCTTCAGACCTGGGGGCTTAACCATAACTGAGAACAGCAAATGCCACTGTTACTTCTTCCGCATACACACAGATTCCGAAACACTTGTCAAAGCCAGAATTGCTCTTTTATTGCTTTTCTCGTGTATGTTGAGCCTCTAACAGACCCTCTCTTCTAACGAACCAGTGGCTGTCGAGGAAAGTTGGTGCGAAATGTGAAAAGAAGCGCGTGCATTGGAACGACAAGTTGAAGAGTGAAGTAGTTATGAAACTGGCGCAAAAAACATTTTCTTCAGTTTTTCACGTTTCCCGTGTCTGCAACCACAAACCACTTTAAAAAAGTCGTAGCAACTGTACTATCGATTACCTATACGTCGGTTTTCAATAAAGGTCGCGGCACACGTATTAACAGCTCAATGGATCCCGGAACGTTCAGCACTAAAAGCTTGTACGTAAAACGTGAAGTTCGTATGAACAGAATCAAAAATATATCAGATCAATGGCTGAACGCGTTTGGTGCTGAGCACTGCGAAATGGTAGTATTGTTTCCACGATTAACTTTTTACTTTTCCTAGCTCTACGACGTAGAAACTAAAGTTATGTACTGGGCAGAAAAATATCTATAATAGCAACACACAACTTTCCGGCACCCCCGACACTTCGACGACCTGCTACATACTCGTATACGGACGCTATATCTTCGTTCGACGCATTTCTACAAGAACATTTATGGAGAACAAAATGTAGGTACTAGTTAGCTGAGAGTACTCCGTAAGTTTCGAAATCGTTAGAGCCGTTTATGAAAAAATTGGAAAACCGATAAATTAATATTCGAAAAATCTTCTTTTCAGAGTTAACTTGGCTTATATCTCCGTTCAACAGTTAGATACATAAATAGTGGAGGGAAACAAAATGTGGGCATTGATTGCTGAAAGACGCTCCATAAGGTTGTTGAAATCCAGTGACGTAGTTACTCGGGAAATTACAAACATTTTCAAAAAACAATATTTTCGACACATCTTCATTTCTATCCCTGTTCAGAGGAACATCTTCATTTCTATCTCTGTTCAGAGGAACATTTATTGATAACAATACACCACTTTTTTGGACACGATTATAAACCCTTTGGATAGCGGAAAGTAAAAAAAGTTGAGTTTTCCTGAGTTTTATGGTTAGTGTCTGTGAACGCGATTCAGTGAAAACGCCTGAACCAAATTTACTCAAATATGACATTTAACCTGCACATCACCATGGGACGCCAATATAAGGGTCTGAAACAACTATAGTTATCAGTAATCTAAACAACAAACATTGTTTTCTCGGAAAAGGCTCTAACGATTTTGATTAAATGTTGGATGTAGACAGTTCAAGGCAATACAGCAGTTAACGTACCTGTTAGGTGAGTCCGTCTCCTCTGGCTGGTGAGATACTGTTTAGTAATTTACCTACTGGCGGATCTAATCCAATTACTTTAATACCAAACAGCAGTACCATGGGATTCTCATGCGTAGGAAAATGAAGAGAGCGGCATAATACGTTAAAGAAAATTTCGAAGGGAATATACGAGCAATATTTCCAGAATAAATATAAATAAATTCCGTTTGACTTACTACCATTTCTCACAGTTTTCCCCCGATAATTCAGAAACCGTGAACGCGAGCCTTCACAGAAAAGTCGTGTGGACTCTCTCTAAAATCTCCTACGAACTGATAACTCATGAACGAATTGGAGCAACTCAATCAATTCCGGCGCCGTTAGTATCTATATAGAACTATATGCTACTAAAATGATCAAAATCTCTGATCACGCGTATGAGTATGAAAATATTATTTGGTGTTATCTCCTTATCGCAAGAACTTTGGATCGGTCGTCGTTCTAAAGTCCCTACCTTCGTGTCGACTGGTAACAGTTAACTTGTTGCACTCGATTTGCTATCTTCTCCGTAAAACTCAGTTCATATGTATCAGAACTCTGCGTCGGAATTTTCGACGATTCGAATTTGAACCATTTTCCGTGTTAACTGCTGCGCAAAACGAGAGGCGTGGAGAAGGTTTTGCCAGGAAATTCACGATACCCGAACGGGAGCAAGGCTAAGCAAGGTGCTCTCGAAAGGGAACATGCATCAGGCGGTAGGCTCTATTAGGGGGCCGGATGGTGATACCTTGGACTGTCACCATACACTAACCGCTCTGCTGAACACACACTTTCCTGGTTGTAGAACTGACCCTGGGTTATTGGCAGACTTGGGGATTGCTATGAGGCGGACAGGAACGCCGGACTGGGAACTCGCCAGGGCAATTATAACCCGAGACGCCGTACGCTGGGCAGTAAACTCGTTTAAACCATTCAAGTCGCCTGGACCGGATGGTATTTACCCGATTCTCTTACAGAAAGGGATAGAGCGCATCCTACCCAGCCTCTTAAGGCTATTTAGGGGCAGCGTAGCGCATGGTTACATACCTCAGGGCTGGAGGAAGGTTCGAGTAACCTTTATACCGAAACCTGGCAGGGACTCATACGAGGAAGCCAAGTCCTTCCGACCAATATGCCTCACATCCTTCCTGCTCAAGACTGTGGAGAAAATCCTTGACAAGTACTTGAGAGACGTATGTTTGAGACTGACCCCCATGGCAGATGGCCTTGGAGTGAATGGCAGCAGTCTAGCCAAAGTACAAAGGCTGGGTTGCCTACTCATAGCGGGGGTGATGAAGACTACACCCACTGTCACCATGGAGAAACTGTTCGATCTTCTTCCTCTGGACATTTATGTCAAAGCAGAGGCGATGAAGGTGGCTTACAGACTCACTAAGCTCGGAATAGCTAAGGTGCCTCAGGCGACTAATGGACACCTGGCTATATTTAGGGACTTGGAGACCTTCGAGGAGCTCAGCATGATCACAGACGCAATTGTGCCCATGTATGAGCTCGAGAGGAAATATAATGTTCAGCCATTGGGAGGTCCATGCGGGAATTCTCTGTCACTGGTCAAAAGGACTGTGAGAGAACACGCCAGAAGACTGCATCAGACAATCTGGAACGCTGCAGGAGTAAGACACTCCAAACGATTTGTCTCAGAGCAAACAAGTGAGACGAGAGACACCCTTCTGAGGATGGAGAGGAAGGACTTAAGGCAGGTTGTTGGGATCATAACAGGACACTGCAGAATGAACAAACACATGTATGTTATGGGTATAGCCGAAACCCCTCTATGCAGGTGGTGTGGCACGGATGAAGAAACTCCCTACCATGTTCTGGCCCAGTGCCGGAGACTTGAGAGGGAGCGATTTTTGGTCTTTGGCACCACTTCTCCCAGGATGGATACCAATGAGGACTCCTTCAGGAACTACCTGGTTTTCCACAGGAAGCTAGGCATAGACCTGTAAGACACTAGCACTGGCACAATAGGTCATGTAGCCGCGGTGCACACCCCATTACTGGGAATACAGTCAGAAGATTATATAACTGCTGCGTTAGAGCCGAGTCTTCTATCGCTGCCCCACACTTCCAACAACCCAAAATTGTCGTACCAGTATGCACGACATACTGAGGCTTAAATATTGAACCGCAATTTGAGAAGTATCTGAGCAGCTATTGGGCTATCGTTGTTCGTACGTAAAGGCCGAGGAACCTTCAACCAGAAGGAAACCGACGTTCTACTTCGCCTTACCATTCTAGAGAAGACTTTTAAAATATTTAAATTTTATAAAAGGAAGTAAGTAATTCATTTACATAACTTAATAGTTAAAGACTTTAATGAACTCTTGAGTAATTTATACGTATTGAGTTCATGAATAACCATTCCGCCCGTAAGTGACATTGAAACACACGTCGTGAATGGAATATGAAATAATTTGGGGGATTAGGATATGTTGTACGTACACGTCAAATGATAATGGCATACCTACGGAAGTGAAGAGAGAAAAAAGGAGCTCCTTAATTGAAAAGCGAGCGTACCTGAAACAAGAGAAAAACGCGTTAGCCCCATCTCGTCGATTTAACATAAACTGGTAAGTACAAGTAGTAGAGAATAATTGATTGAGGACTTCAAGAACACGATGCTTAGACTCTTCCCGTAAACAGAAGCTCCAAGGCGCAGCTCTCTGTGTTAAATTTGCTAGCCTTCTCCCCTCGATTGGTCCGCATTGACGTCACTTAGTTCGTGAATAGCGAGACTTTGAGAAGGAGGAAAGTCTCATCTCAAGTTTAAACCACCTCAGGTTTAGAGCAGCCATCTCGCCGAGAAGTTTCGAGATAACTTCACCTCACAAGACCTGGTTCTTGCTCTCCGATTGACATCCCGACAATACAGGGGTTTTCATCTTGTCAGTCTCCCTGTCTTTAGGGAACAACCTAAGTAGGGTAGTAGGGGTGGGGGTCAACATCAGGTTGAGTTATTGTGGTTACCGTCCTAACGGCAAAATATGGCGACAGCCCGTCCGTCATTATGTTAGTAAATATCATTGCGAACCATTTTTCAACGACATTGTCATACATGGTTTGGAGACGGAATAGGAAAATGGGGACTAGGTTCATTCCCTCGCTTGATATCCGACCTCCACCAACCACTACTGCTCGGATGCTGGAGGGGGCTTATCCACACGTTCATCTCATTGGACCAGAAAAAGGGGTGTCACCCTTGCCCCCCAGAAAATACGGGTTATGCTAAAGGCACACGCTCTACTTCACGTTGACGGGGACTTACTTATGGTGGGAGATGACCGAATGATTAGAATGGACGGTCAATCCGAGAAAACCCAGTCTGGATTCTACAATGCGTGTGACAACATGGCCGCATTTCTCAACCGATTTTGATTATTCTTTTAACACGGAACATGTTTATGTAAGCGTGACTTGGTTATCTAGAGCGCAAGGTAGGTTGAGATTTCCCTGGGCGGGCCCTTCACAATCACGTTTCCTAACACATCCTCCCCCGTTGCTTCATCCTTCCGCTTAACACAAAAGCTGGGCATTTGCTCCATTAAAGCGGGTTGAATGTGAGAAGGTTGCACAGTTGGGTAGCAATGCATATGCCTGGCCCCCAACGGGGTTTAGTGGAAAGCGTTCCACTCTAGTTGATACACGTCTACTACCACTTTCTTCCGTATCCGTGGTTCTTGGTGCGTCCTCCTCACCTACAAAATTGAGGCCACGCGGGTTATGTTAGCTTCCTATCTAGTAAGACTCGCCAGCATTCCACCTCCTGTCATTGTAATGTTGCACTTCTTGGTGGATGGGACAAGGCTGGTCTTGTCTAGATTGATGAGACACATCGGAAAATGATATTTGCCGGACACTAAACAAACGCTTTTTCCAATGTTCTCAGAATATACTCGAACAATTTTTATCAAACTCGCAGGGTACTTTGGAACATTTTAATCTCATAAAAGGTTTTGGTAGAAATGCGTTGAACGAAGGTACAGCGCATCATTCACATAATACAAAGTGCACAACTCAACATTGTCGTCACTGCAGAAGAGCGTTCCGGCATGTCGTGAGGAAAGTACTCCGATGCAGCTCGAGAAATGTTTTGAATGGCTTTCGCCGTCTGGGATGGGGATTCGCGTCAGACACGCGAAGGGATCGATTTCAAACAAACCTGCGAATCAACCGGACAGCGCTCTATAAATACCATACGCGGGACAAGAGCCCACTTTACTCAACGCACGGGTCCGCCTGAGTCAATGAGACTCAGAGGCTGCCGACCTCTTCGCCTTTTTCTCTAACAGAGAAGCACAAATAAAAACAAGGGAATGCGTCACATTTTTTTGGCGTCTGCCCAAAATGAACAAGGCTCTCGGGAGAATATTTCCTGGTCGGCTCAGGTTTGTTGTTTCAGCTGAAACGAATTAGGAAGCACGCGCCACACTTTTCTCTATCAATGAGATGCCAGTTAGAATGCCCAATGGCCAATTCACAGAGCGACCTGGCGTCGAAAGAAAGAGATTCGTTGCATTGCATTTCCCCCCAATGCGCGACATACAGCAAGCGCTTGATTATTAAATGATAAGCGATTCCAAAAATTTGAGTAGTCACATCCGTTCCAAGGAACCAACACCCAAAACTCACGTGCACGTTGAACTAAGATAACGTTAAATAGAGAAGGACAGTTGGCTCAAAAAATGGCACTCCCTTAGCATCCATCAAACCCAGTCAGTCAGCCAGTAATTTTGCCAGTATCCCCTCCCTGTAGAGGACTGTTGCCCATGAGTAAGCACTCCGTGGTATGCCCCTGGTGAATAACCTATCACTTTGAGACCAATTTTGGTTCTCCACTTGCTTTAGTTGTTTCTAAAGTAGGCTGATCAACGGTGGCTAAGTTTTTCACCGCCTCCATGATCGCGGATGTGACAGATTCTGTTGCCCTCAATGGGAGCTCCCTTGGAAGGTCCACAATCAGTTCCCTTGCTGTTCGCATGGTTTCTGCATTTAGTTCTATAGTGGCTCTCGAAAGAACTGTAACCGGAGAATCTTCGAGGCTAAAGAACCAGCCTTTTCTCAAATGGCGTTTTTCGGGCTCAAAGCATTTGAAAAAACAAAAACTCTTGGATTTGAAGAAAACTCAAACTTCCCTTCTAATCCTAGAGCTGAGGAAAAAAAATTAACTAGTTATAATAATCGGTGAACGATCAGCACCTAAAACAATAACGATAATGAATAAAAGAAGAACTTGTGAACGTAAGATCGAAGTACGTGCAATTTCCTGAACTTGAAATGCCAATGGATGGTGACAAATTCTGTAGATTGTCGTTTTAAACGAAAGAGTACGAGTACGTCTCCGAATTTAAGAGTGAGGTAAACATTTTGCTAAATGTAATGGTGTGTGTCACAGTAACAGGTGTGAGAATTATCCGTAGGTTTATGCATCCCCAGGACGTTCACTCAACCACTAAGACACGTGCACAACCCACAGCTCAGGCTCTGGACGAAGTTGACACCGAAGCTTTACTTGCTCATCCTGCGGAATCCACAAGTGGAAATGACGCGGTTTTTAACAGGTTGCAGGGCGGAAGGAAGGAAACCGTAAATTATGTCAAATGCCGCGTTTCACCGTTTCGACAACAGGTCGTCGTTTCAATTCCGTGTCTGTTTACGCTTCGCGTCAACTTCAAAAGCGACCGTCGGAGTATATCACTTCCACATGTTAATGAGTCAACTCGGGAAGATGTTGTGAAAACAATGGCTGGAGTGGTGGGGGCAGATCTGCTCGAAGCTATAAACCCTTCTCACTGGCCTCAAACGAACAAAAACCCAGGCGTGTCCAACGAAGCGCCAGGTGATGCACAATTAAAGCTGCTTTGTTCTCCTACAACCGAATGTATTGTACGCGTTTCGAATAAACGTGCTCTAAATGAATGTGTCAATAATGAGAAAACGCGAGCGACCTTTTTTACCCTCAGATTTGGTTAACATCAATTCAGTTTAACTAGGAGTTCAAAATCATTCAGAACTGACCATGCTTCAACTGAGGGTTTCGTTTAGTAACAGCAATCGAAAGGCCTTTTAACTCACTTGCAAGTAGCTTAACTATGTTTGACCAAGGAGTGAGAGGTTCTACCTAATCTACGCAGCATAACCCCTAGACCAGCTTATTCAACCAATTAACCTCGCAGAGCAAAGAGAAGGGGAGCCAACAAACTATTAGCCAGTCTTACAATTACGAATTCATTTAAAAAGACGGGATTGTTAAAATCATTGGCGCATTCTTCTCCAAAACGTCCGTCTTTCGATCTGTAATTTCGACGACGATTTTAAACGTATGCGTGTATTGATAGCTTTTACACACGTTTCCCAAAAATAACCGGGGCGTAGCGTCACACGACGTACTCCGAGCCCTGCAAACTCATTCAGGCTCAAGATCGGTTTTTTGCTCATCGTCACACAATATGAGCACCTCAATAAAATGTTGTTGACGAAATACCACTCCACTCATTCCATGAAGCCCCTTCCAGATGGGGTACTGGAAGAAGCGGCGTATTTCCAGATAACCCGCCGACGAAATTGAGGCTGCCCTTTTCATTTCCATTCCGCTGAGTCCCTCCAATGGAATAACGGCGGAAAGACGGGAAACTTGGGAAGAACGGAAAATTTTTCACGCAAGAGGAGACGAAACCACACGCCGGCCGACTGGTAGAAATCCACCCGGCAACCTCCAAGGTTCTCACGACAACGTCGTCGTCCTAAGGAAGACTCAAGAAAATCGCGGCAGAGGGAAGGATCCCCAGAATGCCCAGGAAGTGACAATCAGGCGGAAAATACCGAGTCGTCAGAACCGGAATCCTCGTGCGAGCTGAGGGCCCGGGAGTAGGATTTCAGTGGCGGTTTGTCGGAGGCGTTGAATGGAGAGTTCCGAACTTCCTAAGCGGGTTACCTCGGACTGTCGGGAGAACTTGGCTCGAGGTGTGCACACAAAGTGCTAGTTAAACAGTTAACTCACCCAACTTCCCTCAACTAACTCTGCCAAAACCTAACTAAAGAACAACACAGCTTACGACGGTTTATTATTTTTATCGGTCGGCAAACTGCTACTCACTTTAATGTCTGGTGCGACCCATTAAGACAGGAAAGTAGACGAGAAACAGAGTATGAATCGTCGGTTAAGTGCGAACAAATTGTTAGGAATATCAGATTAATTCGTTGCCAAATCTTGTAACAATATATGTCCGAGAGAGAGAGAGAGAGAGAGAGAGAGAGAGAGAGAGAGAGAGAGAGAGAGAGAGAGAGAGATTGAAACGTTTATTTATCCACCAGGGGAAATTACGGCCATAAGGCCCTCTCTACTATTTCCCCTGGAATCAATATACAATATCCTCTTTTGTTACTCTGAGCCTTATATCTTTATCACTCAAGTAACAAATTTCTCTTATCAGAACGATACAACTCTCATTCATACCTCAATAAATCACACTAATACCAAAAAAAAGAAAAGTTCTTTCCATTCGTACCGACATAAATTACCTAATCAAATCACCTAACCGCTGCTATTGAGAAGAGCGAGTACTCGTACATTCCTCATCCTCTCAGAAGCGGTTAAACTAAACAAACTGTTGGGTGCACGAGAGGGGCCGAAAGTTGAAGATCGAAATACAAGAAACTCGGTTAGCGTGAGGAGAAGTGAGTAGAGTTAGTGTACAAAAGGGCGACACAAGGGGACGACTCGCAATATGCGTGAACTGGCGCGGAAAACTGTATCGGAAGGAGATAAGGGAACAGACATGTATTCGTCTGTATCATTTTATGTAAATTCATATTTTTCAATGATTGACCTGTTCAAAAGAAACAACTACAAACGAAGGTATAGATGGGAGCAGGAATAATAGTTGAAATTTCCTTAATCGAGTGTTGAAAGTGAAGTAAAAGGTCTGACAGGGTGATCGATTACACTGAGATGCCCAGTCCCTGTCTTTATCAACCATTAGGATTATCAACAACCCACGATTTCCGTAGGGAGTCTTCCGGGAATCTGGATAACTTCAAAAATTTGCAGCTCTTGTGGGTGATAAACGAGCTTATGTAACGAATATGAATTGGTTGTAACGCAATAATAAACCCTTCCTTGTAACAGGGTACATTCCACAATCCGTTCCGTTACAGTAACCCACCAGAGAAAAGCGTCGACGCGAATCCAGAAATATCAAGAATCAAATCTCGCGACGTGATCGTTCAACCTCCCCCTCCCCCTCCTTTCCTGCGTCTTTACTCTTCAAGGGTTAACGGCTGGAACGAATTCGATGAGGTGAATCCCCGTTCCACTCCTTGTTCCCACTGGTGCACATGCTAAGAGATGGCAGTCCTAGGAAGTGTCAACCAGGTAAGTTCATGGGAGAGGATAATTAGGTGATACAGTGTTGGGATAGCGAGCTAGGATCCCTGCCGATCAACTTATTATTATTAATTAAAATCATTAAAAAACTACATTTTGGCAGTTTTTTGCAATCACGTCGCGTTAGGTATCGTTTCCCAGGTATTTTTCAATACAGAGTCGAATAAGACGGGTGTCAGAGGCGTAGGACTGCGTCTAGATGGAAAACGTGAAATTGTAGTAAATGTCCGTGTACAGCTACGACTGTCAGTGGACTGAGGAATATTTTACTTCGAACGAACTCACAGCACAATACCGCGAAAGTTTTCCCCCGTCCTAACTTTATTTCCCGCACTGCCTCCCGTCTCACTCCAACCACCCTTCAGGTCAACTCGTCACGTCTCGTCCCGTTGTAGTCGTCACGTTATGTGCTGGACAAACATTGTCGTTTGCATATGAGTCATTGTTTCCCATTTCGTTGATATAGCCATTTTATATTCTTAATATTATTTGGACGTGTCATAAAATAGGATAGGTCACAACCATGCAGAGAAAAAATAAAACAAATCGTTGTGTAAACATGTACAGCGTTTTATTACTGTTTGCACACCACTTTACACTGTTCACTGTACAATATGCTTTAGTAGTTATGCATGCCTTTTAAACTATGCAGTTTTAGAACTTTGCATGCGTGAGAGCGTAATCTCATTTTTATGACCGCTTCTCATCCGGTCTGTCATTTTTCTGACTTAATACGTCCAGAAAAACTAACTCGTTCGATGAATAACAAAATGATACAAAATTGCTTCGTTTCAATTTAATTTTAATAAATTAATTTAATTTTGAAATTGTCAAATCATTAGGAACTGGGTGACTGTGCATGTCTGGAGGTATTGACGGTCGGGGGGGGGGGGGGATTCCGTGGTTCGAATCATTGGGAGTTGTGTGAGTAATGTCCGTGTACAGCTAGGACTGTCAGTGGTTTCCGCTACCATTTCCCCGCTCCAGCCAACCAGTAATATCAATGATGAACTGGAAGTTCACCGGGGTCCCGCACCATCGATGCCCTTCAGCCTGAACAGCCTTGAGCTCCGCCCGAGCCGAGTTGAATAGGAAGGGAGAGAGGTTCAAAGCTCATTGATGAGGGAAGTCTACGGTTTTTTTAAACCTTTTTTTTTGTTTGTAAATGAATTATGGATGGACAGCCTCGAGAAACCAAGAACCGAACTAGTCAAAACGGCTCCCTTTCGACCGAGTCTCGAGTAGGCCGCATTTCCGAAGCTGGAGATCTGTGTAGATCGACGCTTTCGCTTTCAACGTTTCAGAGTTTTACAACATCTCAAAACACTTTCATTTCTTTCCGGTCGCGAAATCAGCCGCAGAACGTACAAAATACGCAAATAACTCACATCATGACACCAAACTTCTGAGGAATGGACAAAAAAAACGCTTAATTCGATTTTACCGTTCTGAGAACTAATCTGAAGCGTTTTTCACTTCGATTATATTTACTGCGTTCACATAACGCCCACAGGATCTGTTAAGGAGATTTGTTAGAGAAGGTAGGTGCGCGTTTACAGTACTAAAATAACAGGGAAAGAACTGTAGAAAAGAGACGACAGTAATACGAATTCCCGAGTTTCGAGGGTTGCTCCGAATCATTCAACGATCGATATTATACTTTTATCGTGCAGACTACCAATTAGATTTGTGTGAGGAAGTTATCCCACATGAGCGGAAAGTATAAGGAATAACTACTAAAATCGAGTTTTGCTGAAATGCTTGATAATTCATTATGCTGCTCTCGTCATTTTCCCTGTTTCTCAAATGACGGTTTTAGCACTCGGAAGACTAAAACCAATTTGAAGAGAAATCAAAAAAAATAAATTAGGCTACGCAATCACAAGGCTTGAAACCTGAAAGCACACAGTGAGTTTAACTAAAAATTTAGTGAGTATCTGTGGAGTCCATATGTCGGGGACGTCTGAAGCTGGTGAACAAATAGTACTCTCTGTATTCTAAAATTATAAATTTTTTAAATTGATTTACGAATTAGTTGTCCGTATGAGTGGATTCTTAGGAAAGAGGAAGGCTGTTAAAAAACTGAGGGCATTTACTCTCCAAAAATGTGTACATTGCTCATGGTCGAATTTATTTTAAGGTTTGGCTACGATGCATGGTCCCTCGGACTCACTCAGCAACCTCTTCACCCTGTGATACTGCGAGAGTTTTATGTTTGCTACAAAGACAACAAAAGTTTGCTACAAAGGTACGACGAAACACAGTTACAGTGAGACGCTTATCGTCCGCGCGCCGAAAATAGGATTGTAAGGTTCGGGAGGCATCAAAATGTTGAGATTTGAAGGGAATTCGCCCTACGATGTTAGAAGGAAAATAGTGCAATCGGCATCTCTCATTCTTAATAATACAAACATGTTTTCGATGAAGAACATTTTTTTACGACCCCCCCCGATTTGACACTTCACGTTTCCAGGCATGGGAATTCCAAATCTGTAACGTCTGTCCGCCATCCGGGCGGCCATATTTTGTGTTTAACCAGGTCTAAAAACTGTGTTCTTTCACAATTCTATTCTATTTGGTATCTACTTAGGTCGGCCTACGCGGCAATCCGATCAGACGATACGCATAATCGTTATAGCCATCCGAAAGCTATTATTTGGCACTTGCACAGCATTTACGTCGTGTTTGGTACCGTTCATTGGGGAAGGTCTAGTATATCTGGGACTGCGTCCAGCTGTCCAATCATGGTGTGCAAAATAATGATGAACCCTTGTTTATCGTTAACGTTTTTTTCACTCAGTTTTGAGTTTCCCTTGGACCTGCAAACTCAAAGGTTTCTAAGTCCAAAAAACACCATTTAAGAAATTTAATCAGTTTCAAATTTGATAGCCTACATGAAGATAATATCGGGACGGCAAAATAAGGCTGTGAACAAACTCGGTTAAAAACCAATCACTGTTATCACAGTGATCCACACCAAACAAACTCAGTTTGTCACAAACACAGAGAATGCATTTCAACTAAATTCGTAGTACGGTCCATACAATTGAACGGTAATACGAAATAGTCGTCGTAAGCAGCACAATTAATAATAAAACATCTCGACAAGAAATCATCTTAGTGCAGCTTTTTGGAAATAAATCACGCTAGGAGTTTAATAATGCCAATAAGGTAGTTTCGAACAACCCCAGACATTTCGGAATTCCTTGACTAACTTTTATCACGTTGTGCCCCCGTATAATTCAACAAATTTACACCCGAACCTCCCAATCAAATCATGTTGACAATCCTATTAATTACCACTGGCAACAAACACACATCTTGTCACAAGTGAAACAACCAAGATGCCATCAGTTGCAGGGGCTTCGAAAGTACTGATTGTACGACAGGCTGAGTAAAGTTGTGTGATGCGCCGCACCAGGCGTGAAACAATTCTCTATGTACCGAGTAAAAATCGATGCTCCGCAACAGACAAACTTCCCTGAATCTAATGATACAAGGCAGTTCTCATTCGGCAATTTCGACTAATTAACAAGTTGAATGAAATCCTAAATCGTTCTCGTTTGAAACGAAGCTTCGCCGACGGAGCAAAGGACAGACACGACTCTTAAGTAATCAAGCAATTAATCCACCTTCGTCGGAAGATATCCGGAGTTCGCCATACCCTTTTCCTTCTCAGCGATTTCAAACTTTTCGTGTTAGACGACAAGTTAAGAATTAAGAGCGGCTTTGACCTCGCGTTCTTGATTACGACCAACTTCTAAGTTAACCCGATCCTCGAATCGGTTTACAACCGAAGGCTCAGAGTACCAAACTTATGGCACTTGAATATTCTTTGAGTAGGCCCCTAAAACGACTTTCATTTTGTTCGACCTCCAGAGAGATTTCAATAGAAATGCTCTCCACTCCTGCTATCCTGTCACTTATTACTTTCTGCAACAAAAAGGGTAAGGGAAGTATTGTGAGGGGCCGTAAAAATGGTTTTCACGACGTAAACGGAGACCTATGAAGCACAAGCTCTTTTGCAAAACATAGTACAGAAACGGCTCAAACGGCTATAGTAAAACGCACTGCGAGGAAGCAAACATTATTTTACGAAAATACCTCGCCGGTTGGAACTGGAGAAATGCCACTTCTCAATTACTCTGCAGTACGGTGAAGTATCATTTGTACATGACGATGTTGGATCTCTACTTATTTGTTTAATAACCGTAAGGATTGTTGGATCGTACTGGATCCTTCCATCTCTACCTCAAGAGAACTTTTTTGTGCGGCAGTGAGTGCAAAACCCCTCAACATTTTGCAGAAAGGCTTACGAATGGAGATTGCAGGTACTCCTGCTTAAAAAAAGACATTAAACTCTTAGTGCCGAGTACCTTAAATTTCATCAACATTTACGCACTGAACGTTCAGATATTTTATTAGTCATTACACTACTTTCTTCGCTCTTTGGGGATGATGAAAAAAAAAACCCCGAAATAGCAAAGCCCCCCCCCCCCCCGCACAACAACTATAGATTTTCGGTTACGTTCAAAATAATACCAATTTTCGAAGCTCTCAACATGAAATGTGTGCTTCTTTCTTTAACCAACTAACCAACCAAGTTAAGGGAGTTATTGAATTCAGTAATAAAGGAACTTATAACGTTTCGACATTCACAGAATTGAGCAAGAATATCTGGCGCGACTCACCACATAACTTTCATGGCAACCAATCTATTTTTTACTCAGTTCGTTCAAACTTGGTAGAACGTAACTTCACGTTTTACGTTGGACCTAGTAGCACTTAAAGCTGCGGCATTTAATGAAGAGCTAGTGCTCATGCTACAACCTTTAATGATCAGTGCAGTGGTAATATGTGAGACTATCAACATGATTTTTTTCAGAGGGATCGCGTTTATTATTTAGTAATCATCTAAAAACAGGGAAAAACTGCGGGGGTTGAATTGAGTAGAGCAATGACTGAACTAATATTTAGTGCGAAGCGTCACACAGATTTCCACAGCACTACGTGCATTCGGAACTTTTTTATCTCTCCAGCAACATACAAAATCTTAGTAGAGCTTGATAGACTCATGTGACAGGCTCATGTTGTGACGGAATAAAAATCTTCAGTCCAATACCACGTGGGGATGAAGCCCACAACACCAAAAACCGAAGGAAACTAACTAATAATAATGGAAATATATATGTAGTAACATAAAATAACGGACTTCTCCTTCCAATCAAAATACCAATAGAACGATAGTTATGCAAATAAGAATTAAATTAAACGTCTTTCTACCCCTACTTATGGCATAAAAAAAAAAGAAAAACGGAAGAAAATGAACGAAACTTGCGGCCAGATATCTTCTTTGTTCGTTCGAACCTGAAGCCCTCCAGAAGAACCCAAAACGGGAATTCAAATGCGAAAATGGGAACCCAAACGTGAAAATGGGAGTCGGAACTCTTTTTTGGGAAGCTGGAACACGCGGGAGAGACCAAAACAAAACCAAAAACTTCCCAGGGAAAGAGAAGCAACTCCCTCCTCAACCTCTTTTAAACCTCTCATTCGGGCATCCCCTTGGAAGGCACTGTTCCAAGCGTTTGCCCTGGGTCTGTTCCAGGAGCCCAACCGCACTTGAAAAATAGCTCGTTACAATGTCAAGATCTTTATAGAGTGATCAGTGTACAGGTGATTTATGAGGCTGTCAACCTGATTTACTGGGGTCCTTCTGAACCCCAGGGCAGACAGACAATTCAAACTGGCTTGTTCTGGGAGGAGGAAAAGCTGTACGTGCCATCGAAACATGGGGCGAGCCAGCGACCAAGGCCTTAAGGGTAGTTGTTGTTTGTGTTAGGGCAACAACAGGTGGCCGCCTCCGCAGGGAAAGGTAAGTAGAATGGAGAAATCCAACTCCTACCCAAGGCAAGGCCTGAAAAAGCTAGAAAATGCGCTTGCCCTGTGGGAAGGTAGTTCGCCCATCCGAAATTTTATTTTTAACCTGCGGGGTCTGTGGGAGGTGGGGACCTCCCAGTTCGGTACTCCCCCAGACGTCCCCAAGTGAAAAATTTTTACTGTCAACCTGATTTTTCTGAAAATTCTAGTATCATATGAGCAGGATTTATAAGGAAAGAACAAATTAAACCCGATTTCAAAGACACACTTTAACATTTTAATAACTTGACGGTGCTGCCCTCCTCATCTTACCACGAATGGGAATTTTATTGTACAGTCGCGCTTTGTGGAACTATTCACCCAAAAAATGTAATCGATCCCGTTCACGCTCACAGATCTGTTTCTTTATTTCATGACTGTACCTAAACCCTCGACGAGGGTTATATCAGTCATAGAAGTTGCGGTTTCGCTAATATGCAAGAGGCCGGCCCCTGCAGCATCCACCGAACTCAGACCTGTGGAGGTACGGCAGGTATGTGGTCGTTAGCCAGTCTCACCGTAGAGAGCTGTTGCCCGTGTGTTACCGCGCGGAGGTGACCACCTGAGGAATCCCGTACCATCTGGGAGTAGTTCTTAATCTGGTTCCTTACCTGATCTTACTGTTTACTTGGGTGGCAAGTTTCAAAAGGACTGATCAACTATAACCACGTTTCTTAGCCATTACCTTCTTTGCGAACTTTGCAAAATGGTTATAGGCTTCCTTTGTAGCAGTCAAAGCTGCTAAGTTCGTTTGCCCTCTCAACAACCGTCGCTCACTGTTGTAGAAACTACAGTGGAGCAGCACATGGTTTCTTGTTTCCTCCGCACTGGAGGCACAAGACGTGCATAATGGAGAGTCTTTCAGAGAAAAGAAGTGGAGCCGCGCATTGAAGTCACCATGTCCCGTGAGGAACTGGCTCGTCCAGTGGTCTGGCTCAACCCATTTTCTAGAAAGACGTTCACGGATGTTGGGGAAGAACTCATACGTATCACGTCCCTTTGACGAGGATTCCCATCTCGCTTGCCATTTCTCCAGAGCCCATTCATCGATGGCGGCAAGTTTCTGTTCTGTGGTGAGATCCGCACGGAGTTCAGCCCAAAGCGGGGGAAGCTCCCGTTTCACTCTCCACTTGTCAATCATGCACTCAACAGCCAAATCAACTGGTAACTGACCAGTGATCACCTGGAGTGCTTCCGTTGATACAGTCTTGTAGGCCTTGGTGATCCACAGGAGCGCAGCTCTCTGGGATTGGGCCAATACTCTCTTTTGATTGACTGTTAGTTTGCTACCCCAGACAACAGGGCAGTAGCCAATCACACCTAAATAGATGGCCTTATACATGAGGATGGTGTCGTGGTAACACACACCCCAAGTGGCCTTAGTAATGGCACGCAGTGAGGCAAACCTTGCAATGGTAGTGCCTTTAAGGGACTGGAGGTGTTGGTTGAAACCCCACCTCTCACCTATATTCACTCCTAAATACTTGACGTGCTTTTCAAGAAGGAGCCTGTGGCCGCCAAAGCGTATTGTGGGTGGATTATTCACTTTCCCCTTCAAGAGGATTAGCTGGGTTTTTCCTCAGCCACCTGCATCTTGACGTGCTCGCACCATTGGTTGACAGTGCGGAGCACGTGGTGGGTTTTTCTTCAATTTGGCGGACTGACTCTGCAAAGATCAGCACAGTCAAGTCATCCACATAGGCGTACGGCTCGCAGTCAGTCTCCATGAGTTTCCTGAGAAGACCTTCGAAGAAGGCATTCCAGAGTGCTGGTCCTAGGACCGAGCCCTGTGGGCACCCCTTCTCAATCTTTCTCCTGACGGAGACATGCCTACTTTCGATCGTAGCAGTTCTGTCTGTCAGGTAACTTCTGACGAGCGAGTACAGGTTGCGGGGGATTCCCCTACCTTTGAGTTCATTAAGGAGCGCTGGCCACCAAAGGTTGTCAAACGCTCCTCTGATGTCAATCAGAACTGCTACGACGTACTTAGCCGGTGCCAGCAGGAAACACGCCGAATCTCGACAATGACATCCTGCGTGGACCTTCCTTTGGTACACCCGTATTGCCTGCCTGTGAGGTTGCGGCCAAAGACTCCTTCGAGGGACTGCAACATCAAGATTTCTAGTGTTTTGCCTAATATGGAAAGAAGGCTGAGTGGTCTCCATGATCGCGGGTCCGACTGATTGCGGTCGCCTCCTTTGAAGAGTGACAACGCGCGCAGACTTCCACTGAGTGGGGAACTGTCCGACCTGCAGACAGTCATTAAATAAATTAAGGAGACCGCTGGAGATTGTCCGCTCAGCCTTCCTTAGCATATTGCTTTCTATTTTATCTGGCCCAGGAGATTTGTTGGGCTTTAAGGTCGCAAGAGCCCTGCCGAGGTCGCCTGTTGTCCACAATGGGATGTCGGGCTCGTTCGGAGGGTCCATGATCAGCTCCCTTGCTGTCCTCTGGGCTTCAGTGTCTCGAGCTACTTGGTCATCTGGGAACGCCTTCTCAAGGAGGGTTTCCAGTGAGCTGATGCTGCAGGCCCAGCCTGACTCATTTTGCATCGCAGCTAAGACTTGCTCTACGTTTGCTTTTCCTATGGAGGACTTGTAGTGTCTGCCCCAGGGGTTCTCAGAGCTCTCCGCTTCCACAAAATTTCGCCAGCCTTGCCGTTTGGCTCGTTTGATGGCGCGGTGGAAGGCCTTCTTCTCTTGGATGAAGGCAGTTCGGAGTGTTGCTCTGGCATCAGTGTCACGAGTGTTTTGGTACATCCTTCTGGCTCTATTTGCACTTTGCTTGAGGGGATTAAGTTCCTCAGTCCACCATGGGACTTTGATCGTCCTGTGCTTCTGTTGGCCAAGTACAGAGAGCCCAGCAGAGTGCAGTGCTGTGGTAAATGTGTCCACTTTGCTGTCCACCTCTTCAGGTGTGGATGCTTGCGCTATTAGGTCGGTGTCTGCGGCACGCAGTTCACCTTCCAGTACCCTACAGAATTGTGGCCAGTCAGCATTTTTTGTGCGGAATCGCTTTTCACGCATGTCTTTGCAGAGGATGTTGTCATCCGTGATGGCAAAGTCAATAACCATGTGATCGCTCTGCGTTGCACCTGGTACGACTCGCCAACCTTGCAATTTGAGTAGCAGGGTGTGAGACACGGCTGTGACGTCTATACACGACCTTCCTCCTGGACCATCATAGGTCGCCTCAGTCATGGGGTCGTTGGCAACAACCAAGTTGTACCTGGTGAGCAGCTCTATATACGCCTCGCCCGCCCTGTCCAGGGTTGGGGATCCCCACAATGGTGATCTGGCGTTTGCATCAGCACAGACTACGCAGGGTCGTCCTGATAGGCCTGCTAGAGCCCGCTCGAGTGGTTCAAGGCTGGTGGCAACTGGTGCGCCAAATTGCCTGTAAAATGATATTACAACCAGCTCAAAGCCACCGGCTCGGATGAGCACAGCGGCCAAGTGCTGGCTGTTCAGGTGGGTGAGTGCGAGCATGACACACACACACACACACACACACACACACACACACACACACACACACAGACAGACTGTTTCCGAGAAAGGTGTTTTTCGAACTCAGTACCTTGTGAAACGTAAAAACCCTGCAAATTATTACACAATGGTTTATTATTCTCATGAACAGCTTAACCAAGTATTACTGCTCCCCCATCCCATTCGATTCAGCATCGAATACTAGCAAACCATACGAAACATGACCTGGCTACAATGGAACTACGGAAACAAAACGTCTGATGATTTTGCCCCGTCGGGCTTTGAGCGAACCCGTTGCGAGTCGAAAGGGGAGTTGAGCAGGGTGGCGTTGCGAGGCGAGCAGTGACGGGAGGGAGGGAGTACTAACGACGAAACGTTGACTTCCGCTGTAGTTCCTGCGTTGTACTGCGTTTCGTTAATTTTTTTAACCGTTTTTTGCCCAAAACAATCATGGGCTTCGTCCAATCATATTGCCGAGATGGCGGGCACAACTAGATACCAAATGGGATTTTTGTGCGAAACGGGGGACGGACGTTGCAAATTTGGATTCTCCATGTCTTGAAACGTAAAGTATCAAATTTTGAGGGGGGGTTGTAAAAAATTTTTCGTGACCGAAAACATAGGGTTATTATGCAGAATGAATAATAAACCAAAATCCGAAGAAAAATCAACTTTTTCTTTCAGCCGATTACATGACTTTCCTCTTATTTCAGTTGGGAAATTGATTGGTTAAATGTAGTAAAAGTAGCGGGATAAATAGTTGAATACGAATGGTTACAAAAACAAGTACGTTCCTTGACTTATCCATTAAGAAATAGGAAAATGGGCAAAAATTGTAGCAGCTGTTGGAAAATCGAGCAAAAGCCTTAGGGGCGTAGTAAACATTTTTTGAGAAATTCTAGTAAAATTGTTGTAACATATTTTTGATAAAATAGTCATCTATTTGATGTAGAGTGTCCCTGAATGTCTGGACTCGCAGGTATTTCTGATGTTTTGTGGCTGTTATTTTAGCGTAGCAGATAACTTATAAACTGATAGGGAATGATTTATGAACATGTTGGCAAGAGATTTCCTTATTTGCGAAACATTGTGTCAGGGACATTGTTCAAACAACAAACATTATATTAATTATCTCCGGCTCGAAATAAGAATGACACAAATAAATTATTTACACTAACTGCAGCTCTACAAAAAAAAACAAATCAAGAAAACTAATTTGTAACCTGTGTGCTCTTTATAAGAGGGGGGAAAAAAATTGAAATAAAGACTTTTCAAAACTAAGATTGAAAATGGTGAGAACGGTGGACTGGCTTTCTTGCTGGTCTTCAAATTAAAGCTGTAACGAAAACGATTCGGGAGTTTGGAAATTTGTAGTTTCCTCGGGAAGAAGTTGGGCGAAAGGGAAAAAGGGAATTCAGCAGGTGGACGATAGAAGAGACGGTAAGTTTGGGCAGTTAGTCGTTGAAAACAACGGAACAGAATGATTCGAGTCATTGCGAACGAATCTCTCGCAGGAGCAGCTGAGATGAGTCAGCGGTCAACAGCGATAAGCAAAACCTAGGGCCGAAGGTGAGAAGAATGGGCCTTTTCTTGATCCTCACAATCCTCGATCTGTAGCCGAAGCCACGTCACATGTTCCCGCTAAATCTTAATTTTTTTGAGCCTTGTAAAGTAAACGTAGCTACAATGACGGTATAATCTGTCGCAGATTAAATCGCAACAGAACGTTTCCGTTTTGTGTCACAATTAAAGGCAAAAACATGTAATGAGTAAAGGCAACCAGTTTTTCTCCTCAGCACTGCGCCAGATTCACGACGTGTTATTTGCGTCATCTCAAGAGTGATTATCAAGTAACTTTTTTTTTAACGTAAAATGATTAAGATAAGAAATCACGGTATCTTGAGTTATTGCGTCCTATCGGAGCTAAGAATTATCTCCAATTAGCTGTCGCGAAATTAAAGTAAACAAGACGTCTCACTATAAGGTCAATGGATATCGCATATTAAAAGTTTTTGCTGAGGAAAACTGTCAATTTTTTTAATGCCGAATTTCGTAGTAATTGAGTGATTATTGATTGATTGAGCGATTTACACATTTTAATCAACTTTTAAGTGAAAACTAGAAAGAATATCACGCGAAACCCTGATGAAGTGACCACAGGAGCCACTATTCCATTTCTTTTGGGGCGTGTCCCTCCCACAACGAGTAGTCTTGACAACAACAAAAAAATGTGCGGTGGTCTCTCTCTGTAGTCTGTAGTCGAATTGGCGAGAGATTAGTTAGTTGTCTTTTCGTTTCAATTTATTTTTTATTTTTTTTTGCCCAAAAATGACCTTACGAGCATTGGATGAAGGATGATGGTGGGAGGGAGTCCATTTTGGTTGCTATTTCCAATCAAAGGAGTGTCAGATGAACATGTATGTACGAGCTGCTCTGACCGCTGTCAACAGTCTTTCGATCCTACAGCTGCAGAAAACTACTGACCAACCCTGATAACCAACTTCTTTTTTCGATAATTAAAGCTCAACCAAACACAAGTATTTCCTGAGCCCAACGACGTGCTTTCCCACATTCAAGCTTTCTCAATGCCCACTTATCATCACCCATCTTACCCCTCGCTTTGCCGCCCCCAGAACACAGTCTCTCACCTCTTGTCCATGCACTAACACCAGTTCGTCTATTCAGGGTATGTATGGCGAGGGCTATTTCTCTCTCGTTATTGCAGGGCAGATCACGATCTAGACAAGAGCTCTCAATTCGATCGTGAGATTTGTGATTCGCCTTCGACCGAACACCTATCTCCACATTTTACGAAGCTTTTCTGGCTCAAGATCAAGAAGAGAAAGAAGCTTTTAGTGGCTACTGTGCTATTTCAAATCCTCAAATACAAGAAACCAAGGTATTTATTTGAGCAATACACCTTTCGCCAATATTAAGCGTTTCGGAGTAAATGAGTTAAACGAAGGTACTGGGCTTATATGTACATCAGAGTATCACAGAATGTACTCGGGGCTTGTCACATCTGTGCCCCTCATCTAATGTTTAGACTCTACCTCAACTATTTCCAAATTAATTCCAAAAGTTACACTCGATTTGCGAACCGATTTGTTTCGATATTCCCAACACTTTTACTGAATTTCCCAACCTTTTCTTAACTACACAGCAGTTGATGCTAGCGTCCTCCACTCTGATTGGACGGATGTTGTATCTATACGGGATTTTCAACATTACCATTCTTTCTTTCTCGACAGACGCAATTGATCCTGCTATTGATCTAAAGCAGATCCTGGAAAAAGATTAAATGTCAACTTCAGTGCCTTTAAAGTATGCAGTGGATCGATGGCAATTATTGCCGCTCTCTACGTCACCGGGAGGCTTCAAATAATCCAAACGGAACACCGGCGACGAAGGGAAGCGGAGCAACCAATTTCCCCGAATAATTTGGAGGGAGATATTCCAGAAATGTGAACACTTCGGGAAGTAATACTGGGGCATCGCCATGATATTGTGATATTGATTCAATCGAGCTAAGGAATCACAATACAACGTTGAGTGCTTGGTACAAGGATAAACGGGAAACTATTAACAAATTGTTTTCCAGGCTTTTATGTAGTGCAACAGCAATCACACTAGCAGGGGCAGGTTATCACTGCCGTGACTCACGTGTAATTTGGAGCATCTTCTTAGCAATCCAGAAGTCGAAGCCAGTCGTCTGTCGTATTCTCAGCCCCTCCATTCATTACCCTGGAGGTTGAGAAAATCTTCTGCCACACTGTTATGAATCTTAGTGTTGGCTAATGGGTAGCAGGCACATGAAGAGAAGAGACAGTTTTCCATGATTGCCCTGGATGTTGTTAATGTGTTTCATGCAATAAATCGCGTAACACTCGGGTTGTGGGCTCTCTGCAGGCGTGCTGACCAGTTCATAACCTTTCAGATAACGTTATTATACAAGTGGAGGTACCAAGCGTGGAATGCAAATGGGTTATAAACAGCTATCTGACTGTCCCTCAGGTGGGATATGTACCGCAGCCTGAAGAACTATTGTGCCTGTCCAAATGCCTCACAGGTCGATGTGTAGCCTCCTAAGGAATGCCAGGTATTTCTTGCAAGAGCCTTCTTTGATGTTCACCCTAAGAGAAGTGGTACCTAAGACCAGAAATCACTCCCTCTCAAGTCTTGGGCACTGGACCAAGACATGGTATGGAGTCTCCTCACACGTGCCACAACACCTGCACCATCCTGCAGTGCCCAGTGATGATCTACACAAACTGCCTAGATCGTTCTTCTCCCTCCTGTGAAGGTTCTGTCTTATCTCATGTGTTTGCTCTGAGATAAAGCGTTTGGAGTACTCCCGCAGCATTCCAGACTGTCTGATGCATTCTTCTGGCATATTTTCCCACAGGCCTCTTGACTAGTGACAGAGAAATCCCAATATGGGGAGGTGACCCAATAGGTACAGTAGACAAACGTGTCTAGCCAGATGGTCCACCCTCTAATTTCCAATGATCCCCTTATGTCCAGGAATCCAATACACATTAATTTTCTTCACGTTTGCTAAGGATTTAAGCCACATCTTGCACTCTCACACTAGTTTTGACGATGTGTAGTAGTTCCTTAGCGCCTTACAAGACGCTTGACTATAAGTCAATATGTTGTTAGTTCTATCGCTATAGCCTTTCTTATGCACAATGACTACCCCAGCGGTGATAGCATAGATCTCTGCTTGAAAGTCCGTTGGAGTAGAGCCCAGGACAATGTACGTCCCACTCCTTCCACAGCCAGTTATCCCCACCCCAGAGCCTGTGCCCTCTGGAGTTTTCCATCCATTTTTATAAATGTTGATACCATTAGGAGGCCGAAACCGGCGACTTTTGCTGTTCCATAGGCTTCCTACTGGTCGCACATTGTATTTCCTATCCAACTCATACATGGCAACCATCATGTCTGTGACCATGCCAAGCTCTGTATAAGTCTCAATGTTCCTGAATATAGCCAGGTGTCCATTAGTCGCCAGTGGCACCTTAGCTATACTGAGCATAGTGAGTATGTATGCCACCTTCGTCGCCTCTGCCTTGACAAAAACATCCAGGGGGAAAAGGTCGAACATAATCTCCATGGTACTGGTAGCTGTGATTTTCATCACCCCCGCTATTAGTAAGCACTCCAGCCTTTGTACTTTGGCCAGGTTGCTACCATCATCTCCTATGGCAGCTCTACGCCATCACACATGACCCATACGATTGAGATGATTTGTGCAAATGGGTTAGTCACATAAGTAGAGCAGCTTGGCACGTGTGGGATGAGGGACGGAAAGAAGGGTGATGAGTTAAAATAATAGTTAGATCGATGTACGTTCTTACCTAGTCCCTCACAT
Source organism: Pachypeltis micranthus (assembly GCA_020466155.1). Classification (NCBI taxonomy): domain Eukaryota; kingdom Metazoa; phylum Arthropoda; class Insecta; order Hemiptera; family Miridae; genus Pachypeltis; species Pachypeltis micranthus. The sequence continues at coordinate 48,694,937 of CM035770.1, read as the reverse complement.
AACACACTAGGCGTGGCGTAAGACTAGTTCTAAGTAAGCTGTGTGTATGAGCGGGCGTACTCTGCGGCATTACGTATTCGTTAGCACTGACTACCATACGTTGTCAAGGGTTCCTCCTTACAACATATTTTCGTTCCGTCCTTCACATCTATACTCACCTCCTTTTAGCAAAGCCATACGGCCATGTTAGGTTGCGGTCAATATCTATACCCTGCAGCATCAAGATGTCCAATGGCTTCGTTATAGTAGAAAGAATATCAGCAACCTCATGACAGACACAACCCTTTTTGGAAGTGCCCACCCCCAGGTGATAATTAAATAGATGGAAGAGTCTACGGCAGATGTAGCCGTAGCCATCCAGTTATCCAACATTGATTTCCAAACCGTTCACGAGCGACATAATAGCGACAGAGAACCAACTCGATAGTCCTTACAGATAAAGGATGGATGATCGAGAGGTGAGTGGACAGTCAGAAGAAGGAGGGCTGCACACGGTTGATCCATCTACTGTCTGTTTCTCACGAATCATCAAAGGGATTGTGCGCCCTATTCAAGACTCGCGAAGGACCAGTTCAGTTCCAGTCCCCTTAGCATTCGGACAGTTTCTGACAGTTCTTTCTTGTATATAATTTCGGCACGCGAGGTAACCTGCCTGGTGAGAGTGCCATTGTCAAACAAAGGATGGCGATCGAACAAAACAAAGTCTGGATCCAAGTCAAATGCTCGAGAACAACTGCGCGCAGCTTGCGTAAACAGAATCCTTTCATTCGCGTTCCGCAGCGCGGACCCGATTGCATACGTTCGCAAACATTAGGAAACATTCGCTAGCGACTCACGCTCAGTGTAACCAGCCCTTTATAGCCATCCCCAAGAAAAGGGTTCACTGTAAGTCCAGCTGTTGAGATGCGACAAACAGAATCAATGGTTTGAAAAAACTACCTCGACAGAAATGTTCATTCTCCGATTCATTTCAATCTACCGTATTTTGTTTGCACCGAATATGGAACGCCCGACTCTCAACTTGAGAGTGACCGTTTCACAACTACTTCAAATCTGGTTTCTTATCTGTGCTACGAATTTACTGACCTAAAATTCGTATCAATTACTCGCCATACGATAGTAATTGAAAGAGGCGACGTTTTTCTTCTTCCAATCGAGAGTGGATAAGACCACGATAATAATAATAATGAAGAATGATCAAAACTACGTGAACACTGCTCTTATAACAAAAAGCATCGACAATTTTTATGTTTACTTGTAATTAGTTGGGTGTGTTGATTGTTTTTAATACTCATTGAAATGATATAGTAAGAGAACGACTCAATGGACAAAAAATGAGATAAACAAATGGAGTGTTCCATACGACGTATTATTTCCCATATTTTGTCGGAGATATTTGATGTTCAGAGTACAAAGAATGAAGGACAGTGACCGTCGAAATGTGATTAAGCTAAATGCGACTAAATGAAGGTTGAACAACAATCCATAAGAGTTGTTTATTGTGCTCCATTGAACTCACGAGTACTGCGCACTTCAATACAAACCGCGTGGGTAATTTATTTGGGCTGGTGTAAAACTGTCACTTGAGCGGAGGACACGTTGTGAGGCATGAAGTGTTCAGAGAACAGCGTTCGACACAGAACTGTGAGATATAAGGTGTGCTGGCACGGGGGCAATGGCAAGATGCAGCATATAATCACCCACAACCTGATCTCGAGGGCAAAGAGAAAGATGCTAAGTAAAGTTCTTCGAGGGTCGTTGCCGAGTTATAGCTCTCCTGATGTGAAACGTTAAATGAACGTAGTAGTGACGAATGAAAGAGGGGACGAGGGGTATAAATTTGCAAATGCAGCAAGCCTCAATCATGCGTGGTAAATACACTCTAATTCTCTTCTCCGTTACTATTGCAGACTTGTTTCCATACTTCCACAGCATAACACCAGCATCCTCAAGATGTTTTCATTTTACTTTACACAACCTCCACGTCCAACCATCTCTTTCTTACCTGTCCTCAACGCTCTTCTAACTGACCCTTTTAATTATCAATGCTCTTCCTTTTGGTTTCCTCTAGTACCTAACTAGCTGCAAGTGTACCACCACACACGAACCAGAAAGAAAAGAGTGTCATTTTCATTGCTTCGAAGAATCACCTTCCTCCACCCCCGCCAGTACACAAGAGTGGAAATGTGGCGACTACGGAACGGTGCCAGGAAGTAAACCTTGAGGCGAGCTTGGTGCATGGGGACCAAGGTGCAAGCTATCGTCTCAAATGCTCCCTGCTTACCGACCTCTCCACGAACGACCAGGAAAACCAATACTCAACACACCTTGAACATTTTTCTTCTGTTCGTTCTTGTGACTTGCTGCGAATCTACCACAAGCGAGGGGCCAAAATGTTAGTGCTCAAACATACATTGCGGAAGCTCTAGAAGTTTCCAATTTTATTGAGTTGCTCCTAGTCATGCTAAGACCATTATCAGCACACATGTGATTCATGAGACTGTCGACAAGATTTTTTAAAAGAAGAGCTCGTGTTTTCTGTTTTAAAGTTATCAGGTAAAAATTGTAAGACGTGGAAGTAAGCGAAACGGCGTTCGTTGAAATTCCGAAATTTGTAGAGTAGCACCTAATTATACTGTTAACGTCATTCAATTCCCATCGTATAGGTAGCTATTGGACTACCACCGTAGTTTTTCTGAACACGATTCTAAAATCGAAATTTGCTCTCATTTATTGTGTTGCTCTCGTCATTTTGCCACAAATTAGAATTTTATGATAACGTCTTTTCATTTGGCGCTGATTGAACAAAACATTTAATCAAAATCGTTGAGCTGTTTTTGAGAATAAAATATTAGGCGTTTTTATCACCAAGACGGCTATAGTTAGTTTTGGGCCGATTTCGCTCGTACTTTTATTTTGGCGCCCCACCGTAATCTGCAGCTTAAATATAACATTTGAGCCGATTTGGTTCAGACATTTTCTCCCAATCGCGTTCACAAACACACACAAACCATTTTCCCACTAGTATTTTCTGTACTTTAGAGCCCTTAAAAAGTTCTGAAGAAAACTACAAAAAAGATTTCAGCCGAATACATAGCTTTCCATCCTACGTTTTAGAGCTAAGGAAAGTAAAAAGTAATTAAATTGAAATGAATGAAAAATTCCTCCAACGGTCTGCTTGTACGAGTACACATTGGTAGACTAGGGAAGTTCAGCAGGTCCAGGTGTGCGTTCGTAACAAGGATTAACCCGGCTCTTGAGCTACACCTGTCCTTGCGAAGGGAAAACTAAATCACCGGGCGATATTCACGTTCTCCCAATATTGATCAAGCCTGACAGCGCCCAGTTCCCAGTGGTTGGTTATCGAGCCTGAGAGAGAAATTTTGTGGTCGCTGTCTCTATCTTTCCCCCACTTTCACACAATAAACGTCTGCCCATCCACTTTGTGTTGGAGCACGAAAAATGAACAAAAGACGTGGAAAACGAAAGTGAACACACAAAAAGACTTGGTTCGCCGATCAAACAAGAAGAAGTAATACAAGCGTTTGTTCGTTGGAACGAGCTCTTTTCTAAAAATCGTTGGAGCGAGCCAAAATTCTGTGATGAAACTGGAGGACAAGAGACAGAAGGCGAGGAAGGCGATAAAACCCGCTGAGATAACAGTTCTGGAAGTGGAATTGATTCAACGGTTTAATTACATTAGAGCTCAATTCGTCAAAATGTCCCTTCGGAACAATAATAAATCGCTCTCTCGACGACAGAGGTAAATTACTGGGTTTACCGGTCGACGATGATTTACCACCGGCAGGGCGGGCCACTCGAGGGGATTCGCACGTGCGAGAGACGTCAATACCTACAGGATTACTTAGTAACCGATAGCAGGAGAATCGATAGTACATCACAAAAATCCCGGTTATCGATAATCGCGAGTCATTTGAGTGCCTCAAAAACGCTCTTGCAGGTAGTTTTAATAATCGATTATTGTAATAATCGTTACTGAGCGAGAAAATTGCAAGAATTGTTAACAAGTGGGCGTACAGCAACCGGACTCTTACAACTTTGGGATGAAGAGACATTTATGCATGTCTATCTCTGGGGACTGACTAGCCCACCTTAGTAGAAGTCGAAGCCGTGGAGGGGGGGGGGGCTCATCAAAACCAACTGCGTTGCTCCAGATAGATCTTATTGGCAAATGTACTAGAGAAAATAGAGCGAAGGTAAAATCCACTGCCTGAGCGTTGAACATGAAGTAACAAAATCATTACAAGCATTACAGAATTACAAATCATATTTGGGTAGTTCCTGCTACTTCCCAGACACTTAGCACCGAACACGTCATGTCACATTACTGCAGACAAGATTTCAGGTATTAGTCGTTCATACAAGTGATGGGAAGAATGACCGAAGTCTTGACGAGCTCAATTTTCATACGCCAAAAAAAAAAGTGCTTCACTATGCCGGTCCTCAACATATGGAAGAGGACCAGCCGATTGTGAATTTTCCGATATTAAACGTTAGTCTTAAAGCGTTTGTAGCTCCTTGTATTTCAAGTACTGTTTTTACTTTCCTTAGCCCTAGGTAGTGGAAAAAAAGTTTCGTGATTGGCTGACATTTTTCATAGTCTTCTTCAGAGCTGAACGTCTCAAAGCATCATTCGAGTAAATGGTCTGTGTGTGTATGAAGACGATTCAAACAGAGCAGTTGAACCAGATCGGCTCAAATACAATAGACTACAGATCAATATGGAACCGAAATAAGGCCACGAGCAAAATCGGTTCAAAACTAACTAAAGTTATCATAGTGATCGAAACAAATATTTTTTATTTCAAAAATGGCTATAAAGAATTACACAAGTACCAAACAATTGGACAGTAATATGCTACCTTCATTAAGGGGAAGTTAAAGGGAGCAGCACAAACAATTATCAACAATTTCGAAAAGATAATCGGTATTAGCGATGCTTTTTCTTAATAAACTCCGCTCATATGATGTTAGAAAAAAATGGCATGGTAGCTCTAACGGGAAATCCCGAGCTCGAGTTTTGTCTGAGCATTCCAGTCCAGCTCTCCTAACCTGAGTCCTTTCAAATGGGAGCCCACCCGTTCAATCATCCTCCCCTGACGACAAAAAGCTTAAAGATTATTACCGGATCTCGCGACGGATAAACCCTACAAAGTTTCCATAATGTTCAGTTGGGATATTTCTTACCTTCCTACCTCCCACCACTCATTTTATAACCTCTTATTAGGCAATATGCTCTCAGCTCTTTCCCATACTCAATTCTCACAAAACTATTAGTCGACACTCAGTTCTCACCCAGTTACTCACTCACTCCTTGCTGTCGTCCCTACGCTGGTTCACCAAACTAGAGACTACCTCATGTCGCATCAACTCTGTCACTCACATGCTCTACTCTACATTCTACGCCTGCCATTCACAAGTGTAATTGCAGTCCTCTCTCTCACTCTCTCTCTCTCTCTCTCTCTCGCTCTCTCTCTCACTCTCTCTCTCTCTCTCTCTCTCTCAGTCTATCTCTCTCTCTCTCTCTCTCTCGCTCTCTCTCACACACACACACACACACACACACACACACACATACACACACATACACATACACACACACACACACAGTCAATTCATTCGTCTCCACTGTCTTGCACCCAACACTGCCTATACGCTGACAGTTGAGTACCGTACATAGGATAATAAGCAGCAACTCCAGAAATTCCAGAGCTTAAATCATTGACTAACATTTCTCACAGTTTTTATTTAACAATTCCAAAACGCTAAACAAGAATTTCCACAAAGAAATCAAGTTCGTCTCATGGAAACTGATCACTCAATAAGGGCAACTTAGTACATTCCGAAGAATCACTTTCTATAATAACTCCAAGTTATGATTCATACAGTTTGAAGAGACAATTAGACTAGTAGCTAGTGATATTCAAATCGCTCAATATACACGAGGTTGAACTGACTAGTGTGATATATTTTTCTTATAAATCTTGTTCAAGCGTTCTCATGAAAATCGCGTGGGTAGTCCAATACGTTACCTGCCCAATGGTAGTTTAATAGCTGTTATTAAACAACTAGGAGCATCCCTTGACACGTAGGAACCCAAAATATTGCTGTTCTTTGGAGTAACTCTTTTCGCACTCAACAAGAGTAACCCAATACATTTTGTAACCTTAAGCGGTACCTATTTAGTTTCATAAATCATATAAACTGAGATTGAATTAGAGGCTAGAGTTACAAAAGCTGCAAACTGCGTACTGAGCAAAGTTGTGTGATGCGCCGCACCAGATATTGTTTGTTTGTATAGCCCCGAAGGTGGTCAATAAACGTTAGCCTAGAAAGGGCCTTTTTACTTCTTTAGCCCTACGTGTTAGGGAAGAAGGTTATGTAATTGGCTGACAAAAACTCAATTCTCTTCGAATCATTACGTTTCAAGGGCTTTAAGTCCGAGAAACACAAAAATTCATCGTAGTCTAATCAGACTCCTTTGGTATTTACAATTGGCAGCTGTCCGCTTGCATCGCATTGTGTCCTTTCACGTGACGCCAACGAACTGGAGGGCACACCAGGGCCAAGTCAGCTACTCAAACTCAACGTAACAAACTCGGTTTTTTCCTTGCCCACCACGCTGATTAATTCTGGCAGTTGGCACACCAGCAGTTTAGGGCAGATGGCATTGTCCTGTCACATCACTACAGTTGATCCTGTACAAAGTCCAATACCTCGGCCGCAAGCATATTGTACGAGGGGCATAATAAATTGTTAGATTAGACCTTTCGGGCAGTGGTTCCCATCAAATCGGGTTCGAATTGAGCTATTCTCAGGAAGAATGAGAAGCAATGATAAGTAAGGCTCCCGTACCAGAGTAACATGATGTGTAAGGACTCACCTCTGAAGTGTTCAAACTGACGAAACGTTTCCGGACGGAGTGCATAGGTTTGACTAAAACGCCAGAATATCTTGCCGCGCGCTGAGTAAAGTTATGTCCGCGGACTGGTGGAACACGGAATGAAAATTCACCGAGTAATATTAAGTAATAACAAGTAACGCGGATCCACATCGGTTTTATGAGAAACGGATTTTTTGTCGCGGAACACAAAACACGAACGCGCGCTGGTGTCACCAAACTTTCCAAACAACATTTAATTGATAAATCCGAATTTTCAGTAATTAAATCGGGTTTCTCCAAGGTCGTTTGAAATGATTAAACGATCAGAATGAAAAAATCTACGATTAAATTGACCAGCCAATTTCGGGACTAGGCATCGTCCTGAATCAACGATTTATCAACCACCTTAATCCGCCTATGTTTGTTTAAATCCGCGAATTCTGGGATTCACGTGCGTACTAGCCTATTTATCTAAAACTAGTTAGTCTGATAGGCCTAGTTCACTTGATTTGCAAGAGATATTTTTAGTTTTTTGAGTCCTCTTCATATTTGTACGTTTCAAGGGCTTCTGAGTCCAAAAAAAATGTTCTGTGTGCCTGTGAACGCGTTTGAGAGAAAACGGATGAAACTAATCGGCTAAAGTGTCATATTTAGCTCAAGTTCCTAAGGACTTATCATAGTAATCAAAATACCAAATCTTGTTTTTCTCAAAAATATCTACAACGATTTTGATTAAATTTTCAGCATGAACAGCTACAAATAACTACGATTTTTTAGACTACGGTATACGGCCCGGACAGGGGGCATTACAGATTTGGAATCGTAGTATCAAATGGGCAGTGGGGGAGGGGGGGAGTGAATAAACAATTTTCTGACCGAAGACTGAAAACAGAATGAATAATAAACCAAAAGCATGTAGATAGTCTCCCAAACCTCTTGTATATCTCTTGTAAACTCAATAAAGGTTGTGGTACAATGTGGTTCCTACGTTGTTATAATCTAAATGAAAAACTAATAAATATAACAAATAAAACTAATTTGATTAGTTTCTAGAGTGAATAATCGCTAAATGCACTTGGGGGCTACACAAATAAGCTGAGGTAGAGCATTTCGTAGCAGCCGTTATTTTCGAGGACCAAAGCAGACCCAACGAAGAACAGAGATCAAGCTGGATGGAATTAGTCATTCAAGAAACCGTGTAATTGGTCCTCTAACAAATTCAGCGCGCGTTCTAATGCTCAGATGACATACCATTGCACCAGAATCATTTTATGACGAACTATCCAAATAAAATCATAACCTTTGAACTGCCGAAATAAACCCCGTATTCTCGTCCGCTTTTCGTGCGTTTCAAGTAAGAGAAATTCGCGAAACAATTTAAAACAAAACGATAAAGCAGCTATAAACTCAAATCATTAAGGTATAGGCGGTGCCCCGTCTGCGAAATGGTCTTTGTTTGGCGAGCGGTAACCGCGACGCGCCGAGCCAACTTTTAACCGCTACGACTCCGTTTTGAAGAATTCGCGGTTTGTTATGATGTTTAAATCGTAAACCACGTTGGTGAAACCCGCTATATGGCATAGTAAATCTAAGATCAGTGATCATTGAAGATTGTTTTAAACGACAAATGTGAGCGTTTGGTGGAACCTCCGGGTGACTCGACTTCCGTTGAGAGCCGACTGAGACGCAGTGGACGAGGCGAGGCGGTGGCCGCGCCGCTGGGAAGAGTAGCTCGGAGCTAACTGCAGGCGCTCAAACAAACCTAAGGACGGCCTAAGGGACATGTTTATTTACTTTCACGTAACACGGGCTATACATATTTTCCGCCAGCAACATTTTTTTCAGCCCTCCCCCCCCCCTTCTAAATTTGGCCCTGAAACTATGTCCGTTCAGCGTCCAGGCAATATTTGGTCTAAAAAATCCGTTAATTCGCTTGTTTCACACAAAAATAACACTTGAGATCTAGTTGTAGTTGCACGGCCATCGGACAAAACCCATGGTTATCATGACAAAAAAATTGTTTTTTTAAATTAGCTGAAAACGAAATGTGTTTGGCCTCATTTCCTATGTATATTACGATGCAGCGTCGAATTAGACGGTTTTCGGAGGCGTAAGGTTGTGTCGAGCTGAGCAATCATGCTGTGTAAGAGAATAATCAACCTCAGCAATTACTTCTGTATCTACCTTTTGAACAGTGATATAAGCCACGATAGCTCGGAAAACGAGATTTGTCGAATATTAATTTATCGATTTTCCAGTTTCCTCAAAAACGGCTCTAACGATTTCGACCAAACTTACAGAGTACTCTTAACCGACCAGTACCTATATAAAAGTTCCTGTAGAAATGCGTTGAACGAAGATATAGCACCCGTATTAAGTAGCCCGTTAATGTATTACTATTTCCGATAGGCGATTTCAACATCATCAGTAACAAGCACCCAGAGTTGCAACATTGATTAATATTTTTTATGGACAGCGCCAAATAATACTGCGGTACTATAAATTACTATAAATTGACGAGAGCATTACAACAAATTATCAAACATTTCGAAAAAATCTATTTCAGCGCTGCCCCCCCCCCCTCACCGATCTATAAATCTAGCTCATATGATACTAGCGCTCTCTGAAAAATGAAGATAATTTGTTTTCGATCCATCTTCAAAATGCGTCATAACCTCCTTATACACATAAGCACACAACTAGGTAGGGAAGTGGGTGCATAGCTCATGGGATGGCTGTGCGAAACAACAACTGATGTTGTTGTGTGCTCGGACTAAACTAATGACAAGCCCAAGTAAATAAGCAATAAAGGCTGAAAAGGTCGTTCTGGAAACTCCACCCCGACCAACCACTCGACAGTCATAGTAAGCCGCCAATTGACCTATTGATTTTCCATAAACCAACAGTTCTTACTCGTTCTCCGATTATTCGCATCCCTAGCAGCCCAGGAATGAAGAGCGAGGACAAAGTGGATGCAGATGTGGCTGGTTACTAGCAAACGGGTATGAACGTCAACAGCAGACCAGACCTTAGTACGTTTTCGTTACAACGGCCGATTCATCCGCATGTGGATAAAGATCAACTTATTGAGGTCACGGATGTCCGAGCTTAAGGAGAAATATCTGGTGCGACGCATCGCATTACTGTCCTCGCCCTCGCGTAAATTAGGCAGTACGCAACACGAGCACTGTGCCCTCATTCAACGCGTTTCTACAACAACGTCCATGAAAAATAAAATCTAGTTACTGGTTAGTTGAACGTGCTGTTCAAGTGTAAAACTAACTTATATTGAAAATCAAATGTTTGTCCCTTTCTTTAAGAGAGTTCAACGTACAATACTGAGAAACTGGTTGAGCTTAACTTAATTAACGGAATGAATTGCGTTACTCCTACGTATTTGACCACTCTTTTTGAGTGACCAACGTGTTGGTAATTTATGGGACTGTCAACATTATATTTTTAGGAAGGCACGTGTTTAAATTTCTGGATATTGAGGGGAAAAACTGTGAAAATAATTTGCTTCAGCTCCACGTACAGTTCACGATTTTTCCCCACAGTCCGTAAGAACATGATAAAATAACTTTACGTTCACTTCAATATTAAACTAGGAAGTACTGATTTGAGACTAAGGAAAGAGTTGTCAAGAAGAAACATCTGACTCTCTGCGTTGACAACGAATAATAATAACAATACGGAAACCTAACTCAGGATCAAGATGAGCAAAAAAATTGGGAAAATCGAAGTACCCGAATTTATAGAGGTGCTCCTACACATTCCTAGGCCGTTAAGAGCAGTCAACGTATTCGGGTTGATGGAACTGCCAACTCGATTTTTTTTTAGAAAAGTGTGCGTTTACGGTTCGGCTTTGAATCGATTTCACTCTCATAGTGGCTCATGTGAAATTTGGTTCAGGCGTTTTCTCAAATGCGTTCACAGACACGCGCACAAACCTTTTGACCAAGTTTTTTTCGGACTCAGAAGCCTTTGAAACGTGAAAGTAAGATAAAAATTCCAAAAACTCTTTCACCTGATTACATAACTTTCCTCTCTTCTACGTAAGGCTAAGGAAAGTAAATAAACGTTAGTCAACAATATCTGATCGCATCACACAACTTTCCTTAGCTTTACGTAAATTTAATGGTTTTCATGACTTTTGCGACTAATTAAATTTATTGGTTTATTATTCATTCTGAATAATAACCCTATGTTTTCGGTCACGAAAAATTTTGTACAACCCCCCTTCAAAATTTGATACTTACGATCGGACGAAGCTCATGGTTGTTATGGACCAAAAATGGTTAAAAAAATTAACGAAACACAGTATAATCGCAAATAAGCCTGTTTCGTATCATTTTCAAGGTATTTTTACATAACACCCGCTCCACTCGCAACTCGTGTCAATTGCCGAGGGTTCACTGTTAGTCCCCGTCCCAATTTCCCCGCCTCTTTTTGCCCGACAGGGCAGAGAAAGGTTAGGGCTATTCCTCCGCACACCCCTACATCGGATCATAAATGCCTACAGACGTTTACGGGCGCCTGGCACCGGGGGAATATTTAGTTTCCGTATTTCCATTGTAGTCAGGTCATGTTTCGTATGGTTTACTAGTATTTTTCGATGCTGAATCGAATGGAATGGGTCTCGGAGCTGTTCATGAGAATAATAAACCATTGTGTAATAATTTGCAGGGTTTTTTCACTTAGTTTATTTCAACTTGGTAAAACATAACTACACGGTGGTAGAAAGTGATAGCGCTCATAGTGCCGAAATTTATTGTGGTTATGCCCACCATGCAGAGAGTTAATGAGACTTAGAATAGGATTTTTTTAGAACGATTATAATCACTGTACCGGAATTATAGGGTAAAAACTGTGAGACATAGTAATAAGTGGTACGACTGGAATTGAAACTCCAGAAAATCTTGAGTAGCTACTATATATATCTTATGGGTGTTATCAAACGTTCATCGTATAGATATTTGATAGAACTACAACGTCAATTTTTCTCAAGATTCCAGTAAAACTTGAGCGGAATTCATACTGAAAAAAACTGCTAAAATTGATTTTCGTCGAAATGTTTAGTAATTTATTGTGCTGCTCTGCAATATCGTCGGGTCATTTGAAACCATTCACACGCAAAAATCGTTAGAATTTGTGAAAAAATTAGTGTTTTGACCATAATGATAACTATAGTAGTTGTTGGGCCAATTTGACTCATGCCCTTATTTTGGTGTCCCGTGGTAACCTGTGGGCTAGATATCAAGTTAGAGCTGATGTGGTTCGACCGTTTTTGTTCAATAGCGTTGTATGCTTGTCAATATGTCTGTCCCTGAATCCTCGGAGAGAGTTATATCAGTTGACAGTCATGGCGGTTGCGGTTTCGCTATCATGCGAGTACCCAGCCACTCACTCAGCATCAATCTTGCGGAGGTATGGCAGGTTTGGTCATTTTGCCAGTCTTCCGGTGGAGAGCTGTTGCCCGAGTGTTCCCCCACGCGGAGATATGACTCCCGGGGAATCCCGTGTTGTCTGGAAGTTCTTAATTTGGTTTCCCGCCTGATCAAACTATTTACTTTGGTGGCAAGTTTCAAAGGGACAGATCAACTGTGACCACGTTTCTTTGCCATGACCTTCTTTGCATGCTGGGCAAACGGTTATAGGCTTGCTTAGAGTAGCAACCACTGCTGATACGTATGGCTGCTCTTACAACGACCGTCGCTCACTGTTGTAGTAACTATAGTGGAGATACACGTGGTTTCATCTTTCCTCCGCAGCGGCGGCGCAAGACGTGCAGTATGGAGAGCTTTTGAGATATAAGAAGTGGAACCGCGAGTTGAAGTCGACATGTCCCAAATGGAACTGGCGGAACACACACACACACACACACACACACACACACACACACACACACACACACACACACACACACACATAAAGAGTCTGACCGACGAGCAAAGGAGGCGGCACTAAGCGACCCTAAAGTTGAGTCTTCCCCAATTCCAAAGTCAAGAGTACTCAATTTTGGCGGGACACACCGGACGGTCGAGGAACGTTTCCTTCCCACAAATACGCGTGTTCGTGTTCCGGGGAGTCCCATGACTGGGATCATTTGGTGTTTCGGTGGTCCTAGTTTAACAGCTAAGGGCGTGGTTGGAGCGGAAATGTGTTCTCGAAGACGAGGTGTGGCCAATGCGAATGAAGTAGCTGGACCGCGATCATTTAGAACATCATTTTTCCTTTCACGGGTAAGGAGTTGGTTTAAACTTCGACGTGGTTTTGGTGTGACGTTTGAACAAAAGAGTGGAGAAAATGGAAAACTACAAAGAACAATTAATGTTAAGGAAGGGGCACTTAAAGGATAACACGTGTATACGTGTGTAGTGTTATAAATGGTTAAAGATTCTGAAGCATACTAAGTGAAGCCTGTAATCGTGAGTTGGGAGAAAGCAGAATTAATAATTTATTTGGAAAACATAAACACATACACCATTTTCCCAAATAGGGGTTTTCGAACTGAGTAGGCGTGAAAACTCCAAGATCTGATGAAAATTTTTTCAGCCGATTAGATGACTTTCCTTTCCACTTCGTAGAGCCAAGGAAAAGGACTGTGGTTCGCATTCCGGAATTCCTTGGGTTGTTCTGTTCAGACGTCGTCGTTCCTGTCCCTCCATCTTGCCTCGTCTTCATCTTGATTCAATAGACTGAAGAAATTTGAGCTTATTAGAAGCTGTGAGATTTGAGCCATACACTTTTATATAAATCCCCCTCCCCTCCGCCCGGTAACTGACTCCACTTTTTTCCCTTCATAACCCGAAAAGGCTTGATCCTCTCGAGTTGAACGGTTGTCTACGGAGTCGACACTCACAAACTCTCATTTTCCTATTCCGAACGAGGAAATCGCCGGAAAATTGGATCAAGTTTCGGGATTATCGTCGAAGCGTCGGTTATGGAAATGCTATCGATCGGAGGGCGCCCAAGTTCCGTCCTCTTAACAGCCCATCAGATGCAAATTGGCTTTCGAATCTGCTGTGCGGTCGCCTGGTGGCTTTCCGGCGGTCGGCCCCTCAAATGGATAAATAATCCGTCAAGTTTAAGCTTCGCTAATCAGACTTGAGCCGAATTGCATTTTCGGCGAAATGTCGTAAGATTTAATACGAGCGTAAATCGTTTGACTGAAAGCGTGAAACTGAAAATTTCAAGAAAATAACCAGAACTTAATTATTGAGACATAACGTTAATGGATACTCCTCCCAATTGTGGGGCTTCTCTGTAATTAGTCAAGACGACTGTGGGAGAATACGTTAGAAGAATCTGTGGGAGTGAGGCACTCCAAATGCTTTATCTCAGAGCAAACATCTATGTCGAATTGGGGGGATCATCACCGAGCACTGCAAAACGAACAAACACATGTATGTTATGAGCATGTCGACACCCCTCGGTGCAGGTGGTGTGGCGTGGATGAGGTGACTCCCTACCACGTCTTGGCTAGTGCCGGAGACTTGAGGGGGAGCGATTTCTTGTCTTTGGCACTACTTCTCCTGAGGTGAACATCAAAGAAGAATCTTGCAGGGAATACCTGGTATTCCTTAAGAGGCTAGGCTTCGACCTGTGAGGCATTGGACTGGCACAATAGGGATTTAGGCCGCGGTGCGCATCCCAGCTTTGGAACAGTCAAAGAACAATATAGAACGTTAACGGGATGGTGAGATTCCAAACATCAGTTGAACATTTAATCGTTGCTTGCTGAGACATAGGACTGCATCCAGTAGGTGCTCAACGGATGGCGTTCTTTGTCGCTAATGAAGCAGTTGAACATTTTGAGAGATTTGTACAAAGCCCATGCAGTCCCTGCTGAGGGCGTTTTGCCTCCCAATCACCACGCAAATTAGTGGAAGTGAGAGACCCTAAAAATCCTGCTTTGACTCAATTTCACAACTTATCTATGGGTGGTGATTCACCAATGCCATAAGTTACAACCTGCAGCTACAACCCGTAATTATCTTACTTACTTTACGTCGAGAGCGGGGTCGCCGCTAAAAAGACGATTTATTTCACAAATTGTTAGCGTATTCTGAATCTCTCTGCCGTGCAACGCATTATTACATTCCTATTGACATTAAATCTAGTCAATGCCATATCAATGCTTCTTATGGAGGTATAATCAAAGGCCATCTCAATATCCACTAAGTCTCCCACAGAAATCTCCTTATTTTCTGCCTACCGCATGCAATGTGGAGTCAAATGATGGCGATAGACATGCCAACTATCAGCCAGGGGTATCAATCTCAAACATCCGTCTTTCAAGTACCTATCATACTGTTAAATATAACTAAATAGCGATTCCTTATTTTCCCATTCAACGTTCAATATTATTTTTTGGCGGCGTTCATGGGGAAAGAAATTTACGATTTAATCTTCGACCATTAATCTTCTTGATTTGCCAGCAAAAAAAGGAAGATGAATTGGAACCTCCGATACGCCTTTCTATCCGTCTTTTTTTCGTTCTTCTTTACCGGAAACGAAACGGTAATTATACCCGGCCGACAAAAATGAGGCCCACTGAGATGAGATTGAATGGAAGAGGCCGCTACCTTCGGCGGCACAGCTGAATGGAAAAATACCGTAAGAATTTGTTCGCTCTTCGAAACTCGACCAGAAGAAACTCAGATAAGAGGATTCGAGATAAGATTTTATGCCCATTTTTTTACGTTTTTTTTTTTATTTTACTTTTTATTCGTCGTCGTGATTTGTTTGTTTAGTCTCTTTTGAGGATTGAACTTTTGATGGGTCGCTGCTACGCCCGGATGCTCGGAAATTGCGTGGAAGTCTTTAGATGACCTTCGTGAGGGCGTACAGTAATGATTATTCTGAGGAGATCAATGAGTCCTAATTATAACCAAACCAACTCCGTCCGAGTAAAAATAGGATTTTTTTCTCTAAATAATTGAGTAATCTGAGAAACTACGCGAATAGTTATATAAAATAGCTGGTGGGTATCGAAACATCCTTCTATGTATAACTACGTCAGGCTGAACATTTTTAATTACTGATCGTTCTAGAAATTTCGAAATTGTAAAAACACACAATTTTCGATACATTTAAGTTGTTATCTCTATTCCATGCACCATAATTGTAGGTAGTTCCTGGTCGATGCTGTAAATTTGGTGAAATTCGAACTAGACTCACACACGAACTACGCGCTGAAATAAGGTTTTTCTGATTCAGTAGGCCTCAAACTGATCTGATAATGATCTGAAGAAACTCCAACTTTTTTTTTGAAACGATTACAATACTTTCCTTTCCTTTGGGACTAAGGTCTAATGAAAACAACTTGCTTTCGCCAGATTGGAACACTTTTCTTATCCTTCAGGTTGCAGAAAGTAAACGCTCGTATTTTAATACCTACGAGGAGGGTTATGAAAAAAGTGGACAACACACAACAAATGACGACATCGCGATTCGACGAGCAGGCGAGTTACGGGAGCAAGGGAGCATTTTTTTCACGTTTTTGAAAAATGATTTTGAGAATGCAGTCAATCCACTTTAAAATTCTTTCACGCAGAGCGGCAAATCCAGTCGTAAAGTTAACACGTATCCGTTAGGAACAACGCACTCAAAACATTCGACAAAATTAAACTTCGATTTCCCTTTTCAATCCCCGCCAGGAGGAGACTGCTAACAGCTACCCCAAATCAAATGAGGCGGAATTGGAGTATTGGTATTGAACGGCAAGGGGTTGGCCTTTATTATGCCCCCTTCGATATATATCTGTAAGGTTCCTCGAATATGTCACCTATTTGAATGAGGAAAATGGTTCAGTCATTACGAGGTTGTTCGTAAACACTTCACTCTCGTTCTTATTAAATCCAGCTAAGAGTAAGATGAAACGTTCTCCTTCAAACGGTTACTCACTCCCCGGTCTCGGGCGATTTCCTTTCAATTGCGTTATGGACGTGTTTCAAATTATAAATGCACAACTAACGGGGCAAACTCTCACTACGACACGGCAGAAATTACAATAAAATTCGTATATCCACTCGACCACAGCTCAAGCTTAACAGTTGACCTTTTTCTTCGATTTGTAGAAATTATCAGTAAGAACTATTATGATTACGACTCCTTTCCGGGTTGCTAGGAAGCGTTACATCGTTTACACCGGCAAAATGTTAAATATCACGTATATTGGTTTGCAGTCTCAAGCAAATAAATACGAACCCTACAAATTCAATGATATATTCGTTCAACGACTTTGTACGGAAACATTTATGGAGTACAGAGTTTAGGTCCGAAATACAACTTAGTACAAATACAAGTAGCAAGAAATTCAACTTAAATTGGATTAAACTCATAAAAGCAGCTGTTGAGAAACTCAGAAAAAGGCAAATTTAAGAGGTAGTTCAGCAAATCTCATTTTCCCATGCAACATGTTGGCTTATATCTCTGTTCAACGGATAGCGACAGGAATAGTTGAGGAGAACAATTTGTGGCCAGGTTGATCAAATTCAGTTAAGCATTTACGGCAGAAATGTCGAAAACGTATGACCAAAAGATTTTTGTTGGTATCCCTGTTTAACAGATGTTTCCCGTGATTCGACTGCAAACGCACCACACACACAGACCAGGTACCGACATTAGGCTTTTTCGATCCAGTCAAAACGCAAAAAGATCTGAAGAACACTGTGTTCTTACAAGATTGCACTACGATTTCGATAAAAACAAATTTTATATTTCAACGGGTTTGGAGCAGTAACAATTGTAGATTTGTGTAGCACCAACGGTTTGAGAGATACGATTTACAATATCAAAAACAACCCAATTTATTGAAACCAACCAATACAAGACACGGGAAATGTTGATAAGGAATTTTTGTGTGCTATGTGCTGGCAAAGTTTGTCACACGTTAAGTTATTCACCTGATTACTAACCTCACAAACTTGGTTAAGCGCAGGCAAACGAATGGTCAGACATTAGTCGACATCTCACCGGAAGCTCAGAATTCTGTACGTACTTTTCTCTACTTGCTTCTTTCATAACTCCTCGATTCGAGCCTCTTATTATTTATAATAAATAACGTACATAAGCGTGTATACCGTTTCTGGATGCTCTTGAGCCAGTCCGATGTTTCATTTAATACACGTCGTCATAACGTCACGTGAAATCAGTCATCTCGTTTGATTACATTCGAGTGAGTTTGCAATCGACTCAAAAAAAGCTCTTGTAATTCTTAAGGGTGTTCGTTAAACAGGCCGGATGAGGGTTGAAACTCCTAGGTGATTATGAAATGTCACAAATTCACACAATTTTGGGCACGACCTAAAATTTCCAGTTGGGGTTTCACTTCATCGTAGCTTCTACTTTCCTTAGCCCTAAGAAATATGAAGAAAAGCTATCAATTTAGCTAATTTTTACGGTTAGTTTACAAGAGCCATTTATGATCCAATTTTAAACTCACTCCTTTCGGAAGTTATCGAGCAAAATGATGGATGTATACGACAATCCAAATCGCCGAAAATCTAGAATTAGTTAGGGAATGTCATAGAACGGATTTTGGTACAAAAATTCGCTCTAAACTTTTTGACGGTTTCGCCAATACGAACTTTATTTCCTCGGAAAGGTTGCTACAAAGTTTATTTACGGAATACAGCAAGGAGTTCGTCGATCAGTCCGAAAGTCAAGTTAGTCATAGTCATAGTTCCTAGATCTCACAGGATAAGAGTTCAAAATAATGATTCACGTTCATCGTCGAGTTGCAAATCGTTTCTTGTCGTGGGGCTGTAAATTAAAACGGTAGACAAATTCAAGTAGTTCGAATTGACAAGTTAATAGGCAAATCTGACTAAGTCGTCTTAATTCTTGTAGGGCAGTTGGCTAGGAGAACACAATTCAAACGAAAGTCTTACCTTATCAAAATAGGGTCCGCTGACCTTGTTGCATCTTCTTGTTTTCGGAAAATAAACAAAAACAACACTCGTCGAAATCACGAAACAAACTCAGTTAAACGAAAGAAAACGGACGAGGAAGAAATTTTCCGAAGATCGCGTCCGAAAATTGAACGACGAAATAAAAAAACCGGCAACGCGAAGACAAATCACAACAAATAACCAACTAGCATTTATTTTATACGGGATTTAAAGTCAATTGTGGCGTGTTTTCGGTGCGAAGGGAAACAGAATTTGGAGTTTGAAGTTTTTTTGTTTTTTTTTTAGTGATGAAAACACAAAAGGTTGATGGAATTAAAAGACAAAAAACCCGAGCGTGAAACCGACTACACCTTCGCGTCGCGAGCCCGGGGGCTGAACTGGCGTTGGAAGGAAACCGGGGCCGCTGCCTCATTGTTGCCAACCGCAGCCGGCCGTCCCGAGGGCAACGCGAAATTTCCCTTTCGGAAGTTGCGACGGTCAGTCATTCCGTCGCATTTCGCTTAATAACAACCAATCATATCAATTACATATAGTTTTGAAATGACTACTAACAATTATAGTTTGTTGTATTGCACCATTTAACTTTCTAGTGAAATTCAAAATCCTTTTTCCTTTAAACGAGTAATTATAACGGTTCCCATAAAACGTGTTTATTCCTTCTTTGTGATGTAAAGTGATGATATGTCTGTGAAATTAAAGTCCTACAAACTGGAAATATTTACTTCTATTTACCATTCGAAGCTTCATGAACATTATAGTTTTCTGCCTGTCTTAGCCCTTGATTTCTTGCCACAAACAAAATTATGGTTCCATTTTGACTACCTTTAAGAAGTTCCAACCAAAGAAGAGATTAATTCGGTGCACTCTCTAGCGGCATAGGCCTTTTCACGTAATTTGTTTTACATTTAGTTATTAAACCGAAGTGTCAACAAATATCGTTCTAAATAAGTCGATGATCGAAAGGAACGAATCTGCATGATTGGGTGATCATCGTCGACTTGACTCTTCCTCGCGCCATTTTCCGCCATTTGTTTACATCCGCGAGGGTTTTCGTTCGAGAGCCTACGAACTCATTTATTTTATTGTATTCTTTAAAGTATTGCCGGGTTTTCATTTCTACGCTAACATCTACGAGGTTTTTCATCACGTTTCATTCGATTTTCACACCCACGTCAATAGTCAAGCAAAAACGCGGCCAATTATTACATAACGGATTATTATTATCTTGCACAGAATAAGAGCAACGGAACGACAAAAATTGGCATTTTCTACTCGGTACTAGGCAGTTGGTACGACGTGACGAGTCGAACTGGCGGGTCATTGGAGTGAGGCAATGAGAGGATATGAGGGCGAAGGAACGGATTTTATAGGCCACTGCAGATTTGGAATTCCCGTGTCTTGAAACGTGAAGAGTCACATTTTGAGGAGGGATTGTAAAAAGCATGTTCCTGACCTGATTGAAATGAGGAAAAAAGTAGATGAGTTATTAATTCGATTGAAATGTGACGAAAATGATGGTGAAACGAGGAATTTTCCTTGGTAAGCCTTTTTGATTGTGAAAAATATTCGTTAGCTTTAAACTCTAGAACTTCTCCTGGATTAATTACTGCTTTTCCAAACGTTGAACTGAATTTTTACTTTCTGCTGCACAAAGGGTAAAAAAAGTAGCGCAATCACGCCAAAAAAGGGGTTATTAAGGTTTTGAGATCTAAAAGCCTTTATTTCGGTGGCCTGTGTGTATGCGCCCTTTGTCAGATTTGCGGGAGAACGGCTGAAACGGCTCGTTATTTTCGTTGTTGTTTGGTTCGCCAGTTTTCGAAGAAGCAAGAATGTGGTTATGAGCAATTTCCATCAACTAGACTGCGATGGCCGGGAAGGTGGTGGGACCAACTCTGTACAAAAACGATAGTTTTCGCTTGAAAATTGCTGTACTGATTTTGATTGAATTTCAAACTCAAATACTAACCAAAATACGCCAGACAACTTCCCTTTTGGTTTATTATTCATTAAGAATAGTAACCCTGTAGGTCCGGTACGTTTCGGTCAGGACATCTTTTTTTTTACACAATCGTCGAATGGAATGAATATCAGACGAGTACAACTGACACTACAGCAAAAGTAATCGTTTCATCGACTCGCCACGTCGTGCCAATTGCCTACAGGCGCCTACGAGTGACTGGAATATTTAGTTTTCTTCATTCAGCTGTAGTCAGGTCATGTTTCGCATGGTTTACTGGTATTTATCGACGCTGAATGGAATAGGATGGGTCTTGGGGCTGTGAGACTCCGTCAAGCTATTCAAGAAAATAATAAGCCGTTGTGTAATAATTTCCAGGGTTTTTTATTGCGTTGAATGATCATGGTGGACACTCTTGTGACGCCCATCTCTCTGAAAACTGAATTTTTTCGATAGCTTCGCTATTCTAGAAAGTGAAAGAAGAATCTCAGCAAAATTTTGTGGTTACTTTTATGACGCACAATGACAATATGTTCATTGAGTAGCTCCTTCGAACTTCGTTACTTCAACTGTATTTAGACTTCAAATATAAGTCTAATAACGCCGTAATCTAATCGCAAAATAAAAACTAAACCCGAACAAACGCTATTCGTTTCGAAGGGCCTTTCCCCTTAATTTTTAGAGTAATCGCTGTAATCAATTCTATTGTTCTCGTTTGTTGTTTGTCTACAATGACATGGTTGAGTTAGAAGGAAGATAGAAGAACAGCAGAATGGCAAATTAGAATAATCGGTGAGCTCTCAGTTTGTTTTTAGTAACTTGTTTTCACTTGTCTAGTGGCGCTTATCTTCATGAATTGAAAATGACTCCACTTCACCGTTCAGTCACCTTTAACCGGAAATCGAGCCCTCGTTCTGACAGAAATGATTTAAGCCGTAAGTTCCAGTCGTGTAGGCCCCTGGGGGTTAAATTTACATGGATCATCGCCAATCCTGTCCCTGAAGTATGTCAGTCTCTGATATCGTACGTGCATTATGTAGTCAAGTAGACCAATTCATTTGTTTTATTATTAATAGCGCGTTTTCGTAGAAAATACAATTAATGCGATTGCGTCAAAATGTTAGGGAGCAACTTTTCGAATAACTTTTCTTTCTACTTTGTATACACGCTCAATAACATTTGATAGTTCAATACGACACAGAAACACAAACTGCTCGTGTTATTTCTCAGGCTGAGTTCGTTAAGCAGCAGAATCGAATGATTTCGAATGCAGTCCGTAGTTCAATTTGCGGGAGAACGGCTCAAATGATTGAGCAGGTTCTTTTAGTGGGGGGGTTTTTTTTTTTTTGAGTTTAGAAGACGCGAAAAAAGGTTACGGTCGACGTTAAAGAGGTGTGGGGGCCGAACATGTACCAAAAACTAGGGGTTTTCGCATTTTCTCTAAACCAGCTCCAACGATTTTAATAAAACATTCAAATTATCTTCTATTAATTAGTACCTAACTCTTCTTCTCTACAAAAATCTCCATGAAAATTCACTGAACGGAGCTCTGGGTCTATGAAGCAAAAAAAGGGTTTTTTACGCTTTTTGGCCAAAAGGCTTCAACGATTTTCACCAATTTAGAGGATGTTTTCAAATCGTTAAGCGTTGAACGAAAATATTGAAACGAAAATATGAGCAGAAGTAATGGTAGGCGGGTGGAGGGGAGGGGGGGGACAAACGAGTTCGATTTTCGAAATGTGTTGGGCTGCTACTATTAATACCACGACGTTCACTTACAAACGTGTAGCTAATTGACGATACTGTCTACATAAGTTTTTTCACCGTTCTCTTGAATGGTATTTTTCGGGCTCGGTAGCCCTTAAAATGTTAAGATCTGTAGGAATTCTATTATGTGCTTTCAGCCGATAACGCATCTCCGCCTCCCGCCAGCTTCAAGGGATTCGGAGGAAGAAGGGTAGTAGCAGTATGTGGTTCAGCGATAGAATGCCCACCAGTTGAAATGCGCACCGAGTGGTATCGCCGGGGAGAACGTCTGCTGAGGCACAACCGGGCAACCCATCTCTGCCCACCGCCTCTTGGTTGCTTCAGTGCGAGGCCTTGTGCAGCCCTTATCATCGCCAGTCCCCCTCACACTTGTGAAACGTCTTCGATTCGACAAGCCCCCAGAGGGCCAAGTAAAAAATGCAGGCAACACACAAGCGCAAGAGTTGAAAGCGCGGGTCCACGACCAATTTAACCAATTAGCGCCCTCGATCCTTTGACAATGTCGGCGCCCAATCTTCTCTCTAATAGAGTTTCCGGTTTCCTGGTTACCTGCCAATCAAAGCCGAGGAATTGGAGCGAATTGACGAAGCGTTTCAACTTGTTAAACTGCGTCAAGATTCGTTAATAATTAATGTTAGGCGTCATTATTATTAGCTCTGAGCGGAACTAAAGCGATTACCACTCGAAATTATCTAAGAGCCTTCAACAACTTAGTCGTCCCTTGGAATCTCTGCTGTATTCACGACTCTCATACGACAAGAATCAAATCGGGCAAATTCACGAGAAGCAGATGCTCTTACAGCATATGCTTCAAAATTGAGGACCCACAAAAGATGCTTTAATTCTGTCATACGCTAACACTATTAAACTGGAATTTGTTAGCTAATTCGTGTTTAGAATCAAATCTTAAAAGATAAAAACCCGCCTTATTTTACCGGCACCATTTCAACCCGAAGTATTTGTGAATGTTTCAATAATTTAATCATAATTATCTGGTGCGGCGCGACGCACTACTTCCCGCGGCTCTGAGTACATTCGCTATTTTCAACGCTTTGTCAACTGCGCTCACCTATTTTTCAATCTGTTTATGTGAACTTGATTTAACGTTACACAAAAACTGGTAGTGCTATCCGTTTCTCAATTTATTCTAGTCCTTGTATTTAGGAATCATAAGAAGAACACCATGGACGTCATGCAACGGCGGTAGTTTGAATTCCCGACTTCCTCGAATCGCTCCTATTTATCTCAGACGTCCGTCGTGTAGCTGGCTTATTTGTGATAACGCGAGATTTTTTTTTTTTACCGCTCTCGTCATTTTCCCACGGACGAAAATATTGCAATATCGTTATGTCATTTGGAACTATTCACTCACACAACTTGACGAAAATCGTTGGTTCCGCTTTTGAAAAAACAAAGTGATGTTTCGATCAATTTAACCAGTGGCGGGTTTGCAGTCTTGGCGGCTCAAGGCCTCAGGCCATGTAGTAAGTAGTCCGCTCAGTGCAATTGCTATACGCACGCTACAATTGTATTAAACATAGAACTGCACCTACGTCTACGCATGTCCACTTTTTACTTACCCCCTATAGAAGCTTTTCCCGTTCAGGTCAGAGCGATAGGGACGGAAGAAGCCGAAGTGACTCAACAAACATTAATCCACACGAGCGAGTGTGTTAAGGATCGCCCTTATAACAATATTCTTCCTAAATCACTTATACGTATGAAATAACGTAAATGTTTTAAATGAACGAAATATTTACTTCGCATTACATTTTCTATATTTTATTTATAAAAAGTACTAAAGTTTTTTTTTTTTTTTTTTTTTTACTTTTATTTTTCACAAAAATATACGAAGTACAGCATAATACAAAAAAAAAAAACAAAAAGAATACATTTTTCCGACTTTAGTTGTCCCAAGTAATGTCATTTCAATTTATTGGTAACTTTTTTAAAATGACTAAAGTTAACGTACTTGTTAGGTGAGTCCGTCTCCTCGGGCGAGCGCTTTCGATGTGAAGACATCATCGTTTGGCCGTCAAGTCAGTCAGTTTTTTTTGTTGTTTTTTTTTCGGACGCCTCCGGGGAGGGGAAATCTTCAAAAGACACCCAAGTGGGTAGTGTCGGATTTTTACCGACTAAACCCCTTCCTTGCAGTTGCCAACCCGGAGGTTCTAAACCAGAAGGATGGGAGGACGGCCTGCGGATGCAGGGGGACTCATGCGAAATTGCGATACTAGGAGGTAGGAACAGGTCAGGGTGGGATGAGAGAACAGGGCCTGGGAACGATGTCGGAGGCAGTGGGGGTGTACTGTGAGAGGCATTTGATGGAGGGGTTGGGGTGCCGAGCTACCAAATTGCAAAGGTTGAGAGCGTTGGTCGAGGGGACCTCCCTGAGGGAGGGGAGGCCAGCTTCATTCGGAGCTGGCAGTTCCTGTTATACCTGGGGGAACCGAGGACCCCTCTGAGGGCCTTCGTGTAAGTGCCCTCGAGCTGCTTGAGAGCAGAGGCGGTTCCCCAGACAGGGATGGCGTAGGTGCTAATCCTGATGATGGCATTGAAGGCACTGATTTTTGTTGGTCTGGAGACCTTTTCGTTATTGAAGAATGGTCTGGCAGTGAAGGCTCCATTGACCTTGCCACGAATGGCACAGACTTGGCTATGCCAGTTGAGGTTTCCGTCAAAGATAATTCCGAGGTATTTGGCTTTTGTGCTCGTGGGAATTGAGTGGCTACCAACTAGGATGTTGGGGGGGGGGGGGGGGTATTCCGACGGAAGAAGAACACAGCCACAGATTTGGCTTCATTGGCTTCATTGTCAGTTGGTTGTGGTCTTATATACGAAGAGAAAGGTAAATGGGATGGCGGAGCATCGTGGAAGGGGTGGGGGGAGGAAGGAGGTCATGCACCTGTGGAGAAACTCACTAGAGGTGAAGGGAAAAGAATGTAAGTAGGTTACGTCTTAAATAGTCTGTTGATTGTCAATTCTATGCTTTATTGTATAGGTTGGTCTGTAAATCCGTCAGCTGGTTGTTTTCGTTTGTGTGAATATGGTGTTTTGAGGGGTGTGAATATGGTGTCGCATTTTGTGTTGATTTGTTCGTTTATGATCTGTCCATTGATATTTTTATGTTAATAGATGTTATCTAATACGTTCAGTTTTCGTCCTTCGTATTGTTTATGTAGTAAGGTGGCGCAGTCCTGTATTTTGGTAGGTTCATGTACAGTTGTCTTGTGGTGGTTGGCAAAGTTTGAGTCGTCTTCGTTCCTACTAAGAGATTTAATGTGTTCTGAATATCTGGCCCGTATTTTTCGTCCTGTCTGCCCTATTTATGCGTTTTTACAAGTACAAGTTATTTTCTATGCCTCACTTGGTCTAGTGGGTCTGTCTTTTCAGTCTTGGCAGTTAGTTTGCTTCTGAGTGATTGTTTGTACGTAATGCGATTTGCATGCCTTCCTTTCGGAGGATGTTAGCTATTCCGTGTATTTTTGGTCCCGTGTACGTAAATATGCAGCATCTTGTCAAAGTTCTTTTTTGTAATTTTGTTGGGGACACTTAACAGGAATTTATTTACTGGTGGATCTAACCCAATTACTAGTTTAAAATTATTCGATGCCGAACAGATGAACAACCTGAGCGCCGTTGGAAACCCGTTAATAATCCCAACTGAACAAGACTCATAGAAGTGTTTCGCCTGGTGGTTCGCGTGGTCGTATTGTGGGGAACTACAAGGTTTCAGTTCGTTTTAAACCTATAGTACAAATATCGTGTAAGCAGGATGTCGACGTTTTTTAACAGTGCTTCACAAAAGCACAAAGAATGGTCAAATTGTGCTTTTTTTTAAAAAGATGCATCGTGTGTTCTCGAGAACTTTTCCTGGAGATTATTCTCAATATGGCCTTGCGGGCGGTTTGGTTCGGTAAGGTCCGTCTCAACAGGGAAGACGGTATGATAAAGCCGATCGGGCTAGTGCAAAGTATACAACTCTCAGTAGTCCGTCAGAGAGGAACAACCTTAAACGTGCAAACAAATACGTACCTATTCTTCCGCGTCCGCAGCAACTGTGACACCTTGCTTATTTGCTTTCCCCATTTCATGTTTTGGCCAATCTAATGTCATACAGGTACAGTTTTACGGTTAGCACCTATCTGAGTATAATTTAAGTTCAAAATTAGATGGAACCTCGACTGCGTTCAAAGCAAACGCGACATACTTAGTCTTCTTGACATTCAGACTAAGTTTATGGGCATTTAACCACAAAAACACGCTGCCATTGTATTTGCATTAAAGAAAGCTTCACTCCATGCTTTCCCTCAAAAATACAGCACCGCGTCGTCTGCAAACAATAATTTAAGTCCCGGAATGCGCAACTCACCCAAACCGTTGCTGTAGATTAGAAAAATTAAGGGTCCCCGAACTGTTTCCACCCATCTAATTCCACTTTGCCGCTTTTTGTGCCATTTATTTTGACAACTTGCTCACGGTTGCTTAAATAGCTTTTAAACCACGCCAATGTCACCGATTTAATGCCCATTTTAGCCATATTCCTATAAATAACGTCATTGGAGAAGGCGTCGGCTTCGCTGAATCAAAGGTGATCGCAAGCGGCTTCAAACCCTTGTCTAAATCGTTCATTATCGTAGCGATTTAGGAAGATTATTGTTACACGATGCGGTGCAGTTCGGCCCACCATAATGCGCGCGGGCCTTTAGAATATTTACGTACTATAGTTAGTCACGGAGGAACAAAACGTGGTCGATAAAAGACATTTTGGTTGGGCAGTTTGTTTAAGTGACTGTCAGAAGATCATTTATGGATAATAAGATAGCGCCCTAGTTTTAAACGCCCTCTGAGATTAATCAAAATCCTTAGCCCCGTTATTGAAACGAGCGGTGCGTAGCAACCCACAACTTTCCGCCATCCCTGTGCGGGCGCTTTATCTTCGTTCAACGCATTTTTACAGGAACATTTATGAGGAACAAAATGTAGGGACAAGTTAGTTGAGAGTCATTTGTAAGTTTGATCGAAATCGACATAGCCATTTTTGAGAAAATTGGAATACCGAGAAATTAATATTCGACAAATCTCCTTTTCGGAATAACGTGGTTTATATCTTCTCGTTCAACATATATATACAGAAATAATTATGTAGAAGGAAATGTTGGTATAGATGCCTAAAAGACACTCCATTAGGATTTATCACATCTCGTGAAGAAGTTACCCTGGAATTTACGGAAATGTTAAAAAAAAACGTTATTTTCGACACATTTTGATTTTTATCTCTGTTCAATGGACGGTCAGAGGAACATTTATTGAGAACAATATGAAGATATTAACTATTCAAAAACATCTTGAAAGTTTTGTGATAATCGTTGAAGCCGTTTTGCCAAAAAGCGTAAAAAACCTATTTTTGCTTTATAGGCCTATATCTCCTTTCACCGTATTTTCATGGAGATATGTATGGAGAAGAAAAGTTTGGTATTGATCAGTAAAAGATAATTTGAAAGTTTAATCAAAATCGTTAGAGCCGTTTTTGAGAAAAATGCGAAAACCCCTAGTTTTTGGTACATTTTCGTCCTCCACCCCCCCCCCACCCCTCCTTCTCATCAGCCGAAATCGTCCATAACCTTATTTTGGGGTCTACAAAAAATAACTAACAAAACAAAAAAAGAACCAGCTCAATCGGATCCGCCGTTCTCCCGCAAATCGAACTACAGACACACACAGGCCGAAATTAGGTTTTTCAGACTCAGTAGGCCTCAAAACGTGAAGATCTGCAGAAAATTTTTTTTTTGACACGATTACTATACTTTCCTTTCCCTTTGGGCTGGCGGAAAGTAAAAATGCGAAAACCCCTCATTTTCGGTTCATGTTGCACATCCCCCTTTATTATTGATGGAAACTGCTTATAACCTTATTACCGCCCTTTCAAAAATCGCGAAAATAAGAACTACCTCAATCGGTTCAGCTGTTCTACTGCAAAACTAACTTTTTAATTCAGCAGGCCTCAAAGCGTCAATTTTTAAAGAAAACTCAACATTTTTTTACACAATCCCATTACTTTCCTTTCTTTGCTTAGCAGTAAGTTCGTTCTGCTCATGCAGCTCACCGCTAACACTCTGCATCACGGAATCCAATGAACGAAAGTAAATAGAACCGTGCGGCTCAATAATCTAAATAAACATAAGAAACGAAGGAACCGCCGGTAGGTTACACTAACACGTTGCTATTTTTCGAATCATTCCAACACTTCTTCACTTGGCTTTCGCACTTGTTCATTTCCATTTATCCTCGCACTTTGATGTGTATTAAGTGCGGCTTTTTCGTCAATTTCTGAGCGAGCCTAAAATTAAAATTAAAAAAATGAAGAGATTTTTCCTCTTCATCTTCTTTTTAGTTTCCGCTACCCGAGGGGAAGGAAAGTATAGTAATCGGGTAAAAAAAAAAAAAATTGGGTTTTCTTCAGATCTTTACATTTTGAGACCTACTGAGTCTAAAAAACCTAATTTCGGCGCGTGGTCCGTGTGTGTGTGTGTGTCTGTAGTTCGATTTGCGGGAGAACGGCTGATCCGATTGAGCTGGTTCTTTTTACTTTCCTTGCTCTACGAAGTAGAAAGGAAAGTTATGTAATCGGCTGAAAAAAAAATTTTGAGTTCTCTTCAGATCTTTACATTTCAGACCCCCCTGAGTCCGAAAAACACTATTTGGGAAAATGGTCTGTGTGTCTGTGTGTCTGTGAACGATTTTTAGAGAGAACCACCGTACCAAATCAGCTCAAACTTGATATCTCGCTCGCAGGTTACCATGGGACGCCAAAATAAGGGTATGAACAAAATCCACCGAAATTTAACTATAGTTATCATAGTGATCAAAACACCAAATATTTTTTTAACCAAAAACGGCTCTAACGATTTTGATTAAATTTTTTATATTGGTAGCTCCAAATATGGCAACTATACCATAAAATCCCCATCTATGGCAAAATGACGAGAGCAGCACAATAAATTACCAAAACATTCGACGAAATCGATTTTAGCGCGGTTTTTACAGAAAACAATCGTACCAAATCAGCTGAAACTTGATGTGTAGCCTACGAGTTACCATGGGACGCAATAGTGAGGGTATGGGCAAAATCCACCGAAAGTTAACTATAGTCATCATAGTGATCAAAACACCAAATTTTTTTTCTCAAAAACGGCTCTAACGATTTTAATTAAATTTTTTATATTGATAGCTCTCAGTGAGGCAATGATACCATAAAATTCTCATTCGTGGGAAAATGACGAGAGCAGCACAATAAATTATCAAAATTTTCGACCAAAAGCGTTTTTCGCGCAGTTTTTTCCCTATAAACTCCGCTGGAATTCTCGTAGAATGTTAAAAAAATTCGGTATTATAGTCCAATCATATACCTAAAGGGTGAGTGTTTAAAAACGCTCATGAGATACATGGGGCTCACTCCACAAATTCCTGAATTTCAACTACTGCCGTTTCGCTTAATACCAGTTCTAACAGTTATTACCCAATAACTCTGCAAATGTGATTACTATCCTTCTTCAAAAAAATTCGTGTTTACAGCCTCAATAATTTTCTGTGTACCAATTGCTCAATAAAGGTTCTGGAATGAGTACGAGCAGCACAATAAATTCCAGAACTGTAGGCGCTACCGTTTCCTGCTGCTGTGACGTGTTGTTTGACCAAGTTCAAAGGCCATGTACAAAGTGAATTGACGTAGAGCTAAGGAAAGTTGTGTGTTGCAACGCACCAGATATTTTTGTTTAGTTCGTAATTTTTTGTAGACACCAAAATAAGGTTATGGACGATTTTGGCCGGTGGAAAGGGGGGTGGGGGGACGGAAATGTACCAAAAACTAAGGTTTTTCGCATTTTTCTCAAAAACGGCTCTAACGATTTTGATTAAACTTTCAAATTATCTTTTACTGATCAAGACCTAACTTTTCTTCTCCATACATATCTCCATGAAAATACGGTGAAAGGAGATATAGGCCTATGAAGCAAAAATAGGTTTTTTACGCTTTTTGGAAAAACGACTTCAGCGATTTTCACCAAACTCACAGGGTGTTTTCAAATAGTTAATACCTACATATTGTTCTCAATAATTGTTCCTCTGACAGTCCATTGAACAGAGATAAAAATCAAAATGTGTCGAAAATAACGTTTTTTCCAACATTTCCGTGAATTCCAGGGTAACTTCTTCTCCAGGGGAACTTATTCTCCGTTCTTCACCAGATCTGATAAATCCTAATGTAGTCTCTTTTAGTCACCCATACCCACATTTCGTTCTGTATAATTATTTCTGTATATATATGTTGAACGGAGATATAAGCCAAGTTAACTCAGAAAAGGAGATTTGACGAATATTAATTTATCGGTATTCCAATTTGCTGAAAAACGGCTCCGAACGATTTCGATCAAACTTACGGAGTACTCTCAGCTAACAAGTCCCTACATTTAGTTCTCCATAAATGTTTCTGTAGAAATGCGTTGAACGAGGATATAGCGCCCGCATATGTAGGTGGCGTTCGAACTTACGGGGATGGCGGAAAGTTGTGTGTTGCTACGCACCCGATATTTCTCAAAAGGAATAGCGATTCGAAAGAAAGAAGGCCTGCGCCAGTTTTCAGGACGAATCCTTTGAGAGAAGCCGCGTGTTTACAGATCACAGCGGAAATAACATGGAAGGGCAAACCATTCAGTCCTGACATGGAACTTTCTGAAGGAGGTTATGAGCAGCTACAGGGATTGAGTGCACAAAGTATACTGACTCTCAACCGCACCAGAGCGGCAGCTCCTCAGGGCTGATGCGAAAACATGATCGAAACCGTTCTGCCTAGTAAAGTCGCATTGATTTGAGCTTTTTGACTCACGAAACTCAAAGTTTTATCCACCCCCAGAGTCGGAAATCATCGAGCAAAGGAATAACCAAGCCAAGTACCTTGGAGTCATCGTCGACAGGAAACTCAACTGCAAATAAACCGAAGCTGTCCGAGGCAAAGTCGATCTTCCCCTCATTCAAGCCTTTCTTCAACAACAAATATCTGGTGCGTTGCAACACACAACTTTCCTTAGCTCTACAGCAATTCACTTTGTACATGGCTAATTCTATTTAATCAATTCATTTATCCCTCAGTTAATTTGAACTTGGTCAAGCAACGCTTTACGGCAGCAGGAAGCGGTAGCGCTTACAGTTCCGGAATTTATTGTGCTACTCGTACTCATTCCAGGACCATTATTGAGCCATTGGTACACAGATAATTAATGAGGCTGTTAACACAAATTTTTTGAAGAAGGATAGTAATTACTTTTGCTGAGTTATTGGGTAAACACTTTTAGAACTGGTAGTAAGCGAAACGGCGGTAGTTGAAATTCAGGAATTTCTGGAGTAACCTCCATGTATCTCATGAGCATTTTTAAACACTCACCCTTTAGGTATTTGATTGGACTACAATACTAATTTTTTTAAACATTCTACAAAAATTCCAGCGGAGTTTATAAGGAAAAAAACTGCGCTGAAAACGCTTTTCGTCGAAAATTTTGATAATTTATTGTGCTGCTCTCGTCATTTTCCCACGAATGGGAATTTTATTATATAATTGCCATATTGAGAGCTATCAATATGAAAAATTTGATCAAAATCTCTAGAGCCGTTTTGGAGAAAAAAAAAATTTGGTGTTTTGATCACTATGATAACTATAGTTAAATTTCGGTGGATTTGGTTCAAACCCTTATTTTGGCGTTCTATGGTAACCTGCGGGCGAGATATGAAGATTGAGCTGATTTGGTACGGTGGTTTTCTCTAAAAATCGTTCACAGACACATAGACTCACAGACCATTTTCTCAAATAGTGTTTTTCGGAGTCAGGAGGGTCTGAAACGTAAAGATCTGAAGAAAACGCAAAAAACATTTTTCAGCCAATTACATAACTTTCCTTTCTACTTTGTAGAGACAAGGAAAGTAAAAAAGTCTCCCAACAGACGAAGATCGGTGAGTTCAACCCCAGGAGCTCTAATACCTCCGCCACCCCTGCCTGGGGCTCAGATTCGCCCTTCAGAGGTCAGAAAGCGCTTACACCTAGGGCCTTTGAGGGGGGAGCTCTCTGTTCCTCTGGTACGTCAGAAACTCCCAGATAAACCAAAGCGAGGAGGCACAAGAATGTCTGATGGGCAAATGGCAGGCCTGCTGGGGGAGTGAACAGGCCTATGAGACATTCCCTGAAGTGAGGAGGAGGCTAAAGTGTGCGGAAGTAAGTCCAAGCCACAGATCGTCCCAGCTGTACACCGCGCATGGGCAGCTATTCAGGAGGAGAAGCTCGGGAAAATGCTCCTACGGATGTAGGAATGAAGCGGCTAGTCACATCCTCAGAGAATGCAGTCTCTATGCAATGGAAAGGGTGTTGCTCATCGGTAGCGCCCAATACGAAGGGCCGCTGAACGTAATTGTGCAGCAACCAAACGGCGGTAGCAAGATGGAGACATTTGCTGAGAAATGGCACAGAAGGTGAGGCTCAGGCCCCAATATGGGTGGGAGTTAGATGGGATTAGATCATGTAGATTTGTGTGTTGTGTTTAGGTTTGGTAACAGGCTGTGATGTAGGAATTAGGAACTTAGGAGTGGTTGGATGGGTGGGTGGTGGTGGGGGGGGGGATAAAGATTGCTCACCCTCCTCCCATCGCTCAGTACTCCCCCTGTGGTGTGAACGTATATGTATGTGTATGTTGCTGTACTGACTGACTCCTATTAAAGGCACCGGGCGATCGTGGTCTAGTGGTCCAGACATTGGTTCATAATTCTCGACGTAAAGCAGGGATCGTGGATCGGAGCTCCGCGCGATTTGCCGTAATTTTTGCCTGAGTCAGCAGCTCTTCAAACGTCAAACTACCTCAGTACATTGCAGCCGAGACAGGATGATTCGGGAGGTCCCCTTCGCTAATCTCGCCATCCTCAATTTCCCGATGCATGACAAAAGACTCACAAACTAGATTTAATGTACAACTGAAGAACTGGATTTAAAGTAAACTTGGAAAACTGAAAAATAGCACGTCAAAATGGCGAAGCTCCCCTTCCGGACTCTTGCCGTAAACTGCCATGGCGTTGGAGAGGGTGTGCCCTTTCCCTCCGTCCAAGGGGGTGCTACGCAAGACGATCACACTGATAATCTTGACATAGGTAGGGAGGCGAACTGCAACGTGTATTTCGTGTGTCAATGAGGGGATGGGCAAGAGGGGAAAACTCCGTGAGCAGAGTACCAAACCCGACGGACTGTGTGCCTCTCCGCCTCTGCCCGGAAGAAACAAAAATAAATAAGCAAAGGTAAGGAACCTCCGATTCAGCCGTCAAAAAACCTGGCCGCCGCCTGGACGTGACATGAGGTATTACCGAAGCCAGGAGGGCAGGATGAGAAAGTAGCGAGGGGCTGATGGGATGTTATGGGCCACGTATGAGGCGTAGGGCAATTGCCACCCCACCGTTCAAGAACAGCAGGTGCCTACTAAATGTCCGAAGAAGTACTGATAGTTCATCAGCAGGGTACAACCAACCTGTCTCAAGACAGTAATTAGATTAGTTTACTCGAAACAGCTAAATAACTGTAGGTGCTACCGTCAATTCACTACTAGTGTCAAACCCTTGAAACTGATTTTAATAACTCAGTATAGAAATAGAACTGACACTATTTGTTACCCAACGGCTCAGACCAAACTCAACCAGAAGTACGGTATGAATAACGACACGTTGTAACACGTACAGTTATATAACAATTAGCACAGAACTAGGCGCGCTCGTTAAATTATTTTACGAGATTGTCATCATTATTTCACATTAAAATGTGGATTCGAACGCGGAAAATTGCGAGATCTCTCGTAAATTGTGTTAAAAAATATCTAGTGCGTAGCAGCAGACAACTTTCCGCAACCCACGTTCCCCTTCGTTCAACGCTTTTTGGTACATTTTCCTCCCCCATTGACCGAAATCACGAACAAAACCGAAATATCAGGCGCACCGCACTAAACTACTTTCGTTAGCTCAACGTCCGTTCAATATCGTTCACGGGGTTTTCACAAACTGAACTGGGAGGAAATTGGCAGAGGTGATTACCGTATTTCTAACCGTTCGCACAATTCCATGCCATACCGGAATATCTTGGTTATAAATAAATTCGGACGTAGAAGGTGTTTGACGCGGAAGAGCTGAGATCGTTAGCAAACGAGGAAAGAGAGCGTGTGATTGCCTCTCATTCATGTACTACGTTATCAACACAATTTTTGAGAAATCGACAAACAAGTTACCACGTAGATTAACAAAATGTTGACAATAACAGCTCAGACACTGATTTTTACGCTCGACTTTTAACATTTTTACCGGGAAACGTCTCATTTCGCCTCACTCGCGCGATCTATACGACGCGGGATGAACTAAAGTAGTTTCTTCATTCGCCGCTACGATTGCAAAAGAAAGTTGTGTCGCTCTCTGATTTGAACAATCTCAGATTCGAACATTCCCTCAAGATCTGTCGGATGTTGACTGAACTAAAATAGTTGCGAGCTCTTCCCAGTTTATGATCTCCTATTCAAATGTCTTCCCCGAACTGAAACTTTGGGCCGGTTGACTATTCAGCGGTAAGTTGACGGAACGAGTCACTTTGCGCTCTGTCGGGAATTGTGAAAACTGACGTAGTTTGAACGCTCGCCGCTAGAATGCACGAATGTGGCCAAAACGAAATTTTCGAAAATTCTGCAACATTCCTCAGCCCCACTCAATATTCAGCGGTTTATGTACCTCTAACGCCTAATCTAACTATTTTTCCACCCTGTTTAAGCAAATTTGGTATCATTTAACGCTGGCAGGCCTTACTGCGGCACACTTTCGGTTTTCCCTTATGGGTGAGGCAGCTCCATCCTAAACTTTCCTTAGCTCAACGCTCACCCTTAGCTTTTGCTACTTATTCAATTTATTATTACCTCGGTTCATTCGAACATGGTAAAAAATCACTTCACGGCGAAATAAAGCGTTAACGCTTAGAGTTCCGGCATTTATTGCACTGCTCGTACTCACGCCCTGACCACTATTGGGCAAGTGGTACCCGGAGAATTAATGAGGCTGTAAAATTCTGATTTAGAAAAGGATAATAATCACAGACACAGTTATCGGGTGCAAGCTACGTCGAAGGGACATCGCTGTTTTGGAAGCATTCGGAGGTGTTCCCATTGATTCTACGCCGCACACAAAAAGTACCACCTCATCACATCAAGTCAATTTCAGAAGTGGACAAAAAGAAACTTCCCGGGCAGAAGAAAGCTCCAGCTGGCTTCAATCTGGGCGCTAGCCAACCACCAGCAGCTGATGATGACGACGTTGATCTTTTCGGCTCTGACGAGGAAGAGGACGCAGAAGCCGCACGAGTCAGGGAAGAGCGGTTGAAGGCGTATGCCGAAAAGAAATCCAAAAGCCAGTCCTCATCGCTAAATCCAGCGTCGTCTTACACGTCAAACCTTGGGATGACGAGACAGACATGGAAAAAAACGTCAGAACCATGCGCTTATTTGGGGAGCTTCCAAATTGGTACCTGTGGGTTACGGAATCAAGAAACACCAATCTTCTCTAAAACTCGTTCACAGATACAAATACACGCAGACCATTTTCCCAAGGATCTGAAGAAAACCCAAATTTTTTAATAGTTCTGAAAGTAATAACTATTCTTCTTCAAAATATAGGCCAAGTTAACTCAAAATATCTGGTGCGTTGCAACACACAACTTTCCTTAGCTCTACGTCAATTCGCCTTATGCATGGCTATTTCTACTTACTCAATTCATTT
The DNA here is from genome assembly GCA_020466155.1 of Pachypeltis micranthus. NCBI lineage: Eukaryota > Metazoa > Arthropoda > Insecta > Hemiptera > Miridae > Pachypeltis > Pachypeltis micranthus. The sequence continues at coordinate 48,658,561 of CM035770.1, read as the reverse complement.
GAAGTTTGTCAAACACTTCACGGCAGCAGAAAGCGGTAGCGCTTACAGTTCCGGAATTTATTGGGCTGCTCGTACTCATTTCAGGACCATTATTGAGCAATCGGAACACAGAAAATTAATGAGGCTGTAAACACGAATTTTTTGGAGTTGAATAGTACTTACTTTTGCGGAGTTATAGGGTAAAAACCTTTAGAACTAGTAGTAAGCGAAACGGCGGTAGTTGAAATTCAGGAATTTCTGGAGTGAGCCCCATGAAACTTATGAGCGTTTTCAAACACTTACCCTATAGGTATTGGATTGGACTACTACACCAATTTTTTTTTTTGAACATTCTAGTTACATTTCAACGGAGTTTATAAGGAAAAACCGCGCTTAAAACTATTTTCGTCGAAACTTTTGATAATTTATTGCGCTGCTCTCGTCATTCCATAGATGGGAATTTTATGGTATGATTGCCTTATTGAGAGCTATCAATATAAAAAATGTAATCAAAATCGTTACAGCCGTTTTAGAGAAAAAAAATAATTAATTTTTTTATCACAATGACAACTGTAGTTAACTGTCGGTGGATTTTGCTCATACCCTTATTTTGGGGTCCCATGGTAAGCTGCGGGTTAGATATCATGTTTGAGCTGATTTGGTAGGTGGCTTTCTCTAAAAATCGTTCACAGGCACACAGACCATTTTCCCAAATAATGTTTTTCGAACTCAGGAGGGTCTGAAACGTGAAGATCTGAAGAAATTTTTCAAATTTTCTTTTTTTTTTTAGCCGATTACATAACTTTCCTTTCTACTTTGTAGAGCCAAGGTTTGTAACGAGCGGTGCGTAGCAACCCACAACTTTCCGCCATCCCTATGCGGGCGCTATATCTTCGTTCAACGCGTTTATACAGAAACATTTATCGAGAACAAAATGTAGGGACAAGTTAGTTGAGAGTCATTTGTAAGTTTCATCGAAATCGACTGAGCCATTTTTGAGAAAATTGGAATACCGAGAAATTAATATTCGACAAATCTCCTTTTCTGAGTTAACTTGGCTTATATCTCCGTTCAACATATATAAAGAAAACATCCCCTTTTATCAACCACTTTAAATGTGCCGCGTAATCAATCCCGGTTATCAGGTGAACAGCTGGAGTGATTACACGGAGTGAGGAAGAAAAGCCATCCGCGAGTCGTTTTTTTTTTTTTACCCGAGGGCGTGTGGGACAAGTCCCTTTGGTGGCCACATATGGGCCTATTGTGACACTGGCCCTTTCTTAGTAGAAGGCGTCGTACATACCCGCCCCCCTTTGGAAGACGAGTATGTCCTTCACCGCAGAATCCGCTACGCATTAGTAAATCCTATTTACGATTTATTTTCAAGTGACGTAACCCTAGAATAAGGACTTTATTTTCGTTTTTTTTATTACAGGTGAGTTATTTTGAATCATTACTTAGTTTATAATATGATTTCGAAGGAGAGATACAATAAAGATTTTGTTTATTACAGAGCAACGAACTATCGCTCTTGTTTCAAACAACCCCCCCCCCCCCCGCGAGAGGATCATTGTACATATATATACAGAACGAAATGTTGGTATGGGTGACTAAAAGACACTCCAATAGAATTTATCACATCTGGTGAAGAAGTTACCCTGGAATTTACGGAAATGTTTGAAAAGACGTTATTTTCGACACATTTTGATTTTAATCTCCGTTCAATGGACTGTCAGAGAAACATTTATTGAGAACGATATGCAGGTATTAACTATTCGAAAAGATTTTGAATGTTTGGTGAAAATAGCTGAAGCCGTTTTGCCAAAAAGCGTAAAAAACATATTTTTGCTTCATAGGCCTATATCTTCGTTCACCATATATCCATGGAGATATGTTAGGTATTGATTAGTAGAAGATAATTTGAACGTTTAATCAAAATCGTTAGAGCCGTTTAAGAGAAAAATGCGAAAACCCCTAGTTTTTGGGACATTTTCGTCCTCCACCCCCCTTTCCCTTTGGGGTAGCGGAAAGTAAAAAAACCCTGCAAATTATTACACAACGGTTTATTATTCGGATAATCAGCTTGACCTAGCATTAATGCTCCGAGACCCATCCAGTTCGATTCAGCATCGAAAAATATCATAATGAAACCCAAAAAAAGGTCGAAAAGAACTGAATCGTAATATTAAAATAAACAAAAAAAAACGAAAGTATCTAGAAAAAAGTGAATTTTAATATGAAAACATGCACGCTAAATACTAATATCAAAATTTAACCAAAAATCTATGAAAAAAACCAAAATGAGAATGAAACGAAAGAATCTAAAAAAATTGAATCGTATTAAAACCAAAACGTTGGGGAAATTGGAACGGGGGCGCTCGAAGCGAAATGGGAGTTGAGGCGAAAGGGGAGTTTAGCCGCCCGCCCACCCGTGAGGCAAGGACGGGGTGGGGCGCCACTGGTTGTTTTTTATTCAGACGGGAGGGACGCTGTAGCTCCCGCGTTGTACTGCGTTTCGTTAATTTTTTTAACCGTTTTTTGCCCATTACAACCACGGGCTTCGTCCGATCGGATTGCCGAGATGGCGGGCACAACTAGATACCAAATCGGATTTTTGGGGCGAAAGAACGAATTTTAAAGGCAAAAAACGGCCCGGACGGCGGACGGACATTGCAAATTTGGAATCTCCATGTCTTGAAACGTAAAGTATCATTATATTTTGAGAGGGGGTTGTAAAAAATTTTTCGTGACCGAAAACATAGGGTTATTATTCAGAATGAATAATAAACCAACATTGAACCCTCGTGTGCACATTCTGATTTTGACGAATCCGTCTTCAAGCGCGTTACTTATTAATTACACAATAAAGGCGTTCTGCGCGGAGCAAGTTATAGATACCCCTCACATAGTGGAGAGAGAGAGAGAGAGAGCATGCGCATGTGATACTGAACTCTTTCTCGTTTCATTTTTAGTCAAATTATTATTTTCTACTCGACTGCTAGTAACTTGGCGATGAATGGAACAACCAACAAAAATTGTACAAACGGCGACTCAACGAAACGAGTTTAACAAGATGACACAAAGAAAAAAAAAATAAAACACACGTTTATTTGACATCAGCGCGTTACAATCTGACGTGTTGATTAAAAATAAATACTTTAAAGTTCGGCTAAGCATCCAACTATAAGGGCGTTACAACTAAACACACATCTCCACTCTCAAAACGAACACCTTAAAATACATTGCACGGTGTACAGATCTTAAAGATTAATTAATAACCGCACGTTATACACAAATCTTGATCTAAGTCCAATTTTTTGTTTTGTACTACGAGGCTTTTAAAATAACTTTGAAGACGCCGAAATAATGAAGACTAATATGCAACCTGTCAAGTTGCTCAAGTTTTACGATAAACATATGTACAAATTTAGTAAAAAACGTACAGAGTAAAATATGTACAGAGGAAAATAAGAGCTTGATGTGTCAAAATGAAACGAATGCGACGCTCTACGTAAAAGGGAGCCAAACAACAGTACCAGCGGCTGAGCGTTGGTTTGGAGCATTAGGTGGGTGATATTTTCGATAGGATCATCATTTGGCTGTAGGTTTGGCGACAGGGCCCTTCAAGTCGTCCAGGTACAGCACATTGGTAGGTTGAGCGGGAGAACAGAAACATAGGCCTGTGAGGAAGTAGGGTGGGAGTGTTTTCCATGTTTAACCTGCTGCTACAGGCCACATCGCTCTCCCTCGCATTAATTAATAAGTCGAACTACTCATACCTCCTCCAGACGGATCAAAAACACGTCTTTACGACCAAAGAGGCCTCTCGGGTTACACATCTTACACACTCTCAACCGTGTGCATCATTTTGATAAGTAAAGACCCGAGCGCTGTTCATTCTTCAGTCAGCCTCCGCCTAATCCATCGCCTCGAGGGAGTAGAGAAAGTATATGTAGAGCACTTGCACGGTTAACTACTTCTTCTTGCTCTGAAGCCGCTGACTTTGGATATCACAAACCTTCCATGACTCGCCAACTATTCCAGCGCAGCCTCTGGAACATCCAGCCACCCCAATCACTTTCCCCAAAGGTCAGGAGGGCAGTAAAGGAGTAGTTTTCTACGCTTGACCAGACTGAGCGTTTAAAAGCGGTTCTATTAGTGCTCTCGAAACAAAGAGATGGTGAAAGTGAGGCAAACCAATGTCTGGCTACATGTGGATGATGCTGACTGCCCTCATTTGCTTGTGAGTGTATGATTGGTCCTATGCCACGCCCTTGTTATGAGGCTGATGACTCGCCTCAACAGTCAGGGCAGCCCACTTCAATAACCTCGTATCAACATCCACACACACAGGTTTCATTCCTGTATCAGTTGAATTGAACCCCAGTGTGAGTAGCAATGAGTCCCTTTCTGTCTAAAGCTCTTAAACTACAATTGGGCGTGTAACAGGAACATTAGTTTGCTTCATTAGGAGGATCTTCTTATAACAGGGCCCTCTTTCTGTTGTAAGTTTACCAGCAAAACAAGTCAGCGTGACCATTCAAAGCCTCATTATTCCCTTACGCTGGCACAGATCATCTGAAGGGAGGGATTACAAGATTAATACACGCTCCCTCGGCATTTGGACCTTCGATGACGTATGTTCAGATAGGAATGTATCGTAGTAAGGTAAACTCACCATCCACTGTTTCTCTCATAGCTCCACAGTTCTACCTGACAGATCGATGAAGGCTCCCATACACCAAATAATCTATTTTAACCTGTGTACCTAAGTTTCCCACTACAGTTATTATTATGAAGTACCGTGCCGCTACTTTGGAAAGTTCCTAGCTAATTCTCAATGTTGTATTGAATTTGTTCACGGCAATTTGCCATTGTAGAAACAATTTTTTATATTATTTAAGTTGTACGTTTGGGTTGTCAATAATGAACATGAGGAATAATGACTGATAGGAGGAATTGGGATACCGTGTGCCCACATTTTTCATTTGGTTCTGCAGACATTTCAGCCTATTGAGTTAGTTCAGTCAATACCATCAGATATTAATTTAATCCATGTGATTCTTTCGATGTTCTGAAAGTTGAGTTGTTCAATTCTAAAACTCCAAATAAGTGTTTTTAATCGATAAATTCATTAGACCCCACTAACCAGAACTGAAAGCCCTTCCTGGACAGATGTGAACTCCATCACAAACAGCGCAGCCAGCAATAACAATGCTGGACCCGACCAAGGTTAGTTGACAAGGTGAAAGACGACCAGAAAGGCCTCAAGAATGCTGTTCCTCTTGGCCGTTCAAGACACACAATTGGCTATGAGCAGACATGTACGCTCAGCAACACTGTCCCTGCAGCAAGTTCACTTCAAAAGATGGAGGCGATGTAGTGGGGAACAACAGCTAGTTTGAGGGAGAGGCCTTCAGCAAAGGTTAGTGAACTGCATTGCATTATGACCCTTTGGGCAGCTCTACTAATGCACTCTGAAACCCACCTGCCCCAAACTAGACACGATCTGCCAACCACCAAAGCAACTCCAATCGTCGCATTTACAACTCCATCGCAGCCGATAGAGCCGTTTAAAAACGTCTCTAATTTGAAGTCACTGAGTGGGGTTCCTGTGATAACCTGCCACAGGTCCGTTTCCTTAATTGATGACTGTTCCTAAATCCTCGACAAGGGTTATATCAGTCATGGAAGTTGCGGTTTCGCTAATATGCAAGAGACCGGCCACAGCAGCATACACCGAACTAGTCTCCCAGTAGAGAGCTGTTGCCCGTATGTTACCGCATGGAGGTGACCACCTGAGGAATCCTGTCCCGTCTGGGAGGAGTTCTTAATCTGGTTTCCAGCCTGAACTAACTATTTACTTGGGTGGCAAGTTTCAAAAGGACAGATCAACTATGACCACGTTTCTTAGCCATCACCTTCTTCGCGAACTCTGCAAAATGGTTATAGGCTTGCTTTGTTCGTTTGCCCTCCCAACAACCGTAGCTCACTATTGTAGAAACTACAGTTGAGCAGCACGTGGTTTCTTGTTTCCTCTGCACTGGAGGCACAAGATGTGCATGAAGGAGAGTCTTTATGAGAAAAGAAGTGGAGCCGCGCATTGAAGTCACCATGTCCCATGAGGAACTGGCTCGTCCAGTGGTCTTAACCCATTTTCTTGAAAGACGTTCACAGATGTTCGGGAAGACCTCATACGCGTGACGACCCTTTGACGAGGATTCCCATCTCGCTTGCCATTTCTCTAGAGCCCATTCGTCGATGGCGGCAAGTTTCTGTTCTGTGGTGAGTTCAGCCCAAAGCGGGGGAAGCTCCAGTTTCACTCTCTACTTGTCAACCATGCACTCAACAGCCTAATCAACCAGTAACTGACCAGTGATCACCTGGAGTGCTTCTGTTGATACAGTCTTGTAGGCCTTGGTGATCCACAGGAGCGCTCTCTGGGATTGAGCCAATACTCTCTTTTGATTGACTGACTTCTATTCTTGTGATGGACAATCATATGAACCGAAGAAACTCTTCATCTCGAATTCGATCAACTGCCAGCGGTCGAGGAGAGAGAAGTCAATATCGTGCGTTCAAACACAACCAAGAATGGACGATGGATTGGTACGAAGGTTCAAGAGTATTTGAACCTCGTCCATACAAAGCGACCTGCCACACGTTTCTAGCAATGTACAGGAGCTGAACCTTGTCTCCCCTTTGTTCATTTGTTTTCCATTTCAGGCGACCATCTTTCTCGATCTACAGAGAGACTTTTGAGACCTTCCAAATCTAGTTGTACAACCCCCCCCCCCCCCCAAGGCGAATTGGTCAGAAATGTCAAGGGGAGCGCCTACCACTCCTGATTCCACACAGAGCCAACGCTTTGCAGTGAGATGTGAAGGAACTGAGAAACTAGTTAATAACAGAGTAGGGCACTAGGAGAGCTGTAAGAAAAACTTTAAACCTTAAAGTGAGCTCATGTTGGCCACAGTTCTCCCAAGCCAATAGCAAAGCAGAGCACGAGGTGGCAGCTGACGTAATCAGATAATGTGACACTAACGGCTAAATAACGTTACAAAAAAAAAACTGACCATGAAGCACACAAAATCCTACAACACAATACACTTAATCGCCAAACTTAACCATCAAACAGGAACTCGCAACAAAAATATTAAATGTTAAGTCATTTTAAATGTGATCTTCACCAACAAATTTACATGCACAATTTAAATAAAAACTCAACATTGCATAACAGATTATAACTAATTACAAATTACTATTACGCGTTGGTTGCGTAATAAAGTAGTTCGAAACTTGTAGAACCTGGCAGGAAATGAACGTTAACACAAAGTTCCACTAAGGCAAGAAATACACCATTTTGGGAGGAAACTGTTTCCGCGAGTGATTTCAGGGGTAGAAGGGGGCGACAAGCGTACACATGCCCTCACGACACTGAGAACAAGTTGAAACCGCCCAAAACACCAGTCCCACATTCTACAAAAACCACACAGGATTGTAATCAAATCGTACAAAAATAACACGAGTGCTGTACATAAAATCGCGTACTGTAGTGCCACTTTCTAATATTGCTTGTTGCAAATGTAGCGTAAATTTATCACTTATTCGTTTATATTACAGAAAACAATGTTTAAACGAGTCATGAGTCTGCTTTGTAAATTCATGACTGCATAACTACAATATGCTCAAAAAACAATAATTGGGAGTGCGGCGTAGTTTATAACTGTTATAAAAAGTACAAAAATTATTTGCATTTATCATAGTATCGTTGATATATAAGCCACAAAGCCGTGCACAAACGAGGCAATGTAAGTTCTCTACTCAAAAATTGTTTTGTACACAAAGTCTAAAGCCTTACGCGTTACGAGGGACGTCCAGAATGTGAAGGGATTTGCCAAAGAACGCTTTCGTCAATCGAGCTCGAGGGTATTCATGTACAACCCAACGTCCTGCAAGGGTTTTCACATTTGTACCTCATCGATCTCGCTGACAGTCTCAACAAACACTTCTCAGAGGTCTGTTTGTTAGTTAAGAAACACTATTCCAGAAGCGGTTAGGTACTAGTATCGAATATCAAGGACAAATATTGTATTCGTGGAATTGAGTTTAATAGTTTTCACGACGTGACGCTATACACATCCTGACATACTTAATCCCCCTTTTATTGTCAGGCAAATGCCTTTATAACCCCTCCCCCAATCTCCTCCGCCTGCCGTCCACGCCATAAGTTGCCTTTAACGGGATCTGAAAAAGCCGTTCTCCATTTGGTATCTAGTTGTGCCCACCTGCTCAGCAAAGAAATGTTGTTGGTTTTATTGCAATCACGTTGTGTGTGGTATAGTTTCCAACATGTTCCGATGCGGATTCGATTAAGGACGGGCCTCAGAGGTGTTAGTTGGAAAACAGAAATCACAGAATGGAGTGAGGACAATTCCGCTACTCACGAGGCAATGTATTGAAAGTTATAGTTTCTCCCCGGCCTCCACTCATTTCCCACACTGCCTCCCATGTCACTCCGACCACTGGTCACTCGTTGAGTTGTGCAAATCGCCTAGCGCCACCTAGAAAATGAGCTTCGTATGATTTACTAGTATTTTTCGCCATTGGATTGAATAGGATAAGTAACAACCGTACTGCACAAGATTTCATATTTACTGCTTCATTTTGGCGCGTATTCACGAGAAGAGCTGAATGAAGGGCTCGTCAGCATGTAGATGATAATGGGTTTTAAGGGAAGTTCCAAGTTCAAAAAATATACAACTGAAGAGCTGTTTTCAGAGAGAACCATGGAGAATGAGATTTTAGCCGTTTAAGATTTTGTGTTCTCATCTTTCTATTCCCTGCGCTAATTTTTGCTTTTAATTTACGAGATGTGTGAAAGGCGCAAAATAAGTCACGCTGTAGAGGGAGTAATATGTTGGTATAATAGCCTGTGACATCATCTTGATAAACTGGACATGAACGAAGTGAGCTGTTGCTAACTTGTTTTGTTACCCATGTTCTACAGCTGTTTCCTCTGTAATGAACAAAGTTTATAATTCGGAGGTGTTTTTAAAGTGGGGTTTCTATTGGCATCACTGTTGCATCACTGTTGCATCACTGTTGCAACCTTTCAATTAATGAAGCCCTTGGTAAAGTGCTGCCATCTTATTGTAGCAACATCGCATAAAGGTGATAAAGCAGGGCACACAGGACTAACCCATTTGTCCCTGCGACCGCACACTGGGGCGTATTGTGACGATGTCCCTTACCTAATAAAAGACATCTCAGCCCCTTTCAAGAAGCTGAGTGTGTCTTTTGCCACAGGTTTGGGATTCAATGAACCCCTCAGAAAAATGATTTGAACAGCCTGCTAGTACAGGACACACAGGATCTCTGCCAATTCACTCCTAAATACTTGACGGGCTTTTCTAGAAGGTGACTGTGGCCACCAAAGCGCATTGAGGGTAGATTATTTACTTTTCCTTTCAAGAGGATTTGGCTGGGGCCACTGAACTGATTCAGAACACACAAATATCGTTTTCCTCAAAAACGGCGTAAGTTATTTTGGTTACATTTTTTGTATGGATAGTTCTAGATGACATGAAACAGTGCATTTTCATTCATGGGAAAACTGACGAGAGTACCCCAATAAATTATCCCCTTCCTCACCAATTCCACTCATACCACACACGCTTTCAGAGTACGGAAACACCATTTGTGAAAATAGTCTGCCTGTGGTTGATAGAGAGAAAACGGCTTAGCGAAGTCAGATCAAATTTGATTTCCAACGAGCAAATGAAGACCGAACGACTAAAGAACAGTTTGAGAAACATCGTACCAAAACTAACAATGGTTATAGCAATCATCACAAGATTTGTACTCATATTTGTGTATGCAGAGTCCCAAACTACTGGATGATCATGCAGATTTCCATTCGTGATAACGACAGCCACTCAATCAATTGACTTTAGTTCAGTTTCCATTGTAAAACCATCTTATCGGGGGCAAAACCCGTCAGCAGTCTGATAAGGTACTTACAGGATAGAACTAGATGGCGGAAAGAAAATAACTAGAGACGTCCCACGAAATTCAGAAATTCGATTCAGCGTCTTTTAAAAAAAGTTTTTACTTTGCTTAGCCCTATAGGGAGGAAAGTTGTGTAATTGGCTGAAATTTTTATTTAGTTTTCTTCACATTTATGCTTTTTGAGGGATGTTGGGTCTAAAAGACGCCATTTGCTAAATTGGTGTGTGTGTATGAGTGACCAAACGGCGGTTTTGTGGGAGAAAACGGCTGAACTCAATCATCGCAAATTCGATATTCAGCCTACAGGTCGCCGGTACGCCAACTCAGTCCGACACTATGAGCCTGTTCGCCTGTCGTAGTCGTGGCTGGCTGTGCCAATGGACGTGTCTTTCCTGATCCCCACTGAGTCAGCACTTTTTGTCTTAGGTGAAGCTCAGCCCCAGTTGGTAGGGATCCTGTGCCCCTTTTCTAATAGCAGTCTGCCTTCTCATTGCCCTCGTGGCCTCTATGAACGAGTATCCAAATAACGGAAAGTCTATTATGGGCACCGAGTCGTTTGAATGAGTTTTTCCTATATAAAAATTATGATCTCGCTCAAACCAAGCAAGAGCCATGTTTCTATTTGTTAATTCTCTTAACTGCATCTTTTTTTTTTTAGCCCAATTTGTGTTAATAGCGGTTACATTTGGAAGGTCTCGGTTTTTTTTTTTTTTTGTGACAATTCTGAGCCTGGTTGGCTGTTCCGCCCTTGCCCTGATAATGGGAGTCTTTCCCAGAGATTACTTGGAGTTTTTACGTGAAACAAGGAGAGAGGAAGTTAGTGATCAGGCCCCAACCTCTACTATTCACATGCTTACCCTCGAGTCCGTTTGCCTTTTGCTCTTCTATTTTGTAGTGTCACAATTCCTTGAAGGCTTGTCTTTGTCTGGGAAAAGCCTTACCATCCCCCAGGTATGCGTTCCTTTTATCCTTTTAATGTGTACGTGGTGACGTGAGACATTCAATAGCGCTTCTATTGAAGCAGTGGGGCAAGTCACCCGTGTGGCAGCAAGGCAAACCTGTCTCTGCAGTTTCTGGATCTCTCCTTGAACTCACTGACGGCTTGCCCTCTTGCACCCATAAGGAACAACTTCGAATTGGCCGAATGAGTCACTGTGCATCAAACAGCTAAAAAATAATATGCTGCACTTAAAAAAGCATGTGCCTCCAGAAACAACATTTCCATCATCTTTAGGCCGTATCTTAATTTTGTTTTTTTTCATTATTCGTACCTTTAATCACTTTGATTTGACTGGACCAAATATATCCCTTGTCTAAGTAGAGTATGGTTGACATCTCAGTGCTATCATTAATATGGATCAATATTAAACTAAGTTTAGAACACACCTTACACGAATTGTAAAAGATATGTTCAAATTTTGTTGTGGCACAAACAGATAGGGAGATACGACCTGCTTCACTAAAAATACCTCAATTTATCGGAAAAAGCACAAACTGTATCATATCTTCATAACGAAGAAAATTAGTATTTGGGTGGGTAGTTTTTTTTTGTCTTACTCTGCCTGGAGAATGTGCTGGCAAAGCCTGTGACACGTTGAGTGTCTGTATTAACACCTAGCTAAATACTATCATTACTTTTAAAAGAGGTCCAGTCGCGGTGGGACTTATTGACAGCAACATGTCCCTCTCGTGCTATTAACCAATAGCAGAATAGAAACCAAATTGAAGAACGGCCAAATACATTAAATCCCAAGCCCCGGCAGCATGCGAGGCTTGCCTTATAAATGATCTTGAATGGCTCAGGGCTTCGTCGGGACTGCCAAAGCAGGTTCTTCATTAAAAAGTCGTCCTCTACAAGCCGTTTCCATAACCTCAAAACACAAATAAATGTGTTAATTTTAATTCATCGCGCCTAATTTTGTTCAAACTTCACTAAAGAGACGCCCCTCGCAACTAACTTCAAGTTGAGGTAGGTCTGTGTCAATTATTCACCATCAACAACGAGAACTCACTACACTGAAACCGAAAAAAGGCCACAACTTCCCTGCCAGGTGTTTTCCCCCAGTTCTGCAATTGTTTCAAGGCCTTTCGTTATTTCATAAATACATTTCATATTAATTGGAAGTTCTAGTAAAAGTACGCTAATTAATTGAAAACATTTTCCCATTTTCGCTTTGTCACTCTCACCAAAATTCGACAGATAGTTCGTCAGAAATGGTCGCGACATAGGGAATACAAGTAGTCTACGTGATAGTTACGAAGGGTAAAAAATATTTTGCAAAATTGTCCTCTACGTTGTAGTTAAATAAATTCTTATGTAAGTTATCTCGAGATATTAAAAACTCACCTTCACAACTAAACGTGATTAAACTATCACACGTCGAGATGGTAACACTCAAAACATTACCATCCACTATAACTATCAATAATTACAAGGTTCCGAGGTGATTTAGGGAGACCGGGGCTCCGAAATTAGTATGAATCCTCATCATCATCAGGGAGACCCAAGAGGAGGAAGTATTTTCGAGGGAGTTGGATCGAATAGGGAGAATTAGTCCTTCGAACCTGTTAATAAGAATATTGGAACCTAAGAGGGCGAGGAATAGTTGACAAATTAAAGGGTAAGAGAAGGAGCTGTGGGTCAGCGCTTTCGACGACAAACCCTTTTGTGTTCCCTTTGCCAGTGAAGTTGTTGGCAGTCGGTCGAACAATAAGCTGTGTTCCAGCAACAGTGGTAAATCGCCTCCAGCTCGCAGTTGTAGCACTGGAAATAAACATAAACGTCAGGTACTTGGAAATATTTAATCAAATAAACTCAAACAATTTCCTGACAAGGGCTGGTTAGGGCTGCTAAGCGCATGTTAACGAGCCCCACTATGTACCTACTACTCATTAGACAAGCGTAGCAACAGAAAATTTGGTCCTCACTAGCCAGTTCACGCGTTAAAAAGGTTCAAATGGTACAAAATCAAATGCAGCGAGCGAGCGACTCATCACTGGAGCACCTTGGTTTCGTCAGAAACAAGTCAATACACACGGATTTAGTCGTACTGGACGTCGAAGATGTTCTACAGCTCTCCCATAATAAGCCAATCAATTCAACATTACCCTAAAGAAATTGTGCCGCAAAGTTCAGGAAGTAGTTGCGGTTGAGCAGAAGATGGAGCTTCGGGGACTCAAGACCACTCTGGATATCATATGCCAGAGTTATAAAAATTCTGCGAGAACCGCATGTGTTATGTTTATTTTTTAGTCTCAATTAGTCACGCTTCCCCTAGTACCGGGGCAGGGAATGTCAATACACACATGGGCATCTTTTTGGAATTTGAATCAAAATTCTCTTTTTTTCTCTCTGCTCAAAATTAGGTTCAGTTTTGTTGGGTTGACAGCAGTGCTCTGATTGTAGCGCACAGCAAGCAACTGCAGAGTTCATGAGTACTGAGGGCATGCTTCATAAAGGGCAGAGTGATGTATGGAGACTAACTGTAGCGAAGGCTCTTATACCCAAGAAATGAACCCAGACTTGCACGCTAATACTCCAGAAAAACCTGCAGGGAAATACTTATCTAGTCAACCAATCAGTCACCAAATATAAATCAATTGTTGTCCAAGCACTTATTTAATATTGTTGACCGTACGCATGCTATAACACTTAACGCTTTCAGTCCTGGAGTCATACAGCATCCTCCCACGGCGCTCACTTGTGGCTGTACGCCTAATCAAACGGCACCTCAAAGAGCGGGCCCAAACATCAGCCCTGAAAGCCTGACAAACTACTTTCTTGGTGGCCCAACACTGTAGTAACATATACTATAATGATTCGCCTAATTATAATGTACCATAAAATCTATTTTATTTTTTTTTAAAGACGATCCACAAACACCCTCACAGATTTCCAGGAGACTAACGCCTCCTGGCCGAGTAAAACACATTCTCCAGAAACGCTAGGATTTGGTTGTGAAGTACAGCGAAAGGGAATTTTTTTTTTTAATTTGTAACACATTGCTTGCTTTTTGTTCGACCCTCGAGCAGTTGTTTTGTTGCTAACTATAGCGAGTTTTTCTTCAGAACTTGGAACATTTCTTCTCCAAACAGCTTGGTACGTCATGTAAAGGCCCACACACTCTCAAATAGTAGCCTGTCGAGCAGGAATGTAGAGAACCCCCTCGGTTCTCCCTGTCATCCTCGCCTCACTCCGTCCGACTATGAGCAGGGAGCTGTTTTTATACCCAGAGTCGAGGGATCACGCGAGGCTGACGCGCTGGACAGGAGCAAATTCCCCTTAATTGGCACACATATTCTGCCAGATTTCGCGGGAGTGTGGGTCCATGTTCTTTGCCTCTTGCCACTTTGGTAAACAGCTCCCTGAAGACACTAAAAGAATATGGAGGGGGTGTAACGTTGCACCATAAACACATTTAAAACAGATACAACCATTCTACCTATCATTGCATACCATTCTTCCAAATGTCATGCGATTGACCGAAAACCGAGAGTAGGGGCAACACAACGCTATTGCAACAGAATCACTCTCATTGTAAACTTCCTGTAGGAAAATTCTTCAGCGTAACTTCTAAGTTCAGGTGTACAGTTCTACACGATAAGAAAGCCTGAATTTAAGCACTCACCCATTGCTTTTTCTTCGTGGCAGCAATTTCTAGCCCGTGTGCCTCTTTAAGTTGCTTCAACTCTTCAGCATGAGCATCTTTCAATTCGTCAACCTCAACAGTCAACTGCAAACATTTGTAAATGAGCGTTGTAATGAGCCCGAATGAGAGGTGCACAATGCAAACACATTAATAATATTCGTGTACTGAGCTTGAGAAAGGGTTGAAAAACAAAAAGCAATGAGACCTATTTTCCCTACTCAGACAAAATAATAGATTTATATTTAAACGAGAAAAGTTTGAACAAATGAATAAATTAACTTAAGGGCTGGTGGCGAAATGGAAAAATGAAAAGAGAAGTTGGCAGACAAAAGATTGTGTTGATGAGTGCGACGTCCACGAAGTAAGAGAATGGGCTGCAGATATTCTTTGGCCGATGAAGGGATCCAATAGAGAGAGAGAGAGAGAGAGAGAGAGAGAGAGGGTAGTAGACTGAGTAAATGAGGTATAGAAAAATTGAGAAAAACCTCGGAGACTGATGACCCAGTTTAAAGGACTAGAGTTCGGCAAATGATCATTGAGGGTTCTGGCGAAAGACTGGCGATTTCGGGAACATGCTTCACCGAGATTAGAGCAGAGAGCGTGTAGCGACAAGAGCAAGATCATTGAGAGATCGGCCGAGAGAGCCTGAGCTTGCAGCGCAGCGACGAGTCAGGGATGTATATGGCGGGGGGGGGGGGGGGGGGGCAAATGTTGCAATAGTACTCGCGCGCTGGTAATTTCAAAATAATTCATTCATAATAATTTCAAAATATTATTTGTTGTTTACACATTGGTAGCATCAATTACTTACCTTAGCAATCAGCTCTTTGTTAGCCTTATCCTTCCTCATATCATACTTCGTTTGCGTGCCAAAGGACCTGACCTGCGGTTCCATACAACTCGAGCTGACTATTTCCTCTTCATTTTTCTGTAAAATAGTCAAAGTAGAAAGAATGACGTGAGTAAAATGACACTTTCGAGTGGTGTATTAGAAAAAACACTGGCATTAACACTTTCCTAGCCGTAGTAAACTATATCTTGGTTTAATGCATTTCCACGGAAACCTTAATAAAATATCTGGTGCGTTGCAACACACTACTTTCCTTAGCTCTACGTCAATTCACTTTGTACATGGCTAATTCTATTCAATCAATTCATTTATCACTCAGTTAATTTGAACTTGGTCAAACAACGCTTTACGGCAGCAGAAAGCAGTAGCGCTTACAGTTCCGGAATTTATTGTGCTGCTCGTACTCATTGCAGGACCATTATTGAGCAATTGGTACACAGATAATTAATGAGGCTGTAAACACGATTTTTTAAAAAAAGGATAGTAATCACTTTTGCAGAGTTATCGGAAAATAACTGTTAGAACTGGTAGTAAGCGAAACAGCAGTAGTTGAAATTCAGGAATTTCTGGAGTGAGCCCCATGTATCTCATGAGCGTTTTTGAACACTCACCCTTTAGGTATTGGATTGGACTACAATACCAATTTTTTTTTATCATTCTACAAGAATTCCAGCGGAGTTTATAAGGAAAAAACTGCGCGAAAAACGCTTTTGGTCGAAAATTTTGATAATTTATTGTATCATTGACTTATTGAGAGCTATCTATATAAAAAAGGTAATTAAAATCGTTAGAGCCGTTTTTGAGAAAAAAAATTTGGTGTTTTGATCACTATGATGACTATAGTTAACTTTCGGTGGATTTTGCCCATACCCTAATTATTGCGTCCCATGGTAATCTGTAGGCTAGACATCAAGTTTCAGCTGATTTGGTACGATGGTTTTCTCTAAAAATCGTTCACAGACACACATACTGACACACACACACACACAGACCATTTTCCCAAATAGTGTTTTTCGGACTCAGGGGGGTCTGAAACGTAAAGATCTGAAGAGAACTCAAAATTTTGTTTTCAGACGATTACATAACTTTCCTTTCTACTTCGTAGAGCAAGGAAAGTAAAAATAAAATGTACGTACTAGTCAGCAGCGAGTATCACATACGTTTGATGAAAAATGTTAGGCTCGTTTCTGATTAAATTTGAAATACACAAATTTAATGTTCGACAATTCTGATTTTACGACATATCATGGCTTATATTTCTGTTCAACGGAGAGTTGGTAGAGATGGTCGAGAAGGAAAAACCCTGCAAATTATTACACAATGGTTTAACATGGTCATGAACAGGTTGACCTAGTATTACTGCTCCGAGACCCATCCCATTCGATTCAGCATCGACAAATACCAGTAAACCAAACGAGACATGACCTGACTACAATGGAACTAAGGAAACTAAATAACGTCTGATCCGATAGAGGGGTGGGATGGGGGCTTTCAGCGAACCCTCGCTCGGCAACTGGCAGGACGTTGCGAGTCGAGCGGGCCTAGAAAACGATACGAAACACGGCTTATTTGCGATTATACTGCGTTTCATTAATTTTGTTAACCATGTTTTGCCCATAACAACCATGGGCTTTGTCCGATTGGATTGCCGAGATGGCGGGCACAACTAGATACCAAATGGGATTTTTGTGCGAAAGAACGAATTTTTTAGACCACGTTAAAGGCACAAAACAGGACGGCGGACGGACATTGCAGATTTGGTATCCCCATGTCTTGAAACGTAAAGTATCAAATTTTGAGGGGGGGTGTAAAACATTTTTTGTGACCGAAAACATAGGGTTATTATTCAAAATGAATAATAAACCAAAATGGGAAATAGGTTGCTACGAAACCACGCCAGGTTGGTGGATTTTCGTGGTGGTCCCAAAAAACAGAGTACTATTTAATAAAAGCATACTTAGTGTACAAAGACGAGAGAACATCCCCAGTTGCCAAGGGGCGCAGTTGAGAGCGTGGCTAAGGGCACACTACTTCTGTTGACTGGAGGGGGGTTGACATGACACCTCAAAAAGCTGCATCACTACTTTTTTACCTGTTCACTAAAAATGCGAATACTCTACTTCTGTGCTCAAGTGGCACGGAGTAGTTGGATTTGACTCATTATTTTTTACTTTCCGCTACCCAAAGGGGACATTTTTGTAATTTCTACAGTAACTGCTTCACTGGAGTTGATCAATCTTAGGGAGTACCTTCTAGCAACCTATACTCACATTTTGTTCTCCATAAATGTTTCCGTAGAAATGCGTTGAACGAAGATACAGTGCCTGTATATATGGCAGGTCGCCGACTTTATGGGGGGGGATTGTGGAAAGTTGTGTTGCTAAACACCAGATATTTCTCCTAAAAATGTCATTATCACGCGACGAACTGTACTCCACCGCTGTTCATTGCCCTTCTTTGATCGATCTACAAGAGACAATAGTCAGGATAGCGCGCCACAGATGGTTGCCTTTCCGAGGGCCAGCTCTAAAGTGTGATATCTCGTGGTACAATCAAGTTACGCCTCTGAGACAGCTCTCAGTGTATGTTGCACACCTTAAACGACGCCAATACCTAAGATTGCACTTCATCCCGTACACGTATCTACACAGTACTGGAGCGCTATTCAGAGTGTGCAACGAAGGTGTCTCATACCATCTTCACATTTAGCTGATCCCACGGGGCGTTTTGTGCACACAACGTTTGTGGAGGCAGAAGCCAGACCATTACTATTCGACGGACTGTCAGAAAAACAATCATGTAGAACAATATATGGCCATTGACTAGTTGAAGACACTAAAAATTTGATAGAAATCGTTCGGGCAGTTTTACCTTAAAGTTAAAAATACCTCCTTTGGCTTCATAGGCCTAATATCTTCGTTCACCTAATTTTCACTGAGATATTAGGTATTGATCGATTAGTGGAAGATAGCCGTTTAATCGAAATAGTTAATACGTGTTTGACACGCAAAACAATAAATTGAGGCAGCGGTTTAAATAATGAACAAATGCACATCAGAAAGCCCTTACGCTCATCGTTGAGTTTCGTTTCACTTTCCGCCTCAGAATTGATGCTCAAATGAAGCTCCGGGTTTGTTTAAGATAACTTCGAAGCTATATAACCTTATAGTGACTTCTGTATTTAATTACAATCAAGATAATTGTGAATTACTTACAAAAGAGTGAGGGGATTTCGCTGGCGACAGGGTATTGGAAAGAGGCGACGGAGCAGCAGGCGTTCTTTCTTCAGAACCGTCTCTGATCTGGCTAGAGTTATCATTATCGTCTCCATCATCTTCTTTTATTCCTTCCGTAGCAGTTTCCTCTGAAATCGTCGAATAAATGTTAAACCAAGGAGGGAAAAAATGGCGACAGACGGTGACGTATGACTTGTTTCCTACAACAGATGTGTTTTTAAAAGGGAACTTGGGAACCCTTTTCGAAAACGTGACTAAAAATTAACGGGAAAAGCTACTCGTCGACAATGAAGCCAAATAGAGCACCAACCAACTCGGCAGGCCTCATCCCCACTCAAATCACCTCCACAGTGTTGGGTAAGGAGAACTAATTGATGTGCGTAGTTATTACTACAGCTACCGCTGATATTGAGCACCAAGTGGATGGGGCTCCAGTATTCTTTTTCTTCTTGGAGTCGCCTGTCGGGCCTCATGGCTTAAAGGACAGCCTAGTGCACTTCACAGCTGTCAGATAAATTCACACTCCGTGAATCCATTCTCCATTCTCTTTTATGGGTTCCAGTTGTATCGATTGCAACCAGGGCCATTTCCAGCGCTGCAGATGAACATGTAATGACTTGCAGGGAGGGAGGAGAAACGCCTTCCCCATTGTTGGGGCCACTCTCTGTACTCAAGTTCATTCTCACGCAATTGCACTCCATCACAAGCTCGTTTTGCTCTTCTTGTCCACATTGCCTGCCCAGAGGGTTTCTCTGATTCCTCTGGAGTGCACCACTCAGATGCAATCCTGTGGCAACAAATCTGTGATCTCTCCTACCAATATAAGAATGAATTGGCTTTAGAGCTACCTTTTTTCATCTCCCCCCCCCCCCACAAGTGGTTTATGGTTGCATTTGAGGCAATACAGAGAGGAGCACCTTCACAAAAAAAGAATTTCCTACTTCCACATCGTTGTGTGGTATAAATCACCTTTATAGTCTCGTACAACAGATTCACCTTCGTCGTCGTCTGTTGGTGGATCCTCCAACAGAAGGGATTTCCGCCTTTCAGACGAGCTCAGCCCTTCTGACGCCTTTCTTTTCGGCATAATTCGGCTCTTCACTTCTGGCCTTTCTTCGTCATTCTCATCCAGATCTGGAGTAAAATCCGATTCCTTCTTTTTTGGAGGTCGTCCTCGCTTCCCTAAAACACAAATAAGTAACAATGTAAAATATTTGTTGGGATTCGGTGAAACCCCACCGCATTACTACATTGGTTGAGTTCATAAAAAGACGTTCTCTGCAGCAACCTAACTGTTGCTCAATTTTCAATCGTGGAACTTCCTTCTCCCTCACCACAAAAAACGTTGCTTGGGTATTCCGAGTTAAATTAAACACTGACTGAGTACTGACTTAACGGCCAGACGATGATGTCTTTACATCGAAAGCGCTTGCCACCAGCAACACACCAGCCAGAGGAGACGGACTCACCTAACAGGTACGTTAACTTTAGTAAATTAAACACATTTCGCTCACGAATACGACTGTCTTGTAGCACTGCAGGAAAGTAGTCCTTTGATGGAACAGCTTTTCATGCAGAGAACCTTCCGTAGTAACTACAACCTCAATGAGAGCAAACTACACGGTTATCGTCCCTGGTCCAAAACACCAGATCAGAGCAAACAAAAAATCCCCCCCCCCCCACCGTCATTGTCCACCTTCCCTCCTTGGATTTTTGGCAGTATAGTAAAAGCTTGTAGCGCCCGATCCACTTTTTATCAAGACCTCTATCAGATAAAAGTAAATATCATAAATACTTCAGTTCCTCGTCGTTTCACCCCTTGAACTTCATCAAATGTAATTCCTCCTTGTTTGAATTGCATTCGGGTTCTACCGTACTACTTCCCGACTCACCTAGTGCGATACCGCTTTCAATATTAATCTTCCCCGTAACAATACTATAAGAAGCCAGGGCCTCAAATGCAGCCGACTGTCTGACATTATGTATATATTTTATCTCAGAATAGGAGGTGCTGCACCCACTCCATCACTGAGAAATAGAATGCCATAGAAATTGGAAAAGGAGGAGTGTGGATAGCTGTGCGATGCATTGTACTTAGTTTTTAGTATAGCGCCCTTTGCCACCACGACTTTCAAGTTCTAATGAGACAGTGGCTGTCAGTAGTGTATTTCTTCGCTACACTATTTGCAATTCAACATACGCTTACTCTTAACAGGGGGCGTAGTTGCTTTCGAACTGAGTGGAGGTCGCCCTCTTTTCTTTTTAATGACTGCAGTAGGCGCTCCTACTGGTGTGACAGCAGCTGCAGGTACCACATCTTTCTTCTTGCGGGCGTTCTGCAATAAAACCAAATAACCATTCGTTAAGAATTTTAACCTGGCAGATACACAACCTATATAATTTCAACGAAATGCAGAATTGATTATGTAGAGCAAAGTGAACTCTAATGGTTGAGTTGCAGAAATGTTAGTGATATGAGAACCTCTGGATGTACCTTGATGCTGTACGCAACAAGAAAAAGCTCCTTTAGACTGCACAGGTGAGTTACTTCCTCACATCATGGTAGCCCATTCATGTGAATGCAAAAAGTTGTATTTCTGTGTAAATAACACAAGGTAGTTATGTTTGTTTTGTCATGCCCAAGAATTTTCTTCTAAAAGAATTCCACCCCCTAACATACTTCTATTAAACAGTGCCAGCTGCGCACCAAGCAATAGTTTAAAGAGGCCACAATCATTAACACCCACATGATGCATGTATTACGAAATAAAAGCGTAGGAAAATCACAACAACCAACACTCACTTCCAAGAAACTAGCGTCGCTGTCATCATCAGAAGAGTCGTCTATATCCTTGCTTCTCGATTGTTGCTGTCTTTTCACAGAACTGGGAGGTCGACCGGGACCCCTTCTAGCTTTCGATCGACCTGCCAAAATTGTCGAGGGCAGCGGAGTGACCAAGAGGCTACTCCTTGAAGACTTTTCACTTTTGAGAGACTTCTCACTTTTTATAGAATCGTCACTCTGCAAATAATCAAACACTGGGCATTACAGAGTCGTCCTTTCAAAATTATTTTGCTGGTAGACTAAACAAATTTCTAGGCTAATCAATTGATGCTTTAACGTCGATACTTTACACTTGGATGACACATAATACACCTAGTTTCAGTCAGGAAATGTTTTGTACAACCCCCTTCTCAAAATTTGACGCTTACATTCCAAGGCATGGGGAGTCCAGATCTGCTCTCGTCCGCAGCATATTTGGCGTACCACTCGGTCTAAAAATATCAAGTCCAACGCATCACACAACTTTCCTTAGCTCTACATAAATTCGCTGGTTTTTATTTATGGCTTTTGCTACTAATCCAATTTATTTAAACTCAGTCAAACATAACTCTACAATGGTAGAAAGTGATAGCGCTGATAACTCTGGAATCCAACACGGGATCAGTCCAAACAAATAATGTAAACAAAATCGTTAGATCCGTTTTCGAGAAAACAAATATTTATTGCTTTGATCACAATAACTGTAACAGATTTTGCTCCTAACCTCAAAATTCCATTTGGTATCTAGTTATGGGCCCATGCACTAAACGATTTAAAATATCTGGTGCATAGCAACTCACTACTTTCCGCCACCCCTTTAAGTTCGAACACCACCTACATATGCAGGCGCTATATCTTCGTTCAACGCATTTCTACCGAAACATTTATGGAGAACTAAATGTACGGGATAGTTAGCTGAGATTACTCCGTAAGTTTGATCGAAATCGTTAGAGCCGTTTTTGACAAAATTGGAATACCGATAAATTAATATTCGACAAATCTCCTTTTCTGAGTTAACTTGGCTTATATCTCCGTTCAACATATATATATACAGAAATAATTATAGAGAACGAAATGTGGGTACGGGTGACTAAAAGACACTTCATTAGGATTTATCACATCTGGTGAAGAACGGACCCTGAAATTTACGGAAATGTTCGAAAAAACGTTATTTTCGACACATTTTGATTTTTATCTCTGTTCAATGGACTGTCAGAGGAACATTTATTGAGAACAATATGTAGGTATTAACTATTCAAAAACATCTCTAAAGTTTGGTGATAATCGTTGAAGCCGTTTTGCCAAAAAGCGTAAAAACCTATTTTTGCTTCAGGGGCCTATATCTGCGTTCACCGTATTTTCATGGAGATATGTATGGAGAAGAAAAGTTAGGTATTGATTAGTAGAAGATAATGTGAAAGTTTAATCAAAATCGTTAGAGCCGTTTTCGAGAAAAATGCGAAAAACCCTAGTTTTTGGTACATTTTCGTCGTCCCCCCCTCTTCCCATCGGTCGAAACCGTCCATAACCTTATTTTGGTGTCTACAAAAAATAACGAACAAAACAAAAAAAGAACCAGCTCAATCGGATGAGCCGTTCTCCCGCAAATCGACTAAAGACAGATCTGTTTCTTTATTTCATGACTGTACCTAAACCCTCGACGAGGGTTATATCAGTCATATCGACTAAACACACACAGATCTGTTTCTTTATTTCATGACTGTACCTAAACCCTCGACGAGGATTATATCAGTCATAGAAGTTGCGGTTTCGCTAATATGCAAGAGGCCGGCCCCTGCAGCATCCACCGAACTCAGACCTGTGGAGGTACGGCAGGTATGTGGTCGTTAGCCAGTCTCACCGTAGAGAGCTGTTGCCCATGTGTTACCGCGCGGAGGTGACCACCTGAGGAATCCCGTACCATCTGGGAGTAGTTCTTAATCTGGTTCCCTACCTGATCTTACTGTTTACTTGGGTGGCAAGTTTCAAAAGGACTGATCAACTATAACCACGTTTCTTAGCCATTACCTTCTTTGCGAACTTTGCAAAATGGTTATAGGCTTCCTTTGTAGCAGTCAAAGCTGCTAAGTTCGTTTGCCCTCTCAACAACCGTCGCTCACTGTTGTAGAAACTACAGTGGAGCAGCACATGGTTTCTTGTTTCCTCCGCACTGGAGGCACAAGATGTGCATGAAGGAGAGTCTTTATGAGAAAAGAAGTGGAGCCGCGCATTGAAGTCACCATGTCCCATGAGGAACTGGCTCGTCCAGTGGTCTTAACCCATTTTCTTGAAAGACGTTCACAGATGTTCGGGAAGACCTCATACGCGTGACGACCCTTTGACGAGGATTCCCATCTTGCTTGCCATTACTCTAGAGCCCATTCATCGATGGCAGCATGTTTCTGTTCTGTGGTGAGATCCGCACGGAGTTCAGCCCAAAGCGGGGGAAGCTCCCGTTTCACTCTCCACTTGTCAATCATGCACTCAACAGCCAAATCAACTGGTAACTGGCCAGTGATCACCTGGAGTGCTTCCGTTGATACAGTCTTGTAGGCCTTGGTGATCCACAGGAGCGCGGCTCTCTGGGATTGGGCCAATACTCTCTTTTGATTGACTGTTAGTTTGCTACCCCAGACAACAGGGCAGTAGCCAATCACACCTAAATAGATGTCCTTATACATGAGGATGGTGTCGTGGTAACACACACCCCAAGTGGCCTTAGTAATGGCACGCAGTGAGGCAAACCTTGCAATGGTAGTGCCTTTAAGGGACTGGAGGTGTTGGTTGAAACCCCACCTCTCACCTATATTCACTCCTAAATACTTGACGTGCTTTTCAAGAAGGAGCCTGTGGCCGCCAAAGCGTATTGTGGGTGGATTATTCACTTTCCCCTTCAAGAGGATTAGCTGGGTTTTTTCCTCAGCCACCTGCATCTTGACGTGCTCGCACCATTGGTTGACAGTGCGGAGCATGTGGTGGGTTTTTTCTTCAATTTGGCGGACTGACTCTGCAAAGATCAGCACAGTCAAGTCATCCACATAGGCGTACGGCTCGCAGTCAGTCTCCATGAGTTTCCTGAAAAGACCTTCGAAGAAGGCATTCCAGAGTGCTGGTCCTAGGACCGAGCCCTGTGGGCACCCCTTCTCAATCTTTCTCCGGACGGAGACATGCCTACTTTCGATCGTAGCAGTTCTGTCTGTCAGGTAACTTCTGACGAGCGAGTACAGGTTGCGGGGGATTCCCCTACCTTTCAGCTCATTAAGGAGCGCTGGCCACCAAATGTTGTCAAACGCTCCTCTGATGTCAATCAGAACTGCTACGACGTACTTAGCCAGTGCCAGCAGGGAAACACGGCGAATCTCGACAATGACATCCTGCGTGGACCTTCCTTTGGTACACCCGTATTGCCTGCCTGTGAGGTTGCGGCCAAAGACTCCTTCGAGGGACTGCAACATCAAGATTTCTAGTGTTTTGCCTAATATGGAAAGAAGGCTGAGTGGTCTCCATGATCGCGGGTCCGACTGATTGCGGTCGCCTCCCTTTTGAAGAGTGACAACGCGCGCAGACTTCCACTGAGTGGGGAACTGTCCGACCTGCAGACAGTCATTAAATAAATTAAGGAGACCGCTGGAGATTGTCCGCTCAGCCTTCCTTAGCATATTGCTTTCTATTTTATCTGGCCCAGGAGATTTGTTGGGCTTTAAGGTCGCAAGGGCCCTGCCGAGGTCGCCTGTTGTCCACAATGGGATGTCGGGCTCGTTCGGAGGGTCCATGATCAGCTCCCTTGCTGCCCTCTGGGCTTCAGTGTCTCGAGCTACTTGGTCATTTGGGAACGCCTTCTCAAGGAGGGTTTCCAGTGAGCTTTCGATGCTGCAGGCCCAGCCTGACTCATTTTGCATCGCAGCTAAGACCTGCTCTACGTTAGCTTTTCCTATGGAGGACTTGTAGTGTCTGCCCCAGGGGTTCTCAGAGCTCTCCGCTTCCACAAAGTTTCGCCAGCCTTGCCGTTTGGCTCGTTTGATGGCGCGGTGGAAGGCCTTCTTCTCTTGGATGAAGGCAGTTCGGAGTGTTGCTCTGGCATCAGGGTCACGAGTGTTTTGGTACATCCTTCTAGCTCTATTTGCACTTTGCTTGAGGATTTACTTCCCCAGTCCACCATGGGACTTTGCTCGCCCTGTGCTTCTGTTGGCCAAGTACAGAGAGCCCAGCAGAGCGCAGTGCTGTGGTAAATATGTCCACTTTGCTCTCCACCTCTTCAGGTGTGTATGCTTGCGCTATTAGGTCGGTGTCCGCCCCACGCAGTTCACCTTCCAGTACCCTACAGAATTGTGGCCAATCAGCATTTTTTGTGCGGAATCGCTTTTCACGCGTGTCTTTGCAGAGGATGTTGTCATCCGTAATGGCAAAGTCAATAACCATGTGATCGCTCTGCGTTGCACCTGGTACGACTCGCCAACCCTGCAATTTGAGTAGCAGGGTGTGAGACACGGCTGTGACATCTATACACGACCTTCCTCCCGGACCATCATAGGTCGCCTCAGTCATGGGGTCGTTGACAACAATCAAGTTGTACCTGGTGAGCAGCTCTATATACGCCTCGCCCGCCCCATCCAGGGTTGGGGATCCCCACAATGGTGATCTGGCATTTGCATCGGCACAGACTATGCAGGGTCGTCCTGATAGGCCTGCTAGTGCTCGCCGAGTGGTTCAAGGCTGTTGGCAACTGGTGCGCCAAATTGCCTGTAAAATGATATTACAACCAGCTCAAAGCCACCGGCTCGGATGAGCACAGCGGCCAAGTGCTGGCTGTTCAGGTGAGTGAGTGCGAGCATGTCAATGGACGGGTCGATGCAGGCCACTGCTGCCTTGGCTCCCGTTCTTGCTCCAGCCACCACTGCGTGCCTGCGATCCCAGACCAAGAGTTTTGGATCCTATGTATGGTTCCTGTATGGCGAGAACACTGCAGCGTTTCTTGAGTGCATTTTGCAGCAACTCAGCCATAACTGGGCAACTCTTATTTGTGTTGTGCTGAAGGATTCGAACTGTTTTTGACCTATTCATAATCCACTCGTGACTCCTGGAGGGCAATCGCTCGCTGACGAATGGTACAGCGTGCGTCTCGTGTAGAGTGTGCAACCTGTTGGATTTTGCGTTCGACGCAATTGGCACACTTGAGGGGAGCATCACGCTTGCATTCCTTACTCAGATGTGGCAAGGCGCACCAGGCGCACACAACCGGTCTTGTACAGGCCACTGCCAGGTGGCCATAGCGCTGGCATTTGTAGCACTGAGTGGGGGCTTGGTACTTTCGTATGGCACACCGCTGCCAGGCTATTTGGAGGTGCCTTGCCCCCTCTAGTTTTTTGTACAGGCTGGGTGATACCTCAATCACCCAATCCTTTTGTCTGCCACTATTTTGGTGAAGAGAGGCCTGACATCCTGCGGCTGCAAGCCTAACGCAGGGTTGTGTTCAAGAACTTGTTGCGCCAAGTCCTCTTTTTGAAGGTCAGTCCTCACGTCGCACAATAGCATGCGTGGGAAGCGACCTAGGGGGGCTGACGCTTGGAGCTTCAACTCCTTTTTCGCGGAAATGTGGCTCGTGAGCGCCTTGGCCATTTCTGGCGTTTCCGTCACAATGACGGCGCCACCTCCTACAGCGGTGCGGATGTTCAGCACTCGGACGCTTAGGGCTTGGAGGTCCGTAGCAGGGACACCCCGCATCAGTGCTTCCATTGTATCAGGGTTGGAGGGACCAGCCTCTCCTTCCTTACATGTATGCCTAACCACTACCACGTTTTGTCGTGGGTTTTTAGGGGGGAGTTTGGTAGGCGGTGGAGGCTTCTTCTTTTGGTTTTTATTTTTACCTTTGTTTCTGGGCGGAGGCGTAGGCGGGGCGCTGCCCTTGGCCTGCACGTCCTGCTTAGTTGGGGCCTTTTTATTCTTCCCTCTGCGCTTCCTGGCCTTGGCAGGCTGCCATTCCGCCTCAGCTCCATGAGGGGGGGAGGAAGGCGCAGTAGCGGCTACTGCCGCATATGAGGGGCCTGGGGTACTACCCTGGCTCGTTGTTGCTCCTTGAGTTTGGGGGGCTGGTGGCACTGGCTGCTGGGCAATTGCCCTTCGCAGCTCTTCCCTCACGACAGCCGCCACAGTTTCCGCAGGGGGTAGTTGCAGGGGCGATGTCGTTGGGGGCATTAGCTTTTATAGCCAGCTTCGAAATTTCGAAGAGGCAACTAGTGACGAGGTCCCGCATAGGTCCTGTCGCGTTGGCCCTCATCCGTGCCAGCTGGCCGTGGATGATTTGGACGTATGCACAAATTTGCTCCATGTCCGACAGTTTAGGGTCCACGCTGTGTCGTGTGCTTGTAGTAGCCGGGTTGCCCGGGCTACTAGGGGAGAAGGGGAGATGAACGCGGTTTGCCCGGTTCTTTCCGCCCTTGTTTGTTTGGACGACGAGTAGGTTGCTCATCGTCCGAGGAGGGAGGGGTCGAGCTTGGCGAGCCCGAGGAAGAGGCGCAGGTGGCGTTTTTATTACCTGCAATTTTGGGTTTTGACTTTGTCATGTTATTTTTACTAATTTGTGAGGGAGGGGGGGAGAAAAAAGAAGCAGACTGGTGTAGTGTATCCTTGTGAGTTCATTTGTTGTGTGTGTTAGTGGTATGAGCGAGAGGTGCTCGAGGCAGTGTCCTGGAAGCTCCCCTCAGGCATATTGATTCTAGCCCCTTTCGCTGGTCCGTTGAGGGTCAAAGGAGGCCCCACATGCGCCGCAGCTGCCAGTCCGGCCACCCACCGGGACTAAGACGCATGAGGGATTTTTCGGCTGCTGCTCAGAGTCAGCCCTCGGCCACTGGTGATGTGGTGAGCGGGACACACGCTATCAGCCGCCCCAGGAACGCTCAAACCTGGTTTTCCCCCTCCTCATTCCGAAGGCCGCACCTATATAGGGGATCGCTCAAAGGTGTTAGTGAGCTACTTCCAGGACTGTCTTTCGCTCATTATGAGTGTTTTATGTTAATGTGTTCTGCCACGCAAGCCGTTGCAGTGTATTTAGTATCTGGAATATGTTGTGTATGTCAGTGTCGTGAGCTTTAAGCCCCTTTAAGGCCAGATTTAACGACCACGCAGAGGATACGGCAGGAGAATTCTGTCCCCCTTCCTGCGGGGGGTGTGTTCTGCGATCCCAGCTAAAGGTAGGGGGTTCCCAGTGTGTCATGTATGTGAATGAAGTGTAAGTTGTGTCCCTTTTAGTCCGGCTTATACGAACACGCAGGGAGTACGGCAGTGGAATTCTGGACCCCCTACTGCCGGGTGAGCACAGTGTGGCGACAGAGTACACTGTGACGCCCAGCCACAGTTAAGCCTCGTTGGATGTAATCCTGCGGGGACCTCGTAGAGGTGAGGTTGTCTTTCAAGCTGGGCCCACCCGGCTGTCCCTTTTAGTCGGCTCATACGACCCGCAGGGAATACGTCAGCGGAATTCTGGACCCCCGACTGCAGGGTGAGACTAAACACACACACACACACACACACACACACGGACCACGCGCCGAAATTAGGTTTTTTAGACTCAGTAGGCCTCAAAACGTAAAGATCTGAAGAAAACCCAATTTTTTTTTTTTTACTCGATTACTATACTTTCCTTCCCATCGGGTAGCGGAAAGTAAAAATTAGTCGAAACCGAAATTTTGGTATTTTATTGCAAATACGTCGTATTTGGTATCGTTCCCCAGGTTTTTTTCTACGCTGAGTCGAATAAGGCGTCTGACTGTGTTTTAATGGACAACAGTGAAATAACAGTAAATAGAGAGAGGGAAATTCTACTAGTTGAAGGAACTTGCTGGACAATACAGTGTAAGTTACCATTCCTCCCCAGCCTGCGATCATTTTCCGCACTACCTCCCGCCTCACTCTCACCATCCATCAGGTCAGTTAAACTCGTCGCGTCGCCCAGAAAACATCAATTTTCGTTGTGTCATTGTAGTCAGGTCGTGTTTCGCATCGTCTACTAGTATTTTCCAATATAGAATCGTATGAAATGGGTCTCGGATGTGTTCTACAAACATTGACGATTGCATAGGAGTTGTCATTTTCGGGATTGTTGATATTCTTACGATTTTTCGACGTTAGATAAAATAGGATAGCTCACAATCATGCAGCGTAAAAGAAGTCCATTGTCATTCTGTAATAATTTGCAGGGTTCCTATTATTAACTTATTGAGATATGATTGATATCCAATTCATAATATTTAGTTTATATTATTTGTGCGCACTGTAATAGTTTGTACGCGTTCAGCTGGCAATAGTCTGTTAATAATTTATTTATTTTGGTTGTACACGACTCAGAAGGAGACATTTACAGATGGCCCAGGAGGTGCTGTTGCTGGTGGCTCCTTCACAATCGTTTTGCACCCTGAATGCTTGACTCCCTCCACCTGCGTTATCTCCAGTTTATTGTGCGCCCGCTCATAGTTTTTCATTCTTCACATTTTTTAGTGTTTAGTTTCATTTTCTGTCCTCGAACTAACAACTGTAACCAGCTCGGTTTTCACTATCCTCATTTCTGAATACTTCTCTGCAGTGTGCTAGATCGAGAGAATGCCTTCACGAGTTTTCCCAAACAGACATATTGACAGTCATTAGGCCTGCTCACATAATTTCATACTGTCCATTTTACCACTACACGAGTGTTAACCAAAATGTTCGTGAATTAACGTGTATTGTTAGTTAATAGATTTATTAGGTTCACTGAATAACTTATCGTAATTCATTGTCGAAGACTGGGATAGCAGGAGCGAAAGTAATAGAGTTAAGGGGAAGTCCTTAAGTTGACTGTAACACGTTGCGAGAAAAGTGAAAACAATTCCAATTGAGATGGATCACCAAAAACGTAATTCGGAAAAAGAGTTAGACAGAGATGAGAAAAATTGGAATATGAATGAATTTATAGAAAGGAATGCAAATGAACGTGACAATGTGGTAAATGGTGGGGGGGGGGGGGTCTTCAGTACTTTCAAATATCTGACGCAAACATTTTCACACAATTAACACACGGATGGGGCCAGCACAAAAGTAGAGAACTGGCCAAGAAACAAGTGCTAGTCCTAACCCTTCAGCTTTGTCGCACGTTTTGTCGACCAAACGAAGTAGTAACTTCAACTAAAATTGGCTTATTTAACCATAAAACTTAAAGAGGGTTTAGTGTATCGCTAATTGCAACACAAAAAATGACAAATAACGTCAAACGACTCGAAAAGATTGACCCTGTCAGAAAATGACAACAACGACCTCAAATAAAGACAATGATACTAACGTCTGAGGAGGACGAGGAGGACTCGTAATTCCCTTCTTCCATCTTTTTCAACATTGCCTGATGTTTGGCCAATTCGTCGCACGCTCTGTTCCACGAACCAGTCCTTTTGAAGTCCTGCATCGCGGTGACATTGGTCGTTATTGGAACCGTACTGCTGCGATCTACCGTAGTTCCAAAATGAGTGCCTCCGAAAAATTTGATGTCCAATTTTTCGTTGTGGTCTCGAATAACCTGAAAATGATAGTGAAAGAATTACCAAATGTTCATTTTTGTGCTCTGAAAGTTGGACATCCCTCCGATGACCAGAATGATACAAGATTTAGGCACATTCCAAGGATCGTTTTTCTAAAATCGAAGCTCATTCAAGGCGACTACAAAGTATTAAAATTGTCATCATTTCGGTCAGTGAACAAACAATCCTCAAAAAACAGTCTTTTACACGTTGCCCACAGCACACTTGCACATCCTGAAATTCAAACCACGGAATTTCCTATGGAATTTTAAGTTTGTAGTACGAAATGGGTACACCAGTTTTTGTCAGGAACTTCATTGAGTACCTAGCTTGTAGGTAATTTATCGGATTGTCGACGGGACATGATTCATAAGGGACGGTTGGCATTCATTGTTCTGAAGTTATTGGAGCAACAACCAATACATTTGTCGTTAATCTACGAGAAAGAAAGCAACACCCTGTCGGCGTTATTGAAATTACCTTGGCTGGCCAATAGGGCGCACTTTTTGATTCTTTGGCATAAACAAGCTCGTGAGGCGGGTGGCAAGGCTTGTAAAACTTCCGACGTCTCACGTTCTTCCCACCACCTGTCGCTAGGTAACACATGTGACACCACCTTATCTGCCTGAGTTCAGTGTGGCAGTCGCGGGCCATTTGCCGAGCGAGGTCAGCTAGATCACTGTGCACTGTAAGACAAAGATGTAACAATTACAAAAAAAATTCCTTAGAAATTATTCTAATTCGCAAATTTCTTTAAAAATATGTAAATTAACTCACGCCCATGGAAAATCACGATGTTATGGACGATTGTTCGACAATCTGCTTCGAACTGGGATAAGTTGGTATAAACACTCTGCTTCGCATTGGACGCCATTTTTGCGATGTCTGACACCTTATGGATGAAAAAAGGTATTCGCCAAGCTTCGCCGTCAGTACTAATATTAATTTGGGCCCCAGGAACGCCGATGTTGATAGGCCGTGAAAGTGCAGTGGAGGATCTCAGGAAAGTGCCAAACTGTAATTTAAAATAAATATGTGCATGTTTCTTTCATTAAATAAAATGGTCGACTAAATTGAACTACTTCGAGATTAAGGCTAGACTTTTAACTTATCTTTTTTTACACCTTCAAAGGTAGCAGAGTGTAAAAACGAAGTGCATCGCGCCACTTTCCTTAGCTCTACATAAATTCACTGGCTTCCATGGCTTTTGCTACCAATTCAATTTCTTTTTCACTCAGTTCATTTGAACTCGGTCAAATAATTTCACGGTGGTAGTGACAGAGCGTGCAGTTCTTTAATTTATTGTGATGCTCCTAATCATGCCATGACTATCATTGGAAACTACGAAAGACGGTATATTAATGTTCGACGAACCTTATTTTCCGAGATTTTAATCACAGGTTATACCTGTGTTTAACAGATTGATACAGAAATAATTACTGAGAACAAAAGGTGGGTAGAGGTTGCAGGAAGGCACTCCGTAAGATGGCTAAAATCCAGAGAAAATACTCGGGAAATCACAAAAAAGTTCAGAAAAACATCGATCTCGAGAAAACTCAATTTTTGTTTACCCGATCACTATACTTTCGTTACTCTTTTGAGTTGCAGCTGAGAAAAACTGAGCTAAAACTGATTATCGAACAAATGGCAATCGCATATTTTTCTCACTATCGAGTATTTCATGGTATTGTCTTGTCCATTAAAAAAAAATTGATAAAAACCGTTAGAGCGATTTTCGATTAAAAAAATTTTGGGTTTAAATCACTTTGATAATTATAGTTAGGTATATGGCACCCTTCCAGGCGCGTAAACAAATAAGAGGCATCCTTGGCTAATACATCACTGCAAGCGTCTCCCATCAAACTCTTCAACCTGGTTATCTGAACTAATCAATCGATATACTGTGCATGATCTCAATGAACCAAGCGCGGTAGTACAATTTCAGTTGAACCTCGTATGTATAACGAGATAAATATTCATTACCCGAATGGATTTCACATTTGCCAGATTCATGACGTAATTACTCACCCTGTCTCGTAGTAAAGTGCAAACCATCACTAGAAGCTTATTTAGTACATTTTGCCTGATATCCTGCAGATCAGTGTCTTTCTCTATTTCCTGAAACGAGAAGCACCACTTCAAAACCACTAGCGACTTATTTAAACTGAGAAAATTAATGTTAATTCATGTTAATGTTCAATTGTTAATTACCAACTCTAGACGTAACACATCACACAACTTTCCCTAGTCAATTCATACTCAAACCACATATGCTACAATTTTTTTCCGATGGATTCAGGAGGAGGACGCGTTATAGACAATTTTCCACAAGTTGTGGGGTGCGTTGTGCACACAGCAATTGGTGTAGTCAAAATATATCACTTCATTCAAAAGCTCCAAAATGTTAGTAAGTCGTTATTAACTGAATTAATTATAAGAAATTATGTTTGCAGTTTCGACGGAACTTTTGGCGGTTGTTTAAGCCACTGAAAGAGAAGTTGAGTGGAGCTGCATCAGTTTCAAAATCCAAATGATCCACCTCACTTCGCTTTAACACGCCAAATGTTCAGTTTTTGGAGCTGTACTCGATAAAATGACTGTTCCTTAACACTCATACGTGAATTATATTATATTGGTCACGATTTTGCCCATATGAGTGCGAGTAATTGAGTGTGTTTAATATGTAAAGAGAGGTGGGAACTGAACATTTTGAAAACTTCAAACGGGAAAATTCGTTATCGGCTTAAGAAATAATCTTTAACCTTTTGTCGACAGAAGGTGATTGAAGAGGTAGTTCAGACTCCCCCACCGCTACCGTGTCAAAGGCCATAGGACAGGAAGGGCTGGGCTTGAATGTTCAGGATTACCCATTAGGACCAAGGGCAACAGACTAATCTGGCCAGAGCTGAGCTGGACACTAAAAATCCAAATGTTAGCCTTCCCACCATTTTCTTTGAATAAATCATGTGTGCGTCCAAACCAAAAACACTTTCTCGCGACTCAAGACCAACACAACTTCTGTGTGCGTCCAAACCAAAAACACTTTCTCGCGACTCAAGATCAACACAACTTCTGTAGTACCTTTTTCAAGACTGGACAACTTCGATGAACAGCAGAAAAATGAATTTTGAACCGCCACCAAACATCACTTCAATTCAGATGTTATTTCAGTTCCTTCCCTTTACCTGCCCCCAACCACATCTTTCCCTACCGAGTGTTAATCTACACAACTGCGGCCTCTGCAAGCTAAAGACAATTGCCAAGTACGAGAGTATGTCTCTATGTTCTTCTTATTTTCAATCGACCCCTCAGTGTAAATACATCTTAAATGTTAGTGGTTCTGTTCAAACGTAATACACAAGAAACGGAACAGAAAGGAGGGGAAATAATACACAAAAAGAACACAAAACCGCAGAAAACGATAATCCGACTGGAATGTCATTCGCAGAATCCTCAAGTGTGGGTAATATTAACACAATATTAAACGAAAGGGCGGTAGGATACGGGAGGGAGAGGGGGAACACTTGAAAGTTTAGCCAGAACTCAGATGAGAGCGTCAAGCAAATAATTTTATCAAAATATTTGGAGCCATTTTAAAGAAAACAAACGTTCATGGTTTTCAATGAATTTCGGTCAACTCAAAGGTCGCCGTATTGTGGCATATCACGTCAACAAAAAGGTCGAGTATGAAATTATAACTAATTCGGTTCAGGCGCATTGAATCAATCATGTTATCAGACACACACATCAAGCGCTACAAACTTTCCTTCCAACAAACATAAC
Source organism: Pachypeltis micranthus (assembly GCA_020466155.1). Lineage (NCBI taxonomy): Eukaryota > Metazoa > Arthropoda > Insecta > Hemiptera > Miridae > Pachypeltis > Pachypeltis micranthus. The sequence goes on along the minus strand of CM035770.1, from coordinate 48,623,690 downwards.
ACTAAGGAAGGTAAAACAGCAGGAAAACTCACGAGGCAAGTTAGACACTGGTATTTATTTCCAGTTGACTGTGGATTGCTGATGCAGTAGACATGATACACTCTGTGGCATTCTCCGCAGGGAATAACATCACCATTCAAGTGGCACTCGGAACAGTACCAATCGTGATCGTCACGTTCAGCCTGTAATTAATTTTGAAATAACGTTAAAATGTTACACATTGATTGGTTAACACCTTCCCTGCTACGCGCAGTATTACCGCGCTTTTGTGTTCTTCCCCATGACTAGAGCGGTAAAACCGCTCTCAAACCTTGCGAAAACCCCGTACAATCCAAGCCTGTATTGAGACGGTAGTAGTTCCATAAGCCCTTTTCAATACAGGTAGTAGTGGGAATGACCCTTGTAAATGAGCGGGGAGTACCCGACGAGGAGTTCAGGTAGCGACGGTTTTCTATTTTCAGTCTGACGAAAGCCTCAACCGAACACGTTTCTCCTGCGTTTTCGGCAATTTTTTTGTGGTAAGTTATATATTTTACTTTACCATTCTTGTTTACTGTTAGTAATGAGCATATATTTATGGAATTTATTGAGAGGAGGATTGAAAACAAGTATGTGGATGTCTAAACCCATCTCACTGTCTACTGGCCTACTTTTTGTGCTTTCCCCTTAGATTTCGCCCATCATGCTATTTACCTATGATGTTTTCCAGAATAAACATGGTTAAAACTGGAGGGGGTCTCAAAAGACCCCGTAATTAGGATGAAGAGCCTCAACCCTCCACAAGTTCCTTGACTGCTCCCTCCCAAAAGTTTACTAATATATTATATTATAACTTTTGAATAAGTGTTATATGAAAGCATGTATATGAATGGTTTGTGGCAATAAATTTATTATTATTCTTTTGTGATATGGATGTATTTTTCTGTAATATGTATTTCTAGTAGGTACCTGCTGACCGACAAATCGAAGACAATTAAAATATATTTTCCTTTTTGGTTCATATATCCAGAATAATAATCTTATCACATATTATGTCTAGGCCGTTTTCGATACCTAATATCCAGCTAATGCAGGCGCAGTATTACCGCTCGGTAGTAGTAGGAAAGAAAAATAACGTTTTGTTCCATGCGAGTGACTACGCCCAAAAAGGCGGTTTTACGGCGTGCCGCTGTATATTTGTTTGTGAATCGTTTATCCTATGGAGTCTGATAGAGAAGAAGGACAGTTATGTGAGGATGAGGGGGACACCACATATACTTCAACGTGAACTGGAAATATTACTGCTAGATTCCCCAGAACCAACGCTGGACATCCAGTTTGTCAGGGGAAGAACTCGCCAATGACACACTCCCGCACAGAATAAGTTGTACCAACTCAAATAAAGAAACAAGAAATAAAAGACAAATTGAGTGACTTTGTTGAAACTTCTGGGACGCTGTTTCTCAATAAGAAGTTTCGTTTCAGAGAAGCCAATTCAAAGCTGTTTGGTCGGCTTTATCGTCCTTCACGAGAACCAAGCCTGAAAGTGAAGGTCATTACAGCGAAGTTTTGTTAGCACTCATAGCATAAATGCTCTCTTCAGGTACAACACCCCTCCGAGCATTTCTTCAATTTCAAGACTTGAAAAACAAGTTTACATTTGTTTTTACCATGGAATATGCTTCAGCCCCAACTAACAGAAATCGTCACGTTTCATTAGCCATCTCCACTCTCTCCAGTCTTCGTTCCCATAATTGTGACCCGACCATCAAGAAGAGATCTTCATCAAGCACCAAAGGGCTTAAATAAAGAATGCCAGGCTCAGTTGTAGAGAACCACAGTCGACTGCCTAAAATTTCATTAAATAAGTAAAGGGAATAATGCCTTATGGCCGCATTTATTCTGTCCTATCACCCACCATCCAGGGAGCATATCGTATAAAATACTAATTCTAGTATTCCCTTCAAAAAATATTAATTTATAATCAGCTTCTAATAACTATTCTTCATCTTTCCTTAGCACTCAGTCATATAACCCTTATCTAATTCTCATTAGCTCAGAAACGCAACTCAAGTTCAGCTTCTAGTATCTTTACGAACTTTTCTGCTCAGGGCATTTCCTTCAATGTGCTCAACAGAATTGAGCTGAACAACCAGAGCAAGCGAACATGCTTGAGGCTATACATTTTCAATGACGAGTTAATACAGTGGTAACTGATAATTGCTGGCATATGAACAGGTAAGAACTGCACCATATAAAACAGAGTATAAAATGGCCCTAGAGAAAAGAAAAGCAAACATAAGCATTTTTACGTACTGGCCCATCAGGTATTTTATAACCCTCTTGCTCCACTCCGACCTTCGCTCCTTTCGAGCCTTTTCGTTTGATAATTTGAAGGAGGCCGTCTCTGACACAGTGCCCCAACTGTTTGGTTACTTCTTCTGCGAAGTTAAAAAGTATCACTAATTAAAGTATTCCCTTGAATTACAACAAACACAATGAAAATTTAGGGATAACACGAGTACCTGAATTAACAGAATAAATTCGAGACATGTATTTGGCAATCCTTTCAGCGTTGGCTACTTGCCGTTGATACCTTATCACTTTAACAGCATCCCATAACTGCTGTACCACCTCAGAACTGCTCATACGACGTCGATACATCGAATTGACCAACCTTGATTCAACAAATTTCAAAAATATGTTAACTGCATAGAATAGATACTTATTATATTACCTCTATACATTGAAGCATCCAGATCTGATGAAAAAACTCAAAACGTTTCTTCGGTCATCTGTATGACTTTCCTTTCTATTCGCAGAGCTAAGGAATACAAACTTAGCTTCTGACGTCACATGCCGTCTGGACACTTCTTCAATATTCAAGGGAGAATATTTTGTTGTGTGGGTATAATTGGAGGCGGCGATAAAGCGCATAGGGCAGTAATGGTTTAAATTTAAACAGTTAACCCCAATGACAAACTTTATCGAATGCTTTCTTTGTACCAATAAACAGGCGAAGACATCTGCTTTGACTCGAATGTATCGAGGATTGGGATGAAACAAAGAATATGGACCGACCGCTTGATAACGCTACGACTGCATGTATCGATATCAATCCGTTAGTTATCTCATATTTATTTCATATACCCATTCTTAATTTCATTGAATTAACTCCTTTTCATAGTCTTTCTACATTTAAAATAATTATATAACGAGGTATTACATAGTGAACATTAATTAATTGGCATAATCGTACAGCTGTCGTTAATTCTAATTTCAAACATGGCGAGTCAAGCCTACGATGTCGGGCATATCAATAACCTGACCTCGGTCATGATATATCCGCCTTATCAGAGGGAGCGGTCCATATTCTTTGCTTTTACCGAGGATTGTACCGATAACTCTGTGAAAGAGATGACTGGAATGAAGAGCTCGGAAATGATTGCCTGTACTTGGTAATCCCTGTGTCCCATGGTGCTCCACTCCATGAGCACCATTGGCAGTAAATACATGATTCGTATCAGATCAGAATCAGCCTTACCAGGACTCAGAAGTAGACTGAGAACCTGTTACGATCAAGCTGCAATAAATTGATCACATGTCATCAAAGGGAACTCCAATTGGCACCGCTGAACTTAGGGTACCTGAATAGAACAGGAATATAAGCGCCTACATGTACATCTTATATTCTTAGCTGGTTCAGTGTACTATGCGACTGATTCAGTTCATTTTCGACATATTAAATACAATTTTTTTAAATTTAAAGTCATACGATTGAATCAATGACACTTATTAACATCTTAACGCCTACAAGCCTACAGATTGGCGATCAGGTTCTATTGGTCCATCAAGAAGACGAAAAATTACCAAATAAATCTAGAACGTTGAACATAATGGTAATGATGGTTGGGGGGGGGGGGGCGTCTCATTTCTCGAAAGTGAAAGTACTCGCAAGAAAGTGACCATAAATCAGATTTTGCGTAACGACGATGTCGAATGAGGGAACTGATAAACGCCGAAAGGACATTGTTTGATCAACAGATCGATAAATGAGAGCCGCACAATTTCGGCGGCAGACGCGGAAAATGCACAAATATTACGAATTTCCGTTGTACTCACGACTTGTTCATTTTGACGAATAGTTTCGGCAAAGCGGAGACTTCGAGGTTCGAAAAATTTCGATGAAAATCGCGGCAACCTATGCCGAAACTACGAAAATTCTATGCGTTCCTTCGGAGGAAACGTTACGTCGACGCTATCTTCGCTCAACAAGCAGTAGAGTTGATAAACTGAAATGAACAACACATTACCTAACTCCGGCGACCTATCGCGACGAGTAAAACGGTTTCATTCGGCGAAAAAATAATAGTAATAGCTCCACATGATTAGCGCAGTACATAGTAAACACATCAAAATTCTGAAATCACAACAAAATGGCAGCTAAACGGAGACGGACGAGGACAATTGGTGCAGGGAGATAGCAGGAGCTTCCGGTAGAAGGCAGATCTAACGACTCAGTCATACCAACACAACAGAACTATCGATTTAAGTAAACAATTCAATCGTGGTATTCACTTTCACCTTGATCGAGTTCCAGAGTCGAAAAATACGCATTTCAATCGCAAATAGGACTGTGTATGTATAAAAAGTATGTTATTGTATACCTACTCAATTTTATTGGTCAATAAGTGCTCGGAATTGGGTAGCCTGCAATTCAAGTACCTCTTATCCTATCTGTCTCTAAGAAACCAAACCTAAACATATGATTTGTCTTAGTTGTTTGTTGTCACCCATTGGTGTCGAACAATGCACTTATTTCAATATTAACAAAAATGTAGATCAACGATCCAAAAAACTACTTCAAGACAAGCTCAGTCACGACGAGGGCCTTCGGAATGGAGAAAAAAAGAGCAAAAAGTGCAGTAAGAAAAAAGCACTCGAAATGCACTTGCGCTAACAAGGAGAAACAATATACGAAGGAGCCTCCTAAATTTCGCGTTCAAGATCTTATGTGGATTTATTATTCTATCAAAATGGTTAGTATTACTTAGGTATATGTTAATGTAAATCCTAATCTATGAGTAGTAGCTCATTTGTTGCTGTGATGAAGCTACTAATGGTGAAAGGAGGTAAAAAAAAGTCTAGTTCGTCTCATGAATCAACTTACCTCACTCCCCGCAATGCACGATTAATGTGCTTTCAACTGCAGTGTATGTACAACTGTACACTTCCCTAGATTTCCAACAACCGTTATTTGGAGATGAACACTGCCTGCTTCCCAACAATCTAAATTAAAACTACCTGTTCTAGGTATTTATTTCCTACAATAACTTTATTGGCAAATTGGATGTTGACATTCACTTTCATTCAGCTTAAATTAAATTCTTCCATGCATTCAAAATTGATTTATATTTTAATCTCTTTTAACCTGAGAAGTTGGGATTTGAAACAGCTCTGTGGGGATTCTGTATGTTGACGGCGTAGTTAATCTGCGCTTCTGCTGGATGGACTCTGATCCAGATTTATTAAATTTTGTAATTTCCAAGTTCTCTGCTATTCATTACCAGCTGTGCGAGTCCGCGTGGTAATTCCTTTCCTTTACAACCCGACAGGATCTTATTCGGAATCGTGGAGCTATTGATTGAAGAAATGTTGTGCAAGCAGGCCAGAGCTGATGTGTGGTTGAGCTTTCAGGGGCCTTTCAGTTTTCAAGCTTCCGCCTGCGAGCTTAGTTGGCTAGTGGTAAACGGTCAACAGCACGATTCAACGCCATGTACACGTAATTAAAGGCTGTTTGAGCTTAGAGTGTAGAGTAATGATTAGATTAACATCAACAGATCAACGAAGTGTTTGCCGATCCTGAAGCTAAGAGAAAAATTTTGGAAAGCCGAAAGGATGGCCCTGACAATCTATTCGAACTTGCCGTTCTTCAGTCAACGATGAAAATACCATTAAGAAGAAGAACGACTTTAAGTGCAGCAGCTCGTCCTGCTTCTGGAAACAAAAAACCAGCTGCTGCGGCACCACCAGCAGGAAAAAAATGAATAAAACAAAATTGAAATAAATGTGTAATATTGTTAGTTTTTTTTGTGAAAAAGGACAACTCGTACAATCCATCATATTTCATTCTATGCCCCGACGATTTTTGTTCCATTCATCAACTTTTTGGGCCAATTTTCCAACAAGTTTTGCTGCATTTACGTTGTTCACCACTTTCGTTCGCGGATAATGTTTTCCACACCTTTCCTATAATATTAATTATTCTCGTAATTTTATTTTTTCTTTAGATCTTATGAGAACGAAACTACCTTTCAAGAAAATGACCCGTGTGTGTGTCCCTGTTTGAGAAAAAACCAAAGTGGCTCAAATTATCCACTTGGCCAGCAGATCAATGTGGAATTGGTTCTTGTTGAAAACATTTATTTTTTCTCAAAAACCACACGAAACATTTTGATTAACTTTTTCGTGTTGGCGAATCCAATTAACACGCCCAAATTATTCGTGGAGAAACGGCGAGAGTGTTACAATACATTGACGAACGTTTCAATGAAAATCGATGTTAGTGACGCTAGAGTTCTGAAAAAAAAAGTTTAATAATGGCCGTAAAATAATTAGGAGACACCTCATAAATTCCGAAATTTAAACTAAAGACGTTTTTGTATGCTTACTTTAATTTTTTCGCGGCGTTTACCCTAGAATTCCAGTATTGCGGACATGATCCACTAAAACAGGAAACTCCATTTCCTCTCAATGATACGCAGCTGTAGCCCAATAAATTACAAAATTTTGAATGCTACTAGTTTCTCCGTAGAAAATTATATTTTGACAAACCTGATATTTTACTCAGATCAAGATCAACCATCCCAATTTAGAAAAAAATATCAATTTCTCAAGAACTTAGGCCCAATCATTACAGTTCCACTTTTCGGACTATTTCAAATCCATTTCCCTAGAATTTAAGTTCAATTTTCCAATACGTTTTACTTGATTTCCTCACGCTGTTTTACTTCATTACAGGTGTGTCATGTTTTCGGGTGTGGTTTGAAGTGAGGTGCATCCTACCAGGTATTTTAGCCTGCAGCCCAACGTAGTGCTAACATTTTATACGAAAGGAACTCCAATTCCTAGAGGAAATACCTAATCTTTTTTTTAAATCTGGAACCACTCTCCCGTGGATGGAATGGTACCTTCATTCAGATGGTTAGCTAAGCCAAGTCCACACACCTCGACAAACCACATCAAAATATCAACATTGAGAACTCACTTTAAAGTTTTGGGGGAATCGACTGCTGAACTACGTTGTTACTCGAACAGCTCCTTAACCAACTACGACGTTATAATGACCATAACATGTTAGGACATGTTTCTGCATCAAGGGCTGAGAGGACTCAACGTAATTGGAACTAGAGGGTTATAGATGGGATCCTTAAACATGTACATGGTGACAACTCCTTCAAATCTACAAGTTAAAATAAACTCTATTTACAATTAAGAGCACTTGTACATCACGTGTTGCTAGACTCAACTCAAAGATGTCGAAGTTTCCAACACAAACATTGATCTCTTCCAGGGAACTCACAAATCATGGAAGCAATAACACGTTCTAACAAGAGCTGGTACATATAATAATTTTCTACAGTACGCGTAATGGCAAAGTCAAAGAAGTGTTGCGGCTGCGATCACAAAGAGAAGGAACGGACGTCTCAAAAAGATAAAAACCTAAAATTTCAAAAGGAGGACTTGCTATGGGTTTTCTTCTGCATTAAAATGGTTAGTGAGGAAAGGGTTTGGAATTAAGGGTTGATTGATGTTGTTGGAGGAGGGATGTTTCTCATTCACGCAATTATTATGTTGAGTGAATGTTGATTATTTGTTTGATCTTGAAGCCCTATTAGTCACGAGTAGGTGGAGCTAATTGTCTTCTGCAATTAAATATTCATCTATTGTCAATGAGCGAAACAGAATTAATAGGACTAAGCTAATAGTGAGTGGACTACACACCAACATGGGATGAGACTTACTGATTTAATAACAGGCATTTATGATACAGTGTACCCAATGGAGCACCATCTTGTGTTTGTTTACCACATTAATGTCAGGTGCGGGCCTGCGATAACCATTGGCATCTCTACTTCACCTCTACGCCTTTTGATGCAATCATACTTCGACACTGTTTTTTTATGAGCATCTAAAGTAGCTGCGACTTGGCTGTCATTAGCGGTGTGGTGTGGACTCCTGACAAACTCCGTTATTAGGGAAACAAAACCCCAGTGGAAGCGTAAAATAATGCTTTCTCATTCAATTGCAATAATAAGGCTTCCTGACGTTAATCGTGATGTATTCTACAATGTATTCGACGTCCTCTACAAGATAGAATCACCCGATTCATGTGACCCCCCCCCCCCCATTTATCGTAGAACTTTGTATTCACAGTTTGTTGAAAGTTCCCAAGAGAACGTTCCATTCCATTGTCACCACAAGTTCCAATCATGCCAGCATCAGCAAAAATTACGGTGAAGCTGACCTCCGAATTTGTGTATTTTGCGAACTTTGAAATTAAATTATTTGTGCTAATCCACTAAGATGCTTTTAATGGATCAGACGGTATGAAAGAATGAATTCCACAGTGTGGAAGTATTCTGCAAGAAACGATTATATTCACCCATTTAAAAAATCAACGTGTTTCTATTGCTCGACTAAGAGAAATAAATGGAGGCTTTGCGGCTCACCAATGAATTATACAGTTCTTTAATTAGCTCTGCTTATTCACAGATAACAGAAATAATGGGTGACGCTGAAACGAGAAAAAAGTTAATGGACGCGAAGAAAGCCGGAGTAGAAGACATTTTCGAGCTTTCAATTCTGGAGCCACTGGTGAGGTACCCTAAGCTTCCTCCTCCACAGGCTAAAACTCCTCCGGGAAGTGCCATGGGACAAAAACCCAGCGCATCGGGATCAAACCTTCCACCTCCCAAACCTGGGAAGGCTCCTGCAGCCAAGTGATGGACGGCTAATAAATGTTCAGTACGCACTTCTTCATTCCGAGCGTTTTAAAAATAAGTTGACTCGGTCAATACGATACGTTGAATGACCCCAGAGGGCAGCAAATATCACAGAGCAACGAAGAAATAGTCACACTAAAAAAATTACCGGAATTATTTATTGTTCACTTAGGGTTACTTTCAGTTGTTCCCGACTAGCTCATTATACCGTCATTTTACAGTTGAATTGAATCACAATGTTTGAATTATGCACTATGGGATCAAATGGACCGAATATGGAATTATCCATTGCTGCCATATCCATGCCATCGAGTGACATATCTGTTTAGATTTGAGGTGGCGACATACTTTCATTGCATTTCATGCGCTTTTCACTTTCCATTGTAAACTCGATTTCGTGTGCTTGTTTACATATGGTCAATCAGCCTCAACAGTGATTGTGAAGTGTACTCACGGACCCTATTGTCTGGACAATGCTTTTTATTATCAAAGTTACTTCTGGGAACTGCTGCAATCACTCAAGTTCCCAGACCAGGGACGTCGAGCAAAATGACACATGCCTCCCACAAACTGCTTAGGGTTAAGTGATGAACTGTGTGAGATCTGGATTGAGGCAACAATTTTTATTTTCTTCAGTTTGAGAGAAAAATAAAAAATCACGTAGTTGGCTAGTTTTTTGTGTGTTTTTTAATTTTAATCAGATCAATTTTACAGTTGCAGATGTCATTTTCGTCGTTGGGGAAAGAACGAGAGTTACACGATAAATTATCAATAATTTGTTGTAGTCATAATCGCATTAGCCTTATTATTATCATCGTCTTATTCTTAACATAATACATATTTAACAAATTATTTCTTCTTTGCTCCACCAAAACCAGAGAATCCCATAATGGAGGCGAGTTCTGAGGGGATTTCATTGCCATCTTCATCGGGATCTTCAAGTTTCCTTTTCCTCTCTTTTTTCTTTTCCCTTCGATATTCTTTCAGCTTGTCCTCCTAAAAACAGAAATCGAGAACCAAACATGAAATGAACAAAAGAAACAAGTGTTAACAATGTGTGGAAGATGTTCGAAAATCGGTTAAAGTATGGTGAGCTCACTGGAAGTGAGTATGGAAAACTCACTGGGTGTCTTCAACTAGTCAACACTGATACACTTTTTCTACAAACGTTCCTTTGGTACTGGCTTTCCATCCCATATTCTCGTGGAGGAAGGAGTCAGCCAGCTCACGCCAGAGGCACTATGTTGAGTTCCGAATAAAATTGGAGGAGCATTCATCATTTTGCCAGGGCAGTGCTTAAGCAGGAAGCTTGCTGATCAGGGACCAAGAATAAAGAGATGGAGGAATGACCGCTCCTGAACCTCCCACACTACTAGGCAATATGGGAATGGTGGCACGCTGCAGGATTCTCGCGAGGGTGAAGAGGGCATGAAGGAAGAGCTGCCACTGCAGAGAGGCGTGAGAGCCAACCAGATGCAATGTGCTAAACAATATGCAGGAGTAAATTCATGGGGCCCTAGGAACAAACCCTCCTACCTACGTCCAAATGAAAAAGAAAAAACCGTTCCTTCGGTAATTCGTTAAATGGAGATAAAACCCCAAAAAATCGGGTTTTGCAAATGTTTCCAAATTTTCTCACAGTAAATGCTGAATAGAATTTGATCAGCTTGACAGAGTGTCTGACAGACTGTCACTTTATGTTATTATTATATTATTGTACCTCGTAACTATCCACCAAATGGAGATACAAGTTTCTCCAAATGTTAAGTGTGTTGATCATTTTTCAAAATTTCTTTAAAACTACGTCGTTTTTCGACAACTAGTACCTTTTTGTTCTGCGAACGTTTCTGCAGAAATGTGTTGAAAGAGGATGCAAAGCGTGTATCTGCTTCTGTAGAATATCGTCGACTGGCGTGTGTAGCATTACACCAGAGGTTTGTTCTCTTACGATGAACCATTCGTTAACTTCGTCCCATCACAATTTCACACGCCACTCAAGTGTCCCCAAAGTTCGAAGGGAGGATAATTTCCAAACACTTTTACCAAACAGGGGCGCCAAAATGTCGACAAATCCGCTTCCATCTCTTTTGACTTTCGAAAAATGTATATTATTTGTACATCATTATAGCTCCCCCCCCCCTCCGACCGTCTCTAACATAGCATATTTTTACTTTTTATGTTCTGGCCAAATTAGTTCAAAAGCTCGAAGTTATTGGATTTAATATTCGTTCCATTTCTACAGTGAACTATTCTGACTTGAATAAAAAATACTTATTTGCTTGATGGCCAAGCCAAGCGAACGACTGATAATTTATTCTACAATTGAGTTTTCACCTGTTAACTAAACATATGGTAATAAGCGGATACAACATACAGTACGTACAAAGAGCCATATACGCATTATATAAACAATATACGCACCTCTTCTTGTATTTCTTTCATTCTTTGCTCAAGATCGTAGTCCCTCTTTTTTTCCTCTAATTTCTTCTTATTGAATTCAAACCTTTTCTTCACTTGATCCAAACTTGATCTTTCTATTCTCATCGACATACCCAGATTTCTTTGATGTTTCTTACCTAAACAACGACAACAAATGTCTTACACAAAAAACAAAATTACATTTAGTGAAAGAATTTTCAAAAAGTTCCAGATGTGCGAATTTTCACAGATCACTGTGGAACCAGGCTTCCAGGGTGCAATTACAATCAAAATATCTGGGGCACACAACTTTCTGCTGCCTCACCTCACGCTCATACAGCGATTCTCATGACTCAAGCAACTAATCAAATAACGTCCTACATGACAGCGAGAGGTGCTCATAGTTCACGACTTTATAGTGTTGTTCCTACTAGCGCCGCAACCATTATTGAGCAATCAAGTAAAAACTGTGAGAAAAGGTAGTATGTATGTGAAACAGTGGGAAAAAGAAATTCCGAAATTTCTAGAGTAACTCCTATTCATCTTATGATCGTCATCCAATGGTGATATTTGAGCGGGGTTAATAAAGAAAAAAACTGCGCTACAATCGATTTTTGTTGAAATGTAATTGATTGCTGCTCTCGTCATTTTCCCACAAATGAGATCAGGTCAGGTCATTTGGAGCTGTCAATACAAAAAAATTAACCAAACTCGTTTGAGCCATTAGTGAGAAAAAATATTCATTATTTTGATCAGTATGATAACCTCCCTTACACCCTTATTTTGGCTAGCTATCAAGTTTTTTCAGGTGATTACATCACTTTCCGTTGTACTTCATTGTGCCAAAGAAAGTAACAATAGCCCACAATTGTCCCCTTGTTGTTCATGACAATGTTTGTGATCTTACGAAAATTTTGAAATTTCTGACAAAATTTGTATCCAAAATGGCGTATGGGCTGATAAGGAGTGTTTCGTAATGTTTTTGGAGTAAAATGTGCTGTCAAAATTTATCACACATTAAGTACATGTAACGTGGCACTTTCATATTAACATGGATATCTGTTAGTTTGGTACGGACGTTCAGAAATGTTCAACTCGAACACATTGCTGCTACTCAGGGTTCACTGATAATGAGCGCATGATCACTCACATTCAGTATTCCCACCACAACATCTTCAGAACATGCGATCATTGAAAAAAATGATCATCCGAACGCTTTTCAATGCGTAATGTTTTTTTGTTTTTTTTTAAAGTACCTCAAGACTTTTGGATTTTGACATGAACACTCCAATTTACAATGGTCATATTTAAGTAGGGAAGACTGTTATAACATTGACTGTATTGTTATTGTGTTTACTGGCTGTTAGAACATTATAACTGTTCTACCGATTTAAGTCTCCCATTACTTTATATAATAAACTCAGTGTTCATCTAATCTATCAACCACTCAATACTTGACTACAACACAAGGGTTCTAGGTATGGAAAGGCTGGAATGAATATCAGGACACAGGAACAAACAAGAGTTTCGAGATATTTAGGTTGTCATTTCTGTTTAACTGTCGGAGGAACATTTACGGAGAATGATGTAATTGAAGACATGCTACGAGCAGGATGAAAATGGGGAAGTTTCCCTAAAACTGGAATTTTCGCAAAGATAGTTACAATAAAGATACGTTAGGAAATTACTGATTTAAAAGACATTTACCAATAAACCTCCCTCCCTCTTTCCTGTAGATAGGAATTGCTCATAACCTCTTATTTTCACGCCTTCTAAAAATCAAGAACAAAACTTAGAAAAAATCAGATACATCAGTCCAGACGTTCCAATGTCAGCCCCTTGCCGTTCGACTGATGTTGACTCTATACCATTTCCACAGCCTCCCACGACGACATTCTCGCTTCCTGCTAGATAGCAGTTGGTTTGGCAGTCTATATTCTTCCAAAATATCTACTGGATCAGACAGCAACACATAACTTTCCGCAACCCTCGTGAATTTAACGACCGATTCTGTTCTCCATTAAAGTTTCAGTAGAAATGCATAGAACGAAGATACAGCGCCCGTACATACAGCAGTCGTCGAATGTACAAAGGGGGGGGGAGGTGTGCAGAAAGTTGTGTGTTATCACCATTTTACTTAGAAAGTTCTTAAACTTGTAGAGTTGCAACTCACGAAATGCACTTTATTTCTTTTTTTTTAAATTGAAACGTCATACTGCAATTTTTGGATCAATCGCAATGGTTTCATTTTCCACGAAAATTCGCAAAAAAAGAACTTACCATTGATGTGGTCCAAAAAATTGATCGAATCCTTCACAATACAGTCACACACGTTGCAGTAATAGCTGAAACAATGTAAACTCAGTTCAATAGACCGAAGCAGTGCCAAGTATAAATGGGAACCCTTTCGGAAAATAACGTTCATACGCATGAGACATTAATGAGAAATTTGAACAACTAAATAACTTGTACCTATAGAAATAACGGACACTTTCAGAGGCTCGCCTCGACTTCATTCAAGTTTGAAAATCGAGTGCAAAAAAACAGAACAAAATCCTACGGGCATTGAATGAAAACAACAGTAAAGTCGGGAGGAACAAGGATTTCACACAGCATACGAGGAACGTGAGTACCTACATATATAATTATTTTCACAAAACACATAAGTCTACGATCGTCCTTTGACAGACATTGGCAATAAAATTATACCAACCCTCCAGTTTGCGACGAAGGAGTGTTTTTGGTAATAACCACACTTTTACCAAGTTTCGAGTCTAAGTCGACTTTGTAGTCCCGTTGACGCAAGAAATCTCTTTTAACTGGCGGTAACTTTTGGTTGGCCTTTTCCTGAGCTTCAAGCTCGGCTTGAAGCCTTTCAGTCGCGAGCCTTTCATATTCCTCGGTATCCCACTTTTTTCTGTGATCAGAGATTTTCTGAAAAAAAAAGAAGAAAAATACTGTCCCAGTCAAAATTTTACACAAGTTGTTGCGGTCACCTCCACGCGTGGAATTACAATTTACCATTCATCCACTAAATGAACTCTACATCCCCATGGCCAAATTTTCATTGGAATCTTAGACGCCTGGGTCTGATCGCACGGGTATTAGAAGGATTCTATATAAATAATAACACAATCCTTATGACCACTTTGAATTATACCTGACCCGACACAATTCCTTCACTAGAGGCAAACTATACGAAGGATAGCTAGAAAAGAATCCCGGGCTACAGTTAGTGACTCTAACCATGAAACGTCTTCTCTTACCAAAGCGTGTGGCTTCACGGACCCGACTTTCGGATTTTACCACCATTGTAAATTAACCTCGAAAGCCATTATGAACCCAATAATATTGCCCAGTAAACTGAACTTATATTCAAGCAACTCTCACGTCACACCTCGTCGAACTTTCACCCCCAGATATAAACAACATTTCATCTGAGGGCATGGCACAGATGACTATCATTGTAGATACCCTAGTGATTGCGTAGTCTAGTGGTTATAGACGAAGATTCATACTCCAAAGAAAGTTGGGCATTGGACCTGAGCTCGGGATCACTGTAATTTTTGCCTGAGTCAGCGGCTCTCCGAACCCCAGATAACAGAGGCATACGCTATTACCACTCGTGGTCATCTTGTTTGAGGTTTATGTATTGTGTCATCTTGTTTAGTGGTTTATGGTGTACCATTCACTCCCTCCGCTTGACAATTTCTCAAATCAACATGGCATCAGTGATAACATGGGCATTGATAAATATAGTAAAGCTCCACTAGAAGCTGTTAACTTACGCTTGAACTGGAAGTTGACATCGCGTCGATTACGCTGTGTTTCGGTTCTACAATAACAGTTATCGTAGTTAATACAACAAGCCAGAAGTCTGCTAACTTTTTACTAAGGAAGTAATCTTTCTTGAGCGAAATAAAACAAGGAAATTCAGTTGTCAGACCGCGGACTGTAGTGTTGTCTAATGCTAGAGATAGCAACTGTGGTCTTCAGACGTACTAAAAACCTTATCCTTTTCTTCACCCATCAATACCAATACATTGCAATTCGTCAACGAGCTAAAAGTTGACTGAAAGCTAAAAGCTTCATCTACAATGTACATTGGGCCCTCGTCACTCAAAACTCGAATATGGTAATTTCTGAAATTTGGAATTAAACAGTTCGTTCCTCATTTCATCAATAACATGTAACCAAAGGCTCTAAGGCCTTATGCCGGACAACGCATTTCAGTAAAACATTGTTTCAAATAACGATTTTCCCTTTCTTCATATTGTACCCCAGGAATATTTTCCATGAAACAGTGAGCTTATAGAGGTTGTAGAGCTGAAAAAATCGAAGATGTCATCCTCTAAAGGAACTTAGGACTTATATGCCTTTCTTCCTATTGGTGCAGTATAAACAACAGTATAATGGTGGCTCCTGGTTTGAAAATGTTGTTGTCAAGTTCAGTTTTAAAAACTTACTCGGGGATTGTTATCACAGAAATACATGTTGAATTTGGATTGGTTGTTCTTACAGTATGATTAAATATCGTCCAAATAGTTTTTCTGTAATGTATGAAACTATCAAGGGAAACAGTCAGGCCCTCGGTCTGTAAATGAAATGTGAATAATGGAAGTCAGTGCTAGAGTGCAGAGGTACCTGGTGATTGTCCACAGAGTGTTGGTATAACAAGAGCCATACTTTTAAGGCAGCCAGGAGAGATTCACCAGATGCACTGTGACCAGATTGAAGTAGGCTTTATGGGACGCAGCTTGGAGATACAGAAGACCAAGAAGGTTGAGATCTCGATGTATTAGCACCTTAGTGTTGTCTTGATGAGCATAGGCTCATCACTAAACTATTAGAGTCAGGTGCCTCAGCATAATGGTCGACACAAACCTGCGCAGATGGGCACTAATTTGGTAGTAGTGCACAACCTTCCCAAGCCACAGGGCTGTAGGGGCTACTGCACTGAGAAGAAGCAACCAACAAACAAGATTTCTGTCTGAAGGTTCTGGGACAGATACAACCAGTCCCTTGTACATCATTACATCAGTATCGCTTGTTAATAGCAGCTGCACAATGAAGAGGAGCCCTAAGACTAGCTGACAACTGATGCAACACTTTCTTAGAGACAGTGGTCACTATGAGAAGAAAACAGTATCAATGCAGTGATAATGGTGAGAATGGGTATCATTCATATCTACCTGACGGGTGATTTTTGGAGCCTTCATCTGAGAAGGGCTAGGGGGTTGACCACAATAGTAAGAAAAAGATAAAATCTTCAAAAGCTCCTGGCAAGAGAGCGCTAATGAGAGGAAGGAGAACTGCATTGCTGATATCCACCAAGGGCAACTTGGAGGCCTCATTGTGAGAGGATTTCAAATTCATGTAGATCCTGACTTGCCATTCTCAAACCCATCGGCGCAGGATCGGGAAAAGTGGTACTCTGAGAAGGGTGCAGTGCATGCTTTCTTCTCTTCACCTGTCAAAGAAACGTAGTAAATTCAATTGACATCGTTAACATCTTTTTTTGAAAAAGTGTTGCGCAACCCCTATCCCCACCTCAATTCATTTGTTCACTTAGGCGTATCATAAAGTTAGAGAATGAAAGACGTGACAGGGGCCACCCAGTGGTGAAGGATGCTAACATATCTATTCAAAACATAGATTGCGATGTTTTGCGTTTTACTTTTGGCATACTGCGAGTGAGAGTTACCAATTAACTAAAAATAACTTATTAACACAAAATTCGAGACAAAGAAATAGGTGTGTGATATCAAGCCTTTTTGCATTAAGAAGAGATATCAATTACTTGTGCAAACACAACACAAAAGAGTAAGGTTATGAAAGGAAGGTTTTCTAAAAAAATTAGTAGAAAAGTTGTTTATCAAAGATTCAGTCTACGCTATCAATCGCGAACTACTTTGTTTTTCGCTGTGGAGGTCTTTTCAACATAAGTAACTTTATAAGATGAGTGAAGCCGGGCCTAGCAGTGCTGTGAAAACTGAGCCAACCAAAGATGCTCAGCCACAGCCTCAACGCTTTGGCAAACACGAAATTATGCAGTTTATTCTACAGCGGAAAAAACAGGTCTTGTTTTATTTTATACATTAAGTGCGAACCCCACTGAGATCAATAAGCGTCGTGAGCTCGTTTGTTGCGTTGTTTTAAACATTAAGTGTAGACTGCTTTTAGAAACAAGCTTTCCAGTGCATTTAATTTAATAACTATTTTTAATAATAATTTTGGGCAGATTCCACAATTCAGATCTGATGTGTTGTTAATAGTTTGGGTAATAGTACCCCATATATTTCCCAATGATTTTTTTTTCTGTTTATACTATCCTTGATTGAGCATTACATTGGTTGTGAAAATTATTGAAGTGTAGATCCCTCCCTCAAGTGTAAGTTAACTGTCAGTATTCATGATAACAGTGGGAAGAAGGACTAAAGAAGGTGCTTGGCGCATATTATCAAATTTTCGTAGATAAAGAAGTTCTCAAACAAGTGCACTCAAAAAAAAAAAAAATAAAATAAAGGACTAAATTATTTGTTGGCATGCAATAAAAGAATTCTAGATTTTATCGATGTTCTACGTGTATATATACGCACATATACTTGTTGAGGGAGGAGGGATTTTTTGCGGGTAAAAGAAGTCCTAACCGCTTGAATAAGTAATTTCACAATGTCTCTATGTATTCTTCATAGTTACTAGGTTCTCTTCTTGCAGATGCATTCGATGACTCGGGATCTCAAATTATTAAAGTTGGCAAGATATTCAGCATGCCAAGAAACCCCTTGTAATTGCTTGAGTTGGGCTGCAGTTGATAAAACAGTCACAACAGTTACTGCTTCCGATCCCTGCAGCAACTGCCAGCACTTTCTTTGTGAGTAAAATTCTGTACTGAAATGCAGTATCGGGGTTGAGGTGTCATAGGCATGTAAGGGCTGTTGTTTCTTATCAAAGCCTCTGACGCCATGGCCCTGACACTGAGTCTTCACGAAACTTTGCTATATACGTTCTATAAGGAATTTTTACAATAAATATTGAAGACGAAATTCATCTTAGTCTGTTTTGTTGTTTTTTGTTGTTTTTTTTTCATAAGAGTGTCACTTTAAGAGATTCCATGTAAAGTGCATAACTTTGTAGAAATGAATTTAGAAAATGAGATTTGAGCAAATTAGAAGGGCAGAGGGCATACACCTCACCACATGCTGGAGTTGGCGAGGGAAATTCCAGAACAACCTCGGGCAGTGCTCCATCGAGGTTATATCTACTCCTGTATGGAGGCTTCTCAGCCACCTGTACACGAGTTTTGCGATTCGTTTGTTCATTTCTTTCTATCTTTAAGGAACCTTCTTCTCTCTTGCCTGCTCTACGATTAGCTTAAATCAGTGACGCTGGTGTTCTACTGGAGCTTCTCATGTTTCATGCTGGTTCTGCTTTTCGTTGGAAACTCCTCCCCACGTATGCCTTCTTGCAATTTCCTCTCTCCAAGGGTCACAGTTGAGTGTAGGGTTGAATCTAGTTCTGTTGCTGCAAACGTTTTGAGTGGTGATGTGTCGAAGTCCTTTAAATTCACTTCGGCTACTTCTTCAGGCTGCAGGAAAGACGCACCAAACACTCACATGCACAGCATACACAGCCAACCCCTTTCATGCCCACCCTCATCTTGCAGAATCTTCATACCTGTTCCTCTGGCGAGCCAAAATTGGTGAGGTGCTTAATGGACGCAGAAACAGACCACATACAATCATCCATATTTTACTTATTCTATTTTCTTTTTTGATTCGTTTGCAGCAAGCCACATCACTCAGTTGACTATTCTTCCAGAAGAAGAATTGAATCGATTGCTCGGAATGGTGGTTGACGCTGAATTTTTTTTCAGTAGAATCCACCGTGAACAGGATGTTGAAATGAAGCGCATCTATTATAACCTTTTGCAGGTCAGTTTAAGTTTTTTCCCCCACTGTTAAGGGTGTACTGAGATATACTGGGAAGAATGAAATGGAGGAAGAGGGAATTAGTTCTAGCGTTTGTGTAATTTACTAACTTCATAATCATGAACTGCAGGTGCTTGTCTCTCATTCCTTCCCTTAGTTCTTTTATATTTGCTCATGACATGTTGAATCCCTACATTTATGTTTATGATGTGGTTCTTTGTAAACTGCAAACATCAAAATTACTTACGAGACAGATAAATTAGTTGCAAACAAGCGATTAGCTCTAGCAAAACCCCACGAGTTTATGTTCTCCAACTAGTTGGTAAATCGTTCACGAATTCACCTCAATGCCGGCTGTTTTGGGGATACAGAACTGGGGTCAGCCCCCGCAGCTCTCTGATCTTCATTGGCTATAACGCACAACACCACAGGCAACTGCACAGGCCTATTTAGTTTAAGTTGAAACTCTTACTGCGAAATAAATTAAATTTGAAATTACACTAAATAGGCCTGACCAGCTCTGCAGGAATTTGTCCTAGTGTTTTTAGTTGGCACAGGTTGTGGCCAGTAAGATCTGAGGGCTGCAGAGGGTGGCACCACTATGGTAACCCCAAAACAGCCAGAATTGAGGTGAATTCGCGAATGATGCTAGGGAATGTAACCTATACAATTTTGTTGGTGTGGAATAATAAGGAAAGGAGATGCCGAAAGCAGTTTCAGTTGTTGTCGTCATGGTGGCTAGTAACTAGGGGTATTATAGGAATGAATCGCACTGCTTGTCGGTTGTAGTTGATTAAAAGGCTGTCTTGACTTCAGCCACTCACACAATACCATTTGGGTAACCCTTACACAGGGTGAGGTACTCACGTTTCCATCGTATCCAAAAGTGTTGCGTCGCCTTCTTTACTAGTTGCCATTGGATGATATAATTATGGCACGTTTCTGTAAGTGATGACTCAGGTAGACTGCCCAGTGGACTGTCTACCAAGGTACAATGGTCAGGATTCGAAGGAAGTCTCTATTTTGCAATATAGAGTTTCAAGCTCCTCCACAGTCAGTGGTGTTGCCCCTGCCATGCAGCAGAGGTTGCTATTTACTGATTTAACAACAGAGATAGAACTGATAGTAGAAACAATCCCCTGTTCCCTCATGTGCTCCTCAGCCCACATCCGCCGCTCTTGACTGAGTTATTCATTACAAACTGCTAACTTAAAAACTATTCTAACGATCTGTAAATTTTACACCGACCTTTGTTATAACCCACTTACCTGAAATATTTCTTATACGAGCCACGGAACAAATTTAGACGCCCAATGTGAATGTGTAACCATGCAGTAGGTAGACGCTCATGCAGAAATGTGGTCGACTAGTGCATTGTTAACCGCGTAGTCAATACCAGTAGCTAGTGTTTTGATCAAACCTAACTCAGCTTGTTGCTTTAGATGTTCCCTATAAAATGTTCGCAGCTGCTGAAAACGAGCATCGTTCAGTTGAAAAAACCAGTCGTTGAACTCGGGTCTGGAACACCTCCGTTCGAAAGTCCGTGTATAGCCAAAGGTGTCACAAACTTCGTTTTTCATAAATTCACTCACCTGGCAGAGAAGGTAATTCTCAATTTTGGTGTTAATTACCATTTTTTTCTCCCTATCCGTTCGATAGCAAACTGTTAACTTTTTCGTTTGTTACTAGGATTGGCTTATAATGTACAGTATTGCCCAAAAGTTTCTGAACTCCTTGAACCATTACACATTCGAGTCTCCGTTTGCGAAGAAGCATATAGCCAGTCCAGAAGAGCTCTCGCCCTACATAATAAATTTCACCAGGTATGATTATAGTTATTTTGTTTCCTGCAAGGTTTTGGGAACTGGAGAGCTATGATGAAGTTGTACCTGTGTGGACAACTCTTAGCTATTGACAGATAACGGTAGTACATTTGGACATTTTGATAGGAGACCACTGTAAGTGCACGTCATAAGCATCCATTACAATTCTAGTGAGACCCAATCTAATCTATTATTCGCTAAAAACCAATATTTGTTCTAGAAGGGAACTTTGCTGGGTAGCTGTCTCCTCCCCCAAGACTATTTTTGCATTATTATTTCTTAAGGGCCTAGTCTCGTTTTTGACCAGTGAAGTTTATTGACTTTTGTGTTACATATTTTTGAGTCTGGATATGGGTTATTCTGCCTCACTCCAAATACTTTGCAATTTGTGCTAATTGAAGTTACTAATGGAACCCTCTGTGGAGCTGAACTCAGTTGGGGTTTTAATAAGTATTTATTTTGGTGTAAGGTGTTCGACTAGACTTAGTTTTATGCACAATGTGCAGGTTTCCTCCTTTGTGATACGTATTGGTTAAACGAATCTTTAATAATATCTTGTTCCTCATGCCCTCTGTGGCGGCTGGCCACCCTTTACCGACAAAAGGCGCCTCACAGCGAAGTCATCCCGACAGAGGGCGCTAGTTGTGAACCACAGACTACTCTGTAGGGGATACCATGTGGCGGATGAAAGAGGACTACCCCTTCCAAGAGAACGTACATAAGGGCCTGCTGCAAGAACAAACCACGTTCATTTCTTCTTCTGATTCCTTCTTTCTTCTGACTTCAAGCAGCCAACATCAGCAGTGCCAGAGACTACACTTGAAGACTGCGCCCGTGGAGACGACGAGCCCCTCACGAGCCCTTCGACTCAACCGAGTCCCTCATCTCGCGTCTGCAGGAGAATGAGCGCCGACTCAACCGAGTCCCTCGTCATGAGGAGCTACTGCTTGACCGAGCCCTTCGACCTACGCGTCGACTCAACCGAGTCCCTCATCTCGCGTCTGCAGGAGAAGGAGCGCCGACTCAACCGAGTCCCTCATCTTGCGTCTGCAGGAGAAGGAGCGCCGACTCAACCGAGTCCCTCGCCGTGAGGATCTACTGCTCAACTGAGCCCTTCGACCTACGCTTCAACGCCTGAGGAACTCGTCCCTCGCCGTGCGGAGCTACTGCTCGACCGAGCCCTTCGACCTACACATCAACGCCCGAGAAACTCGTCCCTCGCCTCATACTTTGCCAATCGACAGAGACAGGACCTACAAAACTTTCGTCGGCCCTTTTTAAGGCCACGCCCTTGAAAAGGGGACTCGACACCCTCTGTGGTAGTCACTCAATGACATCAAAGGTTCATACTATGGTATGAAGCTGATAACTCGACAGCAATACGTTATCCCCTGCTTTAATTTGAAATTATACGAATGTCCAAAAGTGTTGAAATCTACCTCATTAGATAATGCCGTCCAACGGGTTTTTGTGTAAATATTTGTTATAAATACCCACTGTTCGAAAGATTTCAAAACCTGCGTTTTCTATGATTATTCTCGAAAACATAAGATACTCGTAACTAGCATTGCTTTTGTCTATTGGGAATACTATCTCCTAATGACTTCCAAGGAAAGGAATACCATCGAATTTGCTTCAAGTTGATAAAAGTTGGGTGATGTCCCGCACCTCACGCCTCATCATTTCCTTCCATTGTTTCTCCCATTTCAGTCTCTAGTTCAGAACACAACAAATTCAGAAACGTGTATGTGAGTTGTGTGGGTGGTAGAAATAATAAAGAAAGACACGTTGATTGTCAGCAAAGGGGGTATATGTATAGCAGTTGTACAAAAAAAAGATACAATTGACTGGTTGATGACAAGGCTTCTTACAGCTCGTCAAATTCTAGATAACAATACTGTATAGTCTCATTAGTCGTAGTATATTAACAATGAGGTAATTTATATTTGGTTAGTTATAATTTATATTTATTAATTTATTATAATAATAGTTATTATTTTATTAATGAATTACTTAATTCATAACGCACAGTTTTTTCTTTTTAATTTTTTTTTTCAATCGAGAAATTAATCAAACTTAGTGAAGGTGAAGCGTTCCACAATCTTCACAGTTCATTTACTTCTCACATGTTCGTCGTTCGCCTCATCAATTAATTCATTTGGCAGACAGACTGTACCTAAAGCATTTCGTGGAATTACATTTTCATTTTTAGAGGGGAGTTGGTAGATAACTTCGTAGTTTCCTTTTAATCTGGCTGGGTTGATCTATACACTGGTGGATAATGCTATGTTTGATTTCCCACTGTCGAGTACATTCTTTAAATTCCACTGATTTGAATTGGGGGGGGGGGGCAGTCAGTCACCGACTGCCATGGGATGCTGCATAAAATGAACGTAGATTTTAATTATTAAAGTGCAGTGCTAGCTCTAGTTGTTGACATAGCAATGTGTTTGATGTATTTCCTTCTCTCCTTTCCCTGGCAACGGTGCGTGGAGTGGTGTTTTTTATTGTTTTTCTGTGGTTGTGTGTGGTAACTTTGGTACGCCAAAACTCCAAACCTATTTCTTATTGGTTTTGACATTTTATGTCTTTACTTTGCTACATGAACTCGAAAAGTGTAACGGCCAAAAGCGTCACAAAAATTAACCTTTGAGGCCGATTGGACAACCCAACATTTTAACACGGGTTGCAACCACAATTCCTGTGGCGTAATGCATAGGGCATCGCTCTCCTAAATCGAAGGTTGTGGGTTCAAGTCCCACCAAGGTTACGGTTTTTTTTTTTTTTTTTTTTTTTTTTTACATTTTATGTCTTTACTTTGCTACATAAACACGAAAATGTAACGCGGGATATGTAACAGAGAAGCATCACTAAATTTGTGTTGGGTTAAGTGCATGGTAACGTCTGTTACAAAAATGAAAAATATTTTTGTGTTGTAATTTTATATTTCTTTATTTAAAATAAACAAAATTATATTAAAAGAAAAAGACATAAAATGTCCCTCGCGGTTACGTACTTGTATGAAAGCTGTACCCACCGTTTGTGTATTGTGACTCATTTCAGTTGTGTTCACGCACACCCAGAGACTTTCAACTCTAATGCCAGTTTTCTGGCTTGGAAGCTTTTAAAAATCAGAAGAAAACTGAAAAACAAAAAATGCCCATTGCATTTTCGTTTCGTTTCCAAATTTGAAAATAAGTGATCAGTAGGATACAACATTCAATGTTTTATTGGTAAAAGGTCTCTCTCTCTCTCTCTCTCTCTCTCTCTCTCTCTCTCTCTCTCTCTCTCTCTCTCTCTCTCTCTCTCTCTCTCTCTCTCTCTCTCTCTCTCTCTCTCTCTCTCTCTCTCTCTCTCTCTCTCTCTCTCTCTCTCTCTCTCTCTCTCTCTCTCTCTCTCTCTCTCTCTCTCTCTCTCTCTCTCTCTCTCTCTCTCTCTCTCTCTCTCTCTCTCTCTCTCTCTCTCTCTCTCTCTCTCTCTCTCTCTCTCTCTCTCTCTCTCTCTCTCTCTCTCTCTCTCTCTCTCTCTCTCTCTCTCTCTCTCTCTCTCTCTCTCTCTCTCTCTCTCTCTCTCTCTCTCTCTCTCTCTCTCTCTCTCTCTCTCTCTCTCTCTCTCTCTCTCTCTCTCTCTCTCTCTCTCTCTCTCTCTCTCTCTCTCTCTCTCTCTCTCTCTCTCTCTCTCTCTCTCTCTCTCTCTCTCTCTCTCTCTCTCTCTCTCTCTCTCTCTCTCTCTCTCTCTCTCTCTCTCTCTCTCTCTCTCTCTCTCTCTCTCTCTCTCTCTCTCTCTCTCTCTCTCTCTCTCTCTCTCTCTCTCTCTCTCTCTCTCTCTCTCTCTCTCTCTCTCTCTCTCTCTCTCTCTCTCTCTCTCTCTCTCTCTCTCTCTCTCTCTCTCTCTCTCTCTCTCTCTCTCTCTCTCTCTCTCTCTCTCTCTCTCTCTCTCTCTCTCTCTCTCTCTCTCTCTCTCTCTCTCTCTCTCTCTCTCTCTCTCTCTCTCTCTCTCTCTCTCTCTCTCTCTCATAGTTTCCATTACGATAGATGGACAGTTTGTTGATCATTTTTGTAGTTTTTTAGAATTCGTTTAAAGCAAACGTGTTACGACCTTGTTGCCTGTTTTAGGTGGATGATGTACTGTTACGTACCATCATCCTGCGACTCCCTACGACGCTATGACACAACGACTATCTTTGGGCGTACGATGCTGCGGTCAGTTTTTCGATCTCTGAAGAAGGAGCTCATCGACAAATGCCATTTGGAAAAAGAACGAATGAGGCTCGAAGATCGAGCGGTTACTTTGTCCAACTTTCCCAGGTATTACGAACTTTTCTTGAACCAAATGATTAAGGAAAATAATCGGCGAAAAAAATAGTTTTTGCCGTATATTGGCGTTTTGAGTTGTAAGTTCTACTGAGGCAATTTTCCGTTCTGCCGTTTACTTTCGATGATAAGCTATTTACTGACTGTGTGGCTCGTGCACCCTTGTGTGTTGGGTGCTTGAGAGCTCACTCACATCCCGGCACTTGCCGCAATGTACAGTGCTTTGATCATATTCTACAGTTCATCAGACGTTTCTCGCGTCGACGTATTGTAATGTATGACGCTTTTAGTACTCGTTTCTGACTTAATAAACCAGTTGATGGAAGCTTAGTCTCTGGCGTGTCCTCACTCCATGGGATCCTTCCTGGCCTTCTTGATGTGCTGTTCATTCAGATCTTGCTTTCCACTGCACCCCAAAAAAGTAGGTTTCCTTAAGAGCTTTACGTTTTGAGGTCTACAAAATAGGAGAAAAAAAAGTAATATTGGCTCGTGTTCCGCGTATGGTTCTGTATTTAGATTTACGGGGGAGCAGCTGACCCAATTGAGCTGGTTCCTTTCTTCTTTGTGTAGTTGAGTTTTTGAAGGCGCCAATAAATGAGCAGGGGAGGCAATGTACCTAAAACTAGAGTTTTAGATAGGCTTTTAACAATATCAATTACACACCAAATTATCTTCTATTAATCAGTACCATTTGTTCTGCATAAATACCTCTGTGAAAATTCGATGAACGCAAATGTAAAAACTCGGGCAGTTTATACTTGTTCTTTGTTTGTGTTCCAGGTTCTTGAACCTTCTCGAAGAGGAAATTTACTCCCCTAGTTCTCCCATTTGGGAAGAAGACTTCAAAGCCGTCCCTCCTCCTCACTTCCAAGCTGCTTTGGAAAGTGCGTTTTAAACTATTTATGTTGTTCGTTTAAGAGCTTTTTGTCTCTACTAGCTTGACAATAGTGCTGCAAAAATGGGGTCAATGTCAGATATGATTCTCGAAACCAGAATGAAAAGACGGGAAGTGACCCACCTGGTTCCTTGGTTTGGCCCACTTGTACTACGTCTCCTCATTTACTGAAGGGGGGTTGCCCCCAGACATCACTTGGGCCAATCGTATTAGGTTCTGAACAAAAGTATTGAAATTAAATTGACGATGATTTCAGGGAAGAGGCAACTGGCTCTCGAAAAAAGGACTGGATCGCCGAAACCTGTGCTTCCTGTTGTTGCTCAAGCTGATTCTACTTTCGAACAGCAACCCTCGTTTACTGGGAGCCATCGGAAAAGTGGACGAGACACGTAATGCAAAGATTTTATCAATTTTATCCGTTTTTCGGAGAATTTCAACAGAGTTTTATTAGCTGTTCTGTTAGAGAAGTGAGATGATAACCTCTCTACAAATATAAGTAGTTGAACTCAAGATGCGAACCGTTGTATTTTAGCAACTGTTAACGAGGGCCCATTGTTGGTTACCATCAGGTCATGTGCGATAATAATCATTCCGTTACTTTTACCGTTTCATACCCATCCAGCTCCTAGAGGCTGAACATTACTTGCTAACGCTCGAAATATCAATCTCACTGCCCCACAACATATATTCTAAAACTAGTAGTTATTTCGTTATTTTGTTTTAAACAGGCCAGAAAGTAACAAGACGGCTGGAGAGCCAATAAGAGGCGGTGAGGCTAAAAGAAGAAAACTCATGGCGAGCGCTTCAAGCTGCCATAACTCTCCCGAAGAAACAGAGGACTATCCTTTGCCCATTATACAGCAAATAGTTTCCGATCTGGAGCTCGAAGAAAAGTCTCCGCAGAGAGGAATCAGAGTAAGTTGAATCGTACTTTTAATTGACACTTTGTGCGCTAGACTAAATTGAGACAGGGTTTGGTTCCTCTCGAGAATATTTCACACGATATTCCGATTCCCGTCTCGCAATGTGAGTTTTAAATTCATGTCTTTCAGGCACTTTTTATACGAAAAAACGAGTTATGTCGACCACGTTAAAGCAAAATATGTGGCGGACGGCCATTGCAGATTTGGAATCCTCGTGTCTTGAAACGTAAAGCGTCAAATTTTGAGGGGACTGTAGAAACATTTTTCCGACTGAAAACAGAATTCCAACCATTTATCAAAACAACGGTTTGTTTTATGATAAACTTATGTATTGACGAACGAATACGTCAAAACACATCACACAAGGCCTCAAAGTATGGCCATTTTAAAACAAAATCGTTAATTTTTACAGGAGAACGCTTAGTGAGTGATACAGCCTCTTATGACGTTTGGAGATTGGTGGTGACTAATTATCAAAAGGCTAGATATCGATAGGGAGCGACTGGGCTCAATCAGTAATGAAAACCTATAACTTGAAACAGGCCGGAAACTGAAGCAACATTTTGGGAGTGCAACAGTTAAGAGTGAAATCAAATTATAAGAAACTCGTAGGTTTTGTGCTATATGAACACTATAATGATTTTTTATCCTCACGATGTTCAGAATCAGTTCTGGGGGAGTGGCATAATCTACATTGAATCGCTCCTGCACTAAGAAACAACACAAGCTACAGTCATTATAACATCGCCTCTTGTGTGTTGCTGAGCTCTATATTTCAACTAGTGGTCACTGTATCATGTGCACCCTATGACCCTTCTTCTCTTCACTTCTTTATCATGAGCATATTCGGAGTGGTGCGAGCAGAAACCTTTTCTTGCCTGTGCACATCACTAAAGAAAAAAAATACTCCTGTACTAAATAACTTCAGAATGAATTATAAACCAAAAGTCTGATTGTAAGTTTACCCTCTCCAATTCACAACTTCATTTTTTTAGTGAATTTTCGTTCAGAGTATGAGCTTGTCACCTTTCCATTCACTATACCCTCCCAGACTAAATTGAATTTTTACCAATTCGTTCATTAATTCATACGAACCTAATCAGCTCCTTTTTGATTGGAATGTAAGAACAAATCATTGATGAGAATCAGGTGCAGGGGATAAACTGGCCAGATAGACTTGAGCAATTGCTTGTGAAAGTCTTGATTTTGAGAGACTGTCGGTATTTTGAAAGTACTATGGCGCATGAGCAGTTCTTCTTAGAACGTTGTTTTAAATGGCGATGTGATTCCAAATCCCAACGAAGCTAAACACCAGAATGTGACGCTTGACGTTAAGTTTCAATGGAATAAAATTATGCACTAAAGGGGTTCCTCTGCTTCCTAAGACTAAGTTCAATAACAACTAAAATTTTCCTGTTTTTAGGTGACTCTGTGCTCGACAAATGTGCTCTCACTGTTAACAGTAATAATTAATATTACACACTCAACTAAGGAATTCCTCCTCTCTGGGGGACTGAAACAGACATTCGAATACATTGTGTCAGATAGTCAGGCTGCACTTACGGCTTCTTATCCTATTTCGTCGGGGCTGACTTGTTTGAAGACCTTGGCAAAGGAGAACACTGTAACACTGCGTTGAGTGACAGGTCATACAGGAATAGAGGGAAATGAGGAGGCTGACAAAGACAAGTAGGCACTTCCTCCAAGGGACCTGAGCCAATCTAAGGGAGGACCAAGAGCCACATGAATAAAGAGGTTGATAAGTTTGAGGAGAAATGCAGGGCTGGATGTTCCTGGCCAAAGGCAGTCATGGTTATTTATTCGACTCTCCTGGGAGCGAACAAGAGAGGTCATCAGTCTGTAGAGAGAAGTATACGAATGGTGTGTGGGCTGTTCATTGGACACTATCCACTAAGGTGCCACCTGGCTAAGATTGTTAAGTCAGGAGTACAAAGTTGCAAATTGCGAAGGGGATTGAGTGAAGTGTGTACTCTGTGCTAGCGAGTGGCTGGCTGCAGTCCGCCATAGAGTGCTTGGGTTTCCTCAGCTGCAGCCAGTTGATGGTACAAGGATGGGCTTCAAGGCTCTATTGTGTTGCATGCAAGATGTTGGGAATGCATTATGGACGTAGCACCAGCTCCTTGGGAACTGAAGGTGGAGTTTAGAGAGCATGAGGCAGCTCAAGGGACACTGAGAGCTGAGGGGGGTTTCAGTTGCCACTAGTATGTGATGGAGAGTAAGAAATTACCTTTTTAAACGTTTACCTTCAGTCGTGATCTGTTTGTGGTTTTCAGAGTTTGTTCGATTTAAGTTCTCGATCTTTAGAGCGAGCTAAAGCTGCCGAAGAAGAAGGTCATATCAAAGTTGTGATGTTATCTAATTCATTAACTGCGCCTGTCTCGAAACAAACGATGATTTGGCTGTTGAATTTACGAACTCTCTTCCGAAGGCAGTTGACTGACATGCCAGTGGATTATGTAACCCGATTAGTGTACGATCCGTAAGTAATAAACCTCGCTTATTTTTCTTCTACTGGCTGTCCTGCAATAACTCAATTATGTCAGTGTTATTTCGTAAAATGATGGAAACTGTCACAATAGCGCGTCTCAGCATAACAAACAGGAATCACATTTCTAAAATCTGCTCATACGTTACATCCCTTTAATATGCTTTCAAATGATTCGTTTTTATGTTTTCAGAAAACACAAAAACTTGGCGCTCATTAAAGACAACAAACCCGTTGGCGGAATATGTTTCCGCTCTTTTCCGTCTCAAGGGTTTTCTGAAGTTGCGTTCTGTGCAGTGCACACTAGCGAGCAAGCGAAAGGTTACGGCGCCCACATGATGAATCATCTGAAGGAGTATCACATACGAATAAAAATCTACCATTTGCTCGCTTTCGCCGATAAAAATGCGTTACGTAGGTTTTCAAATGTTACTCTCAGTCAACATTTTCGATGCGCCTTGATGAGCCAAATTTGAACACGAAGTTAAAGCGTCATGACCCTATTTTTGTGATGCTAAGAGCTAAAAACAGGTTTACAGGCAAAAACCGTTAATTAATAGTGATGTGGGTTCTTTTCAAACTGTGGAATCAATCATTTATGTAAATAATCTACGATGTTACGTACAATTGCATAAGTGCAAGCTCTGCATGAGGGTTCTATGGCTGTAAACTTCTCAGGATCGTAATCTGAACTCAGGCTACGACCAAAATTTATTGTGCTGCCCCTACTCATGTCAGACTTTTATTGATTAACGGTTCGTGTGTCAAATTCATGAGACAGTGTTCGTAATTGGAATTATGGGGAAAAGACTGTGGAAAAAGTTATTCAAACAAAGGACAACCGTTTGCATTCCAGAATGTGATTCGCTGCTGCTAATTATTTAATGACCTGCCTTACTTTCCGTTGTTTAGGTAACTTATTAGAATACGTTTTTATGACAATGCTAGTCACATAAGAGGCAGGTCCTGATGTTTTACTCGGATTTCGAATGGTTTTGAGACTGACCCCATTCCAGAGAATGTACAATTTCGAACCCAACTCTGAGGTTTTTTGTGCGATGATCCACACGAGAATACACTTGTAGGGGAGAGAAAATTTTAGCATTAAGTGAATAGGTCGCGAATGAAGATCAGTTGTCACTTTGCTCCGCCTTTTTGGTTTCATCTCCAGTGTGGGTTGTGCATTTGCAGATTATTTTAACAAACAAGGATTCAGCGAAAACGTATCTCTCGACCCTTCGGTGTATCAAGGGTTTATCAAATACTACGATGGGGCGTGTTTCATGCACTGCCGCCTCGACCCCAGGATTGTCTACACTGAGCTCTCTTCCGTGTTGAGGCTTCAGAAAGAGGTAAGGCCTTTCGTCTTTTTTGTATTTAGTTGTTTCCTTGTGCCCATTACAAAGAAGCAGAACCTCGACCTCTGTTCCTCTCACCTCTCTGAGATTGATTGATTGTTTATTTTTTTAACCACAGCAA
This sequence comes from Pachypeltis micranthus, assembly GCA_020466155.1. NCBI lineage: Eukaryota > Metazoa > Arthropoda > Insecta > Hemiptera > Miridae > Pachypeltis > Pachypeltis micranthus. The sequence continues at coordinate 48,592,418 of CM035770.1, read as the reverse complement.
ATTAGGGCCATACAGCCCTCTCCACCATTTCCCCTGGAACTTAAACATAACAATATACAAAGCCTACTAGACAACATAATTGTCTTAATTGGTTTTATGTTTTTACCCAAAAACTCTCATTAAGTTCATTAATTCATTATTACAGTCACACCAAAATAAATTGCGTTCGTCCCAACATTGAAAACACCTACACACAGAAACTACAATCATACGATACAAATTGCATGTACACCAAAAATCTTTCAAGCATACTGATCTGAAAAACAACACGAGCAAATAGTGAGAAGGGCGAGTAGTTGCATATTCCTCGCCTTCTCCGATACACAGCCTAACCTAAAAGCATGAATCACAGAGAGAGAGAGAGAGAGAGAGAGAGAGAGAGAGAGAGAGAGAGAGAGAGATCCAATAGGCGATTCCTCGGGTGTTTGGGTAATTGTTCAAATATCTTTAATGTTTAAGTGAAATCGACAACGTCAGGGGACACATGTTCACCAAAATGGAAATTCGCCAACAAACCCCCCTTGCCACGCGTTGATCAATGACTTTATTGCGTCAGACTACCTGCTCTGACCAAGGGTCCGTGATTGCCCTTGATGACGGACAAACTTCAACAAGTTGCAATGTCCCGCCCTTGTGGAACAGTACGAGACATTCTCTCAATTCGAGTTTTGCACTTGGTGACCACTACCATTCTCAGGTTTTTGATTTCTTAGTTTCGAAGTGAGAACTTGGAGAGTTTCCTGTGGAAATTAAACTGTGCAGCTCTTTGTTCACAGAAGAGTCGTCGGTTCACAAAAGTTCTATTCAAACACGATCTGTCTGGTTTCTAGGTCAGTCCGAGCCATTTCTTCTGCACGAACTTGTCCTACAACTCCTCTGCAACCATTCACAATAGGAAATAGAATTGGAATACGAAATTTGCATGAATTAAACAATCAGAGCGCAAGTCTCGCACGTTTCCCCAGACAACAAAAATGGTTTATGAATTTCTTCTATACGCAAACGCTAACAACAATCTCATGATTATTTTGATTAGCAACTGTTAGCTGATAACTTCAAGTCACTTCTACTGTCTAGCGCTGGTTCACTCAAACTTCGAATTGAATCACTTTACTATGGTTCATCCTCTACTGAGCCAATTTCGTCTTCAGTTCACGGTTTTCTGCCTCCCGAGTTCTATATTTCATGTGTTACTTATTTCAACGTTTAACTTAATTTCAATCCCAGGCCACTTTCGCGTTTTATATTTCATCCGTGGAACACACTGATACTTGAAAGTTTGTAGCGAGTCTGTGAGCGTTCGTACAAACTCACTTCCACTTTATCTGCGATCAGGTTCTTGGCAGTGCCCTCTGCTGGCTCGGACACTATGATCGTGCCAATGACACGATCATTGAAGACTGATGCTAGCACTATCTGGAAATGGACTATGTCCACATCATATAGAAATCAGTCTGTTGCCCTTTGATCCAACCCCATATGTCTATGTTACAAAATTAAACACCATGTGCCCTACTTGAGTGTTACTGAAACGGCATTGACTTGTATGTGTCATCCTCAAAGACCAAGGAACGCGTCCGAGCCAAGGATTGTCCAGAGGGAGCATTTATCAGAAACTTCTGTTTTATTGTGTTGACTAAGTGAAAACATGTGAAATAATTGCTCTGAGTACAAATAAAATAACGTATTTTACAAATTAATGTACTTCATATAAAAGAAAAAGGGGATGCAAAAACGAGTAAAATAAAATTTGCTCAGGGAAAAACGTGGAATATATAGAAAGTGGGTGAACCAGCTCACATATCGTTTAAGATGTTGAAGAGGAGAGGGCTCTCCCCAGCTGCCTTGCCTCGTTCACCACTACCAATTTTTAAATGCTGCAACAGCTTCCGAAACAGCACTGACACCTAAAAGATAGGCTGAAGGTGGCCTCCAAAACATTCAAAAGGTTCGTAATTTCAGGAGGTTGGTAAGCGGGCAAGGAGCTAATAACGAACTACGAAAGATTCTCATTGTCTATAATGGTAATGGGAACAAACGTACCTATAAGGGTTGATAAGTTAAATACAGAGTTTGAAGTGGTACCGACCACCATATTTCGTGTTTTCAGGTCCTCAAGAAATTAGTCGACGAAAAAAAAGATACTGCTGAGAAAATTCATCACGGCCTAACTGCTTTCAAAGAGGGCCTTAAACGTAGCATCCCAATAGAATCCATCCCTGGAATAAGGTGAGTGATACCATTCTTCTTCGTGCCATTTCCGTTACTGAAATGTGGCAATAAGTTCAGAATATCCATCATGATCGTGGGCCTAGTAAAATTGTTACTTTTATCGTACGATGCGCCGGAGAGGATAAACAATAACTACCGAATGTGATTGAAATACAGAGTTACACTCCAATTACAGTTCGGAGAAACAGCATGAGAGGATTCACTTCATTGAGAACACAGCTTCATCCAGACTCCCGACAGTCGGGATAAATCAGGAAGTTTGAGTTGCCTAGTCAGCACAAATGCCCCGGACGGGCCTTCGCTAAATCGAAGCGTTTAGTTCGTTCTCGTACAAAATAAATCTGAAGCTCAAATGATCTCTGCCTAGATGTGGTTCAAAAGCGGCTCTAACGGTTTTTATTAAATTGTTTACATTGATAGCTCTCAATATGGCAATTATACCATAAAATTCCCATTTGTGGGAAAATGACGAGAGCAGCACAATAAATTACCAAAACTTTTGACGAAATCGGTTTTAGCGCAGTTTTTAGAGAAAACCACCGTACCTAATCAGCTGAAACTTGATGTCTAGCCTACAGGTTACCATGGGACGCAATAATGAGGGTATGGGCAAAATCCACTGAAAGTTAACTATAGTTATCATAGTGATCAAAACACCAAATTTTTTTTCTCAAAAACACTAACGATTTTGATTACATTTTTTAGATTGATAGCTCTCAATAAGGCAATGATACCATAAAATTCCCATTCGTGGGAAAATGACGAGAGCAGCACAATAAATTATCCAAATTGTCGACCAAAAGCGTTTTTCGCGCAGTTTTTACTTTCCGCTACCCGAAGGGAAGGAAAGTATAGTAATCGGCCCAAAAAAAAAATTTGGGTTTTCCTCAGATCTTTACGTTTCAGACCTTACTGAGTCTAAAAAACCTAATTTCGGTGCGTGGTCCGTGTGTATGTGTGTGTGTGTATGTGTGTGTGTGTGTGTGTGTGTGTGTGTGTGTGTAGTTCGATTTGCGGGAGAACGGCTGATCCGATTGAGCTGGTTCTTTTTTTGTTTTGTTCGTTATTTCTTGTAGACACCAAAATGAGGTTATGGACGATTTCGGCCGATGGGAAGGGGGGGGGGACGAAAATGTACCAAAAACTAGGGTTTTTCGCATTTTTCTCGAAAACGGCTCTAACGATTTTGATTAAACTTTCAAATTATCTTCTCCTAATCAATACCTAACTTTTCTTCTCCATACATATCTCCATGAAAATACGGTGAACGGAGATATGAGCCCCTGAAGCAAAAATCTGTTTTTTACGCTTTTTGGCAAAACGGCTTCAGCGATTTTCACCAAACTCACAGGATGTTTTCAAATAGTTAATACCTACATATTCTTTTCAATAAATGTTCCTGTGACAGTCCATTGAACAGAGATAAAAATCAAAATGTGCCGAAAATAACGTTTTTTCGAACATTGACGTAAATTCCAGGGTAACTTCTTCACCAGATGTGATAAATTCTAATGGAGTGTCTTTTAGTCACCCATACCAACATTTCGTTCTCTATAATTATTTCTGTATATATATATGTTGAGCGGAGATATAAGCCAAGTTAACACAGAAAAGGAGATTTGTCGAATGTTAATTTATCGATATTCTAATTTTCTAAAAAACGGCTCTAACGATTTCGATCAAACTTACGGAGTTGTCTCAGCTAACTAGTCCCTACATTTTGTTCTCTATGAATGTTTCTGTAGAAATGCGTTGGACGAAGATATAGCGCCCGCATATGTAGCTGGTGTTCGAAATTACGGGGGTGGCGGAAAGTTGTGTGTTGCTACGCACCAGATATTTTTACTAGGAATTGCCATTACTGCTAATTTTTATTATTTTTATCCGTTGGATTAGATCATTTTTTTAGTTTAAATACCTTATTTGATTAATTTTGTCATCAAGTTTTTAAGCAGAGTTATCAAGTTACTGATGTGTCTGGAGGTGAGAGGAGTTGAAAATACGAAAAAACTTGATGCAGCGCACAGACTCAACCGCTAGTCATTGTCTCATTGAAATGAGTGGGGAGGGGTAGGGTTAAGGCAAGGCATGCCAAATCTCTGCATCGAATCGTAGTGGTAGTGGTAGTTGTAGTGTCTTAGATGGTCGAATGTGTCATAGTGATAATCTCTTAATTTACGACGTGAATTGCGTTTTTATTTTTAAAACAGGGAAACTGGTTGGAAACCCGCAATGCGAGCGACTCGAGTCTCCAAATTGCAAGAAGAACCCAGTCATCCTGAAAATCTGCACAAGTCGCTGAAGATAGTTCTAGACTCTGTAAGTAACTTTGTAATGTAACAACTAACCGATATGTTTGTCATTTTGCTTGCACTACTCGATGATAAGAGTTTACTATGAACTAATTGGCCACTACTTTTTATTAAAAATTGGTAGAATTAGTGGAAGTCACCAATTGTTAGTGAGAACTGAAACTCGGCGTTGGTATCACAATGAACACAGACAGCCCTCTGGCACTTTGACAGTGAACTTCCTCCCCCTCCCCCACCCTGCTGGGCGACTGGAGAGAGGTTTGGTCTTCTGCTTCTCTAGCTAAGTTCCATCACATTTATATGAGGCAGAGTTCACCCAACGGCCACTCTTAGCTTATTTAGGTCAACTCTGTCGTTCCTGGCGTTTACTAGCGGCTGCCATTTCATCTGTGTGGCACTCCAGAAAGAATTCCGAGGGTTAACGTGTTTGCTAATGCCCTGCATGACAGGATGGGTGTTTGCTGCCACAAAAAAAGAGTAGGCAGGGTCATCCCCCTCCGCCATTTCCTGGTATTTCCTGTACTGCGTTCATTTTAGTACAGGTCTGTTTGGTTATCAAATAAATACTTATAAGAGAGTTATATCACTCAAAAGTCATGGAGGTTTTGCTAGCTTGTGAGAGCATAGGCACTTGCCCAGGATCCACCGAGACCAGACCTGGGATGGTAAGGCTGGTCGTCATTTGACCAGTCTCCTAGTACCATGCAGAGATGGGATTCTGGGGGATCTGGTTTCCCACCTAATCTAGCGATTTACTTGGGTGGCAAGTTTCAACCGAACAAGAGATGACCCCATTTTATTGGTCTTCTTCACAAACTGGGCTAAATAGTTATAAGCTTGCTTAGTTGCAGTCAATGGTGGAAGGGTTGATGCTCATACAACAGGAATTAAAGTGGAGCAACACATCGTTTTTTATTTCCTCTGCACCAGAGGAGCAAAATGTACAAGGAAAGTCTTTGAGAGAAAAGAAGAGGAGTTGCACATTGAAGTCGCCAAAGTCATGTAAGGAACTGGCTCATCCAGTGATCTGGCTCAACCTACTTTCTTTTAAGACGCACACAATAAAAACTGATACGTCTCACATCCCACTGACGAGGATTCCCTGTCCCTCAAGTTTAATACTGCACTATTCCCGCTTTTTTGCAAGCAAGAATGCAAGAAGCATGTTCTCTGTTTCTACCTCTGATATCCACTTTAACCTAGCACTCTGAGAGTGCATTTAATACAAGTCAGACGGTACATCTCCCCCTCATCCATCAACTGCTGCTCCTGGAGTGGACGACTTCAGAAGAAACCCTTAGGAAGGTTTGGTGAATCCCGAGCGAGATCCCGTTAAAAAGTTCGAGGAATGTGTAGTAAGCAAAATTATAAGCTTTAAAGAGGAGGGGTGGCAGGAAGAGGCCCTTTATTTCAGGTGCCTCACCATTTCACCTCTTCACTGAAATGAAGAGGCCCTTCCTAGTAATATGAGGTCTGTATAAAAAGTATTTGGAATTTCCCCTGCCAAAATGTATTCGATTTTCTGTTTCTTTGTGTGACATTACGGATTTTTTAGTCCACGTGAAGGAAGCCTGACGCTTTGAAACGTAGAATCAATCTTTGATGGGGGGGGGGGGGGGTGTTCTAAAACACAGGTGCGTTATGCAGAACAAATAATACACCAAAATGGATCAAAGAATCTATCAAATTTTTTACGAAAAATAAAATTAAGTCACAAACAGCAGTCGTCCCATTTTTGTTCACAGTGGCATATGTTATGTAATTCATGTTTTTTTTGTGCGCTATTGTTACGCTGTGAATTTGATTGTAATGCTCTTTTCAGATCAAAATCCATAAGTTGGCCTGGCCATTCAAAGAACCAGTGAAGAAAGAGGATGCTAAAGATTACTTTGATAGGATCAAATACCCAATGGGTGGGTACTTACATTCTCTTGTAAATATGTAGTTTCGTAACTCGGTTTTATCACAACTCGTCAAATGCCCTTCCCAGAAACTCGTTTCAGTGTTCGTTATGATATCCACATATTGCTGTAATGCTTTGATGGTGAACCCTCTGCTGGCCAGCCTCACTACGAGGGTGCTGTGATCCCTAGCTGTATTCCTGTACAACGTGTTTGTCTTGGGGTGTCATTGGCTTTATAGCAGTCTTATCATCGCCTAGCTCACCAGGATGGCCCCTGAAATAGGTGGGTGGGCATTTCTCCCAGCAGCATATAGCCAATACTTGGGAACACCTTAAAGGGCTGGACAATGAGCCCAATTTCAACGTCCCCATAACCTTTCAACAATTTCGTGTGAAATAGACTATTTCCAAGTTACACATCCCTTCACCAGGTCTCATTATGTGAAGAGTAAGCATTACTTGTACACTGTTACGTGACAGATTGTGTGAAACCCAACGAGTCGTTTGTTACGTCTTGAATAGCAATAGCTGTTAGTTTTGTTCTCTTTCATTAATACTTATCATTTAATCTGTTTTTGTGTTTTGGCTCTTCGTTTAGACTTGAAGACTGTTAGTGAACGGCTGAAAGCTGGCTACTATACCACACGAAGACTGTTCATTGCTGACATGTTACGGATCTTCAACAACTGCCGTACTTACAACCACCCTGATACTGTCTTCTACAAGTGTGCGTACGAGCTTGACAGAATCTTTCAAACGAAAATGAAAGAATTGTGCTTGTGGGACAAATGAATGGGCGATTCTTCAAAGTGTAATCATTTGAAACTGTTCTTTAAACTTTTAGTGTGTAAAATTGTATACTTTTCTTTGTGTGCACTTATTTTTTTACCTGTTTGTTGTAAATTAATTTGATTGAGCATCAAGCATTAAACTGTATGAATATATGTATACATAATTTGGATAGGAGTAAAACTGAAAGGAGGAGAACGAGTAATAGAAGGACATAAATACCATCGAGCTACTTGGTTCCATCGCTAGAACTAAAGGAGGTTGTAGATGATCAAAAGATTGAGTCAATTGATTGTAACAAACGTGATTGATCGTTTAGGAACCTGTTTAGTCCTTGAAGCAACCTTGAACAATTTCTATCAAGCAGTGTATCAGTCGCTTGGTATGCACTGTGTTATGGCTACCACTCAAAGAGAGATTAGGAGGTTGATTGAAGCATGCGTTAGTTGATTGACACAATCGTTTGATCAAGGAGATTGATTGTCGAAGCCCTCCATAAAATCCTCTTCTTTCTACGACCTATTACTGTAAGCAATGAAGTAGGGGAGGGAGCAGTTAAAAAAAATGGTGGAGGTTGATGACAAAGGATCCAATAGGGGAGAGTAGCAAGAAAGTAAAATGTCGCAATTTACTATACAACGGTTTATTATTCTCTTGCATCGTTGGATTGGGATCTATCGTACTCAATCCAACGTCGTGAAATATTAACGATATGGCGGGGGTGTATCAGCAATCCGGAAAACGCCTGTGCTTGTGAACTTCTGATACCCATCCGAATCTATTCAGAAAAAACGATAAAATACATGTAAACGACATCAAACATGACCTCTACAGCGGAAATTGACGTTTTCTAGGCAACGCTAGGCAATTGGCAAGACGTGACGAGTCGTGCTGCCAGGTGGTTGAAGTGAGACGGGAAGTGGTGAGGAAAATGTGTGCAGGGTGGGGAGAAATGATAAGTATTGCTATAATGTTTCGTGGGTTTTTTCAGTAGGCTTTTTTAAGCCATTTTTTGGTCTTAACATCCACAGGGTTCGTTCGATCAGATTGCCAAGCAGACAGGTACCTCTGGATACTAAATGGAATTTTTTGCGAAAAAGCAGTGTTTTTAGACCAGCTTAATGGAAAAATATAGTAGATCTTGGACAGTGAATGGATATTGCAGATTTTGAGGGGAGGGTAGTAAAAAAATTGTCCTGACTGAAACGTACGTGTATTGTGCTGAACGAATACACCAAAGGAGGTTGTTAATCCCTGTTTTTAGGCTATACGTATTGAGCTCATTAGCAAATCGTTAAAAACGATTTTTGTGCCGTTTTTCCTAATAAACTCCAGTCAAATGTTACTAGAATTTTCGTAAATTGACAATCAAGTACCTATAGGATGAGCGCATAATAAAGCCCATAAGGTACATATAGGAGCTACTCCAGAAAATCCGGAATTCCAACCACCGCCGTTTAACTTTGCTACCATTTCTCGCAGTTTCTACCAGGTAATTCTGGAATAGTGATCATTATCTTATAATATCGTGTTATGGAAAGTTGTGTGATGCGTCGAACCAGATTTGTATTATTCTCAATTGAGGATGCCAACCATACAAATCTAAATAAAAGTGTTGTTGCGAGCGGGTTTTTGAGAATATTCCACAAGACTGAGCTGAATGAAATGGAATTTTCAGCTTGTCATTTGACCTACCGCATCAGCAAATTAACTAGAAATTTACGGGTTCGTGAGGAAAGTTGTATGATGTTACGCACGAAGGGTTTTCAAATAGATTTTCACTTCTCCTAATTTCAACGTGCGTTTCGAGATAGAAGCGAAAAAATAATACTTAGTACTATTTAAATCCGTCAGCAGCGCTACGTCCGCCCCCGCACGAATAGTTGTGGTGCATAAGTATGGGCATTTTGGGCAGAAACCCTTTAATTCGTTTACTACTTCGAACATCAATAACTGTTTTTAAATTTATTTGAATACGTTTTGTTAGATACAACAATTTTTTTAGTGATAAACGGTACGGTTCAGCCGGGCGGTAAAAGTTGTGGTAGAACTGTTCGCGCGCGTGCGCCTTGAGCAGATTGCCCCGTCCAAGCTGTGTGTTAAGATGTATGTCACAGTGCTGTCTTTTTTACACAATTAATTTATTTTATTGTTTTGTTTGTGTTTGAAGCGGAACTTGTGTAATTTGCGTCACTAGTATTTCGCCGCTGATTTCGATTGAAACGTGGAAGACGGTAAGTTGAGACGCCGCTTGTTATCATTACTTAAATATCCTTTGTTCGCAATTAGGCATGTTATGCATTGGGCTTTTGGCGAAACGCCTTTCGTCGACAGAACCTTCCTTTGAGGTTATGTTATCAAGCATTCATGTTTTCAACTACTCACTCCGCAAGTTCTTTCGACTTGAAACCACCGAGTGTATTTAGGTAGTTTTGCTTTCGTGCGTTTCTAAACGGAGTTATTCGGTCTTTCCGGTGGTTGACATGACAATATCGTTAAACCGTTGAGTTAGGACATAGTGACACCTTTGGTTCCGTGTAGTGCGTTATACCTGTGGATTTGGCTCAAATTATCGTTCGCAGTCGGTGAGTATTTGACACGGAGGGTTTTGAAATGTTCGATGTTGTTGGTTTGCCTTGAATGAGCTTAGAGCGTTCACTTTCGTTTATTCTGTTTATTCCCGGCTTTCAATTAGGTGCGTGCAAGATGCCAATCCGCTTCTTAATTTCCCGTTATTGATTTGTTGCGATTATATTTCAAACGCCCATTTTTCATGTACATGTAATATATGAGATAGTTGGGTGCGTGAAAGTCCGCTTCTAATCATTCGACTTCCGATTGAACGCATGACTCAGTTACGAGAGGACGTCCATTGTGGCGGAGCGGCCATGATGATTTTCGCTAGCGGTCTCTGCGGAGAGCAGGTGGGAGCTCCGACGATTTCACGATTTGTTGAACAACGTCGTTGTGCAACGTCAGATATTTTTGTCTCTTAATTATGTACATTTAAAGCGACTTTGCGGGTTTTTGCTTCACTCGATTCAGTCGAACGAGCAAAATCATCATGGCTCCTTTCCTCTCTCTAATTTACCGTTGTACGTGTTCCCTGTTGGTTGATGTCAACGAGCGTGTTCAGAAAGTGTTGGCAAACGTGGATTAAACGACTGTTTTCTACATGGCAATAAAATTGGCGATGACAGTACGCTCATTTTCGGGCTGTTTAGAGTGCGGTGACGAAAGGTTAATGCTGTAACCTGTTGCCGTTTTTCGATTACTTCACCTCATTGCCAGTGTGGAAGTGGGCATTATTTCATGCCCCATTTAACTTTTCAGATGGCATTTGTCAGTGGATTGTGCGTGTGGTTATTGTAGCTCCATTAAACATTTTTGTTTGGGGGGTTGTTGAGGTTCATTGCTTCTTTTTCTTTCAGAATTGAAGGGGGGGATTATCCCTGAGAGGAAGTTTACTGCTTGAAGGAGATTAACGAATATTTATCGTTAAAACGCTTTTGCGGCTTCCCAGGGAATAGGGAAGATTAGTTGCTTTACGTGTCAAATAAAATTCTCTTATACTACAGTTTGGGGTGTTGTTATTTGAAATCGTATCTGATGTCTGCTTTGCGTAATTGAAAGGTCTTTTGATTCGGTTTACAGGTTAAATTATTTATAAACGTAAAGGGTCGTTATGTCAGGCGCGAGATGATACGACGTTTTATGTCGTTAGTAAAGTATAGTGCATGTTAGTAATGGAAGCATTTAAAGCCTCAATGCTTCCAACAAGCATCAGATCATATCTGAATGGTTCTCTGAAAGACGCTGTCAGTGTGCAGCACACTGATTAATCATACTTTGATTCAATCCCTCATCTCTTAATTCGCCCCAGGTGAGTATTAAGCTTCCCCCTCTTCCGCCATTTCATTCCTGCTTTATAACTTAGTGTGGACTGAGGCTGGTTTGGGAGTAGAATGAGGAAGCATGATCCCTGGATCATTTGTTTGGTATTTCTTATTAAAATCTGAAATAATTTCATTCCAATAAAGTATGTAAGTAAACGTTTGAAGGTTTATCTTTTTTGCATCATCCAATATGTAATCTATCACCTCATTGGTGATAGATCCCCCCCCCCCTCCATCAACTCATAGGTTCTGAGATCAGTAATCTCTTCAGAGTATTAGCCGCAACTGGTTAGTGTGACTTGTCAACCCTGTTCATAGACACTGCTGAGGGGGTCATTGTGATGAGAAATGTGATTGATTCTGAGTCTACACCTTGTGATACCATCATCTCATATTTTTGTACCATCTGCAGGTTGCATTTTTTCTGGGCGCAATCCCTTAAATGATGACCAGGTGTTAAACGTGTCAATTATTGTTGAAGTCCTGACTAACAATTACTGAACTGTTATTTTTCTCTTATCCGAGTTCTGGGGATAATTTTGAATTTAAATAACCAGAGTTGTAGCCAATGGGCGAGACATCGATTAAATCCGCTGCATTTGTGCTGGCTAGGTAGGCACCTCGAAATTTTGGTGTTGGTAGTCCGAAGGGAGCTGTTGTCTTGTCGAGGATTCATACTGTCGTTCCCACCCAATTCCCTGTTCAATTGCAAATAAAACTCTCTGTTGCGATTACTTGCGTTCTTTAACCTACATACTCCTCTCTCACACATGGTATGATATTGTAAAATCGGTTGTCAACATGTGGCGTGTGGTGGTAGGGGGGAGGATGGAATGGTTCCACAGTCAGTTCACAATAATAGGCCTCTTCCTCGAATCGTATTGTATTTTCACAGTCTGCTTAGTTCGATAGACTATACAAGATAAAATGACTCGATCAATCGTGATTTTCTGCTGATCCCCCCTTCTGCTTCATCGTCCGACTTCAACTTAAGCAGTAGATATTGCAGTGAGCAATGCACTTGATCTCATTTTTGTGCTGGTCTCTTTCATTTCACCTGGATGATAATGTATGGTGCTGGTTATGTCATATGGAACTGTTCACGAAACTAAATGGGTGGTATTTCTGATTGTGTGCTCCTGGGCGTGAAAATACAGCTGCTTCAATTCGTAATCATTGAAGTCTTGATCTCATGGGTATGCCAGTAGCTAAAAAATGATTCATTCTTTGTTGTATTTTTGAAAACGACCATCGTCGACCAGTATCAATAGTCTCCACATGCAAAACGTAATGGCATGTGTGAATACGAGAATGGAACACCTCGAGGCTAATAACAAAAAGAAACCATGTTGATGCTGAAGAAACTGTATGACGTCGATTATATTCTGTGCTCTCATCATTAAGTTTAGCATGTCCATGACATTTTACAATAAATAGAATACAGCAGAATGGGTTGGGGGGGGGGGAGTTTTCCACAATTTCACCTGAGAATATTTTCCACCATAAAATGTGGATTTTGACGCTAATTCATATGAATGAGAGTCGATCCTACTCTACCTATGGAACTTGGCAGAGTTTTAGGGTGCCCCGTCAGCCAAAGGTATGAGGTGATTAACCACCAAATGAAGATTTTCGTTCGTTGCCGTACAACAGTAGCAGTTATAGCCATTTGCACCAATTAGACCGGTCGTGAGGAGTAGCGAGTGTCGAAATTGCCAGGCCTCCCGTCCCAATGAAAGCTAGGAGGCCGATTCATGAACTATATGTGAAAGACCCTTCGAACAGCAGCTTCTCCTTGGGACTGGCCTCAACGTTCTGCTTTGGCTGCCTTTTTGTTGGTTTTTGGAAATTCCAAAATATAGTTGTGGTCCTTCTGGCAGCGAGGGAGTTTCGCATTTTTCTTGAAAACTGCTCTTAGACAATTTTTAGTTTATTTTTCATTAATCATATCCAACTATTGTTCATTATTCACTAGATATCTTAGTGAAAATCAGGTGAACAGAATCAGGTGGCAGTTACCAGCATTTTTGTGGAAGCAGTTTAGATCAAACTTGTTTTTGATGTTTCAACTAGTCGATAACGGCATATTGTTCTGTGTACATTTTATGGGTAATCCGTTGAACGAAGATGAAACCAAACCAAAAGAACGCGTTTAGTGTTTTTTCAGTTTTCTCGTCGATAAAACAAAGATTTCGTTAATTTTCCAAGCAAACCATTAGCATTCTCTCTCTCTCTCTCTCTCTCTCTCTCTCTCTCTCTCTCTCTCTCTCTCTCTCTCTCTCTCTCTCTCTCTCCTCTCCTCTCCTCTCCTCTCCTCTCTCTCCTCTCCTCTCCTCTCCTCTCCTCTCCTCTCCTCTCCTCATCCTTTCCTCTCCTCTCCCCCTCTCTCTCTCCTCCCCTCCCTCCCTCACAGACAACAAAACTCAGTTTAAAGGACTAATAGAACATTGCCGTATAACAATATACAACACGTCGAGAAATTGAAAACCGAGGGGCTCCAAATCGTTCCAAAATTAACTATAGTTATCAAAACACCGAGTTTTATCTTCAAATACCGCTCTAAAGGTGTTGATTCAATAATTATTGCAGACAGTTCCAGACTACACGACGGTACCATACAATTCTCATCCCTGAGAAATGACGAGAGCTGCTCGTCATGATGAACAATCTCGAAGCTCGTTTATTTCAGCGCACTATTTTCTTTATAGATCACGCTCATATGCCTCTAGCGATCTATAAAAATCAATGTGGTAGTCGTATAAACTACCTATATGTTGACGGTTTAATAACGCTCGTAGGACAATTAGGAGCGACCCCAGAAATTCTGCAATTCAAACCACCGTCGTTTCACTTCCTACCATTTCTCACAATTTTTACCCTATTATTACAAAATAAACACACGATCCTTCTCAGAAAAAATTGTGTTGACTACTTATGTCGCCTATGCTCTTACTACTCTGTAATGGTCGTTTCATCGGCACCATAAATTCCGGAACCTTAGTCGCCGTTCCCTTGTTCAAGTAAGTTCTACCAAGTTCATACGAACTGAATGAAAAACGGATATTATTACGTGTTAAAAGAGGTTATGGTGATTATGGACGTGTTGTATGTAAAACTAAAATTAGATCAATCTTCTTCTTTGAAATATTTTTGTGAGGTGAAATAAGTCGAATTGAGTTCTTTATTACGCTAAAATGACCTTTAAATTCCACTTCCTTTTGTCCTTATCAATGTAAAGTGGTAACGATACATTTTTCATTTTGATTCGCAGGTTTCTTTGAATGGGAGGACCGCAAGGACCATTCGCTGTCTCCCTCCGCTCGTTACGGAAGGGCCGACTTTAAAAATAATCGCAACTACCAAAATCCCCCCCCATTAATCTCACATTTTCACTCATTTTGAAGAAAAACAAATTTACGGTTTTAACCCCATTTTATCTCTTTGAAAGTTCACGCATAAACAATATTTAAAGAAGTAAAACTGGAGACCCGGATCTGACGAATACAAGAATTGCTCTAAACCTAACGGTTTTAATTACCAAACATCAGCTATGGCGTCAAATTTATTTGGATGAGACAGCTCTTGGAGGGACATGAAGCGCGTCGACATGCACAAGCATCCCAACTCTAACCATCCGTATCGAGCATCCAACAACGGTGAGTCCACATTGTGTGAAGTAATCATGTAGTTTCTGCTTCCATTGATTGCTGTGTGCGTGGTAGCTTGATACAAGATGTATTACGAAGTGTTGAGATGTGAGGTGTTGAAATTGATGGTTGGTTGCATCAAGAGCAGTTCTTCAGTGCATCGTCACCTGTGCGTTGTTCTGTTTCTATCTCAATTGTTGTAGGGGGGGGGGCTCTATCACAGTCCTTCTCAGATCTTCCTTTGTTTCCAGTACCCGCAATCCCGTTGTAGAACGGAAAGTTACGTATTTTTTGTGTTTTCAAATTTTTACGTTCTAACGTTCCAGAGTTCAAAACAACTGTGTGTATGATTTGAAATCGCTAGTGGATGGCTGGATTACATAGACAAAATAAGTGGGGCGCCGAAGTAAGAGTATAAGCCAAGTCTACCCAAAACTTAACTATAGTTATCTTAGTTTCTTCTCTTAAACAGTTCCAACTAGTTTCATTTTTTTGTGTTCCCCTTTCCGAACAATGTATAATAGTACTGCAAACAGGCTCACGTATAGTGATCGGATTAGATCGGTCAAATTCGCTGAACGTACGAGGAGCTGAGGAAAGTAGTGCGATGCGTCGCAAAATACATTGCCATTTCAAGTTCAATGAATCCCAAATCGCTCCTTTTTATTTACAGTAATTATTTTCAATTAGGTAATTTGTCTTAAGGTTATGCGTTTTTATTCTGGTTCGTGTTCTTTCATTTTAGCATGATTCATTTTATTGAGGTTAATTATTTTATTACATTATTTCTTTTTGTTTCGTGTTAATTTTTCAGTTTTTCTCCATACTTTTTTTAAATTTTCAATTTATTTTTATTCTTTGAGAACTACGATTCATTTATTGTCAATTCTCCTTATCTCCTGCGTTTTTCTCACTTTAATCCCGCACTTACCTCCTGCAGTTTTTTTTCTTCACAATATCCCTATTATCTTCCGTATTCTGACTTCACGTTATTTCTTAACACTGCAAGAAGGCATTATAACTGCTCCTAACGCATCCAACGATTGTAAACTTAGTGCTAAACAAGGGAAGAAATAGAGAAAGTACACACATACTTGATTTGAGCTGTAGGTATATCCAAATACTTAGAACACGTAATCGTTCATGAATGCGATGAACCTGATTTTCGTTGGAACCAAAACTGGGAAAATTCGCGCTTTATTGCCGAATATTTATATGCTTTGGAGCCGAAAGCAATCGCTTTTATTTCTACGAAAACTCGCCAAAAAAAGGGAAAGTAAGCGCCAGCTGTTTTCTTTGTTCGAACTTGAGGGCCTAATGCTTCATAATCGCCGTTTCATCGCCAACTCCACAGCCGGTGATTGGAAACCCAACGTAACGCTGGTAAACAACTCAAGTTTCTCGAATTCTCTAGCATCAATTTTTTTTTTCTTCCACAAACATTCCCCCCACCCTTTTTTTCTCAATTGTTCGTGCCGCAAAATATCGAGTCATGTTTTTTTAAACTTTGAACACAACACTTTTTCCGTTGGACAAACTTGAAATTGTAGAGTTTCCGTGTTTTTATTTCGCGTTTCAAGTTATTAAGAACTCTAGTTTTATTTAGTTCGGTTGATGCCGTTGAACGTTCCGTGGGTGCGGTTTTTTAGTTGAGGACTCGTGTCGATGCCGGTTAATTTATTAATTTATTCCGTCGATACCTTCAAACCACTCAGTCGTCATAGCGTTTTTAACCAGTAAGTCGTCCGAATTGTTACGTAACTTTTGCTTATTACTTCTTACTAGCGGTGGATCGGGTGTGTTTAACCGGTAGCCGACCAGGTGTGATATAATTCGAACCACTGTGCTAAATTTTTCAATGTTTTGAACATTTTAATTATCCTTAGCGCTGTTTTAGTAGAAAGGTCGAATCAATTGAATAATTTCTCACATGACGAAAGAGCCAACATGATTGGCGTGTGTACAGTATACTTTAACTCGGAATCCAGAGGCATTGGTTGTTACTTCTTTCAATTCGACAAATTAGGATAGTTGTGTTAGATGTCTTGAACTGCAAAACCTTTTTTTAGTTGTTTGAATCTTTTATAGTTCCCCTGGCCAAAATTTTGGTATAATGGTACTCTGTACATACGTGCACTGTTTAACCCTCGTGGAGTACGAAATGTGATTAATTGTTATATAAAATACTCCACAATTACGGTAGAAATTGAGAAAACGTTCAAAAACGGGCTTTGCCGCATGTTGAGTTGAATTTCCGCTTAACAGGCTGTTGGAGAAACATTGACAGTAAGTTGTATAGGTATTGGCTATATAAAGATAGCCTTCAGTGTAAATTGTTAGTTTTTTTCAATAAAATTAAGTAGATAAATCTTTTGGTTTCTGGGGCTGCTCATCGTATATTCATACTTTTGCGTACTGTAAATAACACTCACAGTCTTATATCGATTAGTAGATTATTTCCATTTGCTATTTCGTCTTTCATAACTTAATGATCATAATGTTATTTTCACGCTTATAAACATCTATTGATATGCATCTTATAACTTTGCTCAGTCCATTTAGCGATTTTCAACGCTTTAGACCGATTCAATGTATTTGCCACTCCGCTCACTCGAACTTAGTAAAACACTTCTGGTCTTACTAGGAATGTGGTAGCGCTCACTGTTCCGTAATCCATTGTATGATGGTGATGGATAAATTTGGGGCTCACATGCGCCCCCTATAAGCATCTTCAACTCTTGCGAGGATGTAACGTAATCTTTGTCATTTCGCTGAAATGGATAAGAAACAGGCCTGTGGTCACTCGTATTCGCGGCAGCGGACACCGGTGCATCTCATTAGGCTCTTTTCCTCACTATCATGATCCAGAAACACACGTTTGAGGGCAGACCGTACTATTTGCCTTGGTTGATGGGTTCCTGGTTGACGAATCTGACGATATATGTTCGTAGTTCCTCTGGGCGACACCAATGAAATCATCTAGCTATACAGAAATAGCTTGATCGCGATCTTTCAACCCAAATCATTCTTATTCTTGTTAGTCTATTCATCGGAAGCAAACACCTGGGGCAACGTCTTTGATAATTGTGAAGGCAAGCCGAATGTCCATGTATATAACGTATCTATGCCCAAGCAAAAGTAAAATTAGAATATTTAAATCTGCAATGTGGAAGTTTGGTGGAGCAGCTTTTTTGGCACCACTTGTCAAGGACAATACAGTCTCCGTCGTCCTTCCAATAAGCGGAAGGGGTTCGCCTTTTCTCTGAAATAAATCTGAAGCTAATGCGGAACGAAAGAGCTCCGCCAAATTGTTGAAGGAAGAGTCTAGTCATCTGCCGATCGTTTCCTGAGATTTCGACTGTCTCTTGTTGCTATGACAGATCAAACCTCGTAGTTTGAAACCTGTCGTGCTTTTCCAGCTCATGTTGAGTTTGACATCATCGACTATAAATAGACTAGATTTCCAGCACCGAGTCATTAAGGTTGTTCGGTCCGCTGATTTGATTCTTCGTTTTCTTGTTTTATTGTCCTCGACGTCGTTTAGTTCGATACCTTCTTCTGTCGTCCTTCTCTTTTATTACGACATTCATTAAAAAAAAAATCAAAACGTGATTACTGGATTCTGGTATCAAATTCATTCTGATCGATTCTTTAGTTGTCCAGCCCAGTCTTTCGATGACAATATCAGAGCTAATGACCAAAGTCAAGCATTTCCTCCTCAAACACTGTTGTTACCGTATCTACATAAATAAAAAGATCCAAGCGCGCTGTCCTGTTTTTCGTAAATCATTACGGAATTAGCCTTCTAACATTCACAATACAAAAATAACTGTAAAAATATGCAAATAGCATAATAGCATTTGAAAACTGAGGAAGATACCGACAAATATCTGGTAGGAAGCATTCTCACAACTTTCCTTGGCACCTCGTGTATTCATAGCTTATTATCCCTCTAGTAACTAATCGAATATTTCCTATTCAGTTCACCTGAACTTGATAGAGATGGGATCAACTCGCCTCATAAAAAGTGTTAGTATTAAAGGTTCGGGAATTGATTCTGTTGGATAAATTTATTGTGTCGATTAACCGCTGCTGAAATGAATATGAGACTGTCGAGATGTCTAGCTTTTTTTGTTAATGTCACGTTTCTTCTATGCCATTAATGGAAAGACACGCGTCGCCAACAAATTTAGTGGAGTTTCTCGTTGAAAGGAAAGTTAGGTTAGGAAATCTGTTGAATGCTTGAGAAAAAATCTGTGTGTCAGTGAACGCAATGAAGCACGCCTTGGTCAAACCTGCTCAAATGTGGTATTTGGCCTTCGGGTAAAGACGCGACAGCAAAAATTTAGGCTATGAGCGAATTCGGTGCCATGCTAACTATAGTTATCATAGTGATCGACTCCAAATTTTTACTTTTCTTGGCTTACGATGTCGAAAGGCAAATTATGTAATCGACTTAGAAAAAAAGATCTTCAAGTTTCAAACCCTACTGAGTTTGATAAACACTACTTTGGTAAATGGTCTGTGAACGCGATAAAGGGAAAATCGCTGAACCAAATCAGCTCAAACTTGATATCTAGCCAACAAGTCACCTTGGCCAGAGTAAGAGCATGACTAAAATCCGCCGAAAACCAACTACACTTATCATAGTGATCAAAACACCAAATATTTATTTTCTCAAAAACGGTGCGAACTATTTACATTACATTTTCTATATGGACAGCTCCTAATTAAATGACACTACCATGAAATTCCCATCCGTGGGGAAATGACGATAACAGCACAATAAATTACCAAATATTTCGACGAAAATCGATTGGAGAGCAGGATTTTCCTTATAAACTCGGCTCAAATGTTACTTGGCTCTTCAGAAAAATTCAGGTGGTACTCCAACCAAGTACCTATAGGATGAGTCCGTAATAACGCTCATAAAATATTCGGGGGCTTCTCCAGAAATTCCGAAATTTCAAACTTGCGCCGTTTCACTTATTACCATTTCTAAACGTTTCTACCCGGTAACTCTGGAAAAGCGATTATTATCCTTTTCCATAAATCGGGTTTACACCCTCATTAATTCTCTGTACATTAGTTGCTCAATAATGGTCGGGGCGTGAGTACGAGCAGCACAATAAATTCCAGATTTGTAAGCGCAGCTGTTTTCTGTCGCATAGCAGTGATGTTTTACCAAGCTCAAATGAACTGAGTGAAAAATAATGAGCACGTGAGTTGAGATAGAGCCCAGGAAAGTTACGTGAAGCGGCGTACCTGACATTTTTCTCAAACAATTTAGATTACACTTGTGCAGACGTTATTGACGGAATTTTGAATAATACACCTAAGTTTTCGGCCAGGAAAATTATTTACTTTCGGTTTGTCGGTGGATCTTCTACATATTGGGGAAAGGCTCGACAAATATGCATTCATTTCAACAAACTCGTTTATTCAATAAATTTTTCTACGAATACATTAAATTTACTTTGAACTTGAAAACATTAGCTGATAGTTTCTAGCGCATTTCGCTTTCTATTTGCTATGGACGCTCCAAAGAACCATTTGACGTTTCCGCCGCATTTCATTTCGCTTTTATGGCTCATTACCAAAACATCTATTGAAAGTATAACCCGAACTGAGCGATTCTGTGGTCAAACAACGAAGCCAGAGCCATTTAACTCGAAGTAATTGTCAGAAGGTTATACTTAACTCGATGTTGATTGCCGCTCGACGCCGAATTAGTTACCTTACGTTAGCTAATCAACTGATAACGCAGACAAAGGTTGTTGAAACCGCAAATTCACATACGTATTGTGACTTCAATCTAACTTGGCGTTGTGTGACTTTTGTGAAATAAATTTGAAGGAGCGTTGATGCAACCGGCCCTAAATGTGCATATGCACAGTATTTGTGTTAATGAACTGGTTTACTGTCATAAGGATAGCTTAGTGGTTGACAGGTATTGATTGATTTTCCTGACAAATAAGGTGGGTAGATACTCTCCGTTTGTGTTGTAACTAGCCATTTGGTCAGCACAGGGAAAGTTAAGTTGTTGACAGGCATTCAGTTACGGTTGAGATAGTCAGTTTAGATTGTATTACTGCTGGCATTCGGTGGTCTTGGCCTTCTATGTCTAAATCAAGCTTATTGCAAGGTATTGACTGCTTTCTAGTATTTGTTTATTTGAACGATCGATTGATTCGTATTCGAGTTTCCTTCCTTCTACTGTCAAGGTCGTTGAGCTGAAACGGGCCGTCGAGCCTATAACCGTTCGGATTCTGACGTAGACGTCTGGCGCTCCGCGCGTTTCGTGCCGTCTGCCATCACCAGGGCAACTTGATCAAGAAGAGGGGTCGTTGACCTGAGTAGCGTCAGTTGTCGGAGTTAATGGACCTACGGGCGATCGATGGGGATAGTTGGCCAAACTGAACAGGGTGGCGGGAGCCTCGACCACGTGGGAAGTTGAGTTCTTCGGGGAAGTTGGTAGCCCTGCACCTTCCCGCGTTCACGTGTCTAGTAATCCCAGTTTGTTTTCCTCCGAGAAGAGGAGCTTTGAAGCTTTTAAGCACTTTTTCTGAGCTTTTTTGCTTCGGTGCCATGGAAAGTGTTATCATTGTCCTCATCTCCTCTGTCGCTATATTGCAATTTCGAAAACAACGCTTTACTGAAAATCACAAATAAACTTGTTTTTCTACTATATTGTTAGGAGCTGTGACTGAGTTTGCAACGTCCCCTAGACAACTTATTCACCCACATTTAGGTAAACTAAGCACCACTGAACCTGTTTAGTTTCCTTCACCCAAGTATGCCCAAAAAACGTCAATTTTTAATATCTTAACGTTTTGAAGCTTCCTGAATCGGGAATATCTGTGTGGTCTGTGGCACCCCTACGGCTCCTTCTCTTTCCTTTCCTCAGGTCTACGAGGTAGGAAGAAAAGTGTGCAATCGGATGACATTTTATCTTTTGTTCTCTGCAGATCTTCATATCATCAAGGCTTCTGAGTCCGAAATTGAGAAAGAACGGCTGGTATTTTTGTCACGCCGGTAACATAGGACACTGCAATGAGATTTGTCAGGATTTTGTTCTGGAAATTACGAAAGCAGCACAATACCTCCATCCTGAAATTCTGGAATTCAAACTAATGTGGTTCCTTTAACGAACTTTTTCTGCAGTGCTTATCCTAATAATTTTGCTCTAGTTAACTCGAATCTTCTATTAAAAAATCATGTTGTGGTATAATTAGGGGCAGCACGATAAATTTCAAAAAAGTGCTAGTTTTTCTCTATTCAGGTCTAACCTAGTAGTATAAATTACGAGAGAACAGTTTGGATTAGTGGCTAAAGTAATGAACGTAGCTGAATGTACGTGAGACTAAGGAAAGTGGTGTTTCCTTTGGTTTTTGAAAGCGCTCGAATGAGATTATGAACAGTTTCCGTTAATAGCAGCGGTCTACTTAAGATACTGTAAATGGGATTTTTACTTGGCTCTTCGAAGTAGAAAGAAAAGTTACGCGATTGGCCGAACAAAAAAAAAGAATTCTTTTTAACGCTCATAAGGTGTACAGGAGCTACTGAAGAAATTACAGAATTTCAACCCCCCACTGTCACACCAACTACCGTTTCTCGCAAATTTTACCCGATTATTCCAAAACGGTGCAGATGCGATCTTTCTAAAAAAAAATCACGTCGACAGTCTCTTGAATTACCACGAATTTGAAAGCTCAATTATGGTCCTGGCACAAGCAGAAGCAGCACAATAAAATCCGATACCATAAGTCACGTCGAACGTTGTGTTAAACATAGTTAAAAAACCGTGCGGCCAAGGAAAGTTGTGTGATGCGTCGCTCCAGGTATTTTCTTTGTAGATCACGCTCGTATGCTTCGACGATACTCCAAAAATTTGTGTGGTAGTCCTACGTGACGATGATTTAATAACGCTCGTAAGATAATAATTGTTCAACTATTGGTAGCGACCCCAGAAATTTCAACTACCACCGTTTCACAAGCTATCATTTTTCGGAGTTTTTACCCGGTAATTCTAAAATACGCGCGCGATCCTTCTACGAGAAAATTGTGTCGACAATAAATTACTCAATGACTGCTCTATAACTGTCATTTCATCCACGCAATAAATTCTACCAAGTTATTAAAGTAATTGGGTTAGATTCCAAATTCATATCAACTGAATGAAAAACAGATGTTATTACGAGTTAAAAGTGAAGAAAATCGCGGAATGTTCCTCAGGAAAGTTTTTTAGAGCCGCGAGGGGGGGGGGGGTCAATAAGTCCTTAGAAAATGATAGAAAAAACAATTTTTTCGGGCCAATTTTTTTTTACTTTTCAACATAATCTCCTTCCAGACGTCTTTCCAATTTTTTAAGTTTCAGATTAATATGATTTTGGAAGTTCCTCAAAATAGCCATCTGTTTCGGCAATGACCTCCTCGTTCGACGTGAATCTCTGTCCGGCAAGCCACTTTTTGAGGTTAGGAAATAAATAATAATCACTGGGGGCCAAATCTGGTGAATACGGAGGATGGTCTACTAATTCGAACTTTAATTCCTCAATTTTGGCCATTGCAACTGCGCTCGTGTGCACTCGTGCATTGTCTTGATGGAAGAGGATTTTTTTCTTCGATAAATGAGGCCGTTTTTCCTTCATTTTATCATTCAGTTGGTCTAATAGCGACGCATAATATGGTCCGTTGATGGTTTTTCCTTTTTCCAAATAGTCAATAAGAATAACGCCACGTGCATCCCAAAAAACCGTGGCCATAACCTTTCCGGCTGACTTTACCGTCTTTGATTTCTTTGTAGCCGGTTCGCCTTTAGTAATCCATTGTTTTGACTGTTCCTTCGTCTCGGGAGTGTAGTAGTGTACCCAAGTTTCGTCTACAGTTATGAATCGACGTAGAAACTCAGCCTGATTAGAACGCATGCGCGCCAAGAGCGCCTTAGAGTCGACTACACGATTGCGTTTGTTTTCAGCTGAGAGCAAACGCGGCACCCACCTTGCTGATATTTTTTTCATATCCAATTTATTATGCAAAATTGAAATGACGGTGCCTTTCGACACCCCTGTGGCCTCAACTATTTCGCGCAATTTTGTTCTTGTATCACTTAGCACTATGTCGTGGATTTTGTCGATCATTTCCGGGGTACTCACTTCTACGGGGCGTCCTGAACGATGCTCATCTTTTGTTGACGTACGACCACGTTTAAATTCATTTATCCAGTTGTAAATAGTGGCAAACACAGGGGCAGATACACCATGAACGGCACCTAACTCAGCTTTAATTTCTTTCGCTGTTAGGCCTTTTAAATGAAAATGTTTTATCACCGCTCGAAACTCACTTTTTTCCATTTTTATTAATTAACGATAGTTGTTTACAACAATTCACGAAAAAAAAGAAACTAACTGATTGATACAGCTGAAACTTTAACTGCTTTCTAGTTAATAGTGCTGCTTACTAAAAAAATTCATTTTCGATACTACGAGCGCCATCTCTTGGATTTTCTAAGGACTTATTGACCCCCCCCCCCCCGTATTTTGCTTGTACTACTTTTCTTACTAATATATTCATGGCGTGGAACTACGGAAAGTTGTGTGATGCGTTGCATCTGACGTTCCTTAGTATGTTCTAGAGCCGCTCACATATTAATTGATACTCCAACTTCAGTTCTAAATAAAAATACGAAGACATAAGACCGCCTGAGTAGCGAAGAACTACTTTTTTCCAACTTTCATTAAAAAACGCTCGTGACAATTTAGATCAAACGCAGATGGGCTTGTCAGTTGTGTGTTCTCATTCGTAATGTTTAATGTGGCAATTGTTTGTGGAGAGGTAAAACGTCAAACTGGCGGTGTCTTGAATTGATCTACTCCCATATTTCGTTCTGTTCAATGTATAAGTAATTTACAGAGTTACAGGGTAAACGCTGTGAAAAAAAGCGAATGAAACGGCAGTAGTTAAAATGCCAGAATTTCTCAGATTGCTCCTAATTCTCTCACGACCATCGCATAGGTTTTCGTGTGAAAAATCTGTACTAAAACGTATTTTTGAAGAAAATATTGATAATTTATTTAGTTATTCGTCATTTTCCTCGAATGACTATTTCGTAGTACCTTTATGGCGCTGAATACACTTTGTTAGAGCTGTTCTTGAGAAAAAAAAGTTAGTATTTCGTTCACCATGATAACTGGTTAGTTTTTGGCCGATTTGGCTCATACTCCGACGTGTTGATCTGCTGACTGAATACTAAAATTTGAGCTAATCTGTTTCTGCCGTTTTCTCTCAGAATCGAAAACGGTTGTACGCTGACACTTTTCTGAAATGGCGTCTTTCGGACTAAGGAATCGGAGAAAAATGTAGATTAGAATTAAAAAAATATTTTTTCAATCGAGGGCTTCGTAGGGCTAATGAAAACACGTTACAATGGCATGAGAATGGATAATATCGAGCGTTGGAATCATGCTCCAATTGAATAGAAAATTATAATGACGGCATTTAGATGTCAAAAATAAACGCTAAATGTAAAGCAATGTAATTGAAAAGATGAGGTAACCCTAGCTCAAAACGACCTCTGGCTTGCTCATGAACCGATCTAACCCGGTTTTGCTTCTTCGATTCCGCTCCGTTATAATTGTACTTACAAGCAACCCCCCCACAGAAAAAATGTAGTGGAGTCCGGTGGTTTTTGAGGCCAAGAAAGTGAATGTGGATTCATACTTAAGATGATGGTGCTTCTTCAGGACAACGATTTTCTTTCCTTCCCAAGGACGACGAGAAAATGTGAAAGACGGCTCTCTCAGGTTCAATTAGATCATTTAGCAAAGTCTGCGTGCGATCAATGGGTAATTGAGCCCCTGCGACTGCAACTTGCCAGTTTTGGTAATCATTTGGTAGGCAGGCACTTTTGGAACTTTCTGAGGAAGATCGGTTGAATAAGTTCTCATCTCATTAATTGTATTTAGTCATCTTAGTTGAATTGTCTGTCAACTTGGGCACTTGAGATAGTTGTATTTAGAAATCCTTTCTCAGTAAGCTCGGACAGCCTGAAGTAAAGGCGAATTACAGAGGATTGAACTAGTTTTTTTGAAATGCTATAGCGCCTCTTGGCAGGTCGGTAAGTTGTTGCATGCATTTACCGCCATTATGGACTTGGATTGGCTCCAAAGCTTCGGAATTTCCCAACTGAATACGTTTATTCGAACATCGTAGACTAGTCGTTCAACAGACAAGCCGTTTGCTGAAATGGAGGATGACCCGGCGCGGCATTGGGGAGCGAAGGGTTGAATTTTCGTGACGCACACGTGGGGTTTGAAGGGTCGATAGAGGAACAGAAAGCAGCGTCGCGGCCTCATCTCCAGGACCCCTCCGTCCCGTTTGCTCCTTACCATGTTTCTTCCACACTTTTCGCCACCTTCCTATTCTTCTGATTGATCTAATTTAGGGGGGGTCCTTTCCCCACTATTTACGATAAGTCGCGCGGCGTGTAGTGTCAGAATCAGGTGCACCAACTGCATTGATATCGACGTTTTATACAATTTTTGGTAATTAACCACCCAAGTTTGAGAAGTCGGTCGAAAATGTTGTGCTATTTTTATCGCTCCAGCAACTAATAGTTCAGTTATTAATGAACGTGCAAGATGGTACAGCCAAGATTCTTGAATTTATTGGGGAGCTCCTGCTTACGTCATGAAATTTATTGAACTGTGAAGACTTTCTTGAAAAGCTTCATGTTAATAGTTCTAGAATTATATTATATTAGGTTGAAGGATGCCGAGGGAGGGGGAGGGGGCTCTCAGATAAATGTCGACAGTTTGAATTCTGGAATTACATTATCTGTGAAGACAAACGATGTAAGCAAATTAGTTTGCGGCGTTTAGAGGGCGGGACAAAGTGGTGTTTTGATTACTATGATGACAACCGTTAGTTTTGGACTGTTTTTGCTCGTGCCATATTTTAGCCTCCCATGTTGAAACATAAGGAGCTTGTGAGCTGAAAGTACCTTATAAATTCAATTGAAATCTTCGAAGCTGTTTTTGAACATATTTCAAAACCTGTGAATCAGTTGTATGTTGAACAAAGGTGTATCACCTATGTTGGATGAGTAAAGTTATGTGATGTGTATCAGAGTTGTTAGAAAAGTAATTCGACTACCCATTACAAATTCCAATTACTTTTGAAGAAAGGTAATGGCGATTACCATTCCAATTATTGTAATGGTAATCGAAATTACAATTACTTTTTCCGATTACAAGTGATTTTAATCGAAAAACGATTACAATTACTTGTAGTCGGAAAAAGTAATCGTCATCCCGATTACCATTATAGGAATCGGAATGAAGTAATCGAAATTCGATTACTTTTTTGAATCCGATTACTCCATTCCAAGAACACGAATTTGGTTTATAGCTTGCGAAATGGAGGATGGCAATTTATGGCTTGGCAATTTCGATAATTTTTGATGCTTTGGATTGGTCGTCGCCCTGGGAAAGATATGGGTCATTAAAATACAAATAAATAAATAAATAGCATCTACCCGAAGTACGATCTTGGATTCAGCCGCTACTCATATGAATTGTTGTTGGGTGCACTCCCGTGAAGGTTTCTGGCATAGGTACTAAACCGAGTCGGAAGGGGGGGGGGTCGAGTATACCAAGTACTGGAAATTCGAATTTTCACGGCTTACTGGGTGCGCTGATTCCGAATCTGACCCCAAGTCATAGCTGGGATGACGGTGGGTGGGGGAGGGCTTGGCCCAAAAATCGTTATTTAGGCTCTGAGAAAATCAAATTTGAAGGTCTGCCTCAGGGTTTTTGGTTTTTTTCCGTAACTTTGTGTTATCCATTAGTTTGTGCGAAGCCCGATAATACCTGTTTCTTACATTCTATTTCTTCGTTATATTTATTATGTTAGAACGACGTTTGCAGGGTCACCTAATAATAAAATAAAGTCTTCTACGGTAAGGGTCAAGGTCAAGCGAACATTTGCGAGACTTGCATTGGAAAGAGTTGCAGGAATAACCAAGGCAATAGCTGAAAAGCTTACACGCTCAAAGGGCATTATTGTTGATATTTTGTATTACCTGGGTGTTCGAAATTTGTTTGAAATTTGCGGGTCGTGTAGTTTGTTTTTCTTTCTTTTACTGTTGACCGTCACTTTTATTTACCTCCTGCGGAACTCGCCCATTTTTCCGATGATTTGAAAACCAGCGCCCAACAGCAAATTCTTAATTACTACATGGATAACTCGAGGGACATTACTCTCCTGGATAAATTTCCCACCATCAAAACAGTTTTCTTGAAAACCAACGTTATCCTACCGTCGTCAGCACCCGTCGAAAGGCTCTTTTCTTTTGCTACTATGACGAACGCCCCGAAATCGAATCGTTAATCAGACAAAAACTTCGAGTCTAGAGTGATCTTGAAGGCGACCTGTTCAGACCAAACACTTTTTCTAAGAATTCTTCAATGTTTTTCCATTTATCAATCAATATACACGTTTACTTCCACTTGAAAAAAAAGTGGGCGAAAAAGAGCTTATTTAGTTGATTATTTTCGAATAAAGCTGAATGGCTGATTTTATTAGTGAAAAACTTGAGGCAGTACATTTCGGAAGCTATACACCAAATTCGTGTTCTTGGAATGGAGTAATCGGATTCAAAAAAGTATTCGGATTTCGATTACTTCATTCCGATTCCTATAATGGTAATCGGGACGACGATTACTTTTTCCGAATACAAGTTATTGTAATCGTTTTTCGATTACCATTACTTGTAATCGGAAAAAGTAATTGTAATTTCGATTACCATTACAGTAATTGGAATGGTAATCGCGATTACCCCTGAAGTAATTACAGTAATTTTCACTGGCCAAATGTTTGTGAAATACTTTGAAAGTAATCGGAAAAGTAATCATTCCTCAAAGTAATGATTACATCTCAACTCAGATGTGTATTAAGCCGTAACCTGGAACACGGAGCTGCTCCTATCGGGCAGAGCCATTCCTTAAGCAGCGCCAATTGAACGTTTAATGGAGAAAAAGAGCTTGGCTGAAGGACAGGGTGAGGGGGGGGGGACTGGTGTGCTGCGATCGGGAGGTTAGGAAAATCGGGTCTGCAACGCGCAACGAGATGATTGGTCTATCTCTCCTCCAGACCCCTGCAGCATCACTTCGCTCCTTCTATCTATCTGTGGGCTATTCATTTGATGGAACAGACCTGAATACTTGGATGCAAAAATATACCAATTGGTACTGGAAGAAATGTGATAGGACGGTATTTGGGCGTCTCACAATCAACAATCAATCGTCCGGAGGAAAAATAGACTGATCATCTCGTTGCATGCTGCATACCCGATTTTCCTAACCTCCCGATCGCAGCACAGCGGTCCCCCCTCGCCATGTCCTTCAACCAAGTTCTCTTTCCTCATTCAATGATTGATCAACGCTGCTTAAGGAACGGCTCTGCCCGATAGAAGTGGCTCCGTGTTCCAGGTCACGGCTTAATCCGATTGTACTCCCAACAGATGTGTAGAAATAGATATTTGAGAGTACTCGACTATTTTTACTTTCCGCTACCCGAAGGGAAGGAAAGTATAGTAATCGGCCCAAAAAAAAAATTTGGGTTTTCTTCAGATCATTACGTTTCAGACCCTACTGAGTCTAAAAAACCTAATTTCGGCGCGTGGTCCGTGTGTATGTGTGTGTGTGTGTATGTGTGTGTGTCTGTAGTTCGATTTGCGGGAGAACGGCTGATCCGATTGAGCTGGTTCTTTTTTTGTTTTGTTCGTTATTTTTTGTAGACACCAAAATAAGGTTATGGACGATTTCGGCCGATGGGAAGGGGGGGTGGTGGACAAAAATGTACCAAAAACTAGGGTTTTTCGCATTTTTCTCGAAAACGGCTCTAACGATTTTGATTAAACTTTCAAATTATCTTCTCCTAATCAATACCTAACTTTTCTTCTCTATACATATCTTCATGAAAATACGGTGAACGGAGATAAGGGCCCCTGAAGCAAAAATAGGTTTTTCACGCTTTTGGCAAAACGGCTTCAGCGATTTCCACCAAACTCACAGGATGTTTTCAAATAGTTAATAGCTACATATTGTTCTCAATAAATGTTCTTGTGACGGTTCATTGAACAGAGATAAAAATTAAAATGTGTCAAAAATAACGTTTTTTCGAACATTTTCGTAAATTCCAGGGTAACTTTTTCACCAGATGTGATAAATCCTAATGGAATGTCTTTTGGTTACCCATACCAACATTTCGTTCCCCATAATTATTTCTGTATATATATGTTGAACGGAGATATAAGCCAAGTTAACTGAGAAAAGGAGATTCGTCGAACATTAATTGATCGGTATTTCAATTTTCTCAAAAACGGCTCTAACGATTTCGATCAAACTTTCGGAGTACTCTCAGCTAACTAGACCCTACATTTTGTTCTCTATAAATGTTCCTGTAAAAATGCGTTGAACGAAGATATAGCGCCCGTCTATGTAGGTGGTGTTCGAACTTGAAGGGGTGGCGGAAAGTTGTGTGTTGCTACGCACCAGATATTTTACAGTCGCCTCGTTATTTCTCTATCACTCTGCTGGCTGTTTTGGTTTATTATTCATTCTGAATAATAACCCTATGTTTTCAGTCACGAAAAATTTTTTACAACCCCCCCTCAAAATTTGATACTTTACGTTTCAAGACTTGGAGATTCCAAATTTGCAATGTCTGTCCGCCGCCCGGCCTGTTTTGTGCCTTTAACGTGGTCTAAAAAATTCGTTCTTTCGCCCAAAAATCCGATGTGGTATCTAGTTGTGCCCACCATCTCAGCAATCCGATCGGACGAAGCCCGTGGTTGTAATGGGCAAAAAACGGTTAAAAAAATTAACGAAACGCAGTAGAACGCGGGAGCTACAGCGTTTCGTCGTTTGAACTCCCTCCTTCCCCGCCCGTCTCATTAAATAAGCAACCGCGCTCGAGGCGAGCGAGTGCGCCTCCCGCTCACTTGCCTCCCAACTCCCCTTTCGCCTCGGAACGGGTGGGTTCGCTTCGAGCGCCCCCGTTCCAATTTCCCTGACGGGGCAAAATCATCAGACGTTTTGTCTCCGTAGTTCCATTGTAGCCAGGACATGTTTCGTATAGTTTAATAGTATTCGATGCTGAGTCGAATGGGATGGGGGAGCACTAATACTAGGTCAAGCTGTTCATGAGAATAATAAACCATTGTGTAATAATTTGCAGGGTTTTATGTATTAATTTATTTCAAAATTTAAACTGAACACCGGGAGATGTAGATAAATGGAAATATACACTACCATAAAGTGTGTATATAGGTTCATATCACATACCTTATATGTTCATATGTATTGAACATTTCAGGTTGCCACAGGCATGGACTACACCAATAGATAGACAAGGAAAAAAGTTTTATAAATTATTACTATTTGCTGTGTTGTAATTAATTTATTGTCTGTTCGTCGTTTTTTTCCAAGACTCGTTTGGCGAATATTTTTACACCAAAATCCGTTTCTCAGTATTCTCAAATGAAATCTAGATTTTTATGTCCGTGAGTACGCTCAACACCTTCGTAAGGTGCTAGTTAGGGTGTTCCCAATTGACGGAAAAATAGTTCTTTTGATTCCATAGACTCACTACGTTTACCAACAGACTGGAATTACAAGCCAGTACCCCAAATTTGAATTTCTAAATATCGGTTGGGGGTTCAGTTTCGATGTAGTTTCTATTTAGGCTCTCATAAACAGTAAAACTGTAGACGGGACTATAGAAACGAGATTCGTTACACCAGGTATTTTTAAAACAAATCGAATGAGATAACGATAGCCCAATGGCAATAGCCGTTCTTGAGATTTCCCCCTTTGTTTTATATTCATGACAGTCATTATCTGCCTATTTATTGGTCTTATCGAAGGGGCTGCACGTCTGGTACTTTTTCGTTTGTTTACTCGTTTGTCTCATTTTATTTACCTGTTCCAACTTTTCTGTTCATCATTATCTAGACAAAATGTTGATACACTTGATAGTTCCTCAGAATTCATCGGGTCATTCAAATTAATCTTCCTTTTATCGCCAGATCTCCTACTTATGGCAATTTGTAATATGGGGCATAGTTGTTCGTGGGGCAAGGATTTCTTTCTCTCCTCTACGTCATTTAGTTGTCTGGGTTTTGTCATCTGTAGATGTTACGAGCGTGGGAAACGAAGGAAGCGATAGCTTCGAGGTGGCTGCCACTAGAATGCGCTGTCATCTCGATCGTCGGATGCGGCGTTGTAGTTCCTCGTTTTGCCGCTACGATCGCCCCCGCCTCCTGCTCAGCGAGATTTCGGCGAGCGCGTTTATTCTTATCGTGAAACGTCTCCTAACCTGAGCTATTACGCAATTCTACATTTGTATAGTTTTTCCAATTATGTACGCAACTACTAGCTCCAATGGATCCGCAAGATAGTCCAGAGACCGTTTTGTAACTGCTGAGGATAGTTTCAATCCCTTAAATAATTCGCAGTTTTTCTACCCAGTTCTACGGCTCTCGGAGCAGGTTTCACCAAACAGCTCCAACTGTCGTTTTATTTGATCTAAGATGAAGTTGTTTCGTAAAAATGGGTTTCACCTACGTAATCGACGACAATAGCAACAAATCCTTATCTCGAAACCTTGATTTATCGGTTGACTGGCATTTGTTCGTTGAATGCACGTCGTGTTGTAGACGGACATTGACGATAACGTTGGGCACGTTTCACCAACTTTTTTAATCAACATTTATTCATTGAACCGGGGTTTCGGGTGTTAAACGGCAACGTCGGGTGTTACCAACTTTGAAAACGGTTTATTCACCTGGCGATGTTGAGTGGTCAGCGTCATTTTCTCCTGTTTGGTTCACTAGTGTTATTGTACTATATTATTACTCGTACATCCCCAACTATTAGCCACTGGAGGTCGGATAGCTTATATCGTTTGAAGTTGGAAGACAAACGCCAAGAGGGTCTCTCCAAGGATCAAATGGAGAACGCTTGAGTCGATTTTGACAGGCCATTGCCGTACCATAACTCATTACATTGCAAACTATCCAAACGAAATGGCACAGGGTCATCTCGTATTTCTGGACCGATGGAATAAATCCTAATTTTCGCAAAACGATTAGAAAATAAAGTGCGCTGCAGAATCTACATTTTTGTGACTTTTAAATGAAAGTTCACGTTATCGTTAGTATTCCGTGTATAAAATTATCTTCATTTGGGGAACAAATGCC
Source organism: Pachypeltis micranthus (assembly GCA_020466155.1). Taxonomy (NCBI): domain Eukaryota; kingdom Metazoa; phylum Arthropoda; class Insecta; order Hemiptera; family Miridae; genus Pachypeltis; species Pachypeltis micranthus. The sequence goes on along the minus strand of CM035770.1, from coordinate 48,559,377 downwards.
TCCATCGCCGTCTTCGTTTTACTAAATTTGCCCTTTTTGATAAGGTTTATTAGGTAGACCAAATCCGTTAGTGTGAATCAATATTTTAAATAACTGATCACTTTAGTCATATTTTTCGATAAGTCAGTTTGACCTGTTTGGTGAAACCAACACACAATTTTGTGACCGATAGTTTTGCCTCGCGTGATGGCACACACATGAGTGCTGGGTTCGTTCCATGCGATATAAGTGATTATGAATCATTTGTAGGTTGTAGTATAATAATACTCAGCGAAATGAATAAGCGTTCCTACTCTCGTCAGTTGAACGCCCGATTAATTTTGAAAGCCGTTTATTAACTGAAAAAACAATTCATTGAAATTGTGAGACTATACAAATCACAGAATAAATTTACCAGCGCTTGGAGACCTAACGATTTTGAAATGCAGAAACTGGTCTGGGTAATTGATTTTCAATAAGAAATAAGTAGCATCTTTTTTTAGAAATTAATAACTTTAAAGTAAAAAAAAAATAAATAAGCGGCATTGTGTATAAAATGTGTATGGCCGGGCAGAATTGTAGAAATTATTATTTAAAAAAGATGAGCGTTGGTATTTTTTCTTCTCTTTCCCTTTCTCACTCATCTGCCGTTCGATAACCATTGCGTATTGAAAATAGTATTTTCGAAAATTTATAGAATAGACTAGGAATAAACAAGAGATACAGTCGCCATGAGATCTATGTTTTATTACCACGGTACTGACAGCTTGAACGTTTGCAGTAGTAAGGGTAATAGTGTGACGCTTCACTTTGTGGCCTGACAGGATGACGATTATTTAACGAGCCGTTAAATATCGAGCGTTATAAGTTTTCATTGCTCTTTTCGTGCTTAACGTCATCTTGAGCTCTCTGAAGCCATCGTACTCCCTCTTTCCCGACCTTCGGGAGCAGCCCTGGTTCGCGCTTGTTAACCTTCATCTTCAACTCGTTATTACTTGGGCAGACTTCCTACACGTCCGCCGAATTTTATTCGTTTTATTGTTTGAGCGAAATGTTTTAGTTAACCGTTCTGCAAATCTTTCCTGTGTATTTTGGCTTATCTCTCTGTAGTGGGGGGGGGGGTGTCATAAGTTGCTCGAAAACAAACCGTCTTATTGATGGTGTTCAATGACTTTTATTGTGGTGAAACAGAAAACGTTTGAAAACACGTTTTTAAAAAATGTACTGTCAGAAGAACATACGTAGGTATTGACTACTTGTAGATATCCTGTGATTTTGGTGGAATCGTCGTTGATTTGGTTTGGTACATTTTGAGCAAACCCTTCTACCCTATGAATTTATGAACTTTTCCCGTTCCTTAGCCGTACAAAACGGCAACCAAAGGGGGGGGGGGACTCAAACCTAAATGTTTTGGAGTCCACTGAGTCTCAAAAACGATATGTCAGTAAACTAACTTGAGAAAGAGACAGAACTAAATCAGCTAAAAATGCATGTACCGCGTTCATATTTTTAAGAAACATTACGACCAAAATCGATGGAAACTCATTCATTATATATTTTTATAATGATCTAAACGCCAAATATTATTTTTCTTCTAAACTACTTCCAATGGCAGTGTAACTAAATAATTGGGCGAAACGAGAAACATTCATGAATCCTCACTATCGGGGTCTGTAATAACTTGGTTAACATTCTTCTCTTTATTAATCGAGCTACACCACTGAGACGACTCCCAAGCAGTTGATGAAATTCAATAAATTATCTGGTGAATTGGTAGTTTCTTCCAGTAAAATGAACTCATGTCCGTGGTACGTGCGAAGAGGATTGATTAGTTAGTTATACGTGGGGGGTATTGTCGGGGCGGGATCTGTTAAGTGACGATTTTTACGAAAATTAGCGATTAAACCGAGAAAAGGGTCTCGTACGAACCAATTCCTCTCGATAGACGAACATTGGATACATTGGTTTAAAGTGCATGCTATTGATCCTCTTGGGTTCTTCTATCGATCCGAGCCAACTTCTGCCCTTCCATCTCCAAACAAATTGAGCGTTCATGTGAGTTCTGCTGGTTTCGAGCTATGACCTACTGGCGTCCCTGGTTCAATTTATCAAATGAGCTTCTATTCACCAGGTATTTAGATTTTGTGATGCCAAGCGTTGCTGTAGGTCGCTGTAAAACCCACTGGGATCACAGCTTAGGGTTGATGATTGTATTGAGGTCATGGAGGTTATCATTCGCGTTAAGAATGAGAGAGATTTTTATCTGCTTTTTCCCATTTATACTTTCATATTTTAGTTGTAAAATTACGTTTTTCAGTTTTCTTATTTAAACTTGTACTTTTGTTACAGGTAAGTTTACTATTCTACGCATACAAAAAACATGAGGTAAGTTTAAATAAGTGATGAGTAGAAACTGTTTACTTTCCGTAGACTCACAAAGTGCCACGGAAAGTTCGTAATCGGCTGAAGAAAAAAAAGAGGCGTGACGCATCCCACAACTTTATTTTAATTTAAATGTTAAGTTAATTTAAATTTATTAATTCTCAGTTCATTTGAACTTGGTAATACACCACTTCATGGTGGTAGAAAGCGGTAGCGCTTATAGTCTCGGAATTTATTGTGCTGCTCCCACTCATTATTTGACCATTATTGAGCAATCAGTAGCTGTTTGGCATCGCAGACAGCACCTAGCAGTAAAATATTTCATATATTTATTTAAAAAAAAAAAAAAAATAACTACGAGACTTTGTTCTAGCGCTCTAAGCTACAAATTCCACCAGCCCAATTATAAATAAATAAAAAATCATTTTAAAAAATTGAAGAAAAGGGGGGGGTAAATTTAAAAAATTTGAAAATGAAAAAATAAGTATAAAGCGCTTACTTTCTATTTGATTTTCTCTCTTTCCGGACAAAATGGTGAGCAGGGGTAACTGCCTCTCCTACCATGCCGCATACACTGAGCCCATGGGCTGTTCATTCAGGCAAACCCATTAGGTTTGGTTATTTAGGTTGGTGATCACTTTTCAGGAGTTATCGGGTAAAAACTTCCTTACTTTCGGCGCGTGTCCTGAATTAACTTTGCGGGGAAGTGGCTGTGACTATGAGTTCGTTCTGGTTTCGTTTTTTCGTTATTTGAAGGTTCGGAAATAATGACAATTTCTTTCAATTATGGTGGGGGATGGTGGGGGGGGGGGAGAGTGTATCAACGTTCATTGTTCGTTGTGGCTCTAACGATTTCGTATAAATTTACGTGGTCCTTTAAGTTGACGATTTCCGTAAAATGACGTCGCTAAGCCTGTGTATGTATGTAGTCATTTAAAGGTGTGATTGCCACAGGCGTCGCCAAGGTCTTAGGAACAGTCATCAACTAAGGCAACAGACCCTATTGCCGCAGGCGAGGGTTGTTATTTTTGGAAGTTGGTGGTTTCCCGCTAGATGGAACAGCTGGCACATAGACGCATAGGAAAGTTGTGCGATGTCTTACTGCTAGATATTTATCTTTTTCCAAGAACGATATGGTCTAAACTGACTCTCAATCCACTGAACCTTGTGCAGTGGCAGGGTTAGTATTCGAGTTGAGGTTGAAATGAGGAAAATAAATTGAGTTGGTGAATCTAGCTGCAGCTCCTACCAGTGGAAACGACTGATTGCATTTTCCTGCTCTTTGAAATAAGTGGATCGTTGTCATTTCAATGAACTCCAAATTATCAACTTTTGAGAAAAAAAAAGTTACCCAAAATGTTTTCTCTGACATTTGACGAATGTCAGATAAATTCGCTTTTGTTGGGCGACACGGCGATGAAAAGTTATTGGAGCTCCCTACTCCTTTCGCGTTCTTCAAGGCCTCACAAATCCTCCGCCGACAGAATAAAAGCAAAAACAAGTGACGCCTGTGACTTCTTCCTTTTGCTTTAGGGCTTTTAAAGCCTGCTTTCGCTCTTCGCCTTCCTCAGCGTCGATTCCATTAAAGCCCCGCTGCAAATGCCGTACATTTCTCATGCAGTGCGAAGTTATATTGTCGATAATAAAATCGTGCGTAGTAAATAGCATGGTTAGGATTTTATTGATCATTTGGCGCTTGGCGAGGACTGGCGAGCCTGGGTTAGTCTCGAGGGACAATTATTAGTAGTATCGAATTGACCATAATTATATTTCACAACGCTATTCCTGGTTAAGTTTACAGGTTTTTTTGGGGGGATTCAGTCGGTAATGACTCGTATTAGGTGGAGACGTTTCGAGGTTTCAATTTTCACTCCTTTTTCTACTAATGTCGTGTTTGCCTTGTACGATTCTAAAAGTGCTGTGTATACCGAGTTGAAATGAACCACGTCAACTGGCATGATTATTCAAGGGAGAATTAAAATCCATCGGTACGTCACCACTATTATGTGTCATTATTGACTGAACGCCGACAAACATATTTATATTTATATATTAAATTACCTGTCCCAACTATGTGACCAAAAGTTACTATTATATAATGGAGGTGAACTTACGAAAATGAACGAACTACTTGTTATAGTCGAGGATAAATATTTACTTTAAGATATAACGCAATTTCTGTGCTATGTACTGGTTTATTTCGAGATACAAATAAGGACTAATCCAAAGAATTTTAATAAGACCAACCAATATTTGTTAGTTAAGCAACAATTGAATGCAACTAATTGGGTGCTTGAAGGTGGATCAATGGCACCTATGCTCCACCTCCCTAAGCAACCGATAGCGCTAACTCAAAGGTGGCGGGAATTTTCAAATGTATTCAAGGCACTACTATGAGTATTAAATTCGAATCGTAATAATTAATATAAATAAATAAATAATCAGGGCTCTAGGGGCTGCCCGCCTGGAGCTTCACATCTTTCTTTCTTCGGCTTGATTCATCACTTTATTATGGGCCTAGGGAAGTAGAAGTTTACTTTTAGGTATATAATAACCATGGTGAGAGAACTCGTAGTGGGCCGCTCATAATTAGGAATAGCCACAAGCTTGCGTTTAAAAAGCTAATAGTTTCCTTGAATTTTCTAATGTGACCTGACATGGATGGGAAGTTAATATAGTTGTTGTTCTGTCCCGTGGTTCTTTCCGCTCAACATACTGGCTGGTTCGTTCTACCGTTTACGAATCATGACCATTCGCAGGAAAGTGACCAGAGCAGCACAACGAAGTATCAAAAATGTCGAAGAAAATCTTAATTTCCTGCAGAAACAAATTTTGTTCGTTCTCATTTCTTTGTAAGTTCTGCTGAAAAGATATTCAGAAAAGTTAGTGTGGCATTCCAATGAACTAACTATACGGTTTCACTAAACAGTAAACTCGATCCGTTTTGACAGTTTCATGAATTGCCTTGTAAATCGTTGAATGTACGTGGTACTAATGAAAGTTGTGTTATGGCACAATGGCAGTATCACCTCAGGCTTTAGGGAATTAGGAACATCCCACAAAACCCCGCAGCGCAGACTGCTGTCACGTGTAATGTTGTGTTTATAATTTTTTTAATAGTTACATTACTTATTTTTAATTGACACCTCTCCGTACTTCTTATTCGCCGCGTTGTTCCTTCGCCCGTCTCCCTTTCAACGGGACTATATTTCCAATGGACGTCCGACAAGTGGCATTTCGGTTATGCGACTCTCTCTTTCGTCGTCCTTCCTTGAGTCGAGTCCTCGTTTAAAGAAAAACCTTGGAAGCTTCACTTTTTCCTTTCCTATTTGGAACGACCCAATGAAGATGGCCGACAAAGTGGATTTTATTACGATCCATCGTGAGCACCAAGATTTCCCCTTCAAGTTCTAGTTGCATATTGATAGCGTGTTAGAGGAGAACGTTCAACAGGCGTTGTTTTTCCACATTCCATTTCAACCCAGATATTTTGTTTCCTGGATGTGAAAGTGAGTATGACGCTAGTCGTTGACTAACTGTAAACCAGTCCAACGAACAACAACTTGAGTCCCTTTGCTCTGCGCTGGACAGGTTGCTCGCAAAATATTTTGCGTTATTCCGCATTTTAGTTAAGTACCATCCTCAATCCGTATTTGTGAGGGATGGACTGCTGTTAGCTGATGGAAAAATCGAGTACTTACGTTTTGAGGCGTCTTGTGTCAGAGTGGATGACTTGTGGCTTGAGGAGTGGGTTGTTATCTCATATCAATTATAGTCGATTTCTACTAATCGTTTGAAGATGCCAAACACCGCTCTTCAAGATTACGAAGCGGAATGACGAAAATATATTATAGTGAATTCTCCTAGGACGGATCGTGACGGAAACGTTAAGCTACGTCCTCATTGAGGCGACATCACTCGATTCACTTTGATCGAACCTGTTTTTTACTTTCCATGACTCCACGAAGTAGAAAAGAAAGTTACATAATTGGCTGAAAATTATTTGTGAGGTGCTCACTGGCGTCTGTCAGGAACATACAATTTTCGTTGTTCAGTTGTAGTCAGGTCATGTTTCGTACGGTTTACTGGTATTTTTCGATGCTGAATCGAATGGGATGACTCTCGGAGGTGTGAGACTACGTCAAACTGTGCAAAAGAATAATTGTTGTGTAATCATTTGCAGGGTTTTTTGTTTTGTTCGTGATTTTGCGCAGACTCGAAAATGAGGTTATGTGCGATTTCGGACGATGAGAAAGGACGGTGGGGGTCCAAAATGTACCAAGAACTATAAGGCTTTTCGTATTTTTCACGAAAACTGCTTTAACGATTGTGATTAAATATTCAAATTAATTCTTCTACTAGTCTGTACAAAACCTCTCATCTCCATAAATATCTCCATGAAAACACGGTGAATGTATTTTACGGATTTCCTCCAAACTCACAGTATTTTTAAATAGTTGATACTTCTATAATTTACTCAATATACAGGGTGAGCCATAACAAATGGTGCAGTTTCTAAGGGCGATTTAAAAGAAACGGTGCAACTTAGAAGATTACGGTTTGTTTTATTGAACGCCATACATCACCCCATTTCGGTAGATTAAGTCCTGAAACAGGAAGGTGGGCGCCCTCAGCAGCGACGCACTATGTAGGCGATTCCTGAAATTTTCAGCCGCCCTCTGGCACATTTCGATGGGAATCGCGGCGATTTCTTCCCTGATTCGAATCTTGAGGTCGTCCAGAGTGTGAGGTCGATGTTTGAACACCTTTTCCTTCAAGTAGCCCCACAGGAAAAAATCACACGCACTCAAATCTGGCGATCTTGCCGGTCACCCCAAGTCACCCCTGAGAGAGACGAGGCGTGCGGGTAACATCTGCCGCAGTTTCACCATTGAGATTTGCGCTGTGTGGGCCGTAGCCCCATCTTGCTGAAACCAAATATCCCCCAGATCCTCTTCTTCAGCTAACTGGTTCAATTCGGGTTCAAAAAATCTTTCCAGCATGAAAAGATAACGCTGAGCATTGACGGTAACAGTCCTTCCATCCTCCTCGAAAAAATAAGGCCCAATCACCCCAAATTTTGAAATGGCACACCAGACAGTGACTTTCGGGGAGTGGAGAGGCCTCTCGTGAATTTGTCTTGGGTTACGGTCACACCAATAGCGGAAATTTTGTTTATTAACCGCTCCAGAGAGATGGAAGTGGGCTTCGTCCGAACTGAAAAAAGGACGTTGGTGGGATGCGGTTTATCATCTCTTGGCATCGATTCAAGCGGTTTTGGTAGTCTGGAGGTGACAATTCCTGAACAATCATAATCTTGTACGGATGCAATGACAAGTCCATGTGTAAAATCCTCCTTAGTGAGGTGTTAGAGATGTTCAGTGCTACTGCGTGCCTTCGAGCAGAGCGCCGAGGCGACTGTTCCACTGCTGCTCTCACTCGAGCCAAATTTTCAGGTGTTTTTGCGTTTCTTGGTCTTCCCGCACCTCTACGCGTTACTGTGGAACCAGTTTCTTCCAATGCTTGAACCCAACGTGCGATAACATTGTGGTGAGGGGCGGGATCACGACGTGGGATGTTGTAACGCAGTCGGAAGGCCCGCTGGGTGGCGATGAACGAACAGCCACATTCAAAAAACGTGCGAATGACGAAACCTCGTTGCTCTCCGCTCCAAACCATTGTAACGACTGAAAACGAGACCACTGCCCGGGCACAATGAGACCCCTCCCAGGTCGTTAACCCCACTACAAGGGATGCAGCACCCCTTCGAAACTGCACCATTTGTTATGGCTCACCCTGTATGTTCCGCCGACAGTCCATGGAGCAGAGATAAAAATGAAATTGCGTCAATAATGGTGTTTTTTTGAACATTTTTGTAATTTCCTGAGTAACTGCATCACTGGATTTCACGATCTTGTTGAATGTCTTTTTGCAACCTTTACCCACATTTTTTTCCCCGCAACCGTTTCTGTATCTAGATATGCCCTGATAGCTTGGAGAAGGACGAGATTTGTCGAATATTAATTTATCGTTTTCCCAATTTTCTCAAAAACGGCTCTAATGATTTCGATAAGACTAGTCTCACCTAACTAGTGCCATTTTGTTCAGTATAAATGTTTCCGTAGAATTGCGTTGAACGTACACATCGCGTGTCGCCGAATTTTCGGGGTTGCGAACAGTTGTGTGTTGCTACGCACCAGTTATTTTCTTTAAGGTTACGTTTTCTTTTCGGAGCATCTTGGTTTATATAGAAATAGTGCAGGGAGTACAGCGTGGGAACAGGTTGCTAGACCGCACTCCGTCTTGTTGATAAAATCAGTTATGGGTGTACTGGGGGAAAGGGTGGCAAGGCAAGTTTCAGGGATTGAGTAGTTCAGGACGTCCAGTCAGTAATGGACAGTTGAAGCGAATTTTTGAAAAAAACAACCCTCTTTATGATTCGTTGGCAGATATTTTTGTTCTTTCCCCTCGGGGAAGAGCAGTTAGGTATTCGTTAGTGCCGTTTTCGAAAAACGTGCGAAAAATCTCACGTTCTGGTACGTTTCGGATTCCGCAAATGTCATGACGTAGGAAATGACAAAATAACGAAACCCATTCAGCCCCCCCCCTCCCCCTTAATCTCCCCATTTAACGGAAAGTGCTCATATTTTGTTCTTAACCACAAAAAAAAACGATGAACGCAACGAAATTGTGGGATTAAATTGTATATTATTTTAGCCATGTCAATTTTTCTGTTGTCAAATTTACACAGTTCATCAAATGATGAGTGCTAGCAGCATAATAAATTACCACTCTCGTGAAAAACACGGCGACAGTTTCCATTTTTTTATGCAATGATAACTACGTTTGATTGTGCTCGTTGATGATTTCGATATAATTGCCGCGTCAATTGCAATTGACATCATCACTTAGTCACTGCGGTTATTAAAACGTGTGATGTTACCAAGCGTTAGATTTTGTAACAGACGTTACCATGTACCTAACCCAACACAATATATTTCGTGACGATTCTCCGTTACATATCCCGCGTAACATCTCCTGCGTTACTTTTTCGAGTTTATGTAGCAAAGTAAAGACATAAAATGTCAAAACGCTCAGTCTGCTGGTCAACCGTTCTTCCAGACATCTTACCACAGGCAAACACACACATTCACATTCTGAAACGGGGTTGCTTCTTCTTGAGTTCTAGATGAGATGAAAAGTACTTTTTGTTCAATTCAAGCTTAGAGAATCTTAGTCCTAGTGGTTATGTTAGTTGCAGATGTCTCGTTACTGTAGAAGCACGGATTCTTGTTGATTTCCGTTCAGTCGCTTGGTTTCTCTGATGAGATAATGGAATAGCATTTTTCAGGGCCTAGTCGTTATCCACCTTTTGTTTGCTTATTTGATCCTCTCACTCTTCGTTTTCCTCTCGCACGTCCGTTCATTCTGTCTCCTGTCCCTCTCCCTCTCCTTCGTCTAGCTCCACGTGACATTACCGAGGGCCCCACTTGTGACGTCACTTGGGAGTCCCTCCCTTCCCCTCATTACCACTCCATTGGCTCGTTCCCTTCCCTTTTCCTCGTTGGCCTTCTTGGGGCCTAGCTCCTGGTAGTGGGGAAACTTTGGCCGCTAGTTCGCATCCGAACGTGTAAACGAGAGGGCAGCCCGTTGCGCCGTCCCATACGGGAGGACTTTAAAAAAAATTTCTATTTTCGTTGCCGATTTCCAGCTCGAAAATTTGGCCTTGTTCCCGAGATTTTGGTTCAAATTGGAATCGGCGTCTCAAGAGGTTTTCTTTGTTCAATTTCGTTTTTGGGTTTCCGTTGACGTTTTCGCAGCTTCCCGATCTCGAAACTAATGAAATCCGCTGAATTGTCGGCAGTGCGGTTTTATCAATTTTGCGTCGTCGATTTTGTGCGGTATTGGCGCGTTGTGCTCGGAACATCGCCTCATGTGCAACGTCTGTAGGCAGAGCTTCGTCGAAGGCGCTTAGGACCTAAACGGTCACAATGGAATTGGAGCAGCCGGTCCCTGGTACGTTCACTAACACAAACTATACCCGGTTTTGAGGATTTGTGTCAATTTTGAAAATTACCTCTTTTTAACAACTCGTCGACAGAGTCGCGTTCAGCAGTATCCATTACTTATTATCAGGTCACGAGAAGCACAAGGAATTGAAACTACCCCTAATTTTTTTTCTTCGAGTACATGTTTTTTTTGTTTTTTTTTTTTGTCACAACTTCCGTGTCTGACGGAACTAACACGGCTATTCACCTTTCACCAGGACGGAAGAGGGGACTCTCTCTTCCCACCCTGAGTGGTGGGAAGTCCCAGTTTTGCCCCTTGTGGACAGTGGTGGTGGGGTAGTTAGTTCCTTCACTCTTCATGACTGGAATTTCTTCCCTAACGGGAAAGGCGGGTAACGTCCTTGAACCAATGCTGCCAACTATTTTCCTTCAGATTTCTCTTTTCGCGCTGGTTAAGCCGACTTTTTTCCACGTTCTACTTTTTTTTGTTGTAGTCGTTCGGTGGGGACTTTCCGCCAATTGATGGTGACGGTAGGAGGGGTTCTTATCTCCGGTTCGTCCATGCCGTATGGGGTTTAGGTTAGGCTCGTTGGTTAGTTGGAACCTTCTTCGTGGAAAATCCCTAACCTGAACTTCCCCTCCGGCGCACGTGGCCCGTACGAATTCAAGGACGCGCTGTTGCCAATGCGTTAACCTTCTCGGCCGTAAAGCAAATTTATTTTTACATGCCCAATTAATTTACATTACCGGAAGACTGACCTTCAATGTGGAACAAACCTCCTCCCCTCCGATCACGCCCGATCTCTAAATGGAAAATTCGAAATTGAACGTGTATCATCCGTCTGACGCTAACTCTGTATGGGGATTCTCCCATTTACTCACTTAATGTTGATGTTCTTCATCAATGGGGCTTCATTATAAACCGAAAGTAATCAGTTGTTTCGTTTGTGGACGCTGTTACATGCTTTTGCCTCAACTTCGAATTAGAGCAATCTTCTTGGGATCGGAGCTATAGAAATAAATTTATTTTCATAACATCCAGCACACAACCAACAATCTGCAGTGTTCAACTGGTACGTGGGAAAAAGTGTAATCCTTCGGTGTACGGAAATTGTTTATACGATGATACGAGTGCATAGATCATTCCGCACCTTATCAGTATTGTGGCTGGAAAAAGTGGGCTGCGAAAGTGGTTGTGGTTATTATCCCGGAATTCATTAGAACTACCACTGAGTGATTCGTGCGTAAATGATTTATTGGTCAACATTTGTCCTTGTTATTGATAGGGTTGTGGTGTTTACCTAACCACAGTTCATAGGGGAGAGAAATCACCGTGCATCCTGTGGTTTTTATTACAACGTCGATTAATCCAATCTGTTCACTCACTCGGTTTAACATTACGTTTAATGAGGTATGCTTCACGTTCCAAAATTTATTGGATTGCCCCTAATTATGTCATGATGTCCGTTGTATACACATTGTATATTTACTTTATGAGAAGTTGGAAACTATTTCTTTGGGAGCGTTTTTGTGTACCGTTATGCAATAATAGCTCAAATTCCTGAATTTCGCCGGAAGCCCCCCAATATTTAATAACCGTCATTAGGCTACCACTTATTGGAGAACCTGAAGTGTTTTTGTACTAAGTAGGGCCTGAAACGTTAAGCTCTGAAAGGAATTCCAACTCTTTTTTTCCAGTCGATTGCTTTGCAGAAACAAGGAAAGTGAAGAGGTTTCAGCCGATTCCGTAACTTTATTCCCATTCGTAGGGCTAGAGAAATAATAATGAAAAATATAAACTCAGGAAAGGACAAATTTAACCACACAAGCATTTGATCCGTTCTTTCCGAATCACAATCACGTCAAGTGGGTACAACATACTTTTCAAGTCTCTTCAACAAAATAGACGAGTTGTGCGGCATCGTTCTCTTCTCCATCAAAAATACCACTGAAATTGTCGCGTTTACTCCGCTCATCTGATTTTCAGCACTTTCCCTCTTTGTCAATGAATTCTCCGCCTTAATTCAACCTCATAACCAAACGGCGAGGGGAACGAGATTGCATTCACTTTCTACCGAAAGGCGAGTTCGCTCGGGCGTGACGAACATTTTATGACGCAATGTTGAACTTCAGCGGAAAATTGCTTCGTGAATGAATGCATTTCACTGAGCAAATTGAACCGGTCAACCGAAAAGTTGGTGTAACGAATTACGAGTTTTTGTATGATCAGAATGCAATCTGATGTTTGCTACAACGAGGAACCTGCACGGTCGTCTGTTGCGAGCATTTCTAGAGTTTTTAAATTAGAATTTATTTTGAGAATTAGTTCTAGGGTCGTAGCTCTTTGCTTTCATTAGCCCTACTTACTTGACGGAAACGTTATGCAATCGGCTGAAAGTACACTTTTCACTTTTCAAGTTGTAACATTTTTTGGGTCTCTGAGTCTGGAAAACATCGTGTGAGATAGGAGTAAATTAGTGGCCTGGGTTGAGAGGGAGAATGTTTGTATGACTTCAGCTCAAACTTGATGTTCGGCCTCATTGCATGAAGATGAGCTAATCAACCCAAAGCAGATTAGTGATTATAGCTAATTTTTTACTTTTCACTACGAGAACGGATTGTAGTCTTTTAAAAACTAGAACACGTAGAAAAATATGCTTTTCATCTGATCCATACATCCTGAGTCCCACCGATATGAAAAAAAATTTTTTATTGGCGCGTTGCATCTATTGTTTGAGACCGTTACATAAAGCAACATACTCATTGTAGAATACTGAAATGCAGAGTTATTAGTGTCGTCATAGCGGTTGTAAAATAAAATAATACACTACAGTTCAGGGTGAGTAATCCTTCCGCCACGAGCTGGTGGGTGAGGGCTAGATTGTGCGTTTGTTACATACTCATGTGTGTCAGACGGGGATGGTCATTGGGTTCGTGTATATTGTTGAAATTCTCGCAAATGGAGGAGACCCCCCTCTCTCAAATCACACGTGCTTACGCCCATATTTTGTACTGTAGGGTACTATTTCTCATGGATGTATCACAGTTTTCAGAGAAAGCTCCTAATCCGGATATCTTAACGAGTTCTGATACGTGTTTGTAGAAGGCGAGATGATGATCTAGAGGAACACCAACTTATTTGACAGATGAGGAGATGGAAAGGACGAGGTTATTGTAGGTGAGAGGATCCACCTTCAGTATGTGTCGTGTAACCTTTCGCTGTCAAGGTCATCAGCATACTGTCCCGCAAAATCAAATTCATATGGAGGGGGGGGGATATTACAAAAAAATGGTGTATAAATACGGCGGCGTACAGGATAGTTCCCTGTTGCCCAGAAGCAGCAATTTGACGACCTGAAGTTGACAACAAACGTTCCTCTTGAATGTTGACAGCGAACGTACTATTCTGGAGGTAGCTCGATAGTTCAGCAGCAAATTCATCGGGAGATGAGGTTTAAGGGTAGTACCTTGTCATATACCTGATCAGGATAAAAGAAGGCAGCCTGGTTTATCTGTTATAAAAACTGAATTGGTGTTGAGGAACAATGTGGTTCGCGTTCCAGAGAAAGTGAAGCAGAAGGTAGGAGAGACTGTTCTGTAAGAAGCCTAGCTTTAGCACCATGACAATGCTGTCATGCGTCCATTTATCCGGAAAGTGGCCAATTCGTTGGGCAGCATTGTAAATTATGGTTCAACAAAAGCTGAATTGTAAGGTCCTGTTCGGGTACTCTATGAGTTGCCATTCGTATAATAGTTCTATAAACGTCTTGGGAGGAAAAGATCATTTCTGTTGGTGGCCAGTATGGTTTTGACTCTTCAGCATCTCGGCGAATGTATTAACATTATCAGTAGGTGCCGAAATCCATTCCCGTCCTTGGTTTAGCTGTGGGATTAGTTTTCGTTCGTCATCCTAGTTGTACGGAAAAGAGAACCGTTTCGTGATCAAGCGAGGGATTTACTGTCTGTGTCCTCATATTTCAATGGGTTTTCCAGTTTATTGAACAACTACTTGTCGCTTCTGTTTCTTTTCGTGCCAAGTTGAAGGTATTTTAAGCTTAAGAGCGGATAGAGCTGGGTCGGTTTTTGTTCTGCTCGTAATTTTTTTGTAGGCACGAAAACAAGGTTACGGGCGAAAGGTACAGACAACTAAGGCTTCTCATTTTCCCAATTGTTTTCTGCTTATCCGCACCTAACTTTTGTTCACTACAAATCCATGAAAATTCGATGAACGTAGATCGTGTCATTTGAAGTTTCCACGGTAAACGCATTACTGAATTTCATCAATCTGTTGTAGTCTTTTAGTACGGTAAACTGTAGAACTAAGCACGAAACTGTATAGACAAATACGTTTTCATGACAGTGCCATAAATTGCCCACCTGTGCGTTTTTCATTCAGTAACGGTCGTGACATTGATAGCTTTGTGCTGATCAAGGACGAAGAAGAAGAAGTGTAACCACAGGAGGAGGCTACAATCATATCAGGGAAGGCTGAAAGGCTGATACGCGGACGGAAAATGATCGAGGTTGTTCAACGGAATAAAAAAGGAGGTCATGAGTTGGGGAGGGGAAGGAAAACCCATGGGAAAATTTTCCGATTTGTGAGGCATTCGTGATCAAGCCATAGGAGAATAAACGAAGTTCTGCCAAGTTTACCTATTCTTCACCAAACCACCACTACAGCAGCAACTGTATGAATTTCTATTAATAAATTTGGATTAGTTTGCAGAGACGACAAAAATTGCTGAATGCATGTGTTGCTTAAGGAAGTTATCTTGCGTTCTACCGGGTATTGCTACTCGGAGAATCGCGTCAACTAATTAATTTCATTAATTCATTTATATTCGGTCGGCAAGTGCTCAGGTGTATATATGAATGTGTTGTGATTAGAAGACCATTGCTTTGGATAACCGATGAATGAATGAAAGAAATCCATAAAACGTAGACAACAAGAACCGAATGCTCGACGGTCGCCCTTTATTTTGTGTTTCTATTTTGATTTCGCGTCTCTCACAGTACTTGATGCCCAATCAACACGTGACATGAGGACCCTCTGTAGAGCACGAATATGACGGAAAACTGAACTTCGATACATCGCCACTGATTGGGCGTAATTAGTGACTTAACCCCAAAATATAAACACTATTATTTTACAGAGGGGAAGCGAGGGAATTGTATGGTAGTGTGAGCGTATTCTACAATTCCTTTTGTTGCTATCAATATTCAAAGCGATTTGTTAGGGTAAATTCAGTGTGTTCTACTCTAGACGCGTCATTTGAATGTAAGTTTTTTGACGGGGAACCCTTTCAAGGAGTGGGCATATCTAATGATAAGGGCGTACTTGCTAGTGTGAAGTGCAATACAAGAAACTTTGGTAAACATTATCCGCAGTTGACGTTAATATTACTTTTCTGCGGCTTACACGGCATTAATCCTGGGATATGTGTTGCACTCGCGTGAACTCTCCCTTCGATCCAACTCTGGCTAACGTGGCAGCTGTTGTCCTCAGCTTCACGGCATCTGCTGCCGGTTATCTGCCTCGTGGGCTCTCCTTCCTGAGCCTTAACCATCGACCTCTGTTCCATTTGTTCGAAGTACGTATCTCCGGTTTGAAGTTGACGAGTTCTTTCATTTACGTTCAGGGCGAGATGATACGTTTTGGATGAGAAGCTGGTAGATTCCCAGCTAGCGAACGCACGTTCATCAGGTGCAGCTCCGAAAATTTCCTACCAACCACCCGATCGGTCGCTCTCCTCCAAGCAACAACGTAATCAAAAGCCTTTAAAAAACATAATCATTTAATTATACTCGAATTACTTTCCCGTTGATCATAATTCGTTCAACATCCTAAAACGAGGGGAGAATGTAAACCAACCTTGCGCTGTTCTATCTTCCCATAAACAACCATCATCGCAATTTTCCACTGGGGGCTTTCATGAAATCACAATCTATAGGTCACATTGGTAAATTCCTCTTAAAGAACGTATGTTCTAAAATTCTAAATAGAAGTGTGCAGGGAAAGAATTGCGACAATCGCAAGTCAAGTTTGGAACACCGAGAAAATGATAAATTTTGTGTTTTTCACCTGTTATAAATTGTTTTGATCCATGGCTATTTGCTAGGGCAGATTACAACCGGTTTGGTAGGAAACAAACGTTAACTTATAAAAGTAGGAAACCGAGTAAGTAATATCTGAACTTACCTGGACTATTAAACTCGCACTAATTTTGTCATCTGAGATACTGATTGCTGGCCACTTACACAATATTCCGACAGAAACATATATAATCGTAGTAACGAACGTTGAACTGTAGTAGAGATGTACCAATTGAATGCATGCTTTTTATGAGTACAAGTGATTCACATGTAGTCACTGATGAGGCAACTTCTAGTAAAAATTTAAAGTGCGCCAAAATTCTTTCAGAACTTGAAAATTGCCCTATTTCGAGTACGATGTTGTTGGTAACTCAAATTCTCCTGATTTTTACATTGAAATAACGAGTAGAGGGGTTTCGATTGGAGAGGTTACATTTGTTGCACCTTGTTCTTTCCGTGAATCGCTTAGACTAATTTAATTTCTCCCAGCAGGCTGGGGTTTCGACTTCAAATGCGCTGAAAAGCGGAGAATCGGAATTTGTGACGATCATTTTTCTATCCCCGTTTTCCCTTCCTATATTGATCTCATCCTTCAGCTGATGAAATGTGGCTGTTGGATACAATCTCTTAACAGCGTAGAGGGACTTGTTGACACCACCACTGAAAAACACTGACGGTGGCTGTCAGTGCATTGTTCCCAATACGCTTGAATTCGATTATTAAATGCCTATGAAGCGTCCTCCACAAGTCTTATCGTCGAAGGAAGATCTCAGCGTCCAACATTCTGATACACGTGGGGCGCGGGCTCCTTTTATTTAGGTCCGTGCAATGAAATCAGTTTCGTTGTGTCTGTGTGTGTTGTTTAACTTACCCATGCCCCCATCTGACTACGAGTGTCTAATTCACTGTTACGTGACGATTTAGAAGCAATTGGAGCACTTTTCGTGAAATTGTTGGCTTTTCTTGGTGGTATAATTCTTTCAACGCTTGAATGTCGTCTTATTCTTGTTTGGGCAACTGCAAACGGTGTTAATACCTCAAATGCCGGGGGAATGTGTTATTCTAACGTCGAGGAGTCCCGACCACTGTCATAAGTGCATAAGTGGTTTATTGTTCTCCAAGTAAAGTTACTTACTTAGTTACTTGTGGAAAAACAATCCTAGGAGAACGACACGAAATCCTACGAAAACAAGGTGCGTAGGGACGTTTAATCCGAATCGGCCTTTGCAGTGTTTGACGTTACAAAAACCTGACCTTTTTGTTGTATATATTGGCTCTTATCTCCGGCCTACGGATATTATGAATGATATTTGTATAGAAGAATATGCTCCGTGTAAGTCCAGTACCGCACTTTCTCTTACTTTAATCCGAGAAATGTGACGAACAAATTGTCCTCAAGAAATTGCAGTTCGACAACATCGGAGAAAAAAGAGCGATATTAGAACAAGGTAAAAAATGGCGTTATTTTTCGCTACCTAGCAAGAACGTGTTTATCTGCGATCACGAATGTGAATTACTCCCTGAAAGAAGGCACACATACCATGAATAATGAACCGTTGTTTAATCATGGATGTTTTTTTCCAACGCAAGTCATACTCTGCGCAATTAACGACTATGTTTGCGTAGCGGCCATTTCCCAACAGTCTCGTCGAGGGCAAGTTGATCCCCCCACCGTTAACATTCGATTGACGAGCACGTTAAATCTACAGCGTGAACGTCGCGAACTGCGAAGTGAAGAGAAAGAGACGACAAAAAAAACAGGAAAAATATATTTTTGTCGCTTCCAGTAATTAATCCAGTTGGTTGTTTTATCTCGAGGGAAATTCTCCTACTGTTATGAGAGGGAGGTGAGCACAGACGTCTCTAGAGCTGTCCAATATTGTTTCTACTAAAGTTGGAGTTGAACGATAATTTCGTTTCAAGGTCTGGGATGCTCTCCAGGTCAATGCTATCGTCTGAGTTGTATATGTGTTCTTATTTCGAGGAAAACGCGCCGAATAATCTCAATTGACGTATTGTAGTTTCGAGTTTTTAGGTTTTAACTGAAATATGGTGTATAGCATGAGTAACATCAATAGATTGCTATATTATTTAGAGTTGATCCAGAGATATTTTAGTCGTTGTTTGTTGTTCATATTATTTCGTCGTTGATTATTTTGTTATTTAGTTACGTCTCGTATATATTTGTTGTCTATTATTTATGGTTGATAATTATTTGTAGTAATTGTTTGACACACTGCCAAACATCTGCTCTCTGCTCACTCGACAATCCTCAAGTTCGACGGTGACCTTTAAAGCCCGCTAAGTACGCCACTAAGCCGCTGAAAATAATTGTGTCCCTCCGAAAGTCCTGGTCTTTCTTTCCTTCCTGTAACGGTCATTCTTTAATTCCCGGTGAAACCACACATTCCCGTCCTCGTAAGGGCCGACGTTCCTTAAAACCAAGCCGCAGCCACTTTTACTGTTTGATCAGAAGTCTGAATAAAAAAGATCGCTTGGTGTTTTAAGTGAAACGACAGCGGTTTGAATTCCCGATTGGGATAACGCTGTGATAACTTCTGTAAGATTGCTTTTAGCAAAATTTGCCCGACATCGTTAAAACATGTGCACGTCCAAACTACCAAAATCGTGCCGTGTTTCAATAGATCAAGGGCATCCGAGGAAATCGGACTGAAAACTACAATACAAACTTGATTCAATCTCGGGGGGTGTGTATCACAAGCTTATGTATTGTCCTATATATGTATTGCTGCACTGCACGTACTTCTTCTATTTCGGTTCAAAACAGGCAACCTACTTTGACCAAACTGACCACTTTAGCTAGCTACATTACCTTGTTGGAACAATTTTTGCAACAGTCCTTTTATCCAAGGTGAAACCATCGATCCAAACTGAAATTCTTCGTAGATGTAAAATTCTGATCAGTTACTCATCACTCTGTTCTTGTTACTCATAAACATTCCTGAAGAGCGAGGAAAGTTTTATAGTAAGACGTACTTGAAAGTTGGAAGTGAATAGTAAAACGTTGAAATTGCTCGGTGTACGATCCGTTAGAATGGTTCGAAATAAACTAGATTGTAAAAATGTGCACTGTCTCGGTGTCGTGGAGGTCTGGAGGACGGTGTCATCCGTTATAAACGTTTTTCGTCTCTTCCCAACTCTCCCTTTCCAACTCAAACTCGCCAATGGTATGTCGTATCTAATCTGAGGAGGGAAGAGGTACAACAATGGTCCGGGAGGAAGACGGTCGTTGATGACCCAGATAGTCGCTAGTGGAAAACTGAGCGGTTACGGGTGAGGAGGGGGAGCGTGACTGATCCGACCTGCCTGGTTCTGGTTCTGCCCCTGGAGACAAACGATTCCAACTGCATCCGACCTATCGTCGGCTGAAACCTTCATAGCCGGCAATCAAGTTGCATTCCTACCCCCACCCTCGTCGCCATTAGCTCTTGATCCGTGACGATGGCTGTGTAACGTATGCGTGAACTTACGGTAGTACGGTTGCTTGCAACGTCAAACAATGTGGAGTCCTGAGTCATCATTTTTTTAAATAAACGACTGAGTCATTTGTCTTTGAGAGAACTCTCGCAATTTCTGTGCCAAGTTCTACATGCAGGTTTTCTCACTGTGTCAGGCTGTACGATTATTTTTCAATTGAATTTATTGCGTCGATCGCAGCCCTGTGAAGTTGAAAGGGGATTGTTTTGTTTGTCTCTGTGTGGGGAAACTGACTACATCACAATAAATTATCAACGGTTTCGGTTTAGTTCCTTTATATTTCAAAATATCAACTATATACAGCTAATTTTCTTAACATCATCGGCTGGACTAACGTTCCCCTCAGATCTTAACGTTTAATTAAGGGCTTTTGAGTCCGAAAAATACCATTTGAGGAATTCAAACCATCCTTGGTGTTTCTCGAAACAATTGTGTTAACGGCGTCATTGACTGCATGTGCACTGATTGCTTAATAATTGTCGTGGCGTGTTGGAGAATCTCAATAAATTCCTGAACTTGAGCGATACTACAGTCTTCCGTAAAACGTGATGTTTAACCAATTAGTCCACCAAATCGCTGAGATGTGTTGTGCGAGATATTTTCAGTGATTTACTTCTTTCCAGTCAAGAACCTCCTGTTTCCAATGTTTTCCCGACAGTGTCATCAAGGATTGAATACACCAGGTTCAAATAAACTGAGTGAGCGAAGATTTGCTTCAGTGTAGAGCGATAAAAATTCCTGAATGTACGTGAAGCTGAGGAGAGTTGTGTGATGTGTCGTATATTGTTGCACTTCAACATTTTCTTGAAGGATATCGTCCGCCCACACGCACAATATGGTGAAAGCTCCAGCGGTAAAAGTATGTCCGCGCCTATTAGGCTGTGACTGATATAATTGGCCCCATTCTCCTCAACTTACCACTCTATTTCTCCTCGCGTGTTCAAAGCCCCCCCCCCCATACACCACACCATTTCATGGCCGTTATCCACCGACTTCCTGAGTTCGACGAGATTTCTGAACAGTTGACCAAAATAGGTTATTTTCCGAGAGCTCTTTGTCATATTTGAAGCGACGAAACGCTCGCCGTAGAATGGAAATCGATTGCTATTGCCTGCGCTCCTCTCGTCCCCTTTCTATCCTTCGCCTGCTCTCTTTCACCTCTTTGTAATGGCCCACATCCTCTCATTTTCCTGAGCTGCCTTTAATAAACTGTCAGCGGTCGTTTTGAATTGGTCGCTCCGCTCGCATCAGAGCCCTGAGTTCGCGTTGATTGGAATAGAACGATCTACCGATTACTCTCTTCAGCGTCACACATCAAACGAAATATCGAAAATTGCCGTACACCTTCCTCTTTTAATAACATCGTGAACCTGGGGACATTAATCGTCAGCCCTTCTTCAAAATTGCTAACGATTTAACTTCTCGTCTGTGAAGCCACTTCCTGATAAACTCACGAGGTGGCTTTTGACAAACCACATTAAATGTTTGATTGCAGCATACTACTGACTGCAACTAGAATGCTTGCGATTGCGTTTTATTGATAACGGCAATCGTTTCAAGCACAATCGGCTTGGGTGTGGTGATGTTTCTAAGCTAATTCAAGTGATGAGGGCAGAATGCTGAACCTTCATTCTTATACACACTCAGGTCTGTGACAGTAAGAATCGAGCCGTTGTTTTTCAAGTTAACCCATTCACTACGTAACAAGTATGGATGTGCTGCTCATCTTACAAGTCTCAATAAACGTTGTAGAAGCCTACATTGGTTTCTTGCACACACTGTGTAGACTGGGGATTCTGTCGGAGAAAATAGGCGGAGTTCTTAATTAAGCTTAGACGTCAGGGGAAAAGTTGTGTATATCACGCCCCTTTGATGAGGATTCTCATGTATTGTTTTTAACCGTATGCTTCTGATAGTTTTACGATCCTTGGCAATCACAATATTTTTTATGACGATATGTTTTCCCTCGGACAAGCTCCCCAATATCCTTTTCCTGACTTGAGGGTGAGTTTTATTTTTTTAAGCCGTTTTTGTAACAATTTATTGTGCCATAATCAAGAAATTCTCAAGAACCCTTCGGTGATTACATTATGGGCTCAGTGGCCAAGTTAACAGCTTGAACTTGCTGCACGTTCTCCAGGTTTGGTCGCTCTGCAAACTGATTTATTTTCTATAGCGTTCCATTGATGTAATGAGGTCGTGTGCACAACACGGGAGAGAGAAGATGAATAAAGGGATGCGGTGAAGTAACAGTTAGCACAGGAAGAGTGGAAGTTGAAATAAGAAGGAAGTATTGCGCTTTCTCCGAAATAAGTGTGAATTGTGTGTGAAGGAGCAATCGAGCAATCGGGTATGTGAGTTGGAAGATGTGAGCTCTTATTTTATTGATTAGATTCCACAGATAGCAATGACTTGTATTATTGTGCTACGTATTGGCATTAATAGTTCCATTTAATTAAGGCTGGGCAGTTTGTCTTTATCTCTGGTTTTTAGAGCTGCCGCGGTCCAGCGATCCGTCCGGATCATGGCCTAGTCGAGAAGAGGCAAAGCACCTGCCGCATCGTCTGGGAAAGGGAAGAGCCTGGCAGGTTGTGGTACCTTGCAGGACCTGCCTTACCCTTCCCCTTCTCAACGGCAGTTCGGTTCCTTCCTCTGTTGGTGGATTCCGTTAGCTTCCTCCTTGGTCGTTGCCCCCTTCCGCTTAACCGCATCCTGCTCTTCCTTGGGGGATTAGACCTTTTATCCCGCTAGTCCGTTCGTTTTCCTCTTGGAATTCGAAGTATTTTTGCTCGCATCGTCTCGCGAAGCGGTGCTAAGGCATGAGGCGCTGGGGGCTGGCATCGTGTGGTTTCTTTAGCTGTACTCCAGAATACAAGAAAGCGTCTATGATGTCATTTGCCTTTGATTATTTGTCAGAGTGGTGCTAATTCTAGAACTGTTCGATCATTGCATCCGTAGGAAACTACAGGATAGTTCCATAATTTGATTTGATAATGATTTGTAAGAACCAAAAAAAGGAAATCGCTCCTGCGTTCTTGAAATCTTCCCAAGGTTTAATCTGGAATTAATCGGAACTGTGGAGGGCAACTACAAATACAAAATTTTCATTTGTGGAAATGGTAGGTGCGCTTAAATAGTTTCAGTGCACTTTTTACTTTCCGCTACCCGAAGGGAAGGAAAGTATAGTAATCGACCCAAAAAAAAAAAATTTGGGTTTTCTTCAGATCTTAAAGGTTTCAGACCCTACTGAGTCTAAAAAACCTAATTTCGGCGCGTGGTCCGTGTGTGTGTCTGTAGTTCGATTTGCGGGAGAACGGCTGATCCGATTGAGCTGGTTCTTTTTTTGTTTTGTTCGTTATTTTTTGTAGACACCAAAATAAGGTTATGGACGATTTCGGGCGATGGAAAGGGGGGGGGAGGGACGAAAATGTGCCAAAAACTAGAGTTTTTCGCATTTTTCTCGAAAACGGCTCTAACAAGTTTGATTAATAAAGTTTACGTATCTGTTAGGTGAGTCCGTCTCCTCTGGCTGGTGTGTTTTTTACAGGACCATTTATGGAGAACAAAATGTAGGGACTAGTTAGCTGAGAGTACTCCGTAAGTTTGATCGAAATCGTTAGAGCCGTTTTTGACAAAATTGGAATACCGATAAATTAATATTGGACAAATCTCCTTTTCTGAGTTAACGTGGCTTATATCTCCGTTCAACATATATATACAGAAATAATTATACAGAACGAAATGTGGGTATGGGTGACTAAAAGACACTTCATTAGGATTTATCACATCTGGTGAAGAAGTAACCCTGAAATTTACGGAAATGTTCGAAAAAAATGTTATTTTAGACACATTTTGATTTTTATCTCTGTTCAATGGACTGTCAGAGGAACATTTATTGAGAACAATATGTAGGTATTAACTATTCAAAAACATCTCTAAAGTTTGGTGATAATCGTTGAAGCCGTTTTGCCAAAAAGGGTAAAAAACCTATTTTTGCTTCAGGGGCCTATATCTCCGCTCACCGTATTTTCATGGAGATATGTATAGAGAAGAAAAGTTAGGTATTGATTAGTAGAAGATAATTTGAAAGTTTAATCAAAATTGTTAGAGCCGTTTTCGAGAAAAATGCGAAAAACCCTAGTTTTCGGTACATTTTCGTCCCCCCCCCTTCCCATCGGTCGAAATCGTCCATAACCTTATTTTGGTGTCTACAAAAAATAACGAACAAAACAAACAAAAGAACCAGCTCAATCGGATCAGCCGTTCTCCCGCAAATCGAACTACAGACACAGGTCTGTTTCTTTATTTGATGACTGTACCTAAACCCCGAACTACAGACACACACACGCACGGACCACGCGCCGAAATTAGGTTTTTTAGACTCAGTAGGGTCTGAAACGTAAAGATCTGAAGAAAACCCAAATTTTTTTTGGGCCGATTACTATACTTTCCTTCCCTTCGGGTAGCGGAAAGTAATAATGTGTGCGGGCGGTAAGTGGAGGAATTTTCATTTTTTGGCATTCATTTCCATATTAGCCACGTATTCTAATTGGTGTTTAAGACGTTGGCCTCCTGTGTTCGCTATATCCTGGCTAATAAATACACCGAAACGTTAAGATACCTGAATCGCTGTGACTGAGCGGTCGAAACATCTAACGTAGCTTATTAATCTCAGGACCGCATTAACATAAAGAATGATTGGGGGGAAGGGGTTGCCTTGGAACAAAACTGTAAATTGTTTCAACTTTCCGTAAACAGATACATACGGACCACCAGCCTAAATTTGAGTTTTTCAGATAGTTTCGGAAATGTTAAGATCTGAAGACAACGCTTTTTATCCGATGTTGCTCCAAATAGCAAAAATGTGTTAGAAGGAACTTGAATGATTCGCTCGTCCATAAATCTGGTCGTGGGACGGAGCTGGAGATCAGTAGTGATACAGTATGTAATGGTCGGTACATCAGTTATTAATGCGGTGCCGTTGTGACGCAGGCATTATTCATCAATGTATTCTTTTAACAATTTATTTAACTCGTCAAGTAACCTTAAGCACGCGATTGATCGTATTAGTTTCTTCTATTCCTTAAACAACAATTAATTCAACGAATGTTTTCAAGTCGTTTTGTCAGTCAAGTTGTGGTTTTTGGGGCCGAACCTCAAAATTGACTGACTTCCACTGCCCATTTATCGCTATCCTTCTCGCTCCGTTGCGGCCCTGTTTTCCCACAGCAGTTCATGTTTCGAGTCCGTGTCTGCGCCGTGCCACATTTGAAAGGGAGTCCTCTGAGTCCAGCCTTCCTTGCGGTTTGGCTTTCTCACAGATTCCTGGCTCTTCTCCCACTCAAAACTGTTTCCAACTTGAGGCCGACTCCTTCGCGGTAGCCCCCCTCATCCACCTGTGGGTTGCACGAAATCATCCTCCTGCCAAAGGTTTCTAACCCGTTTCTGTTGGATTACGACCGACGCTGTACATAAGAGTAACTGCAATTGAAATCGAAGCCAATGCACGTAACGTGGAGTTAAAATTTATTTATAGGAAAAAATGTTTAGTGAAGAATTACTTAATCGATCCCGCGTTTATGAATGGGGACTGTCGTGTATTCCGCGATCACTCTCTTGTATAATACGGTAAATTGATCGTCCATACGGGTAGTGAGTTGATAAGATTTGTCGATTACACATTCATGGATACCCTACAATTATATGTTCATATTGTGCGTGTACATGAATATGTGATCAACATATCTTTTGTTTAGTTTACACGATCACTATACTCTCAGGCGTGAGCACTATTTGAAACTTCCCCCATATTCCTGAATTACTCATTCATCACTAACAAAATCTGTCGGGGAAATATTGGCTTTTGCCTTAATCCTGGGTCTGGATACTGTACCCCGAGAAATCAAAAATGGCTCACAAGAACTTCCTAATAAACAACAAAGAAACGTGGACTGTACTTGTTTTAATAAAATATAAAACCCAGACGAACTAACCAGTTGTTACGTAGGCGTTTGGAAATGAAAACGGTTAAATTTATTGGGCAGATTGCGCTTGTAGCTGCAGATTTTGGAGAAGGTAGGCTGTCGATAAGGAAGCGTGGTGGTTTCACTCATCAACTCGTAGTATGGTAGGGAGGGATGGGGGTGGTTGGAATCGCTTCCTCGTACCTCACTTATTGCTTGACGAACTTGCACGTTAGAAATAGCTGGTTTACCTAAGATCTAATATACTTGTACACAATGTTCGCTAATTATCCATTCGGTAATAAACTCCATAATATTCACAAGTTAGCAAACATGAATAAAGCACCACTGCGCCCTTATTTTACGCTTCATATGTATAGAACAATCACTGTATTCCTAATTACGCGTCCACGTGTGGCGCTAGCTACACTTCTGTATTATACTCAGAACTTACTACAGAAAATGGTTTGGGTAGAATCTCCTCACTTTTGGCAAAACGCCATCAGTTTCAATTTTTAAGGCTGATGGTTAGCTTGTGTAACTACTTGGAGAATGTATGTTCTACATTCAGTGGTCGTGGCTGAGTCAACGGGTTTGCGCTTCAACAAAGCTCGTCGCGCGAGAAGGCGTTCTACTGCAACTGCCAGTTTTACGAAACTGTTCTTTTACCTGAAGAAACCAATGGCTCATATAACCATATCCACTCCTACTGTATACCCTAACTAGCGGACCTGGAGGGCTTCGCATAATAGCCAATGAATGACTGGCTAAATTCAGCTATACTTGATTTAGTGTTTATTAACGTAATATTTGACCCGACAGACGTGCTTCCCATAAATATTCAATTCGAACAGGGAAGAAAACTAAAATAAAGCCCAAGGCTTAATAATATCTATTGTTATGGGCAACTAATGAATCAGAAGGCCACCTCACACATTTCCGTGTTCGTGGGGCAGGGAAAATGAAAATTCAAACTTTTTGGTAGTGAAATTCTGCTTGAGAAAGTTCATCGCCATAATTTGGTTGTAGTTGTTGCTCGCTATTGAGTTTGTCGTTTATGGTGAGGTTAGTGGAATGAAAAATTACCAACTCAACTGTTTGCAGTAACTATGTGTTCATTACAAAGTAAACGACGAAGTACTTGATATTTGCGGCATGAATGGCGAGTGTTTATCTGGTTAAATACAGTTGCTCAGGGTGTCAAGAAGTCTTGTCAAGTGAATGGTCAATGTACCCCTCCTCTTGTGAGGGAGACTCCTTCACCACCTAAGCGCCCCCTCTTCCTAATCGATCAATATTTTCCTTTATCTATGCAGTCTCTCCGACGTATTTGGCGCCACGCGGGCATTCCCCCCCCCCTTCCCGGCTCATGAATAAACACATTTTGTACCTCTCGCTACGTTTTTATCTCCTTCAGAAAAGCAGCAGCCCTTCAAACAAATTAGCGGAACAATTGAGCTAATTTGACGTTCTACTGCGAAAACCAGTTTTGACGGCTATTGAGTACACGCTATTTATCGATGTTGTCGTTTATTGTTGATATCCGATCTAGATCGTTTTGTCTATTCGATCAGATGATACATTGTAGCTATTTCAGTTGAAAGGTAGATCGATCATCTTATTGAGTCTTAATGTACGATCTGAGTTCTCCACATCAAAGACTTATTGTATTGCTAACTCCTCTTACTTATAGACAACAAATTCGGATGAAAGTTGTATTCATTTGATGTTTTTGATCCTGCATGTCCTCTATAATAAGTTAATCTTCATCAACCGGTTAACTGAATTACCTTTCCATCTCTTGATCAAAGCTACTACAAATGGTAATTAAATGTTTAGATAGATTTTGGAGTTGTTGCAGTCTCTTCAAATAGTGACGGTCTCTCCTGTCGTCGAAATCCGCATCTCAAACCCAAGTGTCGAGAGCTGACTTTTTTCTTCGTTTCTCGACTGTTAAATAAATAAGATAAACCACTATCGTTCAATCGTTGAATAGCCTGTCTGCGTCTCAACTTTTTCCCCCTTACAAAAGAGACCCACTCTTTTGGGGAACATAACTCACACATAGGAGTTGCTCCTTTGTCCTGCACACATGCATTCTCTCTCTCTCCTTATTTTCCGCCCTTGTTCCTTTTCTCATCATTCCTCCTGCATCGCTGGGCCTGGTCAGGCCGTTTTGGGAATGGAAATACATTTAAGCTCTAAAAACACTCAAGAAATAAATTAGTGAGTTCACTCTGGCGAACACAGTTACAAGATAGGTACATGTGGAGGTACCTATTTTACAGCTTTACTACACATTGCTGAATGCGTGTGAATGATTTGCAGTTCAACCGTGAGAATCCAGTCGTCGACATACATTCTGATGTATTTTGACTCATCTCCGTTCGTAACTATTATATTCTAAGAACGCCCACAAATAAGGGTAAATAAACGAAGACCAGTGATCTAAGGTACTTTTCAATTGAAAAGCTAAATCCCCCTCCCCACGATCACCTGGCGTTTAGTGAAGAGTCCCGTATGATTTATACTTACAGCCTGACACCTGTTCTTATTTCAACGGTTCAACTTTGCTCTTCCTTCTTTTCCTTCAACTCGAAAAACTCTTGTTATAATGTACTTTCCTTGGCTCTACAAAGTAAAAAATGTTGACTTCTCTTAAAACCTTACTGAGTCCGAAAAATACTGCTTGTGTATGTCTGTGAATGCGATTGAGAGGAAACGGCCGAACTAAATTAGCTCGAACTTGGTATCTAGCCCGCTGGTTACCATGGGACGCCGAAATAAGGGTATGAGCAACATCCGCCTAAAACTAACTATACCATAGTGATCAAAACTCCGCTCTAATGACTTCGATTAAATTTGTTACGTGGATAGCTCTTGATGAGGCGACAACACCTTAAAATTCCTATTTGTGGGAAATTGACGAGAGCAGCACAATAAATTGCCAAATATTTCGACAAAAATTTTAGCGCAGTTTTCCTTATTAACTCCGCTCAAATGTTACTAGAGTGTATAAAAAAGATTTGGTGTGGTAGTAAAATCAAATACCTATACGCTGAGCGTTTTTTAAACATTACATATATATATATATGGGCTACTCCAGAAATTCAGGAATTTCAACTACCGCCGTTTCACTTACTATCATTTCTAAACGTTTTCACACGTTACTCTGGATAAAGCGATCTTTATCTTTTTTAAATAATCGTGTTCACAGCCTCATTAATTTTCGGCGTACCAATTGCTCAATAGTTGTCCTGACCGGAGTTCGAGCCGCAAAATAAATTCTGGTACTGTAAGTGCTACCACTTTCTGCCGCCGTTTCAAATAAACTGAGTGAAAAATAAATTGAGATGGTAAAATAAGCCATGAACGCAAGTGAATTTGTGTGATACGGCGCATCTCATATTTTTGCTACTATGTCACCCCAAACCAGAAATTGTATTTCCTCAAATAGTGGGATCGTGTGTAAACTCTTTTTACTAATACAGTTTTCTCTCGCTGTTCGCATAGCCGAATGTAGAAAACCAATTCATATTTCTTGAGAGGAGTGAGAACGATGTCACTGCAGGCATCGAAAACGAATTGGTTGGCCGAGAGAGAGAGGAGAGAGAGAGAGAGAGAGAGAGAGAGAGAGAGAGAGAGAGAGAGAGAGAGAGAGAGAGAGAGAGAGAGAGAGAGAGAGAGAGAGGAGAGAGAAAAAATCCAGAGTTTACTGGGGAGGAGGGTTGGAATAGGAGTCTATTTGCACGCAGTCCCTGAATATTTGTCATCAGTTGATCATCATATTTACTCGTCAAACCACTTGTTTCGTACTGCTTGACAGCAATTTGACTGTCAGGAAGTTCTCTGGAAGCCACGTGGGTTTTCAGCCTCACTGTCACTCTCTCCCCCCTCTCTCTTTCTTCCTCTTTCTCTTCCCCCATGTGCGGTTTTGAAGTCATTGTATCGATCGCTGAGGAGGAAACGACGCTAGCGCTGCCTCTGCCGCCGACACTGCAAGAATCGGCATTCAAGGGCCAGAGGCCCTTACGAGTACTTGGTGTTTTGATTACACAACCCGTTTCTGTACTATTCATCTGTGAATATCTGAGTAGGTTCCGTTTTTTCGGTTGTTCGGTGATTAATTTCGTAGGTTCTGTGCGCGCGTGAAATTAAAAACAAAAAAAATCGGTTTGTGATTGAAAGTTAGTGCCCGCCAGAGGGATCGTTGCCAAAAAGTATGGTCTGGATTTTTTTTACCGCCGCCGCCCACATTTTTTACGAGAGACCCTGATCTTTGTACAAGTGTCGCCGCCAAAGATGGACGAAATGTTGCTTTAAAGAAATTGATATTTCGTCGGAAAGCGACGCACTGAACCCATGAAACTGACTAAGTGAGATCTACAAACTAGTTCTCTGTTGATCTTTTCATCTTCCTCTTCGAAGGCAGTAGATCCTCAGCCCGTACGCTTTTATTAATCTTCGATTATTGTTAATTGGTTTTGTAAACGGACGAATTTCACTCGTTTGAAACGCCCCCGTTCTCATCGATTTGTTCCCGGTTCGCAAATTGGTTTAATCCTTTACCCTGTCGACAAACCTGTTAGCGAACTCCGTGGTCCGAATCGATACTACTGGTAGATACGAAAGGGGCACATGGCGCCGGATTGACATCTGTCTTTCGTGTTGAGTTGAAGCAACGGATATTGCCGTCTATTCCCCGCCAAGTCTCCTTCGTTTTCGCAGAGTTCCATTACCGTTTTCGTACTTCCTCAACTCTAAGGCTGAGGAAAGTATTACTAAAATTAATAAATCGAGCTTTCATCGCATCTGCACGTTTTGAGGTCTTCTCAACCAGGAAAACCCAATTTGTGCTCGTGGCCGATGTGTGCCTAAACTCAAAATTAAAGGACTACGGATGAACCGATATAGATTTTTATCTTACTCATAATTTGTTCACGGCTCGAAAATAAGGTTATGAGCGGTCTATTGGGAGGGAGGGTGGGATAAAAAATGGCGGTAATAATTATGATTAATGTTGCAACGTGTTTTCTACCAATCAATACTTCATTTTTGTTTTAAATGTTCATCTCTGAAAATTCTATGCAGATATATTTTTTGCGTTTGAAGTAAAATGTTTTTGCTTTGGGGATGAAAATGTTGTAACTCGTTTTCTGGCTTCAACTTGTAACCTTGTCTACTGTTCTTCGTAAATATTCCTATTTGACTGCGTCATCCAGTAACCATCGTTAAACCGACATATATCGAAAAACATGAGATTCTTCCAACATAGTAATAATAATAATAATTATTATTATTATTTATTTTTATTTGGTGGTGTTGTAATTAGGATTTAGTTAATCATATCATCACCACCAGTCATTACCATTAATCAGCTATGATTTCTCATTAAAAAAATCTGTTTGCATTTATATATGACATGATGATATGAGATGTAATTAGCTAGCCTCTGGATGTTGAACGAAACTTTAAACCAAAACACGTCACACCTTAGTTTCTTCTGATATTTCAAATTTTTCACAATATTCTCAAAAATGCTTTCTAGGGCGTCATCCGTTCTTTTTTCGGTGGCCCGTTAGAGATGCGGTGTATTTTTTATATCAGACAGGTGCTTCGGCTTACTGCATTACATAACACACTGTGTGCACGAGCCAGGGCTCTTTCCAAAAGGAGGCGAGAAGGACCGCATTATAGGCAGCTCCTGCTATGGAAAAAAGGAAATGTGCTGGATTGGAAGTTACATTGTTTTATTGCGAATTTAAAGCTCCTCCTTCCCCTCGACTTGTTTCCGTTTTCCAAAACATGGAAAAACCGAAGGGTTATTTTATTAGTTCCTTTGGCGAAGGGTTATGGAAACCTAAGGGACAATGATCGGCGCTTAGCGCCTGTCTTTTCTCTTCAATCCCTTCTTTTAGATTTCTCGTTTCTTCTGCAAGTCAAGGACGCTGCCTAGAAGCCGTTACAGCTGTTCCCAAAGATTAGGAAACCGACTGTCTGGTTGGTCAACAGTGAAAGGGATCGGAGGCAGGTAGCGTTTCTGACGTGAAAGCGAGGTTCTGTCTCTTGAAGTTGTTTATAAATCTCCAAAACGCTTATTCCTTCCGCAGGTATTTATCGTGAAGTTGAGTTCTCCAAAGTTAACTGGTCCACTCCATTTTAAGGGAATTTACCGTATTTTGAATTTCTGCTACAAAAAAAAATTATCGGCACATGGCGTGTGTGTGTGTGTTTGTAGTGAGAATTGCTGGAGAACGGTAGTTCCGATCTATGTGCTTTTGTTTCGTGATTTAAAGAAAAGAGGTCATCCATCGGGTATTGGAATTATACGAACCACGAAACGATACGAACTTGATATCTAGCCAAAATAACGGTATGAACAGAATCCGCCCAAAACTAACTATAGTTATCATAGTGATAACACGTATTTTTTACTCAAAAACGGCCCAAACGATTTTGATCACGTTTTTCGTATCGACAGCTCTAAATGTCGCAATAATACCATAAAATTCTCGTCCGTGGGAAAAATGATGAGAGGGACACAATAAATTACTAAATACCCCGACGAAATCGATTTTAGCGCAGTTTTTTCCTTATTAACTCCGCTCAAATTCTAGTTGTACTCCAACACGAGTCTTTAATTTCGCTCATAATATATACTGGGGCTACTTCAGAAATTCTGGAATCGCAACCACTGCCGTTTCACGTGCTACAATTTCTACCCGACAACTCATAGAAAATGTTTATTTTCCTTTTGAAAAAGAAAAGATGTTCACAGCTTCATGAATTTTTGCTGTGAAGGAGTACCAGCAGCCCAATACGTTCTGGAACTGTAAGCGCTATCAGTTCCAGATACCATGAAGTGGCGTTTTACCAAGTTTAAATGAACTGAATTAGTAGGAAAAACCATGAAAACCGGCAAATTTATGTAGTGCTAAATAAACTGTGTAAATGTATACTGCACACACACACACACACAGATCTGTTTCTTTATTTCATGACTGTACCTAAACCCTCGACGAGGGTTATATCAGTCATAGAAGTTGCGGTTTCGCTAATATGCAAGAGGCCGGCCCCTGCAGCATCCACCAAACTCAGACCTGTGGAGGTACGGCAGGTATGTGGTCGTTAGCCAGTCTCACCGTAGAGAGCTGTTCCCCATGTGTTACCGCGCGGAGGTGACCACCTGAGGAATCCCGTACCATCTGGGAGTAGTTCTTAATCTGGTTCCCTACCTGATCTTACTGTTTACTTGGGTGGCAAGTTTCAAAAGGACTGATCAACTATAACCACGTTTCTTAGCCATTACCTTCTTTGCGAACTTTGCAAAATGGTTATAGGCTTCCTTTGTAGCAGTCAAAGCTGCTAAGTTCGTTTGCCCTCTCAACAACCGTCGCTCACTGTTGTAGAAACTACAGTGGAGCAGCACATAGTTTCTTGTTTCCTCCGGCACTGGAGGCACAAGACGTGCATAATGGAGGAGTCTTTCAGAGAAAAGAAGTGGAGCCAGCGCATTGGAAGTCACCATGTCCCGTGAGAACTGGCTCGTCCAGTGGTCTGGCTCAACCCATTTTTCTAGAAAGACGTTCACGGATGTTGGGGAAGAACTCATACGTATCACGTCCCTTTGACGAGGATTCCCATCTCGCTTGCCATTTCTCTAGAGCCCATCCATCGATGGCGGCAAGTTTCTGTTCCGTGGTGAGATCCGCGCGGACTTCAGCCCAAAGCGAGAAGCTCCCGTTTCACTCTCCCTTGTCAATCATGCCCTCAACAGCCAAATCAACTGGTAACTGACCAGTGATCACCTGGAGTGCTTCCGTTGATACTGAGTCTTGTAGGCCTTGGTGATCCACAGGAGCGCGGCTCTCTGGGATTGGGCCAATACTCTCTTTTGATTGACTGTTAGTTTGCTACCCCAGACAACAGGGCAGTAGCCAATCACACCTAAATAGATGGCCTTATACATGAGGATGGTGTCGTGGTAACACACACCCCAAGTAGCCTTAATGTGTACGCAGTGAGGCAAACCTTGCAATGGTAGTGCCTTTAAGGGACTGGAGGTGTTAGTTTGAAACCCCTCCTCTCACCTATATTCACTCCTAAATACTTGGCATGCTTTTCAAGAAGGAGCCTGTGGCCGCCCAAGCGTATTGTGGGTGGATTATTCACTTTTCCTTTCGAGAGGATTAGCTGGGTTTTTTCCTCAGTCACCTGCATCTTGTCGTGCTCGCACCATTGGTTGACAGTGCGAACGCGTGGTGGGAGTTTTCTTCAATTTGGCGGACTGACTCTGCAAAGATCAGCACAGTCAAGTCATCCCACATAGGCGTGCGGCTCGCAGTCAGTCTCCATGAGTTTCCTGAGAAGACCTTCGAAGAAGGCATTCAGAGTGCTGGTCTAGGACCCGAGCCCTGTGGGCACCCTTCTCAATCTTTCTCCGGACGGAGAACATTGCCTACTTTCGATCGTAGCAGTTCTGTCTGTCAGGTAACTTCTGACGAGCGAGTACAGGTTGCGAGGATTCCCTACCTTTGAGTTCATTAAGGAGCGCTGGCCACCAAAGGTTGTCAAACGCTCCTCTGATGTCAATCAGAACTGCTACGACGTACTTAGCTTGGTGCCAGCAGAAACACGCCGAATCTCGACAATGACATCCTCGTGGACCTTCCTTTGGTACACCCGTATTGCCTGCCTGTGAGGTTGCGACCAAAGACTCCTTGAGGGACTGCAACATCAAGATTTCTAGTGTTTTGCCTAATATGGAAAGAAGGCTGAGTGGTCTCCATGATCATGAGGTCTGACTGATTGCGGTCGCCTCCCTTTTGAAAGAGTGACAACGGCGCAGACTTCCACTGAGTGGGAACTGTCCGACCTGCAGACAGTCATTAAATAAATTAAGGAGACCGCTGGAGATTGTCCGCTCAGCCTTCCTTAGCATATTGCTTTCTATTTTATCTGGCCCAGGAGATTTGTTGGGCTTTAAGGTCGCAAGAGCCCTGCCGAGAGTCGCCTGTTGTCCACAATGGGATGTCGGGCTCGTTAGGAGGGTCCATGATCAGCTCCCTTGCTGCCCTCTGGGCTTCAGTGTCTCGAGCTAGTTGGTCATCTGGGAACGCCTTCTCAAGGAGGGTTTCCAGTGAGCGTTCGATACTGCAGGCCCAGCCTGACTCATTTGCATCGCAGCTAAGACCTGCTCTACATTTGCTTTTCCTATGGAGGACTTGTGAGTGTCTGCCCAGGGTTCTCAGAGCTCTCGCTTCCACAAAATTTCGCCAGCCTTGCCGTTTGGCTCGTTTGATGGCGCGGTGGAAGGCCTTCTTCTCTTGGATGAAGGCAGTTAGATCATTGCTCTGGCATCAGGGTCACAGTGTTTGGTACATCCTTCTGGCTCTATTTGCACTTTGCTTGAGGGATTAAGTTCCTCAGTCCACCATGGGACTTTGATCGCCCTGTGCTTCTGTTGGCCAAGTACAGAGAGCCCAGCAGAGTGCAGTGCTGTGGTAAATGTGTCCACTTTGCTCATCCCACCTCTTCAGGTGTGGATGCTTGCACTATTAGGTCGGTGTCTGCGACACGCGGTGCCTTCAGTACCCTAAAAATTGCGGCCAGTCAGCATTTTTGTGCGGGAATCGCTTTTCAGCGTGTCTTTGCAGAGGATGTTATCATCCGCAATGGCAAAATCAATAACCATGTGATCGCTCTCGTTGCACCTGAGTGCGACTCGCCAACCCTTCAATTTGAGTAGCAGGGTGTGGGACCGCTGTGACGTCTATACTGCGACCTTCCTCCCGGGCCATCATGAGTCGCCTCAGTCATGGGGTGGTTGGCAACAACCAAGTTGTACCTGGTGAGCAGCTCTATATACGCCTCGCCGCCCATCCAGGGTTGGGGATCCCCACAATGGTGATCTGGCGTTTGCATCAGCACAGACTACGCGGGGTCGTCCTGATAGGCCTGCTGGAGCCGGCTCGAGTGGTTCAAGGCTGTTGGCAACTGGTGCGCCAAATTGCCTGTAAAATGATATTACAACCAGCTCAAAGCCACCGGCTCGGATGAGCACAGCGGCCAAAGTGCTGGCTGTTCAGGTGAGTGAGTGCGAGCATGTCAATGGGCCAGTCGATGCAGGCTACTGCTGCCTTGGCTCCCGTTCTTGCTCCAGCCACCACTCGTGCCTGCGATCCGAGACCAAGAGTTTTGGATCCTATATGCGGTTCCTGTATGGCGAGGATACTGCAGCGTTTCTTGAGTGCATTTTGCAGCAACTCAGCCATAACTGGGCAACTCTTATTTGTGTTGTGCTGAAGGATTCGAACTGTTTTGACCTATTCATAATCCTCGTGACTCCTGGAGGAGCAATGGCTCGCTGACGAATGGTACAGCGTGCGTCTCGTGTAGAGTGTGCGACCTGTTGGATTTTGCGTTTGACGCAATTGGCACGCGAGGGAGCATCACGCTTGCATTCACTTACTCAGATGTGGCAAGGCGCACCAGGCGCACACAACAGGTCTTGTGCAGGCCACTGCCAGGTCGCCATAAGCGCTGGCATTTGTAGCACTGGTGGGGGCTTGGTACTTTCGTATGGCGCACCGCTGCCAGGCTATTTGGAGGTGCCTTGCCCCTCTAGTTTTTGTACAGGCTGGGTGATACCTCAATCATCCAATCCTTCTGTCTGCCACGCTTTTTTGGTGAAGAGGCCTGACATCCTGCGGCTGCAAGCTAACGCAGGGGTTATTGCTCAACAACTTGTTGGGCCAAGTCCTCTTTTGAAGGTCGGTCCACGTCGCTTTGGCACAGCAGGCGTGGGGAAACGACCCAGGGGAGCTGACGCTTGGGCTTCAACTCCTTTTTTGTGGAAATGTGGCTCGTGAGCGCCTTGGCCATTTCTGGCGTTTCCGTCTGTGTGGCGCCACCTCCTACTGCTTGATGCGGATGTCTAGCACTTTCGGACACTCAGGCTTGGAGGTCGTGCAGGGACACCCGCATAAGCGCTTCCATTGCGTCAGGGTTGGAGGGACCAGCCTCTCCTTCCTCCATGTCCGCCTAACCACTACCACGTTTTGTCGTGGGTTTTAGGGGAGTTTGGCAAGCGGTGGAGGCTTTTATTTTGTTTTATTTTTATTTTGCCCTTGTTTTTTGGGCGGAGGCATAGGCAGGGCGCTGCCCTCGGCCTGCACTTCCTGTAGTTGGGGCCTGTTTCTGCTTCCCTCTGCGCTTCCTGGCCTGGCAGTCTCTGCATTCCGCCTCAGCTCCATGAGGGGAGGAAGGCGCAGTAGCGGCTACTGCCGCATATGAGGGGCCTGGGGTACTACCCTGGCTCGTTGTTGCTCCTCGAGTTTGGGGGGCTGGGGGCACTGGCTGCTGGGCAATTGCCCTACGCAGCTCTTCCCTCACGGCAGCCGCCACAGTTTCCACGGGAGTGGCAGGGGGCGATGTCGTTGGGGGGGCATTAGCTTTTATAGCCAGCTTCGAAATTTCGAAGAGGCAACTAGTTACGAGGTCCCGCATAGGTCCTGTCGCGTTGGCCCTCATCCGTGCCAGCTGGCCGTGGATGATTTGGACGTTTACCGGTACTTCGGCTCTAGAGAATGTGGTCAGTTTCCTATATGTGCTTATGGGAAAATTAGGTTCCGGCGTTTTTTCCGTACTTGTAATCAGTTTTCCATAGAAACCTGAGGTAATGTTCAAGATAGTCATAGTGTTCCATGTAAATGTTTTACAAGGAAGGGGGAGGGGTGCTCTATCTGGTTTATTTCTAAGCGATAAACGATAATCAATTAGCAAGTTGAAGATAAATTTTATTGGGTTAACTGGAAAGTTTGTGGTTTAGCGTTTCCTTCAGTTCGTTCTCGTGTGTCCACAAAATAATTCGAATGGACGGTATTTATTCGTGAACCTCAGTATCTGTGATGATTCACTCAGATGCGCACTCCTCTGATTAATCGGCCGTCGAGTTATCTTGTTTTATCTCTTCTCATTTCAACGCTGAGAAATTCTTAGAAGGATAACGCAATCATCTTTCACATTCCACGTGAACTGGCGTGGGCTTCGTATACGCTCTGATGAGAAGGGAACTTGGAATCATGTTCCATTATACTTTTTGTTGGCAATAAATACAATGGAAAATCAATATTTCACCTTGTTCAAGGTTGGCGTTTTGAAGGCTTCACGACAGCTTGTAAATCCCTTATTTGATAAAAGGTTTTCTCTGTGGCGCTGAAGAGTTGATCCGATCTGCACTTCCTGATTCTGTTCAATACCTTCCCGTAAGAAAACAGCAGAGAAATTAGTATTCTACTTCAGTGATTCCTTCCTCGATCCTCTCGGGCGTTGCCTCCTCTCCTAGCTTACTTCAGGGTATCCCTTCCCACCCTCCATATTCTTTCTTTATGGTTGAACTGGGACTTATTACTTTCCTTAGCTCTACGAAGTAAAAAGGAAGTTATGTAATCGGCTGAAAAAAAAATTTGAGTTTTCTTCAGATCTTTACGTTTCAGACCCTCCTGAGTCCGAAAAACACTATTTGGGAAACTGGTATGTGTGTCTGTGAACGATTTTTAGAGAAAACCACCGTACCAAATCAGCTCAAACTTGATGTCTAGCCTACAGGTTACCATGGGGCGCAAAAATGAGGGTATGGGCAGAATCCACCGAAAGTTAACTATAGTTATCATAGTGATCAGAACACCAAATTTTTTTTTCTCAAAAACGGTTCTAACGATTTTGATTAAATTTTTATATTGATAGCTCTCAATAAGGCAATCACACCATAAAATTCCCATTTGTGGGAAAATGACTAGAGCAGCACAATAAATTACCAAAATCTTCGACGAAAAGCGTTTTTAGCGCAGTTTTTTTCCCTTATAAACTCCGCTGGAATTTTTATTGAATGTTGAAAAAAATTGGTATTGTAGTCCAATCCAATACCTAAAGGGTGAGTGTTTAAAAACGCTCATGAGATACATGGGGGTTACTCCAGAAATTCCTGAATTTCAACCACTGTCATTTCGCTTACTACCAGTTCTAAAGGTGTTTACCCAATAACTCCGCAAAAGTAATTACTATCCTTCTTCAAAAAGCCTCATTAATTATCTGTGTACCAATTGCTCAATAATGGTCCTGCAATGAGTACGAGCCGCACAATAAATTCCGGAACTG
The DNA here is from genome assembly GCA_020466155.1 of Pachypeltis micranthus. Lineage (NCBI taxonomy): Eukaryota > Metazoa > Arthropoda > Insecta > Hemiptera > Miridae > Pachypeltis > Pachypeltis micranthus. The sequence continues at coordinate 48,520,295 of CM035770.1, read as the reverse complement.
TAAGCGCTACCGCTTCCTGCTGCCGTAAAGCGTTGTTTGACGAAGTTCAAATTAACTGAGTGATAAATGAATTGATTAAATAGAATTAGCCGTGTACAAAGTGAATTGTTGTAGAGCTAAGGAAAGTTGTGTGTTGCGCACCAGATATTTTCTTCTTCAGTGGTCAGGTTGGGGATTTCACGCGTCATTCTTATTGCTGTCCTTTTATCTATTGCTTGTATTCCACAGTCAGTTCAGCCATTTTCTTCACCGTCTATTAGGCAATTAATTCATCATTGAATGGATCGGCCTAGTGGCAACATCTGTAAACAATTACGTGCCTGTTTTTCCATTTTTATTTCGACTTTGGAGAATGAATGGATTCGTGCGACTGCCTTGAATCAGTTTCTTCTGTGCTAATAGTTTCATCAATCCCCCCTAGTTTCATGTAATCGTTTCTTCCTGAAACTGCTTCGAACCAACTATTCCGTCTATTGATACCCATCCCTCATTTCTGCCTTGATGGGAAACTATCTGGCTAATCCCTCCCATATCTACCACACAGATATAAGTTTGGAACGGAATGACTAGGAAATTACTACCGTGTTCCGCTGAATGAGGATAATTCGGTTCATTTTTCATTTTCCTTGTTCCCGTTGATGCTTTCTGTTCAAGACAAATGGAAATAGTCGTGGCTCAGCATTGCCTCCAATAGTTACGAACCAAATAAGTAAAAAACATTGTCAATTGCCCTTTTTGGTCTCAAATATGCAAAACAGTTTTTGGGTAATTTCTAGTATAAAATCTCTTGAAGAACCTTTGAAATGAACTCAGATATATGTGTTGAAGGCTGATCTCACTTTTTCATTCAGTTAATTACTGTATCATTAATCAATTTACTTCGTTCTAAATTATTATTTATTGAAATTAATTTTATTTATTAGGGTTGATTTCCGTATACTAATTTCCAAGTTACGTCATCTCGATTTTGAATCAAAACTAAAAATGCCGCTAGAAAGCTGTGAACAGGGAGTTTTGGCGTCAAGCCTCTTCTTCCCTGTCAAACAGGAGAGACCCGGGAAAGTCGGTTTGGCCAAAGCTCAAAGTTGCCACGTCCTTGAAGGACGCTTCTATCGAGGTTACAGGGTCAGTTTTGATTAAAGAAAGTGGACGCGAGAGAACACTTTTTTCCCCTTAAGGTGGTGGTGGAATTAAGGGGGGAAGGTCTGGTTGTGAAAGTTATGTGGATAACCGAGTGCCTCTTACAAGATCCGCTACATGATCCTCCTACGCTCTTATTTAATATTCTTCGCCAGGCTTCACGAGCAGGTTTACCGTTCACGTTCATACAATAAAACACTCTCATTAATGCTACTGTTTTTCGAGAGAATTGACAAAATGTGTGCATCTAAATCCGTCTCAAATGCATTCCCTTACGAACTAAATAGTTGAACTTCTCTGGACGTGTAGAACAAGAAACAAAGTTGAGTTTAATCAACTATTAATACGAACTCGTCGTGATACTAGTCGAGCCCAATAGGATCTGAGGAAATGAAGTACATTTCGGTCTCCTCCTCTCGTCAGTTGCACGATGAGGAATATTTCAAGGCCGCCAGGACGAGTGGTGGAGCCTGGTGATAGGTAATTCAGGAAAATACTGCTAACGGTAGAGAATAACTCGGACAATCTGGGTGGCGAGCGAAAGAATTCTACGTGTTACCTTTAAGAAGCAGTAAAAAGTAAAGGTATTCGGGAGAAAACCTGAAACAGTGATATGCGTAACTAATTTTACCTACAAGATCAGGTCTGTGTGGCGTACTTGTATTCATCGCTATTATACTACTAAATATTTGTTGTATCTCGGTGTATTGAACAAAACTTGGAAGTTTTTAAAAATGTTGGTCATTCCATTGGCAAGAACAAATGAAGCGAGTGTCAAGAGATGTAGAACCGCTTACTAGTGACACGTACATCATAATCTTGAGTACGATCTAAGAACACCACGAACAGATGGAAAAGTAAGAACCGCGCGTATGATGCTCGTGGCTGAAAAAGTGCTATCCATTCATGCAAATCTTTTTACTAACGTAATGAAAACAGTACCCGAAAAAGTTATATCATTTTTAACTTTCTGGAAGACACGGTGAAAAGAAAGCAGGGCAAAGACCTACGGAAAACAACAGTTAAATGCGAGATAATTATCGGACAGAAAGAAGCGGAACCGTTTAATTAGGGAGTCCAATTAGAAGAGGAAAAAAAGAGCGTCGGAAGTAACACGTAGGAAGGAAACCAGCCGTTGCGTCTTGTTCTCTTACGATTGGAGAAGGAAACAAATTTTGTTACTTGATGTAATTCATAAGGCTGGGGGTGTTCTTGTTCATTGAAATATTTCACGAAATATTGTACCGGGGAGACATTACTTTTCGCCTATTTTATGCGATATCCGCCCAATAGCGGCCGGATGGTCCTTGTTATTGACTGTGTGTCAAAGGTGGGGATTTACATGTCCCACGTCTTATGGGGAATCGTTGGCTAAAGTTGCTCTGCTTTTCTGGTGTAATTTTCTTGTTTTATTTCGACGAGGAAGTCAAAATGGAACTTACGAGCGCGAACGGATGCATTCCTTCAAGGCGTACGTTGTCCAATGCAACTCTGTGATCTTCCCCCCAGTATTTGTAGGAGATATAAACGGGCGGAGGCATCGTCAATACAGCGTTGATTTGATTTTTGCCGTTAATGCTGTGATAGCTCTGTGCTGACTGATTCTTCATTGATGGTGGATCACTAGAGGACCCATAAGGAGCGTGGATCTAGTGAAATAATCGCTGGACTTCGCGATGTCAGAGAGTGTAAGGTGATTCAACTAGGTATGCTCCTCGCCCATCTCCACTACTCATCCTACTTACTTTCTTGTCCGTATATAGTGGGAAAGGAAGGAAACTTTTGTGAAAAAGTTCATTGTGCCTTCCTGTTCAAGGACGAAGGCAATCCTTACACTCTCTAGACAGGATCTAAGTGTCCATACTAGTTTTCTTACCGCTCACTGCCCACTAAGGTATCGCCTCAACAAGATGTGCATTTCAGAGGATGTTGAGTGTAGAGGAGGGCGAAACGGCAGAGCAAAACCCAATATTAGTGCCCTGTCTTGGCTGCCTGGCGCATCAAACATTTCTTTTGGCGGTTCATTGAACCCCAAACCATAGCAGCGTCTATGGCTTCCTGCAAAGGGCTGGCATGTACGACGTCTTTAATTAAGTAAGGGACATCGTTAGAATGGACCATGTGTGGCCTCTCCGCGTGTCCTTGGCATAACAATTTATTTTCGTCTACTGTGTCTTTTGACGCCTTCAACATACCACGAGTTGACTTCTTTAGGACGTTAGTCGCTGCTGAAATGGTTCCGACCTTTAAATCAATCAACGCCATAGTAGAAAATTTAATTTACTCATTAATGATAAAGCAACGCACAGTACGAATACTCTTCAAATCTGACTTGAACTTTTGAATTACTTTCAACAGCGGGATGTATATTTTGATGAGGCGTCTAAAAGTTGTTATTGAAGTTCCATTGGCTAGTAATCGTCGATTCATAAGTCCCTAAAACAGGTGTATCATCTGCCGTCAGGACGCAAAATTTCTGGTCTGCTTCGTAATACTTTCATCGTACGATTTCGGGACAGGCTACCGCTTTCTAAGATTGTGAAGACTTAGCCTTAATCCTTTAACAACTTGTCACCCTAACTCGTCGCTAACCTTTGCCGTTTTGTCAAAGACATCTTTAATTCTCCATGGCTCCAAAATATTTATGTCCAACGCTACTTACATTTTCCTGCTTGACCTAAGTTAGCTTCATTTTATGCAGTGTATGTTATTTGAGTGAAACGTGTTCTCGCCAAGCGTCAACCCTGCAAGAGCTCACAAGATTTGGGCTTCTCATTACCAAAGGATTCAAATTCAGGATCGGTTTCAAATGCTAAGGATTTTTCTAAGGATGCTAAGGAACTTCCTTCGTGAATTTGCAGTTCACCTTCCCTAGCCCTAGAAGTAGAAAGGATAGTTACGTAGTTTACTTTCGTTTGCCCTACGTTGTAGGAAGAAAAATTGAGTAATCCGAAAACCCCATTTGAGCCAAAGTTTCATATTTAGATGGCAGATTACCGTGGAGCTATAATAATATGACGATAATGTCACGAGAAAAATCGTTCCTAAACTAACTATAGTTATGAAATGGTGAGACACTATCCCTCCATCTCGTAAACGGCCCTATCGATTTTGATTAAATTTTTTGTACGGTCTGTTCCAAATGGTACGACAATACCATAGAAGTCTATTCTGTGGGAAAATTACGAGAGCAGCACAATAAATTATAAAACATTCCATGAAATTCCAGCGCAGTTTTTGCCATATTAATTCCGCTCAAGTGATAGTAACGTCCTCAGAAAAATCATGGTGGTAGTCCAATAAACTACTTATGCCTCGAGACTTTATTAACGCTGATAAGATAATAAGGAAGAACACTAGAAATTCTAGGATGCAACTACCGCCGTTTCACTTACTACTGTAACATCTGTTGACACACTCCTAAATCACCTGTGTAGTGATCAACCAATAATGGTGGCCAGCGACTCAACATCCGTAGTCTTAAGCGTCCCCAGTTTCTTCGTAGAATCGCTGAGTGGACGTGGGGCCGAGGAATGTCTAGTTATTTTTTTACGTTGTCAGCATCGCTAATTTTCCACTTAGTTAAGTTCCACGCCTCTTGATAGATTTTCCATTTCAACGAGCCCCGGAAGATGGATTTTTCATCGTTTTATGTTCTCTTGTAAATAGGAACGTGAACAATGCGAGGGGCAAATGAACCTTCGAATTCTGTTCTTTCACTCCCCATTGTTAAGGAATTACAGAACGATTTGAGGCGCTAGTGTGGCAGGTTGTCATTGCCTAACGTCCGCTTGCTTTGTTAACGTATTCTCTAGTGGAAAAGGCGATTTTGTTGCCTGTGACCATGCTGTTGAATTCCCTCGCCTTCGGGTCGCGTTTCCAAATGTTGACAGTTTTTTTCGAAGTCCTAATGTATATTTAATGATTTGGCACGCTCTACGTATTGGAAATTAGTCAGGGACGCTAAATACCCAAGTTGACGGAACCCAAGCATAAACGTAGCCGATCGTACTGCGCCTATGTGGGAAAAACGTGGAATGACGAATGGTTTCAAGGACTCCGGCGAAACTAGCTAGAAATAGAGACCTTGAAATGTAGGAAACCGCAATAAATGACTCACGAATACTGTAGGAACGTGAAAAATATGTAGTTGATATAGCATAACTTGAAGCCTATACTAGTTAGTTGTCTTTGCTATGTTTATAGCTCCTCGATGTAGAAGTGACGTTGGATGTCGGGTAGGCACTTAACGATTTGACAGCACTGACATTTACAACCTCTCTCAAGGCGTCCTTAACTCTCAGAGAATAAAATGCAGTTTTCAACGGCATTTATCATTTCTCTTCAAAAATTGTGAGCGAAAAGCGCAAAGTTATGGGCATGTTTTTCCTTTCAGAGAACACGTTAAGGGAACTTTGCTGCCTTAATCGCCAGGTGTACATGTGAATGGCGTTTCTGCTGAGCTCGTGTTGTTACTGTGCCTCAACGTATGTGTGATGGATCTTGCCTGTGTCTCGTTCATCAATACACAGGGAGGGAGTTCTGCGTGCCCTAACAGCTTACAGTGTTTCCCTCGTCACGGGTTAGTAGATAGAACACCCCACTCTCTGCTGAGGATGGTTTTCTGGATCACTCCGTCGAAACCCTGATTTCCCTCATGGTAGTGAACCCCCCCCCCCCCAATACATACGGCGATATTTATAGCTTCAGCCACTAATCCAATATGTCTTCCACTCAGTTTATATTACACGTACTCGTTTGAGCGGAATTTATGTTGAAGAACTGTGTAGCCCGACTCTCCGGTCAATGCACTAAAATCAAGTTTTGATGGTTTATTGTGCTACGCTCCTCATTTTCCCCCTGGTGAATATTCACTGTAGGTCATTGGATCTGCCGACTCAACATATTTCATTAAAATCATTACAGGCGTTTTTGAGAAAAAATAAGCTTGGGATTTGGAACTATAGTCAGTTTTGTACCGACGTTGTTCATGGCTTAATTTGGTTCCCGATCTGCAGGCCGGATATAAAATTTGGGTTGTTTTCTTTCTGTAAAAATGTCCCCCACAAGTGGTGTTTCTTAAATTCTGTTCATTGGACTCAGGATTCTTGAAACGTGAAGATCTGAAAAAAGCCACATATCTTTTTCTCAGACGATTACATAACTTTCCTTCCTATTATGGAGGGCTAAGGCCAACATAAATGAAATTGTTCACCGTAGTAACTACTGTTATGAATGTTACCCACCTTTCACGCTTGGTACAGTTGGAATCTATTGGTCCCATGGAGTGGGTAATACTTGATAAAAGACACATTGGGTCGGTGACGGCGTAAACTTTAATGTCGTTTTTATTTTAATATGAGTCTTGATGTTTTCATTCTAGTAATGCCACTCCCATTGATCGAGTTTAGGTTGTGGTCGGGAATGGAAGAAAGGTGTGTGATGCTTCGCACCTTACGATTATTCGCCGACTTCAATTATTTAGTTCACTATGGCGTATCGATGGGTCTCTTTCATTGTTGAGAGAATGTGCGTGCTCCTTCGAATTACGGCGGTGGTGGTGGGATGCCTTGGGTATTTCGCCAACCTGAAAAAGTCTTCATTACTTGTCGGCTCGAGTCTCCTCCTTCCATCGTTTCCTTTTCCCTCTGGCGAACTGCACTGTGGGGGGAGCGCTTTTGGAACAAGTGATCGATAAAACTCGCCAGACTCCTCCCAGCTGCGTGTGCCGAAACTTATGAAATATAAAATGAGTTTATGCCTATTAGTTGCTACGTAATGTACAGTTCATTTCCATGTCCCGTCTGTCGTTCATTACCAGTCATATGGCAGTCGAATGACAAAATCATTAACTCACTCTCGGGTCAACGTCAATGAAACCATCTGTTCGTTTTAAGGGGGTTTCTCTGAAAACATGTTGTCTAGTTGATTTACTAACTCGTCTAAGTGGTCTAGGTATTTATGCTTGCCTAATGTTAGCAAATTATCGTTGAAAATGAAGCTATCGCGATTACAATAAAAAATAGGGATCTTGAGAACTTTCACCCCAAAGCTGTATTTGGCTACATCATTCTTACATTTAGTAGCGTTTTATAATTCTTCACATTTCCTTCGCTAATTTAGTTAGCCAGCAAAATGTAACAACTAAAGCTGCTCTCATCTCGCCTTTTCAGAATTCCCTCCAGGGCTGGTCCATTAGTTCTCAGTGCCTTTTCTTTCAAGCTTGCGAAACTTTCCTCAGACAATTTTTGCAAAACCTTTGTAAAATTTAATTTCTGCCATTATCCCCCCTTTTAAGAATGGATTCTTACTACTTAGCGTTCCTCAGTACAATGAGGTACTAGCTAGTGCGTATGGTTTTTGTGGGTGCAAGATAGGGAAAGGTGAACTTGCGTGTGGCGAAGAATTGGTTGATGAATGAGATAGGACTGGATTGCTAGGAAATACGCTGCTACGTTAACTGCTCACTTGAGATATACGATGGAGTTAGAAGTAAAGTAACTAGGAGCGTTCGTTGCTCTACTAAGTGGGTCTCTGGATACTTGAACTGTTTGGTGTGAGCATGGATTGAGATGAGGGACTGAGTGTTAAACTGTATGAGTTCTAGGGCAGAGGACCATAAGGATAAGTGAGATAACGTAAGGGGCTCACAGGGAAACCCTGTTAACAGGAAACATGTTGTCTACTCCACGAATGTTCATCCTTGTGTTGGGAAGGAAGGGCTGACTATATTTAAGGAAAGAAGCTTATTGACTGCAGTACGATCTATTAATCAATACCGAACTTTTATTCTGCTCAAGTATCTCTGTGAAGTAAGACAAACAGAGATTAATGTCAATTTTCGACAAATTCTTCTACTTTTCCTTAGTAAATGTTTAATTGAATTTTATCAACCTGCCAGAAAGTATACTACCAACCTATGCTCCCATTTTGTTCTCAACATTTGCTTCTGTAACCGGCCGCTGAATTGGGATATAAGAGAAGGTACATCGGAAAATTACACCTGTCGAACGTCAAATTATATTTCTGGGTTACTTTTCGCTACCAAGCACTACCCTACATCTGGTTCTGTACTTGCTCATCTGTATAATTGATTTGAACGGAGAGTATTGCACACCTTCGAACGTAAAGGGGTTGTTGGAAGGTCCTTCAGATATTCAAATAACGTCATGAGAGGTTTCTGCATATTTCCTCGCGTTGAATTTGACGAGTTTTCCAATTCGTGGCAACGAATAAAATGTTGGAATTTTCTAGTTGGTACATCGTGTAGAGCGTTATAGGAAAAGCGGTACTAAAGATGTGTAATTCGAAAATAGCGGTTCCGTTTCTCCTTATTTCTGCGGCATTTGGGGTATTTCTTTTCTGGACTCGTTCAAATGATGAGTCTGCTTGAAGATAAATCTTTTAGGTCCTCCAGGAACCACTTCCCTTTTTGCGAATAGCACATCTGTATCTCGTGGCGAAACTTTCTTCGATAATTCATCTGTAATCGTTTGAGGCTTAGTTGCTTACTGCGTACGGCTGAGGATCTGCCTCCGGGGAACTCCCCCTGGCCATCCATATACTCTATCTACGGTCTCGTTTTATCTTTCAGGCAGCCTTGAGAATAAGCTCTTCTTTGACCTCCCACAAAGATATTTCCTCATGGAGATATCCAAAAGTCATTCCCAAAATAATGCCCAATCGTAAGAAACGTGAAATCATCTCACAACTTACCAGTATGTCGAACATCAGACAATTTCGTCGATATTAACCAAGATTAAAGTTGGAAGAAGTTCAACAGTCGAAAATAATAACCAAAACATTATCAGGATGGTGTCGAGAAACCTCTCCAACCCTGGGAAGGAGTGCCAGGTCCATTGCTACCCTCATATCAATCTCGCCCAGTTTGCAATTGTCAACACGTTTCAAAGTAAGATATTTAGTTGTTATGGTTTTAACCAGAGTAGTGATCTGTTGCATGTATTTAATTCTTAATTGTGCAATTTTTGTTTGTATCATTCCACCTTGATACTTCTGTAATGCTATCCCTATAACCGGCCCTATGTTCTGAAATGGGTTATCTGAACCATTGTCACGCTCCAAGTCAATTTCGCTTCTGAGTGCATACTACTTGTTTATGACAATTATTACAAATAAATAGTTTGTGTTCTTCCATTATGTCTGGTGCCGCGCCATGTTATACAATTCTATGCATGCTGACTACGAAATGCGTCAGTTCGAAATCGAATTTGGTGCTTGTCGTTGTCTTGTGCTGAACTGGTTTCTCTGGGGAACTGCAAGATCTAGTTTTGTTCCTCATACCTATCGAAGTTGTCGAGCGTCATGGTGTCAAAGACGTGATTTGTGAAAATGAAAGGAAAAAGTGACGTAGCAAACCATAAAAAATACAAAATTCACATTTTCCTTCGTAAATTAGCGCTCCAACTATTTTGCACGATTCTAATAGCTTCATTTTCTTTGGAAAGTCACTTGAAGAGTGAGCTTAATCGTTTTAGCTCTTCTTCCGTCAAGTGGACTGTGCACCTCTTGCCAGCGCAGTCATGGAAAGGAACAACTGAGAGCGCAAAGTTGAAATGTAGCTCCTGGAATGGAATTCCGTAGCACCAGAGTTGATTCGCAAATGAATGAGTATTGAGTAGGGTGTATGACGGGGCCGGATATCCCCTGCTGATGAAGGGCGGGGGGCTGTGCCTTGGTGGTGCTCAGGGTCCCATAGAGGGATTCTTGCAGGAAGAAGGAAGGGCTGGTTTCGTGTGGCGGTGCTGAGCAGCCAGCGGACTGGGTCACGGGTCTGAGTCTTCAATCGATGTTGCAGCGGCTCGCTCGACCCGACCTACTTATCCGTCTCTCCACCGTGGGATTCTGCCCTCCTCCAGTCGGTTCTCCTGCGCCAAATAGCTGCAGCTCCTTTTTATATACCTTCGTTCTCGTCGGAAGTTCCATTGTTACGTTGTTCTAAAAACGTTATGAAGGCAAAACGCTCTTCTTCACAAACCACATTCGATTCTGAATGTACCTATCTACAGAAATGTATCTTTCCACAACCCCAACTATATCGAGCGACTTTAGCATTTCAAACGAACCCAATTTGTTTTTCGCGCAGTTTTTACGATCCTGGTTCTGTATGACTCGGCGTTTCTAATAGAAACGGGTAGGGGTTAACGTTCTGGAATTTATTGTATTGCCGCTGTTCACCTCACGACCTTCCTTTGGTAAACCAGTGCATAGCTAATTCAAGGGACTGGCAACACTATTCTAGAATTATAGGCGAAATATTGCAAAAAAATTAGTCGAAGAAAAAAACGATAGTTTGAATTCCGGAAGTTCTCGGGTTTCTTCTCTCCTGTTGGTTTCATGTCTATTATTAAACTTCTATTTTACACGTAGCTCATTGTAGAACCACCTTGATATTTGGCTAGTGTTACGTGAGTGGGCAGTTCCAAACTGCATAGCTGTACAAAAAAATATCGTTTACTGGGAAATTACAATAAATTGTCAAACATTTGGGAGCAAGTGGGTTCTAGTGAATGTGTCCCCCTTGTAAATCTCGCCTATGTGACACCCAACAAACTACAGAATTCAAACTACCGGTGTTTCTTGGACTAACTTTATGACAGTATTTTCCCCATAATACCAAAACGGCCCTCTCAGCGTGTCCCAACGACATTCTCATGAATTTCCAAAGAGTTGCTTACACACTGAAGGTATTAGTGTAAGTAGCAGTAGCACTATACATTCCACAACCAAGGGGTACCCGTTTCAACTTGTAACGGTCTTTAGTTTTCATTTTGCAGTCTTCTCTATAATTCAAGATATATGTACAAATGAACGTTTCAAAAAAATTAGACTCTTACGAATTACCTATGCAATGGTTACTCATATAGGTCATGGCATAAGTTTGGACAACTCAATATATTCCAGAACGTTAACTACCAGTTTTTGAATGAGTTTTGAATTAAATCAACAGGTTGGATTAGTTGCTAAAGTGACCAATATACTGCTGAATACATGTAAGATAGTTGTATACTATTTGCTGTAAATATTTGGTTTGGGTGCTTTTCTAGCAACGCTTCAGTGATAGTCGAAATACAGATATTGGTTGTTGTTTGTAGTGTCTCTCCATGTTTTTGTCGCCGATAACGATTCTTAATTTAATCCTTCAACCTCCTGGGGTGTGGAAGCGAAAATGGAGTTTTAGGGAATTCAGCGCCACTCAGGGAAAGCGGTAGGGAACTGAATCTTTTAGTTCTGTTGTACGCTCAGTAAACAACAGTACAAAGTACAGTTTATTACTGGCTGGTATGGTCCTATAATTCGCGGGGATATTTGCAGTGTTTTTATCAATATATATAATTGTGCAGTGATTACTTCGTTCACGGTTTCTGACGATTTCGTTCCTTTTTCAGGGAGTGAAGGCGGAGGGTACTCCCTTTCACGAATTCCCCCCGGAGGGCCCGGCCAAGGCGCCCAGGACCCGAAATCACAGCCGCCACAACAATCTTTATCATCTGGTGAGTCGCCATGTAAGTGAAGTAATCTCAGTATGCGCTTAAATTTGTGTTGATTTAGTATTAGTTGGGGGGGGGAGAGGGGTAACAACTCATTAAGTTGTGTTGATCTAGCGTTTGTTATGGGGCAGTAGCTCATAAATTATTGCGCAACTATCTGCTATGCAATCTGTTGCTAGTCAGTTTCTATATCCCACGGCTCGTTTTTGTCCACAAAACCGTTATCTTTATCTTTAGGCCCTCGTGAACAAAAGGGCTCTGACCTTTAGACGATAACCAGGTACTTATTTTCTTGGTGAATAAGCTGTGGCTGCGCCCTTGTTCTTGTTTACTCACCTGGCTTCTTCCTCTAATCCTTCCATCCACGAAATTCGCCTTCCTACAGGTCATCGGCCTCGGCGATAATCTGCCAGACATTCTCTTCCATTCCAGCTCTCGAATCGTTTTTCTACTTGGGTACGCACCAGAATGAATTGACTCACACTGATGATGTAATTGTCATAGGTCCGATTGCCTTACAACCGTCGCAATTTATCATTCGTCTCAGCCGCGAGGGAAAATATTTGATCTACGCATCAAACCCCCCCCCCCTCCATAAAAATAAATTCAACAGTACGCTAGTGATACAGAGAGCTGCATCTCGGTTCTATGCATTTATTCAAAAACACTTAGAAGTGATAAATGATTGTCTGAAAACGCCCTGTCAGTGGAATCAAAATCGCCGTTCTAAACAGCGCGCTTGTGACGTTCACAGATTCGCATTTTGTCATTTATTGTGGCATCTCTATTCAACGGACAAGTTTAAAAATGGTCATGGGGAAAAGCAATTCTTGGGGGATATCAGTAGAAGGCGTGGATTACATTCCAACGTTAAAAAAGTGGGTTTTGCTACATTTTGCCTTTTATCTCTATTCAAAAAGTTATCTCAGAAATATTTATGAAGAACGATATGCAGTTATCGATTGTTTAAATACTCCCTGTGCGTTTGATTGAAATCGTTTAAGCCTATTTACTGCGAAACGTTAAAAGAAATCTCTCAGGCCCACTTTCTGCACGCAGCCTTTTCAGTGATATTTATGAATATAGGGATTTCATTGGGACTTCCTTCGCGTGAGCTACGCGTAAAGCTGATGGGATTTGCTGTGGCCCAGCGATAAAAGTAGGCGAAGAGACGTGGGCCTGAGGAAAGTTATGTGGTTCGTAACACGTAATGTACTTCGAATTTTCCCCTCCACAAACCCTCATTGGTACGTATATCACGTCGCATGAGCACTCTTACCGTCGTTTGCTGGAGAAAAACAAAAACCGACGAAATTAAGGATGTACCTGCTAACTTCACAAAATAATAGCATGATTATTCTAATGCTGCTGCGCTAACATTCCCCCCCCCCACCCCCCACCACCGCGCTAAGAATATATACGAATAATTATCAATAATAGAAAGATAACAGGTAATATATTTTCATAAGAATAAAATAGAAATCAGAAAAGAAGTAGTTTATTATTTCCACACAGATTTTATAATTACAGCAATCAGTACTTGCGAGGCACTGATGGGAGAGTCACAATAAATAATTAAACGTGTCGAGATTAATATATTTTACTACAGTTCCGCAGTTCTAAATCCCATTTATATAACACCACTAGCGTTCTCACGAAAATCGAGTTGGTGGTCCAATATGAAACTTACTCGATGAACGTTAAATAACGGTTACAAAATCATGAGTAACAACCCACGAATTGCTGGCGTGCGGACTACCGTCATCTTTTCGCTGTTACAATGTGTCTTCTGTCTAGTTCAATATTACTTCCACGAACCTTCTCATACAAACCATGTTGGCATTCCAATTTGTTACATGTTACAGTGTTGGTTAACCGTATATTCCTTGAACCTTTAGCACCTTAAGCTTTTATATGAAACGTTAAGATGTGAGATGCTTAGCACCAAATTTGTTGTCCTTAGTCCGAGAGATCGAAGGGTGTGCCCTGGTGGTCTTGGGAACGACCGTTAGTGGGATGGAGGGGGGTGGGGTCGACAGGACGCGGCTACAGGTTTTATCTGCCCCGAGATAAGATGCCGCTCTCGTCGAAAAGGTTACACAACTGTTATCGTATCTCCAGCGTCGTCTTGGTTCGTCCCTCGAGAGCTCGAGTTCAGTGTGCCCTCGCCCAGTCCTTTGGAAACACTTCGATGTTGTGATTGACGAAACCGAATCATGAGTTTTCCGGATGGACGTGTCTCCGAAGTTTATTGCAGCAACTGCGGGCGCGGTCCTGGCTGCGCCTGTTTTGTCGGTAATACATCAGGTGGGTCCAACCGTTGACTTTTTATTTAGAAGCTGTCGAAAAGTGTCGGTACACAAACAGTTGTACAAACGAAGTGTTAGTTTCTGGATTTATTGATTAGGTGCGAGTCTCACTGCGATGTGCAGTGCAAGACAGCCACTTATAGCGTACCAATTCAAAAATTTTGTTCTTGCAGGGTTATGAGAATCACGCGTTATGAGAATGTTATAATTTATATTTCTCGCTAACGTAGCGTCCAGAAACGGGGATTACCTTGGCCACGCGCAACTGTAAACATTTTGGGTTGCCCCTAATCATTAGCTTCTTTGTAGTTGGGCACAGCCCCTCTCTGCCAAACATTTCAAATACTATGCGCTATGCATCACCGTTGTCAATTCCAGGTTAGCCTGTATACAACGCATTTCTACACAAACGTTGATAGAGAGTAATCGAAATCGTGAAGAACCGTTTTGGACGAAGAACGCTGTTGTTTTGATCATTGGCGACAGTTAGTTTTTCGTCGACTTCGTGCCTAAGATTATTGTGGAGTCTCGTATTAGTATGCAAACAGTCTTTTGAGCTGTTAGGTTCATCGTTCTCTTATAAATTCAGCTCAGTTGAGACTAACGTACTCAATAAAAATTTGTAATCGAGTAGGTTTGCCACACTAAGAGTGTTTGATTAAGATGAAGGTTATAAAATTAGGAACAATCCCAAAATCAGGAACTCACGCTTCTACTGGCACCGGCGCCAACCTGTTCCGCTACATTCAGCGATTTTTCGTGCTTTAACCACTCAACGCGTGGTCATCTGAGCACTTTCCTGAGTCCTGAGAATGTTGCATGGAATTTAAAGCTCTGCCAACTAAGCTATACTTGTTGTGTTGCTGAATTCAAGTAAAACATGAACCCCTATCGTCCGCAATTGTTTGACAAGATGGTTGTAACTCTTATGTAGATTGATGTTAGTTCCCCTGATCATTTTGTACGTATAATAGTACTGCGAGTCCGCATGAGGGGTGTTCGAACGGTCGGGAATTTATTGAGTTGCCCCAGCGTATAATATGATCCTTGTAGAATACATAGAGTGTAGGTTACTTATTGGATTGTGGAACTCGATTTTTTTCGACAGGTTTGGGGATTTTTTTACAGTTACAGATTTGCGTGGAAATGGCTAATGACTGGTTAGTGTTGAAGGCAATCGTAATATGGATTCCCGGAATGTGAACGTGGTGGGTTGTTCACAACTCTTGTTTTACCTGCCATATTTTTGTGAAAATCGTCTTATAATTCGAGCAGTATATTTCAGAAAAATCTGTTTACTAATCGGAATTTGTCGTAATGTTCGATATTCATTGTTTTGCTCGTGATATATTCTGACGATGTGGAACTTTTGGAACAAAAAATTAATGTTGCAGTAGTAAGAAAAAGTGTGGTTTGATTGATCACTATAACTAGGGTCAGCGTTCGATAGCGTACAAATGCAGTTCGAATATGAACTTCAGCCTCATTCTTTCGATTGCGTTCAGGCACCCCTTTTTTCCAAAGCATTTTGAAAAAAAAGTGTTTTATTCAGAATTCTTTTGTAGGCGATTGCGTGTATTTCTTTCCTACTTGTGGGAGTTGGTAAATTCTTTGGAAGCAATTTTACTTTTCTGGTTTAGCTAATAATCTTAAAATGAAAAATCCAGAATTAAACTTTCGCTTTCAGTCAATTCAAGGTAATATCAAAACCTACATGACTCTAGCCCCATTGTAATTTGTTGTAAAGCCCTGTGATGAGCTGCTTTTTCTTTCAATGATTGTCATTGGCAGTAAATGTATCTGTTGTGACTCTGCGCATGATTGCAGTTTTGGGGGTCACTCACGAGACCCTTGTGGTCTTATCAAACCCCCGGGAAGGTCTGAGCCCTGAGCCATCAAACCCGCCTAGCAGGAGGGTTTCCCTTAACTAGGGAAGCGAGACCACAGAAACAGCAGGTTGGTCCGGTAATTTTTGTCCTGGGAAGTTATGAGGACACACTGGATCAACTTGGTGGAACTGTCTCGTGGCTGGCAATTTGAGTTCAATGGCTGCGGCGCTGTTGCTTTTTAGACGGCGTAACTCAATTCAGACTAGTCCTTGCATAGAGTCATAACGAAAATCTTGCTACTGGCCTCATTGAAATTTTTGCTGAATGCACTGAGGGTTAAGATCTACAATGCGCTTTGTCCATAATTTTCTTTCAAGCTGTTAGCTGTTGCTTGTAGTTGAAAATGAAGGGTAAACCTCAGCATCAAACGTCACTGAATTCCAAATTTAGAGGAAAATGCCTGCCATTCATGGCATGCCTGTTTATACAGTTTTTGTGTGGTTATTGGAAATAGCCAGACAGTTGCTAACGAATGCAGAATGCCACTCTCAGGAGGGCGTTTTGTTGGGGAGCTCAGGTACATTGCTTCTGGATTATAAGTTATCCATTGACACCACTGATTGCGAAATCAAGCGAACTGGGTCCCACATCGTCTAAGAGAGGGGACTACAAATATTTTAATTATGAAAGAGAGTTTTTTGTTGTTTGTGGCCGTTTATTAACAAATACGTATCCCAGAGGTTTTAATTAGGTTTGTGTTAAAACAGTTTCGTTTTATTCTCGACTTGTCATAAGAGGGAGAGAGGGCAAATATCAGAACAAGTCTTCAGGCTTGTACGACAAAAATCGATGAAGCTTTCCTCTTCACAGAACCTGCACAGTATTTTTGTATGCCGTTGATTAGTGGTAGGTTCTTTATCTCACATGACGGTCCCTAAGCATTCTTTCGAAATTTCATGATAATTTTTCATTTACTACTAATAAAGTATGGTCCATTGCTTTCTGTTTAGTTAGAACGGTTCACTATGCTCTTACAGCAACCTCAATACATGCGATGATGCAGCGTTAAGGGGGAGTTAAGGATTCTTTCCGTTAAACTATTTAAATAAACTTAGCAGTGCCCAGTGATGAGCTCAGTACTGTCAATGCATCACTAAGGTCTTCACATTTTTTGTTGTCGCTCTTCGTAAGATCGTGGTTTTGGGGGTCACCCACGAGGCCCTTGTGGTCTTATCAAACCCCCGGGAAGGTCTGAGGCCTGAGCCATCAAACCCACCTAGCAGGAGGGTTTCCCTTAACCAGGGAAGCGAGACCACAGAAACAGCAGGTTGGTCCGGTAATTTTTGTCCTGGGAAGTTATGAGGACACACTGGATCAACTTGGTGGAACTGTCTCGTGGCTGGCAATTTGAGTTCAATGGCTACGGCGCTATCAGTTTTCGATGGCGTAACTCAATTCAGACTAGTCCTTGCGAAGAGCTACCCAAAAAACGTGACCATTGGTTCCATTGCATGTTACACTGAATGAGCTGAGGGCCAGTAATCTGCTTATAACGTTGCCATTCGTTTAGGAATTAATTGCGCTGCTATTCATAAGCACACTGAGATTGAAATTGGAGTCCACTTAATTCGTCTCCTTCAAGAAACGCAGTTGGCGAGGGTGCGTTGTCAAAGTTTATGTAATCAACTTTTTGGCGCGGTGGAGTGTTTGTGTGTCCTAACCCCTGAATTACTGCTGGTCACTTCACACCAGTGTCGCAGTTATATGGGCTGATCCTTTCAGTCTTTCCAATTGTAGTTTAATTCAATAAAACTTGAGTACTTATTATTGAGGTGAACTGGAATTGGTGTTTCACCTCATGAGGTTTTGACTGTGTTTTGAAATGCTCTAAGGGCAAATGTGCAGTTTCAAATCTGCCTCTTTTTATCAGTACCTTAGAATGGGGCTCTTTTGGTTTATTATTCATTCTGAATAATAACCCTATGTTTTGGTCACGCAATATTTTTTACAACCCCCCCCCCCCCCTCAAAATTTGATACTTTACGTTTCAAGACTTGGAGATTCCAAATTTGCAATGTCTGTCCGCCGTCCGGGCCGTTTTGTGCCTTTAACGTGGTCTAAAAAATTCGTTCTTTCGCACAAAAATCACATTTGATATCTAGTTGTGCCCGCCATCTCGGCAATCCGATCGGACGAAGCCCATGATTGTTATGGACAAAAAAACGGTTAAAAAAATTAACGAAACGCAGTACAATGCGGGAACTACGGCGGAAGTCTACGTTTCGTCGTTTGTACTCCCTCCCTCCCCACCCGTCTCATTAAAAAACCACCCGCGCTCGCTGGCCTCCCAACGACGCCGCCACTCAACTCCCCTTTCGACTCACAACGGGTTCGCTCGATGCACCCCCGTTCCAATTTCTCCAACCTGACGGGGCAAAATCATCAGACGTTTTGTTTCCGTAGTTCCATTGTAGTCAGGTCATGTTTCGTATGGTTTACTAGTATTCAATGCTGAATCGAATGGGATGGGGGAGCAGTAATACTTGGTCAAGCTGTTCATAAGAATAATAAACCATTGTGTAATAATTTGCGGGGTTTTTTCTTTTTAAATGCTTTCCTGTGTTAATTATGTGTATTTGCACAAATACTCTTGTGTACATATCAGCAGGTCAACTGAGTGCTCGTCCACCAAGTGTTGGTTGTATGTTTCATTTTAGAGCTTAGGTTGAATAAGGTCACGGAAATACATGTTGATTTCGATTGGTCTTTCTCACGAGCTAGTTCTTCATCCCTATGATGAGCCAAGCATTTTCAATGGTTGTCTTCAGCAGTAAACGTTTTGTTTGTGACTCTGCGTGTGATCGTGGTTTTGGGGGTCACTCACGAGGCCCTTGTGGTCTTATCAAACCCCCGGGAAGGTCTGAGGCCTAAGCCATCAAACCCGCCTAGCAGGAGGGTTTTCCTTAACTAGGGAAGCGAGACCACAGAAACAGCAGGTTGGTCCGGTAATTTTTGTCCTGGGAAGTTATGAGGACACACTGGATCAACTTGGTGGAACTGTCTCGTGGCTGGCAATTTGAGTTCAATGGCTGCGGCGCTGTCGCTTTTTAGACAGCGTAACTCAATTCAGACTAGTCCTCACGAAGAGTCATGACGAAACTCCTGTCACTGGCATCATTGAAATTTTCGCTGAAAGCACTGAGGGGTTTAGAAGTCCATTTTCAATATTTTGGAGTGATACTTCATTGGATTTCGGCTTTCAATTTCCTTGATGATTTAGTACAATATCTCTATGTATCTTGTGCCAGGCTGTTCCTAGTCTTAAAATTCAACTGAGTTCGTTTTGATGAGTTTCCTCTAGTAGCGTTCTTGGATAAAATCTGCCCAGCACATCGCCAGTATTTGTCATAACCAGTATTCCTATGTAGATGGATTTTCTGTACGATGCCAAGTAGTTAGCAGGCTTCTTTGCTCAAGTGTGGTGTTCACATTTCGTATTTTGCTCTTGATATTGATTCTGTTAGATCGTAAATAGGCGTGGAAGAGTCAGCGCAAAGATTGATTTGCCTGGATTTGGTCTGGCTGTTAAGAAGAGTGTCGAAGCACTTAAAGGAGTGATTTACTTAGCCCAGTAGGAATTGACAATTATGTTAGTCATCTCCTTCACCTTAAACTATGCTTGTCGCATATAAAAGCCTCTTACTACGGAGCAGCTGTTGACTCGTTCCTAGTTTGAAGGCCTAGGTTTGGAAAGAGACAGTACATTGGTACTTAGGCACTGTGTTGTCATATCGGGCAACTCACTCCCGAGGAAGCAAAACTGGTTTATATTTATTGCACATATCGAATTTGATTAAACTCAATGGGTACTTTCAACAAACTGACTCTGCATTGTTACCAGTAAACGTTGTTGTGGTTGTAGGTTGAATGGCCCTTGGTGTTTATGTGGTTTGTGAATAGTGGCGTGGTATGATGCTGGTTACGACAGATGTATTCATATTTCTCTGGTATAATTGTCTTTATTTCACGTTTCAATTACAAAATTATAAATTGGGGATCACGCCAACCTTCCACGTGGTACTTCAAACGGTAGACTTTGCAGCTTCCAGCTTATACTTGATGTTATAAAACACATATTTAGATAAGTCATTTGCCCTGTGATGAAATACAATTTGAAATCGGCGGTAGCTTCTTTATCAAGCGTTTGCCTTTGGCGAGATCGTGGCTATGGGGGTCACCCACGAGGCCCTTTGTGGTCGTGTCCTCACCCCCGGGAAGGTCTGAGTCCTGAGCCCGAATTTTCGTTTTCGAACCCGCCTAGCAGGAGGGTTTTCCCATAACTAGGGAAGCGATGGTATCAGAAACAGCGGGTCGGCCGCGTCATTTGCCCTGGGATTTTGATGGAGGGAATTCGTGGCCGCACCTGGTGGAACAGTCTCGTGGCTGGCAATTTGAGTTGAATCGTCACGGCGTCTCGTATGAGAAGACGTAACTCAATTCAGACTAGTCCTCGCCAAAGGCTTCGCTTTATATCGAAAACCATCGTTCGTGATATTCTCTCAAAAACGTGATCAATCCGTATCATTTGTTTTCCTGAGGGCATTTTTTCCAATTGGAGTACCTTTTCCTTCTCTCACTACTGTTGATAATGACAGTTCAACCCACTTCTTATAGTTACTCGGGGCATTGTCGCATTTACACGTTAACTAAAATGGTTTGCGTCATCTCAATAAGGATGTACTTCTTAACTGTTCGGTATTTGTTTCAGGGTCGATGTCTATGGGATACACACCCAACCAGCGAGGTGGTGGGCAGGCAAGTATACTACCATCTTTATTATAGATTCCACTGCAATGTTTGCATTTTAGATTCATAGAATTGATGATTTAGTAGTTAGTGACTCGCAGTTACCTCTGAAAGCCCAGTTGTTGGGACTAAAATTTTTGAGCTTGTGTAATTCCCCAGGAGATGAAGTAACAATTTTTCCAAGTTTCTCATTGTAAATAAGCCATAAGGTTGTTACATTCGCAGGTTCATAGTAAGCAAGATGATTACAAAAATATTGGACTTAAAGACTTCTTTTCTAGTTTTCCTATTTCGCTGCGAATATTAATAGCTTTATCAGGCGTGCAAGTCGAGCGGAAGTCGTGGACTCTCGTGTTGTAGATTGAAGTTAGAGAAGTGTTACGTCAGATGGAACATTTGGTTCAATTGATAGTGTTTGAAAACCGAAGGTGCACGCACCCGGCATAATGTAGACCGCTTGGAAAACTTTGTGGAGAGAGCACATCCATATGCTCAGCCTAGTAGCAATCAGGGCTCCATGGATATGATGAAGCTCTAAGGCTGGCGTGTGATTACTACTCGCACATCAGTGAGCGTAGGTCATAAGAGTCCCCTCATGTTCTGTGATATTAGAATCACCCTCTCTTGTTACCAACAGTCTTATCACAACTAGGCTTTGGCCAGTTTTATCACTAATTCTGGCACTTCCTTATGCATTAGTATCCCCCTGCAGAGTGTGAGGAGGCTCAAGAAAACGGGGCCAAGAGCTGTCTACTTGCTGATTTAAGCACTTCGAGGGACAGTGACTAAGGACGGCTGTCTACAGAAAACGCTGTAATACGTCAGGTCTACAATCAATGCTCCTGAAGAATGTTGAATGAGTTCAACAAATATTCTACAGCAGAGCGCTATTCTGTCAATCAAATTGTATTACTTGTTCGAGCGTGTGGACCTTACAATGGGGTTTACCCCTTGAGAATTTCGTTTCGCAAATAAATTACTGTTGATAAAGATTACATTTATGTTGATTAGCAACACTGTCACACCACTGCCAAATTGCGTACATATCTAGTTTTGCAAAGATTGCTGAAACTGAATAGTGACAGTGGAGGTGAAGGTGACCTAGCGATCCTGCTGTGTCGGTGCATCACTGTAATGGAACGTTATGGGTTGGCTGTTTCAAACATCTCACATTTACGTACATCTGATATGTTTGATTGTACTTGAAATTGAGAGACTCGTTGTCCACCTTACTTTCAGACATTCTCTCTCTAAAGACTTGTCGGAGATTTGTTGTAGTTGAGTGCAACGGATTGTGAAGCTACGCATTTCGAGAGGTGTGGAGATGAGCTGGAGAAGGGTACACGCACAGTGTGTGAGGGAACCCTGTACTCAGTGAAAAGCTCAAGCTGCTTGCTGCCTGGCATTTCAGTGTTCACTACTGTATAATTCGGTGGGTTGCTTCTGCAGGAATTATTGCTAGCACGCAGAACCATATTCTGTGGCATTTATATTTTCGCTTCGTTCAGTAGCTTAAGTGATCTGTGTTCAGTTTCTCAATAATACAACTCCTATCTAATTCTCTTTTCTTTTCAGGCCTACTATGCACAGAGGCCTCATCCACCTCAGCGGATGGGCAACGGCGGTGGCCCCCGTGTGGGTAACATTCAGCACATGCCAGCAACGACTGCAGTATATGCTGCCGCTGTAAGTTAACGTGTTTTTGCCCTGTAAATTTAGTACCTGCTTCTAATTTGAGTAGTTTTGTGATGCGTGTACTAAAACGGATACGTCGTAAGATCCAGGATTGAAACCCTACTTCGTTTATTTTATTGGGATTGCCGTTTTTCTTTCTGGATTTGCTGGGTTCCCATAAATTTCCACCTTTGTGGAAGTCGTGATATTACCTCGTGTCTCCTTCAGTGTTCGTCGTCTTATTACAATGATGTTACGCTTCCTGCGTTCATCGCTGTAGGTAGTGATGTTACATGAATAAAGTGACATTTGCATAGTGTTTCACTTGCTCAACAATCCCCAGGAATTGCTGCTGATGAGACAAAGATCTGCTTGAGCTGCCAGATCTTGACAGTCTTCTGAGGGTGGCTGATCCATGCGGGAGAGCCTGGCAATGCTTGGTAATCATTTGTAAGATGAATAGATATGCATCCAGTTCTGGGCGTTAGCAACTGCTGGAATACATGAGAGGAATTGTTAGCAAGATATGGTTGATGTGTGGCGTATCCCCATTGTTACAAATCCTCAACTCAGCTGCTGTGATGAGTCGCACCTCTCAGAATCCTACCTACATACGATTCTGTCAACATTAATTTCTTCATTCCTACTAACGGAATATGCCGCCTGGTCTCAATCTGGGGAAACCCTTAATGACTCCCCGAAAACCATGGGTGCTTGTTGGGCACTTCAGGGAAATGTGGACCTTCAACCTGATATTCAATTAATGACTGTGTTGCACCTCTCAGCAGGGAAACCATCAAACAGGAGAGGAAGTTAGTTCTGATCGGTGCAGATCCCTATTGGCCCTGAGCCCTTTGTTGGGACTACCAGGAGCCACCTACATAAAGAGGTTGGCAATTGGTAGGATAGGTGCAGGGCTGCCCATTGGCAGAGGCTGCCTGGTCTTAGACAGTCAAAACTCTTCATCATGCTCTCCAGAGAGAGGTACAAAGAGGTGCTTGCACTGGGGAGGAAGGATATGAGGATCATATGTGGCCTGTTCACAGGTCACTGTCCGCTGAGGCACCACCTTGCAAATATTGGCAAGTGCGAGGTACAGGTATGCCGGTTCTGCGAGGTAGGGCTAGAGACGGCAGAGCATGTGCTGTGCGTATTGCGCTGTTCTGTGTTTGGGAGGCCCTTTCTTCAGCCCGAAGAGGTGGCAAATGCAGCACTTGCGGATATCCTCCGCTTTGTGCGGGGGTGGTGGGGGCGCATAGGTGACGTCACACCAAGTGAGACCAGTGCTGTAGAGGTGATGCAGGTGGCCCATGATCTGAGGATCATGGACGCCGTTACAATAGGCAAGTTCATGATGGATGTGCAGTATCTTGGCTCAGCTCACCATTTTGTCGTTTGTTCCAGAAACTGCTGGAATATGTAATGAGTAAATTGTCTCGTTACTCCTTGAATGATTAATGTGTTTGTGATGGTTTTCATAATTGTTGTTTCGTAAGCTCCTGAATGGTTTGTTTTTGTTGTTTTCAGATCTCCCCAAGTAATATGATCCAACAACCAACGTCATTCATGTCGAGTCAAGGATGTAGCATGCTGTTACCTCAGATGCAATTTGTAAGTCTCCTTTTTACACACTTTTTTTCTCGAGCCGTTTTGTTGTTAACGTTACCTGCTCTCATTTCTCTCCCCTACCCACTCCTCGCTCACTGTTAGTCATTTAGTTGCCAACCTCCTTGTCAATTCCTTACAATTTAGTCAATATTGTGTCCTCGCTGGTTTCTAGACATTTCCCGAAGACTCCACTCGTTAAGTCTTTTCGAAAGTGGCACAGTCGCCGAGTGCCTTGGGCGCTTCTTGTGGCCACGGTAACAGCCACTGTTCCCACAGGTTGGGCTGCCTGACGTTTCCTTTTTCTGAAGGTCCGTTTTCAGCTCAAGTTCCCTCTCTGCCTGTTGTTGCTAATGGGAGCCCATTAAGCAGAGGCGCACTCAGTCAGCTTCTAGTTGTAGATAATTCTACGTATCGTGCATTTGCTGAGATTTTGTGAATTGCTTTGCTACGAGTCTTCATTAAAACTAGAAGCCAAAGAAAGGCGAACATGGAAGGATTCGAAACGTCCTGTCGGGATAAATGGGGAATTGACGACGAGAAAAGCGAAACTACCCCCCAAACCTTCAGCTATTTCCTATCAGTCATGCCTTTTTCGATTAGTCCCTGGGGCTGTCATAACTTGCATGTGTTTTGTTTTCATCGCACGAACCGCAGTTGGACTAATTTCTTGTTACAACGCGGAAGAACATTCACACGTTCAGAAAACTGTAACACATCATGAAAAACGATAATGACCTTCTGAGTTTTTCTACTGTTCAAAGTGTGTTCTTAGGACCATTCTAATAATGCCCTATGGTTTCGAGAAATGCGAGAACAAACGTGACATTAGAATTTCACTTTTGGAGTCATCTGGGCAGATTGCCTCACCTCATTGTGCCTGGAGAGTGTGATCGTTGGATTTTCCTTTCCCATTGTGGTTTTGCGTTTTATATTTTGAAAAACTCGGAAGGGCCAAGGTTTATATGTACGCGCTGTTTGTATATTGCTTGAGAATTGTG
This sequence comes from Pachypeltis micranthus, assembly GCA_020466155.1. Classification (NCBI taxonomy): domain Eukaryota; kingdom Metazoa; phylum Arthropoda; class Insecta; order Hemiptera; family Miridae; genus Pachypeltis; species Pachypeltis micranthus. The sequence continues at coordinate 48,495,420 of CM035770.1, read as the reverse complement.
CTTCCAGATGGAAGGACGAATGAGGTCCCTTATGATTTGATCATAAAAGACCTCGATTTTTACCATATTGACACCGTGGTCAATGCAGTGGTGAGATTGGGACAAGTATGTTGACGGGACGTTTGCCCAGACTTGAATTGGTGACCTGTCATTTTGGTGTGATCGTTTACACGTAGCTAAAGTTAATAATAACTTTAAATCTAATTTAGAAAATATAAGGAAACGTTGCATTGCATTCAGCGGATGTGATGAAATGATAAAAAGTAGTGCCAATTTTGGTTATCAGAGGGGGGTGCGTTCCAGTTAGTTGGCACTGAGTTGGCACAACCACGTTGTTTTTAGGTTTCCTCCTTTGGACCTTTGGACTTTTCAAAATGAATTCTGTCATTGATAGTTCACTGGACTACCTCTAAATAAGGGTGTGTATTGCACTTCGAAGATGTTGCTGTCGCTGACTCATCTGATGAGAGGCTTGCACCATGTCGGGGTCCTCTTTTCAAGTGCTTGTGTGGTCCTGAAAAGGGCCGACACATTATAGTTGTTGTGTGTGTAGGTCCTGTCTGCTGGTTGAGAGGGTGTGACGCGAAGAACGGGTTTCTCGGGCGTCGTTACGTAGGTCGAGAGGGCGGACTCGTCGTCCCCGCTGGCGCCGCTGATGGTGGTCAGTTGTTTTCGGAAGAAGTGATCGGTGTAAGAAGGAAAGAATGAATGCTGTTTGTCCGTGCAGGCAGGCCCTTATATATGTACTCTTGGAGGGAGTCGTCTTTTCTGGTTGGCCGCCTGCTGTTCCCTTCAGGAGTGGTTTGTGGCTCGCGGCTAGCGCCCTCTGTCGGAATGACTATGTGATGAGACGCCTTTTGTAGGTAATGGTGGCACAAGCCGCCACACACCATATACTGTATATGTGCCATTCACTGTGATTCTCTACTTTTTGTGGCGAACTTGGAATCACTACTACGAGATCCTGTATTGACAAATTCATGGTCAACGCGAGATCATGCATGAGAGCAGTCAGAGGACGGAATGAGCAATGAGCCCTTGCAGTGTCGAGCAGGTGTACATCTCTGGTGTGGGAGCACTGCACACTTGTCAACAAGGAGGTGAGAGGTGTGGTTTGCTGTTTACTGCTTCAGAAACCTCTTTAACTCTTCTCTGGGGAGATGAATTGAAGGAGAAGGAACTATATGAGTAAGTGGCATTTCTACAGCTTCGTTTTGTGAACGTCTTAGCAATACTAGTGAACTGGTGAGATAGCGTTTAGTCCACAAGACAGTGTCAATCTTTTTCTTCATTCACAAGTGCACAATGAAGTGAGGTGTTGTTCACGGACCTTCATTTTTCAAATAATACTAATAATCGCTGTCTACACTGTTTTTCCCTTAAAACCAGTATTTCAATCGGCAAATTAATGTTGAAGGTAACTTACACAAATTGTTGGTTCACAGGTGAATCCAAGGCATCCAGGTCAAGCTTCAGGTAACCAACAACAAAATTATTTCCAAACCATACCAATGGGCTGCTACGGAAGTGCTGGTCAACCGCTGACGCCTGCTTTCCCTAGCTTTCCAGGCACGTATAATCATTGTTACCACTTTTGAATTGTTCCCTAGTGCGAATATTATGTCGGACCTTTCGGAGTGAACTTTGAGGCACTAGAATGGTGGTTTGAGACGAGGTGTCTTTTGAAGGCTGACACTAAAGTGGTGTCATAACATCAGTTGCTCAAATTTGCGCATCACTTGGTAATAGTGCTGCTAGACCAACTGATTGTCATCAGACCTGTTATGAGTCAAAGAAATGTCTCAGGGAGATATGTTCTTTCTGGCTGTTTTCGGAGCTTCGACTGGATTCTGTCGATATATGTCATCAGACGAGAATATATCCGAAGCCTTTTATTTCTGTGGTTAGGAATAGAAGTGTTTATATGGTTTCAGACCAAAGTTACCATAAACTCGTCGAGAACTGCTACTTTCAACTGTTCCCGAACTAACAGTGAGCTCATTCTACCGTCGTTTTAAAGTGGAAATGAATCACCCTAATGTGAATCATCCATCCCTCCCTTCGTCAGATACACTTTGTAACTCACAGTTCTCGTGTTACTACCAAGTGTTTTCTGTACGACTTCCCCCGCTTCCCACTTCGTGTTTTGCAGTTTTTCTGTTCGTACACATTGGCTATTTTGATTTATTAATTGAGGGTGCTAGGCGAATGGTATTTTCTACTGTGGTGTGCAATGGTCAGTTTATCCCTTTTGTTTTCATTTGTCAAACGGCCTCCTCAATTGGTATCGTGATTCTGCTTTGACGGTCTGGACAATGCATTTTTACCTTCACCCGTTTATTGAATGGCGTATCAGAAGTGATTTTCTATTTGGATTTGAGATATTGTGACTCAAAATATGAAGACGATGCAAAAGTCAATGGTTGAATCCCAAACTGTAGCGGAGTCTTGGAGAAAAACATTCAGCTTCTTAAAAGGGGTTGGTATGTACGACGTATTTCATCAAGCAAGGAACATCGTCACGATAAGCCCAATGTGTGGTACGCAGTGCAGTGACTAAGATAATTAGTCCCGTGTTCCCTCGGGTCGAAATAAAAACATTTCTCCGATATTTAAATTTAATTTTTTTAATTGATGAATTCTGTTGTTTCTCACATAAATTAAAATTACGACGTAGTGAGCAATACTTATTCCCTCATAATTCATAACTGAACACAACTGTTCGTTTCTGTAGCCACTTCTCCCAAGCTTTCTCAGACAGGTTTTGATTTTTGTATTGCTTTAAGAGGAAGGCATACTTGTATACTTCAAGGGCGGCAACCGTCTGCATTTCCTCCCTGGCTCTCATTTCTTGAGGCTTGTGTAGAGGCTAGACATCGTCGTGTCCTCCTGGCCACAAAGGGCATAGGTGCTATCATATACCCAGCTAACAGGTGTCTAGCACCCGAAACCGAAACAAATAGCACTAATGGGGCTAGCCAAATAGGATAATTCTAGTCCTAGTTTGTGTTGTATACAGTGGCATTTTTAATTTGGCGGCGATCGATCCATATTACTGTGATCTCTGTGCTGAAAACTCATTCCCCAAAGCTATTATTTACTGTTGATGGAATGCTTAGCTGTCTGATCAGGAAGCAATATACTTCTCATTTTGGGGAGCGTGACATGCTCCAGTTTCCATGATGTAGGGAGCTGTCTGCTCTGTATGTAGTCAATAAATGACGGGAGTCTTGCGCATTCGTAATTCCTTTTTGTTCCCCTCCTAATTTAGGTCGTACTTGTTTGTCATTTGCAGTGCTATTCCAACCTCAGTCAATAAGAGGCTACAACCCTCAGAACCCAGCTGCGAACTCTGTCATACAGCAACAACCTGCTCCTCAACAAGCAACTGTATCAACGGTTAGTGATAAACTAGTTTCACAATTTTCCTTGTTCCGAATTTGAAGTTTCCGTTCATTTGTTGTAGTTTGCCCATTGCAATTTCTTATATCTAAATGCACTCATACGTGACTTGTTTCATCTTTTTTTTAAAGGTCTACATGGAGCAAGTTGGGGGTGGAGCTCCGCAAGTCTCCATGGCTCAGTTGGGCAGTGGCCCTGGTGGGATGAATGGTGCTCAACATATGATGGGACCTCAAGCACCTGCGGCGATACCCATAGTTTCACCCCAAGCTCCACCCCAAGGACAATTGATGCCGGGTCAACCTCCTAAAGACTCGAAATCCCGTAGGAAATTCGCTATACCCATCATCAATCCGTCAACTCTTCAAGAGATTCATTTAGAGAACGAGTCGAAAATTTTGGAAGATGGCGGAAGCAATTCAACGGATGACTCGTCATCCAGCCACCTTCCTTCAACTACGGTATTTATTTTTTTTTTTTTTAGCGATGACAAACCATCGTAAAACTGTTCACCTCCAATATGATTACATAGTGATCTCCACAACTCCTTCTTAAACGCCTGAGAACTAGGAAGTCCCTACTGTTCCCCTCCTCTGCTCTTGAACACTCAGTTCTGGCGTTTAATCCTCCTGTGTGTGTGTAGTCTCATAGTTTGCTCGACCGAAGAGAGCTCCCCACTCTTAATGGGTTTTAGAGAACTTTCAAATACGAGGTTACTTACTGGCAGTTTCTCACTGTTCTCATAATGCCGCTGCTTACAATTAGTACAATGAGGAGCTGGGGCAGCAACACTGGTGCTTTCTGTCGTTTTGGTGGTTTATGATTTTTTCTGCTCTGCTCTGCTCGTTAGGCCTTTCAAACACATCCCAGTCAACCGGTAGTTGGATCCGTATGCTGGTTTTTTTAAATCGTTCTCCACTAATCTGCTACTTGAGCAGATGTTACCTAAGATCTGTCATCATCTGTTGGTGGTCTTGGATTAGGGGATAATCAGGTGCAGTGATGCAACTGTCCCATCTGTCCTACGCCTCAAAGCTCAATAAGCTCCACACACTCTGATTGATGGAAGGTAACACGAGCGTTGTGCTGATTTCCTTCACTCTTCGGTGTGTTGTTGCTGAATACAACGAAACGTAATGAAGGACGTGGGGTTCTGTTATTGTAACAGTCGGAACCAGTTTGTTTAGCGAAATAATATGGTGCGGGTGGGTTCACAGAGAGCAGTTTCTCTGCAAACCCCTTCCCAATTCCATGAATGCTAGTCTTTTTAAACGCATTTTGTGTTAATTTAGTAGTGTCATACGTTTTTCAGCCTCTTGTGAAGTTTCTGGCGCTCCAACCGATTCAGTTGCAACAGCAGTTCCTTTATGCCCTCTCTTCAGTTCTCTATAATGTTTGCAGCACCTTAAAATTAATAGTTCAGTGATGCAATACGAATTTCTTCACCTGAAGGAACTCTTTCCTGTTATGTGGAAATTGACATTCTGAGAACTATCTCTAAAATCTTTTTCTTCAAACAGCGATATTATCTGAGCACAGGCGCGATATTCGAGTTTGTAATAGTTCACGACGGTGCGCTGTGGACGAGACGCACTTTCTGGGAGTGGGAATATCGAGATCCCATTCTTTTCCTCAAAAACGGCTCTAACGACTTAGATTGATTTATTGAAATTATCACCTGTTGGAAAATGGCGAGGGCAACAAAATAAATTTTTTAGTTTCAACAAAAAGTTTTGGTGAAGTTTTTTCTTATTTTTGTGGTAGTACTTATTGCCTTCCAACAACACTGCGAGGAGCACCTAACGGAAACTTCTCTTGAAACTGACATTTGGAAGATTTGCTGAGGAAGGGCAGTGCTAGTTAACACCCCATGTCTCCCCAATTCTTTCCCAGTGTTCGGTACGACAAGGATTTTCGTCAATGTTTCTCTGGAGAATGGAAGGAATAGTTATTTTGTCATTGGCTAGGCTACCCGTGGGCGTACCTTCCCATTTCCCTACTTTCTGCTTAGGTGGCTAATGAAAGGCTCAGGAGTAAAGAATAATTCCAGGTCTTCTATCATAAAGTAGTCTGAATGTATCTCTGTCACCCATTTCAGCTCTCATCTGGTCATTATAATGAGCGTACACGTCATAATTACTGAAAAGGAAAACTTGGATTGGAATGTAGTGTGGTTTGCGTTGTATTGGAGCACCCCTAGCATTTGAAATTTGGCAGCAATCATGACGGATACGTCGTGCCCTGACTGCGGCTGAGTGTAGTTCATTCATTCTCCATTCCTCAAGCACGGTAGGCTCAAAGGTGTTAACGTATGTAGCCAATGTGTGATCCTTATTTTTACTCATACGCTTCAAAGCCTCTTAAGTTTACAGCCTGGTGTGCGGAGAACTCACACTTAGTTCAGACAAGACTTCCTGGCAGCAAATCGTCATGTGAGACTCAACGCCTAACAGTTACTATGTTCAGCCACTGCCCCATTCCCTGCGTTCCCTATTTCTTCCCTATTCAGTCCTCCACCAGGGTTTATGCTCTTTAAAATAAACAGTTCTGTGATGCAATATGAATTTCTTCACCTGAAGAAACTATTTTCCAATTATGTGGAAATTGACATTCTGAGAACTATCTCTAGATTCACGTTTTTCAGTGTACGTGTGTAACAAAAGCTTTTTTAAAGTTGATCCAGGCGGTTCGTCTGTTGTGTGGCTACATGCGTACAATATATTCCAGTCGTAAAACTGTGTATTTGGGGGGATCCCTTTTAATATCATCCTGGTGGAAGAATAGTGTTGTGTGGCTAACAAGATATACTTTGGCATTGTCGTGAGCACTGTATCGTGAGCCACTCAACACGCTATCATGGACAGGACACTTGCAGCTCCTTGAAACTCCTCGAAGTTAGAAAAACGTTCCGTCTCATTTTTCTGACAAGCCAGGTTCCTCAAGAATTCCTTCATTTCAACGCTTTACAGTAGCAGCTTTAACAAGATTTAGTTCAAGCTCACAGGGGTTCTTCGAGCAAATATCTGTTTATTATTCTCTTTAAATGTTGCTTTGTCAGTACAACGAACGATGATAAAATCTAACAATTACAAATATTTGATAGCAAATACGCAACTGAAATCTGATGGAGTGTCTGTTAGGAACGTATACCACATGTGTTGTTTGTCACAACTATTTCTGTAACCAGCAGTCTGCGGAACGAAGATATACGCTAGATTAAAACAGAAAAAACGATTCTCTGCATATTGGACGTGGTTTTTTTCTTCAATTTTTTCAAACGTCAATTACAATTGGTCTAACTCACTTTCATCTAACTAGTACCCTCGTTCCCAAATGTTGATCTTTGATACTTACAACGCCAGAATGTATATTGTATCTGACGGTAGTGTTAAGAAAGTACTTATTCTACTAGTCAGCCTCTACTTTTCCTGTTAACCCATGCAGTACATTTTCGTACCTGCTAGAAGATGTGGAGAGTGCCATACATCCGTATGAAACGTCAAACGCTGGTGGACATATATTACAGTTGGTATCTAATGCTTGTGTTGGACAGGAGCCAGTGGAATCACTTATGTATCCATAACTTCACACTTGAAGTAGTTGACTGCATTGTTACCCACCTAGTAACCTTTCATCTCGCCACTGCAGCATACATTGCCATGAGTAGGATCTTAGCAGAGTAGGCGCAGTCTCTTCTGAACGAATGGGCATTTCGTATCCAGCTCCTACTTTTTCCTATTCTTCCAGTCCTTTGTTAATTCCACTTCTATGACTGATTTACTTCGAGTTACTCCCTGATGATACTTAGTGTCAATCATTGTAGTAATGTCAACACTTTGCCATTTCGGTTCACAGCCAGCGGACGATAGTAATGTTATAGCGCAACTAGTAGTTGGAGAATTTGCCTCTAAAATCGCTGCAGTCGCTTGTTCAAAATGTCCAGTCGGGTCAGTGGTGTCCTCTGGTGGTGCCACCTCCAATTCGTTGGCGTCTTCTGCTGTTGGTCTTGAAGATGAACAAACGAATGGCCCAATTGAGCCTCCTCAAGAGGTTAGTTTTGCTTCCCTGCTTTGTTGCATGCGCTACAAATTTGTAATTCATTTTTGTTTTCTAATTGGGTCTGTGAGTTACGTGTACCGGTTATTGAAAGGGAGTACGATGATTTGATTGTTCCACAGAATGAACGAGTAAACGAGCCTACTCCAGTTCCACCTTCTACTATTATAGTATCTCAAACTCATCCACACGCAGCTCCGTCACAACACAATCCTCCACAAACTCAACCTTTCCATCCCCCTCCTACTCCAGCCGCTCTTATCCCTACTGTATCCGCTAATTCCAATTCCCCCACGATCGAACTTCATCGGCCGTCTCCTCCATCCTTGAGTGTCATGAAGCAGCCATTGTCTGCCTCTTCAGGTGTGCCTCCTTCCGTTCCTCATACAGTTCCTCAATCCCAACCTCAACCAGCTTCGACTCCCGCTGCAGCGCATCAGTCAGTGCACATTTCGACAGCTTCGATTCCTGCTGCGTCCTCACCTTCTGTGCCTCCTCCTCAGTCGACTTCACCGCAACCTCCGTCGCAGCAAGCAGCCCCTCAGCCAGTGCAACCGAGCCCTCCCAGTCAGGCCATTGCTACTGCCCGAAAACCTCAGGTTTGTGAAATTCGTTGAGGGGGGATCTTTCCCTTATTTGCATGCCACTGTTCAACAGTTCGTGAAGTAACTCAAGGTACTTGAATTCTGTCAATAGTTGAATCTGTGTAGCCGTGAATTTAGCTGATAAGCTTTATCTTGACACAGAGACCTCATTCCCTTTTTTGACTGAGCTGTTACAACTGCCAAACTTGAGCTGTGTAGCTACTCACTCTCACATACTTGTAATTCAGAAGTTACAGCTGTCAGTCAGGTGTATCCAATATTTTTATAGTTTACCTGTGAGTTAAAAGATAATTTGTAATTGATACTGTTACGAGGACGATTGGAACCTGTGGAGTTGATAATATACGGCTTAAAGGTACACTTTTAAATGTAGATGAACATAGAGAAATTGAAAGACAATTAGCGCTTATCGTTCTGCCATGATTGCGAGATCCCACTATGGTCCAATTGGGGGGGGGGGGGGGAGGCCCTACTTGATTGTGCAACCACATCCGTTTATTTACCAGGTTCAGTAATTATCGCCAATTTATTCTTCCAACTATCTTACGTCTGGTTCTATGGAAAACCTTCAACTAAAGCAGGTTGCTTCCAGCTGAGATACCCTAGGATGTATTCCTCTTTGGTGGCTCACCTCAACATAGCGTGAATTATTTTCGACCTGTAGGCTCGATGACAAAGGCTAATACCTGCGAAAAGGGCCTTAGAAACCTGGGTTAAATGCATGAAAAATGAGATACCCACTGTCTTGACCTACATTTTGGAGGATTAGGATATTACCGAACCAGCTGTGTTGACACTAACTTACCTCACAGGCAGCAGATCTCTATAAATGAGGCAACGTCAATGGCTGCTTAACTCTTTTGTGAAATTTTCTGATCCTCCGAAGTTCAAGAAGTGCGCATATACGGTTGCTGCATAACTAGGATGATGAGCTTTGAATTTCTGAGCTGCTAGTGTTTATGGTTTCTGATTTTTGTTTACTTTCCTTGGCACTACAAAGTAGAAAGGAAAGTTATGTAATCGGCCGAACAAAAAATTTTGAGTTTTCTTCGGATCTTTACGTTTCAGACCCTCCTGAGTCCGAAAAACAGTTTTCGGGAAAATGGTATGTGTGTCTGTGAACGATTTTTAGAAAAAACGACCGTATCAAATCAGCTCTAACTTGATATCTCGCCCGCAGGTTACTATGGGACGCCAAAATAAGGGTATGAACAAAATCCACCAAAAGTTAACTATAGTTATCTTAGTGATCAAAACAAAAAATGTTTTTTCTCAAAAACGGCTGTAACGATTTTGATTAAATTTTTTATATTGATAACTCCCAATAAGGCAACTGTTTAATACAATTTCCATTCGTGGGAAAATGACGAGAGCAGCACAATAAATTATCAAAATTTTCTACGAAAATCGGTTTTAGCGTGGAACTGTAAGTGCTACCGCTTCCTGCTGCCATAAAGCGTTATTTGACCAATTAACTGAGTGATAAATGATTTGAGTAAGTAGAAAAGAAGCCATGTACCCGAGTGAATTGACGTAGAGCTAAGGAAAGTTTTGTGTTGCAACGCACCAGATATTTTTGTCAGCTTTTCTTCAAGGAAGTAAGCTACTTAACTCATTCCTCGCATATTTTGTAGATGGAGGTTTTATATTAGACTGCCAAATATACGTCGAATTCCAAATTTATTATATTGTGGTTTAGAGAAGAGACGGCTAAAAGGCTGAGGGACTGCACTTAGTTCCCTAGTGAACTTTGGTTGGACAACGTCCTCTCATTGGTTACACAAGTGTTGTTGCCTGTTGGAAACGAGATCGTGGCATTTTCAATAATCTCTGTCCAGGTGTCGGAGAAGAGCTCAACTACCCCCTGGTTTTAGTGTCATTGGTGTATTACACCCAGAACCTTGATTTTCTGATGTTATCTTACGAATGAAACGTTTTTCACATTTCTCTTCAAACAGCGCTTTCCCTTCACTTCGTGGAGGAAGAACTAGAATGTAGAATATTACCCAAGATAATTTTCATACGAACACAACCGAATTATATATTCAATTTTACAGATGACTGGCCCGCCGACTGAAAGCGCGGTAGCTGTTACGAAAAAAGGCGATCGCAAGAAAGACCCGCTTCCTCCTAGTGCGGTTGCTGCTTCAGAAAAAACTGGAAGCAGCACTGTTCCTGCTGTGAGCGGAACTCGAGGGCAGCAGCCACCATCTTCTAGCCGACCTGGTTCCGTCCCGACTCAGCCTCAACCGACTCCTACAGTCGTTCCTAATACTGAACCAATTTCGAAACCGAAGGCATCCTTTGCGGAGCAAATCAGTTTTTCGAAAGTTCCTTTTCAGAGCTCCGCGGTAAGAATGTGACGTTGCTCGTTAACTAAATTTTGATTGGTAATTTTCGTTTCTGCATCTGTCGCATTGGATATATTTAAAGAAAATTTTAGAATTGCAGTAGAGAATGAATATATTGTAAAGCTGGGCTTTAGTTCACCCTGGATATTCGTTATGACTGATGATTTGAGTTCATTGATTAGTTCGGGATGCAGTAAAACCTGAAACACTTCCTCATTCCCCACACCAACTTTGTTCAAATTTTTTGTTGGAGACTTGTTAGCGCCACATATTAGAATTTGGTAGCCTCTATGAGGGCGAAAACGTAAGAAATATAAAATGTACCAGGTTTCATCTTGACCAGAGTTATTAGATGATGTTAGGTGATGGGTGACGGCTACGCTAACAAGTAAGTTAGCTGGATATAAATTGACGCTATCTGATAACGTTAGATGGGATTGGATAGTTGTAACAGTGGTAGCAAATCTTTGAATTGGCGAACAAATCGGCTGTGAAAACATGCTACTCCTAGTGAGTCCCTGAAGCAATATTATGGTGCCTCTCAAATTTACGATGAATGCTGTAAAAGTAAGGGAAACTAACGAGTTTTTTAAACTTCCAAAGTAATAAATGTAACCAATATGACATTCTTCTCATCGCTCTGTTCTTGTGAAAGCAACCATTATCAAACAGGTTCTAGTAGTAAACTACCCAACTTAAGGACTCAAATACGACAATGATGCGATTTGTAGCTAGGTTGAATGATACATGTGTTTTCGGTCAGGAAATTCCTCCTCTCTATTGGCACTTCCTTTCAAGGAATGGGGATTCCAAATCTGCAATGCCAATGCCTGTCCACTATGCGGACGTATGTTGCAATTATGTCGTGTTTGGTATAGTTTCTTAGATATTTTTTGATAGGTCGGGTCTCAGTGGTGTAGGGATAACAGCGAAATTGTGAAGCAAATTCTCCTACTTGACGGCATACACGGGACGATATAGCGAAAGTCAATGTTTCACGACCAACAAAAATCCCGTTTGGTATCTAGTTGTGCCCGCCATCTCAGGAGTCTGAGCGGATGAAGCTCATGGTTGTTATGGACAAAAAATGGCGGAAAAAATTAACAAAACGCAGTATAATCGCAAATACACCGTGTTTCGTATCGTTTTCAAGGTATTTTTACATCCTGGGTCGAATGGAATGAGTATCAGACAAATACAACTGCGTATAGTGAAATTACAGTAATTATAGTGAGCCAAAGTCTACTAATTGAAAGAACTCGCGGGAACTACAGCGGAAGTAAAAGTTTCGTCGTTAGTACTCCCTCCCGTCTCATTAAAACTCGCAACGTTGTGCTAATTGCCTACGGGCGCCTGGCGCCGGGGGAATAATTAGTTTCCGTAGTTCCATTCTAGTCAGGTTATGTTTCGTATGGCTTACTAGTATTTTTCGATTCTGAATCGAATGGGATGGTCTTGGAACAGTAATACTAGGTCAAGCTGTTCATCAGAATAATAAACCGTTGTGTAATAATTTGCAGGGCTTGTCATTTCACGAACGGGATGGGTCTGGAAGGTGTGAAACTAAAAGAATAATAAACCATCGTGTGATAATTTCCTGTGTTTTTGTGTGAGGGTGGATTACCTTTCGCAGTAAATGGTTGTTTTGTATCTGCCATGAGAAGGTTTTGAGGTCGATGACTATGGCTCGAAGTCCATCTTTGAGAAAGTGTTTCATGATAAGATCTTTGAATCAATCGCTGGTATACATGAACTAATTACTTCGACCAGCCTTTGAACTCAGTTGCTGGAAGAAGCAATTCTTAACGGGAAGAGTATTTTTCTCTGTCAATTATTTATTAAAAAATGGGCTCGTACTATGTTCAATACTTATTTGTGCAGGCACCTTCCTCTGCAGTTGCGTCTGCTCCTTCGCCAGCGCCAACTCCTGCTCCCACGGAAAAAGGGGCCAACGGTGAGACTGACGCTCCAGGTTAGTACTGACGTTGATCTACTCATGTTTCCACTTACTAGATTGCCATATTCTTGGGCAGTGATGAATTCGAATGAAACCAGAGCCACCAGTATCGATGAAACATTCATTGTAAAATATTTTATGAAATAGTTCATAATGTTGTACCATCGCTTTACACACAAACTTTTCTCCACTTCGGCTCACACCAATATGATGACTAAAACAACAGATATTAGATCCCTCACGTAACTAATTTACTCTTGAATTTTACGGCAACTTTTGCTTAACCCGTTGGCTAGTATTGTATTTACTGTCGACGTCTGCTCATTCTCTGACCTATTCATACAGATTAAACATTTAAAAAAATATAAAACGATCAAAATACAGAATTGTGAGCTGAGGTAAATAGTAATCAACACTAAAGTTAACGTACCTGTTAGGTGAGTCCGTCTCCTCTGGCTTGTGAGTTACTGTGGGCAAGCGCTTTCTATGTAAAGACATCATCGTCTGGCCGTTAAGTCAATACTGGAGTCAGTCAGTTGGTCGTGGTCTTTATATACAAAGAGAAAGGTGAAAGGGGTGATGGAGCGTCGGGGAAGGGGCGGGGAGAATGCATCAACACCTTGGCAGAAGTTAGCGGTAGTATCGTGCAAGTTATTCTGAATAACATACCTTTTTTTAGTATTCGTTTTGTAGCCCCCTAAATAAGAAACTCTGCAAATTATTACACAACGGTTTATTATTCGGATAATCAGCTTGACCTAGCATTAATGCTCCGAGATCCATCCTGTTCGATTCAGCATCGAAAAATATCATAATGAAACCCAAAAAAGGTCGAAAAGAACTAAAATCGTAATATCGTAATATTAAAATAAACAAAAAAACGAAAGTATCTAGAAAAAACTGAATTTTAATATGAAAACATGCACGCTAAATACTAATATCAAAATTTAACCAAAATTGGTGAAAAAAACCAAAATGAGAATGAAACGAAAGAATCTAAAAAAATTGAATCGTATTAAAACCAAAACGTCGGGGAAATTGGAACGGGGGCACTCGAAGCGAAGCGCGTCGTCGTTGGGAGGCCAAAGGGGTCGTTGGGAGGGAGGCGAGAGCCGCCTCGAGAGCGGTTGGTTTTTTAAAGAGACGGGCGGGGCGGAGGGAATTCAAACGACGAAACGCTTGTAGCTCCGCGTTGTACTGCGTTTCGTTAATTTTTTTAACCGTTTTTTGCCCATTACAACCACGGGCTTCGTCCGATCGGATTGCCGAGATGGCGGGCACAACTAGATACCAAGTCGGATTTTTGGGTGAAAGAACGAATTTTTTAGACTACGTTAAAGGCACAAAACGGCCCGGACGGCGGACGGCGGACGGACATTGCAAATTTGGAATCTCCATGTCTTGAAACGTAAAGTATCAAATTTTGAGGGGGGGTTGTAAAAAATTTTTCGTGACCGAAAACATAGGGTTATTATTCAGAATGAATAATAAACCAAAAAACTGAGTTCGGCCTGTGATCTGCAGTCAACTTGGCGGAGAACCTTATTTAATTTTTCTTACTTATCAAAAACTAACGTTTTCAATTAACATCTCCGATGCGCTGAACTGAAATATACTCGTGTAGGTCTATGTAAGAAAAAGTGGTTTACTTATTTGAATCGAATTTTCTGGGTGTCTATCAAGTCTATGTATGGTTCCTTACAATTGGTTCTCCGACCGCGTTGATAAAATGAACTACACAAATACGCCAATGACCTGTTTTTAACGTAATACCCTCAACCTATCTTCAATTTTACTATCCCATTCGCCACAGGTATTCCGAAAACAACCAAAATGCTTCAAAACACGCGATCCGTCTACAAACTTAATTCATCCAGTTTCATCTTGCCCTCGTTATGTAAAAATTCATTAGTGGTGTTGTGTGTGTGCGAGCTGTGGATTGAGGGAAGGAGGGGTTTAATGTAAATTTATGATATTCATATGCGTCGTCTGATTATCCTGATTCTTCGCTATTACATTCAGTTAGGCTCTGGCCTTTGAGAAATTGAAATTCTTCGGAGATAATTATTTTCCATGGTGGAGGTAGTGTCCCTATCCTTTTGTTTCGATCACATTGGAAAACCTGCCTGTGTGTTGTGTTTTTATTTTTGTGACTCGAGTTTCATCGAAAATCAACCATAAAGTGTGTGTTGCATATGAACTATTTGTGGTGTATCGGGGATCGAGAGGAATAAGAAGGGTAGTACCGAACTTATAAGAACGGGATATAATCGAGGGAGAACAAGGGAACAAAACAGCAGGGGAGATAATTGGTCGGAGCGGAGGCACAGCATTCCTAGTCGACCCATCAGTATCCACCGACCTCCAGTGCCACTAGCTGCGCCAATGGTGGGTATGGTACCCTTTTCTTGGGGGGGATAAAATTCGTCACTGGAAGTGGTTGAGGGTAAATAATGTGAAATCATTCCTCGGGTGTTTCGGTTCGTGGCTAGTTGTGCACTAAAAAATTTCATCTTTGTCTTGTCGTGGGGAGGGGGGGGGGTTACAAAAGTAGGGCATTTTGTCATTTTCGATAATTATTTGTTGGCCGTCTTCAGTTTCTAGTGTAGTTTTGCAAAAATTTGTGATAATACAATGTTAACATGTTAACACAATTGTCCACTGACGTTGGGAATGTTTACTTTTGAATTCATTCAGTTGGGTTATTTTCGTGTTTTCTAAAGAATTCAATAATATTTTTTCCTAAAAATGGCGCTTTTCCGGGACTGCAATTAAAATTGGCAGCGTTAAGGCGAGTAAGAAAGTTACAACACGAATCTTGAGGTGAATACCGTCAGAATTGCGTAAGGTTCAGGACCAAGTGAATTTCCTGGTTGGTCTGCCGCTTGTCGAGGAGCTCCAATTCCTTTCCAAGAGGGGACACCTCTGCACGGGGTTCGCAGGACCGCCAAGTTCAGTGGGTTAGGTCCGGGTAGCAACAGAATCTCGAGAGGAGAGTGAGAAGAGGAAAAAAAAGGTCGGATTATTACGTGGCTGGTTGAGTTGTGCAACGGTGCCGCTGAAGAGGAGCTTCAACTCTCGTGCCGAGGACGAGAGCTGCGCTTGAAGTTTTCCAAGATGATGATGAGTGAAAGGATCTTTAGAAAGCGAGATGATTGTTGTGGAAACCTGAACCGCATATTTAGAATCTCTCAACCCTAATTCACGAAAATGTGCCGGCCGGTGCTTTTCTGTGGATATTTCGTTCCGAACTAAATCTTCAATACGCCCTTCATTGTTGTTGACAGGAAACTTTTTTTCTAAGGAAGATATTTATTTTATAAAATTCTTCCTATTTCCGATTTACCAGGAAGCCTTCTCTCTATAATAGTTTCTTTTGTTGAGTCTTACCAGCTCCGTCCATTCGAAGAATAAATACCTCGCATGCAACAATTAACACATTTTGAGCCATCACTCACTTACAATTAAATCATTTCTTTGTATTATTGTCTAGGTATAGTTCTGCTTCCGTGACCCCAAACTATTGATTATACCGTCGACCTTGAAGTTAGCAATTAGTATTCGAACTTAGTAGAAATAACATGCCCATCATCATCAACACAATGCAAGGTATTAATTTTGCGTAGCTTCTACCAAAGCGCCTTGAACGTCATAATCTGTTACGCGCTTATATTGTACGAACCTCGACGTAAAATAAATTAAAACGCGAAACTAAAGAAAATGTTGACGAAAATTCTTTTCATAAAATTAAGAGAATTGTTAAAATTCAAGATGAGTTTACGACGAAAATAAATTATTGAACCACTGAAGCGTTCTCAATGCATCGTGCAAATGTTCAACAACACAAACTCTGATTCTCTCATGTCAACCGAGAAATCTAAAAATCGTGTTTTTTTGGCTACTTTAGTTGTTCACAGGAAATGCGCGTCTGAATTCGGCCAACCTTATTGTCTTGCAACCTACTCCCACATTCCGGCCATCCACCCTAAAAACCACCAAGGTGTAGCGGAAAATGGGATTCCCCGTACATTAAACGGTCGTCTTTCAAAAGTTCTCCGAAACGGTTTCAACGATTTTCAATCGAACTCGTGTTTTCATCTACCGCGTTCCTACGTTTAGTCCTTAAACCGCTCCGTAGAAGTGCGTTGATCACAGTGTGAATGCAGTGCCCGTATGTACACAGGGTCAATTTAGAATTTTATTTGACACGACTTAAACCCTTTCGCTCCAGGTAATTTAGGTTGTTTGTGTTAGCTTTAGGTACAAAATTTAGCATAAAAGCAATTTTCGAAACATCAAGCGCAAGGATCACACTAATTCAATTTAAAAAATCATTAAAAATATTATTTCAAATTCATATTTCTATTATGTTTCGAAATTTTACTTAATATGTTTTATTACCACCATTTATGTCTCTTAAGCAACAAATAAGTTTTTTCCCGGGGGGGGGGGGGGGGGGGCAGTTTAGAAAGTACTGACTTAACGGCCAGACGATGATGTCTTTACATCGAAAGCGCTTGACACCAGCAGAGGAGACGGACTCACCTAACAGATACGTAAACTTTAACAGTTTAGAAATGTTCAAAGTGGGGCATGGTTGGGAAACACCGCCTTAGCGTGAATTTACAGGGGTTCAGCAGCTTAATCGATATACTATTTTATTAAATTTCTTGGACAACATTGGAAAGTCTCAACGGACTAAAAACCATAATGTTAAAAAAAGTGTAATCCTAATGAGTGGTATATAGATGTGTAAATTGTGTATAGATGAGTAGACTACACGGGGGCACTGCTATCTATTTCACGCTTAGAATGATGTGAGAAGTGATGGACTGTGAATAAAATAAATAAGTAAATCGTACGTTCAGCAATTCCCCAGTTGCTAACTGACTCTGCAGGATAAGGACACATCATGGAGTAATGCTATGTGTGATAACAGAAAGTAATGATTATGTGGAAAGAAAGGAGCATCACACTTCAGTCTTCACTTTCTATCCTCAACGTAATTGTGTTACATTCGCTTAAAATCACTGAATTAGTTTGGTGCCCGTGTTCCCTAATGATAATAGTTAGGTAATATTGTTATTCAGAAAATTAAATTTCGAAAAAAATTATTTTTAGATTGTGTGATAGCGTCGGGGAATTCGAGTCACAATTGTAGACATTTTTGAAATCGCGTGTTAATCAAGAGTGACTATACTTTTAAGTTCCTTAAAAATCGAATAAATGTATAAAGAAAAAGGGTTGCGAAATTGAGTAATATTTGAAGGGAAAAGATGCACTGATTGTTGAGTAATTAAAGACAAGTGAGGAGCTGTAGGGTATAAATTGTTTGCATCCCGTTCGGAAATTGAGTGTCTTCTGTAATCTACATATTTTCTTAATTTATCTGACATTCCATCACCGCATAGAAAATTACGTATTAGTTTGGAAGACTACGAGCAATGTTCCTGGAAAGATAGAGAGATCTTTAAAAGCCTTCCCCTTCGTCCTCAAAATTCCCGGTTTTCTAGTGTTTCCCGTTGAAAGAGTATTTTACCACGAACTCTTCTCTTACACGACTCCACTTTCTTCCTGTTGAAATTGAGTCGAGGAGAAAACGGTCATCGCGGTCGCTTCACTCGAGGATTTTCCTTCGCAAATGAAGTTGCTTCACTTCAACGGTTTGACCTCGTTTCAATTTGTTTAATCGCTGCGACGGGCAATGTTTATCTGTTGTGCATCAAAACCTTGGAGTTTTTTTTATTCTTTCGCGTTCGACACAATTGTTTTCGGGGTTCGTTGGTTTTGGCCCGTTTTTTAATTTTAAAATGTCGAATTTTTCGAAAATTTTCGACAAATAACTCGGTTGTTCATTATGTTCTATAACTTTGAAGCGTCTGGCGTCCTTGTGCGGTGAGTGCATCGTTATTTAATCGTTAGTTGCGTAGATTTGGATCGGGCCTGATGAACCTGAGAAAGTTATTGTCTACTATCCTCAAGGGCTAATTCCCAAAAAAATGGCCGCGAGTACATACGCTCGGTCCGCGATTCGGAACATTGATGAGCGTCACTGACAGTGGTGCTTGTTACAACTTTCATCACTGGCAACTGTCTGGCCCTATTTTTTTTCAAAATACGAATTCAATCGCTCGACTAACATTTGAACTCACTTGAACAATTTTCCCTTTGTAACCGAATTATCGTCCTTCAGTTGTCGAGTTGCCTAACCATTTCATTCCGAATTCGTTTGTTTCGCACCCGTCAGTCTGGCTTCTGCTTTAGTGGGAACTGCAATCTTCGCGTTTTTTGTTTGGTATAATTCGACCAGCCATTGATAGGCAAATTAATACGACTTAGTTTCATCGAATCAGAGAAAAAGGCTTGCGAAGTGTTGTGGATTGGTGAATGAGTGTCGGTTTCAACTTTGACCAGTATGTATGTGCATCTTGTGCATGGAGGAATGAATGACAGAGTTATTTGAAGCCATCAAAGCAGCCTATCTCTCCCCCCCCCCCTAAAATTCGTACTTGAGAGGTCAGTGATATTTTGAGTTATTTTTGTGATCGGCAATATCTGTTCTGCTGCTTTACGCGAGTGATATATTTTTATTATTTTTGTGGTCGTCAATGTCTGTTCTGTTGCATTAGGCGCGCACTGTTTGTCCACGTTGACTCAGTTTCAGCGTTGTTTACATTCACTTTTACGACATAACTTTGCTCAACTCTAAACGCTACTGTTAGGCTCACCAGTAACAGTGACGCAAGTAAATCGTCCCAAATCGCGAACTGAAGAACCGGGCAAATGTACCCGCGGCCATTGTATTGGGAATTTACCAATTTACTTTTATGCACTGAAATTGAGAAATCCTTTGGAACTTTAGTATCAGTCTTTGACCAAATCGACTGAAAACGAGTGATAATTGTTAAGAAATCAACAGGATGTTTAGATCTGAAACGATTGGCTAAAACTAGACTGACAATTTATTTGAATGCCGCCAACCGCACGTTACTGTCTCAACCTGTTGTTGTAATATGATTTTTCAATGTTTTCCGCGTTTCTCCACTTTAAAACCAAGATTTTCTGGTTTCCGACTTGAATTTCCTCCATGAAACCGATAAAGACTGTCAAGTTGACCGTACCGTTAGAAACTGAAATACCATTAGTGTTCCTGAAATTTGTCATCTTCCTGTACGTTTTTTTGAAATCCAGTTAACGTGCGAGTAGTTCCAGAAACTAAAATGTTTTCGTTCAATTTTTGAACCGCATATGCGGTCCTTCAAAGTTAGTGTTTGATCATGAATGACTTGGCCTAAAGAAAATAAAATGTTGTTTTGAAGTCTAAGAACGTGGTTGTTAATATGAAAAAGAACATGTCTGTGAACAGATTGTGGTAGAGCGGTGCAGCTAGTGGCATTCTACCTTCCTTTTTCGATCAAGTTTTACCCAATTGTTTTTGTTACCCCAAGCGCGAAACATCTTGCATATTTAATCGGAAATTGTCGTTAAGTGAGTTGGAAAGAAGTAATTCTCTACTAAGTTTGGCGAAATGAGACGTTCGTTTACATTGTTATAATCGTGTAAAATTTGGGATATGAAGTGAAAAAGTGAAGGAAAATTATTATTGTGTATGTAATGTCCGGCTGGGGGGGGGGTCAGGGTTTCTCCAGCAATTTTCACTCAATTTCCCATCATTAAGTTCATTTTCCTACAATTAATTTTAGTTTCTTACTTTCGCACGATTTTTTGAAAAAATTTCATGACGGGACGTCCGTTGGAAATGAAATTGACATTATTTAATGAGGTAAAGCAAAATCAGCAAGAAAACTGATGAAAATTGGTGGTAATGCGATGTGATTGGTTACTGCAGCAAAAAACGTACGAGAATTTAGCGAAACGTAAGATAAATTGCAAATAGCCGTTGGAAAGTCGAATTAACGATGATAAATGGAGTGAATGTTACTGTTGACGTGAAGTGTAGAGGTTTCGCTTGTGAAATGGAGGTAAAACCGAAATTCAATCTAAAATCGTGTTTGTTTAAATGCCTTCAAAATGCGAACTGTACACGCCAAATTTAATTTGGTCAACTGGAGGCTTAGGGCTGGTTTATCAATTCTCCAGTTGAAACGTCGAATTGGCAGCAGTCAGTCAACGATATTCAATAGCAGGAGTATCAAATGCGGATGACTGACGAATGGGTCATTGGGAGTTGTTCGGAAGTTTGACTAATTCAAACCTTATTTGGGACCTTATCGATAAACCAGGCCTGAGTTTTTTGTGCAACCCTTACCAATGTACGATGTGTGTACCCAGTAAGTCTTCAGAGTTTGCGGTTGCTCTGCTTGGTTCAGCTTACAGACTGCAAGTCATGCAGTGTCCTGACTCCTACAGAGCAGCGTGGGTGTTAAGAAAGTGTCCATTGAAAGGATTACTGGTACTTTCATGCCATTTGTGTGGAGGCTGGGATAGTAGCGCAGTAGACTCTCACTTTCGTGCATCTGGTAACGAGGATGAGTCGCTAAAACATGTAGTGCAGGTGTGTCCGCCTGCTCATGAAGGCTACGTCAAGCAGCTAAGTGCGTTCTGGAATTGTCATCTGAGGGCTGGGAAGTGGAGAGAGCGCGGGTCTCACCATGCACGAGTGTGCTGTGATCCTGTCCACTTACAGTGATGTCCAGGAGATGACAGGACGGAGAAAAAAAGTCGACGAATGAAGTGAAAATTTTCCAGGCTTGTTCATGGTTGGTGTTTGAGATTTAGCATTTCACTGTAAAGCTCTCTTCTTTTTTACTTTCCTTGGCTCTACAAAGTAGTAAGGAAAGTTATGTAACCGGCTGAAAAAAAAATTTTTCTTCAGATCTTAACGTTTCAGACCCTCCTGAGTCCGAAAAACACTATTTGGGAAAATGGTCTGTGTGTATGTGTGTCTGTGAACGATTTTTAGAGAAAACCACCAAACCAAATCAGCTCAAACTTCATAACTCGCCCGCAGGTCATCATGAGACGCCGAAATAAGGGTATGAACCAAATTCACCGAAATTTAACTATAGTTATCATAGTGATCAAAACACCAATTTTTTTTTTTCTCAAAAACGGCTCTAACGATTTTGATTAAATTTTTTATTTTGATAGCTCCCAATATGGCAACTATAACATAAAATTCCCATTCATGGGAAAATGACGAGAGCAGCACAATAAATTGCCAAAACTTTCGACGTAATCGATTTTAGAGAAAACAACCGTACCAAATCAGCTGAAACTTGATGCCTAGCCTACAGGTTACCCTGGGGACGCAAAAATAAGGGTATGGGCAAAATCCACCGGAAGTTCATAGTGATCAAAACACCAATTTTTTTTCTCAAAAACAGCTCTAACGATTTTGATTAAATTTTTTATATTGATAGCTCTCAATAAGGCAACTATACCATAAAATTCCCATTCGTGGGAAAATGACGAGAGCGGCACAATAAATTATCACAATTTTCGACGAAAAGCGTTTTTAGCGCAGTTTTTTCCTTATAAACTCCGCTGGAATGTTAGTAGAATGTTTAAAAAAATTGGTATCGTAGTCCAATCCAATACCTAAAGGGTGAGTGTTTAAAAACGCTCACGAGATACATGGGGGTCACTCCAGAAATTCCTGAATTTCAACTACCGCCGTTTCGCTTACTACTAGTTCTAAACATTTTTACCCAATAACTCTGCAAAAGTAATTACTATCCTTCAAAATACTTATGTTTACAGCCTCAAAAATTATCTGTGTACCGATTGCTCAATATTGGTCCTGCAATGAGTACGAGCAGCACAATAAAATCTGGAACTGTAAGCGCTATCGCTTCCTGCTGCCGTAAAGCGTCGTTTGACCAAGTTCAAGTGAACGGAGTGATAATTGAATTGAATAAATAGAATTAGCCATGTACAAAGTGAATTATTGTAGAGCTAAGGAAAGTTGTGTGTTGCAACGCACCAGATATTTTTTAATGTTGGGGACATTTATGAGGGGCTGGGGGAACGACGACACGCTGGTTATCATACCGTTGATGGTGATAGGGTGGAGGATTTCGTGCCCAAGATGTTACAGGTTTAGTCACGAGAATGTTCTTGTTTGCGTTGAAAAATGAAAACTTTCGTTCAATTAGCATTGGAATGAAGAGAGGTCTGCCGCGAAATTATTTTCTATAGTAATACAAGTGAGGGAATTATATGCGTTTCAAGGTGCTCAGTTTACTGTCATATCTTCGGTATTTGCGTCACTGAGCACAGCAGATCAAGCTGTGTGATGACCTCGCTCCTCATATTTTGTTCCACTGGTATTCGGTAAATAATTACGTCGAGTCCGTGACGTCGTTCCTCGTCTCAAGGAACGTTCCCACGTCATGAACGGAGGCGCCGTTTCTTAATCGCTTCCCGTTCGTTTCCTTTTGGCTCCGGTGGGGAAATTCAACGGGGATTTTTACTGGTCGTAGGTTGGCGAACCTGCGTCGGCGCTACCCCCCTCCGTTCGTCCACTCCATCAATTTAGCAGTCAGAGGAAGGAGGCCGGCCGATAGCCATCCGATAGGGCGGTCACGTGCTACTCTCTTTTCTTAAGTTCGATACCTTTTCATTTCCTTCAGTTACCTTCAAATTTCTCATTCCAGGCGCAAAATATCGCGTTTTTTTTCTTCAAAACAAGTTTCGAGTTCTGATGTTCAGGTTTTCCGCGAGTTTTAGCTTCTGAAGGGAAGAAAAAACTCGAGTGAGGGCACGAATTTCATTTTCGGTCTTTTGCCATTATGTAAGAGAGAGCTCACCGTTTTCAACTGTACGTATCATCAGCTCGCGACTGAAGCGATGGGAAAACGCAATGGAGGTGAGATGTTTAACATTTATCTCGTAATATTCGCAATTGAAGATAACTGGACCTCATTTGACCTCGTTGTAACTACCAACTTGTTGAAACCCTAGTGCAATTTTTTCGATTTATTTGCATGTAAAGTAACATACGTCACTTTTTTGAAGGTTCCCAGTAGTGGGAGTAGGACTATTTCGTTTTGTGATTACACTTCAAGACTGTCGGAGTTGACCGACTCACAGTTCATCGACTAGGTACTTAACAATTTTCTGGAATTAACTGGCCCAAAATGTTCTACACCGTGTAGCTAATAATACGCAAAATATAAAGTATAGAGAGATCCTTTTGAAGTCCCTAACATCCAAAAGTAAAATTGCCTCTGTGATGGTAAAAGTAGTAAAAACAGGTACGGCTTATTTCACATTTTTCCGCAATTCCACTTAAATTCGAATATTTATCTTGTCCTTGCGATCTAATCTATTTCCCATAACGCGAGCTACATGCTGGAAATCGTTTGCACATGCGATGAATACCCACATCATCCAAAGTGGTTTTTCGTCGAACATCGCCGATTATTTCCCACTAAAGTGGTGTTGAGAAAGCAGTCAAGTGTTGACTGCAAATCCGGTGGTGATAATGGCGAAATTCGTCGAGTTGCTGCTAAATATCTCACAACTTCGCGTGTAGATATTTCATCGGAATACAAACATGTCTTCTACTCTCCCTAGATCTGCGGAGTAGGAAGGAAAGGCGCGAAACGCCGGAAAAATTGAATTTGTGTTGATCATGACGTCAGAGTGCTGAAAACATTTGATAAACTAATTTGTGTGTCCAAACGGACAATTGAGAGAATAAAATTAAATGTAAAATCGGTCCTGAACTGACGGTAGTTATGTAGTTCTGAAAAATTACTTTAACGATTTTGATTATATTTTTGGGGAAGTCAGCTCAAGACTCCTCAACGGTAATGCACAATTTTCACGCAGAGAACAATGATGATTTTCTTGTAACTCCCGCTGATCCGATACGTTCTCACCGAAATGATGTTCGCGTCCAATAAGTTTCCTGCACGATATGAGTTCACTAATTGTTGTAAAATAATTAGAAACGGTCCACGAAATTCTCGAACTAAACTAAATTTATTTTCTTTGATATCCTGAGTTCTCGGAACTGCGAACGGCTACAAAAAAGTCATTTTGACAATTGCATAAATTACCTACGCGCTGGTTATCTGACAATGTCATGATGTTTGACTAGAAAGAAAATCGAGTTGGTTGGTTGAGTGATAAAAGTTGCTGAATGTTATTGAAGCTGAGGAATGTTGTGGAATCCCTCGCACCAAGTGCCCTTTGTTCGAAATGTTGAAGACATTCAGAACAAATTATTGTGCAAATACGGCGAAACGAATCCATCCATCGGTCTGTAAGTAGCATAAGTTTGAATTTTTGGTTTAGGCCATATATCATCCAAATTTTGTGGACAGATCATAGTGTATTGGGGGTGGGCGTTCTTATTCGCTGATGTGCGGACTTATTGATGTGATTATTCAGTTGTAAGGTCTCAAAAACCCCTCAGTCGCCCGTACCTAATTTTCCTAGGATAAGGAAAAATGTATACTTGTATTAGTCATCATGATTGAGAGAACCAGAAAAATTGACTATATTTATGTCATTGAACAGAACACCACGTTTTTCTCCAAAACTGTTTCATCCTGTTTATTTTCCCTGGCTCTACGATGTAGAAAGGAATGTTATGTAATCGACTGAAGAAAAAAAAAAGTCTTATCTTCAGATTCTTACGTTTCTGACTACTCGGTGCGAAAAACACTATTTGGGAAAATGAACTGTGCATGTGTGTGTGAACGCGATTGAGCAAACACTTGATATCTAGCCTGCTGATTACCATGGGAAGCCGAAATAAGGGTATGAGCAACTAAAACTAACTATAGTTAGTTAGTGGTCAAAACCAAATTTTTTCCTCAAAAACGGCTCCTACGATTTTGATAAAATTTCTTTTATAGACAGCTCCTAGTGATACAACAATGCCATAAAACTCTAATTTGTGTGAAAGTGACGTGAGTAGCACGATAAATTACCAAAAATGTCGTTGATAATTGAATTTAGAGTAGTTTTTTCTTATAAACTTCACCGAGAAAGTAGTAGAATTTTCAGAAAAATCTACGCGGCACTCCAATCAAGTACGCTTTTAAGATAAGGGGACTGCGCTATATTATCCAGAATTTCAACCACTGGCAGTTTCTACCTAATTACTTCAATACGGTGAACGCAATTCTTCTCTAATTACGTAAGTGCTTTCTTGAACCACCCGTGAATTGATTGCTCATTAATGTTCGTTGCACTAGTAGGAGCAGCACAATAAATTCCAGTTTCCCGCTGTCATGTAGAACATCGATATAAATAGAATGAAGAACAGATTTGATCAGTTGCTCGAATGTGGATAGTTGTGTGATGCGTCGCACCAGATATTTTAAAGTAAGAATTTGTGAGTAATCGTTGGAATTTCAGAGGGTGGAACCACTTTATCTACACAATTCATTAAAAAACGCGTGAGGACGAAAACTTGTTGTCACGATGTCTTATTCTTCTAAATCCAGTTCAATTGCTTCAAAAATCACGCAGGCAGCCCGTTAAATTATGTACGCTCGGGTTATTACACATTCTCGAAGGAGTAGTGCCAACCCGAAAAATGTCAACGTTGTTATCGGTTTGTGTGGCCAACTTTTTTTATTCATAATTGTCGGGGTTTCGGCAATTTCTGACGATCGAGATATAACGTTCTTCGCGCGAGCCGAAGTAAACAAGCGAGTAGATTAATTTATAGCCATTGAAATCCCGTAATTTATGTGTGGCTGAACGTGAAAGTGTGAGGTGCTAAACACCATTTTTGAATCGTGTGCTGTCACGGTTTTGAGATAATTGATCCATCCGTCTTACTACCGTCAGTGTTTTTCGGTTATTACCCCACTCCTGGTGGTGGAAAGAAATGTGTGTGATGTTTCGTGCCACGCGTTGTTCACTTAAATACTTTTTGTTGTCCCTCGAGAGAATTAAATGTAGTTCCTCTCTCTTTTTCCACCCAATCTCCCTCATCGAGTGGAATGTTTTGTTACGACCGAAAAAAAAAATTAGTGTTGGCCGTTTTTCGCGCAGACGTAAGCTTTGCGCTAGTTAGGTTTTCGCCGAACGCCTTCAAGTGTTCTTCCTATCGGATTTTCTCTAACGAAATAATTGAATTTGGGCTCTTCAGGCAGATACAAGTTCGCCTTCAGCCTTTTCTATTTTATTCTCATCGATTAACTGCAGGTCCCTCACGTGCACCGTTGTAAACAATTTGTAGATCGACTCGTTTTCTGAGACACAAGTCTTGAAACGGAAAATAATACGCCTTGATATAATTTCTCGAAGTCAGTAGTTAGCCCTAAATAATAGCTGTACAGTTTATGCCCGTCGCAAATAACATACTGCAGTTTCAAATGTTCAAACCCGTCGCTAATTTTACTGCTGTCGGTACCTTAATTTATGCGTGAAGCGGAATCTCTTGTTCGCAACCTTGAAAAATGAAATGTCGTTTTTCATCGCGCAGGGGAAAAAATTTCAAGGCCACCTTAGGATGCGCGTGTCCGCTCTGTTTATGTGTGGTATTTAGTAACCAACTCCTCCCCCCTCCCCTTCCCCTTTTTTTCTTTCTTAAGTTGTTTCAACGATTTTCAACGTTATTTCTGTAAATAGTTCCAAGTGGTAACCATTCGTGGGAAAGGGGGGAAGACAGTATACTAAATTGACTTCAATGTGGGCCCAAGCCGATTTTTGTACGGCTTTTCGCTTTAAAATTGACACGACAAAGGGCAAAGGGGTGTTTTTGAGATGTCAACTTCGCGTATGTGAAGTAAAACCGTTTTTGTTTAATATTTCCGGTCTCGTACTGATATCTGTCGACTTGGTGCAGTGTTGGAAAACGAGCTTCTAGATTGGGGCGCGTGTATTGAACGGAGCTTTCCATGGTCATCTCTGAACAGGGGACGGCGGTTGAGCGTCAAGAAGTTTTAGAAGTATCGACTTGGGAACTAGCCAGACAGTGGGAATCCTGCTTCAGTTTATTAGTCCATCCGTGGGCAGGTTGATATTCCTTGTAATTCGCTCCATTCCTTGTGAGCTGCTGTATTTCACACTGCATCTCTGCAGTATGGCGATATAACTGTAAAAGGAAAACCGTTCTCTACAGTAGCCACTTAACGTTCCCTGACAGTGCTTTCAGGAGGCTGCAGGCCAATTGAGCGCGTTTTTGGGGAATAATCGTTTTGTACAACAAAGTAATACGTTTCACAGCTGTAGGACTTGAGAAAGTGGAGCAGCTATGAAATTACTTTGAGTTGTGCACTGACGGGCAATGAAACACGATCTCGAATGAATCACCCTATTAACTTACTTGACCCAGCAGCCGTGCGCACTATGGGCTGGTCAATCGGGAACCCATGGGGCAAGGACAGACAGAGCTGTAGTGAGGCAGCTCGTTCTACGACGAAAATATTCTAATCACTTTTGGCCTCCACAAAATCTTAATCTACGCTTGTTTCGAACAATAATTACTATGTATGTCGATGAATAGGAATTGATGGGCAATTAATTTCGTATTAAAATTCCATTGACTCACACTTGTGAACTTGAGCTGTTCACCATGTTCTTCGTAACTATTATTATATCTATCTATTAAACGAAGAGCCATGGTAGCTCGGAAACACTTGGAATTGTCCAACATAATATTATCGTTTCTCCGATTTCCTCGAAAGGGGCGATTTCATCAAACTTACGGGGTACTCCCCTAACTAGCAAGTCAAGTAGCTTCAATGTATTCTTCATAAATATTTCTGTAAAAACGCATTGAACGATGGATGGCAGCATCTGAACGAGTCTATATCTGATCTTGTAATTTACGGGGGGTCGTGCAAAGTTGTGTGATGCTGCACTAGTTATTTTGCCAATTGACAATCATACTGTCAATTGTATTAAAGTGAACGCACTAATGTCACAGTGGGCACACCCGCCTTCCCCTGTCCTACATTAGGTGGGAACGTTATTGAAAATAACCTGTCGTTTCGTCATTCCAACGAGTCTATTTCAGTAATTGTGGGGAAAATCCTTCGCAGGCAGATTAAATTGGACGTGACGTTTCCTGTGAGCAATTTTGATGCTTTTTGGGTTGTCTATTGGGCGAAGACATCTTCGTTTTGCTTTATCTACCGTTTCTACTAAATATGGATATTCAATTAGTATGGTAGGATTTGGTAGGTTTGGTCGTCAGCGAGGTTTTAAAGAAATGTTCGGGACCCCCCCCCCCCTTTTTTTTTTGTACCTCGATGGGTGGTTTACTGTATGTCGGGCGAGAAAAGTTGTGCGATGCTTCCCACCGTATATTTCATTACGAAATCAACTTCTCCAGAAAATAATTGTGGAGTTTCCCTCGGAATCCCGTTCTTTTCTCCTTCGAAACCCTCGTGGGTCCCAGACCTCCGCTTCAGTTCGTTGGCGTGTGCTCCCACTCCGGTCTCCTTTTCATACCCCATTCGGTTGCCCGGCGAGTTTCCAAGGACAGACCCCCTTGTCCGTGTAAAGCCCCTCTAGTCTGAGAGATCCTGATTCCTTCTCTTTTTCTCTCTCTCTCGCAGTCGCCAATATTCCAGTTGGTCCCTGGGTGAATCCGATTGGACAAATAGTTTTCGAAGTGGAACATCCGTCTTTATCATCGAGTATGTTGGAATTGAACGGTTCTGAGTACTTCATTTTGTGCAAGGAATGAAGATATGATGTCGAAAAATGTGCCAGCAGCAGCTCAATTTGTTCTTTCTCGTTGCACTCCTTATTATTGTTGATTACTACTCGAATGGATGGTTTAGGTAGAGGAAGAGTTGTTTCATCAACTGGGAAAACAAACACTTCTTAAATGAGTTATCCGCAGATCTTTAGTGCATACATAACGTTTGAGAAAATGGCAGTTAACCCAATACAGAGACAATGGCTTAATCAATTCACCTCAAATTTGATATTGTCTCAAGATCAACGCAGGGTGGCAAAATGTGGTTACGAGCAAACTTGATCCAGCTCTAATTGATCGAGTTACTTGAATTTTTTAATCAAATGACAACATGACATTTTCGTCTAAGGGTAATAGATTTACGACGTATTTAAATGCACTATTAATAAAACCATTAACATTATTAAATTTCTACCTTAGATTGCTTTAATTACAGTTTTCAAAATTCTTAGCCCTACGAAATACGACAGGAAAATGATGTAGTCGACGGAAGAAACGTTTTTTAGGCTCTGAGTGGTTTGAGTGATTTTTTTCAATACCTCAAGAACGATTGAAACCTCGCTGCGAGGGTGGTCACATCCGCTTTGTTATGGAATACACCCGTCATCTTGCCTATTTGCTTGACCTTACGTAGTACATTATGCTAGTTGATTTGGACGGTTCACGAATTTAGCTTCGGGAACTGACTCCCCTCGAAAGTTATTGTTATAGCGAACCTCCATGATTCGTTAGGGTATGCCGTGAAACTGCCAACCTTCGAGAGTGAGAGTTAGTAGCTGCTCATATCACTGCGTTGCGGTCAAGCAGTTCCCCTCAATGTCCTGTTATTCGATATGTTAATCTCATAGGTGGGTTTTCTTGTCGTATTCTTATCTACGACTTGAGATAATTTTAGTTTGCGGTTTTTTACGAAGGTCTTCCTGGCAAAGACGGTTTTTAAATTGAGCTGGAACGTTCAAGGCGCTAGGAATATTCCTTAGATCGACTTGAGGGGCGGAGATGACTCAATGACTGCGATCAATCAATTCAGTTTCTGTATTTAATTGAGCACGATTTTCGTGACCACGTGTACGGATGTAGTCTAGTCGTTCTCTTTGCTTTCTGGGTGACCTGAGAGTTTACCCTGTTCTGTCCTTCTGCCAAATTCAGTAAGCCAGGAAGGTTATGGAGCCGAGCCCTTTCGACCTTTTTCCGTAGAATTTGCATGAACATTACTGGTTCATTCAAACCTAATATATATAGGCTCCCCCACTTTCTGCAGTTTTCGACGGGCAGTGTTTAATGTGCGCCCTGTGTCTGTGGATGCTAGGAAGTTCTGTGTGTGTTTAAAGCCGCCACCCTCGAGTAAGTAATGCTGTATGTATTGACTCGAAACGACTTCGCCAAAATAATGCATACTACTTCGCAATTCAAATAACTGATATCGTGACTAAGTGCTCATGGTGAGCAACACGTTGAAAAGTGACAGACGTTCTAGCAGTACATGACAGTGATGCTCTGGATTGAAGGGGAACTATAGTTACTCCACTTTAGCTATTGGTGGCACATTTACTTTTAATCCGTCCCATTTGACTTTCTCTGAACGTCGCCTCCTCCTCCTCCTCCTTCTCATCCTTCTGTCCTTTGAATAATGCAGAATCTCATCCACCCCTCATTTATTCACTTCATCTACATTTGGTAGGCATGAATGTTGTATCACCTAGCTTTGGTCAGATTCCTTAACTGAGGTTACTTCACTTTCCTAGCTACTAAGTCGAGCCTTCCCCCGAAACTGAAATTTCACCACAGCGATCGACACCATGGAAAACGAAATAATGGTGCTATAATGGCTTGTCCCCCCCCAATCCCCCCCACCTCTATTTCTGTTGCTATCTGTTTCGGGGTTATAAGCCAAGATACATCGGGAAATGAGATTTGGCATTAAATTATCGATCTTCTCATTTTCCCCCAAACGCTTCTAATTATTTTGATATTCAGCTAACCATTACAACCATTACTTATATTTAGTCTCCCCATAAATGTTCATTAGAAATGTGTTGAACGAAAATAGAGCGCTAATACCATCTTAATCTCATTCTAACCTTCAGACCTCACGTTTGCGCTAACCACAAGGTGTCTGTAGAGTTCTGTCACAGTGTTCCTTCTGTAGGGAATGCCTGGAGGTTGATAGGTTCATGTTATACGAAGCCTTGTGCCCAAACATTCCAAGTTGTGCTGAAGACTCATTTCATAGTACTGGCCCATGATACAAGAGAATGAGCTACAGCGCCTTTCGTGGCGTTTCTGATAATTCTTCTATTCCCCAATATTGCATTCTCGTCGTCAGACACACGTTCGTGTCTATTTGTGTGCAATTGACGTGATTCTACTTGACTGATTTCTTATCTGTTCGTACCTTTCGAATCTGTGTGTCAATGTTTTCGAAGCACGGCCTGTAATATTTACTATAGGTAAATATTGGCGAAAGAAGAAACGCTGCCCTCTTGTTTGATGAATTCAGAGACCATTACAAAGACGCATCACTCGATTCGTTTTTTTGAAAAACGTTTGTTTGGCTTTACGTCGGCCCGAGTTGCCGGGTTTACTTTATTAGTTCATCTGCATGTACGTAGGCGTTTTCATTTCGTTCTACCGTCATCGTTTTTTTCCATTTCGCGTTCAGCCAGTTGGCTCTCTCGCATTTCTTACTGGTTGCCGTATGTGAAAAGTGTTACGCGGACTTACGGAATGAACTAGCAGGTACGACTCCTTAACGTTTGTCGGTTTGTATTATGCTTCGTCTCGGATTCGAAACTGATGGTTTCTTCGGAAGTGGAAAAACCAGTAAAAGCACCGTTCTTTATTGTGAAGGTGTTGCCTACATCTGGAAGTGTTCTCAGCATCTTAGTGGATCTTACGGATTGGATTTGTTGAGGACTTGGACACTGCGAATGAGCCACTAAGACACGAATATTGCTGAAAGCGCAGGAGAATAGAATGTGAGGTTCCTTGCGCGAACTGCCCATCGTGATGACTGTAGATTGTTGTGGCCGGGTAGTTGGGCATTGTTAACAGGACTGAAATGAGGGGGTATCGAATTTCTGTGGATGTGGTGGGGGGAACATTTTAAACAAAGAGCGGCTGAATTCGGAGTAATTCCGCCGTCGTTTCTTTGCTGGTGTAGAATCAGAATGAAATACCTTGAGTGGTGCTGAAGGGCTCATTGAGGCAACATCCATTACTGAAGTTGACGAGAAAGGGAGCCAATTAAGCTGAAGATTGTGTGACCAAGGTGTGGTTAACGCATCTCCGTTAATATATGAGCCAGCCCCGCACTTTCTTGTCAACTATGCTACTTCACATCCCACGGTCGTTATTCAGCTATTCTGATCGCTGCTAATACAAGTTGCGAGGCTTTGCAATCAAAATTGATCGCTTTTCGTTCAGTTTATAAGAGCTTGGCTCATTCTTCTATTTAGACGCTGGCAGTGCTGAAGGTTCAGGAATTTGTTGGGTTGCCCCTAGTTATGTCACCGTTTTCATCGAGTAACAAGCAGTTAGGAAACTTATTTGATAGTATACACGATTTTTTTGGATAGGCTCGTGTCCGGTGCTTAGGAGTTGTAGGGCACTGCAAAAAGGAAGGACAACCAATCCGAAATTTCGTGGGACGTCCTCAATAACTATCAACGCTAGTAAACTACATTGCGTAGGTAACTTATGGGAATACGAACACGAGTTTCTTGAGAACGTCATCGTCATTTTTCCGCTGATGAAAATGTTATATTACCATTTCGTCATTCGGAACTGTCCACACTAAAGGTGTAGTTGAACAAAACATATATGTAGCCGGGTACATGGGCTTTTGTTGTGCCGAGAAAAGCAGATGGACAAAAATAGTGAACCAACTGGAATAATATTGAACATTTTTTGTTGGACAAGTTTTGAAATACATTGAACGAATTAGAATAGTTTCTATTGAATAGTTGTCGAAAAAACGGGTTTTGTTGACAAATTGAGAACACGGAACTCCCAGAGAAGCCCCCCGGTTCCATCATTCAGAATAGTTTAATTATAAGAAACTGAATCCTGATTGTTCTAGCACTTGATACACTTGGGTTTTTGAATCTTGATGTGGAAAACTGTGGATTTGTTTTCTCGTGGGCTTTGGAGACTTAACTTGACGTTGGTTGCAGTTTTTCGTCCTTGAAACGACCAAGTCGCGTGGTCATACTCCCACCGTCATCGCTCCGTGCGCCTTGCCATGTGCGTTTGATTAGAACAAGTGGAGGACAAGCTCCTCGAGCGAAAGCGTTTGTGCAAACTAACTAAAAGAATGGTACATTTGCTTGGATCCCCCCGGCAGTTATTACCAGTGACGTCTATCTAAGCTGAGCTGTGAATTCCCCTAGAATCTCCGGTTGTATAGCATATTCGCCTGGGGGTTGTATTTTAGTTTAGCGGCATGGGGTTTTGTTTTCTGTAGATATGACGTTTTAGTAGTCTGTGTGTGTAGTTTTTGTCGGATTTGCCTAGGAACGGCTGAATCGTTCTAGCTGGTTAGTTTGTTTTGTTTTGAAAGTGGAAAAGTAAGGTTATGAGCAATTACCATCGTTGGAGGAACGGCGGGGCCATATGTCGCAAAAATGAGTTTCATTTTATTTATCTCCAAAACAGCTCTTGAACGATTTTGGTTACATTTTCAAACTTCATTTTACTAAGTGCTCGAGTTTTGTTGTATAAATTTCTCCGCGAAAATTCAATGAATGATGGTGAGCGACAAAACTAACAACAAAACGTGGTTTTCTAACCTTTTGGTAAAATGGTTCTATTGGCTTTCATCAATCTCGCGAAGTGTCAATTAGTCACATATATTGTTCCCCATAAATATTTATTTTTCACCGTCTTCGGGATTTGTAACGAAAAAAATAAAATATAATTTCGTCGCTTATTCATTTCGTTGATATAGTCATTTTTCCCAGACGAAAACGTTTTACTACATAATTTGTTTACTTACCCTCAATGGGCTTAATGAAGTAAAAATAGGAGCAACTACGTGAGAAATGATTGCCCTAGGAAAACATTTTGTGTCGAGCGCCTGCTGGTTTTCCCCTACATCGCCTTCAACATGAACGATGAATATTTATTTTGTTTAGTCCCATCAATGTAATGAACGTATTTGTTGGTCTCTTCTCGGGCT
Source organism: Pachypeltis micranthus (assembly GCA_020466155.1). Taxonomy (NCBI): domain Eukaryota; kingdom Metazoa; phylum Arthropoda; class Insecta; order Hemiptera; family Miridae; genus Pachypeltis; species Pachypeltis micranthus. The sequence continues at coordinate 48,461,228 of CM035770.1, read as the reverse complement.
ACTTAATCGTGGTACTATGACCACCCCTCGTGCGGGTTGCCTAGCAGTTTCCTTCCGAGGCAGCGCACGGGTTTTAATTCGCACCCGAGTCTGGAACTTCTCGCTGAAAAATAATCTTTTTCTCGATCCCAACGAATAAGTTCGTGGTGGTGGGGGGGGGGGGGAATCAAGTAAGGATTTGGGTCAATCGGTCTGGTGGATTGCGACAGCAGCGACTCTCGTGAGAAGGAGAAGGTGGGTTCAGGATGGAAGGGTTTTGTGAGTAGAGGCGCAGCGTTAGAGCTCTTGACCTAATCAAGGACGCGCAAGGACGCCTGCTCTCACTATTTCGTTCAGACCTGAACGGTTTTTGTGCAGTTACAGCTCTGGCATTTAATGCAAGTCGCGTGTTGGGTTTTTGATTGAATTAAAGAAGTAATTGTATTTATGAACGTCATGAACCTGCTGTTCATCCAAGATACTAATTATCTCTTTCGCGTCATTCGATTGGCGTCAAACTCAAAGGACATCATGTATTGTCTTGAAATGAATGACTGCTCCCGTCATCCGTTAAGGCACTAGATAATTAACAGGCGATAACTAACTGATTGGTCTTAGTGCTCTCGTCGGATAATTTCAATGGCCGTTTGGCACTGAAAGTGGTTGCGGTATTTATTATCGCGGAATGTTACTTGGATCAAGTAACTACCGAGGGTGCTTGCCCGAAAGGTAGGGATTTCGCATAATGGAACGAACAACTCGTAATTATTAATGGCAGTAGATGTTGAACAGGTCGCCAAGGGCAGGGTGATAAATTACAGAAAATTCCTCAACAGTTAATGAGGAAGCAAATCTCTTTTCAAATGAGTGACTCCAATCGAGTGTAACTCTTAGGGTTTTGAGGTTACAATTTGGGTGAAATTTGTCACTTGTGAGGACCAACAACAATGTTTCTCGAGAAAATATTAGTGTTAATTACATGTAACTATACAGTGACATCGCAATTGGGTATATATTCACAAAATCTCGAATTCACCGTCAGTACGGTATTTAATTATTCCGACGTAGTAATAAAAAGTAAATTAAGTTCCAATTTTATCGAGTCGATATAGTTCTTACCAAACTCTGCAGCGAGGACTTTTTCTAGTAACATAAAAAGTCGGCGGGGAAGTCCATTTCTCAGGCCAGTAGCTGCCGTCTGAGTTCGATTAATTAAATTCGACGAGTTGAGGTCAATGAGTGCCGATTGCTTGATGTAGTCACAATGTTCCATTGTCTAACCTGAATAGTTTGACGTTAGAGTTTCCTCGTGTTTTTCAACGCTGGCGGTCTGTTGTAGTGCTAATAGTCCAATAAGTTCCTTACTCGGCTCCAAAGTAATTAGGAACAACCCACCAAAATTCTGGAATGCAGACTGCGCTCGACTTGGAAAACTTTTTTTCGCTGTGTGGTCCGTATAATTCCAGGTCGGCGATCCACCTAACCTTCTTACCAAAAACTCGCCTTGGGGGCACCTTAAATTCCGTATTTTTACTCAATAAAGGTATTCATGTTTGAGCAATTAAATGAATTCGAGATAATGGTGATCAGCAAGTTTGAGAAAGGAAGAAACGGGGCTGGTTAAATTGTACACCATATAGACTATCAAACATGTATTCAAACCACCACCATACAAGCATATTTTAGTGCCGAAATTGTTACTTTTTATTCATTTTGACGAATTTCACCATACATTTTCACGTAATATCCGTTGTGGGAAGTTCATTCGAATAACCGGAAAGACGTCGAACGGATCAATCGATACCCGGTGAATCTATGTAGAACTGGAGAAAATCGGGAGGTTTTGGCCCAAGAAATGAAGTTCCACGACATTGAGGAGGGGACAGGTTGTGGGGTCGTTCTAAAGTTCAAAAACTTATGGGAGTACAAAACCTGTTGGTGAGATGCAAAGGGTGTACAGACGGTTGTTTTGCCATGATGTTTGATCATCTTATGGTTCATTCTAGTTTAGACTGAAGATAAATTCGGGAATCGTGATTACTATATGCTTCCGAATAGACCTCACGTTTTACCTCGTAAAACTGCGTGAAAACAGATTTGATTATTTGCTGGAGCGTTGAACATAGCTGTATGTACGTTTTTTTTATTTATTTATATGTACGTTGCGCTGAGGACAGTTGCGTGATGCGTTCGCACCTGGTATTTAGATATGTCGCTGTAGATGGGGAGATAAGACGCTGTCTTATGGGAAATAATTGAATAGTGGTAGCTAGTGGAAAATCATTGGGCTTACTTTCGTTGTCCTGTATAATCAATTGTCAGCCATCCTTGTAAAATGTTCTAGTAAGTCTGATGTGGGTAGTTTGAGGGGTTACTGTTGGACTCAGTTGTCCTTCAACGAACTCCTTCATTTTCTCTTTATCCCTAACGTGGTTACGAGCAATAATCACAAAAACAGCGAGTAGCAGTACCTCTTGCTCAAATGGCCACCGCTGGACGCAGTAGACCGTTGAGCCCCTTGCGATTTGTCGTATTTCTTAACTAAAATCAGTGGTTCGAGGAGTAACTTCTTCAACAATTGACTCAAATTATAAAAATCTGTTCTTCGTGTTCTTGTGTTATCTGTTCTCTGTACGTTAAATCCTGTTGAGTGGAACCGTTTCAACTCTGATTGAGTGGGTGGTTTGGGGCACATAACATTAAATGACAAACACGTTCATTTGTGATAGGAAACTTCTGCAATAACAATGTTCTGCATATGTTAGGTTATTCATTGTTTTTCTTTTCTTGTTACAGGTGAGTTTGTGTCTCTTCACTGTGTTGTTTTTTTGCTGGTCACGTGAGTATCGCATTAAGTTTTAAAATCGTTCTAATTGGATTCCTCATCCTTTTCGTTCTTCGGATCGAGTCCATCGATCGATATTATTAGGGATTTGTCTTGCCACGTAATGGCGGCACAGAACTATTCATCATCTCGGTGATGTCACTCACCCACTGTTATGGTGCGCTTGGGAGTTTCAACTTGTGAAACTCGTCGCCTGGTGAGTTTGCTGGGAATCACGCTCCAATCGAATCAAATATGGAAAAAGTTGTCTTGCCTTCAAGTCAACCACAGAGTAGGACTTCTCTCTGAAGCTAAGACACATTGGCATGGCTTTGTCTACAGAAGTTATGTACGAGGTGACGACGCTCTTATATAATTTATCGGGTGGAGTGGAGCCAAGTACACATCAGTTAACACATACTTTACCACTACTAAAAGTAGTTGACCACTACGCTAGCTACTCACCACTACTAATACTGTGACTGTGTTATTATGACTATAATAATGAATTCTGGAATTTGAAGTTTCTTGGTAGAATGTTGAAAACATATGAATTACATGAGTTCTAAGCTTTTGTATGTACGTTATATGTATGAACGTTGTGCGATTATATTTTGTTGAAGTTGACGTTAAGAGTATGGTGCGAAGCATCACACAACTTTCTCGACCCCTATGAATATCGCCGCTGGAGCTTCGTTGAACGCTTGTAGGTTCGCATTTCTGCTCATATTTTGGTGCAAGAGGCCGTAAATGAAATAGTTGTCGGGTAGGAAATGTCGCCAGAAGATCCTTCGTCAGTTTGGTCAAATTCAGATTTGAGAGAGTATTTTGAAATAATGTCGAAAACATGAAGGAAAAAAAGCTTCTTTCAACAGATTTTGGTTATCTTTGTTCAATTTGACCACCAGAAGGAGAGCAATATACGTTTCATCTCTGTTCGACAATCAGGAGAGCGTTGTCTAGAACAGTACGCAGGTGACTAGTTTCAGACACGCACGATGATTTTGATGCAATTATTGAGATTTTCATTTCTTTCAAAACCTCTAGTTTCTTATTCTTCTGAATAAAGGCTATTTTTCACAACCCCTCCCTCACCACCGCCCTTGAAAGTTGGGGTCAAATTTTGCCTCTAACGTGGTCTGAATAATCCGTTCGTTCGTACAAAAATTGTGTTCGTCGCGTCGTGCCAATTGCCTTCAGGCCCCTTTCGTATCGTTTACTAGTATGCTGAATCGAATGGAGTGTGTCTCGTAGGTGTGAGACTACGTCGAGGTGCACAAGGGAATAATAAATAAACCCTCTCACTGCACTTTCACGGAGGTATTTATTGATGACGAAAGTCGATTAGTCGATGGTACTTAGCAAGTTTCCTCATTTCTGGTACGTTTTGGTCCGTGTCCCAACCCATTGACTGATAGCAACGAGTTGATTATTCGGTTCAGCGGCTCTCATACGAAGTTGGTTGTAGACGCATGGATCGCGAGCCGAACGTAGGTTTTCCGGTTCAGTGGGCTTCAAAACGTGAAGGTCCGATAAAATGTATGGTTTTTGTACAACTACAATAATTCCTTACCCGGGTGGAAGCGCACTGTAAGTAAAGCACATTATTTTGATGATCTAAGTGGAGTGTGATGTATCTGATCCTTTCCGGCTTCATCTCAAAAGGTTCACGGTGAATGACGGTTACAGTTTTGTGTGAGGCTACTCGTTGTGCACATTCGCATGACTTGCCATTTATGCAGCGTTATCTCCAATTAGTCCGCCATCAATTAATGGGTCTGTTCGAAGGCCTCGAATTGTGACCGGAGACGTTTCGTCGTCTCATCGTTATAACCGACGCGCCCCGTCATTTCGCTAAAAATATGTTGTAGGGCGGACTACGGACTAAATTAAGTCGTCATACAGAGGGAATTCGGCAGTCTCTCGTCGGTTGTGGGATCCCATTGTGGAGGAGAGCAGATGATTAGAACCGGAGGATGTGACGTAAAAAGCGCAGGCGCCCGGCAACACCTTCACCTCGCAACTCTCACTTCAGAGCCGCCTTTTTCTCATGTAAGGGCGGCCTCATTCCTGAGTCATGGCCGTCGCTCCCTCCACAATACGCCCATGGCCTTATTTCCTGCCAACCTGGCCTGCCCTGGGGTCTGGTGGTCTCCCTTATCGGCTTTATCTAAGAGCCAATGGACTAGTCCCTCACATAGTTCCAAGTCGTACGTATGACGTGGCCACCCTAAAAAATAATTGCTGGCGATTTCACTCCCTCGTGAACTCAGTGTGGTGTTGGCACCTCATTAGACGCTCGCCGTATACTGACTCTTCAGTTAATAAAACGCTTCCAAACATCACCTTATCTTTCAAAATGGCATTTTGGAACGGAATTGATCCCCTCCCCCTCCCACATAATTCAAGTTTTTTCTATAAATTCTATGTAATTGGAGAAACGTCCAGTTTTCTTCAGATTTTATTTTCCTTACTCTTACGAAGTATATGCGATGTTCATACTAAACATCTAATTAATATTATGAAAGTACTTTTAAGAAAAACGTGGTGTGATCACTACCATCAGTCAGTTTTAGACGGATTTTGCTCATACTTTTACCTGGGCGCCCCACAGTGATTCTCTTGGCTAAATATAAAATCTGAGCCGTTATTTCTCAAACGCGTTCAGACACACAGACCATTTTCCCTAAAGGTTTTTTCCAGACTTGAGAAACTCAACTGTTTTTCTTCAGCCACTCACCCAACTTTCCACCCAACTCCGTAGGGCTAAGTAAAGTACAACAAAGAAACGGAATACCTTCTTGTTTCATGTGAACAATTCCATATAATGTGGTTCAAGGCGTAGACTGATAATCGTACACGTGGTGATTACCGATGTCTACATACCTTAGAGGGTGGCCCTGACTCCAATTCCTCCTGCTGATTGTCATTTAAAATCTGTCTTGTGTTTTTAGTTCGTTAATATCCTGCCCAATTTTTTTTTCTTTTTGAAAAGTGGAGTCGTAGCCCTCTGCTGAGGAGCCGAGCCGCATCGCCACTCATTTTCACTTATAAATGGCCGTCGCGACGATATGAATTAGCAACAGGTTTAAGAGAGTTAGCTAATGATCTTTGCCCATTAACTGGGGCGTCACAATGAAATCCTTCAACCGTGCCAATGAACAGACTCCGCCATTGGTCATTAGAAGCCGACTTCGCTCGACTGTGATGCCGTGATGAACATCGACACACATCGACGTCTTCAATTAGCGTTGTGGTGGGGATTGGAGTAAATTTTTCGAGCATACAATCCGTCATTCTGCTGAAAAGTCGTAAAGGAACCATCCACCCCCCTGATCAATTCTGTCCTAATCAGAGCTACTTGACCGCTGAACCCGTTACGACCACTACAGAATGGAGGGGGTTTTTCTAACCCTTAACAGCTGATAGTTTAAATTAACTCCCCCTTCAACTGACGGTTACTATGGGGCGGTTTGTTCTTCGTAGTGAAGTTATTATCCTGCTTGGCAACGTGGGTATAGCCCAATTATTAAGAGAAGCGTCAATACGCTCCCCGTTCAGTTTAGTGCTTCATAGTCACTTATTTTCTTATGTTCCGCCCTTTCCTTGAAACTAGCGTGTTTTTCCTTCATCCTCGCGTTGAATTCCCTTGCTCAATACTCACGGCTTCTTCGAACAGTCCGGCTTGACCCTGAAAGTCAAACACGTTATTATCGTTTGCATTGAAATGCCCACTTTTTTTCGATCAAGAGTTGAAAAGTGAAGCTGAAGCCTTGAGCTCACCAGCCCATAATTTACCTATAAATTGCGTAGTTTCATAATGCCTTCCTGGTTTTTTTTTTCAACAAAACTGCGTTGATAATTTTTTAATCTTTTTATTCAATGAGAAATTTATCTTTTTATTCCCGTTAACGTGTGTGGTTGTATTCCTCTGCTTCACGCTACTTTGTATGTTCCCCATCGATGTCTATAAAATCCTTTTGGACATTTGGCTTCTGAACTTGTGTGTGGTTGTGTTGGAAACTAAAAATATAGGGCGCATCTCTCAATCATGTTCATCACTAGCAACTAATCCAATTTGCTTACAGAAATGTCATATTCATATGTCTTTCGGAATTTATTAGGCTGCTGCTAGTCATCTCGACGAGTTCTCAGTAACCGTTGCTAAGGTGTATTTTAATGGGTTTCGCTCTTCTTGAGTCATTGGACGGAGATTGCCTAGCACGTTGGCTAAGGGAGTGAGAATAGCGTGTAAATGTTGCCAGTTGTGGAAATCAGACCAATCAAGATGTGGCGATTCATGTGTGACCGCTTGCAAAGTTGAAATGGAACGATCTAGTGCTATATAGAACCAAACATCGCATCAGGCCTAACAAAACTCATTTAAAAAAAAAAATTAATTCGAGTATTTCAACCGTACTTTTTCCCTATTAACGCAGTGCTAAGAAAATTGAAAAAAGAAGAAGGAAACTCAGCTGCGTGCACAACCTGCACGGCAAGGGATTTTTCTAATATTAGCCATCCCCCTCTTTCCATTACTTCCTTCAGTCGACGAGGGCGATAGTGTGTGCCGTGGCGGGGTGACGGGAGACCCCTAAGTGAGAGCCAGTTTCATGTCTACCATGTGACCCCTCTGAGCCGCTCATTCAGAGGGGATTTTTGTTATTTTTTCAAATTCCGGTTTTTTAAAATAGAAATTTACGTTCGCAACGCGATTTCAATTGCCGAATGCGTCGATAGTTAGAAAAAAAAATTAGTTCTACTTTTATACTCTATTGTTTAATCTACCCGTGCTGTGATTTCCGTATGTTCCGCCACTCGTCAAAAATCACGAAATTTCCTGCCTTTTTGACTGTAGCGAACGGCGCTAATTTCTTCCCGATTCAAAAATTCCAAACGTGATTCCCCGTTTTGCGGGTTTTAACTTTTTTCAGTTTCAAATTACTTATTAAATTTAAACTTATTAGCGCAAAAATGCCGCAAAAACGACGAAGTCGCTCAGGGCGGAGGAGCCGAGCTTCCAGTGCGTCTGGAAAAGAAGATAATGCGAGAAGATCCTCTTTGTCCGGCCAGTCAACCCCACAACTACCTCCTCAGGATGATCAGAGTAATTTCGATGTGATTTTATGATTTCATGTGTTTCAATAGTACGAGCAAATAATTTTTAGCCACGTAATGGTGCGCGGTAGAGAAGAAAGAGCTTGTGCTCCTCCTTGAACAAACTTAACCTCTCCTCTTTTTGAGGCGAACTTTATTTTTAGAGTGAGTTTGTCCGAATCGACTATTTATGGTGCCGCGGAATTCGTTTTAATAATCTGGTAGGAAGGGAATCCCCCTAAACCTCGCCGCATTTCCGATGTTAATCCGATGTGAATTGATAAAATGTTCGTCTTTAAATTGATCATCGCAATTCTCACTTTTCTCCTTGAGAATGTCAGAGGGTATCGAATTTCCGTTCTTAAAGCTCCATGTTTACTTTCTTCGCTCTGGATGAACACGAAACTGAGATCGACTGATTTTGTTGAAATATTCGTTCATGAACTGCCTGCTTGAGCTCTCAAAACAATTGTGTCGAGCTCATGAATGTCGCCCATTACTTTCGGACTCAGAAAGTTTATAATCAGCGTTTTGTCCAACTTTCGTGTTTCTGATGCATCGAACACTTTTCCTCATTCTGAACCTCTGTAAATTCGATGAAAGGGAATTTACATGGGCGATGCAGAACGAAATGTAAGTTCCTAGTTAGCTGTGAGCAGGAGAGGTGTATGTTGGATTCAAATCGCAGCTGGCGGTTTTTTTCCCAAATAAATTGTGTAAAAGCGAGCCCGGGAGAATAGCATTTTTGGTGTACTGTACTCTCTTCAACGGATGATTACAGAAATATGGACGAAGAACAAAATAAGGCTGTGAGTTGCTACTAGACACTTCGTTGGGTTAATTGAATTGGATCTCGGATTTCACTCTGGTAATTTGGAAAAATTAAACACTTCATTGGCGCTTTTCGGCATCTCCGTTCTCCGAATTTTGACAAAATCATTTATAGATAACGCAAATTAGGTAGCGATTAAAATATAATTTGAACGTTTAATCATAATGGTGCTAACCATTTTCGAGATAAATTTGAAACCCCCTCAAGTCTGAAGCCAACTACAGTTATCATGGTTATCAAAACACCAATTTTTTCTCAATAGGGGGCTACAACGATTTTGATTAATTGTTCTGTATGGACAGTTCCTAATGGCTACAGGTACAGTAAAATTGTTATCCGTGAAGTATCACAATCAATTATTAAATATTTCGGCGAAAATAGATTTGAGTGTAATTTGTTCTTTATGAATACCTCCAGTATTAGCGCTCTCAAAACAATCATCTTGACAGTCCAACAAGTAACTACTCAATAACGGCCACACGATAATTAGCGGTAACCCTCAAAATTCTGGAATGCAATTATTGTTCATTGGTTAACCGAGTTTTTTCAGTGTTCCAGAAGCATGAACATCAACGTTTCTAAAAAGTTATTGTAACGATATCTTACATTGTCTTTAGATTGGTCGCTCAAGGAAGGTCGTGAAATAGATTGAGGTAATCCAATAAATTCCGAACTCATTACCAGTTTCTATATAAAACGTTGCGCCAAGATCTACCAAGTGCAGAGTGAAAAACTGATCAGAGGGGTAAAAATCATTGAATGCGCTTGAAGCTAAGAGAAGTTGTACGCGATGGCATCCATGCACGTATTTATCATAGTTTTTCAATCCCCACACTCGCTACTATTGTCTTTTTGTCCACAATACCGTCGTCTGTGAGTTTGAAGCGATCTGTCGATTGAATGTATTTGTATGTATTGTGTTGTTTTTGTATGTGTTATCTCATTGATAACGAGAACCATATGCCTGCGTCAAAATTATGCTCGGATCTGCTCTATGTAGGCGCTGCTAAAAATCAAAATTCTTAATAAAAAAAAAATGTGAAAGAATCTTGTTTTTGCCTTGGGTTCACAGACATTAGAGGAGGACAACACTTCGGAGTTGTGTAGCAACACTTGTATTTTGAGTCAAGTTCGGCGATTGGACTCTGCAAACGGTTTGTTTGGGTTCGTGGGCCAATAAAGTGGTTCATCTGCTCAGGCTTCGGTTTAAGGTATAACCTTTGTGCGTTGGTTCTGACGTATATTCACCTGCTCTCAGCCTGCGTTCTCCGGCCCGTGGATGTTGCATCCGTCCAATCGCTGTCGCGACAAACTGACGGGCTATTTTACCTCCTGGGCCTTCTTCTTTTGTCTAGCCGTTTCCTGATACGTCAATCATATTCAGACTACGCTCGTATTGCTCTCTGACCTGTTACGCTATTCATTGCCTTCCCTTAACGAAACGCTGCCAAAGGTTTCGTGGAGGCAACAACAGAAAGGACGACCTTCACGTTAGTTCGAGTCAGCCATTCCCTTAACTCACCATTGCGTAATTAATTTCCTCTTCAATTTTGTATTGAGTAATAGAATCCTCAAGGTTTCGTGTATCGCTTTGGAATGTAATCGACCGCTCTAAGCTGCCTTTAGTTTTTCATAAATTTCCCGATGGTTTTTGTTCAATGATGCTGATGAATTTCTTCACCTGAAGGAAAATGTCTTTTATTTTTCGACATGTGGAAAATTGACATTCTGAGAACAAGACCAGGCGATACTCGCTGAGAAATCAAAACAGTATTTTTTGAAACTAGTACATATATGCGTATATTTGGTCAATTGGTAAAATATGCAGTTACAGGGAAAAACGCTTTCTCTGGGAGTCCCGAGGTGCTCAGTGTCAAGACCTCATCGTCGAGCGAAGGAAATATAAAAGATGTAGTGAGGGGGTTTTATGCGTATTTCTGAGCCTGAGGCCTCATAACTTAGTCGATTCTGGAGATTGAAGAAGGTACGGCTGAAAACCCTTGTTGAGAAAGAATACGAGTAGAAGGTATTCTAGCGTCAGGCAACATGATAAATATTGCTCTCGTTTTATTCCTCTGTTCCTCGAAACATATTTTCGTATAACTACGTGCACATAAATATTGAGATCATTGGGTAAGTGGGCCTTCAGCAGCAGTTGTTAGGGGTGAGTCAGGGCTGGGGCCCAAGAAAATGACACCATTATTTGAACAACGGAGTAGAAACACATGCAGCGTAGTTCTGAAAGGCGAATTGTAGAACTAGCTTTCCACTTTGTTCTGGTATTGACTGCTTTCTCTTTACGGGCAGTATCAGCTTCTTTTTTTTTAAATTATTGTAAATGCACGCTAATTTCCCGTGTATGTGTGTTTATATATTTACTTTAAATCAGTTACGTTTCTATAACCCATAAAAGGAAATGGCTTATAGTGTTGGATCGCCCTCCTTGTGTTAATGGTTGGATAGCACGGTAGGTCCTGTCATGAGTAGCTGACAAACTGCAGTCAGATCCTCACATTCACATCATCTGAAAAGACTTGCCACTCGTCGAAGCCTCTCCCACCTGTAACATCCAAAAATATCAGTCTCTGATAGTGTTGATCTGATTTATGATTATGTTGTTGTGGCATGTATTGCAATTTCGTATTGCGTCAATTAGGCCCCTCACCCCTGTCTGTTCCGGCACGATGGCCTGGTGGGGTAAGAAATGTCCCAGGTTAGTCCCACGCTTTTTCATCCCCGCCACCACATTTCTAGAAATAGACTAGATTAATAAAACGTTTGCTCAGTCGAATTAAGGCTTTAAATGTTGAAAAATGCGGAAATGGAAATTTTATTCTACGGCTAAGTTACGTTACTGTTTGGTGCATTCTGAAGAAGATCGAGAAACTAAACAAAAAATGTCAACCCCACTAAACGTGTTTTTCGAGTTGACGAACGATTGTTTGTCGATCGATTGTTGAGCAATGTGACCTTTCTTATCCACCTGAAAGCGGCATGTGGAGTACTCGTGATCCCATTGATGAAATCTGGTGCTTTGCTAATTTGTTTGCTCGGCGTCTTTTCAAATAGAACGTAGATTTCTTCTTGTCGTTGAAGTTCAGTCTCACGAATTATATAGATCATGTTGATGAGCCCCTGGCAAACATCTTTATCCGAGTGTTCGTGGCCTTCCTGGTTTGTTTGTACTTTCCCTTTGTTTAGTTAGCATGCTCAGTGTAGCACCACCTTTCTCTCAGTTAGATAACTCCAATCCTGGTGTTGACACTGCCGATGCGAGGTCTTGTATGGCGACCACAATTTTTCTTATTAGAAATCACATCAACGTTCGCTAAAAACGCACACCACCGTCCCCAAAGGCGTGAGTGTTGTGCCGTATTGTTAGCTAAAAACTACGAAGTGCTCGAATGGAGTAACTCTGGAACTCTCCCCTTTAGAAATTTCCTCTCTCTTTATTGCCAATTCCTGATCTTTATTCTAGTACAAATCTAGTTTGTATGTGGCATTGTGATCCTGAGTTGAGTGCGTTAGACGGGAAACTTCGTTGGCGTTTGTTGAATGCATTTGTCGCAGAGGTTTGTGGGGTAGGGATAATAAATTGTAGGTGTCAGGTGACAAAAACTACCCTGTGCTTATTAGAAAAATTATTTTATTTTCTTGTTCTTCTATTACGCGCGGAGAACCAAACCTGAGTTTGATTCAAGTCATTGAAGCATTCTTTGTGATGAGAAAACCTTTTTGCGTGATGTTCAAAAAGCTTCTAGTTATGGTGCATTTTGATATTATTTACTTTCTGCCCTCTTCGATGAGTAATTACTAATCCTATGCCAAAAAATAGGAAATTGACTGGTACAATATAGAAATAGTTTTTAATCGAAGATTCGTGACATATTTTGTGGAAAAAAGTATTTTGTGGATATTAAAAACATTGAATCTTATCCACTACTTCTCTCCACCAAGAACCGTGGAAGTAACACCTTACAGAGAGATTTGTCTAGCCACCAGGACGAGTGAGCTGCACTGCCCACAACTGGCAATCGTCTGCGGTCTAATTCGACGAGGCCGTTGAACTTGAACCCACGTGCACCAGTTGTTCTTGATGCGCACCTGATCTTTCCATGCCGTCGCCAATTATCATCCCGCATCACACCTCTCAGTCACGTCGAGCTGTCTGTTGTGTGACTTGAGTGGTAAACAAGAGCGAATTTCGACTACGCCGGCCGATGAATTCAAAACGTAAATTAAAGGGCGTTTGAACTTCTTCCGGTTAGGCGAATTTCGCACGTAATTATTTGACTCCATTGGAGGAATGTCAGGTGGGCACTTCGAACGGTTGCTGCTTTGTTGCTAGTCAGGAGTTGCCACTTGAGCAGTTCAGTGCCATCTATCGAGGGCGCTCATCATTTGATCGAAAAAATAACTGGAATCAGCTTCGAACTAGAGAACTAAGTTATCTAATCAGCTGAAAAAAAATTTCATCAGACCTTCTTGTTTCCTTTGCAAAAACACCATTTGATGAATAAATCGTCTGTCAACGCGTTTGAGTTCAAAATTCAGCCTGAAGATCAACACAAGACGTCGGGCATAACAGTCGCTGCGAGGAAAACACCTTTTTTCTCACTGGCGTCTCTGACGATTTTGTTAGAATATTTTTATCTAAACAGCTGCTGGTAACAGAACGTTAATACATTTGTCGCAAAATGGCGTGAGCAGCATCATAAATTACCAAACATTTCGACAGAAGTCGATCTTGCTACAGTTTTACAAAGTAGCGTTCTCACGAAAATGGTACTGCTAGTCCAGTGGACTACTTGCACGATAAATTCTGGAATGCAAAGCAATTTCGCAACGATTAACTAACATGCCCTTGGGGGAAAAACGACTAACTTCTTCTCGCAGTGTTTAACAACTTCAACAAAGACAACTTCGAAAGAAAGTTGTTTATGAATTCTACGTTTCCTCCGTTCCATTTGAGATAAAATCGGTTCATGTTTTCGTTCGAACTCAACGTGCTACTACGAATCGTCACAATGGAAACCCAAAATATTTTTTTTTCTCTATACGGCTCCAACGACTTGGCGGGGGTTAAAGTAAGTCGAACAAACTAAGGTGGAACCCACCACACCTCAACTTTCTTATATTCGACGACTTTCCTCAGTTCATTAGTTTAAATAATTTTCCTCAATTAACTGCCTGAAATTAGCTGGCGGTTCATCTCACATTTTATTGAGTAACCGATGTGTTCGTAATTGATTCAATTAACTTTATCGTTTTTATAGTTTCGTTCTCGTGCTGGATTTATGAGGGGAAAAGGCCCATGAGCGAGCTAGTAAAATTGGTGATAGTTTTAGCCAGTTGGGATTTTCTTGGGATTTCTCCTGTTAACGAAAATTGCGTATGGGCAACCAATCGTGAATAAGAGCATTTCCTCATATTTTTTGGTAGTAAAACTCGCATATCTTTTTCGTCGAAAGGGCATTAACGAGCAAAATTGCTTAAGTTCGTCAATTATATGCAAATAACGATTGAAAGTGATTTGGTTCTCTCTCTCTCTCTCAAGTTCGACTGGTCCACAGATTCGCTCACAATAAGATTTCAAGAAAAACAAAAAAAACATGTCACTATCGTAACTTCGTATGAACTTTTCTACTTCGTAGTCCTGATGAATGAAACTGAAGTGAAGCAAAAAAGCATTTCCTTTATTTCGTTAGGTGGTTCGATATCAATAACCTTCATTGATTTTTCTTTCAAACGCAACGTGAACTTCTAGTGCGTAGTTATAACTAAACTCGTGCTATGAAATCCCTTTGTTGTGGCTAGTGGTTGCGTGCAGAGCAGATGGCGGCTCTTTCGATTCCCAGAACATCTATCCGCTGTTTCACGCTGGAGCCCAGTTTCAACTGGTAAAATCCTCGCATCCTTTGACGCCTCCAACTCGACTGTCCAGCTCAAAAGAGCTTTTCAGAGCCTGTACGATCCACACAGCACCGCTGGACAAGTTACTGGCAGTAGGGAATGTGTGATGCATTCCGTCTGTTATTTCGAGGGGAGTGAGACACTTGATATTTCACTTTTTCCATTCCTCGTCTATTTTACCAATCCAGAATTGAATTGAGCAGAATTACTTCGAATTTGAACACTTGTGTGTTCTTTCTATTAACGTGTGTTATGTATGCTCTGTTGTGAACAGTCATTGGATGCATCATTGTATTGTTATTGCTGTACTCGTAATAATGGAAATCGTAGTGCTCGACGGCCTTGGACAATTTGGACTTTTCCTAACAGTTCAAGATTTCAGTGATTCCAATGAATATGTTGTGTGACTCTATGCTCTTCATGATTTATCTTGGTTTTTCCTCGTTTCAGTTGGAAAGGTCCTGCAGAGACCGAAAAAGAAGCCCAACCAGATCCGGAGGGGAGTCGACAAATCAGGAACGGTCATGGACGCTTTCTTCGATTCAGACACCGCTCCCGCCGCCACTCAGCCATCTCCTGCACCTCGAGATCCATCGCCGCCTCCACCCGCTAAAGAACCAACTCCTCCGGCTGCCCCCGTCGTCGAGCCACCGTCTCACTTCCCGGCCAAGAACTCAACCATCGCTCCTGTCGTAGAAGTTGAGGTATGTGATGGTTCCTCTTGAAACTCTGGAGATTAGGTTGTGTTCAACATTTGAGCCGGAGGTAACACGAAGCTGGTAGCGAAAAGTTCGTGTGATGGAAACACCCAATTTGCTTGATGGAGGGTATCCCTGTCTGAGGTTTGGCCGAAAATTGTCCAAGTAAGATTCATACAGGCTTGTTTTGTTCTCGACTCTTATTATGCTAGGTAGGAAGAATCATTATCTTGAAAATCAGCCTCGTAAAAATGATCACTGTTTTTTTGATCTCCCACTTTTCAAATCCCACATGATCTGTCACTGCCATTTTCCAGTATCAACAGTTCTTGTTATCAATTATTCCCATTTCAAGCGTATTGCATTTGCTGAAGTCGTTTGGCAGCACTTCTATTATCTATTGGGGGGGGGGGGAGTT
Source organism: Pachypeltis micranthus (assembly GCA_020466155.1). Taxonomy (NCBI): domain Eukaryota; kingdom Metazoa; phylum Arthropoda; class Insecta; order Hemiptera; family Miridae; genus Pachypeltis; species Pachypeltis micranthus. Next base: position 48,445,467 of record CM035770.1, on the reverse strand, counting down.
ATTTGGCAAATGGCAAGTGATGATGGAATCTTCATGGATCATGACGAGTACAATCCCCCTTGACGTTCTAGAACGAATGAGGCAAAGAAGGGGCTACTAGTTCACTCTGAGCCTGGTTGGAGGCCATTTCTCTGCATAGATATCGGTCTTTGTTATTTGGTGAACTCGTACAATTTGGGTGGGGGTGGGGGTGTACGAAATTGGGATGGTTTGAGCTCAGTGAACAGAAAACATCATCATTTTGCCATTTGGGGTCAACATATAACAGTGATAACCCGCCGGATGGGTTGTTGTAATGAACTATAGCTCAGGTGAACTGGCACATCCGAATGAGGAAGGAACTCTGGTGCTCCTCATCTATCATGATTCAGTTCGAGCTCAGGATAAAGAAACGTGATAGACGCGTACTTGAAAGTTTTTTGGGTTACTGCGGCACATTGAGGTGGTCAGGATACAGAGATGGTAATTCAGATATCTCTTTCTCTCTCTCACTACTATTTTTCTGACATATTTTAATCTTAATGGACGGCAGTTAATAAAATGCCTTTAAAGTTCCCAATTCGAGAGGATGTTTTGTAATTAAAGCCGTCTTCTCATCACAAACTGTTCTGTTTAAGGATATTGGAATTAGCTGCTTCTCATATTTTTCCCTTGCTTTATAATGGTGCATCAGAATTCGCCCAGAATCAGGGTTTTATACTGCACATGTTAGGAATGACATGCAATGGCTAAAGAAAACGCGGCACGTTATTCTACATTCTACACTCTTCTGAGCAGATATGTTAGCGGGTTCTGCCCTTCGTGTCATGCTGTTGTCCTATAGAAGAAACCTCTTTAGATCAGGAAGACACCAAAATTCATGAATAACATATCTATCTCCCTAGTCTCCATATTAGTCAAGCTTTTGTCCCGCCAACAGTTGGGAATCTGCCCAGTGGATGGTTGCTGTGAGTGCGTGATGGTGTGAAGGAGTCTTCATTGTGGCTTTTGTCTTATTGATTATCACGTGGTGTTGCTGTCTGCTGCGTTCCTAAAATCTTGCTAACGTAGTAAAAATCAACCGCCAGTTTTCAACCCCCTGAAATTAGTTTAGTAAATAATTATATCTTCGTAAGTACCCTTCAAATCTTTTGTTTTGGCCTGTACACAGTTTCTGTTTCAAAATTGGTGGGGCAGTGTTTATATAGTGACTGATTTAGTGAATTCCAGCGAGACAGTAAATTAACAAAATATTTGCCATAGAAGCGGAATGTTGCCGAAACATGTTCTTGTGTCACTGCCCATTGCCTCAACAAACGTTCGAGAATTATCGTCTCAATGATTAGATTTAGTATGAGAATTGCTCTGATCTTCTGAGAAATGAGGAGCACTTTGTCCCCTTAATATGAGAGACGATTCAATTCTCGAGATAGTACTAATAACTATCCCATCAGCCCACTGGGCACACTATTATTAGTGTGGTGTTTCATAGTCAATTGGAGCGTAGGATCTCTCTTAGGCCACACCTCGCCTGTCCCTGGGTTTTACCTTGTTGAGCCCGGTAGCAAAATACACTAGTTTCTTTATTCAGTCCCATAAGGTTAGGGTGTATTTATGCAAGTGAGAAGTTATGCCTAACTGCTGAAGCCAGTTGTTCTCATTACATTTGAGATGAATCGTCAGAGTGATGAGTGTTCTCACTGATAAGTGCCTTGCTCTGCCTCTTCTCCCAGTTCCTAAAGTCAAGAAAAGTGACCTCTGATCCATCTTCAGGCTTGGGTTTATGAGTGATGTGTGATGTTCATAAGAAGGCGCACTCGTAACCAACCAAGAATGTTAATATTTTCCTTAATGCTGAAACATGCAACAAATCTGTTCTGCTGCACGTTCCGTTGTTTATTTCTACAAACATTCAAGAATTATCGTCTCAATGATTAGATTTTGTATGAGAATTGTTCTGATCTTTTGGGAAATGAGGAACACCTTGTCCCCTTAATATGAGAGGCGATGTAATCCTTGTGACAGTAATTGCAGCCAACTACTCGTATCATCGCACTAATAGTTATTATTCTCTATTAAATAAGAACAAGATTAAGAGAACTAGGGTTCTTAGTGTTCATTGATCTGGTGGGGGCTGAAGTAGGGGTGTCACGAGCTGTATATGTTCAGTCTCAGTTCATTGGTTTACAACTTAAGATCTCATGTTCATTAATAGAATTAAATCTAGACCTCAGCCAGTGCGTTACGAACACAGGACGAATAAAACTCAGTGGTTGAGAGTAATTAATAAAGTCCATTCACGAGAATTTGGGCCTCAGTGGAATGCCTCGTGTAGAAAGATGTGCGTTTCCACCGTTTTGAGCGATGTTTCATGCAGTACGGCGCTGCAAAGAGATTGTCATCCAGTGGGCTATGGCAGAGCGTCACGCCCTGGATGAATGTGTCCAGGTCAGTGTCGAGGTCAGAGCTTCCTCGAAATTCTTTTCGTATGATAATATCGGAACAAGAAAAAATTGACTTCTTTCCCTGTCACTCTTTTTTGTATCTTGGGCTGCATTTGGTGCCTGTTAGACCAGCTCGGATTAGGCAGCAAGATGTTTGTATGCACTCCAGGTTGACATAGAATGCTGAAATATTAACGTAACGCTATTAAACGGTCTAACAACAGTTCGATTACAACACATGGTTACCGTGGGTAAGTGCTAGTGACAATATATGTATGATGTGCGTTTTATGGAATCATCAATGGATTATGTGTCATTGTCGACGCAATGAGAATCCCGTAGATGCCAGAAATATTTCAAATCATTAGTCGAGGGAGGAAAATAAGTCGAGGAAGAATCCAGCTAATGAAAGGGCAAAGTGGCTCCGCATTTCTTGGTTTCACTACGTTTTCCTGGGATCATTCAAGGGGGACGATGGAGTTCCCTGCAGAGACCTGGAAAATCTCACGATTGTCGAACATGAAACGTGCATGTAGCTTATGTGTGAATGTAGTTTGCTACATTCGGATTCATCCATTTAAAAATATATATTCACAAAAAGCGCGAAACATTCCCTCGAAGAACTATTGAGTTTTGTTCCCAGTAGGCCCTGACCTACGAGTATAAAATAACACACCCAGAGGAGCAACCCCCAGTAAATTCTAAAATCAGAATTAAAAGGGCGTCAAATTATGGGACTGGCAATCTGCACCTAGTGTTTCTGTGAGGCTTGGAATCACCTTCGAATGCCTCTCAGATAAAAATATAAAATATTTGTTTCGCCTTGAAAAACGACGAACGAGGCGATGCCATGGGAGGGAAACTGGTGTAGAGATGGAAGGCTCGGGAAGAGAAACGGGATTATTAGTCTACACTGAGCATGCAATTCATAGCGATTCGATCACTGGAAGCGCTACATTGTGCACAACCAAACATGGCCCCTTCCACAATATTTTGCTGAGGTATGCTGGTTTTGTAAAGCGTCAAACGAGGTAATTCTACCCTCCTGGACGTTAGTACTCTATTTAGTAAACCTCAGAACTCAACCTGCCTCCATAATTAATCATTGTAAATTATAAAGCTTGAACTCGACATGCGCCTTCTTCACATTAGCTTTCTTTATCGTCTCGATGATTAAATTTGAATGAAAACGGCTCTGATCTTTCGAGAGATGAAGAGCACATTGTCCCCTTAATATGAGAGACGCGCTGAGCGGCACTATCATAAAAGTGTTCGTAATAATTCATAACGATTTCTAACCTTGGTGTGTCTACATTGTGTTGTAGTTTCTGCAGAAAGATGAAATTGAGACCAAAGAAAATGATGCTGTCGCGGATAATAACGATTACTCAACGGGTAATGACATCGATGCCATGGTCGCAGCCAAAAACGAGGAAAATACGAAGGTAAGCGTCTCGAATTTAATACTATTTATGAATCGTTCTTTCGAATTCCCTTCAAATTCAATATGTGCGTGTTTTTCGTAGGTCTCTGAGGCCGCTAATAATAATAATAACAACAACAACATCACCACCAACAGCGTTACTCCCGAAATAGTTAAAGATGACGAAGAAGCCAACAAAGAAAACGAAGTGGCGGTGGAGCAAGAGGAAAATGAGGCGGAGCCTCAAAATATTAAGTCGATGACTATAGAAAGGTCTTCAGCTCAGCCGACTCTCAAACATAAATATAAAGAAAGTAAGTTCACTTAGTGTATAGTTAGCCGTGGTTGTCGTGTCGAGACAAAATGATGGTTACTTCGTGCAAGCATGGGAATTTATGTGTGAGTTGAGTCTGTAAATACAATGCAGAGAAAGCTTTACGAACCCCCTCGATATGATTTTCGTATCAGTAAATCCGATGTATTGTGCACTGCCATTGTTATTACACTTACACAAATAGCGTTTACGCAACAAGCGATCCCAAGTGATTTTTGAACTCACATCGACCTTACTATTAAGAGCTATTAGAATTAATCATTTGAATAATATGATGAGAATAAGAAATTAGAATAATAAGTATTACTAATGTAATATACTAGAATAAGCAATTAGAATTGATAATTTTCAAGACGTCAAATTTGAAGACTACCATTTGGTCATTTTAAAATGCATGCATTTTTTTAAGCTGAGAACTTGCCACGTCATTATTTGCCGAAGCAGAACGTGTAACTTAGCAGAATATCAACTTCTTTTAGTTTATGACTCTTTCCTTTAAGTTTCCTGATAAATCCTACTGTGGGCTATAGTCAGGTTATAAGCAAAAAGACTCTAACGGCGTATTGTTCTATCAGCAATGGTTCTAACTCATGCCCTGGAAATAACGTACAATAAAATCGTAATGATTGTGGAAGTAGTTATTGGGAGATATGTTAGAGAAGTTAGAATTAAGATTATGTTCGCAGAAGTATCTACAAGCTCGTGCATTGATTGATGCCCAGTGGGAGACAGGTGAAACTAACGATCTCCACCACAATGACCGAGTCCAGATATTTTGAACCCTTCACTCGATCTTCTATTTAGAAATTTGAACAGCGCCTCGTTTGCTTTGGGATTAATGGAGGGACATTGTATACAACAAGACATCTTGTCCAACATTGAAACTGGGAGCTGACTGATTTGAGCCGTAAAAAATGTTATAATAGAGAGAGATTCGATGAGTTCCTCTTTTTTTTAATTTTGGACAATCGAAGGTCGTCTTTCGGAGAGAGATAACATCTCTCATCTGATGAAGGTTATCAGCTGCCCGTTCACATTTGCGGCAACGTTTAGTGAGACGTGAACGAATGAAGTGGAGTGGATTTTTCAACTTGGAAAAATATGTGTTCGCAGAAATATCAAGCCGTCGATATCATGGAAAATCGTTTCGTTTTGAAGAAGTCGAAATCAGGTGTGACGTCTCCTTAACGATAGTTTCTTGTTTAATGTGAATCACTTTGTAGCTCGAGGTTTCTGAATACGTCTAGGGATTGCGAGTGATCTGCAATTAACTGATTGAAATGTTTCCCTACGAATCAGTCAACAGAGCGAGCGACTTCTTGAATCATTCTTTTGGCTAGCTTTATGAATCATGACGCGTAATATTTCAGCAATTAATACCTCTGTGATGAAACTTAGGAAAGCTAAAGCCCCCCCCCCGTCTGCGTCATCCGTGGGTGAGCCGGGTGGGTCATTATAATAAAGGTGTGTTTTAAAAATCGCTAACTATTTCTTAAAAATGATTAGACTATAGTTGCTTAGTGCAGATCGCACGTCACGTAAGCCGAATTCGTGACAGAGGTGTATGTGCGGGGTAGTGTTATCACGATTGTTAGAAAACTATTGAACTAAGTTATTCCAAATTGCATGCAATATGTTCATGTGAGCCTACATGTTGTGTATGGAATCCACTGTTCTCCAGTCATCACGGCAAAAAACTTGTATTTTGTACGGCAACCATTATTTCCCTTCTGCTCCAGATCCTGTTTCCTTATTAAATCACACTCAATCGCATACAATCAATTTGATGCTTTGGTTATTCAGTACGTAATTCGCGCACATAGTACGTGAAAATTGTGGGATGCACGACTCGTGATGGTTCATTATAATTTTAGCGCGATGATTACGAACATTTCTAGAAATGAGGTTATTCGATAAATGTGGCGAAGTAGCTAGGATTTTATCAATTTTAATGTTTTGAAATTGTCTAAACCCTCGTCCGCTGCGGTTGTCTTACGAAAAATGTTGTACAATTCGAAATGCATCACGGGTTTTAAATGAATCTTGTCTTTAACTACTATTTGGTAGTTGGGCATAGACAAGATAAATTATACCAATTCCCCCACCCCAATCCCTTCAAATATATGCTTATTTTGAATTGGGATGGACGCTCCAAAAGAAGGATATGTTACATGTAAGTTATCAAGTTTTGGTATTATGTTGCGGTCCTCAGTTCAGAACTATATCCTGTGGTTTTGCAGGGTTTGAAATTAGTTTCCTAGCAAAGTGGGAGTAGAAACGCGCGCGAAATTACGAAGGAAATTAATTAACACACATTTACCTCGGAAAACCCTAATAATATCTTTCAGAAGCGTGGATGATTGAAATATACAAAAATACTGACATAAAATTGAATGAATGAACGAACACAATCCTAGATTGTAACTATAAAAGATATTGTGGGACTCTGGTACAATTAACTCTTAATCAAGTAATGCAAACAGTAGTTGAAGTCAAGATTCATTTAAAATCTATGTACATACGGAATAAAATCAGCCCTGGACGCTGTTTGAGAAGTTGGGACAAACCGCTGTGTATATAAAATTGTCCAGCAGTGAAAATTGCTACCCGAACCATTGCAGCTCGGAACTATTTCTAGCACTAACACATATTAAGGGGAACTAACTGAATGATAGGAAGTGAGTTGAGGGCAAATTATTCAACTAATAACGTGACTTCCTACTACATTCAGCTGAGGCTAGCTGAACTAAGAGATCTACATCGAAATAATTTATGATAGCCGAAACAACACACAATGAGGGCTGACAGAAATGATTACAGCTTTCAAACAAGCTGTGGGCCTGACCAGCTGCTAATTCTTGTAGAAAGGCTGCATTACGACCGAAACTGCCGTGTTAGCTCAAAATGAGACTTCCTCGCACCGTCGAGTTTAATGATACGCTATCGAGTTCATATTTTTTGTAACTGCGACTCGATTTTTGTTGTTGAATTTGGTTCTTGTAGATGCATACATCATGTACCTCACTTCAGTGCGCTCACAGTCTGACGATATTTTAACATGTGATTGTGTTTGATCGCAGATCAATGGAGTCCTATCAACAGGGATGGAGAGAAAGTCTACGATAGAGAATTCCTGTTACAAATCAAAAATACTGAATTAGCCTTGAAGAAACCGGAATTTCCCATTGATTTGGAAATATTCCGAGACAAACCCAACGATGCCCCCACCAATAACCGGGTAAGTAACAAACATTGTTAACTTTGGTTCTAGTGGTTTTGTAACACACGCTACAATGTTAGAAAACCCCTAACGCTTAACGTACTATACTGTACCAGTTTGAAAGATGAGGAATTGTGGTTACCTTATTTTCGACCTCTCATGGGTGGGTGGTGGAGGGGGGGGGGTATTACGCGATTCACAACAGATCACAAAATAAGGCCTGCGGCTGGAAAAATGAATGAACGTTGTCAAATAAATATTTTAGGCCACGAGAAATTAGGACGTCAATTGGAGCCTCATTTCAATAAATAACAACAACAAGTTACATATTTCTAAGACACTGTTCTGGGAATTCACTGTGAACGAATTCTGCTTTTAAATTCCGTTAAAACGTGTCCTGAAAAAAAGCGAATAAAAATTCATTCAATACCGTGTTTCGAAATATTTTTTTGAAGGGATGGTGGGGGGAAGAAAAAAAACCTTTACGATGCCTAGTTCATGTATAAAAGAGATTTATTTTACACATCGCCTGCTAAAAATTGTAGATAATTCCTGATTTCAAACTTTGCTGGTAACGCATGCAATGTAGAGGGCTGCAAGGTAATTAGAAAGCGAGTTTGATAACTTCCTGACATTAATATTTCGCTGTATTCTGTCCATAGCAAAACCGTCCTTATGGTTCAAGCAGTATGAGCAGCCGTGGTGATAGCTTCGGAGGTCTTTCATACCAAAGGAGTTCTAATTCTTCCAGTAATCAACGAAGTGGAGTAAGCATTCCATTTTACTTTTACTTCCTATTCTAATGGTTTATTGATCGTGAAGACAAAATTGTCAGGACTTTATTTACTATAAATCAACTTGTGATTGACGTTAAAGGTAATTAAAATGAATGGTGGTTTGGCCACAGGAATAAGGGTCATCTGCGCGATTCTAGATGCCCACGTGCTGTGTGTGGTGGTGGAGGAGCGATACGACCGAATTGTATTGTGTGGGCTGTGTGTAGGTGTTAATAATGAATATGGTAAAACAGATCGACTAGGCTATAATACAAATTGAGGCATGAAACAACTGCGGATGGTCTAGGGCAGTGAGAGTTGGAATGAGAATAGCTAATTACTGGGCACGGTGCCCTGTGTCGCTAGTTCCAGGCAATGTGACTGAAGTAGACGACGAAATCTTACGAGCAACAGTGAATTTTCGGAGTTGTTCCTCGTTGTTTTATGGATGTTATTAAACCGCCATCATATAAGTAATTCATTGGACTACATTCCTGATTTTTCTGTGAGTGCTAGCATCAGTTCAGCGGAATTTATAAGGAAATGGCAGCAAGTTTGGTTCCCCTGAAACTGGTGGGGGTTATTTCACAGTTATACCACTTAATTTCCAAAAGATCATGTTGCTACCAGCGCGATGGCTCACCGAGCTGTTGGAGTATGAATTATTTTATTTCTAACGAAAAGCGTGATTTTTCAGTCTTCGAAGAACAACGATCGAAGAGATCGAGGGCCTTCATCCCGACCTATGAGCAACAGCCAATCAGGAAATCGTTCTATGGGTAGTAAACCGTTCAATCTTGGTCATCCTTCGCGAGACGAACCTCAACTTCACAGAGACCCCAATGGCGGTTGGAAGTTGTACAAGTTCCAAGATACGAACGCTTTGTCCATGGAGCAAAAAGAAATCGACGTAAGTTACTACTTCTATTCGTTCCTATTGTTCCTCCTTTTATTATATTTTCGTCTCTTATTAACGTGTTTACGCCTTTCGTATTTGCAGAAATTGAAGCGTCAAGTTCGTGGTATTTTGAATAAATTGACGCCTCAAAAGTTTGAAAAGCTCTTGGGTCAAATTATGGAACTTCCCATTAATACGAAACAGCACATGGATGAAATGGTTACTCTAGTCTTCGAAAAGGTTGGTTTATCGTACGAATTGTTTTGTTTTGAGGGGTCTTGGATTGTTCAATTTTTGGCTGCCCTGAAGACTCACTTTTCACTGTGTGGTTTTGAACACTAATTTCCACTCGCTGGTAGGTTAACTGGAGGTGAACTCAGCCTATCGTTAACTAATAAAATAGGACTTTAGAGCTATTGAGTCCGAAAAATAGTATTTGGGAAAATGGTGTGTGTCTGCTAACGCGATTGAGACAAAACGGTTGAACCAGATCAGCTCTAACTTGATATCTAGACTATGGGACGCCAAAATAAGGGTATGCTCGAAATCCGCCTAAAACTAACCATAGTTATCAAAACGCTAATCCCCCCCCCTCTCATAAACGGCACTAACGATTTTGATTAAATTGTTTGTATTGTTGTGACAGCTCCAAATAACACAGGAATTGCCATAAAATGACAAACAGAGAAAATGACGAGAACAGCACAATAAATTACCAAACATTTCGACCAAAATCGATTTTGGCGCACTTTTTTCTTGAAAACTCCACGCAAATATAACCTTCAGGCAAATTGAGGAGGGCGATGAGAGTAACGCCCATAAGATATGCAAGAGCTTCTCCAAAAATCCCGAATTGATACCCCCGCCGTTTTGCTTACTTCCATTTCTCAAAGTGCGTACCCGATTGTACCAAAGCGGGGCACACGATACTTCCTAAAAAATCACGCAGACATTCTTTCAGATTGCTCAATAATGGTCTCTGGAGCTACGCAGTAAATTCCAGAACTTTACCGGGCGCCGGTTTTCATGTGGAACGTTGTTATAAACAGAATGAAAAATAGATTCGATTAGCTGCTAGAGTTGAGCAAATTTCTGAACGCACGTGGGGCTAAGATAAGTGTGATGCGGTTCAGCCCAGCTTACCATAGGTTGTAGTTATTGTGGGGTGGAGCAGCCGTCTGTTAGATGAGTGAGACTATCAACAACATTGACTGCCTCTCATTCTAACCACTTTCTCGCTGTTGCCCAACAATTTTTGCTGCTATTCGATTTCACGAATGTTTTACTCTAAAAAACTCTCCCCCCCCCTCCTCATCTCTAATGCCCCATTTTACTCACTTTCCTGGTACAGTTTACTTTCTTTTCAACTCAAAGTGAACGGAAATGACAAGTAAAAGGAGTGACGAGGCAATTTTTCGAGTCATTATGTTTCCGTTTGAAGCCAATAATTTCAGTAACGCGTTTCGGGTGTGCCTCGTTGATTGAGTCTATATGATGATAATTTTCGATATTCTGACACCTCTTGTATGATCCAAAGTGATTCTACTTTCATGGTAATCTGATGTGACTCAACCACAGGCTGTTCCGACTTCTGGGGGATTCACTGTACTTTCTTAACTCCAATGTCGAGTTGTATTTGAGTAGAATGTGTGTTGGGTGTGTGTGTGTGCGCGTGGTACTAAACTTATGAACAAATTCTAGGTGCGCGAATTTATTTTTCAACGATTTTTACTCGTATTGCACTCTATTTCCCCACCTTACGCTTTCACTGTTGTCCATACACATATTCTTTAATTGCTAACTCCAAGTGTATGAAAGTCGCGTCTGAAAGATGTAACAAGGTGATTTTTTGATTAATTTGTTTTGATGGTGATGCCTCTTGTGCTTATTTGAGATTGAGTCTGAATGATGATAGTTACTGATATTCTGACACCTCTTGTATGATCCAATGTGATTCTGCATTTGTTAATCTGATATGACTCAACTACAGGATGCGAGATTTATTATACCTTCCCAATTCATATGTTGAGTTGTAGTGAAGAGAAATGCTTATCTCTTTCCAATAATTATCACATTTCACGTTGTAAACTTATCTAGAAGTTCTAGCTAGACTCCTAACTTCTACTTAACTGGTTTATTGATTTACTCGTTTTCCTACCGTTAGGCTTGATCTGTTTTGCAACTCATCCCAACCCGTCGGTACTTTTACACGTAGTAACGTAGTTCATTCGATTTTTCGTTTTACTCTCCCTAAGCTTTACTTGAGTCCTAAACATTTTCCTAGACTTTGCAACTTTTTAGTCGATTCGCCTACTAGTTTCCCCCTCGTTTCACTCAATTTCCAGCTATTTCCTACGTATGTTTCCAAAGTTAGTTGCCAGAGACTTATCCCAAGATAAGGGTATGAGCAAAATCGACCCAAAACTAACTTAGTGGTCATAACAAACCGTTTTTCTCGGATCTTCAGAGCGTTAAGCTCTACTGTTTCTCGCTGTGGAACTTTGTGAGTTTTGTAACAGGCTCACATAATGTGACTGAAGAACATTGGATTATTTACTACAGTAGTAAAAATCGCCGGTGTTCGTGGACTGAGGAAAGCTGACGCGTTGTGTTTCCAAGTTATAATTTCAATAGTGGCTGCCTCGGTGAGATCGAGTCTGTATGATGATAATTTGTGATATTCTGACACCTCTTGTATGATCCTAAGTGATTCTACATTTGTGTATCTGATGTGACTCATCTACTGGTTACTTAGGGTTCACAGTAGGTTTTCAATACACTGGTTGGGAGGTGGAAGTTAGCATTTTTGAAACGTAAAAGAATACATTTCAAATCATGTTTCATGTTTGGCGTGGTGTTCGCTCAACTCACCAATGAGATGAAAAACTAATTACTCACCAGATCAGTTATTGTTAACCAGATATTCTATCACTTTGCTTGGGTTACGAGGAACTGTGAGGTGGTAGAACCACTGTCCACTTAGTTCAGGTTCCGCGAGACGTTCAAATACTTACATCAATTTATGTTTGAGTCTGAATGATGATAATTTCAAATTCTGACACCTCTTGTATGATCCAATGTGATTCTACTCATGTGTTTATCTGAAATGACTCAATGGCGGCTTCACGACGTGGATTATCATTGTGCACTTTGCCGGTCATAAACTCCCACTAATCATCCGAATAATAAATATCGTAAACAGTGAAATGCCTATAAAAACTTGTCAGCCCAGCCCCTATTCCAGCTTTAGATTGATTAGTCAATTTGAGTTGTTATAACAAGATCCTTTGGACTGGCATAATTTGTTACCTTTACTTGACTGATCATATTAAATCGTATTTACTACCTTTCCCAGGCCTAAGGTTTTCTTCACGGGGGTGAATAGGGAGGCGAGTATAAAGCACACATACCGTTGCTCTCCCCAGTCGTGCTTTTGATGGCCCCGAGGAAATGTGGCGCAAAGTGATCACACAAAATCGTCCTGTAGTGACAACTACCTGAGCCAACCCAAGGTGTTCTGTGGAATTCCTCGTAATTTCAGACGGAACTCAACGCCCTGTTTTTAAATTTCCACATTTCGTAATGGGGTTGTGGTGAGGGGGGGGCTCCCATCCCATGACATATTCTCTTGTTATCGCCCGACAGTGTTTAGGATGACGACAAAGCTGGTAGGTGTTTTGCGCTCGTTAAAGCACGCGCACGTTCACGGAAATGGTTCTGAGATGTGGAGACGCCTTGGCAGCAGGAAAATGAACACTGCGCGAGAAAATTGAGAGGCGACGATCTAGTTTTCTCATTTCACCTGCATCTATGATGTCTGTTTCCTATTCAATTAAGTCATGTTGGCCTTTAGTGACAACATGGTTGAAAGTGGGCAAATAAATACGGTAAAAATGCGACGTCTGTTGGATGGAAGGAGATCCATTAATGTGAAATCTGCCGCCAAGCGCAGTAGGCAAGTGATCGTAAGGTCAGTGGAGTATCTGGCAGTTCGTGATCGTGTTCACACAACTTAGTCCATCGCATGCTCCATACTACTGTTGGTTAGTGGCGGTGAAGGTTCTATTCCCCTCTCCCTCCTTCCCAGCGCATAATTATTTTCTCCCTTCAGTTATCTGCAGGAGTTTACCAGTTAATTATTCGTCCTAACTGCTTCTCTCCTTGGTAAAATACCTCTCGGTCTCAGATCTCAAAGGACTGTGCTGCGATAAATAGCCCTTGGCAAAGATATACATCTCCCGCACGATAATAGAATATAAATTATTGAAAACGTTTCGAACACTTGCTTTTCATCCATATAAATAAGTGTATTGCCATTTTTTTGTTTTACTAAAACTGTAAATAAACAATTTATCTGTCATTGCTCCTCATTAACTCCTTTGTTTCAACGTATCGTTCAACTTTTGTTGTCATTTGCTTTGTAGGCTGTCGACGAGCCTTCGTTCTCAAAAGCATACGCAGACCTTTGCAGTTGTCTTCAAAAGAAATCGGTCACCATAAGTCCAGAAGGTGGGGAAGGAAAAACCGAATCAACTGCAACCAATTTTAGGAAACTTCTTCTCAACAAGTGTCAAGGCTCTTTTGAGAAAATTCGAGAAGATGAACTCGATATAGAAGAACGCATGAAAGAAATCGAAGAAACCACGGACGTAGTAAGTGTTTTTATTTTCCTTAGCACAAAGTCGTATTATGGACCGTTCTGTTGTTGACTTCATTTTTTTTAATGCCTAAAAAAAGTATTTTACGGCGATGTTGGTGGTATTTCAAGGTTTATCGTAGATTCGAGTCATAGTAATATAACGGGAACGTTTAGCGCCACTACTGAGTATTTACACTGCTGTATAATAAACCATGGTGTGTTGTGCAAGGGAAACACCACAGCTGTTGAGACATCAGTGGAGTTTTGTAAAGGTCCTGAAAATAGAATGGTTGAGCCAGGCTAATTAACAGAATATTTAGAAAGGTTTCTCTCAGATAACGTTAAGAAAATTACCCACCAGAAGTTACAGTGAGCAAAATTTGAAATTTTTTTGTTGAAGACTGCTTAGACCAGCGTTTGCCAACCGTTTTTGTGCCATGTCCCACTTTTAACATTTCTAAACTTGTTTTGCTGACTGGGTGCGTCCCAATTAACTCGAAACTTCGGTATCTTCAGTCCCAACGGTGCTGTTGTCTCGTCAACCACCCAGTTCCCTGTTTGTGGTGCAAAATCTCTGTACTGTAATTGCAAATGATTGAGTGGGGAATCGTCTCTATTCTGTATTTTTTCGCTCAATTCGAGTATCCTTGTCTACTTAGAAATGTGTACGCTTGTAGTGATTGGCCAAAAGCTCGAACTAGTTGTGTGTGCTTTGATTAGAAATTCCAGGTCTGTGAATACTTGTAAATTGAGATTTGCAAACCAGCAGTCTTTGACGAATCTGCCAGGAAAATATCAGCTTCCTAAAAGTGAGCCTGAAGGAGTTGGTTGATGTTTGCTGAGTCGTGATGGCAGAAATGAGCCGTAGAAGGAGTGGAAGACCAACATTTATGTCCGTTTGTGTTGAGCAGTAACGCTGGGGAAGTGAATGAACAAAAACGATTAATATTTTGGCTGAATAACTTGTAGGAGAAAAGCATGAAGTGTTGTATTTGTGATCAACTGAAATTCGCGAGAGAAAGTTGGCCTGCGAAGTTGGTGTGTAAGAAAAGGGGGAAAAAAGAAGAAATATTAGCAATGACGGTGGAATAATGTGGAAATGAAAATGGTCAAATAACATGGTATCTACAGAAATCCCTGAGCTCAAAGCGGTTTTCTACACAAAATCAAAAGGGTTTCGAGGAAGGGCCCAACTGGTTACTTGTGGTCATCAGATATACTCGAAGAAGAAGTAGTAATTGCTGGTTGAGTTTACTGACTCAACGAAGGGTAAAAGAGGGCTGCAACGTATCATCTCATGTGATATAGATAAACGGGGAAAATTAACATGTCAATCAAACAGGGATGCATTGTATCACACAGTAATTTATGAGGATTTATGGGGCCTAAGGATTCAATTTAAATGCGTGCAAGGTGCAATGAGACACGGCATGTCTGACGTTTTTGGCTCGCTGAATTTGATTTTATAATATTCGTTATTTGATTTTTGGTAACCTGACTGCTAACATCGCAATTGTTTTGTTTCCTAGGAAAAGAAAAAAGAGCTTAGATTGTTATTAGAGGATGCTGAAAGGAGGATAAGAAGAAAATCCGTAGGCTTAGTTAGGTAAGTGCGTTATCATTTGCGGCACATTTATCGCCTACGTACAGTAATTGTGACGAATCAGTGACTATTTTTGTTAAGGACGTGGTGTGTGGGAAAATCATTGCACCAGATATGTAGAGGTTCTGCCGATGTGACTGTGACGTTTGTATTATTTGATTTGAGATTCACAAACATATTAACGACCTCTCATTTTAAACGTTGATTGAAAAAAAATTGGATTAACTTCTTGGAAAAAAACGAAACATTTACTCTTTTTACAGTTTTGATGAATTTTTGAATTTTTCATAATCAAGTTCTCTCTTCTGTGTGTGTTGATTTCTCATGGTGTCGATTGTCTGCTCAGTTACGAAGAAGCTACGTGCCACTCCCTCTTCGGAGTTTTTTCATCCATCTAGACTTCAAACCTGATCACTTGCTCATCGTAGTTGAGCACTGATTTGCGCTCGTTTATCAATTCTGACTCGTTTTGGTTGCAGGTTTATTGGCGAATTGTACAAATTACAAATGCTCACCCCCAAAATAATGCAGGGATGCATTACCACTCTTCTAGTTAGGATCGGAGAAGAGCCTTTAGAATGTTTATGCAAGCTCATGACGACCATCGGCAAAGAACTCGAAAAAGAGTTGGCGGCTAAGGTGAGTTGTTTGACCTTTTAATTATTTCACGAGTAGGTTCAAAACCCTGAATGGTGTTGGATATTTCAAGCTGTGAAACAACTGGAATCTAGTTTAATACTAGGGTCGCCGATGAATTGAACGATGGGAGCGGTTTCAGGCGGCAGTGGTAGATTTAATTTGCCTGTTCGGTTCTTTAAAGATCCTGGAAACACTGTCAGCTTAGTCTAAGACATTGGCATCTCCACCACAATTTCCAAACTGTTGATTACCATTAACTTTTTGGTCTCTGAATAGCAATGAACGTTAATTGTGTGTTATGTACTGTGCAGAATGAAGAGGCTCCCTCTCACTCAGAGGATGGTGCCGTAGCAATGTCTATTGGGACGAGAAAAGTGATTAGACGAGTGGGAGGAGGGGGTATTTGAAAAGGTTTGATGGCACTGATCATTTAGGTGGGCCCCAGGAGGCTGAAGCTTATCATTAGGTCTATCACTGTACCATGTGTAACACAGCCTCCAGGATATTCACAGCTACTAGACAATTTCTCAATGCTCGAACGAGGCACTTGTGCTTACTTTTCTGTTTGTTCGGTGTGAGCGTCACAGGTTGATGGCTTTCCCGAAACGGCTATCTCAAGATCAACTTTATCACTGGTTCACTGGGTGAGTCACATGGCCCATACGAGCCAGCCCATCAGAATCCTTCCGTTTACTACTTCCCTTTGCTATGCATTTATAGGGCATCTTTCAGAGGAGCTTGGGGTTTGAAGCCACACCCATCATTCAATACATCTGGGATTAAACTGATACTAGAGTCTAAGTAATTCACACCACTTTGGGACCTCGTAAGAATCTTATTGGTTCTTATGGAGTCAGTGCCTGGTTTTCTGAAAAAATGAATGGGAAGCGTGTGACTCCTTGCAAGCTTAGCATTGACGTTAATTGCACAAATTTCAGCCTTGAAGCTGATGAACTAGCTCATGGTCGAGAAACTTGTAAAAACGTCATTATCGTTACATGGTTTCTATCAATTTGAGTTACAAAGCTAAATCTGTTTCGACAGTTATACGCTAGCACGACATGTTGTAACACGGTAGTGATAGTCATCAGCGTAGATAACCTTTGTGATAATTGTTTTTGTTTCTTGAAACCTGAGGATACTGCCAATGAGGAGCAACGAGTCTTCATCTACAGCTCCAGTACGGAATAAATTCCCTGTGTGTATCAGCGCCTTATCGCCTGCTGGCACATCAAAGTCAGGGGTGTCTCAAATCAGTGCTTATCAAGGTGTGAGAGCACGTCATCAGTAGAGGCAAGGAGTAGTTGTGAAGCGTCATCATAATCGACACTCAGCCCTTTGGGCTTCTCATTTCCCTTTTTTGTGAGTGTAGCTGCAGGTGGGAGATCATGTTTACGTATGGTTGATCCCTGAGTTGTTCGTCCGATGTAGAAGTGGGATTTTGTGATAAGGGAGCACTCTTCTAGCCACCAAACAATTCAACCGATCATTGCAAAAATGTGTTGCTCTTTCAGGAATTCGAACAGTATTTCGTTCAAATGGGCAAATTAGCTCGAAAGTCGCCTGACTCTGAGGTCTCGTCGAGGATAAGGTTCATGCTTCAAGATGTCATCGAACTAAGAGAGCGAGGCTGGAAGCCGAGGAGAGACGAAAACAATCCGAAAACGCTTCATCAAATAGAAAAAGAAGCCTTTGACGCTGAAATAGAAACTGCCGCGTTGAACAACAATCCCAGTAATTCAAACTCGAGGAAGAACCAAAACGACGATAGGAACCGAGGACGACCAGCCAGTGAGTTACATTTATTCATTTTTAACTTACTGATACTGGCGTGGAGTATTGAAATTCAAATTATTTTGGGTCTGAATAATTAAATGTCTATTTTTATTTTGAAGGAATGAATCAAGAAAATGATGGCTGGCAAATCATGGGAAGTAAATATCGAACAGGCGGTAATTCCTACGCTGTGACGCCAGATGCATCCAAACTCCAGAGTCTCAAAGTACGTTCATCAAGCATTTCCTGAAATCGAAACATTTCAAAAAAATCGAACTTTAGTAACTAGTGGAAGAGGAATGTAAACAAACAATACGCAAGAAATTTAACAGACCGTGTGATGCAACAGGCAAAAGTGAGTGTGTGTGTCAGAGAGATAAAGGTAAAGCCTGACGATTTTTCGATGAAACCTTCCTCTTTCAATCGATGAATCAAAGACGTATTTATTTGCCTCTCAATGGCTGGTCAAAACGTACCGCCCGACTCCCATTGTAGGTACTCCATTGGCTGACGCTGAGAAAAATGGTGACTTGCCACTACTATGTGAAAGAAAAGTAAGCGCTCTTTCCTTGTCGCCCTATCCTTCCAGGAATCATCGAATTTTCTGGGGATTCGGGCAACTCTCAAAAATTCGTTCATTAAAGTCGTCTGCTCCAGAAGCAATTGCTAACGGCGAGGGGGGAGATGTACCGCCTGACTCCGCCTGACCCTTAGGCACCTCAGTGATCTTAGTCTAGTGAGCAGTTATAGACAAAGGTTCATAATCTGACAAAAGTTGGGCAATGGATCGGTGCTCGTGATCGCTGTAATTTTGTCTGAGTCAGCAGCTCCCCTAACATTTCCAAGTCCCCCCCCCCCCTCATAACAAAAAAATGGCAACAGAAAAACTGAATGTGCGGGAAGTTGATGGGTGTGAAGAAAACGTGGGAATCTGCATCGAAAACGTGCACTACTTGCAGAGCGAATGGCATGCAACGGCAACTAGAGAACTGAGGGATGAATGAGTGAAAAGATTCTGTGGAGACATCTGATTATGTAGTTCCAGGCGTTAGTAGAATGATGCAATTCGAACGTGGCTGCCAACAAAGAAACAATCAATGAATAATTTGTGTGCCTTCAAATGGTCACCATTCTGGCCCACATTTTGCTGCCGATAAATTGATTTGAATCGTTGGATCACAACGTACAGTTTATTTGACCAATCCTCTAGAAACGAAACACGAGAATTTCATCCAAGGTTGCCAAGGAGTGCACCCGATTGAATAACGCGGAGTAATTGATTGTAAAAAGTAGAGCTTCTGGAAAGTGGAGCTTCCGAAGACCGAATGCTCCTCTTTTGGCCTTGATGTAAATGTTTGAGTGACGGCGTGTTAGGAATGACGGGTTTTCACATTTTCCCGGAGAATGGCTCTAAGGCTACCCCGGCCTTTTAGAATCTTTGTCTATGACCGCTCACTAAGATCACTGGGGTGCCTACAATGGGAGTCAGGCATCCCCCCCCCCCTCACCGTTAGCTATTGCTTCTGGAGCAGACGACTTTAATGAACGGATTTTTGAGAGTTGACCGAATACCCGGAAAATTCGATCAAAGATTCCAGGAAGGAGAGGCGAAATCCAGATGCCCGGCAAAGAGAGCCTGAGTAATGGGGCAATTCTTACCCGGGGCATGGGCTGAAAATGCGCTTGCTCCGCAGACATCGTGGTGTATTTAAACTTTAACCGCCCAGTCAGAACTCCCCACAGACACCCTCAAGTGCTGAATTGTAACTATTTCCACTAAGTTTGGGTTCTGTCATCATTAACAAGTTCATTGTTCCACTATTACTAACGAAAATTTGTTTCTATTACAGGCTCAGGGCGATCTGAGCGAAATGTCTTTTGGAGGTCCAGAGACTTTCAGACAATGGACTGGCGGAGCGTCTGGTAATAGAACTGGCAACGATAGCAGTCGAAATCTGTCGTCCAGTAGCTTCTCGAATCAGTACGCTATTCTTCGTCAAGAGGATAGGATAAAATCTTTGTCGCCGTCGTCTTCGTCGTCAATGGGGTTAGTTCTTTTGCGTTATTTTCACTTGAATGAAACTGGTTGGCGGTTGGTCCAATAACATGTGAGTTTAGCACAACTTGGTGATTATGGAAATCGGTTTTGAGCCATGTTTAGCGTAAGTGGGTCTCAAAGTCCCTCTCCTGTAATTTGTTTCCATTGCGCTGGGCGCCGGGCGTAAGTGAGCAATCAAATTGGCACGCATTGAACTGCGGATCCGTCGAAAAAATCCCAGTTCTGGTTGAACCACTCTAAGAAAGTTCTCGACTCCCAAATCGACATCACACTACACTACCTATTGTGGAGGAACTCTGGCTAAGTGAAAGCTTCGAACGACCTGGGGTTCATAATGAACTGTGTTGTGTGACGTAACTTTCAGACAAGAAAAGGCTGATCAATTCGTATCGTATGTGGTATTAGGGCACTTCCAGAAATTACTGGCACCACGTTACCAGGTGGCTTGTGTTATTCGTGATGTTGAAAGCAGTTGGGCTATGCGATAGTAGGTGCTGCCGAGAAGTAGTAGCTTTGTAGAAGGAGCTGACCCTTTCCAGTAGTAGTTCAAAGCGTTCAACGGCTGATTCTGCTCGCTCTTACTCCAAGTAGTAGGAGTGAAGCAGGTGTGTTGTGGGGGACTCCTTCTTGGTGTTTATATTGAATGCACTATTGGTTCTAAAGTGTGCCTTATGTGTTTGGACTAGATTAAGCGCATTCTACAGTGAAACGACGTGCACAGGTAGCCAAATCCTCTCGTTACTGTGTTGAATCAGTGCCTACCCCTGTCTCCACTTCTTTCGATGACTACTTGGGACGATCGACTCGTGCCTATCCATTGACCCGCTCTTTTGAATGACAAATTATCTAATTGTGTTCAAACGAACCCCTTACACCAAAATTAAACGCCATGGAACACGTTCCTTGCTAGTGATAGGATGTTCGAGTTCGAGAATTTCTGGCAAAAAATCCCTCAACTAGCTCGTTCATAATTTTTTTTTTTTTAATGCGCTCTCTTTTAATTAAAATGTGTTGTCAATTTCATTTTTGAAGGTCGACGTTGTTTCAGTAAATCATAATTTGTCAACCTTTAAATTGCTGTCGAGCCAATGCCTAGTCGGTTAAAATACATCTCTTTTGAGGAGGCTTCTCATAACACAGGTCCTGGTGACACGTTCTAGTGATGATCTCGCATTAATTCTGACACCTCATATGAATCCTTGTGATTCTAAAGTTGCTCTTGTGAGCTGATTGAACGTGAACGTTTTCTAAATCATATTTTGAGAACTTCTCGTTATCTTATTGTTCCAGTTAATAAACGTGTGTTGGAGAGTTACAAGAATTGTCTTTTGTCTTCACATTAGCATCAACTTTTAAATTCAGGATTCGTCGTGGAGTGCTGAGAAAAGGGTTTTGCACCATCATTTTTGACATGATTGATCGCTTAGTTCTCGATGAAAGTTCCTTTGAAATGACGTATTTTGATTTTAGATTTAGACCCCATTATTTTTTCTTACGGGGCTAGTTGGCTTTATTTTGCGCCACTGAACGTTTCCCTCGTAATTTTGGTTGTTATGGATCCCTGTTTTATTAATTTTTACTCCATGCCGTAGTTACGCTTGGGTCGTGCATCGTAGTACCAGACACGTCCCCGTTAGTTATTATTTTCCCCCAACGCGTTCTAGTGATGATCTCGCATTAATTCTGACACCTCATATGAATCCTTGTGATTCTAAAGTTGCTATTGTGGGCTGATCGAACGTAAATTATCCTACATATTATCGCTCTTGGCACTCAAGGTTTACTATCTGAATCAACCGTGTTCTTGATGTAAGTAACTGCCATATTAGTCCTCATTTGATTCGTTATAAAAAATAATAATGAAGAAAAGCTATTTTTAAAATCCTCACCGATTAAGAGATTTGCCTTCGCGCTTTACGAAGTTGATATTGTGATCAAGTTGTGAAAACTAGCGTTGACTTTTGAATTCTTCACAGAATCTTTGCACAATCTTTTTTTGGACACTGTCGCTTCGTTTTCTGTGAGAATTCGTTTAAAATGGTGTAAATTGCTTGTTAGGCCCCACTGTCCTTAAACTAAGGACTAGATGGCATCCCACACGTTCTAGTGATGATCTCGCATTATTCTGACACCTCATATGAATCCTTGTGATTCTAAAGTTGCTATTGTGAGCTGATAGAACGTGAACGTGCTTCTCGTGGTTTACAGTCTGGAGCTACAATTATTCTTGATTTAAGCTACCGCCAATAATTCTTATTAGCTTCGTAGTAATGTGGACAAATAGTAGTAAAAATAAAATGAAAAACATCGGAACAGATCCTCACTCAATTGTTGAAAGTGAGTAGATCCAAACATTGAGAGTTTCTCATTATCTGATTTTGTTGGTTAACGAACGTGTGTCCTGGAGCTATACGAAAACTATTTTAGTGTTGAAATCTAGGGTTCGTTACGGAATGCCGTGCGAAGAATTTTGGAGCAAAACTTTTTTGCGCTCGCTTTGTTGATGGTTCTGTTGCTTCGCGCAAAATGAGTTCTTTATCTTATTACTGCGCAGTTATCTTATTACCAAACTCGTTCTAGTGATGATCTCGCATTAATTCTGACACCTCATATGAATCGTTGTGATTCTAATATCGCTATTGCGGGCTGATGGAACGTAAATTATCCTGAATAAAATTCTTCCTACTCGTGGCGTATTAAGTGCCTCAATATTTGTGTTATAAACTAAACTAAAGTGGAATGCTGCGTTGACATAGATCCCCCTCAAATGTTGAACGCGTGTTCATCTAATTTTGAGAACACAAACCAATCAGCTTTTGTTCATTAACAAAAATCCTGAAAATCTACACTACAACTATTTTGGGTAGAATTCTAGGATTAGTTCGGAGTGAGTGCCTTGCAAAAAAATGTTTGAGCAAAACATAATGCGATCACTTTGCGGAGCGCTGCAGTAGCTTCAGTATCTGTGAAAATTCACAAAAATTGGTCATTTTGGTTGTACAGGGACGATGGTGCATTTACGGTTCTTATGCCTCCCTTCAAAGCGTTCTAGTGATGATCTCGCATTTATTCTGACACCTCATATGAATCTTTGTGATTCTAAAGTTGCTATTGTGGACTGATTGAACGTAAATGAACGATTACACATTTAAAAAGCTTGGAGAATAGCGCAATTGTGGCAAATGTGGAGTGTTGCAGAAAATTCCCATGGATAAAATTGCCCCATGATAGTAGACGGATATAACCCTCCTCTTCAGAGTTTTCAGGAACAGCCATTTGACAGGGGTTTAAAATTCCTGTAATTATTCGGATTATTTTCGCTCTTGGTGGTGCCACCACCAACACTTCGAAGGTGTTACTGGGCATTACAGTCATGCGCCATTAACTCCTGTTAACGTTCATCTTATTTCATTTTACGCTCATAAACAAATTTATTTTGTTTCAATATCAATCCCACGGTGCTCATTTCTACAATCACCGTCACTGCTCAACCATGGGACACGTAAATGATTATTTGAGACTTTCCGGTGGGTTTAATGTTTCGAAATTCTTTGTCGATGGTAAATTTTCTGTAGTGTTTCCAACGGCAGTATGACGAGTTCCATCGGCCAAATCGCCAGTATCACGCGGTTTTATTGGTATTTTGTCGCTATTAGTTTTATCCCCCCCCCCCCCCCAACGCGTTCTAGTGATGATCTCGCATTAATTCTGACACCTCATATGAATCCTTGTGATTCTAAAGTTGCTATTGTGGACTGAAAGAACGCAAACTTCCTGCGCATTATTTTTTACTGTCCGGGATATTTTTGTTGAAATTAGTATTCCCTTCAGGCGTCATGATCAGAGTTTTTGAAAATTAGTTGGGACGTCGTAAACTACTCATTTACTTCCAGTGGCGGAATTTAAACCCATTACCACACTGAAGATTCAGCCTTCGCCTGCGAAGTTGTGGAGTACAAACATGAGTCACATGTTGTGCGTGTCAGGTCATATTCTTGGGTGGCCTCTTCCAAACCAGGGAACAGTGTTCAGCTAGCGAAAACTCAATTGAGAGGACTACCTCAGTTGTGAGGTGGATGAGGATCGTGACAGCTACCGGGAAGACTTGGGCGATGTTTCTTGATTGATAACTCAAATTATTCCGAGTAATGCATGTCTAGAAGATCGTGAAACAGTTGAGATATGAATGGCTGAGTAGTTAGTAGGACCCCTTTCACCAAAACTTTCCTTAACTCGTCAAGTTTGAGCCAACGAGAGTCGACGCTTTTCAATAACTTGTAAGACTGACTGTTACAAGCTAGATTACTGGAAACCCGCGTTTGGTCGCGAAGCCAAAGTACTGAGTTAACAATTGACCAATTCGCCAAACTTCACAGGATTGTCATTTGGCCCACGCCAGTAGTTGAGTAATAAAATGTATTTTCCCGTCTTGGATTTACGTGTAGGCACACTTGGTGAAAAAAATGACCAAAAAATGGTCCATGCTGTCTATACAACAATATAAAATGGCCGTCTACACTCAGATGAGGAGTTCAATGGAAAAAGACTTCCGTGGTTCGGAATTCTCCTTTAGTGGTCAAAGTGAAAAGTAATACGGAGCTGCTGGTGTTGTCAGTGCCTTAGCAAACAGATTATCAGCAAACATTTACCCCGTTAGTTCTTATTTCTTCCTTAGTTCACATTCTCAGAGTTCTAGTGATGATCTCGCATTAATTCTGACACCTCATATGAATCCTTGTGATTCTAAACTTGCTATTGTGAGCTGAAAGAACTTGAAGGTTTTAACGTGAACGTTGATTAGTTCGTTCTTGTGTTCCACACGTTTGTAATAATTCGCGTTTCTTCGTTTGTTTCAGGAGCAAAGGTAATGACTATTTCGCACTTACTACTAACACGAAGAGAAGCTCACGTTCGTATTTACTAGTCGTATAACTTAGCCGAGGGAATGTCCTTTCAAGGAAAACTAGATGTATTTTTTATTCAAATTCTATTACGCGTGTTTATTGCCATAAGAAGCGTTCACACAGTATATTTTTTTGTCAGTTATGCGAGACAGAGATAAGGAAGACAGCTATGGCAGGATGAGTAGTAAGCCTTCGTCACGGGAAAGTTCCCGCTCTCGATACGGCCCATCCCCAGCTGGATCCCTCAGCTCCCGAATGGACAGGTGAGTCGCTCAGTATAGTTCCACAAACATTGTATTTTTCTCGTACAAGTTTGGAAACTAAGTAGTTGCTGCAGTAAAAAAATGCCAGTAACAAAACTGAGGGGCATTGGTTTCCACACTCTGGCAACGAATGCATTATAAAAATTCAATGAAAAGAACCAACTGTGTGCCGTAGTCATAAGAGGAAGGTAGCGGATAGTTCAAAGGCGCTATAAGATTGTTGATTTATTTTGTACAGATACGAGCCTCCTAGTTCACGAAATTACCAAAGGGACAACCGAGATGTGCCCAAATCGCAATCGCCTCCTCCTAAAGTTCCTAAACTCAATGAAGAGGAAGGGAAAAGAAAAGCTGACACAGTTTTCTACGAGTGGTGCGCAAATAACAACATCAAGGTGAGTAACTTATGTAAATATCGTATTTATATAACTGTACTGGGGCGAGAGTGGTGTAACTGTAGAGCCAAGTATTGCCTGTCTCCTCGAGAAAGCAGAGCGAGTGTCAGCCAGTCATCCACGTGCTCGTGCTACGTCTTGCCTTATGTGACTGCTCGTATTAGCTAGCTGTTGATGAGCTAATGAAGGTAACCATTGCACAAATTCACTAACAGCTTCTTACACTGCTTGAATACCAGTGAAATCAATGTTTTCAAATGGTGGACACATTTGGCTCTTGAGACACGAATCAGGTGGAACTCGACGATCTTAAATCTTACACAAACTGCGAGAGTAATGTTGGGAAGGTGTTGAAATATATTCCATTTCCGCGCTCCTTGTGGGATCCAGGTATCATCCTGAAGCGTCTTGTTGTGTCTGAACCTTTAATAACGGTGTCACGGGTTTCCACTGAACGACTCCACTTTGAATCTGTCTCTGAATAACCTTCCTTTTCTCGTTTTTCTTAGGAAACTACGATTACTGTTCGTGAGAGTTTCGTGGGAGAAGACAACGTGAGTCTATTAATCAACGTGCTCCTCAGCAAATTGATCGACGGCAAACGTCCTGATCGTCTCAAATTTGCCGAGCTTCTAGTCGTTCTACGTAAAGAAAATATATGTTCTTCCAAACAATTGGTTAACGAGTAAGTACACGAACATCTAATTTGATTGAGTCACGTGAATTTGTTGAGTTTCTATGACGTGTTGTTGTTTTCAGGTTCACTTCGTTGGTTGAATTTGCCGATGACATGATCGTTGACATCCCGCTGTTTTGGTCTTTCTTAGGAGAAATTATTGGTAAGTGCTGACATTTTACAAATTTTATTCGTGCTATTTTTAAAAATTAGGAAGCGGGCTGAAAAGTTCAAACAATTCATTTATTCAAATTGGTAATTGTTTGACGGACATGAAATTTCTGAGTGGTATCAAATTATCGTTATTACTGCAAGGATGGCTGTAATTATCGTCTCTACGTTAGTGCTGTTTTTAGCTCAAAGAAGGCTCAGTCTAGTGGAAAAATATTTGGATGGGGTGGTTCAGCTCCATCTGGCGCGAAACCTTCCAACTTCAACAATAGCCTACCCTCATGCGGAACAATTTCGTATTTGAATGTTGCCCACTCACACATCACCCGGTTCACTCACACAATTGGTTTCATTCAGCAACGACAATTTGTAAATTCAATAAACGCGGAGGATTGCTGTTTGAATGTTGGGGAATACTAACGCGTCACATGACATTGACGAGGATCCTCACTTCGCTCACCATGTAGCGTGACAAGGTTGCGAGGTCTATGCGTAGAGGCACCTTTTCACTCTCCGCTTGTCCGCCTTGTACTCAACGGCGAAGTGTCTTATAGGCCTTGGTGATTCACTGGAGCGCAGCTATCAACCACAGTCCACAACCACCCTGACACATATTACCTTGCTGTAACTGTTGTCAATAGCTAAGGTGTGTAAAGTATTCATCAACTGTTCTCTACGATTGGGCACAAGCGACGCTAAAAACTACAATAGCAGTGACGGAGTGCAGCGATTGAATTGATATTTAGTGGGGAAGACTGTCAGTGGCCTGTTGTAGACTCTCGCTAAGATGCCATCATTCTCACGTCGTTGAATATGTTCTGGGCTTTACATTATCTATTCTGAAAGTCGAGGTGTTGCAAACTGATTCCCCTCTTCGAACATTGAAGCGCACTGGTTCGTTTCATAATCTTCGCCGTGTACTTTATGCCTGCGTCCACTCGTAACTCTACTATAAAACAACTCACTCTCAATCGAGGAAATATTTCGTCTGCACAAAACGGCCATAATGTTCTTCAGTGGTGCAGTGTGAAGAGGATCGTTTATACCACTATTTCCCCCTGCTCCGGGATCCTCAATGTCTGTGGGACGTACATTAATTCGTGAAGACATAAGATGCTGCGGATCACTGGCACAATACATCACACATTTTGAGCTCGTTTATTGCCAGTCTACGACTTGGATGAATTTTTTTTGCCCTTCAGAAAATTCTAATGTATTTATGAATTATCTTAATTTTTAGTCTGTGCACCCAGTCACCCAATGTTATTTGTGATCTTTTATTATTATTATTATTTAAAATAGTCACAATCTCTTCTAAATTCCTTATTGGAGTTCAAAAGCAGCCATACCTTTCTCCGACTTTATTTGGTTATATTTCCCTTTCAGCGCCACTCGTCTGCAAAGAAGTCTTCAAGTTCGATGACATCAAAGCGTTCTTGGAAAAGCATTCTCTCGCTGACAGAGAGAAAGTCATCTTGGAAGTTATGAAGGTTTTAGTTACGAACGATAAGGTAATGTAATCAGAATAAATTATCTACTTTTCCTGCCACTTTGGCCGTAGGTGTTATTTTCGTCCGCTCTCAGAGCATCTAAAACACTTTAAATAGCTAATGCTGTTGAATTTTATTGCAGACGGAGATCTGGGCCGTATCTGGTGCGCAAATTCAGGATTTCGTGCCCAAAGAAAACTTAGAAACGTTTATTAATAAGAACGTAAGTGACTCGACATTGGTCGAGGGAATTTGAAATGTTAATGTATAAAAAAAAAACGTTTAAAATACAGTAGTTTCCAAGGCCCCTGATTCTGAAACACCATGTTTCTGTGATCTCGATTAAGGCGTTACACTTGTAGTATGTAATTTGATGTTCGATCCTACAGTCTTCATATTAATCAAAATACCAGTTATTTAAAAACTCGCTCTAACGATTTCGATTCATTTTGTGTGGGGACAGTCGCGAGTAAATGGACGGCAATAAGAAAGTTACGTCTGAGGGAAAATGACGAGAGTAGCGCAATAAAAGTATGAAAAATGACAAATCAATTTAAGTGCTGATTTTTCTTCTTTAAAAAACCCAATGTAAAACGAAACAAATCAGGGTAGTAGTCCAATACGCTACTTAATTAGTGACAAACAAATTTCGGAATTCCGACGATTGTCGTTTTTAACTGTTTTTTGGAGGGCAATGGGTTTTCCCCGTTTAGCAACCTTCTCAGAAGAGCGTCGTAAGGTGCACTTGCAATTGTTGGTTAATGAAGGTAGGGGAAGGAGTAGGGGAATTAAGTTCTTCCTGGTTCGTATGAAATGAGTGAAAAACACTTTGGAGACGTTCTGATGCCCTTAAATACATTTACAATCCTACGCCTCGTCTACGTCTTCTCCTCCATCACTAAGGACCTCTGGCTCCTATCAAGCGTAGAACTGTGCTCCACACTGTCTAGAACTCGAGGTCTGATCAAGAAGTTCCAGGACTCTCAAAAACGATTTATCAAACCATTCTTAAAATTATTTAAAATAATCCCCTTCAAAGTACCCCCCATGGCTACGTAAGCACTTCTCCCAGTGGTGTTTCCATTGGTCCATACACCGGGGGAACTCATTTCTGGGATGCTGTATAGCTGCTCCTTCGTTTTTTTCTAGATCTCCTCTACCGTCTGAAATCCCTGTCCTTTCATAGGGTATTGGAGTTTGGGGAACAGCCAGAAGTCACAGGGAGCCAGCTCAGGAAAGTAGGCGGGCTGGGAAAGGGGTTTCATGGAGTTTTTGGCGAAACATTCGCGGAAGAGGCGCTGTGACACGGCGTGTTGTCTTGGTGGAAAAACCACTCTCCTGTCGCCTACAATTCCGGCCTCTTTTGGCGCAATTTCGCAGGGTTTGAAGGTAACGAAAACGATTAATTGTTTCACCTTGTGGGAGGAATTCGTGGTAAACAACGCCCTTTGCATCAAAGAAGACAGTGAGCATGACTGACTCTCAATCTCATCTGGCGAGCTTTTTGGGCCGTGGAGAGGTTTCGACTTCCACTGAGATGATTGAATCTTGGTTTCCATGTCGTAGCCGTCCCATGCCGACCCATGCCTCGCCACGTGTGATGATGGTTTTCATGAAGTATCCATTGGAGTTGGCCATTTCCAAAAGCTCCTGACAAACCTCCATTCGGTGCACCTTCTGATCCGCTGTCATCAGTCGTGGAACGAACTTGGCTGCAACCCTTCTCATTTCCAATTGTTTGGTCAAAATCTCCTGACACGACCCAAATGAGATGTTGCACTCCTCCGCCATCTCTCGAATCGTCTAACGATGCTTGGAACGCACAAGGGCATTCACTTTGGCCACTTGTGAGTCTTCAGTTGAGATTGAAGGCCTTCTTGAATGAGGGTCATCTTCAGTTGATGTTCTGCCTCCCTGTAACCTCTGAAACCACTCATGACACCGTTAACGACTCATCACATCGCCTCTATAAGCTTTCCGAACCATTTCAAAAGTTGATGGTGTATGATTTGTCCGATTTCACGCAAACGCGCTGCTCTTCCTTCGCGTCCATCACAACAAACTCGAAAAACGCACAACGCAACAAAAGAGGTTCACAAAGACAGCTATAAAATCGGACTGGGGAAGGTTAGGGCAATAAAACAAAAAGGGGGTTATTTGGGAAAGTTCACGCTAAAATTTGAGCGCCAAAGCAACCCTCTCCGTTAACGTGAAGGCACGCAATGCAAGAAGTCCTGGAAGTTTTCGATCAGACCTCGTACTTTTTGGCACATTTTTACCCGTTAATTTTCTTCTGGCTGCATCATATCTTTTCTTCATTTTGCAGCAATTTCTGTTCCTATCCTCAACCTTCACTGCGAACGTATTTATTAAGAAGCATCGTGACACGTTGGTCGATATTCTCCGGAGCGAGAAGAATGACGCTTTTGATGAAGCATGCGCTTTCTTGGTGAGTACAGTATGAATAAAGATATGTAATAGGATATAACCTCATACAATATATGAGGAAATGGGATAAAATGATAAAATGTTATGCAGATTGAGCATTTTGAAGTTGAGGCACTGGAAAAAGTGAATATATAATTGGAAAAGTTTCCTAATGGTTTAAATAAGATTTAGATCACTCACAGAGATAGTGAAATCCATTATCAAAAGAGATAACTGAGTCGAATGATACTTCCACCCAGAATTTATTGAATGTAGGCCATGGATGGATTCGTTCTGGCCGATCCGTCAGAAGAGGATAGAGGAGTCGGATGATTAGTGGCATCCGGATTCCAATGAAGGGTAGGGTGCCTTATGGAGGGCCAGGGGACATGGCTCCACCCCGTAGAATTGCCGTTCACACGATGCTAGGGTGGACCAAGCCATGGTGGAAAGAAAAGAAGAAAAAACGAGTAGTAATTGGAACAAGGGGTTTTATTCACGAAATACTTTCGGAGCGAAAGGGCGATGCCTCCTTGATACCGCTCAGTTTCAGCTGACGACACCGACGTCAAAGGAGGTTTTTTCGCTCGAAAACGGCACACGGGTTTGATTAAATACACAAAGTACTTATACAATGTCCACAATATCTTCTACTAGACGATACCTTGGCCTCAGTTGCGAATAACCCAAAAATCTTTGGCGTACCGAGTTATGTTGTCCCGCAACGTCAATGTGCGTCGCGGGTTAACAGACACTACTGGCTACAGGCGCTACATCCCTCAACCAAGTCTGGACTACTAAATTGCACTGTACTATAGCGCGAAGTTGGCACGACCGACGAAATATTTCATCTAATACCCTTCTTAGTTATGTTAACCACCCCAAGTACCCCAATTTTGATTACGTCCCTTGTACCCGTAGGGTTTTGTGGGCTCAATCTGTAGTCAGATTGTCAGCCCCAGCTAAATCTCATCTGCACACGTATTCACAAAGAAAATGGAATAAAGGGACGATTTCAAATGATGCTAAAGCTAATCTTCTCTATGATACACCTATGCTTGAAACTTTTGATGTCTCATTGCATTGGTCGTGATTTCGATTCGCACTGATGAAGTCGTACCCCTGCCATTCATTTTCTTTTCTCTCTCAATTGTATATTCCATTGTGCACTTTTTTTTCCTTTCTTCGCCTCGTACTATAAAAAGTGTGTGATGTGTCCCACCAAGTATTTATTGCTCGACTGTCCCATTACGAGGTCTGATAGGGGCCAGTCTTATGGATCTTCTTCATGGTCGGGTCGTGTGAATGGCAGTATGGGCATGTAGTTCTATCGAGACTCTTCATCTTCACTCTTTGTAGCTTGTTGAGGTTCCCCGAACAGAAGCATTGGTCAGTTGGAAAGTAGAGGGTTTGTTAGTTGACTCGTAGAAAAATCCACTAAAACGTTTTTGAAGCAAGAGATTTTTGTTATCTCTGGGGTGTAACAATAAAACTGCCAACGAGGCACGCCTTGCTAGGGGCTAAAGAACTACTGCAGAATGTCAAAACTGGTGAGGGAGTGCAGCATGCGGTGTGGTGCAGAAGAGAAAACTACCTATCACCTCCTGAGCGCTTTCTGCTCTTCCCCAAGGGTGGACACAAAAAAAACTAACAGGAAATACTTGGCATTCCTTAAGAAGCTAGTCATGTACCTGTGAGAGAGTGGAACTAGCACAATGTGACGTTGGGCCGCAGTGCTCGCCCCAAATAACTGGCAGTCAAAGTTACACGTATAGGGTACATACACGTATTGTATGGATTTTCGTTAACTATTTCACAACATCCTTGGTTGGGCCTTGCCACGGTGTGGAATATAGCTGTCTCCTTTAGCTCCATCTCATCTCATGTTTTTGATCGAATCTTATAATTATCATCACGTTTTTGTATCCTGCACAACATTTTTAGGACGCACTCAAGGGTTTTTATCGTGACAATTTATTTTGTTTATTTCAGAGTAAAGTAGAAGACTCGGTCTCCAAGAAAGCGTTCATTGAAATAGTATCTATGGCTGTGATAAAGGCATCTCTTAGTAAGTGATTGTATTTCACATTATTTTATCGTTAATTATATTTGGGAAAGGCGTTTTCAAATGATGTTGAAGCTAATCTTCTCTATGATTCACCGATGCACAGGAGCTTGTTGGCTCTGTGTGTTGAGCGTGATTTCAATACTACTCTGATGGAGCGTCCCGATTTCCCGTTCAGCTACGCGTTTGGTATTTATGAATTGTGTGAGAATCTGCTAAGATACCTTTTGGTGAGCTCCCGCGATACACAGAAAGCAGCAAGTCCAAGCCAGATAATGTAAATAAAAGATTCCTATACGTCAGGAAACTAGAACAACTTAATAAATTAACGAAAAATGTTGACAGAAATAGATTTTAGTACATTTTTCCCCTTACGCATTTCGCTCTTGTAAATCTGGCGTTCTAAATTGTGCGTGCATTCAGATCTGTTTCTTTATTTCATGACTGTACCTAAACCCTCGACGAGGGTTATATCAGTCATAGAAGTTGCGGTTTCGCTAATATGCAAGAGGCCGGCCCCTGCAGCATCCACCGAACTCAGACCTGTGGAGGTACGGCAGGTATGTGGTCGTTAGCCAGTCTCACCGTAGAGAGCTGTTGCCCGTGTGTTACCGTGGAATCCCGTACCATCTGGGAGTAGTTCTTAATCTGGTTCCCTACCTGATCTTACTGTTTACTTGGGTGGCAAGTTTCAAAAGGACTGATCAACTATAACCACGTTTCTTAGCCATTACCTTCTTTGCGAACTTTGCAAAATGGTTATAGGCTTCCTTTGTAACAAGTCGAAGCTACTAAGTTCGTTGCCCTCTCAACAACCGTCGCTCACTGTTGTAGAAACTACAGTGGAGCAGCACATGGTTTCTTGTTTCCTCCGCACTGGAGGCACAAGACGTGCATAATGGAGAGTCTTTCAGAGAAAAGAAGTGGAGCCGGCATTGAAGTCACCATGTCCCGTGAGGAACTGGCTCGTCCCAGTGGTCTGGCTCAACCCATTTTTCTAGAAAGACGTTCACGGATGTTGAGGAAGAACTCATACGTATCACGTCCCTTTGACGAGATTCACATCTCGCTTGCCATTTTCTAGAGCCCATTCATCGATGGCGGCAAGTTTCTGTTCTGTGGTGAGATCCATACGGAGTTCAGCCCAAAGCGGGAAAGCTCCCGTTCACTCTCCACTTGTCAATCATGCACTCAACAGCCAAATCAACTGGTAACTGACCAGTGATCACCTGGAGTGCTTCCGTTGATACAGTCTTGTAGGCCTTGGTGATCCACAGGAGCGGCTCTCTGGGATTGGGCCAATACTCTCTTTGATTGACTGTTAGTTTGCTACCCCAGACAACAGGGCAGTAGCCAATCACACCTAAATAGATGGCCTTATACATGAGGATGGTGTCGTGGTAACACACACCCCAAGTGGCCTTAGTAATGTACGCAGTGAGGCAAACCTTGCAATGGTAGTGCCTTTAAGGGACTGGAGGGTGTTGGTTGAAACCCCACCTCTCACCTATATTCACTCCTAAATACTTGGCGTGCTTTTCAAGAAGGAGCCTGTGGCCATAAGCGTATTGTGGGTGGATTATTCACTTTCCCCTTCAAGAGGATTAGCTGGGTTTTTCCTCAGCCACCTGCATCTTGACGTGCTCGCACCATTGGTTGACAGTGCGGAGCACGTGGTGGAGTTTTTTCTTCAATTTGGCGGACTGACTCTGCAAAGATCAGCACAGTCAAGTCATCCACATAGGCGTACGACTCTCGCAGTCAGTCTCCATGAGTTTCCTGAGAAGACCTTCAAGAAGGCATTCAGAGTGCTGGTCCTAGGACCGAGCCCGTGGGCACCCTTCTCAATCTTTCTCCGGACGGAGACATGCCTACTTTCGATCGTAGCAGTTCTGTCTGTCAGGTAACTTCTGGCGAGCGAGTACAGGTTCTGAGGATTCCCCTACCTTTGAGTTCATTAAGGAGCGCTGGCCACCAAAGGTTGTCAAACGCTCCTCTGATGTCAATCAGAACTGCTACGACGTGTAGCCGGTGCCAGCAGGGAAACACGCCGAATCTCGACAATGACATCCTGCGTGGACCTTCCCTTGGTACACCCGTATTGCCTGCCTGTGAGGTTGCGGCCAAAGACTCCTTCGAGGGACTGCAACATCAAGATTTCTGGTGTTTTGCCTAATATGGAAAGAAGGCTGAGTGGTCTCCATGATCGCGGGTCCGACTGATTGCGGTCGCCTCCCTTTTGAAGAGTGACAACGCGCGCAGACTTCCACTGAGTGGGGAACTGTCCGACCTGCAGACAGTCATTAAATAAATTAAGGAGACCGCTGGAGATTGTCCGCTCAGCCTTCCTTAGCATATTGCTTTCTATTTTATCTGGCCCAGGAGATTTGTTGGGCTTTAAGGTCGCAAGAGCCCTGCCGAGGTCGCCTGTTGTCCACAATGGGATGTCGGGCTCGTTCCGAGGGTCCATGCTCAGCTCCCTTGCTGCCCCTCTGAGCTTCAGTGTCTCGAGCTAGTTGGTCATCTGGGAACGCCTTCTCAAGGAGGGTTTCCAGTGAACGTTCGATACTGCAGGCCCAGCCTGACTCATTTTGCATCGCAGCTAAGCCCTGCTCTACATTTGCTTTTCCTATGGAGGACTTGTAGTGTCTGCCCCAGGGGTTCTCAGAGCTCTCCGCTTCCACAAAATTTCGCCAGCCTTGCCGTTTGGCTCGTTTGATGGCGCGGTGGAAAACCTTCTTCTCTTGGATGAAGGCAGTTCCAGATGTTGCTCTGGCATCAGGGTCACGAGTGTTTTGGTACATCCTTCTGGCTCTATTTGCACTTTGCTTGAGGGGATTAAGTTCCTCAGTCCACCATGGGACTTTGATCGCCCTGTGCTTCTGTTGGCCAAGTACAGAGAGCCCAGCAGAGTGCAGTGCTGTGGTAAATGTGTCCACTTTGCTGTCCACCTCTTCAGGTGTGGATGCTTGCACTATTAGGACGGTGTCTGCGGCACGCAGTTCACCTTCCAGTACCCTAAAGAATTGCGGCCAGTCAGCATTTTTTGTGCGGAATCGCTTTTCACGCGTGTCTTTGCAGAGGATGTTATCATCCGTAATGGCAAAGTCAATAACCATGTGATCGCTCTGCGTTGCACCTGGTACGACTCGCCCGCCCCATCCAGGGTTGGGGATCCCCACAATGGTGATCTGGCGTTTGCATCAGCACAGACTACGCAGGGTCGTCCTGATAGGCCCGCTAGAGCCCGCTCGAGTGGTTCAAGGCTGTTGGCAACTGGTGCGCCAAATTGCCTGTAAAATGATATTACAACCAGCTCAAAGCCACCGGCTCGGATGAGCACAGCGGCCAAGTGCTGGCTGTTCAGGTGAGTGAGTGCGAGCATGTCAATGGACGGGTCGATGCAGGCTACTGCTGCCTTGGCTCCGTTCTTGCTCCAGCCACCACTCGCCTGCGATCCGAGACCAAGAGTTTTGCGGATCCTATGTACGGTTCCTGTATGGCGAGGACACTGCAGCGTTTCTTGAGTGCATTTTGCAGCAACTCAGCCATAACTGGGCAACTCTTATTTGTGTTGTGCTGAAGGATTCGAACTGTTTTGACCTATTCATAATCCACTCGTGACTCCTGGAGGGCAATCGCTCGCTGACGAATGGTACAGCGTGCGTCTCGTGTAGAGTGTGCGACCTGTTGGATTTTGCGTTCGACGCAATTGGCACACTTGAGGGGAGCATCACGCTTGCATTCCTTACTCAGATGTGGCAAGGCGCACCAGGCGCACACAACAGGTCTTGTACAGGCCACTGCCAGGTGGCCATAGCGCTGGCATTTGTAGCACTGAGTGGGGGCTTGGTACTTTCGTATGGCGCACCGCTGCCAGGCTATTTGGAGGTGCCTTGCCCCCTGTGCGTGCATTCCAATGTGATATTTATACAATTTAATATCCACACTGCTCGTAAGGTAATTGGGAACAAAACATCACCTGACGTAAGTAGGAGCAACTCAATCAATTCTAGAATGTGAAGCGCTCTTAGTTTCATGCTCTATTACTATTGTTTTCGTCGTTAAGTACCAACAAACTCGTGTTAACTGCTTGAAAGACATTGGATTTGTTGGTAGGGCAATAAATAATCGTGGAATGTAAATGAGAACGAAGGGAGTTGATGCGTCGCACCAGAAGTTATTTTATTTATTGTAACCCTAAATGTTGGCTGCCTCGGTGTCCGCACAACAGCTGCATATCTTCAGTCAAACGTGTAGGCTATCCGTGAATTCCTTTTTACCCACGAAGTAGTCAAGAGTCAGACTTGTCCCCCTATGTCTCAGTCTCAATGAAGTTGCCGAGTTTAAAACTTGGGACTTGTTTCGGCGAACGCCTATGAATGGTACACACGTTTGTGTGTACGTCAACGTGCCATGGTGCAAACGAATGCAAACTAATTCTGGGTTCATATCTTTCACTTACTATCGAGATGACCATTGTGTTAGGTGTTTCGTGTCTGTTGAGGTGAAAGCTGGCATTGGTGACAACCCTGAGGAAGGCTGCAGCTCAACTGGGCAACCTTGTAAGAACAATAATGGGGCTGAAACTGCCTTGAAAATTAAATGTAGACAGAAAGGAAGTCACAATACGATCAGAAGCAAAATGAAACAACATACAACACTTCTGTTTAAATGCTGACAAATGTTGCTCACTGACGTTGCCAACTGCTAACATACAAACCCGTCAGTGAAGAGTTGACAAGTGTGGAGAGCCTGACTCATCATTGTCTACTTTTCCAATTTGCTGAAACTGCTCTTCCCTTAAGCAGTTGCCTTAAAGCCGTTGCCTAAATAGCGAAATAGGCTGTCAATTTAAGGACATTTGCCGAAATGGGGACCTCTGCTACTGACCGTAGTAGGATTTTGCTGTCTTTGATCAGACAAGTCTTACTTTTAGGCAGTTTGTTGGATCACAGAGATTCTGTTCTCATTTCTACATGAATTTCAATTCCTTCTTCACCACGGTTTCGTTCACTAAACGAAGAAACCTAGACATAGAATCACCCAATAAGGAAGGAGCGAGGCTCTAGATGAAGATGGAGGACAAGCAGCTCACATGGAACCCATGCGTGAGATGTGCGCTGCACAAAGCAACTACAGCCCTGTGGGCATGTAGGAGGCTGTGCAGCAAATCTTAGGGCATAACTCCAAAGATGACAAAGTGACTATAAGGGGATAATAAGACCCTGCGTCATGTATGCCTTCGCTGTGTGGTGGAGGGCCACAGTCCTGCTAGCAGTACAGGGAAAACTCCAACAATTGCAGCGACAGACGTGACGTGTCTTGGTATCACAGTGGCAATGTGTACTTGCCATACTGCTGCAACGGAAGTACTTTTGAACATCTCACCTCTCCATATACACATTCAGAGGACTGCTTACCACGATATTTCAAGCGGAAATCCTAGCTATAAAGATCTGTGTGAAAGAGATCCTGACCAAAGAACTCAAGGGCAAGCGGATCTATCTTCGTTGACAAAGGGACTTAGTCCCGCATGCCCACCGGAGGGGGGGGGGGAGAGATTCCTTCTTCACCACACGAAATCCATGTGAGGAATTGCTTTGTGAGGGGGGGGGGGGTCGTATTCGGTTAGAACTTCACAGCAGCCGCACTCTGCCACAGAACTGCAAATCCTACGCAATTGAGAGGGAGAGTTCTTCTTCTAGGGCCGCTGAACTGTGATGTTTTCCATACATATTTTTTGAAACCATTTAAATGGCAATGCTTCATTTTTTCATTATAATGAATTTGTGCTCATTGGTTTCACAGAAGATAATAAATTGGTCGGGACGCTGCTGCAGAAGCACGAAAAGCTGATTCAAAAGTACGTCGACAACCAAGAGGAACTAGAACTTTACTGCCTCTGCGCTATTAAAAATTATCTCCTTAACGAAGTGGTGTTAGAAACAAGTGAGTTTTTGATATATTTTATTACATTGCTCGAGTAGCGCGATCTACGAGGGACGTCCCAAAAGTAAGTTCCGAAGTGCTGGGAAAAATCGAAAACTCAACCAATTTGGAAAAAAAAAAAAAATTATTCTTAAAGGTACGGATCTACTTTATTTTTCGACGTAGTCGCCATTCCGATCGATGCATTTTTGGTACCTTGGTGCCAGTTTACGTAACCCCCCGTCGTACCATTCTGCGTCATTTTGTTTGAAGAATTCCGAGACCACGGCTTCGAGTTCGGCGTTCGTACGGAACTTTCTTCTGCCCAGGTGGACTTAGAGGAGGGGGAAAAGGAAAAAGTCACTCGGTGCAAGGTCTGGCGAGTATGGGTGGTGGGGGAAAACATCCCAATCAAATGTTCCAAGCAAATGTCGGTCAAGAGGCGAGGCACCCACCTTGCACACACTTTCGAGAACTTGAGATCTTCCCTAATGATTCGGTGTACTGAAGAACGAGTCAATTGATGTTTGTTGTGCACTTTCTCGACAATATCACGTAGAGTAAAGCGCGCATCTTCCTCCAAAAGCTTGCGAACTGCAGAAACTGCGACCTCTCCACGAGAAGTGGAAGGGTGCCCACTTCGCCGTTCATCGTGCACACTTTCCTGCCCTTCCAGGAAACTTCTCTTCCACTTACGGACCATTTCGATGCTCATGACCCATGACCCCTTCTCCATACGCTGAAGAGAGTCTGCGGTGACTTTCGGACACAGAAACATTCTCAAAAACTAAAAAACGGATCACCGAACGGATTTCACAATTTGACGGGTTTTTCAATGTAGCAGCCCATGTTTACACTGGTGCTGATAAGCTGCAACAAGTGATAGCAACATAAGAAAAATTCAGTGTTGCCACCAGATGTAACACGAAGTATCCCCTTTGGAATTTTTTCCCTACGGCATTTTCCCACGTATTTACAAATGATCGGAACTTACTTTTAGGACGTCCCTCGTACTGATCCAATATTTGTAGCGTGCCTGTTGTGGCGTGCTGTTACGAGGCGATTGCACCATTGGCTTTTGGTGAACATGTCACGTGATCAGCACTATAACAGTATCGACAGTTTCGTCGAAATGATACTACCGGTCTAAACAAATTTGTGTTGGTAGTTACCCTCACAATGGTAGTTAATGTAATTAAGTTGTAAAGTAATTAGGTACATCCCACAAAATTCCAGTTTTACCTTTTTTCATTGGGTTTGCTCTATTATCCCAAAACAGTAAACATTAACCATAGCCCTATGAAGTAGGAGGGAAAGTTGTGTAATCGGCTGGAAAACAACTTTTTTCCTTATGATCTCCATATTTTTATGGCACCTGAGTGATTTGAGAAAACAGTCTGTGTCTGTGAACGAAATCGCGAGCGAACGTCGGTACCAAGCCAGCTCAAATCCGATATCTAGCCTTCAGTTCCACAGCAAAATCGGTGCAGAACTAACTATAGTTATGATAGTGATCGAAACACCAAATTTTTCCCCACAAAAAAGTATTTACTCAAAAAATGTACTCAATATTTTTGTGTTGTATATAACACCAAGATAATAAAAAATTTTGTTCGAGGGAAAATGACACGCGTCTCCATAAATTACCAAAAATGACGTAAGGAATCGATTTAATATTTGTTTCTGTACGAAGTTTGTTCATATGAAGCTCATGCTCTCACAAAACGTGTTATTTATGCGATGAAACTTACAGTGGGTTCTGGATGATTGGGAGCAACACTATATATTCCATAATTCCAGCTGCTGTCCTTGAATTGTGTTCACCTGATAACTCCAGAACAATGAACCCTTACATTCCCCTAAAAGCATGATGACATTCCCACAAATTACCTGGTATTTCAATATAAAGGTCGTGACATGGATATGAGCAACCCAACTAATTCTGTCTAAATGACGTCTAACAGTGCCAGTTTCTCACTTTACCATTTGACGGTGTGAGGGATGCTTTGTGATCCTGTACGCATCAAAAGTGTTGGTTTATATTCAGGCCCGCAGCACATTTCAACTTTTGTTCCTTTCTTGTACTTACCGCTGCTTTATTCGCCTTTTCATTTTCTTTTTGTTGTGTGTTTCAGGTGTTCTCGTAGATTCGTTTGAGAATTTGTACGATCATAACGTAATTTCCGTCGAAGGGTTTAAAAAATGGCGGGTGGACGATAGTAAGGAACCTCACGTAGCTGCAGGCCGAAGTATCGCGTTGTCCGCCCTCGATCCCTTTTACGTGTCTCTCGTTGAGGCCGATGACGATGAAGACGAAGACGAATCTTGATCGTATACAACTTCTAGGTAATTATTCTCTACTTGAGAGTACGCCTTTAAATTTTTTTAAATCCATCTGTAAAGAACTTATTTTTAAATAGGGTCTACTCCAGAAATGTCGGAATTTTGACTACTGCTCTTTCATTTACTACTTGTTTTTAACCAGTAACTCTGGAAAAGTGATTATTATCCTTCTCGAATGAATCGAGTTTACAGCATCTTTATCGGTGTACGAATTAATCGAGGACCAGTCAGGGATGAGTACAAACAGGACAATAAATTCTGGGACTGTAAGTGATGTTTTACCAAGTTCAACTAAACTGAGTGAAAAATGAATTGGATTAGTAGCAAATCCCGTAAAAACTAGTGAATTTACGCAGAGCTGAGGAAAATTGTGTGACGCCTGATATTAATAACACAAGAACGAAGGAGTCCACTCAACTTCCATTCCTGTCGAATTCATAACTAAGAGGTCAGAACTAGTGTTCCAAAATGAAAACCATTCCTGCGTCATATATTTTTACTTTCCGCTACCCGAAGGGAAGGAAAGTATAGTAATCGGCCCAAAAAAAAATTTGGGTTTTCTTCAGATCTTGACGTTTTGAGGCCTACTGAGTCTAAAAAACCTAATTTCGGCGCGTGGTCCGTGTGTGTGTGTGTGTCTATAGTTCGATTTGCGGGAGAACGGCTGATCCGATTGAGCTGGTTCTTTGTTTGTTTTGTTCGTTATTTTTTGTAGACACCAAAATAAGGTTATGGACGATTTCGACCGATGGGAACGGGGCGTGGGGGACGAAAATGTACCAAAAACTTGGGTTTTTCGCATTTTTCTCGAAAACGGCTCTAACGGTTTTGATTAAACTTCCACATTATCTTCTACTAATCAATACCTAACTTTTCTTCTCCATACATATCTCCATGAAAATACGGTGAACGGAGATATAGGCCCATGAAGCAAAAATAGGTTTTTTACGCTTTTTGGCCAAACGATTATCACCAAACTTTAGAGATGTTTTCGAATAGTTAATACCTACGTATCGTTCTCAATAAATGTTCCTCTGATAGTCCATTGAACAGAGATAAAAATCAAAATGTGTCGAAAATAACGTTTTTTCGAACATTTCCGTAAATTTCAGGGTCCGTTCTTCACCAGATCTGATAAATACTAATGAAGTGTCTTTTAGTCACCCATACCCACATTTCGTTCTCTATAATTATTTCTGTATATATATGTTGAACGGAGATATAAGCCAAGTTAACTCAAAAAAGGAGATTTGTCGAATATTAATTTATCGGTATTCCAATTTTCTCAAAAACGGCTCTAACGATTTCGATCAAACATTCGGAGTAGTCTCAGCTAACTAGTCCCTACATTTTGTTCTCCATAAATGTGCCTGTAAAAATGCGTTGAACGAAGATATAGCGCCCGCATATGTAGCTGGTGTTCGAAATTACGGGGGTGGCGGAAAGTTGTGTGTTGCTACGCACCAGATATTTATTAAGTAAGCATTCAACTGAAGACTGTCAGAAACACGTTATGTGTGTGTATATGCCTTAAGTTATAATGTTACGGATAGTATAATTCGTGTATTAATTTATAATACGCGAAAACTTGAGACGCAAAGATGGTGCTTGCAGATGGTCATTTGGTTCGCTAATAATTCAATTAATTTCATATTGCGTTTTATGTATCCATAACATTGAAACCTGTTTATTTTGATCACATTTGAGCTTTTTTGCGCAAAATATTTACCAAGTTATCCCAAACACAATCATTATAGTGGAATTTCGTTTTCAATTTTGAATAACACCCGTCTTCATTTTTTGCTTCTTTTTTTTCTTCAGGGCAGCGTGCATGACGTCTTGGAGGCACAAGAGGGCAGAGGCGTCTCGAAATATGAGGCCTTTGACCGAGGACTGGAGAGAAAGGGCGTTCCTGTCCGCTTAACACCCCCCCAGCACCTTTTTGACTCTGCAATCGCGAAAACTTTCTCGACATCTTCAAAACGAACAACGAACCTCTTACAGTGTTTATGGTGCAGTGCGACTTGTAGGGACGCGACGACACGGTTTTCTCACGAGAATCGAGCCGAAACGTAAATTCGAATATTCTAAATTTTGAAGGTGACACATGAAAAAATAAATAGGTGAAGTCGTTTGGAAAGGGAATGCAGTGAGCCTTTCCCTCCCCCCCCCTTTCATTAGTTTCTGCTAAAAATAACTTGAAGGCTCCACGCATCGTAAAGTCGACTTGACAGATGAAGAAGTTGATGTAAAGATGTCTCAAGTTCACGTTTGGAAGATGTAGAAGAAGAAGACGTTGGGTTACTTCTCTCCTCCTCCTCCTCTCACGCTCTCCTCATTTCTCGCCCTCTTACAAAGACTGAAAAAAAGTGTATAATTTTTGTTCATTACTCTTATTCTTTTTTTTCCTCCTAGTTTCGTCTTGTTGATAATTCGGATGTGCATTTTTGTGAAAAAAAGAAAACATAAAAAAATGTATCTGTAAAATTGCTAGCGATGTAATATACTGTAATGTATACGTATTTTTTTCGAGTGCTTCAAGAATGAAGATTTAAAAAAAAACTGAAGGAAGAAAAAAGTGCCACGCCAATTGTTTTTTTAACTTTCAGTTGATTTCTGAATGTGTGTGATGGTTTTAGAGGTCGGGGATGTGACGCTTCAGGGACTACGCGTTTAATGTGCGAAATATCGTTTGACGTCCTACCTAATAGAATGTGAAAACTTTTCGCTTCTGCTCATTTTGAAATTTGGCTCATTTAACGCATATTGACGGCTATAGTTTTTGTTTTCGCAGCGTGACGAAATGCGTAAGGCTAGTGTTTTTTTCGGTGAAAGCTGCGCCTTGAAGTGAACGTGTAAAAACGAGCGTTTTTCTAACATCTCTTTCTTCTTCGAAGCCCCAGAAGATTAGCGAATCCAAAATGACTCTAAAATGATTTCTCTTCGGATAAACCCGAGTTTTCCCCCTGAAATCCCTCCCGTCAGAGTTGTTTCCGTAATACATCGCATTTTTCTCAAATAAGTTCGCCTCGTGTGATGGCCGCAAAATATTGTTCCGCCCTTGATTCAGATACGGGGTGTCAACAATTTTTCTTCTGGACGTCCTTCCATCGTTCGCGTACTACTCCCATCGCCCAAATTTGTTGTGCCTTGGGATGTTATAAAGTAAACGGCGAACTTTTGAATTCGTCACCTCTTCGTCAAACAAAACTCACGTTTTTTTTTTTCGTTTGTTTCACTCAAAAGCTCTCCCTCAAGTGATTCTATGGTAAAAATACTGCGTAATATTTTCTAGCGGTTTTTTTGCCACTCCACCTCCCCAGCCCTTACGGTGTTTATTGTTGTGTTATTTAAGAAAAAAAATGTATTCATATTTATTTACTTCAGCCCCGGCTTTCGAAAACGAAGGCGTTGAGATCGGTTCGTTTCTCCACTTTCTTGCGTTGGAGGTTTTTTTTGTTCTTTTTCACGTATCTAATCATACCACTTTGTATATAATATAAATAAACATACTATCGTGTTTTTTTTGCGAAATTAAGGGCGTCGAACGAGGGGTTGTCTTGTTTTATTTCGTTTTTTGTGTAAAAAATTGTTGAATTTTCGATTATTTTACTCTCCCCCTTCCCCTCCCACGCCCCTTTAATCTAAGCGCCGGTTGTTCCGTTGATCGGTTTTCTTTTCTCTAATTAATGGCAGTTGAATTCGTTTATCCTGGGAAAATATTATTATTATATTATAAT
The DNA here is from genome assembly GCA_020466155.1 of Pachypeltis micranthus. NCBI lineage: Eukaryota > Metazoa > Arthropoda > Insecta > Hemiptera > Miridae > Pachypeltis > Pachypeltis micranthus. The sequence goes on along the minus strand of CM035770.1, from coordinate 48,401,272 downwards.
TATTAATCGTCAGAAAGTCGGTGATAAGAGAAAGAAAATGTAGTCGCGATTCGATTTGTTATACGCACCCCCCCCCCTTTTTTTTGTAAATTGTTTGTACAATGTAAAGAAAGAAAGGTTTTGGCTCAACTTTCTGCCAAATGCGACGTATTTTTCGGTTGCGAAATTTTATGGAAAAATGAAAAAAAAAAAAAAAGAAAGTTACGACATGATAAAAGACTATTACTTACGATGATGGGGAATGTACAGAAATAGCGCGTTCGAACGCATCGTGCTGTCCGTGGCGAGGTCGCTAGTCGTTCGAATGTCGTTGAGAAGTCACCGCTCTGAGCGTTGTACTTCATCGAACTATAGTCTTCAATCGTTGAATAGTATAGTTAAATAGCGACGAACGCGCACCCTCCCCCCTACTCCGCTGAAGTTGACGTTTCAATTCGAGCGTGGAAACTTAAAGACTTGATATTTTGAACTCTCAGAGGGAGTTCTAGCGATTTTAATCAAATCGTCTCTCGATTTTGTATCATCGAAAAGAAATATAATTATTAAAGAAAAAAAAATTAAAGCGATACATTTTTGTTTTCCTTTTCACTAAGGAAGGGGGAGGGGGTGGACCACATCCCCCTCGTCCCCCGCGATTGCGAATAGTTTAATTTATAAGAGATTTCTCTGTGTAAAATTTATATACCATTTTGAAAAAGAGTAAAATAATTTCCGTCGAGGGATAAAAAAAGAAATGGACGATGCGCCCTAATTTATTCCCTTCGTCGCTGACATTGTTGATTATAACGTTTGAAGAAAAGAAAAATGAAACTGAAAAAATGATGAAAAATAAAAAATGTATATACAAAACCATGTCTGCGTCCTAATGTGTACAACCTTTTTTTAATACGCCCCACTTAGAGTAGCAATATTGTGGTTTTTTATTTATTATTCATTTTGAATAATGAGCCTATTAGCCACTTGATGTTCCAAGGCATGGAACGTGATCCAAGATGTCTGGTGCGTAGCAACACCCAACTTTCTGCCACCCCCGTAAATTCGTACACCAGCTACAGATGTGGGGGGCTATCTTCGTTCAATGCATTCCTACAGGAACATTTACGGTGAATGAAGTTTGGGAGCTAGTTTAATTGGGAGTCTTTCGTAAGTTTGATCGAAATCGTTAGAGCCATTTTTGAGGAAATTAGAATACTGATAAATTGATATAAGACATCTCCTTTACTGAGTTAACTTGTCTTATATCCCCGTTCAACGTATATATACAGAAATAATTACAGAGAACGAAATTTGGGTATGGGTAGTTAACAGACCACTCTGTAAGATTGATCAGGATAGGTGCAGGGCTGCTCAGCCTCAGGCAGTTGAAACTCTTCATCCGACTCTCCAAAGGGAGGGCCAAGGAGGTGCTTGCACTGGGGAGGAAGGATGTTAGGATCATGTGTGGCCTGTTTACTGGTTACTGTCTGCTGAGGTACCACCTTGCTAATGGCAAGCGTGAGGTGCAGGGTCTGTGAGGTGGGGCTAGAGACTGCAGAGCATGTGTTGTGTGTTCGCGATGGACTCGTGTTTGGGTGGCCCTTTCTTCAGCCAGTAGGGGTGGCAAATGCAGAACTTCCGAATGTTCTCCATTTTGTCCATATAGGTGACGTCACACCACGTGAGACCAGTGCTGAGGAGGACGCTCTGGTATGGGGGGATCATGGACGCCCTTTCGATACCCGTTTGTGGCCACAGTGAGGGAGGGGGGGGGGGTATTGCCACCGTTCAAAAAAAAGAAAAAAGATTGATCCCACCTGGTGAAGCAGCTACCCCAGAATTAACGGAAATGTTCGAAAAAACATTATTTTCGACACATTTTCATATCTTAGTTCAATTGGTTGTCGGAGGAACATTTATAGAGAACAATAGGTATTGACTGTTCAAAAACATTCTGTGAGTTTTGTGAAACTCGTTGCAGCCGTTTTGCTAAAAAGCGTTAAAAACCTATTTTTGCTCTAAGTGTCCGAGTGCTAGACATCCGCACCGCAGTAGGAGGTGGCGCCGTCATTGTGACGGAAACGCCAGAAATGGCCAAGGCGCTCACGAGCCACATTTCCACAAAAAAGGAGTTGAAGCTCCAAGCGTCAGCCCCCTGGGTCGTTTCACGCCTGCTATTGTGCGACGTGCGGACTGACCTTCAAAGAGGACTTGGCCCAACAAGTTGTTGAGCACAACCCTGCGTTAGCTTGCAGCCGCAGGACGTCAGGCCTCTCTTCACCAAAAAAGCGTGGCAGACAGAAGGATTGGGTGATTGAGGTATCACCCAGCCTGTACAAAAAACTAGAGGGGGCAAGGCACCTCCAAATAGCCTGGCAGCGGTGCGCCATACGAAAGTACCAAGCCCCCACTCAGTGCTACAAATGCCAGCGCTATGGCCACCTGGCAGTGGCCTGTACAAGACCTGTTGTGTGCGCCTGGTGCGCCTTGCCACATCTGAGTAAGGAATGCAAGCGTGATGCTCCCCTCAAGTGTGCCAATTGCGTCGAACGCAAAATCCAACAGGTTGCACACTCTACATTCGTCAGCGAGCGATTGCCCTCCAGGAGTCACGAGTGGATTATGAATAGGTCAAAAGCAGTTCGAATCCTTCAGCACAACACCAATAAGAGTTGCCCAGTTATGGCTGAGTTGCTTCAAAATGCACTCAAGAAACGCTGCAGTGTTCTCGCCATACAGGAACCATACATAGGATCCAAAACTCTTGGTCTGGGATCGCAGGCACGAGTGGTGGCTGGAGCAAGAACGGGAGCCAAGGCAGCAGTGGCCTGCATCGACCCGTCCATTGACATGCTCGCACTCACTCACCTGAACAGCCAGCACTTGGCCGCTGTGCTCATCCGAGCCGGTGGCTTTGAGCTGGTTGTAATATCATTTACAGGCAATTTGGCGCACCAGTTGCCAACAGCCTTGAACCACTCGGCGAGCTCTAGCAGGCCTATCAGGACGACCCTGCATAGTCTGTGCCGATGCAAATGCCAGATCACCATTGTGGGGATCCCCAACCCTGGATGGGGCGGGCGAGGCGTATATAGAGCTGCTCACCAGGTACAACTTGATTGTTGTCAACGACCCCATGACTGAGGCGACCTATGATGGTCCGGGAGGAAGGTCGTGTATAGATGTCACAGCCGTGTCTCACACCCTGCTACTCAAATTGCAGGGTTGGCGAGTCGTACCAGGTGCAACGCAGAGCGACCACATGGTTATTGACTTTGCCATTACGGATGACAACATCCTCTGCAAAGACACGCCGTGAAAAGCGATTCCACACAAAAATGCTGATTGGCCACAATTCTGTAGGGTACTGGAAGGTGAACTGCGTCGCGGACACCGACCTAATAGCGCAAGCATACACACCTGAAGAGGTGGACAGCAAAGTGGACATATTTACCACAGCACTGCACTCTGCTGGGCTCTCTGTACTTGGCCAACAGAAGCACAGGGCGATCAAAGTCCCATGGTGGACTGAGGAACTAAATCCCCTCAAGCAAAGTGCAAATAGAGCTAGAAGGATGTACCAAAACACTCGTGACCCTGATGCCAGAGCAACACTCCGAACTGCCTTCATCCAAGAGAAGAAGGCCTTCCACCGCGCCATCAAACGAGCCAAACGGCAAGGCTGGCGAAATTTCGTGGAAGCGGAGAGCTCTGTGAACCCCTGGGGGAGACACTACAAGTCCTCCATAGGAAAAGCTAACGTAGAGCAGGTCTTAGCTGCGATGCAAAATGAGTCAGGCTGGGCCTGCAGCATCGAAAGCTCACTGGAAACCCTCCTTGAGAAGGCGTTCCCAGATGACCAAGTAGCTCGAGACACTGAAGCCCAGCTGATCATGGACCCTCCGAACGAGCCCGACATCCCACTGTGGACAACAGGCGACCTCGGCAGGGCCCTTGCAACCTTAAAGCCCAACAAATCTCCTGGGCCAGATAAAATAGAAAGCAATATGCTAAGGAAGGCTGAGCGGACAATCTCCAGCGGCCTCCTTAATTTATTTAATGACTGTCTGCAGGTCGGACAGTTCCCCACTCAGTGGAAGACTGCGCGCGTTGTCACTCTTCAAAAGGGAGGCGACCGCAATCAGTCAGACCCGCGATCATGGAGACCACTCAGCCTTCTTTCCATATTAGGCAAAACACTAGAAATCTTGATGTTGCAGTCCCTCGAAGGAGTCTTTGGCCGCAACCTCACAGGCAGGCAATACGGGTGTACCAAAGGAAGGTCCACGCAGGATGTCATTGTCGAGATCCGGCGTGTTTCGGTGCTGGCGCCGGCTAAGTAGGTCGTAGCAGTTCTGATTGACATCAGAGGGGCGTTTGACAACCGTTGGTGGCCAGCGCTCCTTATTGAACGCAAAGGTAGGGGAATCCCCCGCATGCTGTACTCGCTCGTCAGAAGTTACCTGACAGACAGAACTGCTACGATCGAAAGTAGGCATGTCTCCGTCCGGGAGAAAGATTGAGAAGGGGTGCCCACAGGGCTCGGTCCTAGGACCAGCACTCTGGAATGCCTTCTTCGAAGGTCTTCTCAGGAAACTCATGGAGACTGACTGCGAGCCGTACGCCTATGTGGATGACTTGACTGTGCTGATCTTTGCAGAGGCAGTCCGCCAAATTGAAGAAAAAGCCCACCACGGGCTCCGCACTGTCAACCAATGGTGCGAGCATGTCAAGATGCAGGTGGCTGAGGGAAAAACCCAGCTAATCCTCTTGAAGGGGAAAGTGAATAATCCACCCAGAATACGCTTTGGCGGCCACAGGCTTCTTCTTGAAATGCACGTCAAGTATTTAGGAGTGAATATAGGTGAGAGGTGGGGTTTCAACCAACACCTCCAGTCCCTTAAAGGCACTACCATTGCAAGGTTTGCCTCACTGCGTGCCATTACTAAGGCCACTTGGGGTGTGTGTTACCACGACACTATCCTCATGTATAAGGCCATATATCTAGGTGTGATTGGCCCGTTGTCTGGGGTAGCAAACTAACAGTCAATCAAAAGAGAGTATTGGCTCAATCCCAGAGAGCTGCGCTCCTGTGGATCACCAAGGCCTACAAGACTGTATCAACGGAAGCACTCCAGGTGATCACTGGTCAGTTACCAGTTGATTTGGCTGTTGAGTGCATGATTGACAAGTGGAGTGTGAGACGGAGCTTCCCCGCTTTGGGCTGAACTCCGTGCGGATCTCACCACAGAACAGAAACTTGCCGCCATCGATGAATGGGCTCTAGAGAAATGGCAAGCGAGATGGGAATCCTCGTCAAAGGGACGTGATACGTATGAGTTCTTCCCCAACATCCGAGAACGTCTTTCTAGAAAATGGGTTGAGCCAGACCACTGGACGAGCCAGTTCCTCACGGGACATGGTGACTTCAATGCGCGGCTTCACTTCTTTTCCCTGAACGACTCTCCATTATGCACGTCTTGTGCCTCCAGTGCGGAGGAAACAAGAAACCATGTGCTGCTCCACTGTAGTTTCTACAACAGTGAGCGACGGTTGTTGGGTGGGCAAACGAACTTAGCAGCATTAACTGCTACAAAGGAAGCCTACAACCATTTTGCAAAGTTCGCAAAGAAGGTGATGGCTAATAAAAGTGGTTATAGTTGATCTGTCCTTTTGAAACTTGCCACCCAAGTAAAAGTAAGATCAGGTAGGGAACCAGATAAAGAACTACTCCCAGATGGTACGGGATTCCTCAGGTGGTCACCTCCGCGCGGTAACACACGGGCAACAGCTCTCTACGGTGAGACTGGCTAACGACCACATACCTGCCGTACCTCCACAGGTCTGAGTTCGGTGGATGCTGCAGGGGCCGGCCTCTTGCATATTAGCGAAACCGCAACTTCTATGACTGATATAACCCTCGTCGAGGGTTTAGGTACAGTCATGAGATAAAGAAACAGATCTGTCCTGGCTATTAGTGAAGAAGGAGCATTTCTGGCTCTCTTCCGCCTTGGCTTTTTTGGACGATGGTTTGAATGCTCGTCGTTCGAAGAGTGGTGTTTAGGTTGGGGGGGGGGGGGCTTGGAAACTGGAGCAAAGTGTCTCAAAATATATTGTGTGGCCTAATCGTCACGTACATTAAGCAATTTTGAACACTGCCAACTAATTCATCCCTGCACCTAACACAGTTTGCAGAAACCTGGTAGACCCTAACATTACATTCTCTGTTGAAACTGGGAGTGCTTAGGGTAGATTCGACAGTTTGCTAAATATCAGCGACAGCTATATCGGCAAACCTCATTCTCCTATCTTGGCTTGTACATCTGTTCAATGGATAGTTGTATGGAAACAAATATGAACTGCTCAAAACTTTACTACTGCGCTCTCAAAACCTAAATACCCAGTCTGACTCACAAGTTTTATTCCTGAAGAAAAAAAATTGGCGAGACGCATTAAACAACTTTCCCCATCCCCACTTACATTTTAGCTAACATTTCAGTCTATTTTTCATTCAGTTAATTTCAAGTTTATGACGCATAACTTAACGTTTTTGCGTAGAACGTTGAAGCGCATAAAGTTCCGAAATTTATGGATCCCCCCTATAATGAAGATCACGATTAACTGACTGACTTAACAGCGATGTCTTCACGTCGAAATCGCTCAATCACAGCATTCTACCAGCCAGAGAAGACGAACTCACCAAACAGGTACGTTAACATTAATAATTCGTAGAAGATTGTGTTGAAATGTTGAGAAATTAGATGGTAATTATGTCGAAGTGTAGTTGCCAGGGCCAAGATCTCAAGTTGGACTTTGTGATCGACGTTTTTCACTGCTGTTGTTTGGCTGAGGCATCTAGTGTCTCTGGTACTTCGACAAAATTGAGAGACCAGCTTTTCTGGAAGCCGGTTCACCTGCTGAGTCCTCAAATGCGGTTATTCGAATTGAGACGTGTGTCCAACCTATCAGCGCCATCTTCTTAGGACTTGGCGGTCGTGCAGGGTACTTTCCATGCCATAAGGCCCACCTAGACTACCACGAGCTTGCATGTTTCACCTCATCTCCGTTGCTCATTCATCATCTGCCCATATCCAGTAAACTGGTTCAGGCAGTTGACCACTCTTCTTGGTCCTTGTGGTGTCTCGGTCTCTCCTCTGCCTACTGACCTCTTGTTACAGTGCCGCACAGCATCTAACTTTAGTTCTTTCTACCCAAACTTAGTAGTAGCGCTCAGCCCTACCTCTGGCCCATTTATATCGTGCATCGCTTTGCTCAACTCCATGTAATTGAAGTTCGCGGAGGCTGGCTTCTCGCTGATGGTGTCTCTGTCCACTCCCCTCTGACACTGGGGAGCCCCTGACTCTCCAATCCACTTTCTATTGAAATACTTAATGTTGTCCAATGCTCATACAGCCTCTCTACAAACCCTGTGCCCCACTTCACTTACTTATCACGAGCAACTACATCGTCTCCTGTCATTACTTTCATAGTGAACACATATACTAATTATTGCGATGGGGTCGTATATTATGTCATATTTTGAATTCAAGCGACAACTCTCTGTTCGTTCTCGTAACGAACAAGTGAGCGGCTACCTAAAGAACTGCTTCTTTCGTGGAACGTTTAAACGAGTAAGAACCTGTCTCTAGTAGGATCGTTCTTGTGAATCGATTTTTCGTCAATCGATGCTATTCATTTGTTATCACTATTGTTATCTAGTTGACTAGTTCGCTCAAGTCAATTTTTTGGACTGCCTCTTCCAGAAACGGAATCTAAAATAGCTTTTACTTCGCGAGATACCTTCAAATTTAAATGCCAATTTTCTAGGTTTTGCACTTTCCCTGATTCCTAACTCGCGGCAGGATGAGTGAGGTAATATTTAGCTCCCTATTTATTCTTAACATTTTTTCTTCCCTTATCGTGTGAAGAACACTGCGACGATGGGAGTTTTCGTTCAGCATATGGTTGATGAATTTTTGTTTTAAACTTGAGTCTATAAGCGCCATCCACAGATATTTTCTTCGTCATATTGTATCCTCTATATCGTACTAAGGAAAACCGCAAGTTGTCCTTACGAACGAAATCAATTCTTTACTGATTGTGAGGGATAACCACTTTTTTTTCGAAAACGGCTGTAGCGATTTTGATTTAATTTCTTGCGTGAACAGTTCCAAACAAAAGTAGAACATTTATTCGAAAACTTTATCAAAAATATCGACAAAAATCGAGGAATGAAACTGATTCCATTTTTGAATAGTTGAGTCCAATGATTTAACTCGAATCCCAGGTAGTAACCAGTGATAACAGTCAACTAGCAGCTTTCATCTATCAGTCTCAAGTTATCAACCCGAGGAACTAGGTGTGACATCATGCTCCCAACACTGTATTTCAGCTTCACCCTTGAATCTGGGAGAGTGCCGTCTAGATTTCCTTGTCCTTATTGCTATCACCTGGAAAGTATTTGTTGTAAACCCAGGGAAACCGCTACTGTCAGTTCACTCTGATGCAATTTGGAGTTGACGTGTTCCATTGGACTGTTTGAGAGGCCAACGCTCAACTTGTTCGCTCAGTTCTGTAGTTGAGAGGAGAAACTCGGGTTCTGTGTTTCGATCCTTTCGCCGTAAGCATTGATACTTCTATTCTTCACCGTCTAGTAACTGTCTAATTGCTCAATTTTTGCAGACATTGCTGGTAGAACGAGCAACAAGGGCACTATTAGGGATCATCTTAGAACGCAACTCAAGTCCAGTTCAAATGTCCGTTTTAAATGGTGAGAACATTCACTTTCTTTGGTTCATTGTTACTCAAGAAGAAATTGTGGCATTTGGTTGTAAACATCTATATCGATTGATTCAAGACTAGAGATATACACAGTCCGCCAGTGAAACCTGACTGTGTTTCAAATTCAAGACTCATTATGGGCACTCCAAAACAATGGTATTTTTTACCAGTTGACCAGCACAGATGACCCTGGGCTTGTGGAGTACAACCTGTAGAGCATCACATAGTCAACCTGTTCGTAATCTTGTATTGCCCATTCCACCCCGATAGTAGACACTTTTTCTTAACCCAGTACTTCCCACGCAGAGCGATTGAACTGGGCATCAACGAAGCAGTCCAAACTGACAGTTTTCTCGATAAGGAACGTTGTTTATTTCGTTTCCTCCTCCATGAAACTGCACGAAGGTGCTTGAGAGGCTCTGAAAGCTCAACAATTGTAAGTATAACGTACCTGTTAGGTGAGTCCGTCTCCTCTGGCTGGTGAGTTACTGTGGGCAAGCGCTTTCGATGTAAAGACATCATCGTCTGGCCGTTAAGTCAGTACTCACCAGCCAGAGGAGACGGACTCACCTAACAGGTACGTTAACTTTAGTAATTTGCCTACTGGCGGACACAACCCAATTTCTTTAATAATTGTAAGTATGTTAAATGTTCTTTTTAACTTCATTCGTTCCCTCACTACGTTTATAATCACTTGTGGGACGAATCCAAACATAAGATGCTTGTGGTTAAAGTCAACGTATCTGTATATCGAGTCCATCTTCTCTGGCTGGTGATGTCCTGCGAGTGCTTTCTTCAGTAAGGCAGTACTGTAATCAAGCTCTGTCAGGACCGTTTTGTAGTAGGAGAAAGGGTTTAACAGGCTGAGGTTTGGTAATGGGAACTGCTTCGAATTATCCACTGGTTGTGAAAGGGATTAGAGTCGATTTAGTTGATCCCTTAATTGTCTATTTCGTGTTCTATTCGTGGGTTGTCCAATAAATCCGTCAGTAAGTTGTTTTCGTCTGTGGCATGTTTCGCGTTGCTTAAATGTGTTTGATTTCAGTTTTGGTGTTATGATCGAGTTTGTTTAAGTTCGTCCATCGATTTTTATTACTTTTCTTGACTCAACTAAGTAACTCAACTGTGTTACTGTGGGACGCCAAAGCGAAATCCGCTCAAAACTAACTATAGTTATAATAGTGATTAAAACACTAAATATTTGTTTTTCTCAAAAACGGCTCCAACTATTTTGATTAAATTTTTTGTATAGACAGATCTAAATGATACATTGCCATAAAAACTGCACTGAAATGTTACTGGAATCTTCGCAAAAATTTGGTGTGGTACTCCAATCAAGTACCTATACGACGAGCATTTGATAACGCCAATCAAATAATGTAGGAGCTACACATAACAGAGTTGTTCAGTTTCTATAGTCAAGAGAATCGCTGAATGCACGTGAGGCTGAGAATAGTGGTGTGATGCGTCGCACCAGAGATTTTTTTAACTTTCCTCAGCCCTGAACTGGATTCTGCATATAAATCGGGAATACCAAAGCAAGGTTTTAAGAAATATCGATCCGAAACTGACAACACTTATAATAATCAAAATGCCAAATATATTTTTTCTCATAATCGGCTCTAGTGATTTTCATTAAATTTTGGTCGTAGAAGGACTTTTTGTGCTTGTGCAGACGGCGAGAGCAACACAATAAGTGATCAACTTCGACGAAAAGCGATTTCAGTGCACTTTTGTTCTTATAAATACCGTTCATGTGGCTCTAGGGTCGTCACGGAAATCGTATTGGTAGTCCAGTAAGCTAACTACACAATAGCAGTGTTATGTAGGCTATGAAATGATTAGGGACTTCTCATTCAATTCCGGAATTCTAAGTTCGGTCGTTAAGTCGACTAATTTTATTCACAGTACTCACCTTAAAACGAAATAATTACCATGAAAGCCCGCGATACGTTGGTGAATAAAAGTCGTGGTTGAACTAGAGGCAACCTAATGATATTTACGGCGTAAAGTTCCTATGTCCTACCACGTACATGAACTGCACATCGAAAAACATACTGGATTAGTTTGGAAAGCTATAAAACACGAACGAATGTACGTTGGTTTGAGGTAAGTTGTGTGGTGTGTCGCACCGGATGTTTAATTTGTAGGTTTCCACGTGTTCGCACGTCGCGACTCGGCCATTGTGTTGTCCGTGCTATAAACCGGTGGCGTATTATTACAAGTCCAATTGTTTTCAAATGGCTTTGAATTGGAGTAAAGATTTAGTATGTCCGGCGTGTATTGTTTGTCCTGCATGAAGTTTGTGTTAATGCACGTGCGTGTTAATTTATCGGGGTCGCTTTGGTCGAGCGGGCCAGTTTTGATGTTCCGCTACTCTAAAGGTATGGAAAGTATAGTGATCGTGTTCTAAAACATGTTCCGAAAAACCTAATACCCGACGTGTGTGTGTATTTGTAGTTCGACTTGCGGGAGAACGTCTGGACCGATTGAGCCGATTCTTTTTACTTTCCTTGGCTCTACGAAGTAGAAAGGAAAGTTATGTAATCGGCTGAAAACAAAATTTTGAGTTTTCTTCAGATCTTTACGTTTCAGACCCTCCTGAGTCCGAAAAACACTATTTGGTGTGTGTGTGTCACTAAAGTGTGTCTGTGAACGATTTTTAGAGAAAACCACCGTATCAAATCAGCTCAAACTTCATATCTCGCCCGCTGATTACAATGGGACGCCAAAATAAGGGTATGAGCAAAATCCACCGAAAGTTAACTATAGTTATCATAGTGATCAAAACACCAAATATTTTTTTCTCAAAAACGGCTCTAACGATTTTGATTAAATTTTTTATATTGATATCTTTTGATAAGGCAATTATACCATAAAATTCCCATTCGTAGGAAAATGACGAGAGCAGCACAATAAATTACCAAAATTTTCGACGAAAAGCGTTTTTATAGCGGTTTTTTTCTTATAAACTCCGCTGGAATGTTGGTAGAATGTTAAAGAAAATTGGTATTGTAGTCCAATTCAATACCCAGAGGGTGAGGTGTTTAAAACCGCTCATGAGATAGATGGGGCTCACTCTAGAAATCCTGAATTTCAACGACTGTTTCGCTTACTACCAGTTCCAACAGTTATTACCCAATAACTCTGCAAAACTAAAGTTAACGTACCTGTTAGGTGAGTCCGTCTCCTCTGGCTTGTGAGTTACTGTGGGCAAGCGCTTTCGATGTAAAGACATCATCGTCTGGCCGTTTAGTCAGTACTGGAGTCAGTCAGTTGGTCGTGGTCTTTATATACAAAGAGAAAGGTGAAGGGAGTGATGGAGCGTTGGGGAAGGGGCGGGGAGAGGTCTTGTTGGTATATAAAGACCACGACCAACTGACTGACTCCAGTACTGACTAAACGGCCAGACGATGATGTCTTTACATCGAAAGCGCTTGCCCACAGTAACTCACAAGCCAGAGGAGACGGACTCACCTAACAGGTACGTTAACTTTAGTATTTGCCTACTGGCGGACACAACCCAATTTCTTTAATAACTCTGCAAAAGTTATTACTATCCTTCTTTCAAAAAAATCGTGTCTACAGCCTCATTAATTATCTCTGTACCAATTGCTCAATAATAGTCCTGAAATGAGTACGAGCAGTACAATAAATTCCATAACTGTAGGCGCTACCGCTTCCTGCTGCTGTGAAGTGTTGTTTGACCAAGTTCAAAGGAACTGAGTGATAAATTAATTGATTGAATAGAATTAGCATGTACAAAGTGAATTGTTGTAGAGCTAAGGAAAGTTGTGTGTTGCAACGCACCAGATATTTTTTTATTATTTTGTTTGTTATTTTCTGTAGACGCGAAAATAAGGTTGTGGACGATTTCCATCGATGGGAAAGAGGGGAGGGGGCGAAAATGTACCAAAAGGGGTTTTCGTCTTTTTCTCCATAACGGCTCTAACGAGTTTGATTTAACTTTCAAATTATCTTACAATTTTCTTCTCAATAAATATCTCCGTGACAATACGATGAACGGAAATAAAGGCTTTGCGCTTTCTGGCAAACCGGCTTCAACGATTTTCACCAAACTCGCCGAGTGTTTTAAAATAGTTCATACCTATATATTGTCCTCAATAAATATTCCTCTGACAGCCCATTGAACAGATATGAAAATTAAAATGTGTCGAAAGTTATGGGTTTTTAAACATTTTTTGTAATATACCGAGTAGTTGCCTCATTGGATTTGATGAATCTTACGGATTTTCTTGTTGCAACCTATACCTACATTTTATTTCCCGTAATTATTTCTTTATCTATCTATCGAACGAAGATATAAGCCACGAAAACTCGAAAAACGAGAGTTGTCGAATATTAATTTAAAACGCCTATATCGATTTCGATGAAACTCACGGAGTACCTCAATGAATATTTGAACTAAGTTTAGAACGCATCTTGAGAGGAAATTTGAACGGTGTTGAGATATTTTGTTGCGTCATTAATTTGGGAAATGCTGCTTTGTTAATAACTACCCTTTTTTTATTGAAAAAAAAAACAAAAAAACACGTATGTTGTGTCTAAGCTTCCTAACGAAAGAACATTGGGGTTTTGTTGTCTTTTTAACCGTTGAGTGATTAACCATGTACTTGTAACACGTGTGTAGTTATAACCATTGCTGGTTTGCAACTCCTATTGAGTGAGTAAAAACCTGTAATCGTAACATTAAGCAAAGGTTAAAATGGGAGGGGGGAAAACTTGATTGGTCAACGTATTTACTTGACACTGTCGTCAGAACTGATTACCTCTTCCATGACGGAGTCCCTGCGGCCGAAGAGGGGAGCTATTTGTTAGTTATTTGTTCTTTCTTACTACTTATGTACAGTTTCAATGACGGAGCATCGTCTTGATTTGATTCCAGAGTCGTTCAAGCAGCTTGGTACAACGCACATTCCGTACAAAATATTAGGGTACCCCTCGTTGAAAGCTTATTTATCAACCGTTCCAGGTTTAAAGTTTATTTCAGTTAATGGAATTAAACAGTACGTTGTTCGTTCTGATTCTGTAAACGACAAAAAAGGACGTGCGATGGAACCGCAAAACGTATTGAAGGTGATACACGACGTGAGTTGACTTCTTGTATGTGTACTGGCTGAGTGAGTCATTTGAAACAGTAACATAAATGCAAACGTTTCATGGACGAGTTGTCAAAGTAAATGTGTGGTGCGGCGCATCCCACAAATTTTCTCATTTTGTAAATTCAACCCAACACACCGGATGTTCAACGCCTTTAAACAAAACTACAAACACATCGTTACTGGTTAGCTGAAAGTACCCAGCGATGCGATTTGATCAACATAGGGTGTGTAATACAGTGGGAGTTCATTAATGGGAGCAAACCCGTGAAATCCAATGGACACTCAAATAAAGTCGTGGAATAAGTAGAAACAGCCCAATAAATGCTGGGACCTTAAACACTACCGGTTTCTTTATATAATGTTAAGTTATATTTTACCAAGTGCATGAACGGAGCGAAAAATAGCTTGAATTTGACAACAACAAAAATCGCCGAATGCACGATGGGCTGAGGAAAGTAGCGCGGTCGTAAATATTTCTATGAAAATTAGGTGAACGGGAATACCTTTTACTTTTTGCCTAAAATGCTGTAAGCCTCATATTTCCAGGGTGTCTTCAACTAATCAATATCTGTGTAAAGTTCACCAAAATCTTCCTCTGATTGTCTGTCAAACGGTGACAACCATAATAAGCCCAAAATTGTTTTTTTTAAAGTTTGATGAGCTCGTTTTTGTTTTCAAGTCCAGCTATCACTATCCACATTTTGACCCTCGCAACTATTTCTGTGTTCATCCGTGGGCGTAATCGAAGGCACGAGCCAAGATGAATCGGAAAATGAGGTTTGGCGAACGTTGAACGATCGTTTTTGTAATTTTCCTAAAACGGCTCCAACGACGTGATACCGGTAGTAACATTTTGTTCTCCACAAATGTTCAAGTAGAAAAAGATAGAACGCTCTTATATATACAGCAGATCGTCGACTTCGCTGAGGTTGTAGAAAGTTGTATTGCTACGCATCAGAAACTTTGGTATTATCCTCTGTTTTTGACGTTTTGTCGGTCTTGTAAACGCTTAAAACGCTCAAAAACACGTGCACGTTATAAACATTCATTGACATACTTTTTACTCCTTGTATATGTAGCAGGTCGTCGAATTTACGGGGGCTGTGGAAAGTTGTGTGTTGCTACGCACCAGGTATTTCCTCAATAAATTATATGTTTCAGTTGGAGGATTTAAGTAAAATTTCAAAATTTTGTTGCCCTACTGTTGAAGTTAACGTTTTTTGGTGAAACAGGAATAAACATGAACGACAGAGACTGCAGAGGTACTGCATTAGGAAGATGTCTCTGTGGGCACTGTAACGACCACTTTGACTGTAGAAACATTCCCACTATTCGGCCCATGCACAGTACCAATCGGTACAAGGCCAAATGCAGTGATGTGCTTCTCATCTGAGAATCTGAGCGGCCATTTCCCACTTAGGGCTCAGTAGTTTCTCACTAGGCGAAGCTATCAAGGAGAGGAGTCTTGAGCATCTTCTGCTTGTGCCATGGTGGCAAAGCTGTGCCAGCGTATTCAAGAGGGGTTGGGATAAATGATACCATCGACAATAACAGCAGTTTGAATTTTATGATTCAATAGTTGATCCATGGCTTAGGCAGTGCTACAGTGAGGTTGCTTTCCACCTTAGTCAGCTCTTTACAGAGTTGCCAACGATGCCAGCCCAAACTGCCCACACAGCAGCTATGCCATCTTCTCAGGCTTCTCAGGCAACGCACTGTGGAGGACACAACTGGCCAGCTCACGCTAGAGGCGTTCGTTAGTGCAAGCTCTCCAGAAAACTGGAGATGGATTGCTCAATGTGCCCTGGCAGTGCTGAACCAGAAGAAGATAGAGCTTGCTGACCCGGGGTCAGCATCTCACAGGGATGAAGAAACGGATTAAAGACCATTTGTCGACCTCCCAGATTACTGGGCAGCTTGGGAGGACGTATAGAAATGGTGTCTAGTTGTAAGATTCTTGTGAGGGTGAAGAGAAAGAAGAGCTGCCATAGCAGAGACGTGAAAGGCCAACCTGACGTGTGTAAATGGTTCTAGGTTGGTACCTCAACGCGCAGATTCAACTCCATAGAGCTGCCCCTGGGAGCTCAATTATCATTTCAATGGAAGAATTGACAGCTATGGCCCAGTCTCAAAACGTGCAGCTGTCAGCTGGCTGTCACAATACTCTTACATCTCAGATGTGCTGCTGGAAAATTAGCGGGCCCCTGTGGGTTTTAGTGCGTCTAACAGTTCTCTAACATGCATGGTTGTTGTTTTTTAAATCTTGATAATTTAAAGAGTTTCACTAACTAGGATTGCATCTTACTTGACAGAGTTATATTGTGTTCAATATTTGGGACGTGTTCTCTCGTGTCTTCGAAGTATTGAAATGACGTTTAATTTTACAGCAACGTCCTATAGAAGAAAGCGATGTTAAAAAGGCCATATTATCTATTCTGGATAGATTTCCCCAGGGGATGAGTCTCTCAGCGTTGAATGGTGAGAAGGTTAACCTTATTTATGTTTATAATTTCAATCCCACGTAATTCATTATTTTAATCTCGGTAGAACTGGTGTGGCGTTAGAGTAGAAATAAAAGCGTATGATTCGGCGTTGCCTAGTAACAGGTAGCCTTCATGTGCAAAGCGCCGCCTATTTATTTTTACAATTAGCACCCGAATTTGGCTAGTGGAATGTCCCAGCGAGCGAGTCAGTTTCCACGAGTTGAAAATTGCATTAATTAGAATTAATTGAACGAGGATTGATGCTGCATGGATCCCTTTCATAAATGGTGCCAGTGGTACGTGTCTTTTCAGTCTCCAAGAAATGATTTCGCTTGAGCTCGTCCAACTATTCCCTCAGGTGTTGAGGAAACTGCATACGTGCCACGTCTCTTCGATGAGGATCCCCATTCTTGCCATTTATTAAGCGACGAACCATTTGGTTTCAGCGGGCCCAGTGGTTCTTCCCTTATCACTTTCAGGATGCTAGTCATCAATGTGTTAAGTATTAGGACTTGTACAATAATATTTCACTGCTGCACACTGATAGGACAGCAACACGCTACCTGATGTTTGTAAGCACACGCAGCACCTCCTGGTTCGTCGTGGTACTTACACGTCGTTCTTTCTCTTTTGCAGAGGCGTACAAACAAGCCTTCAAAGAGCTCATCCCATTCAAGAGATTAGGATACAACAAGTTGAAAATATTTTTGTCATCCCAGGAACTGTCGATTAATGGCCAAGGTGGCGAAATAATTGTTTCCAAGGTGCAAACTTCGGAAGCGCCTGTAAAGGCTTCGTTCACAAATGAAGACCAAGAAAAAGTAAGCTCCCGCTTGTCAGTTTTTGGTAAATGAAGAGCACTTGTGCAGCGTGGGATTTCTATGTAAATGCTCCACCCACTTTGATGGTTATCATTTGACTTTCAAGGATTACAAGATTACCTACGATCATTTAAGGGATTCTATATGAACACATACACACACACTTCCTCTGATCCACCCTCCAACAGGTTCTAGCAGGATCAAGGAAAGCAATGTGTGAACTGTTAGGTACAGGCTGGGATGTTGCTTACCAGTGTTTACACATCTACTACTTTATTGACGAGTTCTGAGTAGAAGAACGCCACGAAACGAACTAAATTAAACTGAGAAAGCTAGTTGCTCAGAGTTTTGCAAATGACTGATTTATTCGACGCATGTGGAGGTTTTTGGATGGGTAAATTAAGTTGACCCGGAGGATTCGTTCATGGAGCATCAGATGTTCGAAGTGCAACAGTGAAGGCGGTTGTGTTCTTATCAGGTCTTTTTACTCCGAGCCAGAGCGTTCCATATTCAACATCCTTTGAGTTGGAGACTATTTTATTTACTTTGGCACGAGTTTTTGACAGCCCAGAGTCTGAAATTCAATACAAAAGGAGCCACTTTTTGTTGAGTTTCTCGCGAGGAAACGGAGTTGCTAGTTTCTTAAGGCGGGATTTTGTATTGTGTTACGACTTTAGTAATTTTTCCTAGTCTCAAAATTGCCCAAAAAGGCAATTGAAGAGTAGCATGGGAGATGATTGATTCAAGAAGGGGTGTAGACTGTCATCATTATCTGTTTTTTTTTCTCTTATGTACCAGTGGCAACTGATATTTGTCTCAGTTCCACCCCCAGTTGCCCCCAGGGACTGGTGTGACGTCACCACCATTCTTCCTCAAAATGCAAGACAACCTTGAGGTCCATCCCTGTAACTTCATCCAGGCACGGCTGAGGAAGGCACAAGCACTCTGAAGCAAACCACAGCCAGCCCCTCACAAGTACACAGTAGATGCTCCGCTACCTCCAGCTCTGCCTCACCGAATCTGCAACTCTACACCTGTGACTTACCAATCTTGGCCAAGTGGTACCTTAGTGGGCAATCTCCTGTGAACAGGAAACATACCATTTGCATACTTTCTCTCTCCAGAGTGCTACCTCCTTATTCAAGTGGCTCTTGTTGGTCCCTGCCCCATGGGCTCAACCAAACCTCTGGGAGAAGTGGAGATCTGTCTCTCGCCACTTTGTTGGCCTCCTCATTCCCTTCTATCCCCTTCTGACCCAACACAGGGTTAAGGTATTCTCCTTTGCCAACGTCTTCAAACCAGTCAGGGATTCCCTAACGTTACGAAATATTGTAAGGTCTCAAATGCAGCCATGATGTGTCTCTTTTTCGATTTGCTGCACGCACACCATCACTGCCTGACCCGGCCTATAAACCCTTGCATCTGATAGGCCTCCTCTCACTGATTCGTCTGTGTAATAACTGTGGCCCAGCCCACCC
Organism: Pachypeltis micranthus; assembly: GCA_020466155.1. NCBI lineage: Eukaryota > Metazoa > Arthropoda > Insecta > Hemiptera > Miridae > Pachypeltis > Pachypeltis micranthus. Next base: position 48,382,610 of record CM035770.1, on the reverse strand, counting down.
TTTCCATCTGGATATAAATATCCTATATAATACTTAGGCTACATTGTGCATGTCCTCGAGAAGTATTCTTCCTGGGCTTTGCCCACGAGAGGAAAGAACCTGTTGACGTCTGGCCCGCAGGTGCCTGCCTTTTTGTCGGTTTTATTCAATTTCAACGCCTGGATGATGGAACAGTGGTGACACTTGCGAGGATCGTGAATGGCTCTTTTTGAAACAGTGCATTCTCCTGAATACGATTTTTGTACTCATACTACTATGGCACAGATGATCGTTCTAAGTCCCCCTGTCGCTAGCTAGACGTGCTCTAGTGTCCTACATCCATATTTTTATAAATACTCGTATTATAAAACAAGCAATCGTTGGCCGAATCTAATGTTCTAATATCTTTGTGTCTAGATGTTAAAAGCCAACTTACAGAGGACTCTCCAAAACTTGCAGGTCTTATTTAAAGACATTCGTCAAGGAGTAGAGCTTTCTGAGTTGTGCGGTGAGCATTTTGCTTTATTCAAATTGACTAAGATATAGTGATACATGAATCGTGAGGAGCGTTTCTCAAAATATTTCTTTACGACTCGAATCAGCCTCCTTTATTTATAGTGCTACGATGATGGTTGTTCCTGGGCGTAGTTTATTATCGTAAAAGTAGCAAATAATTACCTTACATTCTTCTTAGAAATTAACAACGTGAATGTACAAGTACAAATGTATGAATTATAGGAATCATATACCGGATACCTTAGCAATTAATACGCAACCTCCCACTTTAGCGCATTATCACAACGATTTAATTCATTTTTTGCTCAGTTTTACCAACGCAACTTGTAACGTAATATTCAACACGCCAACTGGAGTTTCACACATTCTCGACATGTTTCCCATTTTTATTAGATTTGTATGCTGCTTATCGAAGCTTTTAACTTACTTTTGGTTTATTATTCATTCTGAATAATAACCCTATGTTTTCGGTCACGAAAAATTTTTTACAACCCCCCCTCAAAATTTGATACTTTACGTTTCAAGACATGGAGATTCCAAATTTGCAATGTCCGTCCGCCGTCCCCCGTCCCCCGTCCCCGTCCCCGTCCCGTCCGCCGTCCGTCCGGCCGTTTTGTGCCTTTAACGTGGTCTAAAAATTCGTTCTTTCGCCCAAAATCCGATTTGGTATCTAGTTGTGCCCGCCATCTCGGCAATCCGATCGGACGAAGCCCGTGGTTGTAATGGGCAAAAAACGGTTAAAAATTAACGAAACGCAGTACAACGCGGGAGCTACAAGCGTTTCGTCGTTTGAATTCCTCCGCCCCGCCCGTCTCATTAAAACCAACCGCTCTCGAGGCGAGCGAGTGCGGCCTCCCGCCGCTTCCCTCCCAACGACCGGTCTCTCCCCATTCGCCTTACTCTTCCAATTTCCCGACGTTTTCGTTTTAATACGATTCAATTTTTTAGATTCTTTCGTTTCATTCTCATTATGTTTTTTCATAGATTTTTGGTTAAATTTTGATATTAGTATTTAGCGTGCATGTTTTCATATCAAAATTCACTCTTTCCTAGATACTTTCGTGTTTTTTTTGTTTATTTTAATATTACGATTCAGTTCTTTTCGGCCTTTTTTTGGGTTTCATTATGATATTTTTCGATGCTGAATCGAACAGGATGGGTCTCGGAGCATTAATGCTAGGTCAAGCTGATTATCCGAATAATAAACCGTTGTGTAATAATTTGCAGCGTTTTATACATGGGACGTATAAGAACAAATATTTGAACTATAATAATAATCTACACCCATACTCGATTTCTAAGCGATTCAACCATCTTACTTAGCTCTACAAAGGGAGCCGAATGAACTGAAAAAACAATTTGAGTTCTCTTTAGATCTTTTCCTCCTCCTCCTCCCCCCCCCCCGGTCTGAAAAACACCATTGGGAAAATGGACTGTTTGGGTGTGTTTGTGCGATTGAAAGAAAGCGGCAGACTGAAAACTTGATATCTGGACCATAGGTTACCATGGGATGCCAAAATAAGGGTATGAACGGAATCCGCTAACTATAATTATCATAGTGATCAAAACACTTTTTTTTTAAAATTAAATTTCTTGTACAGACAGTTTCAAATGACTGATACCATAAAATTCTCATCTGTGGGAAAATGATGAGAGCATCACAATAAATTATCAAACATTTGGACGATTGAAAATCGACTTTAGCTCATTTTGGTTCATTATTCTGAATACTAACCCTATGTTTTCGGTCAGGAAAAATTTGTTACAACCCTCCTCAAAATTTGATACTTTACGTTTCAAGACATGGGGATTCCAAATCTGCAATGTGTTTTGTGACTTTCACGTGGTATAAAAAATCCGTTCTGAACACAAAAATCCCTTTGGTGTCTAGTTGTGCCCGCCATCTCGGCAATCCGGTTGGTCGTTGTTATGGACAAAAAATGGTTAAAAAAGTTAACTAAACGCAGTATAATCGCAAACTAAGCCGTGTTTCGTATCGTTTTCAAAGTATTTTTACATCCTGGGTTGAATGGAATGAGTATCAGACGTGTACAACTGCGTATAGGGAAATTACAGTAATTATTAGAGTCAACTAATTGAACTACAGCGGAAGTCAACGTTTGTTCGTTAGTACTCCCTCCCTCCCTCCTGTCTCATCGAAACCACTTGCCCACTCACCTCGCAACTCGTGTCAATTGCCGAGGGTTCGCTGGCAGTCCCCGTCCCAATTTCCCCGACTCTTTTTGCCCGACAGGGCGGAGGAAGGTTAGGGCCACTTCCTCCGCACACCCCTACATCAGATCATAAATGCCTACAGACGTTTACTGGCTCCTGGCGCCGGGGGAATATTTAGTTTCCGTAGTTCTATTGTAGTCAGGTCATGTTTTGTATGGTTTACTAGTATTTTTTGATGCTGAATCGATTGGAATGGGTCTCGGAGCAGTAATACTAGGTCAAGCTGTTCATGAGAATAATAAACCGTTGTGTAATAATTTGCAGGGTTTTTAAATTTATAAACTCCGCTCAAATGTTACTATGCTATTCAGAAACCTTGACGTGATTGTCCCAACACTATGAATGTTCGATACGAGCTTTTGGAGTATATATAGGGCCCACAAATCCACAAATTCCGAAATTTCAATTCCCCTTACGTACTACCATTTCTCACAGTTTTTACCCGATAATTCTGGAACGGTGATTCGTTCTAAGAAAAAATTGTGTTTACAGTCTCACTAATTCTCTTTGTACTGACTGCAGAGTAAGAGTCACGGCGCAAATAGGAGCACCAGACTAAAATCTGGAACTATAAGCGTTATCGCTTTTTGCCTCTGGGAAGCTACCTCTCAGCAATGAAACATACAATCTCGGTTACTGCTAATATATTATTAAATAATTATTGTAAACACAATAATGATGTACTGCCATGTAAAGGCGGCGGTTCGTGGAGCGGCCGAAACCGGAGACAAAGACAGGAGACCGCGACAAGTGTTTCAGTCTCTTCAGCATCAACTGTGAGTCGAGACCGAGACTGCAACCAAAACTACGATTCATTCCGTGTCGTAGTCTTTCGATGAAGCGTGTTGTGTTGACTTTGTCACCTATTTCGAAAGTTCATATTTTCGCAATCTTCGTCACCAAACGCAGCCATTTTTCTGGTAAATGCATGCGCTTTTCGAGCGCGACACGAGGCACCACTTGTCCGGGGCAGAGACTGTCTTCGGTCTCACGTCACTCTCTCCTGTCTCAGTCGCTCTCGCGAACTGACAGCCGTACAAAGTCCAATGACAAGTGACCCAGTAGCAGCCTCCAACCGCCACCTTAGAAGGTGAAATAGTTGAGAATTAAACACTCTGATTGCGTAGGTTTTTCCCTATTCCGGTTCTACTCTACTAAAATGATTAATTTACTGCCTATTATTATGAATATTATTCATAGTTAGGTATATGCCAGTGGAAGCATGAGTAAAAAACTATGGACGTGCGATCTTATCAGCACACAAAGTAACTTCTATTCACAAAATTGTTGTTTTTTTAAAATCTTTCTAAGTCTTTCAGCAATATTTAAATAGAGAATGAATGTGCTAGATGTAATTGAGAAATATCTATTAGCAGGGCAATAATCGGCTATTTGAACTAGGAGCCCGTAGAGTCAATAAAGTTTCAATGAGAAGGGCTGGGGACCTGGGTCTACTAGGATCCCAGGAGCTGTGAGGCCTTCGTAGCGTTGGTCCAGCTCAGAGCAATCCCCCCTCCCCCTCCACCTCTTTGATTATAGAAATCTGGATTACACCTTAGAATTCATCGTTGCTTGGAACAACTCCACTGGACTGTTTCGTCTTGATTGTGTTCAACCTTACAGGCCTTCATAAGCAGATTTTGAAGGCGATTATTTCAATTATTGACATTTTATTTATTCCACTGTAATTAATATTTCCAGATAAATATGCAACCGGTGCTGGAGAACCATTGAATTACGAACGTTTTGGGTTCCAATCACTAAGAGAGTTTTTATTTACTTGTCCTGAAATCTCCATACAAAAGGTCAACGGTCGGGATTTTGCCTACTTCGGACCAAGAATGGCCGAGTTTAAGCAAAACCAGTCTCAAACGAGTGGGACTGTAACAAACAATACTCGCAATCAACCTGCAGGATTGAACGGTTCTACGCCTGCAGTGAGTTGTAGCATGAATTTATACGATTAGTTTAGTTATTGCCACGCTCAATATTTTGATCTTCGAAGCTTCATTCGCCCAACTTTAGGAACATAGTGAAGGCAATGTGCCTGTTGGGGCGAGTCTAATAGTACTGTCTTGTGGAGTTACTAAGTGCGACACGCATGGGAATTGTGATTTGACAAAACTCATAATAATTTAATGACTGAAATACAAAAACTTTGGACCTAATATCAAATGCACTACAACCATATTGCACAAGCCCAATTAGATGGGTTTTTGAACTCAGTAAGTCTGCACTTAATGGTACTCCCTGGCCTTATGTAAAGTCATTGTTTCCCCAAGCACCTTTGTCCTCAAGCCCTTTTTGTTACCTGTGGAAATTCCACCTACTCAGGTATTCCCTAGTAACTACGGATTTCCCCTGTCTTGGATTTTCTTATTCCCTCAATTGTAGATTCCTCTCCACAACAGAGAGCTCCTCACAAACTCGTTCACCTACAAATTCTCGCGAAAGTTGGTCGCCTCCAGTTCTCCTAATACACAGTCATCCTACAGCTTTCGCGGTACAGTCGTCTCCCAACAGACACTTGTTTCACCTCTCATCGACATCTAATTCGGATTTGTTCTTCCTTCGTCGTAAACCAGTTTCACGCCTTTAGAGCCCACCTTGGTTGTGCTTATATACTTAAATCATATCCTGGTCTAGTCATCTCTTCTTCGTACATCTAAATCTTCAAATCTTGTGATATCACAACTCTTCAAAATACAAGTTCGTGCTAAACCAAAACCCGTCTGTGAGATTCATTGAAGTCTACCCTGCTCAAAACACAAATAATAACCTCGTTTTTAAAGAATTTGGAAATGCTAGATGAGTGTGATTAAAAATCAATTTTTATACTCTTTTGGTTTATTATTCATTCTGAATAATAACCTTTTGTTTTCGGCCAGGAAAATAAACCTAATAATAAAACCTAAAATAAAACCCTCCTCAAAAGTCGATGCTTTACGTTTTATGACATCGGGATTCCAAATCTGCAATGTCCGTCCGCCATCCAGGGTGTTTTGTGCCGGGACGAGTCAAACTCTTTCACTCAGTGGAGACTCGTCTGGGGCATTTGTGCTGACTGGGCACCTCAACTGCCCCGGTTTCATCGTCGCCCACGCTCGCGTATGCTTCCACCCAGTTCCCTGTTTGTGGTGGCAAAACTTCTCCGAGTGAAATTGAGAATAAAACTGTTCCAATTCCTCCAAGTCCCGAATCTCTTAGTGTGATACCGCAAATTCGCCACTTAACATTGGCGCCCAACCATCTGTACTAACATATGTTACCTTCTAACCTAAATGTTACTGTCTGCGTAACATTGCATCCGTCCATCCTTCTACTGCGGGCTATTCAACCTATATTTGTGGGACCCTAATATAGGGAACGTATTTGGAAGGAAGGATTGTTGAATTATTGTGAGACGCCCGATCGTACCTATAACACCTTTAACGTGGTCTAAAAAATTTGTTCTTTCACACGAAAATCCCATTTGGTATCTAGTTGTGCCCACCTGCTCGGTAATCCGATTGGACGAAGCTGACGGTTGTTATGGACAGAAAACTGTTGAAAAAATTAACAAAAACGCAATTTTTACAGTTTTATCGGAAATATGCTATGTTTTGGATCGTTTTCTAGATGCTGAATCGAATGGAACAACCCCTAGAGGTCTAAAATGCGTCAATAGTGAAATCACAGTAAATATAGTGACCCAAAGTCTACTAATTCCCCGTCTCATCAAAACCACCCACCCACCCACTCGTCTCGCCATGTGCCAATTGCCTATAGGCGCTTACAGGAATAGTTAGTTTCCGTTGTAGTCAAGTCATGTTTGGTGTGGTTTACTGGTATTTTTCGATGCTGAATCGAATGGGATGAGTCTTGGAGCTGTGAGACTCCGTCAAGCTGTTCAAGAAAATAATAAACCGTTGCGTTATAATTTGCAGGGTTTTTATGTTGAAAAAGTTGGGGCACTGAACGTATGAAAAGCAGAGATGTCCATACAGAAATATGCTGGTGCCGGAAATACCTTCCCACTTCTCCCTACTCGCAGTAACATGAGATGGTCTCCTTTTTCTTTCGGTTTTTTGAGATGTAGCACGGAGGGTCTACTCCGAGTGGCCCCTTGAATTTACTTGTATTGAGAACCAACTCATAACTCTTTAGTACATTGCACCAGGTTGACCCTCATAACTCTGTATGATGGCGGCTCTTCTATCTTGTACTCTTCACCCTCACGAGAATCCTGCAGCATACTCCATAATATCCAGCAGTTCGGGAGGTTCATCCAGCGGGTGGAGTGGTCTTTCCTCCACATCTTCATTCTTTATCTCTGCAGAATACTGGCCCTGGGTCAGCAAGCTCCATCCTCTTTTGGCTTCTGGCAGTGCCCCGGCCAATTGAGCAATGCACCTATAGTTTTCCTCAGAATTCAACATGGAGCAGAGGAATCCATTTGGCATGAGCTCACGCCTTCCATCAAACTCAGCCAAAAAGCTTCCACATTTGTAACGAGAAGATGACGTGGGACATCATCCACCATCGCCCTACAGTGCAAACAGTTTGGTCTTGCAGCTGCACCAATCCGGTGCAGGTACAGCCTAAATGCTCCATATCCTGTTGGAAACTTGGTGAGGTAGAAATCCACCTCACCATGGGCCAAGTGCTGGAATCCCACTCATCTTGCCACCTCGTAAGGGTCACAGCCCTTCTCATGTTCTTCTGATGGCCATACTTCAGTTGACCTCTTGGATGGGTGCAGCTCACTTTGTTCAGCTGCCAGAAGGTGGGGATTGAGAAACCGTGTGGTATGAGCAAGCAATGTGCTGGGCATACCTCTTTGGCTGCCATCTACTTCCTGTCATAGGCAATGCTCAGGTTATCAGCCCATACCTCTGCTCCATATAAGGGAATGGAGCGTTCTGTGCTCATAAGCATTTCATTCTTACCAGCGGCCATTGTTGATGTGGCAGCTTTGTCATCTTGGTCTCCACAGGAATAGGGAGGGGGGTCTCCATTGTGAAATCGTCACCAGGAAAAGCTCTTGTCTTCTGCAGGATGATCGTGTCTCCCTTATGTGCAAAGTAACGTCTGTTGTTATCAATCGGTATGTGTCCTTCTCCTTTTCCTCCTCTTCTATTTTCAATAATAGGAGACATTAGTCACCTCCCCCTTCCGTGATATTAGTTTCATGGGAACTACAAGTCACGTGTTGCAAATGCTCCGCTTCAGGCTAACGTGTTAATTCGAAATTATTTTTTACAGGCGAAAAATTCCTCGATGGTGAGCAAAGAAAGTGTGGTCTCCTTTTTGAAAGCTTGCATAATCTCTTCTCCGCATGGGGTCCTAGCATCAGATTTAAACCGTAAGTACTCATGTTCATGAAACCTATTTATACCATCACTGACACTTCACGTTATAACCTAGCAAAAGTTATCGTTTGTCCCTGGCCTGCACTCCAACCTCTCGTCAGCTAGACTCGCCCTGTCGTGCTAATTGCGTAGCGTCGCCTAGAAAATGCTAGTTTTCGTTGTTCCGTGGTAGTCTAGTCATGTTCTGCATCGTTCACTAGTATTTTTCGATGCAGAATCGAATGGTATGGGTCTCAGATGTGTGAGACTTCAAGCAGCACACAAGAATATTAAACCGTTGTCATAATTTTTACATGTTTACAGCGTTTTTTTTCCTTGTAGGCGCTAGAATGATATACGGAGGTAACTATGAGATAATTATTTCACTTAGCGCCTAGTGGGAGGGAAGTTATGTGAGTTCTCTTCAGATCTTCATGTTTCAAAGGCTACTGAGTCTGAAAAAAACACCAGCTGGGTGTCTGTGAAGGCAGTTGAGATAGGAAAAGGACGGCTGAAACAAATCTACTTTGATATTCAACCATGGTCAGTGTGGAACGCCCAAAGCAGTCAGGGGGAGCTCAGTTATCAAAACGTCAAATATATATTTTTTTAAAGTTAACGTACCTGTTAGGTGAGTCCGTATCCTCTGGCTGGTGAGTTACTGTGGGCAAGCGCTTTCGATGTAAAGACATCATCGTCTGGCCGTTAAGTCAGTACTCCAGTAATTTGCCTTCTGGCAGATATAACCCAATTGCTTTAATATATGTTTTTCTTCAAAAACTGCTCTGAGGTTTTTGATTGAATTTTGTGTGTGAACAGTCCCAATTCACGCGACAGTATCGCCTGGCTGCTAGAACACGGCACTCTCATAGGATGTGCTCTGTCATTTCGTCCCACAATCTGCGTTCTACTGCCTCTGATTTGTCTATCTTCTTGAGGTGGCGACTAAACAGTGAGGAAGCTAGTGAAAAGTCTTAGTTCCCGTCTGGTGGGTGTAAGCATTGCCTTCGCCTTTAAACGGAAATGCTCACAGCCCTTTTCACCTGTCGTAGTTGGGGCTGGGCACGCCAATGTGCACGTTTTTCAATGCCGCCTTGCACAATATCCAAATAAGGGAGAGAATATTATGGGCACCAAGGCGCTTGAGCGCCTCAAGACATTTCCATGTATCGTGGCGTACTCACAGCAGCTTAGCAAGGCTGTAATTGGGTTCTGCAATGCCCAGATCAGCCTTACCCCCATCGCTAAACCATCCATGCACCAGAATAGCGTGGCCACCTCAGTTGGGAATCTCCCACTGTTCGTGTGTGTGGATTCAGATGCTGACGGGCAGCTGAAAAACTTTCTGCTCCGGCATAACTTCGGTAGCAAGGACTTCTATTTTGAACTGTTTCGCCGTTCCTTGGTGGCTTGCCTTTGCCCTGGTAGCTCCAAGACCTTATTGGTGGTCCTTTGAATGTTTATGAGAAGGGGCGAGGTATTCAATCGGGCTTCTATTGCAGCAGTGAACACTTGCCCTTGTGATTGCAAGGCAAACCTATCTCTGCTGTCGCTATAGCTTTCCTTGCTCTGTGGCGGGTTACGAAACACAGGGTTCTAATAGGATGACTATAAATACTTCCAGACGTTCAATTCTTTTCCTATTTTGTGTTGCAGGCGAATACAAAGCGCTTGTCGGTAAAGACATCCCTTTTGCTGAACTTGGATTCAACAGTTTGCCCGCTTTAATTAAACATTTACCAGAATTCGAAGTTGTTAGGAGATGGAACACACACTATATTCAAGTGAGAGATACCGAAAGTTCCCAACATATCGCCAATTTAGTTAAAGGACAGAAGAATTCTGGCTCTGGTGCAAAGTTCAAAGTAAGTCACATTTAGACTATTGGGTTTCCATGACTAACCATTGACTGATCCTCTAGGCGAACGAAAGAATGTAGTGCTGTCATTGCAAGTTGTCAGGTGCTTCGAAATTACAATTCGCAAACATGGTCAGTTTGCGCCAATGTACTCCATTAAGCTACTTACACTATTCCAGTTTAGTGGCAGTTATAAATTAATTAGAAACATCCCACGAGTTGGAAGTGCAAGATGTGAAGGATGGAAAGTCTTGGAGAGAAACTCATTAAAATCGCCATGTTCTGTAATGAACTGGAAAAAACTCCTACGTTGCTTTGATGAGGACTCCCGTCTCGTCCGCCATTTTTCTAATGCCCATCCTTCTAGCGAAGCAAGTTGTTGGTTCATTGGAGGGGTCTACGCAGAGTTAGGTCCACTCTCCACTGGAGTGGTCACGTGGAGTGCTTCAGTGGATGCTGTCTCGTAGGACTTGTTGATCGACAGGAGCTCAACTCTCTGGATTGTGCCAACTTCCCTTTTATTGACTTTGAACTTGCTACTCCCTGACAATATGGCAACATCCAATCTCGCCTAACTAGATGGACACGTACGTTTACGATTGTGTCGTGGTAACACACACACTAAGTGGGACTGGAGGTGTTGACTGATACTCCACCTCTCACCTATATTGACTCCTAAGTAGACTTGCATCTCAAGAAGGAGCCTGTGGCCGCCAAAACTTATCGAAGGTCGGCTATTTAATGTTCCCTCCAAGTGGGCCATCTCATTATTTTCCTCAGCACTTGATGGGTTTTTGTCTCGATTTGGTGGTCAGGTCGTTCACGCTGAGCTCAGAGTCAGTCTCCATGGGGCTCCTGAGAATATGTTCAAAGAAAGCGTTTCGAAGTGCAGGACTGTGCCTTGTGGGAACCCCTTGTCCAGTCCGATGTCTGTCCCTCTCAGTCACTAAGCAGGACCAGCAAATCTTAATCTAATTTACAGTCTATTGGCCTAATATAAATGTACTTGAATCCAAAACGTTATGAAGACAGCCGCTGTAAGTCCTTGACAAACTTTGAGAAACGCTGCGATGATCACAATGAAGGTCAAAGAACTGGCGCAAAACTCATCAGAAATGAATCGCTCCTGACTGAACTTTGAATAGCCTTACCCCTAATAAGCTCTTACTTCGGCACGATGCTATCCGAACCTTCTACCTTGCTCGAAAGAAAGATCGAGATTGACCGTCATGTTACTTACACGGAGGTTGACACTCACTTACAGAGGATTGACGAGTTGGGAGTGTTTTGAGCAGCGAACGTGTTAAGGTACGAGAAGCTGAGGGAAGTTGTGTGATACCCCACACCACATATAATGGATAGACTGAGGCCATCTTCGTGACGATATCTTTGGGGATATCTCGAGTTTCATCTTGTTTTCGGCTATACCTACCACAGTGGGGGTTATTCATCCATCTAGGAGCCTGATGACCTATTCTACCAGCCCTCGTGTCTCACAATTCCGTGCCTAGCCTCCTAAGGATTGACAAGTATTTCCTGCTAGAGTCTTTGCTGTCCCTCTCAAGTCTCCAGGGGCATAAGCAATCTGCATGTATTGTGTATGCTCTACGGCCAGTTCTGCGATGATCCATGCAAGTTCGTGGTACAACTTTGCGGCTGATTTTATGTTTTTACTTCCCTTTGACAAATTACGTAGTTGGCTGAAAATGTTCTGTTTTGAGTTTTCTTCAAATGTTTACGTTTGAGTTAAGAGACCCTCCATTTAAAAAAATTACGTGTTGTGAAAGTTATGTGAGGGAGAACGGCTGAACCAAATCTTCTCAAACTTGATATTCAACCGGCAGATCGAAATGGGACGCTCAAATGAAGAAAAGAGCAATATCGGCCCAAAAACGGGTAATAATCGGGTAAATAGTTATCGCAGTGATCAAATCGCCAAATTGTCTTCTCAAATACTGCTCTAACGATTTTGATTACATTTTTTGCTGGAACAGTTCCGAATGATATTACGATTTTCTTTCGTGAGAAAATAGCGACAACCATAATAAATTCTCATTTAGCGCAATTATAAATCTCGCTAATGTGACACTAGCCTTGCGTTCCCAAACTAATCAGAGTGGTATCTCAACAAGCTACCTTTGCTATGGAAGTTTAATTGTGGTTATTAGATGGCTAAGAGCAACCTCCAAAATTCCGAAATTCAAAATTTTCTCTGAGTTTTCACCACAATTCCTGACCTGTTGATACAAACCACCCCTAAAAATGTTTTTTGACAGTCTTATGCGTTGTTTGTAACATGAAGGTCGTGGCGTGAATAGTAGTAGCTCAATAAATTCCAGAATTCAAAGCTCTACCAGTTTCTCTTAAGTTATGTTTTACGAGTTCCTACGAACTGAGTGAAAAATAGATTAGATTAATTGCTAGGAGGTACTTGGGGCCGAGGAAAGTTGTGCGATCAGGTATGATTTGATGGCGACGTTTGAAAAATGAGATGACGTGCTCAGTCAGTCTGTATCAGAAGTGAAATACATTTCGATAATTGTTTGTTCTTGCAGCGTGTTCACTATGCACCTCCGAGGATGGTGGCTAAACAGGTAAACAGCCACAACGGCCACTTCTCATCAGTGGACAACCACAGTGAAAACGGGCACGATGGATTCACGAAGCAACCTGCCCCTTCTAAAAATGTCAACCCAGTACAAAGAACTAGAAAGGCAGCAGCTCCAGCTAATGAACGTAGCTCTTCGGCAATGAGTCGGGATTCAACTCAGTCCATCCCTCACTCCAATGGGGCTCAGCCGTTGGTTGCCTCTGAGTGGGAGTTGCTTATCGATAAATTCGGGTGTGTCGTCGAGCGTATGTTAGTCAGCATGCCGGCCGATCAAAAGCCGCTGGCAGTCAATTTGATGTTGACTGTGTTAAAAGAAGGTTTGTTGGGGTCTCTTAGTCAATCTACCAGTTTGAGGGTCTGATGCGAGTACAAAACCGTGAGTCTTTGAAGAAACTCGTTGTTAAGGGTTACCATTGCTTCTTGTACATCAGTGGAAATTTACTATACAGATGACGATTTTATGCTCTTCCTCTCAAATTGTATCCAATGTATTTCTTCTTTTAACCAACTGCTTTGATTATAACCCACTTTTTCGAAAGATGTTTGTATGAAGTAAATTTTATACAAAGCATTTTGTGTTGTTTTCCCCCAATTTGTGTTGCGTGGCCCCTGGGTGGACTACCCAATAATTTCCGCTGACTCTCACACAGGGGGAAACGGATTGCAAATTAGCGCTGAGTGCTGAACAGTGAAAGCTCTATTCGCAGAAGAGGAAATCTCATATCATAAACCGAATTCTGTGTGACAAAAGTGATTCAAGGTTACTCGACGCAATAATTGAAATAATGGACACACCAACACGTGTGCAGTTTGCAATTAAACCCATAAAAACCCGTGAAGTCGATCTAATCTCTTCTAACTACAGACTGTTCATGTAAACGTCAATGTTTCGCTTTAAATTTTTACTTTCCCCAACTAAAAAGATGATGCATGTATTGCAATCGTGACGAAAAGTTTAGTTTTCTTCTGATATTTACTTTTCATCGGCTTCTTAGTCCGAAATCTGAAAGAAAATGGCCTTGTAAGCTTCTGAAAACGATGGGACTTCAGTACTTGATTCCTCGCTGTGTCTTGGGAAGTTGGAGTCCTGTCAGGCAAGGCGTCTATGCTTCGGATGAAACGTCATGTGTCGAAGCCGACATTTTGCGTGTCCAGCATCACGTTTTTCTTGAGCGATTTTCTTGATTTTGCAAAGTTACAAATGCTATAACATTTTCAATGGTGGGAAAATTAGGAGAGCAGCGCAATAAATTATTAAACATGTCGACGAAAATTTAGCCCAATAAATTATTAAACATGTCGACATGTTTTAGTGCAGTTTTTTTTACTTTTCTTGGCTCTACAAAATAGAAAGGAAAGTTATGTAATCGGCTGAAAAAAAAAATTGAGTTCTCTTCGGAAATTTACATTTCAGACCCCCCTGAGTCCGAAAAACACAATTTGGGTAAATGGTCTGTGAACGATTTTTAGAGAAAACCACCGTACTAAATCAGCTCAAACATCATATCTAACCCGCAGGTTACCTTGGGACGCCAAAATAAGGGTATGAACAAAATCCACCGAAAGTTAACTATTGTTATCATAGTGATCAAAACACCAAATATTTTTTTTCTCAAAAACGGCTCTAACGATTTTGACTAAATTTTTTATATTGATAGCTCTCAATAAGGCAGTAATACCATAAAATTCCCATCTGTGGAAAAATGACGAGAGCAGCACAATAAATTATCAAAATTTTCGACGAACATCTTTTAGCGCGTTTTTTTTTACAAACTCAGCTGGAATGTTACTAGAATGTTAAAACAAATTGGTGTTGTAGTCCAATCCAATACCTACAGGGTGAGTGTTTTAAAATGCTCATAAGATACGTGGGGCTCACTCCAGAAATTCCTGAATTTCAACTACCGTCGTTTCGCTTACTACCAGTTCTCAAAGTTTTTACCCAATAACTGCGAAAGTAATTACTATCCTCTTCAAAAAATTATTTTTTACAGCCCCATTAATTCTCTGTGCATCAATTGATCAATAATGGTCCTGGGATGAGTACGAGCAGCGTAATAAATTCCGGAACTGTAAGCGCTACTGCTTCCTGCCGCTGTGAGGTGTTATTTGTCCAAGTTCAAATGAACTGAGTGATAAATGAATTGAGTAAGTAGAAAAAGCCATGTAACAAGTGAATTGATGTAGAGCTAAGGAAAGTTGTGTGTTGCAATGCACCAGATATTTCTGATATATTATCTCGCTTGTATGGTGCCAGTTCTCTCAAACAAATTGTGTCGTTAGTCCAGTAAGTTACCTACACAATGGTTTAATTGCGGTTATAAAATAATTAGAGACGTCCCACGAATTCAAGCTATTTTTCCTTTGACTAACTTGGAAACAATTTGACAGTGTTGTAAATAATGTACGCAACAGTCCTGACAAAAGGAGGAGCAACGCAATAAATTCTGGAACTCCCCACGCTACCAGTTCCTTACTGGAAAGAACCTTGAGTTAACGTTCAGCCAGGTTGATGTAAACTGTGGTGGATAACTTATCAGATTAGTTGAGTGTTTGAAATCACTCAACCTGGAGTGTACATAGGGCTGAGGAACGCTGTGTGATGGGTCGTTCTCCGTCCTGCACGTTGAGACTGATTCTACTATGATCCACGAAATTAACTGCTGGATTTTACTTGAGGTTGCTGTGATTGACATCCCTGTGGAAAACTAATCCAGTGATCTGCTTTATGGATTTCTCAAAACCTCATTCTGTTATGCAGCTCTGTTTTATTAACAGAATCGAAAACGAAACGTACAGTAGTCATCGAGTAACTCGTATTAAATATTTATCTTGAGGGAGAGAGAGTGATATGAGTTTCGGCATGTACAAAGAATAAGTTGACGAATGAGAAGAGCGAGAAGACTGTATTGTTATACTGGTTAGTTGAACAGTAACTTGAGATACAGAATAGAGATAAGAGTTCAGTAACGTGTACTGGCATAAATCTCTGGATAGTTGAACTGGTGAAAGCAGGGACGAGAGCTGAGAGAGAACTATATGAGTGTTAAAGGAAGCTGTCCAGCGGTGAAATAAGAGAAGGGAAAAAAAACGAAAAACCCACAAAACATTTTGTGGGAAAGTACCAGGTGCATCTGGGATTTTTGGATGGGCGGCTATAGATCAAAGCTGGGGAAGCTGCTAGCATCGGGGAGAACGCGAATTAACCTCTGTCTGTCCGAGGAACATTCAAACGAGCGTGAATTTTGAGTGCTCTCGACATTTTCCCAGAATGACAATTTTGTATAGCCCTTCAATCACCTAGAACTGTTCTGCCCACATAAAAAATGCAATAAAAATCGTCGAAGCCGCGTTTGAGAAGAATAGTATTGTTGCTCACTATAATAAAATTTGTTAGTTTCGGTTGATGCCATTATTTGACGCCCAATGTTGGTCTGTAGGTTGAATATAACATTTGAGGCGATTGGGTTCAAACTCTCTCGCTCTCACACAACAAATTGAGTATTTATGTTATAGGTTATGATTAGGTATGGTTATATAAAGAGAAAGAAAAGTGCGTGCCCGATAATTTGCTATGTTCGTAGGATTTTTGATGGGTAAGTAGTTCATTTGGTCTTACCGTAGTTTTTGTGAAGGTTTAATGTTTCACTGTGAATGTAATTTATTTTGGTAGGAATGAGATATTCGCTAAAAGTTTTCGTGCAAAGAGAATTTCGTGTAATTAAAGATGATTTCAACAAAAACAATTTGATGCTAATTTATGTACCTTTTTACTTTCCTTGGCTCTACAAAGTAGAAAGAAAAGTTATGTAATCGGCTGAAAAAAAAAATTGAGTTCTCTTCGGAAATTTACATTTCAGACCCCCCTGAGTCCGAAAAACACAATTTGGGAAAATGGTCTGTGAACGATTTTTAGAGAAAACCACCGTACCAAATCGGTTTAAACTTGATATCTCGCTCGCAGGTTACTTTGGGACGCCAAAATAAGGGTATGAGCCAAATCCACCGAAAGTTAACCATAGTTATCATAGTGATCAAAACACCAAATTTTTTTTTCTCAAAAATGGCTAACGATTTTGATTAAATTGTTTATATTGGTAGCTCCTAATATGGCAACTATACCGTGAAATTCCCATCCGTGGGGAAATGAGAGCAGCACAATAAATTACCAAAACTTTCGACTAAATCGATTTTAGCGCGGTTTTTAGAGAAAACAACCGTACTAAATCAGCTGAAACTTGATGTCTAGCCTATAGGTTACCATGGGGCGCAAAAATAAGGGTATGGACAAAATCCAGCGAAAGTTAACTATAGTTATCATAGTGATGAAAACACCAAATTGTTTTTCTCAAAAATGGCTAACGGTTTTGATTAAATTATTTATATTGATAGCTCTCAATAAGGCAATTATACCATAAAATTCCCATTTGTGGGAAAATGACGATAGCAGCACAATAAATTATCAAAATTTTCGACGAAAAGCATTTTTAGCGCGATTTTTTCCTTATTAACTATGCTGGAATGTTGGTAGAATGTTAAAGAAAATTGGTATTGTAGTCCAATCCAATACCTAAAGTGTGAGTGTTTAAAAACGCCCATGAGATACATGGGGCTCACTCTAGAAATTCCTTAATTTCAACTACCGCCGTCTCGCTTACTACCAGTTCTAACACTTATTACCCAATAACTCTGCAAAAGTGACTACTATCCTTCTTAAAAAAATTCGTGTTTACAGCCTCCTTAATTGTCTGTATACCAATTGCTCAATAACGGTCCTGGGACGAGTACGAGCAGCACAATAAATTCCAGAACTGTAGGCGCTACCGCTTCCTGCTGCTGTGAAGAGTTCAAAGGAACTGAGTGATAAATGTATTGATTAAATAGAATTAGCCATGTACAATGTGAATTGACGTAGAGCTAAGGAAAGTTGTGTGTTGCAACGCACCAGATATTTTGTTCTAGGCCTTTGAATGTTTATGTTTTGATTCTAGGGGAAATGGTAGAGACAGAGACAGCTGTGCCACTTCCCCCTCGTGGAATCAATCTCATTCGCGTTCACTGACCAGTTTCTCAAATAGTGATTTTCCCACTTCAGGGGCCTTTGAAACGGAAATATCTGAAGGAAATAAAACCAAAAGTCTACCAGAACCCCACTCATCTCCCATGGAGTTCACTACTCATCACAATCATTGATCACTGCTAGGTGTTGGAAAAGCGGAGGCATCTACGTCTGACTTATCGCTCTGGAAACTGCTCTAAGGTCCACGAAACATCCGCGTGGTTCGATAAACGTTTGAATGCTCAACGATTTTCAGACTCAGCTCGGGCCTCTGCAACATCGATGTGTTCCAACGTTCAATTGAATAGACCTGCGTACTGATTGCTCAATAATGGTCGTGACGCAAGTAGGAGCTCCACAGTAAATCACACATAACCACCGTGAAGTCCAAATGAACTGAGCGAAAAATTGAGTGAGTCATAAGCAAAAGCCTCGTAAACCGGTGAAAGTTGTCTTTTTTTTATAACAATTAAACACGATAAGTAATTTTAAGAGGAAGACATCGGCAAAACGAGTGATGAGCCGATCACATCTATTCGGCGAAGAGAAAACCAAATGGAGCCAGCATCTTGACCACGAAGTTGGCCAGGATGGTTCGAACCTAAATTTCGTGACTAACGATACGTCGGCCCCGTGCAATTGGGTTTTTGCCTACATTTTCCAGATTTGTAAGTCTAAACCTTTAATTTCTGTCACAGCTCTCTTTTGCTGAACCTTCGTTTCCTATAAAAGCTTTCGTTCCTCATTTCAGAGTTAATCCCTTCAAAGGATTCCAACGTAAATTCCCTTCAAAGAACCCGTAGCGCGGAATTCCCATTTCATTTACCAGTCAACACAACCCCCCCCCCCTCCACCACCACCACCGGCTCTTTGACAAATCAGATGATATTGAGTTTTCTGCCTCTTTGTGTGCTTTGAGTATTCCCACGTTGACATCTTCAATTCATTTGCCGTTTTAGAATTTGTTTCCCTTCGAACCAAACGGCTAATATTTTGAGCTGTTGACCTCATTTAACGTCGATGGTGACTCTTGCAACGACAAAAAGACTTGATAAGCCGAATGCAGCAGTTGTGGGCGACGAATAATCGGTGTATCGTTTATTTCCTAGTATATTTGGCGTGTTTTAACTTAGTGAGTAATTAATCACATTAGCAGCCCCAAAAAGTGTAATGGTTTCAAGGAGTACGACTTGCTTTTTCTTGGTCCCATCTCGCGACTGATTATGAATTTGTTTCTTGACAAAGCCCCGCGAAGTAGGAAGGAAAGCGGTATAATCGGCCGAAAAATTGCGCTGTCTTCAGATCTTTCCAAATCTAACAATTACTGACGAACGGCTGTAACTATTTTGATTAGATGTTTCGTGTGGGCGGTTCCTAACGCCATAATCGGAATACGAAGGAAAGTAAGGGGAGCAGCGCAATAAATTATCAAAAATATCCGTGGAAATTGACTTTACCGCAATGTTCAAGCTCTGGCAATAAAGTTGTCGTCCGGCGCGTGATTTGAGTCCTGGTTAGATTTGCGGGAGAAGTGCTTAACTGACAGAGCTCGCGTTTTTTGCTTTAGTTATTTTTTGAGGGCGCTAAATGTAGGCAACCGGCAGTTTGCCTATTCATCGTTTTTCTATGTAACAACAGTAAAAAAAAAAAAAAGTATACAGAAAAACGACGGGTTTGCACGAGTATGTTGGCTTGGAAATTGAAACAATTATTGTAAAATGTGTTTACTTAACCCCTATCAATAAAAATAGTTAAAAGATCGCTTTTCAAGTAATTTAAAATTTTTATAAAATATTATACTTAAACATTATTTATAAATTACAAACTTATTTACGCGTAGACTCATAATTCCAGTTAAAAAAAATCGAATCCTATGAAATAGAATACCCTTTCATACAAAAGAAAAATGGAAGATAATTCAATTGGGCAGTTTACCTTAAACGTTTAGAAAACGTCCTTAATACTGATATTGATGGCAGTTTTTTGTCAATCGTAGCAACAATTACTTCCATACGAAAATTGTATGGAAAAGAAATGTTATTCTGCGTCATTCACTTCAGCAGAATAACATAACGCTTTCACTTTTTCAAAAACATTCTGAAAACGATGGAACCATCTCAGTTCAGTGTCTTGATAGCTCGCTGCTTGTGTTCTGTCACGCAAGGCATGACTGCTGGCAGGACTGCATGAAGCTAAGGACACTGTGCAGGAGAAAGCGCTCAGATAGCCAAGGAAAAGAAGAGGGTTGGACGTGAACAAACCATGAGGAGGACGAATTGGTGATGGGCCGTGTGTGCACGGCCTCGGTACTACCACCTCCTGCTGGTCAGGAACAGTAGCTCTTTCAATAAAAGTTGGGACATAAGTGGGAGCTACGAAATAAATTCCAGAACGTTACGATATACCAGTTTATCACTATAAGATGTCAAGTTTCAAGCGGCTCACGCCAACTGAGTGTTGAAGAGATAACATTAATTACTAAAAATCGGAGGAAAAGTTGCATGATGAGTCCCGCCAGATATTTAACTTTTAAACCCCCCCTCGCGATACTAGCTTCGGTATTAAAACCGCGTTGATAGTCCATTAAGCACACACGAAATAGTTTATTGTCGATTCGTGGAACGAATTTCTTTTGCAAAATGAAATCAACAATCGATACAATGAAACGTAAAATATCTAATAAATATTTCCAGCCACAATTCTTGTGTCTGATTTGGTGATAAGGGAGAGCCAGGCGTGTGTCGTATAAAAGTGTGTAGTTCCGACGATGGTCAACGCCAAAAGTGCCAGACTAATAGATAATATAAAGCTAATCCATTATCCAGAGGAGGTTCGTGGAGACTAGAACCCACATAGCCTGTCTTGTAGGACATTAAACCAAAAAGAACCCAGTTGAGTCAGTTGATTAGAGTGGTCGTATAGAAAGTATTAGATTTCAAAGAAAGGCGTTCGGCGGAGTTCGTAAAGAGTCGTTAACTTTCGGCGGCGACCGTGGAAAACGATGGATGAAGCGGGGAAGGAGTGACCTAAAAAGTGACGTCAGGCGACCTCGTGGCCTCGACTTGAACCTGAAAGAGGTGCTCCGGTAACAGGAGTGCACGAGTTGGCAGGAGCTCGAGCTCCTCTTGCCGCGGCGCGCCGATTCCACCCTCTTACCGTGACGCATCGATTCTTCCCTCTTTCCAAGCGAAATATCGAGGACTACGTTCGATATATCGATTGATAACCGTGGGTGGGTCCCCTTTGTTCTCGTACTCTTCACGATATTCACTAATAAAATAGCCTAACAACCTTTTGCACGCCCAACTTTTTTACCTCGTTTCCCAACGATTGTGCCCTATTTGCCTACATGTTTCGTCAGTTTCTCAACGATTTTCTCACAACTCCCTCTAAACTAGTAAATTTCCCCAAATACTTTCACACACGCACCAATCTCACTCTCCCTAGCGTGACGAATTACATTTCTAATTCTTCTAGGTACAAAAATGTCTGATAACATCACACATATTCGGCGATTTTTGGCGCTCTAGCAGCTAACCCAATATGTTTATTATTCAGTTCATGTGAGACTCCTAGAACTCCGCGTTCATCGGAAGTGCTTAACGTTACGAAATTTATAACGTTATTGAGTAATCCGCGTGTAGGTAATTGATGGGACTGCCATCGTGATTTGTTCGAGTAGATCCGCGTTTTAATAGCTTAAACGCTGTGTAAAGTTAGCCAATGAAACGACGATAGTTTGAACTTTAGAATTTATCGCGTGGTTTCTAATTATCTTACTGCTATCGTTAAACTTTCACCGTATAAGTAAGTCTGTGATTTTTGAGTGGCCGTTAGATTTATATCAGCGGGATTTATGAGGTATAAACTGTACTACAATTGATTTTTGTCAACAACTTATTGTGCTGCTCTCGTAATATATCCGAGAAAGATAGTTGCGCATTGCCGTTATTTTATTACGGTTTGTCCGTAGAATACATTTAATAAAAAACAATAGAGCCATTTAGAGAAAAAATGTGGTATTTTGATCAATATGATAACTACACTCGTAATTACTTTGAATAGATTTCGCTCTCACCCTTATTTGGGTTTCCGCATTGACCTACTGAATAGATATCAAATTTGAGTTGATTTGGTGCAGCTGTTATCAAAACTCGGCATTTTGTTTTCAATCGATTACACAATTTCCTTCCTATTCCGTAGAGCTAAGGAAAGTATAAATGTAAATATTCTTGTCAAATGAACTTATCTGTGTTTTCTTGATCTAGTGCATTTTTCTGTAATTTCGTGACACAGACAATTGAAGTTTCTTGTAAACTTCACCAGCGCTAGTTTTTAGAATCTGAGGACTGGATCTCCCAAAGGATCGGTTTGAATTCATGACTCAATGAATATCTCGAGACGATAGTCACATCAACTCTCAGGGAAGGAAAAATTTGTTTAAATAGTGAGGGTTAAATAATTCAAGAGAGATTCAAAGAGTTTTGCTCTCAATGGTGACTATGCTTCTCTTTGGAGAGAAAAACGCACTACTCTAAACGAGTGACGGGCGAAGTGTAGCTGACTGTAGCTACGATAGCTGGAAATTTGGAAAGCAGTTACCGGTAGCTACTTTTGTACACGACAGCTACTTCAATACCAGAACTGTCCTATAGCTAGTAGCTGTAGAAAACGTAGCTTCAGCGAAGAGCTAGTAAATGTGGCTGTAGCTATAAACAAAAAACTCGAGCTAATTTTGTTTCGTAAGCGTCAAAACGGAGTGTCGATTACGAAACAAAAGCAGCTTACATTGTGCCGTTGATCAGTAGCTACAGTTAGAAATAGAATTATTTATTTTGCTAGTTAATATTGGTTGTTACGCGTCACGTTTTGCAGTTCTTCCTAAGAAGCCAATTTTCGTATTATTTCTTTTTCTGTTCGACTACAAACCTTTTGATAAATCAAAACTCCAAGATTATAACAGCTACAGCTGATAGGTTCAAATTTTAACCCTACCGCATTGGAACAGCTAGGCTTTGTTTAACAAAACACTCACAGCTAATTCGACAACTGTAAACACAACAAACATACACAATTTGTTTGTACACTTTACGCACATTTTCCGTTTTTCGGTAATTTTGAACTTTTTACGAAGAACGAGTCGTTTGAAATTGTGCACACACCCACCAAATTTAACCAGTATCATAATAGATTTTTTAAATGAAAAAAAGTATTTAATGATGTTAATTTTGAGACGATCGGGCCATGTATTCTAATTTACTTCCCTTGACCTTACGATGTAGCAAGGAAAAAAAATCATTTTGTTGTTCTCTCCAGATTTTTACGTTTCACGGCATACCGAGTCCGAAAAACACTATTTGGGAAAGTGGCCTGTGTGTGTATGTGAACGCGATTGGGAGAAAACAGCTGGACTAAATCAGGTCAAACTTGATATTTAGCCCGTAGGTCAACATGGGACGCTAAAATAAGGGTATGAGAAAAATCCATCCAAAGTTAACTATAGTTATCATAGTGATCAAACCACCAAATATTTTTTTTTCTTCAAAAAAGGCTTTAACGATTCTTATTAAATTTTTTATAGTGAAGCTCTCAATAAGGCAACTATACCACAAAATTCTCATTTGAGGGAAAATGACGAGAGCAGCATAAATTACCGAAATGTTTAATGAAAATCTATTTTAGCGAGATTTTTTTAATTTTATTTTTATTTTAGCGAGAACTCCACTGAAATGTTACAAGAATGTTAAAAAAATTGGTGTAGGGTGAGTGTGTAAAAACGCTCATAAAATATATGGGGGTTACTCCAGAAATTGCGGACTTTCAACTATCGCCGTTTCGCTTACTACCATTTTAAAATGTTTTTACTCAATAACTCTGCAAAAGTGTTTACTATTCTCTTACAAAAAATCGTGTGTACGGCCTCATTAATTCTCTGTGAACCAATTGCCAATAATGGTCCGGGAATGAGTGCGAGCAGGACAATAAATTCCGGAACTGTAAGCGCTACCATTTTGACCAAGTTCAAATGAACTGAATGATACATGAATTGAGAAAATAGAAAAATAAATGTGCACAAGTGAATTGACGTAGAGCAAAGGAAAGTTGTGTGTTGCAACACACCGGATATTTTTATATAGACAGCTCCAAATGATAAGATAATGTCGTACAATTCTTATCCGTGGTAAAATGACGAGAGCAGTACAATAAATTACCGCGTTTAATAACGCTCATAAGAAATGTAGGAGCACTCCAGAAATTCTACCCCCTATTGTTTCACTTACTACCATTTCTTACAGGGTTGTCCGGATAATTCTGAAACATTGATTATAACCGTTAGAAAAAAAATCGTGAATTCTCTGAGTAGTGATTGCTCAATAATGGTCGTGGCACAAGTAGGAGCACCACTGAAAATTCCAGAGCGTTCAAATGAACTGAATGAAAAATGAATTTGAAGCCATGAAAACCTGTGAATTTACGTAGTGCTAAGGAAAGTTGTGTGAAGCGTCGCACCTTATGGTTTTTAGCTGTTTTCTTGTAATGTGCCAATTTAGGTGTTGACCATTTTTCCAAAGCGTGCCGAGTAGACCCAGAAACGTGAAGGTTTGAAGACGATTCGAATGTGCTGTTCCACTCCGTAGGGGCGAGGAAAGTGAGTGAAGATGTCAGTTGCTGCCGAAATTCAAGCCGTTCGGACGGATTAGGTGCTCGTTATGTCCACTCGCTCTTCTCACGAGTCACATGCTCAAATGCACCGAGACTCGCGGATTTTAACTAATTGGAAGCTCGGTTTTTCGGGCCTCAAACCTCAGAATGAGTTTCAGTGTCGCAAGTTATCGATAGGAGAACTTAGCAATGGGCGCGAAGAGGGAGTGTTGAAAGTAGCTGTAGCTCCTCGTCGAGCTGGTACCGAGTAGCTTCAGCGAGGAGCTAGAGCCAGTAGCAACACATGTATGTTACGGACATAGTCGACACCCCTCGGTGTGGGTAGTGTGGTACACATGAGGAGACCCCCTATCACGTCCTGGCCCAGGGAGCAATTTCCGGTCTTTGGTGCTGTTGGGCGAGAGTTGATGATCGAAATAAAAGAAACTGGGTGAATGTGAGGAGGGCTCTATTATAAGAAATGAAGTGAGTAGAGTTTGCGTACAGAAGAGCGACACAAGGGGACGACTCGTAATATGCGTGAACTGTATCGGAAGGAGATGGCAAATTGTATGGGCCGAGAGTAGATAGAGTAATGTGTAAGAGTGAGCACAGGGAGACGAGTGACTTTCGTGAGAGTTCATGGGTGAATGAGTTTGGGAGGAGCTGTCTGTTGTGGAGAGGAATCTGAAATTGAGGAAAGGGAAAAACCACTTCAGGGAAATACATTGCCGTTTGGAATAACGCTGACGTGGAATTCCCGCAGGTAACAAGGGGGGGGGGTAAGGGAAGACAATGACATTGCCATTAAGGCAGGCGCAGGCATTCCGAGGTCAAAAAACTCATACTGATTTGACTTGCGTCGAACAGGTGGTACTTCTCTAAGGGTGGACATCAAAGAATACTCTTGCAGCAAATACCTGGCATTCCTTGGAAGGCTAGGCACGGACTTGTGAGACATTAGGACGGGCACGATAGGTCTTTAGGCTGTAGATGTAGTTGCTGTTTGCAATCAGAAGAGGCTTTTAGTCTCCAATCACTTTTCTGATCAAATTACTACTGTAATTATTTACTTTTGACGTAGCGTATCGAGTTACTTTGGATCGAATAGCAGTCTTTGTAGCTACATGAGCACTGCTCAACTCACGCGTCCTAACTCGCTCTAAAAGGTTTGTTTCCGTATCCTATGGACGATAATTCTGATTACCCTAACAAGAAATTGGTGCCTTTCTTTAACTTTCGGCAGATTCGCGGAGGTAAATATAATGACGACAAGGGGGCGGACAAGAAGCGAGTTAAAGGGGTAGAGGGTTGACCCGCCGCCTACGGAGGCCTCCGGTTTTCCCGCGACTATCGCCCGCCCTCAGTCACATGCCAGACGCTGAGGCGCCTTCATCTGCTTTGGGTAGGTCAGCACGCAACGCTTCTCCCACATTTACCACTCACTTTCTCTTTATCGAACTATTTCACAATTTTATTTCGTTACTTCAGTAATTATTGACTAAAATTAAAACAACAAACGATTAAAATGCATTATAATTTCTTTTCTACTTTATTTTTGTTTTCCTGAGCTTTACAGAGTAAGAAGGAAAGTTATGTAATCCACTGAATTTGTTGTTTTAGTTTTCCTCACATCTTCACGTTCACAGTCTTCCTAGAGCAAAAAACAACATTTGACAAAATGTTATGTGTATAGTCACGATTCTGAGTGAACGGTTGTAAATAAAAAATATTTGGTGCGACGCATCACATAACTTTCTTCAACCCCGCCTACGCTCAGCCATTTCCATGATTTCTACTAATAATCCTATCGATTTTTCATGCACATGACACGCATTTGGTGGAACGTAACTTGACGTTATGTTAAGAAAGTCTTAGCACTTGTAGTTCCGGAATTTATTGAGCTGCTGCTGCTTATATCACGACCTTCGTCGATAATCGGTAATAGGACTTCCAACAAGATATTTCTAGAAACGTTTGTAGCTGCAGTTGAGGAGTTATAGCAAACGCGCTGCCAAGAAAAAAAAAACAAACAAAAACAAAAAAAAACGACGAAGTCGAAAGGAAAGTAATGTAATCGGATGAAAAAAAAAAGAAATCCAAAAAAATGCTATTTGGGGAAATGGTCTGTGTTTTTGTGTGAACGGCTTAACCAAATCAGTTCAAACTTGATATCAATCATCCCGGTTACCATGGGACGCCAAATCCGCCAATAACTAACTATAGTTATCCACCACACCAAAACACCAAATATTTTTTTCGTCAAAAACGGCTGTAACGGGTTTTCATTAAATTTCTCATATAGACACCTTCAAATGACACAACAATACAACGATATTCTCATCTGTGGGAAAATGACGAGAGCTGCACAATAAATTAACAAAAACGTTTCGACGAAAATCAATTTTTTAGTAGTTTTTACTTTCCGCTACCCGAAGGGAAGGAAAGTATAGTAATCGGTCCAAAAAAAATTTGGGTTTTCTTCAGATCTTTACGTTTTGAGGTCTACTGAGTCTAAAAAACCTAATTTCGGTGCGTGGTCCGTGTGTGTGTGTGTGTGTGTGTGTGTGTGTCTGTAGTTCGATTTGCGGGAGAACGGCTAATCCGATTGAGCTGGTTCTTTATTTGTTTTGTTCTTTATTTTTCGTAGACACCAAAATAAGGTTATGGACGATTTCGGCCGATGGGGAGGGGGGGGGGACGAAAATGTTTCGATTTGTCGAATATTAATTTATCGGTATTCCAATTGTCTCAAAAACGGCTCTAACGATTTCGATGAAACTTACGGAGTACTCTCAGCTAACTAGTCCCTACATTTTGTTCTCCATAAATGTTCCTGTAAAAATGCGTTGAACGAAGGTATAGCGCCCGCCTATGTAGGTGGTGTTCGAACTTACCGGGGAGGCGGAAAGTTGTGTGTTGCTGCGCACCAGATATTTTACTTAGACGTTACAAGGATCTACACAGAAAAATTGAGTTGGTATTCCATTGGAACACCTATAAATTAATATTCGACAAATCTCCTTTTCTAAGTTAACTTGGCTTATATCTCCGTTCAACATATATACAGAAATAATTATGGAGAATGAAATGTGGGTATGGGTAAATAAAAGACACTCTGAATGATTGATCGAATTTGGTGAAGCAGTTACCCTGGAATTTACGGAAATGTTCGAAAAAACGCTATTTTCGACACATTTTGATTTTTATCTCTGTTCAATGGACTATCAGAGGAACATTTATTGAGAACGATACGTAGGTATTAACTATTCAAAAACATCTCTAAAGTTTGGTGATAATCGTTGAAGCCGTTTGGCCAAAAAGCGTAAAAAACCTATTTTTGCTTCAGGGGCCCATATCTCCGTTCACCGTATTTTCATGGAGATATGTATGGAGAAGAAAAGTTAGGTATTGATTAGTAGAAGATAATGTGGAAGTTTAATCAAAACCGTTAGAGCCGTTTTCGAGAAAAATGCGAAAAACCCTAGTTTTTGGTACATTTTCGTCCCCTACCACCCCAAAACGGCCAAAATCGTCCATAACCTTATTTTGGTTCAGTTCAAATGAACTGTGTGCGATATGAATTAGAATCAAACCTAATGAATACCAGTGAATTTACATAGACCTAAGGAAAAGATAATTTATTGTGCTGCTCCCGCTATTTTCTCACAAATGAGAACTTTATGGTAATGTCATGTTATTTAAAACTGTCAATACAATTTAAAACCCGTTAGCGCGGGTTTCGAGAAACAAAATAGTTGGTGTTTGGCGTACAGCACCCTCCAGGAGCTGATCACTATCTTGAATGTGACCCTCGGTACCATGTTACGTCCTATGGTAACCTGTAGGCTGAATATCAAATTCCAGCCGCGTTGTTTTTTACAGCCGTTTTCTCTCAATCGCATTCACTTACCTTTTTTTCGAGTCCTCGATAATACTTCATCCGATTACATAACTTTCCTTCCTAGGACGATTTGCTGAGGAATAAAAAGAAGATGCTACTCTCTTATACCTTTGAAGATATAGTGAGTTTCGCGGTTTTTCTTTCTCTAACCCTACGAAGCTGGAATGAAAGTTATAGAATATGCTGAATTTTGTTCTCGGGTTTTCTTCCGATCTTTACGTTTCTTAGTTCAAAAAACACTACAAAAGAAAACTGAGCGTGTCAGTCTGAACGCGATTGAGAATGGCTGCTGAACCGAATCAACCTACACTAGATATTCATATTAAGTGTGACACCAAAATAAGGTTATAAGCCACGTCGATCGAAACTTAATAAAAATGATCAAAATCGTTGAAACACGACATTCTCATCAACAACGGGTCTAACGTTTTTCATTACATTTCCTATGCAGAGAATGCAGCTCGTATGATACGTTTAACAGTTTAAGTGTTCTATAAATTCAGCACATGTGGTACTATCGATTAAAAAAAAAGTCTCGTTGTTAGTTCAATAAATTGCCCACACAATTTCAGTTGAATAACAAGTAATTGGGAACCACCAACAAAATATCGGAATACAAATTATTTCATTCATCGAGCAAGTTATCCTCACAGTAATTTCCCTAGTTATTCAAGAGCTATAAACAGGAGCAGTTCCAAATAAGTTATCTTGACAGACTCATCCATTACCGGCGCAGTGGTTATTGGTGCATCTCCATAAATTTCACAACGAGAAGCACCACCGGTTTCAACATACAGCGGTACTTTTCATGTTCACTGAATAAAAAACAAATTTGACTCGTTGGGAAAATAAGTAAAATTGCTGAATGCGAGTGTGATGCGTCGCAAAAGATATTTCGGTACGTGTATTTCGTTATTTTCGCAACGAGTGTGCTGTGAAGTTCTGAACTAGCACGAAAACCCGTGATACCTTTACCTTTTGAGACCTACTGAATCTACAAAACTTGATTTTGGCGAGTGTATGACTGCAGAGCTGTGAATGATATAACCTTCGTCAAGGGTTTAGGAACAGTCATGCCTGCAGAGAGCTGATCATGGACGCTCCGAACGAGCCCAACATCCCATTGTGGACCACAGGCGACCTCGGCAGGGCCCTTGCGATCTTAAAGCCCCACAAAGCTCTTGGGCCAAATAGAATAGAAAACAATATGCTAAGGAAGGTTGAGCGGACAATTTCCAGCGATCTCCTTAATTTATTTAATGACTGTCTGCAGGTCGGACAGTTCCCCACTCAGTGGAAGTCTGCGCGTGTCGTCAATCTTCTTTCCATATTAGGCAAAACATTAGAAATCTTGATGTTGCAATCCCTCGAAGGAGTCTTTGGCTGCAACCTCACGTGCAGGCAATACGGGTGTACCAAAGGAAGGTCCACGCAGGATGTTATTGTCGAGATTCGGCGTGTTTCCCTGCTGGCACCGGCTAAGTACGTCGTAGCAGTTATGATTGGAATCAGGGGAGCGTTTGACAACTTTCGGGGGCCAGCGCTTCTCAACGGGCGTAAAGGTAGGGAAATCTCCCCCAACCTGTACTCGCTCGTCAGAAGTTACCTGACAGGCAAACTGCTGCAATCGAATGCAGGCTTGTCTCAAGCCGGGAAAGATTGAGAAGGAGTGCCCACAGGTCCTTTGACCAGTACTCTGGAACGCCTTCTTCGTTGGTCTTCATAGGAGGCTCATGAAGACTGACTGTGAGCCGTAAACCTACGAGGATGACCTGATTGTGCTGATCTTCGCAGAGTCGGTCCCCCAAATCGAAGCAAAAACCCGTCATGTGCTCGCCACTGTCACCCAATGGAGCGAGCATGTCAAGATGCAGGTGGCTGAGGAACAAACACAGCTAATCCTCTTGAAAGGAAAAGTAAATAGCCAACCGGCTTTGGCAGCCACAGCCTCCTTCTTGAAAAGAACGTCAAGTATTTAGGAGCGAATACAGGTGAGAGGTGGGGCTTCAGCCAATACCTACAGTTCCGTAAAGGCACTATCATTGCAATGTTTGCCTCACCGCACGCAATTAATAAGGCCACTTGGGGTGTGTGTTACCATGACCTTATCCTTATGTATAAGGCTATCTATCTAGGCGTGATTGGCTACTGCCCCGTTGTCTCGCAGTCAATCAAAAGAGAGTATTGGCCCAATCCCAGAGAGCCGCGCTCTTGTGGATCACCAAGGTCAATAAGACTGTATCAACAGAAGCCATCCAGGTGATCACTGGTCAGTTACTGGTTGACTTGGCTGTTGAGTGCATGATTGACAAGGGGAAAGCGAAACGGGAAGTTCTCTCGTTCTGAGCTAAACTCCATGCAGATCTCATCACAGAATGAATCCATGTCAACATCGACGAATCGACGCTAGAAAAATGGCAAGCGAGATGGGAACCCTCGTCAAAGGGTTGTGACACGTATGAGTTCTTCCCCAACATCCATGAACGACTTAGGATAAAGTGGGTTGAGCCAGACCACTGGACGAGCCAGTTCCTCATGGGACATGGCGACTTCAATGCATGGCCCGACTTCTTTTCTCTGAAAGACTCTCCATTATGCACATCTTGCGCCTCTAGTGTAGAGGAAACAAGAAACCACGCGGTGCTCCCCCAAAGCAAGCCTATAAGCATTTCACACAGTCAATAAATAAGGGGGCAGACCTGAGTGTGACTACAGTTAAATTTACGGGACAATGACTCAAGTATTTGAGCCGGTTCTTTTGGTTTATAATTCATCCTGACTAATACACTTATGTTCGCGGTCAGGCAAATTTTTTTACAACCCCCCTCCTCCTCCAAATTTGATGCTTTACGTTTCAAGGCATTGGGATTCTAAATCTGTCCATGGGTCGTCCACGCACCTTTAACGTGGTCTACAAGATCCTTTCGCACGTCTCATTCGGTATTTAGTTGTGCCAGCTTGCTCGACAATCTGATCCCAAGAGACGAAGCCCCTGGTTGGTATGGGCAAAAAACAGTTTAAGAAACGTATAAAAACTCAATTTTGGCCGTTTTATCGCAACCATGTCGTGTTTGGGAAACGTTTTATTGGTATTTTTCAATAATAAGTAGAATGTAACGAATTGTTTATTGGTATTTCTCGATGCTGAATCGAATGGGATAAATCTCGGAGCGTGAGACTCCGTCAAGCTGTACAAGAGAATAATACCGTTGTGCAACGATTTGCAGCGTTTTTAGTTATGCTCAAGATTTTTTAACGAAAATACAGTTATGAGAGGTTTTCATCGATGGGAAATGGCCCCACTCCCGACACTTCCCCCCCCCCCACCATACCCAGGGGGGCTTGGCAATGGGTACCGGCAATTGGCTGGGAAACTCTGCTGGCCCACCAACGGGCTCGTGTAGGTGAGTTGGGGCGGGCCCCTTCTGTGACCACGGCTTCTGTCTCCCTGAGTTCATCATCATCCTCGGCATTTATCTAAAACTAGGGCGTTTCCCTTTTTTCTCATGAGTGGTTCTAACAATTTTGATTAAACTTTTAAATCATCTTCTACCAGCCAGTGCCTAACTTTTTTTTCTCCATAAGTATCTGCAAAATTTTACCTATGAAGCAAAATAGGTTGGTTTTTCACTTTTGAGACAAAATAGCGTTGGCGACATTCACGAAGGGCGTCTTTAAATAATTAATATCTATATATTATTCTGAATAAATGTTCCCCTGACACTTCATTGAAAATAGTAATAGTAATTTCCAGAGAAACTGCTCCACTGGATTTGTATTGTAACCTATTATTTCTGTGCCTATCGGTTGAGAAGAGATATGTATAAGCCATGGCAGCTCGGAAACCAATATTTGTTTATAATTGATCGTTTTTCCAATTTTCTCAAAAACGGCTTCAACGATTGCAATAGAGCTTACGGAGTACTCTCAACTATCTAACACCTACATACTGTTTACCATAAATATTTCCATCAAACTACATTTAACAGAGCTGCAGCAGGTCGTCGAATTTACGGGGGTCGCGGAAAGTTGTGTGTTGCTACGCACCAGATATTTTTGATTTATTTGATGATAAATTTGATTTGATTATTTCTAATTCGAAAATGACTGTAATTCCTAAGATTTTGGGCACTGCCCACAGTTTCGTTAACGTGAAGGAGTAGGGGGTATTTCGAATCGAAAGCGCAAACCGTTAAGGTGGGGGTTTTCACGTTTGTTTTGTATTTTATTCACAATCTATGAAAATTCGCAATCAGGCCATTTCGTTTCGATGCTTTTGAAGAAACTGACGCATAACACGTAATTGTAAAAAAGCAAATAACCGATACCTGTTTTGGGAAAGATTTTTAAACGAAACCCTTCGGAAGCGGAGCAGGAACTACACGATTTCACCGGAGGCTCAACTTTCTGTTCTCAGCTCTGGAAATTTTCCACAAGGCGCGCTCAGTTGACGGTAAATTCGCAGTCTCTATTCCCTCGAATACATTTTTGAAAGCTCCCTCCCCATTCAGTCAATTTTTCACCACCTGATGGTGTGAGTTTGAGAGGAAACTGCCGGAAAATTCTTCCCGGAAAATGTCGTTCTCGACGAAAGTTTTACCCAAGTTTTACTTTTCCACACTTCCTCGCTCTCCACCGGTGCACCGTTTCCATTTCATTAAAATATTTCTTGAGAGTGAGGGAGAGAGAGGAAGAGAGAGAGAGAGAGAGAGAGAGAGAGAGAGTGAGAAGGGAGGCGAAAGAAAAAAGGTGGACGATGGAGCGGAAAGTTTTATCGGTCGGAGGAACAGGAACCGAAATACACCACGACCGGCCTTTTCAGGACCATCTAATGAGAAACCCTCCTCACGTAGTTCCCGAGTCCAATACATTTTTATTGCTCTCTTGCCCCCGCGACTCAGTCATTTTGGGAAAAGGAAGGTCCGTGATGGAGGAGATCTCTCTTAGCAAAGAACAATCATTTCTCGATATTACCGCCCAAATCGGAATCTCCTTTTCAAAGTCCTTTGTCCCGATATTAAGACCCCCTCCCTCCCTCCTCCACCTCTTCCTCCTTTATCCTTCCACACCATAACCCCGAGTCTTCCCTCTGAGTTTTTCCGATTTTTAATTTTTGACGACAATACAACCGCGGATTTTCATTATTTCAACTTTGTTGAGGTCTCACGCATCGGCTTCTTACGCATTGGGAATTGATATCAGTACACTGCAGGAGCCTGAATAGCTGTTCACTATCTGGAATGTGACCCTCGGTACCATTCTACGTCCCTGAGAGCAGATCCAGCGCATCGGTATCAAGGCAGTAATCATTGGGGGCTCAGTTAATTAGGCTGCCTTGATAAACCAAAGTAACATGTCATTGTGAACAACTACTTCCGCTGCTTCGAAGTGCGAATGGTTTGAAACGAAAGTTCCACCTTCGCAATCAATAGGGTGGCCGGGGGTTGTGTGGTTTTTCAAACTTATCGTTCCCCTAAACACTAATGAAACTAACCACTAAAATATCAAGTGGAAAGTTCAGGGATGTTCAGCGACCGCCAACAAATTGCCTTAAAATAATTTGGAGCAAAGCGTTTCTCCGTTAACTTGTGCGAAGGAGCAACTAAAATATTCCAAGTTGGGCGAAAAGCCGGGGAAGTTTTTACGTCCTGCCGTATCTCAAAGAGAAGCTGTCTCAAATGATGGAGAGCCCGAATGGGTCTTAGCTCCGTCTCTGGGCTAACATTATCACAATAAAACCCCTGTTTTTCCGGAGCAGTAATTTTTTTCCACCTCCCTGCTTCATCGTCATATTTCTTGACGTTTATGGTCTTATCCGTGTTTACAGGCTGCGAGTAACTGGTGATAAAAACGTTGCAAACACTCCCGAGGGATAAGCCCGGGAAACGGGGTTTACGGGTATTAATTTCGCGCGTATCAATTTAAAATGTCGATCAGCTTAGCGTTGGCAGTAAGTTTCCAGAGGGAAGATTGCATAATAAAAATATTTGTATGGTGATACTCCAAAGTGATGCCATAGCATCTCCAAGGGGGGTTTGTCCTTTTCTAGGGTAGCCGAGTGATCCTCTTTTGACAGTACATATTGGGGGATCCATCTTTAAGCCTCCCCATTGCCTCTGTATCTTTCCCATTGCCTCCGGCGGGCACCCCCCATTTACTCTTCTATGGCGTGGACAGGATGGACGGTAAATTAGCGTGAAGTGGACTGTTTCAAAAATACTAGTCAGATTGGTATTTACAATGATACAGGAACGAGAGAGCGAGAGCTCCGAATTCTGCACGAAATGTCGAGGTTTGTCTTTGGAAAGGACAAACTGGTTGGGATTGCTGTTGGGCTGGGGCATTAGATGAAGGGAGCCATGTTCATGCGCCTGCAGGAAATACTGTGGACGGCCATTAAGATAAGCAGGGCATTCTGTTCGAATTTAGTCATTTTAAAGAAAAATGTGATTGATCAAGGCTTGAATACACTAAGCTCTGATATGTTGGAACCCCCAACCTCAGGAGGACAACCCCTGTTCCGATTTTGTTAAAGCAGTTTTCGTAAAAAGCTGATACAGAAGGCGTGGAGGATGGAGAGTTTTTGTGGGAAAAGACGTGAAGTCACGCATTGAAGTCGCGATGCCGCATGAGGAACTGGCTCACTCAGTGGTCTGGCTCAACTAACTATATCCTAAGACGTTGGAGGAAATCTCGTATGCGTCACGTCCCTATGACGAGGACTCTCATCTTGCTTACCATTTCTGTAACGCTCATTCATCGATGGCTGCCAGTTTTCGTTCTGTGGTGAGATCCGCACGGAGTTTAGCCCAGAAGTTCCCCCGCGTTTCGCCCTTCCCTTGTCAACCATGCAATCAACAGCCAAGCCAACCGATACTGACCAGTAATCGCCTAGAGTACTTCCGTTGATACAGTGTTAAAGCCTTGGTGATCCACAGAAGCGCAGCGATCTGGGGTTGGGCCACTACTCTCTATTGATTGACTGTTAGTTTGCTAGCCCAGACAACGGGCCACTAGCCAATCACAGCTAGGTAGATGAGGATCTTATCGTGGTACACGCTCTCCAAGTGGCCTTACTCATTGCTTGTACTGAGGCAAACCTTACGATGGTATTGCATTTGAGGGACAAACACACGGTAGTAGTAATTTAGGGCACAGGGAAGTGTTAACTAAATCTCAACTTTCGACTACTGCAGTGGCGTAGGTCTTGAAGAGAAGCAAAAATTACCTCCGTATTGGGGGGGGGGGGGGGAGAGAGAGAGAGTGAGAGAGCGTGTTGGCCATTGCGGCAATTCATTTCATTCAAGGTTTAGTAGGTATTTGTCTCTGTCCCGAGTTCTCTCTGCGCCACATACATCTCTTTCCTGCCCAACGGAAAAGGGAAAGTACCGCGAGAGGTAAATTGAGCAATAAAAAAGAAAGCGTACATTGAAGTTGAATGAAGAGTACGATTCCATACTCTAAACTAGAAAAGGGTTCCGGTGGAGGATGAAATTAATTTCAACGTGTCTTTCTGGAGGAGGAAATCTCTGAAAAAGAAAACATAACTGAGTACGGCCTTTGAGAAACTCCTATTCGCCATCACCCTAATTGCTCTAATGTTTTCAAGAGACGGGGAATTTACGACCCGCTATTTACCCTCACTCGGAAATTCGAAATAAAATATCAGAAGGGTGCCTGAAACGTTCTACTGAAGCGGTAAATTCGGTCCGACGCACTGAACGCAACTTCAGTTTTGTAAAACGGAATGCGTTTGCGGTTCGATATCGGGACGCAAGGGAGGAGATTAAAAATAGGTTAAAGGTTACAAAAATACGTACCACACCACTTACCTGAATACACCCTACATTCGTCCAACGCAATTCATCAGAAATAAAGAGCGGCTTTGAACGAGATTGAGAGAGAATGGCTGAATCAGGGTCCGGCAGATCTAAATGGGACCCCAAATACAAGGGTATGAGTGAAATCGATGCAAAAGTCTGAGCCCGAAAACGAGTTTAGGAAAATTATTTATGTACCTGCGTGGGTGTGTGAGATATTTAGTCCAGAGGTCATCATGGGACTCTAAAATAAGCGCGTATGAGCAAAACCTAAAGTTATCGCAGCACACTAAATTAGCAAGAGCCTCGACGAAAATGAATTATAGTGCTGTGCTTTTCTTATAAATCTTGCCCATGAGCTTATGGCAGTCTCACACCTTCGGAACTCGTCATATTCGATTCAGCATCGAAAAATACTTGTGAACGATACGGAAACATGATCTGACTATCCCGGAATAACGAAAATCAACATTTTCTAGGCAATCAAGGCAATTGACGCGACGAGTCAAACTGATGGGTGATTGGAGTGAAACGGGATGCAGGACAGGACAACTAGATCGAAAATGATATTTTCGTGCGAAAGAACGAGATATTTAGACTCCGTTAAAGACAAAATATGCCCTGCACAGTGGAAGGAAATTGCAGATTTGGAATCGCCGTGCCCCGAAACGTAAAGCGCTTATTTTGTGAGGTGACGAGGGGAGGGGAGGAGGGAGGCCAATTATTACGAATGAATAATCAACCAAAATCGGGATGGTTAAAACGAGGTTTGACACACTATATTTCACATTGGTTTGCGTCACAGCGCGTTCATAAAAAACCTACATCTTAGCTCAGCCGAACTGACGGAAACAGAAATAGTCGCGAGGAGACTATGAGATTAGGTTTAGAACTAACATATTTCCGTTCATCTTATTTTCACATACGTTTTTAAGGTGAACGGTATTTACGCATTAATTAGTAGAAAATGTGGTGTGAGTTTAATCAAAATTATCAGAGCCTTTGCTCAAAAGACGAGAAAACCCTTGCTCCCCCGCTCCCCTCACTCATCACACCATTGGTGGAAACTGGCCGTAACCTTATTCGTCAGCGAGCAATAAGTTACCTATACGGTTGGAGTTGGAATAACAGCTATAAAAATAATCAATAACAACCCACGAAATTTCAGAATTCGTACAACTGTCGTCTCTTGGGCCAACTTTGTCCATAAGTAATTCCAAGATGCAAGGTAGTGGGAAATGTAAACAAACACGTTGGGTCATGTTGTACATGGGCATAGGTGGTATTACAATAAGCTAAATCATCTGTCAGAGGTCGGCAAACTCATCTATGTATCAAGGACTTGACACAAAATCAGCAATTCACCTAAATTTCAAAATTTAGTGGTTCCAAAAATGAAATCAGTAAGGCGTTTTCTGAATGTGGCAATTAATGAAATTGACTAACAAGCTCAGCACGACGTGCCCAGGCTGAACTACAAAACTTTACCAGGGACCGACTACTTTTGGGGTGGTTAAAACAGAATTTCGAGACTACTTTGCTGTTCCGAAATTGGGTTTTTTAAATTCTTCGACAACAGGACGAACTACTGGGAAATGCAACATACCTTCCAGTACCCTCAAGTTCTGGTTAAACTCATCCTCTTCTTCCGCTCACGCTGTCTACAATTGAAGTTCAGAAAAACTCCACGAATACTGCAGACTAATCTGAGGACAAACATCGAAGCCACCTGCGTTTTCACTGTGAGATCAACACATTTCGACCACCAATCCACCTCAACCGCTTTCTGGAGGGATTCCAACTGATAATTCAGCCCGTTCCTGTTCTTAAATGTAAGACTCAATGCACCCCTCGTCCTGGCACCCCCGCTGACTTCAACAATGTCCGGGGTGTTGGGTGGGAGATGAAGCCGACGCTTGACGAAATACTTTAGTACCTGATCCTAATGTTGGAATCCTCGAACCGATAAAAACCCAAAATAACTTGATACTTGAGAAAGCTGCTGAGCACAAACTACCAAAGCTTTGCAGAGCTGTTTCCTTAAGATGCGAAACAAATGATAGTTCTGGGGTCCTCGTCACTCCAAGGAACTACTGGCTCACCTCTGAACGTTCAGAGTTCCGAAAGCACGAGCCGCCCGCTCTTGCAGGATCACATTATCTTAGATTGTCTTCGATACACTTCCCCGCTCCCGTCGTTGACAATAACCCTGGAGCGCATCAGTGCAACGCCTGAGATCATTAACACTCTCTGCTGTAATGACAGTATCTTCTGCGTACATTAGCAGCTTGATTGCTGTTTCGCTCACTGTGACATCACAAGGTAGGACATGAACACTGAAATAATGAGAAAACAAGCCCTGTCTCACCCCACGCTCTATTTGGAAGTACCGTGTGATAACTCTAAGATAATAAATACGTAAGTTACCAAAAAAACTCATCACGCATCTTATAAATTCCAGTATCTGAAGCTCTTCCAGTGTGCAGAACGTTAAGGTTTATAAAAACATTGGATTAATCTATAAAATTTTAAAAATTCCTGAATATCTGTGGGGCTGAGGAAAGTCGAGTGGTGAGTTGAACAAACTACTTTTACTTTTCATTGGTCGGGAAAGTATTGCGATCGTGTGAAATAAAAAGTTGACAAGTCTTCGTAATGGATCGCCAGATTCCAGTGTGAGACTTCACGAACATAACAGTCCTGTCCGTCTACATTTTGAGAATCAAAACCTAAATTCGCGTGAGTAGTTGAATTGGGCGAAGAACGGCTGGGCTGGGTCGACCGAGCTGGTTCTTTTGGTTTATTATTCCGTCAGCGGATTAGTTAACTTTCCTTTCTACTTCATTGTGGGTAGTTTCACCGCAATTTCCATATCGTTTCCCACGAATTTTTCGATGCTGCGCCGACGGCATATCTCGGAGATGTAGAGAGAAAACCGTCACAGTAAATATAGTGAGACAAATTCTACTACTTGGGGACACGTGCCGGACGATATAGCAAAATGTATCGTTTCTTCCCGGCCTGCGCTCATTTCTCGCATTTTCCAACTCCAGCCGTATAGGTAACTAATTGATTGTTGACAAATAAGGTTATGGCCAATTTCCACCAATGGGAAGAGAGTGGTGTGATGAGTGAGGAGGGCGGGGCAATACATACCATAATGTTGGGTTTTCTCGTCTTTTCAGCAAAGGCTCTGACAATTTCGATTAAACTCACACCACATTTTCTACTAATTAATGCGTAAATACGGTTCACCTCAAAAACGTATGTGAAAATAAGATGAACAGAGATTGAGGTCAAACAAGAAAAATGTGTTAGCTCTAAACCTAATTTCACATTTTATTCCCCACGACTATTTTGGTTTCCGTTTGTTGGACTGAGGTAAAATGTAAGTTTTTTTACGACGCGCTGTGACGCGAACCTATGCGACAATAAGTCTGTCAAACCTCCTAGGGCCTTACAGGTAATTAGAGCTACATTTATCGTGACCCGCAAGACCGTTGGGTTGTGAGGGAGTTGCATAGACCAGCGCGTTGCTAGACTCGTTTCAACCATCTTGGTTTTGGTTGATAATTCAGTCTGAATAATAGCCCCCCCCACCCCCCCACGACAAAAGGGCGGTTTACGTTTCGGGTCGTGGGGATTCCAAATCTGCAATGTCCTTCCACTGTCCATTTTGTCTTTAAAGCGGTCTAAAAACCTTCGCACAAAAATCCCATTCGGGATGTATTTGTGCCCGCCAACTGCGAAACCCATGGTTGTTATGGTAAAAAATGATTTTACAGATTAGCCAAAAACGCCATTTTGGCAGTTTTATTGCAATAACGTCGAGTTTGGTATCGATTTCTTGGTACTTTTCAATACCGAGTCGAATGGAACGAGTGTAGATGGAAAACAGTGGAGTCACAATAAATATAGTGAGGCTAATTCTACTGTTGCGAAAGTTATCGTTTCTCCTCGCTCATTTCCCACACTGCCTTCCGTCTCACTCCATCTACTCGTCAATTTGACTAGCCTCGTCGTGCCAATTGCCTAATCAGGTAAAATCCCCCAAATACGCCAAAAATGTCCCTGTTTTGAGCAAGTCTCAAAATACATTCCGGGAACTTTCCGGGTTTTCCCAGTACCTTGCCGTTCCCCTTTTGAATCCGACAAGTGAGGTCTTCTAACCCTTGCACCTGAGAGTCGTCCCGCTCTAAGCGGATGGAGTTCCACAATTAATTTTCCCAGGCGCCTCAAAATTCCCCATACCTGGGATTACCGTTCCTACTTGTCAATACTCAACAATAGCCTTCAAATTCTAATACAGCAAATCATATTGGAGCCTCCAACTAACGAAGCTAAGTCCAGATTTCCCAGACACTTCCTGTCACCTCTCCACTGGTCACAACCACCCTAAGTGCGAAACCTACCAATTAAAACACGTCTCTTGACGCCCCTTTTGAAAACCTTCTACAGTTAACTAAACAATCCGACGAATTTATACTCCTTCCGAAGTGGTGGTTCACTCCCCTATCCCTGCACTCAGAACTACTGTAATCTATGTTATGTGTCACTGACTTCACTTCTGCTCTGTACATGCAAGTGTTCGAACCTTGTGATTTCCAAACTCTTCAATTACCAGTTTTGCGCTACAGTAAACCGTGATTCATTCAAGTCTACACTGGCCAAAACAGTCTCAACTATCCTGTGAAACGAGAATAATAATCCTTTGTGTAATCTTTGGCAGTTTTTTATTGTTTAGTTCATGATTTTATTCGAAAATAAGAACACGCAGTTTCCGTAGATCGGATGGGAGTACCAGAATGTACAAAAAACCTAGGTTTTTTGCATTTTTCTAGTAACTTTCGTTCTCATTTAATATTTCTGCTAATGTTCGATGAAATATAGACCTATGAACTTTCGGCTGCTTCCGATGTTTACCAAACTCACAAGGGCCCTCAACCAGTCAATAATTGTGTACTGTGCTCTTTATATGTTCCTCTGACATTTCGTCGAGTAAAGTTAACCGAAACTTCGCGGAAATAGTGTTTTTTAAAAACATTTTCAATATTTCCACGGTAATGGCATTACTCGATTGGAGCAACCTCCAGCCACCCACGCGCGTATTTTGGAAGAATATTTAAATTACAGAACAAAAATTTGTGCGTTACTCTACGTTACGCTAATTTTTTCCAACTAACCCCTGTACGCTTTTGGCAGTGAATGATGTCGAAGGATAACCGAAGACATTTTAAGTCTTTCTTAGAGGGCGTGGATAGCTTCACAGACTGGATAGCGATACTGCTATCTCCGCGGAGCATGCCATTAATGACGACAGAAAGTGATTTTTTTGTTCTCTCCTTTTCAACCTTTTCTTATCTCTAGCCAGTGAAGAGGAATCCTTCACCGTCAGATTTTCTCCGGGCTTTCAAAATAATTTGACACGGTTTACAGATAAACATTGATCGGCAGGTCCGGCGGGCGGCGAGTCGAGTCGTCCACGCGATACAATCGTTAACCCAGTTTCTCTTATCGTTAAAGTTTAGAAACCATCGTCTCGAAAGTCACGCTCCTTCAGAGACAACGGAGTTTAAATTGGAGTTATCCGGCGGAGGGGATCGTACGTGGTGGCGGAACGTGAACATGATGTTGCAATTACGTACAAAAATAATTTTCAATTACGAAGTTTTCTTTCAAAGCGCTCCTTTCAACAGAACTTTCTTCTTCCTTTTCTTTGGACCGAGATCTCGAAAAAATCACTATTAGGCGGCGTTTAGTGTCAAATTAGTATATTTTGTAACGTGCAAAGTGGAAGAGGAGCGTCTTTTCACCTGTGAGTCCCCGAGCACCAGTCGAGCCACTGGGAGCAATGCTTGCTCGGAAATGACGAGGCTTCCGAGAAAAAAAAGTTACGCATTCCCTGGCTTTTTCTTTCGTCACATGTTCCCGTTTCTCGTACAGTCGTGTCTCCTGTTCCCTTCCTCAAGGAATATCGGTTTTCTTTAGATTACAATTTCTTTCGTGGAGTCAGTCGTGGTCTTTATGTAGGAAGAGAAAGGTGAACGGGATGGTGTTGTGGCAGTGGGAGGGGGGGTTTGGAAGAGAAAGGCGTCTGGTCACTCCTCTCCTGAGAAATCCATTAGAAATGGAAGGTGTGATGTACTTGGGGAATTATTTTACAAATTACCCGCGTACAGAACACGAGTGAAAGTCGTATCCGTGCCCAAAAGAAACGAACAAATTAAATACACTCAATTATACTCACTTGATGAAAATAAATAAAATGATGCCTCTCAGGAAAGTACTAGGAAATGAAATTATAAACCAAATAGGACCCACTTGATTTTAATCAGGAATGACTCGAAATGAAATGAACTCCTTTTATAATGAAACAAATAACCTATGCTCGGATTGTATTGAATGACAATAAAGGGACTATGGGGAAAATGAAACACCAAGCTCTGATCGCTTACCTTACTTCACACAATATAAAGAGAATTTAAATATTTGATCACTGGCTTAAAAAAGGGGACGATTCGTCCGCGATGTCTGTAGCCGTTCTAAGAATAAAATGCGGCTCCTCCGCTAATATAATCCGCGACGAACTGCACAGGTGGCGGCAACAGTGTTGCCATGATCGGCAGTCCGCCGCAAACCATTACAAAGGAAAGGAGTGTAAGGGCAGTTTTGTATGTCTAAACAGTATACATTTATTTTGAATCAGTTTTTGTGTGTTACACCGCTCAAATGTCGTTTTGTTCTCTTTTAAAATAAAAATTTCCTTTTTCTTTTAATTTATCATATTTTGTTTTTCCCCGATTCACGGGTTCATTCTCACATTTTTTTCATTTTCATACTTTCCCGTTCACTTGAATTTCGCAACTTTTGTAAAAAGATGCGGTGTTTTGTATTGTAGAGACCGTTTTTAACTTTCCTTCGCAATACGAAGTCGGGAGAAAACTTAAGTGGTCGACGGAAACGAAAAAAATTGTGATATTTTCAACTATTGAAGAAACTACGAAAAACGGCATTTGAATGATCGGTCTGCGTGTGTCTGGACACAATTTACACCAAAGCGAAGTTATGAACTACACTCTCGTAGCGATCGAAACAAAATATTTGTAACCCGAACGGTAAGAAACGTAATGCGATTGCGTTGAGTTGTCTTCAGACATTCACTTTGAAGCCTACTGAATAAATAAATACGTAATTCAGGTGCGTGGTCTGTGTGTGTGTGTGTGTGTGTGTAGTTCAATTTGCGGGCGATTGGATGTACCGATTGAGCTGCTTCATTTTGAATAATAGAGCTGTTTTGGGCGGGAAAGTTTCTTTACTACCGCTCCTCAAAATTTGCCACGTTACATTCCAAGACATGGGGATTCCAAATCTGCAACATCCACGCAAATTCTATTAGAACTAAAAACAGTTAGTCGGTAACTTTGAGGATTTTTGTTGTTAACAGAAATAGTTCTCGTTAATGTAATCGTAATGTAGGTCCTGCGTGTGTTACAAAAGTGATAAAAATGTTACTCAAAAATCAGCGTGAACGCTTCTCGACTGTAAATCCCTCTTTTCGTAAAGTCAAAGGAGGTTTTGTGTAACGGCAAACAACTGGGGTTCATCATAAGTAAGACTCAAGAGCCGCCAGGGGCCGCATCGATCGCTCGCTGTATTGACACAAGTGAAACACAAAGGAAAAAGGTGGGATGTAACCCCTTCAAAAGGATTTTCTACGGAACAGGGTCCTCAACCTGGAACTTCTTGTTGACCGGGGTATTTTACTTGTACGTTACGCTGGTATCGCATTCGATTGCAACAGGTTGGCTCTATCCTTCAGATTTTACTGAGTACTGCCCAACTGGGTCTCAGCAAGTGTGAGCAATTTACCCCTTTTTTGACTGAGTTTTAAAATTACCAGTGGAGCAGTTATTAGCAACTACTTCGCTTGGCTTGTCTCTTTATTCTGGTCAGAATCATCGTCGCTCTCAAGCTGTGTTCGCGCTTTTCCCTAATTGTCACCTGCAGTCACTAACCAAGATTCAGCCCACCTGTCGCGGGGGAATAACAGTTGCCACTTGACTTGGTTACCCATAGGTAGGATGCCTGCCATTTGAGGGCAAGGGGGAGATCGGAAGGGATGGCAGGGAAATCGTGTTGGGGAATAGTAAGACTCTTATGGGTGAGAGGAAGAGCAGGTGGTAACGGGAAAATGGACTGTTGAATAGCTACCATTTGTTAGAGATAGACTGAAGGTGTACTTGATGGTGCCTAGTTGTTAAAACATCCAGCTTATTACGGGACGTGG
Organism: Pachypeltis micranthus; assembly: GCA_020466155.1. NCBI lineage: Eukaryota > Metazoa > Arthropoda > Insecta > Hemiptera > Miridae > Pachypeltis > Pachypeltis micranthus. The sequence continues at coordinate 48,338,369 of CM035770.1, read as the reverse complement.
GGGTCTCACGAAAGAACTGAAGGGATTGGAGTTGGTAGCGGATGGTACACGGTGTGGGTTAGAGGGCACAGAATAACTTGTCATGTTTGAGTGTAGGATGTTGGAAGCAGGAAGGGGAATGGTGGGTTTGGGTCGCGAATGAGATAAGTTGGTGGTTTGGGGAAAGGAGATCTTTGAATGGGGGAGACGGTTTGGCGAGGAAGTTATGAGAAGAGAAGAGTTGTGGTTGGGCAGGGAAAACTGGTGCGCAGGGTCTTAGGCCCGAGAGGTCCTGCCCTACCAGGCGAGAATCTATTTAACGTGAGAATGAGTGTATGAGTATGTAGGGAACTGCCTTGACCGGAAAGGTGCCTGCTTGGGGTAAGTATGTGGATGGATCGCCGTATGGGCCTCCCTCGGGCAGTCTGACACCTTACTCAACACGGAGTAAGGGGATTAGTTCAACCCCCTGAGCCCATGTGGGAAGAACGCCATTGGCAGCTCTCCTACTACTACTACTAGGCCATGACGCCATGGTCTACTGTACTGCTACAACCACAGTAACGAAGTGCCACTGGCCATGAAGCCAAGATGTTGGATTCGCGAGGGTTGTGAGTTCGTAGGGAATTACCCGGACTGATCGATTTTCGGTGTTGCAGAAAGGGATAAGTGGCTAAGGTTAGGTACCCTCTCCATTAGCTAACAGGCGTTGGCCGAATACTAACAACTAACGTCCCCCTGGAGCACCTGCAGATGATATTCCGTTTGCTAGTTCGTGCTACCTCCTGTTCGTGTTAGGTGTGGTAATAAATTAAGTAATTGATTCTAACTCTAGATTCCGCATGGACCCCTCGGTATTGATAGAACGCCAATAGTTATTTGAGTGAATATCTTACAGCTACCGAAATGACGGAGGAACAATGTTATCTAAACATTCATCTACGAATAACAAAAAATAAAAATAAATCGATGGGTGTAGACTAGCAATTATGACCTACATGCGACTCCTTCGTAGACGCTAGAGGCTTGCGCCTTTAAATGTTCGGCAGCCAATTCGTCGCTGATCACGAATAAATAAATCACTGTACCCGCATAAGTTGTGTAATGGGTCGAATAGGACGTAGATAAGGCCACTTCCTTTAGTACAGAGCTATATTCCACAAGTCCTTCCCCAATTATTTACAGCAATCCCCTTGTTTCGACCAGGATAGACTTAAATGAATCTTGCAGACGGGTTTTAGTTGAGTACGAACTTGTAATTTGAAGAGTTGGTATACCACAAGATTTGAAAACTTAGATGTAGAAAGAAGAGGTGACTAGACCAGGATATGATTTGAGTATATAAACGAGAACAAGGGGGGGGGGGCTCTGAAGGCATAAAAATGGTTGTACAGGGAAGGAAGGAGAAATCCGAATTAGATGTTGATGAGAGGTAATACAAGTGTCTGTTGGGAGAGAACTTTATCGTGAGACTTTCGCGAGACTACCTAGGAGAATGAGTTGGGAGGAGCTGTCTGTCGTGGAGAGGAATGTGATAAGAGAGGAGAAAATGATATTTCAGAATGTCCAGACGATGGGTAAATCTGTCGTCAATTGGAATTAACTGAAGAAGTGGAATTTTCATAGGTAACAAAAAGGGATAGAGGATGAACGTCTTTTGGGAAACAATGGCAATGCTGTTTAGGGCCAGGGAGTCCCATTACGGCAGGTGCAGGAATTTCGAGGCCAAAAAACTCATACTGATTCGGCGTTTTCCGCCACACACCCTTCGTGCCTCGTCTGTGGATCGTTTCCAGAGTCAGAATGGTAATCGAATAACGCGACGCGATCTTGGACATGTAACCTCTTCCATCGTAGTCATGGGGTGTCCACCTCCTTTCACCATCTACAGCGTCTTCACTCTTGGTCCGTTAAGGCTGGAAAAAGGAAATACGGTTTCTACACTGCTATTACTTCAGCTGCCTCAAAGTTTTGTACGCACCTAATTACTGTAAACTTATTTCAACGCTTAATGTGATTTCTTCTAACAAGAATTGTTTTGATTCCAGGTTTAAAAGGGGTCAACTACAAGCCGCAAAAATTGCGTTCGCGGTAAGTTGAGTTTTCATTTGAATTGAGGCGAGCGATGTAATTAATAATGTAAAGTGTTCGCTGCGTCAAGTAGCACTTCACGAATTCACCTATGAGCATCCAATTAGAGTTCGATGAGTAGCTCTAATATTGACGTCAACAATGCCTCTGCAGCCTGAAAACCACACTAACTGTATTGCCAACGCTCGGGATTTCTTGATCTCGATTTTCTAACGTATTCCACACGCACCACTCTAATCAGGCATCCATCAACAACCTGATATTTTCGCATCAAATTTCATTTATGCCACCCATTATCGAGAGGATTGGAAGAACACATCGCCAACCGTTTGGTTTGTTGACAACACCCAACTTTGTGTAGAAGGGGTGAGATGTTAATATAACCTTGCAGGAACCCCATGAGGGAGAGATTGCGAGTATACAAATGTTACCCAATCGAAATGTGTGGTCTCATCCGTCACTAACTGTTCGGCAAATCGACAATGTTAGCTCCATCTTACTGTGGCTTACTTTCAAATTACCCGTTTTAGCGAGACATTTGATTGTATTCCCTACAAGGTGTCTGACATATCGACCACCAGCAAGGGGGGGGGGTGTTCGCTCTACCTTGCAGTAACCCACGTGAACAGTGATTCTTTGGGAACACGTTGCCCACCCAAACACCATTTACCCAATCGTGGCACTCCTGGTCTCGTTCTTTGCAAGCTGTTTGGCATCGATACCGAACAGATGAAATCAAGTTGTTGGTCCTAGTTTGTATAAGTAATGCCGCTTATGGGGGCTTTTGGTACAATTCGTGCACAACCGTTTGGCACGTAGTTTGTACGACAAACATTAAACAAGAGACGTTTTATTCACTCCGTAATCCATGTGACAGACCAGTTTGACTGCGAATGGGGACAATAGCTCTTTTTACGTGACGACAAAATGTCCGTGGTTTCTCTGCAAAACGCAGGGGGGGGGGTGGAGGTTTCCCCACGGACGTAAGTAAATCTAAAAAGTGCGCTGGAGCTCTACGTCCGGAATATTCCGTCAAAAAACAGAAAAGGGCTTCAAACCAATTTAATTTTAATCTCTCGGAGCTACGGGAGCGTTAGGTCGCGTAGAGCGGATTTGAAGCTAGAGTAAAGAGAAAGGAGAGCAAACCACGAGGAAGGGCAAGGACTCCAGTCATACAGCGGTCCGGTTAACTCGGCCCAGTACCACTCGACTGGCCGGTGGAGATAATAAAAACCCATTTGACCGATTTTCCCTTCCACGAAATAACGGGAAAAAGCAATTAGCTCGAACGTATGACCCCGCGTTTTCGTTTGTTTTCTTAACCAACCAACCGTTTAGGTAGTCGATCAAGAAAAATAAGAGGGCGCTGGCGCTTGTTTGTTCGTCACTGGAAAAGTTTGTTGGGTGGAACTTTGTGGGGTTTGTGGAAAATGAAACACGTTAATATTTATGAGCAGAGTTACGACAATTTGTAGCCGCATAATTCGATTCATGACAGCATTTCACAGTCCCTAGTTTTTAATGTTTTGCTATATATATTTTCGTGGTTACGTATTTCCCAAAGAGGCGAGGGAAAATGCCAAGGTCACAATTACTGCGGAAATGTAATTTCAAAAGAATAGAGTTGAGTTGAACAGGGGGAGGGGGCGGTTGGAGTTGGGTTCAACAGTTTGGGTTGAAACTAATAAATAATATTTTTCCAATCTGACACATGACGTGGCCACTCACTCGCAGTGCACTTTTCCAAGAATTCCTGATGGGTACTTCTTCCAACTTGGGCTGCCTGTCTCTCGAATCGTCTTCTCACGCGCCGCGATCCACACCCCTCTCGGTGTCTCTTCCTCACCCCAACCATAACTACTGTAGACTCAACAACGGTCGAACCTTACAATATTCGTATGTAAAACGAAAAGCGGGGTCTTCGGAACTCATTAGGTCACCTTGAGGGGCTCCATTCTCACGCTGACTAAATCGTAAGGGTTTTATTTTAAAAAAAGGGGGTTAGGTGAACATATAAGACTACTTCGCAATAGAAAGGGATGGTGCAGCGAACTCCTTCAGACCCCAACATGAACCAGTCGGCGACTGAGCCCCTTCAAAGCTGGACAGCAAGTTGCGTTGGGAATTGAAAGGGTGAACGCTAAGGTCTTGGGAGGGGTGGCTTTGGAAAACGTTTGCATTTATATAAAAACGACGGTGTGGAACTTGGTGATTATGTTCTGAAAGTTGCCAAAGCATCAATACCTTTTTCGGATTCTTAGTTCGTGTACGGTTTCTCAATGAAGGTGGTGGCATGAATTGGATTAGTAGCTAGAATGTGCGTGGGGCTGAGGACAGGTCTGTTTCTTATCATAATGAGCGTTCCTTAACACTCATGCGAGATTTACATCAGTCGAAAGTAATGGAGGTTGCAGTTTCGCATGCGATAGATGCCGGGGACTTGCTCAGCATCCACCAAACCCAGGTACGGCGGAGGTATGACCCTGAGGAATCCATACCGTCTGGGAGAAGTTCTTTATCTGGTTTCCCACCTGATCTAATTGTTTACTTGGGTGGCAAGTTTCGAAGGGAGAGATCAACTGTGGCCGCGTTTTTTTTGTCATAACTTTCTTCGCACACTGGGCGAAACGGTTACTTAAAACTTCCCTAGTAGCAAAGAAAGCTGGGTATGGCTGCTCTTCCAACAACCATTGCTCACTGTTGTATGAACTCTTGCATGTTTCTTGTTTCCTCCTCACTGGAGGCGCAAGTTGTTCAGGATGGAGAGTCTTTGAGAGAAAATAAGTGAAGCTGCGCAATGAAGTCACTGTAAGGACTGAAGTCTCGTAAGGAACTGTCTCTTCCAGTCGCGTCACTCAACCCACTTTCTCTTAAATCGTTCTCGGATGTTGGGAAAAAACTCGTAAGTGTCTCGTCCCTTTGACGAGAATTTCCATCTCGTTGCCATTAATGTAATGCCCATTCCTCTAGCGTGGCAGGTTTTTGTTCAACGGAAAGCTCTATAGGGAATTCAGCCCAGGACGGCGGAAGCTTCCTTTTCACTCTCCACTTGTCAAACAAAAAAATATCAAACGTTTCAACAGAAGTCGACTCACAAATATCGTGCTTGTGCTACCGATGCGAGGGAAGTTTAACGGTTAATTTATCGGGTAGATCAATTAACATCGATCTGTAAACATCGAGGTTGAAGAACATGGATGTTGACATCAAATATTGAAGTTCCATTACACGTCGAACCGGAGTTCTTACCTTGACTTACGATCCCATTCGTCGCTCAATTAAAGATACTTTGTTGCCATACGGCGAATTTAAAACAAAATGAAATAATCAAGTTTGTTGGTGACGACGAGAAAAGTAAAGAGAGAGAAGATCATCAAGCAGCAGAACTGCCTTAAACAAAAGATTTGGCTGATGTAAAAACGCCATGGTGGACGATACACGAGTAACACGTAAAAATTGAGGGGGAGGGGAAGTAAACACAGAACAACGAGCAAAACCAACAATGAGGGTGACAGGAAAGTAAAAAGAACAACGGCGAAGGGTAATAAATATATCACGGCGGGTGAGAGAGAAAACGGTTGGAAACTGCCTGCCAAAGCCCACATCCCTCGAGTCAATGCTTCCAACGTACGAGTAGGCTGATCTCAAGGGTGCACCATAGCAGATATTTAATTCGTGCAGTGGGGCTTTATTTATCCAAAATAATCTCCTCCGTGCCAAGGAAAGTCAATGTCGTAGAACGAAATGGCCTACACGAGTCTGAAGCAGATTCTTGCTTTGCTTGACGTTATACTGCAGGAAGCGAAGTTACGCAATCGGCTGACGGTTGGTTTTTGGGTTTTCTTCAGATCTTTGCGTTTCAAGGTTTTCCAAGAGCAACGTTGGGGGGGGGGGGGAAGTAGCGTAGGTAGAGATCCAAACTGGAAGCACAAGACATCTTCTGAAAGAAACGCAGCGGAGACGTGCTGGGTCCAGTGGTCTGGCTCGACAATTTTTGTCACAACTCGTACGAGGTACAAGGATTCCCAACTGTCTAACGTCCAAACGTCTGGCGCTACTAGCGATTACTCAGCGGAGAGATCTTCACGGAGTTCAGCTCATGATGGGAAAAGCTCCCTTATTGCTGTTCTCTTTTCCGCCAAATCAACGGGTCACTGTTCAGTAGATGCTGTCTCGTGGGTACTGATAATCCGCAAGAGCCCCATGCCCTAGGATTAGGATTGACTGTCAGTTGGCTACGCCCGATAACGGTTAAATACCGTGGGCAGGCATGAAATAGGTAGCGTTCCCTCCTCAATTGCTTGTCGAACGAAGTGGTCGGTGTGCTTTGCCTGACTGTATTCAGGCTCCTTCGTTCTCAGAAACGCAAATGGTTGAATGAGGTTTGAACAGGGGTTTCCAACAGAGTTTTCAAATCGAATACTTCCTTGGTAGCTTCAGACAGAGCCACATACTCGGCTTCTCTGGAAATTGCTGTCCTTCCAAACTCAAAATAGTATCCTCAGCACGACAATAGTTCCTGAATTCCAATCTTTCAGGTACCGGAAGTGTAGGTCCCTAAATCTGTCGGATAAAGTCCAAACATTTTCACAAATCGTGAGCGCAACATTTACGAAGTTAGGCAGAAGCTTAAACGCAGTAAGCGAAGTTGAGAAAGAAAGCGTAATATAAATTGTATTAAGAGAAAAAATCAGCTGCGGCATTTACAGAGCGAAGGAGAATAATGAACAAGCGAAGAAGTTTCATCACATCACATGGTAAAACTTGAACGTTGTAGAACGTTGTAGTGAAAAATATGTTGGGTTAGTATTTGAATTTACGTGGGTCTGAGGTCTTCCTATTAAAATCAGTCTTCCTTAACGCTCATACGAGAGTTACAACTGTCGAAAGTCATGATTGCGGTTTCACAAGCATGCAGGAGCCAGGCACTCGCTCAGCATCCATATCACTGGCCTGTGGTGGTAGCAGGTTGTCATTCAGCCAGGAGTTCGTAAACTGGTTTCCCACCTGATCTAATTATAACTTGGGCGACAAGTTTCAAAGGGACAGATCAACTGCAAGTATTATTGCCCAAACGTTATTGGCTTGCTTAGCAGCAGTCAACGTAAGTAGGTTTGGCTGGTCTTCCAACAACCGTCGCTCACAGTTATAGGAAGTACAGGGGAGCAGCATGTGGTCTCCGCACTAGAGGCGCAAGACGTGCATGGAGAATCTTTGAAGTGAAGCATGTCCTGTAAGAACTGGCTCGTCTAATGGTTTAGCTCAATCAATTTTCTCCTGATCTCCCACTTTTACGGACGTTGGAAAAAACTCGTACGTTTCATGTCCCTTTGACGAAGATTGCCATTTACCGAATGCTCATTCATCTACCGCAGCAGCAGCAATTTTCCGTTCAGTGGAGAGACCTACATGGAGAAAGCGGGGGAAACTGCTTTTTCACTCTCCATTTTTCCACCAAACATTCAATGGTCAAATCAACGAGTAACTGGCCATCGTAGGTGTGGCTGCTCGCTCGCAGTTGTAGAAACTACAATGGAACTGTGTGTGCCTTCTTGTTTTCTTTGCACTAGTTCGTGTGTGCCTTCTTGTTTTCTTTGCACTGGTTCATTTGAGCTCAAAGAAAAATATATTGGGCTTGAACGTAGGTGGGCAAAGGAAAGCTGATGCGTTTCGCTATAATTCCAGATCAGTAAAAACGAAACTTTAAAAAAACCATACAGATTGTAGGAGAGCTATTGAACGAAAATGCAGCGCGTGTATGTGTAGCGTAACATAGTATTTACAAGGGGGTGAGGAAACTCGTGTGATGCGACGCACTTGATAGTTTGTGAACGTATTTCGCTAGCTGGGAGCGATCAGCCGTCGTTTCTCTTCGCGATCTGTAACCAAATCATTGACGTTTGATCCCGAGTCTCAGCGAAAACTCGAATTAGTTTACTGTTCGTCTGTGCTTTTCCTTTTCTCTTCTCGACAGCTCCCTCGCTCCTCTCGTCGTTATGTAGCAACCCTCACAATCACCATACGCAGGCCCATTCGCACACTCACTGAGCCTTGGCTTTCTCCGCCACTTTGTTATTTCTGAGTTTTACTGCTCCGCTCGTCACAAGTTTCCGATGTTTCAAGTTATTTTGGAACTGGAAGCTTTTAACGGAAGGTTGTGGGGTAATAAAGGGATTCGGAACTGAACCCCTTGAAGTTTGAATAACTAAAACACTTCAAGAACAACGGAAGAGGGGCGGAGTTGTTCGTGTGAGGAGGGGGGAGGGGAGAAAGGTAGAGTTTAGGGTTCTCAACTGAGCCGCTTTGCTGGAGATTACAGCAGAGATGTGGAGACAAAGCTGAAGGTGTTGGTTGACTCGGAATAGCAACCGTATCGTCTTTCAAATAGAGAGCGGAGGATTTGACACCAACTCAATGTTTAAATGAGTCATTTACGGAACGTAGTTTATTTGGCTGAGGTTTTCGTTACTCCTGGAGATGAATTTCTAATGCGATTTGGCCTCTGGACGTATTTTGACTCTGTAACGAACTAGAAACAACTGCTAATTTCAGAGGTTTGAACTTTTAGCAATAAAGCGGTTTTTCCAGATCTTCAGGTTTCATATACTTTTGAGTCTGAAAAAATGGTCTGTGGGTCTGTGAATGCGATTGAGAGAGAACTGCGCAAAATCGTCTTAAATTTTATATTTAGCCTGCAGGCGGCTTTGGAATGTCACAAAATGGGTATGAGTACAAACTACAAGGAAGTGATAACTTTAGCGGACGAATACTGACGAGTAGTCCGTCGGAGTTTTCAATATCCACGTTAGAACTCTCTTCACGTGCGTCAAAACCCTAGCGATTGCGTAGCGCATCCCTCTGGAGAGATTGAGCGTGATGTAATTATGTTTCTGCTGTGCCTCTTCCGACGTTACCTTTTCCCCTACCATCAGCCAATTTCGAGTTAGCTCGCATATTTTTTCTTTGAGGGTTTGCCTATGGCTTGAGACCCAGCATGGCGCCTTGCCACTTCCGTTGGATAGTCAGTCAGGGGTACAATTCCCCAAGAACGTTTTCTGAAAGCGACATTCGAAACGAAACAGTCGCATATTAAGTTTGCACTCAGGAGGGTGGGCCCGTTAGATAGGGCTGCATGTGTAATGGAATGGTTCCGGGAGAACAGTAATAATAGGGCTTCTTTTCTTGAATAACCGTGATGTATTATACAAAAGGCCCACTCAGCCCTTGTGCAAGATTCCCCTCCAACCGCAACCACTTCACCACAGCCGGATACCCAAGAAACGAACATTCCATAAAACGAACGGCTCGTAGTCTCGCTATCTTCTGCAACAGCCTATTGGGGGTCGCCTACATCTGCTGCGCCAGCAATGGCAGCCTATCAGTAGTTATAGCTGTCGCTTCATTTGCTTACAGATAATTGTTGAACCTGCTGCAACAAAAGTATTTTGCAGTAATTTATTATTAATCAAAATCGAGATACTTTCGGGAAAAACATTTTCCGAATTAATTGGGTGAGAATGATCATCAGCTTAAGCGAGCGAAGCTCTACTTTTGGAGCAAGATGGTGGAAAAGAGTAATATCCGTAAAGAGGATATGATGGGGAATTCAACCAAGGGAAGGTATTGGGGTTTCACAGTGGGGTGGGAGAGCATGGCGATTACGTGGTATCAATCATCGTTCCCCGTCGTTCGCGTCTGGTCGTAGAAGCTCTTACTTTAATCTCCCTTCCACGGCGAAATTGATTTATTTTATTCCCCTCATCGGTGAGGCCTGTCGGTTTAATTTTTGGCTAATTAATTGTGCGACAAACTGTAGTACAGCAATTTGTATTTTATTGTTAAGCAAACGCGCCGTTAAAATGTGCTCGAGCGCTAAATAATCCGTACTGATTATAGAGTGGCTGATCTAGAGCTGAGTATAACAGCCGCACAATTAACTTTCTACGGACGTTTCCAAAATTTGTGGTGAATTCGCTAAGATTGGGTCTGGCTTTGATATTTTATCGAACTCTCTGACCATAGACGTCTGGAAGCTCTGTTTAGGAGCCTTGAGGGACCGTAGACGTTGGGTTATAGCGGTTTAGATGAAGCTAGTCAAAGAGGCCCAACCCTGTAGTTGAGGGCCAGTAATAGTTTGGGTAAGCTCAGTCTCTCAATCTGAGTGTATTTGAGATGGTGAAAACTCGTACGAGAAGCATAGTATATGCATGATACATCAATTTATACTTCCCGTAGCTCTACGTAGTAGGAATGAATATGATGTTATCGGATGATTTCTTGATTTCTTCTTCGTTTTTTTTCGAAGTCAGCGACGTTTTATTGAAGCATATTTCTAAGAAGTGGGGAAGCGCAGATCCTTTTCTCGCTTTAGTCGGCTTCCTCAATCCCTTCTCACAGTATGACCTGGATGTGAAGAGGAGATGGGCGGGCTACCGGCTGAGAACGCAAGGACGAGTAACATGGGAAGATAGGGAAATAGAGGGAAGGAAAAGGAAAGCCCTCATCGAAAGCTGGTTATCGATGAGTAGCAGTAGAGATGGGAGAATAGTGAGAAAGGAAGATGGACGCATGCCTGGCTGCCACATGTAAGGGAAAGGATAAGAGCGGGATGAATGAGGTTAAGGTTCTACACCACACAGCTCGACACCGGCCACGGGGACTTCTGAGAGAAGCTCCGTGGATTTGGGTGGGTGATGGACAGGCTGTGTGAGTGTGGAGAGCTGGACACAGTGGAACACCACGTTCCACCAAAATGAAATTACTAGCAGGATAGGGATATAGCCAGGAATGAGATACTAGGAATAGAAGGGCAGTGGGATATGACAATGGTTAGGGAGCAGGGACGTTTTGTACAGTGGAAATGGTTCGGCGAGAGGGTTCTAAAGGATAGGAAAGATGTTTGGTTGCGGGGAAATGTGCGCAGGGCCTCAGGCGTAGGTGTTTAGGTTATGTGTTTGTTATGTGGCCTTGGGTGGGCGGTGCCAGGGATGGTCGAATATCAAGTAGCCCATCCCTGGACCGCCGGTGTGAGTGTATTTATGGGCTGAATGTATATATGAGTGAGTGTGTTGTGTATGTGTGTTAGTGTCTTGTAGGAATAGGTAGTGTAACGAAGGATCCAGGGGGGATGAATATCGAGTAGTCCGCCCCTGGACCTTCAGGAAAATGTGTGAATGTATTTAAGGGAAACGTATTTATTGTATGAGTGTGAATGTAGGTTAGAGTGAGACGGGTAGGTCGTAGTTGAGGGTGGCCGAATACCAAGTAGTCCGCCCTTGGCTCGTCGGATTGGGGACCGCAGTTCAGGCTGGGACTAAAGACGGCCTGACACCCTACTCCATGGGATGTATGGGGGCAAGTTCAATCCCTGGAACCCCCATGGAGATAAAGCGTAGGTGCCGGTAGAACGCCTCTTGGCTATTCCGGCACCAGGGCCTGCCACCCATTCAGGTCTGTAGGCTGCTCAAGATGCAGCCATATAGAATGGGTACCATGGGGGCTTCTGCCCGCAGCCGGCAGCGTGGAGCCTTTAGGGCTGTTGGTCGTGAAGCCATGGGATTGACCTCGTGGGGACCGTGGATTCGCTGGAAACCCCTCCTAAAGAGATGATCGGCGCTGGCTGGAGAGCGGTAAAGGCTGTGAAGCTAGGTACCCTCTCCAACGCCACGGGCATACGCCCAGTGCACACCTACCATTGTATGACCTGGCACCCAACAGTGTCAACGTGTTCTCCCTCTTCAAGGTCTTCAGGCCAGTCAGGCATTCCCAAAGTAGCTCTGACGTGATGATGTGGAAAGCCACGGTCTTAAATGCAACCTGCCTGTCCGACATAATGTATATTCTTTTCCGCTTCAAACCTCTGGGCAGGAGGTGTTGCACGAACACAATCACTGCGAAGAGCTCTGCCTGGAAAAATGTTGCGAGCGCACATCGGTATCGCTGTCCAGATCCCTGGCCATAGCACATTAACACGAGACCCCACAGTAAAGATTGGAAGTAAATCGACTCAAAATTCATGAGCGTCAAAATACATAGGTCTTGATTAAATTTGTTTGTTCGATTTGTTGCAAACAGGACGTGCTACGATTTTTATCCGTGGGAAGCCCAAAACGTTATCGAAATTTTCGACGTAAGTCGATTTATTTTACAGTTTTTTCTCTATAGATTCCGTTTTGTTGTCACAGGCTGTTTAGACTTGAATATTATTCTCATTTTCCCCCTGTTTTTAAAATCCCGTTGTCGAGTTTAAAGCAGTCGCGCGAAGCTCTTCAAATCGACTTAAAGTAGACCCCCCCCCCCCTTCGACGAGGTTTCTTGGTTAACATTTCGAGAAGCTCCCGTATCCCGTTTAATGAGGTTCCTGGAGCCAATTGACGAGGAGCAATTAAGCCAAACTTTGAAGTAATTGATGCAATCAAATATTGATAATTAGCGAGAAGAACTTCACTGGAACTTCGAGAGACCGCCGTCGCTTCCCCTCATTTATAGAACCAAATGGAGCAGTCCGCTCTGTGAATTACAGCATAATTTACTCAAGTCAATGGTTATCAAATGTCTAGTTTTCAGAGGTGGCAATAATCAGCAACCTGAACAGGGCTAATAATATAAAATAAAATGGTAACTGTTGTACTAGCCAGTGGATCTGGAAAATATTAAGCTTAAATTATAAGGGGAGTGTAAGGGAGTGTTCTCTTCTTCCTTAACTGACTCATAAATTACGGACATTTTATTCGCTTCGATGATTTCGTTCAAGTATCATTTTTTTGTTTGAAGAACAGAAATGAGATAACAGTTGTATTTCGCCGTTTCTGTCACAATATTCGTGAGAGAAAGCATTTTATTTATCCACATGGCCGTTCTCTTCCCCTAAATTTCATGTTAAGCATGTTCCTCTAATCTCTATCTTAAGTTTCAATTTATGGGACTGTAAACGTGTCATTTAAAAAAAATGAAAATTCGCATAAATTTTTTTCGAAATAATTGGGTAAATACTGCGAAAAACTAGTTTGAATTTTCGAATTTATTGCGTTGTTCCTATTCATCTCACAACCACAGTTGAACTACCGCTGTGCTGGTTACTTATTGAACTACTTATTCAGCACCATGACTGAATTTAGGAGGAAGAAACAGTACTAAAATGACTTTGTGTTGATCCATGAACATGAGCTAATAAAGGGGGCTGCTTGCGTGGGTGTTTCGTAAGAGGTAGCACGGTGTGTGAAGCAGAATTCTTCCTTACAAATGGATCCGCCCACAATCACACGATCAATTAGCGCGGGAAGCCGAATGCACTAATTCCCTACACCGCGACCAAATGGGCGGTGAGGGGAGTGTTCCGGCGAGGGTAGTGCTGGACAGGTGTAAGAACAGTTGTTTGCCGGCTCATTTAGGACATGTAAGCGCGGCCGGCCGTAAAATTGATCCGGAAACTCGCAACAAGCTCACTAATCAACTAACCCTCCAACCAACAAGGATAACGTCCCTCTTGAACGCCTCTATCCCCAACCATTTCATTGAGCGCCTCTATCCCCAACCGTTTCATTGAATGAAAAGCCTCTTCAGGGATCCCGGTTGACGGCAGTCTTCGTTATATCCCCGCTTTGTAGAAATACAGAGTCCTGTTGAGCACATGTGAGTCTAATCTTGTAATGAGTTCTCCTTACTTGGCCTTTGCCAGTTGGAAAGACTTTCTGGCAAAGAGCCAATTTGAAGCTTACATCTCAATCCTGAAAATAGCTGGTCCAGTAGGGTCCGTTTCAAGGGAATTCAAAGTCAAGCTTTACCGTGCCTTCCGTTCGATACGCTCTTTAGAAATCTCCAGTTCAACGTGCGAGTTAGTCAGTTAATAGCTAACGTTGCTTACACTAAATTACTAGTTGTCATGGCGAAGGACTGTGACGACACGTGTGCCCTGCGCAAATTTTTATTTTGGAGACGAGTTCAAACGGTGCTTGTAGCGACGTAAGGGCTTTGGAACCTCACGTGTAAGAGAACTGTTATTCGAGAGGCTTTGTGCGTGATCAAACATAACTGATCATGGCAAATTGAACCATTTTACCACTCTACCAGGTCCTTCGTAGGAACGAAATTTATGGGAGGAAATCTGATAATTTACTGTGCTGCTGTCTTCATTTTCCAACGAATGAGAATTTCATAGTAATATTTGAAATATTCATCAAATTTAATTAAACCCATTAGAGCTGTTTTCGAGAAAAACATTAGTGTTTTGATCACTATGATAACTATAGTTAGTTTGTCCAATTTTGCTTAGGCCCGTATTTTGGTGTCCCGTGGTAATCATCAATCAACGTCAATAGCTTTTGCCGTTTTCTTTCAATCGCGTTCACACGCAGCCATATTCCAAAATGGCATTTTTTGAACTCAGTAGTTCTTGAAACGTGAGAACTGAAGAAAACTAAAAAACGTGGTAAATCATTTCACAACGATTGATTATTCTTGTACGCAGCATGATTGCGATTGGGACAATGTAACGTCGAAAAATATTAAGAATATCTGGCAATTATGTCCAGGCGAGTAAACCGACTATTATGCGGCGACTCAATTAGGGATAATACCCCTTCTTCCAAATCTGATGCCATGGTAACACTGAATTCGAACATGGGACTTATTAAGAGAATGAAGCGTGAATGCAGGGTGTTTATAACGAGTCGTCGGTACAACCGACTAAGGGCCTGTTTGTCATTGCAATGTGCAGGCGCGAATAAAGGTCGAATTAATCAAATCTTCGAATTATTCAATGACTCGTCATCAATTCACATTGACGGTTGGCTAGCGCTAGGTGTCAGTCGTCGGCGTTCGATACTCCCGCTATTTCCACTCACCGAATATCGTTGACCAATGGTTGCCAATTCGACGTTTTAACTGGAGAATTGATAAACAGCAATATTCGGGCATGTTTGCTTTGGAAACGCAAAACACTGTCCTCTGTCGTCAGGCTTGGCCGCTTCGTAGGTACTTAAGCGGACTTGAGCTCTTCAACCAAGGGCTGATCAAACCGGAGACAGGTGGCGTCACTGGCTTCTACTTCCAGGGATGAGCCGGCGTTACACGGATTATTCCTCTTCTCTGAGAAATATAACGTGGCCATGTCAACAATTCGAAAAACGACAACTCATAAGCCAGCGACAATGTTTGTAGAGCACCTCCCAGACCCATCCCATTCCATCGGAAAATATTGGTAAACGATGCGAAATATGACCTGACTACAAAGGAACAACGACAATTGACATCTTTTAGGCGACGCTAGGCAATTAGCACGTGTCAAACGGACAGGAGATTGGAGTGAGACGTGAGGCAATCTGTTTAATAAGCGCTGATCAGAGAGAAACGATCCTACATTGTCCAGCTGAGTTCCTACAACGACTAGGATACTCATGGACGTGGGTGTGAATAGTGAGACTTATATATGACTGTTTTCCATCTAAACGCAGTCTTACAGCTCGAGACCCATTCCATTCGACACATCAACGAAAAAATACCTAGGAAACGATACCAAACACGACATAAACGCAATAAAACTGCCCAACTTTAGGTTTTGACTAACACCAACTTTTGTGGCCCATAACATTCATGGGTTTCTTCCGATTGCATTCTAAAAAAAATTTCCTAACCGAAAACATAGACGTGCTCATCAGGATGAATAATAAACTAGAAATCTTCTGAGTCCGGAACACATTATTTGGGAAAATGGTCTGTGTGTCTGTGAACCATTTTGGTTTATCATTCATTATGAATAATACACCTATGTTTTCAGTCAGGAAACAATTTATCGCTAATACGCCGTGTTTGGTATCGTTTTATAGGTATTTTCAGATGCTGGGTCGAATGAAACAAATGTCAGATCTGTACTACTGCGTCCTAGTGAGCCAATGCCTGCTAATTGAAAGAACTCGCGGGACGATAGCTACAGCGAAAGTAATCGTTTCAACGTTTTTACTCCCTTACATCCGTCTCATTAAGACCCTACTGCTTTCTGCCGCCGTGAAGTGATGTTTCAAATGAACTGAGTGACACACGAATTGAGCAAGTAGAAAAAGCCATGAATACAGGTGAAGTGAATGCTGTGTGATGCGACTCACCTGTCATTTTATCTTGAGTAGAATAGTCGATCTCGCTGGGAAGTATTAATCTCTTCCATTTACGTAGCATGTGTGTATCTACTCCTACAACCGAGTTCAATTAAAACGTGGATCAAAACGTGTTGAAGCGTGAGAACTTCGTGAAATGTAACAATTAATAGCGACGAATAATTCATTTTAAAGTTGCAAATTAAATTATAGAAAATTATAGAATTATTCTAATATAATTAAACAGTCTGTGAAGAAATGCATTTAAACTGACCATTAGAGAGGAAGCCTACAAAATCTAGGTCGATGAAACGATCCCAACTCTCGTTATGCGCCTCGCCGATTCCGACCAATCGCTTCGGATCCAAACGGAGGCTCGTATCCCAGAAAAACAAAGAAAAAATACGAGGATCCCCAAATTACGGCCTCCATTAAAAGGGAAAACTGGGGAAACTGCCGCTGCCCTTCCACTTTCCACATCCCAGCCCACGGAATGGCAGCATCAGGTGCTAACGAGATACAAATGTCCCACGCCAACAGCCGCTTTTCCATCCCTTCCGTATAATGGGGGTTATACGGAGGCGCTATAATCCGCATTCCCCTTCAATTCCACCACTACACCAGCCCGGGGTAATTATGAACGCCCATTGTTCACCGGCAACAGTTGTCCATTTGTTAACGTCCCTCGCTAAATTCTCTAATTGTGCTCACATTCTATATATAATTAATTAAAACGTCTAGTTACTCCGTTTGCTCGCGTAATTCTTGTAAGAAGCCGCACAAATCGCCTACGAAGGCTCCAGGAAGTTATCAAGTAAATTTGGTGTACCGGTCAATGTTCTAGTGACTATTCTATTAAATCCTCTTTGGGGAGCGAAGGGCAAAAACAAGGGCGCGATTTTCCTTATTTCATTCCAGGTTTTGCCGACCAGGTGGAGCTTATTATCTTCAATCTTCTGCAAGTCTCCCTTGGTCTTCCCGTGCTTCTGCCTTCCCCCTGTGGATTCCATGGAAGGGAGGGATTTTCTATGGCGCCATCGAGCTTCCTCAGGGTACGGCCTTGCCACTTCCATTTCCTTTTAATCCTTCATTTTTCCACGTTAGGCCACCATAAGATTCTCCGCTGGCAGCGGTTTATTAACGTCTGCAGCTGGCGGGTATTGTACACCTTCCAAATCTTCAATCTATATAGCATGACAGATTTGACGTCTTGACAGATCTTCCATAACGGATAGAGCTGGACGAAGGCCACGTTTGCTTTACGAATCCCCTCATCTTCCGTGGCGCCTCCATCTCTCGTGACCAAGCTTCGAATGATTCCACTTGTTCTACGGGTTGATCCCTCAGTACAAGTGACTCTTGGTATCGCATGTTGATCCGCATCTCCTTGGTCTTTTGCAGGTTTACGTTAAGCCCCATTCCAAGCCGAATGGGGCTCACGCTTTTGGCTTATCCATGGCGTCGGTAAACCGCCGAGCTTGTAACCCCTAGAGAGCGCGTCCCTAGGCGGTGGATACGGGAGTGCCTCCCAGATATGGGTGGTAAGACGGAAATCAAATACCTCAGTCAAACTGCCAACGGCTCCACCAGGCGGATGAGATTTTCGGATCCTAAGGTTACGGAGGCGGAAGAGAGAAAACCCTGCTGCCTTGCGGAGCGGACGGGGTCTTCAGCACTGATTCATTCCACGCATAAAGTAAGTTACACCAGTCGACATTTGGAGGTTGAATGCGCAAATTCTCAGTTTGCGACTCCTTTCGAACAACACCCAAAAGGATAGAGGTGATTCAGTACTTTTTCGTAACCTCCCCCACCGAGACAGTGGAAACCTTGAAAAAAACGAACAACGAGAAAATATCTGGTGGGTAGCAACACACCACATTACGCAACCCCCGTAAATCCGACGAGCTGCTGCATTTACGCTATATCTTCGTTCAACGCATTTCTACGGAAACATTTATGGAGAACAAACTACACATATCAATTAGTTGAGAGTACTTCGTAAGTTCGATTGAAATCGTTAGAGCAGTTGACGAGAAAATTGGAAAAACGCTAAATTAATATTCCACAAATCTGTTTTTCCGAGCTATCATGGCTTATTTGTCCGTTCAACAAATAGAGGCAGCCATAATTACGGAGAGAAAAATGTGGATAGGGGTTGCTGGAAGACATTCCATAAGATTGACGAAATCCAGAGACGCAGTTACTCGGCAAATTACAAAAATAATAAAAAACAGTATTTTCGACACATTTTGATTTTGATCTCTGTTCAATGAAATGTCGTAAAAAAAGGCGAAAGCGTAAAAATATATTTTTAATTTTTAGGCCTATATCTCCGTTCGCCGTATTTTCATAGTGGTATTTGTGTAGAAGATGAGTTGGGTAATAAAGAACTAGTAGATGGTAATTTGAAAGTTTAATTAAAATTGTTATAGCCGTTTTCGAAAAAATGCGAAAAACTCGAGTTTTAGGTACATTTTTGTCCCCCCCCCCTTTCCCATCGATGGAACATGACCTTATTTTCGCGTCTACAAAAAAAAGAACAAGCTCAATCGGTTCAGCCATTGGTTCTCCCAAATTGATCTACAGACACACACTCGGGCAATGCTCCGAAATTAGGGGTTTCGGATTCTGTAGGCATCTAAACGTGAAGATCTAAAAAAACTCAACTTTTTATTTTACACAATCGCTTATCGCTTCCTGACCCTTTGTGTAGTGGAATGTAGAAGAACGAGGACAATCGTTTTTGCCGTTTTATCGTACTTTATGGCTTTACGAAACGAAATCAGTTTTTTTCAATTCAGGAAGCTTCAACGCGCACAGATGTGAAGAATAAAGTTGTGTATTTTGCTACTCAAAGGGCAAAGAAAGTACCGTAAATTAGACGAACTGCTACGGAGAACGAAATGCAAGTATTAGTTAGTTGAGAGTAAATTGCAAAGGCGGCGGTTTTATGTTCGGCTAATCGCATCTTGGCGTACATCTCCGTTCAACGGCTGGTATTGACATACTTCCGAGGAGAAAAACGTGGGTATAAGACAGTCCGCTTTGTAGGTCAAGTTCAGTACTACGGGAATTGCGATCAAAACGTTACAAAAAACGTTACTTTGGGAATATTTTGGTTGTTTTCTGAGTTCTACTGACACTCGGAGGAACATTTATGGAAAGAAATAGCTAGATATTTTTGATTCAGTGTCGAGTTAAACCTATTCAAACAAAAGTGTAATAAAATGATGATAATCGTTAGAAAGACGATAAATTGTTGGAAAATCGAGTAAAAAATCCATGAAGTTGATGCTGCACTTTCTTCAACCGGACAGCTATAGCTCATTCCGTTACAAATGTTTCGCGCTCCAATTCGTTCGAATATCTAGAAACGGCGCCTCGTTGAAAACGCACTCGGTCGCATCTTTTGTACACAAGAAAAAACGAAGCGGAACAGCAATCGATCAACCTAGTTTAGCGTCTGCAGGGCGATGGCCTCTCGTGTCGCTCTATAAGAACCTAATATTCATACTGGAGCTCAGTTGTTGATCGATCATAAAATGAATACCGTTCAATGTTGAGCTCATTGAAAATATAAGTTTCTCCACTGGTTATTACCAGGTCGTCATTCCCCCCTCTTTTTCGCACAGTTTCATAACAAATTGTTTAATTCATAACTCGTTAATTCATTCATTCTGCTTTCCACTTTACCATCCCATTTCCTCCAATACCTATTTCCACGGTTTTTAATTTTCCAACATTTTGCACTCAACTCGCCGTCGATTTCTCCTAAAATTTCATTCCACTAGATTCCCAGAAATTTTAACTGAAAAATGTTCATTCGATAACCCTCTTTGTAGAAAGGAATGTAGTGTAGTCGTCTGAAAAAGAGTTTTTTACGCGTTCGTCAAATCATCGTTTCGAAGACTTTTAAATTCGTGCGTGAGTTCGTGAATGAGATTGATATAAAACGACAGAAATTTGATATTTACTTATAGCAACATTTGGACGAAAATAACTGTAGTTATCACAATGACCAAAATACTACATATTTTTCTCTCAAAAAGAGCTACAACCATTTTGTTAAAACTCTTCTGTACGGACAGCTCAACATACAGTATCTTCTTCATCTCAAGATATCTCTAATTTTACTTTCCGCTACCCGAAGGGAAGGAAAGTATGTAGTAATCGGCCCAAAAAAAAATTTGGGTTTTCTTCAGATCTTTAAGTTTTGAGGCCTACTGAGTCTAAAAAACCTAATTTCGGTGCGTGGTCCGTGTGTGTGTGTGTCTGTAGTTCGATTTGCGGGAGAACGGCTGATCCGATTGAGCTGGTTCTTTTTTTGTTCGTTATTTTTGAAGACACCAAAATAAGGTTATGGACGATTTCGGCCGATGGGAAGGGGGGTGGGGGCGAAAATGTACCAAAAACTAGGGTTTTTCGCATTTTTCTCGAAAACGGCTCTAACGGTTTTGATTAAACTTTCAAATTATCTTCTACTGATCAATACCTAACTTTTCTTCTCCATACATATCTCCATGAAAATACGGTGAACGGAGATATAGGGCCATGAAGCAAAAATAGGTTTTTTACGCTTTTTGGCAAAATGGCTTCAGCGATTTTCACCAAACTCACAGGATGTTTTCAAATAATTAATACCTACATATCCCCATCAATAAATGTTCCTATGACGGTCCATTGAACAGAGATAAAAATCAAAATGTGTCGAAAATAACGTTTTTTTGAACATTTCCGTAAATTCCAGGGTAACTTCTTCACCAGATGTGATAAATCCTAATGAAGTGTCTTTTAGTCACCCATACCCACATTTCGTTCTTCATAATTATTTCTGTATATATATGTTGAACGGAGATATAAGCCAAGTTAACTCAGAAAAGGAGATTTGTCGAATATTAATTTATCGGTATTCCAATTTTCTCAAAAACGGCTCTAACGATTTCGATCAAACTTACAGAGTACTCTCAGCTAACTATTCCGTACATTTAGTTTTGCATAAATGTTTCGGTAGAAATGCGTTGAACGAAGATATAGCGCCCGCATATGTAGGTGGTGTTCGAACTTAAAGGGGTGGCGGAAAGTAGTGTGTTGCTACGCACCAGATATTTTTCGATGTGGCATTCAACTACACTTTAGTCAGACTAATCACTCGTTCTGTATGGCGGTTTCTTCTTTGTAAGGTAAACGGTAAGAGAGTTGCTTTTAGTTTTAATTTGTTGCTGACGACAACATAACCCTCGAAAGCGACCTACAATTATAATTCAACTCTGTGGAAAGACCCTATAAGTTAACCTGTAATTGAAGAACGATAGTAACGACCGAGGAAGGTTCAGCGCTAATAAAAATTGGTTGAAATGCTTCAGGTGCTCCGAGAAATACAGTAGAAACTAAAGCGTCCAAGAAAAGTACAAAAAGGAACGATGTTGCTTTCGGCGTAAATTAAACGGATCCTCGTGGCCCTCTTTTTGTTAGCAACACTGCTCTATTGAGAGTTAATTTACTTCCAATTTCCAACACTTTGTTGTGTACGAAACAGAAACAACGAGTGAAGTCGACTTAACTCTTGTTTTAGAATCCACCCGTTACAAAGTTGGCGTTTTCGGTTGAAAGCAATTATTCTTGAAGTTGCTTTAATCAAAGTGAACACAAGAGAAAGTAGAAAGGCCACTATTTTTCTGCGCTTAATTAGAGACGGACGGAGAAACACAAGTCGCATTGATTTTGGAAATCGGTAAACTCCCCTCATTGTTTTCCTTACCCTAAAGAATAGGAAAAGTGTTGAATTCCACGAAACAGTTGAGTTTTCGACGGCTTTTTGTTGTCTTTTTGTGGAATACTTAAATATGGCGCGAGACGTGTGCACATTGTCCCGAAGATGAACTGAATTCGGGTCAGAGCGCATTTTTGCCAACTTTCACGAATGTGCTCTGGAGGCTGCTTTCGATTGGCGACGTTCAGAGATGATACTGCCGAAAATCTTACGATTGGACAGTACGCGACAAGAAAGATACGGCATATGGGTTCCCTGGGTGTCGCATAAGCAGTTGTTGGCCATCAGGCGTTGGAGGTTCGCTGTGGACGTGTCCTGATCGACGCGTAGATGGTGTGAGCTTTTACTACCGTGGAGATGTCAGGCAACGTGGCAATGGAGCGTGGCACTCGGCCATGGAACTCGTGTTTCCCCTTCTCAACTACTGCGACGCGGTTGTGTGATTTGACACAACATTTGGCCGTGCTCCTAAGGCCAGTAAGATTTCTGCATCTAACTATGCGTTCTTCGAGGTATCACCACGCGTGCATTGCACACCGTCGTCATTGATAATAGTGGAAAGTTACTGAGAACCTCATTCCAGTGTATAAATCGAGTCATTGCACTGAACTCAGCCATCATTCGCCGTTTATACCTTATATATCATTGAATCGCGTAAATTCATTGTCAGTTACATACAGTTAAATGGTCCTCTCTCCCTCCCCTCCTCACCATACTTGACACGCATTTATGCACGACCCGAGGTTACTTATAGTACGAAAAACGAGACATAATTCTTGACGAAACAGCGACAATATCAAACAATATGGAAAACTCAAATCTGAATAGAACAGGTGTGCACACAGACTTTTGCGAGTCCTCTGAACTCCGTTCTAAATTTGAAATATAAATAGTTTGTTAATTGTACCCCTGCAATCAGTAAATAAGATGAATAGCCCTTTGAATCAACCTTAATGATTAAATGTTGTTTTTTCTTGTTGTAGATGGAAACGTTGTACACCAGCCGGCTCCACGGTTTCCCCAACTTAACTGGGGTTCACTACGCGGGGTCGGCTGCTGCTCCTGAAGAGGGGATTTTATCACTCATTGTTGTCCTCACCACTTCCGTCTCTCTCGTTGCTCTTGTCTTCGCTTTCATCACTTACAGGTACATTAAAATCAAATTTGTCACTCAAAATATCACTCACAGGCACGCAGGAAACAATTATCGTCCATGATTTTCCAAATCAGAGTAAAATTTTTTAAATTTAAACGTTCTTCTGTTTGTGATTGTTAACATGCTTAAGTAATAGCCTTAAATCCCTTCTCAGAGACGATAGATACCTGTTTTGTTGGCAACACTGCTCTCGAAGAGGCACTGGAACAGCTGATTCGGCGCGTTATAGACCATAGAATAAAGTAGCGACTTACAAATTTCAAATTCTCAACAAAGCTGAATACACTCAGTTACTGAGGCGAAAGTGCCCGTGCCAATGATCCCAGGTTTCCCCTTACGTCAGACAATACAACACGCGCTAAATGGAAGCACGCACTCCTTACTGTCAACGAGCTGGGTAGCTAGAGACGAAGGAATGAAGACCGTATCGAATATTTTTATTGCTATTCAAGATTTTGAAGTACGATGCGCCGGTAAATTTATTTTAAAACGAATCAATCGTAGGCACATTTCAATCCTCTCACACAGTTATATAGAAAATTATGTCTGAATCTTGACGAAAGTTTGTAATACACGTTAACGATTTTTGTGGTACAGAATAAGAAGTTTCTCTTTATGTATCTTTGACCAGGTAGAAACCTCGTCGTCATGTTTCTCTGACACTCAGTGAAGTAAGGGTAACGAGCGAAATGTGCCAAAAACCTTTTTTACTTTCCTAGCCCCACAGAGTAGGGAGGAAATTTACATAACCTCCTCAAAAAATTTTTCCTCAGATTTTTTCTTTTTAAGGGCTATGGAGTCCGAAGATCAACATTTGAGAACATTATGTGTGTGTGAGTCTGTAAACCTGTACTTGCTCCTCACAAGTTATCTGACAAATAGAACTGCTACCATCAGATGAAGATGACGTGTCCCTTAAAGGGCCTTGCCTCATTACGAGCGATTGGCAACGCTACTTGTGGTGATCACTGGCCGTTTACTTGGCCAATTGAGTGCTTGGCAGAAAAGGGAAGAGTGAAGTGGGAGCTTCCATCGCTTTGTGTTGGGCTGAAGACTTTCTCCGTTAGATGAATTAACATTAGATAACCACTGCTAACCACTTCGGAATCCTCGTCAAATGGACGTGACACGTACGAGTTTTTTTTCAGAGGAAAGTGGAATGAACCAGACCACTGAATGAGCCAGTTCCTTACATCAATGAGCAGCTCCACTTCCTGTCTCTCAATCACTCACCATTCTGCAATTCTCGCTCCTCCTGTGCGAAAGAAACCCCATGCTGTACCGTTGTAGTTCCTACAACAGTGAGTACGGTTGTTAGAAGGGCCGCCAAATCTACCAGCTTTGACTGCCATTAAGCAATCAATTTATAACGTAACCGTGTCGCCCAGTTTGCAAAGAAAGTTATGACAAAGAAACATGGTCCCCCCCCCCTTCTCATTACCGGCTAAATGACAATCTGCCGAGCGAGTGATTTTGATAGGGGAACAGTCCTGTATCTGTAAACGCGATTGAGAGAATCAAATCAGCTCAAATTTGACATTTAGTATGCTGGTACTAATGACACGCCAAAATAGTTATACTCGTAGCTATCATAGTGATCAAACAGTCTAGTATTTTTATCTCAAAAACATGTGTTAGCTTTACCATAATATTTTCATATGGGTAAATGACGAGAGCAGTACAATAAATTGTGAAAACCTATGACAGAAAGCGATTTTAGGGCAGTTTGTTTCATCACGAATTTCGATCACAGCGATTCTCCTTTAAACCGCCCACAGGATGGACGTGAGATAATCGAGGGCGAATGCCCAGATTCACAAGATATTTTTATCAATGCTGCTAGAGATGTTTGTAAGCATAATACAACATTCTGCCGGAACGGATATAGTTCGATAGTGCGGCTTGCAGCCCACCTTTGGGGATTATTCCGGTCTGAAGTTTCTCGGTCGACCAGCGAGAAGTACAACTTAACTCGAGGATCCCTTATACCGAATGAAACTCTAGATTATCTAAATTCTTGATGATCCGTTGTCGACTAATCTGCAAAAGGAACGTCGCAACTATTTGGCGGAGTTAGAACAGGGATTTTAGTTGCAGAGATTATAATGAGATTCTTTATCTAGGACAATGGTTAATCTGAGTAATGAATAATTGATTGATCGGATATCCAGTGCTTCCTGCAAAACCTAATAAACTTTCTGTTAAAGCTGGGAGATTGTTCGAGAGAAAAGCCTCAAAGCGTTGGACTAGTTGCTTTCAAATTACATCGGAAATACGTCAGAACGGTGTATTTAATGGAGCGACAAGAACTGTTTTAGTGTCAGGAAATTGTCAAGTTGTTCCCTTTGGTCATTTTAGTATGAATGATTCAATTCTGAACATTCCAAATTAGTAGGCACTTAGATTAGGCTCACGTCATTCCGTATCCTGTATTGCACTGGTTTCCTTAGCCCTACGATACAGAAAGCACAGTTATGCAATCGGCTGAGATTGTTTTCTTCATCTTAGTTTCTTCAGATCTTTCCGTTGTCCAAATGCTTACACCATTTGCACAAGCATTAGGAACAACTCACAACATTCTTGAATTGAAGCTTTTGTCGTCCAACTAACTTTTTTCACAGTGTTTCTTCCCCTCTAATTCCTGAAGAGAAGACTGAACCTTAGCACCAAAATCATGTTCAGAGCCTCACAATGCTTTTCATGAAACAGACCCCAATCTTCCTAGGGATCGTTCCATTGCTGTGGGCCTGGGACAGGGTAGACTTTCTCGACGAAACTTGCTCCAAAGCAGCTATTCGAAATGGTTGCTTTCGGCAGGGTATTACGAGTTACGTTATGTGGCGTTGGGTTTGAAGGTACATTCATCACTCACGTGTATTACGGTAAAACTGAAATGATAATTGATAAACAGCAAGCGACATAATTATGTGAAATAATACGATTGCGAGTAATTAAGAACTACCGGTGAAACGTAAAATCATTTTTATGGTCGAGTTACTACAGAACGTTCTAATACGAGCTCGATCGTAGAAACGAGAATATTGCGTTCCCCTTTCGCTTTTAGTGAAAATAATATTCCACATTGGAAATCCCTCTTGAAAGGAATATATGGCAACGGAAGGGTATTTTTAAATGAGCAACAGGTGGCCGATCGGTTACTTGGCGTCGGAGGAACGCACCTGAGACCTCTTCTCTTCCTCGCCCACAAAACTCATTTAGGAGGGAAGAATGTCTTTCGGGGATGAATAGGAGGATTTCAAATTTTCAAAAGCACACGTCGAGTTTGGCGGAGGTTTTTGTTCGGTGATACCTACTCGGCTGGAAAGCGGGCTCTTTTCGACTTTGTGGTGCCGCAGGTGAGTTTCTGGAGAAGACGAAGGACGGGGATGTGGTTCGTGTCTCTCGTAATTTATCACTTATCAGGTCGTATTTCGGTAAAATTGAATCGTAACGTGCGGGGGGGGGGGGAGGGGATGAATTAAAAGGTGCTGAATTAGTTGATGAATTGCATTGAGAGGAAAGTGTTCAAGAGAACAATAACTGGGATATATAAGTAACAAACGAACATCTCCATATGCGCATATTAACACACAGTTATGAATACATAATGGTTGGCTGTTGTTTTCGAACACTTACGAATGCACTAAAATGGGAAAAGGGAGTGAGTAACAATTAACGAGTTACAGTGTTCTTTGCGGGAATATAAAAAGAATTCGCAGCTTCTCAAGGCACAACAACGGCGTTTTAGATAATTGAGTTTGTTCAGCTGTATCTTTCTGTTTTTTCGTTTTTTTTTCTTAACTTAAATCAGTAAGTATCACGCAAAAGTGATCTGGATAACTGTTGTCATAAAAATTGTGTTGATAGTCCAATACGACAATGTTAATATCGGTTATAAAATATTTAAGAACATCCTAAAAACGTTAGTGTCTTCCTCATATCTCCAGAATAGTAAACCCTAATAAGAAAAACTCGTTTGCATCGTTAAATTACCAATCACCAAGCGGGATCGTGACGGAAGTAGATACGGCTCAATAAATTCTAGGTGCATAATAGGTGCCCCCAATTTCATAACGACGAACAGCGTACGCGGGCCGAGGAAAGTTGTGTGATGCGACGCAACAGATATTCTATTTCGGGTTCGAAATTTGTCTTGCCGTTCTTACTGGTCCGTGACTCCAGCGCTATTCAAAAGGCGCCTAAGAATGTAATACCCGTCAACTAGGTTGTGAGATCCAGTCCTGTTCAACTTAGCAATAAACGTCAACGTACATTTGAAACGTAGAGAATGACGGAGAAGAGACAGGTACAATTGAGTCGGTTGGAAATACGTTAGTTAATTGCCCAAAAGGGGTTTGATAAGTCATAGGAAGCGACTTGCGAGCTCTCGGGTCCTCCGCGAGCTCAATATCTGAGGATCACGCTCCACTTGGCAGGTTGTGTGGTATCGTAGCATTCACTTGCCTACCCCTGACCCCACCCACCACACATCTCTGCTCCATTCTCAGTAATTGAATCGAAAGGAAGGGAAACCGAAAATATAATTTGATAACTCAACGGCGGAGAAGAACAAAGCACACGATTCGCTTGGGGTTTACGTTTTTTAGCACAACAGAGCGGGAAGTTTCGTAATCCGCTGAAAAAAATAAATTTGAGTCATCATTTGAGGAAATGTTTAGTGTATCCGTCAGCGCTATTGAGAGACAAAAGACTCTCGGCAAAAAGCAACAAGGTTCAAATGTGTCAGATCAACATGGGACGCCAAAATATAGGCATCAGGAAAACGCCATCAAGGTCCAAACACCAAATTTGTTTGCCGTACAAAAGGGTCTAACGATTTTGACTAAATGGTTTGTATGGGCAATGGAAAATAATATAATCTCACCTTAAAATTTGCATTTAAGAGAAAATGACGAGAGCAGCACAAATCATAAACAACCAGAAGAAAATAGAGTTTAGCGAAGCTAAATAAGCCTTATAAATTCCAGTCACGTGATACATCAAATGAAGGTTAGATAACTAAATCAAGGCTAATCCATTTCGTTCTCACCATGCTAACCGAGGTAACTGTCGAATGCGGTTTAACAAGCCGTGATTTATGGTAAATCACATCGAGAAGGCGGCAGGTACTGAAGGTTACAGTCAAGTGAGGTAATTGGGCGTCTGTTAGATATTCCGTCACGTAAACAAGTGTCGTGTAAACGTAAACGGCCCCATAACTGTGCATCCAGTTGACGCACAATCCTCAACAGACCAGATTTGGACAAATTACGTTATTAGAAGCCAACGCGGAACATGAAGTGCAAATGCTCGTGCTCAAACTGAAAGAGCTTCAGGAAAAAGCTAAATTAGCCCGGGAAAAAGCTTAGGTTGAACGGGAAAAATCGAAAGTGGTACATGAAAATGAGACAGCTGAGCAAGACAAAATAAAAACCGAAATTGTGTGGTTACAGTTTTTGGATGCTCAAGCTCAAAGAATGAGTGAACAATTATATTTAACAAAATTATTTAATGCATTAATGTGTGTGTGTTATTATTATTTAACAATTCCTACTTATCTGTACTATAACTGCTCAACCAATGAATTTAAAACAACAACTATTCATTTTCGACAAACGTAATACAGTAGAATTTAATTTCGTGCGTCTTAAAGTCGTCAGAGCGCTCTCGTATCTAAATATCCGGGGCGCCGGGAGAGATGACGGTAACCGTAATATAACGCGCACGTGCAGAGAGCGTCTTTGTTTATTTATTCGAATTAATAATAGAAGAGAATAATTGAAGGAGCACGGTAATGGAGAACATACGGAGAACATGAAAGATAAAGGCTAACCGCACAATTTTTTGTGGTTAAAGTTTTATGGGAGGAGCTTAACTGAATCTGGCGTAACCGGTTTTTGTGGCGTGGAGAGGTTAGGGCCGGTTAACGAGCGTTAACCGAATCTAAATAGGACTTACACAGTTGGTGAAAATGGCCCTTAGCTGCTAGAATGGTACAAATTGCTGGCTGTACGTGGGGCTGCGGAAAGTTATGTGATCCGCTGCACTATATATTTTAAGCAGTTTTCCCGAATATATCTAAAAAACACGAACCACTTCCGTTTCTTTTTTTACACGATAATTTTAAAACTGAAAACACAGTGATCGCAAAAATTCGTGTTGGTACTCTCATAAATCACCTACGCACGGATTAATCAATAATTGTGGCATAGGTAGCATCCACCCACAAATTTCGAAACTATGAGCGCCACCAGTTTGAGCTACGTTTTATCAAGTTCACAAAAATAGATTTGATTATCCATTGCTCGAACGATAAAAAATGGCTAAATGCGCGTATGGCCTAGGAGCGTTTTTTGATGCGTCGCTCCTGGTTGCTACTTTTGTCGTGGGAGCTCTGGAAAGGTAATTAAGGTGTCTCAGTAAAAAACGCTGAGCTTGGGGCTAATAAGCCGAGTTGAATCGTATCTCTACAAACCCGACTACCACTTTTAGTGTTGTAGATTCGTTGCCATAACGACTATAGGTCGATTTGACGCGGATCTTCCACCAGCCAGGGGCGGAAACTTCCAACTTTTACTATCTCGTTATAAATCGATGGCGTGCTGCACAAATACGGCGATACGAGAGCTCTCGCTAGAGGATTAATTTAACGGTGGGGCGAGAAGACGGGGAAAGTGATTTGAGCACACTGACTATAGATAAGAACTAAACCTCGTATGTAATATCAAACAGAACGTCGGACTGATCGAACACCCTGAAAACAACAAAAGTAGTCGAAATTATACCATGCGCTTGATGAAAGTCCTTCGAATCGTTTTTGGGCAAATTTAAATCATTAACTTGTAACGTTCAGAGAACCGGATCTCAGATAGATAATAGTTTCCAGAACATAAAACGAGGCTCAACCCCGTGAAAACGATTGTGCTGACGATTATCTTAAATTTAATGTTTTGGCACACTTCGATTGTTTTACCTGTTCAGTCAAACATTAGGGCAATCGGTCACCATCATAGGGCTCTCAGGTCACCAAGGGACGCCAAAAAAAAGGTATGAGCAAAGTTCACTCAAGACTAACTATAGTTATCATAGTGATCAAAACGTCAAATTTAAAAAACAAAAGACGGCTCTAACAGTTTTGATAAAACCATACGACAATACCATAAAATTCCCACCCCTGGGAAAGTGACGAGAGCAGCACAATAAATTAACTAAAATTTTGACGAAAATCCTTTAAAACAATCCTTTCCTCTCCGCTTAAATGTTACTAGGATCTTCAGAAAAATTCAGGTAATACGTGTACGATGAGGTACACAATAATATCATAAATACACCGAGGACGGGCCATGTCATCGTGTTGTGGGGCTCTTGAAATAATTTCAACTTCTCACTTCAACATCAAATCCTCCGTCTCATATAATTTCGTTCTCCTTGTTAAGGAATATGCTGACTACGAATTACAAGTCGGGAAAACATTATCAGGCACGTTGTATGTCTTTTTACATTCCTTATCCATTCGTAGTATTGTGTTTTATGTTTATCATAGTGATCAAACCTCAATATAAGTTTTTTCTCAGAAACGGATGTTAAGGAATTTTGATTAAATTTTTTGTGTCATTATTATGTAACGCTGTTATACAAGTTTGACTCATGAGAAATTGACGAGAGCAGCACAATAAAATAAACAATTGTTTGTTTCATGACACTAACGCTCTAAATAAAATCAGGATGACAGTCCAATCAGCTACCCACGATGGCTATTTAATAATGTAGATAATAAAATCAGGAGCAACTACAGACATCCTGGAACTCAGCCTAACGTCATTTTTCCGTTCAATTGTTTCGCATTTTTACGGCAATAATTTCAGAACCCTGCTGACTAGCGTTACCAACACATGTACGTTTCTAGTCCCACCAATTACCTAAACTTCAGTATTTCAATGAACGTCGCGCGATAAGTAGCAACATCCTAATGAAGTCTGGACCAAAATAAGTTGAACGAAGGCGAATCTCTCTTATAAGTTGAAAAGGGCATGTGTTGAACGAAGAGCATACTGAATTAGTAAGTTGTCCTTTAAAATTCGCGTATTGTACGCGGAGCTAAGGAATGTTATGCGCCTATGATCTTTTTTAACGTGCGAAATTTCAAAACTATTGCGTCGCTTGCTTACAGCGCTTTTGTCGTGCATATTCTTGTTTTGTGTGGACGATGAATGAGCCGTATTTGAGAATGACAGGAGAAAATGGGGTGAGGTCGAAGTATTGGGTTAAACAACGTCAGAGGGTTGCTATTTTCGGAGGTTGGATGATCTCTTGCTAGATGGACCCAACCAAGCTGTCACATGATTGTAACTTACCGATCGTCCAAATTGACACTGATGCATGAAAGCAACCGTCTAAAGAGTGGGCAACATTCTCCTCTGACCGTAATCCCCAAAGATAAAACTGAAGAGATAAATTTGACAACAAATAGTCGATTTCCGCATGTATTATAAATCCTAAACTGGTTAAGTGGTGGAAATAGATTTCCTCTTTTAACATTTTATAATTACCACCATTTTTTCTCATACATCTCAAGCTTCTTTTGATCTTCACGTTCCAAGGGATTCTGACTCCGATAAACGGCATTTGAGTGAGAATATGGCATGAGTGTGTGTGGACACAAAATGCGGGTATGATCAAAATCAAATCAAAAGCGATAAAAAACAAAACCTTTTTCTGCGAGGCATCACACAACTTACGTTGCACATCACAACCTCTACGTGTATTCAACACTTTTCGTGAACTTTGCAACTAATTCTATTCCTTTTTCACTCGGTTCAATTCAACTTGGTCAAACATGTCTTCACGGTGGTAGTGTCATAGTGCTTACAGTTCTGGAATTTATTGTGGTGCTCCTGCTTGTGCCACGGCCATTATTGAGGAATCATAACAAGTGGCTCAAGAGTCTGTCTACATGATTTTTTATAAAAGGGTCCACGTGTACCATAATCGGGTAAAAATTGTGAGAAATGGTAGGTGAAACGGTCGGAGTTGAAATTCTCGAATTTCCGGAGTAGTTCCTGATTACCTCGTGAGTGTTATTAAACGCTCGTCGTATAAAACTGCGTTAAAATCGATTTTCTTCTAAATGTTTGTTAATTTATTTTGCTGCTCTCGTTATTTTCCCACGAATGAGAGAGAATATTATGGTACTGTCGCGTCATTTGGAGTTGTTCATGCAAAACATTCAATAAAAGCCATGACAGAAGTTTTTGAGGACAACAAATTTAGCGTTTTGATCACTCTGATAACTATAGTTAATTTAGAACCGATTTTGCTTATACTCGAGTTATGACGTCCCATGGTAAACCGCGGGCTACATACGTAAAATAATCGAAAGTAACTTTAGAAATTCCGGAATACCAGCTAAAGTCGTTTTATTGACTAATTCGTCTTTTGCTATGGACAAGGACCTTTCCCAAAACGGCATATTGACAGCCCATTATTCGTCTCTACATCGAGTTTCAATAAAAGTTGTGGCATGAGTACCAGTAGGCCAATAAATTCCGTAACTTTTAAGCGCTAATAGTTTCATCGTAGAATGTGTTATGTTTCGCAGTAAAATTCAATAAACTCACTCTGTAGCACGGCCCACCAATCACTGGAAGAATGTTTTGGATGGGCAATCTCTGCACATGTAAAATATCAGCGTGCTGAGGTCGCATCAGACATTTATGGACTTCGATGGTCATTTCTTTCCGATTTGCCGATAAGTGCGACTGGAAAAAGACCCTAAGATTGTGGAGGGCATTCTCGGTTATACGCTCCGAGCGATGACTTATTTGAGAAAGCCAATCGGCTGAATGGACGTGCCGCAGTTAGCTCCTTGCCCCCGGGGAACAAATTATCGGCAGCCGTGTCTTCGAAATCGAGGCCACACGAAGTCACTGAGCCGAATTGGATAACGATCAACGTTCACAACCACGTTTCCTTCGTCTCCTTGGAAAAAGCTCTGCTAATATCTATGTTCGCTGCGAACTACAGCTGTTACAGTCAAGAAATCCCTGAAATCTTTGATTAACGACGTACGATCGACAAACTCGATAGGTAAATACTTTTTTCGTGTTTATTATGAACTCCGTGGAGTTTTTGGCTGGCCGAAGTTTTATTCAAAGCGCCATAATTACCGACAGAGGACTCGTGAACCACACATCAAAGCTGGCCTCAGCCAGTCCATTCGCAACCACACGTAACATAAACTGTACTATTGTAGCTTTAAGATCTATATAAGTCTATTTATTTTAAGTTGAATATTATCTTGTTGAGCACACTTACTATCTTCGAAGTGTCACTGTTGGCGTTGGAGCATGGAAAATTCACTGATTTTCACCATTCACTCAGCTAGTACTTTGATGAATTACATGAACGACTGGAAAACAATTGTTTCAAGTTCTTTTCAGATCTTTACGTTTCAAGGGCGCCTGAGACCGAATAAAACCATTTGAGAAAATATGAACACGATTGGGAAAGAACGGTTGAATCAATTCGAGTGACATTTGGTATTTAGCCTGCGTTTGAGCCCAATCGGTCTAAAACCAACTATAGTTCTCGTAGGGATGAAAAATGCAGGGAACTGTAAATATCAAACAAAAGTGGCGCGACAAGCAAGGCTACGTATCAAGAGCGCTACGATCTCAGTTACTAAAAGAAGATACCTGTCAATAGTGCCACCCACTACGCACTATAATATCTTGGGTTGGTACTGGACAATCAGCACACATGGAACTCACAAGTTGAATATGCGCTGCACAAGGCAACCACGGCTCTGTGTCTGTGCAGTAAATCAAGGGGCGTCGTTCCAAAAATGGTGGATGGGCTCCACGAGGGGAATAATAAGGCTCCAGAAACTGTAGTGGCAGGTTTGCTTGGCAACCGCAGGGGTCATGGACACTCGCCCAGTATTACTACTGCAATAGGAGTCTTATCTCCACATGGGAGTAGTAAGATAAGAACTATGAAACAGTTCTAAATAGAAGAGGCAGCAGTCCTCCCTATTGACGTTATGCTAGAATGGAAGACTTTTCAGCTGTTATTCAGAGTCTCCATCCACTCACTGGAACAGTGGAGAGACGGCTCTGCCAATTGGGGTGGGAGTGCTGCTAAAATACGGTCTAGTGTGGGGGGAGGGGCAAGGTTCGTCCGGGCATCGCAGGACTCAACTTCAGCATTGCTAAGCCGCTGGGAGTACGCCACGATATTCCAGGCATAAATATCTGCGTATAAGAGACCCTGGCAAAATGACTCAAGGGCAAGTAGATCTATATTGTGGAGGCACAATTTTCGCCGTCTTCGTCGCTTCGGAGCTTAAAAAGGGAAGCACCCGTATTGGATAGAAGTAGAAATTCATCCCTTGAGGAATTCTGCGATATAATATTTTCATCTCGCTCAAACTGACTGAGAGCCAGGTGAGCTGCCGCCACATTTCTTTTGTTCGTTTTCTAATTACGTTTTTTTGAGCCCATTTGTGCAAGTATTATATTTGGAAGGTTTTGTTTATTTATTGTTTTTTTTTTTTCAACGGTCGCGTGCTTTGTTGGCGGTTCTACCCCACCATGAGATTAGAAGAAGCCTTATGCGGTAAATTCGTTTTCTTTGTTTACTTTATAGTTCGTTTTGTCGAAAAACTACGAGAGAGGAAGACCCCAACCTATACAATATATTCTCGAACACCCAGGCTGCCTTGATGGCTAACTCGTTCAGATCCAGGCTGACATAGGAATGTCTTCAGACGCTCAAACGACTCGGCGCCCATAATAGGCTTTGAATTATTTGGATATCAGCTCATAAAGATCACGAGGGCAATGAAAAGGAACACAGAATCCCTACTCATTGGGGTTGAGCCCCACATAGGAGTGATGTCTTCTAAATCGGCAATTGACCCAGTGGGAGACACGAAAAACACGCCTTGGCATGGCCAGCCGCGACTAAGGCATGCGAAAAGGCTAATTGAGTTTTCCCGTTCAAAGGTGAAGGCAATGCTTACACTCTCCATAGTCCTTATTAGTTATTGGATTTCACCTCAACAAGATGGACAAATCCAGATTGTGCGAGGAGGAGGAGGAGGAGGAAACGGCAGAGGACATCCTAAGCGAGTGGCATGTTGGACGTTATTACTCGATAATGATTGTGGCTTTACCAGGAAGAACTCGATAAATTCCGGAACGTTAAGCCACACCGTGTTAGTAAACTTTCTTAACTTTTGAGGATCCCAAATTGTACGGGGTGTGTGAGTCTTCCTTCCCCGCTACATATCACGGTGACGTTACGTTGCACAGGAATATTTTACTTAGCAGCGTTGGCAGCATAGGAGCCTTAGCAGGGGTGTTGGCTGAATCCAATCGAATAAGCTAGTGAAAGCTATAGATGTTCGGATGGAATTTATTAGCGGGATGACGAAGCGGTATCTTAGAGACGATCAATATCATTGTCAGATCTAGGCCGAAGGACGGAGGTCACTTGTATTCAAGAACCTGGACACTGGGGTTTATAATGCATAACCGTGTGCCACCCTTCTCCTAGTCAAATCCCATAGGGTCCCTTCAAGATAAGAGGGTCACACGAGCCTCTCTAGAGTTCCGGCAGCTTCTTTCATACTCCCCTAGGGTATTTTCGGGTTCTGGGTTCTACCTCTCCACTCGCCCGGTGTCCTCTCAATAGAAAGTTAAGCTCTCAAAGGACCTAAAGATGGAGGGTGAAGTGTTTGCCAAGATGTCAAGAGGTTGTGACGAGGAAAGCTGAGGGGAAGTTTGATACGTGGCCTCCCTCCTGACACACTTGTCCCGCTCTTCTTCCTTTCAAGTTGTTACGCTCTCTTCCTCACACCGTTCCATTTTCTCCCTTTCACAGCTTCTTCTCGGCCCATTAACTCCGTGAACACTGCTTGCGGGGGCAAAACCTGGGACTAACACGACACGAGCACCTCCCGGGGATGGATTTACTAAAGTCAGCGAACTAGGTTGAACTTAAAGCACCGCTCTGTTTTCTCCAACATAAACATACTTCAAGACGTCTGAACTTCTGGGGAAACGTTTCACATTGTACCTCACAATTGAGCCCACTTTCCGTTCGGTTAACTCTAAAACATAGTGATCATTGCTATGCCACCAACTGACACACTATACAGCGCCCACAACGTCTTACTATCATTTACTATGTTTGAAGTGTATCTATCATACTTCTGAACGTCGTCATGAGGTTTAGACGAGAGGTCTGTAAAAAAACAAGCCGAGAGGCGATAGAATACGGCTCATCGTTGCACGTTAGGTCGTTAGTTGGTCGCTTGAGGATCATATTCAACCTTCACCTAAACAGAGCTGTTTGGCAGGGGTTCTGGATTGACTACCATTCCGAAGCGAACCTATACCGTTCTTTGTATTATACGCCAGAAAGGTAAAGAGCGACTCGTAGTAAATTTTGCAAGAACGGCTTCAACCAGTACTCACAGGGTGTCTTCATGTTGACACTTCGTTGCAGACTAACATTCCTCGGAGCCTGGCGCGACGCATCACACAACTCTCCTCAGCCCTACGTGCATTAAGCAGATTTTATCACTCTATCAACAATTCCAATTTCTTTACCACTCACTTTATGTGAGCCTGCTAGAACTCAACGTTCTACAGCGAAAAACTGCTGCTACGCTTCACGTTCCAGAATTTACTGGGTTGCTAATACTTTACTGAGTAATCAGTCTATAGACAATTTGAGGGCTTTCAACATGATTTTCTAATGGGAGGAAGGAACGTGTTTATTGTTCTGGAGTTATAGAATAAATACTCTGTGAAAAGTTGGTCAAAACGAAAGAACATAAATAAATGAATAAATTAATAATAAATTTGGATTCTGGAGTTTATCAGGTTGCTCCCAATTATTTTAAGACCGTATTTAAACTTTCATCGTGTTATTGTAGCTACTGAGAATTGAAAGAGTAGCTTATTACACTGCCAGCACAATTTCCACGAGATTTATGGGGAAAACTGTACTAAAATCGCTGTTGATAATTTGATATGTTCTTCTCATCATTTCCCTACAGATTTCCCTAACGGCACTCGTAATTCATTTGTATGAATAGTTCTCATACAAAAATTAAATCAAAATCATTTAAGCCGTTTTTGAGATGAAAACGTTCGGTGTTTCGATTACTACTGATTTTTTTGTGATGTAGGAGGGAAAATCTGCTCTTAGTGGTAAAATGATCAGTGATGAGCTCTTGGTTATTGATAACCAACCTGGAACCGCTCAACACATTGCATCAGGTTGGCTCATGCCTCTTAGCGATGGCAGCTCTTCTTTCTCGTTCTCCCTCACGAGAGTCTTGCAGCGTGCCGCCATTCCCATACTCCCATACTGCCTCTATGTCTTCATTTTCCATTCCTGGATCAGCAAGCTTCATACTCTTTTGGCTATGCACTGCCCTGGCATATTGAGCAACGCGCCACGAGTTTTATTTTGACTGCAGCACGGAGTGGAGAATGCCTCTGGCGAGAGCTGACCAACTGAGTCTTCCACTGTGCGCCACCAACCTGCCCACCTCTAGAGAGGTCACGGGATCACGAGAGGATGGCATGGGAAGCATCATCAGTGCAAACAGTTTGGGGTTGCAGTCTTTCCAATTCGGCGATACTAAGTGCTAAGCGCTTCATGTTCTGGTAGAAACACTGCACCTTCTGGGCTGTGAGTCACTGCTCTTGCCACCTCCCAAGGGTATCAGCCCTTCTTCTTCTCTCCTGGTAGCCGCACGGAAAATAATTTACTCCCGATTTTTTCCATTGAGTGACGTATTGACCTTTAGATAACGTATAAAATTTGAACAACGAACTTATGAATTCGGACCAGCTGTTCTCTTGCATTTCATCACTGACGCACTGGCCATTTTCTCAAATGGTGTTTTTCGGGCTTAGAGCGTTGAAAACGTGAAGATCTGAAGAATACCAGAAACAAATCCCCCAACTTCCCTACTTTGTAGGAGTTCGGAAACTAAAAAACAACGTTTGTTTTTCAACGAATTTGATATTTTTATGAATTTTCTACAATCTACCCGAGGCCTCATAGTGATTAGGCAACCATTTTTATAGCTAAACCATTAACGAAGACGTAAGACAAAATTCATTGGAACGTAAAATTAAACTGCTCCGAATAGCGAAAGTCGCTTAAACGATTTGCCTTTTTATGAACGAATTAAGTAGTGAGTTGAGCGAAATAGAAACTGACTCGCAATTTTAGCAACAATCGAGGGCACGTAAGAAATTGATAGTTATAATAACACAATGAGACAATATCATTTGTAAGGGAATTCTGACAACAAGTAGCTCCTCGCGAGTTTCTATTAAATTCCGTTGAACCGCGTGCAAACAGTGGTTCCTTAAATGTACAGGTGACTGAAGGATGTTGCATGATCAGACGAGAGTATAAAATGTTATTATTAATTTTCTGATGATCGAGTTTCAATCCCTCAAATGCTACGAAAACAACTAATTCGCTCGTGGATATTAAATTAACTGAGTGAGAAATGCTCACGTTTTCGGTGTCAGTGCTCTTTTCTCTCGAGTAAGTAAGCTTTCCTCCAACTTCTCAGTTCTCACATGCTACTCACCTCATGTAATATGTAACGAGACTCGAATATGTTCCGCGATGTCGAGAGAATTTATCGAGACCGTCAGGAACTGAAAAAGATTCAGGATTTTCCAGGGTTTTCTTCCCCCCTCTATCTTTGACTGTCTCACTCATTCACTCACTCTCACTCTCTCTCTCTCTCTCTCTCTCTCTCTCTCTCTCCCCCCCCCACTCAAACCCCAACCCCTCCGCTACCATCTATTTTCCCTTTCCCAAGATTTCGGATTAACCTAGTTTGGGATAAGAGCCCTCCTCCCCGCCCTTTGAACCTTCAAACTCTCAGACCGGGTTCGTCCCTTTTAGATGGGAAAGAGGATTAAAAGTTGAGTGGACCATTTGGGCCTCACCTCGCGTTAAGGCGAAAGTTGGGGAGATGGAAATGTTAGGCGGGGTCCGGGGGGATGTGATTGTGAGGTAGCGGCTGTATGGTATTGACGGTCGGATTTGGGGAAATTGTTTTGGATCTGTCGAAATGGATCTGAAAACAATGACGATCTGAGAATGGGAGGATATTCTTGTTGATTTTTACGGTTCCTTTTCGCTGTCAATGCAATCGTATTTAATACTAAGTCTATTATTTGCACTTCGACGAACTGCTATAAATACACGAGAATTTCCACGGAAACGTTTATGTAGAACGAAATGTAAACAGCATCCTTGATAATTGAACAAAATCATTACAATCCTTTTTGGGAAAATTAGAAAAACCGTAATTTAATTTTCGGGAAATCTCATTTTCCTGTGTATCTTGTATTGTATTTCCGTTTAAAGGTTAGTCACGGAAATGATTGCGGAGCAACATGTAAAAATTACAAGGAATCCAGACGCACAATTGGAAGCTTTGCAAGTGACGGTTGCAGTTCAGTGAACTTCACAGTAAAGACATAAAATGTCAAAAACGCGATTTTTGGGACATTTTGGTTGTTGCCCCTGTTCAACGGACTGCCAAAGAACCGTTAATGGAAATGTAGGTATTGGTTAGTTAAATGCACTTGTGGTTTTAATAGAAATCATTAAAGACGTTTTCCCAAAAATCGAAATAAACTTCATTTCGCTTTATAAGCTTACGTGTATATTTCCGTTCGCCGAATTTTTAGGACGTCCCAAAATTAGGTTTTGGACATTTTATGTCTTTACTTTGCTACATAAACTCTTTTATCATTTTGTAAACTTTGTGGGGCTTGAAAGACCTTTAACTTGAAAGAAAAATTTTAACACAGTTTTTCCTTTATAGATTACACTCAAACAAAACTAGCATTTTAAGAAAAATAAGCTAGCAGAACACCTGTGTATAATTTTCATAAAATAGTTAGACGCAACCCCAGAAATTCCGGAATTCCAATCATCGCCGTTTATTTTAAATTTTATATTCAGTAGGCCTCAAAACGTTAAGATTTGACGAAAACCCAACTTTTATTATTTGACACGATTACAATACTTTCCTTACCCTTTAGATAGCGGAAAGTAAACTCGAGCTGTTCGAGTGATAAAGATCGATTAGTGCACATCGGGTCGTGGAAAGTCGTACAGGCCCAGTACATGGCTGTGTAGAGCACTTCGATTAGGTTCAAACTGGTACGCATTCGTCCGTTGGAACCAAAGTTCCATTAAACGACTTCGTCTCACATCGGAAAACACAAAGTTCGTTTCAACGTCGTCTTTGACCCAGTTCTCGAAACATTGAAGTACATCTGGATTGCGTTTGCAAAGTTTTGGTATTCAGAGGATCCCTTGATTTCCAGCTATGAAATCCCCCTACCAGCTGTAATTACTCAACCGCTTTGGGAATATCCCCGCGAAACCTCTCGCTAAGCTGTTTGGCTGCTGGAAACTTTCCAAGAGCTCGAGATTTACTTTTCTTCGCGTAATTCAATACTCGGTCGCGGTTTATCGTAAATATTTGCGCAACAGTTAAACGAAACGACCAGGATTAAGCACATCCTGTGAGTGTTCTCCTCGTTAGTCGATTCTTCCGATCTTCTACTAATTGACATCTTCCCGAATGAATACGTCATTTGCATCAACTTGGATGATTGAAACTAAGCGATAATAGTCACCTTGTGGTTTCTCGGCAGTGAAGAACTTGTAGCCCAACTGTCAAACGGTTCGATAGTTTCGTATCTACTTGTGCAAGAAATCTCGTGAATGTAGAAATCTATCGATTGAAGGGTGGGGGAAGACGGAAGGGGTAAATGACGAAAAATTAACACATTTTCGCACTGATCTATTGATTTTGACGAACATTCTACTTTCCTTGGCCCAAGGAAAATATTCAATTTACTGTTGTGACTTTTGACATCACACAACATTCCTCAACTCTACGTACATTGAGCCATTTCATGGCTTCAGCTGCTAATCCAATCTATTTTTCACCGAGTTCGTTTGCGGCGCTTGATTTATTCTTCGTCATCCTTAAAAACAGTCCCCATTTGATTGAAGAATACGCTCATATCGATATTTCCACAATTAAAGCGCTCTTGTCTGGCTTCGGAATCGGCTTTAATGCGTTCGACGCATTAGTGTCAACAGTATCTTTATCGTCCACCCGGACTATATGGAGGGTGGCGGAGCAGCGCAACACTGTGTTTCAATAAATATTGCTGCCGAAGGTTCGACACGTGGGCTGGAACATTGGCGTGATGAAGAAGCCAATTTCCGAAAATTGTGGTCGTTTTCTCCTGATTGCATCCCGCAATCTTCTCAAAACTTTAACGTGCTACTATTAGTTGATTGTCTGGCCTTTAGATTCATATTCATGGTGCCCAACGCCCTCACAATAAAAAAAAAGATCAACATTGACTTGATATTGCTACGACTTTGATTAGCTTTTTAAGGTCGAGGCTCGGATGAAGATTGCGAAGATTGTTGTTTTGTTTCGGGATTGAAAACATACACCCATGATTCATCACCAGTACTGACCTTTTCAAGAAACGTTTCATCGCTATTGATCGTTGATTTCCATCAATCAGTCGGTCGGAAGGGGTTTCGGGATGAATTTTGCACTCATTTTTTTTCGAAGCTCACCGTAAATGGGACGGTGGCGCGCAACAAAAGAAGAAACTAAAGATAAATAATAAGCAAGGAAATGGGGAGGGCGCCCAGACTACCATAGGCCGGCTCTAGGGATAGAAGCATTGGGACGGGGAAGGAAAGAAGGATAAGTGGATGTTCCACGATAGAACGACCACCAGTTAGATACGACCCAGGCAACACGTGGGTGGTGATGCCTCAGAGAACGCCTGCTGACACACCCAGCCGACGCATCTCCTCACCACTTTTCGTGTTCCTCACCCCACGCGGACACGTTCAACGCTGCAACCCTGATGTTTCCACCCTCCACTCCACGAGCTTCTAACACCACCATACGAAGTCGTATCGTAGAATCGTATTTGCGAACGGAATAGTGGTAGAGAGAGAAGGAACGTGAAGTCCCCCAGATCGAACCGGAGCGTGAATGTACTCACATGGGACGCTATGTGAGAGGCCTAGCCAAGCACGCACAGCAGAGCGCACTATTCTATCAATGCTTATCAACCTTCGGACGGTCAACCCGTAGGTCTGCTTTGGGAGCAAGAACATCCGAAGGTCACACACACACAGACACTAGTCATCCCCAAAGTCTCGGTTAAAATTCGCCAAATAGTAGTTTTGGTATAACAAGCTCATCTCCCAGGTCTTTCACGAAACCATGACTGTGGAATGCGGTTAGGCAGCCGTGATCTGAAACCACAACGAGAAGACATTGAACTACTGAGATTATAGTAAAGTAAGATAACTGGGAAAAGGAAGACACTGTAACGCACGTGTTACTTATTTATACGTTTGTTGATGACGTTCAAGTAGAACGGCCAAAACATAATGAGTAATAATGACTGATATCTCATGTATAAAGAAATATATCGGAACAACGGCAGACGAGTTCGTTCCAAGACCGAACGTGGAGGGCCCGGATTGCGTTTCGTACGGTACACGAATTTAATTAACGGTCGAACTGTTCGACTCTAATTGCCTTAATCCACGGTAAACATGAATCCGTCATTTGAGTTGCTCACACACATCGAGTTGCACCTAAGCAACGGCAATACCTGACAATACCCCGCGGCAGCGTTATAACGAGATCCTTTTCCAAAGCTCACTCGTTATTTTCTTGCCTTTTCAACAAAGCTGAAGGACGTTCGATCATTTGCCGAAAGGATTAGAAAATCTGCTTGAGCTAAACACTCTTTCTTCTTTTACTATGCTTAGATGTGATCTGGTGCGATGCTCGACACGACTTTTCTCAGCTCCCCGTACATTTTAGCTCCTAATCCAATTTTTTGTTTCTCTCACTCGATAAAACAACGTTCAACTTAGAAACTGGTGGTGCTTAACGCTCCGGAATTTATTAGGCTACTGCTACATATACTAACACCTTAATTCAAAGTCCGATGTGTAGCTGATTTATTTTTATTTTTTACTGAGTGCACACGGGACCGAGTCTCTATGTCACTGCAGCCTTGCTCCCCATCACAGAACCGTCAGAGTACCATGACAGTGCATCCGCCTCACCCTGGAGCGGCCCTCTTTCCGCCGCTCACGTGAGTGCACGGGGACGCTGATTGGTAGGACTATCAACCGTATT
This sequence comes from Pachypeltis micranthus, assembly GCA_020466155.1. Classification (NCBI taxonomy): domain Eukaryota; kingdom Metazoa; phylum Arthropoda; class Insecta; order Hemiptera; family Miridae; genus Pachypeltis; species Pachypeltis micranthus. Next base: position 48,295,014 of record CM035770.1, on the reverse strand, counting down.
TTTGATAAAAGAATAGCATTAATAATTCTGGAACTACGGGCGAAACACTGCGAAAACAATTAAACAACACAATGGCGTTAGTTCCTGGTGTAACTCCTGATAATTTAATTATCATTATTAAATTGTCGTACAGGTAACTTATTGGACTACTTTTATAATATTTTTTGGAACGCCAGTATCACGTGAGCGCTGTTTTAGTCGCTAAGATGACTAACTATAGTTGGTCTTGGACCGATTTTGGCGCACGCCCTTATTTTCAGGTTTCATTGACCTGCAAGTTAAATTTCAAGTTTATGTTGATTGGTTTCACCTTTTCTTTTCGCATGTTCACAGACACACGGACGATTTTTCCTAATGGCGCTTTTTCCGCCGATTATCTAACTTGCTTAGGTTTTAGCGCTGATTGTTAAGAGCTCGTCGCAAATGTATCGAAGAACCTTCGGAGAAAATGGAAATTTCACTTCTACTTCTGCGCAAAGAATAAAGGCTCAACACGTTAACGCGCGAAGTCAGACGAGAAGGGAAAAAGATCCAGATTAATTAAATCCCGCCAGCTGTTGAACAATTAGTTTAACTCTCGCGAATTAAAAAGTCAAACAACTGCAATTATTGCTGCCTAAGAAAAGTGTTCGTCTGAAACGAAATGCCCTTCAAAGTCTCGATTGTTGACTTCGCTTTGATTGTTCTAAACAATGAACAGTTGCCCAACGTAGTTTGGAAATGAATTCCTCCGAGTTCACTGAAGGTTTTCAAAAGAACTTTCCTAATTTATATTGATAGAACTTTCATTATTGAGGAAGTTTTGTATTCCACTTTCTTGTTTTCTCAAGTCTGTTGGGTTAGCAAGTTGGAACAATCGGGAGAGGAACAGTTGACGAAGCAAGAATGGAAAACACAGTTTCATTACGAGAGAAAAAAAGGAATTCTTCCCTTTGGGTGTCACCCCTCACTAGAAGGATTTATTTGCCATTCGGGGTCCAGTCATTGTGAATGAGTTGTAGGCGATGAACTAGTAACGGACCACCTCCTTGAAAGCACCTCGCGAGTCATATTCTTCCGGGAGCAGAGGAACTTCGGATTAGGCTCGCCGAACCAACTACGTCAATCTCTTCTCTTCCCCCATTTATATATGTCTGCACTGTGTGACGTACTCGGGGAATTCTTTTACAAATTACCGGCGTACAGAACACGAGTGAAAGTCGTGTCTGGGCCCAAAAGAAACGAACAAATTAAATACACTCAATTATACTCACTTGATGAAAATAAAAAAAATTATGCCTCTCAGGAAAATACTGGGAAATGAAATTATAAACCAAATAGGACCCACTTGACTTTAATCAGTAAAAAATAGAAATGAAATGAAATGAACTCCTTTTAGACTGAAACAAATAACCTATGCTCGGATTGTAGTACATGACAATAAAGGGACAGTGGGGAAAATGAAACACCAAGCTCTGATCGCTTACCTTACTTCACACAATATAAGGGGAATTTAAACACTGGCTTAAAAAAAGGGGAAGATTCGTCAGCGATGTCGGTAGCCGTTCTGACTCAAATGTGTCTCCCCCGCTAGTATAAACAGCGGCGAACTGCACAGGTGGCGGCAACAGTGTTGCCACCATCGGCGGTCCGCCGCAAACCATTACACTGGTAGAATTTATTGAGTTGCCAACGAAAAGGTGTACTATGGAACTCTCAACACGATTTTCTAGACAAAGTTTGTTGTTCACGAGTTTTGGCACAACCGAACTGAAAATCGAATCAAACCAAAATATTTGGTGCGTCGCATCACTCAACTTTCTCAGCCACAACCGATCAAATCTTCAAACTGGCGACGCCCAAGGTTCCGGAATGCATTAAGTTGCTCCCATTTATACCACGACCATTATCGGCTAACCAATGCATCGGAGGATAGTGTAAAATTGGATGTCGATCGTGTACTCTGTGTTACGGGCACAATTGGAACCAGTGGTGAAAACGGAACGGAACGAGATTTAGCCGCTTAGCTCACTAAAACGTCTACCGCAATGGTCGAAGACGGAAGAGGAACCAGTGGAGGGAGCTGTGACGAAAAAAGGCTGCCGGCAGCCCACGTGATCGGTCGTTTTAATCAATCTTGCACAGGCTGCCGAACTAAGCTGACCTTTCTGTAGAAAAAGACATCGGTCATCGAATAAAAATTGTGAGGAACTATAGTAAGTGATATGGCGGTGGTTCGAATTTCTGGGGTTGCTCTTAAGTATCTTATGACTGTTGGTAAACTTTCACTGTGTAGGTACTTTATTAGACTTGCAGGGCTTACAAGAGTAACTCACTAAATCACGTTTCTCCAAAATTGTTAATTTTATTTTGGTTCTTTCATAATTTTACTAATAATGACAACTTTACGGTATTGTTGAGCCATTTCTAACTATCCATAAAGCAATGCAATCAAAATGGCCAGAGAACTGTTTTTGCGAAGAAACACATTTGGTGTGTTGATCTCCAATAGAACCATAGTTAGTTTTGAATTGATTGTTCTCGCTCTTATTTTGGCGTCCTACGATGATTTGTAGGCTCCACACTAAATTCGGGCGGATTCTTTCAATCGCTACCGCGGACACACACACGCCGTTTTCCCAAACCGGTGTTTTTCGTGTAAGAGAAGTTAAACGTATCATCAAATTTAGTTCGGAAATGCATCGTGGGTAACACAAGTTTCCTAAAATTCGCGGCCTCACACCTTCTAACACCTTTGCGGCTCACAAATGGAATCATTTTCCACGAAAATTCGCTAAAAACCTCAAGTTCAATTTCGGTTGTCATTTTCCATTCCATTAGATGCCAGAAACGGAGAAGACGATAGAAATGTAATGAAAGCAGAAGAGAAACCATCGATTTGTATGGACGACGATGAATTCGAGGTAGAATTGGGAGGCCCATAAAGCTGTTGACCAGAGCCGAGTTAAGCAAATAGATGGCTGATGGGTTATAAGTCTTCTATTGAGCAATTCATCACAGCCGACCCCGTCCGACTCAAATCTCCTGCGAACTACGATGAATCACGAGAAGTGACACTTTGAAAGGGATCAGGCCGTTCAATGTGGAAGCTCTTGGAGATTAGACGACCTTCCCCTTCCTCAATGCCACCATAACTCCCTCCATCCAACTCACTTCAACCTAATCATCTAATGGCGGGTAATCAAGAGGGAAAATGGATCTTACCACTTTTCCGGATACTAATGAAAAATGGTTTTGCGGCGACTAGCTCGTAAATGGTGGAGTTGTTACGATCTTATGAACGTCTTGGAGCTCTGTATTAGTTACCACCATCTGTCTTCATTATGGTGGCAGTGGGCCTGCAGTTCACATCAAGTGAGAGATAGCAGACCCTCATTTGGATATGTATATGCAGCGGATTGCGCAGCTCATATTTTTTAAATATCCACATTCCAACAGTTGGCGATAAATAATTTCAAAACGCAAATGAGGAAATGACGCAAGGGAAAAAACTGCAAATTATTGCGCAACGTTTATCATTTTTATGCACAGCTTGACGTAGTCTCCATTCGATTCAGCATCTAAAAGTACGAGTAAACGCAACAAATCATGACCTGACTACAATGGAACGCCGAAAATTACATAATCCAGGCGCCTATTGGCAATTGGCATGACGTGACGAGTCAATCTCGTGGGTGGGTGGAGTGTGAAGAGAGGAAGTGCAAGTGATGACACGATTACTTACGCTGTATTATCCCGCAAGTTCTTTCAATTATTGGCTCCCTATAATTACTATGATTTCACTGTTCTCGGTCCAGACGCAGTCGTTCACCCCTGAGACTCGTTACATTCGATTCTGCACCGAAAAATACCTAGAAAACGATACCAACCACGACGTAAATGTTATAAACTGCAAAAATTACATTTTTGTCCGTAACAACCGGCCACAACATAACAATAATACAACAAATTCGTAGGCGATTCATGAGACTGTCAACGTGACTTTTTAGAGAAGGTTTCTGTCAACCGTTTTGGAATTATTTGGTGAGAAGTGAGTGGAAGGGCATTGGTTTGTGTAGTAGCTCTGAAGTATCTCGTTATGTTCTCATTGTATTGATAGATTATTGGCGTTCCCTGTTGATTTGCGGGCTGAATATCAAAATTTAAGTGATTTGGTCTAGCTTGTGTTCATTTACATACACACTTCTACTTCCAGTTCAAAATGAGTAGGTTTTGCTGATTAACAAGCTAACCCAGGGGATTTGCAAGAGCGCTTCTCTAGAACTTTCTATCTCCCTCTCATCGTAATTTGTCGAGTGGGATAGTCTGGCAATTGCAGGGCGTTGATCATTAAATACCTCACGAGTTATCATTAAATACCCTTCCGAAGGCTGATGAACTCTCACAGTAACGCAGATGTGGAACCACTTCAGGCTCCCAAAAGTTGAGCCTTCATCCCGAGCAAACATCGACGAAACGCTGCTCCATCTGCTTTGCAAATAGGAGACTGAGGTCGGGACGGGTTGTCAAATAGCCGCGACCACTTGCCAGAGGACCGCGAAACTGCCTCTGAAATCACTCGAGGAAATGGCGGAGGTACGTGTCGTCGGCAGGACTCGACGGAAACCAAGAAAACTTCGCAGGAGTTGAAGTTGAGGTCGTGAGCCTTCTCCAATTGACGCTTTGCATGTCCCTTCCAGGGTTTGAATTATTTATGGGCGGCTGTGAATTCGTTTTTGGTCCGTGGATCGGTTTCTACGAACTTCGTAATAAACCCAATTTTGAGTTGAGGACATTAAATAGGCGATATCAGTTGTTTAATGGCGATTTAGGGTATTGGAGCTCCAACTATGAGCGCTATCATTTTTCCAGTCTACATATGTGACTGAACACGATTGAAGGAGAACTGCTGAAGCTACGCATGTGACGGTAGAAGAAGAGTACGAGCAAAATCGATTCAAAAATAACTATAGTTATTAGAGTAATCAAAACAACGAAGTATGGGGAATGAATATAATTTAATGTATGTACGGATATCTATATGTTGTGTTATGTGTATGTGTTTATGCAGTAGCCGCCCATAGAGATGAATAAGTATGTGCTACGTCTATTATTTTACACACAGCATGCCAGGATTCGGCGATGGTGGGAAACTCCACACAATGACCACATGATCCTTACAGTTTAGGCTATGATAGGAAAACTACAAGCCTTAAGAAGAGGGAGTGGAGTACCTATCCCCCCCCCCTCGTCAGTACAATAAGTTGCACAAAATTCCCCATCTCAGCTAACCACATAAACTGGGCTCAGCCAAGAGGTCTGGCTCGACATACCAAGAGGCCAGGAACGCAGGAGGGGCCTGCTGTGATCCAGATGGGAGGGGGTGGTCCCACTCTTGAGGTTGTCGCCATGGTGCAGACCACAGACATACAGACGGATCAATAAGGGGTGGCCGAGCAGGTGCAGGAGTTTATGGGCCCGGGAACTGGACAGCGATACCACTGGGTGCCCTGGCAACAATTTTCCAGGCAGAGCTCTTCCCAGTGATGGTCCGTGTGCAGTACTTCCTACACAGGTGTATCAAGTCGAAAAGAATATACATTATGTCGGATAGCCTGGGTGCATTTAAAACCCTAGCTTTCTACATCATCACGATGGGGCTAGTTTAAGAATGCCTGACTGGCCTGGAGACCTTGGTGAGGGAGAAGACGTTGACAATATTGGGTGCCAGATCATACAGGGATAGAAGGAAATGAATGAGATGAATTGGCTAGGAAAGGATCTAGGCTTCTCAGCCCAGTGGGATCTGAGCCCTTCGTAGGGACTCACCGAATTTGGCAAGTAGGAGGAGAAGTGCAGGGCACCTAATAGAGGAATGTGCCAGGCCAAAGGCAGTCAAGTTTATGAAACCCTTCAGGGATCAAATAAGAGAGATCCTCAGTCTGGAGATAGAAAGTGTATGGAAGGTACGTTGCCTTTTCACCACATATAAGTCATAGGTGCGTTTTGTGCGAGAATGTTGGAGACGTCGCATCAGCGAATACCAGCTCCACGGAGCAGGGGATGGAACTTGGTGGAGATGAGGTGGCTCATGTATGCCCACATAATATGCCGCATTTAAGGATTTCCCCGTTGCATCAGATTTGTGGAAGGGGGTGGGAAAAGGAGGGTGGTAAAAAAGCGATGGGCATGATTTAAAAGAAAGCCGCTAAGGTGCAGATGGGTTGTTATGGGTCAAATATGGCTTCGACAACACCACCAGTCCGAAATAGCATGTAGCTCAACTTTGTTTACGATACAAGTCTTATACTGGTCATTATATAGTTAGGACCCACTACAAAAGTTGTTGAATTCAGTTTAATGTCGTTTGGTCAACTAAATTTTTGTTTGCAGTGTTTCCTCTAAAATTCCAAAACAGTGAACACGAACCACTACGAAAAAATTGGTTGTGGCATGAGTAGTAGCATCACAACAAATTGTGGAAGTAACATTTTACCAAGTTTAAATGAATTGATTGAAAAATAGGTCGCATTAGTAGCTACATGTACATGGTGCTGAAGAAAGTATGTTGGGGCGAGACGCTCTCCTCTGGCTGGTGAGATTTTGTGGGCGAGCGCTCCCGATGTAAAGACAACACCGTCTGGCCATTAAGTCAGAGTACTAGAGTCAGTTAGTTGGTCGTGGTCTTTATATACTAAAAGAAAGGTAAATGGGATGGTGGGAGGGGGGAGGTCATGCACCTCTGGGGAAACCCACTAGAGGTGAAAGGAGAAGAATGTAAGTAATGTGCGTCTTAAATAGTCTGTTGGTTGTTGATCCTAAGTCTTTTTTGATTAGGGTGGTATGTAAATCCGTTATTTTGGTTCTAAGTGTGTTGTCCATATGCACCTTACTTACATTCTTCTCCTTTCACCTCTAGAAGGTTTCCCCAGAGGTGCATGATCTCCTTCTCCCCCCCCCCCCTTCCATGACGATCCACCATCCCATTTACCGTTCTCTTCGTATATAATGACAGCGACCAACTAACTGACTCTAGTACTCTGAGTTAATGGCCAGACGGTGATGTCTTTACATTGGAAGCGCTCGCCCACAGTATCTCACCAGCCAGAGGATATGAACTCACCTAACAGGTACGTTAACTTTAGTCATTTACCTACTGGCGGAACTAACCCAATTACTTTAATATGTTGGGTCGCACCAGATTCGTTCGCTTTTCTTTTGGCTTATCCTAGTGGTGTTTTTCTTCCCTTCCTACTTCGTATCTTGTCATTTGATTTAGAAAGCAAAGCGCTGATCGATTCTTTGCATAATACAAAACTTGGAGTAAGCTGCTTTAGCAAAAACCCTTTTTAAATATTTATTTCCAGTTTCTCATCGGAATTCAGTAGAATCCCCCCCACTCATCCTCCCGCTCTGATCTCAAACGGTCATCATGTTCAACGATCCGCTTTTACAGGTTCACGTCGGTTTTTGTCTTTGAAAGCGAGAGGAACTCAAGACTTAATGAAACGACATCTCTTTGAAGTAAAAGAAGATACTTTCCATTTCTTCTGGAACATCTTCATTACAAAACCGTCACTTTAAAAGTTTTCTAAAGGTGACCGCCGGTTTTTGGAAATTCTTTTAAACCCTTTTGAGGAGTCTTCCAATTATGAGAAACTGAGCCGTTCCCAAGCGGTCGCTTCAGTGGATTCGGGTTGACGTCGTCGAAGTCGGTTGACACGGACGAATCTGTCGAGTTCATTTTTTTTGCGGTCGACTTATCCTTTGTGCTTTTAACGAATTTTCTTCAACTTCTTTTGTTTTCAGGTCTCGCGGAAATTGAATGAGAGTCAATTCAAGCTCGGCTTTTATAACCGTGGAACTTTATTCGACTCATTCCTCACAGTAGAAACTCACATGAGTCGGTAACACATAAAAACGCTCCTGCGACGTACATGAGATCAAAGCCCCATCGTTGTCCATGCTCAGTTACGCATTTACTATGAAAATTAAGAAAAAACGGGGGAAAACACGACGCGTCACACCGACCCACGTAGGTTCAGCCATTTTCACCGCTCTGGCAAGTAACTCGACTGTTTTTCCCACAATTAGTGTGAGCCTGTTAGAACTGAATGTTCTACAGTGAGAAAATGATCGTGCACGACGTTCCTGATTTATACCACGACCGTTATTGAGAGACCTATTTGTAGCTTATTTATGGGACTGTCAACTTTTTTGTACTTGAAAGTTCGTGTTTATTTTTCTTGAGTTATGGAGTAAGCGCTGTGAAAAACACTACTCGATAAAATGACGGTATTTTGACTTCCAGTTTTAATTGGGTTGCCCCTGATGTTGAGCATAGTTACACTTTCATTGTATAGGTGGGACATTGGAATACCAGCACGATTTTTATGAGCGGGGTTTATGAAGAAAGAACTATATGAAAATGTTCGTTAAACAATTTTGATAATTCATTGCGCTGCTCCACAAACAATAATGTGGTACTTGTACCTTGGTCGTACGCCGGACCCCCATATCCTTTGGACATAAGCTGATTTCCAGACGCTCCTGTGGGCTTGATACTTGTGTCTCATCTCGTGAGTGAAGTATCTGGGGAACTGGCATGAGACCAGACGGAATATAATAAACATCAAGTCATCAAGCTATGCACGGGGGTATAATTCTGACATCGCGCGTAATATTTAGTCCTTCGGTCTAGTGCCGGATTTTGGCGCTAACATATTTCAAACATTTGCTCTGATTTTTGTCATCCCTGCAACAGCTTCCTTTTCTACAAAAGTGTGTTAATACTCTCGGTATGCCCAAATTGTTGCCGTGGAAGAAGTTAAATTAATACAGCGGGGAACCAATTTCGTGCGACCACCGATGCACGAGGAATGAGAGAGTTGTGAATTAATATCTGGTCGCGCGAGGGTAGGGAATCGATGGTTCTCCAATATTGAGGATGCCCGGGCCGCCCATAATATGAGGGATGGAGGATTTCAAGGTATTTCCTACAATATTCGACGGAAGAAGTTTAATATTGTAGAGAAAGGAAGTCCATTAAGGCGGCTGTCACGGGTTCATATGTAGAATGATTCACTACCAGAACGCGCCTGAATTAATCTTGCGGGGTGGCGCAATGCTAAGCGAAACCAAATTGGTAAACCCACGTCTAGGGCGAGACTAGGACTAGGACCTGTCACTTGTCAGATGTGAAGCATCGGAGATTTGAGAGAGGTGTGTAATTAGTTTATTGTAATTAAGTCGCCCTCGACGTTCGATGACCTGAAGGAGCAAAGGAATCTCAGGGGGTCAGTTCCTCTGCTGGAACGACAACAATGTGCCGCCTCAACCAGACTTCAAAGGTCAAATGACTCAGCCAGTTAGGATGCTACCAAGGTCCGCTTGTGTACCAGTGATCTTCCTGAATGACAAGACTTGCCCTCAACAACCAGATTAAATAAAGTTAACGTACCTGTTAGGTGAGTCCGTCTCCTCTGGCTGGTGTGTTGCTGGTGGCAAGCGCTTTCGATGTAAAGACATCATCGTCTGGCCGTTAAGTCAGTACTGACATTTTCTCACCACGAAAAATTCCATTTTCTATAGGGGTGAGACACCAGGAACAAAGATAGGGTTCTCCAGATTCCCAATCAATACTCGCAAGATCGTTTGTAAAGCCTGGTGCGAAAACTGTTATAGAGGAAAAAGCGCTACATGGATACGAAAATGAGAGGTGGCGATTAGAAGCGAAAGACACAATAAGTAGTTATTAATTTTAAGACTTTGTACGCTTGAACGTTGATTACTGGCGTGCGAGAAGGTCAAAGGGCTGCACAGTCTTAACTCCGCCTCATTATAAAATGAAAACAATTAACCCGTCAATCCCCTGAGGCCAACTTTGTCACTCCCATACGCCCTAACGGTTAGCTCGTCATGCCCAAGCCCTTTTGCTCATTCGTGCTACGTCCTAGCGACAATAACATCAGCGGAAGCGTCGCAGATGATTCTGAACTCTCATTCTACCGTTCCACCTCATATTACGTTGACTAGTATTTTGATAGCAACTGATTCCACCCAACTCTCATCTGCTTCTTTCGCCCATTCAACGTGGGAAGGTGGAATCAGCTTCGCACTTTACGTGGAAATGTTCATTGAGGTTTGGCGAATGAGTCAATCCTCAAGACTGCCAATCTGACTTTTCTGGAAACGTATCTAGCCTCTCTCTCTCTTTCTCTCGCTCCCTCCCTCACCCCTCTCCTCTCATAAGTTACTCATGCGATTAATGACAAAACGTTGTTGGTAGGTCCAGTAGATCAGTAGATAGGAAGATAAAGCATGAAACTTCGACAAATGAGTCCGCAAAGATCCAGGTGGTACCTTCTGACCGAACCTCAATAACGTACGAAACTGATTCTCTCTGTAAGATACGACAGTCAATTATCACAAACCTTTTCATTCAAGAGGATCACATACACGATGAGTACTCGATAAAGGTCGTGACATAGGTTAGGGCAGCCCAAAGATTCTGGAACACTAACCACCAGTATCTATGAAGGACGTTAAATCGAGTTCTATCGGAGTAATTACTCGTAGTAATTACCCTGCAAATTATTACACAATGGTTTATTATTCTCATGAACAGCTTGACCTAGTATTACTGCTCCGAGACCCATTCCATTCGATTCAGCATCGAAAAATACTAGTAAACCATACGAAACATGACCTGACTACAATGGAACTACGGAACCTAAATATTCCCTCGGCGCCAGGCGCCCGTAAAGCTCGGTAGGGATTTATGATCCGATGTAGGGGTGTGCGGAGGAAGTGGCCCTCACCTTCCTCCACCCTGTCGGGCAAAAAGAGTCGCGGAAATTGGGACAGGGACATCCAGCGAACCTTCGGCAATTGACACGACGTTGCGAGTTGAGCGGGCGTTGCGAGTCGAGCGGGCAGGTGGTTTTAATAAGACGGGATGGAGGGAGGGAGTACTAACGACGAAACGTTGACTTCCGCTGTAGTTCCCGCGAGTTCTTGCAATTAGTTGACTCTAATAATTACTGTGATTTCCCTATACTCAGTTGTACACGTCTGATACTCATTACATTCGAACCAGGATGTAAAAATACCTTGAAAATGATACGAAACACGACTTATTTGCGATTATACTGCGTTTCGTTAATTTTTTTAACCATTTTTGTCCATAACAACCATGGGCTTCGTCTGATAGGCCGAGATGGCGGGCACAACTAGATACCAAATGGGATTTATGTGCGAAAGAACGAATTTTTTAGACCACGTTAAAGGCACAAAACGGCCCGGACGGCGGACGAACATTGCAAATTTGGAATCCCCATGTCTTGAAACGTAAAGTATCAAATTTTGAGGGGGGTTGTAAAAAATTTTTCGTGACCGAAAACATGGGGTTATTATTCAAAATGAATAATAAACCAAAAGCCATTTGGATTAGTTTGGAGAGCGGTGAAAATCGCTGAACTGACGTGGAGCTGAGAAAGCTTAAGTTCTAAATATCTGGTGCGTGGCAACACAACTTTCCGCAACCTCCGTAAATTCCACGCCCCGCCATATACGGGCGCTGTATCTTCATTCTACGCGTTTCTACGGGAACATTTATGGAGAACTGAAAATGCGTACTCATTAGAGTTAGTTGAGATTACTTCGTTAATTTGATCCAAATCGTTTGACGCGTTTTTGAGAAAATTGTTAAACCGGTAAATTAGTATACGAAAAATCTTGTTTTCCGGGCTATCATGGCTTATTTGTCCGTTCAACAGGTAGATACAGAAATAATCACGTCTAACGAAATGTGTGTACACTCGGGAAGATTGATGAAATCAAGTGACGTAGTTACTCGGGAAATGTTCAATAATGTTCAAACTAACATAATTTTCACCACATTTTAATTTTTATCTCTTCTCAATGGGCTGTCAGAGGAACATTTATTAAGACCAATACCTACGTAATAAACTATTTGACCAATCTAATTTAACTAAACTAATTCAAATTAACTATTTGAAAACATTCTGTGCGTTTGTGGAAAACCGTTGAAGCCGTTTTGCCAAAAGGCATTAAAAAAACCTATTTTTGCTTTTAGGCTTATTGCTTAGGCGTTCACCGTATTTTCATGGAGGTATGTGTGAGAAGAAAAGTTTTCTACTAATTAGCCGAAGATAATTTGAAAGTTTAACCTTGTTTTCGTGTCTACGAAAAATCACGAAAAAACAAAAAAGAACCAGGTCAATCGATCAAGACGTTCTCCCGCAAATCGAAGTACGCACGAAGTCGAAATCAGGTTTTTAGAATTCACTAGGCCTCAAAACGTAATGATCTGAAGAAAACCACAACTTTTTTTGACACGATTACAGTACATTTCCCTTATGGTCGGGGAAAGTAAAAAAGAACTCAATATATTAATAAAGTTAACGTATCTGTTAGGTGGGCTGTGAATATGGTGTCGCATTTTGTGTATACGGACCAGATACTCAGAACACATTAAATCTCTTAGTAGGAACAAAGACGATTCAAACTTTGCAAACCATCTCAAAACAACTGGACATGAACCTACCAAAATACAGGACTGTACCACCTTACTACACAAACAATACAAAGGACGAAAACTGAACATACTAGAAAACATGGAAATTTATAAACAAAAAAACTTCAATGGACAGATCATAAATGAACAAATCAACACAAAATGCGACGGCCAGACGATGACGTCTTTACATCGAAAGCGCTTGCCCACAGCAACTCACCAGCCAAAGGAGACGGACTCACCTAACAGATACGTTAACTTTATTAATAATTTGCCTACTGGCGGACATAACCCAATTGCTTTAATAACTCAATATATTTCTATTTTAGATATTTTTATTATTAATATTCTCGTATAACATTTTGCGATTTATTGGGCGTGTGAGGTGAGAGTTCCCACATAGTTTCGTGAACGTCTCGTTATTCTTCGAGCTGTTTATGAGGAACCCGCCAAACGTCAGGATCCGGGGGAAGTCGCGGTTTCGTTTAGTTCAGAAACGATACGAGCAAATCCCGGGTTACTCATTATTATAGGTTTAACGTTCACCACTCGGAGATTGTGGGGAAGTTTTAGGTGTCGAATTGATGGAGGCGAACTTCCTGTTACCGATAGCGTAATATCCGTAGGGGGTAAACCGTTCCTCCGATAACTTTCCCCATTTTAACTCCCTCGAATTTCAGATCTATGAGACGAAGTTCTAGTTTAGGAGAGAGCCCTCGATTGAAGAGGATCCTTGAGGGAAGAGCTGACGGCTGCGGTGCCGACAAATATTTCAGGTCGAATTCCAAGGAAATTTGTCTTACCCAAGTTAAACTTCTCGTCAGGTTAGAAGCTGCTGGAGGCAACTAATACGAGGATTGTTCAAAATTGAATACTACAGGAATTCGGTAAAGACGTGAGATTACCACAAAACCAAGTTCTATAATTGCTCTAGCTGTTAATGCCGTCACTTTTCACTCAGTTCATACGAACGTGGTAAAACGCAGAAACTGGTAGCACTTGGAATTCTGGGAGCAGTTCTGGAATTCATTAAAAAGCAGCGACTTATTCAACGATCTTTGTTGAGCGATCGGCGTATAATGTGACTATCCCCACGATTTTTCTGGGAAGGTTCTGAAAACGATTCCGGAATTATAGGGGAAGTGCTCCTACTAAAAATGAGTCAACTAACGAGTTCGTCTGAATTCTGGCATTTATGTTTTTGCTCCTGACTATTTAATGACTGTCGTTAGTATTCATTGTATGGATGGCTCTAGGGGAGATAGGCGCGGATAATAGGCAGAAAGAAAGGAAGAGAGAGAGAGAGAGAGAGAGAGAGAACAAGAGAGAGAGAGAGATATTTTGTTCATTTTCTAACCAGTTTGATGGGGGGGGGGAGGGGGCACAAGGCTCAGACTTTACGATTCCCTATGGAACTGTCGACATAACAACAAAGAGATTGAAAAAAAAGTCTGGTAATGCAAACTGAGTGTACAGCGCCGCGTCGTAGAAAAGCTTCCGCTGAGAGATTTTTCGTTCTCTTCGCCGGGAGCTAAGAATCTCATACACCGAGTTCGTCGCGAGTCTGTTTTTGTCGCGTTTTCATTCCCTGGGATGCGTAATGTACAAACCGTGAGAGTGGGCTCTACAGTTGGGGAAACGCTCTTCTCAGGAAAAGGAATTGCTCTCTTGGAACAACACAATCGACGAAGCGAATGAAAGTGGTCTCGGACGTAAACGGTTCTTCACACTAACTCGTCTCTTTCTCGCCGGTTGTAAATGAGAAATGACTGGGCAGAGGAGGTTTCTATCGCGGCTTTGTTCCACAGAACAACGGGTTTCCTTTAGCCTCGTAGGTAAACATTAATAAGTGATCCAACCGAATGAAAGATAGAAGCCCCGCCTGTAGGATAAATTTTATTTTTCTCAGGCCAACGGAAAAGGAAAGGGATGTAACCAGCCGGAAAAATCGGCTGAATTTCATCAGATCTGTACGTTAAGAGGCTTCTTGAATCGAAATAACACAAAATCGGCGCGTGGTTTGTGTGCAATTGAAAAATGAACTGAGCAAGTCACGCACACAACTTTCCTCGGCACTGTCAGTTTGTTGACTCTTTACTAATCTTGACTCTGGAAACTAATCAAATCGGGTTTTCATTCTGCTTATAACAACAACGTTGTACGTGGCAGAAAGGATGCAGTTATTCCTTTCTGGAATTTATTGTGCTGCTCCCACTTGTGCCACGTCCGTTATTGTGCAATAAGTTCACAGGTGATGTAAGAGGCTGTCAACGCGATTTTTTTTTAGAAGGATCCCGTTCCCCGTTTTGGAATAATCGAGTAAAAACTGTGGGAAGAGGTAGTGGGTGAAACGGTGGGGGTTGAAACTCAGACATTTCTGGAGGAACGCTTACATTTCTTTCAAGCGTCATCAAACGCTCGTCATATAGGGTCTCGATTGAACTACCACGTTCAATTTATCTGAAGATCCCAGTACCATTTGAGTGGAGTTTATAAGGAAAAAACTACGGTACAATCGATTTGCGTCGAAATGTTTTGTAATTTATTATGTTGTTCTCGTCATTTTCTCAAATGTGAGAATTTATGGTATTATTGTGCTATCTAAAGCAGTCTACATCGAAAATTTAATTAAAATCGTTAGTGCCGTTTTCGGGAAACAAAATATTCGGTGTTTTCATTACTATTATAACTATACTTAGTTTTGGGCCGATGTCGCTCAAACGCTTATTTTGGCGTGCCATGCGTCTTTCGTGTCTGAAATGTAAAGATTTGAAGAGAACTGAAAATTCTTCAGCCGATTACATAGCTTCTCTTTCTACTTCGTAGAGCAAGGACAATAAAAATGTTCCGGGTTTGATGATTACTATGATAACCGCTCACAGTTTTGATCCTCACTGCAGGTTGAGTTTGGGATTTGTAATGATCTGGTTCAGCTGTTTTCTCTCAATCCCAACTACTCTGTACCCAGCACGGGTAGCTTTCTCGTATGTAAGAAGCCGTTTGATTTGGTATTTAATATAAAACTAATTTTTCCTACCTCGTCTTCTCGACTCGTCGGTTAGTTCCCTTTAGTCATTTTCGAGGGATGACATCCAACTTACAAAACCACCCTGCTCCGCCCTTTAATGTTACGTTGAACTTGAACTGTCGACGTTTTTCTCATCCTAAAATTGAAATTGTTACGAAGACGTTGGTACTGTCGCTCTCAACCCGTCAGATTTTGGGCCCCCTTCAAAACTCAGTGGGCTCCAACGAATTTTCGCTTGCAGAGATAAATCTGGACGAAGGGACGAGTTGCGGAAGAAGCTTGACCTGCCGGAAGGTTCTTGCAAGCCGCTAGGTGGATTACAAGAGCGCCGGTGCGAGCCAAAGAACATTAAGGCCCAAATTGGGATCCAACGGGCTTGAAATTGTAAACTCAAATACGTCCGGCTAATGAGGCAATATCTAATCTCCTTGTCGCCGCTTTACTCTTGGGCAAAAAGGGGAAAAAAACCTAAGCTCTTTCCCGTTCAATTTCCTCCATTTCTCATCTTTTATCCCTTAAAAGCTCTAACTGTTAACGTTCGACGTTATAATTTAATTCGCTCATATTCGATGGAATTGATTATCAAATTCGTTTAATTTTCCTAAGAAAGAGAATACCTGAAAAGGTAGTTTCGATTGAGGTCGCTGAAGACTGCTGTGAAGTAATTTGCCAAGACTGCCATCAACCTGAAACGCCGCTTGGAGCAACGTAGATTTCCTCTTGCGTGATTGAATTGGATTCCTATAAATGAAGGAGATCCCCTTCTCCATCCACCCTTCAGCTCACAAAGCTGAACAGCGTTTTATTACACGGGATTCCACTTGATTTGAAAACGCGACGAAAGCTTAAGATACACTTAGAGGACCGCCCGGATTGAAGATTGGAAATCCGTTCGTGTTGACTCGAAGGCTCGTTTAAAAGGAAAACCGTACTCCTTTTCCTTCTATCAACTCTATTATTGGTATTGTAAATACCCCATGCAGCTATCATTCGACAAAGGTGAAGGGTTTGATGGGGTTATAGCCAATTCGCTCTCGGCACAAAATACAATTATTATTATTATTTTAAATATGTGTAGTGGTTCGGAAAGACTGCTTGCTGAAGCTTATTTGCACCTGCATATCCTACCTGCTTGGCCATTCATTTGCTACAGGATACAACGAATATCTATTTAGCCCACTTCTTGAGCCAAAAAAACGGCGAAAAAGTGGAAAATTAAGGGAAACAAAAAGGTTGAATATGATTCGCACTTTGAAATAAAATAGAAGACTTTGTTGTTTTTGGATTGGTATATTTACATCGTGGAGTTGATCACCCTTGGCTAACAACACTCACAAAGTAACTGGAAAGGAAGGTATGATCTTCGATGATAAATGTGAGAGGTAAATGAGGCTGGCTGGAACTCCGTTTTGTCAGGGAGGATCTTGAGGTCGCACGTGATTGTTCTTTCGTTTGCTCGTCGTTTTTCTTAGATTGTGTTTTCACAATTTTATTTCGAGTAATTATAAGATGCATCAGATGTGACTTAGACTTTGTTCGGGCAACTCACATCGATAAATGTTATTATTGCGCGTACCGGGGTCGAGGAATGTTGTAGGAAGCTCCGCACCAGATACTCGAAAAATTGTCACGGCCGAGTGTTCCGCTAGAGCCTAGTTTTTACGCGTAATTGTCACGCTCCTCCCTCGGGGACGAAATTCATTATGCATCATAGTTCGTGGATCGATGGTGTCCCTCGCAGGACGTTGACTCGCGGAACTAGCTATTGTTCAACAACCGGGAGATATTAATTAGTCAACGCCAACTTGCTTCCTGAAACGCTAAACCTCTCGACATTGTTCGCCTTCTCGTTTTCAAGAACCATAAATCTCCACCAACCGGGTTTTCACGGCGAAAGTTTTCTGACCCGGCCAACCATAAACTAGGCGGCTACCATGTTGCCTTTAAAATTGCTGACCAAACCGCAGGACGTTGTAATTGTATAGGGTTTAACGACGCGAGAGAGAAAATGGTAGCTGTATGTAGAATGAAGCGCCACATAACTTTCCTTGACCACTGTATATTCGATGACAGGCTACATCCCATCACACATTACAGTAAAGCAGCATGTAGGTCATTTGATGTCAGTGGTGTAAGGTTTTGGGGCAGCTTGCCACTTTCTGTTTCTGGACGCAACCGAGAGGATTTCTAAGGCTTCTCTGATTCGACACTCCATTCGGGTGGCATCTCGTATTTTTGAATTTACTGTTACTTTCATTAGTCTCATGGAATACGAAGGAAAGTCTCGTGATCAGCTCAAAAACAATTCCACAGCCTCAAGTGCAGTCAGCCACAGTGAAGAAGTCCTTACTCAGGCCCTCGATACCGCAAATGACCTGTTACAAGTTCGTAGGATGACAAAATCTGCGACGCGGTGCTGTACACTTAGTTTCCATTACCAGATTTGTTGTTATTTCACTGGTCCATAGGGCAGGGGTTCTCAATCTTTTTAAAATACTGTATCCTGTATCGCTGGAGAGGGAAGGAGGGGTTAAAGTAAACGCTTTTTTTGTACTAGGAAATCGCTTATAGACGAGCAATTCAAAAAATTAAAGAGCTTGGTTCTTTTTACATAGTTCGTCAATGTTCGGCTCAAACTTTGTTAAAGGCAACCTTGAATCGTTCTAATCATTAAGCTTGTTTCTGTACATACGTTAAGCTCGAAAACCCTCTTTCACACAGGTAGGTAATTGAAAATACAATAAAAAAAGGTCACAGCATTTTTTGAAAGTTGTTTGTATTCTTTTTCAATACCGATCCAAAATAGCAACGTAGCCCTCAAATATTTGTTTTTTAACGTTGAACCACACGATAATTTGATTAGTTGTTCCCTGTCGTCAGGATGCTTAAAGTTTTTAGAGAATCAAAAAAAGGGGTCATTTTGTCTGTAGGTGGGAAGTATTCTGTTATACTGGTCTTCAATAAGCTGAGACGGTATCCAAAAGTATTACAGATGTTGTTTTCTAACTCATTTCCCCAATGTGTTATTTTTCTAACCATTGGTCTCTCCACTATCTCCGCGCCAATCTATCTCCTTTCATTTCGCAGACATTTCGAGGATCCAAATTACACCCTGAAAAACTTGAAACTGCTTGGTTTATCGTTAAAAGCAGAGCATTTAAAGTCCCCTTCAAACAATAAGCATACGAGAAATGTGAAAATCACACGAAAATCCCTTAGAACGAAGTGGCAATAGCGAGAGTTTTCATCATAATTTGTGGAAACGATATGCGGGTAATGATGAGACAAATTCATCTCCCGCCCGTCAGTTTCGTTATTTCTTTTTTCACATCCACGTGCCTGCCACAGCGATATTTCAATTCACTGGCTTATAATTCTCGCACGTCATATCATTCCCGGATTTCTCTTTCTTTACACTCGTAGCGTTATATTTTCTAGCATTCCTCTTCGTTCGTGTTTAAAAGGTTTTTGTCTTCTTTGTGTCGCGAATGCCACACTTTTCATTTCTTCAGCCCTACGTAGTTGGAAGGAAAGTTATGTAATTGGCTGAAGAAACAACTTTGAATTTACTTCAACGCTTCACGTTTCAAAGGTCACGGAGTCCGAAAAACACCGTTTGGTTAAATGTTTTGCATGTCTGTGAACACGGTTGCGAGAAAATTGCTGAACCAAATCCATAGATTTAGTCTGTACGTCACCGTGGGGCGACGAAATAGAGAGTATGAGCGAAACCTGCGAAGAAGTGACTGTAATTGTATTGTTCAAATCACCAAATATTTTTTTACCTCAAACCGGCTGAAAAGATTTTGATTACATTTTTACCATGGACAGCTTCAAGTAACACGACAGCACCGTAAAACTATCATATTCGGAGGAATGATGAGAGCATCACTGTAAATAATAAAGCATTTCTTAAGATTTTAGCGCAGTTTTTTTCAGCAAAACACGCACCACGCTAAAATGCATGGAGATCCACACAGTAGGAAAGATATCACTCCGAAATGACGCTTATGGTTGACTATTGAGACACTTTCCTCTGACATCTGATTCAACTTCCTTATAAATCGCACTCAAATAACACTGGCACCCTCAGAAAAATCTGGGTGGTAGTCCAATAAACCACTTATACGCTGAACGTTCATTAACGCTCATAAGATAATTAGAAATAACTCCATAAATTGCGGAATTCAATGCTCCGCCTTTTCACTCACCACCATTTCTCATAGTTTTTACCCCATACTTCAGAAACGACAAACACGATCCTTTTCGGAAAAGTGGAGTTGGCTCACAAATGAACTATTCATGGTTTACTCAATAATGGTCGTAGCAGAAGTAAGAGCGACTCAATAAATTCCGGAATATTAAGCGGGTTCCATCAAGTTCATATTAGATTACAGATTCTCCGAACACAAGGGGAAACGGGTTTGCTCAGCTGCTAGAGAGATGAAAATGCATGAACGTGAGTCTGAGGAAAGTTGTGTGATGTCTTGCACCAAATATTCCATATTGCAAGGCCTCACTGTTCTGCGCAGTTTCGCGTATCATTATAATCTCACAAAGTCCTTTCAGCAAGTTAGTGTTTTACTTGTCATCAAGAAATATGTGGCATGTACAATTGACGGGGGCTGGGTAATGCTTGTGGTGCTTCTCACTTGACACTTTGGATCACCTGGCAATTGATTGCTTATTAATGGTCGTGGAATGACTGGGAGAGCCTCAATCAATTCAGGAACTTTAACCGCTACCGCTTTCTACGTAGACCACGAAGTTATGTTGTACCGCGTTCACTTGTACCGAGTGAGAGGTAGATTGGATTAGAATTTGGAGCCATGAAAATCGCTGAATGTTATAGTGAGGCTAAGGAAAGTTGTGTGAGGCGCTTCTCCCAACATTCAGCTGCGTTGAAAGCTTCAAAATAAAGCGATATTTTATTGATTTATACTTTTCAACTCTCAAACGGAATCGAGTTGATGAACTCTGCACATTTCAATAATATTGTCGAATAGCCGCTCGTATCTCCAACTTATATCATAACAGGACGAGTCCCAAGTTGGTCAGAGCTTCCCCAGCGGCGGGGGAAGGAAAGGATACTTCACAGGACTTCACGCTTGATTTGGGCGTTCCACCTTCCTGCACCTTTTCAAGGGTTGACCAACTTCATCGCGAGCGATATCGAGAGGAAACTCTTTCTATTGTTGACAGTACGTTCGAAATTACTGTACGACGTTCGAAATGAAAGACGGTCCTTCAATGAAGATTTCAAAGGGTAAAACGAGATGTTTTGAGACTATGGAGCTACCGTGGGAATGAGGTTTATTCGCCTGTAAAATATGTGGACGAGTTACGTTTTATTTTTCCACTTCCCTTCCAACTAATCGAATTAGTTTTTACCTCAATTTATACTAGTATATATATAAACGTGTTATTTTAAGTATTTCAAGGAAAGACGAATAATATTATTTTTAAGTCTGAGTCATTATTGCTGTAGGATTCAGGATCCACGTAAGGACCCCCAAGAGCTACATGCATAAATAGGTTGGCAAGTGGGAGGAGAAGTGCAGGGCTGCTGGATGTGCCAGGCTTAAGGTAGTTGAGGTTATTCAATAGACTCTCCAGTGAGCGATGGAGGGAGCCCTTCAGTCTGGAGAGAAAATGACACACGAGAGAACTGGCTGCAAGGATGCAGCTTCAGATTCTGTGGGGTAGGGTGGGAACCGGCTGAACATACTGCTGTCCACTTGCTAGTGGCTTGCTGAAGCTGCAGGGATGAACCTCAAGGTTGCCGAGCACTTCGTACGAGAATGGTGTGCGTGTATTGGAGACATCGCATCAGAGACTACCAGCTCCATAGGACCTCAGGATGGAACCAAGAGTGCATTAGCCTATGTATCGTGTGTTCTTAAGAGTACACAAAAGGCTTTCTTGAGACTGCGTTAGGGGTTCTTCGCCGTTGCCATCAGTATAATTTAAAAAAAGGATTGCAGTACCGTACATAGCTTGTAATTACAAAGGGCGCCGGTATAAATAAACTATGTTTAGAAACGGACACACAAATACAAATGTTGTACATGCTTTTCTAAAATGGGGCTAATCAGATTCAGAGGCTTTTAAACATACAAAGAAAGTTAAAAAAAAAACAAAAGCTTTCAACATTCAACTGATTTGACAACCCTCCTATGAATTAAAGAGCCTTGCTGGGTGTATTGTGGTAACCGGTGTCTTCTTCGCCTTGCTCCTTCGGGTTCTTCGGTTCCTTGCTTAATCTTCTCCTTCTTCATCTCTTTTTCTTCAAGCTTCTTCTTCTGGGAGCATTGCCAGGCGTATTCGTACTCAAGCAGCCATCTTCTTTCACTTCTTATTCTGGCTTCATTTTCTTCGTTTTCTTCTCCTTTCTTCAAATCCTTCTTCAAACTTTTTTCTTTCCTGTATTTTACATTATCTGTTTTTCTAAAAACGTTGAGATCTGAGTTTGAGTCCTCAGAAAACCCTCTTAATTTTTGACACAAATATAGTAGCTTCTTTTACTACAAATGTTGCTTGGTTTTCTACAAATAGTTTCTAAGGGGAGATTTTCCTTTAGAAATGCTATCTACTATCAGCGAAGATAAGAATGGAAACCGATAACAAAACAGACTTATCTTGAATGCTAATGTGTAGTTCTACATTGGAAAAGAAGTTTTCGTTAGTTAGAATGCAGGGCTTGACAGAGGAGTGCTCAAACAAAAATACGTTTCTCTTTTGAAACTACGCCTCGACACTTGGCCGTTGGAGTAATACTGTTCAGAAGTTCGATGCTCGCAGGCAACGCATTACTCTCAAATAATTCAACACTGTAGCTTTTCAATCACCTGGGATGACCCAACGTTCGGCCCGCCGCATGAAACGATTTTAAAGGCTTTCAACTCAACTAAAGGCTCGCTTGCACCGATATCCGGTTCAACGAGTAAAATTGAGGCGGGTTGAAACATTCCGACGCTAAAGGGAAATATGAGGCCGGGTCTATGTTTTTCGAGCAAAGCGCCAAAAGAATTCATCTCAGATTAAAAGTTCATATGCTCACTGGCCTGTGGCTGCGAGAGAACACCAATCACACGATATTTCGGCCGAGTAACCGTCGCAGGGGCCGAACTATATATTTAAAACTCTCACTGGAGCTTTAATTAAAATTAATGAGGAGCGTGAGTGCACTTAGCGCTCAGTGTTGACTTTATGACGAAAATTATAACTTAATTTGGGGGTCATCCATAAATAATACCTCCAACGCTAATTTCAGGACTGTATACCTCTACCTGGGTGGTGATCGTTTACATCCACCCCTACTCTCCTTACTAAGTTAAAAATGAACTTTGAAATTTATTCTTTCAAGTTTCCCCCATTTTTTGCGTTCCAGAGTCTCTTCAGTCCAAAATACTTAATTTGTAGGATATTGAGAGGTAATTATTTATTTGGTTATACAAAAAACCATTTATACAATGAAAATAGTAGTCAGTATAAGTATAGAATTTCGTCTAAATAAAAGCTCGAAATTAACAACCGTACATGGGGAACCAAACCAGACCTGGACGAAATGCGCGGTTCGGTGGAAGCTAAATCACAAATGGCAGAGGACGCCTCTGAGCTGTGAGTCATCCATAGCTGTCAATTCGGAGTGATAAAATATCGTTCCTTCTTCTGCACCAATAATTCCTCCTACGTGGTCTTCCAGCGCGTCTCCTTGCATTTCAACGAAAAAAACAAACAAACACAAAAACCCCCATTTTGGGGTCGTTTGATGATCTGTAGGTTAAATATGACATTTGAACCGATTTGGTTCAGGCGTTTTCTCTCAATTGCGCTCACGAACTCACAAACCATTTTAGGACACAGTATCTCTTGTAACGTGAAGATCTGAAGAAAACCGAGTTGGATCAAATTGACAGAAGGAATGTCTTCACGACGCTAGACTTACATATTGAACTTCCTAAACGCATTAAGATTTTCGTATTCTTCATTCAATTCCCCGTCGGGTGACGCTTCTCGTTTAGGGGGAGCGCAACAAAAGCCGAAGAGCTAAAATTCAAAGACCTAGTCGTCTTTTCCTTCCAGCGAAAAGCCTCGTTTTTAAAATTACACGTCACCTTGTGATCTCCCTTTCCGGGGCTTTCAAAAGAAGGAACTGCAAGATTACGGCCGAGGGCAACCGCAAGGGAGAGAGAAGAAAAACGGTTTTCATATAGAGGAAGGGCGGTAACGGGAAGGCGTCTTTTAACCTCGTTTAAAAGAAGGTTGGATCTTGTAAAGGCTGCGCAAGGCTGGTAAGTGGTGAAAGAGAGAGAGAGAGAGAGAGAGAGAGAGAGAGAGAGAGAGAGAGAGAGAGAGAGAACAAGAGAGAGAGAGAGAGAGAGAGAGAGAGAGAGAGAGAGAGAGAGAGAGAGAGAGAGAGAGAGAGAGAGAGAGAGAGAGAGAGAGAGAGAGAGAGAGAGAGAGAGAGAGAGAGACAGAGAGAGAGAGAGAGAGACAGAGAGAGAGAGAGAGAATTTCTGAAGCGCTCTACAAACTAATAACTATTCTTCACTCAATGAATGACATTAAATTAGCAGAACATAACGTTACACATAGAAACGGGCAGTGGTGAATTATCGGAGATCATTACGTTCCCCCTACTTCCAGTTTTAGGTTAGTAGAAGGGCCGGTTGTACTTTGAATTCAGCAATTTTACGTGTGTTTCTACATATTTCGGTGCTCGATGCAAGAGTGAAACGATAACCTACTCTGTCTCAGCGATCATATTGTGCGATTGGACGGGGACAGACTGGCCGGAAATCAGAGATGGAGCGCGCTGCAAAGAATGAAAGAGAGAGACTTACTTTAGTAAAGTATCAAACACGGTCAATGCTCACCACTGCGAGACTGGCAAAATGACAACTAGCCGTCCCTCCACAGGTCTGTGTTGACGGATCCTGAGCGAGTGACCGGACTCTAGCGTGATAGCGAAACTGCAACCTCCGGCTGATATAACCCTCTCGTGAAGGTTCAGGAAGCTAGAAGAGCTTATGCAATCTGGGTTGAAGTTGAAGCATTCAAAATAGAGATGTGCCATCTTCATCATTCAGACTTTCTCCAATTGCGTAGCAGTTTTTGTGTGACTTTTACTTCTGCAGTGAACTCATTGAAGTAAAGCATAGCGTTACAAACAAAAAATCGAGATCGACCTTAGTTCTACTATTGAGTAAACGGAAGCTCAAGTGCTTGTGCTTGGTATTGGGAAAGTTATCAGCTAAATGTAGTGGTTCTTGAGTAGAGGTGGTGGTCACGTGTTGAATTGAATTAGATCTCACAGTCTTAAAATGCATAATTTAGCGATCATTTTGTCGTCATAAGTTTTGTTTGCATTTGTGACTCCAGCGGTTCGAGCGTCAAGCACGTGGACGTTATTAAGCCATCTCGATTGGGGAACCTTCTGGAACTCTTAACTTGTTTCAGAACAACGAACAATTTTTTACCTTCCGGCAATTCATGAAACTGTCATCGCTCGTCAATTTCTCATGAATGAGCTTTTTATGTAGTTCAGGTGAAACGGTAAACGCACAAAATCGTTATAGCTGTTTTTAAGAAAACGAATGTTGGGTGTTTCATCACTGTGATGACTCAAGTTAGTTTTCAATTCAAATTTCATATTATGAATGTCGAAGTGGTGGATTCGATTAGGCAGTTTTCTTGCGATTGTTTTCATCGAATCAATTACGCACAAGCTTCCTCAGTTTCCTCAAATCGTGTATTATCACTCAGGCAACTACATGGTGATTCAAAGGAAAGAAAATGAGCGATGAAAGGAGTGGGGGCTGAGGCAATCTGTTCAACTTTATCGGAACCAGTGGTCTGTACTTTCTAAGACTTTTGCCGCCATGCGAACGAACCTTCTGGGTCACACACAGCTCATATCAGGCGACTCCTGAACTTTATAAAGTTACTTGTTCCCCTCGCATTGCATATGAGATCTGTCCCTTATTGGAATGCCGTTCGAGGCAATAACTCGAAGAAATCGATATTGAACGGTTTTTCTTCTTTTTTTTTAAATTCTTTTTTCTGAATGATGGAGTGGATGGACCGCTTGCAGACCTGTTTCCTTATCAACATGTCCTTGATACTAATAAGAGAATCGTATCATTCGAAAGTTATGGAGGTTGTGGTTTCGCTATTCTACCGAACCTAGACCTGTGGAGGTACAGCAGACTGGTCTCCCTCCTTAGCCTCCTTAGAGTGCTTCAGTGGGTGCTATCGGGTAAGTTTTAGTGACCACAGGAGCACTGCTCGCTGGGGTTGGGCCAGCACTTTCTTTTGATTGACTATGAGTTGGCTACCGCAGACATTTACAAACTGAAACAGTAACATACACAGTGGTGTGAGAGAGAGAGAGAGAGAGAGAGAGAGAGAGAGAGAGAGAGAGAGAGAGAGAGAGAGAGAGAGAGAGAGAGAGAGAGAGAGAGAGAGAGAGAGAGAGTGAGTGAAAGAGAGAGAGAGAGTGAAAGAGAGAGAGAGACTGAGAGAGAGAGTGAGAGAGAGTGAGAGAGAGTGATTGAGAGAGAGTGAAAGAGAGAGAGAGAGAGAGAGAGAGATTGATAATGTCTTTATTATTGAATCTGGCGAGGTTCGGCCATACATGGCCATTCTTCCACCTAACCAGAACTTTTCAGTCAACAAGTGACGAGCACAGATTGGCACAAGGCGACATTACATGGCAATCACAATTGTTTTACAAAATTCTCCGGCTTTGTGTTTAAGAAAAAACTACTACTACTGATAAAAAAATAATGTTAAATAAAAGTAAATAAATGTCTTCTTTACTGCATTCCACATAGGTAATTACTTCCTTCATTTTTTATTCAGTATAAAAAGATAACAAGTATTCCTTCAGATGTTTCTTGAAAGCAGGATAACTGGTCAATTTCTTGAGGTCAGGTGAAAGTCCGTTGTAATATGAAATGCTCTGGATAAGGAAGGACTGGCGATAGGCTGTAGTGCGGCACGGCGGCAGCCGGTAACATAAATCCTTATTCCGGGTTTCAAGGGTGTGAATTTGGGAGAACATCTGATTTC
Organism: Pachypeltis micranthus; assembly: GCA_020466155.1. Lineage (NCBI taxonomy): Eukaryota > Metazoa > Arthropoda > Insecta > Hemiptera > Miridae > Pachypeltis > Pachypeltis micranthus. The sequence goes on along the minus strand of CM035770.1, from coordinate 48,268,393 downwards.
TGTCAGCGAGGTACCTGGGCCTTCTTGATGAGGTTATTCTAAACATCGTGATTAGAACCATGTACTGGATAAGCTCATCAACTTTCAGGATTTGGAGATGTCGATATTTGTCGTACACCCTGTCGTCATATTTAAGATTTAAAATGTAGCTAATACAGGTATTTAAAGCTCTCTGCATTTTGAGCCGACAACAAGAGAGAGAGTGAGAGAGAGAGAGTGAGTGAAAGAGAGAGAGAGAGAGAGAGAGAGAGAGAGAGAGAGAGAGAGAGAGAGAGAGAGAGAGAGAGAGAGAGAGAGAGAGAGAGAGAGAGAGAGAGAGAGAGAGAGAGAGAGAGAGAGAGAGAGAGAGAGAGAGAGAGAGAGAGAGAAAGAGAGATTAGAGATCTTTTTCAACATGATGTTTCACGGACTGAGGGCTGCACACGTTATAAGTCAACTCAAATTTTCACCGAAATTATATAACTACGCATATCTAGGGGAAGCGAAACACCAGTTTTGAGGGCTCCTGATAAAATGAGAACCTATGGTAAACTAATATTCTTCGTTGAAGTAGTTAACGAGGAAATTCCTCATACGAGCCGGTGCGAGGGAGTGAATAAGGAGAAGGCTCTCCAGTATGCGGAATGCGAGGGGAATTTGAGGAGGCAGTTTGGAATCTCCTTACGTCACCTGACACTCTTTAATTTCAGGAACGAGGGAGGGAAATACTGGAGCGAATTTCGACTTTGTCGAGAGTGAAGCCTTTGACGACTAAAAGCTCTTTTCCTTGTTGGTGTAGTGAACAAAAAAAAAGTCCACTGGCATGGGATCTGTCAAAGATTGTGGCCTCGTAGCAAACAGAATGATGGCCTTTGTAAACATGCGGCATTCGGTAGTTTATGTATTTGTATGATATGAAGTCTGGCGGTTATTCGTAGTGCGCGTGATATTTTAATTCCTTTCGTAACTGAAAAGACTATTTATATTACTTCTTCTCACTTTGCTTGGACCAACGAAGCAAAAAGGCAAGTTATACCGAAGAATGAAATCGATTATAGTTTACTTTTTTTTCTCAAGAATGGCTGTACAGATTTGAATTAAATTGTTCATCATGGATGTTACTGACGGCTGAACGGATACTAATACGAAAATGTTCAAACACAACGTTGTCGAGACGGATGTAAGATCTGATTTTGAACCACCTGATGATAACAGAGAGTGTCGCGACACCCTGAGTCTCAATCAACCCACCGGCTCACATAAATAAACGGTATTGGGGAGTAATAAAAATAAGGTAATCGAGTTAAATTAACTATAACAATGAACTAGAAGAATTCCCCAATGCCCTGTCGCGCACGCTCGGAAAAATGAGTACCGATTCAGGAATAATGAAGAACACTTGGAATAAAAGGCGAACCGATGGACGGGGCGATATTTCCCAAAACTGTTGATGGAGGAGTAGATGGCTGCCTAACATCAATCAGGCAACGACAAACAAGACACTTGTCCGCGACTCGTCTTCTCAGAAACCAACTTGTAGTAGGTGTTCAAAACGAATCAGCGATTGGGAAATAGCATCGAGATTAGGCACGAGAGAGAGAGAGAGAGAGAGGGGGGGGGTTCGCGCCCATTAGGTTGACGGCAGACGATGCGACAGCCTTGCCGCTTCTTATTAAACTGGGATTTCATTAAATTCAAATAGCTGGATATTTTCCGAATGAAAACCAAGAGACCTTCTTGTGTCGCTATTGAAGATACATTTTATTCTCCCATTCTTCATCCGACATTGCAGCTTTTTGATGGAGGATGTAGGGTCCCAAGGACTGGAGTCCATTAGGGTGGTTCAACCCCAACGCATGCGTTCTTTATAGCTCTCAGCATTTTCAGCGCGTTTGACCGGCTGGTAAAACACGTCCTGTTGCCATGCTTCCCCTTCTTTTGTTGTCGCTGTTATTCTTCAAAAATTAACCCTCTTACGTGAGAATAAATAAGTAAATAGTAAAACATCTGCCAAAAGGGTCGAATGATCCACCATAGACTCAGTCTGCAACAAAGTCATCGTGATTATGTGATACAAAATCGGAACCTATAAAAAGAAAATTGTCACACGTGCTCACGAATCACTGGATCATTTTCAATCAAAACCGTTTTGAAAACGATGTATGCAAAAAAACTCTCATTTTTGCCCCCCCCCCCCATCTAGTATTCGCTTATTTTCGCGGCTCCAAACAATCATGGACAAAATTAAAAAAACAAGATTAGTACAAACACCTTATCCTCGCTAATTCGCTCATTGAACTACAGACACACACAGACCACGCGCCGAAATAAAATTTTTTGAATTCGGTTGGAGTTCGTGCTTACAGTTCTAGATTGTATGAGGTAGGCCGTTCCGGCTTCACATGGGCGGAAATTTGTTTAACAACATTTTGCGATAAGTTAAGACTGAGTAATTGGGTTGCTGTAGAAGGGTACCGTAGACACTCCTGAGCCCTTGGACTGTTGTGGAAGGGTCCTGTAGGCACTCCTGAGCAATTGGGCTGTTGTATAAGGGAACAGTAGACACTCCTGAGCCCTTGGACTGTTGTGGAAGGGTCCTGTAGGCACTACTGAGCAGTTGGGCTGTTGTAGAAGGGAACAGTAGACAATCCCGGGACTAGGACTGTTGCCGAACTTATAACCTTACTTTCTGGATATCTCTTATAGGTTCTGAGGAGCTACTTCGATTACTGTAACTACTTTAAATGTAGTCGCTGTGTATTGGGATTCCATTGTGGTGTCATATACACCTTAGTGACTGGACGTTAAAGTATCAATACTTTCAAAAGCAAATGGGCAATGGCCTTCGGATGTGCCCCTACCGTTCGCAATTCCCTTCGAAAACCGCTCGCTACATCGAATTTACAGCACGAGCTTCTGAGATGAAATGCCTCAACTTCCACTCAACATGCTCATCCAATGAAACAAACAGCAGTTCAGATCCGAGGGTTATGAAAGAAAAAAAGGTTATTTGATTACGTCGAGCGTCGACCATCTCGCTTTTCTCGCTCGCATCAGCAGAAACGTCTTCAATAACCTTCGTCAATAGACCTGTCACTGTGTCAAGGGGTTGGTTGAGAGTGAATAGGGAAGAGCTGATTATCCGCTTTCAAAAGCTTCTTCCTCTTCGCGTCCTGTTCAATCGGCGCGTCTTAATTTTCCGTCATCGCATTCTTCCCGAGGAGCCTCCGTTCCGTTTTAATTAAAGTTGAACTGCTTCCTTCCATAGCTAATTAAATGAGATAGAGAGGTGTACAGGAGTAGGGAGTGGGTAGGCGAATAGGAATTTGAACAATTGTTAGCAGAATGCCCAAGAAATACCACTCTGGAGCCTTTGAAGTTCTGCTACTTGGTCTTTGATGCAAATTGAAAAGCATCACATATTTCATCACAACCTCTAATTAAATGTTGCTTAGTTGATATTCCGTTGTTTCCTTCTCGATGGGTTCTTCCAGTGTCAGGTTGTGCAAGAACATGCTTACGCGCGGAGAGTAGTGTTTAAAAACAGATTGGGGGAGCTAAAGCTGTAGAAATCACTGATTGCGGGTGAATGGACAAGTTACGGTGTGCGTCGCTGTAAGAGATCATTGTGTTTCGTAGGTAAATGATGCAACTGAGAAACCCCCCCACTGCCTGTTGTGTGGGCGTGCATGAGCCACCTCATGTTCTCCCAGTTCCATCCCTCTGATGTTCCCTGATGCGGCGTCCCCAATATATTCCCTCCATTCTCGCACAAAACGCAAGACGACCTTGAGGTCCATCCCAGCAACCTCCTCCAGACACAACTGAGGAACTCCAAGCACCCTGAGGCACATTGCTGTACACGGTACATCAAAGACTCTGTAACTCTGTACTTCTAATTTACCATCTCAGCCAGGTGGTACATTAGTGAACACTGAACTGGCCACATACCATCCGTGTACTTTCTCTCTGCAGTCTGAGGATCTCTCTTGTTCCCTCCCTTGAGAGTTCGATAAACAGCCTTGACTGCCTTTGGCCTGGCACATCTCGCTAATAGACGGCCCTGCACTTCTCCCACTGGCATAAAACGAAAATTATGTTAGTAAACCAGCCTGGGGGCTGCTTGCATGCAACCAGTCACTGCCAAGCAGGCCCCGCGCTGCATTTTACTCAGCTGTAGGTGCAAAGTCTTTTTTTTCTATCCTGGTTCACCAGACTAAGGCAACATAGATGGCCACAGGCCTAAAGATCACCCTGTACGTTCACTGGGCTGGTCTGTCTGTATTATATAGCATGGCCTCGAGAGTAGAATCACTCCTTTCCCATCTGGATCTTTCACGAATTCGTACCCTGAAGGGAAGCTCAAAGTTAAACTTCATCTGTCACGAGTCCCTGTCATGCAGAGTGGGCCACTCTGCACGCGTTTCCTCGTCTGACAAGACCAGTTCCAGCGTACGAGCAGCCTGTAAGTAGGCAGTTCTCGCCACACGTATGTGGCGCAGTGCATGACCCAACATGACCTCTGACGCATTTGTGGAAGCTGTCTGCACGCAACCTGTCACTGCCAAGCAGGCCCTGCTCTGCAGTTTACTCATCTGAAGTTCCACAGTCTTATTTCCCGTCGTGCTCCACCACACCTGGGCGTCATAGATGACCGCAGACCTAATCATTGCTCTGAACATCCACAGGACCATCCACAGCATCAGTTCCCATATCTTCCCGACCATTTTTTGGATGGCCGACAGCATGGATGAACCCCTTTGTATCGTTTTCCTCACGTTGTGGCCCACGTGAGCGTCCTGTCTATTTGTGAAGTAATTCATTTGCAGGATCGTCACCATATTATAAAATTGCGTTCCTGGTAAACGAGACCAGGCTGGTTTTGTCTTGACTGACATATAACCCCTGCCCGTTACACCATCTTAGTACAGTGTCGCCAATCGTAATTTCGAATTTTCCTCTCACGATTATTACCAAGTAATCCTCATATCCTATTGCTTTGCAGCCATCATCCTCTAGCAACTCAAGGAGAGTATCTGCAGCAAGCAACCGGAGCGTGTAATAACAGGTAGGAATCTTCTCTAGAAGCGTCTTGTGGCCACTTCTGACCTGACTTTGTACAACCCTTCGATCTGCAATAAATGACGTCCTGGCTGTTCCCAGCTTCAGGACAATGATCGTTACTCCGTTTTTCCCATTAAAAAGCGGCATCCTTCGTCATCGCCAAGTCGTAAAGAGGCCCTAAGACTTGCCATTAAACTGAGCTTCTTCCGCCTGCCGTGGTTGTAAATCGATGATATTTCCGTAAGGTCCATCTAGGCGTATCTTCTCCAAATCCACTTGAGAGATATTTACGGCCGGGGGTTTCCTTCCGAGAGAACGTTTTCTTTAATAAATTCCGGCCTATCGTAACCTCTGATATTCGTTTGTTTCCATTTCAGCCGGTCGTTATCTACGCGGTGGATAGAGCCTCCCTCACTTGAGGAACGTTTTCGTTTCGAAGCCTACGGTGACGTTTCACATTCTTTTTTTTCCTTAGGCCTACGAAGTAGGAGGGAAAGAAAGGGGCTGACGTGTCCGTCAGATTTTTATGTCACAAACTCTTTTGAGTGCAAAGCGCCGCAAATTATTACACAAAGGTTTATTATTCTCTTGCACAGCTTGACGAAGTCTCACACCTTCGAGACCCATCAGATTCGATTTAGCATCGAAAAATATCCAACTAGAAAGGAACGACGATAATTACGTATTCCAGGCGCTTGTAGGCATTGGCACAACGTAACGAGCCGAGGTGACGGTAGTTGGAGTGAGACAAGAGAGCAAATGATGTATTGTCCCGCGAGCTCGTACAATTTTTTTTTTTCTGACCCAAGGGCGTGTGGGACAAGTCCCTTTGTCACTGCGGCCGCATATGGGCCTATTGTGACGCTGGCACTTTCTTAGCAGAAGGCATCGTACATACCCGCCCCCCATAGGAAGCCGAGTATGTCCTTCACCGCAGAATCCGCAACAGTTTGGGGTTCAGTGGTCCCCTGACCGATGTATTCAAAGCGGTTTGCTGCCAAGGGCATTCACATAGGATATGCTCTGCCGTCTATCCTCCTCGCCACACAGTCTGAACTCCACTGCCTCTGAGATGCCCATTTTGGTGAGGTGGTATCTGAGTGGGCAGTGCCCGGTGAGGAAGCTTATCAGTACTCTCAGATCTTGTTAAGAGAGTGTCAGCATCGCCTTCCCCCTTTGACAGGAAGGCGTGACAAGCCTTTTCGCCTGTCTTAGTCGTGGCTGGCGATGCCAATGGGCGCCATTTTCCTGTATCTCCCATCGAGCAACCAGACGGTTCAGGTGACTTTTCGTCAGACCCACGTGTGGTTCAGGCCCGATGGGTAGGGATTCTGTACCCCTTTTCGCGAGGCGGTCAGCCTTTTCATTGGCCTCATGCCCCCTGTGAGCCGGCACCCAAATGAGGGAGAGCCTGTTACGGGCGCCGAGCTGCTTGAGCGCATGGAGGCATTCCCATGCCAGCTTAGACCTAAAACTATAGGCTGCGATGGCCTTTAAGGCGGCCTGGCCATTCAGGATCTCTTCTGCGATCTCTTGGGTTTTGCCCATTGTTCGCGGCTGCTTATTCAGTCAGCATGCAGACCTTATTCACAGCTGGCCGCAGACATGCCCCTGGGGACAATGCTGTGGCCGTTCCACTATCCACAACCTGTGGTCGCGCCATGTAGCATGGACATGCTCCTGGGAAGATAACCCAGAAACAGGAGCTCGTACAATTACTAGACTTTGTCTGGCTGTAATTACTGTGATTTCATTGTTTTTGGTCTGGACGCCGTCATACTCGTCCGGGACTCGTTTCATCCGACCCGGCACCTAAATATTCCTAGAAAATGATACCAAACACGGTGTAATTGCGAAAAAATGAATAAACACGATTTTATTAATTTTGTAAACCATTACAACCATGGGCTTCGTCCGATCGGATGGCCGAGCAGGCGGGCACAATTAGATACCAAATGGAAACGAGTTTTTTAATACTACGTCAAAGGCAAGATGTGGCTCGGACGGCGGACGGACATTGTGGATTTGGAAGTATCAAATTTTGTTGGAGCGGGGGGGGGATGTAAAAAAAAACTGGTAACTGGTAATATTTAATGCTCCGAAATTTATTGGGTTACTCCTACTTACGCCACGCCTTCACTGAGGAACCAGCGTATAGGTAATATACATGCTTGTAAAGGTAGAAGATAATCTCAAGAGGGGATTAAGAAAACCAGCCTCCACTACTTCACTCACGCTGGAGGAAAGGGGGAACTCCCAGATTTGTCTCTGAGTTTTCCAGGCCAATCCAACTAGGTGCGGAGAACATTTCTCTCCCATAGAGGAAGATCGTGTCCACCGCGTGGGAACCAATAGCAGCTGTCGATGGAGGAGGATCTTTCACACTGATCGCTCGCAGTTGCTCTAAAGTTGTTGGCGTGTCATAGAGTTCATGTTATCTGGACGAGAATGTTTCAGCATGGGCGAGAAGAAGCAGTAGGTGAGGTGATAGGTGATGAGTATACAAGCCCCTAAGACAAGCTTCTAACGCATGGAGGTTGAATGATGGGGAGTCTCCTCTGGCTGGGGGGTGGGTGGGGGAGTTATTGGTGGCTGCAGACCTGTTCTTGCAGCGAGAATTTGGGTGGCTGAAGACCTGATACTACGATGTGAACAAATTACGTTTGCATTAGCAGTTCTGACTACGACGGCAAGCTTAAAGCCGAACAGAGATTATGTTCATGCATTAAGCGTTTAATAAATGTATACGATACGAAATTGATTAAAGTTGTGAAGAATTCGGAATAATTTTCGTGGGATGACGGTCAAAACATGAGGGGTATTCGGCGCAAAATGCCGAATCAGTATGGGTTTTTCGACCTTGGAATTCCCACACCTGGCCTGATGTGACCCCGTGGCCCTTAATGCAAAGTCATTGTTTCCTCAAACACCTTCGTTCTCAAGCCCTTTTTGTTACTTATGGAAATTCCAACTCTTCAGTTAATTCCACTTGACGACGAATTTCCCCTTCGTATGGACATTCCTCTCCACAACAGACAGCTCCTCCCAAACTCATTCTCCTACGAAGTCTCGCAAAAGTCGGTCACCTCCAGTTCTCCTAACATAAAATCATCTAACAACTTTCGCAATATAGTCGTCTCCCAATACTCCCAACAGACACTTGTTTCACATCTCATTGTCATCTAATTCGGATTTCTCCTTCCTTCCCCGTACAACCAGTTTCACGCCTTCAGAGCACCCCTTGTTCAAAACAAGAGCCCCCCCCCCCATGCCCCGAGCAAACTTAAAAAGCTGACACACTTATATTTATGAGGCCCTCGTACCTTCCGGTGATCACAACAAGGAGCCCAAGTTATGCGTTTCACTCCGGAGGTTTATGTTACCTGGAGATGTCAGACGAATCATGTGTGGTCGACGGGCTTTCCTCACTGTCCATTCCGGTCCAAATGGTGAATGTAGAGAACACAGGATTGGTGTTCGTCATTCGCGCAGGTTTACCAGCGAACGGCGACGAATTGACTGAAGGTGGGAAAGCGGAAAATGGAAGATAGGGGAAGGGAGCAACGATGGAAAATACAAGTAACTAAATGAACTCTGTGCTGATAACAAAATCAAACACGTGCTGCAGAGCTTTCGTCCGTTGCCAAGAGCTATTGACTAGTTATTTGCTTTTTCTCCCCTTCACTTCTTTTCGACTACTCTAATTAATTATATTTGATCGAACGAAGCGACGAACTGAGAACAAATGTAAATAAAACGCTCGACAACATTGGAGAGGAGTGAGCAGAGCGTTTAAAAATGGCTCGAAAATAGTTTTGAATTCTTCGAACTCAGTCCACCGCCCAAATCCAGATACCTCGGTTTATTCCTAATTTGATTCGAAAAATTGCAGAAATTCAGAAAATTTGGGGAGTAACCAAAAACGTTGTGTCCGGAGTTTGTATCGGCGTATTTATTAGTTTCTACTTAAACTGATATCTTGTGGTCTATCATTGCACATAATACAGTTCTCCTCATGCTCACCGAGCTTCTTTCATTTCGGTCTTCAACTCTCGCCCTCTAGTGCGCCCAACAACCAGGTTCATCTGAACTGAGTAACAAAGAGCTGGTGAATCTCACAACTTTCCTCAGCTCCACGTGAGTTCAACGATTTCATCGGCTCTACCTAATAATCCAGTCTATTTCTCACACAGTTCACGTGCATGTGATAAAACATAACTTCACATTATAAGTTGAAACTGGTAGCGCTCACTGAAATTTATTGGACTGCTGCTACTTATGCTACGACCTCCACTGAAACACCGTATAGATAATTGATGGGATCATCGACGTCAATAAGATTTTTCAGGGAACGATTGTGTTTAGGTTTCTGGAATTACATACGGTGCAAAAAGGTACGCGGAACTCGAGAATGTTTGTGTAGCCACCTGACGTTTCATTAACCTTCTCTCGAATCTTGTATTATTGAGGTTTATGATGAAAAAAAAAGTAACTCTATGATTCATTGTCGTTTCACAGGTGATAATTTTGTGGTACTAAATTGCATTTGTGACTGTTCGTACAAAATGTAGAGCAACATTAGATTTTTTTAAAAATTTCGGTGGTTTAAAAACTATTGTCAGTTTTGGGCTGATTTCGCTCATACACTTATTTTGGCGATTGGTTAAGCCAGTTTCCCTGAATCGCGTTGACATACACCGACCTTCCTTAATGGGTTTTTCCAGACGATTACCTACCTTTCCTTCTTACTCCATAGGGTTGAGGAAAGTAAATTAATTAAAGAGCGATAGAAACTACTGTACGAGCGTGAGGTGGAGGAGCGTTGTGCAATGCATCAGACCATATATTCTTCAGAGGCGATGTGTTAATGAAGAGATAAATTTAATTTGTTTTCAATTTTTTATTTAAATATAGTTGCAATTAATTCAAAATAGTTCTCTTAGGAAACCACATGGCGCTGGTGACGGTCCTATAATCATCTTAGCTTTGCTGGAACTCAGAAACTAGAATAGCCTTTAGCTGGTCGGATGTTTTCAAGTGTCCCAAATTGAGTTCCCATGAGACGATTTTTCAGGAAAAAGTCACAAGGTGAATAAGGAGGCTGAGGAGCTACAGGAATGTTTTTACTAGCCGTTGGATTGAGATTGGAGTGTGACATGGCACATTGTCTCGACCCAGTTGTTTTTGATGTTCGATCGTACACGAAAAACTCTGTATTGAAGTCTTTGAAGGACCTGTCGGTAGAAGTGTTGATTAACTGTTTGGCTTTGAGGCACAAACTCTTTGAGGGCGATTCCTTAGCAAGGACGCGCTGGGGCGATTTTGTTCTGTAAATAGAACCGCAGATGTCTCCTCAACCGTTTCCTAATGCCTTCTCGGGGTTGCGAATAAATCACATTTGCCAATCCATATCTATCTAAAAGAGAGAGCCAAGCGCGGTAATTACGGCGACAGCCCTGCTGTTCAATTTTGTTGTACTGCGAACGGGGCAGGCCTCTGCAAAATTAAACCACTCAATTCCATTTTGCATTTCATTTAACCGTCACTCCCAAGTATTGACGTTCACGACTGGTGCAAAAATTCGTCAGCGCTCCTGAAAACCGTTTCGAAGATAATTTGTTTCAAACAAGAAAATTCATTACTTTCCGGCGTTCGGAGATTTTTTTTTTAAATCCCGTCGTCGGGTTGCAAATTGCTCTAGTTAGATAATAACAAAACTACTGGAAACCCGACAAACGCAATTAAATAGAACGTTCGCTCCTAATGAAATTTTTATTATGCAAAGAAGGTTTAGTTGATAAGGCGGGAGGAGAGTCGGGGGGCTATGGAAAGAAGTTAAATCTGCGGCAGACGAAGAAAGAGGTTGGAAAAGGCAACAAAAAACCCGAATTACTATGCAAAACGTTTCAAATCTCAGTCCACAGCCATCAAAAGCTACTTCTGGGGTTAAAGGAATACTTTTGTAGGAAGGAAACACCGTTTAAACCGTAGAAACACTTCGCGGCCTCCTGATGTCGAATGGTGCAGCTGTCGGACTTCAACGGGGTATTTTGATTGTACCCATCGCACATTTCCCATTACGTTCCCCCTTCCTCCATCTCCAGGCTTCCACTAAAGGCTCATCGTAGTTTACTAGTTAAGATCTCACTTCTAACATGCTTTGGTCCCGACGGGATTCTCGAAGTGGATTTTACCACCACCGAATATATTTATAGGGGAAAAAGGTCTCTGACCGTGTAGTACAAAATTGAAGTACGTGTCGGACGTTGACGCTGGAGGTATCGCGGTGTTCCGAAATGATCATCCAACAACATGTGCAAAACGGAACGCGATTTAAATGCGCTGAATTTACCACTCACGCAAATAACGGCTGAGGGAGGTTTTAGAGATGCGTCTGCAGGATGCTGTCGGCCGTTGAAAAAAAAAAGTTTTCCGAAAAGAAACGAGATAGCGGTGTGATGAGGCGATGGAGTGAGAAAACATGCGGGCGCACCGTGGAACTTCTCTGTTACTAGACGAGAGGACTGTGGGAGAATATGTCAGGAGAATGAATCTGGAATGCTGCGGGAGTGAGGCCTCCAAACGCTTATCGCAGGGCAAACTCACGAGTAAATAAAACAGAACCTTTTGAGGATGGAGAGGAAGGACCTAGGGTAGACTGTGGGGATCATCACAGGGCACTGCAAAATGAACAAACACATTTATGTTATGGGCATAGTCGACACCCTTCAGTGCAGGTGGTGTGGCACAGATGAGTAAACTCCCTACCACGTCCTGGCCCACTGCCGGAGACTTGCGAGGGAGCGATTTCTGGTCTACTTCTCCAAGGGTGGACACCAAAGAAGACTCTTGCTAGAAATACCTGGACCTGAGAGACAGTGGGACTGGCACAATAGGTCATTAGGCCGCGGTACTCATTCCAATTTTTGGACAGTCTGAGAGCTACATACATCAAAGCGAATGGATTAATTCCGCCAGCAGGTAAATGATTGAAGTTAACGTACCTGTTTGGTGGGTCCGTCTTTTCTGGCTCACATTATCTCACCAGCCAGAGAAGGTAGACCCACCAAACAGGTACGCTTACTTACCTCGCGATATATATCTGTGTTCTCTGTGACTAGAGACGGACTAACGACCAAAGGAAAACGTAAAAATAAATACAACTTCACTTGAGCGTAAAGCTCTGGAATTTATTGGGTTTCTGCTTATATCACGACTTTTATTGAGCACCCAGCGTACAGGTATTTATGGGATTGTAAACGCGAGTTGTATGGAGAGATTCGTGTCGATTGTTCTGGCGTAATTGGGTAAACAGTGTGAACAATTGGGTTGATGAAACGTCAAAAGTTTGGTTTCCGGAATTTAATAGGCTGCTCTTGAATACCTCACGACCATAACTACACTTTCTGTTCGGTAGGCCAAATTAACTGGGTCTTTTGACTCCCGGAATATCCACTTAATGGGATTCACCTGATCTCCAGAAAGTCATTCCCAAAACACCTTTCTATCTCAACCCTTTTGTTTGTACCTGTGTGGAGTTATTTCCAAGTGACAACGGATTTCCCCCTGTCCTCGACTTTTCCATCCATCTTTCCCACCCCTCAATTTTAGATTCCTCTTCTCAACAGACAGCTCCTCCCAAGTCAGTCATCCTCTAGCTCTCCCAATACAGTTGTCTCCCAGTTCCCCCAATGATTCGTCTTTCAGCTCACGCTACTCCCAACTCAACTCTCTCTTTCTTTCTCTCTCTCTCTCTCTCTCTCTCTCTCTCTCTCTCTCTCTCTCTCTCTCTCTCTCACTCAAATTCAGTTTCACAAGTATTGAGACTCGCGTCTCTATGCTCATTCACGTTCTCTATAGCCTCACTCAGTTTCAAGCTCCCCCGTTCGTGCGCCCAACACTGTCGTTGTGAAAAAACCACTAGAGCGTTGATTTATTATGATGTTTAACTTTGAAAATCATTTATTGAGATTGATTTTTATTGTTCTTGAATGCCAGCGCATAGGAGGAATTACATTCCCCGCGAAAGGCCAAGTTATTCGACTCTTTATTTTGCGTTCGCTGTGAACGTTTCTAGAGAGCATTCTACCCGAAAAATATGATCCAATGGTGCGTTTGTTGAACTTATTGTTTTCATATGAGGTCAATAAATGAAACGTTTTTCTTTCAAGAGGCGCGAGGGATCGTGGGCGCTGTCACCGTTATCTCGCTCTGGAGCCGGAGAAATCGGGAGAAAACGAAAAGGATTGGAACTAGTCGAGCTCGGCGTTCGCTTTTCTTTTTCCGAAGACAAGGGGGAAAACAAACTGTTACGGTGTCATCCCGAAAGGGTGTTTGACGAGTCAACATCGAGGAAGATGAACGGCAACGACCGACGACGACCAGAATCTTCAACAGGAGGAAGACTCCTCAATCGATTTTCTGCAGAAAGAGAAGTCTCAATTACGGAGATGGAAAAACAAAGGTAGAGACGAGTCGTCGCATTCTGTGGTCTGGCTGTCCATTGATTGGCCGTTTGTTCTGTTGAACGTGACCCGCAGGAACCAACTTGTCAACACATGACATGCCATTCCTATCTGCACCGGGCGAATCCTCTTTGAGCACGAAAGCTCTTATTGCCCAAAGACGTTGAGGCCACGAGGTCCAACAGCCGACATTTTGGAGCTTTCATCTTCAGGTCAAATAGAAATTCATGGGTTTTGCTACTCCTTACCGATTTCAACTCAATCCTAGTCACAAGGGTTGAATCCACAGCATGATCAATTTCTTCGGAATTTTTGATAATATATTGTAGTGCTCTAATAGCTTTCCCATGACTGAGGATTTTATGATACTATCGTATTATGAGGAACTGCCCTTAAAAAATGGTTGAAATCGTTAGAAACTGTTTTCGAGAAGAAAAATATTTGGCGTTTTCATCACTATAACTAAAGTTTTTCACTGCTTTACGCACCTACATATTTCCTAAAACATTTTATAAGCGGCTGTTTTCCGTACCCCACCCCTGGGCTGGAGTGAGATGGGAGACAGCGCGGGAAATGAGCACAGGCCAGGGAGAAACAGTAACTTTTGCTGTACTGTTGTGCGAGTTCCTCACACAGAATGTGCCTCACTATGTTTTCTGCGATTTAACTGTTTTCTCTCTAGTTGTAGTATCACAACTCTCAGGCCAGTCTTAGTCGACTCAGCATCGAAAAGTATCAAATAAACGATACGAAATACGAAGTAATTGCTAAACATCAAACGTGCGCCCACCTGATACAGCCGTTCTCTCCCAATGGCGTTAACAGATACACATGGACACATATAACTTTTTGTAATGCTGTTTTGGACTTGGAAGCCTTAGAAACGTAAGAGCCCTACAGAGTAGGGAAATCCTGGCTCAGCTAGGGGAGGACAGCATCACAGTGATCCTCAATCTAGGCCACTCTCATGGGGGAGTACTTTCTCCCCTCCTATGGCTAGCTGTTTGAAGGCTATGGAGTGGTTGCACATGTGGATGATCGTGAAGTGTTAGTTACTCGCAAATTGCCCTACGCAGTATCGGAACGTATGCAGGGAGCTGAGAATATCACTCAGAGGTGGTGCGACAAGGACGGACTATACATCAATCCGCCCAAGACCACCGCTGTCTCGTTTACTAAGTGAAGAAACCTGGAAATATCTCGGGGCGATACTGGATGAAACTGAAGTTGAATATGTGCACAAGGCAACAACAGCTGTGTGGGTACGCAAGAGGTGGTGCAGTAAATCAAGAGGGGTCACTCCAAAAATGATGGATTGACTTTACAAGGAGACCAGTAGATAAGACCTCGTGTTTCATACGCCTCCACCGTATGATAGAAGGCGACCAGCCGTCTTGCAACTCTAGGAATGTTCCAGAAACTGCAGGGACAGGTTTGCCTTGCAACCACACCCATAGCCATGAACACTTGCATCACTACCAAATGGGGGAAACGTACCAGGCCTGTGGAGGCCTATAGGCCCGTTGGCCGAGAGTGCGAGCTATGTCTCTACATGGCTGTGCGTGCAGTTTGCCGCCCCTGGGGCTTGACTCTGTGACGAAGTTGAAGCTGCCATACACAGGAGCGCAAGGATGTGGCTTATTCAACCGCTTCCGGGGAGGGGGTTGGGCACCATGTCTCGAGTTCCTGTCGCCGGTTGGCGCTTGCTTGCTCAAAGCAACGAAAACGACGGGCCGCAGCCCTGTTCCGAGGAGGAGATGAGCGTTGTCAACTGTGCTCTCTCTCGTAGGTCTTCGTAGATGGAGCACGAGAAGATGACATGAGCTGCATTCTCATATTCACCCATCCCGCAGGGGCAGTCTGGAAAGGCCCGCCGCTGAAAGAAATGGAGCCACTCGTTGAATGCGCCATGTCCAGAGAGCAGTTGCACCTCTGGAAATGTCGGCGCCACCACCCCCTATCTAGGCACTTGCACCACTGCTGCAGTAGAAGTCCTATTGAATATCCCATCTCTCCACATATAAATGCAAAGAACTGCATACAAAGGAGTGGTATGGCTTTTGTAGACCAGTACTATTTCTATCAGGGCAATGACTAGTCTCTGTCGTTGTCTCCGAGGAATGGCGAAACAGTTCAAAATAGAAGAGACAGTAGTCCTAGCTACTGATGTTGTGCCAGGACGGAAGCATTTACATGTATTGTTCAGCGTCTGCATCCACTCACAGGTCCAGTGGTAAAGGCCATTCCCAACGGAGGTGTGCGCACTATCGTACAATAATGATTCTGTGATGATAGGTAAGGCTAGGTCTATTAGGTAAAGGGCATCGTCACAATAGACCCAATGTGTGGTCATCGTGACAAAGGGACTTGCGAATAGTAAAATTGCACTAAATCGATTTTTATCGAAACATGTGGCCGGGAGCCTGTTATTCAAGGCATTGACGAAATTTTCGTTTACCGCTCAATGTTGGCTCAGCTAGAAACATCAAAAGAAAGAGGTTGTGAGCGATTGGTCGGTAGTTTTCGACGACTGTAAGATGAAACAAATGGCGAAAACCCAGCAGGCAGAGCTGCTCGAGATGAGGACAATGATCTCTTTTGTACCGATTTGGTTGGAACTTATCTGAAGCGTTGGAATCTGATCAAAAGCGTATACATTTTTGAGAAACATTCTGCTTTGATCATTATAACAATTGCTGTCATTTCTGAACAGATCTTTATCGTAATGTAACTTTTCCATCCCGGAGCAACAGGCTGAATCTGAAATTTGGTTTTGCCGTTGTCCTCGAAATGGCCAAGTTCACAAATAACTCAAATATTACCTTTTCTTGTTACTTCGTAGGGCTTGGAAAAGTTGAAATAAGATTCTTTACGGTTCTTTGAGTTCTCATCGGACTAACGAAGATTTCCATGGATGTGTACTATAGGATTTAGCACCAAAAAAAAAAAAAAATTATTGTTGCTACGAATATTTTAATTTAGCAACAGCCCTTAGTTTTGTATAAACTCGAAATGAAGTTAGTTTAGTTTCTGTTTTCAATTCTTGAATCTTACGTATTGTATTTTATTTATTGGCGACGAGGATGAAAAGAGGAAGGAGAAATATTAATACCAATGAATTGGTCGACTTTGAAACAATTGATACTTTGGCAAGAAAAGTGGAGAATCATTCAACGAAGAAAACAACTGGGTCGAATGAGAGCCAGTTCATTTTGAAATGCCGGATAAAGGGCCTGGGAAGGAACAGCGAAGAGGTGCAAGAAGCAAGACAGGACCTCTTATTAGCTTTTGTAGGACCTATTCCGTTAAAGAAAGTAAAGAATTTTCTCCTACCCAAAGATGTATACGTCTCACCATGGGATACAGTGATAGCAAGGTTTGGGTCGATTTATAAACCCAAGAAGACAGTTTTTGCTGCTCGTTTGGAGTATAAGCAATGTGTTCGTCATGAAAATGAATGTTTTTCAAGTTTTCTTATACGATTGAAAGAACTGGAAAATTTTTGTCAATATGGCGAATATTTTGAAGAACGAATAATGGATAGATTTGCGGGGAGGATTAAGTTTCCAAAGTTTGAGATTGAAATTAGGCAGCGTTGGCCAGAGGGTGTCAACTCAGACGGCTCTAAAGTAACTTCATGTCAACTTTTTGAACTTGCAGAGTCTATTCAACGTGCCAGAGATGAGTTAGGGTCTGATTTACTCGTTAAACCTGCAGTTAATAGAGTAGGTGCCTTTAAAAATAAAGAGGGTCAGCGAACTATACCTCTTGTAACAATGTGGTTCGACGCATGAAAAGGATAGTTACTGCCCTGCTAGGAATGCTGAAGGTTTTATTTTTAAGGACGGTGGCCATTTTTCAGGTTGAGGAACAACAAAGAGACAACGAAGAAGAAACTGAGGGTTCGGAGAATGACGATAGTGGGGAAAATGATAAAATTCAGATTAGAACGGCAGGGATCGGCGCAAGGAAAATTCCAAGAGCATCGATTGAGGTCGCGATCAATGGGTTTCCTGTTAATATGGATTTTGATTCAGGAGCCAGAGCATCGATTATTGGACGTCCTTTGTGGGAGAAAATGAGTTACAGAAATGTCGTTCACAATTCACAGCTTATGGAGGAAATTCACTTAAAATGTTGGGAGAGTGTATGTCAAACTGAATAATAATAAGAAAGAGTTGGACAAAGGAACTGACAAGAAAAGAGAAGAGTTGATTAAAAACATGACACTGGATTTTGAGGAGGTATTATAAAAGAACTTAGAACAATAAAAGTACATCAAGCAAGGATTCACCTCAAGGCAGATGCTGTACCAAGAGGTTGCTATGTACGTAGAGTACCTTTTCCTATGAAAAAACGGATTGAGCAAGAATTGAATAGATTGGTAAAAGAAGGAATTTTGGAACAAGTGAACCCATCAGAGACTCCAATTGAATGGTCAACACCAACTGTCAATGTTGAGAAACCAAATGGAGATGTACGCATCACTGGAGAATATAGAGCGAAATTATAGAGTGACTTTAAACCCTCATATGGTTTTAGAAACGGTTCTCTTACCAACATCCATTTGAAGAACTGACAAGTAAATTAACTGGCGGAGTGGAATTCTCAATAATTGATTTGCGATATGCATATTTACAACTCGAAGTTGTTGAAGAACACCGAAAATACCTGGTGGTTGCTACTCACAAAGGATATTAAAGGTATAAAAGGCTATCTTTTCGTTTGTCATCTAGTCCTGGTATTTTTCAGCGGTGTATGGAAGGGCTGTTGCGTAACTTATCCAATGTAGGTGTTCTACTGGACGATATTATTGTGACTGGAAAGAAACGAAATGATCATGAAAAGACTCATGAAAAGAGAAGTTTTTAAAAGGTTGAAAGAGACAGGGTTACGAGTCAAGATGGAAAAGTGTAATTTTAAAAAAAATTCAGTCAAGTATTTGGGACATAGAATCGACAAACAAGAAATTCATTCTCTAGAAGGGAATATGAAAGCTATTCAGAATGCTCCTACACCTTCCAATATGAAACAATTGAGATCTTTCTTAGGCTCAATTAATTACTATGAAAGTAATTACATCTCAAATTACATTCGTTATGCTCAAGATTACATGCGCGAAACTTATGAAAGAAAACATTTCAGACAAAGATTTCCAACTCGTTCGTCACTACATGATGAACAATGCTTGGCCAATGACAATTCCTGAAAATTTGAAACTTTATAAACAACAGGAAGGGGAACTATTTTTGGAAGTTGATGTGTTATTCTGGTTTAGTAGGGTCGTGGTACCAACTAAACATAGGGACCATGTACTCAAGATTCTACACTGTGGGCATCCTGGCATCGCTGCGATGAGATCGATATCTCGATATTATGTGTGGTGGCCGAGTTTACACAGGTACATGGAATAATTTGTTAAGAGATGTTCGGCCCGTCAGGAAAACAAAGATGATGCGGAAGAGGTTCCAATTTACCCTTGGAACGTTCCTGAAAGAGTGTGGGAAAGGGTACATTTGGACCTTGCTGGACCGATACAAGGAAAGATGTGGGTTTGTCAAAGTGAGCAGAAGTTGAGGTCCTAAATTCAACATCAAATGTTCTCATGAATAAGATAAAAGGTTGGTTTGCTAGGTATGGTATCCCAAATGAAATTGTCACTGACAATGGACTCCAATTTGCTTCTGCTTAAATGGAAGATTTTTTAAATAAAAATGCAGTTCATGTTATGGTTACGCCTTACCACCTAAGAAGTAACGGTTTGGTTGAACGTTTGACTAGAACTCTAAAACAGCGTTACAAAGCAACTAAACAAAATATCGGCGACTCAACACTGGCTCTACAAAACGTGTTATTTTGTTATAGAAATGGTCCTCAGAAAACTACTGGTAAAACTCCTGCAGAATTATTCCTAGGCAAGCGACTCTTTACAAGCTTTCACAATATTAAACCTGACTTGCGGAAAGAGATGGAAAGACGAATATGGAAACAACAAGTAGATCAACATAATATAAGAAAACCAAGACATTTTGAAGAAGGGGAAGAAATATGTGTAAAAAACGAGCGCCAGAATGGTTGGACAGCTGGTGCCATTGGAAAGCGAAATGGATTTTATTCTTATAAAGTACTGACCGGGGGTGTAATAAAAAGAAAACATGCAGACCAGTTGAGAAAACCCTGCAAATTATTATACAATGGTTTATTATTCTCATGAACAGCTTGACCTAGTATTACGGCTCCGAGACGCATTCCATTCGATTCAGCATCGAAAAATACTAGTAAACCATACAAAACATGACCTGACTACAATGGAACTACGGAAACTAAATATTCCCCGGCGCCAGGCGCTCGTAAACGTCTGTAGGCATTTATGATCCGATGTAGGGGTGTGCGGAGGAAGTGGCCCTAACCTTCCTCCCCTCCTCCCAGTTTCCCTGAGTCTTTTTGCCCGACGGGGCAGAGGAAGGTTAGGGCCACTTCCTCTACCTCGTCAGGCAAAAAAACTCAGGGAAACTGGGACGGGGACTGCCAGCAGTCAACCCAGTCAGCAAACCCTCGGCAATTGACACGACGTTGCGAGTCGAGCGGGCGGGTGGTTTTGATGTGACGGGAGGGAGGGAGTACTAACGACGAAACGTTGACTTCCGCTGTAGTTCCCACTAGTTCTTGCAATTAGTTGACTCTAATAATTACTTTAATTTCCCTATACGCAGTTGTACACGTTGATACTCATTCCATTCAACCCAGGATGTAAAAATACCTTGAAAATGATACGTAACACGGCTTATTTGCAATTATACTGCGTTTCGTTAATTTTATCAACCATTTTTTCTCCATAACAACCATGGGCTTCGTCCGATCGGATTGCCGAGATGGCGGGCACAACTAGATACCAAATGGAATTTTTTTGCGAAAGAACAAAATTTTTAGACCACGTTAGAGGCACAAAACGGCCCGGACGGCGGACGGGGGACGGACATTGCAGATTTGGAATCCCCATGTCTTGAAACGTAAAGTATCAAATTTTGAGGGAGGGTTGTAAAAATGTTTTCCTGACCAAAAACATAGGGTTATTATTCAGAATGAATAATAAACCAAAACAGAAGGGGCCGTAATTTATGACAAGGCAGCTGAATGAAATTTAATGGATGGGGGTGGGGAAGTATAGGATTTAGCACCAAACAAAATATTATTATTGTTGCTACGAACATTTTAAATTAGCGACAGTATTTATAAACTTGAAATAAAGTTAGTTCAGTTTCTGTTTTTAATTCATGAATCTTACTTATTTTATTTCCTTTATGCACATTTTTCGCCTCAATCCGTCTGCTGCATAATTGAAATATAACACTTCGAAAAGTGCAAAAATATTGCGAGTGCGTTGTTGTTCGATATCTAACACAAATTCCACGCGCTCTCAGGTTCAAAAATCCACGCTTCGGTTAACGTGTGAGTTCTGCAAAGGAAAATTTCCCAACGTGGTGGGTAGAGGAAGATTAAACGGGAGACTTGATTCGCCGTAATCCTCAACCCCGCCGTTCCTCACATTATCTTTGAAACAGGACTACCCGCTCATATTACACCCATCGCCTCCGCTGCACAGCTCCCACGTCAACTCGCTATTATTCAACAAGCAGAAATCTACTTCGAAGCTCCCACAGGTTTTGGGAGCAAGCCGAGATGAGGATGTTTCCCTTGTACCCCTTTTCGCTTCCCAACACGAACCTGTTTTGAGTGGACGAAAAATCGATATTCAATTACGAAATATAGCGAGTCGCTTTGGCGTTATATAGCGGGTCGTGGAATTTGCGGGATTGAGGAAAGTTATGTGTTAGTACACACGGATTTTTGTTTATATGCTACGCTTTCCTCGCCCTTTAGGTAGCGATACATTTTTCTGGGTTTTGAGCACAATGGTGACTCAAGTTAGTTTGGAATCGATTTGACTGAAACACGTACGTTTATCGCCCGGGGTGATGTGCAGGTTTGATACCAGACTTCAAGTTTGTTGGCTTAGTTCTTCTATCCCTCAATTGCTGCCGTACAGGCAGACTCAGAAGCCGTAGGTACAGCGTCGGGTTTTCGTAGGAGTGAACAAAAGTGTTATTTACGGCTCGAACTGAATTTGATTGTTGTTAGTCTCAGGAAAATGATGTGCTAAGGAAGTTATTTGTAGAGTATTCTGTCAAAAGGGCTTATATCCATTTGGAACTTTTCCTCGGATATGAAGAAAAATAGTTTACGACATAAAGCAACATTTTCAGGGTTCCCTAAGTTTCCAAATAGTTTGTTTAAAGAACCGTCGATTATTCCAGAAAATATCAAACATATCTCTCATAGACACGGCCGTTATTAATTTGGATATAAGCCCGATTGATGAAAATCTATAGATGTTAGGCTCTTTGGTAAAAAAAACAGGTGTTTGGGCAGTATAAAAAATCTGTTTTATTTCTTTTTGTTTACTCACTTAATACGAGTAAGTTAAGAACATAAATAGAATCGTTGTACAAAATGAAAATCACGTTTCATTTCTTTTTTGTTTGCTTAAGATGAATGATAAGAATCGTTGAATAAAATGAAAGAAGAAAGTAAATAGATAAACATAAATGTATGACAGAAAAGATGTCTATCGCTGTAACCAAATCTTGAGGAGTGAAAGAGGAAGTTCGCCGCAGTCAAGTTCTTGTCAGTCACATTTAATGGTCCCATCACGCTCTTCATTTTCCGCAAAGTTTTGGTCTAGTATAGATAGGCCTGGCCAGCTGTCAACACACCGTCCAATCATTTGAACCGTCCACGTTTTCTGGCCAATGCCCAGAGCGAAGCGAAAGAATTGTTGACATACGGGGATCATCTTTTTTTCCTTGATTTTCATTGTTGTTATCTGCAAAAAGAACCTCTTCTCTTGAGTTGCCACTTTCCGCATCAACGCGCCGTGAAATTGGGTCATATGCTGAAATACGCTGTGTCGGTAAAAGTTTTTTTCCCTTCCATTTTCCCCATTTTTTCCATTTCTTTTCCATTCTAGTCACTTAACTTTAATGTCATTCATCAGCATCTGTTTGCACAGCATATTTTTAGAATTGTGCTTGCAAGGCCTGTTTTTTGCTTGGAGTAGAGTACGCAATTTGAGTCAAAATCTCCGCACTTCTTGTCCCGATCTTGTTTCCAGCAATCTTCGTACTTGGCTCGCCTCTTCCTCGAACCCGGATTAAACGCGCCCACCTTCCCTTTCTCCATCGAGATCGAATCACGATAACAAAATGAAAAAATATAAGTAAGTAATCACAGAAGTCCACACACGACACGAGATTCGCAAACTAATCAATTTTGCAGCAGATACATGTTGTCTGAACAACAGTGAGATAGGAGCTGATCTTTGTGCAGGACAACAGCTTTCCCAGTGATAAGCACATGTTCCCAAAAGTAATGGCAACACCTCCAATTGTTTACTACTGACTATTTCAGAGCCCTGCGTAGTGCTTATCTCTATCGGTTGGGAAATAAAACACATTCGAATTTGAAGTGAGAAATATCAGTTCGGATGTAAGCCCTTTTGATGTGAAATGAACAACTAGCGTACAAAAACGTTTCCACGACATAACGAGATGAGTAAAGCCGTTTCGGTGGTAACCCAATTTTTTAGCAAGCTTTTAAAGAAGGTTGTAAAATCTTTTCGAAGAGAAGGCGATTCGTTAGGTGATGGGACTCACCCCGAAGCACCAGAAACAGGAAAAAAAGAAACTATGTTAAAAATGGACATAAGCCCGTTTGAAAGAAAACTCCTTATTTCACGGAGGCAACCGCGGCAGTCGAGTTGAATATCGATCTCAGCCGAGCAATTCTCGGCCTGGGCTACCGACTTCATTTCTTGTTACGGATTTATGAATAGGTTCCATTGCGGGAAATGGCCGAGTTGCTCGGTGCTGAAGAAATGCCTTCACGTTTACACTCGAGGTCTCCATCGGGTACATAACTGAGCCCTCGAGATCTTTTCAAGTTGTCAATAAACCAGCAGCAATACGCCACTCTCGAGTTCCTTGCTTTCGAGGGAAAAGTCGATTAAAGAAGGGAAAAGTGTGTGTTGTAATTAAAATTGTTTAATTTGCCGATTAACGTACGTTGAGTAATTCACACATTGAAAACTGACGGAGGGGGCAACGTGTGGATGTGCGCCGCTACGTGTTGAACACCATTCAGCAGAGATCTCGACTTACAATAGGTTTAGTGGAGCGGAAGGAAAAATGAAGAATTCGTTGCTTGTTCGTGTTTCTCTCGCTCCCATTCATCACCCGATTCTAAAGCACTGTTATGTCATTTCTCGCACGTGATAGCACCACGTTTTGTTCCTCGTTTCCCTTTTCTTCTCTCGCCCTCCGGGTCCATTTTATTTCACATTCATTACGTACTTTTATTTTATCGTTCGAAGACACCAAAACAAGTCCACGAACAATGTCCAATGTCGAGAAGGGGGTATTACGCCAAAAATGACGGGGGTTTACGCGTTTCGTTTCCTTAATTCTAAGTAGAACGGGCCCTGGTTCTGGGTTATCTTCCCAGGAGCATGCCCATGCTACCAGGCGCGACCACGGGTTGTGGATAGTGGAACGGCCACGGCATTGTCCCCAGGGGCTGTGAATAGGGACAGCATGCTGAAAACCCCAAACCCAAGAGATCGCAGAAGAGATCCTGAACAAAGGACTCAAGGGCAAGCGGATCTACATTTTCTCAGACAGCCAGGCCGCCTTAAAGGCCATCGCAGCCTATAGTTTTAGGTCTAAGCTGGCATGAGAATGCCTCCATGCGCCCAAGCAGCTCGGCGCCCGTAACAGGCTCTCCCTCATTTGGGTGCCGGCTCACAGGGGGCATGAGGACAATGAAGAACCGTCTGGTTGCTCGATGGGAGATACAGGAAAATGGCGCCCATTGGCATCGCCAGCCACAACTAAGACAGGCGAAAAGGCTGGTCACGCCTTCCTGTCAAAGGGGGAAGGCGATGCTGACACTCGCCAGACAAGATCTGAGAGTACTGATAAGCTTCCTCACCGGGCACTGCCCACCCAGATATCACCTCAACAAGATGGGCATCTCAGAGGCGGTGGAATGCAGACTCTGTGGTGAGGAGGACGAGACGGCGGAGCACATCCTATGTGAGTGCCTTAGCAGTCAAACGCTTTGAATATTTTGCCCAGGGGATTATTGAGCCCCATATCATAGCGGAATCTGCGGCGAAGCACATACTCGGCTTCTTAGGGGGGGCGGGTATGTACGACGCCTTCTACTAAGAAAGGGCCGTCACAATAGGCCCATATGCGGCCGCAGTGACAAAGGGACTTGTCCCACACGCCCTCGGGTCAAAAAAAAAAGAAAGTAGAACGGGTACGTTTTATAATCGGGTCGAAAAGAAGATCCCCACGTTTCCAGGGTTACTGAATTCGACATTGACAGGGGGCACCAGCATTCCAGAACTAGCAGCCACAGATCCGAACTGCCTCACTGCCAGACTGTCTCAAAGCCATCCTGCCGCACTGCCAAACAGCCTCCCTGCTGGAGTGCCTCACGGCTAGACTGCCTCACTACTAGACTGCCTCACTACTAGACTGCCTGACTGCCAGACTGCCTCACTGCCAAACTGCCAGACTGCTGCACTACCAGATCGCCATGGTGCATATTGGTAGGGGCCCAAGGATTTCCGAAATAGCGTGTTAGGGTATAATGCATGAGTTTGAAAAGAAATGCATGGTAGGTAATAAAGGAAGCACAAGGGGATGTTGCAACGACAGAATGAATGAGACTGCTTAAGGATTAAGTGAGAGGGATCAAGGAATACGTTAGGGAATAGGAGTAGCTGCCGGTTAGACAACGCGCTACCGAGCGACGCGGATCACACCTAATCCAATTCTTATTAGCGATTTGGCACATGAGACATGATTTTTCTGAGTAGAACCGTATTCGGGTGAAACTGTGAGAAATGGTAAATAACATCCAAAATACTCCCCCCCCCCCACTTCGGAGACAAATTCTCTGCTTTTTCCATGCGTTCCAGGCAAATTTTAGCGATCCTTCAACCCTTATCATTCGCGGTGGCCATCGAGTATAGTGATCGCCGAAAAACGAACTGGCTGAACTCCTACGATGAACCAACTTTAATACCCGAACCTCGTTCGACAAGCAAACGATATTTACGTCTTAATTCTACCAGCTCACGGGGGTAGGTGGCCTTCAAATCCTCTCACGGAGCGATTATATGAGTGTGAGAAAGAGACGGAGGTTCGGCAGCCGGGCTTGTCGCTCCTCTTCCGAATCTTGAGCCCTTCAGGCGACCAATATAACACTCAACGAAATTGCGTTCCTCTCAATAATTGTGTCCGACGCCCACTGCGACCGACAACTCCGTCCCTTCAGAACTACATCCCACGCGTTCAGCAAACTACCTCCCTTTTATCAACGCAGGCAAGAGATCTCGCAAGATCTCAAATGAATTAATTGAAATGAATACCTCAACCATGTGGCAGAAAGGACCCTAAGAATCGATTTCTTTACAGATAACAGGTTAGGCGCATAAATATATATAACTACTATATAAGAGGGCCCATATCGCTCACTAAACTTGAGTCACAGGGTTGGATTACTGGCAGACAAATTAAAAAAATTAGTACTGTCCAGCTCAGCTCAAACCAACTTTGCGTGGGGGTTCAAGTGCCCTCAACTCTTATCATAGATTTTGATCTCTTTGGCCTCTGGAGCTTCCCCAGCTTGGATCTTAACCGCCAAACTCAAAATCTTCAAGCACCTATCAATCTCCTTCAATTCTCTTTCTTTCAATATTCTTGGCACTGCAGTAATTGTGGCGTGAACATTGTCTCTCAGCTACGATACTGTGAGTAACCCATCTCTGTTGTGCCTCATGTGAACGTTTAATTGAATTATAAGTGTAACATGCAGTCTTCTTTCGTCTGTATCCTATTAAATTTCATATCTTTCCATTTCATGCACCCAACAAGCGCCATTCTTCCTGCCATGGTCGTTAACCCTCAGCGTTAACTCACTTAGTTAACCTTGACCCAGGGTATGGTATTTCCCCAGGGGGATTGGACATTCACCAATTCAGTTCTCAAGGTAGTTGACGTGTCACACGAACAAAGTGAGATCTAACCTACGCGCTACAATTATTGTTAGTTGCGTTCGGTTAAAAAATAAATTTGCAGCGATGGAATAGAAAATGTCGACATTAACGCAAAATGAGTTGTGACCGAAGCCTAGTATCTTCTCTTGAAAACCACCTTCATATCGCAACGTTCCAGTGGTACGGTGTCTGAGAATGTACAACAGCCCAACAGAACAGGATGGCGCGTATTTGTCGATCGAACTCACACATTAGAATTGGAAATATCGGTGCCACATCTTCGTCCTGGTTTTTGAATTTTCCTTCTGTTTCTCTCGAATTCGCCCTCCCGAAATCACTAGGTCGTTCTTCGAAACATTCCGAAGAGATGCCCTGGCCGTGGGAAACCCCTCTTTCTATCAGAAAGGGGTTTCAGCAGCTCGCAAATCAACGTATTCAACCATACAAAAAAAAGGGAACAGTCGCTTCGAAGGGAATATCTGGTGGGAGGGAATGCCAACTAAAGGAAAACTCAAAGAAAAAGGGTGAGCGATGCGTGGCGGGGAGGGGGGTGAAAGCAGAAAGGACGTCGGAATGCCCTGAATGTTTTTGCACGGTCGTAACACAGCCGTTCGAATGTAAAGCAGAACATTGACTTCTTCACCTTTTCGTGTATCCACACCCTACTTCCTATCTGCCCTAACACCTGGTCCAAAGACATCACTTCTCCGAGGAAAAATATTAAATCGCTTCCTTGTGCACAACCCGCACTTCTTGAAGACATCCAGTGGAGCAAGAAGTCAACTTTTCATGTACGAAATTATAACAATCGTTAATGCTTGTCCCACAGTGTTAATTGCACGAGTTGAAGTTCCCACGCTCACCGCCTGCTCAACTGGCAACATCTGGAACGCGGTTCACCATCTCCTTGATTAGCTGAACATATACTGGACCTTTAGGTAGCGGAATGCTGTTGCTCAAAAGGACAGGTACTTCAGACCTGGGGCAAGAACCTTTAATTTTGGACTGTTCGTGCTCACGAAAGCTGTAAAGCTGCGGGGTATTAGATCAACCTGATATATCTCACCTTCAGTTTTGTTACCCCCGTAGTTTTCGAGCCCGTAAACCGTTAAAAATGAGATGACGCGGGGGTTAACTATCGGAGAGCGAGCCGACCTGACATCCCCCCCCCTCCACAACCCACCAACACCGAGTAAAAGGTATACGGTCGCCCGTTTTATCCCTTTTAGCCGTTTTATCTTTACCAACTGGAACGAGCTAAGGGACATGGCATCACCTATTTTGCCCGCGTCAGTTTTTAGAGGTCCGTAAAAGTATTTCTCGGGATAAACCTATTCGAGGACGAACGTAACTCGAACCCTAAGCCGAACGAAACTGGAGTTCTTTTGCGCTGTAAACACCGTGTGGATTTCATGAGAGAGGGCTCGTCGATGGGAAATGGATTTGCTTATTGAACGCAATTGCCTTCATTCGGGACTGGCTGCAAATTGACGCCACTGCTGAGTGGCTACGCG
Source organism: Pachypeltis micranthus (assembly GCA_020466155.1). Classification (NCBI taxonomy): domain Eukaryota; kingdom Metazoa; phylum Arthropoda; class Insecta; order Hemiptera; family Miridae; genus Pachypeltis; species Pachypeltis micranthus. Next base: position 48,240,245 of record CM035770.1, on the reverse strand, counting down.
CTTGATGTGCCCCAGTGCGTGTATTATTTAGAGGGAATATCAGATACGAGACACACCCACTCAATTTGCCTCATTCCGCTATTCATAAAGGTGTTGTATATTAACATGGCATGCATTGGATCGGTCTGCTTCACCGCACCGCTCAACTTTCTTCCACTCCCTGGAAATTCCACGAACCGATTCCACGCAGACCCTGTACTTTTGTTCAATTTATTTACGCAAAAATGGTTATTGGCGGTAATTACTCGTTGATTGAACGTGCTCTTTGAGTTTGGCGAGAATCATTAGAGTTGTTTTTAGGAAATAAAAAAGATAAACGTTTAATTTTCGGAAAAACTCATTTTCAAATGTATTGCGGTTCTATCGGAGGAGGTGGGTTATCAACACTTCTGGGTCAAACAGGGCTCATGGGTGATAAGGCGGGAAATTCCGGTTATCTGCAGGGCTTGTGGACTTATATCGAGGGAGAAGGACGAAAGGAGGATCGTTAGTTAGTAATACAGTTCTATATATACGCTCGTGAAGTGCCCAGATTTCATTAGATCTTCTGAACCAGATGCTAGACTTTAAGTCGGTGGCATAGCTTACAGGTCGCATAGCGGGAATAGTCTACGTAACACCAGAAAACCAAATGACTTGTACCACCTATTTCAAGTGCCCCAACCCTCCTATTTTTCGGAATTTTGTGGTAGAGACACGGCTTACCCCTTCTTTCTCTCTAATGTTCTAGAACCTAGTAACCTTGCGCAGCTAAACGAGTTGTACATCTTTACTACTGTTAACGCTTCAAAGCTGGGAAAACTCCAATTATTGACACGGATACCTATTGAATAAATACTAGATTTGTTATAATACATAATATGGCTACATAAAAATATTTTGAAAAAAGTAATAAGAATAAATAGATAATAATGCATATATGAATTTAACTGTTGAATGTCCTACAACTTATATATTAGTAAGGTATTACCGGATTGTTGTTGCATGAGTTAATGTGTTATTAGAAAAAAAACGATCTTACCCCCTATTGTGAGATAGTCATGACCAATGAAAAGTATTAACATTCATTCACGGAGGGATGGTTACAAAAATAACCCCGGATAACAAATCGTAGGTACAAGACCCTGTCGAGTTGATAAAACTCAAACTCGTACAACATTTCAATATTTTGCGATTCGCGCTTTTTGATCAATCGAGCGGCCCATTATTTTTGAACACGCTCAATTTTTCGAACAATTTGCTCGCGACATCCGGGCGCCTGAAAATCCGCCTTGACTTTTACAAGTAAAAACTGTCCCAAGCTCTCGGCAGATGAGTTCATTGTTTGAAGGAAGATTGTGCCTCGTCGAGAGCTCTCTGCTGTCGAGAACATGACAAGTGGCCGTCCTACCAGCTCTTTTAAGAGCTTCTAAGGCGTAGTTTCTCGCGTTCTCTATACAATTCCACGCCCTTTCTCCATGTCACTATTCCGCATCTCCCTTTTCCCCTTTCGTTTCAACAGCTCCTACCCTTTTGATGGCTGTAACATGTTAAGTCAGGCTGCAGTGTCTCTCGGTCGTATAATTAGCCACTGTCAGGATTTTAAAACAGCTTTTTGTATTGCGGATATTTATTTAATTGGGTTGATACTTTGTGCTTAGTGGTTTTTATAACAGCACACAACACACTTTAAGAACAATAGAAACGTATTTTGCGGTCGTTTGTTGGTCAGTGATGCACTTCAGACAGCATGCGGTGAGTCATTGTTCTCAGTGAGCTCATCTATCGCCTCACTTGTTAACACTCCTAGATGGTTATTATCAAGACCATCATAATGTACCAAAATATACGTACCAAGGACCGTATGTCCTTCCAGCGTTCACTACCCAGAATCAGGCTCTTGGCTTCATGACCAAGGCAAGTTTCCGAAGCCTTTTCAGCTTTAAAGCTCTTCCCGAATTAAAACGAATTGGTTGGAGAGCGATTGCAGATCTAAGGCCGTACTACGGGCCTGGTCAGATCTCCTCCTGACATTCACAGGGGCTGATTTTGGCCATGGACGAATCACAAGGCTTGACAACGAGATTCATTGATGCCTCGAAACAGAAATGTTTTGTAGACGAAGAAGCGCGCACGGTGGACGAGGCCGAATGGCCTGTATTATATCATCTTGGTATTCACAAGTTTAATAGGGATGAAAGCAAGAGTTCTGAATCACAAGCGGCGCTTAAAGACTAATTACTGGGAGCGCGTACCAGGAAGCTAGAAGTGAGTGTCTTCAGAGAAATTTAGCACCTGTTCAGTTCGTTGGATGGGACAGTATTCCTCTAAGGCTCGTTGCAATACTACAGATAACTACAATCGTTCGGAGTCGTAGTTATAAGGTGAGGATTCTATTTGGAAGGTCGAGAGCCAGGAATATTGAGAAAACAAATATTTCAAGACGTCATCTATTCGTCCACGAGCCCCACTGTTAGAACTACCATTTTCCGGATAGTTTGCTATTAAGAAATTAAGGGCGATGAGATCCAACAAAGTAAATGCTCAGATTGAGAAGGTAATTACGCTCCAAATTCACTTGGACCATAATGTAACACAGGAAGAATAAGCTACTAATCCGACAAATCACGCAACTTTCCTTGACTACACAGATTCATCTATTTTAATCGCTCTACCACTTAATTTAATCTTATAATTGGAACCGATGGTGCTAGGCGTCACATATTGAAACTCAATTCTGGAATTTCATGAGTTTATTTCTAATTATATCATAACCGTAATTTTTCCACGGATGAAAATGGTGTGTTACTGAAATTACTATAGTCGCTTTGACTGACGTCTACGAACAAAACCTTTAGTCCAAAACCATAAGTGACCATGAATACTAAATAGAGGCAGCGATGGAAACAGGACAAACCTATAAATCCCAGTTTTATATCAAATGTTAAGTTAACTTATATAAACTGAGTGTAACGAACTTAATCGGTCGCTACGAAGTTGTTTAAATCCATTTCAGCGATAAAACGGAGTTAGGAGGGTTGCCTATTTCCACTAAATTTCAGTTACAATGTTATATCGATTTCGAAGGTTAGGCCATGATCAGTAACCAGGACACAACCTCCTAACCTCGTTTTATTATCGAAACTGAGTGTAAAGATGACTGAATTGGTTGGCGGAGCAATCAAAATAGCAACTTGCACTTCGGGCTGCAGAAAATTGTGAGACGCGCCATCCAGTTTCTTTTTGTTTTTTACGAAGCTTACACACATACACCGAGCAAAGTGACGAGAAAACTTAAAAAAGAAAAATGTCGGTCGATCGTGTAATTTTTGTTTTACGTCTTAAGGGAAACTAACAAAGACCGATCTCAATCGGTTCAGCCGTTCTCCCGCAAAGTTGGCTGTATTCACTTTCTCAAGCACAACGATTTGGTTCTGGAGTAAGTTTCTGGTTCTGAAGGCCCTCGAAGCGCGTGGATGCAACGAAGGCTCACGTTTTCTGTGGCAGATTACGATACTTTGCTTATGTTTTCAGTTGAAGGAAGCCGTTCACATCAACCTTTTTTTTTTTTTTTTCAAACGCCCATAGTAGACTTGTGAGGAAGTTAATGCGATCTCTGCTCATCGATTTCACCGCGTGTTGTGCTAATTTATTTCGTAGACTTGTCGACGTCGTGGCGGATGATGGTTACCTAAAAAACTTGGAAGACACGCGTTCGTTCGAACGCGGCTAGTCTCTAGACAATCGAACTAATTAACGGGTTTTCAGAAAGCTGTTTTCTTTTTGTGGGACAACGAATCGTCCTGTTGACGTTGTATGCAATTAATAGATATGACGCGCACCTAATTAGCGAATCTGAGCGCACGTCTGAATGTGTATGTGACGGAAACTGAAAGGGACAACTGAATGTAAAATGTGGCACAATGAAAAAACGTAGTTAAATAACTTAAGGATAGATGGAGGACGTGGCATGAGTAGGGGCAAACCAATAAATTCCGAAAGCTTCAGCGGTATCAGTTTTAACGTAGAACGTTATGTTGATGTCGGAGTGTTGGTCCCAAAACAAGAAGCTCGGGAAATTCAATTAATTCGTCGTTCAACCGAACGTCAGATCTTGTTCGTCGACGTCAACGGAAACTTCAAGCTGGCGGTAATGAGCTTGGGATTTGAAATCGAGATGCCGCGGTTGAGGAGACGAGCTGGTGTCGGTGAAACGATCCCTTTTCTGAAAATGATGGGTTAAAACTGAGTTGAGTTGTGATGTTGAGGTAATGTCCTTGGCAAACATGAGGGATTGATGCCCAACCAAGGACCAAGGGAGGTGGTGGAAGTGGTAACTGATGAGCGCGAATGCTTCTCAGAGCTAATGGGACTAATCTGAGGAACAAGCCGCAATGACGGAGGCGGAGAACTGCTTCTGACGAACCTCTCCCACCAAAACGAGATCACGTTTCCAAGAAACGAGATTAAACGTGACAACTGTCATGGAGACCGTACCACTCCACTTTGAGGTAATGACTCGACGATTACGCTCGTTGAGCAGAGCGATTTGCTCCCCTCATTCTGTTTTTCACAATACTGCAGATTTATTCTTAGAGTTAATGCTGAGGAACGATTAAGATTAATACGTGCTGCAAGGGCACAAAATATCAAGAAGTTGTTCTCGGTGGGATATTGTATTCTAAATCACACAGCCTTCCTCAATCCATGAGAATTCGACGATATGAAAAATTTATTGTTTTTACTTTCCTTAGGCGTACGGTATAGGAAGGCAAGTTATATAATCAGCTGGAAAAATGAGTGAGATTAGAGGCTTCTGAGTGCGTGGAAAATGTCATTTTGGAAGATGGTCAGTGCATGTCCGCAAAAACTTCGGTTTCAGCCTGCAGATCTCCGTGTCGGGGTTCGAAGCTAACTATAGTTATTACAGTCATCAGAGCACCTAATATTTTGTTCTTAAAACCGAGCCCTTACGACTCACAAGGCTCGGTTAGGGACTCAACTCTTACTAATCCGTCTGTACAGTATACCATGGCCACAGCCTCAAGCGTGGGCCCACCCTCTTCCATGACACGCTGAGCAGGGGCATTCTGTCTAATACCAGACGGTGCAGAGCCCTTCAAACCCGCCCGGCAAGCCAAGTTCAAGCATACTGTAAGTAGGCAGCGCTCTTCACATGCACGTGGAGGGCTGCAAGACCCAGCAGGACCTCCAGCGCAGCAGCGAGTTAGGCTGTATAAACCCTGACACATCTTAGCAGGTGACTAAGATCGCCAAGTGTACTTGGGACTGAGGATGGTTTTGTGGTTTTTTTCCCCAAGTTTGCGGCGAAGGGGGGGGGGCATGAATATGACGAATGAATGATACAATGAGAATTCATTCCGTACGGCATCACCCGTCCCCTTGTAAGGGTTACTGGGGAATAATTCGTTTCCCACAGGAAAAACTTTTCCACTCGGTCAGTTCAATAGAGTGGTGTATATAAATTTATTTTCTTCATCTGAGGGGAGAAAAGCTATCCTCTCCAAAGCCATTTGGAATTGAGTTGTGCTTGCCAATTGGGTTACGATTTCCCGGTAACCGAGTTCAATCTGATCTAAAGGTACCTCAAGGGGGTTTCTCGCACACAAAACGGATTTACATTCAAAGGAAGCTTTGGGCGGGAGAAAATCGCGTAAATCGTGTATATTAGAAAACTAAATGGAACGGTGAAGTGTTTCGAAGCTCCAGAGTTTTATGAGGACTGTAGAATGAAAAATATCAGACAAAACGAACAAGTCCATTCGATGCAAATAGCGGGGGGCATAAGCTAATTCTCTGGGAACGCCGAAATTAGCTTCACGCAGTTTTTTATTCTCGAGAAAACCCAATTTTTTTTGACCCGATTACTATACTTTCCTTCCCTTCGGGTAGCGGAGAGTAAAAAGGGTGTTCTCCTTCCTGATCAACATTGGCCAGGAGAACTGCTATTTGGGAATGAGAAGCAGCAATGTTTAGGAGCGTGTCGTTTAGTTTCTGTTTGTTTTGTTTCACCCTTCCCTATACTAATACACCTACACTATACTATACTATGTCACATGTAAAACCTAGTGCAATATTTTATTTGAATACGATATTACTCCACACCGCTCAGGGGGTTTCCCTTGGTGATGGGGTATTTTTTGCAATTCAACAACTTCCAACGTATTCTTAAGGTGCTACTATGGGAATTTCGTGATTCCCAGTATACCCTAACAGATAGGGCTGGCTTGGAGGACCACGGTAAAATACCGAGAAATTATATGTGAAACAGGTGGTGAAAGAAGGGAAAGCTTGGTGAGAAATAACAATGCGGAAAATAATTCCAAATTAAAGGGGTTTATATTAAAATAATACATTCTGCTAAGAAAATGAAAATACAAAGAAGGCTCGAGCAAAGAAATGAATAAATGAATTTGATTTTCGTTGGGGCCCTCGATGAGGTGATGAGGTGGATGAAAATACGATGAATGTGGCGACGTGATGTGTGGAAGAAAATTGGATCGATGTTCGGAAGTAACGGAGATGATGAAGGGAAAAGATGAGATGAGGTAAAAGTGAAGCGACACGTAGAAAAAGGGTTTGATGGATCGCGTCTTAAAGAGTTGGATCGAACGCGGTTGCACTGCAGTAGATGTGGAAACGCACTGATCGCATGAGCAGCTCAGCAGGCGGAGGAAAGTTGGTGGGGTGATGCCAGTTTTGGTGTGTCTTGATGGGATTAAATGAGCAAAGTTTTCTGGGCCACGTTTGTTTGCTGCTCCTTTCTGTTGTTGGTCAAAGGAGCAGCGGAGCCAGTAATGAGAAGATCGCAGAGTTCGAGGGCCTCAGAAATTTTCGCCCTAATATTAAACACGTATTTTGATTGAGTGGCGAAATGAATACATTTATTCTACCGTTATTCTCGTAATTTCGCGTAGTGTGCATAAAAATTTTGAATATCAAAAGCATCCTTCGATGCGAATAATTTTAGACGACTCAGGAATTTCACGAGCTGCGATTCGGACGTTAATTCGAACACAGAAACTTAGCTCCATTCGTTCCTCTCCGTTGGAACGTCTCTCCGGGTTCGTTTTGTGGCCTCTGACCTGAGAAAAACGTTGCGAACCACCGAGTTACGAATAAAAACGAATTTAAAAAAAAAGGAAAGAGAAAAATGATTGAAAAAAAGGAGTGCTTTTTCAACTCCGGCGAATGAATTGAAAATTCCAGCGCGTCGTTGGATATTTTCCCTCAGCCGCTTTGGTCTCCGGAGAATGCCTTTCACATTTCTGGACGTTCCCTCTAACTTGACGCCAAACATTGTTTGTCGGGCCCGTTCGTTCGCTTCTGCGGCCCTGACAGATAATTGCCATCTGTTCGATCAAAGCGGATTGCAACCGATGAACTGACTAAATTTGGTAAGTTCCCCGACAGGTTTTATCTCGTATTTTAATAAAATTGAACGTCCAGAGCAGAAATACGAGTACACAAACAAGTAAACTACTTTCGAGGTCTCTCATATCGCGAATTGTCGCTCGTGATTTGGTTCAATTTTGACTTTTACTTTCATCGATTCGAGGAGGGAGGAAAGTATAGTATTGCAGTCTGCACAAATAAATATTTCCATAAATATCCATGCCACGAGAATGATGAGTCATGAGAGCGAATATTGACGTAAGCAACGTTACCATTAGGGCCAGCGGAATCTGCCTCGATTCCTGACCATCCAAACCTAGGGGGGTGAAATGGTATTGTGAGGCAATGGGTACCAGCGAGGTAGCTAGGGTAATTGTGTATGGGAGTTGGAACATGAACCCATTAGGTGGCCACAGCAACTCCATTCTTCCCGCAGCCTGCTTCTTCAAACTCGCATTTCTAGTGAAGCGGTAGTGGTTTGAAATTCGGAATTTCTGGGGTTGATCCTAATTACCTTACGACCAATATTAAACTGTCATCTTATAATACGTTGTTAATTCGACTACCTGATTCTTCCGATAGCGTTGGCATCGTAAGAACGGGCTTTTTATGGAAAAAACTTAGCTAAAAATGTTTCCCGAAATGTTTGATCTATTGTTGGTTTCATGATTATGATTGATGATGTTATGATTTTATGTGATGATTGTGATGCTACGACGCTGTCGTATTGTTTTCAACTGTCCGATTTTGCTAATAATTTGACTTTGGCGCCCCGTGGCGATCTGCAGCCGAAATATGAGAATTGAGGTTAAACGGATATGGTTCAGCCGGTTTCTTTCAATCGCGTTCACGGACACGAAGAACATTTTTCCGTACAGCGTTTTTCGGACTAAGAAGGCCTTGAAACGTTAAGATCTGAAGAAAACAAAAAGTATATTTTTTGCTGATTACATACTTTTTCATTTTACATCAGCAGTTCGTAGGCATTTTTGATGATTGAATGCGTGGGAGAACTTTAGACTTTCAGAATGTAAGGTCAAAGCCAGGCAACGTAAATTAAGTTTCAAGTTCGTCTAGCTTCTTCTTTTTTTGTTTTGCTGAGGGTCACTTTTGAAGCATGAATTAAGTTTTCTCTATTTCGTCTCAAAATCGTGGTTTCAAGGAATATCCTAATAGCGAAATCGTTTTCGATAAGAAGAAACCAGGCGCTGACTGTGTTGTTTGTGCAAAGTCTGACTCAGGGATAAAACGCATCTCATTTTCTCGGGCTCGATCCAATGAGGAGCTCTCGCAGGTTTTTGAATATTCAGTGTATTTCAATCCCTTCCTTACTTTACGTCATCTACTTTTCGCTTCCATCTTAAAACGCCGTCCAAGAGCCCTAATGGTGAGAATGAGAGGGGGAAGAGGGGCGGTGGCGATGGAAGGGATGGAAATTAGCCCTTGGGGAAATCTACCTCCTAATGAATATTAAATTCGCGGTGCCAGTCGGCTCTTTTCCATCTCATTGTATTGCGATTATAATTTTCTCCGCCTTTCCATAGAATATGCCGCGATTCTTCGGTATCTCATAACCCCAGCCCTTGTTTTGGGGGCAGATGTAGGGAATATAATTGATTACCATTAACCGGTGCCTTCCGTCGTTTGATTTTGGGAAATACAAATGCGCGAGGTGGTAATGTGCTTTGACGTGAGTAAACGCAACAGGCGAGCTGTATAAAAAGATATACAGACCAGACACACGAACAGAACACATCAGAATACCGAATGATAAACGATGAAAATGTTTCGTAGCGACAAGTAACTGCAAACGAAAGAAAGAGTGGCGAGAAGAGACAAGAGAATCAATCACTCAGGTCGAATGAAGAGACGCTGACAAAACAGAAACCAACTACGTTTGCTAGAACAGGTAAGCCTTCAAGATGGCATTAGCGCATAACATTTGTGACCTAGCAAGGGACAAATATCATCATCTTCGAGGGGCAATGGCCGAACAAAGCCAAGACGAAGGCCGCACCGATACTCTCGTTATTTCTACGAAACGCTCGTGAATAACCAAATGTATGTTAGTGTTTTTAGGTTCTATCTCACTACATTCACATTGAAGCCAGGAAACGCATTGATGTACACTTCAAACTGCGGCATTCGTAGTTTCTACTTGCGAAAGCACTCTCTTCTTCGTCTGCTACTTGCGTTTCGATGTGAATGCAGGGAAGTCAGGGCTCAAGCATAGGAAAAATAAATAAAAAGTGCCAAAAAAGAGAAATAAAGAGAGGTAAAAACGAGCCATCCTCAGAGCAGGATGTGGGAATTCATGTTCAGTGAAGACGAAAAACGGAGAAGCCAACGATGTAGTGAACCATTTGCCGCCTTCTCTGTTACTCTGCAATACTAAACTTCTTCTGAGAATAATTAACAAATGTTGTGTAAGTGTTGAATAAGTCCTATTCGGGAGCACCGAGAAACAGATGGGGTAGAAAATACATTATCTGTCACCGTCAGTAGCCGTAATTTAGGGAGTTAGGCTGATGAAGTGAAGTGGAAACCCAGATGCATTGAAGATGTGGAAATAGGAGCCACACAACCTGGATTTGAAATTCTCTTCTTCCCTCCACCACCCCTTCATCTTCTGATGACCATGTGGACTACACATATATAGAATTGTGAATTAACTGTTAATGATCTGTGACCTGAAGCGTCACATCAGTTGAGGGAGCCTGCCGGGGTTAGACTGCCTAACTCAACTGAGACATCTTCAGTGGTAACCTAGCGGAGCAACAAAATTGGGAAGGGATCAACAGAGCTAATTCATGTCAAGGCCACTGTAACTTTTGCCAGTACCGGCCGCTCTTCTACAATTAGTTCCCTCATATTATTATTATTCGAGGAAGGGATTGAATTGTTTTGGGCAGGGGCGTTACGCGCTACGTCGGACAAATATTGCGAATGGTTTTAAAGCACTATTGACAACGGTATAGCTCTAAAAAGTTGCGATAACAACGTCGAGAGTTCCCAGCCTCTGCAGTAACGTAATATTTCCTTTGATAATGTACAGCAATTCGTGCGTGTAAACTAAACGAAAAGCGAAAGAAATTTTGAGGAAAACTGGTAAGTTTGATTCGCCGGCAAACTCATCGGTTTCACATGTTTGACCAAGGGACAACGAAATGTTGCGTCTCGGTGATCCGCTTATGGCCGCCGTAATGAAAGTAATCAAAGAAGATACGCAGGGAATAAATCCGCGTCACGAATGAGGTCAGACAGAACCTAAATGGGGCTCTTGCCCTCTCGGGACGTCAAGGAACCTTCAGTCAATATTAACTGATTTCTCCAGGGTGGAGGACCGAAAAGACCCCGGTTGGCTTTTTAATAGGATTTTCCACACACGCGGAGTTCCCTGCAACGTCGTCGCCCTCCTCTCACGCGGATGGAGGTCGAGATAAAATGGTAGGGCGTTTGCATCGCAGAGGGAGCCAGAACAACCGCTAATCCGCGCTAAGTTGAATTGAAAACCCGCTTGAGTTGTGACAACCGGCAACCGGTGGTGATAGCTTCGCGCATTTAACGCCTAACTCTAAGATGAGGGCTGCTTTTAGGTGGGATTCCACATGAAAACGGAGCACCTGCCTGGGTTAGGCACTATAGTCGGTTGTCCACAGCCACAAAACCCCGTCGCTGTTAGTGATGTAATAATCTGTCCCACTGCTTCAGCTCGTGGAAAGATGGATGTCGTTGGGTGAGTTGAGTGGACTAATTCTACGTAAACAACACACACTTGTCTTTTACATTAAAAGAGGTCTCCCTCGTACGACGGCTGCCAGGACGAAAAAGTCCCCAGGAAAAGGCTAAGATCAAAGGCTCAGAGGGCCAACCCCTGAAATCCGCTCGAATAAATCTCAGATAAGTTTAGGAACTGGCTCTCGAGTAGAAAGTAACTGTAAAAGCCTCGTTGAAGAGTTAAAGAGGAGACGGGGGTGGGGAAGTAAAGGGCACAAAAATGCTATAAATGATGTACTTTCTCTCTTCCTCCTAATTCGCTCGTTTTCAACTTTATTTCTTTCAGTATTCATTTATCTCGTCACGGGCAAGTGAACTTCCTCTGAAAATAAATCGGCCAGCAGCCCAACGTCTGCCCCCTCCGGCTATTATTCTCAACTCTCCCCCTAATGCCACCGATATTTCTTTCAGGGAACATTATCCACACCACCTACCCCTTCCCCCACAATCCTTCAGCTTAGAGTTCAACTGCTCACTAATTTAATCAGGCGTTAACCCCAAGTTTTAGTCCATGAACGAAAGACGTACTCGAGTTAGTCAACATCTGCATAATATCTGGACGTCACACAACTTTTTTTTCACTCCCACTTGAATAAACGATTTGTTACGTATGTTTTAGTAACTTTAAACGTCCCGATAATCTCGTTTTCTGATGTGATCGCGTGTTCTATTCCATCGGACGACATGTTCCATTTAAACGTTGATTTCCAGTTGCTATTTTGAGGCGTTAGTACTTATATGTCTGATGAAGGAGGCTCTCCAATTAATCGCGGCATTTTAAAAACCACCGCTTTTGTAGGCGTGAAGTTATGTTTTACCAAGTTCAAGTGAACCAAGTGAAAAACACGAGCGATTAATAGCTATAGCTGAATATACGTGGCGCTGAGGACAGATGTGTGAGGCGTCGCACTAGGTACTTTCCAAACTCGACCATAAGAACACGGATACTTTCCGTAAAGTACTAAATACGACGGGGTTGCGGTTTTTTAATCAAAAGATCGTTCAAAATGTTACGAAACTATTTTCTGTACATCATCACCAATGCGTACAGAATCGTATAACAATTTTTTGTGATTCTCTGTGAGTTCAAATAACCAATTTCGGGTCATTGGTAGGTTGTATCGTTAAAGTCAGCTGGCTTCAATTATGTCATCACATTTTATGAACTAATTATTAGAGCAGAGTTTACTTGGGGCTGAGGAAAGTAGCGAGGTGAGTCGTTGGGTATTTTGAAGAGTGTGGCAACTCCCTCGAATAGTTCTCCAGCTTCAGGTGAAACTTTTCTAACTTTCAAACCGAGAGCTCTAACAAATTTCGGTCTTTTCGACGAGGAGTTTATTCCAAAATATAACGCGGTTCGAGCGAAACATTTCACTTTGCATGCAGATTCTGTTTGAAAACTGAAATGGAAGGAAAAGTCGTTGTAAAACGTTGATGGATTCTGAGAGAGCCTCATCGTCGTCTCTCGAAACAAAACTTCGGCATCCCTCTTACAGCATAGATAATTTTGTCTGCCATATTCGGGGTTACACGCTTAATCCGATTACAGTTGATCTACTCCTTGGAGTTTTAGAGACGAATCAGAGCAACCCTCTTGGGGGGGGGGGGGAGTTGGTGTGGGAGCGGTTTAATGGTTGAACTTGGACGGAGCTGTCGGTTATCTTCTACTATACGATTTAGATTCATTTCCTATACTCAACGGCAACTCGATTTCTCATCATTCTGCGTGATGTCTCCTTCAACGGGTTAACTATTTGACTTGAAGCCGGCCAGTCATTGAAATTGAATCTCGTGTTCATGAGGTTTTCAAAGGCAAGAGACAGACAATCCTAGTGCCCCAAGTCTCATGAGTGCAGTAGAATCAGCTTTCACGTTGATAGCGATTTTATTCGACGTTGGATTGGGAATTCACAGGGTTCAGATGGTCGGAGTCAACGTATTTATTGGCCGAGTCATCTCTGACGAGGAACGTGATGTGGGAGACTGTATTCAATTCCGTAGACGTGATTTTTGAGCCGTGATGATGATAACAGGGAGGCAGCCGAAGCTGCGGGACCAATGGCAGTATGCCGTGGCCACTGAGGGCCCATGTCCCAACTCCCCTTTCACGAGCCTGTTGGGCGGCCTGCGCATCTCCCCAGCCTATTGCTGGTACCCATTGCCTCACCCCCCTGGGTTTGGAGGAGGGGGGTGCCGGGTCGGGGATCGAACCAGAGTCCGCTGGTTCTATCTCCGCCTGAGCCGTGAGCCTGTACTATGGAAAGAGAAAGGGTTTGGCAGGTGGAGAAGAGAGGGGTATCCGGAATCACTTACCGCATAATTTTCCTCAGTCCCATGTAAATTCGGCGATTTTTGTGCCTTTGCATGCTAACTGAATCTACGTTTGACTCGGTTCATCTGAACTAGGTAAAACATACTTCACGTTTTAACACTCACAGCACCATGTCAATTTTAGAGGTCTGCCCCACCAGGCCTAGTCTTTTTATGACTAGTCACATCACTGGGCCAAACCTTTTTTTAATCTACATTGGGTTTATTAGACCATAATTAATGATTTATGTATTTATGTTTTGACGAAAATAAAAACCGCCTGAGGCAAAATGGCGCTTGTATAATATGTATACACGCCGCCCCACATTGTGCTTTTTATTTATTTTTATTCAGAGGCCACTTGTATATATTTGACACTACTTTGGACCATAACATTTTTTGGGAAAAAAGAACACAATGAGACTCATTTCTCAGTAAAAGTGTATTGGATTATTCAAAATGTATAAAAACGTTATAAATGGGACCCCTTGAAACACTTAACTCAAACATTGACTGAACATAGGAAAATTATAAAGGTTTTCATAAAAATGAAGTACTTAGGTATGTTATTATTGGTCGGTGGCTAGTGAAGTGCTGTGACGACCATTGTTCCCATTTTTCAGAGAGCACTGGTGGATGTTGAAGAAACATTCACAACACATGTATTTATACTTACAAGAAACATACGAAGTTCTAACTTGTTTACTGAATTTCATAGCGTGGCTAGTACCGTGTTTCTTCTGCAGCTCATGATAGCAAACAAGGCACCGTCCTCGTTTCTCTTCTTTCTCTACCAATTTGTGATTTTGGCTCTGTTGCTCTGGTGTGAGAAGAGCATCCTCGTTTATGGTTGTAGCTTTTTCCAACGCTGATAGTACTATTTCTTGCCTAAACCGCACAATAGTATTTTTTTTGTAACCTTCAAATATAATGTGTGGCTGTTCACTACTGCTGTATTAGTTAGCAAATCGAATGCCACTTCAAGCCTTTACGTAAAGTGTTGCCGTATACAGCCATTTGGTCGGACAAATCAATATACGTATATATATCAACAAGATATCCCTTCGCTGAATTATATTCTAAGATGGTAGACGGGTTTTTAGTCTTTTTTCCTCCTCTGCATTCGATCTTTACTAATTGTGGCACACTCTTCGTTGTAAGAAAAATGACATTTCTCTTGTCTTTCCAGTTTCCGACAATAATTTGTATGTCAACGTGTTTCTGGGATTTCATGTCTCCTCTTCTAAGTTTCACTTTTACAACTCCATGAAGGTTTCCTCTTATATTATCTTAAAGTCTTATTCTTGTTCTTCTTCCACCATTTTTCTCGGGCCAAAAACTGCAAGTCACGGGCTGAGGCCAGTCAAGGTCATATCGATACCAAAAACAACGCATTTCTTGTGTTCTTCTCTCTCTTACTTGTGTCTATGTGATGCAAAGGCCCCTCATTATAAACTTAGTTTGCATCAAAGTTATGCAAGCGGCCTCAGAATGTAGACATGATTTCAGTGATGATCAGTTTGCTGCAATGGCGCTGTGCGTGTTAAGTGATTTGTGAGACTGCCAACTTAACCTTTCTGACGAGGGTCGTGTTTCGGGATTGTCTCACAGTGGTTTGCAGGGCAACTATCAAATTTTAGCCGAATAAGTTTGCTCTCAATCGCGTTCACTGGCCATTTTCCCAAACGACTTGCAACCTCTTGAAACGTTAAGAGTTTGTAGAATTAATTGTGGTGCTCTCATGCAGGCTGAATATCAAATTTGAGCTGATTTGATCACGCCATTCTGTCTTAACCGCGTGTACACACTCTATTTTCTCGAATTGCAGTTGTGTATTCAGATATTTAAATGAAACGATACGAAGCCAAAACTATTTTTCCATTTCCAATTCCACAGAGCTAAGGAAAGAAAAAAACGGGGAGAATGATGGCACAACGGATGGCACAAGGCCCATCTCAATCAATTCAGCTTCGAAAAATATAAGTAAACGATACGAAACACAACTTGATTACAACGGAACAACGAAAATTGACATTTCCTAGGCGACGCTGGAAACCTCTATAGAACGGGTTTTTCGTAAAAGGGTAAAATATGGCCTGGATTGCGGATGGACCTTGCGGAATCCACATGCTTTGAAACGAAGAGTCCAATTTTAAGGGAGGAGGAGTAGTAAAATGATTTGCTGAGTGAAAAGATACTCGGAATACATGGTTCAAATAATTGTTCTGTAAATTAGTCGAGCAATAATCCCCCCCTCTCACACCTCTCACCACCGCCAAAAACGGCTTGGAAGGCCAAACTAAGTGTTCGTTTTGAATGTAATGCAGTGTAGTGGTGATGAGAGGCCGAAGTTGTGTTGTCATCGAGATTTGAGTCAACTTAGCACGGTGGAGGGAGGCTCATTTGGTCAAAGAGGCTGATTCTGTCTGATCGCAAGATCAAGCGGCCAAGACAAACATTTATCGGGAACTTGTGCGAACTTCTTGGGCTCAAAGGAAACGCACAATGCTGAGTTGAGCTCCACTCCTCTGGTCTGTTGCGTTTAGTTCGCGTTGCATTCCCTACGTTGAAACTCGTTACTCGTTTTACTCTATTTTCCAATGGAAATAGTTGTTAGGCGCTTTATATTATATTTGAACGGCTTCGTTTGTTTTTGGTTTTCTTGGGTCTCAGAAGAAATGTACGCTATTTTTACTTTCCGCAACCCAATGGGCAAGAAAAGTGTCAAGATCGTGACGGGTTTCATCTGATCTCGAAATGTTCAGTTACGACGCCTCATACAACATTCCTTAGCCTCAGGTGGATTCAGTGACATTCTTGACTCTAGCAACTAATCAAATCTGTTTTTCATTCTGTGCTACATGAACCGGTGGCGTTTAAAGTTTCGGAATTCATTGGGTTGCTCCTACATTGGCCATTATCATTATTGAACAATCAGTACGCAAGAGATATATGATACTACTTACGTGATTTGTTATACTTACGTTATTTGTTCACCGTTTTGGAGTAATCGGGTACAAACTTAGAAATGGAAGTAAGAGAAACGGTGGGTTGGAATCCTAGAATTTCTGGAGACGCTCATCGAATAGCAACTATATTCGACTACCATCAATTGTTGTCATAATTCTAGTAACATTTGGTCGGAGTTTATAAGTGAAAAACTGCACTAAAACGGCTAAAATTTTCGTCAATACTTTTGGTAATTTATTATGTTAGTTGTTAGCTTTTTTCATTGATGAGAAGGGGAAGGGGGATGGGCAGTCAAATGCATCCCAAACAAGATTTTTTGCGCATCTCTCTCAGAAACGGCTTCAACGACTTTCAATGCACATTCGAATTAAAGTAAAAGTACCAGTATTTGCTCGTTTAAGATAGCCACTAGTCAGTGAATGCGTACCTTAAACGACCTTAAAACAACGAAATGGATGTTCGAGGCAACAAAGTACTACTTCTAGATCAAAGAATAAGTGCTATTTTCACCAAAACATGAACCCGTAAGATAAAAAAAGCTAAAAATTAGTCGATTCGCAGATGAGCAAGTACTTCTAGTTGGTCATAAATAAAAATGAAAATATCTGGTGCGCAGCAACACACAATGTGGGTATACGTTGCTAGAAGTCCATAAAATTAGTGAAATCCAGCAAAACAGTTACTCGGGAAATTGTTCAAATACATTATTTGCCACACATTTTCATTTTTATCTCTGGTTAATGGACTGTCAGAGGATCATTTATTGAGAACAATACATAGGTATGAACTATCTAAAAACATCCTGTGAGTTTGGTGAAAATCGTTGAAGCCGTTTTGCATTAAAGCGTAAAACCAATTTTTGCTGTTAAGGGCTATATTTTCGTTCACGGAGATATTTCATGGATATATTTTGAAAGAAAAGTTAGGTATCAACTAGTAAAAGATAATTTGAAAGTTTAATCAAAATCGTTATAGCCGTTTTTTTGGTCCGTTTTGCCCCCATCTTAATTTTCTTCACTTCTCAGCTGCAACAGTTCCCATCAAACCCACAGAATGTCTTCAACAAGTCAAAGATTATCCCAGCTTTGAAAGCGAGCAAGCGCGAGAGTACTCGAACCTGGTATAGATGTTCAATACGTCAACTGTAGCTGTTATGATAGTATCTACTGGATATGTGTAACAGTACTAAATTACTGCAGATAGTTATAGTTTTGCCAAACTCAATTCCCATTGAATCCCTCCAACACACACACCCATATGATTTATTCATACGAACGAGGCGTAACTCGGATCACCATAATCGCATAAACTGTTGTATTACGAATACAAACTGACTAATAATGGAATTTTGGTTTCAGCCTGTTTTCGGACCTCCGCAACCTGATGGGAACCATATTGATGACGCTACTGGCAACCACGTTTATGGCCCAACTGATATACGTTGTCGGGGTCGGTGGTGTTCACGTGAGTCTCCCGTAACATTCTTTAAAGTCGTAGTTATTAAGTAGTTGTATTACGATGACGAGGAGAATGAAAGTTATTTTCGTACTTACACACAACCTTCGGGGGATTCCCAATGGTGAAAGGTAAACATCGAAAAATAGCCCTTACCATTCAACTTTTGTAGAATGAAGTTAACGAACTCGACTTTAAGCTGTTTCACTTAACTAGCACATTACCAACTGGCCTTGATCAATGATAACTTTAATCGCGCTACTGCGATCTTATCATGGCTTGAGGAGTGAATAAATTATTAGACTGCCAAAAGTACAAAAGCTGGTGGAAGTAGTTTTATACCAAACTGATCCAAAGAACCAAACTGATGAGATGATACGTATCTTCTACGACCTCAGTAACATTTGGCGAACGTATATAAGTGTTTTGAAACAAGTGAGTACAGAGATGGAACTTTAGATCGGTTGACTCTTTGACAGTACCATAATGGTTTCAGCCCCCTTTCGGTGATGACTGCCCTAACATCTGGAGCACGATCTTCAAGACGTTAACCAGGTGATCCAAACTAAGAACAGGAGAGTGACTGACGTTAAGGTATGTGAGTACTCGGTTGTACAAGAAGAGAGTGAACGGTGCCTGCCGATATTTCCAATATCCAGGAAGAGAACGCGAGGTTTTCAGAGAACAAGTAGAAATGTCGGTGGATCTTTTTACCCAAGTGATGCTAATGACTAAAGTTAACGTACCTGTTAGGTGAGTCCGTCTCCTCCGGCTGGTGAATTACTGTGGGCAAGCGATTTCAGTAAGTCAGTGCTAATGAGATAAACAGTTCCAGGTCTGCTCTGAGTGGGTTTCGTGACGCGGCTGGTCTCCACAAGTTGCACGGCTGGTTTGTAAGCTCCTTAAAAATCTTCCAATGATGAGCCAACGCGCAGTGTACAGTTAATCCAAAACCTCCAGCTCGCCCATTAGAGAATTGGAGAATTTGTTTATAACTTGACCTATAACCGTTTCTACCTTCACACACACTGTTACAGTTCTAATTAAGACGGAAGTGTGTGTGTAAAGAGCTTTCGTTGAATCCCAGTGAGTATTCTTCGTACTATCGTCAGTAGTAGGCCTGGTAATAGTACATTTGTGTGTGTGTCTTAACTAACTTTTTGACGTTTGGGTTGTATTTTCACACATTTTAGAGCCTTCAGGACTAAAACACGTGGGACCACCTTTCCTGTTCGTAATGAAAACCCTTCCCCCCCCCGGCCATTCGGAGCAATTAGGACAAAACGTGTGGCGTGCAGCACCAAAGCAGTTTCGAGCAAAGTGGTTTCATCAAAGTATTTAACGTCTGAATCATTAATTAAACGTCTGAATTTGAAAAATGTTGGAAGTAGAATTGAATGGAAACAGAAGACTCGTCTTCACGCACCCACCTCTTGACAGTTTGGACGAGACGAACGCGTTTCATTAGAAGAAAATTGCGGGAAAAGCAAGTTGAGAACGGACGCGCGAATAGACAGAGCAATTAAGGGAGCTGTACGTTCGCCAGTTGATTACTACCGAGGGTTTCCCCAGTTTAATTTTCTAGTGAGGAGCCCTGGGGGAACTGTCTACTGTCTACTTTCGCTCTGAATCGAAAAGGTTAGAATAAAGTTCGAATTACAGGAAAATTAGGGTGATTCGAGAAGATTCCAGTCATCGAAAGTTTAGTTCTTGATGAAATGTCGCTAAACGGTTCTTATACAACATGTAGTTGGACCGGTTCGTACGTCAATATGAAGTCCAACAAAGCTGAACACGCTCACAGGGATGAGCCGTCAAGGAAGAGTGGAAAGAGAGCAAGTAGATGTTTAGAATGGGCCAAGTGTGAAGGGTGAGGAAGTAACCAGGGAAATCTGCCCCTTACAAAATAAACAGGGTTGCTTCAAGCTATCACTTTACAGTGGATGTTGGTTTTCTTGATGTTTGAAAATTCCCAGACATGTGTACGGTACCCCGTTTCTGTGTACCTTCGCTGACGATGAGTCACTCATGTCCCAAATGTTGCTCAGGGCGACTAGCGACATTCGGGAGAACTCCTGTTGTCACTTCACTCCAGTGACACACAGGAGATGTTAGGGGTTGGGTGGTGAATACTTCCACACTCACAAGGAACTGGATCGGCAACTGTGGACAAATTTCTAGCTGATGGATGAATAGTCACTGCGTCTAGATTCCGATTCGTTGAGTGTCGTCTCTCTGTGTACGTTGATCGTCGTATTCCTATGACGACAGGAACAGCTTACAAAAAAACGATATTTTCATTCTTAATTATTACCCTTCCATCTGAGTGTGAGACAATGAGTTCACACTCTCGATTTTTATAGGATTTAATTAGTCCCTGAGAGCAATGTCGGTTTTTAGTTCTCTTTTTGGTTAGAACGTGTAGGACGGATGATAGATAATTTTACTTCCTTCTTTAATTCAGTTCTCTCTCCTTTATTTTGTTTCTTTCGAGCTATCCAATTGTATAATGATATATTTAAGGGGCACTAAGCAACTCCTCACCTTGGCACAGATCTTGATCTATGAGGGGGGGGGGGGAGCTTCCATTCCTACCTATGTATGTAAATTCTATGGAAATGTATATTCTATCTATCTATGTATCTTAATGTCCGTCCTAACACAAAACTTTGATGGACGTTGATGTACCGCATCCGGAGCGTCAAACAATGCTTCGTAACCGTGGTGTCCAATGCACAGTGCCGAATGATTCGGGCATTGCAGACATTCCAGGTAGCTGTCGTTCATAACGTGAAAGTAATGTGTCTCGAGGTGCTGCACCTCCCTCACTTGTGCTGTTCCACGCAGCGCTTACTCCTCCATTTGTTTGGAGCGCTAGTAGACCTTCGGCACTACCACCTTTACACGATCGTGCAAATTCTGGAACCTATAGGAGTTAACTACACGCTGTGTGTTTAGTGAGATGGTTTAGAGTGTTGCACGCGTACTCTTTATTGTAACCTCTTGGTACCCAAGGGACCTATTGTTCTTCGACAAAGTTAAAGGGATCCGTTCAGTTTTTGAGAAGGTACGGACCTTGATTAACACAAACGATATCATGATATTCTGCCAGATGCGACTTGATGCATTCTTCAGTTGGTGCTCTGCTAGCAGACTCTTTCATAAACCAGTACCTTTCAAATGACCTCGTCCTATTTTTTGGGGCCGGCATCTGTCAATGTGATACGGCATCTTAAAAGATTTCAACTGCGCAACACAACTAATTAAATTGTTTCCGCTTGATCGCCATCCACCATGCTCTCATTGACACTAACTCATTTCTATCAAGTGGCTCACCTTTCCAAAGAAGATATAGTGGAGTCACGCCTCCCTCTAGAATTAATTTTTTCACTCGGAATTTAGGTAAACTGGCTCTACAGAGGAACCTGACTAGGATTAAGTTCGCGGTGGACAAAATATCTGTTTGCTGGATCCGTATCCTATGAGTGATGATATGGCGTCCCAAAAACTTTCGAAACTGCAACACCGAATTAATTGTTTCTGCCTCTGTTGCCCAACCTACTCTCATCAGTAGCTTGCAGGTTGTCTAGAACCCTCAATATCCTGTGTTATATGGTTCTAGCATTTATTCATGATATGACGAATGCGCAATTCTGATCGCACGTTCTATGGGGGGCATCTCGGTACTCCCAGGCTGCGTTGATGATCCTTTCCTTCCTGCGGCAAATGACTTGCCGTACCAGTACTAGTACCCATCATTACCACCAAACTTATCTCTCAATAATCTACATTTAATATCGATAATGTCCCCATCCAAAACCGATCTCTCTGACGCTCTGCCGCCTCCCCAGTACTGCATATTGAGCTCCACCTGCTCGACTTTAAAATTGAAAGATTACGTCCGTTATTAGAGAAATGAGTGAAAAGTTAGGGTCATACGAATTGCCTTCGCAGCAACACCGGACTTGAGAATATAATAAATAAACCAGAAGGCTCCGTGAGATCACTGCGGCGATAAACAAGAGCGTCGGGAATGGTCTCGAAACTTGAAATTGATGGCCCACCAGAGAGATCTGAAATCTTCCTTCATCTTCACCCGCGCTGTTGACTTAGGAAGAAGTTAAATTCAAATACCGAAGAGACAACCGACAATTATTGTTTGAACAGCTGTCGCCGGGCTTCTCAATTTATTTTTTGCGGTTTCTAGAGTCAACTTGAAGCAGTAATATTTGGCGTATGTTTTTTTTCGGGTTGTCGCAATATCAACAGCAAAAGTCATCAAAACACGAATTTTGTATTACTTTCTCGATCCAATGGACAAGGAAATTATGCTGATCGGACAGTACAAAAAAATTGAGAGAGATAGTAAAAAGTACTCGATACAAAATGTAAAGCTACCGAAAACGTTGTTTAATGGCCAACTCTCTTTCAGGATTCAGGCATGTGCTTGGCGATATCTCATTCCCTGCAGTTTCTCCATCTCTGCCTTCTTTGCTGGCTACTCGTCCTTTGCAAAGACACGTTGACCAATTTGACGACGGACTCTCCAGCTCCAACAGCGATGAGTCGCAGACAAATGTGCGTCAAATTCGCTATCGTCAGCCTCTGGGCCTGGGGCGGACCAGCTCTTGAAGTGGCGTTTTCTTATTACTCTGGAACGAGGCACACGACACCGTCGATGTTCAAGACAAACTGCTGGTTAGTGATAATTACTTTATTTTAACCTGGTTTATCATATGGCATGTGCTCTCAAGTAAATTGAGAATGTGAGTTTATGTTAACTAGTCAAAACGAGTCTTTTAAGACAGGTTTAATGCGCCCTCGTGCAGTCGACTGTACTCTATTTAAGGATTTTTGGCCTGAGATATTATCACATCACGATGACGGCGAGTGAAGAGGTAATCGAAGATATTGTCACTCATTCTCCGCCGCCGGGCAAGGGCCATATGGAGATTTCTATTTCTCTTAAGCATTAGCAGGTGAAATTTTTGTTATTTTTTTGGTTTAGTTGGAAATATGGATTTATGATTTATACTGATGTAAATCTGTATGGAAATAAATAAAGAAATAATAATATTTAATTAGTCCAGAAAAGCGTAGAAAAGATTTGATTCGCAAGCAGATAGCACGGCACTCTCATGAATTCGGTTTGCCAGAAAAGGATAATCAAAATCACCTTTCTAATCATTCAAGGCAGAGAAGGTTGTAGAAAACGACAACAGATTCTCTTCGAGCTACCTGCCTAACCCCGCCCTGCAAGCTCCTGAAATGAGATACGCAACTCCAGTACGGAATTAAGGTCGATGATAATGTCTGAACATCGTGTTCATGAAAGGCATTAGAGCGCAGTACGCTGCCAGTCTGGGAAAGCAGCTCGGCCAGGAGATACAGCGAGATAAATACGTAGGTATTACGAAACATCCCTCGTGCGCAACGCTTCTACTTTTATGTCACTCTTGTCGTATCGTCGGACGATGGAAGTTATTGTTTAAATGAACGTTGATTTATCAAACCTCGCGACAAACGAACAAGACCCTCCAGCTTTCACATAGTCGAGAAACAACACCACGATTCAATCAACTCCTCCGTCTGTCGCTATCAATTTGAACTTGAACTACATTTTCCGAGCAGAACTAGCAGTGAAGCTACTACAAACCGTTGGTCTCGTTATTTAGTTTCATGTTGGCTCACTCTGCGTTTTTGTGCGCGCTCTCGATTATTCGTTATTGTAAAAAGCGCCGGAGATAGAAAACGCCGACAGTTGAGCTTTCTCTTATAAATTCAACAACTTCGTTCTGACTCCCCACCACTGCCATCACCACCCAACATATGAACGTATGAAGAGGACAGGGAGTTTGGATTTGCTTCTATTGCACATTGATCTTTTACCGTTTAAACATATCGATCTTTTTCTCTCTCTAAAAAGTACAGCGAACGGAAGTATAAAGAGAGCGATAGAGAGAGAGAGAGAGAGAGAGAGAGAGAGAGAGAGAGAGAGAGAGAGACAGAGGGAGAGAGAGGGGGTAAGAGAGATTGAAAATTTTATTAATGTTCCAAGGTGAATTAGGGCCTTAAGCCTCTCTCTTCCATTCTCTCGGGATGCAATGAACAGCTTACATTATCCTTTATACACAAAACAAACAGTTTTTGAAATTTTATATCATTAATTCAACTTGATTGTAATTTCTTTTACATTTTGCATTAGATAGCACTTGTGGTATAAAGTGGTATACTCCACAGGTAACGTTATATAGGTCACTATCCCCACTAATTATTACAATAATAATAATGCAAAATTTCAGAGATATTGGCATCGCATGTCAGTTTTGGGTCAAGCCTCAGGCTGGCGTACCTTACTGCTTGTTGATGGGTGAGAGGTGTACCATTCAGCTGGAGGGAAGGCGATATTGTCCATCTTTTATAGGTGAACAGCGTTAGCGTGCTTTTTTGAGGGTTTAATTTTGTTCTTCGGAGAGAGCTTTATCTCTCTCGCCGGGGATAGTGAGTTATTAGCCTTAACCACAAAAGTCCTGTTGTTCCTTCCCTTTTTAGTAGGTTCAACGACGTATTGAATGCAACAGCCCTGGCTTCACCTTGACCAGCAAACCCTGTATCCAAACTCGATCAAACGCTTTTTCTGTATCCAGGAACACTGCATGGCACAACTTTCATTTAAATGTGTTGAGAATACTAATAACCGCTCTGTGAAGATGTTGAACGCAAGAGTGGGAACTTCAAACTCCAAATTGTGAGGCAGGTAGCAGCGGATTAATGGCACCAATAGGAGCACCAATAGCATCGGTAGCAGCAAACGTACCAATATTTTCGACAACAACGGCTGTATCAATTCGCTCTTCTCCACGTTTGGGAATCATAGTTATGATTGCAAACTTCTAGGACGTGGGAAACTAACCGGCGCGAAGACGGTAGAACGAAAAATTCCAAAGTTAAAAAAAAACAAAAACACAACAACCGACAAATATATATATAAATAAATCAGAACTTCTTACGCTGATAATAATTTATGTGCTTATATTGTACATAAATGTATCTTCCTTTTCTTT
Organism: Pachypeltis micranthus; assembly: GCA_020466155.1. Lineage (NCBI taxonomy): Eukaryota > Metazoa > Arthropoda > Insecta > Hemiptera > Miridae > Pachypeltis > Pachypeltis micranthus. The sequence goes on along the minus strand of CM035770.1, from coordinate 48,215,274 downwards.
TTTATTTACTATTTTTAAAATTTTACTATTTATTCAAAAACTTAATTTTTCATATTCATTTTATAACAATTTTTTAAATTTATTTATAAAAGTGTCGATGTTTCCTCTCAAAATAAACATATTCTTATATTCATTATAAATGTTGATACAAGTTCGCTGGTATATTGTGCTTCAATGTTTAGGTATTTGTGTGATTTTATTAACATTTCTCGTGACCTGCTGTACACATCAGACATAATGAAGGCGAATAAAACTCTTATTTCCAATTACTTAGCTTCCTCCTCACTTAGTGCGATATCAACAGTTCAGGACTTACAAAGCATACACTGAGGAAAAAGTTTGTTCTACTTAATGACGTGAGATTGGATTTCGGAATTCCTGGGGTTTCTCCTGATTTTTTTTTCTTCCCAAGGGCATACGAAACAAAGTTCCTTTGTCACTGCGGCCGCACATGAGCTTATTATGACCTTTCTTAATAGAAGGCGTACACATCCCCGCCGTCGTACATATCCGCCTCCCTGAGGAACCCGGGCATGTCCTTCGCCGCAGACTCTGCTACGATTTGGAGTTCAACGAGCCCCTGAGAAAAGTATTCAAAGCGTTTGGCTGCAAAGGCAGGGTAGTCACATAGGATGTGCTCTGTCGTGTCATCCTCCTCACCACACAGTTTGCACTCCACCGCCTCTGAGATGCCCATAGTGTTGATGATACCTAAGTGGGCAATATCCGGTAAGGAAGCTAATAGAACTCTCAGATTCTGTCTATTCGCCTGTCTGAGTCATGGCTGGCAATGCCAATAGGTGCTGCTGCTTTCCTGTCTCCCATCAGACCACCAAACGGTTCTGATGACTTTTCGTCATTCCTACGTAGGGTTCAAGCCCGATGGGTAGGGATTCCGTACCCCTTGCCGCAAGGCAGTCAGCCTTTTGGTTTCCTTCATGCCCCTTATGAGCCGGCACCTTGACAAGAGAAAGCCTATTATGGACACTGAGACGCTTGAGCGCTTGAAGATACTCCCATGCCCACCTGTACCTGAAAGTGTCGGCTGCAATAGCCTTTAAGGCGGCCTCGCCGTCCGAGAACGTGTAGATCTGCTTGCCCTTGGGTCCTTTAGTCAGGATCTCTTTTGCGCAGATCCTTATAGCTAGGATTTCCGCTTGAAATATTGTTGTGTACTCTCCCAGCGGCTTAGCAAGACTGTGGTTAGGCTCTAAGATGCCCAGACCAGCTCTGCCTCCCACTACAAAACCATCAGTATGCCACTGCAGGGTGCCCACCTCAGTCTGGAACGTCCCTTTCTCCCATCTTTCCAGTGAGTGGACGCTAAAACTGAATGGTAACTGAAAGTTCTTCCACTCTAGCATAACATCAGCGGAGAGGGCTGCTGCCTCTTCTAGCTTGAACTGTCTAGTCGTTCCTTTGAGGATTTCTTATCTGCAAAAGCCTAACTGCTCCCAGGTGAATGTGTATGTGAAAAGGTAGATGTTCAAGACGACTTCCATTGCAGCAGTGTGGCAAGTACACATTCCCCCGTAATAGCAAGACACCCCTGTCGAACACAGGCATATGTGACACGGGGTCTTACTATCCCCTTAAAGAGTCACTCCATCATCCTGCTTCTTGCATGGGGGTGGTACTACTTCTAGGTTTGTTTGGTTGGTGAACGAAACCAAGGTGGTCTTCGCTGGATTAATGATAAGTCCTTCAACTAAAAAATCTTCTTCGATCTAAAAAATCCGTCCCCATTTGTTGTGCGAAAAAATCGTTAACCAAAACGCAATTTACGTAGTTTTATCGCAACTAAGCCGAGTTTGATCGTATTTTCCAAGTATTTTTAGATGCAGGGTTAAGTGGAACGATTTTCAGAGGTGTGCGACTGCGTCTTGACCGAAAACAGTGAAATAACAGTGTTAATAGTGAGCCAAAGTCTGCCAACGAAGGACTTGCGGTGCAGTACAGCGGAAGTAGTAGTTTCACCGTTTGGACTACCTCTCGTCTCAATCCAAACCTCCTTCGATTAGACACCTCGAACCAATTGCCCACAGCCCGCCTGGGATACATAGTTTTCGTCGTTCCGTTGCAGTCCGGTCATGTTTCGTATAGCCTACTGGCATTTTTTGATGCTGAATCGAATGGAGAGACTACGTCAAGCCGCGCAAAGGAATAATAAACCGACGAGTAATAACTTGCAGCGTTTTTTTTTCATATTTGCGAGATTTCAAGGGATAAAACTGCTTTTAATGCTTTTCGTCCAAATTTCTGATATTTTATCGTGCTGCTCTCTTTATTTTTTCTCCCTAACGGAAATTATATAGAACCGTTATATTATTTGGAGCTATGTATTCAAGGTATGTAACGAAATCTTTGGCCGTTTTGGTTTATTATTCATTCTGAATAATAACCCTATGTTTTCGGTCACGAAAAATTTTTTACAACCCCCCCTCAAAATTTGATACTTTACGTTTCAAGACATGGAGATTCCAAATTTGCAATGTCCGTCCGCCGTCCCCGTCCCCGTCCCCGTCCCCGTCACCCGTCCCCCGTCCCCCGTCCGCCGTCCGCCGTCCGGGCCGTTTTGTGCCTTTAACGTGGTCTAAAAAATTCGTTCTTTCGCCCAAAAATCCGATTTGGTATCTAGTTGTGCCCGCCATCTCGGCAATCCGATCGGACGAAGCCCGTGGTTGTAATGGGCAAAAAACGGTTAAAAAAATTAACGAAACGCAGTACAACGCGGGAGCTACAAGCGTTTCGTCGTTTGAATTCCCTCCGCCCCGCCCGTCTCATTAAAAACCAACCGCTCTCGAGGCGAGCGAGTGCGGCCTCCCGCTCGCTTCCCTCCCAACGACCGGTCTCTCCCCATTCGCCTTACTCTTCCAATTTCCCCGACGTTTTCGTTTTAATACGATTCAATTTTTAGATTCTTTCGTTTCATTCTCATTATGTTTTTTTCATAGATTTTTGGTTAAATTTTGATATTAGTATTTAGCGTGCATGTTTTCATATTAAAATTCAGTTTTTTCTAGATACTTTCGTGTTTTTTTTTGTTTATTTTAATATTACGATTCAGTTCTTTTCGGCCTTTTTTTGGGTTTCATTATGATATTTTTCGATGCTGAATCGAACAGGATGGGTCTCGGAGCATTAATGCTAGGTCAAGCTGATTATCCGAATAATAAACCGTTGTGTAATAATTTGCAGCGTTTTATTTTTTTTAATAGTTCATGTTTTGATCATTACGATAACTATAGTTACTTTGGTTAAATATCAAATTTGAGTCGAATCGATAGTTTTCTCTCTTTTTCGCAGACAGTCGGTTTTCCCAAATGGTGTTTGTTTGAACTCAGAAGCCCTGGAGTAAATGGATGGAATGTAAAGATCTGAAGAAATCTTTTAGAAAAAGAAAATATAGCCGATTATATAACTTATTTCCCTACAACACGAAGGAAACTAAAAATACAACATAATTGGTGATAGATAAGACAGTATCTCTGGAAACTATCGATTGCCACGCCCGCTAGAGCGATGCTAAGTCGTCGATGTTTTCGTAGTGTTTAGTACTCGATCCCCCTCCCTGTCCCAAACGTACATGTAATTATGAACATTTGTGTATTTTTCTTTCCCTAAAGTGTCACAACTAAATTCGCTAATTCAATCGATACACCTCTTATAAAATTAAGCACGTTAAGAAGGAATAGTCAGAAAAATAGATCTCAAGCAAAAGGACAGAAAGAGAAAAGGCTGGAACTGCAGACTAAGGACACTGCATGCTCTGGAGGAGCTCGGCGGAAATCGAAACGCCAGTAATTTTGTCGGTATTTCGGGTTAAGCCCCGCGTTTAACATGAAATGCCACTTCCAGGTTTCGAATAAGCTGCTTGGAAAGTCATGAATATCTCATGAGACATTTATAAAGGAAAGGGCGGGGGACGAATAAATGTAAAGGGTGGAAGGGGGTAGTGGAGAGAGGGCGTCTGGCTGCATAATTCCGCAGGTATAGCGGCCAACTTACATTGAGGGTTCTTTTTTAATTCAAAATCGTTTTGAAGTGAACCGTAAATGCTAAACCGGTTATTCGACGTTTGGATTTCAACTCGAAGAAAAGCTCATTCTTGAGGGAAATATTCGAGTAAAAGTTTCAGGTTTGTCGGGCTTTTTGTTGCGAGCAAGCGCGGCAGAGGGTGACACACTTTTTTTTTAACGTTGAATTAAAGAAAGGAATCCGAGACGTGATTGCCACTTCTGCTATTTCAGAACTGAACGCTAGAAAATAATGAATGAAACAACAAGCTCTTCAATATATTCACTAAACTAGAACTAGTTGAAATTTTTCTATTGGATCGGGGGACGCTTGGTCCCTTTTTAACTACCAGCGTGAGGGATAGAATGACATAGTTTACGTTTTTAACATAAAGTATCCGGTGCGCAGCAACACACAACTTTCCGCAACTCCCGTAAATTCGACGATCTGTTGTCGTTGGGCACACATAAAACTCTATTCGACGAACACATAAAACTATAAAATTTCGATCAAAAACAATACAAGGGCAGTTTTTGGTTTATTATTCATTCTGAATAATAACCCTATGTTTTCGGTCACGACAAATTTTTTAAAACCCCCCTCAAAATTTGATACTTTACGTTTCAAGACATGGGGATTCCAAATTTGCAATGTCCGTCCGCCGTACGGCCGGTTTTGTGCCTTCCATCTCGGCAATCCGATCGGACGCAGCCCATGGTTGTTATGGGCAAAAAATGGTTAAAAATTAACGAAACGCAGTATAACGCGGGAACTACAGCGGAAGTCAACGTTTCGTCGTTAGTACTCCCTCCCTCCCTCCTTCCCGTCATATCAAACTCAATCACCCAGAATATTTAGTTTCCGTAGTTCCATTGTAGCCAGGTCATGTTTCATATGGTTTACTAGTATTCGATGCTGAATTGAATGGGATGGGCCTCGGAGCAGTAACTCAAGTCAAGCTGTTCATGAGAATAATAAACCATAATAATTTGCAGGGTTTTTTCTTGTAAACTTCTCTCAAATTCAAGTGAATACTCAGAAAAATACAAGTGGTAGCCCAATCAAGTTACTACATGATGAGTCTTTAGTAACGCTCATAAGATATGCAGGAGCTACTCCGCAAATTCCGGAATTTCAACCACTGTCATTTCACACACCACCATTTCTAAACGTTTTTACCCGATAACACTGGAAAAATGATTATTACCATTTTCAAGAAATTTTTGTACAGCCTCGCTAATTTTCTGTGTGTCTATTTCTCAATAATGGTCATGGCATGCGTACGAGCGCTATAAATTCTGGAACTGTTAGCGCAACCGCTTTCTGCCACCGTGAAGTTGTTTGACCAAGTTCATATGAGCTGAAGTGAAAAATAAATTGAATTAGTAGACAAATGCGAGGAAACCAGTGCATTTTTGTTGAGATAAGGAAAGTTCCGTGATGCAGCGCGCCTAATATTTACTTTTAATCATCGAAATGGTCATTGAAGAAGCGTCTTTACAATGAGTCGTGTTTGGTTGCATGACAATAGATCAGGAGCCAAAGAAGGATACAGCCATCCAGGAGGCGACGAGGGCTAAAATTGTTGACCCTTCGGGTGAATGTTACTACTTTTTCCCTAGTTAGGAGATAGTTCTCACAACGTTGGGTGAGAAACCGGTTCTCTGTTCTCTCGTGCGCATGGACTAAGAAAATGGCGGCTCAACAAAAAAGTCAAAATTTGTCAAAAAGTTGATAGTCACGATATATATCCCAATTGAGAAATTGGCTCTTACTCTACGAATTCACATCTCTGCTGTCTCCCATACTTGGTCACTAAGTTCTAGAGTCAATTAAAATTCGTTCAAATTTCGATTAAATTGTGACGTATTGAGTTAGTGGCTAAAACTCACGCCACACAGTTGGACTGACGAAAAATGAGTCTTCTACTTTTCACTTTTGGACCGGAGTCAGCTGAGCAAAGGAAATTCGTGTGGTGGATTTGCATCAAGTAACTCCGTTGTAAAATCCAACTTTGCCACAACAATTTTATGCAATTGGGTGAAATTTCGGTCAAAAAGTGACTTATGGAGTTGAAACTTCAAATGTACATTACAAATATGTGGGATGGAGTACTTTAGAAATTACTATGTCTGTTTTCTCATATTGAGGACTCTTTCGAGGAGGAGTCGTCCAAAGTTGCTCAAATTTTGCTGAAAAATTGACTTATTAGTCAACCTGTAAACGGCGTAAATGACTCCGACAGCCACCGAGTGTACTATGAAATGTTATCTGTCACCTTAAAACGGTGGCATTTTCGAAGCAGAGTCGCTGAAATAGGGTCGTCCAGAATAAAAAGTTAAAAAAAAAAACTGAGTAGTTGATCTAATACATGCAGCTTATTCGTCATTTTAACGAAACGCGTTCATAAAAAAATGTTGCTGCTGCAAAATATCAACAGCTCATGTTGATTTCATAATTGGCTTGGTCCGATAATAATATAAACGTAAACGTATTAATCTCCGTCTAGTTCTGACTCATCATATGCTGCTGTAGATCTTGTCTGTCAAATATTCCTCATCGTGAGACTCTGGGCTACCAAATACCTTCTAAAGAAGGGGGTAGACGAGGCCCGGTCTACTAAGTACCTTCTTATTCTCCATCTTCAAGGTACCATCCATAATCAGTCGGTGATATTGCTCGTTCATCTTTGTCTAGCTAGTCCACATTAGTGCGACAAATTTGGCTTCGAGCAGTCGTTACTTCAGAACGCTTATACAAGATGAAAAAATCGCGCGTTTTCGAACAAGAAGAGGTTAGGTTCAGTTTGCAGTGACAGTAACAACGATCAGTTAACATTTTTTTACTGCCAACCGACAGTATCGATGAGGTCGACGTCAAAAATTGCAATACTTTCAGCCCTCGGTTCCTGGACTAGAGCTCACGGTGTTTTGAAGTTGAACCACTATACTGAGCTAACAAGCCTCCTCACCCCTAAAGAGTCTCTAATCTTGTCATTGAATGAAAACACGGAAATTCAACGAAGAAGGAAAAATGGCGGGTGGGAAGAGTAATTGAAATTGTCGGACTGCTCGGCCTAACAAGGGCTGGAGCTGCGAGGAGAGTTGTTAAGGTCGACCGAGGGATTTCCAAGTTCTTGAGTTAGTAGTTTGTGTTGGTAAAACCAATTTAGTGACCAATTTGGTATTTAAAGCGCTGTAATTCATTTCACTTCATTTTTAGGTGTTGCTCTTTAATTTTGAAAGGGTTGTTGACGACGCTCTCGCTTTTACGACTTGAAAGGCGTTAATTAACTTCGTGTGGAGAACGGGAGGGTTGAGAGAGAGAGAGAGAGAGAGAGAGAGAGAGAGAGAGAGAGAGAGAGAGAGAGAGAGAGAGAGTGAGAGAGAGGAGTGAGAGAAAGGTTGTTGTAGAAATGAGGTTATTACTATTCAAGACTCGATCCTCGTTGAATTCCACTTCCCACTAACCTCAGATTATTAAGCTGTTGCTCTCTTCTGAATCATTTCCCCTTCTGAGATTAAATTCAAATCTGGTAAGTCTCATTAGTGAAGACTTCAAAATACTGAAATAATGGAATGAACAAAATTTATTTGTTTTTGGCGGTTTTTGTAGTCTGTTATACGGGAGAGGGTTATAGGGAGAGACTGTGAAAACAATTAGCGTTTTCTGACGACGTCAATTTCTTTTCTGTTTCAACGAAACGACCTGATATTCAGTCGTCTCTTCGTCTACTAGTTGTGCACTTAACGTTCACGCAGTACAAGGATCAAAGTGAAAACGTCAAAAGTGCGCGTCTGAAAGCGTCGTAAATTGCACTGGTTGAAGGTTCCTAACTTTCCAAAATTATTTTCAGAGCTTTTGCTGATTTGGCGACCCAATTCGCGTGTAGGTGATCAACACAATGTTTTCAAGAGACGTGTGTGTGCCGTTTTGTATTTACATGGAACTAACAAATATCTGGTGAGACCCCTTCAAATTCGACGGTAAGGGGACGTTGAAATTCTCCAAGAACATCCCTCTGCTGTTACTTATCTGAGTGTCGGCTCTTCTGGTGTTCCGGAAAATTCCATAAAATTGTGGATGAGATTTACATGTCTCCTCAGATTCTGCTTTTGCAGCGATAAAATGCTTCCATTGGAGCACGAAAGGAACAAACCCGTCATTGCATTTAACACGGACGAAGAGCATGGTACTACAAGAAGAATTATCTGGGATTGTTGGGCTCTGGCATTTCCCAATCGCATTCAGTCCAAATATTTCTGACCTGAAGCCTTTTTGACGTCATCCATGGAAAAGCTCAAGCTGCCCATTGAGTCGGCTTCTCCTCCGGATGAAGGGCTTGTGTTCAGTTTAACGTTTTTGGATATCTGTTTCCTACCCCTCGATTTACCTCCTTTGAAACACACAGCCCGTCTCAAACCTAACTGGACAGCCTCGCCTCTCAGTTCTCACTATATACACTCCTTTCACAGCTCTCTGGCTCCTAACTCACTCTCCCCTGCACAACCAGTTCACATACTCAGAGCTCCACTGTTCGGGCTTAAATACTCACACTCAAATTCATATCACTATTCTGTCAAACTGTAACACAGTCCTCACGCTCGCATGCTTTCTCATACTCCAATTCATGCTCTCCTTCTCCCTGTGTCATCCTCGGCCTGCCACGCCAATCTGTGATCACTCACACTCCGCTGGTCGATTGCTCCAAGTTTTTTTGAATCGAATGGGCTTCTTCGCCCATTTGCCCACCCAGAATTCGATGAAACTGCAGTTGATATAAAAAACGTCGACAACATAGAATTCCATGCTTCAGGGAAAAGGGTAAATGAGAATTTCGTTACATTTCGTCCTCCACTCCTCTTTTGAATCGATGAAATGCCTCCATTGTGATTTTCGTGTCTTCGAAATATTGCGAAGTTGTATCACCCTGCAATGAGTGGCACTGATAATCCCTTTTCCTCCCCAACACCTGGTTTCCTGTTGACAATGAGGAGCAACAGGTGAGAATTTGTCTTAACACGCAACAGCTAGTTGCCTCATCCGAGAGACATATCGGAGAATTTTCCTCCTAATTCCGTTTCCTGATTGATGTGTGCTCCACAAATGAAATGTTGATTAACTCGCAAAATAATCGTCTAGTGGCCGCTAAACCGACTCGTTACGTCAGGGAGAGCGGAAATTATTCAACGCCCCTGCAAAATTATCCGACGCCTCAGGTCTGGCCGCCCTTTGAACGCTTAAATGCTGTCATCTTCCAGAACCGGTCTTGTGGCACAAAGCTCCTCTTCATAATTATTCTGGGCTGCCAAGGGGCTCGAACGGAAAGTGGGAGCGGTGGAACAGGATGAATGGACTAGACTGTTGAGCTGAAAGTAGTTAGAACTGGTTTGGAAATCGGACATAAGCACACCTCAGAGCTATCCAAGGGTTCTGTGGACCACTGCTTGTCTTTGGTCCGCACGTGTCCTATCCATTGCTTCTCCTATCTCTTGTTGGACTCTACTAAGGGCACCACGGTAACACGAACTTGGTGAAAAGTAGCGCTCCTGGCCTCAAAAAATTGTCAATGTTTAAGTAATTGTGGTTTTTAGCCTTTACTTTTTACATGCTTTCCTTCGCCTTATCTACGAATACATTTTGAGAGGGAATCACGAAGCTTCCCTCCACCGACCTCTTTTAGAGCCTTTTTCTAGGTCGTTTCAAATTCTCCCCTTATTTTAACGTTTATACTCACCATTTTATTTTACCATCACTCGCACCTAACCTGCTGTCATTGATACACAGTTATCCCCTTTTTATTTTACTTTAACCTTCCACCATTGGATTACAGGGGGGGGGGGCGTTTTGAGGCAAAATACTAATTATGGTGATGATCATGCCGAGCCCCATGCAGTTTGTCAAGCCCCTGAATACAGCCAAGTATCGATGGCTAGACGTTATCCGTTGGTTAACCTGTACGCATCCTCATCCCTTCTGGTTGGGAAGCTGAGGATACAGTTTCGTCATTGCCCATTGATTCTAATGTCAATTCCTTCATTAGATTGTTTGCCCGGTGCATCAGTCAGGATCAATTACATAAGTGTCCTCTAAAATGTTTAAGGATTTGCCACAGAAATGTTCGTCGTCTGTCACATTTAATGTAACTGAATTTTTCATGTGTTCTTGTTGTTTCAGGTTCATCGAAAAAAGACTATACCCGCTGTTTTACGGATTCCCGGCTATGGTTGTTCTCTGCGCATGCGCTTGTTTGATGATTCGGGCTCGCGTGCGACTCACATACTCGCTTTCACTCGAAACGCGGCCGAAACATCGAGCCAAATTATCGAAGGCTAAGAAGATACAGGTAGGCACAAAATGTCACATTTATATTTGTCCATCGGGGGTTTGGCTGTTCTTCAATAGTACGGTAATACCAATAGTGAACGGGACCGAAGTATCACAATAATACGTTAATACCTAAGCAAAGAAACAGAATTAACGCCAACATGTCTACTTCCCAGTTATGTGCCTTCACATAATGTGCAAGGTAGTTGACGCGATATTTTCTCCTGAAATGAAAAAGACGATTCAATGTATACAAATTATGTTCTCAGTAGGAGGAGACATGAGCCTTACTCATAGCCTGAGGTGCATGTGGGGCCTGACATAGCGATGAGCCCAGACAGCTAAAGGAAGCAGGTCCTCCGAACTAAAAACCCGGCGAGATATGCGAATATATCGAATGGCTCCTTTCCAGCATATCTCCAACGTAAAGCTCAATGAACACATAAAATATTGAAGAGTAGATGGATAAGGGAGGCCTACTCGACCCACCCACTACTGATCTAGACAACTTCACCTCCATGACGTGCTACCTGGAGGCGTGGCGAGGGTAATTTTATGTACGTGAGGGCAAGTTCAATCCTCTGAATCCGTATACGAATAAAGCGTACGCGCAGGGAGAACATAAAAATCTCTTGCAAATTCCTGCACTGAGGGCTGCCACCCATTCGTGCTCTTAGGGTGCTCAAGCCGCAGCTAACTCAAATGGTAGCACAGGAGGCTTCAGCCCACAGTGTCGTAAGACCTAGTGTCACTGGCCACCAAGCCATGGTGTGGAATTCGTGGGGCCTGTGGTCTCAGTGGATAGCTCCCCATCTTATATAGCGTGTTGACAGGAAAGAAGTAAAGGCCACTGGGCTGGGTACTCCCTCCAACCACCTGAGATCTTGGACCATACGACTTACATACATCTGGACCTGCTTGGATTGAGTTGGTTAGGTTATGTATGTAGGTAGGTTCAGGGGTGGTAGCACACCAAAGAACCACCTGGTGTGAAAGTATTCAAGGGCTGAGCGTATTTATTTCGTGACGGATTAGGTTAGTTAAATATGGGTAACGACTAGGACCAAATGTCGACTGTAGTACGTCCCTGGGACGAGCGTTGACGTGATTGGGTGAGTGAAAACATTTATGGTATCTTTGGTAATGTGTGTTAAGGCTCTATGCCAGGGTGGTGGTTAGGTAAGAAAAGGTTGGGACCTTCCTCCATTGGTGGTGGTGGTGGTGGAGGTGGGGGGGGGGGGGGGAGTCCAATCCTCAGAATCCACGTGGAGAAGAAGCGTAGGTGCTGGTGAATCATCTTTTGGTAATTCCGGCACCGCAGCTAGCCACCCATTCAGGAAGGTCTTTAGGCTGCTCAAGTACAGCCTAATAAAATAACACCACGGGAGGCTTCTGCCCACAGCCACCAACATAACGCCATTAGGCACAGTGACACCAACCATGAAGCCATGGTTTTGGATTCGTGGGTGTTGTGGTTACGCTGGAAACGCGCACTATCTCCAACTGCCAAAGGCCCTCAAGTCACACATCAAATACGTGTCAGGAGTTGCTGTTCAGAATCAATTTTCTTTACCTTGTCTATTACATCTACCCCCTACTACCAACTACTTCATGAACAGCCCCCTAGGAACACTCTCCTGTTTTGTTGACTCGTTCCTGTATTACCACCCGAACTTCCACCTTTCCAACGATTCCTTACCAACTATTAGACTCGCCGTACCCCCACTATATGTATCTCTGGCCTAAGCTTCTTTTCTTCCCGTATTACTGTACCTTTTACATGTTTACCTTTCCTTCCTAAAAGGGGACATGCCCCTTTACGTGTATCATAATAAATAAATCGGAGAGGGCCAATTCCACGTTATTATGTTCGTACATGCCAAACCAAAACCATGGAGGCCCCAAACAAAATATAAAACATGGTAAAAGAAAAAATTGTTTTTTCTCTAACTTGATGCAACTGGTAAAACTCCCACTGCTGCAACAAATGAACTTATTGCACCTCATGTTCTCCCAGCTCCACCCCTGCCAGAGGTTTCAACATTCACAGTCGGTCCAACACTTCAGTAAGCCAGTGCGATTCACCATTCACTAGGAGTTGGAGTGAACGGTTTGGCGAGGCACTACGGCTTTTGACTGGTCACCTCATCACTCCATCCAAACCACAATCGGTTTTGCCATTCGCGTCGTTCCATTGGCGCTCTATCGTGCCATTTGGCCAGTGAGAACGCTCGTCAGTGGCCAGCTTTATGCCGCGTCCCCAATACCACCATTCACGCAAGACGATCTTGAGGTCCATCCCTCCAACCTCCTCCAGCCACAACTGACGAACCCCCAGCAGCCAGCCCCTCACAAGTACCAAGTATGAGCTCCGCTGGCTCCTGCTCTGCTCACAGAATCTGGAAGTCCGTACTTCAAACTCACAATCTTGGCCAAGTGGTATCTTGATGGACAGTGACCAGTGAACTGGCCACATACCATCCATATACTTCTTTCTTCCAGACTGAGTATCCCTCTTGTTCGCTCCATTGAGAGTTTAGTAAACAACCTTGACTGCCTTTGGCCTGGCACATCCTGCCAATAGGCAATATAAACATTATGTAAGTAAACCAGCCTTTTATAAATTGGCGAGACAAAATCCTACGAGTATTTTCTATGACAATCGTGAGTTTCAAAGTTTGTGTCCAACAACTGATATCTAAAAAACTGAATTTCGAGAAACTAGCATTAGTAAAATTGATTTGAGACGAGTATTATTTAAGCATCGTGTAACATGAGGAAGAGTTCGCCAATACTTTATAACTGAGTTCACCGAGATTCAACTGCGCCTCTAACATTTGTCGTTAATTTGTTTCCCGATAAAAGGTCGGATTATGCTCCAAGTTGACCGTCACGCTCCTGACTATGGACATTTGCGGTCTGATTTTCGTCTTGACGGGCCACAATTTCGCATGGATCGGCTACAACGTTCTCCACTCCGTTCAAGGGCTCGTCATGGCTCTTTGCGCCACTTGTCACTCGCAGGTGAGAACATTTCGTTGTTACGGAGTATTTTTGCAGGGTTTTAGCTTTCTTAACCAGCCTTTCCTATCTTTCATGCGCAGTTTACGCCCTTTTTACGCCTAACGACTTGTTCATCAATTTAGACGCAATATTCCTTCTCTAAATGCAAATTTTCCAAAAACTCGACCTTCTTTCAATTTTCATTCAGTTACTTTAACGAGCGACGAAAAGATAACCTCTACATGTAATCAGTACGCTGGGTTTTATTGACAACTACTTAGGGAAAGGGTTATAACCCTTAAAAGTAGGGAACTGCTAGTGGCGTTGGACAGCTCAAGACGGCGATGTGGTCGATACTGAGCTTGTCGACGTCACCCGGATCATCGGTGATTTCAGACTTCCAGACATCAACAGACTATAGATGGTAGTGCGCAAAGTCCAGTCAAGTTAAGTAGATCAGGATACAACGCTATTTTAAAGAGTTTTCTTCAATTCCACCAAGGCCAGGAGCCGCGTGAACCTTGGTAATTATCTCCGGCAAGTTGCCAAGGCATCACTGAAGCCACTGCAGAAGACTGATAAAATTGGATAGAATAGTTTGCTCTGCTGTGCTAGGCCTCTCACATGACGTCCCATTCACGCTCCGGTTCGATCTGGGGAACTCGGTGTTTCACTCTCTCTGCCACTATTTTGTTTTCCAAAAACTATAAACGCGAGCCTACACAAACGAAATCATGTTGACAGGTTCATAAATTACGTATTCGCTGGTTGCTTGATAAAGGTCAAGACATAATTAGGAGCTACGCAATAAATTCCGTAACGTTGAGCACAACCAGTGTCTTGACTGTGGAGATTTCAGAACAACGAAATAGAACCATGCAAAAAATTATGTTGATAGTCCTATAATTTAGTTTGGTTTTAATTAAATTTTTTAAAGTAGGAGCAGCTGGATAAATTACGGAACGTTAAGCGCTGCCACTTTGTTCGTAGAGCGTTAAGTTGTACCTGGTTCACGTAAAATGAGCGAAAACCCGACTGGGTTAGTTGGCTGAGGAAAGTTGTGTGACGGAAGTTCAATATTTGTGAAGAGACGTTTGAAACTTTTCCGGGCGGTTAACAAACACAGTTTTCAAACTCAGATCGACTTTCTAACTGGAGCAAAAATTGAAAACGCATTCCACGAAAGAAAAAATTTGCCTTCCATGAGCTCAGCTGAGCGCGTCGTACGGGTGAGGGGAAACTTCAATTCGAGTTTATCCGCGGCGGTTCTCGTTGGAGTTGAATGATTCGAGGGAATTGAACCCGTCACTGGCAGATCCTGTGAAGACCTCCGTTTGAACTGCGACTCGTGACGAAACCATTTGTCTGGCAGCGTTTAGCCGGTGACAAGCTCTTGTGTCCCCTCTGCGATAAAATCAACTCGTACCCAATTATTCCGGTATAAAGCGGTCGGAGCCGAGAGGCGCATAATTAACTGAACGGTTGAGGAAATTACTGAACGTGTTTGATCTTCGAACTGCCGTCAGGCGAACATTCAAACGTCCGCTGGTTGGAAAATATGTAAAACTCGTCTAACGTTCGAGTCACATGCCAAATTCACCCCGTCATTGGAAAACCTAAATAAAACTGGTGCGACGAGTCACACAACTTTCTTCAAACCCCGGTAAATTCGACGATACGTCACACGAAAAGGTGCTGTTTCAACGCATTTCTGAAAAAACGGTTGACTGGAAATACTTCGTGAGTTTGATGGAAATGATCAAATGGTTAGTAGGGGAGACAAAGGCGCACAGTCCGTGAGGATGGGATTTGACTTGCAGTACAACAGTACAAGGTCACTCAGTCCCTCCTCTGATGCAAAAAGGACCCTCCTACACCCCTCCCATCGATCAATCAAGTATCCTAACTTCCTACACTCCTCTGAAATACGTTCGAAGTAAGCTACGCGATTGCCTCGTCTTTAATGACTATAATTGGTGAGGAGAGGGGTCGTGAGCTTGAAATGAAGGTTGACAGTTGGAGGCAGGGTTGGAGGAGTGCGTATGTTTCCCACTCGTGCTTAATGTACCCCTTGCACACTAGTAATTTTCAACTGACAGTATACCCCCGAGGTAATGTTGCTGCCCATGAATTTGGAGGAGAACTGACCGACACCAACCAGCTATGCTTGAATTTTCATGACGCCACCATATACATCAACAAGGGTCAACTCTTCAGAGTTGTTGGTGGATGAGAGAGGATTGCTAGGGTGGGGTAGCGACTGTTACAACGAACTAGAAAGGAAAGTTATGTAATCAGCTGAAAACAAATTTTGAGTTTCTTCAGATCAAGTTTCAGACCCTACTGAGTCCTGAAAGCCCTATTTAGGAAAATGGTCTTGTGTATGTGAACGATACCCCGCAATCACTATGGGACGCCAATATAAGAGTATGCGTATAATTCGCCCAATACTAACTATAGTTATCGTAGTGATAAAACACCAAACGTTTTTCTCAAAAACGGCTAGAATGGTTTTGATTAAATTTTTTATATAGACAGCTTCTAGTAAAACAACACACTATAAAATTCCCATTCGTGGGAAAATTACGAGAGCAGCACAGTAAATTACCAAACATGTCGATGCAAGTCGAGTTTAATATAGATTTTCCCTTATAAACTCCGCTCAAATGCTAGTAGGTTCTTCGAATAAATTCAGGCGGTACTCCAACCAAGTACCTAATGCTCATAAAATGTACAGCGGTTACTCCTGAAATTCCGCAATTTTAACCACCACCGTTTCACTTACTACCGTTTTAAATGTTTTTACCCGATAGATCTAGAAAAGTGATCCTTTATTAAATAATCAGGTTTACACCCTTATTAACTCTCTGTGCACTGATTCCTCAATAATGGTTGGGGCATGAGGATGTGCAGCATAATAAATTCCTGTAGGTGATGTTTCAAATGAACTGAGCGAAAAGTAAATTGAGTTAGTAGAATAAACGAATTGACCCTGAGCTAAGGAAAGTTGTGTGATGCACTGCACCTGATATTTGGTGATAGCATTACTCTTCTTACTCCTACGTTGGTCGAAAGCAAAACCGAATTTTATCGAACTTTCATCATATTGGATTTGATTTATTGTATTGGAAATATTTCGATCTTCAACATTTTGCTCGTTAAGATGTGAAAAAAACTCTTACGGAGGGGTTTTTCTGTGCCGATATCTCTCAGTGACTGGTAGGATAATATTGGTAATTAACCTGGTTTAGGAAAACGACAAATACGAGTTCTTGTCCAACGCATATGATGATTCTTGCAGGTTCTGAGCGTCTACACCAGAAGGCACCGACGTCGGAGATCAAGTACTCGCCTACTTTCCAAAGCATCGAGCCTCGAAGATCTGGACTGGAGCCCACTTCCCACCACAGTCTAATTTCAATTCTGGTCTCTTTCGGTTGTTACTTAACGCCATCAAATGAAATTTTTCGGCGACAACGTCACGTGGTCTTTCTTTGTACGAGCTAGTTCATGCACTTCGTGTTAGTTGGCTGAATCATATAGTTAGGGCTGGTTTCTCAGTCTCAATCGTTGACTCGTCCCTTTATTGCCGTAATTTGGCCTTGTACGGACCATTAAATATTGTTAACAATGAAGATCGTTGAAGCGTTGAACTTGGAATTCGGTTAGATTGACCTGTTACCACGCTTGACTTTTTCGACTCGTAACCGCGTTATGTGAAGCGTGCAACTCGCGTAGGGAGAGAAGTCAATTCTTATGACAAGTGGAGTACTTCTAGGTTCTACTAGCAACGGCAGTGGGACGACACCAGCATCCTTGAACTCTTATGGGTCAGATCGGTGTTCGTCAGTGCCCTTTCTTGAGGAGGGAGAGGTGCCGCTGCAACTGGAACTGGCCAACGTGAAGTGGAGTTGTGGATGTACGAATACACGGGACAGTTACTTCCGCAATTTCCTGCTGTCGTGAAGTAGTGGTAAGACCAAGAGCACCAGACTGTAGTACTTTTTCCCTCGTGCCGAAAAGTGTTGTACGGCGTCTCCGAATCATCCTATTACGCGTGGAACATCAGCCTCTTACCGAGGAGAGATTAGGTCTTCATGATTGTAGGGTACTCAAGAGAGTAGACGTTCACCATCATGGAGCAGCTGAATAGCCAGCGTGTCATTGAGGGGTTCTTGGGATCTGCATTGGGTGACGTCTGATAATGGAGAAAAAAAACTTGGTGATGAAGGAACGAATGCACTTATTCGACACACTACTGGAGAAGAAAAGAATAAAAGGGGACAAGAGAGTAGTCTCAGGATTGTTCTTACAAGCGTGGCTTGAACACTCAAACATTACGAGAAGGGCAATCTAGGGTCCAGAGGCGTGTTTCCGGGTATTGATAGTGAGAGGAGGGTCGAAATCATTGACAGGTGACAGGTTCTTCTAGACCTTATAGCTCATGGCAGCTTAATCCCACGATTAAAAGTCTATGAGACCAAACCCAGTAGATCAAGGAATGCAGTCACGTGTACTCAATAATAAACCAATGGACGTTCACACAGGAGGGAGTTTAAGTTCATGTTCCTGGGGTGCTGCAACGGAGGGGGCAGTAATGTCAGGTAAGCTGACACAACGTAGTAAGTAGGATGATTAAGACGTTCAGGAATGAGTGAGGGTGAGGAGATTAGGAGTCGAGGTCGTCAAAAGCACGAGTGTACGTTTTGCACAAGCGCAAAAGGAGAACTCAGCAACAAGTGCGCGCAGAGGCCTGGAGTACTAATGTTACCCTCCACAAGCACCAGCACATGGAATTAGCAAATATACAGCCACTGCAGCTTCTTCATTTCCCACTATGACACACTCTGACACTTCAAAGTGGCTGAAGGCCTCAAATCCTATCTTGTATGGAACAAACTCTAGTGGAAGATAGTGATCGCATGGGAACAACAGAATAAAAAACTGCACTGCTATTCCCGGGCAGCTTGCAATCACTTACGAGTGTGTTAGGCGGGAGGAACCCATTATTATAGTAGTTAGGTTTGTGCCAAAGTGCGAACCCTGAGTAACTCCAGATGAATAGTCAGGTGAACTCTCCATCTCGTGATAATGAAATAAATCATGAGGGGTTTCCAATGTCACCGTATAGTCCTCCTGAGCAAATATCAACAATGCAAAGCTGGTTGAATAGGACTTTCAAATGACGGGATGGTCTCTGATTGCAAGAGCTGGTAGCACGTTGTATTTTACTTCTATACCCGAACTATGGATTGACCACCTTCATGCTTCCTGAGACCAAGCAAGCTGAACGTCTGATCGAATATAGAAGTAAGAACCCACGAAAGGGATGTCACTGTCAGTAATCAGCTAACAAGTGCTCGGCACTCAAGAGCCGAAGCCTAGTTAGTGACACAATTACTCGAAAAGTTTAGAATGTCAAGGCTTGTCTAGCAGTGGGATGTCTTTAGGGTTCTCTACTCTACTAAGCTGCTGCAATATCGGGGAAGGGGAAGTCTACCTCAATTACTCCTAATGCAAAGTAGCGCAGCAGCCCCTCGTTTACCAACTGTGGCATAAGAGGGATAGGTCTACAAGCCGCAATTCTAACAGTTCGTGAAACTAGTCTGCTCAGTAAAGATTACGTTTCACAGGAGCCAATAAGAGATGAAGCACTAGGTAAAAGTGAGAATATACTACAAGGACAAGTGCAATGGTAACCCTTGGCCAATATGAATGTTGAGCATTGGGTGTTTATGTGTACACACACCAGAGATATCAGGAACTTATTATAGTTTTACAATCACTGTGCCACCTTGAACGATTGCCTCATTACAAAAGTAGTACACCTCATAGTGTCAGTGTTCTCCTGTAACATATTTTCGTAGTTCATTTAATAAATTTATACTAATCAACGATTAGAAACCACAAAACCACGAAGTTGTTCGTTTATCCAACAATCTGACATATCCACATACACATCAAAATGTACATGTCACTGCTTTAAGAAGAACGATAAAGTGAACCAGGAGTAATGACTTAATTACTAAGCACAATACTTGTACAATAAACTTATATTAAATCATGCGTTTATTTACCATTTAATGTTTAGTATCAGTATGAGTCCTCACAGATGGGCGGCATTGCCAGGTTTTGGTCATCCTAGGCGAGGAGCCTCTCGATAACTTTTGGAACGAGGTAAACGGAAAAACAGTGAGGAACACGTGGAGACCATGATGAATGAGGTAATGTCTCGTCCAGTTGACGAATACATATTTACGAGGGTGAGCATTCGGATCGTGCCTCTGTTCAACTGTGAGGCCAACATTTCCTCCATAATTGAGATGTTAGCAGGACGACTTTGATGTAAAAAAAACACAAAAATTGAAAAAAACCTAACTGTGCTCTGAGGGTCAGGCGTTAGAGCTTTGGTGGCTTCGGGTGAGAACCCCTTGTGTATCAAAATGACCTCCTCTGTCATAAACGTGGCTCTCGTACCAACATTTGGCTCACTTCGCTTCACGAGAGCTGAGCCGAACAACTAATTTGCCAGATAGTGCCTATTATATGCTTCTAGTCTGGGGGAAACGGTGAATCAGTCGACAATCTAAAAATGACGGGGGCCTTTAGGACAGCCCGATTAAATTCCAGTACAATGGTATCTTGAGATACGAACGTCCTAACGTGCGAAAGTTTTTAGACACAACATGAAATATTCTAAAATTTATACCTCGACATACACAAAAAATTTGAGATTCGAATTTGCGATGTGCGATAGTTGCATAGGTGATCCCTAGATGGCAGAGACTAATATACATGATGAGATGGAACAGCTACTTTTATTATGGATTAAGGAGATGCAATTGGCAGGTGACTGATGTTGTGAAAAATAGAAACCTTCAGTAACCGAATCCCAGTACGAGTTTTTACTCGTCAGCATCTATCCTATTCTCGGTTGGCCATGAATTGATTATTTATATTGCGTTCATAAAATTGGCGATGCTCTTGTAGAATGTAGCTCATCAAGCTCTGCAGATCAGCAATCTTGTTGGGGTTGATCGGAGCTTTTCCCGTAGGAATCTTCTTTTCTACCGGCAGAATAGGGACGTCAGTTTCGGGCTGACCCATTAATTTCAGGGAATGCCACAACCCATCCTGGTTCGCACGAATAAAAAATGAACTGACTGAATTCGGAGATGTTCATCATACGCCGTTCATTTCTGGGTTTAGCAACCATTTCGGAAGACACAATGGTTTTCTTGTAGAATCGTGCCCACCAAGTTTGACCACAATCCAATATTAACTCCGAACTCAGGCAATCACATACATTTTTTAGGGTTACTGCTGATCATAACGATTCTGGTTAGGTCGCGAATACTATTAAGGCTATCTACTTTCCGAAATTTTCTCTTGATGAAAGAAAAATCAAGTTCGCACAGAAGGAAACTGTGCCCTCTCATTGGGAAAAATTGAACGATATTGTCGAATCGTTTTGTATCAGTGAGAACATGGAGAACATTTTGTATGGAGTGATTTTTATTTTGCATAGTAGCCCTTGAAATTCTATGGTAACCAAATGCCGAGTTAGCAAGTTTTCTTTTGGAAGGGGTTATGTGGCGCACATAGTCCCTTTCTAAAAACGTCATAAATTTCGTCCCAATTTTGCTCCTATAAGCGCCAATTTTACGTGGCTCCTTTCAATTGCAATCGATGCAACCCTCTATGGAGACCCTGAAAAGTGAAAAAAGTGAAATTAGCCAAAACTGCCGCAAAGCGCCTTTAAAAAACGGGTTCATATGTAATTTAACTGTGTTTTGGGTTGGTTTCTTAGTGGTAGAACGCATAAATATATATTAAATCATTTTAAATGGAAAAAATTTCTTTGAGATACGATTTTTTTTACGTACGAGGATGATCGCAGTACAAATTTAACTCGCATCGCGAGGTACCACTGTAGTTCAGCAGGTTTATCTTCTATTTACTGCAGTGAGCGTCAGAAAGAAGAGAAAATTGCCAATGAATAAAAATTACATTGTCGGAGCGGTAGCGTTGGGAACACTTTTTGTAATGTGATGTACGGTAGAATATTCGTGGCATATGTTTCTGATTATAGAGAAACGGCAAACCTTTTGAAAATTACCAAAGAGATAGCGTTTGGAAAAGGTCATCGTGATGAGAACTCGTTGAACAGGCGTCACGAGATAAGCAGTTCTGCCGTGTATTCCTGGCGTTGCAGGGAATATGCCTTGTACAGGCATTTAATTAATAAGAGAAGAAAGGTAAATATTAACCTAATCGTTGGCCACTTAGATATAATCTCTCAATTTAACGCATAAGACTGTATCTCAACGAACAACAACGTTATTGAGATTCCATCTGGACGCAATGCGGCAAGTTATCCTCCTTCTGCTGGCAGTTGTCTGCTTTTCCGAAATAACATGCGGCCCAATCGTCACGACGAAGCTGGGAAAAGTGGAAGGATGGGAACGAAAATCCAGAGACGGAAGGGTTTACCAGGGATGGACCAAAATTCCTTACGCCCAGCCTCCTGTCGCCAAGTTGAGATTTCAAGTAAGACTTATTTTTTTTCGCACAATTTATTGTATTGGAGCGTAATTTTATTTTATTTTTGGAAGTTGAATTGTTTACTCTAGATCGAGGTAACAACCACAAAGTTATAAGTTGTCTATTTGTAACAGACAGATACCTACCATCTAGAAAGCGACCAAAGTGGGATTGAGTCACGCGAAGAAAATGCTTTTCTAAATATGCTATAAACTAAATTCTGTGAAAATGTGCGAACATGGGGGTATTCGAGAGTTACACTCATCCCTTACACCCAGTAAATGAAACCCAAAATAACGCCTGAATAAATAAAAGCACCGATTTGAGTTAACGTGAGGTTTACTGCTTTTGTCAGTTGAACAGTTCCCCACTCGAAGTTACAAGTACTTGATATTTGATGTCAGTAGTTTTTAACCATGTCTTTATACTGTAATGTCTATTTAAATTAAATTACTATAGTCACATAGAAGGAAGGGCTGTTGAGGTTTCCGTGGCTGGATTTGACTTGAAAGTTTTGTAATGTCTGCTATCATTTTAGTCGTGGACACGCACAGTATCGCGTACGATGTTCATCTATTAAACCTGAACAATACTCATTTTTACAGTGGTTGAGTTGCTCACACAAATATATACTACCTCACACAAATATGTACTACCAAACACAGTTATTGTCTGCTGAGCAATCTTTTTCGGTTCTTCGACGTTTTCAGAACTCAAACCCCTCCGTAGAACTGTACCTGGCCAGGGCTTGGAATGCCGTCTGATCAATTCTCCAGTTAAAACGTCGAATCGGCAACCGTCAGTCAACGATATTCGATGAGTGGAAATAGCGGATGTGTGGAAAGCGATTAGTCGACCTTTACCCGGGACTACAAATGACATGGGTAAAGCGGCCCCAAGTGTGCTATTACATTTGCAAATCTACCATGTTCATTTGCAAATTGCTTCGTACATCATTAACATTTCAAAATGGTTTTGGAAAAGTTCCAAGTTAAGGGAGGTCTTTTTAAAGCCGGTGAATCGATTTACAAACTCAGTTTGTTGTGGTGTTGACACGTTTCTCATAGTAATATTTGGCCACTCAAAATTATCTCCAGCTTCCTCCGCGGCTTTACATACATACTTTACATTTTGTCAAGAATAATCTCAAGGCCGAGCAGCATACCTAGTAAAAGTCCGTATAAATCCACTAGGCCTTTGGCTTCGGTACGTTTTTCTAGCAGACCTCAGGTTTGCTGGCCGCACTGAGATGGTCCACGAGCACTAAAGTTCTTCCTTTGATGTGGGACCAAAGGTCATACGTGGGAACCATAACGCTGCTTTACCACTAACGCGGAACAGTACAGGATAATGAAAAGTCACATAGCCTCCCTCATAGCCCGAATGGACTTACCAGTATGTTGGCACAATGCTTGTTCCATTTTGATGGCGTACATTATCTTAAAAGTCCCCTGTGGGGATTACGACTGCAGCCTTCATTTTGTTCTCGGGTCCCAAACTTCTTCTCTATTAAAACTAACATAATAATGCGTGGTATCTACTGTAATTAGTGGAAATATCCCTTTGCAGGCACCAAAACCTCCTCACAAATGGAACGGTGTTCTCAACGCTACTCTGGATGTGCCTCCGTGTATGCAGATCGAAAGGGATTATTCTCCTGTTATAAGTGACGCTAAAATGTCCGAAGACTGTTTGTACGTCAACGTCTACAGACCTAAAGTACAGTTTTATTACTTATTATACCCGAAATACAATTGGCGTTCATGTGGTTTTTGTTTGATTGTACTTACGTATTTCTGCTCACGGGTAATTCATTTGTGTTGAAGGATGAATCGTTGAGGCAGATGCCAGTGTTGTTTTACATTCACGGAGGTTCGTTTTCACACGCCAGCGTGGGAGGGTATCGCAATGCTGAGTACTTAATGGACGAGGACGTCGTGCTCGTTGAAGTCAGCTATAGGTTGAACGGCTTTGGTAAGCACGTCATTATTTTCATTTACGTCTCATGCTGATAGTCCATGTTTGCAGTAACACACCAACAATATTTCGTGGAGCGAACGACCAGACTGCCAGAGTGCGTTCGAAGTCAGTAGCATGTTTTCGTGATTTTGTTTCTTCAATTTCCTATAGCCATTCAGCCCTGTACACATTTGTTGTTCTCGCCATACCACTTCATTCCGAGAAACAGTATCAATGTGAATGGCACTCAACACGACCGTCACAGCAGACTGCAGGCGAATGAGACCTATCCGTACGTTGCTACTTGTCGAATCTGAATGGTTCTTCGCCGAATCAAGCAACAACTTACCTAGCACAAGGTTCAGGAATGGGAGTGAGCGTGTAGATCAGGCATGTCAAAGGCACGGCCCGACAAATGATGCTGATATTGTGTAATATGTTTACAATGAACTTACTGCGAACCACGATTCCACCAACATTTCAGAAATAACGTTTGAAGCTAAACAATTCTTCAGTGCCGTTCTCACGTCGACCTTCTATGTACCGGGACGGGGAGCCTCCATTCAGCGGAGGCTCGTCCGGGGCATTTGTGCTGACTGACCTCAAATGCCTCCGATGTTTTATTCGCACCACAAAAAAAAGTGAAAATGGTCCAAATTTCAGCTCCGTAGCTCAAACCACCAGAATTTACACATGTACAGATACGCAGTCACCCTCTTTTCCGATAGGCTTTCGTGGAGTGAGCGTGGGAAACCCAAAAATCCCTTGAAACGTTCAACAGGTCAGCAGTATACACCTCACAATTGTTATGAATACATGCTTCAACAAAACGATAATAGTAAATGATTGCGGATACCACACCAATGGCAATTTAGAACTGCCTAGAATAATTGAAAATTGATTAAACGTTGCAAATTTGACACAGAAAAGAAATATTGAAGAATTTAGTCAAATCGTTATTCCATCGCTGTATTTTTCTCTCATCGTTCTTCCAAACTAATTTATTTTTAAAGTGCTGCCCTTTCCCTGCTTCTAAGTTCTTCTTTCACCACTTTCAGGTTTTATGAGTCTCGGGGACGATGTCATCCCTGGAAACTTCGGGCAGAAGGATCAGGTTCAAGCCCTTGTCTGGGTCAAGGATAATATTGAAGCTTTCGGCGGTGACCCCTCTAAAGTCACCGTGTTCGGAGAATCATCAGGCGCTGTCAGCTCACATTTTCTGCTCAAGTCTCCGTTATCTGAAGGTGATTTTCCTTGATACAAATAAGAGCACTAAAAAAAAAAGTGGAAACACTAAGTAAATTATTGCAAATGTGGTTAATTTGTGGGCGAAATCATAACGGGGGTTACGTAAGTGGTGTTTAATGAGGCGAATCGTGCTGGTGCATTGTTGTGCTGGTACCGAGGCGCTTGGACAGTAACCACCAAATCCAGATCTATGAAATGTACATAATAGTTTTCGTCGTTTAGCCAGTTCGCTTCCTACCACGTTCAACCTAAGTTTGTGTATATTGCTACATGGAGAGAATTGGTACCTTCAGCTCGGCCTTGAGTTCTAAAAACTTGTGGCAGAAATGGAGACCGACATGTTACACGTTACAGGGTTTAGTTCTGGAATACCTCAATTCACACCACTGACTGAACTAAATACAGAGCTCAAAAATCTAACTGATTTTTTCAATGGAATGGCCTGGTTCGTGACTGTTGGCGACACCATGTACTGATTGGGATAGGGGCAGGAGAGCTGGCTGAGACATATCCCAATGCTGCCCGTTTAATCAAAGATATTCCCATTAATCATAACCTGGTTGCCTCTCCTCGTCAAGATTCAATTATTCTTTTCTTTTCTCGCTTGGGCTATCACGGGTGTCTTCTTCTGGACGAACCATTTGCCTATGAACTACTTTTGGCTCAGTACAGAATGATAAGGTTCTACACTGCGTTCATAAAAATCAAAAGGAGGCACTTTTACACTAAGCCGGAAGGGAGCACATTTAAAGGAGCAATACTGCCAGCATTGGGCTGGATCGATGTGTCAATTAGCTTCGACTCAACCATTGTATCAAGTCTTGTTTCATGGCAACGAGGCTGGGAACGCAGCATTCGGTTAGTTTCAGGGTGACACGGGACTCTTCAGCAGGATTCTCTTACAGTGCTCAACGTGAATAAATTGTAAATAACAGCACCTAGTTTGGAGAGACGTTGTTCAATGCAAGAGAGAAATATAAATTAAATAGGGACAATGAAATCAGTCGCGAATGGTGGAGGAGAGTAAAGTTTATTGCATCGAAAACACAATTTAGATTGATTCCCGATGAGGTAGGACCGAGAGTGCAAGAGTTCAGAATCACATGGAACACGTAGAAGTTTGTGTTTGAAAAATGAGCACGAGCGACATGATGAACGAACTGTAAGAGCAGATTACGGACTGGCCGAGTCTATGTCCCCAGCAATGGAAAACAATATGATTAGAGAAAGGTGGTACTGAGTATACGTTCTTCGAAGCGCGACATACATGATGCTCCAAACTAATATAATTATTTGTTTGCAGATCTAGTTGCTGGAGCCGTTTCTCACTCTGGAGCCATCAACCACGTTTCTCACATGTTGAACACGGATTTCGTCATAAGAAATTCATTGAAAGTGGTTAATTCGGTCGACTGCTACGAAGACTCCAGTGAAAAAATATTGGCTTGTTTGCAGACTGTGGATGCTGCTAAATTGATGAAAGCCATCGATGCTGTGGCGGATATGTCTAAAGTGAGTTTTGGAGAGTTATGATGCTGAATTGCGTCTCAAAGAGCTTCACACGGCGGTGTTAATAATTCTCCGAATTATTGTCATAATCTGGTTAAATCTTCCAGGATCCCGTCCAATTTTATTTCACCCCCATTATCGAGGTCAAAAAAGGCCCTGGAGCGTTCGCCACCGAAGATCTTTCACTTCGACCATCGAAAAAACCTTGGATCGAGACTGTTACGAATGGAGAGTATATATTTTACGAAATTAGTAAGTCGAAAACAGTTTAAATATTCATATACACCAGTTTTCGCTGTTCCCTTACAAACTCAGGAGACCGACTGGTTTACAAACTAGAACCTACGCATTGGTCTCAATAAGTTTCCGTGGAAATGTCCTAAACGAAGACACGGCGCATGGGTACGCAGCAGGTCGTCAAATTTACGGGTCAAATTTTTGACGTTTCCTCAGATCTCGACACTTCAAATGTTTCTGCGTCCAAAAAACACCATTGAGAAAATCGAATTTTTAATCAAAGAATCGACGTTGGTTTGAATTTCGATTTTCTCGGGTCACTGCTATTTACTATTGGACCATAATAAAAATTATAGCGCATACATAGCTGATTGGGCTGCCTCTGTACTTTTAATTCGAGAACGATTGTATCATGTGAGCGGGAATTATCTTAAGTCAGTTTCGTCCAAGTCGTAGATAATTTATAGTGGTGCTCTCGTGATGTTCCAATGAATGAAAACTGTGCATTACTGTTCAGTTTTTTGAATCTGCCCAGACAAAAAATTTAATCTAAATCGATAGGGGCGTTTATGGGTGTTATATATGGTGTTTTGATTACTATGGTTGTAAACTTGTTCCTATTTGGATTTGTAGGCTGTTTACGAAATTCGTGTTGATATGGTTCATTTGTTCGGACCCAACCGTGTTTACTTTTGGACCGTTTTTCCTAAAGGGAAATGGAATATCTGGAGAAAACTCGAGAAAACATTTTAAACGATTACTTAAGTTTCCTCATCAATTGGCAACACAAGCACTTCTCCATCCCTTGAGCCGTAGTTATTTCCAAGAGTGCAACTACTCCAGAACTACTCCTTCTCCTCCCATTCCTCTTGCTGAGAGAATTGTCTTTCGCCAAGATAGGAACCGATTCTCTGGAACCCGGATGTCACAGCTGTTGCGGAGTGAAGGTGTACGGTCCACAGAAAATGTGTACGCCGGAGACAATATCGTGATTTGCGTGTTTGTTTTCGATCAACTTTTTATTAATTGATTCAATACTTCCACCACAAACACGGGTATCTTTTGGGAACTGTAATTAAAATTGAATTACTCGCTCTCTCTCTCTCTGTGCTCAAAATTAGGGTCCATTTTGTTGGGTTGACAGCAACGCTCTGATTGCAGTTCATGGCAAGAAACTGCAGTTTACATGAGTACCTGAGGACAGGCATCATCAAGGGCGGAGTGATTAGCAAAGGCTCGTCCGGGGCATTTGAAGTGCTGAGTCAGCACAAATGCTCCAGTACAATCGAAACTTAGGTTTCATCACTTATAACTGAGCGGTCTCATTGAGGCGTCGCCCATGTTCGCGTTCGCTCTCACCCAGTTCACTGTTTGTTCTCGTAAAACTTGACCGAAAATAATTGCGAATAAAACTCTTAGTTCCAATTGCATTCAGTCAATATCGTACTCACTCCTCGGCTCACTTAGAGCGATCCCACTCAAATGACACAATGAGTTCGTTTGAGAGGGATACGCAGTTTTCGATACGTGGTACATAGCACTTCACTTCTCCGAGGCCCTGGCAACCATAAAACCATATCGGGCGGAGTAGCGTAATATAGATTAGGCGTTTAAGGGTTAGTGGCATAGGAGACTTGCTATTGAGGAGAAACTATAACTTCCGGAAGCTGTACCTTGTTTTCTGCAATATGTCAATGATATGGGCATCCCAAGTCAGTTTTGAGTCGAGCCTCAGATCGTGATATCGAACAACATGTTTGTGAGGGATATTGCTATCAAAGAAATTGGGTTGTGTCCGCCAGTAGGCAAATACTAAAGTTAACGTACCTGTTAGGTGAGTCCGTCTCCTCTGGCTTGTGAGTAACTCACAAGCCAGAGGAGACGGACTCACCTAACAGGTACGTTAACTTTTGATATTGCTATCCTTTTGTAGGTGAGCTGTAGGTTTGTTCTTCAGAAGCACTGCCATCTCCCGAGTTGGTTTCTGCAGCTCCGTCAGTGATTCCTAATCAAATCAAGAGCTAAACAGTGAGAGTGTAGGAGTAGGGAAGGGCGAAAAAAGTATGAGTAAAGGATAGGAAATTATTGCGCGAAGAGTGCCAAAACATCGTGGGATGATGGTAGTTAGTCCTTGCGGGTGATCAACAAGTAAAGATGAGTTGATGGGCCGTGTTTGGGCGTTGGAAGTCCTCTGTGCTAACTGACAAGTAACGCAGCTTTCACGTGAGATTTGTGACGTATCGGAGCAAGACAACGCCTTAGTTCATATCATGTGGATAATGTTGTGTACGTCGTGTGAAGCAACATGACATAATAATTACTCGTCCGGCGTGGGGACGCCACAAGGTTATTGGCATATTTAAAGTTATTAGCGCTGTGCATCGAGCCATTGACTAAAGAATTGAGAGCTGCTTTCACATTTCCATCATAAGGTACGTGACGACAGTCAGAAATTGAGAACATCTTCCACTATCAGTGAAGGCCCTTATGGACAATCATGCAATCAACATACTTATCATTACTCAATCCGTACTTAATACACGAAGTAACCGAAACCATCTAATTATTTCAGCGTCGAAGCTCAGTCCAAGTTACGTCGAGTCGGCTTTCAAGAATTTGCCCGAATACTTGGACGGTTGGGTACGAAAACACGTTCAAGACGAAGCGAGGGTGAAACTGGGTGCCGCCATCTTGCAAAACTTGTACTTCCCCCCTAACTTGTCACTTCAGAATTTTACCAAACAGCTTGCGAAAGTAAGTATACCGATTGAAACCGACAGGTGTTATCGTCTGATACGTAGATAATGTCATTCGTGTACTAGGCCTGAACTATGCTGAAAATGTACTGACTGACAACAACCATATGCACTCCGGCATTAAATATGACACTGACAAGCAACAAAACCACACCCTGAATCACTTGAACTAAACGATAACACAAACTTACAACGCCCACTGCTCCACAGCTACAGAAACGACGGAAAAAACATGAAGTTTTAGCATTCAAACATACGCTGAGGGAAATAAGAACGATTTCACTGACTGAACAGAACTACAGGAACAAATTGGTCACCATTTATACCGTTTCACGAAAGCATGGATCTACTAAACTCCGTTTAAAACTATCAGAATAAAGATTAAGACGAACTGAATAATTTCAGATGCATGCAGACAACAACTTCATTTTCACCTTCCTGTACGACGCCAAAAACCACGTTGGCCCAAAATGGCTGAGCCAACTTGAAATTAGAACCTCAATTTTCGACTCCAGCGCAGCCGACGGAGGTAGCTAACACCTATTTTTCCCTTGGAGTTATTAACGTTCACACTTCACAGAGGAATGGTGAAGAGCAAGGAGAGGATTATTCGTGGGACTTAGAGGAGAGTGCTGGGTGGCTGTGCGATATCCTTGCAGCGAGCCTGTTGGTGCACCCGCGCTCAATATAGGAGGGAACACAGCATCCTTGTATTCATATCTCCCCGTTCCAGCAACTGCAACATAAATATGAAGTTGAACAAAATTAACTGTAGCAGTAACAGAGCAAAATTAAGATAGTGAATACCAGATAAGTAGTAAGGAGGACAAAAGTGAGCTGGTAGTTGGAATTGCAAATTCTCAGGTTGGATGGTCGAAAGACAAAAAATTCATGAACTAGGTTTGAAGGGGACCACAGAACTTACTGTTAGGGTTGGTAAAAGCTTGTGATTACTGATTAAAGACTTTCTATGGGTTGATTGGGAGGGCGGGGGGCTGTTCAAAGGATCAGTGCCTGAAGGAATTCCGAGAGAGTAACAGAAATGACAAGTGTGCCAGGGAGTGGTGCTGCTTTAGCAAGAGG
This sequence comes from Pachypeltis micranthus, assembly GCA_020466155.1. NCBI lineage: Eukaryota > Metazoa > Arthropoda > Insecta > Hemiptera > Miridae > Pachypeltis > Pachypeltis micranthus. The sequence continues at coordinate 48,184,591 of CM035770.1, read as the reverse complement.
GTTGCAGGGAAAAAGCCTGGTCAGATATATCCCTCTCCCTCAATATCGCCTCACAGAGGTGGGACCTGATAGTCTCTGTCCCTGCCAGTGCATCCACAAAATTCTCCTCTTCATCCCTCCACACCTCGCTAGTAACATTGCATATCGTATATCGATATTCTGTGTATTTTCACGTTATTGTTTTGTTTAGTTGCAATGCATGCGTCAGCGTCCAAGTTCTACTTCAAGCAAATGAAACCAGCGTCAGATCCTGCAGGGTATCGTGCGGCGTCCAAACGGCTGATCAAATATTTGGTCAACTTCGCCACATATGGGTTAGTATGGGTATAGTATTCCTGGCCCATGAAGAAGGAAAAAAAGCTACTCTTCTCCACCGATCTAAATCTTATTTGTAGTTCTAAGGAGTTTTAAGGTGATTAGGATTCAAATTACTTTGACACTCAGCTAACCTGGGTAGAGACTTTGGCAATTAGCAGTCGTTATTCTGAGCGAGAAGCGTGTGACCATATCTTAAACTTGAGATTGAGAGGCTTGGTTTTGCTTGAAAGTAGACTGTGAAATTGGTGGTGGAAACGCGTGGTAAAATGGCCTTTCCCCTCTCGTGGTCTGAATTCAAAATGGACACACATCACTAGGTACAGTGATTGCACTAGATGAGTAAATCCAGAGTAACTAACTTATTAACTTTGTCGTTTTCTTAACATGCAAAACACCTCATGGGGAAGTGTTGGATGGCGTCTTCAATGAGCAGCTTTACTGATATTTCCTAGCCCTTCACTTGCGTCTATGATGTGCTCTATCACAGGAACGAGTCTTTCCTGTCCCACAGAAGGAGTCTCCCTGTCAAATTTCATCGTGCGCTTCAAACCCCATCCCACGAGATTCTTTTTAATTCACTCCAGGACAGATTGAGTTCTCCTTCCTCCACACACATGATGCAGACGCAGACGTCTTTCTTTTTAATTGCGTCTAGCATGACAACCCCCCCCCCCTCACACTAATCAATCAGGCCGTTGCAGTTAGTGAGATGCCTCACATTTAGTTTTCACGAGTATTTCATTCACTTTGGGAAACCTCCCACATGGTTGTTTTCTCCTGGGGGTAAGACCAGTTCAACGAGCCAGGAATCATTGTAGCAAACCTCACAAGGTGGTGGAACGGTATTCAAGTCGGCTTCCTCATCCACCTAGTTTCAAAGTGCTCTCGGCTCTCTGTGGCAAGTGGTCCCTTCTGAACCTCACTAACCACTTTTGACTGCCAATGTCTCGGTCGCAGTCGGTTCAGCCCATTAATAGAGGGGTCACCTCACTGTAACATTAATAGGTCAGAGGTTGCAACAGTCAGTTGTGTAATTAACGACACTGTCGTCGCGAAATTATTTGACTAGCGTACGCTTATTGGGGATGGGTGAGTTGACAGGGATGGGGCTTATTTTGAGCGTACCTTCAACGTTCATGCAGCTTTGCCTTTTCGTAGTGTAACTTTCTTATGGTTTGTTATTATCTGCAGGAATCCGACTCCTCCAAAATCACCAGTGAACTGGCCGGCCTTTGAGACGAACGAAATTTTCAGAATGACAGAGGCAGGAGATTATGTTGGAAACCAACTCTTCTTCGACGGTTTCGTAAATACGCGCAACGCCTGGAACGTTGTCATCGGCTGGAAGTAGAAACTGCTTCATGGGTCAATAGAACAAGATGTTACTTCTGCAACTATTTCATTTAAAATACAGTTTACAACTCTGTACACGATCCTGTTCCTCTTTAGCTTTCTCCACAGTGACAAAGAGACGTTTCATAAAGGAACAACTTTGTGTCAGATATTTTCATTTCGAGAAGGAACAGTGGCCTAGAAAAGCGAGTCCTTCTGAGGGTACTTGAGATGAATTACAAACCCCCCTAGATAGGCTTATAGAAGTGAGTGAACTCAAGATAATCCTGAAAAATCAGACTTCATCTCCTTGAAACCAAGTTCGTAGAGGTCTACTTCTCCTTGGACTTCCTTGTCTCAGGTAGAAGCAACGTTCAGGAGTAGGGTCCTTAGTGTCCACTTTATTGGGCGAGCCTCCGTGATCACTGAAGAGTTTACAAGGCTTCATTGAAACTAGCGCATGTGCTTTCAGGTTGTGAAATTTACCTTGGTGAATGCCAAACTGCATTTGATTAATTCGATGAAATGGTCTTTTAGCGACCTGTATCGAACTTTTCTTTCCCCCAGCTACAAATTAACTATCACGAGTTCATGCCAAAGTGCGAATGCATAAAGTTGTGAGACGCTTTGCACAGGATAGTTATTAAAATTTCCGTATTGCGCTGTTTTTTCGCCTGTGGTGGCGGCGTTTCTTTGAGACTACGTTGTAAGTACTTTCGAACCTAAACTGTGATTTTCGTTCAGTCGGTGACTATTGAGACAGTGAGTAATTGCCGGCAAATATTTACCGTTTCAATTATTGAATTGAGGTTTGCAATTAGTCGGGAGACTAACAACCTCTTGTTCGAGAATCGCTCGCTAGCGTTAAGAGCTAAGGAAAGATAAAAAGTAACGGCCCACCACTCTGAGCAGCCTCTTCAAAATCGTAAAACGGGTTTCTTCTTTCCTGTTTTCGCCAAAACGTTTATTTCGACCGCCGCCGCCGACCAGGATAGAACATCGTAGCTGTCGAAGATGTTGCCTGCCATTTTCCTGCTGTTCCTGTCCATCAACTGGTCGACAGGAGCAACTGACGAGACGTTAGTGAAGACCACGTTGGGCTCTGTCATCGGATGGGAAAAACTTTCGAGGGACAAACGACCTTATTTCGGATGGACGAAAATTCCCTACGCCCAGCCGCCAGTCGGCAAACTCAGATTTAAGGTGAGAATTTATGAATAAACGTTTCTCTAAAACTCAAGTAGTTCTTTTCATCAAACACGTGAGACTAGAAGAACATTGTGGCATACCAACGTGAACGCGCTCATCGAAGTAAAGCCAACGCCTCAATGGCTGTACTCGATATGCGTCCGGTCAAAACGACGCAATTGAAGATTGAATCTGTAGGAAACAGGTTCTCATAATCACCATTCAATGACGGACGAAGGAAGACTCGTAATTAATAGTAATACTTACCGGTTTGCATTAGTATTTGAGTTTTTCGTATGTGAGTGGAATTTTGTGTAATGTATGTACAATGAACTGAAACGAAAATGCGAGTTTGGTGTCATACGCGACGCTTTAACTGAAGGGCCCTGAAATCGGTGCGGTAGAATTATCATAGGAGTCAGGCGTACTCTTGCGGGAAGTATCCTTGGTTGATTGGGAACCGAAAGCCTGCTAAGACATAAAATCAAATTTGGAGGCTAAACCGATTTATTTCTAAAAAAAACAAGAACAACTCATATGCATTCTTATGGGATATTCTAGCAGTTTAAAGCAGAAGACACAATCTGGGCAGGGATTCCGATACGTTATTCGTGGTTTGCGTCAAAACAATTTTGTAGTATAAGCACAAGCCAATGTGTGAGTCAAGAAGAAACCTACGTAAAACTTCCTGTCAACCATCTTTAATCTCACGAACGTACTGGGCCAGTTTTTAGGTTTGTGGAATTTAGGGAAAATAATGTAAATGTGTGAGAAGGAGATCAGTGAACTGACACGGTCTGAATAAAAACTCTGTCAGTCGCTGTTTTTCGTACATGTGGTTCATTTTTGATTGCCGGGCCAACACCAGCACTTTGCCGTAGCCCTCATCGCTGTAAATGAGAAACATCATGAGCCACGGTGCATTCTAGGTTAAGCTCTCTGGGAAGCGAATTAATTTAATAAATATTTGATAGCGCTTTTGAGGTTTTTTTCGTGATTGAGGAAATCAGCTTTCCTGTGCATAGTGAAAACCCTGAAAATTATTACACAACAGTTTATTATTCTCTTGAATAGCTGGACCTAGTCTCACACCTCCGAGACCCATTTCATTCGATTCCGCATCTAAAAATACCAGTAAACGATACGAAACACTACCTAACTACCACGAAACGACGGCAATTACAATTCCAGGCGCCTGTGGGCAATTGGCACGACGTTGCGAGTCGAGCTGGCGAGTGGTTTCAATTTTCCTTTCGCTGTGGTATTGTCCCGCGAGTTCTTGCAATTAGTAGACTTTAGTGATATTTACCATAATTTCACTATACGCAGTTCTGCACGTCTGATACACATTCAATTCGACCTGTGATCTAAAAATACCTTGAAAATGATACCGAACACAGCATATTTGAGATAAAACTACCACAATCGCGTTTTTGTTACTTTTTAAATCATTTTTTGCCCATAACTACAATCGCTTATCTCGATCGAATTGCCGGACAGGCGAGCACAACTAGATACCAAATGGGATACGAAAGAACGGATTTTTTAGACCACGTTAAAGGCACAAAATGGCCCGGACGGCGGACGGACATTGCAGATTTGGAATCCCGATGTCTTGAAACGTAAAGTATCAAATTTTGACGGGGGAGGGGGGTTGTAAAAAAATGTTGCTGGCCGAAAACATAAGGTCAGAATGACAAATAAACCAAGATCAATAACCTAGGGGACATTTTCTCCGCATTTCTTTAATATAAGTATCTTTTCCAGGCACCTGTTAGTCCAAAGCCATGGAAAGACACCCTTAATGCTTCGGAAGATATACCTGCCTGCATGCAACCTGGCATTCCTGGACTTCCGGTTAACCGAGAGTCCATGTCCGAAGACTGTTTGTATCTCAACATTTACAGACCAAAGGTAATGCAAGTACTTAAGTTAACACTCAAAATAATCGATCGTTTTTTAAATACATGAAGGATGTTAACCCTGCTTAGCTTAGCTTTACTGGACAACTTCCGTGTGATTATTACAGCAGTAGAGACAGTTTTATATTGGCTTCGTTCACTTGCTTGACTTCGGCGAGTTCCTACTTTGCGAAAATGAGGGAATGACCGCATTTCAGAGCCTATTGAACTCATTGGAGGTTGCAATGGAGAGTGACACTGTCCTGGTGGGTGATTTTATCATCAGAGCTGTTGAGTAGGTTCCCCCTTCCAAGGGTAATTCCCCAATGATAGAAAAATACAAAAATCCTTGAGGCGATTGTCTAGGGCTTCTACCTGCGCGTTATCAATCAATGTTAGGCTTGGAAGAAAGCATTTCTTACACCCCATTTGTGACTAAAGATCTTGCTCCCTGTCACAGAGATTGGTGTATTGTAGAAGGCTATGCAGGGATTGATCACGAGCACATCCTGTTCAATACTGACGTCAGCGTCTCAGTCCTCAACAAGATGAGTGCAAGTGCTGAAAATTAACAGGCAAAAGAGAGACTGGCAGCCTGCGTTCTGGGTGATGCCTCGAGGAGAGTCACAGAGATAATATACCAACATCACAAGGGTAGTTGGGGAGGTAGTCGTCAACCATGACACTGGTGCTTTACAGGACATGTGCCGTGTCCATGCCGAACGAGAGGTCACGCTTGCAAAAGTGGTGGATGTACTGACGGAGTGGCGATATTGCGGTGATGTGAGCTCAGAAGGTTGGTAACAAGGCTCCGACTCCTCCAGAGCACTTGTAGTGTTCCCTTCCCTCGCTATCGAGGGGCACAATTAACCATTGGGCTTATAGAACATGACATGAAGAGGCTCGTGTCTTTGATGTGCCCCAGGTTCAAATTGAGCGGATTGGTAGGACTCTGTAGCTGACTAGCAAGGCAGGTGGAATGGAAGAATCATTAAAGGCTATGCTTGATTTACCTGGGTGGGAATGAATGAAGCGGTCCGTGTAGGCCCCGCCAGTCCTTAAGGTTTATGCGTTAATTACCCTTCTCAATACGTCGAATTTCTCGCTTGCAATCATAATTACTCAATTAAAAGGATAAGGGCGCAAATGAACTAGATGGGCTTTGCTTTGTCCCCGCCCTAGAAGAAATCTATCTAGCTCTCAGTCTTTAAGGCAGCAATGACGGACGTCAGTACACCTTGAGCCACAGAAGGCTGGTGTACTGGCACGATTGGCGGACTTAAATTTATCGCCTCGACATCTTTCACGAATTCTACACTAGCATTTCTTTGAAGATGAAATTGTCGAAGAGAAACTTCAAAACCCATGTAACTAAGTTTGTGGATATTTGAAACCAGACGTTTTTATTTATTTATTGGTTTTGTGCTTTCGTATTGTTCACAGTGTACATGATACACTCGTACACTCACCAACGTGTCAACATATTAATATTTAACAGAATTCCTTCCAAGTTCACTCTCACACTAAGTGTTACGTGATGTTGCTAATCTCTCGTAAATTTCAGGGAGTTTCAAAAAAAAAGATGTCAGTGTTGGTGTACATTCACGGAGGAGCTTTCATGGGTGGCAACGTTAGAGGAAGCGCCGCAGCAGATTATTTAATGGACGAAGATATCGTCCTCGTTGAAGTCAGCTACCGCGTGAACGGGTTTGGTAAGAGAACATTCCATGATAGGCGATATGTATAAACATTAGTATAATATGGTATACGGAATCATCCAACTGTCATTATGGAATTTACGGTCTTCATTTTACAGAAAGGAAAGTTAGGTAATCGGCTGAAAGAAAAAAACCCTGCAAATTATTACGCAACGATTTACTGTTCTCATGAACAGCTTGACCTAGTACTACTGCTCCGAGGCCCATTCCATTCGATTCAGCATCAAAAAATACTAGTAAACCATACGAAACTAACCTGACTACAATGGAACTACGGAAACTAAATATTCCCCTGGCGCCAGGCGCCCGTAAACGTCTGTAGGCATTTATGATCAGATGTAGCGGTGTGCGGAGGAAGTGCCGGCCTCATCGGCTCTAACCTTCCTCCGCGGAAGAAGAGTCGGGGAAATTGGGACGGAGACTGCCAGCGAAACCTTGGCAATTGACACGATGTTGCGAGTCGAGCGGGCGGGTGGTTTTGATGTGACGAGAGGGAAGGAGTACTAACGATGAAACGTTTACTTCCACTGTAGTTCCCGTTAGTTCTTCCAATTTGTAGACTTTGGCTCACTATAACGACTGTAATTTCACTATACGCAGTTGTACACGTCTGATACTCATTCCATTCGACCCAGGATGTAAAAATACCTTGAAAACGTTACAAAACACGGCGTATTTGCGATTACACTGCGTTCTGTTAATTTTGGGAACTTTTTTTTTGTCCATAACAACCCGTCCGATCGGATTGCCGAGATGGCAGGCAGAACTAGATACCAAATAGGATTTTTTTGCGAAAGAACGAATTTTTTAGACTACGTTAAAGGCACAAAACGGCCTGGACGGCGGACGGACATTGCAGATTTGGAATCCCGATGTCTTGAAACGTAAAGTCTCAAATTTTGAGAGGGGGTTGTAAAAAATTGTTCGTGACCGAAAACATAGGGTTATTATTCAGAATGAATAATAAACCAAAAGTTGACTTCTCTACAGACCTTTATGTTTTAGCCCCTACTGAGTCCAAAATACACTGAGAAAATGGTCTGCGTGTGTGTGTGAACAATTTTTAGAGAAATAACGGCTATATCGAATAACGGCTATAACGATTGTGTTAATTTTTTATATAGACAGATCTTGATGAGATGACAATACCATAAAATTCCTATGTGTTGGAAAATGACGAGAACAGCACAAAAAATTACCAAACATTTCGTCGTTTGGTTCTGTTTGTCAATCAACAGACTATTTACGACATACAAACTTGCCCTTACACTCCTTTCCCTTCACTTCCAACGGATTCCCCATGAGGTGTATGACCTTCTCCCCCCCTCTCCACCCCCGACGCAAAACCACCTTTCTCTTCCTATATGAAGACCACGACCGACTAACTGACTCAAGTACTGACTTACCGGCCAGACGATGATGTCTTTACATCGAAAGTGCTTGCCCACAGTATCTCACCAGCCAGAGTAGACGGACTCGACAAATAGGTACGTTAACTTTAGTCATTTACATAATGGCGGAACTAACCTAATTACTTTAATACCTACTGACATCTTTTGCGACGCGCCTCATACGCTGAGAGCTGTCACGGAGGATGCTTCTCGAGGCATCGCACTTCAGAGCCGGCCCTGAATAATAACCCTATATTTTCGGCAGGAAAATTGTTTTACAACCACCCGTCAAAATTTGATACTTTACGTTTCAAGACAACAGGATTCTAAATCTGCAATGTCTGTCCAGCGTCCGTTTTGTGGTTTTAACGTGGTATGAAAAATTCTTTCTTTTGCACAAAAACCCCATTCAGTATCTAGTTGTGGCTGCCTGCTCGGCAATCCGATAGGACGAAGCCCATGGTGGGCAAAAAACCGTAAACGCAATTTTGGCAGTTTTATTGCAAATACGCCATGTTTGGTATCATTTTATAGGCGAGTCCAGGTCCTCTCTACGCTAAGTATGCTTTTATCGTTAAATTGACTGTACTGTTGTTGTGGAGGCAGCACAACCGGTATAAAAGAACGGTGATTTTGGCATTACCTTGGAAGACCTCATTTCCACCATTGATGCAATGTTGGTTGCGTAGTGATGAGCGTAACCCAGTAGTTCGTTGAACATTCCTGTTCATTTACATAAAATCTTCGTAGTGAAACGTATAACAAAGCCAATAATAATACCGCCCCGTCATTTTAATTAAGGAAGTTCCAACTGATGGTGGCAACTAAGAATAAAACGTATGTTTGACTAAAGCCAAACAGTTGAGTTTGCGCTTTAAATACTAAATTTATAACTTCAGCCAATCTTCTTGTACTTAGGTTGGTTATCGGTTATTGGTTAGTTGTTTATGTTAAAGAACAGTATTTCGTGTTAATTCATAGAAAGGTTTTCAACAGGTTTCATGACATTGAATACCCCGCTGATGTCTGGAAACTACGGTCAAAAGGATCAGGTCAGAGCTCTTCAGTGGATAAGAAACAACATTGAGGCCTTTGGTGGAAATAAAAACAACATTGTAGTGTTCGGCGAATCGTCGGGCAGCGCCAGCGCTCATCTACTTCTGAAATCCCCGTTATCCAGAGGTATTGTTTACACTTATTACCAGCGTTTTCAATTTTTGAAATAAGCGAGGTGTATGTTTGTTGACAGAGCTGTTGAAGTGTAAGAATAGACTGCTGAGAAACGTCAAATATACCTGTAGGTGTGAATGACGTGGATAGAAAAGCCTTGAAACTCGCCGACAGAAGCTGGGGAAACCCTTCTCTTCGTTTCTCCTACTCAATTAGCGAGATGTAAACGTCTCATTTTCACTGATCCTATATCGCTTTTGTTATTCAATTAGTTGTTTCATCGTGGACACGCCGTTGTTTACAATTTCGAACATCGTGTTGAAATAAATTGGATAAAATAAACTCGACCAACATTTCCTCATGGTCGGCGACGTTTGTGAAATCATTCCGTGAAATATACGAGAATGGGCACGCTAAGTTGAAAAATAGTGATAACTTTATTGTATTTCAGATTCATATAGGCTACAAAAATATTTGGTGCGACTAATCACATATTGTCTCACTCCTCCGTAAATTCCATGATGCGATACTTGCACCGCTGCTGTATCACTAAACGCGTTTACGCCGAAATGCTGATAAAATGTTGCAAAAAACTGAATTTTCTGTGAAAATTCAAACTGGAGTAGCGCAATGTTCCGAAATTTATCAGGTTGCTTATTTATCTCACAACCTGTTTACACACAATTAATAGGCTATTGGGGTTGTTGTGATAATGTGATGTCTACAAGATTTGTGACACCTTCTACGACGCGTCTGCTCAACACAACTTCTCGATCTCAGACGTGATTCATTCCACCTTCACCGTAAAATGTTACCCCATTATAAAGTCATCAGCGTCCATCTGTATCCAACAGAAGAGCCGTCATCTACCGCATTTATCATCAGATTCTCATTCTAACCATCCTAACTCGTTACAAACCGTCGGAACTTTTAACGCAGCTCACAAAACTAAACCGAAAATTTTTCCAGAAGCTTCCTGCTTTAGTTTCCATTCTCAAAATCTCTAAGCGCGTTTCAGTTCTAGAAGCTCGCAATTTGTTTTCGAATTGTTCATATTTTCTTCAGTTAAAAATAACACACTTCAATTCTTTGCCACATGGGTAAATGGTATTGGGATCCCCCCCTCCCCTTCAAAAATCCCATCTGTGAGCAAAATACGACCTTTATTGATGAACCAGTGCACAGTTATTGGGTAAAAACTCAAGAAAGAAATTGGAAATCAAATGACAGTAGTGTGAATTCTGGGATTCCAGGGGTTGGTCACAAGTAGTTTACGATTTTCGTAGTAGGTAGCTCATTTGACCACCAAATTAATTTTTATTTCATTTAGTTTCCTATGAGCGAGACTTATGTGGAAAGAAACTTGTGGAAAAATTTGTTCATTTATTGTGCTGCTCATGTCGTTTTCCCAATAATAAAATGTTGTTCTATTATGCCATTCCAAAAAGTGGTGTTTTGACCACTTGTTTGCTTTGGGCGAATTGCTCGTCCCGTTGTCTTATCCTCTTTTACTGTGTTCAAAAAGTTTTCGTGCCGGGTTCGCGGGAGCAGTAATTTTCAAAATTCTCCACCGACTTCACATTTTGGGTTAGCGCTGATGAAATCCGTCGCAGTTACCTGCATAACACTCTCCCAGTCCCATCTCGTCACTGTCTTCTGTCAGAGGGTATGGCAAGAGCAAGATGCATGGAAAAAGAGAGAAAATAGGAAGAAGAAGGAGATGCAGATGTAGCCCAAGCGACTTCCTTGTACAGAACCTCGGTGTGCAAACCCATAGCCAGGTCTTTTATGTGCTTGGTGTGATCTCCACTCCTGTTTCAAAAGTAATCTTTAAGTGTATCTGTAACATTATTTCAGCACTGTGTTTCCCCTACTGCGCAACACATTTGAGTTCATTATATTTACGCATGAAATGTTTTCAGCCAAGGAAAGGCTTGGAATAGCCAAGAGTTGCAGTCCATTGGGACGGTGGAAAGGTCTGGCTAAGCTCCTTGTCTGGGACATCTTCGAAGCTCTCGGCTGCCGTGTAAAGCAAAAGGGGGAAAAAAGCCAGCGACCCTAGTGGCCAGTACTTCACTACGCATTATACAATATACAAATATATGCAACATATCTTCATGCCCTCCGATAAATTTTTGAGCTGTCCAGTTCCCATTTTTCACAGCGCTCTCTGGCAACCTTCTGCCCGACTAATTCCCAAGGCCCCGCTGTGTAAATGAACTGCTAAATGTTAAAGTGCTAGTATTCTTGCGCATCTTATTCTACCTTACCCAAAAATCGTTAGTATTAGCATTGATCGAATTAAACACTAGATAGCTAAAGCACCAAATGTTTGAAAATAGTGAGTTATTGACACAGAACCGTTTTTCCCTTGCAGACTTAGTGTCAAAGGCAGTCTCTCACTCCGGAGTCATCAACCACGTGTCGACGATGTTGAGCGCTGAATTCGTCACAGAGAATACATTGAAAGTGGCAAAAATATTGAAATGCGCAGTGGACACAACGGAGAATACGTTTGAGTGTCTGCAGAATACTCCAGCTACTGACCTGCTAAATGCCATTGAATCAGTTACGCAGGTATGTACTTGATGCGTTTGATGAGTCTGAGTAAACAAGTGCCGTTTGAAAGTAATCCGGAAGTCATTGAGAGCAGAACAGCTGGGATGGTGTATTTTGTGGTGTTCTGAGCAATATAGAAACGGACATTAAATACGAGCGAAGAAATGAGTGCTCACTCTGACGCACGAGACGAGAAAAAACGGACTTTTTGTGCGAACCAGGTGTTCACTAGCTGGAGATTACCATAAAAGAGAAAATGAAAGTCAATGAACTTGACTCCAGTTAGTGCGAACTGCGTGATACCTTAAAGTGCCAGCTGCTTACTTCCGTATCTTCTTAAATAGTTGCTCACGAATTGGGAATACGTGGATGATGACGTCATGAAGAACGCCCACTGTGCACCTCTTTAAGACTCCTCTTCTGTCTAGTTTCAAAAAGTCGATACTTCAACCCAGTCATGAGAGGGTCGTTCCAGTGTCAGTCTACTTCTTGGACTTTTCTTCAGGCTTAGAAGGCCACCCTGTAGCTGGCGTCAATGTCAAAGTTCGAAATTCGTTTCTCGTTTAAATAATACAAATAAAGTAAATGAATACAATCTTACTTCAGAAAATATCTTTTGGATAGCTCTGGAGTTGAAATTATACAAACATGTCTAGTCTGTTGAGTTTAAATAAATTGAACGGCTCATCATTCATATAGATAGTATTGGATTAAGTGAAAACAATACAGGGATCAAGGACATACAGTAAATCAAATGAACCCCGTTGGCAGAGGGTGGAAGAGTATGAGAAAGATGGGCTTGAATAAGCCGAAGAATTAGTTGATGAATGAGATGAGCTAGAGAGGGTTGTATTGATAAGCTTTAACGCGGTGTTAACTGGTCTCAATGAGAGACGAGATAGTGAAGGTGAGGGGTTGGAACAGTGGTGAGGGGATGGAGGGTTTAGGAACAGTCCTTTAATAAGGAAACAGACCTGTATGAGTTCTAGGGCTGACTGGCTGTAAAGAGCTGACAAAATTAAGTAGTGAAATAAGAGGAGAGCGATATAGGAAAGCCCATCGAACCCTCAAATGTGGGGAACCTACGTAGTTGGCTCTGGGAATACCAATCCTTGCGTTAGAAAGGGCTGTGAATATTGAAAGAAAGATTTGATTGACAGGGATTGATGGAGGAATTCAGGCGCTGAATAACCAACTATCCAACCATGTACAGATACGAAAATATCGAAAACTTATAAGTCTGCGTAAATTCGTAGAAAATAAAATAAAATAAGGTATATTAGCGGATAACATAAGTATTCTAAGAGCTCCTTGCAGTAAAATAAATCGAATGCTTCGGGAGGAACGAAATGATTGGTCTACGTAAAGTGGTTGACAAACATAGCAAATGGAGAAGAAAAAAGAAAGAGCTGACGGTGCGTGCAGGGTGAAAGTAACGAGTTAGCTTCAGCAAAGAGGTGCTGAAGGAGACTGGGTGGTGTCTGGAAGTCGAAGAACAAGGAGTTCCAGATGATGAGTCAACCAACTAAAAAACAGAACTAGTCACGATCGGAAATAATTCGGAAGCCTCTGCACTCAAGAGTAGTTGTGAAAACTTTCATTTCTTAGCCAGCATTTCGGGATGCTGATAACCCTGATCGTAATAATAGTGGCGTTCAGTAGCCTTCAGGTCGATTCTCGCTCAGGGTGACGAAGGAAGATTGTTGAGGTGATAAGGAAGAGCAAGGAGGTCGAGTTAGATTAGCAAGCAGGGGCGATAAGGGTCTCAGACCCTCAGATCACGAAAACAAACGAAAACGAAGAGGAAGAGGGCTCACTTCGCCTATTTTCTCGAAAACGCCTCTCAGTTTCGTCAACTGGGTTAGTTCGTAGGTTTGTGTGGATCCTAGAACAAACCGCTACTCGACATAAAGCGCCACCTCCGAAAGCCCGTGTGAGGGCAGTGATTTTTCGTACAAATACGGCTTGGGCTCAGCCGAACAGGCAGCTCGCCCAATTCGCATGGCAGTCAGGAAAGAAAGACGAAAAAGCATAGCTCTGAACACGTGGCTAAGGACAATGTTTTGAAGAAAGAGGTGGGAGCTTCGTCACACAAGGCAGCCAACTGAATGGATCTGTCTGCTGTTAAGTTGTATCGTCATTCTAACGCCCTGCTCGTCTCAGTAAAGAAAGGAAAGAGGGCCAAAAAGTTTTGTTACGAGTAATTTTGTGCCAATCAAATTAACAAATATATTCATGTCTAAAACGTACCGTTGCAGGATCCTGTGCAGCTATTTTTCGTTCCCGTCATAGAACCAGCGTCCACAAAGTCGGCATTTGCTACTGAGGACCTGTCTTTAGTGCCTTCCACGAAGCCCTGGATGAACACTTTCGCCAACGGCGAGTACACGCTTTATACATCTAGTGAGTACATTCCAGTTACTTCTAGAATTGTTAGACAAGTACCCTGGTTCGCTCAATGTCTTTCGCGTTCATTTTTTTTTTATAAGATTTTCCACGAATTTGAATTAACTTTTTTGAGACGTTTTTACTCAGATTCTAAAGAGTTTGTTTGCTCAGCTCCCCAACAACTTCCATGCACTTTCTCAATAAATTACAACCAAAACCCCATTAATGTCAACTTGTTCCTCAGTTCTTGAATAAAGTACTCTCGGTCCCCCTATAATTCGTACTCAAACGCGCTGTAATTTTGATTGAAACGATACTTTCGGTCCCCTAACCACGTTTACACGAAATTTGAATCTACAGCCATTTTCCCTCACGCCCTCTCAAAATCTAACGCTATGTTTCAAGGCGAGGATTCCAAATATGCATTGTCCGTCCGTCGTCATTCCAGCCTTTTGGTTTATTATTCATTCTGAATAATAATTGGTTTATTATTCATTCTGAATAATAACACTATGTTTTCGGTCACGACAAATTTTTTACACCCCCCCCCCTCAAAATTTGATACTTTACGTTTCAAGACTTGGAGATTCCAAATTTGCTATGTCCGTCTGCCGTCCCCCATCCCCCGTCCGCCGACAGGGCCGTTTTGTGCCTTTAACGTGGTCTAAAAAATTCGTTCTTTCGCCCAAAAATCCGATTTGGTATCTAGTTGTGCCCGCCATCTCGGCAATCCGATCGGACGAAGCCCGTGGTTGTGATGGGCAAAAAACGGTTAAAAAAATTAACGAAACGCAGTACAACACGGGAGCTACAGCGTTTCGTCGTTTGAACTCCCTCCCTCCCCATCCGTCTCATTAAAAAAGCAACCGCGCTCGAGGCGAGCGAGCGCGCCTCCCGCTCGCTTGCCTCCCCTTTCGCCTCGGAACGGGATCGCTTCGAGCGCCCCCGTTCCAATTTCCCCGACTGGGCAAAATCATCCATTGTAGCCAGGACATGTTTCGTATGGTTTACAAGTATTCGATGCTGAGTCGAATGGGATGGGGGAGCACTAATACTAGGTCAAGCTGTTCATGAGAATAATAAACCATAATAATTTGCAGGGTTTTTTCTTGTAAACTTCTCTCAAATTCAAGTGAATACTCAGAAAAATACAAGTGGTAGCCCAATCAAGTTACTACATGATGAGTCTTTAGTACTAATTTGCAGGGTTTTTACATTCCGCTATCCAAAGGGCAAGGAAAGTATCGTAATCGAGCCAGAAAGGTTTTCTTCAGATCTTTACGTGTTGGAGCTTACTGAGTCCGAAAAACCTGAAATCCACGCGTGGTTCGTGTGAGTGTGTGGGTAACAAGAAGCATGTGTATCTGAGGTAGAACGGCTGAACCGATTGAGCTGGTTCTTTTTTCGGTTTTAAATACAGTTCTGGGCGATTTCCACTGATGGGAAGAGAGGGTTGGGGACCAACATGTACCAAAAACTAGGGTTTTTTGCATTTTCAAAAACAGCTCTCGCAATTTTTGTTAAACTCAACTTATCTTCTCCCAGTTAGTACAAAACCTTCGTAGTCTCCTTGTTCTCCACGAAAAACGCAGAACGGATATATAGGCCTAAACTAAAAATAGGTTTCTTATGCTTCTTGGGAAGTTCATATCTATATATTATTTCTCAAATAAAGGTTCCTCTGACAGTCCATTGAGCAGAGTTAAAAATGAGAATGTACCGAAAGTAATGTTTTTTGAACATTTCCTGATTAACTGCGTCATTGGATTTGATCAATCTTACGAAGTGTCTTCTTGCAACCTATAACCACATTTTGTTTTCCGTAATTATTTCTGTATTTATCTGTTGAACGGATATGTAAGCCACGATCGCTTGGAAAACGAGATTTTTCGAATATTAATTTACCGGTTTTCCAATTTTCTCAAAAATGGTTCAAACGATCTCAACCAACTAGTGTACCTACTTATTTTTCTGCAAACATGTTTCCATAGATATGCGTCGAACGAAGATACAGCGCCCTTATATGTAGCAGATCGTCGAATTTACAAAAGCTGCGGGAAGTCATATAGGAATAGTCACGCTACGCATCAGAAATGTTGCATTTAACGTGGTAAAAAAAACCGTTCTTTCTCACCAAAATTCCGTTTCGTGTATAGTTGTTCTCGGGCAGAACTGGATCCCAACGACCGGACGAACCCTTTTGTTCATCACATTTTTTTTGTTGGTTATTTTTTGATGTTGAGTCGAATAGGACGTAGTATAGAGGCGTAGAACTGCGTCCAGACAACAGTGAAGTCACAGTAAATATAGTGTGGTGAATTCTAGTAGTTGAACGAGCTCGCGGGACAGGACAATGTAGAAAGTTATTTTTTTCTTCACGCCCTGAACTCACTTCCTCTCGCTACCTACAATACCACATTGACTCGTGACGTCATGATGATTGCCAGAAGACATCAATTTTCGTAGTTCCGGGGTAGACATGTTTCGTTTCGTTTACTAGTATTTTTCGACGCTGAATTGACTTGGATGGGACTCGGAAGTACTTAATGAGCATGAACGTTTGCATACGAGTTGGCGTTTTCCGGATCGCCGATATAGCCATGTTATATTCCCAATATTTTTCGACGTTGGATTGAATAGGATATGTTGCAAGCTGTGCAGGAAAATATCCCATGCTCAACTACTTTTAGCGTTTTTGCAACAGATTTTACCTGTACCTCCACTATTTTCGAATTTAACTCAATTTCTGATTAAATTTTATTTCATCAATTTTGACTCAGTTTCTACGTTTTGATAAATTTTATAGCCCTATTATTCAGTTCGTGTGTTTTTTAATAAATTTTCTTCTGCGTTCCGCCCAGTTTTTCTACGATTTTATTTCATTGGCCAGCGACATTCTTTTGTTGACATTATGGCCAGCAATATTTTTTCATTTGCCAAAAATGTTCCGCCATTGTAGTGGTGGTCTTTCTTACAGTAGTTACTCGATTTATCAATCCTCCTTGAACTGGGATTGATTCCGGAATGCGGACTCGGAGTAGAGCTCTTTCAGAATTAGGATTTTCCTCATTGAAGTAATTTTATTCAAGCGTCTGTATGACGAGAGCATCTCCCATCTCCCTAGTATTTTTTCAAGAGAATTGCGACGTTAGAACTTTCGTGGAATTTGTAGTTCCATTTTCTTTTTTTTTTTGTTCCCCGACGCTCTTCTCACAGTTTCGCCAGTTTTACGGAATATGCCAATAAACATAAATAAATTTGTTCAACTCTGAACTGAAATTCTTTCTTTTAATAATTTCTTGTTTTGGCCGGAATATTTGACAATTTTTGTTCTTTTGTCAAGTGTTCAGTAACAGCGAAGCTTACGTCAAAAACGCTTATAACGATGTGACAAAATACTTGGAAGACTGGGTCCAGTTACATCAAAAAGATCCAGAGAGATACCGTTTAGGAGCTGCCATTTTGAAAGAATTTTATTTTCCAAAACCTCTTTCATTGGAAGAGTTCACCGTTCAGCTCGCAAAGGTTAGTCGTGTATTTAGACCAGTTACCACGCTGTTAACTTTATGTCTTTGCCATATATTCAATATGTTCGCGATTTCAGTTCCATGGTGATAATAACTTCGTCTACACTGCTCTCTACAACGCTCAATTACATAAGGGGCCAAAATGGTTGTGCCAATTGGAGTACAAGACGAATAGTTTACCCGGGCTTAGCCAAAAAGATGATGGTAATTTTCGTTTCATCCTTGATGTGATTTTTTCACGTCGTTGATGGCTTCGTAATTATTGAACCTTCTTTTATCTTTCAAGTGGCTGGACACGCGTCTCACACAGAATTTTATTTCAACTCGAGTTCAAATCCAGAATCGAATTCCGTTGAGTTTATTACAGCGTCGAAGAGACTGATCAAGTATCTAATCAACTTCGTCGAGAACAGGTACGAAAACCATAATTTTATTCTTAAGCATTTATCACCCCTTGCTTAATACCTTCGTCGATAAGGGCGGCTCTCAGCTCTGGCTCTTGGACTTCCCACGTCCCAAGTAATATAGGTCTGATCTTTAGGGGCCCTTCAAGCCATAAAGCCTGCGATGCGAGGTCCCTTTGTGTTGGAAGGGTAATTTCAGCGTCTAAAAGGATGACGTTTTCCTTCCCCCCACCAAAAAAATATTTCACGAAATTTCCAATACTTTCCTACCTCCATTTTTTGGCCTGGACACAAAACTCATTTGTTCGTATCGCCTTGTTCTATTTCAATAATCCAACTTGTAACTTCCCAATCCCGAAACCTCCTAGCCCAATGTGGAAGACTTTACTCTTAGTTTACCACTGTTGTCCAAAACACTAGCCTCTCATCAACCCCATTAACTAACGATTTCGATTAAAGTTCTAGTATGGAAAGTTAAAAATGGTAACGAGATAAATGATGAAACATAAGTACAAAACACAATTTATTAATAGTTTCCCTAGTCCAACCCAAGAAACACAATCATTCTGGTAAAAATCGTAGGAGCATCCAAATAAACTATTCAAAGAATAACAGTTCAGCGAAAGCCATAACATAATTAGGATCGACCTAATGTCACGATGCGCCCTTCTATCACTATCTTGATCAACTTGGTCGCCTTCTTTCCCCCATAATGAGTAAACAGAAGCACGAGTTTTTCGAACAAGGCGACCGATTGAGCACCCGCCGGTCATTCAGTTAAGGTCACTATTACACAGCTTGACGCAGTTTCACACCTCCAAGACATATCGAAGGGAGTATCGAAAAATACTAGTAAGCGATACGAAATATGACCTGAACACGAGGGAGTTGACATTTTCCCACGCGACGCATGGCAATCGGTGGACGAGTCGACGAGACATGTGGTTGGAATGAGACAGAAGGTAGGGCGTCCAATGTCCACAGGCCAGGCAGAAACGACAACTTCCGAAACACGTTTCGCTAGTTTCCTTAATAAGTAGAATTTGTCTAATATCATTTACTGCGTTTTCCTCGTGGACGCAGTCGTAGACCCCTGAGACCGGCCCAATTCGATTCAGTATCGAGAAATACCTAGGTAACGATACCAAACATGACATTGTAACAATAAAACTGCCCAAATTTCGTTTCTGGCTAATTTTTGAAACCACTTTTTGTCCATAACGTTGAATCGTCGAGGGGCGGCACAACTAGATTCCAAATGGGTGCCAAACGTGCTTATACTTTGGAAGATGGAGTGACGGGTGGAAGGAGTAAGCTAGTAAAACTCAGTTTTAGTGCGAAACGGGCAGTCATACCGGCACAGAATTATCATAATTTGAGCACAGAAGATTGGGGAGGAAGGAACGAATTGGATGTCTCAGGGCTCAATTGATGATGTGTGCTGTCCCCGAAATGAGTGTAAGTTGGAAGAAAGCGCCTCGATATTAACATGTTTACAGTTCAAACGACCAAGAGCGAATAAAAACCGGAATAGGTTTGGGTGAGGCCGAGGGTTGAAAGAATAATGCGGAGAGGAGAGGTCATTGATATAGGCATACCCTGCGGGGGAGTATCGTTGAATTATTGATATTTTCTTTCAAGGAGACAAGTTCCTCGGCGATTCAAGGCTGAAGAAATTCCACAGGCGTCTTAACACTTAACACAGCTAATTTTCTCGACGGTTTGACTTTCAGTTAAACTATTGCTTTGCTGGCCAATTGTTCAATGTCTCAGAAATATGAACAGCAAGATATCTGACGTATCACTGCATTTCTTTATGCCCCGGTTGAGGGGGGTGGTTTGTTTGCGCCCCGTTTAGCATACTTCGTACTCATATAGGTATTGGAAAGTCAGCGAAGAAATTCGTGAAAGGAAAGGTGAAGCATTGTGAGGCAATAATTTAAACGTAGTATTTATTAGTACTCACTCCCATAAAATAAAAAGGGGGCCCCTCCCTTTGCAAAAATAAATGAGCAACGTGCGTCTTGACCACTAGGCAACTATCAGTACGAAATAATGGAACGATTCACTGCAGTACAGTACACACCACACTGGAACTAAGTGTACGAGTAAAATAGTCAGTTTACTACGGCACATGAATGAAAATGATTAATAAAGAGCAGATAACTAGTTCAGCAATGTGATCATTACTAATTATTATATCAGACTTGTTAGCGTTGCTGATTGACGGATAGCAGACATAAAAAACTAGGAATATGAGTTTAAAAAAATTCCATTCGTTGATGGGGTGAAATGTCACGCTTATAATTCCCCAATGAATCAATCCTGCCAATGTCCAACCAAGTATTAAATATGTTAAGACTTCGGTACATGAAAACCTTTCATGACAAGTACGTTTAACCTTAACTAATTAAAAACTTACAAAATTAACTAACCCATTTGCATCGAAGTGCGCAATTTCCTCTCCGTCGAAACTATTAAATTGCTATATTTTGCCCTTATTCAATCGATATTTATTCACTCCCCTGTCGCTTGGGGTAGAGCGAGAAAAACCATGATCATGGAAGCGCTGTTGAAATATTGTTAAAGAAATCTCCACTTGTGAGCTATTTAGGATTTTTGGAGTACTGCCATTAGATGAATGAAACACCATTAACTCAGGAAGTAAACTTGTCGTGTGTGTTATCGGATACACGATCTGGATCCTCTAAAAACTTGCAAAACACTCATGAAAGTACATTCTTTTCACAGCAGTCTCATAGGTACAAAGATGCAATAAATTTTAATGAGCTACCACAGCATCTAAACTTCATCGCAATTTACGGAAAATATGGTACGCGAAATATAATTCAGGTTATACATAAATTATCGCAGACTACCCACCACTCAATAGCTTCATTAATTTAATTAACTTAATTTAAATTTAATTTAAAGTTAAAGTTAATGTGGCTTAGAGTTTTTTTCTTTTAACGCTTATTGAAGCGACTCCTACGCTGAACTCATCATTCATCAATAAAGGCGAATTTAAGATTGTTTATATCTTAGATTCATTCATTAGTATGTTTATTTTTGCTATTATGAAAACTTTTAATTCTCAAAACTTGTAATTGATTTTGAAAATGAATGCAAAAAAATTGTCTACATAAATAACCAAAATGTTTGGTTTTAACGGCTGTTTTCAGTGATCCAACTCCGAAAGGCTCACCGTTAGTATGGAATGAGCACAAAACCAACGAAATATTGAGAATCACGAAAGACGGCGACGAAATGGGAAGTCCGCAGTTTTTCCTTAAATTCGAAAGACTTCGCAGGCTGTGGGAAATCGTCATTGGCTGGCAATAACCAAAGTCTCATCGCGCATAATTTTGTTCGTATTTAAAAAAACGCGATGTGTAGAATTAAATGTTTACATCCAACATGCGTGTTTTCTACTCTCCAATACCAAGACTACTAGCAACGTTCCACCACTCCTTCGGGCTTAGCGCTTTTTTTAATATATAAATTATAAGTAGGGGGTTTATGTGAGTTCTGCTATCAAAGGGTGCATTGTTCATTTCTGCGACGAAGCTGATGAGGCTGGCGAGATCAGAGAAGTCAGCAGGTTGATATCCTTTGAGTCGGAGGCGACGATTGCGACGTTCGAGGAGTCAAAGGCCCATATTGTTCATAAGATGTTAACTTATATATGTATATACATTGCCGCAGTATTTAAGGTGTGAATTTCTCACCCGTTGCTTCACTTGGTTACGTAGTCTTCTGTCAATGTGCGGTTATTTCAGACAACATTATTATATTGAGGAAGGATTAGTACTAAGCAAGTCCTCTCTTACATCCCCGCTGTATAAGTTATTCCCCCTTGTTTAGCCATTCGTATGATACCATAGACTGTCGCGAGAAAATAGATAACTGCATTTACCACTCTTTTCTGGTAACTCTTATTCGCTTCCATTAGCCCCACGTGAAGGGTAGGAAAAGTTTTGTACTCGGATTTTATTTACTTTCCTCCGCCCTCCGGTGTAGGAAGAAAACTGAGGAATTGGCTGAAAACATTTTACTTTCCTTGGCCCTACGTAGTGGAAAGAGAAGTTACGTTACTGGCTGGAAGTTTTTTGAGTTCTCTTCAGAATCTTTACATTTTAATACCTGCTGTACTCAGTCCAAAAAACGCCTTTTGGGAAAATGGTGTGTGTGCGTGTCACATCAGTCATGGGGTCGTTGGAAACAACCACATTGTACTTTGTGTGCTGCTCTACATACGCCTCCCGCCCCATCATGGGACGACGATCCCCACAGTGGTGATCTGGGGTTCGCGTCGGGACAAACAATGCAGGGTCGTTCTAATAGTCCTGCTCTCTCTCTCTCTCTCTCTCTCTCTCTCTCTCTCTCCCTCTCTCTCTCTCACTATCTCTCTCTCTTTCAAGGAAAACAGGAATCCTGCAGAATTGTGGAGGATTATGTGAGGTCTGGATGTCTGCGGCAAGAAGTCTGGATCAGAAATAAATGTGTCTGTTGAAGCGCTAGGTCAACATTTCAGTCGCTACTCTGAGACTCCGTGTTTTCCAGAGGTAATAGGAAGATACCGCAAGTGTAGACCTTTGTACGAACCTTTCTCCATACCTTCGCTGTGTGAAGAAAAAGTGAGGGAGTACCTGTTCAGCGTAAAGTCCAAATCAATAGGAGTAGACGAGATATCAACTGAGGTACTTCACCTACTTGCCGACGAAATTCTGCCTGTGTTGACCCACATCTTTAATGTGTCGTTGCAAACTGATTAATACCCACAGATATGGAAGAAGGTTGTTGTGAAACCACTCCCGAAATCTAAAACGGCTCCTCCTTCGGCAGCGAGACGGCTCTCATCAGACTCCTGGATGACATAAGAGAAGCAATGCATCGCAGACAAGTGACTGTTATTATTATGGTCGATTTTTCAGCAGCATTCGATTTGGTTCTTAAAGACATGTTGTTGGCGATTCTTGAGTCAGTCGGTGTCATAGACAGTGTTCTGGCTTGGTTTGAGTCGTATCTGACTGGAATACAGTTAGCAGTAACAGATAATAATGGTGAACTATCGTCCTGGAAAACGGTACTTGTCGGCACACCACAAGGCTCTGTTTTATCTGCCTTATTTTTTATTGTGTATGTGGCCACATTACCCAAAGTGCTCGCAGAAGGAACAAGCCACATTTCAGACGCAGATGACTTACAGTAGATCTTAAAAGAGTGGAAGTCTGGTGCCGAAATCATGGAATGGAAATTAATCCCACTAAGACGAAGGCAATGTTGCTTGGCTAACCGAAGATGTTGTCTAGAATAGATATGAGTACGATCCCTATAGTTACCTGTGGTAACGTGGAAATAGGTTATGTAGACATGGCAAAGAGTCTTCGAATCATGATGCAAAGCAACATGTGCTGGGGTAATCAAGTGACAGCCACATGCAACACAGCATGTGGAACTAAGAAGGACAGCTGCAGACTTTCCATAGCATGTAAGGGTCCAGCTTGTTCAAAGCCTCATAATGCCTCATTTGGACTACGCTGCTGCTGCATTGTGTGATTTGAAGAGCGAGGAACTGAGTCGGTTACAGAAGGCCCAAAATGCAGTACTCCGTTTCGCGTTGAGGATAAAAGTGGACGATCCCGTCACCCCTCACTATCGTCGGATGAGCTGGTTGAAAATGAGGGAAAGGAAGAGACTGCACGTGGCCACAATGATGTTTAAAATACTGAAAAACAGCAAACTGGTATATCTTCGCTGCAAATTTGAGTTCCTGGCGTCAAGAGACACGGACCGCAATAGAGTGCTTCGGAGCCTCAGCATCGAACCGAAATGTTTGAACGTTCTTTAGAGATTCAGGGGTGCAAATTATATAATGACAATCTTGAGTGGTTTAATGTGAAGGAAAAAGTGGTGGAGTTTAGGGAGAAAGTCAAAAGTAAAAATTTTAGACTGTATGAAATGTAGGTGTTTTCGCACAAGAGAAACTTGGAAGTGAAACAGATTTTGATTTATTTTTTCAGTTGAACTGGTTTGTCTGTTTAGTTATTTACTTAGCAAGATCTAGTTAAAAAAAATAGTTTATTTTGTGTTACAAGAGAACTTTTTATATGGTAAATAAGTTTTCAGGGAGAGTGGAAGAGAGGGCCTCATGGCTCTAACTCATCCCTGATTGTTAAATAAAAATCTCTCAATCAAGTTCTCTCTCGCTCTCTCGCTCTCTCGCTCTCTCTCTCTCTCTCTCTCTCTCTCTCTCTCTCTCTCTCTCTCTCTCTCTCTCTCTCTCTCTCTCTCTCTCTCTCTCTCTCTCTCTCTCTCTCTCTCTCTATCTCTCTGGAATATACGAGTACTCGCCCTTCTCACTGATTGCTTGTGTTTCTAAGTTAATGTGTGGTGCTGGATGGGGTTTTCACCAATTCCAGCTGGAAAATTGCTTGACTTTTGGTATGCTTGACGTTTCTTAAGTGTGTGTATGTAATTTATATCGTATGACTGTAGATTCTATGTACTTGTGTTTTCAGTGTTGATGTGAATGCAATCTATTTTGACATGACTGTAATAATTGATGAATGAACTTACTGAAAGTTTTTGCGTAAAGAGAGTTTCGGGTAAACAACATAACAACTGAGCGAACAAAGTGCTGAACACACGTAGGTTGTTGAAAGTTTGAGTAACCAATTATTTAATGTTATTATACATTAATATCCTTCCCTCCACCAACCAAGTCTGAAAGTATTTTTTTGATGCCGTGGGTCGAACAGCATTATAATGGAACGAAACTAAGCAAAAAGTTCTTAGGTCATTAGTAGCGCACCCGGCGACATGTCGTTGAGAGTTTCGGTTTAAACATGAATTGAAAGGTGCTAACAAGCATTGGTAAACTTCGATCCACTCTTGGTTAAACGCTCGTCGCGGAGTAATTTCCGGGTGAACAAACAGATATATCTCCGTCCTATTAATACATAAAAGTGTTCGCACTCCTAGCTGTACACCGTTGGGCGGACGCGAGATGGGGATCTCTCTGCCCAACAATATACATATTTTACTAGTTATTTAAT
This sequence comes from Pachypeltis micranthus, assembly GCA_020466155.1. Lineage (NCBI taxonomy): Eukaryota > Metazoa > Arthropoda > Insecta > Hemiptera > Miridae > Pachypeltis > Pachypeltis micranthus. The sequence continues at coordinate 48,159,637 of CM035770.1, read as the reverse complement.
TGGAATACTCATTTTTCCTGGTGGCGGTATTAATATCATCGCCCACCCTTGGCCAACACAATCCGAAAGTCGTAACTATTCAAGCGGTTTTTTTGTTCCTTGAACCGCTAATTAGTACCGCGCGAAAAACCAACAATACCATCCTCAACACAAAGAGTCACCTGATTGCTATTCGATTGTCTCCTAATAAGTTAAATATTGAACCCACGTCACCGTGATCTTTGTGCATTAGGAACGCGGGAGGGCTCCCTGTTTTCCGTGGCCCGCGTTTATAAAAACCGACGCACCTCTCCCAAGGTTTTTAGAGTTTTCAGGCTCACTGAGCGAAAATGGTGGCGATCGCGGTTCTCGCGCTTCTGGCGGCAATTAATTTGGCTTCGTCCGCACCAGGACCTTTAGTCAAAACTGCTTTGGGACAAATCGAAGGACGACTCGGAGTGTCTAGGGGAGGAAGGCCTTACGAAGCCTGGACGTCAGTTCCCTACGCTCAGCCGCCTATTGGCAAAAAGCGTTTCCAGGTAACTGCATTGTATTCAAAACACACCATTGTCAACCTGCTGAACGAGTTTAATTTTTTAGAACTTAGAATTTTTTAGAACCATCAAACCCGTACTTTTTAGACGTCATTTTAGAGGCATTGCTCTCTCTCTCTCTCTCTCTCTCTCTCTCTCTCTCTCTCTCTCTCTCTCTCTCTCTCTCTCTCTCCCTCTATCTCTCTCTCCCTCTCTCTCTCTCTTTCTTTCCTCCCTCCCGGGACCACTTTAATGACTACTCTCTTGATTCCGACCAAAATAGTGATATCCTTACGCGTTTGGTAGTTTGCTTTAACATCTAAGGGTATAGTTATTTATGTAATAGAAGTCAATGTCTCTTGAAACGCGACCCAGGGCATTGCTTATGAGACTATGTCGGCTAATTCCTCTAATGACGAGCGTCGGCGGAAATGGTAGGTTAAGAAAACGCGAATGCGTCAATTGTTTACAGTTCGCGACTTCCGTACCCAACAACACGCTCAGTATTTTCAAGCAACTCCTCCGTAATTGAGGTTAATGACGTAAAAGCAAGCTAAGAAAATGTTCAGGTTTGATGGTTGTATGGATGGGCGAAATGAACTATACAAATCAACGCAGATTTGACGTAATGGGAGCAAGAGAAACTAGAAACGATAATAAGAGTATGGTATCGCAAGCAACCTTTGAAATCGGGCAAAAGGGTGTCCGCGTTGAGAAATCACTGCTAGGATGGTCTAGAGGGCTCAGAAATGTCACTTAGTTGAAGAAACCTCGTACACGTGGTGGAGACCTCAGAGACACAACCAAACAAGACCCTAAATGTACGCCAACTGGAATTATGATGTAGAAATGAAATCAGAAGTTATGTGGCCAGAGCAGCTTCTGTTACATATCAAAAACAGCTGAAAGCGAATAAATTAGTCAGTTGCTACTTTTTCATGAGAATCGCAAGATGTTTGGCTATAATGCCATTTCACCTTGAAGCATACGCATTGAAGGGTTCTTCGAAACGTAGCCGCTTGGAAGCTTACTGGACTGACAACGTCTCGAACACTATGCCCTTCTGAGCAAATCGTAGTACAGAATTTGATAGGAAAGATAGAGCGAAAATTAATTATTAATTATAAATTAAAGGCTTCTAGCAACCAGTAGACAATGGTTTTCAGGATGGTAATTCATAATTTGATGAATCTTGGGATTCAGGCCCAGGGTTCAAGAAAGCTTCTTGTATATAGATTTTGCCAGTGGCAGGAGCTTTGCAGTAATGCGATCCCCTCTTTACCAAAGTGTAGAAAATAGAAAAAATCAGAGAGACATAAAAAAGACACTCGACGAGATTCTTGTATCACAGAGATCTAGTATTCTGTCACCTGTAACTAAACGAATATGAACGTACCATATTTGGGATGAAAACCGCGGAAAGCTTATTCTGCCAGTCTGCAGTCTCAATGTCTCACAGATCCGTGTCTAGCTTCCTAAGAATGCCAAGTATTTCTACAGGAAGTTGTACGAAGAACCAAAAATAGCTTTCTTTTATATCTATGACACTGTGCTACGGCATGGGCTAGGGGTCCCCTTGGTTAGCTCAAGCGCTTAATAATGGCATCCTGAGCGAGAAACCAACGTTCATAATCTATTCTCATCTGTACCACACCACTTGCACCGAGCGGTGTTTCTTATACACATAACACGTGTTCTCTGTCCATTTCGCAGTGTCCCGTGATGATTCCGACTATCTACCTTGAATCGTTCCTCTCGATCGTCAGAAGGTTTTATCTCGTGAGTTGGTCTGGTGCATTTCCCCGGCACATTCTCTTATTATCCTCTTGGCTAGTGGCAGAGATGCCCCTTAATGGGGAATTGACTCTATAGGTAAAGTAGGCGATTTGAGTCGGGCCAGATGGTCCGCCCTCTCGTTTCCAGTGATCTCTTTATGCTCAAGGACCCACTAGACCAGTCATGTCAAAGATACGGCCCGCGGGCCGCATCAGGCCCCCGGGCCGTATTAATACGGCCCGCGATCGTAATGTGCCGCAGAAAGAAGAAGCTTTCAGACTTCACTGGATTCCTCTACGGAAGTTTTAAAATGCGCACACTACAACATTTTAAGTAATTTCAAGGGCAGCGCGTGCCCTGACAAGCGAGAGAGATAGACAGTAACGCGCGTCTCTTAGCAACAATGGAATCTTCCACGCGCTTCGAGTCTAGGCTAGAACCTTCCTTATCGATACAAAACGCGCGCATCGGCGCGACGTGAGTCAGTTGAGTCGAATAAACGAAGCGCTACAATCGGAGAACGATTTTAGTTGTACTGCGAAGTAGTGATTGTGAAGGTATTGTGCATTTGTTTGTGTCGTGCGCGTGCGATATCATAACTTACTGTTGTGTCGAGTTCCTTAATTTACAATTTTGGCATAATGTCACAAAAACGTAAATTTGATAGTGAGTGCAGAGTTTTTCAGTCTAAATGGGAAATTGCATATTTTTTCATAGAATGGAAAGGTTTGTTTTGCAATCAAACTGTTGCAGTTTGTAAAGAGTTTAACTTGAAGAGACACTATGATACGAATCATAAATCAAAATTCGATTGTTTCACTGAAAAAATAAGAATTGACAAATTGTCATCTTTAAAATCTAAACTTCAAGGTCAACAATGGATGTTTACTAAAGCTAATACAGAAAGCGAAGATGCCCTGAAATCAAGTTATATTATTGCATTAGAAATCGCGAAGAGATCAAAACCTTTCACTGATGGTGATTTTATTAAAGACTGTATGTTGAAAGTTGCCGATGTTTCATTTCCATTTCAAAAGGCAATAATTCAAAATATTTCGCTGTCAAGAAACACTGTTGCTTCAAGAATAAACGATTTATCTCAAAATTTGGTTCTTCAACTGAAGGACAAAATTAAGGAATTTACAAACTTTTCACTGGCTGTTGACGAGAGCACTGACGCTGTTGATACAGCTCATCTTGCTGTTTTTATACGAGGTATTAACAGTAACTTTGAAATAACTGAAGAACTATTAAAGTGCGTTCCATTGACAGGTACTACAACAGCAAATGATATGTATTTTGCAATTGAGCATTTGGTAGCAGAATATGAACTCGACTGGAATAAACTTAGCAGCACAACTACGGATGGCGCTCCTGCCATGACTGGCAAAGATTCGGGCCTTGTAACTAAATTAAACAGAAATCATCAGGGGATTTTGTGGGATTTCACTGTATAATTCATCAGGAATCATTGGCTTCCAAACATTTAAAAATGGACCATGTCATGCATCCTATAATTAAAACAGTAAATTTTATAAGGAGCAGAGGACTAAATCACCGTCAGTTCAGGCAGTTGTTACAAGATTTGGACGAAAAGTTTTCTGATGTCCCTTATTTCACCGAAGTTCGTTGGCTCAGTCGAGGAGTAGTTTTAGAAAGATTTTTTGCATTACGTGACACTATTGAAGCTTTCATGTTAGAAAAAGGCAAACCAATTGATTATAACAATGACTGGTGGGTTGATTGCGCTTTTTTGGTAGATATGAATAAACATTTGACTGATCTGAATGTAAAGTTACAGGGTAAAAATCGTATTGTCACTCAAATGTATTCATGTATTCAAGCCTTTGAAACAAACTTGAGGCTGTGGGAAAATCAGGTAAAAAAATCGAACTTTGGAGCATTTCCCTCATTTAAAATCATTTGACACAGTGAACCAAAAAAAATTGGATCAATATTCTCACCTTCTGCAAAATTTGATCACGGTATTCAACAATCGTTTCGAAGACTTCCACAAAATGAATGAAATGGAATTCCCAATTTTCAACAATCCATTCAATTTTGAAGCTTCACTGGCACCAGTTCATTTGCAGATGGAGTTGATAGATCTTCAATCGGACAGTATTTTGAAAGAAAAATTTAAAGAGGTTAACGCTCTTACATTTTATACACAATATTTCAAGAGTTTGGTAGCACCTATTTATGCGAGCAGATGTTTTCCGTCATGAAAATAAATAAGAACGAGTATCGCACAAGACTTACGAATGAACATCTCCAATCAGTTCTTAAAATAACTACAACGAATATGATACCTGACATCAATGAGCTTGTCAAAAACAAGAGAAGTCAGGTATCTGGATCCTCGAGCTCAAAATAATTACCCTCTTTTATAACTTTGATGATTTTTAACCACCGTATATTTGTATTATATACTATGTAATTAAATAAATAAAACGTTATCGTAATTCAGCACATTTTTTAATTTGAATCTGGCCCGCATACACATTCTAAATTTAATATATGGCCCTCTGCAAAATTGAGTTTGACACCTCTGCACTAGACACTAACGCTATCAGAGTTAGTTAAAGAGCTGAGCCACATCCTGCACTCCCTCACCAGTTTTGATAGTGTGCAGTAGTTCTTCAGCAAGTTGTAAAACGCTTGACTGTCCGTAATTGTGTTGATAGTTTTACTGAAATCTCTCTATGAAAAACCATTAAAGTGGTATCCAGGTCAATGTACGCCCCACTCCTCCTAGAACTATTTATTCACCCCGTGTAGATGGCGGTAATCTGGTCAACAACTACTAGGAACAGAAATAAACGATAACGTACTTGGACCAGAAACAAAATGAGTGCGTTCTTGGGCCGGACATAACGAGTGAAAGAGCGTGTATGTACGAATATTTGAGCGAGAGTCCCGTGAGTCAGATACCAAACGAGCAATCAGTCGAGAATTGCTTGCAAGTGAGCCAAAAAATTTTCAATCGTGACCTCTGAGAGCCAATTTAGACATATAAGTAATCAGATGTTAACGGATGAACCACTAAGGGCTTCATCCAATTCAACTCCTCTTACTCCTTTTAAGTCATCCCTCCCTCTGCCCCCGAGAAAAGCTCGAGGATATTCGACAACTTTCGCCGATAGGATTCCTGACAGATTGATACTGGGAAAATATCGGCAAATAATAGACACCCAGTAGCGTCATTGCCCGAACAGGACGACCTTAATATAGGTAGGTAGGATACCAAGTAGGAACAAGAAGGTCCTTGCCTCGTGCGTAGATTTCTCAATCTGCGCGTCACGTAGCTTCCATCTGAGCAACACAAGCAATCATGTTTTTTTTTGGCAAACAACTATCTTAATGGATGACTTAACCACGAATTGCTGAACATGTTGGTATGTGAGATGGCGTACCTTAGATTGTCCAGTTGCTGCATTGTGCTTATTAACTTATTAGCTTGTTTAAATAATTCTGTAACCTTATTCCTCCAGAATCCTCAACCACCAACACCATGGAATACCACTTTGAAGGCAGTCGATGATGCACCCGCTTGCATGCAGAAATTGAGGATTCCCGCCGCTTGGCTGAAAGGAGCCAAGGAACCAACCGAGGACTGTTTGTATCTCAGCATCTATAGACCAAAAGTTAGTAATTGTAAATTAATTTCATCTCCAGAACAGTATTTTACCGGTGTACCACGCTAAAAGGAAATCCTTACAACATATAACTGAACGCATGGAGCTTGCCACCATATCCATAACAATTCCCAGTGCCTTCGTCGTAAGAATGGTAATGAACGAGTAGTAGGGCTAGATTGCTCTGGATATATCTCTCCTGTGTAGTATCATTAATTTTACTATAATGATTATTTTATTCTGCCCGCGAATATTCTCCAATAATGATTGTCGTTATTCTTCTCTTTTCAACAGCTTGCAGAGCAAGTGAGCTTGCCTGTATTGGTGTATATCCATGGAGGAGCGTTCACTGGAGGTTTGGTCGGAGGAAAAAATAGCGCCGACTACCTTATGGACGAGGACGTTATCCTCGTTCAAGTCAATTACAGATTGAATGCTTTTGGTGAGTACTTCAGAGTTCACGCGCTGTTTAGTTGTGCACCAGATGATGATCAAGAGGGTTAGTGACGAATTAATAATTTTCCAGGTTTCATGTCCCTCGGAGACGCATCTATCACTGGAAACATGGGGCTTAAGGATCAAGCTCAAGCTCTCAAATGGATCAGCAAGAACATCGCAGCTTTCGGTGGAAATCCCAAGAGCGTCACTGTCTTCGGCGAAGCTGCAGGAGGAGCCAGCGCTCAATACCTTTTGAAATCCCCACTTTCTCAAAGTAAGAAATATATTTTTACAGTTGTGTATTCACGAGTTACACATTTTCGTCACACTAGATTGAGTCGGGAGTGGAATTAATGATGTTTAGTGAACTTGCCATACTAATGTCACTGAGGGTCTGTCACGATGCTCCTTCATCGGGTTCCAAGGCTGCAATGCGGAGTCCTGCGACCAAACAGGAGACCATAATAGTCAATGTGTAAAATGCCTCAGAATTCCAAGATGAAGGATTGAGTGTTGCAAACCAACTTGATAAACTGCAGAAAAACGTAGACACATAATCAGAATTGTTTCTAAGAGGAGTGAAGCCTTTCCACCATCACCGAACTCCTAACGATTCTTAGTGCTAGGAACTAGGTCCGTCAGGGCGATTCTTCTGCCTTTTCCATTCTTTGCAGTTCAACTCATACATTTGGCATGAACGAGTATGTTCATCCATACAATCAAAGATTGAGCCTCAATCAGACAGTGTATAATTGCCATTCCAACAAAATCCATTCCTACAGAACTCGGTGAAGAGTTTCATCAAGTTTGGAAAACGACATGAAGAGAGACACCATTCAGCCTCATCTAAGGTTTACAAGCTTCTATTGCTGATCAGCATTATTAACTATGTTGTGCATTAAGGTATGCTGTTTTATGAGCATCAGTCTAATGCAGGCTTAGCTATTATGACCGAGGGACGCAACAGACTAGGTTTTGCGTTCTTCGATTTAAGGTGTGACGTTATCACGTGGAACTGCTTCGGCTGCCACAGCAGCTTCGCCCGAAACTAGCTCACAGATGAGTAAGCTGTTAATGCACCATCTGCCATTTCTTGGTTTACCATCGCTCAAACTAACTTTCTGACGTTCAGGGTGGTTACTCAAGTCCCACAAATCAGTCATTCTCCATATCGATAGTTCCATTGACTGTTATTTCTTCATTCGCAGATATGGTCTCCAAGATAGCAACTCACTCCGGAACCATCAACCACGTAACGGGAATGTTACCAACTGACTTCGTCGTTGATAACACCAAATACGTGGCAAATACGTTTGGCTGTTTGAAGGAAGACAACAAAGCCACGTTGCGCTGCTTGCAAAATGTCAACGCGACCGACTTGCTGGAAGCTGCTCTAGACCTCTCTTCTGTAAGTATTAATGTAATGGACGATATTTCAACCACTTTTGAACAGTAGGGCTCACTAGAAATGAAGCGCACTTAGGTTAAGTAATAGAAAGAATGATATCCCAAAAAATCACTAGCATAACGTCGAGGTTGGCACAACGACCAGTGCGACTTCGTATGGATAAAGGATGGATGAATTGGTTTATACTCTTTGTTAGAAGCATGTGGCACACGCGATGCTTTATTAAAGGGATTTACGAAGCAGCAGAGTACCCCAGCACTGACCAGGGATTGCTTACATTGACGTTGTTTTGGAGTAGGGAAACCAATAGGTCGGATTTCTCGAGTTTCAGTAGGTCTGCTGGAATTATAGGCAATGAAGATTGGCGCCTGTACCTTTGGCCCACGTAACTCTTCCGTCATAATTTCACGTCTAACAATGCACTGGTTTTCTGTTGCTTTTTAAGTCTGAGCATCTTCTTTGATCATTCTTGACTTAAAAGAAAGTACCAACACATGTATGTCTAGTCTAGCCCCCACGTTGCATGCATAATCCGTGGGCATTACGTTTACTAAAGTAGGGGTTGATTTTGGCGTTTTATTATCTTATGTTTTCGTCGATCTGATTGCAGGATCCACTTCAGCTGTCCTTTGCCCCTATTATCGAACCTGCAAGCATCAAGAAACCATTTGCTGCTGAAGATCTTTCGCTTGTAACATCCAAGAAGCCCTGGTTGAACACTTTCACTAACGGCGAATATCAACAATATTCTTACCGTGAGTAATAGAATTACATAATGAGGCAACCTTTGATTTAGCAGCGTATCAGAATTATTATTATGCACATACGAAGACAGTAGGTTTGTTGCATGTGGATGTCTTTTAGTGAGGCATAGACCAAGGACAAATGTCAGTGTGTGGTTTGTGGGTTGTGAGGTCCGTCGAAACTTGAGATACTCACTCACACCTCAATCGCAGACTGACACTGTTATTCGTATTGCTTTGTTTGGGTTTGATGAGTACAGTATTCACCCTCCATCCTTTCAACTGAATGCACAAAAGCAAGAACCACTCTCCGACCAGACTCTTTACCCTGCGTGTGCCTAGCAGTTCTTCAAACAGGCTCATCATAACCTAGAGGCCTCATAAGGAAGTGCCACATGTGGCAGACCACAGCCTTAAGGTAAATAACGCCATTCTTGCAGTGCCCGTAGAAGGGTTATTTCTCTTCATAGTTCCCCATAGCAATAATAGCTGAGAAAAGCAAGGCTCGTCAGGACGAGCGGATGTCGACTATCATCGTATTGTATAGGCTTCATGTGAGCACTACTAATCTTGAGTCCCTATTCTCGAAAGTCGTTAACAGAGCATTACTCTTCCTATTTCTCATTAAACTAGTAATAACTAAATTCGTGAAATCGAAACAAGACTCTGAAAGGCGTTTCGTTGATAGGTTGTGGGTTTTGAGTCCCATATTGTCACATGCTTTTCAATCCATCAATTTGAGAAACTCACAATTGGCAGTAAGATAAGGAACTGTTAGAAGGAAACAACAATTTTTGTGCAAGTTTGGAAGCGTGTGAGTTGGCTGTGTACCGGTTGGCATATGCTGTACTACCATCACTCATGTTAAGATCGTTAGGAGTGTAAATCGACTACCTACCTATACATCCGCAGCCTGTGAGACCACACACATCTTTCCACAGCTATGGTAACTAGAGTGACTAATAATGAACTAATACTTGTGTTTTTCATCAACGTAACGTTCTTTTCCCACAGTTCTCAGCTCCCAGCCCGAATACCTTCAAGCAGCTTATAAAGATGTGACGGGATATCTGGAAAAATGGCTGGCTGTATTTATTGAAGACAAAAATGAGATCAAAGAAGCTGCTTCCAAATTGAAGGAGAGCTATTTCTCAGCTCCGTTGTCTCAAAAACGATTCCTCACCCAACTTGCCAAGGTATCATATCATTTTTTCGAGTGTTAATGTGTCTTGTACGTTGAGGATGTTTTCCCAAGTCCTTGTGACCTGCTCATATTTCTAGTAAACGTTTCAATCGAAGATCTCTGGTACCGTTCTCCGGTCTGGCCTTTTCACTTTGAGCCTCCCATCGACAAAGACATTCTGAATCTCTGCCTAGCCAGATCAATTGCTAGTTGATCACATCCCCCCATGTGTAGAATACATTTGTTTCAACCAGATGCTACAGGATTTGCCAGCAGGTTCAAGAATGGCACACAACTTTCATGCCTCCCCGTTTCAGAGCTCTCACGATGTTGTCAGATTGTGAAAACAGGGGAATGTTACCAGCTTCTTACGGCTAATCTCTTCTCTCCTCATTAAGGAACCGGATTGAGAGTCCCGTCTCTATTGACCTTTCTGGAGAGTCAGAAGGCAATCCCTACTCCACAGATTCTCGTTGGTTTCCTGGAACAGCCAAAGGCTCTTTCACGCCAAGCGAGCCACCCTGCCTCCGCAGAAGTGCGTTGAGTCGTCGTGTGCTGTAACTCTTAGCCAGCATGATTCCAAATTCACCATATCGAGAGTCGGCGGATGTGAACCTATTAAATGACTGCTGAAAGTGAGATTTTCGTTGTATCAACACTGAATAATTGATATTGTTGCAGCTCCACGCCGATCAAAGCGTAATATACCCCGCTTTCTACAACATCAAACAGCACAACGGACCAATGTGGCTAGGAGTTCTCGAATACAGCTCTCGTCTGTCTCCAAAATCTCCTAATCTGTTCAGTAAGTAACACTTCAATATGTAGGAGTAAGTCTACGAAATGCGACTGCAACTGCAATTGAAAACTACTTTGGAAAGTAGGTTCTCTCGTAGGGAACACCCAGGAAAACCATTTATGCAATTTCAAATGGTACATGAACTAGAGTCGAAGGTATTTGGACCTAAAAATCACATGGACTGACAACAAACTACAGTACGATGTTTTTAGAAAAAACTACTGCTACAGACACAACCATACACTATTCATCAAACGACCCACAACATCAACTAAGTGCATTCAGACACATGATACGAAGACTAAAGACTATCCCACTATCCGAGCAAAATTACAAAAAAGAACTTGATATTATCAATACTATCGCACGAAATAATGATTACACCAAACAAATTATTAAGACAGTACGACTGCAAAAAAGACGATCCAAAAACACAAAATACACATACGTTGACAAGACGCTGCACATTTACGTACACAGGATCAAAAATACCCGTAATAACTAACATCTTTCGAAAGGAAGGTAGACAATTGGATTACGTACAGACAACACGCTTAGCACCAAAGTAACTGCAAATACTGAAAAGGCCGACCCACTCGACCGAACTGCCAAAAACCAAAAACGCATACATAGGACAAACAGGACGAAAAATACGGACCAAATATTCTGAACACATTAAATCTCATAATGGGAACAAAGTCGGCTCAAATTTTGCCAACCATCTCAAGACAACTAGGCACGAACCCACTAAAATACAGGACTGCACCACCTTATCATATAAACAATACAAAGGACGAAAACAACATATTAGAAAACACGGAAATTTATAAACAAAAAAACTTCAATGGAAAGATCATAAATGAACAAATCAACATAAAATGCCACACCACACAAGACACTACACAAAGGAAAACAACCAAATGACGGATTTACAGACCACCCTCCATACAAAAATTGCCCTTACATTCCTTTCTATTCACTTCCAACGGATTTCCTAGGAGGTGTATGACCTCCATCCCTCCCCCCCTCTCCCTGACGCAACACCATACTGTTCACTTTTGTCTTCCCATATAATAATAACCAGGAACAACTAAGTGACTTTAGATTTAACTGATTTAACAGCCAGGCGATGATGTCTTCACATCAAAAAGCTCGCCCCTAGTATCTCACCAGCCGTCCCTCTTTGACCAAATGAATCAGCCTATTTTCCCTTATAGCCTCCGGAGACCCGTATACGCATATATGCAAACATATTGTTTGGATTCGAAAACAAACTACGGAGAAAACGGAATACGAACAACCTACAATCGATACTGTACACGCCGTTGGGGGTTCATTGTATTCAGTTAATGTATGAGAATGACAGGGGAACAATGTAGCTCTGAATGATTGGCTTTTGGATGGGGAGTTCAAGCAGGGGGGGGGGGAGGAACAGGTGCTGCTACAAGTTAGTTAACTGAATAGAACCCCCATGTCACTCAGCGCCTCCTATTGCTACAGATCGGTAGTGCAATAAGTTAGGACTTTTGGGGGCTGCAGCGAGAGTGAAACATCAACACTCACAGATGTTAATCACCACTATCCCATGGTATGTAATTATTCCATCTGTTGGAGTCAGCGTATCACGAAATTAAATGAGCCTGTGTTTAACTTAAGGAAGCAAGAAAATTCGCATATAGACCCATGACGCTTGGCAGGTTTACAGTGTACCGTCTGCTATGTACATAACGGTGACCACAACCATCCGAACTCACTGTCGGCTCTTTTGTTGCCCTCAGCTTCCTCGGGCTCAAAACTTCTCCCGGCCTCTCGATGACCTAAACCTAAACCAAGAGCTGTGCAGATGCATAATATGGGTCTACTAAAACCCTTCCAACGATGTGTTCCGAAGAAGCGATTGGCACGGCCTGCAGAAATACAATAATAGCTTAGTTCAGGATAACGATTTTGCTTACACATCAAGCTGGAGATAATGAGTGGCTACACTATAGATTGGTATTTGACAAGTTTCTTTATGTTTAGCTGCCGGAAATGGAGCTCAAGTGGGATTCTACTTCAAGGATAATGACGACTTCGCCGTCGAACCTCCTGGTTTCTTAGGAATTTCAGAAAGAGCTGTGAAATACTTGGTAAACTTCGCCTGTTTCGAGTAAGCATATTTCATTATCAAACAATCAAATTCATTTTCAAACACTAAAAAGTAGTATTTAAATTGATGTCAACTGTCTGTCTCCTACGGTTTGTGCGGAAAACATTATGTGATTCTGTCTTCGTGACTGATATAACCTTTGTTGACGGTTTAGGAACAGTAATTTGATAAGGAAATAGATCTGGTTCTGCCTTCGTCATAAACCTAAACCGCAATGGAATACGATGCTCCAGACGATTCCTCTTCAATCAAGGACAGAACGAGGCCGACCACGACTGCAGTAGGTGCGGTTAAGGTTTTATATTTGCAATGCCTTCGCGTGGCTCTCTTAAATAATGAAGGGTGAATTGAGCGGAAGGTTGGGTCACGGAAAGAAAAGGGCATAACGGCCTCCATGTGGCGGTCCTAAGAAGATAAAGAAACTAGAGTATGCTCTTTGTGCTTTGGCTTCCCTGCTCAAACACACAACAACGAAAAAGAGAAGGTTGGGCTTCATTTCGTGACTCTTATAGCTGGAAGGTGAATTCAGGATGGTAGTTGAAGGAGCAGAGTGAAGGGAATGGCTAAGTGGGAGAAACGTAGCACATAGAAGATAAGGCCTTCAATGAGAAAAAGGGATTTCTTAGGATAGATGGATTGATGACTCATCAAGAGGGCATGTGGTCGAGCTGATGAATGGAGGACAATAGGCAGCGATGGTGGAAAGATTGAGTGCATCTATTAAGAACGATCGGAGCTGACTGTGCTAGGGAACTTACGCCACTCCTCTCCTTTGTCAGTGGAAGGACAATAAAGATAGTGATAACTTCGCAATGTAATTTGATCACGTATTTCATGATTGACCACTACAAAATGGAGCAAACGATAGCACGGGTGACAAACAACCCCTCCTGTTGCAACTGGCTGTTCCCATGTACTACCGCACATGTTGGATTTCGAGGGTAACCATCATCATACCCCAGTTATAGCCATCCACTAGTTTTATGCCTGTTTACGTTCTATACTATGAATCCTCCAAGTGAATATCGCTTTGGAAGCGAGCGAATCTTTGTCATCTTTCATCTTTAGGGATTTTTTTCATTCAGTTCTACCAACAGTCATGTAAACATGATTGGTTCTGACTCGATTGTAAAAACACCTGAATAATACACATAATGCTTTGGATATTTTCAGTGATCCAACTCCTCCAGGGATGCCGACGACCTGGAGGCAGTTCGAGAGCAATGAAATTCTGAGAATCAATCGCAACAACGACAACATGGCAGATCCCGAGCTCTTCGACAGTTACCAGAGGATCGCTGACCTCTGGAACTTAATCATTGGCTGGCAGTAAAGCCGAGGTTTTGTAATAACGCAGATACTGACAGAAACCAACTTGTTACAACTGTCGATGTTACTAAAATTTCTTCCAACTGCTGATTTACAATTATTTCCACTCCCGACTAGTTATTATGGTTCAAGGGTATCGTGCTTTTATCAAGTAACGTGATAGTATTCTTATTTGTAGGATCCCTTCATGGATATAGCGCGGCCCTTTATCTCGTGAGGTTGACTCACTGCGTCCTACTTTTTGTGACCTCATCGCAAACAGACTGAAGCGCCTGCGAAACACAGGAGATTGTAGGTGATCAAGGAGAGGAGAGACGTTGATTAGGGCTAATTAGGTACATGATGAATGAAGAATAGAGTGTAAATACTAATTGGGCAGAGTGTGAGTTGCATGGACGGTAATTATAGCTAATTAAGGAAAATGGGTGTTCCGGAGGGGGGCAAGATTCAGAGTTCATTGCACGAGGAGGGGCGCCGCACTCAAGAGATTGCTGTGGGGATGGTATGGGGGTAGTGCGAGTAACAGAGTCCTATTCCTTCTACTAACGTCACAGGCGGCCTCATAAGAAAGATGGGAATGCCACACTTCTTACTTCCCTTGGCTCTAGGTAGTAGCGGGGATTACGAGTTCGTTTCACGGTCTACTTGGTCTGAAAAACACTGCTCAGTGTTTCAAATGGACTGTGAGCGCGATTGAAAAAATGGTGAACGAAATCGATTCAAATGTTATATTTACCCTGCAAGTCGCTTTGAAACGCCAACATATGGGTAAGAAGAAAATATGCTCAAAAGTAAGTGTAGGTATCGTGTTGATTATTTTTATAGCTCTCATAAATACATAAAATAATCAATAATTTATTCATAATCATGAAATTTCCTAAAACATGGATCGAAGCATAAGCCTGCACAATTCTTAGCAGGAGCTAATTGAATTTCCAGGAGGTGAGAAAAACCCATGACATTGTTCGGCTAATGGTGAGTTATAATACCTTTTTTTAAATATTACTTGAAATACATTAGAAACCCAAAGAGAGTAGGGAAAACTCAATAACTGAATACTTAACCTTTGTAGTGCATGCACCAATAGCTAAATCCTCTGAAGCTGTCTGGAAGGGCGCTGAGGGACGAGACGTGTAAGTTTCAAGTCCGGACTAGAAAACGGGTCCAAGCTAAATGTGTTAACCGCGTTAAATGTGAAGTGATTTTTTATCAAGTTTGTCAAATTGATTGGTTTAGTAGCTAAAACCTTGGAGTGTAGAGCTAACGAAAGTTGTGTGGTGCGCCTTAACAGAAATTTAATATTAAGCCTGAGATCTTTTAACGGGCAACCGCCTCGTTCGTCCAATGACTTGAGTCGTTCGTTGTAGCGTGAAACGGTTTCTCCCCGACCCATTCATGCTGAATATGTGAGAACTCGAAATGGATTCCCTAAAACGGTCACTTTAAGCACAGCTGATAGTAACTTGAACCCACTGGTCTCTAAGTTGCGGCTGTGAGTTGTAAAAAACGTCATCGTTGGTGAGGAGTGTCTGCAGCCGTGCACGCTACTGCTGTCGCTCCGATTGCAAGGATGAAGCTCCCCCTCAAGGTCGAATACATAAGAAGGGTCTTAGGGCAAAACGATGAGAGTCCAGAAAAACTGATTTTCCAGAAATCCAATAACAAACTTCCAAGACTGATAGTATTAGTATGTGAACTACTAATTTAATTTCAACTAATAAAATGTCGCCCAAAAATCATTCTTTATGAAATAGTTATGAAACTAATACCTTGTAAATTCAGTGAACAAGAAAAAAAAATTCTTCAGAACAAAATATATTTTTAGTGTAAGCACAACGAGATGCGTGAAAACGTTTGTTAGAACAGTAGTAGTTTTAATGAATGCCAGGAAAGTAAGATTGAATTACAATAAGAATAAAAGATAAGAAGACAGTGATTCACAGTAGGTCAGTATTTCTTGAGAGGCGCGCAGAACTTTCATCGTTTTCCCTCACTGCATTGTTTCCTTTAGACATTATTTTCACCATATCCTCATCTTCTTCCCCCCTGTGGGTTCCTGTATCAATAGTTCAACTAATGCACAACAGAATTCAGTTGAAACCTCAACATCGACCAAAAGTGGACCCTCTCATCGTTTTTCCCTTCGACCCTTCATATACAAGCAAATCGCCGAACAAGATAGTTACATACGTTTAATTGATTGTATAGTTCGGCTGCCGAAAGAAAGGGCGCTGTCCCACTGCATTGGCCAAAGCCAATGTGCTGATAACGATAATTATATAAACTCGAGGCGCTATTATAACAAAGTGAACTCATAACAGTAAAATAATCAACTAAACCAATAATTGTTATCATACAATAATTTAAGTTGCATGTGGAAATGAGGATAATGTCGAACAGGCCGCACATTTAGTCTGTGAACCAATTCTCACAGTAGAAGGAAGTGAAGAGCGAACATACTGAAGAGTGAACTGAGTGTTTATAACCCAGACGTCTTGTTGCTGTTACAGTAAAATGACATTAGATCCACAACTTTACGAATGCAGTTAAGGAAATCAAACATTCATCTTTGTATAATCTGCTGAGGCGCACTCCATAACTTTCCTGAGCCCCACGTAAAAGCTGCACTAAGATCGCATTTCGATAATTTATTATGCTGCTCTCGTCATTTCCCAACAAACGAAAATAGTACTTTACCGTTATAATACATGGAACTGTCTACGTAGAAAATTCAATCAAAATTATTGCAGCCATTTCGCGAAAAAATGTCTAGTGCGAGGCATCACACAATGTTTCATTCAGCGATTATCTTGACTCTGGTAACTAATCAAATCTGTTTTTCATTGTTTTTATAATAACGTTCCACATGACTGACAGTGGAAGGCGCTAAAGGCCCTGGAATTTATTTTACTGTTCCTACCTGCGGCGCGACCGTTATTGAGTAGTCGTTTAACAGGTGATTTTAGAGACTGTCTAAAAGTTTTTTTTTTGAGAAATAGAAGTAAGAGAAACGGCGGGGGATGAATTTCTGGAATATCTCCTATACATCTCACGAGAGCCATCAAACGCTCATCGCATAAGTGTGTGAACAATTAACTATGAAGTTATCTACTTAGGGCTTACCAGACATTGGTCGTCTTGCGGTTCACCCTATTTTGAAAGTCGGCGGTACTTCCGCTTTTGACAACTGTAGTAATTTTTGACTCAGGTGGTACATGGGCGCCATTATTCGATGATTATAAAAATGACGGTGATGATACAGGGAGTTCCGTGGCCCAATATACGTTTTCATTGAGAGTTTATTGTTTTCTCGGCTGTTCTTCGCAGGTTCATAATTGGACTATCACCTGAGTTTCTCTGAAGGTTCCAATAATATTCGAGCGGACGATTGATGGTCCTTTTGAAGGGTAAATCACGTGATTTATACATGCCCAGGCGTGTACTGGGTCTGGTTGTCTTTACCCCGAATTTCATCTTCTTCTGACACGTTTTAGGGTGTTTCTGAGTTGATATGCCAGCTGTAAGCATTATTAACGGTGCGAGCGGCGACTACTGCACAGGCTTCTAACGACAGTAACGTGTGGAAAACACTAACAAAGAGTGTGTAATGTCTCTCTCTTTTTCAAACATAGATATGTTTTTTATGAACCTCTTCAAACTGGGGAAGGTGTTTGATGGGAAGGAGTGATGGCGCCAATCGCGCCACGGAGGCTGTTTACAAACGCGGTCGGGAGCTTATCGCCGCCTCCAACTTTTTTCCGACCTTTTGCCGTACGACTACGATCCGACTCGATGCGACGTGACTTCGATGAGACGTGGCTTAGTCAGTTTGCTTCTGAGCCCAACGCCGGTTGCCTTCCAACAACGATTCTCCATACATTTTCTCGTCTCACCGCCATTCGATCGGTTTAACGACGACTAACTGGTCAGAAGTTTATTTTATTTTTCACGATTTCATTTCGAAAGGTCCTCCACCTACTGCATTGTCTGGCTCAAGCCGTTTTTACTATACGCTACACAGTCGATTCGATCTGATATTCGAGAGGTGACCGTGGTCATCCCATTCCCCAACATAATTTTGGTGCCCCCGAGCCACGATCAGAAACTTTGCACTGGTACGAAGGTTATAATAAATTTAAGAACATGGCTATGAGCGAAGCTAAATTGAAGAGCCAAAGACGAAAATTACAACGTTTGGCTTCCGATGTTAAAGTAACAAATGACAAAGGCCGCAGTGCTTTAACAAATCCTCATCAGTACGAGTCATTTTTAGGCATGTTATGATCGTTTTGAAGACCCGTGGAATGAAATATATGCTTTATGTGACGAGCACAATCTGTCAGGTTTTCCTGATGCCAATGAAAACTCACTTTTTTCTAGCCTAAGCGGTGTTATTACGAAGCCAATTCGAGTTACGAGCGGTTGAAGAAGCAAAACCATTTTCTAGCTTTTCCCATTTACCGCAGCTGTCTCTTCCCCCATTCGACGGCCATAATTTAAGGACACATATGGTTCGATCGTTCATGATGACCCATCGATGAACCGAGTGTGCAAATTCCATTATTTGATACGAGCGATGAGTGGACCCGCCGCGGCGATCGTCAATATAATGCCCGTTACTGCTGACAATTACTAGCTAGTATGGAAGAATCTTGTGGCAACCTACGATAAAAAACGCCTTGTGGCTACGGCTTATCTAAATGAGCTGATCAATTTTCGCCCAATACAGGGAAAAGCATCAATCGGGACCCTCCAGTTATTTATCACCAAAGTATGTGAAAATAGGGTAGAAATTTTCGTTGTTTAGAACGCCAAGATTTAAAAATGGTGTTGGCCTGTGGGGAAATCCGATGGCAATTGGTTTTGGTTTGTACAGCACAGAGAGGCTTTTAGATCTAGAAGGATGAAGAGCAGTGATGCCTAGTTCTGTTAGGTAAGGCGGTGACAGCAAGATTAATCCGATAAACTCAAAGGTTGTTCCCGAGAAGAAGGGCAAAAACACTATCTCACATGAATGAACATTTTAGGGGAGGCGTACGAGCCGATTCGAATCAATGGCAAAAAGTGCCCCTAGAAAGGATACAGTGGGAGAAACAGAATGAACCTCAAAAGAACAAAAATAAACCACATGCCGTTCATTTGAGCCCGCGCAGTTGTGGAAATAGTGTCGAGCTACAGTGAGCGTAAGGGTGGCCCTGGGTTTTACAAATTAGTTGACTTATCAACTTCAGCTCCATCACTGACGCTTAAGGAGCAGGGCAGGGCTTTTTAATGTGCTATATCGGTATCATGTTCTGCTCTCTCATTCGCATTTGTAGATCAAGGAACAACCCGACCTGAATAGTAGTATAACTAACAGTTATATACTAACAGTGATAGGATTTTGGAAATCTCCATACGCACGTGTTAATTTGTTCATCAAGGTCTGATACGGTAAATAGAAGTGAGGAATCCCAAACTTGGATAAATATAATTTTTTTATCTCTTCAAGGTGAAATTATCAATACATTTGGTTTACTCAGGAGGAGCTCCTGTCCTGGGTCCGCTAATTAGTTGTAAAAGATGCAAACATTCTACGTCAATGTTAATGAGCGAGGACTGAATTAACAGGACTGTGTGTTTTCAGGTACACTTGTCGCTCGTGGTACATCTTGTTATACCCCACCCCCCAGGCTCTCAGTAGTAGCTACAATAGTGAATCACGAGTCACTCTTCAACTTATCGTCAAAATGGTGTCGCTGACGCCCATAGTATTGCTGGTGATTCTTGCCGTTGCTATCACATCAGATGCCAAGTCGCGTCAGAAACAAAAAGGAACCTCCGTGGGACAATCAGGAGGGAAAGGTGGGCAGAAGTCAAATGGAAAATCTGTGGGGAACCCTGGAGGGAACTCGAAAGGAAAGACATCAAATTCATCGCAAGGGAAGTCGCAAAACAACCAGAAATCACAGGGCAAGTCGAAACAGAAACTAAATCCACAGCGCCAAACGCAAAAGAAGGCTAGTCCGAAACGTACCCAACAAGTTTTGAAGAAGCAAGCTACGCCACCGAAGGTTGTACCGCCCAAGCTTGATCAGATCTACACCGCTCCCCGGCCAGGGCCGAATTTCGGAAATAAATTTCAGGTAAAACCAAGTTCGGTGATTGCCACTCAGTTAGGAAGCATTCAAGGATGGATTGGAACATCGAGGGATGGAAGAACCTACGAGGCCTGGACGAAAATACCATATGCCCAACCACCTATTGGCCCTTTGCGATTTCAAGTAAATATTTGTTATCATTTTCAATTAATTTTTCTTAATTTGAACTACCGTTCAACCTTATTCAAATGGTGTTGAATAATTATTAAATTAAGCAAAAATTAGCAGTTAACTAATTTTTAATTCAATAGTATATCAAGTTCGTAAGTTAAGAATGAAAGCACGCCTGTGGCATATCCCTTAGTTTGGCTATCGCTTCGATGATCTGAATGTTAATCAGGTTCACGAGGTACATTCTCGACAAAGGCCACAGTTTTTTGTTCACCTACCGCAGTGGGTTAAGATGGACGGAATGACGAGCACCACGTTAAACTCACAGATGGTACGATAAAAATGCGTGAGAGCAATCAGTGAAGCGATTGTCCAAGGATCTTGAAAAGTCTCATAGGGCCCAAAGTCTCTCAATAGCAGATAGTGAAAACACGCTGAATTGAAAACCAGAACACGAAGAGTGTCGTCACAGTTTCTCCTCGCCTTTTTCTTAGACTGTCCTGGTGACTGTCACATATTTGAGGATGGTTCGTAACTTGAAGGGGTGGGTGAGGTTCTACAACAGGACAACGTCAATTTGTTGAGATTCTGTATGCTCCCCTTCTCTTCACTCCGTTGCACAAATGTGTTGTGTGTTGATTGAAAATTATATTCCAACTTTGCCAAAATGGCCAATTCAGTCGTATTTATCAACGCTCTGTAACTGTAGCTGTAGCTGTAGTTGAGTAAGATCACTGTTGTTTGGAAGAAATCAGTCGGCATCTAACTTTTAAGTTAGCCCACGTAAGGACGGCCCCTAGCCACGTTGGCTAGCCCACGTACTAGGAGCCCCTAGCTTTTCAGTTAGCCCATGCACTGATATTAGGTAAGTGAAAAGGAGGGGGTAAAAACTCTAAACGTACTAACGGACGTAAAGTCTACGGCTACGATTTCTTTCAAGGGTGAGAAGAGTAAAAGGCAATATTGACTTGAGGTTTACCCTCGCCAGACTGACTCTGAGAGGGCTTGATGGGCCGTCTATATAAGGTCCCTCTCCCCCTCTCGCCAGTGAAGGGTCACCATCCCTTCCTACCTCCGTCTGGTGAGGCCTAGCTCTTGTATTTCAATTATAGACCTATGTACATGTGATGGTGGGTCGCCGCAATCACAATATTGGAAATATACGTAAATACTATGGAATGCACATCGCGATAACTGCACCCAGAACTATAAATGTACTCATACGCTTACCGAGTTTTCTTTCTTTGGTCTGATCAACTTTAAGCACGGCGTGGACGTTTAGGGCAATGTTTTCCAACACCCCCTCTTCAATGATGTCTGTTGGTTGTTTTTTAGCGTCATTGCAAACTTGTCACAATGTGTCCCTCAGAGAAGGCTTTCAAAGTTGCTAGCGCCCGTTTTGCTCAAGCTTCAGACAATGTCCATAAAGTAGAATTGCAATAAAAACTCTCCCACGTCAGTATTTGAGAGGGAAGTGGTTGAAGAAGGGAGGGGTGGGACTGAAGAGGTCTCACAGTGGGGATGTACGAGTAGGAAGAGGTGGGGATGAAAAAGGGCTCTACCAGCCGCTCCAATCCTCTTATTTTATCCACGATTATGTATTGAATGAAATGTTCTTTAGGAAGTCAAGGATGACGGGGGGGGGGGGAGGTCGCCTCAAATAAGTTAATCTCAAGAGTCTCAGCTTTTGAAGTCAGTGGTGACAAAAAATACCTCATTGCTCACCGATGTGGACGATGGAAAAGGGAACGGTTAAATAAGCAGTACACTCTCCTTCTGATAAACTGAGGAGCTCACAACATAATTCAAAATGAGCCAGGGAAAAACGGGATTCAACTCCCTCCTATTCCGCCATGGCAATTGCGTTACCAACAAACCCGTAAAAGATGAGATATTTCCTACTTTGACTCCAGGAATATTCCTTCTTTTTTAAGTTACACAAAACCAGACACTTCTTTTCAAATTTCGGTTGAGTCACATTAGAAACCAAAAGATTTCAATCCTATTCTCTGCTGGGTAGTCTGTTCTATGTAGGATATTTCGAAAATATCGATTACTTCTGTGGAATGTAAATCTTTCTCCAATCCAGCAGAGTGTGCACAGAATGCGTTCGTTTCTTGGTTAGTGGTTTCCCTGCCCTTGGACCACCATGTCTAGATTAATCGTGACTCTTAAGACCACTGGGGCGCTACGGCTCTTTAGGGTCCAGCGCGTGGTGCCTGAGTTGACAAATTTTGCATAGATTGGGAGTAAGGTTGAGCTCCAACAAATCGTGATTGTTTGTTTAGACCTCGCCTGCCTCACATGCACAATAGCAGTGCACTGGCGCCCAACATGTAATCGGAATTTCACACACTCAAATAGTTCACGAACAACTGTTCAAGATCGAGAGGTAATTCGAGAAACTGTGGAAAAGGACATTTTTTACTGCCCACCTTCAAAGTTCCCATCTCTCTGCTTCTCATCGTCGGTCACTACGTTCAAACGCTGTGCGTTCTAGAGTGCGTTGTACACAGAGCGGCTCAATTGACGAACGCTGCATTGAGGAATTCAAGAAGATGAGTAGGAGTCTGGTCATTGGAATGCTGTGGTTCTATGCTTTTCTTGATTGAACACAAAACATACGTGCTTTATCAGAAGGAGAGGAATCACTTCACCAGGTGTTGAGAAAACTACCTTTCATCCCTAAGTGGGAGTTCTCTGAATAGTATATGTCACTGGGAGGCTGGGGAAAGAGCCCACCGAAGATATATGTGTAAAGAACTATGTTGTGAATTTGGTTTTATTAAAAATCACTTATATGTGCACCTTCCATCACAAACATCTGAGGACAAAAACGAACATGTGCTTTCTTGTCAACGTTTGACAAAATGGTTAACAAACTAAGGTTAGCTACTTTTGTGTCCAAACATGGTAAGGATTTAATTGAAACTTCTAAATTTAAACCTTTTTGAGCCAACGTAACAATGAAAACCCAGTTAAGTCAAGTACCATGCCTATTCGTATAGTTTTTTTTCGTCCCCAACCTACGTTTAGGTTCTCAATCTGGGGAATAATGGCAGGTGGAACCTTTCTGTGCATAGATAGTTGTGCTATGAACGAAAAAAAACTTAAATTAAAATAACGAAAGGGGGTTTTCGATAATGCACTCACGTGAAGATACGCTCTACGGAATGTGCATAATTCTACTGCTCCTAGGGCTACTGCACAAGTAAATAAATACAATGGAGGAAGAATTAACTAAGTTAATTAATTATTATCGAGTCCTAATTGAGCTCACAACAAACAAAAGAAAAATGTTAAAACTGAAGACTTCTCTGAATCGATTGGAACAGATACAAAGAGTACTTCGGAACGTGACCCGGCACATTGCGTTGGAGCCTCTGGCCGCAATCTGATATGAGGAACAGAAATAATAAATCCCTTTTCAAAAGGCGAATGCAGTTAATAGTTTATTTTTCGTCCCCAACCTACGTTTAGGTACTCAACATGGGGAATACTGGCAGGTGGAAACTTTCTGTGCATAGATAGTTGTGCTATGAACGAAAAAAACTTAAATTAAAATAACGAAAGGGTGTTTTCGGGAATGAACCTATGTGGAGAAACGCTCTATGGAATGTATTTATAAAGCGGCGAATAAAGTGAACTTTAAACATCGGTACGTTATTCGGAAGTCCTCAACAGCGGATCAATTATGAGTTCAAGAGGGAAGTAGCCGACGGAGTGCCGACTGGGGAGACAAGGCAAAGATCAGCCAAGATTTCGTATTGTTACTTATTTTGTGACACAGTAGTACTTACTGTGTGCATTGTCACATATCATGAATGACTCTGAACCGGACGTTCCATAAGGGGAAAAAAAGAAAAAAGAATGGTTGAATATTGTTGGAAATATTGTCGCTCTATTGTATGATGTGTAACAGCAGTCGCATCGATATGAAGGATAACATTCACATGTACTAGGAGTGCAGTGTTCCATTCAGATTTACAAGACAGCGTGAATTAACGAAGAGATTGGTTCGGAGCGAACATGAGAGTGGGTGGTGTTCAGTCAGAAACAAGGAAAGTAAAAATAAGCTGATCAGAGCGTTTCGCTCATTTGTACAACAATATTGATATGACGAAGCTTGCATTCTGAACAAAGTCCTTGTAGATCCCGACTAAGTTTCATTGTTGAGACAAACTATTTACTATTTTTCCGTCTACTGGCAGATCACTAAACCAAAATTTAAATACATTCACCAAATGCCATTTGAGCGTACTCATTTATAAACTACTCATGAACAATTTGGAGGTTCACAGTCAACACTGTGTATTTTTGAGTAAAACAATGTGTTAAACGAATTTAGCTCGCCACGAGGTCCGGCGACATGAGCTCTCAAGGTAGCTGGGCGGCTTAATACTTTCGCAAGCCTCGTGTGAGAGGTGGTGGCTAGGAGAGACCTCTTGTGGCCGGGTCAATAAACTGTATGATGCCGGGGTACCGTATACAACGCAAAATGGAAGTAAGAAATTACAAACGGGGATAAATATAAATTGTTTAGCTCTTCAAGGTGACATTAGCTATATTAGAAGCGAATATCGAAGGGCCGCTAATTAGATGTAACAGAAGCAAACATTAGGCGTCAACGTTAATGAATGAGGTAAATTCTCATGAGGAATGCGCAAACAATCCGAGTCGGCATTTGATGTTAAGCATTTGATGTTAACGACAATTAACGGTATCCTGTGTTATCAGGTGCATTCGTCGCTCGTGGTAGATCTTTTTATACTCCACCACCCAGGCTCTCAGTAGTAGTTATAGTAGTGAATCAAGAGTATCTCACTAACGCACCGTCGAAATGGTGTCGCTGACACCACTCATATTGCTAGTGATTTTAGCTGTGACGATCACTTCGGAAGCCAGGTCGCGCCCAAAACGTAGTGAGAAGTTGCTGCAAAAATTGGGAGCTGACAAATTCTACGAAAAACTTGCAAAACGCGGTCTTGGGAAGGAAGCAAAAAAGCTTATAGCTCAACACTCGTCAAAATCAGGAGGCTCGAAAAATTCGAAAGGAAACCCGGAGCGGCAGTCAGGAGGGAAATCCACGCAGAAGTCAAATGGGAAAGGCGGGAAGAAGTCTGGAAGTGACACAAAGGGAAATTCTAAGGTTTCACTACTGAACAACCAGAAACCACAAGGCAAGCCTGAAAACAACCAGAGAGCTCAGGGCAAGTCTCAAAACAACCAGAAAGCTCAAGGCAACTCTCAGAGCAACCAAAAACCACAGGTCAACTTTCAGAACAACCAAAAACCTCAAGGCAACTCGAAAAACAACCAGAAACTCCAAGGCAAGTCGCAACAGAACCGAAAACAACAGCGCCAATCTAAAAAGAACAATAAAAAAGGCAACCGGAAAGGCCCTATTTCGAAGAAGCGAAGTCCCCCCAAGGTTGTGCCGCCCAAAGCAGGACAGCTTTTGACAGCTTCTCGCCCTGGCCCGAGTTTCGGGAACAAATTTTTGATAAAACCGAGTTCGGTGGTTGCTACTCACTTGGGAAGCGTTCAAGGATGGATTGGAACTTCGCGAAAAGGAAGAACGTACGAGGCCTGGACGAAAATACCGTATGCCCAACCACCAGTCGGCAAATTGCGATTCCAAGTAAATATTTCTTATTTTTGCAAACTAATTAACTAACCGCTGAATGATTGAGGCACAATGGGCTCTTTGAAAAGGTTTGATGTAAAGGAAAAACCAGAATCGTATGTATTGCGTGCAAGAAATAAGATTGGGCTGAAGTTAGCTTCATATTCATAATCGAAAATTTGACCGATTGCCCAGCCGGTTGGCCTTCTTGATTCTAAATGTGTTTCATATTCGCGTGTGCGACGATCAAGGACGGCTGGGCTTACGGTCAAACTTTCGATTATGAATATGTAGCTAACTTCAGCCCAATTCTATTTCTTGCACGCAATACATTTGACATAGCTTACATTCCGTACGCCAAATAGTCTGTGCGTCTTATTTTCTGCATCCCCTCCATTCAACACAATCTATAACATTCACAACCTACATTCTGTAAGTAAATAATTTCGATGGCCCCTAATCCGTGTCCAAATCCAGCTCTCTGCACATCCTACGTTCAACATAGAAGTTTATATGGTACACATGTACGTGCACCATGCACAGAATGTATGCCTGAAAAAAACTTTACTTTGACGATAGGCAGAGGAGTCGCTGGACGGTCACCTGACGCTGGCGGGAGCGCTGGAAGGGATCGCCTATCCCCCTACCATTTCCTCTTCAATTTTCCTCTCCCGCTCTGATTGTTCCCTATCTTCCAATTTTTTTGGCTCATTCTGATCCAACTGTCTTCGGAAACAAGAGTCGTTTTATAACCCTTCCTTTTCACCCCTTTTTCTATTTGAAAAGTGCAACAGATTCGGTTGTCTTGTCAACAAACTATTACGTGTCTGCTTACGATCAACTGCGGCTTTTCTTAAAAGCGTTGGCGCCGATCGAAGAGCTAGGGAAACTGAGTGAGTTCTCTTTCATTTCCTCCTCTGGTCGAGGGTGATCCGTCCAGCGATTAGAATCACAAGGGTGGTATCATATTTCCCATGGCCAACCCTCGTGATAATTGTTATTTCGGGGCAGTTTGGCATCTCATGATGATACAGTCCACCAACCTACTGCACAAAAAAGAGGGATTTTCCTGAAACAATTTTTAACAATGCTACATGAGATGTAATTCTTCCAAATGCCAGAGATGCGGAAACACATAGATCGATCAGTCATAACCCGAGGAACATACATTTTCCCCCACAGTTACTCAATTTACATATAACGTGCTTATTTTCAGCCGCCTCAATTCCCTAAACCGTGGAAAGATGTTTTGAAAGCGACCAGTCAAACGCCAGGCTGCATGCAGCCAACTGCCCCTCAGCCCCACCTACGAACTGATGTGAGCTCCGTTTCTGAAGACTGCTTGTATCTCGACGTCTACAGACCAAAAATGGTATGTTCAACTTACTTCATCGAAACCTAGCTGTTGAGAATTCCTTTGAACCATTGTGAGTGTATTACTGTTTCTGTATTCTGAATTATACTCATAATACGGTTAAAAAATGGTTTATAGGAAGAGGAAGCCGAGAAATTACCCGTCTTGGTTTATGTTCATGGACGAGCGTTTGCAGCTGGGAACGTGGGGAACTGGCACAGCGCAGATTACTTGATGGACGAGGATGTGATCCTTGTTCAAGTCAACTACAGGCTCAATGGATTCGGTAAATTACACCTTTCAGTTGAATTGATCGACTTTGTGAGCCTGTGTTACGAATGTCGGAGGATCTACAAATATATTCAAATACAACAACAGCATGGCGCTTTACCGCGTAAAAGTACCGATAGTACACGTACAAAATAGTCAGAATGCGCTTTGATGTGGTTGTATATATTGCAGCATGTGGTATATATTGTATATATGTGGGTGGTGTGTGAATCTTTCTCTCTCCCCCCTCTCTTTTTCTCTCCTGCACTCTCCCCTTCACTCCCCACCACTCCGTTTCTAACTCTCTCTGGTGAAAATGCTGTAATCCAGCTCAAACATAATTGCGCCATTTTCAGGGTTCATGGGACTCGGAGATAACGTGTTCTCCGGAAATTTGGGACTCAAAGACCTGGTCCAGGCTCTGAAATGGGTTAACCAAAACATAAACGCCTTCGGAGGAAATAAACAAAGCGTCACCGTTTTCGGCGACTCGACCGGAGGCGCCTGCGTTCAATATCTCTTGAAATCACCGGCTTCGGATTGTAAGAAAAACTTCTTATTTCGTATTTTTCAAGATTCACCGTCGCACCATGCACAAGGGAGCTAAACGCGTTCGTTGTTTTTTCAGATTTGGTATCGCGTGGTGTCTCGCACTCCGGATCCATCAATCACATATCCACGATGGTGCCGGTTGATGTGGTCAAAGCCAACACGCTCAGCATAGCCAAGAAGTTTGGTTGCAAGACACACTCCAGTCACGAAGTCCTTCAATGTTTACAGAAAGTCGACGCTCTACGTCTGTCAGATGCCATATGGTCTCTATCGAATGTAAGTAGTTATTGAACCGTATTTACCTCTTACCAATCATATTTATTTCAACATTACTACCGATATTATGCTTTCGTCAACACGTAGAGTGAGAAAAATATTTTAATTGGCTTAAAAAGCTGCAGAACCTTCCTCAGCTTTAAATCCAGCGATAATCAAACCATAAAGACACATTCTTCTTTCAACACATTTCTTTGGAAAAATATGTGTACAACAAAATGAAGTGACAACCTTCATTTTTTGAACTAGTTTTTGAACTTTTAAAATTAACCTTAAAAGTTCAAATTGTTAGAGTGTTCGAAAGAACAAACCATTATTGTTCATGTGGGTTAACCTCAGCTATCATAGTCTACTGGTTATGGCCGAACACAAACTTGCGTAGAAGGTCAGCTGTAATTTTGATAAGTTAGCAGCCCTACAACTATGCGATCTTCTCGTGATAATATTTATGTTCCGTTCTCAAGCCGCGATTTCAAGAAATGAAAAAGGACCGAAAAAATTGTCAACTGAAAAAAGAGGTATTTAGAGAGGTTCTTTTACATATAGACAATTATTTTCAGCCAACACCTCCTGTTTCTCAAAGGCACCACCATTGCAAGGTTCGCCTCATTGCGAGATATTAGCAAGGCCACTTGGGGAGCGTGTTACGGTGACACTATCCTTATGTACTATGCGTGATTGGCTACTGCCCCACTTTCTGAGGTAGCAAACTCACAGCCAATCAAAGGAGAATATTGGCCCAATCTGCACTCTTGTGGATCACCAAGGCCTTTAAGAGAGTATCGACAAAACCACTCCAAGTGATCATTGGTCAGTTATCGGTTGACTTGGCCGTTGAGTGCACGATTTGGCAAGAGAAGAGTGAAACAGGAGCTTCCTTGGCTTTAGGCTGAAGACCATGCGGATCTAACGAACGAAAACTTGCCCGCCATTGATGAACGGGGGTTAGAGCAATGACAAGCGAGATTGGAATTCTCGTCAAAGGGAGGTGACACGTATGAGATGTTCTTAAATTTTTGGAGAAAGTAGGTTAAAGCAGACCTCTGGACTAGCCAGTTCCTTATGGGACATAGTGACTTTAATGCGTGGTTCTACTTCTTTTCTCTTAAAGGTTCTCCATCCTGCATGTCCTGTGATTCCAATGCGGAGGAAACAAGAAACCAAGTGCTACACAGTGAGCGTTGGCTGTTGTGAGAGCAGCCTAACTTACCAGCATTGCCAGCTACTAAGGGAACCTAAAACTGTTTCACCTGAATTGTGAAGGTCATGGCAATGGAACGTGGTCACAGTTGATGTGTCCACTTGAAACTTGCTTCCGAAGTAAATAGTTCGATCTGGAGAGAAACCAGGTTAAGTACTCCTGATGGTTCGGGATTTCCTAGGAGGTCATACCTCCGCAAGGCTTAACATGGGCAACAGCTCTCCACCAGGAGACTGGAAAAATGCCAAAACCCTGCCGTCCCTCCACAGGTCTGGGTTTGATGGATGCTAAGCGAGTGGTTGGCCTCTCGCATGATAGCAAAACCGCAACCTCCACGACAGTAGACTGATATAACTCTCTCTCTCTCTCTCTCTCTCTCTCTCTCTCTCTCTCTCTCTCTCTCTCTCTCTCTCTCTCTCTCTCTCTCTCTCTCTCTCTCTCTCTCTCTCTCTCTCTCTCTCTCTCTCTCTGTATCTATCTATCTATCTCTCTCTCAGGAACATCCATTTTGATAAGGAAATAGAGCTGCATGAGCCGGATGAGGTGTGAGCAGCGCCTCAAATGAACACCCTTTGTCCACATATTTTCTGGAAGGTAGAGCCAGAAGCGCAAATCTGACAGAACGGATTTCGCCTAGCAGTATTGGAAGCTCGTGGAATGGAGGCTGGTAACATCAATTATGCATCATTGACCCTATCCATATATATATCCCTGTGACTAGCGTTCCCTAAAAAAGTCTGGGTGAGAGATCAATAAACAATTTACACGATAGAACTATAATAACGTCATTAGATGCTCAGGAGCAACCGTTCTGGAAATCGAAGTAACGTCGTTTTGTTGACTAATTTTTTTTCTATAATTTCACAACTGTGATATTTTAATTGACATTGAATTTATCTAACAGTTAGTTTGAATATCCACCAGGACCCGCTTCAACAGCCGTTCGTACCCATAATTGAGGATAAAACCGTGAAACGTGCATTCGCAACTGAAGATCTCAGTCTAAGGTCTTCGACTAAACCTTGGATCAACACGTTCACCAACGGGGAATATCATGTGTACCTCGACTGTGAGTAAATATTTGACTTTTTTGTTGATTTACATTCGATGGACTCGGCCTATAGTGCTGTCATTTAATTGAATCTGTTTTGTAATTGTACTTTTGCGCTTTACGTTTAATTTTATCCGTTTACTTGGAGCGTACATAATTTTCTTTGTCTACAGTGCTTAGCTCAAAGTCGGATTACTTAGAAAAAGCGTACACAGATGTACTTCAATACGTGACAAACTGGCTGGAAAAGTACGCCCAGGACAAAGAACAAATCGAAGAGCAGGCCAACGTTTTGAAGGACTACTATTTTCCTGAAAGCACCACGAGAGATAGATTCTTCGTGCAACTGGCTAAGGTGAGCATTATTGTGGCGTGTTCAACTTGGGTACTAATGTTAGTTGGACTTGAAATTCCATCGTTTAAAAATTAATGTTGGTAAAGCTCTGAATTGATCGAGTATGGAACATAGGAGGAGGAGGACTTTGTATTTTCTTAGCCAGCCCTTCTTTTAATCTCGAAGAATCATAGCACAGAACTTGTAGCAACTCCATTTCAGCGTTTTATTGGCTTTCGAGAGTACTGACACATTCAACGGTAAGGTTTCAAGGTCTCCTGTTGCTTGGTTAGCCTCAAGTCCTGCCTGTTAGACAGTTACACCCAAGGCTTTTGTGCAGGATGGCTACTTTCAGTCATTGGAAGCCCAATGTTAAAGAGTCATTCTCAAGGCCATGCAATCTGACAAGTATTCGCAACACTTTCTGCCGTGTGATTACCCTCAAGGTCAACCATTAAAAAAATTATCGTCAAGGCCTACCTGTTGGACAGTTCCTCTTGACGCCTTCCTAATTGACAGTTATCCTCAAGGCTTTTTTGCCATATGTGCCAATGTTGTTTTCAAGTCCTCTCATGGGCACATCACAACAGGTTCTATGCTTTGGACTATTCTCAAAGTAGTCCTAAAGATGAAGGAAATAACCACCTTCGACTTACCTGTCTCACCAGCAAGACAAAGTGTGTATTACGGGCACTCCAATGAATATAAGTATGAATAAGCATTCCAGAATGAGTTCAGCTTTATCATCTGACTTCTACAGAAAACACCCTTAAGCGACATAGTCTAATGATCGGAGACTAAAATATAGGGAGATATCAAGTGAAGGTTAAAAGCTTGGAATTGCATTAATGCTTGTAGAAGTCAACAGCTCGCCCAATCAAGTCAATAAACGCCCATCTAACGGGACAATGTCAGGCGTTAGATACATTTTTAGCGCCTCGAGAGCAAATGGTGAGGGGCGGCATGCTCAGATTCGTATTCTAGCGGTTGAAGACGAGAAAGAAGATCCATATTCTGAGGATTCTCAGGTCGGGGTCGGTGCAATTTTACTATCATCCGGTTAGCCAGTTGAGATGGCATTCTCTTCTGTTGGTGGTTATGTCAAGAGATGATAGTTGGAGTATTGCCCTCAGTGTCGGGTGACTCGGGTGCTTGATCGATTACTTGAAGGCATTTTGTCAGAAGATTTACCTTCGTCGCACTTTGTTTAAATGGTATTGTCGAGTTCATCCAATTTGAAGGCTGTTCTCAGGAACAATTTGCTCGAACGCTATCTTCGAGGGTAATAAGTGGAAAGGTTACTCCCAACCAATCCATGAAGAGTGGACTAATGGACATCTGGTAGGGATCCCACCTCAACACCCAGCTGAGGCTTTGCTCTGCTATTGTTTTCCGGTTTCTTTTTTAATCGTTTAGTTGAACCTTTTTAGTTACTATTTAAGACGTACAATACTCACATTCCTTTCCCTTCACCTCTAGTGGGTCTCCCCAGAGGTGCATGACCTTCCCCCCTTCCCTGATGCTCCACCATCCCGTTTACCTTTCTCTTCGTATATAAAGACCACGACCAACTGACTGACTATAGTACTGACTTAGTGGCCAGAAGATGATGTCTTTACATCGAAAGCGCTTACCCACAGTATCTCACCAACCAGAGGAGACGGACTCACCTAAGAGGTACATTAACTTTCCATGTATAAACGAACGTCCATGGACCAATGTGCCCACTAGCACTGCCAACCTTATTCTCGTAAATCATGTTTATACGTACTCGATTATTGTCGACAACGTCAATTGATAAATTCTGTTTTGCGTGTTTCAGTTCCACGCTGACAGCAGTTTGGTGTATAGTGCTCTCTTCAACACTTTGAACCACGCAGGTACAAAATGGTTGGCCCAACTGGAATACAACCCGAGCAAAATAACGCCATCGCCAACTATTTACGGTGAATAATTTGACGTATTTGACACAAAAGAATGGTTAAGTGAAGTGAACGCCTATCGCAAAAGGCAGCAAGGCCTATTACCGCTTCGAAGAGAATCCCGGAGTAGGTTATGAGTTTTGGCTTCCTCTGGCGAACCTTCTGTGTATTGATCAGCTCAGTCCGCGCCCAACGTAGACATTTAGTTTGGTATAGGTTCAATAGTAGCGAAGAAGGCGTTTCAAAAGGCAAGTCTTAAATCACTTCTATTTTCATTGGACACGGACCTGTCTGAAAATATAGGTTGTGGCTGATTCCCCTGAAATAAAACCCCATTAGAAAAATTGATTGGCATCAGGTGCAGCTTTTACGTAACAGTCGGCCACGTATTCACATACACACTTCTGGAGCGTTGCTATGAAAACAAAACTGGCCAATGTGGTGAGAGCCTGGTGTGTAGGTTGTTGAGCTACTTGAATTGACATTAATGCCTCCAAGAGCTCAGCTACCCATGCACTGTGAACGGATTAATGCAGTACCTCAGCTCTTTCTGATGGGCTATGATGACAGACTTCCTGGGAAGAGCCTGAATATTTTTATTAGAACAATGTGAATTGAATACTGTTACTCATCCAATCAAATGAATGGAGAAGGACGCCACTGAATGTTTAATTTGGTTTTCAGTTGCAAGCCACGCAGCTCAACGCGACTTTTATTTTAACCAAGAAGTCAATGAGAACACTCAGCCAGACAATTTCCCGGAAGTTTCCCAGAAGATCATCAAGTACCTGGTCAATTTTGCGACGAGGGGGTAAGACACTAAGCTCATATTCTTAACATTACTAAGATAACAGTAACACATACAATTCCAAAGCAGTCCTTGGTTCGGATCGAAATCCAGAGACCGACTCGACACCGTCCACTTTGAACACGAAATTATAAATTAATAAATGAATGAATTACCTGTTCAAAGTATTCAACAACCGCGCACTTGAAAAATAAAGGAACTTGATGGCCAAGAAGGTAGGATGACAGAGCTCCGTTGCCCAGTTTATTCCGTAAAACATTAAAAAACAGAATAAACAATAAATTGTCTATATTTCCACAGAAATAATGAGCACAATTGTTAAATCGATTTCGACGGTTAGGTCATCATCAGTAACAAACATGAACTGAAGGTACCTCATAGAAAGAACATCTTATATAGTTAGGTGAACGGAGATATTGAATCCTATTGGCTCGGGGAAGTGAAAGGGAGCGGGGCAGGGGAAACCAGAGCAGTAACATCGGAAAAACCCGATGTCAATCAACTCAAGACAATGGTGGAGGGAAAACCCAAGCTGCTGTGCTTTTAAGCGAGTAATGGATATAGAGGAGAGCTCATCGACTTCTTTTGGAATAGGGTTCTTAGGAAAAAAGTAGGGAAGGGGTCTCAAATTTAGTGAGGGAAAATGTGGTAGAAGAGAAAAAATGGATGGGAATACCTTACTATGGGAAAATTACGGATAAACTTGGCAAAATTCTATCATCTAGAGGTTTCAAAGTAAGTTTTAGAAATAAAAATAGTCTTAAATCTTTATTGGGTTCTGTTAAGGATAAAATTAACGTGCAGCATAAAAGTGGGGTCTATAAACTAAAACGTTCATGTGGACTTGAGTATTGTGGTCAAACTGGTAGAAAATTTAGGGAACGAATAAAAGAGCATGAAAAGGATTTTAGGGATAACAAAGGTGATTCTGCGTTTGCAAGTCATCTGAGTGAACCCAATCATGACTTTAGTTTTGATTTAACAAATAAGCAGTATATAGAATTTCTTCACTTTTGCCCAAAAGGAGGTATGTTAGATATTCTGGAAAAGTTCGAAATTATTAAAAGTGATAGGTGTGGGAAGTCTCTAAATGAAGTAATCCCTCAAAACATTTCACCACTAATAGGTTCATTTTTACAATAGCTTGGGTTTTCCCTCCACCATTGTCTTGAGTTGATTGAAATCTGGTTTTTCCGATGTTACTGCTCTGGTTTCCCCTGCCCCGCTCCCTATCACTTCTCTGAGCCAATAGGATTCAGTATCTCCGTTCACCTAACTATATAAGATGTTCTTTCTATGAGGTACCTTCAGTTCATGTTTGTTACTGATGATGACCTAACCGTCGAAATCGATTTAACAATTGTGCTCATTATTTCTGTGGAAATATAGACAATTTATTGTTTATTCTGTTTTTTAATGAAATGGGTTTCCACAATATCCTGTTATCGAATGATTTAGTCCGTAAAACATGATCAACTTGCCCCTTTTTGGAGAACACTTTGAATCAAAGCGTTTGTGCGTTAGCAGATAAATTAAAGTTCAAATAAGGGGATATAATTTGTACAGAACATTTACCGAATCAAAAGCTGCACTCACGAAAGCCCTAACTGGAAACCGTGCACAACATTTAATTTCCCATTAAATTTCATCGGACATATTATAGTTTGTTGTGGCTCTAACGAACACTGACGCCTTGGACGATTCTCTTAGAACTGTTATAAGGTTTGAGATTTCCTAAGCCAGCAACTTGATATTAGGGGTTATACCGCGCTAGACCCCCACAGGTTCTTTGGCATTTACTAAATAAATAACTCTTTTCCAACCAGCTGGGTACGCAGAATCACGATGAGCTTCCTTTTGAAGGAGTCCTAAGTGGCAGACACCTGGATTATTCATTAAGTTGGCAGCGTGCCCTGAACGTGCACAGAATCCCTAACCTGTTGGAGCTTAGAGCGTCAGGGAACTTCCAGCTCATATTTCTTCGATGCAACTATTTCAAGCAGGGTGGACAACCTTCAAGAGGTGAAATTGTACAATTGATAGATGGAGGGTAACCGTTTCTTCACCACCGTCACTTCTCATAGTCGATATGTATGGTGGTTAGAGATTAATTGGAAAAATTGTCTTGGCCCATCGAACGAATTCTAGATAAGGACATGCGAAGACGTGAGAGCCTTCATAAACTCTTCCAACGAACAACAAACTGATCATGTTTTCCCGATTGGGTCACCTTCCTGCTTCTCTGTTTGTATAGTGGTCTTCATAGACTTGCTCCTGAGTGATTGGAACAACTGTTGGAGCGTGGATAACGTTGTACATATTGCGCGTAACATGTCCCAGCGTAACTTGAACCACGTTTGATTTCACTTTCAGAGTTCCAACTACGGCAGAATCAAGCGTAAGCTGGTCGCCGTTCAGCAGCAATGAAATACTCAGAATAAGCGGCAACACTGATCTCCTAGACGTCGAATATTTCGAAGGATTGCAGGGTCTTCACGATATGTGGTCTACAGCAATCGGATGGGCGTAAGTTACGTTCACCTGTGACGAATAAACTGGTGTTTTCTGCGCCCAGTGAACTTCTACACTGGCAGTTGCCTTCCAGAACGGAGACCAGAAAGGACGTCAACGGATCGTTTTAAAATAAAGCGGCATGTTGAACGGTGTTCAAATAGTGTTTCCCTCATAATTTTTACGAAGTAATGAATGGATACCTCATGATTAGTGACTTTTTCACTCCCAGTAACACCAAGTCTCCTCTCAGGACAAAAAATGCGTGACGTCAAAGTACGAGTGAACACTTACAAAAAAAATTACTAATTAAATACGTTAACACAAGTTTACTTTTATTTTTCACAATAAAGGAAAATGAATATTACTTCTAGGAATGTCACACATGTATTTGGTTGATGAAAGCAAAAATACGACGCTTTGAATGAAATAAAAATCTACAGAATCGAAAAACTGATGATATGACAAACGAGATGCATACGCAAGAAGCAGGCAACTCGATGAAACGCCTTTCAGTTAGCTCATCTCTTCATGTGTAGAACTAGACGAAAACACTTTTGTTTGCTTGGATTAGCGGGAGTAGTCTTTAAAGACAGGAATCAGGTTGCTACAGAAGGCGAATGCAGAATAAGAATGATGGCCAACAAAGACCAGCGGGAAAACAATTCGAAACATTGAGGTTACAGTTTTATTATTTCCTCTACCCTCCCCGCCACTAGACAAAAACGCTTGTCGTTGTAATAAAAAAAATTGACTGTGGCGACAAGGTGTGATGTTGTTTACAGTAAAGTTCTTGGGATATTGACCTGGAAAGCCTGGGATGCGGACAGAAATCAACATCATCAGATGAATATTGGCAATCCAGATTGGAATCTTCAACAGGTGATTGGCAGCTTGAATAGCCTAATGAACCAGCGGGTATATGGAATTCACTGTACGAGCTGCCATATCTTCTGGACTTAACCCAAGAGGTAGATATCTCGGACACCCACTTCTTTACAGGAGGTCTGTTAGAAGCCTGCTGCTTGAATAATGAGTACCTACTCGGGCTGCCATTTGTACGGGGTTGTGTATTGTTAACTTTAAATTACGCTCAACTAGTAAATCCAATTTGTAGAATTGAGAAGTAATAAGAGCGTTTGTGGTAAGTGACGAACTCTCTGATTGCTATTCAAGTAGTCTTAGTGGCTACAGCGTAGAGGATAAGGACAAAGAATTGTTCTCAGACTGTATGAAAACGTTTTCAAGATCAGAGCTCATGAGTGCACCAAAGCTCTCTTGGTTTGAAAGCCTCTTGCCAATGTATAAACATCAGGTGAGCCACATACACAACTTCCTTAGCTCTACGGAAATTCACAGGTTTTTTCAAGGCCTTTGCTACTAATTTAATCCGTTTGCCAATCAGTTCATTTCATCTTATTGTAGAGCTCCTGCATGCGCTATGACCATCACTGACCCATTAGTACACAGAGAATTAGTGAGACTAGACCAGATTTTTTAGAAGGATAAT
This sequence comes from Pachypeltis micranthus, assembly GCA_020466155.1. Taxonomy (NCBI): domain Eukaryota; kingdom Metazoa; phylum Arthropoda; class Insecta; order Hemiptera; family Miridae; genus Pachypeltis; species Pachypeltis micranthus. Next base: position 48,121,996 of record CM035770.1, on the reverse strand, counting down.
AATCAGTTCTCTAGAGTTATCTAGTAAAAACTGAGAGGAATGGTAGTACTCGTTAGCGAAATGGCAGAAGTTGAAATTCCGTAATTTCTGGAGTAGTTCCTATGTATCTTATGAGCGTAATTAAAGAATCATTGCATACTTGGACCACTGCGACAATTAACATTTGAGTTGAGCTTATAAGGAAAATCCCTGCAGGCTAGGTATCAAGTTTGAGCTGATTCGATTCAGCAATTTCCAAGGTAAAGATCTGAATATAACTTAATATCGTTGATGGGCAGCGACAATTGGACTTAGCCCAGTGCCATTGAATCAGTTACTTCAATGAGAACCTTTATGTTTTAAGCTGATCTACTTTTGATGGGTTCAAGAGTGGGGGAGCGGAGTTGGAATAAAAGAAATCAATGAATAAACGTGGTGAGCGGGAGTGACGACTGTATTAAAGCTTTTAATATGAGTTTGAATGAGTATTTAAGCGCGAACAAAGGGGTCTCTGAATTGGTGAACTGGTTGAGGGGAATGAGAGCAGAGAGGGATAGGGCTTTTTGAGACGAGTAACGTTTTTGGGTTGAGTCTGGGAAGAGCTATGGGTTGGAGAGGAAGTAAACCGAGTGGTGGGAAGTGGAAATAGAAAGTTCAAATAAGTGTTCGGAAATCAACTGCAGACAAAAGGCTTCAGGTTAAAAGGATTAGAGGAGGACTCGAATGGTCGGGAAATGCCCGAGACCAGGACTTCCTGTTAGTGGCAAGAGTGAAAGTTCCGAACTCCAGGTTTCAACTAATTTGACCAGTGCCGAACAAACCTCGTTCCGGCGGAAAAGTTTCGTAATGCTCCTTTGGTTAAGTTTCGAATCTCCCAATATACTTCCACTATTAACGTTATTTCAACTGTATTGTTACAATAGATGTAGAGTAATATAACAAATAGTGACCTGTCGTGTAATTTCGGATCTGATCCCAACTAAAACCCAATAAACCAAATAACGTTCGGTAGCAAAGCGCAAGCGCGGCAACGTGTTCCGTAAAAGTACAAATATTTGGACAAAAGACCTCCCAGAATCAAAACACGACTGCAACGAAAATAGATTTGGTATAACAAACTACATTTGTGCGTCATTCGCTCCGAGTTAATAAAAGTGAGAGGCAAAATAAGGAGTTGAGCTAACAAGAAATGCGGAAACATGAATAACCCAATTAGACAAGTGCTGTACAATCGCTAATTTCCAATTGTAGGATGTTGAACGGGTTTTCCTTGTGGAGGATAAATGAACTGGAAATGAAACGAGGAGGTCTTGGCGAAAATGAAAAATCTTGATGAAAACGTTTCAGATGCCTTACAGGGTATTATGGGCTCTCCACGTATAGCAAACAATTCTGACCAATTGGACTCCTCTCCCAGGGCAATTTTAATTATTACTTTTCCTAACTCTCCCAAGTAGAGATTGTTCAGACCTTTACGCTTATTAACTTCTGATTCGATAACACATCTTAGCATTTAGCCTTCAGCTCATCACGGGAGGATTAAAACTATAGCCATTATTGGTGTGTTTGCTCTAATCGGGTTCTCTTCTAGGGAGATACATTCAGGAATGTGCTTGTCGCCTAGCCTGGGAGAAGATTTAGCTGAGACTGGAACCCTCACGAAATTCATAACAATAGCGATAAAAACTCCGAATATATTTGTCTTTTGTATTTGTATGAGAAGTCTCAATCAACACAACTGTGCACTTTATTTTACAGAAAAATGGTGAGAGAAGCGCAGTAAATTACTAAGAATGTTGAAGAAGATCAAAAACAGCCGCAGAAGTTTCATTATAAACCACATTAAACGGTATTAGCATTTTCAGCAAGGTGCCAGTTGAATAAGTTGCCTATAAAATGAAAATTTAGTTCATAAGATAACTAGGAGCAGCTCCAGAAAGTTAGGAATTCGAGCCACCGCCGTTCACTCACTCACAGTTTTCACCTGAATCTTTAAAAAACCCTGTCAATTATTACACAATGGTTTATTATTCTCATGAACAGCTTGACCTAGTATTACTGCTCCCCCATTCCATTCGATTCAGCATTGAATACTAACTAGTAAACCATACGAAACATGACCTGACTACAATGGAACTACGGAAATTAAAAATATTCCCCCGGCGCCAGGCGCCCGTAAACGTCTGATCCGATGGAGGGGTGTGATGAGGGCTTCCAGAACGGCAATGGGCAGGACGTTCCGAGTCCAAAGGGCGCTGCGAGTTGAGCGGGCCTTGAAAACTAAACAAAACACGGCTTATTTGCGATTATACTGCGTTTCGTTAATTTTTTAACCATTTTCTGCCCATAACAACCATGGGCTTCGTTCGATCGCATTGCCGAGATGGCGGGCACAACTAGATACCAAATGGGATTTTTGTGCGAGAGAACGAATTTTTTAGACCACGTTAAAGGCACAAAACGGTCGAGGGACGGTGGACGGTGGACGGGGGTCGGCGGACGGACATTGCAGATTTGGAATCCCCATGTCTTGAAACGTAAAGTATCAAATTTTGAGGGGGGGGGGGGAGTTGTAAAAAATGTTTCGTGACCGAAAACAGGGTTATTATTCAGAATGAATAATAAACCAAAAGAGTCTAGTTGTCAGTCTCTTGCATCACTCGTGAACTGGTAACTCAATAACGATAGTGGCATAAGTAGGAGTAACTCAATAAATTCCGGAACTTTTGCCCATCACCAATTTCTGTGCAGAACGTTACGTCCATTACACGTAAATTGAATAAAACTAGCTTAAAGCATTAGGGCAAAGGCAAGTTGCGTAAAGCGTCGCACCAAACTACTCCTTACTCTCCTGCATGTGTGCTGCAATGGGCATCGTCGACCTAATGTTTTGAGGGGTTAACCGAAAGACTAGTTTATGTAACGGTGGCCTTACGATTGCGCTCGTTGTACCATTTTTTTGTTTCACTAGTCAAAGTGATTCTCGTTGGTGTCGAAGTGTACGGAGGCACTTCTGATAATTCGAGTAATAGAACTATTTCATATTGAACTGACAATGTGCACCTATTTACCAAGTCTGGTGAAGGTACGTTCTAAAAAGCGATGGTTAGACTTCCTCTGCTACCTACATCGCCTTCAAAATGGAAATCCAACGTACAGAAATGGCCAGGGTGCCTTTGTCTTCCGCGGCTTGCAGACCGGCAGAGGTCCAAGGCTAACAGATGGTCTCTTCCAGGTCCAGCTTGACGCTTTCTGGCTTCTTGCACAGATTGGTCTGCTTAAATTCCCTCTACTACGAGTCAAAGCTGAAAAAGAAGCTCACCAACTGACCCCACCGCATAAAACAGTGACTGTAATTCATAGTTCCCGGCAAGGCAATGGAAATCTCTTTAGAGCAGTTGAGATTTATATTCTCGAACGGGTATATTCACACACGATTCACATTTTCAGTTCCAATGCGAATTTTTGTGTTAGTAGAAATAGAGGACGATCAAGGGAGTTCTATTTGCCCCAATTAGTTGATTTAACTGGAGCAATAAACAAACAATTTGAGCTAACAACTCCAAAATGGCTGACGTAATTGAGAACGAATCGTATAAGCCACTACTAATTTACTGACGAAGGGAGCCTACTAATTAAAGCTGCCGGGTCTAGGCAAATATGACAGGCAGAACCTAGGTCTAATGTAAACTTTACTATGGTTCTTTAGAGGCCCACCTACGTTTTTGGCTCAGTTGGCGCTTGAACATGATGATCATAGTTGCGCTCGGGTTGTTCGCAACTTGTCATGTCACCGCAGCTGTGGGACCTTTGGTGAAGATCCCTTTGGGGACGCTTGAAGGATGGGAAGGACTTTCGAGAAATGGGAGGAAGTACGAGGCATGGACTAAAGTTCCGTACGCTCAACCACCTCTTGGCCCTCGTCGATTGAGCGTAATATTTGTTTTCTTGTGTACTGTATCATTACGCGCAAAAACGTTTCATGCGCATACGAAATTCATGCACGAATAGCAACTGGCAATCCCCCCCCTTAAATTTCGACAACCGATGTAAATTGGATGATACGCTCTATGTTATACACAGGCGCGATATCATATTTTAACTGTTATCTGTGTGTTACCTGTGATTTTAAGCATAATCGTTGTAGCCGGGAATTTCATTATCTACTGCGTTTTGGTTTATATCTCTCTTCAATCGGTAACTCGTGCTGAAATAAAACATACAACATTGACTATGTGAAAAGTCCGAAAAGCGTTAAATAATATGTGATGGGACGCATAATACTACATTCCTCAACCCCGCTCTGTGATTTTCACCCGCTCCGGATTTTATCGGGCCATTCCACGACTACGATTTGAAAACCGCCGAATAATCAGTTACTGGTAATGTTGATGTTATCATTTTTGGAGTGGTTAGTTTTTACAGTTTTTGGAACCGCACCTGACGATGATCTTTAACGTCTGCCGTAGCGAGTCGTACGAGCGCGATATTTAAAATGAAATCTAATCTATAAAATATTTAAAATAGCTTTTTGTCGGTATTTACAGTACAGTTATGTTATCTATGGAGCGGTCCGTACAAAACGCTCAAGTCGTTATTATTATTATCTATGAAGATCCGTCCAGCCGTAATAGCACTCCTTGCCTAGTCAAACGATCGCTCTTCATCTTTCCCTGCTTCCAGATACAACCTGGACATCCAAGATCACTACAGACTGTTTGGGACCACCAGTGACGATGTTAAGCCTCAGTCCCTCTTCAGATGCAATCGGCTAGTGCCACTTTCTCTCCACATAGCAACCCTCAGGACATAATGCTACCAACCTACTTACAAACTGTACTATGAGGCTCAAGTCGTAAATATTTTAATAAAACATGCAAAAACAAGAAAAAATTCGACCGATTTCTACCTCACTGGGCTAAATAAAGTTAAAACACTCTTTAGTTTCCTGAGCCCGCTGTAGTTTTAACTTTTCATGAGAAAATGGTCTGTGTGTGTTTGAGAGAAAACGGTTGAACCAAATTGACACAAATTTTGTATTTCGCGAATCGCCGTGGGACGAGAAAAAAAGATCTGCGCTAAATCGGTCGAAAATTCATAGTGATCAAAACAACAAATATTTGTTTTCTCAAAAACGGCTCAATGGATTTTGATTCAATATTTTGTATGAACCGTTCCAAACATCATAACAGTACCATAAAATTTTCATTTGAGGGGGAAGTGAAAAAAGCAGCACGATAAATTATCGACAACTTCGAAGAAAATCTATGTTAGCGCGTTTAGCAGCGTGATGGCATAAATAGGCGCAGCTCTATAAATTCTGTAACTCTAAGCGCCATCAGGTTCTTTGTATAACATTCATCGACGTTTGAGTACTACGTACTGAATAAAAAACAGGTTTTACTAGGAGGTTAAATGACAAAAAGCGAAGAATCCACGTTGATTGGAAGAAATTGAGGTGTGATGCTTCGTACCAAATATTTTAAACTCATTTAGGCTTTTATCTCAGTTCACAGGAACAACATATATATGTTAACAGGTTTTACAAATAAGTTATAAAAACCCTTCATTTCGCTACCTAGTCCTATACTTCAGTCCACACAAATATTCTTAGGAAACGAAAGTAGGAACTGAAAGCTCGGTTGGCGTCTTAACTGGTTCCGTCGATGCAGCTTTGTTTTCAACTTTCATCAACTCACTGTCTGATGCAGAGACCCCCACGATCGACACACTTCCCAGAACAGAGTAGTTTCTAAATTGTCGACACACGGCTGGGGAAACATTTTGGTTCGGCAATGAATAAGTTCCTGGATGTCTATTGTCATGCTCAAGTGGAAGCTTGATGTTCCATATATTCAATTTTACTGTAGGCAATTAGTAGGTATTTTATAATAGGTGTATTTTTTAGTAGGACATGTTTGGAGGTATCGCTGATTTATGCTTTGCTGCGTTAATTCGTTTATCATTGGATCGTATTTCCCCTTATCAATTTGAAGATAAAACCGTCTCTGTGTAACCTGTCGAAGCGTCCAATGCGTTTCAAATATTGCGAGGAACTTCTTTGTTGAGGGGGGTCGCGGTGTTACAGATACCATTGTATCCAGTTCCGGGACTTGCTTATATTTATATTCAACAACTTTGGCAGGCTGCCCCAGTACCCATTGGGGGCGGAGGGGGGTCGAAGGGCACGAACCGCGGACACTGCCCTAACACGGTCGTCATATTAGTTGGACATTTCCACGAACGAATCAACGGTGATGTAAAATATTTTCTATTTACACGCATTTCTCCAAATTTTTACCGTTTGCCACTTGACGCTTTCAGCCTCCGCGGAAGCCTCTAAGCTGGGAAGGCGTCCTACAGGCAACTAACATGACACCAGCGTGCCTCCAGAGAGATATGGGGCCGCCTGGACTGTCTGCCGCTACCTGGGCATCAGAGGACTGCCTCTACTTGGATATCTACCGGCCGAAAGTGAATAGCTTTTTAGTTTTTAACGTCCAATCAAAGTGGTAGTTAAATTTATTATTATTATTACTGTAACTGTAACATATTTTTGTTCGCATTAGGACATGACGCTGGATAAATTACCTGTCTTGGTTTATATTCACGGAGGAGCCTTCTCGATTGGCAATGTGGGAGGTAAGCACAGCGCAGCTTATTTGATGGACGAAGACGTCATATTAGTTCAAGTCAGCTACCGGCTTAACGGTTTTGGTAAGCACTTATTTGACTTTCCACGCATTTTTAGTTACATTTGACTTATTTATTGGACGTAGGAGGGAGAGTCTGCTCCTGATGGCACGAATTTACTCCTGCGTATTGAGAACCAACCTGAAACACTCTAGCACATTGGATCGGTTTGGCCCTCACGCCTCTCTACAATGCATCTCTTCTTTCTTGTCCTCTTTACCTTCACGAGAATCCGGCAGCGTGCTTCCGTTCCTACACATCCGCTCATACTACAAGCAGTTTGTGTGGTTCAGGAGGATCAGTTCCAGTGAGATACTGACCCAGGATCAACAAGCCCCACTTTTGTCAGAGCGCTGCCCTAGAAAATTGAGCAATGCACCTCGAGTTTTTCCTCAGAAATCAACATGGAGCAAACGATTGTGTCTTCCACACCGTGCATCATCAGCGTTTGGCAAGAGAAGGCCCGAGCCGTAGACCGAATGCTGAAATCGTATACTGGTCCCCCACTCCTCTAGGCAGTGTACTACTAGTCTTGCCGAGCCCACTATTGAACTGACAAAAGTTACATGGTTGGAACGATAATCAGTCTGGCATTTTTCAGTCTTTTGGAAAAGCTCAGCTTTTTTGCCAAAACCATTCCACTTAACAGACATTGTCTTTTTGAAAAGCGCCAGTCGGCTGTCATCTTTATGCCAAGTCGTGACATGTGGCAATAGTTAACGTAACAGACATCCAAACATTTTGCCCGTTTATGTCAATAACCCAATGTCAAACGAGTTTGATCTCTTGGAATATAAAATTTGAGTCAAAGTGTTTCAATTTCCTCTTAGTGACTGGTACACCGGGCTAGAGAGCCAGCGGCGTCCACTCGGAAACATATTTCGTTTCAATAAATTTTTTCGTAAAAATATTTTTAGTTAAGAGACATATGTACATTCACGCCGTTGATTTTACGCTGTAACTATAGTTTAGTATAGAAGCGGTATGAATCCGTTAAATGCATTATGCTGAAGAGTTATATTCGCATGGATTGAGCTCTTCCAGCTTCTATACAGATTAGCAGAAAATATCCGGCCTTTGGTCATTCCAACGTTTTATTACAGAAATGGGGTGTATTGTAAAAGTGCTAGGCTCTTTTCAAAGGTCTGATGTGACACGCCATAATCCTCAGTAACACGTAAAATCAGCTATTTTCATGGCTTTCGCTACTAATCCAATCTGTTTTTCCCTTTTGGTAGAACATTACGTCGCGTTTTTAGGAGACAGCGATAGCGCTTCAAATTCCGAAATTCATTGAGGTTCTGGTATTTATGCCGCGACCATTAATGAGCAATGAGTGCATCGGTGATTTATGAGACTGTCAACATGATTTCTTTGAGAATCCCAAAATCGTCGGACGGGGATCTATAGGGGCAGAATGGCGCTAAAATCACCATTCGTGGAACATGTTGATGATTTATTGTGCTGCTCCAATCGTTTTTCCTCCGATGAGAATTGTACGGTACTGTTGTGCAATTTGGAACAGTCCATACAAAACATTTAATCAAAAGTGGGAGGGCTGAGGCGATCTGGATTGCTGATGTGGCAAATGAGCAGTTCGGTGGGTGTGAATATCTTGTAGTCGTCATATGTAGTAGTCATATATGTCTTAACTATTTTTTACATCAGAAAGTCGAAATTGACGAGCAGAGATGGGTTCCATTTCATGACTTTTGAATTAATCAAGTAACACGTGGTGAAACGTGAAGTCTCCGGTGCTCAGAGAGCAGATTGCGTTGCGTATTGGCTGATCTTGTTTCGCCATTTGTTCTCCAAGAGCCCAGTCGGATTATCTTACACTATAAACTAAATCGTCCGCAAATGGGTCAGAAAATTCGATACATTTTGAAAGGGTGGCGTGCAGAGGTTTCATGGAAGTCACCTCCTTGGAAAAGTTCCCCTTATATTGTCTTTAGTGTGGTTGTTTCCCCTCGTATATTCTCTCAGAATGTTCACTGACCTATCGAACCAAAGAAGTTTGAGAGAAGATGTAGAGTTAGTTTGTTTAAAAGATCATTGGACTGAAGTCCGGTAAAAGCTTGTTCGGCGTCGAAGTACGTCGCTCGACGGAAGTGATTAACTGAAGAGGTTACTTGTGGAAAGGAACGTGGATTGTTCCATAACATAGTAACCTAAGTTGCGAGCTTCGGAGAAGAATTAGAGAAAGGGATGGCTCACCTGCCATCTTGTCAGAGTCAGCTGAATGCCTCTACTCCATTCAGAACCGTGCCGGGCGGCCATCGCTCGTGACCTCATTCTCGGGTTTCATTAGTATCATTAAAAATCTTGATAAATGTGGATTGAGTGGTGATACAATTGTACCTAATAGTCTTGCAAATGTACGGAACACTCAATGAGTATGAGTTATGATTGATGTTTAAGGTTTCATGTCGCTGGGTGATAACACGATGCCTGGAAATTACGGACAGAAGGATCAAGTGCAGGCGTTGAAGTGGTTGAACCGGTACATCAAGTTCTTCGGAGGAAATAGCAAAAGCATGACGGTCTTTGGTGAATCGTCAGGAGGAGCAAGTTCTCATTTACTGTTGAAATCGCCTCTTTCAGAAAGTACGACTTTAGATAGCATCTTCATTCCACGCACGCTCAGTTACAGTTCTAGTGAATGATTCTAATGAGATCGGTTTTTAGAATTAGTCGCCAGGGCTGTGTCCCATTCTGGAGCAATTAACCACGTATCGACGATGTTGAAAACCGATTTCGTCAAAAACAACACGCTAACAGTCGCTGTTAAAGTCGGTTGCACGGGCCCAGGGAGCCGTAAGATCAAAAAATGTCTGCAGGCTGTCGACGCTGAAAAGTTGATGGATGCAATTGCCGAAGTATCAGAGGTCAGTCGCACAAACATGACAAAATATCTTACCTATTGACTTAATGTATAGTTTGGTACTCCTGCAGCAGCACGTATTGAAAGTAATATACATATACGGGTTGTCACGTTACACACTAGACCAATGACAGCAGTTAACTTTTGAAGACAGGAAGAGTTCGGGGATGTGCAATGTAATACCCAGGCTCTCAGACCTGACTAGCACGCACGCTACTTGCTTATATTTCTTCTCATCTTTACTAACATGTCTATGCTGATTTCTGACATGGCATTTCTTCCTGTGTTTCTGCACTAAATTTTTCCGGATAGCTTTTTTGTCTGATGCTATTACAATTAATTTTTTTTAAGTTCGTGTGACGCATCATTCCACAATATCTACTTCACAAGCATCTAAACCAAAATGTGTTTCACTCAGTTTACCTGAGTTTGATAGATCTTAACTCAATATTCTGCAAGAGAAACAAATAGCGCTCAATGCTTTAGAGTTCATTAGGCTACTACTACCCAAGCCACAACCTTTACTGATTAAGCGAAGTAGAGCTAATTTATCAGACTGTCAACATGATTTTTTTGAGAGGGTTCTTATACAGAATTCTGGAATTGTATAAAACAGTAAAAAACGACGTTAGTTTGAGTTGTGAGGTTGCTTCCAATTTTTTAATTATCATTATTAAACTTGCGCCGTACAGGTAGCTTATCTGACTACACCTGTGATCTGTTTGGTGTCACATGAGTTAGGTTTATAATGAAAAAAAAAAAAAAAAACGGCTCTAAATTCGCTTTCCGTCGACATTTCAAATAATTTATTGTGCTTCGTGTTTGATTTATTCGTTTTTCTCAAGTCTGAACAGCGGCTTACAAAATATGTACGTAACACTTCAGAATCAGATGACTGTGGTTGTTGACTCAGTGGAACGCTCAAGTCTCGCGGGAGAAGCATTTTTCATCATCGCCATAACGAGCTGCCCTGCAAAATGCCACGTGCCATCCGCCACACCAATTCTTTGAAACTGATTTGCATAACACGTGCTGCCCACACTAGTGAATTAATTACTGCGCAATTTAAAATTTGAGAAACATCAGAATTTGATTCCTCGTATTTTGTATTTTTGTGAAGGATCCGATTCAGTTGTCGTTCGCTCCAGTGATCGAACCCAAAACCGTCAAAAACCCTTTCGCGACTGAAGATCTGGCGATTCGCTCGACCTCGAAGCCCTGGATCAACACGTTTACAAACGGCGAATATCAGCTCTACGTCATGAGTGAGTTTTACTTATTTGTGTTGCACTACACTACTTCTCGAAACGACAATCGCTGTGGGAAAACATCTTGCGATTTAAATTCGGTCTTGAAAGCTTTTCACCAGCGCCCTGCGTCATAGCTTCATTATTTTAGAGTTAGGATCATGAGAGGGGAGGAGGGTAGCACCGTTGGATGGTTGTTAATACAGGAATGATGGGTTAGGTTGAATGAAGACAGACTGTTTGGAATACCGCATTCTTTTCAGCGGCTGAGGGATTGAAGGATTAAATCACCTCGAGTGCATTGTCCAGCCATTTTTAACGACGGTTTGACGTTGGAGTAGAAATCAAGGATGGTTTCGAAAAGTAACTTTTTCGTTCGGACAATAATGTTTTAATGTGCTTTGCAGTGCTGACAACAAGCCCAAACTACGTCAGAAACGCTGCTAGGAATCTCGAAGCGTATTTGGAAAACTGGCTCCGAATGCACATCAGAGACAGATCTAAATTGCGCAAAGCAGTACAAGTTTTGAAGAAGATGTACTTCAGCGCCAAAATGCCCTATGCGCTTTTCCTCGAACAGCTAGCTAAGGTAATACAAGTTTAATAAAAGAACAATAACGATAATTCTCCGAAGGACAATAATTGTGCAAACCCGATCCAGTCATACAGTTCTTAGTTAGGTGGTGAAAACCATTCCGCCCATGAACGAAGTTTGTGACTGTTCCGATCATTTTTTGGAACAGTTTCCTCACCTTATGGTCTTACGCTTTTAGAGCAATACCTGGAATGTATTCACTTTCTAGCCACAGCTTGAATAAATCTCTGTTTTCCGGTATTCATACATCAGCTACCAGCTCTTTGTTCCTTTCGACTGTGATGTTTTTAGCGCTAGCTTGAGCCTTTCTCGCCTTGCTGATAGAACGACGGTAACGGACGTGCATCTGCTCCTTACAATTCCCGCTGGGCAGGTCAAAGCTCACAGGGCGTTTTTTGCCTCAACCATATATTACACACTCCACTAGACACTTCCACAAAAGTCTTCCTCTCAATGCGAACCTGGTCATCTGTGGATTCACAATCGATACCTCTTTGGGCTCGCTCCCGACGCTGAGGCCCACTAGATCCTTACCCTTTTGCATCAGTGCTCTTAAGGCCCTGTGCGTTTTTTGAATTGCATTTCGTATTTATTGTTAACCTCCTTAGCTCCAAGTGTTGTCCTCATTAATTATGTGGGATTCTTCCTCTTCAATAAACGAATAGGCTGGAGGGAGAAGAAGGCGTATGGAGGGTATTGTGTTATGATCCAGGATGTGGCGCTACGTGAGTTGCTTACGGTGACTTTTGGGCATGCACAAATGTGATCCATACCTGTTATATTAATCCGACTGCTGCATTACGCCACCAGTTTCTATGACACGTCATTAATCCAATAACAAATGTGTCGACTCAACTTGACTAGTTTGGTTTTGTTTTGGAGTAAGAACAGGTTGATTCATAATTACCTGAAACTGTGCAATAAATGTAACTAATATAATCCTGTGTTAACCCAGATGCATGCAGATAATAACTTCGTGTACCCTGCTCTCTTCAACGCTAACAATCACGAAGGACCTACTTGGCTCGCTCAGCTGGAATACAGCTCGAGCGTATCAATGATGTCACCGCAATTGGGCAGTAAGCACCTTGATTCTCTCAGCCACGTACTACATTAGCCATAAAACGTTAAATGAGGGGTTTAGAACGATCATATTTTCTGTTATCATATGTTCTATTACTTGTATTAGCCCTACACGGTGTGAAGGAATGTTAAGTCTTCGGTTGAACTATTTTCCGAGTTTTCTTCAGACCTAAACTTTCCCAGGACGACTGAATCTGAAAAACACCATTTGAAAATATGGTTCTCGTGTGACCTGGCCTTCAAACCAACACGGATCGCCAACTTTTTCGTAGTGTTCCCCTATAATTCCAGAACTGTGAACCCGAATCTTCCCCAAAAAACATGTCGATAGTCAGGTAGCGCCTTAAGTAGAAGGAGAACGATAAAATAAGTAATTTTATTTATTAGTACCGGGCGTTGTACCACCATTCCCTTCTTACATGGAAATCGGATATTTGCATCTGTTTGGCCTGTGGACACATGACTGTGATATTGCACGTGATATTAGACTGTGACTGTTGTAGGGTTTTTACGAACTAGCCGTGACGGTGTAACTAAGCGTCACTATCTGTCCCCACATACTTTACCGTACTCTTAGGTATTGATGATGTGGGGTTCCGATGGCGTCTACGGAAGATCCCCATCAGATCTTTACTGCATCCAGCTGAACCAGTTTAACCACCGAATCGTTAGATGTGTGGTCTTCGAACTCATAGGCGTAATGTGAATGGGTACTCTCTGCATAGCAAGGCAAAAAACAACGTAAAGTGATAAAATGAGCTTTTGCGCTGCTTAGGCAGCGGTTTTTCTCACAGTGTTGTGAGAAGAGGTACTGAGGCACGTCGGCTAGGGTTGTTTAATTGAAATTACCAGAAACTTTGAACCAACTAACATCTACCCGCGTTCTTATGGAACGTTTTCGTTTTGTTGATTGAATTTTGGAATTTCGCAGTCGCTGGTCACGCTGCACACTCACACTTTTACTTCAACCGAGCTGGAAGAGCTGGGGTTCTGTCACCATATTTCGTCTCCGTTTCAAAGAGATTGATCAAGTACTTGGTGAACTTCGCCAAATTTGAGTGAGTAAAAATTTTACTACACAAATTCAAGTAGAGTTAAAATCAAGAAAAACTGATTGCTTCGTTTTACATTTTAGCAACCCCACGCCCCCAGGCTCCGACCTCATCTGGCCTGAGTTCAACTCTACTGAAACCTTGAGAGTGCAAGGAGGTAGAGACGTGATTGGGAATGACAACTTCTACAAGATGCTGAAGAAGAAGTACGATTTCTGGTTTTCGCTGATCGCTTGGAGTTAGGTGTTGGAGTTGTATAATTCGAAAATAAACAACTGAAATGTGAAGTCTGGAAGACCAAAACCGGATTCAAAAACTGAGTTTATATGCAATTATAATCAATACCCGAGTAGTGCACGGTGTCTTAAGAGCACCAGTGGAGTAAGAAAAGATAGGGAGATCATAGTCATATATACTTCAAGAGATGGTTCAGTATTCCTGGGGTGTCGGGTTTGCAAGAAGAAGGTTACGAGATTCACTCTCTTTAACGATTTTACTCAGCTGTTTCTTGATAATCGATGAACTCATCCGCCAATCGCGAACAGGATTGCGTCGTTCATCGAGGATGATGAGCCTACCAGCCAATTCTGCCAATGCGTACCTTCGTTACAACCTCAATCGTCTACAGCGTCCCGGGAGATAACAGTGCTGAGACTAGCGCCTTCCCAAGTACGCATGTACACAAAGTTAACACGGCGGAAAACGATAGGGGAAAAAGAGTTGGAGGACGATAAAGTGAACATTGGGGTTATTAAATCTCATGACCTGATTTCATCATAAATCTAGCGAGCTCTGATGACGTCAAGCTGACAGTTAACAGTGGTGATCGTCTTTTGAATGTTTTATGGTAAATTAATATACTTGGTGACGATTTGAATGGAATTATCTGGAAGGATTTCTCGTATGCCCGCTCATCTTTAGTCGACAGGTTACCCATTTATTTGTGGAACTTGCGCCCAGAAGCGAAACTTCCTGAAAAAATAGTTATACTACCCTTCGATCTTTTCGTTTTGTGACGTGATAATCCTTAATAACTGATATAAATCAAGGAGTAATAACACGGTTTGCTACTTGCAACGTGTTCTAAAAAACTTTGTGCATAATCAAAGAAAAAATCTTCTGCTGATTAGCATTATTTTCTGTCGGCTGTTCAATAGACATGAGACACAACATACACTACATTATATTATAGTATGAGATATAGATGTTGTAATGTTCCACTTGGGGGAATAATCTTTTAAATTAATTCGCACGTAAATATTTCGAAGAGGTTTATTTTAAGAGTAACATGAACATCCATCTTGTCTCCTTCGTAAGGAGGAAGAGGGTACAGCGGAAAAAAGGAGGGAAGCTCGCAGGCTTACCAACCTCTGCAATAGTTAGTAATCTTCGGACATTACACCTCTCCCCCTTAAGTATGGAGTATCATCAAATAGTATATAATATTATAGCGCAAAAAATAATAACTTCTACGTACTTCACCAGTTTTTATATAAATTAATCTCAATGTTCTTCCACTTCCTGTTTAAACATATGACATATGACAATAAGTAATACATAAATCAAGTCATCTCCTCTATAAGTCTTTTTACAGGTTTGATTTTTCTACCAGCTCTTGTGGTAGTAGTAGTAGTCGTAGGTGTTTTTTCACCCAGCATTCTCTTACTTTGTGTCGGGGTTTTCCCCTGATTTATCTCATCCATATCAAATCCTAAAAAGGGAGGACTCGAGGAAACAGGGGACCCACGAGAACTGTGCGAGTGCGAACCAAGGTCAGCATTCGGCGTTTTGTCTGAGCATTGGACAGCGCCAGCTAAGCAAACACGCTTTCTAAGCTGGTGTACATGCCTAATCCAAGTTAACTCTAATTCTGGGACAAACACTTGCATACGTCTAGGCCCTAAAATGCTTTTGATTATGCCTGGCACCCACTTGTCTCCTCCTGATCGAAAATCGCGGGCCCAAACATAATCATTAATGTAAAATGGCGGGAGCTCTACACCACCGTGATTTTCTATCTGCTTTTCCTGCTGTCTCCGAACATGTGCTGAAGTCGTAGGCGGTCGCATTAGGTCTAGACAACTTCTAATCCGGCGACCTAATAGGGCCTCCGCCGGGGATATACCCGTGGTTAGGTGTGGGTTGTTCCCATAATCCAACAAAAACCGCTGAATAACTAAATCAAGCGATTGATGGTGATCCACTTTCCCTAAAGCTGCTTGAACGGCCCGTTTGATCAAGCGAACAGCGTTTTCCGCAGCGCCATTTGTGCGTGGGCTGAAAACAGCTCCTGACTTGTAGGTGACACCATTTCGTGAGAGAAAAGTCTGAAATTCGTTGGACGCAAAAGACGGATAATTATCAGACACCAAAACTTCAGGCAATCCAAAACGGGCGAACAGTTCGCGCAAAATTTTAATGGTCGTGGCGGCCGACATCGACTTAGTCGGAAAAGCTTCCACCCACTTGGAGTGACTATCTACAACGACTAACACATAGTGGCCATGGATAGGCCCAAGATAGTCGATATGTAGACGAATCCAGGGAACAGTAGGCCATGTCCAAGGAACGAGTTCTGCTTTTGGCGGGTTATCTTGCCCACGAGCGCAATTCTCGCAGCCAGCAACCAACTTTTCGATATCTCGATCTATCTGAGGCCACCATACGTAAGACCTAGCTAATGCTTTACATTTTACTATACCCATATGTGATGAATGTAGCTGGCACAGCACTGCCGAACGTAATTTTTCGGGTATTACTAACCTATACCCCCACATCAACACATTTTTATCGACGTGCAGTTCATTTTTATGGCGAAAGTACGGCACCAAATCGTCGGGTACCGAGTCTGGCCAACCGAATTTGGTATAATTAATGGCTTTAATTAACGACGGGTCCTGTTTGGAAAATTTTAGCACCTCGTTAAATTTCACAGGTAACTCATTATTTTCGAAAATATAATTAATCGTTAAATCTGGATCCATTTCTGGAGTAGTCGATTCGGGTAGAGGTGCTCTAGAGAGCCAGTCAGCTATATTTTTATTTGAGGAAACGTGCTCCATTTCGTATGTATAATTAGATAAAAACTGAGTCTAACGTTGGAGGCGATTAGCTGCACACAATGGAATCCCGCTTTTGGGACCAACAATCGCTAAAAGCGGCTTGTGATCTGTGATCAGAGTCCACTTACGCCCCCACAGATAAATATGAAATTTGTGGACGGAGTGGATGATAGCCAGCGCCTCGCGATGTATCGCTGAATACCCCTTTTCACTCGATGATAACGAGCGACTGGTAAAAGCTACCGGTAATTCAACTCCACCAGGATGAACTTGACTGAGGACACCAGCAACCCCTACATTAGAACCATCCACCGTTAATCTCAACGGCAATTCCGGGTCGTAATGAACCAATGATCGGTGCAGTTTTACTAAACTTTGCATATTTTTAAAAGCAAGATCACAATCCTTGTCCCAAGACCACTGTGCATTTTTCTTAAGGAGACGGTACAACGGATGTAAGGTTTTGGTAACGTTAGGGAGAAATTTAGAAATATACGTCACGAACCCGAGATACGCCTGAAGTGTTTTTACGTCCCGGGGCTTCTCAGCCTCCAACACACAGCGAACCTTTTGATCAGTAGTATGTAGACCGTGAGAATCAATCCTAAATCCCAAATATTCGACCGACTCCTGGCCAAACACACACTTATCCTCGGCACCGTCAAACCTGATTCCTCTAGCCTCGATAAAACCAGTTCAATTTTGGCAATCAAGTCTTCCAAATTTTTACCTCCAATTAAAATATCATCTAACAGGATTGCAATAGAATCAATACCTGCCAAAACAGCTTCTAATTTCTTTTGAAATTTACTGGGACCCGAAGCAATTCCAAACGGTTTTTTTCCTTATAAACTGAAAATGGCAAAATCGCCGCATTACAGCCTGTGTCTATTTCGAAATTTAGCGATACGTTATTAATAACAAGGTCAACAGTGTATGGGGGAACTGGTTGAGTCGATTCAGCAATCCTAAATAATGGTTCTGCAGTTTCCGAAATTAAGTAATGCGATTTTGATGATTGAGCACGTCGTGTTCCATGATTTTTCTTCGACGTTTGGGGTTTCTGTTTTGCAGCTTTATTAATACAGTTCTGCTCACATACCTTTTCGAGATGGTTACCTGAACATCGATTACAAACTGCATTTTTATGCCAGCAAGCAGATTTTGTGTGAACATTGCCGCAAATTCCACAGGAAGGTTGCTGGTCTGGAGCAGTGGCAGTTCCTCCAGGGCCAGATTTCTTCTTGAAAGGACGTGTCCAGGAACGGGACGTCGACGTTCGAAAAACAGGTTCCCGTTTTATCTCCTTAGCCAGTTCGTACTGATGGGCTGAAGATTCCTTAGCCGACGCGAGTTGTAAGGCTTTCTCCAGGGTGAGCTTTGCAGGATCCTCTTCAAATAGTCTGTCCTTTACCGGGCCTTTCGGTAAACCAAGGATGAATTGGTCCAACACGTGTTCATCGAGGCTCCGGAACTGACAACGACCGCTCAAATTACGAACTCGGGCCAACCAGTCTTGAAGAGTCTCACTGCGGTCTCGAACTGCGGTGAAAAAACGATAGCGAGCCGCAAACACGGATTCCGTCGGTTTGAAATGCGCATCGAACAAACCAACTAGATGCGTGTACGTTTTTGTTTCAGGGGCCACCGGCACGCAGAGGTTAGACACTAACCAGTAGGCATCTTCTTCCAAACTATTGAGGAATAACGCTTGCTGTTGTTCTAAGTCAGCAATTTTGTTTGCTTTAAAAAAGTTTTCCATTCGTGGCTTTGCTGTAAGCCAAGAATTTTTCGAAGATGAAAACGAGTGGAGCGTGCCAACAAACGACGTCATAATCGACTCGGCGGAAACGTGAAACAGCAAAACGGAGAAGTAAAACCAGTTTTCCCGATTTTCGCGCACGAAATTACGAATACTCGCGGACAGAATGTGGAAACTTCGACTCACACTTCCGCGCACCAATTTTCCTCGTCGCCAATGTAATGTTCCACTTGGGGGAATAATCTTTTAAATTAATTCGCACGTAAATATTTCGGAGAGGTTTATTTTAAGAGTAACATGAACATTCATCTTGTCTCCTTCGTAAGGAGGAAGAGGGTGCAGCGGAAAAAAGGAGGGAAGCTCGCAGGCTTACCAACCTCTGCAATAGTTAGTAATCTTCGGACATTACAGATGTAACATCAAAGAGTTAAAGGGTTCGACTGATAAAACTCTCTTCGAGGCACAGTCATATCGATAAGGAAACAGACCTGTATTAAAGGGTTGCATTCTTCCTCTCGCTACATTTGCGGTGTTATGTCTTTTTTTGGATAGTCTAGTTCGAGTGTATTGCTATTTTCAGTATTCTCAGATTCAAAGGGAGAATCGAGCGCGGAGGAGTTATTAGGAATTGCTAGCCACAACTGATTTACGTGGTGTTTCCAAGTTTGTCTTCATCGTGAGTTGTGATAACGTGCGTCTGATTTTTCAGCTTGGGGACGATGATCTCAGAAGTCCATTTTGTTTCGTATTCAAGAAAAATCTCCTGCCCATACCTCTTCAGTCCGGTATTTAGAGAGGGAGTATTTCCTCCTTCTGTCGAGGATATCATCTGGTCGAAAATTAACTTAGGTCGTTGTTTCAACATCATACATGCTGGATTTTCATCTATCGCGGCATGAAAGGTGTAATGATTAATGCATGCTTTTGGATGCATCTCCTCACGAGCTTTCCAGCAGGTTTGCAGGTGAAACGGAACCTCAAACGGATGAATGATACCCAAACGGCCCACGTCTCTTCCAGTTTCCCAATTTCATTTTCTGCAGTTGCCAAGGTCGTGAAGAAATTTCCGATCCATCAAAAGACCATATCCGGTGTTTTTATGGATCCCAAGTAATCGACACGAATTCTATGGACAAGAATCTTGACGACGCTTCCCATGGTACGATTACTGATTTCGGTGGGACATTTCGGCACTGGTTAGCTTCACGTTCGATATCCAAATCTGATGAAGGCCACTAAAAATAGGACCCTGCGAGGGGCTTCATTCTGGGCAAGCCATAAAGGCCTTCCTTAGCTTTTTCGCACCACCTCAAACAGCCCTGCTCTATGGTGACATGCTCCTGACCTCTGGCGAACGGCGAGAATTTTTCTTCCTTGAGGAGTTTCTTACCTTTCAGAACTCCAGCGGACACAACTGAGAGTACCGTTGAATCCCGATGACGAGGAAAGAGCGATCTTCATTGACGAAACAAAAATAATTAATTTCGTCTGCCGAGTCAGTCTGGATAGTTTTTTGCCAGTCGATTCGTGAAACTTAATCGGCACAATGGTCTTCCTACGATTTACAATAAATGGTACGTACAGAAAACTTCAAATGACATGATAATAACATAAAACTCTTATTTGTGGGAAAGCGGCGGGAGCAGCAAAATAAATTACCACAACAGTTCGACGAAAATCGATTTCAGCGCAGTTATTTTTCCATATAAACGCCGCTCGAATGACCATCTATAGAAAAACTTACGTTGTAGTCCAACTAAATACCTATGAGACAAACATTTAATAATACTCATAAGATATATAGGAACTAATACAGAAATTCTGGAATTTCAATCCATTTGTTACAATTTCTCACAATTTGATCATTTAAAATTATTTAAAACCCTCAAAGAAAATTACAAAGACAGTCTCTTAAATCATCTGTTAACTGACTGTGACTCAATAATTCAAGTAGGCGCAGTGCAATAAATTCCCATAACCATAAGGGCGTCCCGCTGTTATGTAGAACGTTGTTATAAACAGAATGAAAACAGAATTGATTAGTTGCTAGTGGCAAGGGAATCGATGAATGCGCGTGGGGCCAAGGAAAGTTGTGTGATTCGTCGCACCGTATATTTAAATTAGGATTATCTAGAGCCTAATGCTAATCCGTGGGCGTTAATAACTTTGTCCATCTTTCACATGTTACTTTCCACTTTTTCCCGATTGCAATCCATTTTCAAACGCGTGTCTTAAGAACTGTACTACTTTGACAAACGTTTGGTTCGCTTTCTCACCTCTTTTCAATAAATTATTTTTACCATTTTCAGATGATTTCTTAACTTCCCTCAATTCGTGGTTTTTAATTTTGCAACTATTTTTCACTTGATTTCATGAGATGTTCGATTTATTTTTCGATGTACCAGCACTTCATTTCGTTTCACAGCTCTCGGCTCACAATCCTCAACTAAAAATATGACTGTACCTCGTGGTTCCTGGAAAATTTTCGTGAAGCTGTTTAGATTTATGTTCTTGATTCACACTTGGTTCACTTTCTGGATTTATCACAGTCAGTACCGTCAATAGTGTCAGAATAAACCAAAATTAGATAAACTAACATCGTCTCGCCATGTAACAAATCACCAGTAACATATTCATATTGATCGTTATGGTGGAAGTCAATATGCCCCAATTAGTCGATACTCAAAACAGATAGGAAGCAAACAGAGCCAACAATTTCAAAACAACTGACGTAGTTGAGAACGATTCTTCGAGAACTAATCAAAGACGTAATTAGTTTACTGAAGAAGGGAACATACTAATTAAGGCTGCCGGGTCTAGGAAAAATATGGCAGGCAGAGTCTGTTGTGGCAGAACGTCTGCAGTGGTAGGGGGAGGGGGGCAAAGTCAACTTCACATAGGTTTTTAAAGGCCCAGATTCGTCCGTAGCTCAGTTGGCGCTTGAAAATGATGATCATCGTTGCACTTGGGTTGTTCGCAACTTGTCAGGTCACCGCCGCTGTGGGACCTTTGGTGACGATCCCTTTGGGGACGCTTGAAGGATGGGAAGGACTTTCGAAAAATGGAAGGAACTACGAGGCTTGGACTAAAGTTCCGTACGCTCAACCACCACTGGGCCCTCTTCGATTAAGAGTAATATTTTTTGTTGTGTGTAATGCCGAATTTTAGATGTAAAGTGACAACATCTAGATACAAAAACCACGTGCGAATAATGACTAGATGAATGAATACGAGCTGCCATCCAATCATTGAAGGGCAATCCTGACCTGTTGCTATCCAGTGCCTACCCTCCCAGCCAATAAGAGACACTAACTGAAGACCAGGTGTTTCACGGGGTACTGTGGCCAAAGCAGAACGCTCTCCTCTCAGACGCCGTGCAATTGTATTGTGTAAACATGGTAAACAGATGGTGATATAGGTCCGCTAAACTAGGTTGTATTATACAATGCGGATGTAACATAACGAGAAAAAAAGTAGAAACTTTTTATCGCAACAGGTATCTTGAATTATGGTATTGCACCAAACTGGTGTTATTTTTAGGAGAGACGTCTACGTTCTTAACTGATGGGAGGGCTATGCAAATTATTCTTTATGGTGGCTTATGGACAGGTCTGCTGGCAGTGTAAATGAGCTTTTCTGTGGAGACAGCTTCGGATGTTCTTTCTGTTTACCTATACGTTAATTATTTTTTTACAGTTGTTTTTGCATGATTGAGGAGAGCAGAAGTGCAAGCGTGTATATATCGATATATTTACTGTTCACTGGAAACTTTCAGGCTCCGCAGAAGCCTTCAAGCTGGGAAGGCGTTCTAAAGGCAACCAACGCAACGCCATCGTGCATGCAGAGCAATACGGGACCTCCTGGACTGTCTGCCACTGGCTCGGTAACTGAGGACTGCCTCTACCTGGATATCTACCGGCCAAAGGTAACTGTTTTTTAGTTTTTAACATTCAGCCAATGCCTTACAACAGCATCTGTGACAACTGCGACTGTAACAAACTTTGTCCGTGTTAGAACGTACCGCTCGGCAAATTACCCGTCTTGGTTTATGTTCACGGAGGAGCATTCTCAATCGGCAATGTAGCGGGGAAAGACAGCGCAGCGTATTTGATGGACGAAGACGTCATACTGGTACAAGTTAGCTACAGACTTAATGGCTTTGGTAAGTGTACAAATATTTCGGTGATACTTCAAGGAGTTTTCATTAATTATGTTTGTGGTTTTTTAGAAATTCTAACCCCCCCCCCCAGTAAAGTAGAAGAAATCACATCGACGGGTTACCTTAGTTGCTGGTCATTCCAAAAACAAGTCACTCCCCGAATCATCATTATCTAACTACTCTATTGTTTATGGCTCTACCGATTATTGATTCATCATAATAAGCAGTACTCTACAGTTACTCTGTCGCATAACCTCCCTGTTCCTTGAGCGCTCATTCCATCACTTTACCAACACCAATCATCACTCAACTGACCGCTGCTTCTGCAAATGACACCATCAATACTCATAGAGTACACGAAGGGGTGACTGTTTTACAATGCAGTTATTCAATTACTCGATTATTCTCGCATACATCACTCGATTACTCTCCCATACAGTTACTTTATCCCCGACTAGTTGCTTTTTTTCTTTTTTTGGTAACGTAGGAGGACGGGTCTGCTACTAGTGGCCCCATGTATTTACGTCTACGTGTTGAGGTACCGACCTGGAGCTGTTTAGCACATTGCAGCAGGTCGGCCCTTACGCCTCTCTGCTATGGCAGCTCTTACTTCATTTCCTTCTCCCCCTCAGGAGAAGCGTTTCTGGTAGCTGTACTCAGATGGTCCACTTGATGAGTACAGAGCTTTCCACTCGGTTGCCAGGAGATTAATTGGGAAAACACCCGCAGGGGTCCCTGGTATTCATAATGAATTATTCGTTTCCATCCTCTATTTTCTCGTAGAATCACTCTATCAACCGATCACTGGATAATTTATCATCCAACTGCACCATCCTAGAACCTCTCCATCATCAGAGTACTCCATTATGCAATGACATCATTCTACAATCGTAACTACCTGTGAGTTGAATGCTTAGTATGCGCGCATGTGTGTTTAGGTGGGCCAGTTGCAGTGGACAATTATAGCGTGGTTCCTTCGTCTGTCCTGGATGGACCAAACCCCACTGCTGCCAGCGAGAAGTTGTAAGGGAGCTCTGGCCTTCCACGGTCGTTGAGAATAGACTTGAGAGCAGAGAGTTGTGGTATCTGGCATCTCTAGAGAATATAGAGGCCCTGTTAAGCCTTAGGCGCTATAGCTTCAACATTAATTTATGCCAGGAGTCAGTCATACGGGGTTCTTTTCTAAGAATAGAATGCAAACAACAGCGCTATATGAGTTATGGTTGATGTTCAAGGTTTCATGTCGCTGGGTGATAATGTAATGCCTGGGAATTACGGACAGAAGGATCAAGTGCAGGCGTTGGAGTGGTTGAACCACTACATCAAGTTCTTCGGAGGAAATAGCAAAAGCATGACGGTCTTTGGTGAATCGTCAGGAGGAGCAAGTTCTCATTATCTGTTGAAATCGCCTCTTTCTGAAAGTACGATTTTGGATAGTATCTTCATTAAATAACATTCAGTGACAGTTCCTGTAAAACTAATGAAATCGGTTTTTAGAGTTCGTCGCCAGGGCTGTGTCCCATTCTGGAGCGATTAACCACGTATCGACGACTTTGAATACCGACTTCGTCAAAAACAATACACTAACAGTCGCTGCTAAAGTTGGTTGCACGGGCCAAGGGAGCCTTAAGATTCAAAAATGTTTGCAAAGCATTGCAGCTGACAAGTTGATGAACGCAATTACTGAAGTATCAGAGGTCAGTAATACAACACCGTTGCATACAATATTACATGTCTCCTGCTCAAAACTTATTTGTCTATGCCGTACCCACGACTAACGTGGTTCAAAGAGAGTATTACAGCAAGATACGTAAGTACGTGACTACTGCGTGGTGGCTCAATTAATGGCTGAAGTCTCAAGGAAGGTCTATTTTACAACGTTGAATTAAATTTTGCTCAATTCGGAATTTCTAATTTGAGAAATATTGACTGATATTTTATTGTGTTTGCCAAGGATCCAATTCAGCTGTTCTTCGCTCCAGTGATCGAACCCAAAACAGTCAAAAATGCTTTCGCAACTGAAGACTTGGCGATTCGTCCAACCACAAAGCCCTGGATCAATACGTTTACCAATGGAGAATATCAGCTCTACAACATGAGTGAGTTAAATTTAACCTGCACGTTTAACTAAGAGAAAAAAAACAGTTCAAAACAAAAATATATGAGACAGCAGGTTTTTACGGATCTCTTTTGTGCAGAGGTAGTAGGGGATACTGAAACCAGGAGATTGGATTGTTGAAAAGCCAATGACATCGACAAAAACTTCAACTCTGGAGGTTATTTAAATTTTAATTGTTTCTACGCCTCTTTTTTAGATTTGCCACTATTATTTCACGTTTTTTTTAGTTTTGTGTCTTTCCTGGCTGTCTTTACAGTTACAAAATGATTGAGTATTTGGGAAGTTGCCGTCATTAGCTAAAATTATTCGAAACCTGTAATCTGCAGCTTTTTCTCAGAACCCCTGAACTTACATTCATCATTGCTTTCTGTAAACGACTCTTCGTTCTGATGCCCCAGACTACTTCATGAAGCGATACAGTGTGCATCAAAATACCATGAGCCTGCAGATATGAGTGAATCATTTGTGGACGTTCAATAGAAGAGGGAAAAGTCGAATAGCAGGCGAAGAGAAACTCTCAAATGTAGATCACACTGAATTAATTTGATTACAAGGCAGAGTTAACTTTATCTCAATCGAATAGAATCGATGATAAGGTATTCGGGAATCACCCAGGGTATCGCTTATGAAAGTCGTAAAAATTGAACATGGACCATGGGGCATCAGAATTGGGAACTTACCTGTTGGGTGATTTAGCGAGGGGGGAACCCTCAAGACGACGCCGATTGGACCGGCCGTGGGGCTGGGAGTGATGGGGGGGGGGAGCATAATTGAGTGACCAGGAATACATTAGTTACGGTTAAGGCCAAAGGAACAGAATATTCATAACGGTTGAGAAATTAGCTGGTTGAGTGGCTGTTTACGGAGAACCGAGAAACGTCGAGGAGGTTAGCATCGAATGACCATGTTTGACCATGACCAAATAGTTTTAGAGCGTGCCAAACATCCTTTCCCACGATGCAGTTGCAAAATAAATAGTGTGGTACTATTACGAGAACAGAATGAGGAGGCATCGTTAGGTGCTTAGCTATTTAGAAATCACGTCTGTCGAAGGAAACAAAGACCAGTGGAGATTTATTTCGTTTTTATCTGCAAGTGCATGGTGCATGGGAGTCTTTTTGGAGTTACTTTCTGACGAGTATAATGTTTTAATGTGCTCCACAGTGTTGTCGGGAAGCCCCAACTACGTCCAAAACGCTGCAAACAATCTTCAAACCTACTTGGAAAACTGGCTCAAAATGCACATCGACGACCCAATTAAATTGAGAAAAGCAGCGCAAGTTTTGAAGAACGCGTACTTCAGCCGCAAAATGCCGTACGCTCTTTTCCGCGAACAGCTCGCGAAGGTAACACAACCGACAATAATTATAAACTTAAACCATTGCGCGGCTGGAGGAGGTCAATGATGAATGCACACAACCGTTCATTATTATAATAAATGATGACTCAACCGTCCCACCGAAACATAGATTTATCCACGTGAGCTACGATTTGGTTAATTTGCACAGTGTACAATGATAATCGTCGTTGTCTATAAGCTGAATGTTTGACGATAACGCGGTTTGATAATGAGTATAATGTGAACTCACGTAATGCTTGCCCCAAAACAAATGGGGAAACTAAATAACTATAAATAAAGAAAAGCCAATTCCATCTAAGCACGACTCTGGGAGAGAAAGTGGGGAGAAGGCATGCTAGTCAATGCCTAATGACACATCCAGCTGATGCTGTCTACAGGGTGCTCCTCTCAAACTACATCTAGTGCCACTGCGCGGTCGCTGCATCAAACTAGTTTTATCCACATCTACACCTCGTGGTGGTACGTACGAACACTACACTTAGAACCGAACTAACTGCAAAGACTAAAAACTCTGCATATTATGACAACGGTTTAGTACTCTCATGAACAGCTTGACCTAGTATTACTGCTCTTAGACCCATCCCAATCGATTCCGCATCGAAAAATACCAGTAAACCATACGAAACATGATCTGACTACAATGGTGTCATAGTGTTTATAATAACCCCATTTTCAGTTAAATCATCTGATCAGCTATTGTAATTGACCTGACTATTTTTACTTGTGTCATCCATTAGTCAGCTATCTTTTCTAATGAATAAAAGCCAACCTTTTGGTCTTTAGTTTACGATTCGTCTATAACAAATGGAACGAGAACTAAATATTCCAGTCGAACGTAGGCGCTTGTAGGCGCTTGCAGGCAATTGGCACGACGTGATGAGTCGAGCGGGTGGCTAGTTTTCGTGAAACGGAGGAAGGGAGTACAAACGACGAAACGTCCGCTGTAGTTCCCGCGAGTTCTTTCAATTAGTAGACTTTGGCTCACTATAATGACTGTAATTTCACTATACGCAGTTGTACACGTCTGTTACTCATTCCATTCGATTCAGAATGTAGAATTGAGGACGATACCAAACACGGCGTAGTTGCGATTAAACAGCATTTGTTAATATTTTAAACCATTTATGCCCATGACAACAATGGACATCGTCCGATCGGATTGCCCAGATGGCGGGCACAACTAGATACCTAATGGGGTTTGTGTGCGAAAGGACGGATTTATTAGATCGCGTTAAAAGTATAAAACGGCCCGGACATTGCATATTTGGAATCCTCTTGTCTTGAAACGTAAAGTATCAAATTTTGAGGGGGGGGGGTTGTAAACAATTTTTCCTGGCCGAAAACATAGGGTTATTATTCAGAATGAATAATAAACCAAAAGACAGACCAACTCGACCAATGTGGGGTATATAAAATAACTTGTACTTGTAGAAACGCAAACATAGGACGGGCAGGACGAAAAATACGAACCAAATATTCAGTACACATTAAATCTCTTAGTAGGAACAAAGACGATTCAAACTTTGCCAGCCATTTCAAGACAACTGGACACGGACCTACCAAAATAAAGGACTGCACCATCTTACTATATAAACAATACAAAAGACGAAAACTGAACATATTAGAAAACATGGAAACCAATAAACAGAAAAACTTCGATGGACAGATCATAAACGAACACAAGATGCGACACCATATTTACACCACTCAAAACTACACAAACGAAAACAACCAACTGACGGATTTACAGACCACCCTATACAAAAAAGACTTAGAATAAACAACCGACAGACTATTTAAGACGTACAATACATTCCTTTCCCTTCACCTCTAGTGGGTCTCCCCAGAGGTGCATGACCTCCTTCCACCCCTCCCCCCCTTACCGTTACTCCCGTATCCCGTTTACCTTTCTCTTAGTATATAAAGACCACAACCAACTGACTGACTTACTCGCCAGACGATGATGTCTTTACATCGACAGCGCTCGCCCACAGTATCTCACCAGCTACAGGAGACTGACTCACCTAACAGGTACGTTAACTTCAGTACTTTTCTCGATGTTGTGGAAAGTAAAAACATACTTGTTGGCGCTTAGACACACTCTATCCAATAAGCGTCTGTAGCAGCTCATCTTATTCATTCAATACTTAACGAATAGGACAAAAGATAGGTCTGGAGGGAACATGTAATTGTGTTCGTGGCATAATCTACGCATCTACAAATGTGATATCACGTGTATTTCTATTACTACCATGTTGAGTCTTGGTTTTGTAGGTGTTTTGACATACAATTGTTTCATCAATTAATTATTTACTCTAATGTTAAAATAATAGAAGTGAGGGAACTATTCTGCCCACTCAACGCTGGAGGCATTTTAATAAGGTAATAATAAATAATGAGCAATAGCTGCAACTAATATAATCTTGTGTTAATGCAGATGCACGCTGACAATAACTTCGTGTATTCTGCTCTCTTCAACGCCAACCATCACAAAGGACCTATTTGGCTCGCTCAGTTGGAATACAGCTCTTGTATATCAATGATGTCGCCGCACTTGAACAGTAAGAATATTAATAGATCTGTCAACGCAACACCCACCCGATTGAATAATATAACCCAAAACGCGCACATAGGTTGTGAAAACAGGGAAGAAATAGTCTGTTTCTACAGAATGTTTTTCTCTGCCTTGTTACCATTTCTCTCCTGTGTTTACGATGTGTGCGTTACATTGGTTTTGATTGTTTCTCCAAAGAGCTACTAGCTTCGTTCGTTTCATCTATCAACGTCGATAATCGACAACATACAACCAAGTGGCACAGTGGCTGTTGACTCCATCTGTTGGGAAACTTCCAATTACCAATAATAACCATTCATATGTAGGGATATTCTATGTTGATATGTGAGACCGTGATTACGTTCACAGCTTGTGGCGATCTGGAAAGTTGAGTTTTCAACTTGTTAATCACTACAGTAACTTCTTTTAGCAATATAGCTGCGTTCTTCTATAATTAGGCTGAGACCTCCCATCCAAGGTGCCTGCGTCTGCGTTGGTATTTTCGCTTAGTACACAAGCACCTGCGGAGGCGCAGAAGGACCTCATCTGGCTCGAAACCAGGAAGCATCTACAGTTCGACAATAGTCTGCATGGCATGAAACTGAGGCAGTATGCTGATTCACTCTACCTTCCTGTGAGGATAAAGCAGGTTTCAGAGCAGCTAAGAGATGCTAACTTCAAATCTGTTTCCATCGTATCACTGCCTTCTACCATGGCCTTGCAAGTTCGTAACAGTGTGCTACACAACACGCCAGCCTTCTATCATGTTATGCCTGAGATTACCAAGTTGAATTGCTCGACGTTGTGTAGCCCAACAACTCATGGAGGGTTTCGATCGGGCCACAACTCGGTAAAACAGACATTACATCGCTAATTGTTGACTTAATCGGTAAATCAAAGAGTCAGATTCATTCATGAAGTTAGATTCAGTATTAGTAACAGGGAATGTATTGAAATGCCGAATGATGGGGTCTCTAGGTCAGCAACAGCCGAAAACTACTGGAGTTTTACTCCTTCATTAATTTCGCTTAGAAACTATTTGAACTCGTGACGAGCATTCTAATGAGGTTGGGTACCCAGAGCGCATAGTACATTCAATTTCTTCGACCTGCATGCGATATCATGAATGGATACTACAACCAGCCAACGTAAATATTTCAAAACTCATTGCGATCATTCGGCTGACGAGTCCATTGACCTGCTGCTCCATCCACCCCTCCCCATCCCCACCACCACATAGTCGTGAAACGCTTAGGGGATGAGTGTCAGCAAATTTACGCTCTAATTTTTATGACGATTTTCTTTCGATATTTGATACAATTTTGAAATTTCACAGTTGCTGGACACGCTGCTCATACAGAATTCTACTTCAACCGTGTTGGGGATTTGTCACCTAATTTCTTTCCCGTTTCAAAGAGATTGATCAAGTACTTGGTGAATTTCGCCAAATTCGAGTGAGTACAAGTTACGAAACTTAAATTCAAGTTACTGCGTACATTCATCGACCTTCAAGAAACGTTGATGGGTTCCTTTAATTTTCAGCAATCCCACTCCTCCAGGCTCTGCGTTCATCTGGCCAGCATTCAACTCCACACAAACTCTGAGAATCCAAGGAGCTGGAGATGTCATCGGGGATGACAGTTTCTACCAGGGATTGAAGGAAAAGTACGATTTATGGTTATCACTGATCGCTTGGAAGTAAGACTTGTAATTGTAAAATTCGAAAATACACAACTGAAATATGAAGTCTGGATGATCAGTTTCGCACAATGTTGATTTCCATTTGTACCCCGAATGTTTCACCTATGTGTTAATAGCAGGAGTGCACAAAGAAGAGATGTTAAGTTGAGTCACGTCCATAATTAAAAACCGACTAACAGTGGAGAAATTCGTAATCATGCTGATATCGACGCGCTCTGCATCAAATATTTTCACAGCGTCCACATTGAGATGGCCTCGAGGTGTATCAGCAACGTACAGCTTCATACGCGCCTGGCACCTTAGGATCGAGCAATCCATGGTCTGTTCCAAGCAACACCACCCTCATGAAGCAGAGAACCGTCGGTTACAACGTCCAATCGTGAATCCGTCCCTCTATCCGAATTTATTTTGTGAGCCAGGAACGACGGCACTAGATTCAGCTCCATTTAGCCCTGAAGAAAGATTTGGGCAGAACAATGGCCACAATGTCTCTTCATTTCTAGGTGGTACCCATACTAGGTAACCCCTTCAAGGTTAATACGTGGGCCACAAGGGTATTGACAATATGATCTGTTCTATCTGCTTTCTGGTATCCCCCGAACTCACGAGCCAATATCCTCCCGGTTTGTGAGGCCGTAACGACATTTCAAAGCATGCCTCGCGTGAGTGCACAGTTGTCTGGTCTTCTTGCTTTGCGAACACTTGTTATAACATAAAATAAAGGCCAAGGTTGATCTTTTTGAAATTTGCCTCTGTTAAAAACATACCGGGGTAGCCAACCCTAGTTGTCTAAATTAAAAGCGGACTGTATTTCAAACACCCCGGATCTGATAGAATTAATTTCTCCCCCCTTGTCTGCAAACTGTGCCTCCGCCGATGCCGGGACCTCGCCGACCAGAAAAGGGAACCAATACAGGAACGGAGAAATTGGGAATCGAGGGACTCACCTTTATGAACGTGACAGACGCTTTTCCCTGGCCGGGAACCACTGGATTTAGCGACGGGAACCACTTCGTCGCGTCACAACAATACTATGCGGAAGCTTCACAAAAGGGGGTGTAACAGATTGTTAATATGTGCAATTAAAACCACGAAAAACTTGAGGGCTCTGTCTTGATCGCCCGCACGATGGAGAGTAATAGGCGAGAAGAAAGGGATGGTGGCCTGTGGGAGGTGAGGCGGACACCTGGAGAGGAAAACGATAAGGGCCAGCCGCCGGGCCCCAGGGCGAATCGGCGGGAAGCAGCTTACGTTTCCAACAGCCTCCCAAAGAAAACAGTTAGATCAGGTAGAAAACCAGATTAAGAAGTCCTGCCAGATGTTACGGATTCTCTCTGGATGGTAACAAATGGGATACTGGATTCAACAACTCATTAAACGACTGCCCTTCACTATTTTAAAATTTGTTATTGAACATTACGAGGTTAATCGCAGTTCGGGACCAGTCAGGGAGTACAAAATGTGATGACAGAGAAAAGAAAATAAGACAATCGTCTAATGATGTCACGATGTCCGGCGTTAAACTGGCTCATCCAATTCCAGGATGTTTGGCAAAGAGATGGAATGGACACAGCCCACTGGTATGTTTGCTGAGACAAGGCCACCGATTCTGTATTTGATTAACTGGGAATTTACGTTATAATGGAGCAGTAGTCTTTCAATCCTTAGTACATTACCTTATACATGAGGATAGTGTCTAGGTAGCGCATATTTTAAGTGGCTTCACTAATCCTCGCGTACGATGCAGTACACGCTCCTTTGATTCTTTCCTTGCCTCAAGGAATCTGCAACTCTTTACTGATCAATATTGGCTATGTGCTACTTTACTGGTCTGTCATTTCTAAGCGAGCCTCTCCCTATCTAGTCTGAGTACGTGCGTCATTTGCTATATGCGTCCCTCTAATTACTCGCATTCAACCTGAATGAAGACTTTTGTGTCCGCGTATACTCGAAAATTTCAATCTTAAGAATCAGGGGAGACATCAAATGGATCTTTATGCAAACGGTGCGGATAATTCCAATCTTTAGCATGTTGACAAGATTGCAATAACTTCGTTACTGCAATAACTTCGTTACTGCAATAAAACCCTAAAAGAAAGAAGTTCAGCGTCGACACTCAACAAAACAAAACGAGTAATGGTGCCTATTCACGAGAACGAGATTACCAGGTGACTTAAGTAAAGCACAAAATGAATGGATTTACTCATGTTTCTAACGGATATGAGACCACATCGCTAGTCACAATTGCCGTCAAAAGGAAATCTGAAATCACGTATAGACAAACGAGAGCACAGATAATTGTTTCAATTCACGATAACGGCATTTAGTGCACACTGCATATCGCTCCGCGACGACAAATCAGGAGAGTCTCACATCATGTCACACTTCACTGTGTAATTTAATCAATCTCCCAACAACTAAGGCGAGTGACAGACTCACGTAAGGGCTCACAAGCACGAGTTTACCAGGTGACGCAAGGAAAGCAGAAGTTGAATGGACTTTTTTTTTTACTTTTTCAGGTTTCCAACGGTTATTATTTTATATATTAACTATTTATTGTTTGCCGATCAATTTTATTTTCAACAATTCGTTGATAGTTCAGTTCAGTTTGTCGTGGTACCGTGGTTCATTCGTTTGACGTTCTTATGAACAATGGGCCTCGAGTGGAATGAATTGACGTGTAAGATGATTATATTCGAAATCGGGCAAAGCTTAGCCTTCTAATGCGGTACTTAAATTGTTGTTTCCGCCTTATATTTAACTAAATGGAACTCACTCAAAGGCGCTTTCATCTCTTACCACAACTGGAAGCAGCGCTACTATAGTGTTTATATTGTTATCATTTGCGGTCCTTTTCGTTTTGACTATTATTATTGTAGCAGTTGTTGTTACCTTCTTATTATTATTTCAGTTTTCCGATCGTTCCCGACCTCGTGTTTTCCGTGCGCTCCGCAGTTTTTATTTCCGATCCTGGTTCTTTTAAATCTTTCGCTGCATCGTCTTCACGAATGAATATTCGGGTTTTCAACATTCCAAGTCAGCTATTTTCTCTGTGTTGTGCCTGGACCAGAGCAACTGCATTTATCTTGATTTAATCTTTCATTTCCATCTTATATCTTTTCTATTCATTACACGTTGATTGCTGCTTCCTTGCCATCACGTAGACGTTGGTATTTATTTTCAAAGGGTGCCCAGGTGTTAAGCTGAAATATCACAAATCCACCAATTGGGTGCTGATCTCGCTACTCTGCACGGTACAATTATGTTAATAATTCAATTGAAATGTTCACTTTCAAGAAGACGTCGTTAATGTAAAGCTGTCAATCGTTACTTCGGAAAAGGCGTACCGAGAAAGAGGCTTTGCCGTTCACTGAACTAAGCAACTCAATGGAAAACCTTTTCGTCTTCATTGTAGACCTTATAGGGAATACGGCGAGTAAAACTGAACTGACAAAAAATGGACGAGGTCGCATGTAGGGAATAATGGGAGTAGAACCTAACACAAATAAAAACGATGTGAAGAATAATATGAATACAGGACCGTTGATTAATTGTAAACAATGGTCACTATCAAGAACCCATTCGTGATTTCGACGTACGACTATTCTACTACTGATGTCAAGTGACAATAAAAACAGCATTCCAGACCTCAAGTTAATTATCAATTGAATTATCATTCAAACTTCAACTTGATCAAGTGTGAAAGAATGACGACTATGAATATCGGCGTAAATCTTGAGATGACTATAGCATAAAAGTACTCTACGTACATTTGACAATTGGAGAGGCTTTAGTTACGCATCGGCTAGGTAATAGAGAAAACACGTTTAATATAATGATAATCAGGACATTCAATTCAATTAGCCTTTGCTCACTAGCATAATGCATTTCACGACAACCCAGATGCGAGTGGCCATTCCATGATGTCATCCCAAAAGTCGTATAACTCCATCAGTTCGTCAATGAAAGATTGATCACCCATAAAATCTGAAGGAGCATTCATCCGCAAAATTTCATTGGTGCGGTACCGCGGCCAGCTGTATGGTGAACCTGGTGGGGTTGGATCTCTGCAAAAACGTAAAAACTGTTGTTTCTAAAGACCTTGGAGTGAGAATATAATGAACGCTTTTTACCCGTTTATTTTACTTACAGTTGATACGCAAAGTCCACGAGGTACCGAATGAACCTTTTCGATACCATCACGTCGCGAGGTGATTCGTGCACGCTCCAAAGGTACGGTTCTGTGCGATTGAAGTAGAAGTCCATTTGCATGGCATGACCTGCAACTGAATTGGGAAAACCGCTTCAGATTACTACACAACGTTTTATCATCCTATTTCACAGCGGCCTCACGCCTCCGAGACCCGTCTTATTTGATTTACCATAGAAAAAAACTTTCCTTAGCTCTACGTCAATTCACTTTTTACATGGCTAATTCTATTTAATCAATTCATTTATCACTCAGTTCCTTTGAACTTGGTCAAACAACACGTCACAGCAGCAGGAAGCTGTAGCGCCTACAGTTATGGAATTTATTGTGCTGCTCGTACTCATTGCAGGACCATTATTGAGAAATTGGTATACAGAAAATTAATGAGGCTGTTTGCACAATAGGTGGGGTGCTCTGTTAGTAACCAATTACCTATGGCAAACAAGGTTAAAGGAAGAAAGAACTTTGGTTGTCTGTCCTTAAAAGAAAAAGATGTACTGAAAAGAAGGTACTGGCGTCTTGTAGGAGGAGATGGTGGCTCTTGAAAAGACGTTCTCTGATGGCAGGAGGTATACCGAAATGGCGAGGGAAGATAGAAATCGGTTATTATATATATACCACCATTATATTATATATATACCACCAAATCGGTTATTATTGCTCCGTAGATCTTTTAAGGTTCTGTCTAAAGCCTCCAAAGATATTTTATGTGCCATTGTGCATTCATCCCAAACAATCAATTTACATTGCTGCAAAACCTTTGCCATTGCAGAGTTCTTCGAAACGTTGCAGGTTGGAGTTTCATTGCTTTGCATATTTAATGGCAATTTTAGTGCTGAATGGGCTGTTCGACCACCTTCAAGCAAAGTTGCTGCGATTCCCGACGAAGCGAGTGCAAGTGCAATTTTATTTTGTGAGCGAATTGTTGCTAATATTAATGAAATCAAAAAAGTTTTTCCTGTACCACCAGGTGCATCTAAGAAGTAAATCCCTCCAGTTTCATCATTTGTTACTTTCATAAGAGTTTCAAATACATACTTCTGTTGTTCATTTAACAGTGGAAGATTTGTTTGAATTAATTCTTTCAAAGCGTTGAGATCATACAGTCTTTCTCGATGCAACTCTTGGTTAAAAGCGTCATGCATTGGACGATTGGGCGCGGTCAGGCTTAATTGAATTAATAGTTTGTTTGACATTATCAAGCACATGTCCTCAATTGAAATCAATGCTTCATTGTAAATTTCTTCACTGATTTGTATATTTGGATTTCCCATTCTATTCCGTATTTGATACAAAATATCATCACACATATAATCTTTGTACTTGATCCACAAATCAATTGGGTTTGATGGGAAGCATGTAGATATGATTATAGAAAACAATGTTCGTATTTGATGAGCGTGTGATGATATTACAGCATCATTGAGAGTTTGATCCCAATGAGCGTCATTTTCAAGCAATTGCAAACGTTGACAGGCTTCTCTGTAGGATCCACACAATTCACCATCAACAGTTCGTAACTGTTGGAATGATGTTGGGCCACGTACATTGACTAATAGCAGTCGTAAATAAAAACATTCATCATTGCTTGGATGTACTGAATAAATCCGGCCAATCGCATCGGTGGAATGTACATCTGTATATCCTGGAACTGGTTTTCCTTGTTTCCGTCGTATAAATCTCCTTGAGGATTGATTCCAGGTATAATATTTTGGCATTTCAGAATATAGCAATGTTTGTGCGGAATAATCGTTTTGGCATGTCTCAAAAAAACTGGTTAATGTAGTAGATGGTGGCTGAGCAGCTCTTTGTACTGCGTTCTGTGCTGTAAAATACACTCTTTGTCCATTTTCTAAATGCACAGCTAAGTGAACAACAGGAGGGTGACTCTCATGAATAGGAAAAGAAAATATTCGCCAAACTGCTTCATTACTACTGACATAGCGGCCGATTTGGTATTGGGTAACTTCATCACTGGAATTCTCTGCACCAATTCCAATCACAGCCATATCACTCCCTTTGGTTACATATTTGCAAATGTATTTAATAGATTTCACTGAATGGCAAGATTCAACGTTGATGTGTGCTTTGAATGTCTTTGATAAAATGGGTGAATATGGAACAATCCAACGATTATCTATTTCAATATCTTGTTGATTTAATTTGACAATTGTTGATTTTCCATTGTCTGCTGTCGATCTGCGACGATACAATGGATAACCGTCATTACCAGTAATTGTTTCCGATATTAATGTCCGTGGATATCGTTTTGAACATTTACCATCCATCATACACGGTGAATTTTGATTAAGAGTTCCACAGGGACCATGTATCATGTTTTTGATAACTACGTCATGCAATCCAGGATCTACTTGTACATTAGGGATTTCAGCTGATATCACTGCATCAACTTCATTTGGCCTTATCTTTTCAACCAACCAAATCAAAATGTGTGCATGTGGCAATCCTCGTTTCTGCCACTCCACAGAATACATCCAGCAGCGTGTCTCACCAAACACATTATGTTTTACGATGAAATCCATCAAAGATTTCAACTTTTGTCTAAAGACTCTGGCTGTAATATCATGACGATCAATGGGTGATTGCCCAGAGAATAACTCCTGCTTGATTTCTATCCATTGCGGATTGCATGTAAATGTGATGAACAAATCTGCTGTACCATAATGACGAACATACGACATGGCATCTTGAGCATATTCGTGTATATGCCGAGGGCTTCCGATGTATGTTGCTGGAAGAATAGTCATCCGACCGACATTCTGTGCATTTCCATCAGTATTAATCGCATCTCGAAGGTGAATATACTCTTCAGATCCGAGTTTGGTTTGATTCAACCTGATGAATGTTAATCTCTCCGTTTCAATTTTAACATACATGTCAACAACATATTTATGATATAATCGCCGACATTTCAATATGTGATTATCTTCATTTTCCCGAATCATTAGGCGGTATGAATAATAGTTCATTGAACTGACTTTTTTGTTGGTTTCATAACCTGTAAATAGATTTTGTTTTAATAACATTCAAATATAAAATTAAAATACATAATATAATGACTGAGATATTATCGCCATAGCTAAACTAATATTTTAGTTACCTGTAATGGGATTTATCATTTTTATTGAGAAATCGTAGCGTGACTGATGTAATGACGTGGAAGCTGATGCATTTTATCTCGCGTGCCGAAACTAATACAAAAGAAACGCGAGTTTCTGAACGCGACATTAAACTCCTCCAACTATGTATTCTGTGCTCCAACGCACACACGCACATTGTTTTGATAGATATGATCTTTGACGTTAGGAACACACCTACATTGCTTAGACAACAGTGAGTGCTTGTAATTTAATATGAAATAAAGCAATAAAGCTCAAACTGACTACGTTTTAGTTACAAATCATTTGTATGGGAAAAAGAAAATGGCTATTTTTAGGGTTTTTCCAGCAATAATTCTTTTTTCTCGCCGTAAAAACCATCCTTGAACTTCAACGAACATTTTAAAAAAAGATTTGGCCAAATTGGTCCAGGCGTTGTTGAGTTATGCGCTTACCAACACATTTTGCGATTCAGTTTTATATTATAGATAAGGAAGTAAAAGATGTGGTTGGCGAGTGAAACCTGCCCTTGGTTCATTCAAGTTGCAAAACCACGAAGATGTGGACTACATATCTTAGTTTTGAATGCTGAACGTAATGAACGTATACGATGATTTATTTAACTATGTAATAGGATGGAGTTCTGGCTGTGATGAGGTGTTGCTGGATCCTAATAGGTGAGGACGCAACAAACAAGAGGGATGTTAGGAGGGTTGCTTAGGTCACAGCACCCGTAATGGCCACTAACTGCCATGAGAATCAGACTGGAAGAAATCTCCAACTACTGATGAGATGGCATTTCTTATTGGAATAAGTTCCACTTGTTTCCCAAGGTGCTTCCCATGGCGCCGTAACATATCTGGGGTACATCAATCCTCTGGAGGCAACATTGGGTGGTTTGATTCTCTGGCATGTATCGCATCGTTGTACTTAACGATATCATGATCATCAACAAGTGCGTCTTGGTTATTCCCAGATGGCCAGATTAGGGATCATCGTGACTCTCACGTAGTATGCGAGAACGTAGGTGCCATCAAACGGCAAGCTTCCAATCCTCACTGGGGTCTTTTACTTTGCCCTTACTTACGGAAATAAAAGAGTTGGTCTTTTTCCGCTTCCCAGTCCGGATGGTCATCAGAACTCTGTCTAGTTTTCAATCATACCATTCCTCTTTCTCCAATGATCTCCGGGATCGAGAGCAAAGGAAGTTTGCGAAGGGTCTGAAGAAGGAGAGACAGAAGGAATCATGACCCTGCAGTGAGAAGGTTGAGGAATGCGAGAGAGAGCATCCGCCAGAGTTGAGTTGTCCCTTCCGATACTCAACGGTGAAGTCGTATGGTTGCAACCGCAAAATCCAACGAGCCAAGCGGCCGGTGGGATTCTTCAAGGAAATGAGCGATTTTAAACATGAATGATCGGAAATAACGATAAACTTGCCTCCTTCCAAGTATTGTTGGTTCTTCTCGATACCGAAGATCTTTGGTGGGCATTCCTTTTCGTTAACAGAATAGTTTTTCTCTGCGGCCGACAGAGATGTAGAGCAATAAGTGATGACACGCTCTTCATCATCTTGTTTGTGGGTGAGTGGAGCACCAATCCCATGTTGACTAGCGTCCGTCTGAAGTGAAAATGGCAGCTGTTACTTAGGTCTTGCGAGGATCGAAGATGAAGTTAACGAAGTCTTGAGAGATGTAAACGCCTTATCCGGTTCTGCCGACCATTTTCAACTCTTCTTTTTGCTGAGAAAAGAAGGGAGTGAAGACGATATTGTTGAAAATCCCGGGATGAAGCGCCGATACCATCCCGCCATACCAAGAAATCTGCGCAATTCGTTCAAGTTTTTTCAAGAGCTACTACCAATCTACCACACGAGCCGCAGGGGGCTTCCTCACACCTCATTGGCGTTAGAGGTCTCCCAAATTCAGCGCCTGCACGTGCTGCTGGAGGAGCTATGTCTGGGATGGCTGGTCCTTCTAGTAAGAGACCACGTCTCCCTAACAAGGTGCCATCAGTGCCAGGGTTTAGCCCATAGCAAGGCCAAATGCACTGCCTCACCTGTCTGTGGCCAGTGCGCCTTGGTTCATGCCACTCAGGATTGCCCAGATAGCAGTGCTGTATCCTGCATCAACTGCGCCAGGTTCAAGCGGCCCACGATCCACACAGTGACTGCAGACACCTGCCCCAGTTATCTGACAGCACTATGAGCCTCCGTTCGTCGTGTGGATTACGGCACTGGCCCGAGCACCGTTCCGTTCTCCAAACGGCAGATGCCAGCCCCCCACCACCTCAGGACGAGGGGGACCTGAAGTGCGATGGGGTATCCATAGACACCTAGGCCCGGGGTGCCTGCATGTGGGCAAGGGCTTTATACTGCCCCACCTGCTGCACCAGCTGGCCTTTTCCGCCCCTTGGCACCTGCTCTTCTTGCAGGAGCCCTGTGCGGCCTCGACTGGTCGTAACCACTTTCCAGCCCCCCCAGTATTGCACCCCCAGTCGACTACTAGCCCACCAGCCCCAGCTCACAGCCATAGTTGTACAAAGGAGTATCCCATCCATCTTCCTCGAGGACTGGGTGGCTTGTGTGTTCTTGACTAAACATTACAAGAATTGTTTTGTTGAGTTTGAAGTTGAATAGTACAACACATTTGATTATTGGAGAGGCTTCAGTTACGCATCGACTAGGCAATGGAGTAAACACGTTTAATATCCCTAACCCAATTGCTTTAATACGTTTAATATATTCATATTCAGGACATTCAATTCAACTAGTCTATGCTCACTAGCATAATGCATTTCACGAGAGTCCAGATGCGAGTGGCCATTCCATGATGTCATCCCAAAAGTCGTATAACTCCATCAGTTCGTCAATGAAAGATTGATCACCCATAAAATCTGAAGGAGCATTCATCCGCAAAATTTCATTGGTGCGGTACCGCGGCCAGCTGTATGGTGAACCTGGTGGGGTTGGATCTCTGCAAAAACGCAAAAACTGTTGTTTATAGAGACCCTGGAGTGAGGACATAATGAACGCTTTTCACCCGTTTATTTTACTTACAGTTGATACGCAAAGTCCACGAGGTACCGAATGAACCTTTTCGATACTATCACGTCGCGAGGTGATTCGTGCACGCTCCAAAGGTACGGTTCTGTGCGATTGAAGTAGAAGTCCATTTGCATGGCATGCCCTGCAACTGAATTGGGAACAGCGCTATAAATTACTACATAACGTTTTATCATCCTATTTCACAGCAGACTCACGCCTCCGAGACCCATCCTATTCGAATTATCTTAAGGTTCGAGAAAGGTGGCAGAGTCAGGGGTCACATGCTCGCCCAAACGGAAAAGGAGACTCACCAACAAAACCCCCCTTGCCATGTGTTGACCGAGGAACTTATCGCAAATCATTATCGCCGATCTACCTGCTTTGACCAAGGGGCCGTGATTGTGCCTGATCGTGGACAAACGTGTGACCAGTTGCGATTCACTGCCATTTGACGAACAGTTCGAGCCGTTCTCCCAACTCTCCTTTTTACGAGTTTTTTGGTGGCCACTGCTGTTCGCGTGCATTCCAACCGCTAGTTTTCGACGTTCGAACAATTATTTGCTGTGCAAATTTCCTCCGTAGCCTGTGTTTCACAATGTTTACGTGGGTCCACGTTCTGACATTTGTTTGGACTCCAGGTCAGTCTGATCCATTTTCTACGATCTGCTACAACTTCTCACACAC
Organism: Pachypeltis micranthus; assembly: GCA_020466155.1. Lineage (NCBI taxonomy): Eukaryota > Metazoa > Arthropoda > Insecta > Hemiptera > Miridae > Pachypeltis > Pachypeltis micranthus. The sequence continues at coordinate 48,080,690 of CM035770.1, read as the reverse complement.
CATCCCGTTCAACCGCCAAATAAACGTTCCGTGTTCTAGTTTTTTATTAAGTAAATTATTCATTGTTAACTGTTTTCCCATAATTAATTCGTATTTCCCCATCCTACATACAGTCCACACATTTTTATATCCATTGGGGCTAATATTCAGACGCTCACATTGGAGCCTTAGAGTCTACATTTCACCACATAACAAACAGCATCAATAATCATTTGCCGTCAGATCAATTATATGTTCCCATAAGCAAACATCACTTTTCATGGTTTAGAATAATCAAACCAACTACAAGAAAATGATAAGATTTGTTATTACGGTTGTAGGGGTATGGCGCCATTAAAGACTGATCCTTTTTGTATTCAAGATAGCCCATCCACACAGGACCACCGTGATCACGAGAAGAATGTATGCCACCATAGACAAGAAGGGAGTCCGAGTACATCTGAAATTGAAATTCATCGATTTCATAGTTTGAGAAATGCTGACACAACGTTAATAATTTGAAGGGACCCAGCATGCGGTGATCTGCAATATTGAGCGACTACATGCTGCCTACGTGCACCATGCTTTTTCTGAATAAAGCAACGATCATTACCAATGCAAACACGCTGGAGAATCAATAATCCTCTGGGAGTCTCACAAAGTAATAGTGAGTACAAAAAGGAACTAAGAAGCAAAGTTGAAAATAGTTAGTTAATAATCAGATTGTTTCTAAAATGAAGGATTTTACGATATTCGCAATCCGTGAATATCGACAAAAACTTTTGGAAGTTGCAGCATATCAACATACAAACGAGACTAAATATCTTACCGTTGCCATCGTCTCTGTGAAGTTAGCGATTGGTAGTTTCGCAACGTAATACCTGCCCATTATCTTGTTGACTTTTTGTTTCACTTTTTGAGGGTCTTTGAACCGTTTGCTCAGCCATTCAGTCAAGTGCTCGTTCAGATTCAAATACGCGTTTTCGGCGTAACTAGGGTCAAGCCGAAGGGCTGCAATTTGAATTGTAGTATGAAAAGTTAGGATCTCATTGATTCAAAAACGGCAAACTACACTAGCAAGTTGTTCATTGTTACACGGAACACAAGGCCATCCTTCGCTAATTGGAAAGATTAGTGGTGAATGATACGAGCGAAAGAGTACTGTATCATCCTAAAAGAGCACTGAATCAATAGTTACTGACAAGTGATATAGGAGACATGTTTTGAGTATTAAGAGGAGACTGGGAGCCCATGCCACAAGCGTGAGTTTCTGGATAGTCCAACTCTTGTGAGGACAGAGGAGAAGAGTAAAAACGTGTATACACCCTTGGAATTCATTCACCTAACTTCCCTTATAGATGAAGGGTGAGAAGTTTCATAAATCAGGAGGACCCCACGGAAAGGCTGACGAGGAACAAGAACTGAGATGAACGGAAAAATTTCTGAAAGAAACACGAAAAACAAGGTTCACCTTTGCCAACGCCAGCTTTCAATGTAACGAGTGCGAGTAAACTGGGTTCGCATAAACTAGCGTTATGTGTGATTAAACATCGGATAAAATTAATTATATATATATATATAAAAGTTATGTTCTTTATTCCGGAGATTTAATTTCTAAAAAACTTTATTTAATCTTTGGTGAACAATTGAAGGTTTGTATAGTAGAGAATGATGTGCGGGATAACACGCGGAAGATATCCCAAGTACGGACTGAGCTTAAACGCGGTGAAACGGGGGAGTTTGCTAATGGCAAGCAGCGAAGACGGTCGACGAGCTGAGCTTCTCTCCTGTAGGAGCGAGGTGCAGTTTGATGGAACTTGGGAGAAGGGATTTCTGCTGATGCAGCCTCTTTTATCATTGAACCTCCCTCTTATTACGCCTATATAACTTGAATACGATATATAAGGGCATATACACTTTTATTCTAAATGAAATTAAATATTCATGTTAAGAGCATTTGTTACTACCTATATCATATAAGGTTCGTTCCCCATTAGTAATAGTGTTCATCCAAGGTATTGGTGACTTGTTGAACGTTGTATCCTCAGTTATAAATGCCTCTTTGACGTCTTTAGGTTCCACCACAAGCCCCAAGTTCACATGAATCGCATTCTAGAACAGATTCCACAAACCAAAGTATTTAACAGACACACACTCACACGTGCACAGTTTTAGGTGTTTATATTTGAATCATGTGGTTCGATTGCACCCTAATATGTAAAAAAACCCGGCTAATTATTACACAACGGTTTATTCGGATAATCAGCTTGACCTAGCATTAATGCTCCGAGACCCATCCCGTTCGATTCAGCATACAACCAAACCCAAAAAAAGGTCGAAAAGAACTGAATCGTAATACTAAAATAAACAAAAATAAACGAAAGTATCTAGAAAAAACTGAATTTTAATATGAAAACATGCACGCTAAATATTAATATCAAAATGTAACCAAAAATCTATGAAAAAACCAAAATGAGAATGAAACGAAAGAATCTAAAAAATTGAATCGTATTAAAACCAAAAAAAAGGAAAAATGAAACGAACGAACTATTAAATAAATAAACCAAAAATAAACGAATAATGAAAAGCTCAATCGAAGATAACAGATATTTTGCTAACGGAAATAGTTGAGACGAGCGAAACAGTCATTTGTGGGGTGAAGACGAGAACGAAATACGAAACATGAGTCGGGGGGCTTCCAACGAGTAGAGCGGGCGGTGGCGGGCGAGCGTTGCGTTGAGAGGCGAGGGGGTCGCCCAGCCGCCAGTCGCCAGTCGAAGCGAGCGATTTCGATGAGACCGAAACGTTGACTCCGTTTCGTTAATTTTTCAAACCGTTTTTTGCCCATAACAATCATGGGCTTCGTCCGATCGGATTGCCGAGTTGGCGGGCACAACTAGATACCAAATTGGATTTTTGTGCGAAAGAACGAATTTTTTGGACCACGTTTAAGGCACAGAACGGCCCGGACGGCGGACGGGGGACGGGGGACAGTGGACGGGGGTCGGGGGACGGGGGACGGCGGACGGACATTGCAAATTTGGAATCTCCATGTCTTGAAACGTAAAGTATCAAATTTTGAGGGGGGGTTGTAAAAAATTTTTCGTGACCGAAAACATAGGGTTATTATTCAGAATGAATTATAAACCAAAAGGGGCAGAAATATGAGAAAGTAAAAAGCTCACGCACTGCCTTCAAGCCTGAAGATCATCATCTTCCTGGATGATAGGTTCTCGCCTATCTTTCAAGGCAAGACTCAAGGTTCTTCATTAGTCCTGTAAAGGGGGATAGTGTCAACCAATCGGATATGCCTCGAGCCCCTCCGTCACAAAAGTCTGAAAGGTGCGTGGTTTCGAGGATCACAACGCTGACTAGGCTCCTATTGATTACGTCAAGGAACCCACTGTCTTCTCGTCTTGGGGGCGATGAATACAAAGGGAAGATTGTATATAAACGTTTCCACACAGCTGTTATATGCGTCATAAAACCGGTATATTCGTTCAAGACTGAGACCTAGTCAATAACACAATACGAAGGGTAAGTAGGCTCACGACCGGAACTGAGCGGGGTAAAGCAACCATCGGGAAGGGCATTTCAAAAGCTAAAAATCTGCACTCAGATTTATAGACGGTTAAGAACCGGTCAGAACAGAAAGTGGAGGTAAAAAGCAAAGCTCGAACTTCATTTACACGAGACACAGCAATACGCACAGGGGGAGGACTGAATAAAACTAGCGTAACTTCTGCATATAATAGTTTACCAGGGTGCTGAAATGAGATGCACTTGGAAAGCGTGGCTACGTTCACTCTGGCCATCATGAATCTCGTTTGGAACTATACCATTTCAAATTACCAACAAAAAACAGTTGACGATTTTTGAATACTTACACCTGCTTCCGAGAAAGAGGATCGCATGAGCTTTATCGCGTCCAGTTGTTGGAGGCAGTTTAACATTTCTTGGCTTGTTTCTCTCTCGCAGCCAACGCGTCGAATTATTTTCATGCTGTACTGTTTAACACGATCATCTTGTGGAAATGTCTCCCACGGGTCCATAGTTCCTGAGTGAGAAACTCCAGCAGCAACCAAATCTGAAGTAAGTCAATGAATGGTAGTCAAGGTTTTTTCGTTTTTCATGAGAATAGCAGATAGGATAGCATCTTCGAATAAGTATTGCATGTCTGTGGGATGAACCATCTTGCAACGAGTGAATGTCGATATAGACCAGTATGTGTAGGCCGCTGTTGCTTACATTTACTTATTTCGCAACACATCCGACATTGGCGGGACAAGGGGTAAGAGTGGTAAGTGGTAAGTGGTTACCAAAGTGGTAAGACGTTCAAGGGAATTCTGAAATTAAACCCATCGTCACTCATTAGATGCAAGAAGCGAACTCCTAACATCAACAATTACGCTGAGGAAGCATGGATGGAATTATATGTACAAAAGAAGATCAGTCGTAAGCGCGAGCACACGCGGGTCTAAAATGGTTGCAACAGCCGCCACCTCTGTTCTGTATGCAGTCTTTGAATATAATTCGGAACAGCTCAAAACAATCTGAAGAAATACAGGATTTCAAAGGTTGGCTGGTGAGTCACTACAAGAATCCAGTGACCATTGAAACATGTGACATGCGAGAGGAGTGAGATCATGAAACTTACTTTTACATCAACGGTTTTCCCCGCTGAAAGAGTTCGCTTGAAGCAGCCTGTTTTTTAGAATGACTTGAGACCGAAAAAACGCTTAATGATCGTTTTTAAATAAAGCGATTCGAGTGTAGTTTGATACGCTCACACTGGGTTTTTGTGCTGTTTTTTAATCCTTACAGCATGGAAATGTCTGGAATAGAAGGCGTGTGTTCCCATTCTTACTTAATAAAACCTGCTTACTTGTTCCGTTCTCTTTCATTCACGCGAATGCTGTGTTGAAACCAAGAGCAACTTGGGAGTACAGTGGAAAGAGATTGCTAGATAACGGACATTAATGGTCAGATTGGCAAACCGGGAGACTAGCACGACTCTTCACTAACGTAGAAGAAAAAGAAGCCAGAGGATTAAGATGGAGAGGAAGGAACAGTGAAAGAAGAGAACACGGGAAAGAAAACAATAAAAAGAGGTGTTGCATTCCCCTATGGTAGTGGGTCCTACTAAAAAACATAAACTATATTATCGCCACACCTGGGCGCCATCTTATTTAAAAACAGTCCTTTTCCCAGTTCCCGTAATATTTAGGTTTCTCAGGTCAGATCTTCAACCATTTCCACTACACCGTCATGAACATGCCTGAATTTCCTGTTCAAGCGGTTTTCTTTTCCACTTTCTCTCTCTGCCGAGCATTACCGATTTGCCATCTTTACCTGCAACACTTTTTAGACCAAGGAGACGAGTTTTACTGTAGCACAAACTTGTAATTTTAAGAGTTGGAAGATCACAACAAGACTCAAGCCCGTACAGGTACAAAGAAGAAGTGACTTGAGTAACGCATAACACAAACGTCTTGGTAACGTGTACCGCACATCTGTACTGTAAATTAAAAATGTGGGAACTGCTCATTAAAAATATTCTGGAGTAGACAACAATACCTCGACTCAGAGGAGAATTAATAAGAGAGTGAGTCGTACATGCACCGGATGACTCAGCAAATATAACGATTCGATCGGGATTCCCGTTGAAAGAGGCGATATTCTGCTTTATCCATCTCAAAGCTTGCACATTGTCTTTGAACATGTAGTTTCCTGGTATAACATTGTCCCCTAACGACAACAAACCTAAAAAAGGAAGAATATAATGTGAGGCGACGAAACATAGCTAATTGTTAAGAGCACGTTAGGAAGCTATCTTGCTTAAGACGCAAACGTGTAATTACGAACGTCTCTTGACAAACCTGAAGGCAGGAGATTCTCCTGCACCCTGCTGAAGAGTAGCAAAGTGGTAAAAGAGGTGCATCTACCAAGACCCCATACAATTACTGAAAGACTCACCTAATTGTAAGATCACCTAATTAAGATAAAACAATTGGGGATAACTTGGAGAGGAAATACCAAAATAACTAATGTTGGCCTAATCAGCCAGTTCTCAGACGATATTTTTCTTCAATTCAGCGCACAGGCTGAAGCCGTAATCAGCTGAAAGGGCTCCCTGGTTTTATCCCATAAGCCACCTCATGATTTTCCCGTCGTTAACCCCAGTCATTAGAGATTGCGCGAGAAGCCCCGTCTTCTTTCCTTTCATCCCCCTCCATGCCTTTCCGTTTCGCTGTTTCCCACACCAATCACATATTTCGTAAGGCTACTGTTTTCGAAGCGTAGTCTATATAAATTCGAAGACTGGAAAACGAATTACTGAACCTTTTAATTCGAACATATTGGATAACAACTCAGCAAGAGTTACATGATCAGTGCCTCCTGGTTACATGAACTGCAATAATACTTTGGTTATTTATAATTATAAACTAATCTTCTTCCTTGATAAAAATTATACAATTATACAACAAAACAGCTACGTGTTGTAATGTTGCTACCAATTAACAAAAAGTTCACTTCTCTTAGGAATGGTCAACGCTCAATTCCACTACTAATATAGAAAAACTTTGTAGGGCAACATCTAGCAATACATATCGGTCTCTTCATTTTTCTTCAACCGGGGGCACGCGAGATTGAGTCCGTTCGTCACTGTAGCCACATAAGGGCCTATTGTAACGATGTCCCTTATTAACCTTAACAAATGAAGGTACATACCAGCCCCTTTAGAAAACCAAGCGTGCCATTCGTGGCAGATTCTGCTTTGGAAGTTCGGAATGGGCTTCAACGCGAGGGAGTGAGGCATAATAGTTTTATTTGCAACCAATTGTACCCGATGATTTTCATCGTTAAAGCCTTTACTTGGGAAAATTCGAATGGATAACCCCAAACTGTATTCCTTATATACCAAACATCTTATGATACTTCACATAATCGTAGCTATGTCGATAACTCTTGAAAAAATATTTTCTTACCAAATCCATTTAATCTGAAGTTAGGTTCAACCAACACCAAGTCTTCGTCCATCAAATAATCCGCGTTCCACCTTCGTCCAACGTAACCTCTCATATTAGAGCCACCGTAAAAAAACACAATGACTGGCATAGATTTGTTGGCAGATTCCTTGAACAAATGAAATATTTTCTAAAAACATACACATGATACACGACTTAGATTCATTCGATATTATTTGAACAGTGACGACTCGATGATTAACTAAAGAAATAGTTCAAACCTCACTCACTTTCGGTTTGTACACGTTCAGGTATAAACAGTCCTCTCGGGCGCGGAATTTGGCGTAGGGCCAGGGCGTTGACGATATCTGCATACAATACGGCATATCGTCGGTGGCATTGTAAACGCCTTTCCATTTCTTGGGCGGCAGTGGGGCCTGGTTGACAAAAGAGAAAAGTCAGTCTTCTTATTACATTACATAGCTGTGTTTGCTGTTACCATCGATATTCGTTATGTATGATAATAGTTCTATTGCCCCTTTTTGTTAAAGGAACTGCCGAGAGAATTGCTCCTGCTGCTATAGTTGCGCACGTAGTTACTGGTTGGGTGAGCGGAAGAGGCACGAGAGCAACAGATGGGGATTGTGTCAAGTCGCGAGGAGAAGCGCTAAGAAGTACAGTCAGAGGAACACAGAAGAAACGATTAAAAAGAAGATACGTTGCTCTGATTGCTGGATCAGATTAATCGTTGGCAGGGTAGGAAGGTCGAATAAAGCTGACACAGCTGAACAGTCTACATAGATCTAGCCCTCTGCCAATCAGGCTTAATCGGACTCGTTATGGATTTCATGGCCAGAGTTAGTCTATTAATCCATGTCCTGCCCCTATCACCACCAGGTCACTCACCACCTGTCTCCTAAAATTTCTCCTGTCTGCTCCCACTGGTGCAGTCGTGTGATATTCCACAGTAGAAATCTTGCCGATGTCTGCTGCAGCAGCAATCCCTGATGTGGGCGTACAAAGAAAGCAAGCTCCTCAATAAGTTTTCGGGACTGGTCCAAGAAATAGTCGGACGTCTATAGTCCCGATTATAGTCAGCACAAGTAGGTGTTTCCTCTAATTCAGTAGTCGTTGAATATTCGCACCTGCTGTCATAGCGCTACAGTTTTGAAAACTCCAGTGACGCTCACAATGTCATGGTTCGTGTTTAAGGGTAGGTTTACCTTTAACCTCAATTTCCCCACTGGTGGTTGGGCGAACGGCACGGACGTCCACGCCTGGTAGATCCTTCCGCTTCTTGACCGGCGCTCCCACCCGAGGAGTTTACCCAACGGAGTTTGAATGATCGGCCCACTCATCGATTGCGACAATGCGAAAATCCAGGAAAATACTGTTAAATAAACAAATAACATAATTGCAAGCTTCCAAACTGTTGTGCACTTGCTCTCACAATTGGCGTTCCAGTGAACTCGGTGAAGCTTAAGTTGAAAACTATCGTTTTTTTAATACCACTCCATGTTCAGCTGAGGCAAACGTTGCTAAGGGCCAAATTAGTGAGTGAACCGATAGCTATGTGGTAGTTGGAAATATCTACTTATCGAATGATAGCATGTTGCATAAAAAAGGTGTACAAAAACTTCAGGGCAACTTAAATTCGCTAAGTCATTCAATTAAGATAAATGAAGGCCATGTAATAGATATGCCCCGAAGATTTATCACTCCCCTAATCTTACAAGGAATGACGAAGAAAAGTAAAGTAATTGGCTGAAGTGTAATATCTGAGTAATTGGCTGATCTGTAATATGTTTCGTTGAGACATCAATCTCGAGGACATCATGATGTTTCTGGGTGAGTGGAGCACCAATCCCATGTTTACTAGCGTCCGTCTGAAGTGAAAATGGTAGCTCAAACTTGGGTCTTGCGAAGATCGAAGATGAAGTTAACGAAGTCTTGAGAGATGTAAACGCCTTATCCTGTTCTGCCGACCATTTCCAACTCTTCTTTTTGTTGAGAAGAGAAGTGAGTGAAGACGATATTGTTGAAAATCCTTGAGTAAAGCGGCGATACCATTCCGTCATACCATGAAATCTGCGCAATTCGTTCAAGTTTGTCGGTGTTGGGTAATTTACCACAGCTTCCGATTTTTCCGGATCAACACTTATTCAGTCAGCGTGGACTCTGTGACCTAGATATCTGACTTCCCTACATCCAAACTCACTGTTTCCATTAACCCTGAGGCCTGAATTCTTCAGGCGACGGAAAACGTTTTTTAGAAGAGCGCAGCGAGTATCAAAATCTGTGCTGCAGATCAGTATATCGTCGAAGAATGTAATCACCAGAGGATACAAGTCGAGAAACACAGAATCAGCTAGACGCTGGATGGTAGCTGGAACATTGGTAAGCCCGAAAGGCATAGTTCGAAACCGAAAAAGACCTTCACCCGGAACAATAAAATAAGTTAGGTCACGACTCTCTTCGTCAGCAAGCGGAAATTGCTGGAAAGCTTGCTTCAAGTCAAGATTTGACAGGTATTGAGTATGGCCTAAGCTGTCCAGAAACGTATTCACATTCGGTATCGGGTATGAATTCTTTTTCGTTAGATGGTTTGAGGAAATCTATTTAAAAACGGTAGGAGTCAGCTTTACGAACCATAACGGCTGGAGATGCCAGAGTTAAGCATCGAGTGTAATCCCAGGTGAATTGCGTCGAGGACCTTGGGAGAATAGCTATATGCTCTCTGCTTGACGGGACTGGCTGTTACTACGTCAATCTTGTGACGAATTTTTGTAGAAGTCCGGGAGAATCCTTCGAGAAATTTAGCCCACCAGCAACAATGCCATCTACACAGTCTACCTGGTGTGTTTCCTGTGACAAAGCCACCGATTCTAGATTTGATTTACTGTGAATTTACGTCATAATGGACTGACTAGGTAGAGCACATTTCGAGTGGTCCACTAATCCTCGCGTGCGATGCAGTAGACTCCTCAAGGAATCTGTATCTCTGTACTGATCAATATTGGCAAAGTGCTACTTTACTGGTCTGTATTCTCTGAACCTCGCATTTAACCTGAATGAAAACGTATATATCTAGTCCCTCGCATTTAACCTGAATGAAAACGTATATATCTGTGTATACTGGGAAATTTCAATCTCAAGAATCAGAGGAGACATAAAATCGATTCTGTTGCAAACGTTGACGATTAATCTAAGCCTTAGTATATTGACAAGATTGCAATAACTCCGTTTCTGCAATAAAACCCGGAAAAAACAAGTACAGCGTCGACACTCAACAAAACAAATCAATTAATGGTGCCTATTGACGAGGAAATGATTTACTCATGTTTACAAAGGATATGAGACCATATCACGAGTCACAATTGCCGTTAAACGTAAATCTACAATTACATAGTGACAGGCGAGATAACAGAGAATGTTTCAATTCATGACAACGGCATTTTGTGCCTTGCATATCAGGAGAGGCGCACAACACGTCACACTTCACTGTGCAATTTAATACATCTCCCAACAATTGAGGCGACTGACGGGCTCATGTGAAGTGTGAGGGCCACTGAAGGAAGGTTTTTGACATTTTATGTCTTTACTTTGCTACATAAACTCGAAAATGTAACAGCCAAGTGTAACGGCCAAAACCGTCACGAAAATTAACCTTTGAGGCCGATTGGACAACCCAACGTTGCAACCGCAGCCTCTGTGGCGTAATGCAATAAGGCATTGGTCTCCCAAACCGGAGGTTGTGGGTTCGAGTCCCACCAGGATTACGATTATTTTTGTTGTTGACATTTTATGTCTTTACTTTGCTACATGACTCAAAAATGTAACGCGGGATATGTAGCGGAGAAGCGTCACTAAATTTGTGTTGGGTTAAGGGCATGGTAACGTCTGATACAAAAATGAAAAATATTTTTTGCGTTGTAATTTTATATTTCTTTATTTAAAATAAACAAATTATATTAAAAGGAAAAGACATAAAATGTCCCTCGTGGTTGCGTACTTGTACGAAAGCTGTACCCACCGTTTGTGTTAATGATTTAAATTTTGACATTTTAAAGAAAAAAACATAAAATGTCCTTTGGATTCAGTAGGCTTCGAAAAGTGAAGATCTGAAAAAAATGCCTTTACAACCCTTCCCCCCCCCCCTCAAAATGAGATAGTTGTACTAGCTTTCCCCAAAAAATCAGAATGGTACTATAGTAAGTTACCTGTACGACGTGAGTTTAAAAGTGATCATTAAAAAATCAGGACCAACCACAGAAATTCCGGAATTCGTTTTCCTATAAATCCCACTCACACGACATTAGCGCGCTCAAAAACCTGCCTGTATGATCAACGTGTACGAGCGGTCGTACGATAATCGAAAGCAACCTTTTAGACCACGTTAAAAAGCACAATACGGGCCCGGACGGCGGACGGACATTGCAGATTTGGAATCCCGATGCCTTGAAACGTAAAGTATCATTTTGAATGAAAATGTAGCGAAGACAAGGAAAATTAACAAAAAATATTTGTGCACTGAAAGTCGAGCGGAAACTCCACAAATTGACAAACGGAAAATGTTTCAATGAAAATTGCGCGAAAATCACAAAAACTGACGAACAGAAATTTTTAAAATGAAAATCCGACAAAAACTATGAAAATTGACGTACGGTAATTGTTTAAATGAAAATGTAGCAAAATTACGTATTTATTCATGGTCACTGAGTGTCACATCTTCAGCACCCTTTTTCAAAGCGAAATAAAAATAGTTTCACTTATTATTTTATTTGTTAACTATTCGTTGTTTGCGATCGATTTTATTTGAAGGCAGGGATACCAAACCTTCTTGCAGAAACTCAGAGATGCCAAACCTCAGTTCCACATTGGAAAATGTTCGTTTTTTCTGGGAGAAATTAAATATTTGGTACACATTATATCCAGCGAAGGCATCTGAACAGACCCTCGTAAAACACAAGCAGTAATTGAATGGGGAGAACATCGAAACCGGAAACAAGTAAAGTCGTTCTATGGCTTGTGTTCTTACTATCGAAGATGTGTCAGAGGGTTCGCGCAGATCACTGCTGCAATTACTCGACTTACTAGATCAGGAGTACCTTTTGTATGGGACTCGTCGTGTCAACGAGCTTTTCATGAGTTGAAATAGCTTTGACCTCTACCCCATTGCTTGCGTCCTTCAGCGCCCCTTCATTCTCGATCGTGATACAAGTGGTTGCGCTATTGGAGCTGTTCTGTTTCAAGAAAATGACAGTGAAGAACCCGTTGAAGCTTACTATAGCCGAGGACCAAGAACGCAATTATCGTGCTACGTGGAAAGAGTTATTAGCTGTTGTAGCCTGCGTTGAGCGGTTTCATCAATTTGTATATGGTCTCACCTTAAAAATTAGAACAGATCACATTGTTTTGGTCATGCATGGTTAACCAATCTTAAGAGGTCTGAAGAACTATTACCTCGGTGGTTGGAACACCTGCAAATGTACCATTTGCAAGTGATTCGCCTCCTTACGAGGTAATAGTCGATGTCTTATCAAGACGCTCTAGTGAATATGTAGGAGAGGACAAGAGAAAGATCGTGGAGTAACGTTAATTTTCATTAATCTAGCCCCTAACGAGCACAACCAAATAAAGACGAAGCGATAAATCGCATTATAGGTGGTCAAAAATCTAACATTCGTGACCTCACAGAAAATTGCTGCACCTTACAATGGGTTGTAGCCCGTCATTTAGTGTTCTACAGCAGTGTTATCCCAATCTGGCAGGTGGACATTTTGGTTTTTGGAAAACCTTGACGAAAATATGCCAGAGATATTTCTGGATTGGCCTGAGTACAGATGTGAAGTCTTGGTGTAAAAATTGTACAAAGAACAGGGAAGTAAAGGGCCCTGGAAAAATGACACCGGCTCCACTCGAACAGGTCGTGTTTGGATCATCGTTCGAGCGACAAGAAGTAGACATTTTAGACTTTGACGTGTTCGTGAGATCAGACTGAGTCGAGACAATTCGATGAGAGAAAGGAAATTTAATTTGAGAACGCATAAACATTTACCAATATCAAAAACTCTAATGAAAAATAAAATAATAAACATTCCATAACCATGCCTAGGTTACGGGTTGAACATATGGATTACTTGACTTCGATTGCTACATCATCCCTGTCCGATGACGAATCGATGAAATCGCTGTGTGCTAGTAACGGTCCACTATTTTTCAAAACGAACAGAAGCTGTTCCAATATCCAACCAAGAGACGGAAACAGTTGCTACAGCTCAGGTAGAACAAATATTCTGTCGAACCGGTGTACCGTTTGAAATACGCACAGATCAGGGCCCCAATTTGGGATCTGAGTTGCTCAAAAAAGTTCTCTTCTTCTGGGAATGCATCGTAAGCAAACAACTCCTCTCACCTTCAATCTACGGGCTTGGTGGAACGCCTCAATAGGACGCTTACCAAGAACCTAGCAGTTTTCGTGGATAACAATAAGTTTGATTGGGACGGAAAAGTACCACTGTCTGCAGTCATATCGCTCTGCACTTCATCGTAAAACTAGCTTATCTCCAGCTCAGATAGTGTTTGGTCCGGCACCTGCACCTTCCATCTACTCTGGTGAGACCTCCTCTTGTATCTACTTCTCCAAATACGGAGTAAGTCATTATGTTGCGCCGTGACATAGAAGATGTTGGAGACTTTATTGTCCAGGAAGCTGAACTTCTGATGCCCCCACAAAAGGAAAGTTCGGCAGACACGCACAAAAAACGACACATCAAATAGGTAATTGGATGTATGATCCAAAGAAACGGAAAGGTATTTGCTTTACGTTTTTTGTTGATTTTGTTTTAATTGAAAGGTGGATGCTGGAGATACCCTCACTGCAGCCACAAAAAGGCGTATTGTAAGGGCGTCCACGAACCTCAGCTCATGGTCCCCTGCTCCACCCACAGACCCCAAGGCACTGGGCACACTTAGTGAAACGTCACCTGCATGCACCCACCACCCCTGCACAAAGCGGAGGACATCCGCAAGTTCAGCACACGCCACCTCTTCTAGCTGTAGAAAGGGCCTCCCGAGTCCATTGCAGATGCACAACACTTGCTCTGCCGTATCTAGCCCCGCTTCACAGAACCTGCATACCTTTACCTCACATTCAGCAATATTACAAACAGGCCAAAAAAACACCCTCTTGGCTCTTCCTCTGGAGAGTCGACTGAAATTGTTTGACTGTCTAAGGCCAGGCATCCCCTGCCAATGAGCAGCCTTGTACCTATTTTACCAATTGCCTACACTCCCAACAAAGGGCTTAGGGCTGATGAGGGACCTCAGGCAGATCACCCCCTTCCTGGCAAATCACGATGAAGAGCTACTATCCATCTACCACACACGCCCCAGGGGGCTTCCTCACACCCCTTGGGTGTTCGAGCTCTTCCAAATGCAGCCCCTGCGCGTGCTGCTGGAGAAGCTACGTCTGGGATGGCTGGTCCTTCTAGTATGAGACCACGTCTCCCTGACAAGGTGCCAACAGTGCCAGGGTTTAGCCCACAGCAAAGCGAAATGCATGGCCTCACCTGTCTGTGTCCAGTGCGCCATCGGTCATGCCACTCAGGATTGCCCAGATAGCAGCGCTGTATCCTGTTTCAACTTTCCAGGTCCAAGCGGCCCATGAACCACACAGTGACTGCAGACACCTGCCCCAGTTATCTGACAGCACTATGAGCCTCCATCCGCCGCGTGGGTTACGGCACTGGCTCCACCCCCAAACTGCAGGTGGAGGGGGACCTGAAGTGCGATGTGATCCTTGGAGACCTAGGCCTGACCTGCACACGGGGTGCCTGAATGTTGGGAAGGGCTTTACGCTACCCCAACTGCTGCACCAGCTGGCCCTTGCCGCCCCTTGGCACCTGCTCTTCTTGCAGGAGCCCTGAGAAGCGGCGACTGGTCGTATCCACTTTCCAGCCCCCCAGGTAGTGCACCCCCTGTCGACTACTAACCCACCTGCCCCAGCTCAAGGCCATAGTTGTAAGAGGAGTATCCCCTCCATCTTCCTCGAGAACTGGGTGAGCTTCCACCACTGCACCAGGCAACCAACAGGCAACTCTGGACGTCACCTCGGGGTGTCCCCTGGGTGCAGTGCTGTCCACAATCCTGTGGACCCTCTACTCCGCCACCTCCTCCGCAACAGCGTCCAGGGGTTGACTCCTATGAGCCCAAAATGCACAACCCCCACCGCCACTCCATTGTCACTCACTGCATAGAGTCGCATGCACATTGCGGCCGAACGAGCCAGCAGGCCTGCCGAGGCCTGGCTCATTTCTCCATTGGGCTGAAGCTCCAGTCCGGGTCGTGGTTGGGCCAGAAGAACAAGAACAATAATATAGTAACTCGAATATTAGTACTACAAAGCATATTAGTTAGTTTGAACGAGTATTGTTGTTGTTGTGTTGTTTGTTCTTGACTAAATATTAAAAGAATTGATTTTGTTGAGTTTGAAGTTGAATGTACAATACATTTGATTATTGGATGGGCTTCAGTTACGAATCGGCTAGGAAATGGAGTAAACGTTTAATATCCCTAACACCATTCCTTTAATACGTTTAATATATTGATATTCAGGACATTCAATTCAACTAGTCTATGCTCACTAGCATAATGCATTTCACGACAATCCAGATGCGAGTGGCCATTCCATGATGTCATCCCAAAAGTCGTATAACTCCATCAGTTTGTCAATGAAAGATTGATCACCCATAAAATCTGAAGGAGCATTCATCCGCAAAATTTCATTGGTGCGGTACCGCGGCCAGCTGTATGGTGAACCTGGTGGGGTTGGATCTCTGCAAAAACATAAAAACTGTTGTTTATAGAGACCCTGGAGTGAGGACATAATGAACGCTTTTCACCCGTTTATTTTACTTACAGTTGATACGCAAAGTCCACGAGGTACCGAATGAACCTTTCCGATGCCATCACGTCGCGAGGTGTTTCGTGCACGCTCCAAAGGTACGGTTCTGTGCGATTGAAGTAGAAGTCCATTTGCATGGCATGACCTGCAACTGAATTGGGAACAGCGCTATAAATTACTACATAGTGTTTTATTATCCTATTTCACAGCAGACTCACGCCTCCGGGACCCATCCTATTTGATTTACCATTGAAAAATAAGTGAATGATACAAAAGACAACCTGACTACAACGAAACGACGAGAATTTACATTTTCAAGGCGACGCGGTGAGATGGAAAGTAATGAGAGGATATGAGTGCAGATTTGGGAGAAATGATTAAACTACTACAACTCACCTAACTGAATTAACTGCGATTTCACCGTTCTTCATCTGGACGCAGTCCTGCATGTCGAAGAATCGTTCCATTCGACTTGGCATCAAAAATACGTAGTAAACGATAAGGTACGACGTAAGTGGAATAAAACTGAAAGAATTTTATTATTCTCTCTTTTTCGAACCATTTTTTCTCCAAAACAACCTTGGGTTTCGTCCAATCAGATTACCGGTTAGACAAGGACAACGAGTTACCAAATGGAATTGATGTGTGGAGGAACGGAGTGTTTAGCAGGCGTTACAGTTGAAAATGGCTTGAACAACCGACCGCGACCGAGTGCGGACGGAAATGGCAGATTTGAAATCTCTTCATGCCTTGTAACGT
The DNA here is from genome assembly GCA_020466155.1 of Pachypeltis micranthus. NCBI lineage: Eukaryota > Metazoa > Arthropoda > Insecta > Hemiptera > Miridae > Pachypeltis > Pachypeltis micranthus. The sequence goes on along the minus strand of CM035770.1, from coordinate 48,064,079 downwards.
AGAGTGTTAAATTCCTTCGAACCCCCGAAACAAATCCGTTGGTCTCTTCGAAAAGCTCCCTGGAGAGATTGGGGGGGGGGGGGGTCTTAGCAGCATCAACCTCTTTGTAGCAGAGATTGTTGGTTCCCAACAAATGTCGTACACTGGTACCTTTCAAGGGGGCTCCTGACATTAAGTCTGGCAGGCGGGAAATACGGTTTGTAAAGACCTAGCCTCGAGCATTACTGACCTACGCCCTGATTTGACATGAGAAGCAAGATTGTGGTATTGGCACCCTGGTTTCCCTGGGTTTCCTCTTCCGCCTATAACTCCTTCCATTTATATCCGGACAAATGTCTACCACTGCCAATACCGTTGCCAGTCATTTATGTGTGGGCGTTCGCAATCAACTTTAGGGGAAGGGGGCTGAACCAATGTAGCTCGTTCTTTCTTCTGTTCTGCTCAAAATAACGTTTTGGAGCCCAAACCTCGTGCCTAAATTGGACCGACTTGAGAGGCATCAAATCTCACAAACCAGAGTTGCCGTATGGGATACCATCCTCATTCTTTGGGTTGAACTAAATACAAACCACATAATTTACGAAGAATCATAGATGTGTCAGGTTTTAACTGTGCATGCTCGTATGTGGCTCTCAGGTTCTGGTTGGCCTATGAGCAGCGTCAATAATCATTAGCCATTAGATCAATTATATGTTCCTATAAGCAAACATCGTTTTTCATGTTTCAGAACAATCAAACTAACTACTCGTACAAGACAATGATAAGTTTTGTTATTACGGTTGTAGGGGTATGGCGTCATCAAAGACTGATCCTTTTTGTATTCAAGATAGCCCATCCACACAGGACCACCGTGATCACGAGAAGAATGTATGCCGCCATAGACAAAAATGGAGTCCGAGTACATCTGAAATTGAAATTCATCGATTCTATTGTTTGAGAAATGCTGACACAACGTTAATAATTTGAAGGGACCCAGCATGCGGTGATCTGCAATATTGAGCGACTACATGCTGCCTACGTGCACTGAATAAAGCAACGATCATTACCAATGCAAACACGCTGGAGAATCAATAATCCTCTGGGAGTCTCACAAAGTAATATTGAGTACAAAAAGGAACTAAGAAGCAAAGTTGAAAATAGTTAGTTAATAATCAGATTGTTTCTAAAATGAAGGATTTTACGATATTCGCAATCCGTGAATATCGATAAAAACTTTTGGAAATTGCAGCATATCAACATACAAACGAGACTAAATATCTTACCGTTGCCATCGTCTCTGTGAAGTTAGCGATTGGTAGTTTCGCAACGTAATACCTGCCCATTATCTTGTTGACTTTTTGTTTCACTTTTTGAGGGTCTTTGAACCGTTTGCTCAGCCATTCAGTCAAGTGCTCGTTCAGATTCAAATACGCGTTTTCGGCGTAACTAGGGTCAAGCCGAAGGGCTGCAATTTGAATTGTAGTATGAAAAGTTAGGATCTCATTGATTCAAAAACGGCAAACTACACTAGCAAGTTGTTCATTGTTACACGGAACACAAGGCCATCCTTCGCTAATTGGAAAGATTTGTGGTGAATGATACGAGCGAAAGAGTACTGTATCATCCTAAAAGAGCACTGATTCAATAGTTACTGACAAGTGATACAGGAGACATGTTTTGAGTATTAAGAGGAGACTGGGAGCCCATGCCACAAGCGTGAGTTTCTGGATAGTCCAACTCTTGTGAGGACAGAGGAGAAGAGTAAAAACGTGTATACACCCTTGGAATTCATTCACTTCACTTCCCTTATAGATGAAGGGTGAGAAGTTTCATCAATTCAGGGAGGCCCCGCGGAATGACTGACGAGGAACAGTATGTCATTGGCTTTGAAAATATTAATTCGGAAGGAAGGGATTATCGTAAGAAATAGGTTCGTAATTTTCTAATGCTATGAGATCAGACGGCCTTGGCGGAAGCTCCTTCGTGCTAAGTTGAGCTGAGATGAACAGAAACATTTTTGAAAGTAACACGAAAAACAAGTTTCACCTTTGCCCACGCCAGCTTTCAATGTAAGGAGTGCGAGTAAACTGGGTTCGCAAAAACTAACGTTATGTGTGACTAAACATCGGATAAAATTCATAATATATAAAAGATATGTTCTTTATTCCGGGGATATAGTTAAAAAAAAAAAACTTTATTTAGTCTTTGGAGAACAAGTGAAGGTTTGTATAGTACAGAAAGATGTGAGGGATAACACGCGGAAAATATCCCAAGTACGGACCGAGCTTATACGGTTCGAAACGGGGGAGTTTGCTAATGGCAAGCAGCGAAAGCTGAAGATGGTAGACTACTGAACTGAGCTTCTCCCCTGGTGGAGCGAGGTGCAGTCTGATGGAAGTTGGGAGAAGGGATATCTGCTGATGCAGCTCTTTTTACTTTCCGCTACCCGAAGGAAAGGAAAGTATAGTAATCGGGTCCAAAAAAAAAATTGGGTTTCCTACAGATCTTTACGCCTACTGAGTCTAAAAAACCTAATTTCGGCTCGTGGTCCGTGTGTGTGTGTGTTTCTTCCAACAGGTCTCACACTCTACACGAGACGCACGCTATACCATGCGTCAGCGAGCAATTGCCCTCCAGGAGTCACGAGTGGATTATGAATAGGTTAAAAACAGTTCGATCCTTCAGCACAACACAAATAAGAGTTCTCCAGTTATGGCTGAGTTGCTGCAAAATGCACTCAAGAAACGCTGCAGTGTCCTCGCCATACAGGAACCATACATAGGATCCAAAACTCTTGGTCTGGGATCGCAAGCACGAGTGGTGGCTGGAGCAAGAACGGGAGCCAAGGCAGCAGTGGCCTGCATCGACCCATCCATTGACATGCTCGCACTCACCCACCTGAACCGAGCTGGTTGTAATATCATTTTACAGGCAATTTGGCGCACCAGTTGCCAGCAGCCTTCAACCACTAGAGCGGGCTCTAGCAGGCCTATCAGGACGACCCTGCATAGTCTGTGCTGATGCAAACGCCAGATCACCATTGTGGGGATCCCCAACCCTGGGTGGGGCGGGCGAGGCGTATATAGAGCTGCTCACCAGGTACAACTTGGTTGTTGCCAATGACTCCATGACTGAGGCAACCTATGATGGTCCGGGAGGAAGGTCGTGTATAGATGTCACAGCCGTGTCTCACACCCTGCTACTCAAATCGCAGGGTTGGCGAGTCGTACCAGGTGCAGCGCAGAGCGATCACGTGGTTATTGACTTTGCCATCACAGATGACAAGATCCTCTGCAAAGACACGCGTGAAAAGCGATTCCACACAAAAAATGCTGACACAATTCTGTAGGGTACTAAACACTCGTGACCCTGATGCCAGAGCAACATTCCGAACTGCCTTCATCCAAGAGAAAAAGGCCTTCCATCGTACCATCAAACGAACCAAACGGCAAGGCTGGCGAAATTTTGTGGAAGCGGAGAGCTCTGAGAACCCCTGGGGCAGACATAACCAGTCCTCCATTGGGAAAGCAGACGTAGAGCAGGTCTTAGCTGCGATGCAAAATGAGTGAGGCGGGGCCTGCAGCATCGAAAGCTCCCTGGAAACCCCCTTGGGAAGGCGTTCCCAGATGACCAAGTAGCTCGAGACACTGAAGCCCAGAGGGCAGAAAGGGAGCTGATCATGGACCCTCCGAACGAGCCCGACATCCCATTGTGGACAACAGGCGACCTCCGCAGGGCCCTTGCGACCTTAAAGCCCAACAAATCTCCTGGGCCAGATAAAATAGAAAGCAATATGCTAAGGAAGGCTGAGCGGACAATCTCCAGCGGCCTCCTTAGTTTATTTAATGACAGTCTGCAGGTCGGACAGTTCCCCACTCAGTGGAAGTCTGCGCGTGTTGTCACTCTTCAAAAGAGAGGCGATCGCAATCAATCAGACCCGCGATCATGGAGACCACTCAGCCTTCTTTCCATATTAGGCAAAACACTAGAAATCATGATGTTACAATCCCTCGAAGGAGTCTTTGGCCGCAACCTCACAGGCAGGCAATATGGGTGTACCGAAGGAAGGTCCACGCAGGATGTCATTGTGAGATTCGGCGTGTTTCCCTGCTGGCACCGGCTAAGTACGTCGTAGCAGTTCTGATTGACATCAGAGGAGCGTTTGACAACCTTTGGTGGCCAGCGCTCCTTAATGAGCTCAAAGGTAGGGGGATGCCCCGCAACCTGTACTCGCTCGTCAGAAGTTACCTTTGACAGACAGAACTGCTACGATCGAAAGCAGGCATGTCTCCATCCGGAGAAAGATTGAGAAGGGGTGCCCACAGGGCTCGGTCCTAGGACCAGCACTCTGGAATGCCTTCTTTGAAGGTCTTCTCAAGAGACTCATGGAGACTGACTGCGAGCCGTACGCCTATGTGGATGACTCGACTGTGCTGATCTTTGCAGAGTCAGTCCGACAAATTGAAGAAAAGCCCACCACGTGCTCTGCACCGTCAGCCAATTGTGTGAGCATGTCAAGATGCAGGTGGCTGAGGAAAAAACCCAGCTAATCCTCTTGAAAGGGAAAGTGAATGATCCACCCACAATACACTTTGGCGGCCACAGGCTCCTTCTTGAAAAGCACGTCACGTATTTAGGAGTGAATATAGGTGAGAGGTGGGGATTCAACCAACACCTCCAGTCCCTTAAAGGCACTACCATTTGCCTCACTGCATGCCATTACTAAGGCCACTTGGGGTGTGTGTTGCCATGACACTATCCTCATGTACAAGGCCATCTATCTAGGTGTGATTGGCTACTGCCCCGTTGTCTGGGGTAGCAAACTAAAAGTATCAAAAGAGAGTATTGGCCCAATCCTAGAGAGCTGCGCTCCTGTGGATCACCAAGGCCTACAAGACTGTATCAACAGAAGCACTCCAGGTGATCACTGGTCAGTTACCGGTTGATTTGGCTGTTGAGTGCATGGTTGACAAGTGGAGAGTGAAAGCGAGAAGGGGAGAGCTTCCCCCGCTTTGGGCTGAACTCCGTGCGGATCTCACCACAGAACAGAAACTTGTCGTCATCGATGAATGGGCTCTAGAGAAATGGCAAGCGAGATGGGAATCCTCGTCAAAGGGACGTGATACGTATGAGTTCTTCCCCAACATCCGTGAACGTCTTTCAAGAAAATGGGTTGAGCCAGACCACTGAACGAGCCAGTTCCTCACGGGACATGGTGACTTCAATGCGCGGCTCCACTTCTTTTCTTTGAAAGACTCTCCATTATGCACGTCTTGCGCCTCCAGTGCGGAGGAAACAAGAAACCATGTGCTGCTCCACTGTAGTTTCTACAACAGTGAGCGACGGTTGTTGGTAGGGCAAACGAACTTAGCATCATTGACTGCTACAAAGCAAGCCTATAACCATTTTGCAAAGTTCGCGAAGAAGGTGATGGCTAAGAAACGTGGTCATAGTTGATCTGTCCTTTTGAAACTTGCTACCTAAGTAAATAGTTAGATCAGGTAGGAAACCAGATTAAGAACTCCTCCCAGATGGTATGGGATTCCTCAGGTGGTCACCTCCATGCGGTAACACACGAGCAACAGCTCTCTACCGGGAGACTGGCTAACGACCAAATACCTGCCGTACCTCCACAGGTCTGAGTTTGGTGGATGCTGCAGGGGCCGGCCTCCTGCATATTAGCGAAACCGCAACTCCATGACTGATATAACCCTCGTCGAGGGTTTAGGTACAGTCATCAAATAAGGAAACAGACCTGTGTGTGTGTGTTTCTGTAGTTCGATTTGCGGGAGAACGGCTCATCCGATTGAGCTGGTTCTTTTTTTGTTTTGTTCGTTATTTTTTGTAGACACCAGAATAAGGTTATGGACGATTTCGGCCGATGGGAAGGGGGGTGGGGGTGGGGGACGAAAATGTACCAAAAACTAGGGTTTTTCGCATTTTTCTCGTAAACGGCTCTAACGATTTTGATTAAACTTTCAAATTATCTTCTACTAATTAATACCTAACTTTTCTTCTCCATACATATCTCCATGAAAATACGGTGAACGGATATGTAGGCCCATGAAGCAAAAATAGGGTTTTTACGCTTTTTGGCAAAATGGCCGAATTGGTTTCGGGTAGGCCGGAGTAGTTATATTTTTTCTGTTATGTTTACTATACTTTGCGTAGACGTAAGCTATGAAAACTGTTAAGGAGATGTATAGTGCTAGATTCCAGATACTGGTGATATGCAATGGGTAATTTGTATTAAGAATAGGTACTGAAAAGTGAACAGGTGAAGACAGTGACTCAAGGGTTTGTAATTACGTTACTTCTACCAGCTGTTGAGTAATCTGGGAAGTTAATTGTACATTGGTAGTTAGCAATGGTTGGCCAAAAGTCTTGCTGAATACAGAAGGTAACGTTCTATTTCTGTACCTCACCTGGCTCATACCTGGCTAGAGCAAATAAATTCCTTTGAGGCATCTGAATTGCACGTTATGTTCCGAAACAATCTATAGTACGTCGTCAGAAGTAAATACTAAAATATGTTGGTTGACCTTTTACATGAATTCTACGCAATTATCCTTAATATCCAATTTAGTGAAAGTACATTTACTGTTAGAATTGTGGACTACTATTTCTTTCTCACAATAATTAGCAGAGTTGACTTCTAATAGATTGTTACTCAAGTGAAACTCGTTACCATATTCACAAGTATGTTTCAACAGTTTGTCATCTGGGTTAAATTTTGATTTAAGAGCATAGTTGCTAGTCGGAATCTCTGTTACATATTCATTAAGATGAGACGTAGGATTAGGCTGTACAAAGAATAGATCATAGTTTCCTTCATCAATAGGAACATCAAGAAAATATACTATTTCCTCTGAGCTAACGTAACATTGTACTTCAATATGTTTTTGAGCTTCTAACAAGTTCGTACCTTTAAAATTTGATAACTCATCGTTCGAGTAATATTTAGATAATTTCTCTAACTCGTATAATAAAACATTTGGTTCAATAATACTGGGATGCAATCTCCCCAATTCTCTATGTCTTGAATGACATTAACGAATTGCTCCAAGAGCATAAAATTGTCATATAGTGTTTTCTCTACTCGTCTGTACTGTGTGTCTTCACTACTTGCGACTTACAAGTCTTTAATTTCTTTTTCAATAACAAAATTGTTTTCATTTATAATGTTTAACGTCTCATTAAATTTGTCCATCAGTAGGTGGTTAACAGTGTAGTGTCTTTTAACTTGGTCTTCAATTTCTTCGCTTTTAGCTTTGAGTTGACTGAGAATAGCAATCGTATTTTTCTGCATCATTTGCATCGAGATTGCCAGTTACGAATTTGACAAGTGAACCTATGCCGTTAACTAATCCTCATTTAATTCTTTTCGTCACCAGAGAATCTGATATGCTCTCGTAAGTAGACTCTAATTTGTATTTAATCGATTCCGTTTGAATTTTGAAATTATTTGACAAATCTTTATCTAGTTTGATCGTTTCTACGACTTCTTGAAAATTGGACTTTAATTAAATTCGTCCTGTTAATTATGGACGTTACGTCGTAGTAATGAGTGATCGTGTGGAATGAACGGATGATCTTGCTTGGTCCCATCTGGATTGGAAGTAATCCAGAATTGAGTGTAATGTTTATGATATCTGCGGCGTATGCTCCCGTTAGGAACGTGTAAAGTTGTAATTTGAGAATGGTTCTAATTTAGTTTGCCTAACAAAATTTCAATTTTCATTGTTTCTAGCAGTTCTGAGATACTAGAAGGAGAAAATGATAACTTTTTACTGGAGCTCTAACGATTTTGATTACATTTTTTATATTGATAGCTCTCAATAAGGCAATGATACCATAAAACTCCCATTCGGGGGAAAATGACGAGAGCAGCAGCCTTATAAACTCCGCTGGAATTCTTGTATAATGTAAAAACAAAATTGTGAGTTTTTAAAAACGTTCATGAGATACATGGGGGTCACTCCAGAAATTCCTGAGTTTGAACTACTGCCGTTTCGCTTACTACCAGTTCTAAAAGTGTTTACGCAATAACTCTGCAAGAGTGATTACTATCCTTTTTTTAAAAAAATCGTGTTTACAGCCTCATTAATTATCTGTGTACCAATTGCTCAATAATGGTCCTGCAATGAGTACGAGCAGCACAATAAATTCCGGAACTGTAAGCGCTACCGCTTTCTGCTGCCGTAAAGCGTTGTTTGACCACGTTCAAATTAACTGAGTGATAAATGAATTGATTAAATAGAATTAGCCATGTAAAAAGTGAATTGACGTAGAGCTAAGGAAAGTTGTGTGTTGCAACGCACCAGATATTTTGTAGGCAATTTCGTAATCATACTGTTCTAATTTCAGTCGCCATCTAAACAATTTGCTGCTGGGCTCTTTAAAACGACACTGCAAAGGTTTGTGCTCTGTGAAAATCTTAAATTTTCTGCCAAACAGATACGGTCTGAAATATTGGGTTGCCCAAACTACCGCTAGACATTCCTTTCCAATGGTAGAAAGGTTTCTTTCGTGGTCGTTCAGCGTTCTGCTAGCATACGCTGTGGGTAGATCACCTTTGTTCGACGGTGGAAAGTAGGAGGGGCATTTTTCAAGCCAAAAGGGCATACGAAGGAATTGGTAATGTCCGTTTTCCGTAGAGAATGCTGTTTTTTCTACGCTGTCTGGGTGCATAGAAATTTGATGAAAGCTACTCTTCAGATCAATGCAAGAAAAGTACATGCATTTTCCTAGTTTATCCAGGCGATCTGAGGTGTTAGGGTATTTGTCATCGATCGTTTTGGCGTTTAGTCCGCGAAAATCAATAACTAGTCGGAATTTTCGTTGGCCTGGAGCGCCTATTTTCTTAGAAATCAAAATGACGGGACTATTCCACGGGCTTGCACTATCTCTGATAATATTTTGTTGTTTCATTTCCTCGATTTGTTTTTTTACTTCGGGCTAGTAAATTTCCGGTATTTTATAATTGTGAGTGTACACGAGAGTTTCGTCTCTGATACGTACGTGGTGTTGAACTTTGTGTGTGTGTGACAGGTTGTTCCCTTCTACATGAAATAGGTCTTTGTATGAAAATACGAGTTTCTGTATGGCTTCCTTTTCTTCAGCGTTCATATGATCGGTTCGTATGTTTCTCATGTCAAAACGATAGTTTTTCAGATCATTGTTCGACGCAAAGCGTCGAAGTTGTCAGTTCTTTGACCTCGGACTTCCCCGCGTCATTATCCCCGACCCCCTAACTGTCTCCAACTATTTCAATACCTGCCCCTCGCCCATGGAAATCCCAAATCGGCGGATATTTCCAACGGTGGTTTTCCCATCCTTCCCCTCTCCTCTTCTCAGATTCCTTTCCACAACAGATACCTTCTTCCAAAAAATCATTCTGCTACGAAGTGTCGCCGAAGTGAGTCGTCCCCAGCTCTCCCAACACTTGTTTCCTAACACCTTTCGCGATACGGCCGTCTCCAATTCTCCCAACGGATACCTCTTTCACCTCTCATCGACTTCTAGTTCGGCTTTCTCCCTCCTTCCGAGTACAACCAGTTTTCACGTCTTCAGAGCCCTATTGTTCGCGATTCCATACTCAACTCATCTCCCGTGTAAGTCACCTCTTCTTTGTACAATCCAAGTCTTCAAACCTTGTGATATTCCAGCTCACCAATTACAAGTTTGTGCTCAGTAAATATCCGTCTCTGAGTTTCATTCACGTCTATCCTGGTCCAAACATTTGGTCCTCCGGGCCGGATAGACAAATAACATTTTCGCGGCTGTAGCATTCCGGGTCCAGCACGAAAAGTGTAGATTCTCCTGTTCGAAACTGTATTAAGATGGACCTCTCACTTCCATCTCCCCTCAGACCGTATCTTGAATGACGTAACGCTAATCTCTTACTCCGAAAAACTGGGTAATCTACAACTCCCTGTAGCTAGTCTGGATACATCTGCAGCTTCCGCTTCAATTGACCTCCTCAATCTGTGGTTCTCCTTCATCAGAGCATCCGATCAATTCCCTGAGGTAGAGAATTACATATCAGGAATCAAAGATAAAGTACTCAGCACCAAATGGCACAACACAATCCGCTCCCTATTAGAAGATACAGAGGCCATAATTGATTTTCATCTGCTTCCACTGATGAGTTCGCCTCCATCGGCAGTCTTCACGCCTACTCCTTCTTCTACTTCTTCCTCGTCGCCAACCTTCCAAAAGACCATCGACTCCGTGACGATTTCATCGTTACCACCCGTTAAAGAAGTCGTCGAGACGTCACCTCATCACCCCTTCACCTATGCCAAACGCTCCAACCTGAAGACATCTCCGCTTCCACCAGCCATTGGGACACCCGCTCATTCTTCGCCGCCATTCAAGAACCCCGTCTCCAATTCTCCCAACGGATACCTCTTTCACCTCTCATCGACTTCTAGTTCGGCTTTCTCCCTCCTTCCGAGTACAACCAGTTTTCACGTCTTCAGAGCCCTATTGTTCACGATTCCATACTCAACTCATCTCCCGTGTAAGTCACCTCTTCTTTGTACAATCCAAGTCTTCAAATCTTGTGATACTCCAGCTCACCAATTACAAGTTTGTGCTCAGTAAATATCCGTCTCCGAGTTTCATTCACGTCTATCCTGGTCCAAACAATCATAATAATTTGAGTTATTAATTGCAGTTTCGGGCGCTGGTTGGAAGGGTTCCACTTGTAATGCAAAGTACGCAACGAACTGTTCTTCCTTTCAACCACGTAACATTCGTAGGTAATTATCCGCTTTTACTAAACATTCAGGAATTTCAATATTCTGCTATTTTGCGTAGGAGATTATTCCTTCTCCTTTTTCTAAATTCACTGGTATTTTAATTTGTGCGCATATACGGGGTGGGATTGTTATAATTTCATTTTTGATCATAGGTTTTAGAGGTTCTGTGTTTTCTAACTCTAGATATTTCAACTGAATTTCTGTTTTTGGAGTGACCAATTTATTATTACTAAGGTCTATTTGGGCATTTAAGATTTTTAGATTATCCATTCTAATTAGCATACCGAAATATTTTTGGAAGTTGAATGACTTGAATTTTAGATTTAGATTGGGAGTTTTAAAGATTACCGCATGGAATTCGTGCACTAGAGTTTCTTTCAGAAACTCCATGCGCAGTTTGTACTTAAAAATGGTCTTTCTGCGATTCACCTGGAAAGCATTTTTGTATACAAACTGGGTTTATGAAACTAGATGTACTTCCAGCGTCAATTAATATTGTGATATTCGATTCGGAATGAACGATGTACGGCAAGGGATGTTTGAAAGTGTTCAAATGAAGCAGATCGTTGATCACATGAAATTTTTCATAGTCTGAGTTTTTTCTAAAAAATTATCCGGTTGTGCAACGCAATTCGTTTCGAGGCTCTCTTCCTCTAGTATGTTGTTGAAATTCGGGTTAATGGTTTGCCAGGACATTGGCGTTTGTTTCGGGCAATAGAATCCCGATGGTTGTTTATTATGCAGTTGGTTAGTCGATGTTTTATGCGTAGCTTTTGGGGAATTTTGTTTATAGTTAGTGTCGTGAGTTTTCTTCATTGGTTGAAATGTTTGCGTTCTCGGCGCGTTTTGAGTATATTTGTTATGCCACTTGTTGTCAGGAGGTGGGAATCTCATGTTGTTCCATGGTATGTGTGGTTTGGTAAAAGGTCTTGAGTTTCCACGAAATTGTTGAGTGTTTTGTGTTCGCGGTTGCGGTTTTTGAATATTTTGAGTTCTAACTGGGTTACTCGTCTGATAATCATTAGTAATCCATTTGAGAGTTTCACCTGTCGATCTAGGTTGCCTAGACCGTAGTTCTCTTCCTATAGGATCGCGAATGTGCAGTAAAAGAGTTTCGAGCGCTAACTCATTGTAGTGTTCGCTTAGTGTCTTTTGCTCCATTGGTGTTTTGTGATTTTGTATCCAAGCTACTATTAAGTTCAATATTTTTAATATTCTCTCGTGAAAGGCGAAAGGTGTTTTGTGTTCTTTGTGGCGAACTGATGTAAGTTCGTGACATAGTGTAAACACGTCTTTCTTGTCTTTGTACGTTTCTAAGAGCGTCTCTCGTATCGACTGGATATTAGGGAACGATTTTGACTGTAGAAGCTCAGCTGCAGGCCCTTGAATCTTTGATAGAATAGCACAGAGTACTTCTTCATTCTGAAAGCAAGAGTCGTCTAGTTCGCCTACGACCCTATTGACTATTTTTTCGCATGTTTCTAAAAACCTACAAAGTGTCTCAGGAGGTCCTGTGAACACTGGGATCATGTCCGCATGTATAGTTTTAAATTCTGGCATCTGGTATCTCATTCTCATTTGTGGTAGCGAAGATAATTGTGCGTGTAATTGTTCCTGTACTAGATTTTGAACAAATCTTCTGACGTTTTCCTCTGCTTCGAGGTTCGCGTCAGTTTGCTGGGTATCTGCTCGGTTTCCATACCGTTGAAACTCATTTTTTCGAGTAGAGTTTCTTCTTCTTCGGGAATAGAATGTATACTGTCTAATTTAAGGAATTTACTGTACGAATAATTCCAAAGGGATCCCCTAGTTTTCTTCTCTTTCGGAATTTTGAATTGCTTTTTATTTACCCTTTTTAATTACTGAGTGTGAGTGTTAGATGTAGTGAATTGAACAGATCAAGTAAATAAATACACAAATAGAAATTGCACCAATAATAAAGCAATAATGAATAGACAATTAAGATTACCTTTCTCTGAAGTCTAAAATTTATTTACAGTTACCTTCAACTACGTATGATTATGTAACTTTTGAAGGTTTTAGTTCTCCCTTAATTTTTGCGCCAATAGATTTTCTTTTATAAATTTTTATTTTTATTCACCTCTAATTTGGTTTGTACAAATTTAGTTTTGTCTCTTTTGCCATTTTCTTTTACTTTGATTATTTCTCTTCGGAAATACAAATACAATTCTTCTCTTCGAATTCAATTAACGTCTTTAAACTTATTATTTTTCTCATACACCCTTCTCGTCGTTTACAATTATTCTCTCTTTTTCTCAATTTCTGCCTACCAGTTACTAGGTGGTATGAAACAGACAATCGATTAAAAAAATTTGGCACGGACGCAGGTACCCACGGAAAATGATATCCCCTCAATTCCGATGTCGGTTTGAGATGTCTGTCTGAACTAAATAAATTAAAGGACAAACACCACTGGCACCACGGATGATCGATACTTGTTTGGTCCCGTGTAGGCACAACGTATGAATGGGTTGCCGGAAAATTGACTTGACAACGAGCAACTATGTGACACTTTAAAACTTTCAAAGACGAGTTTAGTCCCTTTCTTGTATTTTACACAATAGACGTTAGGGTGAGTCTTTAATAAAAATTGACGTGCGGCGTTTTAATTTAAAATTTTTCTGAAGGATGAAAGCGCCGTATTTAAGATGTTACTGACTTACAGTACGACGTAGATGGAGATGTACTTGGGTCGTCTGAAGTCGGTCGGCGTTGCGTAACGAGAAATCCTTCTCTTCCCGGGCAGTGTCGTCGGCTTTTCGTCTAGTGTCGGAGATGCTTCCGTCTCGTGGCATCTTGTTTTCGTCTTTTTCTTTCTTCGAATAAGGCACTCTTCTTGGAAGTCGTTGAATTTTTCTCAGTTGCTCAAGAAATTAGTTTGCGATTTCTGAGTCAACTTTCTGTAGAATAAGATCTTCGAGACTTTTCTTTTGGGAGATTCTTACGAATTATTGTAGGTCCCCAAGACAGTTATGTTCTTTATTCCGGAGATTTAGTTTTTTTAAAAAACTTTATTTAATTTTTGGTGAACAATTGAAGGTTTGTATAGTACAGAAAGATGTGCGGGGTAACACGCAGAAAATATCCCAAGTACGGACCGAGCTTATACGGGGTGAAACGGGGGAGTTTGCTAATGGCAACCAGCGAAAGCTGAAGATGGTTGACGACTGCACTGAGCTTCTCTCCTAGAGGAGCGAAGTGCAGTTTGGTGGAAGTTGGGAAAAGGGATTTCTGCTGATGCAGCCCCTTTTATTATTGAATCTCCCTCTTATTACGCCTATATAACTTAAATACGATATATCAGGGCATATACACTTTTATTCTAAATGAAATTAAATATTCATGTTAAGAGCATTGGTGTACTACCTATGTCAAATAAGGTTCGTTCCCCATTAGTAATAGTGTTCATCCAAGGTATTGGTGACTTGTCGAACGTTGTATCCTCAGTTATAAATGCCCCTTTGACGTCTTTAGGCTCCACCACAAGCCCCAAGTTCAGAAGAATCGCACTCTAGAACAGATTCCGCAAACGAAAGTATTCAACAGACACACACTCACACGTGCAGAGTTTTAGGTTTGTATATTTGAAGTATGTGGTTCGGTTGCACCGAAATATTTAAAAAGAGGGGCAGAAAGATGAGAAAATAAAAAACTCACGCACTGCCCTCAAGCCTGAAGATCATCATCTTCCTTGTGAGATAGGTTCTCGCCTATCTTTCAAGGCATGATTCAAGGTTCTTCATTAGCCCTGTAAAGGGGGATAGTGTCAACCAATCCGATATGCCTCGCGCCCCTCCGTCACAAATGTCTGAAAGGTGCTTGTTTCGAGGATCACAACACTGACTACCCCGAGGCCAGTCTCCTATTGATTACGTCAAGGAACCCACTGTCTTCTCGTCTTGGGGGCGATGAGTACAAAGGGAAGATTGTATATAAACGTTTCCACACAGCTGTTATGTGCGTCATAAAACTGCTATATTCGTTCAAGACTGAGACCTAGTCAAGAACACAATACGAAGGGTAAGTAGGCTCACGACCGGACCTGAGCAGGGTAAAGCAACCATCGGGATAGGTACTTCAAAAGCGAAAATCTGCACTGAGATTTATAGACGGTGAAGAACCGGTCAGGACAGAAAGTGGAGGTAAAAAGCAAAGCTCGAACTTCAGTTACACGTGACACAGCAATATACAAAGGGGGAGGACTGAAAAAAACTAGCGTAACTTCTGCATATAATAGTTTAGCGGCTGAGTTGGCAGTTAACGCCCGATGGATGGTGAAATGAGATGCACTTGGAATGCGTGGCTACATTCACTCTGGCCATCATGAATCTCGTTTGGAACTATACCATTTTAAATTGCCAACAAAAAACAGTTGACGATTTTTGAATACTTACACCTGCTTCCGAGAAAGAGGATCGCATGAGCTTTATTGCGTCCTGTTGTTGAAGGCAGTTTAACATTTCTTGGCTTGTTTCTCTCTCGCAGCCGACGCGTCGAATTATCTTCATGCTGTACTGTTTAACACGATCATCTTGTGGAAATGACTCCCACGCGTCCAAGGTTCCTGAGTGAGAAACTCCAGCAGCAATCAAATCTGAAGTAAGTCAATGAATTGCAGTGAAGGTTTTTCTTGTTGTGCTTGAGGATAGCACATAAGAAAGCATTTTCGAATAAGTATTGCATGTCTGTGGGATGAACCAACTTGGAACGAGTGAATGTCGATATAGACCAGTATGTGTAGGCCGCTGTTGCTTACATTTACTTATTTCGGAACACATCGGACATTGGCGGGACAAGTGGTACGCCTAAGTGGTAAGACGTTCAGGGAATTCGGAAATTAAAGCCATCGTCACTCATTAGGGGACGAAAGGGCAAGAAGCGAACTCGTAACATCAACAATTACGCTGAGGAAGCATGGATGGAATTATGTGTACAAAAGAAGATCAGTCGTAAGCGCGAGCACACGCGGGTCTAAAATAGTTGCAACAGCCACCACCTCTATTTTGTATTCAGTCGTTGAATATAATTCGGAACAGCTCAAAACAAGCCGAAGAGATACAGGATTTCAAAGGTTGGCTGGTGAGGCATTACAAGATTCTAGTGACCATTGAAACAGGTGACATGCGCGAGGAGAAAGATGATAAAATTTACTTTTACATCAGCGGTTTTCCCTGCTGGAAGAGTTCGCTTGAAGCAGCCTGTTTTTTTAGAATGGCTTGAAACCGAAAAAAAGCTTAATGACCGTTGTAAGATAAAGCGATTCGAGTACAGTTTGATACGCTCAAAATGGGTTCTTGTGTTGTTTTTTAATCCTTAAGCATGGAAATGGCTGCAATAGAAGGTATGTTGCATTCCACTATAGCAGTGGGTCCTATTAACAAACATAAACTATACTATCGCCACAGCTGGCGCCATCTTATTTACAGACAGTCCTTTGCCGGGTTCCCGTTATTTAGGTTTCTCAAGTGTATGAATCTTCAACCATTTCCACTACACTGTCATGAACATGCCTGAATTTCCTGTTCAAGTGATTTTCTTTTCGAATTTCTCTCTCTGCCGAGCAATACCGATTTGCCATCTATCCTGCAACACTTTTTAGACCAAGGACGGGTTTTACTGTAGCACGAACTTGTAATTTAAAGAACTAGAATAGAATGGATGGTTTCAACTAGTTCAGTGCAGACAGTAAACCCAGACATCATCAGAAGGTTGACATCAATACTTGACGTCTTGGTAACGTGTACCGCACATCTGTACTGTAGATTAAGAAAATGTGGGAACTGCTCATTTAAAATGTTCTGGAGTAGACCACAATACCTCGACTCAGAGGTGAATTAATAAGAGCATGAGTCGCAATTGCACCGGATGACTCAGCAAATAAAATTATTTGATCAGGATTCCCGTTGAAAGAGGCGATATTCTGCTTTATCCATCTCAAAGCTTGCACATTGTCTTTGTACATGTAGTTTCCTGGTATAACATTGTCCCCCAAAGACAACAAACCTGAAAAGCAGAAGAATGTAATGTGAGGGGACGAAACATAGCTAATTGTTAACAAGAACACGTTAGGAAACTATCTTTCTTAAGACGCTAACGCGTAATTACAAACGTCTCTTGACAAACCTGAAGGCAGGAGATTCTCCTGCACCCTGCTCAAGATTAGCAAAGTGGTGAAAGAGGTGCATCCAACAAAACCCCATACAATTACTGAAAGACTCGCCTAATTAAGATAAAACAAATGGGGATAATTTGGAGAAGAAGTACCAAAATAACTAATGTTGGCCTAATCAGCCAAGTCTCAGACGATTTTATTTTTCAATTCAGCCTACCGGGCTCTATTTTCAAACAAACCTTCTGTACGAATGGCCCTTAACACGGGTAATGTGCCGTAATCAGCTGAAAGGGCTCCCAGGTTTTATCCCATAAGCCACCTCATGATTTCCCCGTCTTCTTTCCTTTCATCCCCCTCCATGCCTTTCCGTTTCGCTGTTTCTCACACCAATCAAATATTTTGTAAGGCTTAGTTAATATAAAGGCGAAGACTGGAGGACGAATGACTGAACCTTTTAATTCGAACATATTGGATAACAACTCAGCAATAGTTACATGATCAGTGCCTTCTGGTTCCATTCAAAGTACTGCAATAATACTCTAGTTTCCATTAATTATAAAATAATACTCTTCCTTAATAAAAATAACGTTTCCACGATAAATACAGTAATACAACAGAACAGCTACGTCTTGTGTTGTTGCTACCAATTAATAAAAATTCACTTCTCCTAGGAATGGTCAACGCTCGATTCTACTACTAATAATAGACCAACTTTGTAGGGCAAAATCTAGCAATACATATCGGTTTCCTCTTTTTTTTACCGGGTGCACACGAGATTGAGTCCCTTCGTCACTGCGGCCACATATGGGTCTATTGTAACGATGTACGTTACTTAACAAAAGAAGCTACTTACCGAGCATGCCTTTCGCCGCAGATTCTGCTGTGGTAGTTCGGAATGGGCTATGGCTGCCGAGACAAGGCACTCGCATGGGATGTGCTCTGCCGCTTCATCCTCATCTCCGCACCATCTGTACTCAACTATCTATGAAATGCTCGTCTTGTTGAGACTTGAGTAGAAAGTGTCCGATGAGGTGGGTAGTAACGACTCTTCGATCCCGGCTAAAGAGTGTAAGAATAGTCTTCACCCTTCAACAGGAACAATCAACCTCCGAAAGGCACAATCAGCCTTTTCGCATATCTCAGTCAAGGCAGGCGATGCCAGTGGTAATTTTCCTGGGTCTCCCTTCGCGCCTACTGCCGACTTAAGCGACTTTTCGCCACTCCTGTATTGGGCTTACGCCAGATGCGCAGGGCTCCTTGTTAAATGCATGTTACAGGAGGATTCGTGAAGAAGGCAACATGATTAGTGGTTAGTTGAACTACAATGCAGTTTTTGAGAAAATTATTTATTGTTCTATTTGGTGTTAAGAACAAATTGTTGTTCCCACTTTTACTGTTATACCGCACAATGTTGTACTTTGCTCGTTTTCCTTCGTACTTGGTGATTTAATTTTACATTTATGAGGGTCTAGTGCGACGCACAACGTTCCCACCCCAGCCCCCCGCCGTCTTCAAATTCGATGGTTTACCACATACACTGATGTACGGGCTTTATTTTACGGGCACTCATCGTCAAAGCCTTTAGTTGGAAAAATTCGAATGGAAAACCCCAAACTGTATTCCTTATATACCAAACATCTTATGATACTTCACATAAACGTAGCTATGTCGATAACTCCTGAAAAAATATTTTCTTACCAAATCCATTCAATCTAAAGTTGGGTTCAACCAACACCAAGTCTTCGTCCATCAAATAATCCGCGTTCCACCTTCGTCCAACGTAACCTCTCATATTAGCGCCACCGTAAAAAAACACAATGACTGGCATAGATTTGTTGGCAGATTCCTTGAACAAATGAAATATTTTCAATCAACAAGCACATGATACACGACTTAGATTCATTCGATATTATTTGAATACTGACGACTCGATGGTTAACCGAAGAAGTAGTTCAAACCTCACTCACTTTCGGTTTGTACACGTTCAAATATAAACAGTCTTCTCGGGCGCGGAATTTGGCGTAGGGCCAGGGCGTCGATGATAACTGCATACAATACGGCATGTCGTCGGTGGCATTGTATACGCCTTTCCATTTCTTGGGCGGCAGTGGGGCCTGGTTGGCAAAAGAGAAAAGTCAGTTGGAAATAATAGATACTCAGATGCGAGTCCTATTACATTACATAGCTGTGTTTGCTGTTACCACCAATATTCTTTATGTATGATAATACTTATATTGCCCTTTTTGTTCCAAGGAACTGCCGAGAGAATTGTCTCTGCTGCTATAGTTGCGCACGTAGTTAGTGGTTGTGTGAGTGAAAGAGGAACGTGAGCAACAGATGGGGATTGTGTCAAGTCGCGAGGAGAAGGGCTAAGAAGTACAGTCAGAGGAACACAGAAGAAACGATTAAACAGAAGATACGTTGCTCCGATTGCTGGATCAGATTAATCGTTGGCAGGGTAGGAAGGCCGAATAAAGCTGACACAGCTGAACAGTCTACATAGATCTAGCCCTCTGCCAATCAGGCTTAATCGGACTCGTTATGGATTTCATGGCCAGAGTTAGTCTATTAATCCATGTCCTGCCCCTATCACCACCAGGTCACTCACCACCTGTCTCCTGAAATTTCTCCTGTCTGCTCCCACTGATGCAGTCGTGTGTTATTCCACAGTAGAAATCTTGCTGATGCCTGCTGCAGCAGCAATCCCTGGCGTGGGCATAAAAAGAAGGCAAACTGCTCCCCAACAAGTTTTCGGGACTGGGCCGAGAAATAGTCGGACGCCTATAGTCCCGATTACAGTCAGCACAAGTGGGTGTTTACTCTAATGCAGTAGTCGTTCAATATTCGCACTAGCTGTCATAGGCTCTTCCTCGTCATCAGCAGATTGCTATACCCCACGTTAGCCTTGAAATAAAACAGCGCTACAGTTGTGAAAACTCCAGTGACGCTTCCAACGTCATGGGTCGTGGATAAGGATAGTACCTTAAACCTCAGTTTTCCCACTGGTGGTTGGGCGAACGGCACGGACGTCCACGCCTGATAGATCCTCCCGCTCCTCGACCGCCGCTCCCACCCGAGGAGTTTACCCAACGGAGTTTGAATGATCGGCCCACTCATCGATTGCGACAATGCGAATATCCAAGAAAATACTGTTAAATAAACAAATAACATAATTGCAAGCTTCCAAACTGTTGTGCACTTGCTCTCTCAATTGGGGTTCCAGTGAACTCGGCGAAGCTTAAGTTGAAAACTATCTTTTTTTTTTAGTACCACTCCTGGTTAAGTTCAGGCAATCGTAAGTCGGCCAGATTAGTGAGTAAACTGATAAGAATACGGTAGTTAGCAATATCTAGCTATCGATGGATAGCATGCTGCATAAAAAAGGTGTACAAAAACTTCAGGACAACTAAATTCGCTAAGTCATTCAATTAAAATAAATGAAGGCCATGTGATAGATATGCTCCAAAGATTTATCACTCCCCTTATCTCACAAGGAAAGGCCAAGAAATGGGAAGTAGTTGGCTGAAGAGTAATATTTGAGTTTCGTTCTGACATCAATCTCGAGGACATGTTTTCAACTATATTCTCCTGTTCTCATCCTTGCCATGGAGAGACCCATTTCTTTTACGAATCGTTATGTCGTACAACAATGCTTTCAGGTCGAGGATGATCGTTAACTGTCTGCGAACGGATGAGTTGTCATTGGAGCTCCGAGTGAGGGGATTAGTCAGCACAGAAACAGGCTCTCCACGCCCAGGGTCCACTGGCGACCGACTAGGTCACGCAACTGATCATAGAGACCAGACTTGAAGATCTGCACTGACAAGCTGCGAGCGTTCAGCGCAGATGTAACGGGTCTACTTGACTCAGGCTCGGCGAGCGAGCAGCGTGGCAAACAGAGCCGAGCATGGCACCTGTATCGCCGAATCGGAATGCTCCAAATAACAGATACGGCTCAGGAGTTAAGGCCCTAGTAGACTGCCATAAAGTTGGAGAATCAGACGCTACGTCCTCACTGGTGTCTCCACGCGGCCCCGGATGGAGGTGATGATGGTGTGGAGATGTCGGGCCTCGAGCCATACCGGCTGAGGCATCCCAACCCACAGGGTGGTCACCAGTTCAGTCCAGTTCACCTACACCCCTCCCGCACACAGCAGTGCCAGCAACTCGCCGGACACAAGACGATGCAGCCATATTTTTGCACTGCCACCAGCGCTCCTTTAAAACCCTAGAGGAGTTGTAAATGGCCCTAACTCGTCGGTTTGAGGGCTAAAAAACAGAGCTCAGCTTTGCCCAGGTTCTGCAGGTAGCAAGGATGGGTTCGAATGAGACTAACACTCAGTATGGAGAACGAGTGAAAACGATGGCAGAGCACGTTGATCCATTTAAGGATCCTGACGACAATGTTGTCGCTCTGCAGGCCTTCATGGTCGGGTTGCCATAGCAAGTAGCTCTGAGCACAGCTATAGCACAACCCAGAGCAGTCTAAGAAGCAGTCTACAAGAGGGGCAAGCGGCTCTCAGCATGTTTGAGAATGTGACTGAGCACGGTTCTGGGAGCCTGTCACTTACAGCCCCAGTACTGCAGTGGAAACAGACGAAAAATCCGAAGCAGTCTGGTTCGAACCAGTGTCTAAAATCTAGTACGAACTCTTCGTCGAGACAAACGAATCGCAGCTCCATGCATAGGTACACATTTCCCCCAGAGTAGTGAAACCAACAGACAAGGGACCAAACGCCAAATTACTGCAGTAACTGCAAAAAGAGAGGACACTGGACATCAGAATGCGATTATCGGTTGGGCAGTCCGAAATATGGTGAAAGGCTACCAGACCCGCCATGGACATCGCCCCCAAACATATCGCAGGGGGGTAGAACAGTGATCTCCTCCCCTCGCCTTTGGTCCTGCAAATGGATAACGAACCTTGCACTCCTCGACATAACATACAGCGCACCACAGTCTTCCCGACAGACTCGAAACCAGCTTTCACGGTTTGGGGAACAGTGAATGAACTACAACGCAATCGCCTCATTGATGCCAGGACCTATTTGGTAAGCAGCACGCACTTGGCAATCCCATCCAATTCAATGGTCCTGATGCCAGCTCTAAGAAAGGGACCCCGTGCTGACGAAAACATCATCCACTTTTCCAGTCTAGGGAAGTACCAAATTTACACTACGCCAGATCGGTGCAAGCAACAACACAGCCACCACCGTACTGGTATTCAATGCAGGTGGAACAACGATACACTTGCAGCTCACTCCCATGACAGCGAGATGTCCCCCAAGGTGAACAACAACGACTGTTCAAAAGCAGCCTTCTGGGCCAACTGGAAAACTTCTCTGACAGAGAAGGTGTTGTCATGGACCTTGAAGTTTACCTTTAATTTCCTAGGCTTTGAAAAACTTGGTGACATGAACATGGTTAAGCACACTATCTCGACAGAGGATAACACACCCATTCCTGTGCGGCAGAACACCCACCCTGGGAATCGCTCTGCATAGACGGGTTATTATTACACATTAGCAAATTTACTCCTTTGCCGGGATCAAAATTTATTCCTCTACCCGCACGGGTTGCTCGAGTGTATAATAAACGTTCAGAACTATTTCGATGATTATTGTTTTCGCTACGCTATCCCTGTCTCAATGCTAGTAAACCGATCCAATTCATTATCACTTCTTGAAAAAGTGTTCCTGTATACCAATATAGAGCATGATCTGGATTTTTTGGTCGGTATCATTTCCAACAATGCTCAATGAGATAGGGAAATTTGAAAGTACCAACGACATTTCCGTTAATGTATACGGATTAAGCGAATGTCAAATGGTTTATCCACTGAGAATTTCACAGAATGATTGTAGTAAGGGGGCATCATGTTGATTTATTATATTTATGCGATAGAAATGAGACTTAACTCATTGTTTAATCAAGGTCGCAGTAGTCCAGGGGTCGCTGGAAGTAGTCCCTGTCCCATTTCCCTCTTGTTTTGCCTGATGGGGCGGAGGCAGGTCAGGGCTGTGAGGCCGGTACTGAACGAGTTTCCTGAAATGACTAGATAGTCCAGGAGCCGAGGGCTAAAAACGTTGACCGTTGAGTTGAAAGTCGGTTACTATTTTTTCTGATAGTTCCCTCACTGTTTGGTAACACCCCGCAAGTCTGCTCTCTCAGAAGTATGGACTAACAAAATGGCGGCTCATCAAAAAAGTCAAAATTTGTCAAAATTTGACTTATTAGTTGATAGTTACAATATTTACCACAGTTGAGGAATTGGCTTGTACTTTCCCAATTCACACCTCTGCTACCTCCTATGCTTGGCCATTAAGTTGCAGAGCCAATCAAAATTCGTCGAATTTTGACTTATTAGTTGACATTGGAAATTTGTATGGTGGATTGGCATCAAGTAACTGAGTCCAAAAACCCGAGTCTGCCACAATAGTTTCGTGGACTTCGACTTGCAGACGAGGTCAAAATTTGACGAAAATTTGGTCAAAAAATGACCAACGGAGTTGAAACTTGAAATTTATGTTACGAGTAGGTGAAGTGGAGTACTTTAAGAATTACCTAGTCTGCTATCCTCATTTTGAGGACTCTTTCGTGCAGACGAGGTCAAAATTTGACGAAAATTTGGTCCAAAAATGACCAACGGAGTTGAAACTTGAAATTTATTTTACGAGTAGGTGAAGTGGAGTACTTTAAGAATTACCTAGTCTGCTATCCTCATTTTGAGGACTCTTTCGTGCAGACGAGGTCAAAATTTGACGAAAATTTGGTCAAAAAATGACCTACAGAGTTGAAACTTGAAATTTATTTTACGAGTAGGTGAAGTGGAGTACTTTAAGAATTACCTAGTCTGCTTTCCTCATTTTGAGGACTCTTTCGAGCAGACGAGGTCAAAATTTGACGAAAATTTGGTCAAAAAATGACCTACGGAGTTGAAACTTGAAATTTATTTTACGAGTAGGTGAAGTGGAGTACTTTAAGAATTACCTAGTCTGCTTTCCTCATTTTGAGGACTCTTTCGAGCAGACGAGGTCAAAATTTGACGAAATTTTGGTAAAAAAATGACCTACAGAGTTGAAACTTGAAATTTATTTTACGAGTAGGTGAAGTGGAGTACTTTAAGAATTACCTAGTCTGCTTTCCTCATTTTGAGGACTCTTTCGAGCAGACGACGTCAAAATTTGATGAATTTTTAGGCTCAAAAATTGACTTATTAGTAGATAGTTGCAAATGACGTGAATGAGTTCCACATCCATCAGCTTTACTATAAAATGTTATCTGCCACCTCAAAAACGTGGCATTTTCAAAGCAGAGTCGCTGAAATAGAATTGTCCAGCATTAAAAAAAAAATTGAATAGTTGACAGCTGAAAATGACGTGAATCGCATCTACAGCAACTCAGTAAACAGTAAATAGTATCTGCTACCTTCAAAATGTTGTGTTCGTACAGCAGACTACTTCTGGGCTAAAATTACTAATTATATATTTAGCATATTCTGTCTCCATGGCTCATAAAAAGAATATTAACTAATCGCCTCGGTATTCTGTATGCCTTTAGTACGCATATAATATGCATTATAACATTTTATTCCTGATTTTAACAAAACACGTTCATAAAATAACTGGTGCGTGGTAACACACAACTTTTACGCGGCCCTGTAAATACGACGACCTGCTACATATACGGGCGCTTTATCTTCGTTTAACGCGGTTTGACAGGAACATTTATGAAGAACAAAATGTAGGTACTACTTAGTTGAGGGTACTTGGTAAGTTTGATTTAATCGTCATAGCCGTTTTTGATATAATTGGAAACCCAATAAATTATTATTCGAGAAACCTCGTTTTTCGAGCTATTGCTGCCTATATCTCCGTTCAACAGATAGCTACGGACACTACCCCGGAGAAATAAATATGGGTATAGGTTGCTAAAAAAAATTTCATAAGATTGATTAAATCCAGTGACTCAATTACTCGGGAAAGTTCACAACAGTTCTAAAATCCATTATTTTCGACATATTTTCATTTTCATTTCTGTTCAATGAACTCTCTTCAACAGAGTTTGATGAAAATCGTTGGAACCATTTTGCCAAAAAGCGTAAAAAACTATTTTTGCTCCTAAGGTTGTATCTCTGTTCACCGTATTTTCATAGTGAGAAAAGTTTTGTCCTAACCAGTATACTTTGGAAGTTTAATCAAAATCGTTGGAGCCGTTTACAAGAAAAATGCGAAAAACCTAGTTTTCGGTACATTTTCCTCTCCCCCCCCTTTTCCTCCATCCCCCCATTGTTCGCGAAGATGGAGAATACAAAAGGTACTTACTATAACGGTTCTTGTCTACCCCCTTCCCAAGATTTAAAAAAATATCTATCGCAGTATATATGTTGCAGCAGAAATATTCAGTAGGCCTCAGAACGTAGAAATCTGAGGAAAACGTTACAGAAAAGCCCGAGCCAGACGCCGGTTAATACAATGACGTTTCAAAAAACTTCATAAGACTGATTAAATCCAAGTACTCAATTACCTTGGAAAGACAAGAACCGTTATAGTAAGTACCTTTTGTATTCTCCATCTTCGCGAACAATGGGGGGATGGAGGAGGAAAAGGGGGAGGAAAATGTACTGAAAACTTGGGTTTTTCGCATTTTTCTTGTAAACGGCTCCAACGATTTTGATTAAACTTCCAAAGTATACTGGTTAGGACAAAACTTTTCTCCACTATGAAAATACGGTGAACAGAGATACAAGCCTTAGGAGCAAAAATAGTTTTTTACGCTTTTTGGCAAAATGGTTCCAACGATTTTCATCAAACTCTGTTGAAAGAGAGTTCATTGAACAGAAATGAAAATGAAAATATGTCGAAAATAATGGTTTTTTGAACTGTTGTGTACTTTCCCGAGTAATTGAGTCACTGGATTTAATCAATCTTATGAAATTTTTTTTAGCAACCTATACCCATATTTATTTCTCCTAAGTAGTGTCCCTTGCTATCTGATGAACGGAGGTATTGGCAGCAATAGCCCGGAAAACGAGGTTTCTCGAATAATAATTTATTGGGTTTCCAATTATATCAAAAACGGCTGTGACGATTAAAATCAAACTTACCAAGTACCCTCAACTAAGTAGTACCTACATTTTGTTCTTCATAAATGTTCCTGTCAAACCGCGTTAAACGAAGATAAAGCGCCCGTATATGTAGCAGGTCGTCGTATTTACGGGGCCGCGTAAAGTTGTGTGTTACCACGCACCAGTTATTTTATGAACGTGTTTTGTTAAAATCAGGAATAAATGTTATAATGCATATTATATGCGTACTAAAGGCATACAGGAATACCTGAGGCGATTAGTTAATATTCTTTTATGAGCCATGGAGACAGAATATACTTCAAATATATAATTAGTAATTTTAGCCCAGAAGTAGTCTGCTGTGCACGAACACAACATTTGAAGGTAGCAGATACTATTTACTGTTTACTGAGTTGCTGTAGATGCGATTCACGTCATTTTCAGCTGTCAACTATTCAATTTTTTTTTTTTAATACTGGACAATTCTATTTCAGCGACTCTGCTTTAAAATGCCATGTTTTTGAGGTGGCAGATAACATTTTATAGTAAAGCTGATGGATGTGGAACTCATTCACGTCATTTGCAACTATCTACTAATAAGTCAATTTTTGAGCCTAAAATTCATCAGTTTTGACGTCGTCTGCCTCGAAAGAGTCCTCAAAATGAGGAAAGCAGACTAGGTAATTCTTGTAAAGTACTCCACTTCACCTACTCGTAAAATAAATTTCAAGTTTCAACTCTGTAGGTCATTTTTTTTACCAAAATTTCAATCACAATTTTGACCTCGTCTGCTCGAAAGAGTCCTCAAAATGAGGAAAGCAGACTAGGTAATTCTTAAAGTACTCCACTTCACCTACTCGTAAAATAAATTTCAAGTTTCAACTCCGTAGGTCATTTTTTGACCAAATTTTCGTCAAATTTTGACCTC
This sequence comes from Pachypeltis micranthus, assembly GCA_020466155.1. Lineage (NCBI taxonomy): Eukaryota > Metazoa > Arthropoda > Insecta > Hemiptera > Miridae > Pachypeltis > Pachypeltis micranthus. Next base: position 48,037,206 of record CM035770.1, on the reverse strand, counting down.
GTCTGCTCGAAAGAGTCCTCAAAATGAGGAAAGCAGACTAGGTAATTCTTAAAGTACTCCACTTCACCTACTCGTAAAATAAATTTCAAGTTTCAACTCTGTAGGTCATTTTTTGACCAAATTTTCGTCAAATTTTGACCTCGTCTGCAAGTCGAAGTCCACGAAACTATTGTGGCAGACTCGGGTTTTTGGACTCAGTTACTTGATGCCAATCCACCATACAAATTTCCAATGTCAACTAATAAGTCAAAATTCGACGAATTTTGATTGGCTCTGCAACTTAATGGCCAAGCATAGGAGGTAGCAGAGGTGTGAATTGGGAAAGTACAAGCCAATTCCTCAACTGTGGTAAATATTGTAACTATCAACTAATAAGTCAAATTTTGACAAATTTTGACTTTTGATGAAAGCCGCCATTTTGTTAGTCCATACTTCTGAGAGAGCAGACTTGCGGGGTGTTACCAAACAGTGAGGGAACTATCAGAAAAAATAGTAACCAACTTTCAACTCAACGGTCAACGTTTTTAGCCCTCGGCTCCCGGACTAAGAGTCTTCCCAGATTATAATACTCGAGCCTCACTCCTTACTAAGGGTATATATCCCTGCTCATACATAACTACATTTGATGTATTTAAGGAGACGCAATTACCTGCTCGAAAGTTAACGATTTAACCGATGAACAGATTTCTTATGATGTATATGACCAGGCGCAACACGTATGGGAAGCGTTCAGCATTCGCAATATGATGGAATACACAGAACTGTATCTTAAGACGGATATAATATTTCTGTGCGAGGTTTTCGAGCAGTACAGACAACGATACGGCTTAGACACTGCATGGAGCTATACCTCACCCGGCTTCTTCTGATTGGCAATGTTGAAAATGACCGGAATAGAATGAGACATTTTAACGGATATTGTCATATCAGGAATAAGAGGAGGCATAACACGATGCATTAAGCGTTATGCTAGGGCTAATAACCCTTACATCTCTGAAACCTATGATCCTTTGCATCCTAATAGTTAGTTATTGTATGCTTATGTGAATAACCTTTACGGCTATGCCATGATGGATATACCTTCCTTATGGAGGGTTTGAATGCGTTCAAAATTTAGATAAGTTTTCCGTGAAAGACTTAGATCCAAACTCGGAAACGGGTTATTTTTGAAAATTAGATATTCATATTCTGAGTCGTTACACACCACACACTCTGATTTTCCTTTTTTTCCCAGAATCCAAAATTCCACCAATTTCAAGAGATATACCAACTGCTCCGAAAAAACTCATTTTAACGCTTAATGAAAACACTCGTTACATTACACATTTTATCAATTTACAACAAGCTTTAAAATGCGGACTAAAGTTAGGTAAGATCCATAGAGTGTTAAAATTTAAACAAAATTACTTAATTACATAGCGATTTAAAACTTAGTTTGTAGATTCAGTCGACTTTTGGCAGTGGGCTGGTTTCATTATACTTTTTAAACGTTTCGTTATTACGCCGGAGGTTTAAAATCCAAGAGAAATTAAAATCACTAACACAAACGGTGGGTACAGCTTTCGTACAAGTACGCAACCGCGAGGGACATTTTATGTCTTTTTCTTTTAATATAATTTGTTTATTTTAAATAAAGAAATATAAAATTACAACACAAATAATATTTTTCATTTTGGTAACAGACGTTACCATGCACTTAACCCAACACAAATTTAGTGACGCTTCTCCGTTACATATCCCACGTTACATTTTGGAGTTTATGTAGCAAAGTAAAGACATAAAATGTCAACAACAAAAATTATCGTAACAACCCTGGTGGGACTCGAACCCACAACCTCCGGTTTAGGAGACCGATGCCTTATGCATTACGCCACAGGGACTGCGGTTGCAACTCGGGTTAAAACGTTGCCTTGTCCAATCGGCCTCAAAGGTCAATTTTTGTGATACTTTTGGCCGTTACACTTTTCGAGTTTATGTAGCAAAGTAAAGACATAAAATGTCAAAAAGTGGTTAGCGGACTACGTTAACTTCTACACGAGTTTTCGAACAGAAGCTACATCAGAATTCGAAAAATCTTACAAGTTAGAGAACAATAGCGTTTTTGGGCGGAGCATGATGAATGTCAGAAATAGAATCGACATTAGAATGGTTTCCACCGAAAAACAATTTTTAAAGCTCGTCAGACAAACAAATTTCAATGATAGATATGTATACGATGATAAATTGATTGCAGTCAAAAAGGCTACGAATGTCATTACATTTGATCAACCCATTTACGTTGGTTTTTCCATTTTAGAACTGTCAAAAGTGTTAATGTACCATATGCATTATGATAGATTTGTGACCAAATGTAAAATCGATTCATCATTATGTTATTTAGATACAGATTCATTTATATATTTGATACTTTGTGAGGATTTATATACCGATCTAGACAATGTCCGTTATATTTGATTTTAGCGATTATCCAACCAATCACAAGTGTTTCTCTTTGAAAAACAAAAAAATCGTTGGTAAGTTGGAGGATGAAACGTGTTCAATACCTATCAAAGCATTTGTCGGATTGCGACCGAAAATGTATGCTATTACGTTTAGTGATAAGGAAATAACAAAAGCTAAGGGTGGGAAAAAATCGTTTATGAAACACAAAATCTCCCTTAAGGATTTATTCAATACGCTTGAAACTCACGAAGAATCGTATGCCGAGTTCTCAGGTATAAATTCGAAATATCATAATTTATTTACAGAAAAAAAAGCTCTATGTTCGTATGATGATAAGAGAATAATTTTATCGAATAACATAGATACTCTCCCTTACGGGGATGTAAGAGTTAAAGACTTTCGCACAGATTTAAATATTCACGAATAAAAGACAGATTGCTTATATTTTGCGCCTCCTTCTTTTTTCTCGTTTTATTCATTTCCTCTTCACGTTCCATACAACGTTGCTTGCATTGTCCCAAGTATCATGCTCGGGTGAAAATCCGAGCCACCGAATCGATACTTTATTTCCTCGTCTTTTGAGGATCAATTCAACAAAGTAACGATCGGGAAATTTGGTTTTCATCATTTCCTGCTCGTAAAACCTTCCTTCGATTTCTTTTCAGCGATGTCCTGTAAGTTATACGTTGGAAGCCCATCATATAGACGAACCCTAGTCACAATAAATTGTTCCACGACGACGAATACGAACTCTATCCCCAATTTTGAACCTATGAGCTTTTTCAACGATTGACCTCAACCTGGTCAGCTTTTGAAGAACAAATTGCTCGTGTTTCTTCGTTACTTCCACCGACTTCATTCTCATGCTTAGATGAACTCTGTCGTTATAGCGATGAAATAGATAGGGTAACAATTTAACCCATTTTCTATTACCCTGATAGTTGAGTTCGATCCACATCCACCTTTTTGTAGTTCTTTTGAATCGTTCAACTACAGAGGCCTTCAAATCGCTATCTGAACTATACAGCGATACGTTGTATGTTTGTAATAATTTTTTAACGCTAGAGTTGAAAAATTCGCGACCTCAATCAGTTTGGAGTAGACGCAGAGGAAGACGGCTTGAATCAAATATTTTCTCTAATGCTTCAGCTACTTCAATGCCTGTTTTTTGCTGCATCAGCTGCTTCAGAGGTTCTATCCATGCCCTTTTACTACCGACATCGATAACAGTTAATAAATATTTATATCCTCGATCGGGGAACATTGTCAAATCAACTAAATCCGCCTGCCATAGATCATCCAGTACACGTTTCACAATTACGCGAGACGTAGAAAAAAACCTCTTTGCTGGTTTATGAATTTTGTCTACAAATTGCCTTTTCAGATCCATGGTGTACTTAGCACTAGTCACTCAATGCTAAGGGAGGTAGTTTATACAGATCGAGTAATATCGACATAGTTCGAATTTATTTTATTACAGTCGTAAAGAGCATATACAAAAACGTATTGTAATATCGATCAAAAGTAGTATACGCTTCATATAATGACTGTGGGATAGGCGGGTTTTCGAGTCTGTCCTGTGTAGCAGAGGCTGGTACTGTAGGAGGTACCTCAATGGTGAGGAGGTCTCGAAGTAAAGGGTCGAAGAGAAGGTAAATGCCGAAAGTAAACGTTATTGTTTTTTCATTCTTTTTACTGTTCCATTTATCGATGAGAGCGTTCACATTTTCGGAGAAAGTCTTAGCTATGTTAGCCACTCATCACCGGGAATAATAATGCCATTCCGATACTTCAAAGAATAAACCTTTACGCACGGGTGATAAATTGAATGGAGCGATGCACTCTTTACCATAGGAAGGGGAGTTCACTGATTCGCATTGTCGTCGAATCATCACCTCAACTCCCTTCGAGTTGTTGGAAATTTGAAATTGAGCGATAGAGAGCATTGTACGTATGCGTACCGACCGTCAACTGAGAACTAATTCGACTGATCGCTTCTTATTTAAAAAACATAGGAGGAGGAGGAGGAGGAGGAGGGGTGTGAGAGGGGAATAAAGTACAACTATCAACTGGACAAAAACATACATTTATAGCATCATATCCTCTTCTGTCCTGGTCTGTGTGACCTGGCCTCTCCTCTACTGTCGTTGTCGTCATCCTTTATGTTGAGATAGGTCTGATATACGGTTGACGCATGCGCAGTTACACCACTCCAATATTCGCACTTTCTACACGCTAGTCCATCAACCTGAACTTCCGGCGCTCTTATGCACATTCGTTTACAGCAATAATGTATTGCACCATCTTCATCCTCGGTCTTCGCGTTGGAATCTTGAATGGGTAGTTTGTATGACATAGTGGGACAACGGTGAATTCGCTCCTACCGACTAACTGTCTCGTCTCTCGGTAATAAACAAAGCTTGCTCATTCCGAGGTATGACCTCTTAAGCCTTCGATAACGCGAGTGGGAAGTCGATCCGCTTTATCAACAACGATTGATCGAAAAAGAGATGACGGGTACCTCATGCATACATTTTTCAACTTTACGTTTGTTTTAACTGTGAACTTTTCTACGTTTTATATACCGTAATTATGTCTCGTTGTACGGCCCAGAGCCCAAAAATTTTTTTTTTGGATGTTTGCGTGTTCTGTCTTAGATATGTACACATCCAGTTGTATAACGAAAGCAACACCCTCCGTCTATTCTTCCTTCTCCTACAGAGGGCAATCGAACTTTCGAGGGCGAAAGTTTTATTGGGGGGAAAGCCATGCAGCTTGGGAGCTGAGAGGTAGTACCATAAGGAAATTAGAGCACACACAACACACTTGTGAAACAGGCCAGGTAACGAATTTATTGATTACATGCCATCGAAACTGGTTTCGGGTCATCGCCTTCAGTACGGACGTCTGTCCGTACTTTCCACTTTACTCTTGTTCTCATTCTTAAGTTTAGTTTTCCCTGTACTCTACCTGTTTCGCGAAATCTTGTCGGTGCTACTCTTCTGTCAGCTACTCATGTGTATCTACTCTAGTCATCACCTACTCACTACTGTAAAACATCGCATTTGCAAAAATTAGTATGGGTGCCTTGGGGCGCGTCCGTTACTGCTCGCCCGCATCTCAATCCGTTTCGATGATGACAACCTCCACCTACTCCTCTCCAGCAAAATGCGCCGTGGCCTACGCTTCCCATGGATGCCAGACTCCTGAAAACAAACCACCAACCAGGCATAGAGCTCCATGTCCTACATTTTTCGACGGACGCCAACCTTCGCTCGAACCGCTCTAAGCCCATCGCTCTGGGGTTCCTCCACGGATGCCAAGTTACAACGTCGCTCAAAACACTCCAGCCACACAGAACCCGATCGCTCTTTGCCCAGCAACCACAAGCGTACCTTCCCACCTGCCTGCCCGACCGCCAGACGAGCCTCCTCGCCACCTGCTCAAGAAGAGATGATGAAGACTTCCCTTGGGAAAATGCCCAGCCACCCCCATTGTCACGCGATCATGAGGGCATAACCACCCTGCAAGGGGGAGTGATGTTACAGGCACGATCGGATTGAGCCTTGACCTGGAACATGGAAGCCGCTGCTATGGGGCAAAGCCATTCCTTAAGCAGTGTTATTAAACATCGAAAGAAGAAAACGGCTGAAAGACAGAGAGAGGGGAGACCACATTGCCCATTCATCGTGTGTTGTGATCATCATCCTGCCTCTTTAATGGCTTCCTCCTGTTGTTCTGCGCCGAGCAGGTCTGCTTCATTCCGTGGAAACTAGATACAAAGACTGTGATCTGTTAGTAGTAACCTTCTTTACAAATGAATGAAATGAATTGTGGAGTTCTAATGGAAGCACTCAGTGCAGACAGGTTTGACTGCTTATTCAACAATTACTGCACGTCTTGCGCCTAAAGTGTGGAGGAGTGCCCGTTCTGCTGCTGCCGTAGTTGCTACAGCACTGAGCGACGGTTGTCGAAAAAGCAGCCAATTATTTCAGCTTTGCTAAGGTTATAACAAAAAAGAGTGGCAGATCTTGATCTCTCCCTTCGAAGTTTGCCTCTAATAAAAACAATTAGATCAGGTGGGAAACCAGATTAAAAAGTCCGGATTCTCTCTGCATCGTAACACATGGGATACTGGATTCAACAACTGATTAAACAACTGTCCTTCGTTATTTTAAAATTTGTTATTGAGTGGTACGTGGTTTATCTCAGTCAGGGAGTACAAAATGTGATGACAAAGGATAAAAACAAGCATCTATTGATGTCACGATGTCCGGCGTTAACTGGCTCATCTAATTCCGGGATGTTTGGCAAAGAGATGGAGTGAGTCTACCCGTTATGTGTGCTGTGACAAGGCCACCGTTTCTATATTTGATTTGCTGTGAATTTACGTCACAATGGAGCAGTATCCATACCTTATTTAGTATCCCAAATAAGTAAATTCCCTTGTGCATGAGGATAGTGACTAGGTAAAGCATATTTTAAGTGAGTTCACTAATCCTCGCGTACGATGCAGTAGATAGAATATTGGCGAAGTGCTACTTTACTAGCCTGTCTTCTCTAAACGAGCCTCTCCCTATCAGTCTGAGTACGCGCGTCATTTACTATATGTGTCCCTCTAATCACTCGCGATCATCCTGCATGAAAATTTTTATATCCGTTTATACTGGAAAATGTCAATTTCAAGAATCAAAGGAGACATCAAATGGATTTTGTTGCAAACGGCACGGATAATTCAAATCCTTAGTTGACAAGATTGCTATAACTTCGTTACTGCAATAAAACCCGGAAAAAACAAGTACATCGTCGACACTCAACACAACAAATGGAGTTATGGTGCCTATTCACGAGAAGGAGATTACCAGGTGACTTACGAAAAGCGCATTTGAGTAGATTTACTCATGTTTCCAACGGACATGAGACCTTATCGCGAGTCACAATTGCCGCCAAACGGAAATCTACAATCACTTATTGACAGGCGGGAGTACAGATAATGTTTCGATTCGTGACAACGGCATTTTGTGCACACTGCGTATCAGGAGAGGCGCACAACATGTCACACTTCATTGTGTAATTTAATCCATCTCCCAACAATTAAGGAGACTGACAGACTCATTTGAAGGGTGAGGGCTACTCAAGAAAAGTTTTTTATTGATGGTCACATCTTCAGCACCCTTTTTTCAAAGCGAAATAAAATGAGTTTCGGTTATTATTTCAATTATTAACCATTTTTTGATTCACGATTGATTTTATCTGTAGGCAGAGATGCCAAACCCTTTTTTGCAGAGACTCAGAGATGCAAAACCTGAGTTACACATTGGATAATGTTCGTTTTTTCAGCGCGAAATGAAATATTTGGTACACATTATGTCATTCAAATGAATGCATCTGAACAGACCCTCGAGAAATACTAGTAGTAATAGTTCGACGCAAAGCACCCAATCAGTTCAAGTCTTTTGACCTCAGACTTCCCCAGTCATTGTTTCCCCAAAAACTCCTCGTCCTCGACCGCTCACTTATTGTTACCTATGGAAGTCGCAGCTCCACGGGTATTCTAACAGTCCCACTTCGTCTGAGATTCCGGAATATCACTTCCTCCCCTTCTTATCACATTTCTTTCGTTGACAGAGCTCTCCCGAAATCATTCCGCTATCAACTCTCATCCCAGTAACAGCTAGCACATTCCTTCCAATACAGTTTCCCGCACCAGTTCATGCGTTCCGAGTGCTACACTTGTGTCGCCCTTTCGTACGGGAACTCAGCTCATTTCTAACTCAACTCAGCTCATTGCTCACCAAATACAGTCCTCCTCAGGCTCACCGAGTTTCTTCATTTGGGTCTTCAATTCTCCCTACTCGTGCGCCCAACAGTAATAGAATGGGGAGAACATCGAAACCAGAAACAAGTAAAACTGTTCTATGGCTTGTGTCCTTACTATCTAAGATGTGTCAGAAGGTTTGCACAGATCACAGCTCCTATTAATCGACTTAGTAGATCAGGAGTACCTTCTACATGGGACTCGTCGAGTTAACGAGCTTTTCATGAGTTAAAAAAAGCTTTGACCTCTACCCCAGTGCTTGCATTCACGCCCCTTCATTCTCGATCGTGATGCAACTGGTTGCGCAGTTGAAACTGTTCTGTCGCAAGAAAATGACGGTGAAGAACGCGTTGAAGGTTACGATAGCCGTGGACCAAGAGCGTAATTATTGTACTACGTGGAAAGAGTTATTACTTGTTGTGGCCAGCGTTGATCGGTTTCATAAATTTTTATATAGTCTCTCCTTAAAAATTAGAACAGATCACAATGATTTTGTCACGGTTAACCAATTCTAAGAGGTCTGAAGGACAATTATCTCGGTGGTTTGGAACACGTTCAAATGTACAATTAACAAGCGATTCGCCGGAAGGGGACTTTAGGCGGTTATGCCGATGTCTTATCAAGACGCCCTTGTGAATATGTAGGCGAAGAGGAGAGAACGATCGTAGAGTAATGTTAAATTCCATTAATCTCGCACAACCAGAAAGAAGACGAAGCGATAACTCGCATTATAGGTGGTGAAAAATCTAACATTCGTGACATCACAGAATGCTCTCTACAAGCTCGCATGCTATTGAACCGATGGGAATTCGTAGAAATACATGACGGTTGGATAGGAAAAGGAAATCGGAGTTGGTTACAATGGGTAGTAGCACGTCATTTAGTAATTAGTGTTCTACAGCATTCTACAGGACATTTTGGTTTTTGGAAAACCTTGACGACAACACGCCAGTGTTATTTTGAATTGGCCTGAGTACAGATGTGAAGTCTTGGTGTAAAACTTGTGAAAAATCCGGGAAGTAAAGGGCCGAGGAAAATGACAGCGGCTCCTCTCAAGCAGGTCGTGTTTGGAGCATCGTTCGACCGTCAAGAAGTAGATATTTTCGATCCCTTTCCGATGACGAGTCTACAGTATATTTGTTCTACCTGAGCTGTAACAACTGTTTTTGTCTCTTGACTGGATAGTGGAGAGCTTCTATCCATTTTGAGAAATAGTCCTGTTAGGGAGCTCCTGATGCCCTCACAAAAGGACAAGTTCGACACCCCCAACAAACGACATACCAAATAGGTGATTGGGTATGGGCGTTCAACGAAATGAAAAAGAATTTGCGCTAAGGTGTGACGCAATACAGTGTTACGCTGTTGTCCTCGACCAGTTGCCCTATGTTACACCTCCAATGGGCTGGTCCCTGGTTTATAAGAACTGCCTGGTAGTCTTTAGTTGCTAAAAAGCATATTGGTTGATGTGAAAGAGGATTTTTGTTGTTGTGTTGTGTGTTCTTGACTAAACACTACAAGAATTGATTTTGTTGAGTTTGAAGTTGAATAGTACAATACATTGGATTATCGGAGAGGCTTCAGTTACGCATCGGCTAGGCAATGGAGTAAACACGTTTAATATCCCTAACCCATTTGCTTTAATACGTTTAATATATCCATATTCAGGACATTCAATTCAATTAGCCTATGCTCACTAGCATAATGCATTTCACGAGAATCCAGATGCGAGTGGCCATTCCATGATGTCATCCCAAAAGTCGTATAACTCCATCAGTTTGTCAATGAAAGACTGATCACCCATAAAATCTGACGGAGCGTTCATCCGCAAAATTTCATTGGTGTGGTACCGCGGCCAGCTGTATGGTGAACCTGGTGGGGTTGGATCTCTGCAAAAACATAAAAACTGATGACTCAAGAGACCTTGGTGATATATAATGAACGCTCTTCACCCGTTTATTTTACTTACAGTTGATACGCAAAGTTCACTAGGTACCGAATGAACCTTTTCGATACCATCACGTCGCGAGGCGATTCCTGTTCGCTCCAAAGGTACGGTCCTGTGCGATTGAAGTAGAAGTCCATTTGCATGGCATGACCTGCAACTGAATTGGGAAGGACTTTACAAATTACCACACAACGTTTTATTATTTTATTTCACAGCAGACTCATGCCTCTGGGACCCATCCTATTTGATTTATCTTAGAAAAATAAGTGAATGATACGTAACATGACCACTTTTTTCCACTACAACCATGGTTTTCGTCCGATCGGATTACCAGGCTGGCTGCCACAGCTACATACGAAATGGAATTAATGTGTGAAAGAACTGTGTGTTCAGAACGCTCGGCTTGGACGGCCGAGTGTGGACGGTTTGAAGAATAACCAACAGGTTCCTTAGAACGCCCGAAACAAATTCGTTTGTCTCTTCGCTAAGCTCTTTGGTGAGATTGGGGGGTCTTAGCCGCATCAACTTCTTTGTAGCAGAGATCGTTGGGTCCCAACAAATGTCGTTTACTAGACCCCACAAGGTCCTGGTACCTTTCAAGGTGGCTCCTCACATCAAGTCTGGCAGACGAGAAATACGGTTTGTAAAGACCTGGCCTCGAACATTACTGACCTACGCACTGATTTTACGTAAGAAGCATGATTATATCCAGACAAACGTTAACCAATGCCAATACGGTTGCCAGTCATCTATGTGTGGCGGTCGTAATCAAATTTTGCGGAAGGGGACTGAACCAATGTAGCTCGTTCTATTTTCTGTTGTGCTCAAAATAACGTTTTGGAGCCCAAACCTCGTGCCTAAATTACACCGACTTGAGATGCATCAAATCTCACAAACCAGAGTTGCCGTATGGGTATGAAAACCCCAAATCGGCGGATAATTCCAACTGTGGTTTTCTCACCCTTCCCTCTTCACCATTTTTCAGATTCCTCTCCACAATTGATTCCTTCTCCCAAAATCATTCAGCTACGACGTATCGCCGAACTATAAGAGTCAAACTAACTATAAGAAAATGATAAGTTTTGTAATTACGGTTGTAGGGGTATGGCGTCATCAAAGACTGGTCCATTTTGTATTCAAGATAGCCCATCCACACAGGACCGCCGTGATCACGAGACGAGTGTATGCTGCTATAGACAAAATTGACGTCCGTGTACATCTGAAATTAAACGTTCTTGAAATTGCCAATGACTCAACGTTATCATTCTGAAGGGGCCCAGTCAACGGTGATCCGCAATGTTGAGCGAGTATTTTCTGCCCACCTACACCTTGCTTTTTCTGAGTAAAACAAGGACCATTGCCAATGTAAACACGCTGGAGAATCAATAATCCTGAGGGAGTCTTACAAAGTAACATTGAATACAAAATGAATAGAGGGCAAGAAGGAACTAAGAAGCAAAGTTGAAAATAGTTCGTTAATAATCAGAATGTTTCTAAAAATGAATGATTTTACGACATTCACAATCTGACAATATCGATAAAAACTTTTTGACATTGCAGCATATCAACATACAAACGAGACTAAATTTCTTACCGTTGCCATCGTCTCTGTGAAGTTAGAGATTGGTAGTTTCGCAACGTAATACCTGCCCATTATCTTGTTAACTTTTTGCTTCACTTTTTGAGGGTCTTTGAACCGTTTGGTCAGCCATTCAGTCAAGTGCTCGTTTAGATTCAAATACGCGTTTTCAGCATGACTGGGGTCAAGCCGAAGGGCTGCAATTTGAATTATAGTATGAAAAGTTTGGATCTTACTGCTTCAAAAACGACAAACTACACTAGCAAGTTGTTCATTGTTACACGGAACACAAGGGCGGTCCTTCGCTAATTGGAAAGATTAGTAGTGAATGATACGAGCGAAAGGGAACTGTATCTTCCTAAATTAGCACTGATTCAATAGTCACTGACAAGTGATAGAGGAGACAAGTTTTGAGTGATAAGGGGAGGCTGTGAGTCCACGCTGCAAGCGTGAGTTTCTGTATAGTCCAATTCTTATGAGTACAGAAGGGAGATGAGCGTAAACGTGTATAGACCCTTGGAATTCATTCACTTCACTTCTCTTGTAGATGAAGGGTGAGCAGTTTCATAAATTCTGAGGGGGGGGGGGTACAGGAAACCGCACGCAACGGCTGTTAAGGAACAGTATGTCATTTGCTTCGAAAATAATAATACTTTTGTTCGGAAGATTGGATTATCGTAAGAAATTGGTTGGTAGTTTCCTAATGCTATGAGCTCAAACGGTCTTACTGGAAGCCCAGCAATGGCTCGTTTGTGCTAAGTTGAGCTGAGCTGAACAGCCAAATTCTTGAAAGCATTACGAGAAACCAGGTTCACCCTTGCCAACGCCAGTTTTCAGTTTGAGGAACGCAAGTGAACTGGGTACCTACAAAATTAACCTAACCGCAGAAAAAACTAAATCACCACTGTGTACCTTGAAAATGGTTGTGAAATGCGACTAACGTTTGGCATAAACTAACGTGGTGTATGACAGACTGAATGTCGGATATTATTCGTAATGTTGATACATTTGCGATGTGCTCATATAACGCATCACATAGGTACATATTATGCAAATATATCATTTCATTGTAAATGTAACTAAATATTAATGTTAACAGCAATTCGTTACTACTTATGTCAAATGTGGATCGTTCCCCATCAGTAATAGTGTTCATCCATGGTATCGGTGAGTTGTTGAACGTTGTATCCTCAGTTATAAATGCCCCTTTGAGGTCTTTGGGCTCAACCACAGGCCCCAAGTTCAGATGAATCGCACTCTAGAACAGATTACGCAAACGAAAGTATTCAACAGACACACTCACATGTGCACAGTTTTATGTTTGTATATTTCAATTACGTGGTATGGTTGCACCGAAATATGTAAAAAGAGGGGCAGAAAGATGAGAAAGTAAAAAGCTCACGCACTGCCCTCAAGCCTGAAGATTCATCATCTTCCTTGTGAGAGAGGTTTCCGCATATCTTTAAAGGCAAGATTCAAGGTTCTTCATTAACACTGTAAAGGGGGATAGCGTCAATCTGATATGCCTCGAGCCCCTTCGTCACCAATGTCAGATGGTGCTGGTTTCGAGGATCACAACATTGACTATCCTGAGACTAGGCTCCTATTCGTTATGCCTAGGAACCCACTGCCATTCCGCTTTGGGGGCGTTGAGAACAAAGAGAAGTGTATATTAAGTTTTCCACAAAACCGGTGTTCTGAGCAGGAGAAAAAAAAATCTGGACGGCGCTCCAAAAGCTAAAAACTAAGCTGAAGAACCGGTCAAGACAGAAAGAGGATGTAAAAAGCAGAATTCGGACTTCATTCACACGAGACACAGCAATATGGAGTGGGACAGGGCTGAAAAAAACTGACGAGACGATTCCCCCGTCACTTCTGCATATAACAGTTAAGCGGCTGAGTTGGCAAATACCCCCGGTAAACGCTCACACGTTTTTGAGTTATTGCTACAGCACTTTGAGGACATATAACTTAATCAGTCCTACCTTGCGTGTCAGCAAGTTCAATTACTTTGTCGGCGGTATGATATGCACTTGGATTGCGTGGATATATTCACTCTGGCAATCATGAATCTGGTTTGGAACTATATCAAATTACTATTAAACAATGATTGGCGATTTTGAATACTTACATCTGCTTCCAAGAAAATAGATCGCACGAGCTTTATTGCGTCCAGTTGTTGGAGGCAGTTTAACATTTCTTGGCTTGTTTCTCTCTCGCAGCCGACGCGTCGAATTATTTTCATGCTGTACTGTTTGATACGACCATCTTGTGGAAACGACTCCCAGGGGTTCAAGGTTCCTGAGTGAGAAACTCCAGCAGCAACCAAATCTGAAGTAAGTCGATGATTTCTAGTCAAGGTTTTTTCGTTTTGCATGGGGATATCACATCTTTGAATAACTATCGAATGTGTAGGGGATGAACCAACTTGCAATGACCGAATGTCGACATAGACCAGTAAAGCCGTTGTTGCCTACATTCCCTTATTTCGCAACACACCTGAAATTGCAGGGACCACCAAAGTGGTAAGGCGTTGAGGGAATTGTAAAGCCCAGTGTCTGTTGAAACATTTGGCATTAGAGAGGAGAAAGATAAGGAAATTTACTTTTAAATTAGCGGTGAAGGGGATTGAAAATTCGTTTGATTGGTTAGTTAATTGAGGAGGGTTTTCGAAAAGGGACGTCTGGATTTAAAGGTTTTAGAGGTTTGACAGGAAGTATCTGGGGAAAAAAGGTACGGATTCAAAAAGGGAACAGGGAGGTGCTGGAAAGACTGGAAAGATGGCTGAGGTCAACGTATTCCAAGATTTATCATCAGAGGGTTGACATCACCACATGACGTCTTGGTAACGTGTATCGCACATCTGTACTATAGATTTCGAAAAAATTGGGAACTGCCAATTTAAAATGTTCTGGAGTAGACCACAATACCTCGACTCAGAGGAGAATTAATAAGAGCTTGAGTCGCAAATCCACCGGATGACTCAGCAAATAAAATTATTCGATCGGGATTCCCGTTGAAAGAGGCGATATGCTGCTTTACCCATCTCAAAGCTTGCACATTGTCTTTGTACATGTAGTTGCCTGGTATGACATTGTCCCCTAAAGACATCAAACCTGAAAAATGAAAAGTGGAAGAATAGAATGTGAGGTGATGGAACATGCTAATTGCTAAGGATAAGAGTTCCTGGGAATAAGGGGAGTATTGGAAATGGGAGGATTACAAGAGTGAGGCACTTCAAACGCTTCATCTCACGGCAAACACATGAGATAAGAGAGAGCCTTTTGAGGGTGGAGAGGAAGGATCTATGGCAGATTGTAGGGATCATCACTGGGCGCTGCAAAATGAGCAAACACAGTGGCATAATCGATACCCCTCGTTGTACTCGCTACCACGTCCTGGAGACTTGAGAGGGAGAGATCTCCTAGGGTCGACATTAGGGGAGGACTCTTGCAGGATATACCTGGCATTCCTGAGGAGACTAAGCATAGACCTGTGAGACATTAGGGCTGGCACGATAGGGCTACCTGTCTAACTTTCTCATGCAGACTCGTACATTTGGAGTCAAAAGTGGGATAAAGACTTGAGTGTTACAAATTTACAAGTGATTTAAGATCAACAGACATTTTGGTGACCCTCCAGGAAGACCTGTCGAACACGAGAAGAGGCCGCTACTAAGAATTTGCTTACTCTCCAACATACCTTTGGCCAACGTTGTCATCTATATTTAGGCATCCATGTTTTATAGCTTTTTCTTGTTATAATTTGAATGGGTCTGTAGAGTTAATGGTTGGATTGATAAACTTGACAGTCACGATCCTGTTTTGGGATGTCTGGAGGAGTACCGATCGGGTCGCCCCCACCTTCCTCAGACCCCACATTTTCCAGCATTTTCAGGCTTTGTCTTGGGTAGGAACTGGATTGCTCCGTTATACCTACCTTGCCCAGCGGAAGAAGGCCCTCACCCCCATATCTAATCCCTGGGGAACCAGAATATGATAAGATAATAACGGCCATCGTTATGGGGGAGAAGGACAAGAACATTTACATTTGAGTAGACTTGGTTAACCCTGCAGGGATTTGGCAACGTTTGGAGAAGACCTGATGGTATTGGCTCGCTAGGCCGTACCAAGAGGTTCTACTTTATCAGTTGAAGCTCTGACCTTTCTTCAACAATTCTACGAGGGGATTCTCGTAAGGAAGATGTGAGAGTGAAAATGAGAAATAAATTAGATTCCAACTCGTGGTTCCTGAGTTTTGAAGAAAAAATAGGGGACAAGCGAATCACTAAAGTTAACGTACCTGTTAGGTGAGTCCGTCTCCTCTGGCTGGTGAGTTACTGTGGGCAAGCGCTTTCGATGTAAAGACATCATCGTCTGGCCGTTAAGTCAGTACTGGAGTCAGTCGGTTAGTCGTGGTCTTTATATACAAAGAGAAAAGTGAAAGGTGTGATGGAGCGTCGGTGAAGGGACGGGAAGGAGGTCATGTACCTCAGGGTGAATACCCCTAGAGATAAATGGGACGTGTTGGATGGATGGTCTGTCAATTGTGGAATTTACGTCTTTTTGTGTAGGGGTGGTCTGTAAATCCGTCAGTTGGTTGTTTTCGTTTGTGTAGTGTTTTGAGTGGTGTGAATATGGTGTCGCATTTTGTGTTGATTTGTTCATTTATGATTTGTCCATTGAACTTTTTTGTTTATAAATTTCCATGTTTTCTAATATGTTCAGTTTTCGTCCTTTGTATTGTTTGTGTAGTAAGATGGTGCAGTCCTGTATTTTGGTGGGTTCATGTCCAGTTGTTTTGAGGTGGTTGGCAAAGTTTGAATCGTCTTTGTTCCTACTAAGAGATTTAATGTGTTCTGAGTATCTGGTCCGTATTTTTCGTCCTGTCTGTCCTATGTATGCGTTTTTACAAGTACAAGTTATTTTATATACTCCACTTTGGTCGAGTGGGTCTGTCTTTTCAGTCTTTGCAGTTAGTTTGGTTCTAAGTGTGTTGTCCGTACGTAATGCAATTTGTATACCTTCCTTTCGGAGGATATTAGTTATTCCGTATATTTGTGGTCCCGTGTATGTGAATGTGCAGCGTTTTGTTAAAGTCTGTGTATTTTCTGTTTTTGAGTCGTTTGTTTTGGAGTCATATTGTCTTAATAATTTGTTTATTGTTTTTTTAGAGTAACCGTTATTTTCTGCGATAGTATTTATAATATCAAGTTCTTTTTTGTAGTTTTGTTCGGATAGTGGGATAGTTTTTAGTCTCCGTATCATGTGTCATCAATGACAAAACACGATATCAAACACTACGCCAGATATGTAGATGATATCATCTGCGTATTAGGCCGCGATAACACCGACGACATACTAAAAGACTTAAACAATATCCACCATAACATCCAATATGACATGGACAAAGAACAAAACAAAACTCTTAATTACTTGGACCTAAAAATCACACGTTTGGACAACGAATTGCAATACGACATTTTTAGAAAACCTACCGCTACCGACACGACCATACACTTCACATCAAACCACCCACAACAACACAAACTAAGTGCATTCAGACACATGATACGGAGACTAAAAACTATCCCACTATCCGAACAAAACTACAAAAAAGAACTTGATATTATAAATACTATCGCAGAAAATAACGGTTACTCTAAAAAACAATAAACAAATTATTAAGACAATATGACTCCAAAACAAACGACTCAAAAACAGAAAATACACAGACTTTAACAAAACGCTGCACATTCACATACACGGGACCACAAATATACGGAATAACTAATATCCTCCGAAAGGAAGGTATACAAATTGCATTACGTACGGACAACACACTTAGAACCAAACTAACTGCAAAGACTGAAAAGACAGACCCACTCGACCAAAGTGGAGTATATAAAATAACTTGTACTTGTAAAAACGCATACATAGGACAGACAGGACGAAAAATACGGACCAGATACTCAGAACACATTAAATCTCTTAGTAGGAACAAAGACGATTCAAACTTTGCCAACCACCTCAAAACAACTGGACATGAACCCACCAAAATACAGGACTGCACCATCTTACTACACAAACAATACAAAGGACGAAAACTGAACATATTAGAAAACATGGAAATTTATAAACAAAAAACTTCAATGGACAAATCATAAATGAACAAATCAACACAAAATGCGACACCATATTCACACCACTCAAAACACTACACAAACGAAAACAACCAACTGACGGATTTACAGACCACCCTACACAAAAAAGACGTAAATTCCACAATTGACAGACCATCCATCCAACACGTCCCATTTATCTCTAGGGGGTATTCACCCTGAGGTACATGACCTCCTTCCCCGTCCCTTCACCGACGCTCCATCACACCTTTCACTTTTCTCTTTGTATATAAAGACCACGACTAACCGACTGACTCCAGTACTGACTTAACGGCCAGACGATGATGTCTTTACATCGAAAGCGCTTGCCCACAGTAACTCACCAGCCAGAGGAGACGGACTCACCTAACAGGTACGTTAACTTTAGTAATTTGCCTACTGGCGGACACAACCCAATTTCTTTAAGACAAGCGAATCATTTAGGATACAGGACAGAAAAAAGGACGTCAGCGTTTTTCGGAGAAGATTTTTAGTGGCTCGGCAATCAGATATCCAAAATTGGTGGGACGGTGCTCCTTTTGCAGAGGGAAGTCACAGGGACGACATGCAACGCCACTCCACTTGAGCTATTTGGGGGCACTGCTCGACCAAATAGGTGTTGAGCTTATGGGGCCACTGCTAGTGTGCGAAAAGGGATATTGATGTCCTCTGTCCATTCAAGACTATTTTACTAAGTGGCCTGAGGCAATAGCATCATTATCTGACCAGAAGTCCTCAACAGGTGCACGATCACGTCATTACATGATTTGAAGTGCTCCAGTCATTCCGATCGAAGGAAGAGTTTTGACGGAGAAGTATCCCTGAAAACGATGGTATAGCGGAAATACTCAACCGGACTCTATGGCACCTCTTCAATATTCAGATGACCAAAAGGATTGGGACGAACACCTAAAAGTGACACGGCTGGCGTTCTGAACACGACATTACCAATATTTCTCCTGCAAATATGCCGTTAGGTTGAGGACTTCGTCTTCCAGTACATATACTTTTTGGGAATGGAAGACATCCGAACGTCACACGTTTTCCAGAATATGAAGAGAAACTTCGCCAGAATTTAAAGGAAGCCCACCGTTTGCTGGAAAGCAGGTACCAGTTAAGGCTGAGCAAATGCGTAGGGGTTATGATCTGCGGATATTCGTACCGGGGGATCCAGTTTGGTTTTACAACCCTCGGCGTAATAATAAAATGGCGACTAATAAAAAGTTCAGTTCTAGTGTGAATGGTCAACGCCCGTATTCAACTATTATTAATAGACAAACTTTCTTGACCAAAATCTAGCAATATTTATATAAGTCTCCTTGTTTTTCTTTAACCGGGGGCATACATTGTAATGTTGTCTATTGTAACGATGTCCCTTACTTAAAATATCTGGTGCGTTGCAACACACAACTTTCCTTAGCTCTACAAAAATGCACTTTGTACATGGCTAATTCTATTTAATCAATTCATTTATCACTCAGTTAATTTGAACTTGGTCAAATAACGCTTTACGGCAGCAGGAAGCGGTTCCGCTTACAGTTCTAGATTTTATTGTGCTGCTCGTACTCATTGCAGGACCAATATTGAGCAATCGGTACACGGAAAATTAATGAGGCTATAAACACGAATTTTTTGAGGAAGGGTAGTAATTACTTTTGCAGAGTTATTGGGTAATAACTGTTAGAATTGGTAGTAAGCGAAACGGCGGTAGTTGAAATTCAGGATTATCTGGAGTGACCCCTATGTATCTCATGAGCGTTTTTAAACACTCACCCTTTAGGTATTGTAGTCAATATAAATTCGAAGACTAGAGGACGAATGACTGAACCTTTTAATTCGTACATATTGGATAACAACACAGCAAAAGTTACATGATCAGTGCCTTCTGGTTACATAAACTCTATCCCTTTCAAGGAATTGCAATAATACTTAAGTTTTAATTAATTATAAAAAAATTCTTCCTTAATAAAAATAAAGTTTTCACGATAACAATACAACAATACAGCTACGTGTTGTGGTGTTGCTACCAATTAATAAAAAGTTCAGTTCTCGTGTGAATGGTCAACGCTCCACATATGGGCCTATTGTATCGATGTACGTTACTTAATAAAAGAAGGTACATACCAGCAACTGTTAGAAAGCCGAGCATGTCATTCGCCGTAGATTCTGCTGTGGTAGTTCGGAATGGTCTATTGCTGCCGAGACAAGGTACTCGCATGGGATGTGCTCTACCGCTTCATCCTCATCTCCGCACCATCTACACTCAACTACCACTAAAATGCTCGTCTGGTTGAGACTTGAGTGGTCAGTGTCCAACGAGTAATGTAGTAACGACTATTAGAAACCGGCTAGAGAGTGTAAGAATTGTCTTTGCCCTTCAACAGGAACAGTCAAACTCTGAAAGGCACAATCAGCCTCTTCGCATATCTCAGCCAAGGAAGACGATGGCAGTGGGCGTGATTTTCCTGAGTCTCCCATCGCGCCTACTGCCGATTTAGGCGACGTTTCGCTACTCCTGTATTGGGCTCACGCAAGATGCGCAGGGCTCCTCGTTAAATGAATGTTACGGAAGGATTCCTGGATAAGGCAACATGATTAGTGGTTGGTTAAACTACAATGCAGTTTTTGAGAAAACGTTCGATTGTTCTATTTGGTGCTATCAACAAATTCTTGTTCACACTTTTACTGTTATACCACGCATTAATGTACTTTGCTGGTTTTCCTTTGTACTTGGTGATTTTATTTTACATTTATGAGCGTCAAGTGCGACGAACAATGTTCCTCCCCGCCGTCTTCAACTTCGATGGTTCACCCCGCTCCACACAGGTGCTTTACGGGCACTCAACGCGAGGGAGTGAGGCATAATAGTTTTATTTGGCACAAATTGTACCCGGTGCGTTTCATCGTTAAAGCAGTTACTTGGGAAAATTCGAATGGGAAACCCCAAACTGTACAAAAAGAGACCAAAAATACTTCACATAAACGTAGCTTTGTCGATAACTATTGAAAAAATATTTTCTTACCAAATCCATTTAATCTAAAGTTGGGTTCAACCAACACCAAGTCTTCGTCCATCAAATAATCCGCGTTCCACCTTCGTCCAACGTAACCTCTCATATTAGCGCCACCGTAAAAAAACACAATGACTGGCATAGATTTGTTGACAGATTCCTTGAACAAATGAAATATTTTTTATCAACTTGGACATGATACACGACTTACAATCACTCGATATTAGTTGATAAGTGACGACTCGATGATTAACCAAAGAAATAGTTCAAAACTCACTCACTTTCGGTTTGTACACGTTCAGGTATAAACAGTCCTCTCGGGCGCGGAATTTGGCGTAGGGCCAGGGCGTTGATGATAACTGCATACAATACGGCATATCGTCGGTGGCATTGTAAACGCCTTTCCATTTCTTGGGCGGCAGTGGGGCCTGGTTGACAAAAGAGAAAAGTCAGTTGGAAATAATAGATACTCAGACGCCAGTCTTATTACATTACATAGCTGTGTGTGCTGTTACCATCGATAATCGTTATGTATGATAATAGTTCTATTGCCCCTTTTTGTTAAAGGAACTGCCGAGAGAATTGCTCCTGCTGCTATAGTTGCGCACGTAGTTACTGGTTGGGTGAGCGGAAGAGGAACGAGAGCAGCCGATGGGGATTTTGTCAAGTCGCGAGGAGAAGGGCTGAGAAGTATCGGAGGAATTCAGAGGAAACCATTAAAAAGAAGATACATCCCAGTGACAATAATTCACGACAAGTGGAGATCCCTTCATTATATAAAAAAGAAAAAATAACATGAAAGTGTAAAGAAAGTGTGACTGTATCACCATGAGAAGAAGTGGAGGTTTGATAGCCTCAGCCACCGGGAAGACCGATTAGAATTATGGACGTTAGAAGCTGCCTAAGGAGTCAAGCGTTTTCCATCACGCCAAATAAAGCGAATTTGGTAAATCACTTAAAGGAGTTTTTTGGGGGTTCTAGGCTGGTATCGTCCCAAGTGAGGGCCCAATTGAAAACTGAAGTCAATAATAGATTGCTGGATCAGATTAATCGTTGGCAGGGTAGGAAGGCCTAATAAAGCTGATACAGCTGAACAGTCTAGGTAGATCTAACCCTCTGTCAATCAGGCTTAATCAAGCTTGTTATGGATTTCATGGCCAGTGTTAGTCTATTAATCCTTGTCCTGCCCCAATCACCACCAGGTCATTCACCGCCTGTCTCCTGAAAGTTTTCCTGTCTGCTCCCACTGTCGCAGTCGTGTGTAATAACACACGACTAATAATAATGTAATAACACTCAGTGGAAATCATGCCGATGCCTGCTGCAGCAGCAATCCCTGGCGTGGGCGTACAAAGTAGGCAAACTGCTCCCCAACAAGTTTTCGGGACTGGGCCGAGAAATAGTCGGATGTCTACAGTCCCGATTATAGTCAGCACAAGTAGATGTTTATTCTAATGTAGTAGTCGTTGAATATTCGCACTAGCTGTCATAGGCTTTTCGTCGTCATCAGCAGATTGCTATCTCCCACGTTAGCCTTGAAATAAAACAGCGTTACAGTTGTGAAAACTCCAGTGACGCTCTCAATGTCATGGTTCGTGCTTAAGGGTAGGTTTACCTTCAACCTCAATTTCCCCACTGGTGGTTGGGCGAACGGCACGGACGTCCACGCCTGGTAGATCCTTCCACTCCTCGACCGGCGCTCCCACCCGAGGAGTTTACCCAACGGAGTTTGAATGATCGGCCCACTCATCGATTGCGACAGTGCGAAAATCCAAGAAAATACTGTTAAATAAACAAATAACATTATTTCAAGCTTCCAAAATGTTGTGAACTTGCTCTCTCATTCGGCGTTCCAGTGAACTCGATGAAGCTTGAGTGGAAAACTATCCTTTTTTCAGTACCACTCCAGGTTCAGTTCAGGCAATCGTAAGTCTGACAGATTAGTGAGTGAACTGATAATAATACGGTAGTTGGAAATATCTACTTATCGAATGATAGCATGTTGCATAAAAAAGGTGTACAAGAACTTCAGGACAACTAAATTCGCTAAGTCATTCAATTAAAATAAATCAAGGCCATGTGATAGATATGCTCCAAAGATTTATCACTCCCCTAATCTTACAAGGAAAGGCGAAGAAAAGTTAAGTAATTGGCTGAAGTGTAATATCTGAGTTTCGTTCAGACATCAATCTCGAGGACATGTTTTCAACTACTGACCTTCCCTAGTTCTCATCCTTTTCAGGAAGATCCTTTTCATCGGCGAATCGTTTTCGGATCAGGTTCATTCACCTTAGTCCTTCAGTAAAAAACTGCATTCATTCTGTAGATGGCCTTCTTACTAAATTGCTACTCATGGGGCAAGTGAGTCTCTGGAACTGTTAACCTGAAAGGGCTGCGTTAAGAGAGACTCGGTATTATGATTGAAAGTGAATTGTTTTATTGTTTAATAAGGAAGTAATGTGGTTGGCGAGTCAAACCTACCCTTGGTTCATTCAAGTTGCCAAACCACGAAGATGTGGACTATATATCTTAGTTTTGAATGCTGAACGTAATGAACGTATACGATGATTTATTTAACTTATCATTTAGGATGGAGTTCTGGCTGTAATAAGGTGTTGGAAGCAACAAACAAGAGGGATGTTAGGGGGGTTGCTTAGGTTACAGCACCCGTAATGGCCACTAACTCTTATGAGAATCAGACTGGAAGAAATCTCCATCTACCGGAATTCAATTCAATAGCGTTCAACCCTAGCCAACTTCGTGTTGTCTACAAATCAGCCCCTCGCCCCCCTGAAGTGATTATGCTTGTACTATACAACCCAAGATATACCTCCCTGCATGAAAACAACACTCAACCATAGGGCTGCTCTCAAATCTCGAAACCCAAAAGACCTTATATCTCAACGTATACTATCAATCAAATCAAAGTCAATTATCTTCTCAAGGTATAGTGGCACAAACAATAATTACAATAAATATCAAAATACTGAATCCAAATAAACAAATAATTCGGAAAGGAAAAATTTAATGGCTCTGGCGAGTGATGGAGCAGTCGATGGAGAAGTACGCCTTGAAAAGGGGAGGGAAATACGAGACTTCGAAATGTCGCGATCGGGAACCTAAAATACAGATAATCTTCTACAAACGTTCCTTCGCTTCAGGGTATCTTGGTTGGAGGGAAACGAGACTCTGGGACACGGACGGCTGATGAGGTAGAGCTGCAAAAGTTGGTCATGCGGCGGCGTTTGAAAGACAGCTCCTCATACGAGACCGCGTAAAAACTTCTACGTTACACACCCCCACCAGCGGTTAAGTCGTCATAGTATGGCTTCAGTTTAGAAGGGTGCCATAAAGCAGCTTCACGCCCTTGGTGGTCCTTTAGATGACAGCTTCCAGCAGGACTGACTTTGGTCACAGTGTATGGATCAAGAAACTTATGGCAGAGCTTGGCTGACATCTTGTCTGCAGCTGAAGATGATTGATATGATCGGTGAGGGACCTGATCACCCACCTTGAAGCAGTTAGTACGCCTGCGAAGGTTGTAATGCTTACTTCACGCCACACCAGCCTTCTTCTCACCCACGTGAGTTAGCTCCTTCAGTTTCCTCATGTGGATATCCCACTCATTTAGCCTCACGGTCGATGAAAATTGATCAGGTTGCAGTAACTGCGAAGAGGCATTGGCTCTCACCCAAAATTGAGAAAAGCCGGGTGAGAATCCAAGTGAACCATGTATAGCGGTATTCAGAGCGAATTGAAGTTCACTATGATACGAATCCCACTTTGAGTGTTTCTTCTGGTCCAGATAGCAAATGATAAGCTGACGAATATTCCGATTGGCCCGCTCTGTAGGGTTTTCCTGGCAGTGATATACTGGCGTGGTATGATGCTTTGTACCATAGGTAACTGCCGTGTCGCGCAAAGTAGAACTAACAAAATTTGGTGCCTGGTCTGTGATCAAGACCAATGGCCCACCAAACCGATTCAGAACGGCTGACCTGAACTTACCGACTATAACTGATGAGATGGCATTTCTGATTGGAATAAGCAGTAACATATCTGGGGTGCAGCGATCCTCTGGGGGCCACATTGGGTGGTTTGATTCTCTGGAATCGTTGTACCAAACGATATCCTAATCATCAACAAGCTTCCAATCCTCACTGGGGTCTTTTACTTTGCCATTACTTAAGGATTTCCGGAAATAAAAGAGTTGGTCATTTTCCGCTTTCCAGTCCGGATGGTCATCAGACCTGTTACGAACTCTGTATAATTTTCAATCTCACCATTACCTCCGACGATCTCCGGGATCCAGAGCAAAGGAAGTTTGCGAAGGCTCTGTAAAAGGAGAGACAGAAGGAATCATGAGCCTTCAGTCAGAGGGTTGAGGAATGCGAGAGAGATATCATCCGCAAGTGTTGAGTTGTTCCTTCCGATAGTCAACGGTGAAATCGTATGGTTGCAACCGCAAAATCCAACGAGCCAAGCGACCGGTGGGATTCTTCCAGGAAATCCTTATCCTGTTCTGCCGACCATTTCCAACTCTTCATTTTGCTGAGAAAGAAGTGAGTGAAGACGATATTGTTGAAAATCCCGGGATGAAGCGCCGATACCATCCCACCATACCAAGAAATCTGCGCAACTCGTTCAAGTTTGTCGGTGTTGGGTAATTTACCACTGCCTCCGATATTTCCGGATCAACACTAATCCTGTCAGCATGGACTCTGTGACCCAGATATCTGACTTCCCTACACCCAAACTCACCCTTGTTTCCATAAGCCCCGAGGCCAGAATTCTTCAGGCGACGGGAAACTTTGTTTAGAAGAGTACAGTGAGTATCAAAATCTCTGGTGCAGATCAGTATATCGACAAAGAATGTTATCACCTGAGGATACAAGAAACACAGAATAAGCTAGACGCTGGTAGCTGGAGCATTGGTAAGCCCGAAAGGCATAGTTCGGAACCGAAAATATCTGGTGCGTAGCAACACATTCCCGTAAGTTCGAACACCAGCTACATATGCGGGTGCTATATCTTCGTTCAACGCATTTCTACCCAAACACTTATGGAGAACTAAATGTACGGAATAGTTAGCTGAGAGTATTCCGTAAGTTTGATCGAAATCGTTGAAGCCGTTTTTGAGAAAATTGGAATACCGATAAATTAATATTCGACAAATCTCCTTTTCTGAGTTAACTTGGCTTACGAGTACATCTCCGTTCAATATATATATATATAGAAAAAAATATAGAGAACGAAATGTGGGTATGGGTGACTATAAGACACTCTGAACGATTGATCGAATTCGGTGAAGCAGTTACTCAAGAATTTACGGAAATGTTCGAAAAAACGTTATTTTCGACACATTTTCATTTTTATCTCTGCTCAATGGACTTTCAGAGGAACATTTATTGAGTACGCTACGTAGGTATTAACTATTCGAAATCATCCTGAAAGTTTGGTGAAAATCGTTGAAGTCGTTTTGCCAAAAACCGTAACAAACCTATTTTTGCTTCATAGGCCTATATCTCCGTTCACCGTATTTTCATGGAGATATGTATAGAGAAGAGAAGTTAGGTATTAATTAGTAAAACATAATTTGCATGGATAATCAAAATCGTTAGAGCTCTTCCCTTACGACAGCCGCCACAGTTTCCCGTAGGGGTGGGGGGGGGATAGTACCAGGGGGCGATGTTTTTGGGGGGCACTCCCTTTGATAGCCAGCTTCAATGTTTCGAAGAGGCAGCTAGTGACGAGGTCCCGTATAGGTCCCAACGCGTTGACCCTCATTCGTGCCAGCTGGCCATGGATAATTTGGACATACACACAAATCTGCTCCATGTCCAACAGGTTGGGGTCCACAGGGTGTCTAGTACTTGTAGTCGCCAGGTTGCTCGGGCTACTAGGGGTGGAAGGGGGTGATGAAGGCGGTTTGCCTGGTTCTTTCCGCCCTTTTTTGTTTGGACGACGAGTAGGTTGGTAGGGAGGGGTCGAGCTTGGCGAGCCCGAGAAAGAGGCGCAGGTGGCGTTTTTATTACCTGCTGTTGTTTTAATTGACTTTGTCATATTGGTTTAACTAATTGTGGGGGGGGGGGGGTTAAACAAGCAGACTGATGTAATGTACCCTTGTGAGTTCATTTGTTGAGTACGGACAAGAAAGACATATACACGCTCAACATAGAATTAATACAACTCAAACAAAACGAGGGAGAAACACCGTTTCAGTATTTCGAGAAGCTACAAAAAAAATTAAACAATATCGTAGCCTATATCCACAATTACGAAGCTAACACGGCGGAAATATTAACGAGTCATTACGAAAAATTGACGCTAAGGGTCTTGCTGTCCCATTTGAGAGATCCAATGGGAAGTTTCCTTAGGAATCGTCAGCCAGAATCTTTGGGCCAGGCACTCTCGATGATGACCAACGACTACCAAGTAGGAAATTTAAATAAGGCCAATAGTGCAAAACCTTACACATCTAGACCCCCTAATCAGAAACCTCAAAATAATTACTTCCGCCCGAACAATTTTCAAAGACCCCCGAATTTTCAAAGAAATTATCAATGGGATAGGCCGTACTCACAGTTTACGGCCAATCCGCAAAACTCGAGGCCTCCGCAGAGCCCTCAATATCAAAATCAAAAATCTCCCGTACGCCCACCGCCTTCCAACCAAAACGAATTTCAACCCCGCCAACCGCAGGGAAATGGTTCCAAAATGTCATGGCAAACGACGCGACCAAATTTTAACTGCGTCGAAACCGATGAAAATCCCAATCATTATCCGGGAAATGAACAGCCTTTTTTAGGAGAAGGCCGAGGGAGGCCGGATTCACCCAATATAGCCTAATGCACTTAGAACAAAAAACAAATAGTTTGCCTTACTTGATTTCTCCACACTCAGGCCTGAAATTGTTTATTGATAGTGGTTCAATGGGTTCATTTGTAAATCCGGAAGTAGGTGAAGCTAGATTTTCCGCGAATATTAGGGAAGACCCCTTCGAAGTTCGCACAGCCCATGGCATCTCCAGGGAGCATTACTCCACGGACATTCCATGTTGGAAATTATTCGAAATTCCAAATTTAATTTTGCCGTTCAAAATTTTCAAGTTTCATGATAAGTTCGACATGTTAATTGGCATGGACCACCTTAAATACTTGCAAGCAACGATTGATTTACAAAATAATGTTTTCCGCCTTCCGCACATGACACTGCCATTATATTTTTTAGAGACGGGAAGGAATAATGAAAAAATAGTTCGTGGTGAGGTAAAAGACGAACACAAAAACTTTGAGAAGGAGAAAAAAACGAATAATGCCCAAATTAAAACACAGGAAAAGATGCCAAAGAGCACGAAAAAGGTAAATGAAGTTAAAAAAATGCCAGGGAATATGGCAAAAATTAAGCAATCAAATAAAGAAATAACGAATTTAGAAACAAGGATTGAAAAGGATAATAAATCGGAAATAAAAGAGGGAGATATTTGCAAAATTGCAAGAGAAATCATTATAGGGGCACAAACAAATGAAAGTCCAGTAGAGACAAATGATGAGAAATGGGCAAAAGAAAAGTTAGATGAGAAAATTATTGAAAATACCCCGAGCTTCAAAGGAAGAATAAATTTCGAATTAGAGCCCAGAACATTTACGAAAATTAAAGTGCCGGTGGAAAATATTAAAAATGGAGATGGAATAATGCAATATTTAAAAGTAAACAAAATTGAAATACCGGAGAGCATTGTGAAAATAGAAAACAATTACGCACACATAGGTGCCATTAATACAGGTGCCATTAATACAGGTGCCGAGAAACAAGTATTGAGTCTAGCAAAGCCAATTAATTTAGAAGAAATGCCCAAAAAAGAAGAGTTTCAAAGCAGTCCTAATTTGAACTATTACAATTGCGAGAAAATTAAATTCGACCCAAGTAAAATCGAAACAAGTCACATGAGTAAAATAGAAAAAGAATCCATTATGAAGTTAATTTACGAATACAAAGAGATATTTCAAGCCAGCGAAGACCCATTAACTTTCACAAATAATGTCAAGCATTTTATTCGTACAACGGATGAAATTCCCGTCTACTCAAGAAACTACAGATATCCGGAAATTTACAGAGACGAGGTCAAAAAACAGATTAATGATATGGTGGACCAGCAAATAATAAGACCAAGTTTCAGCCCGTGGAATAGCCCAATTTGGATAGTCCCCAAGAAAACCGACAACTCTGGAAAACAGAAGTATAGGCTGGTCATTGACTTTCGCGGTCTCAATGCAAAAACAGTGGACGATAAGTACCCCCTGCCTGACATTTCTTCGCTACTCGATAAGTTTGGAAGGTGTCAGTACTTCTCTACAATAGACTTAAAATCAGGGTTCCATCAAATCGAGATGCACCCTGATAGCGTCGAGAAGACTGCCTTTTCAACTGAAAACGGTCATTGGGAGTTCCTCCGGATGCCGTTCGGATTAAAAAATGCACCACCCACATTCCAACGAATGATGGACAACGTCCTCAGAGGAATCCAGAACGAAATCTGCACCGTCTTCCTCGACGATGTACTGGTTTACTCCACGAGTCTACAAGAACACATATGTAGTCTACGTAAAGTGTTCGAACGACTGAAACATGCAAACCTAAAAGTCCAACTTGACAAAACCAACTTTTTATGCAAGGAGGTGCACTACCTAGGCCATCTTGTTACACCTGAGGGAGTAAAGCCTGACCCGAAGAAAGTTGCTGTCATAAAAAGTTACCCTATACCTAAAACCACTACAGAAATCAAAGGATTTCTAGGCCTACTTGGTTACTACAGAAAATTTATAAAAAATTTAGCGGACGTAACAAAACCACTCACTCTTAGGCTGAAAAAGAATACAAAAATCAATACCAGTGACCCGGACTACGCTGAGGCTTTTGAAACTTGTAAAACTTTATTAATGAATGACCCGATACTTCAGTACCCAGATTTCGATAGACCTTTCAATTTGACTACAGATGCGAGTAACGTAGCTTTAGGTGCAGTACTAAGTCAAGACACAAACGGAGGGGATTTGCCCATAGCATATGCGTCACGAACATTAAACGAAACAGAAAAAAGATATTCAACAATTGAAAAGGAATGCCTAGCAATTCATTGGGCAGTAGAATATTTTAAGCCTTATCTCTTTGGTAGGAAATTTAAAGTTTTTTCGGATCACATGCCCCATCGATGGCTGATGAATATTAAAAATCCTAGTTCCAAACTCTTCAGGTGGCGAGAAAATTTAGCAGCATACAATTTCGAAATATTTTATAAAAAGCGCAAGAAAAACATGAATGCCGATGCATTGTCGCGAGTAGAAATTAATAACAATGAACTCCAGGAAAACTTGAAAAAAATTGAAGTTAAACATTTCCTAAAGGATCCAAACGAAATAAAAATGGTCTTGGGAACCGAAAGTGACGAAAATTCCAGTTATTCAGATAACCAGTCTATGATAGCATTTTTAGGGGATAGCATGGTTCCGAGCAACGCCAATAGTTCAAACGCCACTGTACACTCAAACGCATTTGGAAATGAAGGTACCACAATCCCGACGTCGGAAAGCCCTTTGAATCATGGAAAAAACCAAATAATATTGAGTAAAGTTAGCAATAATCCCAATAAACCAAAGGTTGAAAGATTATTCGAATCAAAAATTAGGATCACAGCCGAAATCAGCGAGAACCATCTTGAAGACGAAATAGTCAATTTTATCAAATCATACGTAGCTCCGAAAACCAAGTATTTGATATACTTTAAACCGGATTTTTATGAGCAATTCAGTAACATAGTCTTTAAAAATTTCAAGGGTACCCAGATCAAGCTAATAAGATGCACTAAACTGTTAACGGACGTAGCAGACGAAGCAGAGAAGTACAATTTAATTGACCAATATCATACCGGAGAAACCAATCATCGAGGCATTGAGGAAACATATGAAAAAATAAAGAGAAACTACTTTTGGCCCAACCTAAAGAAATCAATTCAAACGTACATTAACAATTGTGAACTCTGCCAGGTATGTAAATACGAACGGTGTCCGCTCAAACCAAAATACAACATAACACCTACGCCGAGTAAACCTCTAGAAATTTTGCACATGGACAAATTATCTATCGAAGGTTCAAAATTCCTCACAGCAGTAGATGCATTTTCTAGATATGCGCAGGCATACCCCGTCAGTTCCTCTAACAGCCTAGAAGTTGTCAAAAAGCTAATACAATTCTTCGGACATCATGGGGTCCCAAAAATAATTATAGCAGATAACGGCGCGGAATTTAAGAGCTCATTGGTTAAAGATCTTCTCAACCTTCATAAAATCAAGATTCATTTTATAAGCTCCCAACATCCCGAATCGAATGGACTCATCGAACGATTCCATTCAACAATAATAGAACACTGTCGATTGTTGAACAATAGGGATGAGTTCAAAAAGGATAATATAAAAGATAAAATGGGCTACGCGATTTTAGCATACAACAATAGCATTCACTCCACTACGAAGCTTACACCCTTCGAAATCCTCAATGGACACGTGGAAAGCGATCCAGTAATTAAAATAGACACAGAGGAAACCATTTTGAATAATTATCTAAGCCAACATAGAGAAAAAATCAAAGTAATTTACGATACCGTACAAGAGAGGAGTCGAATAAACAAAGAAAGGGTAATTGAAAAACTCAACGAAAATAGGGAAGAAATCCCTGAACTCCCTAAAGAAGTATTTATAAAGAATAAACAAATAAAGGAAAAAACAAAAGCCAGGTACATTAAAGAAGATTTGAAACTAATAGATAAAGAACTCAAAACAGCCGAAATAGAGCCCCGACACCATAACACCCAAGAAAAGGTTCATATAGCGAATATAAGGAGACCCCAAAAATACGTAAAACCAAACGTAGAAACGGCATGGGACGAGACACTGGACAAAACGGAAGTATTAGTAGAAAATTTCAGATTAAAATTGACTCGGGAAGATTTGATCACGATCAAACCAAGTAACTGGATGAATGACAACATAATAAATTTCTATCTGGCAATGATCGAAAACCATTGCAGTAATGATGAGCAACTCCCTAGCATTTTCGTATTTAGCACCTTCCTATACGTGTCTTTGGTAGCCGGCGGTTACGATAGAGTGAAGAACTACTCTAGGAAAACCGACATTTTTGAAAAAAATTTAATAATAATACCCATCTTCAAATCGGCACATTGGAGACTCGTTATTGTAGCGGTAAAAGAAAGAAGAATACTTTATTTAGATTCTTTAAATATGGACGGCACGGACATACTAAATTCTATAGAAAACTATTTGCTCGAAGAACATAAAGCTAAGAAAGGACAAGATATTACACCTCTCACCACCTGGAGTAAAACTCAGCTCAAGCACATTCCACAGCAATCAAACTCAGATGATTGCGGTGTTTTTGTTTGCAAATATACCAAATCTTTTGTAACTTCAGGACTAATTGATTTCGAAACAAATGAAATTTTGCAGTTCAGAGAAGAAATGTGTTCCGAAATATTACAGGGCTATCTAAACTAACTGTTGCAGATAATGTTGTTACTCTTGTTCATTACGTCCGTTTGGACACCCGAAATTCGAGAAATAACCTCAAACCCGGGAATACTCTCAGCTACATTGGGACCAGCAAGGATAATAGAAGGATACCACACGTCAACGCACTATTATTTACTTAACGAACTATACGAACAAATCGAATTATTCAAAAGTGACTACATAAGCGTTTTGAGCACAATTAGTCCCCAGTTGGACAACACTAAAGGAGAAAAAACCGATATGTTAACAACCTCAATGAACTATTCCTTAAGGATAATAGAACAAAAGCTGGGAAACATCAGAGTATCGAGTACGAAAACTAGAAACAAGAGAGGTTTAGTTAACGGTTTGGGAAGTTTAGTCAAATTCATCACGGGGAACCTAGACGCAGAAGACGAAAGAAAATACAATGAAATAATAAATCATCTAAAAGAAACTCAAGAGGACCTTCAGTCCCAAATCAATTCTCAGTACTCAGTGAACGAGATAATGTTAACCAATTTTAATCGAACTGTAGAAACCATAAACCACAATAATAAACAGCTCGAGACAGAGCTCAATAACCTCCGACAATCCCATACAGGAGAAGCTGCCCATCTTCGAGAGATCAATGATTTGCTGGAGCATTACCAGATCATGTTGAATATTATAACAACTATCCTCCAAGACATTGAGAACTCGCTAACATTTTGTGAGCTAGGAAAGCTACATCCTAGTATAGTAAACTCAGAGCAGCTGTATTTAGAGTTGGAGAGGTTGTCGAAACACTATGGTCCCAGGTTCCTCAATTTCGAAAACGAAAATTTGTTCGAAGTACAAAATTACATCAAAGTCCAATGTTTCGTGAGTAAAACAGAAATTTTATATTTCTTAGACATCCCGATTGTAAACCCCAGTAAATATGAGCTTCAGTGTTTGTTACCTCTGCCAACAAAAATTGAAGAACAATACTACAGTATTATCCCAGAAATTAAGTACGCGTTAAAATCAACATCCGAAGTGATAGGGCTCCGTGAAAATTGTAATTCAGGAAAGATGTTTCTGTGTCCAGCACACATTATAATAGAAAGTGGAATGGAATGTGAAAAGGGCTTCATTGGGTCAGGAAATGTACAGAATTGTAAATATGTTAAAGTGGGAAATAATATGGGTAGTTTCGTGAGCCTATTACCAGAAGTTAATCAATACCTACTAGTTTTTCCAGAAATGGACAGTTTAACGATTGTTAAGGAGCATGGCACTGAAATCAAGAATCTCCAAGGAATTTATTTAGTAAAACCTGGCGTAGAAACTGTAATTTACAAAAATAAAACTCTATTTGCAGCTCAAAAAACAATAGTAGGAAGACCATTGTTTATCGATAACGTAAATTCAAAACTCACATTTCAAATTCAACCAAACCAACAAATTGCACTGGAAGATCTAACATTATTATCCCCTTTAAAGAATAAAATCCATTACGCTAGAAGTCAGTTTCAACCAGTGGAGTTATTAGTGCCAAGCTTCTGGACGGTTATTATGTACATAATTTTTATTTGCCTAATTTCATATTCAATTTATCAATATCAACTCCATAGGAGAAAGATACGAAGCCAGAATAACCCAGCGTAGAAGCAATAGCTTCACTACCTTGTATTCCGTTCTTTTGTACTTTTGTTAATTTTCGGAAATTGATACGTTGTAACTCATATTCACATTGTAATCTGGCTAGTAAATAAGACTATTGAATAATCATGGGGGCAACAATATTGTTTAATTTGTTTTTGAAACTTGGGGGGGAGGACTTATATCATTATAAAATGCTGTATTGTACCAAGACGCTGAACCATTAGTCATTGCTGCTGTGTCAGCTCATAAGAGGCTATAAATGTTTCCACCACCCCACAGCTCGGTGTGTTCTCGATCAGACGTCTTGCAGTTAACTTCGTGTCCTCCTCTGTCCCATTTTGAAAAGTGTTGTAAAAAGTTAAAGTCTTTATTATTGAATTTTGTAAATTGAAAATAAATCCTTTTTAAAAAGTCCCCCTAAGTCTTTACACTTTTAACTTGTATACACCTTCATTTTTGAATCGCGCATTTCTTAAATAGTAGGGGAGACTGTAGTGTCCTTGATCCATTATGCGCTCCCAGTCCGTGAGATTACCTTCAAGTTACTCATGTAACGCTGATGTTATTTGTTCTCTCAGATGTAATAAAGAATCGCACGTGAACACAAGCTCTCTCCTCAAGTATAATTCAATTTTTCCCGGCTCCCATTCCAACAAAAGTCCTTTACTAGACCCCACACGGTCATGGTAGCTTTCAAGGTGGCTCCTCACATCAAGACTGGCAGACGGGAAATACGGCTTGTAAAGACCTGGCCTCGAGCATTACTGACCTACGCCCTGATTTGACTAAGAAGCATGATTGTGGTATTGACACCCTGGTTTCCCGGGGTTTCCTCTTCCGCCTATAACTCCTTGTTTTTATATCCAGACAAACGCCCACCAATGCCAATACCGGTGCCAGTCATTTATGGGTGGGCGTTCGCAATCAACTTAAGGGGACGGAGGCTGAACCAATGTAGCTCGTTCTTTCTTCTGTTCTGCTCAAAATAACGTTTTGGAGCCCAAACCTCGTGCCTAAATTGGACCGACTTGAGAGGCATCAAATCTCACAAACCAGAGTTGCCGTATGGGATACCATCCTCATTCTTTCGGTTGAACTAAATACAAACCACATAATTTACGAAGAATCATAGATGTGTCTAGAGGTTTTAACTGTGCATGCTCGTATGTGGCTCTCAGGTTCTGGTTGGCCTATGAGCAGCGTCAATAATCATTAGCCATTAGATCAATTACATGTTCCTATAAGCAAACATCGTTTTTCATGTTTCAGAACAATCAAACTAACTACTCGTACAAGACAATGATAAGTTTTGTTATTACGGTTGTAGGGGTATGGCGTCATCAAAGACTGATCCTTTTTGTATTCAAGATAGCCCATCCACACAGGACCACCGTGATCACGAGAAGAATGTATGCCGCCATAGACAAAAATGGAGTCCGAGTACATCTGAAATGGAAATTTATCGGTTTCATAGTTTGAGAAATGCCGACAAAAATTAATATTTTGAAGGGAGCCATCATGCGGTGATTTGCAATATTGAGCGAGTACATGCTGCCTACGTGCACCATGCTTTTTCTGAATAAAGCAACGATCATTACCAATGCAAACACGCTGGAGAATCAATAATCCTGTGGGAGTCTTACAAAGTAACATTGAGAGTAGGGGAGAAATGAGAGAGCGAAACCGGAAGTGCCGGTTCTGACCCATTTGGAGTGGGGGAAGAAAACCACGCCTCGTACTATAGTGCGAGGTTTTTGGCCACACCCCCTGACCAATCACGTTGTAGTACGTCATTTTTTAACCCCTCCACCCCGCCCCCTTACCCCCTCCACCATAATTATTAACCAATCGTACTGTAGTACGACCTTTTTTACCACCACCCCCTCCTTACAATCTTGTCCCACTTACGAATTTACTATAGTAGGGGTACTCCCCCTCCCCCCCCCTCACAACAGAAAAATCCTACTGTTCGGATGACATCAATCTTTTGTACCAAATACCTTATAATACGTCATTTTTACACCCCCCCAGCCTTCTCCAAGAGCCTCCTGGTGAGTGTACTATAGTAGGTGTACCCCCCCCTTCTACAGCTGATAGTTTGATGACGTCATTTTTCAGATAAAGTTTCTTCCCTGGGATCAAACGCAGTACCTTTTGTATTATAGTCAGACGTTATATCCACTAGGCCACAACACAACGTTGTAAAATAATGTAAACTTGTGGTATAAGAGGGGCAGACGCGACATCCTCCTTGTGGGACGCTAGAGTGATCACATGATCGTTCAAGGGCATGATTCATCAGCATGACGCAATAGCAGCTCCCTCTGACTACTGCGTAGTATTCTCGGAAATGTTTAATAGCTGCGAGGTTTCAAAATATGATGCAATAGCATGACGTGTTCACGTGATCAAGACCCCAACTCTATATAAGCAGATTCATTCTCGGTTTTAGTTCTCATTTGAATATTACGCGAAATTAACCTACAACATGAGTGAATTCAGTGCAATTAACGGAAACTTGGTGACTGTGTCGCTCCATAAAATTATAGGAACGTTCGCGGTCGGCGAAACTTGCGATGTAATATCGGCGTTGTCGAAATACCAAAAGGACGTGATTGGCAGATTGAATCATCATCTCGGCCGACTCGGGGGCCTAAAGTGGTACATTGCGGTATTGGTGAAATTTGGTAAGACTGTAAACAACGAAGAAATATTCTCTACTCCCATATTTCACGGCGAAATAAGACCGCTACTACAAAGTGATAATGTAGAGGAGGCTTCAGTATAGGAGTCATACACCCTTTACATCGACAACGTTCAACCCAAGTGACGAAGCGAGGATCGGCATACAACAACAAGAGGATTTAACTCTACCGTACGAAAGTTTCCTTCACGTTAATTGTGTTGCAAAAACCGAGAAAACTATGTAGTTCTTTTTTGCTTCTTGGGATAGGCCATTTTTGAACAGCTTCCGTTTTATCATGGTCTGTTCGAACACCTTCTGCTGATATAATATGTCCCAAATATTTAGTTTCCTTCTTGAAAAACGAGCATTTTTTCAAGTTGATCTGAAGATGTGCGTCTTGAAGACATTGAAGAACCTTCTGAAGCTTATTGAGAACAACATGAAAATCATTACCGTGAACAATGAGATCGTCTAACTAAACGAGAGCCAAATCAGGAGGGATCACACGTTCCATCAATCTTTGGAATGTCGCTGGTGCATTGCACAATCCAAAAGGCATTACTTTAAATTGCCACAAGCCTTTTCGATATATTGAGAAAGCAGTTTTTTCTCTGTCTTTTGGATGCATTGCAATTTGCCAATAACCACTTTTTAGGTCAAGGTGTGGGAATATTTGAAAGTAAAAGCGTAATTGGATATCACGAACGAAGTGTTTTTATATAAAAAAGAAGGAAACAATGTTATAAGAACTATTAATACCAATGGATGTAGGCGTAACGTTAACGTCCAACAAATGAGGTTACCATTCCTTCATTTGATGCCTAGAGCATGAGTCCATAAGGTAGGTTTCCACACTCCCCCTGACAAATGTCTCGAAGGTTCACCTGAGTACAACCCCATCTTCTGCATCAGTTGGTGGCGACGTGGTTTGGCCAATGGTTTGGTAGAGACATCTGCCGTCATCTCTTCAGTGCATAAGTACTTCAATGGGATGTCACCTCTTTCGACGACTTCGCGGACAAAATGTTGCTTAATGTCAATGTGCTTGGACTTGGAGCTTACCATGGGATCAGTGACAATTCTTTCGGCTGCTTGATTGTCATAAAATATTGCGATCTTATCCTGCTCATGCATAGCATTCAGAGTGAGCAGTAGCTAGCGCCACTGTACTTTGCTTCTTTGAACACCAACTGATGACTGCATTTGCATAAATAAAACAATATCCTGAATAGGATCTGCCATCAAATTTACATGATCCCAGTCAGCGTCACTTAGGCCAAACAAGGGTTTTCCAGTTTTTGAAAAAACCAGAGATAGGTCCTTTTCCCCAGCAAATAGCGGAGGACTCTTTTTGCTGCAGTCCAGTGTTCACGACCATAACTGTTATTAAACTGGCTCAAATAACTTACCACATAACTTATGTCAGGCCTTGTTGCCACTGCTAGAAACATCAGACTTCCGATGAGGTGTTGGTATGGAAGGTTGTCAGATTCATCTATGGTGTTCCGATAGGTTTGCAGTCGGCCATTTTGAATCTGCTCAAAACTTCATTTATATATTTTGTCTGATTTGCAATAATCTTGCCATTTTCGTGTTTGAATTTAATTCCTAGGCAGTAGTTGATCTGACCTAGATCTCGCATTTCAAAAGATGCTGTAAGATCATTTTTTACTCTTTGGAATTCTGCATCGCGTTTTGATGCATAAATCAAATCATCAACGTAAACAGCTATCATTTCATCGCCTGATTTCGAAGTATAAATACAAGGATCTACAATTGATGGATTGAAACCAATTTCATTGAGTTTAGTATCCAATTTTTGGAACCATTGCCTGCCTGCCTGTTTTAATCCATAAATTGCCTTACGAAGATGGCAGACTTGATTTCCACTGGGAATTTGCTTCATGGAGGCAAGCATTGATTTCGCCTTTTTATGATGTCATCAGGTGCTGTTTTGTCAGAGACAATGTCATGGAGATATTTTTCCAAATCCTGAGGCAGCTCCATGTAAATGTCTTCTGCAATGTCGCCGTTAAGATATGCGGTAGAGACATCGAGTTGGTACACCCGCATATCGCGCTCAATAGCCATAGCAAGCAACATACGAACTGAACGGAGCTTCGCAACAGGCGCATATGTAAACGTGAACAAGACGTGCTTTCTTTCTGTCAAGGGTGCCGTCAGCCTTGTATTTTTCTTTGAGAACCATCTTGCAGTCAATGACATTTTTTTCTTGTGTCTTTTGCTCAATTTTCCAGGTGTCATTTTTTAGGTGGGAGATGCGTTCATTTTTAATGGCTTTATCCCAGCTGGAGGAAGTTGAATCTGCAGCGAAACAATTATCGAAAATTAGACTTGAAATTTCGTCGGGATCCTCATATGCGTCCATCCACTTTGGTTTGCGGGTAGTGCGTCGAGGACGTTGTTCATTTCCCATTTGAGCATTTCCAGTACCAGTGGGGTCATTGGGATCCTCAGAAGATGGAATGAATGATGAATCATCTGTGTCTGAATGATTTGATTCAGGCAAGTCATCTTCATCTTCAGTTTCGACATCATTTGTTGGTAGCCCTGCAGGAGTAGGTGCTTCTTCATAATTCTGTGTTGTGGCCAGACTGGGAATTATGGGTGTCTCAGCCGCTTGTTGGTTTATTATTGGTTGGTTTTCTTCATTCGGGTTGATTGGTGTTACTGTTCCACATTTTATCTCCCTGAAGAAATCATCAGTTATGGCCTTTTCTTGATCTTGTTTAGGAAAATACTGCATGACTTTTACATCACGACTTACTTCAACTTTGTGTCGAGATGGTACCCAAACACGGTATGCTTTAGAAATTTCCGAGTAGCCAACAAAAATTCCTTCGATGGTCCGAGGTGCGAATTTTCCTTGCCCACCTTTTTTGTTCAGTATGAAGGCTTTTCTTCCAAAGACATCAAGTCCCTTAATAACTCATTTTTCTTGGCGAGTTGTAAATCTCTTTCATTTCTGTGACCAAGTTTGGCATGCCACTCAGGTGAGCATGAGGTGGTCGTCAGGTTTGATTTTTCAGTCTTGGTACAGTTTGGAGTGGTCAGACAGTACAAACCATTAATTTTCGGAGCTTTCAAGACAATATCATTCCTTTCATTGTACACACATGCTTTATCCCGGTCAAATTTCACAGTGTAGCCCTTTTCAGTAATTTTGCTGATTGACAATAAATTCATGGTCAGATCAGGGACAAGCAAAGTGTCAGACAATTTTAAGAGTGAGTCCTTGGTTTTCAATATGGCAAGCCCCTTTCCGGCAATGGAGGCTTTATGACCATCTGAGGCGAGTTGAAGTGAACTCCCATTTTCAATTTTTGATATGCTGTCAAAATTCTCACTGTTTCTGCAAATATGAGATGTGCTTCCTGAATCAAGGCACCAAGAGAGTGCACTGACATCACTTTTTGGTGCTGATGACAGGTATACTTCCTCTGAGTAGAAAGAGCACTCAACAACTTTCGTTTTAGCGAGACATTGATCAGCTGTGTGGTTAAATCGATTATACCTCTCACATTTGGATTTTGGTTTTGGATCATCTTTATCCTTCTTGGATTTTCTATTGTTCTCTTTATTTTTTGCGTAAAAGGCCTCTTCTGATTTTATCGAATTGTCAGGATCATTTTTGTTCCGGGCCTCATATTCCTCCAAAGTTTTAATTTTCAATTGTTGAGGAGAGGGCAACGTATCCCGTGACTCAATCGCCACACGAAAATTTTCAAAGGAAGGACTTCGGCTATAGAGAAGCATGATAGCCTGCAAATCATCATGAATGGGTATCGTCATTTCAGCAAGTTGGTCAATAAATACGTACGTCAAAAAATTCATTGACGTGATCAATCATATTGTCCCCATCCTTCATCTTTTTTAAAATGAGTCTCTTCAGCAAATAAGCCTTTTTAGCAGGGCCTTGGGAGGCATAAATTTCTTTATATTTATCCTATTATATTTATTAACTGTCCTAAAATTCTTGTCGTCCTTTGAAGCTGTGTTGGAAGTCCTTTTAGAAAGAAACTAACTGCTTGCCGCTCTACATCATTAGGAGAAAGTTTGGGACATGCCTTTTGAACCATATCCCTCACCCTAGCACCAAAACCTTCGACGGTCTCGTTCTTTGCTATGGAAATGGCCATAAGTTGTTGAAAGTAAAAATCAGGCGTTTTAATTCCAACAAAACGCTTTCTTAGTTCAAACTCCAATAGCTCTAAAGAACTGGTTTGATGCTCCGCAAGTTCTTTGAGCAGCGACCTAGCTGGGCCACGTAACTGAGCTTTTGCCAACTGTAACCATGTGCTAGTAGGTAGGGGGTGTATTCTTGTTTCCTCCCTTATTTGCTCAAACAAATCCTCCAGACGCTCTCCTTGCTTCCCACCATATGTTGGAAGGGATGCTCTGAGCTGAATGAGCACTTGGCTCTGCCGGGGGTTATTGCAAATAGTGTGTTGTTGCTCTGTTCCTGCTGGCCAAGTTTGGTTCGGGAATAGAAAGGTTGGATGATTATTTGTAGGGTACGAGGTTGTGTAGGTTGGCATGTAACCTTGGGTCACATACATGTGCCCTGTTGTAGAGGCGTGAAGGGGTTGCCCAGTGCACTGGGGTGCGCTATATGATACAGGACAGAAGCATGAAGTTGAAATGGGCTCACATGCCCTTTCTCCTGTCGACATTACTGTTGGAAGGCTCGCTATTGGTTGAGCCAACACAGGTTGATGCTGTACAGGAGATGACAACCCGCTAGGACCAAAAGTTACTCTTCGATCCCTCCCTTCCAGAGGAGTGCTTTCACCTCTCAACACTGCTTCACAGATTTCAGGGTTCTTGACTGCAGTTACTTCCTGTTCCTCTACCTCATTCATCCTTTCGACTATCCGATGTAGATCCTGCCTAGCCTGCATCATATTTGCTGCATGGTCCTCTGTACAGTTTTCTATGGCCTCCAAACGATCTTCAAGATGAGAGACACTGTCAGAAATCTGCGTACTCAAGATTTCTCTTGTCTCTCTCAGTTCCCTATGAAACGAGTCTACAGTAAGTTGCATGTGCCTCATTTGTTCCTTGATGCTATCCACTATGGAAATGAAAGCATCCGACAGCGTTGGGCTGGAACAAACAGGTGGTAATAGAGACGCTTGCTTTACTGGACTATGAGGAGAGACACCAGGCCCTTGTGCAGAAGGCGAGGGAACCCTTGGTTCAGAATGAACC
The DNA here is from genome assembly GCA_020466155.1 of Pachypeltis micranthus. Classification (NCBI taxonomy): domain Eukaryota; kingdom Metazoa; phylum Arthropoda; class Insecta; order Hemiptera; family Miridae; genus Pachypeltis; species Pachypeltis micranthus. The sequence goes on along the minus strand of CM035770.1, from coordinate 47,995,140 downwards.
ATAATGTTGGGCTCCTGCCACCCCAACTCACTGTGATCGGGCGCACTGTGCCTGTTGACTTCCGTACGCAGGTCTGGATCAGAAACTGTGGCACCCAGCGTCCTACGCCTAAAAGCAAGGGGATTTTTGAGTCCGAAAATGCGTTTGGGAGTTGCCATTTCAAATTACAAACAGACTGCAACGAATTAGCACTGATTGAATGAATAAGAAAACTCGTACTTGAGTCTAGGAACTGTAGTTCTGAATGAAAACGAACTCAACGAACGGTCGAGAATAGAATAAAAATTTGAAAATTGGAGATGAAAACGTTTTTAGGGGCACGAAACCGTGGGAATAATGTAATAAATATGAAGTACGTTAAGTTACTGGGGAGTGTAAGTAAATTTATCGCACACGAGGACGAATTAACCTATTTTCAATGTTCCTCGGAAAATTTCAAAGAAAATGGTAAGTAGATGCGTAAATTAAAATGTTACTTACCAAATTTGTGCGATACTTTACCTGAAGGTACTCGAAAACCGACTGCGCCAATTGTAGTGGTGGTTTGGTGAAGAATAGGTAAACTTGGCAGAACTTCGTTTATTCTCCTATGGCTTGATCACGAATGCCTCACAAAATCGGAAAATTTTCCCATAGGTTTTCCTTCCCCTCCCCAACTCATGACCTCCTTTTTTATTCCGTTCAACAACCTCGATCATTTTCCGTCCACGTATCAGCCTTTCAGCCTTCCCTGATATGATTGTAGCCTACTCCTGTGGTTACACTTCTTCTTCTTCGTCCTTGCTGTTGTTGATCAGCACACAAACACTTTTGGAGGTAACACAGCCTGTTTTAATGTGACGGAGTTCGGGAGATGAAACCATAAGAACAACATCAGCTCTTGCCGATAGGTCACCTTTTAGCCATGATTTTCGAGCTTCAGCGTTTTCAAGGGTTTCCGCTGGGCATGGCTCGTCTCCACTTACGTATTTCCATGCATCCGCCTTGATCAGGACTGCTTGAGCCTGCTGAACCTCCAGGTGTCGTAATTTTCCTTGTTTAGTGGCTCAACGCGGTAATTGAGTGAAGCCATGGTAAACAGCGCGATCTATTACACGAACACAACACTAACCAAACTACACGAGGACATACGTGAGTACAACAAAACGCGGGAGTACGATTTAGTACACTAAACGTCGCGAGATCATCACTGGGCCCATAACCTGTGGGAATATTTGAAAGTAAAAGCGTAATTGGATATCACGAACGAAGTGTTTTTATATAAAAAAAGAAGGAAACAATGTTATAAGAACTATTAATACCAATGGAATGTAGGCGTAACGTTAACGTCCAACAAATGAGGTTACCATTCCTTCATTTGATGCCTAGAGCATGAGTCCATAAGGTAGGTTTCCACAGAAGGACGCAAAACCATTTTGAATCTCTCAAAGCATCAAGAAGATCCTGAACGCAGGGTAATGCATACGAGTCCTTCCTGGTTACCAGATTCAGCATCCTGTAATCAACGCAGACACGTGTGGTGCCGTCCTTCTTAGGCACAAGTACGACTGGTGAAGCCCAAGGACTTTTTGAAGGCTCGATCACATCTTGATCGATTATGTCCTAGATGAGACGATCAACGTGGTCTGCTTGTGAAAACGGGAGGTTGTTTGATAGGTTGACTGTCACCTGTATTTATAACGTGTTGAACAACTTGAGATCGACCTAGAAGCATCCCATCACAAGCAGCAGTGGACTTGAATGAAAGCAGTACTTTTGCAAGCTGTTTCCACTCAGTTGTTTCCGGTATCAAATCTGTATTTTGAAGTAATGGCAGTAACCAATCCGGATTCACGGTCCACACATTGCCATCAACGAGAAAGAGGAACTGTCATGTGAGGCAATTGCAGGGTAGCATTAGCCAGATTAATGCAGGCGTCCATCTTTGTTAGAAGGTTTAGGCCTAGTATCCCTTTGTCTCTGATTTTCGCAATGAGAAAGGAGTGTTCCACTTGTTTGCTAGCGACTTTGAATTGCACGATGCATTGGCCTTTGATGAGCAGGTGCCCTCCTGAAGCCGTTTCAAGGCCATCAGAAGGTGATGGGGATAATCGGAGTTCGCAACGCTTTGCTACATTGGTCGCAATACTGACACTGTAGCCCCTGTATCGACCAATAAGAAGCACATTTGCGAGCCAATTAATACCTCTACAAATAGAGCCTCGCCGCCAGTCCTAGCAGTCCTAATATACCCTTTTTGGCCACGGTTCTTAGGAGCTGGAGGTAGGCCACTTCCCCAAGCTCCGTTTAGTTTCCCGCATAATTTTCTCTTCTTTCTGTACTGTTGCTGCTACCAGCTCTTTTCGGACACTTAGGTCACATATGCCCACCTGCTCCGCAGTTCCAACAATTCGTCTCATTTTCCCCTTGATGCGTTTGCATTTCCATAAGTTGAGCTATAATCATGGCTTCCTGCAGTGACATTGGGTTCGTTGCTGGCTTCGCGATCTTTCAATCCCTTGAGGAACGCTTGAAGTGCTAGTTGTACTCTGCACTTCTCTGGCTAGTCAGACGTCGAGAAACGAACCAGACGTTCAATCAGTCGCAAACTGAGTGACCGTTTCTTGAGAACGCTGTTTCCGGCCTTCTAAGGCACTTCGCACGAAACACGTCTGTCGAAACCGAGAGCTGAGTGCTGGAAAAAGGGAGTTGAACACGGTCCGTTCTTCAGGGGTTACTGTCGCCAGAACTACCTGTAGTGCTGCTCCCCGAAGGGCATTGGCTAATATTAGGCCTTTTTGTTGAATAGACCATCCACTTCCAGAAGAAACCATCTCAAGATGACCCTTATAACCTTCCCAGGGGATGTCACCATTGTATTCCATTAAGGTTCCTTCGAAGCGAGAGGTGGATGAGACGCTTACTGCTGGATGCTCTACAACTGCAGTTTGGCGTTCCCCACTAAGCAGTCTGGCATTCCGTTCTTGGAGAAAGCGGTTTTGTTCTTGCAATTGCGAATTTTGTTGGCTCAGTTCTAATAGCTGATATCGCATTAATTCCAACCTGCTCATGACTTCCAGAAACATGGGATTACTGGTAGAACCTAAATTTGTTTCAACCATTACGGAGGTTGAAATGTCTGTTGACGTCGAGGTTTGTTCTTCAACTGCTGGCAGAAGTCTAGTTGAAACTGTATTTGCCAGAATCAAACTGAAAGAAATTAGGAATTTCAAGATAGGGATCCTAGCGACTTAATAACACACTAAACACGTGAGATAAGCTAATACAACACTGTTCTCTCAACAGAGCTTGGTACTCAACGACAGGGAGGCATTTCTTGTTGTTAAATCCCGGACGGGCCCCCAAATGTATACATATGTATACTATATGTATAACTGTTAACGAGAGTCGTTGTTCTTTTAATCAATAACAATATTGTCTACCTTTTAACAAGTCAATCCAACAACATCTGTGATAACTGGGGCAACCAAAACAATAATAACTGGGTATCATCATTATCCTACAATACTTTAGTTTTATTAATTATAAAATAACACTCTTCCCTAATAAAAATAACGTTTCGACGATTGATACAATAATACATCAGAACAGCTACGTCTTCTTTTGTTGCTACCAATTAATAAAGAGAGATTGAGTCCGTTCGTCACTGCGGCTACATATAGGCCTATTGTAACGATGTCACTTACTTAACAAAAGAAGGTACATGCCAGCCCCTTTTAGAAAACCAAGCGTGCCATTCGCGGCAGATTCTGCTATGGTAGTTCGGGATGGGCTATGGCTGCTGAGACGAGGCACCCGCATGGGATGTGCTCTGCCGATTAGGGCGACTTTTCGCCACTTCGCCACTCGCCACTGTATTGAGCTCACGCCAGATGCACAGGGCTCCTCGTTAAATGAATGTTACGGACGGATTCGTGGAGAAGGCAACATGATTAGTGGTCGGTTAAACTACAATGCAGTTTTTGAGAAATTATTGATTGTTGTATTTGGTGTTAAGAACAAATTGTTGTTTACTCGTTCACTGTTATACCGCTCATTTTTGTCCTTTGCTCGTTTTTCTTCATACTCGATGATTTAATTTCACATTTATGAGCGTCTAGGGCGACGCACAACGTTCCCACCACAACCCCCCACCATCTTCAAATTCGATGGTTTACCACATTTACCACATATACCGGTGCTTTATTTACGGGCACACGACGCGAGGGAGTGAGACATAATAGTTTTATTTGGCACTAATTGTACCCGGTGTTTTTCATCGTTAAAGCCGTTACTTGGGAAAATTCGAATGGGAAACCTCAAACTGTATTCCTTATAGACCAAACAACTAATGATACTTCACATAAACGTAGCTTTGTCGATAACTATTGAAAAAATATTTTCATACCAAATCCATTTAATCTAAAGTTAGGTTCAACCAACACCAAGTCTTCGTCCATCAAATAATCCGCGTTCCACCTTCGTCCAACGTAACCTCTCATATTAGCGCCACCGTAAAAAACACAATGACTGGCATAGATTTGTTGGCAGATTCCTTGAACAAATGAAATATTTCTTATCAACATGCACATGATAGACGAGGCACATCAGGCGAGCAGCGTGGCGTACAGAGCCGTGCATGGCACCTGCATCGCCGAATCGGAATGCTCCAAATAACAGATACGGCTCAGGAGTTGAGGCCATAGTAGACTGCCGTAAAGGTGGAGAATCAGACGCTGTGCCCTCAATGGTGTCCCCTCAACAGGGGCAGAGGTCGAATGTACGGCGTTTAAAAAAGAAGAGGTGCTGGTTAAAAGCCTTTTGCCCGGACAGCAAATGGACCACAGGTAAGGAGGGGTGCCATCCTCTCATTTCCAGGCGGCCCTGAATGAAGGGGATGATGGTGTGGAGATGTCGGGCCTGGAGCCACACTGGTTGAGCCATTCCAACCCACAGGGTGGCCAGCAGCTATGGTCAGTCCAGTCCACCTACATCCCTCCCGCACACAGCAGTGCCAGCAACTGGCGCCCTACCCTCTACATGGCGATCCTTCTACCACCGTGATCTAGGCATTGACTAGCCTCTCATGGTACGTGGGTTTACAAAAACCCTGGCACGGTGGAAGCATGGGTTTTGCAGATCCGATCAACCAAGGGGTTGAATGAGACAGGTGGCATCATTGTCCCTGAATCACTGTGGGTACAGGGGGCTATCACTCTGATACGAGACGATTCAGTCATATATTTGCACCGCCACCACCGATAAACCCTAGACAAGTTGCGAATGGCCCTAACTCGTCGGTTTGAGGGCTACAAAACGGAGCTCAGCTATGCCCAGGATCTGCAGGGAGCAAGGATGGGTTCGAATGAGATTAACACTCAGTATGGAGAACGAGTGAAAACGATGGCAGAGCAAGCCATCTAAGGATCCCGACGATAACATTGTCGCTCTGCAGGCCTTTATGGGCGGGTTGCCAAAGCAAGTAGCTCTGAGCACAGCTACATCACAACTCAGAACAGTCTATGAAGCGATACAAAAGGGGCAAGCGGCTCTCAGCATGTTTGAGAATGTGACTGAGCATTGTTCTGGGAGCCTGTCACTTGCAGTCCCAGTACTGCAGTGGAAACAGACCAAAAATCCGAAGCAGTCTGGTGCGAACCAGTCTCGACAATCTAGTACGAACTCTTCGTCGAGACAAGCGGACCACAGCTCCATGCATAGGCGCACATTCCCCCCAGAGTAGCGAAACAAACAGACAAGGGACCAAATGCCAAATTACTGCAGTAACTGAAAAAACAGGGGACACTGGACTTCAGAATGCGGTTATCGGGTGGGCGATTCGAAATATGGTGAGAGGTTACCAGACTCGCCACCCTCTTTACCAAGGACATCGGCCCCAAACAGATCGCAGGGGGGAAGAACAGTGATCTCCTCCTCTCGTCTTCGGCCCCACAAATGGATGACGAACCTTGCACTCCTCGACATAACATACAGCGCACCACAGTCCTCCCGACAGACTCGAAACCAACTATCACAGTTTGGGGAACAGTTAATTAACTACAAGGAAATCGCCTCATTGTCTCCAGGACCTATTTGGTAAGCAGCACGCACTTGGCAATCCCACCCAATTCAATGGGCCTGATGCCAGCTCTAAGAAAGGGACCTCTTGCTGACGAAAACATCATCCACTTTTTCCAGTCTAGAGAAGTACCAAATTTACGCTACGCCAGATCGGTGCAAGCAACAACACAGCCACCACCGTACTGGTATTCAATGCAGGTGCTACAACGATACGCTTGCACCTCACTCCCATGACAGCGAGATGTCCCCCAAGGGGAACATCAGCGACTGTTCCAAAGTAGCCTTCTGGGCCAACTGGAAAACTTCCCTGACAGAGAAGGTATTCTCATGATCCTTGAAGTTTACCATAACGTCTTTAGTTTCCTAGGCTTTGAAAAACTTGGTGACATGAACATGGTTGAGCACACTCTCTCGACACATTCCTGCGCGGCAGTACACCCACCCTGGGAATTGCTCTGCATAGACGGGTTATTATTACAACATTAGCAAATTTACTCCTTCGTTAGGATCAAAATTTATCCCCTACCCGCACGGGTTGCTTGAGTGTATAATAAATGTTCAGAACTATTGCGATTATTATTGTTTTTGCCAGCTAAACGGTTCAAACGAGGCTACTTCAGAGGTGAATGAGACTATCATTCTGATTCAAGCCGAGTCAAAATACTGTAAATGTTCAAAGTACACTTACCAGTTCGAAGTTCTTTTAGTGATAGTAAAAGGTTTAAAGTCAATTAAACACCATGAGAAATAAAGAAATATCACTCTGTACTCGTTGTAAGACAAATCTGTTTTCGATACGACGCAATACCTAAACGGAAGCGATGTGAGAATAGGAATGGGTGACGAGGCGAAGCCGAGACACCATCGGGAACCGAACCACCTGAACATCTGGTAATCACCTACTAGAGTGGGTCACACATTTCACACGTGAGTCAAGTAATACATACGAAATATACCATGCAACACAGTAATGAACAAACATTCAGGGTCAATTATTCGAACGAGCAAATAGTACTCCAATTCAAAAGAGACAGCAGGCCCCAAGTACTAATCACTCGGATCGACTTTTGATTGAACCGGCATCCCCTATGGTTGTCCAAATTCGGACTATGCCTCACTTTGAGGACCTTATTCCGACAGTTTTCGCTACGCTATCCTTGGCTCAACGCTAGTAAACCGAACCAATTCATTCTCACATCTTGAAGAAGTTTTCCCGTATACCAATATAGAGCATGATCTGGATTTTTCGTCGGTATCATTTCCAACAATGCTCTGTGAGATAGGGAAATTTGAAAATACCAACGACGTTTCCGTTAATGTATACGGATTAAACGAACGTCAAATGGTTTATCCACTGAGAATTTCACCGAATGGTTGTAGTAAGCATCATGCTGGTTTCTTATATTTATGCGATAAAAATGATAATATTCATTGTTTCATCAAGGATTTGAGTAGACTTGTCGGTAGCCAGTTACCATCTTCTCCCAACAAAGTAGACATTTGTGGAAAATGTTTTAAAACGTATCGGCGATCTTACATTCCAGTAGATGGAAAAACTAGCATAGATAGATTGGATGAGCATAGTCTATTGTGTCGAAATTTTAAACCTACTCCTACCGGTATCGTTTCCGAAATCTCCAATAGTTCGATTTGACAAATTCCAACATACAGTTACTGTACCAGTTGTTATTTACTCGGATATGGAATGTTTACTAAGACCTATCAATAGACAGGGAAAATCTGAACGCTTTTGAGGAAGGTCGTGAGAGTACTAGCGAGATCAACCTGCATCGGTTTGTACGTTAAGTCCGCGAGCCCCGCACATTTTCCCGATCAATATAGGGTATTCAGGGGTGAACGGTGTCTCGATGAATACATGATCATGCTACGAGAACTCAGTCTCGAAATAGAAAATTTGTATAAACGCATCACTCCGATTGTAATGAACGATGACAGTCAGTTTTGCATGTTCCCCTTCAATTCAACTTCTCACGTTAAGGTAGCTGATCACGATGACATAACCGGGGCTTATCGCTTCGCCCTTTACCAAAGTTCTAATTTACAACTCAAACGAAATAACTGTATACCCGGATTTTTTCATAGTCTCTCGGGGTATGAAGGTCGTTTTATTACGAGCCTCACTCCTGATTAAGGGTATATATCCCTACTTATACATAACTACATTTGATGTATTGAAGGAGACGCAATTACCTGCTCGAAAGTGCTTTTTTAACGATTTAACCGATGAACATATTTCTGATGATGAATATGCCAGGCGCAACAGGTATGGAAGGCGTTGAGTGTTCGCAATATGATGGAATATACAGAACTGTATCTTAAGACGGATATAATATTGCTGTGCGAGGTTTTCGAGGAGTACAGACGGACAAGTATACAACGATACGGCCTAGACGCTGCATGGAGCTATACCTCACCCGGTTTCTTCTGGTCGGCAATGTTAAAAATGACCGGAATAGAATTACAGATTTTAACGGATATTGATATGTTTCAATTCGTTGAATGGAGTACGAGGAGGCATAACACAACGCTCGGGACATTATGCTAGGGCTAATAACCCTTACATCCCTGAAACATAAATCCTTCCCATCTTAATAGTTACTTATTGTATGCTGACGTGAATAACCTTTACGGCTATGCCATGAGGGATATACCTTCCTTATGGAGGGTTTGAATGGGTTCAAAATTTAGATAAGTTTTCCGTGAATGACTTAGATCCAAACTCGGAAACGGGTTATTTTTTAGAAGTTCATATCCTGAGTGGTTACACAGCGCACACTCTGATTTTCCTGTTTTCCCAGAATCAAAAATTCCACCAATTTCGAAAATATACCAACTGCTCCGAAAAAATTCATTTTAACGCTCAATGAACGCCTGAAAATACAATAATCTGAAGAAAAGAAATGATGGTTCAAATCGAAAGTACCCTGATTAGTATCGACGCCGTTCGGAAGGAAACATTGAAGGTTGAAGACTCTTGATTGGATAGTGGAGAGCTTCTACCCATTTTGAAAAATAGTCCTGTTAGGGAGCTTCTGATGCCCTCACAAAAGGAAAAGTTCGACACCCCCAACAAACGACATACCAAATAGGTGATTGGGTATGGGCGTTCAACGAAATGAAAAAGAATTTGCGCTAAGGTGTGACGCAATACAGTGTTACGCTGTTGTCCTCGGCCAGTTGCCCTTTGTTACACCTCCAATGGGCAAGAGGAGTTGCCAGGTAGTCTACTAGTTGCTAAAAAGCATATTGGTTGATTTGAAAGAGGATTGTTGTTGTGTTGTGTGTTCGTGACTAAATATTACAAGTTGAAGTTGAATCGTACAATACATTTGATTATTGGAGAGGCTTCAGTTACGCATCGGCTAGGCAATGGAGTAAACACGTTTAATATCCCTAACCCAATTGCTTTAATATGTTTAATATACCCATATTCAGAACATTCAATTCAACTAGCATTTGCTCACTAGCGTAATGCATTTCACGAGAATCCAGATGCGAGTGGCCATTCCATGATGTCATCCCAAAAGTCGTATAACTCCATCAGTTTGTCAACGAAAGATTGATCACCCATAAAATCTGAAGGAGCGTTCATCCGCAAAATTTCATTGGTGCGGTACCGCGGCCAGCTGTATGGTGAACCTGGTGGGGTTGGATCTCTGCAAAAACGTAAAAACTGTTGTTTCTAGAGACCTGGGAGTGAGGAAATAATTACCGCTTTTCACCTGCTTATTTTACTTACAGTTGATACGCAAAGTCCACTAGGTACCGAATGAACCTTTTCGATACCATCACGTCGCGCGTTGATTCCCGTTCGCTCCAAAGGTACGGTCCTGTGCGATTGAAGTAGAAGTCCATTTGCATGGCATGACCTGCAACTGAATTGGGAAAACCGCTACAAATTACTACAAGACGTTTTATCATCCTATTTCACAGCAGACGCACGCCTCTGAGTCCCATCCTATTTGATTTACCATAGAAAAATAAGTGAATGATACGAAACACGACCATTTTTTCTCCATTATAACCATGGTTTTCGTCCGATCGGATTACCAGGCTGGCTGGCACAGCTACATACGAAATGGAATTCATGTGTGGAAGAACTGTGTGTTTAGAACGCTCAGCTTGGACGGCCGACGGCCGAGTGGGGACGGTTTGAAGAATAACCTTCAAACCCCCAAAACAAATTCGTTTGTCTCTTCGCTAAGCTCTTTGGTGAGATTGGGGGGTCTTAGCAGCATTAACCTCATGGAGGCAGAAATTGTTGGGTCCCAACAAACGACCCAACAAATGTCGTTTACTAGACCCCACAAGGTCCTGGTACCTTTCAACGTGGCTCCTCACATCAAAACTGGCAGACAGGGAATACGGTTTGTAAAGACCTGGCCTCGAACATTACTGACCTACGCACTGATTTTACGTAAGAAGCATGATTGTGGTATTGGCACCCTGGTTTCCTAGGGTTTCCTCTTCCGCCTATAACTCCTTCCGTTTATATCCAGACAAACGTTAACCAATGCCAATACGGTTGTCAGTCATTTATGTGTGGGCGTTCGCAATCAACTTTCAGGAAAGGAGGCTGAACCAATGTAGTTCGTTCTGTTTTCTATTGTGCTGAAAATAACGTTTTGGAGCCCAAACCACGTGCCTAAATTAGATCGACTTGAGAGGCATCAAATCTCATAAACCAGAGCTGCCGTATGGGATACCATCCTCATTCTTTGGGTTGAACTAAATACAAACCACATAGTTTACAAAGAATAGCAAAGGTGTGTCTGGAAGTTTCAACTGTGCTAGTGTTCATGTGGCTCTCAGGTTTTGGTTGGTCTAAGAGCAGCGTCAATAATCATTAGCCGAATCTTGCCAGGTTTTTGAGCTCGGAATTTCCGCCCAACGGGTCGCACCTGTGACAAAGGTTCCTCCAAAGGTCTTTGCACCTATGAAAACCCCAAATCGGCGGATAATTCCAACTGTGGTTTTCTCACCCTTTCCCTCTCCACCGTTTTTCAGATACCTCTCCACAACTGATTCCTTCTCCCAAAATCATTTAGCCACGACGTATCGCTGAAGTCGGTCCTCCCCTGTTCCCCAACACTTGTCTTCTAACATCTTTTGCGATACAGTCGTCTCCAATTCCCCCAACATACACAAGTTTTCACCTTTCATCGACAACTAATTCGGACTTCTCCTTCCTTCCGAGTACAACCAATTTAACGCCTTCAAACCCCTACTTGTTCGGGCCTATGCACTCAATTCACATTCTGTGTAAGTCACCTCTACTCTGTACATCCAAGTCATCAAAGGACTGTATCAAATCTTGTTACACACCAACTCATCAATCACAAGTTCTTGCTCAACTAAAACCTGTCTCAGAGAATCATTCAATCTATCCTGGTCCAAACAGTTCCCATAAGCAAACATCATTAATCATGTTTCAGAACAATCAAACTAACTATAGGAAAATGATAAGTTTTGTAATTACGGTTGTAGGGGTATGGTATCAGTAAAGACTGGTCTTTTTTGTATTCAAGATAGCCCATCCACACAGGACCACCGTGATCACGAGACGAGTGTATGCTGCTATAGACAAAATTGACGTCCGTGTACATCTGAAATTAAACGTTCTTGATTTAATCGTTTCAGAAAATGCCAATGACTCAACGTTATCATTCTAAAGGGGCCCAGCCTACGGTGATCTGCAACGTTGAGCGAGTCTTTTCTGCCCACCTGCACCTTACTTTTTCTGAATAAAGCAAGGAACATTGCCAATGTAATAACGCTGGAGAATCAATAATCCTGTGGGAGTCTTACAAAGTAACATTGAGTATAAAAAGAAGAGAGCCGCAAGAAGGAACAAAGAAGCAAAGTTGAAAATAGTTCGTTAATAATCAGAATGTTTCTAAAAATGAATGATTTTACGATATTCACAATCTGACAATATCGATAAAAACTTTTTGACATTGCAGCATATCAACATACAAACGAGACTAAATTTCTTACCGTTGCCATCGTCTCTGTGAAGTTAGAGATTGGTAGTTTCGCAACGTAATACCTGCTCATTATCTTGTTGAGTTTTTGTTCCACTTTTTGAGGGTCTTTGAACCGTCTGCTCAGCCATTCAGTCAAGTGCTCGTTTAGACTCAAATACGCGTTTTCAGCATAACTGGGGTCAAGCCGAAGGGCTGCAATTTGAATTATAGTATGAAAAGTTTGGATCTTATTGCTTCAAAAACGACAAACTACACTAGCAAGTTGTTCACTGTTACACGGAACACAAGGCCGGTCCTTCACTAATTGGAAAGATTTGTGGTGAATGATACGAGCGAAAGGGAACTGTATCTTCCTAAATTAGCACTGATTCAATAGTCACTGACAAGTGATAGAGGAGACAAGTTTTGAGTGATAAGGGGAGGCTGTGAGTCCACGCTGCAAGCGTGAGTTTCTGTATAGTCCAATTCTTATGAGTACAGAAGGGAGATGAGCGTAAACGTGTATACACCCTTGGAATTCATTCACTTCACTTCTCTTGTAGATGAAGGGTGAGCAGTTTCCTACAGTCCCACGCAACGGCTGTCATTTGCTTCGAAAATAATAATACTTTTGTTCGGAAGATTGGATTATCGTAAGAAATTGGTTGGTAGTTTCCTAATGCTATGAGCTCAAACGGTCTTACTGGAAGCCCAGCAATGGCTCGTTTGTGCTAAGTTGAGCTGAGCTGAACAGCCAAATTCTTGAAAGCATTACGAGAAACCAGGTTCACCCTTGCCAACGCCAGTTTTCAGTTTGAGGAACGCAAGTGAACTGGGTACCTACAAAATTAACCTAACCGCAGAAAAAACTAAATCACCACTGTGTACCTTGAAAATGGTTGTGAAATGCGACTAACGTTTGGCATAAACTAACGTGGTGTATGACAGACTGAATGTCGGATATTATTCGTAATGTTGATACATTTGCGATATGCTCGTATAACGCATCACATAGGTATATATTATGCAAATATATCATTTCATTGTAAATGTAACTAAATATTAATGTTAACAGCAATTTGTTACTACTTATGTCAAATGTGGATCGTTCCCCATTAGTAATAGTGTTCATCCATGGTATCGGTGAGTTGTTGAACGTTGTATCCTCAGTTATAAATGCCCCTTTGAGGTCTTTGGGCTCAACCACAGGCCCCAAGTTCAGATGAATCGCACTCTAGAACAGATTACGCAAACGAAAGTATTCAACAGACACACTCTCATGTGCACAGTTTTATGTTTGTATATTTCAATTACGTGGTATGGTTGCACCGAAATATGTAAAAAGAGGGGCAGAAAGATGAGAAAGTAAAAAGCTCACGCACTGCCCTCAAGCCTGAAGATTCATCATCTTCCTTGTGAGAGAGGTTTCCGCATATCTTTAAAGGCACGATTCAAGGTTCTTCATTAACACTGTAAAGGGGGATAGCGTCAATCTGATATGCCTCGAGCCCCTTCGTCACCAATGTCAGATGGTGCTGGTTTCGAGGATCACAACATTGACTATCCTGAGACTAGGCTCCTATTCGTTATGCCTAGGAACCCACTGCCATTCCGCTTTGGGGGCGTTGAGAACAAAGAGAAGTGTATATTAAGTTTTCCACAAAACCGGTGTTCTGAGCAGGAGAAAAAAAAATCTGGACGGCGCTCCAAAAGCTAAAAACTAAGCTGAAGAACCGGTCAAGACAGAAAGAGGATGTAAAAAGCAGAATTCGGACTTCATTCACACGAGACACAGCAATATGGAGTGGGACAGGGCTGAAAAAACTGACGAGACGATTCCCCGTCACTTCTGCATATAACAGTTAAGCGGCTGAGTTGGCAAATACCCCCGGTAAACGCTCACACGTTTTTGAGTTATTGCTACAGCACTTTGAGGACATATAACTTAATCAGTCCTACCTTGCGTGTCAGCAAGTTCAATTACTTTGTCGGCGGTATGATATGCACTTGGATTGCGTGGATATATTCACTCTGGCAATCATGAATCTGGTTTGGAACTATATCAAATTACTATTAAACAATGATTGGCGATTTTGAATACTTACATCTGCTTCCAAGAAAATAGATCGCACGAGCTTTATTGCGTCCAGTTGTTGGAGGCAGTTTAACATTTCTTGGCTTGTTTCTCTCTCGCAGCCGACGCGTCGAATTATTTTCATGCTGTACTGTTTGATACGACCATCTTGTGGAAACGACTCCCAGGGGTTCAAGGTTCCTGAGTGAGAAACTCCAGCAGCAACCAAATCTGAAGTAAGTCGATGATTTCTAGTCAAGGTTTTTTCGTTTTGCATGGGGATATCACATCTTTGAATAACTATCGCATGTCTAGGGGATGACCCAACTTGCAATGACCGAATGTCGACATAGACCAGTAAAGCCGTTGTTGCTTACATTCCCTTATTTCGCAACACACCTGAAATTTCAGGGACCACCAAAGTGGTAAGGCGTTCAGGGAATTGTAAAGCCCAGTGTCTATTGAAACATTAGGCATTAGAGAGGAGAAAGATGAAATTTACTTTTACATTAGCGGTTTTATCTCCTTGGTGCGTTAGCCAGGACTTTTATTGATGGGCTAGTTACTCGTTCATTTGTGATGTCCAAGTCAATGGCATTGCACCTTTCAACGACAAAACAAGCTAGGCGGATTTTCCTGCAGGAAGAGTTAGCTTGATGCAAGCCAAGAAGGAATGTGTTCGGACCAGGATAGACGTGAATGAACTCGGAGACGGGTATTTACTGAGCACAAACTTGTAATTGGTGAGCTGGTATATCGCAGGATTTGAGGACATCAATGTACAAAGAAGAGGTAACTTACACGAGAGATGAGTTGAGTATGCGCAAACAAATAGGGCTCTAATGACGTGAACACTGGTTGTACTGGGAAGGAGGGAGAAAGCCGAACTAGAAGTTGATGAGAGGTGAAAGATGTATACGTTGGGAGAATTGGAGACGGGGTTCTTGAATGGCGGCGAAGAATGAGCGGGTGTCCCAATGGCTGGTGGAAGCGGAGATGTCTTCAGGTTGGAGCGGTTGGCGTAGGTGAAGGGGTGATGAGGTGACGTATCGGCGTCTTCTTTAACGGATGGTAACGATGAAATCGTTCCGGAGTCGATAGGCTTTTGTAAGGTTGGCGACGAGGAAGAAGTAGAAGAAGGAGTAGGTGTGAAGACTGCCGATGGAGGCGAATTCATCAGTGGAAGCAGATGAAAATCAATTATGGTCCACGTATCGTCTAATAGGGAGCGGAGATAAAAAGGCGATAAACTGTAGGTCCCATATACCTGTGTATAACAGTTAATGATACACAGCACAGGTATATGTGAGAGGTCGCCTACGCCCTCTATGGGTACGGCACTTAGAGAAGAGGTGTTTGAACCTTTAACCTTTTCACTACATTGTCATTAACATGCCTGGCCTCCTGTCAATTCTCACGATAATCACCGTGCATAAGTGAATGGGAGTCAAAAGAGAAGGCTGTGGTCCTTCCAGCCGTGGTATGAAGTCGCATTGGCAAGAAACAGGTACAAACTAAGTAGGTTACTTCAGGCGTGTTTCAGCATCCATTAGGAGGTCAACTCTTCTCCACCTCCCTGCTCAAACCAATTTCCCTCCTGGCGTTCGTATTCAACTGTCAAGCAATTACCATTCAGCGCAGTTTTTGAGCTAGCCTAAATATCCTGTTCCGAGCAATACCGATTTGCCATGTAGCCTGCAACACTTTTCAGAACGTAATTGTGCTTTACCGGAAAGAACTGGAGAAACTGGAAAGAACCAAGGAGACTGGTTTTACTGTAGCACGAACTTGTTGTTTGGGAGATCACAACAAGACTCTAGTACGTACAGGGACAAAGAAAACCCTGCAAATTATTACACAATGGTTTAATATTCTCATGAACAGCTTGACCTAGTATTACTGCTCCGAGACCCATTCCATTGGATTCAGCATTGAAAAATACTAGTAAATCATTCGAAACAACGGAAACTAAATATCCCCCCGGCGCCAGGCGCCCGTAAACGTCTGTAGGCATTTATGATCCGATGTAGGGGTGTGCGGTGGAAGTGCCGGCCTCATTGGTCCTAACTTTACTCTGCCCCGTCAGGCAAAAAGAGTCGGGGAAATTGAGACGGGGACTTCTTCCAGCGAACCTTCGGCAATTGGCACCACCGTGCGAGTAGAACGGGCAGGTGGTTTTGATGAGACGGGATGGAGGGAGGGAGTACTAACGACGAAACGTTGACTTCTGCTGTAGTTCCCGCAAGTTCTTTCAATTAGTTGACCCTAATAATTACTGTAATTTCCCTATACGTAGTTGTACACGTCTGATACTCATTCCATTCGACCCACTATGTAAAAATATCTCGAATCGATACGAAACACGGCGTATTTGCGATTATACTGCGTTTCGTTAGTTTTTTAACCATTTTTTGTCCATAACAACCATGGGCTTCGTCCGATCGGATTGCCGAGATGGCGGGCACAACTAGATACCAAATGGGATTTTTGTGCGAAAGAACGGATTTTTTAGACCTCGTTAAGGGCAGTTTCCAGCACGGACGGGGGACGGGGGATGGCGGACGAACATTGCAAATTTGGAATCCCCATGTTTTGAAACGTAAAGTATCAAATTTTGAGGGGGGGGGGGGGTTGTAAAAAATGTTTCGTGACCGAAAACATTGGGTTATTATTCAGAAGAATAATAAACCAAAAAGTGACTTGAGTAACGCATAACAAACTATAGTAGTTCTAAGTACAGGGACGGGGAAGGGGATTGAAAATTCGTTTGATTGGTTAGTTAATTGAGGAGGGTTTTCGAAAAGGGACGTCTGGATTTAAATTGGTAGATTTCGCACTGAGGATGGTTGAGACCAGTAGAGGGTTGAGAGGGAGTGTCTGGGAAAAAAAGGTACGAGTTCAAAACGGGGGCAGCGAGGTCTTGGAAAGACTGGAAAGATGGCTGAGGTCAACGTATTTTAAGACTTGCTCAAAACCATTTCATTAACGCAATCTACAAATAAAAAGATTGCGAGGCACGCAGGAACCAGAATAAAATGGGAGCAACTAGCATAGTGTAGACAGCAAACCCAGACATCATCAGAAGGTTGACATCACCACATGACGTCTCGGTAATGTGTAACGCACATCTGTACTGTAGATTTCGAAAAAATTGGGAACTGCTAATTTAAAATGTTCTGGAGTAGACCACAATACCTCGACTCATAGGAGAATTAATAAGAGCTTGAGTCGCAAATCCACCGGATGACTCAGCAAATAAAATTATTCGATCGGGATTCCCGTTGAAAGAGGCGATATTCTGCTTTATCCATCTCAAAGCTTGCACATTGTCTTTGTACATGTAGTTGCCTGGTATGACATTGTCCCCTAAAGACAACAAACCTGAAAAATGAAAAGTGGAAGAATATAATGTGAGGTGATGAAACGTGCTAATTGCTAAGGATATGAGTTCCTGGGAATGAGAGGAGTATTGAAAATGGGGGAGCTACAAGAGTGAGGCACTCCAAACGCTTCATCTCAAAGCAAACACATGAGATAAGAGAGAGCCTTTTGAGGGTGGAGAGGAAGGATCTATGGCAGATTGTAGGGATCACCACTAGGCGCTGCAAAATGAGCAAACACAGTGTCATAATCGATACCCCTCGTTGTACTCCCTACCACGTCCTGGAGACTTGATAGGGAGACATCTCCTAGGGTCGACATTAGGGGAGGACTCTTGCAGGATATACCTGGCATGCCTGAGGAGGCTAAGCATAGACCTGTGAGACATTAGGGCTGGCACGATAGGGCTACCTGTCTAACTTTCTCATGCAGACTCTGACATTTGGAGTCAAAAGTGGGATCTTCGCAATCGCAAGTGATAAAGACTTGAGTGTTACAAATTTACTAGTGGTTTAAGATCAACAGACATTTTAGTGACCCATCAGGGAAGACCTGTCGGACCCTGTCGGACAGGAGAAGACGCTGCTACTAAGAAGTTACTTACTCTCCAACATACCTTTGGCCAACGTTGTCATCTATATTTAGGCATCCATTTTTTTATAGCTTTTTCTTGTTATAATTTGAATGGGTCTGTAGAGTTAATGGTTGGGTTGATAAACTTGACAGTTACGATCCTGCTTTGGGATGTCTGGTACCGATCGGGTGGCCACCACCTCCTCAGACCCCACATTTTCCAGCATTTTCAGGCTTTGTCCTGGGAAAGGACTTTTGCCGAAGAAGGCCCTCACCCCCATATATCCAATCCCTGGGGAACCAGAATATGATAAGATAATAACGGTGCAACGGCATCGTTATGGGGGAGAAGGACTAGAACATTTACATTTGAGTAGACATAGGACAAGCCAGCAAGGATTTAGCAACGTTTGTAGTAGAACTGATGGTATTGGCTCGCTAGGCCGTACCAAGAGGTTCTACTTTAGCTGTTGAAGCTCTGAGCTTACAACAATTTTACGAGGGGATTCTCGTAAGGAAGATGTGAGAGTGAAAACGAGAAATTCCGATTTGTGGTTCCTGAGTTTTGGAGAAAAAATAGGGGATAAGTGAATCATTTACGATACAGGACAGAAAAAAAAACGTAAAAAGTTTTCAGAGAACATTTTTAGTGCCTGGCAATCAGATATCCAAAAGGGGTGGGACGGTGCTCCTTTTGCAGAGGGAAGTCACAGGGTCGACATGCAACGCCACTCCACTTGAGGTATTTGGGAGCTCTGCTCGACCAAATAGGTGTCGACCTTATAGGGCCTGGCGTGCGAAAAGGGAAATTGATGTCCTCTGTCCATTCAAGACTATTTTACTAAGTGGCCTGAGGCAATAGCATCATTATCTGACCAGAAGTCCTCAACAGGTGCACGATCACGTCATTACATTATTTAAAGTGCTCCAGTCATTCCGATCGAAGGAAGAGTTTTGACGGGGAAGTATTCCAACACCATTGCACTCTCAAAACGATGGTGTAGTGGAAAAACTCAAACGGACTCTATGGCACCTCTTCTCCAATATTCAGATGACCAAAAGGATTGGGACGAACACCTTAAAGTGACACGGCTGGCGTTGTGAACACGACACCAATATTTCACCTGCAAGTATGCTGTTAGGTCGACGGCTGGTGCTTCGTCTTCCAGTACATATACTTTTTGGGAATGGAAGACGTCCGAACGTCACACGTTTTCCAGAATATGAAGAGAAAATTCGCCAGAATTCAAAGGAAGCCCACAGTTTGCTGGAAAGCAGGTTAACAAGTTAAGGCTGAGCAAATGCGTAGGCGTTATGATCTGCGGATCGAGGTCAACATATTCGTACCGGGGGATCCAGTATGGTTTTACGACCCTCGGCGTAATAATAAAATGTTGGCTACACTAATTGTTGTATTGTTCTACTCTTACTGTTATATCGCACATTGTTATACCTGCTCGTTTCCCCTCGTACTTGGGGATTCAATTTTACGTTTATGCGGGTCTAGTGCGACGCAAAACGTTCCTTCCCCAACCCCCCACGATCCTTAAATTCGATGGTTTACTACACAGACAGGTTATTTATTTTATAGGCACTCAAGAGAGCAAGGCGTAAAAGTTTTGTTTGGCACTAATAGTACCCTGTTTGTTTTATCGTTAACGCTGTTACTTAGGGAAATTCGAATGGAAAACCCCAAACTGTATTCCTTATAGCCCAAACAACTTATGATACTTCACATAAACGTGGCTATGTCGATAACTATTCAAAACATTTTCTTACCAAATCCGTTCGTTCTAAAATTTGGTACCACCAAGACCAAGTCTTCGTCCATCAAATAATCTGCGCTCCACCTACGTCCAACGTAACCTCTCAAATTAGCGCCACCATAAAAATAAACTATGACCGGCATAGATTTGTTGGCAGATTCCTTGAACACATGAAACATTTTGTATCAACATATGCGTGACACACGACTTAGAATCATTCGATATTAGTTGAATAGTGACGACTCGATGGTTAACCCAAGAAATAGTTCAAACTTCACTCACTTTCGGTTTGTACACGTTCAGGTATAAACAGTCCTCTCGGGCGCGGAATTTGACCGCTGTCCACGACTGCAACGGAATCTGCATGCAAAATGGCATATTGTCGGTGGCATTGTATACGCCTTTCCATTTCTTGGGCGGCAGCGGTGCCTGGTTGACAAACGATAATAAGGCAGTTGGAATTCATAGACACCACACGCGTAGACACGCAGTCCCATTAGATTATATTGGCGTATTTGCCGTTACCGCCACTGCTCGCTATGCATGCTAATACTGTTATTGCTTGTTTTGTTAACTTACTGGTTCGTCATTGTTTAATAGCTCTTGAATTCAGGCATGTTGAACGATGGTCAGAAGGGAACACACGTATTAAGAGCAGAGCGAAAAAGGTTATATTGGTAGCAGAGCGCAGTAAATGTTATTTTGGGAGAAGAAACGTCACACTAGACTAAGAGTTTGGTATCACATGGAGCGCTTGACCCGATAGGATTATCCCTGAAATCCAAAAAAATCGGGCTAGGGGATGTTGGAGTTACGCCCGTAATTACTGGTTGGGTGAAAACTATCGGAGAAAGCGAGAAAAAACAATTAAACAGAAGATACGTCCCGGTAACAATAATTTACGACAAGCGGAGATAATTTCATAATTTAAAGGAGGAAATATTACAGGAAACTGTAAACTGCATTACCATGAATAGAAGTGGAGGATTGATGGTGTTGAGTAGGTTCAAAGCTCTCTGAGTAACGTTAGTTTCAGCCGCCGTAAAGACCGAGTACAGTTATATACGTTACAAGGTGCCAAGGGAGTCAAGCGTTTTCCTTCACGCCAAATAAAGCGAATTTACAATTGATTAAAGGAGTATATTCATATTGGAGAATGTGGGGTATCCTAGGTGGTCTTGCCCCATGAGAGGCCACAATTGACCACTCAATAATAGATTGCTGGATCAGATTAATCGTCGCCAGGGTAGGATGGCTCACTAAAGCAGGTATAGTTGAACAGTCGAGGTAGATCGAACCCTCTGCCAACCAGGCTTAATCACGCTCATTATGGACTTCGTGGCCATACCCTGTTCTTATAGCCCCTCGTGCTACCACCTGTCTCTTAGCTTTTCTTGTGCCTGCTCTAGCATTATTAGAGTCGTGTGTTATTCCACAGCGGAAATCTTACCGGTGCCTGCTGCAGCAAGCAATAGGTCTCGCTAAGCATACGATTTCTACTTATTACTGTAGTCTGGATGTTCCTTGTGAGGTGGGCACCATGACCCTGAGTCCAGTCATTCTAGTCCTAATCATCTTAAACGACCATAACCTGTTTTCTAAGAAAGTAAAAGTCTTACGCAAAATCCTTCTTTGGTATCTATGCCTGAAGTGGACGTAGAAAGAAGACCGACTACTCCCCGACCAGCACTACGCCAAGAAGTAGTCGGAAGTCATTTTGGCGGTCCTACATCACCTATGGATCATTATGTCATCACAAGTAGATGTTAATTCTAACCCAGTAGCCGTTGACAATTCCCACTGGCTGCCATAGGCTCTTCCTCGTCATGAGCAAATTGCTAGGCCCTACGTTAGCCTCAAAATAAAACAGCGTTACAGTTGTAAAAACTCCGGTGTCCCTCGTAGCATATTTCTTCTGTCTTGTTTAGAAGCAAAGATAGGTGTGGTTGACGAAATTGGACGTGCCAGAACAACCGCATATCGTATTATAAAATACTATACTAATTTATAAGTAGTTTTACTCCGCTGTTACCATCTACAATTAAACGCTTAGGAGTCCACCACCAAAACGGTAGATCCTCCGAATGCCATGTTTCGTGCTTAAGGGTAGGTTTACCTTAAACCTCAATTTTCCCACTGGTGGTCGGGCGAACGGCACTGACGTCCACGCCTGGTAGATCCTTCCGCTCCTCGACCGGCGCTCCCACCCAAGGAGTTTGCCCAAGGGAGTTTGAATGATCGGTCCGCTCGTTGTTTGGGACAATGTGAAAATACAAAAAAATACTGTTAAATGAACAAACAACATAATTGCAACGCTTCCAAACTATTGTGCACTTGCGCTCACAATTGGCGTCCCAATGAACTCAGTGAAGCTTGAGTGGAAAACTATCCTTTTTTAATACCGCTTCAGGTTCAGCTGAGGCAATCGTTGCAGAGGGCCAGATTAGTAAGTAAACTGATAGCAATACGGTAGTTGGCAATATAGAAGGATATCAAGTAGCAGAAAAAGTTTACAAAAACTTCAACCCAACTAAAATTCGCTAAGTCATTCAATTAAGATAAATGAAGGCCATGTAATAGATATGCCCCGAAGATTTATCACTTCCCTAATGTTAAAAGGAAAGACCAAAAAATGTTAAGTAATTGGCTTAAGAGTAATATTTAAATTTTGTTCAGATATCAATCTCGAGGGCATTTTTTCAACATCTCACAGCCCAAGTACGAACTACTGACCTTCTCGTGTTCTCATCCTTGTCAAGGAAACACTGTTCTTTTACGAATCGTTTTCGGATTAGGTGCATTTACCTTAGTTAGTCCTTGAGTGAAAAACTGCACTCATTTTGTGGATGGCCTTCTTACTAGATTGCTAATCATGGGGCAAGTGAGGCTCCGGAACTATTAACCTGAAAGGGCTGCATTAAGAGAGACTCGGTTTTATGATTGAAAGTGAATTGTTTTATATTTTTTAAATGAAGTAAAAAATGTGGTTGGCGAGTGAAACCTGCCCTTGGTTCATTCAAGTTGCACAACCTAGAAGATGTGGACTATATATCTTAGTTTTGAATACTGAATGTAATAAACGTGTACGATGATTTATTTAATTGGGTAATAGGATGGAGTTTCTGGCTCTAAGTTGCAAGACCCTAATAGGTAAGGACGCAGCAAACAAGAAGGTTGTTAGGGGGGTTGCTTTGGTCACGGCACCCGTAATGGCCACTAATACGTACGATTATGCTGTTTTATCCAGCCATTTCAACGGGTGCCATCGATAAGCTAATTGAATCACATCAACACTATTGAGATTGTAAGGGACCTTTACCTTCGGATACTGATGAGCCAAAGTCCACAACACCATGAATTTTTATTAGAGCATCGAAGACCCCGAGGTTACATTGCTGACGAATCACACTCAAATTTACTGGGAAATCTCTTTATTATACCTGGGGACTAGGTTTATATAACACAAACATCTTCCACTAGGTTCAATTCTCTTCAGTACCTCATTACTTGCTCCTGTCAGGTTTCTATTCGGTTCGCCCTACACCTGGGCGCAGTTCCAAAGCAACGAAAATTCACAGATAATTATTGTAATCACACATTGACGGGTCAACCGTTGAGAAACTGAAGCCCTCAAATGAATTAAGGGAACTAGGAAGCAGCGGGGAATGGTAGAAAAAACTGCTCTCATATTTTCATCATATGAGAGGTGAAAAATGAATTAATCGCAGGATGACTGCCCAGAGTATCTGAGTATGAGAAATTCTTGGCTGTATGATTGTCATTACTACAATTTAAATAGATTTTTTGTGGCTACCGTTGGCACACAGCATCAAAAAGTTATCGACCAAACTTTTATAAGGGAGAATGAAAGAGATTTAAAAAATGAAGAAATTGAAGCCATCTAAAGCTCAATTAGAGTTTTTAACCGTTTTTTGGATGGGCATTATCAACAGATAAGTAAACCCAATTAATGTGATGTTATCTTCACGTTACGACCGCAACACGCTTCCAACGATCGTGTAAGGTTAACTAGAAGCGCAAAATAAAGTTGACTGACAATGAGCATCAACGGAACCTTCGCTTAGTCCATTACTGACAGTTCGCAAACGCTGGAGACCCTGATAATGTTGATTGCTTATTCTGTTTTATTGTTGACTGTTGGCCGATTGTCACAGGCGTCGAGTGGGCCGATTATAGAAACTCCATTGGGCAAACTCCTCGGCTGGGAGGATCTATCGAGAAGTGGAAGGACTTACCAGGCATGGACAGCGGTGCCCTACGCTCAGCCACCTGTAGGGCAGCTAAGGCTGAAGGTAATCCTAGTAATACATATTTATTCATTCACCAATTGACGAGTTGGGACAAGAACCTAGCAAATATGAATATGATAATAAACAAGGGGGAAAACGACGAGTTTAAGTTTTGACTTGGTTCTTCTCATGATGGCATGTCAAAAGCTAAGCGACATGTTAATCTTCTGGGTATTTCAATCTTGTTTAGTGTTATGTTTATAGGTATAGGCATATAGAAATTTCAGTTTCATGCAAAAATAATGCTGCAGTTCTTGCTCAGTCAAAGCCCGAGTTGCTCTCTTTTCAACGGTAATAAGTAATTACCATGAAGAAATACTTTAACTGCCAACTAGTGAAGAGTAAGGGCCAGTTTATCGATTCTCCAGTTAAAATGTCGAATTGGTAGCTGTCGGTCAACGATATCCAGTTAGTGTAAATACTGGATGCCGGTTATCTCATCAAACGCCGATGACTGATACCTACCATTATCCAGCCGTCAAAGTGAATTGATGAACGGGTTATTGAGCGTTATTCGAAGATTTTACTTATTCGATCTTCATTCGGTCCTGCAAATGGCATTGACATGCTGAAAACATAATCTTGTTAGCATTTGTAATGTGTATGTGGAAGGGGCGGGGCGAGGATTCAACCTTCAAAGTGGCGACTAGCAGGTAGACCTAGTTTTGTTGACAGGCTGAACAATTCGTGGCAATGTTTGCAACCGATGGATGAGAAACGTGGAATGCCTGTTTGACCCAGGCGAATGGGGTATTCTGTACTGTGTCCCCATGAAAATTACTGTTTTCAATGACCGTTCACTAGTGATGGTAGTCGAAGGCAGATCGCTTCAATAATACAGCCCCCTTGTATTATACAGTGAAGTTGTCGCCGAAATTGGGCTGATTTTTGGGAAAACCGTAAGAAGTTTTCGTTCTAAACTGATTAGACGATCAACGACTGAAAAGGGAAGTTTGTTGAAGCTTGGGATGGGGAGTGTGACTAGTGGGGAAGTACACTTGAAATTGGTCTTCTTTTTAAAAGTAACAAGAGTTTAATTAGGAACATTGACCACGCAAATTATTCTTCACAGTGGCTTATGGACAGGTTTGCTGAAGGGGTAGATGAGCATTTTCTGTTGAGACAGCTACGGAACTCCTTTTAGTTTACTTATCCATTAATTCTTTTTTGCGGCTGTTTGTCCTAATTGAAGAGAGCAGAAGTGCGATTGTGTGTATATCGAGATACTTACTGTTCACTGGGTACTTTCAGCCTCCACAGAAGTCTTCAAGCTGGGAAGGTGTTCTAAACGCAACCAACCCGTCGCCAGCGTGCATGCAGAGCAATTTGGCGTCCCCTGGATGGGGTGTTCCTGACCCGATAGTAGAGGACTGCCTCTACCTGGATATATACCGGCCAAAGGTAATTTGTTTTCTGGTTTTTAATATCCAACCAACGCATTACAACTGTATCTGTCACAATTGCAACTGCAACAAGCTTTGTCTGTGTCAGAACATAATACAGGACAAATTACCCGTCTTGGTTTATATTCATGGAGGAGGGTTCGCACATGGAAATGTAGCAGGGGGAGACAGCGCAGCGTATTTAATGGACGAAGACGTCATATTAGTACAAGTCAGTTACCGACTCAATGGCTTTGGTAAGCTTATAACTCTATTACTGATATTTCGAAGTTTGCACTTTTTTTTTTTTTTAAGGTGGTTACCGGAGATAGATACTTCCACTGCGGCCACAAACGGGCCTATATTAAGGGCGTCTATGAGCCTCAGCTCACGGCCCCCTGCGCCATATCCAGGCCCCACAGCACGAGGCTCACTTAGTGCTACGTCACCCATACGCTGCCACTATCCCCACTCAAAGCGGAGGACATCCATAAGTTCTACCTCCTCACCTCTTCTGTCTGAAGAAAGGGCCTACCAAACACACGATGGCGCGATGCCGCGAGTCCATCGCATATGCACAACACATGGTCTGCAATCTTTAGCTCCGCTTTGCAGAAACTGCATACTCACACTTGCCAATATTAGCAAGGAGGTACATCACATATGACCGGACAGTGACCTGTAAACAGGCCTCATATGATCCTCATATCCTTTTTCCCCAGTGCGATCACCTCCTAGGCTCTTCCTCTGGAGAGTCAGATGAAAAGGTTTGCACATAGTCTCTCGTTTATTTCCGCACACATCAGTCGACTACTCCATCATTTGGTACCCCACCATAGAGTTACATCATCACCCTACCATCAGTGCCTAATTCTCCTTCATTCACCTTTCTTGGTGATGTAGGGGGAAGGGTCCGCTCCTGGTGGTCCCTTGAATTTACGTCTGCGTGATGAAGTAATAACCTGAAACTATTAAGCACATCGCTTCAAGTCGGCCATCACGCCTCTCTGCGTTTGGCAGCTTTTTTTTTCCGTATTCACGTCGTCTCCTTGATGTGCACTGCTCATTCTGCTCGGTGTTGTGCGAGCAGGCAATGCAGGGATCTTTGCCCCATCACTAGTAGTATCACCAATTTTTCATATCCCAACTTAATTCCTTCACACAATCACTCCTTCAAGCAATCACACCATAATTTATCACCCAACTGCATCATCCATGAGTCACTCCATCATCAGAGTAAAAAATCACCACTATCGTGCAATCGTCACTATTTCAGAACGGTATGCTTGCCTGTATGTTTAAAGAGAGAACAGCCACAGTCGGCAACGATCGTAAGCAACAATCTAAAAAGCAAAGGGTATTGGGGGCCATAGAAGGGTTCATACGGACCTGCTGCGTCGAAAAAGAATAGAGGAGTCGGATGAGTTTTAGCATCTTGCTTCTCTACAGAAAGTATAGGCCATGTTGGGCTACAGGTCCAATTCTTAAATCTTCTAATTTGTTCCTATTTATCTTTGAAGCATGATCTACGTGAACAAAATCCCCTTCTATGAAATCGAGATGTTTTCATTTTTGTCGATCGATTGTTTGTTAAAAGTATGATTTATAACCGTATTTTCGTAGGATATTCCCCGATATCGTATAAGATCTGTTTTTAGTTCGCGAGGTGTTTGAATTATCGGGCTGGTTTTTCCAAATAATAAATACTCTGGGCTAAAGGAAGTAATATCTTTTCTCAGGAAATTTAAATTACGTCGAATTAATTCCTGGTTTGACCCTAAGTGTCCATATTCTGTATGTATTTTCAAAATCAAAACATTCGCTAGGTCTTCTGAAATTATAATTTGTTTACTCGTATCAGTCATTTTATAGAAAATGTCACCTTCTTTTTTTGTATTTCTAAATCTTTCAATTTTAACCACGTGTTCCGTTTGGTCACGAGTAATAAACGACAGGCCGACACACGTATCAGCTGCTCCCGGATGTTAGGAGGAGGGCCAGATGTCAGCTGGTTAGCCTTGGATACTACTCAATCCAACTATATACTTTTACGGGAGCTTTAACGGTAAATTATTCGAAATCAAGAAGAGAAGCTCCCCAGGGTGCCCATGTGGACACCAATGTGAAACTGCTGATCCCATCCTGTGGGATTGTAGCCTATTTGCAAATGAAAGGGGAGAACTCGCGGGGTCAGCTCAGTTTCTGGGGCCGCTACACAGGCTAATATATCAGCAAAATGGCGGTTGCAAGATAGAGAGGTTTGCAGAGAGATGGTACAAAAGGCGGGGTATTGACCCTGAGATGGAAAGGTAGGGATTGGCGTGGTAAGGGATGAGTAAGCGTAGTCTGTGTTGTGTGATTTGGATTAGGGTACCCTGTGATATTAGGTTAGCTTAGGTTAGGGAAGTCTGGCGGAGGGGGGAGGAATATTAAGTACTCGCCTCCTCCCCATGGCATCATTAGTTGGTAGGTTTGACCGGAGGGGAGGAATATCCAAGTACTCCCCCCTGAGGGTTTGATGTAATTTATTAAGAAAGTATGTAAGCTATAGAGTGAATGTTGTCATATATGTGTAATGTGCTTCCAAACGAAAGGCATTTCCATTGGCAGTGTCCGTCTTGAGTCACGAATGCAGTTGTTTTGTATCGATCCTTCATTCGAATAGGTATTGAATCTTGTTCTATAGGCGTAGGAGAGGTCAGAGGTGAGAGTTGTGACGATTTAAGGGGTGACAGATGCCTAGGCATAGAGGGTGTGGACAATAAAGTTGGTGTTGATGGTTGTGGGTCTTCAGCTTGTGTGTCAGCACTTTCATCTCATCGGATCCTTCTGCTCCCAGTGGTGCTAAGTGTCTGGAAGAAACAGTGGTCTCCCGACCATTTGGGTACCGTATCCGAGCACAATCATGTCCTCCATCCTGTAGAGTAACCTCCTGAACGAGTGGGTCGAATTTGGATCGGCGGCCGAAGTTCCTCAATAGAACTTGCTCAGGGTTCAATAGCCAAGACGGCGTAGACTTCCCATTCCGAGACCGACGTAGGTGGTTGAACATCCGTTCATGAGGAGTGCAGTTTATGGGTGTGCAGGGAATTGACCGAATAGCATGCAGTGCGTCCTGAAGGACTACTTCCCATTGGCAGATACATGCCATTTCCCTTAATTGCGAGTTCAATTGTTTTCCATACTGTATCATTTACCCACTCTATTTGTTCATTACGTTGCGGGTTATATGGGGTAGTTCGACTAGTGGCAGTCCCGTACTCTGCCAGGAATGCTTTCAAGTCCTGTGACATGAACGATGCCCCTCGGTCAGTACGGACATACGCAGGCGCTCCAAACATGGAGAATAGCTGCCGGAGGCACTTCTTGACGGTATCAGAGCTGACATCTCGGCAAGAAAATGCGAATGGAAATCTTGAATACTCGTCTATAATTGTAAGCAGGAAGCGATTCCCGTAGCTCGAGGTTGCGGGTAAAGGTCCTTTGAAGTCCATATTAAGACGTTCAAACGGGGCCGTTGCTTTTATGAGGGTGCTGCTATGTCTGAAAAATCGTGGTTTCACTTCTGAGCAGATTTTGCATGATGATGTAACTCAGCGAATTTCTTCTAGCGAGTAAGGCAAGTTTTTGCTACGAACCCGATGGTTCATTCGGGTTACTCCGGGATGACAGGGCGAATGGTGGAGGCTAGGTAAGTTCGAGAGGTCACTTGTGACCAGGCATACTCTTGAGAGGGCATGGTTCTGAGTTCCGGGTCGGTACACGATGTCATAGGAATAGCACGAAAGCTCCATTCGCCATCGTACAATCTTCTCATTCTTGATCTTCCCAGAATGTTTCAAGTGGAACATAAACGACACTGAACGTTGGTCGGTAATAAGGGTGAATTGTCGGCCCAATAGGAAATACCTCCAATGCCAGATGGCCTCTACAATGGCATACGCTTCTTTCTCTATTGACGAATGGTGTCGTTCTGAATCAGACAGTGTTCTTGAAAAGAATGCGACAGGTCTACCAGATGTCGTCAAGGTGGCAGCTATCGTTGCGTCCGAGGCGTCTGTCTCCGCACAGAATGTAATGTCATTTTCTAAATCGATATGCGCTAGAGAAGAATCCACTACAGCCATCATGAGATTCCAAAAAGCCTCTAACGCATCATCAGATAGAGGGAACGAGGTTGTAACTAGAGGCCTGATTCGTTTCGAGAACTGTGGAATAAATTTAGCGTACTGAGAAAACATCCAAGGCTTCAATGATGCCTTGTCTGTTGGTGGAGGGTATTCTGTCAGAGGTTTAAGACGATTGGCATCCGAACGAATTGTATGGTTACTGATCGCATGTCCTAGGATGTTAATGGATTGTTGGGAAAAGAAACTGTACTTCGAAGCTGCCTCCGTGAAACGTGCGAGGTTTAAGTCATGCTGCTCTTGGTTTCTGCCACACACTGTCAGATCATCTAGATAAGTGAAAATACCTTTCAACCCCTCTTCCTTCAGAATCCCACTAATGACTCGTTGGGACCCAGCTACCCCGTTAGTTACGCCAAAAGATATGCGAGTAAATTGGAAGAGTTTACCACAGGCTTCGAGCGCTGTATATGAGCGGTCCTGCTCCGGAATGGGTACCTGAAGGTAGGCACTTCGAAGGTCAATGGTACTGAACACCGAATATCCTGCCACTTCAATGACTATGTCACTGATCTTCGGTAACGGATACGCATCGAGCTGAGTGAAGCGATTGATGGTGCGTAAATAGTCTATGCACATTCTTCGTTTATGGTTCCCTCCACCAGCAACAAGCACTTGTGCCCGCCAAGGAGAGATACTATCTTCGATGATCCTCTCATCTATAAGTTGTTTGATCTCACCCACAATGAATTTGGCATCTTCTCTCGAATGGATCCGGGATTTTACTGCGATCGGGTGACAGTCCCTAGTGAGGTTTGTAAAGAGTTGCGCTGGCGCTACCTTAGCAGCTGCAACACACACACGTAGTTGAGTCTTTTGGCCCCCGAAATCAAACAGAACACTGGAGTGCTGCAGCAACAGATTCCGTCCTACAATCAGGTCAAAGCAGAGATCCGGCATGACCGAGAGCTCCACTGCTGGGTAGGAGTGACCAAGCATGGTGATATTGGCCCTACACTTACCGATAATATCTGCATGGTGACTCTTGGACGCTAATCCTACGCTGCTGAATGTTTTATTGAGTATCAAGCCAAAGTCTTTAGGAGTCTTCTCATTTATGATACTAATATCACTACCTGAGTCTATCATACCACAAACTTGATGGCCGTAAACTAGAACGTTTTGACCTTGGATACCCCAGCTGAACAAATTGAGAGTATGGTCACAGCGGAGGTGGACATTGCACTTCTCGGCCTTCCAGTATTATTAGAGCGACAAACACCCTTCCAGTGCCCAATCTTGTCGCAGTTCCGGCACCTGTCTTTCAACGCTGGACAGGAGGGGCCAGGGTGGTTTGACTTTCCACAGAAATAGCATCGTTTACCACTCAACGCACTAACGTGTGGTGTTTCATTGGCAGCTCGATCAGTGTCATCCAACGCTTGAGTTGGACGTGAGACAGCGCTCACAGTTGGACTAGGCTCGTCGTAAGCCTAGGGCAGCTGCGAGTTCTAAGACCCGTGCTTAGAGATTTGCTTCATCCAAAGTCATCGTCCCATTCTCAACCAACCGTTGACGATTAGTTTTGTTGAGAAGTCCGCGAATGAACGAGTCTCAAATGCTCTCATCGCGGTATGTCTCAGCCGTTACCACCCTGTACTGCCAATCCCTGCTCATTAATTTGAGGGAATTCATATATTGATCGACAGACTCATTAGGTTGTTGGCGTCGACTGGAAAGTAAGTGGCACGCGACAATCTCGTTTGGTGACTTCTCAAAAATCTCACGAAGACTTTGTACTGCTTCATTGTACGTCTGTGACTGACTTACGTGTTCGAAGATTCCTGAAGAGATGTATGTGATTGATTCTTGAGGATGTGCAACTTTTCTTCCTCAGTAGTGTCCATCGACCGAAGAAAGTTCTGGAAACGTCGGTACCAGTGGCGCCAGAATGATGGTGCGGAAAGGGGCATCTGGCTCTAGGTCCAACACTGGAGGTCGCAGCACACGATCCATCGAATGGCTTTTGACGAATACATTGTTGTAGAATAAAGTGAATGTTTCGCTAGACTATAGCTTTATTCGTCAAAAGCAACTGAAAGAATAAATTGGGAATCCAAGGGGAAAAAGTCTGTCGTAACGGATAAACAACATGACACATGGGTGACAATAATTATGTCAGAGAACCATCGGCAACCTGTCTTCTTCTCGGTTGTATGCCAGTGTTAAATTCGTGAATTAAGTTTTCGATTTTTCGTATTTTGGTAGAATCGAGGCGGTGAACTTATGCCTCAAAATTACTGACCTCTATTACCTCGTTGTAATTCATAGATATCTTGAAGTCCATCTATCTTCTGAACATAGTTTTCGACATTGTCTTTGTCTTTACAATCAAGTAAAAAGTAAAGTAAAGTTCAAGTAAAAACTGACAATTAGGCCCAAGCCCAACAAGATGTCGTATCCAGAATTATCATTGTTTACTACAAACATCTGAACATCTTTTTCCAAATTCATGACTTTCAATTTTATGTCTGCCATGCCTGCCACCAATCGTTCGGAAGGTCATATTATTATCATGAATTCGTAATTTCAAGTTTTTCACACATTTCAATGCAATAAAACTGATATTCGTGCCACGATTGTAGATTCCTGAACCTTCATTATTTCTATTCATTATGACCCCGAGTGGCAGCAAATTTCGTTTTTACTTTCCTTGGCTCTACAAAGTAGAGAGGAAAGTTATGTAATCGGCTGAAAAAAAATTGTTGAGTTCTCTTCAGATCTTTACGTTGCAGACCCCCCTGAGTTCGAAAAACACTATTTGGGAAAATGGTCTGTGTGTGTGTGTCTGTGAACGATTTTTAGGGAGAACCACCGTATCAAATCCACTCAAACTTCTTATCTCGCCTGCAGATTACCATGAGACACCAAAATAAGGGTATGAACAAAATCCACCGAAAGTTAACTATAGTTATCATAATGATCAAAACACCAAATATTTTTTTTCTCAAAAATGGCTCTAACGATTTTGACTAAATTTTTTATATTGATAGTTCTCAATAAGGCAATTATAGCATGGAATTCCCATCCGTGGAAAAATGACGAGAGCAGCACAATAAATTACCAGAACTTTCGACGAAATCGATTTTAGCGCGGTTTTTAGAAAAAACAACCGTACCAAATCAGCTGAAACTTGATGTGTAGCCTACGAGTTACCATGGGACGCAATAGTGAGGGTATGGGAAAAATCCACCGAAAGTTTACTATAGTTATCATAGTGATCAAAACACCAAATTTTTTTTCTCAAAAACAGTTCTAACGATTTTGATAATTTTTTTATATTGATAGCTCTCAATAAGGCAATCATATAATAAAATTCCCATTCGTAGGAAAATGACGAGAGCAGCACAAGGAATTCTCAAAATTTTCGACGAAAAGCGTTTTTAGCGCAGTTTTTTCCTTATAAACTCCGCTGAAATGTTGGTAGAATGTTGAAAAAAATTGGTATCGTAGTCCAATCCAATATCTAAAGGGTCAGTGTTTAAAAACGCTCATGAGATACATGGGGGTCATTCCAGAAATTCCTGAATTTCAACTACTGGCGAAACGCTGACTACCAGTTCTAAACGTTTTTACCCAATAACTCGGCAAAAGTAATTTTTATCCTCCTTCAAGAAATTCGTGTTTGCAGCCTCATTAATTATCCGTGTACCAGTTACTCGATAATGGTCCTGGAATGAGTGCGAGCAGGAAATTCTGGAACTGTAAGGGCAGCCGCTTCATGCTGCTGTAAAGTGTTGTTTGACCGAGTTCAAATGAACTGAGTGATAAATGAATCGATTAAATAGAATTAGTCGTGTACTAAGTGAATTGACGTAGAGCTAAGGAAAGTTGTGTGTTGCAACGCACCAGATATTTTTATTTGTGCGACATTACTGGGAGAGAAAGGTTATTTCTGTGATGATAGCGGTGAAGGCTCTGTTTTCCTCAGCTCCCCTAATAATTCTGGGATTGAATTAACTTTAGAACGGTGAAATTTGTCTTGTTCATTGACTGCTAGCACCATAACAATGAGGTTTATTTGAACCATGTTATCTATTTCGTGCTTTTGCTCCAGTAAAAGTACCTGTTTTCGTTGAACATAATCATCTAAATGAACTCCAATGTACCGAAAGTTGTACGCTTCTCTAACATCTTCCAACCTTGTTCATTAGATGCTTCCCCTTCTTCAATATGAGCCGCGTTTGCGTAATGACTTCTGGACGTTCCTTACTGTGGGTACTTGAAGTAAATGTTTGTGTTTTGCATTTAGTTGCTGATATTGAAACGGAAATTCGTATATTACCGTATCATCCTCCTGTGCTTGGATTCATTTCAGACAGTCAAGTGATGTCTTGGGTTCACATGGATTTTGCTCTACTGTAATGCAATATATTACTTTTTTAAGTTCAACAGCTCATGTTCTTCCATTGTAGCGAATTGTTTCGATTCGTAAGCGTGAGAACAGGCAACTGCGTTCTGAAAGCGTATTATAAATTAATCTCATGATGGTACTATAAATATAGTTCTATAGCTGCGAAGCGGAATAGAATACATGAAAGCAAATCCAAACAAACAAGCCTTCTTTCAGGAAAGTAATCTCTTCTACGGCGAATTGTTAAAAAGGACGAACCGAGCGAACAAGTGAATTCTTGGAGAGGAAATTAAAAGTGATGTCGCGTATCCTTGGTGACGAAGCGATCAGATGTGTTGCATTTATAAAACTTGAGTTGTACAAATATATGCCATGGGTTAGCCATACGGGGTTCATACCTAGGAATAGAATGCAAACAACAGTGCCATATGAGTTATGGTTGATGTTCAAGGTTTCATGTCGCTGGGTGATGACATAATGCCTGGCAATTACGGACTGAAGGATCAAGTGCAGGCATTGAAGTGGTTGGACCGCTACATAAAATTCTTCGGGGGAAATAGCAAAAGCATGACGGTGTTCGGTGAATCAGTAGGAGGAGCAAGTTCTCAATACCTGTTGAAGTCGCCTCTTTCTGAAAGTACGACTTTGGACAGCATCTTAATTCCACGTATTCTCAGTAATAGTTCTACTAAGGCTATGAAATTGGTTTTTAGAGTTTGTAGCAAGGGCTGCGTCACATTCTGGAGTAATTAGCCACACGTGGACGTTGTTGAACACCGACTTAGTCAAAAACCGAACACTAACAGTCGCTGTTAAAGTCGGTTGCACGGAACCAGGGAGCCGTAAGATTCAGAAATGTTTGCAAGGCGTTGCCGCTGAGAAGTTGATGAATGCGATTAGCGAAGTATCAGAGGTCAGTAATACAGTATATTACATGTCTCCTGCAAAAAAAAAAAACGATTTGTCTATGTCCTACCAAGAAGTAGTCTCGTTCAAAGAGGCTATTACAGTATCATACATAAGTACGTAACTACAGTCTATGCCCTACCAAGAGCTGACCTGGTTCGAAGAAGGTATTATAACAAGATGTGTAAGTACGTAACTATTACGTGGTGGGTCAGTGAATGACTGAAGTCTGAAGGAAAAAGCATTTTACTACGTTGAATTTGCCTAATTCGGCATTTTTACAAATTAGATAATTATTGACTCATTCTTTTGCGTTTGTCAAGAATCCAATCCAGTTGTCCTTCGCTCCAGTGATCGAACCCAAAACTGTCAAAGGTGCTTTCGCAACTGAAGACTTGGCGGTTCGTTCAACTACGAAGCCCTGGATCAACACGTTTAGCAACGGGGAGTATCAGGTTTACGTCGTGTGTAAGTATGATTTAACGTGCATTTCATATCAGAGAAGAATTACAACAAAAGGAAAGTCGGTTGCAAGGAACCAGGGAGTTGTGAATTTTCAAAAATGTTCGCAAGGCGTTGCCGCTGATAAGTTGATGAATGCGATTAGCGAAGTATCAGAGGTCAGTAATACAGCATATTACATACAATATTACACGTCTCCTGCACAAAACCGATTCGTCTATGTCCTACCAAGAAGTAGTCTCGTTCAGAGGCTGTTACAGTATCATACATATGTACGTAACTACAGTCTATGCCCTGATATTTCCTTGCAAGCCCTACTGTTTTTCTCTGGATCTCTCTTGTGCGGGGGTACTAGGGGTATTGGCAGCAGGGGATTGGATTGCTGAAAAGCCGTTGACAAGAACTTCAACTCCTAGGGTTATTTCAATTTTAACTGTTTTTAAGCCTCTTCTTTTGGTTTACCATTCTTCGCTGCTTATCATTATTACACACAACGTTTTGTTTTATGTTTCTACTGACTGCCTTGAGAGTTACCAAAGGATTGGCTATTTGGGGATTTGCCTTCATTAGCTAAAGTTACTCGATACCTGTAATCTGCAGATTTCTATCTGAACCTCTGAACGTATATTCATTACTGGTTTCTGAAAATGATTCTTCGTTCTGATGCACTAGACTACCCCATACTAGACGTCGAAAAGCAATTAACATACAGAGCTAAGTTGATCAGAAATGAACGTTACTGAGGGAGAAGTCAAAAGCGGGCGAAGGCAAACTCTCGAATGCAGATCATACTGCATTTATTCGACAGCCCACGATAAGTTAACACGATCGTAATGTATTGGTGCCTGTGGGCATTGCCCATCAAAGTGGTGCAAATAGAACATGGGCCAAGGGGCATCGGAATTAGGAACTTACTGGTTATTCACAGACGAAAGGAATGATAAGAGAACAATGTTTTGATGTGCTCCACAGTGTTGTCGCTGTTGGACAGTCCCAACTACGTCCGAAACGCCGCAAAGAACATTCAAGCCTACTTAGAAAACTGGCTCAAAATGCACAACGACGACCCAATTAAAGTGAAGAAAGCAGCGTATGTTTTGAAGAACAAATACTTCAAAGCCAATATGTCGTACACGCTTTTAAGCGAACACATTGCAAAGGTAATACAACCATAATAAGACGACAATAGTTATAATTTCAAACCATTCAGCATAGCTGGAAGAGATCAATGACGAATGAGAACAATTATTCATTATAATTATATATATGATGACTCAAAAATTCCATTAAAACATGTACTTATCCACGAGAGTTACGATTTTGTTAAGGTGTACAGTGTATGAGATGTTGAACGTTTGACGAAAAAAGTGGTGTGGAAAAGCGTGGTGCTCAATGAGCTATCCAAATTTGTCACCTCAATAGTAGAACTGGTATTATAAGAACAATAGGTGAGTCGGGATTGCAGATAATTAAACCTGATTGTTCAGTTAAACAGATGGAAAATGGGGGCGAAGAGATGATGACGAATAAGTTGACGAATGAAGGGGAACTTCATTCCATACCGGTTTCTCCCCGTCGCCAAATGAGGTGTACGAGGGCAACTAGACACAGATGAACAAGATCAAAAGGATGTGTATTTTGCTTCTGAATACAAAAACATAACTGACTGCCGTGAGCAGATAGTCCGTAGAAAGGGAGACCATGAGCTATCATGCTTTCGTTACAGGGATCATATAAAATGAACGAACACATGTATGTTATGGGCATAGTCGATGCCCCACGGTGCAGGTGGTGTGATAAAGAGGAGAAAACCCCATATCATGCCGCGGCCCAAAGAGAACGCTTTCGGTCTTTGATACAACGACTCCAAAGATGGACATCAAAGAAAACTCTTACAGGAAATACTTTGCATTTCTTAGGAGGCTACGCGTCAACCTGTGAGACATTAGGGTTAGCAAAAGTGGACTTTACCTCCTCCAAAATAAGGGGCAGTCAGGGTTATTTTAAAAAATATTTTAAAACCGCCATTTTGATTTATTCGATGCTTGCAAGTTCTTCTTTATTCATCTTCTCCCACTGCTGTAATTTATGGTGTTGAAAGGTGAAGGGGGATTGGTAGCACCATATGAGCATGGTATGTCCAGTCTGTGATGTGAGGTAATGAAGGTGTTGTTTATGGCACAATCTAAGCGTGCACAAGTGTGATATCACGTTTATTTTTCCAACTTCTGTGTTATGTACTGGTTAAGAAGGCGTTTTGGCGTACGGTTATTCCATCAATTATTTTATAAGTGAGGAAACTACTCTTCCCAAAAACTTTTGAGTCGTTTTTGAATAAGAATTGCGGCAATAATAATTAGCAAGTTAATCCAGATGCACGCTGATACTGACTTCGCGTATGCCTCTCTCTTCAACGCCTATCGTCACAAAGGACCTAATTGGCTCGCTCAGCTGGAATACGGCTCTAGGATATCAAAGGAGTCGCCACATTTGTACGGTAAGAATCTGAATATCTCTGTCAACGTTTCTTTTGGGCAATCATTTTTCGATCCATCTTATGAACGCGTATATAAGCAAAAAGCCAGGAATATTTGGCACTACGCACTGCCCTAAATGTACATTCTACACACATATTGTGAAAACGGGAAAGAAATAGTCTGTTTCCACAGAAAGTCTTTCTCTCCTTCTCTTTGTTACCATTTCTCTCCTGCAATGTGTGAGTAACAGTTGATTTCGACCATTTCTCCATGGATGTTGTGCGTTGCCAGTAGTTAACAGTTAGCTATTAGTTCCCGGTGAGCCTTGAACACAAAGGTGGGAGTTGAACCCACCATCTACATCGTTGGCTCATTCCGCAAAGTCAATTGGGGTAATCGACAACTACGTGACCGAGTGGATGTTGTCTCCATCAGTTTGGAAAACTTCCAACTACTGGTAAAAGTAAAGACAATGCGTGAAAAGCGATTTCGCACAAAAAATGCTGACTGGCCACAATTTTATAGGATATTAAAAGGTAAACTGCGTGCTGAAGACACCAACCTAATAGTGAAAGCTGCCACTCCCGAAGAGGTGGACAGCAAAGTGGACATATTTACCACAGCACTGCACTCCGCTGGGCGATGAATCTCTCACTGGACTGACGAACTTAATCCCCTCAAGCAGAGTGTAAATAGAGTCAGAAGGATGTTCCTACAGAGTCGTGACCCCGATGCCAGAGCCTCACTCCGAATTCCTTCATCCGAGAAGAAGGCCGTCCACCGCGCCATCGAACGACAAGGCTGGCGAAATTTTGTGCAGTGCAGGCACAACTGTATCAGACTGGGGCTGCAGCATCGAAAGTTCGCTCCTACGCAAGGCGTTCCCTGACGACCAAGTAGCTCGAGATATGAAGCCCAGAGAGCGGCAATCAAGCTTAAAGCCTATCAAATCTCTTGGGCTGGGTAGAATAAAAAGCCATGTGTTGAGGAAAGCTTAGCGAACAATCTCGAGCGGTCTCCTTAACCTACCTAGTGACTGCCTACAGGAAATTTCCTCTCTCAATGTGCGCGTCCTCACTCTTCAGAAGGGAGGCGACTGCAATCAGTCAGACCCGCGATCATGGA
This sequence comes from Pachypeltis micranthus, assembly GCA_020466155.1. Lineage (NCBI taxonomy): Eukaryota > Metazoa > Arthropoda > Insecta > Hemiptera > Miridae > Pachypeltis > Pachypeltis micranthus. The sequence continues at coordinate 47,956,096 of CM035770.1, read as the reverse complement.
GACCACTCCGCCTTCTTTCCATTCATATTAAGCAAGACTCTAGAAATATTGATGTTGCAGTCCTTCGAAGTTCTATAATCATGTATGTGGAAGCATGTCTCCGTCCCGAGAAAGATTGAGAAGATTGAGATTGGTGCGGCCCTTAGACCAGCACTGTGGATTGCCCTCTTTCAAGGTCTTCTCAGGAGCCTGTACGCCTATGTGAATGACCTGACTGCGCTGATCGTTGCAGAGTCGGTACTCCACCCAATGGTGCGAGCATGTCAAGATGCAGGTGGCTGAGGAAGAAACCCGACCAATCTTTCTGAAAGTAAAATTAAATAGCCAACCCACAATACGCTTCGGCAGTCACAGACTCCTTCTGGAAAATCACCTCAAGTATTTAGTAGTGAACATAGGTGAGATCCCTTAAATGCACTGCTATTGCAAGGTGGCCTCACTGCGTGCATTTAATAATGCTGCTTGGGGTGTGTGTTACCATGACACTATCCTCGTGTACGACGTGACTGCGCCGTCGTCTGGGGTAGCAAACCAACAGTCAATCACAAGAGAACCCCCAATCCCAATCCCAAAGAGCTGCGCTCCTGTGGATCACTAAGGCCTATAGACTGTATCAACAGAAGCACTCCAGGTGATCACTGGTCAGTTGCCGGGTGACTTGGTTGTTGAGTGCACGGTTGACAAGGGGGGGCCGCTGCTTTGGGCTGAACTTGGTGGGGATCTTACCACAGAATGGAAACTTGCCACCATCGATGAATGGGCATAGGGAAATAGCAGGCGAGGTGAGAATCGTCATCATACAGATATCACAAGTATTAATCCTTCTCCAACATCGTGAACGTCTTGAGAGAAAGTAGGTTGCTTTTTTTATTTTATTTTTATTCGTGTTTAATTTTTTTGCATATTTAAAAAAAGTTGTTTTGTTTTTTAAATTTATTTATTTATTTTTTTAATGTTTATTGATGAAAAGTTATTTGTGTCGTTGTCAACTTTAATTATGAGAAGGTGGTCACGTTACACCATTGGAAGTGGCTTGTGGGATTGAAAATGCAATCAATCAATGTAGCGAGGATTGAAAATGCGTTGCGTGGGAGGATGAGAAAAACCTTGTGGCTGTTTTTTGGCAAGAAAAAATCACATCCGGCAGAAAGCTCCCCTCGAGTGTCTTCTTTGTCATGGCTTGTCAATCGAGGTGGCACAAAACTGCAGTGTTGAAGTTACTGATTATTGTAATGGTTTGCGTAACGCCAAGTTTCTCGCTGAATGTTGGTAACTGCACCTGGCCAAGTTTCAGGGAAATTAAGTTGATCATCTGCTACATCCCACAAGAAGTTGAGCGGAAACTATGCCTAATGAACAGCTGGGCTGGACTAAACTTAGTAGTCTCATTGTAGGCGCTATTAAGGGCGACTGGAGTTAGGTAGAGATGTTTGGCCCATTTCGTGTGATCATCAGAACATTGAGCTCGCAACGATGACTTCAAATTTTGAATTTGCCGTTCTGCTTGATTGGGATTGGTATAATATGGTGGTAATCGCGTATGTTTGATGCCACAATTAAAGAGAAAATCGGTAAACCGCTTCGATGTGAAATAAGACGCGTTATCGGTAACTACTCTCTCCAAAAATCCGAAATAGCGAAAAACTTGGTTCTTAAGGGAAATTGAAAACTAAATAAATTGAATCGGAAGAGGTTTGGGTGAGGGGCACAATAATTGTGTACCTTGAGATTCCGTCGACTGCAATAAGAACGTGCTTGTAGGAGGATGATTGGGGTAATTCTCCTGCTGTGTCGATAAACAAGGTTTGACCATTACGGGTAGGTAGGATTGAAGAAAGGTGACTGTTCGAGGCCGGTTTGTTGTGGGACTGGGTCGTTTCGATCAGTGTCTGATCCTGTCCTCCTCTCCTGCCTAACCCCCTCCCTTATTCATTCGTGCTCAAAACGCTGTTCGATCACCTCGTGTTCACCGGTTTATTCTCCCCGTATTAGGACCTTTTTCGTCTACCAGGAAATCCTTACTTTGTGTACCGGTTTGGAAATCTGCCTCCAATTTACTTGTGCAACGTGGCTCGGCATCATAATCGGCTGGAAGAGGAAGACATCCTGCTGGGGGCCCTCCTGTCGACGAATCGCCGCCATAGAAAAAAGGTAGGACCTTCTTTCCTTTCCGTAAACCTCCTTATACTCCTCGAAAACCACCTGAACCAGTAACATACGTCATGACAAATACAGCCCGCTTCGAACAAGGTCACCTTTCGGGGGAGAATGATCAGTTTTATTTACTAGGCATGATTCGCAAATTTGGATCCCTGATTTTGTCGTTTTGTATAAATTTGTCCAATAAAAATAACGCTTAATAGCTTCCACTGTTCGTTTTATTCCCCAGTGTGAACCGAGAATGGATGCATGATAATATTTAATAACTACAGCTATTAATGACGCTGGGTACGGTTAGCTGTACAGTTAGCTTACACAGAAGCAACTGGAATGGTGCACGACATCCACTTCTTTGGCCAGCATTTGTTGTCATGAATGTATTCAAGAAACCGCCAGTGCAAATATTTCAAAACACACCTCCTGACCTCCGGCCCCACACATGTAGCTGTAGAATGCTAATGGTACGAGTGCCAGAAAATTTACGCTCTGAATTTTATGATATTTGCATCAACTTTGGAATTTTGCAGTTGCTAATCATGCTGCGCACGTAGACTTTTACTTCAAAAGCTTCCGAAATACAGGGGTTTTGTCACCTAATTTCGTGTCCGTTTCAAAGAGATTGATCAAGTACTTGGTAAATTTCGCCAAATTCGAGTGAGTACAAGTTATGAAAATCAAATTCAGTCATTGCGTTCATCCATCATCTTGAAGAAACGCTGATGGGCTCTTTTCATTTTCAGCAATCCTACCCCTCCAGGCTCTACGTTCATCTGGCCAGCATTCAACTACACAGAAACTCTGAGAATCCAAGAAGATAAAGATATCATCGGGAATGGCAAGTTCTATCAGAAATTGAAGGAAAAGTACGATTTCTGGTTACCGCTAATCGCTTGGAAATAAGCCTTGGAATTGTATAATTCGGAAATAAACAACTGAAATGTGAAGCCTGGATGGTCACATTCGAAAACAGTGTTTGTTCGCAATTGTAGCCCGATTGTTCCACCTATGTGTTGCTAGCAACAGTACTCGAAGAAGGGATGTTCAGGTAAATGTAATTAAAACTACTGGCGACGGAGACATCACAATCGCGCTGATGTGGCTCCTTGAGCTTGAGCAATCTATGACGACCCCAAATCTACTGGCTCGCACTATTTTATTCTACTGTGGGAGTCTTCAGCCAATCCGCGTATTCCCAAAGCCCTGACAAAATAGCGTATGTCGTCAGGGCTATGCTAATAGCTATTCTTGGCAGGTTGGTGCTTCACAGGAAAGAAGGCGTCAAGTCTAGTGCGGAATTTTCTCTCCAAATAGAACTCAGCAGGCGATGCTCCATTAGCAAGAGGGGTTGCACGATAACGGAACAAAATTGTTATCAGTTTTTCAGGATTAGGGGACATCTTCAATGGCAGCTTCACGTAACTTATTCTTTACAGTCTGCAGGTTCGTTCAGCAAGGCCAATGGCCTTGTTTGAAGAGCGTAAAGCACATCTCGTTCTTGGGTAAATACAGGTCTAGTACCCAGACGAAGATGCCAGACTCTCCAGGGAGCAAACAAGAGGGATCCTCTGTCTGGAGAGATATTGTAATTAAGGTACCACCTGGCCAAGATTACTGGGTCAGGGTTACAGAATAGCAGATTCTGCTAGGCGGAGCTGGAGTCCTTGGAGCATGTACTGCGTACCTGGGGGGGGCTAGCTATTGTGCGTCTCAGAGTGCGGGTTGGGTTGGGCGTATCAGCTGCAGCAAGAGGAGGTTGCAGGGATGGACCTCAAGGTTGTTCGATGTTGCGTTGTGTGCGAATGTGGTGGGAAAGCTGCATCAGAGAACACCAGTTCAACAGCTGGAACTGGGAGGCTCATGTACGCCCACACAATAGGGAAATAAAATCGTACCAAACAACAGCAATAAAATAGAATGTGAAGAATAATGTGAATACAGTCACTATTAATTCGACGGAGGACTATTCTATCAGTGATGCTAACCAATAATAAAAGCAACTTGTCAGTCCTTCACATTCATTCTCAATTAGGTTTTCAATCAACTCAATCCAGTCCACTCAAGTAAGTGTAACTGATTGCTCGATGTGAGTGGAAATTATGAACCACAGCCAGTTTCTACTACCACACTAATAAGTTACTATAAAAATAATGAACCACCTTCATTAAAGATCTCTACGTACTTTTTGTTACTGGAGCGGCTTTTTATACGCTTCAGCCAGGCAAGAGAGCAGTGCCTTTCTCAAATGCTTCGGAACTACTAAAATAATAACTCTCGTGTGCAGCAATTCCATCTGTAAACGTTTCCTACCAGCACAACAAATCATACCTGCGGTAAATTTGTTTCTTTGTGTGGACCGAACACGATATTTGTAAGGACTTGTGAAATGGTGAAATAGTCCTCACTAAGAATTAATCGAATTACTCGAAGTGATACAATCGAGAGACAATTGGATTGGAGTAAAAACGTTTATGGAGAACCTGTTGTTTGGATCTCTACAAACACGTAAAAGGGTACTGGCTGGTGCGATTGAAGTTGTTGCGGCCAACTGCAACGAAGAGAGAAATAAGAAAAAAAAAAAAAAGAGGAAAAGGACGGAACTATGAACCTTTAACAGCCAGCTGGACAACTACGGGAGATTGCCGACAGAATCTCGACTAAGCCTTGCAGTTGATTTGGACCCTTCGACTCTTTATCTGGCTTGCCAGGGTTTTGGCCAAATCAACTCAAGCACTCTCATCCATAGGAGGGGGAGGGGCTCCCCGCGCCTTCTTCAGGAGCCGAGTTGCTAGTTGGCTGTGCTAAGCGAAAGGAAAAGACTATTTTTTCACGCGAACAAATCGTACCCCAGCGAAGATTTTCTATTTTCGGTTTCGCGCACTTCGCTATCGTAAGTGTGTTTCGCTACCTACCATATCGAAGCCGTACAGCACCACCTCCGCAGCAGCTGCATCTACCGCATCTCTGCATCTTCAGCGACCGTTCTACAAAGACGATACGCTCGGCGACCCTGAAGCTAATTCGGTCAGATCAGCCAATTTTATTTCATTTTCTTACAACAGTAGACACTTTAATTTATTCAGTTGTTTATACATTATATTCCGCCTATAATTCCGTGTTGTTACTTTCAAATCCTCGGGACTAAGAGACGATCCCCGACTATAGCACGATATTTCCGCGAATCGGAAATTCGCAAGAGGTGCGCTAAACACACCCACCATAGTTCTACATTCACAACACAAACTATTTTACAGAAGTAGAAGTCCATTTTTATGCATGATAATGTGAAAATCCTGGAAAATACTGTTAAGTAAGTAAATAACATTATTGGAATGTTACCAAACTGTTGTGAATTACAACGAAGTAAGTTGAGTTTTAATCCCGTTTCTTATTCAGCTGCGGCAAATGTTGCTGAGGGCCAGATTATCGCCTGTCCTGATAAAAATTAAGGTAGGTAGCAGTATCTCCCTACCAAAGGATAGGATGTGGCAGAAAAAATATACAAAAACTCCAAGCCAACTAAAATTAGCTAAGTACTTAATTCAATTAAAATAATTGAATGCTAAACGGCAGATATCCTCCCTTTCCTACCACTACAATTTTTCAAGAAAAGATAAACGATCTCTAAAAAGTAGTATTCGAGTTTCGTTCAGATACCAAGCTTGAGGGAATGTTTATAATAACTTCTCAGTGCCCAAGTACGAACTACTGACCTTCTCCTGTTCTCATCATTTTCAAGTAGACCGTTATCTTTCACGAACCGCTTTTGGATTAGGTTAATTTACTTTAGTTAGTCCTTGAATGAAAAACTGCAGTCATTGTGTGGTTTGTCCTCTTACTTCAATGAGCTGTGTTAAAAGAGAGTCGGTTTTGTGATTGAAAATGAATGGTTTTATTGCCTAACAAGGAAGAAACATGAGTGATCGGCGAGTGAAGACCGCCATTGGTTCATCCATGTTGCACGACCCAGTAGATATTAACGATAGTTAGTTCTGAATACTGAACGTAATAAATTTATACTATGTAATAGGTTGGAGTTTCTCACTTTAATGCGGTGTTTCTGGATCGTAATAGCTGAGGAGGCAGCAGAAAACGGTGACGTTAAGGTGGGTTGTAAAGTCACCTATGGTATCTCTAAAATGTGGCTGATGGCCTTGCCCAATGATTGGTACTCCACTACAGCACAACTTGACTAATGACTGGTGCTGCACATGAATCAATACGGTACCGTAATGGCCACTAACACCGGTACACTAATGGCCACTTGGTGTACCGTTTTATCGAATCCTTTGGATGGATGCAATTGCTAACCCAGTCGAATCACATCCACACCGTTGATTGCAGGGGTTCTCTACTTTCTGATACCGTGAATTTTGCACAACACTGTGAATGTTGCTGAGAACGTTGAACGTACGGAGGATTTATCACTGAAGAAACGAAACGCGCTTAAATTTACTCAATAATGGGATTGGTAGTACCTCCTCAATCACCACTGCTCTAAGACATTAGCCTGAGCAAAACTGAGCGTCAGACCGGAAAAAATCTCCATCTACTGAAAACGTTTGGCAAGTCTTGGCCAAGTCAGGCCAAGTCTTGGTCAAGTTATCCTCAGATGTCCCTCGTTAACTTTCTTCTGGTGATGTTATATCGTCAATTGTCACAAACATCTTTCTATAAATTGGTTCTGGACCAATTATAGAAACCCCTGGGAACTTTGTATGGTTTACTGCCATTAGGGAAACTGAGTCTGAAGGTAATTTACCTCCAAATAGAAGCCATGGACATTCGCTATGATTATATATTTATATTAGCTGGTCTTAAACACTTCAAAACATCATCAACAGATAAACAGGAAACTAAAGCGTGTAAATACAGCTCACGGGAGTAGTCAGCAGTTCAATAGCAGGAATTGCTGCTCGTTATCGTTCTTGCCTTCCACCAATTCTAGTTAACTTGGTCTGCCCCCCCCCCCCCACCAAACCACGGACATGTGAAGGCGTAAACGATGCAAGATAAGATATGCCGCACTACATTCAAATAACATCCAACCATTGGACCGCTGTCAAATTTTGAAACACACACAATTTGTAAGGGACACAAAGAAAATCAGGATGGCCAAATCGGTATTTTGTTTCGTGTGTGTGATGAATCTCTGAGGGAGATGTCCACTTCTTCAAAACTGATGTGACGCAACTGTCCTCAGTCACATATGCATACTTTTCATTAAATTTGTTCTACCGTTTTTCATACGGTTCATATGTATTCGACAGAACCTAGCTCTACAATCTATATACTAACTGGTAGTTCTGTGGTAGAAATAATTAATATCTCTAAGAGGCGGCATCACGCATTGATAATATAACTTAACATCTAAAGAAATGTCCTTTATTCTTGAAGCAAACATGAATCATTTACGAACCACACAGTTTCAAAAAGGCTCATTCAGTGACTCGTGAATTTTGTAAGACTCATGGAATTTTTTAAGTTGTAAGACTCATGAAATAGTGTTAAATATTCTACGTTAATGTGAATTTAGTTATATTTACGTGACCTGACTCCACCCGGTTCGCCCTACACCTGTGCGGAGTTCGGAAACAACCAAATATGACAGATAATCATTGTAATCACTGCTTCGGATTTCTTTAGATGATCGAGCTTTCACTAGCAAAAGGATGCACTTGTATTGATTATGAGAAGACATTGATGGGTAAACCGTTGATAAATTGAAGCCCTCAAACCGGGGCTAAGGGAATTTACCAAACTTGGAAGCAGCAGACGATAATGTTGTGGTTCAATAGTTTCCTGCACTTAACAAAACCTTCTTCGTCATTCGTTATCCACAAACTTTTTTGGAGGAAATAAAACTGTAAAACGAAGAACAAAAACATACAAAACGTGGGAGTAATATTGTAATTATTTTAGAATGGTAGCTTGGTACGAAAATGCACCACCAGTTTTCTTCCTTCCTTGGAGTGGTGATGACGTGCGCCTTTTAACCAGCGATTGATTTCTAGTTTCTTATTCGATTTTCCGTTTCTGTGTCGTAAAATCATCAACTGTCGTAATTGTTAGAGTTTGGACGGATCCTAGTTTCGATTTGAATGGGGCTTCAGCAGTGACGACAAAACCTTTCGGATCCTTTTGTTCAATTTAATTCACTTTTGAGTTTTCAAAGTTTTTTTTGTTGTGCGTTATCAACAAATAAGTGCTCTTAATTAATGCATTAATGCGATTCGCCCGTTATGACCTCCAATAGGATTGCAACTATCGCAAGGTTAACTAGAAACGACAAAAAAAGGGGATATATATTGAGCATCAGCGAAACCTTGGCTTAGTCAATCACTGACAGTTTGCAAACGCTAGAACGAGATAATGTTGATAGCGTATTCTGTTTTATTTTTGACTGTCTGCCGATTGTCAAAGGCGTCGAGTGAGCCGATTATAGAAACTCCTTTGGGCAAACTTCTCGGCTGGGAGCATCTGTCGAGAAATGGAAGGGTTTACCAAGCATGGACAGCGGTGCCTTACGCTCAGCCACCTTTGGGGCAGCTAAGGCTGAAGGTAATCCAAGTGATATACGTAATTAGTCATGCACCAATTGTTGGTTTGCGATTCGCGTTGAGCAAATATGAACATAATAGTAAATCAGGGGAGAAAACCACAGAGGAAAAAAAGCTGAAGAGATTTTAAAGCTTTCAGCTTTATAACTTGCAGTTCATCTGATAATGGCATGAAGTCGAAAGTTGAGCAACATGTTGATAATGCTGCAGTTCTCCAACGTGCCAACGATAAAGTCAAAGTCGCTCTTCTTTTGACATTAATAAGTACTTCCCATGAGGAAATACTTTTACTGCTAACCAATTAGGAGTAAATGTTGAAAAAATAAAATTTATTTGTAATTGTAGTGTGCTGGCCCAGGGGGGGGGGGGGGGTTCAACCACTAAAGTCGCAACCAAATGTTGGATCATGTGAAGTGTCCAGAAGAAGAGGTGTCAGAAAAGGGTGCTAAGAGACGAGAGGCAAGGCTTAAGTCATTGCTGGAAGATTGAAGCAAGCCAGGTTGCTAACTTATATAATGGGACAGAGCCGCCAATGGGCGGCTGGTAGGCCCGCCTGCCCTGCTTGGAGAACGCTCCCTTGGCTGTCCCTTGGGCTTAATGTGTTATGCCATGATAGAGGAAAGCAGAACTACCAGCGCATGTATCTCGATATATTGTTCACTAGACTATTTTCAGCCTCCACAAAAGCCATCAAGGTGGGAAGGTGTTTTAAAGGCAACCAACAATACGCCAGCATGCATGCAAAGCAGATTCGGGCCCGGTACTTCGTCTGTCTCGATTGTCAGCACAATAGGAGAAGACTGCCTCTATCTGGACATCTACAGGCCGAAAGTAAATTGTTTTTTGGTTTTTAATATATAACCATCACCTTACCACTGCTTTTGTAACATTTCCAACTGCAACAAATTTTATATGTGTCAGAACATAAAACTGGGCAAATTACCCGTGTTGGTTTATATCCACGGAGGAGGATTCTCAATTGGCAGTGTAGCAGGGAGGCACAGCGCAGAGTATTTGATGGACGAAGACGTCATATTAGTACAAGTCAGTTATCGACTTAATGGATTTGGTAAGCTCACAAATATTTTAGTAATATTTGTAGGTTTGTCTCCGGTTCCATTCCCCACGGCCTATGTAAAAGACAAGAAATCACATGTTTAAAACCAACAAATCTCCTAGTCATCCCAAAAACAAGTAACTTCATGAATTATCATTATCCAAATACTTAATTGTGAATCACTCTATCGTCCGATCTGTTCATCATTTAGCTATCAAGTTTTTTGTTTTGTTCTTTCACCCAACCTCCCCGTTTCTTGAGCCCTCCATCCTCCGACCCCTTTATCATCACTCAACTGCAATACAAAAGGGTATGACTTTTTAAAATAATGCAGCTATTCGTTCGCTCGATTATGCCCACGTATATCACATATATCTCTATTATTCCTTCATCTGATCGCTACATCATTCTAATTACTTCCTCACCCGACGATCAGTGTAGGTAGGTTACTTTTTGGTTCCTTTTTTGGTGACATAGGAGGGAGAGTGCAGCTGTTAGCCCCATGAATTTACGTCTAAGCGTGGAGGAGCCTGGAACGGTTTAGCTCATCGCATTAGGTCGGCCCTCACGCCCCACTGTGTATGCAGCTCTTTTTCCATTTCCTCTTCACCCTCACGAGAACTTTGCAGCGTACTTGGCAGCTATACTCAGGTTGTCCCGTTGATGTGTACAGCTCATTCCGCTTGGTTGCTAGGAGATGAATTGGGATAACACCAACTTCTAACAACGCTGCATCTCCAGAAACAGTGTTGTACGAGCAAGCAATGCACGGGTCCCCGATATTACTGCATAATAAATTCTTCATATCCCTCCTTTGTTTCTTCCTTTGATTCACTCCTTTAACCGTCCAGTGTAGATAGCAAAGGAAGTTAGTGGCCCTTGGAAAGGTTTTGTCTGGACTGTGCTCCGTCAAAAAAAAATAGAGGAGTTGGTTGAGTTGGCGTCTCTGGAAAAAAGTAAAGGACCTGAATTATATGAGATAGCTCGACCCTGATGTGATGCTAGGAGTTTGACATATTGGGTTAAACAAAATAAAAGATTGTTCAAATCTAGGAATAGAATGCAGACAACAATGATAAATCACTTATGGCTGATGTTCAAGGTTTCATGTCGCTTGGTGATGACATAATGCCTGGGAATTACGGACTGAAGGATCAAGTTCAGGCATTGAAGTGGTTGGACCGCTACATAAAATTCTTCGGAGGAAATAGCAAAAGCATGACGGTCTTTGGTGAATCAGCAGGAGGCGCAAGTTCTCACTTCCTGTTGAAGTCGCCTCTTTCTGAAAGTACGACTTTGGACAGCATTTTAATTCCACGTATTCTCAGTAGTAGTTCTACTGAAACTATGAAATTGGTTTTTAGAGTTTGTAGCAAGGGCTGTGTCTCATTCTGGAGTAATCAACCACCTATGGACGTTGTTGAATACCGACTTAATCAAAAACAGAACACTAACAGTCGCTGCTAAAGTCGGTTGCACGGAACTAGGGAGCCGTAAGATTCAGAAATGTTTGCAAGGCGTTGCCGCTGAGAAGTTGATGAATGCGATTAGCGAAATATCACAGGTCAGTAATATAGCACATAACGTTCAATATTACATGTGCCCTGCACAAAACCGTTTTGTCTATGTCCTACCAAGAAGTAGTCTCGTTCAAAGAGGCTATTATAGTATCATACACAAGTAACTACTGTGTGCATATGTGTTTTCTTTGGGGTGGCTCTTTGAATGACTGCAGCCGCGAAGAAGAAGCATTTCACAAGTTGCCCAATGTCCCTCGTTGTTGAATTGTGACACGAGGTTGTCATTCGTGCAAGTGGTCAACTTAACTCACACTAAGTTTGATACTCTACGTCAGGTCTGGCTGGCCACGCCACACTTGGAAATACTGTCTCTTTTTTGTGTTTGTCAAGGATCCAATCCTGCTGTCCTTCGCTCCAGTGATCGAACCCAAAACTGTCAAAGGTGCTTTCGCAACTGAAGACTTGGCGGTTCGTTCAACTACGAAGCCCTGGATCAACACGTTTTGCAATGGGGAATATGAGCTTCACATCATTAGTGAGTTTATTCAACGTGCATTTTATTAGGCAGAAAAATTACAAAAGGGAAAAATGAGCCCCACTGTTTTTCTCTGGATCTCTCTGAGCCTGCAGAGCTATGTTGAACAGGAACGAAAGTTCAATAATTGAGGGAGAAGTCAGACACAGGCGAAGGGAAATTCTCGAATTTAGATCCCACTGAATTAATTTGATTACAAGACAGGATTAAATATTTGGCAACAACGATGATAAGATATTGGGGAACTACCGAAGGCAAATGGACTTTCTTTGATTATGAAAGTGGTGCAAAGAGGACATTGGCCAGGGGCATCAGGATTAGGAACTTACTGGCTGTATGAATTAGACTGGAATGAGACGAAATTCACAGACGAAGGGAATGATAAGAGTATAATGTTTTAATGTGCTCCACAGATATGTCGGGGAGTCCCAACTACGTCCGAAACGCCGCAAAGAACATTCAAACCTACTTAGAAAACTGGCTCAAAATGCACATAGACGACCCAATTAAAGTGAAGAAAGCAGCGTATGTTTTGAAGAACAGATACTTCAGAGCCAAAACGTCGTACACGCTTTTAAGCGAACAGATTGCAAAGGTAATACAACCGTAATAAGACGACAATAGTTATAATTTCAAACCGTTCAGCATAACTGGAAGAGATCAATAACGAATGGGAACAATTATTCATAACATTTATAAATGATGTGCCAACCATTTCATCAAAACATCGTGAAGTTACTCACGAAAGCTGTGATTTGTTAAATTTTTATTTATTTTGAATTTGATTTTGAATTGCATCACAGCAATGGTTTACCTTTTTCCACCCCTTACATTTCGGCGTCTGTAATTAATGAGAAGGGGTTCAAAGGATGTTAATTGAGCCTTGTTTCTCAATCCAAAACAAAATAACAAAGATATAGTCGCTATAAATTAATGAGCTCTTCGCAATAAAGCTAAACGGAAAGGCCAGCCGGTATTTGACGAACGCAGGCCCAACTAGCAGCAGTCGAACGAAGGTAAAAATCCCTTGGTACCGAGCAATTGCAGAACGAATTGAAATACGCGCTATAGAGTCGATTAAGATGCCCCAAATTTGCAGCTTCTGGTCACTCTCTCTCTCTCCCTCTCTCTCACTCTCTCTCTCCTTCTCTCTCCCCCTCTCTCTCCAGCGTAATAATGAAGGGAAGACCGTAGTTTGGTCTTGACGTAGCAGAGAGGCTACTGTAAAAAGGTCGCAGATAAGCTCAAAAACCGTGAGCATTGGATCAGGAGTGTGACACTTATTGCTTCGTTTCTCTTTACTCGCGGACTATTTATAAATAATATCGAAAACTTATGTCAACTCGTTAGTCGACAGAGTTCAGTATCGTGAAATAATGTGTCGTATGGTTTACTGGTGTCATTTGATGATGAATCTAATGGGATGGTTCTTAGAGGTGTCAGACTTGCTCAACCTGTTCAGGATAATAATAAACCGTTGTCTAATAATTTGCAGCGTTTATAAATAATAATTGCGCTGTATTGATAACAATAGAGACGAATAGTTGTAAATAATATAATCCTTCGTTAACACAGATGCACGCTGATAGTAATTTCGTATATACCGCTCTCTTCAACGCCAATCATCACAAAGGACCTATATGGCTCGCTCAGCTGGAATACAACTCTAGCCCATCAAAGGTGTCACCGCAATTGAACAGTAAGAATCTTAATATCTCTGTCAACGTAACCCACAGCCACTGAAATGCGTTTCTCTTGTCCAACATTCTGATGAACGGATATAAGCAAAACAGTGCCAGATATATCTGACGCTACGCACTGCCCTAAGCATACTTTCTACATACAAATTGCGAAAAAAGGAAAGAAACCTTTCTCTCCTTCTATCTGTTACCATTCGTCTGTTGTGTTGCAATGTCTGGGAAGAACAGAATCCCATTTCTTCACGGATGTTGTGCACTTTATGAAGTTACTAGTTAGCTAGTGATACCCGGCAGGTTAGTAGGAGGAGTAGTATCTAAATCGTTGGTTTCATTCAGCAAAGTCAATTGAAATAATGGACAACCTACAACTATGTGGATGTTCCCCACTATTGTAATTACTACGAGCTGTATTTCTCGATTCTTGGTGTTTTTTCTTGAACGCAGAAGCCTCTGCGATGGTGCAACACCCAGCGTGCATAGTACAGCCAGTTTCTTTGACTTGCATTCGTTCCCATGAATGGATTCTAGAAACTGTCCACGTAACTATTTCAAAACTCACTACGTTCGTTAAACCAACGACTCTGTAGACCTCACGCACCACACATACGAGTATAGCATTAAAACACTAAAGAGAGCCAGAAAATGTATCCTTTAAATCTACGATAACCTTCGATATTTGATTAAATTTTTGGGTTTCACAGTTGCTGGTCACGCTGAGCACATAAACTTTTACTTGAACAAAGTTGAAAGTACAGGAGATTTGCCACCTAATTTCAAATCCGTTTCAGAGAGATTGATTAAGTACTTAGTGAATTTTGCCAACTTCGAGTGAGTACAAGTTATAAAACTCAAATTCAAGTTATTGCGTGCATCCATCGATCTTCAAAAAACCTTGATGGGTTCATTTTCAGCAATCCCACTCCTCCTGGTTCCACGTTCATCTGGCCAGCAGCCAACTCCACATGTCTGAGAATTCAAGGAGCCAGAGATGTCATTGGGAAAGATAATTTCCATCAGAAATTGAAGGAAAAGCACGATTTATGGTTATCGCTGATCGCTTGGAAGTAGGCCTTGGCGTTATATAATTCAAAAATAAACAACTGAAATGTAAAAGATCAGATTCGAAAACGGATTTTATTTACAACGCCTCATAACCAACTTAACTACAGGAGATTCCCCTGCGTCCTGCTCAAGATGGCCAAGTGGTGAAGTGGTACATCGACCAAAATGTGATGGTAAAGGCTCACTTAATTGTACGAAAAATTATAGTAACTGAGATGACTGGAGCGCAGAAGAAATAAAAGAGTTGTAGATTTGTGAAACTATGGCCAACACTTAGAAAATCCCTTTAGTGACTCATCCCCATCGCTGAAAAGAGGTTGGTTTCCTCAACAAGACCTTGATACTTGGCCTCACGATTTTCCTATCCTTAACCCCAGTCATTCAAGACTTTGGAAAAGCCCTGTGTTCCGGTAAGCCCACATTCAATTCAGTCTATTCCATTCTCACCGACTCAATGAGTAGTTAACCTTCGCTCGTAATTCAGTCTTTCACAATCTTCGTCTTAATATCTCTCTCTCTGCCTCTTGTTGTAATTCATACTTTTACTGTTATAACGCACATTGCTGGACGTGCTCGTAATCATTCGTATTTAGTGATTTAATTTTGCATTTAGACGACGCACAGCGTTCCTTATGGTCCGTAGGAATTGATAGAAACTCAGACGCCAGTCTTATCACACCATATAGCTGTTTGTTTGCAGTTACCTTCGATATTCTTTATGTATGATAATTCTCTTAATGTCCATTTTGTTAAATACACTGATTCTTCATTAATTCAAGGAAGGGATGTTGAGCGATGGTCGGGTGAGTGAAAGAGGAATGAGAACAACAAATCGGGTTTGTGTCGACGCGGAGCAGTATCGGGGAAGTGGGGATGAAATATCTGGTGCGTAGCAACACACAGCTGTCCGCATCCCCCGTAAATTGGTCGACCTGCTGTATATAAGGGTATCTTTGTTCAACGCATTTCTACGGAAACGTTCATTGAGAGCGATATGTAGGTACCAGTTAGTTGAAAGTACTCTGAAAAAGCACCAAAAAGTTACCAGCAAAATTCCTTCACACAACGTCTCACCACACAATCTCGCGCGTAACTGAAATTGTTCGTATGGGAAGAAGAGAATGACGCCCTAGGTGACCAACGACAGGTTCATACATGTCCCAACTACCGTCTAGACGATTGACGTCACAAGTATGAACCTGCTGCAGCTCTCCTACAGTGATGTTAACTTATGCCTAATAAAAAAACTAAACTTCAGTCGATAGAAGAGGGTACCCCGTTTTATGATTTGAGCAGCACCCTGCTGGGAGTGATCTCATTACAAAAAAAACATGACGTGAAGAAAAAAACTGACTTCGGATTTGAATTTAACATGCCTAAATAACTCTAATACAGCTGTAAACTCGAAAGCAACAAAAACTTTGTTTCACATTGTTCCCAAGTGTAATAGATTGGTGGATCAGATTACTCGTTGCCAGAGTAGGAAGGCCGAATAAAGCAGATACAGGTGAACAGTCCAGAACCCTCAGCCAATCGGCTTAATCAGGGTCGTTATGGGCTTCGTGGCCAGAGTGGGTCCATTAACCCATACGCTGCCCTTACCACCATCAGTGGCACTCAACTCTTGTCTCTTGGCCTTTCTCGTGTCCAATCTTCCATTATTATATACGTTTGTTACTGGAAATATTGCATGTGCCGTTCGGCAGCAGCAATAGGTGTTGCTTAGCACTCGAGTTTTACATATTAATTTAGTCTGGATGTCCGTTTTGTGGTAAGCGCCATAGCTGTTCGACGCAAGCGTCGAATCCCTCCAGGCTTTTGACCTCGGAATTTCCGCTCCTTGCCTAACGGGCTCCTGTGGCGAGTTCATTGTTCCTCTAAAGGCGCCCATGAAAATCCCAAATCGGCGGATATTTCCAACGGTGGTTTTCCCATCCTTCCCCTCTCCACCCTTCTCAGATCCTTCTCTACAACAGATACCTTCTCCCAAATATTCATTCTGCTACGAAGTGTCGTCGAAGTGAGTCGTCCCCAGCTCTCCCAACACTTGTTTCCTAACACCTTTCGCGATACGGCCGTCTCCAATTCTCCCAACGGATACCTCTTTCACCTCTCATCGACTTCTAGTTCGGCTTTCTCCCTCCTTCCGAGTACAACCAGTTTTCACGTCTTCACAGCCCTATTTGTTCGCGATTCCATACTCAACTCATCTCCCGTGTAAGTCACCTCTTCTTTGTACAATCCAAGTCTTCAAACCTTGTGATATTCCAGCTCACCAATTACAAGTTTGTGCTCAGTAAATATCCGTCTCCGAGTTTCATTCACGTCTATCCTGGTCCAAACAATAGCCCTGAGTCATGAAATGCGAGTCCTGATTATATTACGCTATTTTCTTGAGAAGTTGAAATGGCTCACGTTACAAGCTACTTCTGTATCTATCCCTGGCGTAGGCGTACAAAGAAGGCAGACTGCTCCCCAACTAGGCCAGAAGTAGTCGGGGTGAAATCCTAGAACAGTTTCAGTTATAATATATTAATAACGTTTCAAACTGTTGTGGACTTGCGCTCATAATTGGCGTTGGAGTGAACTTGGCGAAGCGTATGTTGAGTTTTTATCCCGTTTCTGCTTCAGTCAGGCAATCGTCGCTGAGTGCCAGTTTAGTAAGTGAGCTGATAACAAAACGTTAATTAACGGTATCTGCTTAGAAAAGCATATCATGTGACTGAAAAAGTGTACAAAAACTCCAAGTGGACTAAAATTTGCTAGGTAAGTCAATTAAAATAATTGAAGGCTAAACGACAAATATACTTACTTTCCTAGTACTACGATGTTAATAAAAGTGCATTTTAAAAGCATCATCCTTACTTATAATATTCCCAGATGCGTGTGGACGTTGTCAGATGGTGGTTTTATAGCACTGCTTCTTCTTTTTTCTCTAATCCTAATTTTTCACGCTTTTCTTATAGCTTTTGGCTTCTTCTCCTTATAATGACTTGTTCTTTATCTTCCTTCTGGACTCTTCTTCCAGCCTTTCGTTCTTTGTTATCTTCTTTTCATCGCGATATGCGTGATTCACAATGATGAGATTGGTAATTTTGGAAATGAAGCCCCAAACCGGAGCTAATAGAACTGATTGAACTTGAAAGCAGCTGGACGACTTTTTCGCGGTAGTTCAATAATTCCCTGCACTTGAAAAATTGAGATAAAACCTTCTTCGTAATTAGTTATCCACAAAACGTTTTTGGAGGGAAGTAAAACGGAAAAACGAACACAAACACACACAAAACAAGGAAGTAATATTTTAATTATATCAGAATGGTAGCTTGGAACGAAAATGCACCATGTTTTCTTCCTTCTTTGGAATGGTGATGACGAGCGACTTCGGTGTAAGCTATCCAAACTCGCCCTCGTTGATGCCCGCCAACTTACCTACTCTGGCACCGGAAGATGGCATGGTTCTTCACGACATCGTTCATAGATTAATAATAATATTGAAGTAATAGTTTGATTATGATCCTCCCTTTTCATCGGCGTGGTTAGCTGGTAGGTTAACTTGCCTTAACCACTGATGGCGCTTGAGTTAGACTGCATTAATAAGACAGTGGTAACCTCCCATCGTGTGATTAAGCATTGTTTAACCAGTGACTGAGTTATATTGTCTTATTCCGTGATGTTCCGTGTCCATGTCGTAAAATCATCAATTGTCATTATTAGGGCAGAAAACTTTGAGATATTTGAGATTGATCTCAAGTCTAGTCCTGAACGGCGTATCACGAGTGACAACAAATCCTGTCGGATCGTCTCGTTCAAGTTAATTTATTTTTGAGTTTTTAAGGATTCAAACTATCTCGTAAGATTAACTAGAAACGACCAAAATAAGAGGATATACAACGAGCATCAGCGAAACCTTCGCTCAGTCCATCACTGACAGTTTGCAAACCTCAATAGAACAGCGAACCCGTGGAGCGAACGAGAGTCACCCCGCGATCCGACGGTATCAAAAAGGTTCATTCAGGCCCTCGTGAACTTCGCTTATTACCTGTACGTGAAACTATCGCGAAATTGTGATTAATCCAAAAGAACCAAATAATTGAACCCCTTCCACGTACTTTCAGAGATCCAACCCCACACAGTTCACCTTACAACTGGAAACAGTGCCGGGGGAACGAAATTTTGCGGATAACTGGCCGCTCGGATTTTCTAGGAGATCAGTCTTTCTTTGACGAGTTGATGGATCTGTTCAAATTTTGGGAGGACGTCATCGGATGGTAGCACACAAGTTGGTTATCGTGTTGCGCATTATACTCCTGATTTAAGGACAATTAAATTAATCAGTTAAATGTGTCTCTGTCTTCTTTACACCTGAACTCTGTAGTTCTTCCTTGTTACTCATTGGCCATATCACCAATCTTTACATGGAAGTAATGAACACTATGTTTCATTTTTAAACATTTGACAAAAAAAAAATTTAATTATCAAAATTGTTAATTGCGAGTAGTTTATTTACTTACTCATGTGTTGTTATGTTCATTTCACAGTTCATCAATGTTTTGAAGGATACAGTCTTCCTATACTCTCGAACCCTGGCTCCACAAATTTTCCCTTCTAAATCTTCTTAATTCTTTGGAAACGGAAAAACTTCTGGTCCATATAACCGAAAATACTTTATAATTACAAACATCGGTCACAAAAAAATCAACAAATGACGAAGACGATATTATTCCATCTGTTATTGCTATGATTCCCTCTCCATTTGCCTCGTTCTATGCGTGGGGAGCCGAACACTATTCAAATTTTCTTTGACCGCCTAATTTACCGTCCTTCAATCGAATACCTCGACGAATCAAGTGCATGATAAAGCCATCCGAGCAGCAAAATACTTAATAAATGAGCAAGAGGTGTCTAGGGGACTCGAACTAGCAGACTCTTGTGCATGCACCGTACAGATCTTCCACAAATCGACAAAAGTAACTGTTTCTCTCAGAATTGAACGCCTTGAGAGCTTGAGATGCTCTTACCAGTTTTATCCCCTTCGCCATTTAACCTCGGCGTATTTTTTTATGTACTGGTGAGATCCTAGACATAGAGAAGAAGAAAGAGAGAGGGAGAGAGAAAAAGAGAACTTAACAGTTTACTAAACTTCTTTTATCTTCCACTCCATCACTTTTTATCCTCGGTTAGTTTATTTGTATTATTTTACATTTATTTTGTAATTTGGCGGCGAAGTGGGACGCGCAAACCACGTTGGACAAACAGCAGTGCTATTTGAGGTAAATTACAGGATTTTTGTCACTGCATTTATGCTCTTTCAACACATCTCGGACAACCTAATTTTCTTCGCTGTTATATACACAGCACATTAATGATATATACATTGCATCAATCGGAAAGGAAATAAATATGTACTGATCGTGCAGAGGTGAGGTGAGTAGAATTATGAATCACAGTTTATACTTTCAACGGTGTGAACATTAATTTATTCATTACTTTTCAAAATGGTGGCGTTTCACAAGCTCAAAGAGGTATTTCGTCCCCTTCGAAGACAAAAGTGATTGCAGCTTCTGTTGTGGTAAGAAGTGAAGCCACGATGGTAGCGTCATACAAAGCAGTTTTCACTACTTTAGTGGGATCGATGATTCCTGCGTCCATCATGTTGACATATTGGTTCCGCAAAGCATCGTAACCATGATTTGGAGACATCGAACGAACTTGCGATACAACAACATTTGGGTCCACTCCAGCGTTTTGGGCGATGGTTAAAAGAGGAGCTTTCAGAGCGTTCATCACTATTTCAATTCCGGCTTTTTGATCTTCGTTGTCAGTAACGATGGACTCCACTTTGTCAATGCAGGAGAGTAAAGCAATACCTCCACCTGGCACGATGCCTTCTTCCAAAGCTGCCTTTGTCGCCTGCAACGCATCTTCTATCCGGTCTTTCCTTTCGCTCACTTCTACCTCAGACCCCCCTCCTACACTGATGACTGCGACTTGAGATTTCAACCTTGCAAGCCTCTCCTCTTGCCGAACTCTGTCTACTTTGTTGGCGGCGTCTTGGATCAAATCTTGAATCAACGCTTCCCGTTTGTACAATTCGGAGTCTTGGCCTGAGCCCTTTATGATCAAGGTATTTTCTTTTGTCACAATAATTTCTCCAGCTAGACCAAAAAAGTTTGGAGTGACTCCTTTAAAGTTGACGTCACAAGCTTCGTCCCCGAAAACTTTCCCTCCAGCGATGCACGCTAAATCCATGAGTGTTTCTTTACGGAAATTTCCAACTCCGCAGGATTGAACGGCGACCACTTTGAGGCTTTGGGATAGTTTGTGGTTCAAAATTAACAACGTTAAAACCTCAGGGCTGAACTCTTCGGCGACAATTAGAAGGGGTTTCCCCTGAGAAGCGGCAATATCTAGCATCGGAATTAAAGCTTTGGGTCGTTCCAACTTGGAGTCAGATACGAAAATCAAGCTGTCCTTGTAAATTACTTTGCTACCTTTCGTATTGCAGAAAGCAGGAGAAACGAACCCGCTGTCCATTTTGAAACCTCTAACTACGTCGATCTCGTCCGTCATTTTCTTGCCTTCTTTCACCGTGACATGCCCAGACTTGCCAACCTTCTCTATAGCATCAGCGACTATTGAACCGATGCTGGAGTCTCCATTTGAGGCGATCGTTGCCACGTGGAGAGTGTCATCTTTAGAACTGAGATTCTTCGAGATATTGTCGATGTGATTTCTGGCTATTTCTGCAGCCATTAAAATCCCCTTACGAATTTCAACTGGGTTGCCTCCAATTAGAATCCTCTTAAAGCCGTCCTGTGCAATTGCTCTCGCGAGCACTGTCGCCGTTGTAGTTCCATCTCCTGCCTTTTTATTCGTATTTTTGGCGACTTCTTTGATTATTTTAACGCCTATGTTTTGAAACGGGTCTTCAACTTCGATCGATTTGGCGATCGTCACTCCGTCTTTGGTCACTCTGGGTTTATCCCCTTGTAAAATTACGTTACGACCCTTTGGGCCCAGAGTTACGGAAACAGCGTCGGCTATAGTATCAACGCCTTGAAGAAGGAGTTTTTTAGCTTCAATCCCGAATTTCAGTTGCTTGGCATTTCTCCTATCTTGAGCAAAGATAGACCGCAATTTCACGAACAGTCTGTTACTCCTAAACCCAGATGAGAGCATATTAATTGTTTCTTTTCTTTTTAGCTCTCCTTTAACGTTTGTGTCACTTGATGTTAAATAACTCGGTTAACTCAAACCTTTCTCTAGCTGAAACCCAATTCAAATTTAATTAATCTATATAAGAAACCAAGAAACCCTAAGTTTTGATGAATCCAAGAAGTTAATTGAAACCCTGAAACTTCAAATTCAATTTTCGACACGATATGGACTGAAGTTTAAGTACAAGCGAGGAATAACTCCGAGAAAAATATAAAACTGCAACAAGAGATGTGATATGATCGAGAATGAGAGTTTTGTATTATCTGATGGTTAGAGTGGGAGGGGGGGTTGTTTGAGCTGTCCAGCCTTACATTGTTTGTGGTAATGAACTGAAAACCGAAGGGCACTTGTGCAGCTGGAGGAATGTAGAAAATGAACTCGGAAACATTCAATGTTTCCAATCCGATCCGATTGGACGAAACCAATGGTTGTCATGGGTAAAAAAGGGATTAAAAAATTAACAAATCGAAATTATTGCGGTTTTATCGAGATTACATCGCGTTTGGTATCGTTTTCAATGTTATTTTTCGATGCTGAGTGTATGACTGCATCTAGATCGAAAACAGTGAAATCGCAGTAATTATATTGTGACAAAGTCCATTACTAGACAAAAACTAACGGGACAATTTCAGTGCTTTTAAATTCGTCACATTCCTTCAGAATCCTAATGTGCTTTACTAATGTCGAATGGAATCTTTCTATCCTCCCATCTGACTCAAGGTGTTGACAAGCTCTGAAATGTGCACCCCCCCCCCCATCTAACAATAATGCCGAACTGGGGTGGGTGTTCCGCGCTTCATCGGTCTAGCGTAGCAGGCGTGCCCTTAACGCATACATCAAATACTGACAAACAACTTTTTACACATAGAAATAATGATAACGCTCTATTTCCGTATTAATCAGAAACTACACTCCCACATGGAATAAGTAACAGAAATGAGAAATGCAAATACAGAAGATCCACCCACAAAAACCGTTCAGTCTAAAACGAATCCTCTGTACAAGAAAGAAACTAGCAAGACTAGGCATCCAATATCCGCTCCACTAAGAAATTCCTAAGACCCGTTGAAAACGCCGCGTACAACTACATTTATACCTAACAAAGAATATATTTAATCCCATGATATTTTACAAACTGGGGGTAATCTGCTGAAACCCTGCAAATGATTACAAAACAGTTTAATATTCTTTTGCATGACTTGACGTACTCTTATACCCCCGAGACCCATCCCATTAGTCACACCTCTTACCAGTCTGAATTTACCAAGTCTCTGTTTCGGCGGATTCGTTCTTTGATCGGAATGAATAATGGAGCCACCCGACGGAAACTGAAGCTATAACTGTAACACAGAAGGGTGAACGGTGATTATTGCACAGTGATATTTGAGGAAATGTACTTGGGACTGTCGAGACTTAACAACTTTGGACCCGTGTGATTGTATTACTCTTTACAAATTTGGCTTTCTTTATGTAATTCTAACGAGTGCAGTAGCACGAGTTGGGTTATCAATGTCCTACCGGGATTTAGATTTTGTGTAGTGTAATCATGAGGTTTACGTCAGAAAATATGCCAAAAGTGAGTTGTAGAGACGGAGAAAACCTTTCCTTGCGTAAAATCCATCATCGTACCTTTCAAACATATCGTACACCTCGCCAAAGTCGCTCTCTCCTGCAACACCGAAATGCTGGATCAACCTTAGTAATTTCGTGTTGCTGTATTTTATTTGCTCGTCGTGGTGAGCAGTTGGAGTTGTATTTCAACGAAACTGAAGGCGTCTATTTATATGGCATTCGATGAGCCGTTTGTAAGTAGCGCCTTTGATTGGTTTACAATGTTCAAATTACAAGTATATCATGATGAAAGAACGGCTCAAATGTTAGCCTGTAGACTTGTAACGCAACAATGTGGGATTGAGAAAAACCGTACAAAATTAACCATAGTTGTCATAGTGATTCATGCTGTTATTCTATATTGTTTCTAAAACTGCATCACAGACTTCCATCAAATTATTTTTGTGATAGTTGATTATTCCGTAACAATAACGTACATTCACAATACATAGAATACACATTCAGATGTACATACATCTCTGGGGCTTTTCGTAGGTTCGCTTTTAGTGGTGTGAAGTGGTATTTGTTTCGTTATACTTATTTTCTTCGTTTTCAGCCTATTCGTTGTCCAATTAAGTGCCTATACGACGAGCGTTGAAAATTGCTCATGCAACGTATACGAGCTTCTCCGTAATTCAACCACCCCCGCCACACTAACATTTCTCAGAGTTTTTATTCTGTATTTCTGGTTTAGGTTAGTAAT
This sequence comes from Pachypeltis micranthus, assembly GCA_020466155.1. Taxonomy (NCBI): domain Eukaryota; kingdom Metazoa; phylum Arthropoda; class Insecta; order Hemiptera; family Miridae; genus Pachypeltis; species Pachypeltis micranthus. The sequence goes on along the minus strand of CM035770.1, from coordinate 47,931,973 downwards.
AATAATATAAGAGCAAGTCTTCTTCTTCCGCTAATCATTGCTCCACTTGAATTTCCATTACAGTGATAATTACACATACGGCCTCGATTCACGGTCAATGCAGAAGAGGCTGAGACACTTGTGTTGCGTGTTGTCGGGTCAGATCAGCATGGGAAACCTTCAACGTGAACTGTGTAACCTTCCACGAAGGTCACAGAATTGACAACATTTCTTGTTCTCAGTACCATCTAACATACCCGCGTTCGTTATGGGCGAAAAATGGTTTATGAAATCAGCTGGAGACGAAACTTTGGCAGTTTTGTTGCATTTACATCGTGTTTCCTTGGCAATGGGATGTGTTCCAGAGGTTTAGGACGGTGTCCAGAAGGACGGCGGTGAAATAGCAGTTTATATAGTGTGACGAATTCTAGTCGTTGGAGGAACTCACAAGATGATGTAGCAAAGTTATCTTTTCTCCCCAGCCACGCTCTGTCAATCCAAAATCGCGTCGTGCTAATTGCCTAGTGAACCTCAGCTTTCGTTGTTCCAGGGTGGTGGTCATGTTTCGTATCGTTTGTAGTATTTTTTGATGCTATCTTGGATGGGATGGGTTTCGAAAGGGCTCTACCAAGTCATTTGCATGAGTTCTCGTTTTCCAGATTGCTAATGTACCTACTCATGCCGTACAAGTGTATAATGAACCGTGGTGTAATAATTTGCGCCCTTTTCGTTGCTTCCCGTGCTCATGTCTTTTGTGCCCCAAGGTCACATTTTTCTTCCTGATCCCTGGCAACATTTAAATTATTTCCTTACGATGCTCAACACATACACATACCAACGAAACGTAAGCCCGGCTGAAATACAACTAATTGTCAGGATAAATACAAATCCCTCCATGTGTCTGTTTTACCCTCAACACTGTCTTATCCTCCACATTCTACAACCTTGGATGAGTAACATAGTCCTGTCCAACCTCTGTGAAACCAGTGGATTTTTTAGTGACTGGACTCGCCCCTCAAATTTCCTTCGTTCAATCGGAGTAGCTGCATCTAGTGAAGCAGCATTTAGTGAAGCAGCATTTTCGAGAAGCTTCTGTTGGAGTGTTGATTCCTGTTTCCCTCCAAGTAAGTACGGTCTCTCACTCACGATGTTCTTCTTTCTTTTCTCAAGTGCCGCCGATTAGAGGTTATTATTTGATTTAAAAACCACGCAAAAAATTACTTGCTTCGACGGTGGACGTTATTACATCAGCTGATGAAAAATTGTAGTTTCTTCGGAGTTTTACGGTGGTTTCTGAGCTACGGAACGGATATACGAGCTCAAAATTGATATTCGGCCTGAGGATCAACATGAGACGACGTAGTATAACGGTATGAGCAAAATCAATTCAAGTCTAACGGAATGATACTGATTGAAACCTCAATTTTTTCCAAACAACTGCAACTCCTTGAAATTGGAGGTAGTTACGTGAGTTGGCTGAATGCCACTGGAAAACGGGTTGTTCTCTTTAAGCACCTTTCCTTCCACAGTTTGCTGAACCGATGCGATTTCGTTAAAGGGGCTCCATGGCTAGATATTTTCGTCTCATGTAGGTTATTCCAACGATAAGACAATACCGTAACTATCTCACTTTAGTTCTATAACTAATGGAGGCTTCAATAGTGGATGTGAGGAAGCATAATGGCGCTTTCTAGCGAATGGTTCCTCACACCTAATGAGGGGCTTCTGATAAGAGTTGCGATAAGGCTGGTTGAGGGATTTAATAATGCTTGTTAAGTGAACTTTCTGAGCGCTAAACTTAGGTGAACAGTAAGAATGAAATCTGTCACTCACGAAGTTAATTCAACTGGAAACACCGACTTCAAGTACAATATCGCGACAGTTGTTGATGTCAAAGGGAGAATATTTCATATTTCTAATCGTATAATTATATTTCCCTCTACTCAGTCGTAGGTAGTAGGGAAGAAAGTCATGTGATCTGCTGAAGTAGTTTTTAATGAGTTTTCATTGGACCATTTTAAATTTAACGGCACAGGATCCTATAAGTTTGAAAAACACCATTGGAAAATGCCAAAAGGATATATCAACACACTCATGACCCCGATGCAAGAGCCACACTCCGAACTGCCTTCATCCAAGAGAAGAAGGCCTTCCACCGCGTCATCACACGAGCAAAACGGCGAGACTGGCGAAATTTTGTGGAAGCGGAGAGCTCTGAGAACCCCTGGGGCAGACATCACAAGTCCCTGCTGCTGAGTCTTAGCTGCGATGCTAAATGAGCCAGGCTGGGCCTGATGCATCGAAAGTTCACTGAAAACTCCCCTTGAGAAGACGTTCCCTGAACAAGCTGATCAAGACCAGCCACAGCGCGTCCGATACAGTTTCCCACCAGTTCACTCATATTTACGAGTCGTCCCCTGGTGTCGCCCTTTGAACACAAACTCTACTCACCTCATTGCATTTAATAATGTCCTCATCACGCTCACCGAGTTTCTTTTATTTTCTATCTTCCACTCGCGCCCTCTCATGCGCCCAACAGCTGATATAAAAGTAAAGTGTGATAGTTGGGCTTCTGTTCAACATCGCGTCGTTTTGACACCGTGTCATGAAAAACTGTGAAACAGATTCAACAGACAAGATTTGAATGAATTACAATTTCCAATAATTATTAGAAGTCAAAGAGGCTCCATCAACCACTACAGGAGCTGAAACTGGCGAGAAGTATGAATTGCGAATGCACATACTTGATGTGCACAAGCTGTAGGAAAAAGCTTAATTGTTGCTGAGGAACGCTAGGTTAAACGTGGGATTTGATCCTGGTACAAGCTCGAAGAAAGAGAGAATGATTGTGTCCAGTATTTATTTGTTTAATTTTCCTAATAATGTTATGTCAAATGTGTGCCTAGGCGAGTTACCTTATTTTTCAATACAACAACGAGAACACGGTATGTGAAAGCCCTGGCTAAAATCAACCTACAACTTGCCCAAGCGACGAACTGTGCTCTTCCTCTTCTAACACGGTAAAATTATTATAGTAGTCATTCTCTACCACGATTTCTGTTGCGTACTTCCCAAAAAATCAAATAACTTATTCTGCTTTACATAAACTATTATTATCTGTGCCGAGTGTTTATAGATCAGGGAGATATGAACGTTTACACATACTCCTCAGCGTATATACGTTTTCGGTAAAAAAGGTGAGATTTGAATCAAAACATAGCGGGAGATAAATTACAAAAATGTTTACACAAAGAACAATTTGTTTTGTTGCAGAGCTAAATATTTTTATTCGCTGTGGTCAGAGAACATGATATAGCTTGGAGATTTATTTCCCAGGCGGAGGGTATTCCATATGCTCTTCTATTTCCTCCAATACGCTAATGACAATTTTTTTCGTCGAGAAATCGATATCGTTCAAGTTATTGAAGTCGTCGTCAGACCTTTTCCGTGTGATCTGGAACGGTGAATGAGAAATGATATAATCATAGTATTCTTCTTCGAAAGCCTCTTGCAATAAGCCGGCGAGCGAAGAAAGCGTCAATATAAACATAAGTGTTGAATAGTAACAAGAAAAAATCTATTTATGGTCTTGATATTAGCCCGTGAACTGAGAAGTAAACGGAGATGAAGTGTAGTTAACCCTACTATGACCGAGCTAACTTCCCAAATTTGAGAAGTTAAGGTTGACCGAAGATACTGAAGCCCTTATGAGTGGACAAGAGTGATAAGAGCTGGTTAGTGAGAGTTTACTGAGAATAACAGCGGTTACCAAGTTGGTCATCAAAGGGATGGCCAGGTTGAACCGAGGTATCTGACACTTCGAAGTTTACTTACCGACGTGATCTATAACGTGGTCTGGGGGAAAATTAGTTGGGATTTTGTGCTCCGAACGTCCACACTTGCCCCTAAGGGGACTCATTGTTCCAAGCCTCCCAAACACCGAGTCCACCTTTCTGACCTCATGCTCTTTTGTTTTGTAGCTGTGGGAAAGTCCAGCTCTTCAGTTATTTCCAAGTGATAACGGCTTTCCAATTTTTCTGAACATCCCAAAACATCCTTTTCCCACCTCTCAATTTACAATCCTCCCCACAACACCCAGCTCTTCCCAAACGCAGTCATCCATCATGGTAAAGAAGTGTATCAACGCAGTCTTATATCTCATTCAATTCGTCTATCTATATCTTCCTCTTTTTCGTGCACCCAACAATGGTTGAAATGTTATTGTGAGTTTTGGACCAACCCTTCAAGAAAGTGCAAACAACAACCGTAATTGCTGTCGATTGCAAAACGTTCGTTTCTCCTTTATGACGCAACCAAAATAACTAGCTGAGGAGTTTAAATACCTTCGCCACGATAGCCAACAACGACTGTGGGATGAGAAAAAACAACACTATTTACAATAATTACACTAAGACAAAAGCTACGGACATTCATTGACTACTTCACTGAGGACGAGTGACAAAGCAGTTTGGAATAGAACGGCGTTGACGATGTTGCTCGTTTATTTTGCTCTATTTTTGTATATCTTCAGGCTGTCGTTGGAGTTGAGCGGACCGATAATTCAAACTCCGTTGGGAAAAGTCCTCGGATGGGAACGGCGGACGAGAGGCGGAAGGATGTACCAGGCGTTCACATCCGTGCCATTCGCCCAACCACCCGTGGGCAAACTCAGATTTAAGGTAATACGAATCTTGGACATTATCAAGTATATATTGAAGTATCTGAATACATTTGTACTTCGTCTCATTGTCGGACATCCACCTCATCAAGTAGATGGACCATCGAAAAATCACAACCTATAAAATGGAAAGTAAAAAAAACACTGAACTTTTTTATTTATTTTGAAAACCTGACAACAGGAATGCAGTAGTGCGAACCATCCGAAATCAACGCAATCAGTGGATTAGCTGCAATCCTTCTGTCCACCCGTGGACACGTCACATTATGAGCCGGTTGCTCCAACGCTTGTTGAAATTTAGGCCAATGTTAAACGGGACGTCCCTGACCATGAAAACTGCATCGCCCCAACCTTTCTTAGCGTTATCGGGTTCGTACCTACCAAAATAAATGTACTTGTTACGCCAGTTTCTAAGATAAAAACCACAAATATTTAATTCACGAACTGTCCGGTGTTAGTGCCCTGACATTCTCGTCCAACAAATATAGACTGCTCAATGCGGACTACGTCCCAAGGACACTATCGTTTTTCCAAAGTCGTTTAATGCTTTTGATGAGTACACCGTTGGACAAATAAATATAAACTCAGGTAACATTATTTCACGAACCCGACTATACATTGAGTCAAAAGGAAGACAAATTAAACAGAAAGCACATAGTACATACAGAGGTATTAGAAAATCAGATAAAAGTTCCTTCCATTATTATTCACTTTCAATTCGTTGTAAACTAATCTTTTACACTGCGTACAAAACTACGTGAACAGGGATATATTGATGATCAGAAAAACATCATTCAGAAAACGGTACCGTTTACAGATCCTAAATTTATTGTGCTGTTCGTACTCACGACCTGGCCATTACTATGGAAGAGGTACACGGAGAATTGATGAAGCTATGAACACCATATTTAATCACTTTTTCAGAGTTATCATGTAAAAATTTTTAGAAATGGTTGGAAGGCGAAACGCAGTTGTTGTGAAATTCCCGTCTCCGAGATCCATTCAAGTCTATCCTGGTCGAAACATTTCGGTCCTCCGGCGCGAAACTCTTTGTGGCACGTCTGGTTACATCTATAGGTTCCGCTCCGATTGAAGCTCATATACTGTGCTGCTTCTTCGTCGAAGCAATGAATCAATTCTCTGGGATAGAGAATTCATATCAGGAATCGAAGATAAAGTACTCGGCACTAAATGGCACGACACAATCCGTTCCCGATTAGAGAATATGTGGACCATCATTGCTTTTCATCTTCCTCCTCTGATGAATTAGCTGTTCATAACCCGGTTGATCAGCCAACTCTCATAGCCTTCACGTGCAGAGTTCACACCTACTCCTTCTCTGACGCCAATCCTCTGAAAGACCTTCCACTCCGGGACGATTTCTTCGTTCCCATCCGTCAAGGGAGGCACCACCTCATCGTGTCTTTACCAATACCAAACGCTCAATCCTCCCGACATCTCCGCTTCCACAATCCCTCCAGGCACCCGCCCATTCTTCGCCACCATTCAAGAACCAGCAACCAGCGCTGCCGCCCTCCACTCCCGGTACAATGTTTCTGCATTCGCTGGATAAGAAGGCCACCGAGTCTGTCGTTACAGCACCTAATTGCCCTTGACTAAGGCACCTATTCGCTGTTCACAACGACCCCATCCGTGCGAGCTTCCAATAGTATCCATCGAAACGAAGCCCCATGTCACTCAAGATGTGTTGCTGCGCCCGTCAAACGACCGCTCCTGCCATCTTCAAATCGCTGTTGACCAATGTTTTTCATGGTAAGGCTCTGAATCGTGTAAAATGGTTCCCCAGAGTAGACCAAGGGCTCTAGCTCTTACGGGGCAAGCCTCTGCCCCATGTGCCCATATACCAAACTTTACTGCTCTCTCTTTCTCTTGCACCCAATGAATGTATTAAAACGTCATTGATCATATGACGCAGGACTTTATTCAATATTAACTAACATGAGATGAAATCGACGCAGCGGCTTTTATCTTTTCAACTCAGATAAGTTAACATCAATTAGGTGATAAATGTTGTATAATCCAGCTTGTTAGTGCAACTGGCCCTATAGATGCGATGGACAATTTATTGGAATCAAGAGTGCATGAACATATTCATGATAGTTTGGCCTGAGAATCATAATGTCCAAATCGGCATCCCCTGCAACGTAATAACGATTCATTTCAATTCTGCGCAGTGCATGAGAAGGAGGAATCCTAAATTCTTATATTGGGTTTTTAACCTCAGTTTTCCAATAAGGCTTTAGGTTAAACCCTTGGTTATCAGGGATTGTTCGGGGTAACGGAACTGGCTCAACATGTTTTCTTGAAAGACGTTCACGGATGTTGTAGAAGAACTCATACATCTGAGTTCAATTCTCATCGTATTACCTCTTTTTGACTTCTTCATTTTCTTCTTATTCGTTTTATATCATAATTTCCTTCTGTTAACGCAACGTTATAATTAATTTTATATGCCAGGCCCCGCTGCCACCTAAGAGATGGGAAGGTGTGTATGACGCCACGCAAGATATGCCGTACTGTACTCAGTATTACCCTATAGTAACACAACTATCCGATGCCCCAAGGAGCGCACAAGAGGACTGTTTATACTTGAACGTCTATAAACCAAAGGTAAAATACTGTTTCTGAGAGTTAATTCACTAGCTTTATTATAGAACATGACACAATGTTATGGGCCATGATTAACTGAAATGCAGTAATCTGTGTTTGTTGTGTTCAAGAAATCTACCAATAGATCGATGCCTGTGATAGCATATATATTTGCTGGTGCTAATAGGGTTGGATACGTTGGAGCACGATGGAATGCGGATTATATCATGGACGAGGACGTAGTTCTGGTGGAACCCAACTTTAGAGTGGGTGCATTAGGTATGGAAGTAAATAATCCTAATATTTGATCAACACGGTTTGAGTTGCCACGTAATTTTCAGGATTATTCATGTAATGCTTTTTTGAAGGGTTCGGTTCCAAGCGAAAACAACGTTTGTGAAGAGAGATGAGAGGAGCGCAAGTCTCAAGTGTCTTCAACAATCACCGGATAACTTCTTCAGACGGGTGTTCAGCCAATAGCCGTACCTTCTGTTCTTGATGTACGTTCCCTTCCTTCTATTCGGACTCGGTTCCTCAAAGCTCTACTTTTTAGAGCTATTTTTCCTCTCCTTCTGTAACTACAAACGTTATTCGTCGGTGACTGTTGGAGACCTGATGACAAAGACATTTTTGGAGGTGACGGGGAAGAAAGCTGATATCTGTCAGATGCATGTAAAATGACAGAAAAACATATTATCCTAATAGGCAAAGCAATGGAAATCATTGAATATGCCTGGGGCTGAGAGCAATTGAGTGATGCTCCACACCAGATAGTTGTTCACCAACATTTTTCTTTTATCATATCATTTGTGTACTCATGGAGTTTTCTCCTGAATTTCATACGTTCCAGGCCTCTTGTCATTGGGGGACAACTTCATACCAGGAAATTACATGTACAAAGACCAGGTTCAAGCTTTGAGGTGGATAAAACAGAACATCGCCTCATTTGATGGAAATCCCAATCAAATTATTGTAATGGGCGGATCATCGGGGGCATCGGCTGCTCAATTTCTAATGATTTCTCCTCGCAGTCGAGGTATTGTGGTTTTGATATTTGACAGCACCCAACATTACACACCACATTGCAAGTTGTACTAAAAGTTTTGGGAATGATAATTACGTTCACGGCGTGGCTCTTCGACGTTGACTTCAATGCAACACTCCAGATGTTCACAGCAGGGGCATTACTCCCACCAAACGGCACAAACCCGGAGGTGTACAGAATGCAGCCTCTCTCTGGTCTGATACAGATGCCGGGAATAATAACTGCAGGAACCTATCAATCTCCTGATTGTACGTCCATAAACGAGCAAAACGCGCTTCGGTTAATCCATCGATTTTTGGGAGCTAGTGAGAGTCTTTCTTCGTCATATATTTCAATATGCGGTAGTCCTTGTGCTTCCATCCTTCTCAGGGACCAGTATTACCAGGCGTTTCGATGGTCACCTTGAGGGCTCAATGATACCTCCACCTCCGATACCACTTTTTGAACTTCGCAAGATTGTGAAATGGAAGGCCTCACGAGTGCCGCCGAATTCGAGGGTGTCCTCAAGCGTCCACATGGTGAAAGCACCTCTGTATTCGACCTAAATGAAGTGTTACAATCGAAAATATCTGAAAAATCAGTCAATACAGCTAGGGTATTATCCATTTTCCACTCGGGGAGTGGAATATTTTTCTTTAGAAGGGAACGTGATGGCCTTTCTCGGCAAGTTATCCAAAAAGCCATGAAAGAAGTCAGAAAGTAGTCAGACGGTTGCCTTGAACAATTACAGATTCTTGAGCAGGATCAATCAAGCAGTGGAATCTGGTCTAGAATTCCGTCTTCATGGATGTCAGTTACTAAGAGCGTGTTGTCTGCAATAGCCATCACCAATATCTAAGGTTACAATTTTTTCTCCTGAAACTGATCCTGAACGTACCTGGTTTTGTGAAAAGTCTACGGGTCCGCAATTGTGTAAGTCGGTACAGTATCTCCGCCAAGTTCACGCCATTGACGAAGCCCTGAAACACACTAATGATAGAGCCTACGCTAGAGCATGTCATCTGGCGTGAGATAATGAGGAATTGGATGAGGTAAGTTGACGTAGCATGTAGATGAACCGTCGAAACAACTCAAAAATTATACAACGAAGGACGTGAACAAGCATGAACAGTCGCCAGTAATATTTTCAGAATGTTATGAATTTTTAATAGAATGGTTTCTTAGGACAGTGACGGAGATGCACTGGTGCACAGTATGCTACCAACAAAGGGGACTCCGAAAGATTGAGTTGTATCAGGCGCGGAAACTGGATGGTTTGGTTAGGTTGGGCTTTCGTAAACGGTAAACTCCAGGGTAGTGTACTAACACACTGGACCTCCTACATCTTATATCCCGAGCTAGGCAATGGGTTAGTATTTTAGAACACATTTTTTTCGGGTTTCGAAGAGGGACATTGAGTCTTGCCAGATGGATCAGCCACAACAACTGATGACAGTGGGTGCTATTTGAATTTCGGGATTTTATTTTTGAGAAGGCGTTGCGGAATGGCTTCCAATTGGTGTGGTTGTTCTTGTTTATTTGGTTATAGTGACTTGAACCCTGCCTTTGGCAAAACATGTTAGTCGGCGGTATAGTTAGTTCATTTTGGGAGTAAATTTCATTTTGATCGCCTTTAATCTACAGGGCTTTAGGAGTCACAATAGCTGTGTAGTAATCGTCACATCAGCTCACAGACGTTAGAGGATAAAATAATTATCTACCTTAATAACTTAAGGCAGTCATCGTAATCCAATTAGGTATTTTCGAGGTTTTTTCAGATTGTCTGTAGCGAATAGGTACATTCTAGTTGAGATACTGAGCTGTCCAATTTAAATTCAAAACACGAAGATTGGATCCAAACAAATGTTCTCACCAGTACTATGTTTTTCGACTAGACTTTTGCACCAAGTGGTGGCACACTGCGTTATTAACACAACACCACCAGGTTTGGATTTATGGCCAGAGTGAATTCCATTAACTTCTTTCATTTTTGATACAGTGTCCAACGACAATTGAATTAACCCTCAACACGCATTTCCATTTCAGATCTGGTTGCTGGTGGTGTTTCCCACTCGGCAAGCCTGTCCTATAATTCGTTTCCACAGGATGGCCGTGTCAAACATAACAGCATGAAAATAATTCGAAGCCTCGGCTGTGAAAGGGAAACCAGTCAAGAAATGTTATACTGTTTACAACAACAAGATGCTTTCGACATTGTAGAAGCCAGCTTCCCAATTGTGGCAGTACGTATACCACGTGTACTCATACGTGTGTCGTAGTAATTTAGGACAGGAATATTCACAACCTTAGGGAGTCATTGAATGATGTTATTAACGACACACTTGGGCTCCGATGCCACCTCTCACAGAGATTAACGGGTAGTGTCTGCTCACATTTTCAACTGATGACCGCTTGACAACAACTTTTGCAACTAATATGTAAATTTATTATTGCTCCAGTGTAAAGGTAGCTGTAATTACACTCACCAGTGATAATCCATGCATCGTGTGGTACTCCAATACCCAGATTCTTTCCCGTGTGGTGCAGTCAATTATGTATGTGAATTACACAATCTGTGTGAGCCAGCGTGTGGGGAACTGGAAGATGCACTAACGAATACGTGCTGATAGTACTTCGAATATTGATTACCATTAGCTTTGTCTGTTAACACTCGCAATTAGCAGCAGCGTTATACCAACTATACACAACACCACATCCCTTCTATAATTATATACAAAAACATATATGGTGTGGTTGCAGGACCCAATTAATTTAAACCTGGCGCTAGTTGTTGAACCGGATGAAGCCGAGGATGCGTTTATCACTGAAGTTATCTCCGCCAACATGTCTGACAAACCTTGGATAAATACGGTGGCTACTATAGAAGAACAAGCTATGGTTAATGGTAGGAACGTTTGCTGCTGCTAATGTCCCTGAATACCTTGAATTGCTCTGTACATTTTTGTTCGCCTATTACGCTGCTGTTTGTAGTTGTTCATGCTTAATTTCGAATGCATTTCAACACTCATAACGTTCATTGCAGCCATGGTGTTTGCCCCTCAGGTCATTGAAGAGGCCTATCAGGATATCGACAAGCACGTGACTGATTGGTTGAGCAAATGGTTTGAAGATCCTTATTTAGTGGGAGAGAAGAAAAACAAGGTGATGGCCAGGTACTTTGCCAAACAAGAGCCAATAAGAGACTTCATGTGGAGCTTGGCGAAGGTAAAGTGTCGTTCGTTTCTGGTGTTGTCAACCCTTGATATTCCAAACTCGGGGAGTGCCTTGGGAAAACTAGCCAACTAAAATCTCAACAGCACAATCCCTCCCCAATAACAGTAATTTAATTTATTCCGTTGACTCATTTTCCAGAGTTACCGAATTATGTGTAATATTTTTTCAGATGTACTATGATCCGGAAATCTTATACGCTAGTATCCACAACAGCCTGCAGCACAATGGCCCAGTGTGGATGGGCTACCTGGAATACAAAAATGAGCAATCCCCATATCCGCCGTATCCTTTCAATTGTAATAACCTAATTTATTATTTATATAAAAGATTAAGTTGACAATGATGAATATTCAGAAGTTGGCTGAAGTGTTAATGCTGAAAAAATCTCAACCTCTTCGTGACAGGGTTACCACACTTCCTGCCAGTCAGAATCCCCCAAGTATCTGTTGCGGTCAATTCGTTGTTGTTTGATGCCGATGAATTATGAAGCGACGACCTTCTAAGCTTTGGAAATGGGAAAAAAAATGAAAAATATATGGTTATAAATGTTGAAAATAAACAATCAATGAGTGTTAGGATAACGTGGGAACGATTTCATGTAACTGCAACTATAACCTGGCAACAGGGAAAGGTGGACAACGCTTGATGCTGAAATTTTGGGATGCATTTGGGTGTTGAAAGAGCTACAGCTTCATAGGCTTCTCTAAATGTACGATTTATTATGTAAGCTAATATTATTACCATTAAAATGTTTAAATTTGCTCGAGTAATGGAAGGATTGTGAAGACAAACGAGTGCAGTAGCAGGAGTAGCGATTTGCATATGTTAACAGTATTTACGTCTTGTGTTGTGCGATAAGGAGAGTTACTTCTCAATAGACCAATCAATAATAAGATGAGACGAGAGAAGCGGACAGTTACCGGTTAATCTTGCGCAGTAGTTATCTTAGTACTTCCTAAACATCTCTTCCACCTCATCTTCTGCTTCTGTAATACGTGATTCCCTCACACATACTTCAGTCAAGTTAGTTCTCTTTCGCATGCTGAAATGTTCGATTGACCAAAATGGTTTCGTGTCGTTGTTTTTTAGTCGCTCATCACGCTGAGCAGTTGGAGTTGTACTTCAACCAAACTGGAGGGTTTCGTACGACCCCCAAAGCATCACTACGTGACGCCATCGTGTCGAGAAGGTTAATTCGGACCCTCGCGAACTTTGCCCACTACCTGTAAGTGGACCGATTCCAACATATTTCCATTTCGGGCTCACTCTAGAGGAACGGTTGATGGAACATTTCATGCGTTTTCAGACAACCGACCCCACCAGGATCATCTAAGGACTGGCCACAGTACCGCGGCAAGGAAATTATGAGGACCACTTTTGAGTCGGATATGTTAAGTGACCAACGGACCATCGACGGATTGATGGACATTTACCGATTTTGGGACGATATCCTCGGATGGCGAACGCAACTCCCTTGTTGTAATAGCAGGAAGGCTCATGTGTAAAATCGTTTAGTTATGGTAATTCATTGAAGTGCTTCCCCTGGGTTTATGTTCATGGCTCATTACTTCAAGCCCTACATCCGATTGAAAATACTGTAAAGATATGTAAAGCTGTTAGCAAATAGGTGGTTGTACTTTTTTAATCAATAACAAAATTCTCAACTTTCAACAAGTCATTATCTCACCTTACCCTCCTCTTCTTTAATCGGCCTGACGTTCGCAGCTGTTAGACGATTAACATGTAATCGCCTTTTCGTGTAATCAAGTTTCACATCAAACAGCACGTCATTGATTCGCTTTTCGATGACCCACGGACCGGTCCAAGTAGGCTTGAGCTTTGGGCAGATCCCTTTCTTCCTTCTTGGGTCATATACTTAAACCCAGTCGCCTTCCTTAAAGGTGGGTGATCGAGCTCTACGCCCGAATGCTTCCTTCTGAGTTCGCGTCTTCAACCAGGCTTCGTTTCGAGCCAACTCCCCTACTTCAAGTTCTGTTTGCTGACCCGCTACGTCTGTTGATGGTCGAATCATTTTCTCTTGCAAATACGGGGACGCAAATCCTGGCCATATATTAGCTGAGCTGGAGAAAAGGCAGTTGTATGGTGGGGTGCCGAGCGGTATGCTATCAGGAACTTTAGTGTCAGGCGCTTTAGTGTCTCAATCAGTTTGATTTTTGTTCACGAACATTGCCAGGTGGTTCGTGAGAGATCAGTTCAGCTGCTCTACAAGACCAGATGACTGTTGATGCAATACTCTCGCCCGTGTACGATGTACCACAAGAAGATCAGACACTTCTCTGACCAACTTGGACTCAAAATTTCTTCCATGGTCTGTGTGAATATCAAATGGGACTCCGACGCGACAGAACACTATCTCTATCAATGCTGAGGCTGTAGCTGCTACCTCCTGGTCAGGTTCACAAAAAGTCTCAAGCCGCTTCGAAAAATAGTCCGCCGCTACGACGACATATCGGTTCCCACGCTTGGTGAGAGAGAATGGTCCCAAAATATCAACTGCCATCCTCTCAAATGGTGCGCCATCTACCTTCTGCTGGAGTGGTGCTGATACGTTTGTTCCTGGTCCTTTATATCGCTGGCATTCTAGGCATGACTTGCACCCAGCTCTTTTGACTTCTTCAACCCACTACTCGCAATAATTCTCCAAAAATCGGCCGGTTGTTTATTTTCTTTGAATAGCTCTCCATAATACCGCACCTTACCACTGTGCATTTCCTGCTGCACTTTATTCCTAAGTTTCCTGTACTGGTTTTTCACTTCACTGTCTCCATTTTTACTTTCCTTGGCTCTACAAAGTAGAAAGGACTAAAAAAAATTTGAGTTTAAAGTCTAGGTGTGTGTGTGTGTGTCTGTGAACGATTTTTAGAAAGAACCACCGTACCAAATTAGCTGAAACTTGATGTCTAGCCTACAGGTTACCATGGGACGCAAAAATAAGAGTATGGGCAAAATCCAACGAAAGTTAACTATAGTTATCATGGTGCTCAAAACACCAATTTTTTGCTCAAAAACGGCTCTAACGATTATGGTTAAATTTTTTATATTGATAGCTCTCAATAAGGCAATTATCAAAATGTTCGACGAAAAGAGTTTTTAGCGCGGTTTTTCCTTACAAATTGGAATGTTAGTAGAATGTTAAAAAAATTGGTATTGCAATCCAATCGAATACCTGTAGGGTGAGTGTTTAAAAATGCTCATGAGGTACATGGGGGTCACTCCAGAAATTCCTGAGTTTCAACTACCGTTTCGCTTACTCCCAGTTCTAAAAGTGTTTACCCAATAACTCTGCAAAAGTAATTACTATCCTTCTTCAAAAAATTTGTGTTTACAGTCTCATTAATTCTCTGTGTACGGATTGCTCAATAATGATCCTGGAATGAGTACGAGCAGCATAATAAACTTCGGAACTGTAAGCGCTACCGCTTTCTGCTGCTGTTAAGTGTTGTTTGACCAAGTTCAAATGAACTGAGTGGTAAATGAATTGATTAAGTAGACAAAGCCATATAGACAGTGAATTGACGTAGAGCAAAGGAAAGTGGTGTGTTGCAACGCACCAGACCCTGTACAACTTGACCCTTTCTTTCATTAGGCTCCTAATCGTATCTGATGTCCACGGAGCCAGGAGATGCTTTGGCTTTATTTTTACATACGTACAGTGTCCATTGTATATTTTAGTAATCGTATCATTTACCAATTCCACCTTCTTATTAATGTTGGCTCCTTTGTAGACAGCGCTCCAGACAGTCGTGGGTTTTGCCTCGTCCATAAATCGCTGTTTATCGAAATGTTTCTTATCGCCATGATATACTTCTTTTCCATACGAGGCGACTTAAAATTCAGTGAACAAAACCAAGTCATGCTGACCATACGTCCTGACTACCGTCATATCATTCACTAGGATTAAATCAAGCAGTGATTCCGAGTTAATCGCATGACGGGTGGCAGCAAAAGGCAGATACGTCACGTTCAGGGATTTCAGCGGCAATGCGTGCTGAAGGCTATACGACGATGTCACCAGCAAGTCGTAACACAACTACATGTTGACATTTTATGTCTTTACTTTGCTACATAAACTCGAAAATGTAACGCGGGAGATGTTACGCGGGATATGTAACGGAGAAGCGTCACGAAATTTGTTTTGGGTTAAGTGCATGGTAACGTCTGTTACAAAATCTAACGCTTGGTAACATCACACGTGTTTTAATAACCTCAGTGACTAAGTGATGTCAATTGCAATTGACGCGGCCATTATATCGAAAGCATCAACGAGCACAATCAAACGTAGTTATCATTACATTAAAAAAAGACAAAATGTTCCTAGTGGTTGCGTACGAAAGCTGTACCCACCGTTTGTGTAAAGATTTCTTTCGCGCCCGCCAGCCTCAATTTTGTTCCATCTTTCATAACCTAAACCTTAATCTAAGTTAGAAATCAGCAGTCTTCCAAATGTCTGTGTAAATCTGAAGAAAACCCACAGACAAGTCAGACGTCTGCCTACGCCCTAGGGCTAAGGAGAGTAAAAAGCAACGAGGCGATCACATCAAAAACGCTATCAATTTTGCCAATTTTCGGGGGCCGGTATACGACGCCGATTACCAGGCTTTGCATTTTTACTTTCCGCTACCCGAAGGGAAGGAAAGTATAGTAATCGGCCCAAAAAAAAATTTGGGTTTTCTTCAGATCTTTACGTTTCAGACCCTACTGAGTCTAAAAAACCTAATTTCGGCGCGTGGTCCGTATGTGTATGTGTGTGTGTGTGTGTGTGTGTCTGTAGTTCGATTTGCGGGAGAACGGCTGATCCGATTGAGCTGGTTCTTTTTTTGTTTTGTTCGTTATTTTTTGTAGACACCAAAATAAGGTTATGGGCGATTTCGGCCGATGGGAAGGGAGGGTGGGGGACAAAAATATACCAAAAACTAGGGTTTTTCGCATTTTTCTCGAAAACGGCTCTAACGATTCTGATTAAACTTTCAAATTATCTTCTCCTAATCAATACCTAACTTTTCTTCCCTATACATATCTCCATGAAAATACGGTGAACGGAGATATAGGCCCCTGAAGCAAAAATAGGTTTTTTACGCTTTTTGGCGAAACGGCTTCAGCGATTTCCACCAAACTAACAGGATGTTTTCAAATAGTTATTACCTACATATTCTTTCCAATAAATGTTCCTGTGACGGTCCATTGAACAGAGATAAAAATCAAAATGTCTCAAAAATAACGTTTTTTCTAACATTTCCGTAAATTCCAGGGTAAATTTTTCACCAGATGTGATAAATCCTAATGGAGTGTCTTTGCGTTACCCATACCCACATTTTGTTACTATAATTTACCATTCTGCAAGTATATGTTGAACGGAGATATAAGCCAAGTTAACTCAGAAAAGGATTTGTCGAATATCAATTTATCGGTATTCCAATCTTCTCAAAAACGGTTGAGACGATTTCGATCAAACTTTCGGAGTACTCTCAGCTAACTAGTCCCTACATTTTGTTCTCTATAAATGTTCCTGTAAAAATGCGTTGAACGAAGATATAGCGCCCGCCTATGTAGGTGGTGTTCGAAATTACGGGGGTGGCGGAAAGTTGTGTGTTGCTACGCACCAGATATTTTATGTGAGTTTAATGAAAAAATATTCTGGGCTCTTCGAATATTGAGGATCCGATGAGCATAGCTCCCGGAAATTCCAATTCGTGTTTACTAAGAGAGCAACACGTCCTCGCCCCTTCACTACTCTGTCGTTTCTCACCCAGGTATAATCGTGAATTTTCACAGCGTTGGACCTGATCTCTGGTTTCAGAAAAGTTTCTGATATTGCCACTATGTCTATCAGATTACCTTGAAAAATCTCACACAGGTCTTCCACGTGTGCCATTACGGATTCCGCATTTACGTTTGCTACGTTAAGCGACTTCTTTGATCCTCCTATTTGCTTCTAAACCGAATATCCATCCCATAAACAAACATGAAGATCCACATATGATCAACAAGCACGAACAGACAGAAACAACACAAACAACTACTAGGAAAAAATAACACATCAGGACACAACTCCGAAAACATACTATAAAAGAAAGGCTGTCTATAGTAATAAATAACTCATGGTAAGAGACTACATAACTACGTGTACAAACTAAAGAAAAATGACTAACTACATGAATAAATTACACATGATAACAAACAACATAACTTCGAGAACAACCTAATGAAGAAAGATTGACTACATTAATAAATAACAGGTAAGAACAAACTGCATACATGCGAGAACAAACTAAAGGAGAAAAATTAACTTCACAAATAAATAACTGGTGAGAACAAGCTAAACAACTCCGACGCCCAACTAGAGAATTTTGTTTCAATACGTGGTTACATTCATACTGGAAGCTTCTGCCTACGATCGTGCCAGTATTTACTTTCCGCTACCCAAAGGGAAAGGAAAGTATAGTAATCATGTCAAAAAAAATTTGGGTTTCCTTCAGATCTTTACGGTTTGAGGCCTAGTGAATCTAAATACCTAATTTCGACTCGTGGTCCGTGAGTGTGTGTGTAGCTCGATTTGCGAGAGAACGGCAGATCCGATTGGGTTGGTTCTTTGTTTGTTTTGTTCGTTATTTTTTTTAGACATCTAAATAATGTTATGGACGATTTCGGCCGGATGGAAGGGGGGGAGGGACGAAAATGTACCGAAAACTAGGGTTGTGCGCCTTTTTCTCTGAAACGGCTTTAACCATTTCGATTAAACTTTCAAATTATCTTCTACTGATTAATACCTAACTTTTCTTCTGCATACATATCTCTATGTAAATACGGTGAACGGAGATAAAGGCCTATGAAGCAAAAATAGGTTTTTACGCTTTTTGGCAAAACGGCTTATCACCAAACTTCCAAGATGTTTTAAAATAGTTGATACCTACATATTGTTCCCAATAAATGTTTCTCTGACCGTCCATTGAACAGAGATAAAAATGAAAATGTGTCGAACGTTTTTTCGAACATTTCCGTAAATTCTGGGGTAAATCCGTCACCGGATGTGATAAATTCTAATGGAGTGTCTTTGCGTTACCCATACCCACATTTTGTTACTATAATTTACCATTCTGCAAGTATATGTTGAACGGAGATATAAGCCAAGTTAACTCAGAAAAGGATTTGTCGAATATCAATTTATCGGTATTCCAATCTTCTCAAAAACGGTTGAGACGATTTCGATCATACTCGCGGAATACTCTCAACTAGTCCCTACATTTTGTTCTCCATATATGTTTCTGTACGAAGATTTAGCGCCCTCATATGTAGGTGGTGTTCGAACTTAAAGGGATGGCGGAAAGTTGTGTGTTGCGAACACTACATGAGAGAGAGAGAGAGAGAGAGAGAGAGAGAGAGAGAGAGAGAGAGAGAGTGAGTGAGATCAGGGAGAACAACTAGGGGGGAGAATTAGGGGCATTAGCCCCTCTCTTCCATTCTCCCTGGAAAACAAACATAACTGCATTTCCTCAGCTTTTTTGCTCATATGAATAGTTTTATCATAAACGTATGTCGTGTGCTCGCAGACTAGCTTACAATATGCAAATAACTGCTAATTCACTAACACATTCATACCAGATACATTAAATTCGTGCAAAATAAATTACTTTCACGCTAAATAAATAACTAACACGCTCAGTCACACACCATTCATACCAGCTGGTTGAGGTGGGTGAAAAAGAGATTTTCTGGATCTGTTCGAACGAAGAGGAAAACGACTCGTTGAGTCTCTGGGAAGTATGTGGCTCTGAATTTCCTTAGTTTGTTTATTATTCATTCAAAATAATATTTTTGGGATGCCGTAGGCATGAGAGGGCCCATCATTTTTTGATTCCAGCTCTTTTTTCTATACCATTAGTTCGCTGTGTAACCAGCTTCTGTTCTTTCGTAAAAGCCCCCTTATATTAAATTAAAATCCTACAAATGCACCGGGAGAGCAATGAAAGAATAAGTGCTTACAGCGTGATTATTCAGTGCCAGAAAAGGAGCACCTTGTGAGGACTCTATTTGGCTTTTAGTTATTACACAACTGACTTAACCCACAGTCCACTAATTTCAATGAATGTGAGTTTCGGTATGGGTCTCGGTCACGGCACAAACAGCCACCTCAAATGCATACTAACAATCCATGGTTATGTAATTCCGCAAGTTGAATACGCATCGCGTGTTATCGCCTCAACCTCCCGCAGGCGCTACACCCATCAGTAATGAAAACTCTCAACCTTCCTCGAAAGAGAACCGTTTAGTAGAGTGATCTAACGAGATAAATTTACCGTAACTATGTCGTATTCAAAAAACCAAACTTGAGTCAGCTTCAAAAATGCAGAAATAATATTTCATTTTTTTCAACAAGCCTAGTAGCTGTTTCTTGTTACATGTAACAAGCCTGTAGCCGTACACCAGGTGGCACCATCTGCTGATAACCGCTCTTGGAACGCACAACGTTCATTGTAATCATCCTACATCTTCAACAATCATGTCGAAAACAATAGTTGTTCAAGTCTATTTCTACTCTCATAACCATCATCGCATTCATGCGGCTTACCCCTCAGTTTGCTTAAGAGGCCCATAAAGAAATTCATGCCCCCGTGACTAATTGGTTGAGCGAATGGTTCGAAGATCCTAATTTGGTGAGAGAGAAGAAAAAAATATAATGGCCAAGTACTTTACCGGAAAGAGTCAATTGGCATACGTGAAGGTGAAGGTGATACATGATTTGTTCGTGTGTAGCGTTGTTAATCCTTGAAATTCCAAATTGGTGGAGTGGGAGGACATTGAGAAATGTAACAGCAATATCATCAGTGCAACCGGTACCATAACAATAATTTAGTTTGTTCCATTGGCTGAATATTACAAGCGACTGAACTATGTTTCACAAGATATCAGACATGTTTACACCAATATGCACAACAACCTGGAGTATGATGGCTCAGTGTGCATGGGCTACCGGGAATACGAAAATAAGCGATACCCATTCCCGCCGGATCCCTACAGTTGTAATTACTCAATTTATTATTTAAATACGGTTGATGATTGAAACATTCCGATGTTGTTAGTACTGTTACGAAGGGGGGGGGGTTGGAAATGTTTGGGGAGCCGCTGACCCAGGCAAATATTACAGCGATCACGAGCTCAGATCCATTGCCTAACTTTCGCCAGATTACGTATCTTCCTCTATACTCACTAGACTACGACCACTGGAGTACTTATAATGGGGCTCAGGCGGTACAGTAGTGTTCGTGCTGAAGAAATCTCGACCTCCTGGTAACAGGAATATTAGGTCACAACTCTTACCAGTCTGAATTTACCAAGTCTCTGTTACGGCGGATTCGATCTTTGATCGCAATGAATAATCCAGCCACCCGACGGAAACTGAAGCTATAACTGTAACACAGAAGGGCGAACGGCGATTATTGCACAGTGATATTTTAGATAATGTACTTGCGACTGTCGAGACTTAACAACTTTGGATGGATATTCGTGTGATTGGGTTTGGTTTTGGAGAGAGCTGGAGCTTGATAAGTTTGTCTAAATTCACGATTAATTGTGTTAGCAAATACGATTACTCTTAACAAATTTGTCTTTCCATATGTAATTGAAGGATGGATCATGAACTCAAACGAGTGCAGTAGCACGTGTTGGGTTATCAATATCCTACCGGGATTTAGATTTTGTGCAATATGCCAAAAGTGAGTTGAAGAGACGGAGAAAACCTTTCTTTGCGTTGAATCCATCTTCGTACCTTCCAAACATATCGTACACCTCGCCAAGTTCGCTCTCTCGTGCAACACCGAAATGCTGGCTCAGCCTTACGAATGTTGTGTTGTTGTATTTTATTTGCTCATCGTGGTGGGCAGTTGTAGTTGTATTTCAACGGAACAGAAGGTTTCACTACGACTCCTAAAGGCCTTTTAATAAGAACTTCGAACTTGTAATGTCTGCCCCAGGAGTTCTCAGAGCTCTCCTCTTCCAAAAAACTTCGCCAACCTCGCTGTTCGGTTCGTTTGATGGCGCGGCGGAAGTCATTTTTCTCTTGGATGAAGGCAGTCCAGAGTATGGCTCAGGCATCAGGGTAACGAGTGTGTTGGTACATCCTTCTGGCTTATTTACACTTTGTTTGAGAGGATGCAGAATTGAACTTCTTCTTGAAGCAGAATGCAGTGCTCTTGTGAATGGGTCTACTTTGTTGTTCACCCCGTCAGGAAGGGGCAGTTTGCACTATTAGGTCGGCGTCTGCAGCACGCAGTTCACGTTCCAGTGCGGAATCGCTTTTCACGCGTGTCTTTGCAAAGGATGTTGTTATCTGCGATGATAAAGTCGATAACCATGTGATCTCTCTGCGTTGCATCTGGTATGACCCGTCAACCCTGCAATTTGAGTACCAGGGTGTGTGACACTGCCGTGGCGCCTATGCACGACCTTCCTTCCGGCCCATCATAGGTCGCCCCAGTCATGGGGTCTTTGGCAACAACCAAGTGGTACTTGGTGAGCAACTCCATATACACCTAGCCCTCCCCATACAGGGTGCTCTGGCGTTTGCATCAGCACAGACAAGCATCTCGTACACCTCGCCAAATTCGCTCTTTAGTGCAACGCCGAAATGCTGGCTCAGCCTTACTAGTGTTGTGTTGTTTTAGTTGGAGTTGTATTCCAACGGAACTGAAGGTTTCACTACGACCTCCAAATACCTTTTAATAAGAACTTCGCACTTTATTCACGCAAGACAGACCCAGAGTCGAGTAACGGGACAGGCTGAAGAGAACTGATTGACTGAGGCTTCACTACTTCTGTTTATTTGGGATTAGATGTGCCGTTTGCAAGTAGCACCTTGGGGTTGGCTCACAAAAAACGGCTCAAATAAGCAGTAGACGTGTAACGCGATAATGTGGGATTGAGAAAAACAGTACAAAATTAACCATAGTTATCATAGTGATTCATATTGTTATTTTATATTTTTTCTAAAACTGCTTCACAGACTTCCATCAAATTATTTTTGTGACAGTTGATAATCCCGTAACAATAACGTATAGTTACAATACATGCAATACACACACAGATGTACATACATCTCTGGGGCATTTCGTAGGTTCGCTTTTAGTGGTGTGAAGTAGGATTTGTTTCTTCACACTTAGTTTCTTCGTTGTCAGCCTCTCTTTGCCTCCCCCCTTCGCATAAACCACTAAAACGAGTACTATGAGGGCGTCCCGCTCAATGGCAAAGCCATGGCAGTGTGCCTCCGATCAGAGAGACGTCTTAATGCGGCAGTACGCACGTGCGGCTGTGACAGAAGACACAGAGTTGAGACGTAAGACGGGCGTATCCGGACGAATTGAACAGATTGGAAAGTTCCCTCCGATATACTATGTATTCTAATTAAATACAATTCGTTGATAGGTGGTTTATTCTACAGACAGTTCAAAGTAACAAGAAATTTCCTAACCTCTTGATGAAAATCTAGTATAGGGCAGTTTTTGCTTATGTACACAAGCCAAATGTCACTATCATTTTCAGAAAGAATTGTGGCACCAGTCCAATCAAGTGCCTATAAGACGAGCGACGATTTGATAATGGTCATGAAATGTATACGAGCTATTTCAAAAAAATCTGTAGTTCAACTACCGCCGTCGCACTAATATTTCTCAGAGTTTTTATCCTGTATTTCTGGTTTAGGTTCGTAATAATAATATAAGAGCAAGCCTTCTTCTTCCACTAATAATTACTCTAGTTGGATTTCCATTACGCTGCACGTACGGCCTCGATTCAACGTCAGGTAGCCAGTTTGAGTTTTGTCGTCCCGCAACACCGGAATGTATTGCGTGTTGTCGGGTCCACGCCTAGCAGGCGCTGCGCAGATCAGCATGTGAAACTCTCAACTACTAATCTGAACTGTGTAACCTTCCTCGAAGATTGTCGTATCAAAAACCGTTGTGTAATAATTTTCAGCGTTTTCGTTTGGTTCCCCCCGTGCTCATGTTTTTTGTGCCCCGAGGTTACATTTTTCTTCCCGATCCCTGTTCACATTTAATTATTTAAACACGATACTCACCACATACACTGTTAGGAACTCAAATCGCCAACTCCGATTTTGCATGCAGCCAACCAGACCATCCCTTTAACCATTAAATAACTGCACTCCTTCCCGTTTCACATCCACCACACCAAAATTTCCCGATACCGCTATTTGATGTTTACTTTCCATTATCAGTTATGCCAACAGAGCAGCAGAAATTCCAGCACACTTTTGTTCTTAAATCTGACCAACTGCGCTGCCCTCAGAAAAAACTACTGGAGGGAATGAGGTTGTAACCTCTTCCGTTTTTATTATTATATTTTTTTTTCCATCACTATTATTGTGTCAGACATTGTTCAGTTCACTATGGATACTGGGATTGTTTATTCGTTCCCTAGTGATCTGAGTTCAATCTCCAAGTTTCAGTTCTATTCTATTCTAGTCAGTAATATAAAAACTTTTATCGAGTTTATCGTTGCGTGTTATAATTATTACTCACGTTATTAGTCCACAACAAATTGGCGACGAGGTAAAACCTTTTTTTCGTTTTCCACCGACGAAATCAATTGCTGTTCTACTCGCACGGGAATCCCAAGCGAACACGTTTTTGCATCACAACCACTTACGGTAATTATCAATTCTCTTCACTGTTCGACGCCTTCTACTAAGAAAGGGCCAGCGTCACAATAGGCCCATACGCGGCCGCAGTGACAAAGGGACTTGTCCCACACGCCCTCGGAGGAAAAAAATTCTCTTTTCTGTTCATTAATCAACTATCATGGACGTAACTCAATTCAGAGCCTTTTTGGAACACCAAAACATTCTTATGACAAAATTATTCGAGTCACTCCAATCAACGAGAACTTCGCCTTCGACAACCAGCTCATCGTCAAACTCAAATACAAATACACAAGGGGGGGTACTTTCTCCCCTCCTGTGGCTACTGGTGGCTGACGAGCTGCTGGAAACACTGCAGCTTGAAGGCTACGAAGTGGTCGCATACGCGGATGACCTTGCAGTTCTGGTAAGAGGCCAATTTGCCT
Organism: Pachypeltis micranthus; assembly: GCA_020466155.1. Taxonomy (NCBI): domain Eukaryota; kingdom Metazoa; phylum Arthropoda; class Insecta; order Hemiptera; family Miridae; genus Pachypeltis; species Pachypeltis micranthus. The sequence continues at coordinate 47,907,353 of CM035770.1, read as the reverse complement.
CCACAGTGTCTGAAAGGATGCAAGGAGCTATAGATATCATCCAAGGATGGTGTGATAAGGAGGGATTGCATATAAACCCAACCAAGACCACCATGGTTTCATTCACCAAGCGAAGAAACCTAAATATAGTATCACCCACCATGCAAGGAGCAAGGCTCCATATAAGTACAGAGGTGAAATACCTTGGGGTGATACTGGATAAGCAGCTCACTTGGAATTCACATGTGAGATATGCACTGCACAAGGCAACTGCAGCCCTGTGGGCATGCAGGAGGCTGTGCAGCAAATCATGGGGCATTACTCCAAAATGATGGAGTGGCTCTATAAGGGGATAATAAGACCCCGTGTCACCTACGCCTCCACAGTGTGGTGGAAGGTAACATGCCGGCTAGCAGCTCAAGGGAAACTCCAAAAACTGCAGCAACAGGCATGTCTAGCTATTGCAGGGGCAATGAATACGTGCCCTACTGCTGCAATGGAAGTCCTTTTAGACATCTCACCTCTCCATATACATGTTCAGAGGACTGCTTACCTGGGAGCAGTAAGGCTTTTGCAGACAGGGAACATCTCCACCAGGGTTGAAGCAAGCCTCCAAAGAACAACTAGACAGTTCAAACTGGAAGAGGCTGTGGTCCTTGCTACCGACGTTATGTCAGAGCGAAAGAACTTTCGGCTGCCATTCAGGGTAAGTATCCACTCGCGGGAACGATGGGAGCAGGAGACGTTCCGGACCGAGGTGGGTGCCCTGCGGTGGTATACCGATGGTTCAGTCATGGGAGGCAGAGCTGGACTGGGCATTGTTGGGCCTAACTACAGTCTGGCTAAGCCACTGGGAGAGTACGCCACGATATTCCAAGCTGAAATCCTAGCTATAAAGATCTGCGCGGAAGAGATCCTGTCTAAGGGACTCAAGGGCAAGCAGATCTACATATTCTCGGACAGCCAGGCCGCATTATAGGCCATCGCGGCCTATAGTTTTAGGTCCAGGCTGGCATGGGAATGCCTTCATGCACTCAAGCAGCTCGGCGCCCACAATAGGCTTTCCCTCATCTGGGTGCCGGCTCACAAGGGGCATGAGGGCAATGAAAAGGCTGACCACCTTGCGAAGAAGGGCACAGAAGCCCTACCCATTGGGCCTGAACCTCACGTAGGTATGACCAAAAGTCACCTGAAGCGTTTGGTGGCTCAATGGGAGACACAGGAAAATAGCGCCCATTGGCATCGCCAGCCACGACTTAGACAATCAAAAAGGCTTGTTACGCCTTCTGGTCAAAGGGCGAAGGCGATGCTGACACTCTCTAGGAGGGACTTGAGGGTCTTGATTAGCTTCCTCACCGGACACTGCCCACTCAGAGGCGGTGGAATGCAGACTCTGTGGTGAGGAGGACGAGACGGCGAAGCACATCCTATGTGAGTGCCCTGCCTTAGCAGCGAAACGCTTTGGATTCTTTGCCCAGGGGATTATTGAGCCCCACATCATAGCAGAAGCTGCGGTGAAGGACATACTCGGCTTCATAAAGGGGGCGGGTATGTACGACGCCTTTTACTAAGGAAGGGCTAGAGTCACAATAGGCCCACACGTGGCCGCAGTGACAAAGGGACTTGTCCCGATGCCCTCGGGAGAGAAAAAAAAAAAAAAAAAATACAAACACAGCTTTCATACCGAATTTCGAAACATTTGACCCCTCCAAGGAATCATTCAAAACATACAAGCAACGATTCGAAAATTATCTCGAGATGAAATCAATATCTGGAGACCAGGCTTATTGCGCGCGCTTATTGTTAAACTTGGTAGGGGCCAATACTTTGACATGATTGCTGCATTGGGCTCTCCCAAGAATCCAACACAGCACACTTACCCGGAACTAATGGCTCTGCTCGAAGCCAATCTATCCCCTCCAAGAAACGAACTCGTTGCTCAACACAAATTCCTTTCAATTTACCAGCGGGACAATCAAACGATTGCAGAATTTGTGACTTCTCTTCGTTCTGAAATAGGAGATTGTAATTTTATATCTCCCTGTGAGTGCAAGGCTTCGATCGCTGACATATTTCTCCGGGCCCAATTCGTTAGGGGTCTCAATTCCGCCGCAATTCGAGAAAACGTCCTCCAATCGAAAAAACCGTTTTCACCGAAATAGTGACGGACGCCATTGCGTTGGAAACTTCCAAAATCGACTCGCGAGTACTGGCTCCTAAACCAACCACACCCACTGATATCAACAAATTAACATCACGGACTAATAACACTAGTCAAAGCAAAAAGAAACAACCAGGTTCACGGCATCGATCGCAATCAAGACAAAGGCCCAAAATTGATTATTCTGCTCTAGGCCTTGACGGAGTTTGTTTGAGATGTGGAAAAGGTAATGCCAGCTAAACGGTTCAAACGAGGCTACTTCAGAGGTGAATGAGACTATCATTCTGATTCAAGCCGAGTCAAAATACTGTAAATATTCAAAAAACACTTACCAGTTCCAAGCCCTTTTAGTGTTAATAAAAGGTTTAAGTTCAATTAAGCACACGGAGAAATAGGAGAATATAACTCTGTACTCGTAAGAAAAGTCAGTTTTCTATATGACACAATACTTTACGCAAGCGATGCGAGAAAAAAGGAATGGGGACGAGGCGAAGCCGAGACATCATCGGGAACCGAACCACCTGAACATCTGGTAATCACCTACTAGAGAGCGTCACACATTCCACATGTGAGTCAAGTAATACATACGAAATATACCATGCACCATCGTAATGAACAAACATTCAGGGTCAATTATTCGAACGAGCAAATAGTACTCCAATTCAAAAGAGCCAGCAGGCACAAAGTACTAATCACTCGGATCGACTTTTGATTGAACCGGCATCCCCTATGGTTGTCCAAATTCGGACTATGCCTCACTTTGAGGACCTTATTCCGACAGGTAACCATATAGCAAAAGACTGCCGGACTGACAAATTAAAATTCAAATGTTCTGCTTGCAACCGCACTGGCCATGGGGCCAAGGTTTGCGTGACAACATTACTCAACTAGACATCAAATTCTCGCTCCACCCACCAGATTCAAGAACAAACTCAAGCTGCAACCTCTGACTCAATCCACGGATATGGAGTTAGTCACATTGTGGACATCAACCATAATTTTGACTCCTCTTAAAATTGTGACCGCTATTTTGTCATGGTTAATATCAATGAACAACCAGTAAAATTTGAAGTGGATTCAGGATCAGCCTACACATTCCTCCCACGTGATATCTTTAATGAACTCAACCTTAACACACCTCTACAACCTACCTATTGTATTCAGGTCGTATACCCAAACAGTTTTTGTTCCTGATGGCACAATCGACGTTCTTGCTCGTTACAATGAAACAGAAATCAATGACGAAATTTTCATTGTTCCTAACAATTTTTCAGCCATCTTGGGATGGACTTGGATCAGGAAACTTCACATCAACCTGCAAAATATTGACACCAGTCAAACCCAGTTGAAATCAAACTCAAACTTCGAAACGATGCTAAACCAGTCTATCATCGTGAACGCAGTGTTCCCTATGCACTTGAAGACCTGAAATGACTTCACCTGAAATGAGATTCACTAGAAAATGCAGGTGTCGCCACAAAAGTCGAAACAAGCGACTGGGGTTCACCACTAGTGGTCATCCCAAAACCAGACGGGAAAGTGCGCTAATGCGTTGACTAAAAAATTGGAGTCAATGAACGACTGATCGACGCTCACTACGCTGTTCGCAAAACTGAGTATATTTTGAGCAGTTTAGCCAAATCTCGGTTCTTCTGCCGCCTAGACTTGCACAAAGCGTACCTTCACCTCGAATGTGACGACGAATCAAGCAAAATTCAAACCACCACCACTCATCGGGGAACATACACGGTAAATCGTTTATCTTTTGGGATCAAGACTGGCCCCGCTGAATTTAACCGAGCCATCGATCAAATTCTTCGAAATGTTCCAAATTGTGAGTACTACTATGATGATATAGGAGTACATGGTGCAACCAAGGCAGAATGCGCAGCAAATCTGGCTGCTCACTTCAATCAACTACAGAAATTCGACTTACATCTCAGTCAAAGCAAATGCACGCTTTTTGCTGAACATATTGAATTCTTGGGACAACTGGTGCGCTTCGACAGTATTGAAAAATCTCCTATGAAGATTGCAGCGGTTGTCAACATGCCCAGGCCAACATCTCTCAAATCCCTAAGAAGATTCCTTGGCATGGTGACATGCTATGTCCGCTTCGTCCCCAATGCTTCAACGTTAACTGCACCACTTCAAGAACTGATCAAAAAGAAAACCTCATTCAAATGGACAATTCCAACAAGCACCAGTATCAGATATTACTGCCACTCCAACTTTACCTACATCGACTGCAGAAACAATGCCATGCCAGCCAGCTTTGCCTTTCTCCCCGGCTACCCCCAACACTTCACAGAACTCCGTACCAACTTTTATAAGAAGATCCTCGAGATCGAGAAAACCTCCAGCCTACCTGAAGGACTACCATTTAAATTGAGAGGGGGAGAATGTCATGTGTTTTATTATTACTCCGTTGTTAGGGACGCTCGTTTCCTTAACTACTTACTCAACTTTGATCCTCACAATTCCATTTCAATATGTGAAGTTCTTAATTCGATTAAAGCCTTAAGTTGAGAAGGTTTATTCATTACAGAAGTTAAGCAACTTTGCGATATCTCACTACGCCTGATTGAATCACCTACCTTAACGTACCAGGCTCTGAAAGAAGCTACCCATAAAGACGACGACCTATCAACTTTGCTCCAGCAACTCTGTCAAAACCGAGTTGACGACTCAGAATTTACCATAGATGGTGACATCCTCTTCCGTGGACCTCGTGTAGTGATTCCTCAATCAATGCAATCCGCGGTCTTGGGCGAACTTCATCAAACTCATAAAGGAACCACGAAAATGAAACACTTAACCCGACGCTACGTTTACTGGAAATCATTCGACAAAGACATTGAACGTTTAGTACGAGAATGCCCAGATTGTGCTAAGACTCAAAATAGCCCACCAAAGGCTCCATCCATGGATGAGCCCAGAGGGCAACTGGCAACGTGTCCATGTTGATAGGTCGCCGGTCCTTATCAAAATCATCACTTTCTCATAATGGTGGATGCCAAGTCTAAATGGGCTGAAGTCCTACCCTGCTCATTGGCACCAACATCTACTTCAACTATTGACCTCATGCAGGAAGTCTTTTCCAGAAACGGATTCCCTGATGTCCTCGTTAGTGACAACGCTACCATCTTCACCATGTGACCAATTCAAAAGCTCCTGTTTAGCCTCTGGTATTTCCCAAAGATTCATTGCTTCTGGCCACCCATCGACTAATGGCCTAGCTGTACGAAATGTCCAGACCTTGAAGCATCGTCTTGCTGCAATGGAGTCTGAGCCTCTTCCTATGAAAAAGAAGATCCTGAAAATTCTATTCCGATAAAGAGCAACGCCACTTTTCGACGGGAAAACACCCAGTGAAAATTTTCTGCATCGACAAATTCGAATTACACTGGATGCCCTCAAACCGACAACCATCGAAACACCGTCACCCCCGACCAGACCAGCCAGACAGCTCTCAGTTGGTGACAGGGTGCAGGCTCGCTATTTTCACAACAACAAGCTACAATGGGAACCTGGGGTTGTTGTCTCCAAGTTTTGACAGCTCCATTACTCTGTTAAATTGGACAACAACCACTTATTTAAGCGACACATCGATCAATTAAGACCTTTCAACACCAAACCAGTACGCGTCACGTTTGCCCCAGATCAAAACAATCAACCCTTACAACACCCACCGGAACACACCAACATTCAGCACCCTATACCTATTTGTGTCCCGCAGCAACCAACCGAACTAGCTAATCTGCCAGCTCAGGATGAGGAGCCCGAGCAGGTTACTCCAAGTCTTCGACGTTCAAACCGAATTCGTCGACCACTGTCATATCTTGAAGACTATGAGATTTCAATCTAAGCAAGGGAGGACTATTGTGTCAGACATAGTTCAGTTCACTATGGATACTGGGATTGTTTATTCGTTCCCTAGGGATCTGAGTTCAATCTCCAAGTTTCAGTTCTATTCTATTCTAGTCAGTAATATAAAAACGTTTATCGTTTATTCATTGAATAGTTGTTGTGGACTAATAACGTGAGTAATTATTATAACACGCAACGATAAACTCGATAGTATTCATCATCCTTCAGCTTCTTTTTGCGACCTCGTGTGTGTACTCACCGAACTTATTTAACCGTTTTGTTTTGCATCGTTTACGGCATCTTATACGGAGCTCATCTCCTGTCGTTCGGAATCTCACCACCATCCGGACGTGTTGGACAGCGACTCCTGACCACCCAACAGGGAAGACACCGGAACGGGTTTGAACGATTTTACGCGCTCCCTCAGCGTTCCCCAACTCGTGATTCCGAGTTGGATTTATACAAGTACCAGATCATTTTTTAAATTTATTTTGTGTTTCCCCAACCGCTAGTTCTGAATAAACTCTTTCAACTCCCCTGTCGCCCTTTGTAGTTGTCTGCGGTTGTTCAAATCAAAATACACCATCACATCACATGTTAGTTTCTGAAGCTGGTAAGCAGTGCGGGGTTAGAGCCAATGTCAAACGGCAGGCCCAGAGCATACTCAAACATATTGAAATTTAAACTCGTAAATCTGTTAAGATTTACTAAAAAAAAATGTCTAAACCACTTTCTTGCTCGAACGCTCGTAACGCAATAATTTTATTACAAATACAAAATGTGATTGATACAATGGAGTCGTAACGAACAAAACACATGTTCAATTTCGAAGTGAAGCCGACAAAAAGTTTAAAAACGACAATGCCTCAAGCCGTCACATCTCAACACTTTCCCTCATTGGAGATGTTAAGATGACTTTCATCCACGATCCCCAGTTCCTGACAAATTGTCCTGAGTCGAGGCTTGGCGAGAGGCTTCGTCAACACATCGGCCAGTTGAAACTCCGTTGTTATTTTCTCAACCACAATTTCCTTGTTCATAACTTGCTCACGAACAAAAAAATGTCGTGTACGAATATGTTTAGTGCGGCGATGAAACTCTGGATTCTGAGACAAACGAATTGCAGCTTCATTGTCAACATGGAGAACCGGCGTTTCCCTGAGCAGCTACTAATTCTGATAACAGGCGTTTTAACCAGACGGCTTCCCTTGCAGCTACCACTTCTGCTTCAGTTGTCGATATTGCAACTGACGTTTGCCGCTGACTTGACCAAGAAATGGCTCCTCCAGCATACATGCAAAGGGTGCCGTAAGTTGATCTTCCGATTTTGGTGTCTCCTGCGTGATCTGCGTCGCTGTAGCTCTCAAGGTTTCCCTTTTTGAAGTCTCGGCGGAAGAGCAATCCTTGGTTCTGTGTCCCATTTAAGTATCGGAAAATTCTCTTCACTTTAACACAGTCAGCTTATGATGGGTTTTCCAGTGTCCTAGAAACAACTCCAACAGCATAGGCAATGTCCGGTCTCCTAGCAGTCATGAGGTACATCAATGCACCAACTGCTTGACGATATGGGTACACACTGTTAACTTCTTCTTCCTCTCTTGCTTCTTCAGTCTTGTCAACTTTCCTGATTTTATATCTTCCTTCACTATTGACGTAGGAGCTGGTTTGCAGTCTTTCATCCCAAAACGATCCAGAATTCTTTTAACATAGGCCTTTTGGTGAACAATGATTGAGCCATCTGACTTTTGATCCAGCTCAATGCCCAGGTAGTAGCTTGCAGGCTTCACAGTTATGCGGAACTCTTCTTTCAACATAGAAAATAACTCCTTTAGGTGTCTGGGATTAGTAGCAGCAACTAATCCATTATCTACGTACAGCACGACCGGAATTTGCTCGTCTCCATTTCGTTTGATGAACAAACACGAATCAGCTGTACTTTGTACAAACCCCAAAGAAATGAGAAATGCAGCAAACCTCATGTTCCAGCAACGAGGTGCTTGCTTTAGTCCATAGGGACTTCGTTGCAGATGACAAACTCGGTCGGTGCCATCTTCGTACTCCCATCCTTTTTCTGAACGAAACCTTTCACCACTAGCCTCGCCTTGTATTTGTCAATGGATCCATCTGAGTTTGTCTTCACTCTGAATACCCATTTTGTGCTAAGTGCCTTTTTACCAGGTGGTAACGTTGTCATAGTCCAGGTGTAGTTTTCCTTCAATGATTTCATTTCATTGTCCATTGCTGTCTTCCATTTGTCCTTGTCGATACCGTTCATAGCTCCAAGATAGGATGTCGGTTCTGCAACAGGATTATCATTTTCAATTGCAGCCATTATCAAATCATCGAATCTTTTGGGGGGATTAAGAATTGATCGGTCCCTCAAATTTATCCCACCATTTTGAGTATCTTGCAGTTGAAAATCTTCATCTTCGACTTCTGTTAGATGTTCTATGTCATTCGGCTGTTGAGCTTGAATTCCCTGACTTCTCGTTGACATTTCACGATCTTGTTGATCATCAGTCCGCTGACTTGTGTGATCTGAACTTCTTTCATTTTCGTCGTTGACAACTTCGGTCTGGAGTTTCACAGAGACGCAACTTTCCCTCGTTCTTAAGGGTAGCTCTTTAAAAATGACATCCTTTGACCTTAAGAGCTTGTTGCCTTCTCTCTGCCATACTCGATATCCATCAACTCCATCGTATCCTATGAGAATACCTTCAACTGCTTTGACATCAAATTTCTTTCTTTTTTGATGCGGAACATGAACATAACAGGTACTACCCATGATCCGCAAATGGGATAATGTTGGTTTCTTTCCCGTCCACAATTCATAGGGCGTTTTGCCAACTTCGCTAGAAATTCCACTGATGTTAAAAACATATTTGGCAGTGTTTATCATTTCTGCCCAAAGTCCTTGTGGGATATATCCGTGTGCATACATCAAAGATCGAGCCATTTCATGTAAAGTTCGATGCTCTCGTTCAGCGCACCCGTTTTGTTCTGGCGTGTAGGGCATTGTGAAACGCTGTTTAACTCCTCGTTCTGCTAAAATTTGTTTCACCTCAGGACAGTCAAACTCCCCACCATTATCGCATAGCAACTCCTTCATTGTATGTCCAGCAGTCTTCATCATGGCAAGCATTTCTTGCAGCTTTGAAGCAACCTCTGACTTTTTCTTCAAGAAGAACACTTCCCTGTATCTGCTGTAGCCGTCTTTGATCACACAGCAGAAACGATAACCTGACATCGAACTATGAAAAGGACCAGAAACATCGGTGTGCATCAACTCACCAACCATCGAAGCTCGGGGTCGAGTTCCAAATTTCTTTCGATGAGATTTTCCCATGACACAACCTTCACAAATTTCACTGTCCAGTTCTAATTTCTTCCCAAATTCTCTCTCAACAATTCGTTTGACATGTTGTTTATTCTGGTGACCTAATCTTTCTTGGTAGAGTTGTAATTCGTTTCCATTGACGATCACATTGACTTCATTCTTCGACACATTTTTCATGTTCATCTTGTAAAGTCCACCATTCACTTTCCTAGAACCTTGAAGTCTAATTCGTCCTCCAAATTTTAGGCAGCACGACTCTGGTTTCGACACAAACAAGCTGTCTTTATGTTTGTCCTGAGTCGCCAGTATTGAGAAGAGATTCCTGTTGATCCTTGGCACGTACCACACGTCGGATAGGATGAAATCTTCTTTCTTCCCGTTGACTTCAGCTTTAACATGTACGTTTCCTTTTCCAACGGCTTCGACTACGTCTCCAGCAGTTGCCACCGTTTTCCTACTGGAGAAAGGAACAAAATTTTGAAAAAGTTCCCTCTGAGACGAAACATGGTTTGTGGCACCATTGTCTGCGTACCATGCGTCGTCGCACTCAGTGTTCAGGATAACATTGTTTTCAACTGAGAGTAGCTCTGAATGACCGGTCTCCACGTGTTTTGCTTGCGCTGAGTTTGGTTTTGGAGGTCGTCCATCGCTTTTCCACTTCTCACAGTGACGAATCATGTGTCCTTTGCTCTTGCAATAATGACAGGTCAACGGCTTTCTTTTGACACTTTTCTTTGGAATGGAGGACGTTGTGGAAGCAGCCAAAGCTTGTTCACTGTTTCCACACTTGTCTTTGACGGTGAGTTGTCTCTCAAATGCGCACAACTGATCTGTCAAATTATCAATTGTCCTATTCTTCTTAGACATCAGTAGCCAACTACTCTTGAATGAAAAGTATTCTTCGGGTAGAGTTCCAAGAATTTTACAAATTAAGAAAATTTCGGGTAGCTCACATTTTTGAACCTTTGCGTCCTTATTGATTTCCGTTTTCAAAGAGTTCCATAGATTTTTCAGTTTTGACATGTGACACCCTATATCATCACTTACTTGCTTTTCATAACTGAAAAAAGACATGCAAAGATTGTATGCCTTGTCTTCTGACGTGCCTTCATAAAGTCTATGCAGCTCCGCCCAAATTTCTTGTGCTGACTTGAAGCGCATGACTCTCTTGAGAACATCTTCGGTCATGTTCGTCGTTAAAATCAAAAAGACGGTACTGTGGAGCTTCTTGAACCGTTCAAGTTCCTTATTAAACTTGGCAACATTCTCAGCATCCGATTCGTCTTCAATTGGTGTAGGGGCTTTCAAGTCACCTTCAACTATTCTTTCAGCATCCACTATTCCGCTGAGTAGAGCAGAAACCTTGAACTTCCAAGTACTCCAGTTGTCCTTTCCTTGAAGAAGACCAATATTCGCTTTTGTCAACTCCATTTCGTAGTTTGTCAGTTCTTTTCGAAGTTCGTCAGAGACCCTGGGCCCATAACCTATTGAAATTTAAACTCGTAAATCTGTTAAGATTTACTAAAAATAAAATGTCTAAACCACTTTCTAGCTCGAACGCTCGTAACGCAGTAATTTTATTACAAACACAAAATGTGATTGATGCAATGGAGTCGTAACGAACAAAACACATGTTCAATTTTGAAGTGAAGCCGACAAAAAGTTTAAAAAACGACAATGCCTCAAACCGCCACATTTCAACACCCGTCACATCGAAGCCACCCGCTCGCTCGACTCGCAACGTCGTGCCAATTGCCTAATTCACCCGGGGAATATTTAGTTTCCGTCGTTCCATTGTAGTCAGGTCATGTTTCGTATGTTTCACTAGTATTTTTCGATGCTGAATCGAATGGGATGGGTTTCGGAGCAGTAATACTAGGTCAAGCTGTTCATAAGAATAATAAACCGTTGTGTAATAATTTGCAGGGTTTTTTGAAATGGAAATACTTTCTTCGACGAAGGATGAATGTTATGGATTAGATGATGAAAAATTTCAGTTTTCATCAAAGATTTTCGTTTTCATTGTTACTGAGCTACAGATATACGAAACATGCAACGGTTTGAGCCACATCGATTCAAGTCTAACTATAGATACTGACTGAAACCTTAATTTCTTTCTCAAAAACTGCAAACTCCTTGAAATTTGAGGTAGTTGCGAGAGTTGGCTAAATGCCACAGGAAAACGGGTTGTTCTCTATAAGCGCCTTTCCTTCCACAGATTGCTAAACCGATGCAATTTCGCTAAAGGGGCTAAGTATTTTCGTTGCTATGTAGGTTATTCAAACGATAAGATAACACCGTAACTATCTCCTTAGTTTTTTCCATTGTGTAGTTGGAGCATGATGGCGCTTTCTAGCGAAAAGCCCATTACACCTAATGAGGGGCTTCTGATAGTCGTTGTGATAAAGCTGGCTGAGGAATTCAATGAAGCTTGTTGAGTGATGTACCCGAGCGCGAAAGTTGGGGGAACAGAACGGGTGAAATCTGCCACTTATGAAGCTAAGTTAACAGGAAATGCCGATTTCAAGAAGTAGAATATCGCGTCACTTGTTCAATTCAAAGTGAAGAGATTATTACTCTTCACCCTCCTCAGCCATGGGAAGTAGGAGCGAGTCATGTGATCTGCTGGAAGAGTATTTTTCGAGTTTATTCCAGATCGTTACAAATTTAACGGATTTTATAAATCCGAAAAACACCTTTAAAAAAATGTGTGTGTGTGTGCACGTTACTGATTTCCTCATTACATCAATAATTTCTACGAAAAGAGCAAATGCCTAAGGCGCCCGAATTTTGGAATTCAAGCTGTTAATGTTTTATCCGTTAACTTTTTCATAGTCCAGAACAATAAACATGAAACTTTCTGAAAATATCATTCATGGTGCCCAAAACTACCTGCATCGTGATTACGCAAGATAACTCACGTTTTTCATAGGTGTATACATAAATTCGGGAATGTAAAACACAGTTTCTCGCTGTGATGAATGGAGCTTTACCTAGTTCACGTATGTTTTCGATTCAATCTCTTCATTATTTCATGCCTGCGTTCCAAATCGCACAGGCGTGAAATTATGCTGTCTTTAAAACAATGTCATAGGTTCGTATTCTACTCCTGACAACTAAATGTACTACAGTTGATAAGCTCGTACGAATGAGAACTGACCAATTTGACGGACAATTAACGCTCAAATGATGTGCATCACTAACGACCGTCTCGTATTTTAATTCGAGTTTTTTGTGTCCTTTGTCCTTGGGACTTACCGTCAGCGTGATAAAGTTCCAAATAATATTGTTCCGATCTCCAGGTTCCATCTTTCACTTCACGTGCACATGGAGAAAATCGAGAGGAGTTGATGGCGCTAGCTCGTTTATTGCTGGATGCTCGCGGTGTTCTACTGACAAGAGACAACCCCTGAAATTTTCTACTGGATGAAATTTATTTAACAGTTTTTGGTTGTGTGTACGTTTCCCTAATCTTACCACTTCAAAAAAAAAAACGCTGCAAATTATTACACAACGGTTTATTATTCTCTTGAACAGCTTAAGCTGAGTCTGACAGCTCCGAGGCTCATCCCATTCGATTCAGCATCGAAAAATACCGGTAAACCACACGAAACACGACCTGACTACAACGGGACGACGGAAACTTAATATTCCAGCCGCCCCTAAGTGCCTGAAGGGGTGGTTTTGATGAGACGGGGGAGAGGGAGTACAAACGATGAAACGATTAGTTTCGGTGTAGTTATTACTCCGCAAGTTCAATCAATTAGTAGATTTGGCTCACTATAATTACTGTGATTTCACTATACGTAGTTGTACACCTTTGATACTCATTCCATTCGACCGAGAATTTGAAAATACCTTGAAGACGATACCAAACACGGCGTATTTGCGATTAAACTGCCAAAAGTACGTTTTTGTTTATTTTTTAACGGTTTACTTCCCATAATTCCCATGACCTTCATCCGATCGAATCGCCGAGCAGGCAGGCACATCTAGATACCAAATGAGATTTTTGTGCGAAAGAACGAATTTGTCGACCACGCTAAAGGCGGACGGACATTGCAGACGTCTTGAAACGTAAAGTAACAAATTTTGAGGAGGGGTGGTAAAAAAATTTTGCTGACCAAAAACATAGGGTTGTTATTCAGAATGAATAATACTCCAACTCCAACTCAAATTCTCTTCTTAACATTGATGTAGGTACCTGTTCATTTACTGATACCTCTCTACTAGCTTTGTTCCTCAATTTCATATCACCAAATTTTTATGGTATATCCGCCCTCTCCTCTCATCCACCGCCACCACTCATCTTTTTGAGCTATGCAAGGTGGATCAACATTAATAGCAGCGGTAACACGACGCTGAGTGCACAACGCCCGACTACAGACAAAGCCCCTATTGATGAGGAAGAATCTCTCTATATCGCCATGGTTTGTTGAAGAGCTCCTCACACCATTGTGGGAATAACAAGCGCTTAACTCCTTCTTCTAATTAGCACACAACTTTCCGCAACCCGCGTAAATTCGATTGCTGCGTTGTATGTACGGATCCTCTCGCTCCTAGAACTGGTACCTGTTCATTTTATTTCTACGCAATTACTCATGGCCACTAATATTTAGGTACTAGTTAGTTCTGGTTACCCTATAAGTTTGATGATTACAGCCTGTTTGATGCAAGATAGTAAGGGATGAACAAGAATTAGTTGGTCACCGATAGAAAACTTTGATGTTCAGAAATATACAGATTGCAGGTTTGACTCATGAGCCTCCAGATTTAAAGGCGCGTTAAAGGGAGATCACTGGGCAGGGTAACGCACAGAATAATCTTCAGTGGAACAAGTCTAGCGCTCACCAACACTCATATCCCTGATTCGTCTAAGAAGGTTCCTAGAGATTTGGCTAAGTGGGATTGGAGGGACCCAGTGCGAGTTTCCATCAGCGACAAAGCCAGGCCCTTCTTTTGAGCTCGACGAATGAGCAGTTGTTCTGCTTTGGCCTAGTCTTGCACTCTGAGGTTTAGCCCTGTAGTCGTTTAATGTCGGCTGAGTTCCTGGGAACATGGATCTCACTGAGCTCTGTCTATAAATATCACAATCCCACCCACAGCGCGGAGAAGACGAGAAAAGGTCGACGCTCTAGCCTAAAACTTCTGAAGAGTCCTCAGCCACAAAAGCATACTAATGATGGTGGCAGGTGACTGACAAGATTCTGCAGCTGGTTCAGGGAGTTGTAACGAAGCTCCAGAACTTCAATGCAGAATGCGTGTTTCAACGAGTCTTGGGGGGAAGGACTTCGTGGGTGAGTGTGTGTGTGTGCGTCGGGGGGGGGGGGCAGTCAGCAGGGTTGAGATCGGACATAGAACCATTTTATCAAGTGTCGGCAAACGCAGAATTTGGAGACGATTGCCAACGGTTGAGCTAGTCTTTCCCTTGAGTAGGGGTGAAAAGGGCTATCATGGACAGTGTCCTCTCAGCTGCGGGGGACGATGTCTGGCCAGCATTTCAGACTACAGTACGCAGGTCTGGCTGGCTCCTGATACACTGCCAGGACAGGGCCACTGCCGAATGGCTAAGGGCCATTGCCGCACGCGCCGGGTTGCTCGGTGACATCCCTCTCAGAATTGTTGAGGGGGATGAAATCCCGGGGCACCAGGTGGCGGTGGGGTACTTCCCCAATGCTAGAGAGGTCGACTCATACTCCGGATGATACATAACCAGAACAGGGGTTTGAATACCCAGTTCTGGCGTGTCATCCGAAGGGAGGAGGTAAAGGACACAACGGTCCTGGCCTTCTCAGTGGACGCGGCATCAGCCACTGCCATAAGGGCGCTGCTGAGGCAGCGAGCCAATTATAGGTGGGGGGCTGTTAGCCTCAGGCTGTCCCGCATGGGGGATGGCAGGAGAGAGGCAGAGGAGGGGATGAGTGCAGACTGGGAGGAAGGGCTACGCACCTCAGGCAGCGTGCCCCTGGTCGGGTGCTCAGACTCCGTCCCTGCAACGGTGGCGCCAAAACCTCCCCGGCGCCCCTCCGAAGGCCAAAGACCGGAGGCAGGGTCGTCTGGGCGGGGAAGCACGGGCAGGGGTGGGGGGCGGCGCTCTCCGACGACTCGTCAGCAGCTGTCAGGGCCTGGTAAGAAGGGCGGCAGAGGGGACGATGACCCCCCCCACTCTCCACCTCCTCCAGGTCAACCTGCATCGGTCCCAGGCAGCCACGGCCATTCTCAGAAGGAACTTTGACAAGAGGAGGTGTGACGTAGCCCTCGTCCAGGAACCCTGGGCCTGGGATAAGAAGATCCGTGGCCTGCCAACACAGTCAGGTAAGGTAGTGTATGATAAAAGTAATGATCGATGCCGTGCGGCAATTGTGATTAATTGAAATGTAAATTACACTGTCATGACTAACTTTATCTCTAGAGATGTTGCAGGTATTATGGTAAGGGAGAACTCGCCAGAGGGAGTGGTCAAGACGGTGTTGGCATCTGCCTATTTCCCCCATGATGCAAACTCCCCACCGGAAGTGGTTCGAAGATTGGTAAGTTATTGCAAAAATCGCCAACTTCAACTCATAATTGGCTGTGACGCAAGCGCTCATAACGTTGTCTGGGGGAGCACGAACACTAATTTAAGAGGAGAGTGCCTCCTGGACTATCTTGCAGGGCAAGAACTGGAGATCCTTAATAGGGGAAACGCCCCCACTTTCGTAACAAGGATAAGGGAAGAGGTAGTTGACCTCACCATCTCCAGTCGTTTCATAGCCAGCAGAATTCAAGGCTGGCAGGTGCTGGACTAGCCATCACTATCAGATCATAGGATCATCTCGTTCGGCCTGGGTTTTGGCACCCAGGTACTTGAAACCTATCGCATACCCAAGAATACAGACTGGCCACTTTACCAAACCCAACTCCACACAGAGTTGGGAGGTATGGACAGGGAGATCCACACGGAAGAACTGCTCACTCTGGCCAGTCTTATGCAAGGGGCGATCATTCGCTCTTACGAAGACAACTGCCCTTCCTGTGCCCGCAGGACCAATGGTGAGGCCCGCTGGTGGAGGGAGGAGCTGGGGAAGCTAAGGTCTTCAACGAGGAGGCTCTTCAACAGGTCCAAAAGAACAGGGGATTGGGAGGCCTACCGACAATCCGTTACAAGTTATAGCAAGGCCATCAGAAGAGCAAAGAGGAAGTCCTGGAGGGACTTCTGCAGCGGTGTAGCAAGTGTCTCTGAAGCCTCCAGGCTGCAGAGAGCGCTCTCCATGGACAAACCTCAGGAACTAGGCCTCATAAGAAGGACGGACGGAACTTTCACGGAAGATGCCAGGGAGACCCTGGAGGTGTTGGTTAATACCCACTTTCCAGGGTGTAAACTTGTTGAGGAAGGGGCTTTTGCCCCACCCCAAGAGCCAGGCAGGGAACGTCCGTACCCGCGTAGGCTCCTAGGGTATGCGAATCGCATCTTCTCCCCTGAAAGGGTTAAATGGGCAATAAATACCTTCAAAACCTACAAGTCCCCCGGGGGGGACGGGTCTTCCCGGCCTTGCTTCAGCAGGGCCTGGGGACCCTTCTACCCCTCCTGGTGAGAACTTTCAGAGCCAGCTTCCTGCTGGCCCATGTGCCCTACTCATGGAGAAGGACCAGGCTTGTGTTTCTGCCTAAGGCAGGCAGTGACTCCTCGACTGCGAAATCACAGAGACCCATGAGCCTCTCCTCTTTTCTCCTGAAGGCAATGGAAAAGATCATAGATCTGGTCTTCAAGCACACACTTGAGACTGTACCCCTCTCGAAGGCACAGCACGGCTACCTGAGGGGCAGGACGGCTGAGACTGCACTCATGGAGCTTGTTTCACTGATCGATGAGGCTGTCCAGACGAGAGAGGTGGCGTTGTGCTGCTTCATGGACGTGGGGGGTGCTATCGATAACACCTCCTTCAGCTCCATAGAGGCAAGAGCAGCGCAAAGTGGTATAGAACCCCAGGTCGTGAAATGGACTATGCCCATGCTAAGGTGTAGGGAAATCACGGCCAGTTTAGGGGAAGACAGCGTCACAGTGGTCCCCAAAAGAGGGGGCCCTCAAGGGGGGGTACTTTCTCCCCTCCTGTAGCTACTCGTGGCCGACGAGCTGCTGGAAACACTGCAGCTTGAAGGCTACGAAATGGTCGCATATGCGGATGATCTCGCAGTTCTGGTGAGAGGCAAATTTGCCACCACTGTGTCAGAAAGGATGCAAGGAGCTGTAGATTATCATTCAAAGATGGTGTGATAAGGAGGGATTATACATAAACCCAACCAAGACCATCATGGTTTCATTCACCAAGCGAAGAAACCTAAATATAGTATCACCCACCATGCAAGGAGCAAGGCTCCATATAAGTACAGAGGTGAAATACCTCGGGGTGGTACTGGATAAGCAGCTCACTTGGAACTCACATGTGAGATATGCACTGCACAAGGCAACTGCAGCCCTGTGGGCATTCAGGAGGCTGTGCAGCAAGTCATGGGGCATAACTCCAAAAATGATGGAGTGGCTCTATAAGGGGATAATAAGACCCCGCGTCACCTACGCCTCCACGGTGTGGTGGAAGGTAACATGCCGGCTAGCAGCTCAAGGGAAACTCCAAAAACTGCAGCGACAGGCATGCCTAGCTATTGCAGGGGCAATGAATACGTGCCCTACAGCTGCATTGGAAGTCCTTTTAGACATCTCACCTCTCCATATACATATTCAGAGGACTGCTTACCTGGGAGCAGTAAGGCTTTTGCAGACAGGGAACATCTTCATCAGGGTTGAAGCAAGCCTCCAAAGAACAACTAGACAGTTCAAACTGGAAGAGGCAGTGGTCCTTGCTACCGACGTTATGTCAGAGCGAAAAAACTTTCGGCTGCCATTCAGGGTAAGTATCCACTCGCGGGAACGATGGGAGCAGGAGACGTTCCGGACCGAGGTGGGCGCCCTGCGGTGGTACACCGATGGTTCAGTCATGGGAGGCAGAGCTGGACTGGGCATTGTTGGGCCCAACTACAGTCTGGCTAAGCCGCTGGGGGAGTACTCCACGATTTCCCAAGCTGAAATCCTAGCTATAAAGATCTGCGCGGAAGAGATCCTGTCTAAGGGACTCAAGGGCGAGCAAATCTACATATTCTCGGACAGCCAGGCCGCATTAAAGGCCATCGCGGCCTATAGTTTTAGGTCCAGGCTGGCATGGGAATGCCTTCATGCTCTCAAACAGCTCGGCGCCCACAATAGGCTTTCCCTCATCTGGGTGCCGGCTCACAAGGGGCATGAGGGCAATGAAAAGGCTGACCACCTTGCGAAGAAGGGCACAGAAGCCCTACCCATTGGAATCATTGAAAATACAAAGAAATGAATAAATGAATTTGATTTTCGTTGGGGCCCTTGATGAGGTGGATGAAAATACGGTGAATGTGGCGACGTGATGTGTGGAAGAAAATTGGAACGATCTTACCGATGTTCGGAAGTAACGGAGATGATGAAGGGAAGAGATGAGACAAAATGAAGCGACACGTAAAAAAGGTGTTTGGTGGATCGCGTCTTATAGAGTTGGATGGAACGCGGTTGTACTGCAGTAGATGTGGAAACGCACTGATCGCATGAGCAGCACAGTAGGTGGAGGAAAGTTGGTGGGGTGATGCCAGTTTTCGTGTGTTTTGATGGGATTAGATGAGCAAAGTTTTCTGGGCCACGTTTGTTTGCTGCTCCTTTCTGTTGTTGGTCAAAGGAGCAGTTGAGTCAGTAATGAGGAGAGCGCAGAGTTCGAGGGCCTCAGAAATTTTCGCCCCAATATTAAACAGGGAGTAGCTAGTTCATGTTGGGAGTAAATTTCATTTTGGCCACCTTTCACCTGTAGGGCTCTTGGAGTAACAATAGTTTCGTAGTTAGAGGAGAGAGTATTTACTTACCCTAATACCTTGAGGCAGTCATCGTAATCCACTTTGGTCTTTTCGAAGTTATTTCAGATTGTCCCTAGCGACTAGGTACATTCTCGTTGAGATACTGGGATGTCCAATTCAAATTCAAACTCGAAGATTCGATCCAAACAACTGTGCTCTCTAGTACTATGTTTTACGACTAGCCATTCGCACCAGATGGCGGCGCACTGCGTTCATAACACCACTAGGTTTGGATTTATGATCAGAGCGAATTCCGTGAACTTCCGTCATTTTTCATACATTGTCCAACAACAATTGAATTAATACTCAACACGCATTTCCATTTCAGAGCTGGTTGCTGGTGGTGTTTCCCACTCGGCAAGCCTGTCCTATGAATTTTTTCCACAGGACGGCCGTGTCAAACATAACAGCATGCAAATAATTCGAAGCCTCGGCTGTGAACGGGAAACCAGTCAAGAAATGTTATACTGTTTACAGCAACTGGATGCTTTCGACATTGCGGAAGCCAGCTTCCCAATCGTGACAGTACGTATACCAGGTGTACTCATACGTGTGTTGTAGTAATTCAGGACAGGAATATCCATAACCTTAGGGAGTCATTGCATGATGTTATGAACGACGCACTTGGGCACCGATGCTTCCTCGCACAGAGATGAACAGTTAGCACTGTCCGCTTACACCGGACACTGGTGTCCATTAGACAACAGCTTTTTCAACTAATATGTAAATTTCTTATTGCTCTAAAGTAAAGGTAGATGTAATCACACTCATAGGTGATAATGTATGCATACTTTCGTACTCCAATACCCAGATTATTTTTCGTGCGGAGCAGTCAATTATGTCTATGAATTACACATTTTCAGCTAGCGTGTGGGAAATTAGAAGATGCACCTGCGTGCTGATGGTACCTCGAATAGTGATTACCATTAGCTTTGTGTTTCTAACACTTGATACAAGCTGCAGCGTTATACCAACTATTCACAACACCACATCCTTTTTAATTTGATACAAAACGGTACGTTATGTTATTGCAGTACCCTACTTATTTGAACCTGGCACTAGTTGTTGAACCGGATGATGCCGAGGATGCGTTTATCACTGAAGTTATCTCCGCCAACACGTCTGACAAACCTTGGATAAACACGCTGGCTACTGTAGAAGAACAAGGCTTGGTTAATGGTAGGAACGTTCGCGGCTGGTAGTGTGGCTTCCCTGAATACCTTGAATAGAACTTAGGAACATTTATGTTCGCCTACTACACTAACGTATGTAGTTGTTTATGCTCAACTTCGAATGCATTTCAACACTCGCGACCTTCATTGCAGGCATGGTGTTTGCCCCTCAGGTCATTGCAGAGGCCTATCAGGATATCAACAAGCACGTGACTGATTGGTTGAGCAAATGGTTCGAAGATCCTGATTTGGTGAGAGAGAAGAAAAATAAGGTGATGGCCAGGTACTTTGCCAAAGAAGAGCCAATCAGAGACTTCATGTGGAGTTTAGCGAAGGTGAAGTTTCGTTCGTTCGTTTGTTATGTTGTCAACCCTTGATATTCCAAACTGTGGGAGTGGGAGGACATTCGGAAAATAACAGCCATCGCAACAGTGTAATCCCTTTCAGCGGTACCGAATTATTTGTAATATTATTTCAGATGTACAGCGATCCAGAAATCTTTTACGCTAGTATCCAAAACAGCCTGGAGCACAATGGCCCAGTGTGGATGGGCTACCTGGAATACAAAAATAAGCGATCCCCATTACAGCCGTATCCTTTCAATTGTAATAACCTAATTTATTATTTATATACAGGATTGAGTTGATAATGATGAAAATTCAGAAGTTGGCTGTAGTGTTTATGCCGAAAAAATCTCAACCTCTTCGTAACAGGGTTATCAGGTAACAGTTCCCGCCAGTTTTAATCTCCCAAGTATCTGTTGTGGCTAACTCGTTGTTGTTTGTTGCCGGTGAATATGAAGCGACGGTCCCTGTAAGCTTTGGAAAGGAGAAAAATTGGTTATGAATGTGACTTTCACAGTCTGACTTTCCACCAGGTGACGGTTCTGTGTCAAGATCGTTGTGCCGTTGCCTCAGAATTAGTTCTGACGTTAACTATCTGGCTATATCAACAGTAGCAGAGATTGAAGGGCTCCCAGATGTTAAGTTATTCCCTGGGAACTTGTTTCAGCGAGTTGATATATTGCTAGACAATCGTGATGAGAAGCAATAATTCTATTGTTCCGCTCGCGTTTGAAATTAGGAACTTCTAAACCTAATTCCAAGTAAGTGGCCAACTCAATTGTGAACCCCACATCTGTGTGAATGAATCAGGATGTTTGGTTCGTAAAGATGCGAGATCTGTTGGCGACTCAGTGGTCTGTGATAGCTAACGAAAATTCGCAATGTTTCTCCGTGCCTGTTAAACTGTACACAAACGGTGGGTACAGCTTTCGTACAAGTACGCAACCACGAGGGACATTTTATGTCTTTTTCTTTAAACTAAACCTCGATTTCCTTCGACGCGATACCTTATGAGTGATTGCGGCGCGGAAGAAACTTTTACACAAACGGTGGGTACAGCTTTACCTTTACACAATATATCTCTTTTATTTTTGTTTTTTTTTAATGCAATGATAACTAAGTTTGATTGTGCTCGTTGATGGTTTCGAGTTAATGGCCGCGTCAATTGCAATTGACATCATCACTTAGTCACTGTGGTTATTAAAAGTGTGATGTTACCAAGCGTTAGATTTTGTAACAGACGTTACCATGCACTTAACCCAACACAAATTTCCTGATGCTTCTCCGTTACATATCCCGAGTTTATGTAGAAAAGTGAAGACATAAAATGTCAAAAAACAAAAATAAAAGACATAAAATGTTCCGAGTGTTTGCGTACTTGTACGAAAGCTGTACCCACCGTTTGTGTAAAGGTTTCTTTCGTTCGCTTCGGAGTTTGATTCGGTTTCCTCATCCTCCACCGGTGTCAAGTATAGCAGTATTTTATGGTGTGAGACCTCGAAAAGCTACATTTAAAAAATTTGTAATAACCCTAAGACGAGTCGACTCTTTGTGGGTTAACCACATTGCAGTAGCATAAAGTGTTCAATGTTCCTACCATTCAGCAACTTCTGACATTTCAACCTTGTTATTTTGTCAACAAAAGGGGTATCAATCCGGAACGTGTGTCCATTTTGTCATCGTCCCGGAACTTTACAATTTGTGGTATTTTATTACCTAAATACCGCACAGAGTTCTTTAGAGGAAATGCTTATGTGACGGCTTTGAGGTTTTTCCCCCCCAAAATAAAATTAATCCCTTTTGTTTTGTTAAGAAAATAGAACGTGCAATTAATTTTCAGTCAACTCTTATATTTGTGTTATAACTTGTATGCATTTTCATCCACTTTTTACCGGATTCATGCGGAAAAGTTGGATTAATGAAAATGATTTCGTGTTGTTTTATTCAGTTGCTCATCATGCTGAGCAGTTGGAGTTGTATTTCAACCAAACTGGAGGGTCCACTACGACCCCCAAAGAATCACCACGTGACGCCATCGTGTCGAAAAGGTTAATTCGGACCCCCGCGAACTTTGCCCATTACCTGTAAGTGGACCGATTCCAAAATATTTCCATTTCGGCCTCACTGTAGAGCAACGATTGATGGAACATTTCATGCGTTTTCAGACAACCGACCCCACCAGGATCATCCAAGGACTGGCCTCAGTACCGCGGCAAGGAAATTATGAGGACAACTTTTGAGTCGGATATGTTAACCGTCCAACGGATCATCGACGGATTGATGGACATTTACCAATTTTGGGATGATATCCTCGGATGGCAGACGCAACTCGCTTGTTGTAATAGTAGAAAGGCTCATGTGTAAAACGGTTTAGTTATAGTAATTCATTATAGTGATTTCCCTGCGTTAATGTTCATGGCTCATTACTTCAAGCCCCCCATCACTTTACTCGATTGAAAATACACGTACACTACATGAAGACACAGAGTGTGAGGGAGAGAGAGGGAGAATGAATGAATGGTTTATTTAACAACCAGGGAGAATTAGGGCCATTGGGCCCTCTCTTCCATTCTCCCTGGAAAACAAACATAACTGCATTTCCTCAGTTTTTTTGCTCATATGAATAGTTTTCTCATAAACATATGTAGTGTGCTCGCAGACGTGACCAAGCGTACACCTAACCCCAAACAAATATTTAGTGACGCTTCTCCGTTACATCTCCGGCGTTACATTTTCGAGTTTATGTAGCAAAGTAATGACATGAAATGTCAAAAAAATAATCGTAATCCTGGTTGGACTCGAACCCGTAATCCCCGGGTTAGGAGACCGATGCCTTGTCCACTAGGCCACAGGGGCTGTGGCTTGCAATTCGGGTTAAACAATTTCGTGACGCTTCTCCGTTACATCTCCCGCGTTACATTTTCGAGTTTATGTAGCAAAGTAAAGACATAAAATAACTACTGACAGGCTTCAAACATTACTTGTCACGAATTAAATCGTTGATCAACCACAAAATAATCCACTTACATTCCATTAAGATTAGTCAGCACTTTTTTACTCGAGCTACTTATTGTCAACCTGCGACTATTGCGCTATGTGATGTTTTGCATGAGAGATGGACACAGAGAATATTCATTTATCAATATTATTGATGAATACATTATTTTAGTTAAATAATAAGTAGAAAGTTAATGTCCTATTTAACTCATCTGTGCAGTCCTAACGTGCCACACCAAAACGGGACAGTGAAACGATTTATTTATACGTAACTTATAAACTAATCTCGAAACTTTTAGCGCTTTGTTTTCATGTATTTTATAGATCCCGCTACGCATATTTCTCAAAACAATCTGGGGGCAGCCCAATAAACTAAGTTGTGAAAGTATACGGCGAGAATTAAGTAACGTTCATAAGATAATTAGGAGCAGCGCCAGAAATTTCGGTATTCGAATCCTTCCCGTTACATTTACTACAATTTCTTACGGTTTTTATTTAGTAACACGAACCTTCTCCAACAAATCGGGTTATCTCATCAATTACCTATAGACCCTTCTCCGTTATCGTTTACTCATTAAAGGGCCGTAGCGTAGGTGAGAACAACTTAGTAAATTACGGAACATTAAGCGCTAACATTTTCCATATGAAACACCGTAGTGATTAGAATCACTGAATGTACGGGGTTGGTTATGGGAAGGCTGGATCTTTTTGCTTTCCTTGGCTCTACTACGTAAAAAAGGGAGTTATGTAATCAGCCGAAAAAAAAATGTTTGAGTTCTCTTCAGATTTTCACGTTTTAGACACCACTGAGTTTGAAAAACGCTGTTCGGGAAAATGGTCAGTGTGTCTGTAAACGATATTGAGAGGAAACCGCTAAACCAAATCATCTCAAACTTGATACCTAGCGCGCAGGTCCAAGCCAAGTTTAGTAATAATTGTTGAATATAAACTTTACTTTGTTTGGTTGGCCATCTTGGTTTGGTTCACGTTCAGGTTTGGAGCATAAGGCATAAGGAGCATAAGAAGAATTAATTTAAACGAATTTGGATTCGAGTAATAGTTTTGGTTTCGAAACGATATCATGCTGAGGAATAGTACGTAAGGACAAAAGACGCTGAAAAAGCTCCAATTAAAATACTGCTCGTTCGGGGTCAAGACGGTTGTTCTTGATGGACGCCATTTAACCGTTAATTGTCTGTCAAATAGATCAGCGTTTACAATGTACAAACGTCTCAACTATCGTACAACTGATTGTCAGAAGTTGACTAACAACCTATTCAAAACGTTTTGAAAGACAACTTAATTTCAAGCCGGCGCAGTTCAGAACGGCCACTATAACCACAAGCGAAAGCTACAAGGATAGAAATGGTCAACCAAACTAATGATATTAATGAAGTTATGAAAACACTGCAATCGAAAAGTTGCTTGTCAGGTAGAACCCAATCATTGCAGCGAGAAACCTTTACAACTTGTCTCCGAAATTTTCTTTGCTGCTCCTGTTGCTGCTCCTTTATTGAGTGTTCAATAAGCAGATAGTTTTTGGCACCGTCAGTGAGCTTTGTTGAAAGTTTTCGTGTTTACTGCTCTGGACTGTGGATGATGTAAAAAAGTTAATCGATAAAACAGTAGTCGGTTCCGAAATTCGGGTTGTTCCTTGCAAGCTAGCGACTATTGTCAAACCTCAATCATATTAAAAAAAAAAAAATATTCATGCGGCTTGCAACTCTGGTTAGATATTTCGTGACGCTTCTCCGTTACATATCCCGCGTTACATTTTCGAGTTTATGTAGCAAAGTAAAGACATAATATGTCAAATTGTGTGTGTGTGTGCACGTCCTTGATTTTCTCACTACATCAATAATTTCGAAGAAAAGAGCAAATGCCTAAGGCGCTCGAATTTTGGATTCAAGCTGTTACTGTTTTATCCGTTAACTTTTTCATATTCCAAAACAATAAACATGAAACTTTCTAAAAATATCATTCATGGCGCCCAAACCTACCTGCATCGTGATTACGCAAGATAACTCAAGTTTTACATAGGTGTATAGAAGTTATGTACTATAATATTACCTAGTGTACAACTATTATTACTGACTCTACCCTTGACAACCCGCTCTCATATTTCCAGTATTTTACCTTAGGTTTATAGACGTTTAAGTATAAACAGTCCTCATGCGCGCTCCTTGGAGCATCGGATAGTTGTGTTACAATAGGGTAATACAGAGTACAGTACGGCATATCTTGTGTGGCGGCATACACACCTTTCCATCTCTCAGGTGGCAGTGGGGCCTGACATATAACATTAATTATAACGTTGCGCTAACAGAAGGAAATTATGATATAGAACGAGTAAGAAGAAAATGATGAAGTATGAGTTCCTTTCCAACATCGGTGAACGTCTTTCAAGAAAACGTGTTGAGCCAGTTCCGTTACCTCGCACAATCCCTGACAACCGAGGGTCTAACCTAAAGCCTTATTGGAAAACTGGGTTAAAAACCTAATATAAGAATTTAGGTATCCTCCTTCTCATGTACAGCGCGGAATTGAAATAAATCGTTATTACGTTGAAGGGGATGCCGATTTGGCCATCATGATTCATAGGCCAAACTATCATAAATGTATTTCTGCACCCTTGATTCCAATAAATTGTCCATCGCAACTATAGGTTAGTTTCTCTAGCAAGCTGGATTATACTAACATTTTCCACCTCGTTGATGTTAACTAATCTGAGTTTAAAAGATAAAAGCCACTGCGTCGATCTGAACTCATGTTAGTTAATATTGAATAAAGTCCTGCGTCATATGATCAATGACGTTTTAACACATTTCCCTCTGTCTTGAATTTCAACCTCGATGTTGGGAGCAAGAGAAAGAGCGAGCAGTGAAGTTTAATCATAGTCACGAGGGGCTAAGGGTTGCCTCCTAAGAGGAAGAGCGGAAGGCTACTGCAGGGAACGAATTTAAACGATTCAGAGCCTCACGTTGAGCAACATTGGTCGGCAGCGATTTGAAGATGGCAGGAGCGGACATCAGCGGTTGATGTGCGCAGTGTGCATCTTGAGTGATGTCAGGCTTCGTTTCAATGGGTGCTATTGGAAGTTCGCATGATGGGGTCGTTGTGAACAGCGAATTGGAGCTTGATTGGAGAGGCAATTCAGTGGTGTAACGAGAGACTAGGAGGCCTTCTTACCCAGTGAAGGCAAAGACATTCAACCTTGAGTGGAGGGTGGCAGCGCTGGTTGCTGGTTCATGGATGGCGGCGAAAAAACAGGGGGTGCCCCGAGGGGTTGCGGAAGCGGTGGAGATGTCATGATGATGAAGCGTTTGGTGTTGGTGAAGGGGCGGTAAGGTGAAGTCTTCCTTGACGGATGGGAACGAAGAAATGGTAGGAGCGAAGGGGTAGGTGTGAACACTGCAGGTGAAGACGATGGGGGTTGGCTGATCAACCGGGTTATGAATGGCGAATTCATCAGAAGAGGAAGATGAAAGTCAACTATGGTCCACATGTCGTCTAATTGGGAACGGATTGTGTCGTGCCATTCAGTGCCGAGTACCTAATCTTCGATTCCTGATATGTAATTCTCTATCCCAGGGAATTGGTCCATTGCTTAGACGAAGGAGCAGCACAGTACGAGGGCTTCAATTGGAATCGAAGCTGTGGATGTATCCAGACGCGCTGCAATGAATTGTAGAATAAATATGTAGCAGTTCGCCTCCCTACCTACGTCATGATTATCAGTGCGATCTTCTTGCGTCGCACCCTGTCCGACGGAGGGGGAAGGGTACACCCTCGCCAACGCCAGGGCAGTTTACGGCAAGAGTCCGGGCGGGGATCTTCGCCATCTTGACGTGCTACTTTTCCGTTTACTAAATCTAATTCTTCAGTTGTCATTAAAACTAGTTTCTTCAATTGTGTCTTTGTCATGCATCGGGAATTCGAGGACGACGAGATAAGTGAAGGAGATCACTCGAACCATCCTGAATCGGCTGCAACATATATTTTTCGGGAGTACGTGATTGACCTTCGCATTGCGTCATTGATGATGAGGTCTGAAGGGAGATTGAAGTTGTTACTTACTTCCTTCGAGATTTCCAACGTGGACAGAGGCGTATCGTTTGAAGTGTTTTGTTGGAGATTGGCGTTATGATCCAATGCAGTTGAGAAGTCCATATTAATACGGCTTCGAACAGAAGAATATGACATTTTCGCGCTGGACCCGGAATGCATCAGCCTCGAAAATGTTGTTTGTCTATCCGGCCCGGGGGACAAAAATGTTTCGATTCCGAATGAATCTCAGAGACGGGTTTTAGTTGAACAGGTACTTGAAGAGAGAAAGACTTGAAGAGTTGGCGTGAAACTCGTTGTACGGGGAAGGAAGGAGAAATCCGAATTAGAAGTCGAGAAGAGGGGAAGTTTGAAGAAGACTGTATTGGGGAACTGGGGACACCGACTTCCGCGAGACTTCATAAGAGGATGAGTTTGGGTGGAGCTCTGTCATGGAGAGAAATGTGTGATAGTGGGGATGAAATGATATTTTGGAACCCCAGACGAAGTGGACTACAGTACGAGACGTGGTTTTGTTCTCCCACTCCAATTGAGCCAGAACCCCTATTTCCGCCATTCAAACTCCATTTCTCCCTTACTAGAGCTGATGAAATGAAGAGGAGGTACGATCCAAATGCCGAGAGTAATACGTATAACTTGGGATACTTAGTGTGGCTTTGGAGTTGGCGTTGCGTGCCTGGATGCAACACGAAGTTGGTGTGTTTTTGGGACGGACGGCACGAAATAGTAAAAGAACTTATTGATGTTGGGATTTGCATCGATTAAGATTGGTGCCAGAAGTCAGCCCGGTAAAAGGGTTCGTTCAAATTGATTGGTTAACACCCTCCTGTGTAAGGAAGGGGATTCCGATTCCCTTCCAGTCACTTCTTGTAATAAAAGTTCCTCGATAATTAAGGCTTTATTCAACTAAATGCTTACATGCAATGGAATGAATAAAATAGTATTGAGAACTAACGATGTAGCGCCCAAAGCGACTAACAACAGCTGGGAAACGGATCTACAATGTTTGCGAGTTTATCACACTTCAAGAAAGTTTCTAGAAAAAGAAGAGCTTCCAACCAATAATCATAATTTCTACTTCGTTAGGCAAAGACATTAGTAATAACTGAGGAGTTTTGATACCTGGAAAAATTAGGACACATGTCGCTAATTGTAGTTCAACCAATAACTTTTTAAATACCGGCCCTGCGATAGCCAACAACGATTGTGGAATGAGAAAAACACACTAATTACACTAATACAAAAGCTACGGAAATTCGTTGACTACTTAATTGAGCGCTAGGGACGAAGCAGTTTGGAATAGAACGGCATTGACGATGTTGCTCGTTTATTTAGCTCTATTTCTGTATATTTTCAGGCTGTCGTTGGAGTTAAGCGGGCCGATTATTCAAACTCCGTTGGGCAAAGTCCTCGGATGGGAACGTCGGACGAGAGGCGGAAGGATGTACCAGGCATTCACATCCGTGCCATTCGCCCAACCACCCGTGGGCAAACTCAGATTTAAGGTAATACGAATCTTAGAAATTAACAATGATCTATTGACACTATTGACAGAAAATGAACAAACTATGGGAAAAACACTTTCAAAAACAGTTACATTAACATTACTTAAAAACTGTAAAAAAAGGGACACTAATTACTGATCAAAACATTAAAAATGAGTGCTACACTGAGCTTGCACAAAAAGACCACTAAGCAGATGGGAGAGTTTCATAAAAAACCCTATGGTCAGGGTCTGTGAGGTACCGAGCCATATCCATAAGGTCTTTCTTCTGCTCTTTTGATATGGGCAGAAGTGTTGTGCAGGATGTGGTGTTGGGAAGATCCTCAACGTCACATGGATTAATCCTGGTCGGAAATACCGGCTCTGAGATCCAAGGGAGCAATATATTGTGTGTTTCTCTCCCATACAGCGAAACTGGGTCTTCGGCAGTTACCAAACAGCCCAGACATATTTTGCAATCTGAATTTTCTTTCTAGGTTTTTGTGGAGAAAGCGCTTCAATGTCTTTGAAATCAGTTTGATCCATTTCATAGACTAGGAAAGGTTTGTTTAGTTTTCAACAATTATTACGTGTTTCCACGGGTATCAGTGTTGCCAGGAAGACGCGCAAACAACATGAAACGTTTTTCCACCAAACCCAAGCGTCATTCCCACCTTTCTAGCGCACTTTAAGCTATCTAGCGGTTTGAAAACCAACTACTTCATAGGTGAATTCGATCACGTAAGCGACAAAGAACGTTGTACCATCAAAAAACGAGTTTGTGAAAAAAACGACATGCAACGTTTTTCCTGCCACCCATTCAATTGTGCTTATTCCGTACCTCGCGTCATTGTCAGACGTCCGCCTCATCCAAGAGATCTTTTTGTTGAAGCCGGCGCCATCAAAAACTCGGCCCTACGGGCCTCGCCAAGGGGCTGCGCCCCCTGGACCCCCCTTTTTGTTTTTATTTAGAGCCTGCTGCTACAAGTATAGAAACGTAGAATACGCTTTAGCCTCGATTGGACGCTGAACTGCCGAACGTTCAACGGTGATGATCAAACGTGTATTAGCGTTTAAGTAACGTACACTAACGATGTTATTGATATGGCGGGCGAATATGGAATCAATGCACGATCCTCCACGATAATCCGCATTCTTGTATGTGACAATCAATACAAACGTGCACAAATACGACGGTTTATTTTATTGAAAAATGAAACAAAATTATTAAGGTAAATGCTCCTTCAATGAATTTAATAAAGTCTCCGCTGAGCGCTGCACCCTCAGGCTCTGAGCCCTTAATTCCTTTTCTTTGGAGAGGGAGACGCATAAAGAGGCAATATGCTGGTCTCGCTACCTCACAGCGCGCTCCGCTTCTACTCGCTGTTTCTGCAAGTTATTGTTTAGTACGAAGAAGGTACAGAACGTACTGTATTACCAGTTCTTACACCCATCAAGTGGTTGTCGACAATCACTTCATTCAATAGTCATTACTCACTTTCTTATTGGCCCAGGTGGATTGGTCTAAGGCATCCATGAAGTAGGCATCTCCTTCTGACCCAAACTGCTGCTTGGCTGTCCGTGGCGATGTATCGGCCAGTATTTCCTCTTTTGAAGTAGATGAGAATGGCGTGTTCAACTCTATTAATTGTTCTTGTTCCTTTGCCTGACCTTGGGACTGACGCTGACGTTTTGACCTTCCGGTGGATGACATTATTTCTTGATATTCACAATGGGAAATTCACAAAGGGAAATTCACACATTTTTGCAATACAAAACGCTCGCCTTAGCAACGGTGATGGTTCCTGCCTCGTAATAACTAAAGGAGACCGGCCATCGATTCCTACCTACCTACCTGTAGGTAGCAACACCGTATCCATGTGTATCCATGCTAATCATATGTTATCGTCACACATTTCGTTCCATATCCGCGTTCCATTTTCGGTATAGAATGGATACACTTAAGAGAATTACTACCAAATATGGTAAACGAATAATGGTCATGAGCGATGAGTTCAACTGTTTCTTGCCTGTTCGATATGCAAAAATGAACGAAACTGCGATGAATGATTTATACTCGAAGGAAAACTTGTTTTTCAAAGTCACTGAATCTCCGAAAGGATTCAAGCAAGTGTATTTCTCTGAGAATAATGATTTATAAATAACAAAAATAAAGGTATGTTAAGAATGTAAAGATGGTTCATTTTTTTTACTTTTCAGGTAGGTACACAATTGTTAGAGGTAATGGACAATAACGGTTGATGATAACTAAAATAAGTTATGTAACTTTTAGTATCAATTTTATCTATGTGGCGAGCAAATATCGGATCGATGCACAATCCACCACGAGTAGTCGATAGAGTTGGATTAGTTTTGAGTTGAAGCCCAAAGGTCTCTTCCATGAAATGAATCAATCGATGATTTTCGGGTTTCTTGAGATCCAAATTTATGTCTCCGGATAGAAGGATGGGTATAGTATGGTATTGTCTTTTTTTACCACATTGACGATATCCGCAACTTTAGGTGTGTATGCTAATAAATTCAATTCAAAGAAATCTTCGATATCGCTGATGCTCGTGCCCGGTGAGATGTAAACCTCGGGCGGATATCGTCAATGTGGTAAAAAAAGACAAGGTCAATTGATGATTCACCAATGCAAGTTGTAGCTTGGTGATCGGCTTTAGTTACCAAATGTGTTTATAAACATCAATTTTGAAGCCTGAAAAACAAATTTTATAAACATCTGGTGATATGTTTATTGGTTGTCATGTTAATGTCACACATTTCGTTCCCATCCCGCGTTCCATTTTCGGCTAGTTAGTCCATAGCTAAAGCGTATTCTACGCTAAAAAGACAACCTCCAACGCTTGTTGAAATTTAGGCCAATGTTAAACGGGACGTCCCCTTCGGTTAGCGAACATCGTACCAACCTTTCATAGCGTTATCGGGTCGTTTGCTAACATGAGTTAACTAATTTGCGGTGGAGCCTCATTTAAAAACCTAACACACTGTTGAGCGTAACCTTCTTATTGTCAGATCGGGTTATTGGACTATCTTTCCGTAATTTTTATCGACTTCTGAATCGTTCCGATTGGCTTACTTTGATTCATTTGGTCTTCTGCTGTACCATTTCAATGGAAATTAATTAGTTATGAACTACAAACGTGAAATGATTTATTAGTTTAGTGACCTAGCGAGAAACGTTTACCGTAACTATTTCGTATTCAAAAAACGAAACTTCATTCAAATTCTTATACTCGTATATTGTAACGCACAGAAAAATTTATTGAATAGTAGAGTTTGTGTAAATATATGTGTCGTCATCTGTATTCAAAATTAATGCTTGTATGATGAGAGTTTAATAACGCTATTAAAGAAATTGGGTTATGTCCGCCAGTAGGCAAATTACTAAAGTTAACGTACCTGTTAGGTGAGTCCGTCTCCTCTGGCTTGTGAGTTACTGTGGGCAAGCGCTTTCGATGTAAAGACATCATCGTCTGGCCGTTAAGTCAGTACTGGAGTCAGTCAGTTAGTCGTGGTCTTTATATACAAAGAGAAAGGTGAAAGGGGTGATGGAGCGTCGGGGAAGGGGCGGGGAGAGGAGGTCATGTACCTCAGGGGGAAACCCCCTAGAGATAAATGGGACGTGTTGGATGGTCTGTCAATTGTGGAATTTACGTCTTTTTTGTGTAGGGTGGTCTGTAAATCCGTCAGTTGGTTGTTTTCGTTTGTGTAGTGTTTTGAGTGGTGTGAATATGGTGTCGCATTTTGTGTTGATTTGTACATTTATGATCTGTCCATTGAAGTTTTTTTGTTTATAAATTTCCATGTTTTCTAATATGTTCAGTTTTCGTCCTTTGTATTGTTTGTGTAGTAAGATGGTGCAGTCCTGTATTTTGGTGGGTTCGTGTCCAGTTGTTTTGAGGTGGTTGGCAAAGTTTGAATCGTCTTTGTTCCTACTAAGAGATTTAATAAAGTAAAGACATAAATTGTCAAAAACGTCATTTAAAGAGTTAACTCCTGACAATTTTCCAGGATGCGAAAAATTGGCTGTAATCGAAGGTTGAAGGGTCTAGCTGACGAACGTTTTATGTAAAAAAACCCGGCTATTTAGAAAAGTTCGTACTCGCCGATATGAATGTTTCGTCGCTTTCCTAAATAAAAACTACAACTATTTAATTCATAAATTGTCCGACGTTGGTGCCCAGGCTAGCACTTTCTAGTGCAAAAGGTGAAAACTGCTCATTGCGAAGTACGCCTCACGGACATCGTTTTCCCGCGTCGTTTAATGCTTTTGATGAGTACACCGTTGGATAAATAAATATCAACCCAAGTAACGTTATTTCACGAACACGACTAGACATTGGGTGTCTCTTACATCGCTTATAGACAAAAATTACTAAATATAAAAGTCAAAAAGAAAGAATATCATACATAAAGTACATAATACATACAGAGGTATTAGACATTCAGATACAAGTTCCTTCAATTAGTATTAACTTTCAATTCGATGCAAACTAATCTTTTACACCGCGTATTACACCACGTGAACAGGGATATATAGGTTTTCAGAGAAACATCATTCAGAAAACGGTACCGTTTGAAGTTCCTAAATTTCTTGTGCTGCTCGTACTCACGCCCTGACCATTATTATGCAAGAGGTAGACGGAGAATTGATGAGGCTATGAACACGATTTTTAATCACTTTTTCATAATTATCGTGTAAAAACTTGATAAATGTTGGTAAGCGAAACGCAGTTGTTGAAATTTCGGAATTTCAGTAGTTCATATTCGGAAGTCAGAATATGTTACATAGGTATTATTAGAGACGTGTAGGTAAGGTATTTCATTGAACTACCACCTGAATCTTTCTGATGATTCTAGTAATATTCGAGGGAAGTTAATAAGGGAACATCCGCGCTATAATTGATTTTCGTGGAAATAGTGGCAATTTATTGTGCTGACCTGGCTTGAACTCATATTTTTGCGTCTCAGCCGGTTGCATAACTTTTCTTTCTACTTCGTACAATAATTACAGCCATACATAGTTATTAACTATTTAATTGGATCCTGTGAGTTGGTGAAAATCGCTGAAGCTATTTTCCCAAAAAGCGTAAGGAACTTATTTTTGCTCCTTAGGCCTATATATCTCCGTTCATCCTATTTTATGAAGACATGTATGGAGAAGAAAAGTAAGTTACTAACTAGTAGAAGGTAATTTGAAATTTCAATCAGTTGTTGTATAGGCCGTATTCAAGACAAATACGAAAGACCGTAGTAATTGGTACTTATTGGTCCGCCACTTTTCAATCGCTCATACCATTACTTTCACATCTTTGAAAAATCACTAACAAGAAAAAACAGTTAGCTCAAACGGTTCAGCTGTTCCCTCAAATTGAACTTTTTTTTCGCCGCTAATCGTAAATGGTTCGTCACAAAACGTCGAATCATTGTCGGGTTTATTCACCTCAGAACTCCCACGCCTGCCCTAATGGGACTCACCGTCATTGTCCCCAAAAAAACCTTCGTCAACCCGCTTATTGTTAACTACGAAAATCCCACCTCTGTGAGTATTCCATCGGCGATGGAATTCCCACTTCGTCTGGGATTCCGGAATATCATTTCATCCCCACCATCACACATTCCTCTCCATGACAGAGGTCCACCCAAACTCACCCTCTTATGAAGTCTCGCGGGAGTCAGTGTCCCCAGTTCCTGTAGCAGTAAGTAACAACTTCAATCTCCCTTCAGACCTCATCATCAATGACGAAACGCTAAAGTTATTCACCTACTCCCGAAAAATATTTATTCTACAACTCATTGCTGCGTGTCTGGATACATCCACAGCTTCGATTCCAATTGAAGCCCTCGTTCTGTGCTGCTCCTTCGTCTAAGCAATGGACCAATTCCCTGGGATAGAGAATTACATATCAGGAATCGAAGATTAGGTACTCGGCACTGAATGGCACGACACAATCCGTTCCCATTTAGACGACATGTGGACCATAGTTGACTTTCATCTTCCTCTTCTGATGAATTCGCCATTCATAACCCGGTTGATCAGCCAACCCCCATCGTCTTCACCTGCAGTGTTCACACCTACTCCTTCGCTCCTACCATTTCTTCGTTCCCATCCGTCAAGGAAGACTTCACCTTACCGCCCCTTCACCAACACCAAACGCTTCATCATCATGACATCTCCACCGCTTCCGCAACCCCTCGGGGCACCCCCTGTTTTTTCGCCGCCATCCATGAACCAGCAACCAGCGCTGCCACCCTCCAGTCAAGGTTGAATGTCTTTGCCTTCACTGGGTAAGAAGGCCTCCTAGTCTCTCGTTACACCACTGAACGCACCAATTCGTTGTTCACAACTTCCAATAGCATCCATTGAAACAAAGTCCCATGTCACTCAAGATGCACACTGCACACATCAACCGCTTATGTCTGCTCCTGCCATCTTCAAATCGGGTTTATTCGGGCCGTATAATCCAGCTTGCTAGTGAATCTGCCCTATAGTTGCGATGGACAATTTATTGGAATCAAGGGTGCAGGAATACATTTGCGATAGTTTGGCCTATGAATCATGATGTCCAAATCAGCATCCCCTGCAACGTAATAACGATTTATTCCAATTCCATGCTGTACATGAGAAGGGGGATACCTAAATTCTTACATTGCGATTTTAACCTCAGTTTTCCAATAAGGCTTTAGGTTAGACCCTCGGTTGTCAGGGATTGTGCGGGGTAACGGAACTGGCTCAACACGTTTCTTGAAAGACGTTCACCGATGATGGAAAGGAACTCATACTTCATCATTTTCTTCTTATTCGTTTTATATCATAATTTCCTTCTGTTAACGCAACGTTATAATTAATGTTATATGCCAGGCCCCACTGCAACCTAAGAGATGGAAAGGTGTGTATGACGCCACGCAAGATATGCCGTACTGTACTCAGTATTACCCTATAGTAACCCAACTATCCGATGCTCCAAGGAGCGCACATGAGGACTGTTTATACTTGAACGTCTATAAACCTAAGGTAAAATACTGCCTCTGAGAGTTAATTCACAGGCTTTATTATAGAACATGACACAATGGTATGGGCCATGATTAAATGAAATGTGTTTGTTGTGTTCAAGGAATCTGCCAATAGATCGATGCCTGTGATAGCATATATATTTGCTGGTGCTAATAGGGTTGGATACGTTGGATCACGATGGAATGCGGATTATATCATGGACGAGGACGTAGTCCTAGTGGAACCCAACTTTAGAGTGGGTGCATTAGGTATGGAAATAAATAATCCTAATATTGTACGAACACGGTTTGAGTTGTCACGTAAATTTCAAGATTATTTATGTAATGCATTTTTTGAAGGGTTCGGTTTCAAGTGACAACAACATTTGTGAAGAAGACAGGAACGCAAGTCTCAAATGTCTTCAGCAATCACCGAATAACCTCTTCGGACGGGTGTTGAGCCAATAGCAGTACCTTCCGTTATTGACTGTTGTCTTACCCACCTTTCAGGGCTCGGTTCCTCAAAGCTCTACTTTTTAGAGCTATTTTTTCTCTCCTGTAACTACAAATGTAATTCGTCGGTGTCTGTTGGAGACCTGATGACAAACACATTTTTGGAGGTGACGGGGAGGGGAGCTGATATCTGTCAGATGCATGTAAAATGAAAGAAAAAGTATTAACCTGATAGACAAAGCAATGAAAATCATCGAATGTGCGTGGGGCAGAGGGCAATCGTGTGATGATCCACACCATATAGTTGTTCACAAACAGCTTTATTGACTCTTTCATTAATACTATCCCCATCTCACAGAAATGTTTCTTTTATCATATCATTTGTGTACTCATGGAGTTCTTCTCCTTAATTTCATACGTTCCAGGCCTCTTGTCATTGGGGGACAACGTCATACCAGGAAATTACATGTACAAAGACCAGGTTCAAGCTTTGAGGTGGATAAAAGAGAACATCGCCTCATTTGATGGAAATCCCAATCAAATTATTGTAATGGGCGGATCATCGGGGGGAGCGGCTGCTCAATTTCTAATGATTTCTCCTCGCAGTCGAGGTATTGTGGTTTTGATATTTGATTGCACCCAACTTAACATCATATTACAAGTTGTACTAAAAGTGTTGTGAATGATAATTACGTTCACGGCGTGGCTCTTCGACGTTGACTTCAATGCAACACTCCAGATGATCACAGCAGGCGCATTACACCAACCGAACGACACATATCCGGAGGTGTACAGAATGTGGCCTTTTTAAGGTCTGATTCAGATGCCTGGAATAATACCTAGATTGTAAGTCCAAAAACGAGCAAAAAGCGCTTCGATTAATCCATCCATTTTTGGGAGCTGATGAGTGTCTTTCTTCGTCGTATAATTTAACATAAGGTAGTCCTTGTGCTTCCATTCTTCTCACAACCAGTACTACCAGGCTTGTCCATGGACTCTTTGATGGCTCAATGATACCTCTATCAGTTTCCGACTTTGGCAAGATTATGAGATGGAAGTGATCACAGGGGCTACCAAACTGGAGGATGTCCTCAAACGTCCGAATGGTGAAAGCACCTCTGTAGTCGACCTAAATAAATTGTTACAAGCCAGAATATCTGAAAATTCAGTCAATACAGCTAGGGTAGCACCCATTTTGTTTTATTATTCGTTCTGGATAATAACCCTATGTTTTCGGTCACGAAACATGTTGTACAACGCCCCTCAAAATTTGATACTTTACGTTTCAAGACATGGGGATTCCAAATCTGCAATGTCCGTTCGCCGTCCACTGTCCTCCGTCCCCCATCTGGGCCGTTTTGTGCCATTAACGTGGTCTAAAAAATTCGTTCTTTCGCACAGAAATCCCATTTGGTATCTAGTTGTCCCCGCCATCTTGGCAATCCGATCTGGCGAAGCCCATGGTTGTTATGGGCAAAAAATGGTTGAAAAATTAACGAAACGCAGTATAATCGCAAATAAGCAGTGTTTCGAATCGTTTTTAAGGTTTGCTCGACTCACAATGACCTTTGGACTCGCAATGTCCTGCCAATTGCGGAGCGAGGGTTCGCTGGAAGCCCCCATCCCTATTTCCCCGACTTTGCCCTACTGACATTTACGGGCGCCTGGTGCCGGGGGAATATTATGTTTCCATAGTTCCATTGTAGTCAGGTCATGTTTCGTATGGTTTACTTGTATGCGATGCTGAATCAAATGGGATGGGTCTCGGAGCAGTAATACTTGGTCAAGCTGTTCATGAGAATACTAAACCATTGTGTGATAATTTGCAGGGTTTTTTTTACTCAGGGAGGTTTGTAATCATTTTCTTTAGAAGGGAAGTTTAATAGAAAGCCAAAGGAGTAGTCATAAGTTTACCTTGAACAATTACAGATTCTTGAGCAGGATCAATCAAGCAGTGGTATCTGGTCAAGAAGTCCAGTCCTAGAATGCCGTCTACTAAGTTACTAAGACGCTGTGTTCTATGTATGGCTGCAAGAGCCATCACCAATATCTAAGGTTACAGTTTCTTCTCTTGCTACTGGCAGTCGTTCTCCTGAAACTGATCCTGAACATACCTGGGTTTGTGAAAAGTCTATGGGTCTGCAGTTGTTTCAGTCGCTACAGTATCTCCGCCAAGTTCACGAAATTGACGATGCCCTGAAGCACACATGATAGAGCCTACGCGAGAGCATGTCATCTGGCGTGAGATAATGAGGAATTAGATGAGGTAAGTTGACGGAGCATGTAGATAAACAGTCGAAACAACTCAACAGTTAGACAACGAAGGGCGTTAAACAAGCATGAACAGTCGCCAGTGTTATTTCCAAAACATTGTGAATTTTTAAAGGAATGGTATCTTTGGACAGTGACGGAGATGCACTGGGGCACACTATGCTACAAACAAAGGGGTCACTGAAAGATTTAGTTGTATCTGGCGGGGAAACTGTGGATCGTTTGGTTTGGTTGGGCTTTCGTAAAAGGAAAATTACAGAATAGTGTCCCAACACACTGGACTTCGTACATCTTAAATCCCGAGTCGGGAGTTTTGTATGGCTTGCTCCTCCACGGAGAAAACAAATTTTTCGTGATTCAGAGTGAGTAGCATTACATTGAGTGTTGCTAGAAGGGTCAGCCAGAACATCTGACGACAGGGAGTGCTTTCGAAATTCTCTATTTTAGTTTGAGAAGACGTTGCCGAATGATTTCCAACTGCAGTCTGCAATTGAAGTCGATAATGTGGTTGTCCTTGTTTATTTGGTTGCAGTGACTTGAACTCTGCCTTTGGCAAACACGGGCGACGGTCAAGTTAGTTCATGTTGGGAGTAAATTTCATTTTGACCGCCTTTCATCTAGAAGGCTCTAGGAGTCACAATAGCTGTGTAGTAATCGTCATATCAGCTCACAGACGTTAGAGGATAGAATATTTACTTACCCTAATACCTTAAGGCCGTCGTCGTAATCCACTTCGGTCTTTTCGAGTTAATCTCAGATTGTCCGTAGCGAATACGTACATTCTCGTTGAGATACTGGGCTGTCCAATTCAAATTCAAAACACGAAGATTCGATCGAAACGACTGTCCTCACCAGTACAACGTTTTACGACGAGCCTGCTGCGCCAAGTGGTGGCGCTCTGCGTTCATTAACACTACACCACCAATTTTGGATTTATTGTCAGATTGATTTCCATTACCTTTAAACATTTTTCATGCATTGTCCAGCGACAATTGAATTAACTCACAACACGTATTCACATTTCAGATCTGGTTTCTGGTGGTGTTTCCCACTCGGCAAGCCTGTCCTATGAATTTTTACCACAGGATGGCCGTGTCAAACATAACAGCATGAAAATAATTCGAAGCCTCGGCTGTGAACGGGAAACCAGTCAAGAAATGTTATACTGTTTACAGCAACTGGATGCTTTCGACATTGTGGAAGCCAGCTTCCCAATCGTGGCAGTACGTATACCAGGTGTACTCATACGTGTGTTGTAGTAATTTAGGACAGGAATATCCATAACCTTAGGGAGTCATTGAATGATGTTATGAACGACGCACTTGGGCGCCGATGCTTCCTCGCACAGAGATTAACGGGTAGCAGCGTTTGCTTGCAACTGGTGACCGTATGGGATCAGTTTTTTCAACCAATAGGTAAATTTATTATTGCTCCAATGTAAAGGTAGGTGTAGTTACACTCATAGGTGATAATGTATGCATATTTTCGTACTCCAATACCCAGATTCTTTTTCGTGTGGAGCGATCAATTACGTCTATGAATTACACATTTGGAGCTAGCGAGTGAGGAACTGGAAGATGCACTTTCGAGTACGTGCCGATGGTTACTTCGAATAGTGATTGCCATTAGCATTGTCTGCTAACACTTACAACTAGCAGCAGCATTAAACCAACTATTCACAACACCACATCCCTTCTATAATTAGGTACGAAAAGGTACATTGTGTTGTTGCAGGACCCAGTTTATTTGAACCTGGCGCTAGTTGTTGAACCGGATGATGCCGAGGATGCGTTTATCACTGAAGTTATCTCCGCCAACATGTCTGACAAACCTTGGATAAACACGCTGGCTACTGTAGAAGAACAAGCCATGGTTAATGGTAGGAACGTTTGCTGCTGCTAATGTCACTTCCCTTAATACGCTTGAGTAGCACCATACAATTTTTGCTCGTCTACTACACTACTGTATGTAGTTGTTCAGACTCAATTTCGAATGCATTTCAACACTCCCGACCTTCATTGCAGGATTGGTGTTTGCCCCTCAGGTCGTTGAAGAGGCCTATCAGGATATCAACAAGCACGTGACTGATTGGTTGAGCAAATGGTTCGAAGATCCTGATTTGGTGAGAGAGAAGAAAAACAAAGTGATGGCAAGGTACTTCGCCAAAGAAGAGCCAATCAGAGACTTCATGTGGAGTTTAGCGAAGGTGAAGTGTCGTTCGTTTGTTATGTTGTCAACCCTTGATATTCCAAACAGTGGGAGTGGGAGGACATTCTGAAAAATAACTGCCATCTCAACAGTGTAATCCCTTTCAGTGGTACCGAATTATGAGTAATATCATTTCAGATGTACTACGAT
Organism: Pachypeltis micranthus; assembly: GCA_020466155.1. NCBI lineage: Eukaryota > Metazoa > Arthropoda > Insecta > Hemiptera > Miridae > Pachypeltis > Pachypeltis micranthus. Next base: position 47,865,943 of record CM035770.1, on the reverse strand, counting down.
CCAGAAATCTTTTACGCTAGTATCCACAACAGCCTGCAGCACAATGGCCCAGTGTGGATGGGCTACCTGGAATACAAAAATGAGCAATCCCCATATCCGCCGTATCCTTTCAATTGTAATAACCTAATTTATTATTTATATACTAGATTGATTGATAATGATGAAAATTATGAAGTTGGTTGCCTGCAGGTTGCCATAAGACGCCAGAATAAGGGTATGAGCAAAATCCGCCCCAAGTTAACTATAGTTATCATAGTGATCAAAACACCAATTTCTTTTCTCAAAAACGGCTCTAGCGAGTTTTATTAACTTTTTAAATTGATAGCTCTCAATAGGGCAATTATACCATAAAATTCTCATCCATGGGAAAATGATGAGAGCAGCGCAATAAATTACTCAGTTTTGGCTCCGTTTCTTTTGGTTTATTATTCATTCTGATTAATAACACTAAGTTTTCCGTCACGAAAAATTTTTTACAATCCCCCCTCAAAATTTGATACTTTACGCTTCAAGACATGGAGATTCCAAATTTGCAATGTCCATCCGCCGTCCCCCGTCCGCCCTCCGGGCCGTTTTTTGCCTTTAACATGGTCTAAAAAATTCGTTCTCTCGCACAAAAATCCCGTTTGGTATTTAGTTGTGCCCGCCATCTTGGCAATTCGTTCGGACAAAGCTCATGATTGTTATGGGCAAAAAACGGTTAAAAAAATCAACGAAACGCAGTACAACGCGGGAACTAAAGCGGAAGTCAACGTTTCGTCATTAGTACTCCCTCCCTCCCTCCCGTCATAATGAAACCACCCGCCTGCTCGACTTGCAACACCGCCCACTTGCCTGGCAACGCCACCCGCTCGACTCCCCTTTCAACTCGCAACGGGTTCGCTCGAAGCGCCCCTGTCCCAATTTCCCTGACCCGACGGGGCAAAATCATCAGACATTTACAGGCGCCTGGCGCCGGGGGAATATTTTGTTCCCGTAGTTCCATTGTAGCCAGGCCATGTTTCGTATGGTTTACTAGTATTCGATGCTGAATTGAAAGGGATGGGTCTCAGAGCAGTAATACTTGGTCAAGCTGTTCATGAGAATAATAAACCATTGTTTAATAATTTACAGGGTTTTTCCTTTTAAACTCTGCTGAAATGTTACTAGAATGTTTAAAAAAATATCTGGTGCGTTGCAACACACAACTTTCCTTAGCTCTAAGTCAATTTACTTTCTACATGGCTTTTTCTACTTACTCAATTCATTTATCACTCATTCATTTGAACTTGTTCAAACAATACTTCACGGCAGCAGGAAGTGGTAGTGCTACCATTTTCTGAATGAAAGTGAATTGACGTAGAACTAAGGAAAGTTGTGTGTTTCAACGCACTAGATATTTTATGCTGAAACGTTGGATTAATCAAAATGATTACGTGTTGTTTTTTAGTTGCTCATCATGCCGAGCAGTTGGAGTTGTATTTCAACCAAACTGGAGGGTTCAGTACGACTCCCAAAGAATCACCACGTGACGCCATCGTGTCGAAAAGGTTAATTCGGACCCTCGCGAACTTTGCCCATTACCTGTAAGTGGACCGATTCCAAAATATTTCCATTTCGGCCTCACTGTAGAGCAACGATTGATGGAACATTTCATGCGTTTTCAGACAACCGACCCCACCAGGATCATCTAAGGACTGGCCACAGTTCCGCGGCAAGGAAATTATGAAGACCACTTTTGAGTCGGATATGTTAAGTGACCAACGGACCATCGACGGATTGATGGACATTTACCGATTTTGGGACGATATCCTCGGATGGCGAACGCAACTCCCTTGTTGTAGTAGCAGGAAGGCTCATGTCTAAAATGGTTTAGTTAAAGAAATTCATTATAGTGCTTTCCCTGCGTTTATGTTGATGGCTCATTACTTTAAGCCCTACATCACTTTTCCCGATTGAAAACACTGTAAAGATATGAAGATAGTATTAAGTAAAGATTAACAAATAGGTGGTTGTACTTTTTTGATCAATGACAATATTCTCCACTTTTAACAAGTCACTGCAAACATTACCTGTGATAACTGGGGCAACCAAAACAAGAATAAATTGGTAAATCATTATCCCACCTTATCCCCCTCTTCTTGAATTGGCGTGACGGTCAACATGTAACCGTCTTTTCGTGTAACCAAGCTTCATATCAAACTGCACTTCATTGATGCGCTTATCGATGACCCACGGACCGGTCCAAGTAGGCTTGAGCTTGTCCCTTTCTTCCTTTTTCGGTCATATACCCAAACCTAGCGCTTTCCTTAAAGGTGGGCGATCGAGCCCTACGATCAATGCTGAGGCCACCTCCTGGTCAGGTGCACAAATAGCCTCAGGCTACTTCGAAAAACCGTCTGCATGTCGGTGAGAGAATGGTCCCAAAATATCAACTCCCACCCTCTAAATGGGGCACGAACTACCATCTGCTGGAGTAGAGCATCCTTTATAGTGGATGCCCTTTATATTGCAGGAATTCTAGGCATGACTTGCACCAAGCTCTCATGTCAGATGACATTTCAGGCCAATAGTACTTCTGGCGCATCATCCCAAGTTTCTCCCAAAAACCAAAATGACCAGCAATGGGTGCATCATGGTCATTATTGAGGACGTCTTTCATCATTGCCTGAGGCACCACCCATTGTAGTTTTCCCGAGCCCCATCCATCAATGAAATAGCTCTAGACGGTCTTCAGACAAAACTGGAGCTGTAGTGAGAGCTGTCTTCAGTTCGTTGAAACTAACCGATTCTTTGTTGGTCCACTCAAAGGGTGTCCGAGCTTCAGTAAGACGAAAGAGAGGTTTAGCAATATCTGCATAATTTTCTATGTAGCGTCGGTGGTAGGAGCAAAAACCGAGAAAAATCTCCGGGGCTTTTCGTAGGTTCGCTTCTAGTGGCGTGAAGTAGGATTTGTTTCTTTATACTTAGTTTCTTCGTTGTCAGCCTCTATTTGCCTCCTCCCTTCGCGTGAACCACTAAAACCAGCACTATAACGGCGTCTCGCTCAAAGGCGAAGCAATCTTTAGGCGGCAGGACGCACGTGCGACGTAAGAGACGTTGAGACGTAAGACGAGACGGAACAGCGTTTCCAACGAATTGAACAGATTGAACAGTCCCCTTCGATATACTATGCATTCTAATTAAATATAATGCGTTGATAGCTGGTTTATTTTACAGGCAGTTCATAGTAACGAGGCAGTCATTGAATTCTCATCTGCAAGGAAATTATTGGAGCAGCTCAATAAATTTTCAAACTTCTTGATGAAAGTCTAGTTAAGCGCCAGATGTCACTATCATTATCAGAAAAAATTGAGGCACCAGTCCAATCAAGTGACTATACCATGAGCGTTTGATAATGGGCATGAAAATGTATACGATCTATTCCAAAACAATCCGTGACCGAAAACATAGGGTTATTATTCAGAATGAATAATAAACCAAAATCCGTGGTTCAACTACCACCGTTGCCCTACTATTTCTCAGAGTTTATATCCTATATTTCTGGTTTGGTTCGTAAAATAATATAAGAGCAAGCCTTCTTCTTGCACTAGTAATTACTCTACTTGGATTTCCATTACAGTGTTAATCAAATTGTGTAACGAGTTATTTTTCTAGTGCGATTGGGCGCCTGGAACCGGATCGCAGGGATAGGAGTCGGGTACGTTGGAACAGCCTGCGCAGGCGGTTCTTCCTCCGGATCAGAGTTTTGACGCCTGGTGGGAGGCGAGGCTTTGATTGGACAGCTGGAGTGGTAATTGTGGCGAGCGCAACTTTTCTTAGATGTCTCGGGTAAGGTCGGTCACAGCGGAGTCAATATCATCTCTCGATCGGGGAGTGTGACATCTGAGAGTGGATTTCGCCAGATGAAAACGCAGGAAGAGCCAGTCGATTTCAAGGCGAGTGAGAGATGTTGTGTCAGGCTGGCTTGGGATCTCTAGTATTACGGGGTAGTGGTCGGAGTCAACGGAGAAGAACGGTCTTACTCGAGCGTGATGTCCTTTGTGAGGAAGAAATCAAGGATGTCCGGGCTTTTGTTCGGGTCAGCGGATTGGAAGGTATGGTCGGTCAGAGCGTCTACAGAGAAGTTATGGCGACGCAGCAGGCGGAGCAGGGAGGAGGAACCTTTGGCGTTGTTGGCTTGGCAGCCCCAGAACTGGTGTTTGGCATACAAGTCGCCAGCAAGCACAGTCGGGTGGGATGAGCTGAGCAGGGGAACGATTTCGTTTAGGTGTGGGCGGAGAGTAGCTGGTCACAATATGAAGAGGACCCCTGTTTAATCCCCCTGAAGAGAGTGAGTAGGGGTGCTGATGGCTTGGTGTCTGTGGGAGTTGTTGAGCTGGATGGCCACGCCGCCCCCAGATCAGGCCCAGGGCGGTCACTTCTATAAACAAAGAAGTTTGGGATGTAGAGCTTGTTGGTGGGTTGAGTGTGAGTTTTAGTGATGGACGCTACATCTACCAAAAAGTCATGCAGAAGGTCACTGAGCTCAGCAACCTTGAAACGATGGTTGGCCAGTTTGCCATTGGCATTCCAGTTTAGGACAGTTGTGTTAGGTGCTGGTGAAGAGCATGCCCTGGAAGAGGAGGACAGCCTGGGAGAGGCATGTTGTGATGTCTCGCAAGGCTCGGTCCATGTCCTCGGTGGAAATAGTTGACGGGGTTGAGGGAATGGCTGCGACGGTATTGGCTGAAGTACTGGCAGAACTTGGAGAGGCTGGGGCAGAGATACTGCGGTTGTTGTTGGCAGGCGAGTTTGGAGGGGAACTGTGCTGGGAGTTGCTTGCTGCAACCTTGGTGTATGAGAGGGCAGAGGTGACGAGACTATGTTTCGGTCTTGGTAGAATCTTTTGCTTCTGGTTCCGTGAGTGTGGAAGGTCCAGGGGAGGTGGACCTCAGTGGTGGATGGTGGAGCACGCTTCCTGCTAGGAAACCAGCCTCCCAAACCACCAGCCACCACACGGGATCTACCCTGTCATTTATTGGGAAACAGGGTTTAAAAATGACTGGGTAGGAAAAGTGTGGCCAGCCGCCACACGGGATCTACCTCGTCATTTATTGGGATACAGGGTTTAAAAATGATGGGACTTGACTCTATAACTTCAGAGGGGTTGACTCAGCACCACCAAACCAGGGCTCGTCATATTATAGCCCAAATGGGTAATGGAACCCAAACTGTTGTTTCGAAGTCATACTTTTTGAAATTCTACTTAGGCACAAAGGTAGTTGAGTTCGACTTGTACTACCCGCACGATTTGTATTCCCCAATTTGGAATTGTTACTGATGCACATAACAAATCATGGTATTTTTCAGATTTCCCGAACAAAAAATTCCATTTTATACCTTCACCTACCTCTTGTCTTCCTCCAAGGCCTACTGCCTATGATCTACTGCTATGGTATCAAGGAGCTAACTGAGGGTGAACGAAGTATCTTGGATCCCATAGTGTCACAGGGTTCGAGGGATTTGGAGAGCAATGTTGGACTCACCTCTAGAATATTGCACAAGTTTGATGTGGGCTCTGTGGAGCCAGTAAAACAATGAGCGTATGCATACTCTCCAAAAGTGTTGGAGGTTATGTATAAAGAGCTGAACGGCATGCTGGAGGCAGGGGTTGCCAGGGGAATGCCTCCATGCGCTCAAGCTGCTCGGCGCCCGTAACAGGCTCTCCCTCATTTGGGTGCCAGCTCATAGGGGGCATGAGGGCAATGAAAAGGCTGACCGCCCCGCAAAAAGGGGTACAGAATCCTTACCCATCGGGCCTGAACCACACGTGGGTCTGACGAAAAGTCACCTGAACCGTCTGGTTGCTCGATGGGAGATACAGGAAAATGGCGCCCATTGGCATCGCCAGCCACGACTAAGACAGGCGAAAAGGCTTGTCATGCCTTCCTGTCAAACGGCGAAGGCGATGCTGACACTCTCTAGACAAGATCTGAGAGTACTGATAAGCTTCCTCACCGGGCACTGCCCACTCAGATACCACCTCAGCAGAATGGGCATCTCAGAGGCAGTGGAGTGCAGACTGTGTGGCGAGGAGGATGAGACGGCAGAGCATATCCTATGTGAATGCCCTGCCTTGGCAGCAAACCGCTTTGAATACTTCGGTCAGGGGACCACTGAACCCCAAACTGTAGCGGACTCTGCGGTGAAGGACATACTCGTACTCGGCTTCCTAAGGGGGGCGGGTATGTACGACGGCTTCTACTAAGAAAGGGCCAGCGTCACAATAGGCCCATATGCGGCCGCAGTGACAAAGGGACAAGTCCCACACGCCCCCGCGTCAGAAAAAAAAACAAAAACACGTATGTGCTTAGATGTATTATAAAACGTAGTGATCAGTGCTCAGGTTCCTAAAAAGTGAGTCTCCTCCATTACACATCAAGTAGGTTGACCCTTACGAGTATTTCAAATGATAATAACATCATATGCGGCCGCAGTGACAAAGGGACAAGTCCCACACGCCCCCGCGTCAGAAAAAAAAACAAAAACACGTATGTGCTTAGATGTATTATAAAACGTAGTGATCAGTGCTCAGGTTCCTAAAAAGTGAGTCTCCTCCATTACACATCAAGTAGGTTGACCCTTACGAGTATTTCAAATGATAATAACTCGAGTAGTTATTTGTGGTAGTTGAGAACACATTCGTGTATACACGGCGTATGGGTTAGAAGTATATCGTGTTACAGCGTGATTTCCATACTACTACAAGTTGTGTGTACTTATCTTAATAAGTTGGTGTAGAGGTTCAAGAAATATGTCCGTGAGCTAATGATTAAAATCCAAAATCATTATTTTATCATCAAAGGGTGATAAAGCTATTTTGTTGATGGAATATGTATATAATTGGTGTGCTTTGGATTGAATGGCTGTTAAGAGAGCATACTTTTCATTTTCATTGAATATTGCGTTTTTGTAGTCTTCGTGAGTAATGTCGTTTTTCACGACTTGTTTTGTTATTCCTTTAATATTTTAAATGTTTTCTCCATCTTGAGGTTTAATCGAATACATTTTGGCCCTCAAAGCTACGAATTCTGTGATAACCCTTCCACACATTTCATCTTTGAACTTTCCCAATACTTTCTTATTTTGCTCAGAGTAGCATTTGTGATCTTTTGGGTAGTCAGAGGTGTCTATGTGTTCACTGAACTCTATTATATCATTATGTAGATTTGACGTCTTGTGTCTGTATAATAACGAGTCGGTGTCAGTATATAAAAGAGTCAAGTTCTCTTGACCATATTTAGGTAGCATGATATCATAGTGAAATTCATACATTGTCGTTTTTGAAATGTCAAGTATGCTTTGTCCTATATACATCGGTATGTTGATGACTAGTCTTCATCATATGAACAGCCGCAAGACTTTGGTTATATAATGTTCGATCGAGAAATTCGGGTTTAGCTATAAGTTTTTCTAATTTATTAGAGTCTACTACTAATTTCATGTTTATTCTCTTCCTAACGTTTTCCATAGTTTTTCCAAATACAGCATTATTCGTTAATTTGAATAAGTCTTTTTCAAAGTCATTTTTTGCTGTTTTCCGCAACTCAGTATTAAATGTTATGTATGGCTTGAGCCATCGGTTTTGGCGAAACTTCAAAACTCTATGTATTTTACTAAGCTGTAAACCATGGTCAATTGCTTGTTTGAAGGCCATATAGTGAACGAAATAATTTTTTCATTGGCCCAAATGAGGAATGAGTTTCTTTTCTTTACTGTTGGGTGGTATAATGGTCTCTGCGTGGAAAGGCCAATCATTATGTTGTGAGTGAAGGTCATGAGGATAAATAATATCTACTTCAGCTATGTAGCCATACTCACCATTTTCGGATAGAGTTGTAAGGTCAGGCAATCCATTGTTCCAATTGAATGGCTTTGACATGGCTAGCCCATAAAGATTATTACAATCTAAGTAAGATATAAAAGTGGACTCTTGCTCAGGGTCATAGTTATCCATAAAGTGGTTATTTGCTTTAGCAAATCTATGTGAGGCCTGGCATACCCCACCTCTTATACCTTTTGCTATGAATAGAATCATGTCATAGTCAGGAAGTAGTTCTAAACGTACCTCTGTATGTTTTAACATGGCATCCCAAGTCAAACCTGGTATGGTATAATAATGTGCAGGATCAAGCTTGTAGTTTTGTATTATACCACTGCGGAATGTTTCAAATACATCGGCTAAAATTAAAACGTCTATTTTTAAATATAAATCACTATATTCCCCTAAATTGTTTACATTGTAATAGCGCCATACTTTTTCTGCTAAGGAGTACACATCCTGGGGGATATCAGAACCCTTGAGACTATTATAAAATACTTTTTTTGGTGGTAAGCTAGTTTCTGTTAACACTTCAAAACTTTATACATATGAGTATGGAAATGGTAGTTTTTGTTTTAAGAGTTCAAGTTCTGTTCCGGAATAAAAGATTTCCATCTCATTGAATGATGGTAGATTTTCTGCTAATTTTTCGAGACTAGTTGGTAAAAATCTAAAAGTATCGAGAAACCTAAGTTTTAATTTATTGTTTAGGCGCTTACTAAATAAAATGTATTTTTCTTCACTGGATGAGATAACTTCTACATCCTGCGTGTCATATCCGAGGGATGTAATTATGAAATGTGAGTCATATCCAGAAAGGTTGTGAAAATAAACAGGAAGATAGTTAGGATTTCGATATTTAAGATTGCACGAGTTGTGAGCTGCACCCCGGTATTGACCGGTTAGATGTGAGTGGTCTCTGACTTTATTTTCTTCATCGATTATTTTTTTACAAATGTGGCATATCTCTGTTAATTGGAATTCCTGTTCCTGCTCGGGAGTAAGGGCTAATGGTTCATATAGAGAATAAAGTCTAGTTACCTCTTCGTCAATTATTAGTAGCGACTCCATAAATTTGTTGACAACGTCAGCCCCTCTGTATATTATCGGTTCCTTTGGTAGAGTAGATGGTATATGCTCAACTTCTTTAGACTGTTTTACATAAATGCCAAAACTCATTGGAATATGTTTTTCAGTAGCAAATGAGGTTGAGGGGTCTGCTTGAGATATGGGTTCGAGAATGGATTCAAAATCGGCATAAATAACATAAGGCACCTTGAGGGATTTTTCTTGGTGCTCGAATTTGATGAATGGTTTTTTTGTTGGGAGTTCTATGCGGGCAGGTTTGTTCTCAATACAATACATGAGATGTTCTTCTAGTTTCTCTTCTTTCGATTTTCCATATCTGCTATCAAATTTTGAAAATTATCGTTTACATAGGACAAAGCTATGTTGATATTTTGTAATCTGGCTTCTGATTAGTCGTTCAAAATTCTTGATATGTACATAATGAAAAGTGTTAGAATCATCGTTTATGAGAAGCAAATCCCTATGGTCAGGTAGTTCTTGGTCAACGACTTTCATAGGAAATATCTTATTATTTTTTTCAATCCCAAATACATTAATTGATATGTTGTTTTGAGCCTCGAATTTTTTTATTTCGCGTAGAGGGGTTGGAAATGAGATGGGCGAGAAGTCGTAATGATGTTGAATATTTGTATACTTATTAACTCTTTGGGGGTTTTTATTGATGAATTTTGCTAAAATCGAATATTTAAAACACATATTGTCTGCGTTTCTCACGTTAACGCAGGACTTGGTATTTTCGATTGGGGGAGGCAGGGGGATGTATGTACTCCCCTTTAATGGGTTGTTTTTGTTTACTCTTAATCGAATCCCATCTACTTCTTTTAGTGACCAACCACTTTTTTCTGTTTCAGCGTTTTCAAATTCTGATTTCAACTTTTCAATAAATTTGTCAATGAGTGAATCTATGTTAGTATCTTTGAAAACTGCTTTGTTTTTTGTTTTGAAGGCTCTGTTCTGTAAGTCCCCATGAGCATTTGTAAACGTGCACTCCACTAAAAGGTTGACTTTAACTGACGTGAATGTATCCAACTGTTTTTGAATTAGTCCCTGTAGGCCAGCACGAGCTTCATCAAGAGAAGTGATGAAGTCTGACGTATTTTGTTTTTTAAAAACCACGACTGAAGTCTATTTTTGAATGCTCAGATCCGCTACTTCAGCTTTTGATAAAATTTCTGTTATTGCGAAATACGCTCCTGTATGTGAGAATCGTCCCTAAACCAGCTAGGAATTCACTCAACTTACTCTTGCACAATGTGGGAGGGCTGATGAAAAACATTTCAGAAGTCACTCACATTCTACAACAACACGACATAGACATTGCCATCCTCACAGAAACACAACTCACCAAACGCACAAAACCCAAGGTACCAAACTACACACTTTACCGTAGCGACAAACCACACAGGGGGGTTCTCATCGCAATTAAACAGTCTCTTCAACATTCACTAATTGATACACCAACATGCGATGGGATGGATATAGTGGGTATCCAAGTCCCGTACAAACACCACCACATTCATATTATAGGCCTCTACAATCACCCCAAAACTAAGCTGAGTCGAGACGCCGCCGTCGTCGTCGTCTTTCGCTGCTCAGTCCGTCCAATCCGACCGCCCTTGCGGCTGATTGGAATGCTAGACACCCTATGTGGGGTTTTCTACGCAAAAATGACAGTGGACATGTTGTGCATGAGCTGGTCACACAGGGCCTCATTGGCTTCTCCGCCCCTTCGTCCCCTACAGTTTTCCCTGTGAGTGACAGACAAAATCCGAGCACAATCGATTTTGTCCTCACTTCACACTCCCACCTAATCAACTCCATGACCACCCTGACACAAGGGCACTGTGCCCACGTTCCTGTGTCATTTAAGATCTCTTCTCCTCCACTCCCTGTACCCGTCCCAACCAAATCCAACTATGGTAGGGCAAATTGGAAACAGTTTAGAGACTTTTTAAACTCTAACATCCCCTCCACCAATCCTGCGTTAACCTCTCACGAGCTCATTGATGGTCAGGTGGAAAATCTCACCCACTTGATCCAAAATGGGTTCAACACCTCCGTTCAAATTTAAGCACAGCCTTCCTTCCATTCAACTACCTGATGATATACTGGTACCAATTAGGACCAAGAATCAAATCAGACAGATGTGGCAACACACTAGACACACCAGCCACAACGTCCTACAGAGGCTGGTCCGTAAGAAAATTCTCACTTGGCGCCAGTCCACCTGGAACGACAAACTGGCATCAACCACCAGGGAGTCCATCTTCAAACTAGCCAAACAATTCAATAACCCATCCCAATCCCGAATTCCTTCCCTCAGAGTAGGTAACACCACCGCCTCAACGGATGCGGAGAAATCAGAGGCCTTAGTGAACCAGTTCGTCAAGGTGCACAAGGATGCAGAGGCGAGAGGGAACGACTCACTTAAACAACACATACACAAACTTGCCAAAATAATCACCAACAAACCACTACATGCCACCACTGACAAGCTCAAATTCACGTCCCCCTCAGAAATCAGCTAAGTCATATCTAAGCTGAAGGGGAATAAGGCTCCGGGGCATGACAGCATTCAGAACAATGCACTGAGGAACCTGCCCCGCCGAGGTGTGATCGTTCTGGCAGCGATCTATAATGTTTGTCTGCTGTCTGGCTTCCCAACAGCTTGGAAAACAGCCACCATCACCCCTCTACCAAAGCCGAACAAACAGCCCTCAGACCCTTCCAATTACCGCCCCATAAGTCTGCTACCTACACTGTCGTAGCTATTCGAAAAAGTGATACTTAGCAGGCTACACAAGGAAATCACCAAACTACAGATCATTCCACACTCCCAGATGGGATTCAAACACAAACACGCCACGACACATCAACTAAGTCGAGTCACACAACACATCATACATCAGATGTCCCAAGCACACACAACTGCACTTCTTTTGCTGGACTCTGAAAAGGCTTTTGATTCGATATGGGTAGAGGGACTCATACATATACTGCACACATACAACTTCTCAGTAGGTAACACGAAAATCATCCACTCATATCTAACAGATCGCCACATTCAAGTTAAAGTAAATGGCTTAGTTTCATCGAGGCGGTTGATTCCTGCAGGTGTCCCTCAGGGATCAGTCTTGTCCCCCATCCTCTTCAACCTGTACATTTCTGAGACCTTTGAGAACTTACCACCTCACGTTCACATAGCGGGCTTTGCGGACGACTTGGCGCTTTATACGTCGAGTACGTCTATAAATAAAGCGACAGGCCGACTGCAAAATGCCGCGCATCCGGTCATAATATAAACATAGAAAGCCAAATCGCACAGTCATGAAATTATGCTGTCTTTAAAAAAGTTGTTGAAGGTTCGTATTGTACTGCTGACAACTAATTGTACTACAGTTGTTCAGCTCGTACGGATGAGAACTGACCAATTTGACGGACAATTAACGCTCAAATGGTGTGCGTCACTAACGACCGTTTAGACCACCAACGAACAGTATTTAATTTGAGTTTTTTGTGTCCTTTGCCCTTGGGATTAACCGTCAGCGTGATAACGTTCCGAACGATATTGATCCGATCTCCAGGTTCCATCTTTCACTTCACGTGCACATTGAGGATGTTATTACTCCGCGAGTTCTTTCAACTAGTAGACTTGGGCTCACTGTAATTACTGTAATTTGCAGTTGTACACCTCTGATACACCTCATTCCATTCGACCCAGAATCTAAAAATACCTTGAAGACAATATAGTCCAGGAGCCGAGGGCTAAAAACATTGACCGTTGAGTTGAAAGTTGGTTACTATTTTTTCTGATAGTTCCCTCAATGTTTGGTAAAACCCTGCAAGCCTGCTTTCTCTAAAGTATGGACTAAGAAAATGGCGGCTCATCGAAAAAGTCAAAATTCGACTTATTAGTCGATAGTCACAATATTTACCACAGTTGAGAAATTGGCTTTAAGAACTACCTTATTGTAATAATGCATATTATACGCGTACTAATGGGTTTTACTGCCCATCCACTAAAGCGCACAGGAATACCGAGGCGATTATGTAATATTCTTTTTATGAGCCATGGAGACAGAATATACTTCAAACATATAATTAGTAATTTAAGCCCAGAAGATGAGTCTGCTGTATGAACACAACATTTTGAAGGTAGCAGATACTATTTAATAGTTTACTGACTGGTTGTAGATGCGATTCACGTCATTTACAGCTGTCAACTATTCAGTTTTTTGAATACTGGATAACTCTATTTCTAAAATGCCACGTTTCTGAGGTGGCAGATAACATTTTATGGTAAAGCTGATGGATGTGGAACGGCGTTTGCAAGTATTAAGTAATTAGTCAATTTTTGAGCCATTAAAATTTAACGCCGTCTGCTCGAAAGAGTCCTCAAAATGAGGGAAGCAGGCAAGGTAATTCTTAAAGTACTCCACTTCACCTATTCGTAACATAAATGTCCAGTTTCAACTCCGTAGGTCATTTTTTGACCAAAATTTCGTCAAATTTTGACGTCGTCTGATAGTCGATGTCCACGAAACTATTGTGGCAGAGTCAGGTTTTTCGACTCAGTTACTTGATGCGAATCAACCATTCAAATTTCCAATGTCAACTAATAAGTCAAAATTTGGTTCAAAATTCAACGAATTATATTGACTCTGCAACTTAATGGCCAAGCATAGGAGGTAGCAGAGTTATGAATTTGGAAAGTACAAGCCAATTTCTCAACTGTGGTAAATGTCGTAACAATCAACTAATAAGTCAAATTTTGACTTTTTTGATGAGCCGCCATTTTCTTAATCCATACTTCAGAGAGAGCAGACTTGCGGCGTTTTACCAAACATTGAGGGAACTATCAGAAAAACAAGTAACCAACTATCAACTCAACGGTCAACGTTTTTAGCTCTCGGCTCCTGGATACCAAACACGGCGTATTTGCGATTGAACTGCAAAAAGTGCGTTTTTGTTTATTTTTTAACGGTTTTTCGCCCATAATTCCCAAGGGCTTCATCTGATCGGATTGCCGAGCAGGCGGGTACTGACGGCATTGCAGATGTCTTGAAACGTAAACTAAAAAATTTTGAGGAGGCGGTAAAAAAAGTTTGCTGACCGAAAACATATGGTTGTTATTCAGAACGAATAATATACCAAATATTATTCAGAATCAATAATAAACCAAAAACAACTCCAAGCTCAAATTCTCTTCTCAACATTGATATATGTACCAGTCCATTTACTTATACCTCTACACTAGTTTTGTTCCTTAATTTCATATCACCAGATTTTTAAAGTATATCCGCCCTCTCCTCTCATCTACCGCCACCACTCAACGTTTTGAGCTATCCAAGGTGGTTTAACTTTAACAGCAGCGGTAACACGACGCTGAATGAACAACGCCCGACTACAGACAAAGCTCCTATTGATGAGGAAGAATCTCTCTATATCGCCTTGGTTTGTTGAAGAGCTCCTCACACCATTGTGGGAATAACAAGCGTTTAACTCCTTCCTGTAGTTAGCACACAACTTTCCGCAACCCGCGTAAATTCGACTGCAGCGCTGTGTGTACGGGCTCCGTCTTTCCTTGAACAGGTTATTCTACGCAAAATACTCATGGGCACTAATATGTAGGTACTAGTTAGTTCTGGGTACTCTATAAATTTGATGATTGGAGCCTGTTTGTTGCAAGACAATAAGGGATGAACAAGAATTAGTTGGTTACCTATAGAAAACTTTGATGTTCAGAGATATACAGATTGTAGGTTTGACTCATGAGCCTCCAGATTTGAAGGCGCGTTAAAGGGAGATCACTGGGCAGGGTAACGCACAGAGTGCTCTTCAGAAGAGGACTGATCCTTGGTTCGTCTAAGAAGGCTCCTAGAGATCTTGCTAAGTGGGATTGGAGGGACCCAGTGCGAACTTCTATCAGCCACGAAGCCAGGCCACCTTTTGAGCTCGACGAATGAGTAGTTCCCCTAGTTCTTCTGCCTTGGCTTAGTTTTGCACTGTGAGGGTTAGCCCTCTAGTCATTGAATATTGGCTGAGTTCCTGGGAGCATGGATCTCACTGAGCTCTGTCTATAAAAGTTATATACTCTGCACCTCGTAAGTCTGCTGACACAGCATCTAAACATTATAAAAGCTTGCCCTGAACGCTCGGCTCCCCGGTTGTCGGTTTACCTTCGTGTGTTGCGGCTGTTTTGTTGTCTCTCTGACGAATTTGTTCTCTTCTCCAAGCGTTAAAATTGAAATTGTTGAGAGTGCTGTAATTGTGAAGAATAAATAATTTTTTGAAAACATCCGAAGAAATATCTGGCGCAGTCGACTTATAACAATCGTGAAACCAAGGAAAACGCAGTTGTGTTTTGGCGAAACGAAGATCCTACGTTCACAACAACACTCAAGCCAACTCCAACAGAGGACAACGAACTGTACGGGACGTGTAGCCCAGCAGTACCGAAATAGACATCCGCAACTCCGAGGAATAGTGATGGTTCCAGTTGACATCCGTCAGTAAGTGAACTATATCCGTTTCCTCGTTAAAATAAACAGCGACTCCCCTGTTCGCTGCTGATTTTCACCCCCCGAAAATCAGGAGTCACCCCCCGACTCAAACCGACCTACCCCTTGGTCATTTAGAATCAAGAAAACAATTTAAAAAAAAAAACCAATCTAAAGAAGAAAAAAAAACAATTTTAGAAAGAAACTTAAGAAGAAACGAAACTTTTCTAAAAGATTTATTTTTCAATTCATTACTTCACAATCAAGCTCAAGAGATTCGCACGAGTAACTTCCTGACGACCTTCGAGAAGACCCCACACGCTACCTAGATAAAAGACGAGAGATTCCCAAGTTGCTGACTTCAAACTCTCACATCCTCTGCTGACCCCATTTAAAAGTCTCATCGAGATAATTTAAATCAAACCATCGCCGTCGCAGTATCTTAACCGCGCACAAGTTCAGCCCTCGACACCTTCATCGTCATCGTTAAAACACTTTTCTATTCTCACAATTTTTATTCCGCTTAAAATTTATATTAGATCAACAGAAAAGGCAAACCCCTATTTAGACGTATATTGTTTAATATTGTTTTATTCACTTGTGTTTTCAGCCTCCCGTAGGTATTCCTTATTACCCCTGTTTTAACATCTTTCAAAATTCCAAAAGCGAGTAACAAATCGAATCGACAAGAATTTTGGAGATACTTTTTGTATGATAGTAAGCCCAGTGAAAGGAAAATGAGCTGCTGGGATGAGGGGAGATCCCCACCGGTCAGTTCTAATCGAATTTTCGAGAGAGTACGCATTAAGAACATTCATCAACGGACTCCCAGAATCCACAGCCTCTCTGTTGAGAGCTAGAGAGTGCCGTAATATGAACGAAGTGTTCTCAATTCTAAAAAACGAGTTTCAGTTCAGTTCACAAAGAGGACAACAAAATTTTCCGAAAACCCCCGGAATCAAACCTCCAGTGAATCAGTCGATGAAAGTTCTCCCCCTGAACTTTTCCACACCACGTCCCCAGCCGTTTAACAGCTGGACGCCGCAATTCACATCAAAGAACCCGAATTTCGAACACACCGCAGGTTCCAGCAACCAACCCCAAAAAAACGCGTCCACGCCTGGACCGCCCACCCCCAAACCGTTTAATAGACAGTCGTTCCAAGGAAACAGGTCAGGGTCCTTCACACCTCAAACCAAGAATTTCCACATGCTCCAAACGGAGGGTCCAGAGTCAAAAACAACTGATAACCCAGACAACCCAAACGGAACGTACACCCCCGGTTTTTTCGACGGAACCACCTTTTTTCCGTACGACTTCAATTTAGATTTTGAAAACCTAGCAATTGAGTCCTCCGAAACGCAACAAGAGGAGGCCAATCATTTTTTAGGAGAATCCCAGGAGTTTTAAGTTCGCCTTCAGACTCCTCCCATTCAAGACAGAATTCC
The DNA here is from genome assembly GCA_020466155.1 of Pachypeltis micranthus. Lineage (NCBI taxonomy): Eukaryota > Metazoa > Arthropoda > Insecta > Hemiptera > Miridae > Pachypeltis > Pachypeltis micranthus. The sequence continues at coordinate 47,849,063 of CM035770.1, read as the reverse complement.
AAATTCCTTCACCCAAAAGAATCCGCAATCTCCTATCCCTCAGATAGTGCTGTCGAATTGTTTTTAACAGACCCAAATTTGCCCTATGTCGTCCTTCCAAAGCTCAACCTAAGAATTTTGGTCGACACTGGTTCCACTCGATCCTTCATCTTACCAGATGTAGCTCGTGAGCATTTCTCCAAAATAATAGAACCCGAGACTGGTACAGTCCGAACAACACATGGCTGTGCACAGTTCAACGAAAGAACCCAAGTGCCCTGTGGTGATCTGTTCAATCAATTCAACCTCAAATTGCCGTTCATCCTGTTTGATTTCCACGATTTCTTTCATATGCTTATTGGGCTCGATAATTTGAAAACCCTAGAAGCCTTAGTAAACCTCGATAAAAACTTACTCCAAACCCCACACATCAACATCCCATTAGAATATTACGTTATTGGAGACGAAAACCCCAAAAACAATTGTTGTGTCGAAACCTTTTTTATGGAAGCCCGAAGTATCTCTTAAGTTCAAATTTCGGTTGAAAACCTAAAAAACGGTGAAGCTATCCTCAATAGCCTCACTAAGCCTGGAATAGAAATCCCAAACTCTTTAATTTCAGTTAAAGATTCTAAAGCTTACATTCACGTGACAAATCCAAATGAAATACCGGTCCGTTTAAATTTAAATAAACGTTACTTGGTCGAACCAGTAAACGATTTAATGTTTCTGGAAGAAGAACCCCCTGAACCTCGTAGGCTGCCACCAACCAAAACTTGGGTTGATTACTCGAGATTTCGTCTTGACCACCTGAACCCGGAGGAATTAAAAATCATTCAAAAACTAATACGAGAGTATTACGACCTTTTCCAAGACCCGGATGAACCCCTCTCTGCCGCTGTCAATGTAAAACATCACATTAGAACGAGCGAGGAAATCCCAGTATTCGTGAAGCCTTATAGTTATCCCCACATTTATAAAGAAGAAGTTCAAAATCAACTCGAAAAGCTAGTCGCCCAAAAAATTATTAGACCCTCAAACTCCCTGTACAACGCACCCTTTTGGGTAGTGCCGAAAAAGTTAGATGCCAGCAATAAGCGTGAATATCGCTTGGTCGTTGATTTCCGTAAATTAAACGAAAAAACAATAGATGATCGATTCCCATTACCAAACATCTGTGACCTTCTGGACAAGCTTGGTAAATGCAAAATGTTTACCACAATAGATCTTGCGAATGGGTTCCACCAGCTAGATCTAGATGAGCAGTCGATCCCTAAAACGGTATTTTCGACCGAAAATAACCATTACGAGTTCACCCGCATGCCTTTTGGCCTAAAAAATACTCCAGCCACCTTTCAGCGATTAATGAACTCTGTCCTCATGAGATAGATGGGGCTCACTCCAGAAATTCCTGAATTTCAACTACCGCTGTTTCGCTTACTACCAGTTCTAACAGTTATTACCCAATAACTCAGTAAAAGTGATTACTATCTTTCTTCAAAAAATTCGTGTTTACAGGCTCATTAATTATCTGTGTACCAACTGCTCAATAATGGTCCGGGAATGAGTACGAGCAGCACAATAAATTCCAGAACATTAGGCGCTACCGCTTCCTGCTGCTGTGAAGTGTTGTGTGACCAATTTCAAAGGAACTGAGTGATAACTGAATCGATTAAATAGAATTAGCCATTTACAAAGTGAATTGACGTATAGCTAAGGGAAGTTGTTTGTTGCAACGCACAAGATATTAATACTTTTCTTGGCTCTACAAAGTAGAAAGGAAAGTTATGTAATCGGCAGAAAAAAAAATTTTGAGTTTTTTTCAGATCTTTACGTTTCAGACCCTCCTGAGTCCGAAAAATACTATTTGGGTAAATGGTCTGTGTGTGTCGGTGAACGATTTTCAGAGAAAACCATCGTACTAAATCAGCTCAAACTTGATATCTCACCCGCAGGTTACCATGAGACGCGAAAATAAGGGTTTGAACAAAATCCACCGAAAGTTAACTATAGTTATCATAGTGATAAAAACACCAAGTATTTTTTTTCTCAAAAACAGCTCCAACGATTTTGATTAATTTTTTTATATTGATAGCTCTCAATAAGCCAAATATACATATTATTCCCATGTATGGGAAAATGACGAAAGCAGCACAATAAATTATCAATACTTTCGACAAAAACGCGTTTAGCGTGGTTTATTCCTTATAAACTCCGCGGGAGGGTTACTAGAATGTTAAAAAAAATTGGTGTTGTAGTCCAATCCAATACCTACAGGGTGAGGATTTTAAAACGCTCATGAGATACATGGGGCTCACTCCAGAAATTCTGATTTTCAACTATCGCCGTTTCGCTTATTACCAGTTTAGAAGGTAGTAACCCCAATAACTCTGCAAAAAATATTACCATCCTTCTTTAAAAAATTTGTGTTCGCAGCCTCATTAATTATCTGTGTACTAATTGCTTAGTAATGGTGCTGGAATGAGTATGAGCAGCATAATAAATTCTGGAACTTTAAGCGCTACCGCTTCCTGCTGCTGTGAAGTGTTGGTTGACCAACTTCCAATGAAGTGAGTGGTAAATGAATTGATTAAGTAGACAAAGCCATGTACAAATTGAATTGACGTAGAGCTAAGGAAAGTTGTGTGTTGCAGCGCACCAGATATTTTTAAATATGACTAAGGTTTGACAATCGCTAGCTTGCAAGGAACAACCCGAATTTCGGAACCGACTACTGTTTTATCGATTAACTTTTTTACATCATCCACAGTCCAGAGCAGTAAACACGAAAACTTCCTACAAAGCTCACTGACGGTGCCAAAAACTACCTGCATCTTGAACACTCACTAATGGTAACACACGTTCAACATAAATGTATCCAAAATCAGGAGCAGCTCAGTAAATTTCGGAAAAAAGTTGTAAAGGTTTCTCACTGCAAGGGTAAAGTTCTACCTGACAAGCAACTTTTCGATTGCAGTGTTTTCATAACTCCATTAATATGGAGTTTGGTTGACCATTTCTATCCTTGAAGCTTTCGCTTGTGGTTATAGTGGCCGTTCTAAACTGCGCCGGCTTGAAATTAAGTTGTCTTTCAAAACGTTTTGAATAGGTTTTTAGTCAACTTCTGACAATCAGTTGTACGGTAGTTGAAACGTTTGTACATGATAAATGCTGATCTATTTGACAGGCAATTAACGCTCAAACGGCAAGCATCAATAACAACCGTCTTGACCCCGAACGAGAAGTATTTGAATTGAAGCTTTTTCAGCGTCTTTTTTCCTTACGTACTATTCCTCAGCATGATATCGTTTCGAAACCATAACTCTTACTCGAATCCAACTTTGTTTAAATTAATTCTTCTATGGTTCATTACACCTAGTGAGGTGCTTCTGATAGTAGTTGCGATAAGGCTGGTTGAGGGATTTAATAACGCTTGTTGGATGAACTTCCTGAGTTCAAAACCTAGGGGAACAGTACGAATGAAATCTGCCCCTTATGAAGCTAACATAGCGGCTACCCCCCCCCCTCACCAGGGATGGGGGAACGAATTCTGCTGCCGTATCCTCAGTGTGACCGTAAAAGCCGGGCTTAAGGGAACTTACAGCTCACGGCACTAACATACGCAACGACTTACGTGGCAGATCACATTGACTTAAAACACTCATAATTAGCGAAAGACAGTCCTGGAAGTAGCTCACTACCACCTACGAGCGATCCCCTACATAGGTGTAGGTATCCCTCCTCCCAGACACTACAGGATTCCTCAGGTGGTCACCTCCGCGAGGTAACACACGGGCAACAGCTCTCTACCCAGAGACTGGCTAACGACCAAATACCTGCCGTACCTCCACAGGTCTGAGTTCGATGGATGTTGATATGATGCTAGTCGAGGGTTTACAGTCATCAAATAAGGAAACAGACTTGGCCACCTGAGGAATCCCGTATCGTCTGGGAGGAGTTCCTAATCTGGTTTCCTACCTGGTATAACCATTTACATGGGTGGCAAATTTCCAATGGATGCATCAACTGTGACCACGTTCTTAACCATCATTTTCTTCGTGAACTCGGCGAAATGGTTATAGGCATATTTTATAGCAGTCAATGCTACTAAGTTCGTATGCCCTCGCGACAACCGTCGCTCACTGTTGTGGGAACTACAGTCGAGCAGCACGTGGTTACTTGTTCCCTCCGCACTAGAGGCGAAAGACGTGCACGACGAAGAGTCTTTAAGGAAAAGAAGCGCATTGACGTCACCATGACCCGCAAAGAACGGGCACGGCCACCCCACTTTCTAGGAAGCCGTTCACGGATGTTGGGGATGAACTCATACATGTCACGACCCTTTGACGAAAATTCCCATCTCGCTTTCCATATCTCTAACTTCCATTTGTTGATTGCGGCAAGCATCCCACAATGGGATGTCGGGCTCGTTCGGAGCGTCCATGATCAACTCCCATGCTGCCCTCTGGGCTTTAGTATCTCAAGGTACATGGTTTTCATAACCAAGGAGCCCTGCCCCGCTTTCTCAAGGAGGGTTTCCGGTGAACTCTCGATGTTGCAGACCCAGCCTGACTCTGTCTGTGATCGACCTTCCCCCCAGCCCACCGTAGGTCGCCTCAGTCATGGGTTGTACTTTGTGAGCAACTCTATATATGCCTCACCTACTCCATCCATAGTCAGGGATCCCCACCATGGTGATCTGGCTTTTGCATCAGCACAGACCATGCAGGGTCATCCTGACAGTCCTGCTAGAGCCCGCTCTAGTGGTTGAAGGCTGTTGGCAACTGCTGCGCCAAATTGCCTGTAAAGTGATATTACAACCAGTTCAAAGCCACCAGCTCAGATGAGCACAGTGGGCCAAGTGCTGGCTGTTTAGGTGAGGGGGTGAGAGCATGTTGATGGATGCTGACCACTGCTGCCTTGGCTCCCATTCATAACCTATTAATAATTGACTCGTGACTCCTGGAGGGCAATTGCTCGCTGATGAATGGGACAGTGTGCATCGAGATACGAGACCTGTAGTAATTTGCGTTCGACCCGATTGGCACACTTGAGCGAAGCCTCACGCTTGCACTTCTTGCTCAGATGTGGCATGGAGCACCAGGCACACATCACAGTTCTTACACTGGCTACGGCCAGGTGGCCATAATGCTAGCATCTGTAGCACTGTGTGGGGACTAGGTACTTATAGATGGCCCACCGCTGCCAGGCTATTTGGAGGTACCTTCGCCCTCTAGTTTCTTGTGAAGGCCGGGTGACACCTCAATCACCCAATTCTTTTGTCTGCCTTTCTTTTCTGTGAAAAGGGGTCTGACGTCTTCAGGCTTTGATGACCAGCTCAAGGTCAAAGAGAGGCCCCAACAAGCGCCGCAGCTGCCAGTTTTTGGCTGCTACTATGTGGTAGCCCTCGGCCACTGGTGATATGGTGAGTGGGACACTACATTCCAAAGGCCACACCTATATGAGGGATTGCTCGTAGGTGTTAGTGAGCTACTTCCAGGACTGTCTTTCACTCATTATGTGTGTTTTAACTCCTGCCACATAAGCGGTTGCAGTGTTTTTTGTACCTGGAACATTTTGCGTACGTCAGTGTCGAGAGCTTTAAGCCTCTTTAAGGCCGGTTCATACAAACACGCAGGGAGTATGGCAGTGGAATTCTGGACCGCCAACTGCAGAGCGAGCACACCGTGGCGACAGAGTACTCCTTTCTACTTTGAAGAGCCAAGGAAAGAAACAAAAACAACAACAAATAATATCGTGTTAGCCCACCGAAAGAATATTTCATTTCATTGACCAAGAGTTTACTTCTCACTGTATTATCATTATTCTTGTTTGCCTTCTTTATTTTCTTCATCTTCGCGTTACATCAGAATTTCCTTCTGCTAACGCACAGTTATAATTAATGTTAAATATCAGGCGCCACTGGATGGAAAGGTGTGTATGACGCCACGCAAGATATACCGTACTGTCCTCAGTATTCCACAGTAGCCTCACAGCCATCTGTTTAGAGGAAAGATAAGCAAGAAAGCTGAAAAATGCATTTTGACAGGCAATGATGAAAATGATGGATACAGAATTTGGTCTCCTGGAAGGATAATGTTGTTGAGATCTAGGGACGTAACGTTTGATGTCTACCGCCCAAGGAACGGCGCTATCGAGACGAAGAGCTGAGCATCAACATTCTCCCCCTAGGCTTCGCTATCGTTTCTCCTCCTTGCCGTAAACCATATCACTGGCACGAGGAGTGATAGTTGGATAAGGTACCAGCGTGAGAACCAAATTCGAGGTGGCGAGTAGCCCAAATACGGAGTTAGCCGAATCGAGAGTGCTTGCTCAGCAGAGGACTAACCCGAATACAATTTTTCAAGTCTCCACAGTTATTCTTTTTCCTAGTCTCCCAGCACCTTCTCTTCCGTCTCAATCACCACCTATCTTTTCGCACCTTTTGGTATTTCCTTCTTATTCTCGTTAATCCTCCGACCCCTCAGTTTCGGCCACGTCGGAGCATTACAGATGAACGACCGTTGAAAGAGATGGAAAATTCAGATAAAAATGATCAAAATAGATCAGAAGAATCTGTTGTTGATTTTCGTCATTTTTCAGAAGTTAAAGAAGACAAATCCTGCTAGCCAAGAAATACGACCAGCCACATCAGAAGAACCAGAAGAAGGGGGAAACGACACTTGGTATGATCAAAATAATGAAGGTTTTGATCGAGTACTGAGAGATCGTGAAACTCTTAGGCCACCCGAAAGGTATGGTTTTGACGCATTAATTATGTTTGGCGAAAATGAAATTCTAAAATTAGATGAACCAAAGAGTTATTGGGAAGCTGTGCATAGTAAAAACCAAGAAAATTGGAAAAGTGCAATGCAAAATGAAATTGATTCGTTAAATGCCAATAATACTTGGTCACTTACTGAACTACCTGCAGGAAAGAGAGCCATACCAACCAAATGGGTATACAAAGTTAAAATGAACCCGGATGGTGCGGTTGAACGTTTCAAAGCAAGGTTAGTAGTACGCGGTTTCTCACAAAAACAAGGCGTCGATTATGAACAAACTTTTTCACCAGTTGCTAGAGCAAGTACTGTAAAGACTGCTTAGTGTAGCAGCTAGTCAAAATCCGCGATTGTTGCAGTTTGATGTCTCAACAGCATTCTTGTATGGTGATTTGAAAGAAGAAATTTACGTAAAGCAACCTGAAGGTTCTGTGATGGTTGTAAGCGAGTATGTAAATTGAATCGAAGTCAGTATGGGCTGAAACAAGCTCCACGTTGCTGGAATCAGAAATTTGCAGCATATTTGTTCAAAATTGGGTTCAAACAAAGTGATGCTGACCCTTGCTTATTCGTTAAACAATCAAAATTCGCAAAAATCATGGTGGTATTGTATGTGGATGATGGGTTAGTCGCGTCAAAATTGGGAGAGGATTTGAATATATTTGTGAATGATTTGAAACGAGAGTTTAAAATAACGACGAAACTAGCATCTTTCTTCCTTGGATTTGAGATTAATCAGAGTGATGGTGCGGTTACTGTAAGTCAAAACTCTTACTGTAGAAAGTTGCATGAAAAATTCGGTATGGAAAATTGCCACCCAGCTACCACATCAAGAGTAAAGGATGGGGAAGAAATTATCAGATGCGATTCAAAACCAAAATATCTGGTGCGTAGCAACACATGACTTTCCGCCACCCCTTTAAGTCGAACACCACCTACATAGGCGGGCGCTATATCTTCGTTCAACGCATTTCTACAGGAACATTTATGAGGAACAAAATGTAGGGACTAGTCAGCTGAGAGTACTCCGAAAGTTTGTTCGAAATCGTCAGATCCGTTTTTGAGAAAATTGGAATACCGATAAATTAATATTCGACAAATCTCCTTTTCTGAGTTAACTTGGCTTATATCTCCGTTCAACATATATATACAGAAATAATTATGCAGAACGAAATGTTGGTATGGGTGACTAAAAGACACTCCATTAGGATTTATCACATCTGGTGAAAAATTTACCCTGGAATTTACGGAAATGTTAGAAAAAACGTTATTTTTGACACATTTTGCTTTTTATCTCTGTTCAATGGACCGTCACAGGAACATTTATTGAGACCAATATGTAGGTATTAACTATTTGAAAACATCCTGTGAGTTTGGTGAAAATCGCTGGAGCCGTTTGGCCAAAAAGCGTAAAAAACCTATTTTTGCTTCAGGGGCCCATATCTCCGTTCACCGTATTTTCATGGAGATATGTATGGAGGATAAACGTTAGGTATTGATCAGTAGATGATAATGTGCAAGTTTAATCAAAATCGTTAGAGCCGTTTTCGAGAAAAATGCAAAAAACCCTAGTTTTTGGTACATTTTCGTCCCCCCCCCCCTCCTACCAATCGACCGAAATCGTCCATAACCTTATTTTGGTGTCTACAAAAAATAACAAACAAGACAAAAAAAGAACCAGCTCAATCGGATCAGCCGTTCTCCCGCAAATCGAACTACAGACACACACACACACACATACACACTGACCACGCGCCGAAATTAGGTTTTTACTTTCCGCTACCCGAAGGGAAGGAAAGTATAGTAATCGGCCCAAAAAAAAATTTGGGTTTTCTTCAGATCTTTACGTTTCAGACCCTACTGAGTCTAAAAAACCTAATTTCGGCGCGTGGTCGGTGTGTGTGTGTGTGTGTGTGTGTGTGTGTGTGTGTGTGTGTGTGTGTGTGTGTGTGTCTGTAGTTCGATTTGCGGGAGAACGGCTGATCCGATTGAGCTGGTTCTTTTTTGTTTTGTTCGTTATTTTTTGTAGACACCAAAATGAGGTTATGGACGATTTCGGTCAATGGGAAGGAGGGGTGGGGGACGAAAATGTACCAAACACGAGGGTTTTTCGCATTTTTCTCGAAAACGGCTCTAACGATTTTGATTACACTTTCAAATTATCTTCTCCTAATCAATACCTAACGTTTCTTGTCTATACATATCTCCATGAAAATACGGTGAACGGAGATATGGGCCCCTGAAGTAAAAATAGGTTTTTTACGCTTTTTGGCAAAACGGCTTGAGCGATTTTCACCAAACTCACAGGATGTTTTCAAATAGTTAATACCTACATATTCTTTTCAATAAATGTTCCTGTGACGGTCCATTGAACAGAGATAAAAAGCAAAATGTGTCGAAAATAACGCTTTTTCTAACATTTCCGTAAATTCCAGGGTAACTTTTTCACCAGATGTGATAAATCCTGATGAAGTGTCTTTAAGTCACCCATACCAACATTTCGTTCTGCATAATTATTTCTGTATATATATGTTGAACGGAGATATAAGCCAAGTTAACTCAGAAAAGGAGATTTGTCGAATATTAATTTATCTGCATTCCAAATTTCCCAAAAACGGCTCTAACGATTTCGATCAAACTTTCGGAGTACTCTCAGCTAACTAGTCCCTACATTTTGTTCTCCATAAATGTTCCTGTAGAAATGCGTTGAACGAAGATATAGCGCCCGCCTATGTAAGTGGTGTTCGAACTTAAAGGGGTGGCGAAAAGTTGTGTGTTGCTACGCACCAGATATTTTAGACTCAGTAGGGTCTGAAACGTAAAGATCTGAAGAAAACCCAAATTTTTTTTCTGGGCCGATTACTATACTTTCCTTCCCTTCGGGTAGCGGAAGGGGGAAGACAAGAGACAGAAACCTCTTTTCCCTATCGAAAAGCTGTAGGAGCTCTTATGTATTTGATGATAGGGACTCGCCCAGACATTGCGTTTGCTGTCAGTGTCGTGTGAAGGACATTGGAAAATCCTACGTGGAAGAATTGGGTGCAAATGAAACGCATTTTTCGTTACTTGAAGGGAACAATGAGTTTCGGTTTGAAATATACTGTTGCAGATAAATCTGTCGTCTGTTACAGTGATTCCGATCATGGAGGTGACGTCACTACACGCCGCTCAACTACAGGCGTTGTTGCGCTGATGTCACATGCTGCGATTTCATGGCTGAGCCAGCGTCAATGTTTGGTCATGATTTCAACCACAGGTGCTGAAATAGTTGCAGCCAGTGAAGGTGGCAAGGAAGCTATCTGGTTGAAACGAGTGTTGAAGGACATGGACCATGTTGAAGGTCGACCTGTGCTACGAGTGGATAATGAATCGGCCATCAACCTCGCTCATAATCCACAGTTTCACCGTCGAACCAAGCATATTCACATTCGTCATTTTATCGTCAGAGAGCAAGTGACAAATGGGGAACTGGATATTGAGAAGGTGGACTCAGTGGACCAACTCGCCGATATACTCACGAAGCCTCTTGGAAGTGTTAGATTCCGCCTACTCCGAGAGAAGCTAGGGGTCGTCAATGTTGGGAAAAGTTGATTCTAAATTGGGGTTCAAAAATTTCTAATTTGGGGGGATGTTGAAGTACGCGTCTACACTAAATTATTCTTTTTTGAATCCTGGCTGAAACACATGTTGATTGAAGCATGACAACATGTTGAATTCATCTTTTATTAAAGAAAAACGAAATTTTTTTCGTTTGTGACTGAAATGTTTGTTTCTTGTCTTTAATAATTTTTCACTTGCGACTGCCTCTCTTGTGCAGTCCTAACCCCCTCAGAGAGTGTGTTCACTGCAGTGTCCATTTCCTAACTGGTGTTAAGAGGGGCTCGGTCAGTATCCTCCGCAAGATGGGCGTAGTCCGTTGCACCAAAGGTCAGAAACGCTCGTGGGCTCTCCAGAAGCTGAGAGACCCACGCATTAAAGTCACCGTGTCCCATGATCTGGCCCAACTCGCTTTTTGAAAGACGTTCACGGATGTTGGGGAAGAACTGATACGTGTCACGTCCCTTTGACGAGGATTCCCATCTTGCTTGCCATTTCTCTAACGCCCATTCGTCGAAGGCGGCAAGTTTCTATTCTGTGGTGAGATCCGCACGGAGTTCAGCCCAAAGCGGGGGAAGCTCCCGTTCCACAGTCCACTTATCAACCATGCACTCAATGGCCAAGTCAACTGTTAACTGACCAGTGATCACCAGGAGTGCTTCTGTTGGTACAGTCTTATCGACCTTGGTGATCCACAGGAGAGCAACTCTCTGGGATTTGGGCAATACTCTCTTTGGTTGACTGTTAGTTTGCTACCTCAGAAAACGGAGAAGTGGCCAATCACGCCTACATAGATGGCTTTACACATGAGGATAGTGTCATGGTAACACACACCCCAAGTGGTCATAGTAATTGCATGCAATGGTAGTCCCTTTGAAGAACTGGAGGTGTTGGTTGAAGCCCCCTGTATTCACTCCTAAATACTTGACGTGCTTTCCAAGAAGGAGTGTGGCCGAAAAAGCGAATTGAGGGTGGATTATTCACTTTTCCTTTCAATAGGATTAGCTGGGTTTTTTCTTACTCCACCTGCATCTTGACATGCTTGGACTGCTGGGTGACAGTGCGGAGCAGTTGGTGGTGTTTTTCTTCGATTTGGCGAAGAAAGATCAGCACAGTCAAGTCGTCCACGTAGGCGTACGGCTCGTAGTCTGTTTCCTCGAAGAAGGCATTCCAGAATGCTGGTTCAAGGGCAGACCCCGTGAATCTGCCCCTTCTCAATCTTTCTCTGGGTGGAGACATACCTGCATTCGATCGTAGCAGTTAATTCTGTCAGGTAACTTCTGACGAGTAAGTACAGTTTGCGGGGGATTCCCCCACAATTATTATAATTATTTAAGCGCTTTAAAGAGCGTTGGCCACCAAAGGTTGTCAAACGCTCCCCTGATGTCAATCAGAACTGCTACGACGTACTTAGCCAGTTCTTCTTCTTCAAGTGCCGTCTCCATCATCGAAGGTTGGCGATCAATTCTGCCAATCTCTCACGGTCCTGAGCCAGGTGAAACAAAACGGCTGCTCGGTTAATTCCCGTCCTGCTACGTATGTTCGGCAACCATGACGCGCGCTTCCGCCCCACTCCCCTACGTCCACTGATCTTACCCATCATTATTGTCTGCAAAAAACTGTACTTGGGCCCACGCAAGACATGCCCCAAGTATGAAACTTTGCACCTCTTTACGGTCATCAGCAGTTCACGTTTCAGGGAGTTCTGTTGGAGGAAGTAGTCATTGCGGAGTCTTGCAGTCCAGGAGATTCTCAGCATACGCCGAATCAGCCACATTTCAAAAGCCTCTAGCCGATTCATGTCCCTGGCCTTCAATGTCCACGTCTCTACCCCATACAGAAGTATAGACCACACGTAGCACTTAACAACTCGCCAGCGCAACGCGAAACTTACATCCCGGCGACACAATATACTACGCATGTTGTTTAATGCCCCATGCGCTATTTCGATTCGGCCGCGCAACTCCCTCCAACGACCACGTCTCCGCTACCCATTGCCCCAAGTACTTGAATCGTGCCACCTGCTCAACGCTTTGCCTGTTGACTGCCAACCTGATGCCACTATTTGCTGCCTTCGATATGACCATTGATTTCGTTTTTGCTACGTTGATAGCCAGGCCATATTTCCTACAGGCAATTGTCACCCTGTCCAAGAGAGCCTGGCGCCCCACCTCGGAGTGGGCCAACAACACCGTGTCATCCGCATATCTTTAATTGGACACAGACAATCCATTCACAGGGATGCCAATATCACAGTCATCCAGGGCGTCCTTAAAGACCTGCTCCGAATAAATATTAAAGAGCAATGGCGACAACGTGCAGCCTTGCCTGACCCCTTTGGCTACAGCAACCTGGTCAGAGAGCGAACCATCCACACGAACTTGTGCCTTCTGCCCCCAGTACAAGTTCCTGATTAGTCTCAGATCCTTGAAATCAAGACCCACTTCCTCCAGGATACGAATAAGCTGCACATGCTTCACGTTATCAAATGCTTTCTCGAAATCGATAAAACAAGTAAAAACTGGGCACCGCTGGTCGAGACACTTCTGGACCAGCACCTGCATGGCAAATAAGGCTTCTCTTGTTCCAAAAGCGCTCCGGAATCTAAACTGGGTGTCCCCGATATCAGCCTCCACTCTCTGCCACAACCTGTAGTGGAGCACTCGCAGTAGAATCTTGAGAGCATGGCTCATTAGCTTTCTTGGGCAGCGTGACGAAGATTGAGTTCAGCCACTCCAAAGGGATCTGCCCACTGTCGTAAATCCTGTTGAAGAGCATCGTCAGCTTGGCAATACTTTCATCGCTCATCAACTTGTAGATCTCTATGCTCACCTCATCAGGACCCACAGCCTTCCCGGTTTTGGCAGTGCAGATTGCACGCCGAACCTCGTCAAACAAAATGGGTGGCCCGTCATCATCATCACGACTGGATATTTCGCAGACTTCCCGGACATCGCTGAACAATTCGTTCACGTACTTCTCCCACACCTGGCACTTTTCCTCATGGGATACAGCAACGAAGCCACACTCGTCCATCACCACCAAAGCATGATTCTTCCTGCCCGTGGAGGTTAGTTCTCTTACCTTCTTATGCAGGTTGAAATCATGAATTTCATCCAAATATTCAATCTCAGCACACTGAGATGCCAACCAGTCCTCCCTTGCGCGACGAGTTGCAGCTCGAATACGGGTTTGCAGTGCCTTGTACGCTAGGTCATCCCTGTTCTTCAGCAGTCGCCTTTGTTCCAACATTCGAAGTATGTCATCTGTCATCCACTTCTTTCTTGGTTCGATTGCCGAGCTCAGATGGTCCTTTGCAGCCCCATTAATAGCAGATTTGAACTCAAGTCATGCACTATCTATATCAGAAACACTTATTCTCCCGACAGCCTGATTCATCTGATTCCCTGCTTTGTCGGCTATAACCTCTGACTTAAGCAGCCTCAAGCTGACTTTCCTTGCAACCTTAGGTTGTGCCCTACGGAGTCGCAGACGTACACGGGCAATAACTGGGCTGTGGTCTGAATTGATATCTGCCCCCAGGTAAGCCTTCACACTCATGACTGCATTCCGAAAGCGCTTATTGATCAAAACGTAATCAATTTGATTACGAACTACTCGCTCACTGCCGTCCTGGGGTGATTTCCACGTGTACAGTCTCCGCTTTGGAAGCTTATACCACGTATTACACACGACCAGGTCCGATTCTTGGCAAAATTCAACCAAACGGTCTCCTCGTCCGTTCTGGACTCCCAGACCAAACCGGCCCACGATTCCCGACACAGCACCTTCACCAATTATGGCATTGAAATCACCAAGATATATGTTTATATCGTGCCTCTTCATCATCTGTTGGACATCTGCCAGCTCATTGTACATCGTCTCTATCTGCTCGTCAGGCTTATCCGCCGTAGGTGCGTATACCTGTAAAATGTTTACATTAACAGGCTTCCCTTTGAGCTGCAATAACATGATTCGATCCGACACCGGCAAAAAGTTGGACACATTGCCCACGAGCTCCTTCTTGACCATTATCCCTACCCCATTCGGATGGCTACTCTCACGGCTACCTGAGTAATACAGTACCGATTCATCTCGTTCGCACTTCCTGGCACCAGGCCATCGAACCTCAGATAATCCAAGAATACCGACACCTAGCCTCTTCGTTTCCTGCTCCAAGTTGTCTACCTTCCCCGCTTCATATAAACTGCGGACGTTCGAGGTTCCCACTTTCACTTCTCTCTCTGAAATCGCGAGTCCGGAGATTCTTCGCACCCCTGCTCCATCTAAGGAGCGCCGGTACTCGGGGCCGTTGGATTCACTCGTCATTCATTGAGATTTGCAAAAAGGACTATCCTCAGGAGGAATAAGTTGGTGGTTTCCAACTTGCCTTCCACATCGCAGTGCCACAGCCGTACCGATGATCCATCTCCGCCTATGGGTCGCCCAATTTGAGCCATTCTAGCATCCATAGCCTCCGCCCCAAATAGTTACTGGGATGGCTGCTGCCCCACCCCAGGCTGGTTTTTGGCGGGTATTTGATTTCCCCGGTACCACCCATATCTGGGAAGCATCCCCCTATCCGCCACCTGGGGAGGCACCCGATGAGGGAGCAGCAACCCCGCACAGGACTTAGCCAGTACCAGCAGGGAAACACGCCGAATTTCGACAATGAGATCCTCCGTGGACCTTCCTTTGGTACACCCGCATTGCCTGCCTTTGAGGTTGCGGCCAAAGACTCCTTTGAGGGAATGCAACATCAAGATTTCTAATGTTTTGCCTAATATGGAAAGAAGGCTGAGCGGTATGATGACCCATGATCTCTGACTGATTGCGGTCGCCTCCCTTGTGAAGAGTGAAAACTGAGTGGGGAACTGTCCGTCATGCAGTCAATAAATAAATTAAGGAGGCCGCTGGAGAAATTCCGCTCTTCCTTCCTTGGCATTTTGCTTTCTATTCTTTCTGGCACAGTAGATTTGTTGGGCTTTATGGTAGGAAGAGCTCTGCTAACATCCCTCAGGGTACTGCGCGTAATGAGACGAATGGTGAGAATTGTGTCAATGGAACATGATTCGAGTCAGGATTTTTGTTTCGAAACTTTATCATGATGTTGGTAAGTCCCAAGGACATAAGACACTAAAAGACCTCAATTAAAATACTGCTCGTTGGAGGTCAAGACGGTCGTTAGTGCACTGCATTTGAGCGTTAATCGTCCGCCAAATTGGTCAATTATCATCCATACGAGCTAATCAACCGTAGTAGAATTAGTTGTCAGAAGTAGAATACAATCCATTTGCAATTTCTTTGAAATACAGCATAATTTCATGCCTATAAGATTTGGAACTGCTTCTATTATCAATATCTGGTGCGTTGCAACACACAACTTTCCTTAGCTCTACGTCAATTCACTTTGTACATGGCCTTTGAACTTGGTCAAACAACACGTCACAGCAGCAGGAAACGGTAGCGCCTACAGTTCTCGAACTTATTGTGCTGCTCGTACTAATTCCAGGACCTTTATTGAGCACTTGGTACACAGATAATTAATGAGGCTGTAAACACGAATTTTGTGAAGAAGGATAGTAATTACTTTTGCACAATTATTGGGTAATAACCGTTAGAACTGTTAGTAAGCGAAACGGCAGTAGTTGAAATTCAGGAATTTCTGGAGTGAGCCCCATGTATCTCATGAGCGTTTTTAAACACTTACCCTTTAGGTATTGGATTGGACTACAAAATCAATTTTTTTTTCAACATTCTACAAGCATTTCAGCGGAGTTTATAAGGAAAAAACTGGGCGAAAAACGGTTTTGGTCGAAACTTTTGATAATTTATTGTGCCGCTCTCGTCATTTTCCTACGAATGAGACTTTTATAGTATCAGTGCCTGATTGAGAGCTATCAATATTAGAAATGTAATTAAAATCGTTAAAGCCGTTTTTGAGAAAAACATTTGGTGTTTTGATCACTATGATGACTATAGTTAACCTTCGGTGGATTTTGCCCATACCCTCATCATTGCGTCCCATGGTAACCTCTAGGCTAGACATCAAGTTTCAGCTGATTTGGTACGGTGGTTTTTTCTAAAAACTGCGCTAAAATCGATTTCGTCGAAAGTTTTGGTAATTTATTGTGCAGCTCTCCCACAGATGGGAATTTTATGGTATGATTGCCGTATTAAGAGCTATCAATATAAACAATTTAATCAAAATCGTTAGAGCCGTTTTTGAGAAAAAAAATATTTGATGTTTGGTTCACTATGATAACTATAGTTAGCTTTCGGTGGATTTTGTTCAAACCCTTATTTTGGCGTCCCATGGTGACCTGCGGGCGAGATATCAAGTTTGAGCTGATTTATTACGGTGGTTTTCTCTAAAAATCGTTCACAGACACACATTCACACACACAGACTGACTGACACACAGACCATTTTCCCAAATAGTGTTTTTCGGAGTCAGGGGGGTCTGAACGTAGAGATCTGAAGAAAACTCAAAATTTTTTTTTTCATCCGATTACATAACTTTCCTTTCTACTTCGTAGAGCCAAGGAAAGTAATAAAGGTAACACACGTTGTACATAGGTTTATGCATGCGCAGGAGTAGGCCGATAATATCTGGAATGTAAAACACAGTTCTTCACTGTGGTGCCAGGAAGTGCGAACGAGATGAATCGGTACTGTATTACTCAGGTAGCCGTGAGAGTAGCCATCCGAATGGGGTAGGGATAATGGTCAAGAAGGAGCTCGTGGGCAATGTGTCCAACTTTTTGCCGGTGTCGGATCGAATCATGTTATTGCAGCTCAAAGGGAAGCCTGTTAATGTAAACATTTTACAGGTATACGCACCTACGGCGGATAAGCCTGACGAGCAGATAGAGACGATGTACAATGAGCTGGCAGATGTCCAACAGATGATGAAGAGGCACGATATAAACATATATCTTGGTGATTTCAATGCCATAATTGGTGAAGGTGCTGTGTCGGGAATCGTGGGCCGGTTTGGTCTGGGAGTCCAGAACGGACGAGGAGACCGTTTGGTTGAATTTTGCCAAGAATCGGACCTGGTCGTGTGTAATACGTGGTATAAGCTTCCAAAGCGGAGACTGTACACGTGGAAATCACCCCAGGACGGCAGTGAGCGAGTAGTTCGTAATCAAATTGATTACGTTTTGATCAATAAGCGCTTTCGGAATGCAGTCATGAGTGTGAAGGCTTACCTGGGGGCAGATATCAATTCAGACCACAGCCCAGTTATTGCCCGTGTACGTCTGCGACTCCGTAGGGCACAACCTAAGGTTGCAAGGAAAGTCAGCTTGAGGCTGCTTAAGTCAGAGGTTATAGCCGACAAAGCAGGGAATCAGATGAATCAGGCTGTCGGGAGAATAAGTGTTTCTGATATAGATAGTGCATGACTTGAGTTCAAATCTGCTATTAATGGGGCTGCAAAGGACCATCTGAGCTCGGCAATCGAACCAAGAAAGAAGTGGATGACAGATGACATACTTCGAATGTTGGAACAAAGGCGACTGCTGAAGAACAGGGATGACCTAGCGTACAAGGCACTGCAAACCCGTATTCGAGCTGCAACTCGTTGCGCAAGGGAGGACTGGTTGGCATCTCAGTGTGCTGAGATTGAATATTTGGATGAAATTCATGATTTCAACCTGCATAAGAAGGTAAGAGAACTAACCTCCACGGGCAGGAAGAATCATGCTTTGGTGGTGATGGACGAGTGTGGCTTCGTTGCTGTATCCCATGAGGAAAAGTGCCAGGTGTGGGAGAAGTACGTGAACGAATTGTTCAGCGATGTCCGGGAAGTCTGCGAAATATCCAGTCGTGATGATGATGACGGGCCACCCATTTTGTTTGACGAGGTTCGGCGTGCAATCTGCACTGCCAAAACCGGGAAGGCTGTGGGTCCTGATGAGGTGAGCATAGAGATCTACAAGTTGATGAGCGATGAAAGTATTGCCAAGCTGACGATGCTCTTCAACAGGATTTACGACAGTGGGCAGATCCCTTTGGAGTGGCTGAACTCAATCTTCGTCACGCTGCCCAAGAAAGCTAATGAGCCATGCTCTCAAGATTCTACTGCGAGTGCTCCACTACAGGTTGTGGCAGAGAGTGGAGGCTGATATCGGGGACACCCAGTTTAGATTCCGGAGCGCTTTTGGAACAAGAGAAGCCTTATTTGCCATGCAGGTGCTGGTCCAGAAGTGTCTCGACCAGCGGTGCCCAGTTTTTACTTGTTTTATCGATTTCGAGAAAGCATTTGATAACGTGAAGCATGTGCAGCTTATTCGTATCCTGGAGGAAGTGGGTCTTGATTTCAAGGATCTGAGACTAATCAGGAACTTGTACTGGGGGCAGAAGGCACAAGTTCGTGTGGATGGTTCGCTCTCTGACCAGGTTGCTGTAGCCAAAGGGGTCAGGCAAGGCTGCACGTTGTCGCCATTGCTCTTTAATATTTATTCGGAGCAGGTCTTTAAGGACGCCCTGGATGACTGTGATATTGGCATCCCTGTGAATGGATTGTCTGTGTCCAATTAAAGATATGCGGATGACACGGTGTTGTTGGCCCACTCCGAGGTGGGGCGCCAGGCTCTCTTGGACAGGGTGACAATTGCCTGTAGGAAATATGGCCTGGCTATCAACGTAGCAAAAACGAAATCAATGGTCATATCGAAGGCAGCAAATAGTGGCATCAGGTTGGCAGTCAACAGGCAAAGCGTTGAGCAGGTGGCACGATTCAAGTACTTGGGGCAATGGGTAGCGGAGACGTGGTCGTTGGAGGGGGAGTTGCGCGGCCGAATCGAAATAGCGCATGGGGCATTAAACAACATGCGTAGTATATTGTGTCGCCGGGATGTAAGTTTCGCGTTGCGCTGGCGAGTTGTTAAGTGCTACGTGTGGTCTATACTTCTGTATGGGGTAGAGACGTGGACATTGAAGGCCAGGGACATGAATCGGCTAGAGGCTTTTGAAATGTGGCTGATTCGGCGTATGCTGAGAATCCCCTGGACTGCAAGACTCCGCAATGACTACTTCCTCCAACAGAACTCCCTGAAACGTGAACTGCTGATGACCGTAAAGAGGTGCAAAGTTTCATACTTGGGGCATGTCTTGCGTGGGCCCAAGTACAGTTTTTTGCAGACAATAATGATGGGTAAGATCAGTGGACGTAGGGGAGTGGGGCGGAAGCGCGCGTCATGGTTGCCGAACATACGTAGCAGGACGGGAATTAACCGAGCAGCCGTTTTGTTTCACCTGGCTCAGGACCGTGAGAGATTGGCAGAATTGATCGCCAACCTTCGATGATGGAGACGGCACTTGAAGAAGAAGAACTGGCTAAGTACGTCGTAGCAGTTCTGATTGACATCAGGGGAGCGTTTGACAACCTTTGGTGGCCAGCGCTCTTTAATGCGCTGAAAAAATTATAATAATTGTGGGGAATCCCCCGCAAACTGTACTTACTCGTCAGAAGTTACCTGACAGAATTAACTGCTACGATCGAATGCAGGTATGTCTCCACCCAGAGAAAGATTGAGAAGGGGTGCCCACGGGGGTCTGCCCTTGAACCAGCATTCTGGAATGCCTTCTTCGAGGAAACAGACTACGAGCCGTACGCCTACGTGGACGACTTGACTGTGCTGATCTTTCTTCGCCAAATCGAAGAAAAACACCACCAACTGCTCCGCACTGTCACCCAGCAGTCCAAGCATGTCAAGATGCAGGTGGAGTAAGAAAAAACCCAGCTAATCCTATTGAAAGGAAAAGTGAATAATCCACCCTCAATTCGCTTTTTCGGCCACACTCCTTCTTGGAAAGCACGTCAAGTATTTAGGAGTGAATACAGGGGGCTTCAACCAACACCTCCAGTTCTTCAAAGGGACTACCATTGCATGCAATTACTATGACCACTTGGGGTGTGTGTTACCATGACACTATCCTCATGTGTAAAGCCATCTATGTAGGCGTGATTGGCCACTTCTCCGTTTTCTGAGGTAGCAAACTAACAGTCAACCAAAGAGAGTATTGCCCAAATCCCAGAGAGTTGCTCTCCTGTGGATCACCAAGGTCGATAAGACTGTACCAACAGAAGCACTCCTGGTGATCACTGGTCAGTTAACAGTTGACTTGGCCATTGAGTGCATGGTTGATAAGTGGACTGTGGAACGGGAGCTTCCCCCGCTTTGGGCTGAACTCCGTGCGGATCTCACCACAGAATAGAAACTTGCCGCCTTCGACGAATGGGCGTTAGAGAAATGGCAAGCAAGATGGGAATCCTCGTCAAAGGGACGTGACACGTATCAGTTCTTCCCCAACATCCGTGAACGTCTTTCAAAAAGCGAGTTGGGCCAGATCATGGGACACGGTGACTTTAATGCGTGGGTCTCTCAGCTTCTGGAGAGCCCACGAGCGTTTCTGACCTTTGGTGCAACGGACTGGGTAGCCTACGCCCATCTTGCGGAGGATACTGACCGAGCCCCTCTTAACACCAGTTAGGAAATGGACACTGCAGTGAACACACTCTCTGAGGGGGTTAGGACTGCACAAGAGAGGCAGTCGCAAGTGAAAAATTATTAAAGACAAGAAACAAACATTTCAGTCACAAACGAAAAAAATTTCGTTTTTCTTTAATAAAAGATGAATTCAACATGTTGTCATGCTTCAATCAACATGTGTTTCAGCCAGGATTCAAAAAAGAATAATTTAGTGTAGACGCGTACTTCAACATCCCCCCAAATTAGAAATTTTTGAACCCCAATTTAGAATCAACTTTTCCCAACATTGACGACCCCTAGCTTCTCTCGGAGTAGGCGGAATCTAACACTTCCAAGAGGCTTCGTGAGTATATCGGCGAGTTGGTCCCCTGAGTCCACCTTCTCAATATCCAGTTCCCCATTTGTCACTTGCTCTCTGACGATAAAATGACGAATGTGAATATGCTTGGTTCGACGGTGAAACTGTGGATTATGAGCGAGGTTGATGGCCGATTCATTATCCACTCGTAGCACAGGTCGACCTTCAACATGGTCCATGTCCTTCAACACTCGTTTCAACCAGATAGCTTCCTTGCCACCTTCACTGGCTGCAACTATTTCAGCACCTGTGGTTGAAATCATGACCAAACATTGACGCTGGCTCAGCCATGAAATCGCAGCATGTGACATCAGCGCAACAACGCCTGTAGTTGAGCGGCGTGTAGTGACGTCACCTCCATGATCGGAATCACTGTAACAGACGACAGATTTATCTGCAACAGTATATTTCAAACCGAAACTCATTGTTCCCTTCAAGTAACGAAAAATGCGTTTCATTTGCACCCCATTCTTCCACGTAGGATTTTCCAATGTCCTTGACACGTCACTGACAGCAAACGCAATGTCTGGGCGAGTCCCTATCATCAAATACATAAGAGCTCCTACAGCTTTTCGATAGGGAAAAGAGGTTTCTGTCTCTTGTCTTCCCCCTTCCGCTACCCGAAGGGAAGGAAAGTATAGTAATCGGCCCAGAAAAAAAATTTGGGTTTTCTTCAGATCTTTACGTTTCAGACCCTACTGAGTCTAAAAAACCTAATTTCGGCGCGTGGTCCGTGTATGTGTGTGTGTGTGTGTGTGTGTGTGTGTGTGTGTGTGTCTGTAGTTCGATTTGCGGGAGAACGGCTGATCCGATTGAGCTGGTTCTTTTTTTGTTTTGTTTGTTATTCTTTTTAGACACCAAAATGAGGTTATGGACGATTTCGGTCGATGGGAAGGAGGGGTGGGGGACGAAAATGTACCAAAAACTAGGGTTTTTTGCATTTTTCTCGAAAACGGCTCTAACGATTTTGATTAAACTTGCACATTATCATCTACTGATCAATACCTAACGTTTCTTCTCCTTACATATCTCCATGAAAATACGGCGAACGGAGATATGGGCCCCTGAAGCAAAAATAGGTTTTTTACGCTTTTTGGCCAAACGGCTCCAGCGATTTTCACCAAACTCACAGGATGTTTTCAAATAGTTAATACCTACATATTGGTCTCAATAAATGTTCCTGTGACGGTCCATTGAACAGAGATAAAAAGCAAAATGTGTCAAAAATAACGTTTTTTCTAACATTTCCGTAAATTCCAGGGTAAATTTTTCACCAGATGTGATAAATCCTAATGGAGTGTCTTTTAGTCACCCATACCAACATTTCGTTCTGCATAATTATTTCTGTATTCATATGTTGAACGGAGATATAAGCCAAGTTAAGTCAGAAAAATCTCCTTTTCTCTAGGCTCTAACGATTTCGATCAAACTTAAGGAGTACTCTCAGCTAACTAGTTCCTACATTTTGTTCTCCATAAATGTTCCTGTAAAAATGCGTTGAACGAAGATATAGCGCCCGCCATTGTAGGTGGTGTTCGAAATTACGGGGGTGGCGGAAAGTTGTGCGTTGCTACGCACCAGATATTTTGAGTTCAGAGCTCTTTCGTGAGCGCATAATTGAGAAGTCAAGTTTTCAATTGTTCTCTCAGTCTTAGACATCATCACCCAACTGGACTTGAATGGAAAATAGTCGTTTGGCAAAGTTTAAAGTATTTTCCACATGAGAGACACATCAGGAAGTCTACACGTACAGTTGTTACTAAGTTTTACTTCTGCTTTGAGTTGATTCCACAAATTTTTAAGTTTAGACAACAACGTGGGCATGTCAACATCTTCATCACGCTTATAACTAAAAAATTGCGCACATAACTCAAAAGACTTATCATCAGCAGTCCCGTCAAAGAGTCGGTGAAGCTCGTGCCACGCGTCGTATCCTTTTGAAAAACGCATAATTTTCTGGATGTTTTCATCGCCGAGATTATTCATTATGACAATCATCGCTGTACTGTCCGCAGTGGCAAATTTTTGCTTTTCCGTTTCGTAGGCAGCCAGCTCCGTAACAGTCGCTTCATGCAATGGGGAGGCAGGCTCTTTCAAGGTTCTTTCAACAACTTCGAATGCATTTGGCAGACCTTGCAATAACGTAGTCATTTTGAACTTTCCCGTTTAGGTCGCCCACTTTCACCTTTGCTAAATCCATTGTCAATGTTCACTTCAATCACTATCACTGTTCAATAATTGTTCCTTGTTTACTATTCACGTAAACTGGTCCCATAACCAATTGAAAAATTATTGAAGACAAGAAACAAACATTTCAGTCACAAACGAAAAAAATCATGAGCATTCTATTTTCTTTAATAGAAGATAAATTCAACATGTTGTCATGCTTCAATCAACTTGTGTTTCAGCCAGGATTCAAAAAAGAATAATTTAGTGTAGACGTCTACTTCAACGGTCGCCCCATGCAGGCCACCCCCACGATTTATACAGCACCCTTGTGGCCACAAGAAATAGGGGCTCATGTAAGAAGTGTCAAGAACCTCCAGCTGTGCACCCCCCCAATAGCTGAGAGGCTTCCCTTACCACCCTCAGCTCATTCGCTCATTGGGCAGTTTTTTTTTGTGCACAGTGGCGCTGGGCCTCCATTGGACTGCGTCTTACTGCTGTGGTGGGGGGGGGGGGAGGCACACAACTTTTCTTAGCTTTACGTCAATTCACTTTGTACATTGCTAATTCTATTTAATCAATTCATTCAGTTCATTTGAACTTGGTCAAACAATACGTCACAGCAGCAGGAAGCGGTAGCGCCTACAGTTCTGGAATTTATTGTGCTGCTCATACTCATAGCGGGACCATTATTGAGCAATTGGTAAACAGAAAATTAATTAAGCTGTAAACACGAATTTTTACTTTCCTTGGCTCTACAAGGTAGAAAGGAAAGTTATGTAATCGGCTGAATAAAAAATTTTTCTTCAGATCTTCACGTTTCAGACCCTCCTGAGTCCGAAAAATAGTGTACCCTGTCGCCACACTGTGCTCACCCTGCAGTTGAAGGTCCAGAATTCCACTGCCGTACTCCCTGCGTGTTCGTATGAGCCAGACTTAAAGGGACACAACTTACACTTCTTCCACATACATGACACACTGGGAACCCCCTACCTTGAGCTGAGATCGTGGAACACACCCCCTGCAGGAAGGGAGACAGAATCCTACTGCCGTATCCTCTGCGTGGCCTAAAGATCGGCCTTAAAGGGGCTTAAACCTCATGACATTGACATACACAACATATTCCGGATACAAACAACACTGCAACGACTCACGTGGCAGAACACATTGACTTAAAACACTCATAATGAGCGAAAGACAGTTTTGGAAGTAGCTCACTAACATCTACGAACGATCCTCTATGTAGGTGCGGCCTTTGGAATGAGGAGGGGGAAAAACCAGGTTTGAGCGTTCCTGGGGCGGCTGATAGCGTGTGTCCCGCTCACCATATCACCAGTGGCCGAGGGCTGACTCTGAACAGCAGCTGAAAAATCCCTCATACGACTTAGTCCCGGTGGGTGGCTGAACTGGCAGCTGCGGCGCATGTGGGAGCCTCCCTAAGACCCTCAACGGACCAGTGAAAGGGACTAGAACCAATATGCCTGAGGGGGAGCTTCCAGGACACTGCTTCGAGCACCTCTCGCTCATACCACTAACATACACAACGAATGAACTCACAAGGATACACTATATCAACTCACTATAACTAACTATATCAGTCTGCTTCTATAATCCCCCCCCCCTAATTAGTTAAACCAATATGACAAAGTCAATTGAAACAACAGCTGGTAATAAAAACGCCACCTGCGCCTCTTCCTCAGGCTCGCCAAGCTCGACCCCTCCCACTTCAGACGATGAGCAACCTACTTGTCGTCCAAACAAACAAGGGAGGAAGAAACCGGGCAAACGGCGTTCATCCTCAGCTTCCCCCCCTAGTAGCCAGGGCAACCTACACCAGGAGCTACTAGACACCCTGTGGACCCCAACCTGTCGGACATGGAGCAGATTTTTACGTACGTCCAAATTATCCACGGCTGGATGGCACAGAAGAGGGTCAACACGACAGGACCTATGCAGCACTAGCTGCCTCTTCGATATTTCGAAGCTGGCTATCAAAACTAGTGCCCCCCCAACGACATCGCCCCCTGCTACTGCATCCCTACGAGAAACTGTAGCCACTGTTCTAAGGGAAGAGCTGCGTAGGGCATTGCCCAGCTGCCAGTGCCGCCAAGCCCCCCAAGCTCAAGGAGCTGCAACAAGCCAGGGTAGTACCTCAGGCCCCTCGTATGCAGCAGTAGCTGCTACTGAGCCCTCTTCCCTCCCTCATGGAGCCGAGGCTGAATGGCAGTCTGCCAGGGCCAGGAAGTGCAGGGGAAAAAAGAAAAAGGCCCGAACTAAGCAGGACATGCAGGCCGAAAGCAGCGCCTCGCCTACGTCTCTGCCCAAAAACAAGGGCAAAAATAGAAGCCTCCACCGCTTACCAAACTACCCCCATAAAAACCCACAACAAAACGTGGTAGTGGTTAGGCGTACGTGTGAGGAAGGAGAGGCTGGTCCCTCTACCCCTGATGCAATGGAAGCGCTGATGCAAGGGTGTCCCTGCCACAGACCTCCAAGCACTGGGCGTCCGAGTGCTTGACATCCACACTGCAGTAGGAGGTGGCGCCGTCATTAGGACGGGAATGCCGGATATGGCCAAGGCGCTTACGAGCCATGTCTCCATGAAGGAGGAGTTGAAGCTACAAGCATCAGCCCCCCTGGGTTGCTTCCCACGCCTGCTATTGTGCGACGTGTGGACCGACCTACAAAATGACGACTTGGCCCAACAAGTTGTTGAGCTCAACCCTGCGTTAGGCTTGCAGCCGCAGGACGTCCGGCGAGGTGTATATAGAGCTGCTCACCAGGATCAACTTGGTTGTTACCGACGACCCCACAACAGAGGCGACCTATGATGGTCCGGAAGGAAGGTCGTGTATAGACGTCACAGCCGTGTCTCACACCCTGCAACTCAAATTGCAGGGTTGGCGAGTCATACCAGGTGTAACACAGAGTGATCACATGGTTAATGACTATGCCATCACAGATGACAACATCTTTTGCAAAGACGCGCGTGAAAAGCGATTCCACACCAAAAAGGCTGACTAGCCACAATTCTGTAGGGTACTGGAACGTGAACTGAGTGCTGCAGACACCGACCTGATAGTGCAAGCTTCCACACCAGAAGAGGTGGCCAGCAAGCTGGACATATTTACCACAGCACTGCACTCTGCTGGGTTCGCTGTACTTGGGCAATAGAAGCACGGGGCGATCAAAGTCCCATGGTGGACTGAGGAACTTTATCCCCACAAGCAAAGTGTGAATAGAGCCAGAAGGATGTACCAAAACACTCGTGACCCTGATACCAGAGCCACACTCCAAACTGCCTTCATCCAAGAGAAGAAGGCCTTCCATGGCGCCATCAAACTAGCCAAACGGCAAGGGTGGCGAAATTTTGTGGTAGCGGAGAGCTCTGAGAACCCGTGGCGCAGACATTACAAGTCCTCCATAAGGAAAGCAAACGTAGAGCAGGTCTTAGCTGCGATGCAAAATGAGTCAAGCTGGGCCTGCAGCATCGAAAGTTCACTGGAAACCCTTCTTGAGAAGGCGTTCCCAGATGACCAAGTAGCTCGAGACACTGAAGCCCAGAGGGCAGCAAGGGAGCTGATCATGGACCCTATGAACGAGCCTGACATCCCATTGTGGACAACAGGTGACCTCGGCAAGGCCCTTGCGACCTTAAAGCCGAACAAATCTCCTGGGCCAGATAAAATAGAAAGCAATATGCTAAGGAAGGCTGAGCGGACAATCTCCAGCGGCCTCCTTAGTTTATTTAATGACAGTCTGCAGGTTGGAGAGTTCCCCACTCAGTGGAAATCTTTGCGTGTTGTCACCCTTCAAAAGGGAGGCGACCGCAATCAGTCAGACCCGCGATCATGGAGACCATATTAGGCAAAACACTAGAAATCTTGATGTTGCAGTCCCTCGAAGGAGTCTTTGGCCGCAACCTAACAGGCAGGCAATACAGGTGTACCAAAGGAAGGTCCACGCAGGATGTCATTGTCGAAATTCGGTGTGTTTCGCTGCTGGCACCGGCTAAGGACGTCGTAGCAGTTCTGATTGACATCAGAGTAGCGTTTGACAACCTTTGGTGGTCAGCGCTCCTTAATGAGCTCAAAGGCAGGGGAATATCTGCAACCTGTTCTCGCCCGTCAGAAGTTACCTGACGGACAGAACTGCTACAATCGAATGCAGGCATCCGTCCGGAGAATGATTGAGAAGGGGTGCCCACAGGGCTCGGTCCTTGGACCAGCACTCTGGAGTGCCTTCTTCGAAGGTCTTCTCAGGAGACTCATGGAGACTGGCTGCGAGCCGTACGCCTATGTGGATGACTTGACTGTGCTGATCTTTGCTGAGTCAGTCTGCCAAATTTAAGGAAAATTACCCACCACAAGCTCTGCACCGTCACCCAATGGTGCGAGCATGTCAAGATGCAAGTGGCTGAGGAAAAAACCCAGCTAATCCTCTTGAAAGGAAAAGTGAATAATCCACCCACAATACATTTTGGCGGCCACAGGCTCCTTCTTGAAAAGCTCGTCAAGTATTTAGGAGTCAATATAGGTAAGAGTTTCAACCAACACCTCCAGTCCCTTAAGCACTACCAGTGCAAGGTTTGCCTCACTGCGTACCATTACTAAGGCCACTTGGGACACTAGCAAGCCTACCTTCAAAGCAAGCCTATAACCATTTTGCAAAGAAGGTGATGGCTAAGAAAGGTGGTCATAGTTGATCTGTCCTTTTTAAAATGCCACCCAAGTAAATGGTTAGATCAGGTACCTAGGAAACTAGATTAAGAACTCCTCCCAGATGGTAAGGGATTCCTCAGGTCACCTCCTTGCGGTCACAGACGGGCAACAGCTCTCTACCCGGAGACTGGCTAACGGCCAAATAGCTGCCGTACCTCCACAGGTCTGAGTTCGGTGGATGCTGCAGGAGCCGGCCTTTTGCATATTAGCGAAACAGCAACTTCCATGACTGATATAACCCTCGTCGAGGGTTTAGGTACAGTCATCAAATAAGGAAACAGACCTGTGTTTCCTTTCCGAACTTGATATCTCGCCCGCAGGTTACTATGGGACGCCAAAATAAGGGTTTGAACAAAATCCTTCGGAAGTTAACTATAGTTATCATGGTGATCAAAACACCAAATTTTCTTTCTCAAAAATGGCTGCAACGATTTTGATTAAATTGTTTACGTTGATAGCTCTCAATAAGCCAAATGTACCATAAAATTTGCATTTGTGGGAAAATGACGAGAGCAGCACAATAAATTATCAAAACTTTTGACGAAAAGTGTTTTTAGCGCAGTTTTTTCTTATAAACTCCGCTGGAATGTTAGTAGAATGTTAAGAAAAATTGGTATCGTAGTCCAATTCAATACCTAAAGGAGGAACGTTTGAAAACGCTCATGAGATAGATGGGGCTCACTCCAGAAATTCTTGAATTTCAACTACCGCCGTTTCGCTTACTACCAGCTCTAACAGTTATTACCCAATAATTCTGCCAAAGTTACTATCCTTCCCTAGGATTACTATCCTTCTTCAAAAAATTCGTGTTTACAGCTTCATGAATTATCTGTGTACCAATTGCTCAATAATACAATTGAATATTGTATGAATTGAATTTTTAACACTATTGATATTTTTATTCAATAGCTGTTCACTTATCTTTACTAGCAGAATGATTTCAGATCATCTCCTCTCTAATTTTCGCCAAAGTTTATTGTCCGGTACATACCAGCGGCGCAATGTACTGTGCTACATATTTTAATTTTTTTCAATAAATTTTTTTCTCAATAACGGCTCTAACGATTTTGATCACGAATTTCTTATTTTTCTAACTTCAATAAGGCAACTATTACATTAAATCCCCATTTGTGCGAAAATGACGAGAGCAACACTAAATTACCAAAATGTTCGACGTAATCGATTTTAGAGTCGTTTTTCCCCTATAAACTCCGCTGGAATGTTAGTAGAAAGTACCGCCGTTTCGCTTACTACCAGTTCTAACAGTTATTACCCAACAACTCTGCAAAAGTGATTACTATCCTTCTTCAAAACATCTGGTGCGTTGCAACACACAACTTTCTTTAGCTCTACGTCAATACACTTTTTACATGGCTTTGTTCACTTAATCAATTCATTTATCACTCAGTTCATTTGAACTTGGTCAAACAACACTTCACGGCGGTATATTAATGGGGCTGGGAACACTATTGTTTTGAAGAGGATAGTAACCATTTTTGCAGAGTTATCGAGTAAAACCGCTAGAACTGGTAGTAAGCGAAACGGCGGTAGTTGAAATTCAAGAATTTCTGGAGTGAGCCCCATGTGTCTCATGAGCGTTTTTCAACACTCACCCTATAGGTATTGGATTGTACTACAACACCAATTTTCTTCAACTTTCTACTAACATTCCAGCGGAGTTTATAGGGAAAAAACCGCGCTACAAACGCTTTTCGTCAAAAATTTTGATTATTTATTGTACTGTTCTCGTCATTTTCCCACAAATGCAAATTTTATGGTATATTTGGCTTATTGAGAGCTATCAAAGTAAACAATTTAATCAAAATCGTTGCAGCCATTTTTGAGAAAGAAAATTTGGTGTTTTGATCACTATGATAACTATAGGTAGCTTTCGGTGGATTTTGCTCATACCCTTATTTTGGCGTTCCATTGTAACCTGCGAGTAAGATATCAAGTTTGAGCTGATTCGGTACGGTGGTTTTTTCTAAAAATCGTTCAGACACACATACAGACACACAGACCACTATCCAGAATAGTGTTTTTCGGCCTCAGGAGGGTTTGAAACGTAAAGATCTGAAGAAAACTCAAAATTTTTTTTCCAGCCGATTACACAACTTTCCTTTCTACTTTGTAGAGCCAAGGAAAGTAAAATGAAGACCGTTCAACCAACAAACGTAATTGATGTCAATTATGAATCCCTCATTTCTACTTTGTACAGCCAAGGAAAGTAAAATGAAGAACGTTCAACCAACAAACGTAATTGATGTCAATTATGAATCCCTCATTTCTACTTTGTAGAGCCAAGGAAAGTAAAATGAAGAACGTTCAACCAACAAACGTAATTGATGTCAATTATGAATCCCTCATTTCTACTTGTCGCTAATCGCAGTGGAACCAACAACCTTGGCTGCGATAGCCAACCGCGATAGCGAACGGCGATTTATCAAAAGTATGAGAAAAAACACTATATAAGTACAATCACTGGCTACTAAATGGACTGCTAGCCCGTAAAGCCGTTAACGATGTTGCTCGTTTATCTTGGTCTATTTCTCTATATTTTCAGGCTGTCGTTGGAGGTGAGCGGACCGATAATTCAAACTCCCTTGGGCAAAGTCCTCGGATGGGAACGTCGGACGAGAGGCGGAAGGATGTACCAGGCATTCACATCCGTGCCTTTCGCCCAACCACCCGTCGGTGAACTGAGATTTAAGGTAATACGAAACGTGGACATAAACAAGTATGTGAATACAATTGTCGTTTGAATTCAAAAATCTTACAATAGAAATGCAGTAGAGCGAACCATCCGAAATCGAAACAATCCGTGGATAAGTTGTAACTGTTCTGTCCGCAAATGGATCCGTCACTTAAATTTTTAAAAAACCATGTCTTACACCGAAAGATTAAGTTAAGGCGATAGATAAATAAGCAAAAAATTAAGCCATCTAAATATTGTAAGAAACAAGAAATAACAACAAGAAAAATAGTGGAAGAAAGAACTCTTCGATCTAACACCAATTCAAAAACCGTAACAACAATCTTTTCGTGACGCCCAAATAACAACTAAAATGCAACATATGGGTAGCTACCACATTACTCCCCCGACGATTCAGGCTCGACCTCGAGTCTCACATCTGCCCTTGCAAGACGGTTTGAATGAAGTCGGCGAGTGGTCTTTCCTAGGCGAACGTCAAATAAAACATCGTTTATTTGTTTTGTGACCACCCATGGTCCTGTCCACGATGGCTGCAACTTTGGACAATATCCCTTTTTCCGTTTTGGGTCGAAAACCCATACCCAATCTACCTCTTGCAGAGTTGGACGCTGCGCATTTCGATCAAAGGCTTCCTTCTGCGTTCGCATTCGTAGTTTCGCCTCTTCCCTTGCGAATTCCCTGACTTGTTCCAAGTGTTCCCGTAGACGAATAGCATATTCGGTGTTCACGGGCACACGCTCTGCCGGAGGTGTTGCCAAACTATTTGGCAAGCGAAGATCTCTTCCCTATACCAACTGAGACGGAGACAAACCAGTAGTACTATGCGGTGTAGAGCGGTATGCCATTAGAAACAAAGGTATCTTTTCATCCCAGTCTGATTGATGGGAGTTGACAAACATAGCCAAGTGTTTGGTCAATGTCCAGTTTAGCCGTTCAACTAACCCAGCTGATTGAGGGTGCAGAGGGGTAGTTCTCGTGCGGCGAATACCTAGGAGATTCCCAATTTCTTTCTTCAGCAAAGACTCGAAATTTCGACCTTGATCGGTATGTATTTCTAATGGAATTCCGGTACGCGAGAAAACATGGAGTATGAGCATGGTAGCGATGGTCTGGGCTTCTTGGTCGGGTATAGCTATGGCCTCTGGCCATTTTGAAAAATAATCTGCCGCAACCACCACATACTTATTGCCATTACGAGAGCGAGGAAATGGCCCCAATATGTCTATCCCCATTCTTTCAAATGGAGCTCCCACGGCCAATTGTTGTAATGGGGCAAGCTTTCTTGATGGTGGGCCTTTGTATTTCCGACATGTGTAGCAAGTCCGGCACCATGAACGTACATCTGAGGACATTCCATGCCAAAAGTACTCCTGCCGTATCTTCGCCAACGATTTCCAATAACCAAAATGGCCTCCAGTTGAACTGCTGTGGCATTGCTCCAGAACTCTGCTGATGCTTCCTCTAGGCACCACCCACTGTAACCACTTTGTATCTTTTTTACCTTCCCATCGGTGGTACAGTATGCCATCATGTACTTCCAGAGACTGCCATCGACTGACTAGTTGTCTCGTGCGTGGATCGCAGCTCGTGAGTTCCTCTCTCGTGGGTTTCGATCCAAGGCATTTCCACTGTATAATTTGTTGAACGATGGGCAGGAATCTTCTTTCTGAAGATTGTGGTCAACCTTATTTGATTCCAAAGTACAGATGTTTTGGTCAATGTCGTTGGCCTCTTTGCGTCGACAGTAGCTGCATTCCTCGTCACAAGGTCTACGCGAAAGTCCATCTGCATTTAAATGTTGCCGACCTGCTCTATGTACGATTCGAAACTGATACTCTTGAAGCATTTCTAACCACCTCGCAAGTTGCCCTTCGGGACGTCGGAATGAAGTTAACCATACTAACGCCGCATGATCAGTTCGCAATGAAAACTCTTTCCCGTAGAGATATTGGTGAAAATGGGAAATACTACTGATGACTCCTAGTAATTATCGGCGAGTTACACAGTAGTTCCTTTCTTGCCGATTGAGAGCTTTGCTGAAGTAGGCTACAACGTGTTCTTGTCCATCCAATCTCTGTGACAGCACAGCCCCAACAGAATGTGCACTCGCATCTGTGTCCAAAATGAATGGCTCATTCAAAATTGGAAAACTCAGAACAGGGGTTGTTGTCATTGCTTCTTTCAGTTTATTGAAGCTTTGTAGGCAGGAGTCGTTGCCAAATAAACGGCGTACGTTTTTCTGTCAGCCTTGTTAGAGGGCGTGCAATTTCTGAAAAATTACTAACAAAGCGTCTGTAATATGAACAAAAACCATGGAACGCCTGTATGTCTTTTTTGGACTGTGGTAACGGCCAGCTTCGCACTGCTTCAGTCTTTTGACGGTCGGTGCGAACGCCATGCTCAGAAATGATATGCCCCAAGTATTTTGTTTCTTTTTTGAAGAATGCGCATTTTTCTCCATTGATTTGTAGATTCGCTTGACTGAGACACTGTAGAACTCCTTTTAGCTTCTTCAACACTGTGTCAAAGTCTGGACCATGTATGATGACGTCGTCCAAGTAGGTCATTGCTAAGTCTTTAGGTATCACAGCTTCCATAAGACGCTGAAACGTAGCTGGGGCATTGCATAACCCAAATGGCATTACTTTAAATTGCCACAATCCACCTTGATAGATAGTGAATGCCGTTTTCTCCTTATCTTCAGGGTTCATTTCAACTTGCCAATAGCCACTTTTTAGATCAATGATACAAAACCATTTGGAGCCTCCCAGAGCGTCTAGCATGTCCTGAATTCAAGGTACGGAATACGAATCTTTTATGGTAATTTTATTTAGCCTTCGGTAGTCTACACAGCATCTGGTTTTACCATCTTTTTTTGGTACCAATGCTACAGGTGAGGCCCATGGACTTTTTGATGGTTCGATTATACCTTGCTGGAGCATTTCGGTTACCAATTTATTTACATGGTCCTGTTGCGAATAAGGAATACGTCTTGGAGCCTGTTTGATAGGCTTCTGACTGCCAACGTCAATGGAGTGACGTACTACATGAGTTCTCCCCAATGGTATTTCATCTCGCGAAAACGCCGATTCGTACTCCTTGAAGAGATTTTCAACGATTTGAAGTTGTGAGGAACCAGGTGGCAAATCAGATTTTTCCAAAGTTGATGCATCCAATCACCTTTCTCGTGAACTTGCGTGACTTTCTTTGTAGGCCAGTTTTCTGTATTGTTTCCAATAGCTGTCTCGTTGGTGCTATGAAGTGCTACTGACAATACACGCTCAACACACTGCCATCTACGCAATAAAGGAATTCGTCGTTTTCCTATCTGCAAGTAGCTTCGGGCAATATTTACACTTGCACCGACGATTTGGAGAAAATCGAGACCCAGGATTGCTTTGTCGCGAATGGGAGTGTTATAGGATGGATTCGGGTTGTCTCTCAATAATAAGGCCTTCCTTCCAAAACCTCCAAGAATCGTATATTCAGTTCCGTTCCAGTTAATAGCCCACAGGCACAGATAGTAAAGAGGACCGAAGTGGTGCCGCCGGAGCCCGGAAGAGGAATAGACTGAGTGCCTCGTTGCGCGCCGCGGTCCCGATTTTCTTAACCTCCCGATCGCGGCAACGCGGTCCCTCCCCTCTCCCTGTTCATCAGCAGCTATCTTCCTCTTCAGATTTAATCGGAGCTGCTTCAAGTGGCTCTGCCCGATAAAAAGAAGCTCCGGAGTTCCGAGTCACAGCTCAAGCTCATTCCGATCGTGCCCGTAACATCACTCCCCCTTGCGAGAAGATCATGTCCTCATGATCAGGTGGCAGTGGGGGTGGGTAGGCGTTTTCCCAAGATAGGTCCTCTTCTTCTCTTGAGCGGATAGTGAGGAGGCGCGACGGGTGGTGGCGCAAGCAGGTGGGAAGGTACACTTGTGATTGCTGGGCACGGAGCGATTGGGTACTTGGTGACTGGAGTGTGGTGGAGCATGAAGCACTGGGCGTGAGCGGCGCAGGGCCTGGTTAGGCGTTCAGCAGAGGGCCTGGTTAGGCGGCAGTGGAGGGCCTGGTTAGGCGTTCGGCGAAGGGCCTGGTTAGGCGGAAGCAATCCGACATCTGTTGAGGAAGCCCCGGAGTGATGGGCCTAGGCAGCTGGAGCGAAGATGGGCGCCCGTGGAAAAATGTAGGCCATGGAGCACCGAGCCTGGGTTGTGGGCCAGTTGGCAGGAGGCTGGCGACCATGGGAAGCGTAGGCCACGGCGCTTTGTGCTGGAGAGGAGTGGGAGAAGGTGCGAAGGAGGTCGTAATCGTATCGGTTGAAGGCGCGGCGGCGGGCACGGACGAGCGGTAGCGGACAAACGGAAGCGGACGGGCGGTAACGGACGGTTCAAAACGGACGCGCCCCAAGGTACCCCCCTACTAATTTGTACAAATTGTGATGTTTACAGTATTGAGTAGTTGATGACTAGAGTAGATACAGAGAGAAAGTGACAGAAGAGTAGTACCGACAAGATATCACGGGGACAAGTAGAGTACAGCGAAGACTAAACGTAAGTCTAAGAACAAGAGTAAAGTGGAAAGTGCAGATAGACGAAGGCCTACCGAAGACGTCGACCCGAAACTGGTCTTGATGGCATGCAAACAACAAATTCGTTACCTGGCCTGTTCCACAAGTACTCCTGTTGCCTTCATACTCTAATTTCCTTATGGTACTACCTCTTAGCTCCAAACCCAAGCTGAATGGCTTTCCTGGAGCCAATTGTCCACAGTTATCTCCCTGTAAACGCACTTAGCATTAGACATCAACCCAAAACTGTACAAAGCATTTGTTATACACAAATTGACAAATTAGAAACATATAGAATACAACCCCTTATGTTTGACATGCAGCATGCAGTCACAAAAGACACATATCTACTGCCTTCCCTCCCCCCAATAAAACTTTCGCCCTCGAAAGTTAATTTGCCCAGCAGGAGTAGGAAGAAGAGGCGGTCGTTGTACAGCTGGATGTGTCGCTCTCTGAAACAGAACATGTCCAAAAAAAAATGACGGGCGTATGGCCGTACAACGAGACAATAGCGGAATAGAAAGTTTGAAATTAAAAAAAAATAAGCAGGTACCCGTCCCTTGTTTGGTGGGGTTTAGTGACGGGTGGAGCATCATGGGAGAAGCGTCATTCCTGTAGTATCGCTGCCGTAGGAAACACAGGAATGAAAGAAGGTGTACATTTTAGCTTGGCTTACCTGTTGGGCGGTGGCGAGTTATATGTGCTTCATAAAACTATCACACCGTTACCTGTCCTGGTGCAGCAAGTATAACATTGCCATAATAATTTTTGCGCATCCTGTAACATAGTCAGTATTAGTGACCAAGAACAATAGACAGGTAATAAAAAGCAAAAACAGGGTAAGCTCATGTACATGCTCCCGTTCGATGATGCCGATGCCAGGGTTCGACCTGGTCTGGTGGCTTGCGCGTGTAACCCCTTTGCGCTTGTTCCCTCTTGTTTTATGTTTTGATAGAGGGATGGAGTGACCGTCAGATACGCGAGTTTGGCCATCAGTGACTACCAGTAGAGAGAAAGGAGTGGGCGGGATCATCGCCCGTGCGTCGTGTTGCCCAGCTTTCAGGGTTCCACCCCTGCCAAGCTGTGTGCACACCGGCTGGGACGGAGAGAGGAATGGATGCGGAACGACTTAGTAGTATGTGCCAGTGAATGGCGGTAGAGAGTCGTCCCTTCGGATAAGCGTGCGAGACGGGGAGGGCCATTGTCCCGGCCTGCACGGAGGAGTGGAAGATGCTTATGTGTAGCCCAATATAAAAAAAATAATGTCTGTCCCAATTTCGTTTGGGTGACACCGTACGTTCTCCCTTATCGCGTGGTGCGACTCCGCTCCCGAATGCCGGTTGCACCACCCTATGAGGAAGTAATGGAGCGTAAGGGAAGAGGGTGGTGCGACGGGAACACCTGATGTCCCCGCCTTGTGGGCTGGTCAGGGGCGGGGGGAGGGATTGTACGGCGCTGGAGCAGACAATTGGGGTAGTCACTGAGGGCAGAGTGAGTGGGGTGGAGTGACGCTCCGATTCCTCATGGAAGGTGCGTAATCATCATTCGGTCGTTTGGGGGAAGTACTTGCTGTAGCAGAAGGGGCTGAAGAGCTGGAGGAAGTACTTGCTGTAGCAGTAGGGGCCGAAGAGCTGGAGGACCTCACAGTCGTGAGAGTGAGCAGTGGGTACCACCACAGCACAGAGGGTTGGGAGCTCTACGTCAGACAATTGTAGATCTCCCAAGTTAGCGTGGTGGTGCAAGTTTATCGTTGTTGCACCCGCATTGAAAGTCAGCACTGTGGTGGTGGGGCCATTGCCGTGCACCGATCTGGCATAGTGCAAGTTGGGGATTTCCCTAGCCTGGAAAAATTGGATGTGGTTCTCGTCAGCTAGGGGCCCTTTTCGGCGAGCTGGCATCCGGACCATAGAATTAGGTGGGATTGCCAAGTGAGTGCTGGTTACCAAATAGGCCCTAGCACGTCTATGCTCTCGCTGCTTCGGGGCACTGTTGCCGGAAGAGCTGGAGCGGAAGTCCGAACACGAGTCTAACAGACCTGCCAGATCTGCGCTGAACGCTCGCAGTTCGGTTTGCGGGATCAGTTGCGCGACCTCTTCTGCCGGCAGGTGAACCTGGGAGTTGAGAGCTTTTCTCAAACTGGCTCTCACATCCGCAACTGTTCCCGTGTGTGCTATTCCCCTAACACGGAGCTCGAACGCCAACTCATCCTTACGGAGGTGGTTGGCGCTCATCCTCGACCAGAAAGCGCCGTTGCGGGACATTACGATAAACGGGTGACACCAAAATTGAGGACCGACGTAGCAAGACAGAATTTGTCGCTCCTCAAGTGAACGAGCTGGTGACACGTTAGTCGTGGCGACGACGGGAGGCGATCTCGTTCGAAAAGTAAAGGAAGAGTCGGCACTTTCTTCCTCAGAACGAAATATGGAAAGATCAGGAAATTTAGAGGAACGGCGGGTGGGCTACGGTCGGAAACGGATGTGGTTGGAAGGAAAGGCGAATGGGAGGGGGGGGGGGCACGTGGACACACGGCGGTTGTCGGAAGGAAGACGCTTCGAATCCAAATATTTTTAAAAGGGGCCGAAATGATTCCGAAGTTACGGAGAACTAATCAATTCAGCCGAGCAATGGTTTCGAAATTGCGACTTGAGAGCTTGCCGGCGCACGTAGAATCAACAGGTAGTGAATTAGATTACCACAAAAAAAAATTTTCTTTTTAAGCGGTGCAAATACGGTATTCACTAGTCCTTCCCCAGTTTAACAAACGACCCGAACTCCTAAACAATTTCTTACAGCCACGAACAAGGACTCGTGTCAGGTTGCAGGTTAAATCTGCCGGTAGAGGTACGAATTTAAGACACGAAATGTAAATAGAAAGGAATTCGTACTTACTTGCAGATTCCGGTGTTGGGCGCCAATGTTATAGGATGGATTCGGGTTGTCTCTCAATAATAAGGCCTTCCTTCCAAAAACTCCAAGAATCGTATATTCAGTTCCGTTCCAGTTAATAGCCCACAGGCACAGATAGTAAAGAGGACCGAAGTGGTGCCGCCGGAGCCCGGAAGAGGAATAGACTGAGTGCCTCGTTGCGCGCCGCGGTCCCGATTTTCTTAACCTCCCGATCGCGGCAACGCGGTCCCTCCCCTCTCCCTGTTCATCAGCAGCTATCTTCCTCTTCAGATTTAATCGGAGCTGCTTCAAGTGGCTCTGCCCGATAAAAAGAAGCTCCGGAGTTCCGAGTCACAGCTCAAGCTCATTCCGATCGTGCCCGTAACAGGAGCGACCAAGAATTGATGCGTTCTCCGCTTGTCTCCCAGATGAATAGGGAGTTGACATTCTCCTGTGATTTTCATGCATTCCCCCGATGCTGTACGTAACCCAGAGTATTGAGATGATTTCATGGGTAGTTGGCAGTCTCGGGCAACATCTGGACGTAGAATGGAGACTGAAGCACCTGTATCAATTAGCATAAAACATGCTTTGTCTCTTAACCGAGCTTCAACGAAGAGTGCTGCTTCCCCAGTACGAGCTGACCTGATTCTAGCTAAAGGGCGACGACTTGGTGGAGCTGGGGTAGGCCCCACTGCCCTAGCTCCAATTAATTTTCCGGCCCAGTTTGTTGGACTCGTACATTTCTCTTGGGGCACTGGTTCTTAGGGTGGTTAGATCCACCACATCCCCAGCATGTAATGGGGGGTGTTGGAGATCATGGTATTTGACTTTCCATCAGTTGGGCCCTAGTCCACGAGTCCTTTAATGTAGTGGGAGCTGTTCCTAAAAGAATTCTGCTCATACTTTTATCTTGCAGGGATCTTAAAAATGAATGTAGTGCCAGCTGCTCTTTGCAATGATCGGGCCAATCGGGTATTGCTTCACGAATTATACGCTCAATATATGTAGCCAATTCGACTGCTGACTCGCCAGGGCGCTGTCTGCGAGTTTCTAATTCGTTCTGCCACTGGAGACTTAATGGTTACGTCCAAATCGATGTTTCAAAGCTGAAACTAGGCTATCGTAGTCGATGCGTTTTTCAAGAGGTACTGATGCTAATATAACTCCAAGCGCAGTACCACGTACCGCACTGGCCAACGTTTTGCCTTTTCTCTCATGGGACCAACCATTAGCTAACGCCATCATTTCAAAATGCCCAGCATAATCTTCCCATGCAATTTCACCATCGTAGTTCATAACGTTACCCTCAAATTTTTCAACTGTCTCTGATTGCCTTGTCACAATGCCACTGTGGTTTGCTCTACTTTGTTGTTCCAGCAAAGATTTTAGTCGTTCATTTTCTTCTTGTACTCCCCGAATCCTGTTTTCGAATGACTCTAGTAGGTCTTGTGATTGTTGTCGTTGACTTTCCAGAGACTGTTGCAACATGTGAATGTTTTGTTCTAACGAAACAATTCGAGAGTCCCGTTCTACGGCCTCATCATTGACATCATCTTCAATGTAACTTGCAGGTCTGGCACGCGTTGAAATCGTTCTTGGATAGGTTCTTGCAATGACGCGACGTCTTCTCATTACTCGATGTGTGTTTTGATCCCGGACGGGCCCCCAAATGTAAGAAACAAGAAATAACAACAAGAAAAATAGTGGAAGAAAGAACTCTTCGATCTAACACCAATTCAAAAGTCTGGCAAGTCTGTGGCAAATTATTACAAAAATGCACTCACCAAAAGGAGAGAAGGAGACGACGATCCCGGCAGGGAGTCCTGCCGCCTGTTCATGCGGTTGAGGGTCGATCGTACAATAATAATTTGCCACCCGATTGAAAATGGTATGCGGGAAACACTCAATATCAAAAATTTAACCTTATTTAAAAAAACAGGGACTTCACTTAGTCGAATTTACTTCACTCTGAGGGAGCGGGAAATGAAAAGAAAAGGAAGCGGAGCGTGTAGCGGTTCACACGGGAGCTCGAGAATTAATAATTCGCCCTAGAGCCGCAAAGGGTTCTTTACCTTCACGGTCAACAGGGGGCAGCACCTCCTGCACCAAACTTTGGCCGAAACACTAAGAGTAAAGCAACCCTTACCAAGCATTTCTACAAGTTCGGATTGTAGGGCGAGTGCATCGGTTAAATTTGAGCTACCAGTTACGATCTCACCCACAAAAACATCGTTCGTTAATGCATCAGATGCAAGAGGGAATTTGGACCCTTTGCCAAACCCTAGCTTGTTCAATATTGAGGAATAAATAAAACGAAACTTCCGGAACTCAATAAGTGCTGGCGTCGCCTCGTGATGTCGAGATCCCGAACATCCTAGATCCGCGGAAAAGTGGGCGAATTCCGCAGGCGGTAAATATAAGTCGCGATTAACAGTAAAAGAAAGAAAAAACAACAACAAACTCCACGAACCGAAAATTTCAAATACCTGTGTTCGAACATAGCTGTTGAATGGTATGAAGAGCAAGGCAGGGTAGAGTTGTGATACATTTTAACCACATCTGCTGTGAACACAACCGAGTGAAGGCGGATTCTTAACACCAACTCATGACTTTCTGCAATTTGGGACCAGTATGCAGGTTTTCGTTGAGAGAACCGTTTACAGTTTGACAGAAACCATCAGACACTGTATAATTGTAAATATCGTATTGGCAACGACAATTATGTTGATCCAAATGGCACTGGAAGAGTGATTGCCACTAGCGCGCCATGGCGAATTTTTGTTCTTTCTTTTATTTTCAAATGTACCTGCTGCCGAAGTGCGTTCCAGGATCGTTTCGCTCCCATTTACAAAAAGGGCAGATTTTAGTTTTTTTTGTGGTGCTCGCATCAGGTCTCCACACACGTCATTGTGGACGACAGTATTCGTGCGGCGATTGTTGCTTGCGGAAATACGACTTCACCCTGGGCCTAGGGAACGAGGCAGCGCAGACGCCAGTTTGGTGAGTCAATCACACATCCTATCTGCCAATTTAGAAATATACTACTTCTGATTTTGACCCCCTTTAACAGAGCAAAAAAGAAGGGTGAGTGGGACGCATATAGGGGTTCCCTCACAGCGTATAATAAAGCCCTTAGACAGGCTAAAAGGAAATCCTGGAGAGACTTCTGTGGGGGCATGAAAGACTTGTCTACCATGTCCAAGGTACAGAAGATCCTCTCTAGAGAAGAGAGGCCGCAAATCGGCTTTCTCCTAAAGGCAGGGGGAACATACACAAGGGGCAGCAAGGAGACCTTGGAGGAGCTACTGGCAGCTCACTTCCCAGGGTCTCAAAGCCTGCAGTGGGGAGATAGCCACCACCATCAGCTGAGCGCCGATGGAGGTACCTGTCATGGGCAATCGAGGAACCCACTGCTAGCTGCAGCCTCCAGAGAAATGTTCACACTTAATAAGGTTAAATGGGCTATTGGTTCATTTAAACCTTACAAGGCGCCAGGTGCGGATGGGATCTTCCCAGCCATGTTGCAGCATGGTAGGGAGGCTCTGGGTCCAATACTGGTGAGACTTTTCAGGGCGAGCTGTGTAATTGGGTACATACCCACTATGTGGAGGAAGGTGAAGGTGGTCTTTATACCAAAGCCGGGTGGCTCCTCAGCCCTGGCTAAGGGCTACTCCCCCATCAGTCTCATGTCCTTCGTGTTGAAAACAATGGAGAAGATAGTGTGCCTATCAATAAAGGAGTACTATCTTACTCAGAACCCCATTCAGAGTTCCCAGCATGCCTATCGGAGGGGGAGATCCACTGAGACTGCTCTGAAGGAACTGGCAACAGTGCTGGAGGATACTCTGAGATCCGGAGAGATTGGCTGTGCGGCTTTCTAGATATTGGGGGGGCTTTCGACAATACGTTGTATGCCTCAATTACGGCTGCGGCTGGTAGGACGGGAGTAGATCCTTACCTAATCTCTTGGACCAACGAGATGCTGAGTAGTAGGGTGATCTTCTCGGAGTTGGTGGGGGGGGAGACACTCTCTGTGGTGCCCACCAGGGGATGCCCACAGGGGGGGGGGTTCTCTCCCCTCTCCGCTGGTTACTGGTAGCCGATACCCTTCCCGAGCTGCTGGAGGAGGAGGGCTACAAGGTAATAGGATACACGGATGACCTGGTAATTATAGTCAGGGGTAAATTCGCGAGTGTAATCAGTGAATGCATGCAGCATGCACTGAATACCCTACAGACATGGTGCAATGGGCAAGGACTGTTTGTCAATTCAGACAGAACGAGCCTGAACCCATTCACCAGAAGACGCAGCCTTACGCTGCGAGAACTCAGGCTGGGTGGCAAGAAGGTGAGGATCCAGCATGAGATCATGTACTTGGGAGTCTTTCTTGATGGAAAGCACTCTTGGGCCACACACGTGAAAAAAGCCTAACAGCGGGCGTCGGTGGTGATGTGGGCAACTCAAAGAATGGTGGGGAAGACATGGGGGCTGAGGCCTGGGATGATCCGGTGGCTGTACACTGCGGTTGTTAGGCCTGTAGTCACCTATGGAGCCCTGGTCTGGTGGACTAGGGTGGAAAACAAAACAGTGCATTTGCAGCTAAATAAACTGCAGTGTAGGGCGTGTCTGGCCATTACAGGCGGTATGACAACATGCACTACGGCTGCACTGGAGGTCTTGCTAGATTTAGCTTCACTCCACATACATGTTAAAAGGATGGCGTTCCTCCAGGCTGTGCGTATGTTGGAGTTAGGTCTGATCATGCGGGGGAGGAGGAGTTCCTGCCACTTGACCCTTGACAAGGTGAAGGTAGAGGGGTCCGAACTGCATGTGGTACATCCAATGCCCGCGAGGTTCAACTTCGCGCTACCCTTTCGGATACTCATTCATGAGCGATCCAGGTGGGTAGGGGGAGCTTTCGAAGCTGAGGCCCTGGTATACTACACTGATGGCTCGGTGCAGGGTGGCCTTGCAGGGGCAGGCATCTTTGGGGCGAGGATCAGAGCAGCGATCCCATTAGGGTCGCTGGCCACGGTGTCCCAGGCAGAGGTGGCTGCAGTGACAGTCTGTGTGCAGCGGCTGCTGCAGATGGGACTGAAGCGACAGAGAATCTACATAATGGTGGACAGTCAGGCCACTCTCAAGGCCTTAGCCTCATACTGTCCAGGCCAGGGCATCGAGGTATAGAGGGAAACGAACGGGCTGATAGGTTGGCTAAGAAGGGATCAAAGCAGATCCCTATTGGCCCTGAGCCCTTTGTTGGGACTACCAGGAGCCACCTACGTAGAGAGGTTGGCAAATGGGAGGACAGGTGCAAGGCTGCTCATTCGCAGGGGCTGCCCGGCCTTAGACAGTCAAAACTCTTCATCCGGCTCTCCAGAGAGAGGTCCAAGGAGGTACTCGCACTGGGGAGGAAGGATATGAGGATCATATGTGGCCTGTTCACAGGTCACTGTCCCCTGAGATACCACCTTGCAAATATTGGCAAGTGCGAGGTACAGGTATGCAGGTTCTGCGACGTAGGGCTAGAGACATGTGCTGTGCGTATGCGATAGACTCGCGGCATCGCGCCGTTCTGTGTTTGGGAGGCCCTTTCTTCAGCCCGAAGAGGTGGCAAATGCAGAACTTGCTGACATCCTCCGCATTGTGCGGGGGTGGTGGGGGCGCATAGGTAACGTCACACCAAGTGAGACCAGTGCCGTGGAGCCTGGGGGTGGTGCAGGTGGGCCATGATCCGAGTATCATGGACTACCTTACAATAGGCTCGTTTGTGGCTGCAGTGAAGGTATTGCCTGCATCCACCGTTTCAAAAAAAAAAAAGGTCGCAAGGGCCCTGCCGAGGTCGCCTGTTCTCCACAATGGGATGTCGGGCTCGTTTGGAGAGTCCATGATCAGCTCCCTTGCTGCCCTCTGGGCTTCACTGTCTTGAGCTACTTGGTCATCTGGGAACACCTTCTCAAGGAGGGTTTCCAGTGAACTTTCGATGCTGCAGGCGCAGCCTGACTCATTTTGCATCGCAGCTAAGACCTGCTCAACGTTTGCTTTCACTATGGAGGACTTGTAATGTCTGCCCCATGGGTTCTCAGAGCACTCAGCTTCCACAAAGTTTCGCCAGCCTTGCCGTTTGGCTCGTTTGATGGCACCGTGGAAGGCCTTCTTCTCTTGGATGATGGCAGTTCGAAGTGTGGCTCTGGCATCAGGGTCACAAGTGTTTTGGTACATCCTTCTGGCTCTATTTACACTTTGCTTGAGAGGATTAAGTTCCACCATGGGACTTTGATCGCCCTGTGCTTCTGTTGCCCAAGTATAGAGAGCCCAGCAGAGTGCAGTG
The DNA here is from genome assembly GCA_020466155.1 of Pachypeltis micranthus. Lineage (NCBI taxonomy): Eukaryota > Metazoa > Arthropoda > Insecta > Hemiptera > Miridae > Pachypeltis > Pachypeltis micranthus. Next base: position 47,804,468 of record CM035770.1, on the reverse strand, counting down.
CTGAGGTAAATATGTCTACTTTGCTGTCCACCTCTCCAGGTGTGGATGCTTCCACTATTGGGTCAGTGTCTGCAGCACGCAGTTCACGTTCCAGTACCCTACAGAATTGTCGCCAGTCAGCATTTTTGGTGCGGAATCGCTTTTCGCGCGTGTCTTTGCACAGGATGTTGTCATCTGTGATGGCAAAGTCATTAACCATGTGATCACTCTGAGTTACACCTGGTACGACTCGCCAACCCTGCGATTTGAGTAGCAGGGTGAGGGACACGGCTGTGACGCCTATACACGACCTTCTTTCCGGACCATCATAGGTCGCCTCAGTCATGGGGTCATTGGCAACACCGAACTGTTTTTGAACTATTCATAATCCACTCGTGACACCTGGAGGGCAATCGCTCACTGACAAATGGTACAGTGTGCGTCTCGTGTAGAGTGGGAGACCTGTTGGCATTTGTGTTCGACGCAATGGTCACACTTGAAGGGAGGCTCACGCTTGCATTCCTTGCTCAGATGAGGCAAGGCGCACCAGGCGCACACAACAGGTCTTGTACAGGCTACTGCCAGGTGGCCATAACGCTGGCATTTGTAGCACTGTGTGGGGGCTTGGTACTTACGGATGGCGCACCGCTGCCAGGCTACTTGGAGGTGCCTTGCCCCCTCTAGTTTTTTGTGTAGGCTGGATGAAACGTCGATCACCCAATCCCTTTGTCTGCCACCTTTTTGGTGAGGAGGAGCCTGACGCCCTGCGGCTGCAAGCCTAACGCAGGGTTGTGTTCAACAACTTGTTGAGCCAAGTCCTCTTTTTGAGGGTCGCACAATAGCAGGTGTGGGAAGCCACCCAGGGGGGCTGACGCTTGTAGCTTCAACTCCTTCTTCGTGGAAATGTGGCTTGTAAGCGCCTTGGCCATTTCTGGAGTTTCCGTCACGATGACGGTGCCACCTCCTACTGCGGTGCAGATGTCTAGCACTCGGACGCTTGGTGCTTGGAGGTCGGTAGCAGGGAATTTGGTAAGTGGTGGAGGCTTATTTTTGTTTTTATTTTTATTTTTTCCCTATTTTTGGGCGGAGGCGTAGGCGGGGCACATCTCTCAGCCTTCACATCCTGCTTAGTTGGGGCCTTTTTCTTCTTCCCCCTGTGCTTCCTGGCCCTGGCAGACTGCCATTCAGCCTCAGCTCCATGAGGGAGCGAGGAGGGCGTAGTAGCGGCTACGGCTGCGTATGAGGGGGCTGAGGTACTATCCAGGCTCGTTGAAGCTCCTTGAGCTTGGGGGGCTGGTGGCACTGGCTGCTGGGCAATTGCCCTACGCAGCTCTTCCCTCAAGACAGCCGCCACAGTTAGTGACGAGGTCCCGCATAGGTCCTGTCGCGTTGACCCTCATCCGTGCCAGCTGGCCAGGATAATTTCGAAGTACGCACAAATCTGCTCAATGTCGGACAGGTTAGGGTCTACGAGGTGTCTAATACTTGTAGTAGCCAGGTTGTCCAGGCTACTAGGAGGAGAAGGGGGAGATGAACGCGGTTTGCCCGGTTCTTTCCGCCCTTGTTTGTTTGGATGACAAGTTGCTCATCGTCCAAAGAGGGAGGGGTCGAGCTTGGCGAGCCCGAGGAAGAGGCGCAGGTGGCGTTTTTATTACCTGCTGTCGATTTAGTTGACTTCGTCATTTCGGTTTAACTAATTTGGGTGGGGGGGGGGGGGGTTAAAGAAGCAGACTGATGTAGTGTATCCTTGTGAGTTTATTCGTTGTGTATGTTAGTGGTATGAGCGAGAGGTGCATATTGATTCTAGCCCCTTTCGCTGGTCCGCTGAGGGTCAAAGGGAGGCCCCCACATGCGCTGCAGCTGCCAGTCCGGCCACCCACCGGGACTAAGACGCATGAGGGATTTTTCAGCCAATGCTCAGAGTTAGCCCTCGGCCACTGATGATGTGGTGAGTAGGACTCACGCTATCAGCCGCCCCAGGAACGCTCAAACCTAGTTTTCCCCCTCCTTATTCCGATAGGGGATCGCTCGCAGGTGTTAGTGAGCTACTTCCAGGACTGTCTTTCGCTCATTATGAGTGTTTTAAGTCAATGTGTTCTGCCACGTGAGCCGTTGCAGTGTATTTTGTATCTGGAATATGTTGTGTATGTCAGTGTTGTGAGCTTCAAGCCCCTTTAAGGCCGGCTTTTACGGCCACGCAGGGGATACGGCAGGAGTATTCTGTGTGTTTGGCGATCCCAGCTCAAGGGAGGGGGTTCCCAGTGTGGAAGAAGTGTAAGTTGTGTCCCTTTAAGTGCGGCTCATACGAACAGGCAGGGAGTACGGCAGTGGAAATCTGGACCCCCAACTGCAGGGTGAGCAGACACACTTTAGTGACACACTCACACACACAGACCATTTTTCCAAATAATGTTTTTCGGACTCAGGGGGGTCTGAAACGTAAAGATCTGAAGAGAACTCAAAATTTTTTTTTCAGCCGATTGCATAACTTTCCTTTCTACTTTGTAGAGCCAAGGAAAGTAAAAACGTCATTTAAACAGTTATACTAGTGACCGTTTTAGTGCATCGGTGGACAAACTTATTCAGCCCTCGCGATCCTTTGGGCGTGACTCGCAGGCCTTTTTTTCATTCTGAGTTTACTTCTCATTGTATTAACATTATTCTTGTTTGCCTTCTTCATTTTATTCTTATTCGTTTTACATCATAATTTCCTTCTGTTGAAGCAACGTTATAATTTGTGTTATATGCCAGGCCCCGCTGCCACCTATGAGATGGAAAGGTGTGTATGACGCCACGCAAGATATGCCGTTCTGTACTCAGTATAACTCTATAATAACACAACTATCCGATGCCCCAAGGAGCGCACAAGAGGACTGTTTATACTTGAACGTCTATAAACCTAAGGTAAAAAACTGCGCCGGAAAGTCGAGACGCTGGCTTTATTATAGAGCATGACGCAACGTTATAGGTCATGATTAACTGAAATGTAGTAATCTGTGTTTGTTGTGTTCAAGGAATCTGCCAATAGATCGATGCCTGTGATAGCATATATATTTGCTGGAGCTAATAGAGTTGGGTACATCGGACCACGATGGAATGCGGATTATATCATGGACGAGGACGTAGTTCTGGTGGAACCCAACTTTAGAGTGGGTGCATTAGGTATGGAAGTAAATAATCCTAATATTGTACCTACACGGTTTGAGTTGTCACGTAAATTTCAAGATTATACACGTAATGCACTTTTGAAGGGTTTCGTTACACGTGAAAACAACGTTTGTGAAGAGGAGAGAAACGAAAGTCTCAAATGTCTTCAGCAATCACCGGATAACGACTTCATGCGGATGTTGAGCCAAAAGTAGTATCTGCATTTGCGCGTCTTCTACCCGTTAGGGCTCGGAACTTGAAGCTTTGTTTTTGGAAACCTGGAGATAAATAAAGTTTTAGAGGTGACGGTGAAGTGGTCGATATCTGTCAGATTCATGTAAAATGACATACAAACATATTAACCGAATAGGGAAAGCAATGAAAGTCATTGAATGTGCGTGGGGCTGAGGGCTATTGTGTGATGCTCCACACCAGATAGTTGTTCACACGCCGTCTCAACAGCTTTATTGGCTCTATCTTTAATACTATCCCCATCTCACAGAACATTTTCTTTTGTCGTATCATTTGTGTACTCATGGAGTTCTTCTCCTGAATTTCATACGTTCCAGGCCTCTTGTCATTGGGGGACAACGTCATACCAGGAAATTACATGTACAAAGACCAGGTTCAAGCTTTGAAGTGGATAAAAGAGAACATCGCCTCATTTGATGGAAATCCCAATCAAATTATCGTAATGGGAGGATCATCGGGGGCAGCGGCTGCTCAATTGCTAATGATTTCTCCTCGAAGTCGAGGTATTGCGGTTTTGATATTTGATAGCACCCAACTTTACACACCACAATGCAAGTTGTACTAAAAATGTTGTAAATCATAATTACGTTCACGGAGTGTCTCGCAACATTGTTTGAGACCAGCTGTGTTCATTTTCCTCCAGGCGTTCATAGCAGGGGCATTACACACCAAATGGTTCGAACCCAAAGGTGTACGGACCCTTTTCCCGTCTGGTTTTGATGACTGGAATAAGAACTGCAGGTACCTATTAATCTCCCGATAGTAAGTCCAAAGACGAGAACCAAGTGCCCAGCGAGCGCTTCGACTAATCCATCGATTTTTGGGAGCTGGTGATAGTCTTTCTTCGTCGTATAATTTAACATAAGGTAGTCCTTGTGCTTCCATCCCTCTCAGAACCAGTACTACCTGGCTTGCCCACGGACACTTTGATGGCTCAATGATACCTCCATCTCGGACATCAGTTGCTGAACTTTCGCAAGATTGTGAAATGAAAGTCGCCACGGGGGCTGCCAACTTGGAGGATGTCCTCAAACGTCCACATGGTGGAAGCAGTGATTCATTCTGTTTTTGTTTTTTTTTACCAGATTTTCACCTTGCATGTTATAAATTTCTTTCCTCTTATCCGTTTGAAAGTGATTCGTAGGATTGGAATTGGTGACAGGTTGAGCTACAACTTTTCAATATAATAAATTCATTGAATAAAAATATTTGAAGCCTTTATTCAATTTAGAGTATGGAACCATTTCCACTAATTCGGATTGATTCAAGTCTGTAATGACGTTAACTTGAACGGGTCTCCTGGGAAATCTTCTTCCGATAATCTCTCGTACATTCATGGTTGTTGAATGGTCACTTCACAAAGTTTTATGCCGTTTTGATGAGGATGGTTCTTCCTCTTCGTGTGTTCTCTTATTGGTGCAGATCCTGTAGCCGTTTACGAATTCTGTGATGTCCGTAGGCGAGTGTTTCTATTTCATTCAGTGTATCGTTTATCTTCGAATAGAGATAGCGAAAGCTTGGAGACTTCCAGAGTGTACAACTGATGACGTCTGCTCGAGTTAACTTAAGATTGTGCTCGAACAAACAATGTCCATACTCTTCGAGTCGATGCTGATTTTTAATTGCTGATCGAGGAACGCCCTTGGCCACCTTCTTTTCTGATGAATTCAAGTCTATACCGAATAAAACTTCGCTCTTAGTCCTACATACTCTCGGATGGGAATAGAGTTAATTTCATCTTTAAATGTTCCCAGCTTTTTCTTGTTAGCTGTGTGGTAGCTGGCATGTAAGGGGTGGGAGGATGACAGCACATGATGATGTATGTGTAGGACTGTAGGAGTGGAATTTTTTAGTGAGGGGGGGGGGAACGTCATATCAGGTTGGGTGGAGAGGGTGAATCCCAGATGTGGCAAAGCCCCTAATACTACTAGATAAGGTATGATGAGGGAGCATTGCAGATAAATAATTTTTAAAAAAGTAATAAAACAAAATGTATAAACCTATGAACATAAAATCAGCTTGAACAGTCGCCATTTTTATTCCCAGGACGTTGTGAATTTTTATAGGAATGGTAGCTTCGGACTGTGACGAAGATGTACTGGTGCACGCTATGCTACCAACGAAGGGGTCACCGCAAGATTAAGTCGTATCTGGAGCGGAAACTGTGGAAATTTGGTTTGGTTGGGCTTTCGTAAATGTTAAAATCCAGAGAAGTGTCCTAACATACTGAACTTCGTACATATTATATCCCGAGCTATTCTTATGGCATGTTCCGTCACGGGGGAAACATTCTTTTCATGATTCGGAGTGGCTAACTTTACATTGGGTGTGGCTGGTGGGGAAAGCAAGAACAACTGATGACAGTGAGTGCTATTCGAATTTTGCGATTTTATTTTTGAGAAGGTGTTGCGGAATGGTTTCCAATTGCAGTCTGCTGAACCGATAATGTGGTTGTCCTTGTTTCTTTGGTTGCAGTGTCTAGAACTCTGCCTTTGGCTTGCTTTTTTCAGCACCCAAACATGTTGGTCGACGGTCTCATTGAACTTTGGTTTGGGAGTAGCTAGTTCATGTTGGGAGTATATTTCATTTTGGCCACCTTCCACCTGTAGGGCTCTTGGAGTAACAATAGTTTCGTAGTTAGAGGAGAGAGTATTTACTTACCCTAATACCTTGAGGCAGTCATCGTAATCCACTTTGGTCTTTTCGAAGTTATTTCAGATTGTCCGTAGCGACTAGGTACATTCTCGTTGAGATACTGAGCTGTCCAATTCAAATTCAAACACGAAGATTCGATCCAAACAATTGTGCTCTCTAGTACTATGTTTTACGACTAGCCATTCGCACCAGATGGCGGCGCACTGCGTTCATAACACCACTAGGTTTGGATTTATGATCAGAGCGAATTCCATGAACTTCCTTCATTTTTCATAATTGTCCAACAACAATTGAATTAATACTCAACACGCATTTCCATTTCAGAGCTGGTTGCTGGTGGTGTTTCCCACTCGGCAAGCCTGTCCTACGAATTTTTTCCACAGGACGGCCGTGTCAAACATAACAGCATGCAAATAATTCGAAGCCTCGGCTGTGAACGGGAAACCAGTCAAGAAATGTTATACTGTTTACAGCAACTGGATGCTTTCGACATTGCGGAAGCCAGCTTCCCAATCGTGACAGTACGTATACCAGGTGTACTCATACTTGTGTTGTGGTAATTTAGGACAGGAATACCCACAACCTTAGGGAGTCATTGAATGATGTTATGAACGACGCACTTGGGCGCCGATGCTTCCTCGCACAGAGATGAACAGTTAGCACTGTCAGCTTACACCGGACACTGGTGACCATTAGAAAACAGCTTTTTCAACTAATATGTAAATTTCTTATTGCTCTAATGTAAAGGTAGATGTAATCACACTCATAAGTTATAATCTATGCATCGTTTTGTACTCTAATACCCAGATTATTTTTCGTGCGGAGCAGTCAATTACGTCTATGAATTACACATTTTCAGCTAGCGTGTGGGAAACTAGAAGATGCACCTGCGTGCTGATGGTACCTCGAATAGTGATTAGCATTAGCTTTGTGTTTCTAACACTTGAAACAAGCTGCAGCGTTATACCAACTATTCACAACACCACATCCTTTTTATTACATTTGATACAAAACGGTACGTTATGTTATTGCAGTACCCTACTTATTTGAACCTGGCGCTAGTTGTTGAACCGGATGATGCCGAGGATGCGTTTATCACTGAAGTTATCTCCGCCAACATGTCTAACAAACCTTGGATAAACACGCTGGCTACTGTAGAAGAACAAGGCTTGGTTAATGGTAGGAACGTTCGCTGCTGGTAATGTGGCTTCCCTGAATACCTTGAATAGAACTTAGGAACATTTATGTTCGCCTACTACACTAACGTATGTAGTTGTTTATGCTCAACTTCGAATGCATTTCAACACTCGCGACCTTCATTGCAGGCATGGTGTTTGTCCCTCAGGTCGTTGAAGAGGCCTATCAGGATATCAACAAGCACGTGACTGATTGGTTGAGCAAATGGTTCGAAGATCCTGATTTGGTGAGAGAGAAGAAAAATAAGGTGATGGCCAGGTACTTTGCCAAAGAAGAGCCAATCAGCGACTTCATGTGGAGTTTAGCGAAGGTGAAGTTTCGTTCGTTCGTTTGTTATGTTGTCAACCCTTGATATTCCAAACTGTGGGAGTGGGAGGACATTCGGAAAATAACAGCCATCGCAACAGTGTAATCCCTTTCAGCGGTACCGTATTATTTGTATTGTTATTTCAGATGTACAGCGATCCAGAAATCTTTTACGCTGGTATCCACAACAGCCTGGAGCACAATGGCCCAGTGTGGATGGGCTACCTGGAATACAAAAATGAGCGATCCCCATTACAGCCGTATCCTTTCAATTGTAATAACCTAATTTATTATTTATATACAGGATTGAGTTGATAATAATGAAAATTCAGAAGTTGACTGTAGTGTTTATGCCGAAAAAATCTCAACCTCTTCGTAACAGGGTTATCAGGTAACAGTTCCCGCCAGTTTTAATCTCCCTAGTATCTGTTGTGGCTAACTCGTTGTTGTTTGTTGCCGGTGAATATGACGCGACGGTCCCTCTAAGCTTTGGAAATGAGAAAAATTGGTTATGAATGTGACTTCCACAGTCTGACTTTTCACCAGGTGTCGGTTCTGTGTCAAGATCGTTGTGCCGTTGCCTCAGAATTAGTTCTGACTTTAACTATCTGGCTATATCAACGGTAGCAGAGGTTGAAGGGCTCCCAGATGTTAAGTTATTCCCTGGGAACTAGTTTCAGCGAGTTAATATATTGCTATACAATCGTGATGAGAAACAATAATTCTATTGTTCCGTTCGCGTTCGAAACCTAATTCCAAGTAAGTGGCCAACTCAATTGTGAACACCACATCTGTCTGAATGAATCAGGATGTTAGGTTCGTAAAGATGCGAGATCTGTTGGCGACTCAGTGGTCTGTGATAGCTAACGAAAATTCGCTATCTTTCTCCGTGCCTGTATTGAGCAATTGGTACACAGGTAATTAATGAGGCTGTAAACACGATTTAAAAAAAAGGATAGTAATCACTTTTGCAGAGTTATTGGAAAATAGTAAGCTTAACTGATAAGTAAAACTGGTAGTAAGCGAAACGGCAGTAGTTGAAATTCAGGAATTTGTGGAGTGAGCCCCATCTATCTCATGAGCGTTTTTAAACGCTCACCCTTTAGGTATTGGATTGGACTACGATACTAATTTTTTTAAACATTCTACAAGAATTCCAGTGGAGTTTATAAGGAAAAAACTGCGCGAAAAACGCTTTTGGTCAACAATTTTGGTAATTTATTGTGCTGCTCTCGTCATTTTTCCACGAATGAGAATTTTATAGTATCATTGCCTTGTTGAGAACTATCAATATAAAAAATTTAATTAAAATCGTTAGAGCCGTTTTTGAGAAAAACAATTTGGTGTTTTGATCACTATGATGTCTATAGTTAACTTTCAGGGGATTTTGCCCATACCCTCATTGTTGCGTCCCATTGTAACCTGTAGGCTAGACATCAAGTTTCAGCTGATTTGGTACGGTGGTTTTCTCTAAAAACTGCGCTAAAATCGATTTCGTCGAAAGTTTTGGTAATTTATTGTGCTGCTCTCGTTAATTTCCCACAAATGGGAATTTCATGGTATGATTGTCTCAATGAGAGCTATCAATATAAACAATTTAATCAAAATCGTTAGAGCCGTTTTTGAGAAAAAAAATATTTGGTGTTTTGATCACTATGATAACTATAGTTAACTTTCGAAGGATTTTGTTCATACCCTTATTTTGGCGTCGCATGGTGATCTGCCGGCTAGATATCAAGTTTGAACTGATTTGGTTTGGTGGTTTTCTCTAAAAATCGTTCACAAACTTTAGTGACACACACACACACACACACACACACACACACACACACAGACCATTTTCCCAAATAGTGTTTTTCGGACTCAGGGGGGTCTGAAACGTAAAGATCTGAAGAGAACTCAAAATTTTTTTTTTCAGCCGATTACATAACTTTCCTTTCTACTTCGTAGAGCAAGGAAAGTAAAAAAAATTTTTAACCCTAAGACGAGTCGACTCTTTGTGGGTTTACCACATTGCAGTAGCATAAAGTGTTCTATGTTCCTACCATTCAGCAACTTCTGACATTTCAACCTTGTTATTTTGTCAACAAAAGGGGTATCAATCCGGAACGTGTGTCCATTTTTTCATCGTCCCGGAACTTTACAATTTGTGGTATTTTATTACCTAAATACCGCACAGAGTTCTTTAGAAGAAATGCTTATGTGACGGCTTTGAGGTTCCCCCCCCCCCCAAATAAAATTAATCCCTTTTGTTTTGTTAAGAAAATGAACGTGCAATTTATATTTAGTCAACTCTTATATTTGTATTATAACTTGTATGCATTTTCATCCACTTTTTACCGGATTCATGCGGAAATGTTGGATTAATGAAAATGATTTCGTGTTGTTTTATTCAGTTGCTCATCATGCTGAGCAGTTGGAGTTGTATTTCAACCAAACTGGAGGGTCCACTACGACCCCCAAAGAATCACCACGTGACGCCATCGTCTCGAAAAGGTTAATTCGGACCCTCGCGAACTTTGCCCATTACCTGTAAGTGGACCGATTCAAAAATATTTCCATTTCGGCCTCACTGTAGAGCAACGATTGATGGAACATTTCATGCGTTTTCAGACAACCGACCCCACCAGGATCATCCAAGGACTGGCCTCAGTACCGCGGCAAGGAAATTATGAGGACAACTTTTGAGTCGGATATGTTAAGCGACCAACGGATCATCGACGGATTGATGGACATTTACCAATTTTGGGATGATATCCTCGGATGGCAGACGCAACTCGCTTGTTGTAATAGTAGAAAGGCTCATGTGTAAAACGGTTTAGTTATAGTAATTCATTATAGTGATTTCCCTGCGTTAATATTCATGGCTCATTAATTCAAGCCCCGCATCACTTTACCCGATTGAAAATACACGTACACTACATGAAGACACAGAGTGTGAGGGAGAGAGAGGGGGAATGAATGAATGGTTTATTTAACAACCAGGGAGAATTAGGGCCATTGGGCCCTCTCTTCCATTCTCCCTGGAAAACAAACATAACTGCATTTCCTCTGCTTTTTTGTTCATATGAATAGTTTTCTCATAAACATATGTAGTGTGCTCGCAGACGTTACCAAGCGTACACCTAACCCCAAACAAATATTTAGTGACGCTTCTCCGTTACATCTCCGGCGTTACATTTTCGAGTTTATGTAGCACAATAAAGACATAAAATAACTACAGACAGGCTTCAAACATTACTTGTTACGAATTAAATCGTTAATCAACCACAAAATAATCCACTTGCATTCCATTAAGATTAGTCAGCACTTTTTTACTCGAGCTACCTATTGTTAACCTGCGACTATTGCACTATGTGATGTTTTGCATGAGAGATGGACACAGAGAATATTCATTTATCAATATTATTGATGAATACATTATTTTAGTTAAATAATAAGTAGAAAGTTAATGTCCTATTTAACTCATCTGTGCAGTCCTAACGTGCCACACCAAAACGGGACAGTGAAACGATTTATTTATACGTAACTTATAAACTAATCTCGAAACTTTTAGCGCTTTGTTTTCATGTATTTTATAGATCCCGCTACGCATATTTCTCAAAAATATTCTGAGGGCAGCCCAATAAACTAAGTTGTGAAAGTATACGGCGTGAATTAAGTAACGTTCATAAGATAATTGGGAGCAGCGCCAGAAATTTCGGTATTCGAATCGTTCCCGTTACATTTACTACAATTTCTTACAGTTTTTATTTAGTAACACGAACCTTCTCCAAAAAATCGTGTTATCTCATCAATTACCTACAGACCCTTCTCCGTTATCGTTTACTCAATAATGGTCGTAGCGTAGGTGAGAACAACTTAGTAAATTACGGAACATTAAGCGCTAACATTTTCCATATGAAACACCGTAGTGATTAGAATCACTGAATGTACGGGGTTGGTTATGGGAAGGCTGGATCTTTTTACTTTCCTTGGCTCTACTAAGTAAAAAAGACAGTTGTATAATCAGCCGAAAAAAAAAAATGTTTGAGTTCTCTTCAGATTTTCACGTTTTAGACACCACTGAGTTTGAAAAACGCTGTTCGGGAAAATGGTCAGTGTGTCTGTAAACGATATTGAGAGGAAACCGCTAAACCAAATCATCTCAAACTTGATACCTAGCGCGCAAGTCCAAGCCAAGTTTAGTAATAATTGTTGAATATAAACTTTACTTTGTTCGGTTGGCCATCTTGGTTTGGTTCACGTTCAGGTTTGGAGTATAAGGCATAAGGAGCATAAGCAGAACTAATTTAAACGAATTTGGATTCGAGTAATAGTTTTGGTTTCGAAACGATATCATGCTGAGGAATAGTACGTAAGGACAAAAGACGCTGAAAAAGCTCCAATTAAAATACTGCTCGTTCGGGGTTAAGATGTCGGGGTGTTCTTGATGGACGCCATTTAACCGTTAATTGTCTGTCAAATTGATCAGCGTTTACAATGTACAAACGTTTCAACTATCGTACAACTGATTGTCAGAAGTTGACTAAAAACCTATTCAAAACGTTTTGCAAGACAACTTAATTTTAAGCCGGCGCAGTTTAGAACGGCCACTATAACCACAAGCGAAAGCTACAAGGATAGAAATGGTCAACCAAACTAATGATATTAATGAAAATATGAAAACACTGCAATCGAAAAGTTGCTTGTCAGGTAGAACCCAACTATTACAGCGAGAAACCTTTACAACTTTTCTCCGAAGTTTACTGAGCTGCTCCTGTTGCTGCTCCTTTATTGAGTGTTCAATATGCAGGTAGTTTTTGGCACCGTCAGTGAGCTTTGTTGGAAGTTTTCGTGTTTACTGCTCTGGACTGTGAATGACGTGAAAAAGTTCGATTCCAAAATTAGTGTTATTCCTTGCAAGCTAGCGACTATTGTCAAACCTTAGTCATATTAAAAAAAAATAATACTCATGCGGCTTGCAACTCTGGTTAGATATTTCGTGACGCTTCTCCGTTACATATCCCGCGTTACATTTTCGAGTTTATGTAGCAAAGTAAAGACATAATATGTCAAATTGTGTGTGTGTGCACGTCCTTGATTTTCTCACTGCATCAATAATTTCGAACAAAAGAGCAAATGCCTAAGGCGCCCGAATTTTGGAATTCAAGCTGTTACTGTTTTATCCGTTAACTTTTTCATAGTCCAAAACAATAAACATGAAACTTTCTAAAAATATCATTCATGGTGCCCAAACCTACCTGCATCGTGATTACGCAAGATAACTCAAGTTTTACATAGGTGTATAGAAGTTATGTACTATAATATTACCTAGTGTACAACTATTATTACTGACTCTACCCTTGACAACCCGCTCTCATATTTCCAGTATTTTACCTTAGGTTTATAGACGTTTAAGTATAAACAGTCCTCATGTGCGCTCCTTGGAGCATCGGATAGTTGTGTTACAATAGGGTAATACAGAGTACAGTACGGCATATCTTGCGTGGCGTCATACACACCTTTCCATCTCTCAGGTGGCAGTGGGGCCTGGCATATAACATTAATTATAACGTTGCGTTAACAGAAGGAAATTATGATATAAAACGAATAAGAAGAAAATGATGAAGTATGAGTTCTTTTCCATCATCTGTGAACGTCTTTCAAGAAAACGTGTTGAGGCAGTTCCGTTACCCCGCACAATCCCTGACAACCGAGGGTCTAACCTAAAGCCTTATTGGAAAACTGAGGTTAAAATCGCAATGTAAGAATTTAGGTATCCCCCTTCTCATGCACAGCGCGGAATTGAAATAAATCGTTATTATGTTGCAGGGGATGCCGATTTGGACATCATGATTCATAGGCCAAACTATCACAAATGTATTCCTGCACGCTTGATTCCAATAAGTTGTCCATCGCAGCCATAGGGCCGTTTCACTAACAAGCTGGATTATACTAACATTTTCCACCTCGTTGATGTTAACTAATCTGAGTTTAAAAGATAAAAGCCACTGCGTCGGTCTGAACTCATGTTAGTTAATATTGAATAAAGTCCTGCGTCATATGATCAATGACGTTTTAACACATTTCCCTCTGTCTTGAATTTCAACCTCGATGTTGTGGGCAAGAGGAAGAGCGAGCAGTGATGTTTGGTTACAGTCACGAGGGGCTAAGGGTTGCCTCCTAAGAGGAAGAGCTGAAGGCTACTGCAGGGAACGAATTTAAACGATTCAGAGCAACATTGGTCGGCAGCGACGGCCGACGAAGTGGTCTGCAGTACGAGACGTGGTTTTGTTCTCCCACTCCAATTGAGCCAGAACCCCTATTTCCGCCATTCAAACTCCATTTCTCCCTTACTAGAGCTGATGAAATGAAGAGGAGGTACGATCCAAATGCCGAGAGTAATACGTATAACTTGGGATACTTAGTGTGGCTTTGGAGTTGGCGTTGCGTGCCTGGATGCAACACGAAGTTGTTGTGTTTTTGGGACGGACGGCACGAAATAGTAAAATAACTTATTGATGTTGGGATTTGCATCGATTAAGATTGGTGCCAGAAGTCAGCCCAGTAAAAGGGTTCGTTCAAATTGATTGGTTAACACCCTCCTGTGTAAGGAAGGGGATTCCGATTCCCTTCCAGTCACTTCTTGTAATAAAGCCGACCTCGATAATTAAGGCTTTATTCAACTAAATGCTTACATGCAATGGAATGAATAAAATAGTATTGAGAACTAACGATGTAGCGCCCAAAGCGACTAACAACAGCTGGGAAGAAGAAAGTTTCTAGAAAAATAAGAGCTTCCAACCAACAAACATAACTTCTACTTCGTTAGGCAAAGACATCAGTAGTAACTGAGGAGGTTTGATACTTGGAAAAAATAGGACACGTGTCGCTTATTGTAGTTCAACCAATAACTTTTTAAATACCGGCACTGCGAAAAACACACTAATACAAAAGCTACGGAAATTCGTTGACTACTTAATTGAGCGCTAGGGACAAAGCAGTTTGGAATAGAACGGCATTGACGATGTTGCTCGTTTATTTAGCTCTATTTCTGTATATTTTCAGGCTGTCGTTGGAGTTGAGCGGACCGATTATTCAAACTCCGTTGGGCAAAGTCCTCGGATGGGAACGTCGGACGAGAGGCGGAAGGATGTACCAGGCATTCACATCCGTGCCATTCGCCCAACTGTGACGAAGAGGTTTGGAGATGCTTTTGAAGAGCTGCTGACTAAGGCAAAAATTACGGCAATCGCGCCGGGGATTCGATCCACAATCCGAGAATTATGAATCGACCGTCTAACCGCAAGACCACGATGAACCGCTTGCCTTTGATAGGAGTCAGTCAGCACATCTCCCCCCTCGTCTATTAACCGCTACTCCTGGAGCGAACTCTTTTTTAGGGAAAGAATTTTACGAGAGTTGAGCGAATCCCCGGAAAATCCGATCTTTGATTCGAGAAAGGCTACAAGGAAAGTCTTCGTTCCCTCGCATTGTAGTAGGCGCGTCGCCCATTCCACCTTCTCGCTGGAACTTTCACAGCGTCAGCGAATCCCGGACCCGAGAACTCGCCTCATTATTTTTCTCTCTTAATTTTTTTAATTTTTCTCTCGGGGCCTCTTCTTTTTCTTGGAAAGAAGAAATTCGACCACTAGTTGGGCGCCATTTGTGACGAAGGGGTTTGGAGATGCTTTTGAAGAGCTGCTGACTAAGGCAAAAATTACGGCAATCGCGCCGGGGATTCGATCCACAATCCGAGAATTATGAATCGACCGTCTAACCGCAAGACCACGATGAACCGCTTGCCTTTGATAGGAGTCAGTCAGCACACAACCACCCGTGGGCAAACTCAGATTTAAGGTAATACGAATCTTAGAAATTAACAATGATCTATTGACACTATTGACAGAAAATGAACAAACTATGGGAAAAACACTTTCAAAAACAGTTACATTAACATTACTTAAAAACTCTAAAAAAAAGGGACACTAGTTACTGATCAAAACATTAAAAATGAGTGCTACACTGAGCTTGCACAAAAAGACCACTAAGCAGATGGGAGAGTTTCATAAAAAACCCTATGGTCAGGGTCTGTGAGGTACCGAGCCATATCCATAAGGTCTTTCTTCTGCTCTTTTGATATGGGCAGAAGTGTTGTGCAGAGGTTGGGAAGATCCTCAACGTCTCATGGATTAATCCTGGTCGGAAATACCGGCTCTGAGATCCAAGGGCGCAATATATTGTGTGTTTCTCTCCCATACAGTGAAACTGGGTCTTCGGCAGTTACCTTCATCCAGACATATTTTGCAATCTGAATTTTCTTTCTAGGTTTTTGTGGAGAAAGCGCTTCAATGCCAGGAAGACGCGCAAACAACATGAAACGTTTTTCCACCAAACCCAAACGTCATTCCCACCTTTCTAGCGCACTTTAAGCTATCTAGCGGTTTGAAAACCAACTACTTCATAGGTGAATTCGATCAGGTAAGCGACAAAGAACGTTGTACCATCAAAAACCGAGTTTGTGAAAAAAACGACATGCAACGTTTTTCCAGCCACCCATTCAATTGTGCTTATTCCGTACCTCGCCTCATCCAAGAGATCTTTTTGTTGAAGCCTGCGCCATCAAAAAAAGACAACCTCCAACGCTTGTTGAAATTTAGGCCAATGTTAAACGGGACGTCCCCTTCGGTTAGCGAACATCGTACCAACCTTTCATAGCGTTATCGGGTCGTTTGCTAACATGAGTTAACTAATTCGCGGTAGAGCCTCATTTGAAAACCTAACACACTGTTGAGCGTAACCTTCTTATTGTCAGATCGGGTTATTAGTTATGAACTACAAGCGTGAAATGATTTATCAGTGTAGTGACCGAGCGAGAAACGTTTACCGTAACTCGTATTCAAAAAACGAAACTTCATTCAAATTCAAAATCTTATACTCGTATATAGTAGCGCACAGAAAAATGTATTGAATAGTAGAGTTTGTGTAAATATATGTGTCGTCATCTGTATTTAAAAATAACGCTTGTATGATGAGAGTTTAATAACGCTCATATGACTCAGCCCTCAATATAAAGTACGCAACCACGAAGAACATTTTATGTCTTTTTCTTTAAATTAAAACACGTTGAGGCTGGCGGGCGCGGAAGAAACCTTTACACAAACGGTGGGTACAGCTTTACCTTTACACAAACCACTAGGAACATTTTCTCTCTTTTATTTTTGTTTTTTTTTAATGCAATGATAACTACGTTTGATTGTGTTCGTTGAAGGTTTCGATTTAATGGCCGCGTCAATTGCAATTGACATCATCACTTAGTCACTGAGGTTATTAAAACCTGTGCTGTTACCATGCGTTAGATTTTGTAACAGACGTTACCATGCACTTAACCCAACACAAATTTCCTGATGCTTCTCCATTACATATCCCGCGTAACATCTCCCGCGTTACATATTCGAGTTTATGTAGCAAAGTAAAGACATAAATTGTCAAAAACGTCATTTAAAGAGTTAACTCCTGACAATTTTCCAGGGTGCGAAAAATTGGCTGTAATCGAAGATTGAAGGGTCTAGCTGACGAACGTTTTATGTAAAAAAAACCGGCTATTTAGAAAAGTTCGTACTCACCGATATGAATGTTTCGTCGGTTTCCTAGATAAAAACTACAACTATTTGATTAAAAAATTGTCCGACATTGGTGCCCAGACTAGCACTTTCTAGTGCAAAAGGTGAAAACTGCTCATTGCGAAGTACGCCTCACGGACATCGTTTTCCCGTGTCGTTTAATGCTTTTGATGAGTACACCGTTGGGTAAATAAATATCAACCCAAGTAACGTTATTTCACGAACCCGACTAGACATTGGGTGTCTCTTACATCGCTTATAGACAAAAATTACTAAATATAAAAGTCAAAAAGAAAGAATATCATACATAAAGTACATAATACATACAGAGGTATTAGACATTCAGATACAAGTTCCTTCAATTAGTATTAACTTTCAATTCGATGCAAACTAATCTTTTACACCGCGTATTACACCACGTGAACAGGGATATATAGGTTTTCAGAGAAACATCATTCAGAAAACGGTACCGTTTGAAGTTCCTAAATTTCTTGTGCTGCTCGTACTCACGCCCTGACCATTATTATGCAAGAGGTAGACGGAGAATTGATGAGGCTATGAACACGATTTTTAATCACTTTTTCAGAATTATCGTGTAAAAACTTGATAAATGTTGGTAAGCGAAACGCAGTTGTTGAAATTTCGGATTTTCAGTAGTTCATATTCGGAAGTCAGAATATGTTACATAGGTATTATTAGAGACGTGTAGGTAAGGTATTTCATTGAACTACCACCTGAATCTTTCTGATGATTCTAGTAATATTCGAGGGAAGTTAATAAGGGAACATCCGCGCTATAATTGATTTTCGTGGAAATAGTGGCAATTTATTGTGCTGACCTGGCTTGAACTCATATTTTTGCGTCTCAGCCGGTTGCATAACTTTCCTTTCTACTTCGTACAATAATTACAGCCATACATAGTTATTAACTATTTAATTGGATCCTGTGAGTTGGTGAAAATCGCTGAAGCTATTTTCCCAAAAAGCGTAAGGAACTTATTTTTGCTCCTTAGGCCTATATATCTCCGTTCATCCTATTTTATGAAGACATGTATGGAGAAGAAAAGTAAGTTACTAACTAGTAGAAGGTAATTTGAAATTTCAATCAGTTGTTGTATAGGCCGTATTCAAGACAAATACGAAAGACCGTAGTAATTGGTACTTATTGGTCCGCCACTTTTCAATCGCTCATACCATTACTTTCACATCTTTGAAAAATCACTAACAAGAAAAAACAGTTAGCTCAAACGGTTCAGCTGTTCCCTCAAATTGAACTTTTTTTTCGCCGCTAATCGTAAATGGTTCGTCACAAAACGTCGAATCATTGTCGGGTTTATTCACCTCAGAACTCCCACGCCTGCCCTAATGGGACTCACCGTCATTGTCCCCAAAAAAAGCTTCGTCAACCCGCTTATTGTTAACTACGAAAATCCCACCTCTGTGAGTATTCGATCGGCGATGGAATTCCCACTTCGTCTGGGATTCCGGAATATCATTTCATCCCCACCATCACACATTCCTCTCCATGACAGAGCTCCACCCAAACTCACCCTCTTATGAAGTCTCGCGGGAGTCAGTGTCCCCAGTTCCTGTAGCAGTAAGTAACAACTTCAATCTCCCTTCAGACCTCATCATCAATGACGAAACGCTAAAGTTATTCACCTACTCCCGAAAAATATTTATTCTACAACTCATTGCTGCGTGTCTGGATACATCCACAGCTTCGATTCCAATTGAAGCCCTCGTACTGTGCTGCTCCTTCGTCTAAGCAATGGACCAATTCCCTGGGATAGAGAATTACATATCAGGAATCGAAGATTAGGTACTCGGCACTGAATGGCACGACACAATCCGTTCCCAATTAGACGACATGTGGACCATAGTTGACTTTCATCTTCCTCTTCTGATGAATTCGCCATTCATAACCCGGTTGATCAGCCAACCCCCATCGTCTTCACCTGCAGTGTTCACACCTACTCCTTCGCTGGCGCCAACCCTCTGAAAGACCTTCGACTCTGGGACGATTTCTTCGTTCCCATCCGTCAAGGAAGACTTCACCTTACCGCCCCTTCACCAGCACCAAACGCTTCATCATCACGACATCTCCACCGCTTCCGCAACCCCTCGGGGCACCCCCTCATTTTTCGCCTCCATCCATGAACCAGCAACCAGCGCTGCCACCCTCCACTCACGGTTGAATGTCTTTGCCTTCACTGGGTAAGAAGGCCTCCGAGTCTCTCGTTACATCACTGAATTGCCTCTTCACTCACGCACCGATTCCCTGTTCACAACGACCCCATCATGCGAACTTCCAATAACATCCAAATGAAACAAAGCCCCACGTCACTCAAGATGCACACTGCCCACATCAACCGCTTATGTCCGCTCCTGCCATCTTCCAATCGCTGCCGACCAATGTTGCTCAACGTGAGGCTCTGAATCGTTTAAATTCGTTCCCGGCAGTAGCCTTCAGCTCTTCCTCTTAGGAGGCAACCCTTAGCCCCTCGTGACTGTAACCAAACATCACTGCTCGCTCTTTCTCTTGCCCACAACATCGAGGTTGAAATTCAAGACGGAGGGAAATGTGTTAAAACGTCATTGATCATATGACGCAGGACTTTATTCAATATTAACTAACATGAGTTCAGATCGACGCAGTGGCTTTTATCTTTTAAACTCAGATTAGTTAACATCAACGAGGTGGAAAATGTTAGTATAATCCAGCTTGTTAGTGAATCTGCCCTATAGTTGCGATGGACAATTTATTGGAATCAAGGGTGCAGGAATACATTTGTGATAGTTTGGCCTATGAATCATGATGTCCAAATCAGCATCCCCTGCAACGTAATAACGATTTATTCCAATTCCATGCTGTACATGAGGAGGGGGATACCCAAATTCTTACATTGCGATTTTAACCTCAGTTTTCCAATAAGGCTTTAGGTTAGACCCTCGGTTGTCAGGAATTGTGCGGGGTAATGGAACTGGCTCAACACGTTTCATGAAAGACGTTCACCGATGTTGGAAAGGAACTCATACTTCATCATTTTCTTCTTATTCGTTTTATATCATAATTTCCTTCTGTTAACGCAACGTTATAATTAATGTTATATGCCAGGCCCCACTGCAACCTAAGAGATGGAAAGGTGTGTATGACGCCACGCAAGATATGCCGTACTGTACTCTGTATTACCCTATTGTAACACAACTATCCGATGCCCCAAGGAGCGCACATGAGGACTGTTTATACTTGAACGTCTATAAACCAAAGGTAAAAAACTGCGCCTGAAAGTCGAGACGCTGGCTTTATTATAGAGCATGACGCAACGTTATAGGTCATGATTAACTGAAATGTGTTTGTTGTGTTCAAGGAATCTGCCAATAGATCGATGCCTGTGATAGCATATATATTTGCTGGTGCTAATAGGGTTGGATACGTTGGATCACGATGGAATGCGGATTATATCATGGACGAGGACGTAGTTCTGGTGGAACCCAACTTTAGAGTGGGTGCATTAGGTATGGAAATAAATAATCCTAATATTGTACGAACACGGTTTGAGTTGTCACGTAAATTTCAAGATTATTTATGTAATGCATTTTTTGAAGGGTTCGGTTCCAAGTGACAGCAACATTTGTGAAGAAGACAGGAACGCAAGTCTCAAATGTCTTCAGCAATCACCGGATAACCTCTTCGGACGGGTGTTTAGCCAATAGCAGTACCTTCCGTTATTAATTGTTTTCTTACCCACCTTTCGGTTCCTCAAAGCTCCACTTTTTAGAGCTATTTTTTCTCTCCTTCTGTAACTACAAACGTAATTCGTCGGTGTCTGTTGGAGACCTGATGACAAACACATTTTTGGTGGTGCCGGGGAGGGGAGCTGATATCTGTCAGATGCATGTAAAATGACAGAAAAACGTATTAACCTGATAGACAAAGCAATGAAAATCATCGAATGTGCGTGGGGCAGAGGGCAATTGTGTGATGCCCCACACCATATAGTTGTTCACAAAAAGCTTTATTGACTCTTTCATTAATAATGTCCTCATCTCACAGAAATGTTTCTTTTATCATATCATTTGTGTACTCATGGAGTTCTTCTCCTCAATTTCATACGTTCCAGGCCTCTTGTCATTGGGGGGACAACGTCATACCAGGAAATTACATGTACAAACACCAGGTTCAAGCTTTGAGGTGGATGAAAGAGAACATCGCCTCATTTGATGGAAATCCCAATCAAATTATTGTAATGGGCGGATCATCGGGGGGAGCGGCTGCTCAATTTCTAATGATTTCTCCTCGCAGTCGAGGTATTGTGGTTTTGATATTTGATTGCACCCAACTTAACATCATATTACAAGTTGTACTAAAATTGTTATGAATGATAATTACGTTCACGGCGTGGCTCGACGTTGACTTCAATGCAACACTCCAGATGATCACAGCAGGCGCATTACACCAACCGAACGACACATATCCGGAGGTGTACAGAATGTGGCCTTTTTAAGGTCTGATTCAGATGCCTGGAATAATACCCAGATTTGTAAGTCCAAAAACGAGCAAAAAGCGCTTCGATTAATCCATCGATTTTTGGGAGCTGATGAGTGTCTTTCTTCGTCGTATAATTTAACATAAGGTAGTCCTTGTGCTTCCATTCTTCTCAGAACCAGTACTACCAGGCTTGTCCATGGACCCTTTGATGGCTCTATCAGTTTCCGACTTTGGCAAGATTATGAGATGGAAGTCGTCACAGGGGCTGCCAAACTGGAGGATGTCCTCTAACGTCCGAATGGTGAAAGCACCTCTGTATTCGACCTAAATAAATTGTTACAAGCCAAAATATCTGAAAAATCAGTCAATACAGCTAGGGTAGCACCCATTTTGGTTTATTATTCGTTCTGAATAATAACCCTATGTTTTCGGTCACGAAACATGTTTTACAACCCCCCTCAAAATTTGATACTTTACGTTTCAAGACATGGGGATTCCAAATCTGCAATGTCCGTTCGCCGTCCACTGTCCCCCGTCCCCCGTCCGGGCAATTTTGTGCCATTAACGTGGTCTAAAAAATTCGTTCTTTCGCACAAAAATCCCATTGGTATTTAGTTGTCCCCGCCATCTTGGCAATCCGATCTGGCGAAGCCCATGGTTGTTATGGGTAAAAAATGGTTAAACAATTAACGAAACGCAGTATAATCGCGAATAAGCAGTGTTTCGAATCGTTTTTAAGGTTCGCTCTGTAGTATAAAATGCGAAGAATGTTTGCCGAAATCATAGGCTTTATTTGCCAGAATCAAACTGAAAGAAATTAGGAATTTCAAGATAGGAATCCTAGCAACTTAACAACAAACTAAACACGTGAGATAAACTAATACAACATTCACCCCATCCTTAGAACGGAACATAATCAGCCAGGTATCCAGGGGGTCTCCGAGTTCGGGAACTTCTTCGGATAGGAACCTCGTCAGGCGTTCCTGGACTAGAATCAGGGTGAATGGGTGAGAGTGAGGGAGGGGGTAAAAGTGGCGTTGCCGCTGGCGTTGGCAAAACGGCATCTTCATTTTCAGTACAGGGGTCATTGAAGGGTTCTTCTGCCTGAATACATTCCTCCACTCCAAGGGGTGCGAGATGTCTGGAGGAAACCGTTGTCTCTCTTCCACTAGGATAACGAATACGAGCATAGTCATGTCCCCCATCCAAAAGTGTGACCTCCTCAACTAGTGGATCAAATTTTGAACGGCGGTCAAACTTCCTCAGTAGGACTTGACCTGTGGTCATGAGCCAAGTAGGGGTGTAGCTTCCATTCCTAGAACGTCGAGGGTGGTTGAAGATGCGTTCGTGAGGTGTGCAGTTGGTAGATGTGCAGAGCATAGATCGAATTGCGTGCAGTGCGTCTTGTAGAACCGTTTCCCAATGACTGATAGGCAATTTGTTCTCCTTGATGGCAAGTTCTATAGTTTTCCACAGTTTCCCATTCAGGCGTTCGATCTGTCCATTGCCCTGAGGATTGTAAGGCGTGGTTCGGCTGGTAGCACTTCCATACTCAGCCAGAAATGCCCTCAAATTTTGCGACGTGAACGACGAACCGCGGTCAGTGTGGATGTACGCTGGTGCCCCAAAGATGGAAAAAAGCTGCTGTAGGCACTTCTTAACAGTTTCAGAGCTGACATCTCGACAAGCAAATGCAAATGGAAATCTCGAGTATTCGTCGATGATTATAAGAAGAAAGCGATTCCCAGAGCTTGAGTGTAGAGGTGAAATCCATGTTCAGTCTTTCTAATGGAGAGGTTGCTTTTATGAGTGTTCCTTTATTCTTGAAAAATTGCGGTTTTACTTCGGAACGTATTCTACATGAAGAAGTGATTTTACGAATGTCTTCCATAGAAAATGGTAAATTCTTACTGCGAACCCAATGACTCATTCTTGTTACTCCAGGATGGCTGAGGGAACAGTGGAGATTAGTAAGGTGGGGGAGATCGTTCGAAATGTGGGCGTCAGCTGCACAGTTCTGAGATCCAGGTCGGTATATTATGTCATATGAGTAACACGACAGTTCCATGCGCCAGCGTACGATCTTCTCATTCTTGATTTTCCCAGAGTGTTTCAAGTCGAACATGAATGAAACCGAACGTTGATCGGTAACAAGAGTAAAATGTCGCCCTAGTAAGAAATGTCTCCAATAACGAATGGCCTCAATGATAGCGTAAGCTTCCTTTTCAATCGATGAGTGGCGTCTTTCCGAGTTGGAGAGAGTCCTAGAGAAGAATGCAATAGGCCTGTCGGACTGAGTGAGCGTGGCTGCAATGGAAGTGTCAGAAGCGTCAGTTTCTACACAGAAAGGAACATCATTCTCTATGTCGATGTGAGAGAGGAAAGAGCTACAGATTTTTTGAGATTTTCAAAAGTCTTCAATGATTCCTCCGAGAGTGGAAATGAGCTGCTTACGAGGGGCTTGATCTGTTCAGAAAACTTTGGGATGAATTTCGAGTAATGGAAAAACATCCCAAGGGCTCTTTTCAGTGATGCCAGGTCAGTTGGTGGTGGATACTCGAGTAAAGGCTTGAGCCGATTGGGATCAGGACGTATTGTGTGGTTGTGAATAGCATGCCCAAGAATGTTTATTGCTCGAATTGAAAATGAACTTTTCTCGTTATTTATAGTGAGGTAATATTTCGAAGCTGCGTTCATGAATCGTTCTAGGTTTCGATCATGTTCCTTCTTATTCCTACCACAGATCGTCAAGTCGTCCAGGTAAGCAAATGTATCCTTCTTCCCTGATAATCCCATCGATGACCCTCTGGAACCCAGCCACTCCATTCGTAACCCCGAAAGGGATACGAGTAAATTGGAAAAGTTTTCCACAAGCTTCAAAAGCTGTATATGGCCGGTCCTCCTCGGGAATGGGTACTTGGTGATACGCACTTCGAAGGTCTATTGTACTGAATACGGAATAACCTGCAACCTTGTTCACGATATCACTAATTTTCGGAAGTGGGTAGGCGTCAAGCCGAGTAAAACAGTTGATCGTGCGTGAATAGTCAATGCACATTCTGCGTTTATGATTCCCTCCACCAGCGACCAAGACCTGGGCTCTCCAAGGAGAGATGCTATCCTCGATAATGTTGTCATCAATTAATTTCTGAATTTCGATCTCTATGAATTGAGCATCTTCTTTATTATATGCACGGGGTTTAACTGCAATAGGTTTACAGTCACTGGTGAGGTTTGAGAAAAGCTGTGCTGGTGCTACTTCAGCGACTGCAACGCACACTTCTAACGGAGCCTTCGGGCCACCGAAATCGAATAAGACAGTAGAATGCTGTTGCAGCAAATTCCGGCCAACAATCAGTTCAAAACAGAGGTCAGGCATGACAGAAAATTCGGCTTTTGGATAGGAGTGTCCAAGCATCGTGATATCGGCCTTACATGTCCCTAGGATGTCTGCATGGTGACTTTTAGACGCTAATCCCACCTTTCCAAAAGTTGGACGAATTTTCAAACTTAATTTTTTGGCTATTCTCTCATTTATGATGCTGATGTCACTTCCTGAATCGATCATACCACAGATCTTGTGTCCATCTATCAGGACACTGGTTTTGACTTTGGATACTCCGGAAGAACATATGGGAAGTGTGACTGTAGCTGCCATGTAGGTCTTCTACTTCCTGATGATTTGACAGTGTTTGGTGAACGACATACACTCTTCCAGTGCCCGACTTTGCCACAGTTGTGGAATTTGTCTTTCAAAGCTGGACATGATGAGCGGGGATGTTTCGATTTTCCACAGAAATAGCATAATGGCTTAGATCTTAACGCATTTACACGAAGTGATTCATCAGAAGCTACAGCCTGAGATTCATCCAGTACTTCAGTTGGAGTCAAGACAGCATTGACTGTAAGGCTGGGATCGTTGTATCTTTGAGCATGAATTCCTGCTAGTTCTAGGGAGCGCGCCTGTGCGTGTGCTTCATCCAACGTTAAGGTCCTATTCTCGAGCAATCTTTGACGGATGGATTGGTTGAGTAATCCACGAATCGCGAACGCACTCATCCCGGTACATCTCAGCCGTAACCGCTCTGAATTGGCACTCCCTGCTCATTAATTTGAGAGAGTCCATGTATCGATCAACAGGTTCATTTGGTTGTTGACCTCGAATAGAGAGCAAATGTCTCGCAATTATCTCGTTCGGTGGTTTCTCAATGTGTCTTTAAGAATCTGAATTGCATCGTTCAATGTTTGTGATTGACTCACGTACTCGAAGATTTCTGTGGATACGAAGTTGATCAGAATGCGTAACTTCTCTTCCTCGGTGACCTGCATAGTGCGCAGATAGTTCCGGAACCGTTGATGCCAGTGGCGCCATAGTGCAGAAGAGGATGGAGAATCTGGTCTGAGATCCAACACTGGAGGTCGTAATACGCGTTCCATAGATGGGAATAAGGATTCTGGCAAATAAATTGTTGTATAAAATGCGAAGAATGTTTGCCGAAATCATAGGCTTTATTTGCCAGAATCAAACTGAAAGAAATTAGGAATTTCAAGATAGGAATCCTAGCAACTTGACAACAAACTAAACACGTGAGATAAACTCGACTCACAATGACCTTTGTACTCCACGGAGAAAACAAATTTTTCGTGATTCAGAGTGAGTAGCATTACATTGAGTGTTGCTAGAAGGGTCAGCCAGAACATCTGACGACAGGGAGTGCTTTCGAAATTCTCTATTTTAGTTTGAGAAGACGTTGCCGAATGATTTCCAACTGCAGTCTGCAATTGAAGTCGATAATGTGGTTGTCCTTGTTTATTTGGTTGCAGTGACTTGAACTCTGCCTTTGGCAAACACTGGCGACGGTCAAGTTAGTTCATGTTGGGAGTAAATTTCATTTTGACCGCCTTTCATCTAGAAGGCTCTAGGAGTCACAATAGCTGTGTAGTAATCGTCATATCAGCTCACAGACGTTAGAGGATAGAATATTTACTTACCCTAATACCTTAAGGCCGTCGTCGTAATCCACTTCGGTCTTTTCGAGTTTATCTCAGATTGTCCGTAGCGAATACGTACATTCTCGTTGAGATACTGGGCTGTCCAATTCAAATTCAAAACACGAAGATTCGATCGAAACGACTGTCCTCACCAGTACAACGTTTTACGACGAGCCTGCTGCGCCAAGTGGTGGCGCTCTGCGTTCATTAACACTACACCACCAATTTTGGATTTATTGTCAGATTGAGTTCCATTACCTTATTCCAGCGACAATTGAATTAACTCACAACACGTATTCACATTTCAGATCTGGTTTCTGGTGGTGTTTCCCACTCGGCAAGCCTGTCCTATGAATTTTTACCACAGGATGGCCGTGTCAAACATAACAGCATGAAAATAATTCGAAGCCTCGGCTGTGAACGGGAAACCAGTCAAGAAATGTTATACTGTTTACAGCAACTGGATGCTTTCGACATTGCGGAAGCCAGCTTCCCAATCGTGACAGTATGTATACCAGGTGTACTCATACGTGTGTTGTAGTAATTTAGGACAGGAATATCCATAACCTTAGGGAGTCATTGAATGATGTTATGAACGACGCACTTGGGCACCGATGCTTCCTCGCACAGAGATGAACAGTTAGCACTGTCCGCTTACACCGGACACTGGTGACCATTAGACAACAGCTTTTTCAACCAATAGGTAAATTTATTATTGCTCCAATGTAAAGGTAGGTGTAGTTACACTCATAGGTGATAATGTATGCATATTTTCGTACTCCAATACCCAGATTCTTTTTCGTGCGGAGCAGTCAATTACGTCTATGAATTACACATTTTCAGCTAGCGTGTGGGAAACTAGAAGATGCACCTGTGTGCTGATGGTACCTCGAATAGTGATTACCATTAGCTTTGTGTTTCTAACACTTGAAACAAGCTGCAGCGTTATACCAACTATTCACAACACCACATCCTTTTTAATTTGATACAAAACGGTACGTTGTCTTATTGCAGTACCCTACTTATTTGAACCTGGCGCTAGTTGTTGAACCGGGATGATGCCGAGGATGCGTTTATCACTGAAGTTATCTCCGCCAACATGTCTGACAAACCTTGGATAAACACGCTGGCTACTGTAGAAGAACAAGGCTTGGTTAATGGTAGGAACGTTCGCTGCTGGTAATGTGCCTTCCCTGAATACCTTGAATAGAACTTAGGAACATTTATGTTCGCCTACTACACTAACGTATGTAGTTGTTTATGCTCAACTTCGAATGCATTTCAACACTCGCGACCTTCATTGCAGGCATGGTGTTTGTCCCTCAGGTCGTTGAAGAGGCCTATCAGGATATCAACAAGCACGTGACTGATTGGTTGAGCAAATGGTTCGAAGATCCTGATTTGGTGAGAGAGAAGAAAAACAAAGTGATGGCAAGGTACTTTGCCAAAGAAGAGCCAATCAGAGACTTCATGTGGAGTTTAGCGAAGGTGAAGTTTCGTTCGTTCATTGGTTATGTTGTCAACCCTTGATATTCCAAACAGTGGGAGTGGGAGGACATTCTGAAAAATAACTGCCATCTCAACAGTGTAATCCCTTTCAGTGGTACCGAATTATGAGTAATATCATTTCAGATGTACAGCGATCCAGAAATCTTTTACGCTAGTATCCACAACAGCCTGGAGCACAATGGCCCAGTGTGGATGGGCTACCTGGAATACAAAAATGAGCGATCCCCATTTCAGCCGTATCCTTTCAATTGTAATAACCTAATTTATTATTTATATACAGGATTGAGTTGATAATGATGAAAATTCAGAAGTTGGTTGCCTGCAGGTTGCCATAAGACGCCAGAATAAGGGTATGAGCAAAATCCGCCGCAAGTTAACTATAGTTATCATAGTGATCAAAACACCAATTTCTTTTCTCAAAAAGGGCTCTAACGATTTTTATTAACTTTTAAAATTGATAGCTCTCAATAGGGCAATTATACCATAAAATTCTCATTCGTGGGAAAATGATGAGAGCAGGGCAATAAATTACCAAGTTTTGGCTCGGTATCTTTTGGTTTATTATTCATTCGGAATAATAACACTATGTTTTCGGTCACGAAAAATGTTTTACAATCCCCCCTCAAAATTTGATACTTTACGCTTCAAGACATGGAGATTCCAAATTTGCAATGTCCATCCGCCGTCCCCCGTCCGCCCTCCGGGCCGTTTTTTGCCTTTAACATGGTCTAGAAAATTCGTTCTCTCGCACAAAAATCCCATTTGGCCCCAGTTGTGCCCGCCATCTTGGCAATTCGTTCGGACAAAGCCCATGATTGTTATGGGCAAAAAACGGTTAAAAAAATCAACGAAACGCAGTACAACGCGGGAACTAAAGCGGAAGTCAACGTTTCGTCATTAGTACTCCCTCCCTCCCTCCCGTCACAATGAAACCACCCGCCTGCTCGACTTGCAACACCGCCCGCTCGCCTGGCAACGCCACCTGCTCGACTCCCCTTTCAACTCGCAACAATTTCCCTGACACGGCGGGGCAAAATCATCAGACATTTACAGGCGCCTGGCGCCGGGGGAATATTTTGTTCCCGTAGTTCCATTGTAGCCAGGCCATGTTTCGTATGGTTTACTAGTATTCGATGCTGAATTGAAAGGGATGGGTCTCAGAGCAGTAATACTTGGTCAAGCTGTTCATGAGAATAATAAACCATTTTTTAATAATTTACGGGGTTTTTTCCTTTTAAACTCTGCTGAAATGTTACTAGAATGTTTAAAAAAAATATCTGGTGCGTTGCAACACACAACTTTCCTTAGCTCTAAGTCAATTTACTTTCTACATGGCTTTTTCTACTTACTCAATTTATTTATCACTCATTCATTTGAACTTGGTCAAACAATACTTCACGGCAGCAGGAAGCGGTAGTGCTACCATTGCCTCAATGAAAGTGAATTGACGTAGAACTAAGGAAAGTTGTGTGTTTCAACGCACCAGATATTTTATGCTGAAACGTTGGATTAATCAAAATGATTACGTGTTGTTTTTTAGTTGCTCATCATGCCGAGCAGTTGGAGTTGTATTTGAACCAAACTGAAGGGTTCAGTACGACCCCTAAAGAATCACCACGTGACGCCATGGTGTCGAAAAGGTTAATTCGGACCCTCGCAAACTTTGCCCATTACCTGTAAGTGGACCGATTCCAACGTATTTCCATTTCGACCTCACTCTAGAGCAACGATTGATGGAACATTCCATGCGTTTTCAGACAACCGACCCCACCAGGATCATCTAAGGACTGGCCACAGTACCGCGGCAAGGAAATTATGAGGACCACTTTTGAGTCGGATATGTTAAGTGACCAACGGACCATCGACGGATTGATGGACATTTACCGATTTTGGGACGATATCCTCGGATGGCGAACGCAACTCCCTTGTTGTAATAGCAGGAAGGCTCATGTCTAAAATGGTTTAGTTATAGAAATTCATTATAGTGCTTTCCCTGCGTTTATGTTGATGGCTCATTACTTTAAGCCCTACATCACTTTTCCCGATTGAAAATACTGTAAAGATATGAAGATAGTATTAAGTAAAGATTAACAAATAGGTGGTTGTACTTTTTTGATCAATGACAATATTCTCCACTTTTAACAAGTCACTGCAAATATTACCTGTGATAACTGGGGCAACCAAAACAAGAATAAATTGGTAAATCATTATCCCACCTTATCCCCCTCTTCTTGAATTGGCGTGACGGTCAACATGTAATCGTCTTTTCGTGTAACCAAGCTTCATATCAAACTGCACTTCATTGGTGCGTTTATCGATGACCCACGGACCGGTCCAAGTAGGCTTGAGCTTGTCCCTTTCTTCCTTTTTCGGTCATATACCCAAACCTAGCGCTTTCCTTAAAGGTGGGCGATCGAGCCCTACGATCAATGCTGAGGCCACCTCCTGGTCAGGTGCACAAATAGCCTCAGGCTACTTCGAAAAACCGTCTGCTGCTACGACGACATATCGGTGAGAGGGAATGGTACGTTGGAACAGCCTGCGCAGGCGGTTCTTCCTCCGGATCAGAGTTTTGATGCCTGGTGGGAGGCGAGGCTTTGATTGGACAGCTGGAGTGGTAATTGTGGCGAGCGCAACTTTTCTTAGATGTCTCGGGTAAGGTCGGTCACAGCGGAGTCAATATCATCTCTCGATCGGGGAGTGTGACATCTGAGAGTGGATTTCGCCAGATGAAAACGCAGGAAGAGCCAGTCGATTTCAAGGCGAGTGAGAGATGTTGTGTCAGGCTGGCTTGGGATCTCTAGTATTACGGGGTAGTGGTCGGAGTCAACGGAGAAGAACGGTCTTACTCGAGCGTGATGTCCTTTGTGAGGAAGAAATCAAGGATGTCCGGGCTTTTGTTCGGGTCAGCGGATTGGAAGGTATGGTCGGTCAGAGCGTCTACAGAGAAGTTATGGCGACGCAGCAGGCGGAGCAGGGAGGAGGAACCTTTGGCGTTGTTGGCTTGGCAGCCTCAGAACTGGTGTTTGGAATACAAGTCGCCAGCAAGCACAGTCGGGTGGGATGAGCTGAGCAGGGGAACGATTTCGTTTAGGTGTGGGCGGAGAGTAGCTGGTCACAATATGAAGGGGACCCCTGTTTAATCCCCCTGAAGAGAGGGAGTAGGGGTGCTGATGGCTTGGTGTCTGTGGGAATTGTGGAGCAGGATGGCCACGCCGCCCCCAGATCGGGCCCAGGGCGGTCACTTCTATAAACAAAGAAGTTTGGGATGTAGAGCTTGTTGGTGGGTTGAGTGTGAGTTTCAGTGATGGATGCCACATTCACCAAAAAGTCATGTAGAAGATCACTGAGCTCAGCAACCTTGTAACGATGGTTGGCCAGTTTGCCATTGGCTTTCCAGTTTAGGACAGTTGCGTTAGGTGCTGGTGAAGAGCATGCCCTGGAAGAGGAGGACAGCCTGGGAGAGGCATGTTGTGATGTCTTGCAAGGCTCGGTCCATGTCCTCGGTGGAAATAGTTGACGGGGTTGAGGGAATGGCTGCGACGGTATTGGCTGAAGTACTGGCAGAACTTGGAGAGGCTGGGGCAGAGATACTGCGGTTGTTGTTGGCAGGCGAGTTTGGAGGGGAACTGTGCTGGGAGTTGCTTGCTGCAACCTTGGTGTATGAGAGGGCAGAGGTGACGAGACTATGTTTCGGTCTTGGTAGAATCTTTTGCTTCTGGTTCCGTGAGTGTGGAAGGTCCAGGGGAGGTGGACCTCAGTGGTGGATGGTGGAGCACGCTTCCTGGTAGGAAACCAGCCTCCCAAACCACCAGCCACCACACGGGATCTACCCTGTCATTTATTGGGAAACAGGGTTTAAAAATGACTGGGTAGGAAAAGTGTGGCCAGCCGCCACACGGGATCTACCCCGTCATTTATTGGGAAACAGGGTTTAAAAATGATGGGACTTGACTCTATAACTTCAGAGGGGTTGACTCAGCACCACCAAACCAGGGCTTGTCATATTATAGCCCAAATGGGTAATGGAACCCAAACTGTTGTTTCGAAGTCATACTTTTTGAAATTCAACTTCGGCACAAAGGTAGTTGAGTTCGACTTGTACTACCAGCACGATTTGTATTCCCCAATTTGGAATTGTTACTGATGCACGTAACAAATCATGGTATTTTTCAGATTTCCTGAACAAAAAATTCCATTTTATACCTTCACCTACCTCTTGTCTTTTTCCAAGGCCTACTGCCTATGATCTACTGCTACGGTATCAAGGAGCTAACTGAGGGTGAACGAAGTATCTTGGATCCCATAGTGTCACAGGGTTCGAGGGATTTGGAGAGCAATGTTGGACTCACCTCTAGAATATTGCACAAGTTTGATGTGGGCTCTGTGGAGCCAGTAAAACAATGAGCGTGTGCATACTCTCCAAAAGTGTTGGAGGTTATGTATAAAGAGCTGAACGGCATGCTGGAGGCAGGGGTTGTGGAAGCCAGTCTTGCTGCATGGTGCTCACCTGTAGTTATGGGTCGCAAAGGAAACACCTACAGATTTTACGTTGATATTCGGAAAGTGAATGCTCTCACTAAGCAGGATTCATACCCAATGCCCAATATTAATACTTAACTTGCATCCGGTCAAGGATGCATGGTATGAACAAAAATTCTACAGGGTACAGGCCAATCCAGACCACCTCCCAAAGTGGAAAGTCGAAGGTAACCATCTTTATTATTTACGTAAATCATCCCTGAAGGGAGAGATTGTAACACCAGTGAAGATTGGAAGTTGGTTATTCCCTGGCCTTTACGGTCCAAAATCATGTCAGAATCCCACAATGCCTCTCAATCTGTTCATCTTGGAGTTGTCAAGACCCACTGGCGAGTAGGCAGACAGTACTGGCCAGGGTTGAACCATGATGTAGTTCGGTATGTCCTTGGATGTGATGTGTGCCAACGATTTAAACCTTCTAATACTTCCCTCAGGGGATGAATGTACTTACGTTACAATGCCACAGTAGGGGGACTAGAGCGACTTCGGCACAGGGGCTAATGAAGATAACCTGACACCACCGGATAACCTCAATAAAACCTCCCTTTTTTGGAGGGAACCTCTCACTAGAAAGGTAACCTTCTTGGCCAGATCGCCGCCACCACCGTGTTATCAATGGGGTGTACATTTCTTCTCCCTAAATTTCATACATTATATATAATATGCCACTTTCAACAAATTCTTGTTCGCGAATCCATAAAAAAATTTGTTGGTGTAGATCAGGATTGAACACAGTGCGCCTGGGCGCAGACCGTACTTAACTTAAGATATTGTGGTATAACCGTACATCCTTCGTAATATTATATCATCTCCTTTGTATCATCATGCATTGGCTATCGATTTCACTGTGTGCCGCGTACTAAAATCGGAACTTATATTGAATAACCCATACAGACTACACACCTCTAACCACTTAATCGAACTACATCTCGAATCAATCTAAAAAACCCTGCAAATTATTACACAATGGTTTATTATTCCCATGAACAGCTTGACCTAGTATTAGTGCTCCCCCATCCCATTCGATTCAGCATTGAATACTAGTAAACTATACGAAACACGTCCTGACTAAAATGGAACTACGGAAACAAAACGTCTGATGATTTTGCCCTGTCGGGTCGGGGAACGGGGGCGCTTCGAGCGAACCCATTGCGAGGCGAAAGGGGAGTTGAGCAGTTGAGCAGGCGGGCGGCGTTGCGAAGCGAGGACGTTTTTTATTGAGATGTAAGGGAGGGAGGGACTTCAAATGACGAAACGTTGATTTCTGCTGTAGTTCCCGCATTGTACTGCGTTTCGTTAATTTTTTTTAATCTATTTTTTGCCCATTCAACCACGGGCTTCGTCCGATCGGATTGCCGAGATGGCGGGCACAATTAGATACCAAATCGGATTTTCGTGCGAATGAACGAATTTTTCAGACCATGTTAAAGGCACAAAACCGCCCGGACGGGGGACGGCAGACAGGGGACGACGGACGGCGGACGGACATTGCTCATTTGGAATCTCCAAGTCTTGAAATCTAAAATATCAAATTTTGAGGGGGGGGTTGTAAAAAATTTTTCGTGACCGAAAATATAGGGTTATTAATCAGAATGAATAATAAACCAATAGCGAACCAGAGCAGAAGTCCTCTCTTTCCTCCTAGAAGACTTTATTATGGTTTCCAGCGTTGATGAGAGAACTATGTCGTTGCGCATGCGCACAAGCTTCATTAACCATCATATTCCGTTAGAGTCGCGTCCTCTAGGTTATAAATAGAGGTGGCAAGTAGCCAATATCCTCATTCATTACTGAAACCTCGACCAGGTAACATCTAAAACAACTGCATCACCTTACACTCATCCTTATATCAACGTATCTATTTTGACCACGTCTCACGTAAATATCATTAATACGTTTACCAACTATAGCACTTTCCACCTAATCAATCAACACCTCATTGTTCATTAAAATTGTCATCCTTGGATTATAAAAAGAGGTCACAAGCTAACATCCTCATTCATTACTAAAACCTCAACCAGATAACATCTTAACAACTCATCCTTATATCAACATACCTTTTATTATTCACATTTCACACAAAAATCATCGACACATACATCAAGTATAACATTCCGTCCATCTATACAACCAATAGCTTAATTTTCATTTTTAAAAAAAGACACTAAATCAAACATG
Organism: Pachypeltis micranthus; assembly: GCA_020466155.1. Classification (NCBI taxonomy): domain Eukaryota; kingdom Metazoa; phylum Arthropoda; class Insecta; order Hemiptera; family Miridae; genus Pachypeltis; species Pachypeltis micranthus. The sequence continues at coordinate 47,769,615 of CM035770.1, read as the reverse complement.
AACACTAGTAAAACATAAGACGACATGAAAAGACTTGTGGCATTTCACCAAAATGTAGACACTGTAAAACACACTTTAATAATATACATAATCAGTAACGACACGAAGCTGCTTGCAAAGCACAAGAGCCAGCTGAAAAAAAGCTAAAATCTTGGGAGCCTAAAAAATCACTCCTGAAGAAGTTTACTGGCGGAAATATTTTTAAATATGAAACAGCATTCAATTCATTTCCACCTGACCATCAATGAGCTCGTGAGAGGTTAATGCAGGATTGGTGGAGGGGATAGTAGAGTTTAAAAAGTCTCTAAACTGTTTCCAATTTGCCCAACCATAGTTGGATTTGGTTGGGACGGGTACAGGGAGTGGAGGAGAAGAGATCTTAAATGACACAGGAACGTGGTCACTGTGCCCTTGTGTCAGGGTGGTCATGGAGTTGATTAGGTGGGAGTGTGAAGTGAGGACAAAATCGATTGTGCTCGGATTTTGTCTGTCACTCACAGGGGAAACTGTAGGGGACGAAGGGGCGGAGAAGCCAATGAGGTCCTGTGTGACCAGCTCATGCACAACATGTCCACTGTCATTTTTGCGTAGAAAACCCCACATAGGGTGTCTAGCATTCCAATCAGCCGCAAGGGCAGTCGGATTGGACGGACTGAGCAGCGAAAGAACGAGGTCTCGACTCAGCTTAGTTTTGGGGTGATTGTAGAGGCCTATAATATGAATGTGGTGGTGTTTGTACGGGACTTGGATACCCACTATATCCATCCCATCGCATGTTGGTGTGTCAATTAGTGAATGTTGAAGAGACTGTTTAATTGCGATGAGAACCCCCCTGTGTGGTTTGTCGCTACGGTAAAGTGTGTAGTTTGGTACCTTGGGTTTTGTGCGTTTGGTGAGTTGTGTTTCTGTGAGGATGGCAATGTCTATGTCGTGTTGTTGTAGAATGTGAGTGACTTCTGAAATGTTTTTCATCAGCCCTCCCACATTGTGCAAGAGTAAGTTGAGTGAATTCCTAGCTGGTTTAGGGACGATTCTCAAATACAGGAGCGTATTTCGCGATAACAGAAATTTTATCAAAAGCTGAAGTAGCGGATCTGAGCATTCAAAAATAGACTTCAGTCGTGGTTTTTAAAAAACAAAATCCGTCAGACTTCATCACTTCTCTTGATGAAGCTCGTGCTGACCTAAAGGGACTAACTCAAAAAGAGTTAGATACATTCACGTCAGTTAAAGTCAACCTTTTAGTGGAGTGCACGTTTACAAATGCTCATGGGTACTTACAGAACAGAGCCTTCAAAACAAAAAACAAAGCAGTTTTCAAAGATACTAACATAGATTCACTCATTGACAAATTTATTGAAAAGTTGAAATCAGAATTTGAAAACGCTGAAACAGAAAAAAGTGGTTGGTCACTAAAAGAAGGAGATGGGATTCGATTAAGAGTAAACAAAAACAACCCATTAAAGGGAGTACATACATCCCCCCTGCCTCCCCCAATCGAAAATACCAAGTCCTGCGTTAACGTGAGAAACGCAGACAATATGTGTTTTAAATATTCGATTTTAGCAAAATTCGTCAATAAGAACCCCCAAAGAGTTAATAAGTATACAAATATTCAACATCATTACGACTTCTCGCCCATCTCATTTCCAACCCCTCTACGCGAAATAAAAAAATTCGAGGCTCAAAATAACATATCAATTAATGTATTTGGGATTGAAAAAAATAATAAGATATTTCCTATGAAAGTCGTTGACCAAGACCTACCAATCTTGGACCATCCACGACTTCTTGGCCAATGGCCAAAATCTAGTGGCTAATTTTGAACGAGCCCAAATTCCGAAACACAGAAAGAGGCTCTCCCATTCTTATTTCGGCTTTGCGGGTGCCTTTGCCTGGCAGTCGTGCTTTTGCCACCCCTTTTTATTTATGCGCTTCTTTGCCTCTGACACCTTTGGGTGGATGCAGACTCGGTAGCAGCTACTGATGGATATAGGGGAGCTGGGTTCGGGGGTCTTTCATGTGCACATGGGGCTCTTCCAATTTGGTTGGACAGGGCTGTACCTGAGTGGGCTGCTGGACTAGGTGCTGCTCAGCTCCTCCCTCAAAGGTACTGTTGCTCCGGGTGCAGTTGCCTGGAAGCTAACTGCGTTTGTAGCCAGCCGGGTAATGTTCGCCAAGTAGCTGGTCACCAGGTCACGCAACAAAATCGTAAGTTTGACTATTTGTACAGAGGTCCTGGATGGCTGCAGTGATGATTATCAAACTGATTTGCCATCAGGGGAAGAATATCTTGGTTGGACATTTTTCAGTTCTTATAAATTTGGCTCCATTAAATATTGGCAACCTAATCTGGCCAGACAGATGGTATGTTCACAAACATAAATATGAAACAAATTAGAAATCACTAGAAGAATATCCAGGCGGAACTTTTTCCATGTTTCGAACTTTGGCCTCGTTCAATATTGGCCACCTAACCCACTAGATTTTGACCATTGGCCAGTCATGGATGGCCAAAGACATCATAATGCTACCGAAATTGTTCTACGAAACTTGGCACACCTAACAAAGACTTTGACCATTTGCCAAGAAGTCGTGAATGTTACCATAAACCAAATGGAAATCATGTGCGGAATATCCCGGTTGGACATTCTTCAATTTTCAGTAATTTGCTTAGCTCAAAATTGGCTACCTGGGTTGCCCAGACGTATTGGAAGGACGCGACCATTGATATGGAACAATATAAATTTGAAATCGGGGATAAAACATGTAAGTGGGAACTTTTCCAGTTATTCAGAATTTAACACCTTTCAAAATTGGCTACTTGATATTAACCATTTGCCAAACAGTGAATGGTTGCAGGCATGAATATGAGACCAAGTTGAAAACAGGGAAAGAATATCTACGTGCGACTTTTTCCATTTTTTCAAAATTTCGCAGTGATCAAAATCGGCCCCCAGCATGGTATTTCGAGGAGGTTTTGTATCCATGACCAGATTTCATGTAAGGCAGATGATCGCCAGAGGAGAGTAATTTATCGTACGATTTTTTAAAACAGACCTGTTGATTTTGGTATTTAAGGCTTCTGATAGGATGTTAGGAAAGTGTGGTGATTGCCACTCAGTGAGGACGAAGGCGAAAGTTTATCCGAGTAAAGGAATTGAATGTACGATTTAAAAAAAAAAAAGATATTTAAATTTGTGTACTTTAGGCTCCTGATAGGATGTTAGGAAAGTGTGGTGATTGCCACTCAATAAGGGCTAAGGCGGATGATCGCCAGAGGAAAGTAATTTATCGTACAGTTTTTCAAAACAGACATTTACATTTCAGTACTTTAGGCTTTAGTAACAATGATCATGATGACTCAACATTCGAAAATAAATATCATTTGCACCTATCCCCAATGCTGAGTCCATCCCGGAAAAAGAATGTTTCAAATCTGACAACGTCTAAAATTTTCGATAATTTACCCCCACCCCAAATCTCTGACCATGATGATTAAAACCAGAGTAGAAAATACTCTGTAGATCGCCTCAACGTAGAATTCATTCCGAAAAAAATAACTTTTCAAATCAGGGAACATCTATGCTTTTTGATAAATTACTCCTCCCCGTCTTCGTTGATTGTTGATCTAGAAAAAGAAAAACACGAAACAAAAATAAATTTGAGCCTTCTCAGTACATCTCAAAAAAAGATTTTTTCAAACAGAAGAAGAAGAAGAAGAAGAAGAAGATTATTAGTTTAAAAGTAAAAAATGTTGGGCGTACGCTACACCATCGTCCTTACATCTGAAAACGAATCTGAGATCTGCAGTGTGAGTTACCGCAGGGAATAAGTGTCCAACAAATTTCCGTCTTTTGTGTCGTGTGGGATAGCCTAGCCGAAGTGATGCGAGTTGAGCCCGAAATGATGCGAGTTGAGGCCCGAAATCTCCTCAACTCGCATCACTTCGGCTAGACGGGGAAATTTGTTGGACACTTCGGAAACTCACACTGCAGATCTCAGATTCGTTTTCAGATGTAAGGACGATGGTGTAGCGTACGCCCAACATTTTTTACTTTTAAACTAATAATCTTCATCATCAAAGATCAGTTGGGGAGGGGGTGAATTATCGAAGATTTTAGACGTTGTCAGATTTGAAACATTCTTTTTCCGGGATGGACTCAGCATTGGGGATAGGTGCAAATGATATTTATTTTCGAATGTTGAGTCATCATGATCATTGATCAGGTGGGGTGGAGAGGGGTAAGCAATAAAATATCTTAGAATTGGTCCTGTTTGAAAACATCTTTTTACTTTCCTTGGCTCTACGAAGTAGAAAGGAAAGTTACGTAATCGGCCGAAAAAAAAATTTTGAGTTTTCTTCAGATCTTTACGTATCACACCCCCCATGAGTCCGAAAAACACTACTTGGGAAAATTGTCTGTGTGTCTGTGTGTATGGTCTGTGGTCTGTATACGATTTTTAGAGAAAACCACCGATCCAAATCAACTCAAACTTGATATCTCGCCCGGAAGTCACTATGGAACGCCAAAATAAGGGTATGAACAAAATTCACCGAAATTTAACTATAGTTATCATAGTGATCAAAACACCAAATTTTTTTTTTCCTCAAAAACGGCTCTAACGATATTGATTAAATTGTTTATATTGATAGCTCTCAATAAACCAATCATACCATTAAATTCCCATTTGTGGGAAAATGACGAGAGCAGCACAATAAATTATCAAAATTTTCGACGAAAAGCGTTTTTAGCGCAGTTTTTTCCTTGTAAACTCCGCTGGAATTTTTGTAGAATGTTAAAAAAAATTGGTATTGTAGTCCAATTATATACCTAAAGGGTGAGTGTTTAAAAACGCTCATGAGATACATGGGGCTCACTCCAGAAATTCCTGAATTTCAACTACTGCCGTTTCGCTTACTACCAGTTCTAACAGTTATTTTGCAATAACTCTGCAAAAGTGATTACTATCCTTCTTCAAAATATTTATGTTTACAGCCTCATTAATTATCTGTGTACCAATTGCTCAATAATGGTCCTTCAATGAGTACGAGCAGCACAATAAATTCCGGAACTGTAAGCGCTACCGCTTTCTGCTGTCGTAAAGCGTTGTTTGACCAAGTTCAAATTAACTGAGCGATGAATGAATTGATTAAATAGAGTTAGCCATGTACAAAGTGAATTGACATAGAGCTAAGGAATGTTGTGTGTTGAAACGCACCAGATATTTCAACTGGACAACATACGAGATGTTCAATAAAAAAATCCTTCTCTTCAACTTCTGTGTTGAACTGGGGTTACCCTAACGGGAGCTCCCATTAAGGGGCCCTTAGCCAAGATTTGCTCATTATAGTACCCCCGTCGTACCTCTGTCCATTAGGCCACCCCCAAAAAGGGAAATTTGGCTGCATGGATTTGTGCTCAGCAGTCCCATCCACCCAAACCAAATAATAAACTAAAATGAGCAAAATATGGGTTGAAAAATGAGGTTTTGATGGTTTTCGACAAAAGGAAAGTACTCAAATTAATATTTTTATTTATATTGTGGATTAATAATTGTGAGTACAAGTAATTTTGTTTAAAAAAGTTGAATTGACTATTTGAGTCGCATCTTCTTCTCTTTATTTCGCGAATTATGAATAAACGCATGAATTTGTGCCGGCGTTCGCTGCCTCAAAACGCTGAAGTTTTTAATTGCCCGAGATATTTCACGAAGAGGTGGCACTTTTTGGTTGGGTGAAAATAATCCCACACCAAAATGAGCTTTCAAGGCCTTTTTTTCGGGGGTCTCCCACCTCCTTTTGCAGGCATACTTCTTCTCCTGAGTCGTTTTTGGTGATGTTCCCACTGACGAGTTTTCATCACTTTCGTCAGTGGTAACACCATCAAAATCTATTTTTTTCTGGGCACCTCTCGTGGAGGGCAGTCGCTGCGGTTGGGAGGTGGAGGGCATTGGAGAAGTGGCCCTCGCTGGGCAAGCGCCTTCTTCTTCGTTGTATCCCTCGACGTGGGCTTCAGTGTTGCCAAGCGCCTGCTGTGGTTGGGAGGTGGAAGGCATTGGCGAACTGGCCCTCACCTCTTCTTCGTCAGATCCCTCCGAAAAATTGACTTTGTCCATTTCATCAAGTTTACAATTGTACCTACCAATGACCCCTTTTTCGAGGGCACAAAGCACTTTCGACATTCTCCCAAGATGGAGGGCCGCCTCTGGTTTAAGGTAATGCTCCATGTGCGTTCTGACAGTGTGGCCAAGCGCCTGCGATAGTTGACGCACATCCTCATCCTCGAGGTTCAGATACTGTGCGCATACAGCCGCATGTCTCCGCAGGATGGTGCCACGCAGTAGTCTGGGCGTGTCTGCTCCACATTTTTCGGCAAAAGCCCTCATTAGTGCAGAACCGTTCACGCGACCCACCCCAGTTGTGAAGAGATACCTGTTAGACGCAGGGATTTCAGCATTTTCCCGGAGATTTATCATTTCCTGAACTGCGTCCAAATCTGTGCAATGAATGAGAAGGGACACCATCTTCCCTCCCTTGCCACATATCGACAGCCTTTTGAAGGATGTGGACATCAATTGTTCTGCTGGAGATAAAAGTTTGTAGCCTTCGCTGTTGGGGTCAATATCCACAGCAGAGTACCAGTGGTCTAAGGTAAGGTACTCAACCTCGGCAACTCTCCTACGATTGAACACCCACCATCTTAAAAAAAGTCCGTGCACCAGTTGGGAGAATGCTTGTGAGGAGAATGACTTTTTCAATGCACTTCTGGAGTTGTTAATGACTGACTTGATATAGTCGTTTAATTTAACAACATCCTGCATCGTTGGAATCTCCTGCTTCCTTGCACAAGAGGATTGCTCATACAACAGCTTGGCGACTGACCCTATCTCCGCAGTGAATCGATTGTTGGACAGTTGTAAAAAGCGTGTGACGTGAGCTGATTTTTCAAGATCGCCGTCGCAAATCAAAAACGATTCGACTGCCTTTGCAAACTTTTTGAAGGCCTGCCCGTACTGATTAACTACAGAGGCTCTCTTGAACTCCTGATCAGTTTTCCCACACATTTGGCGAATTGCATCGATAAAAATAATGAAAGCAAGGTTGCTCACACAATCCACTGAAGTGGTCAATGCTTCATTTATGGTACCCACTATTAATATTATTCGCAGAACAATGGTGATTGTTGAACGAGCTGCTATAATTTTCTTCTCTGTAAAAGCATTGGCAAAGACTGTGAAGAATGACATAACGGTCGGTTGCAAGGAGGTGCTGTCTGTCTTTATTCTGTATGACTTTTAAGAATTCAAGACACCTCGGGTGCATCACAACGTTAGCTAGGACACGGACCTGTTCGGAAAACGCTCTTTTCACAGTGCCAGTTTTGACTGATGGCTGACCAGGATGATGGAGGCGTATGTGACGTGGCAGATGCTTTTTGCTCACATACATGTCACAGTGACTACACTTGACTCTCGGTTGTGCATTTGAAGCCCTCCTCACAAGCAGGGGTGACTGTGGGTGTTGAGCATTGTACCAGGCATCACCTTCTTGGAGTATTAACTTCATCTGAACAGTTTTTTCTTTGACTGTGCCACTGCCAGTGTACGCTTTTACCCTTTCTTCGTTGGGATGAATGGCTTTGATGTGCTTTGAAAAGTGTGTAACAACTTTGTGGCAAAAAGTGCAGCAGTGTTTAGGTCTTCCTAATTTCCTTTTTCCTCTTGACTCAAGTTTTTCATCATCATCGGATGGGTCGTCTTCATTCCCTGAAAATAAAGAATATTGTCGCCTTAGTTTTCTCAACAATTTAAGGTACCGAGGTTGAAATAGAGAGGTTTTCCAAATCAGGAATTGCTCAGAATGGAGCAGATTATAAATTGGAGGACAATCCAATTCAATGGAAGTTGAATGAAATGCTCTTCACCTTTTACTGCCTCGGCAAAAAGAAGGAAAAAAATCGGCAAGAATACTTGAAAGGTGAAATATGAAGAAGGATTCTCTCGTGGAGTGCATATTAAGAAAAGAAGGGCGCCAAGTTGTGCATATATTGGCGCCATGTACTCACTCGGGACCACTTTGGCTAATGTATCAATGGGTGAAGATGTGGCCTTTTCCACCGGGAAATCCGCTACATCATCTTCAGAAAGAACCTCTCTGATCTGGTCGCATATTAGGTTGTACAGGTTCTCTGAAATTCGTGAAAAATTATGTTATGAATAATTAATACATGAATGCGTGCCATAGTACAGCAATGCCTTGAACTATTGTCGCATAGCCAGATAACCACGCTTTAACATTAAGATACAAAGAGTTGATGAATAAACAAACAGAATAATGCACAATATCAGCTCAATAAACTGAAGACCTAGATAAATAAAACCTACCGTCCTGTTGCTCTCGAAGCTAACGTCAGGTACAGGTTGAGGGCACAAGTCAATCAACTGTGTGGTATCACCATCTTCTGTTTGCACAGTTGCATCTCGCAACGGAAAACATGAAATTAAAGAAGTAGACCAACACAAGCAGTGATTAAAAACAAGCTTTTCTCTTCTTTCTGCAATCAAGTTTAGCGTCATATCTACCAAATGTAGCGGAAGCCTTGCATTCATTTTCGGGAGCTAAAAAAATGTAGTTCCTCCAAAATCCAAATTTCCACTCGCTGTTTCCATTTAAAAAACTTCTGAACAAATTTGGGTTCTGCGCCTGTCCCCATTTCCTTGTTACAGCAATAACTTACATAGTTTTTCATTAAACTTTGTTCAAATGTCGAGGGAATATATGGTTTAGGCCCATTGAGATCCCATACGAATTTCATCATGGTAGAATGAGCAGTAGACTCAGCACATTCGCTACTGTAATAATGTTCAAAAACCTTATTTCTTATAACACGACTCTATGATCCACACACCCAATTCAACCATTCCACTAGTATGCCACGCGAGTAAGTAAGCTGTGTGACTAAGTATTTTTTCATGTACCTAATAGGTAGGCTTTCATATCAAAGGAACTTTGATGCTACCAACTCGGGATAGGTCTCAATCGACTCAACTTTCACAAAACCAAATTATGTAAAACGATTATCTAACATGAAACATGATCTAGTTCGTGAAACTGGAATTTCGCCCTATTTTCTCATGCCAGTCCAGGCAACAATGAGGTTGTATGAGGTTTTGCAAATGTTCAGGAATCTAAAACTATTTCGTTTTTGAAGTGGGTGTCGATGTCTTCGCTTTTCAACCATTATTTGAACCACTATTGAAAATAATTTTTCAAGCGCAAGGTAGATAGATAGATAGATAGATAGATAGATAGGTGTACAGTGATGTTATTTGACATATTATACGCTTATCTCACGCTTATTGTGACGTAAGAAAATTTCACAGACTAGTTATATTTTCATTTTCTACATAAGAGTGGAAGAAACAGTAATTTTGGACATGAAGAAGACGAGAGAACATTCTGCAACCCAGGCTCACACAATATTCACGACACATGTTACAGCACTCCTAGGTAAATTAAAAATAATTATTTGTAACTTACCCATTATTTTCTAAACACACACAACACAATAACCGCAGAAGCGGCTCGTAACATGAACAGTAAGTATACCCAACATATGTCCTGTGACGTACCTTATCATTCCCTACAGGTGAACCTTCCAGATTTGTGGCAGAATCAGCCTTGACCACTAGATACAGCATTATTGATTCTTCTTCATGGACAAAATTAACACAAATGATGTATACTGATGAACATGAAACGTGCAACACAAAACGAAAATTGATAGGTACACATGTTCGAATACCATTTGTTCACACAAATTCCATCACCATTTTTGTTCAGACAAAATACCATACCTTGAGTGGCAATAAGCTCAATCGTCTGTGTCCCCTTATTAGCCCTACTGGCTGGTGGGGGAACGTCACTGTTGGAAATAGCGTCTAGCTGCATTATTCGCTGCTTCTCATGTGCAGCATGATAGTCTGGAACACAATGATATACAAATTGGGGTACCGAAGAACAGAAAAGGTCAAGAACTGCTATTCCTTGCCGAGTTATGGACTGCTGCTACCTTCGTTCCGGTGGTAAAAGCACAACTTTCAGAGATTCTAAAAGAATTTAAATTAGGTACTTGCTTATGTTGGTAGAAGAACTACTTAAACCTTCAACGCCCGAATTATGAAGTACACGGGAAAAAAGTTTTCTCCAGTTTCATCTCTTAATTTTGGCCCAATATTCCAGAAAATGAAAAGAAAAAAAAACAAAAATTCAAAAAATTCGCAATATTATTTAAATGAAATGTTGTTGTTTCAAAACAACGTTGGGCTCTCAGGGGGGTTGCAGAAACGTGCTATTCCCTGTTATTGCTCGGGGTTGAAAAAGTTTGTGTTTAGGCCCATAAAATTCAATTACATTAAACCATTTTTAGTGGAACGGGCTAAAAAGTAGAAAGTTGAGAGAAATAGAAAAAACTGGGGTAGTTTGCTTTTTTTTTCGTTTCATTTTGATGAACGAATGAAACGAAGTATGCTCTTGAATGAATTTATATTTACCACTAGCTGCTTTAAACTAAAACGCATTCTGGGGGTTACTTATTGAAAATTTAGGATTCCTAGTTCACCAAGAGTACAATAAATGGCGAAAACCCATTTCAGAGCAAAGTTATGGCGAAAATAATGTATGCAAACAATAATAATGTATGCAATGAGAACGTCGGGCGTTAAATAAAGGGTTAATAGTTAATAGGTACCTACCAAAGATCTGGGGATAATTAAGTAGATAAGTACATCTTATGATCAAGGAAAGCCTGATTTACTTACCTCCTCTGAATAATATTTCCACTTGATATTTGCAATTTCCAATTTGTATTGAGTGGTGAAATTCGCCGCCCATGAGGGATTGTAAAATCCTTTTTTCCTCCAGCACAATTAGTTGGCTACGAAGGCGCACTAAAATATATGCAGGAGCAAGACTGTTCATCGTAGACCGAAAACACGAAACTATGAAATAGTCAACTTCCTTGATGTCACCACGAAGTAGGGGGTGTGTCGGTACTGTGGTACCGGGACTTAGGAACCTAGTCTCACGTTGGAACGGTTCCGAGTAGTGACGACAATTCTGCCCTCTGATCTCCCTCTGCTACGGTTCCACAAACCCGGAAGGGAACTGGTCCCCGTTCGCCATCAGTTTTGTTGGACCTTGAACCCTCTTAGCGAAATTCGAAGAGACATTACTAAGATGATCTTCTCTCGGGAGAAGTTGCTCCGAGATATTGTTCTCCTGAGTTCAAAGACATAGCAGATTCACTCGTCACATCATCCTGGACCTGTGGGCAAATAGCCGAAGTTTCGAAAATCCAGCTAACTCAAAAGTGACTATAAAATAGGAATGGAGTCAAAATTTGAAAAACTGGTGGAAGTCCTCCAAGATTCTGTCCTTCCTTCAACATACACATCGCCCTTCAATCGGAAATAAAATTTTTGCTTATAGATGGCAACTGGTCAAAGTCGTAGGTTGCCAATCCTTCCTAATACCAAGTGAAAAAATTAACTTACAATACTAGGTGGAGTCCCACAGGGACCCCAACTATTTTTTTCTTATTTCTTTACTTTTTGGCTTATTTTAATGCTTGTGTTCATCGATACATCATAATGAGTGGTTTGAATGATGAATTGTTATTTTAGGAATCACACAAATAAATGTACACATTGTGGTGAACGATTTATTTGGAAAATTTTGTTCTTCAACGTTTTCATCGAAAACATTTTTTAAATTTTACATTGCGTACATAAAACTTGTTGTATGAAAAAATGTGTTCTTCAACATTTTGATCGAAAATAGTTTTAAATTGTACATTGTGTGCATTAAACTTGTGCCATTTTATGGTGCTTTATGATGTTCAGTGGAGAAGACAGTGTGAGGAAAGACACCAAGGTTGACTCACCTTGAAATCCAAACACTGATGAATGCAGTGGTCGTGTTTTTGATGGTAGAAATTCGAGTGGAATGCATGTTTTCTTTTTCCGAAGTGTACCACATATTGTAAATTTTCTGTTTATCAGTTCTTCTGCTAATTCTATAGATGTGAAAAAATTGTCCGTTGTGATACCGTAACCAGGCCCCAACATTCTTACTAAATCCAGAACTACCCTCTTTCCCTGTTCTCGCTCTGGCCTCCCACCAACTTTACCCAAGTATACCTGCAGGTTTTTAGAGTACTTAGTTTCACTGTGAGCCATTACCCAGATTTTTATGCCATATTTTCCTGGTTAGGATTTCATGTACACTCTAAGAGGAGAACCTACCCCGAATGGGAGCAATCGTTCGCCAACTGTCAAATGAGACCCAGGGTTGAACTTTGACACTTGGTTGTAAATATAGCAACAATTTCTCGGATAGGTGCTAATTTATACCCACTTCTTTCTTGCCGTGTGTTCATATCATCAAATCTCAAGTACGCTGAAATATGGGAAAACCGTGTTCCTGACATTGAAGCACCATATATTGGCCTTCGAAACGGATAATCCTCACACCACATCATACTAACCGGTTCAAGGTTGCTTTTTGTAGCCCCACTGCTTATAAGTAAGTAGCCCAATATAAGCGTAAATTTCCGTTTCATCTACATCCACTGATTCCCGTTTTTCCCTCATCTTTTTTGCATTACATTTTTCTGTTTCAAAAGCCCCCTTCTGATTCGCATATTTTGCAACAAGATCAATAATGTCTGGAGACACAAACAACTTCAAGAAATATTTCATACTGCCATCTCTCTATACATCTGATGGTATACCGGGAGGTACACGAATTATACTTGATGATCTCGTCTGTCTACGGACCAGTGGATCTTTGATCCAATCTGTTTCATTCTTGGAAGAATACAAATCTCAGAGAATTGTTGGGGGCAGGAAACTCGAGCATAAAATACCAGGTGGGGGACCCTCGGGGACCCCACCATGGTTTTTCGTAATGTATGACCCAATATGATATTGATTATGTAATAAACAGTGTTAAAAAAATAGTCAAATATTTCCTGATAGTTTTAGGATAAATGTCACAAAACCTCATGAAAACTGATGAACTTATCATATCCACCATTCAAATTTGACGATGATTCAGATTTGATTTGATTTGATTCAGTTTTGAAAATTATTTACAAAAAATCACTTAGTAGGTAGGCAGTGATGAAATAAGGCCTAGCGATGGGAAACATTAGAGCGCGGAACTTCTAAAAACAAAGCCGATCTAGGACCGGAACCCCCTTTTTAGTCCCAAACCACCCCACCATTCAAATTTGGTAATTTTTAAAAAATTGCGTAGTAGGTAGGTAGTGGAAAATAATTTCTGAAGATGGGAAATATTAGGAAGCGAGGCTTTCAGGAACAGTCCATGTCGAAATCCTGAAAACTTTAATTTGAACTTATGGAAATATCCAAAGTTATTTCGCTTAATAAAATTTCAACGCTACCCATATGGGTGATTCTCGAGAACGAAGTACCGCTAAATGGATCTTACGATGTTTCTAAGATTTTTCTCATGCGTCAAAAACATTTTTTCGGACTTGATCTTGATTTAATCTGGTTTTAGACGTCATCCGTGATATCCCTCATTCAGTTATTCTGTTCACTGTCTGGAAAAAGATGGTCTTGGCCATGTAACTTTTTTGTGGAACTAAAGGGCCCAGGAGGCCTGCTTTTTTTTTGGTCCTCGATCATACGTTGTATTAAGTAGAGAAGGTGGGAAATACAGAAGAAATAGGAAGCATTTACTCGAAAAACCAGGATCAATTTTGAAGGAAAATTCATATGCAAGTGAAACTAATCATTTAGATCCATTCTACTATGACAGCATGCCAAAGTCAAGTACAGATAATAATATAACCCCCCAGTCTTCAATTGTACTTTCCCCTGGCTTTAGTGCAAAAAGCCAATCGGATATCAATAACACTTATACTACCAGAAGTGGTAGAGTTGTAAAGCCTCCTGGCCGCTTGAAATTTTGAATTAGATTTAAATTGCATTACAAAACCATATGTGCATAATTACAATTGTTTGTAACTCATATTGTCTATATATTAACAAATAATGATACCTAAAAAAAAAAAAAAAAAAAGAGCATGTTGTAATATTAAAACTATATTCTAAGATTAATATTTCTAAATTATATTATTCTTATACTAATACCAATTATAAACTAATTCTAGTATTAATAATATTGAATATAATAAATCACTAAACTGTCGATCATGGTGGCTGTGGTCTTTGCCGATCGACGTCACAACTGACGGAGTCAGGGGGATGTAGGTCTCGTCAAGTGAATAAAAAGTGCTCCGCTGTAATCGTCTTAAATAATTTAATTATTACTTCGCTTCCAACTCAACAGTTCACATCAGGTTTTCTTATTTCTTTATGCCTTCAAAGCATTTAGGGCTAAAAAACCTCCTGAAAATTTTTTGGTTCAAGTACCCGCGATTTTCAATGATTTTTCATGAGGAGAGCACGGAGATTTCATATTCCATATTAGATTCCAGCTCCATATTAGATATGGAACACATGTAGGCACCTCGAGTGGAATGCTATAAATTGTCTAGTATTCCACTCGAGGTAAATGTAAATGTGCAATGAGTTTAGGAGTCGAGCAAAACTCCAATGAACCGTTCCAGGACGGTTTTTAACGATTTAACACTTGGAGAACTTCAGAATTTCACCATTCCTGTCGAGTTGCCTAGGTAAATACCTGGACGACCATACCTCACATCCGTGGGTAGTCTAATGGGAGAACTCTCGGGGGCACCCTAATGGCCGGGGGTAACCTAACGAGCAAGTTTGGTTTTATAAAATGCTCGTTAGCCTACCACTTCTGTGTTGAACTGGGGGTACCCTAACGGGAGCTCCCATTAAGGTGCCCCCTGCCCAGATTCGCTCATTACAGTACCCCCGTTGTACTTCTGTCCATTAGGGTTGTCCATCAAGACTACATATTGAATTTCTAAAAGACTTGCGCCACTATTGCTCAGTATTATGTTAGAATTCAGTGGCATTATGACCTACCTATTTAGAAAATTAATACCTAAAGCTTGAATCTTCAATAGGTATTATCTAGAAAACTCATTTCAATTTATTGCACTAAGCTAATCTCAAACTTGAACATGGATCTGGAACAATCTTCAAGTGTCAGATTACCTACAGTAGTAATGAGAAAAAATTTAAAATTCATCTGGAAGAGATAAAACTTGAAATAGGGTGAAAATTAATCTTCTCCTATCTATGTGGGTTCCCCCCATGAAATTGTTATCACCTGAAATCGAAGAACCTTGAAATTGAGATTTGTCACCTACCTACGATATTTTCCCGCAGATGGACTTTTTTTTCCCCCTTTGGATATATTTTCATCTAGGTAAATCGTAAAACGAAAAGTGTAAAAGAAAAAAACTCCGAACCAATTACAAAGGTGTTACAAGTTACAAAGGTACTCAAAGAGAATAATAAACATAAAGGTTGACTGTGCAGAGCAGTGTCATGAACGCTCAGTGGAATAAGCCAAGTAGAGAGGAGAGATTTCCCTCACCTTGACCAGCCTGCATAGAAAACTTCTCTGGTGGTAGCCTAATGGGAGAACTCTCGGGGGCGCCCTAATGGCCGGGGGTTCCCTAACAAGCAAAATCGGTATATATATATATATAAGTTAAGTTTGGGAAGGCGAAAAATGCGTTTTTAGAAGCTGTTCCAATTTTATTTCCACCTTTTGATTGAGTACACGGATGTGATGGTTGAACAGAAATTTAAACTTAGTTTACGGATGAATCGGAGGAGAGCGAGAAGCGCACAACAGACAGTAGACGAAGACTAACTTTCGTCGTCGCGTCTCACGGTACGTGGGGCGCCACCAGGAGGAGATTTTAGCAAGTCCACAATTTAAAAGGGACACCACAATTTACGTTACCTAACTTATATATGTATAAGTGATCATCACGACTTCGTCGGCCCTGGCCTCGACAATATCTTCGATTGCGCAACCTGTCGCAAGCCTTCCTTTGGAGCAGTGCCGCCACAGATATGAACCAGCTGACGCCACATTCACCTATCTCGACTCATCCCGTCAAAATCATCTCAAATGCGCAGCCTTTGCTCACAACAAAGCCGCCACTGTCAACGTACTGCGAACGCTGCACTTCCTCATGCCTACCTTTGTGACAATAGCTTATAAAAGCCCCCTGCAACCTACAGAGAATGTCTTTTCTCTGCATCAGTCCCCGTCGTTCTGTATTATTCAAATCCTTGCTGTAATTCGCTCATTTTATAGTAACAGAATTAAAGTCTCTTTTTAAAAACGTTATTTTCGGTATCACGAACATAACTTTTATATGTATATAAGTTATATCGTACTAAACCGTGCTGTTAACAATAATATTGCTGACTACGATGTAAAGCCGCTGCGTCGGCTAAGGGAAATCTATATAACGCCCCACCTTCGCACAGCTCGGTGTGTTCTCGTCTAGCTGCCATACTGTACGCGTCGGTCCTCCCAGTCGCCCCTCTGTTGTAAATTGTTCAAAGTTTCTTGAGCGAGAATAAAATTCTTTTTAAAATGCCCCTCGTCGTTTAACTAAATATAACTGGCGCAGTCGTTCCGGACCCGAATTTTCGAACGCATATCGGACCAAGCAGTGCTTTCATCTTCGACTGCATATCCAAGCTCGGAGTCTGAATTCGGGAACCTACGAAGAAGGGAAGACAACATTGACAAACCGACCGAAAACCAGCGCAGACGAGACACCCCGTCAAAAAAATTAAGAAATCCTGAAAGACGGTTCTTCGACGGTGGCATAACATCGCCTTTCAACAATTATTTTCCACTTCACGTTCATCGCAGACCCTTCAGACCGAGTTTAAAGCGGCAGATCCGCCCGTTTAAAGCGCTTATCTTCGTGCCGCAGCTCTACGTTTCGCCCGAACTAACTCAGCTCATTCTTGAACAATGCTCCAAGACCTTCCGAGAAACGCCTCCAAAGCCGCTCGCTCGTCACCGCTCGACAGAAAAACGTTGTGAGTCATTTTTAAACGCTGTGTTAATACGCAAAGCAAAGGTAAACTCATTTCAAAATTCGTTCCGAGAGCTTCCCTCTCAAATAAAATAACTTTTAAAGTAATTGCGCAGATATCGGCATTCAATTCGCAATTTCGAGTAAGTTGTAATTTAGCAGCTGCATTCTCGCTTTAAAATTACCCACAGTTTTCATTTGCGCAACGAGAGTATTTCTTCAAGCGTTTCATCATTGTAATTCGTGGTAAAACTCAATCAAAATTCCGAAGTCACTGAAAAGGTATATCCATAACCATCTTAGGTCCCTCGGACCCGTACCTGAGGAACCGGAGCCCCTAAAAATAATTAATAACATGGAACAAACCCCAATCTCTCAAGAGAAATTGAATTCCCGTTTTGCGGCAGCCCAAATTCAACCACCCCCTGTTCGACAACCAGTTTCGGAAGCAGTATTGTAACAAATTCAAGCCCAACAACAGATACTAGATCAGTTAAGAGCTAGTATGGAGCTTATGCGACTAAGGAATGCTAAGGGGAGAGACGATAGGATTCCAAGAGAGTATTTGGATGTAATTCCGATTTTTAAAGGGGAACCCGAGATTCCTCCAAAGATGTGTGCGAACTTTTATATGACCAACAAGATCCCGAATGCTTTCCAAACGAAATGTTATTGGCCGCTATTATCGCAAAAATCCAGGGGCCGGCAGCGGAACTAATTCTAGGAAAAAATCTAGAAGCTTTTACAGACATTAAAAACGCATTATTAGAGACGTATACAGACAAAAAAGACATCTATACGTTAGCGATAGAGTTATCACATGCAAAACAAACAGAATACGAGACGGCCTTTCAATTCTTTGACAAAATTCAAAAAAAATTAAACCACATTGTGGCGTATCTACAAAATCACGAGGAGAGCGAATCCAGAATTCTCTCAAACCATTACGAGAAACTAGCGCTAAGAGTTTTATTGCTTCACACGAAAGCTGGTGGGTAGCTTTCTAAGAAATCGCCAGCCGGAATCTCTAGGCCAAGCACTCTCGATGCTGACTAATGATTATCAAGTTAACACGAGTAGGAGCATAGCTCCAAGCTCATTTAATAAGGAAAGAAGTAGATTCAAAACCGGCAAGAATTATAACTACCGCCCTAATAATTGCTATGATAACAGTAATAATTCACGACCGCAAAACTTTCAGAAAACAAACCCTCCAGTTTACCAACAAAACAATCGGCCCGCATTCTCTCAGCCGAATTATCAAGGCAGACCCCAATTTCAACAAAGAACTAACTTTAGACCACAATCAAATTTTCGATCAAACGCATCTCAGAATGCATCCAGGATGTCTTGGCAAACAACGCCTCCAAATTTAAATAATGTGGAGACGCACGCTCAACCCGGTCCCAATGATAGCGAATTCGCGGAAAATCGTCCTTTTTTAGGGCAAGGCCCCGGGGAAACGGAAACCCCAGATTTAGTCTGATGCACTTGAGCAACAAGACTAACAACTTGCCTTACTTGATTTCCCCGACCTCAGGCTTGAAACTATTCATTGATTGTGGCTCGATGGGTTCTTTTGTAAACCCAGACGTAGCCAGAACCAGGTTTGCGGCGAAAATAAAACGAGATCCCTTCGAAGTTCGTACCGCTCATGGAATCTCAAATGAAAACTACTCCACTGAAATTCCATGTTGGAAATTGTTTAAAATTCCTGATTTAATCCTCCCGTTTAAAATCTTCAAGTTCCACGATAAGTTTGATATGTTAATAGGGATGGACCATCTTAAATATTTGAAAGCAACAATTGATTTAGAAAACAATCTTTTCCGCTTACCGCACATTACGTTGCCATTGTACTTTTTAAACGCGGAAGAGAAGCACGAAAAATCGCTAGAAAATAGATGGAAAATTCGAGGTAATTAGAGGAATAAACGAGCCAGGGCATATGACAGCAATAACGAAAATCGAAAATACAAAACCGCCAGGGAATATGGCAGAAAACATTTATAAAGAAAACCTAATAACGCCAGAGAATATGGCAGACAAAATTAATTAAAAAAAAGGGGCCGGAAAATAAACCGGGAAGTTAAAATTGAATTAGAACCTAGAGCGTTCACGAAAGTAAAAGTGCCAATCGCAAATATTGAAAATGGAGAGGGATTAGTACCCTATGAAAAATGTAATAATGTTGAAATCCCCGAAAGTTTGGTACGAGTAAAAGAAAACTTTGCATACGTAGGCATGATCAATACGGGAACAAAAAAGGAAATAATCAACTTGAAGAAACCATTTAAAGTAGAATTGATTCCCAAAGAAATTGAATTGAATAATGAAAATAATTTAAATTATTATGATTGCAGTGAGATCAAATTTGATCCGAGTAAAATTGAAACAAAGCATATGAACGAAATCGAAAAGGAAGCTATTACGAAGTTACTGTACGAATATAAAGATATATTTCAAGCCAGTAAGGAACCTCTAACATTCACTAACAATGTGAAACATTTTATTCGCACCACTGATGAAGTACCAGTATACTCGAGGAACTATAGGTACCCAGAAGTTTACAGGGGGGAAGTTAACAATCAAATTGAGGAAATGCTCGATCAAGGCATAATTAAACCAAGCTTTAGCCCTTGGAATTCACCCATCTGGATCGTACCAAAAAAACTAGATAACAGCCAAAAACAAAAGTTCAGACTAGTTATTGACTTTAGAGGCCTTAATGCCAAAACCATTGATGATAAATATCCTCTTCCGGATATTTCATCTCTGTTAGACAAGTTTGGTCGCTGTCAATATTTCTCAACCATAGATTTGAAGTCGGGATTCCACCAGATCGAAATGCATCCCGACAGCGTAGAAAAAACAGCCTTTTCGACAGAGAATGGACATTGGGAGTTTCTCCGAATGCCGTTCGGTTTGAAAAACGCCCCACCAACTTTCCAAAGAATGATGGATAATGTTCTACGAGGCATTCAAAACAAGATATGCGCCGTCTTTCTCGACGACGTACTCGTTTATTCCACCAGTCTGCAAAAACATGTCCAGAGTTTGAGAAGAGTTTTCGAAAGGCTGAGAAACGCGAATCTAAAAGTTCAACTGGACAAAACCAATTTCCTATGTAAAGAGGTGCACTATTTAGGCCATCTGGTGACACCCGAGGGAGTTAAACCCGATCCGAAGAAAGTTGAGGCCATAAAAAATTACCCAATCCCCAAAACTACGACCGAAATCAAGGGCTTCTTAGGCCTTCTGGGATATTACCGTAAATTCACAAATAATCTGGCCCACCTGTCTAAACATCTAACCTCTAGGTTGAAGAAAAACGTAAAGATTAACATAAACGATCCAGATTTTGTTGAAGCATTTGAAACCTGTAAAAATCTTTTGATTAATGACCCCATACTTCAATACCCTGAGTTCGATAAGCCTTTTAATTTAACCACGGATGCTAGTAACGTAGCCTTGGGAGCTGTTTTGAGCCAAAATAGGAACGGGGGCGATTTGCCGATAGCCTTTGCTAACCGCACGTTGAACGAAACCGAGAAACGGTATTCAACTATCGAAAAAGAGTGCTTAGCCATCCATTGGGCTACAGAATACTTCAAGCCGTACTTGTTTGGAAGAAAATTCCAAATATTCACTGACCATAAACCACTTCAATGGTTGGACTCGATTAAAAATCCTAGTTCCAAACTTTTTAGGTGGAAGGAAAATTTAGCAGCGTTTAACTTCGAAATTTGTTACAAGAAAGGAAAGAAAAATATGAACGCAGATGCGTTGTCCAGAGTAGAACTAAATAATAATGAAACAACCAAAGATTTGAGGGAAATTAAAACGGAAAACTTTATCCAAGACCCGGAAGAAATCAAAATGGTGCTGGGAACCGATATTGACGAAAATACGGACAATCAATCAATGATCGCGTTTTTAGGAGATAGCACGGCCCCAACTAATTCCAATAGCTCAAACATTACAATATACTCAAATGCATTAGGAAATGAAGGTGCTACGATCCCAACCTCCGAAAGTCCGTTGAATCACGGAAAGAATCAGATAATTCTGAGTAAGGTGAACGCCCAGTAAACCAAAAATCGAAAAATTGTTCGAAACCAAAATCAGAATAACGGTATGGAAGAGGAAATAATAAATTTTGTGAAATTATATGTGGCCCCTAAAACGAGGCATTTGATACATTTCGTTCCAGATTTTTACGAGGAATTTTGTAGGATAGTATTCAAGAATTTCAAACACCTACAAATAAACTTAATAAGGTGCCCGAAGCTATTAACTGACGTGATTGAAGAATCGGAGAGATATGAATTAATCCATCGGTATCACCAAGGAGAGACAAATCACCGGGGGATCGAGGAAACGTACGAAAAACTCAAACGTAAATATTTTTGGCCTAACTTAAATAAATCCATCCAACAATACATCTACAATTGCGAGCTTTGCCAAACATGCAAATACGAACGATGCCCATTAATGCCAAAATATAATATCACACCTACCCCGGCTAAACCTCTTGAAATTTTGCACATAGACAAATTTACTATTGAGGGCTCGAAGTTTCTCACAATCATCGACGCCTTCTCAAGATATGCACAAGCATAATCTGTTAGCTCATCTAACAGCTTGGAAGTCGTGAAAAAGTTGATCCAATTCTTTTGTCATCACGGAACTCCAAAGGTAATAATTGCGGACAATGGAATGAATGAATTCAAAAGCTCACTTGTGAAGGACTTGTTAAACCTATACAAAATTAAGATTCATTTCATAAGCTCACAACATCCCAAGTCAAATGGAGTCATTGAACGCTTACACTCCACTTTAATAGAACATTGTCGCTTATTAAACAATCGGGATGAATTCAAGAAAGACAACATTCGAGACAAAATGAGCTACGCAGTTTTAGGCTACAATAACAGTATCCATTCCGCCACTAAACTCACCCCTTTTGAAATTCTCAATGGACACATAGAAAGCGATCCGGTAATCAAAGTCGACACGGAAGAGACCGTATTGAACAATTACTTAAACCAACACCGGGACAAAGTTAAAGTAATCTATGAAACCGTTCACAATAAAAACAAGTCAAACAAAGAAAAAACGATAGAGAAATTGAATGTAAACCGAGAAGAACTTCTTGAACCCCCCAAAGAAGTCTTTGTCAAAAATAAACAAATAAAAGAAAAAACGAAAGCCAGATACATCAAGGAAGACCTGAAAACAGTCAATAAAGCCTTGAAAACGGCAGAAATTGAGCCTCGGCACCACAACACTCAGGAGAAAATACATTTGTCCAATATCAAAAGACCAAGGAAGTATGTTAAACCCAACGTTGAAACGGCATGGAATGAAAGTCTGAGTAAAGAAGAAGTCTTGATCGAGAAATTCAAACTAAAACTAACGAGAGAAGACTTAATTACCATTAAAGCTAATAATTGGTTGAATGACAACGTAATAAATTTCTATCTGTCTATGATTGTGGAACACTGTGAGAAAGACGCGAAACTACCAGAAACTTTCGCATTTAGTACATTCTTGTACGTCTCCCTTGTAGCCGGTGGGTACGAGAGAGTGAAAAATTATTCAAGAAAAACCAACATCTTCGAAAAAGAACTAGTATTAATCCCCATCTTCAAGTCTTTCCATTGGAGACTCGTAATAATATCGATGAAAGAAAACCGAATATTGTGTTTAGACTCCCTAAACCAGGACGGAACCGAAATTCTGGATGTAATAGAAATATACTTGACGGAAGAGTACAAAACAAAGAACAACGAAACTTCCGGCACCTGGAGTAAAATACAACTCCGACACGTCCCGCAACAATCAAACTCAGACGATTGCGGTGCTTTTGTTTGCAAGTACGCGAAATCCTTTACAACTGCAGGACTAATAGACTTTGAGTCCAAAGAAATTAGAGAATTTAGGGAAGAAATGTGTTTGGAGATTTTACAGGGGTACCTGAATTAATTATTGTTTCAGGAAAATGTTGTTGTTCCTGTTCATAGTACTCGTTTGCACCAACGGAGCAGACATCCGAGAAATAACCTAAAATCCAGGAATAATTTCGGCGGCATTGGGCCCTGAAAAAATAATCGAGGGATACCACACGACCTCTCACTACTATTCGCTTAATGAGCTATTTGAACAGGTTAACTCAATTAAATTTAACTATTACTCCGCGTTAGAATCAGTACTTAATGACCCGTCCACAGGGAAGAGAATGGTGATGCTCACCACTTCATTAAACTACACATTGCAATTGATAGACCAGAAGGCGCAGAACCTAATAATCACCAAAGACACGAGAACCAAACGAGGTCTAATGGATGGTCTAGGATCCATAATAAAGTTCGTTACCGGTAATCTAGACGCCGAGGACGAAAAGAAAGATGATGAGATCTTGCAACACTTAACCAGAAACCAAGTGGACCTTCAGTCCCAGATTGATGCCCAGTATTCAGTGAATGAAGCCATAATAGCTAATTTCAATAAAACAGTAGAAACAATTAACTCTAACAACCGCCAACTAGAAAAGGAATTAACGGATCTCAAACAATCCCACACAGGGGAATCTACGCACGCTAGGGATACGAATAATTTATTGGAACATTATCAAATATTGTTAAGCCTTGTTCTAACGATCCTCCAAGATATAGAAAACTCATTAACGATTTGTGAAGTAGGAAAATTGCACCCTAGTATTATGAGTACAGAACAACTTTATCTAAACTAAAGCGGTTGTCGAGCTATTATGGGCCTAGACTATTAAACTTTGAAAATGAAAATTTGTTCGATATTCAGAACTATATTAAAGTCCAATGCTTTGTTAGCAAGTCAGAAATTGTTCATTTCTTGGATATACCCCTCGTCAATCCTAGGAACTACGAACTTCAATGTTTAATACCAATTCCCTCTAAAATAGAAGAAGAATATTACAGTATTATCCCGGGAATAAAATATCTCCTAAAATCTTCCACTGAGGTAATAGGCCTCCAAGAAAAATGTAATCCAGGAAAAGTGTTCACATGCCCAGCTCATTTAATAACCGAAACGAATTTCGAATGTGAAAAGAACTTTATCCAGTCGGGCAATGTAAATAGTTGCGATTATGTAAAAGAAGATTAATATTGGGAAGGGAAGTCTTGTAAAACTAATACCAGAAATTGGGCAATATCTTTTAGTCTTACCAGAAGGGGACTCTGTAACAATCGTTGAGGAGACCGGCATAGAAATTAAAACATTACGAGGCATATATTTGGCTAAACCTGTTAAAGGCAATCTAAAGTACAGAAACAGAACACTGTTTGCAACCCACAAAAGTATCACTGGAAAGCCATTACTCGTAACCGAAATAAAATCCAAATCACAAATTACCGCTCCAGAAGGCAAACAAGTAGATTTGAAAGACATTACTTTACCGCAACCCTTTAACGCTAGAATACAACGTGAAATAGCTAAATTCCAACTTTTGGATTTAATATTGCTGAGCTTCTGGACGATGGTCTTATACTTATTATTAATCAGTTCCTTTATCTTCGTATTGTTCCGATATTATCTTCATAAGAAGAAGTTGAGAATCACAACGAACCATTCTTGAACGAATGAGAATCCTGTTCTATGATTTATTTAAGGAATTAGTTCATCTTATTAGTATTGTTATTATTATTATGTTATTATCATGGGGTCAACATTCTAAATCATAATCCTTTCGTTTCTTTGTCATCTTGCTATTGTCAATTTCAAGCCACAATGTACTTCAATTTATTTTTGTACTAGGGGGGGAGGAGTTATATCGTACTAAACCGTGCTGTTAACAATAATATTGCTGACTACGATGTAAAGCCGCTGCGTCGGCTAAGGGAAATCTATAAAACGCCCCACCTTCGCACAGCTCGGTGTGTTCTCGTCTAGCTGCCATACTGTACGCGTCGGTCCTCCCAGTCTCCCCTCTGTTGTAAATTGTTCAAAGTTTCTTGAGTGAGAATAAAATTCTTTTTAAAAAGCCCCTCGTCGTTTGACTAAATATAACTTATATATAAGCCGGCGGTACGAGGCGTGGTTTTCTTCCCTCACTCCAATTGAGCCAGAACCCCTATTTCCGCTATTCTAACACCATTTCTCCCTTACTAGAGCTGATGAAATGAGGAGGAGGTACGATCCAAATGCCGAGGGTAATACGTATAACGTGGGATACTTAGTGTGGCTTTGGAGTTGGCGTTGCGTGACTGAATGCAACACGAAGTTGGTGTGTTTTTGGGACGTACGGCACGAAATAGTAAAAGAAATTATTGATGTTGTGATTTGCATCGATCGACATTGGTGCCAGAAGTCAGCCCAGTAGAAGGGTATGTTCAAATTGATTGGTTAACACCCACCTGTGTAAGGAAGGGGATTCCGATTCTCTTCCGGTCACTTCTTGTAATAGAGCCAACCTCGATAATTAAGGCTTCATTGAACTAAATGCTTACATGCAATGGAATGAATAAAATAGAACTATGATGTAGCGTCCAAAGCGACTAACAACAGCTGGGAAACGGATCTACAGTTTTTGTTAGTTTATCACACTTTAAGAAAGTTTCTAGAAAAATAAGAGCTTCCAACCAACAAACATAATTGCTGTCAATTACGAAACCCTCATTTCTACTTCGTTAGGCAAAGACACTAGTACTAACTGAGGTGTTTTGATACTTGGAAAATTTAGGACACGTTCCGCTAATTGCAGTTCAACTAATAACTTTTCAAATGCCGGCTCTGCGATAGCCAACAACGATTGTGGAATGAGAAAAAAACACTAATTACAATAATTACACTAATACAAAAGCTACGGACATTCATTGACTACTGAATTGAGCGCTAGGGACAAAGCAGTTTGGAATAGAACGGCATTGACGATGTTGCTCGTTTATTTAGCTCTATTTCTGTATATTTTCAGGCTGTCGTTGGAGTTGAGCGGACCGATAATTCAAACTCCGTTGGGCAAAGTCCTCGGATGGGAACGTCGGACGAGAGGCGGAAGGATGTACCAGGCATTCACATCCCTGCCATTTGCCCAACCACCCGTGGGCAAACTGAGATTTAAGGTAATACGAATCTTAGAAATTAAGAACGATCTATTGAAGTATCAGAATACAATTGAGCCTCGTGTCATTGTCGGACGTCCGCCTCACCCAATAGATCTTATTGTTGAAGCCTACGCCTTCGAAAAATGACAACCTATAAACGATGAAATTTTTGTTTGATTTTGAAAATCTGACAATAGAAATGCCGTAGTGCCATCCGAAATCAAAGCAGTCAGTGGATAAGCTGCCATCTTGTCGAATTTGCGAGGTAAATTTGTAACAGTTCGTTGACATCTACCTGAATGTTGACCACAAAGCCTTTTAACTAGGTTAAAAAATTAGGTTATTGGATTGGACTATTACACCAATTTTTTTAAAACATTCTAGTAACATTTCAGCGGGGTTTATAAGGAAAAAATCGCACTAAAATTGACGTCGAAACTTTTCTTAATTTATTCTGCTGCTCTCCTTATTTTCCCACAAATGGGAATATTATGGTATAATTGTCTTATTGTGAGATATCAATATAAAAAATTCATTCAAAACCGTTAGAGCCGTTTTTGAGAAAAAAAATAATTGTGGTTTTGATCACTATGATAAGTATAGTTAACTTGCGGTAGATTTTTCTCATACCATTTTTTTGGTGTACCATGGTAACCTGCGGGCAAGATATCAAGTTTGAGTTGATTTGATACTGTCGTTTTCTCTAAAAATTGTTCACTGACACGCACACCTACATGCGCATGTGCAGACTTACAATCACAGGTCGTTCACACATGAAACAATTTTGATACATGAAACGGATAGTGTATAAGTTGTTTTCGAAAACACGGCCATGTATATCACACACAGTTAGCTACTTTTTACCGACTTTCCATAGGCGGAAGGTATATTATCCCGTATTGTACTCGCGTATAGCGGACATGCAAATTCGAAGGCGTTCCTTCTGAACACGGATGAACTTGAAAAATAATAATTGGTCAATTACTTAACATCACTTGTTGTTCATCAATAATTTTCTAAATACAGGTAAATATCTTGTCTAAAAAAATGTATTCAGTAAAAAAATCACTTTTCAGCAGAAGAAGACTTCTTAGAATTAAACTCGAAAATCCTAGGTTTTACTCGATGAATAACACTGGAAAACTATTGAAATATGAAGGACAAACAGTTTATTCTCTTAAGAGGTAGGCAAAGACGGGTTGACCGAAATTTCTTGCGCTAAAGCTAAGTACAATTTTCTCCTCTGGCGATATAATAATAATAACAATTTTTCTGCAAGAAAATTAGCTTAAATTCTTGTTATTGTGAGAATAAAATATTTAGGATTTATTGGGGCGGCCTGAGCTGATATCATGCCCGTTTTTATAGCCCAATTTTTTTGGGAGTTGGGTCTGATCATGCGGGGGAGGAGGAGTTCCTGGCACTTGATCCTTGACAAGGTGAAGGTGGGGGGGGCCTGAACTGCATGTTGTAGACTCAATGCCCGCGATGTTCAACTTCGCGCTACCCTTTTGGATACTCATTCATGAGTGATCCAGGTGGGTAGGGGGAGCTCCCGCTTTCGAAGCTGGAGCCGTGGTATACTACACTGATGGCTTGGTGCAGGGTGGCCTTGCAGGAGCAGGCATCTTTGGGCCGAGAATCAGAGCAGCGATCCTATTGGGGTCGCTGGCCACGGTGTTCCAGGCAGAGGTGGCAGCGGTGACAGTCTGTGTGCAGCGGCTGCTGCAGAGGGGACTGAAGCGGCAGAGAATCTACATCATGGTGGACAGTCAGACCACTCTCAAGGCTTTTGCCTCATACTGTCTTACATCGTGACAGGTGTGGGAGTGTCTGACTGGACTGAAGGCCCTGGCCGAGGACAACAGTGTAACACTGTGTTGGATGCCAGGGCATCAGGGTATAGAGGGAAACGAACGGGCTGATATGTTGGCTAAGAAGGGATCAGAGCAGATCCCTATTGGCCCTGAGCCCTTTGTTGAGACTACCAGGAGCCACCTACGCAGAGAGGTTGGCAAATGGGAGGACAGGTGCAGGACTGCTCATTGACAGGGGCTGCCCGGCCTTAGACAGTCAAAACTCTTCATCCGGTTCTCCAGAGAGAGGTCCAAGGAGGTGCATGCACTGGGGAGGGAGGATATGAGGATCATATGTGGCCTGTTCACAGGTCACTGTCCGCTGAAGTACCACCTTGCAAATATTGGCAAGTGCGAGGTACAGGTATGCAGGTTCTGCGACGTAGGGCTAGAGACGGCAGAGCACGTGCTGTGCGTATGCGATGGACTCGCGGCATCGCACCGTTCTGTGTTTGGGAGGCCCTTTCTTCAGCCCGAAGAGGTGGCAAATGCAGAACTTGCGGATATCCTCCGCTTTGTGCGGGGGTGGTGGGGGCGCATAGGTGACGTCACACCAAGTGAGACCAGTGCCATGGGGCCTGGGGGTGGTGCAGGTGGGCCATGATCCGAGTATCATGGACGCCCTTACAATAGGCCCGTTTGTGGCTGCAGTGAGGGTATTGCCTGCATCCACCGTTAAAAAAAAAAAAAAAAAAAAAAAAGCCCAATTTGTCTACTACCTGCTCAGCACTTAGTTTGTTTTGACCAGGGTAGACTCAAAGGAACAACGGAGACGGGTTTTACTGTAGCACGAACTTGCAATTTGAAGAGTTGGGAGATATCAACAAGACTCGAGCACGTACAGGGACAAAGAAGAAGTGACTTGAGTAACACATAACACAAATTATCGCAGTTGTGAGTGCGATGACTTTTTGGGAAGGGGTTGGAAATTCAACGGATTGATTAGTTAACTGAGGAGGGTTTTGAAAAGGGGAGTCTCCGCCTTGAGTACGAATTTTTACCTCCATTACCGTCAGATTTGGTCACTTACCGTCATGTTAGTAAGTCAATGCTACTCCACACTGGCTTGCCATCACAACTCTGGTAGGTTTGGGGTGTGTTTTCAGCAGATGGCAAGTCGGTTTTTATTTGTGTTTAATAAATTCAAATAGTATTTAAAGTTGTTTCCCCCGAAATAAATCTAATTCTATTATTAGCGACTCAGCCTCAAATTTTGGCAGAATGATCGTAAATGGGTGGCTGCGATGTGGGTTGAATACGAAAAATGTAGGTCAACACATGAAGCCGCCGTGAATTTTTGAGGGGGACAACCTAATGCCCATGACGATGACGGAAAAGTTTAGTAGGAAATGGGTAAAATTTGGATTACCCGCTGGGTGACACCTCGATCACCCAATCCTTCTGACTGCCCCGCTTTTTTGTCCTTGTTTTGGGCGGAGGCGTGGGTGCGGCGCTGTCCTGCTTTTTTGGGGTCTTTTCCTTTTTTCCCCTGCGCTTCCTGACCCTTTCAGGCTGCCATTCAGCCTCGGCTCCATGATGAAGGGAGGAGGGCTCAGTAGCGGCTACTGCTGCATATGAGGGGCCTGGGACACAGACCATTTTCCCAAATAATGTTTTTCAGACTCAGTGGGGTCTGAAACTTAAAGATCTGAAGAAAACTCAATTT
The DNA here is from genome assembly GCA_020466155.1 of Pachypeltis micranthus. NCBI lineage: Eukaryota > Metazoa > Arthropoda > Insecta > Hemiptera > Miridae > Pachypeltis > Pachypeltis micranthus. The sequence goes on along the minus strand of CM035770.1, from coordinate 47,739,965 downwards.
TTTCGTCAGCCGATCACATAACTTTCCTTTCTACTTTGTAGAGCCAAGGAAAGTAAAAAATATCTGGTGCGTAGCAACACACTACTTTCCGCCACCCATTTAAGTTCGAACACCACCTACACATGCGGGCGCTATATCTTCGTTCAACGCATTTTTACAGGAACATTTATGGAGAACAAAATGTAGGGACTAGTTAGCTGAGAGTATTCCGAAAGTTTTATCGAAATCGTTGGAGCCGTTTTTGAGAAAATACGAATGCCGATAAATTAATATTCGACAAATCTCCTTTTCTGAGTTAACGTGGCTTATATCTCCGTGCAACATATATATACAGAAATAGTTATGCAGAACAAAATGTTGGTATGGGTGACTAAAAGACACTTCATTAGGATTTATCACATCTGGTGAAAAAATTACCCTGGAACTTTCGGAAATGTTCGAAAAAACGTTATTTTCAACACATTTTCATTTTTATCTCTGCTCAATGGACTTTCAGAGGAACATTTATTGAGAACAATATGTAGGTATTAACTATTCGAAAATATCCTGAGAGTTTGATGATAATCGTTGAAGTCATTTTGCCAAAAGCTTAAAAACCTATTTTTGCTTCATAGGTCATTATCTCCGTTCACCGTATTTTCATGGAGATATGTATAGAGAAGAAAAGTTAGGTATTGATTAGGAGAAGATAATTTGAAAGTTTAATCAAAATCGTTAGAGCCGTTTTCGAGAAAAATGCGAAAAACCCTAGTTTTTGGTACATTTTCGTCCCCCCCCCCCTTCCCATCGGCCGAAATCGTCCATAACCTTATTTGGGTGTCTACAAAAGATAACGAACAAAACAAAGACGGAACCAGGTCAAGCGGATCAGCCGTTCTCCCGCAAATCGAACTACAGACACACACACATACACACACACATACACACACACATACACACACACACACACACATACACACACACATACACACGGACCACGCGACGAAATTAGGTTTTTTAGACTCAGTAGGGTCTGAAACGTAAAGATCTGAAGAAAACTCAAATTTTTTTTTTGGGCCGATTACTATACTTTCCTTCCCTTCGGGTAGCGGAAAGTAAAAATAAAAACCAACAACAAATAATATCGCGTGAGCCCACCAAAGAATATTTCGTTTCATTGACCGTGAGTTTACTTCTCATTGTATAACCACTATTCTTGTTTGCCTTCTTCATTTTCTTCGTATTCGTTTTACATAATAATTTCCTTGTACTAACGCAAAGTTATAATTTATGTTAAATATCAGGCGCCACTGCCTCCTAAGCGATGGAAAGGTGTGTATGACGCCACGCAAGATATGCCGTACTGTCTTCAGTTATACGCAGCAACCTTACTACCATCCGTTATCCCAAGGATCATAAAGGAGGACTGTTTACACTTAAACGTCTATAAACCAAAGGTAAAACACTGCCCCTGAAACTCGATACGCCGGCTTTATCATAGAACTTGACCCAATCTTCTAAACCATGATTAACTGAAATGTGGTAATCTTTGATTGTTGTGTTCAAGGAATCTGCGAATAGATCGATGCCAGTAATAGTATATCTATTTGCCGGTGGTAATAAGGTTGGGCACGTTGGACCACGATGGAATGCAGATTATATCATGGACGAGGATGTAGTTCTGGTAGAACCCAACTTTAGATTAGGTGGATTAGGTATGAAAATAAACTTTAATAATATTTAACCAACATGATTTGATCTAACCCAATTACTTTAATGCCTAACATGATTTGAGTTACCTCGTAAATTTCAAGATTTATGTAACGGATGTTTGGATGAATTCTGTTCCAAGTGAACACAACGTTTGTGATGAAGAGAGAAATGCAAGTCTCACATGTCTCGAGCAATAATCAACGGATAACGGCTTCATACGGGTGTTGAGCCAAAATTAGTACCTTATATTCTTCATTTGTGTCCCTTCAGCCCATTAGGGCTCGGTTCAGCAAGCTCTATTTTGTTGTCAAGGGATGGTTCGACATCATTTTGGAACCGTTCTGTTCTTCTGTGACTACTATCGTAATTTGTCGGGGATTGTTGGAAACCTGGACATATGGACCCTTTTGGAAGTGACGGGGAATCTATCTGTCAGATTCATGTAAAATGACAGACAAACATAGGGAAAGCAATAAAAATCACTGAATGCGCTTGGAGCTGAGGGCAATTGTGTGATGTTCCATACCAGATAGTTGTTCGCACCCAGCCTCAACAGCTTTATTGGCTCTATCTTTAATACTATCGCCATCTCACTGAACATTTTCTTTTGTCGTATCAATAGTGTACTGATGGAGTTCATCTCCTGAATTTCATACGTTCCAGGTCTCTTGTCATTGGGGGACAACGTCATACCAGGAAATTACATGCACAAAGACCAGGTTCAAGCATTGAGGTGGATAAAACAGAACATCGCCTCATTTGATGGAAATCCGAATCAAATTATTGTGATGGGAGGATCATCGGGGGCAGTGGCTGCTCAATTTCTAATGATTTCTCCTCGCAGTCGAGGTATTGTGGTTTTGATATTTGATAGCACCCAACTTTACACACCACATTGCAAGTTGTACTTAAAGTGTTGGAAATGATAATTACGTTCACGGTGTCTTCCGACGCTGTCCCTCCAGGCGTGGCACGTACCCTGAGGTGTGCGGAATGCGATCCTTTTCTTGTTTGATTCTGATGCTCTAATAAGAACTGCAGGAACCTAGCAATCTCCAGATTGTAAGTCCAAAGACGAGAAACAAGTGCCCAGCGAGCTCTTGGATCCGGGTGGGAATACTTCTTCGTCATATCATTTAACATGAGTTAGTCCACGCAAAGCCTTGTGCTTCGACGCATTCTGAGGGACCAGTACTACCAGGCTTGCCCATGGACAGAAATATCGCATGCGAAGATATCTGAAAATTCAGTTAATACAGCTAGAGCGACAACCTTTTTCTAGTCGGGGAGGTTAGTGATAGTTTCCTCTACGAAGGCCTAAAAACGTGATGGTGCACAACGGTCCTCAGCTACTATCACCAATTCCAGGATTCCCGCCTCACCTTACCCTTTCTCGGCAAGTGAAATGTCCATGACCAAAGAAGTAGTCATACATTCGCTTTCAACAATTACATATTCGTGAGTTGAATCAATCAAGCAGTGGTATCTGGTCAAGAAGTCCAGTCCTAGAATGCCGTCTTCAAGGATATCAGTTACTAAGACCCTGTGTTGTCGGCAACAGCCATCACCAATGTCTAAGATTACAGTTGCTCCTCCTGATACTTGCAGTCGTTCTCCTGAAACTGATCCTGAACATACCTGAGTCAGTGGCCAGCTTCATACTAATGATGGAGATTAGTCGGGAGCATGCCCTCTCACTTGAGATAATTAGGAATAAGATTAGGCAAGTTGAGGGAGCAAGTAGATAAACCGTCGAAGCAAAACAAAAATTATAAACCGAAGAACGTAAAATCAGCATGAACAGTCACTACTGTTATTTCCAGAACGCTGTGAATTGTTATAATAATGGTAGCTTTGGAAACTATGCTACCAACAAAGGGGTCACCGAAAGATTGAGTTGTATCTGGCGCGGAATTCAGTGAATCGTATAGTTGGGTTGGGCTTTCGTAAACGGCTTAATCCAGAGTAATGGCCTAACTTACTGGAGTTCTTTACATATTATGTCCTGAGCTGGGCTGTAGATCAGCTATTCACGATTGGGTAGCATTACATTGAGTGTTGCTGGAGGGGTCAACCAGAACATCTAACGACAGGGAGTGCGTTTCGAAATTCTCGTTTTTATTTTTGTGAAGGCGTTGCCGAATGGTCCCCAACGCAGTCTGCAACTGGGTTGTCCTTGTTTCTATGGTTGTAGTGACCTGAACTCTATCTTTGGCTCGCTTTTCCAGCACCAGTCGACGGTGTCATTGGACTTTCGTTTGGGAGTACTACGAGTTACTACTCGTACTACGAGTACTACTCGTACTTCACGTTGGGAGTAAATTTCATTTACGCCGCCTTCCACCGAGAGGGCTCAAGAAGTCACAATAGCTGTGGAGTAATCGTCACAGCAGCTCACAGACGTTGGAGGACAACATATTTATCAGTACCTCAAGGCAGTAGTCGTCGTCTACTCCTGTCTTTTGTAGGGTATTTTAGATTTCCGTAGTGAATAGGATCATTCCCGTTGATATACTGGGCTGTAGAACTCGAATTCAAAACACGAAGAGTCGGCCAAAAAAACTGTGCTCGCCAGTCCATGTTTTACGACAACCCTACTGCGCCAGGTGGTGGCGCACTGCGCTCATAAACACTACACCACCAATTTTGGATTTATTATCAAAGTGAATTCCATTTTCTTTCAACAATTTTCATACATTGTCCAGCGACAATTGAATTAACGCACAACACATATTCACATTTCAGATCTGGTTGCTGGTGGTGTTTCCCACTCGGCAAGCCTGTCCTTTGAATTTTTTCCACAGGACGGCCGTGTCAAACATTTCAGCATGAAAATAATTCGAAGCCTCGGCTGTGAACGGGAAACCAGTCAAGAAATGTTATACTGTTTACAACAACTGGATGCTTCCGACATTGTGCAAGTCACCTCCACCGTTGCCTCAGTAAGTATTCTCAGGTTAGGCCAGGAATATCCATAACCTTTGAGAGTCACTGAACATTGTAATGAACGATGCACTTGGGCGCCAATACCACCTCGAACGGAGATTAATATATAAATATCTGTTAACGCAAAAATGGAAGATGTATTTGATTGCTCCCCTCCTCGGCGTCGTCTGAAAACCCCCGCTCCTTAAGTTCACTGTTTCTCCGCGACTGCCCCCGCTTTTTTGAACGCAACGCGTTCAGCCGCTCAATTATCGCTTGCAAGCTGCCACCTCCATCGCTTTGTTTTCCCGGGTCATCAGCATCCCATAAAGATATACTGGGTCATCAGCATCCCACCTGAAGTCTACTACTACATGAGCATCATTTGCCGACTCCTCGCTGCAAGAATCGCCGACTTCACTTAACGGTCAGACGTTTATGTTCTAATTCTTCGAGGACACTAGCTCAAACATTCGCCACCTTAATATTGTTCACTCTTTGTTATTTACTATAGTTTAATAGGAGCTCCTAATTTACGCCTTTTCTCATTTTCTATATTATACGTTTGTCACTAGGGGTAATTGGTTTTTTATTATTGAAAACCCCGCCTCTGTGTCTACAAACAATATCTTCTATAATTATATATGAAAAGGTATGTTGTGATATTGCAGCACCCATTTTATGTACCCCTGGCGCTAGTTGTTGAACCGGATGATGCCGAGGATGCCTTTATCACTGAAGTTATCTCCGCCAACATGTCTGACAAACCTTGGATAAACACGATCACTACTATGGAAGAACATGGTCATGTTTCCGGTAGGGACGTTTGCTTCTACTAATGCCACTTGACTGAATATGCTCTAATATCATTATACATTTATGTATGTCTACTTCACTAATGTATGTAGTTGTGCGTGCTCACTTTCGAATGCATTTCAACACTCATAACCTTCATTGCAGGCATGCGACTTGTCCCTCAGGTCGTTGAAGAGGCATATCAGGATATCAACAAGCACTTGACTGATTGGTTGAGCAAATGGTTCGAATATCCTGATTTGGTGAGAGAGAAGAAAAACAGGGTAATGGCCAGGTACTTCGCCAAGAAAGAGCCAATCAGTGACTTCATGTGGAGTTTGGGGAAGGTGAGCCGTAGTTTGCTGCGTTGTCATTCCATGAAACTCCTTTCTTGACGAAAGGAGGATTTTGGGAAATTTGGCAGCAATGTCAGCAGTGCAATGCTCCCTTCATGAGAATAGTATAGTTTACTGAATTGACTCTATTTTCGGAGAGACTAAATTCTTTATAATATGGTTGCAGATGTACGCCGATTCGGAATTCGTGAACCCCGCTATCCTCAACAGTCTTCAGCACAACGGCCCAGTGTGGATGGGCTACCTGGAATACAAAAATGAGCGATCCCCATTACCGCCGTATCCCTCCACTTGTAATAACTTAATTCATTATTTATATACAGGACTGAGTTGATAATGTCGAGAGTTCAGGAGTTAGCTGAAATGTTCATGCTGAAAAATCTCAACCTCATAGTAACGGGGTTATCAGGTAACACTTCCTTCCATTCAGGATCTCCCAAGTATCTGTTATGGCCAACTCGTTGTAGTTTAATGCCGATGAATTATGATGCGACGGTACTCCTGAGCCTTGGAAATAATGAAACAAAATGGTTATGTATGTTGAAAATGAACAATCAACGACTGCTGGGATAACGTGGCATCGATTTCAAGTAACAGTCCACATGTTGAACGCACGGTAAATACGGCAACCTGGAGACACGGAAAGGTGGACAACGGTTAATGCTGACATTTCTGGTGGATTTGGTTGTTGAAAGAGCTGCAGCTTCATTGGCTTCTCTAAATGTACGATTAATTATGTATGCAAATATGATTACCATTAAAAAGTTGGACTTCGCTCAAGCAATGGAAGGATCGTGAAGACAAACGAGTGCAGTAGCACGAGTTGGGAGTTCCATATGGCACCAATATTTAGGTCTTGTGTTAAGCGATTAAGAGAGTTACTTCACAATAGACCAGTCAATAATAAGGGGATATACAGTTAGTAGTTAATAAGTATACAGTTACCGGTTAACCTTCTGCAGTAGTTATCTTAGTACTTCCTAAACACCTCTACCACCTTCCGTGCATGCTAAAATGTTCGATTAATCAAAATGATTTAGTGTTGTTTTTTTTTTTAGTTGCTCACCATGGTGAGCAGTTGGAGTTGTATTTCAACCAAACTGGAGGGTTCACTACGACCCCCAAAGAATCACCACGTGACGCCATCGTGTCCAAAAGGTATATTCGGTTCCTCGCGAACTTCGCCCATTACCTGTAAGTGGACCGATTCCAACATATTTCCATTTCGCCCTCATTCTAGAGCAACGATTGATGGAACATTTCATGCGTTTTCAGACAACCGACCCCACCAGGGTCATCTAAGGACTGGCCACAGTTCCGCGGCAAGGAATTTATGCGGACCACTTTCGAGTCGGATATGTTAGGCGACCAACGGGTCATCGATGGATTGATGGACATTCACCTATTTTGGGATGATATCCTCGGAGGGCAGACGCAACTCCCTTGTTGTAATAACAGGAAGGCTCATGTATAAAAGGGTATTCTTACAGAAATTCATTGTAGTGTTTTTCCTGCGTTTATGTTGATGGTTCACTACTTCAAGCTCTGCATCATTTTATCCGATTGAAAATACTGTAAAGATATGTAAAAGCTGTTAACAAACATTTGGTAGTACTCGATCATTCTTACACCTAACCAGAAATTTTCCATATTAAAAGGATAAATGAAAATGCGTCAACCGTTTTCGTTTTTCGTTTCTTCACATTAGTAGCAAGTTCTCTACTACAACATCTTTCTTTCATTATCCTTTTTACTTTCCGCCACCCAAAGGGAAGGAAAGTATAGTAAACGAGTCAAAAAAAAAATTGGGTTTTCTTCGGTTCTTTACGTTTTGAGGCCTACTGAGTCTAAAAAACCTAATTTCGGCGCGTGGTCCGTGTGTGTGTGTGTGTGTGTGTGTGTGTGTGTGTGTTCACCCTGCAGTCGGGGGTACAGAATTCCGCTGACGTATTCCCTGCGTGTCGTATGAGCCGACTAAAAGGGACAGCCGGGTGGGCCCAGCCAGAATGACAACCTCACTTCTATGAGGTCCCGCAGGATTACATCAACGAGGCTTAACTGTGGCTGGGCATCACAGTGTACCCTGTCGCCACACTGTGCTCACCCTGCAGTTGGGGGTCCAGAATTCCACTGCCGTACTCCCTGCCTGTTCGTATAAGCCGGACTAAAAGGGACACAACTTACACTTCGTTCACATACATGACACACTGGGTACCTTGAGCTGGGATCGCAGAACACCCCCCCCCCCCAGGAAGGGGACAGAATTATCCTGCCGTATCCTCTGCGTGGCCGTTAAATCCGGCCTTAAAGGGGCTTAAAGCTTACGACACTGACATACACAACATATTCCAGATACAAAATACACTGCAACGGCTTGCGTGGCAGAACACATTGACTTAAAACACTCATAATGAGCGAAAGACAGTCCTGGAAGTAGCTCACTAACACCTGCGAGCGATCCCCTATGTAGGTGCGGCCTTCGGAATGAGGAGGGGGAAAAACCAGATTTGAGCGTTCCTGGGGCGGCTGTAGCGTGTGTCCCGCTCACCACATCACCAGTGGCCGAGCGCTGACTCTGAGCAGCAGCTGAAAAATCCCTCATGCGTCTTAGTCCCGGTGACCAGCGAAAGGGGCTAGAATCAATATGCCTGAGGGGGAGCTTCCAGGACACTGCCTCGAGCACCTTTCGCCACTAACACACACAACAAATGAACTCACAAGGATACACTACATTAGTCTGCTTCTTTAATCTCCCCCCCCCTCCCCAAATTAGTAAAAATAACATGACAATGTCAAATAAAACCATAGCAGGTAATAAAAACGCCACCTGCGCCTCTTCCTCGCCTCTTCCGACGATGAGCAACCTACTCGTCGTCCAAACAAACAAGGGCGGAAAGAACCGGGCAAACCGCGTTCATCTCCCCCTTCTCACCATAGTAGCCCGGGCAACCTGGCTACTTGCAAGCATTAGACACCCCGTGAACCCTCATCTGTCGGACATGGAGCAGATTTGTGCGTATGTCCAAATCATCCACGGCCAGCTGGCACGGATGAGGGTCAACGCGACAGGACCTATGCGGAACCTCGTCACTAGCTGCCTCTTCGAAATTTCGAAGCTGGCTATCAAAGCTAATGCCCCCCCCCCCAACGACATCGCCCCGTGCCCTGCAGGGAACTGTGGCGGCTGTCGTGAGGGAGGAGCTGCGTAGGGCGATTTCCCAGCAGCCAGCGCCACCAGCCCCCCAAACTCAAGGAGCTTCAACGAGCCAGGGAGTACCCCAGGCCCCTGATACGCAGCAGTAGCCGCTACTACGCCCTCCTCGCTCCCTCATGGAGCTGAGGCTGAATGGCAGTCTTCCAGGGCCAGGAAGCGCAGGGGGAAGAAGAAAAAGGCCCCAACTAAGCAGGACGTGCAGGCCGAGGGCAGCGCCCCGCCTACATCTCCGCCTAAACACAAGGGCAAAAATAACTGGCACGACCACCCCACTTTCCAGGAAGCCGTTCACGGATGTTGGGGATGAACTCATGCATGTCACGACCCTTTGACGAAAATTCCCATCTCGCTTTCCATATCTCTAACTTCCATTTGTTGATAGCGGCAAGTTTTCGTTCTGTGGTGAGTTCAGCCTAAGGGGGAAAGAAGCTCCCGTTTCGCTGCCCACTTATCAACCCTGCACTCAATGGCCAAGTCAACTCGTAACTGACCAGTGACCAATTGAAGTTCTTCTGTTTATACAGTCTTATCGGCCTTGGTGATCCACAAGGGGGCAGCACTCTGGGATTGGGTCAATACTCTTTTTTGTTGACTGTTAGTTTGCTACTTCAGAAAACGGAGAAGTGGCCAATCACGCCTACATAGATGGCTTTATACTTGAGGATAGTGTGGTGGTAACACACACTTCAAGTGGCCAAAGTAATTGCACGCAATGAGGGAAACCTTGCAATGGTAGTGCCTTTAAGGGACTGGAGTTGTTGGTTGAAGTCCTACCTCTCACCTGTTTTCACTCCTAAATACTTGATGTTGAAAACGTGCACGTAGACCACTTGAATTGATCCACACTGATTTGATGGGCCCTGTTACGCCTATGTCGTATGATTCAGGTCGATATGTAATGACTTTGATCATTGACTGGAGCCATTTTACTTATGTCTACATACTTAAAGAGAAATCAGAAGCCTTCATGTACTTCAAAAGCTATGTTGCTATGGCTACTTCTCGCTTTGGAACAAAAGTTAGCAGATTGCGTTGTGATCGTGGCGGTGAGTTTACTTCTCGTCAATTTCGGTCTTTTTGTTCAGAGATTGGATGTGAGCTTGAATACACCATTAGCTACACTCCTTGCCAGAATGGCGTGGCAGAGCGTATGAACAGAACTCTTTTTGAAAAAGTGCGTTGTATGGTTATAGATAGTGGTGTCTCTAAAACCCTTTGGTCTGAAGATGTTATGTGTGCTGCGCCGCTGTCCTACAGTTGCATTGGTCAGGTAGACCCCTGCTGAGTTGTGGTACAGTTCTCGTCCGGATCTCATGTAAGAGTTTTTGGCTGCATTGCTTATGCTCGTCTTCCCTCTCAACTGATAAAAAGTAAACTTGACAGTAGAGCTGTTAAATGCCTCATGATGGGTTACTGTTCGAATGGTTACAGGTTGTGGTCTATCTCAGAACGAAAAATCGTATCTGCACATGATGTGCATTTCATTGAAGATAAATTTTCTTCCCCTGATCTTCAAGAATCATCAACATCTTCCAAGGATGACCCTCATCCCACTTATTCTAGCATGTTGCCTTCAGGCGGAGATTGTGTCAGATTTGATGGTGATTTGTCGGATGATGGTTCTCATCCAATTAACCCCACTGATACAGTGTTGCCAGTAAATGATTCTACCTCCGAGCCTACTCTTCGTCGTTCTGGACGTAGTACTAAGCGACCTGCATATTTAGACGACTATGTCACTTTTGCTGGTGGTGCAGAGGCTTTTCTGGAGGATCTCCTTCAGAATTTTGAGGATATCGCTGGCAGAGACGATAAACAACAGTGGATGGCTGTTGTTGAGGAGGAGATGAATTCCCTACTTCAGGCTAAAACGTGGACTGAGGTAGAACTGCCACCTGGTAGAAGGCCCATTGGATGTCGTTGGGTTTTTCGCATCAAAAGAAATGGCGGTGTTGCTGCTGACTCTTACAAAGCACGACTAGTGGTTCAAGGGTGTTCACAAGTCAAACATTTCGACTACACTGACACATATGCGCCTGTTGCTCATTACACAACTGTCAGAACATTTATGTCCTTGATTAGCCGCAATAACTATGAAGCATTACAAATGGATGTGAGCAACGCATTCTTGCATGGAGAACTTCAGGAGGAGGTTTATATGAAGTTACCTCCTGGCTTTCAAAAACAAAACAACAATACTGCCTTGAAGTTGAATAAAACTCTATATGGACTCAAGCAAGCACCTCGCGAGTGGAATGCAAAAATGATGGATTCCTGCACAAGTTGGATTTCTGTCCTGCCAGGCTGACCGCTGTCTTTATGTACTCCGCTCGGGTCGAAGTGTGGTCTATTTATTGCTTTATGTCGAAGATCTTTTAATGTCTGGTAATGATCTTGCCTTAATTGACCGTATTAAAGTCTCCCTAAGTGGAGAATTCAGAATGAAGGATCTAGGCAAGTTACACAGCTTCCTTGGAATAAAAATTGAAAGAAGACCTGATGGAATGATGTTGTCCCAGAGTGACTACATTCAACGTGCTCTAGAACGTTTTTCTATGGCTGACAGTACCCCAGTCAAGACCCCTATGGAGATGAAATTACCTGAAAGAGATCCACCTGCGCCAAGCATAATTGGGAAGAAACCCTACAGGGAATGGTTGGTTGCTTAATGCATCTAGCATTAGCTACTCGTCCAGATTTGTGCTTTGCTGTCTCATATCATAGTCGTGTTCAGAGTAATGCCACAGAAGCAGATTGGAAGACTTTGAAAAGAGTGCTTCGGTATCTTCGTGGTACTATTAACTTTGGAATGTTTTTTAGAAATAATTGTGACATTCCTGTTTACGGTTACGCTGATGCAAATTGGGCGAACGCAGAGGATCACAAGTCCACCACTGGGTTTGTTATGCTTGTTTATGGTAATGTAGTTTCCTGGGCTTCACGAAAACAAATCATTACAGCTCTATCTTCAACTGAAGCTGAGTTTGTGTCTTTGGTCAGTGCCTCAACTGAGCTGCTGTGGCTGTGTACACTTCTGAAGGAGTTGGACATTTTTATTGGAACCCCACGAATTTTTGAGGACAATCTACCTTGCATCAAGAGTCTACAGAAGTGGGATCAGAAGAAATTAAAGCACGTTGATATTAAATACAACTTTGTTCATGTTCTAGTGCAGAAGGGTGATTTAATTATTGAACATGTGTCTACAAGTGATCAAATGGCTGATATTTTTACTAAAGGACTGACTTTTGACAAATTTTCAATATTTAGGAATTTGCTGTCTATCCATGAAATTGAGGCAGAGTGTTGAATATTGATAACCTGATTCAATTTAATCGATATACATGTCACATACCTACTATCGATCCTTTTCTCCAAGTTGCCGCCATTTTTCTCATATGTGATTCGTCTTCCCTCATATTGCCTTCTTCCGTTTTTTTGTTTAGCGTTCTCTAATATATTACATTCGATTTCTGTCATTAAGTTTCTTCCAGACCTCCTTGTGAATATCAGCAAATTCCTTCCATTGTCTGAGTAAATGTGAGAGGGGATCCTCTTCGGGTACTAAAACGAATTGGGTCCTGGTTCTGGGCTATCTTCCCAGGAGCATGCCCATGCTACCAGGCGCGACCACGGGTTGTGGATAGTGGAACGGCCACGGCATTGTCCCCAGGGGCATGTCTGCGGCCAGCTGTGAATAAGGTCAGCATGCTGACTGAATAAGCAGCCGCGAACAATGGGCGAAACCCAAGAGATCGCAAAAGAGATCCTGAACAAAGGACTCAAGGGCAAGCGGATCTACATTTTCTCAGACAGCCAGGCCGCCTTAAAGGCCATCGCAGCCTATAGTTTTAGGTCTAAGCTGGCATGGGAATGCCTCCATGCGCTCAAGTAGCTCGGCGCCCGTAAGAGGCTCTCCCTCATTTGGGTCCCGGCTCACAGGGGGCATGAGGGCAATGAAAAGGCTGACCGCCTTGCGAAAAGGGGTACAGAATCCCTACCCATCGGGCCTGATCCACACGTGGGTCTGATGAAAAGACACCTGAACCGTCTGGTTGCTCGATGGGAGATACAGGAAAATGGCGCCCATTGGCATCGCCAGCCTCGACTAAGACAGGCGAAAAGGCTTGTCACACCTTCCTGTCAAAGGGCGAAGGCGATGCTGACACTCTCTAGACAAGATCTGAGAGTACTGATAAGCTTCCTCACCGGGCACTGCCCACTCAGATATCACCTCAACAAGATGGGCATCTCAGAGGCCGTGGAATGCAGACTCTGCGGTGAGGAGGACGAGACAGCAGAGCATATCCTATGTGAATGCCCTGCTTTGGCAGCAAACCGCTTTGAATACTTCGGTCAGGGGACCACTGAACCCCAAACTGCAGCGGACTCTGCGGTGAAGGACATACTCGGCTTCCTAAGGGGGGTGGGTATGTACGACGCCTTCTACTAAGAAAGGGCCAGCGTCACAATAGGCCCATATGCGGCCGCAGTGACAAAGGGACTTGTCCCACACGCCCTCGGGTCAAAAAAAAAAAAAAAAAAAACGAATTGGGTAGGGTCCCCCAAAATCAATGCCAGTATGAAGGAAACATTTCCCTGGACTGAGGCGTGATTTAGGAAGGTCCGCCATGTGGGGGTTGGTGGGAGAGGCCGAAAATTGAGCACAAGTCACACACTCCAAGGAATCCAATATCCCCAGTGAATAAGTGACTGAACGAGACGAGGTCCACCATGGGCTGTGGATTTATGCAGATGATCAATCAGGAGACGTGCCAGTCTGCTTTCTTTGGGGATCAGGAAAGGCCACTTGGCTTTCTCTGATATGGGAAGCCGTCCGATGAAAGAAATGGGGAAAGCCCGTACAAATTTGGGGAACACGCCTTGCCTGATATCAAATTTCGTAGTTCGTCTGGAAAATGTTGAGCCTGCGTTATTCGAATGATGACTTCCATTGCCGCCCGATATTCAGTTGACGAAAGCGGTCTCGAATGCCTTTCGAGAAATGATGAGTGGGGTTGACGCCGGTTGCGTACAAGTTGTACAATCCGTAAAATGTAGCCGACAACTCGCTGATATTTTAGAAGTGACGACGCGTTTTCCAGCACTTTGATCAGAGGTTTTGGGTCTAAATTGGAGATGAGAGCACATGTTGGAGACTCTTGAATGACAGGTATGTCTACGGGAGGCAATCTTGGTTCGTTAGGCCACTCATGAATTGGGTTAATTAGGAAGTCAGGACCGGGCCACCAAAGTTTGTGACTTAGTAGTGTAGAAGGACGTAAGCCTCGACTACCAGCGTCGGCAGGGTTGAGCTTTCCTAGTACGTGTCTACAACCAACAGTGGGGCATAATTCATGAATTTGAACTACACGGTTACAAACAAATTGTTTCAATTTGAACGGTGGAGTTTGGAGCCATGCCAGTGCCGTCATGGAATCGGTGAAGCCAGTAATTCTCGTGATGGAAGTGAATTGAATGAAGCTTTGAGAAGAATGTATCAACTTCGCTAGAAGGTGTACTGCTTCTAACTCGAGGCGGGGAATGGTCCATGGCTTCAGCGGTGCGACTTTAGTTTTGGCCCTGAGCAAGTGAACTTGAACACCACCCTCTGTCTCGACTCGCAGATACAGAACGGCCGCCATCCCTAGTTCACTGGCATCGGCGAACCCAATCAAGTTGACGTCAAGGTAAGGCGCAGGTAGGAAAAAATGAGGTATGCGGACTTGCTCTAAAAGAGGAAGTTCCCTTTCGATAATTTTCCAGCTTGAGAAAAGAGGCTTTGGAAGGAGAGTATCCAACTCCAACTTGGCCAACCAAACTTGCTGAATGAGGGCCTTCAGAGCAAAAACCACGGGGAGAAGTAGCTGTTTGGGTTGTACATCCGAGCCACCTTCGATAGTAGGCCTCTTTTTGATGCTGATACTGGAGCTGGATCGATTCGACAACAAAAGGTGTCTGTGCGCGGATCCCAACCGATGCCTAAAACCTTCGTGTCGCCTGAGGAGGAGAAGCCGTCTGGCATGTTAACCACATGCGCTTTATCAGAAAATAAAGAAGGGGAGGAACTGGCCCATTTGCCGAGTTCAAAGCCGCCGCAATTCAAGAGACACACTAACTGAGAGCACAGGGATTCTGCCTCAGACAACTGAGGAGGCGCCGGTGATGATGTCATCAATGTATGTTTCGGAGTGCAATGCCTCCGCTGCCAGGGGGTACTTATGGCCTTCATCATGGACCAATTGAGCCAAGGTGCTTAGGGCTGTGAAAGGACTAGATGACACGCCGAAGGTGATGGTTGTGAGCTGCCACTCGGTGACAGGATCCGAAGGAGAAAAACGCCAAAGGAAATGAAGATATTCCTGGTCATCCTGATGCAAACCGACAGCCCTGTACATTTGACGTACATCACATTTCACTGCAACTTTATGTGTGTGCGGAATCGACTGATAAGATCTCCAATATCCTTTTGTTTCTTTGGACCAATCAACAAGCTATAATTTAGGCTAACACCTAGGGGATCCTTCTCTGAAGGGTTAAAAACAACTCGAAGCTTCTTAGAACCCTGAGGGTGCTTATGGCCTTGCATCACTCCATGGTGAGTCATGAGATATTCCATCGACTTTTCTGCTCTAACCATATGACCTTGATCAACGTAATCTCGAAAACAGGTGACATACTGATCTCGAAAGAGGAGGTCTTGATCAAATTGATGCTCAAGGCGACGAAGTCGTTTAAGAGCTCTTCCTCGCGTACTACCCAGTACAGGATGTTATTGACGAATGGGAGGCGAGCTATGTAACGACCAGATTCGTCCCTAGAAATGGTATTCTGAAAGTGCAATTCGCACTCGATTTCTGCCTTTGATAGCTGTCGAGGAACGTTGACTTCTTCTTGCTCCCAAAATGCGCGAATCGTTGCATCCAGATTGTGAATGGATGGAGGTTTGGAGATGGAAACAAGAAGTGAGTGGAAGGTCTTTGGTGTTGGTTCGAGGGAAATAGATCCCATGATGACATAGCCGAACAGAGTGGGAACAGCACATGGGTATCCTTTGAGTGGCTTCGCATTATCTAAAGTGGAATGTAGAACAGCTCGGATTCCGAGGAGATGGTTCACTGAGCCTGGTGTGAC
Source organism: Pachypeltis micranthus (assembly GCA_020466155.1). Classification (NCBI taxonomy): domain Eukaryota; kingdom Metazoa; phylum Arthropoda; class Insecta; order Hemiptera; family Miridae; genus Pachypeltis; species Pachypeltis micranthus. Next base: position 47,723,849 of record CM035770.1, on the reverse strand, counting down.
GAAGTCAGGATCTGCCAATCTTATATAGGAGAATTTTGACAAAAGTTGGTGTGAAAGAGGGGAAGTAGGTAGATCCGAGGAATAATAGCCGCATCCAAATACAAGGCTGAATTTGGATCATGGCGAGAGGCTAGTTTACAGGAGATCAAGCCTCGAACCTTGGGGTGGACTGTAGACTGACCGACGCCGGATATTTCAATGGAATATTCCTTCGGGGTAAGGCTAAACGATCTGCTAGAGCGGAGGTGATGAAATTGGCCTGACTGCCAGAATCGAACACCAAGCGACAGAGGTGAGGTTTTCCCGTTACGTCCCAAATCGTTACTGTGGCTGTTCCTAAAAGAGCGACGACATTTGATGAAGGAGGAGGACAAATATTTGCTAAGGCCACCGTTTCTGAACTGCCTGTCGTAGTGGTGACGGGTGTGCCTTCAGCTACCCTGGGGTCCGAAGAATCTTCTGATGTAGTCCGCTCTCCTGGGTGAATGAGGGAGTTGTGTGATTTCCGGTGACAGATACGACACGAAAAATTGGATTTGCATTGCGAAATAGGATGCCTTGCAAAACAGGCGTAGCATAACCGCATGTCCTGTACAAAGGATTTGCGCTTGGGAACAGTCATTGAAAGAAAACGCTCACACTTAGAGAGTTTTTGGTGGTTGAGTTTGGAACAGCACTGACAAGAAGACGTCGACGACGATGTTGAGGACGGCGAGCGTGAGGACAATTCAGTTGAGGAATTATTCGTGAGCAAAACTTTAGTGCCTGACTTTCGTTCCTTACTCGAATAACTGGAGAGAGCCATGGGAGAACCACTGAACTGATGAACCTTAACTGGGGCATTAAGGAGGTCGGAGATCAGACTCTGATTGCGTAAATATTGCGAAAATTGACGAAAAGTAGGGAAATCGTTACCTAATTGAGGGTCCTCGAATCCCTTCCTAGTTTTTGTGTCTAAAAGGCGAAGGCCGAGGTGTAACAGGATAAAATCTGATAGATCGGGGACAAATCAAAATACAAATCTTCGAATTCGCTGGCGTATTTATCAGAACCCGAAGGGAGTTCTGGGTTTGCCGCATGGATAATTTCTAATTCGTCTAGGACCCTATTAAATTCAGAAAAGAGCGCTGGAAGATGTTCAACTCTTATTAGAAAAATGTCAAGTTTTTTTGGAAGGGACACAATCATCCGATGAGTAGTCTGTAGCCGATCGAAGAACCGTTTCTTCTTTTCCAGGAATCGACAGTGTAGTACGGTTGGATCGTCTTCCATTGCGGCGTAAACAAAGGAAGGAGCGGAGAACACCGGAATCGGAAGACGCAGCGACGAGTGTGAGCGAACGAGGAGCGGAGGGGGTTAATTTGAGGCGGGAACGAGGCTCCGATCTGATTCCGATAATCAAAGGAGAGGGGATGTGGGGGGAAGACGATGGATGTAACAGGGGTCCCCACTACACTCGATTGCAAGATTTTTCCTGTCCTACTAACTAAACCAAAGGCAGTGAATCTCCTCGAACACCAGATAATTCGAAAATTAAGAAAATTATCCGGCCCGCTAGAACCACTATATTTATGTGCAGTACCTAATCGGAATCCTATTGAAGGATGAATTGTAGAGACTGCACAGCGCTGAAATATTATCGGTTGCTGGTGTTCGTTACACAGAGCTCAAACCAAATGAACATGTATAACTGATGAGGGTTAGTTACCTGGAGATGAAGGCGACTCCGTTTCCCGTCGACGGGCTTCTAGTGCAGTCAAGATCGCTCAAAATTTTGAGACGGACTAAAGGTGGGGAAGAGGAAAACGGAAGAGCAGAAGGAAAAGGTGGAAGGGAGCAACAACAGAAAATACACGCATCGACATGAACTCTGTGCAGGGCGACCGATAACAAAACCAAACATATCTCATTCACGGTACTCAAAAGTAACTGCATCGTGAAACTTAATAAAGGTAACACACGTTGTACATAGGTTTATGCATGCGCAGGAGCAGCCCGATAATATCTGGAATGTAAAACACAGTTCTTCCCTGTGAAGAATTGAACTTTACTTAGCTCACACGACCTTTCGATTCGATCACTACATTACTATCATCAGTTTTGTTAGCCGATTCCATCCCTTAAGTTCCCGCTTGTGATAATAGAAGCGGTTCCAAATCTTATAGGCATGAAATTATGCTGTATTTCAAAGAAATTGCAAAAGGATTGTATTCTACTTCTGACAACTAATTCTACTACGGTTGATTAGCTCGTATGGATGATAATTGACCAATTTGGCGGACGATTAACGCTCAAATGAAGTGCACTAACGACCGTCTTGACCTCCAACGAGCAGTATTTTAATTGAGGTCTTTTAGTGTCTTATGTCCTTGGGACTTACCAACATCATGATAAAGTTTCGAAACAAAAATCCCGACTCGAATCATATTCCAATGACATAATTCTCACCATTCGTCTCATTACGCGCAGTACCCTGAGGGATGTTAGCAGAGCTCTTCCTACCATAAAGCCCAACAAATCTACTGTGCCAGAAAGAATAGAAAGCAAAATGCTAAGGAAGGAAGAGCGGAATTTCTCCAGCGGCCTCCTTAATTTATTTATTGGCTGCATGACGGACAGTTCCCCACTCAGTTGTCACTCTTCACAAGGGAGGCGACCGCAATCAGTCAGAGATCATGGGTCATCATACCGCTCAGCCTTCTTTCCATATTAGGCAAAACATTAGAAATCTTGATGTTGCATTCCCTCAAAGGAGTCTTTGGCCGCAACCTCAAAGGCAGGCAATGCGGGTGTACCAAAGGAAGGTCCACGGTGGATCTCATTGTCGAAAGTCGGCGTGTTTCCCTGCTGGTACTGGCTAAGTCCCGTGCGGGGTTGCTGCTCCCTCATCGGGTGCCTCCCCAGGTGGCAGATAGGGGGATGCTTCCCAGATATGGGTGGTACCGGGGAAATCAAATACCCGGGGCAGACCAAAACCAGCCTGGGGTGGGGCAGCAGCCATCCCAGTAACTATTTGGGGCGGAGGCTATGGATGCTTGAATGGCTCAAATTGGGCGACCCATAGGCGGAGATGGATCATCGGTACGGCTGTGGCACTGCGATGTGGAAGGCAAGTTAGGAAACCACCAACTTATTCCTCCTGAGGATAGTCCTTTTTGCAAATCTCAATGAATGACGAGTGAATCCAACGGCCCCGAGTACCGGCGCTCCTTAGATGGAGCAGGGGTGCGAAGAATCTCCGGACTCGCGATTTCAGAGAGAGAAGTTAAAGTGAGAACCTGGAACGTCCGCAGTTTATAGGAAGCGGGAAAGATAGACAACTTGGAGCAGGAAACGAAGAGGCTAGGTGTCGATATTCTTGGATTATCTGAGGTTCGATGGCCTGGTGCCGGGAAGTGCGAACGAGATGAATCGGTACTGTATTACTCAGGTAGCCGTGAGAGTAGCCATCCGAGTGGGGTAGGGATAATGGTCAAGAAGGTGCTCGTGGGCAATGTGTCCAACTTTTTGCCGGTGTCGAATCGAATCATGTTATTGCAGCTCAAAGGGAAGCCTGTTAATGTAAACATTTTACAGGTATACGCACCTACGGCGGATAAGCCTGACGAGCAGATAGAGACGATGTACAATGAGCTGGCAAATGTCCAACAGATGATGAAGAGGCACGATATAAACATATATCTTGGTGATTTCAATGCCATAATTGGTGAAGGTGCTGTGTCGGGAATCGTGGGCCGGTTTGGTCTGGGAGTCCAGAACGGACGAGGAGACCGTTTGGTTGAATTTTGCCAAGAATCGGACCTGGTCGTGTGTAATACGTGGTATAAGCTTCCAAAGCGGAGACTGTACACGTGGAAATCACCCCAGGCCGGCAGTGAGCGAGTAGTTCGTAATCAAATTGATTACGTTTTGATCAATAAGCGCTTTCGGAATGCAGTCATGAAGCAGGGAATCAGATGAATCAGGCTGTCGGGAGAATAAGTGTTTCTGATATAGATAGTGCATGGCTTGAGTTCAAATCTGCTATTAATGGGGCTGCAAAGGACCATCTGAGCTCGGCAATCGAACCAAGAAAGAAGTGGATGACAGATGACATACTTCGAATGTTGGAACAAAGGCGCCTGCTGAAGAACAGGGATGACTGAGCGTACAAGGCACTGCAAACCCGTATTCGAGCCGCAACTCGTCGCGCAAGGGAGGACTGGTTGGCATCTCAGTGTGCTGAGATTGAATATTTGGATGAAATTCATGATGATTTCAACCTGCATAAGAAGGTAAGAGAACTTGAGCAGGTGGCACGATTCAAGTACTTGGGGCAATGGGTAGCGGAGACGTGGTCGTTGGAGGGGGAGTTGCGCGGCTGAATCGAAATAGCGCGTGGGGCGTTAAACAACATGCGTAGTATATTGTGTCGCCGGGATTAAGTTTCGCGTTGCGCTGGCGAGTTGTTAAGTGCTACGTGTGGTCTATACTTCTGTATGAGGTAGAGACGTGGACATTGAAGGCCAGGGACATGAATCGGCTAGAGGCTTTTGAAATGTGGCTGATTCGGCGTATGCTGAGAATCCCCTGGACTGCAAGACTCCGCAATGACTACATCCTCCAACAAAATTCCCTGAAACGTGAACTGTTGATGACTGTAAAGAGGTGCAAAGTGTCGTACTTGGGGCATGTCTTGCGTGGGCCCAAGTACAGTTTTTTGCAGACAATAATGATGGGTAAGATCAGTGGACGTAGGGGAGTGGGGCGGAAGCGCGCGTCATGGTTGCCGAACATACGTAGCAGGACGGGAATTAACCGAGCAGCCGTTTTGTTTCACCTGGCTCAGGACCGTGAGAGATTGGCAGAATTGATCGCCAACCTTCGATGATGGAGACGGCACTTGAAGAAGAAGAACTGGCTAAGTACGTCGTAGCAGTTCTGATTGACATCAGGGGAGCGTTTGACAACCTTTGGTGGCCAGCGCTCTTTAATGCGCTGAAAAAATTATAATAATTGTGGGGAATCCCCCGCAAACTGTACTTACTCGTCAGAAGTTACCTGACAGACTGAACTGCTACGATCGAATGCAGGTATGTCTCCACCCAGAGAAAGATTGAGAAGGGGTGCCCACGGGGGTCTGTCCTTGAACCAGCATTCTGGAATGCCTTCTTCGAGGAAACAGACTACGAGCCGTACGCCTACGTGGACGACTTGACTGTGCTGATCTTTCTTCGCCAAATCGAAGAAAAACACCACCAACTGCTCCGCACTGTCACCCAGCAGTGCAAGCATGTCAAGATGCAGGTGGAGTGAGAAAAAACCCAGGTAATCCTATTGAAAGGAAAAGTGAATAATCCACCCTCAATTCGCTTTTTCGGCCACACTCCTCCTTGGAAAGCACGTCAAGTATTTAGGAGTGAATACAGGGGGCTTCAACCAACACTTCCAGTCCTTCAAAGGGACTACCATTGCATGCAATTACTATGGCCACTTGGGGTGTGTGTTACCATGACACTATCCTCATGTGTAAAGCCATCTATGTAGGCGTGATTGGCCACTTCTCCGTTTTCTGAGGTAGCAAACTAACAGTCAACAAAAGAGAGTATTGGCCAAATCCCAGAGAGTCGCTCTCCTGTGGATCACCAAGGCCGATAAGTCTGTACCAACAGAAGCACTCCTGGTGATCACTGGTCAGTTAACAGTTGACTTGGCCATTGAGTGCATGGTTGATAAGTGGACTGTGAAACGGGAGCTTCCCCCGCTTTGGGCTGAACTCCGTGCAGATCTCACCACAGAATAGAAACTTGCCGCCTTCAACGAATGGGCGTTAGAGAAATGGCAAGCAAGATGGGAATCCTCGTCAAAGGGACGTGACATGTATCAGTTCTTCCCCAACATCCGTGAACGTCTTTCAAAAAGCGAGTTGGGCCAGATCATGGGACATGCGTGGGTCCACTTCTCTCAGCTTCTGGAGAGCCCACGAGCGTTTCTGACCTTTGGTGCAACGGACTGGGTAGCCTACGCCCATCTTGCAGAGGATACTGACCGAGCCCCTCTTAACACCAGTTAGGAAATGGACACTGCAGTGAACACACTCTCTGAGCGGGTTAGGGACTGCACAAGAGAGGCAGTCGCAATTGAAAAATTATTAAAGACAAGAAACAAACATTTCAGTCACAAACGAAAAAAATCATGAGCATTTCGTTTTTCTTTAATAAAAGATAAATTCAACATGTTGTCATGCTTCAATCAACATGTGTTTCAGCCAGGATTCGAAAAAGAATAATTTAGTGTAGACGCCTACTTCAACAGTCGCCACATGCAGGCCACCCCCACGATTTATACAGCACCCTTGTGGCCACAAGAAATAGGGGCTCATATTAGAAGTGTCAAGAACCTCCAGGGGGTCACCAGCTGTGCACCCCCAATAGCTGAGAGGCTTCCTTGACCCCCATCAGCTCATTCGCTCATTGGGCAGTTTTTTTTTTAGCACAGTGGCTCTGGGCCTCCATTGGACTGCGTCCTACTGGTGTGATGGCGGGGGGGGGGAGGCACACAACTTTCCTTAGCTCAACGTCAATTCATTTTGTACATTGCTAATTCTATTTAATCAATTCATTCAGTTCATTTGAACTTGGTCAAACAATACGTCACAGCAGCAGGAAGCGGTAGCGCCTACAGTTCTGGAATTTATTGTGCTGCTCATACTCATAGCAGGACCATTATTGAGCAATTGGTAAAAATAAAATTAATGAAGCTGTAAACACGAATTTTTACTTTCCTTGGCTCTACAAGGTAGAAAGGAAAGTTATGTAATCGGCTGAATAAAAAATTTTTCTTCAGATCTTTATGTTTCAGACCCTCCTGAGTCCGAAAAACAGTGTACCCTGTCGCCACACTGTGCTCACCCTGCAGTTGAAGGTCCAGAATTCCACTGTCGTACTCCCTGCGTGTACGTATGAGCCGGACTTAAAGGGACACAACTTACACTTCTTCCACATACATGACACACTGGGAACCCCCTACCTTGAGCTGAGATCGCGGAACACACCCCCTGCAGGAAGGGAGACAGAATCCTACTGCGGTATCCTCTGCGTGGCCTAAAGATCGGCCTTAAAGGGGCTTAAACCTCATGACACGGACATACACAACATATTCCAGATACAAAATACACTGCAACGGCTTGCGTGGCAGAACACATTGACTTAAAACACTCATAATGAGCGAAAGACAGTTTTGGAAGTAGCTCACTAACATCAACGAACGATCCTCTATGTAGGTGCGGCCTTTGGAATGAGGTGGGGGAAAAACCAGGTTTGAGCGTTCCTGGGGCGGCTGATAGCGTGTGTCCCGCTCACCACATCACCAGTGGCCGAGGGCTGACGCTGAGCAGCAGCTGAAAAATCCTTCATGCGTCTTAGCCCCGGTGGGTGGCTGGACTGGTAGCTGCTGCGCATGTGGGGGTCTCCCTTTGACCCTCAACGGACCAGCGAAAGGGGCTAGAATCAATATGCCTGAGGGGGAGCTTCCAAGACACCGCTTCGAGCACCTCTTGCTCATAACACTAACACGCACAACAAATGAACTCACAAGGATACACTATTTCAACTAACTATACCAAACTATATCAGTCTGCTTCTATAATCCCCCCCCCCCAAATTAGTTAAACCAATATGACAAAGTCAATTGAAACAACAGCTGGTAATAAAAACGCCACCTGCGCCTCTTCCTCAGGCTCGCCAAGCTCAACCCCTCCCACTTCAGACGATGAGCAACCCACTCATCGTCCAAACAAACAAGGGAGGAAAAAACCGGGCAAACGGCGTTCATCCGCAGCTTCCCCCCCTAGTAGCCAGGGCAACCTACACCAGGAGCTACTAGACACCCTGTGGACCCCAACCTGTCGGACATGGAGCAGATTTTTACGTACGTCCAAATTATCCACAGCTAGCTGGCACGGAAGAGGGTCAATGCGACAGGACCTATGCAGCACTAGCTTCCTCTTCGAAATTTCGAAGCTGGCTATCAAAACTAGTGCCCCCCCAACGACATCGCCCCCTGCTACTGCACCCCTACGAGAAACTGTGGCCACTGTTCTAAGGGAAGAGCTGCGTAGGGCATTGCCCAGCTGCCAGTGCCGCCAAGCCCCCCAAGCTCAAGGAGCTGCAACAAGCCAGGGTAGTACCTCAGGCCCCTCGTATGCAGCAGTAGCTGCTACTGAGCCCTCTTCCCTCCCTCATGGAGCCGAGGCTGAATGGCAGTCTGCCACGGCCAGGAAGTGCAGGGGAAAAAAGAAAAAGGCCCGAACTAAGCAGGACATGCAGGCCGAAAGCAGCGCCTCGCCTACGTCTCTGCCCAAAAACAAGGGCAAAAATAGTAGCCTCCACCGCTTACCAAACTACCCCCATAAAAACCCACAACAAAACGTGGTAGAGGTTAGGCGTACATGTGAGGAAGGAGAGGCTGGTCCCTCTACCCCTGATGCAATGGAAGCGCTGATGCAGGGTGTCCCTGCCACAGACCTCCAAGCACTGGGCGTCCGAGTGCTTGACATCCACACTGCAGTAGGAGGTGGCGCTGTCATTAGGACGGGAATGCCGGATATGGCCAAGGCGCTTACAAGCCATGTCTCCATGAAGGAGGAGTTAAAGCTACAAGCATCAGCCCCCCTGGGTTGCTTCCCACGCCTGCTATTGTGCGATGTGCGGACCGACCTACAAAATGAGGACTTGGCCCAACAAGTTGTTGAGTACAACCCTGCGTTAGGCCTGCAGCCGCAGGACGTCCGGCGAGGTGTATATAGAGCTGCTCACCTCAGCAGATCAACTTGGTTGTTGCCGACGACCCCACAACAGAGGCAACCTATGATGGTCCGGAAGGAAGGTCGTGTATAAACGTCACAGCCGTGTCTCACACCCTGAGTGATCACATGGTTAACGACTATGCCATCACAGATGACAACATCCTTTGCAAAGACGCGTGTGAAAAGCGATTCCACACCAAAAAGGCTGACTAGCCACGATTCTGTAGGGTACTGGAACGTGAACTGAGTGCTGCAGACACCGACCTGATAGTGCAAGCTGCCACACCAGAAGAGGTGGCCAGCAAGCTGGACATATTTACCACAGCACTGCACTCTGCTGGGTTAGCTGTACTTGGGCAATAGAAGCACAGGGCGATCAAAGTCCCATGGTGGACTGAGGAACTTTATCCCCACAAGCAAAGTGTGAATAGAGTCGGAAGGATGTACCAAAACACTCGTGACCCTGATACCAGAGCCACCCTCCGAACTGCCTTCATCCAAGAGAAGAAGGCCTTCCACGGCGCCATCAAACGAGCCAAACGGAGAGGCTGGCGAAATTTTGTGGTTACGGAGAGCTCTGAGAACCCATGGGGCAGACATTACAAGTCCTTCATAGGGAAAGCAAACGTAGAGCAGGTCTTAGCTGCGATGCAAAATGAGTCAAGCTGGGCCTGCAGCATCGAAAGTTCACTGAAAACCCTCCTTGAGAAGGCGTTCCCCGATGACCAAGTAGCTCGAGACACTGAAGCCCAGAGGGCAGCAAGGGAGCTGATCATGGACCCTATGAACGAGCCTGACATCCCATTGTGGACAACTGGTGACCTTGGCAAGGCCCTTGCGACCTTAAAGCCGAACAAATCTCCTGGGCCAGATAAAATAGAAAGCAATATGCTAAGGAAGGCTGAGTGGACAATCTTCAGCGGCCTCCTTAATTTATTCAATGACCCAAACACCCAATGGTGCGAGCATGTCAAGATGCAGGTGGCTGAGGAACAAAACCCAGCTAATCCTCTTGAAAGGAAATGTGAATCCCCACAATACGTTTTGGCGGCCACAGGCTCCTTCTTGAAAAGCTCGTCAAGTATTTAGGAGTCAATATAGGTAAGAGGTGGAGTTTCAACCAACACCTCCAGTTCCTTAAAGGCACTACCAGTGCAAGGTTTGCCTCACTGCGTGCCATTACTAAGGCCACTTGGGTGTGTGTTACCACGACACTAGCAAGCCTATAACCATTTTGCAAAGAAGGTGATGGCTAAGAAAGGTGGTCATAGTTGATCTGTCCTTTTGAAAATGCCACCCAAGTAAATAGTTAGATCAGGTACCTAGGAAACTAGATTAAGAACTCCTCCCAGATGGTAAGGGATTCCTCAGGTGGTCACCTCCTTGCGGTCACAGACGGGCAACAGCTCTCTACCCGGAGACTGGCTAACGACCAAATAGCTGCCGTACCTCCACAGGTCTGAGTTCGGTGGATGCTGCAGGAGCCGGCCTCTTGCATATTAGCGAAACAGCAACTTCCATGACTGATATAACCCTCGTCGAGGGTTTAGGTACAGTCATCAAATAAGGAAACAGACCTGTGTTTCCTTTCCGAACTTGATATCTCGCCCGCAGGTTACTATGGGACGCCAAAATAAGGGTTTGAACAAAATCCTTCGGAAGTTAACTATAGTTATCATAGTGGTCAAAACACCAAATTTTCTTTCTCAAAAATGGCTGCAACTATTTTGATTAAATTGTTTTACGTTGATAGCTCTCAATAATCCAAATGTACCATAAAATTTGCATTTGTGGGAAAATGACGAGAGCAGCACAATAAATTATCAAATCTTTTGACGAAAAGTGTTTTAAGCGCAGTTTTTTCCTTATAAACTCCGCTGGAATGTTAGTAGAATGTTAAGAAAAATTGGTATCGTAGTCCAATTCAATACCTGAATTCAAACGCGAATGTTTGAAAACGCTCATGAGATAGATGGGTCTCACTCCAGAAATTCTTGAATTTCAATTACCACCGTTTCGCGTACTACCAGCTCTAACAGTTATTACCCAATAACTCTGCCAAAGTGATTACTATCCTTCTTCAACAAAATGCGTGTTTACAGTCTCATTAATTCTGTGTGTACCAATTGCTCAATAATGGTCCTGCAATGAGTACGAGCAGCACAATAAATTCCAGAACTGTAGGTGCTACCACTTCCTGCTGCTGTGACGGGTTGTTTGTCCAAGTTCAAGTAAACTGAGTGGTAAATGAATTGGTTAACTAGAATTAGCCATGTACTAAGTGAATTGTTGTAGAGCAAAGGAAAGTTGTGTGTTGCAACGCACCAGACACTCTTCAAATACAATTGAATACACGAATTTCTAACACTATTGATATTTGTATTCAATAGCTGTTCACTTATGTTTACTAGCAGAATGATTTCAGATCATCTCCTCTCTAATTTTCGCCAAAGTTTATTGTCGGGTACATACCAGCGGCGCAATGTACTGTGTTACATATTTAAATTTTTTTCAATAAATTTTTTCTCAATAACGGCTCTAACGATTTTGATCACGAATTTCTTATTTTGCTAACTCTCAATAAGGCAACTATTACATTAAATCCCCATTTGTGGGAAAATGACGAGAGCAACACTAAATTACCAAAATGTTCGACGTAATCGATTTTAGAGTCGTTTTCCCCCTATAAACTCCGCTGGAATGTTAGTAGAAAGTTAAAGATAATTGTTATTGTAGTCCAATCCAATACCTATAGGGTGAGTATTTAAAAACGCTCATGAGGTACAAGGAGCTCACTACTGAAATTCCTGAATATCAACTACCGCCGTTTCGCTTACTACCAGTTCTAACAGTTATTACCCAACAACTCTGCAAAAGTGATTACTATCCTTGTTCAAAATATCTGGTGCGTTGCAACACACAACTTTCTTTAGCTCTACGTCAATTCACTTTTTACATGGCTTTGTCCACTTAATCAATTCATTTATCACTCAGTTCATTTGAACTTGGTCAAACAACACTTCACGGCGGTACATTAATGAGGCTGGGAACACTATTGTTTTGAAGAGGACAGTAACCATTTTTGCAGAGTTATCGAGTAAAACTGCTAGAACTGGTAGTAAGCAAAACGGCGGTAGTTGAAATTCAAGAATTTCTGGAGTGAGCCCCATGTGTCTCATGAGCGTTTTTGAACACTCACCCTATAGGTTTCGGATTGGACTACAATACCAATTTTCTTCAACTTTCTACTAACATTCCAGCGGAGGTTATAGGAAAAAAACCGCGCTACAAACGCTTTTCGTCAAAAATTTTGATTATTTATTGTGCTGTTCTCGTCATTTTCCCACAAATGCAAATTTTATGGTATATTTGGCTTATTGAGAGCTATCAAAGTAAACAATTTAATCAAAATTGTTGCAGCTATTTTTGAGAAAGAAAATTTGATGTTTTGATCACTATGATAACTATAGGTAGCTTTCGGTGGATTTTGCTCATACCCTTATTTTGGCGTTCCATTGTAACCTGCGAGTAAGATATCAAGTTTGAGCTGATTTGGTACGGTGGTTTTTTCTAAAAATCGTTCAGACACACAGACCATTATCCCGAATAGTGTTTTTCGGACTCAGGAGGGTTTCAAAAACGTAAATATTTATTTATTTATTTGAGTTAGCACTTTCATAAAAAAGATACATAAAAGAAAATTAACAACATTCTGTTAAAGAAAACGACACTTGATATCTTCAGTACACATACACTTCCAACGTGCCCACGGAAGGCTAAGTCCACATGAACTTGTGTTCTTCCGTGGAGTCGCATTAAAACAAATCAATTATTCAGCAAGCTAGCAATCAGTTTCTGAAGGAATCACAAATAAGTTAAATCCTAATTATACGAGTTCAATAATATGTTTGAAATATGTTTTTTTAATGCCAATACATTCTTAAAATCACTTAAGCTAGTTTTATTTTCATTAAAAAAATTCAGAGCAACAACATAAGCGCATCTCTTGTACATTGCAATATTTATTTTAGGCAGTCTTATGTTTGACCTCCCTACCGTTCTCGTTCCGTATGTACCCGTACAAATGTTTTCTTCGTCTATTCCCGTTTTATATACAAAAATAACAAATAAACCCTTCAGAACAAATAAATCAGGTATGCACAGTGTTCTAAAATCTCAGTATAACCAGTTTGTATGGTATCTGGAGGGCCTCCCTAAAATAATTTTAAGAACAGTGTTTTGAACTGTCTGAAGTACTCTTAAACGCGTTTTCGTAGCACCTCCCCAAGCACTTATACCATAGTTTAATAATGAAGAAACCAGACGACAATAAACCATTTTTAAATAATAAGGGCTCAGGAAACCTCCCAAAGTCTTGAAGACATAAAACAGCTTACGCAGCTTTTTAGCCAATGTATTTATGTGCAGCTCAAAAGTCAATTTGGAATCAAAAACCACGCCAAGATAATTACAAGTCTGAGAAAATGGAATGGGTGGGCACCCACAGGTACCATTCCCATCACATCCATAAGAATGAGGTTGAATCTTCTCATCCAATAACAATCCTCTTCGTGAGTTACCTGAGAATCGAACAATTGACGTTTTATCTATATTGAGACACAAATGGTTGTAGTCCATCCAAGTCCTGATAATATTCAAGTCGTGACCCCCAAACCTCAGTAACTCATTATAATTCCTCGAGCAACAAATAATAGCTGTGTCGTCAGCAAACCCAAAAACCCTACTACTCAAATTCAAGTTCATCAATTCGTTAACATACAGAAGGAAAAGTATTGGCCCGAGAACTGTACCTTGAGGGACACCCCAATTTATTCGAATAGTTGAGCTGAAACTGTTTCCAATTCGAGTCACCTGCGAACGGTCAGTCAAGTACGATTTCATAAGCTCATACGGTAACCCCCTTATGCCACATTGATGTAGTCGATGTAACAACGTACCATGGTGCAGAGAGTCAAAGGCCTTACGAACATCAAGGAACATTCCTAATACAAAAAATCCCTCATTGCATTTTTCAGTAATGAATTTATACATATCAAATAATGCGTGTTCCGTACTTAACTCTTTCTGGAATCCAAATTGCCTCTCAGAAATAATTCTATTTGCCTTAAAAAAGGTCATGAGTCTTGTCTTAATGCATTTCTCCAAAATTTTGGATAGCGATAACGTTAAAGCGATAGGTCTATAATTACTCATCACTTTCCTATCACCACTCTTAAATAGTGGTATTACTATGGCTTTTTTAAATAAGGAAGGATATACACCAGATGTAAACACCAAATTAAAAACAAATGCTAGAGGTATTGCGATATGGGCTGCTAGATATTTAAGCATCGAGTTCGTTATGTTGCCAAAATTGTGAGTACTAGGCTTGTTAAGCTTCAGTAAGTACTTCTCGATTTCTGTGGAATCGACAGGAGTCAGAAAGAAAGATTTTACAGGAGCATTGCACGATCTTATTTTCTCCGTAAGTAGGTTTAAAGACTCTACAGAAGGACACTGTACATCTGCTTGAGTCCTTGCTCCCACCTTTGCAAAATACTCATTAAAATGCTCCGCTATATCATCACTATTACTATATTCAATTCCATCGTCTCCTGTTATACGACAACCTACATTTTCTTTACTATGTTTAATGTTAGCTGCAACTTTAATTGTCTCCCAGATTGACCTCATATCTCCTTGTGCCTCCTTAATTAATTTTCCAAAAAATAAGTTTTTAGCTTTTCTAATTAAAAATTTAGTAAATTTCTGTAACGACTGAAATATTGCTTTAAATCAACATTAAACGGCTGAGTTTTCAATTTTCTCTTGATTTTATCTCTATTTCTGATGGAAACTACAATCCCAGCAGTTACCCACGACTTCAGTTTCTTAAATTTAGAACCCCCTCGAGGCGCAACTTCCTTCGAACAAAGCGAAACATGCTTCCCCAGAATACCCAGGAAAATTCCGATTGCCTTGTCAACGTGAGATTCACGGTATACCCCTTCCCATGTCTCACAAGCAATTAATATTTTTAATTTATCCACGTTAACAGCGTTTACCGCGCGAGGAGGGTCTGATTTTTGTTTGTTCCTATTTACGATCAGTGACAGCCCTGCCAAGGTCATCGAATGATCAGTTAGACCACTGTCATAGACAATACCACAACTGTCTTCCACTAAGCAACCTCTGACAAATATATGATCCAGACATGTCTTCGACCCTGGTCTTGTCCATTTATTTATGAACTGTACAAAGCCGCACTGAGCCATAATATTCAGGTAACTATTATTTAATAGTGAATCACTTAGGGTATTAATATTTATATCACCCCCAAAGACACCTATAGAGAAACCACTAGAATACCTCCTCAAACTTTTATCAAGATTTTCTAAAAAACGAAATGGATCCCGAGCAGGCGACCTGTAAATTGCTAGTATCATCCCTTTTAAGTTGAACCATGTAAAAGCAACCAAGACGGAGTTACATTCCTCAATGCAATCTAACGTGATACCATCCACTACCAAAGCATCATGAATATATATAGCTACTCCCTCAGCTATATTAACATGCGATGAACTATGAAATACCTTATAGCCCGGTAAATCAAAATTAAACAAACTGTCATTCCAGGTTTCCGATAATATAATGATGTGAACGGAACAATCAAATGCATTTAACAAAGCCCTAAAATGATCAAAATTCCTTTTCATGCTTCTAATATTTTGACTCAAAACTGTAAGTCCATTGACCATTGATATTGTAGAACTTACTTGTTCTACGGTATCATATTCCGCTGTAAGAACCGAATTGAAAGAAATCAAAAAAGAGTCAGTTTCATCCATAGAAAAAATTTAAAAAATGAGTGTGTGCAACTGCGACCAAAAACTTGACTTAGTACAATCCAAAAATATTAACCTATTGAATTTACATCCTCCATATTCCTAATCCTTACAGCTCGTTCGCCCTCAGCTTTTCTTGTGTAAATGTTGAAATTCTTGGTCCAGACAAATCGTACACCGCTCGCCGCCGCCTTCTGCTTAGCTCGACGAAGCAAAAATGCCCGAAAACCGGTCAAGTTCTCGTTTATATAAACACGCGTCTCAGGCCACGATGCATGAAGTCGATGAGCCACCAGGTCTCTTCGTTGTTTAGCACTGTTAACAAGGTTCTCTCTCATCTGTTCCGACTTCAATGTTACCAAGATCTTCCTGGCCCGATCCGAGGTTGCCATCCCCACACGCATGGCCTGTTGAACATCCACCTCAAGACTCAGTATGCCCGCGATGTTCCTTACGATTTCCTGACAATTCTCATTCTTTGTCTCGGGGACTCCGTGAATCTCAACATTCATCCTCCGTGAATTCTGTTCCATATTATCAACCCTAACATGAAGGCTACCAACTTCTTCCCTCAACTGTTTATTTTCAGTCTCCAACTTATTCACATTAGCTTTCATTTTCTCCATCTTCACAACAAAATCATCGAATTTGGCGTTCATGAATTCGACAGACTTTTTTAACTCTGCGAGTTCCTTTGGTACAGCTGCAAGTTTATCGATCTTCACTGTCAAGCTTTTTAATGCTACATGAACCATCTTCAAGTTAAATTCTTCACTTGCCTCTTCCTGACTTCTACCCTCAGAACCAGTATCATCCCCAGAATCACTTTCTTCCGAAGCTACATTATCCTTACATTTACCGTTCTTGCACAAGTCACATAGCCATTTCGCTTTTAATTCTTTGTTTAGTTTTCTATAGTTCTCGACCGTTTTAAGGCGAGTACATGATGGATGATATGAAGCTCGGCATGAGCTACACATAGCCGTCTTTTTAGGCGAGTGAAGCTCGCGGGAACACTTTTTGCAGCCCATAGTCCGAAGTTCACGAGTACGATATTCAATAGGTAGGCCACCGAAAACACTCCTCGATGAATGAGACGGAAAGAAAGAAAGAAAAAAAACCGATAAAAGGACAGAGAATAAGATAAGCGAGCGCCGGCTTCCGAGATGCTATCGCGACCGGAACTAGATCGAGACTGAAACGTAAAGACTGGTTTGAAACGTAAAGATCTGAAGAAAACTCAAAATTTTTTTTCAGTCGATTACATAACTTTCCTTTCTACTTTGTAGAGCCAAGAAAAGTAAAATGAAGAACGTTCAACCAACAAACGTAATTGATGTCAATTATGAATCCCTCATTTCTACTTCGTTAGGCAAAGGAATTACTTCTAACCGAGGATTTTTGATGCTTGTAAAATTTCGGGCACACGTTGCTAATTGCAGTTGAACCAACAACCTTTTAAATACCTTGGCTGCGATAGCCAACCGCGATAGCGAACGGCGATTTATCAAAAGTATGAGAAAAAACACTATATAAGTACAATCGCTTTGGAAATTCACTGGCTACTAAATGGACTGCTAGCCAGTAAAGCCGTTAACGATGTTGCTCGTTTATCTTGGTCTATTTCTCTATATTTTCAGGCTGTCGTTGGAGATGAGCGGACCGATAATTCAAACTCCCTTGGGCAAAGTCCTCGGATGGGAACGTCGGACGAGGGGCGGAAGGATGTACCAGGCATTCACATCCGTGCCTTTCGCCCAACCACCCGTGGGTGAACTGAGATTTAAGGTAATACGAAACGTGGACATTAACAAGTGTGTGAATACAAGTGTGCTTATTGCGTACCTCGTCTAATTGTCAGACGTCCGCCTCATCCAAAAAATCTTTTTGTTAGAGCCTGCACCATTGAAAAGTAACATACTGAAAGTAAAAAAAAAAAACGCCCTGAAATTGTCGTTTGAATCTCGTTGAAAAATCTTACAATAGAAATGCAGTAGAGCGAACCATCCGAAATCGAAACAATCCGTGGATAAGTTGTAACTGTTCTGTCCGCAAATAGATCCGTCACTTAAATTTTTTAAAAAACCTGTCTTACACCGAAAGATTAAGTTTAGGCGATAGATAAATAAGCAAAAAATTAAGTCTTCTAAATATAAATAAAGCTACCCAGTCTAAATGTTTAGTGCATTATTAAATGATATAATGGGGTATTTCTAATGAACTTACCGCAGGTAAATCTTCAATAAAACTATTCCACTTCCGTTGGATCGACGTGAGTACCTGAACGTCCCTGTCAGTTCCAATTTGCTGCATATCTGGAGAATATTTGAAGTGATATTTAGCGCAAAGGATCGTAAGTCTTGCAATGTCTGACAGAATTCCTATCTTCGTATAAATGGGTAACGAAGGTGATATGTGGCAACGAAAATGTATTGGGTGGGCTACTACTGAAGACCTAAAATGTTGACGAGTACATCACCATCAAAGTTTGAGGGTTTCGTGCAGGTTCCGGGGACGATTTTCAGAATTTCTTGTGAATTGCACTTACTAAGTGTTCGCGCGTCAAAGTTTCCCTGTCGCGATAGAGCGGGAGTTAACTCTGAGCGCGGTATTGAGGTTTGCGGGTGAAAACAATTAACTGGAAATGAACCTGACGGGACACGGGAAGCGGCGGAGCGGGAATCGGAGTTGAAATTCGTTAGTGGTCTGTGGCCAATTATTACAAAAATGCAATGGAGATCATGGTATTTGACTTTCCATCAGTTGGGCCCTAGTCCACGAGTCCTTTAATGTAGTGGGAGCTGTTCCTAAAAGAATTCTGCTCATACTTTTATCTTGCAGGGATCTTAAAAATGAATGTAGTGCCAGCTGCTCTTTGCAATGATCGGGCCAATCGGGTATTGCTTCACGAATTATACGCTCAATATATGTAGCCAATTCGACTGCTGACTCGCCAGGGCGCTGTCTGCGAGTTTCTAATTCGTT
This sequence comes from Pachypeltis micranthus, assembly GCA_020466155.1. NCBI lineage: Eukaryota > Metazoa > Arthropoda > Insecta > Hemiptera > Miridae > Pachypeltis > Pachypeltis micranthus. Next base: position 47,705,234 of record CM035770.1, on the reverse strand, counting down.
CTGCCACTGGAGACTTAATGGTTACGTCCAAATCGATGTTTCAAAGCTGAAACTAGGCTATCGTAGTCGATGCGTTTTTCAAGAGGTACTGATGCTAATATAACTCCAAGCGCAGTACCACGTACCGCACTGGCCAACGTTTTGCCTTTTCTCTCATGGGACCAACCATTAGCTAACGCCATCATTTCAAAATGCCCAGCATAATCTTCCCATGCAATTTCACCATCGTAGTTCATAACGTTACCCTCAAATTTTTCAACTGTCTCTGATTGCCTTGTCACAATGCCACTGTGGTTTGCTCTACTTTGTTGTTCCAGCAAAGATTTTAGTCGTTCATTTTCTTCTTGTACTCCCCGAATCCTGTTTTCGAATGACTCTAGTAGGTCTTGTGATTGTTGTCGTTGACTTTCCAGAGACTGTTGCAACATATGAATGTTTTGTTCTAACGAAACAATTCGAGAGTCCCGTTCTACGGCCTCATCATTGACATCATCTTCAATGTAACTTGCAGGTCTGGCACGCGTTGAAATCGTTCTTGGATAGGTTCTTGCAATGACGCGACGTCTTCTCATTACTCGATGTGTGTTTTGATCCCGGACGGGCCCCCAAATGTAAGAAACAAGAAATAACAACAAGAAAAATAGTGGAAGAAAGAACTCTTCGATCTAACACAAATTCAAAAGTCTGGCAAGTCTGTGGCAAATTATTACAAAAATGCACTCACCAAAAGGAGAGAAGGAGACGACGATCCCGGCAGGGAGTCCTGCCGCCTGTTCATGCGGTTGAGGGTCGCTCGTACAATAATAATTTGCCACCCGATTGAAAATGGTATGCGGGAAACACTCAATATCAAAAATTTAACCTTATTAAAAAAACAGGGACTTCACTTAGTCGAATTTACTTCACTCTGAGGGAGCGGGAAATGAAAAGAAAAGGAAGCGGAGCGTGTAGCGGTTCACACGGGAGCTCGAGAATTAATAATTCGCCCTAGAGCCGCAAAGGGTTCTTTACCTTCACGGTCAACAGGGGGCAGCACCTCCTGCACCAAACTTTGGCCGAAACACTAAGAGTAAAGCAACCCTTACCAAGCATTTCTACAAGTTCGGATTGTAGGGCGAGTGCATCGGTTAAATTTGAGCTACCAGTTACGATCTCACCCACAAAAACATCGTTCGTTAATGCATCAGATGCAAGAGGGAATTTGGACCCTTTGCCAAACCCTAGCTTGTTCAATATTGAGGAATAAATAAAACGAAACTTTCGGAACTCAATAAGTGCTGGCGTCGCCTCGTGATGTCGAGATCCCTAACATCCTAGATCCGCGGAAAAGTGGGCGAATTCCGCAGGCGGTAAATATAAATCGCGATTAACAGTAAAAGAAAGAAAAAACAACAACAAACTCCACGAACCGAAAATTTCAAATACCTGTGTTCGAACATAGCTGTTGAATGGTATGAAGAGCAAGGCAGGGTAGAGTTGTGATACATTTTAACCACATCTGCTGTGAACACAACCGAGTGAAGGCGGATTCTTAACACCAACTGATGACTTTCTGCAATTTGGGACCAGTATGCAGGTTTTCGTTGAGTGAACCGTTTACAGTTTGACAGTCCACAAAATAAAATCATTCAAGAAATAAGTCACAACCAAACAGACACCACTAGTAACTTGTTAATTGATTGAAATAGACTCTCTAGTCCTGAAACCCCCAGAGTGACTGCATCTGAGTCGGAAGGAGAACTAGTAGAAGTGGAAGGCGAATTAATGTCACCATGGAAGGGAGCTGAAGCACCGTCGGATGGCAAGTGTAGCTAGGTGTGATGTTTCTTTGAACATGTTCGACACATTGCTGATGATTTGCAATTTTGAGTGAAATGTGCATCCGACAAGCAATTTCTGTTACCGCGACCATTCCACAGTGAATCAAATCGTTGGCGAGGTGTTAAATTGCGAAATTTCTCACAGTGGAACAGGCAATAGGACGTGCGTACGACATATCGGGCAAGGCTGCGAACGCTGGAGTCGCACTTCTAGTTCATAGAATGGTTCGGGCTGGCTCTTTCATAACCTTTACCCACAAAAAATGCAGACCTTGGTAATTGTTGTTTGGGAGAATGAGAATGTGGTCAATATTTCAGACGCTCAAGCGTGAGAAGTTGTGTTAAAGTGGGAAACACATCCTCTAAATATCGCATTTCGAAGTCTTGTCGGGTTTGTAAATCTAGTGTCGAATGGCAAGAGATAAAAATATGAACTCTTCCGAATGTTCCACTAAAAGAATTCTGTATGCAGCAAAATTATCTGTCATTGTTGATGCAGCTATTGAGAAGAGCAAGCGCCGGTTTAGGTGGCAAAGGTTTGAAGTTTATTATGTTACTTAAGTAATCGGTGGCCAATAATCTTTTCTTATTAAAAGTATTTAAAATTGTTTCCCAGGATCTGTTATACTCTGTTTCGTGGACAAGTATGCCTTTAATTAGTGAAAGGGCAACATCCTCCAAAGATGAGATTAAAAAATGAAATTTGTCAATCACTGGTATATCGGGAACATTCTGCACGATTGAGATGAACGTGTCTCGGAACATAGGCCTAAGCGCAAAGTCGCCATTAAATTGAATTAATTTAATCGTGGTTTGGCGAGCGCGGGAGGACATTTTTTGGGAAAGGCTCAAAACCAATTCAGCAGGCAACTGGAGAAGGCAGACATTATGTTTCGTAAATAACATTCGTAATAGTCATTATCATTATAAGTCATTAGTTTTTGTTCCCTCTCACCAAGGAAACTATCAATTTTATTAGCTGGTTTATTAAGGTATATTAATTGTTAAATAAGTTTATTAAACTTATCGTAGTGAGATTTACACTCTTTAAACATCCCTTTAAAAAGGCATAGTTTGGTGGAGTCCTGTTGGGCGTTTCTACCTTGATCGGGAGTCGCTTTAACTTTCAAATAAATTTTGTGTAATGTGGTTTGAATTCGTCGTCTGAGATGACCGACATGGCTGTACCCGGTAGTTCACTTGCAAGGTAACTTATTTGAAGGGATTAACGCACAATACAAAACAAAATTAAATACGATACAGTACTATTTGTGTCGATCAATGTTGCTCAAACACGAATGTACGCAACTTGGAGCAAAATTAAATCAATTTCCCAGTACAAAGTTCCAGTATACAATCGAACGTATTCTCAAAACCACACGGTCTTATATCTATTTTCACTACTCCGATTGCTAGCGATGACGTTCAATGTCAAAGAACGCACTGTAACTAAATTAAAAATCTTACGTGATTTAATCTGGCCCGGAGGATCAAAATGTTGGGCGAGGTTTTGAACAAGCGATACGCCCAAGGAAAACTTCCCAACGAGTGATATGTGGACTGTATACGTAAAAAAACCAACAACAAATAGGTAATATCTAATAATTGTAATAGGTAATATCTAATATCGTGTGAGCCCGCCGAAGGAATAAGTTAAGGCGATAGTCAAAACAATCTTCTAAATATAAATAAAGCAGTCAAGTGTGAAATAAATGGTGGATTAAGATGGTCTGGCGTGACTTCGCGGACGAGAAGACGATTGAGGTGACGAAACGCGGACGTGAAGAAAATAAATTAAATATTTAGCACAGTCGTACTCATTGCAGGACCATTATTGAGTGATTGGTACACAGATAATTAATGACGCTGTAAACACGAATTTTTACTTTCCGCTACCCGAAGGGAAGGAAAGTATAGTAATCAGGTCAAGAAAAAATTTGGGAATTCTTCAGATCTTTACGTTTTGAGGCTTACTGAGTCTAAAAAAACCTAATTTCGGCGCGTGGTCCATGTGTGTGTGTGTGTATGTGTTCACCCTGTCTAAGCGTCCGAGTGCTAGACATCTGCACCGCAGTAGGAGGTGGCGCTGTCATCATGACGGAAACTCCAGAAATGGCCATGGCGCCTACGAGCCACATTTCCACGAAGGAGGAGTCGAAGCTCCAAGCGTCAGCCCCTCTGGGTCGCTTCCCACGCCTGCTAATGTGCGACGTGCTGACTGACCCAACAAGTTGTTGAACACAACCCTGCGTTGGGCTTGCAGCCGCAGGACGTCAGGCCTCTCTTCACCAAAAAGCGTGGCAGACAAAAGGATTGGGTGATTGAGGTATCACCCAGCCTATACAAAAAACTAGACGGGGCAAGGCACCTCCAAATAGCCTGGCAGCGGTGCGCCATCCGAAAGTACCGAGCCCCCACTCAGTGATACAAATGCCAGCGCTATGGCCACCTGGCAGTGGCCTGTACAAGACCTGTTGTGTGCCTGGTGTGCCTTGCCACATCTGAGTAAGGAATGCAAGCGTGATGCTCCCCTCAAGTATGCTAATTGCGTCGAACGCAAAATCCAACAGGTCGCACACTCTACACGAGACGCACGCTGTACCATTCGTCAGTGAGCGATTGCCTTCCAGGAGTCACGAGTGGATTATGAATAGGTCAATAATAGTTCGAATCCTTCAGCACAACACAAATAAGAGTTCCCCAGTTATGGCTGAGTTGCTGCAAAATGCACTCAAGAAACGCTGCAGTGTTCTCGCTATACAGGAACCATACATAGGATCCAAAACTCTTCGTCTGGGATTGCAGGCACGAGTGGTGGCTGGAGCAAGAATGGGAGCCAAGGCTGCAGTGGCCTGCATTGACCCGTCTAGTGACATGCTCGCACTCACCCACCTGAACAGCCAGCTCTTGGCCGCTGTGCTCATCCAAGCCGGTGGCTTTGAGCTGGTTGTAATTTCATTTTACATGCAATTTGGCGCACCAGTTGCCAACAGCCTTCAACCACTGGAGCGGGCTCTAGCAGGCCTATCAGGACGACCCTGCATAGTCTGTGCTGATGCAAATGCCAGATCACCATTGTGGGGAACCCCAACTCTGGATGGGGCGGGTGAGGCGTATATAGAGCTGCTCACCAGGTACAACTTGGTTGTTGCCAACGACCCCCTTGACTGAGGCGACCTATGATGGTCCGGGAGGAAGGTCGTGTATAGACGTCACAGCCGTGCCACACACCCTGCTACTCAAATTGCAGGGTTGGCGAGTCGTACCAGGTGTAATGCAGAGTGATCACATGGTTAACGACTATGCCATCACAGATGACAACATCCTTTGCAAAGACGCGCGTGAAAAGCGATTCCACACCAAAAAGGCTGACTAGCCACGATTCTGTAGGGTACTGGAACCTGAATTGCGTGCTGCAGACACTGACCTAATAGTGGAAGCATCCACACCTGGAGAGGTGGACAGCAAAGTGGACATATTTACCACAGCACTGCACTCTGCTGGGCTCTATGTACTTACGCAATAGAAGCACAGGGCGATCAAAGTCCCATGGTGGACTGAAGAACTTAATCCTCTCAAGCAAAGTGTAAATAGAGCCAGAAGCATGTACCAAAACACTCGTGACCCTGATACCAGAGCCACCCTCCGAACTGCCTTCATCCAAGAGAAGAAGGCCTTCCACGGCGCCATCAAACGAGCCAAACGGCAAGCCTGGCGAAATTTTGTTGAAGCTGAGTGCTCTGAGAACCCATGGGGGAGACATTACAAGTCCTCCATAGGGAAAGCAAACGTAGAGCAAGTCTTAGCTGCGATGCAAAATGAGTCAAGCTGGGCTTGCAGCATCGAAAGTTCACTGGAAACCCTCCTTGAGAAGGCGTTCCCAGATGACCAAGTGGCTCGAGACACTGAAGCCCAGAGGGCAGCAAGGGAGCTGATCATGGACCCTCCAAACAAGCCCGACATCCCATTGTCGACAACAGGCGACCTCTGCAGGGCCCTTGCGACCTTAAAGCTCAACAAATCTCCTGGGCCAGATAAAATAGAAAGCAATATTCTAAGGAAGGCTGAGCGGACAATCTCCAGCGGCCTCCTTAATTTATTTAATGAATGTCTGCAGGTTGGACAGTTCCCCACTCAGTGGAAGTCTGGGCGTGTTGTCACTCTTCAAAAGGGAGGCGACCGCAATCAGTCAGACCCGCGATCATGGAGACCACTCAGCCTTCTTTCCATATTAGGCAACACACTAGAAATCTTGATGTTGCAGTCCCTCGAAGAAGTCTTTGACCACAACCTCACAGGCAGGCAATACGGGTGTACCAAAGGAAGGTCCACGCAGGATGTCATTGTCGAGATTCGGCGTGTTTCCCTTCTGGCAATGGCTAAGTACGTCGTAGCAGTTCTGATTGACATCAGAGGAGCGTTTGACAACCTTTGGTGGCCAGTGCTCCTTAATGAGCTCAAAGGTAATCCCCCGCAACCTGTACTCGCTCGTCAGAAGTTACTTGACAGACAGAACTGCTACGATCGAATGCAGGCATGTCTCCGTCTGGAGAAAGATTGAGAAGGGGTGCCCACAGGGCTCGGTCCTTGGACCAGCACTCAGGAATGCCTTCTTCGAAGGTCTTCTCAGGAAACTCTTGGAGACTGACTGCGAGCCGTACGCCCATGTGGATGACTTGACTGTGCTGATCTTTGCAGAGTCAGTCCGCCAAATTGAAGAAAAAACCCACCGCGTGCTCAGCACCGTCACCCGATGGTGTGAGCATGCCAAGATGCAGGTGGCTGAAGAAAAAACCCAGCTAATCCTCTTGAAAGGGAAAATGAATAATCCACCCACAATACGGTTAGGCGGCCGTAGGCCCCTTTTTGAAAAGCACGTCAAGTATTTAGGAGTGCATATAGGTGAGGGGTGGAGTTTCAACCAACACCTCCAGTCCCTTAAAGGCACTACCATTGCAAGGTTTGCCTCACTGCGTGCCATTACTAAGGCCACTTGGGGTGTGTGTTACCACAACACTATCCTCATCCCATCCATCCCGGCCATCTATGTAGGCGTGATTGGCTATTGCCCCGTTGTCTGGGGTAGCAAACTAACAGTCAATCAAAAGAGAGTATTGGCCCAATCCCAGAGAGCTGCGCTCCTGTGGATCAACAAGGCCTACAAGACTGTATCAACAGAAGCACTCCAGGTGATTTGGCTGTTGAGTGCATGGTTGACAAGTGGAGAGTGAAACGGGAGCTTCCCCCGCTTTGGGCTGAACTCCGTGCAGACCTCACCACAGAACAGAAACTTGCCGCCATCGATGAATGGGCTCTAGAGAAATGGCAAGCGAGACGGGAATCCTCGTCAAAGGGTCGTGATACGTATAAGTTCTTTCCCAACTCCCGTGAACGTCTTTCAAGAAAATGGGTTGAGCCAGACCACCCAGCCACCCAGAGAGGTGTACATAACATGGCATGGGGTAGCACAGACACAAATGAAAGAGGTGAGTCCCTTCTTGACTACTTACTATGCAATGAAATGGTGGTGGTTATAGGGGGAGCACGCCAACTTTTGTTACACGCAGGCGGAGGGAGGTGCTGGACATTATGGTCTCAAGTGCCTTCTATGCCAGCAGAATAACAGATTGGCATGTCTCTGGGGAAACTTCAATGTCTGACCACGGATGGTGGGGTTCAGGCTGCGGTTCCCTAATAGTGTGACGGAGACATATCGGAGCCCCAAGAACACAGATTGGGTTCTGTACAGCAGTGTGTTGGCCTCCAGTTTGGAGAGCTACAGCTGTGAAATGCAAACTGTCGAAGGTGTAGAAAGGGCGACAGGGGAGATCTGCGCAGCTATGGTAGAGGCTGCGAGTTGAAAAACCCGAAGATCCAATAGGGAGGTTCCTTGGTGGAACAAGGAACTGGAAAGGCTTCGGAAGGAAACGAGGAGGCTCTTTAACCGAGCAAAAAAGAAGGGTGAGTGGGACGCATATAGGGGTTCCCTCACAGCGTACAATAAAGCCCTTAGACAGGCTAAAAGGAAATCCTGGAGAGACTTCTGTGGGGGCATGAAAGACTTGTCTACCATGTCCAAGGTACAGAAGATCCTCTCTAGAGACAGGGGGAACATACACAAGGGGCAACAAGGAGACCTTGGAGGAGCTACTGACTGCTCACTTCCCAGGGTCTGAAAGCCTGCAGTGGGGAGATAGCCACCACCATCAGCTGAGCGCCGATGGAGGTACCTGTCATGGGCAATCAAGGAACCCACTGCTAGCTGCAGCCTCCAGAGAAATGTTCACACTCAATAAGGTTAAATGGGCTATTGGTTCATTTAAACCTTACAAGGCGCCAGGTGCGGATGGGATCTTCCCAGCCATGTTGCAGCATGGTAGGGAGCCTCTGGGTCCGATACTGGTGAGGCTTTTCAGGGTGAGCTATGTCCTTGGGTACATACCCACTATGTGGAGGAAGGTGAAGGTGGTCTTTATACCAAAGCCGGGTGGCTCCTCGGCTCTGGCTAAGGGCTACCGCCCCATCAGTCTCATGTCCTTCGTGTTGAAAACAATGGAGAAGATAGTGTGCCTATCAATAAAGGAGTACTATCTTACTCAGAACCCCATTCGGAGTTCCCAGCATGCCTATCGGAGGGGGAGATCCACTGAGACTGCTCTGAAGGAACTGGCAACAGTGCTGGAGGATACTCTGAGATCCAGAGAGATTGGCTGTGCTGCTTTCTAGATATTGGGGGGGCTTTCGACAATACGTCGTATGCCTCAATTACGGCTGAGGCTGGTAGGAAGGGAGTAGATCCTTACCTAATCTCTTGGACCAACGAGATGCTGAGTAGCAGGGTGGTCTTCTCGGAGTCAGGGGAGGGGGGGAGACACTCTCTGTGGTGCCCACCAGGGGATGCCCATGGGGGGGGGGGGGTGCTCTCCCCTCTCCACTGGTTACTGGTAGCTGATACCCTTCTCGAACTGCTGGAGGAGGAGGGCTACAAGGTAATAGGATACGCGGATGACCTGGTAATTATAGTCAGGGGGTAAAGTCGCAAGTGTAATCAGTGAATGCATGCAGCATGCAATGAATACCCTACAGACATGGTGCAATGGGCAAGGACTGTTTGTCAATTCAGACAAAACGAGCCTGATCCCATTCACCAGAAGGCGCAGCCTTACGCTGCGGGAACTCAGGCTGGGTGGCAAGGTGGTGAAGATCCAGCATGAGATCAAGTACTTGGGAGTCTTTCTTGATGGAAAGCTCTCTTGGGCCACACACGTGATAAAAGCCTTACAGCGGGCGTCGGTGGTGATGTGGGCAGCTCAAAGAATGGTGGAGAAGACATGGGGGCTGAGGCCTGGGATGATCCAGTGGCTGTACACTGCGGTTGTTAGGTCTGTAGTCACCCATGGAGCCCTGGTCTGGTGGACTAGGGTGGAAAACAAAACAGTGCAGTTGCAGCTAAATAAACTGCAGCATAGGGCGTGTCTGGCCATTACAGGCTGTATGACAACATGCCCTACGGCTGCACTAGGGGTCTTGCTAGATTTAGCTCCACTCCACATATATGTTAAAAGGATGGCGTTCCTCCAGGCTGTGCGTATGTTGGAGTTGGGTCTGATCATGCGGGGGAGGAGGAGTTCCTGCCACTTGAGCCTTGACAAGGTGAAGGTAGAGGGGCCCGAACTGCATGTGGTAGACTCAATGCCCGCGAGGTTCAACTTCGTGCTACCCTTTCGGATACTCATTCATGAGAGATCCAGGTGGGAAGGGGGAGCTTCCACTTTCGAAGCTGGGGCCCTGGTATACTACACTGATGGCTCGGTGCAGGGTGGCCTTGCAGGGGCAGACATCTTTGGGTCGAGGATCAGAGCAGTGATCCCATTGGGGTCGCTGGCCACGGTGTTCCAGGCAGAGGTGGCTGCAGTGACTGTCTGTGTGCAGCGGCTGCTGCAGATGGGACTGAAGCGACAGAGAATCTACATAATGGTGGACAGTCAGGCCACTCTCAAGGCCTTAGCCTCATACTGTCTCACATCATAGCAGGTGTGGGAGTGTCTGACTGGACTGAAGGCCCTGGAAGACAACAACAGTGTAAAACTGTGTTGGGTGCCAGGGCATCAGGGTATACAGGGAAACGAACGGGCTGATAGGTTGGCTAAGAAGGGATCAGAGCAGGACCCTATTGGCACTGAGGCCTTTGTTGGGACTACCAGGAGCCACTTACATAGAGAGGTTGGCAAATGGGAGGGCAGGTGCAGGGCTGCTCATTGGCAGGGGCTGCCCGGCCTTAGACAGTCAAAACTCTTCATCCGGCTCTCCAGAGAGAGGTCCAAGGAGGTACTTGCACTGGGGAGGAAGGATATGAGGATCATATGTGGCCTGTTCACAGGTCACTGTCCGCTGAGGTACCACCTTGCAAATATTGGCAAGTGCGAGGTACAGGTATGCAGGTTCTGCGAGGTAGGGCTAGAGACACACGCTATCAGCCGCCTCAGGAACGCTCAAACCTCCCCCCCCCCCTCATTCCGAAGGCTGCACCTGTATAGGGGATCGCTCGTAGGTGTTAGTGAGCTACTTCCAGGCTGTCTTTCGCACATTATGAGTGTTTTAAGTCAATGTGTTCTGCCACGTGAGTCGTTGCAGTGTATTTTGTATCTGGAATATGTGGTGTATGTCAGTGTCATGAGCTTTAAGCCCCTTTAAGGCCGGCTTTTACGGCAACGCAGAGGGTACGGCAGGAGAATTCTGTCCCCCTTCCTGCGGGGGATGTGTTCTGCGATCCCAGCTCAAGGGAGGGGGTTCCCAGTGTGTCATGTAGGTGGAAGAAGTGTAACTCTTCATCCGGCTCTCCAGAGAGAGGTCCAAGGAGGTACTTGCACTGGGGAGGAAGGATATGAGGATGATATGTGGCCTGTTCACAGGTCACTGTCCCCTGAGGTACCACCTTGCAAATATTGGCAAGTGCGAGGTACAGGTATGCAGGTTCTGCGACGTAGGGCTAGAGACATGTGCTGTGCGTATGCGATAGACTCGCGGCATCGCGCCGTTTTGTGTTTGGGAGGCCCTTTCTTCAGTGGCAAATGCAGAACTTGAAGACATCCTCCGCATTGTGCGGGGGTGGTGGGGGCGCATAGGTGACGTCACACCAAGTGAGACCAGTGCCGTGGGGCCTGGGGGTGGTGCAGGTGGGCCATGATCCGAGTATCATGGACGCCCTTACAATGGGCCCGTTTGTGGCTGCAGTGAGGGTATTGCCTGCATCCTCCGTTTCAAAAAAAAAAAAGAAAAAGGTCGCAAGGGCCCTGCCGAGGTCGCCTGTTGTCCACAATGGGATGTCGGGCTCGTTCATAGGGTCCATGATCAGTTCCCTTGCTGCCCTCTGGGCTTCAGTGTCTCGAGCCACTTGGTCATCTGGGAACGCCTTCTCAAGGAGGGTTTCCAGTGAACTTTCGATGCTGCAAGCCCAGCTTGACTCATTTTGCATCGCAGCTAAGACTTGCTCTACGTTTGCTTTCCCTATGGAGGACTTGTAATGTCTCCCCCATGGGTTCTCAGAGCACTCAGCTTCAACAAAATTTCGCCAGGCTTGCCGTTTGGCTCGTTTGATGGCGCCGTGGAAGGCCTTCTTCTCTTGGATGAAGGCAGTTCGGAGGGTGGCTCTGGTATCAGGGTCACGAGTGTTTTGGTACATGCTTCTGGCTCTATTTACACTTTGCTTGAGAGGATTAAGTTCTTCAGTCCACCATGGGACTTTGATCACCCTGTGCTTCTGTTGCCCAAGTACACAGAGCCCAGCAGAGTGCAGTGCTGTGGTAAATATGTCCACTTTGCTGTCCACCTCTCCAGGTGTGGATGCTTCCACTATTAGGTCAGTGTCTGCAGCACGTAGTTCAGGTTCCAGTACCCTACAGAATTGCGGCAAGTCAGCACTTTTGGTGCGGAATCGCTTTTCACGCATGTCTTTGCACACGATGTTGTCATCTGTGATGGCAAAGTCATTAACCATGTGATCACTCTGCATTACACCTGGTACGACTCGCCAACCCTGCAATTTGAGTAGCAGGGTGTGGGACACGGCTGTGACGTCTATACACGACCTTCCTTCCGGACCATCAAAGATCGCCTCAGTCATGGGGTCGTTGGCAACAACCAAGTTGTACCTGGTGAGCAGCTCTATATACGCCTCGCCCGCCCCATCCAAGGTTGGGGATCCCCACAATGGTGATCTGGCATTTGCATCAGCACAGACTCTGCAGGGTCGTCCTGATAGGCCTGCTAGAGCTCGCTCCAGTGGTTGAAGGCTGTTGGCAACTGGTGGGCCAAATTGCCTGAAAAATGAAATTACAACCAGCTCAAAGCCACCGGCTTGGATGAGCACTGCGGCTGACTGGAGGGTGGGTGGGGCCTGAAGTGCTGGCTGTTCAGGTGGCTGAGTGCGAGCATGTCAATGGATGGGTCAATGCAGGCCACTGCAGCCTTGGCTCCCGTTCTTGCTCCAGCCACCACTCGTGCGTGCGATCCCAGACCATGAGTTTTGGATCCTATATATGGTTCCTGTATGGCGAGAACACTGCAGCGTTTCTTGAGTGCATTTTGCAGCAACTCAGCCATAACTGGGTAACTCTTATTTGTGTTGTGCTGAAGGATTCGAACTGTTTTTGACCTATTCATAATCCACTCATGACACCTGGAGGGCAATCGCTCACTGACGAATGGTACAGTGTGCGTCTCGTGTAGAGTGTGCGACCTGTTGGCATTTGCGTTCGACACAATGATCACACTTGAGGGGAGCCTCACGATTGCATTCCTTGCTCAGGTGAGGCAAGGCGCACCAGGTGCACACAACAGGTCTTGTACAGGCTACTGCCAGGTGGCCATAACGCTGGCATTTGTAGCACTGTGTGGGGCTTGGTACTTTTTCTTCTTCCCCCTGCGCTTCCTGGCCCTGGCAGACTGCCATTCAGCCTCAACTCCATGAGGGAGCGAGGAGGGCATAGTAGCGGCTACTGCTGCGTATGATGGGGCTGGGGTACTTTCCTGGCTCGTTGGAACTCCTTGAGCTTGGGGGGCTGGTGGCACTGGCTGCTGGGCAATTGCCCCACGCAGCTCTTCCCTCACGACAGCCGCCACAGTTAGTGACGAGGTCCTGCATAGGTCCTGTCGCGTTGACCCTCATCCTGGCCAGCTGGCCGTGGATAATTTGGAAGTACGCACAAATCTGCTCCATGTCCGACAGGTTAGGGTCTGGGGGGTGTCCAACACTTGTAGTAGCCAGGTTGTCCAGGCTACTAGGGGGTGAAGGGGAAGATGAACGCGGTTTGCCCGGTTCTTTCTGCCCTTGTTTGTTTGGACGACGAGTAGGTTGCTCATCGTCCGAAGAGGGAGGGGTCGAACTTGGCGAGCCCGAAGAAGAGGCGCAGGTGGTGTTTTTATTACCTGCTGTTGATTTAGTTGACTTTGTCATATTGGTTTAACTAATTTGGGTGGGGGATGGGGGGGTTAAATAAGCAGACTGATATAGCGTATCCTTGTGAGTTCATTCGTTGTGTATGTTAGTGGTATGAGCGAGAGGTGCTCGAAGCAGTGTCCTGGAAGCTACCCCTCAGGCATATTGATTCCAGTCCCTTTCGCTGGTCCGCTGAGGGTCAAAGGGAGGCCCCCACATGCGCTGCAGCTGCCAGTCCGGCCATCCACCGGAACTAAGACGCATGAGGGATTTTTCAGCTACTGCTCAGAGTCAGCCCTTGGCCACTGATGATATGGTGAGTAGGACACACGCTATCAGCCGCCCCAGGAACGCTCAAACCTGGTTTTCCCCCCTACTCATTCCGAAGGCCGCACTTGTATAGGGGATCTCTCGCAGGTGTTAGTGAGCTACTTCCAGGACTGTTTTTCGCTCATTATGAGTGTTTTAAGTCAATGTGTCCTGCCACGTGAGTCGTTGCAGTGTATTTTGTATCTGGAATATGTTGTGTATGTCAGTGTTGTGAGCTCTAAGCCCCTTTAAGGCCGGCTTTTACGGCCACGTAGAGGATACAGCAAGAGAATTCTGTCCCCCTACCGCGGAGGGGGGGGGGGGTGTTCTGCGATCCCAGCTCAAGGGAGGGGGTTCCCAGTGTGGAAGAAGTGTAAGTTGTGTCCCTTTAAGTGCGGCTCATACGAACAGGCAGGGAGTACGGCAGTGGAAATCTGGACCCCCAACTGCAGGGTGAGCAGACACACTTTAGTGACACACTCACACACACAGACCATTTTCCCAAATAATGTTTTTCGGACTCAGGGGGGTCTGAAACGTAAAGATCTGAAGAGAACTCAAAATTTTTTTTTCAGCCGATTACTTAACTTTCCTTTCTACTTTGTAGAGCCAAGGAAAGTAAAAACGTAATTTAAACAGTTATACTAGTGACCGTTTTAGTGCATCGGTGGACAAACTTATTCAGCCCTCGCGATCCTTTGGGCGTGACTCGCAGGCCTTATTTTCATTCTGAGTTTACTTCTCATTGTATTACCATTATTCTTGGTTGCCTTCTTCATTTTATTCTTATTCGTTTTACATCATAATTTCCTTCTGTAGAAGCAACGTTATAATTTGTGTTATATGCCAGGCCCCGCTGCCACCTATGAGATGGAAAGGTGTGTATGACGCCACGCAAGATATGCCGTTCTGTACTCAGTATTACTCTATAATAACACATCTATCCGATGCCCCAAGGAGCGCACAAGAGGACTGTTTATACTTGAACGTCTATAAACCAAAGGTAAAAAACTGCGCCTGAAAGTCGATACGCTGGCTTTATTATCGAACATGACGCAAATCATGATTAACTGAAATGTAGTAATCTGTGGTTGTTGTGTTCAAGGAATCTGCCAATAGATCGATGCCTGTGATAGCATATATATTTGCTGGAGCTAATAGGGTTGGGTACATTGGACCACGATGGAATGCGGATTATATCATGGACGAGGACGTAGTTCTGGTGGAACCCAACTTTAGACTTGGTGCATTAGGTATGGAAATAAATAATCCTAATATTTGACCAACACGGTTTGAGTTGTCACATAAATTTCAAGATTATTCACCCCCCATTTTTGAAGGGTTTGGTTACAAGTGAAAACAACGTTTGTGAAGAGGAGAGGAACGCAAATCTCAAATGTCTTCAGCAATCACCGGATAACGACTTCATACGGATGTTCAGCTAAAAGTAGTATCTTCATTTGCGCCTCTTCTACCCATTAGGGCTCGGAACTCGAAGCTTTGTTTTCGGTAACCTGGAGATAGATAAATTCTTAGAGGTGACGGTGAAGTGGTCGATATCTGACAGATTCATGTAAAATGACAGACAAACATATTAACCGAATAGGGAAAGCCATGAAAATCATTGAATGTGCGTGGGGCTGAGGGCTATTGTGTGATGCTCTACACAATATAGTTGTTCACCAACAGCTTTATTGACTCTTTCTTTAATACTATCCCCATCTCGCAGAACATTTTCTTTCACAGTATCATTTGTGTACTCATGGAGTTCTTCTCCTGAATTTCATACGTTCCAGGCCTCTTGTCATTGGGTGACAACGTCATACCAGGAAATTACATGTACAAAGACCAGGTTCAAGCTTTGAGGTGGATAAAAGAGAACATCGCCTCATTTGATGGAAATCCGAATCAAATTATTGTAATGGGAGGATCATCGGGGGCAGCGGCTGCTCAATTTCTAATGATTTCTCCTCGCAGTCGAGGTATTTTGGTTTTGATATTTTATAGCACCCAACATTACACACCACATTGCAAGTTGTACTAAAAGTGTTGGAAATCATAATTACGCTCACGGAGTGTCTTGCGACGTTGTTTGAGTCCAGGCGTGTTCATTTCCCTCCAGGCGTTCATAGCAGGCGCATTACACATCAAATAGTTCGGACCCAAAGGTGTACGGAATGCGGCCCTTTTCCCATCTGGTTTTGATGACTGGAATAAGAACTGCAGGTACCTAGCAATCTCCAGATAGTAAGTCCAAAGACGAGAACCAAGTGCCCAGCGAGCGCTTCGATTAATCCATCGATTTTTGGGAGCCGGTGATAATCCTTCTTTGTCGTATAATTTAACGTGCGGTAGTCCTTGTGCTTCCATCCTTATCAGCACCAGTACTACCAGGCTTGCCCACGGACACTTTGATGGCTCAATGACACCTCCATCTCGGACATCAGTTGCTGAACTTTCACAAGATTATGAAATGGAAGTCGCAACGGGGGCTGCTAAATTGGAGGATGTCCTCAAACGTCCAGATGGGGGAAGCAGTGATTCATTCTGTGTTCTTTACTTTCCTTGGCTCTACAAAGTAGAAAGGAAAGTTATGTGATCGGCTGAAAAAAAAATTTTGAGTTTTCTTCAGATCTTTACATTTCAGACCCTCCTGAGTCCACTATTTGGGAAAATGGTCTGTGTATGTGTGTGTGTGTGTGTTTGTGTTCACCCTGCAGTCGGGGGTCCAGAATACTGCTGACGTATTCCCTGCGTGTCGTATGAGCCGACTAAAAGGGACAGCCGGGTGGGCCCACCCGGAATGACAACCTCACCTCTATGAGGTCCCCGCACAATTACATCCCACAAGGCTTAACTGTGGCTGAGCGTCAGTGTGCTCTGTCGCCACACTGTGCTCACCCTGCAGTTGGGGGTCCAGAATTCCACTGCCGTACTCCCTGCCTGTTCGTATGAGCCGGACTTAAAGGGACACAACTTACACTTCTTCCACCTACATGACACACTGGGAACCCCCTCCCTTGAGCTGGGATCGCAGAACACATCCCCCGCAGGAAGGGGGACAGAATTCTCCTGCCGTACCCTCTGCGTTGCCGTAAAAGCCGGCCTTAAAGGGGCTTAAAGCTCATGACACTGACATACACCACATATTCCAGATACAAAATACACTGCAACGACTCACGTGGCAGAACACATTGACTTAAAACACTCATAATGTGCGAAAGACAGCCTGGAAGTAGCTCACTAACACCTACGAGCGATCCCCTATACAGGTGCAGCCTTCGGAATGAGGGGGGGGGGAGGTTTGAGCGTTCCTGAGGCGGCTGATAGCGTGTGTCTCTAGCCCTACCTCGCAGAACCTGCATACCTGTACCTCGCACTTGCCAATATTTGCAAGGTGGTACCTCAGCGGACAGTGACCTGTGAACAGGCCACATATGATCCTCATATCCTTCCTCCCCAGTGCAAGTACCTCCTTGGACCTCTCTCTGGAGAGCCGGATGAAGAGTTTTGACTGTCTAAGGCCGGGCAGCCCCTGCCAATGAGCAGCCCTGCACCTGCCCTCCCATTTGCCAACCTCTCTATGTAAGTGGCTCCTGGTAGTCCCAACAAAGGCCTCAGTGCCAATAGGGTCCTGCTCTGATCCCTTCTTAGCCAACCTATCAGCCCGTTCGTTTCCCTGTATACCCTGATGCCCTGGCACCCAACACAGTTTTACACTGTTGTTGTCTTCCAGGGCCTTCAGTCCAGTCAGACACTCCCACACCTGCTATGATGTGAGACAGTATGAGGCTAAGGCCTTGAGAGTGGCCTGACTGTCCACCATTATGTAGATTCTCTGTCGCTTCAGTCCCATCTGCAGCAGCCGCTGCACACAGACAGTCACTGCAGCCACCTCTGCCTGGAACACCGTGGCCAGCGACCCCAATGGGATCACTGCTCTGATCCTCGACCCAAAGATGTCTGCCCCTGCAAGGCCACCCTGCACCGAGCCATCAGTGTAGTATACCAGGGCCCCAGCTTCGAAAGTGGGAGCTCCCCCTTCCCACCTGGATCTCTCATGAATGAGTATCCGAAAGGGTAGCACGAAGTTGAACCTCGCGGGCATTGAGTCTACCACTTGCAGTTTGGGCCCCACCCACCTTCACCATGTCAAGGATCAAGTGGCAGGACCTCCTCCTCCCCCGCATGATCAGACCCAACTCCAACATACACACTGCCTGGAGGAACGCCATCCTTTTAACATATATGTGGAGTGGAGCTGAATCCAGCAAGACCTCCAGTTCAGCCGTAGGGCATGTTGCCATACAGCCTGTAATGGCCAGACACGCCCTACACTGCAGTTTATTTAGCTGCAACTGCACTGTTTTGTTTTCCACCCTAGTCCACCAGACCAGGGCTCCATAGGTGACTACAGGCTGCTCTCTTTTTTGGCCACCCTCCACCTTTTTTGTCTGCCCTCCTCTCATCGCAAGAGCCCTGGCATCAGCCACGCTCTTACCCTCTGACAGGAGAGCTTTAAACCTGCGCCTCTGTGAGCCAGTAAATTTAACATGGCGCCCTCGCTTGTGCCCCGATTGCGTGCCTGATGGCCCCGCATCCGACCCTTTGGTCAGCGGCTCCAAGCCCTTGTCCTCGTGGTCTCAGGAGCCCCCAAGGACCCCCCTGCCTGGGAAGGCCCCAGCACCAGCACCCCCCTCCCCATCGGGAAACGCCCCAGCTCCAGGCCCCACACCTGCAGCAGGGACCCCCCGAAGCCCCCCATGCACGAGAATGTAACCATGCGTCTCCGTCCGCTGCAGTTGAACCTCCTTCTACAGCTGGGAGGTCACAGCACAAATCCATGACCTCCTCCTCCATCACTGAGGAGGGACTCAATAGCAATCTCTCTTCCTCAGCTAGGGTAAGCTCCTGAATGCTAAATTCTAATGTTTTTTGTTTTTTATCATTCATGTTCCCACGAGTAGCCAGGGTAATCAAGAGTCAATCACGGCAGAGCCCCGCATGCCGTAACAAGGCTACTTACTGCAAGTAGGTCGCCTGGTATCCTTGAGGCTCCGTATTTTACACGGTTCGCCTTAAAGCTTGGGTTGGGGGCGCAAGAGGAGGAATAATAAATGTATAAATAAAATTAAATTAAAAAAAAAAAAAAGTGGTGGCGGGGAACACGAGCAGGCGCCACCACTCGCCCCCCTCACCACCTCTCAAGGAAAGCAATCCACTCCCAGAAAAAGGGGAGGGGGATAACCCAACATTGCTCCAATCCGTCGGCCCACTCCAAAGGATATGGGTACTAACAGGCTAGACCGTGTGAAGGTTTGGAGATGTTTTTAAGCCTGGCTATGCTAAGTGCCATCCCCAAAAGGTCTGGCATAAACCATCGAGAAAATTTGGTGGTTCGCAAAATACCAGCTTACTTCTAGCCTTGCAGAGTACATATTGCATGAATCAATTTCATAGTACGTAAGACTGGTTGTGCGAAAATTTTCGAAAACACCAGCTAGCAGCAGTACATCCATTTTCAGGTAGAGATCGGTAGTCCATCATAGTCGACAGGTTGAATGTGTTGCATACTCGTTAAGCGTGGCTGTAGTCCTCTTCACTGATGTGTGTTTGTGCCAAATCGTTGAAGAATCGTTCACGAGATGGTAGTTGGGTTTCCTCAAATTTTGATGCATCCGTCAGGTATGTGTACCGATAGCCTTTATGTAATAGCAGAGAAATGTGATTTACTCCCATACACTGACACAAAACTCTTAAGTTGTCTGAACCTTCTTACCATTGAGATGATTGTGATTTGCTACGCGATCTTCTCCAAACGGTTTCTTACAAAGATGAGACATCACTGCTTCATCAAACGCTCTCGTATCTTGCTCCATCATGTTGATTGAAATATTTGTTTCTATTATGGGTATTAGCTCAGTTGCCTCATTCATGAGGCTATTTAAAAATACATCCACCACATTATGTCCGCTGTACACACCGATGGTTTTATCGCTTTGCCTTCGCTGTCGATGATCATGTAACAGAATCCACATGGGATGTTGTTGTTGACCAATATTGTTGGTGTACGAACATTGTGGATTGTTGGTGCCAGTGTGTATAGGAACGGTGAACGATTCGAAGGCTCAGTATATGGTAAATGGCACTTTTTGGCATTAGGTATAATTTTTGAAGTACAACCACTTTTCTTCCTCAGTCGGTAATCATGTTTTCTGTGCACCGTGAGGAGAGCACAGTGGTTCGTGTTCCACCAGTAAATCATGCTTAGAGAAGCGATAGATATAGTTGCAATAACATGCCTCACCATCGTGATAAGTCAAATGTGCAAGAGAGAGTGAGAGGGTGGAGATGAGACAGTAATGATTCTTGCCTCATTTATTAGTCAGTAGAAGAAGGTTTACGTGTGTTTCTCTCCCCTTCTCCTTAGTTATCCTGATTGGGAGCACCTCTTCATTCTCGTAGCCGATGTTAACTGATAACACGATATTCTTCTTTTCAACTCTGTCCATCTCATCTGTCATTCTCGTCTCAACTTCTACCGGATATTTGATCCCCTCCATATTAATGGTGTGCTCGTGTTGTTTGAGTATTTCCACAGTGGTACTTCCATGGTATGCGTACAATAAGGACCACAGAAGCTCTTTTCATCGTTGAGATTGTTTATATTTACTAGCCCTTTCAGGCTGTTGGTTAATTTCTTGGGAGTTGGTATATAGCAAGATTTTTTACTCGATGTATTGAGGGGAAGGGAGATGACTTGAGATGGGTTGCAATCGTGACTTTCCAGTAAATCATGACGAGTAAATCATTTTAAGCAGTACTTGCAGTAAAATTGTTGACATTTATACGTCGTTAAATGATAAAGCAGTCTGGATAAACTGGAAATACAGCAGTAATAATTGTTCCCCTCAGGACTCGTTAATAGTAAGAGGTTAACATGTTGTCAATTTTTAAATTTCGTTACTCTAATTGGAAACACCTCTTTATCATAGCCAAAGATATTAACTGATAAGTTCACGTTATTACTCTCGAATGAGTCTAAATCAGTTATTTTTACTAGGAACTTGATCTCACTCATGTTAACAGATGCTTCGAGTCTTTTAAGAAACGTAAGGCGTTCGTGATGTTCACCAGGATTCAAAGCCAATAGCACTGACCACAGAAAGCACTTTTCATCTGTGTCCGAGAATAGAACGCCTGGGGCTATGTGTTGTGAAACGATGAGTCCTGCCCTTGAACGATAGCCTGAACACAACATGCTATTGCATCATATTTTGAAACCTTAGAGCAATTAAACAATTCCAAGAGTACTACGCAGCTGCTATTGCGAGATGACCTTGAATGATCATGCGACAACTAAACGTATGGGGGAGGGGGTGTACTCCTACTACAGTACAGGAGGCTTGTAGGAGAAGTTGGAAGGAGGGGGGTGAGACAAGTGGTCAGCCCCCAGATGTGGGGGTGAAAAAGGCTGAACTACAGTATGATTGGTTAATAATTCTGGTGGAGGGGGAAATGGGGTAGGGTGGAGGGGATAACAAACGATGTACTACAACTGGATTGGTTGAGGGTGTGGCTAAAACCTGGTACAGTACGATTGGCTAGGGGTCGTGATTTTCTTCCCCCACTCCAAAATCCCTATTTCCCGTTTCGCTCTGCTATTTATCATTTACTAGCCATCACCAATATCGAAGCCTAAAGCTGCTTGAATCGTTGAGTTGAGTTGAATCGGGGTGCCCCATCCAGATTCAGGCCAAGGACTAGAAAGACAACTCCCCCGCAACACCCACGCAATCGCCACGCCTTCACTACAGGAAGTCCACCACCTTCCCGGCGTAGAGGCGAGCGCCTCCCACAGAACAACGAGCTGATAGGCCAAGCTAGGCCTGGCTTGTTTGCCCATTGGGTTACAGTTGCTTCTCCTGATACTTGCAGTCGTTCTCCTGTAACTGACCCTGAACATACCTTAGTTTATGGCAAGTTCACACTAATCATGGAGGCTAGTCGAGAGGATGTCATTTCACGTGAGGTAATGAGGAATTAGCAGTAGTTAGGGCAATGCCACTTCTGGGATGAGTGACGTAATCCCCCCTCACCACACAACCGGATATAACCCCCCCCCCCTTAGTTCAGATATGAAGTTGCCCCCCCGCCCTTCACCCCATATGATCATATGATATGACATCAGACCCCCCGTCTCCATCCCATCAGTCCTCATCATTATGTGAAGTCACCCCAACTGTGTAACTTTTGAGAGGATCTCCCCACCGCCCCTTCCCCATTGACTACAGCTGATATGGATCCCCTCCCAATCTCAATCATCATGTGACGTCATGCCCCCACCATTGGCACAACTTCTAAGAGCATCAACCCCCTTAATGAGACGTAATACCCCCCCCCCCCACTATTGGCGCAACTTGTGAGTAGAGTGTTCCCCTACCACTACTATAATTGCATGATGTCAAATGGGGAGTCAGATGGGGAATGATGTCAAATTAGGGGAGTTGATCCTCTCAGATGTTGTGCCAAAAGTGGGGGCATGACGTCACATGATGATGTGCACTCGGAGGGGGGTCCATATCAGCTGTAGTTGATGGGGAAGGGTGGTGGAATCCTCTCGTAAGTTACACCGCACATGATGATGCGGACTGACGGTGTCAAGGCGGGGGGGTCTAACGTCATATCATGTGGGGGGGACGTCATATTATGTGTGGCGGTGAGAGGGGGGATTACTCTCTTTTCCCAGAAGTGGCTTAGCCACATCTACTATTAGATAAGGTAAGATGAGGGAGCATTGCAGATAAACCCACATGATAAAACAAAATTTATAAACCTATGAACGTAAAATCAGCTTGAATAGTCGCCAATGTTATTTCCAGAACGTTGTGAATTTTTACAGGAATAGTAGCTTCGGAGAGTGATGGAGATGCACTGGTGCACACTATGCTACCAACGAAGGGGTCACAGAAAGATTAAGTCGTATCTGGAGCGAAAACTGAGAAAATTTGGTTTGGTTGGGCATTCGTAAATGTAAAAATGCAGAGAAGTCCTAACATACTGGACTTCGTACATGTTATATCCCGAGCTATTCTTATGGCATGTTCCGTCACGGGGAAACATTCATTTCATGATTCGGAGTGGGTAACTTTACATTGGGTGTGGCTGGAGGGGTCAGCCAGAACAACTGATGACAGTGAGTGCTATTCGAATTTCGCGATTTTATTTTTGAGAAGGTGTTGCGGAATGGTTTCCAATTGCAGTCTGCTGAACCGATAGTGTGGTCGTCCTTGTTTCTTTGGTTGTAGTGTCTTAAACTCTGTCTTTGGCTTGCTTTTTTCTAGCACCCAAACATGTTGGTCGACGCTCTCATTGAACTTTGGTTTGGGAGTAGCTAGTTCATGTTGGGAGTATATTTCATTTTGGCCACCTTCCACCTGTAGGGCTCTTGGAGTAACAATAGTTGTGTAGAACTCGTCACATCATCACACAGACGTTAGAGGATAAAATGTTTACCTACCCCAACACCTTCGGTCTTCTCGAGGTTATTTCAGATTGTCCGAAGCGAATAGATACATTCTCGTTGAGATTCTGGGCTGTCCAATTCAAATTCAAACACGAAGATTCGATCCAAACAACTGTGCTCTCTAGTACTATGTTTTACGACTAGTCTTTCGCACCAGATGGTGGCGCACTGCGTTCATAACACCACTAGGTTTAGATTTATGATCAGAGTGAATTCCATTAACGTCCTTCATTTTTCATACATTGTCCAACGACAATTGATTAACCATCAACACGCATTCCCATTCCAGATCTGGTTGCTGGTGGTGTTTCCCACTCGGCAAGCCTGTCCTATGAATTTTTTCCACAGGACGGCCGTGTCAAACATTTCAGCATGAAAATAATTCGAAGCCTCGGCTGTGAACGGGAAACCAGTCAAGAAATGTTATACTGTTTACAACAACTGGATGATTTCGACATTGCGGAGGCCAGCTTCCCAATTGTGACGGTACGTATACCAGGTGTACTGATACGTTGTATAGTAGCCATTTACGCCAGGAATATCCATAACCTTAGGGAATCATTGTGTAACAGTCAATTACGTCTATGAATTACACATTTTGAGCTAGCGTGTGGGGAACTGGAAGATGCACCTGTTTGCTGATGATACCTTGAATAGTGATAACCATTAGATTTATGTTTCTAACACTTGAAACAAGCTGCAGCGTTATACCAACTATTCACAACACCACATCCCTTCTGTAATTATATACAAAAAGGTATGTTGCGTTGTTGCAGTACCCAATTGATTTCAACCTGGCGCTAGTTGTTGAACCGGTTGATGCCGAGGATGCGTTTATCACTGAAGTTATCTCCGCCAACATGTCTGACAAACCTTGGATAAATACAGTGGCTGCTATAGAAGAACAAGGCTTGGTTAATGGTAGGAACGTTCGCTGCTGCTTATGTCACTTGCTTGAATACGCTTGAATAGCACCTATGAACATTTATGTACGCCTTCTACACTAATGTATGTAGTTGTCAATTTCGAATGCATTTCAACACTCGCGACCTTCATTGCAGGCATGGTGTTTGTCCCTCAGGTCGTTGAAGAGGCATATCAGGATATCGACAAGCACGTGACTGATTGGTTGAGCAAATGGTTCGAAGATCCTGATTTGGTGAGAGAAAAGACAAACAAGGTGATCGCAAGGTACTTTGCCAAACAAGAGCCGATCAGCGATTTCATTTGGAGTTTTGCAAAGGTGAAGTGTCGTTCGTTCGTTTGTTATGTCCCTTGATGTTCCAAACTGTGGGAGTGGGAGGACATTCGGAAAAATAACAGCCATCTCAACAGCGTAATCCCTTTCCCACAACAGTAATTTAATTTATTCAGTTGACTCATTTTTCAGAGTTACCGAATTATGTGTACTGTTTTTTCAGATGCACTATGATCCGGAAATGTTTTACGCTAGTATCCACAACAGCCTGGAGCACAATGGGCCAGTATGGATGGGCTACCTTGAATACAAAATTGATCGATCTCCATTTCCGCCGTATCGTTTCAATTGTAATAACATAATATATTACTTATATACAGGACTGAGTTGATAATGATGAAAGTTCAGAAGTTGGCTGTAGTGTTTATGCTGAAAAAATCTCAACCTTTCGTAACAGGGTTATCAGGTCACACTTCCCGCCAGTCTTAATCTCCCAAGTATCTGTTGTTGTTTTATGTCGGTGAATTATAAAGCAATGGAAATGAGGAAAATTGGTTATGAATGTTGCAAATAAACAATAAGCGAGTGCTGGGATAACGTGGCAACGATTGTTGAATGGACGGAAACAACTGCAATTATAACCTGGCGACACGGAAAAGTGGACAATGCTTGATGCTGAAATTTTGGGTGGATTTGGTTGTTGAAAGAGATGCAGCTTCATAGGCTTCTCTAAATGTACGATTAATTATGAATGCAAATACGATTACCGTTAAAAAGATTAACTTTGCTCAAGTAAAGTTAGGAGCGTGAATACAAACGAGTGCAGAAGCACGAGTTGGGATTTCCATATGGTACCAGTATTTAGGTCTTGTGTTGTGCGATAAGGAGAGTTACGTCAGAATAGACCAGTCAATAATAACAGGATGAGACAGAGAAACTGTACAGTTGCCGTAGTTACCTTAGTAGTTCTTATCATCTCTTCCACCTCACCCTCTGCTTCCGTGATACGTGATTCCCTCACACGCACTTCAGTCAAGTTTTTCTCTTTTCAATGCCGAAATGTTGGATTAATCAAAATGATTTCGTGTTGTTTTATTCAGTTGCTCATCATGCTGAGCAGTTGGATTTGTATTTCAACCTAACTGGAGGGTCCACTACGACCCCCAAAGAATCACCACGTGACGCCATCGTGTCGAAAAGGTTAATTCGGACCCTCGCGAACTTCGCCCATTACCTGTAAGTGGAATGATTCCAAAGTATTTCCATTTCAGCCTCACTCTAGAGCACCGATTGATGAAACATTTCATGCGTTTTCAGACAACCGACCCCACCAGGATCATCTAAGGACTGGCCTCAGTACCGCGGCAAGGAAATTATGAGGACAACTTTTGAGTCGGATATGTTAAGCGACCAACGGATCATCGACGGATTGATGGACATTTACCGATTTTGGGATGATATCCTCGGATGGCGGACGCAACTCCCTTGTTGTAATAGCAGGAAGGCTCATGTGTAAAATGGTTTAGTTATAGAAATTCGGTATAGTGCTTTCCCTGCGTCATTACTTCAAGCCCTGCATCACCCGATTTTTATTTCGTGCCGTTTTTGATTTCGTGATGCACTACTTACACTACAGAGAGAGAGAGAGAGAGAGAGAGAGAGAGAGAGAGAGAGAGAGAGAGAGAGAGAGAGAGAGAGAGAGAGAGAGGGAGAGAGAGAGAGAGAAGAGAGAGAGATTGATTGATTGAAGATGTTTATTTTCTCATCAGGGAAAGTTAGGGCTATGCAGCCCTCTCTTCCACTTTCCCTGAAGACGAATTACAAAAAACTCTACCTCTGCGGGTCTTATATAACTGACAATAAAAAAAATAGCCTTCTCGTCACTCTTTACATTTAAACTAAACCAAACACATAATTCATCAACGTTCATGCCAAATAAATTACATGCATTCCAACCAATTATACCCCACACACACGCACACATAATGCAGACACACACACCTTCCATACCAGCTGGTTGGGGTGGGTGAAAAAACCCCAGCCAGCCCAAGCCCAACCCACCAATGGACCTCCCTCGGACTCGACCTTCAGAGCGTTATCCTAAAGGGAAGTCCTGAGACGGCCCTAAAAATCAATAGAAAGGTAAAAACTCATAATAACACTGAAATCATAAAATAAATTGATTAAGTAAACATTTAAATAAATAAACGAAATAACTTAGCCCCAGCCTAATACTATCCCGCCTCCCACTTACTCGCTGCCATTCATACACACTATCATACCGACCTACTGCTGAATTTGAGAAGGGTGAGTACTGGTATATTCCTCCCTTTCTCAGCAGTGACATTCCTAACCGAAACTATATACAACACAGATAACAATAAAGCACATATTAAATTTAACTAGAATAACAATGAACAGTAAGTAAGTAACAACATGCAATTAATATATTTAGAGAGAGAGAGAGAGATTGAGATTGATGTTTTATATAGAAAATATTGGTTACAAGTGCGGTGTACAGAGAAAAAACAAGAAAAAATAAATAAATCGCTTCTGGATTGTTCTTTTTCTACGACTTCTGAGTGCTATTCCATCCTTTTCAACTCTTCGCGTTCCTCTAAAAGCGCATTCTTGCAAATGCTCTTGAAAGACGCAACGCTCACGGAGGTGTCAAATAAGTCTGGGTTTTCATTAAAAGTTCGAACAGCTGTGGCAGTGAATGATTTATTGAAGATGGTGGTTCGATGGCGCGGGATTTGAATTAGGCCGTGTCGTGTCTCATGTTGGTGAATTGTGTGGAGGAATGCAAATTTTTCGGCGATATAGGGAGGGTTCTGGAATTTTAAGCTCTTAAATAGGAGCAGAGCAACAGCGTATTTGATTTTTTGTTGGATCTTCAGCCAGCCTAAGCTTTTGTAGTACGGTGTAACGTGTTCGTCCAACTTTAACATGTAAACAAATAGTACTAAGGCATTTTGTGCTCTCTGGATAGCCACCAGTTGCTCGCCATTGAGGTCACTCAATGCCGCCAACCCATAACTGAGGTTATGGGCAACGAGTGCCTGTACTACCTTGAGTCTTACAAGGTACGGGAATTCAGTAGCGAGTCGTCGAAGTTGGTACAATGCTCTAAAAATTGTCGCCGTTGTCTTCGATACCTGTGGCCACCAAGAGAGTGTGTGGGTCATAGTGACTCCAAAGTTTATAAGTTCCGTACTGTATGGCAGGTTCTGGTTGCTTATGTGGACAGAAGGGATCTCTCTAAGGTTAATCCTCGAGAGAAGTCTAGTGTACCCACTGTAATGGTTTTCACGGCGGACTGCACAACGTGGCAACACTGACCGCCACCCGTGCGGGCCGCCGCTGTTTATATTAGCGTCGGAGCCGCATTTCGAGATCATAACGGCTATCGGCTCGTCAGCGAATTAATTCCTGTTATAAGTCAGTGTTTAACTTCCCCCTTTGATTGTGTGAAGTAAGGTAAGCGAGTAAGGTAGAGCTTTGTGTTTCATTTTCCCCATTGTCTCTTTATTGTCATTTAATACAATCCGAGCATAGGTTATTTATTTCATTTTAAAAGGAGTTCGTTTCATTTCATTCATTTCGAGTTTTGCCGATTAAATTCAAGTGGGTCTTAATTGCTTTATAATTTCACTTTCCATTACTTTCTTGAGAGTTATTATTTTATTTATTTGATCGAGTGAGTATTATTGAGCGTATTTGATTTGTTGTTTTCTTTTGAGCCCAGACACGACTTTCACGAGTGTTCTGTACGCGGGAATTGTGAGACAACTCCCCAAATACGTCACACCACACAGCATAGCTTTGCATTTCTGGGGGTTAACTGACATCCCATGATTGCTACACCAGACTGTTAGTGCCTCAAGCTCTCGATTTAGTACCTGTACCAGCTCGTCGACCCGTGAAACCTCTCCAGACAGATAAACCTGCAAGTCGTCTGCGTACAACATGTATCTGCTCTTCTTAAAAACCTTGGACACTGCGCAGAGAGAACAGAACCTTGGGGTACTCCCATCTGGATATCAAGACTTGTGGATAGTGTCCCGTCTGGTCGTTTGACGCTCTGTGTGCGCCGACAAAGGTACGACGCCAACCATCTGAGCAGAGTGCCAGATACCCCTACAGAGCCAAGGATTGCCACTAGCATATCGTGCCGGACTCTACCGAATGCCCGTGAGAAGCCAATCATGACGAGCACCGTTACTCTCCGATCATCCATGCCTTGCCAGATGTCATCAAAAACTTTGATGAGGACAGTCTCAGTGCTGTGACCAGTGCGGTATGCTGACTGCATTGGAGCAATGACATTTTTCTCAGAGAGAAATCGGTTGAGTGCAGTGAAGACAATCTTGTCAAATACTTTCCCAGCCGCACAAACAATACTTATTCTTTAGTCATTCACTCGAATTGCTTTCGCTACTTTTCCGACGGGGTAACAACGGCATGCTTCCAGCAAGATGGATATTGTGATAAGTTGAGGGAGTAGTTAAAAATGTCTGGCGCAACGACGTCCGCTAGCGTTTTTAAAGTCGTGATGGATATCCCATCGTTCCCCAGCGCCGCCGAATTTATGGACATGAGCATCTTTCGTACGGTCTCTTCATTAATTGTTTCTATCCGAAAGGTGCCATATGAAGGTTCAACAATGGAATTGTACCGTTGCAATGTTTCAGGGTCACACGGAATGGCATCATCACGACAGAAGAACGTGTTGAGCTCATCAGCAGATACGTTAAGGGCATCGTGTCTTTTTTTATCGTTTCCGATCCCACATGATTTCACTACCCGCCAAAAGTCTTTAGGATCTTTAATTTTCTTGAACAAGTCAAAATCGTGTCGGACTCGAGCATTCCGGAAAACCTGCTTAACTCTGCTTCTTAACGACTTATAGGAGTTTTTATTCAGGACACTTTTTGTTTTTAGGAATTTAGAGTAAGCCCGATCCCGCTCTTCCATCAGTTTTCGGATATCGCTCGTAATCCAGGGTGCGGGGGAACGTTTAATTCTCATCTTCACCCATAGACAGTGCTTGTCATAGGCAGAAGTGATCATGTCGTTGAATTTTGGTACCTTTACATTAAGGTCTGGTTCGTTATAAATATCGTTCCACGGCATTTCCGCTACCTCTGTGGTAAAGTCATCCTTACTGAAGTTTCTGGTCGACCGCGCTAAAAAATATTCCTTTTCGCGTTTTTTCGAAGGACTTTTGATAGAGCAGTACACTAAATCATGAGCTGAGAGCCCAGGTACATTCACCGGCCCAAAAACATCAACATATTCGATACTATTTACTAGAATGTGGTCAATAAATGAGGACGAAGTCGTGGTATGATGAGTGGCTAACAAAGGTAAGTACTGCATGTTGTTTGTTCTTAGAAGATTTCGGAACTGTTTAGAATATTGACTGTCTATTATAGTATCTGTGTTGAAGTCTCCCAGCACTAGGAGTTGCTTGGAGACTGCTGACACATATTGAATACCTCATCAATTCGTCCGTGCTTTGGGGGGCGGTATGCTACCCCTACTACTACAGATCGTTGGCCATTCTGTATTTCTACAAATACGTACTCGGGACCTCGAGAAAATTGCGACTGGAATTTGGATAGTTCTGTTATTTGCAGGTTAGACTTCACTAAAAGAGCGACTCCACCACGGGCTCTACCCAGACGATCATTTCTGATCCAGTTGTACGAAGGAATAGTGATTGACGAACAGGGTATACCGGGTTTTAAGAATGTTTCAGATAATGCTAGAATATCTTGAGGGCCACTACCAACAATTTCTCGGAGTTCATCGAAGTGGGCCACAACTGACTCGACGTTTACATGACCAAATCTTAGGCATTTGCCATTGCCTAGTTTGGCTTTAAGGATTGAGAGGTGGTATGGGATAAAATTCGGTATCATTTCGGGTGGGATTTGAAAGGACTTTCTATGTTTTTTGTTGGCAGATCCGATGAGTCATCAACTGAGAACAGTGAGGAAGGACTGTTTCGTCTTTTCTGATCATTATTTGCCCGTTTTTAACCCAAACAAATTTGTAATTATTTTCGTTCTTGAAGCTTTTTGCTTTGGCAAGTAAGTTCTTCCTAGCTGCTGTCAGGCTTGAATTTTCGTAGATCCGTTGGGCTTCCCCTTCAAGGAGACCCAGGTCTCTCGTCGAGAGATTGCGCTTATTACGGGCCGATTGAAGAAGAGAGAGAGAGAGAGAGAGAGAGAGAGAGAGAGAGAGAGAGAGAGAGAGAGAGAGAGAGAGAGAGATTGAAATCTTTTATTTAACAATCAGGGATGATTAGAGCCACTGAGCCCTCTCTTCCACCATCCCTGAACAATTTCACAAATATTGATCAGTTGCGTTGATTAACAAATTAAATTAAAATAATTTTCTTCTACATATAACTTCACAGTACATATAAATTCTTCAATATTCCTTAATTAACATTTCTTTAAATTTTTCTTTGAAAGAGTCTACCTTTTTACTCAAGTCAAACATATCTATGTGATCGTTATACAATTTGGATGCCTGTACCACAAAGGATCTTGAATATATCGAGGAACGGTGCCCTGGAATTTTTAAAAGTTTGTTTTTTGATCGAGTGTCTCTTTGGTTGAAAAACTGAAATTTGTTATAGGCGTTGCAGCTATCTGAAGCAATTTTCTCTCCCTAATTTTTAACCATTCAAGGCGTCGGTAGTGTGGGGTTACATGCTCTTCGGGACGCAGTCTCAAAGCGAGTCGGAGTGCCGCATTTTGTGCTATTTGCAGACGATTGATTTCGCAGCTCTAGAGATCACATAGCGCAGAGGTAGCGTAATCAAATGGGCAGAAGCTACTTTTGAGGGAGGCTGATAGCACCTTCTATTGTGATCAAGCAAACCTAGATCATACTGATCCTCTCCCGAAACATGTAATGGCCTTGATTGAAAAATCTGCTGAAAGGGTGAACGCTATGCAGCTTGACAAGTTTCGCAAGTTGTTGCAGCGGTACTCAGATGTTTTTGCAGCTACCAACGACGACTTGGGATGCTGTACTCTGGGAGAGCACACAATTGATGTCGATGGTCACCGTCCGATCAAACAGCCTCCCAGACGAACATGCCCCGCTAAGGAAAAGATCATAACGGAAGAGCTAACAAAAATGAGAAAGCAAGGGGTGATAAGGGAGTCAAGGAGTCCATGGGCGAGTCCAGTGGTTTTAATTCCAAAGAAAACCGGAGATTGGCGTTTCTGCATAGACTACAGAAGAGTCAATGACGTAACAATCAAGGACGCACATCCGTTACCACATATAGGAGACACCCTGCACACATTAGAAGGAAGTCGTTGGTTCAGTACGCTAGATCTTCAAGCAGGATACTGGCAGATTCCTCTGGCCAAAGAAGCTCAAGAAATATCGGCATTTTGTACACGTAACGGTTTGTGGGAATTTACAGTGATGCCGTTTGGGCTCACCAATGCGCCAGCAACTTTCCAGCGAGTGATGCGACAGCTGTTACACGACTTTATTGCACAGAATGTTGTGCAAGTTTATCTCGACGACGTACTGATCCACACCACAACCTTCGAAGACCAATTGAAGTTTATAGAAGCTGTTTTTCAAAAATTGCGGGAAGCCAAACTCAAACTGAACTCTAAAAAGTGTGAGTTCTTCCGGGAAACAGTGACCTATCTTGGGCATCTGGTAACCCCTGAAGGAATCAGGACAGACCCAAAGAAGGTGGACACAATTGTGAACTGGCCAGTCCCTAAGACGACCACAGAACTTCGGTCTTTTGTAGGGCTGTGTTCTTACTACCGGCAGTTTGTTCCCCACTTGGCTTAAATAATGAAGCCACTTTACCGAGCAGAAAATCTTCCCAGGTTGGAGTGGACGCCAGCTTGTCAAGTTGCCTTTGACAGACTCAAGGAATTTCTGCTGAATGCCCCTATACTGGGTCACGTCCAATCAAGCAAGTCGTTCATACTTGACACAGATGCCAGTGATGTCTCCATTGGAGCAGTTCTTTCACAAGAGCAGGGTGGAAAGAAAGTAGTTATCGCTTACTTCAGCAAATGCCTCTCTCGAGCACAACACAACTACTGCGTTACTCGAAAAGAGCTACTAGCAGTCGTCGAAGCCTTAAAATTCTTCGACTCATATGGCTTAGAAATGGGTCCTTTAATAGTGAGGACTGATCATGCCTCCCTCACATGGATGCTTTGGTTCAAGAATCAAGATGGTCAGATGGCTCGTTGGATTGACCGTTTGAGCCCTTACAATCTTGAAATCCAATACCGACCAGGTTTGCAACATGGAAATGCAGACGCTCTCTCGAGACGACCTTGTGCTGATGCTGGATGTTTATATTGTGACAGAAGGGAAGCGCAAGAGATGGAAAAATCAATAATGAGACTTCCCAAAACTTTGATTCAAAGTGGTCTTCTAGCAGTCCGGACAGTGAGTTATGAAGGCCACAACACGATTGAAGATATTCAGGCTGAACAGGAAGCAGACCCTCAACTGTCTCTTATAATGGCTTGGGTGCGTGAAGGCAAACGACCTGACTGGGAACAAGTAGCAGGTAAAGACACTGAAATCAAGGCTCTTTGGGCCATGTTTGACTCATTACGACTAGTAGAAGGGGTCTTACATAGAAAATGGGAAAGCTCGAATGGTCATCTGATTCGAGACCAGTTCATTTCCCCAAGAAGCATAAGGAATACATTGATGCATCATGCACATGGCCCTGCACACATTGGAGACCGACGAATGGTGGCACAACTGCGACGATCTGCCTATTGGGTAGGCCTACACCGCGACGTCAAAGAATGGTGTAGAAGTTGTGATGCGTGTGGGAAGCGTCATGGTGGAGGACAACGAGGGCGTGCACCAATGCGTCAATACATCTCTGGAAGTCCTTTTCAGAGAGTTGGAATGGATGTAGTAGGTCCTCCACCCGTGACTGACGACGGCAACCGCTACATTCTCACTGTCGTCGATTATTTCACAAAGTGGCCTGAGGCTATACCAATCCCAAACCAGAAAGCCGAAACAGTGGCTCACGCCTTACTGCATCATGTGATTTCCCGATATGGTATCCCAAGAGAGCTGCACTCTGACCAAGGTCGAAACTTCCAATCAGAGTTAATAAAGGAAGTCTTGAAACAACTTGGAATACATCAGACAAAGACAACACCTTTGCGGCCTCAAAGCGATGGTCAGGTTGAACGGATGCATCGGACACTTTACGAATGGCTTGCTAAAATGATATCTGACCACCAAAAAGATTGGGATCAGCAGCTGCCAGTCGCATTATTAGCCTATCGAGCTTCTGAGCATGCAACAACAGGGTATTCTCCAGCTTACCTCATGTTTGGCCGAGAGCTCACATTACCTTTAAAGCTACTTTTCGGAAGGCCACCAGAAGAAAGGGACATTCAAGAGTACGCTGCTACCCTTCGCCGCAGGATCGTTGAAGCCCATACTCAAGCCCGTGAATCACTGCAGCTAAGGACTGATGACATGAAGAGGAGATACGACCGAAGTTCCCGTGGTAACACTTATAGCGTCGGAGACTTAGTGTGCTTCACAACCCACGTCGGATACGAGGCCGCAACCCGAAGCTGATGTGTCCTTGGGAAGGGCCTTACGAAATATTAAAGAAGCTCAATGACGTCGTAATTCGTATCAAACAGCGTTGGGGCAAGAAGTCAGCCTGTAAAGTGGTTCACATTGACTGGTTAACGCCATTCTGTGGAAGGAAGGGGGAGAAGTGTGAAGAACCTAGTAACAAAGGTGGTAGCGTGACAACAAGAAATGTTTCCCTTGACAACAAAATTCCCATTCGTGATTCTGACTTGCTTTGATTTTGTTGAGTTATTGTTGAAGTTTGTTGTTGTTAAATATAACCCCTTTCGGAACAACCTTTTTGTAGTGCAATCTAACAATATCATTAGTTTGGTTGACCATCCCTATCCTTGAAGGTTTCGCTTGCGGTAGTGGCCGTTCTAAACTGCACCGGCTTCAAATTAAACTGTCTTTCAAAAAGTTTTGAATAGGTTTTTAGTCAACTCCTGACAATCAGTCGTACGTTAGTTAAGACGTATGTACATGATGAACGCTGATCCATTTGACAGACAATTAACGGTTGAATGGCGTGCATCAATAACAACCGTCTTGACCCCGAACGAGCAGTATTTTAATTGGAGCTTTTTCAGCGTCTTTTGTTCTTGCTTACTTCTCCTCAGTACGACATTGTTTCGAAACAAAAACCCTCACTCGAATCCATTTTTGTTTAAATTAATTCCTCTTGTGCAAGTATGAATTGCGAATGCACATACTTGAGGCGTACGAAAAAGCTTAATTGTTGCTGGGAACATTAGTTTGAATGGGGGAAATCGATCCTCGTACAAGAAAATAGAGAGCTGAGCAAGAAAAAACAGAAACCGAAATTGTTAAGGGTCGGTTATCCTGTTGAAGCTCAAAGGAAGAGAGAATGATTATGCTCAGTATTAATTTGTTAAATTTTTCTAACAATGTTATGTCTAATGTGTGCCTAGGCGAGTTACCTTCCTCCTCAATCCAACAACGAGAACTATGTGAACATCCTGGCTGAATTCAACGTACAACTTGCCGATAGTACGAACTAACCTGGCCCCCCTAGTAGTAATTCTCTTCCAACGCGATAAAAGTATGTTTCTAGTCATTCTCTACTACGTCCTTTGTTGCGTACTTCCTACAAAATCAAATAACTTATTATTATCTGCACCCAGTGATCAGTCCAGCGTCTCGAGAGTCAAGGAACACACGGAAGATTGGATGAAGTTTATAGATCAGGAAGATATGAACTTTACACATACGCCACGACGTATTAACATATTCGTTTTGCGTAAAAAACGGTGAGATTTTAATCAAAACATAGAGGGATATAAATTACAAAATTCTTACACAAAGAACAATTTGATTTGTCAAACAGCGTAATATTTTTACTTTCCGCTACCCCGAAAGGGAAGGAAAGTATAGTAATCGTGTCAAAAAACGAGCAGTGCGTAGCAACACACAACTTTCCGCAATCCCTTTAAGTTCGAACACCACCTACATATGCGAGCGCAATATCTTCGTTCAACGCATCTTTACAAGAACATCTATGGGGAACAAAATGTAGGGAGTAGTTAGTTGAGAGTACTCCGTAAGTTTGGTCGAAATCATCTTAGCCGTTTTGGAGAAAAGTGGAATACCGATAAATTAATATTCGACAAATCTCCTCTTCTGAGTTAACTTATATCTCATACAACAGATGGATACAGAGACTGTTGCGGGGAAGAAATGTGGGTTCAGAATACTAGAAGACACTCCATGAGATTTATCACATCTGGTGAAGCAGTTACCCTGGAATTAACGGAAATGTTCGAAAAAAACGGTATTTTCGATACATTTTAATTTGTATCTCTGCTCAGTGGACTTTCAGAGGAACATACATTCAGAACAATATGTAGGTATTAAATATCTGAAAACGCCCTGCGAGTTTAGTGAAAATCGTTGAGGCCGTTGTTACAAAAAGCGTAAAAAACCTATTTCATTGGCCTATATCTCCGTTCTCCGTTAGGCCGTTGTCTCCGTTGTTAGGCCTGTAGTCACCTATGGAGCCCTGGTCTGTTGGGCTAGGGTGGAAATCCAAACAGTGCAATTGCAGCTAAATAAACTGCAGCGTAGGGCGTGTCTGGCCATTGCAGGCTGTATGAACAAGCCCTACGGCTGCACTGGAGGTCTTGCTAGATTTAGCTCAACTCTGCATACATGTTAAAATGATGGCGTTCCTCCAGGCTGTGCGTATGTTGGAGTTGGGTCTGATCATGCGGGGGAGGAGGAGTTTCTGCCACTTGATCCTTGACAAGGTGAAGGTAGAGGGGCCCAAACTGCATGTGATAGACTGAATGCCCGCGAGGTTCAACTTCGTGTTACCCTTTCGGATACTCACTCGGCGAGGTAGTTCTTTCTAAGGAAGGAAGTACTGGCTTCTGTTGGAGAGTTGATTCCTGTTTCCCTCCAAGTAAGTTGTTCCAATGTTGTTTCAATGGAAGTACATGGAAGTACTAGCTTCGACGGATGGACGTTATGAAATCAGCAGATGGAAAGTTGCAGTTTCGGAGTTTTACGTTTTCACCGTTTCTGAGCTATGGAACGGATATACGGAAGCATTTAAAAATTGATATTCAGGCTGAAGATCAACATGAGACGCCGTGGTATAACGGTATGAGACAAATCGATTCAAGTCTATAGTTACCATACTGACTGAAACCTCAATTTTAGTCTAAAAAACTGCAAACTCCTTGAAATTTGAGGTAGTTACGCGAGTTGGCTGAATGACACTGGAAAACGGGTTGTTCTCTATAAGCGCCTTTCCTTCCACAGTTTGCTAAACCGGTGCAATTTCGCTAAAGGGGCTCCAGGGCTAGACATTTTCGTTGCTATGCAAGTTATTCAAACGATAATATAGTACCGTAACTATCTCACGTTAGTTCTGTAACTAATGGAGGCTCCGATTGTGGAGGTGAGGTGGAATAATGACGCTTTCTAGCTAATGGTTCATTACACCTAATGAGGGGCTTCTGATAGTAGTTGCGATAAGGCTGGTTGAGGGATTTAATAACGCTTGTTGGGTGAACTTCCCGAGTGCAAAATTTAGGGGAACAGAACGAATGAAATCTGCCACGTACGAAGCTAACATAACAAGAAACGCTGATTTCAAGTATAATATCGCGTCAGTTGTTGATGTCAAAGGACAAATTTTATTACTTTTTACTCTCCTTAGCCGTAGGGAGTATGAATGAAAGTCATGTGATCTGTTGAAATTTTTTTTTAGTTTTCTTAGGTTCGTTTTAAATTTAACTGCACTGGATCCTATAAATCCAAAAATACCTTTTAATAAACCTGTATGCGTGAACGCTATTGATTTCTCTCTTAATACATCAATAATTTTGACGAAAAGCGAGTTTAGTGTAGTTTCCTCTTCACAAATCCTGAAGACAAGTGCTCAGTCATGTCAGTCAGTCCAATATGACGAAGGTTTGACAATACTTGCTAGGCGCAATGTTCAATGGTAATAATTCTCACAATCCGTACCGTGCAACCATACCGCCACTTCCAGCTGTCCAGACTACCGAATAATACTGTTTTGATCTCCAGGTTCCATCTGTCACTGCATTCGCACATTGAGAAAGTCGAAAGGAGTTGATGAAGCTTGCTCGTTTATTGCTGGATGGTCGTGCTATTCTGCTGAGTATTGTCAACCCATGAAATTTTTTACTGACTGACATTTTAACAGGTTTTGGTTGTGTACACGTTTCCCTAATCTTATTGCTTCAGAAAAAAACAACTCCAAACTCAAATTCTCTGCTTAACATTGACATAGGTAACAGTCCATTTACTTATACCTCTCCACTAGTTTTAATTGCTCATCAACAAATTTTTATGGTATGTCCACCCTCTCCCCTCATCCGTTGCCTCTACTCAACTTTTTGAGCTAATCAAGGTGGATTAACTTTAATAGCAGATAGCAGAGGTAACACTACGCTGAGTGCACAAAGCCCGTCTTCAGACAACTCCCTTATTGACGAGGAAGGCTCTGCATCTATATCGCCCTTGTTTCTTGAAAACGAAGAACTCCACCATTGTGGGAATAATAAGCGCTCAACTCCTTCCTGTAGTTTGCACACAACTTTCCGCACCCCGCGTAAATTCGACTGCCGTGCTGTATGTACGGGCTTTGTATCTCTTTGAACACGTTTCTACGCAGGTACTAGTTAGTTCTGTGTACCCCAAACGTTTGATCGTTAGAGCCTGTTTGTAGCAAGATAGGAAGGGAAGAAGTAGTCGGTCAACGATGGAGGACTACAATGTTCGGAAATTTAGTAATATAAATATTGACTCATGAGCCTCCAGATTTATAGGCGCGTTAAACGGAGATCTGGCTCTGGTGGTATTGCTCAAATCATTTGCTTTGAAAGACGTTGACGGATTTTGGGGAAGAGCACGTACGTGTCACGCCCCTTTGGCGAGGATTGCCATCTCGCATTTGTCTAACGCCCATTCGTACGCCAGGTACTTTGCCAAACAAGAGCCAATCAGTGACTTCATGTGGAGTTTGGAAAACATGACAGCTGCCAACAGTGCAGTGCTCCCTTCGTAAGAATAGTATAGTTTATTGAATTGACTCTATTTTCTGAGAGACTAAATTACGTGCCATATGGTTTCAGATGTATGGGGGTTCGGAATTCGTGTACCCCGGTATCCACAACAGCCTTGAGCACAACGACCCACGAGTGATCACCATTAGCGCAGTTTTCCTCAAATTTTAATAACTATTAATTATTTATATAGAGTTGGGTTAATAATAATGGCATTCCATAAGTTGCCTATACTGTTCTTACTGAAGAAATTTCAACTCCCTGGTAACACGGTTATCAGGTCACACCTCCTACCAATCTGAATCCCCCGGGTATCTATGACGGCCTATTCGTGCTTGTTCGACCAGGATGAATACTGAAGCGACAATAATTTTCGGACTCCGAAATCACAAAATCGCTCGGTACAAATAGTTGCAGGGCGTGCCAACAGAATCGTTGAAGCCGAGTTTGAGTTATAATTATTGGTATATTCCTATGCCATGCTTATGCTCTTTTCTTATACATAAATGTGTAATTATCCGAAGTGATCCGCGATACGACCCCCAAAGAATTTTCACGTGACGCCGTCGTGTCGAAAAGGCGCATTCGAACCCTCGCAAACTTCGCCTATTATCTATAAGTGAAACGATTTAAAAACATTTCTTAATGTTGTCCTCACTCTAAAGCACCGATTAAGGAAACATTCCATACGTTTTCAGACAGCCAACCCCACCAGGATCATGACTGGACACAGGTCCAAGGCAACGAAATTATGAGGACAACTTTCGAATCAGATTTATTGGGTTATCAACCCCTCATCGACGGATTAATGGGAATTTACCGATTCTGGGATGATATTCCTGAATGGTCGACTCAACTCCCTTGTTATAATGATAATGAGGCGAATGAGCTCTATCACAAAAATCATTATAGTGCTTTCCTCGCTTCTATATTCATGACATTTCGTCAAACACCTCATCCTTTACCTGATTGCGAACATACAACTTAAAGGGGAGAGAGAGGGAGAGAGAGAGAGAGAGAGAGAGAGAGAGAGAGAGAGAGAGAGAAGAGTGTTTACTGAAAGTTTACGTTGAGAGGTCGATTCACCCGAACGGCTGAGGGTCTGCCAGCTGAGGGAACCGGCCACCACATTACAAGTCCCCTATAGGAAAAGCTGATGTGGAGCAGGTTCCTGCTGGATCTTCAACAGCCTTCATAATTTATAAAACGACTGTGCGCAAGTCTCGTTCAAAAAGAAGGGGAACGCACTCAGTCAGACACTATCATCCACGTAGCGTTTATTCCACATTAAGCAAAACGTTAGAGATCTGAATGCTGCAGTCCCTTAAAGGAGTTTTTTATCGCAATCTCTCAGGCAGACAATATGGGTGTTGTAAAAGTACATTGCCGTTGAAATCACAACGTTTCCCTGGATGCATCGGCTAAACACATCGTAGCGGTTCTCATAAGAGTTCAGAGAAGCGTTGGACAACCTATGGTGGTCAGCGTTTCTCAATGAGTTTAAAGGTGGGAGAATTGCTGGTAAACGATACTTGCTCGTCAGAAGTTGCTTATTTAATATAACTGCTATGATCGAATGCACGCATGTTGAGATCGAGAACCGGTGAACGATGCAGAAGGAGTGCCCACAAGGCTCGGTCCTCGAACTAACGCTTTTTTTTAAGATTCTAAAGAGCATCATGTAGACTGTCTTCGAGACATACGCCTACGTGGATGACCTGGTGGATCCGTTTACGGTCGATCTACCAGATCGTGCGAGCCCGCTGGACCCAGCTCGCCTTCTTAAAGAGAAAATTAAATAGCTAACCGTGTATGCGCGCTTCTTCTTGAGAAGTAAGTTGGTAAGGTGAGATGTGGTGTCTCAGTCAAGTTGACGCCATTCCATGATAAGCTACAAAATGTATTACTACAGAATTTTCAATTTAACGCAGCTTTCTCTCATAAATTCCTGATGTAAAGTTCTAGCCTTTTCAGGAAACGGTATACTATGAGAGTTTTATAACGCTTCTAAGATAATTAGGACCAACTCAAGAAATTCAGGAATTCAAACCCTCGTCGTTTTACTTACTTCTATTTCTCACAGTTTTTACTCCATAATTCCAAAACAGTACACACCATCCTTCCCATCCATCCAGTCTCATGAATCACTCGAGCACAGCTTGCTCAACATGAAGTAGCCCCTTTACTTTCGAAGTATTGTTACATTTTACCAAGTTAAATGAAAAAGAAACTGGATTAGTAGCTAGAAGCTGAGGAAAGCCGTGGATGCATCGCACCTGATATATCTGTTCCACTTTCCCATGGTTCTGAAGGTAGTGACGCCCCTGGCCAAGCCGAAGAAAAAGAACTAGTTGATCATGGATTGCCTTGGATGTTGCCAAAGCTTGTGACACTGTTAATTGATGCGTCCTCTGTTCGTCTCACGGTGAGAAGACGGTGACTTCCTCAATTTTGAAGTAATTACGTGAGTCGATTAAATGCCACGGGAAAACGGGTTGGTCTTTATACGTGTTTAGAACGTCCCACTCGTCAACAATGACATTTTGCTTCATCAGTGCAATTCGCTAGAGATAAGATATAAACTATCGCTCGATAGTTCTTGAATTAGAGAAAAATCAAATTGAAGCGGTGGGATAGCTTAATGGCGTTTCCTAGCGAGTGGTTCATTTCATCTAATGAGGCACGGTAGCTCAATACAATAGCGAGTGTGATATGACAAAAAACTTCCTATCAATTGCATGTATGCCACTCGTGTGATATGGTGGCCCTCTCGCGCTCGCATAGCGGGGATTCCCCGTCTGTTCAATCCGGCACATTTTCCACTCACGTGCATATTTCGGAAAATTATGGCAGAATAACCGTGGCACGTTATTGCAGCCACATTATAAAGAAAAAACCTTTATTCAAATGTATCTTTAGGTAACCATTGGAAGTATAAACGAACAACGAAATGGTAATCACGAAATAAAAACG
Organism: Pachypeltis micranthus; assembly: GCA_020466155.1. Taxonomy (NCBI): domain Eukaryota; kingdom Metazoa; phylum Arthropoda; class Insecta; order Hemiptera; family Miridae; genus Pachypeltis; species Pachypeltis micranthus. The sequence continues at coordinate 47,663,785 of CM035770.1, read as the reverse complement.
TTGGAAATTATTACACATCAATTTATTTTTCTCTTGAACAGCTTTACGTAGTCTCACACTTCAGACAACGAAAATTACATATTCCAGGCGCCTTTGGGAACCTGTAGGCAATTGGCCCGACGGGTGGTTGGAATGAGAGAAGAGGGAGTGAAACCCATGGAACGACTACCTTCGCTCTAACGCCAGGCGGGTTCTTTGGCTCACTATACTGTGATTTCACTTTTGATCTAGACGCAGTCGTACACCTGTGAGACTCATTCCATTCGACCCAACATCTGAAAATACCATGAAAATTATACCAAACAAGGCGTATTTGAGTTAAAACTGCCAAAATCGGGATTTTGTTAAAAATTTTTTACATTTTTTGCCCATAACAACTACGGGCTTCGACCGATCGTATTGCTCACACAACTAGATACCAAATGGGATTTTTGGGGGAGACCACTGTTTGTTAAGTTCACAGTAAGAGCATAAAATTAAAAAACATACTATAGGTTAGCTGGCTAGAACAAAACTAGAAATGTTTTTCATTGGCACAAAAAGGAACTATAATTTTGAACAAAGAGCAGTCTTATAAAACTGCTGAGGAAAAAAACTTGAAAAACTTTTTAGAACGATGTTCTTGTGAGAACATAGAAACATTCAGTCTGTGGCAAGTAGGCAAGTAGGCAAGTATTGCACGTAACAGTAATGTGCTGTTTGCAAACCGATTACCACATTGCTTAGTTTGCACTTTACGGTTTTTATGAGGTACACAGACGTATTATTTGGTTATCAGGTGGGTCTTGCCGACTGTATTCAGATCTGTGTAAAGTTTCAAAAACACTTGCAAATATTAAAGTGATTGGGTTAATTCCGCCAGTAGGTAAATTATTCGAGTTTGTTACAGTTCTCTGGCAGGTGCATTGGCTTGCGATGTAAAAAAATCATCCTCTGTATCTCACCAGCCAGAGAAGGTGGACGTTAACTTCAACACCTGCAAGTCTTGCTAATCGGTATAGACACGTCCTTCTGTAGGTGGTCTCGGCGTCCTCACTGTTACTGTGGCTTGAAATACCTTCAATTAGTTTATCCCAGCCTCGTCTAGGAAACAAAAAAGTCGTGGGCTACCTTTTTGTTCTTCGTGAAGTGCTTATTCTTGAGCGCGTACGTCTTTGATTGCAGTATAGTCAGTAATTTGTGTTGGTTTCTCGGTTTCATCATCGACCGTATTATCGTCGTGTAGAGTTGACGTACTAGAACAGCTTTCTTCTTTTTGGTAATCATAGAAACCAATCACTCCTTCTAGTCACGAGTTCTGGGGGAAGTTCTTTTTTATTTTTCCTGGTTGTTCCCAACAAAGATAGTTTTTTGCTGAGTAGGTTTCGGCCGATGGGAAACTTATAAATAATTGTTCACAGTTACGTTTCGGTTGGTACCCATTATACAATTTGCCAATCTCACCACAATATCGTATTGCTTGTTAGAACGCACAGTAGGTTCGGGCTTCTGCTTCCCACTACAAACTTAATGATGTGTAATAGATGTGGGCATCCCACATTGCTTACCATATTTGGTTTTAGGGCAATAGATTGTATCCATGAGCAGAGGTCAATAAAGGCTACTAGCATTTCGTCAATAGTTGCAAATTCTCCAACACTGAATGATTTTTGGCTATTCTCTACAAAGGATGATGGCAGTTCCCGAATAAATTTGCTTCTCTGCTTTGGTCGATAAATTTATAAAATCCCATTGCCATTAGCAAAAATCTGAACCAATTATCACTGAAATTTGCTCGCAGAATTTGCATCCTCATCCCATTAACTGTAAAAAATTAATTGATATCTGCGCGGTTACGTCTCTTCTCAGCTATCAGGAATAAAGCACCAAATACATACAATAGTCTCTTGAACGAACTTTTATTGCATCACCCTTTCCCTCTAAAATCATTCTCGTTGGATAAAAACATTGGTATATTCACAATAATTTAAACCATTTGAGGCGTAACCTGTATTCGGTTCTGATTCGATTTTTTTTAAAAATGATCAGTAACCTTTGGGAATTGTCGTGTGGAAGCCGAACGGAATACATCGTACCTCAAATGTAATGGTTTTGGTTGGCTTTTGTAAATCATTTAGTTACTTATCACCGTCCTCGGTGAAATACTGATAATCTCAGTATTATTATCTATTCACCAATTACCTAGTAATCGTTAGTGAAATAAGACACAAGTGTTCCTGTATCAACACACCAGTTCACCAGAGACAGGATAGGATGTTGCTTGTTTACATAACGTTCCTCCTGTCCGTTTGCCGAATGTCGCTGACGTCTAACGGACCAATTATTAAGGCTCCAGCGGGCAAACTCCGCGGGTGGGAACGTGTGTCGAGAGGAGGAAGAGTTTATCAGGCGTGGACTAGAGTGCCATTCGCCGAACCACCGGTGGGAAAACTTAGGCTGAAGGTAATTTAACTCATAAGCACAAACTATAGCTAATTGACGGTCGTGCTAACTAGATTTATCTTCAACAGCCTCTTCTTGTTTGTTCAATTATTAGTACGCCATACACTGTTACGGTTTCATGTTTTATGATTAAACATTAAGGCATCAGTAAACCTCTTAAGTCAAACCCTTCCCTGTTGAGGATTGTTAAGTTGTGGACCTTTCCCTATGCATGGAGATAGTCTTCCTAAGGATTCAGGTTGCCCCGACGTAGCTGAGGGTAAAGCGCAGGAGAACAAAGCGGCTTAATACGTCGACCATTTTTGAGCTCCACAGTTTCGAGCACATTGTTTCAGTACCCGTTAGTTGTGTCTCCCATTGTATCTCACACCCAGCAGCTATTGATCGATATCAGCTATTTGATAATAAAAACTCTGTTTGAGTGGAAATGATGAGTGCAGCACAGTCAATTAACAAATATCTCGATAAAAACGGTTTTCGATCAGCTTTTAGTAAGTCTTGCTCACAGTGCAACATGAAAGAGGAGGGACGCTGAAGCGGCTGAGTGTCTCTTCTCTCGTCAGTCCGAGCACCAATCGAGCCGCCTGAACCAGTGTTTTTTTGAAGAAATTCATGGTTTTCTGAGAAAAACAAGTTTAAGCTATTTTTCGTCTGGCACGATGCTTCTTTTGGATTGCAATCGGGGTTTCTTCTCTGTTCGAACGAAGAGAGAAGACTCCGAGAGGTCAAGTCGGTGGTTTTATTTATTTATTTTCGGCATGCCATAAGATGCGTAGGAGAAGACATTTAATTTGAATTCTAGTTTCTTTCATACCAGTAATCGTTTAATTTAAATTATTTTTGTGTGTTACCTTAAATTTTGTTTTTTTAATCATCTCAAATATAACTTTTCTTTTCTCGGATTCATAGTATTTTGTTTTCCTGATTTATGGATTAAGTCCCTCAAATGATTTTTTCTTACTTCCTCCCTCACTTCAACTTCACAAACCTTTTTTAAAAAAATTAAATTGGTTATTAGATGATAAACAGCAGCCACAGAAATTACTAAATTCGAACTGACGTCGTTTATTCACAGTATTTCACCTTAATTCTAGACCAGTATACCCAAACCTTCTCAAATAAATCACATTAACAGAGCCGTCAATCATATATTCTTTCAATAAAGGTGGAGGCATTATTGGCGGCAGCCCAATAAATACAGAAACCTTAAGCATTACCAGTCTTTAATTAGCATGATCACGTTTTACTAACATCGCATGAACTTAGTGAAGAAGTAGATTGGATTCATCGCTAAATGAATGAAACTGGCAAATATGCCAGAGCTTAGGAAAGTTGAGCGACGCTTCTCCCCAGATATTTCTTATTGTTGTGAAAACCGTTCAAGCTCTGAGTCAGCCCGAACTAACGCAGTCGTTTGGACAACAGGCTCCGCTGCCAGCTAAAAAATGGAAAGGAGTGTACGATGCCACGCGCGACATGCCGTACTGCATGCAGAAACCATTTCCCATTTTTTTCATCCCTAAATTCAACAACACAGAAGATTGTTTGTACTTAAACGTGTACAGACCGAAGGTAACAAATAACAACATTTAATTGAGCCATTTACAGAAAAATGATTTATAATGCTAGATAACACCTGGGGATCAGTAAGAGATGTTTTGTGTGTTCAAGGAACCTGCTAACAAATCTATGCCAGTAATAATATTTTTATTTGGTGGAGCCAACGTGAAGGGCAATGTTGGAAGGAGGTGGAATGCAGATTATTTGATGGACGAAGACTTGGTGTTGGTAGAACCGAACTTCAGGTTAAACGGATTTGGTATGAAAAATATTTATACATTATACCAAGATAACTCAAGTGCTTGTGAACTGATTGGATTTGGACAAACAATCCGCCATATGAGGTATTTGTTGTGTTTTGTAAACGCTAAATCTGCGATCGTGACCAAATGATAAACTGTTGGGGTTCCCAAGGCAAATAATTGATACTGATGCGCTCTCGTCCTTACTTCCTTAATAAAGAATACTGCACATCTTCGTCAACCAACCATGAAGAAAGAGGCTATTCATCTTATTCTTCTCGTGTCAGCTTACCACCGAATTATGAATGAACTAGGAAATGGAAAACAATGGAAAGGCGAATTGTTGCGAAACCATTCATTTCGTTCTGCACTGCTGTGAGAACACCACTATTCCAGAGCTCTAACGATTTGACTTATTATTCATTCTGATTACTATCCCTATTTTCTCGGTCGGGAACGTTTTTGTACGACTTCCTCTCGAATTTGAACTCGGTTTAATTAGAAGCAGATTGTGGATTAAACGCCTCCTTTATTTTTTTAGCATTAAGCTACGCACTGGCAGATACAGCACTAAGTAGTCCTTTCAGGATTCTGTAATCTTTGAGGGACAGGCTGTAATCAATACAGCTCGAGTTATGAAAAACGTATCTAGGCATGTTCTCTAGTTTAACGTTCGATAGAGTTGAACTATTTTAAATGGAGCAATGCTACAGCCCCCTGGGCTCGTGATGAACGAGAACTAAAACAATCTAGGCTCGAGGTTCTAATAATACGTAAACACATAATACTGCGCGTATAGAGCACGGAGAAGTACTAATATCCGAGGTCGCTGGCAACACAATGCACTGAACCAAACCATGTATTAATCAGATATTTACTCGGACCGATTGGGATATTAACAAAGTCATCGTTAATAGTGTACAGCGAGTTGCCTGTGTCCAGTCTCCAACGTTCTCGAAGGCTACTTAGCTTTCGTTCTAAATTCACCATCTTCGAGCTTCTATGACAGATTAGAAAATAATGTACTAGCGCCAAGTTCTGTAATTCATCATTTCAGACGTCAACCGTTCGGCCGACAAAGGGTTCAAAAACCCCAGTTGGTGTTAAGAGGTGCACAACCTCTAGTTTTAGGAGTTCACAACATTTGAACAATTGTTATTGCCTGTCTCTACCATCAAACTCAAACTACAACATCTGTTTTGCAGGGCTTTTGTCGTTGGGAGACAACGTCATACCTGGCAATTATATGTACAAAGACATGGTTCTAGCTTTGAAATGGATGAAGACGAATATTGCTTCTTTCGGTGGAAATCCCAATCAACTGATTCTGTTAGGGGAATCATCCGGTGCATCGGCGACGCAATTTCTCTTCAATTCCCCTCTCAGTCGAGGTAATGAGGTTTTTATATACCAACTTGTTCTGTACTACGCATTGTATGTATCTGCCCCGAAGACGGTATCCTCAATGAAGGTGGCGATGAAGACCTACACAATACAACGAATTATGGTAAATCGAGAAGTAACACCTCACTCTTACGTATTTCCCGTGAACCTCATTCCAACCCATTTCAGTAATAATCTCATGATCATCTCAATGACCTTTCCTCGCGTGCCTCTACCCATTGTAGGGAAGGAAGTTCAGGAGCAATAATTGAGACACCCTTCTCGATGAGAATAAGCTCAACAACTAGCCTACAGCCCTTAATACAAGCGCCCCAAGTCTGTACAGAAATGTTAACTGCTCTTTTGTCTTCTACGTTGTTCGGAAGCACTATACAAGCCCAGCTGTGCATCATCCTTAAGTGGTCGTCATTTTTGGTCTGATATTCTCGACGTAGTTGTTCCCAGTTAGATAATGGTGCATGAATGTAAAACAGCATGAGATTATTGCGGACACCCTTCTCGATTGGTCTCTGGAGGAAGACGTGTCTGCATTTCATCCCAAACGGCGGCCAAATTAAATAAGAATCTCCCTCACACTGAAAATCTGAGTATAATTCAGTTGAGTTAGGATCAGTTTGTTCCATACTTGTCGATTCCATACAATGACGGTATGTCATTAGATCTTGTAATATTATTGTGCTACTACACCAGCCCCTAAAGTTTTGCATTTATACTTGAATTGCAGATCTGGTTGCCGGCGGTCTTTCCAGCTCGGGAACCATGTATCACTTGGAGATGTTTCCGCTAGATGGACGTGTCCAAAATAACAGCTGGAATATAATCCGCAGTGTCGGTTGCGAACGAAAAACGAGCCAGGAGATTTTATCATGTCTGCAAAAAATCGATGCATACGAGTTGCTGTTCGCCAGCATAGCACAAACCACTGTTAGTATCTGGTTATATTTAATAGTGAATTCGCTTTTGTTAAGTGAGGAGATTTCTAAGGTGCTATAGAAAAGCCACTGCGGCTGCATCGGGGTCAAAGTGGAAATCAGGTTTCCTCAGAGTCTACCTCCTTCAATCGTGTTATGTGGTCTGGTGAAGTTGAAAGTCATGGAAGGAGTCCTGGTCATCTTGGACTTCTGAAACGTCTACGGTGGGCTCTAAAAATAGGATCGAGGGATTAGAGGTCGAGCAGTAGTTGGGACCAGCGATGATACCATCTTGGATAGTTCATGCTGGCTTGACTTGGGCATTGGTAACAAATTTTTACATTTCCTGGCTCGATGAAATTGAAAGGAACGTTATGTTATCATGTGGAACAGGTTTTTTCGTTGAGGTACGGAGAAAAAGCCTGGGTATGTATGTGATTTTGGTCATCACCTGGGTTGTGTATGGGATTTTTTCTCGTGTAGGAAGCTCTGAATGACTCGACAACAACATTAATGTGTAGCACCTGATATTTCTATATTTATTGCGAGATGGCGATGGTCCGGCGTCTTTACGGATGACGTGATAACGCCCTGTTAGGTGAACGCTGGCGCTTTGCGGGGTGGTGTCAGAACAAACAGCATTCCGCATGAGAGCTGGCAGCTCCCAGTAATATGGCAATGCTTACCAAACAATAGGATCAATGTGAACACTAACATCCAGAAAGGGTGGGAATCGCATGTAACTGGAAGGAACTATGTTATGCAAATAAACGAAAATGAGGTGTCTACAATTTACTGGGTGTTTCTGGAAGCGTCTGAAAGATCACCACAGTGGCATTGAAGCTGCCAGTGTTTGCTAACAACGATTGATAGTTGTTTCCCACCATTTGGACGGGAAATACCAGAACTTCTGCTGGCGCCTTCGCTCACTCAGATGCCGCCGATAAGACTAATAGTGTCCTGAAGCTACATAGGAAAAAGTACGGACATCGTGATGGTGGAGATATACAAGAGGGTTACGTAGCGCATAGAAGAAAAATGAATCCAGAAACACCTCCTCAGTAGTATACTACGATATAGGAGATCGGAGAGCACATTGTCTCCGATAGCCCTTAGGCACTTTACTTTGCTCATTGGAGTCACACACCTGACTTGGATAGAGTTCGTGGCATCAATTGGATTGATATTGCTCCTACAAGGACGTACAGGAGGTAGCACCAGGTGTAACATTGCGAACGTTTCTAAATAGGTCAACCATTACCAAAATGTCTTAACTCTCAATGTTCTTAGTATGTGAGGGTAAAGGGAGGAGGGATATGATGGCTAATGCTTGAAAGCACGGTACATCGTTTTCTTGCATCGTTTCTTAGGTGTCACATCATTAAATAGGAAAGATAGCTATTTTACATAGCAACCCAATCATTCAAAAATTGGAGCGAGCCTGTATTTAGACTTCACACATATAAGAATACCGCAAGCGTTTATGGCTTTTATTTCAGACTCCAGTTCACGTGAGTATGGGCCTTGTGGTAGAGCCCAGAGATGTCCAAGACGCCTTTATGACAGAAGAAGATCAATACTTCAACACATCTAAACACCCGTGGATGAATACCCTTGCCGAAGGAGAACTGAGCACTTACGACATTAGTGAGAATACTATTCGCAACAATTTAATAACAATATATACTTTCACTCGTTTATCAACGTCGTGTAGAATTCAGCTAACACTTATGTCATGGGAGTAGTTAGGGGACCGATTAAGTTGCTGGTAGTTGGATTTTCCCATTTAGCGCTCAGGTTGGATGCGGAAAAGAGGGACTCAATTAAGACTTGTCAGCTAGAATCACATGGCCCGGTCAGTTCCTGTCGTGCGGTGTATCTTGAGTATATTCCAATGACAGGTCTGTTTCCTTATTTGATGACTGTACCTAAACCCTCAACGAGGGTCATATTAGTCATGAAAGTAGGGGTTTGGCTAATACGCACGAGGCTGGCCCCCTGCAGCATACCCCGAACTCTGACCTGTGGAGATACGGCAGGTATGTGGTCGTTAGTCGGTCTCCCGGTTGAGAGACGTGTGACCGTGTGGAAGCTGTGTGTTCACCTGAGGAATCTGGAAGGAGTTCTTAATCTGATCTAACTATTTATTTGAGTGGCAAGTTTCAAAAAGACAGATCCACTGTTACCCTGATTCTTAGCCATCATCTTCTTCGCGAACTTTGCAGAATGATTATAGGTTTGCTTTGTAGCAGTCAATGCTGCTGTTGGTGACAGACTAACAAAGTGGACTGTAATTGGATGTTGGATCAGTTTTCACGTTCGAGTAATCAATCAAAGTTTGCAGGAAATACAAATGTAGGACTTGACTCACCAAATGACTTCGTCTGGCTTGCTGTGCGGTACTTACCCCGGCCGGGGGACGACGACGATGACGTGAGGCGAATCCTGGGAACTTTGAGGGGAGATCGTGTAGCTACGCTACGGATGTGGTATGATCCACCACAAGTGGTATTTTCGGGGAGTTTGGTGGTCGAATTTGACACAACTTGAATGGATTTTACGCAAAGCGGGTGCACAATGAGAGAGAGAGAGAGAGAGAGAGAGAGAGAGAGAGAGAGAGATTCACAATACTTTTTTCGAAGTGATAACATTTGATAACGCGGGAGGCGGGAATTCTCTCATCTACGAAGAGCTGTTTCGCCGCTAACCGCTCTCTAGTTCCTGCCGAAACAGCTGCTATCCAAAGGCACCACATGCTAATAATACATACACGTTTCTGACTAACCAACTGATATTGATAATAATACCTCTTCATCAAACACCTATAAAAAACATTCCCACCAAATAAATTACGCTTACTGATGAACCCCCAAAAACCAATACCGATGAGTAGTATACAAATAACGTATTAAGTTACTGACAATAAACAAATAATATATATATGACTCTAAGTCATGAAGGTGACTGAAACGGAGAGCAGCCAGTGAGAAATTTCCAAAATATTGATCTCGGAGACGTAGCTGTTAAGTTCTGCCGATGACTTATGTGTATGTGAAACTGGAGCATCACATTTTATGTGGAAGGAGTAAAACAGAAATCAGATCAGTCGAGAGAGCAAGTTTTCTTGGAAAAAATACTTGGTGCGCGGTGGAATTTATTGTCCTGTTCGTACTCGTTCGGGAATGCGTTTCGAGCAGCCCTGAAATTCCGGAACTGTAAGGGCTACCGCTTCCTGCAGCGGTAAAGTGTTGTTTGACCAAGTTCAAATGAATTGAGTTAGTGGAAAAAGCCATGTACCCGAGTGAATTGACGTAGAGCTAAGGAAAGTTGTGTGTTGCAACGCACTAGATATTTTAAATTTATCTTGGACTCTACCATATTAATTTCAGATTCATAATATATCTAATGGAACTATTCAAGGCTCTCTGCTTTTTTTAAAACATTCTAGTAACATTTCGGCGGAGTTTAAAAGGTAAAAACCGCGCTAAAACCATTACGTCGAAAGATTTGGTAATGTATTGTGCTGCTCTCGTCATTTTCCCATAGATGGGAATTTTATGGTATAGTTGCTATATTGGAAGCTATTAATATAACAAATTTAATCAAAATCGTCAGTGCCGTTATTGAGAAAAAAATATTTGGTGTTTTGATCACTATGATAACTATAATCAACTTTCGATGTATTTTGTTAATACCCTTATTTTGGCGTACCATAGTAACCTGCGGGCGAGATATCAAGTTTGAGCTGATTTGATACGTTGGTTTTCTCTAAAAATCGTTCACAGACACGGACCATTTTCCCAAATTGTGTTTTTCGGACTCAGGTGGGAATGAAACGTAAAGATCTGAAGAAAGCTCAAACTTTTTTTTCAGCCGATTACATAACTTTCCTTTCTACTTTGAAAAGCCAAGGAAAATGAACAAGTAAAAATATTGGTGACGGGTCGCACCATATATTTTCGTTGTTGTCTTATTGTTTGTCCACTATACGTTTTACAGGTCTACGGCTTGGCCCCGTATTCGTCGAAAATGCCTATGTGGATATCAATAAACATTTGACTGACTTTCTAAGCCGAATTTTCAGTGATACTACGTTGGTTGAAGAAAAAGTGAAGAAGATAGTGGACAGGTATTTTGCCGAAGAAAAAACAGTTGCTAACTTCTCAATGGCTTTGGCCAGGGTGAGAGACGTACATTATTTTTGTTCTTCTACGTATTGCTACTTTGACGGCGAGTTGGGCCAATCCTCGTTACAACTTGACCCGCTGTTAAATGCTTGTAACAGGCATTTAGTGAATATACTGTTGCTCCAACCATAGTTTGTTTTCAGTTAGTGAACTAGAGTTGACTAATCAGCCGTCGGAATTCGATTAAAATCAAAACAATGCGTTTAGTTTAAGCCCCCGATGGTTACTTCGAAGTTCTTGGCTCATATTTCGTCTTTATAGTTCATGGGATCATGTTATATTAAGTACGTAGTCCGAGCTGTAAAAGAGAAATTGCCTGTTGGGATTGCGATGAAAAAAAAAAAACTAACAAATGTTAAACTAGAAATAATTACTGAAATCATGTCGTGTTGAAAGAGCAATGATTGCGTAGTAGTTCACAGAAGATAGGAAATTGTTGAGATAAGACGAGTTTTGGTGGTAACTGTGAGGGACCCACCGAGAAACCGTAACGTGATTCATTTTTTGTTAATCAACTCAACATTTTCTTAGAAATAACTACCGATTTTATTTCGATTACAGGAAAACTGTTGCTGCTTTCATAACCGTATACAACCAAATTATTGAAACGTTCTTGTCTTTGAACAGCTGATTAGTGAACATGAGTCAGCTAACAAATTTTAGTTTAAACAAACTTGTTGGCGCAACAGGCACTAAATTTAAGAATAACTCTGTCGTTGATTTTATTTTTTCATTTTTCTCCACATACTCTTTCTTGGTAAACTGTCTACTACTTTCCTTTCTAGTTTGAAGCTACCTTCTCTCTTTTATTCATCACAATACCCCAAGTTTCTTGAAATAGCCGGAGGTTTGATCAAATATACCAGCTCAGGGCATTACAGAGAAGTTGCACGATATTGGAAAGAAAACTCGTGGAACAAGGCAGAATGGACTGTATTAGTTACGGAGTTGACTAAGACGGCGTGAGTATTTGGAGTTGGAGTTGAGTTTCAAACCACCCGCGAAGCTTTAATGAGAACGCTGTCCTTAAATCTGGTGTAACTTGGACATAGAAGATTCAAGGGTTGTCACACGTTACAACAATTGAGAGAGGAAAAAACTCATAAACGAGCTCAGGTCAGGTTGTGCGGTGGCAGGACAATGTCTCCAGCGTCGAACGTTTCATAAGAAGTATCTTACAGATTTCAGACCTACTATTGAAAACTCCATCTAAATACAGCATCATACGTTGAATACTCCGTCGCTTGGTGTTATCAAGCTTCACTCTCCAACGAGGAAAGGATGACAATGAGAAAAGCGGAACATAATTTACAGTCGTGGTTTGCCTTCTTTTACTGTTATTATTGTGTGCTACTATTCATACTTAACTTTATTCTAATGATTTGAAAGAAAGAGAGGGAGTGATGTTTGCTCTTGTTGACATCGCATAATCTTGTCGTCCCATTCGATTCTGGGCAGCAGCTATAGCTCCCAGATTTTCCATTTATGTTGGGCTCTACCGAACACATCGTGTTATTGTGATCTCATGTCTACAACGTTGAATATTATTTGGTTTCATTGTTGAACGTTTCGATTGACACGGGTTCCTATTTCAGATGTACGCTGATGCCGGTTTAACATATTCTGCCCTTTATAATTCTCTCCATCATAAAGGACCTGTGTGGATGAGCTACCTTGAGTACAAAAAGGACCAAAATGTTTTGGTGGCATACCCCTATGACCGTAATACAAATCATCATCACTTACATATATTTAGATTCATTTCAGTGACACTAAATTAAGCGTGGGCTCATTAGTGAGGAACCTTCAAGCATCATCTTTCTACCAAAAATTTGGGTTCCCATCAGATCTGAACATTTAGACGCCTCCTGTTTGGAAACTACTTCGGGGCACTGCCTATACGTACTCATCTTTGCTGGAGAAACCGCACAACCTATTGCTCCGGTTCTTATGAGACACTAATAGGACTGTGAGCATGGTTTTGTAATGGAAGGGGGAGAGTGATAAAAATGTAGCAAAATGAAAGGTTTTTGCGTTTTCTCAAAAACGACAGTAACGATATCGATTGGACGTACATTGTAGTTTACAGTGAACAGGGCGTCAAACCCTAACCAGTCCTACCAAGCTCAGAGGGTAAAGATCACGTAGGAAGAACAGATCCTCATGGAACACCTAGTGGGCAAAATTTGGGGGCTTTACAGGTTGAGGTTCGTGAAAGGGCCCGCAAGGGTGAGTGGCCGGGGGGGAGGGGGGGGCGAAGAGAGTTAAATGAACATGGGTTGATTATGATGATTGCCCCCAGCTTGACTTGCTCAATGAGACGAACAGGCACATTAAACTACCACACATAAACGTTTCAGTAGCGATAACCCGTTTTCTCCCAAGTTATTTTTTTGCGGTAATGTTTAAGAAAGAAAAGAAGGGGGCATTTTACATTTCTAGACCTGTTGAACGATCAAGTTAATTTCCGTTTGTCGATGTTCGAAAAAACACTTATTCTCATTTGGGGACTCCAAGACTGCTGGGTTAACTTGGATAGTTAAAAGGAACACACAAATTATTTATAAAATAACGCTAATTGGTTCTTCGACATAATTTCACAATTGTTAACACAAACCACTCAAAAAATATCTTATCAACGACCATTAAGTAGTTTAGGCGATGAAAATCGATGAATGCGCGTAGGGCTTGGAAAAGCTGTGTGACGCGTCTCCTCAGATACAGATTTACAAAGTTCATATCGAACTTTATCCTTTGATTCTTTCCTATAATGATGCAATATTCTTTTTTTAAATTGTCTTGATGGTTTTGGTAAACCTCCCGTAGAAGAGGGGGGCACTATATTAAGCCAGACGGTATACACAGTTGTAATTCCTCGTATAGATATAAATAATTACTACAAGAGGTACAAAGTATTAATAATTATCGTAATATATTTTTATATACATCGTAGCGATCAACCCACACTCATGCACTTCGTTTAACATACAGTTGCAGGACATGCCATGGATTTCGACTTTTACTTCAATCGAACTGCTCAATACACTTGGAGCGTGCCTGAATCACGGAGGGACATGATCGTGTCCAAACGGTTAATTCGATACTTAATTAACTTCGCTTATAACCTGTAAGCTACCAATGAGGTGGGCCAAACTTTATTTCGTACCGTCGTCAAATTCTCAAATAATTTAACTTCATTCGTACGCTTTCAGAAACCCGGCTCCATCAGGTTCACCCAGCGCCTGGCCGCAGTTTCGAGGTCAAGAAATTTTACGAATTAAGGCTGACAAGGATTTTTTAGGTGACTCAACCTTCATGGAGGAATTGATGGATTTGTGTCGATTTTGGGAGGACATCATCGGATGGTAAAACACCCAAGGTTCCTGAGCAAAGGCTAATTGAGGGGAAAAACCAACGAGCTAATTAAACACGTTCACATTGCTATTTTAGAGCTTTGGTCCGAGTTGAGCCAAACGTAATAAGAGGCATACATAAGTTTACAAAATCTGTGAAATTTTGTTTTTTTAGTACACAGTATATTTTTCTTCTTTCTGTTTTCTGTTATATGCCACAACGAGAATTTCCTGTCCATGTGTCAGAGCTATTCTTGTATTAAAGTGATTGGGTTTATTCCGGGAGTAGGTAAATTATTAAAGTGAATGAACCTGTTTGGTGGGTCTATCTTCGCTAGCTGGTGAGGTACTGTGGCCAACGCTTTCGATGTCAAGACGTCACCGTCGAGCCATTTAGTCAGTACGACAGTCAGTTAGTTGGTCGTAGTCTTTATATAAGAAAGGTGAACGGGATAGTGTAGTGTCGGGAGGAGAAGAGAGGTTCGAAAGACAAAAAGTTTTCTCATACACCTCCAGAGAAATGTTGGAAGTGAAAGGAAAGGAGTGTAAGGGCAGTTTCGTATGTCTTACATTGCCTATTGGTTGTCGATTCTAAGTCATTTTACTTTCCGCTACCCCTAAGGGAAAGGGAAGTATAGTAATCGTGTCAAAAAAAAAGTTGGGTTTTCTTCATATCTTTACGCTTTGAGGCCTACTGAGTCTAAAAAACCTAATTTCGGCGCGAGGTCCGTGTGTGTGTGTCTGTAGTTCGATTTGCGGGGGAACCGCTCATCCGATTGAGCTGGTTCTTTTTTTGTAGATACCAACATAAGGTTATGGGCGATTTCAGCTGATGTGATGGGGGGGGGGGGGGGACGAAAATGTACCAAAAACGAACTAGTTGTTTTCGCATTTTTCTCGAAAACGACTCTAACGGTTTTGATTAAACTTTCAAATTGTCTTCTACTAACCAATACCTCACTTTTCTTCTCCATACATATCTCCATGAAAATACGGTGAACGGAGATATTGGCCTATGAAGCAAAAACACGTTTTTTACGCTTTTTGGCCAAACGGCTCCAGCAATTTCCACCAAACTCTCAGGATGTTTTTGAATAGTTAATACCTACATATTGGTCTCAATAAATATTTCTCTGAAAGTCCATTCAACGTGCGATCCCAACACATACTGACTACCTTCTCCCTTCGCGAGAGATGGGAATTCGTGGTGGGGGGTGGTTTGACTGCGTAACACGTGGTTCCTCGTGGAACAAAACATGTACACACCGTCATTGGGAACAGATTTAACACTACAGTACATTTGTAATAAAAATGTTTGGTGGAGTGAAAGTTGGGCCAAAGGTAGGTCACATCGATCAAACAAAAATCTCTCTCCCTCTCCTCTCACACTCTCTCACTCGTTCCTATTACACCTTTTCGATAGTACAACCAGTAAGCCACCAAAATTGACGCCCCTTCACTCACCCTGAACTCATGTCCACTAAGCCTGTTTTTTCTTATCCTTGTTTCTGCTCCAATTACGTTAACTCTTTTGGGGCTCTTATGATCTAAGAATAGTGTAAGCTAAATTTGCAAGTTATTCTTTACGTTATATACGACATGTTAAGAACATCTCTCTCGTGTGGTGAACACGGAAAATTAGGTCCGATTGTTTTTCTCGACAAACCTCGCCAAAGATGTTTAAATAATTTAGAGGCAGGTTCCGCAAGTATTCATGAGAACATACTCATCAAAAGGCCTGTGGGACAGGAACCTTCTATCACCCATTTTTGCTTGGATTTAGCTAGTTCCATGTATTTCTACAAGTTTTTGTAACGTGCGTCTTAATTATTGTGGGCCGGTATCTGCAGCCTTGTTATCTGTCCCCTGAATATTCTATGCCAATACATTAGCTTCCTGAGCTTAACTAAAAAGTGAATGGAAAACACGTTCTCTAGTTGTTGGCGACATCATTATCGAGTCTATTTAAACGTCGATTGACGAGGGTGACAACTCCTTAGTCAAGAGCTGATTATGTTGCTAGTTTATTGTTCGTTACTTCTGTCAATTTGCGGCCAGTTCGCACATCGAGTGGACCAATTATTCCAACGCCGTTGGGCAAACTTCTCAGTTGGGGGTGTCTCATATTTCGAGAATCGTGGCTTATATCTCCGTTCGATACAACACACATAAATACAAAAATGGTTGCGGAGATCAAAATATGGGCATAGGTAGTTAGAAAGCACTCTAAGATTGATCAAATTCAGTGAAGCAATTACTGTGGAAATTATTAAAATGTTTAACAAAACCCAATTTTCGACACATTTTGATATTTTTTCTCTGTTCAATGGACTGTCAGAGAAACATTTATTGAGAACAATATATAGGCATTGACTATTTGAAAACAAAAACTTATTTTTGCTTCTTCGTTCACCGAATTTTCATGGAGATGTTTGTGGAAAAAATGAGGTATTAACCCGTAGAAAATAATTTGAAAGTTTAATAAATTATCAGAGCAATTTTCAATAAAAATGCAAAAACACTCGTTTTTGGTACATTGTCGTCCCCAATTCTCCCTTTTCATCAGTGGAAATAACCGATGACCTTGTTTTTGCTTATACAAAAAACCAACTCATCGGCCGTTATCTCGCAAATTGAACTATAGACACTCACACGCGGAAATTAGGTTTTTCAGACTCAGTAGGCCTCAAAACGTAAAAAAATGAAGAAAACCCAACTTTTTTTAACACGATTACAATACCCAAAACGCAACAAACAAAACAGTAAACAACCCAATCATTCAAAAATTGGAGCGAGCCCGTATTTAGACTTCACGCATACATGAATACCACAAGCGTTTATGGCCCTGAATACGTGAGTATGGGCCTTGTGGTGGAGCCCAAAGAGATGCAAGACGCTTTCATGACAGAAGAAGATCAACTCATCTAAACACCCGTGGATGAATACCCTTGCCGAAGGAGAACTGAGCACTTACGACATTAGTGAGAATACTATTCGCAACAATTTAATAACAATATACTCTCACTCGTTTATCGTCATCGTGAAGAATTCAGCTAACACTTACGTTATGGGGGGTGAGCGATTCAAGTACAGGCAAAGAACAACTCGAGGTGAACTGAGAAAAACTGTCGAGGTGAACCAAAATGGGCGATATGTTGAAGGAATAATCATTGCCGTATTGTTCGAAACTATCCTACTACTCGTTCATCTCCTTCCAACCATTGAAATTACCCTCAGGGGACCTATCAAACGTCCTTAGATGTTTACATAATTTCGTAGGCGGTAGGAGAGCAACGACAGCGTCTCTACTTGGCCTTGCGATTTATTTGGCCAAATAATCAATCTGGCTTGCCATGGTTTTAGTCAAATCAACGGCGGTATGCTGAGGCTGTATTATTTGATCTCGTTGTTGAACGTTTCGATTGATACGGGTTCCAATTTCAGATGTACGCTGATGCCGGTTTAACCTGTCTCTTCCTTTATAATTCTCTCGGTTATTAAGGACATGTGTGGATGAGCTACTTTGAATACAAAAAGGAAAATCTGTTTTGGTGGCATACCCCTAATACAGAACATTATCACTTACGTATAGTTTGATTCATTTCAGTGACACTAAGTCATATTTGGTGAATGTGTGGACACATTAGTGAGGAACCATCAAGCACCATCTTTCTACCAAAAACGTGAGTTCCAATCAGATCTGTACATTTAAATTCCACTGAATTCGAGATAACTCGGGCGCGCAGCCTATTCTGTGCGTGGTGTTGTTCGATGGAGAACAGCTCTTACGATGGTAGGGAAGGGGGATTATACCGCACCAAATAAATTCCGAAACTGTAAGTGCTACCGCTTGCTGCTGCTGTGAAGTGTTGTTTGACCAAGTTCAAATGAACTGAGTGGTAAATGAATTGATTATGTAGACAAAGCCATATAGAAAGTGAATTGACGTAGAGCAGAGCTAAGGAAAGTTGTGTGTTGCAACGCACCAGATATTTCTTTAAACTAAACCTCGACTTCTTCCGATGCGATTCCTTATGAGTGATAGGAAACGTTGAGGCTGGCGGGTGCGAAAGAAACCTTTACACAAACGGTGGGTACTGCATTCGTACAAGTATGCAACCACTAGGAACATTTTATCTCTTTTATTTTTATTTATTTTTTTAATGCATAACTACGTTTGATTGTGCTCGTTGATGGTTTCGATATAATGGCCGCGTCAATTACAATTGACACCATCACTTAGTCACTGAGGTTATTAAAAAGTGTGATGTTACCAAGCGTTAGAATTTGTAACAGACGTTACCATGCACTTAACCCAACACAAATTTCTAAACGCTTCTCCGTTACATATGCGGCGTTACATTTTCGAGTTCATGTAGCAAAGTAAAGACATAAAATGTCAAAAAAATAATCGTATCCCTGGTGGGAACTCGAACCCACAACCTCCAGATTAGGAGACCGATGCCTTATCCATTGCACCACAGGGGCAGTGGTTGTGACTCGAGTTAAAAAATTTCGTGACGCTTCGCCGTTACACTTCCCCGTAACGCTTCGCCGTTACATCTTCGAGTTTATGTAGCAAAGTAAAGACATAAAATGTCAAAACAATCGGTTGGATGTACGTTGTAGGTAAGGGTAAACGGAGCTTCTTTTTCTTCTCTACAAACGTCCGTGAAAATGCAGTGAAGTGAAGTATAGGAATGGACAATACGTTAATAGAGTTTCCCCTAAATTTTGAACGCAAGCTTTTGAACGTTTGGAACTGGTTGACAGTAAATTCCTGAATGAATTTGAATAACCTGGAAAAGTGTATTTTTGTAAATCATACCAACAGTTCGTTCCTCCGGACTGTTGCTTCAACGTTTTTCTGTACAGAGGTATAAACCACACGCGTCAGAAATTTAGATACCTGAAATATTAAAAGATTTTGTTTCAAATGGTATGTACAGGTAGAGGGCTGTGAAAAGGCCCACAATGACAGTGGCCTGGGAGGGCGTGAAAAGAGTTACACTGGACATGGATTTTACCAGGTGATTGCCCCCAGCTTGACTTGCTCACTGAGGCGAACAGGTACATTAAACTACCACACATAAACCTTTCAGTAGAAATGCGTTAACCCGTTTTTCTCTCCAAGTTTTGTTTTTGCGATAAATTCGAAAAAAAGGTTATGTTTTATATTTTTAGACACCGTGAACGTGCAAATTAATTTTCATGGAAAAGCACTTTTTCTCGTTCGGAGCCTCCAGGACTGCTGATATAATGTGGATAATTTAAAAGAATACCCTAGTGATTAATAAAATAACGCTTATTAGTTGTTCCACATAATTCCAGAATTGTTAACATAAACCACTCCAAAAATATTTTATCAACCGCCATTAATTGCCTGTACATCAGTTTTGTTAATGAAGGTTGTGGAATAAGTAGCTGCTGCCGAATACATTCTGGAACTTTGAAAGATACTGATTGTGAGTTGCATTTAATCAATTTCCTATCATCTGAGTCAAAAACAAATTGGATTTCTATCACGCAAAGAGGTTTCCAACAAATGCTTTACGTATCCTAGAGTGAGCTTGTAATGATAATACCCTACAACGCAGTGCATCACACAGAGATTTAAATCTCTCTTCCCTTTTTCATGAGCTGGGAAGAATACCATAGAAAAATATCAACACTTTTGCAGAAGAAGTGCAGGAGGAAAGGTCTACAAACTTGACAGCTTTAGTTCGAATAAAGCTAAGTGGTGTGTCTTGAGTTTTTATACTGACGAGATAGAGACATGATAACGTTTTGCTCTTTTTATCAGTCATTAACTAGTCATTTCAAGGACAGTTAACATTTTTTGTTCGTTATACGTTTGACTGCGATTGACGATTCGTTAGTGGCGTTCGTGTCATTTATAATTGACTTGTGCCGGCATTCATTATTTAGTAAACCGAAAAAGCCAAGTAACTCACGCATAGTTTGACCACACGTAACCTGATTAAACAAGGTTCTTTTTACTTTCCGCTACCCGAAGGGAAGGAAAGTATAGTAATCGGCCCAAAACAAAATTTGGGTTTTCTTCAGATCTTTACGTTTTGAGGCCTACTGAGTCTAAAAAACCTAATTTCGGCGCGTGGTCCGTGTGTATGTGTGTGTGTGTGTGTCTGTAGTTCGATTTGCGGGAGAACGGGTGATCCGATTGAGCTGGTTCTTTTTTTGTTTTGCTCGTTATTTTTTGTAGACACCAAAATAAGGTTATGGACGATTTCGGCTGATGGGAAGGGGGGGGGACGAAAATGTACCAAAAACTAGGGTTTTTCGTATTTTTCTCAAAAACGGCTCTAACAATTTTGATTAAACTTTCAAATTATCTTTTACTGATCAATACCTAACTTTTTTTCTCTATACATATCTCCATGAAAATACGGTGAACGGAGATATAGGCCCATGAAGCAAAAATAGGTTTTTTACTACACTCACAGGACAGCGGTTTTCACTAAACTCACAGGATGTTTTCAAATAGTTAATACCTACATATTCTTTTCAATAAATGTTCCTGTGGCGGTCCAATAACAGAGATAAAAATCAAAATGTGTCAAAAATAACGTTTTTTCTAACATTTCCGTAAATTCCAGGGTAACTGCTTCGCGAGATGTGATAAATTCTAATGGAGTGTCTTTTAGTCACCCATACCAATATTTCTTTCTGTATAATTTTTTCTGTATATATATGTTGAACGGAGATATAAGCCAAGGTAACTCAGAAAAGGAGATTTGTCGAATATTAATTTATCGATATTCCAATTTTCTCAAAAACGGCCCTAACGATTTCGATCAAACTTTCGGAGTACTCTCAGCTAATTAGTCCCTACATTTAGTTCTCCATAAATGTTCCTGTAAAAATGCGTTGAACGAAGATATAGCGCCCGCCTATGTAGGTGGTGTTCGAACTTAAAGGGGTTGCGGAAAGTCGTGTGTTGCTACGCACCAGATATTTTTAATTATTATTGATTTTCCGAAGATGTTCTTTACGTCTCCTTGAACGTTGTTCTTGGTGTTGCCGTCAATCTTCCATGGAGATCTAGTCGAGATCGATCCATGTCATCCGTTGTCCCCGAGTTGCTGAATAACTAAGGCTAATCTTTTCCCAGTTGAAGAAGAAATGTGCCCACTGCTGTGTCTGATGCATCGACTAGTAGAAACAAACGAGCTTTGGAACAAGGATGACCTAAAAGTGTCAGAACATGTACTCCTGGAACATAACATATGCACACACATAATTGGAAACAGATCTAACACAGTACATTTGTAATAAGGATTTCTGGTGTAGTGATGAAGCGGGAAAGTTGGGCCAAATACAGTAGTGATGAATGTAGTGATGAAGCGGGAAAGTTGGGCCAAAACTTCTAAAAATAGCCCATACTAATGTCGAGTCTCTCAATGCACACATTCATGACTTCAAATTATGCTATGACAATGAAATTTTCGATATTATTGCGGACACTGAAACATTCCTCAAACCAATTCTACCATCTCATGTCTATAATTTTCTCAATTACAGACTGTACAGAAATGATAGAGTCAGTAGAGAAGGAGGAGGGGTTGCGTTATTCGTGCACACAAGCCTTAAGTGCAAGATATTAAATCAACCAAACAGCAAATATAGCAAAAGTATTGAATATATCGTTGCCGAAATTTCCAATAACTTCAACAAGTTTCTTATCAGTGTTGTTTACCGTCCACCAAAGGCTTCTGGACTAGCAAACTATTTCGACGATCTACACAATTTTTTTCTTATAAAGACATTGTTATTATTGGTGATTTCAACATTAACATTAATGACGACGCTCAAAGCTTTTACAAATCACAGCTTAACAGTCTGCTTGTGAACCTCAATCTTCATTTTCTGCCCCTTGACCCAACATTCCATAGAAACACAGTCAACTCTAACCTTGATCTAATTATTATAAACAATAAGGATAGAACACATAACTTTGGCCAATTTCCCTCAACTGGTATGTCCGCCCATGATACTCTCTACTGCTGTTTCCCTCTGCTCACCCGCTATAAAGTCCATAATTTCATAAAACGCAGAAATTTTAAAAAATATGATCAAAAATCAATCGAAAAAGATGTTGAGAACTTCGATTTCTGTGCAATATATAACTCGAACGAAGTAAATGAGAAAGTAGCTCTAGCGTCAAACTTTTTAAGCTCATTGATGGACAAACACTTTCCACTACGAGAAGTCCGTGTGACCAAAGCACCTGCACCATGGATAACGCCCGAGATAAAAAAAACTGTGGGTTGAAAGAAACAAATGCTTACAAGCAAGTCGACGGACAAGAAGTGCAGAAGATGAGGCGGCTTATAGAAAGATAAGGAATAGAGTGAAAAATGCTGTGCGAAACGCTCGCTTTAAATTTACCAAGACTCAGCTCCAGGGTGTGAAGGACCCAAGAAAGTTTTGGAAAATCATAAAGCAGCAAGGCATTGGGAAACAGAAATTTCGTTGGAAGAAAGCCCTAATATCGATCTAGAAGAACTCAACAATTACTTTTGCAAATTAGGAACACAGCAGACAATTGACCCCTCCTTAGTATCACACTACGAAAATTTAGCATAAAAAAACATTCCTACGTTTCAGTTTCGGCCAATCACTCCTGGAGAAGTAAGAAAAGTAATCAAAGAAATATCATCGAACGCTTTGGGACCTGATAATATTTCATGCATTTTAATAAAAATAATCTCAGATAAGGTTGCTGATATTCTGGTACACATATTCAATTTTTCAATAGAACAAAATATGTATCCACAGCAATGGAAGAGCGCATATGTTTTACCTATTAATAAAAAAAAACCCCCAGCACTAGAATACACTGACTTTAGACCAATCACACTAATAAGCGTTCTCGCAAAAACTTTTGATAAAGTCGTGTTTCAGCAATTCTCGGAGTTTGTAGAGGAGAATAACGCACTCGATATGTATCAATCTGGCTACAGGAAAAATTACAGCACTCAGACTGCACTCATTAAAGTGACGGACGACATAAGGAAAAGCATGGATGATTGCAAACTGACAGTTTTTGTCAGCCTAGATCTCAGCCACGCTTTCAACAGCCTGGATCATGAACTAGCGCTGGCCATTCTCAGACAAATTGGCTGTCAGAATTTCGCTCTCTTATGGTTCCGATCTTACCTGACTGGACGCAAACAGTGCGTAAAAACAAGCTCTGGACAGGTGTCTTCCTGGGAAAAGTTAGAAAGAGGAACTCCACAAGGAACGACTTTTTCTGCTCTGATTTTCTGCCTATACAATAACAAACTTTCAGATGCAATCTCAACATGCAGCAGAATTATATACGCAGATGATCTCAGCATTTACTTAACCTGCAAACCAGAAGATCTCATTGACGCGGTAGAGATGGTCAACCAAGATTTGAAAAATCTGTCGGATTGGTTCACTAAGCACGGCCTAGCTCTGAACCCTAAAAAATGCTGCAGCATGATAATAGGACATGCCAGGCTACGCGCAAAACTTCCTCTGAGCGATTTACCAAATTTGACGATAAACGACAACAAAATAAAATATGTTACACAAAGTAAATGTTTAGGAATCGTGCTACAAAATGATCTATCGTGAATTTCACAGACAGACATTATAGTAGGGAAAGTGCACTCACTGCTCTATGCATTCAGAAATCTGCTGATGTGTAAATCCATCAATGTAAAAAAATTATTGCTTAGAACCTTGATTATGCCTTATTTTATGAAAAGGGTAGCGGTTATGTATGATCTCAACACAACCTGTCGTGTCAAGATGCAGAGAGCCTTAAATAGTTCCATCAGATATATTTTAAATCTGAAATATGAAGATAAAATTCGCGATAAATTTAAAAAACAACAAATTCTCAAAATTAATGAATTAATACAATACTCTATGTTAGCAATCATGTTCAAAATTACTACAACTAAACAACCACCATACAACGACAATATTTGAAATTTTCACAAACTCATAATTTAGAAACCAGAAACAAGTTCTTAAATTACCGTTTACCACAATGCCGTACCACTGCCTATAGATCATCTTTCATCTCACAAAGCATATCATATTACAATGGACTCTCATCAGAACTGAAACAACTAAAAAGCCACGTAACAACTTTCAAGAAACGTGTGAGAGAATCTTTACTATCCCTTTACTAAATTCCACCAAACTCTCTGAAATCATGACACCACAGGCTATTTAAATTAAATTATGTGAATTATTAGATCGAGGGTCGGTGCTGGAAGAAGGCGGCTCTCCTGGCTGAATCACTTGAGGAAGTGGACGGGTATACAGCTTGTGGAGGAGCTTTTCAGGACTGAAGTAGACCGGGACGCTCTCGCCGCAGTGATTGGCAACGTCCGGTTAGCCGGATAAGACACATAAAGAAGAAGAAGGGTTATACCTGAATTTTGTTCGAGAAGCAAATAATAGTAAAAAAATAATAATAAAAAAAGTAATAATAAAAAAAAAACAATCAAATAATGAAACGAAGATTTTGTTATAGTAGTAGAAAACTAGTGAATAAGAAGAAGAAACGAAAACTGTTGACGTATTTGTATTTATCATGTTAAATTTTAAAATTTCTGGTTAGGTGTAAGAATGGTCGAGTACGACCAAATCTCGCCAGATGTATTAATAAAGCCGTCATTCATTCATTCTCTCTCTCTCTCTCTCTCAATCTCTCTCTCTCTCTCTCTCTCTCTCTCTCTCTCTCTCTCTCTCTCTCTCTCTCTCTCTCTCTCTCTCTCTCTCTCTCTCAATCACTCTATGTCTCTCTTTCTCTCTCTCTCTCTTTCTCTCTCTCTCTCCCTCAATCTCTCTCTCTCTCTCTCTCTCTCTCTCTCTCTCTCTCTCTCTCTCACTCAATCTCTCTCTCTCTCTCACTCAATCTCTCTCTCTCTCTCTCTCTCTCTCTCTCTCTCTCTCTCTCTCTCTCTCTCTGTCTCTCTCTCTCTCTCTCTCTCTCTCTCTCTCTCTCTCTCTCTCTCTCAAAATTGTAATCTCCAAATAATTTATGGAGAGGTTCCGCGAAGATCAATGAAAACGTACTCGCTAGAAGGCCTGTGGGACAGGAACCTTCTATCCTTCATTTTTCTTTGGATTTAGCTAGTTCCGGTTCTTTCTAGACGTTTTTGTAACGCACGTGTTAATTATTGCGTGCAGCTATCTGCAGTAGTGTTATCTTTCCCCTGACTATTCCATGCCAATACAATACAATAGCTTTCTGAGTTTAACGAGGAAGGGAATGGAAAATACGTTCTCTGGTTTTTGGTGAAATCTTTATCTTTTAGTCTATTTAAACGTCTATGGACAAAGTGAGAACTCCGCAGTTTACCAGCACCAGTCAAGAATTGATAATGTTGCTCGTTTATTTTGCGTTAATTTTGTCAATTTGCGGCTTGTCGCAGACAGCGAGTGGACCAATTATTCAAATTCCGTTGGGCAAACTTCTAGGTTGGGAGCGTCTATCGAGAAGTGGAAGGGTCTACCAGGCGTGGACGTCAGTGCCGTATGGGCAACCACCGATTGGAAATCTGAGGCTGATGGTAATCCCACTTTCAAGCTCAAACGATTGACGCTAACTCGGGTACATTCTTCATACAATTGTTCTGCTGCATGAAGCACACACAGGTGAACGTCATCGAGTTCCAAACTCCTCAGGTATCGGCTCTTCGAAATTTTCCCTGCTCAATGGTAACTAGTTTCCCCCCAAATGTTACAGTAGTATTGGTTTTTGGAGCAAAACAGATTTTGTGTGATGACACATCTAATTTGTCACACTGCGACACCTGACTTCTGCCTGATTCAGATCCAACTCACAACGGGATACAATAGGATAATTAGGTTGTGCTTAGTTCTCGGTCCTATGTCGTAATTGACCACATACTTATCCAATATTCTCTTCCACTACGTCTCCATGATTCTTCGACTTTTTCTCCTTTTCATTCCCCTTTTAACATCTTCATCTCGCAATAAAATCATACAAACCTTGTGTTGTTGACAGGCCCCGTTGCCAGCTAAGAAATGGAAGGGTGTGTACAATGCCACCAAAGATATGCCGTACTGTATGCAGATACCTTTTGAGGCTTGGACATTCGCTGATTTCCATGCCCGAGAAGACTGTTTATACCTTAACGTGTACAAACCGAAGGTAAGAACCTGGCGGCCTGCCTGTAGGGCTCAAAATGATGTATTTGCTACACCACTTCATTCATTCATCTGATGTAATAACTGGAAATTAGTAACAAGCGTTCAGTGTGTTAAAGGAATCTGCCAACAAATCCATGCCAGTTATAGTATATTTATTCGGTGGCGCGAATATGAGGGGTTACGTCGAACGAAGATGGAACGCAGATTATTTGATGGATGAAGACATCGTACTGGTTGAACCAAACTTCAGATTGAATGGATTTGGTATGGAAAATATTTTAAATACTTATCCCAATCAAAACGTATGTACAATCTCTCAGTGATTGTGGTCTAGTGGTTGAGGGTGAAGACCTACGTTCTGAGTAAACTGAGAGACACGTTCAGAGCTAGGGATCTCTGCAATTTTTGCCCAATCTGCTGCTGTGCAACATGGAAATACCCTCGTAACAAAATGGTGTCAGGTCAGAAAACTCCGTGCACAAATTTACCTACGCATTCCAATAAAAGAAGAGAACCAGAAAATAATAAGAATAAACCGTTAACGTAATAAAATGTCCGAAAAATATTAATGGGAGAAAAAATAAGACGAGTTCTCGGGTCTTACATGTGTGTGAAGATGCTAGTGAAAAAAAATGCCTGGTGAAATACCCATATGTTCTGAAATGGAGGTGCCCTTAAACTTGTCCAAATTTCGAACAACTACAAAAAGTTCCAGTTAAATATTCTCTCCCTGACTTTGATATTAATGTGTGTGTGTGTGTCCACCAATCCAGGGCAAACGGCTGAGGCTTTCATTAAGTGGCCAATAATGAATAAATTTAAAATGTCCCAGATTGATATTCTTCCCCTGATTCTAAATATGTTTCATATCAATGTGCGCCACCATTCACGACTTCAGGGCGACCGGTCAAAGTTGTTGTACGGTGGCCAAATTTCGAATAACTAAAGAATGTCCCAGTTAGATATTCTTTCCCTGATTCCACGTTGGTTTCGTATTGGCTGCTGCGATCATCCAGGGCGGCTGAGCAAACAGCCAAACTTTCGATGCCGAATATGCAGCTAACTTCAGCCTAGTAGAAAATAACACAACAAAAAATAAAGAAGAGCTCAATCGGTTTAGTGGGGTTTCTGCTTACTTGTTTATTTTTTGTCTAAAAAGTTGGCCAAAACGTGAGAGAAAAATGCAAAAGCTACTATTCTACTATACAACAGCTGGAAGACATACGGGTTCGAAGAGGAATGGAAAGGACGATAGAAGGACATTCCACAATAAAGCTCCCTCCCGCCGGTATGTAGCAATTGAGCAAGTGGTGGTGATGCCGCAATGAACAAGTGCTGTTACCCCATGCCGTATCACAGCACTTGACTCAGGATTCATGAAGGGGGTGGCTGCTCAAACCTGATGAATGTTCTACCAAAATTTCCCATGGAAGCTCTTTGTTGGCCTTTCATAATGTGCCGAAGAGTAATGGAAGTCGGGACACTGCCCACTGCGGGATTTCCTCTCTATCGAGTTGCCTTCTAGAACGCTCTGTAGTCTCTCTGGGCCAGTTGGTCCATGCCACACCAGCAGCTCGTCCTGAACAAATTCATGACCGTCCGCAGGGTGAGGAAAGTCCTCCTTTGCATCTTCATGCACGAGTTCTACACCATTTCTACTAATAGTCAAACAGTACTCAGTGTTGGAAAGTACCGTCCATCATCATCACTCAAGTAATGGTCTTAAGACTTCTCATTTATAGTCCTGTGTGACCCTGCGAGCCTCACGTTTCGGCAATTAAATCTGGCAAAGTGCACTCTTCGTTTCCTCAAACTAATTCCTTAATATGAAGCTTCTGCTTTGCAGGCCTGCTGTCGCTGGGAGACAACGTAATACCAGGAAATTACATGCACAAAGATCAAGTTCTAGTTTTGAAATGGGTTAAGCAAAACATTATGGCTTTTGATGGAAACCCTGATCAAATAATTGTTTTGGGCGAATCATCTGGTTCAACAGCGACTCACTTTCTACTTACGTCTCCCGCTAGTAGAGGTATTGTGTTTTTTATCGTTTAATGTGTTCGCTGTGTAAAATATCTTAACGTTCTTCAATTTATTTCTTAGTGTGTTGAGCGTAGTGTATTATATTCTGGAGAGAGATAGTGGCATTCTTCATCCAGTTTATTTGCTGCACTCTTGCCCTGATGCATTTAAACTCCAAACACTAGTCATTTTAAGCCTCTACATATCTACAACCTACCAGTCAGTAACATACCCGTTAAGTGGCTGTTCAATTTCGGAGAAAAAAACGTTTATTTTGACGATAGGCAGAGGGATCGCTGGACGATCACCTGACGTTGGTGGGGCGCTGGAAGGGATCGCCTCTCCTCCTTCTTATCCTTTTCAATTTTCCTCTCCCTCTCTGATTGTTCCCTTTCTTCCAATTTTAAGGCTCATTCTGATCCAACTTTCTTTGGAAACAATAGCCGTTTTATAACCCCTTCCTTTTCACCTCTTTTTGTGAGTAAAAAAGCGCAACAGATTCGGTTGTCTTGTCAAAAACCCTTCCGTGTCCGCTTACAAACAACTGTGGCTTTTCTTAAAAGCGTTGGCACCAGTTGAAGAGCTAGGGAAACTTGGGTGAGTCTTCTTTCATATCCTCATTCCATTTATATTTTTCCTGGTGTATTCTTTTTCCAGGTGCTAGCTGGTTCAGGGTGATCCGTCCAACGATCACAATCAAACGGGTGGTATCCAATTTTCCATTACAAGGGAAAATTATTAATTCTAGTATAATTACCCACCTTCGGTGATAATCGTTAATTCGTGCTACTTTTGCGCCTCATGGTGATACAGTCCACCAAGCTACTTGAGTACAAAAAAGAGGGATTTTCCCAGAACAACTTTTAACAGTGGCTTTGCAACACATTCTAAAGCGGAGATTTGGTAGACAGAATGAATAAGTCAATCGGTTAATCCCCCTTGAACTTCAACATTTCCTCGTCACTTCCAGTTACGTGGGGAAGATCTTCGACACAACACAACCTCATTCATGATTTTTTCGACTCGATCATTCCGCCATATTAGCAAATTGCAGAAACAACACAAAGACGCTGACGTGTCACAAGTGAACCAAGCGCCTTCCCCCCACAGAGGCCAGTGGCAGTTGGTGTAACAGAATCAACCAGGACCGAGTCATGTGATGCAGACGCCCACTTTCATTACTTGTAATAAACCAGAACAAGAATGAAAATACGGAAGATTGTGTTGAAAATAGAAGCACTTCAACCCAGACTCGTCCATTTAGCTGTCTCTTTGCAGACATTTTTGCGTAAGCTGAAACACTTTCAACCTGCTTGGAGAGCTCCGCTACTGCACATCAAACTTCATTCTTTT
This sequence comes from Pachypeltis micranthus, assembly GCA_020466155.1. Classification (NCBI taxonomy): domain Eukaryota; kingdom Metazoa; phylum Arthropoda; class Insecta; order Hemiptera; family Miridae; genus Pachypeltis; species Pachypeltis micranthus. Next base: position 47,634,128 of record CM035770.1, on the reverse strand, counting down.
GGTCGAATGATTGGCCCTTGATGATGATCCTTTTGGTTTGAAAGATTAAATTTGGTCAATCGCACTGTTTTATTAACTCCTGTTTATACTCGGCTATTACAAAGAGTACACTGTGTGCATTGACATTCGTAGTGAGTCATTTCATTGGCGTGTGTTCTATCCACCGCTTTATGTTTTTGGGTTTACAGAAAAGCTTTCAACCATCAATTTACCAGGCCTGTAATGCTTAAATTATGCTCCACTTTCAGACTTGATCGCTGGTGGTGTCTCCCACTCTGGAAGTATCAACCACATGGAGGCGTTCCCACAAGATGGCCGCGTTAAAGAATACAGTTTGAAAATAATTCGGCACGTGGATTGCGAACGAGAAACGAGTGAAGAGATTTTATACTGTTTGCAACAGTTGGATGCCTTTGAATTCACGCGGGCCAGCTTATGGGAAGCAGATGTACGTAGCTGGGAAGGATTGGTCTTCCTTTGGGCGTTGTTAACATGGTAGTCATGGTGCTCCACAGGAAATCTGTTAAGACTTATTAGATTCGGGGGGATGCCAAAGGTTTTCCCTAGTTACTGAAGTCAGTGCAGGGCAGTGGGGAAAGACGATTTAGGGAAAATCGCTCCGGTCTGGCTACTGTTTCTGACATAGCTGTCCTCGAAAGTCCACCGGTTCGCCAAATGGAATCAAAATTCCGTCCTATGCTCCAACATGTCACCCATTGGTGGCAGGGAAGAAAACTCAACTCACCCTGTTGAAAGGGAAATTAGATAGCCAATTATCTTGAGCAGCAACTTAGGTGTGTTTGAGCTAGTTCCTTAAACGCAGTACCCACGCAAGATTCGCCTCAATGCGAGCAATGGAATGTGTGTTATCAACTCCAAGTGATCGCGTTGCCATTGAGTGCATGGTGCAGAAGCGGAAAGTGAAATGGGAGCTCTTACTCTTATGGGTCAAAATTCCGTCTGACCACTCTACTGATCGAAAGCCAGCAGTACTAGATGAATGAGTGCAGTGCAAATGTCAAGGGAGATGGGACTCCTCGTTAATAGTCGTGATAAGTTATCCAACAACATCCAAGACCCTCATCCGAGGCCTCATAGGAACCTATGCTCTCACACGCTAATATTCGTTAACGACTGATATGACTCTCTTTATGGATGACAATATTCCGCCCAGTCTCTTCCCTCTCCATCGTTCTTTAACTCTTTTGACCTAACTTTCCACTTCTGCACTTCCTGGTCCCGTAGTGGCCCAGCTTTCGTAGCCCATCTTTTGGGTTGCTTTACTATTTGAGATCTAAACGTTATCTATCCCTTACACCCTGTTTCAGTACTATATTTAGTCCACTTTTTTTAGTTTCTGTTGATCATTCCCTTTCCTATGTCGCAGTTGTTTATATTTTCATTCATTGACACAAGTTCAATGACACAATTGACCAATATGGTCTACGTTTACTTCAGAATCCAATTCATCTAAACTTGGGGCTTGTGATCGAACCTGAAGACGTTGACGATGCGTTTATTACTGAAGATATCTCCGCCAACATGTCAACCATACCATGGATTAACACGGTTGCTAATGGGGAGTTGGTCACGATTGACATAAGTAAGAGAGCTTGCTACTAATTTTTTAATTTTCACTCACAACTCCGGTAACATTATTTCGCGAGCTCGGCTACAGATCGCTCATTAGATGGCTCTTACATTGCCCCTAGAATGAAAAACAAAATATAAGAATCAAAAATTTTGGAAAAATAATATTACAAGTATATAGTACATACAAAGGTATTAGAAATGCATATAAAAAGTTCCTTCCAATATTATTCACTTTCAATTTGTTCTAAGAGTAATTTTTTACACCGGGTATTAAACCACGTGACCAGAGATATATTGATGTTCTTTTTGAGAAGTAAGAAGCAGGGTAAAAAACTCACCAGAAAAAGAACTAAGTAGACAATGAACAAGCTTGACATCGAGGAAGCCAGTCTGGAAAGAATCCAAAAGAAAGACGAAAAAGTATTCGAAAACAATGAAGAAATGCGTGATATAGACTATGGCAATCTTAGTGGTCAGATAACGCTGTGCATCTGCTGTCACATGGAGTCCAGGGGTTTAACGTTAGGCTCCTCTGGCTTTGCCTCAGTAGAGTGAGTATATTATCAGGCAGCGACGGAAAAAGCTCAACTGCTTATGAACAACTCATTTTGGCTGTCACACTGTGTTTTGCTTACTGAACGAGAGTTAAGTTTAAAATACAATAAACGTAATTTTTCTGTAGAATGGTTTTGATGTTGGTTTGAATTTCTAATATTGAAATGTATAAACACATCCACATTGCAGGCCTGCGATTTTCCCCTAATTATGCCGAGGAAGCCTATTCAGATACCCACCAACACTTGACTGATTGGTTGAGCAAACAATTTAATGACTCTGGACTGGTAGAAGACAAAGTTAACAAACTAATGAACAGATATTTTAGCGAAGAGGAGCCGTTAGCGAACTTCTCGATGGCGTTGTCGAAGGTGAGAAATGTACACGTATAATTTCCTCTCTCTGTCCTCTTTTTTTACTATCGACCTAGTTAAAATGAGAAATGTGAGGGGAGATTAGCACCACTGAAGGTGGACTAAGTAATGTTAATATATCGTTCCACTCGCCTTTGGGTATGCAGTATGTGTGCGATAGAGTGAAGAGAAGTAAGTTTTAGCAGTTCCACTTGTTCAAAATGTCATACTTTTGACACTCGTCTTCTGGTTGCACGACCTGTTGTGAGTAAAGCTCTTTCCTTATTCCATCCCACTATTCTTCTGGTCGGCTATTAGTATTACTACAGTACATTTATGAATAAGTAAATTATTTGACGTCTAATTTCAGATGTACACGGACGCCGAATTCATGTATTCCGCCATTCATAACTCCCTGGAGCACAATGGTCCAGTCTGGCTGGGCTACCTCGAATACAAAAGTGACCAGTCTCCATTGGCGTTTTATCCCTACAACCGTAATAACAAAAAATTTTATTTACGTTTATTTGCTTTACTCCTTTTTTTATCAGAAGGAGGTAAAAAACTCGCCAGCCATCATTATTGTTGGCCGAGTACAGAACACACTAGTCATAAGATTGGTCATATCACTGCCCGTCTATTGGGACGAACAATAATGAAGAGCTACCAACATATAGGTAGACCATGAGGTCGGTGATTCAAAAAACGACGAACAATTCAAATTCACATGCTAAGAGCTTTCTCACCAAAATGAGCGCCTTATTGTCCACGTGGTGATTGTGGTTGGGAACCGAATGACTGGACGACCTAAGAGAAAATGAGTAGTTTCACAACGAGTTTTGTCAGGTCGATGCGATGGATATTGCCATATTTCCCATTGGCAGAACCTTCTTTAAGAATTATCACGGCAAACTGCGCATTTACAAATCATAAAAAAAGATATTGGAAACCCGACTTTTTTTGCCGAGTGAATTCGTTTAGAAGGGAAATAGCTGATCAATCATTCATTCAGGCTCAGTGGATTGAGTATTTTATGAGCAGATTAACCTTTGAGAAGCGGCCAGTCTAAAACAAAGACGTTATTAGCATTAACAAACACTGGGTCAGATGGTCATCACGGCTAGTTGATTGTTTATATTTGAATTAGAGCACGTCTAGTTATTGGCACGGTATTTTCCTTTAATTAATGGCGAAATAATTATTACGAAAACCATTTTCAAGTTTTTCTTCTCCAATATTGTTTTTATTAGTACCCATTTCTAGGGCTTCCCTATTATTATTATTACTTTCCTTAACCCTGAGATGTAGGAAGAAAAGTAGTATTAATCGGCTGAATTTCTTTTTTTATCTTCTTGAGTTTTCTGCAGTATTTAGGATCTCGTTGTTGTTTAACAACTTCGTGGATTGTCATCGATGCTTGACTACACTTTCACCTTATTATTTAGTTGCAGCTCATGCCATGAATATGGACTTTTACTTCAACCGAACTGGCCCGTACCCTTGGAGCATACCAGAATCCCCGCGTGACCTAATCGCGTCTAAAAGATTCATCCGGTACCTCGTAAATTTCGCATATTACTTGTAAGCGATACGAGAGAAAAAAATGTGTGAGTATGCACCTCAAGACCTCAGTTGATAGAGCTCTTCATTTTTTTCAGGGATCCGACTCCACCAGGTTCAAATTACACCTGGGCGCAGTATGGTGGCAACGAAATTTTGAGGATGGGCGCTCTTTCGGATTTCATTGGCGATGAGTCCTTTGTCGACGAAATGATGGACCTCTACCGATTTTGGAAGGACATCATCGGATGGTAGCTCGCAAAATCATTTATCGTGAAACACATTCGAATAATGAACAAATGCTTAGTTGAGTCGAAGTACCAATGGACTAATTAAACGTGTATGCACAACACCTTTTATCGATTTTATTTATTTCAACCCGAAGGGTAAAGAATTCATTGCTATCTGTCACGAGAAAGTTGAGTGTTGTTTTCTTACTTACCACGACACTAAAGAGTAATGGCCTAACTAACTGGAGTTATATCCCGAGCTACACAACGGGTCTGTTTTTATGACATGCTCCGTCATGGAGGAAACACTTGTTCGATGATTTGGAGTGGGTAGCGTTACATTGTGTGTTGCTAGAGGGGTCAGCCAGAACATCTGATGACAGTGTGCGCTATTCGAAATTCTCGTTTTTAGTTTTGAGAAAGCACTGCCTGTTTACCGACACAGAGGCGGGGTTTTCTCTAATAAGAAACGAATTACCTATGTGACAAACAAAAGTCGTACAATACGTAAAAATGAGACAAAAAACCGTAAATTAGGAGCTATATTTAAGTGAAGTTAATATAAAATAATAATGAGAACAATTGGAATGAAAAATGTTAAAACTACTGTCCTTTTGAAATGTAACAAATTAGACGTCTGACCGTTTAGAGAGGTCGTCGATTGATGTTTGTGTGAAAGCTGAACGTGAGGTGGATGCTGATGACCCGGGGAATCTCCCGAAACGAGAGAAGAGAAAAAACTGGTCTTAAATGGGAAGAGTCGATCTCCTCCGGAGAGGTGAGAGTAACGGGAATGGCGCAGACAGAAAGCTTCATCACGGTCAAAGATTAGTAACTAGATCTTATTGATAAACAAATGGCATAAACATTCCGCCTTCCAAATTTGAGAAAATTTAATCATGCAGAGTATGAGTAAGTACATCTACCTGGGTGAAGAATGAGAGGATTGGAAAGGAATATATGAAGCTGAAGAGGGGCTTCCAGCAATCCAGGCATCAGACAGCTTCTGCCCAGCTGTGGTAGGTTTGTACGGAGATGGCTTGTGATCTTGCGGTGCAAATAATGGGACAAGCATGGTGGCTGGACGTGTAAAAGTGGAAAAGGGAGTCTTTCCGGTCACCACTCTGACGTTTCCATCTCTTCCGGGGTATTACTGGTCAAGAGTTCCAGAAATCGAGAGATAGATTTATACAATCCTGCGAGAAGAAAGCATGCGCAAAGTTCAAGAACAGTGGAGCTTCTTTAGAGGAGCCAATTTCGTTTTCGCAATTAGGAGAGACACTTTTTTGGCACTAACCTCGTCCATAGCCCTGGGATAAATGACCGCACAATATGCCGTCTCCGAAGCGTCAGCAAATCCCACAACTTGATAAGACGAAGTTCGAGCTGTGCGAACAAATCTTGGAATGATGAGGTCTGAAAGACTAGACAGTTGCTCCATCGAAGATTCCCATCGCTGAGCAAGGCCAACAGGAACTTCATCATCCCAATCTACTCCCAGTTTCCACAATTATTGCATGAATTGTTTCAGGGTGACCAGCGGTGATATGAACCCCAAGGGATCGCAAATTCTTGCCACATTAGACAAAATCGTACGCTTAGTGGGCCTAACGTAGGGAACTGTGCGAGGAAGCTGAAGGAATCAACGTTAGGGTGCTAATGCAACCCTAATATTTTCACAGATGTATCGTCTTTTGAGATTATCGTGAGTGGATTGTCAGAGAAGTCAGCGTCATTCTTTAACAGTTGAGGATCATTGCTCGACCATTGCTCATCCTAAATCCCGCCTTGCCCATCAAGTCGATCAACTGTTGCTGAAGCTCTGCAGCAGCTTCTATGGTGTCAGCACCTGATGCAACGTCATCAACATATCGGTCTCGTTGAAGAGCTACGCTGGCCAAGGGGTATTCTGCCCCATGGTTGATCACGAGTTGTTCCAAGACGCGATTGGCTTAGAAAGGGCTTGAGGCAAGTCCTTAGGTGACCGTGTTGAGTTCAAAATATTGCTCTTGCTCCCTTGTGCCATGGCGCCATATGATTGCTTGATACTTGCGATCGTCTGGATGCATCCAAGCGCTACAAAACATCTTAACTGCGTCACCTCCTAGATCGACCCAGCCAAATGTCAGAGAAGATAAGCTCCTAACCAAATATCTACTTTCGAAGAAACAAGAATCAGCTAGCGGAAACCTGAGGTATTTTTCCCATAGACTACGGGAGAGAGAAACAGTCGGAAGATTTGTCTAATCGTTTTCAATTGCAAAGTGTTGATTTGCAAAACAGGGGAAGACTTATGCCTGGGTTTAATGATACAAGTCACAAAGCCTTTGCAACCCTCTTTATTTTGTCCAATACTCGATATCAATGCGTTGCACTTACTTGTTGACAAGCCAAGACGATTTGCACATTTGAACGTTATAAAGGAGTAATGGCTAGCAGAATCGACAAGTCGTATGGTCCGATATAGGCCTCAAGAATCATTTACTTCAGCGAGAACAATGCCTAAGACGACCTGTGAATTGAAACCAATTTCAGGAGCAATTGGGCAAGCAAGCGGAAATTGTACAAGAGCTGTGCCATACGCTCCAGAGCTAGGATTGCTCTGATCAGGCTGTGGGGCACCGTGGGTGACTGCATTTCGAGGATCTGATACACAAAGTATTGAGTTATGCTTGGCTTTGCACCAATGAAAACCCCATTTTGATTTACAGGAATGCGTGTGATGTTTACTTGACAAACAGTTTCGACACCCAGCCTAATTGATTAGCCACGTTAATCGTTCTTTCAACTCTGCCGCACAGAATTTTTTGCAGCTCAATAGTCCATGAGAGTAATCCTGGCATACGAAGCAAAGATTAGAGGATCGCGAATCATCTGCTTTTTCTGTCGAGACCTTCGAGGTACCTTTCGATTCATGAGCAGTAAGACTTGACTTTACTTTGGGCTTATTCAAATTCTGTTTTGACCTAGATGTAGCGGAATTGAAATTATAGGTATTGTTGGTTTCAGCTGAAACTTGCATCGAGAAACAGCGTTCTTTGACGAATTTAAATAAAAGCTCAAAACTAGGAAATTCAAAGTTGTTATGGGCGTTTTGAAATTGCTCTCTGGTAGCTTGATCCAAGAGTCTGTACGCCAAATGAAACAAAACGAATTTGGACTCGTCTATGGTATTGAGAACAGTGAATGACGAGATGTCAATGACTCAACTGTAGGCTTTCCTTGCATAGGTGGAAAATTGAGAACACGATTCAAGTAAGCAGTGGCGAGAACCCTTAGTTTATCGCAGGTGTCATTTAGTGCCTTCCAAGCCAATTCGTAATTGGCGTCAGCGATTTGGAAAGCACGTACCAACGAAAGCCCCTCCCTCAGCGAGGTAACCAAATAGTGAAACTTCTTGGTTGGAGTCAGGTATTTGTCCTCGTGCACGATGGAAATGGAGTATCCTTAACTTTGGGCCAGTTCAGAATTTCCCAATCAAACGGAAGCAATTTAATTTCGGGTAAACGAGGCGCTGGACTTTCGTGAATAATTGTCGGGTTCAGTTAAGGTAGCGTAAGCCGTATTTATTTCATAATATGCCATACGCATTGCCTCGTAATCCCTTTTATCACCTTCGAAGAAAATCTTTCGCCGCCACGACCCCCTCATCAGGAAGAACTTGTAACAACATGTAGGCGTTTTCATACAGCTATACTAATATTATAGAGCGGAAGAGTTTGTTTGTTTAAACGCGCTAATCTCAGGAACGACTGGTCCGATTTGAAAATTTCTTCTTTTGTTAGATAGTCCATTTATAGAGAAAATCTTTAATCTAAGTTACGAGAAAATATGTGCGTAGTGTGTAACTTTTAACCCGAAGATTCTCGGGATTAAAAGACTAGCTCAGCAGTATCCACCTCCCTACGAGGTGTCCTTAGACTTACAGCACTTGAGAAACTTCACTTTTGTGTTAGCCGTCTCCAACGTTTGTACCCTTTGTAAACCACGTTCTTCCGTAATAAATTTTCAAAGTTTTTTTTAAAAACTCAGTTTCCCTTTGGGCAAACATAATTTCTATATAACATTACGCTGCGACCAATAGGAGCGAAGCGTCGGTGAGAAATGTTGCAAAAACGGGGGAAATTATTCACATTTGAGGATTTCGTTGCGTGCGCTGCATAAACGGTTTAAGTTACTCAAAAAATATGTACGAAAGAATTATTCCTTTTCAATTATAAAAAAAAAGTCCGTGACAGTATATGTCTATATCTTAAAATAGACAATATAGCGTGAGCTCTATTCGCCAAAATGGCCCTCTGGGTCTTTATTATTTGGGACGAATGTACCATGATCCATAGAGCTCATGTAGAGGCTCAAGATAGAACTCTCAGAGATATCAGAAGCTGTGATAAAATTATGGGTGGGATTACCGTTATGTATTGTGGGGATTTTCGACAAACTTTACCGGTAATATTAAGAGGAACTAGACAGTGTTCACCGTTATGGAAGTTTGTCCATACCTTAAAACTATCTACGAATATGAGAGCACATTGGGGGGAGGTAGTACAAATTTTCCTTCAAAGTTACTTTTAATAGGAGGCGGAAAAGTACCTCATTTTCAAATGAAATTCAAATTGATCGCGATTCAGGAGCAAGAGTGACTAGCATTGAGGATTTAATATCAAATGTTTACCCTGATATCGTCGAAATAGAAAATAAAGATTAATAATGGATGTATCAAAGGGCAATATTGGTGGCGAGAAATAGTAGCGTTAACGAAATTAACAACCTAATTTTAACTAAACTTCCAGGCGATATGACTAGCTACACATCTATTGACAATGTAATGGATCAAGAAGATGCTGTCCACATTCCCTCAAGTTAAAAATAGGTGCTGCGATAATTTTACTCAGAAATCTTAAAGTACCCGACTTCAAGTAAAGTTCCTTTGCAATAACGTAAGCGACAAGAGACATTTCTACGAAATGGACAAAACTTTATTTCTTACCGTCGTCAAATCCTCAAATAATTGAACGTCACTCGTACGTTTTCAGAAATCCGGAGAACGCCTGGCCGCTGTTTCGAGGCCAAGAAATTTTCTGAATTTTCTTAAGATCTTGACGTTTCAGACCCTACTGAGTTTTTATACGCCATAACGAGGATTTCATGTCAAAGTTCAGGATTATTCTTGTATTTTTTCCGCGTGTAGGTTGGCGATCAAGGAAAATTCGCGATATAAAAGTTCAACTTTGTCGTGGGAAAAACTCTCAACAAGCCAGGAAGTCATAGCACGACAGAGGGGAGGAAGGAAATTAATTCCCTAGTGCAGACTGTTGTATATTCTCCTCTACTTATTATTTAAACTATATTACACCCTCTCCATTCTCAATTATTATTCATACTCCGGCGATTTTCTTAACGTCTCCTTGAATATTGTTCTTGGTTCGAGTCGACATCGATCATCAATATATTCATCTATTTATAGGCGTAGAAAGCATGTAAAACCTGTAAAAAGAGAAATGATGTAAACTGTCTCCTGCGAGAATGGAAGGGAGGGTCTCAAAGCACTAATTCTCCCAGGTAAATGAATAAAACATTTCAACATCTAAATATATCTCTCTCTCCCACATTTGCAAGTTATTCTTCAGGTTATATACGAGATGTTAAGAACATCTTTCCCGTGTAGTGAACACGGAAAATTAGGCCCGATTGTTTTTCTCGACAAACCTCGTCAAGAAAAATGGCAATATCCAAATAATTTAGTGGTTCCGCGAGGATTAATGAAAACGTACTCATCAGAATGCCTGCGGGACAGAAACCTTTTATCAACTATTTTTTCTTTAACCGCGTGCCTTAATTATTGCGTGCAGGTATCTGCAGCCGTGCTATCTGTCCCCTGACTATTTTATGCCGAAACAATAGCTTCCCGAGGTTAACCAGAAAGCGAATGGAAAATACGTTCGCCGATTTTAGGCAAAATCCAGTCAAACGTCGATTTTGATTGACAGCGCAGTTTGAAAGCGTCAGTCAAGAACTGATTATGCACTCGTTGCAAGACCTCAATCGATCGATCTCTTCATATTTATTCATGTTTTTTTCAGGGATCCGACTCCACCAGGTTCAAATTACACCTCGATACAGTATGGCGCCAACGAAACTTTGAGGACGGGCGCTCTTTCGGATTTCATTATTGACCACTACCAATTTTGGAAGGATATCATTGGATGGTAGCTCGCAAACTCATTTATCGTGAAACACGTTACCCTAGTGAACAAATTGAGTCGGAGGACCAATTGACTACTTAAACACCCTTTATCGATTTTGTTCAGATCAACCCAAAGGGCAAAGAATTCATTGCAATCTGTCTAGAGAAAGTTGAGTTTTCACCTGTTGAGTGCTGTTTTTTTCTTTTCCACGAACCTAAAGATAAGGGGCGTATTGTAATTTGAGAGAAGAAATTTGATTTTCACCAGTTTTTCACGTTTTGAGGCCTCCATTTCATTCCATTGGCACTCATGTTTTCAGAAATGAGCGAAAGTTCCCTTGCCGTGCGGATGGTCTTTGAAAAAATGCCAGGCTTCCCCTAAAGCCCTGAAAGAAACTACACATCCTTCAAATAAACATAGCTCATCTAGCTTGGTTTTGATGCTGTCCATAAACAGACTAACAGATACATTATGTAAGAACTGTTTGCTTTGCTCAGGCCGAACGGCTGCAATCACGGCTGCACTAGACAAGTACCGAGAATATACCACAAGCATGTTGCTTGTTGTCATAACTCAACTGGTTCTACCACAGAGCCACTTACGATCATTCTTTCTCCTCCTAACACCTGTCATAGCCTGTGTAAAGTAGTCCGACTGCCCTCCCTATCTCTTCCTACTTTATATGTTCTGGTTCTAGTCTAGTTCAACCGTCCCTTTTACAGTGGGCTTGGATACAAAAAAAAAAGGAACTAATGTGTGTGTTCGTGTTCAAGTTGCTTGAGTACGATTGCGGCAAGTGAGCTTTTTCTTTTCAGCTCATTACCTTTTTAGGAAGAAGGACCAATGAGTGGCGTACATTTTTTACTTTTCTCGAAAAAGGATTTAACGATCTTGATGAAGTGATCAACGCGACCTCTACCAAGATATCCTCCACCTCCCATGAATATCTGCGAAAAAACCTTGTCCCCACAGATAAAAATCAGTCCGAATTTGTTTTCTTCATTTTTCGTGATTAATGATTTACACCGAACTCATAAGACGGTTCCACTCAATATATACGGTGTATTCATTGTTCTTCCTACAAGTCAATTAAGGGAGAACTTACTGGTTGGAGATTGAGAAGAAAGTGAAATTAAATTCACAAGGGAGGTTTGTGTCACGTCGAGAAGAGAAAAATAGGCTACGAATTTCCTGCTCAGAGTATTTTTTGAAGAAATGTCATCTTCCCGGGAAACCAGCCAGATATCTTCACTGTAATTTTATTATATAGAGCCATAAAATAAATAACAATCCGTCCAACCTTATTAGGGACCTTACACATTTAATTTGAAAATTAAAATTAAAGAGGGTTTTCGAATTCAGTTTATTCTTGTCAGGGAAAGAGTTGTCAGGGAGTGCGAGAATTTCAACAGTGATCACTTTGACTCCAGTTAGTCAGTGTCAAACATACTGGTATTTAAAATGATTGGTTGTCACCGGTAGTAATAACATCTTCACGCTCCTTCAAACCCACCGTTTATCTCTTCTGGACTTAAATACGAATTTTCCTATTCCCCTAAATCATTTTTAGTTTCCTTGCTCTACGAAGTAGAAAGGAAAGTTATGTATCGGCTGAAAAAAAAATTTTGAGTTTTCTTCAGATCTTTACGTTTCAGACCCTCCTGAGTCCGAAAAACACTATTTGGGAAAATGGTATGTGTGTGTGTGTGTGTGTGTGTGTGTCACTATGTGTGTCTGTGAACGATTTTCAGAGAGAACCATCGTACCAAATCCACTCAAACTTGACATCTCGCCTGCAGGTTACCATGGGACGCAAAAATAAGGGTATGGGCAAAATCCATCGAAAGTTAACTATAGTTATCATAGTGATCAAAACAACAAAATTTTTTTTCTCAAAAATGGCTCTAACGATTTTGATTAAATTTTTTATGTTGATAGCTCTTAACATGATAATTATACCATAAAATTCCGAATTGTGGGAAAATGACGAGAGCAGCACAATAAAGTATCATAATTTTCGACGGAAAGCGTTTTTAGCGCAGTTTTTTCCTTATTAACTCCGCTGGAATTTTAGTAGAATGTTAAAAAAATATCTGGTGCGTTGCAACACACAATTTTCCTCAGCTCTACATCAATTCACTTTCTAACATTCCTGCGGAGTTTATAAGGAAAAAACCCTGCAAATTATTACACAAGGGTTTATTATTCGGATAATCAGCTTGACCTAGCATTAATGCTCCGAGGTCCATCCTGTTCGATTCAGCATCGAAAAATATCATAATGAAACCCAAAAAAAGGTCGAAAAGAACTGAATCGTAATATTAAAATAAACAACAAAAAAAACGAAAGTATCTAGAAAAAACTGAATTTTAATATGAAAACATGCACGCTAAATACTAATATCAAAATTTAACCAAAACTCTATGAAAAAAACCAAAATGAGAATGAAACGAAAGAATCTAAAAAAATTGAATCGTATTTAAAGCAAAACGTCGGGCAAATTGGAACGGGGCGCTCGAAGCAAAAGGTGAAAGGGGAGTTGAGGTGGCGGCGTCGTTGGGAGGGACGCGCTCGCTCGCTCGCCTCCAGCGCGGTTGCTTTTTTAATGAGACGGGCGCCCCACCCCGGGAGGGAGTTCAAACGACGAAATGCTGTAGCTCCTGCGTTGTACTGCGTTTCGTTAATTTTTTTAACCGTTTTTAACCGCGTACGGCGGACGGTGGACGGACATTGCAAATTTGGAATCTCCATGTCTTGAAACGTAAAGTATCAAATTTTGAGGGGGGGTTGTAAAAAATTTTTCGTGACCGAAAACATAGGGTTATTATTCAGAATGAATAATAAACCAATATTTTTATTTTTTTTATTGTGCTGCTGTCGTCATTTTCCCATAGATGGGAGTTTTATGGTATAGTTGCCTTATTGAGAGCTATCGATATGAAAAATTTAATCAAAATCGTTAGAGCCGTATTTGAGAAAATAATTTGGTGTTTTGATCACTATGATAACTATAGTAAACTATCGGTGGATTAAGCTGATATCCTTATTTTGGCGTCTCATGGTAACCTGTAGGCTAGACATCAAGTTTCAGCTGATTTGGTACGGTGGTTTTCTCTAAAAACCGCGCTAAAATCGATTTCTTCGAAAGTTTTGGTAATTTATTGTGCTGCTCTCGTCATTGTCCCACAGATGGGAATTTCATGGTACAATTGCCTTATTGAGAGCTATCAATATAAAAAATTTAATCAAAATCGTTAGAGCCGTTTTTGAGAAAACAAATATTTGGTGTTTTGATCACTATGATAACTATAGTTAACTTTCGGTGGATTTTGTTCAAACCCTTATTTTGGCGTCCAATTGTGACCTGCGGGCGAGATATCAAGTTTGAGCTGATTTTGTACGGCGGTTTTCTCTAAAAATCGTTCACAGACACACACACAGACCATTTTCCCAAATAGTGTTTTTCGGACTCAGGGGGTCCGAAACGTAAAGATCTGAAGAAAACTCAAAATTTTTTTTTTCAGCCGATTACATAACTTTCTTTTCTACTTCGTAGAGCAAGGAATGTAAAAAGGTATTGTAGTCCAATCCAATCCCTAAAGGGTGAGTGTTTAAAAACGCTAATGAGATACATGGGGGTCACTCCAGAAATTCCTGAATTTCAACTACTGCCGTTTCGCTTACTACCAGTTTTAAACGGTTTCACCCAATAACTCTGCAATAGTAATTACTATCCTTCTTCAAAAAATTTGTGTTGGCAGCCTCATTAATTATCTGTGTACCAGTTGCTCAATAATGGTTCTGGAATAAGTACGAGCAGCACAACAAATTCTGGAACTGTAATCGCTGCCGCTTCATGCCGCCGTAAAGTGTTGTTTGACCAAGTTCAAATGAACTGAGTGGTAAATGAATTCCGTAAGCAGAATTATCCATGTACTAACTGAATTGACGTAGAGCTAAGGAAAGTTGTGTGTTGTGTTGTGAAAGTTGTGACTTAAATATGAATTTTCCTATTCCTCTAAATCATTTTTCTCTTTGTTCCGCTCAGCTCCTTTCTTCTGCAATCACTATGCTGCAGTTCCGTAACGTTTCTGTGCTTGTCACGATAATTTTAACATTCAATGATTCCGAATACTCACGAATGTCAAATTTAATAAATAAATTGAATTACGTACCTTCCACTGGTTCATCATTAATCTGGTCGTACCCGGAAACATATTATCAGTAGTGCGTTCGATACTCAATTAAATGCGAAATCAAACTAATACTCCTAGAATTTTTTGTTAACCGTTATCATCGCAAACTAGTTCCCAACTTTCCAAACGTCCTCACTTTTTCACTTTTAACGAGTAAGTCAATCTGAAAAGGAGGGTTTCTTCGGATTGGAGAATTTCAGCTAGTGGAACGATGTTGACTGCACTTGGTATTTTGTTCCTGTCAGCCAGTGGATTGTCAAAACCGATGAACGGTCCCGTGATTCATACTCCGTTAGGTGTGGCTGTAGGATGGCAGCGCAATTCACGAAACGGAAGGACGTACAATATCTGGAGCAAATTGCCATACGCCCAACCCCCTGTTGGGCGACTGAGGTTTCGAGTAAGTTTATAATACATGGTTGAATTACTGACAGAATAGAAATATTTGCCTTTTGTAAGAAATGAGCGTTGGAATTAATTGGACTGAAAGAAGGGAAAACATGGGTTGTTCCAGGGTTTACCGGGTAGGCCAAAAAGTGAGCGGAGTAATAGTCAGAGGAGATATAGTGTGTTCGTGTAGTACAGGTATATAATGGATTCTCAATAAGGACAGACGTAGTGCCAGTTGTGTTTGGTCAAAACACGTATTAATCGTTCTCCATTGTGTAGTATGAAGCACAATCAAATGTTCACAACTGTGTTGAAATCAGCAAGCAAAATTTTGGTGAAATGTATTGACATTTTAAATTAACCAACATATTTGTTTTAGCCACCACAATCAGCAAGCAAGTGGGAAGGTGTGCGCGACGCCACCATTGACATGCCTTACTGCATGCAGACACCCGCTACGGTTTGGGAAGAAAACGTTTTTGTACGCTCTGAAGACTGTCTTTACCTAAATGTTTACAGACCGGAAGTGAGATGAAACCTTTTTTTTATTAACATAACGATATTACATTATAATCGCTCACGTCATTCTTCACGTCAGGGTATACCATTATACAACACCCCTTTCAGCCGTTCTTTAACATACGAAGGGATGCTTCTCATGTGTGATTATTGCCTGACTATTGGGTTGATTTGTGGTACGGGTGGTAGTAGCAGCAGTACAACAGAAATAGCTGAGGGATTGAACGGAATGAATAACTGGCACGTCTAGTAGCCGTGAAAGCGTTTGGATCGGACTCGTTGTTTCAAACAAATCAGCATTTTCCAACAGTTTCCATAATTGTGTCAGCAATGCCTTTTGCTGGTCACATACGTTTAATCTCCATGATGCTATGTAAACTGTATTTTGGGCTACGAGTTAATATATAATTATAATTTTTTGTTTAACGTCTAATAACCGTGTGTACTTCAGGATCCAGCGAACAAGCCAATGCCAGTATTGGTATATTTGTACGGTGGAGCCAATAACAGGGGTTACATCGGGAGAAGGTGGAATGCTGATTATTTAATGGACGAGGACGTGGTGCTCATTGAACCGAACTTCAGAGTCAATTCATTCGGTACTAACTATTGCTTTAATATAACTTCATAATAAAATACATTTTAATGGAGTATGGCACATTTGTAAGTAAGTTTATACTCCTACAGAGCATAAGGTTGAAGTGCAAAGCGTTGAATTGCCGCTTTATGGTTATTTTCTTTCCTTTTCGTTCCTAAAGACCACTGGTGGTAAAGAGTGAAATGCGAAATGGCTGACTTCCACTTGTTATTGTTGTCAAGCAACTTGCGAACAGTTCTGTTCCTAATTAGTTCTGTGCTAAAGAGTTTTGAAGTGCAAAATGTTGAGTTTAGAGTGCGAGTTTAGAGCGCTTACAAATATTCCAGAACAGCACTGTCTACGAGTGAAGTGCAAAAAGCTGAATTCAACGTTTTACGATAGGCAAACAGCAGCTGTTAATGAACCATGTACTATAGACGGCAGTGCAAAGTGTTGAATGCTGAATTAGTGCCTTTGTGACGATTTTCTCAACCAAAGTGTGGAATTTTATGAAGTAAAGCAAATCCCATTCCGTACGAATCACCACTTGACTCTCTTTCTGTACATTTCAAACACTTCAGTAAAAGGAAGAGGTTCAAAAGTTTAGATAGTAGAGGCTATAAAGTGCCTGATTTTGTTAATATGTGTTTCCCGTTTCAGGCTTCTTGTCTTTAGGTGACGATCTGCTGCCTGGGAATATTGGACATAAAGACCAAGTAATGGTTCTCATGTGGATTAAAAAATATATTCACGCCTTTGACGGGGATGCCAGTCGAGTTGTCGTATTTGGGGAGTCTTCTGGAGCTGCAGCAGCTCATTTTATTCTCAATTCCCCGTTAACCAAAAGTTAGTTTTCACTACTTCTGTTAAACCGTGACTGTCTCTCGAAATCCGTCAGTGTATTTTAATCCTTCGCTGTATAATGGCAACTCTCAGCGGTGATCTTCCGGGGAAAAAGGGCATAGACTCAACAAAATTACACTACTCCCTCCTCATGCTCATAAAGTAAACCGTGAAGCTCACGTTTGAATGAAATGAAAAGACAAAAAGGGAGGAGAATGAAGAATTAAGAGACGTCAACAATTAATCTAATAAATGCCTTCAGCAGCTCATATTATTAATCTAACCCTCGAAAACGGGACTAAATATAATTATGGACGCTTAAATTCACAATCCAACTTCCAAAATTCGAGAATCATACCCTTGGCACACAAAGGGCCTGATTAAATGAATCACTATACCCGTCATTGTGTGAGGCCATATCCTCGATGCCCCTGCTCTTGTCGGAAATAGGTCGATGAATGGAATTAATGTGGACTGTGGCCTCAATATAACGTAGTCCTCATTTTAGAACCCCCACGTTTGTGCACTTTCATTCTCCTTCCAACTTGTTAAGAGAAGTAGTAGAGAAAACGGCGTAATTAGTCAAGCTCCAGCTGTTTCAATTTTCTTATTGAGTCTGTACCAGTGATTGGATTTCCACAAATCATCTCTTATCAATGATTATGCTGCCCTCATGCTGTCTTCAAACTTGTCTAATCTTTCACCTGCTGGGGCATACTTTCGATGTTTGTCGTTGAATGCTGTACATTGAATATTGTACACAAAACTACATCGCCAACCCACCTTCCTATTTCACCCTGAGCATGGACTCAGACTCAACATCAGCTCAACCAATTATCCCTCAACATTAAATGCGTCAGCCAATTTGAGACTCCGGCCTCTCCCATGAGCAATACCGAATTACTTCATCAGATGAATATTCAATCTAATTTCCAGATTATTAATGTACATATGCATCAGCATTCATTGATGTACATCTTTTCTGAACTGCAGATATTCTTTCTGGATCGGTTTCTCACTCCGGGGTCATCAACCATTCGGAAACATTGCCGTTGGATGATCGGACAAAAGTCAACTCGCTTAAAATTGTCGAACGTGTAGGATGTAACCGGAGTACCAGTGAACAAATTTTGAGGTGCTTACAAGACCTTGATGCCTCATATTTGTTGAATGCTACAATGCAAGAATCAAGCGTACGTACGACGCTTTATTTTAACCCTTTCGGCCCAAGTATCTTAATATTAGTTTTTATTTTTAGCGAAATCCTACTCTCTATTTAGAAGTAAATAAGGTCGAAAGACGTAATACGGTTAGAAAGTGTTAGTGAGTGCGAGGCTGCGCAAAATCCCTCATGGTACAGTGGGCAGGGCCTTAGGTATCTTTCTTTATCCCATTCATACTCATCAACAGCTATGTCTGAAGTTAGAATCCCCAACATTAGGATTATTGAACTTTGACTGCTTGTTTCGGGATAAACACCATGGTTATATTGTCTCGCAGGTCCACGCCTAGCTTAGTGAGAAACGCCAAGAATCCTCTGCTAGAATGTTTACCCTGCGACCTACGACATAACATACGTATGTTTGTTCAGTTTGCAACGTCCCTAGATGGTTCTCACTACCTTCCTTCCCATCATTAGAAGGCTGGGTTTTACATCATGTGTTGGTCCTGAAATAATGCATTTGGAGTTCCTTACTCCCACAAAGTTCCAATCAGTCTAATGACATATAATATTACTGTGACGAGTGACCTACATACCCTACCATGAGGTATGGGCCTAATAGGTACAGAAGATGAATCGAGTCCTGCCAGGTGGTACGTCGCCTCATTTCCAATGATCCCATGAATCAATTAAGCATTAACTATACTAGGCTGGCTAAACAGTTGAACCACATCCTGCTCTCCCTCACCAGCTTTGACGTTGTAATTCATCAGCGTCGTACAGGACGCCTGACTATCAGCCGTTACGTAGATAGTTTTATTGCCTTCCCTTTTTCGTGCATATTGCCCCACCGATTATAGCATGACTCTCCGCTTGCAAATCCCTTCGGATGAAACTCGTGGCAATATACGACCCTCCCCTTCAGGTTAGTTTGCACCCCCTCCCCTTCTTGACTCATTCACAGCTGAGTATGTACCCTCCAGGGTATTAAAGCTATCCATGCAGATGTTGGCACCATTCATTGATCAAAACTGACGACTTTTGTGGTTCCTTCTGGTTGAACGTTATGTTTCCAGTCGAACTAGTAGTAGTGGGTGTGTGCGAGTATCATGCGGAACTATGTAAAGGTTTCCAAGATCCCGAATACAACCAGATGTCAATGCCAACTGAAAGAAGATACTCTCCATAGTAATAGTAAGTGTGGTTTTCATCCCCTCCTCTTCTCGCTACTATTGAACACCTTATTATTTATCCCAACCTTTGTACTTCGGCTACGTTGCTGCGATTCTCTCTGAGCTCGGTACCACCATACAATCGAACAGTATGAATATAACAGTCTCGCAACGGCCTCATTGAGCCAACAAAACATTCTGGGCTTATCCACAGGGCTGTCGTTGTCTATCACTTCCAAATATTTGAACTGCTCACTGAGCTGAACTATATCGACCGTGGCACTATGACCATCTTAGACCATGTGCAAAGCATCTGCTGGCAGCACACTTCGCTCTCTGCCCCGAACGAGTATTGCAACATCATCGGGCATAACTTTTCAGCCCCATCATTTCGCCTAAGAAGATAATTCATCACCACGGTTCGTAGAACCTGGAACTCCTATCTCCCACTGGAACAACTTCCTAGTGACGTATGAATACCCACCAATAAAACCCCCAAATTCAATTTTATGTTCCTTTCAAGTGGGTTAGAAAAATCTAAGAACGTACTCTACTGGTGACCAGTGTCAAATCGGTTCATTTCAATTAAATGCTTTCCATTATTTTAAGGCTGGATTGTAAAAAGTTACAAAGGAAGATGTGCGATTTACCGCATAACTCTTTTGTGTATTCAACAGGAAGGATACTCCATATGTTAGGTAATCGACATGTTGAAATTTGAGATGAGATCCATGGTGAGTGAACAGTAATTTCATTGGGCATGTGGTATAATGATTATGGAATGGGTGGCTTGAGAACAGTAATTTCATTGGGCGTGTGGTATAAAGATTATGGAATGGGTGGTTTGAAACAAGGTAGTTTTCTCTGCCCAATATGTCTTCTTCTTGGGCCTCGATCGCCTTCTTGTTCACATATTATTCTTCCATGAAGTCCACACTGTCAGCATTTTAGCTGATTTCGTTTCGACTTCCAGCATCCAGTTCATCTCACCTTCACCACAGTGCTGGAGCCTCAAGGCGTCAGAGGTGCCTTTCTCACCAAAGACCCTTCCCTTGACCCAACAAACAAACCCTGGATTGTCACATTCACGAATGGAGAATTCTCTGTCAACGATTTATGTACGTCTTTTCTCTCATTTTATATTAGAAAGGGCTTATTTGTCAGTGCCTCTAAATGTATGCGAGATTTTTAGTTGGTTGTACATACCCTCATCTATATCACTACATCCTGATATATTTTACGGCTCGAATGATAATGTTTTTCTGTTATTTTGAACCCAATTCATAGTTGCGGATTCACTGAGTGTGAGAGAAAGATGGGAATTAAATGTGAGTGAAATAATTAGTGGTGAATGAGACGAGCTTTAGACGGCTGTACTGTACTGAAACACACTGGTGGAGAAAAACACAAGAGTAACGGTTTAACAAAGAGTGTTTGCGAGAGTTACCGATTTAAGCCTCTGAATAGTCGAACTGTGACCAAGTGAGGAGGTTGAAAGTGCAAGGAGGTGTCAAGGTGACAGGTTGGAAATGAGAAGAAGGGCAGGGAATGATTTACCAGCCAACCTCCTCAAACGTTGAAAAAACTCGTATTGGTTTGTATTTGGTCGAGATTGGAATATTGAAACGAAGTAGTTGATTAATGGACGACAGGAAGGAGTGTTATATCTCTTCATCAGTGTTGTGAAACAGTGATTATGATAAGGAAACTGGCATGACAAATGACAGGGATTGGGCGATGACCTGACCTGACGGCTTGTTGGAAACTCTCTTTTCTTCGATTTCCGTGAATGGTTCCTCGCCTAAACTAAGACTGTAATTAGTTTGAACTTGAGGAGAAGAATTGATTGGAGATGTTCATTCGTAAGTCTCGTGCGATGTTTTGTTCTTATTTATTTTCATGACGGAAAACGTGTCCGCTCATATAAATAGGTGCTACCAAATATGCACAGAATGCGAACTGCATGCTTTTTTAATTCCAGGTAGTTTTCCGAACTCTTGAAACATTGTCTATAAGATGTAAGAGCGTTAACCCCGATTGAAGCTCTATCAACTCCATTTTCAAATTAAGTGGTGCCTGTGAAGCTTTAAAATGAATGGATTGTTGAAAATTGGTAATTCCATTCCATTCATTTTGTGGAAGTCTTCTAAAAGATTTTTGAGTTCCGCGATCAGATTGCGATCGCAGGCCATATCCTCGACATGACTGGTTTAGATGGATGATCGTCGAAAATACAACGTAGAGTGAGAAGTGAGGGATTGCCAGTTATTACGCAGAACTGTATGTAAAAACGCAGAAACGAACTGCAAGATTCTATCAGTAAAGCTGTCTCGTCAATTCTGGGTTCATTTAACGAAACGTGAAACAAAAGATTTGCGTTTGGGGCGTCATACACAATAGAAATCTGAGTTTCCTCACTGTTAAAAAACGTATTTGATGTCTTGACTTGTTAAACCTAATTGCTGAACAGATAAAACATAAAGTAACTGCAGCCGTGACGTTACAGCCTTGCGTCTAACTCCTCAGTACCCCGAAAAAGCTATGAGTAACATAACAAAATATATTGAAGATTGGCTTCGAGAGCGCATGAAGATGACTTCTAACGTGACTGAGAAAGCAGCAAAAGTCGTGAAAAAATACTTTTCTGTGACGCGGTCCATTGCTGAATTCACGGTAGTATTGGCGAAGGTAAGTAATTTTTCACACAGATTACATTTAGTTTGAGCCCCATTCCTGACTCATCGTGTCGAGTAACCAGATACTCTGTCCCTACTACCTTTTAGTTAGGATGCTAGCCTTAATTCTGGAATTCGTGCAATATCACAGATTGATGGGCCACTGCTGATACGTGTGCAGAATAATCACGTCCATCTACACACATTCGACAGCCCCTAACACAGATTCCGTTCCTTCGGCTACTGCAATACTTTCCACTTTTAGCAGATGTGATATCTCGGCCATGCATCAATGAACCCAGACGAAGTCGGTAGTTTAGCGTTATAATCGTTGATTAGTATAATTTGGTAAATCAAAATGAATGCAACGTGCATATGACTCTACCTGCTTATCTCCAAGGATTGAATTTTTTCAGATGCACACTGACTACAACTTCATTTATGGGTCGTTATACGATGTTAAGAAACACAACGGGCCGAAATGGATTGCTCAACTTGAATACAAAGCGCACCAAGTTCCTCGATCATGGACTCCTTACAGTTGTAATGAATGCAATTCTTTAATACACAATGCGCGCCCGAGTAGTTGATAATTGTTATGATTCATGGTAGCGCGTAAGAAATTTTGGGATTAATTTCAAACCACAACCTCTTCCACTACCGATACAATTCTTTTTAACAACCAACGAATCTGTTTAATTGCGAAGTAACGAGTGGGATTCATGCGGGTGTACCTCAGGGAAAGGGGTTGGGACACTTCAATGTGCTGTCTTATTCCAAGATGTGTTCTTCTCAGATTCTCCGCCTAGCTCTTCCTGCGCAACCGTAAACTTGCAACGCGTTCTTCCGTACACAAGACAATTGTGTAGAGAACAGACCGGAGAAACATAGTATACCTCAACCCTAAATCTTGGTGAAAAAGTATAGTTCTATGTAGGAAATACTTGAGTATTCAATTCAAAATAATGTACCTGTGTTTAACTAACTAGAACTTTACTTGAAAATACGCTCGGTTTCAATTAAATAAACAACGGTATTCACCACTAAACAGCGTGTCGTTTGACACGCCTATTCTACTCTCTGGTACGAATGTAGTACACTCGGTTCAACAGTAGATTTACGAGTTTCCCTTCGCTTAACACTCAACTCTTTTCTTCAATTTCATAGATGTATCGGGTTTGAAATAATAAAAAAGAACGATGATGTCTAAACCACTTTCATCTTCATTCAGACGCAGGTCACAGCTCTAACACAGATTTTATATTTAATCGAACTGGACCCTATCCCTGGAGCTCTCATCAGTCGTATCGTGACGTCGTCGTTTCAAAGAGGTTCATAAGGTATCTTGTGGACTTCGCTTATTACAGGTCAGCAAACTGTCACATGTCTAAGTTGTTGACGACACTCAAATAACACACGTTACGCACCCTATGAATTCGTTATTAATTTGTAACACGTTATTCCAGTGATCCAACGCCTAGCGGGTCTCCGTACACCTGGCAGCAATTCCGAACCAACGAAATATTGCGAATGACTGGGAGTGGTGATTTTTTGGGAGATGAAAGCTTTGTGGAAGACATAGATAAACAATTCCGCTTTTGGAGCGACATTATTGGGTGGTGAATGACTGATCGTATGATTATGAGATGATTCATGAATAAGAATAATAATGTACCGTTTGTTGTGTGTTACTCATTGTATTAAACGGCCTTTATAACTCGGTCGGTATTTACTATCACGTTATTCATCATAACTATTAGAGCCAAGTGAAACCAGGACTATTTCACCCCCTTGGCGTCAGTGGTAAAGCTTCCTGATTAACTCTGTTTAGTGAACAGTGAATAGGGTCACGTGCAGTTGCATCTCTATATTTCTGTATCGGTATCTATATACGCTCGAACGAGTCCCCTCATTGTCCGTCGAGTTTCCGGGCCCCTCTACACTTTGAGGTTGACGAATCCTCAATGGAGTTTGTAACAGCGGTCTTCCAAATACTGGCTAGTAGAGGTAAGACTGACTCTCGCATAATTACCTTCCATTGCACAGCCAACTCGTTCCCGCTATTCACACTGCCTGCCCGCTCACATGGATTGCAGATACTCATGTGCTCTCCTGTGGTTGTGTTTTCGCTGGCCTTATTTTTTTCTCTATCAGCGCAAGCAAAACAGAAAGGAGGAATTAACACAACGTCTTGAGTGTATACGCTACAAATCTCAAAAATAAACGGGCCAGCAAATTTTTGACATTTTATGTCTTTACTTTGCTACATAAACTCGAAAATGTAACGCGGGATATGTAACGGAGAAGCGTCACGAAATATATTGTGTTGGGTTAGGTGCATGGTAACGTCTGTTACAAAATGTAACGCTTGGTAACATCACACGTTTTAATAACCTCAGTGACTAAGTGATGATGTCAATTACAATTGGCGCGGCCATTATATCGAAACCATCAACGAGCACAATCAAACTTAGTTATCATTGCATTAAAAAAAACAAAAATAGAAGACATAAAATGTTCCTAGTGGTTGCGTACTTGTACGAAATCTGTACCCACCGTTTGTGTAAAGGTTTCTTTCGCGCCCGTTTATCCCAGGTTTTGAGTAAATTGCTTTGATAATGAATTTTGCGTACAAACCTATAATCAAGCAAACGCTTTGTGTTAATTGAACTTACCACCGGTGGTAGAAACGAAGGGGGAGTTATGACGATAAAGAACGTCCTGCAGGACACAAAAAATTGGCAATGTGTTTAATTATAGTTGGAAAAACCACGCACCAAAGATTAGATTAAGCTGTTCAGTACGGCGAGTTGTTCATTGCGTTTCGAACATCTTAAGCAGAATGTTTCTCGTTCCGATTTTCCTACTAGTGGCTTTTCAATTCAACAACGCCTGGTCTCAGCTGATTGTTAAAACGCCATCAGGAAGTGTATCTGGATGGGAAGGAGTATCCAGAAACGGAAGGACCTACTACGGCTGGTTTGGGATCCCTTACGCCAAGCCTCCAGTTGGAAAATTACGTTTCCAAGTGAGAACCCAGTTTTAGCGCATTTTTATAAAAAAAATAATCTCGCCATCGTTTCAAAAAAGTTTAAATCCTTTAAATATCTCTAAAATTAATTTTGGAGGGATGACTTTGATTAAACCATACGCAGACAGTGGACGCTATTTCAGTTCCCACAACTGTAAAACTGTAGTTTTGGCGAAATGCCATGAATTTTAGTTTTCACAAACCCTCTAGGTCTTTTATACTTTAGGTTTCACGTGTTGTGAGAAATAAAGTGTTTCGAAAAGGACGGTTTCACTGGCAGTTGCAACGGTCAGTTTTAGTTCACCTCAACGCCATAGGATTCATGAAAATACGAATTTTGGGTGTTGCAATCAGGATAAAGCGTTTCAGTTTACTCTGTAGTGGAACATTCTTCTTGAAGAAACTTACTAATAACAGTTGAACGTGAATTATCTGAAACCATTTATGAATGTTAAGCGCTTCAACCAGTTCTACAGCATTTCCTGAAAAATCCAAAATGATATAATCTATATATATCACGTTAAACCTGTGAGACTAAGTAAATGTTTGTTTCAGCAAGCTCAGCCACCAAAAAGATGGTCTGGCGTCCGTCAAGCCACCAAGTTACCACCCACCTGCATGCAGAACCAGAGAGCTATCCTGGGGAATGACGAAAAAAAATTCATCTCCGAAGATTGTTTGTACCTAAATATATACCGACCGAAGGTACGAAAAACCAGCTTGTCGGCTAAATTGCAGCTCCACGGTATTCGGTTTCAAGGAAATCCGGTGTCTTCACAAATCTATTGCTCAAGATTGGTTGGTCTTGAATGTTTTTGCTTCGTGGTCTAATCCACAAGGCGAGCGTATTTACGAGTAATAATAAATTCACGTCTTTGAGCTACTACCCTCAGTTACATTCGCCTGATACACAAGTTTGGCGTAGAGGTGCTTGCATTTTGACTGCTCGCCATTAAGAGACCCCAGAGAGATTTCTCAATACTGCTTGGTTGTGCACAGCTGACTAGTGTGGTGATCTGTTTCCCATAAGTCGAGATAATAACGTTTGGGAACTATCCCTTTGAAAAAAAAACCCCCAACTCGATATAATGGACTCACAAGCCGACGTCGATTGCTCATTAAGGCAGAGCTAAATCGTCGGCGTAGTTAGTACCCCGAGAGCACCCTCTACGGCATCTGATTCCTAATAAATGGTCGTACACATTGCGCCCTGAAATTAATCCTGTGCTGCTCCCCCACTGAGCTCTCTACAGTATTTTCAAGTCTTGGAAAAACACAGCGACGACAATCTGCAACACGTCAGCTGAAAAACACTTCCCTGTCAAATGAACGCCTACGCTGACCGTCCAACATTCATATCTTTACTATATTTCGCTTCTCGACATGAGGAAGCAGTAGAAAACGGTTGAGTATGGCCACTCCGAGTGCTGTTTGTAGGGGAGTCCTTCACTGCCTGCACTCTGACTGAAACGGCTACTACAAGAGTGGAATATCCCCTTTCTTAGCCCTTCTTTCTGTTCAGGTTTTCAACTGAAGCTATGTTGCTCGTAACCTCAAAAATGTTGAAAACTCTTGCACCAAGAGCAGAGTGCAAGTGGGTAAGTGGTGATCCATTAACCACTCTTGCAAGGTAAAAAATGTGGAATGATGGGTCAGTTCAAGAGTATTTTCTATAACACATCGAACGGAAGCACTTAAGCACTTAATCTTTCAAGAGCGTGATTTACTAGATGTCGAAAGTTTTCAGGGCCGTGATTTGAAGAAAATGCCGGTTCTGCTTTACATCAGTGGAGGTGCCTACGAGCGAGTCAGCATCTTGGGACACGTCGTTTCCGATTATTTAATGGACGAAGACGTTATTGTCATTGAAATCAGCTACAGAGTCAACGCATTTGGTGAGTGCAGTTCATTCATAGGTGCCCAAAGGGGAACTGTGGTTGAAATATCTTGGTGGAATTACGAGTAGGTATTAATAAATATTTACGAATTAATTACAATGCTTTATCCTTGGTGGTTTTAATGAACACACTCATCGAGAACTAATTATAGTTTAATACCGGCGACTGCTTTCACCAGGTTTTTTGAGTCTGGGTGACGACGTGCTGCCTGGAAATCTCGGCATCAAAGATTTAGTCAGAGCTATTCTGTGGTTGAAAGAAAACATCGAATCCTTCGGCGGGGATCCTGAGAATATAATACCGTTCGGCGAATCGTCTGGTGGAATCACAACGCACTTGCTCCTACAGTCACCGCTGTCAAGAGGTACGAGTTATTATTAGTTGTTATTTACAGAATAAAATATATTAATAAAATTCTCTTTTTTAGCCGGTCGAAAGGCTTTTCAAAAAACACTTATAAGTTGCAGAAGCTCTTTTAAATGCGTTCATTCTGTTGTAATGAGAATTTATAGAAACTACGTTTGAACTTTAGTTCAAGAAGACTGTTAACGGATAGAACTTACATAGTCTGCTCAACTCGAAACTCGCAAGACAAAAAGAGCTCGGTCTCTGTGACTCGTTATGTAGGCCCTGTGTACTGGTGCAGCTAACAGAGAGAATTCACTGTGTGCTTCATATACATTTGCGTGTACAGACTTTTTAAAAACGTTTACGTCAAGTTACAGAACCATGTACGGCAACTAGTCACAGACAAATGAACGCTATTCGAAGGCGGAACAGCCTTTTTGTAGATTACTCGAGCATTGACCCTAGATTCGCGGTTGTTACAGTATCTCATCGAGATTAGGTCCAGTTTTTGACAGGCAATTTGCTGGCCAAATAGTAAGAGTCTTGTTGCTTCAGTTGTAGCAGCGCATCTTTCTGTTCATGTGGTCGTTAAGATTATAGGATGGGTACATACGAGTATATACTTCGATGTGACATTTCTTGACTAGTGTAACTTCGTCAATATTGGCATTTATACCTTTGCGTAGATTTTTCTGGAGAGTCAGTCACTGGTTTTTAAAAGTCGGTAAAATAATTTGTCAATAGGTGGTTCATATATTCTCAGCAATACTATTCCATCTCTGTTGTTGTGTAGCCTTCATGAAGCTTGACAAACTGAGCGAAACGTCAGCCTAGAGAAATATTGTATGACTCACTCTCAAAAAACATCAACACAATGATACATATAGCGTACACTTTTCGTATTACGTGTTCTTCTATTCTTCTACTCACCCGCTTTCCAGACCTAATCTCGAAGGTCGTGTCTCATTCTGGAAACACACGCCCAGAGCCATACCTCGATAGAACCAAGTTCGTCATAGAAAATTCTCTTAAAGTTATACAAGAGGTTGGCTGTACGAGGACCACGAGTAAATTAATGCTGGAATGTTTGCTGGATGTTGATGCTATGGACATTTTGAATGCAGTCCTCGCATTACCATACGTAAGTGTTCCTCAGATGTTTAGTATGTTCATTTCAGATATGTTTTTCATCAAGATGTCTTCAGTCACTAAATCACGTTCAGATTTGGTATTTTGACAAATGTAATGTGTCCGTAGCGACAGTTTTTCAGGAGTATAACTGTTATGTTTATGATGATTCAGGGTATAACTAGGGTATAAGGCTAGAACTTTGAAAGAACCTCCATTGGGAAACCTGGTGACTGTGGCTGCAAGCCTCTTTCGACTACCAGCGTTCTTCTGCAAGAGTAGACAGAGTTATTCAATTGTTATCTGCATTGTGATCTAAACCAGCAAAGGTAATCTGCTTTCCACAGTACGATGTTTGGCCGTCTATCACAGGTCAGCCCTGCAGGCCGTTCTCACTCAACTTCCTACAGTGACTCGGTAACGCCGTGAAAAAAAAGAGCTTATGGCCTCCATACTAGCCTTAAAACGTCCAGTCAATGGAGAGGAGTGAATCAAAGACTCTTTGAACGATAAAGGCGTACAAGAGAAGTCCTGGCAGATACACATTAGCCCTACATAGCAGAAGGTCGGCAGTGCTGAAGATGTTGACCTCTGGTATCAACAGCCTGGGGATCATAACACTTCTTGCAATGTTTATGTGCTAAATGGAGGTTGTGACAATTGCCGAAGTCTTAACCTTCGAGGCACGGACGGATTTGCTGACAGTAACGTAATGGTAAACATTACCGACGTTTCCTCTGCCCTTTAATCAATCCAACTAAGTGTCTTATAACAATCTTTCTACGTCCTAATTTTTTTTTTAATGCAGAACTCAGTGCAGCAGCCCTTTAGCCCAGTCATTGAGTCTGAAAGCTCTAACTCGTCGTCTACAACCCAAGAAGATATGATTCATCCACCCATAAGAAAACCCTGGATGAATACAATCGTCAATGGCGAATATGTGTGGTATTCCTTCGGTGAGTCACTTCAGCGTTCATTTCGATATATTTTGTCGTGCAAAATCCACGAACGTAGTTTTACTTACTTTGGTACGCAGTTCAATCATCTATTTTTTTCAGCTATCAGCCATGACAGGCCATTTTATGAAAATGCTTATTACAACCGGACGAGTTTTTTGGTAAAATATCTGAACAATTATCAAAAAGATCCAGAAAAAATAAAGAAGGCTGCAGCGTTTTTGCGGGATTATTATTTCTCTGATGATCTTACGATTGACGAGTTCGTGGTGCAACTGGCCAAGGTAATGGATTTAACTCAAAGAAACTATTTCGTGCCTTGGAGATTACAAAATTAATTTATACACATTCTTAACGAGCGTGTTACGTCCACTAATCCCTGACTCAGTTCGATGTCAGTTCTCAAGTAAAATAAAGAGACCACAAGAACTTCTTTCAAGGGGTGTCGTCAACACCCCCCCCCCCTTGCAATCACAATTTTTCTTCAACAGAGTAATAACTCAGTAAGAACCGACAGAGGGGAGGAGAGACATGAATTTGCTCATATAGCCTAAAATGTCTACAGCTCCCATGTATTTAAAACAGGGATGAGAGCGTGGATGTTGGGCTTTCGTTTGCTCAACCAGTCTTGCAATTTGGCAGCCAATTTAGTAGTCTAATAGGGCTTTGTGGGGTATAGTGGGGAAAATTACACTACTAAAACAAAGTACGTTGATAGGAAAGAACACTTAAGAAGGAAAGGTTGTAATAAAGTAGTGGAATAAAATGATGACAGGGACGCGCTGTAGTATGCACACTGCTTGGTAGAGAGCAGGAGCTCATTCTGAAACCTCTTCCTGACGTTCTTAATAACACTAAACGTCTCTGCCACAAATGTTGATATTTCACTCAACTGCGGCTGCAGATATGGAATACAACATACGAATGGTGGGAGCGGAGAATGAAACGTACGCTTTAGATCCAAATAGCAAAGCACGCTGATATTTCTGTCACAAGCCTCGAAAAGCTTCATTGGACGCAGGTAGGTCTGTTGTCATTTCGGCGGAGCATTGATGAGTCTCCCTAGATTATGAGCAATGGTGCGAAGGCAAGAACTTAGCCATACGAACTTGACAGGATCGACCATTATTATATAATCTCTCGAAATACATTACCAGAGGGACCCAGAACTTGGTGCGAATTGGGTAGAAGGGAGTGAAGGTTGGTTGGTTGGAGCTTCTTGAGACAAAAATCACCATTTTTTGTGCCAGGTAAACGAAAGAGGTGGGAAAGCATCGTGACATGAGGGAAAATTGGGAAATGGTCATCAAACTGGAAACTTCGGATATAATGGAGAAGTAGTTTAAATTGATATGATCGGGTGTGTTGCCCCGTCCAGTTAATGACGGTTGTTGCCTAAGACATCCACTTTTGAAATCCAAAACGACGTTTCTAACGATGTGCCAGGATGAATCCATTTCATGCCTGAAATCTATGAAATCATCGACTGCGATGATGGCTAACACAGAAGCTTCCATAACTAAACCAATTTTAACCACCACCACCTCACATACGTACCTCCATTTCCAAATCAAAAAGTCGTTAACTTAATTTTCAGTTTTACGCGGACGCAAACATTGTGTACCCAGCGATTTACAACGCTCAGCACTACCACGGCCCAGTTTGGTTAGGCTTTATAGAATACAAAACAAACTACATGCCAGGACCCAGCCGGTACGACGAAGGTAAAGTTCCACAGTCCTTTGATGTTGTGTTCAAATGCTGCGATATACTGACACAGTCTTCATATTGTTGTAGTGGCTACTCACGGATCGCAAATCACGTTCTATTTCAACCACACGTTTGATTTTCCAGAGGTTAACACCGAAAGGTTTTACAACGAATCTCTAGTTATGATCAAATATTTGGTCAACTTTGCGTATTACAGGTAAAATTAAATTCGCTTGAGATAATACTTTCAACTTCGTTTAACCTCACAAAGTGAAAATGAAAGTTTTGTAATCAGCTGAATTTTTTTTATAGTTTTTTGCAGATATTTACATTTTAAGGGCTGCTGAGTCCGAAAAAAAATTTAAAACTAAAAAAAGAATTGGGGAAAACTGTGTGTGGGGTTGTATTCCTCTCCTGTTCTAGAGCAGCCATTAAAACCCTGTGACAAGCCCGAGTTCAAACAGATTGTTTCAGTTCAAGCATCCGCAAATAGCGTCCAGGCTCGACCTGGCTGTCAGCAGCCCCCAGATGATTTTGCGGCCACACCTAGCAGCCTCCATGTTCTATGTCCATTTTGATTAGTAAGATTCTGAGGCTTGCTAAGTATGTAGAGTGAATGATCATGAGAATCGTCATCAGCAGAGTTCGTAAAGGAGGGATACTTCTGACGCTTTTGTTGGCAGAGTGCAGCGCGCGTATCGGCACTGCTTTTTTTAAAATATGAGAACACAACCAACGTGGGAAAGCGGAACCGAGGGTTCTTAAATCTGCCACCTGCTTCTTCTCATGCCGTCTTCTTCCATAGGTTGGCCTAAAAGAATAAGGCGAGGTGGAGTCCCAACGTGTCCAGAAGTTGTGGATAGGTATCCCCGTCGAGCTGAGTAATGTAATTTTGCCCCCACCCATGCTTCATGTTATCGCTATTGATTATTTCCGTTACCATTACTGTAATGCGTACTTTTACAATAAAGTTTCGCCAGTAGTTTATACAAAAAAGCGATGGAGCGGTAACGCTACCACACGCATCACTGAATACCTCAAGTCTGTTCGATTAGGAGTAGAGTGTAGAAAGATCGTGCTTGGATGACCCACTTATTCTGGTTGCAGAGAAGGTGTGGGTGTTATCCGTGTCATCTAGAGTTCTTTGTGTAAAGAATAAAAGACCACGGCCAGAGCAAGAAGTAGTTGATGGCGGTGGGATTCCGTTGGCGGCGGGATTCCGTTGCTTTTCCACTTGTCCGTTGTGATTCGTTTTTCCACTTGTCCATTGCGATTCGTTTTTGCACTTGTCCATTGTGATTCGTTTTTCCACTTGTCGGTTGCGATTCGATTCGGTTTTGCACGTTAAAGTTTCACTTCTACCATGTGTGACTGTCACACATTTCTTTATTCACGGGTTCACTGCAAATTATGATTTGGTTAGGGTAAGTAAATTGTAATGAAAGCATTTTTTATATTATTTAAACATATTTTATTAAACAGGAAAACAGAATTCAATCCGGGAAAAAAACATCCATAGTCTACTCTACAACGCGGCGCGCTCTATTCACGCTGCCGGGCGAGAGTACACGAGCGAATTAAGAAGTTAAGGAGATCGAAAACGACGACAGGTGGAGGCAACGATGCCCAGTCCCGTGGAGAGTGGAAATAAGAAAATAACAGTTGAGCACACGCCGCCAGGACTCTGGTGGAGGACATATCACGCGAGAGCATCTGCTCAGCTGTCCCTCCTATCCCCGCTCTCCAGGCACGGCTGCGCATTATGCAGTTGCCCTCTCTCCACCACCCCTAGCCTTTCCTCTCTCTGTCGCTGCTACACCTGCTCTCGCCATCGTCTTGCCCTACCACGTGACCGGTAACGGATTTTCGTGACTAGTTTCACTTCAAAACTGAACTACTGTGTGACTGGCATAATCTATTAACCAGTATTCAGGTGGCAGTGCATTCTCAAGAATGTTTTTCTTGATATTGGGCGGAAGAACCTCTTCCCGTTATAGCAAAGCCTGCGGAGTAATTAAGTGAATTGAAGGAGCAAATTGAATGTGAGATTGAGAGCAATTGTATGGAAATCAATCTCCAGATTCCCATACGGCCAAGCTACTAAACTACATGAGGAGGACGGTCCAGCCCAGAGAACCATCTCACTCTCTCTCTCTCTCTCTCTCTCTCTCTCTCTCTCTCTCTCTCTCTCTCTCTCTCTCTCTCTCTCTCCCTCTCTCTCTCTCTCCCTCTCTCTCTCTCTCTCCCTCTCTCTCTCTCCCTCTCTTTCTCTCCCTCTCTCTCTCCCTCTCTTTCTCTCCCTCTCTCTCTCTCTCTCTCTCTCTCTCCCTCCCTCTCTATCTATCTATCTCTATCTCTCTCTCTCTCTCGGGTTCACAATGCATTATTTCAAAGTTGGTCTCAGGGAGAATTTCAAACTCATTGCTTTTTACATTGATTTTCAGCGATCCAACTCCTCCAGGCTCCTCTTTCGTTTGGGAGCAGTACAGGACAGACGAGATTTTGAGAATCACCAAACATGAAGATACCATGGGAACGGAGCATTTCTACAGATATTTTGAAAACCTCTGTTTGATGTGGAAGAACGCAATTGGCTGGACGCTGTGATCTTTCAATAGGAGTTTGATTTTTTTGTCATTGTTTTCATTTTGATTGAAAAAAAGTAAACCAAGAATTCTTCCTTATTTACTTCACGTATTGATCTCTCGCCAACGTGCCGAAAGTAGAAATGGGTTTTTGTGATCTATGGTGTAGTGGGATCCGGAACTGGGAGGGAAGGTTTTCAGATCAAATTGGAGCTTTCACCATGTGACGAAAGTGTATGGAAAGAAAACTGAAGCCGTGGTACTCAGAAACATCAGAATTCATTCTAACGTTGGTGCTAGCTTTTTACCTGAGCGATTACATGACAGTTGCCCTTAGAGCTTGAGGCCGAGGCTATGGGGAATCTGGATAGAGCTGGGTATTCTGATGTCCTTGGAAGAACGAAGAATAAACATGCGCAATACGGTTTACAAAAATACATAACAACTTACAAAGACAGCAAAAGATTTCAAAATTCCCGACTTTAAGTAGTTCAATCCTCGTCTTTCCGACATAGTGGTTTAAAAAGTGAAAAGGTTGCTAATTGCAGAAAGCACAAAATTCTGCAATCGGGTTTGTTATGCGCTTCGTATTTGACGACAGACCTAATTACAAGAAATTAGAAATCCTTTACATTAGAAAACATAAAAAAGTAGAGATGGCTCACTTAATTTAACAGAGTGGATCATTTGTTTCAAGCCTTTAATTTCACTGCCAATGTTCAAGACAACGGCGCAAGATGACGTTCGAAAGATCATTTTCAGTTCACAAAAATTATTTCACACCCTTCCTCCCTCCAAATTTGTAGTAGTGATTCCAAATCGGCAATGTCCGTCCGCTATCCAGGCTGTAATTTGAATTAAACGTGGTCTGAAAAAAGGCGATTCGACAATCCGAACGGACGAAACCCCGGGTTGTTATGGACAGAAAATTTTTCACAAAATTCACAAAAAAACTGGCTGTTGTATTGCTATTATGCCGTGTTTGAAAAATACCAGCAAACCATGCGAAACATGACCTGACTACAACTGAACGACGAAAACTAAATATTCCAGTTGTTCGTAGGCGCCTGTAGGAAATTGGCACGATCTTGCGAGGCTTTTGTGCGAAAGAATGGGGTTTTTAGACCACGTTAAAGGCATCACACGCCCCGTCCGGCGGGCGGACATTGCAGATTCATGAAGCCGATGTCCTGAAACGTGAAGTACCAAATTTTGAGAAGAGGTAAAAAAATTTTTCCTGATCGAAAACTTAGGGTTATTATTCAGAAAGAATAGTAAACCAACAGTGAAATCAGAGTAAATATAGTGAGGAAAATTATCGTTTCTCCCCGACCTGTAATATTTTTCTATGTTGAATCGATTGGGATGAGTTTCTGAGGATGTGTAATGATTTGCAACACTTTTTGAAATTTCGTCTACCCGAAAAAGGAGACGTCCAGCTACATTTGGCGCAAGAATTGATCTAATCGGACTTTGATAACGAAGCAAAGATTTGCAAAGTCTTCAAGAAGCAAAAAACGCAGCGCGTGAGTTCGCACTGAAGGAAACGTTTTGCCGAAAATGTCCCGTGTACGACTCTTCACTGTAAAGAACGAGCATGCAAATAACTTAGCTGCTGTGGCGTCTAAGATGGTTACCAATTTCAGAACGAACGCGGCATTCGCAGCAAGGACGTCTATCGTAGTGCATGAGTGAAGCTATTTCATGAAAATGTTGACCTATTTGATCCAAGTTTACACGATAAACTTAAGTTCGCACTTCTGGGTAACAAGTTGACAAACATTTTTCCACAAATTCTGTTTCTTTTTAAACAGAAATGATAACTTTCGCTGTATTGACCCGCGAGTTCCTTCTACTTCTGAAATTCACTTCACTATATTTACTGCGATTTCACTGTTGTCCTTCTAGACGCAGTCCTACATTTCTGAGGCACATCCTATTCGTCTCAGCATCCAAAAAAAACCTAGGAAACGATACCGAACAACGTAAATGCAATGAAGCTGCCAAAATTTCGTTCTCGGATGATTTTTTAAACCATTTTTTGCTCATAACAATCACGGTTTTAGACCACGTTGAAGGCAAAATATGGTCTTGACATTGCAGATTTGGGAAGTCTTGAAAAGCAATAAGTCAAATTTTGAGAGTGGTGCGGGGGGTCTCGGGGCCCTTCACGTGAAGAAAAACTAATTTTAAAATGAGCTTCATACGGTTGCAACTTCAACTGCAAGACCTTGAGACGATCACGGACAAGTGAAACGGCGAAGTACATCCTGCCAATTATCGAACAGTTTGCAAAATATTACTCAACGGTCTTTCAGTTGATCGGGACCTATCCTATTCAATCCAATGTCCAAAATATAACATGGCCATATCAACAATGCGGAAAACGACAGCTCGTGTGTGTAACTACTCATAAACCCATGCGAAACCTGCTTTTTCAATCAATATTTCTGACGGTTTCCTGGTCATCTAGCTGGTTACTCAGCATCGAAAAATAGTAGTAAACGATGCGAAACTTGATCTGACTACAATGAAACAACGGAAATTGGCATTTTCTATGTGACGCTAGGCAATTGGCACGACGTGACCAGTCGAACTGAAGGGTGGTTGGAGTGAGACGGAAAAAACATCGAGACATGAGCGCAGACTAGCGAGAAGCGATAACTCGCTACATTGTCCCGTGAGTTCTTTCAAGTATTAGAAATGGCCGCAGTATTCACCGTGTGCATTTACTTTATTTACACATCTGAGGCCCGTCCTATGCTACTCAGTATCGAAAAATGCAAAGGAAGTGATTCCAAACACGACAGAATTGCAATACAACCGCCAAAATATCGTGTTTTTTAAAAATAATTTTTAAACCCGATTTTTCGCCCATAACAAACATGGGTTTCATTCGATCGGGTTGCCGAGTAGACCCGAAAGGAGTTTTTTGCGAAAAAAACGGCAAAATATGGACCAGAAACGTAACCAAACTTTCCTGAATGATTAATACACCCCTCAAAACAGAACATTGAGCCACTCTAGCATGAAATACCTTTGTCGGACTTGCCCCGTGTGGTCGGACTTCCGAATTATTCTGAAGGAAGAGTCGTTGAATAGCTAATCACATTGATTTTGAGCAGCTTTGTTGGTTCGTACTAACCTAAGTCAGTGGAATCCTTGAGCAAAAGAGCCAATCAATTTTCCACGTACCGCACTCGCGTTATCCAGACTGTTCAATTACACCTCAAGAACAACACGAAAATTAACCGATACCTCAACGTGTGACGTGCGTTAACATTCTTTTTGTCGTTTCATTTGTTTGAATTATCTGTTCCAAATTACTATAAACCATGTGTGCATTTTGTCTAGCAAACAATTTATCTATGCCCCCGGATGAATAACTCTTTGTACTCCCACCACTTTGAAACAATTACGCGGACTTCAAGTACAATGCAACGCAAGTATCTTAAAACGCGTGTTATATTGAATAAGAGAGACAAAACAGGGAGAAAAAAATAAGAGAGAGAGACGGCAATATATGAGCCAACTACGGTTTAGATAATACGTAGTGAAACGCATCACACGAGCCGATTTTCATGGCTTTAGCTATCTAATCGACTTTTTAGTGGATTCATTTGAACTTTGTAAAACATAACTTCACATTTTACGTAGCTAGCGGAAGCGCTTAGAGTTCCAGAGTTCATTATGCTCATAAACTCATAAGACGGGTTTCATTATTACGAAACCAGGCCACAGAGGATTTATGAGATTGTCAACATGATTTTTTTTTTTTTGTTTCCACTGTTTCAGAATTGTGGGGCTAACACTGAGAAATGATAGGTGGTTCGGCTGTTTGGAATTCCAGAATTGTTGGGGTTGTTCTTAATTATTTTGTGGAGCTCACCGTATGGATAGGTTATTGAACTACCATACTGATACTAAGGAGAAAGAAAGGAACATAGGAGCGGGATACAGGGGGAAAACCAAGCTAAAATCGATATTCCTCAAAATGTTTACAATACATTTTTGAGAACTTTATGGTACTGTTGTGTCGTTTTCGAAGTATGATATTTGGGTTTTCTGAGTACTGTTGTTAGTTTTATGCTGATTTTACACGTGCTCTTACACCTCATTGCAGCAAGCAGGTACGCCGCACGAATGGCGTGAAGGTGCTGGCAAGCCACACTTCACAGGGTTCACCTCAATCCACACGTGGAAAGCTGTCTTATAAACCGGTCTAGGAAGATGTGGAAGCCCTGTTTTATATCTGCAAGGAGGACGACATCATCTGCAAAGGCTAACGTGAGCCCCTGCACGCCAGGGTTGAAATTGAATCCTACTTCCTGAGGCTGCTCACCCAATTGATGAGTGAAGGAGACAGAAGGTCCCTCTGCCAACCCAAACGCCCCATTGACAAGCCGATCTGGAGCCCTCACGCCACACAGACAATCGAGCAACAGTGTCAAATGCGTTAGCAACGTCAAGGGCTAATTTCTTCCATGCCACTAGAACAGAGACAGCACCTGTCTGCAGCATTGTAAGTCATGGAAGTACCATCTACTGATCGCAATACCTTCTAGACGTTGCCCATGACACCAGCCACCCAGAGTCGAGATGCCAACACCAGGAGTGCAGGAAGATCACAGTCGAAAGCGAAACAAGTCTGTAGTCCATAGGCCTTACATTTGATGAGTACAGTAATTTATTACGTTACCCCAATGTCGACACATAGTACGACATTAATGGAAGGTCAAACTATAGCCACTTCAGATTGACAGAAATTAGTGAAATAGAACGAGTCATTCAAATAAAAACCACTACTGTATAATTTACACGAATTATTTGGCCGGTTTTGATGTCCAGGCCACTCATCTTGACAGAAGCGTTGACTATTCCCTTTAACGATATTATCGTTTATACTAGATGCTACATTTTATTTCAAGTCAGTACACACTGCCTTTAGCAGTTAGATAAATTAAAAATAAATAAATATGCCTAATTGCAATCATGTCTAATTTCTCCCAACCCACTGGAACAGAGACAGCACCTGTCAGCAGAATTGTAACAGTCATGGAAGTACCAAGCCGTTGATCGGAATACCCTCCTCCTCCTTTTCGTTTCATTCATTCCACTTGAATATTAACTCTGTGGAAAATACCTTGACATTTCTGTAAGACAAAGGTGCTTTCGTTCTCAGGGAAACTGGTGCTTATTTCACTTTGTTATTAAACAAAGATTTTAATATTTGGATGTGAGGAGGTTGGCAATTGAGAAGTCGTGAATTGAAATGTCGATCGTTGTTGATAAAGTTAATATTTTGTTGGTACAACATAGCTCGTTCTTGAGTCTTAATGTCTGATTAGTTAACGTGAGTTAGCCAGCGTATGTTAGTTTAATCGAGCTCGAGCTTAGATTGTACATAAACGATATGTAAAATGTGATTGAGTTTTGACAAAGAAGGATTGACAGATTACACGTGACAAATGACAGAACTGTTTGGGTCGTCTCCAGCCTTGTTTTCAAACTCGGTTTAGCACGATCGCTTAAAAAGGTGAATCGTTCAACATCTGAAAAAGAAGGGCTGATTACGCGTCGTGCGTTTAAAGGGAAAACGTTAAGGAAAAAGCTTCGTTAATTTGACAAGGCGTCATTCAATTATCTACTTCTGCTCTGACCTCGCACGTTCTGAGAAAAAAAAAACTAGAACCTCAAAAACGAGGCTGCAAAAGCCATTTGGGTCAACCGAACATTCAAAGACCAGACTCGTGAAGGCTCGAACATGTTCGATGGAAAGTCATTAGCAATTGGCGTTATATTTATTGCAGTTCGCAGCTCAACTAGCACTTCTCAGCCTATTGCTGAAACGCCTTTAGGAGCTATTACAGGAGTTGAGCGAGTGTCGAGGGATGGCCGACTGTACTACGGCTGGTTCGGGGTCCCCTACGCTCGACCACCGATTGGAAAGTTAAGATTCCAGGTAAATTAATTACTCGAAATTAACTCTAATTTGATATGATTTGAGTACTACAAAATGAATATACTTGTCTTAATTTAACCGACATCACTTCCAACCGTCTTGGCCGCTCAACCACTTTATCTCTCAAACTGGCTGGAGATCACGAAAAGAAAAAGGTAATGCGGTTTTCCAGGAGCCAATGATCATTATTTCCATCTTGATGGAACTGCCCAGTCACAACAACAATGTCACCTGTCTTATTCTACGAACTAAATCATTCAAGTTGTGGAAACCCATTTCGATAATAAAACGGAGAAAGAACGATTGTCTGTTTCCTCTAAATTTTAGTTACAATGTTAGATTGATTTCGACGGTTAAGTCATCATAAGTAACAAGAACGCAACTGAATACGGCACACAGCGATGACATCTTAGATACCAAAAAGTGAAAGATCGGTTACAATGAGGTGAATCAAGTTACTACAGAAATTAAGCCATCCGCGGAGGAACACTACTCGTGCTACCTAATTCTTTCCTTAAATTTCCACCCTGTTTGCCCATAACATTCTTACCCATAAGAACATTTCAATTATTAAAGCAATTGGGTTATGTCCGCCAGTAGGCACATTACTAAAGTTAACGTACCTGTTAGGTGAGTCCGTCTCTCGCGGACTCACCTAACAGGTACATTAACTTTAGTAACATTTCAATTCATACACCCCGCTTCTATCTTGAATCTTATCTTTAACTGAGCCTAATGAAGATTTAAGACTGTTTTGATTTTTAACCGCCTCTTCGTACCCTCTAGAAGATAGAATTTCAGATTTTTTTTCTCGATATTGCCACATAACTAACCCACATAGCCAATCCACTTTTTATTTTCAACTAGATTTGACACACCCCCCTCCTCCTCTACTCTTCTTTCTAAGAACCCTACTAATAAATGAGCTCTTCAATATAACCATTGCTCACTGCTATACTTTTAATTAATGATTTTACATTAAGTAATGTTTTCTTATTCATTGGTATAGTCACCGCTCGATTGATCATACTATGGAAAGCGGCATGTTTGTGAATTCGGGGGGGGGGGGGTTGACGAGTTGCGAATGGTAATATCTCTGTGAGTATCCTTTCAAAAAATGGCAAACTCATGCCGCTCGTTTTTCACAGAAGCAGTAAGATTGAGGAAGTTAAGAAAATTAGCGCCTAGCTCAAAAGTGAATTTAATAAACGCATCTAATTTATTGATTTTGTCGTGAAAGAATTTAGCTCTTTTTCTGTTCCAGTCCACATTATGATAATGCCACGTTACTAGATTTGTACTGGTTAAATACCTGTTTTTCAATATAGTCCCTATAAATGTCTGCGAGCAATGGAGACATGATAATTTTGATCAATACAGACATACACTAACTTATACAACTTATCGTTTTCAAAAACATTACTATTAGAACTTTGAATTAGCCTATTAAGCACATCTTTGCAGCAAGCTACGTCGATATTAGTGTGGAGGCTAACCACGTCAAATGATGCAAGTTTAGCGTTTAGAGGTTAGAGGAACATCCCTAATTTTAGTGACCAAATCATACTCCACCTTTTCTCCATATCTCTCACTACGCCTTCTCCACCGGCTCCAACTTTCCTCCGTGATACTCGCTGGCACCTACTCTTCCCTGGATCTCATTCTGCCCAACGTGCACTGAATTCACGGACGATCCCCGCTCAGTGACAGTTCTGCGTCTGATATCAATTTTTCTCTCCCATACTCTTTCCTTGTGCGTAAAGTACCAAAGTTAATTCTGCTCAAGTACGAAGGGCTCCATTTTCCTCTGCTCAAAAAATTTCCTTTCTCCATTACTCAACTTCTTCCTCGTGGTCTGTTGAAACATTCAGCACTAAAATTCAATCAGACCATTGCAACGCTCTTGGATCGAATTGTTTGAGGTGACATGCACGTGAAGTTCCTGTTAGCCGAAATTTCGAACTAGGTTATCGAAGAGTCGTGTAGATCTCTCAAATTGCCAGGCTTTCTTGAGACTTATCTGCGCCAAAAAACTCTAATTGCGCTGGTGAGAAGGGCTGGTTTCAACTACGTCGCTAGATCTGTGGTGCAAGCTTGGCATGGCTACTGTCCAGTTCATCGGACTAACTTTCTTACGGCACACAGGCGACAGAGATATATAAGGGGTGTCTACTGTGGACTCTCTTCACATATTACTTTTGACGCAATTCACGATGGGTTTTCTCTATGTTTTAGCCACCCCAGGCACCGAAGCGCTGGTCCGGTGTTTTGGACGCGACTGAAGTTAAGCCTCCTTGCATGCAAGACCCACAACCGCTGGTTGGGAATGATATTCTCAAATTTATCACCGAAGATTGTTTATATCTCAATATATTCAGACCAAAGGTAAAGTTTACTTGAATAGATATACTTTACTACCACATGTACGTAATGTGATGGGCACAAAACGATTCGAACATAAATCTACTGCTTCGGCTCGAGTCATATTCATGTTTAAATTGTACACATCATATTCATTATTTCTTGTTGGCCGTTGAGCTTTCGGCTTGACGCCATTATCGTAATTCAGTTTTGACGTTCTCCCATTTCTTTTCCAAGTTCAAGTGACAGCGTCAAGCCGAAATCTCACCTCAGTTGTAACCCACGAACATTTCTCTCTAATTGACGAGCAAGGGGTTTTGTGTTTTCAGGGCCGTACGTTGAAGAACATGCCGGTGTTGATGTACATTAATGGAGGAGGTTCCGCGCACTCCAACTTTTTAGGGAACAACGTCGCAATCTTTTTCATGGACGAGGACGTCGTAGTTGTGGAGCTCACTTTTCGTGTGAATGTTTTTGGTGAGTTCTCTGACAGCAAGATTGTGCATGTCTTGCAACCAATAATAACTCAACTCGATTTACTCGAATCGATCGTCTTATTTTGGCAGGTTTTATATCGCTGGGTGACAAAGTAATTCCGGGGAACAACGGCAATAAGGATTTGATCGCAGCTCTTCGATGGATAAAAAACAACGTTGAATCGTTTGGTGGAGATCCTCAGAATGTGGTAGTTTTCGGCGATTCTTCTGGAGGAGAAAGCGCGCAATATTTGATGAGCTCGCCATTGGCTGCAGGTACCATTCCTAATTGTAATTCATCTTAGAATATTTTTCCTGGGAACTTAATGGTGCGTTTATGTATGCTCATTGTTGCCTTTACATCTACTTGGCGTTTTGTCTTACCAAGGCAGCAAGTTTAATTATATGGGGTTTTATATCAGTTGATAGATAGGAGATATAAACCTACAAAACGGTTTGACTAATAGGCATTTCGCTTTAAATGAGCCCGTCTGAAAGGGTTTCACAGATAACGAAAGCACCAATAATAACTCAACTCGAAAGCTAGAGATTGTACGTGTGTAGCAAATTGTCGTCTATAACTGGCACGAGAATTGAGCTCTGAAGCTTCTCTACCTGTTGATGTGAGAATCGACTCTTGTGAGACTGCTGTAGGAGATAGACAATTACACCCTACTCTCGGATGAGTGTCTGTGCAGCACCTACCTGAGATACCCGGGAACCCTGACTGTTGCTGTGAGTGTGTGCAAGGAGCCATCACATTGAGTGGGGTGGCTGGTGGGAACTAAGCTTTGAGAGTGACAGTCGCTCTCTATTGCTTTCATTCTTCATTGGCCTG
This sequence comes from Pachypeltis micranthus, assembly GCA_020466155.1. Classification (NCBI taxonomy): domain Eukaryota; kingdom Metazoa; phylum Arthropoda; class Insecta; order Hemiptera; family Miridae; genus Pachypeltis; species Pachypeltis micranthus. The sequence goes on along the minus strand of CM035770.1, from coordinate 47,590,822 downwards.
GTGATCACTTGTTCTGTGGGCGCCCTTCTGCTACTTGGATGGCTGCATGCACCTTCCTTAAAACTTTGGTATGTATGTTCAATTGCAGGAAGATGATTGGAAGGGGTCTTTCATCTCCTATCTGCTAATACCGTTCATGGGACATGCCAGTAAGAAGCGAAAATCTCAATCACCAGACGCGCATTGTACATTTTCAGTAGCGTAGGTAGAAACACAGTTCCCACTGAGCCACCCAAAAACATGACCCCTTCATTGTTCTGACAGGCATGATTCAGATTGCCTGATCGTGAACAGACTTCTGCAGAACCTTGCAGACTTTTCGTCGACTAGAAGGGTGCATTTTTCGTCAAAACATGTCCCTAAGAACTGGTCCCGACAAACTGATGAGATCTTTGTAGATGCCCTGCAGAACCGTACACTCGGTTCAAACGACTTCAATGACATTAGAGGATATTCCCCCACCACTGCTCTCTCATGCTACGTTACAAAGAGTATCATTCGTACCAGTCGATGGGGGGTGGGGGTGTTGAAATGTGTTATACCACTTGTACCAGGCAGAAGATCCTGGAAAGCAAGGGATAGTGGAATAGCTTATTTCCCGGTCTCCTGTGCACATTTCACTAGAGAACGTTTCTACCAGTAATGAAAAAGCGGATGAGAGTGAGATAACGAAGTGTTTTATTCTGAGATTCTCACGGGATATCTTGATAGATAGCTTCATTTGATCATAACTAAAGGGGTATGGACTGTATTTTCTTTGCCTAGGGCTTCAAAGTTTTGAGATATCCTGGAACAGCTATGGTAGTTTCAGTAACTCTCTGCATCTTGCTATATTCTTTCATGGTCTCTCCATCGCCCACTCGGCTTGTAAAACCATGCGCGACACTACCCTAGTGCTTTCCACTCTTTGAAACTGTTTGGGGGTTGATAGTAGGCATGATTTGTTATTCTAGTAACGAGGGTCAGAACTGACCCAGTTGGTTTCGTTCATCATACTTTCCATTATAACCTAAGTGCACTGGTGCGTCTCTGTTCATATCAAACCACCTCGCCCGTTCAGTGTATACAATATCCACTTCGATATTTGCTTTTATTCACAAACTTTTCCTGTCAACTGCTCTTTTCTGACACTTGCAGGTCTAGTCTCCAAAGCCGCTTCGCATTCTGGATCCTACATACCTGACCCTCTTAAATGGCAAACCGGCGTTGTCATAGAGAATACACTGAAACTTGCTGAAACGTTGGGCTGCAAAAGATCGTCAAGCGTGCGGATATTAAGCTGTTTGCAGACAGTTGATGCTCAGAAGATTTTACAGGCGTACTTAGACATGTTTCGAGTTAGTATTATTTATATTATTATTATTAGTGTTAATATACTTTTCTTAGGATCAAAGAGTAGGGAGGAATTCAACGGATTTTTATTTGTTTCATTAGCTTTTTACGTTTTAAGCGCTACTGAGTCTGCGCAGTCTCCTGGGTTCCACGCATTGCAGTTGCAGTCTAAAACTCCATCCTGAGTTCTAGCTCCTTGAGACTTAGTGTTTCCCCATGGCTAACTATGAGATTAAGATGTCCTCACTTCTGTAAGCACTACACCTTCTCTAGGTGCATTTACTAATGAGCTGGCCTTCCACAGGTCCGTCGAGAGAAGACTTAAGGCGCTTGTTACAATTATTCAAACTGTGTTGTGTGATTAATGCTGGCCTTTAAACATTTGTTTCTACTCGTAGTACATAAATTAGTTACTCGATTTGAATTTCGACTGGTGATAACTCGTAAAACTTCCTCTTGCGCTTCTTCAGATTTCTCCACGTTCGGCTTCGTTTAAAGTTGGCAACGTCCAGCCAATGCGCCACTTACGGTGAATACAGTAAATGTATATGGTATTGGACGGTTATTTGCGTATGTATACACGTAATACAACTAGGTACCCCAACTGCACTATCTGTTTTCTGTATTCCCTGTTCTTTCACTGTGCAGGATCCAATTCAAAAGTATTTTTCTCCCGTCGTCGAGCCAAAAGATGCGGAATCTCCATTTTTTCCAGAAGGTATTAACTTTCGGAAGACCAAAATACCTTGGATGGATACTTTCGTGAACGGCGAATACGTTTGGCTAGCGTTGAGTAATAACATTTGATGACTTTTGGGTTGTGTGCGATTGAGTTTTTTTATCGTGTTAAGGTTATTCTCACGTACTTTTTCTTTCAAGATACCAACAACAATCACACGTACGTCAAAAAAGCTTATGATAACCTGACGGAATACCTAGAAAACGACGTCGGCTGTTACCGGGCTGACGCCGCCGGGATTAAGAGAGGTGCACGGATTTTGAAAGACGCGTACTTCACGATGGAAGACCCCACGACTGAGGAGTTTGCAGTAGCACTGGCCAAAGTAAGACATATCGTACAGAGAAAAAGTACTTTCTTCATTTTTGTATATAATGGCAATATTATTACAACAGAAAATATCTGGTGCGACGCATCACAAAACTTTCCTTAGTTTTGAGTAAATTCACTAGTTTTCATGGTTTTTCCTACTATTTCAATTTATGTTTCATTCAGTTCTTTGGAACTTGGTCATATATTACTTCACGGTGGTAGAAAGTGATTGCCCTTACCGTTATTTATTCTTTTTAAACTGCGCTAAATTCGATTTTCGTCGAAATGTTCGGTAATTTGTTGTGCTGCCCTTGTAACTCTACAACAAATGAGAATTTCTTGGTATTGCGTCATTTGGAGCTGTCTATACACCAAATGAAATCAAATTAGTTATAGTCGTTTTTGAAGAAAAGAAAATTTAGTGTTTTGATCGCCATGATAACTATATTTAGTTTTTCGTGGATTTTGTTCATACCCTTATTTGTAACGGTTAGATATCACTTTGAGCTCATTTGGTTTGGCCATCCTTGCACGGTTTTTGTTAGTTTTTTCCAAGTTCATCGTTAATGAGGCAGTGTGCACAACAGAGTGCGCCGCTCTATCTCTGTAGTCCTATTAATTAGCCTTTGGATGGTCAGCATCCAAAAAACCAGCCTCTAGGCCAACTTTGGAAGCAAGTACGCCCGAAGGAGGCGCAGCTTCTGCTGTAGCTTCAGTGGGGCCTTGGCAACTTTCCAAAAATAATCATCGAGTTTCACGCAGCTTTCAGCTGAGGAGGTTGCACCAAAAAAGTCGATCACAAGGTACTGCCGCATCTCGAGGACGGTTCTAGTCAGAACCCCCAAGGACGAAACTCGTATCCATGACCTTCACTCACCTCGTTTGGTCAGCACCAAGCATTCCGAGCCACTCTTCCCAGGCACTCTTCCCAGTTTCAGTTTTTTATCCTGCATTAGTGAAATGAATTATGATTATAATTTCTAGAATCTAGTCACAAGCTGTGAACATGTGTATAATGTACACGTCTGCGTATACTCGTATGCTTCGCCCTCACAGCTGACACAATCATCGAGTTTTTTTGTAACAAGCCCCTAATGCACTAGAGTAGAAAAAATCCACAGAATTTCTTTCTTGAGAACGAGGTGACCCACCTATCAAGGCAGTGTGCTTTAATACCTTTCTCTGAGTAGTGACAAATATCAAACGACCACACACCAACAAAACAACGCATTTTCCAACACTGAAACTACACATAAAAATTACCAGGCTGACTTGAACCAAGAATCATGATAAACACAACCTTGGTAGATGCCACATGATTCCTACATTGATGTGTAACATAACATATAACATACCTGTATCATATTGTCGGAATTGGAGGTGAGAAAAGCCAAGCAGTACAGTACACCACTATTTGATGTCTTCATGCTGTGTAAATGAAAGAATAGCTTTTTGTTTCTATGTGCATACTTAAATTCTACAGATTTCTTTTTAAATGCTGACAACAAAATATAAGTTATCAACATAATTCCAGTACTTCTCAATATTTGGCCGCCCCTCACTTCACATAACTAGTATTTGGATTAAAACAATAAATTCTTTTTTCGTTAACGGAAAGTAAAGCATAGTAGAAAAATAATTGGCTTCAACTAAGTTTCCTCAAAAACGATTGATGCACTGGATGATAATATTTCAGTACCACGCAGACAGAATTTTCGTGAACACAGCCATTTACAACATAAAAAACCATCACGGGCCAAAATGGTTGTGCCAACTTGAGTACAGGACTTCGCTGCTGCCTGGGCCCTGCCGGTACGATGATGGTAAGACGAAGTCACTATAAAGTTTTGATGGATACAATGTATTTTGATCTTAATTATATCCCTTTGCTTTTCAGTTGCAACTCACGGATCTCATATAACATTCTATTTCAACCGAACAGTCGACTTCCCAGAGTATAAATCCAGAAATTTTTACCTTGCATCCAAAAGAGTGATAAAGTACTTGGTAAACTTTGCCTACCATGGGTAAGAAATGAGAAATGAACTGTTCATAGTATTTGTAGGTGTAAAGTTTGTATTTAGTTGGACGGATGTTGAGAACAAACTCAAAAAGTGAAAAATACCGAATGCTGCTTGTGAAGCTCTAAAGCATTGTAGACCGACTCAACTCAAACCGACTCGGCTTACAACTCAACCGCCTGAGATATCGTATGACTCATATCCTCCCCTCCCTATCAAGTATCATTTGGCTTATGTTCTCAACTCCTAAAGCGCCATCTGGCTTTAGTTCTTAGCTCTAGTACAATGTGGCTTACCAGACTTACCTGGTTCCATTTTAAATAACCCAGCTCAGAATCCAGATTAAACAATACTTTTTCTGGTTTATTCACAGCAACCCAACTCCTCCAGGCTCGTCTTTCATTTGGAAAGAACACAAAACCAACGAAATAATGAGAATCACGAAAAATGGAGATAAGATGGGAAGCTCAAAATTTTACCAACGCTTCGACAAACTCAGCTCATTGTGGAAAAGCGCCCTTGGCTACGATTTGGATACCTAATCACTCAATATACACTTTTACTTTTTATTTGTAAATATTGTTATTATTTATTTGAATTAAACAATTTATTTATTTTAGTGGGAACATAGCAATCCAACTTAAACTACTGAGAGCTTGATAAGTAAACCAAAAATAAATTAAATTTTATAAGAAAAGCAAACAAATGAGCAGTGACATGAATACTAATAACTAGTGCACAACTAACCCTCCCCTCCCCCCATACTGTGAATGAACAACTTTTTAGCTAGTCTATTATCTTTCTTTTATAAGAAAATAAAGATTACTTATTTATTTTTTCAATTTTCCCTTCAGTCTTTCCTTTCCTGGTTGTATCCATAAAGATAATAAAATAACAACAATAATGATATCCAACAACAAGAAAGTGAAGAAAATAAAAAATAAACATTTATGTGCCTCTCTCCAACCCTCCTTGAAAAATCCTTTGGGCCCGCCAGTAATGAGCTCAATGGTTCTTCAATATTTTAAACATTTCCCCTTTCTTATTTTTCTCCATGTTTGATGTTGTGCTTACACGTATATAATCAACAGTATTTAACGATGTAGAGAAAAAGTTTACTGATATGTCTAGGCAATGAGCTAAGGTATTCATCTGTTTCCTGTGTTTAGCATTGAGGTTTCACTGCTCACAGTCATGATATGTTCTTGCTGTCTTAACAACCAAAACACCTAACATTTTAAACACAGGTTATTGAATACTTTTTCTGATTTATTCACAGTGACCCAACTTGTGTGGGCTCGTCTGTCATTTGGAAGCAGTACACATGTGACTAAGTATAGAAGATCACAAAATAAGAGAATACTGTGGGAAGCCAGCATGTTCTATGGGAACATTTGGGAATCTTTGAAACATCAGGGAAAAATACATGTTAAGATACTACTAATACTAACACAAAATCCAGACTCAAATTCCTTGCAATGGTGATATTTTGTATTTGATAGAAATAAGGTCTTTTTCTAAAGTTGGCGTTTAATCTCGGCAGAATCAGTTTATTCCCGGTGTTTCGTTGCTCACACATTTGTTAGTTCTTGAATAAATGCCTACTGCTACTACTTTGTGTTCTTCTGGTTATTATATCCTTTTAAAAAATGGCGCTTGCTTGGCAATGTATCTTCTCCACAACATATCGAGAGAATAGTAATCGATGCTTATGGGACCTAAGAGATCGATCCTAAATGCGTTCATTTCTTCAATGTTGTTGCTATCGATGGTTGCATCGATACTCCAACTATTGTAACGAACCGAGCTTCGAAGAGGAAGAAGCCCTACGAGCCAGCACTCCTTATCAGTGAAAACGTCACAATCTGTTGACCATCTGATAAGTTTAGATTTCAAGCTGTGTTTTGTATACGTATATCATAGTTTATTCGGTGAATATTTCAAAGCGCGTGTTTGTTCTGTTTTGAGAAAAGTCGCAAATGACTCAGGATGGTAGTTACCCAAGAAATGGAGCTATACGTTAGCGACTGTTTGAAAAATGTCGAGAATACCGGGGCGACCAGTTTGCAGCTCGATCCCGCTCTAAGTGTAAGTTTATTTGTTTTTGTCCAACTGGTAAAATACAGCGGGCTGATTGGCAATCCATTTAACGTCAGATCAGTAATAAGATTGAGTCATATCTCAACTCATAACTACTCATGTTGTACTTTAATGACCATGCCGGACTTCAGGGATCACTTGAAGTTCGAATCTAATCCCTTGATTAATGTCTTTTTGGTTTCTTCGTTATACTTTAAGAATTAAAATTTGGAAAACGTGCATATGTTAGGGATTCAAGCTTTGTGGTGGAAATTTACGTTTGGGGGATCGAATTAGGGTCCAGAAACTGTTATTCCGCTGTGGAGGGAAGGGAAAAACTGGTGGCAGTAATTCAGGGAAGTATCCTGCCTGGAAATCGTTATAGACGTTTGGTCCATTCTTCACTTCGTCAATTATGCGTTGTAAACGCTACGTGTCATATTTCTTTGTTACAAAGGCTACCGAGTCCAACAAGCGCAATTTGAGAAAACGACTCAAGCAGTGCAAGTTACCTTTTGCAATTTACTTTAACGCAGAACACGTAATAACGTCATGTCATGTTTTCTATAAAACTGTAACTAATATTTGTCAACTGTTCCCAGGACCATATAGCAAATGATGCTTCCAGAAAAGAACCGTTTGGATTGAAACTCCATAGATTTATCAAAGAAGTAAGTCAGAAATCTGTTTCATGAGCTTCGGTGGGATGCATATAGCATGATGCTTGATTGATGTCAAATGATTGAATAAAATATTTCATTAAATGTCTCACTGTCATATTCCATGTTCAAAGTTTGCTTCACGTGTTTCACACCATGCTTTCATGCAGTTTGAAGATTCTATAAGTGTCTAGTATTGCCATGACAAATGCTATGATTCCAGGCGAATGTGACTGTAGACAAGCGTTTCAAAGAACTTCTGCTCTCCACTGTGCCCCAGGCTTTCTCCGCTCCCCTGGTCAGTATTGTCGTGACTGCAACATTACTGCAAGATTTTCTCTTCTCGTTTTATCATCCTCAGTTATCAAAGCCCATAATACACATTTATATCCCTTGTGTCGCTCCCATGTACTGTTTTGCTGCATTTATTTGCATCACTCCACGTTACAACTTATTAGTAGTTCGTCATTAGCTTGATTCACAACTTCATACAAAAAAAGAGATATGTAATATTCAGGACACCGTGGGGAAGGTTAGCATACCCCCTCCCTTCTTGAGTGCTCAGTAAGTCAGGTGGCTCTTGAGGAAATGGTGAGGTGGTTTTTCTAGAAACCTCTTCTTATTGTGTAGTTCCTTAGGTCGCATTCGGTGTTGAATTTGATCTACACTCTGATATTTCAAATTTTGCACTATCTCAATGTCCTGCATTTTCGTTTTACGGCCCTAGTACTGCTTGCACGCCCCCTGTACACTTGTATGCTGTATGTTTAGAAGCCATAACTAAAATTCGAAAACATAGAATATGCTTTAGCCATTGGAATTTAATATCACTGATTTTCTGGTCTCCCGATTCTCCGAATGTTATTTTTCTCACAGAGGAACATCCATCGTATGTTTTTGACCCTCCGTAACTTTTTACCACTTTTTCAGAAGAAACGTTTCTATTATAATGTATTAAATGGCGTTTCCTATCGAAATTCGTCTTGCTAAGAGTATAGAATTATTGAAAAACATCTATCACTGATGTTCCAAGGGACGTAGTAGGAGCTGTTGTAGTTTGGCTGTATGGGGGTAATCCAATATTTAGTCACCTCTTTTCCTGTCAGAATGTTCTGTCAATCTTGGGCAAGCAGGTGAATGCTTAGTCTCGTTACAAGTTTTTTGTGTTCCTACTCATTGAAATTTACCCCTGCAAGTTACTGTAATTTATTTGTTTTCATGAACCTGTCACTTACTCGATGTCTACAACCAGCTTAACGTATGGCAAGAGCGTTTGGAGTGCTATATGGAAAATGTAAGTTCAAAGCACATTCAATACAAATGGATAGGTTTCTGTTGTTTAATTTTTTTGAAATACTAAAACCTCACAGAGTTTATAAAAGTGATGGTTCACAAAATACTTAGTTAAGGTACGTGACTGTTTAACTAATTATAAAGAACGTGGAAGCGTCTGTGTCAGTCAAATAACGTTCATCACCCAGTGAGTAAGGCGTCGTTTCAGGATTGTTATGACGGGAATATGTTGAAGTTGTAGGGTAGGATAACCAATACATTAAAAAAATCGCTGTATGAAATATTGAATCTTCTGATTTCATTGTGTTGACAGGCTGACAGCAATCTGGAACCAGATGAAGTAAGTTCCGAGTTTCTATTTCATATTGTCTGTACTGTGAGTGCTACAATTCTGTTTGTACTGTGAGTGCTACATTGCTGAGTGTACTGGCTAGATGTTCAGTGAGTAGACAAGATGTAGTGGGATTGCTTGCGGCACAGAAGTCGAAATCAGTGGGGCGTCGAAATAAGCTCTGAAGAACGAAGAAAAGAGTGCTGCATAGCGCATCATAATATATGTCGATCTATAGCAATCATCCCCAAATCAATATGTGATATGTGTCATTTATATTTGGCTTTTGCAAACTTGCAAGGCAGCATGGAATAGAAGATGCTAGTAGTCTGTTCCCCCTCCTTCGCGAGAGCCCCCTGTGAATTGGCCTTGGCAAGCCAGACTACTGATGAGGTGAACATGGTGGCAGTATGGGCATCTGTTTGAAAAGGAAAAAAGTTTCCTGCACTGATAAGGTGAGGGGCTTGGCAGATGTTTTGAATGAGCAGAACTGTCTTTAAAACTAATCTTTGTTGTTATGAGTGCCAGTGGACCTTGCAGTATAGCATACATTGACAAAAAAGAATTAAAAGGCATCTTTATATACGTAGAAGAAGGACAAGAAGTCTTCAGATTATTAACACGTTCACTGCGGCGATTATTGTTCAAAACCGATTTTCTACGCGGCAACTTTGAGGTTGATCTAAATAAGGGATGGGAGATGTCGACAGGTCGTCGACGTCCGCCGGGGGGAAGGGGTCTCATTTGTCGACTACCTGTCGACATCCGCAGTGAACGTGTTAAAGGAATGTGTTGGATTAGAATGCACCTAAGACTTTAGACTGCATTTAAGAGGGTGGACCAAACCTCAAAATCAAAATTTGCTACGAGCAACCAATGACAAATGGTGGAAAGTGGAATGGAACTGATTTTCTAGGAGCTGCAGAATTGGTTTCCTGGTCATGAGACCTCTGAGTTTGGGAGGAAAAAGCATGAATTAAATTGAAAAGATCTAGGCAAAATGGACTGGCTGGAGAAGAATGACTCACTCTTGAAAAAGAAAGAGGATAGTTTGGATTGGGTCTCGTTGGTAGAGCTGGTGGAAAAATTGTAGGAGAGTGGGGGTGTTGAATGGAGAAGAAAGAATGGAAAGTAGTGGGGGTACCTTATCATATTTGCTAGATCAGGGACAGAGATCAGGATCGAACACAATCAGGTCTGGATAGTCGACAGCGATGTACTAAGAAGCTGAAGGTGGCACATTGGCAAGGTGGAGTAAACTATAACTCCTCACATATGTTCACGCGGCTTGGTCTGTCCTGTAGTTACATCCACTTAATTATAATTTATAACCGAACATATTTGTTTGTTTGATTTATAGAGGGCGGCCTTGAAGGAGTCCTTAAGTAATTTCCACACAGAGGTAATTTTTCATTTCAAAAATATACTTATCAGAGTAATTGTGTCCTCATTTTTCAATTGCTTGTTGATTTTTCAAGGTTCTGAAGAACATCACCTCTGAAGACTCTGACAGCGCTCCTGTGAGTATATATGTGAACACGTTCATTTATGAATCAGTGTAGGGAAAATACAGGACAGATTTGATTCATTTCATGTGTGTCTGTACCTCAACATCATACTGGAATATTAGTAGAGAGGTTATGTCTTTCATGGTCTATTCTACCCCTGATCCCTGATGTCCCAGATCTAATTGTATACCTGCCGAGAAACTGTTGGAGTCTCGCATCTCTAGTCACTTTGCAAATTAGGTGAAACGGCTCAAGGCGTGCTTGGGAGCAGTCAGAGCTGGTTGGTATGACTGCTTATTGAAAAACGCTTTAATGGAAAGAACGTGATTTATTGTTTCATCCAGGCAGGAACAAGTATATAGTGAGCATCCTGGAGAGTTTTTCAGAGAAACAAAGTAAATCTGTACACCTTCCTTTGAAAAGAACTACTATTTTCTTGCTACTTATGCAGTGCTCACTTCTGTGCACACATTCGATAACAGCGTCACACTATGCTTGCCCCATTATTGCAGACGTATGAAATGAAAAACAGAACCTCCCCTCAATTGATTCCTAGAGAAACTGATGGATCTGATGAACTGCCTTTGGCTGATCACATCTCACTAATTGACAGTCTGCCATATGATTACAAACAAAGCACAGTACGCATGCTTAAAGCTTTGAATACACACACTCAGATCCTATCAGGTTCATCAGTGGCAGAGTCGATTATGGATGTGGATTTGCAATCAGTTACGTGTGAGACTCGACGGTGCACTATTCTGCTACCTGAACAACATAAGTCACAGAGCTCCATTGATGATGCCAATGGTGAACTGCTAGCCATAAGGCATATTGGCTATAGGCTAGTCACTCACAGAGAAAAGCCTGGAAATCGGGACCAACTTGACACTAAATGACAAAAGAAAAGGAGTGTAATAAGGATAGACTGGGAGATCTTCCACTGGGGCAATTACGTGTGGGCACACAATGGTTAAGATATCTTAGAATACTTCTTTTGCGCCTCCAAACGTGTCAGTGAAGATGTAATTATAACCCATTTGTTATAAACTCCAGGATGACTTTGCAGAAAACGCCATCGCTGCAATACAATTCATGAAAAACGCCAAATTGGACTTGGAAAATGTAAGTACTGCTATGCATTCGTTGCAATGACGTGTGCCATGCTATTCAATGCGTTACAAAGGCGATTTTGCTGTTTCAGGCAGTTAGTCAAATATTTCATGATGACGTCGAAGTTGAAGTCAAACGGTTGTTGGACAGTGTCATCGACAACGTGGTATTGCTGGCTGATGGTATTATTATTTCGCTTATGTTACCCAGTGATATTTGTGTGAGTGTTCCTGTTTGTAGCTCTTCCAGCTGATTAATGTGTAAACACATTTCACGGTACATTCACATGAAAACTGTCAAAATTGGAGTTGTAAGGATCACAGCAGAGTTAATCTGATGTGGCTGCAATTTGGAACGGTTTAGCTCTCTTTTTTTGTCTTCACCCTCACCAGAATCTTACAGCATTCCACCATTCCCATGCATCCTCTAATACTGCCCAGCAGATTGGGAGTTTCAGTCGCAGTCTTTTCTCCATGTCGAAGGAACAAGGAAACATCCAGCCTGCTCCATCTTCTTCTGACTGATCACTGCCCAGGTAAATATCCAGTTCTCATTGGAATTCGACATGGGACAGACAAATGCATCCAGTATGAGCCAGTTAAGTGTGTCCTTTACCAGCCTACCCACCTTTGGTATGTGAAGATGGCATGGGAAGCATAATCCAGTATTGCCCTGCAGTGCTGGCCATTTGGGCTTGCAGCCTTACCAATTTGGTGCTGGTACGTCCTAAATGCTCCATGTCTCGTGAGTAGTTGGGCAAGATAGAAATCCACCCCACCCTAACTCTGCCGAAGCTATTGACCAAGTGCTGGAATCAGCTACCTGGTCAACTGCCCCTTCTGGGCTGTGCCCCACACATATTGCCACCTCCCGAGGCTCACAACCTACCTTCTTTTCTTCTGGATGTTGTACTGTGGTTGCCTGGGTGCTGTACAGCTCTTTCCTCTCAGCTGTTAGAAGGTGAATTGGGATAACATTCCAACCAACCACCCGGACCACCAATGCTGTCTCCTGAGAAACTGTTGTACCAGCAAGCAATGTGGAGGGTGTACCTCCTCTGCATGCTGCCATCCAGTGCCATCTAACTGCCAATAAGTAACAAATAAATGTAGACAAACGATACAGAAATTGATGTACATTATTTTATTGTATTAAAGGTGGCCGGCCGTTTGAGCGGGTGTCTGTTGATTTTACCAACCCATTGACTGATCCGAAGTTCAACCAAGAGCTGTACGATTTTGCATCTGCTGGGCAGACACTGCCCGATGCTCCTGAAATACCTTGGTTGGGCTCCAGTCAACCGATAGTTTCTAAGCTTCTTCCAAAGTAAGTACTTTTTGTTATTCATTTCCGCGCGTTATGCAGTTGAGTTGAGTTTGGCGGTTGACTGTTTCGTCTTCATTTTCCAGAGACATAGTTCAAAGACTGAGTTCGCCCCTTAAAGTTGGCGACGTTGAAAATTACGATGATTGGGAGTATTCAATCACTCATCCACTTGAAGAGGAAAATGACTACGCGGAATTCGAATGGACGTACCAGCAATACAGGGTGAGCTTCATTGTGCATTGAAATTCACCCCAAAAAAATACTGTTTACCTGAGATACTTAATACTATTTATGTTGATTTTATAGAAAAACCTGAAAGAGGTATTCACCAAGGAAATGGAGAGTAGACGTACGAATATCGATACGACAGCCTCTCTACATCCTAAAACCGTAGAAGATGCGAAGAAAAGGATGGAAGATGGACAAATTGACCTTGACTTTCAGTCGTTATTCGTTTTACCATACGACGTTAATCAATCAAAACTGATAGTAAGTGACTTTAATTGAAAAAATGAGCGCTCTTTGTTATGAATGAAGCTTAGTTAAAGTGTCTGGGAATATACATAGACACCAATGCCGAGAGTAGGAAAAGAGTAGTTATCTTTTCTCCCCATCCTGCGCTAATTTCCTCTCACCAACCTCTCCTCCCGCCTCACTCCAACCACTTGCTAATGCGACTCGTCAAGTCTTGCCAATTGCCAGCGTTGCCTAGAAAACGACAATTATCGGTTGTTTCACTGTTATATTGCAGTGGTGGGTCCATGGTGCATATCGTTTACTTGTATTTGTCGATCCTGAATCAAATAGGATGAGTCTCGGAGCGCGATCATACTGTCCAAGAGAATAATTAGCCATTGTGTAATAATATCCAGTGTTCTTCTTCTAAACATCTATGAATCGTGCTAGTTTCCTGTTGAATCGACTATAATGCTATTCCGTCTCAAATCGAATCATAAGAGACCATTTCGTGCTAAGCAAAATCAATTCTTTGAACGTTGTAATGCCTGCTACAACTCAGAGCCCCTGAGGATTGTACGCGTAGAAAGCAGTGATCTCTCTTTTGCAATGAGATTCGGAGGCATTTTGTCTGTTAAACCATCATCACATGCACGAAAGCAGCATCTTCAAAGCTTCCATTTTCTTACTTTTTAGATTGAAAATGAATATTTCTCTTAATCCACCCCTCCAGTACATAGTCAGAGTTAGCATCAAATTCAATTCACATCATTGTCTGTTTTCGATCATGTGAAAAAACGTACTTTCAAATATTATAGTTGACCATTCCCATTTCAGGCAGTAAGAGACGAAAGCGAAGGGAATATGATTACTTATAAAGAGGTTTTGAAACCGCCTTCTGAGCGAATTATGGACAACAACCTTAGAAGCGACCCTGAAGCTTGGGTAGACCCAGAACGCTCGGCAGGCCCCCACGTTCGTACTTTTGGCTGGGAACCCTTTGCCGATCTGCACGAAGATTGCCCTCCGGTACGTCGCTTCTCACTTCACAACGCTCAATGTTCATTCCATTCAGTTTATAGCAGGAAGTTCGAATTGTAACTTTCACTTTGGAAGAGTGTCAATTGGTGTGCCCATAGTTACATGAATCATTTTTAGGATGAAACGGAAATGATCAAGAAAAAAGAAAATCCTGATGTCTGTGTCGCAACTGAATTGAATAAGAGTGCGAAGGAGTCCATGGAAAAGAGATGTGAGTATTGATTCATTCGTTTTTTTTACAACCACGCTAGAGTATGCTTCGTTTTTCCGAGGTTCATTTTAGTTGCATAGAAACAGCATAGCATAGCAGCAAAATTCAAGTCATCACAGATGCACCTTTGTATGTAAGGAACACTTATGACGCAAAACATCTCAGAGAGAGCGGTTTTGTTTTGTGAAGGAATCAACTCTTTGTGACCATTGCCGGCGTATGAACAGAGCTGTGATCGGGGAGTCGTTATCACGAGCTGGAGCCATGCTGCGCGTTTTTGTTTTTGTTTTTTCCACTTGCGGAGCAATCCCATTTTGTGAGAGTCCCTCCCGAGAATTTTATGAGTGGTCCCGATCGCACACACAGACCCTGTCTCTCTCTTTCTCCAGTTTCCCAAAACTTGGTCGTCTCACTGAACCCTCTCTCCAGCCGACGAAGACAAATAGAAGTTGCCCTCTATTTATTTTGCTCCAGTGGCCATACAATTTCATTCTTTTGGGAAGTTTGTTTTCTTTTGTATATTTTGTTCGTTTTCTGTATATTTGTGACCCTTATCGGATTACTAATTTATTTCAGTTAAATCGTTGGTTTTATTTACGTTTCAATAATTGGTTTATTTCCTTTCGTTTTCTTCAAGTTCATAATTCACTATCTTCTATTCATTATTGCCGATCAGTCGTGGGTTCATTCCCCAGCACAATAATAAATATCCGTCACACACTTCCCCGCACAGGGATCTGGATGTATGTATAGTTGATGATCGAATCCAACTACATGTCCTATGCAAACTCTCTGACATTGCTCTCCACAACCAAAACAAGACTGACTAAAAAGAAAAGCGTCCACAGGGTTTCCTTCAGTAAATAAAACTAGCGAAAGCCTTTCATCCTCCTACCACAGATAAGAATCTACCTGTGGTATCACATTCATGGTTATTCACGTCAATATTATTATTTGCTTTTTTATGTCTTGTAGGTTTGTTGTTATTCTTCTGAACAAAACTACACTAGAATAGAGTTCTGATTTTGGATGGAAAATAGGCTATTTATAGCATCAGGTTCAATGTAAATTAGTCATAGCGTAGTGCAAAAGCAGGGACACTGACGTCTGGTTGGTGTGGCGATCACACATGCTCCATCCACTACTGTATAATACGCTTTGGTGGCCACAGGCTCCTTATTGAGAAGCAAGTCAAGTATTTAAGAGTCAATATAAGTGAGATGTGGCGTTTCAGCCCACACGTCCAGTCCCTCAAAGGAACTACCATCGCAAGGTTTATCTTATTACGACTAATAATGCCATTTACCTAGGCGTATTGTCTATTGCCTTGTTGTCTGGGGTAGCAAACTCATAGTCAATCCACTGAAGCATTCAAAGTAATCACTGGTCAGTTAACAGTTGACTTGGCCATTGAGTGCATGGCGGACTAGTGGAGACTGAAAAGTGTGATGTACTTGGGGAATTGTCTCACAATTCCCGCATACAGAACACTCGTGAATGTCGTGTCTGGGCCCGAAAGAAAACAACAAATCGAATACGCTCAATAATACTCACTCGATCAAATATATAAAATAATAATTCTCAAGAAGGTAATGGGAAATGAAATTATAAAGCAATTAAGACCCACTTGAATTTAATCGGCAAAACTCGAAATGAATGAAATGAAACGAACTCCTTTTAGAATGAAATAAATAACCTATGCTCGGATTGTATTAAATGACAATAAAGGGACAATGGGGAAAATGAAACACAAAGCTCTGATCGCTTACCTTACTTCACACAATCAAAAGGAGAATTTAAACACTGACTTATAACAGGAATATTATTCGCCAACGAGCCGATAGCCGTTCTGATCGAGAAAAGCGGCTCCGACGCTAATATAAACAGCAGTGGCCTGCACAGGTGGCGGTCAGTGTTGCCACTTTGCGCAGTCCGCCGCGAAAACCATTAAAAAAGGGAGCTTCCACTGCTCTTGGGTCGAACTTCATATTGACCTCTTCACTGATCACAAACTTGCCACGCAAGATGAATGGGCATTTTATTAATAGCGAGATGGGAATCCTCATCAAAGGAACATGACACATATCCCAACATCCGTGAAAGTCTTAGGAGAAAGCTGGTTGAGCCAGTTTCTTACGAGATGTGGCCACTTCAACGTGTGGCTCCACTTTTTTTCTCAATGACTCCATCCTGCATGTCTTGCAACTCCAGTGAGTAGGGAACGAGGAACATTCTTACAGTTAGCAACAGTTGTTGGAAGAGCAGCCTAACCTACCAGCTTTGGCAGCTACTAAGCAAGCTTACAGACACTCACCTAGTTCACGAACAAGGTTATGACCACAAAACATCGCTACAGTTGACTTGCTACCCAAGTAAATAGTTACATCAGGTGAGAAACCAGATTAAGAGAGACCAGCTAAATTACCACCCGTCGTATCTCCACAGGTATGGGTTCAAGGGATGAGAAGTGAGTGAGCTGGGTTCTTGCATGATGGCCATCTCAAGAGAGTTCAGAATCAGTCATTATGAAAATGAGACAGACCTGCATACACTACAAATCAGTGCGTGTGTGAACAGATTTTTTTGTAAAGTTAACGTACCTGTTAGGTGAGTCCGTCTCCTCTGGCTTGTGAGTTACTTAGCCAGAGGAGACGGACTCACCTAACAGGTACGTTAACTTTAGTAATTTGCCTACTGGCGGATATAACCCAAGATTTTTTTGTGATCAGTGAACTGTTAGGTCATTTTATAATTTAGCTCTGATTCTGTATTGACGGAAAGAACCTGAGAGCGTACATCCTATTTGGGCTCTGCTTCCACTCATCCCAACTTTTCAGTACATTGGCTTGACTTATGCTCTGGATAAACGCGAGCTGCAAAAGTGCGTCTGCCATGTTCATGGCCTCATTGCTGCATGCTTAGCTAGTTGTTGTTATTCGTAATTCCCGGCGGTTCTACAGTATGTTTCAATTGAATTGTCATCCTGCAGTGCCGTTCCTTTCTGAGTGATGTGATAGTGTGTTGTATACCTTCCGCGTGTCAATCTGTTTTTTTTTACTCTACAGTCCATTAACAAATGTCTGTCCAAGACTGATGGCTGGTGATTCTCTCCTGGATGTCCCTGGCAGGAATATCAGACTTGCTCACTGGGCTACTATCGCTCCTGGTCACTCTTACCTTTTAGCCCAGTAAGAAAACTACAATCATTTGGCAAGCAGTGTAAGACCAGTGGAGGATTCTCCACTACGACACAAGGAGCCACCATGACTCGGGTCTCTCATTCAGAGTCACTCCTTGGAGAAAACAGGAAATATCATATCTACATCGTAGGTGACGATAGTACGTCATATTCCTCTTAAAATTTGCAGAAACTAACCTACCCTCTGAAACAATACTTTGCTTATATTATTGAGTCATAATTTCTGGTCTGTCGGTCCTGCAAGACACAAGAGTTTTGTAGTGATCGGCAAATTGGAGCAACCCAACAGTTCCTAGCAAAGCTCATAACCGACGTAAATGGTAAAGGAACTTTAGGGAGCATTCTGACCCACGGCTTTAGGGCATATTACCCATTCAGGACTCACAGCAAGCTCAAAACCTCTCGTCATTACTTAAAAATACTGGAGAATTTACTACTGTGGTTTCATGTTTCAGGCGAAGCGTTGAAAAACGAGGTAGCCCAGCAAATGTCGAGCGAAAAGTCTTACAATGACTCAATTGTCAACCTAACTTTGTATAAATTCCTCGAACGAAGAGGAGAGAGCTTCGGGATAATTCCTCGAGACTTCAAAACCCCCGAGACATTTCTGGATTCTTTGGGTGAGTACACAGAATCGGAGGTTCACATTTGTAGATTTAGGCTTGTTGAAAGCCAAATCGGTTCCTCACTTTATGCACAGTTTGTTCTGACTCTTAAGTTTGTTCTGTCCTCGAAAAGAGTTATGTCATTTGTTATGATCTTTAAATATGATTTGCAGTACGACTTGCGTTTCTGTGTTATTTAACAGATCAGAGTTCATCAGCATTGAAGGAAACGGTGAACTGTGGAAATAGTTGTTGGTTTAGATGTATAAATGTAAATGTGAAGTCGAAGTCCAAAATACTGGTGTCAGTTGCCACCCAGAATTCTGGATCTCCCTGATACATCGTTGTGTTTACTCTATTGTCTCGAATAACGGTTTTTATTTTTAATAGATTTGCCTGAATTAAGAGCGAAAGACGAAGATAAAAGCTACCCGCTGGAAAACGAAACTATCCCTCTTAATCCAGAATGGCTAAGTCTAAATGGGACTGGTGTACACGAGCAGTTGACCGAAGAGCTGTACTGGAAACAGCTACAGTCTTTCAAAAAGCCTGCCTCTGCACCTTTGGTGGACTGGCAAGCCATTTTAAGTAAGTCGCGAATCCATTTATTTAATTTGTTGACGAATGTTTTGTAGACGTAACAACTCGAGTATTGTTTGTAGATGAGGACAGCCCAGCAGGAGCAGACAGCGCAGAAAAAAAAGATATCGAACAGTATCTGGATGAAGCTACCAAAGTTTCTGACAACAAAAACCAAGGTAATTCAAAATAATTTTTGTCAAGTAGTTCGCCAAACATCTGAGTGCGAAATAGTTTTGGGGTGGATTCATCAGGAAACATCAGTCTTCTCATAGAGGCTTCAAACTCTCATTTTTTTCAGAGCCGGAAAATGTTGGAGAAACCGACTGGCAGAAAGGTGAAAAAGACACTCCAGCGAGGAAACGAGCGTTGGATAAAGAGTTTGTTAGAGAATGGGTGCAGAAATTCGGAGACGAGTCAGGGGTATGTCTGGTTATTCACATTTACCTCTAGCTTATTCGAATTTTTACAAAAAACGCTCATTAACAGAAAAAATGAGGTTATCGCAACTGCCAATTCCCTCGGCATTGAGTTAGTAGAAAAAGCCATGAACATGAGTGAACGAGCGTAAAGCTAAGGAAAGTTGCGCTGTGCGGCGCACCTGATATTTTTTCTTCATTCCAGATTCGAGGGTTCGACCCTCGAAGCTATAAACAGCCAGAGCATTTAGTGACGTCAGAAGAATATGATGAAAAATTTCTAACGTATCCGTATACGAGTTCTCATGTCTTCCATCCCAATTTCGGTAAGTAAGCTTCTATTTGTATAGTTAACATCACATAAGTCGCGATAGTGATGCTCAGGTCTTTATGTTGTGCTCTGTACAGGCCACCATTCACCATTCATTTCACCCATCAAAAAAATTCTTCTTTCCTCTCAGAGGTAATTCTAGCCAATGATGCCAAAGCCAAATTTTCTATGGTATCTTCTCATGGGGAAGGCGCTACTCTCCCCCCCCCCCTCTACGAGAGATAAACTTCGTTTTAATGTTTTTAATTCTGTCTATAATCTCTCAACTCAAAACTCTAACGCCCCTTCAACCAATTCGTACACATTGTAGAAAAAGTGTCCCAAATGGTACCAAACGTTTATCCTCGTTTTTATTTCTCTTGTACGCATCAAGTTAACTCTGATCTGATACAAATACAACCTGCTCTATATCATTGAGATCTGAAAAGAGTGGTTTCTGGGGCATTTTTGAGCATTGGAACAGGTCGTGTTGAAATATTGGTTTGAACCACCATTGATTGAACTCGATGATTATCACGATTGGCGTAAAAATGTTATTTATTCATGTCTTGCCTAGTGAGGTTCCGGAGAATGACGAGAAATCATCCCACCTATTCTGAATACACCTTTGCAAAGTACGATTCGCAAACGTCTCCCTCGTTTTTCGAGTGCAACACCGAAGAGTTTGATTCGATTCTCGCTGATTTGCAAAAAAATGGACCGGAAAAGACTGCGGATCAAGTTTTTCAACTTAACGAGGTAATTAACGTAAAAACGCATTTGGAATGATATTTGAGATCATAGCAGGTCTGGAGTGGTTTACATTTTCTGTCTGTTTAGTGATTTGGACCTTGCGCAGTTTGTGCCCAGAGTGTTCACCCTTTCCACTGGGTGAAATCAAATGACCAACCGCAAGAAAAATATTGCTCTCGCGCTGAACCAAATTATGTGGTGTGTAATCGTGCACAACTTTACTCAACCCCGGTGAATTCGACGATATGCTATGCACACGAGGGCTGTACCTTCGGTCAGCACGTTTGTAGGGACAAGTTAACTGAAAGCGCAGAAAATCATTTGAACTATTTACGAGAAAGTGAGAAAAAGGACAATTTAATGTTCAGCGAATCTCAAATTCCTATCTGCCTTGGCTTATAGCTCCGTTTAATGAGTAGACACAGTATTAGTTTATTGGCTCAAAAAGGGCTGGATTGTTTGAGTCAAAGTTACCAGAGCCACTCAATTAACTATTAGCAGATAAAGACAGAAACCCAAATTCATTGATCAAAAGCAAAGATGAAACTTCCTTTGGGTCTGAGGCTTTAGAATTTCTTTAGAATCGAAAGATGTAATTGATAAAAATATAAGTGGAAGGACGTACACTGATTTCATATAAAACTTTCAAACAAGGGTCGCTGTACTGCCCAAAATCAAATTTCCAGTTCCATATTGATGTCATGCTACTCACAACATGTATTCACAACATTTGTCACATTATGATAATATTATTGTTGATACAATTCGGATGTACCGCCGTTGTAGGCACTACAGTGGTCATGGTCTGGTGGGTATGGACAAAGGTTCACAATCCGACGAAAGTTAGGCAATGGATCGGATCTCGTGGTCGCTGTAATTTTTGCCTGAGTCAACAGCTCT
Organism: Pachypeltis micranthus; assembly: GCA_020466155.1. Taxonomy (NCBI): domain Eukaryota; kingdom Metazoa; phylum Arthropoda; class Insecta; order Hemiptera; family Miridae; genus Pachypeltis; species Pachypeltis micranthus. The sequence goes on along the minus strand of CM035770.1, from coordinate 47,569,636 downwards.
CCTAACATCTCCAAACTCCCCCTCGTAACACTGAACTCTAGATACAGATCTTATCATAATTATGTGACAGATGCTTGTGAGTGAGAGTGTGACTCATTAATGCTGCAATCGAAAGAAGAGTGACAAAAGAAAACAATCTTAATTAGACACTCCCTCCTTTTCAAAGTGTGAGGGAGCCTGAAGTTAACACGTTAGGGCTCTAAATAGTACTCGACGAAGCACAGTTTGCCATCTATCTACAACAATCGCATGGTGGCTTTAATTGTCAGTGACCAAGTAACTAGTACCAAAATCAGAGCTACAGACTCAAAGTTGAGAATTATGCAGTGTATAACGGAAGGCTTTGTAGTAATGAGTCAACATGTGTACCAGCATAGATTCTGAAGGATGCTCGCTTTAGTATTCTGATAGATTGCCGTAGTATCGTTGAACTTGTATGCCGTGTTTTTTATGTTGCTTCTGAGAATTATTTACGGAAACTTCTCACTTTGGGTTGGTTTCTGGGTGGATTTGGTTAAAAGATGTGCAAAGTCTATTGGGCAGCTTGGCGTCGATCACTTCCACCCAAAACTACTCACTGGGTTCCTTGTTGCCTGGAATACATGGCAGTACAATATTAGAAATGACCAGAGAGTATCTCTAAAATGAACAAAGTTTCTCCAAAAGCAGCGCTTTTGTAAAACTATCTGCGATTTGTTCACAGTTGGATTCCATTCAACGCTAATTTTCTTATTTTCGAATTAAAAAGCAAAAAGAGAATTAGATGCAACTGAGAAAACCCGCAATGCAGCCTCAAATGGGGCAGTTATATGGGCGTCCATGAGCTGCCTCATGTTCTCCCATTTCCTATAGAGCTAGTGTTCCCTGATGAGACATCCCCAATGAGTCCCCACCATTCTAACATGAAACGCAAGACGGCTTTGAGGCCCATCTCTGCAACTTCATTCGGCCACAGCAGAGGAACACCATTCATAAGTACACAGTACATGATCCGCTGAATCTGTCCATCTGACTTACCAATCTTGACCAGGTGGCCTCCGTTTGTGTAATATACCACGATTCCAGCCTCAAGAGTGCCATTGGAGTTTCGCACAGGGAAGTTGTGCTGACTAGGCACCTCATACCTCCCGATTTACTGTAAACTTCGGTGTCGGCAGGCTTAGGTTTGTTCACACCCAGTTCCCTGTTTGGGGTGGTAAATCTTTGAACTGTATGAGATAATAAAAGTCTGTATTCCAAATATAATAAAACTCTGTATTCCAAATACATTCGATCGTTATAGTATATACTACCTTCCTACACTTAGTGCGATCTGTAGCATTGTAACATATATATTGACTCGGAAAACATCACGATTGAAGCATCAGAACAGCTGAACATGATCGCAAATATGAATTTTTTAAGCGCCTCAGGGGTTGAGAAAAACGTTGGCATAAACATGTAATGGAGAGGGACGATTTTGAAGGGGACAAAACAGATTATAAATAAGTAAACATGAAATTCATTACACTTTTTGATCATCTTCCATCACAGAACCATACATCGGGAGGTGTGCTTCATTCAAGGGGCATTTGACCAAATTTTCAATCATACGCAACAACTAATCTGTTTTAATTCTCAGCAAAACCTTGGGGTGGATGCAGCTGAAGCGAAAACGTGGGACGTCGAATTCAGCTGTCATATGACGGAAGGGCTTTCACTTTTGGAGTCGTTCGCCGAGTCGTCGCGGAAAGCCTTTGCGAGGCCGAGCAGCCCGTGCAAAGAAGAACATAGCGATGGTAAAATTGTGAATGATTGTGTCCATAATGGATGGAGGTCTTAAGAATTGGTACGAGTCAAAAAACGTCTTTTTGTGCCAATGATTCGATTTAAATTTAAAACCATCATTTAACCACAAATTAATCAACCATCTTCAGGGTTACACAAACGAAAACCGTAAAAACAATTTATTAACTGACATTTACTCTTGAACTATTTACAAGTAACTCATGTATGCCTGATCATTTGTTTTACCTCGCTAAATATTTCACTTAATGAATGATTGAGTTACCTATTAATAGATTAAGAGCAACGGTCAGCGAATTGCTTTTGTTTCTGTAGCCCAAAGGATGTTTTTTCTTTGGGACCGATTCTCATGAACTTCGTAATCGTATATCTATATAAACACGTCAAGCCTGTGATGTGATTCGTGAGGAAATTGCGTAAAACGGATTTCGTTGTAATTTTTTAGCTGACGAAAATCCACATAAAGTAATAAAAGTAAATGTCAGTACCTCGATATCCATTGTAGAACTCGTACAAAATTAGGGTCTCAGGCTCGTTTTTCGAACTATTTTGTCTGCTTTAAAGCCAGTCATTCACGGTCCAATGTGTAGGTTCTATGTATGTGGTTCTGAGTTCCTACTCAGGATCCAACGTCGGGCTGTGAACGGGGTTATCGAATCCTAGGAGTCTCTCGTATCACGTCCAGGTTGATCCTAGAAGGGAGCTCCCTTCCAACAACCGACTGCATCAGACTGTGAATGGAGTAGGAGGACTGACAAAGGCTCCTACAAGTAGCCACGTTCTGTCCCCTGTTTGTGTCAGTAATTTTTATAACGAGCGTTTTTCTTTCCTTTCTTCAAGTTTACCGAAGCGCCAAGGACAACATAGATTTAAGTGAATTCATTAAAGTTTTCGAAGCGTGCAGATGATGGTAGGACACCAATGATGCATCCTGGGTAAATCCAACTTTTGGCAGGCAAGCTACAAAAAAGCTCCTTTTAGAGAAATACTAAAAAGAAAAAGTGGAGCGACGCATCATGCAACTGGTATTACAATTTTCCCAGTGATACTCCACAAACATCTAATGCTCTATTTAATTTCTTTGTTTAGATTTACTGTTCTCCAAAGTCAAAAAGCAAACCGAGCCCCAATTTGTGAAGCACTTTAAACTCCAACCTTTCGTGCTGGAAGACTTTGGTAGTCTTCCCAACGAAAGTGACGTGTCAAATGTTAGGAGTGACCGGCAACCCAGCAAGTCAGTTGAAAAAACTTTAGCTGCGTCTGATGAAGAGGAAGAGGAATCCAGCTCTGACGAAGAAAAGGATGGTGCAGAGCCAAGTCACCAACATTTAACGTGGAGGCCATTCAAGGAATTTTCTGGTTATAAAGGTGAGTTGCTGGTCGGAGTTTTCAAATTTATTTTGGCTGATTTTGTACGTTTTGAATGTATTGAGACTTTCCAGCAGTGGGAAACACATTTCTGAGAGTTTCTGGAAGTTAACTGAGTCACGCCAAGGAGCACCACGCTTCTTTGCCTATCTGAGCCCAGAACTGTTGACAAATTACTTTAGGTCAGGCTAGAAATACCTGAGGTTGTTGGTTTCGTCTCTACTAGTCTATTTCCTTACCAATATGGCTGTTCCTGAACCCTCATGAGAAAATTATACCAGTTGACTGTTGTTGAGGTGGCAATTTTGCTGTCATGCGAGAGCGGGTTGTGTTATGGCATGGATGTGTAACCCTGGGGAATCCCGTACCATCTGGGAAGAGTTATAAACATAATCTGGTTTCCCCTGATCTAACTATTTACTTGGTGGCAAGCATCACAGGGAGAGATCGACTGTGACGACGTTTCTTTACCGTAACCTTCTTTGCAAACTGGGAGAAATGGTTATAAGCTTTTAGCAGTAAATACTGGTAGGTTTGACTGCATTGCCAACAACCATTGTTCACTGCGGTAGGAACTTCAGCAGTGCAGCACTCAGTTTCTTGTTTCCTCGACACTAAAGGCACAAGACATGCAGGATGGAGAGTCTTGAGAGAAAAGAAGTGGAGCTCTAAGAACCTGGCTCGTCCAGTGGTCTGGCTCAACCCACTTTCTCCTAAGACGTTTACGGGTGTTCTGAAAAACTCATGCGTGTCTGGTCTTTTCTCTTAAAAAAAACTGCGGCACCACTTATATCCAGAGCCCTCCAACCTGAAAGAATCGTCAGAAATAACAAGAAAGAATAATTCAAACGGGAACCATCCTCGTTCTTCTGGTGAAAATTTTCTCCCAGCCAGGAAAAGCTGGAAATGTTGCGATGGGCATACACTTTTCTCCTCTGAAACCACGGAAAACAGGAGAAAATTAACTGGGAGTATAATAATTCTTTGCAAGTAGGCAGCAGTCCAAAGAAGGAGAGCCAGGAGACAGCTGCTGGAGGTTTAGGGAAGGTGCGCTGAGGAGGGGTGGGAACAGCACATGAGTCAAAGGGCTCCAAACGGAAGCAGCTTGCAGCCCCTTTTCCAACTCTGCCAGGTGTGGCATCTCATACATCTAGAAGTCACAGGTGATGTCTTCTCCGCCAGTGTAGTACAGTAGGTGGAGTTGCATCTTTCACTTGTAGAGATGATGGCTCTTTTCACATGTTAACCTGAGAGCTTCAAGTTTTGGTGTTCAGTGGGTGAAACATTGAGTCTACAGTAATGGGACAGCTATTAAACGGAGGCTATGTATTTTGTATAATTGGTTTGGCCCAGCAGGTTCACAGATTTGCCTAACTCCTATGTTTAATTTGCAGGAACTAACGTCGTACAACTGCTTTATGATGCAGCGCAGCTCATTGAAACGAAAGCGCCTAAAGAATTCCACCCCTCTCCCAAAATCACGAAATGGATTGAAGGTACATTGAAATCGCGTTATTCTAAATGGGTCTCCTTAATAGTTCTCGATCACGGTTCACGTTTAACTATTTAGAGCTGGTTTATCATTAGTTGAATTCTAGCTGATCATCGAAGGACTCGAAGGGAATTGACGCATATTAACATAATTCTCTTGAATCTCCAGGAACCTACCAACCTTCAACCCGTCGAATAAAGGAGTGGAGAAAAGCCTACAGTGTAGCATTTCCTAATGTGGAGAGCCCGTTGAAGACACCGTATCTGTTTCTCAGCGATGAGCAGCGGTTAGAGCGACTGAACCCTTCAGTTGAAACTGTTAACAAAGAACCAGCTGAAGGTAGCATGACTTGGGTGTTGACAGAACAAGAAAAGTTAGAAATGCAAGTAAGTGAATATTTCTCTGTGAGTTTCTTCCTTGAGCACCTCCAGTTTTCATGGTGTTGATTTCAAACGATCTTATTCGTTTGTTAAACAGAATTTATCCTCGAAGAAAGAAGTGGAAGAAGTTGATGCTGCTCAACAAGAAACGAACGAGAGCAAAGCGGTCCAAGAAAAAATTCTCAAAATTGTCAATCTCGGCAAAGAACCAACGAAAACTGAATGGGCGGAAGAGCTTGACACGAGCGAAGCTCCGGACATGTCTGTCCTAGGAACCCCGGCAATGACTTTCCCGTTCGAACTGGATAACTTTCAAAAGCAGGTTTGTGATTATGATGTTAATTGTGAGTAATTTCCTGTATTGCAGCAGTTCACAAAATACGTTGACAGGGCGAGCTCTGCATTTTCTACTTTTCTTATGGGCATGGGAAGTATTGTAATCGTCTGGATCGAAAATATTTGAGCTTGTTTACAGTTTTATGTTTTGAGAGCCTCTGTTGACGAACGCCTTTTGGGTACGAATGCTTGAATAGGGTCAGAGGTCTGTCTAAGACCGAATTACTAGAGAAATTGTAGAAAAAAGACACGCTTAACTGGAACTCCTGTGTAAGCAATTGATTATCGGCGTTCTCTTATAATATTTCACTCACCTGGCTCGGAAGTTGCTGTGCTGACCCAGCGCCGGAGGTCTGTCATTTGTCAGGAGTATGGCAGTTTCTACTTCAAGACAAATATGTGAAGAAGGAACCTGACACAACCGAATGACTAATAATGTGCGTATGAGACTGGGAAACCAAAGAAAAATATGATGTGCTAATCTTCTAAATGAGGCAGGTATACAAAACATACTGCCGTGACCTTAGTAGCAGTATTTTGCAGCTCTTGATTGGTCATTTCTGCGGCCAGATCACGTTTGGTTATCAATTACTGCGTTGGAGGGATCACCTTTATCGGCCGATACGGAACATCATCCCTCTGGGTGTGGTGTTAAAAGGTTTAACCCGCTGGCAGATGTCGCACCTGCGGATGTAATGCATGATGTCTCTGTACATCCCAGGCCAGTAATAAAGACGACCCACACGCCAATGAGTTTTAGCAATGACCAAGTGTCTGGATTGTGGATCATTATGACACTCTGACAGGACGTTTAAACGATGATCCCTTGGAACCACCAGCTTCCAATCCTCGCTGGGATCCTCGAGTTCACCTTTCAGGAAAGATTTACGGTGGTAGAACAATTGGCCACCATCCAATTTCCACTCCGGGTGATTCTCCGGGTGATGAATAATAAACGAAAATTTTGTAACAAAAAGGAAAAAACTGCAGAGGTCGGATCCCACTCGAAATAAAATAATAAAAGGGTAAACTTAAAGAAATCAACGGGAACGACTAAAGGTAAAATAAAATTTAATTTGGGAAAATAAAATGACCTTTCAGCTTAAAATGATTCTAAAATACTAATTGTCTTTCTATACCTGCCTATGGCATGCCGAAACTAAATAAACAAAAATAAATGACCCACTTCAGGAGCGTTGTCTTCACTCTTCGTTCGAACGGCCTGAAATTTGGAAAATGCGAAGTCGGAAGGCGGGAGACGTCGCGGGAGATTGGGACTTTCCGTAACAGGAGAAAAGGGAGTACGAGGTATCAACGAAAAAAAAGGGACGAGAAGCTGATGAAGTGTTCCCGGCACAGGGACCTGATTTCTTGGAAACCCTACACAACTTACCACTTTCTCCGTAGCAGCGCATCGGAAGCGTAGCAGCGCGTCCGGAAGCATAGCGAGGATCCGGTTCAGCGGACGTTCACCCACCGAATTGCTGCTGCTCCAAAGGCGTATTTTACGGCACACCTTCTGAATCAATAATCCTAACATTGTTGCGTGGTATGTTTGTGTTCTTGTACCTGTAGAAAACAATGGGAGAGCTGGTTTTAGGACGCTTTTTTAAATGTTTCCTATTTTTTCAATGAGTGAAAATGATTCTGGGTGAAGTGGGGAGTTGGGGGGGGGGGGCACGTATAAGCTTAGAGTTGCTTAGATCTCTTAGTGATTACTGCCTCATGTTTATTCCATCTTCAAATATCCCTGTAGAAATAGGATGAGTGTAAGTGTAGGTGTAAGGAGCAGCTGCTAAGTGGAGTTACTCAGTACAAGTGAGAGAGAAATTGAGGTGACAGGTGAGGGAAAGCTTGTAAATGTAGTGAAGCAAAATGATGATGAAATTGCCTTACCACGGGAAAATGCCACATTCTCATGTGCTACACATCATCTAAGGGGACTGTTCCATTGTCAGAGGCGATACATCATCGTGAAACAAAAAAAAATCTTCCTCCTTTGGCCTTTCATTAGGTTTTTTCAGGGCTTGCCAGCCAGCCTGTTAGTCGTAGGGTAGTAACCCGTTATACCTAATGATATGTAGATATTTCACTTCATGCCCCCATTTTCTATTTTTCCCCACAGGCAATCATGGCTTTGGAAAATGGCTATAACGTCTTCGTTTCCGCTCACACTTCTGCAGGCAAAACAGTTGTTGCTGAATATGCGATCGCTATGTCCCGCAAGAGAAGATCTAGGTAAATCCCTTTTTTTGCAGATGTTTATCGTTTCAGTTGCAGCCACTGCTATGTGTCTTTTAGACGATTCTACTGGTCGCACTTGATAATATTTCATGGACAACAACTACGTAAAATGTCGATTGAAGATTTTTGGCCTAATTTTACGTGGAGCATCTTATTGATCACAAAAGACAGTACTTTGTAGATCTCATTGCGTGTCATTTTTCCAGGGCCATCTACACATCACCGATCAAAGCTCTTTCTAATCAAAAGTACAAGGATTTCAAAACAACCTTCGATTCTGTTGGTCTGATAACAGGTGATGTCCAACTCAATGAGACTGCTGATTGTCTGATTATGACTACTGAAATATTGAGGTGAGCAAATCTATAAATTGTTAGAGGCAGTTATTACCCGCTATGAGTTTCTCCATCCTAGACCACTGTAGTTATTGTAGACTACTTGCCAACTGTGCACCATGGTGGGAATTTCACTCCCATCCCACATTCTCGAGTTGCTTCCGATGCAGCCCTTTCTTTGACAAACACACAACATGACAGCAGGGCGCTCCACAACATGGCAACAGTAGTAGTGCCAAGGCTGTGTGACTCTTTACATGCTCTGCCAGGGCCAGGGCCTGTTCAATTGTTCGCAGGGAAATCGTGTGATTTGGAAGTCATTCAAGGTGCTCGACTAGCAGTCCCGAGGCCAGTTTAAAAAGTGAATTTTGAATTTTTAATACTCTCAAAGGTTCAATCATTTTTGCTCAGAACGGGGTTTCTTTGTATGGACATCTGTCATAACGTAAATTATTTCGCACGGTAGGTAGGCAAGTCGTCGAGTTTTTAAAATTTTGTGAATCGCTATCGTAGTCGGCTACTGCTTTAGCTCTTGTGTCTTCAGAGGACCGAACTTGTAATTGGGTGGTGTGAGGGAGAGAGAATGAAAAGAATGAGAGAGGAAGAGATGCTTCATGTGCAGTCCAAAGCCTTGTGATATATACATTTCATGGATGACTTTCGAAATCATTCTTCCTGTACAGGCTCTAAGGCGTTTGGCCATAGTTAACAATTTGACATTCTACGTATCTTTCTTTCATAAGATGAATACTTATTTGTGTATCAGAAGTCCTAAACTGGCGGCTTTTGAGATGATCCGGATCTTGAGCAAATACCCTGAGAGGGCTGGAAGCACGTCTTCTGGAAATCCCCTATTGTGCATTTCAATTATTTGAAGGCAGTTCGGGAACACTCAAGTTGTAACAGCCTCTCTGATCCGTCCATTCATAATATTCACTGTATCATAATCCTGACATGGCGGCTTTGGTGAAATTTCCAACACAAATTCACATTTAACGTTTTTCAGAGCGTGTCGTTCATTATTCGTTTTGAATGGTGTTCGTTTCAGATCTATGTTGTACAACTCCTCCGAAGGAATACGAGACCTCGAATTTGTGGTTTTGGACGAAGTTCACTTCATGAATGATCGGGAAGTTAGTGGACGTCTTTCGTTATTATCAGCTCACACGTCTGAACTTTACATGTAAACTAATACACTTTTATTACAGCGAGGCCACGTTTGGGAGGAAGTGCTGATATTGTTGCCGGCAAATGTTCAAATTGTGATGCTTTCTGCAACCGTCCCAAACACGATGGATTTCGCTTCGTGGGTCGGCAGAAGTAAACAGAGAAAGGTAAGTCACCTTTCTACATCTTACTCCAATGTTTGGGGTACGTAGTAAAGTTTTTATTTACCAATGACAGTTAATTTGCGACGGGCTTGAAGATAGCAATTATACAGTTTCCCATGGAACTCGAAATAATTTAATCATTGAAACAAATTTCTGAACACGAATTACTTGAAACAATTGAATGAATAACCTAAGCTCACACTAGGAATAAATAGTTGAAGACGGGCATTGAAACTGAGTACAATCAATCATCTGAGGGCAAGTCACTACTACCACTAGTAGATCCACTACTTAAAGCTTGGCCCAAAACTGTTGCATTATAAGCACGTAACACCCCTGACCTTCTCCGACAACAATGTGTCGTCAGAAAAACAGTTCCTTGTTGAAAGAAGTAAGCTTTTGGCAAAAAGGGGATTCCACTTCACACACGTTGACCACCAAAACTGTAAAAATCGCCCTGGACTAGGAATAGTTAAAAAAACGTACATGGAAATTGGCTAGAGCTGTTTGGCTTTTGGAGATTTCATGACTGCAGGTGCTGAAACGAGTGGGCAACAACAATAAAGTAATAACCCTCGTAATGAGTAGAACGCTCGTCCTTTCTCAACGATGAACGACTACAATTATTGCACCAACAGACGCAGTCTCACACGTCCAAGAACCATCCTGCTCGATTCAGCATCGACAAATACTAGTAAATGATACGAAACATGACCCGACTACAAGAGAACAAAGGAAATTGACCTAGTCTAGGTGGCGCTACGCAATGTGGGCGACATAATGAGTTGAACTGATGGGTAGTTGGTGTGAGACAGGAAGCAGTAAGGGAATGGCTAGGGAGAAACGATAACTTCCGCAAAATTGTTGTGCGAGCTCCTCCAAGTAGTATTCACCTCACTATATCCAAAAGAACGGATTTTTAAACAATGTTAAAGGCAAAATATGGCCTGGACAGTGGATGGTCATTGCAGACTTGGAACCCCCCTTGTCCTTGGAACGTAAATGTTTTATTTTGATGGATGTTCCTGACTAGCAACGTAGTTGTATTATTCAGAATGAATAATAAACTAAAAACACCATTGGGGCTGAAGCGAATAAGCACTTTCTCGTTTGATCGCACCCCCCTAAATCCAGGGGCAAATGGGAGAAATAAGCCATTGACGCGTATGTCTGCTCTGTAGCTGCTTACTTGAATGAATGCTTTCTAATGTCTACCACACTTTAAAATAGAACGTAAGAAACAGCACTTTAGGGATATCATTATCGTTTATGTTATCATAACAGAGGAAGAATTTTATTTTGAATTTAATTAATTTTCATTTTATTTAGTTTCCTTTTTCTTTCTTTTGGTCATTTTTTCATTTTACTCCTTATTTATACTGTCTCCTAGACTTTCTCTCTCTTTAATTGCATACTTGTTTTCTGATGTTTCTTCTATTAAACTCTCAGAACGTCACCCTGTTTTGCCTTAAACCCTTTCAACACTCTTTTTGAAATGCTCCTTTGACTCTATCTCTGGCTGTAACTGGCTTGTGAGAGAAGGGAAGCAAGTGTGAAGCCCTTATAAGACTTTTCCTTTTTCTAATTGCCACTCTGTAAAGAGATAGGTTCATGTTTGCTCAATTTTTCCCCCTTAAGATATCTCTCGGGGTTTAGACGTCGCGAGACTTGAGAAATGGTTTCCCTTGTAGGAACCTGTGAAATTAATTGTTTAATAATTGGGGGTTGGTTATCACGACAATCGTTGTTCAGGTGATGGTTTGCAAGACGCAGCATCGTCCCGTTCCACTCGTGCACTTCTTCTACGTGGACGTCTTCAAACTGAATATCAAAGATCCTTCTCAAGGGCTCTTCGAGTTGAAGAATGGCGACAATCCTCTTAAGAAACACGAGTAATTCTCAATTTTGAATTTTCATCTCAAGTTGAATGTGATTCGATTTTCGTGATTTTCTTTCGCGATTTTTCCAGGTGGAATACGATTCATGAATTGATTACCGAGATCAACAAAATTGAAAAGATGGGAAGGCGTGGGGTCATGAAGAAGTTCGATGCGAAGGAACAGGATATGGGAAGCAGGAAGCAGGGTGCTTACAAAATGACAGTGGAAGATGCTATGAAAAAAGATACTGAAACGAAGACGCTCAATTCCGAACTGATGAAGTACTTTGCTAGAAAGGTAAGTTTTAGTGGCTTGTACAATCGTTTTCATTAGGATCTCACAAAATGCCACCAATGACCTAATTATATTTGTACCGTTCATGTATTAATTGTAATAGTTAATTAACAATATTCCAATACTTTTTCAGCAAAAAACTCAGTGGGAGAATTTCATCAACTATTTGAAAAAAATTGACTGGCTGCCGACGATTGTGTTCGTGTTTTCTCGAAAGAAGTGTGACGAGCTGCCTCAGCAGCTATCGCTTGATTTGACCACAGATGAAGAGAAACAAAAAATACTGTCGTTCATTGCGTCTCAAGTTGAGAAATTGGAGCCTGAGGATCAGAATCTCCCTCAAGTAAGTTGATGCACGAGGTATTTGACATGCATACGTACGTACACTCTGTCAATCTTAACGTCTCGTGGTGGTCTAATACTTTTTGCAGATCAAGATGATGCGAAAATTTCTGAAAAATGGAATAGGAGTTCACCACAGTGGCATATTGCCAGTACTGAAGGAGATCGTTGAAGTTTTGTTCCAAGCTGGAATTGTGAAGGTCAGTTTCGTTTGTAACGGTCCGCCTGTCGGCCAAAATGAGTTATTCGCAATTTGGAGTGCTTGTAATTTGTGTAATTTCATTTTAGAAGCTTAGTTCATATTTAGTGAGTTCGTGAGTGTTTCTTGTGAGAGAAAAATTCGGAGAATTCAGAGCTGGCCAAATCATTGTCTGCCTACCTGTGCTCGCTCTTGAGGATAAGTGTACAAATAGCTAATGCTGTGAAAATAGTTATTCTGGCAGCCCTGATTCTTGTTTCTTCATCTTTTCGATTGTTAGGTTTTATTTTCAACACTAAACGCCTCACTGCGAACATTCCATTGCTCTGGTTACTAAAAAGGCCCCTGCCGAAGTAGCTCCTTGCAGTAAGTGATGGGGCTTCGTAACCAATTCTGTTGGTTGGCAGATATGGTCCCATCCCCTCCAGCACTGATTCATTTTGACTCGTCAAAGGTCTGTCAGGTTTTTTCTACTTGTGAAAAGCGTCTTACACGCTGATTGCTTCGCGCGACAGTGTCATCTTCTCCTGGGTAAGATTTCCTTCTCATCGATACGAACCTCTGTCCCTAGATAGCACAAGTTCATTCACATATCTCATGAGCCAAGTCCGAATCTGATTAGTTGAGGTCGAGGAGAGTTTTTTTTTTTTTTGAAGACGTGCGTGACTAATGTAAACCATCAATTGGTTCTTAATATCATTATATTATAACTCGAAGCTGCTGGTCACTCCTTCACAGCTGCTCTTTGCGACTGAGACTTTCGCCATGGGAGTCAACATGCCAGCTAGAACGGTAGTGTTCAATACAATCGACAAATTCGACGGAACTGCCTCTCGCTACCTTCTTCCAGCTGAGTACATACAAATGGCGGGGAGAGCTGGACGTAGAGACAAAGATACTGTCGGCAACGTCATCATTCGTTGCCCTTCGAGAGGAGCCGAAACTTTGACTATAGACAAAATCGAAGCTATGATGACAGGTATCACCCATTTTAATTGATGTAAATGAACAATTCGTCGGTTGATCAATAAGTTAACGAAATTTCATCTCATCCAGGCTCTCCAGAGATTTTGAAGTCACAATTCCGAGTGTCCTATCGTATGATACTAAGTACTTTAACCGCACGATCTCAGATATCCGCCATTAACATGATGGCACGGAGTTTCTATGAAAACAAAGAACAACAAAAGCTTATGTTGCGCAAGTGAGTCTTGGTTTATACTCATCTTTAAGCATTAAGACGTAACTTTTTTTTTAACATCCCGACAGACCTGCTGCGTCAACTGAGCATCTGTAGGAGCAAGACTGGGATCGAGGAAGGGATAACCCAGGAGCCGTAACCTCTACTGTAAATAACCGAACCTCAACATAATTAAATGTGTTTGATACAAAGGTCAACAAAAAGACCAAAGCCACTTCTTGGAGTCTGAAACTTCAGGAGTTTCTCACTGATCATTCTTGAACCACGCCCAAAAGTTCCTTAGTTAATTATTGCTTCTAATAGATACATTCTAACTACCGAAAATCTAGGGGATTTACCCTATGCAGACTTGTCTTCAGTTCAATTTCAGAAATTCCAATTACATAACAATTCTCTCTCTTTCTCTCCCCCTCCCCCATCTTACCACTGTAGTTAACGTCCCAAAAGTTTGTAGAACCGGGGTGTTTTTTCTGGACTCCCCTATCGATTGAGCTGACAATCGTTACATCCGTTAGCCCACTTTAACCCGTCACTTCAGACAAAAAATAAGGCTCACCTCGGAATGTGAGGTAATAATTTTAAAACGCAGCAAATTATTTCACAACGGTTTATTATTCTCTTGAGCTGTTTGACATAGTATCACATCTCTGAGACCCATCCTGTTTGATTCAGCGTCGAAAAAGACCAGTAAATGGTTTGAAACAGGACCAGAACGACGTTATATTCCAGGCGCCTGTAAGCAATTGATACGATGTGACCAATCGAGCTGACAGGTGATTGGACTGAGATGTGAGGGTGCAAATTATGAAATGAGTACTTTTATCTGTATTTTTCCGCCAGTTCTTTCAGTTTCACTTTATTTCACTGTTTTCGGTCTAGACACAATCATACACATCTGAAACTCATCGAAAAATCCCTAGAAAACGATACGTAATTGCAATAAAATTGCGAAAATTTCGTTCAAGTTAATTTTTAACCTTTTTTTGCCCATAACAAATATGGGCTCGTCCAATCAGATTGCTGAGTAGGCGGGCACAACTAGATACCGAACGGGATCTTTGTGCGATAGAACGAATTTTTTATACCTCGTTAAAGACAAATTATCTGACTGAAAACATAGGTTTATTATTCAGAAAGATTAATTAACCAAACCGTGCATAAACCTATATTTTGGCATTTTAAAAGTTGTCTCATACAGTATGAAGGGTTCTTTAAAAAATCGGTTGGTTGAAAATATCTCGTCTGTTTCACACATATTGTTATAAATATCAAAAAACGTTAGAGGTCACAACGTTGCAGTTCTCCGAAGGAGTTTCAGGCTGCAATGTCACAGGCATAATATGGGTGTACCTGGAAGCCCACGGAGAGCGTCATTGTCGAAATGTGTTGTTTCCCAAGAGGCACTGGCTAAGTCCATCGTGGCAATTTTGTAAGGGAATGGTGCCAATTATTTTGAGAGCGACACGAGAAACTGCTGTTTCTTTTTCTCTTCCACACCTTAACCTCAACACTGCTCTGATATCACTGTAGTCCTCTCCTCTTTGAATCCATATTTTTATGAGATTTGTGTAGTTAGGGGTAAGTACACAAATTACGGTTAGTGGTGGGTAAGCCCAATAATACCCTATTGATCTCAGTTTTGCTCACTGCGTAATATTTCAGTACGACACAACATATCAACTGAGTTTGGAGTTTCATGCAGGCTTCAAATTCCAAGATTTTTCGCTGATACGTAACATTTCATGAACCCAACGTACAAACTACTAAGCAGCTGCGTAACGACTAATTGTTAATTTTGCCTCAAGCGGCAGAACAGTTGTTGCGTGATCAGAGAGGAGAGAGAGTCTGGAGTAATTTAGCTGTAAACGTAACACCATTTGAAGAGCTCATTCGTTTGGAGTGGACATGTTTAAAAGTGGAAAGTCGACCCGAGTGTACAAAATTTGTCCTAACTTGATCGCCACTCGCACTCCTGCTCCATTTGAGAGGAGCCAGGTGCTTAGTTGACACAGCAATAAACTCTGCTAACATAACATTGGAAGAAGCGCTGCTAGCATTGGCCGCCGTTTTATCACTAACGGCCCTCTCGGCCAGCCCACTGGTTGAATCATATTAATAACGTACTAGGACTTCGTCTTTAACACGATCTGGTGTTTGTTAGGAGTGATTTACGAGCGATCGAAGAAGAAGAAACCAAGCAAAGAGTTCTGATTCACAGTCGATTTCAGAAGAGCTACATCGACTCTCTGACTAACATCTACAATACTATCGAGGAATGTTTAATACTTCGCTGCAAAATTCGCGTGAGTGATTCATTTTATTGTACCCAGCAGGAGGTAAGGCACGTTTTGTTATCCACTGCGTATGTATTTCTGTGAAGAGCACAATAAATTTTGTATTTGACCGTTCATGTTAGTTGCCAAAAGTTGTGCACAAAATCGATTGAAAGTTGGCAGTAGTTAACGTAATGATCAAAACCCCAAATTTATTTCTTCAAAATGATTACCTCCATAGGTTTTCAATTCATGTCCTGAAGAATTGAGCTATTGAAACATGTTTGTTGCTTCATTTTTTTACAATTTACTTCCAAACTTTCAGGCTCAAGTTCTTGTTTACGGCAAGTTCGTGAAAGATATTGCTCCCGGTCGTTTCGTCAAGTTCAACTGTGGGCCGCTAGTCAATAAAGTTGGCGTCATTCTGCGAGTAATGATGAAAAATACTGAGTTAACTGTAATGACGTTGAAAGAAGATGATCAAAGCGTAATTCTGGAATCACCTTCATCGGTGAGTATGGTTTTTTTTATTTCGATTTAGGCAGGTTTTGTTTCGATTCATGTGTTTGCATCTCTTCTCTTGCCTCTCACTGCTACCTACTTGGTGATCCCTCAGAGCTCGTTATCCATAACCCGGCTGAGTTTGCATATGTCACACATCACATACCACTCCTCTATCCATACGTTTGATAATTTTCATGAACTTTGACTTGGATTATTGACAATGTACACTTCGAATGCGCACCACTTTCTAGATGGTTGTTGACTCCATTTAACGAACTTTTTTCTCTTTGAACTACCTTCACTGAAAATATTAGTTTTCGGTTTTCTTTAGATTGGTTCAGATTAGAATGTCATACAAGTTCTACAAGGAACTGAAATCTGAAAAAATACATGAATTGTGTTGCTCCTATCTGCGCCATGGCATTTATTGTGTGACCAGTCTATAGCAAATTTATGGGACTGTCAGCGTGATTTTATTCTCCAAAAGGTTCGTGTTTATTTTCCAAGGGTTACAGGGTAATAACTGTAAAAAAAAAAAAAATGTTCAATGAAAAGACAGTAGTTGGAAGTCCAAAATGTATTGGGTTGCTTATTAAATGACGGGGTGTTAAACCTTCACCGTTACACAATCGACTACCAGTACGGTTCTTGAGGGGTTTGTGAGATGCAGACTACTCTGAAATCACTTAAAATCAGAAGATTAAATTTAATCAAAATCGTTGTACCCGTTTTTGAAATAAAAAATATTTGGTTTTTAATCTCTAGGGTTAGTTTTTGGCTCATACCCTTATTTCCGCCTCTGATGTAGTGTTGAGGTGGCTTCGTAGAACCATTCTCTCGCAATCTTATTCACAGACAGACCATTTTCTCAAGTTGCGTTTTTCAGGCTCTGAGCGTGGAAAAAACTCAAAATTTTTTTTAAATATTAGCAAACTTTATTGTCTTACGGGACATTATAGTTGTGCACACCTCTTAATATAGTAAGGCCTTCACTTAATTTACATTACATGTGCATGTAGGTGCAATCCAATAATTGTCCTATCTATGATTGGAATATTTAATTAACATCAACTGATCATGTTAGTAATAATATGATAATAATAGCTTAAAGTTAGTATCCCAGAAACACAGAGTTGAATTGATAATGATAAATCTAGCCTTATTGATAATATCACAAAATTGTATGTTTTTAAGTGCTTACTGGGTTGAGAGCATCTTGTAGTCGCTTTCTTTTCAGACATTGGTGGGATGGTGGTGGAGGGGACTGTTGAGCTATTTCTTGTATTAACATATTTGGATGATGAGTCATAGAGGAGTGCAGCTGATGGTAGTCAATTCTTGTGACTTCTTCTGCCAGTGGAAGGTGTGAATCTGAGTGTAGAACGTAGTTCCGAACGTATCAAGGCGATCCAGTAATCATTCTCATGATTTTATTTTGTATAATTTGTACCCTCTTGATGCGTGTTTTTGCGGTAGAACCCCATGTCACATGAATATTGCACAACAGGGCGGATCAACATGATGCCGAGAAGACGGTTGAGCTGTAAAGATAGGGGTGATCGGTCATGTAAGAGCAACTTGAGCTGGGGTGTTTTTGAATGACACCTAGACACCAGTTCGTGTATATGGTGAGTCCAAGTTAATTTTGGATCAAGAGTGAGAGCTAGGTATCCCACACGATAGCTGAGGGGGATGGGGGTGGTGTTGAGACTGAGCATCGGAGTCCTAACGTTTTTTCAGTTCGTGAATGTTGATAGTGCTGATTTTCTTGCGTTTGTAGTAACTCGCCATTTGTCGCACCATGAATCAACTTTGCATAGAAACGCCTGCAGGCTGTACTTTGCCTTATCACATGCATCTTCGGTACAGAGGGCCGCTATTGGGCAATGGGGGTGATGGGAAGTCACTTGAGTATATGTAAGATACAGGATGAGTCCTGAGACACTGCCCTGTGGCACTCCTGCTCTGATAGCTCTGGAAGAAAACAATCCATTGCCGCATTTCACTGAAAACGATAGGCCTGTTGGGTAACATTGGATGAGCGGATAATGCGCTGCTATCAGGTAAATAAGGTTTCACTTTATAAAGCAATCCTGCGAGACATACCCTATCAAAGGCTTTTTGTCATAACTTTCCTTCTACTTGATGGGGCTATGTGAAGTAACAAGAATTAATTTCGTAAAAGTTAATCTAATTGACCTTGCAATTGCTTACTCTGCATTCCTTCCTCAGGACACTGCTACTGACATATGGTACAGGTTCCTTTCTCTTCTACCTCTGCCACCGGCGGAAAAACGGAGGAGCAACGACCTCAACATGAGTGTCGTGCTGTTCAAAATAACGCCCGAGGAAATCGTTGACGTGTACAAGGAAAATGTAGATTTGACCAGCGACCGAGTGGCCATATTTATTCGAGACATCAACCACTCTAGTATTGGAGGCAGGTGAGTGCACAATATCTCTTTGTTACATTGGCGTTCCTTCTTATTTCTTTTTTTTTAGTATGATTCCTCGTTCACTTGCATGTTTCGTGTTTAGTGTGTTCCAGAACTCATGCAAAACTAAATAACTCAAAACGTCTAGTGCTCACTGCACTCTTCTTACACTCCCCTAAACTCTCATTTCTGTATAACTATCATGAAATCAACACAGATGAGGCTTTCACTTTTTTTTTCATCAAGAGTTCCTCAAAACCCGCCTTCCTAGTTCCTCTTGTATGGAAGCTTGATAACCAACTTTGCCGCTCTTCCTGATCATCCTTAAGACGGCGGCAGTTCGCACCTCAACTGAGACTATGAGCTGCTTGCTTCCCTCATCATTGGAGAGACGCCAAATGCAAGACAGCTAGATGGTCTCTGCCCCAAACCAGTAGTGTCTCGTGCCACACACTTATTTTAAAAAATGACTGCATTTCCTACTTAAGACAGAAAAGCTTATTAAGCTTATCAGGCAGTACCCTCTGATATACGATGTAATTAAGTTGAATATAATTCGTTAGTAGGTAATCTTTTTTTAGATTTGTAATAACTTGAGAACAAGTCGTGGCCTTCTTCTCCCTCCAATGGTAACTCGTGTTACTTGCCATTTCATTACAGTGTAAATTGATGCCTCAGTCAACACAATTACACAACTGACTTCATTGACAGACTACGATACTGAATGAATGGCCCCAGTCTCTAGTCTCAGTCGTGGTGCGAACTGCCTCCTCTACTGATGCCAACTTGCAGTCCAGTCAAGTCGGCTAATTCATTCAAGGGGAAAATTAAATAGCCATCCATCAATACATTTTGGTACGTTGAGAAGCAAGTTACGTACTTAGGAGTCAGTATAGGTTAGAGGTAACGTTCCAACTTTTAGCTAGGCCAGTTGGAGTGTGTGCCACCTGCTATACCTCAACAGTTCTGGAGTCGATGGATGAAGAGCTAGTGCCAGGGCTCTTGCGTAATAGGGAAATGTCAACCTCCATGACTATTGACTGATATAGATCTCGTACGAGGGTTCAGGGACAGTCATTTGATAAGGCTGTTTGACAGTCATTGTGAAATCACTATTGGTGGTCTAGGGTTCACTGTTCTTATGTGCTTATAGTGTTACTTTTATTCGTGGCCTGACACCCTAAATAAATTCTCAAGTTATATTCTGAAAAGTTGGCTGTTTTTTTTTGTTTTTTTTTTCGTCCCTTGCTTTCATTCACTTCGCATTCGTTGCCACTCTTTTCAATAACTGACGAGCTTTGTAGTGTGTTGGACTTTTTTCACTTCTCTGCCAATCACTGGGAGACGCTGTTAACAACTAGATGAACCCTGTAACTGGAATATGTCCTTCATTGACATTTGCTTGGTGGGTTTGGTGTTTTGAAGGTGGAGCCCAGTGCATTCCTCTGTTGTTGGCCATTTTAAACGAGTTCTGGAACCCGTAGATGTTGTTGTTGCATGGTTCACTTTCTTTTTCATTGTTTCGTAGAATTGGTTTGTGTTCGTAATCATTTTAACAAAGGATTTGTTGTGAGAAGAGCGCGTTTCTTACAAATACTGTTATTTTTGTTTCCTTTGGTTCTGTTGTAATATTGTGAGAGGATTACTTTCAACTACAGATTGTTGCACGTTACATTTACAGGTTGACCGTACCGCTTCAGATGGCTCATTATCCTGCAGGCCAAGTGCCTAGCGTCCCAACCCTCCCAACCTCTTCCATAACACCTAACCACTCCTTCTGTTATGCTCTTAATGTCGAACCTAATCCTAACCAAAGAGAGCTGTATTTTGTGAATCCTCCTATCACCAATAAACCTCTATCCACTTTCCCTAATCACTTGTTCGGTTTACAACCAATTGTGCGGTTTCCAAGTGATTTTCCAGGTGGAGGCTTTCGACAGAGCGTTCGAAACTCCATAGAAAATCGGAATTCCACTGAGTGGCATCTTGAGTCCTCGAGTTCAGTGCACAGTCAATTTAAGACTGACAGAAGGCTTCCTGGGAACCCAAGAGGTGCAACAAATAGGGATATTGCTGAGTTATCTGAAGTGTCTTCCTCATCTGTTAGCTCAACCCTCAGACCAGAAAAAGCGCTATTAAGTGATCAAAGTGCCAAGATTGATCCATTGTGTTTTGGTTTCACCACATGTACTGACAAAGGTGAGTTAGATCACTCTGATCTCCAAAAGGCAACTTTGGAGCCTTCTGTGTCTACGAAATCCACAACGTGTGGCTCTGGGAAGCCCCTCTTCGATGACTCAACCTCCAGAGTCAGTTGTGACATTAATCCGTTGGACTATGGATTTATCTTGTCCGAAAAACAATTTTTGCCTGATACCGACAACGTAATGTTGGAACTTGGCAGTCCTAATTCATCTCCAATTTCTCCAAAATCCGCCAATATGGCGGATGGGTCCTCAAAGCCCCTCCAAGATCACTCAATTATTGGAGCAAATCCTGATGCTGATCCGTTGCTTTTTGGTTTCGTTGAGTCAGAAATAGATGCCCCTGATACGCTTACTAAAACCACGAATTCTAAATCATCTGCTTTTCTCTCGAAGCCAACAAAAAGGCTCTTTGATTTAGGAAGCGATGGTTCGATTGACTGTGACAGTGTGGGAATTGATTGCATGAAGCCTTTAAACCAAGAAATCAACACAAGACTAGTTTCTAAAACCACATCGCAATGCTCTACTTCATCAGTGTGCAGCCCGTATCATAGTTCTGTGGGCTCTGGCAACTCTCGAATTGATCCTAGTATTAGCCTTTTTTCTGCTAGTTCCACCTGCCTTGACGCCAAACATAAGGTTAATCATTCACTGATAGGCTGCAACCTCGAGAAAAGCTCCACAAAACTTGACGGGAAATCGGCCACTTGCTTTCCTTCTCCTCAGTCAGTAACGCCCATTCAGAGGCCACATCATCTGAGCAAGGAAGAACCAAATGCTTGTAACAATTCTGCCAATCGTGTTTGCAACTTCAATGTGAGCCCTATAAGTGAAGCAGACATTGGCTATTGCTCTTCAAAGTTCACCGCCGTCAAAGACAGCGCGTGTGAACCACCATTGCAAAATTATCAGAAAGCTTCAGTTAGTAACTCGCAACAGCCTCGAGAACCTAAGGAGAGCCCATTCTATTCAAAAGCTTATGAAACTCCTGCAGCATTTACTAATGCTTCACGTACGGTGCATGTACCAGGTGGTGCATGGAACACTTTACCTGGTAGGCCTTTGTTGTATCACCCAACTCCTGGGCCTTTCCATCCGGCACCTGCCGCTCCTTTAAATGCTATGCCAGGTATGCACAGTATTAGGGGCACGTGGAATCAGCCAGTCAGCTCTATGTATTTTGGTCCTCCCAATACTGCAAATTGGACACAAAGGCTTGATATGACTTTTCCGAGTGGTTCAAGTTGCGCTCCACCTTCCCATGCGGTCAATTTCCCACTATTATACGCAATGAACTCTCTGAATGCTGGCTGTAGTCCTTACGGTAGTCAGTCACCTATGGGATACCCTAATGCCTCACATAGACCTTGTCATCCAGGAAAGGACTCATTTAGAAACTCAAATGAACAAATACCTACTAATAGTTCATCCAAAGCTCATCCGTTGACATGCCCATCCACACCTGGCGTTATGAATGACTTGGAAATGGGCCCGCGCAACCCTATGAGTAACATCCGCCCTGCCAACTCCATCAGTGGCGTTGGGCATCCCAGTATGGAATCAAGGATTGCTCCAAATATCCTGGTTGGAGGTCTCGCCAATTGTTTCCAAAGACCACAGGGGCTAGCCTTAGGTCATATGAATTACCATGAAGGTCAAAGTTTGTTTTATGTCACCAGTAGGCCTCAAGCCACTCAGGACACCTTCCAACCGCTGGCTGTTCATGTTAACTCTTATCAACACTTTTCGAACCTTAATAAGTTGAATCCGCCCTCAATGTTCCCATTCAATCCACACAATATGTATCCTCGTCCCAATGTACCTCTCAATTATTCCCAGTTACCTCCTAGACCTCAATTTATTCCCTGGAATAGGCAGAGCTCATTTCCTGGTCCTGGTTATATGACACAGACTAGCCCTGCAGTTCTGATACCTCTGAACAATGCTGGACTTTCGAAATCCCCTCGGCACGATATCAATTATACAGGCACCAAACAGGGCCAATGCCCCAGAGCTGGCACCAACACAAATTCTGATGTGTACAGCCCACCCATAAAATCTATAATCGAAATCGTCTTTCCCAAAGTTGCTTGTAAGAAAACTCGAGGGAAAGTTGTTCAAAAACGGGCTTCTTCTAAAAAACCTATTCAAATCAGCGTCACCATCGTTGATCCAAAACATGCAGAAGAGATGGGCAATTTGATTGAAACCCTAGAAGCTCTTACAAGTGTCAATAACTCCAATCCTTGTCGCTTCGAGTTATTGATCAAATCGTGTCAAACTAGAAGCGCCCTTCGTGGGAGCAGGCTTCCCCCTTACCAGCGTCAAGTGAACTGTGGACCTCCAGATGCAAGTAGGTTCTTGTCTCCTGCCTCGAATCCACCTCC
The DNA here is from genome assembly GCA_020466155.1 of Pachypeltis micranthus. Lineage (NCBI taxonomy): Eukaryota > Metazoa > Arthropoda > Insecta > Hemiptera > Miridae > Pachypeltis > Pachypeltis micranthus. The sequence continues at coordinate 47,546,643 of CM035770.1, read as the reverse complement.
ATTTCGGTCACTTTCCACTCCTCAGTGGTTTTGCCCTTTAGGCCCGAACCGAGATTTAAAACACAAGTAAGTACATCAAACTATTCAAAGTAAAGTGGTAAGGGGAGTACGTGTACAGTCATACCTGTATGTGGATGTATAATGTGGTGGGGGTTGACAACTGAAGCCAGGAAACTCAGGTTAAGTGTTGCTTGCTTTGTAGATTTCAAGCAATTCTCAGTCTGTTGGTGCTAATTCATAAATGGAGCTTCACTCTTGCAGAAAGATGATTCTCAGCATTCATAAGACGCATTGCGTCACACAGATTGTCACTGGTAATCGAGGTGCAGCTAGGCAGCGCTCTTGGTGTATAAAACACGTACTTGTGAAAGGGGAAGGCTTAAAGTGTCAAAGCTAGGGGTGAGGAAAACTGAAAAACGAGTCGAGACCGATTCTCGGTCCTGTGAGCTTTTTCGATTTTTGTTGGGAAAAAATGTTGCCTTTTGGACTAATTGCCAAATTGCTTTTTGGCAATTGAAATGAGCCATTGGGAAGGACTCCCAAGCTGAGGCAGTTTGAAGGAAAGCTGTAGGAAAAGTTGACTTTTTTACGCAGCTTTCGTCATCGGTTTCGCCAAACAGATTTACAAGCAATAAGCGGTTTAAGTGTGAGGAACCTTCTAGCCTCTGCTCATGTCCTGGAGTGCTACTGGAAAGCATTTGTGAGTGGGCACAATTTTCGACGAATTTTTAACGATTTTGTATGCATGAGTAGCTGAAGCTGTCAACAGTCGCTTGCAAACATTCCTAAATGTCAGTTGGCTTCTAGGACTATCGAAACATCCCGATTACAGTTCCATATTTCAGAAACCTCCCAATGCAGAATTGTAGATTTTTAGACGAAGGATAGTCAACTAATAAAATTAATACTCAAACATTTCGGGGGACAAACCCCTTGATGTGATATCTTGTAACTTTCGTAGTTTCGCTCATGGTGATGAAATTTGATTAAAGCCCCACTGTCACTGCAACTTTCATCGAATGTTGAAAACAGAGCACAAAACGAGGGTCAGCTTGAGTATTATTTGTGCATGATTTTTTGTGGATTTCCTTACCAAGGCGGGAGTTATTACACAATTCATTATTTGTTAGTATTCTAGTGATTTCTCCATTGGGAGGGAGGTAAATATGACTTTCTTCGCACTTGAAAGGTTTTTTTCAACATTTTAAGCGCAATCCCTTGATACACAGAATTTAATTATCGCTACTTCAGTAATGATGTATTTTTTTTTAGAACGAAACTGGACAGCGAATTGGAATCGTTATGTTTGAGGCTCAACTCTCCGTATTTGTTGAAGCCGATTGGGGAAATGGCTTACGCAAAAGACTGCGCGTACGAGCATTACCAATTGTTGAAGTTCAAAGAAGAAGCTCTGGCGGACTTAATTGCGGAAACAAACATAGTAGCGGATCGACGCGCTTTCATTTCTACGGTTTGTGCGCCTTCTTGTGAATATTGGTAGTTTAGGTTTTTCGTTGAGTTATTCGCGTAAAGCAATGGAAACCCTGCAAAGCAACTATAGACTGCTAAGGTGCATTCAATTTTACCCTTTCCCAGATAGATTCCGTTTTTACCGTTCTTATACTACGAAGTAGGAAGAAGAGTTATGTAATCGACTAAAAAATATTTGGTGCGTAGCAACACACGACTTTCCGCTACCCCCGTAAATAGGACGACCTGCTACATATACGAGCGCTATATCTTCGTTCAACGCATTCCTACGGAAACTTTTGAGAAACTTTATGTAGGTACTAGTCAGTTACGAGTACTCAGTAAGTTTCATCGAAATCGTTAGTCGTTTTTGCAAATATTGGAAAACCGATCAATTATATTCGACAAATCTCGTTTTCCGAGTTATTCTGGTTTACATTTCCGTTTAACAGACAGATACAGAAATAGCAAAATGTGGGTATAGGGTGCTAGAAGACACTGAGTAAGATTGATCAAATGCAGTGATGATGTTACTATGTAAATTGTGAAAATGTTCACAAAACATTATTTCTACACATTTTGGTTTTTATCTCTGTTCAATGGACTGTCTGAATAACATTTATTGAGAACGATGTAGAGGTATAGGTAATGATTGTTTAAAGTCATCCTATGAGTTTAATGAAAACGGTTTGTGTTGTTTTAACAAAAAGTGAACGAGAACCGGTTTTGGCTTAATAGGCCTATATCTACGTTCGCCGAATTTTCATGGATCTCCATGGCAGAAGAAAAGTTGGGTACTAACTAGTAGAAGATAATTTGAAAGTTAAATCAAAATATTTTCAGTTGTTTTTCTCAGATCTGAAAAAACCCCAACTTTTTCTTCTTTATTTTTGACACTATTACAATACTAACCTTACTCTTTGGGTTGTGGAAATTTAACACATTTTGAGTTATGTTTCAAGGCCTTAGTGTCTGAAAGCCGTTTTCCTTTGTGGAATGGTCAGTGTGTGTAATGTATACTCTGGGGGGTAGCGATCTAGCAGGTTGAGATATCTGGGAATGGCAATAGGGTGTGGTGATTGGAAGGGGAATCTCTGTCTCCTATACTTTCCAATCGTGTGATTGACACTATGCTGGATAAGCTGCTTCGGGAAGTAGGGTATGCCTTCACAGATCGTTTCGTCCTCTTGTAGGTACCTTGCATGGCTTTTAGATCACCCTAGACAAGTTTGTAAGGATGCTAGGCATGTGTGGTTTGGGGATGAATCCAGAGAAGTGCGACTCAGTCGGTGCAATGCCATCCTATCGAGGTTTCAGCTGGAAGGTCGTCAAAGACAATACTCAGTTCCGAGCTAGAGGCGCCCTAAAGATGTGGCTGTACCTTGAGATCGAGTTTCTCCGTGCAGCCTCCTCGTGAGCAGTTGACAGATGGGACCTGACTCCCTCTACTCTTCTGCATGAGTGGAGTTGGCATCGAAGGGTGTTCATAGAAGGGATTACCAGCACTTTAACGCTGTTCATGTAGCATCACTGCCTACAGCGATGAGGTGTTCAAGAGATGGTTATGCCTGTGGTAAGCAGTTTGAGTCGCTGAATCATGTGGTGCAGGTATTTTCGCGTATTCATGGGGGCTGCGTCAAGTGTCATGACGAGGTCTGCAAACAGGTGGTTGGAGCGTTGTTATCTCTGTGCTGGAAAGAGAGAGAGCACTACCGGGTTGTCCCTGGAAAAGGGCTGAGGCCTAACATCGTCGCTGTTGGTCCCAACCAGTCTGCAGTGATCCTGGATGTTGAGGTAGTATCTGGGACTGGGATGTTTCACTAACTTGGCAAGCCAAGAGGCGCAAATATGACAAGACCGATCTTTACCGTGTCCGAAGCTCATTGAGTCATATAGTTGACATCCAAATTATGACGCTGTAACACATTAAACCTAAAGTAAATGGAAATTTGTCATCTGTTAACTGTATCTGCTAACTTGTGGAAGAGACACAATTCTATGTGTACAACTAGTATCGCATCTGTAATTTATTTTAAAAATACATTTGATTGTTAGTTCTCCACGATTTTCGCTTGGAAAGAAATTGGCAAAAAGAAGGAGCTGTTGGTGCAAAAGGTGTCTGAAGAGACCATGTCTTTGTACCCCGAATATTCGAAGAAAATGACCATTTTGAGGAGGATGAATTACGTCGTGAACGATTCAGGTGAGCGAATGCCGTAACATTCACGCACTTGTACACATTCTAAATGTTCCTAACCAGGTTTTTTTGTGTACGTTTTTAAATGCCGAAACAAGCGATTCAAATCGGCAGCCCATTTTAGTTATGTACACCCCCCCCCCCCAATACTTCCCCAACCGGCTGTTATGAGGAGTCATGAGCCAAAATACTTCAGAACACGGAAAACAATTACTGTGGGACGTGTTAACTGAGGACGTTGTCTCATAAATTAGTGAGAATTGGAGAAGCAGGTTGGAGGTTGCCAACTTACTAGGAGAATGATGATGAGATGAGGGCTCTTCCCCAAGGTCGTACGTACGGTACCTCTGTTATCCTGGCTCAGGTTTTGATGCAGCAGTCGCCTGATTTAGACTCCCACTTTCCCTTAATCTTCGAGAAGCCCCTTTGAGGATGGATTTGAGAACTCACTCTGCTCTCTAGCAAATGCTAGAGAGCAGAGTGCAATGTATTTACGTTGCAGTGCTCTTCAAAAATGGCACTGAATCCAATTCTATCATGAAGCGCAGGACCCCCATGTACCCTTTCGATCTCCATGTTTGAGCTTCAATATCTACTTTTCAGCTGCCATACATCGCTTTTATTCGTCTAAATTACCTTCAAATTGAAATGTCCGAATTTGTTCACTAGGATTTTTCAAAGTTGTGCACCAAAGTTAACCCCATCCCGCGTTATACGTAATAATAAGTAAATAATTTATATTTTCAGTGCAAATGAAAGGTTATATGGCAGCCAGAATTAGCAAATACGAAGTCGTTGTCACTGAAATACTGCTGAGGAACGTCATTCAAAACTTAACTCCAGAAGAGGTTTGTTTCGTTACTCCGAACTATTTTTACTTGTTTATTTAGCACAGTTGTTACTGCAATATTTTGTCATCAGGTGGCGGGACTAATGTCCTTCATAGTGTTCCAACCTCGATCAATTCAACTCAATCCAAAGGCTGAGGAGGAAGAAGAAGTCAAACCCCCCAGCATTGTCGAAAGTCTTCCAGCTTTGCAAGAGGTGAGAATGGTTGGACGAACGAAAAAGAGCATCACGTACTAAGTAACGCAGTTCTAAATAGACAGTGGAGCAGTGCTGAGAAAAGGTTTATTGGCTTACTTTGCTTTCAGGACGCCTACTTTCTAATCAATGAGTTTTCAACCCCTCTGGTGACGTGTAGTAGTTATTTGACAAGCTTAGGCCCAATCAGACAAGTGGAATGGTTGGAGCCATCTGCTCAAAGTACATTGACCGCAGACTTGTAGCGTCTCACAACTATATGACAAGGCTGTGCAACAGAAACTATAGAGGCTGTACAGGATTTGAAATTGGGTTTTCAACTGAGTGCTAGGAAACCTCTGGTGAAAATAAAAATGATGTCATGTAACACAAACTTGACTCGGAAAACCAAATAAATAAAATCTATTAGATTGAAAAAAAAACTCCCTCCCATTTAATGAATTGAGAAAAATAAATGGCTCTTTATGTACCAACGTGAACATATTATTGCCTGGAGTGAAATGGGAACACAAAAAATGGAAATGATGTGCACTGAGTTTCTCAATTAACAGTCAGTCAAATAAACTTCACTCTGGTCAGTATGTGATTAACAACAATCTGCTCTCCCAAAGCAACTCGTAAGTAACAATGCTTGAGCAATGGAGCATCATTGGCAGTTTCAACTGTGTATCCCCCTCACATAATGTCATCTGCTTCGGTTGCTTCTATTCCTCCATTATTTGTATCTAGTCCCCATTCCTGATCGATCTTGTCCCATTCCGTATCGAGGGTGTAACCCCATTGCCTTTTAGTGTTGGCCAATCATGGGAAGTTTTGATGCTGGAAAAACGTCGTCGAATATATTCCTCTCATCTTATTAGTAAACTGGAAGGGTCAAACATGTTGAAGAACAACGGACAGTTGACTCACTTGAGTTACTATTGTCTTCTATTTGAAACTTATAGTTGAAAGAATGAGTTCACAAAGATGATGTTTTATTTTGTAGGCAATTGCTAGCACCAAAGCGATTATCGAGGAAATCTTGCAGGAAGAGAGCACCGAAGGGTTGACTTCAGAAGAATTGCAGAAGTTGCTTGAAGCATTTGGGCTCACTGACATAATGTACTCGTGGGCTAAGCAAAAGGTAGGTATTATTTGCTGCCTTGTATCGAATTGAAGTTTCTGCTTTAGCTTTGCTACATCCTATTTATTAAGTCCATCGTGTAAGTTTTGTAACAGCCACAGGTTCTTGGGAGTACATCAACATCCAGGACTGCTGGCCAGTAGCAAAGACGACTTTTTATTTTCTACGAATTGCGCAAATGGGCTTATCGTGTGGACGTCCTCATCCACAACCTGGAGCATCCCCCCCCCACCACAGGACCCAGGTGTTCTTATATGCGCAGTAAATTTTTTGCTGACTCCACTTCTGCCTCACAGAATCTGTAAGGCGTGCCCAGTAAACTGAACACGTGCAATTCACATACACTCCCCTCCAGACTTCCCGAATTTCCCCTCAGGAGAATTTGATGAATAGTTTTGACTACTTTGGCCGGGCACAACACGCCAACAGGCAGCTCTCTGCATCTTTTATTTGCCAATCTCCTTGTGCAGGGGTTCGTGTCCCTCTGGGATCAGTTCGATCTTCCTTTCACGAATTCGTTGGCCCCTTATTTCCTTATTCCCCGATAACCCTGATTCCAACACAAAGTCCAATTATTCCTCTCAGCCAGAGTCTGCCCATCCTTGCATTCCCAAACCAGCCCACACGAAATAGAGTACAAGACTGATGAGTTCCTGCTAATCACCATTATTCACTGCATAACACCGTACACATTATTTATACACAAGTAAGCAGTGATGGTAGTGTTTGTATAGTTCTTTATATTTTCAGTCGTTTGCCAAAGTGGTTGGTCTATCGAAATACTATCAAGAAGGAATGCTGGTGCGATGGATCCAACAGCTGGTGGAGGCTCTCAAAGAAATTGAATCTGCTGCTCGGGTTAGTTGTCATTTATTTACAAAGCACACTTAACTATTATTTATAATAATTAGGTTAGTTCCACCAGTAGATAAATTACTAAAGTTAACGTATCTGTTAGGTGATTCCATCTCCTCTGGCTGTCGAGATAGTGTGGGCGAGGGCTTTCGATGTAAAGACATCATCGTCCAGCCGTTAATTAAACACCGAAAGCGCTCACCCACAGCATTTCACGAGCCAGAGAAGTTAACTTTAGTATTATTTATAAGTTCGCAATCACAAAATTAATTAGATGAAACCAAACTGTGTAAAAACATGTCGTCGCCAACATTAAAATGCCATGTTAATGTGGCGGGTATCTTATTATCTAATAAGAAATGCAGATATTACTGAAAGGGTAATTCTGGTCGAGGAGTGGAGATTTGGAGAAGTCTGAGGACTGTTAACTAATACAGGCTACTATTACTAGTGAGGATCAAGAGCTGGTGACTAATACTGGTGAAGGTGGCTACTAATATTAGTCACAAGCTGGTGACTAATGCTTGTGAGCATCCCTACATGAGGAGCGTCAGCGCACTCCTGCTCTATGTATTACTGAGCCGTGTTTGAGCCCATTAAAACCGTCACAGATGGGCTGAAAACGCTCTAGCTTGCTCCAGCGAGACAGGCAGTATTGTCATCAGCCTACAGAACAACTTCCCACCAGGCATTGCAGATACTAGCCGTCACTCTCCCAATAGACCTCATCTTGAGCCTGGCCATGGTTAGGTCACACATCTGCATGAGGAATTTGCATGTGTACAGCGGAGCCACATAATACCTGATCCCAGAACTACTCCAACAGCCAATGCCAGAGCAGAGATTCAAGAAAGCTCAAGGTTGGGTAATAGATCAGGGACAGGCACCGGGTTGAGGGAACCACAGCCAGACATCTCCACACCATTTTGCGGTCTCTGTAAACTATCGACTCTATGATAAGCTTCTGCCAGGTCTAGGGGCATTCACCTTGCGCCTCCAATTCTTTAACAGACGCACATTCAGCTATTGCCCCAGCTATACTGGGAAGCGGAAGACGCCCACTATCTTGTCTTCAACTGCCCCCTATTAGAGGACTTACCGGTCTCCTAAATGCAGATTGTTATGAACAACAGATTCAGAAGTCTTAATGAACATTCATGTGCCACGTGGGTTTGTAAATCCCTACTTTTAGATCGTCTATAATTAATGCGTAATCTCTGTTCAGGTTATGGGGGATCCGGCAGTGCCTGAGAAAATTTTAGCAGCGATAAAGGCCATAAAACGTGGAATCGTTTTTACTCCGTCCCTGTACACAACTCTGTGAAATGATCTCATATGTTAAGACGGTTCTATTTTCAAGTGAAACAAATTTGTACTTCTATTTTTCGAGTGTCTAATAAACGTGTTTTTAACTGCTGTTTTGTTGTTGAAAAGGGAGTGAAAAAAACCCTTCAATAATTCAAAAACCCTTCAAATTTGGTGGTCTTGCACCAAACAGTTCTATTCTTCTTGCTCTTGCTATATCTTTTTTCTCCAGCGTATTGAGTACGGGAGCCTCTACCATGAGCAGGCCAGTATCGTCCTCTACTGCCGGCAACAGCTATCTGATCTAGGATGAGAACAATTAGTAGATACAGCAGGTATCGCATTGCTGGTAGGATACATAGAATCACTTTACATGCACAATTTGATAAATTTTAGAAACGTATTATAATATATGTGTAAGAGCTCCTTTAATTTATTTATTTGCATAAACGTGTTAATTTCAGATTGCTTACATTTTATTTACTACGTAATACAGTCCATTCATTTTTTTCGTTGCTATTTCTCCCTAACAATCCGAACACTGCTTTTACTCGATTGATCCATTTTTCCTAACCGCTTGAAAAATTTAGATAATGTGTCCTCGAATAAAATAAAATCTGAGTGGTGAACTCGTGCCTTTCAAGACAACAACTAAATTTACTTGTCACAAGAGTGATACGAGTATTGCACAAGGTGATCACTTCCCAGTTCAGAGATAAACGTCAGTCAACAAATGCGTTTGTGGACTAAAAGATATGAGTATCTCTCAGGCAGTTGCCGATGGGCAATATTGTGGAGCCAGCTGGCTGATAGTGAGAGTGCATAAACTTATTGCCTACAGCAAGGCTGCTCGGTGAAGCATAAAAGAGAACGGGGCAGTGTAACTAGCGAAGTCTTTGTAGGATGCTGAAGGGATTCGCGATATGGTATCGAAAGGATTACTTTCCTTAGCCCTATGAAATGAGAAGTTGAGTTATGCAATCGGCCAGGAAAAAAAGGGTTTGCTTTCTCTTCAGATTTCGACGTTTCAAGGGCTTCTGCGACTAAAAAATGGGAAAGCATGTCTGTGTGTGAAGGCAGAATCAAATCGTGTATCGAAAACGAACTATAGTTATCATATTGCGCAAAACATTTTTTCTCAAAAACGGCTCCAACTATTTTTAGTAAATTTTTACTTTCCGTTACCCGAAGGGAAGGAAAGTATAGTAATCGGCCCAAAAAAAAATTTGGGTTTTCTTCAGATCTTTACGTTTCAGACCCTACTGAGTCTAAAAAACCTAATTTCGGCACGTGGTCCGTGTGTGTATGTCACCCTGCAGTCGGGGGTCCAGAATACCGCTGACGTATTCCCTGCGTGTCGTATGAGCCGACTAAAAGGGACAGCCGGGTGGGCCCAGCTTGAAAGACAACCTCACCTCTATGAGGTCCCCGCAGGATTACATCCAACGAGGACTAACTGTGGCTGGGCGAATAATTTAGTGTAGACGCCTACTTCAACAGTCGCCACATGCAGGCCACCCCCACGATTTATACAGCACCCTTGTGGCCACAAGAAATAGGGGCTCATATTAGAAGTGTCAAGAACCTCCAGCGGGTCACCAGCTGTGCACCCCCAATAGCTGAGAGGCTTTCCTGACCCCCATCAGCTCATTCGCTCATTGGGCAGTTTTTTTTTTGAGCACAGTGGCGCTGGGCCTCCATTGGACTGCGTCCTACTGCTGTGATGGGGGGGGGGGGAGGCACACAACTTTCCTTAGCTCTACGTCAATTCACGTTGTACATTGCTAATTCTATTTAATCAATTCATTCAGTTCATTTGAACTTGGTCAAACAATACGTCACAGCAGCAGGAAGCGGTAGCGCCTACAGTTCTGGAATTTATTGTGCTGCTCATACTCATAGCAGGACCATTATTGAGCAATTGGTAAAAATAAAATTAATGAAGCTGTAAACACGAATTTTTACTTTCCTTGGCTCTACAAAGTAGAAAGGAAAGTTATGTGATCGGCTGAATAAAAAATTTTTCTTCAGATCTTTACGTTTCAGACCTTCCTGAGTCCGAAAAACAGTGTACCCTGTCGCCACACTGTGCTCACCCTGCAGTTGAAGGTCCAGAATTCCACTTCCGTACTCCCTGCGTGTACGTATGAGCCGGACTAAAAGGGACACAACTTACACTTCTTCCACATACATGACACACTGGGAACCCCCTACCTTGAGCTGAGATCGCGGAACACACCCCCTGCAGGAAGGGAGACAGAATCCTACTGCCGTATCCTCTGTGTGGCCTAAAGATCGGCCTTAAAGGGGCTTAAACTTCATGACACTGACATACACAACATATTCCAGATACAAAATACACTGCAACGGCTTGCGTGGCAGAACACATTGACTTAAAACACTCATAATGAGCGAAAGACAGTTTTGGAAGTAGCTCACTAACATCAACGAACGATCCTGTATGTACGTGCGGCCTTCGGAATGAGAAGGGGGAAAAACCAGGTTTGAGCGTTCCTGGGGCAGCTGATAGCGTGTGTCCCGCTCACCACATCACCAGTGGCCGAGGGCTGACTCTGAGCAGCAGCTGAAAAATCCCTCATGCGTCTTAGTCCCGGTGGGTGGCCGGACTGGCAGCTGCAGCGCATGTGGGGGCCTCCCTTTGACCCTCAACGGACCAGCGAAAGGGGCTAGAATCAATATGCCTGAGGGGGAGCTTCCAGGACAGATCTGTTTCTTTATTTCATGACTGTACCTAAACCCTCGACGAGGGTTATATCAGTCATAGAAGGCGGTTTCGCTTAATATGCAAGAGGCCGCCTCTGCAGCATCCAATCAACTCAGACCTGTGGAGGCACGGCAGGTATGTGGTCGTTAGCCAGTCTCACCGTGAGAGCTGTTGCCCGCAGGTATTACCGCGAGGTGACCACCTGAGGAATCCCGTACCATCTGGGAGTAGTTCTTAATCTGGTTCTACCTGATCTTACTGTTTACTTGGGTGGCAAGTTTCAAAAAGGACTGATCAACTATTACCACGTTTCTTAGCCATTACCTTCTTTGCGAACTTTGCAAAATGGTTATAGGCTTTCTTTGTAGCAGTCAAAGCTGCTAAGTTCGTTTGCCCTCTCAACAACCGTCGCTCACTGTTGTAGAAACTACAGTGGAGCAGCATATGGTTTCTTGTTTCTCCGCGCACTGGAGGCACAAGACGCATAATGGAGAGTCTTTCAGAGAAAAGAAGTGGAGCCGCCGCATTGAAGTCACCATGTCCCGTGAGGAACTGGCTCGTCCAGTGGTCTGGCTCAACCCATTTTCTAGAAAGACGTTCACGGATGTTGGGGAAGAACTCATACGTATCACGTCCCTTTGACGAGGATTCCCATCTCGCTTGCCATTTCTCTAGAGCCCATTCATCGATGGCGTGCAAGTTTCTGTTCTGTGGTGAGATCCGCACGGAGTTCAGCCCAAAGTGGGGAAGCTCCCGTTTCACTCCACTTCAGTCAATCATGCACTCAACAGCCAAATCAACTGGTAACTGACCAGTGATCACCTGGAGTGCTTCCGCTGATACAGTCTTGTAGGCCTTGGTGATCCACAGGAGCGGTTTCTGGGATTGGGCCAATAGTCTCTTTTGATTGACTGTTAGTTTTCTACCCCAGACAACAGGGCAGTAGGCAATTACACCTAAATAGATGTCCTTATACATGTGGCTGGTGTCGGTGTAACACAGACCCCAAGTCGCCTTAGTAATGGCACGCAGTGAGGCAAACCTTGCAATGGTAGTGCCTTTAAGGGACTGGAGGTGTTGGCTGAAACCCCACCTCTCACCTATATTCACTCCTAAATACTTGACGTGCTTTTCAAGAAGGAGCCTGTGGCCGCCAAAGCCCATTGTGGGTGGATTATTCACTTTCCTTCAAGAGGATTAGCTGGGTTTTTCCTCAGCCACCTGCATCTTGGACGTGCTCGCACCATTGGCTGACAGTGCGGAGCACGTGGTGGGTTTTTTCTTCAATTTGGCGGACTGACTCTGCAAAGATCAGCACAGTCAAGTCATCCACATAGGCGTACGGCTCGCAGTCAGTCTCCATGAGTTTCCTGAGAAGACCTTCGAAGAAGGCATTCCAGAGTGCTGGTCCTAGGACCGAGCCCTGTGGGCACCCCTTCTCAATCTTTTCTCCGGACGGAGACATGCCTACTTTCGATCGTAGCAGTTCTGTCTGTCAGGTAACTTCTGACGAGTGAGTACAGGTTGCGGGGATTCCCCTACCTCTGAGTTCCACATGAGCGCTGGCCACCAAAGGTTGTCAAACGCCCTCTGATGTCAATCAGAACTGCTACGACGTACTTAGCCGGTGCCAGCAGGGGAAACACGCCGGATCTCGACAATGACATCCGCGTGGACCTTCCTTTGGTACACCCGTATTGCCTGCCTGTGAGGTTGCGGCCAAAGACTCCTTCGAGGGACTGCAACATCAAGATTTCTAGTGTTTTGCCTAATATGGAAAGAAGGCCGAGTGGTCTCCATGATCGCGGGTTCGACTGGGATTGCGGTCGCCTCCCTTTGAAGAGTGACAACGCGCGCAGTCTTCCACTGAGTGGGGAACTGTCCGACACCTGCAGACAGTCATTAAATAAATTAAGGAGGCCGCTGGAGATTGTCCGCTCAGCCTTCCTTAGCATATTGCTTTCTATTTTATCTGGCCCAGGAGATTTGCTGGGCTTTAAGGTCGCAAGGGCCCCGCCGAGGTCGCCTGTTGTCCACAATGGGATGTCGGGCCTCGTTCGAGGGTCCATGATCAGCTCCCTTGCTGCCCTCTGGGCTTCAGTGTCTCGAGCCACGGTCATCTGGGAACGCCTTCAAGGAGGGTTTCCAGTGAGCTTTGATGCTGCAGGCCCAGCCTGACTCATTTTGCATCGCAGCTAAGACCTGCTCTACGTTAGCTTTTCCTATGGAGGACTTGTAGTGTCTCCCCAGGGGTTCTCAGAGCTCCGCCTACGAAATTTCGCCAGCCTTGCCGTTTGGCTCTGATGGCGCGTGAAGGCCTTCTTCTTCTGGATGAAGGCAGTTCGAGTGTTGCTCTGCCATCAGGTCACGAGTGTTTTGGCACATCTCTTCCAGCTCTATTTGCACTTTGCTTGAGGGGATTTAGTTCCTCAGTCCACCATGGGACTTTGATCGCCCTGTGCTTCTGTTGGCCAAGTACAGAGAGCCCAGCAGAGTGCAGCGCTGTGGTAATATGTCCACTTTGCTGTCCACCTCTCTTCAGGTGTGTATGCTTGCGCTATTAGGTCGTGTCTCGCACGCAGTTCACCTTCCAGTACCCTACAGAATTGTGGCCAATCAGCATTTTTTGTGCGGAATCGCCACGCCGTGTCTTTGCAGAGGATGTTGTCATCCAGTAATGGCAAAGTCAATAACCATGTGGTCGCTCTGCACCTGGTACGACTGCCAACCCTGCAATTTGAGTAGCAGGGTGTGAGACACGGCCGCGACATCTATACACGACCTTCCTCCCGACCATCATAGGTCGCCTCAGTCATGGGGTCGCTGACAACAATCAAGTTGTACCTGGTGAGCAGCTCTATATACGCCCACGCCCCATCCAGGGCTGGGGATCCCCCCAATGGTGATCTGGCATTTGCATCGGCACAGATCTATGCAGGGTCGTCCTGATAGGCCTGCTAGAGCGGTTCACAAGGCTGTTGGCAACTGGCGCGCCAAATTGCCTGTAAAATGATATTACAACCAGCTCAAAGCCACCGGCTCGATGAGCACAGCGCCAAGTGCTGGCTGTTCAGGTGAGTGAGTGTGAGCATGTCAATGGACGGGTCGATGCAGGCCACCGCTGCCTGGCTCCCGCTTCTGTCTCCAGCCACCACCGCGCCTGCGATCCCAGACCAAGAGTTTTGGATCCTATGCATGGTTCCTGTACATGAGAACACTGCAGCGCTTCTTGAGCGATTTTGCAGCAACTCAGCCATAACCGCCAACCCTTATTGGTGTTGTGCTGAAGGATCTGAACTGCTTTTGACTCCATTCATAATCCACTGCGTGACTCCTGGAGGGCAATCGCCGACGAATGGTACAGCGCAGTCGTGTAGAGTGTGCAACCTGTTGGATTTGCGTTCGACGCACTGGCACACTTGAGGGAGCATCACGCTTAGCCCTACTCAGATGCAAGGCGCACCAGGCGCACACAACAGGTCTTGCAATATACAGGTGGCCAGCGCTGGCATTTGTAGCACTGAGTGGGGCTTGGTACTTTCGCGCGGCACCGCTGCCAGGCTATTTGGAGGTGCCTTGCCCCCTCTAGTTTTTGTATAGGCTGGGTGATACCTCAATCACCCAATCCTTCTGTCTGCCACGCTTTTGGTGAGAGAGGCCTGACGTCCTCCGCTGCAAGCCTAACGCAGGCCAGGCTCAACAACTTGTTGGGCCAAAGTCCCTTTTTGAAGGTCAGTCCGCACGTCGCACAATAGCAGGCGTGGGAAACGACCCAGGGGCTGACGCTTGGAGCTTCAACTCCTTGTGGAAATGTGGCTCGGAGCGCCTGGCTATTTCTGGCGTTTCGCCACAATGACGGCGCCACTCCTACCGCGGTGCGGATGTCTAGCACTCGACACTTAGAGCTTGGAGGTCCAGCAGGACACACCGCATAAGCGCTTCCATTACAGGGTTGAGGGACCAGCCTTCTTCCTCACATGTCCGCTTAACCACTACCACGCTTGTCGTGGGTTTTTAGTGAGTTTGGCAAGCGCGTGGAGGCTTTTTATTTTTGCTTTTATTTTTATTTTTGCCCTTGTTATTGGGCGGAGGCGTAGGCGGGCGCTGCCTGGCCTGCTTAGGCTGGGGCCTTTTTCTGCTTCAGCCTGTGCTTCCCGGCCCCGGCAGACAATATTCAGCCTCAGCTCCATGAGGGAGAGAAGGCGCAGCAGCGGCCACTGCCGCATATGAGGGGCCTGGGGCACTACCCCGGCTCGCTGCAGCTCCTTGAGCTTGGGGGCTGGTGGCACTGGCTGCTGGGCAATTCTACGCAGCTCTTCTCACGGCAGCCGCCACAGTTTCCGCAGGAGGCAGGGCGATGTCGTTGGGGGCATTAGCTTTGATAGCCAGCTTCGAAATTTTGGAGAGGCAACTAGTTACGAGGTCCCGCATAGGTCCTGTCGCGTTGGCCCTCATCCGTGCCAGCTGGCCGTGGATGATTTGGACGTATGCGCAAATTTGCTCCATGTCCGACAGTTTAGGGTCCACGCTGTGTCGTGTGCTTGCAGTAGCCGGGTTGCCCGGGCTACTAGGGGGAGAAGGGGGAGATGAACGCGGTTTGCCCGGTTCTTTCCGCCCTTGTTTGTTTGGACGACGAGTAGATTGCTCATCGTCCGAAGAGGGAGGGGTCGAGCTTGGCGAGCCCGAGGAAGAGGCGCAGGTATACACTACACCAGTCTGCTTCTTTAATCCCCCCCCCCCCCCCCAATTAGTAAAAAACATGACAAAGTCAACTAAAACTTCAGCAGGTAATAAAAACGCCACCTGCGCCTCTTCCTCGGGCTCGCCAAGCTCGACCCCTCCCTTTTCGGACGATGAGCAACCTACTCGTCGTCCAAACAAACAAGGGCAGAAAGAACCGGGCAAACTGTGTTCTTCTCCCCCTTGTAGCCCGGGCAACCTGGCTACTACAAGCACTCGACACCCCGTGCACCCTAATCTGTCGGACATGGAGCAGATTTGTGCGTATGTCCAAATCATCCACGGCCAGCTGGCACGGATGAGGGTCAACACGACAGGACCTATGCGGGACCTCGTCACTAGTTGCCTCTCCAAAATTTCGAAGCTGGCTATCAAAGCTAATGCCCCCCCATCGACATCGCCCCCTCTGCAGGAAACTGTGGCGGCTGTCGTGAGGGAAGAGCTGCGTAGGGCATTGCCCAGCAGCCAGTGCCACCAGCCCCCCAAACTCAAGGAGCTTTAACGAGCCAGGGTAGTACCCCAGGCCCCTCATATGCGGCAGTAGCCGCTACTGCGCCTTCCTCCCTCCCTCATGGAGCTGAGGCTGAATGGCAGTCTGCCAGGGCCAGGAAGCGCAGGGGGAAGAAGCAAAAGGCCCCAACTAAGCAGGACGTGCAGGCCGAGGGCAGCGCCCCGCCTACGCCTCTGCCCAAAAATAAGGGCAAAAATAAAAATAAAAACCAAAAGAAGAAGCCTCCACCGCCTACCAAACTCCCCCCTAAAAACCCACGACAAAACGTGGTAGTGGTTAGGCGTACATGTGAGGAAGGAGAGGCTGGTCCCTCCAACCCTGATGCAATGGAAGCGCTGATGCGGGGTGTACCGGCTACGGACCTCCAAGCTCTAAGCGTCCGAGTGCTAGACATCTGCACCGCAGTAGGAGGTGGTGCCGTCATTGTGACGGAAACACCAGAAATGGCCAAGGCGCTTACGAGCCACATTTCCACGAAGAAGGAGTTAAAGCTCCAAGTGTCAGCCCCCCTGGGTCGCTCCCACGCCTGCTATTGTGTGACGTGCGGACTGACCTAAAAAAAGAGGACTTGGCCCAACAAGTTGTTGAACACAACCCTGCGTTAGGCTTGCAGCCGCAGGATGTCAGGCCCCTCTTCACCAAAAAGCGTGGCAGACAAAAGGATTGGGTGATTGAGGTATCACCCAGCCTATACAAAAAACTAGAGGGGGCAAGGCACCTCCAAATAGCCTGGCAGTGGTGCGCCATATGAAAGTACCAAGCCCACTCAGTGATACAAATGCCAGCGCTATAGCCACCTGGCAGTGGCCTGTACAAGACCTGTTGTGTGCGCCTGGTGCGCCTTGCCACATCTGAGTAAGGAATGCAAGTGTGATGCTCCCCTCAAGTGTGCCAATTGCGTCGAACGCAAAATCCAACAGATCGCACACTCTACACGAGATGCACGCTGTACAATTCGTCAGCGAGCGATTGCCCTCCAGGAGTCACGAGTGGATTATGAATAGGTCAAAAACAGTTCGAATCCTTCAGCACAACACAAATAAAGAGTTCCCCAGTTATGGCTGAGTTGCTGCAATATGCACTCAGGTAACGCTGCAGTGTTCTCGCCATACAGGAACCATACATAGGATCCAAAACTCTTGGTCTGGGATCGCAGGCACGAGTGGTGGCTGGAGCAAGAACGGGAGCCAAGGCAGCAGTGGCCTGCATTGACCCGTCCATTGACATGCTCGCACTCACTCACCTGAACAGCCAGCACTTGGCCGCTGTGCTCATCTGAGCCGGTGGCTGTGAGCTGGTTGTAATATCATTTTACAGGCAATTTGGCGCACCAGTTGCCAAAAGCCTTCAACCACTCGAGCGGGCTCTAGCAGGCCTATCAGGACGACCCTGCATAGTCTGTGCTGATGCAAATGCCAGATCACCATTGTGGAGATCCCCAACCCTGGATGGGGCGGGTGAGGCGTATATAGAGCTGCTCACCAGGTACAACTTGGTTGTTGCCAACGACCCCATGACTGAGGCGACCTATGATGGTCCGGGAGGAAGGTCGTGTATAGACGTCACAGCCGTGTCTCACACCCTGCTACTCAAAATGCAGGGTTGGCGAGACGTACCAGGTGCAACGCAGAGCGATCACATGGTTATTGACTTTGCCATCACGGATGACAACATCCTCTGCAAAGACACGCGTGATAAGCGATTCCGCACAAAAAATGCTGACTGGCCGCAATTCTGTAGGGTACTGGAAGGTGAACTGCGTGCCGCAGACACCGACCTAATAGTGCAAGCACCCACACCTGAAGAGGTGGACAGCAAAGTGGACGTATTTACCACAGCACTGCACTCTGCTGGGCTCTCCGTACTTGGCCAACAGAAGCACAGGGCGATCAAAATCCCATGGTGGACTGAAGAACTTAATCCCCTCAAGCATAGTGTAGATAGAGCCAGAAGGATGTACCAAAACACTCGTGACCCTGATGCCAGAGCAACACTCCGAACTGCCTTCATCCAAGAGAAGAAGGCCTTCCACCGCGCCATCAAACGAGCCAAACGGCAAGGCTGGCGAAATTTTGTGGAAGCGGAGAGCTCTGAGAACCCCTGGGGCAGACATAACCAGTCCTCCATTGGGAAAGCAGACGTAGAGCAGGTCATAGCTGCGATGCAAAATGATTCAGGCTGGGCCTGCAGCATCGAAAGTTCACTGGAAACCAAGTGGCGCGAGACACTGAAGCCCAGAGGGCATCCCTTGCTGATCATGGACCCTCCGAACGAGCCCGACATCCCACTGTGGACAACAGGCGACCTCGGCAGGGCCCTTGCGACCTTAAAGCCCAACAAATCTCCTGGGCCAGATAAAATAGAAAGCAATATGCTAAGGAAGGCTGAGCGGACAATCTCCAGTGGCCTCCTTAATTTATTTAATGACTGCCTGCAGGTCGGACAGTTCCCCACTCAGTGGAAGACTGCGCGTGTTGTCACTCTTCAAAAGGGAGGCGACCGCAATCAGTCGGACCCGCGATCATGGAGACCACTCAGCCTTCTTTCCATATTAGGCAAAACACTAGAAATCTTGATGTTGCTGTCCCTCGAAGAAGTCTTTGGCCGCAACCTCAGAGGCAGGCAATACGGGTGTACCAAAGGAAGGTCCACGCAGGATGTTATTGTCGAGATTCGGCGTGTTTCCCTTCTGGCACCGGCTAAGTACATCGTAGCAGTTTTGATTGACATCAGAGGAGCGTTTGACAACCTTTGGTGGCCAGCACTCCTTAATGAGCTCAAAGGTAGGGGAATCGCCCGCAACCTGTACTCGCTCGTCAAAAGTTACCTGACAGACAGAACTGCTACGATCGAAAGCAGGCATGTCTCCGTCTGGAGAAAGATTGAGAAGGGTTGCCCACAGGGCTCGGTCCTTGGACCAGCACTCTGGAATGCCTTCTTCGAAGGTCTACTCAGGGAACTCTTGGAGAGTGACTGCGAGCCCTACGCCTATGTGGATGACTTGACTGTGCTGATCTTTGCAGAGTCAGTCCGCCAAATTGAAGAAAAAACCCACCACGTGCTCCGCACTGTCAACCAATGGTGCGAGCATGTCAAGATGCAGGTTGCTGAGGAAAAAACCCAGCTAATCCTCTTGAAGGGGAAAGTGAATAATCCACCCACAATACGCTTTGGTGGCCACACGCTCCTTCTTGAAAAGCACGTCAAGTATTTAGGAGTGAAGATAGGTGAGAGGTGGAACTTCAACCAACACCTCCAGTCCCTTAAAGGCACTACCATTGCAAGGTTTGCCTCACTGCGTGCCATTCCTAAGGCCACTTGGGGTGTGTGTTACCACGACACTATCCTCATGTATAAGGCCATCTATCTAGGTGTGATTGGCTACTGCCCCGTTGTCTGGGGTAGCAAACTAACAGTCAATCAAAAGAGAGTATTGGCCCAATCCCAGAGAGCCACGCTCCTGTGGATCACCAAGGCCTACAAGACTGTATCAACAGAAGCACTCCAGGTGATCACTGGTCAGTTACCAGTTGATTTGGCTGTTGAGTGCATGGTTGACAAGTGGAGAGTGAAACGGGAGCTTCCCCCGCTTTGGGCTGAACTCCGTGCGGATCTCACCACAGAACAGAAACTTGCCGCCATCGATGAATGGGCTCTAGAGAAATGGCAAGCGAGATGGGAATCCTCGTCAAAGGGACGTGATACATATGAGTTCTTCCCCAACATCCGTGAACGTCTTTCTAGAAAATGGGTTGAGCCAGACCACTGGACGAGCCAGTTCCTCACGGGAAATGGTGACTTCAATGCGCGGCTCCACTTCTTTTCCCTGAAAGACTCTCCATTATGCACGTCTTGTGCCTCCAGTGTGGAGGAAACAAGAAACCATGTGCTGCTCCACTGTAGTTTCTACAACAGTGAGCGACGGTTGTTGGGAGGGCAAACGAACTTAGCAGCTTTGACTGCTACAAAGGAAGCCTATAACCATTTTGCAAAGTTCGCAAAGAAGGTAATGGCTAAGAAACGTGGTTATAGTTGATCAGTCCTTTTGAAACTTGCCACCCAAGTAAACAGTAAGATCAGGTAGGGAACTAGATTAAGAACTACTCCCAGATGGTACGGGATTCCTCAGGTGGTCACCTCCGCGCGGTAACACACGGGCAACAGCTCTCTACGGTGAGACTGGCTAACGACCAAATACCTGCCGTACCTCCACAGGTCTGAGTTCGGTGGATGCTGCAGGAGCCGGCCTCTTGCATATTAGCGAAACCGCAACTTCTATGACTGATATAACCCTCGTCGAGGGTTTAGGTACAGTCATCAAATAAAGAAACAGACCTGTGTGTGTATGTGTGTGTGTGTGTCTGTAGTTCGATTTGCGGGAGAACGGCTGATCCGATTGAGCTGGTTCTTTTTTTGTTTTGTTCATTATATTTCGTAGACACCAAAATAAGGTTATGGACGATTTCGGTCCATGGACAAAAATGTACCAAAAACTAGGGTTTTTCGCATTTTTCTCAAAAACGGCTCTAACGATTTTGATTAAACTTTCAAATTATCTTGTCCTAATCAATACCTAACTTTTCTTCACCATACATATCTCCATGAAAATACGGTGAACGGAGATATAGGCCTATGAACCAAAAATAGGTTTTTTACACTTGTTGGCAAAACGGTTTAAACGATTTTCACCAAACTCACAGGGTGTTTCCTAATAGTTAATACCTACATATTGTTCTCAATAAATGTTCCTCTGACAGTCCATTGAACAGAGATAAACATCAAAATGTGTCGAAAATAACGTTTTTTCGAACATTTCCGTAAATTCCAGGGTAACTTCTTCATCAGATGTGATGATTCTTAATGGAGTGTCTTTAAGTCACCCATACCCACATTTTGTACTCCGTAATTATTTCTGTATATATATGTTGAACGGAGATATAAGCCATGTTAACTCAGAAAAGGAGATTTGCCGAATAATTATTTATCGGAATTCCAATTTTCTCAAAAACGGCTCTAACGATTTCGATCAAACTTACAGAGTACTCTCAGCTAACTAGTCCCTACATTTTGTTCTCCATAAATGTTCCTGTAAAAATGCGTTGAGCGAAGATGTAGCGCCCGCATGTGTAGGTGGTGTTCGAACTTAGAGGGGTGGCGGAAAGTTGTGTGTTGCTACGCACCAGATATTTTGTATGAATTACAAACTGACTATTGATGACTGATCTGACTATTGATAACGTAATCCAATTAACTACGTATGTGGTAAGAGTTTAAAAACGCTCAATAAACTACTGTGAACAACAGCAGAAATGCCAGAACCAACGCCGTTTCACCTTTTCAGAAAATTCGATCGACATTCTCATGAACTACCTACGCACTGATTACTCAATAACAGTCATCCTACGTATAAGTAGGAGAATCTTAATAGATTTCGGAGCCTTAAGCCAAAGTCACGCTGCTTCATGTAAACAGTATTTGAGAAAAAAATTGTACTAAAATCGATTATTTGTGGAAACCTTTGGTAATTTATTGTGCTGCTCACGTAATTTTTTCACGGGTGAAAATGTGTTACCCTTACGTCATTGGGAAATGTCCACCTAATAAATCGTTTTCTTCGCTAACTGTTGTTAGTTTTGGGCCAGTTTTGCTCATACCATTATTTTGATGGTCTGTGCCATGCAGATTAAATATGAGTAGATTCGTTCCAGAAGTTCTTTTCTAATTTTGTTCACACCCACAGGCGATTTTCAGAAATTTTTTTTTTCTTTTGGTGGGGGATGCACAATCGCTTGAACGGTAAAGTTCTGTAGAGTTTTTTTCTTTTCAGCCGACCTCGTAACTTTTCTTCCTGCTTCGTAGGGCTGTGGTAAGGAAAAACTGTGTTAAGATAAACCCTTCACTGCACCGTTTTGTCTATACCCAATATTTTTTTTGAAATTGTCCAAATATAGTTTGGAGCAGTTGCCATACTCTGATTCTACTGGTTGATAAACCTAGTCTGAGGAATTACAACTTATATTTTTACAACAATTTCTAATTTGAAAGTAATGTTGGAGACCTTGAAACGGCAGAGGTAACAGTCTGCTGACTGCCTTAAAGTTAGCCCAAAGACGAGATGTAATCAATGAAATAAAAATCAAACAAAATATCTGGTGCGTTGCAACACAGAACTTTCCTTAGCTCTACGTCAGTTCACTTTGTACATGGCTAATTCAACTCACTCAATTCATTTACCACTCAGTTCATTTTAACTTGGTCAAACAACATTTCACGGCAGCATTAAGCGGTAGCGCTATAGTTCCGGAATTTATTGTGCTGCTCGTACTCATTCTAGGACCATTATTGACCAATTGGTACACAGATAATTAATGAGGCTGTAAACACAAATTTTTTGAAGAAGGATAGTAATCACTTTGGCAGAGTTATTGGGTGAAAACTTTTAGAGCTGGTAGTAAGCGAAACGGCGGTAGTTGAAACTCAGGAATTTCTGGAGTGAGCCCCATGTATCTCATGAGCGTTTTTCAACACTCACCTTATAGGTATTAGATTGGACTACAACATCAATTCTTTTTAACATTCTAATAACACTCCCGCGGAGTTTATATGGAAAATATGTTTTGATCACTATATCACTATGATAACTATAGTTAACATTCCGTGGATTTTGCCTATAACCTTATTTTTGCGTCCCATGGTAACCTGTAGGCTAGACATCAAGTTTCAGCCAATTTGGTACGGTAGTTTTCTCTAAAAACCGCTCTAAAATCGATTTCATCTAAAGTTTTGGTAATTTATTGTGCTGCTTTCGTCATTGCCCACGATTGAGAATTTTATGGTATAGTTGCCATATTGAGAGCTACCAATATAAAAAATGTTATCAAAATCGTTAGAGCCGTTTTTTGAGAAAAAAAATATTTGGTGTTTTGATCACGATGATAATTTAACTTTCGGTTGATTTTGCTCATACCCTTATTTTGGCGTCCCATGGTAAGCTGCGGAGATATGAAGTTTGAGCTGATTTGGTACGATGGTTTTCTCTAAAAATCGTTCACAGACACACATACACACTGTTCGCGCGCCTTAAGAGAAGCGGTTCACAACAAGTTGTGAACAACAAACATCTCCAACCTTTTGAGGAAGAGATGACTCACAAAAGGTTCCAGTCTTTTCTCGTCCGTTCTCTCGCCTGCCTATTTTTTCTCGCCTCAGCTCAGCCACTTCTCTCGCCTCTTTTGCCCTGGAAGCAACCTGCCTTTTTCTATCTTCCGTCGCCATTTCGGTATACCTCCTTTCCTCCTGCCATCGGAGAACGTCTTTTCAAGAGCCACCATCTCCTCCCACAAGACGCCAGTACCTTCTTTTCCGCAAATTGCGAACTTTAAATTGCCTTTTATTTTTTTTATTACATTTCGAAAAGAGCCCTAATTTATTTTATTAAGTTTCAATATTTTTTTTGTACATACATCTTTTTCTTTTAACGACAGACAACCAAAGTTCTTTCTTCCTTTAACCTTGTTTGCCATAGGTAATTGGTTACTAACAGAGCACCCCACCTATTGTGCAAACACACACCATTTTCCCAAATAGTGTTTTTCGGACTCAGGGGGATCTGAAACGTAAAGATCTGAAGAGATCTCAAAATTTTTTTTTTCAGCGGTTACATAACTTTCCGTTTTTCTTTGTAGAGCCAAGGAAAGTAAAAATCTTATGGTCTGATAAGAGGTGTCTCCGACCTATATCAATTTTGTAGGAAAAGAAGAGTGACAGAGCTTAGCGATGACAGCATTTTAGTGTTGAAAGCGAAGTTATTTTCGGTGCTCCAAGGTAGACCTGGAGGCACATAGAGAATAGATTACGCAGGTACAAGGTTGTTCGGGGATCTTAATATTTGCAGCACGGGCTGTGGAAGGAAGGGAATCCTGTTGATTCCATTACGCAAATATATTTAGCCCAACTGCGCGGTATCTTATCGCCTTCTGGTCGGCCTGAGTCACCCTCATGCGCTTAACGCCATCTCGCAATTAATCAAACACACACCCATGACCCCCGTTGACTGTGGATCGCCTCAAATGCCCGGAGTGGGGAAGCGACTCTGACAGAGAACAAGGTTCCTCAGCTCGACTCTCCAAATCGTCTCTCGCCCTCTCTCACTGAAAATCGAGTTAGTCTCGTGTCCTGTGTTGTGGAACGAACGTTCTAGTTTTGGACCTAGCGCATGGTGCCTTGTAAACATCAGGTGAGGCCTGTTGACTCTTGACGCTCGACCGTTCAATTGGTACATAAGGATTGGACCATTGATAACTTCTTGATCTTTGTACTTTCCTTGGCTCTACGAAGTTGAAAAGAAAGTTACGTAATCGGCTGAAAAAAAAGTTGAGTTCCGAACCAAATCCTCTCAAACCTAACATGTAGACCGCAGGTCACCATGGGACACCAAACTAGGGCGTGAGCGCAATCCGCCCAAAACTAACTACAGATTATAAACACCAGATTTTTTTTTCTTAAAAACGGCTCTAACGATTTTGATTATATTTTTTATATGGACAGCTGTCAATGAGCCAACTCCTTTAAAATTCCCATTCGTTAGAAAATGACGATAGTAGCACAATAAATTACCAAATGTTCCGACGAAAATCGATTTTAGCGTAGTTTTTTCCTCATAAACTCCACTGAAATGTTACTAAAATCTTCAAAAAATTGATTGGTATCAATCAACTGAGTGATACACAAATTGAGTAAGTAGAAAAAGCCATGTGTTAATTGACGTTGAGCTAAGGAAAGTTGCGTGATGCGGCACACCTGTTATTTTTATTCTTACTTTAGATCTACGGGCAACAAAGGAAAGTTGCGTAATAGGCCGCAAAATCAATTTGAGTTTTTTTGTTCAGATGTTTGCGTTTCAATGGCTTCTGGGCCTGGAAAACAGTTTAGAAAAATGGTCTGTGTGTGTCTGTGAAAGCGATTGATTAAGAAAGGACGGCTGAACGAAATCGACATACGTTTCAAATTTATCCTTCGTATCGCCATGGGGCGCCAAAATAAGTGTATGGGCGAAATCATTTTAAAACTCACTACAGTTATTCCAGCGAAAGAAACACCAAATTTTTTCAATGATTTTAAATCAGTTTTTCGTATCGACAGCTCTAAACAACATGACCGTACTATGAAATTCCCATCCGCGGGAAAATGACGAGAGCAGCACAATAAAATGTAAAACATTTCGAGATAAACCAATTTTAGTGTAGTTTTTTCTTATCAATCCATCTCTTCCGATGCTACAGAACTCAAAAAAGGTTTTATAGGCTACTTACTTAATGGTTATAAAATTATCAGGGACATTCCATGAAACTCTGGAATTATCGTTTCTTATTGTTTTTTTAGTGTTTCTCTTTTAATTCCTGAACTACATTCACGATTGTTTCCAAACCAAATATCTGGTGCGTTCAACACACAACTTTCCTTAGCTCTACAACAATTCACTTTGTACATGGCTAATTCTATTTAATCAATTCATTTATCACTCAGTTAATTTGAACTTGGTCAAGCAACGCTTTACGGCAGCAGGAAGCGGTAGCGCTTACATTTCCAGATTTTATTGTGCTGCTCGTACTCATTGCAGGACCATTATTGAGCAATTGGTACACAGATAACTGATGAGGCTGTAGACACACATTTTTTGAAGAAGGATAGTAATTACTTTTGCAGAGTTATTGGGTAAACACGTTTAGAACTGGTAGTAAGCGAAACGGCAGTAGTTGAAATTCAGGAATTTCTGGAGTGAGCCCCATGTATCTCATGAGCGTTTTTAAACACTCGCCCTTTAGGTATTGGATTGGACTACAATACCAATTTTCTTTAAATTCCTGCTAACATTCCAGCGGAGTTTATATGGAAAAACCGCGCTAAAAACACTTTTCGTTTAAAATGTTGACTATTTATTGTGCTGCTCTAGTCATTTTTCCTCGAATGGGAATTATATGGTATAGTTGCCTTATTGAGAGCTATCAATATAAAAAATTTAGTCAAAATCGTTAGAGCTGTTTTTGAGAAAAAAAATTTGGAGTTTTGATCACTATGATGACTACAGTTAACTTTCGGTGGATTTTGTCCATACCGTTATTTTTGCGTCCCATGATAACCTGTAGGCTAGACATCAAGTTTCAGCCAATTTGGTACGGTAGTTTTCTCTAAAAACCGCTCTAAAATCGATTTCCTCGAACGTTTTGGTAATTTATTGTGCTGCTCTCGTCATTTGCCCACGATTGAGAATTTTATGGTATAGTTGCCATACTAAGAGCTACCACTATACAAAATTTTATCAAAATCGTTACAGCCGTTTTTGAGAAAAAAATATTTGGTGTTTTGATCACTATGATAATTTAACTTTCGGTTGATTTTGCTCATACCCTTATTTTGGCGTCCCATGGTAACCTGCGGAGATATGGAGTTTGAGCTGATTTGGTACGATGGTTTTCTCTAAAAATCGTTCTCAGACACACATGCACACACACCATTTTCCCAAATACGTGTTTTTCGGACTCTGAAACGTAAAGATCTGAAGAAAACTCAAAATTTTTTTTTCAGTTGATTACATAACTTGCCTTTTTACTTTGTAGAGCCAAGGAAAGTAAAAACCGCCTTGAAAGTCTAAATAAATACGCAATATTTTGATTAAGGTGGAGACATGAAAAGGGGCAACGCGATAAACTTGCGTTGAATTTGCTATCAATGCTGCATTGTATTGGTTGCTATATCGATACTATATATGCTATATTGTGCTATCAAGTACATCTAAATGTTTAATGGCAGCCGAACTCACGTAGCGCCTAAGAAAATTATGTGATTTTGCCAATGTTTCACGTCAAGACTTGTCCGTTCACGTCAAGTCCTGTTCGCCTGATCCGTTTGGATCATTCCCTTCCGTTTCTACCGATGTCCCACTTCGGTTTCTTTCGCCTGACTACATTTTCCTTTGCCCGTCAAATGTGTCATTTATCCCTAACTCTCTCGCCTGGAACGGAAAGACGAATGCGAAATGAGCTTCGCTTTCCTTATATTGAGGTTAACCTGGATTCTGTACCAGGTTTGAAATTAAGTCCTCTTCCTCCAGCCTGGTCAGTCGTTTCTGGCATCAATCGCTTCTCTTTCCTCCAGTTCCTTCCATCTAGTTCCGACAGGCCGGAGAGCTTTCCTATCACTTTCTAGCAAAATTAAGCCGAGAGTTGTGCAACCACGTCTAATTGCTACTTAAGGCGCTTCACACTACTTTCCAAGCCAATTGGCTTCTCGCTCAGTTCTTTCGAAATTGGTAAAACATAACTTCGCGTTTCACATAGAAACCACCTCCACCTCTTACCACTTACATTCATTGAAAGCCAAATGCGGAGGTAATTGATGTGAATGTCAACAAGATTTTTACTTTCTTTATCTCCATGAAGTAGAAATTGAATTCTCTTCAGATCTTTACGTTTCAAGCCCTACTGAGTTCGGAAAACACTATTTGGGATTGTTGTGTGTGTGCGTGAACGCGATTGACCAAATTAGCTCAAACTTGATGTCAAGCCTTTAGGTTATCATGGGACGCCAAAATAAGGGTATGAGAAAAACTGCTAATAACTAACTATCGTCGTAATAGTGAGCACGATTTTAATTAAATTATTTGTATACACAGCTCTAAATCACACAAAAATACTATGAAATTCTCATACGTCAGAAAAGGAGGTGTATCAATAAATTACCAAACATTTCGACGGAAATCTGAGAAAAAATGAGGTGGCGTAAGAGGTACCCCAGGATTTCCGTAATTTAAACCAATCTCTACCGTTGGTCGCCAATTGGTCAATTGGAGGTTTTCTGGTTGAGGTTCCTTTGATGCGGTAGCTGCCCAGACACTTCTCATGCCGACAAAGGGGTTAGTTCTGGTTGCGAGCCCAACTACGCATTTTCCCCTCTTTCCTCCAAAATATTCCGTTGGTTTTGATCTTACCTCCCCTCTTCCCACCTCTCATCTCTGGAATTCAAAAAGGGACATTCGTGCTATGCTCTCGTTTGCTCTCACAACTGTCTCCTCTGGTACCTTTCCGCAAATTCTTTCGGCTTTTTTTCTTGTTCGTTACGTGTACAATACAGTCTTCTCTCACGCTCACCGACTTCCCTCATATTTATCAACACAGCTCTTAAGTTCCCCCTCTTGTGCGCCCAACAACCATTTCTAAACGTTTTTACATTTTATTTTATTTTATTTTCTTAATTATTGAATTAGTAGTAAAAGGGGACAAAAATTATGTAGAGCCAAGGAACATTTTGTGATGCGGCGCACCTGATGATCCAATGATCTTTACTAAACGCTCATCGTATTGGCAGCTTATTCTAGTGCTGCCTTAACTTTTAGAGAATCTCGTTCACAGACACACAGACCGTTTTCTGAAAAGTGGGGTTTTTGAACTCGGAAGCTTTTGAAAAGTAAAGATCTGAAAAATGTTCTACCGATTACTTTCCTTTCCACTACGTAGCGCTAAGTAAAGTAAAAACTAAAAAAAGTTAATTCGCATCTCAACTTGTGGTTGGGTCAGTTGAGATTAGTCCGTTTTTAACGCTCACACTTCACGTTTGGAGGCCATAGTCCTCAAAGTAGTCATTACATTCTCACGCAATCAAGTTCTCCGGCAATTATTGAGGCACACAAAATAATCTCCCCTGGTTTTCCCGGTCGTTGAACGTCCTGTATCAGAACGGCAGCGTCATTGAAGGTTTCCATCAAAACCAATTTAACTGAAAGAGGGGTTATTATTAAAACTCTCAAGGTGACATTTTGTGGCTAATTTTGAATTTCCATTTAAAAGTGTTGTCACTTGTTCCGAGGCTGACGTGTTGCCTCCAGGAACCATCTAAAATATGTCGTTCTGTGAGCGAAGTTTTTTTCTGGAAACTTATGAAATTAGTTATTTGCCGTACCTTACTAGTTTTTTTACACACTGTCAGACAATAAAGATATCTGAAATGTATGTCATACGCAACTAAATGTCTCCTGGAGTCTACTGAAGCACAATCCCATAACAGCAAGCAAGCACTTACTACGCAAGAACATAATTTTGTCGAAGAGAGATGGAACTTCTGTGTAGTATATTCGCATACTGCCCAACAGTATCCAAGCTCCTTTCTCTTATGATTTTGCAATACAATTTCCACTTTTCTTGAGATTACAACATGCTAGGGACGAGTGTCTCTGCCGTGGACTGCCAACTGCGTCCTGCACCATGCGCCGCCTGTCTGCCCACCTTAACACAGATCTATTTCCATATTAAAATAACCACTCCTTAACACTCTGAGAGAGTTATACCATGGGGGTTGCGATTTCACGAGCACGTAAGAGCCCATACACTCACGAAACTTCTAGCGAACTCAGATTTGTGGGGGTACACAGCTTGTAATTTAGCGAGCTGTTGCGTATATATTACCACGTGAAGGTACGACCCTAGGGAATCCCTACCAGGGCTTTTCCTCAGCCACTTGCAGCTAGAGGTGCTCGCACCATTGGGTGACTATTCAGAGCATTCGATGGGTTTTCGCTTCGATTAGATGAATCGACTGTGCACATACCAGGTCATCCACACAGGCGTATGTATCGTAATCTGTCTCCATATGGCTCCTGAGAATACCTTTGAAGAACACATTCCAAAGGGCTGGTCTAAGGGACTGAAAGTGGAAGGGCTGTCAACGCTGCAATGGAAGCAATATTGATAGCTGGAGGTAGATTCTCAACTCAAGCATTATGTTGGCTCTTCCGAGGTTCATTTGGAGAGCAGTCGAATGTAACTTCGGTTCATCCTTCAAAACTGAGATGTCTTTACAGAAGCTCCTTCATTTATGCGGCATTCACACGCACCAGCTTCATGGAGCTCCCTAGTTTCATTCATTATCAGAACCGCTCCTAGGCCAAAACTTCATGTCCATATCCACGCGAGGTGTTTGGAATAAAGGAAATTCCTTATTAGATCAATCCAAAACGAAACGCAATAAATTTGGAGTTAGTTAATGTTTGGCGCAGATGATTAGTTCCATTAGAGATATTGTTTAACTGAAAAGGTTTGAAGTGGCCTTATCTGGTTACCGAATAGTGGTGTCCCCCCCCCCCTGCAAATCGTTTTTAACCGCATGATAACTGCGTTCTCCCACTCAGTTGAACGCCTCATTGCAACAGGTACAACAGGTAAATAAAACTCAGGCTCCTGCATTATAGAAAACCTAATATTACCTCCTGACTGTAAATTCTCTTCAGAGTTTGCCGTTTAGAAACCACCAGAGTTATTCGATTGTCTCCACCAATTTCTGTTTAGAACGTTGAGTTCAACTTCCTTCGCGTAAATTGAGTTGAATCCCATAAAATTCTCATCTGAGGAAAAATAATGTGAGCAGCACAATAAATTATCAAGAGTTTCGAAGAAACTTTTAGAACTGGTTTTACCTTATCAATTCCGCTAAAATGATGCTGGAAAAATGGGAGTGGTAGTTCACTAAGCTAATTCTCATGCGAAAGCGTTCTACTGCAAATCGAGTTCAAAAACTTTTGCTTGGGCATACATTTGCAGGAAACATCATTTTCGTCATTTACTTCTGCAAATATAAGCGTACAGAAGAATGTCCTGGTTGTACTAGAAAAACCCGTACTTATTTTAGTAGGGAAGTGAATGATTGAGTGATTTGTTTTTACTATGACTGATAATATGTAATGACGGATATTCAAATAGAATAGAATAAATTTTAAATATGGATGTGAGTGGATCGTATCACGGTAGTTGATTCAGATACTCTGTTGCCAGGACATCTTAATTGATTCATGCTAAAAGCAGATTTTCGCGTAATAGTTGAGTGTTGATGGTGGGGGGGATGTCATCATGCCTACTCATTTCCCGTATTCTACAGAATGCGTGGAACAGTTTCCGTTATCCCCCCCCCCCCTTAAAGTGAAATCACTTTATACTCAGCTATTTCGTCCCACTTAGCTCCACCTAGAACAGTTGATTTTTGTTTTGACTCTGCAGTATGTAATTTCGTTTTGCTTTTGTTGAAAGTCTCAAATAGCGTACCGTTCCTCATTTCGAACCGACTTTAATTGGAGTCAGGTCTCTTCCCCCTTCCTCATATCACCAAATCTGGGCGTTTGACGAGGATTTCCGAAAAGTTTGATTAACTTCGTGAGGAGTCGAAAGCACGTGATCGACTCCCGATAAGGTTTAACCGAAAGTGGGAGCCATGGCGAGAAGAAAATATTTTGCGCGTGACGCGCTTTTAGATAATGCATTTGATCCACCGCTGATGTCGTTATCGTCGGTTCTCAGCCCACCGTATTTTTCATTTATATTTACGATTGTAATTTTATCGTAAAATTTCTGTTAACTCAGAACTCTGAACTAGGGTAATTGTGACTCCTTTGAAAGTCGTCGTTCTTCACACGAGTCACCTGCACATTTCTGTGTACGAAATTAGGATGCATGTTTTGCATAACATATATTCTTTGTGCACAACGTTTTTTCAATCACCTGTTGTCAGCAGCCGATTCGATATTAATTTTAATTCATCGCCGAGTCGAAAGAAGATTGCTTATTCTCTCTAATTTCATTCTCGCGTAAGTATCTACATCATTTTTGGTTTATTATTCATTCTGAATAATAACCCTATGTTTTCGGTCACGAAAATTTTTTACAACCCCCCCTCAAAATTTGATACTTTACGTTTCAAGACATGGGGATTCCAAATTTGCAATGTCCGTCCCCCGTCCCCCGTCCGTCCGGGCCGTTTTGTGCCTTTAACGTGGTCTAAAAAATCCGTTCTTTCGCACAAAAATCCCATTTGGGATCTAGTTGTGCCCGCCATCTCGGCAATCCGATCGGACGAAGCCCATGGTTGTTATGGGCCAAAAATGGTTAACAAAATTAACGAAACGCAGTATAATCGCAAATAAGTATCGTTTTCAAGGCCCGCTCGACTCGCAACGCCCTTTGGACTCACAACGTCCTGCCAATTGCTGAGCGAGGGTTCCCTGGAAGCCCCTGAAGGTTAAGGCCACTTCCTTCGCACATCCCTCAATCGGATCATAAATGCCTACAGACGTTTACGGGCGCCTGGCGTCAGGGGAATATTTAGTTTCCGTAGTTCCATTGTAGTCAGGTCATGTTTCGGATGGTTTACTAGTATTCAATGCTGAATTGAATGGGATGGGTCTCAAAGCAGTAATACTAGGTCAAGCTGTTCATGCGAATGATAAACATTTGTGTAATAATTTGCAGGGTTTTTGTGTCTGCTTGCGTCTACTTCACCATTGTATATTCTGTTATGATACCATAACTAGGTTTCGTGCTCGTTGGTAATAAATAAAGACATTGCCCTGAATTTGCATAACACGCAGTTCTGTACTTCTAGGATAGTGGGGCAAATGTACGTAGTTTTTCATTCAGATATTTCGAAGTCTGGACTTAACTACCAATTTACTTAGCCTCATTAACATGTACAGTGCTGTGATTATTGACTGACACGGTCTTTTGGGAGTCATGTGAATTCTATTGGTCAAAATTAGTTATTGCTTGATAACGATGCACATTGTGAATTCCTTTCCCACTTTTCAGGATGCTGACGACTATACTTTTAGTGGCACTGGCCGCTCTAGCCGTGTACGTGTGGAAGTACCTCAAAAATATCAATCAATACTGGAAGGAAAGAGGAGTTCCCTTCAAGGCACCGCTACCCTTCATTGGTAAATAACGTTAATATTCCTTTTACAGCTCACTTTAATTTCGGAAGTGGTGTCGGAGTGAGTTGGGTCATAAAGCTGTACACGCCAGGTGGGGTTAGGACTTGTGCGCCCTCAACCAGGCATCCTCTTCGAAATCCAGGGGTGTGAGGCAGTGAATACCGATGGTACAGCTGGGGAACTGGTGGAGCTTTCCAATTAGTCAGCTCCAGGGGGGGGGGATAGAAAATGGGGCTCATTTTTACATGGGTTATGCAACTATCCCCAGAGCTTCGGCTGAATCCCTGAGTTCATCATCATCGCTACTATTTATGGTTTGGATGCGAACTCTGCCAGTGATAGAAAACCGATTAATTACAGTAAGCGTAAGCTCATCATTTCAGTTTCTAGTCGCTTCAGTCTACAAAGTAGTTACGAAAGTCAAGTTCCTGACTGAAAATAATTGTTTTCTTCGCATCATTACATTTCAAAGGCTTCTGAGTTCACAAAATATTTCCAATGATTTGAGAAAACGGTTTGCGTGTTTGGGTACAGATTTGACCATAACAGCTCAAATTTAAGTGACACGTGCTGATTTCCTCTGATAAATCTCACTCATATGGTCATCTCACTCTGTCGGCTCTGTTACACCCTCGTCGTGCCTTCCATATCCTACAGGTTATTTTTCAATCGCCTTCCCAAGACACCTCTTGAGTCTTAATGGTATTTTCTAACCTCCGTGATGTGACTTCCCATTTTATCAGTGCTTTATTCAATATCAATCGTAAAATCTGTTCGTGTTCTACAGGAAACAATAAGAGTATGATCCTCAGAAAAGAAGGTCTGGGAGAAATCCACAGGTCCGTCTACAGGATGTTCCCCAATGAGCCGTACTACGGATTTTACGATTTTTTGAGGCCTGTTCTGGTGATTAAAGATCTGGGTAAGTAACTCCAATAGTTCAGTACTTGTTATTGAAGTTGTTGTTGTGGGTCTACAACAAACAAATTCCAAACACTGCACTTGTCTTATACTAAGTGAATGTGAACGCTTTCAGATAGACCACTGAACCTTTCAAGCCAACTAATATAGCAGTTAACCCTTCTGGAATAATTTATACTTTTTTTTGTGATTGTTAGAACGTTGACGAGTCATTCGTCACCGATCTCAATACAACAGGTCTGGTGAGTTTAATCCTCTGAAGTGACCGTTCCTAACTAATTAGTTGTGGCTGTAATGACTCATAAATGGTGACATGTACGAATATTTAGATACCTGGATGAACTAACGCCCATTACTTTTTTTTTTTTTTTTTTAACCCGAGGGCGTGGGGACAAGTCTCTTTGTCACTGCGGCCGCATATGGGCCTATTGTGACGCTGGCCCTTTCTTAGTAGGAGGCGTCGTACATACCCACCCCCCTTAGGAAGCCGAGTATGTCCTTCACCGCAGAGTCTGCTACGGTTTGGGGTTCAGTGGTCCCCTGACCAAAGTATTCAAAGCGTTTTGCTGCCAAGGCAGGGCATTCACATAGGATATGCTCTGCTGTCTCGTCCTCCTCACCGCAGAGTCTGAATTCCACCGCCTCTGAGATGCCCATCTTGTTGAGGTGATATCTGAGTGGGCAGTGCCCGGCGAGGAAGCTTATCAGTGCTCTCAGGTCTTGTCTAGAGAGTGTCAGCATCGCCTTCGCCCTTTGACAGGAAGGCGTGACAAGCCTTTTCGGCTGTCTTAGTCGTGGCTGGCGATGCCAATGGGCGCCATTTTCCTGTATCTCCCATCGAGCAACCAGACGGTTCAGGTGACTTTTCGTCAGACCCACGTGTGGTTCAGGCCCAATGGGTAGGGATTCTGTACACTTTTTCGCGAGGCGGGCAGCCTTTTCATTGCCCTCATGCCCCCTGTGAGCCGGCACCCAAATGAGGGAGAGCCTGTTACGGGCGCCGAGCTGCTTGAGCGCATGGAGGCATTCCCATGCCAGCTTAGACCTAAAACTATAGGCTACGATGGCCTTTAAGGCGGCCTGGCTGTCTGAGAAAATGTAGATCCGCTTGCCCTTGAGCCCTTTGTTCAGGATCTCTTCTGCGATCTCTTGGTTTTGCCCATTGTTCGCGGCTGCTTATTCAGTCAGCATGCTGACCTTATTCACAGCTGGCCGCAGACATAGAAATAAACGGAAAATCAAACGACTGAATTTCATATCCCTCCCCACCCCACTCGCAAAGGAAATTGCTGAAGGGAACGGCGATATAGAGCAGAAAACTATTACAACTCGTGACGTTTAGGGGAGCCGCCTCAGCGTTCTGATAGAATAAGAGAGCCCATCCAAAGTCTTGTGGATCACTAGAAATGCATTCTGTAAATATCAAGTAATAGACACTATGTCATCAAAATATCTGGATATTCGTATATGTGTCTGTTTTTTGTGTGTTTAGTACAGCAACAATTCTTCTTCTTCTTCTTAATTCGCCGTCTCCGATCGAAGGTTGGCGATCCAAATGGCTAACTCCTCCCTATCTGTAGCTGCTCTAAATATGTCTATGGACGAGCGATTATACCACCTTCGCAAGTCTTTCAGCCAAGAATTCTTCCTCCTTCCAACCGAGCGCCCTCCAGGAATTCTACCCTCAATAATCAATCTGAAGAGGCTGTATCGATCACCGTGCATCACATGACCAAAGTATCGAGTCTTCCTCTCTTTCAGCATGAGTAAAAGCTCAACAGATTTAGACATCCGTTGGAGCACCTCAACGTTTGTGATCCTGTCGGCCCACGGTATCCGCAACATGCGCCGGTATATATACATCTCGAAAGCTTCGATGCCCCTTTCGATCCCGGGATCTAGTGTCCAACTTTCGCAGCCATACAGAAGCACCGAGAACACATAACACCGAACCATCCGCATCCGAAGGACCAAGGAAAGATCTCTGCGCGTGAAGAAGTTCCTCATCTGGAAAAATGCGCTCCTAGCCATTTCAATACGCGCTCGAATCTCTTTTTTGCAGTCGCCTTGCTCATTTACTTGCGCACCGAGGTATTTATAAGAAGAAACTTGTTCGACCCGAGTTCCATTGATAGCCACACTGACCGTTTTTCGTTGCTTAGAAAAAACGAGGACCTTAGTCTTGGCTACATTCAGGGACAGCCCATTACTCTCGCTATGATGCACCACAGCATCCATAATCGCTGGAAGATCCTCTGGGCTCTCAGCAATCAACACAGTGTCGTCAGCATATCGAAGGTTATTGAGAACGACACCGTTCACCCCAACCCCCCTCTCTGGCACCTCGTCAAGAGCCTCCCGAAAAACTGTTTCGGAGTAGAGGTTAAAAAGTAAAGGAGAGAGGATACAACCCTGATGGACACGTTTTTCAATACTAATTTGTTCTGTTGTTGACTGCTCCACCTTAATCTCTGCACGCTGACGCCAATACAAATTCGAAATAATGGTTATCTCTTGCTTATCTATCCCAGTCGATTTGAGCACTTCAATCAGCTTCTCATGCTTTACACTGTCAAATGTCTTCTGATAGTCGATAAACGCTGCGTAGACATCGACATTCATGTCGCAGCATCTCTGCAATAGGACATTCAATGAAAAAAGGGCCTCTCGAGTGCCAACACCGTTTTGAAACCCAAATTGTGTCTCATCTAGCAAGAATTCACACTTTTTATAAATTCTGGTGTGAAGGATCCTTAAGAAAATCTTCAGCACGTGTGACATGAGGCTTATGAACCGATACTCATCACATTGAGATGAACTCGGCTTCTTTGGTAATGGCAAGAAAGTCGACCTGAGCCAGTCTGATGGGATTTCACCGGAATGTTAGATGTCATTAAAGAGCAATGTCAACAAATCTATACCTTCACCACCCTGATCAGCAAGCAGCTTGAGGACTTCAACATGAATCTTGTCCGGCCCAAGAGCCTTCCTATTCTTTTGGGTCTTCAAGGCGTGAGTTACCTCGCGTCTGGTAATGTCTAAACCATTTTCATTGAGGGCAACATCTGGAGAGGGAGCCACTGCAGGTCTGCCATCTTGGAAAAGCCTCCCCACGTATTCCTTCAACGCAGCTAGCTTCTCATCGACTCCCAATATGTACTGGTTCTCCTCCCCTCTTCTCTTAAGAGAACAACCTGCCGCCTTTTTTTCTTGTTCGTCATCTCCTTAACTTTTCTGTGCACGTTGAAAGAGTCAAACCTAAGCTGCAGGTCCTCTATCTCAACAATCACTACAGCAACAATTACTCCATTGTTATTCATAGCATATGAGAGTATACGGGAGTTTTTCCGACAGACCTCAGAGAAAATACCAAAGTTCTGGATGTTCTTCAGAAAAGTTGCTAATTCTTGGAAAGGGAGGAGGGCTGCTGAAAGTGTTATTCGTTAGTTTGGGATTAGTAGAAGTGAATGCCAACAATGTCTTGGATAAAAATTGTAGTCGAAGATTTCCTGGGTCCTGTAGTTAGATATTGTTATATAACCTAATTAAACGTTAAATGAGCATGCGTAAGTGTTTAATAAGAAGTGGTCAACTAAGGGATGGAACAGTGTTTGATAAGTAATGTTCAATGAGCATTCAATGAGCAATGGATGAAGAATAAACCGTGTCGTTGGCTTCAATCGAATACCAGCGGCAGAAGCTGAAGTACCTACTTTTGCATTCATCTAACAACGACTTTTTTCAGAGCTTGTCGAGCAGATACTAGTCAAAGACTTCCATCATTTCATGGACCATGGTTTCATCCAGAACGACGCAGAGATTCGTCCAACAGACACCAACCTTTTCAACTTGAATGGCAATAAGTGAGTTACTTCGTTGTATTTTTAAATTGTATTTACTTTATTGTAGCTATGAATGAGGTCGGGAGCGATTTGAAGAGTCGAGAAAGGTTTATAGGCACTTGCGCTTCGTTAAATCAGCCATCAACCGTCAGAAGGCGGCGGGAGACCAAAGACCAAACAGGTGATCGGCTTATCAATCAGTGATTGCTCACGAATTTTGATTTAAACGTGATGGATGAACTCGAACAGTTTCATTACCTTGTCAGTGAAGGAGTAATTGACGAACAGGAGTTGGGCAGTGCGTTTGATCGCTACTTATATATAAACGCGGGTAGGAAAGTATGGCGACTCCAATTTGGCCCAGATGACTGATGAACAGATAGTTTTGATGTTTAGGTTCCATAGAGAGCATCTTTCTACTTTGAGGATCACTTGAAGATGCTAAGAGCGTATCGGTTGACTGGTATGACCTCACTGTGGTTCTGCAGCGGAAACTAAGTTATTCAAATAGGCTGTCCGATTTGCGGTGCAGCTTTAGCATGTCAGCCCCTTACACTCCAGTTGTGGTTACAAGAAGATATCTTATTGACATTGTTCTTACATTGACGTTGACGTGACTTCGTATTTAAAACCGTGAAAGCAACCACAAAATATCAGGAGCACGCATCGCACAACTTTTCTTACCTTTACTTTAATACAGTGGTTTTCATTCATCTTGCTACTAATTTAGTATGTGGACCTTTTTCCCAAATAGCTTTTTTTCGGTCTGAAACATTAAGATCTGAAGAGAACTCAACAATTATTTTTTCTTCGCACCACCCAAAAGATCAAAATATAGGACTATAAAGCAAAAATAGGGTTTTCACGCTTTTTATCTAAACGGATTCAACGATTTTCATGAAGCTCACTGGGTGTTTTTAAAAAGTTAATACCTACATATTGTTCTCATTAAATGTTCTCTGACAGTCCATTGAACAAAGTCGAAATGTAAAAATGTGTCGAAAATAATGTTTTAATAAACATTTTTGTAATTTTTCGAGTGCGTCACTCGATTTCATCAATCTTATGGAGTGTCTTTTAGCAACCTGTACCCACATTTCGTTCTCCACAACCGTTACTGTATCTAACTGTTGAACGGAGTTGTTCGCCATGATAGCTCGGAAAACGAGGTTTTTCGAATATTAATTCATCGGTTTCGAAGTTTCTCAAAAACGACTGCAATGATTTACGTTGCTCTTGTATTTTGTATTACCGTTATGTCGCGTTGAATTGTTCACACACAGTTTAGTCGAAATCATTTGATGTTTTGGTCACTATAAGTAGTTAGTTTTGAATCAATTTTGGCCCAACCCTTATTTTGGAGTCCCGCTGTACATCGAATTAAAGATGGGGAGTTGTAATATCTTTGGGAAACTAACTACAGTGTATTGAGAAATGTGGTCAGATAGTGGAAAACTCCTGCTGGAACGGGGAAGAAAAAGTTGAGATCGCTGAAAAAATCATTCGGGCGGGTTATTTTTATCGTCAGTGTTACTCAGGACCACAGGAATCAACGTCCAGAGATTATCTGAAGACCAATTGAAAGCTCGACGGTTGAGCGCCAGATCGGTCAATTTATTTCAAGGTCAACTATTCGCGTTCGAGCTTCAAGGACTGATTCAACGCGTATCTAAAGCAACTCAATTGTTGTTACTGGTTGTGCACCGCAATTTTAGGCCTGCGCCGAGCGAGGGATAATTTTTTTTATCACGATCGCCAGCGAAGGCCAATGCCCCAAAATTGGTCGAATCGGAATCGAAGCACCGAACGAGAATTGAGACACTAAGAACAACTCGTGGGTCAAATCGCACAGTTCAATCCCCATATAATTCTAAGGGTAAAGGTTCTTTATTGGAGCAAATAGGCGTATGAAATAGTAATTCAAAGAATGATACATTCAATTCTAGTATACACCAAACAAGGTTTTTCAAAGAGCCTGAAGACACGCTGTCATGTGCATGGTGCTCATTTACCATTACCCTCCCGCCCTGTCAGTCTTCTTTCTTTGTTATCGAAGATCTTCTTCTCCCAAATCTCCTACGTTATTACAATTATCTCATACCAAATCAACAATTTGGGTTCTTTCAGCACTCGTGTCGCTTCAGAGCTCCAACGTTATACGAACTATATTAAATATATTCCCAGAGCGTAAAGTTTGCCGCACATACATTGACGTGGAGTCGACTTTTGATAAAGCGTGATATGACGGTATCCTATACAAGCTTCGTCATTATCCAACAACAATGTCTCAATATTGCGGTACCATTCGCAGGAGAGGACGTTTGTGGTTTCGATAAAAAATATACGCTCGACATCCAAAACATTCGGAGCAGGGGAGGCTGGCGTTTGGGGGCCGTACTTACACTCCATGCAACTAGAAGTTTCTGATGGACATTCACTCTTTCTGCTGCATCATATGAAGATTCCGAAATCGCAAAGCAGAATTTCCAACAAATGTTGAACGTATTGGGACGAAACCGGACGTTGGTACTTCACGAAATGGAGATTAAAAGTAAATTGCGAAAAGTCCAGCATCGTCGCATACACATACAAAAGGAATTAAGAAGTTCCTGAGGTCGACTATGTAGGACAGTTGATACGAAACTGCACCTTTCACAAATACTTTGGCGTCGTTCTGGACAACAGATTAACCCTCACGATCATATTAGCGAACGTTAAGAACAGCGTTACCCAACATAGGTCCTTTTTTGATAGAGAACTAGCTGGTATGCTGCAAGATTTAAATTGGACACATCTGGACGTGCGCCTTAGCTTTATAGAGAACTTGTTACACATAAGACTTTCGAAGAATAGAACAGTTGCATTTAATTGACGCAGGAGGGCCCTAAAAATATATATGCATTTACTAAGGAGAGAACAGTAAACTAAAATCGATATTTAGGCTGCAGGTTAATAAAGCTCGCCATCAAGTGATCAAAACACCAAAGTTTTCTGTCTGATAAACGGCTCTAATGATTTTTATTTATGTCCTTGACAGCTCCAAACAATAGAACGATAATACACAACTTTCATATCCGAGCAGCGCAATCTAGTTTAGTACAGCTTTTCCCCTTATAAATCCCGCTCACATAAAAGTAGCAGTAGTAGAACTCGTACATTTTCATTGTTACTGTTTTTCTTGCAGATGGCGAGCGACTAGAAATAAGTTTTCTCCAATGTTCACCACCGGGAAACTACGACACATGGTTCCTCAGATGGAAGAATTGTCTCAAAAGTTGACTATGGAATTGGGAAAACACACGAAAGGAGTAGAACTAAAAGATTTCTTCCAGCGGTTTGCTATGGATGTAATTGGGTAAGTATCAAGTATTATTCGTGTAATTTCCTTAGATCCTTGGGCACCCCAAACATTTTTTATTCAATGCTCTTCTACTCACTTTTGTGACTGTTGTTCCTGATTGGAGAAGCGGGCCTGTGCTCATTAACTGTAATGCCTATGTGTGTGGCCAGGGGTGGTATTCCCAGGTACTGACTATCATGACTGTCAATTTTACATTGATTAGCGAGGGAGGGTCTTCACTAAACTGAAACCCCTTCCCAGGTTTGATTTGATTCGGAAGGGGGGGGGGGGGTCAGTTGCCAATTGGGAGGGGCTTCCATTCCTCCAGCCTCAAGTGGCAGTTTGCCCATGCTTGAGTCGAGACTGGTTGGCACTGGACATAAGATGTTGTCCAGTTAAGAGGGACACGGGGTCGTGGGGGCATCCTCTAGGACACCCGAGCCTCACAGGCTATCCTGGATGGCATGAAAGATCTGCATTAAAGGCTCCGCTACCCAGTGCGTCTCGCAATAAGATGTTGTGCAGGTTCAGAGCTTTCATCTCCGCATTCCACATCCTTCTTCCCATGTTTGTAATAAAAGTGTAATACCTCGCATTATTCTAATAATCTCTAAAATTCTAAATGATCATCGTTGCAGCTCTTGCGCATTTGGTCTTTCGATGAACTCAATTGAAGAGAAAGAAGAAAGCGAATTTCGGCAAATGGGGAAATTGGCCTTCAAAGTGACATTCACTTCATTTCTCCGGTTCGTCACGTTACAATGTTTCCCCAAACTGGCGGCATTTTTAAAGTTATCTCAAAACAATCCAACGTCAACAAAATACTTCGCAAGTGAGTCACTGTTGGTGCTGACAGCTGACTGAGGTTGTCGTTTCTGTAGTAGAATATTACGACTCCCATTCTGATTGCAGAAATTTTAAGAGAAACGTTGGCTCATCGGAAAGAAACGGGCCAAACGCGTTTGGACTTTGTGCAGCTGATGGTCACGTTGCAAGACAAGGGATTTATCGAGTTCGAAGGAGATGAAACCGACGATTACCTTCGAACTGAGAAGGATGAAAAGGCTACTGAACGATACGGTAATTCAACAGTCTCTTTTCTTGAAGTTTGTGAATGTTAATTATGAGGGGGAAGAGAGGAGGGATATCTACGCCGAAGGAATTCATAAAACAATGAGTTAGCGACGGAACTTGTTCAAAATCGTATTTTTAAATCCTGTGGTCGCTAACATTTTGTTTGCCACAAGTACTTATTAAATGAAACGGCGGCACTGTTGGAAGTCCAGGGGGATTCTTATTTTTGTGAGCAGCATCAACACCCATCAAAGACCGATGAGAGATTTGTAAATTAAAACTTTATTTGCGAGAGTCCTTTGCCGTGGCTTACAGGGGTCCTCCCGAACCTCAGGGTAAGTCCAAACTGTCTCGTTCTGGGAAAGCCGCAAGTGCAATTGAAAGATGGGGCGAGCCAAAATAGGCGGCTGCCTCCCCAGAGCAAGGTAGGTAGAAAGAAGCAACACAAATCCTACCTAGGACAAATCCTGAAAAAGCTGTAAAATGCACTTATCTGCAGACATGGTGTCCCCAGACTTTGTGTCAAGCGAGCGATACCACGATGTGGAGGATGTTTTAGTGGGGTCTGTACCAAGAGATCTGGTCCAAGCGCTTTAAGGGTGTTTGGAACGAGTGATTATTTGTGTTACGTCCTTTGGTGAAAATACACCAGCTGCTGAAGAAATGGAATGATTCGTGTGACTTGAACCTAAATTCCACCATAACGGCAAATACATTTGCTTTGTCTTTAAACAGGGATATCCAATGGCTTCCATTCTTTAGCTGTGAAATCGACTTTCGACTTTTAACCAACACTTTTGTCTTGCGGTAAAGGGAAGTAAGCCCATACAATGACAGAATTTCATGGCGTGACTGTTCATTCCGAATCTCCATAACTTCGTGTTTAACCACATTACCATGTTTGTTGAAAAGTTGTCTGTCATAAGAATTTTAAGTCTTTGGCCGTCTTCTGTGAGCTCATGTTCTCTTGAACTAGATATGCTGCATGCATTCCCATTATGGTGGGAATTTAAGGTTTATTTTCGTGTATGGGAACGAAAAAATGCCTTAATCTGGCCCACACATTGTCACTCCCCTCTCTATACCGTCTACATGCTAATAGGTTAAGAATTATGTGGGTGTCAGGAGGGGGGACCTTCACCATAAGCGCGCTGGTAGTCCTATGTAATGAGCGATGTCCTATTGATTTTCAGAACTCACGAGCGAAGCTATGGTCGGTCACGCTTTCGTCTTCTTGGTTGCTGGTTTTGAAGGTACTTTCCTTTGACGTATATTTTCTTTTCCTTGCTTGTTTTCTCCTCCTTCGAATTACTGTCTTCTTATACCAACCACAAGGGCTAATCTAAAATAATTTTGTTGCAGCAACTGCTAACGGATTAATGTACTTATTTTACGATCTCGCATCAAATCCTGAAATCCAGAAACAAGTTCGCAAAGAAGTTGCAGAAAAAGTGAAGGCTAAAGGAGGAGTTTTGGACTATGATACCATCAAAGACATGACCTACCTGAA
This sequence comes from Pachypeltis micranthus, assembly GCA_020466155.1. Classification (NCBI taxonomy): domain Eukaryota; kingdom Metazoa; phylum Arthropoda; class Insecta; order Hemiptera; family Miridae; genus Pachypeltis; species Pachypeltis micranthus. Next base: position 47,503,239 of record CM035770.1, on the reverse strand, counting down.
TCAATGTGTTAAAGGTATGCAACAAATTTATTTATTTATTTATTTATTTATTTGCATCCGTTGTGTTGGAATACATCGGTAGGAGGGAACGAGTCTTCTTCTTCCCGAGATCAAGGGTTTATTTGTGTTGGAACGAGGGAATAATGACAATTAGGAGTGATAAAATAAAAAATGACTTGTTTTGTTACTCGGCCTTACAAGTGACGCTAATGGCATCATGCAGTAGAGTACTGGCCAGATCATTCATTGAGAACAGTGGCAACAAACCTAAGAACATGATTTGTCGTAAATTCACTGGAGCTCACTGACTGTCCCTCGCCTTGCACAAAACTGAGGTAGTTCTGGACGACGCAACTACCGCAACGAATGGACGACGCAACGAATGGAGACTCTCCACATTATCCCATAAAACCAGTAAGCTCCAAACGAGGGCTACTATTCGATATTTTGGGGCGCAATTCCTGATGGGGGATAACAAGTTATTTAATTTCCGCATCCAGCAAACATCAGTTAGACCAGTCGCTGCAACAACAGCGTTTTACCACCTGATGGCAAACACGAGGCGCCTAGTTACCAGAGAGGCTCGTCCTCAGCATGTTGAACTCTCAATTTGCTTAGGAGGTGCAGACTGAGAACACTTTTAGCTACGAAACCTGACTTCACAAACAGGAAAATTGTATCTATTTGAAAGATCAAACCTTTAAACACACTTCTTACAATATTTAAGGAAAAAGGTTGAATCGATTCACAGTTTAATTCATTCAAGATCCTTATTTGTTGTTTGAATCATCATCTCGCTAGCCTTGTGCTAAGAAACAAGACAGTCGCACAAGCAAAACAAAAAAAAATGGAGGAAAATATATCCATTTCGTCTTCACACGTTTGCACATGAGTTTTACGTGTTACCAATTTGTTGTGAACTGTCCACAGAATCAACTCGTCTTCATTCTGCAGTCACAGTTCTGTTTCGAGTCTGCACCAAAGAGTACACAATTCCCGGTACATCGCTGACGTTACAGGTTAGTTGTGGGTATACATGCAGAATGTGTTCTGAATTGTGTGACACGTATTTAATATGAAATATGATAACTTTTTATGCCTCTCAAATACCTAATTAATCAACCTTCAACCTCCAGCCTGGACAAGTAGTTTACATTCCCGTGGACGCCATTCACAAGGATCCCGCCGTCTACCCAGAACCCGAGAAATTTGATCCTGAAAGGTTCTCTTCTGACGCTGTGAGGCCGAATTGCTCTTACTTGGCTTTTGGAGATGGTCCCAGAGTTTGCATCGGTGAGTACTAGCGTGTTTGATCGTAATGGGGACTATATTTCGAAAGGACACTGTCGAAAACTAAACTAGAACCCCGTGACTGTCTTTCAAGTTTCCAAAATGCTACAAATGTAGTAGTAAAGCAGTGGCAGCAGGTTTTTGACTAGGTGACCATTAATAACAACGTCAAGAGGCGTCTAAGTCGAAAAACAAATCGTTTTGAGAAAATTATACGTATACGAAACATATCGAAGAAAATCGATTTTACCGCAGTCGCGCATTTTCCTCCTTCGTTAATGACTGGAAAAAATTAGGAGGGACTCAATAAATTTCGAAACCTTGAGCGCCACAAGTTTCTATGTAGCGCAGTGTAAGTAAATAGAATGAAAAAGAGGGTATGTTTGTTGTAGTAGAGTGAAGACAAATCTCTCAATACGCGAAAGGCAGGGGAAGGTTGTGTAATACATCGCCCCAGATATTTTCATCGCGGTGCAGACTTCCATTTTACAAGTTTTTTGAACAATTTGTTCTTCGTTTCCAAACTATTTGCACTCAATTAGTTCAAAACCCCGTCAAAGTTGGTTATTGTACCATATACACAATATAACGTAATTCATTGTGTAGCTATAGTCCTCGCACTAATTCATAATGTACCTATAGTTTCGTTGTCGCTAAGAGCTTGTTTTCCTGAACATGAGCGCAATTATTGTTAACTTCTTCTAGCTCCCATCGACTTCCAAACATAGATCTGTTTTCCGTTTGTTCTGAAGTCGCCCCGGTATTTGAAGATAGGAGGAAAATAAAAGTATTTCTATTCGGTGTTGTCACGTCTAAAAAGTGGTCACGATATTAGCAAGAGGTACTACCACAAAATACGTAATCAGTGCACGCGATTTTCTAGGTAACATAGAAGACCTGCAACGTATTGTTCCAACGTGGCACTTCGTGGCAGTTAGACGAAGGCGAAAGCGTGTTTCATTTTAGAAAAAAAATCAAAATCTTACCCAGAATCTATATGCCCCCCTTTTATTATACAAAAGTAAAACATAGCTATTTGTGTCTTTTAAGCCATTTTTGTAGCGTTTTTGTGAACAATTTGTGTTAGTTCTAACCTATAGCGTTGCCTTTCTGTTTTGTTTCAGCGATGCGCTTCGCTCTAACGGAAATAAAATTATGCGCCGCCAAACTGCTTTTGAACTACGAATTCAAAGTCAGCCCTAAAACTAAACTTCCCATCGAGGTCGATCCCCTCAATTTCATCACTATGCCCAAATATCCCGTTTACTTCGACTTGGTCAAAAATGAGGTTTCATAAAATCTCGGCCACAAGGAGGAGTTGAGTGAAATGGTGTTTTCATCATTTTGACTAGCAAGTCTAAAAAACTTGTTTTGTTAAAAGAAGAACCTTAGCTTCGCTTCCCAGGTTCAAAACAGAGTTTGAAAGTAACTATAATAATTTAAAGGCTGTGAGCGAATTCGATGAAGAACATGTAGACCAATGGAATGTAAATGCGATTTCTATCTAATTTCGTGTTGCACCAGTTTAAAATGCTGTTGCTATGAACAGTAAAAAAATCTTACTAACGCACGAGTTCGTATTTGTGTAGGCTAGCGCTAACGGCTGCTAGTGAGAGGAGTTTTAACTTGTTTTTAACATTTTTTAAGTTGATATTTCATGCGTCCAATGCTTTAAAAACAGATACAAAAGATTAAGATAAATCCATCAACAATTTATGTTGGAAGTTTGGTTATTGTCTAGAATGTTTTATTATATTCACTTGCTATGTTTCGTGTGTATTAAAACAAAATATCAGGTAAATAGCAAATGATTGATTTGTTTAGTTCGTAAACCCTTTGAGATTCCTAACCATTGCTGGTTTCCACGCTGTGGACCCCCCACCCCACCCCCACCCCTCGACTCATTTGCCATGGTCGGGGAACTTGATTTTCGAAGTCCTCTCAAGATCATTTCGTAATCTTCAGGAAGCGTCAGATCAATATTAAAAGATTTGTCCTTTCCCATGTGTGAATACATCTCAACTCCCTGGAGTGCGTCATGTGACGTACCGTGGGCTCCTGCTGGTAAAGGGTTTTGTGAAGCTCGATTCGCTCGATTATCTGCCCTTACACCCAGACCTTCCTTGGGAACAGAACAGAAGTGTGTACAGGCCTACTGCGGGAAGAATTTATAGACCACTGAGGCGCAAAAACCCGAACCCGAATCGTCGAACTTTCAAAACTCTTTCCCACTCGATCTAAATGTTAGCTCATGCAGTAAGCGTCATAGGGAGTTTTAATGGTGACATTCATTCATTTCAGTTGACTGAGCAAACGCCAGACTGGAAGCCAGCCTTTCACTACTAAGTTGCCCATCTCGCTCATGAAAACACTGTCTGTCAATTCATACCAGATTCGAGTTCCTCCAGGGTATTGAGGGTGACATCCCGCGAAATTTGTATGTCTGTTTTGGTTTTTATTTCTTTTCAATAGATTGTTAGAGGAACAATCCGCTCGAAACCCTAGGGTGTCATAGGAAGTGTCATAATGATCAAAACGCTAAATATTATCTTCCTCAAAACCGGATCGAGCGATTTTGATTAAATTTATTGTACACACAGCTTCAAGGAAAACGACAATAACACGAGAGCAGAGCAACACATTATCAAACGTTTCGACGAAAATTGATTTTAGAGCAGTTTTTTCCTCATAAACTCCTACGTAATGTTATTGGAACTTTAGAAAAATTCAGATGGTAGTGCAAGCAAGTACTTATATCTTAGTCTTTAATAAAGATCGTAAGATATAGGACTACGTATACTGGGACTATAGGGCTACTCCGCAAAATTCCAGAATTTCAACTGACATAATTATTATCACCCATGTGTCATGTTGTTTATCCGTGACTACAGACTTTTTCCCCTTGGATTCTCAATTTATTCTTTTCAGTTGCTTTTGACGAATAAAGCTATAGTCTAGCGAAACATTCACTTTATTGTAGACTATAGCTTTATTCGTCAAAAGCAACTGAAAAGAATAAATTGAGAATCCAAGGGGAAAAAGTCTGTAGTAACGGATAAACAACATGACACATGGGTGATAATAATTATGTCATTCACCCCGCCTTTAAACAAAATCAGCCAGGTAAGCTGGTGGCTTCCGAGCTCGGGTGCTTCTTCGGAAAGGTGCCTCGTCAACATCCCAGTCTGGTTCTATAGGCGTAGGAGAGGTCGGAGGCGAGAGTTGTGACGATGTAGGGGGTGACAGATGCCTAGGCATTGAGGATGGGGGCAATAAAGTTGGTGTTGATGGTTGCGGGTCTTCAACTTGTGTGTCAGTACTTCCGTCTTCAACACCAGGATCATCGGATCCTTCTGTCCCCAGTGGTGCTAGGTGTCTGGAAGAAACAGTGGTCTCCAGACCATTTGGGTACCGTATCCGAGCATAATCATGTCCTCCATCCAGTAGAGTAACCTCCTGAACGAGAGGGTCGAATTTGGATCGGCGGTCGAAGTTCCTCAATAGAACTTGCCCAGGGTTCAATAGCCAAGACGGTGTAGACTTCCCATTCCTAGAGCGACGTAGGTGGTTGAACATCCGTTCATGAGGGGTGCAGTTTATGGGTGTACAGAGAATTGACCGAATAGCATGCAGTGCGTCCTGAAGGACTATCTCCCATTGGCGGATAAACATGCCATTTTCCTTAATTGCGAGTTCAATTGTTTTCCATAATGTACCACTTAGCCGTTCTATTTGTCCATTGCCTTGCGGGTTATATGGGGTAGTTCGACTAGTGGCAGTTCCGTACTCTGCCAGGAATGCTTTCAAGTCCTGTGACATGAACGATGCCCCTCGGTCATTTGGAACTGACCATCCTAAAAGTTTTCAGAAAAAAAGTTCGTTGTTGATTGCTAACTGTAGTTATGTTTAAACCAATTTTGCTCATATCATTATTTTGATGTTCCATGTCATGCAAACTAAATATCAAACTTGAGTAGATTCGTACTGAAAGTTTAATTCTAATTTTGTTCACACACCCAAACGCCTTTCTCAAATGGTTTTTTTCGGACTTGAAGTGTACTGATCTGAGGGAAATTTAAAGAGTAAAACCCTATCAGTCGATTACATAACTTTTCGTACTACTTAAAACAACCAAGGAAAGTAAAAACCTCTCAAGGTCTGACCAGAGATGTCTCATTAATTTTGTAGCAGAGGAAATGGGAGGCGATTCAGTGAAGACACAACATATTAGTGTTTAAAAGCCAGGTTTGTTTCAGTACCCCCTAGGTAAACCTAGAGGCACATAGCTTACAGTTTACGGAGGTACAAGGCTGTTTGAGGATCTTAATATTTGCTGCATGGGCTGTGCACGGAAGGGAACCGTGTTCATTCCGTTACGCAAATATATTTAGCATAACTGCGGTATTTTATCGTCTTCAGGTTGACCTGAGTCATCCCCATGCGCTTAATTCCCTCTCACACACTCTGAGTGATCTTGCTAATTGCTGAAACGCCACCCTTCGTGTATATTGACTCCTCAGTAAGTACTTTACTTGCTTGTCAAGATAGTACTTCTCACCTCTGAAACGTAATCACGGTTGACAATTTAATTTCCCTTAAAGAAGACAAGCTGGGTTTTTTTCCTCAGCCACCTGCAGCTTGACGTGATCAAACCAATGAATGACGCATCAGAGCACTTACGGGGTTTTGCCTCAATTTGGTGGATTGCTGAGACGTTGTAGAGATCCTCATAGACGTTTGGGTTGCATTTGAGGCTTCTGAAAATACCTTCAAAGAAGGAGTTCTAAAGTGCTGGTCTAACTCTGCAACTGAAGTAGTATTAATAGCTATTTGTAGCTTCTCAACTCAAGCATTATGTTGGCTCTTTAGAGTCCATTTGGGAGAAATATATCCTTTCTGAAGCTCCTTCATTTACGCACTAGCCTCGTGGGGCTCCCTTGTTTCAAAGAACAAACAAACACCCACAACCACAAACACTGGTCCATACCCACGGGAAGTGTTTGGAGTGAAAGGAATTCCTATTAGGTCAATCCAAAACGGGACGCGATAAATTTGGAATTGATATTTGTCGTTCAAGGGTGCAGTTAATTGGTTGAGAGATTGAAAGGATTTGAAGTGTCTTATCTTGTTACCGAATAGTGGTGTGTGCTCCCCCTCTCATCGCCCCTTGCAAATCGTTTTTAACTGCACGCTAACTGCTATCTCGCACTCAGTTGGACGTCTCACAGCAACAGGTAAGAAAAGTTCGTGCTCGTTCATTGCAGCAAACGTAACTATATCTTCCTGACTCGAACGTTTCTTCATAGTTTGTCTTTTAGAAGCCACCAGAATTATTCGATGGTGTCTACACCTGTTTCTATTTAGAACGTTGAGCTCAACCTGCTTCATGCGAACTAAATGGAATAAAATATAAAAAACCGCCGAACTTTCCTTAGCTTTTCGTAGTAGAAATTACAGTTATGTAATCAATTAATGAAAAAAAAGTTGGATTTTCTTCATAAATTAATGTTTCAAGGGTACTGGCACACAACCCGTACATAAATTTACTACCCTTCACGGATTTTGCTACTGATACAATTCATTATTCACCCAGTTCATTCAAACTTGTTAAATCAATACTACACGATAGCGGACAACAGTTTACAGTTCAGAAGGATTTCCAGAGTTATTGGGTAAAAACTTTTACAAATGGTAGTATGTAAAAAGGCGGTGGCTGCAATGCTGGAATTTCTGGAGTGGCCCCCTTATGTATCTTATGAATGCTATTGAAAAATTATTGTACAGCTCTCAATTTTTCTGAAGATTCTAACGGAATTTGAGTGGATTTAATAAAGAAAATATTGCGCTAAAATCAATGTTCGACGGAATGCTTGGTCGTGTGCTACTCTCGTTATTTTTCAATGGATCACAATTTTATGGTACTGTCGTCTTATTTGAACCTGTACATAGAAGAAGTTTTTTTGAAATCGTCGTAGCTGTTTTTGAGAAACACTAAAAGAAGTATTTAGTGTTTTGACCACTATGATAACTACTGTCAATTTTAAGCGGATTTTGCGCTCATTTCCATGTTTTTGCGTCCCATGGCGGCTTGCGAGCTAGATATCTAGTTTGAGTTTGGTTTAGCCGTTTTATGTCAATCGTCAGACACACACACACACACACTAGCACACTTTTTTAACATGGTTCCCTGTAAATGGGACAGTGGCACCCAAAAAGGAAACTAAATTAATTCGAGGATGTTCCTCAATAGGATAACCACAAAGTCATGGTCAATTAAGATGACCTGAGGAACAGGCGGATGGTGATAGCTCGAAGATCGCCAGCTGATGCACCTCCTCAGCGCTTTCCTAGCACCACACTGTCTGAGTCCCCGTCCATCAGCAGAACCATGCAGAGCAGCTGCAAACTCCAAAGGCCACCAGGGGCATAGGGGCAGATGGAGTCGCCATGTCCGAATCAGCTCAAATTTAATTTTAAATCTATTTATCGACACCTTCAAAAAACATGACAGTACCCTGAAATTCTCATCTGCGGGAAAATGATGCGAGCAGCTCAATCAATTATCAAGAGTTTCTAAGAAAAATGCAGAACTGGTTTTGCCTTATAAATTTCGCTAAAATGCTACCTATACGATTAGCCTTTAATAATGCTCATTAAAAAATTAAGAGCAACCCTAAAAATTAAGGAATTTCAACTACTGTCCCTTCACTTTACCATATCTCACAGTTTTCATCCGATAATTCCAAAACAGTAAACACGACCCTTTTAAAATAAATCGTGTTGACGTTCTTTAAATCCTCGTGCTCTGATTGTTTTTTAATCGTCTAAGTATGATAAATAGCAGCTCTACAAAGTGCGGTATATTGAACGCTACCAGTTTCTACTTAACATGTGAAGTTATGTTTTACCAAGTCCAACTGAAGGCTGAGTAAAGTTGATTAGTGCGTCACACAAGATATTATTGTTTAGATTTTATGGCGAGACCAGGCTTCTGGACGGCTTCTTTTCCAGCTTGAATGAGCGCATATGTATTAATTAACAGGAAGTCAGTCATTTTCATCACTACCTTCTGCAATATAAGCGTCCAAAAATTAGTGCTCAATAACGATGCGCATTGTGAATTCCTTTTCCACTTTTCAGGATGCTAACGACGATACTTTTAGGGTCACTGGCCGCTCTAGCCGTGTACGTATGGAAGTACATCAAAAATATCAATCAATACTGGAAGGAAAGAGGAGTTCCCTTCAAGGCGCCACTACCCTTCCTTGCTAAATTATGTTATTATTTCTTTTACAGCTCTCTTCAATTTCAGGAGTGGTGGCCGGGTGCTTTGGGTCACGATGCTGTCCATGCCAGGCGGGGTTACAACAAGTGGACTCTGGTTCGATCCTCAACCAGACATCTGTAAACCTGAATAATAATAATAACACAACTGTAACCTCCTCGGTAGGTAATCGTAAAAGAATAAGTCTCTTCTTCATGACGTCACAGTAGTCCGTACCTACTGGTTCCATCACAACATCCACTTCCAAACCCTGAGGGGTGAGGCAATGGATAACGGTTGTACATCTTGGAAATTGGACCAGCTTCCTAACTAGTCCGCTCCAGGGGAGATAGGAAATGCGACTCTTTTTTACATGGCTTATGCTGCTATTTTCATCGCTTCAATTTATTGTTTGGATTCGTTATATAACCATGATCTCGGTTTCTAGTAACAACACTGACGGGTTCTTCCAGTAGTATAATTTTAGGTTTACTAACGAGGAACCAAAATAAAGTTCTCGACTGAAAACAATTGTTTTCTTCCTATCATAACGTTTCAAGGCCTCTGAGTTCACAAAACATTTCCAATCTTTTGAGAAAACGGTTTGCGTGTTTGGGCACTAATTTAAACAAACAGCTCAAATTTAAGTGACACGTGCTGGTTGCCTCTCATTAATCTCACTCATATGATACTACCGCCCTCATTCACCCGCTCCCGTAAGAATCATTAATGGAAAAGGGATTTTAGCGGAAATTGCAAAGAGATGTTGGCAACACGGTATTGAAATGGGAACATTGATTTTTGTTAATTTATGACGAATTACCCGAGAATATTACAGTATAATTATCCCCTGATAATAAAATAAATCATTCTGTCTGATCAGGGGCCCCTATCAACTTAATATGATGAAGTCCTCACGTTGTTTGTAACTGCAAGCGAGTGAGCAGCTTACACCCTCGACACTCCTTCCATATCCTACAGCTTATTTTCAATCGCTTTCCCGAAACTCCTCTTAAGTCTTAATGGTATTTTCTAACCTTAGTGTTTTATTCAACGCTGTTTCTGTTCTACAGGAAACAATAAGAATATTGTTCTCAGAAAAGAAGGTATGGGAGAAATCCACAGGTCCATCTACAGGATGTTCCCCAATGAGCCATACTACGGATTTTACGATTTTTTAAGGCCAATTCTGGTGATTAAAGATCTGGGTAAGTAACTCCAATAGTTCAGTACTTGTTATTGAAGTTGTTGTTCGGGGTCTACAACAAACACATTCCAAACACTGCACTTGTCTTATACTAAGTTAATTTGAACGCTCTCAGATAGGCCAGTGAACCTCTCAAGCTTATGGATAGCAAAGATTGCTATACTTATAGATAGCAATTAAGCCTACTGGAATAATTTATACTTTTTTTGTGACTGTTAGAACAGCGAGAAAAAAAAGAAGCTAGCACTTCGCCCATCTTAGTTTCCTCTTTTCAACATGACTGTATGAAAAGTGGAGGAACAATGTGGGGCCAAGTGCACATCCTTGCATAACGCCAGCTTTGTCGTTTCCCACTACAGGAAAAGTAACACTGTCTTCTGGTGCTGGTAGAGCAAATAAGACTCCTTGAGGAATCGGTGGAGAACACAAGTGAATACAACGCAGATAACCGTTCAATAGTAATTGATAACAATTCAGGGGTTGAAGACCAATTGAATAGGAAATGAACGGAAAATCAGACGACTGGATTTCATATCCCTCCCCAAGCCACATTTAATGGAAATCACTGAAGATAACAGCAATGTAGAGCAGCAAACTATTAATACTCGTAAGAGACGTTTATGGGAGCCGCCTCTGCCTTGTGTATCACTGACATCCGTTCTGTAGGAAAACAGAGTTATTGCTCACAAACTCTGCATCCAGAAAAGTGGCAATCGAAAGTTCAAATGGATGATTCTTTGTATATGAAGTTTTGTCTTTCACTTCGACCGAATACCAATTCATGTAGAAACGACTTTTTTCAGAGCTTGTCGAGCAGATTCTAGTCAAAGACTTCCATTATTTCATGGACCATGGTTTCGTCCAAAATGACGTAGAGGTTCGTCCAACAGACATCAACCTTTTCAACTTGAATGGCAACAAGTGAGTTACCGCGATATACTCGTATTTTTAAATTGTTTTTACCCTCAAGCAGCTAGTGCACATTTCAAGATGTAGCTATAAATGAGGTCAGAAGCTATTTGAAGTGTCGAGAAAGGTTTGTTTGTTGCGGAGAAAGGTTTGCGCCACTGCGCTGAAGGAGCAGTCGAAGTTCCCCTTTGTTGAAACTCTGTAAGGAACGATCTGCGAAGAAAGCACACAACATCAACTATTCAATAAAAAAGGCAATGATCACCTCATAAGCTATTGTAAATTCCAAGAAAGGAAAAGGGGACAAAAGAAATAAAGAGCCGCTAAAGAAAAATATCTGGTGCGTTGCAACACACAACTTTCCTTAGCTCTACGTCAGTTCACTTTGTACATGGCTAATTCAACTCACTCAATTCATTTATCACCCAGTTCATTTGAACTTGGTCAAACAACACTTCACAGCAGCAGGAAGCGGTAGCGCCTACAGTTCCGGAATTTATTGTGCTGCTCATACTCATTGCAGGACCACTATTGAGCAATTGGTACACAGAAAATTAATGAGGCTGTAAACACGAATTTTTTGAAGAAGGATAGTAATCACTTTTGCAGAGTTATCGGGTAATAACTGTTAGAACTGTTATTAAGCGAAACGGCGGTAGTTGAAATTCAGGAATTTCTGGAGTGAGCCCCATGTATCTCATGAGCGTTTTTAAAAACTCACCCTATAGGTATTAGATTGGACTACAACACGACTTTTTTTTAACATTCTAGTAACATTCCAGCGGGGTTTAAAAGGAAATATCTGGTGCGTAGCAACACACAACTTTCCTTAGCTCTACGTAAATTCACTTTGTACATGGCTAATTCTACATAATCAATTCATTTATCACTCAGTTCCTTTGAACATGGTCAAACAACACGTCACAGCAGCAGGAAGCGGTAGAGCCTACAGTTCTGGAATTTATTGTGCTGCTCGTACTAATTGCAGGACCATTATTGAGCAATTGGTACACAGAGAATTAATGGGGCTGTAAAAATTAATTTTTTGAAGAGGATAGTAATTACTTTTGCAGAGTTATTGGGTAAAAACTTTGCGAATTAAGCAAAATGGCGGTAGTTGAAATTCAGGAATTTCTGGAGTGACCCCTATTTATCTCATGAGCATTCACCCTATAGGTATTGGAATGGACTACAATACCAATTTTGTTAAACATTCTACTAACATTCCAGCGGAGTTTATAAGGAAAAACCCACGCTAAACACGCTTTTCGTCGATAACTTTGATAATTTATTGTGCTGCTCTCGTCATTTTCCCACAAATGGGAATTTTATGGTATAGTTGCCATATCAGGAGCTACAAATGTAAAAAATGTAATCAAAATCGTTGGAGCCATTTTTGAGAAAAAAAATATTTGGTGTTTTGATCACTATGATAACTATAGTTTACTTTCGCTGGATTTTGTTCATACCCTTATTTTGGCGTCCCATGGTAACCTGCAGGCTAGATATCAAGTTTGAGTGGATTTGGTAGGTCGTTTTCTCTAAAAATCGTTTACAGACACACATACACACACACAGACCATTTTCCCAAATAGTGTTTTTCGGAATCAGGAGGGTCTGAAACGTAAAGATCTGAAAAAAACTCAAAATTTTTTTTTCAGCCGATTACATAACTTTCCTTTCTACTTCGTAGAGCCAAGGAAAGTAAAAAGGAATGTTAAGAGGGAAAGAAAAGAGATTCACTGATGTGGTGGACCCCGTTTCTCCCATTCTGAATTGTATCCTTCATCATGATGAGTCGTCACGTCCGATTCAGGTTGCAAAAAGTCCGAACGTTTCATTTAGCTACGTATATTTGAGCGGTAGTCCGCGTGTTACTATGCTACAGTGTCGTTATTAGCTCCATCTGACGGAAAACCTTTTAAAAAAAAAATAGCAGGTCTGTTTGCTTATCCACCTTCAATTCTTATGTAACAAATCATGAAATACCTTCAGAAATAGGACTCATCGATTTGAATAGAAATATTTGTTAATATACTGTGTTGCCCTTGTATTGTTTATTATCGTCATGTTGAACTGTCTACACACAAAGTTTCGTCGAATTCATGGGACTCGTTTTGTGAAATAAAATATTTGATGGTTCGTTCACCACTATTAATAGTTAGTTTTGAATCAATTTTGGCCAAACCCTCATTTTGGAGTTCCACTGTTCATCGATTAAAGCTGGAGAATTCAAAAATATCTCTGCCAAACTAGCTGAAGAATATTGGTTATGTAGAATATATTATATAATAAGGAATACATCGTCCGTGATACTCAGGCCAACCGGAATCAACATCCGGAAATTATCCGAAGATGAATTGAAAGGTCGCCTGTGAGCGTCAAATCGGCCAATTTATTTCAGGTCAACTACTCGCGTTCGAGCTAGAAGGACTAGTCCAACGTGAATCTAAAGTGGCTCAATTGTTGTTATTGGTTGTGCACCGCAATTTTAGGCTGACGCCGAGCGAGGGAGAACCCATTTTTTATCGCGGTCGTCAGGGAAGGTTCCAAAATGTATGCTATGCTCCAAAATTGGTTAAGAGGAATCAAAGCAGCGAAAGAGGATTGAGGTATTAAAAACAAGTCGTGTTTCCCGTCACATGGTTCAATCCCCTAGAATTTGAAGGGAAAAGTCTTTTTTTCGTACGAATAGTACGACGTAATTGCGATAATACTGCCCATTGACAGCTCCAAACAATAGAGCTATTACACAATAATACACAATTTTAATTTTCAGCGCAGAACAATAAATTATCAACAATCTCGAAAAAATGCTAGTTTACTTAATTTTCTTATCATAAATTCCACTCATATAAAAGTACCTTTCTCAAAAAATACAGTAAGGAGTGCAATGTGCTACTCTTAACGATAAATGCTTGATAACGGCCGTGAGACACATCTAACCGTCTTATAAATTTAACCGTCTTATTTTATTTTTTTTGTCGTACTATTTCTAAAGTTGTTTACAATGTTTCTCTCTGGATCCAAAATAATGAACTTGAATTTTCTCAAAAAACCATGTTAACGGCCAAATAAATTACGTTCATACTCTGCTTATTCAATAAGGGTCGTGGCCTGTTCGATTAATTCCGGAACAAGTAATATCACTACCAGGTTCGCATGAACTGAGTCAACAACGGATTGGATTAGTTGCTAGAGGAAGAAAACCGTGAATGTACGTTGGGTTAAGGAACGATATGTGATGCGACGCACCAGATGTATAGGGAGGAAGCAACCAAAGGGAAGGGAGGGAACTGTAAGGACGTTGTGGCTGTGATATTGCTATAGAACTAGGATAAACTTCAAACTAGCACTTAGTAACATTAGCAGCCAATAATCCAACACATCCGATCCCCTATGCATGACGTAATCGACATAATTGAATTTTCCCATGCGTTGTCCAATTACTTTTCCTCGTTGTTGATCATTTCGAGCTCTATTGGTGAACTTCATATTGGTTTGTCAAAGGCGTTCGTACTTTCTTTTATGTCAGCGTACTCCATAAGAAATAAAATGTAAAATGTGTTTGAGTCGCCTAGCATACGTTCAAAACTATTATGATTTCATTGTCACTGTTTTTCTTGCAGATGGCGAGCGACTAGAAATAAATTTTCTCCGATGTTGACCACCGGAAAATTGCGCCACATGGTTCCCGAGATGAAAGAATTGTCTGAAAAGTTAACTTTGAAATTGGGAAAATATACGAAAGGGGTAGAACTGAAAGATTTCTTCCAGCGGTTTGCTATGGATGTAATCGGGTAAGTTATCAGTCGTCTGTTTTCCTCACATTTTTCTTTGGTCCTTGGAACTCAAAAAAGTTTAGAGCTCAATCTACTGTCGTCTGTTTTGCTCACTCTCGTGGTATGGACAGACACTGACTCCGCTAAAATGAAACAACCCCTTCCTATTAATGGTTTCTGGTTGTTTGCGGGGGGGGGGGATTTGTTGCCAATTGGGTCCAATTGTCCACGCCTGAGCAAGGACAGGCAGGCGCTGGACCGAAGAGAGGGTTTTTGTGGTACGTAAACACAGCTGCGCACGTCCTCACAAATGGAGCGGTCATGTAGATCGTGAGGGGGCATCCCCACACAGGCACTAGAGCCACACAGGGAGAAGAGTGAATTGAACGATCCATGGCCAGAGAGCAGTTTAAGACTGGAAATGCAAGGTGCCATCACCTGATGAGCGGACAATCTTGTGCTGATAACGAGATGCTGTGCATGTTCCAGGCTGTCACCCCAGCATTCCACCCTATTGTTCTTATCATCTGAGATCAGCATACACCCACTATGTAAAACATAATTGTATTGTTGCATCCTAACCATCCATGAAATTCCTGTTCATAATCTCACTCGTGTCAACCTGATGAACTTCCAAACATTGAGCTCCAGCCAATTCCTATGTGAAGCATTAAGCTTTTCCTAGTTCGTTTATTTAAACTGATTAGACTAGTTGATTCAAGTACTTGGGCTGCCTCATCAACGAATCTATGGATCCGGACATGGTCAAATGTAGAATTGAGAAGGCTCGTTCCGTATTCTTGAAAATGAGAAATCTTTTCTGTACAAGAACCTCAACTTCTCTCTCCGATGGAGAATGGTAAAATGTTATGTATGGTCTGTCTTGTTGTACGGAGCGGAGGCTTGGACCCTAAAGTCTGCCACCCTGAGCAGCCTTTGAGATGTGGCAATTGCGTAGGATGTTTAGGATCCCTTGGACAGCCCGCATTTCAAACGAGGAAGTTCTCCGGCGGGCTCAGGTTCAGAGGAAGCTCCTGGCTACGGTGAAATGCCGTAAAATTGCATACTTGGGACACATATTGAGGGGAGAAAAGCATCGGCTACTTCAGTTGATTATGATAGGGAAGATCGAGGGTCGGCGCGGTGCTAGAAGAAGACGGCTCTCCTAGCTGAATAACTTGAGGAAGTGGACGGGTATACAGCGTGCGGAGGAGCTTTTCAGGACTGCAGAGGACTGGGACGCTCTCACCGCAGTGATTGCCAACGTCCGGTTAGCCGGATAAGGCATATACAGAAGACTAGTTGCTATAGCGATAACGGGCTCGTAGGCGAATGCTTGTGGGACTGAGGAGCGTGTTGAGTTGTGTGACACCTGAAGTCATGAAACAAATCTACCCCCTCCCTCCATCGCTACATCGCACCCATGGTTGTAATAAAAGTATAATACCGTGCAATAATTTAGTAATCTCTAAAATTCTAAATGATCATCGTTGCAGCTCTTGCGCATTTGGTCTATCGATGAACTCGATTGAGGAGAAAGAAGAAAGCAAATTTCGGCAAATGGGGAAATCGACCTTCAACGTGACATTTACTTCGTTTATCCGGATCGTCACGATACAATGTTTCCCCAAACTGGCGTCATTTTTGAGGTTATCTCAAAACAATCCAACTTCAACAAAATACTTCGTAAGTGAGTCACTTTTGGTGCTGACTGCTGACTGAGGTTTCTGTGGTAGAAAACTATGACCCCTATTCTGATTTCAGAAATTTTAAGAGAAACGTTGGCTCATCGAAAAGAAACGGGAAAACGCGTTTGGACTTTGTGCAGCTGATGGTCACGTTGCAAGACAAGGGATTTATGGAGTTCGAAGGAGATGAAAGTGACGACTACCTTCGAACTGAGCAAGGTGAAAAGGCTGCCACACGATACGGTAATTCAACAGCATTTCTTGAAACTTGGCAATGTCAATTATAAGAAATGACGTTGTAGAAACATGCGGGAGGGGGGGGGGGCTATTTATGCAGAATGAAGACCATAACGTAGCGGCTTAGCGAGGAAGATCGTGTTCAAACGTCTTTTGCAACAATTAAACCTTTTAAATAATTTACGCACATAGTTATGATATAATAGAACAGCTCTGTTAGATGCTCAGGAGGATTCGTTTTTACTTTCGTTGAGATGCAAGTTAAATACACCTCTCTTACAGCATGCTGTATCTTCCTATAGCCAATTTGTACCGAAGTGGTGATGCTAAACAAAATTTAAGCACTAGTTAGTTGAGAGTAGCCGCAAGTCTGATGAAAATCGTTACAACCGTTTTGGAGAACATCAGGAAAACGATAATTTAATGTTTGTAAATAAAAAATGCAGCCCCATTTGTTTCTCCATAGGATTATATCTTGGCTCGCCAATTTTTAAGAGAGATATTTGTGCAAAAATAAAACTTGAGTATTGCCCTGTACTTCAAAAGTTTTATCAAACGCGCGTGAGTCTAGAAAAAGGCGAAAATCCCTCATTTTCGGTACAGCGTTTAGGCAAATGGCTTAGAAAGAAAAACCCCAAACGAAAAGCTTAAAACGCCGTATTAAAATGTGGAGATGTTTGTTGTACCTGAAAACTGATAACCTCTTCAAACTAATCAGAATTGGTAAGCTGGTCCCCTCTGGCACGGGCTGGAATCGTGAAGTAGTTATTTGGGAATGGGGAAATGGCTTCATCCTGCTCATAAATTGCCACTCCTCTCCCATGACAATGATGCCATCTGTCCTTCACACCATCCCCACGAGCCTTCTAATAGTCCTAAATAATTATAAAATCAAGAAATCCCCTAGCTGATCGAATGATTGTTGTGGGATGGAAGTTTCTCCCATTAGATGATATCGTCAACAACACCGCACATTAATTACGAAGCAATCACTTAATCATGTCTTATTGATTTTCAGAACTCACGAGCGAAGCAATGGTCGGTCACGCTTTCATCTTCTTGATTGCTGGTTTTGAAGGTACTTTCCTTTGACTTATCTTATCCTTTTCTCGTTTGCTTCCTCTTCTTCCGAATTATGTCTTCGTGTACCAACTACAAGAGCTAATGTAAGATAATTTTGTTACAGCAACTGCTAACGGATTAATGTACTTATTTTACGAGCTCGCATCAAATCCTGAAATCCAGAAACAAGTTCGCGAAGAAGTTGCAGAAAAAGTGAAGGCCAAAGGAGGAGTTTTGGACTATAATACCATCAAAGATATGACCTACCTGTATCAATGTGTTAAAGGTATGCAACCTTAGATATGGAGAGGGTGATGGATCCATGTTGTCTAGTAGAGTACTGGCCATATCATACATTGTTGACAGTGGTAACACTCCCGTGAATTTGATTAGTAGTACAATCTCATGAGCTGTGCCTGCCTTGCACAAGACCATGTTTGGTTTCGACATCCTGCAAGCATCACATACAGCTGCCACCGCAACAACAGCTGTTTCGCACGTCATTAGGTGGGGGTTCGTCTACTGCAGAGCAAAGGTGGATGCTTTTCATGCAATCTCCTCGAAATTGTGCTGGCTGGCGGTGTCTGGTGAAGGGCCTAATTGGCCAGCTCAAGCCATGTTTCAATTCTAAAGAAAACTGGAGGTGCATTGCACAATTTGCACGGGCACTGCAGAGCCGCGAGCTTAAGGAATGACTGAGAACACTCTCAGTTACGAAACTTGACTTCGCAACTAGGAACTTAAAATGCGTTTGGGGGAGCAAACCTTAGAACATACATCTTATTAATATTTAAGGTAAGAAAGTTTGAACCTATCTAAAGTTTAATACATTCAAGTTCCTCATTTATTGTCCCTAACAAACAAAAACAAGACAGTCTCATCAGGAAAAGCATAAATTTTACGCCCAATGGGAACATTTAACAAACTATTTTCTCTTCACACGTTTGCACATGAGTT
Organism: Pachypeltis micranthus; assembly: GCA_020466155.1. Lineage (NCBI taxonomy): Eukaryota > Metazoa > Arthropoda > Insecta > Hemiptera > Miridae > Pachypeltis > Pachypeltis micranthus. The sequence continues at coordinate 47,484,843 of CM035770.1, read as the reverse complement.
TTACGTGTTACCAATTTGTTGTGAACTGTCCACAGAATCAACTCGTCTTCATTCTGCAGTCGCAGTTCTGTTTCGAGTCTGCACCAAAGAGTACACAATTCCCGGTACATCGCTGACGTTACAGGTTAGTTGTGGGTATAAATGCAGAATATCTTCTGAATTATTTGACACTTATTTCACATAAAATGTGATAATTGTTTATACCTCTCAAATATCTATTTAATCAACCTTAAACTTCCAGCCTGGACAAATAGTTTACGTTCCCGTGGACGCCATTCACAAGGATCCCGCCGTCTACCCAGAACCCGAGAAATTTGATCCTGAAAGGTTCTCTCCTGACGCTGTGAGGCCGAATTGCTCTTAGTTGGCTTTTGGAGATGGTCCCAGAGTTTGCATCGGTGAGTACTAGCGTGTTTGATCGTAATGGGGACTATATTTCGAAAGGACACTGTCGAAAAATAAACTAGAACCCCGTGACTGCCTTTCAAGTTTCCAAAATGCTACAAACGTAGTAGTAAAGCAGTGGCAGCAGGTTGTTGACTAGTTGAGCATTAATAATAACGTCAAGGGGCGTGTAAGTTGAAAAAAACTCTTTCGAGAAAATTATATGTATATGAAACATTTAGAAGAAAAACGATTTTAGCGCAGTCGTGCATTTTCCTCCTTCGATAATGACCGGAAAAAATTAGGAGCGACTCAATAAACTTTGGAAGCTTAAGCGCCAAACGTTTCTAAGTAGTACGTTGTAACAAAGTTAATGAAAAAGATATTATGTTTGTTATGGAGTGAAAAAAAATCTCTCAATACGCGAAAGGCTGAAGGTTGTGTGATACATCGCCCTAGATATTATCATCAAGCGTTGAAGTGATTGAGTGCATGTTCATAGTTTCAGTTCTTTACGTAAATAAACTCATATATCTCTCTCTCTCCCCCCTCTTTTCGCTCTCTTTCCCTCTCTCGAACCAACCAAGATGTGTATGTATATAGAAAATTGTGGACTGCTCTTGCTCAATTGCCCTACTATTACTACACAAATTTCCATTTTACCAACGATTTTCTTCAATTCTTGAAACGCTATTGCGTTTCGCGGCCGTTTCTGTTCAGTTTTACGTGAAGACTTTCCCTTTTTACAAGTTTTTTGAGCACTTTGTACTTCGTTTCCCAACTATTTCCGCCCAATTAGTTCAAGATCCCATCAAAATTGGTTATTGCACCATGTTCAAAATAAACCGGAATTCATAATGTTGCTATAGTTCTCGCACCCTAAAACTCAAATAGTCATTTATTTCCGTTTGATTCGTTTAGCTGGCGTCGTCGCCAAGAGCGTGATGACCTGAACATGAGCGCAACTGTGAACATCTTAGATTTCTATCGACAAAGAAACATAGATATATTTTCCGTTCGTTCTGAGATCACTGTGGTATTTGAAGAATGTAGGAGAAGAAAAGTACTTCTATTTAGTGTTGTCATGAAGGGGCGAGAAGTATTTTCACATAGCAGGTCATGTTAGTGTGTTAGTAAAAGCGTGTTTCATTCTAATAAAAATAAAAAATAAAATAGAATAAACCTTTTCTACAATCTACATGCCCTCCTATAATTATACAAAAGTAAAAATTCTGAGTAAGTAATTCTGACCTGTAGCGTTGCCTTTCTGTTTTGTTTCAGCGATGCGCTTCGCTCTAACGGAAATAAAACTGTGCGCTGCCAAACTGCTTTTGAACTACGAATTCAAAATCAATCCAAAAACTAGACTTCCCCTCGAGGTCGATCCCCTCAACTTCATCACCACGCCCAAATATCCCGTTTACTTCGACTTGGTCAAAAACGAGGTTTCATAAAATCTCCACCACAAGGAGGAGTTGGAAAATCCCAGATTCCGAAGTGGAATTCTCATAATTTTGACTAGCAGCATTAGAACACTTGTTTCGTTAAGAAGAAAAACCTTGGCTCATTTGACAAGGAGAGAGGAGTTATAACTAGTGTCACGCCTAGTGGCAACTGACAACATTTTTTCAAGTTGATATTCCATGCATCTTATTCTTCAATAAAAAAGTCTGCAAATTATTACACAACGGTTTATTATTCTCATGAATAGCTTGACTTAGTATTACTGCTCCGAGACCCACCCCATTCGATTCAGCATCGAAAAATACTAGTAAACCATACGAAACATGACCTGACTACTGACTACAATAGAACTACCTACAACTAAACCCGTTTTGATGAGACGGGAGGGAGGGAGTGCAAACAACGAAACGATTACTGCCGTTGTAGTTCCCGCGAGTTCTTTCAATTAGTTGACTTTGGCTCACTATAAAAACTGTAATTTCCCTATACGCAGTTGTACACGTTTGATACTCATTCCATTCGACCTAGGATGTCAAAATACATTGAAATCGATACGAAACACGACGTATTTGCGATTATACTGCGTTTTGTTAATTTTTTTAACCTTTTTTTGTCCATAACAACCATGGGCTTCGTCCGATCGGATTGCCGAGATGGCGGGCATAACTAGATACCTAATGGGATTTTTGTGCGAAAGAACGGATTTTTTAGACCACGTTAAAGGCACAAAACGGCCTGGACGGCGGATGGGGGTCGGAGAATGGCGGACGGGAGATGGCAGACGGAGGACTGTGGACAGGGGACGGCGGGCGGACATTGCAGGTTTGGAATCCCCATGTCTAGAAACGTAAAGTACCAAATTTTGAGGGGAGATTGTAAAAAATGTTTCCTGACTGAAAACATACGGTTATTATTCAGAATGAATAATAAACCAAAATCGAAGGGATGAAGATAAATCATGTTCATGTTGGAAGTTTGGTTATTGACAAGAATGTTTTCGTTATATTCACTTGCTACATTTCGTGTGTATCGTATTCATTCACAAATACATCCAGCGGTATAAATAAACACCGACTGTCTCATTTTTACGCTGGAAGTGACTGAAGAACTTACAGCGTTCAGTGTTTGTTTACTCTGTGTATTTCCATAAACATTATATTATACATGGATTATAAAACAACTCAAACAGTAACTTGAATTTCCTCCCACACATATTGTCGATGTTTCCAATCAGTTAGTTGATTTGATTCCCTCAGTATTTTGGATTAGTAGAGTACAAACAGAATGAGGTGACTAAGTCGGAATCGCGATCATGGAGGCTGTTCAGCCTTCTTACCGTCGTAGGCAAAACGTTAGAGCTCTTGCGATCTTTCAATCCCTCGAAGCAGGTTTTGGCCGCGACCTATCAGTCAGACAATTAGGGTGTACTAAAGGAAAGCTACGCATGGTGTCATTGCTGAAATCCGCAATGTTTCTCTGGAAGCGTTGCTAATCTGTAGCAGTTCTTATTGACATCAGAGAAGCATTTGACACCAATAATGAACAGCGCTCATCAATGAACTTGAGGGTGGTAGGAGCTTGCGTAACCTATACTTGTTCGTCAGCAGTTACCAGACAAATAGAACTGCTAAGAACGAATGCAGCTGTGTCTTTGTCCAGAAAACGATGAAGAAAGGGTGCTCATAAGGATCGTTCCTCACATCAGCTCTTTGAAACGCCTTTTTCGAACGTCTTCTCAGGAACGTAATGGAGACGACTGCGAGACATGCGCCTATATGGACGACCTGACTGTGCTTATTCGTGCACACCCACCAAATCCACGCAAAATCTCGTCTAGCTGCAGGTGGCTGAGGAAAAACGCCAGCTCATCCACTTAAAGATAACATTAAATAGCCAACCATCAATAAGTTTTAGGAGCCACGGGCTCCTTCTTGAGAAGCAAGTGAAGACACCTCCAGTCCCTCAAAGACAATACCCTCCCAAGGTTTGCCTCACCACGAGCAAGTAGCAAAGCCACTCGTCTGTGTATTTTGCCTTGAAAGAGGCGTGCTTGGACTCTGGAAGCCTTGCAAACGTTAAACCACCGTTTGGGGGTCGCAGTTGAGGATTTTGGTAAACTACCTCTATGTTCTTACTGCACTCCTTGAAGGAATGGCATCACACGACTACTGAACTCGCCATGCAGAAATTGGTAGGAAACTGTGGGAATACAACTTCAGAATAGAAATAATCAGTGAGAAATATAAAGAATAAATTCATCCACCCCCAAATTAACGATGGTGGATTACGGAGTAGAAGAAGACGACGAAGAGAGCTTCGAGCTGGACGAATTAGTTTTTTCAATTTTGGTATTGAACGTCGTGGAGTATATTGCAGGATATGTAGTGAGAAGCCTAGGACGTGAAGCCAAAAGTGAGAAATGTTTACCCACGGTTTTAGAACCAGCCGATCTTCTGAATCTACCACCAGTTTAGTATCAATCAAAAACTAACGCGGGCTGATTCGGCCATTATGAGATGTTAACTGCATTTGCAGAATCTGTGAACGTATTTTCAGGACTACGACCATTTCAAAAAATAAAATCGATAGCAACGTCCTCCATTACACGAACAAGTTGCTATCCTATTGTTCGAAAATGAATTTCTTCCTCAAATCAACTCATCTTACAATGGGCGGGGAAGACAATCATAAGGTGGGGTTGATTGAGAGCATCGGGAAAATTTATTTCACAAGCATAAAATACATTAGAGACCACAACCAGAAAATTGAAGAACAGAAATTACGACAGAAGCTAAAAAAATATCATTCATTTTAAAGGGCAGGAAATTTGCCACTGCATATCTAAAACTCATTTTATAACAGTAAATTGGAAAAATGTTGTTTAAAAATGCATTTGAAATTAAACTGTTGGTATGGAATGTTTTAGAACTTGAAAGCCGCGATGAAAACTCATTACGCGCTTCTTTTCCTCATTATCATTTTAATATTTTTAATTAAATTATGTTTTTTGAAAACTCATAGGTATGTTCATTTCCACCCACGTGTTAGTTCTAAGAACTGAATTGGTCAATAGGCGAGAAAACGGATGAAACAGTGAAAAAATTGAGCTCCAGGCTGCAAGAGGCTTAGCTGCGATTGACGGGGTGGATCCCCAAAGGGTTTGGGGGTTAGATCACACTTTTGCCTGCTCACTCATCAGGGGATGGAAGCTCTATTACGTTCTATGCTCAGTGGTCGGAAACCGTCTTTAAGTCACTTCTCGAAAAAAATCAAAAGACCTAGTCTTATTCCTGTGAAGATAAGATAATTATTATCTTGTAACTATTATTAAACTGTCATTGTGAAGGTCGCTCATTGGACCGCCAACATGATTTTAGGGTAAGTGCTAGTTTTCTACAAGCGGGATTTATAGCGAACTATCTGATGCGACGCATCGCACAACCTTCTTTAGTCCACATATATTATAGCTACTACTCCAATCTATTCCTCAAGCTATTCATGTGAACTCGTAAAACGTAACTTCAGTTCTACGTAAAAATAGGGAAATTATTATAACCAATTGTCAGCATCCGGGCAAGGTTTGTGTAAGCTGTTCTGAAATTATAAAGGAAATACTGCGAAACAAAGCTTGTCAACAAAATAAAATCCGGAATGTCCGTAGTGTCTCCTGATTATTTAATGACCACTATTACATTTCGGCCGTATAAGTAACTATACTACAGATTCACTACCGTCCAGATTATAGCTGGGCTTAACCCTACTGTCATATAAACGAGATTTATCATGAAAAAACTCCACTAAAATTTATTTCCTTTCGAAATTGTTAATAGTTTATTGGGATGCTCTCGACATTTGCCTGCAAAGGAACATTTTATTATAGGGAGGAGCTTTATTTTGTTAAGCTGGCCTAAAAAGTGTGTTTTGAATCTTTTTATCATTTACCGAGCTGCTCTGGCAATTTTCTAACGGATTGAAATTCTGTGGAACTGCCGTGTGTTATTTGGAGGTGTCCATACAAGGAATTCAACCAAAATCATTGAATAGGTTCTTGTGGGGAAAACAATTGGTGTTGGGTTACTACGATCACCGTAGTTACTTTTTTACCGATTTGGCGCATACTCTTCGTTAAACGTTCACACACACACACAGACCATTTTACAAAATGGTTTTTTCGGAATCAGTAGCCCTTGAAACGTAAAAGTGTGCAGAAAACTGAGTACACTTCTATAAGGTCAAGGTGAGGAAAGTAATAACAGTTTTGCCTATTTCGGGTTACCAGAGAAACGTTTATGGAGAGCAATGGATTCGAACACACTCTATGGGTTTGATCAAAATCGTCAAATCAGTTCCAGAGAAAAATTAAAAAACGCGAAACGTGTTGCTGAACTGTGATCGAAATGGTTGGTGCCATTTTTGAGAAATGTGTGGTACGTTTTGGGACGAGGAAAGTTACATGAAAATGTTAAATTTTTAAATGTAACATTTAATCTACGTGCCAAATTGTTTAAGATAATGTCGACTTCCCCATTTCAAAGATGCTCTTCAATAACTCTCTTATTACGAACCGAGTCGCGGAGGTAGATAACCAACTTGAGAAATGATTTGGAGGCCGATTGGGAGGAGCCTGGAGGGGATTGATCTGCCCCAAGGTTCTCCAAACTCATCTTCGACGTTATTTCAGTTCAGCGCATAGTATCGTGCTAATAACCTTGCACCGGGCTCCAGTTGGACTAATAGGTGAGACGCTTAATTTTGTGAGTTGCCACTTGGGTTAACTATTCAATAAATATGCTTCCTTAGTCCTACGGAGTGGAAAAGAAAGTTAGGCTGTTTAATGTTTGCTTTTTATCAGAACTTAACGTTTCCTCCTGAGTTCGAAAAATACATAGGGAATAACTGCTGAACCACTCGGGTTCAAATAATTTGTAGCCAGTATTCAGGCTACAGATCACCATCGGACGCCAAAATAAGGGTATGAGCAAAATCGGATCAAAATCATGATGATCAAAACACCACTACCGCTCTAATGGTCGTGATTATATCTTTGGTATGGGCAGTTCCAAAAGGCATAACAGCACGAATTTATATTCGTTCATGACAAAATGTTGAGGTCAGCACAATAAATTATCACAAATCTCGGGGTGAATAGATTTGGTGCAGTTTTTTTTTTCATGAACCTTGCTAATGTGTAACTATCGATCCCCAAAAAATCAGGGCGGTAGCCATGAAAGTAATGGTCATTAAAGAATGAGGAGCAACCACTTAAATTCCTGCATTCTAACCGAAGTCGCTTGACTGGCTAACGGGGAAGCTACGCGCAGTTTTCCTTCTATTATATTATTATATTTAAAACCGTGTTACAGTATCATAAAGTACCTATATTTTTGTTGATAAATGAATGTCGTGAGTAGCAGCAGTCCTTCTCGAAAAACAACTCAATAAACGTAGTCCCCCATAAATGTTCCCGTACCAGACCGTTGAGCGGAGATATCAACCACCGGCAAAAATCGTGATTTTAATCGTATTCAAAATTTCCGCAGTAAATGCCAGTAGGAAGAAAAGGTTTAACGAAATTGATCATATCGTTCAAGTTTCAAGTCAACAATGTGTTTTTCTTGCATTTGAATTTACAGCACCACAATAAATAGCTGGTTCGAAGGCGAATGAATAAAAACATTAACGTTCAACGGACCATGAGTGGTTAACATGAACACCATTTCAGCGGATGGTGCTCGTCGTGCTTTGCTTCACTCAAAAAATGTATGCTACTCGAAATGGAGACATATTTCTTTTCATTTCTTTTAAATACGAACGCTTTTGAAGTAATTTTGTTTATCTTCGATCTTGAGTTATTTTCATCAACTACGCCTCACGGTCAAATTGACATATTGTGGCTCACTTGACTCGAGTTCTCCGTTAATCCCAATTTTTACACAATGAGGTGTGCACGTGATTTCTCTTACAAAGTGGGTGTCTTTTAACCAATCAATTCCAAAGAGGATGAGAGAGAGAGAGAGAGAGTGAAAAAACTCAATAGCCGCCACGCTTTGAAAATATTATTGTCAAGGAGCTCCGTTCCATTTGCGGAGAATGTTTTTGTCGGCGAAAACCAATCAAGATAAATCGCGTGGCGCATCGCACAACCTTCCTCAGCCCGTCAATTCGGCAATTTTTAACGCTGTGGCACCTAACCCACTACTTTTCTCACTCAGTTTATGTGAGCTAGAACTCAACACAACTTTCTATCAAAAGGCAGTGGTAGTACTCAATGTTACAAATTTATCACGTCCCTACGTAAGACTTTTGTGAAAACATTCCATGACCGGAATTCATAAGGAAAAAACGGCTCACAATCGCTTTATGTCGAAATAGTTGATAGTTCATTGGGCTGCTCTCATAGTTTTTTCCACTAATGTGAATATTTTGATAACTATGTTCAATATGTTTAGCATTGGACCAGGCGCATACTCTTATTCTGGAATCTCATGTGGACCTACAGGTTGGATATACAATTTGGCTCTAAAGAAGCAAACTAAAAAATAAAACTTCAGGCGATTATATACCGCTTTCTCTAACTTTGTCGGGATAAATAAGTAAGAATGTGTACATCGTCATGCATGCATTTGGTTCTCAGAGCTGTTGCTAGGAGAAAGAGTGCTGGGTAAGAAACAGAAGGCATACGAAGCACTTCACACCCTCCCACCACCCCGAACCCCACGTTCACATTCCCCTCCAATTCTCTGTATTTCATTGATATTTCATTGCATTTCATTAAAAGTTCATATAAACTGAACGAAAACGAGATTTATTTGTTTTTACAGTGACAAAAATGAGTTTGTGGCTGAGGGAAGGTAACCACGTATGCTGAAACTGAGTCTTGTCTGGCAAGGTAAAAGCGCGCCTCATCAAGTGATACTGGACAGGGAGCTGTACAGATGAAGCATAACTTCAGACTACTCGTGTTGAAACATCCAGATGGGAAGGGATTAGTCCCACGTTGATCGTGGTATATTATGCTGACGGATCAGACTGTCGCAGCCTCAGGGTCATGGCCTCCACCTGATCTGATTGTGACTGTTCGACTTGACCAAATCGCCTCAAATTTGATAGGTGTTCTAAAAATCAACATAGAACCCATTAAAATAATACGAGCAAAATCGGCTCAAATCTAACTATAGCTATCATAGTGATCAATGCACTTAATAATTTTTTTCTCAGAAACAGCGTCAACGGTTTTGATTCAATTTTGTGAACAGTTGAAAATGACACAACGTGGCTATTAAATGTTTAGCCTTAAGAAAATGACGAGAGCAGTACAATAAATTATCAAGAACTTTTGTAAAAATTGATTTTAATGGCGTTTTTCCCGTTATAAATTCGCTCGAGTGATGCTAATATTCTCGAAAAAATCTTTTTGGCAGTCCAATGAGACATCCACGACGCGCTGCGAGTTCAATAACGGTCCTAAGATAATCAGGAGCAACCTCATAAATTTCAGAATCCAAACTAACGTCGTTTCCACCAACTGTCTGCAGTGTTTCCCCCAACAGTTACAATATTGTACTAACCTTCCCCAGAAGGAAGGTAATCAAGGTCGATAGTTCCATGGATTATTTATACGCTGGTCACTAAAAAAAATTCGTAACATAAGTAGGAGCAACTAAATAAATTTCTAAGCGATAAGCTCATTACGTAGCAAGTTTTATCAAGCTCGTATAAAAGTGCGAGAAAATAAAATCGGATTAATTGATAGATCCATAAAAATCGTTGAATGAGCGAAGAGGTGAGGGAAGGTCGCGCAAATATTGTTATTCATTCCCCTGGAACTGAAACAGACAGGACATCGTACGTTATGAACAATTTTCTCGACGTTTTGAAATCGTGATGGGTACCGTAATACCGTGGGGCGGGGGCAGCTGTAAACAAAATCACTAACGCCCTGTCGGCTGTTCCTACGGCTAGAGAATACTATTTCACTTCGGCTATAGTTCCAAAATTCTGTGTCATTTTCAGATGAAATTGGTCGGAATGTCACTAATTTGATTGTTTATCATTTTTATTTCCCGTAATTTTATTAGAGTCGATTTATATTAATACCCTCTCTAATTAATTACAAATCATTCAGAATGCTGACGGCTGTAATTGTTGTCGCCTTGACGGCCCTCGTCGTTTACACATGGAGACATCTTAGAAGAATCAATAGGTTCTGGGCAGAAAAAGGCGTACCGCATAAGACACCTAATCTTTTCTTTGGTAAGTAACATTTAATTTGTATCTTTTTACTTTCTTTGGCTCTACGAAGTAAAAAGGAAACTTCGGTAATCGGCCGAAAGGAGCATGTAGGGCGCACGAAAGGGGGAGCTTGAGGATCGAAATAAAAATGAAACTCGGTGAGTTTGAGGAGTACTGTGATTAATGTGCAGAATTGAGTTGAGTTAAAAATGAGCTGAGATGGTGTACAAATGGGCGACACAAGGGAAGTACTCAGTACGCATGAACTGTCGCGGGAAACTGTATGGGAGAGCAATAAGTTACTGGGGCGATAGTTGGAAGCGGAATGAATGGAGGTGCTCAGTCGTGAGAGGAATGTGAAATATGGGAGAATGAAATAAAGAAAGGGGAAAACCTGGGAATGGGAGCAATGATGCGGGGAAGTCCGAGGTCAAAGATTCGAACCAATTTGGCGCTTTACGTAAAACAGAACATTTTCTGAACATTCTCTTCTGACCGTTACGTTTTAAGGTCCACTGACGAAAACACTATTTCTCTCAAAGAGCTCTAACGACTATGATTCAATTCAATTCAATACAAAGTAAGAACGTTCACACTGGCGCAGGGGCATGCAACAGAGGTCTTCTTCGCCACCAATTAGATCAGTGGAAGGGATACCTATTACCTGTTGGACGTTGATATCAAGGGAGGATTAGAAACCCATGGCCCACTCTTCCTCTCACTTGCTACCGCACATAATAATGTTTTCTCATACATTACAATAGTTTCATGTTCATTCTGAGCAACTACTGTGCATTTTTCAAATAGTTGACCATTGTTGCAGGTAATACATTGAGTATTTTCTTCAAAAAACGTGGGTTGGCTGATCTTCACAGAGAAATGTACGGTATGTTTCCAAACGATGCCTATTACGGGTTTTACGACTTTCTCAAGCCAGCTCTGGTGATAAGAGACGTAGGTAAGTGTCGTCAATCACTGTATCACATATTTCTTTAGTATATGTCTATGCTTCTATAAGAATTAAGGGTAAAGATGTTGCCAAAATAGCTCCCACCGCAAATGTCGTCATTAACTAACCTCACGAGTCCTTGATTCGAAAAATAGAAACACACTAGGTAAGTAGTAACAAACGGGAGCCCAAGCAGGTAACATCTAACAAACTAGTGGTTAGATAAGCTTATCGACGTAACGTGCAACCATTCTTAGATGGCAGGCGAAGGACAGCCACCGGATAATAACGTCAAGCGACGAAAGGTCAGTCACTCGATTATGGGTCTAGCTACACCACAACAAATAACAGATTTGCCGCTCTGGAAGGAATGGATACTCAAACCATCCAGAACAAACAATCTGAGGTAGAATACATTAATGCTGTCGTGAATCAATTGAAATCAGTATGTAAAGGCACGTTCAAACATATCAGAGTTAATGACAAATTAAAACTAAAGTTCGAGGAGATTGATGATTACATAAGGCGACCCCTCTACGAGAAACAGAACCCCGACAATGAACAAATATACTCTCTGACGGGTCTGTATTACTACAAATCCCATTGGAACCCCCAAAACCCGGGTGAAGTGTAATCCAATGTTTGAATTGCCAGGGGTATGGGCACACAAAAACTGACTGCCATAGAAAACCTAGGCATGTCAAATGTGACGGAGACCATGCCTCCGGAGACTGCAATAATAGTGAAAGCCCCTCCCGTCTGTGTCAACTGTAAAGGGAGTCATACTGCTAGTTACAAAGGTTGCCCAACGCACTACAAAACTTCACAGCACCTCCTAAAATCAGCATCAACTCAGGAACCGACTCAATAAGAACCAACGACCGTCAAACCAATCGCCATGTGAATACAATTACCTCTCCTACTACAAACAATACGCACCGTTCTTACGCTGCTGCTGATTTTCCTCCATCTCCAAAACAGACGATATCAACCAAAAGCTCGACGAATGAATCTCAATCATCGCGCAAATGATTTATATGCTTACACAATTACTCCCGACTCTCCGCACCAAACGATGGCTCCCAAAAACCACTAAGAATAAGAACTTGGAATTCTCGAGGAGTCAACGACAAATATTACGAATTATCCCTTTTTCTGAATACGCATAGTATAGATATAATGTTAATCACCGAAACTAAACTATCATTGAATGCAAATCTCTACGCCACTGGATACAAATGCTAACGAGCAGACCATCCTTCTGGGGGCAGGAAACACAAAAAGAATTCTGTACCTGACATTAATCCGACCGTATTCATGCGAAATCTGGGGTTCAACTGCAAGGACCCACATAAATAAAATCCAAGTAACCCAGAACAGAGTATTGCGCCTGATAACGGGAGATGAATGGTTCAATAATAGTGTTACGGGGGGGATTTATATCGTAGCGATATCGCACTAAGAGAGTCGGGAAGTTAGTAAGATATCAAGCCGAATGCAATTGGAACAGAGAGTTTTATTCGCGAATTACATTCGGAGTTTTACCACCACAGACAGGGGAACTGAGTAGGAGCGAACGCGAGCGCGGGCAACACGGCGACGAGGGAACCGGCTCGGATTCAACTGACTCCTGCGAAGTCTCGAGCGAATCGGGGCATTTGAGGTGCCCAGTCAGCATAAATGCCCCGGACGAGCCTCCGTTGAATCGAAGGGTTTGGTTCGTCCCGTAACAATAGTAAGAAACCATTGTAGAAAGATGCACGCGTTCATAGTGAATCACAGCAACCCCCTAGTGGCCTTTATCCCACAAAATCCGCTCCCTACACCGAACCTCCGCAGACTCAGGAGAGAGCGACCACAGGACTGTCTACAATAGTCCCATTACACGACATGATCCTGTGATATCATCCTCTGGTTAAGGACAGCCAATTGGTTGTACCTTTTGTTCAAATCCCACGTAAATTAGAGGAGGGTTACTGCATTATTCGTTCAACGAACTGTGATAGTGTTCATGTAATAAAGTTTGATGTTGTTAAAAAAACACATGGTAGGGTTATACTGCCTGGTTTACATGGTAAACCTCAGGTTTTACATGGTAGTCCTATGGTTTTAGGAAAACAGCAACACAGTGTATACCCGTTGTTTATTTATTAACCATGAAACTGCTGAATATCTCAAACAATCAGGTGAGTCGTTTGAATTTTGCTTTGAAAAGCATCGCTCTTGTTAGTAGAGAGAGAGAGAGGGAGAGAGGGAGAGAGGGAGAGAGGGAGAGAGGGAGAGAGAGAGAGAGAGAGAGAGAGAGAGAGAGAGAGAGAGAGAGAGAGAGAGAGAGTATGAATGAATGAATGAATGGTTTATTTAACAACCAGGGAGAATTGGGGCCATTAGGCCCTCTCTTCCATTCTCCCTGGAAAACAAACATAACTGCATTTCCTCAGCTTTTTGCTCATATAAATAGTTTTCTTATAAAGTAGTGTGCAGACTGGCTTACAGTGTGCGAAAACCCCGCTAATTCAGAGAGAGTGAGAGAGAGAGAGGGCGAGAAACACGGTTAATGGTAATACCGTACATAGAGAGAACGGGATAGACTGGTAGAGCCTGAGAAAGGCCTAATCAACATCAGTTAAATGCCAAGTGACCCACCTCCACCACTTTCACAAAAAAAGTGTTCGTTGAAACTAAACGAATCGTTTGCTTGCATTTTTCAGCGCTTGTTGAGCAGATTATGGTCAAAGATTTCCACCATTTCATGGACCATGGTCTCGTCGGAGACGACTCAAATGTTGTTCCTGCTGATGTCAATCTTTTCAATTTGAACGGAAATAAGTGAGTTTTCGTGTACATCATATCAAATTTAAACTTGGATAAGTTCTGCGCTGGATAATAACTGGAAGCGGACACCCGTAGACGTGACAAGGATTACAGTGACAACGTTTTGTAGTTGGTTCCAAGTCGCATCCCTCGGTTGTACAGGACATGTGACGGGATGTTGAGGCTCAAAATTGTTGGGTGGATTTATGTATAGCGTTAGAAACCAACTTATGCTGATGTTTGAGAATGGAGACTGAAGGATTGATTGATCACAGCTCTCAACAACTCTCAATGGCTCCCTACTTTCAAAACCATTTCTTACCCAATAAACCTTTCTCAGGCCTTATAATCTCCTAAAACGCCTTTCTAGCATTACTAAGTCAACCAGTCTGCATGTTCTAATTCATATTAAGGAAAGCTGAGTGACGATTCATTATATTACAGATGGAGAGCTACTAGAAATAAGTTTTCCCCCATGTTCACCACTGGAAAATTGCGCCACATGGTTCCTAATATCCGAGAGTTATCAGAAAATTTGACGTCAGTGATAGGGAAGACAACCGAAGCAGTCGAATTGAGGGGCTTCCTGCAAAGGTTCGCGATGGACGTGATTGGGTGAGTTGTTATTTCTTACTATTGCTAACGAATTCTAAGTGGCTGTGCACTGACGAGTTCTTTACGTGTGGCCCCCCAAAAGCCTGCTGGGGCTTACGAACAGAGTTTGGCACAGAGCTTATTTACCGAGGACCGTTGGGCCGAATATATCTAGTGCCATGCATTCACATTTCCCTCAGTCCAAGCACATTCGATGGTTTTGTCACTATAGCAACTTTGAGTGAACATATGTAACAAGATGTTTTGGGAAGGTGCACATTCACAGGTCTGTAATTATGATAAAAACTCTGTGAAATAAGTAATTCAGGGAAACGGCATTACTGTGTATTTAAGAATTTAATGAGTTCGCCCTATTTATGTGACAATCTTAATTGAGTAAAAATTGCATAGGTAATTTTAGAATCTATCAAGATGCTTTTTGGAAACGTTCATGTCCAAAGTTTTGGAATTGTAGGAAAAACACTGCGAAAAAAAGCATCTCGACAGAAAGTCGCAGTTTTCTGATAATAATACACAAATAATCCCGCGAACTGAACGACAGATACATCCAAAGTTGACTGTCATGGCTATTGTGGGGGTTTCCTATCATCCAAGAGACCAGCCACTCACTCCGCATCCACCGCTCCATTCCTGTGGAGGTAATGGCCGGTTTGGTCACTTTACCAGTCTCCCGGTGTAGAGCTGTTGCACGTCTATTATCGCACGGAGGTATGACCACCTGGGGAATCTCATACCAGGAATGTTGGCTGAGGAATGTTGTGAGATGCGTCGTACCAGACATTTAAAAAAAACATATTCTACGCAAACACGCTAAAAAGAGAGCGAGTCGAGTCAAATGTAAAGCTCTAACGACTTCACAAGCGTTTGTACGCGATATGAAATTGAAACATTTTAAATTTCAGTTCCTGCGCGTTCGGGCTTACTGTCAACGCCATTGAAAAGGAAGAAGGAAACACATTTTGCAAGATGGGGAAAATGGCTTTCAAAATTACTCCGCTGATGTTTTTACGGATGATGGTCGTCCTCAACTTTCCCAAATTGGCTAGAAAATTGAGGATATCGCAAAACAACCCAACGACCACGAAGTATTTTGCAAGTGAGCAGATTTTTGTTGCTCTGTCAACACGACTAACAATACTGAACCACTTATTTCGTTAAAAGTTATCGATTTTTCGATTTATTGTAGACGTCGTGCGGGAAACGTTGGCTTATCGGAAGAAAACGGGTAAAACGCGCGTTGACTTCGTTCAGCTAATGGTCACTTTGCAACAAAAAGGAGTCATTGAGTTTGAAGGCGACGAAAACGACGATTATCTCCGAACAGGCGACGATGAAAACAAATTGGAACGTTATGGTAATATTTTGGTTTAATGTTCTCCACTGTTTTGTTGATTTATTTTCAACAAACAAAATATTTGGCGCAACTCGTTTTAACGCAATCTGCGTTTCACTTCATTTGTACGTACAACGGGCGAGCTTAACGTCAATTATCTCGAACATTATTACAGCTCAAGTGTAGAGGTAGCTTCTTCGGACAATTGGATCAAGCCAATTAAAACTCGGTCACCTCGGAGGGATCAATATGCTCAACGAGTTCTTCCAAAAACGGCTTAAAAGATTTTTAATTTCTTTTTTGAGTTCACGTTTCTAATCAAGTCAACAGTACGCACGAATTTTCAGCCATGGCTGCGTAATAAGTTATCACAAATGTCGACGAAACGCGATTTCAGTACTGTTTTTTTTTTTCACACTAACATAGAGCGCCAAAATGATGGTGAGCGAAATCGACTCAAAACTAGCCAAGGTTATTGTGGCGATGAAAAAACCAAATTATTTTCTCAAAAACAGCTAGTATGCCTGAATTTTTTTAGTAAACAGGTACACTTAACATAAACCGTATTTTAAAACTGCCATGTACTGGGGAGAATGACACGAGTAGTACAATTATCTAATTATTATAGTGCAGTTTTCGAGATACCTACTCGGTGTGAGCGGGTGCAAATACGTTGGGAGCACGCTCAGAAATTCTGGAATTCTAACCATCATCGTTCCATTTTACTCGCTTTTGTAGCAATTTTTACTCTACAACTCCTGAACAGTACACTTGAATTTTCTTAAACAAATCACTTGGTACGCCTCATGAGCGTGTTATTACAGCTAGCACTAAGTTTGGTGAAATATAGGTGAATCTACTGGTTTATCAAAATGGTATGAACTTGTAGTTGGGGTCACTGATTGATTTACGGGGAAGGGCAGTCACCTCACAGGCCGACAAGATGTGTATATAGAAGGAATGTCCATGCAGAAAGGTCGGAATCCGCGACGTTTCCCCAGAGGTACCAGCTAGATACGTCGTAGCAGTTCTCATTAACGTCAAGGGAGCGTTTGATGGTGACCAGCGCGGTGAGGAGTACTCACTGACTCCTTTCTCGTCAGAAGTCACCCGACTTCTGGTTAGTACTGCTGCGATCGAATGCTGGCTATCTCAGTCCTGAAGACAACAAAAAAGGTGTCCACAGGATTCAGCCCACGGACCAGCACTTCGGAACGCATTCTTCAAAGGTCTTCTCAGGGGGCTACTGGACGATACGCCTATGTAGACGACCATGCACAATCGATGCCCCATATCGAGGTAAAAATTCATCGAGCTAATAGTTTGCGTCATTACAAGCACTTACCAAGGCCACTTGGGGTCCAATCCTCGTGTACTTAGCCATTTACATAAGCGCGATTAGCCACTGTCCCATTGTAACAAACTCACAATCAATCAAAGAAAGTACTGGCTCAATCCGAGAGAGCCCTGCTCCTATAGATCACCGAGGCCTACAATACAGCAGATAGGCCTACTAGCTTGTATTGACAGCTACTAAGAAAGCCAATCGTTTCACCCAGTTCACTAAGAAGGTCGTGGCAAAGAAACGTGATCCTCAGTCTCTTTGAAACGAGTAAGAATCCAGATCGAGAACTCCTCCTAGATGGTACGGATTCCCCAGGGCTTTACATTCGCGTGGTAACAGTTGAGTAACAGCTCTCCTCTGCTCTTGCATGCTTGCGAAACCACGACCTTCATGCCATTCCACTGATATAGCTCTCTTACGAGTGTTGAGGAACATTCATTTTGCTAAGGAAACACACCAGACACTGGTCCGTTGAAATCATTTTGTTAATTTAGTAGATCCACTGTCTAAAAATTCCCGATATTTACCTTTTTGTTGGCATGTCGTTTTATTGGTGAGCATGATTGTGATGGAGAATCAAAACCATGAAACGTCGATACTGAATACGTGCCACTATTAACTGAATCCCAACTGCATATTAATTTATTGAACAACAAAGAGGAAAATCGAAGTAATCGGCCTTATCGATTCTAAACACCTTAGAATTCTTATTTTTTGTGCGGAGGATATCTATTCATGATTTTGCACCTTTGCAACTTCTGTTATCTCTGCTCAATATTAAATTTAAGAGAAAGTACTACTGTCTAGTAACTGTGTGTTAACTCGTTTTCAGAACTGACAGATGAAGCGATGGTTGGACACGCTTTGATATTCTTAATTGCAGGCTTTGAAGGTAAGCAACCCCCTTCATATACTAAGCTGTCTGTTTTCGAATCTGACTAATACTGAGTATTGAATGGGACCAAAGGCCACTGTTGGACGCACGATAGGTGGAGTTGAAATCGAAATACAATTAATTCAGTGAGCCTGATGAGGGCTGTATTATATGTGCTATGAATTGAGTAGAGTTTGTGGACAAAAGAGCGACACAAGGGGATGACTCATAATATGCGTGAACAGGCGGGAAACTGTAGCGGAAGAAGAGAGCTGTGAGGGCCGAGAGTAGATAGAGGAAAGTGTGTCTGTGTGAGCACTGGGGGACGAGTGACTGTCGCGAGAATTCATAGGTGAATAAGTTTGGGAGGAGCTGTTGTGGAGAGGAATCTGAAACTGAGGAATGGGAATAGAAAGATGGAAAAACCGTTGTTGTAGGAAATAAACGCGGAGGTGGAATTACCGCAGGTAACAAGTGGGGATTGGGGAAACAATGACTTTGCCATTAGGGCAGCTGCGAGCATTCCGAGATCAAAAACCCAGACTGATTTACTACCCAACGGGATAATTAATATTATCACACTCATGAATACCATGGTAAAGAAAACGTTGGCTTTTTTCATCATCAGTTTTTTCACGTTTTGAGGTTCGAGTAGAAGCTGGTGTGCGTCCGTAGCCAACTTTTCGCTAGAACGTCTGGGCTAGTTCTTCATACTTCCCTCAGCCCCATAAATTGAAAAGCGGAGATGCAAGTGGCCGAAAAAACTCCGAAAAAGCCCATTTGCGAAAATGATACACGTACCATTTTGATGACCACAATTAGTTTTGGACCGATTTTGTTCGTACGCTTATTTAGGAGTCCATGTTCCCTCTTTATTTCGTTCTAGCACATACAAGTGGCATTTTTTGGTCTCAGACACATAAGTAAACCATCGTTTTTTAGCCAATTACATTACTTCTCTTCCTTGTGAGTAAACATGAGTAAACGGGAAGTAAAAAGAAATATCTGGTGCGTAGCAACACACAACTTTCCGCAACCCTGTAAATTCTACTGTATATACGGGCAACATATCTTCGTTACGCATTTACTAAGAACAAAATGTAAGTATTAGTTGAGAGTTTGATTGAAATTGACATTTTATGTCTTTACTTTGCTACATAAACTCGAAAATTTAACGCGGGATATGTAACGGAGAAGCGTCACGAAATTTGTGTTGCGTTAAGTGCATGGTAACGTTTGTTTCAAAATCTAACGCTTGGTAACATCACACTTTTAATAACCTCAGTGACTAAGTGATGATGTCAATTGCAATTGACGCGGCCATTATACCGAAACCATCAACGAGCACAATCAAACGTAGTTATCATTGCATTAAAAAAAACAAAAATATAGGACATAAAATGTTCCTAGTGGTTGCGTACTTGTAAGAAAGCTGTACCCACCGTTTGTGTTTGTTGGAACCATCTTTCAGAAAATTGCCAAACCAATAAATTACTATTCGACAAATCTCGTTTTTCTAGCAATCATGGCTCATACGTTCGTTCAACATATATATACAGAAATAATTATAGAGAACGAAATAATGGTATGGGTGACTAGAAGACACTCCATTAGGATTTATCACATCTGGTGAGAAAGTTACCCTGGAATCTACGGAAATGTTAGAAAAAACGTTATTTTTGACACATTTTGATTTTTATCTCTGTTCAATGGACCGTCACAGGAACATTTATAGAGAAGAATATGTAGGTATTAACTATTTGAAAACATCCTGTGAGTTTGGTGAAAATCGCTGGAGCCGTTTGGCCAAAAAGCGTAAAAAACCTATTTTTGCTTCAGGAGCCCATATCTCCGTTCACCGTATTTTCATGGAGATATGTATGGAGAAGAAAAGTTCGATATTGATTAGTAGAAGATAATTTGAAAGTTTAATCAAAATCGTTAGAGCCGTTTTCGAGAAAAATGCGAAAACCCCTAGTTTTTGGTACATTTTCGTCCCCCCTCCCCCTTCCCATCGGCCGAAATCGTCCATAACCTTAGTTTGGTGTCTACAAAAAATAACGAACAAAACGAAAAAATAACCAGCTCAATCGGATCAGCCGTTCTCCCGCAAATCGAACTACAGACACACACGCACACACACACACACTCGGACCACGCGCCGAAATTAGGTTTTTTAGACTCAGTAGGCCTCAAAACGTAAGGATCTGAAGAAAACCCAAATTTTGTTTTGGTCCGATTACTATACTTTCCTTCCCTTGGGGTAGCGGAAAGTAAAATATATGGTGCGTTGCAACACACAACTTTCCTTAGCTCTACGTCAATTCACTTTGTTCATGGCTAATTCTATTTAATCAATTCATTTATCACTCAGATAATTTGAACTTGGTCAAACAACGATTTACGGCAGCAAAAAGCGGTAGCGCTTACAGTTCCGAAGTTTATTGTGCTGCTCGTACTCATTGCAGGACCATTATTGAGCAATTGGTACACAGATAATTAATGAGGCTGTAAAGGCGATTTTTTAAAAAAAGGGTAGTAATCACTTTTGCAGAGCTATTGGAAAATAACTGTTAGAACTGGTAGTAACCGCAACGACAGTAGTTGAAATTCAGGAATTTCTGGAGTGAGCCCCATGTATCTCATGAGCGTTTTTAAACACTAACCCTTCAGGTATTGGATTGGACTACAATACCAATTTTTTGTAACATTCTAGAAGAATTCCAGCGGAGTTTAGAAGGAAAAAACTTAGCGAAAAACGCTTCTGGTCGAAAATTTTGATAATTTATTGTGCTGCTCTCGTCATTTTCCCACGAATGAGAATTTTATAGTATCATTGCCTGATTGAGAGTTATCAATATAAAAAATGTAATTAAAATCGTTAGAGCCGTTTTGAGAAAAAAATTTGGTGTTTTGATCACTATGATGACTATAGTTAACTTTCGATGGATTTTGCCCATACCCGCATTATTGCGTCCCATGGTAACCTGTAGGCTAGACATCAAGTTTCAGCTGATTTGGTACGGTGGTTTTCTCTAAAACCTGCGCTAAAATCGATTTCGTCGAAAGTTTTGGTAATTTATTGTGCTGCTCTCGTCATTTTCCCATAGATGGGAATTTCATGGTATAATTGCCTTATTGAGAGCTATCAATATAAACAATTTAATCAAAATCGTTAGAGCCGTTTTTGAGAAAAAAAATATTTGGTGTTTTGATCACTATGATAACTATAGTTAGCTTTCGGTGGATTTTGTTCAAACCCTTATTTTGGCGTCCCATGGTAACCTGCGGGCGAGATATCAAGTTTGAGCTGATTTGGTACGGTGGTTCTCTCTAAAAATCGTTCACAGACACACATACACACACACACAGACCATTTTCCCAAATAGTGTTTTTCGGACTCAGGGGGGTCTGAAACGTAAAGATCTGAAGCGAACTCAAAATTTTTTTTTCAGACGATTACATAACTTTCCTTTTTACTTCGTATAGCAAGGAAAGTAAAAACCCTGCAAATTATTACACAATGGTTTATTATTCTCATGAACAGCTTGACCTAGTATTAGTGCTCCCCCATCCCATTCGATTCAGCATCGAATACTAGTAAACCATACGAAACCTGTCCTGGCTACAATGGAACTACGGAAACAAAACGTCTGATGATTTTGCCCCGTGGGCGCTTTGAGCGAACCCCTTGGGAGGCGAAAGGGGAGTTGAGCCGCCCGCCCTGCAGCGTTGCCGCCGTTTTGAATTATTATTCATTCTGAATAATAATCCTATGTTTTCAGTCGCGAAAAATTTTTCACAACCCCCCCTCAAAATTTGATACTTTACGTTTCAAGACTTGGAGATTCCAAATTTGCAATGTCTGTCCGCTGTCCGCCGTCCGGGCCGTTTTGTGTCTTTAACGTGGTCTAAAAAATTTGTTCTTTCGCACGGAAATCCGATTTGGTATATAGTTGTGCCCGCCATCTCGGCAATCCGATCGGACGAAGCCCCTGGTTGTAATGGGCAAAAAACGGTTAAAAAAATTAACGAAACGCAGTACAACGCGGGAGCTACAGCGTTTCGTCATTTGAACTCCCTCCCTCTCGCCCGTCTCATTAAAAAAGCAACCGCGCTCGAGGCTCGCTTGCCTCCCAACGACGACGCCGCCACTCAACTCCCCTTTCGCCTTTCGCTTCGAGTGCCCCCGTTCCAATTTCCCGACGTTTTCGTTTTAATACGATTCAATTTTTTTAGATTCTTTCGTTTCATTCTCATTTTGGTTTTTTTCATAGATTTTTGGTTAAATTTTGATATTAGTATTTAGCGCGCATGTTTTCATATTAAAATTCAGTTTTTTCTAGATACTTTCGTTTTTTTTTGTTTATTTTAATATTACGATTCAGTTCTTTTCGACCTTTTTTTGGGTTTCATTATGATATTTTTCGATGCTGAATCGAACAGGATGGGTCTCGGAGCATTAATGCTAGGTCAAGCTGATTATCCGAATAATAAACCGTTATGTAATAATTTGCAGGGTTTTTTATTGAGACGGGCGGGAGGGAGGGAGTTCAAACGACGAAACGCTGTATCTCCCACGTTGTACTGCATTTCGTTAATTTTTTAAACCGTTTTTTGCCCATTACAACCACGGGCTTCGTCCGATTGGATTGCCAAGATGCATGAGTTTCATTATTTTTATAAACAGCTTTATTCTCTGTCTGTCTGTCTGTCTGTCTCTCTCTCTCTCTCTCTCTCTCTCTCTCTCTCTCTCTCTCTCTCTCTCTCTCTCTCTCTCTCTCTCTCTCTCTCTCTCTCTCTCTCTCTCTCTCTCTCTCTCTCTCTCTCTCGCTCTCGCTCTCTATTTCATGTATTGCAACCTTCACGAAAAAGGATTCACCAGATTCTACTTAATAATAAAAGTTCACGACCGATGAGTTATTCACAAAGAAATTTTTTTGCAGCAACCTCCGCAGGGCTCACCTTCCTCTTTTATGAGCTAGCAAATCATCCTGAAATCCAGAAAAAGGTTCGCGAAGAAATTCGGGACAAAGTGGCTTCGAAAGGAGGAGTGATTGACTACGACACTATCAAAGACATGCAGTACCTGAGCCAATGTGTCAATGGTGAGAATGTGTTCAGCAATACATGTTTACGTACACCCAGCTAGTTTCACATTTATCTGCAGTCATTAGAGGGCTTGGTTTTGCTTGAAGATCAGTTGTAAACACCGATAACATACATTTATGTCTACATATGGAGCACAAAAAGCTGACCTCTCAGCTATTGATTTACTCGAATACTAATCGTAACTCAAAAGTGCTCATTTCTTACAGAATCGTTTCGTCTTCACACTCCAACACCGATATTATTCAGAGTGTGCACCAAAGAATACACAATCCCTGGGACATCGTTGACACTGAAGGTAAATGTTCTGTTGTTACTAACAAAGATTCAGGTACTAAGATGTAAGACAAATGCACACGACATTCTAGTCAGATACCGGCAGAGTTAGCACGCGCTTATTGCGTAAGAAAGAAATAGTGGATATGGCAGGATCCAGTCCTCCAGATCAAACCTGGCACCCATAACCCTGGCTCAACCGATAACAATAATACATGCACGCAATAATAATTCATAATTCAAAACCATTCATTGATTTATGCGTAAACCAATGCGCGTTAAATTCATAAACGTATTTTTCTTTTTTTTCCTTGCGTTTCCAGCCTGGACAATCTGTCTACATTCCAGTCGACGCCATTCACCAGAATCCTGATTTATATCCCGAACCTGAGAAATTTGACCCGGACCGGTTCGCGCCAGACGTGTGGCGACCGAATTGCTCGTATCTGCCTTTTGGGGAAGGACCCAGAGTTTGCATTGGTAAGCTGAATTAAGTGAAGTTATGCCCCATCAATGCGTGTCTATACTAAATGAATCGAATGGTACTACCAAACGTTTGTGATCAAGCACCTACACCTCTTCTTTAAGTGGCTCAATTAGCAGGACCCGAGGAAAACGTCACACCAGTGTGCCCTGGTTCTTTGGCCTGGTTTTTCTTGTATTCGTCATAGTGTGGCCAAGGCCATGTAGATGCCTTTAGGCCTTACAGCCATTCAGGTCTACTTCCAAGAGGTTCTGTGGGTACGAGCCACCTGGCAAAACTTGAAGGTGCTCTCAGGCACGTTAAACACTACCCCAAGCACTTTCCAATAAGGGATTCCCAATGAGGCCGAGTGGTACTTGGCTTTGCTAGATTGATGATGCATGGCTGCGCCAACCCTTCCTCATTCAACGTAGTGTTTAGAAATAAATGTTTGCCCTTATGTGTGAAACTTTTTCGAGTATTTTCCTCTTTTTCTTTTTGTGGGTTATCCTTCGTTTATTGGTCCTAATGATGTTTTCAATGGTTACGACTCAATCCCATTAAAACGTTCAGAGTTTGTTGCAGAGTTGGTTAAAACATACGTTTTTCAGCACTCACGAGCTCGTTTTTGAAAGGCCGGGCACTTGCCTTTACCCCACCACTTACAGTGCCTTTACCTTCACGAGGTTTCATTATTGAACAGACATTAATGAGACTAGATTTGTGATGACAAAATATCCCCTTGGAAGCGGTCATTTACTCAGTTGGGAAACTTGCTCACTGTCAACCGAAAGATATTGGTGACCCTGTCCCAGCAAACCACACTCTCGCGTACCATCAAGGCTCAAAAGGCTGTGTCTATCAAGGCCCCGCATTAATCACAGTCCTATGTCAGTTGACTTAGACCCCCACTGTAGGTTCCAGCGTATCAAATGAGACTATCTCACGCTTAAGGTCTTCCCCTCCCTTCTCTTCGCCAAGTTTTCGTATCGTTAATTAGTATTTTTCGATGCGGAATCGAATAGGTGTGAGACCATGTCAAACTGTGCACGAGATTGATACAGCGTTGTGTGCTAGTTTGCCGCGTTTTTAATTGTGTTGTTGTCGTTGTTTCAGCTATGCGTTTCGCTCTAACTGAAATGAAACTGTGCGCCGTGAGGTTGCTGTTGGACTTCGAATTCAAACTCAACTCGAAAACCAATGTTCCTTTAGAAATCGACCCCATGAGCTTCTTGAGGGTCCCAAAGCATCCAGCGTATTTCGACATCATTAAGAATAAAGCTTCGTGAATGACTGATCCAATTAAAACTTAGGACTTATTGCTCCAGTTAAGTTTATGATGTTTATATAACGATGGTAGAATGCAACGGCTTTGTTCAAACACCTTAAACCGAAATACAGGTTTTAAAATTTATGTTGCTTTTATTTCGAGAAAAAAAACGGAAGTACCAAATAATTTACTTCATGCTACTGTAGTCATTAAGCCAAGCTTGTGCTGAGTGGGAGTCTCTACAAAGCTATTTTGCCACAAAAACGTTCAGGACCCATTACGAAACTCACATTACGACCAGGTTCATACTAAAGTTAACGTACCTGTTAGGACATCATCGTCTGGCCGTTTAGTCAGTACTGCAGTCAGTCAGTTGGTCGTGGTCTTTATATACGAAGAGAAAGGTAAACGGGATAGTGGAGGCCTGTGGAACGGGGGTCATGCTCCTCTCGGGAGATCCACTAGAGGTGAAGGGAAAGGAATGTGAGTACCGTATGTTTTAAATAGTCTGTCAGTTGTCGATTTTAATTCTTTTTTGTATAGGGTGGTCTGTGAATCTGTCAGTTGGTTGTTTTCATTTGTATAGTCTCTTGAGTGGCGTGAATAGGTCTTCGCGTTTTCTGTTGATTCGTTCGTTTATGATGTGTCCTTCGAAGTTTTTTTGTTCATAGATTTCCATGTTTTCTAAAATGTCCAGTTTTCGCCCTTTGTATTTTTTATGTAGTAAGGTGATGAAGTCCTGTATTTGGGTAGGTTCATGACCAGTTGTCTTGTGGTGGTTGGCAAAGTTTCAGTCGTCTTCGTTCCTACTAAGAGATTTAATGTTTTCTGAATATCTGGTCCGTATTTTTCGTTCTGTCTGTCCTATGCACGCGTTTTTACAAGTACAAGTTATTTTATATACCCCACTTTGGTCGAGTGGGTCTGTATTTTCAGTTTTTGCAGTTACTTTGGTACTAAGTGCCAAATTCTCTGTACGTAATGCGATTTGTATGCCTTCCTTTTAGATTTCGGTTAGCTATTTCGTATATTTTTGGTCCTGTGTACGTAAATGTGCAGCGTCTTATCAAAGTCTGTGTATTTAGTGTTTTTGGGTCGTCTTTTGGTTTATTATTCATTCTGAATTATTATTATTCCCTATGTTTTCGGTCACGAAAAATTTTTTACAACCCCCCCTCAAAATTTGATACTTTACGTTTCAAGACATGGAGATTCCAAATTTGCAATGTCCGTCCGCCGTCCCCCCTCCCGCGTTCCCCCGTCCGCCGTCCGCCGTCTGGGCCGTTTTGTGCCTTTAACGTGGTCTAAAAAATTCGTTCTTCCGCCCAAAAATCCGATTTGGTATATAGTTGTGCCCGCCATCTCGGCAATCCGATCGGACGAAGCCCGTGGTTGTAATGGGCAAAAAACGGTTAAAAAAATTAACGAAACGCAGTACAACGCGGGAGCTACAGTGTCCCTCCCTCCCTCCCATCTGAAAAAAAACAACCGGTGGCGCCCCGCCCTCGCCTCGCGGGCGGGCGGCTAAACTCCCCTTTCGCCTCCCAACGACGCCACCACTCGACTCCCCTTTCGCTTCGAGCGCCCCCGTTCCAATTTCCCCGACGTTATGGTTTTAATACGATTCAATTTTTTTAGACTCTTTCGTTTCATTCTCATTTTGGTTTTTTTCATAGATTTTTGGTTAAATTTTGATATTAGTATTTAGCGTGCATGTTTTCATATTAAAATTCAGTTTTTTCTAGATACTTTCGTTTTTTTTTGTTTATTTTAATATTACGATTCAGTTCATTTCGACCTTTTTTTGGGTTTCATTATGATATTTTTCGTTGCTGAATCGAACAGGATGGGTCTCGGAGCATTAATGCTAGGTCAAGCTGACTATCCGAATAATAAACCGTTGTGTAATAATTTGCAGGGTTTTTTGGAGTCACATTGTGTTAATAGTTTATTTATTGTTTGTTTTTTAGTATTATTACCATTATTTACTGCGATAGTAATGATAGTATCAAGTTTTTTTGTAATTTTGTTCGGTTAGTGGGATAGTGGGAAAGTGAGGAAATTAATGACGCGGCAGGTGAGCAAAGATCGAATAGCAGAAATAACTGTCGTCTTTGTGAAAGTCGTGTTACTCATTTTAGTGGCTCAAGTGAACTGTTATTCGAAAAGATTGATGAATAGTATTTGTAGATACACATTCGTCAAACGTGGCGCTTTCCAAATGGCTTGAGCGAACTAACTGGAACTAACAATGTACATAGTCCGCCATAAATGTTCCCGCACCAGTCCGTTGAGCGGCCATATCAACCAACACGCGGCAAAAAATCGTAATTTTGATCGTATTTAAAATTTTCACAGTAAGTAAGTACAAACGTGGTCAACGTGGGTGTAGAAATTCATTGAGCTAATATTCAGCTCCAGTACATAATACCTTAACATGGCACTGGATTTAGGGAGTGGCACAATGTTGTGTAGTGCTTCGCTTTGATGGGCTTCCTTGGGGTTTGAGAAGATGAAGTGCTAAGGGATTGATGGGTTGTTTTAGAGTAGGAATATATGCGGTGCGTCCAGTTGCGCAATTGCCGGAGACGTGGTAGTAAAAGGATTCTGAACGGTCAAGTTTCAAGTCAACAATGGGTTTTTGTTGCATTTATGTTAACTAGCAACGACTTGTTTTCGTTAATATTATTGATCAATTTACAGCACCGCAATAAAGAGCTGGTTTGAAGGCGAATGAATAAAAACATTAACGTTCTACGGATCATGAGTAGTTAACACGAACACCATTTCAGCGGATGGTGCTCAACACGAGCGATTTGCTTCTCAAAAAATGAAGACAAATATCGCACAACCTTCCTCAGCTCCTCAATTCGGCAATTTTTAACGCTGTAGCACCTGACCCACTACTTTTCTCACTCAGTTTATGTGAGCTAGAACTCAACACAACTTTCTACCAAAAGACACTGGTGGTACTTAATTTTACGAATATATCACGTTCCTCCTACTCATGTCATGCTCTCTAGGGAGTGACTAGCGTACAGATAAATGATGGGACTCTCAGGGTGATTTTTGGGAAGGGTCGTGTTTATTATCGGTGTTATAGGGTGAACAAGGTGAAAGAAGTTAGCCGTCAAAACGACATTAGTTTGAATTCCGATATTTCTTGGGTTGCTCCCAATACTCTGATGGCCGTTGTTAAACTTTCATCCTTCATTGAACTATCCGCTACATTTTTGTGGAAACTTTCCATGACTGGAAATCATAAGGAAAAAACTGCTCACAATCGCTTCATGTCGAAATCGTTAATAGTTTATTGGGCTGCTCTCATAATTTTTTCCACTTGAGATACAGAGAATTGGAGTGGAATGTGATCGTGGGGTTCTGGGTCGTGGGAGGGTGTGAAGAGTTTCGCATGCCTCTGTTTCTTACCCAGTTTTTTTTTTTTTACTTCCCGCTACCCCAAAGGGAAAGGAAAGTATAGTAATCGTGTCAAAAAAAAACAAAAAAACTGGGTTTTCTTCAGATCTTTACGTTTTGAGGCCTACTGAATCTAAAAAACTAGTTTCGGCGAGTGGTCCGTGTGTGTGTGTGTGTCTGTAGTTCGAGTTGAGGGAGAACGGCTGATCTGATTGAGCTGGTTTTTTTTCTTTTGTTTGTTATTTTTTGTAGGAACCAAAATATCTTCTAGTAATCAATACCTAACTTTTCTTCTCCATACATACCTCCATGAAAACACGGTGAACGGAGATATAGGCCTATGAAGCAAAAATAGGTTTTTTTACGCTTTTTGGCAAAACGGCTTCAACGATTATCACCAAACTTTCAAGATGTTTTCAAATAGTTAATACCTACATGTTTTTCTTAATAAATGTTCCTCCATTGAACAGAGATTAAAATCAAAATGTGTCGAAAATAACGTTTTTCGAACATTTCCGTAAATTCCAGGGTAACTGATTCACCAGATGCGATACATCTTATGGAGTGTCTTCTAGCATTCTAAACCCACATTTTGTTCACCGCAACTATCTCTGTATCCATCTGTTGAACGGATATATAACCAAGTTAACTCTGTTGTTGACGTTCGGAGCAAAGCTCATTCCGTGTTCACATTGGCGATAACGCCCTCCCACTTCCTCAGTCTTCCAAGCCAAGTTCCCTTCAGTTCATGTCAGTTGTACGTCTGTCGCCTGTGTCATTTATCTAAAGAAAAATAATACTGTATGTGGACAGCAGTTTCAGTGCCCCCCGTCGACGGGAAACTACCACGACCCAGCTCACAGGTACGTACAGGCTACCCTTATCTGCTCTTCGACAACTAACCAAAACGTATTGCCCTTTTCCCCAGTTCCGTTTGAAACGTTGCACGATACAACTACTGCCTTTTGTCTCATCCAAGATGCTCTCCACGAGGTAGTTCAGATTGTGCTAGTAAGTGCAACAAAGACTATTTGTTCTCCAAAGGAGTTCAGCACTCATTCCAGAACGTCATCACCTCTTTCAACTCATTCACCTCATCCACAGTATATCCGAACAATTCAGGTTTGATTTTCAGTTTTCTTTTTTGTTAGGCCGTTAATCGCACATGTCAATCTAGCTACACCAACGATGAACTTCGTTCTAATCTATCTCAACTTAATATTTTCACCTGCTCTTTTAATATTATACCAGTGACGGAGCTGCTCTTTTAATGACGGAGCTAAGGTTAAACGATCTTGCTTCACTTATAATAGAAGCTGATTTTTTAAGGACATTGCATTGCGAAGACTTGCTTAGTGATTTTGCTGCGCTCAAACACTTACTAAATCTTATCTTGTATGAGAGTAAACCTGCAATTGAATAAATAAACCCGTTTTAAATGTTTTATTCAAATGTGCAATTATCAATGAAACATTGGAAAACATTACTAACCAGCTATTATAATAGTTAATTAAATTTTTGAATCGATTTCGATAAAAGTTGGGAACAAAGTTTTCATTATGTTCTCAATAAGAATGGGTGCTGAGGAAGGGGTAACAGGTTCGCACTACATTGCCTGGGGCCTAGGACTGCAAATCCGCCACTGGGTACACTGTTCGTTTCGAACAATTTTCTCGACGTTTTGAAACCGTGATGGTTATCGTATTACCTTGGTGCTGTGGGAGCTATAAGCAAAACCACCTACGCCCTGTCGGCAGTTCCTACGGCTAGAAAACACTATTTCACTCCCCACCTATAGTTCCCCATTCCATGTCATTTTAAGATGAAATTGGTCAGAATGTCATTAATTTCACTGTTTTGATAATGGTGTCATCATTTTTATTCCCTGTAATTTTATTAAAATCGATTTATTACGCTGTCTAATTAATTAGCAAATCATTCAGAATGCTGACGGCTGTAATTGTTGTCGCTTTGACGCCTCTGGTCGTTTACGCGTGGAAACATCTCAGGAAGATCAATACATTTTGGGCAGAAAAAGGCGTACCGCATAAGACACCTCATCTTTTCTTTGGTAAGTAATACGGTTTAAATTGTATCTTTTTTCTTTTCTCGGCTCCACGAAATAGAAAGGAAAGTTGTGTAATCGGTCTGAAAGAAACATTTTGTATTCTCTTCAGATCGTTACATTTTAAGGCTTACTGAGTCCGAATGTGGTCGGTGTGCCTGTGAACGTGGTCGAGCTAAAACGATTAAAGCATATCAGTTTAAACTTGATATCTAACCTGCAGGTCACCATGGGACACCAAAATTAGGTTATGAGCGAAATCCGCCAAAAACTAACTATGGTTATCTAAGTCACGAAAACACCAATTTTTTCCTAATGATTATGATTGAATTTTTTGAATGGACAGCTCCAAAAGGACACAACATTGCTGTCAATTTTATTATTATAAATATTTTATTATTTTCGTAATTGAAAAATGATAAAAAATGGAAACATCTGGGAGAATTTGAAGTAATTATTTCCTTAACTATTGCGCCGGAAGACGAATATTAACAACTGCACGAACTACAATAGGTATTTATTGGCCGTATTTCCTTATTTGGGGAGGTTCCATTTATGCTTGATCCCAAGCATCTCTCCAACGACCATTTGTAGTCTCTTTGAAAGTGACACGTGTCTCAGAAAATGAGTAGAAGAACCACCCCTGAATCCGTTCATGATTAAGGGGAAAAGTATACACCATCTGGTTCCAATAACCTACAACCTTTAGAGAATATAACAATTGATACAAGTTCATTGGTCTGTGCAACTGTAATTGTGAATCTTATATTCACGGTATAGAATCAGTGTAATGGGAAGTGGAGGACTGGTGATGTACAAATACTTCCGCTAATACCAATGATATCATGACAATTTGAAGACAAACAAAAATAAGAACGTGCACATGCAAAATGGGGGCATGCTACAGAGGTCTTCTTCAGCACCAATTAGGCCAGTGGGAGGGCGGGTGAAGGGATACTTATTATGTTGGTCGTTGAAATCAAGGGGAGATTTGGACCCTATGGCCTGCTCTTCTGCTCTCACTTGCTACCACACATAACAACGTTTTCTCATACATCATAATAGTTTCATGTTCATTCTGAGCACTACTGGTAAGTCATTGTTGCAGGTAATACTTTGAGCATTTTCTTGAAAAAACGTGGGTTGGCTGATCTTCACAGAGAAATGTACAGAGTGTTTCCTAACGACGCCTATTACGGGTTTTACGACTTTATCAAACCAGCTCTGGTGATAAGAGAAGTAGGTAAGTGTCGTCAATCACTGTATCACATCTTCTTTAGTAGATGGTCATTGTTTCTATAGGTAATAAGGGTAAAGATGTTGCCAAAATAGCTACCACCGCAAATGTCTTCATTAACTAACTAACTTTATGAGCCCTTGATCCGAAAAATAAAAGCACAGAAGGTAGTGCTCATTATATCACACCCTTCCCAGAAACATGACTCCCTTGTAGTCAAATGAGCTACAGTTTTACACGGTATACCTACTGTTTTGTGTGGACCTATGGTTTTACACTGTGGACCTACAGGACCTGGACATGACACTGCGGACATGACGAACCTGCTGTTTTAGGTGTGACCTGTGGGGGTAGGTGGACCTACAGTCCTGTGCGATGGGTGGTACACATACAGTACAGGTTATACTGCCGGTTTCTCATGGTAGACCTAAGGTTTTAATCGGTGGTCCTATGGTTTTAAGACGGTGTACACATGTGTTCATTAGCCATGAAAGTGTATATCTAAAAAAAATAGGTGAGTCGTTTGAATTTTAGTGTTTCGAAACGCATTGCTGTTGCTATTACAGAGGGAGAGAGAGAGAGAGAGTGTGTGTGTGTGTGTGTGTGAGGGTGTGGGAACGGTTGGCTCTATTTATAAATCTGTACATTGCTGAATTTACATATGTTTAGTTTGATTTACTTTGTAACTTGCAGCTTTATAATACATTTATTAATATTACTGTTAATGGTAATACTCTACATAGAGAGGGTGGTAGAGTCTAAGAAAGGCCTAATCAACATTTGTTAAATGCCAAGTGATCTCCAATCCCCACCATTTTAATTAAAAAAAACGTCTTTATTGAATCTAAACGAATCATTTGCTTGCATTTTTCAGCGCTTGTTGAGCAGATTATGGTCAAAGATTTCCCCTATTTCATGGACCATGGTTTCGTCCAAGACGACTCAAACTCTGTCCCTGCTGATATCAATCTTTTAAATTTGAATGGCAAGAAGTGAGCTTTTGTTTACATTATATCAAATTTGAACTTAGATAGGTTCTATGTAGGAAATTAACTGCAACTGGATACATATAGTTGTTTCCAAAACTTGCAGTCTCATTTGTTGGTCATGCAGAACATGTGACAGAATAAATGGTTTGAGAAGAGGTGCCACGTCAGTGAGTGGGCAGATGACGAAGTGCTTTCAACGTGAAAGGTGATAAAGCTAATATTCTTCGCCCCATCATTAATATCCTTCCAGGACACCCAAGGATTATTCCTGCCATTGCGGGCTTGATGAATCACTGAAATGCTTTTGTCAAAGCCAAACCAAAATGGGGTACGATGATAGTCAGATAGTAAAGGAGGGCAAGTAACATAACCAATGTTGGATAGATTTCATAAGCCATCATCACTAACAAATTATCACTGCGTGGAGGCTTTTTTCGGATCACCAAAATACACTGCTTAAGGAATTTTCTGGAAGATACAGGATCCCGCAATGGGTTTATTGATGGAACCTATATCTTGAACACAATACGAGAACGATGAATACGATATTGTTTGCAATTCGATGGTTGAAGGGGATTGTTTTGCACTCAGGCAGAGTTAGGTATCTCGAGCCCTGACCACAACTAGGCTTCAGAGCCGGCAGTTTTCACAATTTAGATCAGTCCCCCATGGTGCTTTGATAGGGATATGCAATGGCTTCAAATAAACTAATCAGTGGCGTTACAGCCACCAATAATTGTCTCTGTGAGGTCCAGGTTAGTTTTAGATCGCTTGGCACCTATAATTTCTTCAGTAACAAACAAGCCATCGTGGGAAATTAGTATGGTTTTTTTAATTTAACATAACTGGCTGATGCTAGATATTTTCGTTCTAAAGTGACAGTGCCACTAGGTCTGGATCCAATTTATTGGGTCTTTTTAGGACGCAGAACTAGTTCAGTACGTTGTTCCAGTGTTGGAGATCTCTAGATTCATTCTGGCAAATGGTATTACCTTCCGCTATGAACCCACCAAAGATGAGGAACAAACAAAAAGCAATGGTTCCAGCTAGCTACTATGTGGAACACCATCTGACGCCTCATGCTGAAGGAAGATGTTCTTTCAGGGCCACCTACCGCCACCTACCAATCAAAACTAGTTGAATATGAGCTGAAATAGGGAGAGCACTGCACATCACCTTGCCACCGATGACTGCAATTCGCTCACGTCTGCCCTACTCAAAGTGTTTCAGAATGTTGGGTGGGTTTATAGCTGGTAAAATCGCGCCTGGAAACGGTAAGAGCTTATGTTTTGAAAATGTCGCTATGCAAACTAAAGGATTGAGTGATTACAGTCTTGAATGCTGCCCTAACTATCAACGACTCCCTACATTCAAAACCATTTCTCATTCCCCATAAACCTTTCTTGTGGCTTATAATCTTCTAAAACGCCTTTCTAACATTATTAAATCATCCAGTCTGCACGTTTTAATTCATATTAAGGAAAGCTGAATGACGACTCATTATATTACAGATGGAGAGCTACTAGAAATAAGTTTTCCCCTATGTTCACCACTGGAAAATTGCGCCACATGGTTCCTCATATCTGGGAGTTATCAAAAAATTTAACGTCAGTGATTGGAAAGACCACCGAAGGAGTGGAATTGAGGGACTTTCTGCAAAGGTTTACAATGGACGTGATTGGGTGAGTTGCTATTTCTTAATATTGCTAACGAACTCTTAGTGGCTGTGCACTGAAGAGTGTTTACGAGTGGCAACCCAAAAGCCTACTGGGGCTTACGAACAGATTTTGGCGCAGAGTGTAAATGTCAAGGACTGTTGAGCCGAATACATTTGGTGCTATGCGTCCACATTTCCTCTCAGCCCAAGCACATTCAGTGGTTTTGTCACTCTAGCAACTCATAATAGTCTGTTATCACACAGTTAATGTAGACTCGTATAACAGTATCAAGACAGTTCAGTGATCACCATATATATAATTCATGGTCTGTCAAATATATGTTTTGGGAAGGTGCACATTCACAGGTCTGTAATTATGACGAAAACTCTGTGATAAAAGCAATTCAGGGAAACGGCAATACTACGAATTTCTGCATTTTTTGAGTTCACCCTATTTATGTGAAAACCTTCATTGAGTAACAATTGCATGATTTTTTGAAAACGTTCATGTTCATAGTTGGAATTGTAGGGAAAACACTGTGATAAAAAATCATCTTGCAGAATGTCACGATTTTCCTACAATCATTCCAAAACTATTCCCAAAAAATTATTTTCGACAGTCTTATCAATTACCAGTACGTTGCTAGCTCAGTATGTAGCAGCAGCCCAATAATTAAAATTAGTCAAGTAGTGTTTTACCAAGTTCATAAAAGTTGTGCGATCATCCAGTTGCAGAATAGTTGTGTGTGCCAGCATTTGAAGGTGGAATCATTACACTTGAAGGTTGCCAGTTTGGTTGGATGATCGCACTATATGAAGTCAAACAACCCTCTGCGACACGATCGTAAGCTGCCTATAGTCCAAGTAGCTAATTCAGTATTTTTGGAAGTCGAACGTAAATAATGGACAGCGTGTAGGAGGGCAAAATTTAAAAGTAGAATTGCAACGCATGAGGGTTGCTAATTCTGGAAGTTGGACGATATCCCTCCAGACATTTGAAGGTGGTTAGTTTTGGGCCGATTTGGCGTGAGTCCATTCCTTTCTGTGAGTTCGGTGTAAATCGTTGAAGCCATTTTGTCAAAAAGCGTGATGAAGGTATTTTAACTTTTTAGGCTTATTTTTCCATTCCCTGTAGTTTCATGAAGATATTTATGGGGAAGAAAAGTTAGGTACTAACAAGGATAAGCTAATTTGAAGGTTTAATGAAAATCGTTAATGCCGTTTTTGAGATACATGCAAAAAACCCTAGCTTCAACTTTCGTCCCCACCCCTCTTACCATTATTCTCACATCTAGAACAAATCACTAACAAAACAAAAAAAGAACCGGCACAGTCGGTCCAGCTATTCTCCTGCAAACTTTTGTAGTATTGTATTATCCCGCAAACGGGTTGTATCAGTTGACTACGATGGCTGTTGTGGGGTTTCCTATCATCCCAGAGACCAGCTACTTACTCCGCGTCCTCCGAACCCAGACCTGTGGATGTAATGGCCAGTTTAGTCACTTTGCCAGTCTCCTGGTGTAGAGCTGTTGCACGTCTGTTATTGCGCAGAGGTATGACCACCAGGGGAATCCCATACCTGCACGTGTGGCTGAGGAATGTTGAGAGATGCATCGTAATTTAAAATTACGTAATCTACGAAAACACGCTAAAGAGCGAGTCAAAAGTAAAGCTCTAACGACTTCACAAGCGTTTATACACGGTACGAAATTGAATCATTTCCATTTTAAATTTCAGTTCCTGCGCGTTCGGGCTTACCATCAACGCAATTGAAAAGGAAGAAGGAAACACATTTTGTAAAATGGGGAAAATGGCTTTTAAAATGACTCCGGTGATGTTTTTACGGACCATCGTCGCCCTCAACTTTCCCAAATTGGCTAGAAAATTGGGGATATCACAAAAAAACCCGACTACCTCCAAGTATTTTGCGAGTGAGCAGATTTTTGTCGGCCCTAACATGTTTGTTGCTCTGTCAACACGACTAACAATACTGAACCACTCATTTCATTAAAAGTTATCGTTTTTTCTTTTAATTGAAGACGTCGTGAGGGAGACGTTGGCTTATCGGAAGAAAACGGGTAAAACGCGCCTAGACTTCGTTCAGCTGATGGTCACGTTGCAACAAAAAGGAGTCATCGAGTTTGAAGGCGACGAAAACGACGATTATCTTCGAACAGGCGACGATGAAAACAAATTGGAACGTTATGGTAATATTTTGCTTTAATGCTCTCCACTTTTTACTTTCCTTGGCTCTACAAAGAACAAAGGAAAGTTATGCGGTAGCGCTTACAGTTCCGGAATTTATTGTGTTACTCGTACTCATTCCCGAACCATTATTGTTGTGTATACTGCTGCCGTAAAGGGTTGTTCGACCAAGTTCAAATGAACTGAGTGATAAATGAATAGAGTAAGTAGAAAAAAAACCATGTACACAAGTGAAATGACGTAGAGCTAAGGAAAGTTGTGTGTTGCAACACACCAAATTTTTTTCTTTTTTTTTAAACGTACAAAATATTTGGCGGGACTCATTTTGATGCATTATGGAGCGCCAAAATATTGGTGAGCGATAATGGTTCAAAACTACCGATGAAAAATCCAAATTATTTTCTCAAAAACAGCGATTATGGCTGAATTTTTTGTGCAAAACAGATGCAAATACGATAACCGCAATTTAAAATTGCCATGTGCGGGGGGAATCACTGGAGAAGTTTAATTATTTAATTACTTTAGTGCAGTTTTTCCCAATAAATACGGCTCATATGACGTTCTAAAAAAAATCTTGCCAATAGCCTAACGTGATACCTACACGTTCGAAGCTCAACAACAGTCCCAAATGCATTGGGAGCATCCTCAGAAATTCTGGAATTCGTACTACTATCGTTTGATTTTACTTGCTTTTGTAGCTGGTTATACTTTACAATTCCTGAACAGTAAACAAGAATATCCTCAAACAAATCACGTCACAAGCTTCATGAATCACAAAATCCGCTCACTAAGTTTATCTGCTGAATTATCAAAATCGTTTAACAAGCAAGTCAAGTACTTAGGAGACGATAAAAGGGTGAAAGGCGGAGTTTCAGCCGACACTTCCAGTCCTTGAATTACCCTCACACGGTTAAGTCATTACGAGCAATTACCGAGGTCCATTCCTCATGTAATAAGCCATTTTCATAAGCGTGATTGCCTACTGTCCTTTTTTCTGGGGTAGCAAAGTCAGTCAGTCAATGGAAAGTACTGTCCCAATCCAGGAGAGCCGTTCTCTTGTGGATCAACTGCAATCGTGTGGAGGCCTATAATTCTGCATTCGCAGAATCTATGTTATTCCATTTTCTCTGCTCAATTATTAATTTAAAGACAGGACTATAGTCAATTAATTGTGTGTTAACTCTTTCAGAACTGACGGATGAAGGGATGGTAGGACACGCTTATATATTCTTAATCGCAGGTTTTGAAAGTAAGCAAACCCCTTCATATACGAAGCCTTCTGTTTTCGAATCTGACTAGTACTGTGCGTTGAATGGGACCGAAGGTCACGATAATGAATGGGCGACATTCACACGATGAATTATTACCCAACAGGGTAATTAATATTATTTTTACTTTCTTGAACCTTTTCATCATCAAATTTTTTACGCTTTGTGGTTCGAGGAGTAGTTCGTGTGAATGTAGTCAACTTTGCGACAGAACGGCTAGTTCTTCTTACACTCCTCAGTACTACAAATTGAAAAGCGAAGTTACGCAATTAGCAGAAAACATACCAAAAATTCGCTGCGAAAATTATCGCAATTCTGCTACTGCTGCCTTGTATTGCACCTTTTCACTGAGTTCATACGAACTTAGTAAAGGATTAGTTAGGTACGAAGCCCGTACCTATCAACGCGTTTTGGAGAGGTTCGTACCTAAAGTGATGGAAATATAGAAGAAGCACAGAGAGAATGTTAGTCAAAATAAGACGGCAGTTTGCATTCCGGAATTTTCAAGGTCTCTCCGAATTACTATTATGAAACTTTAACCGTATAGACACATTGAGGGTTTTGAAAGATTGTTCCCATAAACTGAATTTATGAAGGAAAACTCATTTTTCATGTCGAAATGTGTTAATTAATTGTGCTACTCTCGCCAATTTACCATTATCGTTGCGATATTTGGATCTATCCACTCCAAAAATGTAATGAAAAGTCGTTAGCCACTAAAATAAAAAAATGTAGATGACTGTGATAACCACAATTAGTTTTGGACCGATTTTGAACGTACGCTTATTTTGGAGTCCCATTTTCTCTCTTTATTTCGCACAAGTGGCATGTTTCGGTCTCAGGAGCCCTTGACACATAAGTAAACTATCGTTTTTTAACCAATTACATGACTTCTCTTCCTCGTGAGTAAAGAAACGGGAAGTAAAAAGAATATATTTGAAGTAATGTTAAAAACCCCACGTAGAATCACAAATGTCCATTTATAGATGATATTTTCTTTTTATTATCAGTTTATAGAAGGTCGAGCAACTCGAGCTAGTCAGTACAGGCATTGCCTACCTGCAAGTTATGTTGTTCATGTGATCCTATTTGCAAGTTTCATTTTTTGTAATTGCTGTTTATTCTCTCTCTTTCTCTCGCTCTCTCTTTCATATTTACTGATCACAGCCTTCGCGAAAAAGGTTAGTTTCACCAGATTCTACTTATGAATAAAAGTTGATGACCGATGAGTAACTCACAAAGGAATTTTTTTGCAGCAACCGCCTCGGGACTCACCTTCCTCTTTTATGAGCTAGCAAACCATCCTGATATCCAGAAAAAGGTTCGCGAAGAAGTTCAAGACAAAGTGGCTTCGAAAGGAGGAGTGATTGACTACGACACTATCAAAGACATGCAGTACCTGAGCCAATGTATCAAGGG
Organism: Pachypeltis micranthus; assembly: GCA_020466155.1. Taxonomy (NCBI): domain Eukaryota; kingdom Metazoa; phylum Arthropoda; class Insecta; order Hemiptera; family Miridae; genus Pachypeltis; species Pachypeltis micranthus. Next base: position 47,445,458 of record CM035770.1, on the reverse strand, counting down.
TGAGAATGTGTTCAGCAAAATGTGTTCACGTACACCCAGCGAGTTTCACATTTATCTGCAGTCATTAGAGGGCTTGGTTTTGCTTGAAGATCAGTTGTAAACACCGATAACTTACATTTAGCTCTTGAACGTGATTTACCTGAATAGTAATCTTAACTCAAAAGTACTTATTTCCTACAGAATCGCTTCGTCTTCACTCTCCACTACCGATATTATTCAGAGAGTGCACCAAAGAATACACTATCCCTGGGACATCGTTGACACTCAAGGTAAATGTACTATTGTGATTAACAAAGATTCCAGTTCCAATTGAGTACCATAGTTTTGATGTGTGCCCTTGGCTTATTATAAAACATTCATGAACATTAATGCATAAATAATATATGTGTGTGCTTACCACTACAAATGGTACTAACTAGATTCATATTAATGCGTGAGTGTATAGATAGTACTGCATTCAAATCATTTTTCTTGTATTTCCTATCGTTTTCAGCCTGGTCAATCGGTCTACATTCCAGTCGACGCCATTCACCAGAATCCTGATTTATATCCCGAACCTGAGCAATTCGATCCAGACCGGTTTGCGCCAGACGTGTGGCGACCGAATTGCTCGTATCTGCCTTTTGGGGAAGGACCCAGAGTTTGCATTGGTAAGCTGAATTAAGTGAAGTTATGCCCCATCAATGTGTGTTTGTACTAAATGGATCGAATGGTACTATCAAACATTTGTGTACATGCCCTAGCACCCAAAATTATAGAGGTCTTCTTCCAAGAGGTTCTGAGGGTGCAAGTCTCCTGGCAAAACTTGAAGGTGCTCTCAGGCACGTTAAACACTACCCCGGGCAAGACTTTCCACGCAAATACGGGATTGCCAATGAGGCCTGGTGATACTTGACTTTGCTACATTGATGATGCACGGCTGTGCCAACCCTTCCTTTCAACCTAGATTGCAGAAGGAAATGTTTGCAATTATGTGTGAAACTTTTTTGTGTATTTTCCTCTTTATCTTTTTGTGGGTTACCCCTCGTCTATCGGTTCTGATGATGACTCCATCCCATTAAAACGTTCAGAGGTTGTTCCAGAGTTGGTTAAAACGAAAGTTTTTCAGCACTCACGAGCTCGTTTTAGAAAGGCAGGGCAAGTGCCTTGCTGTTGGGGAAAGCGTGGAGTTCGAAGGATACTCCAATTTCTTCCCTCAATAGAAGCCGGTACAGAATGAAGAAGAAGTTGCCGAACGGTAAAATTATATTTGACGGTGATCTTAATGGAATGTCTTAAACTGGAAATTTTAACCTGGACTGTTGGTAGAGGTATGATGATGGTAGAGGAGACGAAGCGGTGGTGAATCACTTGGTGAGTGGCGACTTCCTCGTGGAAAGGAAGATGGAAGGATTTTGTGAGTAGGAGAAGAGAGGGGGAGCAGAGATAAAACTGGCCTGAAGAGTAGGAGATTGAAGAACTGGACGATTAGGTGTGAGTCATGTTTGACGAATTGACGAAGTCCAGAGTTCAGTTGCTGACACAATGGGCCTCAAGAACTCACGTAATTGCCAAACACTTGCTCATGTTAAAAACGATTGATGGCCATTAACCCCCAACACCTCCAGTGCCTTTACCTTCACGAGGTTTCATTATTGAACAGACATTAATGAGACTAGGTTTGTGATGACAAAATATCCCCATGGAAGTGGTCATTTACTCAGTAGGGAAACTTGCTCACTGTCAACTGAAAGATATTGGTGACCTTGTCCCAGCAAACCACACTTTTGAGTATCACCTAGGCTCACAAAGATGTGCCCACCAAGGCCCTGCATTAATCACTCGGTTTCAATGAAACGATGAACTATTGGCTTGGTTCCATAAACAAAACGCCTAAATTTGTCCAGTCCGAAGTAAACTGCTGCGAGTTGAGTTCACTGACAGTCATACTGCGCTCACTATCCGTCAGAGATCGACTCACAAAACTTATGGGTTGCTCTATTCCGTTGACTACTTGGTACAAGTGAGCCCCCAAAGCCTTTCCACTCGCGTCGGTCGAAAGATAATATGGTTCAGTGGGGCACGGAAAGCACAACTCAACGCATCTCGCAAATGTCGACTTGACTCCACGGAATGCCTCCTCTTCCTTCTCTGTCCATTTCCATTTGACGCCCTTTTTTAATAATTTATTCAATGGTTCGCAAAAGTACGATAAATTTGGATGGAACCTACGATAGAAATTTATAAATCCGAAAAAGGAATGAAGCTGAGATAGGTTAGTCGGACGTTGGTATTTAAGGATCGTTTCAACTCGCTCCGGGTCACCTCGTACACCACGAGGGGATAGGATTACGCCGAGAAATTTTATCTCATCCCTTAACCACTGGGCTTTTTCTAACCTTACTGTGATCCCAATATCCGCAAACGTCCGGAGAGTGAACTCTACATGCTTTAGATGCTCAACTGCGTTCTTGGAAAATATTGCGAACTCGTCTACTAATTGTATGCAGAACGTTCTAGTTTCGGGGGGGGGGGGGAGGGAATAAAGAGGCTAAGGCCCTTAGAAGAGCACTCATGATTCCAAAAGGCACCACTCTAAATGCGTAGACTTGATTTTCAAATAGGAATGCCGTGTACTTTTGTGACGAGTATTTTAGAGACACCTGCCAAAATGAATTGGTCAGGTCAAATGTGATAAAGTATCTGATGCCTGCAAAAATGGCACATATGTGATCTAGGCTCGGAGGAGCTTCGGGTTCATCTATTAAATGGACATTTAGTGACCTCGCGTCCAGGCAGAGTCTTAATGAGTTATCTGTTTTCCTCACAATTCTTAAAGGATTGATATATGGGCTATTACGTTTCCTAATGATACCTAATTTTTTCATTTTGGATATTTCCAGTCTCACAGCCTCTCTCAATGCCAATGAGGCCGAGTGGTACTTGGCTTTGCTAGATTGATGATGCAAGGCTGCGCCAACCCTTCCTCATTCAACCTAGTGTTTAGAAATAAATGTTTGCCCTTATGTGTGAAACTTTTTCGAGTATTTTCCTCTTTTTCTTTTTGTGGGTTATCCTTCGTTTATTGGTCCTAATGATGTCTTCAGTGGTTACGACTCCATCCCATTAAAACGTTCAGAGTTTGTTGCAGAGTTGGTTAAAACATACGTTTTTCAGCACTCACGAGCTCGTTTTTGAAAGGCCGGGCACTTGCCTTTACCCCACCACTTACAGTGCCTTTACCTTCACGAGGTTTCATTATTGAACAGACATTAATGAGACTAGGTTTGTGATGACAAAATATCCCCATGGAAGTGGTCATTTACTCAGTAGGGAAACTTGCTCACTGTCAACCGAAAGATATTGGTGACCCTGTCCCAGCAAACCACACTTTTGAGTATCACCTAGGCTCACAAAGATGTGCCCACCAAGGCCCTGCATTAATCACTCGAAGGCACTGTTTAAAATTGAAAACTCAAGAAAGAACTCTCCACGCCATGGGCTCTATTCACAGATGGCGTAAGATTTTTTAACCACAGGAGATGGTGTAGTTGGAATAAATGGATTTTTGTTTTTCGCCGCGGATATTTTTACCTTCATAACTAATGCTGCTTATGGTGCGGTACAGTGCCTTGCAATCGCATAAATTTGTTCTTCATAGATTTCTGCAGTAACTGATTCCTTTCCTACGTCAGTTCACATAGATCCCCTCGGCTGACGCTTAAGGTCCTCACCTCCTTCCTCTCCACCTCTGTGTATCGTTTACTGGTATTTTTCGATGCTGAATCGGATAAGGTGGGTCTCGGAGGTGTGAGACTATGTCAAGCTGTGCAAGAGAATAATTTACCGTTGTGTAATAATTCGCAGCGTTTTTAATTGCTTTGTCGTTGTTTCAGCTATGCGTTTCGCTCTAACTGTAATGAAACTGTGCGCCGTGAGGCTGCTGTTGGACTTCGAATTCAAAATCAACTCGAAAACCAAAGTTCCCTTGGAACTCGTCCCTATCAGCTTCTTCAGCGTCCCAAAACATCCAGTGTATTTCGACATCATTAAAAATAAGGCTTCGTGAATGACTGGTCCAATTAAAACCTAGGACTTATTGCTCCAGTTAAGTAATGAGGTTTATGTAACGATGGTAGAGTGCAACAGTTTCGTTCAAACATCTTAGACCGAAATACAGGTTTTAACATTTTTGTCACTTTTGTTTAAGAGAAAACATGAAAGTACACAAAATAAAAATTTACTTCATGCTACTGTAGTCATTAAGCCAAGCTGGTACTGCGTGGGAGTCACTACAAAGCTATTTTGCAACAACAACGCTCAGGACTCATTACAAAACTCACATCCAGACCATCACGACCAGGTCCATAGAAATGCCCTTCTTGCTAGACGCTCTATTTATTCATTCTACTCCCCTGATCAGCAAGTCTCAGTATGTCACTCCTCAATTGGAATAAGGAGTCTGCAAGGTCTGGTCAATCCTCTGTTGGGTACTAACCGAGGAGTGCAAGGGTAGCCTCGCGGAGCATTGCTAATACCTAAAGATTCCGACACCGAGTTTTTTACCCTGTTTGAACTGTAATCCTGAGTTGTCATTTGAATAGACGTATTAATGGCTAAATGAGAGTAGGAACACTGTCGAGGCCGTGGGAGGGTGGAGCGAGAAAGTGAGAAAATAACTGTCGTCTTCGTGGATGACGGATTATTCTTTCAAGTGGCTCAAGTGAACTGTTACTCGAAAAGATTGATGAATAGTATTTGTAGATACACATTCGTCAAACGTGGCGCTTTCCAAATGGCTTGAGCGGACTAACTGTCGAAGGTTGCAGTTGATCTACAAGTTGCAACTTACCAACTCTCATTTTGTCCCGCAGTGATAAATCATTGGCGAGGAATGTTCTGTGATCTGTTGCACATTCCGAAAACAATATCAATATATATTTTATCAATGTTGACCACCACATCTGTTACTGAGCACGTGACAGAAATACTTGAATGGCCTTAGTGTATTCGGCGGTTGCGTTTTAAGGCCTCACAGGCATGTGAACCTTCGATTGCTGATCCAAAATGACTTCGCATTCTGAAGATATATTTTTATTACTTCTCCTTACAATTTCGGTAAAACGTAAGCAGTTGTCGTTCTCATTTGCCAGCACATCTGAATCTCATGGTCGAAGAGACTTGACGGGCAGTATTTGAAAGCGATAGTGTCCTTCCATGTTTGTATGAAGAACAAATTTCTCACTCGTCAATAACTCCTAATGTTCCCCCTGATTACTCCAAAGTCTAGAACGAATGCTTCGATTGAGCTCTCCTTAGCACAACGAATTGCGATGGTAGTTTTAGTTAATCAGATAAAAACAGTATGTGCACGGGAAAAGAGTTCAGAATGTAATAAGAACTCCCCCCCCCCCGCCAACAACAGGCTGAATTCTGGAACTGCCTCTTCTTTTCCTTTCCTCCTAACTTTGGCTTCCTTGCTGATCCTCACCGCCACACCATCACCTTTCTCTACTCCGCTCCTCACGTCGCCACTCGCCGTCGAATTCGCAGCGTGAACTTTCCTGAAACTACTCGTCGCCACGTTTCATCCGTCCATGGTCATCAGCATCCCAAAACGGGACGGAAAAATGTTACGCTTCTTCTAAACAAACTCCGTTTGCTATGCTGCATTCCATTGCACTTTGAGTTTGCCGCTGGAGCCCCTTTTTTCGACTTCCACGTTGTTGTCCAATTTACTGAAGTCTGAGTAAAGCCGTCCGAGAGGATTTTGTTCATATGATCAAACCTTTCCTTTTCTAAAGTTTCCTCTATTTTGCTGCCACATTAAATATCGTCATCAGTTCGTTCCTCCCTCAGATTTTATTTTACTGTTAGGGCCCCCTAAACTATTTTATTCCTTTCCGTTTCATTTCTCGTTATTGATTTTTTTCTGAGCAGTAAATTCCGTTCTTTTCATCTTTATTAAATAGTTGGACAATTCCTAGATTTATTCTGGAAAGTCCTAAATCATCACCTTTCGTGACTGCAGAACGTAGGTTATTTTCATTTCTATCGAGCTGTAGAACTTTCGATTTGAAACTCCACTTCAACAGAATTATCGTCAAACATTTCGAAAGCAGCAGGTAAAGTTGGCTTATCATAAAACGAACTAGAAAAACTGAGTGCAAAAAACAGCTCTTCTAACGTGCACAAAACGTCCAGTAGAAAAAAATGATCAACTGACCGAAGCTGATACTGCGAATCGACGTTTTCGACCTTCACTCAGAGGAGCTCGTTTAATTGCCAGTGCAACCGACTAATGAAACGTTAGTAAGTCCCAGTTTGAGCAATTTGATTAAACGGAAAACAATACGACTTTTGCTGCAGTGCCTTCACTTCACAATTAACTGAGCCGTTGAGTGAAATAAATTGAAACGAAAGATAAGTTTTACGAATCGTGACCTCCATCCTAAGGGGATAAGATTGCTGGAATTCACCCGATTTATTTATTTATTCGGCATAGGAGACAATTTGTAGGGGAGAAGGGAACGGCGAATGGGACTATAGTTCGTGACTATAGTTCGTGATGGTGGGGGACTCAAAAGCCAACTCTGGACAGGACGGCAGGGGAATTGGATACGTCCAGATTGAAGATCGCGGATGTACCGAGTTGGGGAATCAATCAATGGAACATTTGAATGGGACAAGATCACTGTTTACCCAATAGGCTGGTGTCATATAATAGGCTGGTAGTTCTTCTAAAAAAGTTTTCTACCAACCTTCATGTTTAAGCGCTACTACTGATTCTGAAAAACACCATTTCGTAAAGTTATCTGTGTGTTTTGTTGTTTTTTTCAATAACTATTTTGCATCTTCTCTTACGATTTTAACCCATGCTAATGTTACGCTATTTGATTAAAACAAGTAATTGTATAAAGAGTAATCATAAGATAAGAAAAAGACAATCGTCATGGATAACGTATGAAATTAATGAAAGTATTCAAAAGATTCACCAATCGGGTTATATCACATAGCCACCTTCCAACCGCGAGAATCGGCAATCAGAATCGGCTTTCAGCTGGCAATCAGGTGAACATTTGGAGCAGTCATCCTGAATGATGAACAACTAATTCGAATATCACTTACTCCTTCTATGATCCCCGTCAACGCCTGAGTCAACTTATGCGACTGTGGCATAATGATTCTTAAAAGCAGTGGGGACGAATCGTGTACCGTAATCTCCGTTAGACGTGTGCTTCGTGTCCAAGAACGCGATTGAAAGAAAAGGGGCTGAATCAACACAGCTATCAAATGTTATGTTTAGCCTGCAGATTGCCCCAAAACGAGGGTGTGGGCAAAATCGGTCTGAAACGTATTATAATCATTGTTTCCTTTCTAAATAGTTTGTGTTGCATAAAAACTGATTTAACTGTTACAACTAATGCTCGAACCGAATACAACGTTGTGTACCGCCTGACTCCCTTCAAAGGCGAGAGGTTGATCGTGGTCTAGTGGTTAAGACACTCGGTTCATAATTGTGGATCGAGTTCCGGCGCGTTTGCCGTAATTTTTGCTTGAGTCAGCGGATCCCCAAACGTCTCCAAACCCCCCTCGTAAGATTGGTGACAGCAATATGCGAACAAGTCCACGCTCCTTCATTCCAAGAAAAAGAAGAGAGCCTGAGAGAAAAAATTAAAAAATTAAGAGAGAAAATAATGAGACGAGTTCTCGGGTCCGAGATTTGCTGACGCTGTGAAAGTTCCAGCGGTGAGGGGGGAGATGTACCGCCTGACTCCCTTCAAAGGCAAGCGGTTGATCGTGGTCTAGTGGTTAAGACACTCGGTTCATAATTCTCGACGTAAGTCGAGGATTGTGGATCGAGCTCCGGTGTGATTGCCGTAATTTTTGCCTGAGTCAGTGGATCCCCAAAACGTCTCCAAACCCCCCTCGTAAGAGAGATTCGCTGACGCTGTGAAAGTTCCAGCGGAGAGAAAAACGGTGACACGCCTACTACAATGTGAATGAAAAAAAAAAGTAAGCGCCCATTCCTTGTCACCCTCTCGTTCCCCGAATCTTTGATCGGATTTTCCGGGGATTCGCTCAACTCTCAAAAAATCCGTTCATTAAAAGTCGTCCGCTCCAGGAGCAGTGGCTCGTAACCACTGCCACCAATGTTACGAGGGGGGTTTGGAGACGTTTTGGAGATCTGCTGACTCAGGCAAAGATTACGGCAATCGCGCCGGAGCTTGATCCACAATCCTCGACTTACGTCGAGAATTATGAACCAAGTGTCTTAACCACTAGACCACGATCAACCGCTTGCCTTTGAAGGGAGTCAGGCGGTACAGTTGTAAATCTAAAAAGAGTGTTGTATCATCATTCATATACCTGTTAACCTGGTGTTCTTGTGCACGTAAATAGAATTAGTTTCCGAAAACCCGACATTACGAACTTTCAACACGAACATTCCTACAAGTCACCATCTGCTTACGTTCCGGTCAGGAAAAGGTTTTAAAACCCCCCACTCCTTCTAAATTTGACAGGTTACGTCTCAAGGCATGGAGATTACAAATACGCAATGTCTGCAATGGCCGCCCGCTGTTTGTTGTCGTCCAAGCCATATTTTGCTTTTAACACAGTCTAAAATATCTGGTGCGTTGCAACACACAACTTTCCTTACCTCTACAACAATTCACTTTGTACATGGCTAATTCTATTTAATCAATTCATTTATCACTCAGTTAATTGGAACTCAAGCAACGCTTTACAGCAGCAGGAAGCGGTAGCGCTTACAGTTCCAGATTTTATTGTGCTGCTCGTACTCGTTGCAGGACCATTATTGAGCGATTGGTACACAGACAATTAATGAGGTTGTAAACACAGATTTTTTGAAGAAGGATAGTAATTACTTTTGCAGAGTTATTGGGTAAAAACGATTAGAACTGGTAGTAAACGAAACGGCAGTAGTTGAAATTCAGGAATTTCTGGAGTGAGCCCCATGTATCTCATGAGCGTTTTTAAACACTCACCCTATAGATATTGGATCGGACTACAATATCAATTTTTTAAAAACATTCTACTAACTTTCCTGCGGAGTTTATAAGGAAAAACCCGCGGCAAAAACGCTTTTCGTCGAAAATTTTGATAATTTATTGTGTTGCTCTCGTCATTTTCCCACAAATAATAGTAAAATTATCTTATTAAGAGCTACCAATATAAAAAATGTAATCAAAATAGTTAGAGCCGTTTTTGAGAAAAAAATTTGGTGTTTTGATCACTATGATAACTATAATTAACTTTCGGTGGATTTTGCCCATACCCGTATTTTTGCGTCCCATGGTAACCTGTAGGCTGGACATCAAGTTTCAGTTGATTCGGTACGGTTGTTTTCTCTAAAAACCGCGCTAAAATCGATTTCGTCGAAAATTTTGATAATTTATTGTGCTGCTCTCGTCATTTTTACACAAATGGGAATTTTAAGGTATAATTGTATCATTGAGAGCTATCAATATAAAAAATTTAATCAAAATCGTTAAAGCCGTTTTTGAGAAAAAAAAATTTGGTGTTTTGATCACTATGATAACTATAGTTAACTTTCTGGGGATTTTGTTCAAACCCTTATTTTGGCGTGTCATGGTAACCTGCGGGCGAGATATCAAGTTTGAGCTGATTTGGTACGGTGGTTTTCTCTAAAAATCGTTCACAGACACACATTCACACACACACACACACACTGACTGACACACACACATACACAAAGACCATTTTCCCAAATAGTGTTTTTCGGACTCAGGGGGGTCTGAAACGTAAAGATTTGAAGAGAACTCATAATTTTTTTTTCAGCCGATTACATAACTTTCCTTTCTACTTCGTTGAGCAAGGAAAGTAAAAATCTGTTTATTTGACAAAAATTGCGAATCTTGTGCCTACCTACTTTGTAATCGGATCGGGCGATACTCATGGTTGTTATGGGTGGTATAAAAAATTAATCGAAATTGTGGTATTTTTGTTGCAATTACGTCGGGTTCGGTGTCGTTCCCAGGGTATTTTTCGTCGCTGAGTCGAACAGGGCGGCTCTGAGAGATGTAGGACTGCATCTAGATGGGAAGCAGTGAAATCACAGTAGATAAATGTAGGAAAATTCTACTGCTTGTAGAAACTTGCCGGAAAACAAGGAAAGCTATCATTTCTCCCACACCTCCGCTCATTTCCCACTCTGCCACCTGTCTCACTGCGATCACCCGTCTGTTCGACTCGCCATGTGACAATCGCCTATTTTCGTGGTCCCGTTTCGTATCGTTTACGAGTATCTTTCGATGTTGAATCGTATGGGATGGTTCTCAGAGGTCTGAGACTGAGTATAGCTTTGTAATCATGCTGTACAAGAGATAATAAACGTTTGCGTAATAATTTATCCAAAAAATGGCTACAACTATCGACTATAAAAAAATGGCTGTGTATTTTGATCAAATTACTATAGTATAGACAGTTACAAATGACGCGACAACAATGCAGAAACAATTTCTGCGACAGGGTAACGAGAACAGCACGATAAAATATTAGAAATTTTGACTTTTTCTTTTAAGTCCAGCTCATATGGTTCTAGTGTTCTTAAAAATGAGGGTGGTAGTTCAATAAAGCACCTATATGATGAGCGTTTAATAACGCTCAGAAGACATTTAGGAGCAAAGCTTCAAACTTACGTCGATTTGATGAGTAAGTTTTTGAGCAGTCTTTGGTAATTCCATGATAGTAAACACGAACCGTCCCAGAAAAATCAGGTCGACTGTCCTATCAATTACCTAGACGGTGTTTCCAAATGAAGATCGTGGCATAGGTAACAGCAGCTCAATAAATTTCGGGTTTTTAAGCGCTACCAGTTTCCAAGTACGAGGTAACAACCTTATGTTCTGAGTGAAAAATATATTAGGTTAGCAACCAGAATGTACGCAGGGAGGAAGAAAGTTGTGTGGTGCGTCGAACGTGATCTTTATTTAATGTAGGCTAATGCAAGTATCGATGATTTTGCTACCTCATTTCTGCCAGACTCTCCCAGAGTGGTTCATAAAAGTTGGGTAGTTGCTGCAACACTTACACTATTCTTGTAAGCGATACCTGGCCTTGCGCGGTATCCTATTTAAAAAACCCGCGTACTCTGCAAATTACCAAGTAGTTTCCTTCCTCCTTACGTCGAACTTAGGAAAAGAGGGAGCAACTGGCGATCGCGTGACAATGCTCATTGGAGTTCTTTTTATAGAGCGAAATGTCAGGCTTTTGAGAGGTCCCCATGTACTGCAGCGAGTGATAGTATAGTCGAGTAAAGGACAATAAAACGAGGTGGTGGTGATGTTATGTGAGTGGTGGGAAGGGGAGGGGGACACTATTAATTCCAGGTTTTTGGGAGGGGAACATAATTGTTTGGCGGGAGACTTGAAGCCTTTGCTTATCTTCGGAGTTGTTCACACGATTCAGATATCGAAGGATTCACTGTCCTCGGCCAAGCCAAGGCCATCCGCTTATAGCTCACCAGGGCATCAACCATTTCCGAGCTAGAATAATTTATTTCCAGCCGGCACCTCCCAGAGCGGAGGTCTCTTCGCAAGAATATGAAGACCTTGTCGCTGCTCCTCTTCGTGGGTTTCGTACATTCGGAAGTGAGTCTATTACATTACTTGCAACCAAATGTGTGCATCATTGTACCCGTGCGTCAGCCCTCAAGAAACGAGGGAATGAAAACGTTTTCTCATAAAAGCTTTGATAATTCCTTGACTCGACGTCTAACTATCGAATTAATCAAAGCATAAATTAATACTCACCTCTAAATACTCCATTAGAAATTCAATTGATTTTCTCACCTTTGAGACGACTTTACGGTACTTCTCGTCTCCTGATTCATTGCGTCTGCTACCTACAATTAAAAAAGATTGCACCGATTTTGTTATTTTTGGCACTACTCTAGTTACTAAAACAACGTATTTCACTCAGTTCATGTGAACTTGTAAAACAACTAGTTAACGTTCAACGTATGAACTGTAGTGGTCAAAGTTACGGAATTTAATGCAGTCCTCCTCATGCCACGGCCACCACTGAGTAATTAGTACACAGAAGATATATGATACTGTAAATTAGATTTTTTGAGAAGGATCGTTCGTATTTACTGTTTCACAATTATTGGTTAACAACTGTGAGAAATGTGTGAGTAAGTGAAACAGCGGTGGTGAGAATTACGGAATGCCTCCAAAGTGTTTTAAGCTCGTAATAAACGCATCGTATGGATAGTTTATTGGACTACCACCCGGATGTTTCTGAGAATGCACGAATCATATGAAAGAGATCTGTCAGAAAAAACTGCACTAAAACAGTTTTCGTCAAAACTTCATTAGTTTATCGCTGCCCTCCTCATTTTCCCGCAAATCAAAATGTTTTATCATCGTTGTGTTATTTGAATTTACACAGTTTCATAACAATAGTCGTCGAGAGGAAAAAAGTGTTGTTCTATTCGCTATGGTAACTATAGTAATTTTATGACCGATCAATTTCTCTCACACCCTAATTGTAGCGCCTCATGTTAAGTTGATCTGTGAGCTCATTTCGTTTAGTCGTTTTATCTGAATCTCATCCAGACACGCAGACGGGCCATTTTTCCCTTGCTCTACGAAGTAAGAAGGAAAGTTGAGTCGGGAGAAAAAAGTCCTTAACGCCTTTTAGGAAAATAGTCTGTGAGTGCGTGTAAACGCGATTGAGATGAAATGACTGAATCGAGTCGACTCAAGTTTGATATTCAGCTTGCTGACGCTAAGATAAGTGCAAGTCGATTAAGTAAATAAAAATACGAAATACGAATTTTTTAAACTACATTAAAGGCTAAATATGGTCTGGACGGCGGATATCAGATTTGGAAGTGTTGAACTCTTGGGGGTGGCTGTAACAAAATTTTCCTGACCGATTGAATAATAAATCAAAATCCAACTGCTTCGTTTGAGATGCAAGCGGTACTATCGATTGGAGCACATCGCTTGTCTTCCTAATTTTCAATCCTCACTACTGGCCGAGTCCACCAGGGTAGTATTAAAGGTATCAGTAACTGACTTTTGACTAATGAGGGAGCAGTAGGGACTTCGTTGACATCTGTCATCCAAATGTGAGTTTGACGTCTATTACATAAATCAGCTGATTTCCAAATTGTTTTGACGTATCCTTATCAGCCATATTCTGTCACCCCCCTCCACTCCATCTAATCAGCTGTTTAACGGATGGTGTCGTTTGTTCTATCAACTACCATCTTGGTTGTTTTGTTTCTTATCACTATCTTGACAGATGCCATTCCAATGTCAGTTTAATGTTTGTTGTTTAAATCACCTAACTGTCAGATTGTTTTATATTTGTGAACACTTCCTGATAAGGCGATTGAATCGTCATTTGGGGTAGTTCCACTGCTCCTTCACCCTCCCATGGCCAACCCTACCCCTATTACCACTGCTGACCCTTCATCACCTCAACATCCTTGTCAGTTTGACGTTTGTTGAAATTAGTCACTGCGAATGCTGAATCAAAAGAAGTAATCTGAATTTCGAGGCTCCTGAATGAACTGTTCTTCGTATGTTCAACTGGACAACGAGGCTGTGAGACGTTTCACAGGAAATTTCTGTTCAAGATTGAAATACATACTAAGAAAACATTTATTCACTCGTGACCGAGTTGAAACGAAAATGTTGGAAATGTCACACGCCGAGTCGGATTTTCAATTAGCTGATTTATTAACTAAACAGCTATCAGCCTTTTGGTTTTACGTAAAAAATAAGACCTTATCTCCCTTAAATTTTGATCATTATCGTCCACTTTTTCAAAATTGTATTCCTAAATTATTCGAATAAAGGAAAATGTTGAATTTTGTATTCTCACAATTTAGATTTGGACCACTCATCTGGTAATTATTATTAGCCCTCGCGGTGAAGCTCTCAGCTCAGCTGTCATGTGTTCCTGCGTTACGCTCGTTCGTTCTACTTAAGTTTTCTTCTAAAATTACTTTCACGTGTTTCATTAATATTATAGGCGATAAATTTAAAATATACCGCCTCGAGTTAACGGGCCCTGGAGCCCTGGATTGGTTGAGTTTTGAAGCCTGAGTTTGCGGCTGGTCAGGGTTGCCCTTGAGTCTCCTGGACGACGGGTGAGGAAGTGGATAATAAAATGATAATTGGGCGAAGATCAAGGCGAATAATCAGATGCTGGGTTCGATGTCCCTTGAATTATTAAGACTTGGGTGTTTCAGACTGGTCGAAATAAAGCAGCGGAAACTGGTTGGCGCTTCCTCTTCACCTTTTGAATAAATGTCTGGTGCGATGAATCGCACAACTTTACTCAGCTCTACGTACGTTCAGCGGATTTCCTGAATTCAACTACTAATCCACACTGTATTTCTCTCAGTTCACCGTACTTGCTCTAAAAAAATCAGGGTGTTAGTCCAATAAACTACAATGGTTTAAAAACATTCTCAAGATAATTATCGACATACCCAGAAGTTCACATAGTACCGCTTCTCACAGTTTTCCCCCTATAATTCCAAAATAGTAAACATGATCTTTCACTAAAAAATCCTGTTCATATTATCACGAATCGACAAATAAAGAAATCAACTGTGCACTGATTGCTCAATCGAGGCAAAAGCAGGAAGGAGCGCCTCAACAAATTTTGGAACATTAAGTGCAACCACTTTCTACGTAAAGGGGAAGTTATGTTTTACCAAGTTCTGGTGAACTGAGTGAAAAAAATTGAGTTGTATTGGTAGCTAGTCCGTGAGGCTGAGGAAAGTTATATGATATTTTTCTTGGTTTTCTCAGATTACTCCACGTCTAAAACTTATTGGTAATATGTTTGGACCTAATTCACTACAATATATGGAACGAAGGACACTGTATATTGCCACAATTACTAAAATAGCTCGTGTGGCTTTCTTTTCATCGACAGCGAATGGACAGCTTCAGTGTTGACAAGACCAACCGGGCGATGCAATTATCTTTATTGTTTCATTGATAGTTTTCAACTCAAGATGATAATATAGCCTCATCATTCCAAATGTACCAAGGACTCCTGGGCACTTTATTTTGAAAGTGCTGAATCATTTTCCGGCTGCTCCGAGCTGCCAAGCTATTGGATTTAGGATTTAGCTGTTGCTTTGTGCAGATAGTTCTGATCTCCTGTCCATTGAACATTACATTTTTCTGAATTAGAGAGTTGTGGCGTGAAAGTTTGAAGTTGACCGGAAGAAAGCGGTTCAAGGAGAAGCTCCTGCATTCTAGCGGGCAATGTTAATATTACAGGTGGGTCAGCTCAACCGCACTTGCCAGTAATTCGCTAATTCCTCCATATCCTTTCCAAAAAGAAAAAGAAGAACTTGGTTATTTTATTTAAAACAAAAAAGGAGTGAAAAAGAGAAAACCAAAAAATAAATAAAGCGCCCACATTTCGGCAGCGGTCTGTCTAGGAGCCAGCGGCATTAGTACAGACATGCTCTCCTTTCATCATCTCGAATGTTTTTTTTTTTTCTTTGTTCATTTCGTCGCTGCGGTATGAGAAATTCTACAAACTCGGAATAACTTGCTTTGTCGTACCGATATGTAGTCCATTGATTTCTGCTCTGAGGATGTATGGGCAACGATGGAATATTATTTTGAGGTTCATTTATTTTACAGTTCGAGGAGTCCCCTCGAAGATTTGCCGTTCGCCCAGTTCCGACACGCGACCCACTCTCAATTTATTTAGAGAGAAGTTTTTTATTTATTTTACGACTTCAGCAAACTCCCTAGTGCATCTATAAAATAAAATAAAAGAAGAAGAACAGTTTATTTGTACGATTGCCCTGAGAAGGTGGCTAGTTTTTAAGTTACGCATTTTGGGTTTTATTATTTTTCTGTTAAGGAGAATCATTTCCAGTTGTTAGTGTATTACAAATTTCCTTTTAAAAGTTTTTTTTTCCTAAGTATATTTGTTTCCTTTTCGTGGGATTCGTCCCACCCGTTTATTTATCTCAAAAAATCGTACAGAGTTAGTTCTGTTTTCTCCTCTTTTTACGAGGGTCTACCTACCGTTGCAATTTCGCATCTATGTAATAGAAATAGTTGTGAGGAACAAAATTCGTCAAGGTGATTAATTTCAGCTACGCAGCAACCGTGGAAATGTGAAAACGTTAAAAAACTATTTTGGAACATTTTTTGTAATTCCTGTTCAACGGACTATCATAGAAGCCACCACGCTCAAGTAGGCAGGCATCTGTCATAGGGCCGGTTCATTAGTTCTCCAGATAAAACGTCGAATAGGCAGACGTCACCCAACGATATTCGATGAGTGGAAATAGTGGGATGCAAATCAACTCTTCAAACGCCGATGACTGACTAGCGCTAGCCGTCTGTCGAAAGTGACAGGTCATGGGAGTTATTCGAAGATTTGACTTATTCGACCTTTATTCGGGTGTGCAAATGGCATTGATAAACCGGCTCTGAGTGAGTTTGATGAAAATCAGTGGAGCCGTTTCCCCAAAAAGCTAAAAATATATAAACTGTTTTAGCTTCATAGGCTTCTGTGTCCATAAAATTTTAACTGGTATATTTGTAGATAACAAAAATTAGGTTCTGGTAGGCAGTAGATAATTTAAAGTTAAATTAAAAAATCATCCACAAGCATAGCAGGTCCTGCAGCAGTCGAGAGAGCGCCTAAACCTAGCACCCTGGCCACTAATGTTATGTAGGAAGCGCTCCTTCAGTTTTGCTTCGTACTCGAGTTCTTGCCAAACGCTTGCGAGTATCTTCAAGCTAAAGTGCCCGTTTATGGCATCTATTCTAACAGCTTTCTACTTTCCTTTTTCAATTTCGCAGGTGGTCCATACTAAACTTGGAAGCATTGAAGGAAGCGAACTGAAAAGCCGAGATGGACGGCCTTACTTGGTTTTCAACAAAATTCCCTACGCGAAGCCTCCTGTTGGGCCGCTGAGGTTCATGGTAAGTTTTGTACGTTTCGATAAGTCTAGCAGATTTAAGCTGCAAAGCAGAAGGTTTACTACTGAGCGTTATTACCGAACTCTACCGAATGACAAGGGAGGCAGCACACGAGACAATGAGGAGTCTAAACAATGGACAATGATGGTGGGAATCATGAAAGGGAAAGCTAGAAAATGACTGCTTTTCTTTTCAGATTGATCCCAACCCCCTTGTCTTCCAGGGGACCTTTTTTAAATCGAGTAGACGAGATGAACAAATTATAAATTTCACGAAAGGGCTGTGAGAAACGAAAATGACGATTTTCTGTTTCAAATTCGCTAATGTTTTTATTCATTATGTGGAGGGAGAAAATATCTCAGTTTTGGGCCGAGGATCAAGTAAAGAAACCAGGTACACGTTTTTGTATAACGTCATAAAGTTAGAGGAAAAGATTTGATTCGGTGGGCTGGTGTTGGGGTGTCCACTCCCCAAACTGAGTTATCCCCACATATGCGTGTACCACGTTAAAAAGTGGTTTTTTGCTTTGCTGCGAGTTGTCACGAATTGCCTAGAGCATACGGGAGACGTTTCCTCCAACACCTCAAAAACGATGTTGGCACAGTGGGCATAATTTACTTTGTTACTATTAAATTGACTTTATAGCAATCTGAGCTCTGTCAAGCACAACTGATGAGGTTCTTATTCTGTCACCGACCCCGTGCTGTGGAATCAAGCGGCAGCTGTTTTAATCTGCGGGGCATTTGTTGGGAGGCTACACTTGACCATGATATACGCCGCTCTATCCCGTATTCTTTGCCAATAAATAATAAAACATTGAATTGTTGCAGTATTTAAACTGTGCTCTTAGCGCCTTTTCTTACGGCTCGCACGTTCTTGTTTAACATAATTTTTTTTTGTCTTCTAGTCTCCAGAGCCTCATGGGCCTTGGGAAGGAACTATTCGAGCCCAACAGCCAATGCCGTTCTGCCCGCAAAGCAACCCGTTCGATCATGCTGCTATCTTTGGTCAAGAAGATTGTCTATACCTCGCAGTGCACAAACCCAAGGTAACTACGATTGCAGAGTTAATGAAAAGCAATGCTGGTGACAATGCTCAAACACTGAAACGAAATTGTTACGGGGAGCAATGCTAACTTTCCTGTAAAAACAAAGCTCTTCCTCCGATTTAGCCCGGGGTTCAGGGCAACAGTACGTCACTTCCTCCTCTCAAAGTCTCTGAAGGGTATACCAATCACCCCTCAGCTATAAATAGTTCGTAAGGCGCCTCACTACTAGCCTGCAGTTTCCTCTTAAGGCCTAACGTTAGCCGCAAGCTGTGATGAATTTAGTGGTATTCAGTGATGTCACATTAACCAGGCGTGTGCAGTATTACACGGCAGCACTCGAGCGCTCAAGGCTCTTGAAGCCCAGCGATTTGATTTTTTAGCCCTGAATTGACTTGTAGCGTGGTAAAATGTACACAAAAGCGAAGGGCAGAAGGTACGGTACGAATTCTGAATAAAACAATCAAGGGGGAATTTAATCAAAGTACTGGAGTATTTTTTGTTTTTCGTAATAGATTGATGCCAAGAAGCTTCCAGTTCTCGTATACGTTCACGGTGGAGCCTTTTTGTTGGGGCACCCAGGACCACCCGAGCTAGCTGGTCCATTGATGGACGAGGATGTAATTCTCGTCACACTCACATACCGCCTGGGAGCTCTTGGTAAGATATAAATCGATCGTTGGACGAGATACACGTAATCAGCGACCGATTTCATGTTTATTTTTCTTGGCAGGTTTTATGTCATTAAACGACACCAAATTGCCCGGAAACTTTGGCCTCAAGGACCAAGTGGCTGCCATCAGTTGGATACACGACAACATCGAGGCATTCGGGGGCGATTCAGAGAAAATCACTGTTGTGGGCGAATCAGCAGGTGGAGCATCGGTTCACTTTTTGCTCTTAATGCCGGGAAGTCGAGGTAATTTACGTTTCAGTATTCGCTTAATTTTATCACAGTGGTGCAGTTGAAAGTTATTACCCTTAGCAACTGGCAGCGCTTGGCAAATATATGAATGACGGTGCGGTGTGTGATAGCAATGTCTACCACCCTGACAGAGGGATCGTTCTATTGATTTTGGAGTACTAAATTGCAATAATAGGTTTCGTTGGTGAAGCAACAGTCCTGGTTATGTCCCAGGGATATATTGCAGCACTGAGGGTCTCTGTTTAGAACCTCCGAGACCAGTGACGATTAGAGAGAATCCTTAACCCACCAACGCCAGCAGTAACAAGAGAGCCACCAGCATATTCCTGATACAAGGGAGAAATGTACTATCTCTCTCTCACTTTCTCTTTCTTGCTCTCTTGGGGACGGTTAGCCCAGCTTTGATTGAAGAGTAAATTAGAGATGAATGTGAGCCGAAATGGACTTGTGACACCCTATTCTCATGAAGGTTTGGGCTCTACCTGTCAGCGTCTTAGGGGCGTCGTGAGGCGAGCAGAATCCTTCTCACTAATGCATTCCACTCTTCGCGAGCCTTGGATTAACAGGATAGCAAATTAACTCGCATGATTTTGTTTTCCATTAGTTTTTCTGTGAAAATTCGGTGAACAGAGATTAACCTCTGTGAAAAACGGCTTTTCGAATAATTCACAGGAGGTCAGGCCTGTTTCCTTATTTAAATGACTGTTCCAAAACCCTCAACGAGGGTTATATCAGTCATGGAAGTTGCGTTTCCGCTAATATGCAAGAGGCAACCGAACTCAGACTGGCCGAGGTACGGCAGGTATATGGTCGTGAGCCAGTCTCACCGTAGAGAGCTGTTGCCCGTTTGTTACTGCCCGGAGGTGACCACCTGAGGAATCCCCTACCATCAGGGAGGAGTTCTTAATATGGTTTCCCACCTGATTTAACTATTTACTTGAGTGGCCACTTTCAAACGGACAGATCAACTATGACCACGTTGCTTAGCCATCACCTTCTTGGAGAACTCTGCAAAATGGTTATGGCCTTGCTTTGTAGCAGTCAACGCTGCTAAGTTCGTTTGCCCTCCGAACAACCGTCACTCACTGTTGTAGAAACTACAGTAGAGCAGCACGTGGTTTCTTGTTCCCTCCGCACTGGAGGCACAAGACGTGCATGATGGATAATCTTCGAGGGAAAAGAAGTGGAGCTGCGGATTAATGTCCAGTGAGGACTGGCTCGTCCAACAGTCTGGCTCAACCCATTTTCTAGAAAACGTACCTACGAGTTTCTCTTCATGAACTCTTGCTCTGACAGTCCACTGAACGAAAGCATTTAAAATGTACACAAAATCGTGTAATTTTGAACGTTTTAGAAATGTCCACAGTAAACGCGTAATTGAATTTAATCAACCAACAAGCGAACCATTCTCACGTTTTTTACTTCTCATTAATTCGTTGAGCATATACTGTACCATCGAAAATTATGATAGCGCAATGTTGTGTGACGCTTTATAAAAAATATTTTTTAATAATGGATTATGTTATATGTGACAACTGGTGGGCCATCGCTGAGACCAGATGGCATCAAGCTGTTATTAACTTATTTATTGTTCTCGACGCAAATCGTCACATTATGTTATGGGATTTCAGAAAAGCTCCAAAGCGCGTACGCAATATCTGGAACAGCCGGTAAGACCTGCATCACCACGCCGCCAAAAATAATTAAAGCGGACAGTGAGAAAATTGTCAGGTACGTCGGATGTGAAGACGGCTCTCTGGACGAAATCATGGCGTGCTTGAGGGAGGTCGAGGACCCTGCTGAATTCGTCAAGGCCTTAGGAACCATCTCGCCGTCCATAGTGAGATATATTGCAGCATTTATTTACGTTTACCTTCATGAAATCAGAAATTAACAGAAATTGTAGGGCCGTACGAATCTGCCGTAGAAACTGAGTTCGCCCATCAATCATTAGTAGGTCAGATGAGATATTCTGAGTATCAGGGTAAAAGTGCACTGCGGCTTCAAACATGGGACAAAAGCGTTATGGAAATGACGTTAAAGAGAGATGGCGTTAGTGAGGGCCAGCAGTCCCCAGACATGTTGAATACTTGAACGAACTGGACGTGCCAAGGTCTGCGCGCCCCGATCACACTGAAGGGGATATGCTGACACTGGCAATCACAGCTTGAGCCCTCTCGGAAAGACGTTAATACTCAGACCGTCACTTAAAACCCCGATATGGAACTTACACAAATGAGACCGTTCTTGCACCAATAACTCAAGACGTCACTAGGATAGTGTGATTTTCAGTTTTTTGTGGGCGATGACATGATGGTGCGAATCTGCCTGTGTCTAGCGTTATTTGTGCATTGTGTATGCTCTGTGTAGCTCAGTGTAGAACACTTGCAGGATTATGCGCGCGCGTTTTTCTTCGTCAAGATTTTCGAAGGGAGAAATGAACTGAATACCGTTCACGTAGCCTGAATTGTGCCACCTTCTTTTGAATATTTTCTTAGAGCCATTGTATTTATATTTCTCTTGCAACAATTTATTGACTTTTCATGACATCGAATAAAGTCATTAATATCTGCTTAACGTAGATTTATGAATTCGCAACTATTCCAGGTGGATTCTCTCTTCATCGGTCCGACAATCGAACCTCCAGGACCTGGTGCTGTTGTAACGGAAGATTTCACAAAAATCAAAACCACAAAACCAATGGTGATCTCGTTTTCTGCGGGAGAGTATCTTCTGTCTGAAACTGGTGAGTTTTTTCACTCTAGCTTTTACTTATATCCCGCTCATTTTACTAAGGATATGACCCATCCGGGGAGCTATCCTCGTATTACAGTGTATAAGAAGTAATAAGGTTGGCCGGCACAACCAATGAATTGTCTGCCCACCTGTGCGCCTGTGAAACCGCATTCATTGTGAAGTTGTATGGACGAACCCTTGTGTAGTAAAACGAGTGAATCAATTAGAACAAAGAAAAGTAAATTATATTCGATTACACCAACACAAAGAAAGTAAAATGTAAATTAAATGGCCTCTCCTATCTGAGGCGTGTGAGGAAAATAAAATTATCGTAGTAATTCCGAGGGAACGAAAATCAGACAACAACTGAGAGGAAGGAACAACCATCTTATGAGTTTATATTTGAGCAACTAACGTCCCAGTTTTCGTTGTCATTCCTATGAACGTCAGCATCTTTGTCTTACATCATCTACGCGGAGAAGAATAGACCTGTGGCACCAAACGTACCGAATCTAAAAACAGACCTCGACCCTACCCCTTCCCACCCCCGGGTCACATTTATTCTCAAATGGGACTTAGTGCCGATTGTATACGGCCAGTTCTAGATAACAGTACAGACAGACGGTACCAAAAACTTTTCGTCTATGAAGGAGTGGCGAGCACCACACAATAAATTGTAAAACAACTCTATAGAAATCGATTTTATCGTCATTTTCCCTCATAAATCCCGCTTATATGACGAAACATACTAAGACAAATATGGAAGATAGTAAAATAAACTGCCTGTACGACGAGAATTTATTAACGCTCATAACATAATTAGGGAATTAGTTGGCGCAATGACGAAAATCGGTGATGTACGTGTGGCTGAGGGAAGTTGTGACATCGTTCACACCAGATGTTTTTAAAAAGAATTTCCAATCTTCATTGATAAGGAGAACGCACATAGTAGAAAACGGCAATAGTTTGAATTCTGGAATTTCCAGGAATTCCTAAAGTATTTTGTAATCATTAAAGTTAACGTACCTGTTAGGTAAGTCCGTCTCCTATGGCTGGTGAGTTACAGACTCACCTAACAGGTACGTTAACTTTAATAATTTGCCTACTGGCGGACATAACCCAATTGCTTTAATATTTTGTAATCGTTATTCAACTACCATTAAGTATGTAATTTATTGGACCACCAACATCAATCATGTCATATAAGCGCGATCTGTAGCCGCAAATGTTATTCAACATTTTTTATAGTTTATTGTGCCACATTTCAGCTACAGATGACAATTTTCTAGTACTGTCACGTCTTTTGGAACTGTCCATTCCAAAAAAAGTATCGACGTCTTCAGCGCTATTTTTGAGAAAATGTTGGTGTTCAGATCACTGATGTCGATAGTTATTTTACTACCGATTTTCCTCTACTAAGTTTGTTGATTATTTTGGAATCCCATGTTTTTGTTCAGGCTGGATATTAAAGATCCTGCTCAATCGTTTTTACGGACTCAAAACTCAAATGGGCCCAAAATACATATTTACTCAAAATCAGTAAATAAACCGAATCGTAATGATTTTAAAACTAAAAAGAAAATAATTTCAGCTGATTACATAACTTTCTTTTTTTTTACTTTTTTCTAAGAAATTAACACGAAAAAATGTCAGAATGCTGTGGGCATCTATCATTCACAATCAATATATCAGTATTTTTTCCCTGAGTTATAAATTATTATAAAACCGTTTCGAATATTTCAGTTATGTTAAAGCCTGGAACAGAAGCGGCTCGGGCGAAGGCTATTAGTCGGGATCCAGTTGGCTACGCTCGTCTTTGGTTGAAGGATCGAGTGAGCGACAAAATTCTGGAATCATCCTCCCAAAAACTGAAAGAACGGTATTTGAAACACGACGAAAACTCCGTATCCGAAGTGATCCACGATGCTGCGATGGTACGTTAACGTCACGGCTCTTTTGTTTCAACACTCGCTAACATGTTTAGTTTCCTAAGCTCATGGAGTAAGGAGAAAAAATATGAAAGGGCTGAAAGAAAAATTTTTTGTTGAGATTTCTACGTTCGCTAGGCCCTTGAGTAAAACGCAATTCGAGAAAGTGGCCTGCGAAGTAAATAAAGTGAGAGCTGTGCAGCCAAATCGGCTCACATTTGATATTTAGCGTGCACAAAACCGTGTGTTCCAAATCGGTTCGGTGTTTTCTTCTCAAGATCTGTTCTATCGATGTTGGTTAATTATTTTGTTATGGATAGTTCTAAGTAGCACAATGGTACGAAGGAAACTGCTTGTTTATTTTTCTTTGCAGTATTTACCCTTCAACTACTGAACGATAAAAACTCTGCGAATTATTATACGACGGTTTATTATACTCTTACGCAGCTTGACATAGACCCACACTTCCGAAGCCCTTCCGTTTCGATTCATTATCGAAAAATGCTAGTAGGCGATACGAAACATGGTCCGACTACAACGGAACAACAAAAATTGACAATTTCTAGGCGGCGGTTGGTAATAGGGACGACGTGATGAGTCGACAAATGGTTGGAGTGAGACGGGAAGTAGATATAGAAATGTGTGCAGTTCCGGGAGAAGCAATAATATTCGCTCTACTGTCCTCCTAGTTCCTTCTAGTGATATAATTTGCCTAACTATATTTACTGTCATTTGTGATTTCTCTGTTTTCCATCTAGACACAATTTTAACATACACCTCTGAGGCTCGTCCTATTCTTCTCATCATCGGAAAATGCCTAGGAAACGATATCAAACTAGTTGCGATAAAACTGCCAATCTTTCATTTTCGGCTAAATCTAAATCTTCAGATCACGTTAAAGGCAAAATATGGCCTGGAGGGTGGAGGGGCATTGCAGATTTGAAGTTTCAAATTTTAAGGGGTGGGAGGGGTGTTAAAATGCTCCTGGCAAACCCCGGAGTATTATTCACAATAAATAACGCCCGCACGTTGGTTTATCATCAGCCCTACCACCTACTGTGTATAATGTATATGAGTTTCACCAGGTTCACGTAAAATAAATGAAAAACGGATTTAAAAAAAAAACACTCAACGCTCGAGGAGCTGAAAAAAATTGTGTGCGATGCGCCGCATGAGATTGTAACTGTTTTCATTTTGTACAGATATTTCAAGATGCCTGCTTCATCTTCCCTGCTATGGATCTGGCAGACACACACCCGGGCCCCAAATGGGTCTACCAGCTGGTGCATAGGGGCGAAGTTAGTTTGGCCGACTTGAGGGAGAAGACCAACACGTCAAGTTAGTGTGCACATAGTACTAATTGCAATCACACCATTTGAATATCGCGTCAACTTGTTTGTAGTGGACGTCAGTGATGTCTCTGCGAGTTATGTTTAAAATTATCCGATGTGTCATTATTGGGAGTCACAGATGAAATAGTGGTTCAACTACCAGCAAAATCGGAAACCTAGTCCACGCATTTTTTTTTTTTAAATCCTCGTCTAAGGAACGTTTTTTCTCAACATCTGTGAACGTCTCAGGACCGCCAAATGAGCCTGTTCCTTATAGGATAAGGCAACTTCAATGCATGGCTCGACTTCTTTTCTCTCAAAGACTCTCCATTCTGCCTGCGGCTCATGTGCAACGGAAATGCACCACGTGCTGCTCCACTGTAGTTCCGATAACAGTGAGCGACAGTTGTTGGAAGGGCAGCTAACATTCCAGCTTTCAGTGCTACTAAGCAAGCTCATAACTGTTTCGCTCAGTTTGCGAAGAAGGTTATGACAAAAATAAACGTGACCACAGTTGATCTCTTTGTTCGGAACTTGCGATCCCAAGTAAACAGTTAGATCACGCGGAAGACCGGATTTAAGAACTCCTCCCAGATGTTACGAACCCCACAGTCGTACCTCTGCGTGGTAACACCGGGAGACTTTCTAAATGACAACCTGCTGTTCCTTCACTGGTCTGGGTTCGGTGGAGGTTTCGTGTGACTGGCTTCTTGCCCAATAGCGAAACTGCAACCTCCGTGACTTCACCACATGAAACCACTTTGTCCTAAGGAGATCACGGATCTAGAGAAAAAAATAGTTCATGTCACGACCCTTTGACGAGGTTTCCCACTCGCTTTCCAGTTATCTAATGCTCATTCATCTAGCGTGGCAAGTTTTGGTTCAGTACAGAACAGAGCCCTACACAGCATGCACTAAATTGCAAGTCAACGGGTGACTGGCCATTGGTCACATGGAGTGGTCTGGAGCCTGAATACTGTCTTGAAGGCCTTGGTGATGCATAAGAGCACAGCTCCCTGCGATTTGGCCAATACTTTGACTTTGAGTGACTGAGTTTGGTACCCCAGACTACAGGCCAGAAGCCAATCACACCTAAGTACGTGAGGGTTGTGTCACGGTAACACACCGCAAGTGGCTTTGCTAATTGCTTGTAATAAGGCAAACCATGGGATGGTAGCGTCCTTGAGGGACTGGTGGTGTCATCCCCCTTGTCTCCTTTATCCTTAGTACTTGACTTCTCGAGTGTCTCCTTGTGGCCGCCAAAAGGTATTACCGGTTGCCTGTAGCTGCGTTGTTTAATTTTCCCTTTCCAAGGACGAACTGGGTTTTTTCTTCAGCCACCTTTTGCAGCTTGATGTGCTCGCACCATTAGGTGACAGTTTGGAGCACATAATTGGTTTTTGCCTCAGTTTGATGGATCAAATGTGCATGGATCAGTCAACAATTTAATGAAGGAAATTTGTATACATAGGTTGGGCTGTTAACCAACACACATGTATGTCAGTGGTACGTATTTAGCGTAGACTTTTCGTGGTTTTAATTCTTCCTCATAATCGTGCCAGTAGCCGGTTTCTCTTACAGTTATATTCTCTTATAATCACTGTCTTTCTTATATTCTCGTCATATATTCTCCCGGCATTAGAATTCGAGTATAAGTGTCAGAGCGTAGAAATTGACCACGCGCCGACTGATGAGGAAGAATTCAAATCTCGAAACATCTTGCTGAATCTGTGTCATTTCATTATTGGCTGATCAAGCAACATATTGACAAATATATCCATCCGTTGTAGAACAAGTGAGAACACCAAAAGTATATTAAGTAGGATAGTATGATATTGATCCCTGATATTTTCTCAATGGGTTGTTTCGCTTGTTTCGAACGTATTTCTTTTACAGTTGCGTGCCACGCAGATGACATAAACTTCTACTTCAACCAGCGTTGGAGGTACCCCGCAGCGGATCCGACGGAAAACGAAGCTGACATCAAAGTTTCGAAAGAACTCGTCAAATATTTAGTGAACTTCGCTACGTACGGGTGAGTACATTTACACAGCTCGCAAACCGCTTCACCAATAAAGTTAAACAGACTGGTGCGATGCATATCTCGTACGACGAGTTATTCAATAATGGTAATGCAACTGCTAAATCCGTAGAATCTCTGACAGAAACTGGTAGTGCTTAATGTTCCGGAGTTTATTTGGCTGCCGCTATTTATGACAGCATACCGACTAACCATTGTATAAATGTTTTGTAGTGCTGTCAATACGCTTTCTTAATCTCCTTAGCTCTAGTAAGAAAGAAAGTGGTGTAATTGACTGAACAAAAAAATTTTAAGTCTTCTTATCAGGTTAGGATTGTCCAGTTACTCGCTCTTCTTTCAATCCCCCTCGTTTGTTCTTCAACTAACCTCTTAATTTTTCAATAAGTAGCTCATGTGAGACAGTAGCTCATGTCACCATGTTACGTTGAGTTTGACGTGTCGTTCTCCCACTGTCAAACAAGATACTTCCCACTTGCAAGGAATTGTTGATGAAGCAACCTACTGGATCAAGAAATGTGGACCCCCACTCGATAAAAACCCCGTGTGCCCACTTCGCCGAAAACACAACTGATATTAGAATATCCCTTCCTACAGTCTTATGGTGGTTAGTACAAATACGCTCTTCGTTTTGTGCGAGTAGAAGCCGTTGGACTCAACGGAGCCGCTTTCGTCTAAGGCTGTTCTCAACCCGCTATTCAATCTTCTTCCTGTCTAATGACGAATTCATTGTGTATTGTGTAAGTATTTATGTCGACACTGTCCAGCACATCATTGATATGGTAACACTAACCCGGAGCTATGAACGCAAAGGCCGAGTAGGTAGAGCAAACATGAGCACGAATATGGTAACATACTGGGAAACTCTTCACCACATGCTCCGTGTCAAAGCTGTGGCCAAGATGGTGGAGAGGAGGAACTGAAATGAAAGAGAGTGGGATATTTAGAAACTAGTCGATACATCGATCTTGCTAACGCCAATTGAAAGCTATGGCGAAAGAATAACATTAAAATATCAGGTGCATCACACAACTTTCCTTAACCGGACGTCAATTCACTTGTGTTCATGGCTTATTCTGCTAATTCAATTTATTTTTCTCTCTGCTCCTTTGAAACACCACTTTACGGCAACAGATCCGTAACCTATCTTTGCTCGTACTAATGCCCCAAGCATTATTGAGCAATTGTTGTACAGAAATCCGGGCGTAACCCTGATTTTTAAAAAAGGATAATAAACACTTTTCCAAAGTTATCGGGTAAAAACGTGTAGGAATGGTAGTGAACGATACGAGAGTGGTTGAAATACCGGAATTTCTGGAATAGCCGCTGTATATTTTATGAGCATTATTATCGCATATGTTCTTGGTTGGAGTACCACCTGAACTTTTCTGAAGATCCTAGTAACATTTGAGCGGAGTTTATAAAGAGAACCTAACGCCAAACTCGATTTTCGTTAAAATGTTTGGTGATTTATCGTGCTGTCTCGTCATTTTCCGACTAATGGGAATTTAATGGTACATAAATAACAAATGTAATCGAAATATTTAGAGCGGTTTTTGAGAAAAAAAAATTTAGTGTTTGGATCACTATGATAACTTTAGTTAGTTTTGGGCGGATTTTGGTCGTTCTCCTGTTTTGGTGGTCCATGATGACCTCCGAGCTAGATATTACTTTTGAGCTGATTTTATCTAAGTTTTTTTCAATCGCGTTCCAAATAGTATTTTTCGGACTCAGTAGGGTGTATCATGAAAAGATCTGAAGAGAACTTAAAATTTTGTTTTCATCCGCGTACATAACTTTCCTATCCACTTCGTAGAGCCAAGGAAAGTAAACAAGAAAGTTGTATCCTTGGGAATTCACCACTGTGTTGTGTTGTTCGTGTTAACTCAAAATAAGAAGCTTTGTTGGAGAAAAGGTGGAGAATAAATACTCGGGAAACGGAAGGGAATATAATACAGATTTGGGGTTCCATCACAGTTTTGGATTCAATAACTGTGAATGGAAACCTTCCTTTGCAAGCAGTTTAGTTTGGCAGTATATATAGAACTGTGTTAACACTTTCCTTGAGCTAACATTAAAAGAGAACATCATTGGTCGATGCGTGAAAGCACTTGACACTCAAAATCATGGAACTGCGTTCTTTGCGCAGAGTTTTAGGTTTCTTCGCGCACCTTTTTTATCCACCTACATTTATTTGAATCTTTGGGGCACAAACTGTTGCGCTTTGAGATGAGCAAACTGCAGCGATGTACCTAATTCTTTGTCTAATAATTTAGATAAATAGGAAAAATCCTTTGTGTGACTAAAACGTTTGTTGTTATGATGGTTCAATTTACAGAGATCCTACTCCAGAGGGAAGCCCGATGAAGTGGAACCAATACAAGAGCAGTGAAATATTACGAGTTCAAAGTGGTGGTAGCGTGA
This sequence comes from Pachypeltis micranthus, assembly GCA_020466155.1. Lineage (NCBI taxonomy): Eukaryota > Metazoa > Arthropoda > Insecta > Hemiptera > Miridae > Pachypeltis > Pachypeltis micranthus. The sequence continues at coordinate 47,416,079 of CM035770.1, read as the reverse complement.
TGGCGGATAGTGAATTCGTTCGGGAGCACAAAGATATTCTTAAATTTTGGAGAGGGTTGCTAGATGACAGCCACATCAAGGAAGAACTGTGATCTCATCCAAATTTTGATAATAAATAAGTCATTGAGACTCCCAGTGCAATGTATGGTAAATTTTGTTTTGTTAACTTATAAAAGAAGTCGTTTCTCTGTATGACCTTCGTTTAAATTGTATGAAAAATTTTTAATTTTTGGAAAAGTTTAGTGTACTATAAGGCTACAATGAATTTGCTGATTTGACGAAATAAAGTGAGTTAACTGTTTACATCTACGTTTATATAAATGCCTATAGATGCTTTAAAGTATAAACTGTAGACATGAATATATTTAGCGCTATGATGCAGTCTGCACAGAACCGTGTTCAGGGTTGGGAGGTGTGGAAAGAGAGCAATATTATGTGGTGTTCTTTAGCGAATGCTTTGCATAGTGAACTGTGACTTCAGGCTTCGAGGAAGTTTCTGCCAGAAGATTGGGGCTTCCCCTCGTGTCTAGTATCTCAAAAAGCAGAAATACAGCAGGGCAGATCTGAAGAAGGTACTCGTATGTCAAACGACAGTAGGTGGAAAGTAGAAGTTGTGGTTCCGTTGAATTAATGAAGCGGATATGGACGGCGACTTGCAAAGTATCATTTGCTTCTGTCGTTGGATTCGTAGGCTCAATACTTGACAACTATGCAATAGCACTCGGGTCATACATTGGACATCGAAGACCGGGCATTCCCTATTCTAGATCCTCCCAGTGTATTGCGGCACAGCACCTTTCCGTTCTTGGTACTGCAATGCACCACCTATCATTTTTGTTGTCTTTTTACGTAATTTTCAGTTTTCATAAGCTGCGGAAGAGCCGTGGGCAAAAGCACAGTTTTGGGGATTCAAACATATTTGTGTGAATGTAAAGAAAGGGAATATGGTCAACAGCCTGTTGCAGAAAGTTGTCAGTTCAAGGGCGTCGTCAGCCAAATTTTGCTAATAGAGCAGCACTCAAACAAGCCCTCATGTCTTGCTGCTGAGGCTTGTTAATTTCCGCAATTGAGTCAGCGATGTTAATTTCAGTTTCACATCCCTCTTTTAAACTATCTTGATTGTTTAATAAGTGTTTGCCGTGCGATAATATTCCAAGTCTGAGCCTTAGATTTTTCCCTTCAAATTTCACGAAGATTCGTCTATTCTTTTATTTTTTCATGTAATATCACAGTGGGATAAAAATCGGGCTTTACGTAAAATCTGCTCAACGAGTTCACCATTTCATTGTTTTGAAAGTAAGAACAAGGTGTTTTTTTTTTCAGTCACTATTTTATTCTTATTTTTGAACGCAGGACCCTTAAAGATCAGAAGAAAGCTCAACAAATGTTTATCCCGTTTCTTAACTTTTTTTTCTTTTTCGTGGAGCTAAGGTACGTAAAAAACCCTGCAAATTATTACACAACGGTTTATTATTCGGATAATCAGCTTGACCTAGCATTAATGCTCCGAGACCCATCCTTTTCGATTCAGCATCGAAAAATATCATAATGAAACCCAAAAAAGGTCGAAAAGAACTGAATCGTAATATTAAAATAAACAAAAAAAAACGAAAGTATCTAGAAAAAACTGAATTTTAATATGAAAACATGCACGCTAAATACTAATATCAAAATTTAACCAAAATTGATGAAAAAAAACAAAATTAGAATGAAACGAAAGAATCTAAAAAAATTGAATCGTATTAAAACCAAAACGTCGGGGAAATTGGAACGGGGGCGCTTGAAGCGAACCCGGGGGGAGGCGGAGTCGTTGGGAGGGACGCGCTCGCTCGCCTCGAGAGCGGTTGGTTTTTTAAAGAGACGGGCGGGGCGGAGGGAATTCAAACGACGAAACACTTATAGCTCCCGCGTTGTACTGCGTTTCGTTAATTTTTTTAACCGTTTTTTGCCCATTACAACCACGGGCTTCGTCCGATCGGATTGCCGAGATGGCGGGCACAACTAGATACCAAATCGGATTTTTGGGCGAAAGAACGAATTTTTTAGACGACGTTAAAGGCACAAAACGGCCCGGACGGGGGACGGGGGACGGCGGACGGCGGACGGACATTGCAAATTTGGAATCTCCATGTCTTGAAACGTAAAGTATCAAATTTTGAGGGGGGGTTGTAAAAAATTTTTCGTGACCGAAAACATAGGGTTATTATTCAGAATGAATAATAAACCAATAGCGGAGGAGTTGGAGTTGGCGGAGGGACAGCAGGTCAGCAAGGCTGCGCGGAGACCGTGAAACGAAACTCAACGACTGTCAGAAGCTCGTCGTCAAATCCATTCGCGAATCCTTCCTTAGGCATCGGTAATAGAAACAAAAATTTAGAGCTTAATGTCTCGTAATTTATCGAGTTGCTCCTACTTACCCCACTACCTTTGTTGAGTGATCAGTGAATAGTTGATTTCTGAAACGTTTTATTTGTTTACTGTTGTAACTTGTGAGGTAAAATTGTGAAAAACGCCAGTCAATAAATCTGCAGTGGTTTGAATCATGAATTTCTGGAGTTGCTCATAATTTTTTTTTTTTTTTATGAACGTCACTGAACTGTTGCCCTATGAGTAGTTTTCTTGGATTTTTCAGAGAACGCTGCTATCGTATGGGCGGGATCAGTCATTTCATTCAGGACGACCGGAAGGAAGTGCTCCGAGTGTGTGTGTAGAACGTCTTGTTCAACTAAATTTCTGTTGAATTGGAAGGGAGAGCAATCAAAATTGTTGAATGCAGGTGAAGCTGTGAATGTTGTGTGGTTCATCCTACCAGAGGATGATTTTTTGTTAGGATTAAAATACTTTCCTTGCCCTTTGGATTGTATTTACATTCGAGATGACGGTCAAATATTGAGCAACGAGGCTTTTTCTCGGTTGAGCTGCAATTAAGTCATTAATGTATTTTAGGTTTCGTGCGCCTATTGTGAATTGCAAACTTTTAAATCGCGATTTCCAAGCACGTCACCCGTGTTATTAAAAACGAAACGTTTCGACAACACCTTGTTCAGCCCTGATGTAAATCCGTCCCCGACAGCAGGAACAGAAAATAGGTGAATTTCAAACCTATCTTATTACCTTCACTGGGCTCAAATACCAGAAAATGAAGAAGCGTGTCGTGTCCAGAGAGCACACGATTTAATGGCACGTATACCCCAACAATCACTAGTCTTAACCTTTCAATTTGGCCTGTACTTTGTCAGCGCAAACTCCCCCCAAAATGATACGTTGGCTCTCCCTGTCATCGAAGGCCGAAGCAGTTTTCGTTGAGCCTGGGATTCAACTGAGACCTCCCCTCAGTCTTCCGGGTGCCTCCAAAGAGCCAGTTATGTCTTCCCCTTTGATGTGGAGTCTTTGGAAATTGTATTTTTGTTGTCTCATCGCTGTGATCGCTCGGTGCGAGGTAACAGATTAATAATAACAATAATATTAATAAAAATAATAATAGTAATAAATTAAATGTGAATAATCGCAGTTCCTAGCGAGAAGGTGCGGCACATGGCTTCCTCATATTGGTATCACGCTGACTCCGAAAAATACTATTTTCGGGAAATGGTATCTGTATGTACCTTTGAAAGCGAATGAGAACTAACGGCTGCACCAGATCGGCTCTATTTGATATTCAGCCTACAGGGTGTACTGACTGACTCCTATCAAAGGCACCGGTTGATCGTGGTCTAGTGGTTAAGACAGTTGTTCATAATTCTCGACGTAAGTTGAGGATTGTGGATCAAAGCTCCAGCGCGATTGCCGTAATTTTTGCCTGAGTCAAAATGACGAGAGCAGCACACTAAAGCACAAAAAATGTCACGTACCGCTCATATACGTTATACCAGGATGGTAGTCGAATTAGCTACCTACACGATGAATGTTTAGTAACCGCCATTAGATATTCAGGAGCTACCTTAACAATTTCGGTATTCAAACACCATGTTGTTGACTATGAACTTTTTCTGTACAATCCAATACCATAATGTTCTAACTTGCCATAATTCAGAGTAATTTTTGCCTTATCATTTCCGCCCGTATGGCTTTCTAAAAATATCTGGTGCGTTGCTACACACAACTTTCCTTAGCTCTACGTTAATTCCCTTTTTACGTGGCTTTTTCTACTTAATCAATTCATGTATCCCTCAGTTCATTTGAACTTGGTCAAACAACATTTCACGGCAGCAGAAAGCGGTAGCGCTTACAGTTCCGGAATTTATTGTGCTGCTCGTACCCATTCCAGGACCATTATTGACCAATTAGTACACAGATAATTAATGAGGCTGTAAACACGAATTTTCTGAAGAAGGATAGTAATCACTTTGGCAGAGTTATTGGGTAAAAACGTTTAGAACTGGTAGTAAGCAAAACGGCGGTAGTTGAAACTTGGGAATTTCTGGAGTGAGCCCCATGTACCTCATGAGCGTTTTTAAACACTCACCCTATAGGTATTGGATTGGACTACAATACCAGTCTTTCTACTAATATTCCAGCAGAGTTTATAAGGAAAAAACCGCGCTAAAAACGCTTTTCGTCGAAAATTTTGATTATTTATTGTGCTGCTCTCGTCATTTTCCCACGAATGAGAATTTTATGGTGTGTATGGTGTAATTTTCTTATTGAGAGCTATCAATATAAACAATTTAATCAAAATTGTTAGTGTCGCTTTTGAGAAAAAATATTTGGGGTTTTGATCACTATGATAACAATAGTTAACTTTCGGTGGATTTTGTTCATAACCTTATTTTAGCGTCCCATGGTAACCTGCGAGCGAGATATCAAGTTTGAGCTGAGTTGATACGGTCGTTTTCTCTAAAAATTGTTCACAGACACACACCATTTTCCCAAACAGTGTTTTTCGGACTCAAGGGGGTCTGAAACGTAAAGATCTGAAAAGAACTCAAATATTTTTTTCAGCCGATTACTTAACTTTCCTTTCTACTTCGTAGAGCCAAGGAAAGTAAAAATATCAGTTGCGACGCATCACACGATTTTCCTTACCTCTACGTGAACTCGCTGGTGGTTAATTTTGCAACTAATTCAATTTATTTTTTACTGAGTCCCATCAAACGCAGTAAAATATAATTTCGAGAGTTCCAGAATTTATTGTGCTGCTTCTACTTGTGCCATGGTCATTATTGAGGATGAAAACTTGGAAAAGGTAGTGAGTAAAACGGAGGAGGTTGAAATTCTGGAATTTCTGGAATAGCTCGAGGTTATTAAACGCAAGGTACGTTAATTGCTCAGAAGATTCTACAGAGATTAGTGCGCAGTTATACGGAAGCAACTGCACTAAAATCAATTTTCGGTATTTATTGTGCTGTTCTCGACAGCTTCCTACAAACGAAAATTTTATGGTGCTGTTAGATCATTTAGCTGCGTATGTTTTTTACTTTCCTTGGCTCTACGAAGTAGAAAGGAAAGTTATGTAATCGGCTGAAAAAAAAATTTTTGAGTTCTCTTCAGATCTTTACGTTTCAGACCCCCCTGAGTCCGAAAAACACTGTTTGGGAAAATGGTCTGTGTGTGTATGTGTGTCTGTGAACGATTTTTTGAGAAAACCACCGCACCAAATCAGCTCAAACTTCATATCTCGCCCGCAGGCCTCCATGGAACGCCAAAATGAGGGTATTAACAAAACCCACCGAAAGTTAACTATAGTTATCATAGTGATCAAAACACCAAATTTTTTTTCTCAAAAACGGCTCTAACGATTTTGATTAAATTTTTTATATTAAATTTTTTTATAATTATACCATAAAATTCCCATTCGTGGGAAAATGACGAGAGAAGGGCACAATAAATTATGAAAATTTTGACGAAAAGCGTATTTGCCACGGTTTTTACTTTCCGCAACCCGAAGGGAAGGAAAGTATAGTAATCGGCCCAAAAAAAAAATTTGGGTTCTCTTCAGATCTTTACGTTTCAGACCCTACTGAGTCTAAAAAACCTAATTTCGGCGCGTGGTCCGTGTGTGTGTGTGCGCGTGTGTGTGTGTGTGTGCGTGTATGTGCAAGACCTGTTGTGTGCGCCTGGTGCGCCTTGCCACATCTGAGTAAGGAATGCAAGCGCGACGCTCCCCTCAAGTGTGCCAATTGCGTCGAACGCAAAATCCAACAGGTCGCACACTCTACACGAGACGCACGCTGTACCATTCGTCAGCGAGCGATTGCCCTCCAGGAGTCACGAGTGGATTATGAATAGGTCAAAAACAGTTCGAATCCTTCAGCTGCTTACAAATAAGAGTTGCCCAGTTATGGCTGAGTTGCTGCAAAATGCACTCAAGAAACGCTGCAGTGTTCTCGCCATACAGGAACCATACATAGGATCCAAAACTCTTGGTCTGGGATCACAGGCACGAGTGGTGGCTGGAGCAAGAACGGGAGCCAAGGCAGCAGTGGCCTGCATTGACCCGTCCATGGACATGCTCGCACTCACTCACCTGAACAGCCAGCACTTGGCCGCTGTGCTCATCCGAGCCAGTGGCTTTGAGCTGGTTGTAATATCATTCTACAGGCAATTCGGCGCACCAGTTGCAAACAGCCTTCAACCACTCGAGCGGGCTCTAGCAGGCCTATCAGGACGACCCTGCGTAGTCTGTGCTGATGCAAACGCCAGATCACCATTGTGGGGATCCCCAACCCTGGATAGGGCGGGCGAGGCGTATATAGAGCTGCTCACCAGGTACAACTTGGTTGTTGCCAACGACCCCATGACTGAGGCGACCTATGATGGTCTGGGAGGAAGGTCGTGTATAGACGTCACAGCCGTGTCTCACACCCTGCTACTCAAATTGCAGGGTTGGCGAGTCGTACCAGGTGCAACGCAGAGCGATCACATGGTTATTGACTTTGCCATCACGGATGGCAACATCCTCTGCAAAGACACGCGTGAAAAGCGATTCCGCACAAAAAGTGCTGACTGGCCACAATTCTGTAGGGTACTGGAAGGTGAACTGCGTGCCGCAGACACTGACCTAATAGCGCAAGCATCCACACCTGAAGAGGTGGACAGCAAAGTGGACATACTTACCACAGCACTTCACTCTGCTGGGCTCTCTGTACTTGGCCAACAGAAGCACAGGGCGATCAAAGTCCCATGGTGGACTGAGGAACTTAATCCCCTCAAGCATAGTGTAAATAGAGCCAGAAGGATGTACCAAAACACTCGTGACCCTGATGCCAGAGCAACACTCCGAACTGCCTTCATCCAAGAGAAGAAGGCCTTCCACCGCGCCATCAAACGAGCCAAAAGGCAAGGCTGGCGAAATTTTGTGGAAGCGGAGAGCTCTGAGAACCCCTTGGGCAGACATTACAAGTCCTCCATAGGTAAAGCAAATGTAGAGCAGGTCTTAGCTGCGATGCAAAATGAGTCAGGCTGGGCCTGCAGCATCGAAAGTTCACTGGAAACCCTCCTTGAGAAGGCGTTCCCAGATGACCAAGTAGCTCGAGACACTGAAGCCCAGAAGGCAGCAAGGGAGCTGATCATGGACCCTCCGAACGAGCCCGACATCCCACTGTGGACAACAGGCGACCTCGGCAGGGCCCTTGCGACCTTAAAGCCCAACAAATCCCCTGGGCCAGATAAAATAGAAAGCAATATGCTAAGGAAGGCTGAGCGGACAATCTCCAGCGGTCTCCTTAATCTATTTAATGACTGTCAGCAGGTCGGACAGTTCCCCACTCAGTGGAAGTCTGCGCGCGTTGTGACTCTTCAAAAGTGAGGCGACCGCAATCAGTCGGACCCGCGATCATGGAGACCACTCAGCCTTCTTTCCATATTAGGCAAAACACTAGAAATCTTGATGTTGCAGTCCCTCGAAGGAGTCTTTGGCCGCAACCTCACAGGCAGGCAATACGGGTGTACCAAAGGAAGGTCCACGCAGGATGTCATTGTCGAGATTCGGCGTGTTTCCCTGCTGGCACCGGCTAAGTACGTCGTAGCAGTTCTGATTGACATCAGAGGAGCGTTTGACAAGCTTTGGTGGCCAGCGCTCCTTAATGAGCTCAAAGGTAGGGGAATCCCCCGCAACCTGTACTCGCTCGTCAGAAGCTACCTGACAGACAGAACTACGATCGAAAGTAGGCATGTCTCCGTCCGAAGAAAGATTGAGAAGGGGTGCCCACAGGGCTCGGTCCTAGGACCAGCACTCTGGAATGCCTTCTTTGAAGGTCTTCTCAGGAAACTCATGGAGACTGACTGCGAGCCGTACGCCTATGTGGATGACTTGACTGTGCTGATCTTTGCAGAGTCAGTCCGCCAAATTGAAGAAAAAACCCACCACGTGCTCCGCACTGTCAACCAATGGTGTGAGCATGTCAAGATGCAGGTGGCTGAGGAAAAAACCCAGCTAATCCTCTTGAAGGGGAAAGTGAATAATCCACCCACAATACGCTTTGGCGGCCACAGGCTCCTTCTTGAAAAGCACGTCAAGTATTTAGGAGTGAATATAGGTGAGAGGTGGGGTTTCAACCAACACCTCCAGTCCCTTAAAGGCACTACCATTGCAAGGTTTGCCTCACTGCGTGCCATTACTAAGGCCACTTGTGGTGTGTGTTACCACGGCACTATCCTCATGTATAAGGCCATCTATCTAGGTGTGATTGGCTACTGCCCCGTTGTCTGGGGTAGCAAACTAACAGTCAATCAAAAGAGAGTATTGGCCCAATCCCAGAGAGCCGCGCTCCTGTGGATCACCAAGGCCTACAAGACTGTATCAACAGAAGCACTCCAGGTGATCACTGGTCAGTTACCAGTTGATTTGGCTGTTGAGTGCATGATTGACAAGTGGAGAGTGAAACGGGAGCTTCCCCCGCATTGGGCTGAACTCCATGTGGATCTCACCACAGAACAGAAACTTGCCGCCATCGATGAATGGGCTCTAGAGAAATGGCAAGCGAGATGGGAATCCTCGTCAAAGGGACGTGATACCTATGAGAGTTCTTCCCCAACATCCGTGAACGTCTTTCTAGAAAATGGGTTGAGCCAGACCACTGGACGAGCCAGTTCCTCACGGGACATGGTGACTTCAATGCGCGGCTCCACTTCTTTTCTCTGAAAGACTCTCCATTATGCACGTCTTGTGCCTCCAGTGCGGAGGAAACAAGAAACCATGTGCTGCTCCACTGTAGTTTCTACAACAGTGAGCGACGGTTGTTGGGAGGGCAAACGAACTTAGCAGCATTAACTGCTACAAAGGAAGCCTATAACCATTTTGCAAAGTTCGCAAAGAAGGTAATGGCTAAGAAACGTGGTTATAGTTGATCTGTCCTTTTAAAACTTGCCACCCAAGTATACAGTAAGATCAGGTAGGGAACCAGATTAAGAACTCCTCCCAGATGGTACGGGATTCCTCAGGTGGTCACCTCCGCGCGGTAACACACGGGCAACAGCTCTCTACGGTGAGACTGGCTAACGACCAAATACCTGCCGTACCTCCACAGGTCTGAGTTCGGTGGATGCTGCAGGGGCCGGCCTTGCATATTAGCGAAACCGCAACTTCTATGACTGATATAACCCTCGTCGAGGGTTTAGGTACAGTCATCAAATAAAGAAACAGACCTGTGTGTGTGTGTGTCTGTAGTTCGATTTGCGGGAGAACGGCTGATCCGATTGAGCTGGTTATTTTTTCGTTTTGTTCGTTATTTTTTGTAGACACCAAACTAAGGTTATGGACGATTTCGGCCGATGGGAAGGGGGTGGGGGGACGAAAATGTACCAAAAACTAGGGGCTTTCGCATTTTTCTCGAAAACGGCTCTAACGATTTTGATTTAACTTCCAAATTATCTTCTACTAATCAATATCGAACTTTTCTTCTCCATACATATCTCCATGAAAATACGGTGAACGAAGATATGGGCTCCTGAAGCAAAAATAGGTTTTTTACGCTTTTTGGCCAAACGGCTCCAGCGATTTTCACCAAACTCACAGGATGTTATCAAATAGTTAATACCAACATATTTGTTTCAATAAATGTTCCTGTGACGGTCCATTGAACAGAGATAAAAATCAAAATGTGTCAAAAATAACGTTTTTTCTAACGTTTCCGTAAATTCCAGGGTAACTTTTTCACCAGATGTGATAAATTCTAATGGACTGTCTTCTAGTCACCCATACCAAGATTTCGTTCTGTGTAATTATTTCTGTATATATATGTTGAACGGAGATATAAGCCAAGTTAACTCAGAAAAGGAGATTTATCGAATATTAATTTATCGGTATTCCAATTTTCTCAAAAACGGCTCTAACGATTTCGATCAAACTTACGGAGTACTCTCAGCTAACTATTCCCTACATTTTGTTCTCAGTAAATGTTCCTGTAAAAATGCGTTGAACGAAGATATAGCGCCCGCCTATGTAGGTGGTGTTCGAACTTGAAGGGGTGGCGTAAGTTGTGTGTTGCTACGCACCAGATATTTTCCTTTTAAACTCCGCTGGAATGTTACTAGAATGTTGAAAAAAATCTTTTTTTGTAGAACGAGTTTTTGTAGAATGTTAACAAAAATTGGTATTGTAGTCCAATCCAATACCTATAGGGTGAGTGTTTAAAAACGCTCATGAGATACATGGGGCTCACTCCAGAAATTCCTCAATTTCAACTACTGTCGTTTCGCTTACTACCAGTTCTAACAGTTATTACCCAATAGTCTGCAAAAGTAATTACTATCCTTCTTCAAAAAACTCGTGTTTACAGCCTTATTAATTATCTGTGTACCAATTGCTCAATAAAAGTCCTGCAATGAGTACGAGCAGCACAATAAACTCCAGAACTGTAGGCGCTACCGTTTCCTGCTGCTTTGACGTGTTGTTTGACCAAGTTCAAAGGCCATGTACAAAGTGAATGGACGTAGACCTAAGGAAAGTTGTTAGTTGCAACGCACCAGATATTTACTAATGGTGTTTTCGCACTGTGTGGGCTTTAAAGCGTGAAGATCTGAAGAGAACATAATAACGTACATACCTTTCTTTTTTATTTCGTAGAGCCAAAGAAAGTAAACATTAGGGTGGTAGTTCAATGAGCTACCTACACGATGGAAATTTAGTAGTGTTTTATGATAACGCCGAACACAAAAACTCGCACCTTCTTAAAGTAATTACATTGAAAGTCTCATCAATTTTTCAGATTCTGTACACAGAATAAAGATTGTGATTGAAGTAGAAACAACCCAATCAATTCCGAAACATTAACCGCCACAAAATAGGGTGTCAATAGGGTTCACGTAAATCACGATTGCCCCAGTTGAGCGACGAAAATCGCCGATTTCACGCAGGATTGAGGAAAGTTGTAGATACGCCACGCAAGACATTTTTTTGAAGTTGTCAAAGTTGAAACGATTGTCAAAATGTTTAGTTTGACGTAGAACTGTGTCAGACAGTACTTTTCTGTCTCATTATACCTCAAAGCATAGAACAACAACCCCGGTGAAAGCAGGATTATTATACAGAACAGTGTAACCGTTTGGCCAGCGTCCACGACTTCTTTATCTTCACATCCTTTTAAACTGCACAAGGATCGCTGCCTGATCCCCCACTCCATACGCGAGGCCTATCTTATTGACTGTTGCAAAACTCGAACGACCTTTCGCTAGGCAGTACAGAATACGATGAAGCATGTTGGGGTATCCTTATAACAGAAAACTACTTGAAGTGTTAACCACGCCGTTCTACGACCTCAGAACTGATCGAGAAGATAATTAGCCTTTGCTTCCGTTGGAACTGCGTGAGCTAATAAAGAATCTGAGTTTTTAATAGCTGGAAATTGGCAAAATAATGAAGCATGCTATTCGTGGTCAGACGAGTTTCGCAAATTGGCCGCAATCTTTTTTAATGGCGAAGAACTATTAACGCCAATGGGATAATTGAAGGTACAGACTCCCCCCCCCCCTGGTGTTTTAATCGTGGGATGGATACATAAAAGGGAAGCGGAATTAGCCGCGGATGAGAAGGTATGACATTGTGAGACCATGACTGGCTCGAACACAACTTGAAATTCCACTTCGCCAAATTGAGAACTGAACCAGCCTTGGCGTCCGTCTGGACCAGCGACTAATAACAGCTTTATGCGTCGAGTACCTGAGAACAAATACTTGAGTTCGAACGGGATACTTGTCGCATCCACTGGTTCGCCTCGTTTCTTCTCCCGTAATTCAATTTACGTCTCTCTTTACCTCACACCCAACAAGTACTATTCATTACCTTCCTACTGTCAACTCGTTCATTTCTCCTGCACCTCACTTCCTTTTTGTACAAGGCGATAACTATGTTAGTACGCAGTGAGTCACGGTTTTGTTACAGCTATTGCAGGCCCCGCAACTACTGCCATGGTCTGGGAAAACAAACTTCAACAATTTACTACTTTAATAATTTGGTTTTTTCGTAATTTCAGATAATACATACAAAGCTAGGGAGTCTTGAAGGAGGGGAGCGCATGAGCCGAAGTGGGAAACCTTATTTGTATTGGAGCAAAATACCGTATGCGAAACCTCCAGTGGGAAATTTGAGATTAGCTGTGAGTATTATATCAAGTACTTCGCTGGCTTTTGAAAATTTTTATAAATATTACTTATCATTCCATGCTTTGCATCAGGGGTCGGCAACCTTTTGCTATAGCAGGGTCACAAATGTCAGCCAGAATATCACTGTGGGCACGTATTTTTATATGTACGGTCATGTATTTTTGATATTTGAAATAATACTCATATGTACATTTTGAACCATGTATTCATACAATCATGTATATTTAAATTGAATTACTATACTAACATAAAAGTAGGAACTAGTGAGATTTTTGAGGCTGCAATTGACTTTAAAGTTTTTTAATGTCTGCTTCCATTTCAGTCGTAAACACGCACAGTATAACGGCAAACAATTCTTATTTTTGCGGTAGTTGAGGAGGAAGAAAGTTTGCTCACACATATATGTACTACCAAACATAGCGATTATCTGCTGAGCAGACTTTTCCAATTCTTAGAAGTTTTCAGAACTCAAACCTCCGTAGAACTGTACCAAGATGCTTTCTTTGAGTGCTACCACTATGAAAATCAACAATGTTCACTTCACACTGCTTGGTACACATTAACATCAATTGCAATAAGGTTTTGGAAAAGTTCTAAGTTAAGGGAAATCTTTTTAAAGTCGGTGAATCTATTTACAAATTCAGTTTGTAGTTGTGTTGGCGGTTTTTTTTACGGCCTTCTTTGCGTCGGTATGTTTTTCTTGCGAGAGATGGTCCACGGGCCGCCTGTTCCCGACCCCAGCCTTCCATCATTAAATGAAATTTCAAATTTTCGAACTGTAAGGAAGTTCAGTTTCGAAAATAAATTTGCGTCGGCAATGATTATCTGCTATAATATCAATTGTTCTAATATAAACTAAGTAAATAATATAAACTGTTGAAGAACGGAAGGTCAACTAACGGATTTCTTTGAGCAGTTTTTGGAAACTTGTCAACACGTGTCAATATGCTAGAGCTAGCTTGAAATAATAATTGAAGATACGGTGGGACGGAATCTTCTATTCTTCTTCTCGTACACTGGCTGTTGCTTTCTCATTGGCTCAAAAAAGTTGTGAAGTAGATGTGTTGTGATCAACTCAGCATCACGATTGCCACCATCCCTTGCCATTTAAACAAGGAATGCCACCACGTGATGCGTACAGTATTTTGAACTTTCATACTATTGCGGAATTTTCTTGGCCCCGTGTAAAACATAGTTCTTTTAACGTTTACAGGCTCCAGAACCTGCTGATAAATGGGAAGGCGTTTTGAACGCCGCTGGGCCGCTGCCACTATGCTCTCAAGTTATAATTCTCGCTCCGAACCGCCCTAAAATTGGTCAAGAAGATTGTTTGTACCTCACAGTTCATAAACCCAAGGTAAGCTTATGAGTGAGTTCCAAGTGGGCCGAAGAGTGGTCAGCCGTCAGCAATACACGAGAAACGAGAAATGCCCCATTTGAAAACTCGATGGGCCTTCTAAGTTCGGTGAGCCTTAACCCAGCCACGATTTAATGCGTGGCAAGCTGGGGTTCAAAGCCTTGAACAACAGGCTCAGACATCTAGAATAAGGAATTTGGCGGCTTCATGCGATTTGTTTCGAATTCATGGGAAGTAGCTCTGTATATCTTTAAGAGACGGGAGTGTTATTCAAGAACGTACTATGGGACAAGTTACCAAGCACCTTAACAATGAACTGCTAGACTTGCGTGGAAGAAGATGGTCGCTTTATAATGAGCAAAGTGTCAGCAGTCGTCTCCACAAACTACCTATGCACCGTCTCGGTCTGATGCTCAAAGTCAAGCTGAGTCACTGGAAGCAGATACAACGCTCCTTCGCCTGGGCAGCAATGATAGTAGCTGATGTAATTGAATACCTTGCATCAAGGTGGTTATTTAGCCATATTTTAGCGAAATGATGCACACAGCAGGATTTCATAGTTCAGTCTGAATGAACACGACTTTACGAGCTTCCGCCGGATAGCTCCAACCTGACCCATTTTCCCTGAAGACATTACTAAACGTTGGATGAAACTTCATATGTATCCCTTTGACAAGGATTCTTCTCTTATACAATAACAGTATTTGAAGTTTATATAACAGGCAACAGCCACTTCCATGTGACCATGGATTACTGAAGTATGAATCCATTTTGTGAATGTGAATCCATTTTGTGTTAATCCTTAACAAGAAGGAAGGAGTCAGGTTTTAGTTGGCAGACCCTTGCAAGGGCTAGTCTGAACACTGTCCTCACAACTCAGCGAATTTCCTCACTGCCAATTAAAAATGCGTAATGGTCTGGAGCTCTGCCATGAGCGCCGTGTGAAGCAATACTACAGGAATGTGCTGCTGCTCCTGAATTATTGTAATTGTGTCAATAGGAGGCAATGAAGCTCAAGCCCCTTTCCTCATACAGCACATTCCTCCTAATTGGTTGTCCAGCAATCATTGTGTTCATTTTAATATTGACTTCACTTTTCTTGACCGTTGGTTGTTTTTTCGTAGAATACAGATCGAAAGAATCTCCCAGTACTAATTTACCTTCATGGAGGAGCCTACTTCTTTGGCCACCCGGGACCTGTAACATCTAGCGATTACATAATGGATGAAGAGGTTATTCTGGTTACATTTACCTACAGAGTCGGGTTTCTAGGTACGGCAATGACTTTGAAATGAAAATGGTAGCGAACAACTTCTGTCTCGCTGTGTACGACCAATGCTCCACAAGATCTTTTGACACGACATAATTCTTTCAGGTTTCATGTCCCTGAACGATCCAGAGCTCCCCGGTAATTTCGGGGTGAAGGATCAAGTAGCGGCAGTCAATTGGGTTTACGACAATATCGCGGATTTCGGGGGAGACCCTCAACAAATAACAGTTTTTGGGGAGTCGGCTGGCGGTTCCTCCGCCCATTACATGCTCGTCTTGCCTGCTTTAGAAGGTGAAGTATTTTTTATTGAGTGTTATGCAGTTAAAGTTTCATAATTGATGATGTTCTCTGCATTGGATATTTTTTTCTAAAAGAAGGTGGAAGAGAAGTGCAAAACGCTCTGATTGCACATACTACTGTGATATTCAAAAATATAAGTAGAGTTTGGTTGCTGAAACACTCTCTGTAGAGGGGGAGCTTCATTTGGAGTAAAATTTACACTTTGGATATGAGTTTGTCTGAGTATTTAAGCGCATGGGGGCCTTTGAACAGGTGAACAGGTTGTGGGGAACGACAGAGTGTTGTTGATTGGTGGGATGTGGATATTTTGGAAAGTCCGAAAAGAGAAAAACCGTTGCCAGCATCGGAAATAACGTTAATAAACTTAAGCGGCCTGTCTGCAAGAGAAGCCGACTGAATGGCAGTTCAGACTTTCCCATGGTTACTATCAATCGCTTCAGATCAAAGGAGCTGCATTCAAAGCTTGGAAATGACCAAGACCAGGACTTCCCGTAAGGGGCAAGTGTGGAAGTTCTAAGCCCAAGATTTCAACTAATTCAGCCTGCGCTAGACACCCTCTTCAAGGATAACTATTCGAGTAGAGATTTTTGAATTTTGGTACGCGCTTCAGAGAGGAGCGTGTAGCATTTCCAGCCCTGTGATGTTAGCGTCTACATTTTAGTTACTGTAATACATGTCACCAATGGATAGGGAGAGGGAGGGGAGGACTGAGTAAGTGCTAGTACACTTCAACCATGATTCACTCACTTTTTTCTGCCTTTTTGAGTACCGATTCTTGCTTTAGTTCAGTACCATTTTTCATCTGCCAACATCATCCTGTTCTCACTTCATCAGTTTGAGGCTGGTATGATTCGTTATATATATATATAGTTAGCCATACTTTTCTTGTAGGGGAGTCATTAAAAGTAGGAATCTTATAACAAAGGTGAACATACAGAGAAAGTGGAACAGTACGTAAAAATATAAATTTAAAAAAAAACTTGGGAAAGACAAATACATAATATCTAAGCTGGGTGGCTGACAATATGCAAAACCAAAGCGTGTTTTTTAAAACTTGAATTTAATGAATTCAGGAAAATTTGTGACTCCTTGTTTGTGAATGTAGTAATCAAATTGCTCAGATTGAATGAAAACAGACAACGAGGATGATGAGGGATAGACACATCTCACATTCAATCGAACAAATGCTTTCGGCAGCTAACTTATCTGTTAAAAAATGCTACACAAGATCGCTATGGACTCTCAGCTTTAGGAGGGAAATTTGGTAGAACAAGAGACGGACACTATACTACACAGAGCAGTTGATCAAATAATAAAACTTGGGCTTCTCATCAGCTTAGCACTAAATTAATATCTTTTGATCTGAGACACGTCATTCATTAAATTAATGTTTATGTCTTCTCAGATTGTGTTCTCAATTTGTTTTTGTATTTGTAGGCAAAGTGGCCAGAGCGTTCATGATGTCTGGCACAATCAACAAATCCTGGTCTCGAGCCCCGGTGGCGGTTATCAAGAAGTACACTGAGGACGTGATCAGCGAAGTAAACTGTACTAGAGAATCGGTCAAAGAAACAGTGGAGTGTTTGAGGAATATCAAACACGCGTCGACGATTACTGGAGCTACCATGTCATCCTATCCATCACCGGTAAATTAGTAGATTAAAATACTAATCCCGCGAAGTGTGCTAAACTGTGAGAGAGCGGTTCGTAATAAGTAAGTTAGTGCGGGGAAGTAGCAGTGGATACATTCCCTGACATCCATCCGAGGGTTAATACGATAATTTTGCTCGAGTATGGAGCTTCCAGCGTTATAATCTGGTTGAGCAGGTGTTGAAGTACTTTTTTTTAGAGGTCCTTCCACCTTTCCCGCAGCATTCCAGACTGTTTTGTATACTAAAGTTAACGTACCTGTTAGGTGAGTCCATCTCCTCTGGCTTGTGAGTTACTGTGGGCAAGCGCTTTCGATGTAAAGACATCATCGTCTGGCCGTTAAGTCAGTACTGGAGATATAACCCAATTTGTTTTGTATACCTTGAGGCTGGCATCTGTCCCGTATCCTTTTACACGCTGTCACTCAATTGCAAGTATCTTCTCAAGGCATGTGAGGAGGGCTCTCTATAGGTATAAAAGCATCGAAAAGCTTTGCACACAGATCCATGATGTATGGAAGGAGCAGTTGGGGGTATCGGACGAGAGAATTAAATCATTCTGTATGAAGGGTCGCTTCAAAAGCGTACATATCAGCGAAGAGAATTTCAAGCAGGCGAAAAGGCCTCAATGGTACCCTTGAGATGGGGATTCTTTGAAACTGAATACTGACCACAGGGCAATAATGATTGCCGAAACGGGATGTGTTCATTGTGCAACTCCTGAAAAACCAGAAGATAAAAAGCATTTCATCTTGTTCCTCCGATGCTAAGAGGCCAGCTTTGTGGTATCGGATATCTCTCGTAAGGATGTGATCAGAACCCTATGAACTGACTCTCACTGGCAAAATATTGTTTACTTAGTGCTTAGGCGTTGCCGTCAGTAAGTGTACGCTCAGCATAGACCTCAGCCTTATTAGTTGAATTGCACAGCCTGAGAGAGAGAGATTAATTAGTAGAGGATAATTTGAAATTTTGATCATAGTTATTCGAAAAAATAAAATAAAACCCTTCAAAAAATCAGCTCAAACTGTCCAGCCGTTCTCCCCCAAATTGAACTACAGACACACACACCACTCACCTAAACTTTTTTTTATACGATCGCAGTATCCTTATTCTTAAAAACCGATTTTGGCCAAAATGTTTGATAATTTGTTGTACTGCTCTCGTCAGTTTCCCTCTGATGTTAATTGTGTAGTTCCTTGTTTTCATTTAAATGGTTTACCAATAAAAATTAATAATATTCGTTGGATTCATTTTTCAGGAAAAAAATGGTTAGTGCTTCGATCACTCATTTATTCATTGATTCAAAGGGATCGCAGTTCAGGTTGACAATAGCCGCCTGACACCTTTCACCATATGAAGGACGGGGACTAGTTCAATCCTCAGAATTTACGTGGAGCGCCTTTTGTCATTTTAGGCACCAGAGTCTGCCACTCATACAGGTCCTTAGACTGCTTAACCTCACCCTAATAGAATGACACCTCTGGAAGTTTCAGCCCACAGCTACTGACACAACGCCATTAGGCACAGTGCCACCGGCTATTAAGACTATCTGTTGAGTCCGTGTGGGTTGTAATTACGCTGGAAAATCTACGTAAATCAACGTGTTGCCAAGAGAGGGTTGTATGCCGCAGAGTACACACGTAACGCTTATAATCTGCTAAATGTACGAGCGCTCTTCGTTCGTCGCTTATTTTTACTTTCGTTAGCCTTCCGTAAAAGAAAGGAATGTGACGTAATTTTCAGGGTTTTTAAACAATTTAGTTGTCTTAGTTCTGACGCGATTGAGAGAAATCCAGTTTCGCCATCGACCGGACGACGTTTCAATCGAAACGGGCGCCCGATGAGTAGCGCGGAAATGCCTTACTGTGTTGCGGGCTTGTACGCTAGCTGTTGGTACGGCGCTACGGGTGCTAGCAGACCGCAGAATGCTAAAGCGCAGTACTGATTATTTGTTTTCTAGGCTTGTTCACAGAATTCATAAAGAGAGAGAGAAAGAGAGAGAGAGAGAGAGAGAGAGAGTTATAATATGCATAATATAACAAAAAATAATTACAAAGTCGTGTCATATTAGAGAGATAGTATACAATTGGACATAAGTAGAATGTGTTTCTCTAGTTCCCTACAAAAGTAACGGAATTAATGCAATATAATTTATATAACTTAACAAAAGTTAATATAAGATAAACAGGAGCAGGGAATTGTTGACGAACATATTGACTTTCATAGGGTTGGCTACCTTGTATGAAATACCACCCTTCTTCCGTTTGTATCAAGAGTTAGGCTTTTACATACTGGCAAATGAGTAAGGTGAGCTGTCAATGGCGTTTATTTGATTGAATTTTCAGTGTTTTTGCTTTCTGTCTTTTGTTTTCATTCAACTGTGCCTTTTAGTGTTTAATCTATGAACAAGATAGAATTCTGTTTGTCGAATTTCAGACTGAATTAGTTATCATGGCACCTACTATTGAGCCCCCCAGCCCAAGCGCGCTCATCACTGAAGATCTCACTAGGGTCTCATCAACAAAACCAATTGTGACTACGTTTTCAGCTGGAGAGTATCTTTTATCCGAAATACGTGAGTGCAAATGTACAGTATATAGTTATAAACTTTGCAAAAAATGGGCTCAACTGAGCAAATCGTCGTATCAAGTAGAGCAACTCTACAGCAGAGGAATTGAGCGCGGGCAGACATGGAAGCAAAAGGTGCTCGAGATTGTTCAGGAGCTTCGAAATTCCGGAGCATTGTTCAAGAAAATTTACCCGGTGAATGAAGCTGTATTGCGACCCCATTACAAAAGTTGTTAAGTTTAGAAAAGCGTTTCTCATTATTTCCAAAATACCTGGTGCGACTTTTCTCAGCACCAAGTGTTCCAACAACTAGTCCAATTTGTTTCACGCTCAGTTTATAAGAACCTGAAATATCTCGACGTGACAACTATCAGTGCTTAGCACGGTTTTGTCTTAATATCTGAATAATGTGGGGCACTCTGAATTCTTCAATGAGGGACTTGAAAAACTGCACCAATTTGTATTTATACGACCGCTGAGCAGCTCAAGTATTTGTGAAAGGCAGTTTTAAAATATTTTTCCCTCTTGCACTGGTTATACTGCACAACAATTCAGTCTTCCCTCGCATGTACTCTATAGGCGTAAACCAACGGTATGTTTTCAGTAATTTTTCCCAGACTGAGTACCTGGGCATTACAAACTAAATGTGGAGATAGGCGTCTGATTTTCGGGCAAAGGAGTACTTTATTCAGGCGTTTTTGAGTTATAAAAAGGGATTCTACTCTCGAAGCTCTGGCATAATTCCGATCCACAACTACGTATACCGGGAAATTAGATTGGGACGTCAACGCACCTTAGAAACAAAGATCTCGGCCGTCAAAGGTGGACTCTCCTTGGAATGCAGCTGAGTGACGCGTCTTTGCAAAGTGAGACGTCTTTCACAATGGGAGTAATGTTCCAAGCCCCCCTCAGACTCTCAAACCTTAACAAAGGAGATTCGTCTAGTTGATATTACTGTAACCATTCATTGCGCAAATGTAAATAAACCTCTTGGAGCGCCAATCCGTCCGTCTCCCTGCAAGTACCTTATCTAATGGTCAGCGATAGAGATAGAAGAAGGGGAAATTGCCGAAGATTGGGCTGGAAGTTCCAGAGATTGATGGATTCACCCGAACTAATCCACCGACCCCTGTGTCAATTGCGTATGGCTATTACAATGTCTGGAAAACTGTATCAAACCATACCTCCAGTTCGTTGCACCGGTACTAAGCGTGCACATCCAGATCGAGCCTCACGAAGAAGTGCAACAAGTTTCTTTGATGCCTTCCTGGGGCGTTTGATGAAACGTGTTTCGTTCTATTCAACTCACATTGCCTGCATTTGACCCTGTGTCTGCAACAAGTGGTGAGGCATAAAAGTAGAGAGATCTGCCCTTTGTTGAGTCTGCATTCCTAGATGCGCAAGTGATCTTCGTTTCAGGGCTTGACGTCTCAAGTCCTATTTAACGATATGCATAGCCTTGCCTGGCTACAAGCGCTACATTCTTCTACTTAATTAGGGTCTCCGTACAAAATCATCGTTGACCCGTCTTTCATAGAAGTTTATACTAATGACGCGTGCCTGGTTCTAGAGCATCTGTGATTGGAATCTGGATGCTTGATACAAACCCGCCATGTTCACTTATATGACTGTCTTCAGATTCCATTCATTGTTTATTCACAGCCAACATACTCCGAAACTACTCCCGAGTAAAGGAAATTTCCGAAGACTTGGACGGCTACACTCGATTCTTGGTAAGGCATCGCATAGACGACTCACGATTCGTAGAGGAGGCTCGTCGTATCAAAGAACGATACTTGTCTCACGAAGACATCCCCGGGCTGGGCCATGATATCGCGATGGTACGGCATCAAGCAAAATTCATGATCTTTGTATAAACGGTTTGCCATATTGTTTGTCTATTATCTTGCACTTTATCTCTAATGTGCAGATATTCCAAGACATGACCTTCGTATACCCGGCGTTGGACTTGATTGACAAACATACTGGGCCTAAATGGATGTACCAATTGGTGCACCGGGGAGAAATCAGTCTGATGGAAGTTGTTAGCGGTATTCCACCAATGCCAGAAGTAGGAAGAGGTAAGTTGCATTTGTCGAAATGATCCACAATTTGTTGATGACCCACCGCACGTGATGGTTTATGGTTGTAGACCCTTAATTACATTACTGCACATATCACTCACTGTACAGGCAGTTTATAGGACTACCAGAGAGCTAATTATTATATGAGAGGGATTTATAAAGAAAAGCGATAATGTTTTTAGAGCACTTCCGAGACCCATCCCATTATATTCAGCATTAAAAAATACTCTCTCTGTCTCTCCCCACCCCCACCCCCCACCCCACACCATTTAGTGTTCCACAACCAGTTCATGTGAGAGTCCCCTTATATACTAACACACAAACTGGTATCGCCTGTGATATCTATTCTGTCAAGTGTAAAACAGTCCTCACTCATGCTCCACCATTTCCATTTATGTCTCATTCAAGCTCCCACATTCGTGCCCCTACCAGCAGGAAAACTGAAAAGCGCTATTCGGGAAAATTCCCCTCAATTGTACTATAACTGCTGAGACATACAATACCAAGCTGGTACAATTGTATTAAATTGTGTGAGAAATGGAGTTGAATTGAATGTAGAAACGTTTTGCTCTTGGGGGCTATTCCAAAATTTGTTGTCATATTTAGAACCAAAAAAGGATAGAAAATATTTATAACAAAAATTTCTGACGAAATTTACACTCCGACTGCAAAAAGTTGAATAAAGATCAGTCAGTGGTTGAGTACAGTTCTTCGAAGCGCAAGAAAATTGAACAAAAACCGTGGAGAAATAAAGTAAAGCGCTGGGTACGATAAAAAGTAATGATATTGAAAGAAAGACGTGAAAGTTGTTGGCAAATTGACCGAACGTTTGTGGGAGGGTGGGCCTCAACTAGGGGGAAATATACGAAAACTAATCCAGACAGTGAAGAGCAACAGTCTTAGGAAACTAAGAAACGGTAGCGATTTGACTTCTAGTATTTCTGAGGTTGCATGAACGTTATCGACTTCACCGTATAGGATGTTCATTAGGTAGCCATCCTGATTTTTTAGAGGACGCTCATGTTATATGAGAGTGATTTGGAAGGGAAGGCTACCGCACGATTTCTCAGGAGGAAGTAAAGATGGATACGGCCACCAGAAGAGAAGAAGAAGGGCTGTGACATTTGGGAGGTGGCAAGAAGAGTGTGGCGCAGCTCAGAAGGGGTGGTAGCTGATTCTAGCTCTTAGTACATGGCTCGGGTGGCACGTGGTGGCGTGGATTTCTACCTCACCCAGTTTCTAACAGGAGTGGTCCTGGATATGGTCAATTAGGACGTACTTAAACTGAATTGGAAAAGCTGCTATGCCAAACTGCCTGCACTCCTGATCAATAGTGGATGATGATTCAAATGCCATCTTCTCGCATCAAAGGTGGGAAGGCTGACCAGCTCACGCCAGAGGAATTCGTCCGCTCTATGTTGCATTTTGAGGAAAACTGGAGGTGTATTGCTCAATTTTCCATCTCAGTGCTCCGCCAGAATAGGATGGAGTTGCTGACGCAGACACGTTGTAAAGACCGCTCCTGAACCTCCCAAACTGCTGGCCAAACAGTGAGACTATACATTCCGGAATAATGACCGCTACACGTTTCTGCACGTAACTGTACCGCCTGACTCCCATAGTAGGCACCCTCGGGATCGCTGTAATTTTTGCGTGAGTCAGCGGCTCTCCAAACATTTTCAAACCCTTTGTAACGGATCGTAAGAATTTTTATTTGTACTACTCGGTAAGTATTGTTGAAGCGCTTCATTATGACATATTTCTGTTTTCAGTCGCTTGTCACGCAGACGAACTCGTAATCATGTTCGACCAACGGCATGCTTACAAATACGCCAAACCCATCCCAGACCCGAACGACGTACGGATATCCAAAGAGCTCGTCAAATATTTGGTCAATTTCGCCACTTATGGGTGAGTTCATGTCACTTCTCGCCGTGATGTCATTTGCAAATGGCGAAAGTCCCTGGCGACCTGGGGGAAAACGCAGCTCTGTCTGTCAGAGACAGTAATAGACAACAAATGTATAGCTCGAGTGACTAAACTGCTTCTCTCGCAGTTCCTACGAACTTGGTAAAACACAACTAAACGTTCTATCCAGAACCTAATGATGCTCAGAGTTCTGAATTTATTGTGCTTTTTCTATTTATGACATGACCTTCATTGAATGAATATGTTTAGATGATTCTTAAAGCGATATCTTTTTAAAGTTCATGTTAACTGTCCTTGAACTATAGGTTAAACACTGTAAAAAGAAACTATTCATGAAGATGACGAGATAGTTTTGAATTCCAGAATTGCTTTTATTCAAGTGGGATTTAATGGGACAAATTGCACTAAATTTATTTTCCTGAGCGTGTTAATTGATAATACTGTTCTCTGTTTTCTCTTTCTCGGGTTTTTTATGACAGTGTTGTCATAACTTCAGGTCATTTGGAACTGCACATGAAGCAAATATATTCGAAGTCGTTACTGCCGTTTTCGAGTAGAAGCAAATTGGGTGTGTTGGCCACTATGGTAAATGTATGTACTAGGACGAACCCAACTCTTCGATTTAGCGTCTCGTCTTGGGCAAACGCCGCATATTGGCGTTGATTTTCAGGCTGATTATCAGATTGGAACGGGTTTGGTTCGGCCGTTCTCCCACAATTGTGTTTACACACGCAGACCATTTTCATAAACAGTGCGTTTTGAACTCAAAAATCTTGCTATTAAAAGGAAACTCCGTTAGCTCTACCATTATTATCAAAAACTGCAACGATTCGGTTATTTGGTTCATTAACCAATTTCGCTTTGAAAGTTACTCCGCCTGCGTTACTATTATCTCATATCAGAAATTTCTCTGAGTCTCGCATTGAATTTCAGCAACCCGACCCCAGAAGGATCTCCGCAAATTTGGAAACCTTACGAAGGCGAAGAGATATTGCAGATCAAGACTGAAGGAAGTAGCCACGCTGACGCCGATTTTATCAAAATGCAAAGAGACATATTGGAGTTTTGGAGAAGCGTTTACTTGTAATCAACGACTTGAAGAGACATTTTCTGCGCACACTTCAATTACAATCGCGAGGTTCGTGAAGTCGCAGGAGTGTTTAAAACATTTACAGCTACGTCCCAAATGTTGTCTTTGAAATAAATCGTGTTTAACGTTTGAAATTTTTCACCCAAATGTTGACACCATGAATGAGTTACATTCAAATTGTTATGAGTGTAATGCTATCGAAGCAGATCAGAACGTTGTGAGACGTTGAACACACTGATGAATTCAAACTGCGTCTCAAACCGACTTAAAATGTTGATATTTTCTTTTATTACACTTATTTAGTAATCAATTAGTTTTAAAATGTTTAAAATATAATATTAAGTGCTAATTTCTAAGTAATCCCTTTCTATTTTAAACATTTATGGTGAAATATTTATGAAAAATAATTAAATGAACTGTTTAATGTGTATAAATAATAAACGTTTACAAATAAATGTTATTACGTATAGGTAGGACTAAAAGTTCAATTTCCAGCATGAGTTGTTTTTCGCCGTTGTGGTTGTTGGATGCACGGTAGGGGGGGGGGAGGTGAAAATTAAATTGAGAGGAAAGAATTAGTGATGTATGAGACGAGTGAAAAATGAGTTAGAGATTCACGAAAGAGCATTCAGAGTAGCACAGAACATAAAGAATGAAATTAAATAAATCACCGCGGCTTTGTCTCCAGATTAGGTGAACTGTATTAGATGAAAGTGTACAAGAACGAACTAGTATTAGGACTCAGACACAATGCCAGAATGGGATTCAGGAAGATGGGAAGGGTGGAAAAGTTGATTAGCTCGTCGACAGGTAGGAGGAAGTAAGTAAGTGCAAGGAAGGTAAAGCTTTTGAGATTGTCGTCGGAAGACATTCAGGATGGAGGAGAGCTTCTGATGAGGGCAGAAGAAGAGGAGAATGAAGTTTTGTCACCCAAGATTTATCCCGAAAATGCAAAAAAAAAAGAAATTAACTCCTAATTCCAATTTATGATCCATCATGACAGCGATGATTGAAAATGGAGGAAAGGTAACCACCGAAAATGTCTTAAACATTTTTATTCAGTTACTCGCGCAATCGAATCAAGAGAGCTGCAACTTACAACTGTTGAGGCCTCATCTTCCGAAAATCGTTAACGTCGTCAGCAAATTGCATCTGATGTTTTCATACCGGGACTCCGTAATTTTCCGATTCCTTCTCGTTCTTTACGCTCGGATGGATTGCAGAGTCGGCGGATGCTCTGTCCACCGTCGTTATTGTGTACTCCTGTATAATTCGAACTGAAGCAAACAGCTATTTGGTGTTGAAAATCTCACGGCGCGCTAAGACCACTAAAACGAAGGCGTGCAGTAACCGTATTTAGCGACCCGACAACAGTCGCAATCTACTTCTCGGCTTCTCAACCGTTCAATTAATTTTGCGCCCATAAGATAAAATTATAGGAGTTTTGAGGCCGCGGCCGTTTTCGTTCGACTACGCATTTTCCAAGAACGGTTCAGTCTTCTGCGAGCTTCCGAAGAGCCAGTCATGACTTCCAAACTGACGTGGAGTCAATGGAAAGTTTATTTCTGTTGCCTAATTATCCGCCTAGTTCAATGCGAGGTAAAATCATAACAGAATTAAGCGATCGAATGTGAGTAATACGACTGTAAAGGACTATGACATACAATGCGAGATGAGCAGTTGACTCCGTTCCAACACTTTTATTTTCCTCACCCCTACGACATTGGTAATAACGTCAGGCAATCGTGTTAAAAAGTACCATGTGCGACCCGACACACAACTTTCCTCCGCCCCAGATACCCATTCGTAACTTCCGTGGCGTAAAAACTGGTGACTCCTCCTGACATGACCATTGCTAATAGGCGATTTATTGCATTGTCTAAAAGATTTTTCTGAGAAAGGCCGTGCTTACCGCTTTGGAGTTCGGGCCAAAGCTGTGTAAAATGTTAATTGGTAAACGCCGATGGTTTGAATTCTAAAATTTATGTGGTGGTCGCTCCTAATTTTTTCATGAGCGTCATAAAACTCGAGTTGTATAGTTAGTACTATCACCCTAATTTTTTTGCTTGATTGTGCCGATGTTTTTGACGTTCCATGGTGATCTGCTAGCTAAACATGATGATGATTCGATTCAGGCGTTTTCTCTCAATCGCGTTCAATGACCAGCACAAACCGTTTTTTTCCAATGGCGTTATTCTTACTCAGTAGTTCTTGAAACGTTGAGATCTGAAGACAACCCGAAAAACTTATGCGGCGGATCACTTAACTTTCTTTCCTACTACGTATCGTTAAAGAAAGTAAAACTGTTGAGATTTCTTTAAATGACGTTTCAAATGCTTTAGAGTACGAAATAACCGCTTGAGAAAATGCACCGTATGTTCAAGTCCGTATAATCTGGATGTACAGTATGGCAACTGAGAAGCATCGAATCAAATATTCCGTACTGTACCAAAAATAGTAGTCGTATCCAAGATGCAGAATTTTCGTTGTACACTGAAATACAACACGAACTTCCCATACATGCCCAAGTGAAAACGTGCACATGAAAAACGAGTGGTGCGCAGCAACACTCAACTTTCCGCCACCCCCGTAAGTTTGAACACCAGCTACATATGCGGGTGTTTTATCTTCATTCAACGCATTTCCACAGAAACATTTATGGAGAACAAAATGTAGGGACTGGTTAGCTGATAGTACTCGGTAAGTTTGATCGAAATCGTCAACGCCGTTTTTGATAAAATTGGAGTACCGATAAATAAATATTCGACAAATCTCCTTTTCTGAATTAACTTTGCTTATACCTCCGTTCAACAGATAAATACAGAAATAATTATGAAGAACGAAATGTGAGTATGAGTGACTAAAAGGCACTCTGAACGATTGTTCAAATTTGGTGCAGCAGCTATTCCATAATTTACGGAAATGTTCGAAAAAACGTTATTTTCGACACATTTTAATTTTTATCTCTGCTCAATGGACTTTCAGAGGAACATTTATTGAGAACAATATGTAGGTATTAACTATTCAAAAACATCCTGAGAGTTTGGTAAAAATATTATATTTTTGCTTCCTAGGCCTATATCTCCGTTCGCCGTATTTTCATGGAGATACGTATGGAGAAGAAAAGTGAGGCATTGATTAGAGGAAGATAATATGAAAGTTTAATCGAAATCGTTATAGCCGTTTTCGAGAAAAATGTGAAACCCTAGTTTTTGGTACATTTTGCCCCCCCCCCCTCCTATCGACCGAAATCGCCCATAACCCTATTTTGGTGTCTACAAAAAATAACGAACAAAACAAAAAACCAACTCAATCGGTTTGCCGTTCTCACGCAAATCGAACTACAGACACACACACACACGGACCACGCGCCGAAATTAGGTTTTTTGGACTCGGTACGCAAAACGTAAAGATCTGAGGAAAACTCAAATTTTTTTTCGACACGATTACTATACTTTCCTTCCCTTGGGTAGTGGAAAGTAAAAAACAAACATAAAGTGGTGTGTTTTTGTACTCCCCGCGACCCAAAATTTAACAAAAGTAATGAGAACAAGTCTTTACGTTGTAAAGCCACTGAAGCGAAAAAATTTCTATGGTCGGAATTGCGGAACTGAACCGATCGCTCTGGGTACTTTTTAGTACGGTTCGTGATTTATTGAAGGCGCGAAAATGAGCGAAAGATTGCCAAAATTGGGTTAGCAAATTACACCAAATCGTTTTTTTTAAAGTTTCCGAAATGTACTCAGTAACCGCACAACCGAATTACTCAATACGACGTAGTATCTTCGGAATTTCTGAGGTTCCTATTATTATCTAATGAGCACTACGACCGCGATATTTTAGAATGTCACGTGAGAGAGATTTACAATGTAAAACCACACTAAATCACTCAAAGTTTACCACCATGTTATTTGTAACCGTCCATGCAAAAAAAATTCATCATGTTCGTCGATGCTGTTTTTTAGAGAAAAAAATGTTCAGTGTGTTGATTACTGTGATAAGTATAGATAGATTTTCAACCTAACGGCACACACGCTAATTTTGGTCTTCCGTGAAAATCTGCTCTTCAAATTCGTAATTTGAGCCTATATGGTTATTCCATTTTTCAATCATATAGACGGACAGACCGTTTTGCCAAATGGCGTTTTTTTCAGTCTTGCTTCAAAAGAAAAGTAAAAACCTGTAGAATTTGAAGTAACGTGTTAATAAGGTTTTTGTTAAAATAGGAGTTGTGTAGACTATATTACATTTTTGGCGACTTTTTGATTATTTATTGTGCTGTTTTCACTTTCCTGAGGATAGGTAGGTTGAAAACTACCTTTGCGCACGGTCTTCTGGGAGTAATGTTAACCGTTTGTGCCTTTTAAGATAAAATTTGGTGTTTTGATCATTATGATCAGAACAAAAAAGAAAATCATAGCCCGCAAACCCCGTCATTTCTCTTCCGAAGAGCTGTTTGAAATAGTTCCAGTCTTTTGAATTAATCATTTACCATAAGTCAGCATTTTGTTTCTACCATAAGCATCCAGGCACTTTCAAAGTTTCACGTGCCTCCGAATGTTCTGCTCAGCCTGCAACCCAAGCGGTCATTCCTGCCCCCGTCATCAAACTGTGGCCCACCTCCCGTCACATCTTTTTTCGTTTTCCGTATGTATTAAGAGCCCTGCCTCTTGACCTCAAATCTCCCACGGAGTTTTTTCGCTCTGCATATAAAAAAAGGGCCTTACCTTCGCTGATCAACATTGTCCAGGTGGGCTGGTATTTGCCAATGAGAAGCAGTTATGTTTAGGGGTGTGTCGTTTAGTTTCTGTTTGGGTTTTCTTCCAATAACTATACCTATACTATACTATGTCCCATATATAACCAACTGCAATATTTGATTTGAATATGATACTCCCCGACACTGCGCAAGGGTTTCCTTTGGTGATGTGGTATTTGTTGCAATTCAACAACTTCCAACGCCAACAGTACGAAAAACGTAT
The DNA here is from genome assembly GCA_020466155.1 of Pachypeltis micranthus. Taxonomy (NCBI): domain Eukaryota; kingdom Metazoa; phylum Arthropoda; class Insecta; order Hemiptera; family Miridae; genus Pachypeltis; species Pachypeltis micranthus. The sequence goes on along the minus strand of CM035770.1, from coordinate 47,386,307 downwards.
TTTTTTGTTTGTTCGTTATTTTCGTTAGCTTATGCCATCACTGTAAAATTGGTGAAATAAATTCGTTTGTTCAGTCATTCAAGATACTGATAATTATTTTTGCACAGATTTTGTCAATACGCGTGTACTTGACCCGCGTTGACTCTCAAATTGATGCCACGCGGATAATTTTCTGAAATGGTGCACATCGCCTTTGAAAAGCATGTCCGAAGAAAATTCGAAACTAACGTTCCTTCTTGTTTCGATTGGCTGAGGAAACTTGAATGCTGTGTCCAGTGAATCCATGTGTTTCCATGTGAATCCAGTGATTTCCACGGATTTAGCAACCGATCCGATACATAAGTCTCTTAGTTCGTTTGAACTTGCTAAACATAACTTCACGTTTTCTTAGTACCGGAATTTATTTTTGAGGTGCTCTTACCCATGCCACGGTCATTAATGTGTAATCAATGAGACTGACGACACGATTTTTTTTGGATGAGTGGTGTTTTCTGTTTTTGAATTATTACTAGGTGGTTTTGCGTTTACTATTCGTAAAATGTGAAGGACCAGCGATTTTATGGATGTGTCGAAAATACAAGTCCCTAGTTAGTGGACTCACCTTACACCGTCGGAGCGTATCTATCGAGGTTGGTGCTGTCGGAGAAGGAAGGGCGGATGATGTGAGGATCAGAAGGATTTGATGGAATGGGAATTTTACCTCGATTTTATGCTTTTGACGCTCTGTGGTCGATGCAGAAGTGAGATTGTGACAACACGTAGCGCGTCTCTCGAGTGACGTTTGCCGGATTTTACTTGGCAAGCTCTCAGCTTGGTTTGACAGATATACACGAAGAAAAATTAAAACTAACTTTAAATTAGCAGAAAACAGAACGAAAAAAGGAAAGGAGAACAATGCGGTCGGCGTTTGCGATAACAAATTATAGTAATTGACGGGTAATTTTTCTTTGATATCAGAGGTGATATTTAGCGTTCCAGTTAAAGCTTCCCAGAGTTCGTTCCGATAAAATTGAGTTGGCACAACCACTAGGAATTATTAATTAAACTGTCAGAAATAGTGGTAAGTGAAACCGTGGTGGTTATGATTCCGGAATTTCTGGGGTTGCTCCTAACTATTTTATAGGCGTTATTAAACGTTCACCTTGTGGATAATTTAATGGATTACTACCTTAATTTTATCTGAGAATGTAGGATACCGCTAGTTTCGTTTGCAAAGAATTTACAAGGAGAAAACTGAGCTATCATTTTCGTTGAACTTTACGATAATGTATAGTGCTGCTCTCGTCATTTTATGGTACTGCTGTGTTACTTGAGTGGTTCATACAAATGAATTTAATTACAATGGTCAGTGCCGTTTTTAAGAAAAAAATTTTAGATAACTAACTATATTTAGAACGTGAATGATTTGGCGTATGCCCTTATTTTAGCGTTAAATATACAAATTCAAGCCGTTGTCTCTCAATCGTGTTAAAACCTGCACAGGCCATTCCCCCAAATGGCGTTTTTCGAACTCACTAGCTCTTGAAACGTAGCAAATGTGAACCAAATGTACAAAGTTTTGTCGGCCGATCACACAACTTTCTTTTTTACTTAGTAGAGCTAAGGAAAGTGTAAAAGGTCCAAAATGAAGTTTCTACGAACAGTTAAATGGCAAAGCGGTATTACGTATTTTTCCATCCTTTGAAAAATGACAAGAGCGGCACCAATCCACTAACGCAAAATTTAAAACAATTTTCTTTGTATAAGTCTAGCTCGTATGACAGTAGCGTTCTAAAAAAAATCATAGTGGCGGTGGGCTATATGCTACCTATACGGTGTGGATTATAAAATGCTAATAAAAACCAGGAGTGACTCCCACAATTGTTCAATAAAAACTGAAGCCTTTTTTCACTGAATGTTTTCGCAACAATTCACTGATAGCTCCAGAATTGTTTGCGCGAACATTTCGAGAAAAATTGTGTTGACGGTTCTATCAATTACATTTACGCCGGTGAAGGTTGTGGTGTAATAAATTAGTATTCCAATCAATTAAGCATTTACAGTTGCTCACTGTAGAAGTTATGTTATAACAGGTTGTCATATACTGAACGAACAACATTTTGGAATAGTTGGTGGAGAGAGAAAAATCGTTGATTGCTTCATTAGATTCCATACAAGGCGACAAGTATGTCAAATGATCAAATTCAACGTTTTCGTATATCGAAACCATCATGCCAGGCTGAAAAATACTACGAAACATATAATCAACTTCACGAACAATTTTATGATTTCAGATACTTCATACGAAACTGGGAAGTCTCCAAGGAGGTGAGCGGATGAGTCGGAGCGGAGTTCCTTACTTGTATTGGAGCCGAATACCTTATGCAAAACCTCCAATCGGAAACTTGAGGTTGGCTGTGAGTGTTGTTTCAAGTATTAATATAAGTCAAAGGGGCTAGGCATGGAGGTGAGGAAACCTGTACGAAGTGACGCTCGATCCCTCAGCTTCAGTACAAATGTATGCATATCACACAAGACAAGAAGAAAAGAAGATGATCAAACCCAGCCTCAAGCTACCTCCAGTGTGGTGCATGACACGAATCGGAGCTCCCCTCCTGCTAGGGGGAGTGCTCTCCTGGCAAGTCAGTTACGGTAAATGGTGACTCAGTTGGCTGGTGGCATACGTTGGTGACACGTGGCCTACCAACAGGAGGCTGTGGTTGTCCACTGCGATATCTGCCCCTGAATCAAATATTGAACGGAAATCAGAGTCTATCTTGTTGTTTGGCAGGCGAATTAGCTGGGTCTTTGACCTCTGGAATCTCTTCACCCGCACTTAAAGGTACTCACTGGCCCTACGGAAAGTCATTGTTTCCCCAAACACCTTTCTATCTCAACCTTTTTGTTTGTACCTGTTGAAGTTCCCCTCCTCAGTTATTTCCGATTGACGACGGATTTCCCCCTTTCCTGGTTTTTCCCAACTATCTTTTCCCACCCCTCAATTTTAGATTCCTCTCCAAGAAACACAGCTCCTTCCAAAAGTCAGTCATCCTTCAGCTCTTGCAAACAACAGTCGTTTCTCAGTTCTCCCAACTCATTCGTCTCACAAGTATCATGCTACTCACGATTCTCTCACTCTCTCTCTCTCTCCCCACACTTAGTGTTCCACTACCAGTTTACGTGTATTTAGAGTCCCCTTTTTTCGCGTTATATACTCACACTCAAACTGATATCGCTATTCTCTCAATTGTAATACAGTCCTCATTCGTGCTCACCAAGTCAATTTATTTGTCAAATTCAAGCTCCCCCATTCATGCGCCCTACATGGGAGGAGTTCATTATCTGGTTTCTCCCCTAATCTAACTATTTACTTAGGTAAGTTTCAAAGGGACAGATCTAGTGCAACCAGCGCATCACAAAACTTTCCACTTACGCACTCTAGCGACTAATTCAATCTACTCATGATAGGTAATATGTAAGTAAGTCATGTTTGTTATACGGAGCTGGCACTTTCCAACAGCTCGAATGCTTACATTCACTGTGCAGCTGCACACAATTTGAAATTAATGACATTCTTTGCAAAAAGCTTAATCCTAATGCAATATCTCCTTACCAAATAGACATCAAAACGACATTATGCGATTAATGAAATGGGTAGGGTCCCAAGACTACCTTTTAGGCTCTAGAGATGGAATGATTCGGTGGGGGAAGAATAACAAGGAGTAGTTCCAGAATAAAACGCCTACGCTTGTGGATTCCTCGACATACCCAGTCGATGCACCTCCTCAGCACTTTTCTTACAGCACATGCTTCACCAATGTACGACCAATGCTGCAACTCATATTGTAGATAGTGCGGCACATCAATTATTACTGTAAATCACATAATAATGACAGCGATATCAAGAGGGCACTTAATAACTTTGGTTTGGTTCATTCATATTCAGTTTCGACCAACGAAACTGGGAAAGTAATTTGTAACAGTGTGCCTCGACTAATATTTCGGCTGAAACCACAAGCTGCTTGAAAATGGTTGAAACGATTGTCTCTCGGTTGGCTCTCTGTGAAGATAGGAATAGTTTGACATTTCGAACAACCACTAATGTTGTACAACGGTTTGCGTCTGAAGTTCGCCCAGTATTTGTTAATGATTTTCTAGGGTTGCTCTCTACCTTCGATCTTATAGAAAGCTGATTGTACAACCAAAGCAATTGAAATGATTGGGTTCGGCCGTCCTCTCTCAAACACGTACAGATTGTTTTATGATGTGGTGATTTTCGACCTCAGAAGTATTTAGCGTGAAGGTATAAAGAACACGTAACAACAACAAAAACGCTCTGCAGATTACAACTTCCCTCCCTACGTCATAGGGCTAAGAAAGGTAAAAAGATGAAATGGATGCAATCAAACGCGGTGAATTGAAGCTACTTACGAGTACATGTTTACTAGTCGTTTCCAACAACTTCGTTTGAGACACAGTTCGACATTCTTCTCTTGATGCCAGTAATTTTCCTGATATTACACGCACGAGGTACCTACAATACTAAATTAAAGCTCAAAAGTATCTATCTTCCATTTCCAGGCACCAGTGCCGGCAGGTAAATGGGAAGGGGTTTTGGACGCAACTCTCCCGATGCCGCTGTGCTCTCAAGTACCTCTTTTCGTTTTGTCGCTGCCCAGGCAAGGCCAAGAAGATTGTCTGTACCTTGCAGTTCACAAGCCGAAGGTAAGTCAAGAGGTGCACAAATTTATATTCCAGACTGCTTCACTATTTGGCTAAATATCTAGTGCGCCATGAACCCCACAGATCTCATTTGCCAATGGTGCAGGTGCCTACAGGTGCAAGCAGCCAAGCTTGTTACGAACCTGACTTGGAAGTTTCAAAACAAAATGAGCAGATTCAATTTCGAGTGTTCGTTGCAGTGGAAGGAGTCTTGATGGCATTTGGAGAGAGAACTTTACACTGTTTTAGTATTTACGATGCACTGTTTTGGAAGGAAATTTAAGTTGCACTTCTTACCGTCTGTTTCATTTGGTTGATATGTAGGTCACAGTAGCTAACATCTGGGGGCCAGGGATTGGATGTGCCTTCCGTTAATGACGCAAGGTCATTCGGGTGGCGGGCAGAAAAATCAAAGTCTTCACTTTGAACAGAGGTTGGATAGTCAGGGATTCAGAAGCCCCCAGTGTGTTGGCAGATGGATGTTCAGGATGAGGATGGAAGTGTTTTGCTTAAATACAAAACTGTTTTCAAGGAGCAGTGAATTGCAGTGGTGCCGCTCAATGTGCAATTCACATGATAGGAAAGAGGCGTGGCACTCCCTATGCACATGTCCCTCCTCGCCGATCTACACTTGCCCGTCGCACCAGAATGGATAGCACTGGTCAGATACTGCCAATTATTGTGCGCTATAGGGTTGGTACACGATTTCAACTAGTAGCCAGCACTCATACATACACCAGTTCCCACTTCGTGATTCACAAATACGCTAAGCGCTCTTATTGATTCACCTACTTGAAGTATGACAGAAATTTCCCCATTCCCATCCATGGAGAGCAGATTAGAACTGAGGTGGGGCAACCTAAGATATCCTGTGTCGTAGTTCATTCAGGGTGAAGCTACGGAAACTCGGTCTTTGTAATGAGGGGACGATAGAAAAGGTAGTCCGATGTCGTGGGATTGTTCCAGATGGATATGAAAGCGTACGCAATTGGTGATGGCTATCAGGATTGAGCTTCTGTTGGACCTAATTTGTGTCTGCGAATGGCTTTTCAGCACTGTCGGTTATTATAAGGGATATCCTCGTAATTTAATGTATCTGCCAAGGAATCGTTCTCTTTCCTTACCTTCGAACCCACATGGCATGCCATAGCACGAGATATTATTATGATATTACAGAGTTACAGAGACTGGTTGGTTCACTTCCACCAGGAGACCCAAAGAAACCTGAAGACTTGCTGATAACCACACACGGGCTGCCAGAGCTCACTGATCCGAGTGGGAGTGCCTAGAATAAGGAGAGATTCGTGCAGGCATGGTTCATTATGTACCAAAGCCGTTTTCGGTCAGTAAGTTCTTTTCGTTGCCCCATACTTCCCAGCAGGCCGTTCAATCTGCTTGACTTTCTACGTTCATTAGTGGTTGGTATACATGTTACTACACAATTCCCCCGATTGAGTGCCTTTTCAACTTTTTCATTCCCATTGTCTTTTCCCTTTATCTCCGGACCACTCGCCTCCATTTCTCTACAAGCAATATTTTCTTGGCCATTGTATGATTTTCTTCAGCACACAAACAAGAAAAATTTACCAGTTCTGCTGTACGTGCATGGAGGAGGTTTCTTCTTTGGCCACCCTGGACCAATTTGGTATAACGATTACATAATGGACGAGGAGATTATTCTGGTCACCATCACGTATAGAGTGGGATACCTAGGTACGGTTCCCTTTACTTACGTGTACAGCTCATTTCTTTTAATACTTATTGCGATGTCCGAAGGTCTTATGGCGAAGCTTAAAATTTTAGGTTTCATGTCCTTGAACGATCCAGATCTTCCCGGGAATTTTGGAATTAAGGACCAAATTGCGGCCGTCAATTGGGTGTACGACAATATTGAGGATTATGGGGGAGATCCTAACCAAATTACCACTTTTGGAGAGTCAGCCGGTGGCGTTGGAGCCCACTTCATGCTCGTTCTTCCATCTGTAAAAGGTAAACTACTCCTTCCAAATGTATTAGCTTGCACGGCATCGCGCTTGATGGTGATACAGTCTACACCTATTTTTATTGTGTCATCCAGAGTGGTCTCTTTGGCAACCTGTCACCATTTGAGAAATTTCAGTGATTGCGGTACAAGGGACGAGCTACAAGACCACATTTTAGAAATGGTATTCAGCACAGGTTCCAAGCATGGAATTGCAGTAATTTTGGCCAACACTAGGAGTCCTCCAACAAAATATGTTCATGTGTACGATGTACTAAACTTATTTAGGCCCCCATGCGATAACTGACTTCTCTGAATGAATACCAGCATCCTAGTGTTACGGACCCGTTTGCGTGAGTAAAACTATATCCACGACTTAGTTGGCCGCAGAAGTCTGTCTCAGAGATCTTGCCGGATGATTGAAATGTCGTAAAAATATAAACTCATTTGAATTTATGAAATTGAAAAGTATGACTTCTTGCTCGTAAAATAAAAATCGGATTGCTCGGATTAAGACCGTTCAGGCTCCCGCTTCCCGGTTTCAGCCAGTGAGATACCCACATGATTCAAGAATGAAGATGTGCTTCGAGTGACACGTAGATGGAACCCGTTGGAGCAGGTAGCGATGAAGGAATATAAAGTTATGTGGCTGGTATGAGTGCTATATCTTGCTCTAAATGTAGCGCTGGTAACGAAGCAACGAAACTCCAACACCCCAGAGGATTCTAAGGTACTGCTACAATGTAGTCCTGACCATAAGGTCAGCGTGGTGACTCCAGAATATCCGTCTAACCGGTGATTTAGGAAACCACAACCAACCGAATGCATTGAATGACAATGACCATTATCTGCCACAGAGCACCAAGCGTAAATGGAGAATCTTGCAAGTTCCCAGGTGGTTGATCCTCCACTCGAGCGCACACACGCAGCTTCCACAACATCCTCTCTTATACCTGAATGTGTCTGGGGAAACTTCAGGCACATCCGATAAGGTGCGGAACAACGGGGCACAGGTGGATTACAGGGAAAACGGATCGCAGACGCTTCCGCAACGGAACGCAGTCAAATCAATAAAACGCCTTTCGGGATCTTACCTTTTATTCAACGGAAGGCGAGGACTGTTAGAAAATCACGCCACCGATAGCCGCTGGCAGAATCAGAATGACGGCCGACAAAATTCAATTGGTGAATCGGCCGATATTTTTTCGGTAGCAGGTGATTGCAAACACACCGGATTTTCATCGGCGAGACAATCAATAGCTTGGTGTTCGTGACGCGACAATCTCGAATAATGAATCCTAAACGTGTAATTGCAATGTGGTTATTGTATCGCTGCATAGGATTATACGCAAGTGGTATATTCATCAATCAAAGCAGGGAACGCAGTGGAACATTCTTCACTCTTTTTGAAAAACTGAGGCGTGATCGTATCAAGTTTTTCAACTTCTTTAGAATGTCCATTGAATCCTTCGACGAACTCCATGAGAAGATGAAAAATAAAATCCAGCGTCAGAATACCAAAATGAGAAATTGTATCCTTCTCGAGAACGTCTCGCTCTTACATTGAGGTAATAATAATAACATAAATGCAGAACTTACCAAAATCTCAAGGGTTTGCTAGCTTGGGATACAAAGAATCATTCCATTAATCAAAATGTATTTTATTGTAAATAATTGTAGGATGAAACATTGCACATGAAATGTGCTAAAAACTGACTACAAGCAAAAACTTAAATCGTCTCATTAGTCGTTTTTGACAATCTTGAAATTAGGACAAGTCATAGGTGCTGTCTGAATACATAGATCCACTTGGAGAGGGGTTCGACGATGGATAAGTTTCTGGAGATGTGGCTGTTGAAGTTCGGCCAAAATCCTGGTAGTGTTGTGCAATGGTTTGATCCTGTTCATGTTCAAGTGCCATTCCTTTTGAAGAGTATGCCTGCTGGTGCTTTGAATCGGTGTTGAAACAGCACGGGGTGGGCTACAAGCAAACAGTGTCCGAAATGTATTAAGTAAACATTTTGTGACAGATATCGGGGCAGTTCCCTGGCAAATGAGCAAGATATGAGAAGAGAAGGTGTGGTGCGCTTCAATTTGGTGTGATTGTTGTTTAATAGTCCAAGCTATGTATTGTAAACAAGAGAATAACATGTGACATACTTACCAAATGCATTTTCTCTTTATCCTCCATCTCATCAAATTCCTGGTTCAGAGCGCAGCAAACTTCTCTCCGCGCATCCTTGGTAAGATTTCTGTCTTTAACGAATCTAAAGTTTTGTCCCACAAGACAGGTCTTGCCTCCACTAATGAAATGAGAACATCATTATCTAATGAATCAACCATGTTTTAACACGCACTTGGTAGTACACTGTAGTTCGTTCTAGCGACGAGCGAGAACTGCTGAAATCGGTCGGTAATCGGTCGGTGGGTGTGCAAGCGTGTATTTAGTCACGTAGGCCACTGTGAACATCAGACTTCCCGGTACCGGCGACCCACCAGTGGCAGTGGCCGGCTACTCACCGATATTTTACCGATGTTACCGCCGGTCGGCCGTGTGTGAAAAGTCCCGTTCCATCCAATGGTTCACTATCGGAATTTGGACGGCCGGAATGAAACCGACCGTCCGAAATCGGTGTGTGTGTAACGGCCCTTACACTCTTGGAGTCAGTCCCTCCACCACCCTGCCGTTGTTTGGGGCGAGAAAGACTACGACAACAGTAAACAAGAACTGTGGCCACTGAACTGCTTCACTAAACCTTTCACAAGGCAGGGCTAGCAAATGCTGTCAGTGAATAACTGTATTTTTTCCAAAATAGAATTCGCCGTACTTGAAGGTATTTATCTTTCTTCAGATAAAGTGTCCAAAGCATTCACGATGTCAGGGTCAATCAATAAGGCATGGGCTCAAATCCCCATGGCAGTAATTCAAAACTTTACTGAGGAATTGGTGAGCAGGTTGAGCTGCACTAGAGACACAGCCAAGGAATCTCTGGACTGTTTGAGGAACATCGAAGACGCGGCTACTATTCTTGAAGCAGGCATGTCGTTCCTTCCTCTCCCGGTAAGCGTTTAAAGCTGTCATTTGAGAATTGTTCCCTGGAAGAAGATTATTCTGTGTGTATTTCGTTCTGGCTACAACTCTGACTACACTTTTCATTTCCAGACTGAGTTCATCGTCATGGGACCCACAATTGAGCCGCCCAACCCGACTGCAGCTATCACCGAAGATTTCACGGGGGTCACCACAACTAAACCAATTGTCGCTTCGTTTGCTGCCGGAGAGTTTCTTTTATCTGAACTACGTGAGTCACAACGAGCAGGTCCTAGTGGTATATTTTTCCCGCCACGAAAAACATCGCTATCACTATCACGGATACACTTAATTTTGGAGAGGTTTTCCTCATTCTCTCGTAGCGATGTTTTGTTTAGCCAATCTCCCTCAATTCCGTACACAGATACACGACGTAACATGTATTTTTCCATGTGCAAAAGAAATTTTTAACGAGTCCAAGATGCCAGAGCTCAAATCGGTTTATACCTCCCTCTCCTCATTCGTAGCACCATCACGACGAAAGAGATAAGAGATTTCAGGAGTGTAGCCGCCGTGTCCTCTATAGGGCAAAGCTGTTCGAGACGGTTTTTTGATACTTGGAGTACATGACACACTTTACTCGAGTAGAGACGAGCTGGAGGACTGGCCAAATTCCAAAACGGATGGCCTTTGCAAATTCACTGCACCACCAGATGTGTGATTCGAGCAGGAACGATTAAACAATTCAGCTGCGTGATACTTAACGTGCAGAGATATCTAATCCCGTACAACGCAACAGACACACCTCTTCAGTCACATAATCCCAGCAACTAGGCTCAGTAGAACTTGTAAAACTGAGTTTTGATAAAATACCTTTGCTATATACGCAGTATGTACAGAAATGTTTATGAAGAACTCAGTGTAGCGGCCAGCTACAGTGAAAGTGAAGTTTTTGCTTCATTTTAGGCGTAATGCACACGAGATGAGACGTAGCCATCTGATGATAAAGAGGAAGGACTTCAAACATTTAGTAGGTATCGTCATGGGAGATAACATAATGAACAAATACGTGTACGATATGTGCATAGATGAGGAAACTCCCTATCGCATCCTGGGGAGCTAGGCTTGGACCTGTTGGACAGTAGGACTGGCACAGTAGGACCCTTCAGTTATCAAAAAAATAAATAAAATTTAAATTGCGCACGCTCGACCACGTTCGTGCAAACTGAACAAAAAAAACATTGAATTACTTGTTGAAATGAGAAAAACTGCTGAACCCACGTGGGTCTGTGGGAAGCCATGTGATGCGACGCATTTTCCTTATAAGTCCCAGTCGTATCACATGCTCTCTCAAACGCCGTGTTGATAGTCCGATAAGTTATCTATTCTGGATGAAATCTGCCTCCCCGTACTTTCTTGACGTCAATAAAACTCGGATAACCCTACAGTGTTGTTGGTTTGTTTGTTTTTTGTTTACTCGCAGCCAACATAGTCAAAAACTACACTCGTGTACAGGAAATTCATGATGATCTGAACGGCTACTCTCAATTTATACTACGGAACCGTATAGACAATTCTCGACTCGTAGAGCAGGCACGTCGCGTCAAGGAGCGGTACATGATTCACGACGACCTCCCAGGGTTGGGACACGACATAGGAATGGTAAGGCTTCTACCACTTTCCTTGTTTAGCAATTTCAAACATTGTTGTCAACCCCCTATTAAACCTAAATGGTGGCTGCTTTGTACTTTGCAGGTTTTCCAAGACATGACATTCACATATCCGCTCTTTGACTTACTTGAAAGGCACCCTGGACCGAAATGGGCGTACAATTTGGTGCATCGAGGGGAAATCAGTATCCTGGAGTATGCCAATGATCTTCCGCCAATGCCCGACTTATCTCCCAGTAAGGTCACATGCCAGAAAATTTTAGAAGAATGAATAGACAAGAAACATTTAAGAGGGCTAGAGCTCTGGGTGTCATCTCGTTGTGTGATACACGTGGCCACTTTGACTGGCTGCATTGGTGACGAGAAGGGTTCAGGAATGGTGCTATGGGAAAAAACATACGACGGAACCTGTTTCTTGAATACGGGCGATTACTCAAGTTAAGTAAGCAGATATACATACATTTTTAATGGGTCGCTGGAGGGTAGTTCTCCCATCTTAATTTCGTTTTTCAACTCCATCCTAATTTCCGGGGGCCACCCGATCGCTACTCCCTCAGACATCCCCAAATGCAGAATTGTAACTGTATGATTGCGAAAACCTCACCAGGATAAATTTGAAAGCGTTACGAGTTAATGAAAAACCCCAATTAATGCTTCAAAAGATTGCCATTAGAGGGTTATGATCCCAAGAGATGAAACAGTACTTTGGTGGTATGTGGCCTCCTCATTACTTACCAATTAGGCACGCTTTCTGTACTGTGGGAGTGCAACGTCCCTGCAGGTTGAAAAATACAGCAATGGAACTTGTTATTCAACAGGAGGGCCCACTGTAATATTTTTTCTTCGATTGATTGTTATTGTTATGGGAACACTGCAACAGGAAGTAAGGTTTGGTCTCATTCGGACATACGGTAGGGTGCATTAACCTTTACGAATGATGCCCTCCTCTCAGTTACCAAGAAGATAGCTCTAAACGGGCTTAGTGTATAGGGGTTATTCCAGGTTCCAGTTACAACCGTTCTCGATGTGTGATGCTACCTAACAGTAGAGCGCCTATACCCTGGCTGGTATTTGTACACACATTTGGTATTCACGTAGTTCAAAAGTGTGTTGTTCTCCTTAGTTGCTGCCCATGCGGACGAACTTGTGATTCTATTCGACCGAAGGCATGACTACCAATATGCTCAACCAAAGCCATTTCCCAATGACGTGAGAATATCCAAAGAGTTCATCAAGTATTTGGTCAACTTCGCAACGTACGGGTGAGTCAATCATTGTACGCGTCTTGCAAATTAAATCGGTAATGATATTATTTAATGTAAAATAACACCTTCTCGTTAAGCAGGACATACATGCCCTCTTTCAGTGGTGTATCTTCACTGGTCTGGCCCTCAGCCCGGCTGTAACTTCTTTTTATCGAGCTCGCTCTCCTGTCCTCCAGACCTACTCTATCAACGTAGCTACACTTCCTCGATTTCGGCGTTTACCCCTCTCCTTCTAAGACCACGAATTTCAGGTTACAGTTCTTGGATTGCGCATGCTTGGCTTCATAAAAAGGAATACTAAAGAATTCTCACATGCCTTAGTGGCTCTCTACAAGTGATCCTGGAGTAGGCATCAGTAATCCATAACCAGTGTTACGAGTGTCGTATTGTACAGCTCCGTTACCTTGGCTCAAATTCTCAATTCTTCGTGAGAACCTGCTCCACAATGAGCTCTCTCGCCGCTGCTGCCTGCTGTCCTCGTGAAATTAACTTTCTCTCCACGTCTCCTCCCATCATCGACATTCAACTCTCATTCTTTCAAACGGCTCTAGACTGAACTGCTCTTGAGGCTAATTTTTGCTTTTTGTACGTGTGGTATCGCTGCCATCACCTTCTTTGGTTTTTCTTTTGTAATTGGGCTAGTTCCGTATCCGTATAAATAAATAAATAAATCCCTTGGCATCTTTGCCACTTGTTTGTGGTGCCCTCCCTCTTTCCCTTCTTGCTACTTCTACCATTCCTCATGAGGCTCATCTCGGCTCTCTTTTTTTCTTTCTTGTTATTAGCGTGATTTGCTCAAAGGGGTACTGATGTTAGGAAGTACTATCATGTGAGCCTACTGGCACTGCTCTCTAGTCTTGGATGCCTAGATTCTTCGCATAAGAATTCTTCCATTCTGGTAACTGGTCCATCTATACTTACAATGTCTATATTACACGCTTATCTGTGCCTGTTCCGTCGATGGTGTGACTGTAGGCCCTTCGTCAGTTCATGACCTAGTTGTTTACGTCCACCCTCGACTGCCATTTGCTGACTCCTACATATGCCCCGAGGTTTCTGGGACAGATTGATACACAGAGGTGTTTGAAGTTGCTCTTTACTTCATGTGTGTCTTGGTTTGTCTAGTTTCCACACTATAGTTATCACGTCAGTGACGATCAAAGGTGAGTTCAAAATGCTTCGGATGGCTGCACCCAATGACCATCCAATCTGTCTTGGTTTTGGGTTTCCTCTCAAGATACTATTTGATGAGGCCGATCATGACGAATTATGTTAGGCAGGTAGCTAGGTAGGATGGATAGATAATAAAAGAAAGGTAGAGCAAAGAGGGCAATGAAAGAGGGAAAACGAGGGGATTTGAAAAAGATGCTGGTGATAAAAATGTTAACGGGTGGTTCCCACTTGGCCAGCATTTTATTCCTCATGCGTCTACAGAGACTTCGACAAGGCACTCACCGCACCCCACTATAACATTAACTAGTAACAGCAAAAGTACATAAATTCTAACTTCACAAATATTCGATGTTTCCAGTGGTTTCGTAAGCCCATTTAAACATGTGTGTCCACACCACTTCACGTTATTCATTCATCACATTAGCCCATATCTTCAAAAGTGCGCTCTTTGGATAGTTTTCAAATTAATTAAAGTTAACGTACGTGGGTGAGCGCTTTCGATGTAAAGACATCATCGTCTGGCCGTTAAGTCAGTACTAAAGTCAGTCAGTTGGTCGCAGTCATTATATACGAAGAGAAAGGTAAACAGGATGGTGGAGCGTCAGTGAAGGGAAGGAAGGAGGTCCTGCACCTCTGGGGAAACCCACTAGAGGTGAAGGGAAAAGAATGTGAGTACTGTACGTCTTAAATAGTCTGTCGGTTGTCTATTCTAAGTCTTTTTTTGTATAGGGTGATCTGTAAATCCGTCAGTTATTTGTTTTCGTTTGTGTAGTGTTTTGAGGGGTGAGAATATTGGGCAAAACTACTTCCAATTTAACAATAGCACATACAGCATTACGAAGAAACACACATCCAGACTTTAATGACAAAACACAATATCAATCATTGCACTAGATATGTAGATGTTATTATCTGCATATCAATCCATGATAACACAATGACGAAATACTAAAGGACTTAAACAATATCCACCATAACATCCAATATGACATTTACGAAGAACAAAATAAAACTCTTAATTACCTGGACCTAAAAATCACACGGTTGGACAACGAACTACAGTAGTACATTTTGACATTTTATGTCTTTACTTTGATATATAAACTCAATATGTAACGGCCAAAAGCGTCACAAAAATTAACCTTTGAGGCCGATTGGACTAGGCAACGTTTTAACCCCAGTTGCAACTGCAGTCCCTGTGGCGTAATGGATAAGGCATCGGACTCCTAAACCGGAGGTTGTGGGTTCGAGTCCCACCAGGGTTTCGATTTTTTTTTTTTTGTCATTTTATGTCTTTACTTTGCTACATAAACTCCAATATGTAACGCGGGATATGTAACGGAGAAGCGTCACTAAATTTGTGTTGGGTTAAGTGCATGGTAACGTCTGTTACAAAAAAAATATTTTTTGTGTTGTAATTTTATATTTCTTTATTTAAAATAAACAAAATTATATTAAAAGAAAAATACATAAAATGTCCCTCGTGGTTGCGTACTTGTACGAAAGCTGTACCCACTGTTAGTGTTAGTGATTTTAAATTTTGACATTTTAAAGAATTTTTAAAGTGGTAGTGAAACGCCATCAATCGTTTTCCAGAAACTCCTCGGTTTTGGCGAAAGGCCTTACGAACCGAACCCAGGAGTCTAAATAACTAAAATTTCAAGGCGTTTCGCCACAACTGAGGCGTTTCTACTCTGCTTAAGGTTCGGTGGAAGTTTCACGAAATTGTTTCAGTTTACGATATGGCATAGATACCAAATGTAGCTACTAGTTACGTATGCGGTGAGTTAGATCAAAATTTGTCAGATTTTCGATAATTCAACGTGTTGCTCTCAGCTTTTTCCTGCGAATAAAAGTTATATCTGACTCTGCAGTTGTTTCAAGCCATGCATTTTAAAAGGCATTATTCAGCGTCGTGATAAAGATGATAGTTTTTTGTATACATTTTGGATAGAAATTATTACATGAAGACAAGGATATCGAATATTTTCATAAGATTCTGCTTCAAAATACTTCGTATAAGTCCCAATCAACACTTTTAATACAAATGCCACAATATATTGAGACAAGAATCGGCCAAAGAAATGTACAGGTTTTGTTTCATCGATTGGAGCAGAATGGTGCATGGTTATTTGCAGTCGTTGGCCACTGGATATGTACATACTATGATGAACAGAACGTACATGTATATGACAGTTTGAATAGGAACAACCTACACGACGACTGCCGTATTTACTTAGGAAAACTTTATACGGGTACCAATACTATTTTTCATCGAGTACAACAGCAGAAAAACGGTATAGACTGTGGTATTTTTGCAATGGCGTTTGCGGTAAATAAAGGTTCCACGAAATACGTTTTTAATGAGTTACTAATGAGAGCACATCTAGTCAACAGGATTTTTGGACAGAAACAACTTGTTATGTTTCCTGCTAAACAGATACATAGCTAATGCTTTATTACCTTATTATTATTTAGGCTATTCTAAATGTAAACCTAACAAAAAAAGTAGGATTGCTTTCTTTTTACATTTTTCTGAGGTTCTAACAACTTTTATCGTTATTAATCTTATACGGGGTTTAGAGACTATTCCACGTAATTAGACTATTCCACAATAATGCTTGATGTCTCTTGTGTTTTATTGTTGTTTCTTTGAGTTGGCTTAGTAGTTCCCGCTAAATGTTGACTGTGTTTCACACATCATTCATTGAGTGATTAACCTAGAAATGTTTAGAAAACCTACTGCTACCGGCTCGACCATAAAATATACCTCAAACCACCCTCAACAACATTAACTAAGTGCATTCAGACACATGATACGGAGACTAAAAACTATCCCACTATCAGAACAAAAGAACTTGATACTATCAATACTATCGCAGAAAATAATGGTTACTCCAGAAAAACAATAAACAATTGACACTCCAAAAAAGGCGAACCAAAAACACAAAATTTTGACAAGACGCTGCACATTTATGTACACAGGACCAAAGATATACGAAATAACTAACATCCTTCAAAAGGAAGGCATACAAATCGCATTACGTACGAACAACACACTTAGAACCAAACTCACTGAAAAGACAGACCCACTCGACCAAAGTGGGGTATATAAAATAGCTTGTACTTGTGAAAACGCATACATAGGACTGACAGGACGAAAAATGCGGACCAAATATTCAGAACACATTAAATCTCTTAGTAGGAACTAAGACGATTCAAACTTTGCCAACCACCTCAAGACAACTGGACATGAACCTACCAAAATACAGGACTGCACCATCTTACTACATAAACAATACAAAGGACGAAAACTGAACATGTTAGAAAACATGGAAATCTATAAACAAAAAAACTTCAATGGACAGATCATAAACGAACAAATCAACACAAAACGCGACACCATATTCAAATCACTCAAAACCACCAACTGACGAATTTACATACCACCCTATACAAAAAAGACTTAGAATTGACAACCGACAGACTATTTAAGACATACAGTACTAACATTCCTTTTCCTTCACCACTAGTGTGATCCCCAGAGATGCATGACCTCCTCCCCCCCCCTCCCATCAGAACACTCCACTAGATAAAGGTAAACAACCTTTCTCTTTGTATATAAAGACCACGACCAACTGACTGACTCTAGTACTGACTTAACAGCCAGGCGATGATGCCGGAGGAGATGGGCTCACCTAATTTTAGTATATGTACCGCCGAAGCGAGTACCTCGGGGCATGATGGCTGAGCGCGTTGGGGTGCGAGGCCTTCCCAGCCAGGCAGGGATAGAACCAGCGGACTCAGGTTCGATCCCCGACCGGGCACCCCCCTCCTCCAAACCCAGGGGGGTGAGGCAATGGGTACCGGCGGCGGCTGGGAAACAAGGCGGGCCCCCCAAGGGGCTCGTTGAAGAGTTAGAACATGGGCTGTGTGTCGTATGGCCCGCAGCCGCCTCCCTGGTGAGTGAGTGAGTGGACTCACCTAACAGGTACGTCATCTTTAGTGATTTGTCTACTCGTGGATCTCACCCAATTGCTTTAATACCGTTCAAATTATGTTTGGGGATATGTGGTGCTTCGAATGACTTTCTCACACCAGTAACCAATGACAACAACACATAACTCAAGACACTCTGCCCACTGTTGGACATTTTTGAGTCGTTTGCCACAGCTTCACACTACTCCATTGTAATTTAGTGGTTAGGATATTTGTCTTTCGCCCAGAAGACCTCGATTTAATCGTTCAATTTATACAGGCGAGATGACTTTACATTGACTTTGACCCCTTAATTTCCAGTTTCTTTTGCCTGTTGCCACTATCTATTCAATGCACGTCCAAAATAGAAGATCGTGAGTCTCAACTCCAGACCGCCGCAAGGCACTGTAGCAAATTTAAATAAAATTGACCTACAACCTATTTCGTAAAGGTCATAATTATAGGTTCAATGAAGGGAGACAGTTTTCGTCAAATGGTCAATATCACTCTTCGATCAAACCGAGGAAATGGAATAACGAATACTTTGAAAAGTTAGTTATACAATTTTCGAATTCTCAACAGTCCTTCAGATCTTTTATTCCTTCTAATGCTGAACATCCGAGTGCATTGAACCGAAGTTAAACGTTACGTTGGGCTCCAAACAGGTTGCAAGGATAGAAAGGCGAAATCAGACCCCGACAGCCTAACCGTTTTCTCAACTTCTTCTTTGACACTTTCTTTGTTTTCAACTGTTCTTGCGCCCATTGTATGTAAAACAAGTAGTTGTACTTATTAAACTAAAATCCATTATTTATGCAGAATATTCAATGAAACCAGTTAACTGGTAATAAAAAATTAATTGAAATTACACCGTCTTGGCTCGTAAAGTGATGAAATGAAAAATGTAAATAAGGGACTATGTAGATGCAAGACATTACGGGGAATTAAGTTTTTTTTCTTTCGCAGAATCTGGTGATTCCAATAACCATAATGTTATGATGAAATTCAATAGGTGTCCTCCCTCTCTATGAATTCTGTGAACAAGCCTAGGAAACAAATAATCAGTACTGCGCTTTAGCATTCTGCGGTCCGCTAGCACCTGTAGCGCCGTAGCACCAGCTAGTGTACAAGCCCGCAATACAGCGAGGCATTTCCGCGCTGCTCCGCCGGCGCCCGATTCGATTGAAATGTCGTCGGGTTTCGAAGATCCGGAGACCGGTCGAGAACGAACACCGGATGACAATCGGTAAATCGTACAACCGTACTACTTAGACTTAGACAGTGGCCATGGGCAGAAACCTCCAGTGCTGCCATTTATTAGGGTGTGGCTTGAGCAGTCTAAGGACCTGCATGAGTGGCATCCCCCTACGCTTCTGCTCCGAGTGAATTGTGAGGATTGGACTGGCCCCCGTCTTTTAAATGGTGAAAGGTGTCAGGCCGCTATTGTCAACCTGAACTGCATTCCTTTTCCTACCTAACCACCATCCCGGCATAAAGTCCAAACATACTCACCATACACACTATAAATACATTCTCTCACCCAATCTCCCCAACTCGATTCCTAGAGACTGACTACTCGATATTCGGCCACCCCTGATTGTTACTGGTGGCTGACGAACCTAACCTAATCCATTAATCTAACATCTAATACATTAGGTGTTTTAGGGTTGGGCTAGTGGATATTCATCCACCCCTGACGCTACCACTAACTTACTGGCACAGGGTAGGTACCATCTCCCCCTGCCTAAGGGTTCCCTACCCTCCAACACCACCATCCCGAACCATTTCTGCCCCAACCACTTCTGTCCATTAAACCTTCCCTCGCAACAGCCCTTTCCAACCTCATTTTCTGGACAATTTTCATAATATTTGGAACGTTATCTAAAATGTGCGTCAAATTTCAGAAATCCGACGCCAGAAGGGTCTCCACTAATTTGGAAGCCATACACGGGCAGCGAAATATTGCAAATAAAAACTGAAGGGACCAGCCACGCACCCAGCGGGTTCGCCGCAGTGCAGAAGGAAATCATGGAATTTTGGAGGACCGTTTACTTGTAACTGAGTCATAATGACATCAACGTAGCACGATTGTCTTCCTACAATCCATACATTAATTATATTCTGACAGGTGAATGCCTCACAATAATATTATAAGAAATAAATAAATATGGGGTTTCGAAGATCTCGTTGCTTTTATTCTATGTGTGCCCTATACGCCGACACACTTTTATTTATTGATATAAACGGTACCTACGAGTTCAATGAAAATCGCAATTCCTGATTCCATGTTCTCGTCCTGTCCTTCTACACTACAAAACTATTAAAGTTTAGAACTATGTCAAATAAATATTTGGCCTTTTTACAACTCATCAGATAACTTTCTTCACCTCCACGTACGTTACACAACCTAGTGAAGAACTAGAAGTATACTTCCCACTCAGCCAATACCAACCGGTATCGCTCAACGCTCCGGAATTTATCGGGTTTCCCCTATTCATGCCACCACCTGCATTGAGTAACCAGCATATAGATGCGTCATGAGACTCATAAAACGATTTTTTCTTCTGCGGAAAGTTTGTTAATTGGATTGTGCAAAGAAAACGCTGAGAAAAGACTGAACATCGTATAGGTTGCTCGAAGACTCGAAGAGAGAGACTGACTGACTGACTGAAGAATTTATTTAACAACCTGGGAAACAATAGGGCCTTAAGGCCCTCTCTTCCCTGTTCCCAGGAATTAATTATGTAACAACCACTGTTTCTAGTTGTCATTACCACGTGAATAAAATAAAAAATCATCTTGTAGCTTTCTGACTAATCTTCTGTTGCACTTCCACGTCCACTAAACTTTTCGCACTTACACTTGACAATTACAATAATAATACCTCTCATTGTTTGGTTCCCTCGTAAATTTTTTATTAACATTTTTTTCGTTCTATTCCTAAAACTATTTACACTTAAATTAAAATCAAATATATCTCTGTGTTCGTTATATACATGGATTGCTCGAATCCTAAAAGATCTACTATACAGTACGGTCGTGTGCTTTGGAACCTGCATGAGTTCGCCCCGCGTACCATGCATGTGACCTTCACCCAGCATCATAAACCTTTCACGGAGGTATCTAGGGTTTCCATACTTAAGGATCCTAAACAACATGGTCGCAGAGGCGAGCGCGACTCTTTCCCTCACCTTCAACCAGCCCAACCTCAGAAAGTATGGCGTTACATGCTGATCTGTTTTGAGGCGATAAACGAAACGTACTGCCGAATTCAGTGCTTTCTGCATATTATCGCACTGCTCGCTGTTCATGTCGCAAAAAGCTAGTATGGCGTAATCAAAGTTATGCAGTACCAAGCTTTCGACAAGCCTCCGTCTTACACTTAACGGCATATCTATTGCTAACCTGCGAAGCTGGTATATTGAACCATACACACGTTTGCATATGAGCGTGACGTGTGGCAACCATGACAGCGTGCGTGATACATTTATCCCCAGGTTTTGTATGTTGGTCACGTATTCTAGTGGTTCACTATTAATGCAGAGAGAGAGAGAGAGAGAAAGAACTTGTGATGAGTGCGACGAGTGAGAGAGGACTGTAATGCACAGCAAAAACACTAGTTGGTTAGATTATCGCAAAAGATTCAAGAAAGAGCATTCAAAGTAACACCAAACGGAGAGAATTAGTCAATGTACACCAGTGAACTTGGTGGCTAAAGCGAACTGTACTTGATAGAACATGATAGAAGTGAAGTGTTTGGATGTTCAAGCATGGGCTAGAGGTCACTGATTAGATTTAAGAGTCAAACGCCAGAGAAGAGAAATTGGCCCCTTCGTGTAAATAAAATTGAACTTTCAATTTATGAGATTTGAAGCGTTCGAAAAAGTCGCGAGTGAACGGTAACTACAGAGAATTCGTAAGTATTTTTATTCAGTTACTCGCGCACTCACAACTGTTGAGGCCTCATCTTCTGAAAATCGTTAACGTCGTCAGCAAATTGCATCTGATGTTTTCATACTGGGACTCCGTAATTTTCCAATTGTCGGTCGTTCTTTACGGTCGGATGGATTGCAAAGTCGACGGATGCTCCGTCCACCGTCGTTATAGAAAATTAAATTGTGTGCTCCTGTATATTTCCAACTGAGACAAACAGCTATTTGATGTTGAAAATTTTACAACGGACTCCTAAACGAAGGATTCCATAAACCGTATTTAGCGACCTGACAACAGTCGCAATCTAAATCTCCGCCCTCAACCGTTCAATTAGTTTCGCCCTCGCTTTGCGCCGATCCAATAAAATAATAGGAGTTCTGAAGCCGCGGCCGTTTTCATTCGACTACGCATTTTCCAAGAACGGTTCAGTCTTCTGCGAGCTTCCGAAGAGCCAGTCATGACTTCCAAACTGACGTGGAGTCAATGGAAAGTTTATTTCTGTTGCCTAATTATCCGCCTAGTTCAATGCGAGGTAAAATCATAACAGAATTAATCGACCGAATGTGAGTAATACGACTATAAAGAACTATGACATACAATGCGAGTTTAGCAGTTGACTCCGTTCCAACACTTTCATTTTCCCCCTATGACGTTGGCAATAACGTCAGGCAATCGTGTTAAAAAGTATCTTGTGCGACTCGAGACGCAACTTTCCTCCGCCCCAGATACCCATTGGTAACTTCCGTGGCGTAAAAACTGGTGGCGCTTAGAATTCTGGAATTTATTGAGTTCTCCTCCTGACATGACCATTGCTAATAGGCGGTTTATTAAATTGTCTAAAAGGTTTTTCTGAGAAAGGCCGTGCTTACCGATGAGTAAAATGGTAATAGGTAAACGCCGATGGTTTGAATTCTGAAATGTATGTGGTGATCGCTCCTAATTCTTTCATGAGCGTTATTAAACTCCAGTTGTATAGTTAGTTTATAGGACTACCACCCTAATGTTTTTGCTTGATTGTGCCGATGTTTCTGGCCTCTGTTCCAACCAGTTTAGCTGGCGAACCATCCTATTACTTTCCTCAGCCCCACGCACGCTGAGCTCGCGGCTTTAGCTGCTAATACAATCTATTTTTACCTAATTCATTTGAACTTGGTAAAACGTAACTTCGCCTTTTTGTTGTTAGGTGGTAGCTTAAGATACTGAAATTTACTGAGTTGCTATCACTCATGCCACTACCTTTACTGCCTAATTACCGCGAAGGTTATCAAATCGACGACACGGACAAACTGCACTGATTTCGATTTTTGTCAAACGTGATCATTTATTTTGGTGCTCTCGTCACATTCCCACAAACGAGAACTGTATGGCACTGTCGTGTAGTTGGGAACCGTCATTTAATTAACATCGTGTCAGTCGTTTTTGACAAAAAATAACAGGTGCATACAATACAATTTTCCATAAATTCACAGGTTCTCATGGCTATCGCTGCTAATTCAACGTGTTTCTCACTCGGTTCATTTGAACTAAGTAATCACCTCGTTCAAGGTGGTAGAAAGCGATAGAACTTACAGTTTCACTGTTGTGCTGCTCGTGCTCATACCCTGGCCGTTATTGAACAATTGGTAGACAGAGATTGTGTAAACACGATTTTTTTAAAAAGAATAATAATCACGTTAACTTTAGTAATTTGCCTACTGGCGGACATAATCCAATTTCTTTAATACCTAACACAGCCAGTCCGGCTAAGGTACTACTAACAAGACTGACCAACAAGACCTCTCCCCGCCCCTTCCCCGACGCTCCATCACCCCTTTCACCTTTCTCTTTGTATATAAAGACCACGACCAACTGACTGACTCCAGTACTGACTTAACGGCCAGACGATGATGTCTTTACATCGAAAGCGCTTGCCCACAGTAACTCACAAGCCAGAGGAGACGGACTCACTAACAGGTACGTTAACTTTAGTAATTTGCCTACTGGCGGACATAATCCAATTTCTTTAATACCTAACACAGCCAGTCCGGCTAAGGTACTACTAACAAGACTGACCAACAAGACCTCTCCCCGCCCCTTCCCCGACGCTCCATCACCCCTTTCACCTTTCTCTTTGTATATAAAGACCACGACCAACTGACTGACTCCAGTACTGACTTAACGGCCAGACGATGATGTCTTTACATCGAAAGCGCTTGCCCACAGTAACTCACAAGCCAGAGGAGACGGACTCACTAACAGGTACGTTAACTTTAGGAATAATAATCACTTTTCCAGAGGTATTGGGTAAAAACTTTTAGAAATGGGTGGTTTGAACTAACACCTGAATCTTTCTGAAGAGTCTTAAAAACATATGAGCGGAGTTAATAAGGAAAAACCTGCGCTAAAATCAATTTTCGTCGAAATATTTGGTAATTTATTGTGCTGGTCTCGTCATTTCTCCACGAATGAGAATATTACGGTATTGTCACGTTATGTTGTCTATAGAAGAAATTTAATCAAGGCCGTTAGAGCCGTTGTTGATCACTATAATAACTATAGTTAGTCATAGACCGAATTCGCTCATACAATTATTTTGGCGTCTAATGATAACCAGCGGGCTAAATATCGAGTTTGAGCTTTCATTTCTGTCAGCCGTTTTCTCACAATCGCGTTCACAGACCATTTTCCAAAATAGTGTTTTTTAGACTCAGTAGGCCGTAACACGTAACGGTTTGAAGAGAACTCAGCCGATTATTTCCTTTCTACTTCGTAGAGCCAAAGAAAGTAAAAATATTTGGTCTATTGGAGGATCGGTATTAACTATAGTTAGTCATAGACCGGATTCGCTCATACAATCATTTTGGCGTTTAAATAATTCAAAACGCTATTCTGAAACGTTTGCTTTCCAACGAGTTCCACGTTTACCGAAGTTACTGGCATTTTTTCGTCTTCAGTGTTTAGTCCTTCGGGTCCTCTTTATTTATTTATTAATATTTTTTATTTTATTTTTTTAGCTTTGTTGCTAGGGTGTGTTGTATGGTAGCAATGCGCCCTTTTTTTCAACATATGAGGTGCGTGTAAGATGTGTTTCGGAGACAAAGAAGATGTAAATTTTATTAAAGTGAAAGAACAGTTCAACTTCCTTTATATATCGCTGAATGAGCCATTTGCGTTCCGTGAGGGGCTATTATCACGTCAATCAATGTCAACGAATCAATTTTTGTCGATTTGTTTGAAGCTCTGCGCTGTACAGATAAATTACCCGTGGGCTATTACCATAATTACGTAGTGCGGCGCATCACAAAACTCCTCGAAGCGGAACACTTTTATTGCTCTAGCAACATTGAACCATACTCTTTTTCATAGTCAATCACCACAGACAACACTGAGAATAGTCCCCTGGCCCACTTCTACCTTTGTAGGGACGTAGATAGTTCGAGACCTTTACAATCTAGCACAACGTTTTCCCATGTAGAGAAGTAAGTTGAACCCCAGCAGCTTAACAGCCTTGGAGCTTATATGTCTCGTCCTCAAGTACCGGTGAAGACGTCACCCAGGCCAAGAACTCACATACCCGTCAAGAACGTGATTGGAAACACTCACGAGCTCAACAAAAAAGTCACAAGCCCCTGAGAAATAGGTTACCCTGCACTCCATAACACCTCAGATCTGACGCACGGTCGTACTCGACCTCCGCCTCTTTTATCTGAACTTCGGCCCCTTGCAGGGGGCTAGTTCCAGATATCTCATGGTCATAGTGATCAAAACATTGAATACTTTTTTTCTCAAACTACTTCGATTTAACTTTTTGGATAACAGTTCTGAATGGTAAAGAAGTACTACCCAATTATCATGAAAAATGACGAGAGCACCGCAATAAATTATCAAAAAGTTATAAATCTTTGAATATGAAGCAGTTTTTTCTCTATAAATTCGGCTCGCGTGAAGTTGGCCTGTGTGCTACCTATACGCTGCAAGTTATAAAAACCAGGATTACCATAAGACAAGATAAAAATCACTGATTGTATGTAGGAGGCTCGGGAATGTTGTGTGTTGCGTCGCACGAGATATGCTTCATGGATTCCATCGGATTTCATGCAACAAGGCGGCAAATACGTCAATTGACGTTTCCGTCGATCGAACCCACCACGCCAGGCTGAAAAATACTATGAAACATATAACTATCTTCGCGAAACAATTTTATGATTTCAGATACTTCATACGAAACTGGGAAGTCTCCAAGGAGGTGAGCGGATGAGTCGGAGCGGAGTTCCGTATTTGTATTGGAGCCGAATACCTTATGCAAAACCTCCAATCGGAAACTTGAGGTTGGCTGTGAGTGTTGTACAAGTTTCAGACTGTATGAAAAAAATAACTTTTTTATTTACTCTTCATTCTGTTGCGGGTAGACCGATAAGGTAGAAAGTAATTCCGTGAGGAATTTCGGGTGAGAGGGGGTTCTGTGGGAAGGGACGAAGGGAAGGAGCGTTGGGCTTACCTGAAGTTCCAGGCGATTGATAAATGGGCCGGCCGACCGAGATGATCTGCTGTACCGAATTTGGTGTTACGAGTTTTTCACACTCCCACGCCATTTTTCCGAGCAATCAACAAAAAGGACCGCTTTTTTATTTCCGTATGTAAATTAATAACGAGAGGTGTCCGAAAGTCATTCGCCGGAGACGCAACGCACTATAAAAGTGAGAAACAGAAAAAAAGCGATGCGAGGCTGAGGATAGGAAAAAGAGAGGCGGTATCGCCAAGCCCCTGCCGCCGAGCGAACCAAGATTATCGGACTTCATGTAAGTAATTCAAAGTACTCCAGATAATTCGAAGAACGCGTAGAACGGCGTGGTACACAATCAATGACACTGAGAAGAGAAACTTCAATCTGTTTGTTCAATCTTGTGATCAAAAGATTGATCGTGTAGGGGCACCTTTAGTGGCTAGGCAGGGAGGTGGAGGAACCTGTACCAAATGGCGCTCAGCTTTAGCACAAACGGATGCCGATTTTACAAGACTTAGTTGCTCTCACAAGAAGAAAAAAAAGGTGAGCTAACCAGCTTCAAGCAACCTCCGTTGAGTTGCTGGGAGTGGATCCAGTTCTCAAGTGCTTCCCTGGCAACGCAGCGACGATGGTGATTTAGAAAAGCCGATATTACATAAGTTGGGACAAATGAAAAGGACGTTGACGGACGGTATAATTATATTATTAAGAGTGAACTAATTAATGGAATGCCTGTGAATTGGAAAATTAAACCAGTCAGTTGGAGAATGGTGCAGAAATTCGGGAATGTGTGTAGAACTCCTTGGGATAATAAATTGTCTTTGCTGCGCTATAAAGAACACAATGGCGACTTCCTCGTGGAAGAAAATGAACGTCTTGGACGAGAAAAAGGTCAGCAGCTGCACAGTGCAACGTTTCAAACGGAGCTGAAGGTAAAAGCGATGCGAAAGATGGAAAGGTGATTGGTCAGTTGGCGAAGAGAGGAGGAGCAGAGCAGATAAGACTAGCCTGAAGAGCAGGAGACTCGAAGTTATGGACGATAAGGCGTGCGTTTGATGAGTTGGAGAAGACCAGAGTTCAGTTGTCGAAACACAATGCACCTTAACAAACTTATGTAATTGCCTAAACAGGATATTGCTGTGTATGCCATTCGTCCTTCAATTACAATTTGTTTTTCGTTGTTTTTGTCTTTCAATGTAGTTTAAATGGGCTGGCAGTACCAAAAAAACTAGATATTAACCGCAATTGATCCCACCTTGGATTAATTAAAGCACATAATCAAAATGTCGGCGAACAAAAAACGAGGAGTAATAGGATCGAACGAAGACTGCCTTCTTTTAACTCATTAGTTACATTCAGCCACCATGGGTCACATGACTGAGACAAGGGCAACACTGCTTCTTGCCTCAGAAGCCTCTATTGTGAAGATATGAAGAAAACAACAAAAATGTTCAGCCAATTACAACTTTCCTTCCTACGTCTTAGGGCTACTTAGGGACTCAATACATCAAAACACAGTGAATTAAACGTACTCACACGTTTACTAGTTGTTTCCGATCAGGAAGAAACAATAACGTCTTCGTTGGACCCACCAATCAGAACAACTAAACATCCTCCTTTCGATAATTTCGATACTAAATTCACGAGTTTTGCGCACACGACATTGCACCACAATTACTAATTTAAGATAAATTGCCTTTCTTTTTCATTTTCAGGCACCAGTGCCGGCTGGCAAATGGGAAGACGTTTTGAACGCAACTCTCCCGATGCCGTTATGCCCACAAGTTCCCCTTTTCGTTCTGTCGCTGCCCAGGCAAGGCCAAGAGGATTGTCTGTACCTTGCAGTTCACAAGCCGAAGGTAGGTCGAGGTGTGTACATATTGATCGTCTCGACTGCTTCGCGATTTTGGCTAAAAGGATTGATGTGCCCTCGCCAAAGAAACCTACGGCCAATATATAGTTGAAGTGCTCAACAGGTGGAGCCCCATGTTAGCTGTAATCATATTATTTCAATTTGTAACCTGCAGCCAACTCGAGGGAGCTGGTATGGGTTCTTGTGGAACATTTCAGTAATATCTTTGTCATTTATTATGAACCAAAAATTAAATTTAAAATGTCGCCTTAAAAAACGCGACTATATAGTTGTAAGCATCCTTAACTTATCTAGTGGTCACTGGTCCATATATACGGACTCACATTCTCCCGAATTGCATCCCGATTAACGTGGCTCCTACGTGTTTGGGGTTTCCTACTCTGTAGCGGAAGTTCGTACCTATAACCAATATATTAAACCAGGAAAAACTTTAAAACTCACGTAAAATAATAAATAAACGCAATAACACTTGTAGGGGAGAGATTAAGGAAATGAAATTAAGACTGTGATAAGTCCTTTGGATAATAGAAAAGATAGAAATTAAATGGATCGAAACACTTTTCAATATTAAACCAAAGTAACCTAATAGCTCGTGATTAAAGTCCATGAGGTCACCTTTATTGAACAATATTCACGCAGAGAAAAAGCACTGAAACTATAATCTGGCCGATAACAGGAGGGTAGGACGTTACGTAGGGTTCGTGAAAATCAGAATGCAAGGTGGCCCTTGCAATTTGCGTCACAGAAAGCGGAGTTTTCTCCCTCCTGGCGAAACAGTCAAACCGTTGCGCCCAAAGGAAGGAAAGCTAGCGGAGACGAATGTTTTATCCTTCACACGCTATAGATCAAAGTTGATCTATACGACAGTTCAACTTGTAGCCACCTGGATATGTTACATGGACCGCTGCCTTGCCAGTACTACAGCAACCATCGGACCATCTCCATACCAGTTGGGCATGCTCAAGATGTGGTCGGAGGGGCTAGTTAGTTGTACTGGAGGAAGCGGTAGGGGTGCTCAGTAGCCTGGGAGGCTCTCCTCATAGGCAATTCTGACTCCCTGAGGCATACCACAGGGCTGCAAGAGGACATCGGGCGACGGTGGACTCACAAGCAACTGGTAGCATGGGCTGCCAGACTCTCTGCTGGTTCTATGGTGAAGGGGGCCCTCTGGCAGAATGACTCGTGATGGCCATGGTGCACTATGTGCTGGAGAGTGGGGTCCTGACTAGCCAATTAGTTGCTTTCTCTTGTGTAAGGCATGGGGACGAATCCAGAGACTTCCGCCTGACATAACTCACATCGAATGATCGTCAGTAGACTTTCTCAACCCTAGCCAGCTGGCTCCCACGAGTTACAATCTCGATGCTTTCAATATCAAATATTGTTAGTTTTCTCCACTCTCTTGTTATCATTAGGCAATGAAATGTAATGTTTGTTATTAATTAAAGAACATCTTCCCCAGATTTGTCACCCTCTACTTCCCAGAATAGGGTTTCGCTCTCTCGTAGTTTGTTTATGAGATTCATCAGTGATTATTATACGTATTACTAGACGCATGGAGGTCTTTTTCTTGAGTGCTCTTATACTCCCATTGCCAACTCAAACTCACCAAACTTTTTCCCCCTTCCCCATGTTAGCCGTGCTACTCGCCCCGATTTCTCTTGTAGGTTATATTTCCTTGAACGTTGTTTTCTTCGGTTTTCTTCAGCACACAAGCAAGAAAAGTTTGCCTGTACTGCTTTACGTGCATGGCGGAGCTTTCTTCTTTGGCCACCCTGGACCAATTTGGTTTAACGATTACATAATGGACGAGGAGATTATTCTGGTCACCATCACCTATAGAGTGGGATACCTAGGTACAGCTCCCTTTACTTACATGTGCAGCTCATTCCATTGAATAAGTACCGCGATGTGCCCAAGGTCTTAACGAAGCTTAACATTTCAGGTTTCATGTCCTTGAACGATCCAGAGCTCCCCGGAAATTTCGGGATTAAGGACCAAATTGCGGCCGTCAATTGGGTTTACGACAATATTGAGGATTATGGGGGAGATCCTAAACAAATTACAGTTTTCGGAGAGTCGGCCGGAAGCGTTGGAGCCCACTACATGCTCGTCCTTCCATCTGTAAGAGGTAAACTGTACCTTCCACATGCATTGTCTTTAACGGTTGATGGCATTATGATAAGCACATTGGTTGTTATAGTGTTTTACAATGTTCCACTGGCAACCTGGCTCCATTCGAGATATCTCAGTGACTATGGTACAAGGGACAAGCTCCAAAAACCGTTTTAGAAATGGCGTTGAATACAGGTTTATAGCATGTACTTGCTGTAATCTTTGCCACCATCAATAGTCCTCCATCAAAATGTGCTCATATGTACGATATACTAAACATACAGAGACATCGGTTACCATGCAATAACTGGCTTTACCAAAGAAGACAACCAAAGAGATAAAAATGCAAGACTACCAAATTCCGGAAACGAGCTACCAAATAAGCGGAAACGAGCGTAAAAATTACCGAAAATTAAGGACACTTATTTCGAAATAAGGAAAAATACTAGATTCAAACGGACCACGATGAGGAATATGGAGTTGTCTTGCTCCCTACTCGTAAATAGCGTCAGTGAAGACACCACCACCCATAGCAGCAGCCACAACTTTAGAATACTTTAGATGTTGAAGGGGCAGGTGGCAAATTAGGGCAGCAAGCATTATCTGCCACAGTACACAAGCGCCAACGGACGGTTTTGCAATAACTATGCAACTGGGAGATCCTCCACGCGAGGACAAGTACGAAGACAATGGTCTGGTCCTCCTTTGCATCATCTTTTCTAACACTAATTGAATGAGCCCAATTCCAAATGTACACATACAATTAGGTACAGAACAAGACATTGTAAACGAGATGATAGGGAAAACGGAACGCAGACACTATGTAAGTCAAATCAATAAAACACCTTTCGGTGTCTTACCTTTTACTCAACGGATGGAGAGGAGGATTAGAAAACCACGCCACCGATAGCCGCTAGCACAATTGGAGTGACGGCCGACAAAACTCAATTGGTGAATCCTTGACTCCTGGAGTCCCTTTTCCACCCCACGGTTGTTTGGGGGAAGATAGACTACAGTAAACAGGAGTTGTGGCTATCAAACTTCACTAAACACTTCACAAGGCAGGGCTAGTAAATGCTGTCAGTGAATAACTGTATTTTCCTCGAGATGAAATTCGCCGTACTTAAAGGGTTTTTTTTCTTCAGATAAAGTGTCCAAAGCATTCTTGATGTCTGGCACAATCAATAAATCATGGTCTCAAATTCCCATGGCAGTAATTCAAAACTTTACTGAGGAATTGGTGAGCAGGTTGAGCTGCACTAGAGACACAGCCAAGGAATGTTTGGACTGTTTGAGGAACATCAAAGACGCGTCGACTATTCTTGAAGCCGCCATGTCGTTCCTTCCTCTCCCGGTAAGTGTTTAAAGCTGTCATTTTAGAGTTGTTCCCTGGAAGAAAATGATTATGTGTGTATTTCGTTCGGGCTACAACTCTGACTACGCTTTTCATTTCCAGACTGAGTTCATCGTCATGGGACCCACAATTGAGCCGCCCAACCCGACTGCAGCTATCACCGAAGATTTCACGGGGGTCACCACAACTAAACCAATTGTCGCTTCGTTTGCTGCCGGAGAGTTTCTTTTATCTGAACTACGTGAGTGTGGAACCCCAGTTCGTAGTTGTATATTTGGCGTTTACTCGTCATGATAATTATATATTTTTTAAATAAGTCCATTAAATATAATATACCTTATTCGCGTGTGTACATCAGTTTTACATTTTACATATTAATATTTACAACTAGCGGTTGCTATCCAGTTTCAAGTGGACCGACAGTATTCTGGCACTTGCACTTAGTTTGTCATTGAGATGACCCAGGGTAGACTGTCTGTCAAGAATGTGCTGGGGGAAATGAAGACGGGCGTGGCCTCTTGCCACCAGGTGGTTGGAGTATTTTTCCAAGTAGTTCCTCGGGGGTGTGTAACTTGAAATCGGCGTAGAGTGTTGCGTTCCTCATGAATGGGGGGGGGGAAACTTCTCCGGTGTGGTAGTCGGCATACAATCCAGAGAACTCATCTTCGGCTTAGGGTTGGCTAAGGGTAAGTCATTGCAGAACATGTTGTATAAGAACGGTCCCCAGACGCTTCCCTGGGGAACTCCCGCTGTTATAGGTGTAGTGGCCGAAGGTTGGTCGAGTAGCCGAACCTCATAAGTTCGTCCCCCTAAATAAGTCTCTGATAGGAGGTACACGTTGTTAGGCAAGAGAGGAAACATTTTGTGCGGCAGACCTTTGTGCCTGCTCAGAATCAAAAAGCGTGGCTCTGCAGATCTTTTTATCGTGGAAGGTGTTTTTAAATAAAGGAAGACAGTCTTTGAAGTTGGAGGGGGTGGGAGTGTATTGGACGGAAGCCAAATTATTGTGGTGATAACTATAACTAATTTCTAACGGATTCTTCTCAATCCCTCATTTTGGCGTCCCACGTTGATCAGAAGGCAAAATATACAACAACCCGATTTTTCCCAGCCAGTCTCTCTCAACTCTGCACACGGACACAGATACACGACATAACACATATTTTATACATTCTTGTTTGTTTTTTGTTTACTCGCAGCCAACGTAGTCAAAAACTACACTCGTGTACAGGAAATTCATGATGATCTGAACGGCTACTCCCAATTTATACTGCGGGACCGTATAGACGATTCTCGACTCGTAGAGCAGGCACGTCGCGTCAAGGAGCGGTACATGATTCACGACGACCTCCCAGGGTTGGGGCACGACATTGGAATGGTAAGGCTTCTACCACTTTCCTTGTTTAGCAATTTCAAACATTGTTGTCAACCCCCTAATGGTGCTAAATGTACATTGCAGGTTTTCCAAGACTTGACGTTCACATACCCGCTCTTTAACTTACTTGAAAGGCACCCTGGGCCCAAATGGACGTACAATTTGGTGCATCGGGGAGAAATCAGTATCCTGGAGTATGCCAATGATCTTCCGCCAATGCCCGACTTATCTCCCAGTAAGATCATAAGACAGAAAATGTTAGAAAATTTGACATTTCTTTGTTCTAGCAGCTATGTCCGCAGTTAGTTTCACTTGCCTCAATACGTAGGGTAGAGAAAGTATTGCGACCACCTGAAAAATGTTCAGTTTTAATCTGATCTTTGCAATTTGATGGCTCCAGAATCGGACAGCAGATGGAGGCGTTCTCTAGATGTGAGAACATATTCTCAAGAACGGCGTTACCATGACTGGAAGCTGAGTGGATGTTGAGGATTATTTTTGTAAAATCTCCAAGACTACACAACACTAACGTCCAGGCAGAAGTTAATCTTCTATTGAACACATAGTATTCACATAATTCACAATTCTGTTGTCATCCATAGTTGCAGATCATGCAGACGAACTTGTAATTATGTTCGACCGAAGGCAGAGCAAGGTACGTAGAACGGAGCAATCCAACTCCTACCCAGAGCAAGGCCTAAAAATGCTGGAAAATGCGCTTGCTCTGAAGACATCGTGGTAGTTGTGGGGTCGCTGGATGGTAGTTCTCCCATCCCAAATTTCGTTTTTCAACTGCGGGGTCTGAGGGAGGTGGGGGCCACCCGGTCGCTACTCCCTCAGACATCCCCAAATGCAGAATTGTAACTGTATGATTGCAAAAACCTCACCAGGATAAATTTGAAAGCGTTATGAGTTAACGAAAAACCCCACGTAATGTTTCAAAAGGTTGCCATTAGAGGGTTATGATCCCAAGAGATGAAACAGTACTTTGGTGGTACGTGGCCTCCTCATCCACTTACCAATTAGAGGCGCTTTCTGTACTGTGGGAGTACAACGGCCCTGCAGGTTGAAAAAGACAGCAATGGAACTTGTTATTCAACAGGAGGGCCCACTGTAATATTTTTTCTTCGATTGATTGTTATTGTTATGGGAACACTGCAACAGGAAGTAAGGTTTGGTCTCATTCGGACATACAGTAGGGTGCATTAACCTTTACGAATGATGCCCTCCTCTCAGTTACCAAGAAGATAGCTCTAAACGGGCTTAGTGTATAGGGGTTATTCCAGGTTCCAGTTATAACCATTCTCGATGTGTGATGCTACCTAACAGTAGAGCGCCTATACCCTGGCTGGTATTTGTACACACATTTGGTATTCACGTAGTTCAAAAGTGTGTTGTTCTCCTTAGTTGCTGCCCATGCGGACGAACTTGTGATTCTATTCGACCGAAGGCATGACTACCAATATGCTCAACCAAAGCCATTCCCCAATGACGTGAGGATATCCAAAGAGCTCATCAAGTATTTGGTCAACTTCGCAACGTACGGGTGAGTCAATAACTGTACGCGTCTTGCAAATTAAATCGGTAATGATATTATTTAATGTAAAATTATTTCATACATTCATAAAATTAAAAATATAGTTATTACAGTTAGACAAATAAAATGAATGAAGTACCGGAATGAAGGCGGTTATTGTTCTTAGGAGAGGTGCGGAGCTTTTCATACAGCCGGCGGCTGAGAGAAGGTGTACGACCTACAGCAGTTCAGTATCCTCGGACTTTATACTTGGCTTCTTCGCCACTTTCCTCGTCTGAGTGCAGTGCTACTTGGTAGGCCACTTGTTCGAGGTCGAGGTACGTGGTGTACCAATGCCTTCGTCAGCTGGTGTTCTGCGTAGGGATTCCATCTCAATTCTGAGTTGCGCTTTCCACTCTTACAATTTCTACATACAGCGTGCCTCTAGTCAGTTCATGACTTGGTGATTTTTTTTTTGACCCTCGAATGACATGCTCTCACTACGTTGCTCGTACTTTCACTCGTCCTATGCTTTCTCTGAGGCTTCTCTGACAGAATGCTACAGAGCAGTAGCTGTTTCGGCCAAAGTTAGGTCCAAGAGGCGAGAGAGGTAAGGCGCTCTCGCCTTTGACTCAGATAACCGCTTGAGCCTTCGTATGAACCCGCAGCGCTCGTCTCTTTTTTTTTCGTACACCGCTCACTCAGAGTCAGTTCCACAAGTTTGGAAGTGAAGTCCCATTTTTCAAAATTAAGTTTATTCCTTATTAATTACATGTTCCCTGCATAAACTTTCCTACCTGGTGGCAAATTATTCTTTACGATTGACCCTCTACCGCATGCATTTGGAGCAGAACCCCTGGCCCTGCAAATTTTCTAAATAATCTGCAACAGAACACTAGTGAGTTTGAGCTGATATTTCCTTTCCTCCACTTTCTGTGTCCCGTTCCTGGAGTTGTCTGGTTCGGTTCAAATTAATAGTGGACCCCCG
Source organism: Pachypeltis micranthus (assembly GCA_020466155.1). NCBI lineage: Eukaryota > Metazoa > Arthropoda > Insecta > Hemiptera > Miridae > Pachypeltis > Pachypeltis micranthus. The sequence goes on along the minus strand of CM035770.1, from coordinate 47,350,871 downwards.
CACACCTCTATAAAGCGCTCAGAGTTAACTCGCTCTCAATTCTGACAGAGAAATTTTGATGCACGGACAGTAGCTGTTGTTGCTTTCGACTAAGGACTTGTCTAGGCACGCATGAAGTGGTTTTCACCCTACAGTTGTCATGTCAATCAACCCTGTCGAGCACTCATACATCAGCACACCTATAAATCAAATAAGACGGTCCTCCCAATGCTTCCATTTTCCTCAGCCCACACAGTGCCATGCTCCATAGAATATTCGTTTCTTATCAACCTCTTTCAAGGTCGAGGTTGCAGAAGTGGTTACTGGAGTACCATTTTCTCCGCTTCTAGAAACCTCCCTCGTACTGCAAACCTGCTCATCTCCAGCTGTACCATCAATCATCCCTCTTCTTTGCTCGTTCTCTAGCTCGTTTTACTATTATTTTTAGTGTTCCACATCAGTACTCTCTTTCTTCAGAGGCCATGTTTTTGTTGTTCAATCTTATGTTGTATTTGTCGTTCACCTGCTTAAAAGTAAATGCCCTGCTCGTTGTTTAACCAAACCCCTCCTCCTATTAAATAAACAAAACGTCTGTTCGGAAATGCAACTATATTTGAAGAAAAGGAAGGAGGAAGATCAAATAGAAGTAAAGAAGAAGAAGAATATAAGTTGATGACGAAAAACAAGAAAGAAGAATGGCAAAAAGTTAAAACAGGAGAATCTCTTGCACTTCACGTTATTCATTCGTCGAATTAACTGATATCTTCCCTTGAGTATTCAAGAGTGTAATTTATGGATAACTTCCAAATTTATTTTTGAGAATATGGGGTGCTTTAATTCACTTTCTGACATCAACAACTTACGACAACAATAAACAACTCAAGGTACGTTGGCCACAGCTTGCCTACTTAATTTTTGAGTATTTTGGCACAGTTAGCTTCACACAGCGTGCATAGACGTCACAGCCTGTCTCACACCCTGCTACTCAAATTGTTGTGGTGGAGAGTCGTACCTGATGCAACGCAGAGCGATCACATGGTTATTGACCTTGCCATTGCAGATGATAACATCCTCCGGAAAAGCAAACATAGAGCAGGTCTTAGATGCGATGCAAAATGAGTCAGGCTGGGCCTGCAGCATCGAACGTTCACTGGAAACCCTCCTTGAGAAGGCGTTCCCTGATGACCTAGTAGCTCGAGATACTGAAGCCCAGAGGGCAGCAATGGAGCTGATCATGGACCCTCCGAACGAGTCCGACATCCCATTGTGGACAACAGGCGACCTCGGTAGGGCTCTTGCTACCTTAAGGCCCAACAAATCTCGTGGGCCAGATAAAATAGAAAGCGAAGGCTGAGCGAACAATCTCCAGCGCCCTCCTTAATTTATTTAATGACTATCTGCAGATTGAACAGTTCCCCACTCAGTGGAAGTCTGCGCGTGTTGTCACTCTTCAAAAGGGGGGCGACTGCAATCAGTCAGACCCGCGATCATGGAGACCGCTCAGCCTTCTTTCCATATTAGGCAAAACATTAGAAATCTTGATGTTGTAGTCCCTCCAAGGAGTCTTTGGCTGCAACCTCACAGGCAGTCAATACGGATGTTCCAAAAGGACACAAGACGTCATTGTCGAAATTCGGTATGGTCCGCTGCTGGCACTGGCTAGGGGAGCGTTTGAGCCTTTGGTGCCCAGCGGTCCTTAATGAGCTTAGAGGTACGGGAATTCCTGCAACCTGTACTTGCTCGTCACAAGTTACCTGACAGAAATAACCGCTACGATTGAATGCAGGCATATCTCCATCCAGAGAAACATTGAAAAGGGTGCCCACAGAGCTCGGTACTTGGAACGCTTTATTCAAAGGTCTTCTCAGGAGGCTCATGGAGACTGACTGCAAACCGTACGCCTATGTGGATGACTTGACTGCTGATCTTCGCAGAGTCGTTCCGCCCAATCGATGAAAAAACCCACCACGTGCTTTGCACTGTCATCCAATGGCATGTCAAGATGCAGGTGGGTGAGGAAAAAACCCAGCTAATTCTCTTGAAAGGAAAAGTGAATAATCAACCCTCAATTCACTTAGGCGGCTACAGGCTCCTTCTTGAAAAGCACGTCAAGTATTTATGAGTGAATATAGGTAAGAGGTGGAGCTTCAACCAACGCCTCCAGTCCCTTAAAGGCACTACCATTGCTAGGTTTGCCTCACTACTTGAAATTACTAAGGCCACTTGGGCTGTGTGTTACCATGACACTACCCGTTGTCTGGGGTAGCAAACTAACAGTCAATCAAAAGAGAGTATTGGCCCCCTGTGTATCACCAAAGCCTATAAGACAGTATCAACAGAAGCACTCCAAGTGATCACTGGTAAGTTACTGGTTGACTTGGCCATTAAGTGCATGGTCGACTAGGGGAGAGCTTCCTCTGCTTTGGGCTGAACTCAGTGCAGATCTCACGACAGAACGAAAACTTGCTGCTGTCGACAAATGGGTGTTAGACAGACTACTGGGCAGGCCAGTTCCTCACGGGACATGGTGGCTTCAATGCACAGTTCCTCTTCTTTTCTCTCAAAGATTCTCCATCATGCACGTCCTGTGCCTCCAGTGCGGAGGAAACAAGAAACCATAAGCTGCTCCACTGTAGTTTTACAACAGTGAGCGACGTTTGTTGGGAGGGCAAGCTAACTAAGCAGCATTGACTGCTACGATGCAAGCCTAGAACAGAGTTCGCTAAGAAGGTGATGACTAACAAACGTGGTCATAGTTGATCTGTCCCTTTGAAACTTGCCACCCAAGAAAACAGTTAGATCAGATGGGGAACCGGATTCAGAACTCCTCCCAGACGGTACGGGATTCCTCGGTGGTCACCTCTGCGCAGTCACCTGGCAACAGCTCTCTACCGGGCTAACGACCGCCGTACCTCCGCTGGATACTCAGTAGGAGGTGACTAATAGCATCAATAGCACAGATTGTATAGAACATCTCAATAACAGGCCAAATATCTGTTGCGACGCATCACACAATTTTTCTCAGCCCCACGTGTAACCAGCGTCTTAGGCTACTAATAGAAGCTGTTTTTCATCCAGTTTACTTGAACTAGGTACCCACATAGAAACTATTGGCGGAATGTATTGAATCGTTCCTGCTTATTCCTTCGCCATTAAAGGAACTCTCCGCTTGCTTTTCCTGAGAAGCATGTTATTCATGTTCTGGAATTATCGAGTAAAAACTATAAGAATATCCGGAGTGAAACGGCGGTAGTTTGAATTAGTTTGGAATTTATGAAATTTCTCTTGATTCTCTCGTAGACGTCATTCGGCCCACATCGTAAAGTTAGTTTATTGAACTACGGTCCTGGTTTTTCTGCGAATTTTTCGCCTGTCCGGGATCTATTGGGGAAAACCTGCGGTAAAGTCGATTTTCTTCGAAATATTTGACCAAGTATTGTGTTGCTCTCAGCATTTTCTTTTGACCTGAAATGGTTGCAGCCACTTTCTCTCTATCGCGTTAACAAACGAACGACAGCGTTCAGAAAACTAAAAAAAACAAATGTTCTGCCTAATAAATAATTTTCGTTTTTGCTACTCAGGGCTAAGGATAGTAAAAATTTGCGTTGAACGAAGATCGCTCGTACGTTTAGCTGATTACTGGTGTTACAATCTCATTTTCAGAACAACTTTCATAATCCTTAGAACGTTATCTAAAATGTGCGTCAAATTTCAGGAATCCGACGCCCGACGGGTCGCCACTAATTTGGAAGCCATACACGGGCAGCGAAATATTGCAAATAAAAACTGAAGGGACCAGCCACGCACCCAGCGGGTTCGCCGCAGTGCAGAAGGAAATAATGGAATTTTGGAGGACCGTTTACTTGTAACTGAGACATAATGACATGAGTGTTAACTTACATTAGCTCTCGACAGGTGAATGTTTCTCACAATTTCTGGTAACGAATATTGTATGATATAAATTATACTCAGGCTTTCAAAGTTCTCGTAACTATTATTCTTCGTTTGTCCTGCTCCTGCCAACGCTCAGTTTTATTTTATTTATGTATGCAGTGCTATTGCCATTCATAATTTCTTCTGATCCACCCACAACCTTAAATACGTTAAATAAATACTTTGTCTTTTGAGGTAGAGAAGGAAGAATTGAAGTATGAAACTGGAAATTGTTGAGAAATTCTGTAAAATAGTTGAGGAATTTCATCTATTTGGTTGTGTATTGTGTTTCGGATACACAATAATCGTAAGGACCAGGGCTAAAAGTAGTTGGGAGATCACGAAGTGGGTAAATACTTGTAAAGGACACAGTTTAATAGAAATCATGTCTGCATTCACAGCAAAAAAGGAGGAAACTTAGGAAAATATTTGTTGTGACACGTCCTTTTAGCAACTAGTAAACTTGACGTTCTATATAAAATATATCTGTGCGTAGCAACATACAACTTTCCGCCACTCCCTTAAATTCGGCCATCTGCTACATATAAGAATGCGTTTTTACGAAAATATTTATGAAGGATGAAATATTTACAGCCGTTTTTTACTAAATCAGAGAAAAGATGAATGAATGAATGAATAATGATATATATTTCCGAAATATTTACATATATAAGGAAAACAAAACAACGAAAAAAAACACAAAGAGAAAATCAATATTAATTCCTGTCCTGTCATGGAAACTACCCCCCTCATGGATCATTGATCCGTGCCAAGGGGGGGGGGGGAGTTGCAGTAGTGAATTACTTCTTATTCTATATTAATTTATAACATTTAGTTCCTCAAATATTGACCTAAGATTTTTCATAAACAACTAGTTACTATATACCTACCTACTATGCTTCAAAGAAAAACAGAAAAATAATATGCTTAAACCTACTATGCTTCAAAGAAAAACAGAAAAATAATATGATATGTAAAAAAAAAAGTAATAATTTATCAAACAGTATAAATACTGCACATCATGGCATCACATTCCGAGGGAGTGGCAGCAATGAGGTACGAGAAGACTGACTTTTTGTAAACCATTCTGCTGACGGAATGAGGGTGGGCCAGAGAGCTCGATACGGTCCGCAAGATGTATGGCAGGTTGTGATACAGGTGGCGAGACGTAGAAATTAAGCGGCTAGGTGGGATGGGTGTTAATCTCACTGCATGGGTACTCTGTTCAGATGAGTTCGGCTTGTTGGTATCCAATATTTCAGGATGCTTCTGGAAGTAAAGTAGAGCGTACTTTATATAGAGCTGCTTCATAGTAAAAACTTTGGCCTCGTCAAACAGCTCAGCACTAGGGAACCTCCGGGGTTTTTTTAGAAGTACCTTCAAAATAGCTCTTTGCAGTACATTTACTGGTTCCAGCACGCTACTGTAAGCATTACCCCACCAGAGAACGCCAAAACCAAGTACTGACCTCTAAGGCTTTGTACAATAAAATGAGAGTGCTCTTCGAGAAGTAGTTACGGATGGTATTGAATATGTGAACAAATTTCCTGATTTTCTTCGCCAAAGCGATCACCTGGGCCTTCCAATCAAGACTCTCATCCAACACTAACCCTAGGTACTGTGCGCTTCTAACTTTCTCTATTTCCGAGCACCCACATGCCATGTACTCTGAATTACAGAAGTACAATTTAAGGTTGTAAGGATGAGAGTCCTTGTCTCTGGCACGGGAAAACAATAGGTATTTTGACTTATTCACGTTTATGGTGAGAGATTGGGAGTTGAGCCATAAGCATATGTTATTCATTCCCTCATTTGCTCGAGTAAAAGCCCCTTGCCATGACTCCTGTTCAAACAGGAAGGCTGCATCATCGGCGAATAGGTACACCTTTCCGCTAATGGGTATTTTCACAATATCATTGATAAATATCCTAAATAAGTCTGGACCCAGCGTACTCCCTTGAATTATTCCAAAATTTACAGGGAGTATGCCACTTTCCACTCCATCAACACTCACCAACTGCCTCCTACCAGACAGGTAGCTCTTGAACCAAGAGATCTCTTTCCCCATTACTCCATGACGTTCCAAGGCGCTGATCAATCTATTCCTGTCAATGGAATCGAAGCATTTGGCAAGGTCTATCAAGACCAAGATTCCATTCCTCTTCCTATCCATTAATTCATAAAGGTCTTTTGTAAGAGTATAATGGGCCTCCTCGACTCCCACGCCAGGTGTAAAGCCGAATTGCCTAGCAGTAATCAGGTTATGTTTGTTCAGATATGAATTCAATTGTTTTTTAACCCATTTCACTAAGAACTTAGAGAGAATGCTTAGTAATGAAATAGGTCATTTACTGTTCGACAAAACTCGTATTTATAAAAAGAGAAATAGTTATGTGGGACAAAATGTCTGCAGTTTGTTAAAAATCAATGTCATTTTGATCAAATTCCGTTTAGCTGTTACTCTTGAAATTCCAAAGACGCTCAAAGGCACGGTTTTTGATACATTTTGGTTATCTTGGTTCAACGACCTATCAACAGAATATATTGTTGCCCTTGGCCAAAACTAAAGCCGTTGGGAGTTCAATGCTCCCAACAATGTTAGCCTCTCCTGCTAACAAAAAGCTTTGAGGATTATTTCCGAAGTCGACAACGCGTTTTACCCTCCTCGGAGTTTCTAGAACGTTCACTCCTCACCACTTCTCCTTGATTATACTCTCATCCTAAGACCAGTTCACATATCCAGACACCCACTGTGTCTCATGAACTAGTTCACTGGCTGCTCAATCAGAACTCTATCGTGCTAATCACGTGACTGTTAAAATCCAGCCTATGTATACAGTCCTCTCTATTAGTCGTCTCATTGGTCAATCAATTCAAGTCTTTATTGCTATCTCTTTCTCTTTCACCCAAAATAGGCATTGACATCTTGTAAGTTTGTTAAAAATCTTTCAAGTCGTTTTATGAAGAACAGAAAACTCCCTACTTTTGCTTCATAAGCCTTTAACGAATTTACACAAAGTCATTTATGGAGGGCAAAAGTTAGGTTACTGGTTAGGTTAGATTCTTCGATGTTAGTCCTTCTCCAGAGACAACCCAGTATTGCCGCTGTCTCTCCACTTCCCAGCCCTCAAATGACAGTTATCCGGAAACCTGCTTGCAGATTCGGCCTATGTGAGTACGCAGGCACATCTACACTACATGATTCAGCGACACATGGTTAACACAACGGTACGATCCCGGCCCCTCGTACACTACACCGCGGAAGAAGGCAGCGCAGGAAAGTGCCAGTCATTAGTTTTTAAGAAGGCCCACGCAGAGTTGAAAAAGGCTTACTGGGCTTAGGAGCACGAAACCAAGACCAGCCACAGCAAGTGCGACGCCTCAGCTAAACGCCTGTAAAACAAGATCCCAGGCACAAGAACGGGATAGTGGTAAAAAGGAACCCAGAGTCCTGCAGATCAACCTACACCGTTAATGTACGCAAGCGGGAGGCCTAGCCAAGCACGTTGAGCAGAGTGCACCATTCTATCGAGACTTATTGGCCTACAAACAGTCAACCCCCCAAAAATCAGCTCAAACACGCATACATTCAAACTTCTCGCTTAAATTGGGGTTTTTATATTCCGTAGGCCTCTAAAAGTAAAGATCAAGAAGAGAATTCAATTTTCTTTTCTTCTCGATCGCAGTTCTTTCCTTTCCCTTTGGGTACGGGAACGTAAAAACTGCGCAAAAACCTTTCGACATAGTTGATAATTTATTGTGCTGCAATCGTCGTTTTCCCAAGCACTAAATGGTATAGTAAAGTCGTGCCATTGGAAACAGTAAGTACAGAAAATGTAATCACAATCGCTAGTATAGTTATCTCTGGTTTTCTCGCCTGGTTTGTTTTCTTTCAATCGCGTTGACAGGCACACACAGACTACTTTCTCAAATGTTGTTTTTATCAGAACCCCTTGAAATCTGAGGAAAAAAAATTCAACTTGTTTTACGCGATTGCGACACTTTCCTCACTCTTCGACGAGTTGCAGAAAGTACAAAGTGAGTTTCACACCTTTTTGAAAAAATTATTAACAGGGCGTTTTTTAACGAATGAATGTCTATAGAGTGTTCTGAGTGCATGTTCCATCGACAGACCGTTACCACCTTGTAACAATGTCCACGCGCCGGTTGACCAGGAGAACAAACGAAACTCAGACAAACCGCGAATTAAACCCAAATCTTCGCAAACCTCACCTATTCATTAACTCAATTCATTCATCTAACTACCAACTCTCGACCTACAATTTTCCCAGGGAAATCGACGACCTTGCCAGTTTACTAGACTCACACCGGTTTCAAAAGTCGTCAACGATGAGGACGACAGCCGCGCTGGTGTACGCCAGCTCTCAAAGTCAGTTCTGCTTCCGAACCCGTCGCGTCCAACAGCCATGAAGCCACTGCCGTCGTCGCTAGGAAGTTTGACGAAACTTTGTTTGTGCGTTTGCATCTTCCGAACGACCAAAAGCGAGGTAATTAAAGGATCCTAATTGAGCGAACTCTTCGAGTTCGTGAATAATTTTCCGACAGTTTCCCACAAGGAACCTGCGAGCGTGGGAGCGACGTTTACAAATTTTTGGACCTTATGAATCTTGAATTTCTGCGTCTTGAGTTCATATCATTACTAGCCAACGCATAATTTTTACAATTCGCGGCCTACGAAGATAAAACTAAAAGAAATTGGGTTATATCCGCCAGTAGGCAAATTACTAAAGTTAACGTACCTGTTAGGTGAGTCCGTCTCCTCTGGCTTGTGAGTTACTGTGGGCAAGCGCTTTCGATGTAAAGACATCATCGTCTGGCCGTTAAGTCAGTACTCCTACTGACTTAACGGCCAGACGATGATGTCTTTACATCGAAAGCGCTTGCCCACAGTAACTCACAAGCCAGAGGAGACGGACTCACCTAACAGGTACGTTAACTTTAGTTATAAAACTAAAACTATGTGGTAAGGGCTTTTTTTCTTCTGTTAAATTTTATTACTCATTTCTTTACTTCTTCAAGTCCGAAAAGCACAATTGAAGAGTATGGTTCACTCAATCAAATCAGCTCAAATGAGATATTTAGCCTGCAAACCAAAGCTAAAATAGCCTGCCCAAAATTTATTATAGTTATTTAAATCATCAAAAACCCCGATTTTTTAGATGTTTGCGAACGCATCCAAATACAATTCTATACACTTTTCATTCATTAGAGAATAGAGAGGCCAGCGCAACAAATGGGCATGTTTCGATGCTACGAGGGAGTTTCGAGATATGACACTAACTTTGTAAAAAGAATCAGGGTAGTATTAGTCCGAGAAGTTACCAGTACAATGGTAGTTTGATGATGTTTATAAAATTATTAGGGGCGTTCTTCGAAATTTTGGAATTGTACTTCACGGTGTTCTTTCTACCAGCAACCGCGAAAGTTCTCATTACCTATCACCTGAACGCATCACATACCTTTCCTTAGCTCTACATAAATTCACTGGTTTTCGTGAATTTTGCTACAAATTCAATCTATTTTTCGATCAATTCATTTAATATTGGTGAAACACCGCTTCACGGTGGCATCAAGCGGTAGCGCTAACAGTTCCGGAATTTATCATTTATCATAATTTATTTATGACTAGTAGACAAAGATGGATGATGCTGCAGACCAGATTTTTTAAGAAGGATAATAATAATTTTTCCAGCGGTATTGGGTAAAAACTTCTAGGAGTGGTAGAAGTAAAATTCTGGAATTTCTAGAAGAGCTCCTATATATCTTATGAGCATCATTACAACTCGTATACACTATAACCTGAGTTTTTTCGAAGGATTTGATAACATTTTAACGAAGTTTATAAGGAAACAAAACATACACTGCACTAAAATCGATTTTCATCGAAATGTTTGGTAATTTGTTGTGCCATTTTTGAGAAAAAATATCTGGTGCGTCGCAACACACAACTTTCCTTAGCTCTACGTCAATTCACTTTGTACATGGCTAATTCTATTTAATCATTCATTTATCACTCAGTTCCTTTGAACTTGGTCAAACAACACTTCACAGCAGCAACTGTAGCGTCTACAGTTCTGGCGTTTATTTTGCTGCTCCTACTCATTGCAGGACCATTATTGAGCAACTGGTGCGCAGAAAATTAATGAGGCGAATTTTTTTAAGAAGGATAGTAATGACTTTTGCAGAGTTAATGGATAATAACTGTTAGAACTGGTAGTTAGCGAAACGGCGGTAGTTGAAATTCAGGAATTTCTGGAGTGAGCCCCATGTATCTCTTGAGCGTTTTTGAACACTCACCCTTTAAGTATTGGGTTGGACTACAATACCACTTTTCTTTAACATTCTACTAACATTCCAGCGGAGTTTCTAAGAAAAAAATCGCGCTAAAACTCTTTTCGTCGAAAATTTTGATAATTTATTGTGTTGCTCTCGTCATTTTCCCACGAATGGGAATTTTATGGTATAATCTCCTTATTAAGAGCTGTTGGCTACATTGGGTCTTGCCGCCGACATACGCCCACCATCTTGGAACCATATGACCGACGCCATTTTCCGTTCATTTTTCTTTTCGTACCGCCCTTCAGGCAATTTCGCTTTCGTTCTCTTTTTGATAAACAAACTCTAACAAGAGCTATCAATATAACAAGGAAAGTAAAAAATTTAATCACAATCGTTAGAGCCGTTTATGAGAAAAAATATCTGGTGCGTCGCAACACACAACTTTCCTTAGCTCTACGTCAATTCACTTTCTATATGGCTTTGTCTACTTAATCAATTCATTTACCACTCATTTCATTTGAACTTGGTCAAACAACAATTTACGGCAGCATGAAGCGGCAGCGCTTGCAGTTCCAGAATTTATTGTGCTGCTCGTACTCATTCCAGGACCATTATTGAGCGATTGGTACATAGATAATTGATTATGCTGTAAATACAAATTTTTTGAAGAAGGATAGTAATGACTTTTGCAGAGTTATTGGGTAAAAACGTTTAGAACTGGGAGTAAGCGAAACGGCGGTAGTTGAAACTCAGGAATTTCTGGATTGACCCCAATGTATTTCATGAGCGTTTTCAAACACTCACCCTTTAAGTATTGGATTAGACTAAAATGCCAATTTTTTTTAACATTCTACTAAAATTCCAGCGGAGTTTATAAGGAAAAAACTGCGCTAAAAACGCTTTTCGTCGAAAAGTTTGATAATTTATTGTGCTGCTCTCGTCATTTTCCCACCGATGGGAATTTTACTTTATTATTGCCTTATTGAGAGCTATCAATATAAAAAAGGTAAACAGAATCGTTAGAGCCGTTTTTGAGAAAAAAATTTGGTGTTTTGATCATGATAACTATAGTTAACTGTCATTGGATTTTGCCCATACTCTTATTTTTGCGCCCCATGGTAACCTGTAGGCTAGACATCAAGTTTCAGCTGATTAGGTACGGTTGTTTTCTCCAAAAACCGCGCTAAAATTGATTTCGTCTAAAGTTTTGGTAATTTATTGTGCTGCTCCCGTCATTTTCCCACAATTGAGAATTTTATGATATAGTTTCCATATTGGGAGCTATCAATATACAAAATTTAGTCAAAATCGTTTGAGCCATTTTTGAGAAAAAAAATTTGGTGTTTTGATCACTATGATAACTATAGTTAACTATCGGTGGGGTTTGCCCATACCCTTATTTTGGTGTCCCACAGTAACCTGCGAGCGAGATATCAAGTTTGAGTGGATTTGGTACGGTGGTTCTCTCTAAAAATCGTTCACAGACACATATACACACACACACACACACACACACACACACACACACAGACCATTTTCCCAAATATTGTTTTTCGGACTCAGGAGGGTCTGAAACGTAAAGATCTGAAAAAAAACTCAAAATGTTTTTTGAGCCGATTACATAACTTTCCTTTCTACTTCGTAGAGCAAGGAAAGTAAAAATATTTAGTGTTTGGATCACCATGATAACTATAGTTAGTTTTAGACGGGTTGAGAGATATCAAGAAATCAAGTTTGAGCTGAATTGGTTCAGCCGTTTTCTCTCCAACGCGTTCTCTCACGCAAAGGCCATTCGCCCAAATCGTGTTTTTCGGACTCAGAAGCCATTAAGTTTTTTCGTGGTGTTCACGAAAATCGTTTTATGTGTCTCCTCTCCCCCCCCCCCCTGCGAGAGTTCTGTGAACAAGCCTTGACATTCTGTGATCCGCTAGCACCTTTAACGCCGTAATACCAGCTAGCGTACAGGCCCGCAACACAACGAGACATTTCCGTGCTGCTCCACGGACGCCTGTTTCGTTGAAAATGTCGTTCAGGCAGCGACGCTACAAAAACCGCTCGAGATGGAAAACAAATCGCCACTGACAACGATCGAGAAATTCTACAGCTCTAGTTCGTCGATAAAGAGAAACAGATCAGACAGTTTTATATAATGCGGCAGTAGGTAACTCTACAGTAATCATCCGTTTCCCTCGTCCCATTTCCGAAGTGCTTATCCGATGAATTTAATCCAAATAAAAATACCAAATTTTTGTAACGCTTCATTTCCTGAGGGAATTCGAATTTATGTGCCAAAGTAAAGAAACTGTCAAAAAAGATTTCGTTTAACTTGTTTCAAAACTGTAAAGGCGTTAACTGTTTAAATCAAACTCGCAGATTATTGAAGAGGTTACTAGATTGTTCGTATTTTCAGACGTCTTGTTTAGTTAAATTAGAGATCTTGACCTTGAGGAGGAGTTGAGCAAAATGAACAGACGTGGCAGAGGCGTCGTTCGTGTTTCATTTTGGGCTGTCCGATAATTTTGTCACACTGAAGAAGCAGTTCGACATTTTCAAACTACGTTAAGCCTCTGAAATTGAAATAATTGTTCCTCTCACGCTAGGCTCAAACGAAGACACGGTTTCTCACAGAACCGGTCGCGAATGTGAGTGCACGCAGTTGCATGGGAACTTTGAAATAAACAGCAGAAGTTCTCAAATTGGTTCGAAGAGTCTGCAGCCGTGAACGCAAATCATAGCAATCAACAAGATCTTCTCAAAGCACGCCCAGATTTATTTTTATTCGGAGCGATTCCACATTTTGCAAAATTTTAGCCTTTAAAATTTCTGGTGCGCAGCAACACACAACTTTCCCACGAACCCCGATCGATGGAAATTTCTCATAACTTTATTTTCGTGCCTTAAAAAAATCGAGAATGTTGCAAATTATTACACAACAGATTATTATTCAATTGCGCAGGACTATTGCAACGCTTGAAACAGTCTCACACATTCGAGATCCATCCCATTCGGTTCAGTATCGAAAAATACTGATAAACGGTATGAAACATGCCCTGGTGACAACGGAATAATAATGCCTACACGATGAGCGCTTAATAACGCCCATAAGACATATACTACTCCAGAGTTTCTTGGCATTCCAACCACTGCCGTTTTACTTACTACGATTTCTAAAAGTTCGCACTCGATTATTCCAAAAACGGTGAGTCTCAAAAAAATCCTCGTGGACAGCCTCATGATTGTTCTGTGCAGTGATCGCTCAATAATGGTCATGGCACATGTAGGAGCAGCACAATAAATTCCGGAACCTTAAACGCCACCAGTAGAGCGTTGGCGTAGGGTGAGGAAAGTTGTGTAGTGCGTCAATTCAGATATATTTTAAAGTACAAAAGCTGGTCTCTTTCACAGGGATGTGTTGAATGTCATTTACTTGAGGATCTTTACTTCCACGCCCTCGACCCTGTACATGGGACGTGGACTCGCTATACCAAACTGATCGGTCAATCAATCAATAGAATTTTGGACTCATGTCGTGTTTCAGGTGGTGGTGACGAAATTAGGAGCACTCGATGGAGGCGAAGGGCACAGCCGCGATGGACGGCCTTACTCCTACTGGACTAAAATACCCTACGCCCAACCCCCAGTAGGATCGTTACGATTGGCAGTGAGTACGTCCCTCTACTTGTCAGTATTTTTCCCTCTCAACTCGCCCTCTCACTTTATTATGTTTTACAGCCTCCGGTCCCAATTGAGGGATGGGATGGAGTGTTGGACGCTACTCGGTCGTCTCCCAGTTGCCCGCAAATCGTAATGTTTGACTTCTACCATCCCAAGTATATTCAGGAAGACTGCCTTTATCTCAATGTGTATAAACCCAAGGTGAGTGCAAAATAAAGCACGCGATGCAGCTTTTATCTCTGTGTACATGTCGAGTAGGTTCGTTGAGAAATATCCACTACTTCAATCTTTATAGGAAGCTAATGTAATACTATTAACATATAAGTGAAGGACTTAAGACAGAACAGGGCTCGATCACGTGAGCGAAACGTTCTTTTGTGAGTTCTCCTTTTATACAGACTCCTATTACATTCCGCTACCCGAAGGCTAAGGAAGGATTCTAATCACGTCAAAAAAAAGTTGGGTTTTCCACGAAGGTCTACTCATTCCAAAAAACTTAATCTCAGCAAGTGCTCCGAGCGTGTGTCTGTAGTTGGACTTGCGGGAGAATGGCTCAACCGATTGAGCTGGTTCTTTTTTTGTTTAGTTCGTTATTATTAGTAGACGCGAAAATAAGTTTATGAGCGATTTCGGACTATGGACAACGGCGGTGGGGGGATGAAAATGTACCAAAAACTAGGAATTTTCGCATTTTACTAAAGTTAACGTGCCTGTTAGGTGAGCCCGTCTCCTCTGGGTAGTGAGATACTGTAGGCGAAATCGCTCGCCCCCAGTATCTCACCAGCCAGAGGAGACGGACCCACCAAACAGGTACGTTAACTTTAGTAAGTTACCTACTGGAGGTACTAACCCAATTACTTTAATACCTTTCGCATTTTAATCAAGAACGGCTATAAAGATTTTGATTGAACTATAAAATTATCTCCTACTAATTAGTATAACATTTTTCATCTCTATAAAAATAAGGTAAACAGAGATATAGGCCTGAGTGCAAAAAATAAGTTTTTTAGACTTTTTGGCAAAATGACTTCAAATATTTTCATCAAACTCACAGAACCCAGAAACGAACCAACATCCTGCCTAATCAATATGTGCTTCAAATTACATTCTTTGAAGATTACAGGGACAAATATTCCAATCCTCGTCTACCTTCACGGAGGAGGTTTCTTCTTTGGTTATCCCGGCGAGCCGACCACAGCTGACTATATCATGGATGAAGATGTCATTCTGGTGACTCTCAGCTATCGTTTGGGGCCTTTAGGTGAGTTATTTCTATCTGGAAAAAGAAAAAAACTTCGTGGGGCCGAGGAGAGTAAAAAGTACTGATTACGCATGAGATGAATATGTGTCTTTACAAGCAGCAGGTGTTAGTGTGCTCTTGGCCATCGCCTGTTTCGAGAAACACTTTTCAGGAAGCAGGACGTTTCGACTATGTGATTCTAAAACTGAAATCTCCTCAACTTTAATACTATTAATAAATTTACAACAGCGCATTAAGTCACTGGTTCGAAGGCGAATGAATTAAAAGATTAACGTTCAACAGGTTCTTAATATGAACATTATTTACGCGGATGGTGCTTTTAACGAGCGACATGCTCCACTCAAGAAAAGTTACGTAACTCGAAATGAACACAAATATTTGCTACCTCACTGTTGACGCTCCTAAATGGAGAATTAATTTCAAATATCAACAGGTTTGAAGCGATCTGGTTTATCCTCGCTCGTGAGTTGTTTTCATCAATTACACGCTCACGGGCAAATCGTTACAGTGTAGCTCCCTTGACACGAGTTCCCCATTAATCTTAATTAATACACAGTGGAGTGTACAAGTAGTTCTGGCGCGTTTTACAAATCAACTCTGAAGAGTTGAGGGAAGAGAATGTGAACTCATTTGTAAATATTATTGTCAAGGAGCTTCGTTCAATCTGCTGCGAATGTTTTTTTTATGTCCTTACTTTGCTACATAAACTCGAAAATAGTAACGTCTGTTACAAAATCTAAAGCTTGGAAACATCACAAGTTTTAATAACCTCAGTGACTAAGTGATGATGTCAATTGCAATTGACGCGGCCATTATATCGAAACCATCAACGAGCACAATCAAACGTAGTCATCATTGCATAAAAAATAAAATAAAATGAAAGACATAAAATGTTCCTAGTGGTTGCGTACTTGTACGAAAGCTGTACCCACCGTTTGTGTAAAGGTTTCTTTCGCGCCCGCCTGCCTCAACGTGTTTTAATTTAATGAAAAAGACATAAAATGTTTCTCGTGGTTGCGTACTTGTACGAAATTTATAAGTTGATTTATAAATTAAATGAACAACTTTACTCTGACAGATCTTGGTAGGATTTCTTTAAATTCTGGAAAACGCTACACCATCGAAGGTGGCAGATAACATTATGTGAAACTCGTTCACCGTTTGCAAGTACCAACCGAAGTCGATTTTGAGTCATTTTCTCTAGTTTGGTTTCGATGCTGTATCGAATGGGATGGGTCACACAGGTGTGAAACTAGGTCAGGTCAAGCTGTTCAAGAGAAATAAACCGTTGTGTAATTTTTCAGCGATAACAAATTTAAATATTTCGTGCGACGCATCATACTACACCCCTCAGTCCTGTGTGCAATCAGCGATTTTTATCATCCTAGCAACAAATTCGTTCAATTTGTGCGGACTTGGTAGACCGCAGCTCAACATTTCAGGTGGAGACTTGTGGCGCTTATTCCATAATTTGTTGAGTCCGTCATTTTCCTCATAAATCTGTTTCACTCATTTTGACTCCAAGTTGATCTGAACATGATTCTGAAATGTGAACCGATTCGGTTGAGCCATTTTCTCTCAGTCGCGTTCACAGACACGCGCAGAAAACTTTCTGAAACGGTGTTTTTCGGACTCAGAAGCCATTGAAACGTGAAGGTCAAGAAAATTAAAACAAAATGTTCTGCCGATTGTATAACTTTCCTTTCTACTACGTAGAGGAAAATAAAACTAAATATTCCCTCAACGGCGGTCGTGACATGGGTAGGGGCTACGCTCTGAAGTTCATATAAACTGAACTAAAACCAGACTTAATTTATTGATAGAGGGATAAAAGTCATATATGGGGCCGAGGAAAGTTGTGGAATGCGTCTTTAGACGAAACAACCAGAGACCCCTGGTGTGAGGAAAGCGTCACTCCTTCATCCCCGCGCTCCTTGTGCATACATCGAATGTTATTTTCGCCATCTGAACTTAAACTAAATAACGCAATTTATTTCACGCCCTTGGTCGAAAACAGACGATCGAGATGATTCAATGGCATGGTCTGGCAATTTGGCAGTTGAAGTTACTGAATTCCTCGACGAAGCCAAAGGAAAAAATTTGTTCGCCTTGTCGTCGCACGGTGCGTTATTTGAGCAACGAAGAAAAATCTAAAAACGAAAGTAGCAATATCAAATTTCTGACCCGATGTGCGTGTAAGTGAGTACCTGGCGTAAGTGAAAATCGATCGCGGAACCTTCAAGGACGAGCGTGAACAACGTGCAACATGACCACCGAAAATTGTCCGGGTTTCGAACTTCTTCGTACGTCTCAGTGGCAAACAAATTATTCAAGTGCGAGGCAAATACATTTTTTTAAAGATTTAAACTATTTCTGCACGCTCATCTGCAGATGGGAAAGCTTTAGAAAAAACACCTTTCTGATTTTTTTGAGAAACATCTCTCCAACAAGTAATAAAGAGGCGACCATTTTTTAGAAAAAAGTAAAATGTTGGTGTTTTTAAACAATATTTTTCGAGGATGCTTGTAAATGAAAATTCTTTTATTGTTATTTTCGACATTTTTATAGCACGGATGCGCAAACGCCGACAAATAGTGAGGTGTTTGAAGTCTGATGTAATGTAGGTGATGGATATCAAGAAAATGAGTCACCCATCACCGATCATTTGATGCCTTTTTTGTAACATCCATCTGGAAAATTCTTTACGAGTACACTCGCAATTCTACGAAGTATTTGTTGTCGATAGAGCACTTACGAGCAAAGACATGTGGGTAGTGATTCTAATGACACGAATGATCACACTATCAATCGTCCCAATACAATTGAACGTCAAGACTCCTGAGAAGAAAAAAAAAGTAAATGAATGAAAGAATACCGCAGTAAATGGTTTTGCCTATGATATATGGTAATGTTGTGAGTGTACACAAACCCCACCAGTTACACTGACTTAATGTAGTTGTGGTTAAAGCTGAACCATTACCTCCGCGGAGCTCCGATTCCGAATAGACCTGAACTTGTGATCGAATAGAAGGTGTTGTATTCTATTGCATTTTACTTGGGTGTATTAAGGGTAATTTTTTATTTCGTTACAGGTTTACTGTACAGACTTGAAGAGTTAACTTTTTTTTTACATGGAATGTTTTCATTTCTGTTTTTGGTAATGCTCCTGTATTTATGTAATTATACAGCGATAAAAAAGTAAATTCTCATAATTTAAAGCTAGATGGTGGAAAATATCTTAAATACAATTTATTTTATAGGAATCCCATATCCTTACATTACGTTAAAAAAACTAAACATCACGTAGTACGGGGCACTTAAGTTCTTGGCTTTTTCTACTCAATTTTTTTTTTTTTCAATTTGTTCATTAGAATTTGGTAAAAACCCACTTTACGGCGGCAGAAAACGGCACAGTTCCGGAATTTATTGTTCTGCTCTCACTCATGAATTTACTCTCTGCTCTAACATAGAGAATTAATGAGGCTGTAAACACACAATTTTTGAGAAGAATTATGATCACTTTTTCAGAGTTATCGGGTAAAAACATAAAGAAATAATAGTAAGGGCGTTGGATGAAATTCTGGAATTTCTGAAGTGGCCCTTATAACCGTTATTAATGACGCATCGTGTAGGTACTTGGTTGAATTATCGCCTGAATTTTTCTGAACATCCTAGTAACATTTGAGCGGAGTTTATAAGGAAAAAACTGGGCTAAAATCGATTTTCGTCGAAATGTTTGGTAATTTACTTCGCTGTTCTCATCATTTTCTCACGGTTGGGAATTGTATGGTATTGTCTTCAGATTAGGAGCTGTCCACGGTTGTGCTCATACCCTTATTTTGGTGTTTCATAGTGACTAGGTATCAAGTTTGAGCTGATTTGAACCATCCGTTTTCTCTCAATCGCGTTCACTGACGCGCGCAGACCAACAACTCAACAATTGTTTTTCAACCGATTACATAACTTTACTTTTTACTTCCGAGGAAAGTAAAAATGTACCGAATCATCCTCTACCTTCTAATTGACATCACTTTTGGATGGCTTCTGATTTGAAGCCCGATGTGCCAAGCCGCTTGGGCGCTCTGATTTCCCCTCCCCTAAATTGCTCAAATAACGCACTGTGAGCCGTCGAAATGGCGTGTAACGGCGTTCTTCGCCAAACTTGAAGACCATGTGGAAGTATGAACCAACCTGAGTATGGATTAATATGATGTTAGTGTTAAATATCGTCTTGAAATAAACGTGCGAAACCACATACCGTCTAATTCAAATCAAATTTCTGTGTTTTAGGTTTTATGTCTCTCAATGATACCAAGTTTTCTGGCAATTTCGGCATAAAAGATCAAGTACTCGCTATTGAGTGGGTTTACAACAACATTGCAGCTTTCGGGGGTGATCCGGAGCAAATCACTATTTTCGGCGAGTCAGCTGGCAGCGCTTCCAGTCACTATTTGCTTCTGATTCCGGCGTCTGGAAGTAAGGAATTATTAGTACGCTGTTGTATATAATTCTGCTTGGATTGGAGCTAAAATCTAAAATCGTTGGAGCCGTTTTGCACACACCCCCCCCCCTCATCACCAAAATATTCCAGCCAATGGAAATGGATCATAATCTAATTTTCGCTTCATAAAATTATTAACGCTACTGTTCTTGCTCCACATTGATGGTCTGGACGCTTCTACACTTCCACCTCCTCAAATGTTCTGTGCGCAAAATGAACCTTGGGATAAGCTGATTGTCGAGAGGGCATTTGATATTCATCAGGCGCTGAACGTTGCACCAGTTTTGTGTCGATTGCGCCTAGATGAAGTGTGGCGTCTTAGTTTCTGGCCTGTACGCTGAGAGCTGTCTCGGAGGCTTAACTTGATACACGCGTCATAAGATATCGCACTTCAGAGCCCTTGGAATGAAACCATTTACGGTTCCCCGGGACAAGGTTTATACGAAAAGCTAGATTTGGTTTCGACTTTGATCTGCAGTGGAGTAATTTGTAACTTGAAGGGATTTTGTAGGAGTAAAAATAACGAACGAGTCTTCTCTCCACCTCAGCGTTTTTATGGAGTCAGTCCTCCCTTCAGTCCTAAAGTGTAGCAGGAGTTTTTAGGCCCTTCAGGGGGGAGGGAGAGTTTCCTAGTCTTTCTTTAAGCGTATTACTTTGTGCCTTTACTAATTCAATTATACTGCGACGTAAGGGTAGCAACTCAACTTTCCTCTACCGCAATTTGACAACCTGCTACATATATGGGTGCTATATCTTCGTTCAACGCATTTCTACAGAAACATTATAGAGAACAAAATGTAGGTACTAGTTAGCTGAGAGCACTCCGGAAGTTTGATATAAATTGTTAAAGCCGTTTTTGAGAAAATTGAAAAACCTATAAATTAATATTCGACATATCTACATTTCTGAGTTAACTTGGCTTATATCTCTGTTCAACAGATATATACAGAAAGAATTACGGAGAACACATCCACTGGCTAAAAGACACTCTGCAAGATTGATCAAATTTGGTGAAGCAGTCACCCCGAAATTTAAAAAAACAAAAACATTATTTTCGACACATTTTGATTTTTATCTTGGTTTTTTATATTCAGTAGGACTCAAAACGTAAATATCTTGAGAAAACCCAACTTTTTTTTTAACACTTTTTTACCTTACCGTTTGGGTAGTGGAAAGTAAAAAGAACCAGCTCAATGTATTTCCAGTCTCCTACATAATTTAACTCCAGATACACCCGATCACAAAAAAAATTAATAAAAACGCAGAAATTTATTACATAATGGTTTATTATTCTCATGCACATCATGATTCGGACGTACCCTAGTCAATCAACGTCAAAAAATATCGAGAATATGATATAACTACCGACAACCCAGGAAAGAACAATGTTTGAGCGCACTTCCAAGATCCATTCCACTCGTTTCAGCAACGAAAAGTCGTTTTCAACGATAAGACACATGACCAGTACAACAGGAAAATTGACAGTTTTTCGGCGACGTTTGGCAATTGGCAATTGAACTGATGGGTGATTGAATTGAGATGTGAAGCAGTGCAGGAAATGAGCGCAGACTGGTGGTAAATGGTAGCTTTTGCTATATTGTCTATTCTACACCTTGAGACCTGTCGTATTAGATTCAGGATCGAAATATACCTAGGAAACGATACCAAACATGTTGTGGGCCATTTAGAAACAGGATCATACGGACTAAAATTATCCACGCTAATAGGCTCATCGCTATAGTGGGATATTTACAGAATTGACACAAACTTTATATGGAATGACTATTGATTCGACTATCCCACATTTGAGTATCTCCACTGATCAATTTTGAACTCCTTAATTTCAGATAAAATTTCCAAAGCCTTCTTGATATCCGGCACTGTCAACAAATCTTGGTCCCGTGTTCCGACTGCTGATAACAAACGTGCAACTGAGCGAGTTGTCAAAGAGCTGAAATGTACGAAGAGATCTGTAGAAGAAACTTTGGAGTGTTTGAGGAAAATTAAAGATCCAATTGAGCTAGTAAATGCCGCAACGGTGTTGACTCCTGCAGTAAGATTACTTACATATAGCTTATTCTTTTCAATCACTTCTTTGCTTAAAACTAGTTGGTGACATTTGGTTCCCTTCTCATTTAATAAATTGCTAAAGCTCAACTACTAAATTGTTTTCTGAATTTTACTCGGGTGTCTCAGTTCTACCTAACTAACCTTAACTTCACTTAAATGCACTCCCTGAAATTGAATAACTCCACACATAAGAAGTATTACAAGCCCAAAGAAGAAGGCCAATGGTCAAAAGAGGCTCATTTCCCACACCCCCTCGAATGGAGCCATAGTGAAAGCACACTCTAGTCCACCAGCTGTATTGCTGGTACCTTAGAAAATGGGGGTAGCTGGTTGCAACTTCGTTTAAGTTACGATTTTAATCATTTAAACGCTAGACTTGTGTTCTTTAAATATTCCACTGGAGTGCTTCGTAACTAGCATAACCTACGATTGCCCTTCACTTGCCTGTTTAAGGGAGGTTGATGACTACTTGACTACTTCTGCTCCATCTTCCAACCACCTACTGTAGGATTAAGTTCTACCATTAACAAACATTATTTTGCACATATTTCGTAAGTATCTCACTTATTAAACTTAATTTACAGATAGAAGTCATGACAATGGCTCCGACCATAGAGCCTCCTGGTCCGTCAGCAATCATCACCCAAGATCTTACTGAGTCCAAGTCGTCGAAACCTATCGTTATTTCGTTTACTGCTGGAGAACACCTACTAATGGAGATACGTAATGAAACCATAAATAACATTACCTCATAAGTACCTCGTGTCTTGACTCAGTCACCCTTGATGGCTGTTTAGAACTTGCCTGGACGATTTCTTATCGATAAATATTAGGCACTCAACGATTGACGAGTTGAAAAGACTTCAAAGTTCACATATTTGGCAGTGGACAATTTCACCTCTCACCAACGAGAAAACCACCGACATCATCCTTCGAGTTGGATGAGTTCTTGACTACTTGGGTCACATGGCATAAGAAACAGAACCATCATTGCTACATGAATGAGCCAGTTCATAGCTCTGCTGGTCATCAAGGGGTATGAATGCATGGGTAGTAGTTAGAAGAGAGTTAACTAGTTAAATGCAGACTAGGGAGTGGAAAGGTAATAGGCTTATCATTACAGTAACTCATTAGGATCGAGAAGATGCTTGACAATGAATGATCATTTGACAGCAAGTGCCTAGTCCTTGGGACACATTTGGACAGGAGGAACCTAGAACATTAGAACCTGAGCTGGTGAAGCACTTGCCTGTGTAGTTTGATTTGCCCTGGGTGCATTATCGAACTTTCCTTCTCCCTGTGTGTTTCCAATAATCGTCTCTATATTACTTTTCAACTGACTACATTGATAAGGAATATTCATTTGTAAAAATAAATAAATAAACAGACACCAACTGACTTGGAGTTCGTTGTCTAGTAACTACATTGAGAAGGAATATGTTGCAGCAAAAACTGATGTATAACATATTGAATTTCCACTCTTGACTCTTTGTGAAGTAGCTACATTGAGAAGCTACATGGATCAGTAAAAAAAAAATGATAAAGATGCAACTGGTCTACAGCCGCTTTGATATTTTGAGATGTTAACACACAAAATACATAGGAAGAAATAAAATACGTAAAGAGACACATGCTATGTACCAACAAATACTGAGTCACAGATGTTCAATCAACTCTTTGTTAGCTAGTTAACATTCAGAAGAAATGTGCACCTTCCAGCAAAACCATGAGAAGTACGAATGTGAAGGAAAAACATAATAAATAGACAAAACAAGTGCATGATATGTGTTATGAGTACGTATCAGCATTAACCCATTGTAATGTATTTTCTTCCATAGCTTACGTTCTTTCCTGTGGGGAAAGAGTAAGATCTATTTCGCAAGATCCAGAAGGCTACGCTCAGAGTCTACTACGAGGGCACATCGATGAAAAGCGTTTGAAGTTGCAAGCTCAGAAAGTGAAGAACCATTATCTGGTTCACAAATCTATTCCAGAGCTGACTCACGACATTTCGATGGTATGTTTTTCCTTTGAATCACGTAATTGTGTTCTTGTGACTGAGTTGTCTAGCACACAACTCTGGCTGTGCAGCCTACTTGACATTCACACCACTTCTGCTCTGATTACCAACCTCATCAATTTCCCAATGCTCCAAAGTTTTATGTAATTGGCTGAGTAATATACCACACAATAATATTATGCGCTTATTTCAGATTTTTCAAGATATGAACTTCATATACCCAGCTATGGATTTGGCTGAGACTCATTTGGGTCCTAAATGGGTGTATCAGTTAGTTCATCGTGGGGAAGTCAGTTTAGCGGACGGGGGAAATCAAAAAGAACTTCTGACGGAAGGTTTGTGAACTAACACTTTTTCAAGGGACTGATTAGCCAACACTGTACACTAATACCGACCACCAGAACTGTTTCCTTATTAGCTGCTTGTTCCTAAACTCAAGGGTTATATCAGTAATAATACCGACCATCAATCTAATCAATCTCTATGCTCTTTCTACACTACTCGTCTAGAAGTTATTTCATCTCTGGACCTGGAGCTCCCTTTCATTATTCTGTCTCTCAATTCCCCCTTCCCAATGATGGGCTCTGCATTACGTTACAAGGGGCTTAATTTATTAACGCTCCAGGTACTACGCCTCCTCTTCTCGTGTCTTATGATGTTCTCACTCACTGCTACACTGCCCCTTCGTGCCATGCATCTCCACGCATGTTCCCGCACCTTTAGTCTACATCAATATCTGCTTCGCTAAACGAATACTGAAATCTCTATTCAGCTGCCTGAACCCAAAGAATGCAGGATTGCCACTGTGGCTATCTCTTCATCAATCACTCGATCAATAGCTTTGTTGGCAAACCGATCGTTGCACACAAATTTATTGCGATAAATTGGTTTCAACAACAAAATTTGTGTAGCGCAAAAGGAACGCCCAGTTCCCCAAGGCGGGTACATTCGATGATGTGCTGCAAATACAGGAGCTGTAGATACAAATTTCAACAAATTCCTACGGAAAAATCTTTACGAAAGAAACTGTAGGTGCTAACTAGGTAAAAGCATTCTGTACGTTTAAACAAAATCGCTAGAACCATTTTCTGAGAAGAACGCCTAAATGAACATTTTTTGTACATCTTGGGTTTAGAGTGTTTGGGTTAATTCCGCCTGTAGGCAAATTATTAAAGTTAAAGTACCTGTTTGGTGGGCCCGTCTTCTCTGGCTGGTGGGATACTGAGTACTGACAACGGCCAGATGATAATATCTTTACAGCGAAAGCACTCGCCCTCAATATCCCGCACGCCAGAGAAGACGGGCCCACCAAACGGGTACGTTAACTTTAAATATTCGGGTTTCTAACAAGTGTTAGAAAATGATGGACAGTCGAAAACAGGGACGTTCGAAACCCAGTATTTAGAGAGCCAGGAGGGCACAAAACTGGTGCTGTGGTGCTAAACATACTTACACGTTTTAAAATGTTTCTCGCAGCCTCCAAGACACCATCTAGGTCACAGAAGTCCCCCCCCCCCCCAAACATGAACTTTTACTTTATTTGTGCGTGACGTACAATACTTTATTTCCAACCACATTCTCAATTTTTCAGTTGCTGCTCACGCCGACGAGCTCGTGTTGATGTTCAATAGAAGATCGTGGTACACGCACGCTAAGTCCACGCCCATTTCTGAGGACGTCAGAATATCCAAAGAACTCGTTAAATATTTAGTCAACTTTGCTACGCATGGGTAAGTACACTAATTTCAATATATATTGTTTGCTACCTCTACTGGTGGTGAGTTGTTTGTGCCCATGGTTGTTCAATGCCAAAATACCCCCCCCCCCCGGAAGTGCCATTCAAATAATAAGAAGAATGGACTGAGCATCTACAGAGCCCACAATTACTGCGATAGTCTCACAGAGTGTCTGCTTATGGCCTGTGGAGCTCTTAACATCAAAGTGGTGATTGGGAACTCATCTGAACGTGAAAAAACCTATGAGTAATCGAAATGCTGGTTCAGAATACCACTCATTTGATTCAACTTCAGTGAACTCTTTTCTGTCTTTCATATCCCAATCCACCTTCAGGCAGGTGACCTGAAAGAGCTGTACCTATCAAGGGGTTGAAAGGTGTACGGCAACTAGAAGAAAAGATGGAGGACGGAGGTGGCAAGACGAGTTGGGCACAGGGGGGTGGACCACCAGTTAATTCCAGCATTCGGTCCATGGCTCAGGTGGCAGCATGGTGAGATGGACTTCTGCCTTAACCAGTTCCCCACCCGATATGGAGCATTTTGGGCACATTGGCACCAAATTGGTAAGGCCCTGGTGACGTTCAAGCTGTCAAATGCTTTGGTTTGGGAACTGTAGTAACCTTTGAAGACTGCCAAAAAATATACATGTTATTCATCAGGTAATTATAGTCACTGCGGAGTGAATAATCATTGGGCTCACAATGCACAAATTAAAATAAAACCATTATCAATTTATAACCGACTAACCCAATTTTTTAACGAAGAGTAACTCTCTATTACAGGGACCCAACTCCAGAAGGCTGGCCCATCACATGGAAACAATACACAGGGACCGAAATACTGCGAATTAAATCTGGGGGCAGTGAAATGGCCGACGAACACTTCGTCGACGAGCAAAAGAAAATACTCGACTTTTGGAGGGAGGTGTATTTGTGATGTAAAATTCTGCGACGGGGTGTCGTAGGGACCTTCGTTGAGGGATTGGCTAATGCGGGTAATTAAACAAGTGGGTTAAGGCAGCCAGTGGCCGAATGTTCTAAGTCAACTTACCCGTTGGTTAGTCTGTCTTACCTGACTGGAGGTGCTCGGGAGGAGAGTGAGTCAATAGTTCAATAGGAGAAAAGTGGAGCAAAAGAGGTAAAGTAGGAGAAGGAGCTAGAAATGAAAGGTAATTGGACGTTTACGTTCGTGGCTGTGCCTCTGACATTGAAAAGAGTTATTTCCAGTAAAACGCATGGTGTGCACCTTGGTTATTAGTTTTGAGACTTCTGGTTGAAAGAAACACAGCTCTGAAATTTCCCCTCATAGTAGATAGTTTTATTGCGTCTCGCCCTGCAATCTGTATCTAAGTTCCAGACTGCCCTTATCCCTGATACTGTCTTAATGAGCAAAACGTTGTGCAGAACGGCAGCAGGGGAACGAAACGAAGTAGATAGGTCGCAGTTCTGTGCCATGAAGGAATCAAACAATCTCATCTGGCCCTCTGTTAATGTTAAATTAGGACATTGGCACGTGGGATGTGCCGTGCCTATCCAGCAAATAGCTACTGAACCAAAACTGAAGGCCCCTCCCATTCAGCGTCAAACGATGTTTGACACTCCATGTGGCATGACACGACACCATAAAGCTTTTACGTTATTCGTATTGCTCCAGTGCCAGCGTTCTTGTTACTGATGACGACTTAACTGTCGAAATCAGTGTAACATTGTAACTCAAATTTAGTGGAAACAGGCAATCGTTCTTTCTCCGTTTTATTATTGAAATGGGTTTCCACAACTTCATCGCGAGTGATTTAATTTGCATTAGTATCGAGTAGTGGGAGTTAGGGAGAGCAGGTACCGTTGACTTTGACAGTTTGACATTGTGCCAAACAGGTTGTCAATAACCACGAGCGCTTACAATGCCCCATAATGTAAAACCAAATTGGCCTAGTGATATAAAACAGAGATGATAAAGGCCCTTTCTTCGATCAGTCTTTCCAAATAGCAGCGAAGTGGGGTGGGGGAGGGGTCTTTCAAACTGCAAATCATTCCGCGTGCAATCGCGGTAGTTGGGAGCGCAATTGGTCAAGTGTGGAGGCGACAGATGGTGGCTACGGAGCCATATGATTTTGAAGCACCTAACCATCGTCCTGCCAGTATAGAAAACGAGAGAGCCAGGGCTGACGCGAAGAATCCATCCAGTACTACTCCCTTTCATGCATTACATAAGCCCCTGACTGTCACTGTAAATTTAGCTAATGGCCCGATGAAGATACGCTTACATTGAAATTACTTTCCCACAACGCTCAATCAGCCAGATAAGACAGATTCATCCAACTGAGCTGATTTAGTTAATTTCTTGACAATTTTATTTACTCGAGAACCAAAGACTCACGGGCAGAGGAGTTTGAGTTGCTTGTGAAGCTCTAAATAAGAGACATTTTCAACCCTCCAGCTTTCGAAATCTTTGACGCTGCAAGAGAGAGCCAAAGACGCACTTCAGACTTCAGCTTCCATCCCCCAAAATTGTAAAAAATTTATTTAAAAATTGAAACTCATAATGTCACCAGAACAGTTCAATAACGATGCGCTGTTGAACTCACAGGATTTTTAACTTCCCCCTCATCATTTAACATTTCCATGTTCTACTGGTTAACGAACTCTGCCCAAAATAAATTTTTTTATCCACTTTGAACCCTCTGGCTCATTTTTATAAAAACGTGAAGAGCGTGACGACTTTTATATTTATAAATGTATCATTAAACGTGCGAAGAAATCAGGAATATGTTTTTATTTGCCTAATACTCGTCCGTATACGCAGGGTGGACATATTACACACCAAAATACAACAAAATTCCCCATTAACTAACCTCCAATTTTCCTTCGTCCTAAAGATAAATCATAGTTTGTTTGTTTTTCAATAAATGAGGTTTCTTTCTAATGGCGCAGGACCCAAAATAAAGAAGTTACAAAAACCTAAACATTTCGTTCAAATACTTTGAAATTGCCTAAACAAGCGATCCACACTATTTGAAAAATATCTGGTGCGTTGCAACACAAAACTTTCCTTAGCTCTACAACAATTCACTTTGCACATGGCTAATTCTATTTAATCGATTCATTTATTACTCAGTTAATTTGAACTTGGTCAAACAACACTTTACGACAGCAGGAAGCGGTAGCGCTTACAGTTCCAGATTTTATTATGCTGCTCGTACTCATTGCAGGACCATTATTGAGCGATTGGTACACAGATAATCAATGAGGCTGTAAACACAAATTTTTTGAAGAAGGATAGTAATTACTTTTGCAGAGTTATAGGGAAAAAACTTTTAGAACTGGTATTAAGCGAAACGATGGTAGTTGAAAATCAGGAATTTCTGGAGTGAGCCCCATGTATCTCATGAGCGTTTTTGAAAACTCAATCTTTAGGTATTGGAATGGACTGCATACAAATTTATTTTAACATTCTACAAAAATTCCAGCGGAGTTTATAAGACAAAAACTGCGCTAAAAACGCTTTTCGTCGAAAATTTTGATTATTTATTGTGCTGCTCTCGTCATTTTCCCACGAATGGGAATTTCATGTTATCATTGTCTTATTGAGAGCTATCTATATAAAAAATTTAATCAAAATCGTTAGAGCCGTTTTTGAGAAAAAAAAATTGGTGTTTTAATCACTATGATAACTATAGTTTACTTTCGGTAGATTTTGTCCATACCCTTATTTTGGCGCCCCATGGTAACCTGTAGGCTAGACATCAAGTTTCAGCTGATTTGGTACGGTTGTTTTCTTTAGAAACCGCGCTAAAATCGATTTCGTCTAAAGTTTTGGTAATTTATTGTGCTGCTCTCGTCATTTTCCCATAGATGGGAATTTTATGGTATAGTTGCTATATTTGGAGCTACCAATATAAAAAATTTAATCAAAATCGTTAGAGCCGTTTTTGATAAAACAAATATTTGGTGTTTTGATCACTATGATAACTATAGTTAACTTTCGGTTAATTTTGTTCATACCCTTATTTTGGCGTCCCATGATGACCTGCGGGCGAGATATGAAGTTTGAGCTGATTTGGTACGGTGGTTTTCTCTAAAAATCGTTCACAGACACACATACACACACACAGACACACAGACCATTTTCCCAAATAGTGTTTTTCGGACTCAGGGGGGTCTGAAACGTAAAGATCTGAAGAGAAATCAAAATTTTTTTTTCAGCCGATTACATAACTTTCCTTTCTACTTCGTAGAGCACGGAAAGTAAAAATGCATAGAATGTGAACTGTTTAAGGAAGTGGTTTTTGTCTTTGGACGAACAAATGAGCTCAAATTTGATATTTGACCTGCTGATCAAGTTGTGAAGCCAAAATAAGGAGTACTACGAATGAAGTCAGTTCATAACAACAAACATCAAACATCAGCTGAAGTTCTTCATTGAATAAAGTAACTCTTAGTGTTGCTAAATGTGATGTTTTGCTCGCTTTGTTTACGAATAAATGTCTGAAATTGAAATAAAACAAATTTTTATTTTTTATTTTTTTACTCGCTGTAGGTTGTTAAATCCACCTCCTTCACCCCTCATTAATGTGTATCTCTATAAATGCTCTACCTATTGGCCTCTCTGTAGTGAGTTGGTGATTGCTTCCTTTTTGCCAACGACACTGACTTTCTGGTGTTGGGGCCTTCCTGGGAAGTAGAGTAAGCTGATATGCAAAGCCTCCTGAATAGTTTGAGCGAGTGGCTGTTCGCTAGTTTTCTTACCCTGAAGGTAAGAAAGGTATCACATGCAAAGTGCTGCTGGGTTTGTTGAGGGCCCATTCTTGCTTGAGGTGCTTGCCACTGTGAGACGATCGAAAGAGCGGAGAAGTAGAAGTACTTGGTGTTTGCCATTGATATGGCTTTCCTCTGGAAACACTACATAGCCTACGTTTACACAGGATGCGTAAATGTTTGCACACGTTCCATCAGGTCAGGTCGTCTTTTCAGCCCTAATTCTCTAAGGTAAATAAAACATTTTAATCTCTCTCTCTCTCTCTCTCTCTCTCTCTCTCTCTCTCTCTCTCTCTTCTCTCTCCCTGCTTGGTACCTGGCGCGAATTGGCATCTGACTGGGATGTTGCGCGCACTTTGGCTGGTGTTGGATTTGTTAAGGATAAGCTGAGGTGGTAATGATATGGCGAGCCCAGTAAGCCTTCAGTGTCTGCACAGCTCGATGGACGGACGGGAATTCAGGCAGTGCTTCGACTCCCCCTACTCTTGGGACGTCACTGCTTACTGTGATGAGGTGCACAAGAGGCCGGGATTGTAACATTGTGGAAGATCAATGTCGTATCTGTGGTTACCAGTTGTAATTGCCGAATCATATGGTGCAGGTGTGTCCACGTACTCATGGAGGCTGCGTTAAATATCATGATGCGGTCTGCAAGCAGGTTGCTGGTGCGTTGTCATGACTGGGAAGTGGAGGGAGAACGGCACTACTGGGACCTGACATCATCAATGTTAATCCCGACCAGTCTGAAGTGATTCTCGATGTCCTGGTAGTATCTGGCAACTTGGATATTGCGCTAACTAGCTAAGCCAAACGCTTGTGGAGTAGAGGCAGGTAAGATCGGGGTTGCAGCATTTACTGTGTCTTAGCGCAGCTTGTGGTGCATCTGCTGAGAAGATGCATCGGCTGGGTATGTCAGCAGGCGTTCTGCCAGTACGCTGAAGTACCACCACCTGCCTGTTGCTCGAATCCTTCCATCCCTACAGCCGGCGTAGGGTAGTCTGGGCGCCCTACCCCTTTTCCTTAATTTTATTTATTTAGTTTCTCCTTTTTGGGTGCCACCGTCTCATTTACAGTGAGCTTCGAAAAAAAGTGAATCGGGAAGTTGGAAAATGTCCACGTTAGAGCCGGTAGACTCGATTATTCTGGTTCAGTCAATGACGTAAGACGAGGCGACAAGAGAAGATCGCAGCCGGTCGCCGCCGGACCACTCGATCTCACCGCGTCTCGTGTAGCAGAATCCTGCTCTTCCGGAACAAGTTGGATATGGACCTGCGATCGAAGAGAATTCTGAAACCACGCAATGCGAAGGTAATCGTTCGGATGGAACGCAAATCGCAGCAATTTCCGGCCCAAAGCAACCACTTACCCAGACGCATATATTAATTGAATTAGAGCGTTCGAAGCGCTAGAACTGGTTTTGAGCGAGACGGAAGTCCTCCGCGTAGGCGTAAAATTATTAGAACCCCGCGCTTTGTCCAACGTTCAACGTAATCGCTAAGTACGACACCGTTCTCGCCATACGTATTGAAAGTAAGCTCCATCACCTACTGTGGCGATGCTCTCCCTCAGTCTGTCAGTTAGTGAAAGCAAAAGCGCCGTTCCCGAACTAAAAGCACTCCACGCCAGTACCTCCTGAACCAGTGACGACAAACGACTGTAAACGACACCAAAGTGGCAAACTAAGGCCTCGTGACGGGTTTTCTGAGAGTTTAACTTTCTGTGACGAAAAGAACAATGAAATTATCGTAATCTGTAAATACCCGAAGTATTCTTCAAATCTTTACATTTCTGAATCAGAAATGGTGCGATGCATCACTTTCCTCAACTACATTCAACTTCAGAGACTTTTATCTCTCAATTGAACTTTCGGGAATAAGTTGAAATTGAACCGCGGCCAGAAGATCTATAGTGGCAGTCCTAATGTACACTTAAGCACCATACGCTTCCTAAGAAAAGCCATGAACCTCCTGCAACAATCTTTAGACAATCCGAGCACTTGCAGCGCGAGGTCCAAGATTGGGCAGTATGCTGACAAAACGGCCAGGAGGATGTCTATCTGAATGGTGCATACCCTCTGTCTGTCACATTGAGCATTATTAGCAGGAAGACATAGAGCGTCCAGGTATGCAGGGTGGGTCCCCCACGTGGGTCCTGACAGGGATCGAATCTGGTCAGTGAGGTTTCCACGTTTAGTAATGCCAGGAGCTCGGTCAGGCTACCTCTTGGACAAAGATTACTCCCAAGTACTTACCCGTGGCGCCTGGGGCTACTCTCGTGCCTGCTGCTAACACCATAGGGGAAGGCCTGAGGGATACCGAAGAGCACAAAACGACTACCTGCGTCTTTGCAGACCAGAGTTGGAGGCACCTGTTGTCGCAGAAGCCGCAAGGTCCACTCCAAGGATCTTTACCCCCACAATGACCATTATGTCGTCGACATACGCTCTAGGGTCATACCCAGCGGCTTGTAGGAAGTGGAGCAGCGGGTCGAGGAGAACTGCCCACAGTTCTTCTATACTCAACTCTTGATGAGCCAGCTTTATGTAATAATTATTCTCGCACTAATCATACGTCTACCAGGTTTCTTATTCAAGAAATATAACGAGCAAATCAGCCAACAACTCCTACCCCAACCCTTGTGGTCTGGCAGGTAACTCTAGTCGGAAGCCCTGGACCCTGCACTCCTCCTCCCATTTGCACACCTCTTTACTTAAGTAGCTCTTGATGGTTCCCACGAATGATTCAGGTCTTGCCAGAATCAGGGCAAGATCCATCAGTGTTTCGAATATCATTCCAGAACTCTGCACACGAACCGCTTCCCCCTCCCTAATCCGTGTCCCAATAAATTCTGCGACTAAGTGCTGCCAGTATCGTTGTGCCCAGGAGTGTTACCGTAAAAATCGATTGGAGTAGTAGTTGAAGCCATAAAAATCCCTGAATGTACACTCGGTTGAGGAAAGTTGTGTAGTGCGTCACACTACACAATTTTTCGTTGTACGCCACTCTGATACCCTGTTATGAAATTCATCGTTCCTTCTCGATGTTCGCTCGGTATTTATTGAATTTGTTTCACGTTTCTGTAAACTTTCTATTGGAAATTCAGTCGAAGTCTCGACATTTTGCAGCAATTTTGGAGAGTTACCGCGATTATGAAATTTAGTGGGAATTAATTACGCTGTCCGGAAGGCATAAAAAACTAAACCGACTTCCTCCCCATGTGTGGTAGTTTGGAAGTGGTCGAAGGGAGGGGGTGAATGATGTTGTAACAACTCGCTCCCGATGCTCTTCAAAAATACAACTTTCCTATCCGCAGTCTGCTGCCATAAACGAGTTTCCTGTTTTTGTCTTCAGGAAATCAAATGCAGAAGAAGAAGAAAAAAACCGGGATCGCGCTTGGACTTGCCGAAGGGGTTTCAGTGACCCAGTGAGGAGGAAGGCAACGGTGGAAAGGTTCAGTCATGAATGAGACTCGTCGGTGTGGACTTCTCCTCTTCGTTTGGCTGGTCAACAACTTGAGTCGCGTTGCCTGTCATGAGTTGCCGAGACCGGTCGCGCACTCTCCTTCAGGCTCGTTCGCCGGTTACGTTAAAGTCTCCAGCGATGGCCGATATTTCGGGGCTTTCTCCGGAATAAGGTACGCTCAACCGCCGTTGGGAAGACTGCGATTTAAGGTAAGGAACCGTGCGCGAATACCTACATTGACAATTCTAAAAATCAGTTTTTCATTCAGTTTATCTTGTGAACGTCATTGAACAACAACCGCATAGGTTTCATTAGACTACAATACTGATTTTTGACGTCATACTCTCAAACTTTATAACGAAATAACAACGTCGCCTCAAATTCGTCGAAATTTTGTATAATTTGTGGTGCTGCTCTGTCCATTTTCCCACAAATGGTCGTTTTACGGTAATGTCATATCATGTGGAACTGTCCATACAAAAATATCTGGTGCGTTGCAACACACAACTTTCCTTAGCTCTACGTCAATTCACTTTGTAAATGGCTAATTCTATTTAATCAATTCATTTCTCACTCAGTTAATTTTAACTTGGCCAAATAACGCTTTACGGCAGCAGGAAGCGGTACCGCGTACAGTTCCAGATTTTATTGTGCTGCTCGTACCCTTTTCAGGACCCATATTGAGCAATCGGTACACAGATAATTAATAAAGCTGTAAACACGAATTTTTTGAAGTGGATAGTGGAAAACTGTTAGAACTGGTAGTAAGCGAAACGGGCGTAGTTGAAATTCAGGAATTTCTGGAGTGAGCCCCGTGTATCTCATGAGCGTTTTTAAACACCCACCCTTTAGGTATTGGAATGGACTGCAATACCACTTTTCTTTAACATTCTACTAACATTCCAGCGGAGTTTCTAAGAAAAAAATCGCGCTAAAACTCTTTTCGTCGAAAATTTTGATTATTTATTGTGCTGCTCTCGTCATTTTCCCACGAATGAGAATTTCATGGTATCATTGTCTTATTGAGAGCTATCTATATAAAAAATTTAATCAAAATCGTTAGAGCCGTTTTTGAGAAAAAAAATTTGGTGTTTTAATCACTATGATAACTATAGTTAACTTTCGGTAGATTTTGTCCATACCCTTATTTTGGCGCCCCATGGTAACCTGTAGGCTAGACATCAAGTTTCAGCTGATTTGGTACGGTTGTTTTCTTTAGAAACCGTGCTAAAATCGATTTCGTCTAAAGTTTTGGTCATTTATTGTGCTGCTCTCGTCATTTTCCCATAGATGGGAATTTTATGGTATAGTTGCCATATTTGGAGCTACCAATATAAAAAATTTAATCAAAATCGTTAGAGCTATTTTTGGGGAAAAAAATATTTGGTGTTTTGATCACTATGATAACTATAGTTAACTTTCGGTGGATTTTGTTCATACCCTTATTTTGGCGTCCCATAGTGACTTCCGAGCTAGATATCAAGTTTGAGCTGATTTGGTACAGTGGTTTTCTCCAAAAATCGTTCACAGACACACAGACCATTTTCCCTAATAGTGTTTTTCGGACTCGGGAGGGTCTGAAGAAAACTCAAAATTTTTTTCTCAGCCGATTACATAACTTTCCTTTCTACTTCGTAGAGCAAGGAAAGTAAAAATCAAAATTGATAGAATTCTCTCAATCGTGTTCACAAACTCACAGACACTAAATCTAAGGAAACTAAAACGAGAACACAGAACTTTCCGCAATCCCTTTAAGTTCGATCACCACCTACATATGCGGGCGCTATATCTTCTTTCAACATTTATAGAGAACAAAATGTAGGGACTAGTTAGCTGAGAATACTCCGTAAGTTTGATCGAAATCGTCTGAGCCGTTTTCGAGAAAAGTGGAATACAGATAAATTAATATTCGACAAATCGATACCGAATGATCTTCTTTTCTGAGTTAACTTGGCTTATATCTCCGTTCAACATACATATGCAGAATAAATTATGGATAACAAAATGTGGGTATGGTTGGATAAAAGACACTCTGTAAGATTGATCA
The DNA here is from genome assembly GCA_020466155.1 of Pachypeltis micranthus. NCBI lineage: Eukaryota > Metazoa > Arthropoda > Insecta > Hemiptera > Miridae > Pachypeltis > Pachypeltis micranthus. Next base: position 47,315,134 of record CM035770.1, on the reverse strand, counting down.
CATCTGGTGGAGCAGTTACCCTGGCATTTACGGACATGTTCGAAAATACGTTACTTTCGACACATTTTGATTATTATCTCTGTTCAATGGACGGTCAGAGGAACATTTATTGAGAACAATATGTAGGTATTAACTATTTGATAACATCTCGAAAGTTTGGTGATAATCGTTGAAGCCGTTTTGCCAAAAAGCGTAAAAAAACAATTTTTGCTTCATAGGCCTATATCCACCGTATTTTCAAGGAGATATGTATTGAGAAGAAAAGTTAGGTATTGATTACTAGAACATAATTTGAACGTTTAATCAAAATTGTTAGAGCTAGTTTTTGGTACATTTTCGCCCCCCCCCCCTTTCAATCGGCCAAAAATCGACCATAACTTTATTTTGGTTTCTACAAAAAATAACGAACAAAAAAAAAAAAGAACCAGCTCAATCCCCTGCAAATCGAACTATAGACACTCACACGGGCCACGCGCCGAAATTGGATGTTTAAACTCAGTAGGCCTCAAAACGTAAAGATCTGAAGAAAACCCAATTTTTTTTTTTTGACACGGTTACTATACTTTCCTTTCCCTTTAGGGTAGCGGTAAGTAAAAAGTGGATATTTGGAAATAAAGTAACATACTGTGAGCTACATCACTCAACTGCCCTCAGCTCCACGCACATCCCGCGATTCTCACCACTTTAGCAACTGATATAATCCGTTTTTCAGAACGAAGAGCAGTTTCAATTTTTGGAGTATATCGGGCTGCCCCTAAATACCTTAGACCGTTGATGAACTTTCATCGTATCAGCAACACATTGGATTCAACTTTTTCTTTTTTTTTTAGAAAGCCAGCTTCACATGAAACGGATTTATATACAAACATCGATTCTTACCGAAATTATCGGTAATTTATTGTGCCCCTCTCTTCAGTTTTCCCCACATAAACATATTATGGTACTGTCGTCTTGTTCGGAACTGCCTACACACTAAGTTTAACTAAAACCGTTGCTGCGGTTTCTGATTAAAACAATTTTTTGGCGTTTTGGACCAATTAGAAATTGATTTTTCAAATGATGTTTTTCGGATTCAAAAGACTCTGACACTCTATCTGTCGACCTTTGGGGTGAAGTACTGCAGAAACTCTGCTGACCTTGACACTAAAACGTGATTGAGACAGCTGAACCGAATGCGCTTGATATTCAGCCTGCAGGTTACCATGTGACGCGAGAAATGTACGAGCACATTCGGTCCAAAATTAACTGCAGTTATCGCAGTCATCGAAACAATTATTTTTCTCAAAAACATCTCCAACAACAATCATTAATTTTTTGTACAGACAATTCCGTTATATTCTCATTCGTGAAAAATGACGGGAAGGGCACCATAAAATATCAAAAATTTCAATTTTAGCGGAATTTTTTTCCTCATCAATTTCGTCCAAGTGCTGCTAGAATTCTCAAAAATTAAAATAAGGTGGCAGTCTAATAAACTGCCAATACAACGAGAGTTCAATAACTAGGAGCATCCCCGGAAATGTTACAATTCAAACCAACGCCGATTCACTCGCACTTCTCACAGTTTTTACCCAATAATTCCGAAATAGTCGACACTAACCTTCTCAATAACAACCATGCCGACTCTCATGAGTCAGCTGTGCACTGTGCAAGCAATATTTTGTTTTTCAAAAATGACTTGATTGATTTTGATTAAAGTTCTTGAGTGAAGAGATACAGATGACACTACGATAACGTAAAATTTTCTTACTTTTGTGGCAAACGTTTCGAGGTAAACCTAGTTCAGAGTAGTTTTTGTGTTATAAATCTCGCGTATATGACTTTAGTTCTGAGCAGCGTGTTGGTAGTCAAATGGCCTGTATGGCAGAAGTTTAATGATGGCCATAATATAATCAGGAGCAACCTCAGTAATTCTGCAAAATCCCGTTAACGCAGTGTTTTTTACTAACTTTACAGTAATTTGTAAACAGGAACTTCTCCAAAAAAAATAATGTTGAATTCCTCCCAATTACCTACGCGGGGTTTCAATGAAAACTGTGAAATAGGTAGCAGCAGCTCTCTAGGACGTTAAATAGTTCATAATAACAGACTCGATCGGATTAGTAGCTAAAGCGATAAAAATTGCCGAATGTGTTGCTTCACGCGTCGCTATCGCGTAGGTTGTAGGATAACGTGGCAACCACAAATCATCTCCTTAACGATCGATTTATACGTGAACACGGCTTATTCAATAATCCTGTTGTCAGCAGCCAACTCAATATTCATGTTAATTGCTTAGCCACTTTAAAAAGATTGTTAATTCGATAGTAAATACCAACTTCCGCGTGCGCATCCATTAATCTGGTGTATTTTCACTCATGATGCCATTTGTGATTTTCGTGTTTCTTCGCGTTAAATAAATGAAACTACAGTAATTATCAAATATTTCGATTCGATTACCTAATCTTGGCGCCTGATTGAGAAAGACGGATTAATCATCCACTTTGTCAGGCTTGAAGGATTCCATAAATAATTATGAAGAAGCGAGTTTTCACTTTGGTTATTCCTTTCCCAAATCTCGAGGGACTTTCGACATTCAAGTTTATGCGGAGAAGCGCGAATTGGTTTTTTTTAATTAGTGATGTTGGTTAATAAACCTGTACTTCAGGCTTCCAGAACCTTATAAAGCGCACGATTCGCATGGTCCCTGAAGGTATAGAAAAGACAGCTGTCATAATGCCGTTTGCGTTGTTCGAATTTCCTCAAACGACCTTTGAATTATGTAATTCGGCTCAGACCTTCCAACAGTTTGTCAATGCGTTGCTAGGGGTTTGATCGGTCGCCAAATATTCCAGAGAGGTTCAAGTGATCACTAACCAGTTACCAATTGACTTGGCCGTTGAGCGCATGGTGGATAAGTGGAGAGTCAAAAGGGAGTTCCCCTGCTTTGGGCCAAACTACGTATATAACTTTCTACTGAACAAACACTTGTCACGCTAGACGAATGGGCATTAGATAAATGGCAAGTGAAGTTGCGAATTCTCGTCAAAAGAACGTGACGCGTATGAGTTGTTTCGTAACATCCGTGAACGTCTTGGGAGAAAATGAGTTGAGCCAGACAACTGGACGAACCAGTTCCTTTCAGAACATGGCGACTTCAATACGTTCTTTTAAAGACTTTCCATCCTGCACGTCTTACTCCTCCAACGTCTTACTGATCCACTGAAGTTCCTACAACAGTGACCGGCGGTTGTTTTAAGAGCAGCCAAACCTACCAGCTTTGACTGCTAATAAGCAAGCTCATAACCAGAAAACTAGATTAAGAACTCTTCCCAGGTGGTACGGGATTCCCTAGGGTCATATCTCCGCGTGGTGGCAAATGGGCAGCAGCTCTCTGGGCTCAGTGGGAGAATGGATTAATAACAAGCTTCTGCGCCTCCACAAGTGCATGAGCTCAGCAACCTGCATGACATCCGAGTGATATACCTCTTTCATGAGTGTTCAGGAACAGTCATTTTAATAAGGAAAGAGACCTGTCTTACTACTAGCGTCAATGAATAAAAGTGCGAGCTTTGTTTCAACTTTTCGTGGAATGCGAGGTGGTGATCGACCAAACGAAGTACGTTTAGGCTCTTCAGCCCTTCCACTACCTGGAACTGCCTTCGGTTTTAGGAAATTTGTAGGGCTCTTCAATCTTAACAGTGGTGTTATATACAACTCTCACCAGCTCCAAGGACACTCTGGCCAACAGGTTCTGAAATAGAAATGGATCATGAGTCATTGAAGGCTTATTAGCGATGTAAAAACGAACTCGGCATTGCTGTCATGCACGCCTATCCTGTCCCCAACGTTGATGCTTCTGATTTCACGATCGAAAGGTAGTTTTTTTGCGTTCGAATGGAAACTCTGGATTGAACTTTCAATAACGAAGATGAATAATTATAATAAAAGCAAAAATTACAGTTGAAAAAAAAAACATGACGATGGCCGCACTTCAGAACTCCAGCGAGCGATGAGAAGGCGACCAGCTGAAACGCCGACGATAAAGAACGAGCGGAAACATTTTCAGTTTTCGGCTTCAAAAGATGAAATCGACGCGATAACAAGGCCACGCTCTTCTGCTCTTCGCATTCTTCCTGAATAGTAGGGAGTGCTTAAATCGCTTAAGCCGTTTTATCGACCTCATTGGCAACTCTTTAGACGACGGGGCGGTTAGCATTTCTTTTCTTTTTTTTTTTTTTGCTCTCCATCTTGCGACAGAAGATCGGCGCCTTTTGAAACTCGACGCGCGGTTTCGCGTTGCGCTGTATTCAAATCACGTTCTCACGTAACGTAGTTTAGAAAAGATTACAGGTTGACCAACAATGAGCAGTTGAAAGTGAATGCCTAGATCGTGAAATATGGATGACGAGTTGTTGAATAGTGATTCCTGACAATTGAAGTTTGATTGAACAATTTTGAACCTCAGTAAATATTATGATGTCACGCGGCTCACACACATCGCCAAACTTTTCTCAGCTCAGCGAACGTTCCGGAATTTATTGAGTTGCTCTTACTCACGCTACGACCATTACCGAGTGACCAGTGCACAGGAAATACCTGATACCGTCAACGCGATTTATTTTAGAAGGATTAGTGCCTACTTCAAGAGGTGGTTTGGATTACGGAATTTCTAAGGTTGTCCCTAATTATGCTCATTAAACACCCAGTTTCACGTAATACGTAGGTTATTGGATTACCACTCTACTTTTTCTGAAAGTTCTAGTGTCGTATAATTCGGACTTACAAAGAAAAAGCTGCGTTGAAATCGAAATTTTTAATAATTTTTTGTGCGGCTCTAGTCGTTTTCTCACTAACAAATGCCACGTATGCAACAAATTAATCAAAATCGTTGTAGCCGTTTTTGAGTAACACAGTATTTGGTGTGTCACTTCACGCCACTTTTCTTAGCTCTACGTGAATTCACTGGTTTTCATGGCTTTTCCTGCTACTTCAATTCGTTTGTCGCTCAGTTCTTTTGAACATGGTCAAATATCATTTCACGTTGCTGGAAAGTAATAGTGCCTACGATTCCGGGATTTATTGTGGTGCCACGACCATTATTGTGCAATCAATACACGGAGAACTAATGAGAATGCGGTTTTTTTTTTAAACTGAAGAATAATAGGAAGTGAAACGGCGGGGGTTGAAATTCCGGAATTTCTGAACCTATTCTATATTTATTATGGTCGTTTGATAACGCTCATCGTTTAGGCACTTGAGTGAACGCCAGCAAAAATTTTCTGAACATTCTACTAACATTCGAGCGGAGTTAAGCGGAAAATACTGAGCTGAAATCGATGTTGGTCGAAATGTTTGGTAATTGTGCAGCTCTCCCTATTAATCCGCCAATAAGAGTTTTATGGTATTGTATCATTTGGAGCTGTATAAACAATTTAACAAAATCGCCGTTTTTGAGGAAAATACTTTGATCGCAATGATAACTATAGTTAGTTTTGGCTGGGTTTTGCTCGTACCCCGCGGGTACACAGGCACACAGATGTTTTTTCCCAAACAGTGTTTTTCGTATTTGGCTCCTGAAATCTAAACATCTGAAGAAACGTCAAAATTTTTATTGCAACCGATCGCATATTACTTTCCGCTACCCGAAGGGAAGGGAAGTATAGTAATCGGCCCAAAAAAAAATTTGGGTTTTCTTCAGATCTTTACGTTTCAGACCCTACTGAGTCTAAAAAACTTAATTTCGGCGCGTGGTCCGTCTGTGTGTGTGTGTGTGTGTCTGTAGTTCGATTTGCGGAAGAACGGCTGATCCGATTGAGCTGGTTCTTTTTTGTTTTGCTCGTTATTTTTTGTAGACACCAAAATAAGGTTATGGACGATTTCGACCGATGGGAAGGGGGGTGGGGGACAAAAATGTACCAAAAACTAGGGTTTTTCGCATTTTTCTCGAAAACGGCTCTAACGATTTTGATTAAACTTTCACATTATTTTCTACTAATTAATACCTAACTTTTCTTCTCCATACATATCTCCATGAAAATACGGTGAACGGAGATTTGGCCCCTGAAGCAAAAATAGGTTTTTTACGCTTTTTGGCGAAACGGCTTCAACGATTATCACCAAACTTTAGAGATGTTTTTGAATAGTTAATACCTACATATTGTTCTCAATAAATGTACCTCTGACAATCTATTGAACAGAGATAAAAATCAAAATGTGTCGAAAATAACGTTTTTTCGAAGTGTCTTTTAGTCACCCATACCCACATTTCGTTGTCTATAATTATTTCTGTATATATATATGTTGAACGGAGATATAAGCCAAGTTAACTCAGAAAAGGAGATTTGTCGAATATTAATTTATCGGTATTCCAATTATGTCAAAAACGGCTCTAACGATTTCGATCAAACTTACGGAGTACTCTCAGCTAACTATTCCGTACATTTAGTTCTCCATAAATGTTTCGGTAGAAACGCGTTGAACGAAGATATAACGCCCGCATATGTAGGTGGTGTTCGAACTTAAAGGGGTGGAGGAAAGTAGTGTGTTGCTACGCACCAGATATTTTCCTTATATTACACGTGGCCAAGGAAAGTAAAAATGTGGGCTCGCCATATAACTTTCCTCAAACCTACGTGCATCTGCCCCTCAGTGACATTCTCCTGGATAATGCTCATCCTACATGTCCGCTCTATCCCTTGCGTTCTCATTGAATGCGAGGACACTTTCGCTTGAATACTATTACATTCTCCAGCGGACCTGGGAACAGCAGGCCCCTTCTGCCTTCATCTGGACTGGACGTCGTGGAGGAGCTTGGTTTTTTGGTTGGCTGAGACGGAATTTTTGTGCAACGCACTAACGCGCTAACTCGACCTCCTGATGACTAATGTTTATTTATTTATTTATCAGCAATCCCTTCACGTAAAACCCTTCGAGCTGGTCCAACGAGTCGCTTCCCGATCCTCCATCTAGCCCGTGTTTTAAAAAAACTAAGATCACGAGGTTGAACTCTCAACTTACATTCATTCCCAATAATTTACGTAATTATAGAAGCCCCGTTCTGCCACGAGTTCATAAGAAAAGTAGATTGGTTAAGTAAACCACAGGGTATTTTCAAATAGCCAATGCCTATTTATTGTTCCCCAAATAATATTCCTCTGTCAGCCGTTGAACGGAGATGACCAAAATGTGTGGGAAAATCGCACACTTTTGAAGTTCCATAGTAAAGACCCGACTAATTTTGATCATCGTGACAGTCATCTTCTTCTTTGCTTGTCCAGATCAACCGTTTAAACTTTGTATTTCCAGTATTAAGCCGCTTTGTCATAACATGCTAAAATATCTTCATATGTGCAGAGTGATGTTAGCAAGTCACATCGTAGAAGATGATCGTAATCTTGCTCTAGCCCACAGTCACAGGTTGTATCTTCTTGAGTGTAGCCCCACTTAACCAGATTAGTTTTGCACCTGGTTACTTTTGTAAGAAGTCGGTTTAGTGATTTCCAGGTGGTAAAGGGAAGTTCAAAGCCACCGCTTGGGTCTTCTTTTAGTTCCAGTATTGGAGTCTGTAATTTCTCTTGCCACAAGTTTAGCCTTCTTTGTTCTGGAATCAAGCTTAAAGGATCTGTCGATTTAATAAAACCTTTCCTGGATCTAAGTCTTGTTCGTTGATGTTGGTGATTGAACAGAGGATGTCTTGGATCGCTGGATTGTTTTTTCCGCTCTATTTCAGATGCAACTGTTCGTCGAATAGGTGGGGGATTCACCTACAATTGGGTAAATTTTTTCGGTTGGTGTAGGTCTAAGGCATCCTGTAATGATTCTCCCTGTTTCATTAAACGCTATGTCGACTTGTTTTGCATAGACTGACTTATTCCAGACTGGGGCTGCGTATTCTGCTGCAAAGAGAGGGACAATGCCATCGCTGATGTACGTTGTACGTGAGGCTGAGCTCCCCAAGTTGTTCCTATTAGTTTCCGTATTATATTGTTTCTAGCAGTTGCTTTCAGCTTTGTATCATGACAGTGAGCTTTGTAGGAGAGTGTTCGGTCTAATTTAACACCAAGGTATTTTGGCGTACTGCAGTGCTCAAGCTCCTGTTGTCTCCATGTCATTTTAAGTTTCCTCCAGGCTTCTTTGTTCCTCCTTAATCGCAAATATTTTTGTCGAACGGAGATGTAAGCCACGATACATCGGAAAACGAGCTTTGCCGAAACGATGCTGCTTTCACAACGTTAAACTTAAGATACACCGCCCGTATACACATATGTGTTCATAGTGAATTGAGTGTTGCTATTACAAACATTTTCAGTGCTGGCACAACGGGAAGCCCTGAAGGGGCTGTGATCGACTGAGCCTAGGAATCCTCCTTCCAAAAGTCGAGCAATCAATAAATTTCGGCATTCACTTTGTCACCTAAGACACGTTTCTTCATAACTTGTGAAGGAGGGGGGGGGGGAGAATTAACGGTTATTTTAGTTGTTTCTGGGTCGTTATCGTTATTATGTTTATGGGTGCAACCAGGAATGGGGAAATTTGAGAAAAAAGGGTAATCAATCTTTTTTTTAATATAACTAAGCCAATAAACGCTCTTCACTGCCTGTTTGGAAATAATTTTGTATCAGCGTAACCTGTAGCAACCGAATTTGATTTCTCGGTGAAATACAAATTCCAATTAGCCTCGAAGAAATTCACCGTCCTAGGTTTATACTGCGCCTAGCCCCAATCTTGTTAATCTCGACAGAACGAAGTCGAAATAGAGGTAGCTTCAAACGGCACCTCGATGGATTATCTTTGAGATTCTTTCACGAAAAGTCGGTTTCCGAAATTCAACCCACGTGTCACGGCGGAAGTATCAGGTTCAATTCAGCTTTTTCCCGCAGTCGCGACTTCGCGTTAAAATCCCATTCTCGTTGCCAATCTTTGTGAAATCGTGGGATGCTAATCAGTCACCCACAATATACTATAGCGAGGGGTTATGTTAAACGAACAATCGCACGGAAGCGCAACACGCAACAGACAGAATGCCCCCCTATCACCTGAAGGGGCCAAGTGAACTGAGAATTTCCCTTCGACAGTGGAATCCCCAGATGCCACAACATTCCTTTCTAGTTCGTAGGGCTAAGAGAATATTTCCTGCAATAGAGGCCATTGGTGGGTTACTTCTGGTTATCTTAAGACCAACGCCATTTTTATGAAAACGCTGAATAAATTATAAAAACCTGTAACAATATCGACTTTTTTCATCGTTTTTGTCTACCATGAAATTATTATCTGTAGGAAAATGACTGCTTCATTGAGCAGCACAATAATTTATCTAATGTTTCGTAAAAAAATCGATTTTAGTGCCTTTTTTTCCTTGCAAATCCTGTTGTTTATCTGACACTGGCGTTCCCAGAAAAATCACAGCGAAAATGAATATAATTAGTTCACAAAATATTCTTGTCTGTGCCTATGATTTGCGTGTACAAACGTAAAAATATCTGGTGCGTAGCAACACACAACTTTCCGCCACCCCTTTAAGTTCGAACACCAACAACATATGCGGGTGCTATATCTTCGTTCAACGCATTTCTACAGAAACATTTATTCAGAACTAAATGTAGGGACTCGTTAGTTGAAAGTACTCCGAAAGTTTGATCGAAATCGTTAGAGCCGTTTTTGAGAAAATTGGAATTCCGATAAATCAATATTCGACAAATCTCCTTTTCTGAGTTAACTTGGCTTATATCTCCGTTCAACATATATATACAGAAATAATTATAGAGAATGAAATGTTGGTATGGGTGACTTAAAGACACTCCATTAGAATTTATCACATCTGGTCAGAAGTTACCCTGGAATTTACGGAAATGTTCGAAAAAACGTTATTTTCGACACATTTTCATTTTTATCTCTGTTCAATGGAGTGTCAGAGGAACATTTATTGAGAACAATATGTAGGTATAAACTATTTAAAAACATCCTGTGAGTTTGGTGAAAATCGCTTGAGTCGTTTTGCCAAAAAGCGTAAAAAACCTATTTTTGCTTCATAGGCCTATATCTCCGTTCACCGTATTTTCATGGAGATATGTATAGAAGAAAAGTTAGATATTGATTGGTAGGAGATAATTTGAAAGTTTAATCAAAATCGTTAGAGCCGTTTTTGAGAAAAATGCGAAAAACCCTAGTTTTGGTACATTTTCGTCCCCACCCCCTTCCCATCAGCCGAAATCGTCCATAACCTTATTTTGGTGTCTACAAAAAATAACGAACAAAACAAAAGAACCAGCTCAATCGGATCAGCCGTTCTCCCGCAAATCAAACTACAGACACACACACACACAAACATACACAGACATACACACAGACAGACATACACACAGACATACACACAGACATACACACGGACCTCTCTCCGAAATTAGGTTTTTTAGACTCAGTAGGGTCTGAAACGTAAAGATCTGAAGAAAACCCAACTTTTTTTTTTGGGCCGATTACTATACTTTCCTTCCCTTCGGGTAGCGGAAAGTAATTAGATTTAGTATCAACTAATGAGGGAAACAAATATCGCTATGAAACTGTGTGGACGAGGTTCTTAATTATTGACATTTTATGTCTTTACTTTGCTACATAAACTCGAAAATGTAATGCCGGAGATGGTACGGAGAAGCGTCACGAAATTTTTAACCCGAGTTGCAAGCAACAGCCCCTGTCGCCTAATGGATAAGGCATCGGTCTCCTAAACCTGGGATTGTGGGTTCAAGTCCCACTAGGGTTACGATAATTTTTTATTTTTGACATTTTACAATTTTACATTACAAAAGTGTAACGCTTGGTAACGTGTGTTACAAAATGTAACGCTTGGTAACATACACACTTTTAATAACCTCAGTGACCAAGTGATGATGTTAATTGCAATTGGCGCGGCCATTATATCGAAACCATCAACGAGCACAATCAAACGTAACAAAAATAAATAAAAGACATAAAATGTTCCTTGTGGTTGCGTACTTGTACGAAAGCTGTACCCACCGTTTGTGTTTCTCAAAATTCACTCAGAAGTGAGAGTCGTGAAAGTTTGCAGAAAAGTAGACGTTGATTGTGTAGCAGCGCCTTGTGTGAGGAAATGTAGTTCCTAGAGCTGCCTAACTGGAAGTTTTAATTAGTTAACTTTCTTAAGTTAAAAACCCATTTTACGCTTATTTACCCATAGGCCTTGTATATTGTTGTCAAATACACCGAAAACTTGGCACAGACCAGAATTAAATTCCTGAGAAGAGCAGAAATTCCAGCTTTCTAGAGAGGGTCACAAACCCTTTGATTAGGTTCGAATATAAAAGCTATACAAGTGGTGGTGCATGCCCCAAAAAAGCTAGCATCTGCAGCTTGACAGCAATTGGAAGTTGAAGGTTATGCGAGATGGCTCACCTTCAGTTCCCCCCATAGACTCAAAGTTTTCCTTGAAAACTGCTCTAACGATTTTGATTTCGATATAGTTTGAGGGGCTCTTGGAGAAGATATTAGACCACCTAATCGACTCACTGAGTTCATTTAGCAGTCGACGTATCTCACAAACTAAACGAACGACTAGGATTTTTTCGTTTCACTTTCCTTAGTTTATCTCTGTTCAACGACTGCCAGAGGTTTCACCAATTTTACGGTGATGGCATAAGCTTTACAACGAACTAACAAAAAAATACATTTTTCGTACTGTAGGCGTTGGAAGTTGTTGAATTGCAACAAATACCCCATCTCCAAAGGAAACCCTTGCGCGGTGTGGGGGAGTATCATATTCAAATAAAATATTGCTATGGTTATTGACGTAGTATAGTATAGGTATTGGTAGAAAAAACAAACAGAAACAAAACGACACACCCGGAAATATAACTGCTTCTCATTGCCAAATACCAGCCCACCTGGACAATGTTGATCAAGGAGGGTAAGACCCTTTATGTCCAGAGTTTAAATTGTAATGGTGAAATGTTTCATCTTTTTTTTTCTTCGGTTAATTAGTTAGTTAATAGATTTCTTAAGTTAAAATCCCATTTTACGCTTATTTACCCTTGGGCCTTGTAAATTGTGTTCAAATACACCGAAAACTTGACATAGACCAGAATTAAATTCCTGAATTCAAACCATTTCGAAACAATAAACACGAATCTTTCAAGAAAAATCATGTTGATAGTTTCATAAATCAATTATCTACCGAATACTGAATATTGGCATCAATAGGAGCAACTCAATGAACGTTAAGCCCCAACAGCTTCCATGTGGAATATAGAGTTAACTTCTACCTAGTTGAAGTTTATTAGTTGCTAAAGGAATATTAGCCCCGCGAGGAAAGTTGCGTGACGGTGTTAACGCTTTGAAGATAAGACCTTCTCTTAGAATCGTTTAAATTAGTTATAACAGTGACGAAATGACGGTGTGAATAAACAATAACGGGAATAATATGTACATGCATAAAATTATAACCCCTCTCTCTGCACGAGGTTTGTTGCTATGAGAGTACTTGCATAGTCCTAATCCTTCCCTTTCCTTGCATATAGGAAACGAACTCAGGCACTCTCTCCGTCCCTCCCTGTCATCTCTCTCTCTCTCTCTCTCTCTCTCTCTTTCTGCCGCCCCCCCCTTCTTCCTCTCAACTAGAAAAAGAAGAAAGTTATGCTTCTGAGATACGACAAGTTGCTTGCCAAAGTGGATTGTAACAGCATACAATTCGATGGACTTTTTGATGGATAGAGAGTGAGAAGCTGGAAATACTTTGCGAAGCCCTACGTTTAGGGATAATATTGAGAAGCAACTTGTCGCGGGATATGTATGCAAAGTATGAAAGGATGTAATGCAATATTTAAGAGCTTATACCAATTTATCCCCCACAACGATTGATTTCCCGACCAATATTTGCACAAAGTGCGGCGATAAGTTTTGTTCTGCGATGTTGAAAATGTATGATCACGTAACATCAGGCTACAACAAGCTAGGATGGTTAAAAATAAAAGTTAGGAAGAAACTTGCTGAAGCAACGATGATCTTTAAACTTTTGAAGGTTCGCAATCAAAACTCTTTACCTTTTTGAGAAAATTACTTGGATATCTGATGTTCACAATAGGGCCGCGAGAAATGTTAATAAAATCATGCAAACACCTTAACATAGAAGCCATTGGGTACGAGCGACCTTCTTTATTCGAGACACCATAATTGATAATGAATACGTTATGTTTATTATCAGTGAAGGGACCGACACCTTTAGGAATAAATATAAAAAACTATTATTAGATGACTATAAGTAATTTAAAAAAAAAGAGGAAATACATTTTGTACAGTATTAACACACACGCTACTATCAGGATAGAAACTTATGATTTTTTATTTATTTAGTAAGAAATATTTATGTTGCGGATAAAGATTGAGGAGAATAAACTTTTTTGTGTCTCCAGGGGGAATTGAGGCCTTACGGCTCTAATTCTCCCAGGTAAATAAATAAAACACCTCTCCCTCTCTCTCTCTCGCTCTCTCTCCACATTGCGTGTTTTTACTATTTGTTTCCTTAAAGTATAGTAACTGTGGGACTACCCTAAAGAGCTCTAACGCTTAAGTCAGACCTATTGAGAAAAAAAATTGTGTTCTATATTTTTGCCTAATTCGAATAAACAGCAAAAGGGACCCATCATCTAAATAATTTATAATAGTATTATTCAATTTACAAACTGCATCATGACGGTAAACTATAGTATTCGACGAATTTTAGTCATTTCAACTCCGATTTGAGTTAATGATCGTGAAACCGTCTGATTTCAATCATTTCCTTCCACAGCCACCTGTCCCCATCAAGCCCAAAATCGGAATTCAAAATGCGGTCATCGAAGGGCCCGACTGTACGCAAATCAACTATTTACAGCCCCTCGGCAACACTCGCATCGTCACTGGGGCGGAGGACTGTTTGTTTTTGAATGTGTACACCCACGACGTGAGTATAAAACCCAGAAGTATTTAGTTATATTGTATTAGAATTATTTTTATTTTAAGACAGGGTATCAGTAGGAATGTTGGAGATCTGCTAGCAATCACATTCGCGGCAAGTCTGTTTGACTCCGATTTTTGGGATTTTCGCTGTTGGGCGGCTTTCCCTACATGACCTTCGAACTTTTAACAACCAAGCCCCCGTTTTTTCTTTGGGATTCTGCACTGAGGAAACGCGCTTCTAAGTCACCAAATAGTGTTTAGGCATGTTAAGCACTCGCAGCGTTTCTACTCTACCCATGGGATACTAATAAACAGGGAGGGGAAGGAAATAGGTAGAGAGGAAAAGTGCAAAATGCGCGCTGAGCCCAGTTCATCTGGAACTCGGTTTCGACTGCTCTCCTCACTCATCAACATTCTCTTCCCCCAACAGGCAACCTTCCTTGGCATCCATTGCAATCACGCCAAAAAAGTTTTATTAAAACGTTTTCCCGATTTGAACGTACATACCTCTAGTATTGTCCGCTAAGACGCCTATACGCGTTATGAAATAAACCAGAGTTGTGAATAATTGCCTTGTTGATACTTGCCTAAGGAGGAATTATACAGAAAAGATGTGAAATCAGTTAGACAAAGAGACGATACTAACAGCGTTTGATTTCGACATGGGAAGTTCCATATCTGTCTACAATGCTCAGATTTTAAGTATATCAACTACTTTTTGTATTGCAGGTCCTCGGCCGAGCTCCGGTGATGTTATGGATACCATTCGGAATATGGAGGTTTAGCTCCGGGTCTCAAAGAAATTTCGGACCGGATTTTATTATGAACGAAGATGTCGTTTTGGTGACGATGAATTATCGACTAGGGCCTCTTGGTGAGTAAAACGTTTAAGTGAGGTATTCGCGTCGAATGTGTGATTGGATGTACTCACGATGATTTCATGCTGTTTTATTCGCCCCAGGATTCGCCAGCCTCGGAAACCGAATTTTACCCGGTAACATGGGAATCAAAGACCAAGAGGAAGCAATTAGGTGAGTAACCCAGATATTGTCACGTGTCAAATACGATCTCACGTCCAGGAGGAGGCAACTGTGTGCCTCTTGTGATACTGCTGCTCTGTGAGGTCTTACAAACATTGGTCTTAACTCCTCCTAATCTAGAAGGTGAAGAGAGTAGAGGTCAGTCATCAGACATCATGCGTATGAGCACGTTGTATAGCGCTGAAGTGCCTGGTATTGTAATACCGTTGTATGTTCTCGGCAATTCTCATCACACAGAGAAGCAACAACCAGCACGACAGCGATAACTAGCAGACGCTTCAACCACCTAATGGTCAACAACTTAAAGCTTGTAACTGTAAAGGCACTCGCAATTATCAGCAAACTGGCAGATTCAAGAGGAACACATCGGGGATAAGTCTACGCAACCTCTGGCTTCTTCTGTAGGAGGCAGAGAAGGTGCTGATAAACAGAGAGGAAGTGTGGGCCAATGCTCTTCAAGTGCAGCAGTACTGCCAAAGAAAGGCACTGCGGATGGTTTGCATAGTATCGGAGCCTGGACGTCTGACTAGACTGTACTGTGCCTTCAAAGCGCCGGAGGTTGTATTTAAGAAGTGCATAGGTGCTGGCTAGAAGTAGAGCGCCTTTGATTACTCCAGGCTTGGCAGTGTCGATGGGAGGTGGACTACTCGTTAATTGCTCAGATTTGCCCTTGAGCAGAGCGTGGGGCACAGAGTGGTAAATTATTACCTCGCCCAGTGTCTGATGGGTCATGGAAACTTCTGAAGCTACTTCCATAAAACTGGCACTAAGGAGAATCCCTTTTGCACGATCTTTGCGTGTCAATTCACACGAATACTTACGTTCCAGGTGGGTCAAAAGGAACATCGCAGCTTTTGGAGGAGATCCTGATCAGATAACGCTTTTTGGACAAAGTGCCGGAGCAGTATCGACGTTGTTCCATTTGAAAGGGCGGATGGGAGGTAACTACTATTAGATATAATTAAAATCATTATTGTTTAGATTTTTCAAGCAATTGAGGACTGATCGACGGCCATCTAGAAGTGATAAAACCACCCTTCATAGCCTAAGATCTATCAAATGCTATGCAATCTGTAGAAGTAATTTTGTTTACTTATTTCTAAATTGAGGCCCAGGCCAATTAAAATTTAATTAAATGGCACAGTTAATGAGTACCATGAAGTGTAGGAAAAAACTGTTGCACTCAGAATAAACTAACTGAAAGAGGAAATGTATGTCCGACGCGTAGACTGAGAACACTTTCACTACAAGATCGCGTCAGGGTTTTTTGAAATTATAGCTTCCAGTTAACGAAGAAATCGATTGAAGAGAGCGGAGCATTTGAAATGGTAGCCGTCGGGAGCAAATGACCCACCAACGAGTGAAGGAGAACGGGCAGAGTGCCGTAGAACATGAACATTAATTTAACAGTGAGGTCAGCCATACAGGGGTGCAGTAGGCGGCAAACCTCGAAAGGAAATTATAGTTCACATTACAGGAGGGAACGCCTGCTCGCCACGTATCGAAGGAATCTATTGTTCACTCTTTCCCGCACGTAATAGTGCGCAGAACACCTGGCGCAATGAAAACAGGGAGTTGGATGATGTAGCAAAAGCTGCAGACTCTTCGCAAGCGTCAACAGAAAGACCTGAAGAAATTGCATGCTGTGGAGATCCTTCCAGTCATAGCTTCCAGCCCCAGGTTCTTTCAGATGATGTAACAAGAGTTGCGTGCTGCTCTCAAGCACCAAGAGAAGTGAGGGTTTTCACATCATGAACATTCTTCCAGTTCTTTCGTACTCCAAAAATTGGAAGTACCAAGAAGAGAAAGTAGGCTGTGGAAGTAGAACTCCTCCTGAAAGCTTCATCGTCGTCTAATTTGCTGGTTTATCTGCAGCCAGAGAATAGAGGAGCAATAGATTTTCCGGGTCCTGCATCATCAAAACCCTAATTAACAAATCCAAGCACTCCATAGGGCTGGGTGAGCAGCATTGTTGAAGGTGTTCAAAATTGGGCGCATGTGGATTGTGAGAAGCCCCAAATAACACTAACCGAATAACAGTGCAGCGAACTGGGCTCTGAGCAGCCCCCAGAATAACCTCCCCGTTTTAATCTCACGGCTATACTGCTTCTCCTTTTCAGGGCTCGTTCACAGGGGGATAGCGCAAAGTGGGAGTACTCTGAGCCCCTGGGCTTACGGCCCTCCTCATTTGATCCGAAGATCGACGGTTAACTTAGCTACCGTTGTAGGGTGCAACTTCTTTACATCCGACATCGACATTCTCAACTGCCTACGAGGAAAGAGCGCGGAAGAGTTGGTTGGATCCGTACCTCGCGTATCTTTGTTCGCAGTGGTAAGAGACAACGCAGTTGAACCATCCATTTTATAAGAGCGATATAACAAAAACAATGTCCACACTTCATTTTAATGTTGACTACGCATGTTTCAAGTAAGGGTTCAATTTGTACAAATCAACAGGTGAACAACCAAGATTTCCCCGCTTTCAGGCCTGTGATTGAACCCGGAGGCCCGATTCCAGTAGATCCGTGGTACGCCAAGCCGTCTCATCACCCGATAATGATTGGGCAAACGTCGTACGAAGCGGGGTTCTTCATTGCAGGACTAGGTATTTGTCTGTAATATTATATTTCTGTTAGCTTTGGTGTTCTGCCGTGGTTATAAACCAGCGTTCAAATTCTCTGGGGAAACACTTGTTCGTTCATTGCAACCCCCCCCCCCCCTGGAAACTGTTCATTGGGCAGTTCAACGCTCAACTTGGATTATTCCTTTGCCCCGTGGAAAGGGCTTGTAACAAACAAGATTCTCTCACCCCTCTACTCCCATCATCGCTACGCCTCCTGCAAGGTTTTCATCGCACGGACCGATATCTACCAAACAAGTTACTCTTCGCTCCCCCTAAGCTCTCAGTCATATTGCCCTACGATAATTTTCATTAGATATGATACCTCAAATACAGTTTCGCGTGTGAATAAAAACTATTTCCATAACTATACCTATGCTCAAATCATTTCATATCTCCGGAAAAATGCCTTCCATTTTGCTTAATTCAATCGACTCAACTCTCTTTTGAGCTCAACAGCACATATCACAGGTGCATCTGCGCTGATGGTAAACCCCAGCAATCGAGCGTCGAGGGCGATGCCAAAATCGCCAAAAACATTAAATTTTGTATCCAATTTTGACGGGACGTTTCTGTTGTTATTGTTCCAGGGAGGTTCAGACGGCTGGCTCATAAACTACTGAGGTTGGCCTTCAATTATTTCGCTCCAAAAATATTTCTCTACGAAAGTACAGCTCCGAATCGTGACGTCATATCGAACAGAATTTGGAATTATTACTTGGACAATTTACCATCAACTATGAGAGAGGTTAAACGAATCGTAGCGGTAAATACCCGAATAAATAATAAATTACGATAACGTGAACAAATAAATTACTCAAATTAGCCGCAATGGGTACTTCATGTTTTACATTGAAATAAATCGCTAGTAAATTGAAAATAAATATTTTTCAGGCAACAACCGACGCGTGGTACACGTTTCCGATTCATTTAGAAAAAATACGACATCGTGGGCCGCTTTTATCGTTCGTCTTCGACTACGTCGGATTTACAACGTTATTTGACTTGCAAGGCGCCAGGGATTTACGTTACGGTAATTAACAACAATTACTGTTCTTATTACATCTTGAAACTAAGGAATAATCACTTAAGTCGGCTTCGGACATGATTTTGTGCGGTGCATCACACAACCTTCCTCAGCCTTACAGTAGATTCTTGCTACTAGTCCCATCTATTTTTCACAGAATTCAGTAACTTGTAAAACGAAGCTCAACGTTCAAAGTAGAACTTGGTTTCGACTGAAGTTCTGGAATTTATTGAGCCGCTGCTACTTATTCCATAATGCTAATTGAAAACCCGACTCATAGGCAATTGATAGGACTACCAATATGATTTTTTCGGCGCAGTTGGCGTCTACAGTTCTGGAATTATAAAGGAAACACTGCGGAAACAAAATCGGCCGAAATACCGACGTAGGTTCGGATTTTGGAATTGCTAAGGGGTCTCTTGGTTATTTAATGATTATTATTGAACTAACCTCGTTGGACTACCAGGTTGAAATAACACAGGAGAATCAAACACAACTTTTCTTCTACCTACAGCAACACCGAATATATTGTCATCAAAAATATATCTATCTTTTAAGTTCGGCTAATTAACGAGCTTCAACATGTGCTGTAGTTGTGGAAGCTCGAGTGCTTCAAAGCAGCAGACTATTAACGCAAATCGCGCAATTTGGGGAACTTCTTAAGATTTAATTTAATATTTCTGCTTTAAGCTACTTCTGACCCCCGAAATTCGAAACGCACGCCTGAAATTTCGTATTTTTCCAGGGCCCGGTCACATAGACGACGTCCCGTACTTATTTCGAATGCCCGTGTTGGACATAATGAGAAGAGGTTCGCCCAGCGATCGACGCAAATCCAGAGAAATGGTGAAAATGTGGACAGACTTCGCCAAAGGGCTGTGAGTACAAGCCCTCAGCATGTTGACGTTTAACGCAGTTCTTGGTTAAAATGAAGACTTAACTCAACCGGTTCATTTGAATGGACGGCCAAAATGTACCTAAAGAAGGGGTTTTCTTTTTTTGAGAACGACACTAACGATTTCGATCATATTTTCTAAATAAATTCGACTAATCAGTGCCTAACTTGAATGCATCAAGTAGTTCGTAATACTGTCAACACGATTTTTTTGAAAAGAACCGTGTTTTCTGAGTTGGAAGAAACAACTGTAACAAATGATACTAAGTGAAACGACGGTGGTTTGAATTACCGAATTTCTCGGGTTGCTCCTAATTATTTAATAAGCGTTAATAAACTCTCATCGTATACGGGGTGTATAGGAGTATCTTAAGGAGAACCTTAATTATTCTAAGAATGTCAGTATCTTTCGAGCGTCAGAGCCATTCTTGAAGAAAAAAAAAGAGTGGAGTTTTAATCGCTATTTAGACCGATTGTGTTCGCAACTTTAAATGTGGTGTCTCATAGTGATTTATAGTATGAAAATGAAACTTGATCCGTTTTCGTTCAATCGTTCCTCCTCACAGACGCACAGGCCATTTTCTCAAACGGTTTCTCGTGCTCAGAGGCCCTTAAAACCCTCAAATATCAGAAGAAAACTCGAAATGTTAGTAGGGTAAATATGGGCAGTCCGGTGCAGGGCCTCGTGAAAGTAACTTAAACTGGTGAGGGGGAAACACCATTATGGAAGAGGTGAAGGATAGCCTGAATGAAACATTTCTTTTTGCTGGGGGAGGGTGGAAGGAAAACCTAAATGAAATATTCCGATTTGGTGGAGAAGGGGAAAGATGACCTGGATGAAACTTTATTTTATGGATGCAGCGGAGTGAAGAATGCCTCAATGAAACATTCCCTTTTCATGAAACGGTCCTTCTTGGAAGGGGCAACGTGTTCCCCCACCCAACACGCAAATGATTCACAAACTGTTACACGACGCTGTTTTATGATGTCACGAAAGATTTTGCAGCAATTCGACTTCCAAAAATAAAAATTGTTGTATTTATCGCAATGAAATTGCGTTATGTCATGAAATTGGACATCATCGTAAAATGGCATTGTACAACAATTGGGGCTCAAGAAGCAGATTTCCCCTTCCACCTTGTCAGGTCATTTCCTCCTTCGTAGGGGCTTCGGAAAGTGAAAGGTAATTCGATATATTATTGGGACAGGTCACTAAAAATGAAGGAGCTCCGATTGAAGAAGAGCTTTTCAAGTTGAGCACGATTTGGCAAAATTAATGTAGGCCGTGGAGTTTCGTCCCAGAGCTGGCAGGTGCGGCAGCATTTACGAGTTGAGGAAGACATCATCTTAATTAAAATGTTAAAAACTACAGTGTTTCAAGACAAACATTATTTTAGTATCACCCTTTCACAAGTTGAGTGTCAACATTTCATTCGAGTTGAGATAAGACAAATCGCTGAAAACCGCAATGGGGTCGAGCATAAAACATTGCATTTGGGCATCTGACTGTAACGAGTATGAGCGAAATACGAAATAATAAAATTGGCATTAATCGATACTATCAACTATTGATGTATCACATTAGTTGCTGACGTCACCTTTCTCCCCCTTAATAACTGATTTGTAACACTGACTAATCCAGACCGAGGTGGGCGCCCTGCAGTGGTACACCGATGGTTCAGTCATGGGAGGCAGAGCTGGACTGGGCATTGCTGGGCCCAACTACAGTCTGGCTAAGCCGCTGGGAGAGTATGCCACGATATTTCAAGCTGAAATCCTAGCTATAAAGATCTGCGCGGAAGAGATCCTGTCTA
The DNA here is from genome assembly GCA_020466155.1 of Pachypeltis micranthus. Taxonomy (NCBI): domain Eukaryota; kingdom Metazoa; phylum Arthropoda; class Insecta; order Hemiptera; family Miridae; genus Pachypeltis; species Pachypeltis micranthus. The sequence goes on along the minus strand of CM035770.1, from coordinate 47,293,812 downwards.
AAGGACTCAAGGGCAAGCAGATCTACATACTCTCAGACAGCCAGGCTGCATTAAAGGCCATTGCAGCCTACAGCTTCAGGTCCAGGCTGGCATGGGAATGCCTTCATGCGCACAAGCAGCTCAGCGCCCACAATAGGCTTTCCCTCATCTGGGTGCCGGCTCACAGGGGGCATGAGGGCAATGAAAAGGCTGACCACCTTGCGAAGAATGGCACAGAAACCCTACCTATTGGGCCTGAACCTCACGTAGGTATGCCTAAAAGTCACCTGAACCGTTTGTTGGCCCAATGGGAGATACAGGAAAATAGCGTCCATTGGCTTCACCAGCCACGACTTAGACAATCGAAAAGGCTTGTTACGCCTTCTAGTCGAAGGGCAAAGGTGATGCTGACACTCTCCACGAGGGATCTGAGGGTCTTGATTAGCTTCCTCACTGGGCACTGCCCACTCAGGTATCGCCTCAACAAGATGGGCATCTCAGAAGCGGTGGAATGCAGACTCTGTGGTGAGGAGGACGAGACGGCAGAGCACATCCTATGTGAGTGCCCTGCCTTAGCAGTCAAACGCTTTGAATATTTTGCCCAGGGGATTATTGAGCCCCATATCATAACGGAATCTGCGGTGAAGGACATACTTGGCTTCATAAAGGGGGCGGGTATGTACGACGCCTTCTACTAAGGAAGGGCCTGTGTCACAATAAGCCCACGTGTGGCTGCAGTGACAAAGGGACCATGTCCCGCATGCCCTCGGAGAAAAAAAAAACACTGACTAACGTTCCAAATATTCTAAATATCCTCGACTCCTCCATATGCCCTCCTCATCTCAAAGCTCCACTTAAGGGTTCGTGACAGATGTGAAGTACAAATCAGAAAATTGAAAAATAGGTTCATAATGTGGAAATGTTTTCAATGTGGTAGCAAATAACGCGATGAACCTTCCTTCGCGCTGGATTTATTCAACTATCCCCACTCCCCATATTAGCTTACAATCCTTGTTTCAGAGATCCTACACCTCACGACGTCCTGGGGAACAACTGGGAGCAAAAGTCGAGGGACTTCGGCTACTTGTTGATCACCAACAACGCGTCGGTGGTTATCGACAAATTCCACTCGCCGTTCGTCCATCGAATCAAGTTTTGGTCTCGTCTTCCGTTGGGGCACTAGACACTCGAAATATCGTAAATACCAAATCAACCTCTCATTCTATGCATGAGAGTTTAATTTAGATAAGACGACACGAATAGATGAGCGAATACTAATTTTATCCACGGGTACGCGGTTTCGTTCATCTAGTTGTGATTTTGACTGAGCCTAAATCTTTTTGTTAACTAATTTTAGTCGTTGATTGTTGAAAATGTATTTGGGTGGTGAAAGTCATGAAGTTTCGCACTTGGCACCCGCACGAGGGTGAATAGTGAGAACGAAAGCAGACAATTTATAACTAACGTCACTGCGGGGCCCCAAGAGGCGTAACTTCTGGGTGTTGAAAGTATTAAAGAAAAATATCGTTGTAAATAAATCTGTGATATTTCGCTCTTCGTTCGTGCACGCTGCTGTTCCTCACTTTCCCTTCCAGTTGGCGCCCATTCGAATCTCAGACGAGAGAGCAACGTGGCTCCTTTTCTGCACTAATGTTCAAGGTAAGAGCGAATAAAAATATCTGATTTAAAGCATCATTCCGCTTTCCTCCGCCCTTCGTATAATCAGCATCTAATAGAATATGTTCTTCACTCAGTTAATATGAACTCGGTAGAGCTTAACGTTTTAAATAGAAACTGGTGGGTTTTACGTTCCGGATTCATTGGATTGGCCCTACTCATCACGAAGATCGAGGTGTAGGTGCACTAAACTCCCTATACGTCAAAATGTTTGCTAATTACAACCCAACAAACAAACAAGGGAGTTAAGTGCAGTCTTAATCATACTGTCGTTCATACAATACCGGCGTTCTAGCTAAAATTTTGTTGGTAGTCCGATGTGTAACCGATACGATGGAAGTTTAACAATGGACGTAAGATAATGTGGAGCAACTCGATAAATTCCGCAACTCAAACTACTATCGTTTTGTTGACTAATTTTTATCTCCTATAACAAAATTGTAAGTAGGAGCTAACCCAAAAAATCACGTTGACAGTCTCAACAATTATTTTTTCGTCGGTTTTTCAATTCAGGTCGTGGCAGCTCAATAAATTTCGTAACTAAGCACAACCATATTCTACGTAGAACGCCAAGTTATATATTACGTGTTCATATGAAAGGAGTGAAAAATATGTTTTTAGAACACGATCTTTTTTCGAAAAAAGTTATTTTAACACATTTATCAAGTACCTACACCTTGATCTTCGTGATGAGTAGGGGCAATCCAATGAATCCGGAACGTAAAACCCACCAGTTTCTCGGCAGTGGAAGGTAATGGCGGACAAATATCAGAACATGATAGAGAAAGATAAGAGCTAACCGTGCCAAACCGCACAATTTTTTGGGGTTAGCGCTTGATCAGGGCTAGAGCTTAACCCAGTCTGGTGAATACCGTTTTTGTGGCGGGAGCGGGTTAGGTGCTGTTAATCGACTCTAAACGAGATCAACGCAGTTGGTGAACGCGGCCCTTATAGTATTGTACGTTTTGGGGACAGCTTAGCTTAATTGCGGTCTCTGGTTGATGAAGTCGTGACTAAAAATGTCGCAAATCGTCAGGTGCCAAATTAGAAATACGAGCATTTCGACGTGTGAGGAATCTTATGATTTTGAGGCTATTAAATTTGAATACGGTTTCCGACTGGATAAATTGACTGGATTACTCTCATCTTCCCTTACTTTTTCGTCTCTGTTTGTCGCGAGACGGTCTGTGTTGCCTCTTTTCCTTCCTTCATTTGGGTTGCATTCTATGTTTAGCATGCGAAAAAAGTCAGCCATCAGTTCATCCCATCGGCTTGAGAACGACGCTCCATTTCCTTGACATCAAGAAGGGAAGACGTTCGCCTTGCTCTTCACTGTAATCACCAAGATTGTCAGGAAAGTAGTGAAGATGCGAATGCAAAATATGTACGTCCCAAAGCTTCGAATTTCGTAAACATGTGATTTACTATTTCTTTAATAGTTCTTCCACTTTTGTAATTACCCAATCAAAAGTGCTGTTTTTAAAGCTCCTTCATCAACTTTCTTATTTGAGGACCAAGAACTTCAAGGCGGTCAACGGTAGACTATTGAGGTATATTGATTATTCCAAACGATATGAGAAAAATAGAAACTAACAATAATGCATAATTTAATTGTTTTAATTGGTCAACTTAGCTATTTTTACTTTCCTTGGCTCTACTAAGTAGAAAGGAAAGTTATGTAAGCGGCTGAAAAAAAAATTGAGTTTGCTTCAGATCTTTACATTTCAGACCCTCCTGAGTCCGAAAAAAACTATTTGGGAAAATGGTCTGTGAACGTTTTGCAGAGAAAACGACCGTATCAAATCAGTTCAAACTTGATATCTCGCCCGCAGGTTACCATGGGACGCCAAAATAAGGGTATGATAAAAATCCACCGAAATTTAACTATAGTTATTATCATAGTGATCAAAGCACCAAATATTTTTTTTTTAAACAGCTCTAATGATTTTGATTAAATTTTTTATATTAATAGCTTCCAATATGTCAACTACACCATAAAATTCCCATCTATGGGAAAATGACGAGAGCAGCACAATAAATTATCAAAACTTTTTACCCAATAACTCTGCAAAGTAATTACTATCTTTCTTTAAAAAATTCGTGTTTACAGCCTGTGTACCAATTGCTCAATAATGGTCCTGTAATGAGTACGAGCAGCACAATAAATTCCGGAACTGTAAATGCTACCGCTTCCTGCTGCCGTGAAGTGTTGTTTGACCAAGTTCAAATGAACTGTGTGATAAATGAATTGATAAAGTAGAGAAAAAGCCATGTAGAAAGTGAATTGACGTAGAGCTAAGGAAAGTTGTGTGTTGCAACGCACCAGATATTTTACTATTGTTTGAGGTTAGGGCAAAACTGTGACTTATGAGAGATAGAACAATTCTAACCTCAAATTCATGTTCAGCGACCTCCAAAACATAGAAAATCGTTGCTATTTGGTTCTGTCCACACATAGTTCAATTTAAATCGTTGGAGTCGGTATTGAGGGAAGAGTTTAGAGTTTAGATCACAATAACTACAGTTAGTTTGTTACTGATTTCACCCAAGCCCTTATTTTGGCATTCCCCGGTAATCTGCACGCTAAATGTCAAATTTGAGCCGATTTGGTTTCAGAGTTTTATCTCAATCTCGATAACAGACACGCACATACCATTTTCACTTACCAAATTCCGAACTCTGAAGCCCTTGAAACCTGTATTAGCAGGTGAGCTGCTCCTGGGTTATGGGTCAGTTGACTAATTGAATTTCCTTTCTTCTCCGCCATCGTCAGGTTAGTTTTTGAAATCCCCCCCTCCTCCCATGTGGTCTCCAGCTGACATCACTTGATCGCACCAAAGGCCTCTCAAGTTGGTCAGTAGCTCGCGAGGGTGCGCTCAATATACCTTCTATGTCGTTTGTAAAACGTTTATTTGCATGTTCTGAACAAACATTACAATTTTGAAATCGAAACAATAATTGCCTCGGGTCTGCGTCAAAAATTAAACCTCTAATGGCCTTCTGATTTAATTAATTATTGAACTATAAATTAAGCATCAAATATATTCACTACTTCTTTTGTATCAAACATAAATAAACGAACTATATCCGTAATACATAATATATTGCTCGTCTATATGGAATAAGTTATTTTTGTTTCGGTTTTCAAAATAAGAAAATAAATATTGAAATTGCACGCAAAAGAAAAGGAAGAAAAAAAGTTACAGAGATAAAAGAGGGAGGGGGGGGAGAGAGAGAAATGACTATAAAGAAAAAGTACGTAATACAACATTGTGACGTACTCACGTCAAGTTCTGGATGGCTTCCCTCAGTGACTAACATTAGGATTTGTCGTATCTCAACAAGAGAGTGTCAGCAAAGGCAAAATAAAGCAGTTGATTGTACGTTTCAGACGTATCTCGAAGTTTCTAAGAGCAGCACAGTCTGATTGGCAGTTATCAGGTTGGGGTAAAGCGCGAGGAAGAGTCAAGGAGCAGCAAAACCAGACAGTCATAAGGCATGTAACAAGAGGTCTTTGTAGAAGTGTAAAGGATGAAATTGATAAGATATGAGGCAAGAGGCACTTAAATGATGAATAGCGCTCTTTTTAGGAGAAGTAAGATCTGAATTACAGTCAACTGGTTGGTGGTACAGTAAAACCCGAGGAAGAGTCGATGTGCAATAACGTCAGCAGCACCTGAACTTCAGTGGCAAGACTTTCTAGAAACAGGAAGGCTGAGATTGACAAGAAAGCAGACTGGCAGTTGTGACAGTTATGAATTGCACACTTCTAAGGAGAAACAAGATTTGAAGTGACAGATACCTGGCTGGGAACACAGTAGTTAGACCAGCAGCAGTTACATACGTAGCTATTAGGAAGGAACTTTATTAGTACAGATGTTCAGAAGTGATGGTACGCAGGAAGATAGAAGAGCGTGATGAATACTCTGATATAGAACCAAGCGACAACGAAGCAAACAGCGAAGAATTCAGCATCGAATTTTTGCTTTACACGGCAAACAAATTGAACAAGAAAGTAATAGATTCCACTCAGCGGGGTATTCGTCCTCACCAGAGCAGGAAGAATCAAAATTTGATGATCCACCACTGTGGATTGTAAGGTGTGGTCAGACGTGTAGAAACCAACTTGGGATGTGGCAATTCTCAACACCACAAATGCATTAGAACAGTTTCTCCACAGGGTAAAAATTAAAGCTGTTGTTGGTTGGTTATACCTTTCTGGTGGCTTATGCATCTTGCCTTAACGTAGGAGAGCTTCGGGAAAGTGTGACGCCCTTTAGATGCACAACATTGCTGAATTGGGTCTAATTGTTAGATCAATTCGTTTTGCTCACAAAAATTGATTAACTCGTTCCAGTAAGAGAAATATTTGACAAATTTGTTGCCAAGCACCTGCAGCACATCTGGACATGAGCTGACGATAGCAGGTTCAAAATGAGACGCCTAGTTTACATGTAGCGTATCTCCACACCTGCTGGCCCAGCCTCCATGAAGGAACTAAGGCTTCCTGGGTAAGGCACAGAAGAAACTTTTAGTCTGCCGTTAGATAGAAATAAGAGGTTCCAGTTATAAACAATTTCTGCGTTTCTAACTGCCTGGGAATGCCTCCTATGCATCTGCTGCACACATGGCCATGGGTCTGACCACTAGCTTTGTTCGTGGAGCACTGGTATCGTTATAGTCATCTTAATTCTAGGAACGTGTCAGCAGAGAGCCAACGTTTCCTTTGAGGAAAACCAAACACATAGAAATGATAAAGGAACACAGATAATTGCAAACATTTGAATTGCTGAGAGAAATTACAAAAATCTAATGATTATAATACTTCTTTCCTAAGGACTCCACACACTAATCTATACACATGAATAGTCAACACGTAAGTGTTAATGGCACCCATATTGTGAAATGACAGGATATGGCTTGAGGAACCATATTGAAAACTTACATTGAAAAAAGAACACTGAGAAAACGACAAGTGGATAGAAAGGCTTATGGCAGGAAGATTGTCAAGGCCTGCCAGGTGATTTCGAGGATAGAAGATATCTCAACACTCTTGTTTCATTCACTGTTCTCCCTGTGCCAAGTTTCTCATTGTAAATGAACAACACAAATGTTAACGAAGCCAACCATACTGACATTAGGTGGTCAACATCAGGATTTCCCTGCCACTGAACTTACATCCGCTTCCCACCAATTCTCTTAACTGTATAAACCCACGACCAACTAGCCTTAGACTTGCAACCGGAGTCAAAAAAAGTCTAAAGGGCTTTTATTCACAGTACATCACCACCCAGGGAAGATAAACTAACTTGAAAGGTACTTCGGATTTGAAGAGAAGTGGAACCTCGCATTGAAGTCACTATGTCCTGAACTGGCTCAACTCACTTTCTCCTAGATGTTCACGGGTGTTGGGAAAAAATTCGGGCATGCCAAGTCCCTTTGACGAGGATTTCCACTTCAAACCAGCATGGCAAGTTTTCGTACAATACAGAGGTCTATACAGAGTTTGGCCCAGAGCGGGGAAACACGCCAATGATCACTCACCCAACAAGACACGTCCAGTCAGCCATTCAGATCAGGTTATTTGCCTTTGAATAATTGAATAGCTATTCATTTTTACAGAAGTTTACAGCGATTTTTATTTTTATATTTTTGGTAGCTTTCTTATGAGTGCAGTAATTCATAATTAATTAATTTAAAAACCGCAGTTTCCAGATAAATAAACTAGGTTGGACTCGTCGTTTTTATGCAGCGTACGTTTTATGTACGTCTGAATGGCAGCGTTGGCCAAATAAATGATCTCTGAACATCAATTAAACTATATTAGAAAGACAACATTGGTCAAAACATTCCTAGATAACGAAACAATCTACCAATGTCAATAAAAAACGTTAACAGAATTCGTCAGAATTACAAAATTCTGAGAGCTCATTAAGTTGTAAATGATCGACAGAAAAATGATCAAACTGGGAGTGCTAACAATTAAGCAGCTAACGCATGTGCCAATTTTTTAAACTTTAGCCGCCGACTCAAAATAGAAATCATCGGGGGACTGAAGCCTCCAGGTTGGGCCAAGGGGCAAAGAGCGAGTATTTTTTTACATTCGCATTCTGCTGTGTTGGTAGATATCAGACTACGACGACGGGGTTTGGAGAGCCAGTAGAGATAAGGCATTTCGGCTATGGGGGTTTATGATCTAAAATCCCTGTTCAGTACGATTACCAATGAGAAACTACCTAATGGATAAAGTAATTCGTAGGCGGAAACTTCACCCAAGTCATTCAGTGTTTGTGGAAAAACGTCATTTCAGTATCACCCTTTCACAAGTTGAGTGCCATCAACGCTACACCCATCTACATGTCATTCAACTTACAAATACATTTTTACTATTAAATAACACGTTTACAAGCCGAAACACACACCCTGCACCACTACAGGAGGACAGTGGCATCAAACACCACCAATTCTTGTTAATAGTTAACCTCCAGACTTCTGCACCAATGTGGAACCTAATTGTATCAGATGCTGGTAGCGTGTTGTGAGGGTGTGGTTTCTCGCCTTACGTTTAAAAAAATAATAATATAACCTTACGATGTAAATAAAAAATTTCAATAAAATTAAAAGTGAATTGTTAAGTACTTGATTATATTTGAAACAAATCACTTTGGTCGATGTTCATTCAGCGGCGTATAAAGCTAAGGCAAAAACCCCATACAAATATTAATTAGTTACAAAAATTATGGCAGGCCAACTCCTGATCAGGCGGATGGTCGCCCGTTTCCAAGTTTAAAGCTTCAGTTTATGATTTACTAATAATACAAATATTGCGCTAAATCATTTTGGTTTTTTGTCAATAAACACATTCAATAATTCGTTCTGTGAATGAAGATCTGGAACTGAATACCGAAATTCTGATCAATAATTTGAGTAGCAGTAGCGAACTAATGCGATTGATGCGTAGATATTGAACTACGCGCTGCACGTCGTGTTCTTACAGGCTCTTTAAGGGAGTAGCTGCAAAGTGAGGACTGCAGGACTGACTTATGATATAGTTTATATGATTTGAGACATACGACATGAAGAGAAGCTTCAGAGTTGTAAATAAACATTTTCACAAATACGCGAGCTCAAATCAATTTATAAGAAGTATGCACAGTAATGCATTATGGACAGGGAACCCCATCGTCTTCTCCAATGCCATTCATCCCCCAAGTTTCATAACGCCCTAGGGATATGAACTGTTATTGTCCCTACTGACAGTAACTCAACACTGTGTTGAACTGTTCGGAATTTCGTAATTTCAGTTGCAATTTTAATACAGCTTTAGGAGTTAAAAAGACTTCTCAAGTTGTACTGTACAAATGGTGCCGTCGGAAGGACATTTCCACAAAGTATTACACTTACGTCCAAGTTTCAATATTTCAGGAAGCCATACACCCCTGATGACTCAGTCATCAATTGGCAATCATTTGTTCCGTTTAATTCCTCGGGCTCAATTTTTATGAACGTGGTGTAACATGACTGATGTTCTACACATGGGAACTTATAGTGCTTTAAGTGTTCTAGAATATGTCTCGTCCCTCCTGTGCGTATCACTATAGAGTTGATACACAAATATTTGAGTACTCATCGTATAATTAATTTAAGAGACACCGTTTTTCGAGAATTGTTAACGATTTTTCTTTGGGATAATTCGTGTTAACTGTTCAGGAATTACGAGTAAAGAACTGTAAAAAGTGAAACAGACAACAGTGGTAACAAACGCGGAAATGTCTTATTGTATAACCCTTATTAAACATCTTATTGAACTACCAACATTTTTATGAGGATGTGTCTGAAGGGAATAAATAGTCTTCAATTGAAGTGCATGGGACACACTCAACGTCCAAATCGGAAAGATGGGCTCCTACCGTAACGCTCTTCAAACTGACTCCAAAAGAACTCTTTGGGACTGCAGAACACCAGAAAGCCACATTCATGTTCACTGCCGTTGTCGAATGTCCTCTACACTCAAATTCAAGAGTAGCCACATGCCCATGGGTTGCTCCCTCATAATTTCAACATATGGAAGATGATCGAAAGAGAAAAACGCGTTTTCCTAGAGGATACATTGCCAAATTGTGTTTGTTTATTTTATTTTTTATACTTCGTGGTAAATTTCCGAATTTGTTTTTATTTGAGTAAATTTTGTTCGGACGTGTCTTGATTTTTTCAATTATTTTTGACAACAAACGTTTTATATTGTGTTGGAGCTTCCCAAAGATTTACACTCAAAGCAAAACCCTTCGAACACGTTGCCTGTTGCTGTACACCTTCCACGTGAGAATGTCATTGTTCAGGTACGATCAGTACGTTTTTTTCTTCTCGCAAGTGCTATGGCACCTGTAGTCCACATAAACGACGACTGGAAAAACTAATCAAGTTTCGATTCCCTGGCGAATTTTCATTACTTGTAACGCTGAAACGCTTAACTAAATCATGCGCTACACATCGACGTGAAGTCTTGAAAGTTTAAAAAGACATTTGCAAGAGTGAAAAGAAATTCAGTAAACTGAACAGATAGACCAATCAACACAGAACAAAAAAAAAACTCGTTAATTAATTTATCTAAGTTAGTAAAGCAACAGAAGTTTACAAACAACAAAGTAGTCGCGACAAAATTCACATATTAAACCTAATTTCTACGTGATTATTTTTGAAATAATTCTACTACTCAAAACCAAAGCAAACGTCATTCAAAGCGCGGGTAATTGTTGTGATGCGCTTTCTAAAGTGGCAAGAACTTGACTCGCACGACACGATAAATTCTTAGTTCATATATATTACTCGAGTGATGAAAAAAAAGTTGTGAATTAGTAAGTGATGAAGTACAAAAATGTTCAAAAACAGCGCACTAAAAAGTGATGAGAATATATGAGTTCAAGTCTAAGTCTATTCGATGTCATGGAAAATTGTATATGCAACAAATTAAGTCTAATGTGTGATTACCGTTCAGTAGAACACAAATTAAGTGAGCAAACGTTTCATTGGAAAGCACAAACGTGGCGTAAGTACAAAAGTAGTTTTAAAAAAATGCAGAGGTTTGTGTGAGAGGCAGGAGGCAAGTTTGTTTGTTCGTTGAGTTGAAACGCAAAGTGCTGATTGAGAAAATGGAACGAGTTAAAAACCAGAGAACAGACCAGGAGCTGTCGGGCTGGAGGTAGTTGGAACTCGTAATAGCAGTAGACGTTGTAAGAGGATAGAGACTGTAACGGGTTATCCAGCTGGCGGCCATAAAGCAGTATAGGAATGGCCAGATCAGGAGTGGTAAGGTCACAAGAACACTTTATGTATCGCCAGAATTACGGGTTTCATTGAAAATCGAAAAACTATCCAGCGAAGTGCTGGAAAGGCGTTGTACGTGCCATAAAACCATAAATCCCCTTCGCCTGCCCAGAGGCCACGCTGGTGCCTAAAGACGACGTACAAAGACGAGATTCAATACTTGCCTGGCTCTTGTGAGAAGCAGGAAAGCTATAAGTGATGTCTTGAGGCACCTAAAACACAGCATGGCTCACAAGTTCAGTGAAGAGAATCAATGAAGGTGATCTAAGGCCTAGTTTACTAATTCTCAGGCAGTCAGCACTTGTAACTGCGTTAAGACCAAAGTAAAAGCTGCCTGGCTGGCAGAAACGCCTCGAAGGTTTCTAGTGACACAACAGAGACAATGAGATCTTGAAAGTTAGTCAAAAGTGATGGGATTACTGCTACTGGCAGACTGCGTAGTAAACGCAAAACCGTGCCTAGTGAGCATATGGAGCTATGAGTCCTCTGAGGTAGTGGGTTCAAAACTCCGCTTTGTAAAGGGTTGGTGGGGAGCATGTTGAAGAACTAGTAATGAGATCAGCAGTGTATAGGAGTGGGATAGACTGGACATGTGCTTTTCGTTGCTCCAGTGAATAGATTTCAGAGGCCAGCAAATTTAAAAAATGCATCCCAGACCTGGGAATCGCCAATCACAACTTCCTCAACCTTGAACGGATGCGACCAAGGAGATCTGAGCTCATTTCTTTAAACTCACCTCCAAACCTCCCTAGAGCTCCCACAGCTTGTCCAGTGTTATCTCTGAGATGCACCAGGTAGCTGCACACATCATCAAACGCACAATCAGACACAAAACCGATATTGTTCAGGAAGATCTTAATCACACAAAATAATTTAGACGTTGGGACCTAAATTGTCAAGGTCTACCTACGTCCCTCCTCTTTCAAACCTTTCTATACTTAGGGGGATTATCAGTTCCACGAAAATGAGTTGAATTTCGGGTGTAAGCCAACGAGGCGAGTGCTTCTATTTATAGCAACAGAAACACCTTGCTTAAGCACGGAAATTATCAACATACATATTTTGTAACCCACTACTTATATGAACAACTAAATATTGAATGCGCTATCAAAATGTCGGCTTCACGTTTCAACACAAATTTAAGCATCTAAATAGAGAGCTCTGGGGGAAGAAAAACAAAGGTCCGCCCGACTTGCCTCCTGAATAAGAACCTACACAATAACGAAATAATATAAAAAGAGATCACTCGGGTGTGTTGGCAACAAACCTTAAACTAAAACTCATCAGAGGTATTTAATTAATTACAAAATGGCCACCAATTGTCTTATTTTGTCGTGCGCCTACAACTTACAACTTAAGAGTAATTTCGACGTTGCGCAGATCTGCAAAAATTAAGTAAGAGATAGCAGCATTGAGATAGTTAATGAGGTACCAGGTTTAAGCGCTGGAACTTTTACAGCAAGAGAGATGGCGAATAAGTATAAAAAAGGATCACAGGAACGTCTTGTTTAGCTGGATTTTGTGTCTCCCATTCACTGGAGGAGGGATTGAGACATTGCTGCTCGGCTGGAACGAGCAAACACCTGAAGAAATAATACGGGATTATAGAAGTCAGCTAAGTGCAAATGGAAGGGACCACTTTAGAATCGTGAAGAACACAAGAAGTGCATTCTGTGTACAACTTATATTAACCTTAAATCATGTCTTGTAAAATAATTGGCTGCCGCAAATTATTCTATTTCCCTTAGCACTAAGAAGTGAGAAGAGAATTCGTAATTGACCGAAAAAACCTGCTGAGTAGTCAAGTCAAGCTAATGGCTAATGAGGACCCCCAACTGGAGTCTTGCTAGCTTGGCAGACGAGTTGATCCTACATTGACGTTTGACCAACATAACCCCTTTTATGTATCACAAGATTTCCGTTAGAGAGTTCAGTAACTGCGAAAGACAAAAGAAAACAGACCTGCCAGCGTTCCTTTGCACGCTACAGTGAAGTCCCTGCACTGCAAGTTACCACAAGTCCAATCAGTGCGGAGCTATCACGAATCAGTCCTTAATGGTCATGAAGCAGACGGGGAACCAGCATGTCTGAAAGTTGTGGAGGTAGAGTCCAGGGAGCAGGTACGGCTGAGGTGCTGCCTACTCTTTAGAAGATAGAGACGTTTCAGGAGGCTATAGTAAATAAGTGCTGGGGCACTTCCATGATGAGCACTTGGCGTTTGTGACACCTTACCTGGTCCTCCTGGCACACAACTACTGCGGCTGTACCTCGACTCCAACCAGTATTTCAACCCTCAGGTGGAATTCAGGCAAGGGATGTTAAACAGCTGGTTATCCACCTCCTTATGTACATAAGAAACCTTCTGCATTTTCGCGCAATTTAATGCAGAAGGCATGTGCTAACACGGGGGAAGTAGCAGAGGAAACTTTACAGAATCTTTGTCAAAAATAATTTCACTCTTTCAGATTGCCCTCTTGGCTTCCACTCGAGGAGGCTACTCCAAGATACTCAAGGCAGATGGATGCACGACACCCCCCCCCCCCAGGCAACCAACCCAGAACTGGTTTGTGATGGTGAAACGCTCATCCACGCCCTATACATCGTCACTGGGATAATTCGACGAGACAAGCCGTCTCTAAGAATGAACTCCTGGCTCATACACGCAAAGCTGCTCAGAAACCATCCTAGAGTAATCTGCAAACTACGCTTGGTCATAAGAAAGACAACACACACACACACTGAAATGAAGTACTATCTAACTTAGAAACCCTCAAAATGTAAAGAACAATATATGTTTATCTCGCTGACAGCAATATTTTCCTTAAATATCCATGAAAATGAACATATGATAACTAGTTGGCATCGTTAAGGTATTATACCAAGTGTGGGAGGGGAGTGTAAACTGGGACGTTTGAGGTTTCTGCCATGGACGAGCCTTCACTAAATCGAAGAACTCAGTTCATCCCCGTACATGTGTCATGGGATTTTTTAATGAGAGGGGTTCTTACTGCATGCCGTGCATTGGTTTCCACAAACCATCAAATAATTGAAGTAACCTTACCTGTTGTAAGTACACCAACAAGTTCTCCTCTGGCAGATGATTAATGTTGACTAGGGCGCAGCAGATTTTGAGGCCAACTTCGAATAGTATCACATCATCTTCCGCTCTTCTGCAATATAACACAGAATACTGAACCATACTAATCATTCAATATCAACTCTCAATAATAATAGTATACACAGCAGATTCTCTCTTAAGGGGGCTACTTAGAGACAGGAGCTAAGCGAGCTCGCATTTGCCAGCTGATCTGATGTGCAGGCATTTTCGTGAGAAAAATCAACTGCGTGTGTATTGAGCACATAGGGGCATGTACATTAATTATATCCACTGAAGCGCTCCAAGTGTTCAGTAGCCAGTTACTCATTCAATCGGTACAGCATAGACAAGTGAAGAGTGAAAAGGTAGCTTCCTCCACTTTATGCTGAACTCTGCATAGACCTCTCCACTAAACCAAAACTTACGGTGCTAGATGGATGGGCATAAGATAAATGGCAAACGAGCTGGGAAGTCTCGTCAATGGGGCGTGACACGTATGAGTTTTTAATCAACATCCATGAACGTCTTAGGAGGAAGTGGGTTGAGCCCATTATTTACGGGACATGGCGACTACAATGTGAGCCCCACTTCTTTTCTCTCCTGTATATCTTGCGCCTCCAGTTGGAAGGAATCAAGAAACCACACGCTGATCAACTAGTTTGACCCAGTTTATGAAGAAGGTTATGACAAAAACACGTGGATTATGTTGATCTCTCCCTTTGAAACATGCCACCCAAGTAAATAGTTGGATCAAGTGGGAAACCAAATGAAGAACCCCTTCCAGATGGTACAGTATTCTATAGGGACATATCTCCAGGAGGTAACTCAACCGCAATCACACTCTACAGGGCGACGGGCTAAATTACAACCTGTCCTACCTCTATAGGCCTGGGTTTGGCGGATACTAAGCGAGTGGCACAATAGCAAAATTGTAAACCTCCATGACTTTCGACTCTTCTGAGTGTAGAGGAACAGTCAATTGATAAGGAAACAAACCCGTCCCAATATAAGTAGTGCCCCATCAGCAGATGTGGTGCAAGAGGCAAAGAGTGGGGTATTTTGACAGTATAAATGAAGGCTAAAGTAGCCTACCACCTAAACTCTGGCTACTACAGGATTCTGATACACACTCAACATTCAAGATGGAGAGAACATTCATTGGACTTACCTTTTGATGTTAGTGAACAGATAACTTTTGAGGTCAGAGATAATGGAGCGATTTCGAGTCAAGAAAGCTTCAACCGCGCTTTCATTTACTCTCCCTTCTGCAAGTTTGCACGTAGTCTGACATGAGTCTGACGTCTCAGTCCGTTGGATACTGAAATGAAATATTAAAATTCCTTTTGATAAGACAGCAGGGGCAACTGCAATGTGGAATTGTTCAGTTTAGATGTACAAATTAACTTCATTGAAATTTTGGGCACATTTTGGTTATTGCTGTTCTCTGAGTTTTACCAAAACATTAAAAACAAACAATATTTTTGCTTCATATTTTCGTACACCGAGTTTTCAGAAATATTTATAGAAAACGAAAGTACAAGATAATTTAAATTTTCACCAAAAAGGTGAAGCTGTTTTCGAGGAAAGTTTTTGTTACAAAAAAGTGTAGCCTATAGAATAAAGATTTGAAGAATATGAAATTGTTTTTCAGCCAGTAACTTTCTTTTCTACTTTGTACAGCCAAGGAAAGTAACAATCCAGTAAGCGACAATATGCACACTGTACAGCACCTTTGAGACCCATCCTCGAAAAATACTAGTAAACGATATGAAACAGGACCTGATTACAAGGGAACGACAATAGACATAACTTAGTAACATTGATGTAATGGGCACAACGTGAAGAGTCGAACTGACAGGCGTTGGAAATGTACTGTAGAAAATGACCGTAGGCCAGGGAGAAAATAAATTTCGTGCCTTCAAGTAGTAGAATTTGCCTCACCATATTTACTGTGATTTCACTGTTTTCTATTTAGACGCAGTTCTGCAATTCAAATGCCAGTACTATTCTACTCTGCCGAATAGTAACTTGGAAACGACACCAAATACGACGTAATTGGAATAAAATTGCCAAAATTTCGTTTTAACCTAACTTATAAAACCATTTTTTGGCCGTAACAACCATAGGTTTCGTCTGATCGGATTGCCAAATAGGCAAACACAACTCGATACCAAATGGAATTTTTGTGCGAATGAACGGATGTATCATCCCCATGCCTTATGCCTTGAAACGGAAAGTATCCAATTTGGAGGTGGTGTGATGAGTGGGGGGGACAAAGTTTCCTGACCAAAAACATAGGTGCTATTCAAAAATAATAATAACCCAAAATTGATTCTTTTCAGCTAAAAACAAGAAAATGTAAACAATTTTGATCTAAGGTTCGAAAAACGCCTATTTCTTAAAGAAAGTGACTATAAAACTGATTAAAAAAACAATTCATTGAGTTCCTCGTGCACTAATCTGTGAGCTGTAGGTCATCGTTCAGAGCCATATCTCAGTAAAAGGTGATTTTCTTAACCCCAGGCGTGAAGATTTCCTCCTCATCGAAGAATCCCTTACACTTTGTGGTATCGTGAACTAAAGGCAGCCAAAACAACCCTCTCCTTACTCATTAGCACGTGGAAACCACTCTCAATATAAATATTCTATACTCCTACCTACTTAACAATAAACAAATCTACCAATAGTAAGTGATATTTACCGATAGAATAGAGGGCTTTGGGCTACCAAAGTACAGACGAGGTCGTTGTCAATAAAATGGTTGGAACAGGACGCTGTAGCAATTTGTATAGCGCTGAACGACGGATCATATGGCTCCGACACGTAGCATATTGGCAAATGAGCTTTGTCCTCCAGAAGAATAACGATCTGAACATTAAAAAAAGTAATTACTTATGTTATCATAAGTAGAAAACAAATGGTTGACTTTCGGTTTCATTGTCACGCCAGTAAATAACAAAATAGATGCGAAAAGGTAACATGAACTGTTGAACGTTAGAACTTGTATGGGCATCTTTAAAAAAGTAATTTATATCAACCACGTTTTCGTATGACATCCATACATGTCATAAATTATACTTCTACAATCCGCATTGGTTTATTTTATTGTTTTCAGCACAAATAAATAAATAAAGATAATAAAATGAGAGAGACACCCTCTAGTGAAAATTTAAAATAAGTCTTGTTTAAAGCTACCCCGGAAAGTCAGGCAGCTGCTTGGAACCACGTTTTTTTGTCTATAATTCAATCCACTTTAAACGATGATAATCCAGCATGAAATTATCAAATAGAAAAATAATTATATCTTAGATTAAATGTTTACCTGATTTTTCAAAATGTTCAACCCAAAATTTGTAATCAAAGGCTACAAAACCATATTTTGGCTATACTCGGACACCCGAGCAGTGGCGAAATTGATTGGTAGGTTATTGACAAATTTTCAATATTTATATTTTATGGATGGGGGGGGGGGGGGGGGTACGGTACAGTTTCGTTCTGGGTTCACTTTCGACCCCACAGTGCAGTCCAAGTAACAAAAGAGTATGAGCACACACCTTGGGTTACGAGATTCAGAAGTTAAGACTAACAACGTATTAAAATAAACTTGACGAAATGCTTTGAGACCGAACAAAGTAACTAAAAAAACTGGCATATGTTGGAAATGAATAGTTAATAACTGAACGTCAGATAGCCTCTGTATACCTTAAAAGACTTCAAGTACGACTTCGGTGTTATTTCAACCTTCTACCTTGCACAAAAAAAAAGATCGAGTCGATTGACCATTCTGGTGCATAAGGGAGATCATTTTACAGAGCCCCTCACGCACTTGGCATGTGATGAGCATGGCCAGTTGGATACTCAAATACATAGGATTTCAAGTTTCACACGCGAACAGTTTTGAGCAGCGATTGTGTTAAGGACGTCATTAGAGCCACTATGGACTGCTACCATACTGGACGATTTCTGTATGCTGTAGGAGTTTTGACAAGTGATCAGACAAACGGTTTAGTCGGTTTTCTCTTTTGGGAAAATAATCCTCCACTCCCATTAGCGACAGAGGAGCGATGGGGTTCACATTAATACAGGACTGTGGTTACTGAACACCAACCGAACACCCCAATTAATCAACGGAAATGGATAACTACAAATTAACGAAGAGAAACGATTCATGGAAACGCGTACAATGCCAAATAATTGCACTATTTATACAAAACCACTGACCATTTATGTTATTGGGTTTAAGCGAGCATTGCATACAAGATGCCATCACACGAAACTCTGTGACTGCTCCAGTCCTCAATCCTTCCCTCAATTACCCGCAGGTAACCTCAATAGTTTTCGAAAGGTAAGTAGTACCAGCCCTCTTGATGAAGGAGTTAGGAATCGACCTACCTTCATTTCTTCATCAGCGATTTCATGAAGGAAGAACGTTCGCCTCACAGTTCTCTTCATTGTAGGTGGCTCTAGCCACGGGATGAAATCGGTTAGCGCTGATCCCATCACAGTAGCTGTCGACCTGACCAATTGCTTCGTGAGAGTCACAAGTTCCCTCAATCTGAAACACCAAAATCAAAATGATATAGGACGAGTTTCAGAGGTGCAGGACTGCGCCTAGATAGAAAACTGTGAAATCGCAGTAAATGTAGTGAGGCAATACAGCGAAAGTTATAGGTCCTCCCCAGCCCTATAGGTGCTCTTTTCCCGTGCTGCCTCCTGTCTCACTCCAACCACCTGTGAGTTTGACAGTGTCGCCGTTCAGGCCATGTTTTGTATAATTTATTAGTGTTTTTCGATTATGAATCAAATGGGATGCGCCTCGGACGTGTGGGACTACTTCTAGCTGTGCAAGAGAATAATTTGTAGCGTTTTGGTTTATTATTCATTCTGAACAATAACCCAATGTTTTCGGTCAGAAAAATGTTTTTACAACCCCTTCTCAAAATTTGATAATTTACGTTTCAAGACATGGGGATTCCAAATCTGCAATGACCGTCCGGCGTCCGGGCCATTTTGCACCTTTAACGTGGTCTAAAAAATCCGTTCTTTCGCACAAAAATCCCATTTGGTATCTAGTTGTGCCCGCCATCTCCGCAATCCGATCGGACGAAGCCCATGGTTGTTATGGACAAAAAATGATTAAAAGAATTAACAAAACGCAGTATAATCGCAAATACGCCGTGTTTCATATCGTGTTCAAGGTATTTTTACATCCTAGGTCGAATGGAATGAGTTTCAGACGTGTTCAACTGCGTATAGTGAAATCCAGTAATTATAGTGAGTCAAAGTCTACTAATTGAAAGAACTCGCGGGAACTGCAGCGGAAGTAAACGTTTCGTCATTAGTACTTCCTGTCTCATCAAAACCACCCGTTCGCTCGACTCGCAACGTTGTGCCAATTGCCTACAGCTGGGGCGAATATTTAGTTTCCGTAGTTCCATTATAGTCAGGTCATGTTTCGTATGGTTTACTAGTATTTTTCGATGCTGAATCGAATGGGATGGGTCTCGAAGCAGTAGTACTCAGCCAAGCTGTTCATGAGAATAATAAACCGTTGTGTAATCATTTGCAGGGTTTTAAACGTGAGGTCAAACAGTAATTGATTATAATTGACGAATTTGTATTTTTCACTCGTTAATCTGGTCAATAATGACTGAGGGTTCTTGATTATTGTATTTTCAGGATTGTGGGGATAGTCTCCAATAGTAGTAGAGTACAGAAAATGGGGATTTCCCCCGATTAACGTGAAATACTATCCAATTTTTATTCTTCTTTCTGCGTCCAGAAGTGTCCTTTTTCTTCTTTTCCCCCTCTACCAACCACAATCCATTAGAGCGCAGAAAAGTGCTAGGAAACAAGCCCACATAATGTACCAGAGCTTGGCAATTGTACGTCAAAGTAGACTGCTTACCTGTAACTTAGATCTTCGTAAGGGAAGTCGAACCTCAGTTTCATAATAGTAAGTAACATTCTTTTGAAAGGTGACACTTTGGTGAACTCTGGAAGCCTCATGAATTTCACAACTCCGAGAGCAGATTTACTTCTGCGGGGTAAAAATTATAGTGAGTTTTATCAATATCTGAAGTATCAGTGCAATAGTTGAAACATAATGCTGGAAGGGATTCAACTAGATAGTTGACTTATCCTGCAAATAGTGACAAAACAATTGATGATATTGCAAACCTTTTGATTCCTGTGTAGTAAAGAAGTTCTCCTTCGCTGATTTCAGTGTCACCTGCAAATAGAAACTCGTCAGAACAGACTGAAGTCACCAAGAAACACTCGATTCGTAAGTGTGTTTTATACAAATTATGAAACGTGTGTTATGCACAACCACTGACCACTTTCATTGAGAGGAGCCCGACACTTGTCACATGTGGAAGACGAGGGTAAAGTCGGAGAAGATCGTTTCTTACGAGGCCTTTTGGCGTCCTTTAGCGAAGAACTGGACGTGGATGGAGGGAATGAGGATGGTACAGAAACAGCTCTGTTGAGGATATTTACTGGCCGACAGGGAGGAAGAGTGCGGATCCTCCTTCGAATTATAGAAACATTACGCTCCCAGACTGAAATGAAACGTTGTAGCAAATTAACAATAATTTCTAGTTACACCTTTTGGAAAAACAGGCAATTATACAGGTCTGATTGTCTCAAAACTGTGGACGTCATGGCTGAAGCAATAAATAGCCAGTATGGACTGAGAATATGTCTGCTGGACTGACAGCATCAGAAATGGCACATCACAGCTTCATGTAACGTACACACTACTTGGATTCTTTTTACCTTTCTTCGAAGGATCCGTCGTTTCCCCTTCATTTTCATTAGGGTGTATCACTCGGGCTGATGGTGTCACAGGTGCTGCCTCCTGGGAAACAATAATGATTTATGAAAATGAAAAGGGCATTGATGTGATACTCTCTAGGAAACCTGGCAGAGAGAAGCAAAGAATTGCGAAAAGGAAACGTAAATAAAATCGTCATGTACAGACTTCCCAAGGTATGTGTTATGTTTTGAACGTTTTGTGAGATGACTGGAGGCAATGACTCAGACAGCGTCCCTCAAAAACTGTCGTCTCTTTTTTAGTCTCCTAATGACTGAGTTCGACGTCTCACAACAGACTTCAACAAACTGCCTCCTCTTCCGCAGTTCTTGGCATCGACCATCTCCTTACCACGGCACTGTTGAAGTTGTCGTTGAAAACTCAACCTACTAAGCATTGCGTTGCACACCCTACACCCAACTTGGGCTTGTTGACACGCCTCTTTTTGGGTTTCAGGGTAGCAGCTGCAGATGATGCCTAATGCTGCAGAGCGAGGGTGATAGTTCAACCTGTAGGACTTGTTCCTAATCACTGGATGTGAGCAGCAAGCTTAGACCATAAGAGCCATATCGTGCTTAAATGCTAGGCGCAGTGAAGTGGTAGTAAAAACTCAAGGGGCTAAAGACCCTGCGCTAAGATCCTTACAGCTGAGCCAAAATAACCTGTCAAGTACTTAGGGAATAGATTTAGACACTGATGGGTAGGTTCTTTCAATTCCATTTGTGACCCATTAGAGTTGCCACTGGATATTACTTGAACAGGCTAGTCAGTTAGGATAAGAACTCGGTTAGGTATCAGATACTTTGAAAGCATAATCAAAATCGTTCGGACAATTTTTTTATAAAAATGCGAGAAGCCTTTTTGGTATATTAAAGAAATTGGGTTATATCCGCCAGTAGGCAAATTACTAAAGTTAACGTACCTGTTAGGTGAGTCCGTCTCCTCTGGCTTGTGAGTTACTGTGGGCAAGCGCTTTCGATGTAAAGACATCATCGTCTGGCCGTTAAGTCAGTACTCTACTGACTCAGTACTGACTTAACGGCCAGACGATGATGTCTTTACATCGAAAGCGCTTGCCCACAGTAACTCACAAGCCAGAGGAGACGGACTCACCTAACAGGTACGTTAACTTTTTGGTATACTTTGCCTCTGTCACTTTTATTAGTCTTAAAATAGTACATGCATGAATTAACCATGATCAATCCTGCTCCAGTTCGTGTGAAATAACGCATTCAATCAATCAATCTCTCTAGGTAAATAGTACACTTCACATAAATCGTTTTGCAGCAGGTGAAAACCCCCCTGGTTAGTTTAAATTCGTGTTTTTTTTTCAGTCCCGCCACTAACTCATGAATGATTAAAAGATTAATAAACAAAGCCTACGATAAAAGTCGCACAACATAACAACCTGAGAGGAAACCTTGAGGTTAGGCGAATATTCGCACACGTCGCTGAGAGAAGTAAAAAACTGAGACCTCAATTTGTCCGTTATGTCGTTGAGAACAACCTGCAAAAAAAGAGAATTTCAAAATCACGAACCGAAAACGATAATTCGGAAACGTATTTTAGAATTCCAAAGATATCACAAATAAGAAGTACTTTAGTCAATGTCGATGCGAATATTGGTTATATTTGTGACGATACAGATTACAGTTTCGTCCAGCGAATAAACAAAAATCTGAATTTGTAGCGGTTATTATTGGCATACTACGATTTATTAGTGGGAGGTAGGGAATCAGCTAAATTAACTATTGACGCCTACAGATATTCCAAAGAACTGCACTGATTTTTAAAGAATGCCACAAGTACGATTCTAAGACGTCACAAGAATATAAAGCGCAAAATATTTTTTCTTTTCTAAAGTTAAACGAACAGAATGTGACACGCAAGGTACAATTTTTTCGAGGCATTTTTCGTATCCAGTGAGATTGTTCGCAAAGTAATCAATGACTGAGTGGTTCTTACTTTCTGCCACTCAAAGGATAAGGGAAGCATTGTAATCGTGTCAAAAAAAGTTGAATTTTCTTCAGATTTGGGTTTCTTGAGAGTTGTGAGGCCTACTGAATCCAAAACACCTGATTTCGGTGCATGGTACGTGTGTGTTGCGTGTTTGTGGTTTAATTTGCGAGAGAACGGGTGAACCGATAGGGGCTGGTTCTTTTTTTCATGAAGTTCGCGATTTCTTGACGACGCGAAAATAAGGTTATTAGTGATTTCCATTGAAGGGAAAGGAAAGGTGGGTAACCAAAATGTACTGAATACCAGGGTTTTTAAATTTTTCTCAAAAGCGGCTCTCGAAAACGTTCTAATTATCTTCTGCCACTTAGTACCTAATTTTTCTTCACCATAAATATCTCCATGAAAACTAGTAGATACAAGCTTGTGAACCCTAAATAGCTTTTTTTTCACTTTTTGAGCGTAACCGCTTCAACGATTTTTACCAAACTCCCACACTGTTTTCAAATAGTTAATACCTACATATAGTTCTCAATAAGTGTTCCTCTGATAGTCCATTGAACAGAGATCAAAACCAAAATGGGTCGAAAATGACGGTTTTTTAAGCACTTTCACTATTTCCACAGTAACTGCTTCACTGGATTTGGTCAATCTTACAGAATGTTTTCCAGCAACCTATAACCATACTTTCTTACCCGTAATTATTTCTGCATCTATCAGTTGAACGGAAGTAGCCGATTTATTGGGTATTCAATTTCCTCAAAAACAACTCTAAGGGTTTCGTTAATACTCAAGTGTTTCTACACTTGATCTTTCTAACCTACATGAAGTTTCCCGCGCCTGTTAGGAAGCAGGTCGTCGAATTTAGAAGGATTGCTAAAAGTAGCTACGCACCAGACAATTTCTCATATGGTTGTCAGTAAATTTCCGAAAAAAGAATGAGTTGGTCCACAAAAATAAATGATTTACGTTATGCTCTTCTACAGTCACCACTAATGCCGTGATACTTGGGAAGACTCAATGAAGACGCATCGACTTTCACAAATTATATCGAACACCTTGGGTTTCCTCTGAACGCGAAATAATTACAGGTCTGTTTCCTTATCAAAATGACAGTACCTTACTCATAAGAGGACCGTATGAGACAGGTTACGGTTTTGCTATTGTGCAAGTGCCTTGGCACCCGCAAAGTATGCACCAAACCTGCCTCTGGAGCTACAGCTTGTTGTCATTTAGCCGGCCGTCTGGTGGAGAACTGTCGGTCATGTGCCACCACACAGAGATATGACACTTAGGAATACGAGCCATCTGGGAGGAGTTTTTAATCTGGTTTCCCACCTTATCTATTAACTGGCAAGTTTCAACGGGAGAGATCAACATAGATCATGCGTTTTTGTCCTAACCTTCTTCACAAACTGGATCAAACAGTTATAAGTTTTCTTACCATCAGTCAAAGCTGGAAGGTTTGGCTGATCTTCTAACAACCATCCGTCATTGTTGTAGAAACGTGGCTTTTAGTTTCCTTCATACTGCAGGTGCAAGACGTGCAAGATGAAATGGCTTGTCCAGTGGTTTGGCTCAACCTACGTTCTCCAGGGACGTTCATGGATATTGTGGAAGAACTCATACATGTCAGGTCCCATTGGCAAGGATTCCCATCTCGCTTACTATTTATCTAAAGCCCTTTCATCTAGCATGGCAAGTTTCCATTCGGTGGAGAGGTCCATACAGTTTGGCCCATAATTTGGTAAGCTCCCTTTTCCCTTTCCACTTGTCCACCATGCACTTATGGTAACTGGCCATTGATTACTCAGAGTGTTTCATTGGATGCTATCTTGTAAGCCTTGGTGATCCACAGGAGCACAGCTCTCTGGAACTGGCCCAGTACTTCCTTTCGATTTACTGTGAGTTTGTTACCCCTGACACCAGGGCAGTAGCCAATTACCTAGCCTAAGTAAAAGGCCTCGTGAATGGGGATAGAGTTATTGTATCGAACACCCAAGTGGCCTTGCTAGCAGCCAGGTGCCGCACTGGAGGCACAAAACGTGGAGGACGAGCCTTTGGGAGAAAAGAATTGGAGCTGAGCAGTTGCCATGCCCAGTAAGGAACTGGCTCCACCCACTTTCGATTAAATATAAGTAAACCAAACTGAGCCGTTCAACCGTAAAATACAAATACGAAATGAGATCCATATAACTGAGGTAGCCATTAGAAGGTTCTTAATACGATGTTAGCTGTAATTGAGGCATGAGGGCGTAGTTAATTAATGCTGCTAAGTAACAGATGACACTAACAAAGGTTAATGCAAAGGCATAGCCACTAACAACCTACGTAATAAGTACTGTTGCTAAGAAGTTCCAGTTATCTACAGTCAGACTGAAAACACTTGGTTTTTTTTAAACAATGGACAGTATTTTGTAGTTACCTTGTATTCAATGCTCTTGTTGGCAGCTGATTCTTCACCAAATCCTGAATCCACTTTAGCCTTTGATTTTGGAGTGGAGGTGAATTTAAGATCTTGAAACTTTTCAGGAGACTTCAACTCATGATCGCTCTCTGCTCCGAGGAGCCCCGAACCAGACAAACCTGGATGAGAAATAAGTGACAAATGTGATGTCGAAAAATTAAAAAAATAAATTCAATCTCTTCGAGTTATTAAATGAGTACGGGCAAATCTCAACATGCACACTTTCGCGAATCTTCAACGTTAACACGTTGAGGTGGTTGCTGTCATTGGTGACACTAGGCATAATTCGCGTAGCGTTACTGCCGCCCTCCATCCATAATGTGATATAGTCATAGGTGCTTTCAGCTGACTAGAGACTACATTTTATTTCTCATGGATCACGATTGTGTAGAAAAGCTTTGAGAAAGGCGTCTGTACAAAGAACGAATCACTCAACTTGTAATTTCGCCAGCACATTCTACACCCAAAATACAAAAAAAGTTCCCTATCAACCCATATCCAATGGCTCCTTTTTCACGCAAGGAAAGCACAATTTGTAATTTTTCAACTAATTAGGGTTGTCTTTAATAAAACAGGACGTATCTCGCAAATTACTGCTACGAAAAATACACAAAATAAAATAGCTACAACTAAATCCAATTTATTCAAGAAATTGAACTGTCAACCAAAAATGAACAGTGCACACATGTTGTAGAATATTTGAAGAGCTGTTGAATAGCGTGTTCCGATTTATTGTAGCGCCAAAAGTTAGGGAGACACGTCAAGCTTAACTAGGGACAACCTCTGTTTGTACAGATTGTGCTTTATCTTCACGACAAAGGAATATCGGATGCGTCGATACACAAACGTTTGTTGTACTTCGAGCGCGCCAGGAGCTGGCAATGTTTCCCACACGTTGATTGATTCCTTTATTGAGCGTATTATCGAATTGGTATGAGAAAGAGGAAAGCTACGCAATGCGTAGCGCCTCATATTTAAATTGGAGTAACTGCATTAAAATACAGAACTCTCAAAGCCCCGTCTTCTACCAAATGACAATCAAACGTTCTCCAAAAGTAACCTAAATTGTAGTTAACAGGGCACATCTCAGGAGTTCATGGAGACAAGGTTAAAAACATGAAAAAGTCTAATTTTGGTAGGATTTTTCCGATTGGCCGAAAAATCAACACCACTTCGGACGTTCTGAAGAACTGAAAGAAATATTAACAGTGTTTGGTAAGTAACTGCACATTTTGCATAACTTTTGACTAAAAACGTGTTCGAACTGTGAGGAACTTGTGACGTCACAACCCCTACACTGTATTTCAGCCAACATACTAGTTTTGCGGAAATGGCAAGGAGACACAGAACATCTTCTCGAACAGTGATTTGGAGAAATATCGAGATTTGAAAGTAACACCAATCATAATTTTCTGTCGACTGCATAACTCTTCTAAAAATCAAACGGACAATTTTAAATCAATCTTCATTTGCTTTTATAAGAAAGCTAATCAACTGGCTAAACTATTTTTAACCTAAATTATAGGGAAAGGGGTCCCACCCCATGGCTCGTAATTTATTCATGCTCAAGTCATTTTCCCACGAATGAGAATGTTATGGTGTTGTCAGGAAATTTGGAGCTATCTATACAAAAATATAATAAAAATATCAAGAGCCAAAGAAACCGTTGGGGAAAAAAAATTTAGAGTTTGATCACTAGTTCTAGTAACATTTAAGAGGAGTTTACACGGAAATCGATTTTCGTGGGAATGTCAAGTAATTTATTGTGATACTCTCGTCATTTTCCCATGGATAAGAATTTTACAGTATTGTGTCATCTGCAGCAGGAAATCGATAGCTGTTTTTGAGAAAAAAATATTAGGTTTTCGATCACTGATTACTATAGTTAGTTCCAGGCAGCTTTGCCCATACCCTCATTTTGGCGTCCTATGGTAGGAAATGGTTCAACCATTTCCGCTCAATCGCATTAACAGACACATACATAGACCATTTTCCCAAATAGTGTTTTTCAGACTCAATAGGCGTTAAAAAGATCTGGACCACACTCGATCCCCCCCGTCGATCACAACTTTTTTTTCTACTTCGTAGAGCCAAGGAAAATAAATAGGTATTCAACAAGATGCTTACCTAGCAGTTCAGTGACGCTAAGAAGCTCGTCCTCTCCTCCTCCGTTTGACTCAAACCTTTCCAACCAATCAGACATAGCCGAGTCATCCAAATTGGATAAAGCGATTCCATCGTCCAATTCAGGAAGGTTCGCGGTGATGGAAAGGAAAGGGTCGTGAACGTCTTTTGTAGCGCCACCAACATCTTGAGTTCTCAACATTATTTTTATTACTTAGTAGGCTGTCCGGTAGAAGGTGGGCAACTCCTTTCAAATCGCCTGATGTTCTTCACATCATTTGCTGCCACTTACTGTGTTCTTGGGATTCTTGGTAGGTGCCCTGTAGAAAACAGGTATGTAACTGAAAGTTATTCAAACTATTGGTGTTGTAAGCAGTACATGAGTATCAAGCGCTAAGAATTGAAATTCTAACAGAACAGCTCCTTCTTCAATGCTGTCTTTGTCACCTCAATCCTTAACAGGCTTCTTCAGTTTTGGCAACAGGAAAGAGTCACAGGGAGTCAGTCTGGGGGATATGGTGGCTGTGGCAACATTCAGATAGCAAGGTTTCCATACCCTGCACTTTCCCATGTGCCGTCCAGTGTGAATTCTTTCAAGAAACGCTAAACTATTATTATTCAAGTAGCCCTAATTACGTTTTACCAGGAGATTATTGTATTATCATTTATTGTTCTATTATTCCTTCCAAGTAACCGAATGTATACCTTATCTAATACGTATTTCTATTTCTAAGTAAAGCTCAAATTTAATTACCATCAACGCCTTCCAGGGTCGAGGTAGAGGGGCGCATGATGCCCTAATGTATCCTGAATTGAAAAAAATTATCTTAAATAAATTCCTGGTGGTTATCTACCTCTCAAGAAACATGTGGCCTGTGCACTACTCAAATCAACAATGATAGTTCAACGACTGCAGCAGCTTGTTATACAAAATGAAGGTAGCGTAATAGTGTCAAACAAGTTCAACAACATTCCCCCCTGATGTAGCTGTAGGGACAAGTGAGGAGTAAATATGCAGATGACGGAATGGGTATAGAAGAGAAATGGGAACTAGAGAGAGGGAAAGTTAGTTTATTCGAAAATCACTAAATAATTAGAACGAGTGGTTGTATTATATAATTTATAATGTGACTCGCAGGTAAGCACTGCCTGTGTTGACAGGCCATAGTTGCTTTCTATTTAAAAATATATACCCTGCTCTCAATTTAAATTAACAGAGGCTATTGTACTATCATAGAAAGTAAATTTAGTAGGTGATCAATATTGAAAGAGGGGAAAGTAAGTTTATGCCTGGGTATGCTGTCCACACTCCCAAGACCCAAATAAATCAGCCAGATAAATACCTCTCGAAAACAGAGTGACTAAGTTTGGTAGAGCTCCTAAGATCGGCTGGAGAACTGTGATGAAATTGTTAACTAAATATAAGGGAAGGTAGAGTAAACTGGTAGAGTGAAGACGGGCATTTGATCTCCTGACAATGGACCGATTATCATGATGGAAGAGGAAAAAACCTTTCATGAAAAGCTGTCACACGGCAAACACCTTAGCCTCTCAGAATAGGAGATAGCGAGAATAGCGCTTAGGCTTTCTCAACATCGCCCTTTCCCCCCAACCACAATCCCATACTGGAGCACTGACTGCACAACAGGCAAGTAAACCAGCTTCAAACATTCTCTAGACAGTTATCACTTTACATAATCGGACAGATATGTGAATTCGCAGAGCCTAGAGTTGACGTAGGAAATGTGCTGGCCCCGTACAAGCGTCGAGTCAATCTTAATACCCAAATACTTGTAGGCGAAGCCCCTCCCGATTGGCACACAACCATAGGACCCTCTTACTGCCGAGGAAAGAATCCTTAAGATTCCAGTATTGGGGATGGTATATTCCTCGAAGCCCACGTATTTTTTCTTTTCCACGATCAGAGTGAGACAAATCCCAAGTAACAAACCGTTTATCCTTGCGAGCACAGCAGAATCATTGACAAAAAGAAAAATATCTTGATCTCTAGGATTTTACCAAATTTTGTTAGTGACCAAGAGAGGTGAATAAGAGAAGAGAATCGTACAAGAGTAAGATGAAGTTCAGGAAAAAGGGCGAGAGGTAAAAATTAATTATTATATTATAAATACTCAAAACAAAAAATGAATGGAAATGAAGCGAAAACTGATTTCGTACAGTCCTTAACATAGTGAGCAATTACGTTGCTCCGCGGGCACCCGGAAATTTAAAGATACGAAACATAGCAAGCGTAACAAAACAAACTAATGACAGGCGACGCTAGCGATCTTCTGTCTCTGGACTCCGTCGCGTCACGAACGAGACGAAGTTACGAAATGTAAGAAGAAATGTGAAGATACGAACTTCTGTATTAGGTTCGTTCCGTCACGTTATTCGAATTAATGCTCCCAAGTAATACACGAAAGGAGACCCAGATTGGAAACGGCAGCATAATACAGGAACTCCCTGTAATTTTGATTATGAACATTGACATTTGCATGTCTTTAATACGATACATGACCATGAAAATTGTCACATAAACGCATATGTTTACATTTCAAGGAGGCGAACGCCCCGGGGCAACATGAAAATGTTTTGATCCACCAGTTGATTTTACTTTCGAAATACTCTTTTTTCATACATTTTTGTTATTGTTGTACAGGTCCCTCTGGGCCTTTGTCTCTTTCAGAATTCAAGTCGGAATCTTGTTTGTGAATGACACATTTTTGTAGACAAATATTCCTAACATATGCTAAAACGATGTTTTAAGTGTTTACTTTCATGAATAATAATAAAAAACCTCGCTAATCGTGCACTTTGAGTACAGGAATACGGAGTAGGTCTGTGACCGTATGAATTTAAACCGCCGTGCAGCGTTGTCGGAACTAGGAATCCCGAAGGCCCGCAAGAAGAGTGAGAATGACAATTCAACACAAATTGTTAGACAACCGTTAAATAAGAGGAAAACATATCAACTTGCAAATCACACGCTACTATAACGATGGTGGATATACATTTTAGATAGTACTTAGCGTTAAGACAATTCCTGCACATATGATGACATTTACGACACAAAAGAAGCGTACTTTCGTTTATGCAAACTTTAAAAATCAACCTGAACTACGCTAAATTTTTGGAGAAAGCTGGGGTGAAACAGGAAAAAAACTTGCTAACAAACAGATGTTAGGAAGATAAGAAGAAGGAAATTGGGGTTCCTCTAAAATTCGTATAAAAAAAAATCGGGTTCAAGGATGTTGAGTGGGAGGGCGTCAGCTACGGGAGATAAATAACGAAAGCAACAATAAATTCTTGGTAGAAATGAGTAAATATGTCCAAAATAATGTAAGGCGCTTACAACTGCGGAACAAACACTCACTGAAGGACTAAAACACAAAAAAGTCGTTTATTTTTGAAAACGTCAAGCCAAAGTCACTGACAAACATAAAATGGAGCCCTGACTCCCTTGATGGGCTTGTTTGACCCGTCCAAATGGCCAAACATAACTAGTGAAATAATCAAAATACGAACCTTGGACTTCGATGTTTTACGTGAAAAAATTGCACTCATCTGCCGAAGGAAATAGGATAAAACGGCCGACATTTACCGACGCGATCACTTTTCCGAGTTGAGATGACTGATTTTATTTCCGATCGCGTACGGAAAATAAACACTACAAAAAAAAAACAACGACCTCGTCTTAGGTTTTGGCGGTAGAATGCGCAGGTTAGCCAACTGAAACATTGTTTGCACTCAGTAAAAACAAGACCACTAACTCATTATAAATTTATATCCTTAAACTTTCGTAATGACCCGAGACAACTCAAGGAAAGAACAATTAAACGCTAATTTTATTTTCCATGTATATAGGCGGGAGAAATAGTGATTTGAATGGGTGTAATTCAAAATTGGACGGGCGAAAAAAAGTCACGTTCTTCCGTGATTTGAGGCTGTTCCGTGGTTAGACAAACTCTTCCTAGAAAAGGCGTAGCACTGGTTGGTTCTTGAAATTGTTGAATGAGATCCAGATGGATTCTTAATTTTCTTTATACGTGGATCTCAGCGAACAACGTTCTTTCGTTCAAGTTGCTTAATGTTTTTGAAAGATTTCCTGCAGATTTTGAAACAAATTCTGAGATTTAAACTTAGAAGCTTTCAGAGACCTATTTCGCTTCGCCAACCTGAGGTGTTGACACAGTATGATGCACACTGTGTGTATCTCTGCTCTTGCTAGATATTTTAGCAGCATGAGTTGTTGCCAGAGACATGATGAAGAAGGAGGATTAAAGTGGAAGAGAAGAACCTGGAGACCTGAAATGAGAACTGGTGCATAGAGGAGATGAATGAAAGCTCATCGTGGAAATCTAACTGTGCCAGGAGTGTCAAGACAGTGAAGTAAATACACAATAGTACATTTACTAGCTCAAGGGGCATAGTACCCCAACTGCATCATGCTCAGTAACGAGGAAGAAGCTGATGAGCAGCACAATCTTCATATATTTCCAGTGTGAGATGAGAACTCACGGACTCAATAAGAGTGAGCATGACAGAGTGACAGCTGCCTTCCATTTCTGCCACTAATGACCAACCATAATTCACAGCCACGAACAGGAGCATCCAAAGGCATATGAAAAGGGGAGTGTACCATGAATTATCCCGATACTTCCAAGCACTGGGAAGTTGACCCTGAGCTGGGATGCTTACAAACCTTACAAATCTAGCATGAAGAAACACTCAGCTCTCAAGAATTGGCGATGCTCCTGAAGTTCCCATGTATACAGAGAAAGTACTGATTTAAGGAATGTGGGGATGTTGCATAAAGCTGCCTGATCACCTGCTGATCAAAGCTGCACC
This sequence comes from Pachypeltis micranthus, assembly GCA_020466155.1. Lineage (NCBI taxonomy): Eukaryota > Metazoa > Arthropoda > Insecta > Hemiptera > Miridae > Pachypeltis > Pachypeltis micranthus. Next base: position 47,261,520 of record CM035770.1, on the reverse strand, counting down.
ACATAAACCACACCATTGCTAACTTGAAACAGTAGCATGTATAAGGCATGTGTCTGATTGCAGCTGTAGCATTGCTTACTCATTAGTCCTTTTTAAAAATGTTTAATTAAGCTTCAACTCATTTTGCAATGACAGTGAAGACTAATACTTTCATTTAGAGGAGTCTCCGTAGTCTGTACACACTGTATACAAATTTACTTCAAGTTCCTCTCACAGGATAAGTTGTTCTTTTGCTCAAGCATTGCAAGAGACGACCATTCTCCTGAAATCTCAATCCAAGTTCAACACTTGCAAGCTTCACTTAGAACTCCAGTGTGTAAGCTGTAGTTCCTGTGCAACATTACATCTATGCTAACACATTAACCCTAAGTGATATTAGACGATTCTCCCTTTCTTGGTTTTGCCAAGGTGTCATTTACGAATCTGGAGCATCCACTTCCATAATGAGTTACTGACTGGATCTGTGCTGAGGAAGACTGACTCACGAAACAGCTACAACTACTAAGAGCATTTATTGCCAAACATCAGGCAGCTTTATCATTTCAAATTGGATAAATAGGAAACATGAAACATCAACTATGGATTCTCCAGTACTAGATACACAATTTACCGGTATTCTGCAAACGTCTAATACAAATATTATGTATATTTATCAATTGATAAGAATTGCAGTATCTGTATGTGCCGTCATATTCTAGTTTAGTCCAATAATTACATTATAACAATAAGGAATTAAAATTCATTTATCAAATTATTACTCTTAGACAGTCGAAAATAGATCAAATGTTAGAAATGAATAAGATTTTAGTTTATGCAGTTAGCCATCTATCGCTCTGATCATTGGCATACTAATTTGATGCAAGATGATGCAGTTCAAGGAATTTCAACAAAGATGACTCCTCTGCTAACAATCTGTTCAATCAAGAGACCAACTCGATTCCCTATACTCTAGTACAATTGAAGATTGACCAAAATATCGCCTCATATACTCACTTTCTCCTCAAGGCTTTTGTCAATCGTTAAGCCTGCAAGATCTCGAACAGCTGACGACAGATCCACTTCACATTCGAAAACCAGTCTTGATTAATGATTGTCCGTAGTGAAGTCATCTTTAACAATCTTTAGATCTATCACTCTGCTCCTTTGGGACGCATACCTCACACACACAATGAGCCTTAGTTTTGATCGTGATCGTGGAAATTGGCTGCCAGACCACTCTGGCTCAAACAAAAACCTGCTGCTTTTTATGGTTCAGGCATTTGGAAAGAGAAGTTTGAACGAAAGCCAGATCCATTTTGTGATGGGGCGTAGTACATACACACATGCGTAATATTTAGGGCATGAAGGTACTACCAGACGGAAGAGGCAACTTTGAGAAGGTAAGATGCAGCAATAAGCCCAGAGACCTTCTTCATTCTATTGCACTGACAGCCTACAAACTCAAGGCCCCTCCAGACTATCAAGGAGTTGCCCAAGAAGCGGGACTGTGTAGATGTTACTCGGCCTTCCCTGTCGTTCTCGCCTCACTCTGTCCGACTTCGCTACGTCCCCAGGCGCCAGAATGGGGAAGAGGTTGCTCGAGGTTTCTTGGTCGTCCTCTCCTCGCTCAGCAAGGATACTGCGGGAGAGTGTGGATGTGCGTTCTTTGCTTCACCCTACTTCAGCGAACAATTCCTCGAGAGTATGGAGAGTGCATTACCTTTTACAGAACTTCATGGGACATTAAGTAAATCAATAGTGTCAAAAACGTTGGAGCGTGAATCTTCGAGAAACTTATGCACAACATCAGTTTTACAACATTCTTTAACAAATCCTACATTTCAAAGTTTTCGGGCATTTATGTACGTAATGGAGAGTTAAAAATTGGCACAGTTCTTGTACTCCCAAAAAATCGGCATAGTTCTTGTAATTCCCTGTGTTAACGTTCATTAAGTAGAAGAATCGAATAACAGGAAGTACTGCATATTTGATTTTGAAAACTACCTTCGCATCGATAGCTTGAGCAGTTAAGGGAATATAAATTTCATGTTATTTTGTACATTCTCCAACATATTTAAACGCCATAGTGAGGTTTATGTGAAGTTGGTTCAAGTATTGTAAACGTTCTGAAGTTCATCCAGCGATGATATATGAAAATTCGCTCACCAGACAGACTGCACAGCTGGAGCTTTACTTTTTATGTTTGCCACCTACTTGTTAGATGGTCTATATTTAGGGCACAGCGGCGTATCAAGTACCTTTTTTATCTACATTTTAGTTAGGTCAACTCTGGTAATTCCTTTATTTGATTTTACAACGCCGCTGCTACCTTCTCTACTCATTAGCATACACATTTTCCTTTTTTTTAACGATAAAACCCAAAGTGGGTCTGCAGAGAAGAGCAGCAATATTCGAGAGCAGGACTTTTGGCAAGAATTAGAATAAAAAGCAAACATACTTAGTAGATTCATAAAACTAAGAAACGGCACACTGACTTTATGAACTTCTATTCTGATCCGTTCTGCCATTGTAACCAATTTCCGCCCATTCGTTCTCCTGAGGCCCTCAACATAATTGACAACGAAAAACTCTTCTACGAACTCAAAATTATGCCATGACCCCCTTCCCCTCATTTATCACACAAAACGCACTCAACATTAAAACTGAACTTCACTTATTGCCATTACAGAGCACTGACTTCCCAAATGACTTCACGGTTAATTCAACAAATAGCTCACGAGCATCATCATTCAACTTAAATAGCTACACTTGGTTTCCCCTTTAGCCCTTCTTACTTAGATAAGACTTACAAATTAATCTAATTCCCTTAATCTCAAATTGCTTTTTACAATATCCTTCAACAGCGATAGCAAAGTCATTTTATTTAATTTGATATAGTCGAAGAAGAATCGATGAACGCTGCAGACATCTTGGATATTACTCAGGACTTCCAGGCAAAATTTGAACGTCGCTGCAGCAAGCATCATCCTGAAAAGAAACCAAAATATCTCTGGTGTGGGGCCTCACGCAGTTGCTACGTCATTAACTTTAAATCGACTTTGGGTAAGTCGATTGATATTACACTTAGGTGATCCAAGAGAAAGATGGATTATTGGCCTTTTGTTTCCATTCATGCGAGTTAGTGATAATTCAATTTCTACAAATCGTCAACAAAAATTATGAGCTTTCTCCCTCCTGAAATTTGAAGAGATATTGAGCTCGGCCCTAAGTTACACAACAGAGTTTTTTTTGTAAGTGCTACGAAGGGTTTGGGCAAAATTACAGTGGTCTTGAGCTTTGATCCTATACCCCTAGTTTCCTGGGACTATGAATCTCCCTCCTTGACTACTAGACTACGTAGACTATGAGCACTAGAGTGCCTACAATAGGAGCCAGGCAGTACATCTTCCCCCTCACTGTTAGCCACTGGTCCTGGAGGAGGTGACTTGAATGAATGGATCTTTGAGAGTTAGAAAATCCGATTAAAGACTCGAAAAACTATAGCTATATCGAATCTCTTAGCCGAGTCAAAGAGAGGGAGAGGGCACCTACTTTTCTTGCACATTGTAGTAGGCGCATCACCACTTCGCTCTTAGCTGGAACTTTGCACTACCAGCGATCCTCAGACCTGAGAATTCGTCAAATTATTTTGTGTTTAATTGTTTATTTTATTAATTGTTTCTCTCTGGTTCTCTTATTTTTCTTGGAATGAAGAAGCGCGTTGGAGTGCAGAACTTCTGACACCATTTGTTGCAAGGGGTTTGGAAATATTGGGGAGCCGCTCACTCAGGCAAAAATTACAACGATACCCCGAGTTTCCTCAGAATATGAATCAATGTCTTTGACTACTAGACTACGTACGAGCACTGAGGTGCCTATAATGGGAGTCAGGCAGTACAGAAGAGATGACAGCAATTGGAGATGATCAGGTCCAGCTTTGTGACGGGTGCTCAAACGGTCAATATCAAGTTGTTAGACACATCACTTGAGCTCTTGTGTGCTGAATTCGTCAGGTCCTCGCCACTCCAATTGAGGTTGGTTCTCCCAGGTTCGAGGTGGGTCAAAGCGTGAAGTTTCAATCTGCAAACCTCATCAGGGTCGTCGACTCACCACATGCTCCAGGGATTCAGCAAGCTAGAAACCATCAATGGTGCGCTGCACAGGACTCCACCGACAGAGCAGCAAGAGGAGGCCACAGATCACCGGGTATGTGCCCAGCCCAACTCTCAGGCAAAAATGCAAGAACTACATTGGTCAGTACAAAACTTAATGACCATAGGTCGACTAGTGAGTAGGTACATTCCAGAACGTAATAGATTGAACTGCCAACAAAAGCTTACTGGTCAAATGATGTTATACAGATGATGTCATTTGGCAGGCGAGTCGATTTCAGTAGTTCCAAGGTCAACCATGCGGGGAAACTTGACTTTCTTCTTGGTCAATTCATCCTGAGCCCACAAAATAAGTTTGAGGAGAGAGTAGAGTTTTGGTTCGGGGCTTTCGTGGTACTCCGTTTTCAGGATCGCTGTGTTCACTTCGCTGGCCACCTTTTCAAAATAAAATAACCGTCCGTTTAGACACTCGTGGTAGAAATAGGTATTTGTGATTAGTTGTTAAGACTTGTCTGGATCATTCTGTCTGCCCCTACCTTTATTTTTTATCGTTATCTTAACATTTCAAGCGCTTAGTTTCCAATCATTTTTTAAATCAAATTCCTACTTCAGTTCACTGTTACTGTAGCTAGCTACTGCCCAACTCTGGGATTTAATTAAGGTAATAGCGCCCTGGCCAAATCTCAAGTTCCTGGTTTTGCTTGGGGCTCTCAACGCGTGAGCCTAGACTGGTATCAAGTTTCTCAAAGCAACCTCCTCAGGACCTTGCTGAGCTAAACTTACTTCTTGGCAATGGAGGCAGTTTAAGGAAGTACCAACAAAGTCTTTCTAAGCCAGTATGATATAACTACTTCACGCTATAATCACCTTATGCCGCTGCTTCATGTTCAAAAGATGAGAAAATGGGCTGAGAGAAGGTTCTTCGAAAGCCAGCAAAGCCAGCGCTCGTTCCAATTGGATGAGAATCGTCGGTTCTGACTCTCCAGGTTCAGAAAGTTGAGTTTGAGCAAAATCGAGGGCTTCTTCCACTTTGCCATCTCGAATTAACTCTATTAAGTGTAATTGCTGCGAACATGAAACGCAAGAAAATAATGTTGAGTGAGTAAGCAGTAGCTAGTTTGCGATGGTGCCAGTTGAAAGTGTCAGTAAAGAGCTAGGTACACTAAACAAAGTACACGTTTAGGTTCTGCAAACTTCGTCCTCAGCAGAGTGACAGCTGGGGTGTGTCGTACAAATAAATTATCTCTACCAAACCGTCATTATTGGGAACGTAAGCTGCTTCCATGGTGTTCACATCACCACTCAACTACAAAATATCTCTTCCCTTCCATACAATTAACCACCGAGCAGCCGATCGAGATGGAAGCCTCACTGAAAGTTTAATTTATTTTTCTGTTCCTTTTTATTTCAGTTAAATATTCAACTCTGTCTTTAATGGCGAAGTGTTTCCTGTTGGGAGTTTCCCTGTGCTCCAGCTAAGATCCTTCGTTCTTCCTACATTTTCCGTTCCGGGTTTTCTTTCCTTCAAGAAAGGCATTGGCATTGGCGGAGGCACATTTCCCACAAAGGGAAGACAAATTTATTTGGTCGGCTCCACGATAAAATCTTCCTTCCAGATCTTTACTCTTGGGTCCGAAAAACGTCTATTGAGAACACTGGCGTGTGTGTGTGTGTATATATATATGACCTGAATGAACCAAACTGCGGGAGAACGCCTGGAGCAAAGCCGCACAACTCAAATACGGTATTTGATCTGCAGTCAATACGTATAAGTCAAAATGAGAGTTCAAAATTAACTATAGTAATCATAATGATCAAAACCTCGAATGCTCTTTTCCTCAAAGCTGTATTTGTCTCTAATAATTTGATTTTGCTTGCGTGAGCAATTCCAAATGATATAACAGTACTATAAAATGTTCATCCTTAAGAAAGTGACGAGTGAAATGAAGTTAATAATCCTAAGTGTCGACCGAAATTCCGCACTGTCTTCATAAATCCCATTCATATAAAGCTAGCATTCTAGCGAAAATTGATCTTATAGTGCCTATATTATGGATCATTAACTATGATGATCGAATGATAATTAGCAGCAACACGATTCATTCTGGAATTCAAACTACTGCCGTTTGATTGAGTACTTTTACGCGGCGTTATCCATTTGACTCCAGAACAATACAACGAATCTTAACAAACAACCAACTTGGACAGTCCCATAACTTAACTCTACGCTGGTTATTCAATAAAGCTAGTAGCAACACAGCAATGAAACAGAAAGTAGCAATGATGTGTTGCACCAGATATTTTCAAAGCCAGAGACACATAAATTGAGTGATAAACATATTGGATTAGTTGCTAGAGCAGTACAAATCGTCCAGTGTACAATGGGGTAGAACACAATTGTATGGTGCGTCACACCAGATATTTGTTTAGTTAACCAGTTTGTGTCAGCGGGAATTATGAGGAACAAGAGTACTGATGTGATATTTGCCGAAATTTTTTGTTTTGCGTTGCTCTCGTCGTTTTCCCATGGACAATTTTACATTTACGTTATGTCATTTGGAACTACAACAAATTTAAACAAAATTAGGTCCCCTTTGAATATTGTTGTGAAACATTTTTATTTATTTATACTCCTCTGTTTTCCCACTGGCGAGTATTTTTGATTTGCTTATTTCTCAAGAAGATTATAATTAGATTCATCAAGACCTCTGACAAAGCATCACCTGCAGTCTGAAGTAAAGGTAGCGATCATTGTCGAGTAGCTCAGGGTAGAGCTCATTGACGAGGCGAATAGCTTCCTGCGTCTGTCCAGCCTGAATGGCTTCCCTTATTCGAATTCGATTGTCCATAGAATTCAAATCGAGAGATGGAACGACCCCGCTTTCTTCTTGAAACTTTTCCGCTGCATCTTTGAATCCCTCTGAAAGCAAAATAAAATAAACTTTGAGTTCATGTGCTGACTGACTCCTATCAAAGGCAAGCGGTTCATCGTGGTCTTGCGGTAAGACGGTCGATTCATAATTCTCGACGTTAGTTGAGGGTTGTGGATCGAATCCCCGGCGCGATTGCCGTAATTTTTGCCTTAGTCAGCAGCTCTTCAAAAGCATCTCCAAACCCCTTCGTCACAAATGGCGCCCAACTAGTGGTCGAATTTCTTCTTTCCAAGAAAAAGAAGAGGCCCCGAGAGAAAAATTAAAAAAATTAAGAGAGAAAAATAATGAGACGAGTTCTCGGGTCCGGGATTCGCTGACGCTGTGAAAGTTCCAGCGCGAAGGTGGAATGGGCGACGCGCCTACTACAATGCGAGGGAACGAAGACTTTCCTTGTAGCCTTTCTCGAATCAAAGATCGGATTTTCCGGGGATTCGCTCAACTCTCGTAAAATTCTTTCCCTAAAAAAATGAGTTCGCTCCAGGAGTAGCGGTTAATAGACGAGGGGGGAGATGTGCTGACTGACTCCTATCAAAGGCAAGCGGTTCATCGTGGTCTTGCGGTAAGACGGTCGATTCATAATTCTCGACGTTAGTTGAGGGTTGTGGATCGAATCCCCGGCGCGATTGCCGTAATTTTTGCCTTAGTCAGCAGCTCTTCAAAAGCATCTCCAAACCCCTTCGTCACAAATGGCGCCCAACTAGTGGTCGAATTTCTTCTTTCCAAGAAAAAGAAGAGGCCCCGAGAGAAAAATTAAAAAATTAAGAGAGAAAAATAATGAGACGAGTTCTCGGGTCCGGGATTCGCTGACGCTGTGAAAGTTCCAGCGCGAAGGTGGAATGGGCGACGCGCCTACTACAATGCGAGGGAACGAAGACTTTCCTTGTAGCCTTTCTCGAATCAAAGATCGGATTTTCCGGGGATTTGCTCAACTCTCGTAAAATTCTTTCCCTAAAAAAAAAATGAGTTCGCTCCAGGAGTAGCGGTTAATAGACGAGGGGGGAGATGTGCTGACTGACTCCTATCAAAGGCAAGCGGTTCATCGTGGTCTTGCGGTAAGACGGTCGATTCATAATTCTCGACGTTAGTTGAGGGTTGTGGATCGAATCCCCGGCGCGATTGCCGTAATTTTTGCCTTAGTCAGCAGCTCTTCAAAAGCATCTCCAAACTTCTTCGTCACATTCAATTGAAATAATTAATATAGTGTTAGAAATTACTTGAAAATGCATTTAAATCATTCAAAAACATATCCATGCTAGCGAACAATAAAATATTTATGGCAGTGGGGTTGTGAATACTGATGTTTGCTTGATGCATCCGTTCGTCATGAACCTGCATGCATGTTCTGCTCCCTGTTGAATTTTTTTACTATACTGCTAAACTGAAGGATAAGCAAAGAGAAGTCGTTTTCAGAAAGCATCAGAAAAAAGTCGTTTTCGACAGAACTTGAGACCCACTGAATCAAAATAAGCTCATTCTAGCGTGTGTTCTGTAACAAACGGAAGAATAGATGATTTGATCGACCTCATTATTTTATTGTTTTGTTAATTATTTCTTGGAGGCGCAAAATAAGATTATCGGTAGTTTCCATCGCCAAAAAAGTGTGGGGGGAGGGATTAGCAAAAAATTGTGAGTTTCCCCGTTTTCCTGAGAAAAACGGATGCAAAGATTTTAATTAACATTCCACATATCTTCTACTAAACGACACCTAACCTTTGTTCTACATAAATATATCTAAGAAAATATAGTGGATGGAGATGTACTCATAATACGAATAGTACTACTGCATAATGCCTTCCATGAATGTTCCTGACAGAAAATTGAAGAGAAAACATCCAAAATGTGCACAAAAAACCGTTTTTTCCACTTTCGAATTGTCCACAGTAAACGCTAATTTGCATTTATTGACTTGACGCTGGCAGCATTTTTCTTCTTTTTTTTAAGATAACAAGTACCTACATTCTAGTACCTAGCGTTTTGCATGTTCGTGGAAATGCATTGAACCAAGACACAGCATATCATCGTATTTACATGGAGAGATAGAAAGTTGCGTGATACTTCTCACCAGACTGTTACTTATTTCTTAACATCATGTTTCTACCCTTCGTCGTCCACAGAAAAAAATATTCCCATCTAGCTTACTTTCGGGGGCTTTAGCCACGACGCACTTTGGAGACGGAAAGTTAAAGGCTACTTTCCTTTGTAATTGTGGCTAAGGAGAGCAAGAACCAACAAAACCTTATTAACTTGAAGACAACTTAGCGCTCAAGAACTTACCAGTTACGAGATAATTCATGATTAATTTATTCATATCTGATCGCTGAGTGTGCATCCCTTCTAATCGGTTCATCCATAATTCTTTGCTGTATTCAGGAGGTTTGTCGGAATAACTCATTTTTGTTTTCCTGGTTGATCGAGCCAGTTAGGAAACACGAACGGGAAATCGATGACGCTGAGAGGCTAACGGTAAAACACTGCAAAGGTAAACAGAACTAAATGTATTTCAACTGCGATCAAACGAACAGTAATATTTCTTTTGTTATACTGATGTACCAGTAGATTTTATCAATCTAATCCTAACAGCTGACACGGCCTTTTCTCCCCTCCTCCTTTCTTTTTCGTTCCATTTGTAGCTGTTGGCTAACTTGAAGAGCTGCGGAACTGTTACATCAGTCGCTGTGACGACAACTGAACGTTTCCAGCAAAAGAACAGTGGCTCCAAATAACCGGTTCAGTAGCAGTACCACGGCTGTATAACAAAAAGCTGGAGAACGTAGAGATGAACGGAGCCAGATGAACCTGACGCGAAAAATAAGCGAACGCTGTAACTTAGTTCAATACATTTATACGCGCCGAAGAACAAAATATACATACCAGTTACCCGAAAGTACGCCGCGAGTATGATCCAACACTTAAAGCAGTGCTTTTAAATAAATGTGACAAAATAACTTAAATGTTCGGAGAATCTCACTATCTGGCGTATTTCGATTTAAATATTCGTTTGGCGGATGGCTAGGCAAACAGTTGCAAAGTACTACTTACGGATTGCCTATACGATGTTGTGGGAAAAGGTTCATGTTTACAGTTTCAGGAGAAATATTTGCGAAAAAAGTCAAAAAACGACGCCACTTATAATTCTGGAGGTTGCTCCTGTTTATTATAACACATACTAATCTACGACTATCGTACCTTACTGGATTACCACCACTGGTTTCTTGCTCGCGCTAGTGTCATGAATGGAGTTGAGAAAAAACTGCACAAAAATCTGTTTTCGTGCATTTTCCATAATTCAATCGTGAGCTTGATTGTTGCGAGAATTTCGGGAAAACAGGATTATGTTGAAACCTTTGATAATCTGTTCTACTGTTCTCATAATTTTCTTGCTGTTGGAAATTTTACGTCACCATTTTGTTATGTAGATCTGGCTACACCTAAAATTTTAATCAGAATCGTTAAAAGCCGTTTTCATTATTGTTATAACTAGTATTTTGAGTATTATAACTATAGTTAGTTTTGAACCGAGTTTGCTCAAGCCCTTGTTTTGGAGTCCCAAGTCGATTTGATTTTTGGATATCAAATTTGAGCGGATTCGGTTCTCTGTTTTCTCTCACAGACGCACAGACCATTTTCTCAAATGGTGTTTTTGCACTCATAATTCTTTGAAACGTAAAGGTGCGAAGAAAACTCAATTTTTTCAGTTACTTACCTTTTCTTCCTACACGATAGAACTAAAAAAAATAAAAAGTTCAGAGCTCCAAAATTTCTTCAGCTTTCCTTTTTACTTTCCTTAAAATACAAATGATCAACCTTTAACAAAACACGATATGTGCTGTTTTCTCCCCATAAATAAAACTCATTTTCAATAACGTATTACGATGTTCATGTGATTAGCACACATAATAGAACGACCATAACATAGTTCGAAGCAACCCGTAAATTCAGGAAGTCGAGTTACCAACGACTAAGACTCGCTTAGCATCCCTTTTGCAGAACAATAAACAATAACCATAAAGATCGAGAAACAGGTTGGATAAGTAGGTAGAGCATTACAAATCGGTGAATGTACTAAGGGCTGAGGAAAGTTGTGCGCTGCGTCGCACCAGTTATGTTTTATTTTACTAGATCTAACTTTGGCGATTAGAGGTAAGGTGTGGGTCGAATAGTACACGCACCTGCACAACTGACCCAAATTACCAGAGAGAATTACAGCGTAGGCTTTATAGTAACAGCTAGGGTGTCTCAGTACTCAGGTACATTAATAAAACGGAATAAGGACATTGCCCATTTCCCCTAAATTTGAGTTACAATGTTATGTGGATTTGAGCAGTTAGGTCAAGGCAAGACTAGAAAGCAACTGTTACCGATGATGACCAACCTGTTGAAATCGATACGACGTTGTAACTTTAATTCAGTGGAAATAGACAATCGTCTTCACTCCGTTTTATTATTGAAATGGGCTTCCACAACATCGTAACGAGCGATTTATTTCGTCTTAGTTACAGTGTAAGATATGGGACCCCATTGACGAAGCTTATAAGATCGTGGTCCGTGATGATGAGGCTCTAAGGTTACTTAATGGAGCACATTTGTACTTTTTAAAAAATGTTTATTGTGAGGGTTACAGAACTTCAAATGGTTATAAAGACGGTGGGTAGCTGATAAGAATCCCCGAGCTAATGCATGAAGTGTACACATCTCAGGCAGAACCATTCTGAACAATCCAGTGCGTAAGTGCCCCAGCATTTTGGAACTACATTTACTGCCCTGGTTCATTTCAAACAGTCAATCAGCAGAGCGTTAGTGCTTCGAGGCGAAGTTTACGGATTGTGCTCCTCTTTGTTACATTGACATTAAAAGTACATTTCTCTCCCTCATTATGATTCTCAGTATAAACGTATAAACTTTATTAGCGTACAACTGATAGGGGGTCTTATAAACTTGTCATGTTGGCACGATTTGTCCCTCTCGTGCAATTAAAAGAACGCTTTGAGGTTTGGTACTTCGATCATTTTTTTCAAAGGAGAGACTGTTTGAACTGAAATCCAAACTTGTTTGCCAACTGCAACAGCCATGTTGGTGACCACGACTCCAGCTTTGACCAGCTCCGCTGTAAATAGAAAAGCCGTATAGTTTCGTGAAAAAACAAGCATCTTTCACGAGTTGTGATAAACGATTCATAAAATTACCTACTTGGCGATTCATTATTAGAAAAGTAAGTAACTGATTTGAAATCAATGGTGAACAGTTAACTAGGTGAGCGCGAAACAGAGGCTGGCCTTTGCTCGTAAAAGTTCCGATGAACTCTTCAACCTCTTTGCTCAGTAGCTGACACCGAAAGCTAGGTGGTCGTAATGGGTATCGATAAGAGGGAAATCTCACAGACTCCCAAAGAGAGAACCCGCCGCAACAAGGACTCACAGATTTTATATAAAATGTTCACTCAGAGTATTATATCTGAGGAGTTAGGTGATCCTAAACACGATTCTCCTCGAAGGTCGTTAATGATATCAATCAGCTGCTTGCTAAATACAATCTGTTTCGGTTAAAGGTTGTTCAACTGAATGGAGAAGACATGATCTGAGGCTTAATCAGATTTTATAAAAAATGGAGACTATATGGTGCAGATGTCAGGTTTTCACATTTATTCCTAAGCAAAGTGAGAGTAGAAACATGCAGTAGAAGTAGATAAAACGCTTAATTCGAAATACAACCAGATAAATATTTTTGGGAAAGCTGAGTGATATAAATTATGTCAAAATAGTCCATCCTCACTAACGTAAAGCACAATGAAAATAAAAAAGTCCTGTTTTGTAAATGTAAAAACCTAATTGCTAAGGTTAATTGAAACGATGATGATGAGACAAACACACAATTGACGCTCCATCAAATAAACCCTTTCAACAGCTCACCGTATTCATTCAACGCTCGAGAAAAGAGATAAAATTCTCTGTGTACTGTTTAGCTTCGAAAAGGGAAATTTTAAAGAAATACTTCCACAATCTCACACAAAGCAGCCAATTGTTAAGGACCTCATGCGCCCATTAGTAAGTCAACTATATTGCTAATGCTTTCACTCTTCTCAGAGGCCGAATTTGTGAGAAGATCGAAATCTGACTAGATATGGGCCACAGGGGGTAGCAGCTATTTCTCACCTAACAACTGATATAGTTGCCTCTGAAAATGTAAATTTGCATTGACCACCTTTTTGCTGGTCTGAATGCAGAGGGCATGGACTAATCATGAGAAAATCTCACCAATGAGGGTGGGACAGTCTTCTGACGGATTGGCTCCCTGGTACAGCAAAGTGTTTTCTGTGAATGGGACTCCTGATGTGAACGTTGCATCATCAATGCTCAATAGCCACGTTTCTCCTCCTCTGCACGTTCCTGTAAACATTCAAAACCCAATGGCAAATTACTCTTAGCAAATACACAGAGTGATACAAAGTGGAATCTACAAACTGTCGTACTCAACTCACCTGTCACAGTATGCCTCCATTCCTTAGTGCCAACTGCAATTGAAACGAGGTTGGGTGAATCTGAGTCATTTACTCCAACGTGGTGGGAGTTCACAACCAGACCGGCTTCTTCAGCGAGTAGAGGAGCGTTGATGAGGTTGAGGCCATTTGTACGACTGGCTGGTTGAGCTCCAAGCATACCAGATAAAACTGCGGTCTTGAGGAATCGCATGTTTCTTGTCAATTCACCTGTTGTGAGAGAAAGCGTTAATTTTGGTTATAAGGCCTCTAACAATGGCCTCCCAGAACCATATGTTGGATCATTGACAGCAGAATAGCCTCCCAAACGTCAAACTATTTCTCATGAAGTTATTGGCGTTTGGGCAAAAAGCAGTGAGCAGGAGCCTAGGAATGGTAAGGGTACTCTACTCTTGGGTTACTATAATCCTTGTTATCACTAGTTCACGCCAACATCTAATCTCCAACCCACTGTTTTGCAAGGGTTTTGCAGCATTGGCTTCTAGTGAAGATGTGTGCAACAATAAACTGAAATAAACTAACATAAACCTACCTCAAATGAAAACAAACTAATATCTAACATAATATATTAGAATTACGCAAACCACTAATTTAATGAATGAAAGAAAATAAATTATTCCTGGTTCGTAAATGTAAAGAACCTAATCGCTCAGATTGAATGAAATGAAAAACAGATAACACAGGATGAAGGGGAAAATATACAATTAACAGTCAATCAAATAAACACCTTTGGAAGCTCATCATATTCGTTTAACAGCAAAAAAGAGGAAATACAATTACCCGATACTGATACTGCTCACAAAGCAGCCAATCAAACCATGCTCCATGTTCTTCTCAAAGGCCACTTTGGGGGAACAATAAAAATTGGAATCAACCACAACAGACCTTCGAAACCCCAACTGCCACCTCCAAAAATGTTTTTGGTGAAAAAACTTTTTCGTTCATTCCCACAATGGCCCATTCATCATCGAGGGGATGTCTGGGAATGTAAAATAAGGAATAAAAGAAGAATCGCTGAAGAACAGGACCATGGTAGTACATCAGAACTGGTTAATCTTAATCTGATGTCTGGGTAAAAGTGGTTTGACTGAGATAATTATCCAGCAGGTGGAATTCGTCAAGGGATTTGATGCTTCTATATTTGACAGCATCCATTCCCACAATTGAAATGGTACCCATATATTACCAAGGTTAGGCTAATCGTCTAACTATTTCGAATAACTACATCCAACTAAAACCTTATCGTCCAAGTCTCACTTACCTTTTGTTGTGATATTGACAGATAATCCGGCCCAGGATGGTATGTCTCCAGCGATTTTAGCCGCAACGCTCCCCAGGGCTTTTCCCAAAGTTAGCCAAGGCGTGTTAGACGGGTCTCTCAAATCAGAGAGGCTTGGAGCATTGACAGCTCCCGTCACTTGATATCCACTTTCTGGATCTGAGAGGGCAATCAGTTGCTCAGCGATTTCAACTGCCACACGAACCTGTACATAACATGAATTGCGATGAAAGGACAATTAATTCGCCATAGTTTCATCCAAGGACAATAAAAAAAGCAGTAGAGCATTTACATGTGAATACGTTATGGATGTACTAACTGGTGCCGTTGTACACGGGCACTGGGCCCAGTTGAGGATTCAAAATTTAAGAATCAAGGGTTTCAAGCTCTCACTCCTCTATAGCAGGTTGACCACCAAGCTTAAGCGCGGCTTTTTTTTTAGTTTTAAGGTGGGAACTTCTGTGCTATAGGAAAGTTAGGCTACAGTGTTCAGGTCTCAATCAAGGAATTGGAGCTGCTGTGCCGTGAAATTAATGCTCTTCAACTACTATGTTCTACGAGTGCTCGGGTTGTCTACATCAAAACGGTTTCCCGGAAATTTCTTACGCTGTAGGGAACTCTGATGGTTCTGTCCAGCTCTCCTCTGTCTCGTAGTCGTCTGCGATACTGAACAGGAAGGTGGTACCTGAGCACTAGTTGTTGGCGAATCTTGGCCAGACCCTTTATGGCGGAAATGAATAGAATTGCATGACAATGTGGCAACATGGAATCGATTTTGGGCTTGACAGTAAATTCGTGCGTTGGTATTGGGCAGGTGGAGTATAATTGAAATTGTTGTGTTAGGAAGAGGAGTAAAGCCCTATAAGCACCAATGTGGCATTAAATGGTCACCATCTGGGGCACTAAGCAATCGAAAGATCCTCTCTACGAGACGTACTGTGGAACAACAAACTTCTGAAGAAAAAGCTCCAAAACACCACACATACAAAATATAGAGACTTGTAAGGGAGGGGGGGGGGAGAACTGCTACAAGGGCTTTCTAACTTAACACCCCTCTTAATAACGAAGGAAAATAGAAATCGCTAGGATTCAATAAATTCAATTATGATTTGGGTGAGTCTGTTTGAAAATACACTTAGTGCTCCCCCAATACATTTTTCGATAAAAGCAATATTATTCTTGTACTATAAGCGTTTGGTTAAGGAGAAACAAAACAAAAGTTGATTTTAAAAATTAATTCAGTGCTTTTTATGGCGTTAGCTAATAATTCAATCTATTTTTTCGTCAGTTAGTATGAATTTGCTAGAGTTTCCTCAACGTTCTTGATAAAAACTGGTGAGGCGTATGGTTCCAGATTTATCGATTTGCTCCAACTCATTGACCAATCAGTGCACAGGGAATTCATGAAGCCGTTAACACGATTTTTTTAAGAAGGATTTTGTTTACTATTTGGGAATTAACTGGTAAAAGCTGTGAGAAATCGTAGTAAGTGAAACGGCGGTGGTTGGAATTCCGAAATTTCTCAGGTTGCTCCTCATTATCATATGAACTTTTTCAAACCGATCGAATAGGCAGTTTATTGGACTACCACCCGAATTTTTCTGATAATGCTCGTATGGCATAAAAGAAATGGTAAAAATTGGGCTAAGATTGATTTTCTTCGAGATTTTTGGTAATTTATTGTGCTGCTCTCATCTTATGCCCACGACTAGTTTAATTGTTTATTTTATATTTTACTATTATATCGTCTGTACATTAATTATAACTAAAATTATTAGAGCCGTACTCGAAAAAATGGGTGTTTTGAGCACTATAACTGTAGTTAGTTTTGTGCCGATTTTGCTCTCACCCTTATTTTGACGTCCTAAATACCAAATTTAAGCGGATATCAAGGAAATTCAAAAAAAAATGTTAGTCGATTACATAACTTCGTGGAGCCAAAATAAAGTGAAAAAGTTACTGTCTGGGGTTGGAGGTGTCTAGCCACTAATGGTTGGCGGTCATGATGGTACATTGTATTGTAGAATGAGAGGGAAAACCTCCTGATTATTACAGTAGATTGTGAATCAAAGGAAGTAAACATGGAACGCGAATGAGTACATAATAACAAAGGCTGCATATATGTCTATGCGGAAACAAAATCTGTTACCTGTAGCTAGAACATTTCTTTCTAACGATAACGACTAAACTGATGTGTTGTGAGCTATGTGGTAAGTGGTGTGTATTATGTGCAGATAATTCTGTCCTTTCACATGGTCGCCCTACATATTTTATTGCAGTTCTGTCAGGGTCATCAACTGTACAAGTACCTCCCTACTACTCGCAAATTTGAGCTAGGAAGTCGTACAATAAGGTAGTTTTAGGGACGCGAGCAAGGAAGCAACCTTCACCAATGTTCATCGTTGCACCCAAAATCCATCACCTCGGAGAAACATGGAGAAGTGAAGGAAATGGGGGATTAGTGTGTAATTTCAATGACAAGATACTTCTTCAGTGAACGGGGGAAAGAAAACCAAGTCAAGTATTAAAGTAATTGGGTTAGATCCGCCAGTAGGTAAATTACTAAAGTTAACGTACCTGTTTGGCGAGTCCGCCTTTTCTCTGGCTGGTGAGATACTGTGGGCGAGCAGTTTCGATGTAAAGACATCATCGTCTGTCCGTTAAGTCAGTTTGTAGGTCGTGGTCTTCATATAGGAAGAGAAAGGTTAAAGGGATGGTATTGTGTCCGGGAAGATAGGGGGGGGGGAGGTCATGCGCCTAAATCCGTCAGTTGGTTGTTTTTGTGTTGATTTGTCCATTGAAGTTTTTTGTTTAAAGATTTCCAGGTTTTCTAATATGTTCAGTTTTCGTCTTTTGTATTTCAATGTAGTAAGTTGATGCAGTCCAGTATTTTGGTAGGTTCGTGTCCAGTTGTCTTGAGGAGGTCGCCAAAATTTGAGTCGTCTTTGTTCCTATTAAGAGATTTAATGAGTTCTGAGTATCTGGTCAGTATTTTTCGTCCTGTTTGTCCTATGTATGCGTTTTCACACGCACAAGTTATTTTATATACCCCACTTCGGTCGAGTGGGTCTGTTTTTTCAATCATTGCAGTTACTTTGGTACTAAGTGTATTGTCTGTACGTAATGCAATTTGTATGCCTTCCTTTCAGAAGATGTATCTCACCAGCTAGAGAAGACAGACTCACCAAACCGGTACGTTAACTTTAGTAAAACCAAGTCACCCCCATATAAACACGTTGTGTGTTGAAACTTGTTTTTGCCTCTACGTCAGAAGAATTTGCTGGCTGTGAAAAGCTTCTCTTGTCCACATTAGTGATGGCCCATCAATTAAAATGTTGTGAAAACACGTCGAATGTGGTGATGTAGCAAACAAGGCTCGACACCTCAAAACAAATGACCAGTGTAGCCCTTTTGACACGCAATAATACGGCAACAGCCAACAATCCTCACCTAGTTCAGGTTTTGAGATTGTGTTGTATTTGAAAATGAGATGGGCTCTGGAGGATTGGTAGAGCTACAGTCTACAGCATCTAATCCCTACCTACTTCCAGTGCAACTAACTGCCAGTGCGGTACAGATTTGTGCTATTTTGACGCACAACAAAGTAAAACCAGAAAGTTCACGTCCAAGTCAGTCAAAGTTGAAGTGACCTTCGTCACACCACTTGCCAAAACTGAGTGAACAACTAGTTTCTCTATTCTGATTTTTGCTAACCAATCATTTATGTATGAACACAGTAAAAAGCAAAGTGAAAATATTCAGGGCAGTAAAATCTCTAGCGAAAGGTTTAGACCTAGAAACAACAACCAACATCTAATAATGGCTTTAAGAAATTGTGATTGTGCGAACAGGTTAGGGTCTGTGTTGCACACAGGCATAACACGGAAAAATGTAATGTGTCGAGTTTACTCTGTAGATGCGAACACAGCTGCCAGTAATTATTTGTTCCTGTAAAGGGCTTCCATATAACGCTGTCGGGCTCTACCAGTCTTGATCATTAACATGAGGATCTCCTTACAGCTGTGAGGCGACGTATACTAAAAACGTAGTTTTTTCCCTGATATTCAACAGTATGCTCTTTATAACCATTACAATTGTGTAGTTAGAAAATTACCTGGGCCTCTATGGTCGACGCTCCCAAATGAGGAGTCGCTAAAACTTTGGGATGGCGAATCAACTCAAGAAGAGCCGGAGATTTCGGTGGTTCTTCAGAGAACACATCCAGAGCTGCTCCCCCACACTTTCCAGCCTGTACCAACGTGAAAGTAAAGTGTAACCTTCAAAAGTCCAAAGATTTGAAAAGTATGGTTCAGCTCTAATAAGATAATTGTAGTTTAGTCCCTCAGATTGACGAACTGTTAGGAGAAATAATTCAACAATATATACAACAATGTGTAATCTTGCACACCTTGATAGCGTTGAGAAGAGCCTTCTCGTCAACAATCCCTCCTCTTGCTACGTTGATTACTTTCACCCCTTTCTTGCATTTGCCCAATGTGACGTCGTTGATAAGATCTGAAACAGAAATACGCGTTTAAGACGTCTAGAAATGTTTCACCAGGAACCAACAAGTGGAACTGAGTTGGAAGTACTGAAGAAACTGCCTAGGTGTGACTGGGAGGATGGGATTGTATGTAGGTTGTCCACAGAGTGTGCCCTCCAAATTGAAGGCCACACAAAAACTTGACGAACTGTGAAGTCACAACATTTTGCTGATGTTTTATAAGGTGAGCCTGTGAGTGTGGAGATTAGGAACTGGCTCAGGCTGCAGCCATACGAAAGAGAGTCCTGTGTACTAACTGCTGTCAGTCAGTCTAGTGCTCTTGAAGCACATACTTTGGGAGACCTTTCCTCACTCAACAACCAAGGTGGTGAAGTACCCCAAACTTAATGATTATTGCGAGTTGTACAATACAGCTCAGAGACAACGCAGTACCTGATTGTAAGTACATGGAATTAAGGCTGTGTGTATTATAACTTTTCTGATTTTTAATGATGATGGGCACATATGGGTTGCTCAGGATACAGGGGCGCTAGAAGTGATCAAACCATGTCCAGCAGAAATGACAAGAAGGAAATAAGACAACACAATCTGATTGTGTATGTGGATATAAAGAGATGTGCTCGTTACATGCCATTGCTCCTCTTCCCCAAAGCATTGTTCAAGAAGCTCCATCACCAACGCTAAGGTGATGAAATGGTAGGGCCAAACTACTAGTAGTAAATTGGCCAGTGTTAGTTCTAAATTAGGATCGATGTGTGATAGGGTGATAAGAGACAATGCCACCTGTTTACCACCCTTACTCAGCTTTATGTACAAAATTCGAACATGTTTTTGGCAATCCTGTTCTGCTCTCCCAGTACTGATAATACGTGTACGCTTTTGTTGCCTTTGTGCACCATGAACTCATATTTATCCTTCATTTAATTCGCATTTCAGACTAAGTGTGAATGAAACTGTCCTCTCCATTGATTTATCACACCTCTATGGAAGAATAGGGCTTTCAAATGCCCTTCTTAAGAAGCCATCTTGCTTTTTAATCGTCCTTCTAGAATCAACAGTCAGTCGCTCATACGTCAACGTGTTATATGCATTATAATAGTTTTTTTTTAGCTGACCTTCCACATCCACTTTCAAATGGCCTTGTTACTCGATCCTGCTTTACAAACCACTTATTCCTCGTGTAATTCCCCGATCAATTATCACTTGACAGCTTCAAGTGTTCTCAACACAGTGGACGTAAAAGCTGACCGATAATAATTATAAATTGATCGGGTTCAGAGAAACTTGTGGAGGTCTTGTATAATTCACAGAGATAAGATTATATTTAGCAGGGTTTCAAGAATTGGCAATTGCATAAGGCTCGCGAGTCAAGTGGCAACGTGTGTGAGCAAGTGGTTACCTGAGGATGCGGGTAACTTGTTATCGAGTGATTAGTGACCAGCAGGAAATGTCGAGAATATTACGATTACTCGTTGAGTCACGAAGGGCTTTCAACGAGGAATTGAGTGGTCATACGACTCATTCTAATTGTGAAGCTGATTTCCATCTCAGATTGTCAGGAATGAACACTGAGACCCCACACTCTTGGGCAGTGTGGAAGCAATTCGTGTTTTAAGTTATTATTCACAGTGTGTTTCAATCCTCATATGACTGATATTTTGGTGTACTGTAGTGATTGTGAACCATCAGTTGGTCAAGTTCAGCCATCCATGATGAGAAACCAGCCACCCTTCCGTAGTTTCTTCGCTGCGTTGCATCACTTAGGCTCCCGAACTTAAATCCAGCTTACACAAGATAGTGTTATTACCAGCACTTACTTTTTGTTTGTGGGATGAGAGGAGTGTGTACAGTGATGTAGTCGGCAACAGGCCACACTTGGTCCAAATCGACAACTTCCACGTTTGAAATAGAGCCTGGTAAATACAGAATATTGTGATGAAAGAAGTCGTCAAAAACAAAATGGAATATAAGTAGAATTGCCGTGAGTTTTCACTGTACCTGCCGTAACCATCGGGTCGAACCCCACGATTTTCATTCCGAAAGAGGACATGCGACTGGCGACTTCTCGTCCTATTCGACCCAAACCCAAGACTCCCAGAGTTTTGCCTGACAGCTCTTCACCTGTGTATAGCTTTCGATCCCATCTTCCTTCCTTCAAACTTTGACTCCCTTGCGCCACATTCCTGTGAAAAGCAGATCCAATAACGTAAACACAAGTGTGAAACAATTTTCGGGAGAATGGAAAGAACTTTTGAATGATTATGTATTTGGCATTGTAAAGCCAGAGCGAAGTACACATTCTGCTCGCCTGGTTTGTAGTTAGTGAGATTAATCTGAGAAGGTTCCCCTACAATAATCTCCAAAAAGAAATCCGAAAGGCCCTCAGAAAGCACCATTATGGACAAAATGACCCCTTCTACCTCTCTTTCCCGTCACCACATCTTCAAAATTTCATGGTTCTAAATCGTACTCAAGTGTTTCTTTTGCCTCGCGGGTCGCTCCCACGCTTGCAATTAGTTTGCAATTTTATTTATTTTAAAGGCGATCAGGTTGTTTGTCCAGCCAATCAGGCACAGACCGACATCATAGTTGTTGTATACCTGCACAAGCCACCCTGAGAGAATTTATTGCCTTTAACATTAGTTTAATGCAGGCCAGAGACACCAACCGGCATTTCTCTTCAATTCCTACGCCCTTTCTTCACGTCTGTCCCATGGAAAGTTTAGGAACATTGTCTTTCAAATTCAACGTACGTATTCGCTTGGTACCCTGCTTAGGGCGAGAGCTATCGATGTAAAGATTCTCTGGGCCGTAAGTCAGTAGTGGAATTGAGTCAGCCAGTCATGCATTTTTATAAGAAGAGAGTAGAGTTTTTAAACAGGATAGTGGCTTGAAAGAAGTGATTGAATGGAAAGGGAGGGTGGTAAATTGGATATTCTCAACTTACAATAATCCGCTGGTGAACAATCCGTTAAACAGGAACAACAATCAAAATGAAAACTCGTTTTCACAATTTTCACAGCAAAGGCATAACTGAATTTGATCAACCTCATTTAGTAACCTGTACTTAATTGTGGTTCCCATGACTATTTCTGCGACTATCTGTTGAAAATGATACAAGCTGGAATAGATAGGAAGATACGATTATCGTTTTTATGATTTTCTCAGAAACGGCTTTAAAAATTGCGATCCAACTTCCGGGGTGCTTTCAGTTAACCAGTACTTACATTCTGTTCTGCATAAATGTGTTCGTAAAATGCGTAATTACACTCTTTGTTCTTACACCGTACTGCTGTTCTAAAAGAAATGCGACGACGATAATTATAAAATACCTGGCCAAAGAAGTGATGAGAGCGCACGTTAATTCGCAAGCGCTGATCGAGTTACCTCCAGGTGTGCTGCAACATGTAATACCGTATCTATTAGTTAACATCGTAATTATACGTTAATTGGGCAATTATGAAGTTTTCCTTGAAAGATGACAAGAATAATAAATATCTGGTGAGCCCCACAACTTTCTGAACATCACGTGCAATCGGCGATTTTTACTACTTATCACATCACTAAGCTCTACTAATTTTTCTTTATTGGTTTATTATTCATTCTGAATAATAACCCTATGTTTACGTTTCAAGGGCTAATGAATCCGCAAAACGCTATTTGAGAAAATGATCAGTGTGTGAAAGCTAGTGAAAAAAAAACAAACAGATGAACCAAATCGACTCAAATTTGGTTATTTAGCCTGCAAATTACCATGGAGCGCCAAAATAAGAGTATGAGTGAAATTGAGACAAAACTAACTATAGTTATCATAGTGATCAAAATATTTGGTTTCGATTTGGTGAACCAAATTTTTTTTTTCCTCAAAAACCGTTTCAATCACAATTTTGATTAATTTTGCTAATGGACTGCTCCAAATAACCAAGACAGCACCACAAAATTCCCATCCGTGGAAAAATGATAGCAGCACAATAAATTTTCGAAAATGCCGGTGAATACCGATTTTAGCGCAGTCGTTTCCTTATAAATCCGGGCAATGTGATACTAGCATCGTCAGAAAAATGTGGGTGGTCGTCCAATACACCACCTATACGATCAGAGTTTAATAACGCTCATAAGATAACTGCGAGCTACCCGAGAAATTCCGGAATTCAAACCAACGTCGATTCACTCACTCTCATTTCTCAGTGTTTATCCGATAATTCTGAAAGGGATTCCACTTTTCAGAATGATCATGTTGACAGCCTCATGAGTGCCCTGTGCGGTGGTTGAACATTAAAATAAATAAATAAATAAATAAATTCCAGAACTTTAAGCGCGACCACTTTCTACGTAAAACTTGAATGTTTTATCACTTTCAAATGAACTGAGTGAAATATACTTACGATTTTTTCTGTCCAGAATTTGATCTTCGATGGCTGTAAGAGATTTTCATCGGCACTCCTAAATTTTGGTCGCGGAGTGGATTACAATTGGTCCATTTTTGCAGTGTATTCACGTGAAAATACGGTTAAACAAAATAACGCACAACAAGACGCCTGTGGGTAGTGGTGTTGATTACAGAAGCTTACATTTGTTCGTTTAAACAGAATATTCAACGCATTTGCTGCGTTTTGGTTTATTATTCATTCTGAATAATAGCCCTATGTTTTCGGTCACGAAAAATTTTTTACAACCCCCCCTCAAAATTTGATACTTTACGTTTCAAGACTTGGAGATTCCAAATTTGCAATGTCCGTCCCCCGTCCCCCGTCTGGCCCGTTTTGTGCCTTTAACATGGTCTAAAAAATTCGTTCTTTCACACAAAAATCCGATTTGGTATCTAGTTGTGCCCGCCATCTCAGCAATCCGATCGGACGAAGCCCGTGGTTGTAATGGGCAAAACTTGGTTAAAAAAATTAACGAAACGCAGTACAACGGGGGAACTACAGCGGAAGTCAACGTTTCGTTGTTTGAAGTCCCTCCCTCCCGCCCGTCTCAATAAAAAACAACCCGCCTCGTCCTCGCCTCGCAACGCTGCCCGCCCAATCAACTCCCCTTTCGCCTCGCAACGGGTTCGCTTGAAGCGCACCCTCGGGTCGGGGCAAAATCATCAGACGTTTTGTTTCCGTAGTTCCATTGTAGCCACGACATGTTTCGTATGGTTTACTAGTATTCGATGCTGAATCGAGTGGGATGGGGGAGCACTAATACTAGGTCAAGCTGTTCATGAGAATAATAAACCATTGTGTAATAATTTGCAGGGTTTTTCTAATTAAAATCTTCGCTAATAAGTAACGCTGTTTTTAACAACGTATTTCCTTGGTTTGTGATTGTTCTCCATGAACAGTGAACATTAACCGAGGAGAACCGTGCGATTTTTTTACGGTATCAGAGATTTTATGGTTTTAAAAATATAGCTTTAAAAATTGTTAAAAATAATTGTTAAATATTCTTGTTCGAATTAAAAAACAATACGCGCTGAATGGTATACTTATTGGGGTTGATTCCCTGTAGATTGTCTCGGCGCGACTACATTAATTTAATATATATTTATTAACGGCTAAAGATTACAGGTACGAAATGATTTTTTTTGCACAATTTTCTAGAAAGTGAAGTAACTGTGGCTAGTTAATTTTTCTGCAGTTAAACTAGTTGTTAGTTAACGGCTGTCCATCGCCGTTTAATACTCCACAACTATTTTTGTGACTATGCGTTGAACTGAGATATCGGTCATGAGCCAGATGACTCAGAAGGCACCCTTCTTTTATTTTTATTTTTTATTTTTCAAGCGATAGAGAGAAATGATCAGCGACTGGCTTCGAAGCAACCGAACCGATGTCGCTTATCTGAGCCGCGTAATTTAAGTTGTTTTCGCTGTTTGACGATAAAACGAATAAACAGATCGAACATGTTGCACTCCAATGTTCGCGTGTATCTCGATTTTCTCCTCGTGCGAGTTTTGATTACGTGGGCAAACAACAATTAAGAGCTGAGGAGACATCTCGGAGCCAACAATTATTCCACGTGTCGTGCCAATGTGTACAGAGCACAAATCAAAGCGCGACCATTTCGAACTACTTCCCAAAAGGCCTAGGAAGTAGAACAGAATTTAATTTTCTAGTTATATCTTCAGATCAAAACAAAAACGCTGCAAATTGTTACACAACGGTTTATCATTCTCTAGCACAGCTTGACGTAGTCCCACATCTCCGAGACCTAAGCATCGAAAAATACTTGTAATGGATACGAAACATGATCTGACTGCAACGGAACGAGGAAAATCAGCGTTTTCTAGGCGCCTCTAAGCAATTGGCACGACATGCCGAGTCGAGCTTTCACTCTACTATCCCGCGAGTTCGTTCTAGATGTAGAATTGGCCTCACTATACTTACCGTGCTTTCACTATTTCCCACCTAGAGGCAGTCCCACACCTTTGAGACTATTCGTCTCAGCATCGAAAATACATAGGAAACGTTACCAAACACGAAGTAATTGCCATAAAACTGCCAAAATTCCGTTTTTAGCTAATTTTAAAACCATAACAACTATGGCTTTCGTCAGATCGGATTGCCGACGAGGCTGACAACTAGATACCAAATGGAAGTTTTAGCGAAAGAACAGATTTTGTAGACCACGTGAAAGGCAAAATATGGCCTGGACGGTGGAAGGACATTGCAGATCTATAATCACTATGCTTTGAAACGTACTGTGTCAAATTCTGAGGGGGGATTGTTAAACAATATCCTGAACGAAAACATAGATAAACCAAAAATACCACTTTGACGCAATGGTCTGAGTGTGATCTGTGAACACGATTGAACGAGAGCTGCTCTTCTAAAATTTGCCATTCAGCCGGCAGTCATGTGATTTTAGGGCAGTTGAAGCGTCTTCTTCGCAATCCCGAGCGTTAGAATAAGTTCAGGTTGTGATAGGCCGAACGTCTATTGTCTATTTCCGCCATTTCTCGTCTGCATCGATTAATACCATTAAATATTTGAAACTCACGATCCGTCCTCTCCATCTTCTGAGTTCTGCAAATGAATCACCATCATCAAATCGGAGGCTCCTCATTCGACGAAACGCTTTATTCTCGAGGTCCTTTCGTCTTTGCTACTAACCAAGTGCCGTTATTTCATCTCGAATTCGTTCGATTGTCTGTTGAAAACGGTTCGGTTTGATAACCTATCGAAAGGATGAGCTGGCGAAAATGCACGAGCCGAATTTCGAGGGAGCGACGAGGACGTTGAATGCTAAATTGGCGGAACTGGTTCGATCGCAGTTCTCGTCAGGCTCCAGATTTGAAGAAAAAAGAAAAAAAATTTATATATTCTGAGCGATGCTTCGCATAGCTTTCCTCCGCCCCACATGCATTTTCATCCCTCAGCGTTATACAAAATCTGTTCTTCACTCAGTGTGTATGAACTTCGTAGAACGTACCTCAATTTTCTACATAGAAACTTGTGAGGCTTACGGTTATGGTATTTATGGAGCTGCTCCTACGATGCAACAGCAATCTACTAGCAGTATTCTTGAGTACGTGACCACATGATTCCGGGACTCAAACTGGTTATCACAGGCACTACAGCAAGCATCCACAGCGTTACGTCCCTAGCCAATTATACGCCTCATCGCTGTAGGCAGTGGGGCCATACGAATGGGGTAGTAGAGCAGGTAATATCTTCCGTGCTCTCTGAAGCCCACTCGCCACGTCACACCACTGCAGCAGACCCAGAACATGCTCAAGACCGGATTTGTTTTTTTGTCAAATGAATGTTCCTGGCCCCTCGAAGAAGGTTACATTATCGATATAGCGGTTTCGCTATCATGCAAGAGGCCGAACACTCGCTCAGCACAAGGGTAGTGTCACAGTAACACACTCTTCACGTGGCCTTAATAATTGCTAGCAGTAAGGCAAACTTTTCAATGGTAGTGCCTTTGAGGGACGGAAGTGACTAACCAGTCACAGGTCGTGCTACATCCCAGCCAGATGCCAGCAAAGAGTAAGAACGGAATAGTGGTAGAACCTGATCGAACGGTAGCGTGAATGTACGCATATGGGACGACATGTGGGAAGTGTAGCCAACAATATATTGCAGAGCGGACTATTCTAACAAAACTTATTAGCCTTCGTACGGTTATGCTTACAAAACCCAGCCAGTAAGTGAGCTTTGGGAGCATGTACGTTCGAAGGAGGCTTAGCTTCTGATGCGGCGTCAGTGGCGCTGCATACTCACACACCACATACCGAAAACACTCATCAGATCTGAAGAAAACTACTGGCGGTTGCAATACTTTCCTACACTTGCGGTCGGCGGAAAGCAATACAGGTTAATCCCTCACTAGGCACATTTTTACTGTGTTATTATTTACGTCATATTCCATGTCATGTTGAAGGCAAAATATGGCCCAGACACATCTAGACCCCTTCAGCCTGGCCCACCATATTCTTGAGAGCTATCTGAACAACAAACTACGATAGGCTGTTCGTGTTAACTCGGCGAAACAAATAAGAGTGGCAATATATTTGGTACCAAATGAGAAGGCGGTAAAACGAGCCTCTGCTTTCTCGCTATTTTTTAATGCAGAGATCGGAGAGTCGTTAGGGAACGACTGTAGAGACATTCCAGCGAAGACCAGGACCTTGACAGTGAATTGGGTCCCATTACTTGTCAATTGGGAGGAGACTAGGGCTCATCCCCCCGAGACGACCGTTAACGGCGTCTCTTAATTGAGTTGATGCCCCAAAATTTAGGCATTGACGGAGAGGATCATTAAGGTATTTACGGCTGGACGTCTGGTGAAGAGCTGGACCGTATTCTGAAGGCTTCGTTTGGTTAATAGAGCGATAAAAGGAAAGTTAATGCAAGCAACCAGATTTTGTGAAAAACTAGAATGCAATCGCGTAAAAAAGTTTAGTTTGCTTCAGATCTTCATGTTCTGAGGCTTACTGAATCGAAAAAAATTTCGTTGTGTGGTTAAATGTTCGGAATAAAAGTTGGACTGTGGTTGAGCTGGTTCTTTTCGTTGTTTTTTTCACGATTTCATCGTCATGAAGTGGAGAGGGGGGGGGGGGTAAATGTATCAAAAATTAGTTTTCTTATTTGGCTCCTAGAATATTGGAGTATCTTCTACTGATTGGTACCTAACTTTTGCTGAGTATAAATATCTCTGAAAATTCATTAGGCGGGGATGTAGGTCTGTGAATTAAAATTAGTCTATTTTTTACTTTCAGGAAAAACTGCGCTAACGATTTTCAAAAAACTCATAGCGTGTCTAGAACTAGTCAATCAGTTCACAGTCAGTTGGACAGGAATAACGTTCAAAATGTTTCAAAATTCGTGTTTTTTAGAAATTTCCTGAATTTCTTAGATCACCCTGCTAGCAATCTATGACAACATCGTTCCCCACATCTCTTCCTGTACGTATCCGTCAAGGTAGACCGGAAAATGAGAATTGCAGAACATAAAATGATCCGTATTCCCTAGAGACGTAGTCCTATCAAATACCGACAGGTTGGTTTGACTTATACATTCAGAATTTAAAAGCGTAGCCAGTATGTAGGAAGAACGGTAAGTTACTATTGACAAGTTCGTATAATCTGAGTGAAAAGTAGATCGGATTAGTAGCTAGAATGTAGGTGGGGATGAGAAAAGTTTTGTGATGCGACGCACCAGATATATCTTTTAAGGCATCGACAACTGTTCGTAAAATCTGTAATTGAATATCTCTTTCCTCTGCTATTTTCCTGAAGTTTCTTGAACCCTACTTAAATGCTCTACAAGCGATTTTGAAACAGTTTCAGAAGGCTGTTCGAACGGTTTTCGGAAACTCTTCCCTGGAGAGGCTTCACGGCGGTGAGTTTATCGTTGGAACTGAAAAAATGATAGTAAGAACGAGTTGACTCACTTGAGGACGACGACTCCTCGTCTTGTCGCAGCTTCCGTGTCAATATTGTCCACTCCAGTCCCTGCACGTCCGACTACCCTCAATTTAGTGGCCGCTGCCAAAACCTCGGCTCGCACTTTGGTGTCAGAACGTACAATCAGCGCATCATAGTCCTGCAATTTGAAAAAAGCATCGTTTTTGAGAAAAATACCGTTTACTGTTGTTTCGACCAGGATAGACTTGAATGAATCTTGAAGATGGGTTGAGCACGAACTTGTAATTGAAGAGTTGGTATATCACAAGATTTGGATGTCCAAAGAAGAGGTGACTTGAATAGGATACGATTCGAGTATATAAGCGCGAACAAGGGGGGCTATGAAGGCGTGAAACTGGTTGTACGAGCAAGGAAGGGGAAATCCGAATTAGATGTTGATGAGAGGTGAAGCATTGGGAGAATCTGGTGAAGAGATTTGGGTGAAGACTGTAGCACGAGAGGTGTTAGATGACTGTGTATTGGGAGAACTGGAGACGATCAACTTTCGTGAGACTTCGTAGGAGAATGAATTTGGGAGGAGCTGTCTATTGTGGAAAGGAATCTGATAGTGAAGAGTGGGAACCGAAAGGGGGAAAAGCGAGTTCAGGGGAAATACGTTGCTGTTGAAAATAACCGCGGAGGTGGAATTTCTGCAGGTAACAAAGGGGGTTAAGGGAAACAAATGATTCAACCGTTAGGGCTAGTGCGGGCATTCCGAGGTCAAAAAACTCGACGAACAACTGTTTTGATCGCTATAATAACTATAGGACCGATTTTCTCCTCACCCTTATTCTGCCGCCTCATAATAATCTGCAGTCTAAATATCGAATTAGGTTCAGCCATATTTACAAATGTAATTTTTGGATTGAAACTTGAAGGTGTGAAGAAGCTAAAAAAAATGTACAACTGAGTACATAACTTTTCTTCCTACTCCCTACGACTAAGGAAAATAAAAATTAAACCAAATTGTTAGAGGTACGGTCGACTGTTATATTTAAAAAAATATACTGCTGAACAACGTATATTAACAACGTCAACTTTTAATGTCAGTCCACCGAACGCAATCATACTGTAATTATTTGTAGTTTAAATCGTTTAGTTTATATGAAACCAAATGCTTCGCTGAGTGCAAAATAGTTGGCAGAGCGATAAAAATTGATGAATATACCAAGTTTTGGGGAAAGTTCAGATATTTATCTACAGAAACACCTTTCCTCGGACTGACTGATGCGTCGCGCATGGTGTTTCAAACACCGAACTACCCCCGTCTCAAGGGTTGGACGTTGACAAGGAAAACCCCGTTGCCCTTGAGGGCAGACATCTGGGCAGTCGAACGAGGGCTCCTGAGGCTGACGAGGGCAACGGCAATCCTGACGTCAGCCGGACATGTTACCTAACGGTTACCAAACAGTTCGAAAGGAGAAAAATAAAATAAATATAACGAACGTTTTTTCGTACGAAACGCGTCATTTTTATCGGGAGTCGACCGGTGACGTGACATTGTCCGGGTTATCGGCGGACCGGACCGATTGTCGATGTTATTTCTCCAGTCTCGAGAGCTCCTGGACCCCACGATTCCTTCCAAGGCAGAAATTGAAGTACCGAGTTCGAGCAAACTCGGGACAATAGCACAACTTTCCTCGCAGTTTAAACCCGCATTAGAGTCTCCTCGTCTCATTCATTTGAGTTTTCGGCATTTAAATGAAACTATTTCAATCGCGTAAAAAAGTTGGGCTACGAATTGTCGAACAATTATATGGTCAATATCGTTTACCTAGTATTCTATAACGAGCTTTATATTTTGAAGAACTGGATATAACTTTCAACTGAATTGAGCTAGGAAGCTCTACATTTTCCCATAAATAGATACGTGTTTTTCTAACTTGCATTTTCTAATCTTCAGTTCATCGCAAGTTCTTTCAAAACATCTGTTTATTGTTTTCTTTAACTAGCTGAGTTCACCCTGGGCATCGCCAAAAAAAAATCTTGACGTAGTTTTTACGTTTCGCTACCCGAACGGCAAGAAAGTTATTTCCGATCGTGTAAAAGAAAACGTCTGGCGTTTAGCAACGAATTGCGTTATATATGGTTGCTGTATCTTCGTTCAATGTATTTCTATAGAACTAATCATGGAGGACAATATGTAGGAACCAGTTAGTCTAGAGTACCTACCCCGTGAGCCGTTTTCTGAGAAAATCGAAAAAACGGTAATTTAACGTTCGAAAAATCTTGTAGAAATGAAAGTGACTGTAAGACACTCCGTCAGTGTGATCAAATTGAGTTATGTACCTTCTGAGGAAGTTCCGAAACATTGTAAAACTCCATTTTTGACACATTTCTCACATACACATACTCGCCGAAAACATTTTTGATTCAGTTGCCCACAACTCTCCTTCTCGACTCTTCTTTGCCAAAAACTCAACTTCTTTCCAAACGATCAGAAGTCGAGTTTTCTTCAGATCTTCAAATTTTAAGAACTAAATCGAAAACCTCATTTCGACTCGTCGTCTGACAGTAGTTAAATTTTCAGGGGAACGGCGGTTCGTGATTTTCTGAAGACGCAAAAATTAGGTTATTAGCAATTTCAATAGAGGGGGGGGGGGACCGAGACGTTTTCGCCTTTACCTCGAAAACGGTTCCAATGGTTTTGATTATCCAAAGACATCTCTGTTTAATTTCGGTGTACGGAGAAGCAAAAGCAACCTGTACCCACGTCTGGTCACCACAGCGTTTTTCTCTCATAATAGTTGTAACGATTTTGATCAAATTTATGGAACGTTGTCTGCCAACAAGTACCTACAGTTTGCTCGCCATAAATGCGTCTGTAGAAATTCGTTGAATGAAAATCCGGCGCCCCTAGAACCGATCGTCAAATTTTCTAGTGTTGCGAATTTTTAATAAAAACTCGAACGAGGCCACTGCCTGTTTGTTAGATTGAGCCGTTCTAGAGATGTTGAACGAAGAATTGAAAGTAATATTCGATGTACGGGCTATCTGGTAAGCGTATAAGGTATGCTGGCGAGTAAGCGTATAAAGTATGCTGGCGAGTAAGCGAATATAATTTTCGTTTTTCGACGACATTCTTGCTGAATGCTTCTGGCACTCACCGCATCAAGAACTTCGTTACTATACACTCATTTTCGTAATATAAATGATGTGATTTTTCGTACAAACAAATAAATATTATCGCGAGTTTCAGGTTTTTACTTTGCTTAGCTCAACAAAATGTGAAGAAACATGTTCTTTTTTTTTGTTAATTTTCTTCTTAGTTTTATGTTTTGACGACTTCAAGTTCGAAAACACGAAACACAGTTGAGAAAATCTGACCGTTTATCAGATTAATAAAGTATTTTTCGAGTAATTTAATGTTCAGCCTGCTTATCAACAAGGAACTACAAATTGCTGGCCAAAACTAATTGTAGTTAGCACACGTCCTTCCATTTGCCACAGGTGGGTCGAAAAAGCCGGTGACTGCCGGAAGGCAATTGAGCCTCTCCACTCGTCCAGAATGGCGAGTGCAAGAACAGCTGAAGGATTGTGAATAGACTTGCTCCGTCAAAAAATGAGTCGGTCGAGTGTTAGCACTCAATCAATCTCCCCAATAAAGACGAAAAAGTGAACGCTGAAGAGCCCTCAGCGCTGAAAACTGAGAACATTAAATAAATGCGAGCTACGATCAGTACACTCAGCGAGAAAACTGTCGACAAATTAACTCCCAGTGGTTAGAAAAGTCGAATGATGCCATGTAGTTTTGAATATTGAATGTTTCGAGCGCTAAACGATCCACTCACCTGAATTTCTTTGATGAGCTCCTCTTGAGACAATTTGTACTTGCAGACGACCTGAAACCCCTGTTTCTTCAAAAGTTGAACGCACGTCTCATCGACGGCGTCGCTAATTAGCACTTTTTTTAAAGGTATCGACATTTCAAAGTTTATTTATAAGTAATGTTTCGATCGGAAGGGGGTTTCGAGAAAAAAAAATTAACTGGTGGAGGAAGTGTCCGCCTGAACTGACTGCCTGGGCGCCGTTTGAAAGATCGAGAGGACGGCTGAGGTCAGTGGTGACCCCCATTCCGACGGTCTCCCTCCAGGCGGCCACATTTATCCCCCCACCGTCGCATGATCATCTTTAAATTGCAATTAATATGTCGACTAAATAACGGGAGCAGGACTCTACACTCGTGCTATGTGTGCGAGGGGAAAACTGCGCTTAGACACGTTGGCTCCACATGCACACTTTTATACTTCCTTTGGCTCTACGAAGTACGAAGAAACATTATACAATCGGCCGAAAAAAACGAACTTGAGTTTTCTTCAGGTGTACAAGCGCGTTCGAGTACGAAAAACACCATTTGAGAAAATCCGAGGTCTGCGGAAGCAATTGGGAGAAAACGGCTGAATCAACTCGACGCAAATGTGGTATTTAATCCGCCGATCAACACGGACCTCTGAAACATAAGAAAGGTGAAGAAGTAATACGCTCATCACGAATATTTCATGAATTTAGGACCACTGAATGAAACTTAGAACAGTATTTTTCAAAGTACCAATTTATTTGATTTATTTTTCAGTTTTTTGGAAAAACGCGTAACTTACTTGAAATATCTTGTAAGAAGTATCGTACAACTGGCTTCCTAGCCTCTAGTCGATCAGTGAGTTGGTCATAGTCATTTTTAAAATACGTTTATTCATCTTTACAGTATGTTGGTACTCCCTACCGAATACTATTATCGTGAGTTTTTCGTTTGTACTCTCCTTAGCCCAACGACGTAGGAGGGAAAGTTTCGCAATCGTACTAAAGTCCGTTTTTCTGAGTTTTCTTCACATTTCACTGGATTCCGAATGTGTGTAATGTGCCTTTTGCCTTTACTGGGTTTTAAATTTATTTTTAGGGTAAATTTAGTAGTCAGCATGCATATCGACACGAGACTATCAAACTAACTACAGTTAACGCTGAAAATTAGTACACAATGGTTTATTATTCTCTTGCACATCATGATTGTGGCCTGTTCAATCCAGCGTCGAAAAACATTAAGAATATAACATGGCTATATCGACAATTCAGGAAGCGATAACTCATATTCAAACGACAATGTCGGTAGAGCACTTCCGAGACCCATCTCGTTCTATTCAGCATCGAACAATACTAGTAACGATACGAAATATGACTTGACTACAACTGAACGACTTAAATTGACATTTTCTAGGCGACGCTAGGCAATTGGCACGACGTGACGAGAAGCAGTGGGGGAAATATGCGCACACCCGCGAGAAACAATAAACTTTGTTATATTCCTTCAAGTAGTTCACTATATTTACTGTGATTTACCTACACAGAAGCACTACACCTCTAAGGCTCAGCGAATCTCGGAAACGATACCAAACACGACGTAATTGCAATAAAACTGCCAAAATTTCGTCTTTGGTTAATTTTGTAAACTATTTTCATCCATAACAACCAAGGGCTTCGTTCGATCGGATTGCCAGTAGTACAGTGGATTGCCCCGGAGTACAGGGGCACAATTAGGTAGCAAATCGAATTTTTGTGCGAAAGTATGGACTTTTAAGACCTCGTTGGGGGTTGGAAAACCATTTTCCCAACCAAAAATATAGGTGTATTGTTCAGAATTAATGGTGAACCAAAACAGTTCCAAAGATTTCCATTCATCTTTAGAGGGCTGGTCCAGTCGAAGCAACGTTAATTTAAGGAAAATGGACGGAGCAGCCAACCACTTGGACGGAATGCAATTTTAGCTGGGTTTTAATTATAAATTACTGCTTACAGCACGGTAGTACTATCCCAAAAATCGTACTGGCGGTCCAATAAGTTACCCATTTGATAGAAGTTTAATAAAGGCAATTAGCGAAATTCTGGGGTATTGCCGTCGACTCTTAGTACAAAAAACAGCAGATATGATCCAGTCAAAGTAAACACGTCGACGGTCCTATAAACTACCGAACGTTAAGGATCGCCAGTTTCCATACGGAACTTCGAATTCCTATAAACTGTGTCCGTGAACGCGGTGGACAGGAAATGGCATAGGCGCTCAAATTTTATACTCAGCCAGCTGGTTAATATGGGACGCCATAGTAAGGTATGAGCAAATTAGGCCGTAAACTAACTGTAGTTACCATGTAGATCAATCGAGGTGAGATTGTGGAAAATCAATTTCTATTCAATTTACCTTTTCCACTAAGTTCTATAAACTTTAGACAGGTTTTGGCGGTTGTCAGCTCACCTTGACAATTGTACTGAGGATGGCTCACTCGCCGGAACTGGTCTACATTTCATTAAACGTATCATTTCTCTCGTCTCTCTGTTTGTAACTGGTTATTATACTGATCAGACACCTGGTTTTTTCACAAAAACTGCCAAGGACGATTTCAATTATATTTTTTGTATAGAAAGTCTCAAATAACACGACAGTACAACAAATCTCAAGAGTGTCGGCAGCAGCACAATTAATTAATTATCAACAATTTCGACGTAAATGCGTCGATATTTGAGCAGTTTTATTCTTTTAAATTTCGCTCGTACGATATTAGGGTAGTAATCAATAAGCTACCTATACGATGGACGTGTAATAATGGTTAGCAGACAGTCCAAAGCAACCTCGGAAATTACGGAACTCGAAATATAACGCAGTTTTGTCAACTTTGTTCGCAGGGCTTCCCGTATAATTCCACAATTGTGAGCGCTTTCCTTCGCGCCAAACCTTCCAAGAAAAATCATGTTGACATACATTGTGGTTTTACAACGAAAGTCGTGACATAAGTAACAACAGCTCTATAAATTCCTGAACTTTAAGAGCTATTACTTTCGGAGTAGAACGGCACATTGTTCACGACAACCACTTGACGTCCTACCAAGTTTATACAGTCGAGGAGCCGAGGGCCCAAAACGTTATCCCATTAGTTGTAAGTTATTACTACTTTTTCTGAAAGTTCCTTCGATGTTAAGTGAAAAAGCAGTTCTCTAGTCTTTGTGGGGTATGGACTAAGAAAAGGGCGGCTCAACCAATGTCACTAGTATCAGTCGACGGTTGTACCTATCAGAGCGAAATACTTCGAAAATTACCGTGCCAGCTTTCCTCGTTTTGTGGACTCATTCGAGCAGGTACTGTGTAAAATTGTACAAATTTGGCTCAAAAATTAACTGAATTCTCCTGAATTTCATGACAAAAGTTACGTGCTGAACGAACACCACATTTTGAAGGCCTCGCGATACTATTCCGTAGTTTAGTAAGCTGCTAACAACGCTATACACGCCGTTTCCGCGTCATTTGTTCAATTGTTTTCCTCCTAACATTTCATCAACTCTGCACTTGAAATTCCACCATTTGAAGGCGGCAGATGACATGTTGTTGTATAGTCGGTGGAACTAATTCACAGTTAGCAGGAATCAACTATTAAGCCACTTTTTGTGCCAAATTTAAACAAATTTAGCCACTTTTGCTGGACAGTCCTCAAAACGAGGAATGCAGACACCGTAATTTCAAATGTATTACACGTCAGCTATTTGCAATATAAATGTCAAGCTTACACTTCATGAGTGAAACGTAAATTTTGTCGAATTTGGTTATCGTGGTCCATAAAATATTTGTGGCAGAATCGGTTTTTACGACTTGGTTACTTGATACGAATTCACCAGGCAAATTTCCGATGTCAACTGATAAGTCGAGTTTTGACGAACGTTGACATTTTACGTAATAATTTTCTTAGCTCATACTCCACAGAGATCAAAACTGACTTTTCACTGAGCATCAAGGGAACTTTCAGAAATATCAAGTGCGTCGTATCACACAACGTTCCTTAGCTCTGTGTCAATTCACTTGTGTTAATGGCTTTTTCTACTATAATTCAATTTATTTCCGCAAAAAACGGTAGCGCTTATAAATCGGAATTTATTGTGCTGCTCGTACTCATTTCACGACCATTATTGGGCAATTGGTGCACAAAGAATTAATGAGAGGGTAAACTCGACCTTCTTGAAAAGGATAATTATCACCGAGTTATACGGTAAACACGTTTAGAAATGGTAGTAAGTGAAACGGCGATGGCCGAGATTTCCGGAATTTCTGGAGTAGCCCCTGTATATTTTATGAACGTTATTCAAAGCCTCATGGTATAGGTATTTGGTTG
Source organism: Pachypeltis micranthus (assembly GCA_020466155.1). Lineage (NCBI taxonomy): Eukaryota > Metazoa > Arthropoda > Insecta > Hemiptera > Miridae > Pachypeltis > Pachypeltis micranthus. The sequence goes on along the minus strand of CM035770.1, from coordinate 47,224,175 downwards.
CAGCACCATCTGAATTTTTCTGAAGAACCTAGAGCCATTTGAGCGGAGTTTATAAGGAAAAAATTACGCTCAACTCGCGTTTCGTCGAAATGTTTGATAATTGTTGTGCTGCTCCCGTCATTTCTCCACGGATGCGAATTTTATAGTGTAGTCATCTCATCAGGAGCTGTCTACATAAAAAAATTAATCAAATCATTATAACCGTTGACGAAAAAAAATTTTTGTTTTGACTATGATAACTATAGTTAGTTTTGGTCTGCTTTTGCTCATACCCTTATTTTGGCGTTCCATGGTGACCTGCTGGCTAGATATCAAGTTTGAGCTGATTTGATTCAGCTGTTTTCTCTAAGAATCGTTCTCTGACACACGCACACTGTGCATTTTCCCAAATTGTGTTTTTCGGACTCGGTCGGGTCTGAAACATAAAGATCTGAAAAGAACTCAAAATGTAAGTCGATAAAACATAACTTTCCTTTCTCCTTCGTAGAGCCAAGGAAAGTAAAAAAGCAGTTGGCAACTTTTTATAAATCACGCTCATTCGACAGAACCGTTCCTAATAATCTACCTACACTTAATGAAGAAGCCACAGCCTAATATAAGCCAGCTCCTAGTCTCCAGGACGTCTGACGGTTTAATTGTAGATGGAAATCTAAGTTTTCCGCCTCATTTGCTTGTTGAAGGCGCGTTTTCCGTCAAATTAATTGCCTATTGTCACCGACGACTGGTTTCGTTTCCTTTCGATATGTCGATTACATTTGCTCGACTCAGAATAAAGATTCATTCGATCGTTTCCCTCTTGCCTGCGCGAGGCCACTAACTTCTTCGCACTATTGCGTTCTAATCAGTAACAAATTTATTACGTTTAATGCGATTAAGATCAGAAGAGTAGACTACTGATACGAAAGTGATGGACAGTATGCAAACCACTGACACAGTCGAGTTATGTATTCAAAGTATATTTATAGGGAGATCGAACACGTGAAATTATAAACAAACACGAGATGAAACGAATTATATAGTGCGACGCCTACCAGTTTTCGGCAGTGAAAGAAGGGGAACCTTGGCGACAGGATCCAGAGCACTGTAAGCGTTGACTGCTCTAACAACTAGCCCCTACTCTTATAATTTATGGACTGTAAACGTGTTCTTCTGGAATCAATATAATAGGTTATTGGTAAAAAAAAGTGCGAGCAGCACAATAAATTGTCAGCTTCAATTCTGGCTCAGCTTTTCCCTCATAAATCCAGCTCGGATGACGCTAGAAAAGATCTTTTCAGACCCTCAGAAGTCAGGGTGCTATGCCAATAACCTATTATATTGATTCCAGAAGAACACGTTTACCTTTAATTTATCGGGGTTGTTGAACATTAAAGAAATTGGGTTGTGTCCGCCAGTAGGCAAATACTAAAGTTAACGTACCTGTTAGGTGAGTCCGTCTCCTCTGGCTTGTGAGTTACTGTGGGCAAGCGCTTTCGATGTAAAGACATCATCGTCTGGCCGTTTAGTCAGTACTGGAGTCAGTCAGTTGGTCGTGGTCTTTATATACAAAGAGAAAGGTGAAAGGAGTGATGGAGCGCCCACAGTAACTCACAAGCCAGAGGAGACGGACTCACCTAACAGGTACGTTAACTTTAGTATTTGCCTACTGGCGGACACAACCCAATTTCTTTAATACCTAACACAGCCAGTCCGGCTAAGGTACTACTAACAAGACTGACCAACAAGACCTCTCCCCGCCCCTTCCCCAACGCTCCATCACTCCTTTCACCTTTCTCTTTGTATATAAAGACCACGACCAACTGACTGACTCCAGTACTGACTAAACGGCCAGACGATGATGTCTTTACATCGAAAGCGCTTGCCCACAGTAACTCACAAGCCAGAGGAGACGGACTCACCTAACAGGTAATGCGTTAACTTTAGTATTTGCCTACTGGCGGACACAACCCAATTTCTTTAATACCTAACACAGCCAGTCCGGCTAAGGTACTACTAACAAGACTGACCAACAAGACCTCTCCGCCCCTTCCCCAACGCTCCATCACTCCTTTCACCTTTCTCTTTGTATATAAAGACCACGACCAACTGACTGACTCCAGTACTGACTGAACGGCCAGACGATGATGTCTTTACATCGAAAGCGCTTGCCCACAGTAACTCACAAGCCAGAGGAGACGGACTCACCTAACAGGTACGTTAACTTTAGTATTTGCCTACTGGCGGACACAACCCAATTTCTTTAATACCTAACACAGCCAGTCCGGCTAAGGTACTACTAACAAGACTGACCAACAAGACCTCTCCCCGCCCCTTCCCCAACGCTCCATCACTCCTTTCACCTTTCTCTTTGTATATAAAGACCACGACCAACTGACTGACTCCAGTACTGACTAAACGGCCAGACGATGATGTCTTTACATTGAAAGCGCTTGCCCACAGTAACTCACAAGCCGGACCGACGGAAGGAGACGGACTCACCTAACAGGTACGTTAACTTTAGTTGTTGAACATATTGTCGTGAAGGTAATACATCGGATTAAAGTAAACTCAACTTTTGATAATTCATTGTGATGCCATCATCCCACGGATGACTACTTTCCAGCACCGTTATGCTCTTTTACTAACTACGTTAACGTAGTTTTCAACAAAGAAGTATGCGGAATTTCGATCACTGTGATAGTTCCTCGAAATTTTGCTCATCCTATGTCGATCTGTACGCTAATTATCACGTTTGAGCTGTCAGTTCGGCTGTTTCCAATGCATCGCGCCGACAAAACGATTTTTTCAAATGAGGACTATCAGACTCACGACTCCTTGAAGCGTAAAGAAAATATCTTTTCCCACCGCCTGGGCGTACTTTGTAGGGCTAAATAAGTCAAGCTCCCGTTCGAGGAAATGGTCGCGATTGAAACTAAACCCCAGAACTCATAACTGGGCAAAATTAGCTTATCAATGTGTTCTAAAAGAACGTGACAGTAAGCCAGTAAGTAACCAACACATCGGTGTTCATGAACAGACATAAAATAATTAGAGGTTTTCGATTGAATTCCCGCATTACCAATACAAACTAGGAAGGATGTTTTTTTTAGTTTCCTTCAGTTCGTCAAGTTTCAAGGGCTTTAGAATTAGAAAATCCCATTAGAGGAAATGGTCTGCGAATGCAATAGAGACCGAACTGCTGAAACAAACCGGCTCAAATTTTATATTCACCAGCCCAATATTCAATAAGGGACGACAAAAAAAGGGAGGGGAAATCACCTATTTCCCTCACAAAAACAGCACGAACGATCTTGAAAGGCTGAGGATCTCTCCCATTGGCTCCCTGTATTCTGATAAACAGCCTTGACTGCTATAGGCCCTGCACTTCTCCCACTTACCAACCTCCTTGATCAAGTGGCCCTTAGTGATCCCTATGAAAGGCTCACATCCTCCTCGTTCCCTTCTATTCCTGTATGACCTGGCACCATAACACTGTGTTAATAATGTGTTTTCCTTTGCCATTCCCAAACCTGCCCCATGATGGTGTGCTGACTGACTCCTATTGAAGGTACTGGTCGATCGTGGTCTAGTGGTTAAGACATTGTTCACAATACTCAACGTAAGTCGAGGATTGTGGATCAGAGCTCCGGCGAGATTGCCGTAATTTTTGCCTGAGTCAGCAGCTCTTCATAAGAATCTACTGGTATAGGAAGCTAGTGCCTCAAGTGCAGCCTGACAATGTGTATTCATTTCTGCTTCAGGCCTCTATGCAGGAGGTGCTGCACACACACTGCCACTGTGAAGGGCTGAGCTTGGTAAACTGTCACCAGCACACCCAGTGGTATCACTATCCAGATCCCTGGCCCATAAACGCCTGCACCTGCTAGGCCACCCACCCCTCACTGATCCGTCTATTGTCATACGCCATGGCCCCAGCCTCAAAAGTGGGACCACCCCCTTCCCACCTGCATCTTCCATTGATTCATACCCTGACGCGAAGCTCCGGTTAAATTTCGTCTGTAGCAAGTCCCTGACATGCAGAGCAGGACCCTCCACTCGCACCTTATCCAATATCAGGTGGTGCAACGCCTTTCTTCTCAGCCTGACAAGACCCAGCCGAACCTCTAGCGCATCCGTGGGCGCAGTCTGCATACAACCTGCCGCAGCTAGCAATACTAACTTCCTCGTCTTTCTCTCGTCCCTTGCGTTTCTGCTATCGATTGTCAACTTGCCACACTCAAGGATAAAACTTGCACGTCTAAATCCAAATCTCCAGTCACTCAGATCCTAACCTAGTATTCAAGAATCTCTTTGTATCCAGGAAGTACCACTCAATGCGAACCACCACCACGTCATACTTCTGTGATCTCTTTGATGATCCCAGCTTCCACAAATATGATCTGGGAAAATCGTGGTTGAAAATGTTCAAATCAAGGACATCAAAAACCATTTTGGCCATTCACGAACGAACCATTTCATGAGTAAAAGGGATTGTGATAAATAAACACGTTTACACAAACACAATTATTTTACGGTATTAAAAATTAACTTATTAGAAATAAGACAATCGCAATGTCCAGAAAAACAAAATGCTGAAGATCTTCACAATATTCGAAGTCGAACAGTGAAACGACGCAAAAGAATTTCAAAATGCATAGCAAGTTCTGATGTCTTCCAGCTTTTTCGAGACTTCGTTAGTTTTTTTGTCCAAGTCTTTAGCTATGCTCCTCTGTTTGTTTGGCTCAAGAGAGTTGTACTGTTCACACAAGTCTCCGTCAATGACGTTCTGAAACATATATAAAGTGAGGTCAGTGAGGAACTAGTTGGTGCTGTGAATGAACAAATTAAAAACTCTTCTTGCCGACTTAGCCTCTTTCCTCAGTTATGGAAGTTCTACAGACTCAATGTCAGGACTACAAGGTTCGCGATAACAGTCAAAGCCAATTGACACTGCATGTACTCGGAAATCATTCCCATATTCATACAGCACTGAGAATGTTACGTTCGCCTAGCGCTCTTCATTGATGAGTTAAAACTTTCCGAAACGCGTAAATTCAGGGCATGTCGAAAAGTCCCGATAAATAGAAAACGCGAACAGGGCATTGGGGAAAACACTAAGCCGAGGATGCAGTAATATCGCACCGAAAACACTCCAGCAGCAATTCGAGAACTTGCCCAAGCGAGGGATGATTCCACATTCGAACTGTTTGATACCAAAAGATGAACACTTAGCGCGATTCATTTCAACTTAGAGCTAGTCAGGGAACAGTCAATATAGCATAACAATGAATGAACGCTACAGCTACAGCCCAAACAACGCAATTCGGCGAAGATGTTATGTGAAGCGTATCATATTAAAACTTCTGTTATCATACAACGCGCCTTTTGTTCACGTCGCTGGATTGAGTTGGTACAGATTTCAAAGACAGTTTTTCACAGTTACTATCATCACACTGTTCTCCCACTAATAACTCACCATTATTATTATTAGTTACCCTTTTAACTTCCCTCGGCTCTACGAAGTAGTGAGGGAATACTTTCCTACACAACCCTTCCCTTCCACTTTCCACTACAACTTTCCTTCCCAATAATTCACAACCCATTTCTGTTGGTACCTGTCGTTTGGTTTTAACAAACACTAACACGAAAATAAAGTGAACCAAGATGAACTTGAATCAAAAGCAAAATTTAGCAGAAACCACTATCAGGATTTTGATAAACCTCAGGTCGTCTTCAACTGGCCAATACCTAGTTGTTGCTTTCCATACTCTTCACTTACAGCCCATTGTACTAATCAATACGTAGTGTATCTTCAAGAAATTATTCGTTGTGGATATTACAGTTTCCGCATCGTCTAGTGAAAGACTACACATATCTGTACACAATTCATAGAAATACATGAAAGCCGAACTAACCTTGACTGGGTAATAGTAGGATCTGAACGAGAGGTGCTCTCTGCCACACAAGGGAGGGTTTTCAGACCGCATGTGCATTTCCAAATGCTGGAAGAAATCTTGATCAACGTGTGAAGTAAAGGGAACGAGAACTCCGACAGAGCCAGACAGTGTCGTGTAAACAAGGGACTCTGGACCACCAGGTATCAACGTAGCTTTCTGCAATGAACGTGAAAGGGATATAAAACTCTTTTCTTGCAGCTTTGAAGTATGTGCAAGGATTCCTCATCTGGACTCCAGTGGAACAAAGTACATTTACTTGCTTAGTGCTGGTTGGAACTAGTGTAATATTGAATTGTAAGATTTTCCAAGTCCACCTATTTATTTGCCTAGTACTTAGTGAGTATGACTTTCGAAGACGACGGCTTAACATCGAAAGCAGAACTCACAGAATACCAGCAAACACTCACCCAACAACATTCCCTAGTAGACTAACACAATCCTCTGGATTACAAGTTCATTTGGAAAACTAGTATCAACGACATGGCTGTCCCTTTTCACGAGTTCTTGAATTTAGAAGTAGAATTCAAATGCCTACAGATCTAGATAACCATCAAGTATGTGCAGAGTTCATGCTCCAGAAGGTGGACATGTCAAGTGATGTGCGTTCTTATCAGTAAAACCACTCCATCTGAAGGTCCAGCCTCGCCAATCAATACTAACCTGAAGCGATGTGATGACTTCACCAATGTGGAAGTTTGTGACAAAATCAGTCTTCTGCGAGGCTCCATTGAGGAGACCTCGGTCCCAAAGAGCCTTATTTCCTGTTGGATCTTCGTCAACGTCGTCAGTCACATTAATGGGAAGCCGAATCTATTTAAAAAATTTTAAAAAAGACAACAGATAAGTGAATTGGATAAGGTCGTGTACTCTCTCAGGCTGTAAAAGCCTATTGAATGAAACCACTTACCACAGCAATATTGCCAAACTTGTCGCCAGTGGCAACGGTGTTGTAGTCCAAAATCGCCGAAGTTGTGACCCAACGAGGCTGTGTATCGTCAGCAAATATGATCAATTGATTTTCTGCCGACTTATATCTGAAATAGAAAAAAAACAATGGATTCGACTTACACAGAGGATATACAGCGCGTGGATCAGTCTCTGGAGAGTACTCACCTCAACATAAAAACTGACTCCTGAACATCACTGACGTACACTCGCCTTCCCATGGCTTCGATGCGAACGATCATATTTGGAATGTGTTTGTTCTCGCATTTCCTCAACAACTTTTTCTTGCCCATGTCGTAGAGACGTAACATCCGACCAACCCCAACGAGAAGTCGTCCGTGAAACGGACAAACGGCAGTTGGCAAACCATCGACAGTAGTTCGATGAACGAGCTCGAGCTCCAGGCCGGAGTCCCCTTTAATGACCCTGAGTGGGAAAAAAGTACATCAGAGCTGATTATAATTAGCACGCTCTCTATAAAGGAAAAGAATGTAAGGTCATGTACCCTAAAATATATATACAATCAACGCAATAATAACCAAAAACGTTTTCTTTTAGATTTCCCCGCATATCAATTCCATTTATAACGTGATTTAACTCAGTTTGGGACACTATAACGTGTAACTAACCTCACAAAATTTGATGTAATTCGAACACGTTTTGCATTTTAAGCATCTTGGAAGACACAAAAAGCTGAACAGGGTGGAAATACGGATCGAGGGGGTGAGGGGTTGCAGCCATTAAATATACCAGGGCTGAACAGTCCTTGGGGCACTCAAACTTCAGAGAACGATCATTTACGAAGAGCGCATGAGTCATTACATTGCCAGAAAAACTGCGCAACTAAAATGCATTAACGAGTAGCAAGACATGTTGGCCATGTCACTCGTTCAGTTGAACCTGCTGTGAGAGATGGTTGTCGGAGATGTTGGGGAAAACCCTCACGCCAGAGATCATTGACGAAAGCCGCTTATATAATTTATAACTTTAATTTTTCACTCAATTTTAGATCACCATTAATTTAAACTCCTAGATTCAGCAGGGCACAGTCACAAGCCCTGCCTCATGAAGTTTATTTGTTCTTTCATAGTGACACTGAACTTGATTTGAACCACTACAAATAAAACTGATTTCAATTTTACTTTTTTTAAAAAATTTTTCTTAGCCTGAAGTATCCATTTCAGATAGAGAGTTCAAGAGTAAGTTGGTGAATAACATCACTGTTGTCAGTACACACAATCATCATGAATGGATCCAGAAGGCAAATATGAAATAGAACTTAACGCATCAGGTCTATGGATCAGCATGGTAATGAAATATAACTGACCTGTAAGTATCAAGGTAACCAGCAGACAGTTGCCTTGGATTTAGTTGATAGTCTTTAGCAACTCCGACAACGAGGAACATGTGACCATCTGGTTGATTGGAAAACTTCACCAGCGCCAGACTAAAAACAAATAACAAACTAATTGACATTAACAAAATAAATTAAAGAATTTATCGGCGAGTGTGAAACAGAACAGTTTCAGATAGAGAGTTCAAGAGTATTAAAGTGATTTGACATCACATTTGTCAGAGAACAATATCATCATCAGTCACCCCTTCACAGGAGCCTCCCAGGAATAATAGAATTCCAGGAAAGGACAATGCTTTGAACTGAGTACTGCTTCCCACAAAATCCCTGCCATCAATTACTTTGATAATTTGCCAGCCGCATCAATGAATAACGACCCTGAAGAACCTCAGTAGCGACTTTCTCCTGCTATACATTCCCTCCCCCATTTCGATGCGTTAACCTCTTTATATTTTTCAGTTTGGGTGTTGTACACTTTCACCCTAGCAGGAACACCCCCCCCCCCCGTTTAGGGTAACTAGGAATAGCAGATCCCCCCAGCCTTCATTCCACGTATGTCCAGGCTGGACTTCGTGGCAGAGCCAGATTCTTATTTCAAACACTCAAACTAAGAAGCCCTCACCCTTAATAAGGACCCCCCATCGCCCACCATATTATTGAAAACGTCTCGAGATCCTTTCCTTCTGACATTCTTGACCCATCAAACAAACTCAAAAATCAGTATAGTATGATATACATATTTTATATCGGTACATTACAATTAAATAGCCTACTGCACCTGATTGCTGCTTCATTTTGTTCCAGCCTCGTGATCGAATGAGTCTGACCGCTGACAGGATTCATGATCCTAATTAAGGAGGCCCACATACCGGCTCCAGCTTTGGGAGCACCGTACATGCTTTCAGGCAAATCCTCCCGTAGAAATTGTTCAGCCATTTCTTTGGCCAAATCCTTTTCATCTTCACCTGCCGCCTCTTCCATTTCCTGAACAAAACAATGGTCAGGAATTCAAGGTTTAGCTAGGCATGTACAGGACAAATACTTTTCCATTACAATTAACATCGCAACATTTAGCTTGCAACGCGATACTAAACCAAGTAGTGCGAATGAAAGTACAATTTACAAAAAAGCTACTATTATCTAATTAAGCGTACATTTTGGTTCATTATTCATTCCTGTTTTAGGTCAGGAACATTTTTACAACCCCCCCCCCCACCATCAACAAAATTATTAAACGTTAAGTTTCAAGGCATGGCGTTCCAAACCTGCACTCGCTATCCCTCCCCGCCCAAACATATTTTGCTTACAATGTGTCATGAAAACTTCGTTCTTTTGTTTTCTGAAATTTTTTTAGGATAAATAGTAGTGAGGCAAATTCCACTACTTGAAGGAACTCGCAGGGCAACATTACGAAAGTGATAGTTTCTCCCCAACCTGCGCCCATTTCTGACTGTTTGACTTCTATGGACGTGTTGTCCTTATATGACAACTAATTACATGATTTCCTGGTAATAGTGCACAGATTGACACACATTGATGATTATTCAAGTACAGGTTTTTGTAGATATTTCAAGCGTTTGATAACTTTCACTTCGATCGACTGAAGTAAATTATAACTCACAAGCCAGAGGAGACGGACTCACCTAACAGGTACGTTAACTTTAGTAAATTATATCCTTACTTTTGCCATTTGGATTCGCCTTTGCTTCTTAGTTTCCTCTGTGTACGCGTTGTGGTCTGTTTCAATAAGAACGATGTTGCTGGAGTCTGGATGGACGACGAATTTCCTGGGTGTGTACTCCAGAGGGAATGAAACTTGATTGAAAACAGCGCCCAATTTTTCGAGGGCTAAAATGCGAAGAGTGTCCGGTGAAATGGCGACAATACCTTCTGGACACTGCTCCGACGAAAAGCCTGCAGCATATTCCAAAGGTTTGTACGACAAAGGGGTCAAATGGAACCGATTTTGGTAGTAGTAGCTCAACCAAGATCTACTCGACATGGCCAGAACCTGAAAGTGCAAACAAAATAAAATATCAGGGGCGGGCGCGCCGCATCACAAAACTTTCCTTAGTTCTACTTCAATCAACTGGTTTTCATGGATCAATTAATTTTTCGGCCGAGCTTAATTGATTGTGCTGCTCGTACTCACGTCCTGAACACTAGTCAGCAATTAATGAGGCAATACGCACGATTTGTTTTCCAAAGGATAATAGCTTTTCCAGAGTTTCTCAGTTAAAACTTATAGAAATGGTAGTGCAACGGCGGGGATTGAAATTCCGGAATTTCTGGTATAGCCCTTTTATCTGATTGGGCTAGCACCTTAATTTTTTTATATTTAAGATTCCAATAACATAAACCTTTTTTTTCTCAAGATTCCAGCAATAAAAACCGCGCAAAAATATATTTTTGTCGAAATGATTGGTAATTTATTGTGCTGCTCTCTTCACTTCCCCACTGATGAGAATTTTATAGTATTGCTGAGTCATTTGGAGCGGTATATGCAAAAAATGTATTCAAAATCGTTTGAGCCGAATTTTAGAGACAAAAAATTTAGTGTTTCAGTTACCATAACTATAGTTAGTTTTAGGCGAATTTTTCTCTTAACCTTATTTTGTTGACCCATGGTGACCAACGTGCTAGATATCAAGTTTGAGCTGGTTTGGTTTGGTCGTTTTCTTTCGATCTCCTTCAGAGACACACAGCTCCTTTTCTCAAATAGTGCATTCCGAACTCAGTAGGCCGTTAAACGTAAAGATCTAAAGAGAACTCGTCAATTTTCTTTCTCAGCCGATCACCCCGTAGAGCTAAGGCTACATTCTTTCCCTCTGATTAATAGCGTATAGATTCGCTCCATACAATCGAACATTTACCCAAAATTTCTTCATTATGTTTTATTCATCAGTTTGAGTGGCTGACGTTACTAGAAATGATGGTTTGAAATGCCAGAACCACTTATCAAATCAACAATTTATAGATTAAAACTATTTCAAAATTAGCGAGTGTTGGAAATATAATCCTACCGCTTTGGAGCCGTGCATTGTAATTGTGAACAATTTGACAGGTCGGTCACCCAAATACTGGGTCCTCGTGTCAGAGAGATCCCCTGTAACAGGATCGAGAACGTTCCTCAACAAACCACCATTACTCAGACCAATGTTGAGATACAACGTCAGAGGAGATCCTTCGCCTCCACCCATTTCGACGATGCACAGAGACTCGGGAGCTGCAGGGACACTAACGGTTGACAACACTGACAAAGAGCCCTGCAACAAATCAAAATAGCTGTGAATGAAAACGTACTGTTTGGGTTTGAATAGAATACTACTGAAACAGGATAGAACGGTTTTCTTGGCGCTGCACGTTTTACATTTATAGAACACAAGGTTTTACTGGTTAGTTTGAGTACTCTGCCAGTTGCAAAGAAATCTTTAGAGGGTTTCTTGAGAAAAATTTGTCAATGTTTTACGACCGATAATACTACCTCACAAAGACAGCTGCAGAAATTGTTATGAAGAGCAAAATGAATACATTGAGAGGCAAAAAATATTGTACAAGTGGAAACGGAAGTTATAGTATATTAATTTAGGAGGTAAAAGAGTTTAAGCTAAGGGCTTACAGTCAGTACCGCCAAGAAACACCCTTCATTGATACAGTAGCACAACCTATAATCCCGAAATCCCCTACAGTCCAAACCGAGAGCTGATTATGGGAGAGGAAGCACCAGTCAACAAATGGAGCGTTATCTAGAGCAAGAGTGAGCACAAAAGAACAACAAAAGCGTTCAATAAATCAGAAAGCTGTATCAACCTTGAAATCAAGTGTTTCAGCTGCACCCTAGGACGCACAAATCACTGGGGTCTGCACGACCTAAAGGCTGGGATCAGGAAAAATTGGAACAAAGAAGTTGTGCCTGTTGTTGGGTAGCAGAAGCTCTTTATCCCTTCAACTGTTTTCTCAAGTCCCAATGCCAACACGATTTGTTAAAAACAAATGTAAATAAACATAACATTTTGTTTAAAATTGGATTATTGCTCTTCGTACATACGTGTGAATAGTTCGTCACTAATAGGATATTTTTGGAAGAATATATTATATCAGCCACATCTAAATGATTAATTAAAGGTGACAAAGCTACTGAGTCAAAGTGGTAAGTCAAAACTATCAACAAAAAATGGGTGCATGGTGGGAGGGAAGCCATACCAGGAACAAATGCACAACAGTCGTACTCATGACAAGTGAAACTGTCATATTCAACTGTCTTTTCAGCAACAAGCTCCAAAGGAGGCTACAGTTAACTAAATATTTCGCTATCCTCCAGTTTGCTGACCTGCTTGAACATTGAATGATCATCAGGTGGATGAAAGGAGGCTCTACTACAGTCATGAGCGCTGAGCAGCAGGATAAACTAATGCCAGTAATGTAACCTACAATGAATTCAGAAATAGCTTCCAACCACGTGAGGGTAGCTCCTAATAACCAATAAAGAATGTGCAAATGGCTTTGGTCACTAATAGAACATTTTTTGAAGAACGTATTATACCAGAAAATCTCTGTGGTTAAAAGATGACAGCGGTTGTCTAAGTGACCGTCTTGAATGGAATTTCCAACATAAAACGTTAAATGGCAGTAGGAAAAAAAGATGCGTGATATTCCCATACCACTGACAACGGAGAATTACATTCAACTGTCTTTTCAGCAACAAGCTCCAAAGGAGGCTACAGTTAACTGAATAATTCGCTATCCTCCAGTTTTGCTGACCTGCTTGAACATTGAATGATCATCAGGTGGATGAAAGGAGGCTTACTACAGTCATGAGCGCTGTCCCGCAGTTTAAACTAATACCGCCAATGTAACATACACAAAACTGCAATAATTCAGTTGTAGAGTAAGCTCACCTTCGGTCCCAACGATATAATTCGGACACGATTATCTGCCAAACCAACAGCGACGAAACGAGAGAGTTGCCCGTCAGATGGTGCGTCACCAAGGGCCATACACACAACTTCAGCGGGCATTTTCTTCCTTTCGATGTACTCCTCCAAAACTCCACTCTGAAAGAAACAATTGTTGTTACTGAATGCAAAAAATAATAGCTAAGTGTAAACCAAAAGAATGTAAATCTAAGCATTTATTAACAGGAATTTAATAACTTCAATACCAGATAATAGGATTTGGCGAATACCAAACAATTTTACTAATTTTGATGCAGCTAGAATTTTACATCATGTGTACTCATACCATTCAAGATAATTTCCTAATTTGCATGTTTACTTTTTATGAAATATTATATAGAGGTGGTACTCGATACTATTGTGTACTAAATTAATTACACATAAGGGAAGACAGAAATCTTGTAGGTGCTCGCCACTTAGAAAGTGAGAAGGCTGAATACTTATAACGTGTACGCATGTTTTTCGAAATGGTCTCAATATACATACGCTTGTAATTACTAAGTTTCTATGAAACGATAGCGAGAATAAGCCTAACTCAACTCATCTCCTAACAGTTTAATTGTTCAGTTTTTGAGCACAGTTAGAACGAAACCCACTGGACGACATTAGTCCTATTTTACGAACGAAAAGACAAAGGTGCGGTCACACGAGAAAATTTCAGTTTATTATCAGTTCAGTTTGGCCAAAAGAAGTTGAAGGAAGTAAACACAGTTTTAAAAGAGTCGATCAAGAGGATAAGTGTGGCGTGGATTATGAGTAATCGGGAGTCCAACTGTTGTTGTACAAGTGATGTCACGAATTGAAACAGTTACATCTCTGGAACAGTCAGGTCAGTTCGCTTTCATCTCAAATTGAGATCTGAGGGGTTCTCCGTGGTGGAAACGTCAGATATCGTATACTGGAGTATTAACCAATCCAAGCCTAGTGGGTTTCAGTAAACTGTAGCGCTAATTCCTTTTAGCAGCCTTCGACACTCCCAAACGGTTTCTTCTAAAATAACTACTAACTCACCCAAAAACCTTCGATGATTGTTGTTTTAAAAAATTGTTGGCGCTCCTTGTAACGTAAATGATATTGTGAACCCCTTCGCGCAGCGTTCGATCTATTTCAGTTGAAACGTAAGAACCTTTACGCGCACCCATCCTTAATTGACTCACGAGAACGCGCCTCAAGGGTTCATGTGGTTGTTCACGGAAATCCAAAATTTTGATATTTTCTAGTTCACTTAAAACTAAGGCTATTGTTACTTAAAAATAAGTATAAGCAGACACGTGCAAGGTTCACTGTGAAAAACTAAATGACATCCAACGAATAAGTCATCAGACTATTTTAGTTAGTTTTCGCGATTGATTTGGCACAAACTTCGTGCAAATGACACAATAAAAGTGTTTTGCTGGCTTGTTGTGCAGTTTAAATTTCATCTCGTACCAACAAAAAACTTGTCCTTAACATTGTTTTCAACATTCATTTCAGGCTCACTTCAACTTCAAAAAGTTCGCAGCTAATACGGCAGCACCACAAGGAACTATTTCGATAGGAGGACAATTACCTCATGGTTATTACCACTTTCGAGATATTACAGCCATATCTGGCTGTTCTTTGTTTGAGATGAGCACCATGACCCTTAGTGTTCTAGTACCAGATCTCACATGTCCATACTAGCTTCCTTAGGAATGCCATGTTCAAGAGTCTTCGTCTGCTTTGATGTCTACTCTTGGAGAAGTTGTACCAGAGAACAAAAATCGCGCCCTTCCAAGTCTCTGGCACTGCGCCAAGACATGATAGAGAATTTCCTCACCACTTTCACCAAGGAGTGCCGACTACGCCCGTAAAGTACATGTGTTTGTTCATTTTGCAATTTTTGTATTCTACTCAGTGAAGATTGATGAAATATCTTAAAGAGACACCCTTCACTGGATAAATCAGGCATCAATTATGAAAATATGCTCCGAGATTCAAGGTTGTGAGGCGGGTACAGTGACATGTGTCCACAAGTAACATGTATTAAATCAACCGAGATCTCAAGATTAAAAAATCGTCAGAACGTAGGTCAATTTATACAATTAATGTAGCACAACGATCGTGCAAACGACACAATAGATGAGTTTTGCTGGCTGGTCGTGCGATTAGTGTCTGGCAATATTCTTCCCACACTAGAAAAACACCTAAAAAAGTAAATAATTCTTTTACCTACAGCTTCTTATGACATTTCTCCGAAATTTCATGACATTTTGCGCCCCTGACTTCACTCTTCTGGTTTGTATGCCCGTGGATCCATGATTATCCCCATGATTTTGGCATTTGAAAGTTTTCCATTCTTTAGACTCGTTCATTTATGAGAAAGCTGGAAGAACTTCCTACCTGATTTTTCCGGTTACTTATATTAGTTTATTTAAAACATAATGAATTATACCACTCATACCCCCTGGGTCACACAACCCCCTACCTAGCACGATGATCTGCTGCTGACAGACAAATAAAACTGTCCTACATTCCCAAAGCTCATTCATCATTAGCAAACTTCATATTACTCACTTACCGAATCCAATTCGAAGCATATCAATTCGCCGCTGGTCAGGGCAATTACGACTTGCCTCTGGTTGACGGCGCATTTGACGATTTGCTCTTTACTCGGCACGTTCCAGTCCTTACGCTTTTGGTCAGCAAAAATGTGTCGCACTCCACCAGGATGCACCTGTGCCAAAGATAAATTCAACATGAACGGACATATTCCTTGATGTATCTCACTACTATTGACAAGAGTCAAATTCCAGTACAATGTCCATCTTGAAAATTGAGTAAAATGACAGTTGTCTTGCTACAATGAATTTTCAAAAGAGTAGAGATAATATCCTCTCATTTCTGACTCCGGACAAAATATTTCTGTCTGCCAAGAGTGGAGAATGAGAGACATTACTTTACAAACGGGTCATAAGTAACTTACAAGTAGACACAGGGAATACACAGGGAATTACTTCCCCCAATATATGGAGACTGCATTACAGCAGCCTCATATATACACTCATCATCTTAGGAGCCACTTTCACCAACGGACCCAACCATTAATAGAACAGGCAGGAAAGGCAAGGTAAGTTTTGTGGGAACGTCAACAATATCGCAGCAATTGAGCCTTGGACTAGGGCATGCGTTGAAATCATACTGAAGTTCACATTTGAATCAATCAATTTCGCTCATTTCGTACTCTTTTTGCTCATTGGTCGAGGATGTGCAATAGATCCGAACAATTGAACTTTATAGAGCTCAGACGATCTTTACATCCCGAAAATAGCGGGGAATTGAATTTAAGTCGAACCCACTCAGTGCCATTTGTCAAGTGCAAACCAAAACCATTACAAAGCGCTTTCAAAGTCCTCCCGAAAGTACAGCTTTACTAACTGCCAAATTCCAGTCTTGCGTATTTTTCTATATTCTCAAGTGCTAAACACACCCCCCGCCTCTTACGACGTTAATGCTTTCTTAACCCACTTAGATCCTACACTGCTAAAATTTGTATTGGAAATCTTTCAAGACCAACTTGCGTCGCCTTCGCTACTTGCCATGACACCTTTTTGTATTCTCACCGTGTTATCCGACATACATTCGATCATTAGTGTAACCACCATCAATTCTAACAACTCATTCAGAAGACAAACTCATATGTTGTCCGTAATTTTCTCTCTCAACATCTCATTCAAGCGTATCAAAATACCAATATATGAATATTTCGTCTACTTCTTCACCAGTAATTCATTATCGACATCATGGTCGATATTGACAAGTCTTAAGAGAACAGAAGGTGGGGCTGGACTTGTTCAGTAGCATAAGCTGATTACTTTACATTTGTACATACTATGTGTAGGGCTGGGCCTCGGACGTGCAGTGATGAGACATAAAGATAGAGGTCCCACAGCAGCGCTATGGCACTGCCACCATAATCTCCTTCCATGAGCACTACCAACACTGTCAATGCAACCATGCAGTACGAAACTGCATCGATGCTACAGAGAGGAGCTTTTGTGCTGGAAGCAAACTTTCAGTCAATATTTGCGTTAAAACACCCTTGTAGAATCCTCAGTACTACCCCACACCAAGTGCCACAACAGACACAAAATGATGCGGCCCTAACCTTCCTACAATAATGTGTTGAGATTGTATGTATCACAACTGCGACGTACATTTTTCAAATAAAAAATTCCGGATTACTAAATACACATGAATTACTTCCACTATGGTCTCTTATGATGAGTACTACCAACAAACGCCTTCAATAATAAGCTATACTTACACAACTTCAGGTTCCTATGGGCTACTATCGAATTGTCACGCATAATCGTGAAATTGTTGTACAATAATCATGTGTCCAGCCCTTACTTTCATCATAAGAAATTCTGCATTTTTCCAGCACGTTACAATCGAACTTACAACATTCGAACTTAGTATACTTTTCCAACTGATTCAATACGTGTATACACTACATGTAATAAAATGTGTGGGGCTGGGCCTCGGACGTGCAGTGATGAGACATAAGGATAGAGGTCTCACTGCAGCGCTATGGCACTGCCACAATAATCTCCTTCCATGAGCACTACCAACACTGTCAATGCAGCAATGCAGTACGAGACTGCACCGACGCTACAGAGAGGAGCTTTCGTGCTGGAAGGACAGCTTACATTTCCATACAACTGCATAAGGAGCCAATGAACAACACAACTACAATTTTAAATGAAATTCAATAGACACCAACCTGGACAGCAGCGTCAACGCCAAGAGAGCAACACGCCAATGTAGACGTGATACCGTGGAAACCTGAGTCAGAAACTTCTTCAACTTTCTCGCCAATACGAAGGACAAGAGTGGCACTGACGAAAGAAACAACGATGTATGAATCGAATTCATCTGCAACACATAAGCAGCACCGTTGCACATGAACATAAGCTGTAATTTATAGAAACGACAGCTCAGCGGTAAAAATCTGAAGTGACCAGTCACCCAACCTTCTCAAGCTCAGGTTTGTGGCATTCAGCAATTTTCAACGCATAGCAACAGATTCAACCTATTTTTCCCTAGGTATATACGAGCTGGGTAAAATATAACTCACCATCGCGTTCAGAATTCACACCACATTCTTACAATCCGATCATTTATTGGACCTGACATTTCATAGGGTTAACAAAAGATTACTGTATGTCCTGAGTGAGCCAACAAGACACGTATCTTGTTGAAGCATCACACAAAACGATATGCTATCCTCTCATTACTGACCCTTATCACTACACAAGTTAATAAGGGTGGAGAACGAGAGGTCAACTCACCTTACAAACGGAACTATATAATCGCAATTGACCATTCAGAAAGTGCCAATTCGACAAGAACCATTAGACCCCACGGAAACTACCAAGTATCTGGATGGAGGTGGCTCTTGGAAGTGAAAACTGACAGCGTGACGGGCTTCTATGGGACTTGAGACGATTACTTTCGCTTTTTTCAACAAACAATCGTTTTCATTGTCATAAGAGATTTCGTTCAATTAATAGAAAAGTCAAAATCTAAACTAGGCCTTTTAGTCTATAGAAACGTATCAAACTGCCTCAGAAGCAAAACCGTATTTTTTCAAACCCAGCATAACGACAACTACAACTTCGGCAGGATTGCAGGAGTCTTGAAGAAGGTAACACAATACTATTGCTCTCTGGCGATCCCAGTACTGGGTATAAAAAAACATGAGTTTTTCAAAGGCATTAACAACGGCGTTCAAAATAAACGTCTGACTTCTACCAATCTGAACCCACATTTTGTTCTCTAGAGAAATCTCTCTACCCAGCCGCTGAGTGGAGACAAAAACCAGAATATGAGGCTAAACGTAATGGTGAGAATGCACCTTACCGATTGTGATGAAAACAGTACTTTGAACCAACTAATAACTACATCAAGTCCCCATAATAGCTTCCATAGGAAATGCGTAGAATGTTGACACAGTAGCTGCATATACACAGCACAACAAATTTACATACAAGACTTGTATTGAGTCACGCCAGATAATTTCGCTTCTATATTACAAGAGATGTGCAACTTATTAATTTTATTTAAAACGAGCACATTCAATGTCCATCGTCAAAAACAATTCTATCCAACTTGTTTAATAAATTTTTCGTCTGTCCTGATATATTAAAAATTAGTTATCTGCCAGCTTATGGACGGATTTATCAACATTAGCTCCATATTTAAGAGCCTGCCGCATCAAGAGGTATCCATTTCAGATAGAGAGTTCAAGAGTAAGGTTTGTAAATAACATCACAACTATCAGTACACAAAATCATCATGAATGGATACAAAAAATAAAAAAAACAGTGTTTCTGGACTGTCCTTCGATTTTTAGTCGAAACAATAATCATTTGAAACATCACCCCTCAGCATAACTGAACAGGAAGGAATTATTTGAAAATCTCGTTCAAAATACTAGAAAGAACAAGGTGACCACTTATCATGATTTAGTGATAATTAAGTTTTTTCCTATGACCCCCCTCCCCCTTCGCGATTCATTTGATATCCTTTTGGGGAATAATTTACGATAAACAACCAGCGCAGTATCCTAATGCCTAAATAGTTGGGTTTTCACCCATGTGAGACCTGTTTTGCAGGAAAGGAAACAACTGTTGAGTAAGTGTTCCTAAATGCTCCATCCACTGCTCTACGACACTCCCACCACTTGCTCACTCATTTCATCCTCTAATTCTCTCAATCCTTATGAATGCACTGCGTATCTTAGTTACATAATGTACTGGCTCATCCTGAGCCAACCCTGAAGACAACAAACACGCAACACGAGTAATTAAAAACCATGAGAGTAACTTGTAATGGAGCACACAACATACCGTCAGCCCTTTTTTTGACCGTCCAGACAGCATTAGGCGAACCTGGAAGCAAGGATATGGCCATCTCTGTAACTTCCAACCCATGACGGAGAACCCGCAATGTGGAGCGAGGCCCTCTACCACAAGCCATGTACAGTTGAGGTGTGTCCTCATTGGCTGAAATAAAAAATTCGTTCCCACAATTAACATTTCGAGAACTATTATAATTACATTAGTTCAACTAGAAGGGTTAAAAATATTACCAAGATCGGCCACTTGGCAGTCGAGAATTGGCGAGAGGGACTCCATTTCGTCAACAAGAACCAAGTTACGAAGAGGCCGGGGAGCGAAGAAAAAAGTGTCTCCTTCTTCGAGCGGCATAGCTGAGCTGAATTCGGGCTCATCGTCATCGTCCCCAAGATGAGCAATCTGATACAAGTAACTGGAAACGAGATTACAAAACTATGAACGAGCAACATAATTGTATAACACCAAGAGAAATATACAATAGTCGTGACCATTATTCATATTCTGACTCCGTTTTTAAATACCTACTTATTTAAGTTGACTAAATGAAAATAGGGTCAGAGAATTCATAAGAACAAAGGTTTCCACTACGAGCAATTTATCAATTTTAAACAAATTTGAAATCAATCTAAAGTATACTTTACACTAGAAGCCCGACAAAATTTGCTCCACCTTTTGGCGCGTTCAGTACACTCACACACAGAAAGTACACTGTAACCGGACACTTGACACCAATTGCTAGGGTACATTTGGTACATATGCATTTTTCAGTCTTTTCCCATTGTAAACGTTGACAATTAGTTTAGAAAACCGCTTTAGACCTAGTTTCATATTTGGACAAAAAGATAGTACATTCCATGGATAATAAGGTCCACCCCAGCAGTAAGGAACAACGTCAGGGTCGTCTACATCATATGTATTCATGAATGAGCGATCCTCATCTATAATTTTACTCCCCAACAAACGATCAGTCACCAAAATTGGGATCAGTTAAAAAACATTTACTGCCACTAGGTCCACTTAGCACGTGTTATGAAGACGTTTGGGGATCCGCTGACTAGAGCAAAAATTACAGCAATCGCGCAGAGCTCCGATCTATTATTGCCCAACTTTCGTCAGGAACATGAACACTTACCTTAACCACTAGACCCCGATAGCCCGATGCCTTTAATGGGAGTCAGGCGGTAAACACGTAAATTTTAGAGCAAACCGCGAGTTACTAATAAGACAAAAAAAGCTGGGTACACACTAGAACACACACACGCCTTCGAATTAGTGAAAAAGACTCAAATTTATTTTTTGCCGACAACTTTCGTTCCTACCTCATAGAGTCGAGAAGTTTTTCTTCTAAGTACTGTACGTTCTGAATGAACCAACAAGACACATATCTCGTTGAAACATCACGCAAAACGATACGTTATCCTCTCATTACTGACCCTTACCACTACACAAGTTAATAAGGGTGGAGAACGAGAGATTAATTCACCATGAAAAAGTGAAGCTCCGAATCATTAACGAACAATCACTCTCCTCCTCATCTATGCCAGGCAATTTGACACGTACCAATAGGCCACACTGCAAGCCCCCACTCCCCAAGCACCTTCTGCAGTGACACAGGTGATGACCGTAGTTCAACAAGTTTCTCAATTTGTGTGTGTGCAGCCAGAAATCTGCACGATTTGCACTAACCTTTAAGATACACCTAACGGAGATATTTTCGTTTAGTATTCCTTCAACATCTTAGAAATTTCGAAAAAAATTATCATCTCTTTGAAAAACCTTATTGGCTTGGCTTATCAATATATTTTAGCGGTCAGCACAAAAGCGTAGTGTGCATCGAAATGCATGTGGGCATGCATAATGTCCCTCATTTATTACAATGACAAGTTTGTGGTTCTCAGAGAGCACTTGCTCCAATTACATAGTGGCATCTACCTGTTTCATGGATTGTCCGATAAATAATGGGGGAAACAAACATACACCATGGCTGTGTTAACGACATTCCAAGAGTCATAAACAATCATTAAAAGCCCTTTTCAGCATTCAAGTTACGAAGTTGGAAACTATTTTTATTTATTACTTCATACTTCGCCACTTAATTTATTACTTTTCAATGGTTTACGATGTTGGCTGAGAGTTGACACTAACGTTAGTGAGAAAAAAAAAATCTGAATTCCGTAGCAACTGAACTCCCACGAATAGTTAGCAATGTATAAATCGTATTTTCTAAAGTTCTCCTATTTGGGGTAATCTGGCCTCTGCGAACTGTAAATTTGCTAATGAATCTCACATAACAGCCCAGAAGCCAAGCCTGGAGAATAGACAAACTGGGTACAAATAGTTAGTACCATTGTTTGGTACAAAACGCCAGTAATATTGCCGAAAATGCTGAAACCGTTCTTTAAAAAAATGACTGTACGTCCTGCATGAACCAACAAGACACAAGTCTTGCTGAAATAGCAAACAAAACGATACGCTATCCTCTCATTACTGACCCTTACCACTACACAAGTTAATAAGGGTGGAGAACGAGAGACCACACAGTAGCAAATGAAATGTCAGACACTCCGTCTTTCAGGGCTCCACCAAACTTACAGCAATCAACCGCAAGTCGCACTAGATACGTTAAAATTATAGCTGTATAAATTGTTGAGGAGGGGTGGGGTGGGGTGGGTGGGGGGATTAGTTAATGAGGGAAGTGGACTGTGTTGATCAAAAGCAACGATCTTTAAAATGTCTAAAATAATGTAAGAAGTGCCAATGTACACAGTATGAAAAATCGCACGAAAACTTTGCTCAATAGTGAGCACTGTACGATAGGAAAAAATAACAAAACGGCCTAAAGCAAATTGACGAAACCAGTGAGAAGAGGGGGCAGCATTTTTTGTAGAAAGTGGGAAAATATTGAGGAGAGGAAGGAAATGACGACGTGTTGTGAGGGGATCACTAGTAGCAAGTGGAGATTCAGCAAACAGGTTGATGAAGAAGAGAATCATTGTTTCATTCTCTTTAGATTGTATGCTTCAAATCGCGGAGTTTGAAAGTGAAGTGAAGAGCTTTCATATTTGAAATTAACGTTAATTAATGATTAGACAAGTACCTTTAGCTCTTAATCCGCAAAAATAGAGTTCATTTTTATTTTATTACGTACTTTCCGTGAGAAGTTGCAATACAACTTTTTCCATTTTCACGAACAGCGAATTCACTAGGCCGATTGATGAGCGGTTTGTTTACAAACTATAATTATGCAGGAAATACTTGATTGTTACTGATCAATAATTGGCCGTGACTATTCAGTCTTTGCTTTTGTTTTTCTCAAATTGAGTAAAAAGGTAGGGATCCCGGGTGGACTGGGCATATCGTCATTTTTGGATGCTAACACGCTCGGGACGGTTTGTTCGCTTCACTTTCTGTGCCACATATTTCGCGATCTTTTTCTCTTGCAGCTGTCTATTCGTTCTTTCGTTAAGTGGCCAATTTTTTGACGTTGATTCTTTTAGTAATCCTGTTTTAGATTATTTTTGCTAACCCGAGCTACTGAGCCTTCCTGGTATGCAACTAAGTACTGTCTGGGATACTATACTAGTGTGGGAGGGTGTTACATTTTTCTCGAAAACCTAACTTCATACACCAAACTCCGTACATATCCCCCGAGAAAATGACGTTCAACAAGACGCCAGAACTGTTTTCTTACACTTGGCACGCAACTATCTGCACGTGGTTGTCCATAAATGTTCCCCCGACAATCCGCTGAATGAAGAGATAAACCCGGAAAATGATTCAAAAATGTTTTGGCAACTTTCTCAAATGAGATGTTTTTAGCCTAACCTAAATGTACTTTTTAACTTGTCACTAGCCCACTGTTGAACAGTGATATAAGCCAACGAAAATCTGAAAATTGTATTTGCCGTAATTTCGATTTTGCTTGAAAACGGCATTCACGACTTGGATGACATTCACCAGTTAGTGAAATTACAGGAGCGAGGGGTGATGAGTGATGTTTCGTACTAGAGATATGTCGTATTTTGTACGTATCTGTTACTTAGTGTAAAACTAGCAAACCAAAACACAATAAGAAACGAGTTTCCCTTTTTCCAACCGTCTCGTGAGACGTTGGAGCAATTTCGATTCAATTCACCACTGTACCAAAACATTAGCCCACAATGAGATGCCTGATAAACCACTCAACTCTCAAGGGTGAACTCTCTAAGAGCTGTACCTGATTTACCTTAGTAGTGGATTTATACCTACCCTGACACTAAACAAACGTAGCCACAATTATTTTTTTAAACTGGGAGTTAATTAATAAAATCAACAGAAGTGATGAGCAGCGTCCTTCAGTTGGCCGTTCTTTTGTCATTCAATGAACGATCTCAAAGACCAATTCAGATGTGTGCATGAGAAGGTTGATCATCACCAGAACGCCTCAAGATTCATCACCATTAGAAAAATAATATGTACGAAGATCATGCTCCTCGAAGTTTTTAAAATTAAGAGAAAAATGTACTTTTGGTAAACTCTTTATAACAAAAGCCTCTTTACCTAGATTATTTCCACTTTACCAACTGGTAACAATGAAGTCTTAAATAATAATCAGTGTAATTTCAATTTTCCTTCGATGCGATTCTATTCAATTTATTCTTACAATTTACTTGCTGTGTACATTAAAACTAAAGGAGCTTATCAATTTCACGATTTTGTGCTGTAGTTGCTCCTTTTCTGTGATTATAGTATATGTCGATGTGATTCTAAAGTTAGAATTACTGATCACCACCACTACTGCGAATTTGTCTACAGTTCTTCAGTTGGCCGTTCTTTTGTCACTCAATGAACGACCTCGAGAGATCAGTTCAGATGTGTGCATGAGAAGGTTCATCATCATCAGAACGAACTCAGGTAAAATATCAGGTGCAGTGTTTCAAGCCCCATCCTCAACTACTCTTCGTTATAGCAAATAAACCAATGTTTTCGCCTGATAGAACTTGACGTTCTTTAAAGAGAAAAACCAAGGGCCAACGTTCTGGAATTTATTGAACTGCTCCTGCATAAGTCACGCACCCCATCGAATAACAAGCGTTTAGGGGAAAAGGCGCAAGTTTAGCGGGAAGGTCCGTATTATAACTAACGTGCTGGAGTTGTGGGGTAAACGTGAGGAAAAGTTTGTTGATGAGACGACAGAAAAAAATTCGAAAAATTTCGGAATTAATTGAGTCCCTTCTAGTTATCGATCATCTCACTACCCTTGTTAAATCATCAACGTATAAGAAATAGATTAGACTACCACCACGATTCTCGTGACCATATAAACGGGATTTAAGGGGTAACAACTGCACTCAAAGTCGATCTTTGTCGAAATATTCTTTGTGGCCATCTCTTCATGTTACCATCAATGAAAATTTTATAGTAACGTTACTTCATTTGAAACTGGCACACAAATAATTCAATCAAAATAGTCGTAAGCCGTTTTCGAGAGAAAAAATTTGATGTTGTACATCACTATAGTTAGTTTTCTATATAGCTAATTTCGCTCGCTACCACCCTTACTTAGGTATCTAATTTTCATGCTGATTTCGAAAAACAAAGGTTAGCGAATTACTGAACTTCATTTCCAACTCTGAAGGGCTGAGGAGAATATAAGGTTCGCGCTAATGGGACCGAATACGAACTAGTAAAAAGCTAATTTTCAAGCCTATCAATCAACGACCAACTTTAAGCGTTGCTGAAACTCTAAGTAGTTCAAAATAAGATGACTTACTGGTTGCCAAATTCGGACGCCACAAACAGGAAGCCCGTCTTCAGTACACACATGGCAGTTGAGACTGGGACCGTATCAAAATACTTCATTTTTATTTCGGTTACGACGTCTTGGGAAGTTTCAAGAGTTACTTTGAAAATGTCGCCTTGTTCGGTTTGAACCAAAAAGAAAAACATGGATTTCGTTTTGTGGGTAGCCGAACAAACGAAAATCATGCCACGTTCAGGGTCGTCCAAGTCGTTCTGAAATGAACCCACACACGTTATCAAATATAAACGTTTAATTAGTAAAACTAACTGAAAAGAATTAAGTGGATACCTACCCTCCGGCGAGGGATGGGGCATCGAATGTCGTGTTGGTCTCCAGTCAAACAATTCTTGTATGTGAGGTAATTTTCTGAGCAGATCAACACTCCACTAGGGCCGTGGTCTCCGCCAGGCACGGATATTAGGAAATTCGCGTGCTCTTCAAGAGGTTCAGAATGTTTACGCACAACGTGTTGAGAATCGAAGTCGTGGAGGTAGAACGCCAACGTTTGTTGAGTTTTGGTAGCCGCTTCACCGGTGATGTCATTGTCAGACTCCTACATCGAACGACCATTACATGAATGTTAAGCAAGCAATAGCAGTGTAAGAAACTAATCAGCAAGAATTTTCAAGTAAGAATGAATCTATGATTGCTGTAACTACAGTGTGATCACAGAAGCAAGCAGGAAGACATCAACGCACCTCATAGTCGATTTCGAGACAGGCAAAAATAGGATTGTCAAAAGCAACATCAACACCAACGATGTTGTATACGAGAGTGTTGCTTTTGTGGGCTTCGATTGGAGAGGAAATTGTCAGGCGAGCCTGGTCGTCTCTGTTCAATCCGTAGTACAGTTTTTGCTTTTCAATAGCAACTGCAGAAAGAAGAACAATATTAAACAATTAGTCCAACCCTAACAAAATAAATGCACTAACGACAATAAGAAATCAATAAGCTCCGTAGTTTTGACATTGTTATTAAGCAGCGGTTATGATAAATAACTTCATGAGGCATCAGACAACTGCATCACTTCTACTACTGCCGCTGCCTGGCATCAACACTTTACTGATAACAGTGAACTTTTACCATCAACTCTCATAACTATAGTAAAATAGAACCTCAAGGGGTGAAATGGTTAGCTCTTAAGAATGTGATTTCCCCTGTTCCCTCAGTTAATGTAGAGCAAGATGTGCTGTATTGATAGAAGAGCAAAATTAACGTTGTGTGAGCACACAGTATCACACAGCTGACGGCATCATGCACAAATTAGTGTGGTTTGGGCAGAAAAGCCCCAGGAGCGAGCTTCCTAGTTAGATGATGGAAAGAGAACGAAACTGAAATCTCCCATCTGGTTTTTAAGAAATTGAGGGGGGGCAGGAGATAAATGAGGCATTTCAGAAACTATGGCTGGTTAGGTCAGAAGACAAGGACTACTAGACTCTGGTATTAATGAAACACTTCCTAGTACTATCCCTCTCATCACACAACGAATTTCGTACTAACTGATATCAAAGTGTTGTTAGAGAATGTGTTTGTTCCCCTACGACAATGGGTAATGTGGGGTGATCCAACCCTTACTTTTCTAACGAACCAATAGTTATGATCAGTTCAACACTTACCGACCATAAATCCTCTTCCTTTAGGCTCCACGGCCAAATATTGCCCAGGGACGATTCTTCGGCATCCACTTTTGCCAAACGTCTCCTGATGAACTTTTTCCAGTACGTTCTTCTGAGGATTGTACTTGAGAATAACGACTTTTCCAGAATCGGTTCCAACGATAGCGTAATCTGAAACCCCCTTGAAAAAATAGGATACGTATCCGTATGTCATTAAACGTTCGTTCAACCATTCGTTGTAATATTTAACCTTCACAAATTGTTTAATGAAAATAATAAATCAAGAAGCCATAAATTTACGAAGATTAACTGCCATGAACACTTGCAAACTCAAATCAATATTAATTGAAACTGCATAAGTTTTTGCCAAGAGGTTTTCAAGCAAGCAAAGGTTGAAGAGAGCACCAGGTGACATGTCAACTACTTCCACAATGAGGCCTTAGCTTTGCTGGTTCTAATGCGTACCTGACAACCCTAGATCAATCTGGCGGCTGATTATTGCAGTTGAGAATGACACATTATGAGTGTAATGTAAACTAAGGAGGGTGAGATTATCCATCAGATGCGTTCAGTGCCCACCTCAGACTGTATCCAGCAAAAACCCGATAAAGCTAGCAACCCTTGCGGCTCAACAGGCTGAAGATTGATAATAGGCAAGAGAAATGCCAATTACGTTAGGGTTGTTGACATACTTAACGCATTACTGAACACAGCGATGGCGTACTACTGCTCAGAAAGTTGTTCAATTCATTCAAGAACACTTTTCAAGTTCAAAAGGAATTGATCCACTGAACTATTGCTATGGCAGCACAGCACAACTGATTGAAGAGAACGCATTAAGAATCAATACGTGGGAAATAAATTTTACTGTTGACAGTCAGAACCTTGGAACTCACTTCTCCATTCACTACACTGCCCATAACCCCCCCCACTAATGTTAATACATGTTCAATCAAATTTATTCGTTCGGTCTTGGCAAAAAACTTTCCATGAAAAATTACCTCCGAATGATTGAACGAGTCCGTCCAAAAATACAAAGTACAATAAAACTATCAAAAATGAAAAATAAATTGTTCAATAGGAAAACGAAGTGTAAATGTGTACATCAGAACTGCAGGACACATTGTTCCTCACTTGAAAATCAGCGAGAAGCGTGCTTTTGTCATCATTTGTACTCATAAAACACCTTTCAAGTGACAAAAAACTTGAAACTATAGTGAACTAAATAAAACTCTCTTCTCATCCCTGCGCATTCGACGAATTTCATGGTTCTAGCTGCTAATACAATGGCTTACACTCAGTTCATGAGCCTGTTTGTACTCAATTTGAACATTCTATTACGAGAAAGTGATAGTGCATAAAGCTTCTGGAAGTTATTACGTTGCTGAATGTCACAACCTTTCCTGAGTGGGATGCATACAGCATGGGACTGTTGACGTGTTCGCATTAACTGTTCTAGATTTGTACGGTTAACACCGTGAAAAAAGTTAGCCAAGAAGCGACAGTAATCCGAATTCTGGGATTTCTAAGATGCTGAGATTTTATGCCCACTATCAAATTTTCATCGTTCACACGACGCATTAGATTACCCCCGTCAGTTGTTTTTGAAATGGCTATCATTCATCGCTTGAACAGGATGAGGAAATAGATTTTCATTGCCATTCCGGAGTATCCGTTTTGCTTGAATCACTATCCCACGACTGACAATTTGCAATAATATTCTTTTACATTTTAATTTAATTGGAATTGTTAGTGCCACTTACTTAGGAAAAACTATTTTAAGGCCAACTTTGCTTATGTGTTAATTTGGGCTTTCTATGTTGACCGGCCAACTCAACATCAAATTTGAGGTGTTATGGTTCAGCAGTATTCTCTCATTCACGACTACAGGCACATACCATTCTCTTAAATCCCGTGTTTCGGACTAAGATATTCCAACGAATTTTTTCTCAGAAAGCATTGCACTTTACCAAGTTCCATTGTTCAATTTTCTTAATTTTAAATGCTTCGCTTCTAGGGATGCGAGTGACACTCCCAGACTGCCGATAAATTACTAACTACGAGCCCTCTGTCAATAAAAACATGATCTCCCTAACATTTTCGTTCTCACTTCGGTGTAATACGTAAAATTTGTTGGACTGTAAGCATTGTGAAGAAAATAATTGAACGAAAAATAGCTACATAAAGAGAACTATTTGGCAGTAAACCACACAAAGAAAATCATCTTTACAGCAAGACACTGTGGTGCAACCATTCTCCATTTGGACACAATGAGCACCAGAAGGACCACAACCCTCCACGACAATGGAGCTCAATTTGCTAACATTTGCTTACTAATATAGTCGGCGACCGAGAACCACTCAACTAAATCACATTGTACTATTTCATACTCCCGACAATAAACAGTATTGAAGTTAAAAGAGATATGACTTGTCAAGCAGGATCATCAGAACTGCAGGACACATTGTTCCTCACTTTAACGTCAGCAAGAAGCGTGCTTTTGTCATCATTTGCGATCCTCTTCGAAAAAACAGTATCAGTGAAGTATGAAGGGGAATTTTCGAAAACCAAACCCCTTCACGACATTACCTTACGAATCACAGATTGTAACTG
Organism: Pachypeltis micranthus; assembly: GCA_020466155.1. Taxonomy (NCBI): domain Eukaryota; kingdom Metazoa; phylum Arthropoda; class Insecta; order Hemiptera; family Miridae; genus Pachypeltis; species Pachypeltis micranthus. The sequence goes on along the minus strand of CM035770.1, from coordinate 47,194,093 downwards.
CTTCGGTGGTTTAGAACTTAGATTAGATTTTAACTAGATTCTAACTAGTTTAGATTTTAACTTTGCGAATTTGAAATTCAATGATTCGGTGTGAATGAAAGCCGTAATTCCAACCAAAACATTCTCTTAGTTGTGCGTTTCCGCGTTCCCTAGTCTTTCACTTTCTCCTCGTTCCAAGTTCCGAGGCTCATTTCACGATGATAAAATCTGAATAAAACCTCACACGTTTTAGAGTAGAGGGTGAGAAGTCCTGAACTACCTTCCAGGACACAACGCCCACGAAGTAATAGAAGGATATTATTTGGTGCACATCAGAACTGCAGGACACGTTGTTCCTCACTAGGAAATCAGCGAGAAGCGTGTTTTTGTCATCACTTGAACACAAAATCTCTTTAGAGTCATCATAATGTTCCTCATCCCACTGTACATTGAAGTAACAGCTGAAAGTTGAACACTGCATTCTTGTTCGAACGATTGCAGTAATAACCCCATTAGAACCACATACTAAAAATTCGGATAACCGACTCAATATTCGGACGAACTCCTTTTTCTAGTGAATTTTGCCTTACTTAGTCGTTAAACGGCAGGTTAAACCGATGGCTAGGGGGAACGAAATGTGGGTGTCGATTGCTAGAACATACTATCGATGCCTGTAACGCGTTTACAGTTGAAAAACCCGTTGTTAGATGCATTTTTCATTCATTTTGGTATGGGAAACATTCATGGGGAAAATTTGTAGGTATCAACTAGTTAAGACCCTGAGTTCGATCCCGTTTTTGTAAAATCTCAGGACACTATCACTGCTCACAGTATCAACACTAACATCGTTACGACACTAAACGCTGAATTTTCAAACAGTTTCGACCCTGCCTTATAACCAACTTCTATGCCTCGGTACAAAACAAGACGGGCTCAATCAGTTGCCGCCCATCCACTTAGTTGCATGCACTAATATAATCTTTTTGTGGTTCAGGGGCCAACATCAAAACCCATATCTAATGCAGCGCCCCGAAAAAGATGTCTTCAGAATTATTGTCAGCACAATATACTACCTTAACCATAAACATTACAATCTAGGATCATTATTAGGGATGCCATGAAATATACACATTCGTTATTACTCTCAATACTCTACAAATTAATTGATTTCGTAATTATACATGTAAAGAAAACATCTCCTTTTATCAACCACTTTAAATGTGCCGCGAAACTGGACAAATAAATCGATTAATAGATGCCGCGTAATCAATCCCGGTTATCAGGTGAACAGCTGGAGTGATTACACGGAGCGAGGAAGTAAAGCCATCCGCGAGTCGCATTAGAGTAAATCCTATTTACGATTCATTTTCAAGTGACGTAACCCTGGAATAAGGACTTTATTTTCGTTTTTTTGTTTATTACAGGTGAGTTATTTTGAATCATTACTTAGTTTATAATATGATTTCGAAGGAGAGATTCAATAAAGATTTTGTTTATTACAGAGCAACGAACTATCGTTCTTGTTTCGAACATAGAGAAGGATCATTATAAAACGAAAATAAAGCCCTTATTCCAGAGTTACGTCACTTAAAAATAAATCGTAAATAGGATTTACTAATGCGACACGCGGATGGTTGTTCTTCCTCGCTCCGTGTAATCACTTCAACTGTTCACCTGATAACCGGGATTGATTACGCGGCATCTATTAATCGATTTGTTCAGTTTCGCGGCACATTTAAAGTGGTTGATAAAAGGGGATGTTTTACTTACATACATATGTAGAGAATTCATGATGCAGCAACAATCCATGATGGAAATCCTGTTTTGTCAGTGAATACTATGACCACCCCTACAGCAATTACATAAAATATTCAAGAGATAGACCTTTTTTAACGACACTATGAACGTTACTTGTGCGAGGGATGATTTTTTTATCCATGAAAATTTATTCATAAGAGAGATAAAGTATTGGAAACTTTTTTCTTCACATTTAACAAGATTTCGGCCTTGTGGAATTACAGCAGCACGTAGCCAGTGTTTTCCACGACTGGTTAAAGTTATCAACAGGATCCGGCAAGGTACCAACCTCCACTGGAATATGGCCTCTACTGGCACCCTACATTAACGGCTTTGCAGCAGTGAACAACGTTAAAAAGTTCGACGACGTACGTGTATAGCCCAAGTGCAACAGTGCCAACTACACACTACGTGAAAATCAAAACAAAACCCGACTTACCTTGCGTGTCCCGCATTTGTCGAAAAGACACGAGCGACCGCACGACACCGAAAATTTCGACGCTCAGGAGTGAATGAACTTTGCCAAAATTCTGATCCGGACGAAGAAGCTCCAATATTTTACCCCTGGCAACGAGGATTTCTTGTTGTTTCGTGCCCGAAAAACTGCCGTGCACGGCATGAGTGATGCCAGTCGCCCGCTGGAGCGTTAGGTTGTACAGAAACATATTGTCAAATTTGAGATTACCGAAAACTCAAAATGTTAGCACCTGAAACAAACAGTAAAAAGATTCAATTAAGAAGCAAACAAGAGCTAAGATTTTAAACATCGCTACTTAAAAATACGTGTTCAGACTTCACTTCAGTGACGCTTTCCTCAATTGGCGCAGCAACAAGTGGAGGGGTTCTGCCATTTCTGGCTCTCCACCATACGTTGCAGTGCTAAGACGGGTGAAGTATTCATCATCACACGATCTACCAAACCCAATAGCCTGGAGAAGCATTATGCATAAAATTTCAACGCTTTAGTGGAAAAAACAAACTCATTCACAACCCACGACACTTACCAATTCAGTATTATCCTTAATTAAACTCATCACTTTCCCCTTCACATTGTCAGTCTCGCTTCACAATAAACTGATATAAACGCAATTGCCGTTGCTCTAAATATTGAAAACATCGTAATCTTAAAATTAGTTCCGAGAGCGCCAAGCACTAAGAACACGTCTGTTAAGCACACGAGAAGCCTAACTAATGGACGAAGATAAGCACCGCCACAATTCCGCAATCAATTTAGAGTACCTTCAGGAAACGTTTGACACTCAAATTTGGTACAGCGTGAACGCATTTATTGTTGATCCCAAAAATTTTATATTTCCCAAGCTGGCGTGATAATTAGATTAATTTGCACTCAAACTAGGTTATACTATCAAATCCAGTTTGGCATTACCAACACACTGAACGTTCCCTACCAATGGTACGCCAAGGAAATTCAGAAAGGATCCATTGACCAGAACCTTGAAAACGGGATAATAAGCAATGTTCAGACTTCACTTCAGTGAAAATATCATCAGTTGGCTCTGTGACCGGTGAAGGGGTTCTGCCATTTCTGGCTCTCCACTTGTCACAGAGATAAGACGTGTGAAGTGATCATCACTACATTGCCATGATAATTCGCGAAATATTGCTCATATTCGGGCCACCAAGAACTGAAGTAACATCATACTGTACACACGACATTCTGGCAGCCATAACCGAAGATCAGCACGAAGCGACGCGCAGCTTGGTTCACAAGTAACGCGTTCATCACTTAGCACAATCAACTTGAACAGATGGGTTAACCTCAACGTCTGTTTCTTTACTTTACCCGAATAATTGAAGTAATGTGGTGCAGTGAGGAGTAAATGAGCAACGGTACAAACACGAGGCCTAACTGGAACACAATCTGTTCCGGAGATTCCCGGTCCACACCAACGGTTTTCGCATCTGAATTTTGGGCAAATTGGGATTTTAATTCGGCCAAGAATTTTCTAATTATTGCATTATTATAAATACTTATTCGACAGCAATAATAATACACCAGGTAACCTAACCGCGTAAAAGACCAAACTAACGCCATCATAACCTCTAAATCAGTTATTTTCACGGGTAACACATTCCGCACCAATATGTGGTACGAAAGAAGAACTATCAGGTATAGAATACTTCTTTAGGATAACAGATTAGAGAGAATACAGCGACCAACGAGCACAATCCACATACCGGCAGAAAAGCCACCGGCAGGTTAGGCAACGTGGAGCAACTCGTATATTTGCCTACTCCGCCAAAGACCTACATTCACAATTTGAGCTGCACACACGTCTACTCTATTTTACAACTAATAGCTACAATAAAAAAGAAATTACCTCAGCCAAAACAAGTAAACGATGGGTCGATAGTCGGCGAACGCATCGCCAGCACACCACCGCCGAGTTGCCTTCGCGGACTCCCCTTCGAGACTCGTCCGCAAACTATAATTTCCAAGTCCATGAAATTCGGGACCGGTAGCCTCGAGTCATAATGAAAAATAGAAGTTAAAGCAACGAGCTTTCCAAACAAATTGGAACTTTCATGAAAAAACCCACGATTGAAAAAAACTTACGTCCACGAGGAAAACGACACGAAGCAAGATGGCGAAATGGGACTAGAAGTAATTCGGATTGCTGCTTGGTCGTTCAGAATCGATTCTATAAAATCGATAAGTACCTAGCCATATAGTAGAAATGACACGATTTAGTAATCTTTTTTGTGAAGAATCATTTCTCTGCGCACCAAAAACAATAAAAATTAATTTAAAGTAGGCCGCAAACAAAATATTCGTTGAAAAAACCAATAGTAATATACTGAGAAAATAGTGCTTTAACTCATCGTTGGCTGGGATGCTCACAGCAGGGTCCCGAATGTGGACGTTGTTAATAATTCATCTGACGGAACGCATCATACAACTTTCCTTAGCCCTGTGGGAATTCAGCGGTTTTTATCACTCAAGTAATTAATAAAATCTGATTATCATTCAGTTTATGTGAACTTGAAAAAACGAAGTTCAACAGGTTCCAGACATGAATTTGTTGAGTTGTACCGACTTATGCTACGAACATTGTTAAGTAATCAGTGCAAAGGTGATTCATGTCATGACTGTCTACAAACTATGCCTGAGAAAGTTCGGTTTAACTGTTTTGGAATTGTTATTCCTTAAAATCGTTATTAAACTTTAATCGTGAAGGCAGGTTACTGGGCTATTTTTATGTAGTGCAAGCGGGTTTTATGACGAAAAAACTGCGGTAAAATTGATTATCATGGAAACGATTGATAATTTATTGTGTTGCTTTCATCATTTTCCCACCAACAATTTGTCATTTGGAACGTTCTACACAAAGACTTTAATCGAAATCGTTCAAACCACGTTTGAGAAAAAAGTAGTGGCGTTATTATCATTATGATAATTATACTTAGTTTTGAACAGATTTTGCTCATACTTTTTCTTGGTGTTCCGTGATGGCCTGTAGAGTAATTATTTAACTTTAGCTTATTTCGTCCAGTACATTTATTTTAATTGCATTTACGCGTGCGCACACACACGTAGACTATTTCTCAATGATGTTTTTCTCAAAAGATCTGAAGAAAATTTTCAAACTTTCTTTCCAGTCAATTACATAACTTTCCTTCCTACTTTGTTGGGCCTAGGGAAGTAAACATGTAGTGGTGCAAATCAGGTTAGCGTCTAAGTATTTTGTTACCATTTAAATTCATAAAAATAGATGCAAAACATATCCAAATAATGTTGCACAGAATGTAATACTAATCGTACGAGCAGTACAATAAATTTCGGAACTGTAAGCGCTACCGCTTCCTGCTGCCGTGAAGTGTTGTTTGACCAAGTTCAAATGAACTGAGTGATAAATGAATTGAGTGAGTAGAAAGAGCCATGTACACGAGTGATTTGACGTAGAGCTAAGGAAAGTTGTGTGTTGCAACGTACCAGATATTTTCTCTGTAACTTGTGATAAACTATTCGAAATACATTATATATGTACTGCTAAATTGCGTGTATCAATTTATATCACGAATATTACAAATATTTTGGCAGAAGAGCTGTCACTACTGAGAATGTCTCTTATACTAAATGGTTCTGTTCAAACTAAATCAATCAACACGTAGGCCAGGGAGGCGGCAAAATAAAATATTAGTAGGAATATCAACACAAAACAAAGATATTTTGACAGGATGGCCACACACAGGCCTTGTCCAGCCACACTAAGGCTTCTGACTTTGTAAGTTGTTGCACGTTCCTGTTCGACTTTTCCGTGTGTTTTATTTGTAACTGACTCGAAGAGAAATTAAGGAGGGACTGTGGAGCTTTTGGATTAAGCCCAGCTGGGCGTGAAAATGCCATTCAATCTAAATTAACGTCTTGTTTGCTGAACATACCTAATGGGGGAAACAAGCCAGGCCTTCAGGGGACAACTTTATCCCTTGCAGTGGAGGCGTGGCAGCAGCAATGTGCAGGTTATGAGACAGGACCCACTGTGTCTACCATATCAGCAGTCCCCGTCTCTAGATTCTTTTGCTGGTTCATCCACGCCTGGGCGAAGGTGCGAAACCTGCGAACAGCAGCTTGCTTGAGAGGAGCTCGGGGGCCTCCCCAACTGGAGGAAATCCAGCTCATGCCCTGGCACTTGGCTCTGAGGTAGGCCAGGTGCTTGGCTGGGCGGCTACGGAGGCAGAAAAGCGTGCCCAGGTAGCTGGTTGTGGCAGCAGGGACGACAGTCATGCCAGGAGCCAGCTCCAGGCAGGGGGTTGGCAGGGCTATCCCCGAGCGCAACACCACAAGCTGCGTCTTTTCTGAGGCCAGCAGCAGACAGTACTAGTGCAGGTACACCGGAGGTAGAGCCTAGCTTTGTACCAGGTGGTCCGCCTCCATTATGACCATGAGGTCATCTACAAATGCCACGGAGGTGTAGCCACTTGCCTGAAGCTGGTGCAGAAGAGGGTCCAGCAGTGTTGCCCACAGAAGTGTAGACAGCATGGCACGTTGAGGCCATTGGTAACTGCCATGTGAGCATGCTGCACCCCTGAGCCAGTGGAGGAGGTCCAGTCCCCAAAGAAGGGAAAGGTTGGGGGGAGCAGGGGCGTAAGGGACTGACATCCACCACACTGTGACAAAGGCGCCTCTGCCGTCGAAGAAGAGCGCCAGAACGACATGATGCGGGCTAGACCGGGTCCTCTTGCGCATGCATCAGCGCGCATCCTTAGTGCTGTGCTCGGAATGCCCCCAAATTGGTGGTGTGGAGGGTAGGGAGAATGGCATCTTTGAGAGAGGCGAGAATTATTCTCTTGAGCCACTTCCCTTCAGTAGGTAAAAGGCTAATGGGCTGGAGGGCAGCTGTTGGTTGGGAGCCAAGCTGCTGTTTCTTGGGGAAGAAGACGACCTTTGAGACGATGTGCAAAGTAGCCGAGGGTGAGGCAGGTGTTGAAGAGCCAGGTAAAACGCTGGGAGATGTAGCTCGGGGCGTATTGATATGCCGCAGCGTACGTAGCAGTGGATGCCGACGCCTTATGGTGCGCTATGGAGTGCAGTGTCCTTCGTACCTCTTCGTGAGACGTACCTCTTCGTGAGACCATAGTGGGAGGGGTGTTCCTGGGTAGGGGAGGGATGCAGTTTCCCTGTCTGCGCTGTCGTCAAGGGCGCAGTTGTCCTGCAGGAAGGCCTGCATAAGCAGCGACACGTTGGCCTCTCAGATCGTGGTGGTGCTTGCTGAACATACCTTTTAATTTGCCCCTCCATGGTCAGGAACTGTAGTCAACTCACCTCTCCATTACCTGCCCTTATACTGTGCACATTATATACCTTGACCAGTGATTTGTAGTATGTGCCCCCTCTCCACTTAATCTGCCCCACAGTCTGAAGCTAGACAACTTCAGATGCCCCAGTTAACAATCTGAATTGAATTAGTCTACGAATTGTGCTGAAACTTTCCATATATACCTCAAGAACTCTACATTTCTCTCTCTCTTTTTTCACTTCTTAATCATAGGAATGTGCTCCCGTTAGGGAACTTATTCGTTTAACATCGAACAAACATTGAACTCGTTAAACATTTAGTAGAATGCACGGGTGATCTGCCATCTCTGAGATATTAATCCTATTAAACGAACGCTCGTTACTTTTTCTTCCAATACTAAAAGCCCCTCATTAGCTGGGGTGTAATCAACGTAATAGGCAAATATTGATTTTTTTCCTAAACCTCATCACATATAAGCGGGCAGGCACATCGCTGACACGTTTTTTGTTTCTATTTCCAGCGGGAGAAGGTATGTATCACAATCGATTCGACATTCGCCCAACGTAGTTCTGATAATGAAAACGGACCAATTTCATCCTATTTCATTTGCACTATTACCGGCTTCTTTTAAAGCAGATTTGATATTAGTCTGTAAATCAAAGAGGACATAATAAGGTCATCAGCAACATCAATACGAAGCGCTCTTTAGTTATCATAATAATTAAATTTTGAATAAATTAGTTGTATGAATAATTCCATGCAGCATTTTCATCATTTGCGAATTATAAGAGCAGCGCAAACTCACATTCTGATGTAACGGAGCTTTAAGTTCCAAAAGCTTCACAGTTCCTCCTTAATTTCTGTTCGAGGTCAGTTACAAACACACGGAAAAGTCGAACAGGAACGTGCAACAACTTACAAAGTCAGAAGCCTTAGTGTGGCTGGACAAGGCCTGTGTGTGGCCATCCTGTCAAAATATCTTTGTTTTGTGTTGATGTTCCTACTAATATTTTATTTTGCCGCCTCTCTGGCCTACGTGTTGATTGATTTAGTTTGAACAGAACCATTTAGTATAAAAAACATTCTCAGTAGTGACAGCTCTTCTGCCAAAATATTTGTAATATTCGTGATATAAATTGATACACGCAATTTAGCAGTACATATATAATGTATTTCGAATAGTTTATCACAAGCTACAGAGAAAATATCTGGTACGTTGCAACACACAACTTTCCTTAGCTCTACGTCGAATCACTCGTGTACATGTGTACTCTTTCTACTTACTCAATTCATTTATCACTCAGTTCACTTGAACTTGGTCAAACAACACTTCACGGCAGCAGGAAGCGGTAGCGCTTACAGTTCCGAAATTTATTGTACTGCTCGTACTCATTCCCGGACCATTATTGAGCAATTGGTACCAGAGAATGAATGAGGCTGTAAACACGATTTTTTCGAAGTCGAAAAGAATAGTAATCACTTTTGCAGAGTTATCGGGTAAAACATTTAAAACTGGTAGTAAGGAAACGGTGGTAGTTGAAATTGAGGAATTTCTGGAGCGACCCCCATGTATCTCATAAACGTTTTTAAACACTCACCCTATAGGTATTGGATTGGACTACAACAACAATAACATAACTACAATAACATTCTATTAGCATTCCAGCGGAGTTTAAAAGGAAAAAACCGCGGCAAAAACGCTTTTCGTCGAAAATTTTGATAATTTATTGTGCTGCTCACGTCATTTTCCCACAAATGGGAATTTTATAGTAGAATTATCTTATTAAGAGCTACCAATATAAAAAATTTAATCAAAATCGTTAGAGCCATTTTTGAGAAAAAAATTGTGGTTTTGATCACTATGATAACTATAGTTAACTTTCGGCGGATTTGGCCCATACCCTTATTTTTGCGTCCCATGGTAACCTGTAGGCTAGACATCAAGTTTGAGCTGATTCGGTATGGCGATTTTCTCTAAAAATCGTTCACAGACACACATATACACACACAGGTCTGTTTCTTTATTTGATGACTGTACCTAAACCCTCGACGAGGATTATATCAGTCACAGAAGTTGCGGTTTCGCTAATATGCAAGAGGCCGGCCCCTGCAGCATCCACCGAACTCAGACCTGTGGAGGTACGGCAGGTATTTGGTCTTAGCCAGTTTCACCGTAGAGAGCTGTTGCCTGTGTGTTACCGCGCGGAGGTGACCACCTGAGGAATCCCGTACCATCTGGGAGTAGTTCTTAATCTGGTTCCCTACCTGATCTTACTGTTTACTTGGGTGGCAAGTTTCAAAAGGACAGATCAACTATGACCACGTTTCTTAGCCATCACCTTCTTTGCGAACTTTGCAAAATGGTTATGGGCTTCCTTTGTAGCAGTCAATGCTGCTAAGTTCGTTTGCCCTCCCAACAACCGTCGCTCACTGTTGTAGAAACTACAGTGGAGCAGCACATGGTTTCTTGTTTCCTCCGCACTGGAGGCACAAGACGTGCATAATGGAGAGTCTTTCAGAGAAAAGAAGTGGAGCCGCGCATTGAAGTCACCATGTCCCGTGAGGAACTGGCTCGTCCAGTGGTCTGGCTCAACCCATTTTCTAGAAAGACGTTCACGGATGTTGGGGAAGAACTCATACGTATCACGTCCCTTTGACGAGGATTCCCATCTCGCTTGCCATTTCTCTAGAGCCCATTCATCGATGGTGGAGAGTTTCTGTTCTGTGGTGAGATCCGTACGGAGTTCAGCCCAAAGCGGGGGAAGCTCCCGTTTCATTCTCCACTTGTCAACCATGCACTCAACGGCCAAATCAACTGGTAACTGACCAGTGATCACCTGGAGTGCTTCTATTGATACAGTCTTGTAGGCCTTGGTGATCCACAGGAGCGCGGCTCTCTGGGATTGGGCCAATACTCTCTTTTGATTCACTGTTAGTTTGCTACCCCAGACAACGGGGCATTAGCCAATCATACCTAGATAGATGGCCTTATACATGAGGATAGTGTCGTAGTAACACACACCCCAAGTGGCCTTAGTAATGGCACGCAGTGAGGCAAACCTTGCAATGGTAGTGCCCGTAAGGGACTGGAGGTGTTGGTTGAAACCCCACCTCTCACCTATATTCACTCCTAAATACTTGACGTGCTTTTTAAGAAGGAGCCTGTTGCTGCCAAAGCGTATTGTGGGTGGATTATTCACTTTTCCTTTCAAGAGGATTAGCTGGGTTTTTTCCTCAGCCACCTGCATCTTGACATGCTCGCACCATTGGTTGACAGTGCGGAGCACGTGGTGGGTTTTTTCTTCAATTTGGCGGACTGACTCTGCAAAGATCAGCACAGTCAAGTCATCCACATAGGCGTACGGCTCGCAGTCAGTCTCCATGAGTTTCCTGAGAAGACCTTCGAAGAAGGCATTCCAGAGTGCTGGTCCTAGGACCGAGCCCTGTGGGCACCCCTTCTCAATCTTTCTCCGGACAGAGACATGCCTGCTTTCGATCGTAGCAGTTCTGTCTGTCAGGTAACTTCTGACGAGCGAGTACAGGTTGCGGGGGATTCCCCTACCTTTGAGCTCATTAAGGAGCGCTGGCCACCAAAGGTTGTCAAACGCCCCTCTGATGTCAATCAGAACTGCTACGACGTACTTAGCCGGTGCCAGCAGGGAAACACGCCGAATCTCGACAATGACATCCTGCGTGGACCTTCCTTTGGTACACCCGTATTGCCTGCCTGTGAGGTTGCGGCCAAAGACCCCTTCGAGGGACTGCAACATCAAGATTTCTAGTGTTTTGCCTAATATGGAAAGAAGGCTGAGTGGTCTCCATGATCGTTTTGAAGAGTGAAAACGCGCGCAGACTTCCACTGAGTGGGGAACTGTCCGACCTGCAGACAGTCATTAAATAAATTAAGGAGACCGCTGGAGATTGTCCGCTCAGCCTTCCTTAGCATATTGCTTTCTATTTTATCTGGCCCAGGAGATTTGTTGGGCTTTAAGGTCGCAAGGGCCCTGCCGAGGTCGCCTGTTGTCCACAGTGGGATGTCGGGCTCGTTCGGAGGGTCCATGATCAGCTCCCTTGCTGCCCTCTGGGCTTCAGTGTCTCGAGCTACTTGGTCATCTGGGAACGCCTTCTCAAGGAGGGTTTCCAGTGAACTTTTGATGCTGCAGGCCCAGCCTGACTCATTTTGCATCGCGGCTAAGACCTGCTCTACATTTGCTTTACCTATGGAGGACTTGTAATGTCTGCCCCAGGGGTTCTCAGAGCTCACCGATTCCACAAAATTTCGCCAGCCAAGCCGTTTGGCTCGTTTGATGGCGCGGTGGAAGGCCTTCTTCTCTTGGATGAAGGCAGTTCGGAGTGTTGCTCTGGCATCAGGGTCACGAGTGTTTTGGTACATCCTTCTGGCTCTATTTACACTATGCTTGAGGGGATTAAGTTCTTCAGTCCACCATGGGACTTTGATCGCCCTGTGCTTCTGTTGGCCAAGTACAGCGAGCCCAGCAGTGTGCAGTGCTGTGGTAATTATGTCCACTTTGCTGTCCACCTCTTCAGGTGTGGATGCTTGCGCTATTAGGTCCGTGTCTGCGGCACGCAGTTCACCTTCCAGTACCCTACAGAATTGTCGCCAGTCAGCATTTTTTGTGCGGAATCGCTTTTCTCGCGTGTCTTTGCCTAGGATGTTGTCATCCGTGATGGCAAAGTCAATAACCATGTGATCGCTCTGCGTTGCACCTGGTACGACTCGCCAACCCAGCAATTTGAGTAGCAGGGTGTGAGACACGGCTGTGACGTCTATACACGACCTTCCTTCCAGACCATCATAGGTCGCCTCAGTCATGGGGTCGTTGGCAACAACCAAGTTGTACCTGGTGAGCAGCTCTATATACGCCTCACCCGCCCCATCCAGGGTTGGGGATCCCCACAATGGGGATCTGGCATTTGCATCAGCACAGACGATGCAGGGTCGTCCTGATAGGCCTGCTAGAGCCCGCTCGAGTGGTTCAAGGCTGTTGGCAACTGGTGCGCCAAATTGCCTGTAAAATGATATTACAACCAGCTCAAAGCCACCGGCTCGGATGAGCACAGCGGCCAAGTGCTGGCTGTTAAGGTGAGTGAGTGCGAGCATGTCAATGGATGGGTCAATGCAGGCCACTGCTGCCTTGGCTCCCGTTCTTGCTCCAGCCACCACTCGTGCCTGCGATCCCAGACCAGGAGTTTTGGATCCTATGTATGGTTCCTGTATGGCGAGAACACTGCAGCGTTTCTTGAGTGCACTTTGCAGCAACTCAGCCATAACTGGGGAACTCTTATTGGTGTTGTGCTGAAGGATTCGAACTGTTTTTGACCTATTCATAATCCACTCGTGACTCCTGGAGGGCAATCGCTCGCTGACGAATGGTACAGCGTGCGTCTCGTGTAGAGTGTGCGACCTGTTGGATTTTGCGTTCGACGCAATTGGCACACTTGAGGGGAGCATCACGCTTGCATTCCTTACTCAGATGTGGCAAGGCGCACCAGGCGCACACAACAGGTCTTGTACAGGCCACTGCCAGGTGGCCATAGCGCTGGGGGCTTGGTACTTGCGAATGGAGCACCGCTGCCAGGCTATTTGGAGGTGCCTTTCCCCCTCTAGTTTTTTGTACAGGCTGAGTGATACCTCGATCACCCAATCCTTTTGTCTGCCACGTTTTTTCGTGAAAAGGGGCCTGACGTCCTGCGGCTGCAAGCCTAACACAGGGTTGTGCTCAACAACTTGATGGGCCAAGTCCTCTTTTTGTAGGTCGGTAGGCACGTCGCACAGCAGCAGGCGTGGGAAGCGACCCAGGGGGCTGATGCTTGGAGCTTCAACTCCTTTTTCGTGGAGATATGGCTCGTAAGCGCCTTGGCCATTTCTGGCGTTTCCGTCACAATGACGGCGCCACCTCCTACTGCGGTGCAGATGTCTAGCACTCGGACGCTTAGAGCTTGGAGGTCCGTAGCAGGGACACCCCGCATAAGCGCTTCCATTGCATCAGGGTTGGAGGGACCAGCCTCTCCTTCCTCACATGTACGCCTAACCACTACCACGTTTTGTCGTGGGTTTTTAGGGGGGAGTTTGGTAGGCGGTGGAGGCTTTTTATTTTTGTTTTTATTTTTATTTTTGCCCTTGTTTTTGGGCGGAGGCGTAGGCAGGGCGCTGCCCTCGGCCTGCACGTCCTGCTTAGTTGGGGCCTTTTTCTGCTTCCCCCTGCGCTTCCTGGCCCTGGCAGACTGCCATTCAGCCTCAGCTCCATGAGGGAGGGAGGAGGGCGCAGTAGCGGCTACTGCCGCATATGAGGGGCCTGGGGTACTACCCTGGCTCGTTGAAGCTCCTTGAGTTTGGGGGGCTGGTGGCACTGGCTGCTGGGCAATTGCCCTACGCAGCTCTTCCCTCACGACAGCCGCCACAGTTTCCCGCAGGGGGGGAGTGGCAGGGGGCGATGTGGCATTAGCTTTTATAGCCAGCTTCGAAATTTCGAAGAGGCAACTAGTGACGAGGTCCCGTATAGGTCCTGTCGCGTTGACCCTCATCCGTGCCAGCTGGCCGTGGATGATTTGGACATACGCACAAATCTGCTCCATGTCCGACAGATTAGGGTCCACGGGGTGTCGAGTGCTTGTAGTAGCTGGGTTGCCCGGGCTACTAGGGGGAGAAGGGGGAGATGAACGCAGTTTGCCCGGTCCTTTCCGCCCTTGTTTGTTGTTGGAAGAGGCGCAGGTGGCGTTTTTATTACCTGCAATTGTGTTATTTGACTTTGTCATGTTATTTTTACTAATTTGAGAGGGGGGGGGGAGATTAAAGGAGCAGACTGATGTAGTGTATCCTTGTGAGTTCATTTGTTGTGTGTGTTAGTGGAATGAGCGAGAGGTGCTCGAGGCAGTGTCCTGGAAGCTCCCCCCTCAGGCATATTGATTCTAGCCCCTTCCGCTGGTCCGTTGAGGGTCAAAGGGAGGCCCCTACATGCGCCGCAGCTGCCAGTCCGGCCACCCACCGGGACTAAGACGCATGAGGGATTTTTCGGCTGCTGCTCAGAGTCAGCCCTCGGCCACTGGTGATGTGGTGAGCGGGACACACGCTATCAGCCGCCCCAGGAACGCTCAAACCTGGTTTTTCCCCCTCCTCATTCCGAAGGCTGCACCTATATAGGAGATCGCTCAAAGGTGTTAGTGAGCTACTTCCAGGACTGTCTTTCGCTCATTATGAGTGTTTTAAGTCAATGTGTTCTGCCACGCAAGCCGTTGCAGTGTATTTTGTATCTGGAATATGTTGTGAATGTCAGTATCAGCTTTAAGCCCCTTTAAGGCCGGATTTTACGACCACGCAGAGGATACGGCAGGAGAATTCGGTCCCCCTTCCTGCGGGGGGTGTGTTCTGCGATCCCAGCTAAAGGTAGGGGGTTCCCAGTGTGTCATGTATGTGAGTGAAGTGTAAGTTGTGTCCCTTTTAGTCCGGCTTATACGAACACGCAGGGAGTACGGCAGTGGAATTCTGGACCCCAAACTGCTGGGTGAGCACAGTGTGGCGACAGAGTACACTGTGACGCCCAGCCACAGTTAAGCCTCGTTGGATGTAATCCTGCGGGGACCTCATAGAGGTGAGGTTGTCTTTCAAGCTGGGCCCACCCGGCTGTCCCTTACGCAGGGAATACGTCAGCGGTATTCTGGACCCCCGACTGCAGGGTGAACATATACACACACACACAGACCATTTTCCCAAATAGTGTTTTTTGGACTCAGGAGGGTCTGAAACGTAAAGATCTGAAGAAAACTCAAAAATTTTTTTTTTTTTTTCAGCCGATTACATAACTTTCCTTTCTACTTCGTAGAGCCAAGGAAAGTAAAAACCCTCAAATTATTACCCAATGGTTTATTATTCTCATGAAGAGCTTGACCTAGTATTAGTGCTCCCCCATCCCATTCGATTCAGCATCGAATACTAGTAAACCAAACGAAACATGTCCTGGCTACAATGGAACTACGGAAACAAAACGTCTGATGATTTTGCCGCGTCGCGTTGGGGACCCGTTGCGAGGCGAAAGGGGAGTTGAGCCGCCCACCCGGCAGCGTTGCGAGGCGAGGATGAGGCCGGTTGTTTTTTATTGAGACGGGAGGGAGGGACGCTGTAGTTACCGCGTTGTACTGCGTTTCGTTAATTTTTTAAACCATCTTTTGCCGATTACAACCACGGGCTTCGTCCGATCGGATTGCCAAGATGGCGGGCACAACTAGATACCAAATCGGATTTTTGTGCGAAAGAACGAATTTCTTAGACCACGTTAAAGGCACAAAACGGCCCGGACGGCGGACGGACATTGCAAATTTGGAATCTCCAAGTCTTGAAACGTAAAGTATCAAATTTTGAGGGGGGGTTGTAAAAAATTTTTCGTGACCGAAAACATAGGGTTATTATTCAGAATGAGTAATAAACCAAAATACCTTCACAGTGAAAAGACACCATACTTTCAATTGAAAATAAAATAATTACCCGTCTCTTTGATCCAATAACCTAATTATTAAGCCCTAGCCTAACTTACTTCTTGGTCCATTGACAAGTATCGTACATTAAACATTTGTGTGTAACATGACCCTCTTCCATGGTCATGTTATAGCTATAGCGGTTCATATACTATCTAGCAGTTCTTTTCCATAATCACTTCAGTCTGCACTAACTTATCACCAATGCCTGAAACATCTTTGAAAATTTAACTAAAGTTAACGTACCTGTTAGGTGAGTCCGTCTCCTCTGGCTTGTGAGTTACTGTGGGCAAGCGCTTTCGATGTAAAGACATCATCGTCTGGCCGTTTAGTCAGTACTGGAGTCAGTCAGTTGGTCGTGGTCTTTATATACAAAGAGAAAGGTGAAGGGCGTGATGGAGCGTTGGGGAAGGGGCGGGGAGAAATTTCTTTAATACCTAACACAGCCAGTCCGGCTAAGGTACTACTAACAAGACTGACCAACAAGACCTCTCCCCGCCCCTTCCCCAACGCTCCATCACGCCCTTCACCTTTCTCTTTGTATATAAAGACCACGACCAACTGACTGACTCCAGTACTGACTAAACGGCCAGACGATGATGTCTTTACATCGAAAGCGCTTGCCCACAGTAACTCACAAGCCAGAGGAGACGGACTCACCTAACAGGTACGTTAACTTTAGTATTTGCCTACTGGCGGACACAGCCCAATTTCTTTAATACCTAACACAGCCAGTCCGGCTAAGGTACTACTAACAAGACTGACCAACAAGACCTCTCCCCGCCCCTTCCCCATCGCTCCACCACGCCCTTCACCTTTCTTTCTTTGTATAAAGACCACGACCAACTGACTGACTCCAGTACTGACTAAACGGCCAGACGATGATGTCTTTACATCGAAAGCGCTTGCCCACAGTAACTTCATAACAGGTACGTTAACTTTAGTATTTGCCTACTGGCGGACACAGCCCAATTTCTTTAATACCTAACACAGCCAGTCCGGCTAACGTACTACTAACAAGACTGACCAACAAGACCTCTCCCCGCCCCTTCCCCAACGCTCCATCACGCCCTTCACCTTTCTCTTTGTATATAAAGACCACGACCAACTGACTGACTCCAGTACTGACTAAACGGCCAGACGATGATGTCTTTACATCGAAAGCGCTTGCCCACAGTAACTCACAAGCCAGAGGAGACGGACTCACCTAACAGGTACGTTAACTTTAGTATTTGCCTACTGGCGGACACAGCCCAATTTCTTTGAAAATTTCCTTTTGTCGCCTGACACAAGACTTCTCCCTCCAACCTCATTTCCAATACAGCTTATTAGGCACTCTGTTTCCTCCTAATAGGAGCTCAAAAAGAAGACGTGTTTTGCATCAGGGAAGCGCACACAAAAGCTGTACTTCATGGGTGTAAGAGCGAGGTAGTGGTCGACACTCCAGCCACAGACTTCACTAGTAGCCTTATAATTTATCATTCTGAACTCCCCAAGCACAGCAGGTGCACACGTTTTGGTTTTTAGTGGACTTGTGTTAGACCATCACCACATTAACATCAAGTTAGGAACTAAAGATGCTTATATACACTTCTGCTCAATATTTACCCTCTTTCCTACCTCTCGAAATGAGAGTTCTAGGCCTTTCGAACATCAATATTTTGTGTTGACTCATTAAACTGATTACTAATTGATACGTAATATCATTTCAGATCATTGGAAATATGTTGGCAATTAAAGCGACGTTATGTGCGCTTATTGCCCTTACTGGGGCATACGGAATTGAGGTCAGAACTCTTGAAGAGTTGGAAGCTGCCAAACAAACTGCACAAACTATCACGATATTAGACATGGAGGTTCCAGCTGGCGTCACATTGGACTTGCAGAACTTGAAGCCTGGAACTATAATTGAATTCAAAGGAGTAATTAAATTCGGCTTTGCTCTATGGGCCGGACCATTGATTTATGTGAGTGGGAAGGAATTGGTTGTCCGAGGTTTGCCAGGGCACATCATCGACTGCGAAGGACAAAGGTGGTGGGATAAGTATGGAGCTAATGGAGGAAAGCAGAAACCATGGTTTTTCAGAACCTACCTCCAGAATTCAGTAATTGAAAACTTGAACGTCAAAAATACTCCCGTTTTCGGATTTTCAATACTTGGAAAGAATTTGATATTTTCTGGAATTCGTATGGATAATAAAATGGGGCACGTACTAGGCCGGAACACTGATGGATTTGACGTTTCCCACTTTAACAATGTGACAATCCAAAACTCAGTCATTGACAATCAAGATGATTGCCTTGCAGTCAATTCGGGCACAAACCTGTACTTCCTCAACAATATTTGCAGAGGAGGGCACGGGATATCGATCGCACCGATGAGAAATGGAACTGTAGTTGCTAACATTACGATGGCCAACTGCGTTGTTGAAAAATCAATGGCTGGATTGCGAATCAAAACCACCAAATACGAAACAGGCTTGGTGAGTGGAATCACTTTCGAAAACATCATTATGAAAGACATTGCCCAGACTGGAATCGCCATTCACGGCAACTACATGGACAATCAACCCAACGCAGGAGAGCCTACGTACGGATACCCTATTAATGATTTGAGAGTCGTCAACGTCACTGGGACTGTCAGAGGAAAGCGGGCAACAGGCGTGTGGGTTTGGATCAAGGAAGCCTCTAATTGGACGTGGGATGCCAACATTACAGGAGGGCGCAGGAAGATGAGTTGCCAAGGAATTCCAGCTGGTGTCAAAATGACTTGTGGTATATAGAATGGCGCAATAAATGAGTTCTTTCATTACGATTCCATCAAATGGTCTTGTTTCTCCTTTCCAACATCACATGATACACAATAATAAACCCTCTACAAAAATCTGTGCAAAGACAGAAAATTTCAGTAAGGATTAAGGGATACGATAAATGGCTCGAGAGCTAGTGCGGAGTAATAAGTCAAATTAAAACCTAACAATGTAGGCTTGGAGTCAAACCTAACAATGGAGCTTGGAACATTTCCGAAAATTCAAATAAAATAAATAAACATAAACGTTCAATGGAAAACCAAATGTACAATAGCTTTTGGAAAAGCTGGGTAGTTGAAATTATACCAAAATATAGACCCATTCAAATTTAATGGAAGAAAGAAATAAACTGATTTCATGTTGTGAAACTTGAATGGAATGAAAAGATAGTAAAAGCAGGAATAAATGAAGAGGCACAGGATGTCAATAGTCAATCGAATAAACGCACCTCAAATAACAGAAACAATATTGGGGTGAAATCAAATCAGTCGCTTGGCTATAGGAGGGAACTTGTAAGAAACAGGAGACCGTCACTTTATCACACACATGGTCCACAATACCTGCCACTCCATAAAACTGTCCTTACAACGCCTCATCCATTCTCAAAGACGTATGAGTGGGATAATTGACGTAAACCTGATATGGACATCAGGAACTACTTCACTATTAAACTGTTGTCCTCATCTTGCAAACTTGGAGCAAACAAAACCAGACTTCTCAAATTTGATAAGGTATACGCTAAACCAGTTTTAGACGAAAATAAACCTTCTGGAAACCCCGAAAGTCTAAAGACACTACAGTGAGCATAGCAGGGAGTTATCAGGAGCATTGATGGGAGAAAATATTCAGAAAAACCACATGGGCCACATGGCAGTGCAACGTTTGACCGAATAAAAACTAAGAAAGCTCGTGAGCATCTTTCCACCCAGCTTCCCAATCAGTATGAGCCTAGTTGTAAATGTAGCTAGCACATCACGACATACCTAATGAGACTGATGAATAACAAACGTTTAGCAACGACACCTCCTTGTTTATTGGTTAAGTCATACTTCAATTCTTCGCATTACTATTTGTGTAATTAGGGTTATTATTTAAATAGAACTACTCAACTACGAAATCAATGAATTTAAGAGGAAATTTTTCATTACTTAGAAGTAAGGAGAGTTGAAGATAGTCTTCTGACTCTTCCCCTGGTGGTAAAATAAACCACTCGTTGATTAATCTCTCTCTCTCCCCCCCTCCCTTATATAGTCTTGGACTGCATCGTGATGTGAGTCCAATAAGTTCCGGAATATACCAGCATCACTTTTTTCAGCTAAGCAAACCAGTTTTTTTGGGAAATTGGAGAGAGGGTCTACTCCTACTGACTCCAGGACATACACAAAATATCTGATGCGACTTTTCTCAGCCCTGTGGGAATTCACTGGTTTTTATCACTCTAGCAATTAATAAAATTTGATTATGACTTCTGTTCATGGCTTTTTCTACTTACTCAATTTATTTATCACTCAGTTCATTTGAACTTAGTCAAACACCACCTCACGACAGCAAAAAGCGGTACATGGTTTTATGAAAAGGATAATTATCTGGTAAAAAGATAATGAAATGGTAGTAAGTGAAACGGCTGTGGTTGAAATTCCGAAATTTCTGGAGTAGCCCTGTATATTTTATGAGCGTTATTAAAATCGATTGGACTAGCTAGCAACTAAACGTTTTTGAAGATTATTGTAACATTTGAGCAAAGTTTATAAGGAAAAACTACGCTAAAATCGATTTTTGTCAAAATGTGTGGTAGTTTATTGAGCTGCTCTCGCCATCTTCCCACAAATGGGAATGCCTTATTAGGAGCTATCCATATAAAAATCGTTGAAGAAAAATTTGGTGTTTTGATCACACTGATTACAATACTTAGTTTTGGCAGGTAGTGCTTACAGTTCCAGAATTTATTGTGCTGCTGTTACTCATTCCCGGATCATTACTGAGCAATTGGTACACAGAGAATCAATGAGGCTGTAAACACGATTTTTTTAAAAGAGGATAGTAACAGAGTTTGCGTTAAAACCTTTAGAAGTGGTAGTAAACGAAACGGAGGTAGTTGAAATTTCGGAATTTCTGCAGTGACTCCTATATATCATATGAGCATTTTTAAACACCCATCGTATAGGTATTTAATTGGATTACCACATCAATTTTTTTGAAGATTCCAGTAACATTTCAGTGGAGTTAATGTGGTAAAAACCGTGCTAAAATCAGTCACTTATTGTGGTGCGATCGACATTTTATGGTATAGTAGCCTGATTGAAAGCTGCCCATATAAGAAATTTAATCAGAATCGTTAGAGCTGTTTTTAAGGCAAAAAATTGGTGTTTTGATCACTATGATAACTATAGTTCTTTTTTGGCGGATTTTGCTCATACCCTTATTTAGGCATCCCATGGTGACATGTGGGCTAGATATAAGGCTAAGTTTAAGCTGGAGTGGTTCGGTCTTTTTCTCTCAATCGCGTTCACAGACGCACAGACCATTTTCACAAATAACGTTTTTTTAAACTCAGTAGGGTCTGAAACGTAAAGATCGGAAGAGAACTCAAAAAAAAATCTCAGCCGATTACATAACTTTCCGCTTTAACTCATAGACCCAATGAAAGGGAAAATACTGATTAGGATTGTTTTACACATTGCTTTAGATCAGCTCCCTCCTCAAATCTTGCGTGGTCTTCACTCTCCTGAGATCTCTTTGTCGCCATTTCTCTATATCCTCCCTTAGTTTTCAGTTTGGGTGGTTCAGGAGAGGTCTTTACTGTAGGGATCCTCCCAACTTCCTTCCTTACTTGGGGCGTTCCTCCATTGTTTTCTTCGTCTTGGTGGGCAACTGTGCCAAGATTGTTAAGCTCCGTCTTCTTCTTGTTTAGCACCAATTTTGCGAATCGTCTGGACACTGCCAGCTTTCTACCATCTTCTGTTTGGCACTGACGAATGTTGCTGGCTAAGCCAGCCAATTTCGTTCTCCATGGCTCATCGCAAGCCTGCCCACCTCAGTCTGGTACGTGAAAATGACACAGTAGGCATCATCCACATCTGCTCCACTGTACAAGCACCCAGGCATTGAAGCTATATGAACCCAGTGCATGTGTGTGCGTAACCCCCTGTGTCCTGTACGATGCTCATGCAGAAGTCAACTTCCCCGTGTGGATGCTCCATACCAAAGTTTCCCCCCTCCTGTATGAACTAAGGTCTGGAATAAGATTCTTGGCTCACTGCCCTTTATGGGCTGAGTACCGCTCTCCTTGTTTTTAACGCTTTACCAGTTCCTAAACTTAGAAATACGTAAAATGTCAAAACGTGAACAAAAGCGGTTTGGTTCCTCAATGTGAAGATAATACTTCAAATACCTTTGGCACATGTTTTTTTTAATGGAATAGGCAATAAATATAGATCTCAGATTACGTTTGATTTATCAAAACACTCATTTTGTGGACGTGAAGAAGCTACAGCTGGTCAGAGTTTTTGTCTTTAGATTGACAAAATCTTTCGTTGGTTCAATTGCTTTTACTTTTCCGGGTTAGAAAATGGCCTCTCATACATCATCTCAATTGCACAGCAGCAAATAATTGTTACTGATTCAACAAACTATGTGTCAACAGCCACGTTTCCACAACCAATGCGACTGAATAGCTTCCTTAATAATTTTGTGAAGGGGAAAATTAAATGTAAACGAACAGAGCGTTAAATACTAATTCGATATTGTCGATGAAGAAGTAGGGAATGGCATGGTTTGGCGGAGTATTGACAAAGTAGCCATCATTAACTGAGCATTGTTAGTGTCATCAGCAAATATTGGCGGCATGGGTAAGGTTGAAGGTACTAAAAGAAGAAGAGAAGGCTCATTTCATCACACCCAGCAGCTGGCTCTGGTTTCAGTAAAATACGGTAGGTATTTATTAATACATTCTAATGTTACTGGCATTATATATTGTTTTAGCGTTAAAGGCAACTCGTTTATTGCTCACGCAGCAAAGCTATAAGTCACCTTGATGTTTAAAGAGACTGTGAATACAAGGTCGGTAACAACAAAAGCATATAAATATGTTTTTTTCCTCCTAAAACCTTCAAAATCGAAGCTCAAATAGCGTCGAAAACTAGCAAGGGGGATATTTAACAACTTTCGTGTCATCAATTTCCTGAGTACTTACATTAATTCTTACAAATGCTTTTCAACCTGATAACATGTTATCCATAAATACAAATACATAAAGGCTATACCACTTATAACAGACTTAATTTAATAGCAATTCTCACAATTCTGCAATAATTTTCACAAAATGTTACCTGATTGCACCAAAATATTACAAAGTTTTTAATTTTTTTCTGCGAACTAGAAAATAAAAGTTGTACAAGTGGCTGAAAAACGGTTTTGAATTTTATTGTGATGT
This sequence comes from Pachypeltis micranthus, assembly GCA_020466155.1. Classification (NCBI taxonomy): domain Eukaryota; kingdom Metazoa; phylum Arthropoda; class Insecta; order Hemiptera; family Miridae; genus Pachypeltis; species Pachypeltis micranthus. Next base: position 47,170,826 of record CM035770.1, on the reverse strand, counting down.
GGACATTCCAAAATCTTTCTTTAACTGATTTCGTCGTTTTATAAGGAACACTTCCTCTCATCCAGCTTTTCTTCTATCCTCCCGCTTCCAACTGCGGTACTTTGTTACTAACCGCTTCCAATAGAGTACTTTAACTAGCTAGTCTAGTAGCTTCACGCTTTATTTACTAATTTGTCGTTCAATGCCACTTTCCCTTTCATTGTGAGCTCTGTGGGGGAAAAAACTCGTCCGATTTGCTGGAAAACAGTTTTTTTTGTTCGTTATTTTTTGCAGAGGATATTAAAATAGGGTTATCAACGATTTTCCGCCAATGGGAAGGGTGGGGAAGAGAACCTAATAAAACTAAATATGAAGGGGGTTTTCTCAGAAATGGCTCGAACGATTCAAACTTTTCAAATAACTTTTACTAATCAGTACAAAAACACAACAAAAATATAATGGCTTGAGATACAAGCCTAATAAACAAAAAGAGAGGTTTTTCACTTTTAACAAAAACAGTCAATACTTATAGACCGTTCCACATAAATATTTTTCTGGCAGTCTGTCGAATGAGTATAAACCCCAATCACGTCGGTAGTTAACGTTTAAGTAGAGATTAGTTTTGAACTCTCAATGTTTAAACTGTTGGAAAAGGATATTTGTTGAGAAATGCCCTTTCAGAGTTGTGAACTTCACGAATAGCCAACGTTTTCTTTGACATCCTTGACTTTAAACAATCGTGTTTTACATTTTCTCTAAAATGGCTCCAATGATATTGATGAAACTTACAGGTTACTCTCATCCTGCATTTTGTTGATCAGTTGACGCGTTTCTAAACAAATGCGTTGAACGAAATTATAGCGTCTGTGTGAGCAGGTTACCATCAAATTTACTGTGGTTGAGGGAAGTTTTTTATTTTTCGTAACAGCGCTATCAACTCATTCGTTTATTTATTACAACGTATGTTGAATGTGTTGGGAACCAGTAACGAAAAAGATGATGGGTAATTTATCATTACAGGCCTCCAGCTTCTCCGGATCAAAGCTGTGCTGCAATTAATTGCGCTACAATCTTTGTTCAAACAAACAAACAAGCGTAATGTTTAATCGAAAGCCGAGAGCTGAAAAGCGAGATTTCTATTTTCTAGTCAGTGGGACACCTGTACAAATACCAAGTAACTAGATGTTCTGATCGAGCTCGGCTCTACTAAAATAATTCGATCTTTTCCTACTCATGCTCAATTTAAAATGTGTGATTATGACTGAGTTGTTGAAGGTTTTAGAAACAGACCAGAGTCCTGAACCATTTATTACTTCCACATTACAAATTTTCGATTGTGTGTGTGAAGGGGGGAATCCAGATGCGTGTTGAAATTTGATGTGTTTGCCAATTGTGTTTCGTTGTGGCTAATAAGAAGCGGAAAATAGTGTCAGCGAATTTTCACAAAGAGTAAATGATGACTTTTCGAGAACAAAAGCATGAACAGAAATCCAAACTTAACGCTTGTGTGGAACTGTATATATAACCACTGGGGACGAACACGAAAAAGAAAGAATAAAAGGTGTAAAGGAATACGAATATATTGCTGGACTGAGAGTAATATTTCAGCTCCAACTGCTGGTCACTAACAGACTAAAGATGCTCAGTTTATTTTTTAATGATTAATCGGATGAGATCATCCCTGCATTGACACCTCGAACTTTTCGAGGTATTGTGGGCTTCACTTTTTTCGTATATTCCTTACAATTAGTACATCCTACAATGAGGGATCCTTGGGACGAGGGAGGGCAGTAGGCTCATTCCTTTCTTCAAAGCTTCCCTAATGCAAGCAGTCATAAATAATCTGTATCTTGCTAACCTGGAAGTCTTTATTTTGTTATACAGGACATTTTAGAAGATGAGAGGACTATCCTGTGCCCTCATTTTGCTGCTGGCGCTGACAGGAGGATCCGCCATTATAGTTAGGAGCCTCGAGGAGCTGGCAGAGGCCAAAAAAACTGCTCAGACTATCACTTTACTGAACCTTTGGGTTCCACCTGGAGTAACGTTGGATTTGAGTAATCTTCTTCCAGGGACGAGCATTGAGTTTGACGGAGTCACTAAGTTCGGTTACGCGCTTTGGGAAGGACCTTTGATTCTCCTGTCAGGAATTAATGTTCACGTCTACGGAATGCCTAACCACCTCATCGACTGCGAGGGTCAAAGATGGTGGGATGGACTAGGTGGAAGTGCTGGTAAAAAGAAGCCATGGTTCTTCAGGGTGCGGGTCTCTGATTCCAAAATTGAATACCTTAATATAAAAAATATTCCTGTCAACGGATTTTCAGTGATAGGTAAAAACCTTGTGATTGATCACATTAAAATCGATTCAAAAGAAGGGCATAAAACTGGGCGTAACACAGACGCTTTTGACGTATCTCATTCAAGTTTTGTGACCATCTCGAATTGTGTAGTTGATAACCAGGATGACTGTCTTGCTCTCAACTCTGGATCTGACATCACATTCATTAACAACGTCTGCAATGGCGGTCATGGTATATCCATTGCTCCAAAGGGTAACGGCACAGTTGTATCTAACGTTTACGTTGGCAACTGCGTAATTGCTGACTCGATGACTGGAGTAAGAATCAAGACTCCAATTAACCAACACGGACTTGTGTCTAACATCACCTATGAAAATATCACCTTGAAAAACATAGACCTGTATGGGATTGTTGTTCATGGAAACTATGGAGTACCAGACACAGAGCAGCCTTCCTGGGGCTATCCTGTCAATGATTTGAAAATGATCAATGTCAAAGGAAACGCTCGAGGTAGACGATCGACTGGCGTGTGGATTTGGATCAAGGAAGGTTCTAACTGGACCTGGACGAATACCAATGTATCTGGTGGTAGGACAAGGCGTCATTGTCAAGGAATTCCTCAAGGTCTGAACATTCCTTGTGGAAAGTAATGTGCGTTGTGTTTTCAATAAACTTGTATTTTAAAAAATGTTATTCTGTCTCCCAACTCTTCATCTACAATGATTGTCAACTTGACCTCTGAGGGTAGTAGCCCCAGTGTGTAGCTGTTTCACCTTTCATTGTTCCCCATGCACACACTGCCCACTACTTACCCATACAATTTTAGAACATTTTTTTAAAATAAATCACACTCATATGTTACTAGCGTTTTCAAAAAAAGGAGGTGGGTAATCCAAAAGGCTGACCACACAGTAAAAGTTTAAACATTAATATATAAAAAAGCTGTAAAAGTTTAAACATTAATATTCGTAAAATAATCAGGGACAACCTCAGGCATTCCGGAATTCATACCAATCTCGTTTCTTTGATACTTCTTTTCCCAATGATCGTTATAATTCCAGAACAAACCTTCCCAAAAAAAACCATATTGTCATTCCATTAAATTCTCTATGCGCTGGTTAGTCAGTAAAGGTAGTATGGTTATGAGTAGGGGCAACCCAATACATTTTGGAATCTTGAGCACTGCCAGTTTTATAGAGAACGTTAAGTCAAGTTTTACCAGGTTCATTAAAATAAAAGAAACAAATATTGCATTAGTGGGTAGAGTGACAAAAATTGCTGAATTTACGTGGGCTGAGGAAAGCTGTACAGATATTTTTTACTTTGCTTAGCCCGACAATGTAGAAAACCTTATAACAGCTGACAAATTTTGGTTTGTTTCGAACCTTCAACGCAAGCTATGAAAACGTTTGAGAGGAACAAGATATATGTGTTAGTTAATCGAGATTATAAGTTTGATCAAAACTGTTAGAGCCATTTTTAGAAAATTTGAAAATGTCGTATTACAATGTATCTTGGCTTACATCTCTGGCAATGGATAGTTAGAGAAATAGTTGAGGCAAACAAAATGTGAGTATAGGTTACTTGCAAACACTGCAACAGGATCCAATTCAGGAATGCTTGCTGTGGGAAATTCATAGGCAATAGGGCTGGGGTGGATGCCTGGCATGAGCCCCCACACCCTTGACAAAGTAATGGGTGTTGAGGGATATTGACTCGCAAGCTGCTATAACTGCAATAGCCAACCACTGACTATCATACTTCTCAGCTCTCTTGCTGTCAAAAAGCAGGCCCTGAGCTCCCAGAAAAACCTTTCTGTCAGCCTTACGTGCATCCCAAGCCGCAAGAGCACATCAGGTAATGACAAAGCAAGCCACCTCACTAACAAAGGGATAGAAATCCATCCAGCCAAGTATATATGCCTCAACTAGATGTCTTATGCCTTTCATCGCTAGGACACCCCCTCGCATCGGGGCAGTCAGTTCCCTTAAATGGCCCAGTTAACTTCTTTTTCACTGTGTCCATAGTTTGTGTTTTTTTATTCGCAAAGTGCTCGTAGGAATTTAAATGAAATCTATTTAAACAACGAAATTAGCTTTATACGATTTTTTCTTACATGAAAAAATAATAAGAGGAAATATCAAGCACTACTTTACAACAGCAGCCCTGCTGCCTTCAACCACGAATACTCTCAATGACAACAGTCACAAGGTGGGCTGGCAACGATTACCTGCAGTGCTTGCTGCTGCTTCAACCTGCAGAGGGTGATGTGAGCTCGCTCTGCCACAGTAGTATCATGGTTGGGCTCCATATTTCCACCACTCCTGAGTTGTATGACGAAACTGCCTGCAACCAGTCGATTGAGAGGCTCAACCAGAAATGCCTCTGCAGGAAACTTTTTTCACTAAAATCCAAGTTTAACATTTTAATCAAGCAAGTTACGAAATGCAGAATACCTTATTGATAGTAAGAACTGGTGTTTAACATTAACATAAAACTGAGCTTTTGACAAGGGTAGATCTTCGGTGGGATCAACAGAATAATAAATAGTGTGGTGTCGAATCCAAGCAACGGAAGTTGTGGTGATGTTGCTAGGGAAAGACGACGGGGACGCGAGTAACAACGAGAAAAGATGGTGTCGTGTCGGGATTTCTGTCTTGAAAGTTGTTGTGTCCGGTTATCGAAACATGAACGATTTGTGTGTTCAAGAACATTTGATAATTAGAAAGAGGACTGAAAATAAAACAGTTTGTTTAGTTTTAAAGTTATTGTTCATAAAGTTTAGACAGTTCATGCGTTAGTTGTATGTTGTTGTTGTCTTTCAGAGTTAAGCCAGTTTTTATCAGATACGAACAATTGGGAAACGGTACAATAGTATACCAATGAGCAATAATATAGATGCAAATACCATAGATCATAAATGAGTAACGAAATAGTATAGGTAAGTGTTAATAAATAGGTAAGTACTAGAGGTAAAGTTCAGGTTGAGATAACAGGACATAGATAAATAAATATGATGCAGCTCCACAATATAAATAATTTGCACTCTGTCGTCCTGTAAACGCAAAATGTAACATTCAATAAAGTCTACATTCCTCTCGTGAACGTTGGAAACGCCTGGAATAAAAGAATTGAAAAGAGTTGTGAAGGTCAGTATTGTATTATGTTAGAATAGAGAGGTCATGTGCGCGAGAAAATCTGAAGGAGTACTCAGGTTGCACAAATGAGGGAATGTGTATCACTGTGTGTTGTAAGATAGACTTTTGCTGCTGTGCCAATCTCTTAAATTAGGATATGGACTATGTTCTCCATATCAGAAGAATGAATGTTCATATGGGTGTATAGTAAAGCAAGGCATGGCTACATAAGGCGTTAACAGTCAAACTCACTAGGTTATGGTTATAGGGTGATATAGCATAGTAAATAGTACATGGACTCTTATTCTCTTGCCTCCTGCTCGTAAGAAAGAAATGACAGTGGTTTTCACTATGAACCTCCTCCTCACCAAGTGGGGTAGGGCAGTTACGCTTATAAAAAGTAACATGCAGGGGTGTTCCATTCCCTGAGGATCAATACCTGTGGCACAGAGTTCTGCTTGGAGAACCCAAAATGTTTTCATTAAACGTTTGAACTTTTCCACAAATAAATACCAAACTGAATTTAATTATTATGAAGTGTTTTCTAGCAATATATACATTTAACTCTTTAATTAACTCAGCGTTTAATAGTTAATACAAATGTACACAGCAGAACATTGATTCATCGACAAATTCGTTGACCCAACATATTTGATCAAACATGCAGGTCTTCCACCTAACTAGTACCAACATTTTTTTCTCCGTAAGCATTTCCACAAAAATTCGTTAAACGATGTTACCACGCCTGTACACATAGCGTACCTTCAAATGCACCAGTGTTGAGGAAGTATTGCACCAAATTTGTATAGGTCTGAAAATTATCCGTTTTTCACCAAGCTTGCATGCTCAGGGTGTAATGACTCACAATTGTTCTTGATCCCCGAAGATACCTTTTATTTTATTTTATACAACGAAAAATTGAACTCTGTCGTTGGTCAGCTCTGACGCATATCACATAAAGCGAGTCATCAACTAGTTTGACTAACAGCATGCGTACATTACCTACCTTTCTGAATCTACTTCAGTTGAATGTTTTGCTTGCGTAACACTTTATGTGAAGAGAGACAATTAAATTCAAACGGAACCTTCCTTAGAAAGAGTATTATGATTTAATTAATTCGTGGAACATGGCGTGGCATTTGTTTGCAGGATATTCTTGAAGCTGTCATCATTAACTGTGTATTGTCAGAGGCATTAATAAATATTGTCGGCTTTGGACCGATTGAGGAATCTATAAGAGGCGGACCAGGCTCATCCCATCACAACCTCCAGTTGATTTGGGATTCAACGGAATACGGTAGGTATTTATCTTAGTCTTGCATCACGTTTTAATTTAATGAAGTAGGTTGTGTTATCAGGATGAAATGCGCCCAAACTCATTGGTTTCCCTCACCGAACCAACACAGTGTTTTCTTACTTCAAGTTGTCGAAGTAGATCACCAACATCGTGGAAGTGGGCAGCTACCTGAATGGCGTGACTTTGTATCCCGAGATCATAAAAATTCTTCTTGGTGATTCGATTGCTGTATCAACGCGTGGAATTACTTCCTACAAGAGACCCAATTGCAGAGGGTAGTGTGTATGTCTCTCATTGACCAAATAGACACAACACGAACAAGTTTTTTTGCTACATCCGATTACATCTTAGAAGAAAAATGGAATCATCCAAATACAGAGCCTGTAGGAGCTGCACCATTCAAGGATTTCTCCTTATTTAGCAGTATTACACTGTAGAATTGCCATTAAGGTACCAAGTAGGGTCTGCAGATCGCCCTAGACAAGTTTGTAAGGCAGCTACACATATACAAATTAGAAGTGAATCCTGAAAAGTCTGACACTTTCTCCTTGGAGCCATCCTATCGAGGTTGCAATGTGAACGTCATGGAGACATCCTCAAGATAAGGGAGTTTCTTGGTGCAACCTTTTGAGTTGTAAGCTGCATGGATCTTGGTGATAATCTTAAGAATGTAGACAGTGCTCCACTGATATCACAGCAGAAGCTGCGCCTCTTTTGGACATACTTGCTCCCAAACCTGATCCATGGGCTAGTTTTTTGGGAGGTTGGCCATCCGAAGGCTAATAAGTCTCGATAGAATGGTTTCCTCTACTGTGTGTGCTTTGCTAGGCCTCCCACACAGCGCCCCATGTGTGTGCATACACACTCTAGTTTGATGTGGTAGACTTGGTGTTCCACCTTTCTCTACCACTATCGCGTAGTGACAGGCAGAACTCAGGTAGTGTCCTAACTCCCCCTTCTCTTTGGCATAGGTGGGATGGGGAGCAGGGGGTATTAATGGAATAGATTATTGGTACTTTCACACTGTTTGTGTGGTGTCACCGCCTACTGCGATGAGGTGTACAGCAGGCCACAATCGTCTGTCATGCAGGTGTTTCCAAGTACTCATGGGGTGTATGTCAAGCACCATGATGAAGTTTACAAGGAGGTTGTTGGTGCATTGTCACTTGAGAGCTCAGAAGACAGAGTGAGAGATGTACTTCTGGGTTGTTTATGAAGGACTGAGGCCTGACATTGTCGCCATTCCATCCAGTCTGCACTGATCCTGGATGTCCAGCTAGTATTTGGCAGCCAGGATCATGCGCTAACTTGGGAAGCCAAGAGGCGCATCTATGACAGGACGATTCTCAGCAAAGCGGTGTCAGAAGCTCATAGAGTGGAGACAGGTAACATTAGGGTTGCAGCATTGGAGCAGCATGTGGTGCAAGAGATGCACTAAGGAGATGCCTTGGATGGGTGTATTAGCATGCATTCTTCGAGGTATCTCCACCTGTATGCTGCTCAAGTTGTATCTGAACTGGGCGTCATTCAATCATGGAACATCCTCTTATCATTCTTTCTCTCCTCCACCTAATCATTCTATCCCTAGAGCCAGTGTAGGTATAGACTGAGCAGCCTCCCCATTTCCTTAATTATTATTTATATAGTTCCTTCTTTGTGTGCCACCATGCCTCTGAGAGTAAAAGCCTGCCTTTTGTAAAAGTTTTGTACCCGATCATTCCAAGATGGTGAATTTCATTGAGCTCTTAACCCTGGAAATAAGCACATCAGCAAAGTGCTTAGTTTTATCTGAGGGACTGGAATGGACTTTTAGTTAACACTTTCGTGTAGTAAAGAGATATAGTCCAGGCACGAAGTAAGGGCATTTCATCCCTGAGGAGCTTTTTGTTTTTAGTTACAAGTAGTTTGTTGATGAATTTTCTAATACCCTGGACACAGATGGCAGTATTGAAGTTGAGCAATAAGATCTCAGCTAGTTGATTTTTTTCAGTTTTGACAACCTCATTACCTCAGCAAACTTCACTAGTTGAGCAGAAAAGATGGCAAGTAGTGAGAACATGAGACAATAGAGAGTTGGAAATTTAAAGTGTTGCGTCACAGATATATACATTTATGACATGTTTATTTGAATTCAAAACTATGTTTGAGTCACTGGTATTATTCATTGCTTATTCCCTTAACAAAAATTATTATTTTCAAGTTCACGTGTTGAAAGTGAGACAAGAGAAAACACGGAAAAGGGGGCAAATGCACATACTTGTTTTTCACCTTTCTTCACACGATTCTTCTTTGGATATGTTCTTTGCTGATACATATATATGGGTTTGTTAATTTGCAGATCTTTTTGGAAAAGATGAGAGGACTATCCTGCGCCCTTATTTTGCTGCTGGCGTTGACAGGAGGATCAGCCATTATCGTTAGGAGCCTCGAGGAGCTGGCAGAGGCCAAAAAAACTGCTCAGACTATCACTTTACTGAATCTTTGGGTTCCACCAGGAGTAACGTTGGATTTGAGTAATCTTCTTCCAGGGACTAGCATTGAGTTTGACGGAGTTACTAAGTTTGGTTATGCGCTATGGACAGGGCCTTTGATTTATGTGTCAGGAACTGACGTTCACATCTATGGAATGCCTAACCACCTCATCGACTGCGAGGGTCAAAGATGGTGGGATGGCCGTGGTGGAAATGGTGGCAAGATAAAGCCAAAGTTCTTCGGAATCAATCTTAAAAACTCTAAAATCGAATACCTTAATGTCAAAAATGTGCCAATCCATGGGTTTTCTGTGGCAGGCCGACATATTGTCATTGATCATGTTAATATTGATTGTAAAGAAGGACATAATAAGATGGGACACAACACAGATGGTTTCGATGTTTCACACTCTAGATTCATAACCATTTCGAATTGTGTAGTTGAGAACCAGGATGATTGCCTAGCTCTAAACTCTGGATCCGAGATCACTTTCATAAACAACGTATGTAATGGTGGTCATGGCATATCAATTGCTCCAAAGGGCGTCGGTACCTCTATATCTAACGTTTATGTTGGCAACTGTGTAGTAGCTGACTCGAGGAATGGAGTACGAATTAAGACTCCTATTAATCAACGTGGATCTGTGTCAAACATTACCTTCGAAAACATTGTCTTGAAAAACATAGATCTGTATGGGATTGTTATCCATGGAAATTATGGAGGACCTGATACAGACGAACCAACGTGGGGTTATCCAATCAATGATTTGAAGATGATCAACGTCAATGGAAATGCTCGAGGAAAACGATCAATGGGCGTGTGGATTTGGATTAAAGAAGGTTCTAATTGGACCTGGACGAGGACATCAGTCACTGGTGGAAGTGTTAAGCGTCGTTGCCAAGGGATTCCTCAAGGCCTTAACATTCCTTGTGGAGTGTAAGGCAGCTCATCATGTCAATAAACCTGTTCTCATTAAAACACTTCATTCAACCTACAAACCCTATTGAATCTTTAAAAGTGTCAACTTTCTACTTAGCTGAACTCATTCTATGAGGCGTGTATTCCTCCTAAGTTTGAAGCACACGCATGTACGGATGAAAAACCACTGGACGAGATCAACGTTTGCTGAGCTTCATTGCGGCCACTACGCAATTGTTGAATACTTGAACTTTATTGTAGTCTCCGTGATTGTTAACTATGAATGTCCCCCCACTTCAAAATTTAGTCCCTTTTCACCAGACCTGGAATGTAATTATTGCTGAAATGCAGTGTTAATGTAATGACGTCCGAGGCTTTGTTATCTCTTCAGTCAATCAACACTATTTTCTCTTCAAAGTCGTTGTGAGACGCTCACAGTGTTATCTAAAACTATACTCATTGACAGACACTATAAATCAGTTCAATTTGCACTATGTTATTCATAAGTCACTTCAAAGAAATGATGAGTAAACCCACATGGCTAGACCAACGTGAAATACATAGCATCTCTGATCCAGGATGAAAGCTGCATACCATGGCATCACAGGCCTCATCAACTCTCAGACATTTGAGTCCCACTGTAGCCTTTGGGTTGCTATGAACTCTATAAAGAAGGTAGGTGTAACAAAGAATTAAAGTGTGCAATGCGTTTTGAGAGACCAAGACCTAACGGGGAAACGAACCAGGCCTAGTTAGGACTACTGGCTCGTTAGGTAAAAGGGGAGCAGCAATAACACAGCTCTATGCGCTGGATGCCACCTTGGTCTCATGCACAGAAAGAGGGTGAGGGGGGTGCATGAACGAGTGAAGGGCAGAATTATCCCGCCTCCTCAGGGGAGTGAGGTGGACTTCATGCCTCAAGTGCGCTGATAGTTTGTCCATACTTGCGCATGTGGATTGCAGGGCAGCCCCTTCAGCAGACCTGCCCTCTCACACACATTGCCATAGAGAGGGCTGACAAAGAGGACCAAGATCGCCACATCCCCTCCCCTGCACAGACAGTCCCAAAAGGAATAGCGCCGAAAGAAGTGCAGATGCTGATTGAACAGCAAGAGCAGCTGCACCTCTGGGAATGATAACTGCCACCACCCCCTATCCAGGCGTTCCCGCACTGAAGGGAGGATACCATATGGGTGTCTTGCTGTGGGGTCCTGATCCCACCTGCCATAGGGCCCAAAACTGAAAACAGAGCCCAGCTAGATGGCCAGGGTTCCCTAGGCATTCCTGATTGCCACAGCTAACTCAAGCCTGACATCGCTGCACCACCACATTACAAGGCACACTGCACGCTGCAGGTGTATTGTAGCCCCTTCAGCAGACCTGCCCTCTCACACACATTGCCGTAGAGGGGGCTGACAAAGAGGACCAAGATCTCCACGCCCGCTATTCACCCCCACGACGGCTTATGCAATGGGGGCAAACCTATTAGCCTCAAGGAGGCACAGCAGGGGGTCCATAATCACTGCCTACAACAACGTGGAAAGCACTGCTCTCTGGGGGCAGCTAGCAGTGACCTGCAAGAGCACCCACCCTCTCATTGAAAAAGCTAGTAAGGTAAGTCGTTATCTACACTAATGCTGCTGCTCTTGTTGATCAGAAACCAAGAGAGATTCAATATGTCAAAGGAATCGGCATGGGTTTCTGATTGCAAAACAGATTTGGACTTCAAAAGCCGAGAACTCGTTCACTATTACTCGATAACCGACAATTGGAAATTTCATGTTAAAGCGCAGTGAACGCACCTTTGACTACATTGAAAGTAAAATAATCTCATCGAGACGAAGTTACACAAGTCGTTCCCTGAAATCAAGCATTGTGATCTTGGATTGTTTTAAATTTTGTAGCTAAAGCAAATGTACCTGGGTTATTGCCGGATTATTATTATCACCGCCCAACTGGATTTTTGCAGTAATAAGATGAATTAATAGCGACGATAATAAACAAATAGCGATCTACACCCAATGGTAACACTTTATAGCCATCTGTGCTTGGAACACAGACCAGGTTGTTATTATATAGTAAAATGCTATGGGAACAACGAGAAACGTAGCCAGATTGGGCTGCGTGGTACATGAATACGCAATTGAATACTATGCTAGCAATAATAAGGAATAAGATTAATATTATTACCAACGTAGCAGTTTATTAGGAAATCTTACCACTGAAAGTTGTTTAAAGGGGGGTACTCAATCTACATCCAACCAACAGTAAGCAGGAGGAATTGCCGTGTCAATTTATTCAAGGTTTTTATGGCTGGAACTGTTTGCATAGTGACTTCGGCCTTTAATTTCAGGGCATTATCATAATTGGCAGCGCTCCAGCAGAGTCTACTAACTAATGCTCCTCGTGTCTGATTACTCGTCAACATGAGAGGTGGATTGTTGGAACAGCATTTGGGAGTCTGTTTCACAGAAAAGCTGTTTCACATTAGAGTTAAGAAAGTATATCAGATCTGAGTACAAACTATAATAACAATTTTCCAAGTGTTCAACTTTGACACTTCATGTAGCAGCGTATATACAGGAGAAAATACCTGATGTGATGCATAACACTACTTTCCTCAGTCTTGCGTACATTCGGTGATTTTTATTTTATTTAACCAATATGTTCTTTACTCAGTTTGTTTGAGCACCGCGGAGAAATTGGGAAGCGAGATTATCTTTCTAAACTGCATCATAACATCAAATATAACAATTGTTATCGAACAGTCATGTGAAACTATACATCTTTCACGCACAGCTTAAATGATTAAAACGCCAATTTTCATCATTAAATGACACATCTACAGTAATTTTTGAAGAGCCTAAGGTTAAGCTGGCCCGTTTTGAATAACTTAGTTTCAAGCGGGCAAATGTGATGACGAGAAGTGCGCAGTGTTGCCAGCTAACGATTAAGTCTCGAGCCACATATACATTTATTTATAAGTCTCACCAAATTGCTTTCTTCGTGTTATTTATTTCGATGTTGCTTTCGTTAAACGTTGGATTTGTTACATTCTCAAAAACTTTCAATGTGGAACAAAAACTCGAAAATCGGGGTCTGGAAAGTGGCGGCTTCTTTGGAGCTGCTTGGTAACTACGACGTCAGCTAGCGATGGACTCGACGAGACGTCGGCCGGTACGAAGCAGAACAGGTGGGATTTACTAAACTTTTCATTGGGTTTTCTTTTCAATTACTTCTGTAATTTAGAGATTTGAATCGACTTCGGTTGCCTTTGAAACGTACACGTCAAATCACTTCGAAAGCCATGTTTTTATTAACCCATAACTAATTCTGCGTACGAAGCTCAAGGTCACTTAAATTGTTCCTGCATGTTGTCTGTTTTTTTATTCGATAAACACGTCCTGTTTGGCGTTATTCAATACGTATTGCGATCAAATTGACGTCAATTAAATGTGGGCGTGGAAATTACTAATGTTATTCTGTAGTCAATTGCAATAACAAAGTGGAGAGGTTCTTTCGAATGCGTCGTAGCTTCTAACAGCCTTGAACATTTTTTTTCACGTTTTTTATTTTTATTTAACTCAATTTTGTTGAATGTCGAGCGGTTGTCGCCTTCTTAAGTGGTCGGTTAGAGCATTTGTGCCGATTAGACAAGAGCCGGTTTTCAGGGTTATGATGTTAACCTCCCCTCTTTGGTCGAATTCGTAATGTTTCTTTATATTGATTTTCCGCTCGTCCCATTGTACTCGTCCCATTCAACATTCCTCTGAAAATTATCTCCTAATTATGTTCTCCTAAATAATTCCTCTTTTGCGAATACTGTTACTTTGTAGCAGGATCGTCATGAGTTTGAAGAGGTTATCCGGAGTGACACGTCGCTTGTCACCGCAAATTGTGAGATAGGTAGCTGATACTAATCGCCACTCTGGTTGCTATAAGGACTATAATTTGTATGAATGTTCAATTTTTGGGGTTTTAACCATCACGAATACAATTTAAACAGATATCAGGTACTACGCATCGCACAACCTTTTTTCGGCCCGATTGCAGGAACACTGAGAATATATCTGGTCTTACACCTTTTGTAGTTCCTCGTACATTTATATTACTTGTAAAACGATCAATTTTTTACTCATTTCGTATGCATTGAGGAAACAATAACGTTCTACGTTGAAACTGGCAAAAGAATTTGTTGGGCTCCTGCTTGTTATGAAAGACCTTATTTGAAGAACCAACGTTTAGGTAATTTTGATGACAGCCCGTCAATATGATTTTTTGGTAGGTAGGTACGGATTTACAGTTCTGCAATACGTTTGCTTTAAATGAATGTGGTAGAACGTCGCTCAACGTTTCCATGGAAACACGAACGCTGAAGATTGCTGAATTTTATTTAGTTGCTCCTGCTTACGCCAACGGTCTTTGTCAAGTGATCCATAGAGAAATCATGAGGCCATCGCCGTGATTCGTCTGAGAAGAAGTGTCAGTACAAACAGTGAAAAATGGTTGTAAGGGAAACGACGGTAGTTTGGAATCTGGAATTACTCCTGATTATTTTATGAACGTTATTGAAATCTCAATGTATTGTTGGTTTATTGGACTGACACCCTGATTTTTCTGAGATTTATGGGGGAGGGGGGGGCTGCGCTGAAATCCTTTTTCTTAGATATGTTTGATAATTAATTTTGCAGCTCTCGCCATTTTCACTCTGACGAGAATTTTTTGTTGATAGAAAAAATTAATTAAAATGGTTAGAGGTATTTTTGAAGGAAAAAGTATTTGGTGTTTTGATTACCAGTTCCAAATCGCTAGTTTAGTTAGTCTGATTTCGCTTATTCGCCATTCTTATGAAATTTGTGCCGATTTAGTGCAGCCGTTTACTTTTAGGTGTGGGAATAAGGTTGTAAGTTGTGTAGGCCATTAGATGTGGGAATCGATGTATTTCAAAAATATTGTATCGGTACATTTCAAAAATACCTAGTGCGTAGCAATACACAACCTTCCGCAACCCCCGTAAAATCGATGACTGTGCTATGTGCACGGGCAACTTTGTTTAACACGATTCCACGACGATTTATGGAGAAAAAAATGTGCTCTGGTTAGGTAGGTACTTGTTTAAGGGTACGCAGTGAGTTTGATCAAAATTGTTTGAGCAGATTTGAAAAAATTGTAAAATCTTGTTTTCCAAGCTATCATGGCTTATATTTCCGTTCAACATATAGTTACAAAAATAATTTCTGGAAACAAAATATGGGTATAGGTTGCTAGAAGACCTTCCGTAAGATTGATCAAATTCTCTGAAGCAGTTACCATGGAAGCTGTGGAAATGTTCAAAAGACCATTATTTTCGATACATTTTGGTTTCCAAGGTTCAGTGGACTGTCAGAGGATCATTTATTAAGGTTGTTGGTAAGATTAATATATAGGTATTAACTGTTTGAAGACACCCAGTGAGTTTGGTGAAAAGCGTTGAAGCGAAAAAGTGAAAAACATAGTACACCCAATTTTAATGGACATATTTATAGAAAAGAAGAGTTGGGTACCAACTAGCAGAAGACAATTTGAAACTTTGATCAATATCGTTAGAGCCGTTTCCCTAGTTTTTAGTACATTTTGCTCCCTACTCCAACGATGAAAATCATTCATAACTTTATTTAAGAGTCTTCCAAAATCACGAACAAAACACAAAAAAGAATTTTTTTTCACTTCACTACAATACTTTCTTTTCCCTTTGGTTAGTGCTAAGTAAAAATGTTGATTGTCGGCCACAATAGTTGTGGTTGTCCACCGGAAAAATCGGTGGAGTATCAATGTCACGCTTTTTGCGGGGTCATAACACGAATTATTTCTATGAACGGTTTTTGGCAGTTAATAAAAAGCAAGTTTTGAGAAGTAAGTGATGTAATTGTTCATTTCATATCTGATTCTCCTTAGTTAAATTATCATCTATTGATAACCAGCCAACTGATAGATAGTAACTCAAGCAATTGATTTTGGAAAGAAAAATATAATAATCGCTAAGAGAGGAACATATCGATATATGTCGATGGTAATATCGATATTGGGAACGATGATACTATCCCTAATTACAACCGAACCAGTTCCGTTAGTCTCTAACATACGTAAGACATTCAGAGACAACTGCCTTCCACAGAATGCCATCAAGACGAACCACTTAGTTTTCTTTCGCCCTCTCGGGTGTAATATGGCGTTAGTCTTCTACAAAGTAATTGCTTAAACGATAAGTTATTATTACAACCTATTGTTGTGGAGTAACTAACTTATTAGATTGCAGTATTCAACTAACGATTTCTACTCACAGGCACAGTTCATTGTTGAACAATCAAGTACAAAGATTTGGTTGTTAACCTAACTCATAAACGTCCAGCAGCAACCAATTAAACAAAAATACTTATAATTGCTATCATTATGATTGTCTAACCCTATTTAAACTATTATTACGTAAATTGTGACCACTGGCTTGGAAGTGACCAAATTGACCTTTTTACGATTCGTTCGTTACGGTCTCTGCGTGAATGGAAATTTGTTCAAGATTCGGTTAAAATGCTTGGGGAATTGAGTGGAGGAATAGAGAAAGACTGAAAATCGTTAGAAAGTGTTTTTATAGCGACGTATTTGTTCTTGTTAAAATGCTGGCTAATTGAGTGTAACGCGTAAATTATCATAGCAAGAGGAGGACACGCAAATTCAATGAAGTTCAAACCGATGGAAAATTGTGCGGAAAAAATCAAAATTTGTTTGTAAACATGTCTCTAAAAAGTGTACATTTCCTGAAACAAGTGTGCGTTCCTTTTCCGTTTTTAGAGCACCTAGTGGTAAAACCTAATTTCGAGTCGTACGCGCGCGCATTTATCTGTAGTCAGATTTCAGGAAAACAACTGAACCGATTGAACTCCTTTTTTTCCCTTGTTTAGTTTGTTATTTTTTGAAATACACTGAGCGGTTGATATGGGTTCAAGAAGCGATACGGTTTTTTAACTTATAGTAAAATCCGCTAAACTATCCGTAAACTCACTGGGTACCTCCTAGTAGTCGACACGTCCGTTGGAACCATGCTTTGTCACAAACGTCTTCCGTTGAGGCAACGTTTTTACAACCCCCACAATATTTTCAAGGCATGGGGATTCCAAATCTGCAGTATCCGTCCGCCGTACAGGCTATATTTTGCCTTTGACATGGTGTACAAAATCCGTTCCTTCGAAGAAAAATTGTCATTTCGGATCTAATTGTGCCTCAGTACTCGGCAACCCTATTGGACGAAACCCGTGCTTGTCATTGGCGCGGGTGGACTAGCAAAAAACGAAATATTTCAGTTTAATTGCAATTACGCCGTGTTTGGTGTTGTTTCCCAAGTATTTATCGATGTTGTGTTGAATAGGATGTAAAGCAGTAAAATTACAGTAACTACTGTGTGGCAAATTGTACTACTTGAAGGAAATCACGGGACAACAAAGCGAAAGTTATCGTTTCTCTCCAATCACCCGTCAGTTCTACTAGTCATGTAGAATTGTCTAGTGTCGCTTAGAAAATGTCAAGTTTCGTTGTTCAGTTGTAGTCAGGCCAGGTTCCGTATATTTTTCTAGTGTTTTTCGATGCTGTGTCGAATGTGATGGGGCTTATGAGTGTGAGGATGCGTCAAGCTGTGCAAGAGAATAATTAAACGTTGTGTAATAATTGCTTTGTTTTTTTTAAAGCGTTATGGAGTTTTTCGCAGCAAATTCCAATTTGACTTTAATCAACCTGGTGAAGTATCTTCTTACGATGTATAACCGCATCTTGATCACACGTTGATAGGAGAAATAATTCAGGATACATAAGAAAAGTGTTTTTAAACATTAAGTTTTTTTAAACATGGCGATTTTGATCACACTCACAGTGTAATACTTTCTGCTTACCTATGCCTGAACTTTTCTGTAAAAATGCGTTGGATGAGCGAACTGCGTCGGTGTGTATAGCCTATCGAATTTACAGTAGTTGCCTAAAGCTGTGTGCTTCACACCGTGCATTTGCACTCTACTCTTAAAACTGCCCAAATGTTCGATCGGCGTTGATAACATTTAAAGTGAGTTTGAAGGTTAGTTTCTGAATGGCCCCCACATAAAAATTCTATATAATATACAGATGAGAAATCCGTGCACACTCACATCCGTGAAGCTTCATGGTAAAAATTGCACGGGAATAATGTTGGTTTGGTTTCTGCTTGTGTAATAATTATGTTGTTTGTTACAGCTAATGTGTGTTGCTAGACGAAGGATTGAGGCTTTACTGTCCCGCGATGGTACGTAATCTAGTCCGCTTTTTAAAATTATAGTTTACTGTTACACATGCTGCTATTGGTCGCCAACGCTTGCGTGGGTTAAATTTCTAGACGACTAGAAAGAAAATCTTCATTTGGAGGTCGGGAATAATGTGAAGGTCGGGGCTGACAGAATCTCCGTAATATTTTCTTTCTCTAAAAAAAAGAAAAATAGTGAATTCCTTAGGGCTGACTGAACAATTTTGACGAATATTTTTCATTATGAAACGAATAAATAAGGAGACTTTCACTCAAATTTATGTACGCTCTGATGTGATTGCGGCAATAATCGTTTTCAATCTGTGCTCTAACCAGAATGTGATGTGAACCACTGAGGGGCTTTACGACCGTCCAAGGAATTCACGTGGGTTCTGAACCTCACCGTGTTAATCCACGTATGCGTGTAATTGGCGGCTAAAGTGTGATCGTTCTTCTGGAAACAATATTGATACGTGCGCAATATGCGCAATAGACTGTTTTCGATTTGCATTCTTTCACGCCGCTTACATCATATTCACTATTCGAGACTATCGCTGTCGGCGTTCGTCTTGCTAGAAAAATATCTTGTTCATACCTCCTTCATAACGCTCATTCAGCGAAATTTTAATCGACAGATTTATTGATGTTGGTCGTGGAGGGATAGCAAATCGATGATGGTGCAAACGCATCATTCCGTTGAAACGTAAGAGTAGCGTGATTCGATAAACAACGGATTCTCGTAAATTAAAAACGAATAAATAAAGATAAGAATGGAAAAACGGCTTTGAAAAACATGACAAGAGCGAGGGCGATAGTCGAGGCTAATCGTTACGAAATGAATCTTGAAAATAAATGACGTCCTATGATGTTTTTCGAGAATGTGTACATCATTTTTTTTAAGGCTAGATTCGGTGCGTTTTTTAACACAGATAAGAAAGCAAAAGTCTTCTGGTCTTTTAGCAAATTTACGTCGAGTGTGCGGTCAATGCTGTACAACTAGGATGGAAATTTGCGCTAAAACCTTCGAGGTTGTCAACATCCGCGTGAAAGGTTTCATCAACTTGCCGCAGAGAGAATTCTCCTGTTCCTTCCTTCATGAATGTCGTAGCGACCTTCTTTAAATTCACTTGTCAATATTACCCCCAAAAAATACTAACCCAACCTATTCTTCAATCAGATCATCTTTACTTGGTAAAACATGACTTCTCGTTTTACGAATTGGGTAGCACCTAAAGTTCTGCAATTTATTGAGTTCCTCCCACTTATACTGCGGCCGTTATTTAGCAATCAACGCACAGAGAATTCATCAGACTGTCAGTATGATTTTTCAGATGGATCGCACTCTGCATTTTGTAATTTTCGGGTAAAAACTAAGTAAGTGAAGCAGCGCGGTGGTTTGAATTCCGGAATTTCTGGGGATACTCTTAATTAGTTAGTGTAATTACACTCTCACCGTATAGTTACTTATTGGAGTAACACCCTAATTTTGCTAAGCGGAAGGTTGAGTGGAATTTATAAGGGAGTGCGCTACAATGGACTTTCTTTGAACTTGTTGACAATTGTGCTGTTGTCATTTTCTCGCCGATGAGAAATTTTTTTTTCGAAACAAAGTTAGGTATTTCGATTACTATGATAACTGTAGTTGGTTTTGGGGCGGTTTAGTCTCAATCCCTTATTTCGGAGTCGAATGTGTGACCTGTTGGCAGATTTGAAGAAAACTCAAACTGTTTTTTCTGCCGATTACACAACCTTCCTTTCTACTTCTTAAAGCTAAGGAATCTAAAACATATACCATCGAAGAAACCTTGTTTTCGATATTCCCCTTGTGCAGATTCGTAACGCTTAGTGGCCAATCAAATCTCACGTACGCAGATTATGGAGCGAACTGTCCCTGCAGTTCAGATTGACAAAACCGTTAGCCGTTCCATTTCTCGATGGAAGGAGACGAATACAGGCTTATTTTTTACTGATAAGGCCCCCTTCCTCTTCTATCGCCAGGTAAAATTCTCGAGTCCCTTGATAACCTTACGTTCTAGCATTGCAACCCACTCCAAGCCAAAGTCTGCGAGCTAGTAACAGCGAAATTGTGAATGTGACATTGATTTGAGAGTGGATTGTTCAGTCGGGAATCAGCAAATGTATTCATTGTTGACTGTAGTTTGAACTGCGAGGATTTGATGGTATTCTCGGGAATAGAACTTGGTCCGACCAAATGCTCCCACTATCCGGCGCCCAATCAACTCTAAAATGAATCTTGCGTCCGAAAGTTTCAAAATTGTCTTCGGTATAAATCACAACACGCTTCTTTAAATAACAGATCATTGACAAGAATAACCTCAAGGGCCTGTTCAATCAATTCTCCAAGTGATGCTAATAGATCAAATGAAGTCTAAGCTTCCATAATTAACTCGTCTTGCGTATTGCAGGAGGCTACTCCAGGGGAGAAGGCCAGTGGCGATGAAGTTGAGATATCGCTAGCTCAGTTCAACTCCAGTGGCGGTAAGTAGTTGTGTATTACCAATTACATTACGTTGGTTTCCTCAGTTGCGCTCTACAGCTTGAAATGAGCTCTTTTCTGAGTCTTCTGAATTTCGGGCGATTAGCATCTTCAAAACATTACCACGCTTCACCAAATTGAATTCATATTTACCAACGATAATCTCAATGAATGTGTGGCGAATTGAGTAGTTCTCACAAAAAACCCGTGCCATCTACTTTACTTTTGATTTAATTCGATTAAATTAAGGCATTCCTTTCTGAGGAAACTTGTGTGTTGTTCGAATCATACAAGCGAACATTCCATTTTCTCTTGGTCCTTAAATTTCAAAATTAGCATGGGGTGGCTGTCCTCCGTACTTAGCGTTGTTTGGATATCACTGACACATTCACTCTGATGCGTGTGCGCCAATGCCAAAATGCATGTTTTGTAATTTTTTCCCAAAATAAGACTTCAACTATTTTAACTAAATTTTAAATTATGTTGTACTAATCAGTATCAAACTATCGTTTTTGCTAAATGTATTTGTGAAAATGCGGAGAATGGAAATATAAGAGAAGCAATTTTTGTGTGCAAAATTGTCATCACCGTGTGTTATCAACTACTCAATACCTATCCACTGTTCTCCATAAATATTTCTCTGGCAATCCGTGGTACGAAATAACAACGAAAATGTGTCAAAAATTTTTCTTTTTTAATATTTTCAAAACTTCTACAGTAACTACGTACTGAATTTGATCATTCTGGAAGGATCAATTGTAGCAATTTATATTCATGTTTTGTTCTTCACAACTATTTCTATAATCTTTGTTGAACGGTGATATGAGTCAAGATAGATCGAAAATGAGGTTCGCTTCAAAATTATCGATCAAACTTGTGTGTTGAACGAAGATAGATAGTAGATCGTAGAATTTAGGAGAGCTGCGGAAAGTTGTGAGTCGAATGAGAACTAGAACAATTACAGATTCAATTTCCAAGATAACGGATAGGTCTCACTCACGTTTGGTCGTACATTCTTCACAACATTTAAAGGCTTGAACGAGCATGGTCTCATATATGTAGGGTTATTTATGTGTTATGTACGTCCTCAGGGTGATTCCGTAAGAATTCGCAGGTGTTAAGAATGAAGTTGACCACAGAAATCAACAACCACGCGTTTGTTGTACGAATCATGTGTTACGCCTTAAAAACATTTTTGTTCTTAACTGCTACTTCGAAACCTTGAATTCGTTGACTTGATGTTTTGTAACTGGAGTACGAGCCTGGTCGAATAAGACCTTGTTGATAGCGACCTGCTCATCACGTGATGCGTCAGTTTTTAGTTCAGGGAGACCTCAATATACTCTCCCTCCTCTCCTTTTCATATCGAGTATTATGTTTTGTTTTGCTTCTTTTTTCTTCCCCCCTTTAATAAATCGCCAGAGATTCATTCTCTTGTACCAAACGACGCCGACCCACTTAAAACGTTAGCGGTTGACGACGAAGAAGGGAAAGGGAAAGAGAGAGGTGCGCGGATTCCGTTCCAAATCATTCTGCCAAGTCAGCAACTCGCTCGAAAATAAGCTTAGGTCATCTGCCTCATTTCACAATTTCGAAATTGTTCGTAAACGCTATGAAATGACAAAAAGTTATAACGGCAAAAATGAACGCGTAGATTCGGAAAATGGGGTCAGAATACGAGGGTGACGTAGAATTGAAAAAGTCGCAGGTGGCTGTTCTGATGAACGAATTTTCATGAATCATCTCGGAAACAGCCTGAGAACGTGCAAAACAAATAATCTTTAGCGTAGACAGATAATCTTCATCATGACTAACATAAGAGTGCGCCACTTTTTTCGAGAAAATATAATCGTAATATAAAAACGAAAAGTTAATATCTGACTTTCTTGGCACGATTGCTATACTTTCCTTGCCCTTTGGGTAGCGGAAAGTAATCAAGATCCTAAATCGATGAAAATTATCAAAAATTCATACTCTCAACTTTTTTGACACTGTTGTAACTACTTAAGTTTCTATGAAAATACGTCACTGCAGATAAAAATCAGGAATACTTACCTAAAATAAAATTCTGTTGAGGTGCACCGTACAACTTTTCTCAACCACTTGTACCCTCCACTAAAAGCGCTCAAAGTTCCGGAATTTATTGCATTGCGCCCTATTAAAAAATGAACATATATGTTGTTGATGGGGCTCAGGTTATTTTTTGTAGGTTGGTTGGTGTTTACGTCTCCACAGAATCCCTAGAAGGCACTGACTGCTGTTTCTGCTATGATGAGGGGGAAATTGCTTTTACTCGACCTGACTGTAAGATCTTGGAAGGCGAAGGATCTTTGTCTATAAGGGTAGTTTAAAGCCTGTCTGATTCAGAAGAGCTTGATAGAAAGGTGGTTATAGTTATTTAGGAAGGCGTTGCATTGTAAACTAACAAGAGGGCAGCAAATTTTGCGTCAGGCGCTGGAACGATCTGCCTCTTTTATTCCAGTGGTTGTCAATCAAGTCTGTTCAAATGATAATTTTATCAATTTAACTATATTACTGCACGTAAGACCATTGACCAGAGTGCAGCCCTGGTAGGGCAGGAAATTTAGACACTTCTGAAGTAACAATTGGCGTTTATGCAGGAATGCTGAACTATTAAACCGTGGAATGCAGGATTTCAGGTCAGTTCCAAAAACTGTGCGTTAATAGTTTCTTCGAATTGTCTCAGGGTTCATAGGAATGTCGTAACCGATCAGCTCCGAGGAACCGGAACATTCTAGTCTGTTTTAAAGCGGAAAGTGTTAACGCAGTTGAACTGTTTCATTACGTAACTCGTGAATCTCGAAGGAAAAGTGTTACCATCCACAGCATTCGTAACAGCCGCCCGCCTCCCCACCGCTACACTCTTTCGACCCCATAACCTATCGAAAATTAGCAAAAATTGGATTTGTGCTTTGAGAGACGAGAACTAACGGGATTCTCTCTGTGGAAAATAATGGCGATGGGATGGCGAAGGTCCGGGCGGTTGGGGTTAGATAACTGCAGAATAGGACGGAGCCCTTAATTCTTTCTATAACATGTAACCCGTCCCATGTAACTGTTGAGAAGCCGTGAAGGATCCGCAGAGTTGCGATACATACCTGAGGGTTTATCCCAAACTTTTTGCCGTAACAATTTGTTGCATAATGACGCTGGATTCTGAAGCGCGTTGGCGTAAACATTTTGGAACTCTGCGTTACACATACTTCGAGTCAGTGCGGTGCTTATTTGAAACATACCCTTCAATGGGCCATTGTGGAAGGAAAATCTAAGCAAATTTATTTCAACGTATTTTTTAACTTAATATTTTTAACATTTTTAAATTGTACTGTTTCTAATTTTATTCAACATTCTAAACTTTTTTGTCTCCTTCGATACTGAAATATTTTCCAAGTTTTCTTCAGATGTTTACATTCCTAATGCTTCCGAGTCCGAAAAACGACTAATTGTTTTATAGTGAAAAATAGATTGAGTTAGTTGGTAGATCAATACAAATCTCACAATAAAAATCACTTAACGTTTTCAAGTGTTCGTGGGTTTTAGAATTGTTTTGGTGACAATTTTTGTTGTTCGATTCAGTAGTCTAGGTTTAGCAACAAAAGATATGACATAATTATTCACTAGACTGGGGGAATAAAGGATGCAAATTCAGTAAAATCATTATGTCCCCCTCCTGCGTTCTCAGATGATTTTGGAGATCATTTTATTTCCTCGAGAGTTGAACCCCGGAATGTATTTCATTACGCGAAGGTGGCAAATAAGGTAAAATAATTATATTTTCGTTATTGTAAACCTTTGTTCGGTGATTCCTTTCTTGTCCGAACTGCACCAGTGTAGCTGTGCATCTTGCTTCTAGTTGCAATCACAAATGAAAGTGACCTGTCTTGAGAAGCTGCCATCGATAGGTAAGCCGAACGTAGCACTTGGTCACCTAAGAACTCCCATTATATCTCACCCTAATATTATAAAACCGCGTTTAACTTGTTTCCACAACACCGCCAATTGACGGAAACCAGAAATGCCGGTTCTGATCCTTTTCTAACTCTTGACTCTGTCGGTCTATTTTTGTCTGAATTCAACAATATCACTTCCCTGGGGAACAATTATTTTAGAAGCGATGACTGGCAAAATGCGATGACGCATCGCCGCACGTACGATTCTTGTACCAAACTCCTTCGCAAGGACGAACCAAATTTAAAATGTAAAGTGCTGAGAGGGAAAACAAAGAGTGAAGAGTCAATATTTTGCAGCCTTTAATTAGTGGTTATGAGATAAGAGGCCGCCGTGTGATAAGGATAGCTGATACATTCAACTGATTTCAGGTAGAATTCAAGAGGTAATATTTGAAAGCTTCCTCATAGCTCTCCCCGCGTGACAGACACGAGGTTCTCTAGCAATTCTCATTATGAGCAGGTACGGAGTTTGCTGCTGAGACTTGGCCGTGCTGTCCTGCAGTCATACCTTGGCACAAATCAGCTTGTAAGAATCTTGCAAAAAAGTCGAGATTGTACATTAAGTTGGTGATGATAGGTTACCTATACGATGGACGTTTGATAGCGGTTATGAAATAATAAGAAGCTATCAAAAAATCATGTTGACGGGACATGCAATGATCACTCCGACGTAATATAAGGGGTTTCATCTTTCTTTTTTCCACATCTTCAAAACTGCTAATTTATACTTACAAAAATATTAATTTTAATTTTAATGCGTATATTTACAAACCGATGGAACGACTACGTATTGAGTTTTGGGTGGATGGAGGGAAGTAGAAGGGTGTTGCGGCGTCCCAGTTTGTTGGAAGAGGTCGATGCTCCAAAAGTGAAACGAGACGAGTAGCGGCGGGGGCGACCTTGTCTAGAGCTCAGACTTTAGCTGAGAGCTCCGGAGGGGAACACCCTGCAACTGTGTCAAAGACAAACACAACTCGTCAGCCCCACTGCACCCTGACTTGCCCACCAGGATGGAATAGGGTCCGTCGATGTGGCTGGAAACTGAGCGGGTTGGTTGGCACGTAGTGGAAGGCCAGATCTTGCGATTCGATGTTAGAATACAGGAGAAACAAACAAATAGTTGTAGGGAGTTTGCCAAGAATAATGTATAAGAGTAATACGAACGATAATTTATTGCGTTCGTATTCATACATTCTGGACAATGTAAATGCACAAATCATTTGATCAAACTTTGAAATTATGTTTTGCTAATCAGTACCTAACTATTCTTCTCCATCTCTGTGAATGCTGTTTTCAACTTGTCATTACCTATACTTTGTTTTTCATTAATGTTCTTCTGACAGAACATTTCTGTGTTCCTGGTAGAACGGAAATGCCAACCAAAATGTGTTATGAATTGTGTTTTTTAACGCTTTCGCAATTTTCACGAAATCTAATCACTGAATTTGACCAACCTGATAAACGCTGACCTTATGGGCCACCCATATTGAAATCTTTCAAGTCAACGTACCTGTTAAGTGAGTTCGTCGTCCCTAGCTGCAGCTCGCTTTGTATACTCCTAGGAGCGGAAATAACCCAATCACTTTAGTACCTACATTCTCGGGAGCTGTTAGTTGTCCCCTGACAACTCAAGGAGGGCCTCTGTAAGGAACTCTTTAGTTGTACTTCAACTCACAGGGTTCTTCCAAAATTCTTTTCCGTATTCTGATTGAGAAGCCGTCGTCATAATTTTTGGCAACTGCGATTGAAAAGAGTGGAGGAAAGGAAACGTGAGCAAACGCTTTACTTGGCTGTAATTTTCGACGTATTTCCGGGACCCGCGAGACATTAAGGGGAGCATTAAAGTTTTCGTATGTAGGGGACAAGGGACTTGGCAAGAGGTGCTTCTTGGCAAATGCTGTCCCAAACGTAAACAGGGCCTCGCGTTTTTCCGCGTAACACTTCGCAAATCGGTTACTTATTTTTAGTTTCCTTCTCGCGGGTTCGTTTTTAGCGGAACGTGTTCTACGAATATATCCCGCTGCTTCGTTCCAATTGAAACTTCAAAGGCGTGTTTTAGCGACCTCCTCAGGACCAGTGGTTTTAGCGCGGGGTAGGGGATAACCAATGTCTCGGAGCTAAATACTTCGTGAATCCTAAGGCGCGTGTGTACATACTGGCATTCATACTGCCTCTATTCCAGGTAGACGTGGTACCTGAGGGGGATGGGATTAAGTCCTCACGGTAGATAAGCCCCTGGTTCCCAATTTCATTTTGTATGTATGAAACCAATGTTGTATGCCTCTGTGAACTTGACGCGATGAGATGGGGGGGGGGGGTGACCAGTAATATGTCGTCCGTGGTCTTCTAACGCTTCCACAAAGTAATGGCATGTCTCATTTACCTGTTCTTGTTAATCGATCGACAGCCTAACAATCGTGCAGTGATGCCCTGGCCAGGGAGAATACTCGTAGTTGCCATAACTCTTTCTTTCGTGGTTAATTGATTCATCAACTATGAAAGTGTGACACAGTCCTACAGGCTGGATGTGAAATGTCAAGGGATGTTCACAAAACGGAGTGGCCCTCCAGCGAGGGAACCTATTTTGTACTAGCTAAATACAAAATGAGATCTGCAATTTGGCCTTCTGTATTTTCCCAACTGCCTCATACAATTTTCCAACGACAGACGAAGGCCTGCCTCAATTTTACAATGCAATCCACCTCCATAGTTCCTCGACGTCACTACTTTCTTATCTGATCCCTCACTTCGACACCATATAGCTTCACTGTCAGTCCCAATCGAGACCCATAACAATCCCAATCCCACTCAATCTGGCTGTTTATTCATTCTCGTTCTCGCTCTAACGTGTTGCTTTATTTACTCTCTTGAATCTCTAGCCAACCAATGTTTTGCGCACGTGACATTGCTCAATGCACTAATTCATCTCTCTCCCTTGTACCGAGTAGAAGCCCCTGTCCAAACTTCTTTTGTGTAATTAGCTGCCAGAATAACTAGAGTCTGATCTCGCCTCAATGTGTTGGAAAGTGTATTAGCATTGCCGATAGCAAACAAGGTTTGGTTGCAGGTCCCCCTATGCAGGTTTGAGGAGCAACTTGGTATGTGGTGTTTGAGGTAATTCCTGACTGATGAGGTTCAGTATCCTCGGTGTCAGTAGGTGTTTAATGTGAAATGTGTGCAGGACATCGCTCACTGAGGTAGTGTCCGAGCAAGATTCCAGATTCTGAGAGGCGGGGAAGTAATCAGCGGAGCACATACTGCGTACTTGGTAGGGGGGGGGGGTTATGACGCGCCTTAGAGTGCTTGATAGTCTTTTGCTGCTGACAGGAGGTCGTGGGCGCAGATCTGAACGATGCCCTGCGCTTGTAGGAACAAACAGCTCTGCTCTGCGACCTGTGTGTGGGGGGGGGGGCGAGAGGGCATGAAGAAAGCTCTCTAGGGCACCCCCCATCTGATTGTTGGGTTAGTTGGTAGAGCAATAAAAGTTAAAAGTACGTAGGGCTGAGAAACAAGGATATTTATATCTACTGCTGCCTTCGGACGTTTCGAGGATCGTTGTGATCTCGTAAGCCCGTGACTCTTGTCGATTGCGCGTTGGTACCTACGTCACCATACATTAGCGTCTCTCCCTCCTCCATTTTAGGCCGCGTTCAGTTTAATACCTCTCTTTGATGCCCCTCCGGTGTTATTATCCAATTCAAACCGCTGGCTTGAAATAACAGCGATAACGAGTGAGTTCATTCCCCAGCTGACCCACTTTGTTTGGGATTATAAGGAAATCTCGTTACAACGTAAATCGCTGGTTGTGTAAAACGGCATTTATGAAATGACGTCAGGGTCGGAGTAAAAGTTGTGTGATTTCTCCTAGTTTTTCAGTACTTGATCCTTGTCCCATCACTGGCGTTGGCCAGGCTCTCTTAATATGTTGGTTTCCCCGCGAAAGGTCACGTAACCGGTTGCTTTGCTGTGAGATCGAGGGCGAAATGGGCGGCATCGACTTTTGGCTCGATTCTCTTCCACGTCCCGCAGGAGGAAGGCGGCATGTCGCCGGTCACGTATCTCTGCCTCTCCTTGTCGATATTATTCCTTTTCAATGCCGTCTATTCAAAATAGTTGCGTCCTTGTCGGAGCATTTCCGATTCATCTTTACCGATGAAGCGCTACAATGTCGACTGACGAACCACTCATTAGGGGGATGCTGTTGGATTCGACTCGCGTTGTTAGTGAATTATATCGGAAAATGCTGTGGAATCGTTCAGAAAAAGGTTGAGCCAAAGTACGTCTTTGAGCTAAAATACACTTTCTATTTGCTTTGTGTGGAGGAGGAGGAGGGAGGGAGGGGGTACACAAATATAGCTGAGAGAAACAAATTAAAAGGGGGCAACTGTAGAACGTTTCGCTTTCAGTTATTCCGGTGACGTCAGTAGTTGTCTCTGCCGTAATTTTGGAAAAATGCTAACTAGTTTCTCAGTTTTCTTGTTTAAGAAAATGAAGATTAATTGCATTTTAATTGAAACTATTCGTTTTCTATTTGTTTCTGTACATATAACATTAACAACAATAATAATATCCAGAAACAATCCGCCAGTGGGCGATATATTCCTGTTCTGTATTTTTACTTTCCTTGGCCTTGGTAATATTTGTTGCTTGTACGTGCCGGGGTGGTTTTCCCTCGATTAGTCATGCGAATCCAGCGTACCGCTCACCTGGTAACTTTTTGCTTTCTCTAATTTCTTGTGTCTTGAGTGAAACCCGTAATTTATGAAGAAAAAGGTCGTTATTCCCAGTAAGCATTCAAAATTCGGTGCCGTGCGGTCCCCGACCCGCTATTTCAGCCTGCCTCCTCTTGATAGGACGCTCTGAATAGGAAAACATCGGACTGTGGGTCCCCTGTCAACGCGTCGACGCCACAAAGAAGGGAAGGACGTCGCTTTCTTGTGCTTGAACTTCATTAATTCCCCCGAATAAGACCTGAACCGTGGATACTTGCCCATTTGAGACGGCCCACATCGAGCCATAAATTTCCTTTTTACATCTAAGAGAGTAAAAATTGGTAAAGTGGTTGGTGATGCTACAAACTATAGCGAATGGTGTGTTGGTAGATGTACGTTAACAGGCAACTGAAATCACTGCAGTTTTAATTCTCGACGTCTTCTGTTTATTTTCGTAGCTCGAGTCTATAGTTCAAACTGTCGTGGCCTTTAAATGAATAAATAACGTTTCATGCTTCGAAGTTCCGTTAGAGATGAACATTTCGATAGGAACGAAGAGAGAATGACCGTATTTAGATTTCGGATGAGATATCGGTTCGTAGAGCCTTCAAAGGGTTCCAGAGCTACCAGGATCTAATTACCTTCGAATGGGAGCAGGCAAATAAGATCGACAATAGATATTGTGCCAAACATCCCAACAAAATGCCCGAACCGATCTCATTATCCCAATTCACCGCTGCGCACGAAGGCTCGAAGACCCCTGTTGTTTCAGTTGACGCTGGGGAAAACCCGAATAGAATGCAAACACACATTTAAATGTCTAAAAAAATGTTGAGCCGCCGCGGGGAAATACGAGACTGTGCATACACACAATCTATAATTAGACTTCATGATTCAAGTAGGCCATCAAATTAAAGTTGCATCGGCTCAGTGGTTTATAACTCTTATCAGTTTCTCTAATCTGTGGTGGTAGTTCCGGAATTTATTGGTTTGCCCCTAATTATGCGCCGGACTTAATTGAGCGCTCAGCGCGTTAACACTGTCGCACAAAAACTTCTTTCTTTTTTTTTTGGACGCCAAGTACGATGCCGCCGTTAGTTTTCTCTGTACACGTCAACATTGCTCGCTTTTATGTCAATTGGCGGCACCAGATATTTTATTTTCCCTAGCCTAACAACATTAGAAAAAAAATTATTTAATCAGACGATAAAAATGTTTTTATTGGCACGGAATGCCATTAACCGTCACTTACTCGCCCAAAATCGACAGGAAAAGAGGTCACGAAATGTCAGACCGCCTTATATCGTAGCTACTAGACTTTGGCGGTTTCAAAATCGACTGGAAATGACGTCAAATACGTAAGAAGAGCGACCTTCCTCTTGAGGAAGAGTTGAAAAGTGTGTGGCAAGGAAATCATTGGGAGAGTCTGGTGACCAGAAAGTCAGCTATAGAGCAGAAACTACTAATTCCAAAGAACATGATACAAATGAACGGTAGTGTGCAATTTTCAGTAGTGGAAAGGGGAGTAGTGGAGTGTCACAATAAATTATATCATACTTTTCAAAAGGAAACGAAATAGTTATTACTTTCTGCAACCCGAAGAGTAGAAAAGTGTAAGAATCACTCGAAACAAGTTGGTTTTCTTCTGATCCTTACGTTTTGAGACGTACTGAATAGACAAATATCTGGTACGACGCACCACACTACTTTCCATGGCCTCGTGTGAAGTCAGCGATTCTCTAGACTCTAGCAATCAAATCTGTTTTTAATTGTGTTTATAACCAAGTTCTACATGACTGTAGGAGTCGCTTATGGTTTTGGAATTTATTGTGCTGCTCCTGCTTGAGCCACGACCATTATTGAGGAATCGCTTTGCATGTGATTTAAGGTACTGTGTACGTGCTTTTTGTAAGAAGGATTCCGTTCACTGGTTTGGAATAATTGGGTAAAAACTTATAACTTCCGCACTTAACGGTGCTCACTGGCCATAGGGAAAGTAATTGTTCCCCAAAACACCTTTCTATCTCAACCCTTTTGTTTGTGCGTGTGGAAAGCCCAGCACTTGAGTTATTTCCAAGTGACAACAGATTTCGGGACATTCCCAATTATCTTTTCCCACCCCTCAATTTTAGATTCCTCTCCACAACACACAGATCCTCCCAACAGTCAGTCATCCAGCAGCACTCGTGAACCACAGTCATCTCCCAGTTTTCCCAACGATTTGTTTCTCAACTCGGGCTACTCATAACTCAACTCTATCTCTCTCTCTGTCTCCCTCGCTCCACTTAGTGTCTAACAACCAGTTTCACATGTATTGAGAGTCCCTTGTTCGCGTTTATATACTCACACTCAAACTAATAACGCTATTTTGTCAAGTATAATGCAGTTCTCTCGCACGCTCACCACGTCCGTTTATTTCTCAGTTTCAAACTCCCCCAACAGTTAGTAAGTGAAATGACAGAGACCTTTGGAATCAAAAACCACAGGTACAGAAGAAGCTTATATGGAGGCCTGGATTCGCCTGAGTCTGCATTAAATCATGTTACTTGGGTAACATAATGCTATGTTGGTTTGGATTGACAAAAGGGGGAAATCATGACCTGTACCAGGACAACCGACAGTAGAATCGTATTCAGCGCCCACAAAAGCATAGGAACCCCCGGCTGGGGCCCTTCATCCCAGTATATACGTTTCCCGCAATTTACCATCCCTGAGCACTGGAAAAATGGGGAATACGGACGTATACAGGGAAAACAGACTGCGGCATCGTAAATAGAGCCCCAAAAACAGTTTTTCGCGATTTTTTTGAGAAGGTTGGTGTTAACTGTTCTGGAACGGGGGTAATGAGCCAGGCCAGTATTGGCCTACCAACTTGTTGGTGCGAAGGAGGGGGTACAGGTCATTTATGTCGTGCCCAGGCCTGATGGACTCACCACATGATTAAATCCTGGCACCCAGAGGTGCGCTCAGGATATAACGTCGTGCCCCTAAGGGGAGGGGGAGGGTGCACGGAGGGCTGACAAGTGTGGGTTGGCCACAGCAGGGGGAGACCATGTCTTGAGCTGGCGCCACCCACGTGTGGGCAACAATGGCGAATCTATGCCTGGCTGGTCCACTGGTGGCTATTGCGGCTACACTCAGGGGATGGGGGATACATCATTGAAGAGGGAGCAGGCAAAAAAGATGTACGTTCCCCCACATGGGTGAAGGTCGAATGTGCGGCATCTGAAGTAGAACAGGCGCTAGTTGAATGCTCCGTGCCCGAAAAGTAGTTGGACTGCTGGAAAAGAGGGTTGTCATCCCTCCATTTCCAGGCGTCCCCACACGGAGGGAGTCTGTATCCCACCTCACCTGCCACAGGTCGAGGGTCGCCTGCACTCGGTGGAGACCTTGAGCCGAAGCGTGGGCACCAGTGTGTCCACACCGGATGGCAGTCCACAGGAATTGCCCACTGCCAATCGTGATCCTCCAGAGAGCTGCTGCATATAGTGCGATGGCAGGAAAACCGTGGGGTGTTATAGGCAGCGGGGATGCCATCCACTTGGTTCCACACAGGGACCTAACTTGACCTGTGCGGTTGGAGCACTTGGCGTGGAGAAGGTCAGGTGCTGGGTAGGGCTGCTTCTGGTAGGAAAAATGGTGCCTAGGTACTTGGCATTTATCCCAGGGTTCACGCTCATTCTGGGGGCGAGCTCCAGCCGATGGCGGGAGGGGGCAGGGAAATATTTGAGCGGAGAACCCCAATTCCCCCATTTCCGACGAGAACTGCTTATTACCTTACTTCCAATCCTTCAGAAAATAACGAACAAAACAATACAATGAAGAACTCACTCATGCGGTTCAACCGTTCTTCATACAGACCATTCAACTTTATGTTTTGTTCGAATACTATACGTGCCTTACGCTTTTGGTTGCGAAAAGATAGCACTGGAAGTATCGTGCGTGCGACCTCGATGGGGACATTAAGAGGAGTGGGGCGATGCGAATTCTGTTCGTAAATACCTAATTAATAATTTGTTCCCCACTGCTCGAGGACATTGGAGGGCTGTAGTTGTTCCCCTCGTTCGCTGCTCGGTTTTCTTATTTCCTCAATAAAATAGCTGGACGAAAACATCAAAAGTCGAAATGGACCCGAGGAAGGACGCTCTCGATCCGGATGAGGTCTTTGACAGGAGACGTAGGACTCGACTGCCTTTTTCTTCGGTTTTTGCTCAGTTCGGCTTAAAAATGCAAATGATCGAGTCAAACTCTCGAATTTTACAATTTATACTTGACCTATAAGGATGTGGTTAGGAGGGGGTAGGTGGTTGACTAGGGGGGAGGGGGGGGGCTTAGTTGCTTCTCGCCTTATACCCACCCGTCAAATCCCTCTCAATCCCTCGATAATTCCATCTTTTACGTCAAATTCCGCGATAATGAACAGGTTTATCTTTTGGCGAACACCTTGAATCTGGTTCTCCTGGTGGAGTTTGAGTGGTTGAGAGCGTCCTTCGTCAGAAATATACGAAATTACAAAGAGCGTTTGGGCGTTTAAAGCGACCTAATTTTCAAAGTATTTGTACCTCCGCTTACCGAATCGAGGCATCAAGGTTTTCGTTTAGCACCACGCGCTTTCAGTGATTTTAATTTCTTCTGATTTCACGGGTCTTCTTGAACATTTACTAAGTTGAGACCTTCACTGACAATTTCATTGTCAATTTTTGAGACTGTTGACATGGGTTTTTGGCTCGACAATGTGATGAGATGAGGGGGGGGGGGTGCTAATTGTGTGCATAAACCGTGTTTTTATTCATTTCTAATCATAATCACCTAACTTTCAGCTTTTGACAAATGCAAGTTCGTTGTACTGATCTCCATTTTATGAAAATGCTTCTGAACGCATTGAACCATCCGATTCATTAGGTTAAAAGTGGGAATGAGCCGATGTCGTTTGTTTCAGCCATCTGTGCCGAGTTACCGACTGCATTGTTTTGCTTAAATTGCTGTTCCCTGATCGACTGTCCCGCTCTTCTTCAATTATTTGTTACTGTTCGACGCAAAACGCCGAATCAGTATCAGTTTTTTTCACCTCAGAGTTCCCGCACCTGCCCTAACGGGGGACTCTGTGGCCCTTAAAGGCAAAGTCATTGTTTCCCATTGACCTTTGTACCTGCAGAAATTCCATCTCTGCGGTTATTCCCAAAGGCAATGGATTTCCCCAAAGTGGGTTTTCCCTCTTCTCAATTTCAGATTCCTCTCCCCAACAGACAGCTCCTCCCAAATTCTTTCACCTACGAACTCTCACGGAAGTCACTCTTGTCTCCCTGTGCTCACTCAGACACTTTCCTCTATCTATTCTCTGCCCTTACAGTTATTATAGTTACGCATATTACGAGTCGTCCTCTTGTGTTGACCTTTTGTACACAAACTCTACTCCCTTCATTGCACTTATTACAATCCTCCTTTCGCTCAACGTTGATATTTCTCACCCCTTGAAGGAAAAACCAAACCCACTGAAGAACTTACGCATTTCAAGGCATGGGAATTCCTAATCTGCAATGTCCGTTCGCAAATGCCTTTAACGCGGTCTAAAAAATTCGTTATTTCGCCCAAAATTTCCATTTAAGATCTGGTTGTCCCAACCTACTCGCCAACCCGATCGAATGAAATCCGTGGTTGTTATGGGCAAAAAACGGTTTAAAAAATTAGCCAGGAACGAAATTTAAGTTTTACTGCAATGATTTCGTGTTTGGTAGAATGACCCGAACACTGTTTTATTTAACTTATGTTCTCTAAACGTAAATATGAGCTTGAGTTGAAATTGTTTTAGAGCAAAGGCGGGACAATGGTCGCACCATCCTTTCTTGTCACTTTCCTGCACACACAGGCAGTAAACAATAGCGTAAAAAAGGATGGTTAGTTTTCATTAGGATTTGAGGAGTTCCGAATCGAAACAGTACCTTTCTTTTCTTTACTCTTTTTCTACCCAAAAGATTTTTGTACCCCCCGTCCCCCCTCACCACCCCTACCACACACACACACACACACACACACACACACACACACACACACACACACACACACACACACACTTTAACAATCCGATTTGACGAAAGCCATGGTCGTGATGGACAAAAAATGATTTATAAATAATTGAAAAACGAATCTTGTCGTGTTCGGTATCATTTCCGGGTCATTTTTGGAGGCGGTGTCGAACAGGATGGATTTCAGAGGTGCAACGAAATTGCAGTAAAAATAGTGAGGCGAATTCTACTGTTTGGAGGAACTTACGGGATTATATAGCGCAAGTTATATTTTTCTCCTCGGCCTGCGCTCATTTCCCTCACTGCTACCAGTTTCAGTTCAACCACCTGTCAGTTCCGGGGTTGTGTAATAATTTGCTACGGCTTTACTTTCCATATCGACTGATGACCAATTTTGAGTTTTCTCCAAATCTCTGAAGTTGAAAAACGTAATTGTAGAAAATGGTTTGTGAACGCTATTATGAAAGAACGGATAAGCTAATTTGGCTCAAATTTCATACTTAGTCAGCATATAAGAGTAAGGAAAGTAATGTCGGCGTTTTGTTAAGCTTATTTCTCATTTAATCCCCAAGTTGTGCTACCCCTTGACTGCTGGATTAGGAATTGAGTAGCATCGCGAAGTTATTATCTCCCGCCGAACTGTCGCCGTTTCTCGAGGCCGGTTATTTCAATTCCTTCTTGACGCAGTTGAGAAATTTCAAGGAAGACAAAACAAACAACAAAAAAAGCGGCGATAATTAAACCGGCATTTCAAGGGAACCGAACAAAAGTGAAGTTTGCGAGCGGTAAAAGGCGCGATTAGCGGTAAACTATATTAATAATCGGTCGACTTCTACGGTAAATTGTGCGTCAGATCGGAACACGTTTTGTCGCCACGTTTAATTGCGATGGAAATGAATTATGGTGGGGGGGGAGCACAGTAAACAACGTAATTCGTAATAAGCGGCTGTGGGGTGTTGTCTGGTTTTAGGCTCGGGTTGTTGCGGCGATTGTTGGTGGTGTGGTCCGTGGCGGGGGGGGGGGGGATGTTGTTAATCTGCCGGTCGGACGAGACGAAGGGGCCGCGTTTCAAGGTCGATGCGCAGTTTCGAGCGCTTCGCCGCGTCGAGTTTCGGGAGTGTTGGGTTGTGTATGGGAGCCGGGGTGGGGGGGGGGGAGGCTCGCCTCGTCCGATTGTTGTTTTCGTTCCCCTAAAACGAGCTCCGCGGTCCAAAATAAGAAATTAACGACGCGAAGTTGCGCGGCGAATTCGATTCAAAACTTAAAAGTGCGAAGCATCATTGAACTTTCACCGATTTTCGCGTGAATTACTTAATAAATTAACCTCCTTTGACGCAAAATTCGATCCCAAACATTCCTCGCCCGCTCGCCTAATATTATTGTTCTAAAAAAACAAAACAAAAAACTATACCGTCAAATTCTCAACCACGGAAAACGGCGAGAGCAGCACAACAAATTAAAGTTTTTTACGTATTAACTCCGCTCAAATGTTATTAGAATCATCAGAAAAATTCAGTTGGTACCAAAGTACGTATACGACGTGTAATAACGCTCATGAGATACGTAG
This sequence comes from Pachypeltis micranthus, assembly GCA_020466155.1. Classification (NCBI taxonomy): domain Eukaryota; kingdom Metazoa; phylum Arthropoda; class Insecta; order Hemiptera; family Miridae; genus Pachypeltis; species Pachypeltis micranthus. The sequence goes on along the minus strand of CM035770.1, from coordinate 47,133,654 downwards.
GAGCTATTCAAGAAATTCCGTAATGTTAACCACTACCGTTTCACTTACCACCCATTTCTAAAAGTTTTTATCCCTGTCCAAAAACGTCGTGTGTACAGGATTCGTGTGTAATTGTCTGTCAGGACATGAGCACCAGCAGCACAATTAATTTTGGAACTGAAAGTTCTGCCACCGTGAACTGGTGTTTATGTACTTCAAATGAACTGAATACATTTATGTTTATGTTATGTAATCGGCTGAAAAACGATTTTTTAGTTTTTATCATGATTGTTACGTTTTAAGGTTTACTGAGTACGAAAAACGCTATTTGGGAAAATTGTTTGTGTTGCATTCTTGTTACTGACTGTGACTTACTCGTCGAAATTGATCTAACGTTGTAACTCAAATTTAGTGGAAATAGACAATCGTCCTTTCTCCGTTTTATTATTGAAATGGGTTTCCAAACTTCGTCTCGAGTGATTTAGTTCGAATGCGGACCTTCTCAGAATAGTCATGTTGACATACATACGAGACAGCAAACGCCCGAGGCTGTTGGAGGGGGTGGGGGGTGCCTAGCTTTTCAAACCTCCACCTCCCTCTGCCAACACTATCGTTGAAAATGATGAGGGATGTGCCAGCGTAACCACGACCACCACGAATCCAATACTAGGACGTCTCAGCTAGTGACGCAGCCTGACGGTGTGAGAGACGACTCTAGCAGTTTAAGAACCTGAATGAGTCCTCAAGTATGGGAAGCAGCAGCTTCTTTCCACTCGTGAGTTCTAGGAATCGGAGTGGCCCCTGAGCTCCACATGGGGAAATGGTTTTTTATGCTCCTGCTGCCACCTGAACTGCGATCCCTTATACGTTATCCCGACCAGCCAAAATACGCCCCCTCCCCCGAAATACATTAACCTTACATACAATAAACACACTCTCGCCCATCCACACTATTATGCGACCCAGGGACGGACGACTGGATATTCGGCTACCCCTGTCACCTGGAACTAACTAACCTGCCCCTACTACTTCATACAGAACTCATACATATAATAAATACTTTGAGCCCTTTGACCCCATGTTCAGGGGTGCGCTAGTCGATTGTCGATACCTAACCTACTGATTTATACCTAACGCTATACCCTGCGCGCCATTCCTCCTACCGCTAACACCTCCGTACCTGCAAACACCATTCGTACCAGCATCTAAAAACAGCTAGAAAACTATACTAAACACGACGTAATTGCATTAAAACGTTTTTTGTTAATTTTCTAACTCATTTTTTGCCCATAACTACCATGAATTTTGTCCTATCGAATTCCCGATCAGGAGGGCACAACTAGACACCAAAAGGGATTTTGTACGAAAATATCTGGTGCGTGGCAACACACAACTTTCCGCCACCCCCGTAATTTCGAACACCACCTAAATAGGCGGGCGCTATATCTTCGTTCAACGCATTTTTACAGGAACATTTATGCAGAACAAAATGTACAGACTAGTTTGCTGTGAGTACTCCAAATGTTTGATCGAAATCGTTAGAGCCGTTTTTGAGAAAATTGGAATTCCGATAAATTAATATTCGACAAATCTCCTTTTCTGAGTTAACTTGGCTTATATCTCCGTTCAACATATATATACAGAAATAATTATACAGAACGAAATGTTGGTATGGGTGACTAAAAGACACTCCATTAGGATTTATCACATCTGGTGAAGAAGTTACCCTGGAATTAACGGAAATGTTCGAAACAACGTTATTTTCGACACATTTTGATTTTTATCTCTGTTCAATGGACCGTCACAGGAACATTTATTGAGAGGAATATGTAGGTATCAACTATTTGAACACATCCTGTGAGTTTGCTGAAAATCGCTGAAGCCGTTTGGCCAAAAAGCGTAAAAAACCTATTTTTGCTTCATGGGCCTATATCTGCGTTCACCGTATTTTCATGGAGATTTGTATGGAGAAGAAAAGTTAGGTATTGATTAGTAGAAGATAATTTGAAATTTTAATCAAAATCGTTAGAGCCGTTTTCGAGAAAAATGCGAAAACCCTAGTTTTTGGTACATTTTCGTCCCCCCACCCTCCTTCCCATCGACCGTAATCGTCCATAACCTTATTTTGGTGTCTACAAAAAATAACCAACAAAACAAAAAAAGAACCAGTTCAAACGGATGAGCCGTTCTCCCGAAAATCGAACTACAGACACACACACATACACTCGGACCACGCGCCGAAATTCGGTTTTTTAGACTCAGTAGGCCTCAAAACGTAAAGATCTGAAGAAAACCCAATTTTTTTTTTTTTACCCGATTACTATACTTTCCTTCCCTTCGGGTAGCGGAAAGTAAAAAACGGATTTCTTTGTAGCACACGTTAAAGGCAAAATATGGTCTGGACGGCGGACGGACATTGCAAAGTTTGAATCCTGATGCCTTGAAAAAACGTAAGGTATCTAATTTTGTGTGAAGGGGGGTGGGGGTGCACAACCCCCCCCCCCCCCGAAAACGTAGGTGTATTATTCAGAATGAATAATGAATCACAAATGTTGCTTGAAAAAAAGAGATTCGTCGATCATTAAATGATCCGATTTTCTCAAGATCCGCTCCTTGTGTGTAAGTATGGAGTTTAATGATCAACCCCCGTTCTGGCTTAATCCCTTCGTTGAAATGTCATTTTGTCCATGTCCTTCCACTGCTGGCTTGTCTGTTATTGTTGGTGTTGGCTCTTCTGTATTGTCTCCTCTGCTTTTCACCACGTAGTGTTCCATATTGTTGAATGGCGCTATCCAATAAATAAATAAGTTGACCTAGATGTCATCGAGGTTGTCGTTTTCAGATCCCGTCATTTCCCTGTTCCTCACCCACTCGTTAAGTGCAGCGCGTCATTCCGCACTCAAATTGGAAATCCGACGCGTTGCCAGAAATTTCCTTCAAACGCGCCATATCACGCGCGTCATCAAAAATCCCGTGTTTCAATTTGTTTTTCACGCGATACGTCAAAATTCGCGTTATTTGAGTCGACCATAATCATCGGGTCATCGGTAGTACGCGCTCTCGAGGGCAGCTATCGGCTGATATTTTAGATTCCGACCAAAACGCCCAATTCGGCAATTTTTGATACTGCGGCGTCAAGAGTTTCGCATTCGTTTGCATTTTGTTCAATTGGGTCATTCCGAACGATAGGAGCGCAGAATTTGACCCGATGAGGTCGTTATACTTTTGGAGCAGAATGTGAAATATAAATAACGTTCGTGTGGAACTCAATTCGGGTCATCACTCAACTATTTTTTCAATTGTGGGGACCAGAACACGAACGTCTTGGCGTTTCTCCTAAATGGTGAGGATTCACTGAACGTGAAAACCGTCAGTTGGGGATTTCTTGTTTCTCAGCAGTCGGCCCGAGCCTCACATAACAAGATGAAAAGTCAACAAAATCGCCAGGCACAGGCACATTGCCCTTGGCCTTGGAGAGGGTTCCTAACTTGGCGGCGTTGACCCCTCTCCTGCCAACACCACACCAGTTCTCTTGGGGGATTTCCACCGAAACCACCTCCCGTGGTACCCATTTTATTTGACTGCGACTTGACCAGCCTACAGCACCTTCACTTTATCTCCATGGTGATTTTGGGGACTAGATTGCCCATGTCATTCCCGTTGGGAAGGTTGTCAAGCCGCCATGATCCCAGCCTGATCTGCATCGGACGCCCTCGATCACGACCCATTCCACCCACTCTAACCCTCTACTAACCCACTCAGACAATAAATACATCCAACCCTTAAATACATACACACCTGCAGTCCAGAGATGGCTGTTAGGGTAGATGAGGGTAGGCCCTAGGGGGGATGAATATCGAGTAGTTCGCCCCTGGACCTTCGGGAATGTGTGTATGTATTTAACGGCTGAATGTATTTATTGTCTGAGTGTGTTAGTAGGTTACAGTGAGTGTGGTGGGTCGTGGTGGAGGACGGCCAAATAAATATCTAGTAGTCAGCCTCGGCACATTGAATAGGGGATCGCAGTTCAGGCAGGGATCAAAGATGGCCTGACACTCTTCTCCACAGGAATGACAGGGGTCCAGTCCCTGGAAACCCCATGGAGATAAAGCGTAGTGCCCGTAGAACGCCTTTTGGTAATTCCAGCACAAGGGCCTGCCACCCATAGGCTCATAGGTCTATAGGCTGCTCAAGGTGCAGCCAATAGAATGGGTACCACGGGGCCTTCTGCCAGTGGCTGGCAGCGTGGAGTCCTTTTAGGGCGTGACAGTGACGTCCATGAAGCCATGGGTTTGGCTTCATGGGGGCAGTGGTTTCGCTGGAAATTCCCCTCGAGCGCTGTTTGCTGCTGGTTGGAGTGGGGTTGAGGCTACGAAGCTAGGTACCCTCTCTAAGGCCACAGGCGTATGCCCAGCACAAATGCCTACAGGCGCTTACCGGCCCGGCGCCTGGAATGTTTCGTCATGTTTCGTGTGAATTACTAGTATTTTTCGATGCTGAATCGGATGGGATGGGTCTCGGAGGTGTGAGACATGGTCAAGTTATTCATGAGAATAATAAAACCATTATGTAATAATTTGCAAGGTTTTGATTTTGGAAACGCCAACTTTTTTACTTTCCTTGGCTCTACAAAGTAGAAAGGAAAGTTATGTAATCGGCTGAAAAATTTTTTTTGAGTTTTCTTCAGATCTTCACGTTTCAAACCCTCTGAGTCCGAAAAACACTATTTGGGAAAATGGTCTGTGTGTGTGTCTGTGAACGATTTTTAGAGAGAACCACTGTACCAAATCCACTCAAACTTCATATCTCGCCCGCAGGTTACCATGGAACGCCAAAATAAGGGTATGAACAAAATCAACCGCAAGTTATCATAGTGATCAAAACACCAAATATTTTTTTTCTCAAAAACGGCTCTAACGATTTTGATTAAATTGTTTATATTGATAGCTCTCAATAAGGTCATTATAGCATAAAATTCCCATTTGTGGGAAAATGACGAGAGCAGCACAATAATTTATAAACATTTTCGACGAAATCGATTTTAGCGCGGTTTTTAGAGAAAACAACCGTACCAAATCAGCGGAAACTTGATGTCTATCCTACGGGTTACTATGGGACGCGAAAATGAGAGTATGGGCAAAATCCACCGAAAGTTAACTATATTTATCATAGTGATCAAAACACTAAATTATTTTTCTCAACAACGGCTCTAACGATTTTGATCAAATTTTTCATGATGATAGCTCTCAATAAGGCCAAAATTGGGAAAATGACGAAAGCAGCACAATAAATTATCAAACTTTTCGACGAATAGCGTTTTTAGCGCTATTTTTTTCTTATAACCTCCGCTGGAATGTTAGTAGAATGTTAAAAAAAACTTATATAGTAGTCCAATCCAATACTTATATGGTGAGTGTTTAAAAACGCTCATGAGATACATGGGGCTCACTCCAGAAATTCCTGAATTTCAACTACTGTCGTTTCGCTTACTACAGTTCCAACAGTTATTACCCAATAGCTCTGTAAAAGTAGTTACTATCCTTCTTCAAAAAATTTGTGTTTACAGCCTCATTAATTATCTCTGTACCAATTGCTCAATAAAGGTCCTGGAATGAGTACGAGCCAATAAATTCCAGAACTGTAGGCGCTACCGTTTCCTGCTGCTATGACGTGTTGTTTGACCAAGTTCAAAGGCCATGTACAAAGTGAATTGACGTAGAGCTAAGGAAAGTTGTGTGTTACAACGCACCAGATATTTCCTTATCAACTCCGCTGAAGTGTTACTAGAATTTTCAAAAAAGTTGGTGTGGTAGTCCAATCCAATGCCTATAGGGCGAGTTTTTAAAAACTAAGATACATGGGGGCCACTCCATAAATTCCGGAATTTCAACTACCGCCGTTTCGCTTACCACCACTTGTTTAATTATTTACCCGATAACTCAGGAAAAGTGATTATTATCCTCTTCAAAAAAATCGTGTTCACAGCCTCATTAATTCTCTGTGTAGCAATTGCTCAATAATGGTCCCGGAATTTGTACGAGTAGCACGATAAATTTCGAAACTGTAAGTGCTACCGCTTTCTGCCACCGTGAAGTGATGTTTGACTGAGTTCAAATGAATTGAGTAAGTAGAAAGAGCCATGATCACAAGTGAATTGACGTAGAGCTCAGGAAAGTTGTGTGTTGCTACGCACCATATATTTTTGTCTGTTGAAGGGCATGACCAGGGGAACAACAATCCCCCGAAACGTCGCCAATGAACATTTATCATAGATTGAACCCCAACAAATATATCGATGTTCATAAATTAAACAAAATATCTGGTGCGTAGCAACACACAACTTTCCGCCACCCCTTTAAGTTCGAACACCACCTACATAGGCGGGCGCTATATCTTCGTTCAACGCATTTTTACAGGAACATTTATGCAGAACAAAATGTAGGAACCAGTTAGCTGAGAGTACTCCGAAAGTTGGATCGAAATCGTTAGAGCCGTTTTTGAGAAAATTGGAAAACCAATAAATTTATATTCGACAAATCTCCTTTTCTGAGTTAACTTGGCTTATATCTCCGTTCAACATATATATACAGAAATAATTATACAGAACGAAATGTTGGTATGGGTGACTAGAAGACACTCCATTAAGATTTATCACATCTGGTGGAGAAGTTACCCTGGAATTTACGGAAATGTTCGAAAAAACGTTATTTTTGACACATTTCGATTTTTATCTCTGTTCAGTGGACCGTCACAGGAACATTTATTGAAAAGAATATGGAGGTATTAACTATTTGAAAACATCCTGTGAGTTTGGTGGGTTCACCGTATTTTCATGGAGATATGTATGGAGAAGAAAAGTTAGATATTGATCAGTAGAAGATAATGTGCAAGTTTAATCAAAATCGTTAGAGCCGTTTTCAAGAAAAATGCGAAAAACCCTAGTTTTTGGTACATTTTCGTCCCCCCCCCTTCCCATCGGCCGAAATCGTCCACAACCTTATTTTGGTGTCTACAAAAAATACCGAACAAAACAAAAAAAGAACCAGCTCAATCGGATCAGCCGTTCTCCCGCAAATCGAACTACAGACACACACACATACACACGGACCACGCGCCGAAATTAGGTTTTTTAGACTCAGTAGGCCTCAAAACGTAAAGATCTGAAGAAAACCCAAATTTTTTTTTGGGCCGATTACTATACTTTCCTTCCCTTCGGGTAGCGGAAAGTAAAAAGAGCGTTAGAACTAGACGGCTATTACTTTATTATTACTTTCCGCTACCCGAAGGGAAGGAAAGTATAGTAATCGGCCCAAAAAAAAATTTGGGTTTTCTTCAGATCTTTACGTTTTGAGGCCTACTGAGTCTAAAAAACCTAATTTCGGCGCGTGGTCCGTGTGTGTCTGTAGTTCGATTTGCGGGAGAACGGCTGATCCGATTGAGCTGGTTCTTTTTTTGTTTTGTTTGTTATTTTTTGTAGACACCAAAATAAGGTTATGGACGATTTCGACCGATGGGAAGGGGGTGGGGGGACGAAAATGTACCAAAAACTAGGGGTTTTCGCATTTTTCTCAAAAACGGCTCTAACGATTTTGATTAAACTTTCAAATTATCTTCTACTGATCAATATCTAACTTTTCTTCTCCATACATATCTCCATGAAAATACGGTGAACGGAGATATAGGCCTATGAACCAAAAATAGGTTTTTTACACTTTTTGGCAAAACGGCTTCAACGATTATCACCAAACTTTCAAGATGTATCCAAATAGTTAATAACTACATATTGTTCTTAATAAATGTTCCTCTGACAGTCCATTGAACAGAGATAAAAATCAAAATGTGTCGAAAATAACGTTTTTTCGAACATTTCCGTAAATTCCAGGGTAACTTCTTCACCAGATCTGATAAATTCTAATGGAGTTTCTTTTAGTCACCCATACCAACATTTCGTTCTCCATAATTATTTCTGTATATATATGTTGAACGGAGACATGAGCCAAGTTAACTCAGAAAAGGAGATTTTTCGAATATTAATTTATTGGTTTTCCGATTTTCTCGAAAACGGCTCTAACAATTTCGATCAAACTTTCGGAGTACTCTCAGCTAACTAGTACGTACATTTTGTTCTTCATAAATGTTCCTGTAAAAATGCGTTGAACGAAGATATAGCGCCCGCCTATGTAGGTGGTGTTCGAAATTACGGGGGTGGCGGAAAGTTGTGTGTAGCTACGCACCAGATATTTTTTCTATAGGCAGCAGCAGAACCATCTAGCTTATCAGAATTGAAACTATCCATGACAGCTCTCTTCCACCATCAGTTCCTAACATTCTGTATTTTGTGTGGAACTCTCCCTTCCTCTATCCCCACTTGACCCTTCCTCTCTTCTAACGTTCTTGAATGAAATAAACTCTTAGTTGACCCAGTCCTTCAAAGTTCCCGCGCCTTCCTTACAGGGTGGTTGCTGTGCTCAATTGAAACTGCAGTTCGCCGAATTCGCGCATTTGCCAGGAAAGTGCCACTCGTCAATACGTACAAATGACGTTGTTAAAGTGTTAAAATGCAAAACCCGGTCAGGGTTATTCCTTTCATGGTCTCGAGTTGGTGATAGATGAGTCACGCTCATCAATAATTAAGCCAATATTTGGTTATTTTGTTTCTCCGCGCCGTTGAAACGAATTTTACCGCTTGGGGTTTTCAATTCGCTCTTCAGAAGATTCATTTGATTTTTCCTTGACGACTCGCGTTTGACGTTATCTTCTTTGGGTTAAATACCAGTCACTCATCACAATTTCACCTACCTTTTTTGCTCTTTGTTTAAGTTGCCTCAAAGCTGTTCTTTCCTTCGTTCAAAGAAACAGGAAGGAGAAAAGAACTATCGTGTGTAGTTACCCGCCTGCCTGAACCCAAGTACAACCCTCAAGAATGCATTCGTTAACTGTTCACTTCAATCTGTAAAAACATGTTTCACCTAATACCGCTCTCTCTCTCTCTCTCTCTCTCTCTCTCTCTCTCTCTCTCTCTCTCTCTCTCTCTCTCTCTCTCTCTCTCTCCCTCTCTCTCCCTCTCTCTCTCCACATTGATAACATGCCCCATCTCTGCTTCATAACCGTAATTTTTAGTTCTTCAATCCTTTGAGTTGGTATACTTCATCGTGAAATGTCTCATTATTTGTCGATCATCTAACCAATAAGTCGCCCCTCCGCCCAACTCGCGCTGATTTTGGAGAGCCTGTTTGAAGTAATGGAGTGTCGCGTGTTGTATCAAATTGTTCACTAAATGTAATTTGAATGGATGGCGAGGTAGTCCCGCAACGCTCCACGTTGTTATGTTGCTCATTTTGGTGCCCTCACTTGTATTTACTTGTTGCTTGGGGTTTCCGCGTTCGTCATAAAACGACTTTTCAATTTTACGGTTTTACATTCCTTAGCCTTACAATGTAAAAAGGTAAGTTACGTGAATCGGCTGACTCTTGTTTGTTAATTGAGAGGGAACTGCTTGGCCAAATCAGCTCTATTTTCTCGAAAACGACTTGACGGTTTTGAGTAAATTTTGTGTTCGAACAGTTCCAAACAACTTCACCGAAATACAAAATTTTCATTAGTTGGAGTACAATAAATTTCAAAAATATCGAACGTAAAGCAATTTTAGTGCTGTTTTTTCTTTATGAATCTCGCTCATATGGCGCTATCATTTTAAACAAAACCTTGTCGGTAGGAAAATAAGTTTAATAAAATAACTAGGGGCATAATTCCAGAACCCTAGGAACTTGGAACTTTTTTCACAACGTTTTCCTGTAGTTCTAGAACTGTAAACGCGCGTTTTCTCAAAACCCGTATCACCTATACGTTCATAATTCAATAACGGTCATGAAATGAGTAGAAACGACGCCCTGCGTTTCAAGCACTAGCATTTTAGCGTTGAGTTATGTTCTTCCAACCTCACGTGAACCGAGTGTCAGTTGATTCGTTTCTAGTGCGACCAAAATCGCTTAATGTACGGAAAATCGTGTTTTTATTTCGCGTTAACGGCTCTCATTGTGAGTTGATTCTGGTGCGAAGTACAGTTGATCACGTTGCTTTTTCATCTCGCTCGGTTTGCGATGGAGATGACGTGACGTGGAAGTTATTTCCATTGTTCCTAGCGGTAAGTCCGGAGATGAAGAGCCTTTCAAATTCAAATACGTAGAAGTGACGAGAAGCTAATGGCCGAATATAAAATGGTGAGTTACGGCGTTGAAGAGCTGTAAATAATTTTTAATGATTGACTCCCACCTCCCCTCCCCTCCTGGGGTCCCCTTCACGTTATTATTTAGTACACGGTAGGAGAAAGGAATTTTGTAAAGAAATAAGCGGAGGAAGAAAGGTGACAGGTTCACCTCACGGTTCCCGTTCCCGCTCCTGCTCCTTAGCTCAAGGTGAACCGGCTCGAATGTTGAGAAAGAAAACAATGACTTTAATGAGGAGCCGCTGTTCGAATTCCATTAACAGCCTCGTCTTCCGAAGAAAAATAGTTCGAAGGGGAAAAATATTGTTGAACGAAACAAAAAAATTTCCATATGCATAGCTTTTCTGGGCGGCACAAATGAAAATGTCGTTTCCATTAATTTTTAGGAGGCTCCTGAACGTGATTTCAACTACTTAGGCTCGCGGTTACAATCTCATTATGAGCTCATCATTCCCAATGATTGACCGTTTTGACAAAAGCTATAGAAAACTGTCAACACAGCTCCTGCCAGGTGGATTTGCCTTGTCGTGAATTCGTAGGAAATTTCTTTGGGTTTCTCCCTGAAGGCCATTTCTTTTACCGTGCAGACAAGGAAATTTCTCTTTAGGTCTCGACACAGTAGCCACCCTTCTTAACTGTTCGTTTTGGAGGCGGAAAGATATTTTTTTCTTTCTCTGGCCCTTGGCTCGACTTCTTCCCTCCTCCTCCTCCTCCTCCTCCTCCTCATCCTTCTGCCACTTGGAAAGCATGTTCGTGAGTTTAGTATCATTCCGCCCTTGATGATACAACCAGTAATACGTCCCTTTGCCCTATTCGTACTAATTTGAGAGACGATACTTGCATTAATGTGAGGCGTGTGAATGTTTTTTCTTTTCACGTCATTCAATTTCTCGTTCTTGCACTGAACAGAAATCATTACTGATACAAGGTTTTGTTCTCTGAGTGGCTGCTCCGTATTTATCTCTGGTAGAACCTGGAGGGAACGCCGATAGGTGAAGACTATTGTGAATCTAATGGTAATTGTGTTGATCTCGATGGTACACAAAGCTGTATACTCTTTAGTGAAGTACATACATGACATATTGCCAGCTTTGTTGAAGGTTTGATCCAACAGACTGAACAATTGAGCCTAAATTGTAAGCTGGGGGTAAGGGATAGGTAAAACTGTTGTATGCTCTGTGCAGACGAGAAGACCTAACATTTTATGGATTCTGTCTCAACAGGGTAGTGCTAGTTAGGCATCTCTCACATAACATCTCTTAGTATATATTCATCGGTGGCATCACCACCAGTCCATTGGACGGTTGAATCTAGATGAAGCCCCATCTTCGAGCAGCCCCTGTAATCCTCTTGAGCTTATAGCTACCCTGCGTGGTTTGGTGTCCATGGAAGGAACTACCCTTACACTTCGGCGCTGGTGGAGTGGACCTTGAGGGCATTCGTGGAAGAGGCCGCTGGCACATTCATGCTATTTGTTGCCATTGGAGCATTGCTACTCCTCCTTTCGCGCATAAGAACACTTTTGGCGACTTTTTAGCGAATCTTGTGGTCCAGGTGTTTACTCCAACCCGCAGGGGAATTTATCAGGGGAGGTTGATGAATCCAGAAGGCGGGATGTCACATTACTACAGAAGGCTAACATCGTTATTGTCGTCCCCAATCAGTCCACACTAATTCAGGTTCTCTTGGTAGCCTCTGCAAGCCTGGATTTTGCACTCACATTGCCAAGTGAGCGCAAATATCACATGATAGTGTTGTAGAGTTGTGGCAGTGGTGCGAGGAATACGTCAATTGAGAGTGTCTGCCTGCTTTCTTCGAGGTATCACGTGAGTGTTGCTTGGGTCGTATCTTAACTGACGGGCATTCTATTGCGCTAACTTTTATCGTTCTTCCTCGCCTTCGCAATCCTTCTAGTCAAGGAGCTGGCATTGTACAGTTAACGCGTGTACCCAAATACACAATTTCTGCGTAGGGGTTTCCCTAAACGTAAACCGTAGATACATCATTTAATTGTCTGCTCTACGTTCTTGTGAATTAGCTGAAATGCCGACATTTTCTTACACTCAAAGGTGACACCTTCGCACGTGTCTTCTCTTTGTCTCAGTCGACCACCTTAAATAGATTTAGAGAAACCCAAAATACAATTTACTTCCCCTTTGGAGTTGGTGGAATGAGAGGGACGGGGTGGGCACGAAGCCCCACGAAGACCTCGGCAGACCTCACACGAGTTCAACCGACAAGCTGCCTGATTCATCAAAGACGGGGGTATTTTTGTAACATAAACCCCTCATAAACCAGTTAAGGGCCCATCCCCCCCCCTCCATACCCCTTACCCCTCTACCATTTCTCCCATCATCGGGGCGAACCTGATCACCTTTCACCTTTTCGGTCTTTTTTATAAGGGATGACATCTTAAGGGGTGGCATTTCGCTCTGACGTCAGACGTAGCACAGTTTCAAAGCTAAATGAGATTTAGAGGGCAACTGAAGTCGTTTTTTGCGTCATTCTTTTTACCTTCATTGATATGCGGATTGAGATTCATTGATGAGGTTTCATCTTTGTCTCAACTGTTTCATCGAACAGATCCAACCGTCGTTTTATGTACCACTTGTGATCTGTGCACCACCTAAGCACAGATTTGGTTTATAGACGCTCACGCTCTAGGTATTCGATTGGATTACTACACCAATTTTAACATTTTAGTGACATTTCAGCGGAGTTTATAAGAAAAAAATCGATTTTCGTCGAAACGCTTTGTAATTTATTGTGCTGCTCTCTTCATTTTTTCACGAATGGTAATTTTATGGTATAATAGTCTTATTACGAGCTATCAATATAAAAAAGTTAATCAAAATCGTTAGAGCCGTTTTTGAGGAAAAAAAAATTGGTGTTTTGATCACCGTGATCAAGCAGCGATTGCGTGGAAATATCTGCACTATGTTCAATTTCTGACGAAATTGTTGACAATTTATTGCGTCGCTGTGGTAATTTGGCCGCTTATTGAAAGTTGACGTTACCATTGAGTTGTTCGAAACTGCACACGCCGCATTTTATTGAAATCGTAGGAGCCGTTAGCCTGCAGGTCAACACTGAACGCCAAGATAAGGTTTTGATCCAAAATAGCTGTAGTAATCAAAATGCCAAATATTTGTTCTCTCAAAAATAGCTCTGATGATTTTCATTACATTTTGTGGTCACCTCCAGGTACCAGAGAGCTAATATCAAGTTCTGATCCGTCGAAAAACTATTTTTGATCGTTTAAATCTCGCTCATATGACAGAAAAATCGAGTGGCAGTGCAATACCTGACGGTATTGACACGCTGTTGTTCTAGTTGTTTACTCACTTACTTTTAAAATTCCTTCTTTCTCTTTCGTATGTTGACGGCGACGATTTTAGGCACGTCATTCCACTCTTTTTTGTGTAACATTCAAACACCGCTTTCAAAAAGGCTAATAACCCAAAAGTATGATCCGTTGAGAGGCTTAGTTGTTATTTTCAGTGCTACTGTAAAGTTATTCGTTAATTGTGTATTTAAATTCAAAACCCAAGGTACGTTTGGGAGCCTTGAAACGAATTTAGTTGTATAAATTTTGCGTAACTTTTTTGAGATGATAGCAATAGTTTCGTTTTCTATGAAAAGTCGCTGAAAAGAAGCTTCTCCTTCCTGCGGTTGATGGGCGATGGAAGCGAAAGGAAAGAACCACTTCTAAGTCGAGCCGCTTCGAGTCCTTGAACCTTTCTTTACTACGACTCCCATTCGGCTCTGCTCACTGCCTCACCTCACCGCTTCCTGACACATCACTTTTGATGTTGGCGGGGAAAGGGGGGAGGGCAGTGGCGTGATAGTTGTTTACATCTCGAGCTCTGAAGGTGGGGGGTAAAAAAATTCCTAAGGGGTTGTGGAAGAGGGGACTGTAGCGGACTTCCAGAGCCGACTCGAACCTTCTAGGCTCTTCAAAAGCCGAGGAAACGCCTTCTTTCGGAATATCAGGCCCCTCCAGCTCCGACCTGTCGTTGTGAAACCCGCTCCGGTCCTCTGAGTTCCCATTCAACCTTTGCAACAACTTTTTGGGCGTTCCTTTGAAGTTGGGGGCACATTGGCAAGGCGTTAGAAGCGTTCCACAGGAGTGAGGAGTAACCCACATCTGAGATGGAAACATGTCGATGTCCAGGTTTTTCTTCGGCCACACAGCCCTTCCAAGGCCCTAGCATGTAGACCTTTTGAGACTGTGACGTAGGACCCCAACGCAGTTTGTGAACCTGTGAGTTTCCAGAAAAGACCGTTATGTGAGGTCGTCGCAGTTCCGTTTGAGGAAACCCCTTCGCTGCATTAACCGTTATTATTATTAACCCTGGTTTGAATTCTTGAGAGCCAGTCAGGATGAATAAAAAAAACTTTCTCTAGACCGACGTTCGGCTTAATTTATTAAGCATCATCAGGGCTTTAAGGTACCACAGTAGACAATTAGGTTACAGTAAATTATAGAGAACCATTGAACTGAATTAATTTAGAAAATAACATACCTCGGGAAATTGCTACTACTTTCTTAAAATACTAACATTTGGAGAAACAAACAAAAACAAAGCAGACCTTAATGGCAAATAACAGATTGGACTAGTGTGGAAAGTTTTAACGAGGTTATGAGTAAAGAGGAACATAGTGAAGGGATCAGAGAAAAAGATAAACAAAAAACTTGAAGTATGACACGACATGGAGCTATTCGTATTTTCTAGAAGGAGATTGGAGAAAAAACTTAGGTGTACATGAAGATTAGGTGTAATGGTTTATGAGATTCGAATAAATTTTGCTTAGATTAGCAGTGTCAGTTCTTTTATTGCACGCTGTTGGGGATCGGTTCTGTCAAAGTCAAATGAATGTCCGTCATTGATTGAGTGTTCGGCCAGCATGCAGTGTCTGTGGAATGTGTTGATTTGTGGCCCCTGATTCTGGAAATCATGTATTGTTTTGTTTCTCCTATATACAGTTTAGGACAATTACACGATGCGGCTGCAGTTTTTTTTGGTGAGAATTCTGATTTTGTATTTGAATACACCGTGTTGTCGAGAATGTTTTTATTTTTATGTGCTTTATTTTTATTTTACAACTGATTTGGTTTCTGAGAGATGTAGATATTATTTCTGACAGGCCTTTGATTAGGGCTGTCAATCAATTAATCCTTGTAGTTGTATTATTGTGTGAATTTGACTGTGATGATCTAGATATTGAAGCTGGTATAATGTCTGCGTGTGTAGCTTGTTAAGGAGTTTGAGTGGGTGTGATAAGGGGCATGTGGTTGATTAAAGACGATCTAGAGTTCGTGTTGTTGTGAGCATCCGGTGTGATGTGGGGATTTTCGTGCTGGAGGTGTGAAGAAGAATTAAAAATTATAGAAGTTATTAATGAATTAGGGTTATTTGCTTTTCTTTAGAATATTGGCAACCAATTTTAAGTTTTTTCCGTGGAAGGGTTTATCACTCAGTTTTAGGGCTCTTGTTTTGAGGTTTACCGCTGTCTTTATTATTTGCCTGATTGAGTGCTGTGAATTGTAAAAGAAACCTATCTATTTTTTATTTTTCTTCCACCAATCTACTGCAATTTTTCCATTTGCATCTACTGCATTTGTGTGACTCCGAATAAGTAGTGTATCAAGGAATGGGAGTTTGTGGTCTTCTTCTAATTCAAGCGTGAACTGGAGGTTGTTGTGGAAGCTATTGAACACGTTTTTGACTATCTCCTCTGATGGATAGAAGAATATCATCAACAAATTTGAAAAGAATCGAGGAGATGATTCATAACCAATTCAGCTAGTATCGGGGCAATATCCTCACACATTTTGAGTAACTTGAAAAAATCGATTTTGTTAATTTGGTATAATTGGATATATTATTAACTATATGTGTTCATGTACATTCCTCCCAAACCCTTCCTCCAAGACCACGAATGCGAGCGTCAAATCGGCTAATGTGCGCAAGAATGGTCGACAGAATAATTTTCTCCCTGGGTGCAGATAGCAGACGCGCACTGAGATGAGAATCTAATTGTGTTGCATAAGTCGCGTGCGTAGCTCTCTCCTACACTGATTTGGTAATCATTGATATTCAATAAAGTCGCGGCTAAAGTCTCGTAAGCGCGGAAACGCCCAAGAAATAACTTAAGAAACTCAGGCTAAGCGACTTAAGGTGCATTGAAGCCGCACTTTCTTTCAGAGACAGAGTAAGGGCAACAATAAGCTCTCTTGAGTAGGAACTTATTTGAAAATGAGATCATTATGTCTTAATTCGGGAAGGGCGATTTGTTGAGAAACAGGTCAATTTATCTCGTATTTCTTGAAGTTGAACCCAGTTCAGACAAAATCAACGTTTTAAATGTCGAGGTGGAGGTCGGTCTTGAATTATTTGGGTGATTCAGTATTTGTTTGAACGAACCACGACGCAACAACCACACAGTCCTGCCGCTATAAGCACCCCGAGATCTTTATGCAGTTCTGCGTTTCTGACGAACCACTCTGCACCAGTGATCAGTCGGAGAACCAAGCTTGCAGAATTTGTATCCTGCGAATTTGGGAGTCTGATCCAGAAGACTGCCTCCATAAAGCCCAGGAATCCCCATGGAGATAAAGCGTAGGCGCCGGTAGAACGCCTCTTGGCTATTCCGGCATTGAGGCCTGCTATCCATTCAGGTCTGGGGGCTGTTTAAGCCAGTGGCTTGGAGCCTTCATGGCGTGACGCTGCTAGCTGTGAAGCCCAGGGTAGGTTGTGTGGGTCTGGAAATCTCGAAGAGGGGTTAAGGCCACTAAGCTTGGTACCCTCCCCACGGCCGCAGGCATAAGCCCTGCATGGCTAAAAATGCCACGATAAGTTTATTTTTTACCTTAAGATGTTTACTGGAGGGGAGTGGTTGTTGGTGTCTCATGGACACACCTTGCTGACTGGTTCATGGAACCTCCCTTCATTGAGAGAACAGAGGCTTCAAAGAGCTTGGTGGTGAGTCGGTTGACTCCTTGAAAAAGACACATCAGGTAACTCTTAGGTTCTTAAACTGCGTTGTGGTCTGACGTCTCAGTGTGAAAGGGTGTACA
Source organism: Pachypeltis micranthus (assembly GCA_020466155.1). Taxonomy (NCBI): domain Eukaryota; kingdom Metazoa; phylum Arthropoda; class Insecta; order Hemiptera; family Miridae; genus Pachypeltis; species Pachypeltis micranthus. Next base: position 47,116,369 of record CM035770.1, on the reverse strand, counting down.
CTCAGGTCTTGATAGGGTTGTGGCCGAAGAATAACCTTTTGGATAGTGGCAAATATATCTCATGCAAAGCATCAGGCAACAATCCTTAACGCCTATTAATTCCACAACATGCTTTATTTCCGAGCACAGTATTCTCATTTACCGCATTTTCACGAAACCTCACTAGAAGTCAGTTTCCCAGTTGAGCTTTTGTTATCAAAATGGATGTTCCTGAACCATCTTGAGAGAGTTACATCAGTCGCATGTCATGTAGGTGAGGTTTCGACATTATGCTAGAGCGAGGTCACTCACTCAGCATCCACTCAATTCAGACGTGGGGAAGTGCAGCAGATGGTGTCATTTAGCCAGTCTCCGGCTGTCGCCTGTGTGTTACTGTGTGGAGGGAGTCCTGGAAAATCCTGTACCATTCGGGAGGAGTTCTTAATCTGGTTTCCCGCCTGATCTAACTATTTGGTCGCGTTTTTTGGACGTAACCTTCTTTGCGAACTGGATGAGACAGTTTTAAGCTTGCTTAGCAGCAGTCAAAGCTGGTAGGTTCGGCTGCTTTTCCAACAACCATCGCACTGTTGTAGTAACTACAATGGAGCGGCACCTGATTTCTCGTTTCTTTCACACTGAGCCACATGAGGTGCAGTGCAGGTTGGAGAGTCTTTGAGAGAAAAGAGGAAAGATGTGGAACTGGCTCGTCCGCTGCTGTGGCTAAACTCGCTTTCTCCCAAGACGATCATGGATGTTGGGAAAAAATTCGTGGGTGACCCTTTGAGGAGGATTCCCATCTCCCTTGTCATTTATATAATGCTCATTCTTCTAGAGTGACAAGTTTTCGTTCAGTTGAGAGGTCTACGCATAGTTTGGCCCAGAGCGATGGAAGCACCCTTTTCACTCTCCACTTGTCTACTATGCGCTCAACGGCCAAGTCTACTTTTATATTATTTAGATGTTACAGATACGTAACGACGTTGTGATGAATTTGTAAAACCAGTGACGTCGTTGTTTTCAACCGGTTAGCAATCGAGTGACGAATTTCATCTGTTGTTGATTATTTTGCAAAAACGTCGTTCGCAACAACTCTTTTCGGAAAATCCCAAAAAAGCACAAACAAATTATCCGAATTAAAACGAATCCCGAAACCCGCGTCTTCCGTCCGTCAGCACTCGCATAACGAACCATTGTTCTTGTTGAAACAACATTGTTCGAATTAAACTCCCAATATTTGTCAACGAAGAAGATCGCCTGCTCAGCTGCGCCGAAGACTCAGAGTGTTTTCCCTGAGCCAGTCAGAGGAGATCGAGTTATTAATAGCGTTCCGACGCACGTATTTCACAAGTCGATGTAAATTAGCGCACAAATAATTTATGAGCTGTACGTTATCTTCGACGCCTTTAATTCGAACTTTAATTGAAAATAATCGAGTCTGCGATTGCATTAACTCATCAGTTTGTTCGACTTGACGGGGATGTCAAATTCGGAACGTAGTTCGATGAGCGCTGCGATTCGTTGAAAACATCTCACCATCAGGCGGGGCTCACACCATTCCTTCCCCCCATTAAATGCAATTTCTCATTGTCCGTAGGCCAAATCGTTGTTGATGAATGGGTTGGGATGTGTGTCAACATGAGACCAATCCTAAATTTAGTTGTATCAGTATCAGAGCAGAGTGGAAATATTAGATTCGGGAAGTTTGATGGAGATAATACTTGAAACGTCTGTTGACTTGAGAAAGTCCCAATTAATTATCCCTTGTCGACTCATGTGCGCCGTTATTTAATAAGAAAAATATTATATCGATTTGAGGTCGCAGGCGAGTTGAAGGCGAGAGTAGGGCAAAGTGAAGTGAATTGGTATCGGAGTGTACAGGATTTTAACGTGAGTGCAACAGAAGCACTAACAAGAAAAACAGCTCAGAGTATACTACGAGACGCTTCAACTGATGATCATGACGGACTTAATTCCAGGGAGAGATTTGGATCATGCGGACTTATAATTATAAAACTTTTTTCGTGTAATCGATATAAATGCATAACGAAAATATAACGTGTACGTAAAACTCTTCCAAATAACCTTTCCTAAACGTAGCTACTAACAACAAGTTTTCTTCTTCACACTACCCCTAAGTTTGCAGTGTAGTAGGTATATTGCGATTAAATGTTAATTACTATATTATGTTATCTGTTCTTTGAAGACAAGAGGTCTTTGTTGTAGCCCTTGCTGAGGGCTAGTACACCTTAGTTCAAATCATATAAATTTGCTTTTATGAATGATCTAATAAATAATGCTGTTCTGTGAGTTGAAATTCGTAACGCGCTGGAGATACTTCGCGAGAAAAAACGTAGTTATTGTAAAAATAAGCCGGTCTTTAGACATTAAGTATTTTAAATGCCATCGAAGGTAGTTGTGAGAGTTTCCCTTTCGGCAATTTTCAGCCGTCCTCACTCAATGACGGAGCATCCAGTCTCAATCGATATACATCGTATACAGCGTACAACACAGTCGGTACTGCTCATGTCATATTGCTCTAGTGTGGCGTAATCGAAGATCCGTGTTATGGGTGATTGTGCCATGTGGAATCTTGTTTCCAAAAGTCGTACACAAGTAAACGAAGTTGGTATAAACTCCCGCATATGTCGTTTACTTGTAAATCCGAGCTTGGAGTGCTTGTTCAGGAAATATAGGGGCTCTTGAGTTGGTTCACAACTTCCAGCTTGGTGCTTCCTATAGCTATTGCTTCGAGATTTGACATGTCACAACTTCTCTCCCCCCTATGATCGCAGTTTGTTCCCACATGCAGAAATGATTTGGAAAAAATTACTCACGTTACACAGATCTTACGGATTCTTGTGAAATTCTTACCTTGCTTTTTTCCTGAGAATACTGTCTCAGAAATTACCATGAAATGGCCTCAGGGTTGACAACTCACTCGTTGGATTTGAAAAGTAATAAGATGAAAATCAGGAGATTTGTGTGAAATGGGAAGGAGAGAGATAGGGAAGTGTTGTTGGATTCTTTCCAGAAGCGGCAATAGTTAATTCAGCGATTTTTATCGCTCTAGCAACCAATCAAATCTGTTTTGCATTCAGTTTATAGAAAACGTGATAGATCGTACGGTTCTACGTAGAAACTGGCGGCGCTTAATATTGTCGTTCTTACTAATGCCACGATAATTATTGAGTAATTCGTGCAAAGGCAATTCGTTTGACTATCACCATGATTTTTCTGAGAAGGATCGTGTTTACACTTAACGGGTAAACACTTTGTCGAATGGTAGTAACTTAAATGGCAGTGATTTGAATTCAAACATTTCTAAGGCTGACAATAATCTCATAAGTTAAAATTTAAAAAATGATTTTCTTTGAAATGTTATATAATTTATAGTACTGCTCTCGTCATTTCTCCACAGATGAGAAGTGTATGGTGTTATTGGGAACTGTCCACAGAAAAAACGACGCTAAATCTATTTTATTCGAAATGTTTGATAATTTATTGTGCTGCTCTAGCTCTACACGGACGACAATTGTGTGGTACTGTAGTGTCATTTGGAACTGTCCGTAGAAAGCCGTTTTTGAGAAAAAAATGTTTTGAGGTTTTGATCACAACGGTAACTATAGATAGTTTGGGACCGTTTTATCTCATAATGTCGTATCTAGGTCGTTTGATGGTAGTTTTTTATTTAATGTACGTGAAATTAACCACATTCGTGAGATTCAAGGCAATGAAACCATTTCTCGATGGATATGGCACGTGTACCATTCGACTCGCTTTTTGGACGTACATCGACATAGTAATTTTGTATGGATTTCGAAGGAAACGTTTAATGTGAATTGAGTAAAGGAACCGGCGAACTCCTTTGTGGCGCCCTGCAAGAGGTCGTGTGACTTGATCGGAAACTCTCGTACAATAAAATCTTATGATTTGATATTAGAAACCAAGTCTCACTGGCGTTTCTTCAGATTTTTATATATTTAGCCCTACTGAATCAAAAAATCCTAATTTCCGCGCGTGGTCATCACGTTAATGAATGGTTGTGAGAATCCTCGTCTGCAAAGTGTGGCTAGGAAGGCTGTTTCTTTCACTAAAGTTAACGTACCTGTTTGGTGAGTCCTCCTCTGGCTGGATCGAGCGCTTTCGATGTAAAGACATCATTGTCTGTCCCTTGAGTCAATACCAGGGCCACAGTATCTTTTCAGCCAGAAAAGACGGACTCACCAAACAGGTACGTTAACTTTAGTAATTTACCTACTGGCGGAACTAACCCAATTACTTTAATAGCTGTTTCTATCCTTGGCGTTTCTGTCGAGTGCTGTCAGCAACTCCACTTCAGCTGGACCTGATGATATTCCCCCAACCCCCTCCCACAGAGAGAGTAAAGCCTCAACTTAGTTCTCAACGTGGGAAAACTTTCTGCAGGATTTTCGCGCACCCGAGAACTGTCTTTTGTCCCCAAGAAAAGTGATGACCTATTTCAGTGTCGTCTGTGGTCTTCCGGCTCTTCCAAAACGTGCTGCTAGCTAGACTCTAGGCGGATGGTATCATTGGGAATGTCTAGAGAGCATTCTAGGCTGTGGAAGGTACTGCCAAGAACCTGATGGTTCTGTCCCCGGCCCAAAAAAGAAAGAAGCAACGTGGCAGAAGGGAGTGCCATTCCGCAGGGGTTCTTCTACACTCTTCAATCTAGTGATTGATACTAAATATCGCGACTTCGCGGGTGATGTTGCCCTGTGCTGTGGAAATTTATCGATTCACTTTAAAATTTACAATTTTGACTTGCTGTCATACAAAGTCAATGTTCGCCATGTTTTGGTTCATCCGTGGTCTACCCTTCGCTCGATCACCCTCAAAACCGTTTCCGTGTTCTGGTTCCTGCGTCACGAAAAAATATTTCTGCGCCTTTTATTTCGCCGTCACCCGAATAGAACTGCCTTCCTTCTTTTTGCTTCTTTGGCCGTTCGCCCGGTCCATCGGCCGGCCGGTTTATTAGAGAGACCCACGTTGCCTGAGGAGCGAGCGCCAGGAAAAAGGTCCACGAGAAATTCGCGTGTGTGAGATAGAGAGAAAGAGAGAGAGAGAAGAGTGATGAAAAGAAGAGAATTTGATGGCAATCACCTCAGTCTATTTCGAACGGGTTACGTCTTTCCGCTTTCGTTTGACACGTATTGCGTGACTTCGGGGAGTTGAGCTTTGCTCGGCAAAAGGAACGAGGTTCCCGAAAAAGACGCCGTGAAGGGAGTTGTGCGAGGAAAATCGCGCAAAAAATACATTGCTGCCCTTCACCTCTTCGATACACCTTCACTACCATTGAAGATTAGTGTACTTTATTGAAAAATAATCAAAAAACAAGGAAGTTTTTGAAACAGCTCAAAACGAGCTGTTGAGCGAGTTTTCGTATTTTTACTTTCAATCCCAAGGTCAGCAGAAAGTGAAGCAATTGTTGTTCCGAGGCTTCCAGAATCGACGTAATTTCGGCGCGGTGTTGGCGTGTGCGCCCTCTCAAAGCTGAACTTCTATTTAAATTTTGGTAAGCCAAGAAGCGCAAATACGACAGGACTGGCCTTCGTATGGCGGTGTCGAAGGCTCGTGGAATGGAGGCAGGTTAACATCAGAGTTGCAGCATTGGCCGTGTCCTGCGATGGGTGCGTCAGCAGGGTAGTATGGGTGCCCTTACCATTTATTTACTTTCTTCTTTCTGGGTGCCACCTTTACGATGAACTTATATGAAAAAAAAGTGTGTGTAGTTCGATTCGCGGAAGAAAGGCTGAGCTGATTGCGCTAGTTCTTTATTTGTTTTGTTGTTGATTTTTTGCGAAAATAATGTTAAGGGCGATTTCCGCCGTGGGAGTGGGAGACGAAAATGTACCAAAAACTAGTATTTTTCGCGCTTTTCTCGAAAATGGCTTACTACTTCTACTAGTTAATACAAAACTGTTCTTCTCCATAAATATCTTCATGAAAATACGATGAACGGAGGCCTAAAATACGGGATATAGGCCGAAAAAGCAAAAATAGGGATATAACGGGGCTTCCACGATTTTCACCAAACTCACAGTGTGTTTTCAAATAGTTAATACCTATATTTACTCGAAAATAAAGTTTTTTTGAACGTTTTCGTAAATTCTGGGGAAACTGCTTCACTAGATTTGATCAATCTTACAGACCGTCTTCTAGCGACCTATACCCACGTTTCGTTCTTCGTAATTATTCCTGTAACTATATATTGAATGGAAATAAACGCCACAATAGCTCCGAAAAAGATTCCTCGAATATGAATTTACCGTTTTTTCAATTTTCTCAAAAACAGCTCTAACGTTTTAGATCTAACTTACGGAGTGCTCTCAACTATCATTAGAGGTATTAACCTACATTTTGTTCTCAGTATATGTTTACGTAGACGTGCGTTGAACGAAGCTACTGCGCCCGTATATACGGTAGAATTCACGTCGGGGCGGGGGAGGAAAGTCGAGTGTTGCTACGCACTAAATATTTTCATTTCGTTTCAGTTGTATCCGATAACTCGCGTGTTATTTTCGTCATCAAACATTCATCCATTGTTGTTCTTTGCTTTTGGTTCATGTCCCCTGCTACCTTCTCATTCAAGATTTTTTGCATATTGCATATTTAAATTGCACGCGACTAGATTTATTGTTCTTATCGGGTTTCACTTATTTGTTGTTTGTTGGTTATTTCCTGTTTCATTATTTGTTTGGTGTTGTTAGCTACTTGTTACTCTGTACTTATTGTTAATTATAAGTTGAATTTTTATACGTTTTTCAATTTTTGGGCGGATTGGCGAAAACTGGCTCTTTTCATTTATTTCAAATTTCCCCAACTTTTTCAGCATATTTCCGATAGCCTGCATGTTATTTTCGACATTAATGGCTGTCCCTTTCTTATAATATTCAATTTTTTTCTTATCTGTGCATGGAACCTTCTTCTATCGACGTAATATATTGCGTCATCCCGGTACCACTCGGGGGGGGGGGGTGTAGTTCGTTTCCAGAGAAAGCAATTGGGAGGTATACGATTTTATTGGACCTCAAATTCGGATTCAGCGTCGAATAATACGTAGGAATATCGTGGTCGCACCCCCAACCCACGAAAAACAATTTTAGAGTTTTTTTTGTCGTTATAAAATTTAATGTTTTGAATTTATCGGGTAAACACTGTGCTGGTAATAAGTGAAAGTGAAACGGCGGGGGTTTGAGTTCTCTCCTAAATTCTCTTTTCCGCGTGTAGAAACGTTTGATCGCTATTCGGAATTATACGATGAGTTTAACAATATCGACGGGAAATATGCGGTGGCTTCAACTTGAACCAAATGACGGTCGAAGAAATCATTTTAATGTTTAGCTTCGATAGGGAGCCATCGTTCTATTCTGCGGTATCTCTTGGAGATACTAGCAGATATCGAATGACTGGCATGCTGCGCGGAGGCTACTATTCGAATGGGTTGTTCGGTACGTCAGTCTCCTACATGTCAGTTGCCAAACAGTACGCTTGAACAAAAAACATGAATAACTGTCACTACTTCCGATGTGATCTAACTGATAGACTTTAGTAGTTCGTTGATCGGCTTCGTATTTCATGCCTTGAAAGCTACCCAAATAAACGGTTAACATCTGGATTGATAGTTCCGTCTCGACGAGCACGTTTCGTGGTTGCAAAAAGCCTCCATTTTGAACTCCCCCCCCCCCTTTTGATCATTATTTCGTTACGTTCTTATTTTAAGATTCGTTCCGTACTGCGACTAACGATTGAATAAAAAAGTAAAAGTAGAGAACGGTTCCATGAGAGCTGCTCTCTTCTTACGGAGCTGTTCTTCGGGGGGAGGGGGGGGGGGTGGTGGCAAAACTGGCTCCGCAGTTCCCTCGCCTGCGTCGACAAGCTTGTTTACGTTTAAAGAGCCCGCGTCTAAATCCCGACCAGTGACTCTTGCCCCGTCCCTTTAAATTTCATCGGCCTGGCAACAGGAGGGCGTCCTTTGGTTGTGATTAAAGAGAAGGGCCAGCTGCTGGCAGCTCTTGTTTCTGCCCGGCAACGCTTCGTGCCCTCCCAACGCCGCAACAGTTCGCTTTCCCTGAAATCCGTATGAATTTTGAACGTTTAACACGGTTTTGCTTTCAATTGAAAGGCGGAAAACCTGACGGTTTTCGGAAGAGATGTGAAATTCCTACGAACCACCGAGCAGTACAAATGATGGAGAATATTTAATGCGGTTCATGATTATTCCACAATCCGCCAGTAACAAAAAGTAAAAAAGTAGGCATCCGCCATTTTCAAAATAAAAAGGAAAAATATCTGGTGCGACGCATCATACACTACTTGCTCTACGTATGTTCGCCTGTCATCACGACTAGCTACTAATCCAATCATTTTTGATTTTTCACTCATTTCGTTTGAACTTCTTAAAACGACGTAGATTGTTGTGGCGCCTCTCCGGCGCAATTTATTGATTTGCTCCTTCTCTTGTCACTACCATTAATGAGCAATCAGTGCACAGTTAAGTCATGAGACTGTCGACTTGATTTTTTTTTGTATTAGAATTACCTGGGCAAAACTGAGAGAAATAGTATAGTACAAAGTGAACAGTGTTGAAATTCCTGAATTTCTGGAGTAGCTCCTATATGTCTTATAAGCGTTATTAAAGGCTCATCGTACTGGCACTTCAATTTTTCTGAAGATTCGAGTACCATTTGAGCGGAGTTCATAAGGAAAAAAATGGATTGCAATCGATTTTCGTCGAAATGTTTAGTAATTTATTGTGCCGCTCTCGTCATTTTTCCGCTAATGAGAAGCCGTGTCATTTGTAGCTGTCTATACATTAAATTCGAATCTTTAAACCCGTTTTTGAGGGGGGAACAATCGTTTTGTGATCACTGTGATATGATTAGTTTTGGGCGGATTTGCTCATTCCCGGATTTTGGCGTCCCATTGTAACCTGCGGGTTATATACCAAGTTGGGGATGATTTGATTCTGCCGGTTTCACTAAAGCGCGTTCATACACAGACCGTTTTCCCCAAATAGTGTTTTTCGAACTCTATGACTTTGAAAGTAAAGATCTAAAAAAAAACTCACTTTTTTCAGCTGATTGCGTCACTTTTCTTTCTAGTTCGTAGAGTTAACAAATGTGAAAAGAAAAAGTTTCAGTTGATTACATAAAAATCGCAGACTGGTCGTGGAGCTTATTGGACATTTTTACGAGGATTGGTAACACTTCGTGTTACGTTCGATTTGAAGGGCGCGTACTAATTGCTGATATTGCGGTCATTATTTATAGCAAAAGCTTTCACTTGAACGTGTTTTGTCGTGGAAATGAACCCGCCAGTTCTGGTGTTGACGCGCAACGTGTCGCAGTCGGTTTTTTTTTTTCACAATCAGCCCCCTTCACTTTATTTTAATAGCCCATCAATTTTATTGACATCGTCGAAAGGCGTAGGAACAAAAATACAAAGAACTATACTTTGCGGTTCACCAACGGGGAGAGTTGCCCGCGGATGTTACATTTTGTGTGATTCCCTCGTTGCTCGTTCATTGTTCCCATCTTTCGCCCTCAACGTCGTCTAATGGTTGTGCAATCGATCATCAGTCTGTTCAGGTTCGAACGTCCCTTACGTTTTCTCTGTGGAGTTGCATCACCTCGCCATCCCCTTGGAGTGATTCACCGTTCCGGCCCGACCGTGTCGTCACTGCCCCCGCACTTCCTCTCATGCGATGGAGAGAACGAAACTCAACGTTTGGCTATCGTAAATTGTGCGATATTTTGTCGTGTACTTTGGAAATTAATTAAGTCCGAATGTGGAAGGGAGGGGAATGCAAGAAGTGAGAGAATCAATAATTATTTAGACGCGATATTTCACAACTTACTAAACACCATTTGGGAAAATGTTCTGTGATGGAGAGAAAACGGATGAATCAAGTCGACTCATTTTGATATTTACCCTTCTGGTCACTATGGGACGCCAAATTATGTATATAACCAAAATCGACCCCAAACTAACTATAGTTACCGTAGTGATCAAAATACTAAATTTTTTTTGTCAAAACAGCTAAACGATTTTGATTCAATTTTTTGTACGTGCAGCACAATAAATCATAAATCGTTTCGAAGCAAATCGATGTTAGCCCAGATTTATCCTTATAAATTCTGCTCAACTGATGCTAGCATTCACAGAAAAATTAGTGTGGCAGTCTAAAGAAGTCGCAATCCCAGCCTACCTAAACAACGTAACGTAAGGGCCGTAAAATAATTAGGAGCAACTCCAGAAATTTCGGTGTTTCGCTTACTGCCATCTCAGGATTCGTTATACTTTCAACATATGTTTAAGAAAGATCGGGTTGAAATTGTGAAAAATGGTAGTGAACGACACGAAAGTGGTTGGAATTCCAGAATTTTCGGGGTAGGAATTATTTCGTGAGCTCGTTGTATTCGTCCAGAAGCCGAGGGCCACAAACGTTGACAAATTAGTTGAAAGTTGGTTACTCCTTTTTCCGGTAGTTCCCTCAACGTTTGGTAAAACCCCGGTTCTCTGCCCTCTCTGAAGTATGAACTAAGAAAATGGCGGCTCATCAATAAAGTCGAAATTTGTCCAAACAATTATTTACGTACTTGAAACTTGAAATTTATGTTACGACTAAGTGAAGTGGAACTTTAAAAAGTAAGATGCTCATTTTGAGGACTCTTTCGGGCAGACAAAATCCAAATTTGATGTGTATTGACCAAAATTTCATCAAATTTGGATTTTGTCTGCAAGTCGAAGTCCATCAAACTATTGTGGCAGAGTCGCGTTTTTTCGACTGTTACTCGAAAGGAATCCACCATACAAATTTCTTATGTGAACTAATAAGTCAAAATTTGGTTCACAATTCGTCGAATTTAGAGTGGCTCCGCGACTTAATGGCGTTGTGAATTCGGGAAGTACAAGCCAATTCATCTACTGTGGTTAATATTGTTACTTACAACTTATGTTGACGTTTTTGATGAGCCGCCATTTTCGTCCATACTTCAGTGTTTTACCAAACATTGAGGGAACTACCAGAAAAAGTAGTAACCTACTTTCAACTAATGGGTCAACGTTTTTGGCCCTCGGCTCCTGGACTATGTAGGCAATTCCTTAAACTACCTCGCCAATGCTAATATCCTTTGAGCCCAAGATATGAGGAAAAAACTGCGCTAAAATCAATTTTCAATCCTTTATTGTGTTGCTCTCGCCATTTTTCCACGGACAAGAGCTTTATCGTTTCGTTTGTAGCTGTCCATACAATTATGTAGTAATTATTTACCAGCCGATTCCATGTACAGCCAATCTCTCTCCATCGCGCTCACTGATTCACACCAAATGGTGTTTGTCGACTCTTTCTACTTCGTGGAGCTAAGAAAACCAACACAATTGTTTACAAAAAATATTACAAGTAAATTCCGAAACCACAAGTTCCACCAGTTTCTATTGGGAACAATGTTATACACTGAACGAAAATTTGGTCAGTTGCTAGAGCTGAATACACGTGAGGTTTAATAAAGTTGTGTGATGTATCGCACCAGATATTTTTTGAGTTGATTTCTCGACTATTTTCACGGTAATTTGCAGCTAGTACCCACCAAATTACCGTTTTTACTCAAAAGCCATTTACGTACACAATTTTACTAATTTTACCAGATTCGCTCAATTTACTAAAATTTTTTCCTCAACTTCGCAATTATTTGTGAACCCAACAATATTTTGTTTTGTTATTCAAATTCAAAATTTTTAAAAATTGACGGACAGTCTCTGCACGCGTTGCATTACTGTTTGAGCTTCAAGTTCAGTTCACGTTTGGTTTTCGAACAATTTTCGCATCATCTCGACTTTGTGTTAGTAGAGGTCGTCGTTCCTAACAAACGCACGAGCTCGTACAAAGTGTAAGGCTTTTGGCGAAGTTTTTTTAACGTTAATCGCGTCAACTTACTGTTTTTTAAAAAGTCGAGTTTTCTTGATTTTTCGAGTGAAAAACGACGTTGAATTGCTAAATGGCGTTTACGTAAACATGTACGTGAACGCGATTGGGGGAGAACGGTTGAGTTTAATGAACTCACTAATATGTGACGCTAAAGTTAGATGATTAAATCACTGTGGTTATCAATTTGATCAAAACACCAACGTTTTTTTCAATATCAAAAACGGCTCATGCGAGTCGTCCAATTTTGTGTATGGTCACCTCTAAATAACTCGACAGTACTGTACAATTTTCGTTCGTGAGAAAATGAACAGAGCTGCGCAATAAATTATCAAAACATTCGACGAAAACTAAATTTAGTGCACTTTCTTCCCGATCCCGATCATACGCCATTCTCATTAACACCAAAATCCTGTTGGTAGTGAAACCTACAACCTGCAACCTACATCGTGGGGGTTTAACCACCGCCGAAACATAAATAGGAGCCACCGAAAAAGTCTTTAATTCAAACAGGTCATTTTTATCACGGAATTCTCAATAACCCCCAAACAGAGCTCAGGAACGTCAGAAAAAAACGTGTTAATAAAGGACCTACACGCTGGATAGTCAGTACAGGTTCGTGGGATAATTGGGAGCAGACCAATGAATTCTGGAACTGCAGACGCTACCAGGTTGGTGTAAAATGAGTGTGACGTGTCCCAGCAGATGTTTTCGTATTGAACTTACTCTAACTAGCAATGTTGCGAAATTAAGGTGTAGTTTTAGGGGAATTGCGGAGTTTATTGTAATTAATATCGCGTTAATCGAACGATGAGGTTGTGCCGATAGTCGGTCGAGCGTTAGACAGCTTTCGAGCACCGCGGAGCTTGTTTTCTTCCTCTCTACCTCCCACTCCGCGGCCTCCTAAACCGCCAGTTCGAATCCTTCCAATAGGGAGCCTCTCTGAAACTGCGTAGTCGGCGAGGTCGTAGCCGGTAACCGCGAGCGGTGGGGTGGGTTGGGTTGGGAAGGTTCCGACTGGGTTGGTATACAAATGACGTCACGTTATAAAATTCTCGGCCTCCTTCCCCTTCGTCCCTCGTTGAAGCCGACGATCGAACCAATGGTAAGTCGACAAGTTTCTCCCTCCCGCTCCTTTCCTTTCTACTTCCCCTTTCCCCTTCCCTTCCTAGTTTCGACCGTTTCGACAATCGAGCTTCTTCTCCACCCCCTTCTCTATCCCCCCAAATATATAAACCTTCGCTCCCCCCTCCGCTGTAACTAGTCGGAGTCGAACTGCCTTTGTGTCGAGTGAACGTGTTAACGTCTCGTTCCCCCATCCCCCGTTGTCGCCATGGAAAGTTGAAATACGAATCGTCGTTTTTGTCGACAATTTTTTAAAATTTCTTCCATTTTTCTAAAACGTCCAATTCTAAATTCATCGTTGAATTCTAAATTTTTGCTCGTTGAAAATCAACGGTTGTGCTCAGTTCCTCCGATTCTTCGAAGTACAAAGAAAAAAAAAACACGTCCGTGTTTTGCCTGTGATATTAGTGTTATTCGATATCAATCGTCGCGAGTTCCTATTAGTTTTTAAATCGAATATCGTTCTAAAACACGCCTAAAGTCCAATTTAAATTATGGTCGAGAGAATATTAGAAGAAGTTCACGGAGAAGAGCCTTTGCCCGCACGTAAGTTTTTTAGGTTTTGAATCGTTCCGTCCAGAATTAACACGAATGAACTCGGTTGCTTGAACTGTCGCGTTCTTTCGGTATCTCGCACTGTATTTCTTGTCGCTACGCGACTGTCGACAATTTAGAAACTGTTGCACGTTGTAAGGACTATGTGGCCAATTGCCAACTACATGCCAATATTCTAGAGCGAAAATGAGTTGGATTGTCGCGTTGTGAGATTGTCCCCCCCCCCACCGGTTTTTCCTTCTGCCTGTCGCTTTTCTTACAAAATCGTACTGATTGTAAACATACAGTTCCGTCCGTGGGTTGGAATGACAACACAGTGTAGTAAACTTCGATATGAGGGCCGTCCGTACCAAATCATAACTACTGAACGTGCTCAAAACGCTCTTGCTGAAGCCCCCCCAAAATGTTTTCAGTGTTCCAAAATGTACGTCGACTAGGTAAAATATGGTTTTACGGTCACCCCGTGTGCTTTGTCTATTAGTGTCCGTAAAACACTGCTTGTTGAGTTGGTCCTTGCGACAGTTGTGTCTTTTGGGGCTGTCAAGTATATTCCAAGCTTCAGACATAAGTGTTCGACTATGTTGGACGGACCTTATCGAACGATTGTTAAATTTATTATCTAACGTTCGAGTGCCGCTCCATATCCAACCCTTCAACCGTCTCGCTAAACTGCACATTGTGCTCTACACTTTGATGTCGCTGCCAATCGCTCATTTGCGGAGAGCTAACTTCATGTCTCAATATCGTCCCATGATGAGACCTATCGAGATAACAAGCTCTGTGGCAACTGCAAGTTTTGTTCGAGCACGTCCCAGCCCATGCCCGAAATGCCGCATCTTTTCAAGTCTGGAGCCCACCGGGCGTAAATTATCCTTGTTAACTGTCGATGCGATTCTGAGTGCAGTGTGATTTCAGCGTCCACACCCCACGTGTTTCATTTGGTTACATGGTGTGCTACTGTCGCCCAATCGTACTAAACTGTGCAGGGTAAAATCCTAAAACAGTGGCCGTGGGTACATTTGCATTCGGAACGTTTATTAGCATCTCTGATCCTGGTGAGCTTAACATTAGCGGTAAGAGTTCTGTCAAGTTGTGTCGTAAAAGCGAATGTTAAGTTCACGTTGTCCGAACCAAGTTACGTCAAAATCGTTGGAGTCTCGTGATGCATTCGGCGTTTTGAAACTTGCCAAAAAATTGCCAATTCAGCACCTTAGGCTCCCCTATGTACTGGTTGGCGTAAGCTTCCAATAACTGTTCTGATAAGATGTTCCTCATTATTTATTTAGGAACTGCCCCAAATTTCGGAACATATTGCCTAATTATACGCTACAAGACATGTGTAACTTGACTACACATTTCCCATTCTTTTTGACTCTAAAGTGTCCCTATCCGTTCATACCCCGAAACTACGGGTTTTTGGTGTGTTGAAATTGATTTAATGCGTTGAAGTGTTTTGTCTGTCCTGCAGTATACGTACATGATTGTTCACAATTTCTCTTGGGATCTATTTTTCGGAGGTATTTATCGATGTTAGACATATCGATTGTTCGATTAGTGCTAGTCGATTCGTTCGTGAACGAGTGAATCAACATTCCACTGAACGAGTGAACGGAACAACTCACGTCCGCGAGTAGCAGTTCGTTCACTTGGCGTATCCGCGAAGGATCACGTCTTCATTTGGTTCTAGAGGCAAATTATTGAAAATGAATCGATTTAACTCGCATCAATTCTTTTAAAAGCAAAATAAAGTAGTATCGATTGTTCAGACATTACAACAAAAATTATTACAATTTAGTCAATTGAATTTCTGTTGAAAAATTGTTACACTTTTCAATGATTATTCTTTCAAACTTGAAATAAGTAG
Organism: Pachypeltis micranthus; assembly: GCA_020466155.1. Lineage (NCBI taxonomy): Eukaryota > Metazoa > Arthropoda > Insecta > Hemiptera > Miridae > Pachypeltis > Pachypeltis micranthus. The sequence goes on along the minus strand of CM035770.1, from coordinate 47,100,902 downwards.
TTGCAATTGATATTAAGTACCTACGGGTAAATTACGGTATATTTCATGAACTTCCTTTCGCCTTGATAGCGTTATCATGAGATGAAGAAATGAAATACGTCATGAATAGTATGCAAAAAATATGACAGAATAGTATGCAAAAAAACATTGTACGTTACCAAAACCATTGAAACAAACACGATTACCATTACCCGCAAAGAATTGATAAAACCTATTAACTCTCTCGTCCTCCTTTAAAATTAATCGCCTAAACTGCAACTGCAATTCCTACAAGTCTGAGTAGGAATGGACCGGTTGTTTTATTGTTTTTTAAAACTATTTTTGCTTTTATCAACTTCAGTATGGTCGTAGTAGTGTGGTTTCTTCATATTCCCCGATTCTCGAAATTTTGAATTTATCCCCGTATACTTCTAAGAAATCTGTAAGGGCTGATATAGATTTTCTGGAGAATTGCTGCTTTTTTACTATCCCTCTCGTGCTCCTTTAATGTAGTGATGTTCGTGTTACACAATATGTCCAGTTGTGTTGTAGTGAAGAAGACCGCATCATAAAAATTGGATGGGAAGGTTGGAGCACAGAATTTCAAGAGTGAAAGAGCGAGTCGAGTCGTTCCTTGTGTTACATTTAGTTCGTGAATTATTCATCCAAAGTAACGAACCAAATGAACTAGTTCAAGTGAGCGGGACTAGATGGTCACATCTCTACTCAGCGCGTTGTTACGCTGTGGAGTCGTTCCTGTTCTCACTATTGGAGCTGTTACTGTTCCCGCTCAAGCAGCTGTTCACTGGTTATTTCGAGCTGTTCTTTGATTCATCACGTTGTGTATGGTCCCAATGTTATTTTGCTACAATCGAATGTTCCGTAGTTAGTATAATAAAAATTGAAAGTTTCGACAACAGCGTCCGATTCGAGCTCTACACGTATTCACATAATCAGTGTGTTTTCCAGCATTGAAAGAGCGAAGTTATATCTGGTATCGAAGCATCAGACAACTTTCCTTTTTCCGACCATTCTGTAACTAATGTATCACATTACAAATGACGAACATGTTTGATTAGTTACTAGAATTGTACCAAATTACACAACGTGGACATGAGCAAAGTTATACGAGGCGTCGCGCCAGTAATTGACCCCAAATTACGACGATCCGATTCACGATTGATCGATAATGAAATCACGTGGAACACCACGGCTTTTCATCTAATTGTGCCATTTCTCAAAATTAATGCTGTAACGCCCTCACAATTCGTTTGTCTGTTGCAGTAGGATATGATTCACGGGCAGTAGATCGATGGGGTCGTTAACTCTGAATTGTGACTTGATCTGCTTGTTCCAGGGCTGCCTTTCGGTTCTTTCGACTTGGCGATGTTTTATAGGGATTGCAAATTGTAGTTCAGACGCCTCTTTTTTCACGATTTATCTGATTTTGGGCGCTCCAGTCGCATCTCGCTCGAAATATTTGACCCCTCGAGATGTGGATAGTGACAAATGAGTGTGGGACAGGGGAATACGGTAGGAAAATTGACTCAATCGTTCGAGCTTCCTCACAGGAGCTTCAACTCTTGAGACACCGATTTATTATTCAACGATTCCCCTCATTTCCTATACAACACATTTCCTCTCAGTCCTTATGAATTTCTTTTCTGAACCTTTTGACCTTCCGGAACTCTTTTAGTGGAATTCGTAGGCGGTTGAACTGCCGACATCTTGTCGATTGCACGCGCAAATATGTGGCCTCAGCTGTCAATCGGAAGTGATGCAGATTCAATTGAAATGTAGATGGCGCAAGGCGCTTGCTCATGCGAAGTGCAGCGGGTAATACCAGACGCTGCAAAAGGCTTTGTGTCTTGAGGAGGGCAATGACCCTCGTCCCATTTCTGAACGGAGTATTTTTTTCTTTTTTGTTGGCCGTCTTAAAATATTCCTATTTGCTCAGCTCCAAATGTAGCAACGGGCTGCAGTTCCTGTTTGTCGTTGGGGAGAGGAGATTATGGCATCTCAATAAATATGTTCGTAGAAATGCGTTGAGCGAAGATGAAGCGCATGTACGTGATACAGCGTCAGATCATCGCATTTACAAGGGTTGTGGAAAGTTGTGTGGTACTACGTACCAGCTATTCAATATTGAAGTCACTCCTTTGTCTCTGCCTCCTGTTATTGCTGCATTGTCCTTTTGTTTCATTATTCGTTAATTTGTTGCAGGAGATGCGGACGCTGGGGTGCTGCGTGACAAGACAAATGAGGTCGAGCGAAAAGAAGCCAAAGAGGCGGCCAAGAAGAACAGAAGGCGTAAAAAGACAACCGCCAGCCTCGGCCCCACTTGTTTCCAAGGTACGTGTTCTGGCTACAGCCTTTCTTACAACTTGCAACCTTCTGGAAGGAATTTATTCAGAGAGATAACGATGCCGCTCGAATTGGTGCAATTTATCGATAAATCTGTTTGCTGGGCAATCAAGTTATTAGAGACAGTGTCTGGTTTGAATCCTGAAAATCCATGAAGGTATCTTTCTCACAGTCGCTCATTAATTATCTTTTCCTTCACAGACATGTACCGGTTGACTGGGGAAATTCTTGGACGTGGTGCCTATGCTTCGGTGCAGACCTGTGTCAGTACACTTACTGACATGGAGTTCGCTGTCAAGGTGAGCATATGAACACATGATTGTCCTAGGAGGGAGGGAAGGAGGTAGTGGGTCTCGAATGTGAGCATTTTAGTGTTATTTGTGATATTTGTAGTTTACCATTGTTTACTCATTTTTGTGTCCCTACTGTAGTTTCTGTTTTCTTTTCTTCTGTGTTTTGACGACTCGGGAAATCTTGATGAGGCAATAGGGGGTTAAGAAATCCCGAGAGTACAATCGGTCCCCTTGTAGTGTGAAGAGTCACTCACTAAAAATCCACACGCTCACATCACATGTGGACCTAAGCAGGGGGTTGTTATTCACTGTCTTTGGATGGCTGCCATCCTTATGTTGTACTGTTGCCATTGGAAAGAGTCCACGGTGCACTTTCAGCAGCCCCCGTTAGAAGTCTGTAAGTAGCAATAGCACCAGTTGTGTCCGAATTTGCCGTGTAATACTGCTCACTATGACCAGCGCCTTTGTTATATATACCTCTCTAAGTGCAGCCATTAGCTCAGCTTAATGTCCAGCATGACTCCAAGGTAGGACACTGTTAGCTTTGTTATGATGTCGGTTCCTCCCACTCTCATTGTGAGGATGTTTGGAATCTGGCAGAGTGAGATCACCCACCATTCTGTTTTCAGCTCTGCCAGACTGATCACCAGTGTGAGGTTGTCTTGGGCCAACTCTGTCGCACACTAAGAACGACTGTGTTTGCATTGTTGCTCACAGTGTGCAACACAAATACTGCAAATGGGTGCATTCCTACTGTCCAAGGGCTGTAAATGTATGATGATGTAAACCCCCGGAAGTAAGGATTGGTTATGATTCGTTAACTCTGGCTCTTGGATGGACTGTAAGTACTACTTCCTCGGTACTAAGATACACATCATATTCCTTTGATATTTGAGAGAGACTTCTAGAATTCTGGTACTGGACTTTGAAAAAGTGGAGGTTACTGCTGGTTTCTAGGAAAGAAGTTTCACTCTTTCAGGGGGTACCTAGAACACTACGTGAAGTACGTGAAGGTGGGGAGAGGAGTTGGATGTTGCTCAGAATGGACTTCTGGCTTGATGAGACCTTGACCCACAGTGTGAGTGTTGACTTCTTGAACTGACTGATGGGACGCTAAATGTTTGGGAAACATGAACATGAATGGCGGTTATCTCACCTGCCACATCTGTCTTCTGCTTCAGTATCTCGTATTAGCCCCCCCCCCTCCATTAATTCTATTTTAGAAATGCTTCAGCCTTTTGTGAAACTCTAATTATAACAAATGCCAAAATTACAGCACGTGCGGCTAAATTATTATAATGAGAAATTCTTTGTTTTGCAGGTTATCGAGAAAACGCCAGCCCACCCCCGAGCGCGAGTGTTCCGTGAGGTCGAGACCTTCCAACATTGTCAAGGCCAACCAAACATCATTCAGTTCCTTGAAATGTTTGAAGATGAGAAACATTTCTACCTGGTTTTCGAGAAGGCAAGTCACTCCACATACTTCCAGTGCCACATTATGAAATTCGACGTTATTGTATAATTATTTTTAATCAACTACTTGCTCAACCCCAACCCAGTAGGCCAGAAAACTTGTTGCAATTGGCCCAAAAGAATTTGAGTTCCCATCAGATATTTATGAGGCTTTCTTGCTCTGCTGGAAACCCAATTTCCTCGAACCGTGTTTCCTTTGTGGGGGGGGGGGTGCGTCTTTCTTGTCACTATTTTGATTAAATATTGCGTACTACGTAGTAACTGTTGGCGCAGAACTGTTTACTGACTTGTAGGCTGTTCAGATTAGATTATTAATGGACTGTATGCAAAAAGAAAATGATGCAACACGGACTCATCGAGACGATGATTCTACAAGAGAGTTCCTTCCTGGGCGGGGGTTGTGGAAAACAGCGGTTATGCCCAAATAAACAACAAATTCAAAAAACGTCTTGAATATCAGAATGAGGGGAAACCATGCAGTTGGAAAGGGCTTCAAACGCTAACTGATCAAGTCCTGGCAATAGCAGTCAGACTGCTCAGGTTGAGCTAGAATGGAGCGTGGGTGGAATGAGTTAGGGTTGTTCCCCATAATTTTCCACAACAATAATCAAGTCCTAATTTTTGTTCTCAATGAAGTCGCCAGTTAAGATACGGAGATACAACGCCAAGAATGACATGTTTTTTAGTTCCAATAGCACGAGTTCAAAAAGCACCTTTTTGAAAAATGGAATGAAGTGGGGAATATCAAGCCTGACTCTAAACTTACGAACAAAAACTAATTTAGTTGACGTTTTCCCCCATAAATCCCGTTCTCGTCCAATTAACTACCTACTAGATTGGAGTTTGATTAGATAATTAGGAGCAACCCAATTGAATCCGGGAATTTGCAACTTCTTTCGCCATTAATTTTGATCACTGTGCAGAACGGAAAAAAGTGATTCTTAAAAAAGTAATGAGATGCCTATGTGATACGAGGGATTTGAAAATGCTTGGAGAGCCGCTGACTCAGGCTAAAATTACCGCGATCCTGAAAGCTACGATCAAATGCCCAACTTTATTGGATTATGAATCTTCGTCTATAACCTCTAGACTGCGATCATTGGATGGGTCTCAGGCGAGGTACATATGTACCGATAATTAACCAAAGGTCTTGAAGTACGTGGGAGCAGATCAATAATTTCGGGTTTTGTGTAGAACGTAGGCTGTCTACTAGTTTGTATCGAATGTCCTCTTCCCCATTTCACAATTCAGGGAGAAATAGGGACTCATTTTTCCTGAAATAAGCTTTAGCATGGTGGTGGTGGTGGTGGTGGTGGGGGGGGGGGTCACAGAATATAATTGTGCCAGAAAAAGGTTATAAGTTTCCAACCAAATTTGAACGTGTCTCTCCGTTATGACTAGTGTTGTTACTGTTTTTTTAAGTGTGACTTTCATTAATTACTGTGCAGGTGGTCGGTGGTCAACTTTTATCGAGAATCCACGAGTTGAAGCGTTTCTCCGAGCGGGACGCTGCAGAAGTGACTCGTGATCTCGCTACTGCCCTCCAATTCCTTCATCAGAAAGGTGAGAGGAAATTACTATCATTTTTTCCTCGTAATGTTGACGTTTAGTCGTAAGTCATTAATTTTCAACCAGGCCGTGCATTTTCGACATGTCTAGTGGTTGTGTGCTGTATCAGTTTGTGCCTGGGCCCAATAATCAGTCGACAACTCACTAAACTCACTTCAGATATCAAATAAATGAATAACTCTCGTTGAGGAGAATCGTGATCGAATAAATAGAAATGAAATAAATGAATCGAACTCCGTTCAATATTTAATAGAAGTAACCTAATTTGCTCGGATCGTTATTACCGACAATATCGGAACAAAGGGGTTAATAAAGAGGAATTTGCTCATCTTTATCCATCATTATTCATGTGAGGCAGGAAAATACTGAACTTGAAATCTCTGGCTGATAAGGGAGAGGCTCGATTAATACGTCACTGGGCGCGGGAAGAGTCAGAATGAATAAAGTTGAGCTAAACGCCTGGCGGATAACCGCTCGCCCTTCCCCGGCATGAATGAGGCTATATCCTTCCTTGATGAAAAAGCCCTCTATGATGAGCCAATCAGCCACGTACACGTCTCTCGAATTTTACCGTCTGGTTTGATTTGAAGGGGCTTCGAAAGGTGGTGAAATAACAGACGGAAAAGAACCAAAAAACAAAATAAAAAACGAAAATGATATTTCGATTGGCAGTGACTGCGTTGTAGCTGAATTTAATCTCTTTTTTTTCTTTCTCGTTGCTCTTCAAAAATCACAAGGAATATACACATCGCGGTACTAAAATGGTAATTTAATGTTTGACAAATCTCGTTTTCCTGTATATCTTGCCTTAATATGCCTCCGTTGAACGTATGGTCATATGAATAGTTGCGGAGAACAAAATGTGGGTGTAGGTTGCTTGCTAGAAGGGCTAAACGTCATTGAGACGATCATCGAAAACGGTCATGTTCTGTGCAACTTCGATGCGATGGCAATAGAAGAAACTGGTTAGACTGAGAATAACAAAATAAAATGGCATAAATATGTTAATCCATCCATCCGTAAGACCGTCGTTATGAAAAGAAACTTACCTGTTTGTCTGTATGTATTGCCTGTTGACCACTCAACCTAGATAGCATTACTTCTAGTGAGATTAAATATTAAAAGCTACTTCTAAATTACTATCCTCGACGTAAACAAAGCTCGAGAACGAGTAAACAATAATACGAATACAAAAACGCAGTGTTTTACGCGATTTTCTCTCCGTAATTCTGCTGTATTCTAAACGTTAACGCCGCATTCAGTGCCATCAGCCTTTCCTATACTGAAGCTCATCAGTTAGGAGAAACTGGACTTCTTGTAGGCTGAATGAGTCGGATTTCAGGGATATTTAAGATCCAATGAGAAGGAGTTGAAAAGGCAATGATGAAATTCATCTGGAATCAACGTGTTGGTTGAGCTGAAGTCGAACGGATTGAGTTAACAATCGAAAGAGGAAAACCGTCTGTTATTTCTAGAAATAGAATGTAAATTTTTTTTAAAAGTTTTTGTAATTCGGACGCCATTATTGTTTCATCATTCATCAACGGTTTTGTTTGTTTCTGTTTCCTCAGGAATTGCTCACAGGGATCTCAAACCTGAAAACATCCTCTGCGTCTCCCGCAACTCCGTCTCCCCCGTAAAACTTTGTGATTTAGACCTCGGATCGGGCGTCCGCTTTTCGCCTGTTGGTCCCCTGTCGACCCCTAGGTAATTATTATCGAAGTCTGTTTAAAACGCTACTGGTCCAGACACACGGTTGGGACTTGGCCACTTAGCCTTTTTACGTGTTTCGTTAACAATCAGCTTGACCTGTTCTGATGTGAGCGCTGTTGCTTGCAGCTCTAGTTTATGTATGTTGTGTGAGTTGAGTGACAGTCTGTTGCCTCGGCTGTGGAGAGGCGTGTGGGCTACTCAACTCTGTGAGACAAGGGAAGGGGACAAGGAGGGGGTTTGAACACTAATCGTATGATGGACAGGGGGCGTATCAGTATACAGTACGCTGCAACTTCAAGATGAAATTGGCAGGAACCTTAGGCTTTATTCACAATCACGCGAGAAGTAACCACCACAAACTGGCAGCTGGGTGGGAGGGAACGCAAATGTAAGGGCAACGGCTCAATGGCTCAGTTCAAACTGTTATCACAACTTTCGGAGCATTTGAGGTCCTTAGGTGAACTAGAAGGTCCCGTATTCTCTAAATAAGGGATTTCTTTACGCATTATTGACCATCAAGTGAAAAAATGCGAAGGAAAAGCTAGTTCCTGATATTATGTGTTTTCAAAAAATGTTGAGATGTCGCTCGCACACTTCTCTTTGACCTCCCCATATCAAGGGGCCCTTGTTAACATGCTTAAAGAGGACTCATGAGTGACATGACTAATTTACCCTGCACAAGGAAGGTGATCTAGGACTATTTTCTCAATGATGACAATAATAGAAATGATTTCAAGTCTTATCACAAATTTAATTCATCTATAAAGCTGTTGACAATGTTTTCAAGTGGCATCTTTGTCCAAGATTGAAATGGTGGCAAAGTACCTCTGTGAGTGGCCTTTTTTACTCACCTTTGCCCTACGAAGTTGAAACATATCATTCCATCTCATAGGCTGAAAAACACGATTGGTTTAAACGCTATTGTGAGAAAACTGTTCCACCAAATCGAATCAAATTTGACTGCAGATTCTATTAGTTGTTAGAGTGAAGAAAACTAAGGTGCGTTATGTGATGCGCCGCACCAGATATTTTGTGTAGGTTTTGACATGAGTATACTCTGGTGTAGTCACAGCACTAGATCACACTAAAGATCTAATCTCTCTCCCCTTCCTCTCCTTTCTTTCCTTCCATCACTATCAACAGTGTTTAAAGAAAAACGTTATTTTGGCTGAGCTGATTGTCCCCAATAATTTGCAATACCCATTGCGCGACGTTCTTCGTAACTGTTGTGTTTTTCTACAGGGTTTGATTTTAATTTTATTTCCAGACTGAACTCTCCCGTGGGGTCGGCTGAGTATATGGCTCCCGAGGTTGTGGAAATATTTATGTCCGACTCTCCTGTAGCAAGCTACGACAAGCGCTGTGATCTCTGGTCCCTTGGAGTCATCGTCTACCTCCTGCTCTCAGGCTACGCCCCCTTTTGGGGCAACAGTTGTCAAGATGACCCCGGGGTAAGTCTGAACTGGCATTCTGTAGTAACATTGACCCAAGTTTATTGTGATTATTAGTGATACGTATACATCTTTAAGCGCACCAGCCCGAGCTCATGATAGCTGTTAATCTTCCCCCCTCATAAAGTTCTCAAACATCAAAATACCGTAACTCAAACTAACATCGGCTTGTTGACTAACTTTTGTTCCCCTATAATGGCTGAGCTGTAGACACGAACCACTTAAAATTAACTATGTTGACAGCTTCATCAATTACCTATGCGGTGTTGATTCAATTAAGGTCGTGGCATTAGAAGCAGCAGCCCAATAAATACCGGAACTCTAAGCGCTACTAGTTTCTATGTGTGTATGGAAATTGAAGAAATTTCAACGTAGCGTCGGATGAGATTTTTTTTTTCGCTCCTCCCTTTCATTTGAATCCTTTTTTTTCTTCCCCTGTCAGCTGTACTTCATACACGGACTCTCAATAATATTCCTCGTTACTACGTAACGCTGATTTAGATTGTGCTAATTTTGTTCTAGTTTTTTAAATTTCATTTATTCTTAATTTGCTTGATGCTCCGTCATCAACTCATCCTGTACACAAATCCTGCGTCACTATGTAACCCTGTGTATTGTCTGTAAGACCACATTTTTCCCTTTGTAAGAGATTGGGTTCATGTTCATGGAATTTATAGTCATAAGGGATAAACGTTATTTACGTTATGTGTTTCTTCTTCAGAATGGGCCGTGCATTGGAGTAGATTGTCCCGCTTGTCGGGAATCCCTTTTCGAGGAGATCTGCGACGGCGAAGTTGTGTTCGATGAAAGTGAATGGGCCAACGTCTCCGACGCTGCTAAAGACCTTGTGCTCTCTCTTTTGAGGGTTGAGCCAGATTTGAGGCTGACGGCGGAAGAGGTCCTCGAACACCCTTGGATTGTTGAGATGACCAAAGCTGAGTCAAGCAACCTTCTTGACACGCCGAACGTTATTAATAGGTGAGTCTCGGTTGATTGTTCTCGTACGCTTCATTTTTACTTTCCTTAAAAGGGCAAAAAAAACAATTTTTGGATTTTCTTCAGATCTTTACGTTCTAAGGGCTTCTTTTGAGTAACAAAAACCAGCGTTTGAGACAACAGTTTGTGTGTGTGTGAACTTGTCTTTTCGCCTGTAGATCACTATGGATAAGAGCAAAATCGACCCAACTAGTTATCATAGTTAGTGGTTGATATACAAATATTTTCATCTCTCAAATCCGACTTGGAACATTTTGAACGAATTATTTGTATGGATATTCACGAACAATATGCACGAGTGCTAGGACCTTTTCATTCATAATAAAATGAGGCGGCACAAGAAGTTGTTGGATATTTCGAGGAAAAAAGGATTTTAGTGGTATTTTCATGGTAATTCTAGTTCGTATGACGTAGCGCTCTCGGGAAAAAACGAAGATTGCCATTGATCTGCCTATGCGATGTGAGTTGAAGGCAACCGAGAGCAACCTCTGAAGTCAGAAGTGCCTTTTTTTTTTGACTAAATTTTATCGTAGTGTTTCCTCTTATATTAACAGAACTGTATACACGACACCTTCCCAATAAAATCATGTTGGCAGTCCAATTCGTTACGGTTGGTTTTCTTTGAAGTTCTGTGTAGCAGCAGCCTAGCATCCTAATACATTCCAGAACTTGAAGCACTTTCGTTTTCTACCTAGAACCTCAAGTTGTGATTTACCGAGTTTAAATGAACTGAGTGAAAAATGGATTCGATTAGTAGCTTAAGCCATATGAAAATTGCTGAATGTGCGTGAAGCTGATGAAAATTGGGTGGTGCGGCGCACCAGATATTTCCGCTCGTGTTTTCTCTTTTTAAACACCAACCCAATACCACAGCCCACATTGATGTGCCAATTTTCGTACAACAATCACGATAGATGCTGCGAGACAGAGTTCGCAAGTTGTTTCAAGTGCAGTTTATTTAGAAACTCGAAAGTTGAGTCGTATATCGAGAGATCATGAAGATCGTTTCACATTTTATGTCAAGGGTTGTGTACAGAGCTCCTAATCAGAAGTTCTATTTTTATACATGAACTGTGCGATTCTGCTTCGTAAATAGTCCATTGCTCTTCTCCTCTCTCCCCCTTTCTTGACGAACGAAGTTTGAGCTGTTCATAAATTTCTCCTACGGCCTTTTAAGCATCAAGTACCAAACGCTAGCAGGCATTTCACTCGGGTGACAACTCATTGGAAACAGAGTGTTGGAACACAGTGCATTTCATGCAATGATCACACGGAGGGGATTTAATGTCAATAGGGCGAGGAGTTGACCATTAAGAGAGGAGAGGGGGAGTAGTCAATTGAAGAAACGTGTTTGTTTTAAACCTTTCATGGCATGGCGGAGTGTCCCTGACCTTTTCCTCCAGACTAAGTAAAAAACTACAACTACTGCAACTTTTTTGGTCTTACCTGGTTTTTTCGAGCTGCTTAAAATAGAAGCAACTGCAACCATACGCATACGCATGACGCTCCATCATAATTTATCTATTAACCCTAAATTTTGTCCAGGACGGCGAATAACCCTTCTTTTTTTTTCTCTTATTTCCAGGAACAGTTCAGCGTGCGAACTCTCATCTCTCGCAGACTCGGCAATGACGTTGAACCGAGTTCTCGTTCAACAGCTCTCGCTTTGCGATCCTCAACCGAGCCCCGGCTCTGAACTGTCGCTCTCCACCGTCCAAGCGTCAAGTCTACTTCAACGTCGCAAGACACAAGCCGTCTAGTCACGACACCACGCATCTTCTCCACAACCACAATTGCTTAGAAGTCGTTTGTTTCATCCCCCTCCCCCCTCTCTTCATTTTTATAATTAATTTAATCAATTTCCCTTTGCTTTTTGGTAATTTCGTAATTCATTTTTTTCGTTTTGCCTGTCGTATATCTCCCCCACCTCTGCCCCGACCTTTTTTTTTAAATCCGCCCCCTCCCCACCCTTTCCTTTTTCCCTCTTCTCTTCTTTCTCGTCAAAAGTGCGAAGAGAAACTGTTAAACGAGAAAAAAATGTATATAAAACTAAAAAAAAGTAAAAAACCAAAAAATCTTTAAAAAAGTTTTTAACGCTCCGTTCTTCCATTATTACAAAGTTACTGTACATAATGTAGCACATAGTGCCCGATCACTAATTTACCTTATTTTCCTTTAAACACAGCAGGCCCTGCCTGCACTCATCCTCCTCTTAAAGCGTTCTGCTGAAGAAAAAAAAATTCATCAACGATTTTATTAGCGGCTGCAAGGAAAATCAAAATGGACGAAGCGTACGAGAAATGAGAGCCCTCCTCCTCACCCTCTCACTCTTGCCCTTGACCTTTTCGACTGCTCCCCCTCCCTTAACTTATTGTATTTTTACACCAAATTTAATTTCCTTCTAGAGCTCAACCGGCATCCCCCTCCGGCCCCTTCCGACCATTAGGAGTCGATTTATTTATAAGCTGTGAAAAAAAAATCAGTAAAAAAAAGAGGGCATGTTTAGACGAATATTGTGAAAATTTGAGAAATCAGAATTGTTGGTTCTGTTTTCATTTCAGTATTTATCCAGAAGTGTGTTAACAGTTTATTATTGGTGTCTTTGGTTGTTCAAGTTGTTCACCTCCACCACCATCTCCCCTTTTTCCGTTTTTTTCTAATATACGTTACAGTAATTGTTATTTTTCTTACTTCTCTTTTTTATACATTGGTTTTCGTTTTTTTTTTCAATTTTGACGATAGAAAGTTTTGTTTTCGAGGTGCACGTTTTTTTCGTTTATTCGTATTACCGGTTCAATTGGGTTCTGCTGACGACTCGGGTGTGGAGGCAGATACGTTTAGGGCGTGATTCTGATGTGTAGATGGAAGTGAGTCGAGAGGTTGGTTTTAGAGTTAGAGGCAAAGAGGTTGTGGTAAACGTTCGTGTTACGCACTAGATTTTTGTAAAATATAAAGATAGTTGTCCTAGTCTACAGATTAAGTAAGTTGAGTAATCTGCTTCGGTATTGCAGATATCGGATGGTGCAGTGTTGAGTAGAACTGTACTGCTACTTTGTTAAGCGGTTAAACATCCCGCGCACGTTCCATTTATTAAGTGGTTGATTCTTTTGAAAATCTGTAGGGTTAATTTACACCTTGTATTGCCAGCTTGGGATTTGATGAAAGCGTTGTATTTGACCAGAGAAAAGGTGCATTTTTTCAGCAGAATCTAAGTACATATTTACCAGAAAATAGGTACTATCTCTACACTATGCAACACAAAATAAAATCAGTCTTTTTTTATATAGGAATGCCCATTAGTAGCTGATCTCTCCTTTTAGTATTTACTCGTAATGGAAGTCGATGTTGGCTGTTTTTTTTTAGTGTCAGCGTCTTAGATTGACGCCAGGGTATGGCTGCAGGAGAGTTCGGCATAATCCCTAGGTTTCAACCAGTTCCATGGTCTCAAAAACGCCTCTGGTAATCGTAACGTGTACCCGAGGCCAAATATTCAACCGAGTAATTCTGTTGCGCTCCTAGAAAGTCTGAGGCGCTTCAAAACCAAGCAATACCAGCTGCAGTGTGGTAATCCCTGATGTTGTCATCGCAGATGTGGGGTGTAGCAGACAACGAAGATATCTTGCTGGTCGATGGGGCGAACTGCCTGACTCATACTCACCCAGATGAGCCATGGAAAGGCACTAGTGAACGAAAGGCGTAAAAGTTCTAGGATCATGTATAGTCGATAGTGTGGACACGTGTATAGTCGATAGTGTGGACACAATCCTTCGTATTATGCTCGTATAATTGACTGTAACGAGTGAAGATAGAACCACCGAGTGATCACAATCCAAACGCCATAGTTCTGCAACGGGGAATAATCGTTAGATGTATATAGTTAACAGGCTGTAAAATGCTGTACAACCTACGTACTCACGCGTGCTCCAACCAATCCAGAACTTACAGGCTGAGTTTCTGTAAAGCGTGCACCTCGAAAAGCACATCTATCGATTCTCTACTAATGAATGTATTTGTTCCTTGCAAGGATCGTATATTTTGTTGTTGTATAACTTTCCCTCAAAACACCGATTCCTTCGACGTTGTTATTTTCTTGCGAAGTTTAAAGATATGTTTTCCTTTGTTTTGGTTCTAGAAGAGAAACGGAAGCGGCAAGTTTTCTAGTCTTCTGTCTTTGTAAAAGAAAGAAATTATAAAAGAAAAGTGATGGGGATGTGATATCGAATGAAGTATCGAAAGAAATGATAGAAGATTCTGGCTCAAGTAAAAACATTATGTACTAATTTACTTCAATCTAATCGAAATTCGAACAGTAGTTGTGTCACACGTGCTTTCAAATCTCCGCCGTTTTCTCAAATCCCGCCCAATTACGGAATTTATCTCGAGAAACGCGAACTACTGTGTGATAGGGCTGCCCCGTGAAGATGGAAAACGGAATAGCAAATTCGTTTCCCTGAAGTTAAGAACGAAGGAAATTCTTTCCCTGGTCCGATCGACAGATAAATCTTTTATATTTTTGTACTTGCCCCGTAAGGTTTTTAAGGGGAGTTTGTTGGAGGATGGCCGCGGTGCACACCCCATGGGGAGTACAGTCAGAAGATTATATATATTGTTGGAGGATTTTGAGTGGAAAAACGAGTACGTCCGAAAGGTTTGGCTGTTAGAGCATTAATTCATGAAAAAGTCAACCACAGGCTCCGTGTAGGCTTCTAACGGGTATAAATTAATCCTACTCCGTGATTATTCCATATATTTCTTAAATGTCACGCCATCAAAAATGACATTCTTGTAATTTAATACATGAAATCGTCCCTTCGTTCCAATTGTGTCAATTAATTCTCTTCAATATATTTTTCTTTAAATTTCGAAGAGAGATTGATCACTCGTGTTTCACCTTGGTAACAAAGGATCGCTGGGACACCCCCCTCAGTCCAGAGCTTGGTGGATTGTTACTCTCAGCCGGGCGTACCCTTTCAACTCGCCAAACATTCTCCTTTGGCAAGTCTCCATCCAAATCCTTACAACCTCGAATAAGGTTTGTGTTTTTTTGTTTTGATTAATTTGCCTGTCCCTCGGTTTGAGCTCGTAGCGAGACTAGCAGCGCGTAAGGGGGGTAGGGTTCGGTCGCGTCGGTCTAAATTTTGGTTTCTCGTTCGGCAAAAAAACCGAAATACGAGGGAAAAAAAATCGAACTGCAAAATGGTCTTTCATGTGTGTCGTGTGATTGTGTCAAGTTTGCGCCCGTCTTTCGACGACTGTCGGAAGATTTTTTTTAATTTTCGTTTCGGCCGTTTGTTTCGACTCCGGTCGTCCCGAGGAGTCAACAGCGCTTATTTTTTTTTTGTAATTTATTTATTTTTCTGTTCAATTTTGAATTTTGTTTAAGGCGGATAAGAGTAGAAGGATGCGAAGGAACTTTGAGCGGAAACGTTTATAATTTAAGGAAAGGATGTGTTTGGAATTGACAAAATCAAATTTTACAGTTTACTAATGAAAGAAAGAGGAGAAGAAATGTTGATCGAACGAATAAAAATTCATATTTCAAAAAGTTTGGTTTGGCGTTTGACTTTACATCCCCTGGAGAGCATCATGAAGGTATACGATGTTGTGTCGCCACAGGTCTGTTTCTTTATTTGATGACTGTACCTAAACCCTCGACGAGGGTTATACCAGTCATAGAAGTTGCGGTTTCGCTAATGTGCAAGAGGCCGGCCCCTGCAGCATCCACCGAACTCAGACCTATGGAGGTACGGCAGGTATTTGGTCGTTAGCCAGTCTCACCGTAGAGAGCTGTTGCCCGTGTGTTACCGCGCGGAGGTGACCACCTGAGGAATCCCGTACCATCTGGGAGTAGTTCTTAATCTGGTTCCCTACCTGATCTTACTGTTTACTTGGGTGGCAAGTTTCAAAAGGACTGATCAACTATAACCACGTTTCTTAGCCATTACCTTCTTTGCGAACTTTGCAAAATGGTTATAGGCTTCCTTTGTAGCAGTCAAAGCTGCTGAATTCGTTTGCCCTCCCAACAACCGTCGCTCACTGTTGTAGAAACTACAGTGGAGCAGCACATGGTTTCTTGTTTCCTCCGCACTGGAGGCACAAGACGTGCATAATGGAGAGTCTTTCAGAGAAAAGAAGTGGAGCCGCGCATTGAAGTCACCATGTCCCGTGAGGAACTGGCTCGTCCAGTGGTCTGGCTCAACCCATTTTCTAGAAAGACGTTCACGGATGTTGGGGAAGAACTCATACGTATCACGTCCCTTTGACGAGGATTCCCATCTCGCTTGCCATTTCTCTAGAGCCCATTCATCGATGGCGGCAAGTTTCTGTTCTGTGGTGAGATCCGCACGGAGTTCAGCCCAAAGCGGGGGAAGGCTCCCGTTTCACTCTCCACTTGTCAATCATGCACTCAACAGCCAAATCAACTGGTAACTGACCAGTGATCACCTGGAGTGCTTCCGTTGATACAGTCTTGTAGGCATTGGTGATCCACAGGAGCGCAGCTCTCTGGGATTGGGCCAATACTCTCTTTTGATTGACTGTTAGTTTGCTACCCCAGACAACGGGGCAGTAGCCAATCACACCTAAATAGATGGCCTTATACATGAGGATGGTGTCATGGTAACACACACCCCAAGTGGCCTTAGTAATGGCACGCAGTGAGGCAAACCTTGCAATGGTAGTGCCTTTAAGGGACTGGAGGTGTTGGTTGAAACCCCACCTCTCACCTATATTCACTCCTAAATACTTGACGTGCTTTTCAAGAAGGAGCCTGTGGCCGCCAAAGCGTATTGTGGGTGGATTATTCACTTTCCCCTTCAAGAGGATTAGCTGGGTTTTTTCCTCAGCCACCTGCATCTTGACATGCTCGCACCATTGGTTGACAGTGCGGAGCACGTGGTGGGTTTTTTCTTCAATTTGGCGGACTGACTCTGCAAAGATCAGCACAGTCAAGTCATCCACATAGGCGTACGGCTCGCAGTCAGTCTCCATGAGTTTCCTGAGAAGACCTTCGAAGAAGGCATTCCAGAGTGCTGGTCCTAGGACCGAGCCCTGTGGGCACCCCTTCTCAATCTTTCTCCGGACGGAGACGTGCCTACTTTCGATCGTAGCAGTTCTGTCTGTCAGGTAACTTCTGACGAGCGAGTACAGGTTGCGCGGGATTCCCCTACCTTTGAGTTCATTAAGGAGCGCTGGCCACCAAAGGTTGTCAAACGCCCCTCTGATGTCAATCAGAACTGCTACGACGTACTTAGCCGGTGCCAGCAGGGAAACACGCCGAATCTCGACAATGACATCCTGCGTGGACCTTCCTTTGGTACACCCGTATTGCCTGCCTGTGAGGTTGCGGCCAAAGACTCCTTCGAGGGACTGCAACATCAAGATTTCTAGTGTTTTGCCTAATATGGAAAGAAGGCTGAGTGGTCTCCATGATCGCGGTCGCCTCCCTTTTGAAGAGTGACGACACGCGCAGACTTCCACTGAGTGGGGAACTGTCCGACCTGCAGACAGTCATTGAATAAATTAAGGAGACCGCAGGAGATCGTCCGCTCAGCCTTCCTTAGCATATCGCTTTCTATTTTATCTGGCCCAGGGGATTTGTTGGGCTTCAAAGTCGCAAGGGCCCTGCCGAGGTCGCCTGTTGTCCACAATGGGATGTCGGGCTCGTTCGGAGGGTCCATGATCAGCTCTCTTGCTGCCCTCTGGGCTTCAGTGTCTCGAGCCACTTGGTCATCTGGGAACGCCTTTTCAAGGAGGGTTTCCAGTGAGCTTTCGATGCTGCAGGCCCAGCCTGACTCATTTTGCATCGCAGCTAAGACCTGCTCTACGTTAGCTTTTCCTATGGAGGACTTGTAGTGTCTGCCCCAGGGGTTCTCAGAGCTCTCCGCTTCCACAAAGTTTCGCCAGCCTTGCCGTTTGGCTCGTTTGATGGCGCGGTGGAAGGCCTTCTTCTCTTGGATGAAGGCAGTTCGGAGTGTTGCTCTGGCATCAGGGTCACGAGTGTTTTGGTACATCCTTCTGGCTCTATTTTGAGGGGATTAAGTTCCTCACTCCACCATGGGACTTTGATTGCCCTGTGCTTCTGTTGGCTAAGTACAGAGAGCCCAGCAGAGTGCAGTGCTGTGGTAAATATGTCCACTTTGCTGAACACCTCTTCAGGTGTGGATGCTTGCACTATTAGGTCGATGTCTGCGGCACACAGTTCACCTTCCAGTACCCTAAAGAATTGCGGCCAGTCAGCATTTTTTGTGCGGAATCGCTTTTCACGCGTGTCTTTGCAGAGGATGTTGTCATCCGTGATGGCAAAGTCGATAACCATGTGATCGCTCTGCGTTGCACCTGGTACGACTCGCCAACCCTGCACTTTGAGTAGCAGGGTGTGGGACACGGCCAGATGTCTATACACGACCTTCCTCCCGGACCATCATAGGTCGCCTCAGTCATGGGGTCGTTGGCAACAACCAAGTTGTACCTGGTGAGCAGCTCTATATACGCCTCGCCCGCCCCATCCAGGGTTGGGGATCCCCACAACGGTGATCTGGCGTTTGCATCAGCACAGACTATACAGGGTCGTCCTGATAGGCCTGCTAGAGCCCGCTCGAGTGGTTGAAGGCTGTTGGCAACTGGTGCGCCAAATTGCCTGTAAAATGATATTACAACCAGCTCAAAGCCACCGGCTCGGATGAGCACAGCGGCCAAGTGCTGGCTGTTCAGGTGAGTGAGTGCGAGCATGTCAATGGACGGGTCGATGCAGGCTACTGCTGCCTTGGCTCCTGTTCTCGCTCCAGCCACCACTCGTGCTTGTGATCCCAGACCAAGAGTTTTGGATCCTATGTATGGTTCCTGTATGGCGAGAACGCTGCAGCGTTTCATGAGTGCATTTTGCAGCAACTCAGCCATAACTGGGCAACTCTTATTGGTGTTGTGCTGAAGGATTCGAACTGTTTTTGACCTATTCATAATCCACTCGTGACTCCTGGAGGGCAATCGCTCGCTGACGAATGGTACAGCGTGCGTCTCGTGTAGAGTGTGCGACCTGTTGGATTTTGCGTTCGACGCAATTGGCACACTTGAGGGGAGCATCGCGCTTGCATTCCTTACTCAGATGTGGCAAGGCGCACACAACAGGTCTTGTACAGGCCACTGCCAGGTGGCCATAGCGCTGGCATTTGTAGCACTGAGTGGGGGTTTGGTACTTTCGTATGGCGCACCGCTGCCAGGCTATTTGGAGGTGCCTTGCCCCCTCTAGTTTTTGTATAGGCTGGGTGACACCTCAATCACCCAATCCTTCTGTCTGCCACGCTTTTTGGTGAAGAGAGGCCTGACGTCCTGCGGCTGCAAGCCTAACGCAGGGTTGTGTTCAACAACTTGTTGGGCCAAGTCCTCTTTTTGTAGGTCAGTCCGCACGTCGCACAATAGCAGGCGTGGGAAACGACTCAGGGGGGCTGATGCTTGGAGCTTCAACTCCTTTTTTGTGGAAATGTGGCTCGTGAGCGTCTTGGCCATTTCTGGCGTTTCCGTCACAATGACGGCGCCACCTCCTACTGCGGTGCGGATGTCTAGCACTCGGACGCTTAGAGCTTGGAGGTCCGTAGCAGGGACACCCCGCATCAGTGCTTCCATTGTATCAGGGTTGGAGGGACCAGCCTCTCCTTCCTCACATGTCCGCCTAACCACTACCACGTTTTGTCGTGGGTTTTTAGGGGGGAGTTTGGTAAGCGGTGGAGGCTTTTTATTTTGGTTTTTATTTTTACTTTTGCCCTTGTTTTTGGGCGGAGGCGTAGGCGGGGCGCTGCCCTCGGCCTGCACGTCCCGCTTAGTTGGGGCCTTTGTCTGCTTCCCCCTGCGCTTCCTGGCCCTGGCAGACTGCCATTCAGCCTCAGCTCCATGAGGGGGGGAGGAAGGCGCAGTAGCGGCTACTGCCGCATATGAGGGGCCTGGGGTAGTACCCTGGCTCGTTGAAGCTCCTTGAGTTTGGGGGGCTGGTGGCTCTGGCTGCTGGGCAATTGCCCTACGCAGCTCTTCCCTCACGACAGCCGCCACAGTTTCCCGCAGGGGGGGAGTGGCAGGGGGCGATATCGTTGGGGGGGCATTAGCTTTTATAGCCAGCTTCGAAATTTCGAAGAGGCAACTAGTGACGAGGTCCCGCATAGGTCCTGTCGCGTTGACCCTCATCCGTGCCAGTTGGCCGTGGATGATTTGGACATATGCACAGATCTGCTCCATTTCCGACAGATTAGGGTCGACGGGATGTCGAGTGCTTGTAGTAGCCGGGTTGCCCGGGCTACTAGGGGGAGAAGGGGGAGATGAACGCGGTTTGCCCGGTTCTTTCCGCCCTTGATTGTTTGGACGACGAGTAGGTTGTTCATCGTCCGAAGAGGGAGGGGTCGAGCTTGGCGAGCCCGGGGAAGAGGCGCAGGTGGCGTTTTTATTACCTGCTATTGTTTTATGTGACTTTGTCATTTTATTTTTACTAATATGGGGGGGGGGGATTAAAGAAGCAGACTGGTGTAGTGTATCCTTGTGAGTTCATTTGTTGTGTGTGTTAGTGGTGTGAGTGAGAGGTGCTCGAGGCAGTGTCCTGGAAGCTCCCCTCAGGCATATTGATTCTAGCCCCTTTCGCTTGTCCGTTGAGGGTCAAAGGGAGGCCCCCACATGCGCCGCAGCTGCCAGTCCGCCACCCACCGACTAAGACGCATGAGGGATTTTTCGGCTGCTGCTCAGAGTCAGCCCTCGGCCACTAGTGATGTGGTGAGCGGGACACACGCTATCAGCCGCCCCAGGAACGCTCAAACCTGGTTTTTCCCCCTCCTCATTCCGAAGGCCGCACCTATATAGGGGATCGCTCAAAGGTGTTAGTGAGCTACTTCCAGGACTGTCTTTCGCTCATTATGAGTGTTTTATGTTAATGTGTTCTGCCACGCAAGCCGTTGCAGTGTATTTTGTATCTGGAATATGTTGTGTATGTCAGTGTCGTGAGCTTTAAGCCCCTTTAAGGCCGGATTTAACGACCACGCAGAGGATACGGCAGGAGAATTCTGTCCCCCTTCCTGCGGGGGGTGTGTTCTGTGATCCCAGCTAAAGGTAGAGGGTTCCGAGTGTGTCATGTATGTGAATGAAGTGTAAGTTGTGTCCCTTTTAGTCCGGCTTATACGAACACGCAGGGAGTACGGCAGTGGAATTCTGGACCCCCAACTGCTGGGTGAGCACAGTGTGGCGACAGAGTACACTGTGACGCCCAGCCACAGTTAAGCCTCGTTGGACGTAATCCTGCGGGGACCTCATAGAGGTGAGGTTGTCTTTCAAGCTGGGCCCACCCGGCTGTCCCTTTTAGTCGGCTCATACGACACGCAGGGAATACGTCAGCGGTATTCTGGACCCACACGTTCCAAGCTTCACACCGATGCATTGCAACATGTCTTGAAGCACTGAATTGGCGGTTCAAACGTCAGATTGACTCTCCAAAACGGGCGTTATAGTTGTGTTGTGGAGAATAAGTTTTGTGCGGATCTGCTGTGGTGCATCACACAACTTTCTTCAGCCCCTCGTAGAAAAGGTGAAGTAAGTGTAACAGCTGTGGTTGGAATTCCGGGATTTCCGAAGGTATTCCCAATTATCCTATGAGCTCTCATCGTGTAGATAGTTGATTCAACCACCGCCTTAGTGTTTCTGAGGATGCTGGTATCATCTAAGCGGAATTTATTTGGAAAATACGTCGCTGAAATCGATTTTCTTCTCGTCATTTTCCCAAGGATGTGTTTTACGTTACTGTGTGACGTTTAGGATTGTCCACACGCCCACACAGTGCAATCAAAATCTTGACCCGTTTTTGAGAAAAAAAGTGATGAGTTTAGATCACTACGATAACTATAGTTAGTTTTTAACTGATTTTGCTCATTCCTTTATTTTGACGTGACCTGCAGACCAAGTATCCGATTTGGTTCAGCCATTTTCTCTATTTGGACTCAGACCCTTGAAACGTCAATATTTGAACATAACTTACAAGTTTTTTGTCAGCTGGCTACATAACATGCCTTTCTTCTTCGTCGTTTTTAGGCCTTGGATCACGCCGTAAAGTTTTGATGTCGCGTTTACATTTATCCGCATTCCTGCCTCGCGATTGAGAAGGGGGCCGAAGAGGAAAATTTTCGTAAGCCTCTCGGATGATTCCACGAGAAGGCCAAACCCTGTACGATGTGGGAAATCCCTAAGAAGGTGGAGTGGCTCTCAGGGAAATAGGCTTTGGCAGTGTGAGAAAGATAAAGATTTCCTTGCGCAGAAAGTAAGGAATATCACGCATTCATGACTGCAGAATTACCGCTGAGCCTTTTCCAAAGCGTGGCACTTCGACAACAACAAAGGACCAACACCTCAACCTGCGCGTGTTCAATATGTCCTTAGACTACACTTTCCATTATCACGAAGCGTTGCTAAGTTGAGTTTAAGTAATTCGTACTTAATACTCTCTGTTTTTGTTGTTTTTCGTTGATTTGTGAAACATGAAGTCGAAGCCGGGAACCGTTTACTTGAGCGGAGAAACGAGCAAGAGGATAGAACAGTTTTTCGAATTGAGTGAGTGGCTTATCAGTTTCTTATAGTTAACTACGAGTATTAACAATTTATTGTGCTATAGACCCATCAGAGGTTCTCACACGTTTGTGGAAAGGAAGAAGGCGTCAAGTGTGGATTTACTTCCACGCGGAATGCAAGGTAGTCATATTTATCGTTTAGGCGATGTTGGATTTTTAACTTCTTTAATAAAGTGACTGGTTCTCGTCGCGGGTGGCCTAGGTCTTCAGAGTCGTCATTCAGAGAGGAGCAATCGAAGAAATCCTTAGTTCTACGTCAATTAACTTGTTGACTTATTCTACTCACTCATTTGAGCCAACATCACTTTGCGGCGGCAGAAAGCGGTAGCGCTTACAGTTCCGGAATTTATCGTGCTGCTCGTACTCATTACCGAACCATTATTGAGCAATTGGTACGCAGAGAATTTACGGGGCTGTAAACACGTGTTTTTTTGAAGTGGGTAATAATCACTTTTTCAGAGTTAACGGGTAAAAACATTTAGAAATGGTAGTCAGCGAAACGGCGATAGTTGAAATTTCCGGTATTTCTAGAGTGACCCCCATATACCTTAAGAACGTTTTTAAACGCTCATCCTATAGGTATGTGGAGTACCGACTGAATTTTTTGAAGATCCTTGTAACGTTTGAGCTGAGTTTATAAGGAAAAAACTGCGCTAAAATCGATTTTCGTCGAAATGTTGGGTAGTTTATTGTGCTGCTCTCGATATTTTTCCCACGGACGTAAATTTAATGGTATTGTGGCCTTATTAGGAGCTGTAGATAGAAAATTTAATCAAAAATGGTGTTTGGATCACTTTGATAACTATAGTTAGGTTTGCGCGGATTTTGCCCATACCTCTATTTTGGCGTGGCATGGTGACCTGCTGGCTAGATGTTAAGTTTGAGGTGATTTGGTTCTGCCAATGGTTTTCTCAATAAATTGTCCACAGACACAGACCCAAATAGTGTTTTTCGGTTCTTAAATAACTTTCCTTTCTACTTCGCAGAGCCGAGGAAAGTAAGAATTGACACTGCCAATAGAGTGATTTAATTGATCACTTGATTTGAGAGATAGATGGAACATCCTCGAATTAATTGATCCGATATACTTATTTCACGTGTGCATTTCTGAGTTGTAAATTGAGGTAGTCGAGCATTTCGCTGTACCGTTAGGAAGAACTCCGAATTAGAACAACTGAACGCTAATTGCCTATTAGTTATCCGCATTGTCCATCTTGATGGTAAAATTATCTCAATCAAATCTGACAACTAGGCTTGGTTTGCAATAGGAATTAAACAGCAATGCTTTAGCTTCAAGGCTTTGCAGCTTTATCCGTACAATACAATATCTCGTGTGAAGCCTTGCTCAATTTTTTATTTCAATCCTCGCTCAAATCGTAATTTTCCTCTCCTTGTTCGGTGTCCTCTTCCTCTGTGAGCGACTCTCCTATGTTGCAAAGAACAGCGTGAGGCACGATTTGCTCCCTTTTTGACAATGCGGTACTCAACTACGCAGGAGAGGCTCTCGAAAAGGAAGAGGACATCGTAGAAGATATAAATTCGATATTCTAAGTAAAGGAAGGCTATGTCTTGGTCCCGAAATGGAGAAAGAATGTAGGTATGCAGGCGGGCAGAATGTACATCGTATCATTACGCATCTTGATTTGTATCTCTTCAACGGACGGTCACAGAAATAGTTAAGGGGCAAAAAATATGGGGTATTGGTTGCTTGAAGACACTTTGTCAATGCGAGCAAATTACAATGTTTGCCACTCCATTCAACGGACAGTCAAAGGAACATTTGTGGGGCAATATATTGATTAGTTGAGGCCCTGTGATGTTGATCGTTGGAGCCATTTTTTAAAAATTGAAAATTGTTTTTTTATTTTAGAAAAAGTCTCTCCCAATTTTCAAGAAGATATTTATAGAGATAGTTTATTCGGGGGTGGCTCGAAAGTGTGATCTTGAAGCGATTTTCGAGAAATGCACGAAACCCCTTCGTTTTGGTACAGATATATAGACTTTTTCTAGGCTTCCTAGTACACGAAAATAGTGTGTGCTTGTGAATTGGATTTAGGGAAAACGCCACAACTAAATCTGCTTAAATTGGCTTAAAATAAACTAGTTATGAGCGAAATCGATCCCAAACCAACTACAGTTATCATAACTGTCCAATACTTTTTTTCTCAAAAACGGACTCAACTATTCAGACTCCTCTCCTTGAATTCAGTTCCAAATAATGAACGATGCTGAAGGGGAAATATCAGTGAAGAAAATGACAAGAGCAGCACACTAAATTATTAAAATATTCGACAAAAATCCGTGAAGTAGTTTTTTCCACTCATCTTTAAGATGTCAGCAAGCTGCTCACGCAATGGTAGTTTAATGGCCACGATAAAATATTCAGAGAAAAGTTCCCAAATCTCAAATGCCATCGTTCCTTCCACCAGTCCAATAAATTAGAACTTTCTCAAAAAGATCTCGTAGTCAGCCTCATAAAGTTCCTACTCGCAATTACTCAATTAAGATCGCGAGTAAAGTAACGCAACCCCGATTAATGCCGTGACGTTAAGAATCATGTTGGATTATTTGTTGGGGCATGAAAGTCGCAGAATGTGCTTAAGGCTGAGGAAAGTTATGTGATGTGTAGCCTCAGATATTTTATATTCTAATCGAATGAGACCATCCCCACATCGATAGCTCAAGAAGTTACAGATCCAAACCAAGTTCAGCTCATACAATGGGGTGGGGGTGGGGGGGTTCTTTCTTGGTGTATTAAACATTTCCTCTTTGTTCGGCCTATTCGTAGTGATTATTTCCCGTTTCGTTTGGCGTCAGGTTGTGCGAGGGAGGTTCTTGTTTCCGCCTCATTCCCTCCGAAAAACGAAATCAATTATCAACTATTTCGAACGAGCCTCGTCCTTCAAAAGTTCCAGGAAAGAAACCGCCGAATCGTCATTTAAGTAACGAATGAATTTCAAGTCTTCAAAGAGGTCCATTCAATTATCAGGAGACGTGCTTTTGGACGAGTTTGAGGGTCTAAGGCCGACCCCTCAACGTGACTCGCTCACAAATTAAGTCGGATCTTATTCTCAGTGTTCTGCCGTTTCTAGAGCACTAACAATTAAAATGTTAAGGGACGTGGTGGTGGGAGGGGGGTAAAAGGTCGCGTATAACTTCGTCGAAAACGAGCGTACGAACGTCCGCAACACGGAGCTGGACTTCTGAATCCTCTGGTAAGTAATAATTAGCGTGCAAGAATGCTCTAAACAAAGCGACATACTCGTACTTGTGATGAAGTAAAGTGTTGATTTACAACACGAAACTATCAGTAACTTCTGCGCTAATTTATTTGGCTCAGGTTCCATACTAGCTTTTACCTCTCAAACCAAAATGTTTTTTACACAATTTATATGAACTTGTATAGGGACTCGTAGTTTCCGAATTGTTTAGGTTGTCACGACTTTTATTTCATAACCAGCAAGTTAGTTATTGTGGATTCATAGGAAAAACACTGAGAAAAATGTCAGTAAAAAAACGTTAGTTCTTGAAATTCGGCGACTTCGTGAGTTGCTCCACTTTATTTAATAACTGCCATTTAAACATACATCTTATAAGTAGCCTGTTGGACTGCTATGAGAACTCGAGTTTCATAACTGTGGAGACTATGAGGAAGAGGGAAAAAACGACTCTAAAATCGGTTTTATCGAAATATTTCTTAATTTAGTGTGCCGCTTTCGTCATTTTACCTCAAACGAAAATTTTAGATTGCGGTTTTGTTATTTGATACCGTGCACACAAAAAGTTTCATCGAAATCGTTGTAACCGGTTTGAAGACAAAATATTTTTGTTCGACATTTTGATCACTATGATAAATAACTCGTTAGTTTGCTGTTGTCTGTATTTTGGTATCGTATGCAGGTGGAGTATCAAATTTGAGCTGATTTAGTCCAGCCGTTCCCTCTCAATCGTGTTCGCATACGGTGAGAACGTTTTGCAAAAGCGATCAAATTAACTTGGTTTCTCGACATAGTCAATACGCATATATTGTGCCCCATATACTCGTACGTTCTCTGACAGTCCATTGAACAGGTCAAATTTTAAATTTTCGCTGATCGAGCAAAAAATGTATTTTTCGTGAAAAACGCTTTCTTCCAGTGAATCTAAAAGTCCTAACTACTGAACTGAAGGCAGATTTGCTGGGGAGCGGTTGAACCGATTAGGCATGTACTTTATTATGATGATTATCAGTAGTTTTCATCTGATGTACCATTGGTTCCATAAACGTTTCTGTCACTGTTACGGTGGAGCTGCGGATTTATTTCACGTGCCCCAGAATCGTGATGGCTTTTAAAAATATGGGAGAGCTTCAGTGATTTTCCTTGCGAACCAATGAAGTAACAGCCCGTTCGTGACAGAGCACGGGTTCGGTTCGGTGTCGTAGATCGTCGGCGTGAGGGGCCCTCGAACGTTGACCTAACGTCAGGTGGTGCCCTCATCGTCAAAACGTTCGCTGTCGCTGTCGTATCGTTCGCTAATTCTTAGTCGTGGGGTTTTTGTTTCTGAGGCCAGTCGACGCCTGTTATCGTCTGTACACCTATCGAAGGTAATTTCGACTTTCCCTTGCAATCGCTTTTATTGTTGAAAGTGTAGCGATTAGGATATTAAATTTTTTAAAACGCAAAATTGTTTCCATTTTCGTGTTCAGACAAGTTCGTGGGTTACGGGACGTGGAAAATAGGACACCCGAATTAAGAAACACTAGCACAAATAGAGTGTGAGGTAGATTTCTATTAACGTGGAGCCAAAGGTTAATCAAATATCTGGTTCGAAGGATCTCACAACTTTCCTCAACCCCACTTTAGCTGCTAGTTTAGTGAAAATTGTTGAAGCCGTTTTGCCAAAAAGTGAAAAAGACCTATTTTTGCTTCCTAGCCGTTCACCAATTTTTCACAGAGGTATTTATTAAGAAGATAAGTTAGTTACAAATTAGTAGGGGATAATTTGAAATTTTACCAAAATGCTCGAGAAAGTAAGAAAACCCCCCGTTTTTTTGAGCATCGCCTACCAAGCCTAACGGAAACCAGCAAGTGGGTAAAAGCGGCGGGATATACTTGCCCTAAGGAAGTCAAGGTTATTCATTAGTCGAAAGTATAGTGTTGTCGATTCTGCGAGGCGAATCACGATGTGCCTACAGAGGAAGTTGCAAGGATAAACCTAGACGTTGTCTGAAGTGCTTTGTGTGAGAATGGCGTGGACGTATTGGAGACGTCGCACCAAGTTCTACTAGCTCCATTGGATCTGGGGGTGGAACTAAGAGAACACGAGGCTACACGTGAACTCCTCAAAATAGGCCCATTTGAGGCAGCAGTGTGGGTTTTATTCGGTTGCCATCATCTTGTGAAAAAAGCACCTGTCCTTCGTAGCCCTGTTCTTCAGTATTACCAGTGTGCTCGGAGCAGTGCCCTCTCTGGTCTGCTCGATGCTACTCATTGACTAGATTATTGGTTTATTTGTTACTTTATTCCTCACGAAACGTGCAGCGTTTACCATTCTAAGAGGCAACATACAGGTATGTTCTCTTACCAAAATGACTGTTCCTTAACACTCACAAGACAGTTATACCGATGGAAAGTAAAAGAAGTTGCAGTTTCGCGAGCATGCGAGAGCACGGGCACTCACTCAGCGTTCACTGATCCCTGATGACCCTGAGGAATTCGTTCCATTTAGGAGGAGTTCTTAATCTGGTTTCCCACCTGATTTACCTGGTTGGTAAAAAGTCAAAGGGATCAACTTTTGCCACTTTTTCTAGCCATAAACCTTCTTCGCGTCGAAACGTTTATAAGCTTGCTTTGTAGTAGTTGAAGCTGGAAGGTTCGGCTGCTGTTCCAACAACCGTCACTCAACTGACCTAGAAACTACGGCGCAGCAGTGAGTGGTTTCTTGTTTCCTCAGCAATGGAGGCGTATGACGTACAGGATGGAGAGTCTTAGAGAGGAAAGAAGTGGAGCCACGCATTGTAGTCCCCATGCCCTGTTAGGAACTGGCTTATCCAGTGGTCTGGCTCAACGTGTCACGTTCTTGTGGCGAGGATTCTTGCTTGCCATTTATCTAACTCTCATTCATTTAATGCGCTAAGTTTTCATTCAGTGGAGAGGTCTCTACTGGGAGTTTAGCCCAGAGTGGGGGAAAAGTCCCTTGCTGCTCTCCACAGGTCCACCACCAAGTCAACAGGCAACTTGAATCAGTGATCACTTGGAGTGTTTCAGTAGATGCTATCCTGTAGGCCTTGGTGATCTACAGGAGCATAACTCTCTGGGATTTGGCCAGCACTATCCTTGATTGTATGTGAGTTTCTTCCTCCAGATAACGGGGCACTAAATGCCCTTGTACGTGAGGATTGTGTCACGGTAACACACAGACCCCAATGTGCCTTGCTAATTGCTCGTAATGAGGCAAAGCTTGCATGGGGAGTGCATGTGAGGGACTGGAGGTGCTGCCTGAGATGCCACCTCTCACTTCATGTACTTGTCTTACTTCTCATGAAGTAGTCTGCTAAAACGTATTGATGGTTGGCTATTTAATTGTACCAGAAGTTTTAGGATCAACAGACACACACATCCCATTCCCGTTGTCGTTATAGGCTCAGGGAACTGTGTAACATGACGAAAATCCATATTTTTCTTTCATAGAGACTTTCCTTTTCACTTCGCAAAAGCTCATTAAAGTGAAAACAACACGATTATTATTCCATAGTCATTGATTTTCCCGCTCATCAAACGAGAGCGTAATAGTATTATCAAATACACCAAATTATTGGTCATTGCGACCCTTAAGAGTGCAATCAAGCGCCTGAGCAAACAAGAAATGAAATAACTTTGAACGGGACCGAGTTTAGCAGTATCGGACTTGTTCGACAAACACAGGCGGATATTCCACAAACGTTTGTTGCTCTTAGGCCAAACGTCAATATTTGACTGTAATTCACTTTTCAATTTCCCGCTCCGGGGGTTTTGGAAGATCGAAGGAGGGGTTTAGAGCGGATGAGATTAATTGTTGGGGCGTCGCGTGACAATGTGACCGAATGGTTGAGAGATGAAGTCGCCGAGGTGCGTTTGTTGAGTTGCTTCTGTTTATTGCGCCTCGTCCATTCGAGTTTCACGGTCAACTGAATTGAACGAGAAACAGTTTTTGAACAATCAGGGGCATCATATTGTCAACCAGTTGACGCGCCAGCCGTTGGCAACACGAACTGCGTTGACTTTTCACAGTTCAACGTCAAAACACATCTAACTCTGACTCAAACCGTACTCAGGCATTTTTACCGCAAAAAGTAGCCTCTGTTGCAGTAAAAAACGTGACGAGGCGAATTTGTCTATTTACGCAGAATATTTGTTCCAAAATCTGTTCAACGGCACTCGTCGATTTCAACGTTTTTGAGTGAATGCATTTATGTATGGTTTGTATTCTGGGATTTCGTGGGATGCCCATAATGTTAACAGTTATTGTGAGACAAAGTAAATATAGAATCGTTCGGGTGTAATTAAGGTTGATGTTCGCGTTGAATAAAATAATTCGCGAAAGTGGTTCTTTCCTACTCCATAGGACTAATGAAAGTGAAAAGAAGGATTGAAATGAAGAAACTAAGATAAGTAGATAAATGAACAAATAAAATTCAAATAAATTCGTAAAATGTATTTATTTGTTTCATTTCATTACAGATGTCTGGAATTAATTTCACTGTTACCTTTTAACTTAGTTCATGTCTGTTTCCTCTTAAATCCCTCCTCCACCCACCCTCTTATTTTCAACCCTTTCTAATCCCCCAACTCCGCATTCTGCTGCAATGGGCGGAGGAGTAAACTTAGTTCTGATGACTCGCTGAGAGCTTAACAGTAATTATGTTCGCCTTTCAAGTTTTACCGCGTTTGTTTAATATTGAGATTATATTTGCTCATAACGAGCGAATTTACTGAAAGTGTTTTGTCACTAATTAGGTTCACAGTAGGAAAGGGGAATAGTCGAAGAGAAACACGTAGAAACCAGAGTAATTTACCACAAACCCTTCGACATTGTGTGGCTTCTGAACCTAATTTTGTAAATCGATACAAAATCAAATGGAAACCAAGTTTGAATCTGCAGATTAACTAGACCGTAATTGGGGTTTACAACGATTGAGTTTACTCGATCAGACCCCCCCTTCCCTCGAGCACCATTCCGGTTTTCTGTCGGTAAACACAGCGACGTCAGAAGGATATTCCCGGGAATATCTATTTTTCGATTGGGTTGTTGGTACAAGGCGACGTGACGAGGTGAGAGCGCCCTCAGGTCGAGTGGCCGGTTTGGGTTGATGTCAGGGAGGCGATGGCTGTGAAAAAGTTGGGCAGGAAGGTTTATTGACAACAAACACACAGAGCCGCCAAAAAATGAAAGCTACGTTCCGTGTTGACGGAAGGAAGGCACGTGGGAGATGATCGCTTCCGCTTAAAATGAAATATCAGCCCGCAGAGACACGCGTGACGTGACGGGAAATTCGTTGACGTCAGGAATTCTTGTGACTGATGATGTCCTCGCTCTGGTTTTTTGTGCATTAACTTTCATTCAATGACGAGATTGACTCGACCAAATTAAAAGATTTTCAACGGACGGTTCCAAAATTTCGTGTCATGTCGTTGCTCACAATTTCCAAAGTTTTTAATACGTCTCTGTGAAGCCGCACATATTGATAATGACTGGTCAATAAGGAGACTCTTGTAGAATCAATCGAGGGAGTAGGGGACAACCCAATAACAACTTTTCTCAACCAGTGTAAAACGATCGTTAAATGCTCGGCAAATCTCACTATACGATATATCTTGGCCTACATCTCCATTCATCGGATGGGAAAATAGTTACGAGCTAGAAAATGTGGTTATGGGTTGCTTGAATACGCTCAGTCAGGTTGATCAAATTCAGATCAAATTCGAAGCCCTTCAAAGTACTGTGCGAATTATTGCACAACGGTTCATTATTCTTTGCTCAGCATGACTGGGATAAGTTGAATGCCACACAAGACCTAATGTACGATAGCGATCAACATTTACCGTAATTTCCTGGTTATGCAGCTTTATGCAGTCGCGCACCTTTGAGACCCCTTCGATTTGATTCAGCATCACAAAATACTAGTCAACGATATGAAACATGGCCACTACGAAGAATATACACATTAGACGACGGTACGCAATTACACGTTAAACTGACGGGTGGACGGAGTGAGGCAGGAGGCCAGGGAAGAACGATAACTTTCGCTACATTGTACCGCGAGTTTCTTCAAGTAGTACAGTTCGCCTCATTATATTAGGTGAGATCTCACCATCTTGCATTTAGATTCAGTCGCACATCTCTGAAACTCGACCTATTTGATTCAGCTTCGAAAAATACCTGGGAAACGACACCAAACACGACACAATTGCAATAAAACTGCCAAAATATGAGTCATGGGTATCGTTCGATTGGAGCGGGCACAACTAGATCCCACATGTGGGTAGATCGGATATTTTAGACCATGTTAAAGGTAATTATATGGCCTGAACTGCTGATAGACATTGGAGATTCTAATTTTCATGCCTTGAAACGCGTAGTGTCAAATGTTGAGAGGGAGGGGGGTTGTAAATGTATTTCCTGACCGAAAACAGGTGGACTATTCACAATGAATGACAAGCCATAACACAATTTTCTCGTGTCGTATCCGGTCTACGGACTGTGAAAGACATGAGTTGGGTGAAAATCGTCAGAACCGTTTTTTCCAGGAATCCAAAAACCTGTTTGTGCTTGATTGGCCTATATCTCCGTTCATGAAATTTCCACGAGAGAAATTAAAGGGAACAGAAGTTAGGCATCAAATAGTAGTATGTGTGTCAGCAAGCGTATAATCAAAATTATTTGAGCCTGTTTAGCAGGCCGAATTAGCTGGGTTGTTTTTTACCTCCGAACGTCCACGCTTGACCCTAGGTCATGGTTTCCTCGAGCACCGACCCCCTTTGTTTGTACCTGTGGGAAGTCCCGCTCCCCAGTTATTTCCAAGCGACAACGGATTTCCCCCTTTTGTGGACTTTCCAAAAACTATCCTTTTCATTCCTCTTTTAATTTACTCTCCTCAACAGACAGCTCCTTCAGCACGTGCAAACGACAGTCCTCTCCCAGTTCTCCCAACGATTTATCTCTCAGCTCATGCTACTCACAACTCAACTCTCCCTCTTCTCTCCCTCGCACCACTAGTGTTCACATGTATTTAGAGTTCCTTGTTCACGTTTATATACTCACACTCAAACTCATAACGCTATTCTGTCAAGTAGTCCTCACTCACGCTCATCACGTCCATTTATTTCTCAGTTTCCAGCTCCCCCCACTCGTGTCGTCCGTGAACAGAGCCATTCCCAACAAAAATACCTCGTTTTTGGTACATTTTGATGTTTCATCTTTCCTTCCCGTCAATGTAAATTATTTATTATTTTATTTATCGCCCTTTTGAGGTTTCAGGCCACTAAATCAACAGGTCTAATAAGGTTTTTTTAACTTCTAGTTAAAGCCGATAAGATGACGTTGATCAAATTTACCGGGCGTATTCAAATAGTCAATGACTATCGAATTTTCCGCAGTAAGCGGGGTACTGTTGTCGAACAACTCGACAGAGTGTTTTCTAGCGACCTTCACTCACGTTTTTACTTTCCTTGGCTCTACAAAGTAGAAAGGAAAGTTATGTTTTTCTGCGCACTTATTCCAGTAATTATCTGTTTAACGGAGATATAAGATATATATTTTATAACATTCTAAGACCATTTTTTCTTTCTTAAAAATGGCGATAACAATTTTGATCTAGCTTGAGGCAACTAATTCCTAAATTTCTTACTTCCCAGATGTTCTTACTCAATTTCCTCGAGTGAACCATCCATTTTTTGAGTGACTAATTTTGCTCAGCTCAATTCGGCCACGAGTGGATGTATTCGACCGTCATTCTATTTGACGACTCGAAACTGTGTGAGTGAGTCAACTTGTAGAGGCTTGTATTCTTGGCCTACCTCTTAGGAGCTTCTGTCTTGCGGTAGATTTTCGTCCAAAAATATAACTTTTCTCTCGACGAATTCAACTTCTTGGTCTTTTCATTGAGAACAGAAGAACCTCCCTCTGACCGAAACTGGCTTAATTTCGGCTTATATCGCGGTGAGAGATGATTCAAATTACCGCCTCAAGCAGGTGAAGCGAAGAGATGGGCCGGCATGTCAAGGACGCTGCCTTCCGCAACGTGCAAAGCCCCTTCGACGTTTTATCTGTTTTACGTTTTTAGTGCGCGAAGTTGAGCGCTTTAACTGTGTCAGGGCCGCAACCGTAAGAAGGCGAACTTTACGCAGGAATTAACGTTGATGGTTTCTTTTAAATAACGAGTAAGCTTTGCCACATTCAAACTATGGAAGTTAATAGTTGAGAGGATGTATTTAGGCAATTCTATAAAAATTGCATTCAAATCGAACAAAACACCTTGTGAAGTGTAGCACACTCAAAGTAAAGGTTTGCTGTGAAAACTCGATTTCAAAAAGGTAGAGCGCTACAGTTTGAAAGAGGCTTTGCAAGGCGAAGCCGGCGTTTCGAGGTCCAGCAGAAGATGGGAATGGCGTTGGGTAGATAACAGCGGTGCCGTTCATTGTCTTGACAGCTCATAGAAGAGAAATGAGACGCCTGCGGCGAGTTGATATTGAGCTAATGCTATCCAGAGCCGTCTCTCATCAACCCGACCCATCCACTTCAAACAGGCCCTGAGAGGAGCTCGGAGCAGCTTCTTGTGACAACCAGAACCTGGAACATTGCTTGACTAGAAGATGGGGAGAATGGAGAGAGAAGAGAGTGAGCGATTGAATGAGTGAGAGAGAAAGAGAGAAAATGCATTGAGATTGAAATTCTGTTTGAACAACCAAGGGCCAGTTAGAGCTATAAAGCCTTCATCTAACACCAACCATCATTCGAAAAACAAAGGTTTTTGAGCAGCAAATACAGTTATTAAAGAGAAATATAATAGTAGCAGAAAAAAGGGAGACAGTGAGAGAAGGAAAGAGTGACATTCAAGAGACACAGCGAGAATTGAATTAAACAACGATTTGACAATCTTGGAGGTTTTGATAGAAATTATATCTAGTTCATAATTGAACTTTCTGTAGTGTATCGCACATATATGAACAACAGTCCCTGCTATGCTCCAAATGGAGAGAATAAAGAGAAAAAGAAACGAAGGCTAAAAATCTTTGAGGCGGAACTGCTCTGTAATTCGTAGTACTTGACATTAACCTAATAACATTTTGATTTTCTGGTTAGAAGTTAGGGCTGATTTGAGCCGAAAGGGGGAAGCGTTGTGTAAAATAATGCTTCTTATAAAAAAAAAGAATTGTGAAACGCAGAAGTCTCGTATTGTTGTGACGAATTGAACGGTTTTTACTTTTCGTATAACTAACTTGGTTAACTAGAATTCAGTACAAGAAACATCATGCTAAGTATAGTGAATTCTTGCAGATCTTGAACTTGCACGTTAACTTGTTACTTTCCTCAGCCCTTCGGAGTACAAAAAAGTTGTGTAAATGGGTGATGTTTTTAATTTTATTGTTTTTCAGATCAATGCAGTTTTAAGGTTTCTGAGCGCCACACAGTGGTTGAGGTTTCTCAAGCGCATTTTCGGATGCCTGTGTCCTCATTACTGTACTACGCGAGTCCAGCTGGCCCTGGACACCGCATCTTTGGGCATCCCCAGGGATGAGGCTGATTACGACGTTTTGTCTACTCGCTTGTGCCAACTCAACCTGCCACCCGACGAGTTAAGGCGGATTGATCCTGGTTCGTGGAGAGATTCCTTCGTGGTGTCCTGAGCGGATTGATGCTCTTCTGCTGGAGGTTGTGGAAACTCTCGCCGCCCCATTCTCATATACCAATTACATGCGTGACTCTCCCCTTACTCGACCCCTTTGTATTCCGAATTGGCTGTCAGATGAGTTTGGTTTCTCCTCGACTCTCTTGCCCCTCCCGGCAACATTAAGTGATGTGTGTGTGTGTGCATGATGGCGGTTCTGGATACTTTGGTCGTCTCCTCACTTATGTCTTGTCTTCTCATTTATTGCAATCCTGTTTCAATCCGATTTTGTTCCACCTCCGTCTCACTATTGCACGCATTGCCTCCTGTTTTTTCTGTAACTTCTGTATTATAGGCTGCTTCCTTTCACTATCAAATAAATTAATAAATAAATAAAGAGAAGGGCTGTATTAAGTTATGTGACTCTTTATGTCTAATATTTAGCTTAAGTTGTGACATAGGTGTGAAAATTGGTCCTAAAGAGCGCATTAGCACATTCGGTCGTCTCTTCTGGTTCGGTAGAACGTTTAACATTCGGCTCATCAGGTCGTTATCGCCCTCCCTACCGCCTCCGCTTCCTCTTCCGATTAGAAACGAAAACGAACTTCTCCTCGTGAAATGAGTTCGTGTTAACTTGAGGTCCCTCGCGCTAATCGACTGCTCACCGCGCGTTCTGCAGCTTTTTATCGCCGCCTCGCTCTTCGAACCGTTTCAGAGCAACGAGTTTCAGGTCGACTTATCAGAAATCGCCTTTCTTTTAGTCGCGAACGTCGCGTTGCTCGCGCCAAGTTTCGATGGAGTGGCAGTGAGATGCGGATCTGCGTCGTTCGTGACGGTGAGTTTGTCGACCCGTGTAGGCAGGTTACACTGCATACGTTCGTATGCCGGGTATCTGCTGTCGATTTTGCTCGCGAATCACCGAAGGGAGGATTACATTCAATGTTCGCGCGATATTTAAGATATTGAAAATTGATATGTTGATTTAATTTCACAAACTGCCAACAGCCAGTACAGATAATTTACCACATAATAAAAGGCTTACTTTCCTTAGCCCCAAGAAGTAGAAAGGCAAGTTCGACTGAAGGACCTGCTATCTTGCAGTTTCCAAGGCATCCGAGTCTCATTCGAGAAATGGACCAATTGGACCAGTGTGACTCTAATCGCCATCGATAGAAGACGCCCGGACCAAATCAGTTCATATTTGCTATTTATCCCGCTACAATGACTGTAGTTATCATAGTGATCTAAACACCAAGTACATATATATTTCCTCA
Organism: Pachypeltis micranthus; assembly: GCA_020466155.1. NCBI lineage: Eukaryota > Metazoa > Arthropoda > Insecta > Hemiptera > Miridae > Pachypeltis > Pachypeltis micranthus. The sequence continues at coordinate 47,064,356 of CM035770.1, read as the reverse complement.
TGAACAGTTCGAACAATTTTGATCAAATTTGTTGTGTGGACAGTCGAAATGATTTTAGAGGTATTTTTCCATGATTAATCTCGCTCATGTGGCACTGGGACTTTTAACAAAGTCAACAAGAGTTAGTTATTGGAAATTACGGTACGAGTTCATGTGAACTGATTGAGCAATAGATTGGATTAGTAGCTCGAATGTAGTGGGGCTAAAAACAGTAGTGTTATAGGGGCCCTATTTTTTTCGTATCTCAGCCTTGAGTTATCTCCCTCTTCCCAGGATAATTTCTATTGAGAAGTAGGTGTTTTGGGAAGTAGGTGAGAGGGTCTGCTCCTAGTGGCCCCAGGGATTTACACCTGCATATTGAGAACCAACCGTTTAGCATGGTGCATCAGGTTGACTCTTTCTGTAACTATTCTTTCTTGTTCTCTTCACCCTCACGAGAATCGTGCAGCGTGCCCCATACATCCTCCCATACTGCCCAGTAGTTTGGAGGTTCAGGAGCGGTCTTTTCCTCCATGTTGTCTGCCTCCATTCTTGATTCCTGAGTGGTCCATCCTCTTCTGACTGAGCACTGCCCTGGCAAATTGAGCAATACACCTACAGTTTTCCTTTGAATGCAGCATGGCTCGGACAAATGCTTCTGGCGTGAGCTAACTAACTGTTCCATCCACTGTGCGCCGCCAGCCTGCCCACCTCAGGCGCGAGAAGAAAAAATGGGAAGCATCATCCACCATTCCCCTGCAGTACAGGCAGTTTGGGCTTGCAGCTTTTCCAATTCGATGCAAGTAAGCCCTAAATGCTCCGTGTCCACTTAGGAACTGATTGGAGTAGAAATCCATTTCACCGAGACGTTGCCCATGTCATCGACCAGCCACCTGGTCCACTGCTCCTTCTAGGCTGTGTTCCACCCATCTAGCCACCTCCCAAGGTTCATAGCCCTTATTCTTCTCTTCTGGTGGCCATAATCTGGTTTCCCTCTTGATGGGTCTGCATGGGCTTAAAAATAGCTTACTATCCTCTTACAGAAGAAGCCTTGCCAATGTAGGGTAACATCAGAGAAACTTATTCATGTCTAGACTGACTCCCATTGTACTAGGGCGCCAGTGATTGTAGTCTAGTGGTAAGACGAAGGTTCAAGAGCCGATGAAAGTTGGGCAATGGATCGGAGCTCGTGATCGCTGTAATTTTTGCAAGAGTCAGAGGTTATCCAAACTTCCAAACCCCCCCACAGAAGTGGACCTGGTGGTGGTGGTGGATCTGACACCATTTGTTACGAGGGGGATCTGGAAATGTTTGGATAACCTCTATCTCTAGCAAAAATTACAGCGATCACGAGCTCCGATCCATTGCCCAACTTTCATCGACTCTTGAACCTTCATCTTACCACTAGACTACGACCGCTAGGGTGCCCACAATAGGAGTCAGATGGTACTGCCGACTTCAGCCCAGTAGAAATTAAAAACTCTGTTAACAATATTGCAAGAGCAGGGACTCACACTACTCCGACGCTCTGGGAGTTGAGACAGAATCATAGGTGACAAAATCGGCTCTTGGACACTTGTCCGACCATTATTGTGAAGCAAGATGGTACAACCCTTATGAAGAGGTGAGGCTACAAACTAATGGCAGCTATCAACATGCACCCAGTGCCTCGTAACTCTCACGACATCCAGACCTTACTCAAAAACAAACTATTTGGATGTCACCGCTAATTTGTAGTTTGATTGCACCCTAACCTATCAGGTGTGGTCCTTTATATTTGCTCCTACTGCGCTTTCCGTAATACGTGATTGTGTTGTTTCAGGGGAAATACTAATCTCGAAGCGAGGGATGAGACGAAGCGGCGGCGGAGTTCTGATGAGGGACATTCCCCCTTTGATTGGCGGTGGACCTCAATTGATCCTCGTGCAACCCAAGGATTTGCTCGACGGTTAGTTGAGTCTGTTACCTAATCCACGAAACGTTGCTCTATTAAACGTGCCGGACAGAAGATTAAATCAATACCACTGAACTAGAAAGACGAATTCTAAAGACGGCTTTAGACCTGCCCAGGGGTCACCTCTGAGAGTTAAATTAAATGTGAGACGTTTCACGAATTTCACTTCTATTAAGATCACAATTCGTTCTGGCAGCACTCAATAGCTCACCGCTGTTTAGTTGAATTCTGCATGACTGCATAGCTAAATAGATAATTAAGGTTAGGGGCTGAACATTTCTCATCGTCTTGTTTTTTTTTTTTGTTATTTACTGAGGGGAGGGATTTATTTTATTTACTTTACTCACATTAATGGATGCTGTAAGATAATAATGCAGAATTTAGGATTGACTACCTGGTTTGACCTCCCTCACCACTGTTTGCTGGTGGCAACCGAGAAAACCCACACTGCACCCACACTGCAGCCTCAGATGGTCATATTGCATGGCGTACATGAGTTGCTTCCAGTCCCCTCAGTTCCACCCCCAGTGCCTATGATCTGGTGTTCCTAGATGCGCCGTCCTCACCATTCTTGCACAGAACGCATGAAAGCGTTGAGGTTCATCCTTGCAATCTCATCCGGTCACAGCTGAGGCACCCCCAGCACTCTGACCGCAGCCAGCACCTCACAAGTACACAGTACATGCTCCTCTGACTCAAGCGTCGCTTAACAGAATTTACAACTCTGTACCTTTGACTGACCAATCTTGGCCAGGTGGTATCTTTGTGGACAGTGCCCTGTGTCCATGTGACCAGGCCACATACTATCCGTATACTTTCTCTCTCCACATTGTGTTAATCTATAATAAATAACGTTGACCGCCTTTGGCCATGCTCAACCCACCAATTGGCAGCCTTGCACTTCACCTCCCAGCTGCCAACCTTATAATTCAAGTGGCTCTTGGTAGTCCCTATGAAGAACTCAGATCCCATTTGGCCTCCTTATGTGTCCTCCTACTCCACTATGACCTAGCACCCGACACAGTGTTGAGTGTTCTCCTTTGCCGAGGTCTTCAGACCAGTCAGACGAAGCCAGGGCCTTAAGTGCAGCCTGAATACCGACATAATATATGTCTTTTTCCGTTTCAGCCCCCTGTGCAGGTGCTGTACGCACACTACAGTGTGGAGAGCTCCAACTGAAAAACTCAACTCTGTTGCTAATCCACCTTATGGGTGCCACTGCCCGGATCCCTGCCCCACACTCCTGCACCTGCTAGGCGTATCCTGAAAGGCAGTTCAACGTTGTGCTTCATCCATGCAGAGTCCCTTACATGCCCCTCCTCCTTATTTAAGTGACCAGAGTATAGGTAATTTTGGGAACTAAATTTCTTTAGGAAGATTCGTGTTTATTTTTTGGAGTAATAGGAGGGACACTTAAAAAAAATCAATGAAAGCTCAGTAGTTTAAATTAAGAATTTCGAAGGTGGCTCCTAATTACAATGATCTGTCCACACACAAAATTTAATCAAAATCGTTAGAGTCATTTTTGAATACGTGGATCTGCGAGCTAAATTTTTTCACTGTGGAGGTTTCTGTTGGGAACGCGGAATATTCACTTAATCAGACTTTGTATCCCTACCCCATTCCCTCGTTTCATAACTTTTGCCACGATCGGAGTTCGTGTCCCAATTTGATCTGAATCAGAATAGAAAAAACCGTATATGATAAAAATTCATTCAGGACTTGCTTTAACCCTTGTAGTGCTGTGGTGTTGTCCTGTTGTTCACAGAAGAAACGCAAAGTTGCATCTTTGTACTTCTATGTCCGATATCCACGGGGTACAGGTCAATTGAAGGGTGCCACCAATCCCTCCAGATTGTCATCAGTGCTACATCCACGTGACGAGTTGTTGTCGTTGAAGGTTGTTCTGCAAATCAGTACGTTAGACCCTGGATATGCGACAGACGTTCAAGTTTTTATTCAACATATGAGGTTGTTTAGAAGTTATCACGATAGTCGAGTCACTGACTAAATGTGTGTAATCAACAGGATGGTCAACTAAACAGAAAAAGAAACAGAAGTCAGTAACGGCTTCTCAAAAGCTCGACGCCGTTACTACCGAGTTCACAGAAGTATTCAATAGATGCCCAACGACTAAAACCAAGTGTCTTCAAGCCATAAATATTTCGCCAGACTTCAGCAAATTCGTCCGACAGCCTTCTAAAGAAGAGCGCTACAGAGGAGGCTCCAAGGGCTCAAAAACCTTGGTGAGTACATACTGATAGAAGGAAAGTGAAAACAAATTTAGGTTGGAATGAATTTAGAAAGCAAAGCTAGAATGGGGTGGGTTGTCATAGATTTATCTCACTAGCTGCTGCTGCGGTCTCATTACATACTCCACCGGTCAAAAGGTTTTCGAATGTGATTGTCAACATTTGTCTACTATGAGATCTTCAGTGAAGTTATCTATTCTTATTATTATTAGTTTTCTATTATACGAGCGCCGCTTTCCTTTCTTTTACTGCCTTCACCTTTCCTTTAATACAATCGCCACAGATGATTATTCAGACTGTTCGACAGACCAAATTAGCTGGGTCTTTGACCACCAAAGTGTCCGCACTAACTCTAATGGAACGTTGTTTCCCCGAACACCTTCAGTTATTTCCGATTGACAACGAATTTCCCCCTTTCCTAGACCCTCTAATATGCTTTTCCCACCCCTCTTTTTACATTCCTCTCCACAATGGGTAGTGCCTCCCAAACTCATTCACCTACGAGTTCTCGCGAAGGTCAGTCGCCTTCGGATTCTCCCCCCATTTCTCCCAATACACAGTCATCTAACAGCTCTCCCGGCGATACTGTCGTGTCCTCTCTCTCTCTCTCTCTCTCTCGCCCTCTCCCTCCACTTAGTGTCTCACAACCAGTTCACATGTATTGAGTGTCCCTTGTTCGCGTTTATATACTCATACTCAACTGGATATCGCTATAATACAGTCCTCACTCATCCTCACTACGTTCTTTTATTTCTCAGTTTCAAGCTCCCCCATTCGTGCGCCAAACACTGACCATCATGAGATTTTGAGTTGTAAGAGCGCCAGAGTAGTTTCCTAAATCATGATCGCAGATAGGGTATTCTTTAATATGATCAGCATGGTCGGTTCTTTGATATGATCACTGCTGTGGTTTCCTTCAATATGAACTCCACCTTTGGTTAATTACCATCACCACTTTCTTCTGGAGTGATCGTGTTACTGTCACGCGAATCATGAAAACCCTGCAGAGGTTGCTGGATCCGCTTGCATGCTCGTGATTAGAGAAGGAAAACACGAGGCTAAAGAAACCAATGACCAACTTCCTCCTCCCCCTGACTGGCCAGGACAAAGCATAAATTAGCCCCATGAGGTGGGAAACAATGTTCTCCAGCTTGGTTGTCATTGAAACGAGTATCCAACCCCTTAAGCGTAATCTTCAACCTCCTCAGCGATTTTGGTATAGGTTCACCACTGACTAATGCACGCCTGCATCCGTTTCCTCTAACAAGCTGCACAGATCGTTTTAGTACACGGATCACCCTTGTATTGTAGTACTTTATAATATAAGTTGACAATGTATTCAATCGCTGATAGTTTGTTTTCCTGATCCCCTGGGGCATGAAAACTGCTAGATCCTATATAATTCTATATAACCTCAGACACTCTCAGCACATGTAGACCCAAGCCAGGGACTGTTGTTCACCATTTAATTGGTGAGTCCGTGTTTGGAAAGCCAGCCTTCCAAAAGATTACTCCTCTCGCCTCACGAACTGGACGCTACCGCTCATCCATCCAACTCATTCTCCCTGCACTTTGATCGAAGAACAACTTGCACGAAGGCAGCTCCTCGGCAGGCATTGGTGTTCAGACTCACCTGACTAACCAGTTCCTGGAAGCCGTGTCATCCAGAGGAGAAGGAACGGGTATGTTCTGCATCATCCATACCTGCAGAAAGGGTCTTCTTTTATTTCCATCCTGTGGAGATAGCCCTGGAAGCAGCCAAATAAAGAAAGGGAGGTAGTAGTTGACCTCTTCGTATCTTCTCTTCATGGAAGGCTGAGCTTAGTGAATCAATGTGGCTGCCAACCAACCCCTTTCGTCATTCTCTCACCGTTCTTGCCAGTGCTGAAGAGAGACTTGCTATGACCCCTACATTTGTACTTTTCTACAATGAGATTGTCAACACTGTTTTAACTACAATCATTTCAGAAGAGGTCTTCTATATATTTGTCAACGTAGAGTACTCTAAACAACAACAATGTGTTGCCAATCCGTATTTCTTTTCCGTGATCATCCCTGTTATTTATTTAAACACACGTTTGTATTTAATTTAATGTATTGAATTTCTACTAGTAAAACAGTAATTTACATTTCCACTAATTTAACTCAAATAAAATATTAATCTGACTTATTTTACTACAGAAGTACGCCTGGACTTTGAGTTATAACTTTGTCCCATTTATCTAAAAGCTCTTGCATTCTATTCTAATGTTATTTCAAATGCTTCAGGCCCCTTGTTAAATCACATATAAGGGATTTGTTGTTTTTACGTGATCTTTTAGTCTGGTAAGCTCCCTGCTTTATAGTATTTACTCAAAACGTTGTCTGACGGATTCGAGCTGTGCAGCCTCACAACATCGCTCCGTACGTGCACGGCAGGTTGAGTGTTTTGATTCTGCAGAAGCAGTTTGCTTGGTCGTCTTGGGTCGTAGGGATGACAAGCACATACGTTCACATCAGAGTTTTAATTGTTCTTTTCACAGCTGTTCGGAGAATTGTCGCGTAATTTCCACATTCAGTTTCCGGAAGCACTTCACCCAATATAAATATTGCATGTTCTGCTGACTCTCTAAGAAAATATCAGATGCTGGAGGCGTCGTGGCTGGGTTTTTAACGTAACTCGTTAATGGTGTTAGTGGTTTGTACTTCTGAAGGCAAGGCTTTGCGATATTATCCATAAATGCTTCAAATTCCAGACAAATTACGACGATGGAGGCGATCTACTCAGTGAATTGGTGCCCAGAAAACCATCTTGGGACTTCGACTCTATTTTGAAGGAGTTTGAAGAGGACAGTGCGCTGGTGCGTTCAACGCTTTACATTTAATGAATTATCGTGAATTATCCACTCAATCAATCAATGTCATCAGTTGCGTTCTTCACAGAGTCACACTGCATCAGCATTCAACGAAGTGGCAGCTGCCGGAGGAGGCCTGTCAGTGAGCTACATTGAGCAAGGATCAGAAAGTGCTTTTATTGAGATACCTTTGGAAGATGATGAAGACATCGAAAGCGGGTTAGAATTCCAGAGATCGTACAAAAAAGTTTTCATCTTAGTTTTGAATCCTCTTCAATCGGAAACAAATCTGATTCCATATCGTGGACTGAGTGTATGTAAATTGTATTAGAGCCATCGCCTCAGTAGTCGGGCAAAAGGGACTATTTTGAGACCTACTGTGGGTCAGAAAGTATTTTCTCAAGAGTTCAAGAGTTGAGAATCAGACGGATCAAGTTTCTCGTATCAGCCTAGGGCAGCTATACCAGCTTGTCCAGAGGCTTCTACGCTTACAGAGCAAAAGAAAGTCGAGCCTACTCTTCAGGAGTTCGTGGCGTCGGAGAGCTTCTAATGGGGCTCCCAGACACATTATTAAAGAGTGAGTGGCGTTCTTTGCGTGATATCTTCACGGCCCTGTGTTCTTCGAGTATTAATAACTTCACTTCAGCCGAACCTGATGGTATTTATATGTTTATAATAACGCCCTTAAGGCTATTGATCTGCTGGTCTCAATTTCCTTCTCTACATGGGAGAACCCACTGTAGAACTTCCTTCGTCCCCCAACAAAAGGTAGGGTTGAGCCAGAGGGCTGTAGATCAACTTCTGTATCGACTGTAGTCTCCTGGAGCTTCCAGAAAGTGTTGGCATCTCCACTCCACCTGGTCCAATGATCCAAAGGATGGTACTGCCCAGGAACATACAATTCTACTGGCAGTACTGTCCCTGGCTTGCAAGAAGTAAATGATAGTGTATGGTTACCCTGGAAGTTGCCACAGTGAGCCTGGAAATGTTCGTTTTTGTACTTGATGTGCGCCATTCACATTCCGGTTCTTTTCTTAGGAGGATAGAATCGCGGCGGGAAGCCGAAAATCAGAAAGAGCTGACGAGGCTGTTCGATCAAATATTGACTGACATATACACGCACAGTCTACCGCCATGCGCTGCAGGGCGCGGGAAGAAAAGATGCCCTGAGCGAAGATCCAGCGACTCTACGCTCCCTCGGTTAAGTAAGTTGAACAATCACGTTTCTCTACCTCTTGTTCTTGAGACTTCTCATTAATCACACAGCTTCAGCGCTCCACGGAAGTAACCGTGACTTCGGGTGGAAAATATGTCAACCTTGTAGCCATCACGCTACCTTGTAGCTATCAGCTTCTAAATTAGATGCTCTTGAAAATTTCGTAATTCCCAAAAAGGTAGTAGGATGGGGTTGTGCTTAAATCAACGAGTTTTAGAAGGGCCCTCCTCTTGTATTCTTTACGAATGGCACAAACCGATTGTTAGAGGTTTATCCCAACAGTGGTTTTTATCCAGAAATATATGAAATTGTAAATGTTCAGTGATCTGAGTTCTCTGTGGGTAATTTGTGGACATCGGAGGAGTCGAAAGTATAAATGTACAATGGCTATGTCATGCGGCTGTACTTGAATTACAGTCTGAGAAAGCTAGAAGTAGCTAATACATTTATTTAGGTTTTATTTCTGTCGAAGTAGTCGTTCATATCACGTTGTCAATATTCTGCGCTATTGAGTGGTGGACCCACGCAATCGTTCACGTGCAGACGCTGCGGCAACTAAAGACTTCCTGCAAATAACGCAGCACGAGCCATAAATGACTTAGTGACTTAGTCAAACTCTTCCTGGCGTCAGATCAATGTAAAAATAGTACAAATATTCAACAAACAATTTAGCCCTGCAGGCTTCGTATTTATCAGTGAGGTAACTTCAGCAGTGTCCACCTGTTGAATTTTCTAAATGCTGCCTCGACGACTCAGGGTCCAGCATCATGTCTTTGATGGAGAAATACGTTCCAGTTGCAAAGCCGCAGCCAGCCAGAAACAGAGCTACTGCGTCCATAGTGTACAAAAGGGGGAGCCAGGCAGAGCGTGATGGCTCGAACTCCGGAGGGCCAGACGCTAAGGAGATGTGGCACAGAACGGGGAAGACTAGTGCTAACGCAGTACTGCTTACTGCTCCTATAAGCGAAATGAAGGTTCCAAGGTTTGGCACGTAGATGGCAATCAAACAAGTGACGGACACAATAATCATTTTTATGAAAAGTGTGACTAGCGGCTTCCAACGTAGTAACGACCCCTTTAAACGGCTGCTCGCCAGGTTGCACACTATCGTCGAAGCGACGAACATTTGTATGGGGTAGGAAAAAGCGATACCAAGCGCCACGACGATTTTGACTACGTGCGTGAAGGTCGAAGGTTCGAGGTTCAATGAGACACTCCCTTCTACGTCTTCCCCATACCTCAAATACCCCATAAACCCAACACAATTGAACAACGTCAGCACAATCAACATCCCGACGTTGAACACTCCGAACTTGCTCACAAAGCGTTCAGGGTGCTTCATTTCAAGTTTTAATGGGATTATGAGTGCGATGCCTTCGAAAGCGTAGACGACTCCTCCGAAGAAAAGTGGCCACGAGGCGACAGAAGCGAAAGCAGGCCTCTCTGAGGGGCTGGGGAGTTCCAGACTGGAGACGACCAAAATAGAGACGATGCCGAAAAGCAAGAATACGCTCCCTGCGAGCGACACTGGCGTCAGGTGCTTCAAATGAGGCACTGAACAGGCAACCAACATGATAACATACATGCCCAAAATGTACACCACGTTAGGCAAACAGATGCCCCTTTCATCCAGGACGAGACCAAAAGATTCCGCGACGAAGACGAAAAACACGCAGCAGAACCCCATTTGCGTCACTACTATGAAAACCTTCACCAGAATTCCCGCGTATTTGGAGTTCCGTCGGTAGCACTTGGGCCCACACTCGAAGCAATACTCCACAGTCTCTTCGAACGTCGGGTCTGCGTCCATATTTAATTTTCGTCGAATCTCGGCGGAAGACCAAAGGAGAAGGTGGCTGCAGTATATGCAGATTCCTCCTATGAAGAGCGTCCCTATGAAGCCTCCTAGAAGCCCGGCGTTCTTATAGGCGTAGCCCATAGCGAACAGGCCTGCTCCAACGTTGCCTTTCAAAAGGTGGACTAGAGTCTCCCAGTAGGACGTTGGGTGAACCACTATGCGATTTGTAGTTATCGACCGCCCGCCGATTGGTTTACTCTCAATGTTAGTCTTCTCTTCGCTTTTCTGCATGATGTACAAAACTCGGATTTTGGTAGTAACTTTAGCAGGAAACCAATACGCGCTATTACCATGGATTCAACTCAAACCTGCATTGGGTGGGACTCCAAAGTACATGGAATTATGAAGCACAAATTTCTATTTCTTTAAAGCAAGACTAACTCGCCAAAATTTTGATTATTCTTTTAAGGAATTTTTATAGAAATTGAAGATATTTCAATTGCATAAAAAAAGTTGCACTTTTTCGAGAAGCGTACCAAAATCCGTTTTACGGCTTTCCATTCGAAGCCTACATATCAAGGTCATTGTGCTTGATAATATGCGAAAGGATAAACACGGAGTTTTCAACGGAGAGGTATAACTTGAGCAAACTCGAACAAAACCATCAAAAAACGGAGAAGTGTCGCGTAGTAACCAATACGCTAGAGGCGACTTAACGCTGTGAACGGGGGGAAATAAATACTACTATTTCTAACAGCTACGGAGTTCAAAATTCGAAAATAGCTCTTGTAACTCCCTAAACTCTAGGAACCAGTAGAATTAGATACGATCTGGCCCTCCGAATTTGATTTCGAAAATGTCAAAAATTCGTGGGCATCGTTTGAAGTCCGAAACCAGCACGAAGGCCGCGAACATCGGAGGGTTGCCGGCTCAGTTGTCTCAGAGCCGCCAAAAGTCATCTCTTGGCATTTGTGCCGAACGAACGGGAAGGGCTTGAAAACAACCGCCCCTGTATTTGCCAGAACCCACCAACGGCCACATGTTTTCCTAGAGATTCCATTGCCCGTCTGGACTTTTAAAAATTAATTATCCGTAACCCACAGTCCTGTCTCAACTGTGAATGTTCAATTAGATTTGATCATTACTAAAAAACTATTATTATTCCAAAAACATAGTGATCGTTATTCTAAAGCTTAATGATGCGCAACATTGTTAGTACTACTTTCTGGGGCATATATAAATAATTTATTTGGCAGTTCGAAATGGGAACAGCCGTCCATTCGTTTCGCGTTTGGTCGTCAGTTTGGCTTGCTCTTGTGAAGGTTTGAATTGTTTCATTGCGAGTTCTGTGACATTTTACGAAATACAAATTCGTTTGTTCACTCTATTCTCAAATATTACGTTGTATACCTGCGTTAGTCGATCAAATCGTGTCAAAGCTTTATACCAAGTCGAACTTTTAATATTAGGTGGGATTGCTATGAACTAACTGTGATGAACCAACACGTCCCCGCCCCCCTTTAACTGCACAATTGAATGAACTCTGAGCAATTCTGAAATCATGAATGATTTATTATATCAATATAATTCTGACCGATGCATTTGTTTTGAACGATATTTGCAAACTGCCAAACTAGCGATTTTGAATACGTTTTTTTGTATGGACAGCTGTAAATTACACAATAGTGCTATAAAATTTTCATCCGTGGGAAAATAACGAGAGCAACACAATACGTAATCAAAAATGATAAAAAATTGATTTTAAGGCAGTTCTTCCTTATAAATATCGATTAAATGATACTTGGATTCCCAGAAAAATCAGGGTGGTAGTCCGATAAACTACTCACACAATGAGGGGCTAATAACTCTCACAAGATTCCACAATTCCAATCACCACCGTTTTATTTACTAAGGCCAATAAAAAATTCGAAGGGCAGAATAGGAGAATACGCTTGAGGCTAAATAAACAAATCCTTCTTTCGAGGGCATTTTCTCTCGACTGTGCGCCATACTATGCAACATCCGACGTTTGCTTCAGCTCCTACATAATCTTCGTTTGCAGGTGGACGGAGCAATGGGCATCTCAACCGACAAATGTCATTTCCTGGAGCGCTTCTCTGTCCAACGTCGCTAGACGGTTCGTCTCAGCTCCTCCAACCTGTCAAATGCCTGTCTGGAATCGACAGGTCTTCCTTCGCGTGTACTATAACGATTGGACGGTGTGACACCTCCAAAGAAGGCACCTGCGAACCCAACCTCAAATTTCGTAGTAAGTGGCATACGTTTGAAGTACTTCATCGTGAAATAGAAATTCGAAAATAAGCAGTAAACCGTTTAATATCCACTGACGATGGTTTAAAAACTCGAACCGGTTTACAATCCCCGTGAAAATAGGCTTCTTCATATCATGCGGCTGTTTATGATCGTGTTCGGATGAAGAAAACCGGCTGTGGGCCATCGCGCTATCGAGGCCGAAACTGCGTACTAGGTTAATTTATAGAGTGATCTTTCTTCGGAAAGTCAACTTTTTTTGCTTTCCTTAGCCTTACTTTTCCCTTCCTACTTTTCCCCTAGTAAAAAGAAAAGTCGTGTAATCGGTTGAAAACAACGGTTTACGTTTTATTTAGATCTTTACATTTCAGAGTGCGTAAACACAATTTCAGCAAATGGTCCGTGCGTGTTAAACCACTGTTCAGAGAAAACAGCTGAGCCGAACCAGCTCTTACTCGATATCCAGCCTGCATATCGATGGAACGCCAAAATAAAGTAAAAACCCTGCAAATTATTACACAACGGTTTATTATTCGGATAATCAGCTTGACCTAGCATTAATGCTCTGAGACCCATCCTGTTCGATTCAGCATCGAAAAATATCATAATTAAACCCAAAAAAAGGTCGAAAAGAATTGAATTGTAATATTAAAATAAACAAAACAAAAAAAACGAAAGTATCTAGAAAAAACTGAATTTTAATATGAAAACATGCACGCTAAATACTAATATCAAAATTTAACCATAAATCTATGAAAAAAACCAAAATGAGAATGAAACGAAAGAATCTAAAAAAATTGAATCGTATTAAAACCAAAACTTCGGGGAAATTGGAACGGGGGCGCTCGAAGCGAAAGGCGAAAGGGGAGTTGAGTGGCGGCGTCGTTGGGAGGCAAGCGAGCCTCGAGCGCGGTTGCTTTTTTAATGAGACGGGCGGGAGGGAGGGAGTTCAAACGACAAAACACTGTAGCTCCCGCATTGTACTGCGTTTCGTTAATTTTTTTAACCCATTACAACCAAGGGCTTCGTCCGATCGGATTGCCGAGATGGCGGGCACAACTAGATACCAAATCAGATTTTTGGGCGAAAGAACTAATTTTTTAGACCACGTTAAAGGCACAAAACGGCCCGGACGGGGGACGGCGGACGGACATTGCAAATTTGGAATCTCCATGTCTTGAAACGTAAAGTATTAAATTTTGAGGGGGGGTTGTAAAAAATTTTTCGTGACCGAAAACATAGGGTTATTATTCAGAATGAATAATAAACCAAATATCTGGTGCGTAGCAACACACAACTTTCCGCCACCCCTTTAAGTTTGAACACCACCTACATAGGCGGGCGCTATATCTTCGTTCAACGCATTTTTACAGGAACATTTATGCAGAACAAAATGTAGGGACTAGTTAGCCGAGATACTCCGAAAGTTTGATCGAAATCGTTAGAGCCGTTTTTGAGAAAATTGGAATACCGATAAATTAATATTCGACAAATCTCCTTTTCTGAGTTAACTTGGCTTATATCTCCGTTCCACATATATATACAGAAATAATGATAGAGAACGAAATGTGGCTATGGGTGACTAAAAGACACTCCGTCAGAATTTATCACATCTGGTGAAAAAGTTACCCTGGAATTTACGGAAATGTTAGAAAAAACGTTATTTTCGACACATTTTGATTTTTATCACTGTTCAATGAACCGTCACAGGAACATTTATTGAGAAGAATATGTAGGTATTAACTATTGGAAAACATCCTGTGAGTTTGGTGAAAATCGCTGAAGCCGTTTTGCCAAAAAGCGTAAAAAACCAATTTTTGCTTCATAGGCCTATATCTCCGTTCACCGTATTTTCAAGGAGATACGTATTCAGCAGAAAAGTTAGGTATTGATCAGTAGAAGATAATTTGAAAGTTTAATCAAAATCGTTAGAGCCGTTTTCGAGAAAAATGCGAAAACCCCTAGTTTTTGGTACATTTTCGTCCCCCCACCCCCCTTCCCACCGGCCGAAATCGTCCATAACCTTATTTTGGTGTCTACACAAAATAACGAACAAAACAAAAAAAGAACCAGCTCAATCGGATCGGCCGTTCTCCCGCAAATCGAACTACACACACACACACAGGTCTGTTTCTTTATTTGATGACTGTACCTAAACCCTCGACGAGGGTTATATCAGTCATAGAAGTTGCGGTTTCGCTAATATGCAAGAGGCCGGCCCCTGCAGCATCCACCGAACTCAGACCTGTGGAGGTACGGCAGGTATTTGGTCGTTAGCCAGTCTCACCGTAGAGAGCTGTTGCCCGTGTGTTACCGCGCGGAGGTGACCACCTGAGGAATCCCGTACCATCTGGGAGTAGTTCTTAATCTGGTTCCCTACCTGATCTTACTGTTTACTTGGGTGGCAAGTTTCAAAAGGACTGATCAACTATAACACGTTTCTTAGCCATTACCTTCTTTGCAAACTTTGCAAAATGGTTATAGGCTTCCTTTGTAGCAGTCAAAGCTGCTGAATTCGTTTGCCCTCCCAACAACCGTCGCTCACTGTTGTAGAAACTACAGTGGAGCAGCACATGGTTTCTTGTTTCCTCCGCACTGGAGGCACAAGACGTGCATAATGGAGAGTCTTTCAGAGAAAAGAAGTGGAGCCGCGCATTGAAGTCACCATGTCCCGTGAGGAACTGGCTCGTCCAGTGGTCTGGCTCAACCCATTTTCTAGAAAGACGTTCACGGATGTTGGGGAAGAACTCATACGTATCACGTCCCTTTGACGAGGATTCCCATCTCGCTTGCCATTTCTCTAGAGCCCATTCATCGATGGCGGCAAGTTTCTGTTCTGTGGTGAGATCCGCACGGAGTTCAGCCCAAAGCGGGGGAAGCTCCCGTTTCACTCTCCACTTGTCAATCATGCACTCAACAGCCAAATCAACTGGTAACTGACCATCACCTGGAGTGCTTCCGTTGATACAGTCTTGTAGGCCTTGGTGATCCACAGGAGCGTGGCTCTCTGGGATTGGGCCAATACTCTCTTTTGATTGACTGTTAGTTTGCTACCCCAGACAACGGGGCAGTAGCCAATCACACCTAGATAGATGGCCTTATACATGAGGATAGTGTCGTGGTAACACACACCCCAAGTGGCCTTAGTAATGGCACGCAGTGAGGCAAACCTTGCAATGGTAGTGCCTTTAAGGGACTGGAGGTGTTGGTTGAAACCCCACCTCTCACCTATATTCACTCCTAAATACTTGACGTGCTTTTCAAGAAGGAGCCTGTGGCCGCCAAAGCGTATTGTGGGTGGATTATTCACTTTCCCCTTCAAGAGAATTAGCTGGGTTTTTTCCTCAGCCACCTGCATCTTGACGTGCTCGCACCATTGGTTGACAGTGCGGAGCACGTGGTGGGTTTTTTCTTCAATTTGGCGGACTGACTCTGCAAAGATCAGCACAGTCAAGTCATCCACATAGGCGTACGGCTCGCAGTCAGTCTCCATGAGTTTCCTGAGAAGACCTTCGAAGAAGGCATTCCAGAGTGCTGGTCCAAGGACCGAGCCCTGTGGGCACCCCTTCTCAATCTTTCTCCGGACGGAGACATGCCTGCTTTCGATCGTAGCAGTTCTATCTGTCAGGTAACTTCTGACGAGCGAGTACAGGTTGCGGGGGATTCCCCTACCTTTGAGTTCATTAAGGAGCGTTGGCCCCCAAAGGTTGTCAAACGCTCCTCCGATGTCAATCAGAACTGCTACGACGTACTTAGCCGGTGCCAGCAGGGAAACACGCCGAATCTCGACAATCACATCCTGCGTGGACCTTCCTTTGGTACACCCGTATTGCCTGCCTGTGAGGTTGCGGCCAAAGACTCCTTCGAGGGACTGCAACATCAAGATTTCTAGTGTTTTACCTAATATGGAAAGAAGGCTGAGTGGTCTCCATGATCGCGGGTCCGACTGATTGCGGTCGCCTCCCTTTTGAAGAGTGACAATGCGCGCAGACTTCCACTGAGTGGGGAACTGTCCGACCTGCAGACAGTCATTAAATAAATTAAGGAGACCGCTGGAGATTGTCCGCTCAGCCTTCCTTAGCATATTGCTTTCTATTTTATCTGGCCCAGGAGATTTGTTGGGGATTTAAGGTCGCAAGGGCCCTGCCGAGGTCGCCTGTTGTCCACAGTGGGATGTCGGGCTCGTTCGGAGGGTCCATGATCAGCTCCCTTGCTGCCCTCTGGGCTTCAGCGTCTCGAGCTACTTGGTCATCTGGGAACGCCTTCTCAAGGAGGGTTTCCAGTGAACTTTCGATGCTGCAGGCCCAGCCTGACTCATTTTGCATCGCGGCTAAGACCTGCTCCACATTTGCTTTACCTATGGAGGACTTGTAGTGTCTGCCCCAGGGGTTCTCAGAGCTCTCCGATTCCACAAAATTTCGCCAGCCTTGCTCGTTTGATGGCGCGGTGGAAGGCCTTCTTCTCTTGGATGAAGGCAGTTCGGAGTGTTGCTCTGGCATCAGGGTCACGAGTGTTTTGGTACATCCTTCTAGCTCTATTTTTACTATGCTTGAGGGGATTAAGTTCCTCACTCCACCATGGGACTTTGATTGCCCTGTGCTTCTGTTGGCTAAGTACAGAGAGCCCAGCAGAGTGCAGTGCTGTGGTAAATATGTCCACTTTGCTGAACACCTCTTCAGGTGTGGATGCTTGCACTATTAGGTCGGTGTCTGCGGCACACAGTTCACCTGCCAGTACCCTACAGAATTGCGGCTAGTCAGCATTTTTTGTGCGGAATCGCTTTTCACGCGTGTCTTTGCAGAGGATGTTGTCATCCGTGATGGCAAAGTCGATAACCATGTGATCGCTCTGCGTTGCACCTGGTACGACTCGCCAACCCTGCACTTTGAGTAGCAGGGTGTGGGACACGGCTGTGACGTCTATACACGACCTTCCTCCCGGACCATCATAGGTCGCCTCAGTCATGGGTTCGTTGGCAACAACCAAGTTGTACCTGGTGAGCAGCTCTATATACGCCTCGCCCGCCCCATCCAGGGTTGGGGATCCCCACAATGGTGATCTGGCGTTTGCATCAGCACAGACTATACAGGGTCGTCCTGATAGGCCTGCTAGAGCCCGCTCGAGTGGTTGAAGGCTGTTGGCAACTGGTGCGCCAAATTGCCTGTAAAATGATATTACAACCAGCTCAAAGCCACCGGCTCGGATGAGCACAGCGGCCAAGTGCTGGCTGTTCAGGTGAGTGAGTGCGAGCATGTCAATGGACGGGTCAATGCAGGCCACTGCTGCCTTGGCTCCTGTTCTCGCTCCAGCCACCACTCGTGCCTGTGATCCCAGACCAAGAGTTTTGGATCCTATGTATGGTTCCTGTATGGCGAGAACACTGCAGCCTTTCTTGAGTGCATTTTGCAGCAACTCAGCCATAACTGGGCAACTCTTATTGGTGTTGTGCTGAAGGATTCGAACTGTTTTTGACCTATTCATAATCCACTCGTGACTCCTGGAGGGCAATCGCTCGCTGACGAATGGTACAGCGTGCGTCTCGTGTAGAGTGTGCGACCTGTTGGATTTTGCGTTCGACGCAATTGGCACACTTGAGGGGAGCATCACGCTTGCATTCCTTACTCAGATGTGGCAAGGCGCACCAGGCGCACACAACAGGTCTTGTACAGGCCACTGCCAGGTGGCCATAGCGCTGGCATTTGTAGCACTGAGTGGGGGTTTGGTACTTTCGTTTGGCGCACCGCTGCCAGGCTATTTGGAGGTGCCTTTCCCCCTCTAGTTTTTTGTATAGGCTGGGTGATACCTCAATCACCCAATCCTTCTGTCTGCCACACTTTTTGGTGAAAAGAGGCCTGACGTCCTGCGGCTGCAAGCCTAACGCAGGGTTGTGCTCAACAACTTGTTGGGCCAAGCCCTCTTTTTGTAGGTCAGTCCGCACGTCGCACAATAGCAGGCGTGGGAAGCGACCCAGGGGGGCTGACGCTTGGAGCTTCAACTTCTTTTTTGTGGAAATGTGGCTCGTGAGCGCCTTGGCCATTTCTGGCGTTTCCGTCACAATGACGGCGCCACCTCCTACTGCGGTGCGGATGTCTAGCACTCGGACGCTTAGAGCTTGGAGGTCCGTAGCAGGGACACCCCGCATCAGTGCTTCCATTGCATCAGGGTTGGAGGGACCAGCCTCTCCTTCCACGCATGTCCGCCTAACGACTACCACGTTTTGTCGTGGGTTTTTAGGGGGGAGTTTGGTAAGCGGTGGAGGCTTTTTATTTTTGTTTTTATTTTTACTTTTGCCCTCGTTTTTGGGCGGAGGGGTAGGCGGGGCGCTGCCCTCTGCCTGCACGTCCTGCTTAGTTGGGGCCTTTTTCTGCTTCCCCCTGCGCTTCTTGGCCCTGGCAGACTACCATTCAGCCTCAGCTCCATGAGGGGGGCAGGAAGGCGCAGGGGCGGCTACTGCCGCATATTAGGGGCCTGGGGTACTACCCTGGCTCGTTGAAGCTCCTTGAGTTTGGGGGGCTGGTGGCACTGGCTGCTGGGCAATTGCCCTATGCAGCTCTTCCCTCACGACAGCCGCCACAGTTTCCCGCAGGGGGGGAGTGGCAGGGGGCGATGTCGTTGGGGGCATTAGCTTTTATAGCCAGCTTCGAAATTTCGAAGAGGCAACTAGTGACCAGGTCCCGCATAGGTCCTGTCGCGTTGACCCTCATCCGTGCCAGCTGGCCGTGGATGATTTGGACATATGCACAAATCTGCTCCATGTCCGACAGATTAGGGTCTACGGGGTGTCGGGGGCTTGTAGTAGCCGGGGGGAGATGAACGCGGTTTGCCCGGTTCTTTCCGCCCTTGTTTGTTTGGACGACGAGTGGGTTGCTCATCGACCGAAGAGGGAGGGGTCGAGCTTGGCGAGCCCGAGGAAGAGGCGCAGGTGGCGTTTTTATTACCTGCTGAAGATTTAGTTGACTTTGTCATTTTATTTTTACTAATATGGGGGATTAAAGAAGCAGACTGGTGTAGTGTATCCTTGTGAGTTCATTTGTTGTGTGTGTTAGTGGTATGAGCGAGAGGTGCTCGAGGCAGTGTCCTGGAAGCTCCCCCTCAGGCATATTGATTCTAGCCCCTTTCGCTTGTCCGTTGAGGGTCAAAGGGAGGCCCCCACATGCGCCGCAGCTGCCAGTCCGGCCACCCACCGGGACTAAGACGCATGAGGGATTTTTCGGCTGCTGCTCAGAGTCAGCCCTCGGCCACTAGTGATGTGGTGAGCGGGACACACGCTATCAGCCGCCCCAGGAACGCTCAAACCTGGTTTTTCCCCCTCATTCCGAAGGCCGCACCTATATAGGGGATCGCTCAAAGGTGTTAGTGAGCTACTTCCAGGACTGTCTTTCGCTCATTATGAGTGTTTTATGTTAATGTGTTCTGCTACGCAAGCCGTTGCAGTGTATTTTGTATCTGGAATATGTTGTGTATGTCAGTGTCGTGAGCTTTAAGCCCCTTTAAGGCCTGATTTAACGGCCACGCAGAGGATACGGCAGGAGAATTCTGTCCCCCTTCCTGCGGGGGGTGTGTTCTGCGATCCCAGCTCAAGGTAGGGGGTTCCCAGTGTGTCATGTATGTGAATGAAGTGTAAGTTGTGCCCGGCCCCTTTGTGGTGTGTGCCCTTTTAGTCCGGCTTATACGAACACGCAGGGAGTACGGCAGTGGAATTCTGGACCCCCAACTGCAGGGTGAGCACAGTGTGGCGACAGAGTACACTGTGACGCCCAGCCACAGTTAAGCCTCGTTGGATGTAATCCTGCGGGGACCTCGTAGAGGTGAGGTTGTCTTTCAAGCTGGGCCCACCCGGCTGTCCCTTTTAGTCGGCTCATACGACACGCAGGGAATACGTCAGCGGTATTCTGGACCCCCGACTGCAGGGTGACACACACACACACACACACAAAACATACACACGGACCACGCGCCGAAATTAGGTTTTTCAGACTCAGTAGGGTCTGAAACGTAAAGATCTGAAGAAAACCCAAATTTTTTTTTGGGCCGAATACTATACTTTCCTTCCCTTCGGGTAGCGGAAAGTAAAAATCGGTTCAAAACTACTGTAGTTATCGTAATGGCCAATACACTTTATTTCTCATGGAATGGCTCTAATGATCTTGATGAAGTTTTTTGTATGGACAGCTCAGATCGGCACGAAAGTACCATAAGGTTGTTTATTTAAGAGAAAATGACGAGAGCAGCACAGTAAATTATCGACGATTTTAGTAGGTTGTTTTCATCATAAACCTCGCATACTCAAAAATATTAGAGTGGTAGTACGGTGAGCTAATATTGAACAATGGTTCCAAGATAATCGAGAGCAACCTCAGGAATTCCCCCATTCTAACTAACGCTTTTTGACAGCTTTATCCGCAGCTGTACAATTCCAGAACGTAAAACACGAATCACCCCAAAAAGCGAATACATTGTGGCAGTCAATGCCGCTAAGTTCGTTTGCTATCCCAACAATCGTTGTTCACTGTTGTAGAAACTACAGTGGAGCAGCATGTGGTTTATTGTTTCATTGTGATCACTTGAAGTGCTACTGTTGATAGATTTCCGTGTGAAGATTGCTAGTCTTTTGCCTAAAATGGAAAGAAGGCAGAGAGCTCTCTATGATCGCGGGTCAGACTGATTGCGGTTGCCTCCCTTTTAAAGAGTTCGCGCAGACTACCACTGAGTGGGGAACTGTCCAATCTGCAGACAGTCATTAAATAAATTAAGGAGGGCGCTGGAGATTTTCCGCTCAGCCTTCCTTAGCATATTGCTTTCTTTCGCAAAGGCCTGCCGAGGTTGCCCATCGTCCACAATGGGATGTCGGGCTCGTTCGGGGGGGGGGGGGTCCATGATCAGCTCCCATGCTGCACACTGGGCTTCACTATCTCGTGCTAGTTGGTCGTTGGGAAATGCCTGCTCAAGGAGGGTTGCCAGTGAACTTTCGATGCTGCAGGCCCAGCCTGACTCATTTTGCATCGCGTCTAAGACCTGCTCTACGTTTGCTTTTCGTATAGAGGACTTTTAATGTCTGCCCCAGGGGTTCTCAGAGCTCTCTGCTTCCACAAAATATCGCCGTTTGGCTCGTTTGATGGTGCGGTGGAAGGCCTTCTTCTTTTGGATGGCTCACGAGTTTGTCGTACATCCTTCTGGTTATATTTACACTTTGCTTGAGGGGATTAAGTTCGTCAGTCCATCATGGGACTTTGATCGTCCTGCGCTTCTGTTGCCCAAGTACAGGGAGCCTGACAGAGTGCAGCGCTGTGGTAAATATGTCCACTTTGCGGTCCACCTCTTCAGGTGTGCCAGCTTGTGCTATTAATTCGGTGCCTGCAGTATGCAGTTCACCTTCCAGTGCCCTACAGAATTGTGGCCAGTCAGCGTTTTTTGTGCGGAATCGCTTTTCACTCGAGTCTTTGCAGAGGGTGTTGTCATCTGCAATAGCATGACAACACCCTGTGATCGCTCTGCGTTGCACCAGGTACGACTCACCCACCCAGCAATTTGAGTTGCAGGGTATGAGACACAGCTGTCACGTCTATGCACGTCAAGCAGTTACCTTCCTCCCGCCCATAAAAGGTCGCCTCAGGAGGCAGTGTGAGTGCTGGAGCTATTCCGATCCAACTTCTGGAACGAGGTGTACCCCACAAGAGGGCAATCGGAACACAGCCCTAGGGAGGTGGCCAAACGAGTGGGACACAGCCCAGTAGCTAATTATAGCACTTCATCCACAGTGAGGTGGATGTCTACCCGTGTCTATTAATAAAGTTAAGCTACATTGTACTACTATTAATAAAGTGAAGTACATACAAACTGAATGGAAACTCACTTGAATGTTGGCGGGGCTTAGGAATGTTATGTAGTGCGTTGCACTAATACTTTTTTTCTTTCACACAGCTCTACCGATTACGTTTTTTGTGTGGACAATTCCAAATGGCGTAAAGTTCACAGAAAAACTTCATCCGGAGAAAAACTGTTGCTGCAGCAGAATAAATGGTCAAACCGTTCGACAATAATCGACCTAGTGCCGCTTTTTCCTTACAAGTTTCGCTAATGTTAACAAAAGTCGACTGGAATAAGCCACCTACTCGATGGAAAGCGTTATTAAATGAATGGGGGACCAAAGTTCTTCGTTTCTTTCGTTATGGTGTTTCCTGTAACTTCAAAACATCATGGGTATCTCACGAATTTATTGAGTTGCCCGTTAGTTTTACGAGCAACTCAATAAATTTCAGAACAATAGGTAGCCGTAATTAAATTTAAGGATTGAAAATAATATAAAACCTTTGTCAATCGTTCGGATTTGGTTTCAGCTACCTCTCAAATTCGAAGAGTTCGCTTAGAATTGGAAGCGAAAGTGGCCATTGCTGGAAAACTCTTGGTTGGCGAATTGGAAGAAAAGGATAATCTGTTGTCAGAGCAGGGTGGGCTCTGCGAGATCGTCACGGCGTCTCTTCAGGCGATATCGAATAAAACAAGTACGTGGTTAAATACACAACGGCTATTTACGGGGCAGTGTCTGATCAGGCGTTCCGTCCCAAGCGTCCAAACTTTCCTCCACACAAAGAGCTCGAAAGTCCGCGGTGACCTTTTTCGAGGTTGCCATGCTCAAAAGAAAATGTGGAGCAACTCCAGAAATTCAGTATTTCAAATTAACGTTTTTTTTGGAGTTTTTGCAGTTTTTCAACCTACAAGTCTAGACTAGTGAAAACAAATCTTCCCTGGAAAATCATGTTCACAAATACCGTCAATAGCCTGCACGTTGGGTTTTCAAGACTGGCATCAGTAGCAGCAGCAAAAGTTCTGAAACGTTAAGAATGATCAGTTTCTCGCTATAAATCATTAAATTCCAGCAGGTACACATTAACTAATTGAAAAGCATATTGTCTTTGTTGCTTGAGCGATGAAAATCGTGGGACGTGCGTGAAGGTGAGGAAAGTCGTGAGATGCGTCGCTCCAGATATTAAATCTCACCCTTTGGCTCTACTCTACCCCCTGAATTAATTCTACAAAGGCATCCTTTTTATAAACAAAATCTTTCCAGTACGATTTAACTTCAAAGGGAGGTACTATAAACCCAAATCGATTCTGGAAAGGTAAAGACTGGTCGTTGGTCGCGAATGAAGGGAAAGCGGTTCAAAGATAAGAGCAAACTTCGCGTTATGACGGCGACAGGGAGATACAGAAGTCGAACTTGAGACTCGTTTCCTGTTCTTTACAGGCGTTGGGCGACCAAAACAACATCCACCGCCTCTTCAAATCCCTCCAACTTCCCTGGGGACTGAAAGGGAAGAGAGGAACCGTGCCCCCCCCCCCACCCACGGCCAGGGGGAATCGCCCACGCACCGTTCTCCCCTCTGCCGTCGGCTGTGGCTAGGGCTGGGGCTGTAGCGTGGCATTGTTTGCAGCGGCTCTCCCAAATGTAGCGAGGTCGATCAATATGCCGTTGTGCGCCTGCGCCGTTAATTTCCTGTTGGGGAATTATGCCGAAGATAGGGACGGCGGCAGATGTGATGGCGAGGGCGGGAGAGACGTTGAAAACCTTAGCCGTTAAATGCAGCACAGTCTCTCGAAAGGTCGTCAAAGACTTTGTTTGGAAACTAGCGTGAAGTTCGATGTAAACACGTTACTATGACTAGAGCCAAATCGTGGCCAGAGTGAGAGACAGAAAAGCACTGTACATAAATCCGAAACCAATTTATGTTGTGCTAAAGGGTGTAATTTAAGACATGAAACAGTTGTATTGAAACGTTAATTTTCTTTTTTTAATATCCGGTGGGATACATCACACAACTTTCCTCAGCTTCTCGTCCGTTCAATATGTTTACCGTTTCATTTAATCAAGTCAGCTTTTCACTGGAAGGTACCAGATTGTACTTACTGTCTACCGCCTCACTTAGTTCCCCAAAGGTTACGGAGCATTTAGGGTGTATTTGCACCTAATCGGTAATGCTGCGAACCCAAACTGCCTACAATGCAGAGCTGAGGTGGATTATGCTTGTCGTGCCATCCTCTCGTGCCATGCTCGTGCAGACTGGCGCCGCACAGGGTCACAATTGGCTGGTTCATGCCAGAGGCAGCAAGTGCTGAGGCAGCAGAGGATGAAACTTTATGATTCGGGGCCAGTTTGGGAGGATATATAGGAATGTCGACACGCTGCAAGATTCTCTTGAGGGCGGAGTGGACAATAAAGAATCGCAGAGGGGCGTGAGGGCCAACCTGGTGCAATATGCTAATCGGTTCCAGGTAGGTACCTCAACACTCAAGGGTAAATTCATGGGGCTTTGTAGAGCAGACTCCTACGTTCCCAAAAAATGTCGCGTATAGAAACTTAGGTGGTGCTTATAATCCCGAAATTTATTGCGTTACCACTACTTATGCCACGACCACGACCTCCATTGAATAATCGACGTGTAGGTGTTTGTGGTGCTATCAAGGTGTTATTTTCAGCAATGTTCGTGTTTAGAATTCTGAAGTTATAAGAAAAACAGTGAAAAACTTCCAATCTAATTAATTTTTCACTCAGTTTACATGAACCTTAACTTCTAAAGCTCTT
Source organism: Pachypeltis micranthus (assembly GCA_020466155.1). Taxonomy (NCBI): domain Eukaryota; kingdom Metazoa; phylum Arthropoda; class Insecta; order Hemiptera; family Miridae; genus Pachypeltis; species Pachypeltis micranthus. Next base: position 47,039,472 of record CM035770.1, on the reverse strand, counting down.
CCTTAACGTAGAAAGCCTTAATACTTAATCTTCCCCAATTAACTTTAATGCCCCTGCTAATGTCACGACCTTGGTTCAGTGATCACGAGTCTCACAGGTGATTCATGAGATTGCTGGTTTTTTTTTTTTTTAAATTCGCGTTTACAGTTTTGGCATTATTTTGCAAAAACTGTGACGAACTAGTTAACGAAACGGCAGAGTGTTAAATCTCGGAGTTCTCCGGTTGATCACCGTTTATGTAGCTTGCTGGACTACTACCATGATTTTTTTGAGAACTCTAGTGTCATATGAGCGAGATTTATAAGGCAAACTAAAATATATTTTTTGCCGCACGTTTTACTAATTTATAATGCTACTCTCGCAATTTTTCAATGAAATGAACGTTTTTTTTTGTAATTGTTGTGTCACTTTCCACTACACTACAAATTTAATCAAAATCGTCGAAGACATTTTCAAAAAAAAGAATTTGGTGTTTTGATCACTATAACTATAGTTAGTTTTGAACAGATGTTGCTCAATTACTTATTTTATCTTTCTAACAGCGCGTTGAAACGTATTTTAATCATTTTCTTCATCTCCAGCAGTTTGTGGACTTTTCCTCTAATTTTCATAATTTTATGTAATTAAACTAGTGAACACGCTCCTTATTTATTGAATTTATCTCATTTGGACTTTCAAATGTTAAATATTTCGCTGCTGGTAAACATTTGTCTCAACATTTTAACACGGCCGCTGCCTGATTCTACGCGTTTCTGAACTATTTTAGTGTTAATTTCGATCCCTTAGCTGACTGCTATCTAGCGTGATTACGGATGTATATATAATAACGTTAAAATCTAGGTTTAAGAATGATGATGAATTTTATCATCATTCCAAACATCGTTCTTTAACCTTGTTGACTCGATTATAGCAGCTTTATTTTATAGGTAAATTTGGTGAAACAAAATGTCAGTGGAAAGTCGCGCAATGAGTGCAGAATTTGAACGCAATTGAATGTTCAGATTAATTAGTAGAAAGCATTTACAGTCTCTTCCATAACCTCCTTCCTACATTCAGAAGGAGCTTTCGTGTCAGGAAGAAGGAACGTTCGTCGAATGAACCTTTCGGGAATGTTCGGCGGTTTTCGGCTCCGATCGTGATGAAAAGCGGGCTGCGGATAAGCGGCCTCAGCTCGCCGCCCCCTCGGCCGCCTCCAGTCAGTTGGTGAATGGGCGCTGACGCGAGCAAGACTCTCGTCTACGGACCGACCTCCTCATCGCCGTAGACGAACGTCCCGTGTTTTTTTTTTCGTTTTTATTTTTTGTTTTTTTTTTGGTTTTGTTTTTAAATTCTCGTTTCTCAAAGTAATAGCGGTACTGTAATTAAATGATGAAAACTTCCGAGATGACGAAGTTGTGGACGGAATCGGCTGTCGACTGCTTCGACGAGGAGCCGATTGACGACCGCGTTTCAACGCATTACGGGGCATCATGAGCGGATTTTTGAACCCTTTTAAGATATTTTCAACCGCCACCGGTTCTAGTAAGTTAAAACATTAACAAGAAAAAGATTTTTTAAAATAAATAAAATCGATGATGTCGATTTAAGAACGAGACGTTCACACGAACTCTAGTGTAATGCAATTAGTTATAATCGTCTCACGAACTCGTTGTTCTTCTATGAGAGGGAAGATTTCGTTGAGACGACGAGATTTCTCGAAAAGATCGATTTACCGTTTTCGACAAGCCTCCCTTGTGCGTCCCGTATGTCGCACAAACCGCCGATCGTCGTCAATCTTGCAGCCGATGGTCCGAGCGGGTCGACAATCGAGGACGATAAAAAGACTCTTAGGGGACGAAGTCGATTGGGAGTCGAAAGAAGAAATCGATGGTAACATCTGTTAGAGAGGCTTTAAAGTCCGTGGAGACTAAATTAGAGCACAGAGAAGTTATAGTGTCAATAATCCCTAGACAATTATACATAAGCCTAAAACTACCTAATTAAATATTAATTGTGTTTCGTCATGTTTTGTAATAGAAAATAAGCGTGAAAAGTTAATTGTGGATGATTGATCAGGTTTGACTCAAAGGTAATTGTAATTACTAACTCATTAGTGATGAGCAACTTTAGTGATGATTTCTATCGGCAGGTTGCTTGAGTTGTTCTTGAAAACTTACGTCCTCCTGTACTAAAAGCCTATTGTGGGCAAACTAAATGTACAGAGGATGAACTACTTTAACCAACACAAACTGTTTAATCACCAAAGAGTGTACTGTGTAGCTGTTTAGGTGGAACAATGAGAACTATAAGACTGACAAATCTATGCACCTACATTGAACGTAACTTGAAAGCACTGTACCAGTGGGTGTTGATAATCTTCATCACAGGGGGAGTTTTTCCAAACAGCTGTTGACATTTTGGGAAAAAGTGGGTTGTCCAATGGAAGAGAAACAAAAAATAGACGAATTGGTTAACTTGATGTCAATGAGGTTGGATCGAGGGAGCAAATGCTCAGAACCACGTATGTCCCTGATGTTGACAGACCTGAACTATAACGAACGAATTCTGTGGAGAACTTCTTCTCCACTTGTTTCGCCTTTAGATAAAGAATAGTTCCAGGAGTGAAAGTGTACGACGAAGGCTACAGCTGTTAAGTAGCCTCAACTCAGGGGTTGAATAGATTCGCTACTATTTCCTCCATTTTCCACGAAAATGTCGAGGAATCCTGTAGGGATTGAGCTGAGAGCTGATTATGCTGGTCACTCATCTGATTCTTATTTCACCTTCCGATGTGTTGTAGCAATTGTCCCCATTCTTAAATGTCTGATGAAGGTCTTCAGAAATGTTTATCGCTCTAGCAATTAATCCAATCTGTGAATATCTCAGTCTCTATGAACTTGGTAGAACTTCTAGCTTGGTAGCGTTCTATAATGAAACTGGTGGTGCTTGAAGTATTGCAATTTATTAGATCGCCCCTATTTGTGTTATGTTTGTCATTGAGTTATGGTACGTAGGACAGTCAAGTTAATTTTTTTTTGGCAAATTGGCAAAGGATAATTCCCTTTTGACTCTCCATATTTCCACATTTCAACCACGCACTGATTGACCGATTCAATAGGTTAGGCCTCTGTGGGCAAAACTAACAAAGGTCATCATAATGATCCAAACACCAAATGCGGTTAGCTCCAAAAGATGGCCAGTATCAAATTTTCATCAGTGGGAAAATGACTAGCACAGCACAATAACCGATCAAATATTTTGACAGAACTCTAATGTCATCCTCATGAATCCCGGACGTATAGAATTATGATACGGTACCACTGAAGTTTGGTCATGAGATAATTAGGAGCAATTCGAGAAATTCAACTATGTCATGTTTGATTAAATACCTTTCCGTAGCCCGATGAACTAGAAAGCAAACATAAGTAATCGGCTGAAAAAAGAAATGTTGTTATTTCGTGAGTCAGAAAAACCCCCCTCTGAGAAAATGGTCTGCGTGTGTGTCTACGGTCGTGGTTGAGAGAAAACGGCATAACCGAATCCGCTCAAATTTTATAATTGGCCAGCAGATCTACACGCCACATCCAAAATCAAGGCTTGCGCAAAATCGATCCAAAACTAACCACAGTTATAGCGATCCCAATAATTCCTTCTCAAAAACAGCTCTGCAGGTTTTAATTAAATTTTTTTGCGTAAATAGGTCCTAATGACGTAACACTACTCTAAACGTTTCATCTGTGGGAAAATGATGACAGGAGCAAAATAAATAATCAAAAACTTTGTCGAAAATCTAGCGCAGTTTTTTACTCTCCTTGCCTCTGTGAAGTATAAAGGAAAGGTATGTAATCGGCTGAAAATCTCTTCAAATCCACTGAAAACTAACTATACTTATCATCGTGATCAAAACATATTACTTTTTCCCCCTCAAAAACGGAGCAGCACAATCAATTACCGAAAATTTGGATTTAAATCCATTTCAGCACAGTTTTGATTTATTATTAGTTCTGAATCATAACCCTATGCGTACGGCCAGGAAAACGTTTTTACAACCCCCCCCCCCTCTCAAAATTTGATACTTTACGTTTCAAGACATGGGGATTCCAAATTTGCAATAATGACCGCCCGCCGTCCGGGCCGTTTTGTGCCTTTAACGTGGTATGAAAAATCCGTTCTTTTGCACAAAAATTCCATATGGTATCTAGTTGTGCCCGCCATCTCGGCAATCCGATCGGACGAAGCCTATGGTTGTTATGGAAAAAATGGTTAAAAAAAGTAACAAAACGCAGTATAATCGCAAATACGCTGTGTTTCGTATCCTTTTTAAGGTATTTTTACATCCTGGGTCGAATGGAATGGGTATCACACGTGTACAACTGTGTGTAGTGAAATTACAGTAATTATAGTGAGCCAAAGGCAACTAATTAAATGAACTCGCGGGAACTACAGCGGAAGTAAACGTTTCGTCGTTTGTACTCTCTCCCGTCTCATCAAAACCACCGGCCCGCTCGACTCGCAACGTCGTGCCAATTGCCTAAAACCGCTTACGGGCGCCTGGCCCCGGGGGAATATTTAGTTTTCGCAGTTCCATTGTAGTCAGGGCATGTTTCGTGTGGTTTACTGGTATTTGTCGATGCTGAATCTAGGGATGGGCCTCGGAGCAGTAATACTAGGTCACGCTGTTCTTGAGAATAATGAACCATTGCGTAATACTTTGCAGAGTTTTTCCCTTATAAACTTCGCTTAAAGTTCACTAGAATCTTCTGCAGAATTGTTAACTACCTATACGATGTGAGTTGAATAACGCTCCAGAAATTTCGGAATATCAATACAGCCGTTTCTCTCAGTCTTTACTCGATAATTCTGGGACAGTGATTATTACCGTTCTCGAATTGACGTAGAGCTAAGGAAGGTTGTATGAAGCGTAACACCTGAGGTTTCTTTATAAATCTCGCTCATATCAAGGTAGCGCCCTCACAAAACTCTTACTGGTAGTCTAATGTGTTGCATGTACGACGAAAGTTTCAAAATGGGCCTAAGTTAGTTAGAAGAAACCTAATAAATTTTGAAATTAAAGTACCGTTTCCCCCCTCGATTGCAAGCCTGTAAATACAAACGTTCAGAAAAAACTGTGCTGACAGTCTACGCCATGGTATTGAATAAAGGTAGTCACATAAGGAGGAGTGACGCGATAAATTTCGAAACATTAAGCACTACCAGCTGCTTCCAACAGACCGTTATGATCTGCGATGTTCATATAAATTAAGTGGTAAATCAGGTTGGATTACAGGAGCGAGAAAATTTCACCTATCCACGTATACAATACACTCAGAGGACTGCATACTTATGAGTGAGCGGGGGGGGGGTGGACCTTGCAGACCAATAATGTTTAAGGCTGGGAAGTCAAGCTTCCAGGGAACGATTAGGCCCAAAAATTACAAGGGGCGGCTGCGAAAGTCCCTTGTTACTGACGTTATGCCAAAGTAGAAGAACTTTCAATTGTCATTCAGCGGATTGAGGAGGGCGCACTGTCATGGGGAAGCAAAGCACGTCTGGGCAGTGTAAGGCCCAACTTCAGCTCAGTCGAGCCGCTGTACGTCGCCGGAGAGTACGTCACGATATATTGAGCGGAAATTCTTCCCATAAAGATATGGACACAAGAGATCCTGGCATGGAACTCAAGGGTAAGCGGCTCTACATACTCTCGAACAGCCCAGCTGCACTAAAGGCCATTCCAGCCTACACCTTCAGATCCAGGTTGACATGGGCATGTCGTCAGTCGCTCAAACGACTCAGTGCCCATAAGAGGCTTTACCTTATGTGCGTGCTGGCTCATAGAGGGCACGAGGGCCATGAAAAGACAGACTGTCTTGCGAAAGTAGACACAGAATCCCTACCCATCATGGCTGAGCGAGAAGTCTCCTGACTCTGTAGTTGGCTGGATGGGAGACACAGGAAAATCAATGTGGCAATGCTAACACTTTCCAGGCATGATCTAAGAGTCCTTACTAGGTTCCTTACTGAACACTGCCCATTTAAGTATCACGCATACTGTGTGACTGCCCTACCTTGGCAGCTTGGCGCTTCGAATATTCCTCCCAGGGGTACATGGAACCCCAAACCATAGCGTTTGCGACGAAGGACATGCTCGGCTCCCTAAAAGGGGCTAGTATGCACGACGTCTTTTATTACGTAAGGGACATCGCTACAATAGGCCCATATGTTGGATTACACGCTGGAGCGATGAATTGGCTGTTGAAAGTTGATGCGTCTTTCCAGATGTTCTCTTTCGCGGATGATTACAGTACTTTCCGTCCATATCTTCAGGGTTGAGGGCTGTGGAGAGGAGCGTATGTGATATTTATCCGGCACTAGTCCCATTTGTCTCCAGGCAGTAGATGCTTTTTGGAGGAAGAGGAGAGGAAGGCTGTTAAGTGATTGCCTTTTACAATCCCGTTTTCTGCCTCATCAGGTTGGCAATCATAAGGACTAAGCGAAAGCACAAGTCATTTCCTCCGTGATTCGAGTCTCAGGCCTCCGACGCTCTTTGTGTCGCGGAGGCGGGGTTTCCCGTGAAAACGGAATTGTTGTACCTTCTTCTTCCCAACTTCTGAAGCGCATGATTTTTCAATTACGGCGTTTCCTTGATTTCAGCTCTCGAAGCGAAGGAGCAACGGAGACGTTAACTGCCGGAGGGGAGTCTCAACGAGCTCCCCGCAGTTATCGGCTGCCGACGTATTTACGAGAAAACCCCCTTGGCGCCAGCCTCGCTTTTCCTTTCACGTGGTTTTCCGCCCGAAATTTCCCACCTCTCTCTCCAACGAGCAAAATCCCGCTAAGTCAACCGTGGGATTTCCAGTCGAAGCGTCTTCGTGTTTGCTTTGCTCTCAGCTTCTCTCCGCTCCATATTTCCCCCAGATACTAAACATCGTGCATTTGTCATCTGAGGACGCACTTTAGTTGAGCGGGTCATCTGAGTTCTAAACCCCATTAACAAAATCGTGCTGTTTTTGCTGTTACGTATGTACTTGCGCCCAGAATTATGCTGCAGAAATGTTTTATTTGAAAATATTTGGAATGAAGCCAGATCGAGAATCTTTGGAAGGGCATCTAATAAGACATCGTCCCTGGGAGGGTCTAGGCTTTTGCTGAAACTCTCTAGGATCTTTAAATAGTGTTTTAAAACCTGAACAGCGCCAAGCATCATAAGACGCCCTTATGGAGGCGTTTAGGGCGTACGAAAAGGATCCGGAAACTGGGTTAGCAATCTAACGTGTTGGAGAGAGGGCTAGACTGTGGCGAAACATCTAGAATATTTGAGTAACGCCCTAGATCTTAGGGAAAAGGTTTACTGTCTTATGAAGATATTTGGGACATTGTGAAAGAGATTAGGGCATTGCTAACGCATCTGGAACCTCAACGGGCTGTCTATGGTTTTGGAGAGGCGTCTAGACTATGAATGAATGATACCATGTTTTTATTTGCACAAATGCGACCAGCATAACATAAAAACAACATATTGGCTATAGTATTAAATATTACCTTCACCCGAAGCTTGAACGGTTACATAGCTACTACTAACGTCTCCCTAGGTTATAGTAGAAAATATTTATTCATATTTATTCGTAACTATCGCATCATTCAATATACTCAGCAATCACACATGTTTATATGTTAAGTTAATATTGATTTTTTGGCAACTACGTAGATTGTTTGGTAGGGCGGGGGTTTGGGAAAGCATCTTGTTTATCTCGGAAGGAATCTGGTTGAGGCGATCTTTTGAATGCTTCCATGGCCCTGGAGTGTGGAACGACCATTGAAATTGCAATTTTACGATTCGCAATCCACAAAATAATTTAATGATGGAAAAGCAAACCTCTGAACACAACCTGTTGGGTGCACGAGAGGGGGAGTTTAAGAACGAAATAGAGGGAACTCAATGAGCGTGAGTGAGAACTGTATTGCACGTTAAATGAATAGTAATTTGGGTTTGAGTACATCAGGGCGACACGAATATGCGTGTACTGTTGGCGCAGGAAACTAGATTGGAGAGAGAATGAGAAGAGCTGTGACTGGCCTGAGAGTTGATAGAGGAATGTGTGTCTGCGCACTGGGAGACGAGTATATGTGGGAAGAGATGTGTGTGTTGGAGAAGGAGGTAAATCAAGGGAGGGAAGGACATTTTGGAAAGTCCGAAAGGGGGAAATCCGTTGGAAGTTAAACAGAACCTAATCCCTTTGTCTGGAGAAGAAGCCGACTGAATGGACAGTTTTCAGACTCTCCCGTGGCATAGAATGAAAAAGGCCGAACACACCTGGTAAAGGCCCAAGCTCATGATCCCAACTACCTCGGCCTGTGCCGAATACCTGCAATTCAACCAAATAATAACCTTGCTTAATAGAAATTCAGAATGCTAGGGTCTGTGCATTCCACAATAGAACTGGCAAATTGAAATTAGTCACCACTCGGGTGAATGAAGGAGCCACAACACCCTAACTCTTATTTTAAACTCCCTCGCCCACACAAGAAATGTTTGATGGTGCATAACAGCACTGGGAACAGGGAAGTGCTAGAAGGCTTCACACGCCTGGGCTGCACCAAAAAGCAAAAGGGACTCAGGGAAAACTCTGATAAAGTTGGCGAGACGAATAGGATTTTACTACAACATTTGTTGTCATGGCAATATGTCTAGTATCACGTTAAAATCTTGTGGATGCGTTGGTTAACATCTGGAAGCAGTTGAAAGATTTTCAATACGCAACTAGGCACTTTGGCACTCATTTAACGTCATTAGAAGGCGTTTTGATTCAAAAGAGTTGACAAAATATTGGGGAGCACCTGCGTTACACGGCAAGGCGCCAGTCATCTGTATGACGCGTGCGAGCTTCAGAAAGCGTATCTGAACTTGGGGGACGATATTTGAGGCGTGTAGGACCCTTGCAACGTTCAAGATTTGAAACAGACTTCTTAAACCCGCTTTACGTGGAGGTGCCTTGAATGTTAGCGAAACAAACCGTATTTTTGGAAAGTGTGCTTGCACCAGCTTCTGCTTTCATCTTTTCCAATGAAAAATCCTCAATTCGTCCCGTGCGATCTTGTCCGTGAGAACACTTAACCCCCGCTCATCATGCAGAAGATACCAGAGTACACAAAATCGCTTGAGGAAGTTGGTTCCGTTCTCGAGCTACAAAGGCGCCACATCGTGCAGAGAGGTGCGGATTATTTCATTGACCGTTCTTTAGCATTTTAGCTTTCGGTAGAGCACGCCATTGCAAAGGCCCGCCGCCCTTATTTCCGGTTACCCGCAAGGTGACAGCGGCTAATGGAAAACCTAGTGAAAGCCCTAGCCTGAAAATACGCCATTAATAACAATGTTTTCCTGCAAATTCCAAGAAGCACTCTGTTTGAAATTAGTCCTAGAAGCCGACCTATGAAGTTAACAAGCCTCTTCACGTAAGCCTTCCACGTTTACCCCGAGTAAAAGCGCGATATTGAATTTTCCCGTCACTTCAAAAGCTATTTCGCGACGAGGACTACGCGAAGCGTTCGGCGCTTGATAAATTATGGAATGCATCCTCCGTCCTCGTAAAAGTCTCTCGGCCCCGCTCTCTGCATTTCATAGGAAAAACGTACTTAGGAGCGCGAGGCTTGAGAGGCTGTTAATAAGGAAAAAGAGGGGAAGGTTTGGCCCTATTGAGATTTCTAGGGCACTTCTTCCTCATCTTCTCGGCCACCCCTCGGTCAGACACTCGAAACCCTGCCTGGGGGTAATAGAGTTTATTGATAGCTTCGGGGCTCTTCTTTGTCGGATCCTCTCCTCCATCTTGCCCGCCTTCTAACCAGTTTTCATTAAAACCGCAGAATTCTCTTCTTTCCTCCCCCCCCCCCTTAATCAGGTTTTTTTCTTTCCAAAGTTGGCGACTTGAGCTCGCAATAAATATTCGATTTTGAGCTTCTAGAGAAACCTAAGTTTTAATAGAATTTCGGGTTAGCGGGAGACCTTGAAAATCTTGTCGACTAAAGACAGCTCTTCGCTCCCTCGTTTCCTCTTCCGAAGACGTGGAACCCCAACCCTCCAAATAAGTTGATTAAATACCAACCTGAATAATCCTATTAATATGTCGGGGGCGCTCCCACGTAATTCAAGGATTCTCCACGCAATATCGATTCATTTTGACTAACCATTAATCTAATCAAGGGCTGAACTATCTTTTGCAGTCAGCTCAGGTGAAAACTCCTCGCTCGCCAATGTCACAAAATTTCCTTTCAAAATTCGTACCTCCTCCGAGACCACACAAACGATACTGAAGCCCTACATAACAATAAGATGTTGTCTACTGGGAAAGACGTTTCCTGCACAATTGGTCCCACCCTCACAGCATACGCCCATTATTTTGTTTTGGCATTCCTCAGCTTCACGAACGAGGAAGGCAATTTTGAGGAGAATCGTGGAATAAAATGAAATATCCCTGGCCATTCTCACGCTAATCGAACTACAGGCAGACACACGAGTTTTTTCGGAACGTAAAAATCTGAAGAAAACTCACCTTTTTGTACACAACTCAATTGCAATAATTGAAACGTATTTGTGTAACAAAATATTATATTCCACGCCCTGGTAGCATTTTCTAACGGCTTTTGTCAGTTCTTTCTTAGTTCAATTCAGTTTCGTGGCCAAGTTGCCCAACCCAGTGATTTCAAAATTATTGAAAGGGGAGAACGGAAGGACAAAAATCGTGATATTAACAATTTACAGTTTTGTTGAATTCAGTTTGGGTCAGATTGAGCCACTGAACATCGTGAGCGCGGTAGTTACGAGAATAGGAAAGCAGGGGAATAGATAACGGGAAATTATTACATTTGTGCTCCCATGTGGGCGATTCCCTTTCCTTTCGACTTGTTTTCCTATGTAATTAAGCACCTAACCTCTCGGTTACGCTAAAATCAATGAGAAAAGTTACTTACTCCCGACTAATCAATTTTTAGCTATAAAATTGTTTATTAAAAGAAAGTATTAGTGTAGCGATTACGTTGTAGTAACGAATTTTATCGACAAATTACAACGATTGCATGAGGCCTGCGGCCCTACATGTGAGTAACAGAAAATCACCTGTCTCTGTAGGTGGCCAGATGGGAGATATAGGAAAATCGCGTCCATTGGCACTCAAGGGGTGTGGGGCCTTCGTCTCTGGCTCTTCTATCTGTCTGCGGTTTGATGAAGCCCTGGGAAAAATATTCGAAGCACCTGGCTGGCATAGCAGGGCAGTATTCCTTCTGCCGTTCCGTCCTCACCGCACAATCTGCACTCGACTGCCTCTGAAATGCCAATCTTGTTGAGGTGGTACCTAAGTGAGTAGTGTCTGGCGAGGAAGCTAGTTAGGACTCTCAGATCGTTTGGAAGGTGTTAGCATTGCCTTTGCCCTTGAACAACAAGCCTTTTCGCCTGTCTTAGCCCCTGCTGGCGATGCCAATGGGCGCTGTTTTCCTGCGTCTCTCATCGGACCACCTGAGGTAACTTTTCGTCGCTTCTACGTAGGGATTCCGTCCCCCTTTTTGCTGGGCAGTCAGCCTTTTCATTGCTCTCGTACCCCCTAGATAACGGTCCTGAGTCGTTTGAGCACTTGGAGGCATTCCCACGTCTACCTGGACCTGAAATTGTAGGCTGCAGTAACCTTTAAAGCAGCCTGGATGTCCCAGAATGTGTAAATCTGCTTGCCTTTGAGTCTTTTAGTCAGGATCTTTTTTGCACAGATCTTTATGGCTTGAATTTCCGCTTGATATATCATGGTGTACTCTCCCAGTGGTTTAGCAAGGCTGAAATTGGCCCTACAATGCCCAGGCCAGAACTGTCAGCACCCCATCACAGAACCGTCAAGGTAGCATGACGCCCACCGCCCTCTGGAACGACCCTCTCTCCCACCTTTCCCGTGAGTGAACGCTGACGCTGAATGGCAACTTAAAGTTCTTCCGCTCTGGAATACTGACTGGGCTGAAGTTAGCTACATATTCATAATCGAAAGTTTGACCGTTTGTCCAGCTGCCCTGGATGATCGCAGCGGTTGACACAAAACATATTTAGAATCAGCAGAGGAATATTAGAAATTCGGCTTAGTTCAAAATTGGCCACCTAATATAAGCTTTGACTGAAAAAGATCCACCTAGATATTGCTCTCCTGATTCTAAATATGTTTTGTGTCAACCGCTGTGATCATCCAGGACAGCTGGGCAAACGGTGAATCTTTCGGTTATGAATATGTAGCTAACTTCAGCCCAGCGGATACTGTCATTAGTAAGTACGGCTATCTCTTCTAGCTTGAACTTTCTAGTCGTTCCTTGGAGCCTTGCCTTAGTCCTGGTGGAAACCGCTCCCAGGTAGGTATGCGGTTCTCTGAATGTATATGTGGAGAGGTGGGATGTTCAAAGAGACTTCCATTGCAGCATTGGGGCAGGTACTCATTGCCCCTGCAATAGCCAGACAAGCCTGTCGCTGCAGTTGCTGGACTTTCCCCTGAACTGCCTACGGCTTGTCGCCTTCCACCACACAGTCGAGGCATATGTGACACGAGGTCTTATTATCCCCTTGTCGAGACACTCAGCTGTAGTTGCTTCGTGCAGCGCGTATCTCAGGCTCGAATTCCATGTCAGCTGCTTATCTAGTATCACCCTGAGGTATTTCACCGCGTAGGGCACTTGGCTTCCTAAAAGGGAATGGTATGCACGACGCCTTTTATTAACTAAGGGGCATCGTTACAATAGGCCCATGTAAGGCCGCGGCGACAAAGGACACCACGGTTTAAAAAAACAACAATTTTAATTAAATTTACATTTTTCTCTGTGGAAAAATATCGACTGCAAATTTTAGCGCAGGTTTTCCTTATGGATCAGCGGGTATTTGATACTACCGTTCTACGACAAATTAGGGAGTCCAATAAACCACCCATATGACGGGTTCATTGGAAATTAGGAGCAGTCCCAGATATTCCGGAGTTCAAATCATTTCCATTTACTTACTACCATTTCTGACAATTTTCACTCGATAATTACGACGGAATAAACATGAACATTCTCAGAGAAATCGGGTGAACAGTCTCATAAATCAACCTGTGCGGTAATTACTCAATGGTCGTGGTATAAGTAGGAGAGCGTTGAGTGAAGTTCCAACTAAACTGACTGAACTAAACCTAAAACTGATTCGATCGAAGTTGCGAGATGCGTCGCACCAGATATCTCTTTCATTCGTTCAAGTGTGGGCCGTTTTTACTTTCCTTGCTCTACGAAGTAGAAAGGAAAGTTATGTAATCGGCTGAAAAAAAAATTTTTACTTTCCTTGCTCTACGAAGTAGAAAGGAAAGTTATGTAATCGGCTGAAAAAAAAATTTTGAGTTCTCTTCAGATCTTTACGTTTCAGACCCCCCTGAGTCCGAAAAACACTATTTGGGAAAATGGTCTGTGTGTCTGTGTGTGTGTGCGTGTGTCTGTGTGTGTGTATGTGTGTCTGTGAACGATTTTTAGAGAAAACCACCGTACCAAATCAGCTCAAACTTCATATCTCGCTCGAAAGTCACCATGGGACGCCAAAATAAGGGTTTGAACAAAATCCACCGAAAGTTAACTATAGTCATCATAGTGATCAAAACACCAAATTTTTTTCTCAAAAACGGCTCTAACGATTTTAATTAAATTTTTTATATTGATAGCTCTCAATAAGACAATGATACTATAAAATTCTCATTCGTGGGAAAATGACGAGAGCAGCACAATAAATTATCAAAATTTTCGACCAAAAGCATTTTTCGCGCATTTTTTTCCTTATAAACTCCGCTGGAATTCTTGTAGAATGTTAAAAAAAATTGGTATTGTAGTCCAATCCAATACCTAAAGGGTGAGTGTTTAAAAATGCTCATGAGATACATGGGGCTCACTCCAGAAATTCCTGAATTTCAACTACCGCCGTTTCGCTTACTACCAGTTCTGACAGTTATTTTCCAATAACTCTGCACAAGTGATTACTATCCTTTTTTTAAAAAATCTTGTTTAGAGCCTCATTAGTTATCTGTGTACCAATTGCTCAATAATGGTCCTGCAATGAGTACGAGCAGCACAATAAATTCCGGAACTGTAAGCGCTACCGCTTTCTGCGGCCGTAAACCTTTGTTTGAGGAAGTTCAAATTAACTGAGTGATAAATGAATTAATTGAATAGAATTAGCCATGTACAAAGTGAACCGACGTAGAGCTAAGGAAAGTTGTGTGTTGCAAGGCACCAGATATTTTTAAGAGTCCCGTCCTTGTTTTGACTCTCAAACGCTATTCTTAATCTACGAATCGTCTAAGTTAGGTGTCTGCAAGGCTAAAATCGGTTTCTGATTCTCATGAGATTGTCGTAATGACTTCTTTCTTCGGAAAGGCGCGTTACTTAGATCCTGACAGTATCCCCATTTCACATTTAAGGTTCGTTTTCAGGCGACGATGCTCGAGTCAAGTTCAGCCTGACCCCAGCGACGCAGGATCAGAGCGGGTTTCAAGAATGGGCCCGAGCGATGAGGATGGTCGCCCGCCTTCCTGACGGCGTCCCGACTCACTTCAGAAAAAACGTGAGTAGCCGCGACTATTGTTTGCCAAAAATGTAATATTTGCTCTGGTTTCAGAAACTAACTAGGTCGACAGCCCCCTCGCTCCATTATTTACGTTGTGCGCACGGCTTGACTTTGTTTGTACTGCAATATTCAAAACGGATTATTGACGTTGATTTTCGTTTCGGACGTTTTCTTTCTCTCAGCTCTGGTTAAGTTTGGCGGAGCGCCATCTGCACACGAAAGGGGTCAGCTGGAGCCAGACGGAGAGGCGCCTGTTTTCCGACTCAACGAGCGCCGAAGACAAGGAATTGAGCGTCCAGATCGTCAAGGCAAGTGCATCTTATGAAAAATGATACATTTTTTGTTACACACGGTTCAATTTAGCCCGTAAATCTTTTAAATCGAAGAGAGTGTTCGCGAAGGATAAGTGTTTTCTCGTTTCGGAACGAATAAAAATTACAGAGATTGGTGTGCGCCAGTCCGAATCGGAATATATGCTCTCCACACTCAGTAGATGCTAATCCCTTGGATGGGAACTTCACCGATAGCGATCCATTAGCAGAAATCAATTTTGTTACTCCTCATCCTGAATTCTCATTTCAAATTGTGGACTTGGATACGTTTTGGCAAAATTTTCACCAAATGCTGTAGGTTCTGATGGGGGCGAACATTTTCCTTTTGGCGCGTATTATCTATCTTTGTGATTTCACTCTCGCTTCATCGCTTTGCCCCTTCGCTTGGAAATCAGCTTTAGTCGAAATTGCTAACTTTAAAAATTGGTTCACTTTCGAACCTCATCGAAGGGAACTCTTTCTTTCACAATTTACAGGAAGGGCTTAGAAGTAATTACTTGTCGTTATTGAGGAGGCATCTAATTCTTCTCCAATTCTGGCTGGGCTCTCACTAGATTCAGGTCCAGGTCGTCCACTTTTCCGAATTTTTGTAAACTTCATACCGTCTTAACTACGCTTGAGTCAATATCATTTGTGTACCATACCACACATCGGAAAGTTCTTCCGTATTTGGTGGTAATTCTGTAGGTGGATAAGTTAACACTCAGGATTGTACACCCTTCGTCCGTCAGTGATGGTTTCTGCTTTAGAGTTCCAGGTATTTAGTCTAAGGCCCTAACACCCAAGTACTCTCCGCCGTTTTTCGTCCAATGATGTACCTGTGAATCGTAATAATTTCTATTCTGTAAGGCTAAGAAAAGTAAGAACGAGTGGGAAAGACTAGGCGTTGCGTCTCATCAGACTTTTTAAGGTAGGATCTCCAAATAAACGACATTCGCAATCTTCACTGGGAGTCCAGGCTTTAAGAGCCTGATTGGCAATTTTCTGTGTCGTGTCTAAGACTGCAAAACGGTGCTGAGGCATCCAATTACTCGTTATGAGTTATCTACTCAGCTGCCCATCATGCTTTGTTGCCTTAATGAGATATCATAACTAAGGAGAACTAAAAGGGTATTGTCCTTCTCCGATATTATCAGATAGTCGCGCCAGAGGTAGGCGAGTCCTTTCAAATCACCTCCCATACTGCACTAGTTATTATAGTTCTCGTCAACCACATGCAACATAACGTCGTCTGTTTGACAACACATAAATGTGGCGTCGGTCAAGTTTACTCTTTGGAATTCTCTAACCGGTTGCTCTCCACTACGCATTTCGATATCGAAGGATTAAACAGCCCCAGTTTACCTCTTATTTATTTTTTTTTTTCGTTTCCGAGGGCGTGCGGGACAAGTCCCTTTGTCACTGCGGCCATGTGTGGGCCTATTGTGACACTAGCCCTTCCTTAGTAAAAGGCGTCGCACATACCCGCCCCCTTTATGAAGCCGAGTATGGCCTTCCGCTATGATATGGGGCTCAATAATCCCCTGGGCAAAGTATACAAAGCGTTTGACTGCTAGGGCAGGACACTCACATAGGATGTGCTCCGCCGTCTCGTCCTCCTCACCACAGAGTCTGCATTCCACCGCCTCTGAGATGCCCATCCTGTTGAGGTGATACCCGAGTGGGCAGTGTCTGGTGAGGAAGCTAATCAAGACTCTCTGATCCCTCCTGGAGAGTGTCAGCATCGCCTTCGCCCTTTGACCAGAAGGCATAACAAGCCTTTTCGATTGTCTTAAGTCGTGGCTGGCGATGCCAATGGGCGTTATTTCCCTGTGTCTCCCATTGAGCCACCAAACGGTTCAGGTGACTTTTGGTCATACCTACGTGAGGTTCAGGTCCAATGGGTAGGGCTTCTGTGCCGTTCTTCGCAAGGTGGTCGGTCTTTTCATTGCCCTCATGCCCCTTGTGAGCCAGCACCCAGATGAGGAAAAGCCTATTGTGGGCGCCGAGCTGCTTGAGCGCATGAAGGCATTCCAATGCCAGCCTGGACCTAAAGCTATAGGCTGTGATGGCCTTTAATGTGGCCTGGCTGTCCGAGAAGATCCGCTTGCCCTTGAGTCCCTTAGACAGGATCTCTTCCGCGCAGATCTTTATAGCTAGGATTTCAGCTTGGAATATCGTTGCGTACTCTCCCAGCAGCTTAGCCAGACTGTAGGTGGGCCCAAGAATGCCCAGTCCAGCTCTGCCTCCCATGACTGAACCATCAGTGTACCACCGCAGGGCACCCACCTCGGTCCGGAACGTCTCCTGCTCCCATCGTTCCCGCGTGTGGATACTTACCCTGAATGGCAGCCGAAAGTTCTTTCGCTCTGACATAACGTCTGTAGCAAGGACCACTGCCTCTTCCAGATTGAACTGTCTAGTTGTTCTTTGGAGGCTTACCTTAACCCTGGTGGAGATGTTCCCTGTCTGCAAAAGCTTTACTGCTCCCAGGTAAGCACTCCTCTGAATATGTATATCGAGAGGTGAGATGTCTAAAAGGACTTCCATTGCAGCAGTAGGGCACGTATTCATTGCCCCTGTAATAGCTAGGCATGCCTGTCGCTTCAGTTTTTGGAGTTTCCCTTGAGCTGCTAGCCAGCATGTTGCCTTCCACCACACTGTGGAGGCGTAGGTGACGCGGGGTCTTATTATCCCCTTATAGAGCCACTCCATCATTTTTGGAGTAATGCCCCATGATTTGCTGCACAGCCTCCTGCATGCCTTGTGCTCCTGCCTTGTGCAGCGCATATCTCTCATGTGAATCCAAGTGAGCTGCTTATCCAGTATCACCCCGAGGTATTTCACATCTGTACTTATATGAAGCCTTGCTCCTTGCATGGGTGGGTGATACTATATTTAGGTTTCTTCGCTTGGTGAATGAAACCATGGTAGTCCTGGTTGGGTTTATGTGCAATCCCTCCTTATCACACCATCTTTGGATGATATCTACAGCTCCTTGCATCCTTTCTGACACAGTGGTGGCAAATTTGCCTCTCACCAGAACTGCGAGATCATCCGCTTATGCGACCACTTCGTAGCCTTCAAGCTGCAGTGTTTCCAGCAGCTCGTTGGCCACGAGTAGCCACAGGAGGGGAGAAAGTACCCGCCCTTGAGGGCAGCCTCTTGTGGGAACCACTGTGACGCTGTCTTCCCCTAAACTGGTCGTGCAAAGCCCAGCATAAGTTTACCTCTTATGAACAAATAACTAGCATCCGATGAAAATAATTTTATTTCTGTCATCCTACGTTCATTTGGATTCTGGGAAAAGGTCAGACGCTGAAGAGACTTCCACAGTTTTTTGTTTTGTTCTTTACCTAAGGTCATTTAGGTTTTTCCTGACTTCAGTGATTTTCTCGAAGATCCAATGATTCAACGATATTTACCCATGACCCGGCCCCTCCTCCGCTCACCACGCAATTTCTTTCCTCGACCTGAGATAGGCTTAGCCTTGACATTATTCGTTCCTGTTGAATTGGCCTTATCCCTTTCCCCAACTCGTGTTAATTTCGAAGATTATACCCTCAGTGAAAGTGTCGTGAGTGTGACTGAACTCTAATTCTGATTACTTAAACTCCTAGTGTGCTCATTATGTTAATCTGTACTAAGTATATTATCAGTTTTCCATTGCACTCTCTCTCCCTTTCTTTCTGTGAGAGAAATAAAGGAGTGGGTAATGCAGCAGTTAGAAATATTCTTTCCCAACTTCTAACGTTCAAAAAGCTGATGGCCCGCACTAATAAACTGCTAAATCGTTTAACCTTAAGTTCTGTTTTGTATACGAGTATGTGAAGTTGGGTGCGCAGATAAATACGGCAAGCGAAAAATATTTATCCTCAATAAGTTACACCAATATTCTATTTCAACTTTATAACAACAGAGAACGAGTTTAATGTGGCTACTGAACTGCCACTGTTATTTCACATCTGTTGTGTAACTTTTCAACTAGTTAATTACTCATTTTGAGTCTTCACAGACGCTACATGCGAACACAGGCTTTTTCAGGTTGGGGCGACATGTAGGAGTAGCGTTTGACACGCTTCATTATAGTTCGTTGACATATTCTCTCTGCCGAGTGAGCAGCACATCAAGATGCGCGTTCACTGTAGTTAGATTTTTGACCGAGAGGGTTCGGACTACGTCACGTGACCGTATTACGCAGTTGGCGATTCCAACCGCCAGGAGTCTCCAGCGCCTCACAGCCTCTGTGGAAAATATTACTCGAAATTTGTAACTCACAATTCTGTCGTGGAGATTGAGAATCAATGCCGCTCCTGATGTCACCCAACCCCGGTGAAACAGGGGTGATTACTGTCAGGAAGCTCACCTTCTTCGAATCTGAAGTTCATTGGAAACTGCTGGCACCGAAATTGAGTGGGATTCAAGAGTTGTTGCCGAATCAATGACGAAGCACGCCTGAACAATACCTCGGTAGTGTTTGCAATAAATCAACAACTAGTAAATTGTCAGTCACTGCACTCGAACACTAGCACACATTCCTTCTGGTAACCACCATGTAATCCCTTCGTAATCTCGCTCGTAGGGCCCTTTTGACAGAAGTACCACCTGTTTCTCTGAAAAGCCTGTGTTCGCGTGTAGCGCCTGTCAAGACTCAAAATGACTAATTAACTTATTGAAAAGTTACTTGACTGATGTGAAATAGCAGTGACAGTTCAGCAGCAACATACATGTCCAACATACGTTCCTCTCTCTTTCTTCTTCACACTGGAAATTATCTAAAGGATACTCTCAAATGTCGTAAATATTACAGCCTGTTGCTTATACATTTGACGTACAATAGACATGTTTGATATTCATATTATTATTCAGGACTTGCACAGAACAGGTTGTTCCTTGTTTTGTGGAGCGACAGGACAACACAACCAGGCTGTACTCAAAAGAGTTCTTCTTGCATACGCTAGGTGGAACAAGAATGTTGGATATTGTCAGGTATGTTGGCTGTTAATTCGTATTTACTCTAACGCGCCAAAGCGTAAGATGGTGGAACAATGAAGATTAGAACGCGTTGAATATCGTTCTAGGGGTTGAATATGTTGGCAGCGTTGATCCTTCAAGTGATGCAAGGTTCGCAGAGCGCTACTGTAAAGGTTAGATTTTACCTTCGAGTTTGTAATCAGTCTTGCTTTTGTTGTATTGTGAGTTCTAATTGCGAATTGCTTGGATCAAATAGGTGATGATTTACCTCATTGAAGGAGTTCTTCCTGAAAGCTACTTTGCCAACAATTTGAGAGGATTGTCTGTCGACATGGCTGTCTTCAGGGACCTCCTTCGCCTCAAACTTCCTGAACTCTCTAAACATCTTGATCACCTCCAGCAGGAGAGCAAGGATTCAGGTTTGTTAATAGCTTGCTTGTCAACTAGCCAATAGCTTTAGCTGTTGTTGTGTAGAAACCAGCCTAATTGTGAAGTATCCTAGAAAATAGTCTTTTCTACGTCTATCCTTGGCCAGTATTTGAGATTGTACTTTGGTGTTGCGGCAACAGCTTCAATTTTTAAAAGTCATATAACGTATGGTTCTTAAGATGCAAAGGAAGGGGATATAAGCAGCCACTGCTTGCCATTAATTACCAGAGTCAGTTCAGTTTGATATGCCAATGGTGGAAGTTGAGCACATGCAGAGTAGAATGATGTAGACTGTTTGACGCGTTTGTGCAGTTAGTACCCTAAGCCAAAATAACTAAATCTTTGAAGGGCTTTGCTTCATGCACAGGCACTACACCTTGCATTGGCCTTGCACTTTACAGGCAATACAAAAATAGTGCCAAGATGGAACCCTATGGTGCATGGGGCAGCCTTTTTATTTGTTTATTTCTTGTTGTATTCTGACGTCTTGTAAGTGGATCGAAGGGTTCGATGAATTGCAGCACAGGAAAACTTGATATATATTCGCCAATAGATCCCTTACAAAGCATACGCTAAGAGGAGCAAGTTAATTAAGTACCAACAATTTATGTTTATCTATCTAGTAATAATTATAATTTAAATAATATTTCTAGATTATACAACATTTTTGTTAGGTAATTTTTCACCAGTGCGAACACAATGTACCTTCCTAAGCTTGGCAGGGTAGGGCTAGTATTTTATGTTGCAGCCGAGTCAGGATGATTCCGGTGGTCTCCTTCACTAATCTCGCCGTCCTTGAATTACCGATGCATGACAAAAGACTCTCGCCTGAAGAAACTAGATTTAATGAACAATTGAAGAACTAAATTTAAAGTAAACTTGGAAAACTGAAAAGTAGCGTGTCAAGATGGTTGAGCCCCCCCCATCCAGACTCTTGCCGTAAACTGCCCAGGCATTGACTGGGCAAACTGCCTGCCTTTCCCCCTCTGTCCGACAGGGTACGAGGCAAGATGATCACACTGATATTCTTGACGTAGGTAGGGAGGCGAACTGCTACATATATATATTAAATATCAACTGCTCAGCATCACTATTTTCCACATTCCTTATAAATTCAATGTCATGTATTAAATTCCTAAGTTTGCTCCAGAAAATATTTTAATTACATTTTGTGTGTGGTCAGCATCAAATCGCTTGCCAGTAATGCGACATATTTTCCATCAAGAGATGACGAGTTCAGCACAAGTCATGAAATATTGTGTTGAAACTGTTCAACTTTTTTGAACGATTATGTTACTTTGGGTAGCCGAAAGTGAAATATGATATAATATGTAATAATTATTATTATTAATATTATTACTTAGTAATAGCATTTATTCAAATTATATATACACAACTTTAAGTAAATACCTTACTTGGTGGCCTCTGTTACGCATGTAAAACACTTTTTATCTACTGATAATCGTTACATACTCTTGATTGTAACAAATAGGTAACATAAACTGTCACATTCATGTAGCTGTGGTGGGGTTGCAGGTACAACTTACGAGCCACCTCTCTGTGACGTCTTCACAATGCAATGGTTTCTCACTCTCTTCTCCAACTGTTTGCCGCAGTCGACAGTTTTGAGGGTGTGGGACCTCGTGTTTTTGGAAGGCGATCAGATACTTCTTCGCACTGCTCTGGCCATATGGCAAGCGTTATCAGAGTGAGTTTTATTTTCAAACGCTTAGCACCATGTATTTTACAAAATGGTTTCGTTCATTTCGTCAGGTTAACAAAACAATTTGTTGGTTACAGTCGGATGATGTCAGTGAGGAGCGCGGACGAGTTTTACAGTATCATGGCTGTCTTGACTAGGGAAATGATGGAGTTTGGATTGATGGAACCAAACAGTCTTATTAAAGTGAGGCCCTAAATTTTATTTTATTAATGTAAAAAATGGTACATTTTGACGCCTCTCTAGTAGAGGTCACTGTAAAGAAGTAGCAGGTAGTGAAAATTAAGCTAATTTAGTGAAGTTGTGATGTGTAGTGAAAACGTGGTTCGTTCCTGCTTGGCAGGTCTTGGGCATGGGGTCCAGCAATTCATTGAGCACTCAATGACCGTAGAAATATCTGTGGAGTTGACAGAGTTCATGCTGACCAGCTCTCATCTTGTGTTATGACATGTGAAAGTAGTGAGAAAGAGAGGAGTTGACGGTTTTATCAAAGTAACCAGGAAGAGGTTAGGCCCACCTGGTCCACTCTTCCTCGTTAAATTTATTTATTTATTACAAAAACACAATGAGATTAGGACCATGAGGAATTGACGGTTTTATCAATCAACATCTACCTTGTAGTTATTAGTAAAATAAAATTCCATGCGAACTGTTAACCACTGTAAGCGGTTTTCTTTTAAAACAAAAAGGTATTTACAGAACTGCACAAAAAAACAGTTAAATGAAACGATGTCTTCTAATACTAGGGGAATGAAAAAATAGAACTGGATCAAGTTGGGTCCTTGTACGTTTTGAGGAGATCTTTTCTGTAACGGTTAAGGAAACGTTTGGCAGAAATTGTAAGATCATATCGGTCGGCGTGCGTTGTCATTATACAACTTGATGGATTGCATTAGGAAGGATTTGCTGAATAAATTAGTTCTATGGGGCGGAATTTGTAGAGTGAATGAGGCATGGCGAGTATTAACATTATGAATACTGCATTGAAAGATGTATTGCTCGAATAAATACTTCGGTTTCCTGAATTTGAGAATTTTAAATAGCATAGTAGCCACTGCGAGCTTCTTTCTCTCCTTGATTTTAAGCCAGCCAAGCTTCGCAAAGTGAGGAGTTATGTGGGTGTCAGGCCGAAGGCAAAACACAAATCTCACGATAGAATTGAGAGCTCTTTGCAGTGTCGTGATTTGCCCCGCACTAAGATCACGGTAGGTGAGGGAGGCGCAGTCGAAGAGTGGCAGCAGAAGTGCCTGGGCTAATCGTGCTCTTATGTATTGTGGAAAGTCTATGGCAAGTCTCCTCAGTTGGTTCAGACTTTTGTACGCTTTTCCACAAATGTCTGCTACATGCATGTTCCAGTTAAGTGTGCTGGCCATTAGTACACCCAGGTTCATGAACTACTATTTCATTGCCAATCTGAACTGATAGAGTTTAAGCATGATGGATCTGAGATATTAGCCTGGAATTGCTCAACAGCATGGCCTTACTTTTTTTTTGCATTTGGGGACTTACCATGCTCGGAACACCATGTATGCAGCTGTATAAGGTCCTCATTAATCATCTCGGCAGCTTTCCCTATCTCCTCCATCCCACATGTCATATATAGTTGTATGTTATCCGCATACATTCCGTAAGAGCAATGCTGCAACACATCTGGCAGCGTATCTATAAACACTGAAAACATCAGCCCTGACAGCACTGACCCTTGGGGGCTCCCTATGTCAACGCTCTTCCACGACGACAATGAACTATCAGGAGCTTTCGTACAATGTGACCTGCCCGACAGGTAGGACCGCATACCGCTTTCTGTGACAGACCAATCGATTTTAAAATTGCCAGAAGAAGATCGTGAAGTAGCAGAGATGATAGAGGGAAGAACCACAATGGGTGGCGGAAAAGGTTTGATGGATGCGTTGTATGGAGTCAGATCGAATGTGGAGAAACTGCAGGAGATGCGCTGGTCGCATGAAGCAGCTCAACGAAAGGAGGAAATTCGGTGGGGTGATGCCGGTTTTGGTGTGTCTTGATGGGTATTGGGTGAACGAAGTTTTCAAGGCCACATTTGTTTGCTGCCCTTTCCAGTTGTGAGCTGCAGGAGCAGAGGGGCCCGCAATAAGGAGAGCGCTGAGTTGGATGGGCTTCAGATCGAGAAATGTCTGCCCCAATGTTAACCAGGGACGTAAGGCAATAGATATCAAATTAGCGAATAACACTCTGCATTTAACAAGATCGAACTGGCGTTTCTGTCCTATCGGCATCGGATTCTCTACATCTCGTTTTCATCTCGAGTCTCTATGCAGTTGGAACTGAAGCTCCAGGAACAAATACAACGGTTATGAACATTTTAGGGTCTTAAAAACTAACGTTGCCATTCGCTTTTCTCCGTGTTCCTCAACCTCCCACATTGACAATAGTGCGGGGTGAAGCGTTTGGTACTCTTAGGCGTTAGTGGAATCAATGTGCACATTTTCCTCTTTCCGAAGGCTGTCCAGCGGGTTGACGTTGGTGAAGCCTGCAGAGCTGCTCAATCAAAATGCACCATTACAAGCTTTGAAATCGACAGTGTAATTCCGCAGCTGGCTAATACCACAACAAGCAGCGTTACGAGTCAAAAGAGTTATGGTAGGGTGGGAGGTGAGGGGTACAGTCAGTGTTGCTTGCCCATATAGTTATTATTAAAATGGAATCAATTAAAGCACTTGTATATAATTGCAGGCAATTGACAACATGGTGGTCCCAGAAGTGGCAGAGCTGAGAGAAAAGTACATCTTCAACATTTCTCCTTGGGCTGTCGGGACGGTCGCTAAAATGGGCGTCCGACTCCTCTATTCCGACCAAGGGAACAGCAGTGAGTATTAACTACGTTTTAAGGTTGAGGCGGTGTATGGCCTGAGCAGCATAAACCTCTCCACCTCTGACTACTCAAATGAATGAAAGCAGCGTTCGAAAACACACAATCAGGATGGTAGTGTCCAATAAGTCACCTATCCTGTTTTAGTGTATTAATGGCACAAAATCAATTGGAGCAACCTCAAAAACCGAATACAAACTAAAACTAACTAAATTTTAAACACGAACTATTCCAACAAAATCATGTCAACACTCCCATCAATTACACAAACATCATTTTTCAATGAAGGTCATGGCATAAGTAGTAGCAGCCAGATAAATTGTGGATCTTTAAGCGCTGTCTTTTACAAGCTATTGTGAACCTTAGTAGTTCCCTGTAATGTACATGGGGCTAATTAAAGTTGTGCGAAGCATCACGCAAAATTCTCTCATCGTCCTTCCATCTAGGATAATCGTCCTAAAACGGCGTTGGAAACTGTAGACTTCAAAACTTGGTTTGATTGATTGCAGATCTGGAGGACTCGTACAGGGAGCACAGAGACCCCAAGTTGACGCCATTCTCTAATCACCCGGACAGAGAGAAAATCGCCTTAGACATCAGCACACTCAAGCGACAATATTGGAAACTCAAAGAGCGTCAACGTCAAGCTCACATTATACTCTCAGGTAGGTTTTATACTACCCATTTTTCAACTTGAATCGTTTTCAATGGGTGTGGGGGGTATTCTCTAATTAAAGATAGTTTTGTTCAAAATAAGACGTCAGTTCATTATTAATAATATCAATAAAAACACTAGTTATGTTAAGTAAAAATGTCCACTTCAGTAAGAGTCACAAAACAAAGAGAAGTTAGAAAAACGTAGGTGGTATAAGAGAAATAATAAAAGCCTCAGGTTGTGGTACACCTGAATAAGTGAAAACAGGGTGATGGCGGTAACTAGAATATTACTAGTCTTTATGTTTCCTAATCTATGAAGTTTATTTAGTGGGGTATTGTAGAGATAGTTGGTAGAACAATAACTGGTGTCCAATAAATATCTTAAGCGAGTGCCGCGACTGGGCACTCTGTAGTTGATAGATTCAACAAGTTCGAAGCCATCATTATTGGAATGAATTATATTACGGCCGTTTTCCAAAGCGCCGATGTTGAGTAAGCCACTGTCAAATCAACAAATGTCGGCACATGATAGCAACTCTCCGGACTGCCATTTCTGGGAAGACAAAGTGGAAGACATGATCCATAAATTGATGTATTGCCCGCTTTGTGAAGATAAAAGGGCTCACCCGAAGCTTGTTGAAAATTTCGACCTACCCGAATTTCAGCGTAATGCAACAACTTTCCACCTAAAAAAACTTACCACCTGCATGAAAAGTGCTGGCATTATTGTGTGAATAATGCGATAATAATTGTGATTCAGTATTTGAATTTCATTATGAGACAAATTTTAACTCACAGTAAATTTCACAGTAATTTAATTCAACTCACTGAAATTTATTTACTTTACTTATTTACTCAATTTTGAAATTTACAACCCGGAAAAATTAATGTTGTACTGATCCTAAAGAATGGGATTGAGTGGGATAAAATGGTGACCGTACAGATTAACAATATTCCAAGTGCGCAGTAGAGAGTTTTAAACGTGTTAATGCTGCAGTGTTTGCTGTAACTACACATGAAGCCTTGCATGGAAAGAGCATTTTTTCTGATTGTGTATAGGTGGCTTACAAAATATAGTTTTTCATCATAGAGAACTAAGTCTCCAATAGGGTGAAGTTGTTTTATTGGTAAATTGGTAATCGAAGGTGATTGGTTGGTAGATTCTGCGAAATCTAACATTATTACGTTTATAGTTACATAGTTATGTTTCACCAGTTGTCAAATTTTTCTCTACACCTTTGCAAACGGGCAGTCAGCGACAGAGAAAATCGAGTTGTGAACCTTCAAGTAGAATAAATTGAACACTCTCTAAACACGTGGCGATATCATTAATAAGAATGGTGAAAAGTAACGAGCCTAGGTTGAACCCTTGAGGGCCTCCAGAGATTGCAGTAAATTCCTTTGATATGACACCTTTAACTTTGACTTGAAGCGTCCTACTGTTGAGATTGCTCTCAATTCAAGCGAGGAAGTTCCCTACAATACCAAGGCATTTCAACTTGTGAATGAGAAAAGAATGACACGCTTTATCGAATGGTTTCGCCCAATCTGTGTACGCGGAATCAACCTGCTTGTTTTGAAAGCTGCTCATGATGTACAGTTGGTATAGTATGAGATTGGTGGAAGTTGAACGTCCAGAAATGAATCCATCCTGATGCGAGTCCTTCAGTGTTTACTGCAAAGTCAGTTCTCTGCTCTACGTGGAGTACGGACTAGAAAAATGGCAGCTATTTCTCAAAACTTGACTTTTTAGTTGACGTTGGAAATTAGTATGGTGGATTCGCATAAAAAAACGAGACTGCCCCAAAAATTTCATGGACCTCGACTCGCAGACAAAACCAAATTGGAAACATGGAACTTATATTACAAATAGCTGACGTAGAGTACTTAAGAAAATACCGTGTCTGCTTTCCTCGTTGTAATGGCTCTTTCGAGCAGCGATGGTCTAACGTTGTTCAAATTTGGCTCAAATATTTACTTATTAGTTGATACTTGCAAACTGTGAATGAGTTCTCTAGCCAACGAAACTAAAAAATGTTATCTGCCTCCTTCAAAAAGAGGACATTTTAAGAGCAAAGTCGACGATATAGTGCTTTCCAGAATTTGAAGAAACTGGAAGTCGAACCGCGACAAACTGAATAGTCGACAGATGAAAAAGGCGTGAATCGCTTCTTTAGTGACTCGAAACCTCTGCCGCTTTCAAAATGTGGTGTTCATACAGCAAACTCAACTTTTGTGCTGAAATTACTAATTAGAAGGAGAAGAGGCATGCAGTCAATTTTTGAGCCAAATTGAACCATTTTAAACAATCGCTGCTCGCAAATGCTCGAAACGAGGAAAGCAGAAGTGGTGATTTCCAAAGTACTCTTAGTCCATACATCACAGAGAGCAGAGAACTGCTTTTTCACCAAACATCGAAGGAACTTCAGAAGAAAACCTTCAACTAATGGGCCATCGGCTCCTTGACTATAAGGCAGGGTGTTCAAAAAGCACAAAAAAGAGGAGTTTCCGATTCCGAAAGGCTGCACCCGGTTTTGATAAAACTCTCAAATTACCTTCTACTAATCAGTACCTAACGTTTCTTTACTACAAATATCTATGCGAAAATTCGGCGAACGAAGATTCAGGTTTATGAAGCAACAATAGATTTTTTTCACACTTTTTGGGTAAATAGTTAATACCTATATATCGTTCTCGATAAAATTGTTCCTCTGACAGCCCATTGAACAAAGTTAAAACCGAACTGTGCCCAAAATAATGTTTTTTGCACATTTCCAGAGTAATCAACCGCTTGACTGGATTTGTTCAATCTTATGGTGGGTCTTCTAGCAACCTGTACCCGTATTTCCCCAATTATTTCTGCATCTACCTGTTCAACAGAAATATAAGCCACGATAGCTCAGAAAATACGTTATATACTGTATAAATGCCGATTTTTTCAAAAACGGCTGTAACGAATACGACCAAACTTACGGAGTACTCTCAAGTTGAACGAAGATACAGCGCTCGTACATAGCAATACACGGGGACCTGGGAAAGTTGTGTGTTCCTACACACACGATATTGAGTCATGGAACGGATTGGAGGAAGCAATTATTGATTAAGTTAACGCAAAGGGGGGGATTTCAACGAAAACCCTTTTCCTTCGTGTTAAATTAACAGGTTTATTAAACCAGGCAAAAAGAATCTAAAAAAATTGCTCGTGCGTGAAAAATGGAAAAAATGATGACATTAAATTAAAACGGTCTGACCGTGAGACAGATGAAACCGAACGACGGGTGACGGAGCTACGAAGATCTTAAAGACGATGGCGACCAAAGACGAAGTTTGGCAATGTTCGATTGATCCTGCCGCGATTTGGTGTCAGGATTATAGAATCTACGAAACACGACACGAACTGTAAAATGAAGATGGTAAAAGACGGAAAAAAGTCAGTTTTAGCTAACGGGATCCTGATGACCCGAGCGATGAGACGAAGAAGGAAATTATTCGGGCTCCTGCTTCTCCTAGTTCACCTACTTACTTGTTCGTGCAAGTCGTTTGTTTTTCAGGTGTCCTTGGCTAGAACCAGCTAGTTCGGGGCTGATGAAGGATCTCTGATTTGTTGTCTGTAGTTGAAAATTGAAGGCAGCAAATGATACGAACGTACCGAACAAAGAAATAAAATAAAATAATCTTCCAATTAAGAACATTGGTTATTTGATGACACTCGAGGTTTTCGAACAAGTTAGTAAAATAATTGAGTTACTTAACACGTAACGCTTTCGCGTGGAACATGCTATCCGTTGATAGTTTTACATAAAGTTATTGATGTTAGACGCCTTATTGGGTTGTGGTGTTTCCTGTCAAGGTATTGAAGAGGATTTGATAAAGAGAGAAGCTAGGAGCTCGGTTGGTAATTACTTCGCTCAACTCTCTGGAGGACTGAGTTCGCAGTGTTCTGTTTGCAGTTTGATTCTGTTAATTCTATCAGACCCCCCAAGCCCTGAACTATACCGCCATAAGGGTTGTATAAGGAGCATATATAGTCTACTGTGGTGCTAATAGTGAGAGACGAGTAACAACCCACTAATGGCTTTGGTGTATACCTAACTGATGCGTTAGATGATTTCACCGATGTACGTCGAAGAGTTGATCCTTTTATTGACATAGACTCCCAAGTACCGCGTAAATTCCGATTCAGGAACAGGAGTGGGGTTACGGCGGATCAGTAGGTGGTTATACCTTCTTCAATAAGTGAATATGGTTTTTATTGATTTGCTGACATTATCCAAAGTCCTCGTCCTCGTCGTAATCCAGTTCATATACACAATAACCTACCTTAGTGAATTGAAATCATTGCATGCGGATTTAGATAATGCTCATTTTATCTTTGTATAGCGAACGATGTTTCAGCCTGCCGGTCAGAAAACGTGGCGCCCGGCAGCTCTCCAGCTTTGAATCACCTTTTGCTGGGAAAGCGGGCTCTGCTGTCAGCCAAAGGGAGACGGATCGAGGGAAGCGTTCCAACGCCAGATCACAACAAACGACGGTCTAGCGGTAATGCAAGCAACGCAGCGGGTCCATCTCTGCCAACAGAATCTGAACGAGCGTGGGAGGGTCAAACGCTCACTTGGAGGGAGGCGAGGACTAGATCTAAAGAGGGTAAAAATCACTCATTAACTAAGAGCGTTATTTTTAATACAGTGTGATTTACTGTCGGCAATTCCGACTCCCCATAATGTTTAATCTCACTTCAAATTTCGTGCTTTAAACTACCAAGAAAGTTCCTAGTCAATGGTCTCCAGTTCCCTCTAGCATTAACAGTTATTTTAGTTTCTTGCAGGGCCCAGTTATATCCAACGATACGCGTCATCTCATCCTCTCTTCACTTGACTTTCCTCTCACTTTCATTCAATAATGAAACAAATCGCTACTCGAAAGCCCCTCAGCTCCATTCGTGCTAATGTAGACGCCAACCCCGCGTTCTTCCCGCTTCATTTGGTTAAACATTACGGAGTTAAAAGGAAAGTTATGTAATCAGCTGAAAACAAAACGTTTTCTTAATTTTCAAGGGCTTCTGAGCCCATTTGAAACTGTGCATCTGTGTAAAGCGATTGAGAGAAAGCAGCTGAACCAAGTCGACTAAGACTTCGTATGGTACACCAAAATAAAGGTAAAGGTAAAAACGGCCCAAAATAATTGGTCTCAAAAACACCAAATATTTGTATAGTCATAATGGCGCTAGCAGCACAAAATACCGACTAATTCGATTTTAGAGCAGCTTTTCCCTTACAAATCTTTTTCATTCTGTTAGCGCCCAATAAAGTACTTATACAGTGATTGTTTAATAACGTTCATAAGATAATCATGAGCAACCTTAGAAATTCCGTTTTACTTACTACTGTACTGGGACGACTCGTCCGGGACATTTGTGCTGACTGGGCACCTCAAATGCTCCGATTCGCTCGAAACTTCGCTGTCATCAGTCGTAACCGAGCCGTTCTCTCGTCGCCCTGTCGCGTTCGCTCCCACCCAGTTCCCTGTGTGTGGTGGTAACACTTCCCCGAGTGTAATTGCGAATAAAACTCTGTGTTCCAATTTCATTCGGCTGATATCGTACTCATTCCCCAATTCACATGGTGCAGTGTTGCTACGTAATCGTAACACTACCATTTCTCACAGTTTCTACTCAATAATTCCCGAATTGTAGACACGAACCTTCTCATTAAAATCGCGTTGGCGGTCTCATGCGCTGCTTACTTAATAATGGGTATGGAAGAGCATAATTAAGAGCAACTCAATACTGGAATCTTATTTGCTACCAGTAGAACGCAGAGTTGTGGCCAATACTGAATTAAAAGCTGATTTGAGAGTATATATAGTTACTAAGATGGTTAATTCTGTATGTCATCACTTGCAGCTGGGACGCCGCGGTCCCCTTCACCTACATCATCATCGTCATCTTCATCGTCCACGGAGCTCTGCGACTCGAGCGATAGTGACGAAAGTACTGGGGCCATCCCAGAACAGGATCCCGAGAAGACTGAGTTAGAAGACAGAGAGAAACAGACTCAACCCAAAGGGAGTTCGACGGGGCAACCCCAACTGTCCCCTGACAACCTCTCTGAGCTTCTTCCCGCTAAGACTGAAGACGAACTTTGTCTTTCCATTGAACGTTGGGATACAAGTTTAGATCAAAATAGTACGAGTTCCCAGGGAAGCCAAAGACTTCTGGAAGGTGCGTCTTTTTAAGTTCTAATGGTTGAGATTTTAATATTTCTGCCGGTCGATTGACGTTATTTTGTTTTCGCTTTTGACAGAAAAGTGGGCTAAAACTGAATCTCAGAAAAGCCCTAGCTCAAAGGGTACCTCGTCAGTGGAACCGAAGAGACTTCCCACTGACTGGGAAGAAGCGGATGTCACTGCCTCTGATACTCTTCACTCAAGATCCTCGAGACTTTCCAGAATCAGTTTATCTCCCAGCGGCGAAGAAGAGGAGGAGTCTCAGTCTCACAGCGTGCTGAGTCCCCCTTCAGAGCTCTCATTCAGCGATAGAGCCCGTATATCCAAAATCGAAGGTGCGTCAGCGAGTGACAGCGACACAATTGAAAAGGGCATTAGCTCAAGTTTCAGCAGCGTCACTCAGATGGACAGTGGGGAATTGGACAAGGTGGAAAGTTTCAGCTTCAGACGCCCGGAGGAGCTGACTAAAGGGGACTTGCACAAAACACCCAGTTCTACTCATTTAGGTAATTCAGTCGCTTCTATAGACGTGTTAGTTATTCTTTTACGTACAAACATTTAATATTAAAACGAGCCGTAGAGTGGATTATGCGAGAAATGTTACCAGCATATTTGCGAGTTCTTCGCAAAGTAGAAGATACCTTCTTCTTCTTACTTTCCTCAGCCCTGCGAAGAACACAAGGAGGAAAGCTACGTAATCGGCTAAACATTTTTTCAACGGCGTTTGAGCACAAAAAACGCCAATATTTAGTGAAGCGCATCACCATGTGTACTGTTTCGGAATTCTAGGGAAAACACTGCGAAAAAAATTAGTCTACAAAATGGCGTTATTGTGGTTACTCCAGATTATTTCATGAGCATTGTTAAACGCCATCGAATACGTATCTTTTTAGGGTACCACCCTAATTATTTGAGAACTCTTGTATCAAACAAATTAGCGGGATTTACGAGGAAAACCCCGCACTAATCGATTTTTGTGGAATATTTTTTATAATTAATTGTGCTGCTTTTGTAATTTTCCCACCGATAAACATTTTGTTGTTATTTCATTTGAAAACATCCACAAATGAAAACATCCTGCTGGTTTGGGGATTAAATCGTTGAAGCCATTTTGCCAAAAAGCGTGAAAAACGTATTTTTGCTTCATAGGCCTATATCTGCGTTCACCGTATTTTCATGGAGATATGTATACAGAAGAAAAGTTTTGTTTTGACTAGTAAAAGATAATTTGAAAGTTTAATCAAAATCCTTAGAGCCATTTTCGAGAAAAATGCGAAGACCCCTAGTTTTTTTTTACATCCCCCCCTCCCTTCTCATAGGCCGAAATCGCCCATAACCTTATTTTGGTGTCTACAAAAAATAACGAACAAAACAAAAAAAGAACCAGCTCAATCGGTACAGCCGTTCGCCCGCAGATCGAACTACAGACACATATACACGTAGACTCAAAATTTAAAGATCTGAAGAAAACCCAATTTTTTTTTTTTACGCTTACTATACTTTCCTTTCCCTTTGGATAGTGGAAAGTAAAAACTGAAAATTTCCGTGTGGCAAGTTGTCAAACCTGCGCAATCTATCGGATGTAGTTCTCACATTCACCACTTGAAAATCTAAAACTTCATTGCTTGAGCTCTTTGCCACTCATGATCTCCTATTCCAATCTTTGTTCCCGAACCCAAGGCTGATTTGACATGTGTGAACTAAATTAAACTTCTTACGGTGGCCGCTAGAATGCGGAATTGAATTCCACGTGTGGCAATCTGGATTTCAAAATTCAAATCACGCCTCGATCAATTTTTCTGACTTTATTGATTAACCATTGCACGAAGCTGCCCATGAAATCGGAGGAAAGAAAATGTTGAAACCTTTTTTTTTCTGTCAAACTACGTTTCAAGGGCTTGTGAGTTCGAAATATCCTCCACCCCATGTGCGATTGTTATTGCTCCAACAACTAATGGAATGTGGAATGTTACGTACTAAAGGTAACATACCTGTACTACTAAAGGTAAACAGGATGGTGGAGCGTCGGGTAAGGGGGGGGGGAGGTCATGCACCTCTGGGGAAACCCACTAGAGGTGAAGGGAAAGGAATGTGAGCTGTACGACTTAAATAGTTTGTCGGTTGTCGATTCTAAGTCTTTTTTGTATCAGGGAGGAAGGAAGAGCAGCGCAATAAATTCCGGAGCTGTAAGCGGTACCGCTTTTTGCTGCTGTGAAGTGATGTTTGGCCAAGTTTAAATGTATTGAGTAACCAGAAAAAGCCGTGGACACAAGTGAATTGACGTAAAGCTAAGGAAAGTTGTGTGATGCGGCGCACCTGATATTTCATTGAGTTTTGACGAGCAAAGTTCAACATTCTGCTTAAAAACTGGTAGCACTTACGGTTCCAAAATTAATTGAGTTGCTCTTACTTATGCCACATATTATTGAGTAATCATATTTGTTGAATATGAATAATTAAATAGAAGCAGATCGTTCTTCAAAGCGTCATTGACCTGGCCACTGAGTTCGAGTTGTCAAAAACTTGTCTTCTATTCAATACCTACAAATTTAATGTCTACCTGTTCCGTTCATTCCAAAGCTTTACTTATCATTCCATAAATTTTCAGTCAGTGGAGACCTGAACCGTCCTCATCTACCAATATCAAGCTATAGTTCTATTCAACTGGGAGCGGCAGTCGAGCAACAAGCGACTGGAGTGCCGTCGTCGAGCCACAGCTCGATGCAGTTGGGGAGCGTTGAAGGGAGCTCGACCTATAGCTCCATTTCCTCCCTTCCAAAAGATGAGACGTTGAGCTCGGACTGGAGCAAAAAAATGGCGGACGAATCGTCAACTCTCGACAAATTAACCGGTACGTGGTATCCTACGACTTAAAGTTAACTTTGACTTGACTAAATTCATTTGTGACTCTGTCAAGTCATCGTCTGTTCCTTCAATGGCAACTACGTTGGTGGCCGTCCTTTCCCGTGCCTATTCTGACAAGCCATCCTGATTGTATTACCCACGAGGGTAGAAAAATCAAGGCAAATGAAAAAATTCCCCCGAGAACCAAGTTTGCCAAATAGGTCAACCCGACAGTTACAATTCTGCATTTGGGGATGTCTGGGGGAGTACCGACCGGGTTGTCCCCATCTCCCTCAGACCCCGTTAGTTGAAAAGCGAAATTGATGATGGGAGAACTACCCTCCAGCGACTCCACAACCATCACGATGTCTGCAGAGCAAGTGCATTTTCCCTCACTTTCAGGCCCTGTGGAGGCAGCCACCTGTCGTGGCCCTAACCCATAATGCACCGGTGCGAGCTGTGCATTCTTGTGGTACCATGTTTGGGGCAAACAATCTTAATACCAAAATGGTCGCTGGCCCGCCGCATCTTTCGATGGAACTTACTCTCCCCCTCCCAGGACGAGGGAGTAAGTTCGGAAGGACCCTGGTAAGCCGCACCAGAGGTCTCTCAAGCTTCCGCCCACTACTCAGGGGCTCATCTGGATTTCCGTCCCCTTGGCAAGCACCTGACAAGGAACACAGGAAAAAGAACAGAATCAAAGTAATGAGGAAAGCCTCAACTACTCACCCTACTTTTCTTGTCCTGGTTGAAAAGGCGCGCCAATGCTGTACTAATTCCACAGCTGAAGGAATGAAGAGGTTCTTGTACACTTCTCGACAAAGGAACCGGAAAACCCCGTAAAAGTTATAGTTACCGTAGAAACTATAGAAGTAGAAAGGCGGTGTACATGGGAATGAATAGGAGACAGGGAAGGAAGGCAGTGACCCTTCTCAGGCCCTCACCGACCTCGGGCGGCCACCCGTAAACTCAAAACATTTCTTCCGAATTGAACAGCAATTATCGTCCAAAGTTTTACCTGGGAAGATCATATTTTAAGACTATATCACAGATAAGAACATGGACAGGAACGTTCTTCTTACTCTTCGTAAACTGGCGTCCTTCGTGCACTTTCAACTAAAACCTATGTTGGATATGAAACATTTTAACTCAGTCCTAATGTAGAAAGTAAAGTCAACCAGGAGCAATAAGTGACCATTGAATAACTTATAATGGCAACAAATTGAGGGAATGTCGAAGCAACACCAAATCCTACCTTAAAAAAAGGGTGCTCACGTGTGGAGTGCACGACTATATATTTTTAATCGTCGTTTACCAATCTGATTGACACTCTCGTAGCTTGCAGTATGTTGATATGGCTCAATCAATAATAATCAATGTATGTACGCTTCTTTCTGGGGAAAAACTAGAACATGAGAAGCGCACGGGTGGATTGAATGATCATTAGAATGAGTAGACTCCCGCCGCACGAAGAACAGTACCCAACGCAAACACAAAATGAGTGAGGAAAACGAGTGAAGGATTCACCTTGGGTTTGGTAGATCGGAGCAGCCTCCCGTCGACGGGGCAAATTTTCTTGCTTCCCCCCAACGGAGAGAAGGGTCGCCGGTCTTGAAATGGTTGGGTCCGGAAGGACGTGGAGCCGAAGAAACGGGGGGGGGGGGGTTAGTGAGAAAACAGGAAAGTAGAACAACAGGAAATCGAAGGAAATCACGTACAATGCGGGGAACATGCAGAAACGCAACTGAACCGCAGGGGGAGCGGGGAGGACACTTCAAGAGCGAAGGAAGGAGGTACAGGAGGGAGGACAAACATTTCATGTGTGTGCGCCGTAGCACCAGAACTTTGTCGGCGGAAAACGACTCCCATCCCCGTGATAGAGATCAAACAATCTATAATCAATCACAGTTAACACAATAAGAATGACGCATTGGATAGTGACGAGTTTTAGTACAAGCGAAAATTACTAGGAAGCTCGCATGCCCGTGTGAGACAGGGGCCTTTTATGTTTGACTATACGCTCTATGCTGAGCTGTGCACATTCGTCTTTCCGAGAGACCAGTGGCGGATTGTCAGTTGGTCTTCAAAGCGACCATTCAGTGCATTAATGCATTCCCCCAGGCGTAGGCCAGTAGATATCTTCACCACGAGGCTTGGATGCCGAATCGCCCTATTCTTGGCGAGGGGGGGGGGTGTTGATGATAGAAGGTAGTGGCAAGGACCTGTCTGATTGTGGCCAGCATAATAGCAGCATAGAGCCTTGCAAACCCCTTCCGAAGGCTCGTACAACGGGCTAATGCAGGCGTTTGCCAAAATAGCAGTCTCAGTGCTTCTACAACCACGAGCCTTTGCCCGTTTACTCATCCTCGACCATAACGCCGATACATCCTATGTTCACTGTAGATAAAAACCATTCGCTTCATTATAGTAAAGAGTTAATAGCTGTATTGATAACTAGCTAAACGGTTATCTGCACACAACAACTA
This sequence comes from Pachypeltis micranthus, assembly GCA_020466155.1. NCBI lineage: Eukaryota > Metazoa > Arthropoda > Insecta > Hemiptera > Miridae > Pachypeltis > Pachypeltis micranthus. The sequence goes on along the minus strand of CM035770.1, from coordinate 47,002,406 downwards.
CATTAACACTGTTCAACAGGAGGCGACAGTCTGGCCGATCCACTCGATACCAGTCGAGCTGTCGAAGAGAAGATCAAAAGACGGAAATCTGAAATCGCTCTTCTGCAAATTTTACAAGAGAACTCTCAAATATTACAAAGGATACACCAGGCGCACAAGGTTCCATCTCCTGACGAGCCTGAGGACATCAAGGACATTCGCCGAAGGTATTTATATTTTGAGAACTGGCAGCATTCGTATTCTGTATTGGGTGTAAATACCTGAAGTACCGCGTCAGTTGAAATTATTAACGGATGTTGAATTCTTTGGTTATTTGTTTCAGGTACTGCTACCGTCAATGCTCCTCCCTAGACTCACCCCGAAGGACCGCCAGCGTCGAAAGCTCGGCACAGTCCATCAATCGCGACGTCACAATCAAGTTGGGTCTCCCCGATGTCAATCCCTAAACTTCGTAGCGACAGCAGATCGTAACTATAGATTAGAACTAAAATAGATACTTCTTTTTAAAAAAACAAGAGTTTTCGGTATTTGTTTTGCCAAATAAACCGAACAGCTTAGAAAGCGGAGTGTTTCGCTCGCTGCTCTGGTTTCTCGATGTATTTTAGAACGTTTGAATTGTAGTTGCAGAAGCGAGAGCTCGTTCTGAACGCAGTTCATTCTTTAATTAATGAAGAACTCCTCATTTTGAGTTTTAAATTGACACTTTTCTCTATCGTATTTCCCATTTCACAATATTCTTTATTACTGTATCCAGTGCCGCCTTCCGAGTACGTTCTAAAGGCACTGTCAAGCCCAGATTCGTTTGTAGTGTGCGTTTGCGGTACCTTTTCTTTTCGCCATTCTATAAAGAGGTTTAGAACCCTTACGGATATCAAATATAGTTTGATTTACGCCTAGCTGCACCAACATGAGTTGGCCAGCGGGAGAAGAACTTAACTTTGGTTGCGAGCTATGAATAAGAACAACCTAAGGTGACCGAACAAAGTTTAATTCGTGTTAGTTAATTTTCCAGGACATCGCTTTTACCTTCTCTCGCACTACATCTCGCACTTGCAGTCAAAAACGCAAATTTCTATCTCGACGACGTTGACGGTACTTAAATAGTTGTGGAACACCGAATTAAAATGCAAAAAACGGTAATTTTTATCACGTTGTTTCCTCAGCGAAAAATGGAACGAGAAAATATGATCAATAATTACTTCGCCATCGAAAATCATGTTGGCAAACAACACAATCCGTTCTGATAACATTGAAATCACTTTTACTAACGCCACAATAAGTCCTTACAACAACAAAACTCTCCGTGAAAGGGAACGAGAAAAGGATCAAGCAGTTCTATAAACTTTCAGGACTTGGTTCTACCAACGCTGATATTACGGGGGGGGGGGGATTATTATTGAAAGCGATATCGCACTTAGAGAGTCGGAGAGTTAGTACGATACAAGCCGAATGCAATTCGAACAAGGAGTTTTATTCTCAATTACATTCGGAGAAGTTTTACCACCACAGACAGGGAACTGAGTGGGTACCACCATTACACCACTCCGCCCTTGATGAAGTGCCTGGGCTCAGGTACTCATGAGCACTGCAGTTTCTTGCCATGTACTGCAATCAGGGCGTCGCTGTCCACCCAACAAAGGGGAACCTAATCTTGAGCATAGCGAGCGAGAGTGAATTTTGATTAAAGTTCCAAAAGGGTGCCCAGGTTTGTGGTGGGAGTATTGAATTTAGAACTACGAATAAACAGTCACCTCACAATGTCTCTGACGTACACATCTTGGGATGTGTGGATCGTACGTCTTCGTCCCACGCAGCTGCGACATCTATGGTTCAGAGAATCGGTCCATCTCTTGGCGAAAGTCGATTCTCTGAGTAAGGGGAGTCGGAGTTTCCCTCCAACTTAGAGAACACCTGCCCTCAGGTGTTCCACAAGGGGTAGTGCCGAGCGAAGATGCTGCGTCTACCGTGCAGTGGTTAATTGCACTTTTGGGAACAAGTGCGGCGTCCTGGCTCATAGGGTGGGGCATGGTGTGATGCCAGTGTTGACAGCATTCACACGAGTACGTTGAGTGGCAGCTCTTGAGTGTGTGTGGGGCTGTCAGACAATTCGTACACAGATTGTGCACTTCCAGGTAGGTTCTTCGAGCCTCCTGGCTGGAGTTGAAGAAACGTGGGCACTTTTTTTTACCCCATGATGTTTGCCGCAGGCCATTTTGAAGGCGCTTGGTTTCCCCGGACTCGTTGTTTGAGAGGTCGTTCGAGGACAGACACGCGGGAAGATGTCGATGTTGATGCATGATGGGATTCGTTGTGAGATGAACTAGTGAATTCGTTGTAGGTTTCCGCTGACTAGTAGGTTTATGCTGCTGCGATGCTAGATAAGCATTGACCTCTCTATGTCAATCTGGTTGATCAGAAGCTCCTTTACATCTGTCCTGCTTTCCTCGATCTAGCCGTCGTCGACAAAGCTGTGTTCAACTGTTCGTCAAGAAATGACAACGTTCGAACATAATGACGGGCGAGAGTGTAGGTCACAGCAGTAGGGCAGAAAAGTTGAAGGTGGGGGATCAAAAATTCCTATCGCATTAGAAGAACCTTCAAGTTTTTCTGCGTGGCCGGCCACTTCGTAACAGTTTTATTAACAATTAACGTACAACAGGTAGCGGCATGCGCCGTACAATGAGATGACATAATTTGACTAATTGGGTTACATCCGCCAGTAGGCAAATTAGTGAAGTTAACGTACCTGGTTGGTGAGTCCGTCTTCTCTCGCCAGAGCCCACAGCATCTCACCAGCCAGAGGAGACGAACTCACCTAACTGGTACTTTAACTTTACATAATTTGACACCTATAATGATGACACCTGAGGTAAGGTGAGGACTGAGGATCGAAGTAAAAAAATAAAATAAAACTTCACTTAAGCGTAAACATCATAATCAATTCTACCAAGCCGTTTTACTGGCACCTCAATCGCTTAGTCCACACAACATCACAATCAGACCAACGTTACTTCAGGAAAAACGATAGAGAAAATGTGATCACTCGTTGCACAGCTAATTCTAAATCAAAGTCGTCGCTCGCTGTATTTGAAACGTTTTCATTTGTTTAGTAGATCGAATAGTCTTTTCGCCTTATAAATACATTTCTTCGACTCTGAGGCAATAATCGGTTAAATTTGCCAATTTCGAGGTCAAATTTGGAAGCTAAGGAATTTGTATCGAGCCGAATCAAACGCCTTGATCTCTGAAGATTGAGCAAGTTACGAAGTTTGGCACTTGGTTGATTTTGTTACCCAAGTAGTTCGTTAGACGTGAACCCTTCGCACTTACTGACTCTGAGAGGAGCACATTGCATTGCTAGTTATTTAGACTACGGGGTGACGTTAGGGCAATTTCGAGCGCGTTGATTGTGATCTGAAGATGTTCTCCAGTTAACGTCAATTTCATGATCACATCTACCGAGGAAGAAGAAGAAAGTCAATCTTTGCGTACGTGAATAAAATAAATAAACTTGACTGCCGTCAGCCGGAAGAATGAGCGTACCATTATTAAATACAAGTCAAAATCTCATAGCGAATTATAAGAAGCAGAAAAACAAAGGGCTTTTCCAAATAAAATTGACTGCTCTCGTCAAAAATCTCCGGTGCTCCGTGCCAGTCCCTACGCGCTCCATTCGGGCACATTGAGAATCTCCGCTGGTTCTCCCTACACACACCCCTCGGCCAGTTGAACGTACTCACATGAACGCCCTCGTGAAGGCTACACACCGAGCTCTCCTCCATTCAATTAGAAGGTAAAGTCCAAAGCGTTCAGTTGGAGTGATTCTGGACGTACCAGTTACCCCAGTGGCGACCTTGATCGTTGATTTAGCTCTTGATATGAAGTGAACGTTTCTGATGACTTCACGCGACGGTGGAAGTCTTTCCCCCTTAGTCCTACAGGCTACCTGTGTCCTTTCTCATTTCAGTCCTGCCAAATTATTGTGTGAGTTGTATCGCAGTGCCAGTTCAGGTAGCTTATTGGGCTTTCAACACGATTATTTCTCTAGAACTCTAGTGTCGTATGGGCGGGATCTATAGTTTATTTAGTCGCTCCTAATTATCTTATGAACGTTATTACACTCTCTTAATATAGTCAATTACAGCGAGTATCACATGAAGAGGATTTATAAGGAAAAGCCTGCTCTAAAGTTATTAGTAATTTCGGGGGAAATCGTTTCAAGTGCATTGCTGCTGGTAGTTCAACGTGCTACCTATACAACGAAAGTTAAACAATAGTCGTAAGATAATTAGGAGCAACTCGAGAAATTCCTAAGTTCAAAAACTACTTTTGTTTTATCGACTAAAGGTTTCCACAATGTTTTTCCTGTAACCTCCAGAAAATAAATACGAATGTTTCCAAAATGTCAAGTCGGTAATCACCTAAGCTCCCCTACTCTGGCAATAAAGGCATCGAAGTGAGTAGGAGCAACGCAATGAATATCGGAACGGTAAGAAGCATTACCAGAATCTCACCGGAGAGCATTAGATTCTCCCTGGTGGAGGGGTGGGGGGTGGCAGTAATGCGCCGCACCAGCGCGACCTCAGCTTAGGGGTTATGACGTGTTTATATTCGCCACACATGCAGAGACATTAGCTAGTTTCGTAATGACGAGCGTTAAAACATTCGTCAACACGCATATCATTTAGTTGTTAAAGTCATCGGGATGTCGCGTAAGGAACTGGCTCGTCCTACGGCTGACCTCTACTCACTCAACAGTGACTTTCTTGCTCAAAAACTTGTACGTTGTCGTCACGTCCTTTCTTATTTGTCTATCGCTCTCTCTCTCTCTCTCTCTCTCTCTCTCTCTCTCTCTCTCTCTTCAAACGCTGCCAACTGTGCTCCTCTCATTATTTGAATAGACCCTTTAACTCACTCACATTACGCGCACTTCAACTCCTTCGTGTCACGCTATTCGCTCCCGAATTCGAAACGCACGTCACGTTCGTATTTTAATTTCGGTGACCGAACTGTAGAACTAGTTTGGGTAATGAAGAAGACAATATGACTACACGAGAGATTTGAGACCTTTTTTGTGTTAGCGCCAAAAAGTATTGTAACAAAGTTATATTGTAAATATAATATTAGTACGAAGCTATTTATATTTTGGTGGATTGTTAATTAAATTTCGTTTATTTTGAGAAGAGAGTTTTTTATTACGAAAGAGGTACCGAAGAACCGTCAGCGCGTATAATATCGTCTGGAGTTAATTTTGGCGCTGAGAAGACAGTTCAATCCCCGGCGAGACGGCATCGTGATGTACAACTCTTCCTCGCATGAAACAGGACGCCCCAGGTCGAGACGCTAAACGGTACAAATATTTCACCAGTTTACCCGATGTTTATAATTCCTTAGCTACTCGCTATCAAGGTGACTGCTACGTGCTGCAGTCCAGCAAAAGGCAAAGAGTTGATTAGATTTTTGGAAAAGTGTCAGCAACATTGTCTCCAAGGATCAATTGTGGTTCAAGGGAGGATATTAGCACGCAAGAAGCAGTGACAGATACCTTCAGGGAAATACATAGTGCATTAGATCGTAGATTGAAAGTGGAAGTCTTTGTGGACTGCGTAAAACTTAAGTGATTCAGATGACATCTTCTGTTTCCAGTGAATCGAGAACTTGGGGTCCTTCGGTGAAATCATTCTGCCACGCCTGCTTTAAAAATGTCAGAATTCTCTATGTTGCGGACGACGTCGTTATTATTGTTTGTGAGGAGACAAACCGAATGTTGGAGGTTGGGACTCGAAACGCACTCGCTCGCAGTTAACGCCTAAAATATCTGGTGCTACTACGCATCTCCCAACATTCCTCAGCTTCTCATCCCGCAAGTCCTCCCGTGGGTGAAAAGAACGCACGGTGTGGCAAACTTTTACTTCACCCAGTTCTTGACCGGGCACGGGAACTTACTGTGGACAGAACGGAGCCACGTTGTTCGCCTGCAGGAGGCAGTTGGGGAGCTCCTGCCGTCCACGGTCGTCGGTAGGGTGTTGGAGAACGAGTTAAGGTGTACGGATTTTTTCGGCCCATACTCCGTCAGAAGATGATGAACAAAACACATGATGAAAAAAAAACATTCCTCCAATCACTTTTTCACTGAGTTTATATGAACTCGTAAACATAACTTCACGTTTTACGTAGAAACTGGTAGCGCTAAAAGTTCCGAAAATATTGGGCTGGTGCTACTTATCCCACGTCCTTCAGTGCGCCATTAAGTACTGGTAATTCGTGTAACTGTCAACCGCGGACAAATTAAGTTTAAAATATCTGGTGCGTTGCAACACACAACTTTCCTTAGTTCGACGTCAATTCACGTTCTACATGGCTTTTTCTACTTAATCAATTTATTTATCTCTCAGTTCATTTCACACCAGCAGGAAGCGGTAGCGCTTACAGTTCCGGAATTTATTATGCTGCTCGTACTCATCCCAGAACCATTATTGAGCAATTGGTGCACAGAGAATTAATGGGACTGTTAACAATAATTTTTTGAAGAAGAATAAAAATTACTTTTGTAGAGTTATTGAGTAATATCTTTTACAACTGGTAGTAAGCGAAACGGCGGTAGTAGGAGTTCAGGAACATCTGGAGTGACCCTGTATGTATTGGATTGGACTACTATACTAATTTTTGTTAACATACCAGTTACATTCCAGCGGAGTTTATAACGAAAAAAACCGCGCTAAAAACGATTTTCGTCGAAAATTTTGATTATTTATTGTGCTGCGCAAAAAAAAAAACTTTGGTGTGTTGATCACTATGATAACTAAGGTTAAATTTCGGTGGATTTTGCTCGTACTCTTATTTTAGCGTCCCATGGTAACGTGCAGGCTAGATATCAAGTTTGAGCGGATTTGGCACGGTGGTTTTCTCTAAAAATCGTTCACAGACACACAAAGCATTTTCCCAAATAGTATTTTTCGGATTCACGGGGTTCTGAGACGTAAAGATCGAAGAGAACTTGAAATTTTTTTTAAAGCCGATTACATAACTTTCCTTTTTACTTTTTAGAGCCAAGGAAAGTAAAAAACGTACTTCGTATTCCTTAACTTCATGGCTTATTTCTGATTATTATATAGACGATATTGAACTTACACATATAATCGGATAATTTGACTACTATTATTGTTACTTTTAGAACCAGAATTTATTACCGAACGTTCGGTAGTTTGTTATGCTGTTTTCACTGGGAACTGCCGTATTATATTTATGGCATTTGGAACTGTACACGTAGGAGTGTGAAGTATAAAGGTGCGAACAAAATCGGTTCAGAACTAACCGTAGTTATACAAGAAAAAACAGCAAATTTTGTTTCTCAAAAACGACTCAAACAATTTTGATTAAACGTTTAAGTTACACAAAAGTACCATAAAAATCTCATCCGCTGGAACGTGACAAGAGCAGCAAAATAAATTATACAAAAATCACACAGAACATTTTCCCTGAAGGTGTTCCGAATCAGCAGCCATTGACATGGAAAGATCTAAAAAGAGCTCCATTTTTTTACGTAACCTTCTTTTCTGCTTCGTAGAGCTAAAGAATTTAAAAATAGATTGGATTAGTGGCTACAGTACAGGCATGGCTGTGGAAAGTTGTATTACCACCAAATATTCTTTGACGTTTCCGAAATTTCCGCAGCAAAAGCATAATTGAATTGGCAGCCTATACCCACATTTTATTCCACACAATGCTTACAATGTTTCTGTGATTGTGTGTTAAAAGGAGATGTGAGCCAAGGTACACCTAATAATGAGATTCGCCGAACATTTATTAAATTATCGTTTTTAAAGTTTTTCCAAATATAGCGCCAACGATTTTGATGAAACTTATAAGATTGGGCTAAGTAACTAAAGAAGCTAACCAGTTTAATTTTATTGTCCTCTCAAAGGCCTATTGCCCTTAACAATATAAACACGGCGTCTCCCCTACAGTCACTGAAAAGGTTGAAATCTCGACATGAGCGGACGAACCTTCACTTCAAGTCGTTGCTTCAACTTGATTGACTTATCCCTCCGCCTGCGAGCTTGACGGTTCTTCAGGTACTTCCACAGCTTTTTCAAGAATAAAAAGTTGAACGCTTCGGCAATCGTCACGGCGCTGCCGCTGAAGAATAAAGCTCCTGCTCCGCCCATTTCAGCTGAAAACAGGATTTACGTTGAAACTCGGGCTTCCCGCTCGTTTCCAGACATTCAAAACGAAGTCGTAATAAATTGGTTAAATGTGAGTAGTTTTAATTTTGACATCTGCCCTTTTCCATCATCAAGTTATCGTTATGTTATGGGTCATTGACAATTGTATCGCTAGTCATATTAAATTAGAAAAAACTAACGTTGGCCTGTTTTATCGTGATAACGTCGTGTTTGGTACCGTGTCCAAGGTATTTTTTGATGCTGAGTCGAATAACACGGGTCTCAGAGGTGCAGGGTTGCGTCTAGATTGAAAACAGTGTAATTGCTTTGAATAAAGTGAAGCGAGTTCTACTTTATGAAGAAACTCGTGGGACAATGTAGGACAATGTCGCTTTCCGTTGTTCCGTTGCAGTGGTCATGTTTCCTATCGTTTACCAGTATTATTCGAGGCTGAAACGAATGACACGAGTCTCGAAGGGGCTTTAAAAACATCGCTGTTCGCATACCCAGAACCGATTGGACGAAACCCCGTGGTTGTTATGGGCAAATTAGAGCGATTAGGGCTGTAGTGATTGGTTCCGGCCCATTAAATTGGCCCTTACTAACTAAAACTGCAAAAACCAAAGTTCAAATCATTTGAATGTTTCAAAATCAATATTGAAATTACGCAATTATGCTCGTTGTATTGGCAACCCTAATTTGTTATTTTGTAAACAACGATGGTGGATGAAGACATATAAGTGTCACCATGTGTTGTTTCAATAAGGAACTTGTGGAAACGGTTAGCGTACGAGACTCGTTAATTAATATTTTGAAGGTTAAATAACTATAGTTATTGCGCATGTTATGGAATTAATTATCAATAGAAGTTATCAGCTCCGGGTTTAGTTTAAATTAATTGAAAACTTTAATAATTTTGAAGGGATAAACAAGGGAATAGCTGACATTATTGAGCACTTGGTGCACAACGAATTGTTGAGCCCCGTAGACGCGATTTAAAGAAATAAAGGATAATCACTTTTCCGAAAATTCTATTTAATCAATTCATTTATCACTCAGTTAATTTGAACTTCGTCAAACAACGCTTTACGGCAGCAGGAAGCGGTAGCGCTTACAGTTCCGGAATTTATTGTGCTGCTCGTACTCATTACAGGACCATTATTGAGCAATTGGTACACAGATAATTAATGAGACTGTAAACACAAATTTTTTGAAGAAGGATAGTAATTACTTTTGCAGAGTTATTGGGGAAACACCTTTAGAACTGGTAGTAAGCGAAATGACAGTAGTTGAAATTCAGGGATTTTTAGAGTAACCCCCATGTATCTCATGAGCGTTTTTAAACTCTCACCCTTTAGGTATTGGATTGGACTACAATACCAATTTTTTTCAACATTCAACAAAAATTCCAGCGGACTTTATAAGGAAAAAAAACTGCGCTAAAAACGCTTTTCGTCGAAAATTTTGGTAATTTATTGTGCTGCTCTAGTCATTTTCCCACAAATGGGAATTTTACGGTGTGATTGCCTTATTGAGAGCTATCAATATAAAAAATTTAATCAAAATCGTTAGAGCTGTTTTTGAGAAAAAAATTTGGTGTTTTGATCACTATGATAACTATAGTTAACTTTCGGTGGATTCTGCCATACCCTCATTTTTGCGTCCCATGGTAACCTGTAGGCTAGACATCAAGTTTCAGCTGATTTGGTACGGTGGTTTTCTCTAAAAATCGTTCACAGTCACGGACCATTTTCCCAAATAGTGTTTTTCGGACTCAGGAGGGTCTGAAACGTAAAGATCTGAAGAAAACTCAAAATTTTTTTTTCAGCCGATTACATAACTTTCCTTTCTACTTCGTAGAGCCAAAGAAAGTAAAAAGGATAATAATCACTTTTCCAAAACTATCGGGTAAAAACTTTCAAAAATACGAAGTAGGTGAAATGGCGGTGGTTGAAATTTCGGGATTTTATGAGTGTCATTGAAGATTTATTGTATAGGCACTGTTAGACGCAAAGCGTCGAAGTGGTCCGAGTCAATGACCTCGGAATTCCCCGCGTCATTGTCTCCTACCGCCTAATTGTCTCCAACCATTTCAATAACTGACCCTAACCTGCGGGAATCCCTAAGCTGCGGGCCCCCAGCCCCCTTTTCTTGGTTTTCCCCCTCCTTCATTTCTTTCTCCCAATTTCATTTTCCTATCGATGACAGAGCTCTTCCAAAATCATTCTGCTTCCAACTATCACCCCAGTCACTTCTCACTCTCTCACACGGTTTCCAGTTCACGCGTTCCGAGTACTGCCCTTGTGTCGCCCATTTGTACTTCATCTCACCTCAATTTTACTCAACACATTTCCGTACCCACGTATAATACAGTCCTCCTCACACTCTACGAGTTTCAGTTTCATTGCGATCCTCAGCTCCCCCATTCTTGCACCCAACATTTGGTCCTCCGGGCCGGATTTCGTTAACTTTCGAGCATCCAGGACCGAACGTTAACGCCACGATGCCCACTACCCGTTTCAACCGGCGAAAAGAAGCTGAAACGATAATCGTGTCTGCGCCTTCTCGTCTTCCGGCGCCCGCCGCAACTCCTCTGTCTCTTTCACGCGCGTCAACATCGAAACTCACAACCAGCCTCTCGCCGCCACCATCCGTTTTGACGCCTGCTCTAACTTCGCTTCCCTGCGGTAACTCACCACCGCCGCCATCGCTAGTCACTCCTCTGACGATCTCTTCGCTGGGCTCATCACAGAATCGCCCCGCCACTCAAGCGCCAATTAGATGCTCGCAACGGCCCCGTACTTGCGAACTTCCAACCACCTTTATCCCAGTGAAGCCTCACAACACTCGAAATGGTCGCATCGCCGCCGGTCAATCGCTTACGTCTGCTTCTTCCAACTTCAGATCGCCGCCGACCAATGTAACACAAGGTAAGTCTCGGAATAGCGTGAACTGGCTTCCCATAGTAGACTATAGGAGCGAGTCTTCAGCTCCTCCTCTTCAGAGGCAGCCCTCAGCTCCTCTTGGTTCCCACCTTTATCTATGCAACCCACAACCATTTTCTCCCAAGTCGCTAACCCACATTAAGAGTTCCACACAGCCCAAGCTCAAATCGTTTCTACAAGGCCTTCATTACAAACACTTCCTCTCAGCTCCTTGTGCCTACAACCCGCATTCCAAGTGTTGTCACCAAGCCCAACATTCTGCAATCAAACAGTTTGCCTCCACCCCCCTTTGTCTCTTCCTCCTACCTGTTACTCTGCTCCTGCAACACTATTCAGCCTTCATTACAAGCACCCTATCCACCAATGGTCTTTATATATGTCACGCCTCAGCTCCACTCATATCCTTAATTGAATCACACAACCCACAGCCATTTTCCTACATGTGCATCCACACCCCCACACAGAACAAAAGCATTGTATTGGTGTTTCGAGTCTCTAACACAAACATTTGCACTCAGAACTTCGTGCCCACATTCCAAAGTTTAAGTGCTGTCACCAAGCCCCCGTTGACCATCTCACTAAATTCACATAGATCATCTACACCTTCTTTTGTCTCATCCTTCTACCTGTTTTTCTGCCCCTACGACTCGAGTCAGCCCTCATCCCTAGTACCCCATACCCCACTGCCCTTTAGATCTTCACATCCTACTCATCTGAACCCCAACTGTTGTACCCTACCACAGCCCACACCATCTTACCCTAACATTCGGTTCCTTCAATGCTACACCAGCACAGCTTCCCTCTACCCTTTCTACCTTCCACACCTGATCATCCCAAAATTCAAGTGCCATCACTCACACACACACACATCTTCACATTCTTCCCGTTTCTTTCACGCGCGTTATTTACTTTTACGACAAAACTTTGCTCAACTCTAACCGCTACTGTTAGGCTCACCAGTATCAGTGACGCTAGTAAACGTTGTGAATCGCGAACCGGAGTTCCACGCTAATGTACCTGCGGCCACTGTATTGGAAATTTACCCCTTTTTCTCTCAATCGATGAATCAAATCGGTATTAATTTGCCAATCCATGGTTGGTCGGTCGAACTATATAACAAGAAAAGCCAGACGGGGGTGAAAAACGAACGGATAAGGAAAGAAATGGTTACGCATACTGTGTCGGCAACTCGACTACTGAAGGACGATATCCCGGTTACAACGGTAGATTGACGAATACTACTGCTAGACAGTTGCCAATGATAAAAGTTGTACCTAGCATCAGTATCCGTGAGAGAGAAGAAACAGAATTTCGTCATGGTGCTCGCCTTTTGTAAAGTTTTTCGGGAATCATCCGGTTTGGCCTCGGCCGCGCGACCTACGCGACGTTTGGTGAACTAAATTAGTTTTTACGTTTGTCGCTAGAGCCGCAAAGGAAAGTTGAGTCGTGCTCGGATTTGAACAATTTAACATAGTCCTATTCGGACATTCCCTCGTGATCTATCGGATGTTGAATGAACTAAACTAGTGGCGAGCTCTTTGCTGTTCATGATCTCCGGTTCAAATATCTTCTTCCGAACTGAAACTGCGGGCCTATTCCTGTTCAGCGGCTCGTTGTCGCTACGTCGCTTTGCTCGTATCAATTTGGGGTGAGATTAAAGAAACTTAACTGGTTGGGCGCTATCAAAAGCAACCGTGCTCGAATTTGAGCGGTCTGAACGTGGAAATTTCCGATTTGCACTTAAGCGAAAGGAGTTAGCAACAACAACTTTAGTTCGCCCAATATCCGTTAGATCGAGACAGCTTGGCCGAATCGAAAATTTCTGAGCGCCCCTCAACTTTCCTTTGCGATCCTAGCGGCGAACGTAAAAACTACTTTAGTTTGCCCGACGTCGTATAAATCGCGCGGGCGTGGCAAAATCGAACGTTTTCCCGTTAAAGCTTTCGCGGGTAAAATCCGTTCTGAGCTGTTACTGTTAACTTTTTGAGATTCGACGGGGCAAGTTGTTTGTTGATTTCTTAAAAATTGTATCATACGTGACTGGAAGGCACATGACATGGACTCTTCCCTTGTTTGCTAACGATCTCAGCTCTTCCTCGTCTTCCACTAAGTAGCAACTTTGTGGCCATTGCGAAATGGGCCAATAACTGTAATTTAGGGAGTGAAAATGAACTTTCCTTCAAAATTGCGGGCGGAATGATTTCAAAACGCTGAATTTTCTATTAGGGGGCTGAATTGACATACTTGGAGCATTACTATTGCCTACTAAGTTAATTGCTTAAGGGGGCTAATCACTATAGCCGTTACCCTACATGTTTCAACGAACCTTTTCTGTTAAAATGTGATAGTTCCGTTTCAAATACCGTTTGCCAGTACTTTCCACGGAGTGAGGGGCGGCAGACTAGAATCGTTCGTCTCCCTTCGTCGCAGTAGTTTCAGAGACCAGCATTTCATCAGTTCACAACAATTTTCACTTTTGTACCAACAAATCATTCAAGTACCATCTGCCAGTACTTTCCCCTGGGTATGGAGGGACAGACGTGAATATCCTGTACCCGCATGGTTTGTAGAAACTCTCAGACAAATTAAATTGGTCACCACGGCAGTGAGTTCAGCAAGGAAACTCTTAAACTTCGTGGCCACCTTTTTCGACTTAATATATAATATAGGAAATACAAAACCGGGAGAGGTTTCATTACTCCCCAACCCTTACACCATAGACTTAAAAAAATATCTTGAATAGCTTGATATTTACCAATCAATTCGATGAGCCCGAACTTGACGCTCCTAACGATTTTAGTTTTGGCGGCCCAATTGAGTGACCAACGAAATACGATGTTGCTAGGAGCTGGAAATTGCCTGCGAACAGAAATAACCGCAGAACTGCTTTAAATGTTTAGATTGAGCACAATAATTGTGTCGTGCGGCGTACAGCCGTTAAACATTGGTGGCAGGAATAATGATAATCACTTGCCATTTAGTAACTTGGACGGCACCCCACATATACTCAGTAATTTGGCAACTCGGGTAGCAGGAGCAATTGTCGTGTTTCTTCACCAACCGTAAAATGTCGTCTTTTTCTCGAGCGACGCAGGACAGGCCTTGAACGTCACAGATATTGTGTTGAAGTGAAACTGGAATTAGAAACATTTAGAACGATCTTGAACATGTTGGTTCCTGATGGATTGAGATCACTTGGGGGTGATGCAGAATGAAAGCGCTAAAATATTGTTGGAGAGTTGAGTTGACAAAAGTTAGTTGTACTAGGAACGAAAGTTGTTCAGTTTGAATAAAAATAAATATTCTGTCTGATTCTGCATTGGCCGACTGTTAAACCCTAACCGTTCACCATCCTTGTCATTCAAACGAACATCATAGTGATAAAAACACAAATTTTTTTCTCAAGCACGAGTCTAACGATTTTATTAAATTTTTTATATAATCTTTTGATAAGGGGACAATATCATAAAATAATTACAAGAAATTACCAACGTTTTCAAGGAAAATCAATTTTTGCGCGGGTCTTCCGTGTAAACTCCGCTGAAATGTTACTAGAATCTTCAAAAAAATTGATGTGGTAGTCCAGTCAGATGTATGATCTATAGGATGAGCGTTTGAAAACGGCCAAAACATGTCTGGAGGTCACTCCAGAAATTCCGGAATTTCAACTACTGCCGATTCGTTTCTAAAGGTTTTAACCCTCTTCCAAAAAATCGTATTTACAACCTCATTAATTCTCTGTGTACCAATTGCTCAATAATGGTCTAGGGAAGTGATGTTTGACAAAATCCGAATGAACTGAGTGATAAATGAATCGAGTAAGTATAAAACGCCATGTACACAAGTGAATTGACGTAGAGCCATGGAACGTTGTGTGTTACTACGCGCCAGATAATCAGTGGTGGGTTTACTTGAAACATTTTCAGAGCGTTTTAAAAATAGATTGTTACGAGGAGTTGAATAATTCCGAATTTCAACTTTGCCACCTCCTGTCTTTGCCGCTCGCTCTGCAAATGACGCCCAAAAGTCATTTTTTTACAATATCGCATTTCCGACTCATTTGATGGTAAAAAGTTTATTAAGAAAATTAAACTAGAGAAAATTCCCTTCAATTTATGTACCTACAATGTTTTACGTAAAATAAACAGATTTGGCGTACGAGCGTCGCACTGCGTGTTTCTACGTGCATTTCGGTCCTGATCTGATATAACACGACACACAACGTTCCTCAACCCACCTGTATTCAACGATTTAATTGTTTTTAGCAGCTAGTCAAATCTGTTTTCCATTCAGGCTATGACAACGTTCTGCTTTAAAACAGGTTCCTTATGGTTCCAGAATTTTTTGAGTAGCTCCAACTTGTACCATGACTTGAGCTACAACTTTATCTCGTGAGGAGAATCATGAAATTGTCAACAAGATTTTTTGTGAAGGATTGGGTAAAAAGTGTGAAAATGGAAGTAAGTGAAGCGACGGTGATTGAGATTCCGGCATTTCCAATTGCTCCTAATTATCTTGTGAGCGTTATTAAAGTAGTTAATTTATTGGACTACCCCCTTTCATGTCACTATCGTTAGTTTTGAGCCGATTTTAATCGAATCCTTACTTTGACAGCCCATAACGTGCAATTGATTTCAGAACCGTAAGTGCTACCAGTTACTGCGCAGAAAGTTGAGGAAAGTTCTGCCAAGTTCGTATGAGCTGAATGAAAAACAAGTTCGATTAGTTTGCCAGAGTGATAAAAATAACAGAATGTACGTGGGTCTGAAGAAAGTTGTCGATCTCGAAGTATCGCACGTCCCTAGAGCTTCCGAGCGTCCGTTTTGGAACGATTCAGTTGCGGAATTGAACGAACCTACGGCCAAAGTTGACACAGACAGACCTTATCGTTAATATCTATACATAACGTTAACAAATTGGAACTCGTTACCGCCAGGAGCGTAGAAGTGAGGCAAGCATCCGCAGCGGTCGATCATCAGTTTCTTCCGGCAGTTCATTCTGCACAAATTATAGGTGTAAAATGAGTAGTTGGCCGAGTCAGGTTCATTATGGAATCGGCATTTCCTCTGCTCCACGCTCAAATGCTTGAGTTCTGTAAATTCCATTTCTTTTTCAACAAATCATAAATCGTCGGGCTCTGTTCTTTCGTAATTCCAAATGCTTCATTTATAGAAAATAATATTTTGCTAATATTCGCCTCAGCTCAAGCCAAATCGGTACGAAAGATCTTAACTCGGAGGTCGAGCTTTCAGACTTTAGAAGTTTTGAACTTGGAGCCGTGGGAAACTCCGAACTAACGCTATTAATTCTGGGGCATGTTGAACACAAGGATTAGTGTTTGCAAAACCGACAACGTACTGTCCCACGTTTGAGCGTCCAGTGGGTTTTCCTGTATCCCCATTTTCTTATCTCACTTCTCACCTTTCGCTTTGCCGCCTCTTTGCACCAATTGGTCTCAGAACTCGTACAGGAACACACTCTCCCGTCTTTCCTTCGACTATCAAGAGACGCATGGCAGTGAGCATGAGTGGACTCTCATTCTGGTTGCTCGTTACTCCAAAACTATCTCGTGAATCTGTAGTGATCTAACCAAGAAGTGTCCTGTCAAGATGAAGGTGGGTGAGGAAAAAACCCAGCTAATACTCCTGAAAAGAAAAGTGAATAATCACCCCTCAATAGGCTTTGGCGGCTACAGGCTCCTTCTTGAAAAGCGCGTCAAGTATTTAGGAGTGAATATAGGTGAGGGGTGGGGCTTCAACTAACACCTCCAGTTCCTTAAAGGCACTACCATTGTAAGGTTTGCCTCGCTGCGTGCAATTACTAAGGCCACTTGGGGTGTGTGTTACCATGACACTATCCTCATGTCTAAGGCCATCTACCTAGGCGTGATTGGCTACTGACTTGTTGTAGGTCGGTCTGAGCTCAACGGCCAATACACCACTTTTTGTGTTAACAGTCGTATAAAGTTTGGAGAAAGTTGTGTGCTTCCCTTCATAGAATATATAATAACCAAGTTTTGGACCCACCTGAAGTGTAAGTCACTGGCAAAAAACGGAAGTTAGCATCCAGTTCCGTTTCTTCTGGGACGACTTCAAAATGAGTGTTGACATCCGGGATTTCTTGAGTCGGGTGCACGTAAACCTCAGACAAACATCAAGCCTAAGCGTCACTTACTTAACAGATGGCACTAAGAGACATTTCCGAGTTTCCAGTGAAAATTAAAGTAATGAGGCAAATTAATTAACTAGTTACCTCTTCAAAATACAGGAACTAGAAGCAAACTATTGTTTGGTGCAGGAAAGAATCGGAAAATTAAATACGCGCGAAGAAATTAGTCATAAATATAAGATGATTGACCAACAGTGGTTAGATGGATTGACAATGAGCGAGAGAGCTAAGAGTCACACGTGACATTTCGAGGGTTGTCTGCGGATAACAAGCTGTTAAAGCTGAATGAAACGGATTGATACAGACTCGGCTAAGAGGAAGGCGAAAGAGATGGCGAGGGAGTGGTAGAGGAGGCCCAGCATGAGGCGTCTCGTGTCTCCCTTGCGATACGATCTGTACCTGACTGTTTACTAAATTCGGTTTAAGCTGCTAGACAAGAGAGGACTCTTCACTCAGCCTTCCTTAACCTACGTTAGGGTTTGAGATAGCAAAACCCCAACCACGGTCTCTTGTCGTTCACCACGGAACGTTTGGCTTATCTCGGAGAGGCATCTCCCTTGCTGTGCTTTGAGCTTCTATAACGCGTTCTATAGGGGCTAGGAAACGACTTCAAAACGAGAGAACTTTCGATGTTGCAGGGTCAGATTCCAGCCTTTGCCAGATTGCATCGCAGCTGAAACCTCCTGTATGCTATCTTTCGTTAAGGAAGACTTATAATGCTTCCCCTAGGGGTTCTCATAGCTCTTCACTTGCACAAAATTTCTTCAGCCTTGTCTTCGAGTTTCTTTTGGTAGATTCCCCTTGCTCTATTTACACCCAGCTTGGCGGGATGTAAGTTCACACCGAGTGCGGGGCTGTGGTCATAATTTACACTTTATTGTCCACACTTAGCCGTCCTCTGTCAATCAGTTCTCTTCTGCTATGGCAGTTCTGTTCATTCTCCCATCACCCTGAAGCCCCAGAACTGAAGCTTCAAAGAGACCTGCGAAGTTCACTTCAATCTGCTCAAAGGCATGAGCTCTCTTTACTCCAGCAGCAGCCAGAAGCTGACCCGTTTATGACTGAACAGGCGTCGGTTGGTTTAGTGCGAAAACGTCTTTTACAACCAGATAGATTAATTATTCTCATGTAAGACCATTCACTATAAACAAATTCGGGAACTCGGCGCTTGTAGGAGGAAGAAATTTGGTAAACTGCGCAAACTGTAATTCAGTACATTCAAATCTTCACTTTCGAGTCATCAGTTCGCCTTCTGGTTGGCAGGGTTGAGGTGGAAAATATAACAATCGTCATTCGTGAGTCTACAAAAACTAAAAAGTTCTTCGTCTTCTTATGAAATTTGAACGCTAAATTTTATGGCGATGCTTATTAATTATATAACGTTATCGAATTTCAAAAAATGATTTTGTAAAGATGAACGAGAACGAGCTTCTACTGAAAACTCACGAGTGAACTTTTTGTATTGGAGAAAAAACCAAGGCATAAATTAGGGGTTGAAAAAATACAACCACATCCTCAAATTACTGAAACTCGAAGCAGGAGGAAGGCAACAAAATCCTAGCTAGACTCACAACTAACCAGCATGCATCCCCTGGCACAAAGTTGAATCGCTACTCCCCTGTTGACAAGTTATAAACCCCCTTGACGCGCAAGTATACTTAATTAATTACCATAATCTCCGCTGGAAATTGTTCAAGGCTGAGTCCACAATACGGAGTTACAAAACGACACGATTTCACTTCGTACGGCGGAGGTTTTTCCATTCTTGAAACAAAAGTGAATCCAAGTGATAAATTTAAGACATTCGTGAGTTCACATCTGATATTTTTCTACAGTTATTCATTTTATCATTACATCCGTTTTTACTTTCCTTAGCCCCGCCGATTGATACAGAAAAATAATTGGTTGAAAAATACTTTCCGAATGTTCTTCAGACCGTCGTGTTTCAAAGTCGTCACACCGTTGCGTTGAATGCATTTAGGGGGCAAATAAAATGCAGTTTATAAAAAATAGTGCGTGCGATGACGATTAAGAAAAAACGGCTCAAACAAATCACCTCACATCTGTCCAACTTGAAAATTAAAATCAGACACCAAAACGAGGGCTTGAGCAAAATCGGTTCTAAAATAAATATAATTATCATGGTGATGAAAACCCCAAATCTGTTTTAGAACATATTTGGAAAAACACTTTAAGAGCTGAAATGACGAGAGCAGCACAATAAATTATGAACAATTCCGATAAATTTGTGGAGCTTTTACCTTATAAGTACCAGCTCGTGGAAAGTTACTGCTCGACAAAAATCGCGTTGGTAGTCCATGTGATCAGTGGTAGTTCAACTCAAGAAATCCCGGAATGCGAACTATTGTCGTTTCGAGTATTAAAGTAATTGAGTTAGATCCGCCAGTAGACAAATTGCTAAAGTTAACGTACCTGTTAGGGGAGTCTGTCTCCTCTGGCTAGTGAGATACTGTGGGCAAGCGTGATGTAAAAGCATCATCGTCTGGCCGTTAAGTCAGTACTAGAGTCAGTCAGTTGGTCATGGCCTTTATATACGACAGACTATTTAAGACATTCCCTTCCTTTCACCTCTAGTGGGTTTCCCCAGAGGTTCATGACCTCCTCCCCCCCTTCCACGACACCCCACCCTCACGTATACCTTTCACTTCATATATAAATCCCACGACCAACTGACTGGCTCTAGTACTGACTTAAAAGCCAGATGATGATGTCTTAACATCGAAAGCGCTTGCCCACAGTACCTCACCAGCCAGAGGAGACAGACTCACCTAACAGATACGATAACTTTAGTATTGTCGCTTCATTGACTAATTTTTTGCACGGTTTTCTCGTTTCGCCCTATAGGACTTTATGATTAGCAGCCATAGGATTAATCGGATTATGATCGAAAATTGTAGTTAATTTTAAAAAATAACTGAATAGAATAGGGATTTTTTGTTGTTGTTGGTAATATAATTATTGATTACCTTTTGTTTTTAGTCGAAAGAATAGTAAGTGATATACTTTTGACTGCCGCGCTTACTAATAATTAGTGAAATTTATTCATAATCATACGTACAGTTTTAAGGGGGTATTTCTGAGTAGTAAATGTTTTACAGAAATTACAATCATGTCTGGAAGACGTCGTCGTTCGAACATGAGTCGTAGTACAGTGAACGCGAACAATCCAATGGGTAAAAAATGAGGCCAAAAACGTTTAAATATCTCTGAGCAATGTGTTTTCCTAAAGTGTATGGGGACTTGCGTTTTATGGCGAGAAACGGATGATGTCGGCGTATCTGGAGACGCAAATGCATAACGAGGTTGATTAGATATCCATATGATAAGATATGTCCATATATTCTTCCTCACTAATATTATAAAGAGAAAAGATTTGAATGTAATAAGTTAAAAACGACGACGAAAGTTTTTTTATTTTAATTTTCACCCGTGCGAAGCCTGAACGGGCCACTAGTAAATTATGTATACAAACTGGTCTCCCTTAGAAATTCGTGATATGAATAGGGACAACCAAATAAATTCCAGAATGTTCCATTCGTTTCTCGCCATAAAACGCAAGTCCTCATAAACTTTAGGAAAACGCATCGGATAGTAAAAGCTAGGGCAGTAAAAGTCACTTAATTACACGCGAAGAATGTTTTGTCAGCCTGTTGATATCTGAAGGCTGCTGATGCTCACAGCAATCACCTGGGTTCCAAAGTGAACGTTTTTCAGACTCAGTAACGTTAGAAACGTGTAAATCTGAAGAACGTTGTTTTTGTATATCAATCGCATAACTTTTATTCGTATTTGATTCGCCTAAAGAAAGTAAAAAGAGTGAAAATTGATTAATCTAAATTAGAAATATAATGGAAAGTGTATACGAACTTCCAACTCAGGTGATATGGCACACTGCCGGCGTAAGTATAACAAAACCCGTTCTCCGTGGCAACTTCGTAAAAGTCCATGTAAAGCTCGTTGGCAGTGAAGTAATCAATATCGTTCTTCAGCTGAACCAATTAAAGTTTGGTTGAAACGAAGATTTAATAGAATTCGAAGCGTCGACTAATATTCATATGAATACTCATACTCACGCGGCGAGCGATCAACACTAGGTCCAGACCTCGAAATTTGGTGAACTCGTTATGGCTCGAAAACTTTTGAAAGGCTTCCAAGTTGTCGTAAGACACGTTCGTGACGGCGTTCAAAAAGTCTTCGTATTTTTGGTACCCATCGCCGCCTGGCTTGGCGTTCCATGTGCTGGGCAGTCAATTTTTGTAAGAAAAGTAACATAAGTTTTTACTAATTATTAAACGTTATTGTAAATACGAGTAAAGTCGGGTTAAAATCAGCGACCAACTGTTATTTCTGCCGAAAATGAAAGTATTAGGGTTGGGGGAGCGAGTTTTGAAACCCATTCAACCAAACTGTGTTTCGCAGCATTCCATAACGGTACATTGATTTGAACGTTTTTTAATACGCGTGGACACAATTATTTTGAGTTCAGCCAATAATGAAACATTTTTAGTGACGACGTTTCGAGGTTTAATTCTCCCTCATATCCATGCCCTAGAATAGATGAAAGTTCATACGAACTGACAGAAAAATAAATTGGATGGCTGAGGAAAGTATGGTGCACCGCGCCAGATATTTTTTTTTCTTCATAATTTTACTATTTTGAAGGCCTGTAATTATTTTCCTACGTCAATATTGGCTCAACTTGATTTGTGAAAAGGTGATTTATATGTTAGTATACTTGATACGCAAACTGTGACGTGTTGTCATAATGTCGGCCTAAAGAAGTTATTCAATTATTTTGGCTACCTCACATCTTAAACACATCTTGAAGTGTCTACAGATTTTTATTTACTTCCCTCCTTATACAGCCTACTTTCAGTAATGATATGAATCGGAGGACAACTAACTCTTCAATAAAGCGATGAGCTTTGGTGATGTTCATTCTGTCCACGAAACACACCTGAAAAAAGAGGGGGAGATGTGATATAGTAACGAATGATCGCATTGCCTGGTACATAGTTTTGACGTAAATATTGCATTAGGCAACTATGGCTTGAATACAGAACCATGTTAGACAATACTTCAGGCTGGTTGTACTGCCAAGTGGCTCAGGGAGGAATGGCATTGCTCTGACGTCTGAACGGGTTTTCAAGCAGATTTATGCTACTAGCGCCGGGGCCGCCATGATGTACGAAAAAGGGCATAGCTATGAAACTATCAACATAATGGCTGATCCTGTAAGACGCTTAAGAATTACTGACGGCTCAGGGAATGTGGGACGCAGCTCAACTCTTTAGCCAGCTCTAATGGAGCCAATGTTTGTTGGACTCCTGGGCTTGAAGAGATCACTAAAAACGAAAGGGAAGGCCTTTTTAGAGACAATGACAAAATTTGGCAGGAGGATGCGTCTGACTGAACGCTGCAGGAGTGAAGGATTCCAAATGCTTCATCTCTGGACCAACACATGAGATAAAAGGCAGGACTTGAGGTAGGTAGTGGGAATCATTTTTTGGTACAATTTCTGGCGCTCCTCAGCAAGCTAGGTATGGACCTGTGAAATATCGCTAACCAACTCGGTAGGATTTCAGGCAGCGGTGCTTACCCCGAATAGTCAAGAGTTAAAAAATAAATACTCTCCGATTGTCCTACCGAGGCATCCACACTCACAAGTATAAGGGGAACACGGCTTAGGAGCATTCCATCCGTGGATGATAAATATGCGATGAGGTCCCATTTAAATAGGAACCCCTGACACTATCGAGAAGTTTCTCAGGTGGCTCAGCCAGGGTGCAGTACGCCTGTGGGCTAGAAGAACAGTTTTCAGTTGACAGAACAGCGAGAAGGAAGACCATCTCCCCCGAGGCATCCCAATATTGCACTCGTCGTTAAGGAAATAGTTATTAGACTACCTTACACCTTGGCGTTTCTCGGTAGCTTTAGATCCACCTCAATGTTGCTCTATCATTTCTGCACAGAAAGCACTTGGGAGAAAAGCTTCGAACCCGTTTAATCGATCACCACAGCATTTTTAGGTT
Source organism: Pachypeltis micranthus (assembly GCA_020466155.1). NCBI lineage: Eukaryota > Metazoa > Arthropoda > Insecta > Hemiptera > Miridae > Pachypeltis > Pachypeltis micranthus. The sequence continues at coordinate 46,979,075 of CM035770.1, read as the reverse complement.
AGCAGCCCCTGAACCACTTCAACGTTGCTTCTTTTAATGGTTTTTAGCTGTAGGTGTGAACGAATTGGAGCGTCAAATACCTACATACTTCTTCTCGACTGAGCATTTCTCGTCAGGGGGCCTCGACAGCCACCAAATCTGTCTTAAGAATCATCCGAAGACGCCATCATCAATTTTTTGAGCAGCCTGTCGTGTTTTTGTCAGATTAGGAAACCGCTGCTATGTCTTCATAGACCAACTTGTCACATCATCTATTGGTCACTAGGTTGTGAGGACGGTTTTAAACGCGTTGGATAGTACATGCTCACTAATCCTTTAGTGCCTCTACGTTTTCGCCCCATGTTTCGTAGGTTTGAAGCGCGCATACGCTTTGAATTTTCCCCTTATTTCTGACAAACATTTTTGCACAACAAATTCGACAAATTTGAGCGTCAAGTCGCAGCTCACTGTTATTGCAGGTACTTCAATTATCCAGTTTCGGTAATTTCTCCCTATCCCAATGACAGTCGGAGAGTTCTGATAGCGATGAAATGCTCTATTGCTCAGCTCGTAGGAAGTGATCCATCCAACCACTATGACGACAGCCCAGAAAAGTCTGAAAGACAAACGTAACGTTAGCAATATTACATTTTCAGTGCCCCACTAAATAAGGGCAAACAGAATCGAGCAGCACATAGATGATTGGTCTATAAATTCTTGACGTAATTAATATGGAAACAGTGGGGTTGTGTTCTTATCAGTTCGGCCTCACAGCTTCTGGCGAAGAAGGGGGCAAAGACATACATAAAAATAACGGGCATCATCTCATTATTTCCACTCTTCTTGCAACAAAGAAAAGCTGAACGGAAATGTGATCACACAAACCTGGATAACAACCTGCCACGTGATGTAGGGTTTCCAAAAGACGTAACAGTAATATACAAGTTAATTAAAATGGCGAGGAATGTGCTAAAAACCGTTTTTTGCTTTACGTTTTCAAAATTTCAACAGGAAATGCTTAACTGAATTAGATCATCGTGGAATGTGTCTTCAAGTAACCCTCAATTGTTTTTGTTGCAACTAGCCGTTGAGCGGAGATATTAGCCCAGGAAAGTCAAATTTGATGAACAGCCACATTGATAACTTTTTCCGATTTTCTCAAAAACAGTTCTAACTTACGAAATACATTCGGCAAATTCATAATTCCATTTTGTTTGAAAACAACATTTCCATATATATTGAACGAAGATACAGAACCCGTATCTCCACCATTGTTTGAGTACCATTGAATTTACAGAAGTGTTGCTTGCATGACGACCACTAATAGCCATCACGGGTCGTTCCCATAGAAGACCGTACATCAGTAGCCGGGTTAAACAAAGAATATGGACCGACCGCTTGATAACGCTACGACTGCATGTATCGATAGGTCGCTTGATAACATTACGACTGCATGTATCGATATCAATCCGTTAGTTATCTCATATTTATTTCATATACCCATTCTTAATTTCATTGAATTAACTCCTTTTCATAGTCTTTGACATTTAAAATAATTATATAACGGGGTATTACATAATGAACATTAAATAATTGGCATAATCGTACAGCTGTCGTTATTTCTAATTTCAAACAAGACGTGTCAAGCCTACGATGTCGGGCATATCGATAACCTGACCTCGGTCGTGATATATCGATATATTGCCTTATCAGAGGGAGTGGTCCATATTCTTTGCTTTTACCTCAGTAGCCTAAAATTGCTCACCTTTCAACCCAGTGCAGGTGTGTTTGTCCGAGGTATCGCAGTCCATGTAATTTGGTCGCTTCCATAAAGCTCCACAGTGATTCTCCCCAACGTGGCATTTTCTTGCGCGGCCGCGGCTCCATTTGCTAGTTCGTTGTTGAAAAGCGCGACCTGACGCTGGCGCCAGATTCGGATCTTCAATAAACCTGGATATGTGGCACGGAAATATAAGCTGGGTACACGACAAACGCATTAGCGAGTGCATAAATTCAAGGAGTCTAAATATCGCATGATCTGAGCCATTAGCGAAAACGTAATGGAAATCAAAACGATGCTACGTTCCGATCTTCATCAACTTCCCTCGTTAGAGAAGAAATGAAGGAACAATTACTCCACTGTCTGATAATCACGACAACGTCCTCCGCACGTAGAATGACATATAACCGTTCCGGTGGTTCAGTAGCAGTTCCAAGATAGTGGCACAGTTACCGTTTCTAACTGAGACGGAAATACTGAACATGTTTTTTCGTAGCGCATTTTAAAATTTACCGCCGAAAACGCAATGAAGTGAACGAGTCACGACTGTCACAACGACGTTACCCCTCAAGTCTACACTACCCAGTGAACCCTAGAGTAGTTGGTTAATTAACGTGCAGATGTCATGCAAACAATAATAAACAGCACAACTAAGCGTTGCCACAGTGAAAATCACAAAGATATGCGGCGACCATATCACAATTTTCTGTTTAATGGTGAAATGGCGACGCTGGCTACAAGAACAACACAATTTCCTTCCTAGAAATAATGATAAATTCTTAATCCCCATAGTGACAATGGAATCCCACAAATAATAATACTTAATTAATAAATCTGTCTAATATGCAACATATAAAATTAATATAATACATAAGTAACTAATAAATCAGCCGAATATACTCGTAGATAGTGATTTCACTAGAGCTTTCAGTCTCACACAACTCCCATTTACAACATAGCTTGGGGCTTCGGATTTCACTGCTTTCTCGCATTTGTGCGTATATCTGTAGACCATTATTACGACAACAGTACAGTACTACACAAAAAGCCCACTTCGCGACTGTTTTTCCTATCGTTAATAATTTCACTTTCACTCTTGCACCGAATGCAGCCAATTTTGATCAATAAAGTAGAGTGCTTTGATAACTGTGTTACTATATCTCAAGTTATTTTTGGATCACATTTTAGTATATATAGCTTTCTTCTCTACTTCTTATGGTTTAGCACGTAAACCAACGTGATAAAGAAATTACCATTTGTCGTCTAAAATTGCTTTTGACAGTACTAAATCAATCCGGCTTCTCAGGGTGACCGAATACATAGCTGAGAGCCGAAACAAGCACCGGCACACATCCATGCTTCTGCTGGACGCCCGCCAAGCCTTTCACAGGGTCTGGCATGAGGGCCTGATATGCAAGCTCATCCTGCTCCGCTGTCCACCCTCTCTCATCGGTCTGGTTCGTCGGACAGGACCTTCAGGGTTTGGCAAAACTCCATCCACCACCCACCACATCACGGCTAGCGTACCCCAAGGCTCAAAACTCTCCCCCCCCCCCCCAACATCTTCTGCCACGACATACCTGTCCATGAGAAGATCATCACTGCACAATATGGGGATGACGTAGCTCTCCTCCACACCTCCAAAACCAAGCTCCACTGCGCCACAGTCATGAATAAGTTCCTGCCGTCCCTGCTCAGCTGGTACCACAAATGGGGACTACGCCTCAACGAATCCAAATCAGAAGCAGTCTTCTTCTCCCGCCATAACATCCCCCCCCCCGCAACATCCAAGTGGGAAGCCACCCAATCCCTTGGAAACACCAGGCCAAGTACCTCGGTGTCACCTTTGACAGGAAACTGAACTGGCACAGGCAAACCCTCACAGTTCATGCCAAAATCATCGGAGCCTTCTCTGCTCTCTGGCCGTTCTTCAACAACAAAAAGGTCTCACATCCAACGAAAATTCGTGTCTTCAACGCCATCATCAGGAGCATCAGCACCTACGCCATCCCCGTCTGGGGCATGGCCTCCTCCCTTCCCCAACTCGAGGGCACCTACATGAAGTCCCTTCGAGGAGTCCTCCGCTCACCCCGCTACATCAGAAACCGGCAGCTCCTGAAGGAAACAGGCCTCCCCTCGCTAAGCAAAGCCGCCGCTACCTACGCCCTCAACCTCAGCAACTCAGTGGCGGGTCACCCCAACCCGTCCATCAGCTGCCTCACACAATATGCCCCCAACGCCTCGGACATCGTCCGTAGGCCCTGCTCCCTCTTACCACGCTAATCCCGTCCCGCCCTCCCCGCATCGCAAATACTCATGAGTCCCCCTGCATCTGCAGGCCGGCCTCCCATCCTTCTGGTTTAGAGTTATCCCCCCCCCCCAGAGTTATCTCTACTCAGGGTTGTAGTTATTTCTCTCTTGTGTGTATTGCGGTCAGTGGCATTTAACATTTCTCTTATACATACGCATATGCTCCTTCCCTACTAGGCCAATGTGAATTACAGCTGCAAGAATCACGTCATTTGACTTTGGGACCAGGAAAAAACAAAAAACTAAATGAGATTGAAAAAAACAACGTATTTTATTATGATCAACAACCCATAATAATATTCTCTTCTGTATTTCACAGTAACAAATTTCAAACCCCCCTCCCCCCACCCAATCCCTTCTACCGCTTCCGCATTTGCGCAAAATGATCGGATTTCACAGTAGTACAATTTTCAGCATAAATAATCAGTTTTTATTACTCATTATGCTCGCAAGAAATTTAATGTCGATGACAGATGAAATGCTCTCATGATCGCTCCTCACTTACACGAGAGAATGTTCGATGATGATGAGCCACACGGCCGCACATATAACTGTGATCTTCGATGTAGTCGTAGTGCAAAGCTAGTTGAAGTGTGGGGGGCGCCCTCTTTTTAATTTATTTATATAATTACTGAAATGATGTCTTTTTTGTTGTAATTTTCACCCATCACCAACCAATAAGTAGGTCGGATGACTGGCCGGAAAATTTCGTGTAACACAAAAGTTTCGACATAGTGCAAAGAGGGTGCCTAAAGAGGTCGCACCGTAGTACTGCTTTTGGCTGTTATCTTGTACCATATTTATTTGTGAGTTGGTTCTGTGTTTCAGCAATAATAAAAACACCTCTTTTCTATAAAAAGAAAACACTGCCGTGCGTTCTTTCGTTGACCCTCCTTGTAAAAACGTCGTGTTCACTGTCATAAAATCCCACTTAATTTAAAGGGAGTTCCGATTGTGTGTTTTTATTTTTTAGTAATTACAGTAAGATTAAAATCTACGATTTCTTCCAGCGAACAGTCTCGAGCGTTGAGTGGGCTCTTCGGCAGCAGCAGGGGCTTCCGTTGGTGATGATGCTTTGTCGTTGCTGTTTCTTGAAAATTTTCGACTGTTGTTCAATGTTTTGCTTTGCCTTGCATTCGAATCTGCGAAACGGGAGAACGGATTAATTCTGTAGAACGAATAGAATTATGTATGAAAGAGAGATGAATTTATTTATACAACTAGGAGAAGGTAAGGGCCGAAAGGTCTTCGTTTTCACCTCTTCTGGCAGCAACAGTTACTACACCATCAGGTACTAAAGTACTTTGTTTCAATGCATGTAATTTAATTTTACGTAACTCGAATAAACACACTTCACAGTGTCAAGTACACCTTATTTTTCATGTCTAACCTCTCTCGTGTTTATTAATTTTAAGAAGCATGATGTAATAGTTATTGCGAAATTGTCTAATAGATTTATTAAGGGTTAAAGATTTTCTGTATAACGCTTTATTGCTTTGGGATTTGAGTGGTAGTGGCGTCATGTATAATTGAAATACGATTGAGCTGTTCGTGAAGGTAAGCGGGTTTCTGAATTTTTAATATTTTGAAGAACATAGTAGCCGTAGCTAGTTTTTTCTTTCCCCTGTTTTGAGCCAAACAGGTTTGCTGACCACTGGTCCCAATGAGTGTATGTGTGCTCGCAAGAGAGCTGTATCAGTCGAAATCATGGTGCACTATATGCGGAGGTAGGTTGTCATTTAGCCAGTTTCCCAGTAAAGGGCTGTGGCCAGTGTGTCACTGCTCGAAGGTATATGGTATCCCATACCATCAGGGAGGAATTTTTAACCTGGTTTCCAATCTGATCTAACTTTTTCGTTAGGTGGCAAGTTTCAAAGGGTGAAATCAACTGTGGCCACGTTTGCGGGCATTGAAGTCACCATGTAACGTAAGGAACTGGTTCTTCTAGTGTTATGGCTCATCCCAATTTCTCCTTAGACGTTCACGGATATTGGGAATAACACCCAGTGTCACGTATCTTTGACAAAGATTTCTATCTTGACTGCTATTTTTCTAATGCCCATTCATCTCATGTGATGCAGGGTCTCTCCAGGAACGGGTAAGAGTTTGTGATACCCACTGATCAGACCCTTGTACTATTTCTCTTTATTCAACTTACTTCTGGTGGCTTCTGTAGTCGTAGAGGATGTTGGTGGGGCGTGAGTTGATATCGACCTTTCATTCGATACCTGAGCCCTTCGCCTCTTCAACGCTTCGATGAGGTCCGTATTGCTCCTGAATGGCCTCACAACTCCTCCTATGGCATTCACATCATCGCCAAGTTAAGACAGTAGAGATGATTTTCTAATTATGCCCATCTTTATATACCATCTTCCGAATTGAACCTAATAGAAGATGCTCAGATACTCACCCCTGATTCCTTTTTTGGGGGCTTCAGTGGTAGTGGTGGTAGTTTCTTTGGCTTCAGCGCCCTGCCCATCTTCATAGAAATCGTCATAGAGCTCGCCATCTTCTTCAGGTTGAAGAGCTGGTTCTGGAGTCGTCGAGCTAGGAGATGGTTTCACCTGCAGACAACAATAATTAGAGTTCATATCAGCAATCAGTATCTAATATAGCCAACCAATTATCATGAATGAACCGACGAACACCAACAAATGAATACTTTTAATGTCAATCAAATTCATTGAATTAAGTTTATTAAAAAAGTCAGAATATTATTTTATTAATTAGATAAAAGGTTATGGTTTGAAATTAATTTTTTCTAACAAAAGAAAAAGTAACAGTAATAATAAGCTATTAGTTTAGTAAAATAGCATACGCCAATAAGAGGTATCGCTCTGGTTGATTGTGTACACCGTTTTAAGGCTGCTAATGACGTGGCACCTCCTAAGATGCAGCAGGCAATGCCTCAACGTGGTGGTTCGCGCTGCAACCAACACCAGGGACCGAGACAGGAGACTGCTAGCGTCACTAGTCATTAGAGTTTGCGTAGTAGCCAATTGGCGCGTTGGAACGACAGAGGAGACTGAGATACGAGACAGAAAACCAGCTGTTCCCGGACCAGCTGTTTCCTTATCAACATGACTGTTCCAGAACCCTCGGCGGGTTTGGTCACTTTGCCAGTCTCCTGGTGGAGAGCTGTTGCGCGCTTGTTACCGCTCAAAGGTATGACTCCAGGAGAACCGTGCCATCTGGGACTAGTTCTTAATCCGGTTTCCCACCTGATCTAACTATTTACTTAGGCGGCAAGTGTCAAAGTGGCAGATAAACTGTGACCACGTTTCTTTGCCATGACTTTCTCCCCCCATACCAGTAGTGTCTCGTGTCGCACTCGAAAAGTACATGTGTGTATTATTTTTTAAAAACTTTCAGCCGATTAGATAACATTCCTTTTTACTTCGTTGAGCGAAGAAAATTAAAAAATTACTGCATTTCCTAACAAACACAGCGAAAACCTTATTGAACAGTTCCCTCTGATATACAATGTACTTCAGTTAAATATAATTCGTTGATAGGTAATCTTTTTTTTTTTAGATTTTTAATGATAATATATGAGAAGATCATCGTCTTCTTCTTCCTCCTGTAGTAATATTCCACAGTGGCATTCCATTACAGTGTAAATTAATGACGCGTTCAACAAAATTACGCAACTGACTTCATCGACAGACTACAATATTGAATGAATCGTAGTTTTGGTAGCGGTGTCGACCCACAGTTTATGTAGAAAAGAATGAGAAGTTTTTCGCGGTCTCCGGACTCGGCCGTGACACTTTAGCCGGCAATTCAGGATATGACGCGAGGGGAAGCTGTCGGGAAAGTCGTTAACATCATCGTCCTGTCAGAGCTGCATGAGAAACATTGAGAAGAGAGGAGTTGAGAACATTGGGAACGAAGAAGTGACACAGCTCCATTCACTCGAGAGCCATTTTACCCAGTGCAATGACCACCTAATTGAGACCATAGGGTTTGAAATGTGTTGGTTGTAAGCAGGTGTAAATCTTTGTTATCTTTATTTCATAATTAGCTACCCGGTTAAATCAGCTACTTATCTACGTTTCATAAGTTCTTATGTAACTTCACACAGGTTTTCTTCAACTCTTTTTTATTCCCCGAAATTGTTTACTCATTTTACCAGCAACTTTACACAACTCCGCAATTGATACCAGACTCCTCACCTTTTTACCACGTTAATTCACGACGTAGTTCAACAGCTTCCCTCAATTTCTGACGAATTTTACGACGTTTTGTGAGCCCTACATTTGGTCTCACTACGAAGAAACGTGGATAGCAGCTCCGTAACGCACGCAACTCTTTAATGGAGGGAATTGTCTCTAAAGGGAAAAGTATTGTTCGGTGATTGCGAATTCCAGATATGACCTTCAAGGTCAGCAGAAGGAAAAAATAAGACTTCGAGAAATCAAATTCTTTTCAGCGGCCGAGGTTAACTGTTAAGGAGAGATTGACGAACATCGTCATCAGAGAGACCTTGCGAGCTTCCCTGGTTTTGAAAGGTCACTTGGAGATTAACTTGGTAAGCTGCTGTTTGGGTACTGAGGGGATTCCTAGCTTGCTAGCCAAGTTCAGTTTTTGTGACAAAGTTAGACATTCATAGCTGGATGTGGGCATTTCCAATTATCTTTACCCTTTCTCCCAACTCTTTCCTACTAACTTTTTTTTACAATTTCCCGAGCAGTTTTACTTAGTTTCCCAATTTTTATTCAATTTCCCAACTACTTTGACTGTACTTTTCCATTATTCTTAGTTTATTTCTCAGTTTTTCCCAAGCCTAATCTTTCAACATTCGGGGTGTGCTACTAGTGTTAAGAAACCAAGAGGCGGTCCTACAGAAATACTCCGAAAGACTCTCAACTATGTTCCCTTCAATCGTAGCGTTGGTGTTGTGACACGTTATGTAATCAGACCAGATTGCGCGATGAATAGGAGTCACTCGATGAATATGACCAACTAAGTGATTTGAACCACGTGGAACGTTGTGCGATGCTCCGCGTCAGACGCTCGTAAATAAAAACGACAACGAACTTGTTTATGTCGTCGACGAAAAGATAAAAGTGGAAAGGGCCGCATTCCTGTTGGGGCTTCAGGAGAACAACATAACTCGAGGCGCGGGAGCAGACGGCCTTGTCGAGGCCGGAGGCCGAAAGACGGCACAGTTCGTTGGAAAGTGAAATTTTCAGAACCGGTGTCCATTTGGACCTCCTCCTGTCTACCGACTGCCCCGCCAACTAATTTGATTACGTGGCACTCCCCTTTGGCTCGATCTTTTGGACCTCCATCGACTCGGCTGTCGTCCAAAGCTGATGGAGATCTCGCATGACTGTGGTTTACTGTTAACGCTTTCTCTTGTAGCATTCCGACTGGATAGTCATGAAAACCCTCGATGCTTAGGGGCCACCCTACATAACGCTCATCCCACAAATTCCACATCTCTTTACAGTTGAATCTGCTCGCGGCCTAATTTCATGACATGCTCAGCTCAGGGAGTATCACAGTGAATAGTTCATTGTCAGATATTTTCCATTGTGGCCCCGCATTGCCGGTGGATGTGGCCACATTCCCTTCAGCACTCATGAGCTCAGATTAGATGTAGGACACCATTCTTGAGTGGATATAAGAAGCTATCTCTACCCAGGTTCTCACGAAAGAAAACATCATATCATTTTAAACCATTTTTGTTACAGCCCATCCACTAACTGGTGTCATCTGGTTTCCGGAGTGCCCGCACCCCAGGTGTTCCCTTTGCATTAAGGATACTGCAGAGTAGCCAATGGTAGAGACAATAGAGTCATTCAAAAGAACCACCTTCACAGTTATTCATTCGCGATTGGGCCAGCTTTTAATAAACAGCCAGTTGAATAATGTCAAGATGCCAAAAATGCAACCTTAGCCAATATCTGCAAAGGCTCGTGAACTGATTGGTGCCTTGGGGGGGGGTCTCTAAAGGACCAAGTCAATGAAAATTACTCTTAACCTTATTAAAGCGTCTTAAATACAACACGAACGAAAAACGAACAACATTAATTGGTCCAGCTCCGACCCTCAATTGAACTGCAGACATACACACAAACCACTCGCCGAAATCAGGTTTTTTCGACACAGTAGGTGAAAAACGTAACTTTTGTTTTATACGATCGCAATGCTTTCCTTGCCCTATGGATCGCGGAAATAAGACAGTGACGAAAACGCGAGTATTGCCGCTTGAATACAAAAAAGAAGGGGGTAGTATTAGCACTAACTGTATTTTAAATATCTCTACTTTGTATTCATTCTTACCACGTTATTGTTTTCATGTTGTTATAACTCTTAAATTAATTCTTATACTTCGTATTTCAATCGTTCTCGTGTTGTTACAACTGTTGAATGATGATTTTATACTTCACTACAATGAACAGTATTTACCCTTTGTTATGACTTTTGAGGGAGCAAGTACCCTCGTTATTAGGAACAGCTACACCTCGTGTGGGAGCAAGTACACCTCTGAAGGAGGTAACAGCTGCACTACAATTTTACCGGGAAATAACAGCTACACCAGTTTATTGAGGAGACAAGTACACTCTACGGGGTAGAGTAACAGCTACACTCAATAAGCAAAGAGTCGTTTTCTTTTTTAGGTTTAAAAATGAAAAGAGGTTTTTTATGAGAGTAGTCACTGACAGGTGGTCGGAATGGGACTGCCTGAAGTGACTAGAGGCCCTTTCGATATTTATACAGGTTCTTCGTGCGCTGGGGAATCCACCAGTGTTCTCTGGGGGTTGACCTGGGCCCAGGGGAAAACCCAGGTGGATGACCTTCTGTCAGTGGTTTATTTCCAACGTATTTCCATAGTTTGATATAAAATACTATAAAAACATATTATTTGTTGGTTGTGTACTTAAGCTAAGTTGATTACAATGATTATCTTAAAGCTAAGTTCACTACACGAACCTTGTTTATGTTTTTTTTTTCGGTCACGTACAATGCAGGTGAACAATACACTCAAACAGGTAAGGTGACGATAAAGTCTGCCCAAATCATCGTTTATTGTTGGGAAACTATGGCAAACGTGAGTTGAGCGTTCCTCCAGAGCAAACCTCCCTTGAAAATGAGCGGAAACTACTTACTCGTCAATGATGATGAATTTTACCTGTTGTTTGATGGAACGGTTGGGAATGATGGGCCCCCGAGGACTTCTCAGTTTGGATCTTCGGTCATCTACCTCTTGATAGTCCTGAGCGAGAGCCACTGAGCAGATCACCGCACACGCCACCAGTCTGTCGAAATATAATTGAAGGTAAATTAATTGAAATCGCCGAGGATGGTTCAACAACAGTAGCAAATTAACAAAATCACCAATACACTCACTATAGAACAACAAGTGGAAAATAAAGTTGAACCCACAAAAATCATTCATGATCATATTTATCTACCGCCTCCACATATGAAATGCCTTCACTGGCAGTGACTGTGCAGTACTTGAGCGCAGCTAGTCGGAAAGGCTTACTCGTCCCCACACATCACATATCGTCCAATGCACCCGGTCTCGGCTTAAGTAGTTGGAGCCACACTCGATCGCTCTCCGCTGATGTTAGAAACAAAACGTTTGGTTCATTTCAATCCTATAAGGGAGTACGGTTGCCAACTTTGGTTGGGCAGGTGGCGTATCTGCACCGCAAGTATTCTTAAGTCGTGTGCTACGATTAACCACCAGTGCTCCTTAGTCTGTGAGGATTTCTACTCTTCGTAAAGACCGTAGTATGCCGTACGTTAAAGAAATCATAAATGCTTTCTACAGTCTGTTGTACAGAAGAATCGCTGCCTGCTGCTAAAACATCGTATAAACCACACCTCAGCCATACCGCATTCCGATACTCTGAACAACACTACGAAATTTTGAGTTTCCTTCAGCTTAGAAATTGCGAACTTCCGAATCGCCGTCGTTTCACGTACTACCATTCCTCACAGTTTTTACCCGATAATTGCAAATAAGAAAACAAGCCTTTCTCAGAAACATCGGTCGACAGTCTCATGAATCTCCTATGCGCTGATTACTCAATAATGGTCGTGGCATGGGTTGGAGCAACTCAATACATTCCGGAACTTAATTCGCTACCACTTTCTACGTATTACGAGTACGTGAATTTATGTTTCACCAAGTTCAAATGAAATGAGTCGAAAACATGTTGGATTAGTAGTTAAATCCATGATAATCGCTGAATGTGCGTGAGCTGAGGAAAGTTGTGTGATGAGTAACACCAAATATTTGTTTACTCATTCAGCTGTGATAACGTTTGAGTCAGGTGGCTTACTCCCACAGTCCTATGCTCGTAGCCCTGTGCCAGACAGTTTGTGCTACGCTCATCATTACTATTTCCATCGACTGTGGAAGGATCTACGTATGTACTTTCGTCTTCAAAATTGCTGTTAAATTTTTAACGTCCGATTCAAAATGATTGTAGGGACTCGACTCAGCTGGTTGCAAACTCTGGGGCTTGGCAAGTCCGGCTTTATCACTTCACTCTGATGACTGACTAGCGCTAGTTGTGATGTAACTCCTTAGGTAGTGAGATTAGTGAGCAGCCATGTTGCATTTGGTTCAGCTTGTGTTTGTTTATGTTCTTATGTATCTTGCCATTGCTTCCGACGATTCAAGCAGCACAAGTACTTGAGTAATAGGCTCTATGAAACGGATTGTCGTGGAACATTTTTTACACTTCGTTGTCACGCTTGCCATAGCTTCGCACTGTACGAAAATTCGCTAATAAAAAGCTGATCTTGAAAGAGGCTGAAGCTCTTCGGCCAAGACGCAGTATCCACACCCCCCTTCCCCTCCGAAGACAACGTAATTTCCGACCTGCTTGTCGCTTTCCTTCCAATTGACGCCAATTTAACTGGTTCAAGTTCTCGAGAACGCACCTGCGGCACGACCTCCTTCGGGACAGAAGAGCCTCGCTCTGGAGCTTGCGACACTTGAGCCTCCCAGAGCTAAAGCCAGAGCCAGAGCCTGAGGCAGAGGCAGAGGCCGCCTCAATATCCGCCTACTCGCGGTGGAGCCCCTTAGACCGGCCGGGCAGGAGCACGGCGAGCGGCTTCCCGCTACAAGGACGACTGCCCGCTTCAGCCGCGCCCACCTTCCTAGCCATTTTCTCTCCCGTACAAGACTACATTTCGGCCCGTTCCACTCTTTCGAATGTTCGTACGAGTAAATGCCAACGAGAGCCCACATTAAGACCAAACAGTACTGGGGAACTAGGGGATCTTGGGAAATCGAGCAATAATATCTGCCTCGAAGCGTATGTATGTTCCTTCAACCCATTCTGCAAAACCCAGCGGATTTGATCAAAATTGCTTGCCATTTTTGACATTATTTGAAAAACAAAGATTTCAATGTTCAAAATATTCAATTCAACAAAATGTGGGTACAAGTAGCTATAAGGCACTCCAGGCATTTATGATAAGTACACAACTCATACACGGGTGCTGTATCGTCGCTCAACGCATATCTACGGACACATTTATGGGGAACAAAACAGCCAATTAGTTGAGAGTAGTCGGTAAGGTTGATCAAAATCGTTACAGCCGTTTTTCAGAAAATCGGTTGGCTTAGGACACCTCTGTTAATTTCCCAAAAAGTTAATGGACTTTGACTTCATATCATCGCTCGACGAATTTTCACAGTGACAACAACGTTCATACAGAAAATTTAATAGAACAATAGTTCTGTTTATGTTCAGTCACTTCGAATTTTCTTCCGTTACTGGAAGCACTGAATGACGCAAAACAGTACCGCGCATATGATAATTAGTCCCCAGAATTTCCAAGTTCGAAATCGAAAAACGGACTTTCCGAAAAAATCGTGTTGACAGTCTCATGAGTCACTTATAGACTAATCATTGAGTGACTCAATGATTAGTTCAACATAAGTAACAGCAGCTAAATGATATCAATTACTAACACTGACTATAGAGAAATTAAAGTTAAGGATCTTATACACTAGATTAGTTGCTAGAGAGTGCGGCTGAGGAATGCTGTACGATCCGTCGCACTAGATATTTGTGCATGAATAAAGAAGGACGACCAAGACTGTTGTCTACCGGCTGTGACTGAACGCAGGAGATGGCGAGAGGGTTTTAGGACGGGGCAACTAAATGTGCAGGTTAAATGGGTATCAACCAGAGACAAAAAAGAGAATCCCGAAATCTTTTTCATATCCAGGTGAGGGCAGAGGAGGTGAACAGCCTGAAGGCCATTACTTATAAAAATTCTACCGTCCAAAATAATTTGGAGTTTCCACAAACTAATGGTCAGGTCTTTGACGATGGCTTAACCCGGAAACAGAGGAATCTGGTGAGTCGGCCTTCAAGAATACTTCTTGTTTTAAATGGGCCAACATGGAAAGGAATATGCCAAAATGGGTTGAAGATTTAATAAGAACTTGGTGGTGCAGTTGATTCTGTGCTATCGAGCAACAACGGAAAAGATAAGTTCTGGAATTCAAACCGCCACGGTGAGAGTAGCGGATGTGGGCTCTGCAGAGAAGTATTGCAGATGTACAAGAGTAAATTATCTCAGCAAGTGCCACAAAATACCAGGCCTGCCGCCGAGCGTTGGCAATAAAATATGATGGACAGCCGATTCATTTTCTTCCTCGTTGGTCGATTTCACGGTGAATAGTAGCGACCTTTTTGTGTTGCGGAGCTAATTGCCGGATTCCTGCGATTCTCGATCGCCTACGTCTCCCATTTACGTTCAATACGGAGCCCCTTCCCTTACGGGAGCCAAGGACGTCGGGATACTGGCTCTGGGTTAAGTTCCGCTTCCTATTCTGGCGATCTCCGCCTTCACTCCGATTAACTGTGCAGTTACCGAGTCATCGACTGATTGGGGATGAAATTCCAAGGCTTCTATGTAATTTCTAACAAGTAGAATTTGTTATTTCTAATGTAACTCACGTGTGGGCCTATAACCCTACCACCCCAACTTCTTCACGACCATACGAATACATTGGAGAGCTCAGTCCAATATCTCGGACCGCATATTCATCTGGGCAGCCCTCTTCTCACAAACCATCACCAGGATGTCACCGCACCAGGAAGCCAAAGTTTCTGCCCATCCCGTTGACCTAAAGAAACTTATTTATACATGTCTTTTCAGACACTTCTACCACTACCGTGGCCAAATTTGGATTTCAGTATGCGAATTAGACCAATTCCCAGTGCACAAATCATAGCTCTGAGGCTGATTATTGAAACTCCCTGGTATGTTAGCAACTCCACTCTGCACAACGGCCTTAATATTTCTTGTGTACAAAAGGCCATCAAACTATCCTATAAAACCATGACTGGCAGCGTAGCACTATATATTAACAGTTTGGTCAGCTATTGCGGCAACCACCCTTCCTTAGAGACAGTCGGCCGTTGAAACTCAAAAGGCACCCCGATCGGCACACCCTTCCAGAGCTTGCGACCACCCTTGCGCGACCTTATATGTCTTATCTCTCAACGTATGTGTCATCGGTAGGTTTCACCCGCTCACAACAATGGGGCTTAATTTTATTGTAATTAGCCACCACTGGGTGGTTTAGAACTCATTAGAGGAACTTGGTTTTACCTAGGTTTACCTACATACACAATGTCTTTGATGGGATGCGCTACAGATGTGGATGTGGATGGGAATACTGCTTTACAGAAGAACCGCCTTGAGGCAGGCTAAGCTCCAACCTACCTATCCACTCTCCATGAAATTACTGTTATGGACTGGTCTGTAGGCCACATATGTGACCCATCACAACCCTGCAGTATCACAGTGATCCCGACTACTTGTGCCCTTCCTGTACCAAGTTCAGTGTGATACAGTCTTCCCCTCTTTCTCAACCATACCGCATTGTATGTCCAGGCTGGACCTCGTGGCGGAGTTTTCCGTTGGATGAGACAAAGTTTTTATACTTATTTAGTTTTGTTTTTTACACTTAAACCACTTTACGAAAAAATGTTGATAATTTATTACGCTGCTCTCGTCATTTTGCCTCAAATGAAAATGTGAAAAGATGCTGTCGCGTTAGTGGAACTGCCCATACAACAAATTTATTCCAAATCCTTTTTTGAGAGCGTGTTTTGATCACTATGATAACTTTAGTTGGTAACGGGACAATTTTGCTTATACCTGGTAACCCATGGTGAACTGCAGGCTAAATGTTAAATTTTTGTAGATTTGGTTCAGCCATTTTCTCTCAATCGCGTTCACAGATAGATACACAGACTATTTATCGTAATAGTGTTTTTATACTCAGTGGCCCTTGAAACACAAAGATCCGGAAATAACTCAATTTTTTTCTTGTTAGCCAATTACATGATTTACTTTGTAGAGCTAAAGAAAGTAAAAATTGTGAAGCAAAAGCCTGAGCACGATGGGTCTATGGCGGATATCAGAGACGATAAGAGTTGGCTGTTCATGAGGTAGTTAGTAACGTGTAACGTAAGTGAGAAAGGCAGATGGAATAGAAGAGATGAACTGTGGAGAGACAAGGGACGAGAAATCTAATTGCGGACAGTAGCACCGAATAGTTCGACTCTGGATTTAGAAGTTTGAGGGGAACGCAGAGATCAGCAATCATGCGATATTCCGCCGCTTCTCTAATCCACTTCGGTCGATAGTATCACTTTCTTCTATGCGATGTAGCGAAGAAATGTACCCTTTCCAGACTATTTTTAACCTAACCAAATCTAATCAACCTGTCGCGATAATATCCTTCTCGTCGTACGCACCGATCCCAGCCATGCCTTTTGTGTTATTTGTGCTGCTCCCAGTGTTGCGGAAGAACCAGACGTAATTCCTCCCAAACAAGTGGCGATGAAATCGCTGCCACGGTATTCGGCAAGAACTTAATTAACGTCACGATCGGTACAATTTACGTCTGTGACAAAACCCGCTGAACCAAACTAAGGTTCTCATGTTTCCCCAACCGAGAAATGCTCTGGTCCTGCAGCATCTGCTCTCATTCCGCTTCAGTAGAGTGCGGAAGCCAACTTTGGAAGCCCGAAGTAGGAAACGATTGGAGTCGACGGAGCCAGGGACTTGAAACAGCTCAACGGCTCATAAACCTCTCTTCCAATTCGTCGATAGACGATCCTCAGAATTGCCAACTTTTGCAACCGATTGCAACAAAAAAGATGACTATCCGCAAAACTCGCTCGCTTGGAGCTCAAGTTATCGGTTGCTCAACGAAGCCCGATCTTCTCGCAACGGTTCCTCGCTTGGTGCTTTCGATTGTTGTATAAGATCTCCATCGCAGACCCTTCCCCCGTCCTCTTTGACTCTAAATGAGCCACGAATTGAGTTGCAGACGCGACAAATACAACCCGCGGGTACAGTGTGGGAGGAAGGATGACTGAGAGAAATACCATGCAAGAATGAGGCGTCTGACCAGGAGACTGTCAAAATACGACATTTCCAGACATTCTTTGCTAAGCTCCAGTGACTGTTGAAGGGGGGGGGGGGAATAGGAATAGACGAAAAGTGTGCGACACTGACGAATATTATCTAATCGGCTAACTCATTTGGTTGTAATTTCTTGTCATTGCTTACTCTAGCCCCACGGAACAAAAAGAAAAGTTGCGTAATCACCTGAAGGAAAAATGTAAGTTTTTTTCTATCATTAGGTTTCCAAAGCTTCTGAGTCAGAAAAATATCGTTTGAGAAATTGATATGTGTCGGTGTGTGTGTCCATAAACGCGATAGAGAAAAACCGAACGCACAAAATCAGCTCAAATTTTATGTTTAGCCTGCAGACCAACATGGGACATGGAGTGAGCTAAATCGGTGAAAAAATCAAAATTTTTGTCTCAAAACTCTAACGATTTGTTTGTATTTTAGAAGTCAACAGCTGCAAACAACGCAAGTATCATAAAAATATCTGGAGCGTAGCAACGCACAACTTTCCGCAACCCCGGTAAATTTTAAGACCTGCTGAATATGCGGGCGCTGTTGATTAAAAAATGTAGGTACTAGTTAGTTGAGAGAACAAATAAAGTTTGATCTAAATCATTAGAGCGGTTTTTGAGAAATTGGAAAACAGGTAAATTAATATTCGACATTTGTTTTCCGGGTATAGGTTGCTAGAAGATAAGGTTCATCAAATGTAGTGAAGCGTTTACGATGGAAAGTATGAAAATGTTTAAAAAACGCTGCAAATTATTACACAACGTTTTGCTAGTCTCTTGCGTAGCTTTACGTAGTGTCACACCTCCAAGACTCATCCCAATCGATTCGGCATCGAAAGTTAGCAGTAAACGATACAAAACATGACCTGACTGCTACGGAACAATGAAAATGACATATTTCAAGCACCTATACGCCATTGGCACGGAGTGGTGAGTCGAGCTGACTGGTGGTTGGAGTGAGACGGGATTGCAAATGATGAAACGATTACTTTCACTGTATTGTCCCGAGTTCTTTCAATTAGTGGACTTTGGCTCACTATAAGTAACCTAGAAAACGATACCAAACACGAGGGACAACGAGGGGGGGGGGGGTGTAAAAACATTTCCTAACCGCAAACAGGTGTCAGAATGAAATGCGATTTTCGACAAATTTTTGGTGGTATCTTTGTACAATGGACCTACAGAGGTACATTTATGGGGAACAATGCATAGGTATTAGCTGTCTGAAAACATCCTGTGAGTTTGGTGGAAATCGATGAAGCCGTTCAGCCAAAAAGGGGAAAAAACCTAAACCTAAACCTTCATCTCCGTTCACGGCATTTTCATGAAGGTATTTATTGAAAAGAAAACTGTATTAATTGGTAGAAGGTAACTTGAACGTTTAATCGAAATCCTTGCAGCCGTTTTGTAGAAAAATACGAAAAGCCCTAGTTTTTTGCACATTTCGGTTCTCCATCTCCCTTTTCCAATCGGTGTAAGCGGCTGATAACCTTATTTTCACATCGTCTAAATATCTTGTTTTTGGATGCTTTTACGCCTCTTTTATTGTACACTTGAACCCTCCACCCCTTGGCGCCAATGGAAATTCCTAAATTGCTTATAACCTGTTTTTTGAACCAGTTTAATCTTTCTCCCCCAAATCCGACGGAAGACTCACACACACAGAGTAGGCACGCAATGTTTTTTTGTTTTTTTTCAATGCAGGAGGCTTGAAAACGTATAGATCTGAATAAGTTTTTTCGGAAACTAATTCTTTCTTTACCCTTTGAGTAGCAAAGAAAAATGGAAAATAGAGCAACTTTTGAACCGGAGACGTATTTGAACGCCGAGGATTCGAGTTATCAGTCGTTAACTTTTGAGTCCCGAGCAGTCAACTCTGTCATCTTCTTACTCAAATAGTTCAGTCCGATTCAAACGCTTTTCGAAGTCATCCCTTGGACTTTTAAGTCGCATGTTGTGCACCGTTCAGAGCGATGACTCACATCAACGACTGCTTCCAAGAGACAGCGAAATTCAACTCCTTGCGAGGCTTTGCCGGTATTTACAACGAAATCCACGCCGTCCGACCATCGATCGTGTCCTGTCAACTCTTCCGAGACTTTTCTCCACCCGGCAAACCAGACGAGGACAAGGTGCCCGTAAATACCAGAACCTTTTAGGAAGCTGTTCTCCACAAGTTCGCCTTGGAAGGCAACACCGCTTTAGTTTCCCCCTCAATTATGAATCGGGTGACGAGTAGAGTTTCAAATGAGAATTCACGCGAAAAATGCCAATTAATTTCATTTTTGCATAAAATTTGAAATAATTTTTCATCCAACATCCGGACTACTTCGTAACTGTCGAGTGATTACTTCCTAATTCTACAGGACAGAACAGGCAGTTTAACATAAAATGTCTCGGTGGTGCGTATAGGGTTCTGACGTTTCCTCGAACGACCTATCACTTCCGGCTGCAATGCGTATCAAGGAAGTAATATGGTGGCTGTGCGGCGTAGGGTGTTCCGTAGATCTGCGAAGACCTTCAGTACAGAAAGGCACGATATGGTACTGAAAGGGCTGAATGAGAATGGTTCGGATATCACGTGTTGGACTAATTCAAAATGTACGAAGACCATCTTCCTAGCAACGACGGGAACAACACGATTAAAGCGGTGCGTAGCAACACACAACTTCACGCCGCCCCCGTAAGTTCGAACACCAGCTACATATGCGGGCGCTATATCTTCATTCAACGGATTTCTACAGAAACATTTATGTAGAACAAAATGTAGGAACTAGTTAGCTGAGAGTACTCCGTACGTCCGATCGAAATCGTTAGATCGGTTTTGCAGCAAATTGGAAAACCGATGAATTAATATTCGACATATCTCCTTTTCTGAGTTAACCTGGCTTATACCTCCGCTCAACAGATACATACAGAAATAATTATTGATAACGAAATGTCGGTATGGGTAGCTAAAAGACACTCTGTAAGATCTATCACATCTGGTGAAGCAGTTACCCTGGAATTTACAGAAAAGTTCGAAAGAACGTTATTTTCGGCACATTATAATTTTTATCTCTACTCAATGGACTTTCAGAGGAACATTTATTGCGAACAATATGTAGGTATTAGCTACTTGAAAACATCCTGAGAGTTTGGTGAAAATCGTTACAGCCGTTTTGCTAAAAAGCGTAAAAACCCTGTTTTTACTTCATAGGTCTATATCTCCGTTTGCCGTATTTTCATTGAGATGTGTATGGAAAAGAAAAGTTAGGTATTGATTAGTTGAAGATAATTTGAAAGTTTAATCAAAACCGTTGGAGCCGTTTTCGAGAAAAAGGCGAAAACCCCTGGTTTTGGGTACATTTTCGTCCTCCACCCAAATCGACCGAAATCGCCCATAACCTTATTTTTGTGTCTAAAAAAAATAACGAACAAAACAAAAAAAGAATTCAGCCGTTCTCCCGCAACTCGAACTACAGCCACATACACAAACGGACCACGCGCCGAAATTTGGTTTTTTAGACTCAGTAGGGTCTGAAACGTAAAGATCTGAAGAAAACCAAATTTTTTTTTGACACGATTACTATACTTTCCTTTTCTGTTGGGTAGTGGAAAGTAAAATTAAGGCAAAACTCGAATTTAGTACATTTTTGATATGAAAGCAAGAAAAAACGTGACGCTTTAAATAACAACGTCCCCAAATACAGGGTTGTTATTAGAAGGGGCCAATAACTCTCACTTCGATCCCAATTTGGATTTATAAGTGCGCGAACTTGAAGTAGAAACCAACAATCCATAAATAGCCAATTTTACAACTCGTAATTCACCTTGTATCGATGTCATCTTTTCTCGACATATTGACAACCTCGTAATACGTCACAGCGCATTCTACTTGGATCGTCCCTATTACCGATATAAATAACAAACGTTCGGGTACAATAAATGATGTAAATACTGTATCCGAATCTGAACAATACTTACAAAGTAGGAAGGAAAGTTACGTAATCGTACTACAGAAAATCGTGTTTTGATCTTACTTTTCAAGGACTACTGAGTCTGACAAGCGCCATTGAGCCAAGAAAAATTCACGGGGTTTAGAGAAGGTGGCTTAACTTAACCAGATCGGCTGATGTTTGATTTTAGCCCCCGCAGGTTATTGAAGGGATCCAAATAATAGGTCCTAACAACGGGTGTGGTCCCAGGGGCCCCATGAATTTAGTCCTGTGTATAGAGAACTGCAACTGGAATTCTTTAGCATATTGCATCAAGTTGGCCCTCACGCGCTTCTGCCATTGCAGCTCTTATTCCTTGTCCTCTTCACCCTCACGATAATCTTGCAGCCAGCTGCAATACAGCCTCTCACACTGTCCAGCAGTTTGGTATGTTCAGGAGCGGGTTTTCATTGTTCATCCTTGCGAGACCCGGCCCTCTCGCTGAGCACCAAGAATGCACCTGCTACATACTGCAGACGAATACCTCTGGCGATTGTACCTCCTCCGTGCGCTTCCAGCCTGTCTAGCTTTGGGATGAGAAAATGGCACGGGATGCTCCATCCACCATTGCCCTGCAGTACCGGCAGTTTAGGTTCGCAGCCTTACCTACTCGATGCAGGTATAGGGATCCGGATCTGGTCCTCCTCTGGTACTCCTGTAGGGATCTGGATAAGGTAGAAATACACCTCACCAAGAACCAAGTGCTGAAATCAGCCGCCTGTTCCACTGCCCCCTCTAAGCTGTGTCCCAATCATCTTGCCACCTTCCAAGCCCTCCTTCTCTTCTTCTGACGGCCGTATTCCGATTGCTCCCTTGCCCCCTACAGTTCTTTCTGCTAGGGTGCCATAAGGTGGGTTATGATAACACTTGATACTACTAATACTGCCTCTTGAGAAAAATCGCAGTGCAATGCAAAGGGCACACACGTCTGCCCCATATAAGACAACTGGGTGCTCATAAGTACCTGCCTTGTGCTTGCCCAGGGCCCTCTCACGTTTGCCATCAAACGGGAATGAGCCGTTGTGCCCCAATGGTTTTGATTAATATGTTTGGACAGACAGTGCAAAACACAGTAACGTACAATTTTCATCTTTGGGATAATGACTGTAGCCGCACAGCAAAGTGGTATACATGTCATCTCATACTCGTAAATCCCGCTCATATAAAACTAGCAGTACAGAGAGCTGCATATACGATTAAAGTCGCACCTGATTTTGGTTTATTATTGTCCCTCCGCCATCTAGTACGTATTTTCCCTTTAATATCGTCCAAGCAATCAGTTTTTTTACACAAAACTTCCTATTGGTATCTAGTTGCCCAATCGCCTATCACCGCCTCGTTAATCTCAACTTTCGTTGTTCCGTAGCAGTCAGGCCATGTTTCGTATCGTTTACTAGTAATTTTCGTGGCTGAATTGAATGAGATGAGTCTGCTTGAGACGGCATGTGGCGTTTTAAAAATACTGTTTGGTGAAACCTTTAATGATCGTCCAGAAAACGTCAATTTTCGTTGTTGCTGAGTGGAGGTCATAATCCAAGTCGATTATTACATTTTTGGATGCTGTATCGAATGGGATACGTCTCGGGGGTGCTTCAGAAACATTGTTACGGCCATGTCATATTCTTAATATCTTTCGCAATCCTGCGGTGCAAATGAATAATAAACCGTTTTGTAATAATTGGCAGCGTTTTTGTTTTCCAGCAGTTGCACACACGCGGGTGGGTTAGGCACGACATGTTTCAGAGGCGAGGTCCGACTTCTCACCGAACGGCAGGGGCGGTTTGAGAGAGGGAAGCAGTGTGATTGTTCTCCAAGGGCCACCTCCCTTTGCCCCAGCAACCGGGACTCCCGAAGCCCCGCGGCAGGATTTCGTCGTTTCGAGCCTCGACGCCCAAATGCCCCGCGGCTCGACGAAGGTCGACGCGGCCCGAATCGCTCGAATCGCGGGCCGCCAATTATTCCTCGGAATTGTTTCGTCCGCTCGAATACGGACCCGAAGAAACGGCCCGCAGTTGACCTTTGAGAGTCCGTCCCGAAGGTCTCGGAGAGGAAAAACAATTCGCCCGAACGCCCTCCGCCTTTCTCCGGGTCTCCGGAGCCTCGAGATGGTCGTCACGCGGCGGACCGGGGTTTTTTTGGTTTGTTTTTGTTTATTTGTAGAGAACATTACATTTGTAATATTATTCTACGGTACACATATTTCTCGCTCTTAAATTAACACTT
Organism: Pachypeltis micranthus; assembly: GCA_020466155.1. NCBI lineage: Eukaryota > Metazoa > Arthropoda > Insecta > Hemiptera > Miridae > Pachypeltis > Pachypeltis micranthus. The sequence continues at coordinate 46,955,373 of CM035770.1, read as the reverse complement.
TCCCAAAAACTTACAGCCAAACAACGTGGCTGTACACATACTCGGTATCGTATTTCATGATTTGTGAGTTGTTTTTGGTTTTGATTTATTATTCATTCTGAAATATTAATGTTTTCGGTCAGGAATATATTGTTACAACCCCCCTTCAAAATTTGATACTTAACGTTTCAAGACACATTCAGTCTTTCGCACAGAAATTCCATTTGGTATCTAGTTGTGCCCGCTTGCTCGGCAATCCGATCGGACTAAGCCCATGGTTGTTATGGCCAAAAAAAACGTTAAAAAACCCAATTTTGGCAGTTTTATAACAAATACGGTGTTTGGTATCGTTTTCAAGGTATTTTTGGATCCTGGGTCGAATGGAATGAGTATCAGGCGTGTACAATTGCGTATAGTGAAACATGAATCATAAAGAAACTAAAGTCTACTAATTCAAAGAATTCGCTGGACAATAACTACAGCGAAACTAATCGTTTCATCGTTTGTACTCCCTCCGTCCTGTCTCATCAAAACCACCCGTCCGTTCAACTCACAACGTCGTGCCAATTGCCTACAGACGCCTGGAATATTTAGTTTTCGTCGTTCTATTGTAGTCAGGTGGTTTACTGGTATTTTTCGATGCTGAATCGAATGGGATGGGTCTCGGAGGTATGAGACTCCGTCAAGCTGTTCAAGTGGTTATAAACCATTTGTGTAATAATTTGCAGAGTTTTTATTGCGGAACTGTCATGTAACTGAAAGTAAGGTATTGCGCCATACACGAGCTCATGTACAGCTTCTGTACTCCTGTAATTTCATTGAGAATCAATGTTCAACACAGAACATGGCTGACTCTTTATTCTAAGAGTCAGCAGGTCGGTGATATGCCACGGACGACGTTGTGACGGTGGCTCCCTTCGTTGGCTAGAGGATTCTGAGGGTTGCTGGAGACAAAATTGGCGAGGCGTTTAAGCATGAATATGTCGGGCTCTCATTGTGTAGCAATGGTGGAGCGTGAACTATTCTTTTTTGTAGGGTGTTGTTTTGCTTTCATTCTAAGCGACGGAACTGTAAGCGGAAGCAAGTGCCCCGGATTTCTAGAGCATAGGTACATGATTTTGATGGATTAACTTTTACTCGCCATTTATGGCACCACTGTCCAAATGCTGTTGTCAGAATTGGCGGCTGGGTGCCTGTTGCTGTCGCCAAGTCTGGCACTTGGATAGCGTTAAGTAAATCATCAGCCTACAGTGCTGAGAAATGAGTGGAGGAGGGTAATGATAGGTCGTGTGGCAGTAAATGGCGAATAGGTACGGGGCCCAAACGATTCTCGTTGTTGACCGTTGCTGAACCTCAGTGATGACGTGTGGAGTGAGAGGGTGGGTTGTTTTAGATGTACGGCTAGTTGTAAACTGAATAGTTGGGCAACCTACAGACCCGTGAGCTTGTGGAGATTTGGGCTGCTCTAGTTGGGAGACTATGGTGGTTACGACTATTGACAAGAGGGCGCCAAAAGATGATGAAATCGAACGAAATTGGAACCTTCCGGGAAATTTCCCCGCTGCCCGCCTATTACAATTCCCAGGATGCACCTCCGCCCTCTCATTCCAATGTCGGACACGCAACGAGTTTCGTTACCGGCGATTTAAATACTCTGAAAATGTGTCGAAAGGCCGGAATAAGAATGAGAAATAGGAAGAAAGGAGTCGCACGAGATGCGGATCACGTTTTGAGTTCGGAACAGGAGAACGTCATGTCGCGAGAGCCTCTCTTGACACTTGTTTCCTGCTTTTGACGAGGCACGTACCGCCGAGTAGTTTTGCAAACGCTTAGCTGACGTTTTTGTTATGCTAATTCCGCCTGATTTTCACTTTTCCTCGCCTCGCGCAGTCGACGCAAAAGAAAGTGAGGGGCCTTCCTCAGAAGCCGAATTTCAACAAATCGCATTTGCAGAGACCGCTAGGTGTTAATCCTATTTCTATGGCTCAGAAATGAAAGCCGAATAATACGTACATATAGTCATGTGTGATCATTTTTGGAATAATACATACGCAGACTGTGTCAAGTCAGTGTAACACGCTCTATTTATTATTTGAAATAAGAAGTGTATTTATTAGTTTCTACAAAAACCGACTCGAGTGTACGTTCGTCCTCATACTCGTAAAACCCCCTAGCTCTCATAAAAATCAAGTTTGGCAGTACAATGAGCTACATACACGGCGAAAGCTTTATAACGGTCGTCAGATTACTAGGAGCAACCTCAGAATTTCAAAGTACTGACGATTCACTACTAAATTTTTTCAGTGTTCACCCTACAACTTCAAAACAGTTAACATCAACCTACTCGAGAACCATGCACTAATCATTCAATAAAGGTTGTGCTTGAGTAGGAAAGGCCCAATAACCACTCTTTAAAAACGACCACCGATTTTGATCGAGTTTTTTTTTTTTGACTGAACGATAACTATGACGAAAGTAGAGGAATAAATTTACCAAGTTTCCGCAAAAATGCCTACAACTGCTTTTCCCTTTGCGAGGCTCGACTAATTTTCGAAAGGAATTTAAAGTTTAACGGGTTAGTATAAACAGAGCATAAAAGGCTTCCAATTATTGCTCAACGGTTTATTATTCTCTCACGCAGTTTTACGGAGTCTCACACCTTCGAGACCCATCCCGTTCGATTCAGCATCGAAAAATACCAGTATACGAAACATAGTCTGACTACAATGAAAAAACAAAAATTGACCTTTTATAGGCGACTCTAGGCAATCGGCACGACGCGAAGAGCTGTTGAAGTGAGACGGGAGACAGCGAAGGGAAATGATTGCAGGCCAGGGAGAAACGATAACTTTCCTTACATGCGCCCGCTAGTTCCTTCAAGTAGTACTATTTGCCTCACTTATTTTATTGTCACAGTAATGTTTTCAATCTAGACGCAGTTCCATGCTAATGATCCGCGTCTTATTCGTCTCAGCATCGAAAAATACCTAGGAAACTAAAGTTAACGTCAGTACTGACTTAACGGCCAGATGATGAGGTATTTACATTGAAAGCACTCGCCCACAGCACCTCAACAGCCAAAGGAGACGGACTCACCAAACAGGTACGTTAACTTACCTACTGGTGCAACTAACCCAATTACTTTAATACCTACCTAGGAAACGTTATCAAACACGAATTAGCTTTTATCAAAACTGCCAAAATTTCGTTTTTCACTAATTGTATAAACCATTTTTTGCCCATAACAACCATGGGTTTCTTCCGATTGGCGGATAGATCTAGATCCCGAGCAGAATTATTGTGCGAAAGAACACGTCTTTTGGACCTCTGCAAGATATGGCCAGGGCAGTGGACGGACAGCAGCTTTTGAATCCCTATGCCTTGAAACGTAAAGTGTCAACGTTTGAGAGGGGTTGTGAGAAGCTTTTCTTGACGGGAAACGTAGGTGTATTCAGAATGAATAATAAACCAAAGGCAACATACATTGAGCAATTTTTGTTGGTCAAAACAAGCTGAGCTTAATGACGAACGATAACTGATAACAACAAAAACCGACGATTCAAATATACCCACACTCCCTTGTCCCATGTAACCATAATGGGCCCTTGGGGACCATAATAGAAGAGTTTTGGGCAACTCTCATTCGTCTGAGAGAACGAAAGATCCCATCAAGCCATACATCAGCGTCCTCCAAACTATTCGACTAAGAGGCAGGAATGAACCTCAAGGGTAGGAAGGGCCGAGGTACTGATGGTTATACCTAATGTTAAACTTGATTCCTTGACGATGCCCTCCGAACCGTTTGACAGACAGAGAGGTAGAACACTTAGCCCAAGCACCCACCCCAAAGTTTTTCCAGCAGCGTTACAGGATGTGAAATGGCCTGCGGCCTCAGCCCACTAACCAAAATGTCAACCTTCTTGTAACCTAATACACTAGACACGGAGCCATCCTCTCCTCCTCGCCCCGCCCCTTTCAATAGAAAGTGAGACTCAATATGAGACATTCACCAGCAGAAAGACGACGAGAGACGCTAATAATCGAAAACAGAGGAACATAATTGAAGGCGTGCGGTTGTGTGGGGCCAAGGCTGAAATATTACGGAAGACGCTGTAAATTAAAAAAAGGCAAATGCCGTTCGACTCGACGCTGTTCTCTCAACTACTCGCAGCCGCTCGTAGAAATGCAATTGCAAAAGCTCAGTCACGAATTGACTTCACTCTTGGAAAAATTTTAAGGTCATCGACGATAAGATGTGGAGTGAAGAGACGCTGCTCGGCGACGGGAGATCGCAGCGGATTTGCAAGGCTCAGGTTGTTGAGATTCCCCTACCTCCCATGCCGTCGAGTGACATTGCTACAGGTTCCTCCGAAGGTGAGCTTCTGACTGCCCTCGAAATTTATGCGAAATTGTAGCAACGGTTTCTTTTTTTTTTTTTTTTGAGATGTCGTTTTGAAGAGGCGACGTTTTAGTAGCAACTCTGCGTTCCCAATGAGGAGCAAGCTGTCGCTCCTGGAAGATGTACTGGATGATTTCTGAATGTTATAACAATGTTTCCCAACGAAGACGCGAAAAATACTTTGCTGGAACCCAAGGTGTGATCGCACAGAGTCAATATACATCGTAACAACCGCGAGAATTTGCATCATTCGTATTGACGCTCTACAATCAAACATTAAAAACACAAACTAATCGGGAGCTATAAAGCCTGACCTAATTCCCAGATGAACCACTAATAACACTTGAAACAAGTTATCCTGAAAAGTGAAGCTGGAGCAGACTTTCGAATGTGTAAAAAAGGTCAAACAACTCAATGATTTGGATAATTACATCACTGGACAAAGGGAAAGTTAAATTATCATGTGCGACGCACCACACCACTTTCCTCAGCCCTGCGCACATTTAAATATTGTTACTTTCCTAGCCCTTTGAAGCATGAAGGAAAGTAATGCTTTCGTCTGAGAAACCAAGGAAAGTAAAAAATCTCATTCTGAAAAACTCATTTTGAGAAAATGGTCTGTGAATGCTATTGAGAGAGCACCGTTGAACCAAATCAGCTCAGCTTTGATATTTAATGTTTGATGATTTGTACGCCAAAATAAGGTATAGTTATCACCGTGACCAAAGCACAAAACTTTTCCGCAAGCTGCCATAACGATTTTGATTGAATTTCAAATGTGATCAGATATTCAAATAATGATGGTAAACACTATTATAATAATATAGCATTTTTGTTTGGGGAGAATGACAAGAGCCGCGCAATAAATGTTGTTTACTGCAGGTTTTTCTGTTACACTAGCTTTCTAAAAAACAAACATTAAGTAATCAATACAATGGTAATATAATAACGATTTTAAAATAATTAGGGGCGTCCCATGTCACTCCGGAATCCTATATATCGTTCTTTCTTCAACTAAGTAACTAAGTTTTTTTACTGCCTTCTATAATTCCGGGATGATAAATATGAAAACTTCTCAAAAACAAAAAATTTCGACAATCTCATAAATTACCTGCAATTACTCAATTAAGGTCGTGACAAGAACAGTGGCAACCCAATAAGCCCCGGAACCATTACCAGTTTTAAATTCATATAATTGAATGAATAACATATTTGACGCATTAGTTGGTTGGGTGATAAATGCAGGCTGAAGAAAGTGGTGTGATGAGTGGCACTGGATACTTATGACGTATATCGTTAGAGGCAGTTAATCAACAAGTATTTTAAAATGTAACACAAGTTATCATACAACGGTTTATTATTCTTACACACAGCACGGTTGCACAGCTTGACGCCGTCTCAAAGACACCCATCCGATTCAATACAGCCAGGAAAAATACAACCAAAATTGACCTAGGCAATCGGCACGACGCGAAGAGTCGTTAAAGTGAGACGGGAGTCAGTGGGTGAAATGATCGCAGGCCAGGGAGAAACGATAGCTTTCGCTGCATAAACGATTGATTTCACTGTTTTCTGCGGCCCGTCATACTCGACTCAGTATCAAACTTTCAAAAGCATCAACTATTCAGGGGGGTGGGGTATTGTAAAAAATGTTTATTTAATAAGTAGCGCTGCGTGTGATAACTGTAAGTTGAATCAATGTCATTCAAAAACCATTCACTTTTTAAACATTAAACAACCCCTTGAATTATCATTAACGAAAACTGCTCATGACTTTATTTCACGCATTCAGACCACACGTCGAAAGGATACTCTTTGGTTCAGAAGTCCCTGAAAACCTGATAATCTGATGAAAACTCCACTTTCTTCAATAACTTATCACTTTAACTTTTTAATACTTTTCTGGCCTTTTGAGTTGAAGTCTTCCACTTCCACCGTTTGATGAATAACTACAAATTACTCTCGAGAGTAATGAGCAGGTTATACTAGTTCCCATAATGATCAAAATCGAATGAACTTGGGGCTGAGGAAAGTTGAGAGACGCGTGTTTGGGACATCAACGTCGAGCACCGCCGATCTTTTTTACTTTCCTTGGCACTACAAAGTAGAAAGAAAAGTTATGTAATCGGCTGAAAAAAGTTGTGAGCTTTCTTCAGGTCTTTACGTTTCAGACCCTACTGAGTCAGAAAACACTATTTGGGAAAATGGTCTGTGTGTGTGAACGGTTTTTAGAGAAAACGACCGCACCAAATCAGCTCAAACTTGATATCTAGCCCGCAGCTCATCATGGGATGCCAAAATAAGAGTTTGAGCAAAATCCACCGAAAGTTAACTATAGTTATCATAGTGATCAAAACATCAAAATGCTTTTTTTCTCAAAAATGGCTCTATCAATCTTGATTAAATGTTTTATATTGATAGCTCCTAATATGGCAACTATACTATAAAGTTCCCATTTGTGGGAAAATGACGAGAGCAGCACAATAAATTACCAACATTTTCGACGAAATCAATTTAAGCGCGGTTTTTATAGAAAACGACCGTACCAACCGCGTTTTAGCGTGTTTTTTTCTTATAAACTCCGCTGAAATGTCACGAGAATGTTGAAAAAAAAATTGGTGTAGTAGTCCTATTCAATATCTGTAAGGTGAAAGTTTACAAACACTAATAACATATAAAGGGGTCACTCCAGAAATTCCTGAATTTCAACTACGGCCGTTTCGCTCACTACCACTTTTAATAGTGTTTACCCATTAACTCTGCAAAGAAGATTACTATCCTATTCAATTCGTGTTGGCAGTCTCATTAATTCTCTGTGTACTATTTGTTCAATAATGGTTCGGGAATGAGTACGAGCAGCACAATGAATTTCGGAACTGTAAGCGCTACCGCTTTCTGCTGCCGTGAATTGTTGTTTGCCCAAGTTCAAATGAACTGAGCTACGCGTTTTGATGATAAACGCCGCAATTCCCAATCGGGCGAGAGAAGTTGAGCGAACCTTTCGCGCGGCTGTTCCACCGTTCGGCTAGTCTACGATCGTCGAGTTCGACAAACGGCGAGTGCATCGCATTCCGCGGGACCGGTGATCGTCGGATTTCGACAGGCGCCCGCTGCCCTTTGCCGCGCGGGCCACGAAGTTGAAAGCTCCTCTTTCCCCCTTTCGGGTGAAAGGTGTTGAAGATGTTACGTGCGATTGCCGAGTACTCCTTCCCCCCACCACCACCATCCCCGTTCCACCGCAACACACACTCACTTGCCGGGTCAAATTGAGCAACGAAGTGGAATTAATTCGGTTGAGGGCGCCAGCTTGTAGAAGTTTTATTATTGTCAACCTCAGGGAGGGAGGTGGCTAAACAACATCAGCTGCTGAGAGCCATTCAACTTTCCTCTTTTTCTAGTCACCATCTGTCGTGCTGTTTGAACACCTTGAACTCATTGACAGTTCGTGTATGCACTTTTGCCAGAAATACTGCGAGCGAGGGATTTTGTGAAATGGTCCAGTCCAGTGTACTGCTAGGTCCAGTACAAAATGATGTTAATGGTTCAACAACGGTTTTTTGCACAGCATGGTTGTGCCGTCGGCGAAGTCTCACATCTCCAAGACTCATCCCACTCTGTTCTGCATTGAAGAATACGAATAAACGATACAAAATATGATCTGACTAGAACGGAACAATTGGCATGATTCTAACTGACTGGTAGTTGGAGTTGCGCGGGAGGCAGTGTGGGAAATAAGCGCAGGCCAGAGTGAAATGATAACTTTTCCCACATTTTCCTGCGAGTTGCTTCAAGTAGTAGAAATAGCCGCATTATATAATTATTCCACGATTTTATTCACTAGACAGTGTACCTCTAAGACCCGTCATATTCGACTTAGCATTAAAAAATACGCAGGGAACGACACCATACACGACGTAATTGCAACGAAACTGCCAAAAGTTCCTTTTTGGCTAACACGACTGGTTTCGTCAAATCGGATGGCAAAGTAGACGGGCACAACTAGAACGCGACAACGGAATTTTTGTGAGAAAGAAGTAATTTTTTAGACCATGTTAAAGGCAAAATATCAACGAAGCCTTAGCGTCCTACGAGGGGTAAAGAACGCCTTCATATGAGCGGAAAACGCCTCATTAAAATCAATTCTCGGCGACATTTTTGATACTTTTTTGTACTGCTCTCCACATGTTCCCAGGAATAACCATGTTGTAGTTATGGTATGCGGTTTGGGGCTGTCGCTACACAAAATTTAACCAAAATCGTAAAAGCGGTTTTAAAGAAAAAATATCGGTTTGGTGTTTTTATCGCCATGATAACTGTAGTTTTGTACGGATTTTCCGTCACACGTTGATCTGCAGGATTGATATCAAATTTACGCAGATTAGGTTCAGGAGTATTCTTTCAATTGCAGCTACAGAAACGGTATTTTTCGTTCTCGGGAGCTTTGGTAACGTAAATGCCTGATGAAAACTCGGCCGAATTCATTTGCCATTCTACTTTGTAGGGTGAAGGAAATATTTTACAACACTACCGTTGAGAAAGCGTTAGTAGATGGGATAACTAGACTTGAATGTCAGCTGCAAAGTAAGTCTTCGTGCGTTGCTGTTGGTGAGGCAAATGCTCTAATGTAACCCACATTAAGGAAGGTGCGATCCCTGTTGGAGGTTTAAGGTAGACGTGAGACGAAACAGAGTGCGGGGCAAATGTACAGGCGGATTAGTAACGTATGGTATTCTGGTTATACAATGAAGATGATACTGTACTACTGTGTGATTCTAGTCGAGTTTACAACAATTTTAGCGTTATACCCTCGGTTTCGGAAAAACTAATTGTAGGGCATTGGGACAGTGTATCATTCAGGTGTTGGAGAGTGATAAACAGAATAGATTGTCAGCCCAGCGATGAAAAAACGCAAAGTTGCGTGATGCGAGACATCTCATGTTTTGGTCTGTCGATGGATTGTAGGATAGAAATACGAACCGACTAAATAAAACACCCGGCGTGTCTAAACTAAGTCGTTACAGTCGTTTTTACGTAAGGTATATTTGTAAACCACCAGTTTGAATGTTGGAGTTTTAACCGCACCAACTGGGCTGGGCTCTGTTCTTCAGAGGAAGTTCAAGATTGCCAACCTTGAAATAACAGGAATGTGGCTAACTTGGCGGAGCATTCACAATGAGCATCCGTGCTTGTTAGACAAAGGTATCCAAATGTAGGGCCATTGATCAATAATAAATACGTTGTAAGCACAGGCTTACGTATATTACTGTGTTGGTGGTTTTGACATCGTAGGTAGTGTGTTAACCTTTCTTCAGTATGCCACACCAAGTTATTTAGGAAAATTATTGCTTTTGGCTGGTGCTACATGAAACTAACAATCGTAACGCACCAATAGCATTTACAATAATTCACATTGTCAAATACCTGCACACTTCGGTGTTTCAACTGCTAACTAAGAAGTTTGGAATAAGTAAAACAGTCAGGCACTTGATTTGATTGACACTGATGCCGCCATATCGAAGAAAGCTAGAGTGGGAAACTGCGCAGTCGACAGAACAAATATCGAAACACGCGGAAGAGATTCGAGTCAATCCTTAATTATGATTTTCTCTTATCTCACAAAGTTGAATATCGCGTATACTGAAGGCAACGCTCGTTTCGTGCATGTTACCATATCAAGTGCTAAAAACAAAAAATATAGCATCTAACGAAGCCACCGACTACCTTACACAGAGCACGGCAAGGCGATTCAAATTGCAACACCTTTGGGAAAGAGAATATCATCTCAATTAGCCGAAATGGAAGACGAAATATGAGGTGCATCGCACAATATTCCTCGGCCCTACGTTCATATGTCGATTTTTGTCTCTACTGATCTAATTTTTGTATGATTAATGTAATCTCCTTTCACTCGGTTCACGTGAAGGATACAATGACCCAATGACCTATTTAGGGGTTTTTGAACGTACAGGTGACCGGGCGAAGGTTCTTGAAAACTAAGCGTGGAATGATACGTCGCAAAAATAATGAAAATAATTACTGGACGGTTAAAAGTTGGCCACGAAACCGGTTCACGGCTAACATTTCGCAATTTACTGGGTAGCCCTTAGTAATATCACAGCCTTAATTGAATAATCCAAGCGTTGGTAATCTACTGTATTCTCAACTAAATGTTTTTTTTTAAAGGCCCATGTTTACGGTTTTAGGAATTATGAAACGAGGCGATGAAAAGGATGACAGTAACATGTCTTCCTGCTTTTTTTGGCCTGCTACTATCAACTTAATTCGTTTTATTCAACTTTCAACGTGTAGCTAACTCATAATTTTTGCGAGAATGTTCGCTTCAGGTGAGCCAGATGCTAACGGGACACTTGAAAAAATACAGTATTGTTCGGATTGTTGATACGTTAATGAAGTGCTGCTCTCACGAAACATTTAATCAAAATTTTTGTCGTCGCACAGTTACTGCGTGAATTTTGTCCACACGAACGTGCATCTCAAATAGCAAAATTGAGCAGTTTTGAACTGTCAGTTCCTTTAAGTTAGTTTCCGGCACGCTTTCTCGCACGAACCCTTATCAAAACTGTTTTTTGGAATCAAGGGGGCTCTGAAATGCAGAGAAAACTCTTTTTTGTCTGACGCTTAACGCCTCAGAAAGTTGTTGAACGGGTAAGATACGTTTTTTTCATTATCTTAGTGAGGGTATCAGTGATTTTTACTAATCGAAGTAGTTTAAACTAATAATTATACTCATTTTTCCCCATACATATTTTTCTTGAACATAGTTGAACGAAGATATAGCGCCTGAGTAACGTAACATACGATTTGGGGGCGTCGAAAGTTCTGTAATTTTTTTTTTTAACGTGTTTCCTAAGGAAAGACCTACATCGTGATGCGCTGGGTCTGGTCTTGAAGCGCTGCGATCAGTTGATGCCCGGATCAGAACCAGAGATTTTCAATGTCTGATGAAGTTGGGCGTTCTAAGTTTTAATTAATTCTCAACTGGCCTTCATCTAATTCCCAGTCCAACGCCACTTGTGTAAAAGGTCAGCTCGGTAGGTAATAGATCTCGGCTAAAATAGAGGTTACTTTTCTCCCATCTCTAGTGATGTTTTGACCTTGTGTTACCAGCCAGCCTCACTCTGTTCGTGATTCGCTATGAAAAAATATTCTCTCCAGTTTCAGGACATAACCCAGGAACACTCCTGAATCATGATACAGCATTAAACCGTTGCACTACTGAATAGGAATCAGCAACTATGGAAAAGCTGTAATTCTAAAGAAGAACTTAGTTTGAAAAATGTGCGGCTGTACTCGGTTTTTGTGCTTAATTTAGTTAGTGGAACTTATAGTGGGTAGTATCACGTATAAATAAAGCTGAGCAAATTTTTGAGTATCATAGCACAACTTGCCTCACAGCTCTGTCGGAAGTAGGCCACCAATATGCTCTGATAAAAAGCGTCATTACCATGGAACTTTTAATTAGTTAAAGTTAGAATACTCATAACATAATATTGGAATCATTTCAGACAAAATTCGACCACGAAGCTTCCCAGCTGACTAGCTCACAGCATTCCTTACCATTCAACTCACCTTGCAGTACTATTATTCTATTGATTGTGTGTATCATGCTATAGCTGAAAAAAATTACTAAAATCAGGCCGACTTCAAAAACACAGTGATGAAACGTTAGAATGGTACGAAACACACTAATGCTGAAGCTCAAGTTATCAAAGCATGACCAATCTTTGCTATTTGGAATTAAGGTATGTGAATAACCTATTTATTACTTTCCACTACAGAAAGTATAATAAGAGTATTGTCGTGCAAAAAAATTGGTTTTCTTCAGATCTTCACGTTTTGGAGTCAACTGATGAAAAATAATTCCAGAGCGTGGACTTAGAATGTGTGTGCCTGTAGTCCAATGTGCAGGTGAACGAACAGACTACGATATTTTTGTTTTCTTTGTTATATTTTCAAAGCTCGAATACGATTATGAATTGTTTCATGCACGGACGGGGGGCTAAAATGTACCTAAGACAAGATATAGGCGTATGAAGCAAAAATAGGGTTTTTAATGTTTTGAAGAAGCAGCTCTAACGATTTACATCCAACTCCCAGAATGTCTTCAACTAGTCGAATTGATCCGCATAAATGTTCCACTGGCAGTCTGTTAAACGGAGATAGCAACCAATCCGTCAAAAATTGTGTTTTGCCATTTCTTAGAATTTTTCGCGCTAAACGTATAGCTGCATTTGATCAATTTCTCGCTCTAGCAACCTATACGCACGATTTGTTCCGCCCAATTATTTCTACAACTAAACGTTGAACGGCGATATAAGACCGGAAAACGAGATTTGGCGAACATTAATAATAGTTTTTCCAATATTCTCAAAAAATATTTTGTGAAAGTTGACGGTGAGAGAAGGGAAGACCAGGGAAAGAACACACGAAAATTATATTCTTCGTTTTGCGTGTCTTTCGTGTTCTTCCCTCGCCCTTCTATTCTCTGTTTACGGATGTAATGAATACCCTGGAAATATAGACAGTGGTAAAAATTAATCACTAGAAATCTCATACGACTTGGCTCTAAAGTTAAGACGGTTTTATTCCGCGATAATTACATATTTATAGCTTTTTTTCGTATTATAGTTTTATTTTTTGATGTTTTAGTTCAGATGCAACACGTAATATTTCATAGATGTGTACAAAATATTTTTTTAAATGATTCTACTTCTCAAAAAATAAATTCTTCGGATCGTTCGTAGGGTTAGCAATTGGAGTAATAATAATGATGTGCAGGGACTTACAAAAAGGTGATCCTCATGGTCCGGGGTTTTGAGGGCACTTGAGGGGAAGTTCAGGGAGCTACTGAAGAGGGTTGGAGGCTCTACGCGCGCAAGGGTCCACAACGGAGGTAATCCCCGATGTGGGGAGAGGATGTTGCGGGGGTCTCGTGAGAGGAGGAGCGTCGAGGATATGTAGGGGAGGGGGAGGGGGTTAGGAGTGGGCAGCTCCAAATTTGATTTAAAGATAGAATTCAAAAAACGGGCCCATACAAATCGCACAGCTTAGTTCTGGTGAATTCGTTTAAAGCGCACTTAATGGATCTTGCCATTATGGGAACAAAAGTGGACCCACTTTAATTCCCCAAAACATAAAGAAAGTGGACGGGCGGGGGAAAGATGTTGAATATTACTCAAATCATTACGTGTTGAGGCCTATTGAATGGAAATCCCAATTTCTGCGCTCGTTTGTGGTCAAATCCATAGAAATGCAATGAACTATGATACGGAGCCCGTGCACACAGCAAGGACGACGGAAAGTTTTGTGACGCTACGCACCTGATATATTTTTTCTGAAAAACGGTTTTCACGTCGTGTACACAGTTCTAGATAACAAAACGGTCGTATAACATTTTCATTAGTGGGAAAATGACCAAATGACGAATTCGACAAAAATGTAACTCAGTACAGTTTTCCCCCTTATTAATCCCGCTTATATGACGGTAGCATTCTCCCATAAATCAAGTTGGTACTCCATCAAGCTACCTATAAGGCAAAAGATCAATAATAGTCATTAGACTTCCGAAAATCAAAATACTCTCGTTTCTTTGACTGCTTTTTTTACAATTCAAGAACTGCAAATAAAGACATAACATGCTTAGGCCGTCATAATTTATCTATACGCAAATCAAACAATAAATATCGTCACAGAAATAGGGGCAACCGAATCAATTCTGCAACGTCCAAAAGTGCTGAAGGCACGCAGGGCTGAGGGAAGTTGTGTGATGCGTCGGAGCAGATTTATTTATTTTAATTCCTTGTTTTCGTGACGACCCGTGAGAATTGTAGTGCAGTTTCCTATCCCACGAAGTCGATATCAGCTCTAACTGAGCTTTTAGAAAGTGTTAAAACCACAGATTGAACTCAACATTCGTTTTCTCCTGTGACATGCAACCCCTTCTCTGTGCCTCGAGCACGAGGCGAACCGTTTAAGTACATCACATTCCGTTACTTTCTGATCTTCGGAATTCATTTGTTATCTTTCGCTTTCCTTTGAACTTTCAGATAGGCTCGTTATCCACTCACTACCTGCCCGTTTGACAACCATGACGCTCATGAACAACGGATAGTGGGGGAGAAGTAGTCTATTTATTCAGGTACTTTTTATTTGTGAACCAGTTTCAGTATGTACACCTACAAATACAGAAGATTTTCTTTTGGCAGAACATTTAAACTCCTCCCTATTTCCCTAGTAATACTCCGTCTAATTAACTTCCAATTGTTCCGCTATTACGATAGCTTCTAAATGTTTTTGTTGCGCATTCGCTTCTCTCCAACGGTGTGTTACTGCTTTTTCTGGATGTTGTTCTCTTCAGTCCACATCCTCCATGATTTAGTGTTAATCCTCTAAATGTCTGCTGCGTAGCAAATTCTTTCCTCTCAAAAAAGGCTCTAACGATTTTGATTCAAATTAGACAGTTCCAAATTATATAACTGCTCATGCGAGGGAAAAGAACGAGAGCAGCACAATAAATAATCGAAAGTGCCGGCGCAGTTTCCTCATAAACCCCGGTCACGAGAATCTAGCGGTATCACAAAAAATCAAGGTGTAATCCAATAAACTACGTATGCAATTAGAGTTTAATAAAGGCCATGAAATAATCAAAATATGCCAAAATACAAACTAAAGCAGTTTCTTCCCCCTAACCTTTTCATAGTGTTCCCTTGTAACTCCAGAACAATAAACGCGAACCTAAACAAACTAACAAAATCACAAATGACTTAAGCGCTGCTGGCCACACATATGTGAGGCATAAGTACGAGCTATGCGATAAATTTAAGAGCTCCACCAATTTCTCGCTTTAAATTATAGTAGTATTTGAAACATAGTTTCTGTGGTAAAAATCGCCGAATGTAGCGGGGCTGATGGAAATCGTGGGGTGTGTCGCACCAGATATTTTCCTCTGCCGCTTGCAGCGTGACGTGCTCACACCATGAAATGACAAATTGGACAGACCGACTGCACACAAATTAGTACTGTGAGCCCTTGAAGACATACGCATGGCAGTAAGTCTTAAGGCCTCTGAGAAGTCGTCCAACCCAACTCTCACCGTCGTTCCCTGTATTAAACCTCTTATAATTCCATGTATATTCACGCATTTTCGGTAGAGTTCTCTTTAGGAGTCAGAGCCCCTCAAGGGCTAAGTGTTATTTCACAAAATCTTAATCTCGACTTCATTTCAATTGTCTCGTTAAGGATCTTCTTCCTATTTTTCCCTAGCACGACGAGGATTGTGCAACTGTTGAAAAAGATGGGCGATGATTTAGCTGTGGAGGGGTTGGCGAGGGGCGACAGGGCATGACACCGGGGATCTCTGGGCTGTCAGCTCCTCGCTCCTTCCAAAGTCCTTGAAGCTGTACGACTTCACTTTCTAATCCTCTTCAAAGGTCACTAAAGCGTCTATTAGCCCTCAGACTCTCACTGCTTAGGGATTTCTCACTGGTGCTTACGAATCTCGTCCAGACGATAAATAAGGGCTCAAACATAATCAAATCGGATACGAAGGGAACAAACAACTCAATTATATGATTGACGAAGGCTCAATGATCTTTCATGTTTTTGGGTGTGGCCCCAGGTACATTCACATCAGATTTCATTGACATATTCAAGGTTGAGAAAACGGATAAAATGTGATCCAAAACTCGACTCACATATATCGTGCGACGCATCACTCAACTTTCCTCAGCCCTTCGAACATTCCAGCTACTAATCTAATATATTTTTACTCAGTTCATATGCATTTGTAAAGCATAACGTTACGTCCTACGGGTAGCACTTTAGTTCTGGAATTTATTAAGTTTCTCCTACTTAGTCCACGACCTTGAAAACGCCACGTATAGGTAATTGACGGGACTTACATTTCGATGTTTTATGAGCGTTTAGCTTATACCTCCGTTCACCAAATTTGTACAGAGATACCTACGAAAGGTAGGTATTGATCAGCAGAAGATAATTTGAAAATTTAATCAACATTCAGTAGGCCTCAAAACGAAAAGTTCTGAAAAAAACTTGTTTTTTTGTTTTTGTACGATTTCGAATACTTTAACTTTTGGGCTTGCAGAAAGTAAGTACTCTGTTAGTTTAAATTTTAGAATTTGCGAGGTTCTCTTGATTATTTTATCAACACTATTAACTTCTACAGTACAGGTAGCTTATTACATTCAACATCCTGAATTTTTCAATAACTTTAGTACCATACCGGCGAGATTTATAAGATTAGTACAATACTTTCCTCCCTCTATGGGTGGGGGAAAGTAAAAATTACTATGTATTGAATAGTTATAGAAACTTTTACTAATGTACAGTGCTGCTTTCGTCATTTTGGGTGTAAAGGTTATGTTATCATTGTGATATTTGAATCTGTCTACAGAAAAATGTAATCATAAATCGTTATTGCTGTTTTGGAGAGAAAAAAAAATCTGATCATTTTTTTATCGATACTCGGATAGTTTATAGTTAGGTTTAGTTGGAGTTCAGCTGACAGTAAAAGTCAGCAAAGAAATCATGTTGGGTTTACAAAAATGATGGGGGCGATTAGCTATGGTGAGCAACTGATTCTAATGGAAATTCATAAGTCTAATGAAAAATATTGGCACTCTATCCTAACACTTTGCAGCGAAGGAGCATCAACCGAATTCGTCCCAACATCAGTGCAGCGTCCATATTGTAAAATAGAAATAATTGAGTTCTTCTTGAGTGAGTCAATGTGGTTCAAAACCAGAAAGACGGTGAGTGAGATTGATTTGGTGTATTGATTGAAATGTTTTATTTATTTACCTGGGGGAAATAGGGCCTTAAAGCACTCTCTTTCATTCTCCCAGGAGACACTGAACAGTTTACATTCTTCTTTTTACACAAAACAGACAGAACAACAATTCAAGTTACACAAAAAGAACAAAAAACGACAAATGTAGGAATATAAATAAATCAGAACGACAGTCTACTGAGATATGAGAAGCGAGAACGTGGCAAAACTGCAGAAAGCAAAGAATGCTGCGATACGGTTTGTAATTCGATTGAAAAGGGATGACCACGTAACACCTGGCTACAGCAAATAGGATAATTAAAAATAAAAGAAAGAAAGAAACGTGCTGTAGCAACGATGATGTTTAAACTTTTGAGGTTTCGCAATGCTGCTTACCTTTATGAGAAAATTATTAAGATGTCTGATGTGCACAGTGGGGCCACGAGAAATGTAAATAAACTAATGCAAATACCTAAACATAGAAGTACAATATACAAGCGATCATCAGGGTACACATAGGGCCTTCTCTTACTTAGACCCCATTAGAGGTTATATCCTCATTGTTGATTAAACGTACTCATTAAAATGAACATACTTAATTTACAATAATCATGACAAATTAAAAAAATTGATAAAATAAAAAATAAATCACGACGACTTATAAAAACAAATTAACTGTACTCCCTGTCGCCTGTAAATACGCGTTTGTGTACACATACAACCGCGCGGATCTTTCTTTTGTACTTTGCTTCCTCAAGGATATCTTCTCCATCCTTGAAATTGGTTTAAATGAGTTAAATTGACAGTGGGGTATTATGCATCACCAAGTCGCTGGTGAGACTGGAAGGGAAAATCAATTGCCATTCTGTACGCATTTTTGCCAATGGTTGTACATGAACTGACTGTGCCCAGTTATTAGCCATAATTACACTTAGATTTGTTCACATATTCTGTTAAACGCCAGTATATTGCAGCTTTTCCCAAGAACAAAAGGCTATGGCTTAATTGCTAATGAACAAAGCTGACAACATGCTTTCTTGGCGCGTTCAAGCTTTTACCTCCAACCAATCAGATGATTTACCATCCAGAGCTCGTACACATTGAGTTCTGCCTGTAGGGTCGAATGAGAACCACGCGATTAATCTATCCGCTGGACCTACGGAGTGCAGCATAGCCAACAATAGTTCAAGCAACAGAAGCGGTCAAAAGCTCAGGAAAAATCTACCATCACTAAAATTGCTGATCCAATCATCCACGTTCCTTCTAATGGGAAAGAGAGAGCGCGGAGTGAATGCAAGAAGACTAGAGTTGAACATGATCCTAAAATATGTTGAGGGGGAATGGCAGTTTTAAGAAAGATTCCGAAAACTTTGAAAAATTAGGAGAAGGGCTTTCAACTGGAGCCCTGTCATCTTCTACTTTCGCCATTTCCTTCTGGAAAAGCGAACGGATGCAAAGCTAGTATCAGGGGAAGAAATGAGAACGGGTAGGACCACCCAAGCTACCAACTTTGAGCTATACGAAGCCTATAGGAAGAAATAGGATACATCTCTGGGAGTTGATCATCTTGCATAACCTCCTACTACTACTTTTGTGAATTCCGAAATTTTCCAGTATATTCAATTTAGTTTATTGGAAAAAATTCAGAAATTCGACCTGTTGCCTACTAGTCAAACCTACAAGTCTCATCTCAATAAAGTGACATGGAAAAGACGATTTAGCTCCCCGATCTTTCCTATTAAATGCCGTGTAATTACATTTTAATGTACGCTGCCCCTCTTCTAACCTCATCTTGGTCGATATTGCTCCCTGATCCAATTATTGATTTAAACTGTTTTCACTGATCACTTGAGGATAATTTGGGTATACTCGTACATGGTTCAATCACATCAATCTTTATCCACTTACTGATTTATTTGATCCTTACTGATACTGTCGAGTTTAAAATATTCTATGTAGAATTATTTATGATGGTTGGAGAATAATGCTACATTCTTGTAACATTGTTTTGTAGATGTACGTAAGGTCACAATTGATAGCAGTAACAGGGATAAAATTCCTATTTCACCAATATGAAACACGTATCCATTTTTTATCTCATTTATATCACTAGCCCAATTCAAACAACATGTGCCCAATCTAAACTTTTACCCCTTTCCATCCTTTCGGCAATTTCTACACTCTGCTCGCTCTATTGCAAATAGATGCTTATTTCGCAGTTGTTCAGCGTGAAAAAGTTAATTTCCACCAATTTCTATCTCTTTCGACATGTTTTTACTTTCCTTGCTGTACGAAGTAGAAAGGAAAGTTATGTAATCGGCTGAAAAAAAAATTTTGAGTTCTCTTCAGATCTTTACGTTTCAGACCCCCCTGAGTCCGAAAAACACTATTTGGGAAAATGGTCTGTGTGTGTGTGTCTGTGAACGATTTTTAGAGAAAATCACCGTACCAAATCAGCTCAAACTTGATATCTCGCCTGCAGGTCACCATGGGACGCCAAAATAAGGGTTTGAACAAAATCCACCGAAAGTTAACTATAGTTATCATAGTGATCAAAACACCAAATATTTTTTTTCTCAAAAACGGCTCTAACGATTTTGAATAAATTGTTTATATTGATAGCTCTCAATAAGGCAATTATACCATAAAATTCCCATTTGTGGGAAAATGACGAGAGCAGCACAATAAATTAACAAAATTTTCGACGAAATCGATTTTAGCGCAGTTTTTAGAGAAACCCGCCGTACTAAATCAGCTGAAACTTGATGTCTAGCCTACAGGTTACCATGGGACGCAATAATGAGGGTATGGGCAAAATCCATCGAAAGTTAACTATAGCCATCATAGTGATCAAAACACAAAATTTTTTTCTCAAAAACGTCTCTAACGATTTTAATTACATTTTTTATATAGATAGCTCTCAATCAGGCAATGATACTATAAAATTCTCATTCGTGGGAAAATGACTAGAGCGGCACAATAAATTATCAAAATGTTCGACCAAAAGCGTTTTTCGCGCAGTTTTTTCCTTATAAACTCCGCTGGAATGTTAGTAGAATGTTAAACAAAAATTGGTATTGTAGTCCAATCCAATACCTAAAGGGTGAGTGTTTAAAAACGCTCTTGAGATACATGGGGCTCACTCCAGAAATTCCTGAATTTCAACTACCGCCGTTTCGCTTACTACTAGTTCTAAACATTTTTACCCAATAACTCTGCAAAAGTAATTACTATCCTTCAAAATACTTATGTTTACAGCCTCAAAAATTATCTGTGTACCAATTGCTCAATAATGGTCCTGCAATGAGTATGAGCAGCGCAATAAATTCTAGAACTTTAGGCGCTACCACTTCCTGCTGCTGTGACGTGTTGGTTGACCAAGTTCAAAGGAACTGAGTGATAAATGAATTGATTAAATAGAATTAGCCATGTACAAAGTGAATTGTTGTAGAGCTAAAGAAAGTTGTGTGTTGCAACGCACCAGATATTTTTACTTCATTCATAGTTTTCATTCCTGTTTCAGTTGTACGGAGTTCCCTCTTCTAATGATCTGAGTTTTATTTCCTCTATTACTGATGAACCCGACTGGATTCATAACAAGATCTCCTCAAGTCAAGTAACACATTCAATGACGACCTTGTATAGAAGGTTGGGAGACGCATGTATTATCTATTCTGCCTGCTCAGTACACTCTCTCATTTGAGGTTATCTTACCTGAGAAGCACTGAAAGCACACTGGCATAAAAGCACTGCTCAGACAATTCATTCAATACAAAGTAACAACTTTCGCGTGAAGTACTTTTTGTGAACGACATGCCCAGCTTACTATAACCTACACAATTTGAATAATGCTTTATAACTACTTTTTTAATTTACGTTGACCTTGAAAAGACTTCAGGTGAATAGCAAGGTGTTGGAATGAATTTCCCCCACCCTTTTTCAACAGTGATTTCCTTATTAGCAGCGTTGTAGCATATTTTTCCTTTAACAATAACCACTTCTGGGTTCCCAGTTACAGTCAACCCTTCAAATATGTTAAAGTCGTTATTGTGATTGTGGGTTTTAGCGGATATCGCTCTTTTAGACCGTTGGTTCCACACTACAACATCTCCGTCTGAGCCAGCACGAATGCAACCTTTTTTAGGATATAAGTTGAATATTTTTGCGGCGTTGGTGCTTGTGATAGCCACAAATCTTTTAACATCCAATTGCCCGCTATGAACGCCGTTGTTCCAAATGACTGACATTCGATCTTCCAACCCATTGACACCGCACGGAATTTTGGTGAAATCCCCTTTGCCAACTTCTTTTTGGCAAATGTCGAACGTGCAGTTATCAGTTCCTGTTGTTGAGAGGCCATCACTCACAAGATACGACATAAGAGCAAATGGGGTCTCAGGGTCATCCCGTATCGGAGGCGCCATTATGTGACCTGCTGCAGTGGCAAAGTCTCCATGATGAGGGTATGTTTTCCCAAGGCCTGCAGCTAAGGCTTCCCCATACAACCGCTTATTACCTCTTTTTCTTCGAGTCGCTATCATTTCAGCAGCAGATTTGCTCATCACATGAACCACATACAGCGAAGATCCCACGTTTTCAGCAATAACACAAGCTCTGAAGTAAAATAAAACAAAATCAATTCACCTACTGGCAAACAAGAGAAAGGAGCAACCTAAGAACAGCTGACGATAAAAACAATTTATCGGTTAATCTAATACTTTTCTTCCTGTTTGTAGGGTAACAAAAGAAATGTTTCTAGCTAATATTACCTGTTTGTGGCTTCAGCCTCGACATTTTCTGGTCGTGATATTAGATGGCCCTCTGGACCCGTTGTACCCTTCTCAAGAAGAATAGCCACGTTTTCTTCGATGATATGGCCATTCTCAGCGTGAATCATCGGGATGGCTCCTAGGCTTTCACATTTCTTGAATACATTGTACAAAGCACGATCATCAAGCATCATTGAATCGTATGCCATGAACATTTTAAATGAGTTGATTCCTCTTTCTTGGCACAGAATTTCAATCTCTTTCTCAACCTGTTTGAACAGAAAATACTAATAAGCTAGCTTATTTCATCCAGTGTTTCTGACATTGAATATTCATTCCTGTTTGAATATTTATGATGAGGAAGCTGTCATTTGGATCTGCATATGTATTCCAAATGAGAGCAATGCGTTACAGATGTTAGCACATCATGATCGCTCTGAGCTTGCTCTTCCCTAAATATTTGCTGCAGTATTATTGGCAGCCCTTCAGCAAGTTTCATGAAGTTATTGGTAGGGACAACCAAGTAATAGGGACTCTCTGAAGTCAGCCTAATGCTTTATTACTAAGCTAAGTGAGGATTTGGATGTGCCCACGAGAAAGATTTCAGCAATTACCCTCTCATATAGGTTATGGAAACAATGACAAAACTCGTGCCTCGATGAGGCCTATTTCCCCATTCCCGTAAAATTACTTCATGATCCCCGGCCCAAACAGATACGAATAGCCAGTTTTGGCCACTTCTAGGTTGTCAATTTTCTGAGACTAAATGCTTCTCTGAATTTTTAAGGCCCTCGGTACTTCTAATTCGGTTTTGTTTTTACTTTCCTTAGCTCTACTGAAAAGATTATGTAAGTCGCTGAACAAAAAGATGCTTCTTATGTTTCAAAGGCTTCCGAGTTTAAAAAAAGCTAATTAGGAAAATAATCTGTACATCTGTGAACACAATGTGACAATTGCTGAACCAAATCCACTCAAATTTGATATTATTTAGAGTTATTATAGTTATAGCTATTATGGAATTAGAGGCTAAACTTTGTTTGATGTAGCAACCCTTACCATGAAAAATGATATAGGTTCTGGCCTTAAGTAGAGCTGTGCTAGCAATATGATTGATACCAAACAAAGTAGTGCATAAACTGGCGACATAAGTAGCTACATTATTCTCACCGATGAAAGAGGCAGTGGTGAAGGAGGTAACCTGGGTAGCCATAGCCCCCGAACCCAAATAATGCTGGCTTAATCTTATTGTCTTATTACCCCATAAAATTAATACGAGAATGTGCTGACAAACAATATTATTGTGCAACGTGTGTTATTAACCCCTGCACATTTATATGCCTACCTGTGAGCTCCACCACGTGACTCCCATGTGAAATGAATAGTCACAAACTGCTTTTCCCTCAGATTTCTTAGCCCAATCGTCATAAGCTTTGAGGAGGCTTTCCCCCTTTTTTGGAAGCACGAAGTCGATAACCATCGTTGTCCCTCCAATGACTCCAGCTCTGGTCCCATAGTAAAAGTCATCTTTAGTCATCATTCCCATGAACTCGACATCTAGATGAGTGTGCGGGTCGATGCCTCCAGGGAGGACGTACATCTGTGAGGCATCTATGACTGTTGCCCCGTCTGGTATTTCGATGTTGGGCTGAACAGAGGTGATTGTGCCATCGACAATGAGAACATCAGCAATCTGCGCATCATCACTGTTGACGACAGTGCCATTTTTTATTACCACAGTTGAAGGGTGTCCCATTACTACTTAGTGCGTCACCCTGGTAACCTGTGGAACGTAAATAAAATTGAAATTTGAGTCAAAATGCACAGATAGAGAGGACGTGAAGAGCAGTACTGTACCATTAAATGCCTCCATTTGATGCATTGCACGACTTTGCTCAGCCCAGTACGAAGATTTTTACTGCTTTAGAAAGTAACCCAATATATTCATCATTCTGTTTACGTGGGCTTAATGCAATGTAACGTTCCGCAGCGAGAAACTAGAAGCGCTTGACGTGAATTTATTGCACTGGTCCTACTCGAACCACGCCTTTGATCAACGTATGGCTCATTTATGCGACCGTGAACATGGACTTTTGGGAGAGGTTCGTGTTTATCGTTATCAATTTATAAGATAATCACGTGAAAAAATATGAGGTGTGTGTAATTATAATAACTATCGTTAGCTTTGGCCAGATTTTGATCATATTAATTTTTTCTGTGTGGGTGTATAAGTGAAAAACTGGGCCAAAGTCGTTGATAATTTATGTGGCGCTTTCACTATTTTTCCACGGATGACAGTGTCGTATTATCGCTGTCATTTGGACATGTGCACACAAAAAATAAATAAAAATCTTTGGAACCGATTTGAGAGAAAAAAGAAAGTGTTTCGATCCCTACGGCAATCCTAGTTTAAAATTTATTTAGCTAATGCCCTTGTTTTGGTGTATCATGGTGCATTCTATCTATGAATTTTGAGCAGATTTGGTCAACCATTCTCTCTAGAACTTGTTCATTAACAGCGTATTCTCAGACTCAGAAGCCCATGAAAGATGAAGATCTGAAGTAAAGCCAATTTTTTCAACCGATTACTAAGTGTCCCTGGGCTAAGGACAGCAAGAATAAAAACATCTTTACCACCCTTCTCCGCTCTGATAATCCACCAGTTTCACCAGTACTATAGCTCTTTTTACTTTCCTCTGTACCGCGAAGTAAGAAGAAAAGTTATTTAATCGCCAGAAAGATAATTTGGATTTTCTTCAGATCACCAAGGGCTTCTTAGTCAAAAAACACCATTCTAGACATAGTCTGTGTCTATGAACGCGATTGAGAGTGAACGGCTGCAGATCGATAAGGGCCTGCAAAATAAGGATATGAACAAAATTGGTTCAAAATTAACCATACAATAGTAACCAAAATACTAAATTGTTTTCACCAAAAACGGCTCTAATGAATTTGATTAAATGTTTTGTATAGGCAACCCAAAATGACATACAAATTCTATAAAATTATCTAGTGTGACAAAACGACAAGAGCGGCACAATAAATTACCAAACTTTTAGATGAAATGCTATTTTAGGGCGTTTTTTCCTTATAAACTCCGCTCTTCAAAAAAAATTGACGATTCGAATAAACTAACCGATACGACGACAATTTATTAGCGCAATTATTGGGAGTAACCTCCAAAACTTCCTGAATTTAAATCACTGCCGTTCCACTTATTAACATTTCGTACAGTTTTAGCCGATCATTCCCGAACGGTTAACCCGAGCTCGGAATGATTTGTCTTCATGTTAAGGGTATCCCACCCTCTGCACTGATTACTCAATAATTGTCATGAAATTACTTTACTTGGAACTGACTTAATTCCGGAGCTTATAGCGCTACCAGTTTCTACGTAAAACGCTGTCCTCAAATTACCACCACGTCATTCTGGGGCATTAACGTCCAACTTCCTTCTCCTATTGGGTCATCAACCCAACTGTTCAATTGTTGTCATCAACTGTTGAAGTTGTTTATTCAGCTTATTGAGAACGGCCTCTTTCGACCTAGTTTTACACCACTCGACTGTTTCACCCTGGGCTTCCCCTACGCACGGAAAACAGCCAGATGTAATTTATTTTACGTACTTCCACGAAAATCACACGGGCATTTTCAATGAATTTCGCCATTTTTGACTTGAGTATGTTACGTTGCTTAGAAGGGGCTCTTAACTTCTTTTCCAAAATTTGTTGAAAATACCCTGCCTCTGGGTAAACCTCCACTTAATTCTATGAATTTGTGTGGAGAATACCAAAAAAAAACCAATCGAATGTTTTGCGGTAACTAGCAGATATAGCTAAATCAATGAGCTGACGAGAGGTGTGAAAAGAAAAAGAGACTTACCGCCGGAATGGCAACGAAAGGACTGATGCAATGACTGATGGTGACGTGACGGCGCCTCCCTCCTCGTTCAGAGCACCCTCCTACTCACGCAGTGTTTTCAACAACTCACACATTTATACTCGCCGAAGAGAAGCTAAAACCCACCTTTGGTTGTAGAGCAGATATAAACAGGAAGAGTTGTTTCTGATTGACGGTTATTCTAAGGTGATTTCTTCAATGGACTGTCAGTGGAAGAGGACTATTCACCTTCCTCTCATGGGTTTCCCTTGATAGCGCAGTAATTACCCTTACTACTATAGTGCTTGTCACGTAAAAAACTCTGAACTCACTGAAGAAGCTCCACATTGTATGTCAGCCCAAAGGAAATTGGATTGGCTTCACAATAAACTACTTCTTTAGCGCTTCAGAACGTTTACCTTACTAATTAACCATATAAGACAAGTACGTCGATGAACTGTACTACTTTCTTCCCCAAATAAACTATCGTGACTGTCAATGTACATATGTGTTACATGTAAGAGAACACCCAGAATAGCCCCCCTCAACTTTTCAGCTCAGAGACTCGCAAAGTAGGTTGCAATGTTGGAAAAATGATACCTTAGACATCTGTGCCCTGTAAAAATATCAGGCATCATCCCGCCCTCTCCACGCTGAAGGTAAACCTCAGCCTTGCGTTGACACTCCCCATCTTAATTCTTGAATGTTCCTTTCCACACCCGCAAAAAGCAACCATTTGTTAGCTCTACAAATAGATAGAAACGTTAAGTTATGAAATGGGCTGAAAAAATATTTTGAGTTTTCTCCGGACCCTCACCGACGGCTTCTGAATCAGAAAAACACCATACGAGAAAATAGTCGGTGTGTATAAACGCTATTGACAGAAAACGACTGAACCACATCGGTCCAAGTTGATATTTATGCTGCAGATCACCCCATGATCTTAAGATAATCGGGTGGAACGTCTTTTTACTTTCCTTGGCTCTACGAAGTAGAAAGGAAAGTTATGTAATCGGTGAAAAAAAAATTTGGGTTTTCTTCAGATCTTTACGTTTCAGACCCTCCTGAGTCCGAAAAACGCTATTTGGGAAAATGGTCTGTGTGTCACTAAAGTGTGTCTGTGAACGATTTTTAAAGAAAACGACCGTATCAAATCAGCTCAAACTTCATATTTCGCCCGCTGGTCACAATGGGACGCCAAAATAAGGGTATGAGCAAAATCCACCGAAAGTTAACTATAGTTATCATAGTGATCAAAACACCAAATATTTTTTTTTCTCAAAAACGGCTCTAACGATTTTTTTAACTATCTTTTTTGTGTTATTTTTCACTCTATATATCGAGTATTGTAAACGGGAACCTTCTCCAAAAATACACGATCTATCAAGCGCATATGAGTATATATGTGCAAAAAACAGAGTTGGTTAGTGCGATAAAAATTTCTGAAGAAATGTGATGCTGAGGAAAGCTGTGTGTTGCGTGGCACCAGATATTATAGCGTGGAGTTCGATACAAACCCCCTATCAATGTGTCCATTGCGTCAAGTATAACAAGAAAATGTCCAATTCCAAGTGAACATTTTGCGCCATTTCCTACAATGAAAGCTGTGCACTAAGCGAGTGGGAAATTAGTACGCGAATTAACATTTTATTCTAGCAGCATTTTATGCGTTTTTAGTCAAGTCTTGACAGAAACGCTGCCAAATTAGTTTATAATTTGCTACTTCGCTTCTTTCAAGAAGAGTTATCTGGGGTATATTTCTTCTACTCGTAAAAACGTCCTATTGTCACAATTTTTTGTTCTCCCGTCGTGTAGAAGGGAATTGAACTTTCTGGCCCTTCACGTCTCTCAAATTATGTGATTAATTTACGACGATTTTTAGGCTTTAGTCTGCTGTTTATTTCCCCAACTTTCAAAACTGTAAAGATTGAGGTTAATTTAGTTGAGAACTTACCTGTTGCCCTCAGGAGCAGACGTTTGACGGTATTGCCTCTATTTGAGTGAAGCTTATCTATAAGGTTCACGATTACAAATAACCTTACGGTGAGCTCTCGACAGATAACAGCCCTTCCAACATTCTAAAAACGAACACCGATTTTCGTTCTAAGTGCAGTTAGATTGGCGATTTCAACAAATTCTTCGTTTTAGAATCGATACTCGTGCATCAAAGTGGCGTAGAGAGGGGACCGTTACTCATCCTTATCATTGTGTAATCTTAATTCAAACAGGAATTTTTGAGTGTGTCAATTATTAGCTCTGTTATGAAGAAAGTAATCTCGTTCAATCACCCTCACAGTATAATATGAGACCCGAAGAACTTTTCGAAGACACCGACTGTACCAATATGGACTTTGCGTTGATCGTATGATCTTAACAAAATGTAGGCTGATGATTCGCTATAGTGATTCCGAATGACTAAACAACTACTAATTCTCTCATACAGAAAGGATTCGCTATGCTAATTTTCTATCGCGTGTCTGAATAAAACAGCATTGAAATCAACGGAGCAACCTGGAAACATGAACTTTTGCGTAGCTGTAAGGGAGGAGCACTAATAGACGAAGGGCTTCAGATAGTCAAGATCAGTTACACTTGGGTTTCTGAAAGTACTTGTTTTTGCAAAGCCTGAGTTATGAGAAAAACTCTGACACGCGATTGCTCAAGTTTCCATTGTTTCAGTGACAAACTTATTCTCACGGGCAATTTCTGACGTACCACTGTACGTAGTTAAATTGTAAAGCCGTGTCAAAGCAGTTATTTCTGAAGTTTTTTCGTTTGTTCATCATTCGTATTGCAGCATACCGACCGTCTTGTTTTATTTCGTGTCATTTCCCGATTCCGATTCAATCGATTGTATGTTATTTGCAAAAATGCTTCACCGGCAAAGTGCTGCAAACGTTTTTCTCTCCAAACTCATGGAACCGTACGAATCGTTAGCGTTAGCAGGATTTATCTGGTAGGGTAGTAATTAATAGTTTTAACACAGCATGACGCGGTTACAAGCTCGCCTTTTTTCTCTCACATGGGATCTATGTGTAAACGCTGCCCAGTTTTTTAGTACGTTTTTAAATATAATTGTTTGCTCAATCATCAGTCTTTTCTCATCGTTTTACAACCTACCTTCCAAAAATTAATGGTTTGTAACGAAATTCTGGTTCTTTTTACTTTCCTTGGCTCTACGAAGTAGAAAGGAAAGTTATGTAATCGACTGGAAAAAAAAATTTGAGCTTTCTTCAGATCTTTACGTTTCAGACCCTCCTGAGTCCGAAAAACACTATTTGGGAAAATGGTCTGTGATCAATACACCAAATATTTTTTTTCTCAAAAACGGCTCTAACGATTTTGATTAAATTTTGTATATTGATATCTTTTGATAAGGCAATTATACCGTAAAATTCCCATTTGTAGGAAAATGACGAGAGCAGCACAATAAATTATCAAAATTTTCGTCGAAAAGCGTTTTTAGCGCGGTTTTTTTCTTATAAACTCCGCTGGAATGTTGGTAGAATGTTAAAGAAAATTGGTATTGTAGTCCAATTCAATACCCAGAGGGTGAGGTGTTTAAAACCGCTCATGAGATACATGGGGCTCACTCCAGAAATTCCTGAATTTCAACTACCGCCGTTTCGCTTACTACCAGTTCTAACAGTTATTACCCAATAACTCTGCAAAAGTAATTACTATCCTTTTTCAACAAATTCGTGTTTACAGGCTCATTAATTATCTGTTATTGCTCAATAATGGTCCAGGAATGAGTACGAGCAGCACAATAAATTCCAGAACATTAGGCGCTACCGCTTCCTGCTGCTGTGAAGTGTTGTTTGACCAATTCCAAAGGAACTGAGTGATAAATGAATCGATTAAATAGAATTAGCCATTTACAAAGTGAATTGAAGTAGAGCTAAGGAAAGTTGTGTGTTGCAACGCACCAGATATTTTTAATTGGTACCGATAGGTAAATATACTTAGAAACGCAATAGTTGATGTTTGGGTTTGTCATATGAGATTAATACGAATAACTGAGTCGTACAATATTCTCTATTCTTTAAAAGTAATTTGTCACTAGCGCTGCACAGGTATAACTTGAATAAGGTTACACCAGAGCTTCTTCAAATTTACGAATAGGGCTTTTAAAAATAATGAGTAGAATAACACGTGGAATAAGCCGAATAAAGCAACAGTGTCAGCTAAATCCCGGCAAATATTAATTCGTGAATAGTGTAACTGTGGTAAGATTTTGAATAATGCAGAACTAGGCTCTTTCGATCAGAGTTGCAAAAAAAGGAATTCCAGCACTTTACTAGAAATTTGTCAGTTGTGCAAATAAACCCGATTGAATCGGAAATCACACGAAATGAAACACAGACGTCGGGCAAGGCGGATCGCACATTTCGGGGTCACTGCTGATGTAGCATTCGTTTTTTAGGAAATTCTAGTAAAGCAAACTATAACGAAATAATGATGTAAAAAAGTTATTCAATTTTTAATAGCAGGGGACCCAGTTGAAGTAACAGAAAAGAAAACGTTGCAAATTATTACACAACAGCTTATTCTCTTCTTGCATAGTCTCACACCTTCGAGACTCATCTCATTCAATTCAGCATCGAAAAATACCTGTAAACTATATGATAAATGACCAGCCTGCCACGGAACAAGAAAATTGACAAATTCTAGGCGTCTGTAGGCAATTGGCGCGACATGACGAGTCGGGCTGACAGGATGATGCAGTGAGACGGTCCGTGGGAAATGAGAGCAGTGAGAGTTTTCGATACTGTGATTTCACTGTTAGATCTAGCCGCAGTCGTACCAATAAAACAAAAAAGTTCGGTTTTCCGGAGATCTTTACGTATTGAGGATGTAAACCTTAGCAATTAACGCGATTGCGTAGCTGGCAGGCATTACTAGATACCAAATTGGGTTTGTGTGGGAAATGACGAATTTTTTCGGCCCAGGCAGACATTGCAGATTCGGAATCCTGATCCTTGAAACGAGATGACAAATTTTGATCGCTCGAGTGGTGGTGGTGGGGGGGGAGCGTAAAAACCGATCCTGGCCCAAAACGTCAGTGTATTATTCAGAATTAACAATAAACCAAAATTGTGGTGAATCAGATAATATTATTTTGTTAAGAACGCTTCCCTGCCTTGTCTTTCCTGTTTGATAGCTCGGTTGTATTACCATTATACCAACAACAATATATCAACTCAAACGTTATGAGGTGATGCATTCCATATTCTGACCGTCTGATTCCTTAAGGAAAAATTGTAGCAGTTAGTATGATTCAATTCGATTTTAAAATATGGTGGAAAGTGCGAGTCGGGGAACGGTAGAAAGTAGCAGCTCTCGACGAGTTATCGCAAACCCTTCTGCTGTGAAATGTACTCGTGAATCCTATGGTCTAGACCACAACGCTTTTCCGTCCAATTGTTTTTCAATTTTTATCGTGACCTCTCTTATATCAAATTTGAGCTGATTTAGATTAAACTTGCCTCTGCACGTCATGTTCATGGTTGGTTACTTGTCTACTTTTCTTTCTACTTGAACTGCCACGGGACATTAGAAAAAATATGTGGTGCGTTGCAACACACAACTTTCCTTAGCTCTACATCAATTCACTTTCTGTATGGCGTTGTGCACTTAATCAATTCATTTACCACTCAGTTCATTTGAACTTGGTCAAACAACACTTCACAACAGCAGGTAGCAGTAGCGCTTACGGTTCCAGATTTTATTGTGCTATTCGTACTCATCGCAACACCATTATTGAGCAATTGGTACACAGATAATTAATGAGGCTGTAAACACAAATTTTTTTGAGAAGGATAGTAATTACTTTTGCAGAGTTATTGGGTAAAAAGTTAAGAACTGGTAATAAGCGAAACGGCAAAAGTTGAAATTCAGGAATTTCGGGAGTGAGCCCCATGTATCTCATGAGCGTTTTTAAACACTCAATCTATAGGTATTGGATCGGACTACAATACTGATTTATTTTAACATTCTACAGAAATTCCAGCGGAGTTTATAAGAAAAAAACTGCGCTTAAAAAGCTTTTCGTAGAAAATTTCGATAATTTATTGTGCTGCTCTCGTCATTTTCCCACGAATGGGTATTTTATGGTATAGTTGCCATATTTGGAGCTACCAATATAAAAAATTTAATCAACATCGTTAGAGCTGTTTTTGAGAAAAAAATATTTGGTGTTTTGATCACTATGATAACTATAGTTAAATTTCGGTGGATTTTGTTCATACCCTTATTTTGGCGTCCCATAGTGACTTCCGGGCTAGATATCAAGTTTGAGCTGATTTGGTTCGGTGGTTTTCTCTAAAAATCGTTCACAGACACACATACACACAGACCATTTTCCCAAATAGTGTTTTTCGGACTCAGGGGGTCTGAAACGTAAAGATCTGAAGAGAACTCAAAATTTTTTTTCAGCCGATTACATAACTTTCCTTTCTACTTCGTAGAGCAAGGAAAGTAAAAAACGACAAAGGATGGAACTAGGAAATTAGCCCACAACAACAACTGACCAAATGTGTATTTCACGTAATTGTAACCAAAACCAGCCCAAAAGCATTTGGCGATAATTCACGATACATCGAAGATGGTTGGAAATTCGATTACGCGCCTCGGTTTTTGGAGTGGTTCGTATTTACTGTCTTGATTATAAGGAGAACACTGAAAAAAAATGTTAGTCTGAATTCCGGAATTTCTGACGTTGCTCTTGATTATCTTACAACACTATTAAACCCCATATTATATCGTTTGAAACCATCCATACAATTAATTTTTTTCAAATGTTAGTGCTTTTCTTGAGACAATAAAAAAGTTTGGCGTTTTGATCACTATGATATCCGTAGTTAATATACACATTGTCCATTTTCACCAATTACGTCTTTTGGACAGAGAAGAGTTCACCACGTAAAGATGTGGGAAGAACTCAGTTTTTTAGCCGATTACGTAGTTGTAGCGCTAAGGGAAGTAATAGAAGCAAGATAGACTCCATTACTGAGAGCTGATTCATCGAGAATAGTCCAGATATCGATAACTTTGAATCGATAGTGCAAAATCCGGAATTCCCATCCTATTTGCAACCTTCTATTTACGATCGTTGTTATTTCTGTTGTGTAGATGGTTTGAGACTCGTAGATCCCCGAAGAATTGGAAATGTGGCGTGAAATTATTATTATAGGGTTTACGGCCCTGACAACTTTGTTCTTCGCCAGTAATTGGTATATTGCTTACTGTGCTTATGAGTCCATTAGCATTAACTAGTTGAAGGCATGGTGTTGGTTTTGTGAAAGTCGTTATACCCCTATGTAGTATATTGAGTTAGTAACTAACACCGTGTCCGGATCGTGGCGTCAGAAGGAGTAGATGAGAGATACGAGATCGTGGTGACAGTTGAAACTGTAAATGTAAACGAAGTCCGTGTAATTCAACCCGAACTTCAAGGGTTAGTTAAATGCAGTGTCACCAGGAGGCACTCACTTTTGTTTTTAAGCGCCCGAATGTGATGTGGTGGTGGAGTTATAGCTTCTAAAAAGAAATGGGAGGATGCCACTAGTAGATGAGGCTTTGCTCCGGACACTGCAGTTTTATTTGGTTTACCAACTATACCTATTGTACCCGCTGTACGGTTCATCATCTTTGGACCCTCCCATTTCTTGATGAGGTCACCATCCAGTTAATTTCTTAGAAAGGGAAAGCTGTGTTGGAGGGTAGAAAAATAGAGGTTTCTCGATCAGCCTCCTGCTGTGGATCCCAAAGCAGGCGTTACGAGAAGGCATTGCTGGTTAGTTGTACTGGCTGCTATTCTGCCCCCTTTCTGTATGAAGCTCAATGGCATTTTGGGCAGGATATGCGAGTAAATAATGTATCTAGTCTCAGTAAAAATTACTTTTCAATTTTCATTTCTAACTTGTTTTCTTGTCAATTGGCTTTATTCAATAAAGTTAACTCTTCACTTACCCTGTTAAAGGTCACAAGAGAGTCCACATCAGCAACGTCCTTCTCAGCAACGTCCTTCTCAGTCTTCCACTAATCAAACGAGGAAGAAGAAAACGAAACGAGGATCTAACAGTGAGTATTGAATGTTGCATGAAGTTAATTGGAATGCGTAAGCTGCATTTCACGTGTATTCTAAGAGAAAATCGCTCTTCATGTAGCCATATGGGTTCACAGATAGCACTATATCTTCTTTTGACACGTTTCTACTTACATCTTCATCCAAGGAATAGCCATCAAAAACGTTATACGGCACAAAATGTAGGTATATTATGCTAGAATGCACTCTCTCTCTTCCCCCCCCCCCTTCGCTTCGATGGCTCATACTTTTGAAGTGGCGTCTTCGCAAAACAAAACACTGCAAATTGTTACACAGCTGTTTATTATTCTCACGCTCAGCTCAACGTATCCTCACACTTCCAAGACCCACCCCGTTCGACTCAGCGTCTAAAAAAATCTGATGAGTGGCAACACACAACTTTCCACAACCCCCGTAAATTCAACGACTAGCGGACCCTATATATTAGGGCGCTGTATCTTCGTTCAACGCATTTCGACCGAGACATTTGTGGAGAGCAATATGTAGGTGCTAGTGTGTTGGGAATACCCCGCAAGTTTGATCGAAATCGTTAGGGTTCTGCGTGACTACTTATCTTCGTTCAACGCATTTCTACGGAAACATCTATAGGGAAAACGCAACCCCCGAAGTTGAACTGAATTGAATTACTCCGAGAACAGCGAATGAACGCAGAATTAATTAGGAGGGAAGGGAAATATGAAATGCAAGTTCAACGATTTACTCAGCTGAGTGGTTCTTGAAAGAACAAGAAACGTCTTCAAGTAATTAATGTCCCAGACAACGAACGGCTCTCGGATATTATTCTCGTTCTTATAACGCAGAACTCGTTCAACTGTCTTCAAATTTTGAGAGGGGGGGGGGGTGTAAACTAATTTTCCTTGCCAAAAACATAGTCGGGTTATTCAGAATAACACCAAAATAGATTTGATTTGTTGGTAGTCATCAAAATCACTGAATGCATGTTCCAAAGAAAGTTGTCTGATGCGTCACACTTGATGTTTTCTTCTGTGTTTCTAGGTGCCAGTGCCACGCTAAGGGAAACGCTAAATTACAAACTAATATCAGACTCCGCCACCTGCAACATTTGCATGGATTTACTGGAGAGGAAGAACCCTATCTTCACGTGCTCTCAGTGCCTGAATATATTTCATCTTCAATGCGTCCAGACATGGGCTCGCTACGAACTGCAAAATCGATGTAAGATGGAAGGAAAAATAAGGAAATGGGGCTAGAAAATTGTAATTTCGTCTAGATCTGTTGCTACTTACTTTACTTTTGCTACGTTTCAATGTCAGTTTGCAACCTTTTCCTCTGCATTCCAACCCAAGGGAGAAATCTGCATTGCGACCATCGATATTTTCCATTTTTGCTACCCTAAAGGTTAGGAACGTATTGTAATCGGACCCATAAAAAGTTGACTGCTTCAGATCTCTACATAAGCATTCCTGAATGTAAAAACCTAGTTCAGTTTCATGGTCTGCAGCTTAATCTGGGGGAAAGTGGCTGGACTGATTGAAGAACAGGTTCTTTGTACTTTCCTTGGCTCTTAGAAAGGAAATTTACGTAATCGATTTTTTTTTTTTTAGTTCTGTTCAGGTCTTTACGTTTCAGATCCTACTGAGTCCGAAAACCACTATATGGTAAAATGGTCTGTGTGTGTGTGTGTCTGTGAACGCGATTGAGAAAAAACTGCTGAACCCTCTGCAAGGGAGGATTCCCACGACGCACGCACATACGGATCACAGTTTTTTAGATTCAGTTGGCGCCAAAACGTAAAGGTTTGAAGAGAACCCAATTCGTTTTTTGCAGGATTGCTATACTTTCCAGTACTAGCAACATTTATGAGGAAGAGACTGTTCTGTAATATATTATTTTCGAACGTTTAATGATTTATTGCGATGTTCTGTTCATTTTCCCACAAATAAGGATTTGTTAGTTCCGTCGTTTAGAAGCAAAGTTAGGTGTTTTGGTTAGTATAGTTAGTTTTTGGCACATTTTTCTTGTACCGTTATTTTGGCGTCCCATAGCGACCTGCTAGCTGATATAAACTTGAAGCTGGATTGGTAGAGCCGTTTTCTCTATTTCACGTTTATTGACCCACAAACCATTTTATAAAAAAGTGTTTTTTGGACTCAGAAGAGAAAGCCGATTCGTAACTTAAATCCTAATCACTGATTGTGGCACATGTTCTGTTCAAGAAGATGGCGCCGAAATCTTACTCACTTTTCATCTGCGTGTGGGATTTAGCCCAAGTTTTGCTTAGCCCCTAGATGGACTTACATTATGTTCGAATTCTTTTCCAGGTCGGTGGGCGTGCAGTAACTGCAGAAAATATGAGTATGACATCCCCGTAAAATATCTCTGCCTGTGTGGGCAAACTGAAAATCCTCCTATTGTACGTAAAGTTATTTCTATTTTCATTTTATGACAGCGATAATATGTGCCAAGGAGAAGCTCACTGATTCTAGCAACAGATTATTATGACTTATGAGAAGTGAAGTAAAAGAGAGCTAGGCTTCAAATTCGTCATTTTTTATATATATTTTTTTAATCTTTATTTTGGTTTATTGTTCATTAGGAACATTTTTTACAACCTCCCTCAAAATTTGATACCAGGAGCTCAAATCTTCAATGTCTATCCGCTGTCCAGGGCATATCTTGCCTGTGCTGTGGTATTAAAAAATCCGCTCTATCGCACGAAAATCCCACTTGGTATCTATATTTGCCCGCTTACTCGATAATCCAATCCGACGAAACCCACGGGCGTTTGTGGGCAAAGGTGGTTGAACAAAAACTAAATTTTGGCAGTATTACGTCAGTTTGGTATCGTTTCGTAGGTTTTTTGTAATTCCGAATTAAATAAACGGTGTAGGACTGTCTAGATGAATAACAGTGAAATCATAGTAAATATGGGCGAATTCTATTACTTGAAACTCGTAGGCAACACAGCGAAAGTTATTGTATATCTACCGTCCCTCTCACTCCAACCACTCCATTCGACTCGTCGCGTCGTGCCAATTGCCTAGAGTCGCATAGAAATCTCGTTATTCCGCTGTTGTTAGTTCATGTATCGTATCGTGCAGTAGTGTTTTTCTAATGGGATGGGTTCTTAGAGGTGCTCTATAAACGTTGCCATTTGCATATGAATTGACGTTTCTTCGATGGTTGATATAGCTGTGTTATTATATTTTTCGACCTAGTATTGAATAGAATAGGTCTCAATCATTATGTGCAAGAGAATAATAAACTTTTGTGTAATAATTGACAGCGTTTTGTGATATGGTTTGTACACACGGAAGGGTGCTAATAAGAATACCTCATTCCCATGCAGTTTCCCTACGAGTCATAAGAATATAATAATTTACATAGTTATTGATTCAAAAATTGCTGTTTTCAGAGTTAGAATCCTCGGTTTTTGTCAAACAACTGTTCAAAATGCGTTGGTCAAATGATTCCTCAACAACAGATAACGTGTATCGCTCAAGCCCTTAACATCAATCGAACCTTAATTGATGTTTTTATATTTATTATTTCAAAGAAAAATATTCCAATCAGAATTTATAATACCAGGGCTCGAATAGCTAAAATTACCAAATTCAGATAATCATTCATTCGAAATAATAGAAAAAAGGCCGTTTATTTAGACCAGAGTTCCCCAAACTTTTTTGTGTCGTAGACCCCTAGGGGTCGATATAGACCACTTTGGGAATCACTGCTTTAGACCCTCGTGCATTCAGCGAGACTAATCGTTCTGGCCATTAATCTAACTCATTTTTCACTCAGTTTATGTGAACTCGATACTCCTCAACTTTGAATCCTATATCGATAGTGGTAGCGCTTAATGTTCAGGACATCATTGATCCCAACTCACCACCACTACTTTTTTTTGTAGAAGGCTATTTTGGCGTTATTGAGCAAAAACTATGAGCGATTGTAGTAAGTGAAATGGTGGTCATTTGAATTCCGGGATTTCTTTGGTTGCTGATGATTACCTTAAGAAGGTTGTTAAACTCTCACTGTATATGCAGTTTATCGAGGTGATAAACTCGAGTTTTCTAATTAATACAATGAAGTACGAGAGTGTTTAAATAAGTTTGTAAAGGGTTTGAAGGGAACCCACTAGTTATTTTATTTCCTGAATTTCCAAGACCAAATGACCAGCTTTCAGTTTTAAAATAGAATGAAATATTTAAATAGTATTTAAGCAGTAGCAGTACAGGTTTTAATAAATTTATAACTCGTATATATTGATCTATGTCACACAATGTATCAGTTAATTAGATAATTTTCGACCTTTCAGGTTGAACACCGTGTGCCTCACTCATGTGGAAAGCTTTGTGATGGATGCTCTTCGCCATGTCACCCTGGAGTATGTTATGCGTAAAACGACAGGTACGTTCTTATCGAGGAACTTTCACTACGAGTCTGACTGCCTTCCTGTCATGTTCTTGAAACTAATTTACGACTTAGGCTCTCCCAATGTCGTCAGCAGTGCAGAAAACCGTGTAGTTGGTTCGTCCTTACCACTTTTTATGCCGATTTGAAGTTAACTCTCAAGGAATGTGTCGCATCCTTGCTGGCACTGTGAAACAGTGCCGGCTTCGTCTCGTGTTTTTTTTCCACTTTGAACGTTTGTGAGAAAACTAACCTGGGCTGATGGAAACATTTGAGGGTGATCAAGGGTTGCGTTATTTGCTCCATTCTGCAAGCGAGCGGTAAAAGGAGGACCTGGTGAGAGTACAGGGATGCCCTCCATGTGGTATTTATTTAATGTGGAATTTCTCAATACTTGGCCATTGCTACAAAGTTAATTCAGTTCGTAAGGAACCTAAATAAGAGGAAAGGCGTCATTGTGACGTACTCTCATACATTTAGTGCCTCCTGACAAGCTGTCTATCTTTATTGATACGTCTTAGGAGCCTCCACACCACAGAGTAATCAGCCAAGGCCTGTTGGCTTACTGTTTCAAAAGTTTTAGCAATGTCCTGGGAAACCATATGAGAGAGAGGTCCTCTCCTGTCCAAAATGCCCTCTGGACTTTGCCAATGACACCTGATACCTGAAGTCTAGATGTCAGCACTTTTTGGAAGTGCTGGTAGACCACAGATGACACTGAACCCATCACCGCTTTACTTGGGGGCAATATCAGTTTGGATATGCGAGAATCCAGCAGAAAAGTTTTCCCACGTAGAGAAGTACGTTGAGAACTAGCAGCTTATCACATTCAACCCGAAGGGCCGCTGAGTGGCACTAGATATTTGTGCGGTGACAGCAGTTGGGTAGTGGGGCAATAATTGTCGAAAAGTTACTGCTAAAACATACAACCCCCTCACGACTCCTTGGGCTCTTGAATTCACTTTCACTTCATTACAAATGACGTTGTGTCTTGTAGTAGTTTTATAAATGGTTATTGTGTATTTACTTTCCTTTACTGTGGTGCTTACAATAAATAAAGGAAACCCGGCGGATCTACCTAGCAATTCATTGCATTTTTATATTGTTTCAGTGATAAGACTGGTGGGGGATGGAACCTGACCTGGACGTCGTCAGACTGTTCTAATCCGATCTTAGCGTAAAAAAAATTGACAAAAAATAAGAGAATGTGTCTTCTAAGAAATGCTTACTATCAGCGTGACTTGCCGTTTTCCCAATAACTGATTACGTCTATTTTTTTTAAATTAATGCTCTTATTACGGATGTAATTGTTTGTTTTTAAAGTGTATTGTGTGCGAGTTGATAGAGAGGGCTGGATAGCTGTGGGGCCGAATTGTTGAACACAACGAATTTCTGCAGCGTCTCATTGAACAGGGTTTTCATTGGCTCTAGACTTAATGGTCTGGAAAGGACTTTGCACCGCGAAGATTTTCAGCCCTTGTTGCTCACTACGGGTCTCTGTTGACTCCTTTTGAAGCCCAAAAATATTTAAAAACTATAAATAATATCAATGTCCTTAGAAACTAGTAAGTAATGACCAATTAGAGGTTTCTTTCTAAATGCACGTCATCAGTGTTGGAATCCAAATTAGTAACTGACTGCCTTTAGTACACCTTCAGCATTCGACACCTCAACCTGATCTCGACTCACAGGTCAAAGGTTTTATAACTGGCTTGATTAATTGGCTCCAAACCTGGCCCTGCCCAGGACGAGGCTAAAACCCCTGGTTGACTGATTGAAACATAAAACTTTGAACTTTGCTGAATTTTGAATCTAAAAAACTTATTTTATGTACTTCTCTCAGGCTTGAGCATCAAGAACTGGTGTAGTAGAGCCCTATTTCCAACTCCAAATTGATAGGAGCTCCCAAGTGTTGCACAGCAACTACCTGTAAGTGGTTGTGGCTGTTATTCCAGCATAGATGCACGTCCCTTTGAAAGGTCTTGTCCACGGGTGTGTTGTTTGAACCTAATTTAAGCTTATAATTGTGCTGCTAGTGTAATACCGACAACCTTATGCGAATTTTCATTGGCGCTTCACAACTCGATTAGGCAGTGATAACCTTCGTGTAACTCCCGGGTCCGAAATATCAGCAACCTTCTGTAAATTCGATAATATAATAGTTGTGTCTTCGTTCAACGCAGTTGCACGGAAAACAATATGTGGCTACTAGTTATCTGATAGTACCCCGTAAGTTTATATAAATGTTCGACGGATTTCATTTTCCTAATATCTTTTCTTATACCTCTGTTGCGAGGAACAACTGCGCTGTAAGACTCACAATAGTTTTCATTTTCGTTAGCCATATGAAGTAGGAAGGAAAGTTATGAAATCGGCAGAAGAAAAAAAATGTTTTCAGTCCATCACATCCGGTGCGTGTGTGATCACAATAGGCGAGATTTTTCAATTTTCGAAATAAAATTGGGGTATTTCGCGCCTTCGCTGGTATTCTAAAGGTGACCTGTCTAAACAAAGCCAGTTAAAGTCTAGCGTTACCAAAATGTGCCTAAACTGCGAATATCGTCAATGTTGAGTTTTCGAAATGTTGAGAGTCGCCCGAAGAATCTCGCCTTTATCTGTAGCCCATTGCTCCAAATGTGGTATTAGTCTTAACTTTGTTCGTTCTCATTTTGTGAAAATAAATGGTTTCGTATGTTTTGAGTTTTGATTTAATTCTGAAGTTCCAGCGCCCCAGCAGATGAGTGGCTGAAGCATCCTATACTAACGAAGTTGTAGTGGAGATGCAGGACTGGGGCTATTGAATCTATGTAATGGGCTTAAGAAGGTTTTTGTTCTCCTATTGTTTCAAAGGTTTCTGAACCATAAAAAACGCCATTTTATTAAAAGTTCTTTAAACGAGATTGAGGGAGAACGGCTGAACTTAATTAGCGCAAACTAGAGCGTATCAATGTCATTTGCTAGTTCGAATGTAATGTGTTCGGTAAACACTCAGTTTGAACTCTTACGTTTCCTGGCAAGTATAGCTACGAGTGTCGTGGATACGATGAGGGAGAGAAGAAGCGTCAATCCGAATGGAAATGGCCCTGGCAAGAATATTCAACTCCAGCTGTGCAAGGAACTGCACCCAAGGTTGAATCTAAAGGCCCCAACAGACTCATGTAGTAGCATGTGGAGAGGT
This sequence comes from Pachypeltis micranthus, assembly GCA_020466155.1. Classification (NCBI taxonomy): domain Eukaryota; kingdom Metazoa; phylum Arthropoda; class Insecta; order Hemiptera; family Miridae; genus Pachypeltis; species Pachypeltis micranthus. The sequence goes on along the minus strand of CM035770.1, from coordinate 46,913,880 downwards.
TCTCAGGCCATTCCTGTTCGTCCTCGCCTCACTGTGACTTGGCAACAGCGAGGTAGGGGTTCCTCGTTCATGATTTAACAACAAAACTTTATTATATAAACCCCCAGTATCATACATCCCAAATGAACAAAAGTTACAACCCATTGGTTGTCTTAACCAGAGGATGAGATCACTCCATCATGTCGTCTAATGCCACTATTGTAGACAGTCCTGTGGTCGCTTTCTCCTGAGTCTGACGAGGTTCGGTGTAAGGGACGGATTTTGTGGGATAGAGGCAACAAGGGGGTTGCTGTGATCCACCATGGACGCGTGCATCTTTTTATAATGGTCCCTTATTGTTATGTCCACCATAAGGATGTCCAGGTTGGTGTGGAGAGTGGAGTTCCGTATGAACCATTCAGCTCCCGTTATCAGGCGTAATACTTCGTTCTGGGTCACTTGGATTTTATTTATGCAGGTCCTTGCAGTTGAACCCAAGATTTTGCATGAATAGAGCCATATTGGTCGGATTAATATCAGGTATGGCATTCCTTTTGTGTTCAATGAGAGTGGCGAACGATGGCCTAGCAGGTGCTTTAGTCGATAAATCCTTGTCCGTATTTTGCTAACCAAGTTCTTTACATGGGATTCCAAGTAAGCTTTGGGTCCATAACAATGCCCAAGTATCTGTTAGTTATGGTTTCAGGGATCTGCTCTCCCTTGAAGGTGATGTTAGGAGGCCTGAAGTGACGCAGCGTGTAGAGTTGTGGACGATTTTAGTGGGTTGATTTCAAATTCGCCAGTGATCGCACCAGTCAGCTGAAGCTGGCATGAGATTTTGGATCACTAGGAACAGATGCTTGAGACTAGCTCTAGGATGCGTATGTTTTCGTCTCGTATGATTTAGGTTCACTGGCATTGTGAGAGTCCAGAGGGAGCGTGACAAGATTAGCCGAAAAAAAAAGAAGACCTTGACCTTGCACACAATAATATGCATCTGGCAGAGTTAACGCAGTATTTCCCATAGCTCAATTTACTAAATGAGTGCCTCAAGTTACGAGCCTGGGTGAAATACAACCACGTGATGTTATGCTATGCTAACGTAGCAGAAGAAGAAGCAGCTCAAGAATTTTTTCACTCCATGATTATCGTTAACAGATCGCTACCTAATCAACGTTTTAACTAAAGAATTGATAAACCGGCTCTTATTCTGTAAAAAGCGAAACGGCGATAGTTGAAATTCCGATATTTGTGGAGTGACCCTATAGATATTGGATAGAACTACTACACCAACTTTAACATTTCAGCGAATTTTATACGAAAAAAATCCATTTTCGTCGAAACGTTTGGTAATTTATTCGGCTGCTCTCGTCATTTTCCCACGAATGGAAATATTACGGTATAGTTCCCTTATTGAGAGCTATCAATATACAAAATTTAATCACAATCGTTATAGCCGTTTTTGAGAAAATAAATAGTTTGGTGTTTTGATCACTATGATAACTAAAGTTAACTTTCGGTGGATCTTTCTCATACTCTTGTTTTGGCTTCCCATGGTAACCTGCGGGCTAGATATCAAGTTTGAACTGATTTGGTGCGGTCGTTTTCTCTAAAAACCGTTCACAGACCATTTTCCCAAATAGTTTGAACTCAGTAGGGTCTGAAACGTAAAGATCTGAAGAAAACTCAACTTTTTTTTTCAGCCAATTACACAACTTTCCTTTCTACTTTGTAGAGCCAAGAAAAGTAAAAAATATGTTAGTATTTTAAGATGCTGAGTAGAATGAAACAATTCTCAGAGGTGTACAACTGCGTCTAGACGAAAAATAGTGACATCATAGTGAGCCAAAGTCTACTAATTGGTAGAACTCGAAGGACAATAATAACAGCGAACGCAATCGTACTGCTAACCCCCTGCTGCGACTCGCAACATCATGCCAATTGCCTACAAGCGCCTGGAAAATAAAGTTTTCGTCGTTCTGTAGTAGTCAGATCATGTTTCGTGTGGTTTACTGATATTTTTTGACGCTGAATTTAATGGGATGAACCTCGGAGGTGTCAATCTACGTCAATCTGTGCAAAGAATAATAAACCGTTTTGTAATAATTTGCAACGTTTTTTTTAAATTACATTTATTTTCACAAAATTAGAACTAACAAAGCTAAGACTAATATACAACATTCAGAACTTAAATTCCCGATTTGGAGCAATGGGCTGTCAAATAGAGTTCAGACAAAAAACTTGATCAAATTCATTACCGTCGTTTATGAGAAAAACATCTTTTTCTTTTTTTTTTTTAAACTAAAGTAATTTTTGTGTTGATATTGGTAATGCCGCTATTTTGCGTACTGTAGGACTATAAAGATCTTGTGCAGCGCATAACACAACTTTCCTTGGCCTCACGTGAATTCGGGGATTCTCTTGGCTCTAGCAACTAATCAAATCTATTCTTCTTTGGGTTTATAACAAAGTTCAACGTGACAGAAGGAGGGCGCATGGTTCTTGAAATTATTGTGCCGCTCCTACTCGTGCCACGTCCATTATTGAGCAACCAGTTCATTGGTGATTCAAGAGGCTGCCCACAGAATTTTTGTTGTTGAGAAAGATCTCGTTTGCCGCTTTGGAATAATCGGGTAAAAACTGCGAGAAGTAAGTGAAACGGTAGTAGTTGAAATTTCGGAATTTAGGGAGTAGCTCCTATATATCGTATGAGCGTTATTAAATTCTCATCGTATATGTTCCCGATTGGACTACTGCGTCAATTCGTCTGAAGATCCTAGTAACATATTAGCATAATTTATGAGGAAACAAACAGCGCTAAAATCGATTTTCGTCGAAATGTTTGGTAATTTATTGTGTCGCTCTCGTCATTTTTCCACGAATGGGAATTTTATGGTATTGTCGTGTCATTGGGGTTATCAAAAAAAAAAAAATGTAATCAAAATCGTTAGGGCTGCAAAAATGTAGTGTATTGATCACTATGATAACTATATTTAGTTTTGGGTGGATTCAGCTCATACCTTTATTTTGGCGTCCCAGGTTAACCTGGGGGCTAAATGCTGTGAGCACTATAGCGGCCTTGGGAAACTTAATAGAACCTTCAACGACTTTGTTAGCCAAAAAATGGGGCACGTGCGGTCCCAGCTTGAGAAGTCAGTGAATTGTCATCCCACAATATTGTGAACGTCTCATGATCCTGAACTGGATTGTGGATTCTGACGTCAGCAATGAACACTACTGAATTTTCGAAATTTGATCGTATTTGCAATGTCAGTCTGCAGCGTTAGGCCAGCATGCGGAATTTCACTCAGCCCATTGGAAGTGTGTTGGGAGGAGTTCGACGCTAACACAAATTAGTCAGGTGGGTTCTCAGGGCGATGGGCAGCATGATGAGGAATGTAGTAGCTAGGTACCAATTTTAAGGGGGATAAAAACTAACCTTTATTGTCCCATCTTCACGTTGATGCCTTGTTCAGGATTAATCCTCTCTCGTTCACCTGTTTTTGTGTGTAGAAACCTTCTTACGAGTTTTTATTGTTCCAATAAACGTTATATTGGTTTATTCTTCATTCTGAATAATAACCCTATGTTTTCGGTCACGAAAAATTTTTTACAACCCCCCTTCAAAATTTGATACTTTACGTTTCAAGACATGGAGATTCCAAATTTGCAATGTCCGTCCGCCGTCCAGGCCGTTTTGTGCCTTTAACGTGGTCTAACAAATTCGTTCTTTCGCCCAAAAATCCGATTTGGTATCTAGTTGTGCCCGCCATCTCGGCAATCCGATCGGACGAAGCCCGTGGTTGTAATGGGCAAAAAACGGTTAAAAAAATTAACGAAACGCAGTACAACGCGGGAGCTACAGTGTTTCGTCGTTTGAACTCCCCTTTCGCTTCGAGCGCCCCCGTTCCAATTTCCCCGACGTTTTGGTTTTAATACGATTCAATTTTTTTAGATTCTTTCGTTTCATTCTCATTTTGGTTGTTTTCATAGATTTTTGGTTAAATTTTGATATTAGTATTTAGCGTGCATGCTTTCATATTAAATTCAGTTTTTTCTAGATATTTTCGTTTTTTTTTTGTTTATTTTAATATTACGATTCAGTTCTTTTCGACCTTCTTTGGGTTTCATTATGATATTTTTTGATGCTGAATCGAACAGGATGGGTCTCGGAGCATTAATGCTAGGTCAAGATGATTATCCGAATAATAAACCGTTGTGTAATAATTTGCAGGGTTTTTCCAAGTTCGATCAAGTAGTTTGTTTACAGTGGAAAGAACCCTTTCAAGTTCTCGATGAGGTCGAAAAACGCCATTTTCCCAAACAGTGTTTTTAGGACTTCCTTTCGACTTGATTATTGATCAACTTATTCATGTCAAATTAGCGTACCTTCTCCTTTTTGGCAGGTAAGCAGTCGATGGAATGTCTGGGCAAGTGATGTCGTCAATTATTATTGTACTCCCAAATACTTCATCGGTTATGGAATGTAATGACGGGTACCCGCACACATAGATCTACGAATGAAGCATCCACGATTCGTTAGGGAAAGCACTAATTTATCAGGAATTCGCTCGCCAACCCTTTATTAACGCGGTTGGAAATATCTAAACTTTGTATCGAAATGCAATGAAACCGATGTTATGACAGCTCAGGGGAAACTCCAGAAGCAGTAGCGGCTGGCTCGCTTTGCTATCACAGAGGCAATGAATGCTTACCCCGCTGCTGCAATGAAAGTCCTTTTGAGCATCTCATCTCTCTACATCTACGTTCAGAGAACCGGATATTTGAGAGTGGTAAGGTTTTTGCAGACAGGTAACGCTTCTACCAGGACAACTGCCAGAGTGAAAGAACTTTCAGTTGCCATTCAGCGTCAGTGTTCACTGATGGGGACGGTGGGAGGGAGGGTCGTCTTAAACTGAGGTGAGCACCCTGCAGTGGTACACTGGCGGATCTGTGATTGGCGTGGGGGGGGGGGGGACAGAATAACTACCACTACCCATCGAGCCTGAGCCCCACATGGGAAGTCACCTGAATTGTGAAGTGCACCCATTAGCATCGCTAGTCATGACTAAGACGAGCGAAAATGCTCATTGTGCCTCAATCAGCCCCACATGCATAATTGTCAATCTACTCATCAAATCTGGTTTTTACTAAATTTATATAAACGTGGTCTAAGCACAGGATTCTTCATACAAACTGGTAGTTGGGCAGCATTTATTTATGTCACGACCTTTATACGAATAATCCATTGGACAGATAACTTAAGAGACTGCCAAGACGATTTTTTTCTCGGAATTATAGACCCTTGGAACGCAAAGATCTGAAGTCTTTTTATTTTCAGCCGATATCAGGACTTTCGTTCTTACTTCGCTGAGCTAAGTAGAAGCTGGAGTTGGTGAGGCCCTTACGGTTGGTCTCTAAAGCGGACTGGGGATATGATTTTTGAGTGGCCACCAACGGGGGAGCGAACTTAAAAACGACTCCAATTCAATAAACCAACTTAGTTTCCGGACGAAAAACTGAGCGAAGTTTTGAAGTTTTTGAGTCGTAACGAACTCAAAATCTCATTTTTGACGATCAATTTGACTCATCGGAGGTCATCAAACTCCCCTCATTTCCGTCGCAAAATGGCGAACGTTCTCTCCGCTTCACATCAGTTCTCCCTTCGGCTCGTTCTGTAGCTCGTCTCTCCCTTTCGACAAACGTCACGTTCAATACGTTTTCGTCTTCGGGAGCTTCGTTTACGTTTCGTTTCTTCCGAATATCGACCGTCGTTATTTATTTATTTTTCGTTACTTTTCGCGCGACGGAATTTTTAAATTTACTTATCGTTTTAGGGTTCGGCGATCGCTCTCGTCGTTTTCGGTCGAGTTATTTACGACGGAACGTCGTTTTTGAGGATTTTTTGTTGTCGGCTCCGGCGGACCCGGCGAAGGGCGTGTGTCGTGTTTATTTCGTTGCGCCGGCCCCAAGTCTTCTCTTCTCGTCGCAGGGTCGACGGATTCGAAGGCGGTTTCGACCGTCGGAAAGTGTTTTTTAAAGAAGTGAGTGGAATATCGTGAGTTTTTATTTAGTTTCGCGTTGAAGAAAGAGGCGGATAGTTGGACGGGCCTCGTTGTGTCGCGGTTGATTGCGACGAGGTTAATTTGTCTTATTGATTCCCTCTTTTTACGTTCTATTCCGTTTTTCACGGATTTTGAGCCGATTTTTTTTTGTCGTTCGCCGACTAGACGTCGGAGACTGATTTTCGCGAACACCTCCCCTCCCCCTTTCTTCATTCTACGAAGCGATGGCCGCGAGGTCGGTTTTTACAGCGTTGCATTTTTTTTCTTCTTCTCGTACATCTCGTTTTGCATTGCTGCACTTGCATTGCGATGAGGGCGGAGGGGGCGCTGAGTTTCCCCGCGTTATTTTTAGATGTGGGATTCCAGCGCTGTGCCCCCCTTCCCTTAAAATCACGAAGTCCGCCTTTGACGAACTTCGCGCGCCGGTGGGGTGGGGGGGATCGTGTAATTACCAACTTCCGGGTTTTTTTAGTAAAAGCTATTTGTCTCGCTATGTTTTGGCCAAGTGTTTCAAATATAGTTTCGATTAACTACAAGCCGACACGAGGGTGTTTCAGTCGTTACTTTTCGTTGCGGTCGTAGGATGTATGATTATCGAGTCACGGGCTGTGATTTGTGTGGTGATGCTGGCGGGTGAGGGAGAGGGGTGGCCTTGATCCTCAAGCTGACCCTTGTCAACATGTTCTAAGCCCAACTTGTGACGAGATAAGAGTTCGTAGCACCTGGAGGTGTGTTGTCCCAGAGACAGGCTCCGGCATTGCTGTGCCCACCATCCTCCTCTTGTCCTTCTTCCCTATTAGCCAGCTCTTTGCGCTCAGTAACATTGCCTAATGAATGGTACAGGTTGGAATTAATTCTCTCTAAACTCTCAAGTCTATTGCAGCCATCAACAAACCAATCCCATAAGTGGTGTCGTAGGGTGGCGAGGGGAGGGGGTTCATTCGGTCACTCATTGACTCGTTTTTCGAGGTGTCATGAATTTTTGTTTGGTTTCTTGGGTTTCGTCTTCATCATTTGGTCACTCAGTAACAAGCGTCCACGAATCGTCGTCGTTCCTGTAAAAGGAAGGCAACTGCTGTGAGTAGCTGTTGATCATGGAAGTCCACTCAGCCTTCTTTCTCTAGGATAACCCCATATAACCCCTGAGTTTTCCAATGGAATGCCCTGCAGGAGGTCGTAGTTGACGACTGCATGCCTCCCCCAGCAAGGGATCTCCATCCATTGAGATCATCATCAGCATTCCTTGAAGCGCCTCCTCCGAAGAGCTTCCCAGATGGAGAGAACTTTACCTTTACCAATCTGGGAATATAGGTACATTATGAAAATTCGGAATACGGACACTTGCCAGTAGGCCGGGGCTGTGGCAGTGAGCAAGTGGGAGTTGGCAAAGTTCTTTCCACCCAACGTGCCAAGTACAATTCTTTCTAAGCCTCTTCACTGTACAGCTATTACTTGCCCAATAATTGAAAGATTGAGACGCATTTTTACAACTAGTATCAACTAAAATTGAACATAAATACTGCCTAGTTAATGCTCGTATTTTCCAGTGCAATTCCCACCAGCCATGAGGATACAGATCTCTTGTTATAGGGGGGGGGGGGGGTGTCAGAACACTAGACAGATTGTTGAACAATTTATATGTTAGATGCCATGGGATTCTGGTTGGCAGGGTGAATGATTGTAGGGTTTCATAACAATGTACTGGACAGCACGAGAGTCCCCCTTGAGGTGAAGTTTCGAGAATCAACAGATTAACATGATGAGCATGAGAGTGGACTGTGTATACCCTTCGATATAAAGTAGTGAAAAAGAGTTTGAGATACGAGGGCGAGTGAGTACGGACTTGGCGTGTCACAAAGGGGTCTCTGGATAGTTAGTGAACTGGGTTGTGGGGATGAGAGAGCAAGAGCTGAGTGTCAAATGTGCGTTTTGAAGTTGGGCCTGGGAAGAGCTGAGAGTTGGAATCTAAAGAAAGGTGGTAAAGTGAATATTTTGGAAACACCAAAAAGCGAAAATCCGTTGTCAGCTTCAGAAATAAACCCCATTGTCAACAAGAAAAGCTGATTGAATGCGTAGTTCAGTTTTTTTTTTGTAGCTACCATTTCAAAGGCCCTAGGCCATGGGCATGAATGCTCGGAGTTACCTCAAGTTAAGTCAAGAGTAACTAATCAGCTTGAGCTGAGCTGAACAGTAGGGACGGCGAAAAGGCCTGAGCCTGACTGGGAGCCTGATGCCGTCATATACAACTTGACCGCACTTTCAGTCCCTTAGATCAAGTTATAAACCTATCAGGAGCTCCACATCGTCACCCAGTGGTGCGAACCAAGCGGAATAAATGTCTAGTGCGACGCATCATACTAATTTCTTCAGCCCTACGTTCATTCGCCGACTTATACGAATGTTAACGAATATTTTGGCACATTATTCACTACGTTTGACGGTCAATACCAAAACACTCAGCACTAGACGTTCCACCGTGCGTTGCTCCTACTCACGTGTTTTTATTGAGTAACCATTCCTAGTGTAATTGATGGGGCTGTGAACGTGATTTTTGTGGGTAGATTCGTGTCAATCAAATGCAGGGTACTTCGAATTCAAGCATTTATCCTGTTGCCCCTAACTATCTTCTCACCGTTGTTAAACTACCATCCCGATTTTTTTGTGAGCGGGATGTACTCGTACGAGGAAATAACAACACGAATCATGCAGACTCTGTGGTGAGGAGGACGAGACGGCGGAGCACATCCTATGTGAGTGCCCTGCCTTAGCAGTCAAACGCTTTGGATTCTTTGCCCAGGGGATTATTGAGCCCCACATCATAGCAGAAGCTGCGGTGAAGGACATACTCGGCTTCATAAAGGGGGCGGGTATGTACGACGCCTTTTACTAAGGAAGGGCTAGAGTCACAATAGGCCCACACGTGGCCGCAATGACAAAGGGACTTGTCCCGATGCCCTTGGGAGAAAAAAAAAAAAAAAAACAACACGAATCCGCTTACGTCGTACGTTTTGATAATTTATTGTGCAGCTCTCGTCATTTTCCCACCGATGATAACCATATAGTATTTTATTGTCGTTAGAAACTTTTCACGCACAAAATCGCTTTTAGAGTTATTTTTGAGGAAACCAATGCTTTGCGTTTTGATCACCACGATAAATTTAGTCATTTTGGGCCAAATTTGGACCATAGATGGCTTCTACAAAAGCTGGTCAACTACCTGGGGATAATAATTGGTAAGAAATGACATTTCATGGAACACCTGTAGTTCCTCAAAGGCACAACTCTCTTCTACTAAGGCAGTTACTTAGGAGTAACAGCATTTAAATCAATCATTGAAGAATTGTGCAAATCCATTATCAAAAGGCGTACCAGTTGCAGAGATTAAGCCATCATGAGCAGTCACTGACTTGAATTGTATTCAAGCTGTGGTTTGTGATCTCTTCGCAGTTATGGTGTGTGTGCAGCACATCTTGTGGAGGGGTCTGAAACGGAAAAGAATATTTATTATGTTGGACAGTCAGGCTGCACTTGAGCCCCTGGCCTCCTACACAATCACATCGTGGTTAGTTTGAGAATGCCAGACTGGCTTGAAGACCTTGGCAAAGGAAAACTCATTAACACTGTTGGGAATGAGGAGGCCGACAAACTGGCGAGAAAAGGATCTGAGCTTCTCCCAGTGGGATCTGAGCCACTTGATCCAGGGAGGTTGACAAGTAGGAGGAGAAGTACAGGGTTGCTTACTGGCAGGGTTTGCAGTCAAGGCTGTTCATTAAACTATCCAGGGAGCGAACAAGGTAAATACTCCATGGGAGCTGGGGGTAGAACTAGGAGGACGGGAGGTGGCTCACGTACCTCCACACAATAGGCCCATTTGAGGCTGCACTGGGAGTTCCCCAATCGCATGAGATTAGGATAAAAAGCTGTGGGTGGAGAAGTTGTGAGTTGGAATGTTTGTATTGAGAGGGATTTCTGGTTCAATCAGCTGTGTGTTGAAGTCGGTCAAGGGCTTCTTTGCATTTTGGGTATCTGCACTCAATTACAGAGCTGCAACTGGTGGAGCTCAGTAGAGGCCACAGTTTGCCAGCTCATACCAGAGAAGTTTGTAAGCATCATGTTGAATTCTGAAGAAAGCTGGAGATGCATTACTTAATTTTCCTGGGTTGTTGTGAGTCAGAGCATGGAGGACTAGTATCTGCAGTGATGAACATTCGAAGACTCTGAGTAAATACTGCTCCTGAATTGCTAGGACAGTGTCGGAGGATGTGTGGGAATGGAGGCACGCTGCAACGTTTTTCTGAAGACAAAATAGAACTGCCATTGCAGAAATGTATGAAGGCAGGCCTAAAGCCTAACAGTTCTAGGTTGGATATCTCGACACATTATCCTCGTGAACAAGGCAATTTACTTAGGCATCATTGTCTACTGGCCCTATCCCAGAAACTGACCTCTGATCACTAAGGCATGCAACACAGAAGCACTCAAGTGATCACTGGATTGGCCATTGAGTGCATGGTGGACAAAAGGAGAGTTATAAGTGAGCCCCCACTCTGGGCTCAACTCCGTGTTGACCTCACCACTGACTGAAAACTGGCTGCGCTAGATAAATGGCAAGCCAGCCAAGGATGTGACTCGTACGAGTTTTCCCCCAACGTCCGTGAACGCCTTAGGGAGGTTGAGCCAAACCCCTGGACAGTTCTTTATAGAACATGGGGACTAAAATGCGCGGATCCACTTCTCTTCTCTCAAAGACTCTACATTCTGAACGTCTTTCACCTCCAGTGCACAAAAAACAAGAAAGCATTTGCTGCTCCACTGTATTTCCTACGACCGTGAGCGACCGCTATTTAACACACTTATAACCATTTCACCCAGTTAAAGAAAAAGGCAAAGCCACGAAACTGGTCACAGTTGATCTCTCCCTTTGAAACTTGCTACACATGCAAATAGTGAGATCAGGTGGGAAATTGGTTAAGTTCTCTCAGATGGTGCGAATTGCCTCCTCGTGGTAACTCATAGGCAACAGCTCTCTACCTGGAGACTGGCTAAATGACAACCTGCTGAACCTCCAACAGTATAGGGTTAGTGGATGCTGAGTGAGAGCCCAGGCTCTCGCATGCTAGCTCCACGACTCTCGACTTACGAGTTTTAAGGAAGTCACGTAGACGAGGAAACAGACCTGTTGGTGCCTCAACACGCAGGCCTAACTTCATGGGGCTAGGAGCAGACACCCCCCCCCCCTCTCCCATAGGAGTGAACGAATGGCTCAGGCCCTTCGAAGAAGAATTGGGAGAATGTTCTTGCAGTGAAGCCAGGTGAGGGAAACACTGCGGGAAATGCCTGTATTGACAATGAGCGTCTGAGATTGACAGAAGATCCTTCGTCTTTCAGATTTACATGTGCTTCTGTTGGAGGTTTTCTTCAAGTGAATACGAAAACTCTCATTAGTGTCCCACTCATCTCAATGTTCCTGTGTTGTTCCACCTTTCTCCAGCTGATGCGCTTTATTTCTCAAAATTACAAATATTAAGTTGAATTGTTGTTCTGATTTTCTTACACATTTAGTAGAATTGACGTAATGTGTTTGATTGTTGCAGGTTGTTCTGGCCAAAGGAGCGAGATTTGGATGGATTCTTGTCGCCTAACACCCAACAGACACCATTTAATGGGGCTTTGACTCTCCACAACGCCCACTGGCCCGTCGTTCCTTCGAATTTTAATTCAGTTTTTCGTTGTTTTCGGTTTTAATTTTTTTTCTTTCGACACTCAGTAATCTGAGGAAAAGGTTCTTGAAGAGCCTAGAGGATTTCGGGTCATTTTTATCGCGGGATCACGTCTCAGAATTTGTCGGCGAGGAGTTCAAGAAGAGTTTGGGGTTCGAAGGAAGTTGATACTTCAGTGCCCTTCGAGAGGCGTTGAAAATGGGGATTCAAGATTTACAAGCGTACCTGGAGAGCGGTCAGGTGGAGGGGTCGTGCGTCGGAGTAGACCTGATGCGAATAGCTCGCTCCCAGTCTCGCACTTGCTTCCAGAAACAGCCCAATCACGGGAAGAAAGCGCCAAATGCGAACAACGCGTCAAAGTTCAGCCTCGTCATCGACGCTGAGTGCTGCATGGACCGCCTCTACGGCGGATATTTTTCTGGTGAGTTGAAATAAATGAAATCGAAAGTTGATATTTCAGGTTGTTTTGAGAGTAAAAGGGAATTTCGAGAACTCCTTCGTACTGTGAAACTTTACAGGTTGCTTTGTACCATTCGAGTTCAAATACTATGCCTACATATATGCTTAAGGTGGTTTTCACCAACTGCGTTGATCCCATTTATACTCGATTAACAGGCTGTGGAGTACACAGAGTGGAGTTGTGGAATCCCTAAGTCCTCTATTTATTTATTTATTTATTTTAACAGATTGGGTTTGCGGAGGGCAGTGGAATCGCGTGATGACTTTCCTCGGACAATTCATCTCCTCGTTGAACACAGCCAACATTGAATTGGCAGTATTCTTCAATGGTTGCACGGAGCAGCAGCGAACTGACGAATGGATCGCTGAACAGTTGCGATGCCGAGCTAAAATCAGCCGAGTCCTTCGCCACCTCGTCAACAAAGGGACTCCTCCGCCAAAAATCTGGTGGACTCCTCCGAGCTGCCTCAAACCAACACTGCGTCTCGTTCTTCGAAATCTGAACATTTCAGTTTTCGTGACAATGGACGACCACAAACAAGAGGTACGGTACTTTCGTGTTGTGCGTGTTTGGTGGGCGGATTAAATACGAATTTTGTGCTTAGGGCGCGTCGAATGTTTGGGTTGATTGTTGTCTATGCGCAGGTGATAGCGTACTGTCGAGAGAATGGATGCCACGCCCTAGTTGCTGATGATGCTGAGTACATCGCTTTCAATCCTCCTCGTTATTTCTCCGCTCGAAATCTTAAACTCACCTACAAGGTAAGTGGAGCTCATTATAATATCTTATTGTTCATTAATTATCAAATTGTTCTCATTAAATAAAATCATTCGTCGAATATTTTCTAAGGTCTAGTGTGCAGCCAATTATCACTAAGTCCACACTCATGTATGCGTCCCTGCATTGCGTGTGTCATAAGTGCTTGAAATCAGGAAAGGGTTTCCAATTTATGTCAACAATCAGCCTCTTAATTCTCTGACAGATTATTTTGAAAATAAACCATTTCGTTCATTCCATGAGGAGCTCCAGAAAACAGGATTTAAAAAAAGGAAACACTTCTAATACACATGAACTAATAACGTATCTTAAAATCCGATCGAAAACTGAAAAATATCTGGTGCGCAACAACACAAATCTTTCGACAGCCCCAGTAACTTCGTTGATCTACTAGATATCTTCGTTCAACGTGTTCGCAGAACTATACTAAAGAACTATTTGTTCGAAACTGCCCCATGAGTTTTGAGAAAAACGCTGATGCAATATTCGCCAAATCTCATTTTAAGAGCTATCAAGACTTATATCTTCGTTGTAGGGATAAACACCGAAATAGTTGTGGAGAAAAACATGTGGGTGTAGGTTGTCATAAGACACTCAATCGGATTGATCAAATTCAGTTTTGCAATCACTGTGAATATTTCGAAAGCTTTTAAAAAGACGATTTTCGGCACATTTTGTTGTCATGTATGACAGAGTAACCTTTAAGAATGATTGTCATATCAACGGGAAAACCTTCTCACTTGTTTTAGAGGGAATTGAGTGCCCACGTATTACGTTTCCGCTAAAATGTTTTAATTGATCTTCCTTTAATTATATTAATTCGAGATTCAGTTCGTTTTTCCCCCTCAAACAAAAATATTGTTTTTTCGTAATTACGTTCATTTTACAAAAGGGAACAATTTGTACTCTCTTTATTGGGACTTGAAAGGTGCTTGGGGGGCTTTACCTATTTTTCGTAAATAGCTCTGCAGCCTTTTTGTTTTTTTTTTTCTCAAGTAAAAAGGAAAAATTGTTTATTTCGAAAACATATTTTGGCATTAACATGTTTTTGTAGAAGAAAAACGAGGACACGTTTGTTCTCAATTACAGTCCTGTTAATAATTGTAGCTGAACAAACAGTTGCATTACTCTTCTGAATTATGCCGAGTAGGCAAAATTCCAGTTTATCTGCTTCTACTGCGTTTTGTCTTCCTGTTCACACAAAAATATTCTTCGTGCCTGCTGCACTAGATAACGGTGTCTTGAAAGAAAGATAAAAAATCTGACGTCGCCTTTAAAATGTGATAGCTGCAAAACATAATGCCTCCCGAACTCGGAATCTGCCTATCAACTCGGCAATATAAAAACGCAACTAAGTAGACGCTGGGGGAAATTCTGATCTAAACGTATATTATTAGAAGCTGAAGTTTGACAAATGTATTATTTGTGGTTGCAGTCCTATCAGAGTGACGAAGTTTAATTTCTGGTATTGTGGGCTATTTTACACACTTCGTGAAGTAATACACACTTCTTTTTATAAATCTGACTGTCCCTTATTAGGGATGAGCACTACAGTTCTATTGTGTCAATCAGATGTCCTTGCCTAGGTTCCTAAGGAATGCCACATATTTCCTGAAAGAATTCATGGATGCTTACCCTTGGGAAAATTGTACCGAAGACCAAAAATCGCTCCCTTTCAAGTCTTTGCTACTGGGCCGGGACATGATTGGTAGTCTCCTCATTTCCACTATCTGGCTAAGTCCTTCCTCTCCATCATCAGGAGGCGATGATTTATCTCGTGTGTTGTTTCTGAGTAAAAGCGTTTGGAATGCCTCACTCCCGCAGTATTCTGGGCAGTGATGCATTATCCGGGCACATTCTCTATGTCGTCTTGACTAGTGGCGGAGATGCCTTGGAAGTGGCTCTATTAGTACAGTAGATCTATCTGTGTAGATGTTGGTCCCACTAGGAAACCGAAATCGATGTTTTTCGCTTTTCCATAGGCTTCCTTCTGGTTGCACTTAATATCTGCTGTAGAGGCTTCCAAGTTCCTCAATATAGCCAGGTACCGAGTACTAGCCTGTGGCACCTTAGCTATTCCAAGCCTAGTCAGCCTGTAAGACATCTTCGTAGCCTCTGCCATGAAAATTATACCAGTAGGAAGAAGAGAGGCTGGGCCCTCGCTATTAGCAAGCTACCCTTTGTGCTTTTGCTAGGCTGCTACAGTTCTCTGTGATGGCAGCTGTATGCCACCGAGATGATTTGTCTCACAATGGCCTCATAAAGCCAGCAGGCTGTTCTAGGCTTATGCTCCATGTTCTGCACATTCTTCGACACGTCTACAGGGCTGTTGCCGCCTTCTTGGTCTTATATCTGATGTGCTCTTTCCAGGTTAGTTTATGATCCGGGATCACACCCAGACACTTGACCTCCTCACTGAGATGAACTGCTTTGCCCATTTCTTCCTGCTGTCTCAACGGTCTTTGTTTTGCGAATGACACTATGACCGTTATAGATGGGTTAATGGACTGTCCCATGAGCACTTCTTCAGCGCGGCCCCCATTAGGTCAACTATTGCATGCAATGGGGAGTCACATGATCCTCCTGAGCTGTTGGCTGTCAGCCAAAGGTATCAATGTCAAATATAAATATCCATCTCTCAAGTACCCATCAAAGATTTCCACGGCCCTGAGCGATAAAGATGTCAGGCACATTGGTCTAAATGCCTTTGCATCTTCGTACAACTGCCAGATTTCAGTATGGAAGTAACTCGAACTTCCGCCCAACCCTGAGGCATATATCCATGCACCGTAGTACTTCCTAATAGCCTCACCAGGCCGGTGGGTGGAACTTCACACATCCACTTATTCTACTAAAATGTTTAGAAAGGTTGATGTTCCATGAAACCCAACCACGGAGAGTATTGGGGCGTTTTTTAAACACCTGCAGGTCTGTAGGACATCCTAGGTTTGGGAACAATGGTTATGGCTTATCTCTGTAGCTAAAGTGCCCTCTTCTCCACTTCTCAACTTGTGACATATCGAGTAGAGAGAGAGAGGGCTGTTGAGAGGGCATCTTACTATGGCACGCCTGGTGAGAGGTTCATATTACTGAATAATAACATAACCTGGTAGAGGCGGGAGTGATATTATAAGGTTAAATACCCCGTCCACATCGACCATTTCTAATTGTAAATCGTATAATTTCGAATGATTCTCAGGGAACCCTGGAGACCAAAGAGTACATCATAAGTGAGCTGACCAAATCCCTCCAATTAACGACGGAGCAACTCTGCATTCTCGCCGCTCTCCTCGGCAATTTTCTCCTCCCCGAGACTGAACTCACGGACCTCCACAAAAAATTGAAGTTGGAGCCCCCTGTCAAATCTAAAGACGGAACGAGCGTTGAAAGTTATCCGATTGAAGCCGTGAAAGCTGTCGCTACTTTCGTTCGTAAACTTCAAAGCAAAGAGTTGGAAGATTTGGGGATGGAAATTTTCGGAGCTGTGGGCGGCGAAAGGGCAGCAAAGTTCAAGCAAGCGGTACAGTACTACACAGATGGAACCAACAGTGGATTCTTGAGATTCCGACCGTACCACAGTAAGCCACTTCGACTTCGACTCTAATGCCCTAAATGTGTGCAATTCATTATCATTTGTTCGAAGCTCTACTTGTATTTCTCTGAAAGTTGAGAAAATTTAATCAAGAATCTCGACACTAGTTTTTAAAGGTAGTCAAGTTCGTTAACCAGAATTTCGTTTCAGTTTGTAGTCTTTTTTGATCTTATTGAATAATCTTATGAAATGACTGAAACAGGTCATCTTTTGAGTGATTTCACAGAAAATATAAACTAAGCAAATCGGCAATATGTTGATCTTGAACAAGTCCATTATAAATTTACAATGAAACGTCCGTAGAAATGAAAAATCAAAATATCTGGCGAGTAGCCTCACACATTGTCCCGCAACTTGCTTACATTCGATGATCCACTATTTATACGAGCGCTGTGTAACTTGATTCAGTATAGCAAGATAGGGAACTACCAAAAGCTTGAACATTACTCTGTCGTAATTCTGACTAAATTTCTTTTTCAGCCAAGAAGAATCGGAAGTCAAAAGGCGGAGAAAATAAGAACGAATGCAAAGAAAAAGATTTGGACACGCGCGCTATGGCGTCTGATGCAAGTCCGAATCAGGTGAATCATATTACTCTAATTCGAAAGTATTAAGTATTGAAAAGGCAGAAGAGATAAGGAATTGAATTAGTTTCATTTCATTTTTATGCTCCAACTGTTACCATATCTTACCAAGTGTGGGAGGGAAGTATGTAATTGAAATACGGAGTTATATTGGCAATTACCTTTGATAATAGGGAGCTGGGTGGGAGTGAACGTCAGCGAAAGGATGACACCGAAGTTTCGAGTAAATTGGGACATTTGAGGTGCTTAGTAAGCACAAATGCCCTACATGAGCCGGCGCTAAATCGAATAGTTCGGTTCGTCCTCATACTTCATTCTACCTTTCATGAAGTGCCTGTCTGCCTTCATTTACTCACAAACACTACAGTTTCCTGCTATGTTCTGCAATCAAAGCACTCCTGTCAACCCAACAAAACGGAACCTAATTTCGAGCAGAGAGAGAGTAAGAGAATTTTAATTAGGGCTTGTTAGTTTTGAAAAGCTTCTGGCTCATTTGATGAAGAAGCTTGTGATGCCTGCGTTGACAATATTCACACATCGTGACAGTTTTCGAAAGTGTGTGAAGTTGGTTGGCTGGTGTTGAGGAAACGTAGGCACTTTCTTACGCCATGATTGTCACATATACGGCAGGAACGTGGATCTGAACGACCGAATGTAATTGGAATTCGAAGTTATTTTGGCAATTACCTTTACAAAGAGGGTCCGGTGGGAGCGAACGCCGGTGCGGTCGACAGGATGACACCTCAACGAGATAACTGCTGCTGACACAGTTTTGAGTAAATCGACACGTTTGAGGAGCTTAGTCAGCACAAATGCTCCAGACGTCCAGGTACACAATAGATAGAATTATTACATACAAGTTGGACGGTTCCCTGAAAGAAAATTTAAAAACTTTTAAGTCATTTTTGAGAAAATGAGAGAAACTGATATAGATAACAATATTGAATAATTTAATGATTATAAATAATGATAATATTAAATATTATACTTTTGGTGTTCTTGACTGTTGAATAATAAATGGATATGTTTTATGGGGGTTCAGCAAATAATGATACGTATTCAGTGGCAACGTTTCATAGATGTTCATCCTGCTTCTCTGACACTTACCGTGCACTTTAAAGAATTTCACGTGGTTTTAGGTGTACCTGACGTTAGTAGAGAAAAGAACCCTATGTGTGTGAGTGTAGTGTTGAAAATAAACTTAAAATTCCCTGTAATTTCAGAACAGCTTCTCATTAAAATCAGGCTGAAGATTTAGATCGGGGGTACGGTGTGTGTTTGTGTGTGTAAAACACACGACTCAAACGGTGGGTACAGCTTTCGTACAAGTACGCAACCACGAGGGACATTTTATGTATTTTATTTTTGTTTTTATGCAATGATAACTAGGTTTAATTGTGCTCGTTGATGGTTTCGATATGGCCGCGTCAATTGCAATTGACATCATCACTTGGTCACTGAGGTTATTAAAAGTGTGATGTTACCAAGCGTTAGATTTTGTAACAGACGTTACCAAGTTTATCCAACACAAATATTTCGTGACCCTTCTCCGTTACATATCCCGGGTTACATTTTCGAGTTTATGTAGCAAAGTAAAGACATAAAATGTCAAAAACCGACTAGGGACATGAAAATTCGCGTTCAATAATTGAACACGTTGATACACATCATAAATCGTCTGGTTTTCAATGGTTTTTCAGTTCAACGTTCGAAACACAATAATGAATTGAAATTGTAGAATGACGAAACGATTTTGAACATATGATCGAATGAGTTGTAATTTAGAAGTTGAAATGTCATTTGATCGTGACATCTTTTAGAACCTAGAGGAAAGAGCATGTGTAAGTTCCACATTAAAGGACTAGGGGCAGAACATTCAAACTCCTAGTCCGGTGAGTTTCTTCCTTTTCCTCCGGCAGCTTGTTACTCACTCCTCTTCTCTCATCCACCTGTGGCCACCCTACTATCACTGTTGCTTCACTCCTGTCGAACTGTGAACTCAAATGTGTGTGTACTCATTTGAATCTTCACTGGCTTTTTAGTGAAATAGTTCTGACTGCGCCAATTGTTACGAGGGGGGTTAGGAGATGTTTGAAGAGCCGCTGACTCAGGCTAAAATTACAGCGATCGCGAGCTCCCCCGATCCATTGCCCAACTTTCGTCGGGATTATGAACCCCGACCACTAGACCCCATCGCGAGTCTTTAACCACTAGACTACGATTGCATGGTGCCTTTAATGGGAGTCAGTGGGTACACCGCTGTCAAAATGGGACTCCACCCCCCATCCCTCTGCTCGGGTGG
Organism: Pachypeltis micranthus; assembly: GCA_020466155.1. Lineage (NCBI taxonomy): Eukaryota > Metazoa > Arthropoda > Insecta > Hemiptera > Miridae > Pachypeltis > Pachypeltis micranthus. Next base: position 46,894,401 of record CM035770.1, on the reverse strand, counting down.
TGACAACGACAGCGTGGATGTTGCTCTCTAGTTGAGTCGGGATTGTTACGAAATTGTTACTTGAAGCAGTGCTGTCCTTGTCTTGTGTTTGGGTGACTGACAATTGTTGTTGTCAACAACTAAAGTTGTTCTGTGTGTGCTTCATAGTTAAATTGGCATTAATTCTTAAATGCTCGACCGAATATGCCCACCCCCGTTCTCATTCCCTAGCAATTTCCAATTGATTTGGAATTCGAAGAAGGTGAGCTTCCGAACTGTAATGGCCCTGTTTCACTTGGCTTGGGTGTACCTCTGCTACTAGCTCGTAGAGATAGCTACCTCTTCAGCTTCTGGCTGCTGTTGTCTGGATGTCGTAGGTGGAAGAGTAGGATTATTGACTTCCAGATTGTAGAGCCGTTGAAAGGGCCTTTTTGTAACTGTCGGGTGGTTGTCCTTGCCTGGGTGTACCGAGAGGCCAGTTGATCCTTTCCTTAATATCATCACTCACAGCACTCGTGTTCCTCTTGTTTTCCCAATGAGTACTAGCTGGGAAAGGTACTCTTGCTGAGAAATTGACTCGTATGGTCAGTAGAAAACAAAGTCTTCTAACCTGTCCAGATCAGTTGTTTCATCTGTAAGAGGTAGGCATTTGATGAAATAAGTGGTAGTCAGAGGTGTCAGAAGCAGGCATTGACCACGCCAACTGACACAATTATGAGGGAGAATTATAAAACCTCGCAATGTCACTAAATTATTATCATTATTAAGTTAATAACAAGCATCCATGTAAGTAATTATTAGCGTTAATTAATATTAGGTTGTATACCCATTCAATAGATGATTATCAAAAGGTTATGAGAAACATTCACACAAAGAATTACCACATGCAAACGTTGCTGTTTTTGGAAGGTGGACAGTTCCCTGCTAGACCGTGGCAGCCACAAACTTCAAGATGTCAATGATCCAAATTAACGCTGCTGAAAGAAATTCCATGTAGATAGTATAACATTAACTCGTGGAATTACAAAGTATGGCGTATAGAAAGCGTATTTAACGTTTCATAGTTGGAAATGTGTACTTATTGTCTTGTAATATGTTTAGCTGGCAGGACTGTACAGCAGGTCTGAAGTGATGGCCTGTTTAAACGTGGATCAGCCGCAAGAACCTTCTGATCCAGGTATTGATATAGTTCCATTTTATGGCGTTACTTTTTACATCATTGTAATAATTTAATAAGCGAGATAAAAGTTGTTTTGAAATTCAGCCAAACGTTGAGTCAAAGTTACTGGAAATGAAGAGTTGGTAACAGTTTGTGAAATCTACTGAAGGCTTTAAGGTATTTAAATTAGTTGAAATTGAGAAATGTAAATGAGGGAATATAGTTTGGGAATTGAGTAAAATATTATAGGGCATCAAGCATAAGTCATTGCCTAAGTGTATTAAAAAATATTAAAAAGCGCACGTTTTTACTATTTTTTAGCATCTAAGAAACTAAATACATTGGAGAATTGGCTAACAACAATAATAGGCGGAATGAAACATGTTGCGAAAAGGATTTAAATTAATTGGAAGTTTGAATAAAAATTGTTGCAAACTCAGTTGTTACTGTCGGTAATTCGACTAATATGAGAGTCCATGGGACCCAAATAATAAAAAAAAAAAAAAAATAAAGTTCCCGAATCGAATAACGATAAAAACCAAGCATGCTGACATCGTTGGGAAATAAAATAAAAAACGTTGGAATATTGTGCTGACTGACTCCTATCAAAGGCAAGCGGTTCATCGTGGTCTTGCGGTAAGACGGTCGATTCATAATTCTCGGATTGTGGATCGAATCCCCGGCGCGATTGCCGTAATTTTTGCCTTAGTCAGCAGCTCTTCAAAAGCGTCTCCAAATTTCCTTCCCCCCGTAACAATGGCGCCCAACTAGTGGTCGAATTTCTTCTTTCCAAGAAAAAGAAGAGGCCCCGAGAGAAAAATTAAAAAATTAAGAGAGAAAAATAATGAGACGAGTTCTCGGGTCCGGGATTCGCTGACGCTGTGAAAGTTCCAGCGTGAAGGTGGAATGGGCGACGCGCCTACTACAATGCGAGGGAACGAAGACTTTCCTTGTAGCCTTTCTCGAATCAAAGATCGGATTTTCCGGGATTCGCTCAACTCTCGTAAATTCTTTCCTTAAAAAGAGTCCGCGCTCCAGGAGTAGCGGTTAATAGACGAGGGGGGAGATGTGCTGACTGACTCCTATCAAAGGCAAGCGGTTCATCGTGGTCTTGCGGTAAGACGGTCGATTCATAATTCTCGGATTGTGGATCGAATCCCGGCGCGATTGCCGTAATTTTTGCCTTTAGTCAGCAGCTCTTCAAAAGCATCTCCAAACCCCTTCGTCACAAATGGCGCCCAACTAGTGGTCGAATTTCTTCTTTCCAAGAAAAAGAAGAGGCCCCGAGAGAAAAATTAAAAAATTAAGAGAGAAAAATAATGAGACGAGTTCTCGGGTCCGGGATTCGCTGACGCTGTGAAAGTTCCAGCGCGAAGGTGGACTGGGCGACGCGCCTACTACAATGGGAGGGAACGAAGACTTTCCTTGTAGCCTTTCTCGAATCAAAGATCGGATTTTCCGGGGATTCGCTCAACTCTCGTAAAATTCTTTCCCTAAAAAAGAGTCCGCTCCAGGAGTAGCGGTTAATAGACGAGGGGGGACATGTGCTGACTGACTCCTATCAAAGGCAAGCGGTTCATCGTGGTCTTGCGGTAAGACGGTCGATTCATAATTCTCGGATTGTGGATCGAATCCCCGGCGCGATTGCCGTAATTTTTGCCTTAGTCAGCAGCTCTTCAAAAGCATCTCCAAATTTCCTTCCCCCCGTAACAATATAGTGAGGTTCGTCGGCAGAATGAAAACTGGTAAAAACGAGGTTGACATTAAGGGGGGGGGGGGGTGAGATACTAAGAAAATCGGCTAATTTAATTGGGGAAATTGGCGTGGAGCGCGTAAATCGTTGAAAATCTACGCGATATTCGTTCGTAAATCGTTTAAAATTTGTTAAGAAGTTTTTAAAAATTGAGAGAAAATGCTTAGGAAATCCACTTAAAATATCTGATGCGTTGCAACACACAACTTTCCTTAGCTCTACGTCAATTCGCTTTGTACATGGCTATTTCTGCTTACTCAATTCATTTACCACTCAGTTCATTTGAACTTGGTCAAACAACACTTTACGGCAGCATGAAGCGGCAGCTATTTCAGTTCCAGATTTTATTGTGCTGCTCGTACTCATTCCAGAACCATTATTGAGCAACTGGTACACAGATAATTAATGAGACTCAACACAAATTTTTTGAAGAAGGATAGTAATCACTTTTGCAGAGTTATTGGGTAAGAACGTTTAGAACTGGTAGTAAGCGAAACGGCGGTAGTTGAAATTCAGGAATTTCTGGAGTGACCCCCTTGTATCTCATGAACACTCACCCTTTAGGTATTGGATTGGACTACAATACCAATGTTTTTAAACATTCTACGAAAATTCCAGCGGAGTTTATAAGGAAAAAACTGCGCTAAAAACGCTTTTGGTCGAAAATTTTGATAATTTATTGTGCTGCTCTCGTCATTTTCCCACGAATTGGAATTTTATGGTATCATTGCCTTATTGAGGGCTATCAATATAAAAAATGTAATCGAAATCGTTAGAGCCGTTTTTGAGAAAAAAATTTTGTGTTTTGATCACTATGATAACTATAGTTAACTTTCGGTGGATTATGCCCATACCCTTATTTCTGCGTCCCATGGGTAACCTGTAGGCTACACATCAAGTTTCAGCTGATTTGGTACGGTGGTTTTCTCTAAAAACCGCGCTAAAATCGATTTCTTCGAAAGTTTTGGTAATTTATTGTGCTGCTCTCGTCATTGTCCCACAGATGGGAATGTCATGGTACAATTGCCTTATTGAGAGCTATCAATATAAAAAATTTAATCAAAATCGTTAGAGCCGTTTTTGAGAAAACAAATATTTGGTGTTTTGATCACCATGATAACTATAGTTAAATTTCGGTGGATTTTGCCCATACCCGTATTTTGGCGTCCCATGGTAACCTGCGGGCGAGATACCAAGTTTAAGCTGATTTGGTACGGGCGTTTTCTCTAAAAATCGTTCACAGACACACACACCATTTTCCCAAATAGTGTTTTTCGGACTCAGGGGGGTCTGAAACGTAAAGATCTGAAGAAAACTCAAAATTTTTTTTTCAGCCGATTACATAACTTTCCTTTCTACTTCGTAGAGCCAAGGAAAAAGGAAAAAATGTTTGGGGAGTTGTCTTAAAATAATTATGAACTTGAGTACAAAATTGTCATTTAAGAGGCTGAAGATTGTTGGAAAAATTATTAAGAATAGTACAATAATTAAATGTGATTTGGTACTGATAGCTGGATTATTGGATGTAGGTGCACTTGCTCAACCACCTAATCCGAGCTAGTTGAGCGCCACAAAACTTGAACCGTCCAGAAAAGAACAAACTGAGTGGATTTAGGAGTGAGACACAGGGCGAGTGTTGGGAACGAACTGTTGGGTAGGTAGGAGGGGCGGAAAAGGTTATTGGCTGGTCCACTGGAGGTTCTGGTACAAGAACGGGGAGATCCGGGGGGCAAGATTGTGGGGGGAGTCAAACGGCAAACTGTCGGCGGCTTGCAGACCCACAATCGTTTGAGAGAATTGGGGAAAATGACTTGGAAGAAAGAGGTTGACTGACAGATGACTCAACAGGGTTGGGCAGCGAGCTTTGGCGTCTGGTTTTTGGGAAACCCCTGGAATTTAAGACCAGCCACTTACATATAATATGATCAAGAGCTGAACTAGGGCAGTTTTGGATATAGTGTTGACTTGAACTTTTGAATCCTTCGGTCGTCCAATTTAGGGGGCTTTGCCCAAATTGTAATTGTAACGTAGTTGCCACAAACTAGTGAATGAGACGGTTTTTGTTCAAGTGTCTCCGAAAACCGAAGAACCTGCTTCCAATGGAGCTCTGCTCAGTGCCGGTGCTTCCTCCGCTTCATCAAGCGCCACATCTCCTTCTCGTGCCAACACTTCCCAACAAGATGCAGCTCCTACGCCTTCATCTTCTCAATCAACCAAACCCAAAGTACGTTTCTACCTTCATTGTTGCTGTGTGCTTGTTGCTTTTTGTTTAGGATTGCTCAATGAAGCTTCTTGAGGGTTTCATTATATCTGTAGGCAAATATTCAATGAGGAGAATAGTTCCGAATGAAACAATTGAATAACACCATGACTGTCTGGGAATCATGCTACAAGCCATTGGCTCCTGTCATGGCATCGCCCTCGTGGTGGCCGATTGATTGAACTACAGAATGATTCTTGGGAGAGGAAGTTTTTGGGAGTCTCCAAAACCTCGGATGTACTTTAGAAATAAATAGTGTTCTTGATCTGTTGCCATCGACGTTATTTATTTGCACAACTTCATAACCAAAACACCTGGAACTTGTTCCTAGGACTGAAGGTATTGCGTGTATCCACGGGTGGGCGCGGTAACTAGGTTTTAAACAGTCTTTGGGCCTCATCCATCATAATCTCTAATGAGCGTTAAATGTTGCAGAAACAAGTGCGACTGGTCGTCGAAGATGACAAAATCACTCTTCCCAACGTCACCTCTGAAATCATGCGCACGGCTTCCGAACGACACACTAAAGGCCTTATGTCGCCGCTCATCTACCAAATTTTGACCCAGGTAAATATAGCAACACTCATTTATACAACGATATTCCTTGTGTTGAGAATATCGTTCAACATATATACGTGGTATCGTTGAAACGCCTCTTGTTCTCTTTTCAGGGTGAAGTGAAACTCCCCGTTGTGATGGAAGACGAAGGTTTCAAGGAAATCCCTGGAGTGCAACAATTTTACAGACCTATGCGAGCCATGCTATACGCCATACTGTTCAACCTTCACCATTTGACCTACTTGAACCGGCAAACTCCCAAAACTAAGGGCAAAGATAACGAGGCTTCGTCAGGTTTGTCGTTAATGCTGACAACACTACAATTTCTCCTCTGATGTAGCTGTTCTTGTTACTTTGCATCTGTCTTACGCTTTATGCTTTAGGATTTGATGGTAAGCAGCCTCCCGAGATCAGAATCAAAGAGTGGATTTGGAGCAAGCAAAATCCCTACGAAAAACCCGAAATCGTCAAAGCGGAAGCTCTTGGCTGGGGGGTCCCCACCATTCAACGATTGTGGTTTGGGTGAGTCATCTTTGTCTTTACAAGTGTGTAGGGCGTTACAATATTTAATTGGTACTGCTGTTAAAAAAAAAAGAAGCATTTGAAACGGAGTTGAGGGTTCTTGGAATAGGTTCCTGGTAAGATGCAGACAGTAGAGGATGTGCCTGAAGCCCTCCTGTCTATGTTGGGCTACTTTCTGGGCTTTGGGTCATGAGTAGGGCACGAAGCTTCAATTGTTTCGTTGTGCTTTACCAAGTTAGTGTGAACTGGGTGAAAAATAGATTGGATTAGTTGCTGAAGCGATGAAAATCGCTGAATGGACGTAAGTAATTTTTCTTCTTACGATGACATTTTGTGGCTTTCTATTCTGAAGTTGGATGTTTTCGTGGCTTTGCTTGACTCGTGGCAGTTAATTGTGAGGATTGTTGGATTCTGCTAGCTAACCTAACCAGGATTCATTGATTCTCCAGGTGCAACGTTCTCGAGTTTGAATTCGAATTTCACTTTGTACCACTTCTGGTCCTGACTTTGTGTTGTTGGTGGCCAATTAATACTCGATACTAGTTACAATCTCAATAAAACTACCCATTCATTTCCATAGATTTTGAGATTGGGTGAGTTGTGGAGGTGGAATGGCACCAATAGCCAATCATTAACATCTGAATTAGTTCACTGCATAAAATTACTGTTGTGGGGGTTAATGTCATCAGTCCACCTCAGCGTCACAGTAGATACATCATCCATTATGTATCTCCTTCTCAAGGAAAAACCTTGCCGTGAGAGCATCCGGTTGAGGCAGCTTATTTTGCTGTGTTGTAACTCCACAGTGAGTCTACTATTCGTCTTCAACTCTCCACTCGCCACTCTGCTTTGGTCGGGGTTGTTACTCCATGCTATCACTGCAGGCACATTTGTCTCTACTCCAGCGCTTGGTGGTACACCGTGTTGACCCCCACAACCATAAAGGCAGTTGAGAGATGCCCGTTTTACATGACGAGAAGCTTAACCTTTTCAAGCGGTCAAATCACCAATTCCTTCTCACCACCGATGTATTAGACTTGAGGTTCTAATTGTCTTCATTAGTGTTGGAAATACCAGCAGATTGAGCCAGTTTCCACCTCAAATACCCGCTACTAAAACCTGTAAAAAAAAATGTTCGAATTTCAAACTTGAATTGACCCGTGAGAGGTGTCGGGGGGGGGGGGGTATTTGCCAGTTTGCATTGAAAGGGTTAATTCTGGAACTGTCTTTCTGATTCTGGCGATATCTCCACATCTTCCTTCCTCCTGCATCACTTACGAAACCAACACTTTGCTTCAGCCAGCCTCATAATTTGAGCCACCACACCCACATTTACTTTGGTGTCACATTTCCTTGTCTCTTTCTTAACTGTAATTCAGTGTGAAAGGAGTTAATGTGATTTGTATTAGAGTATGGAGTTCCTCGCTTCAGACATCTCATCTTGGCACCTCAGTAAATGGAATGAAATACCAATAAAATCTATAAACTGTGAGTGCAGTTCACTGGTTGAATTATTTAATAACTTTTCTTTGTGTTTCGCAGAACGACAGTTGACGATAAACGTCGAAGACTTCGAGCTTATTTGACTGTCATGAGGTCTGACACTTACTTGATGCTCAACCCTTCCCACGTCCCTCAACACCTACTCATCTTAGCTACAGTTCTTCGGTACATCATGTCAGCGCCAGAGTCGAGGAAAGTTCTCAGGAAACATGAGCTCGACGCCATCATAGCGATGGCCTTCGACCCGCATCTTGCACATTGCGATTTCAACCAGGAGCTTCAAGTACAGGTTCGTTTCTTCTTCCAAAGTACCTGCGCCAATCGATGCAATGTTATTAGAAAGAAACTGGCGAGATGACGTTGAGTATCAGAAGGCATTTTTTAGTAGATAATACTGATGGTTTAGAATTGCAGCCCCTTTAACTTAGTGAGTTGGCATTCATGTCAGCCAGAGTTCAATGGTTTCATCGAGCAATGCCGTCTGTTGTGCTCAGTTTTCTTGATATGGCCCCTAACACCATCAACTTCGTTGGTAACTGGATATCCAAATTGTCTCTAGACCATAAATTACTGCTACCTTCGACCTTGAGATGGAATTGGAACCGTAAACGAACATTTGTTAGGGTTCGTTAACAATAAATGTCAAAATTATCTGTTATTTACGGACGGATCGAAACAACGATTGTTAGCAGATTGTTTCAAAGCTTAATGTAGCCGTGTGTATTCCAATGTGGAATTGGATAAGCATTTCAAGTGTAACTAAATCGAATTTACTCTTGTTTTTAGGTGGAATGTGTGGCACCACGAGGAGTACAACTTGGTGCGATGATCATGACAGGCATAGAGTATGCTCTGGCTGTCAACGACGCCTGTGGAGCCCCCATCCCCTGGCTCATGACTTGCCCTTGGCAGTTCTTCGATGGCAAGCTTCTTCATTCGACTCTCGCTCGAACCATGACTGTGAAAAATCTCCTCGAACTCTGTGAATACCGAATACATCAAGTGATGAAAGTGGAGACTATGAGAGCGGCCATTTTAGAAGGATTATTTGTACAGTGGGCGAGGCCTAATGTTCCTGCGAGCCCACCTCTTCCTCGCCCGATCGCAAGTAAGGACTATCGATGATTTTAGGGTATTTATTTTAAGGACGTAGTAGACGCAGTTTTCGATGAATATATTATGGAATGTTATAACGAAATCGCCATTTTGGCTCTCAAGTGACGCAGAGCCACCTATGAGTGCAATTGAGAATTGATTCGTCGGATGATATCTTCAAGTGATGATCTCTCAAGGGACAGAAGCGTAAGACGATTCCTGAGAATGTCGACAAGGAACGCAGTGGTTAGAAGCTATCCGATCTTCTGCCAGGAAATAAGTACTCCGACAAACTTTCTATTTCATCGGGCGTGTAAATTATGCGGCTATACAGAGCGTATCCCCTCTGTGGGACACCACTTGAATATTCCAGAGAACAGTGAGGAGAATGCATCGGAATATGTGGAACGCTGCTGGAGTGGGGCGCTCAGAACCAACAGACGAGAGAAGACGTAGCCTTCTGATGATGGAGAGGAAGGACTGGGCAAGGCTGTGAGCATCATCACGGAACACTGCCAAATGAGTAAACACATGTACGTTACGTGCATAGTCGACACTCTTCGTTGCAAGTAGTATGATGCAGAAGAAGAAATCCCCTATCATGTCCCGCCCCATGCCAGACACTTGAAAGGAAGCTATTTTTGGTCCTGGTACAACTTCTCTAAGGGTTGACATCAAAGAAGCTCTTTCAGGAAATATCTGGGATTCTTTAGGAAGCTAGGCATGGACCTGTGGGACATTGTAACTGGCACAATAGGACTTAAGGCTTTGGCGTTCATCCCAAATAAGAGAGAGAGTTATTTTTTTTAAACTGAGGTACTTTAAATGAGGATTACACGTGGTACACGACGAAAAAGGCGAGTACACTTTGAGGGAATACAACAAACATATTGAGTTGTTCGTGGTTATGCCACGAATGTTATTGAGTCAGGATGGAATTTCTGCCGCTGCTCCTATCACACGAACGTTATTAAACCCTCATTGTACTGCTAGTTTATTGGACCATCGCCCTGATTGGTATGAGAGCTCAAGTTTAATAATAGCGGGAGTTGTAAAGAAAAAACTGCGCTAAAATCAGTAATGTTTCTTCAGAAGTGTTAATAATTTATTCTGTTGCTCTCGTCATAACCTCACGAGCGAGAACTTTATGGTACTGACGTGCTATTTGGAACTGTCCTTAGCTAAAATTTAATCAAGGTGAGTAGAAGAGCTCCGCTTTTGAATTAAAAAAAATAAAAGTTGAGTTTTGATTTTGCACTTACTCTCATTTTGGGGTCCCGTGGTGGTCTGCAGGCTGAATATTAAGTTTGAGTCGATTCGGTTAAGCCAATTTCTCTCAAGCGTTTTCCGAGCTCGGTAGCACGTGAAACGTAACAATATAAAGTAAACTGACTAAAACAAAAGTTGTAAAAGCCGGTTCCTTGACTTTCCTACCTACTTTGGGGGGCTAAGGTTCGTAAATGGTAAGCCTTACCCATGAAGGATGAAGTTTAAGGTAACGCGCGACTTACATCAGTTGGAGCCAAAGGTCAAAAAACTCCTTGGTAGTTCAAGTTGTCCTCTGTACAGCACTTCGTGGTCACAGCGGACTGCATTACCGTGCAGAAGAAAAAAACGTTTTGGGCGATTTGGGCACGATTTATTGTATGGCATGAAATGGGACTGATTCAAGGAAACGAGTGAGGCAAAAGAAAAAACGAAAAATGAAAGGAGAGAACGAGAGGACAAATATATGTGGTTAGCTACAGCTCTGGTGCAATTCTGATGGCAGGTAAAAGCTGAGTGGGACAGTGGATTGTTATTGTTGTAATTGACGAACTAACAGAGATTTCTGCCTGAATAATCGTTGCCTAAACATTTCACCTATTGTCAAACATACTCTGGCTGTCCGACTATGGCTGAGCTGTTAATGGTAGAGGCGCCTTGCTTTACTTTCTAATCCAGTCCCTAAAAAAGTGTTGTTTTGTTTCCAGGGGAAGAAGTGCACCAAGTGATGCCAGCCGGCATGAGCCCTCGACTTTTCCGTAACGGCCCACAATCTTCATCAACCTCATCACGAAGTCGCGGTAAATTCGTTTTTCTTGAGAATAAGCGTTCGAGGAGCTTTGAGAGTTCAACTAACACTGAAGTTTGTTCACTTCTCAATTATTAGTCGTGTCAATGGAGAGGTTTTGGAAACTACCTCGTTACAAATGAATGTGACGCCATAAAAAAGGAATGCCCTGATTTCCTGTGAATGTATTACCGTTAATTAGCTATGGCTATTGGCCCCTGGCTTTACTGAAGCCCCAAGTGTTGATAGTTCCACAGTTAAAAGAAGTGTGCGTTAATTTGAAAATGGCGTCTGGCACCTTTGGCGTCCTCTTATGCTCTACTCCATTGCTCCAAGCCACGGAAAAATTTCTTCTGGTAAATGGGGAATTTTGAGAGGCCAATATCAGTTCGTGCGTACACTTTCAGCGGTGTTTACTGATACGATGCTGGTGTATGTGCACTCATCCAAAGGTCGACTGGTTCTGGTGATGTTATATCGTTCCTTTATAATTGATATAACACTCTTGATGGATCGCAAGGATCCACACGGCAAGAAAACACACCCGTTTCTACCTTTAATGATCACGAGCTCTCATAGCCATACTCGGTCCCACTATTACAATCCTGATTTAGGTTGTGTGCACCAAATTATGCACCAGCGTTTTTTGTTGAATGATCTGGTCAGCATGGTAGAAGACCTGCAGTAAACAAAAGTGGGGCTCTATCGACTGACATGGGGATGGAACCAGTTCAAGAGCCGATAAAGGAATGTGTTTGTGTGACTGTTACGGACACACTGTGAAGCTCCACCACAGATCTCATACGCCTCTGGTTGTCCTAGGTCTTTTATTAGGGTCACCATCCTGGCGAACTTCGTGAACTCATTATTGGTTTTTTATGCGATTTTATGACATCTGCCCGGCTGATCAACACCCGTTTTAGATCTCTCTGACGTCTGTGGACCAGCAGGTGGCATGACGCTGCTCCATTACATATTTATGGTATTCTTTCTGAAATCCAGGCCGCTATTAAGGCACTGTCTGCTCCAATTATGAGTTCCAAGCTTGTTTGCCACATCACCCATGATTATCCTAGTAGTGATCAAGGTACAGTAATTCAAAGAAATCAGATTTTAGATGAGAATACTATTAACTTTTAATACCAGTTAGTAAACATTGGTTTAATTAAAATGATTTTTATCATATTGCATGCGTCAATTGGTTTTCTTTGATGAATTACAATTCTTCTATCATACTGCTCATGGATGCATTTCACAATTGGTACACTTCACTTCGATCACCGGGTAGACCTAGAGTAGGGTGCATCACTTAGACCTTTCACCTTTACGTAATCATATTATAAAATTGTATCCATCACAGATCAGAACTGGCTTGAGCTATTGATCGAACTGACCTTTAAATTGATCCTGCCTCTACTTTAGCGACTTAGTCTAATGGCTTCTTTCCAAAAACCTACCTTTGTTTTTCCCATTTCTCAGATAACAGCTTAATGATCATGAATTCCTGTGAGTGCGTTCACGATGTCGGCGAAGGCTATCGCTACGTCAGCACGCTCTCATGCCTCCCCTACCCAAACGGCATTCGTAAGTCTCCTCGCCCTTCTCCTTGTTCCTCCTCCCGTATCATCACCGCATCGTTTGTATTTTCCCATTAATGAATGAATTTAGTTATATGGTTGAAATGTGGGTTTTGACTAAAGGTATGACGACAGGCGGGCGGTTGGAGATTGCTGGCGTCGTCGTCGGCAACTGGGGAGCAAATTGTCGCCTCCACCCGAACTTTTTATTATCTCCACCTCAGGTAACCAGCATTCTGTTTTCAAATATTTAGGGTGTTCAGGTGTATTTTGAGCTTAGTCGTAGTCAATTTCACTTGAAGGGTGTCTGACCCCCCCCATCACCAAGCCACTTACTCGATGTACTGTGAACAGTCATTCAATGTACAGGCATCATCTTCAGGTCGTGATTCTGTGAAGACATGCTGACTGGCTTGAACCAAATAGATCTCAATGTGCAATACGACAAGACAAGGAACAAAAAATACACAAGTACTTGAACTTAGAGCCTACATTTGCTGAAAAGAACAGTAGTACTGAATAAACTGAAGAAACGACTGCTACACACACTACCATAAACTGCCTCCAACAATATGGATTGTTCTGCTAGCGCATTTAGGAGTGATACGACTATCGAATCCACCCTTCTGACTGAACAGAAGCACCAAAGCTATGGGATGTGCTAAACAAACAGTATAACAGTTTATCAAGTCCTTAAACAGTTCCACCAAAATGATGCCCCTTTACTCATACAAGACCTAAAATACATAGAATAACCAACATTTTCCGATACTAGAAAATATACCTTATTTCTGTGACAAAATAATGGAAATCCAGATTATGTAAATTTGAAAAGAAGTTGTCTATTTCACAGGGGGTTTATATTTGTAAACCAGTCTCAGTGCTTTGATAGTGTAAAAACTAAGACTAGTTTACAACTAAAAATGTCCTGTGGACGTAGATTACGTTGTTCCAATTTATAATGAAAGGTATGCAGATTGCTGGGGATACAGAAAAAAAGAGGAAGATCCAAACTTGGGGCTAAAACTGAAAAAAATTTACCCACTCGACCTAAGCAGGGTCACTAAACTAACGCGTACTTGCCAAAACTCTTGCTTAGGGCAGACAGGGATAAAAAGATACTGAACTTGTAAGAGTTATTTAAGGTAAAGACGACTTGAACTTTGTAAGCCGTCTGAAACTAACTGGACATGAATCTACATATATACTGAACTGCACCACTTTATATCATAAATGACACAATGGACGAAGACTCAACATATTTGAAAATGGAAATTTAAGAACTTGGAAAATTTGATGTACTAAAGAAACAATATAATACTTGATCTCATATAATAATTACGCCACTCGAAAGATAACATAAACTAAAACAATTTACAGACCAACCTACCTACAAAAGGCAAAAGTTGACTCAGCCTCCAATATCTTTGATTCCCGGGGGATTGTTCCAGGTAGTCAATGCCTTATTATCAAAACGTCCCTTCCACTCACGCCATTCTTCTGCTAAGCCCCTTCTCTTTCTGGCTAGCTCAACTCCAGTAATGACTTACAGTCCGAAGATGATGTCTTTACGTCATAAATACTCACCCACTGTGCACCACTTGCTGCGAAAGGTGGACTCAACCAACAGGTACTGTTGACTTTGACCCTACTAGCAGTGAATGTGGGATGATAGAAACGCGCATTGTGTGGGAAAAATAGATTTATTGATCCAATTAGTACAAATTGTGAAAGTTCTTCAAAATAGTCCCCTCCTGCATCAATACAGACAGATGTATATGCCACGCCTGGAGCACACCCTGGAACTCCTGAATGGGAATGCCTTTAAGAACCTCGTTATGTGAGCTTGGATGTTCTCCACCATCTCCCAGTGTTTTCCCTTCCGCACACCCTTCGAGTCCATCATGAGCAAAAGCGCCCTGAAACTAATTATAGTTGTCATAGTGATCAAAACAGCAATTGTTTTTATTCAAAGTTTGCTGTAACGATTTAGTTTAAACTTTTTGTATGGACGATTTCAAACGATATACGGTAGGGGTGTAATAAAAGTCATAAGATAATAAAGAGCATCCTCACAGAATCTGGAATTCCTAACACTGTTATTTTACTTACTATCATTTCTCACAGTTGTTTACCCTATAACGCCAAAACAGAAAGCTACTAACCTTTAAAAATACTCAAGTTGACTGATAAATTCTCTGTGTGCTGGTTGCTCAATAATTGTTGTGGCATGAGTAGGAGCTACTCAATAAATTATTGAACCACTATCTAGGTAAAGATTGAAGTTGTTTTATGTTTGAATGAACTGAGTGACAATAGGGTGGACACGAAAATCGCTAAATGTGAGTGGGGCTTAGGAAAGTTGTTTGATGCGCAGCACCAGATATTTTCAGATTGGTTGACTGAAGTACACTGCACTCCCTCTATGACTTGTCTGCTTGTGTATTTGGTCAAGTGCCCCTGACAATGAATTGAAGTTGGAGGAATGTTTCCTTCCACACGTTAAAATGTCGTTTTGTTGAGAAAGTTCTTTCGAAACCCTGCATCTTATAGTTACTTCATTTATTTTGTATAGGTCACCTCAGTCGGTGGTAGTGGTGGTTACAACGGGCAAGGCTCCCGGCCCCCGAACAAAACCTCTTACCAAATCCGCAACAATGGCCCAAATGGCCCTAATGTCCGCAACACGAAGAATCGTGCAGTACCCAACAAGAACGTAAGTGTCACTATTTCTTCGCACTGAGCCAATATAGATTTGTCTGTGCCGTTGGTGATTATTTGTATTTTTGTTCAGAATCAAGGGAAGAAGAAGGTGGTGACTACGAATAAAAAAGAGATGGTGAAAAAGGGGCCTCGAGGGCGAGGGATGACACTTCTCTCTCCATTCACTGGGTGAGTCACTCCTACTAAGGTTCCTCTGCATGTCTCATCTTCAATCTGCTTATCAACTTATAATAGTTAAGGTTTTACAACGCCAATATGATCTATGAATGCGTCTTGTATGAAAGCAGTGAAATCGCATCGATACAGTGCACCAAAGCACTACTACTTGAAATAACTTGCGGAAAAATATGGCAACAGTTATCGTTTCGTCAAAATAAAATAGACAAAGACAATGATTCAACAGGCGCCTAGAAAATGCTTATTGTTCCATTGTAGTGAGGTCACGTTTCGTAGCGTTTCTAGTATTTTTCGATGTTTAATCGAAAGGGATGTGCCTGGGAGCTTGCGCATGACTAACTGTTGCGTAATAATTCGATTAGACTGCCGAGGTCTATTACGTTCGTTGAAGTGGTTTGAAATTGAAATCGATTTCTAGTATGGGCGTTTACATCTGCTAAAATAATTTCGATTACCTCCCCTGCTTTATGAGACACAAACACAAAATCTCTCAAGCTCGCACTAGATTTTTGCGGGCGAAATAAAAATCCCAGCTGGTACGTCATTCTATTTTTTATGATAGTGAGTTCACACCTTATCCGACGGCAGTGCTATCAGTCTCAGCGAGATGTAGAAATATGACGTTCTGGGTGGTTGTCAGCCTCTTGACTTAACTTAAGTTGCTTAAGCTTGAGTTCACTTGTTTTTATCTTTCACTAGATGTAAAATACTTATCGCCTACCTCTGCAGGGTTGCAATACTCACTCGCATCCAGTGAGGGATTTCGTACTAAAAGCTCCAATCTTGGCAGAGAAGGATTTTATCTTTGTGTCCCAAGTCTTGGAGGTTGTCGTTCGGTCTTTCCACAGTTGAGCTATAACCTGCTCAAATATGTACCCCTCCTGATTGAGACGCTCTTCCATCGCCTGAACGTATTTCTTGATCAGTTTGTATTTGCGTTATTTGTTGTGCTTACAAAGAGGGCACTTTCACACCTACTTCCTGTGGCCCTCTTATGACCAATTGTTCTGAGTTTAGCCGATGCAAATGGCATGAAGAATCCGTTAGCAAATGCTGTGCGTGTTTTTGTACATTTCACATGAATCCATGAATTGTGACAGAAAGGTAGCAGAAGGGTAAGGATATGCCAATCCCACCAGCCAAACCTGAATAACGTTTAAACGAGCTGGGTGATTTGGAGTAGGCAACTTCGCAATAAAGGCTCCTCATTTTTAAAACTGCCTGTTCTCGCACGTTTCGTAAAAACGAAGCAAGTGTTGGTAAATTTTAGAATTTTTTGTGTTTTTAAAAATGAAATCGGTCGAGTTCTGCAAATATCTCTTTTACTGTAGAGAAGAAAAAGAAAGAAAAGAAAATCGTTTCTCGAAAATCGCTCTGCTACTTGTGTTACTGTGTTGCCAAATACACACAACAAAACCTCAACGGACAGGTGTAAAAAGTAAAGCATTTATTTGAACAATTACAAAATGAATTAATTTCTTTAGTTTAAACAAGGGGTAGTGAAATGTCAAAATAAAATATTAAAAATCTTCCCCCTGACGTACAACTATACTTTGTTGGTAACATCAAGATCACTGTCTCGCACAGCGCCACCAACTCCGAAATATTCAAAACAACATGGAACCTGTTTATACTGAGTCGCTCTCTCGAGATATCTGTTGTCTTTTGCGCTTGTTCCCACCCAGTTCCCTGTTTGATATGTCACATGGTCTTAGCAATTAGAGGAGCTAGTTGATAACAACAATCGTACCCTACAGGGAGAATGTGGATGCGGCCAAACTGTTGGCACAGGAAGAAGCTCACAAAGAGCAGAAGAAGATCTTGACGCACGGCGGAGGGAAAAAACAACAAAACAAGTAAGCGCACGTTATTAATAGTGGTGTATTCGTTAGTGTATAGGGGAGCGGTATCACCTCACTACTGTCTTGAAGTGAAGGGAAATTTCGCGTTTGAAACAGGCTTTAATGGAACTCATACGGTTTACATGAATCTGGTAACAATTGCAGAGTCGCCATTGACCTAAACGAGGTTAGGCGAGGGCTAGTTGAGGCAATGTCCCTGAAACTGCTGGTTGCTGAGTGGGCAGTGGTTGAGACATTCGTAACAAAAATGTCTGATGGCGAAATTGAATTGAACTAAGATGCAGAGACGAGTTGAGCTTAAATTGAGAAGGCGAATATGGGAGCAGTTGAATCTGCCTCATATGCCACTCGAAAATATGGATGTGAATAACCTGGCTAGTGATACTGTTCAGTAAGTGTCAACTCCCCAACTAGCCAATGAACTCAGGAGGGTGTAAATGAAGAGTTGAAGTTGAAGCGACTGTAACCACAGAAATCACGGATGGAGAATGGATCTCAAATCAGGCAGTGCGTAGTGGAGGACACTGTCGGCCAGTACACGCCAAAGGCATTGTCTGCTTCATGTTGAATTTTGAGGAAAACTGGAGGTCCATTGCTCAATTCGCCCGGGCAGTGCTCGGCCAGAAGAGGGTGAAGCTTGCTGATCTGGGGCCAGTATCTCACAGGGATGAAGAATAACCACATTGAGGAAAAAACTGCACCTGACTTCTCAAATTGCTGGGTAGTATGGGAGGATGTATCGGAATGGCAGCCTGCTGCAGGATAGAAGAGCAACCATCAGGGCCAATGGTTCCAGGTTGGTTCTCAATACTCACGAGTAAATTCATGAGGCCACTAGGAGCAGAGCCTTACTCTTACGTCCCACAAAAAACAAAAAAATCTGTCCCTGCTTCAACCCAGTTTCTCTCAGATAACATGATAAACCCACAACAGTCAAGAGTAATTAAATTTTTTTCCACGAGTTAACTTGTTTTTATCTTTCACCAGGCCCAAAACTGGAAAAATGGTCAACGGTGATCACAATAATGAGGCTGCGTCCCCTGATTCAGAAGAAGTTACCCCATCCGACCAATTCGCTGATGCATTGGAATTACCCGGTGAGTTATTGCCAACGATCTTCCCATAAGTTGCTGCGTCGGGGAATGTTCCTTTGAAATTGCAAAAAACTTGGAACATAATGGGATCTGAGATAATGTTTTGCTAGAGGCACCTATGGCAGTATTTTAAGTAACAACATGGAAGTTATGCTAAAATTTTAATCAAAGCCAATGGCTATTAGTTGGCTATGTACCGCCTGACTCCCATCATAAGTACCCTAGTGATCGTAGTCTAGTGGTGATAGACGAAGATTCATAATCCGACAAAAGTTGGGCATTGGATCAGAGCTCGTGATTGCTGTAGTTTTTGCCTGAGTCAGCGACTCTCCAATCATCCCCCTTTGTAACAGCTATTTTTAGCGATGGGCTAGTTATAAATACTGGAAACAAATGCTAGATAAGATGATCCAGTGGAAGTGAGAACTAGTAAGCTGAAGTCTCTCTGATTTGATGACAATTTACTAACATTTTCTAAAACGACAAATGAGTTTGATGAAAATCCTTGAAGCAGTTTCCCCTAATTTGAAAATATCCTATTTTTACATAATAGGCCTATATCTCCGTTCACCGAATTTTCATGAAGATATTTATGGAGAATAAAAGTTGGGTACTAATGAGTAGAAATTAATTTGAAAGTTTAATCAAAATCGTTTCAGCCGTTTTCGAGAAAAATGCGAAAAATCATCATTTTTTCGTTCATTCTCGTCCCCCAGTCCACTTTGCCATTTATGGAAATCGCCCATAACCTTATTTTCGCCTCTCCAAAATCACGAACAAAACAAAAAAGAACCAGCTCAATCGGTGCACTACTTTCTTTAACTTGTGGGTAGCAGAAAGTAAAAACACTATACTCAATGTTGGCGTTTGAATGGGAGATTGATTGCAACACCTATTTCGTTCCAAACTGGACTGAACTTTGAAACTGGATGTATACTCAAAAATTAAACTGTCGCATTAAATAATAAAAAGCCCAAAAGAGCTTAAATGTGGTAAATCATAAATCGTGATCCAGAGATTGAAAGATGAGAAGAATGGGAAAATGAATAGATCTAACTGGTACTGAAAATAGTGTAACGTTGCGTCGAAATCGTGGTTGAGGCTGCATAATTGAATTGGGAATTCGGTCAGTCGTTTAGTAGGCGAGTGGTTGCATGTGGTTCCAGTATCTCCACTGTAAAGGTATCAAAAGAAGTTGGGAGATGTGTCGGTATAAAATTCAGGTTTTCGCAGTAAGGTTGACTTCTACTTGGAAAGTAAAGCAACGAAGTAGAAATTGAGAGATAAGAAATAGAAGAGCGTGGCGAACGTTGAGAGCTGACTTAGAGGCGCAAGGCGTCGCAAGAATAAACAGTGACAGATGTGTAGTCTACAACTGTGCGCAGCAGCATTGATGTAATCGGTATGCAGGAATTGATGTTGGAAAGGCATCAAAAGCAAAGTTAAGCCGGATTTGCTCGTTTCAAACGCCAAGTGCAATTGTTGACATCAGAGCAAAACCATTTTTTAACCCTTCAAAGTGGAATCAATAATTACGCTGAACTTTGAATAAACATTTCTTGGCTCAAAGCAGCTCATTCGTGACGGGGTAAGCATTGTAACTCAACGTTTCTCGAAAAACTAGTTCAGACTACCATCTCCCTGGGTGATATAATAGTGAAACTATTTTTCCTCTGTTGTGTTTCATAGTGGTTATGTACTCTTGTCATCCGTCTTAGATGCTCTAATGTAATTCGGCACATATGAACGAACATAAATGACCCCAGAAGAAGAAGATATCAGGGCCAAAGCTGAGGGAACAATGACCGAAGTCGTGGCCATTCAGGCCCATATCCCATCTCCTCAGAGTTATTGGGAGTCGGCTTGGCTTCTTTAACACGTTCACTGCGGCGATTATTGTTCAAAACCGATTTTCTGCGCGGCAACTTTGAGGTTGATCTAAATAAGGGATGGGAGATGTCGACAGGTAGTCGACGTCCGCCGGGGGGAAGGGGTCTCATTTGTCGACTACGTGTCGACATCCGCAGTGAACGTGTTAAAAGGGGTTACGGAATCTACCAGTCCCCTCCACGAATTCTAGGATCTTTTTCCACTCGGTTTCTCTCAAACTAGTGCTGTTTATTATTCTCTCCCCTAATATGTTGAGTCTAGTGCCAAACCGTAACGGGCATTCCCTAAGATAGTGATCTACTGTTTCTATTTCTCCGCATGGGCACCTAGCGTTGATGTTCGGATTTATCCTGTTAAGGGTCTTACCCACTGCATAGTGCCCAGATAGCATTCCAGTGATTCTTCGTAGTCTTATCTTGCTTAAGCCCAGTACCCAATTGGTTCTTTGTAGGTTATAGCTAGTTGTACCCATAATTTTGGAATGTTGGTACCCTTCATTGTTGTTTATTTCATCACAAACATTTCTCCACATTTTCTCATTTATTTTTACTTTCAGTTGTTGCATTGTGATAGGCGAGAACGGTTCTGGTCCACAGAAGTGTCCTCTGGCTCCCACCTTGACTAGTTCGTCCACTCTCTCATTCCCCGCATACCCCCATGCCCGGGTATCCATTTTAGCGTGATTGTATTCCCTAGTTGTTGGAGTTTCCCAACCTTGTGCTTTGTTTCTTCTATGAGATAGCTCCTGACTATTGGATTACCCAATGTTTTTACCACAGATTGGTTGTCAGTGTAGATAGCTATATTCGTGTTCCTAATGTTCTTTGTTACAAGTGTGCTAATACATAAGTTTATTGCGATGAGTTCACATAAATGACCCCAGCTACTCTTCGTTTACAGATCTGATGGCTCGTACGACCATCAATGGGGA
This sequence comes from Pachypeltis micranthus, assembly GCA_020466155.1. Taxonomy (NCBI): domain Eukaryota; kingdom Metazoa; phylum Arthropoda; class Insecta; order Hemiptera; family Miridae; genus Pachypeltis; species Pachypeltis micranthus. The sequence continues at coordinate 46,873,264 of CM035770.1, read as the reverse complement.
CAACCCACAGGAACTCGAAGACTAAACAGGGGGAAGAACTCAACCCTTCCCTTACCCTCCCACCATCGACTGCGATCTCACTTCTATCCTCTTCCCCTCCCCCACCCACCACCTATTTTTTCATTTCGTTGTCGGACCTTTTAAAAGTGCCAATTCCCTTTTCTCCCCATCCCCTCCCCCTTCTTCTCTTCGGACGTGCGAAAGACTAATGCGGCAATTTCGTTAGTGCCAAAATCGTGCGCGGTGTGTTTACGTCAAATGCCAACGTTTTATTTATTTTATTTTTTAGATCGTAAGAGCACTTTTTTGCGACGGTTTATTTTTTAATTTTTTCTCCCTCCAACGAACCTACCCCCTCCTTCGAAGATATCGACTTTTATCTTGTATACTATTTTTCGATTGACGAGTGCGAAAATGTCTCGCAAAACTCACTGCGTATTTATATTTACGACTTGAAGCGGTCCCTATTATGTCGCAAATTGATTGTTATTTCTTTCTATTCAACAACGCGGGAACGATGTGGTAATTTGGTTTTAGTTGGTGCGGCAGTTTCGAATGCCGTTAATTTATTTCGTTTTCGCTCTTCAAACCGAGCGATGCATAAAAAACAAAACGAAAATCACATTATCCGCCGGAACCCGTTGATATTAAGAAGAGTTAACAATATTGTGAAGACTGATGTAAAAAAATGACTTTTATTCGACTTAGCGTTCGTTCGATGTGAGTTAACGGCTACTGAAGTGATGGAAGAACAAAAGTGCGTTGAAACAAAAGGTGATACCTTTAAGGACTTGTGACGATTTTGTGATTAACTTGCAATCTTAGTGTCGTTGAGAAGTTGAAACTGTTATTTCGTTTCAATATGATTTAATATGAATTGGGCGATACCAGGTTTACAAGGTGCCTAAGAGACCCACTCTACCAATGAAACAAATTCGCCTTAAACCGTTATTTTGGGTTCAAATTGTTTTTTATTTTTTTATCGCTTATTGTAAAAAAAAAAAAAAATACCCGACTTTGAAAAGAGCGAATTTGACACGTATTTTTTTATAGCGTTTTATTGTCCGGGACGAGACGAAACGTTTTTAAATCCGTCTTCGACTGATTTCAAAGAGTTTGACGTAGAACTTTTTTTTTTAAATGACCTCGCGTTGTTTTTATATGTGATATTTACAATCCCCTTCCTTTCGGGCAAATTGATCTGGTCGTCATTAATCGATTTATATTTGTAACCAAGAGGGGAAAACTAAACGGATCCCGATTGTTTCGGTTCGGCGTTGATATTGATGTTATTTGGCGTTTGGTGATTGAAAAGAAAAAAATAATGGCTGGGAAATTTTGTAGTAATAGAAGAATTTATTGTACTACGTTGAATACATGGGGCGGAGCATGAACACCATCTTCTAGCCGCATGCGTTTACGCAAGGCTACTCAGTATTTAGCGACATCTTTTCAAACATAGTGGCAGTTCCAGGTCAACTTTTGTGATTAATGCGCTATGAGTAATAACTGATATTCTACCAAAACCAAAAAAAGACGCGTAGAATGGCAAAACTGGAAGTCTTGCAGGTGTGTTTAACCCTGAAAAAAAGGTTAGAATCAAAACCTGATATTGAACGTTGTTTAGCTATCGAGCAGCATCACTTTGGTTAATGCTGTAAATTTAGCCTGTTGAGTGAACGTTCCGCTCAAATATTCATCGCCTAAAAATAACTGTCCTAAAATATTTCTTGTAACTGTTTCACTTTAACAGTCATATACCCTTGCTTAATTGGAAAACCATTGCGTACAATTTAGAGCTGGTTGACAACTCATCAAATGGCTGTGTTCAAATTTGAGAGCAAGTTTTCTATTTTAACTTCTTGTAGATAGCTAATAGCTAACATTTTAAATATATTTCAGACCACCTTATCTACAACTTTTATGACAGCAACGACCAGACTTTTTCATGTGCAGGTAATTGCCCCTTGATGATAATGAGTTTCATCTCAAATTATTTTCTTTTAACAGCCAGTTCTTGCCACTTTGTCCAGATTTCTTTTACACCAAACTGTTCCTCTGGCTTTCCTTATGCTCTGCCCCAGCGTTCATTGTAACTTCTTTTACATACCAAATTCAATTACTTCAGTTTGTTTTCAACTTTGGCTCATAACCGAACGCCAAAATTTTGTTCCAGTGCCTTTTTATTTTATTTTATTTTTGTTAAAGATCGATTCGAGACTTGAAAAAAGGGGTCTTGATAACCTCGTTGCCGACTAATATGCGCCTGATCAGTTTAGACGCGTCCCTCCGCAATTTTGAACCACAATTGGCGATTGGTTAATATCGAGTAGTGATGTTGATTCTTTCTACCGTCATTTTATCGGTTCTCGAGTTACTTTTCACTTTTTTGGAGTCGAATTATAAAACGGGTTGATTACTGTGTACAAAAAACAAAGAATTTTAAACGTGCAGTTTTGCGCTGATGAACCTTCAAAATGTAACCTCCTCGGTTGGGGGGAAAAAGTGAAAAACGGGAAATTCAGTTTTTATGGTCCAAAATGCACTTGGAGCCCACAAAGTTTAACGAACTGATTTACACCAAAAAAAAATTGTCGAAGCGCCTTGCGGGTGCAGTGTTGTTTTCATTTTTGGAACATGGAATTTGTTTGATCAAGCACTTCCTTATTCAATTGGAACAGAGTGGAAGGTGGGGATTCCAGACAGCAGTAGCATCCCTGGGAAGTCATGATACTCTGAAACGCTGGACGTTGGTACTTTTTTTTTTTTTTTTTTTTTTTAAAGATTCATGAATAAAAATGGTCTGCCTTTTGGGGTTTTGAAAAAGTGCATTTAATTCGATATTTACGTGAAAACGATTCGCCAATAAAATTGCATGGCTTGTGAAATTCGATCACATGGCAGCAGGTTTATTGTATTTCTAGAAGGTGGTCGATTAAAATTCAACGAGAAACTTCAGTAGGAAGGACAGGCATCACATCAAATTTTGGGAAATTGGCCTGTACTTATTGTAGGCGCCTTAAATTACTATTCTGCTTATTAAGGTTGTGATTGAGACTGGTCGATTCTGTCGGCAGGGCAAAAAGATCTCCCATAAAGTGACTGTTCTTTCCATCATATTACACCTGATGGAGGCAGGTAGAGTGTGTATCCCAATATTATGATAATGACGTTCACTCATTTGCCCATTAGACCCTAGTTCCTTTGTGGGAGCTCGCCACGTCTACTGTGACCCTCAATAACAAAGTTATCTCTCGTCTACTGTACCTTCAAATCAGCTGGCATAACCTGTTTTGATAATTCGAGTCACTAGGGGTCTCCCAAGATGCTTGACGGTCCTGATGTGTAACAACCTGCAACACATCTTTTCCGAAGGAACCTACTGCTACCCAGGAACCCTCACTCTCCTTCCCATTCAGATTGAACAATGTCATGTCGCTAACAGGCAGTCGTATTGACAAAGAACATTCTTCTTTTTTTTCTCTTTCAAATACGATACAAGAAATTTTGTTCGAGAAGTGACTCTGAACAACAAAAAAGTCTTCTTTCCTAAAACTGAAACTACCAAAATAAACGAAGAATTTTTGCGCATTTGATCCAGAAATATTCTTGAAAAGTCGTCGTTCAAAATGGAACTTTACGGCTGACAAATTCTCTAAATACTGCTAACATTGAGGAGAGGGGAAACTGAATTGATACGAGGAAAGAGTTGTTGGAATTATTTTGTAAATTTTATGTTCGTAGATCGTAATTTTGCTATACAAACTTTGTTTTAATAAGTAACTTGTTTTTTGACAAAAAATTTAATAATCGCTTTATGTTGACACAATTGTGAGGAACCTGGGAGTCGCCGATCGTGCTCTACGTCGTTTCGGACCTTGAATTTCGTTCGAAAACGTAACCCTTTTGCATGTACTCAACAAAATTTTGTGTGAACTAAAAACAAACACAAAATAATTGTTTAGGATGGTGGTTAACGATGTTGCTCTTTTCTCTTAAATTCACGACGAGTGAACGAAAAATTTTTTCGTTTTCTCCTGCCAAAACACTTGTTATTGAATGTTAATTATTAACGTCGCTCGATTCACCGGATTTGGGATGTTTCAAAGGAGGCGAAATCGCGTCTTAAACTAGCGACAATACCAATTTACGTTAAATTTAATAACTTTAATATGGAAAAAAAATTCTATTTTGTAGTTGAACATAGATGATTAACTTATAAGCAACGTATTTGTGTTTGTCGAATCAAAAACGAGAATACACACACAAAAAAGTAGTTAATAAGAAACCAGAAACACGTAGCACTCGCTTTACTCGTTTCACATCTTATTTTGATTTAATCGCGTAGGCTTACACAAATTATCGTAAATGTAACTTGTTCTGTTATATTTTTTTCATTGTAGGTTAATATCATAAATAATGAATCTATGAAGAAACAAAAAGGTTTCCCATGTTGTGTACAGAGTAGGTTTTAGTCGACACTCGAGTTTTGTGTTGGGGCAAGAATGTGTACGTTTGAAACGTCGAATTTTTTATTTGACTGGGTAACGTTAGTTTTCGGTTTATTTTCATTCTCTGTTTTGTAGGTAGTTCAGTTCCCGCGTTATGTCTGTCTGATGTGTTCAACAGCTCGCGATTTGAATACGAAAATTTGATGTACTTGAATTACAACAATTGTACTATACAATGGCCTGATGGGTGTCTGCGTGGAATGTTATTTTGCAGTTCAGCTGTTCTGAAGTTGTTCTATGGCTCTAAATGGTTTTTAGTCTCAATGACAACATGCTCAATTTGTCTGATGTATGGCTGCAGGACAATAGCTGTCCTAGTTTAGCTGATGAATATTCAAAGGTCGTCTGATGGGTTGCAAATGGTTCTCATTTCAAGTCTATACTCGAGCTAGAGAATCTCAAAAAATGTTGGAAATGTGCATGATGTGGTTGGTGTACCTCCAATTCGTTCTGATTAGTTGATACACGCAAGACTGTCCAATGTGTCTAGAACTTCTCAAAAGGTTGTTTTTGTGTCCAAAACTGAACTTTGATCAGATACTTTTGGAGTGCCTCTCATCGTTTTCGTAAATTGTCAATGCTATTCTACACAGTGGAAGATGATACAACTTTTGACAGTTTTGGAGGGTTGGAAGTTTCTTTGGTCGTTCAAGTACTCATGTCAGCGCTGGTAGGTCGTGGTTGTGTCTGGGACTGTGCTTTGTGTGGTTGTGTGCTTGTCCCAACGTTTGCATCATCTTCTTTGTTTAGTCTTTTTGACTTTTCCCGTGCAGGCATTGATATGGTTCTACTACGACTGATACTCATCAAATATTTGGTTCTTTCCAGCAGTTCTATTGCAACTAGGAACTTCATCAGTTTCTCAGCTCTCCTCCTGGTATGAGCTATTTACCAGTTCATAGTGTGCATTAAACAATTTTGGTTTAACGAGAGCAGTTTGAGCCAGTAATTAACAAGGGTGACTACAAAAACGCCAGTTGGTGTCTGCAAACACACACTTTTACATCCTATCGGCTAGAATTGAAATACTGTTTGCTTTCCTTGCTGGAGTTCAATGGCATGTAAAATCGCCACAACGTCGGACCTGATAACTGTTCTACAATTTATTCCACCAAAGTCAGTAGGTCTTATGCAGATTCTACGTTGCAAACTACCTTGATGGGCTAAAACGCACTAATCCCGCTCCAGGTTTCAACTGGTACGCAGATTTTTGTTGACTCCCCCTAAATGTGGAGTTGGACTCGAGTTATTGAATCAACAGCAACTTGTAGGTAGTGAACAAGTTTGGTTACTCTACAATTGTACTCATCTTTGTCGAAATTTCTCTCGACCCGTTATATTAACATAATCATGTCCTCTTTATTTTTGTAGTTGCGTCATTAATTTCGTTGCACAATTTTTCAGTACTTTTAAAAAGTCATAAAAGAAAATTAGGGTCGCCCTCGTGTACAAATCAAATAGATTAACATTTGTAAATCTAAAAAATGATCTTTGTTTTGAATCGTGAGTGACGCTTTTTCCGTAAATAGGTTTAATGGTTACAATTATCGTTGAAACGACATAAATGTAAAAAAAAAAAAAAAAGATAATATATCAAGCTTCTTACGCTCGGCCGCGAGCATGACGCTTCAATTGGCGGTTGTTGAAGCCGGTTATCGATTAAGAGTGGCAGCCACTCCATTTACGAATGTATGTCACAACGTCCCAAGTTGTCTTCATACGATGCGTTTTTAGTATCCATCAGGACGACCCAACACTAGCTGCTGTTCGGGGGCTTGGCTCTCATTTAATCGATATGCTCTTGGAAACGACAAGTTTTTTTGCTCTTTCAAACAGCAACTAAACAAATTTCAACATAAGTTAGACGACCAAAAAAAAAGAAATCGAAAAAAGGCTCCCAGGTTTCGGCAACTCTTTCCCTCGCTTTCCCCTACTCACAAAGCAATTAATTTTGTTTACAAACGAAACAGAAGTTGTAATTTTTGTTGTTAGCTTCCGTCTCCTTTAAGCGTTTTGTCTTCAAGTTTTACGTTGCTTGTTTAAGAATCTGAACTTTGAACCATAATGTTTTTTATTGTATTGTGAAAACAAAAAAAAAAATAAGGGGGAAAACATTAAAAATAGTTAATTGAAAAAATAAAAAAAATTAAGGAATCCCCGTAATTATTGTAATGTACACTTTGTAATTGAATAACAAACAAATAAATATCTTTAAGCGATCCTCTTTGGCGAATATGTGGAAATAAGGTTGACGATTGGACTGACAAATTGTTGTTTACGATTATAATTTTGGGTCTTTTTCAGTTGCTTCACTACGCTATTTTCTCAGCAGAGTGAAAGGAACTTGCACGTTGAAGGTTTACCAGAAATAACTTCTCATTGTTAACATTTCTCTCAGTTCTTATTTCCAAAGTGGAGGTTCATGGAAGTAGGTACTACAACAGTGCTTAGTGCAGCAATTTCAATGGAAATTCAATTAATATTGCATACTAAGTTTGTTGATGTGCCACTCGAGCAAGAAATGTGATGATCACAGTGGATTCAAGGGTTTTGTTGGTCAAATTTGCTGTAACTCATTGGTTTGCAAATGCAAACTAAAATGCACTTCTACGGTGAAGGTATTTCAGGTATTGCTTGTCAATGTTGCAACTTACTCCCTATTGTTTACATTCTCGCGTCAATAAATCGTTTATAAATTTTGAATGGTGAGTAAGTTCAATTTTTCTGTAATGTTTTGGCATATTTGATTCACATTGTTAGATTTATTATTGAGTAAATGAACAATTATTAGGCCGTGAATTTTCGCCCAAACCTTGTGTGTAGGGAGCTTCTGAGAACATCATAGTGGGCGTCTTATGTGGTAATAACAACCCGTAGGGAACTTTTTTACGATTTCTGTAGTAGTCCTGAAGAAGTTCTTGGAGAAAAGTGTTCCTAGTCTCTTTGAACTGTTAACTGGTACCAGTAAAGACCTTTGATGCCTAATAAATTGGTCCTGAGTGGAATTACCAATACAATGAATGCCATTTGAAAGCAATGAATGACGTTTGAAGACAAGCGTCAGTATCTAAAGCACTCCTGTGTTCATACCGCTTGGGCTCCATGCAATATGATGGGTAGTTGGGCCCCATGCGGGTCTGTTTCTTGTTCCTGAACCCTCATGAGAGAGTTAATCAGTCGAATGTAACGGGTACCCAAACCTCTGTTTAGCCTTTTGAATGGGCAGAGTTGAGCGTGGAAGTGTCTCGAGAGTCGCCTACCCACAATGCTGTTCCAACTTCCCTGCACAAATTTGAATAAAAAAATGGTTCATCATGTTACTATTGGGAAATTAGTAGTTCTGAAGGGATTAGAAAAAAATTATTTTGGTAGTTAATCAGGAGACTTGTTTTTTGAAACTAATATAACAAAAAAGCCATTAACGCCTTCTTTGTTTGGATTCCCACCACAGCATCATCGCCAAGATTGAACGAAAACGTTGTTGGAAGGGTTTTTCCAAAACACTTGCTCATGACAGGTCTTTCAATTTCATCTGACTCATTATCCAGGAAACACATTCGCCACAGAGCGTGTTTGTCATATATAGTGTGCTTCAATCCCCATCCATATGCCAAAAGGACTGGGTATCTCAAGCCTCAACGCTGTATACAAATCGTGGCTGTAATGGCCTTCCCATGAGTGGCTTGGAGTATATCTACACGATATGCAGACATCTTGTCTTGAATGAAGAATTAACTGTGTGAAAAATTGAAGATGCTGTTTCCAACGATCACCGATAGGCTTTGGATGCAAAAATTCTGACTTGGCCGCTGTGTTGAGTTTCAACTTTTCAGGTTCATCATTCAGGTACAATGTTCCAATCACATTGGGCATTTTTCCTATCTGAAGATGGTCGAGAATTGTATGGGGAGTGGGGAGAGTAGTGACATTTTTCAATGGAAGCAGACAAAATTCACGCTCCTCTTAAGTTTTATGTGTTGTTGATGCGTACCCGACCTCACAGAATCTGTATGTACTGTGCGTAGCCTACGTACAGAGTTGCAGTTAAATGGCTCTACTGCTCCTACTTTGTTTCTTGTCCCGGGCATGCTTTTGCTTATGAATGCAGTGAAGAAGTAACGTGTATCAATAATACTTGTCCGTCGATCAACCTTTTTCCAGTCAAGTTTGCTGTTAAATATTTAAGGCCCTTAAATTTAAATTTTTTGTGGGGGGGATTTTGAGTCAAATAGTAAAGGAGAAACTCAATCCCTCGAATTTTGTTCGGAATCATGTCATACACAACGTTCTCAAAAACCTTTGATTACGTATTACAACCGAAATAAAGTCAGCTCTGACTGACCTCCTTTATGACACAAATTTACCCGTTTAAATGTGAATAATTTTGTTGTGTTAAATGATGTGCTCTCGTAATTTGCGTTTCTGCCAATGTTGTCTAGTGAAAATTTAATTGTAAATGGTAAAATTATCTGTTAATTGTCATTAAGGCAGAAATGTTTTTTTGATGGAGTTTTGATTAACCAGGGACAGATGTGGCGAGGCGGAGGGTTATAATTGAGATGTATCTCCGTGTCTCTGTGGTTATGTTCACGTGATGTAAGAGTTCTGAAGGTTTCATTTCTCTGGCGTCGGGTCTGAGATGCAGCAGGCTGCCACTTAAGTTTCAGAAGGTAAATGTTGGATTTGGGGTTTTGCAATTAAGTAGGCGTTGTAGGTATGAATGATTAGTCTCAGGGGTCAGCAACTTTATGTGAAGAAAAGTTATGGATGGAGGTATTGGTTTTGGCCCTTGATAACTGATGGGAGCTTAGGATGGACTGCATTACAATAATCTACAGTAATTCTCAGTGTGATCAGGTTGTAGTTATTGTAAATGTACTAAAAAATAGCGTCCCTTTCCGTTAGGCAAACTTTTTTAGTCCACCACATTCTTCCCGAAGTCCCATTATGACACATTTTGCGGCATGGTAGATAGTTCCCAACGAAATTGAATGGAAAGATGTACAATGTATGCTTTCTACGTTCTACTAAATGTTTACAGTTTTGCCTGTCACTCCCTTCAGTTAGATGTAATAATGGTTGAGGGTGACTAAATCTCGCCAGATATATCAATATGGTCGTCATTCATTCCTCTCAGATGCGTGTCACCCTGACCCTGTAATTCTGATTCTATAAAGAGTGCCCCCTTTCATGCCCAACCAATCATCTACTCATTCCTTTCAACATCCTCGCACACAGCTGTCTACAACAGGTTTATTCTGCTGTATTCCGTAACGAGGGGTGAGGTTCATAAATAAGGAGAAGTCCATTGATATATTTAATATTTCACGCATTAAAAGTAAAACGCGGCTTTTTCAAATGATGGCCATTGATACATTTGTATACAGCTGATTGATTACGTCAATATACAAAACGTTGACAATTGTGCCACTTCGGTATCCTCAAGACTGACTCAAATTACACCAGTTGTAACAGTGAACACTTCAACAGAAAATACTTCACATTTAGCACATTCTTCTTCTAGTTATCCTGCCAGTTGGATACTTACAACCTTCCCCATTTCAGTTGCCCTGAGGAACAGGTTGGGTATCTGTTGCCACTGCATAGTTGTGCAGGATCATGCCTCCCATATTTTTTCAGCCTCTAACCTTCATTACAGATCAGCTTTTCATTTAGAGATCGTAAAGTTGTAAGCCCCACCAGTACCTAAAGAGGTGCTTGTCTTCCACATCGCTCCTCTGTCCACTATGCCTGTCTGGTTCATTGGAATCTCCTTCAAAAAACGGGGTTTACCCTATTGGTTTTGATAAACAACGCAACGAAACTGCAAAAAGCTTATTACTTTGAACGTTTCAGATCAATGTTTATTATATGAAACGAGAGAAATAATCTCCAATTGGCAGTGGAGCGTGTAACAATTTTGTTGTTCTTATGAATTGAATGTTAATCTTGTAATTTGTTTTATAAGAAATTTTAAAACTGGGATTTCTAGAGTTCCAACAGGGAAACCAAAACATTTTCGTACTTTTTTAGGAAGAAAGAAAAGGTTTTCTTTTTAATAACATTTTTAGCAGCAACATGAAAAAGAAGTCAAAATTCTCTGGTGGTTCTCTATTTCCCCGATATTTTCCTTTGAAAACAAAAAACCATTGTTATTGTAATTATCTTTATCGTTATATATCTCATAGCCACTTCATATATCAACTAGTTGTTAGGAAACTTAATCTGATAAATTGGTGAAAAAACACAAAAGGATTAAATGAAGAACCCCGCTTTCACTGGAAAACTTAATCGACTTGAAGTTAATTAAATAAATTTTGTTGCGTTTTGGTTCGAAGCTCTTCATTTAATTCTGACATTCGTGGGCTTATTCGGTGTTTTTCATTTGAAAGGAATTGACGGGAAGTTGAAGGAATGAAGTTACGGAGTGGAATTAAAAGTTTTGAACGGGATAATTGGGAAAAGAAAAACAAAAGTAAGATTTGATTTTGTTGCGTTTTTCTCCCCCGTTTCATTTTGTGGGTACTTGTGTTTGTATCTCATGTTTTTCTCTTCTTGTCTCAAAAATATAATGTTCGTTTCTGAATTTGTTGGGAGTTTTGGTTTGCCTTTCTTAGCAATTTAGTCGACACTTTTTTAAATTGTTAATTTTATTGTCTTTGTTTGATATCATTGCTTCAAGTTTGGGTAGAAGGTTTTACCCCTATTCATTATATATGTCCTGCTGTCATTCCTCGAATTTTGACTTTTTCTTCTTGTTACGTGTATTTGTACATTATACTTCTAGTGCATACTTGACCCCGCAGTTTCAAATACAATGTGGCTAAGCAGTCGGTAGATTGTCAAAACGCCAACCTAGCGAAAATGTGGGAAACAGCGATTCTTACTCAGCAGTCGTCCTACGAGACCCTTTTCGTGTCTCAGTCAAATTTGACAGAGAACTTGATACTCCTGCCCAAAAAGAATAATTATCTGCAGAGTTGATAAAAGCAGGAATCAGCTCAGTAATTTTTAGCCAGGGGAGTCACGCAAGTCTCGTTCCGAATTTGGAGCTTGTTCGGGCAACTGACCCAGAACAGAAACGGATCCAAAGAGCCATTACCCCCTTACCCCTGATTATTTCCATACCTAAAAAGTTGGAAGACTTGCCTAAAGCAGCATGTACTTACTACATATTTCAGCTTCACCAGAGTTGGAAACTGGTAAGTACCTGCGGTTTAAACGATTAGAAGAGGAAAGCTGAAGTTTATGGACAGTCCTTTAACATTAGAGAAATAATTGCAAACGATTGAGGGTTTGAGACTAAGACGTTATGGGAACAGAGTAAGAATAAAACAAGTTGAGGCTTGAAATGATAGATATGGGGGGTTTATAGTAAATCAGCCGATTACATAACTTTCCTTTCTACTTCGTAGCGCAAGGAAAGTAAAAATTATAGAAACCGCGTAAATACATTTGGGGAACCAAGTAAAAATTGTCGAGACGAAAAACAAAATATTTAGAAACTGAACTAGACAACTTCTGGCAAGGGAAATAGTTGAACAATTTAGGTTTGTAGTAGAATAGTTGAAAACCTCATTTATATGTGGAATTACGATTGACGTAACTTAATTATCTACACCTTAGGACTAAGAAAAGAAAAAAAGGAGCTAACGCTTATTGTTTTAGTTCTTTCTGAACTAAGTAACTGGAAGTTGCAGAAAGGAAGATCAAATTAGAACCAAAGTGAAGTAATGTGAAACAAATCTGCGCTATGAGAAAACCCCTATTTCTTCCCGCTACGTTAGCTGAGAATCGCATTAGCTTCGCGTCCAATCTTTCCATTTCGGAAACTCATATTGACTTGATAGGTTCGTATGTTTTCAGTTGTTTATTTCTTATAAGCATACTAACTTTTTAGAGTAGTATACGTTTCCGAATAAATATGGATTGAGCCTTTAAAAGTCTCATCTAATTACTATCTTTACGACCCTTCTTTTACTATTTCATAAAAACGAGATCTAGAGATCATTAGTACTTGCGACCTTGACTTAATTACTTTATCAAAACGAGATGTAGATTATTACTTAGGACCTTTAGTACGCAAAAGATATTTGTCCTATGTGAATCAATTAGGACTCAACGGTTGGTCGTTGATGACGTACGCGTTTTACAACTCGCTCACAGTAGGCCTAATTTACGAGGGAATCGTGTGGTTTCGAAGATTATATATGAGAATCCGCGCAATTACACTGTACCACCTTCACTGGAGCGTACAGCCAGTTTCTACAAGAATGCTAAAAAAAGATCAAAATGAGCGTGTGGTAAATTTCCGCTTTTGGCCCTGTAAAATTGTTTGTGTCTTGAATAGTTTGATTTAAACTAGTACAGCAATTTGAAAAAATTGTGAACAAACCCACATTTCCCCTCCCCTTGCCAGTATTCTTTTCGCGTTTTAGAAAAACCTCAACGTAATCAAATAAAGGCAAGTCCACTTGATTCACCCGTTTCCCCTCAAGTTATCTACTCGTATTAACAAGCACATGCCACTTATCAACAACCAAAATTGGAATTTTCTCATTCAGAAATACAGGAAAAAGCAGAAATATTTAACCATGCTTTTGTGTTCGGCCAACTACAACATTCCTTTGGGTTCAGGAATGTAATGGAATCTTCTGCATGAAACTTAATGGAACCTTGACAGTTTTTCTAAATCTCAGTAGTACTAGAAACTACCAATTTCAAGTATTGGTACTTGGATACTTGAAGGCTCAAGTTCTTACAGTGTGTCAAGAGCTTTTGTAACATTCCCAACCTACCTCCTAGTGTTACACGTATTTTTAAGGATATTTCCATGGGAACTTACCAGAAGAGATATAAACTGACCACATCAAATATGTAATTCATTAAAACTTCAGTTTATAACTAGAAGTAACTTTAGGAAGAGTAAGAGGATATGGGTCAGAATGGTAGGACTACCATACCTTGCTCTTCACTTTTGGTTTATTATTCATTCTGAATAATAACCCTATGTTTTCAGTCACGAAAAATCTTTTACAATGTTTTGTGCCTTTAACGTGGTCTAAAAAATTCGTTCTTTCGCACAAAAATCCCATTTGGGATCTAGTTGTTCCCGCCATCTCAGCAATCCGATCGGACGAAGCCCATGGTTGTTATGGGCAAAAAATGGTTAAAACAATTAACAAAACGCAGAATAATCGCAAATAAGCCGTGTTTCGTATCGTTTTCAAGGCACGCTCAGCTCGCAACGCCCTTTGGACTCGCAACATCCTGCCAATTGCCGAGCGAGGGTTCGCTGGAAGCCCCCGTCCCAATTTCTCCGACTCTTTTTTGGCCCAGGCCACTTCCTCCGGACACCCCTCCATCGGATCATAAATGCCTACAGACGTTTACGGGCGTCTGGCGCCAGGGGAATATTTAGTTTCTGTAGTTCCATTGTAGTCAGGTCATGTTTCGTATAGTTTACTAGTATTCGATGCTGAATCGAATGGGATGGGTCTCAGAGCAGTAATACTAGGTCAAGGTGTTCATGAGAATAATAAACCATTGTGTAATAATTTGCAGGGTTTTCCATCACAACTGCAGAAAACACAGCTATTGAAAGAATCGGTTCGAAGGTTCAGTTTTGTACAAGCACTTCGACAAAGTTGTGAATTACGAGTTTTATTTATAAAAACAAAAAAAAGTCAGCTGAAGTTAAGATTCGCCTGCTTCAACTTCAGTACTTGTCAGCGAGATCTGTTTGTTTGAAATATCTTCCAACGATGCAAATTATCAGATTCAATTTGGCGACGTCTTTTTCAGACGGGTTCTTGTCTGACTGCACCTACAAAATCAAGTAAAATGTGTTTAGAGGTCTGTTGTACCTTGAGCTCCCAGTCAGCAGGTTCTATGACATATAGCATTCGGTTTCTTTGTGACTACTGATTGAGCCTTCAACTTTACTCATAGGTATGGGATGAATGAGACCATCTGCAGATGGGTTCAATAGATCAGTGGGGTAGGGTGCTCCAGTAACGCCAGAAGGGTATCCGCTAATAGAAATATCGGAGCAATAATGAATATTCTGAGAAATTGGATGCAGCTGTACAGTGATATCTCCCCACTACCCCACAAAAGTTGCCCACTGAACAAAACACTCAATTTCATCCATCCTTTAAAACGAATTGGTGACATGGATGTTTGTGATTTTCAAACTAGCCACAAAGATTCTGCAATGAAATGTTAATCGACTTGTATATTCGTGAAAAAATTATACGATGATTACCAAGTGAGCTCTGTGTGCAGTGGCGAGTTGAGCGAGGGACCTCAGAGCCGCAAAAGTCGTTGGCATCAATGGGATCTCCAAACAGGCAAGTACCGAGTAAATCCAAAGGCAAGTCCTCGAGTCGAATTCTATTTGTCTCTCTTCCAACCACATGAAGAAGAGCTGGAGGATTCGGTCCAAACATCTCTACAACATGATACAGGGGTTATATTGTTGTTAGCACTGTTACATTCTTAACTTGTTCGCACCAAAAACACTGATCACCAGTACTGGAGTATTGTGAGGAGAGGCGGCTGCTGAAGCTCATCTCTTACAGATATGTTCAAAACATTCATTTACTTACTGAAAGACAGGAAAGCTTACTCATGAAAAAGCCAGAGTCAAGATCTTTGGGGCATCAAAAGAAGCTTTCTAATTTCCCACTTGTGGGGCTGTAGACAAGGGAGGTGGAAACAATTCCATTCCTCAGGCACGAATGAAGTGAACGAACTGATGTGATGAAGGTTGGGTAGAACCCCATTGATGATCAAGTGACGGTATTCTTTTAACCTTACCTTTCATTATCCTCACAGTAGTAGATGAACACACATGGAAACTGGTACATGAGACGAGTTAATCACTCGGAATTAGTTTTTACAGATGACAGCACTGATAGCCAAAGCTCCAACAGAAAAGGAAATTTGAAGTTTTGGGACTTGAGAATGAGAAAAAATAATAAGAGGATCAGGACGACAAAAAAGAAAACTATGGTTATCTGCAGAAATGTGGTTTGCTGTTCCACCTCACACCAGGGACAACCTGTGAAGCAGGTCGACAGCTTCTGATATCTGAGAGCCATGGTCAGCAAGGAGAGCGCCTGAAGGGAGCAATAAACGACAGATTAGCTTCTATATTTTGCCTCTAACAAGTTGTGAACAAAAGGTTCACTGGTAAATGAAAAGTGCTTAAGAGACGAAGATAGCTGAGTTCAGATCAGCTCACACTGCTGAACCACGGGGCAATTCCACAGAATACATGAGCCTCATATAGGCTTCAGAAAGTGAAATCAAATTATGCAGACCTTATAAATCTGCAGGTATAATTGCATGGTCTGAGAGAAGAGCCAAAGGACGACTGTGGTGCAGATGGGAGAACCTAAATGAAAACCTTGGAGCTAGGTACAAGCACTGGCCAAAGACAGAAAGAGATGGCGTTCCATTTGGGAAATCTCTACACTGTGAGGTAGAAAAAGAACAGCAAAGTAAGACTATTACGGCAATAACTCACTTGATTGAATGCTAACATCAATTGAAGCAGTGGCTCCTTCTGATCAGAGTTCCAGACAAAGTTGAACCACTCGTCATCTGAGTCTGATTCACAGGGGATCTGTAAACGAAAAAAGAAGGGAAGTTGCCAATTTAATTAGTTTTCTGAGTCATCATATAATCTTACTGTCGATTAAATCAACTCTGAGTTGAGGAAGAAAGAAGAAGCACCACTGAAAAATTACCAGTGATGATGTGCAGATACATGGCAAGAAACATGCAGGTGACGATGCCAAGAACTCATACATTTACGCCCGGCAGATACAGTAACACGATGAATAATGTCCATAGCCAGTTGTTAGGTACCCCTGACAAAGGATTGAATGAACTGTCTACAGTAGCGAATGCAATATTTCCACTTCAGCATCAACTAACAAAGGTACAGGGAAAGATGCTATTGAGGAGCTTAAGAAATTGGAACAAGGCAATGTCTAGTACTCACTGGGGTTCTCTAAGTCGAAAAAGTGTGTGTACAGTTGCAATAATGCAGCAATGGTAAAACCGTTCACACATAAATCGACAGTGATATTAAAAGGCACCTCTATCAAAGTCTAAACCATAAAGCTCGTGTTGAAAACTTCACATAAATCACCCTAACGAGAGATTACGCAGCTCAATGAAACAATAATAAGACTGTTGTACAGTCAATAGTTGATGTAGATCTCCAGGCTGGATTACATTCCTTTACTCAGGATTCCATTATGATCTCAATAGCCACCCCACTCAGAGGGCTTGTACTTATCGTCTCACTACAAAAACTGAACAACAGTGAACCTGAACTTTTGACGGCCCTGTAAGGCGAGATCTTATCCTTTCCACTGACAAACGTATATCTTCAAACTGCTCCATTTGTTGACTCTGCCAGGATCCTGAAGGAAGGAAACTTTGCGACACTTCGTACTTCTCACCCTGAAAAAACGAATTTTGATATATTCCAAATGAACAGCATTTTGGATAGAACAGGTACAAATACGTACAAGTAGACGTACGAAAACTAACTTCAGGAACATAGACAGTCTGTTTGGTAGCAAATCGTGTTGTATTAATGTCAGCAACTACCACATCTGGTAAGGTTTCAGCTTCTTTCCTGCGAACAGAAACGTGAATCAACTAAAAGGCTGATAGTAATGTGGAACTTAGTAATTCCTACACATGTTGTGAACGTTGATGAACTGGTAGTGAATGCTTTTGGTGGGAGAACACCATTTTCAAGCTGCCCTCACACTGTGAGTGGTGGTTATAAGTACTAAGTTAGAAAGGGGGTAAGCGATGTTTTTGTTTTTAGCGAGGAACTCACTTTTAACATACTGCAGAGTGTGCCCCCACGAATCAATTCAATAACTTGCATTTCACGGCAGAACGCCATTTCATGTTTATTTCATTCCTCGAGGTGGCGAGGTTGAGGAAATTGATTTTTATTACTTTCTTTTGCCCTAATAAATGGGAATGAAAGTTGCAATTAGCAGAATACGACAAAGTGAGTTCTCTTCAAATCTTCATGTTTCAAGGGCTTCTGCCTATAAAAACACCATGGCTGGTGCGACGCACCACAAAACTTCCCTCAGCCTCAAATTTTAATCGTTTGATCTACTAACGGTGAATTTGAGATTTTACATTTTCCGCACTAAGTGCTAGCGCTCAAAGTTCATTAACGGGCTTCTACTCATACCCCGACCATAAATGAGCAATAAATGCACAGGTGATTCATGAGATTGTTATCTAGATTATTCTGAGATAGATCGTGCTTTCCGTTTGGAGTTATGTTAGAAACAGTAGCAAAGCAAACGACGGGATTATGGATTCTGGAATTCGTCGGGTTGCCCCTGATCATCTTATGAGCGTAAATAACTCACATCTTGTAGGCAGTTTATTGGAATACCATCCTACTATTTTCCTTAGAAACCTAATAACATTTGAGCGGAATGTATATGGAAACAACTGCGCTAAAATCGATTTTCGTCGAAATGGTTGGCGATTTATTGTGCTGCTTTCGTGTTTTGATCACAATGGTTAGTATATCACCTTTAAGCGTCTCATGATTACCCGACGGGTAAATATCAAGTTTTAACTTCTCTCAATCGCGTTCACGCCCCCCCACGCTCACTTTAAATGGGACGGTGGATCCGAAACAAGAAACTAAATAAATAATAATTAAAATAATGATGAGGGTTTCCAGCCAGCTCCACAGTGATTTACTTGACTAAGCATTTCCTTGATTACAGAGACAAAAAAGTCTTCACTGTTCTGCTGCTCGGTCTGCACACGTCACTCCTTCCTCGATGATTAAAAAGTCGTAAATATGTACTTGCATGACCCTGTGAAGGTACTGGTGCCCGTTGACAGGTACATCTTCGAACTTGTAGTCCCCGATGTCGTCTTTGTTGACTGCCAACGCCGGGTCCAAGAAAACGTCTTCCAAATCATCCTGTTCTTCGTGAGTCATTTCTATACGCCTAAAATACTTTTTGTATAAGTTAATGTAGAAGATAGCAATAACAGCACCGCTGGATTGAAAAACGTCACACAGTGAATTGAAAAAAGTGGCAAGCATTAATGCCAATATACGCGCTAATAACTATTTAAAGGTGTCTGTAAATACCTGGTGTCAACTATTAATGGCACTTAATTATTAAGATTCATAATAATGAAAATTAAACAAATATGCCTTCTCTCACGCCAACGGTAACCTGCGTGTAACCTTTGTCGGCGTAAGGGATGACAACAGGAACGATGTTTTAAAATATCGATTCAATGCTTTGAATCCATCGATGTTCGTGTGAGGTTCGACGGTTTTCCTTCAAGTTGCCTAGGGCGTGGTATTGTGATGTATGGCTGGGGAAAACCCCCCGCCGACTAAATTCCCAGCATCAGATCTTGAGGGGTAACATATCAGCGCTTTACTGGCCAAATCTTGCAAACCACTTTTCGGCGTAAAGAGAAGTAGTGTCTCTTCCGGCAAGAATTATTATTATTATTATTGGGCAAAGAAAGTTCCTCTGCTAGCACTAGGTGTCAGTCATCGGCGTTTGATAAACCACTTACTGAATATCGTTGACCTATGACATCAACTCGACGTTTTAACTGGAGAATTGATAAACTGGCCCTTAATTTGGTTCTCTACTTGACTTAACTGCTAATTGGGTAGTTGATTTCATCCGTCAAAGGTAGAGATCAACTGTGACCACGTTTTTTCAGCAATAACTTTCTTCACGAACTGGGCGAAGTGGTTGTACGCTTGCTTAGTAGCATCAGAGGTTTGACTGCTCATTTAGGAATTGTAATGGAGCAGACGGGGCTTCTTGAAAATTTCAGACTGGACGCGTGTAGGGTGGAGAGAGACTGAGAGAAAAGACGTGCATTGAAATCCCAGCATTCTGTTAAGAACTTGCTCGTACAATGGTCTAGCTTGATCTGTCTTCTCCTATGGGGTTCCCCTCTCGTTTGCCATTTGTCGAACACTTGTTCCTCTGTCGTAGCTCTCATTCAGTGTAAGGTCGTTTAGTTCGACCCATAACTCACCATGCACTGAACGTCTAAGTCTACTGGTACTGCAGCTCTTTTGGATTCGGCCAGTAATTTCTTCTGATTGACTGTAAGTTTGTTACACGCCTAAGCAAATCGCCTTGAATTTGATGGTGGTGTCACTAATTTTCCAGTCTAGGCTTCTCATTAGGAAGTATCCAAATGCCACATGTATCTACAGATGGATCAGTTAACCAGAACGAGTTGGATGTGCATTTTTAGTTACCCTCAGTTTTTTCATGAAATGAGTAGCTCAATTTCTCGATTGACTGCCGTGCTCTCTTTAACCTTATTAATTAACACATCCGACAATACCAAACCAGGTACGACACAACTACGTTGTTACAACTCAACAAAAGAGTCCTGCTCTTGGAAAACCCTGGAGATTAGTGTGGATCAACAGCTGGAACTACTGTGACACTCATCTCAGAACATTGCGAAAATGCGATTAACACGAGAAAATAAGCACTAATCTAAACAGGGGATGTAGCGACGTAAATGGTTAGCAGCGAAAATACGCCCAATACCTTCTGTTTCACCCATTTATTGCACGGGAAAACAATGGTTCTTCTTGCATTCTCATTTGATGGAGACCACAGAATCGAGCCGTATTCCAGAATGGAACGTACAACCCCATTGTGTAGCGTCAACGAAGCGTCGACTCATGACGTTTAAGAAAACCCATCGCCCTCACGAGACCCTTGAACGAATTCACTCGGCAACTCGTTAAATTGTCGAGGTAAATCGTCGTCTACTTCGTCTTTCTATCTTGGCGCATTTTCCACAAGTTCAAGCGCGGCTCATTAGTCACCCGCCGTTCAAAATAACGTGTCGAGCGCACCCTGAAGCCTCTGACAATCGTTTAGTGTGCGTTTATACGTAACGGTGTGTGATGTCCTTGAGTTGATCTTAAACGTCACTTGGTATTACCCTGACCCAGATCTTTGAGCAGATCTTTAAGTTAGCATTGACCTTCAAGTTGTCAAGAAGTAGTTTCGGCTACGGGACAAATATTTTATTCAGCTGAAGCTTATGCCATCCAAGCAGCATTTAGATCTATTTGAAAAAAATTGTATAACCGTCACAGAACATTTTAGTTTTGAATATGGCTGAAGTAATTTACATTGCACGTGGATGTAGGCGCAATCCAGTAGCTGTCGTATCTAGCAACAACAACACCTTACAATTAGTATCTCAGACATGCGGAATAGTTGTTATTGTGTAGTTAGCAACGACACAGCTTATAATATTACAGGCACGCAAGGTAGATTGTCTAATTATCTTGGGGTCGTTTCCTTTTGAGATATAAGTGTTTAAACAATTTGGCTGGCTGCTTCTTGAATTGAAAAATTAGAACGATGAGCCATAAAGGAAAGCAGGCTCTGGCAATTTATTCTAATGAGTTTGTCTATCTCAGGAGGATCTGAATCTGAGTGTAGGACTTGCATGGTTTGCATCCTTTTGGCGTTTGTTTTCGCCGCAAAACACCCTAGTCCTCTGGCAAATAGCCAAATGGGGAGGATAAGCGTGGTATAGAGAAGTAGAAGGAGTTAAGGTGTAGAAGTAGGGATGACCGATCATTCAAGAGCACCTTTGCCGCTTGTACAGCACCTTTGGACGATAGTTCCTGTATGTGATAGATCCAAGTTATATTTTGTTCTAGAGTGAGATCTAGATACCTCACACGGTTCTCAGGTAGTGAATGGGGGTGTAGTACAGACTAAGCAGTGAATGTTGATAATGCTAGTTTGCCGGCGTCCCCCTTAACACGCTAATTGCACGTCTGCAGACTGTACTCGACCTTTGCACAAGTTGACCGTTAGCCAGGCCATAGTGATCCCAGATGTTGGTGGTGGGGGGGTCACTCGCATATATGAGATACAGGATGGGTACAGGACACTGCCCTACAGCACTCCTGCCGCAGTAGCTCTAAAAGAACACACTCATTGCCGCATTTAACTGAGAACTGTGTTAGGTAGGATTGGATCAGCTAGTAATAGGTGTCGGCTAAGCGTGGTTTCAGTTTTAAACGCAGTCCTGTGCCCCATACCCCATCGAAGGCTTTCTCCGTATCTCAAAATACCGCTTAGCTATCCGAAATGTTTTTATTCAGAGGAAGATGAGAAGGAATGGCATTTTTTTAGAAATAACTATCTCTCGAGAGTTCCGGAAAACGGTGAACTAGACTTACTGAGTATACAGTTGGCAGGATTTGTTGCTCCTTACTATGGGGTTTCACCATTATTACATTAGCATGTTTCCACGTATGTGGAAGGTGTGCAGTTCTCAAGATAGCATTATATATCAGACTTGACAGAACTGTTATCTTATGTGGTAGCGCTAAAAGGAGATGTTGCAAATCTGCAATGGCCATATTTTTCCTTCTGTGCCCGATAGGACGTAACTCATGGTTGTTACGGGCAAAATGTGTATTGTTTGGTATTGTTTCATTGGTAATTTTTGATGCTAACTCGAATAGGACGGGTCTCAGAGGTGTAGGACTGTGTCTAGATGAAAAACAGTGAAATCACACTACAGTGAATAAATATGCGCGAATTCCACTACTTGAAGAAATTCAAGAGACAATGTAGTGAAAGTTATCGTTTCTCCATGGCCTGCGTTTATTTCCTCTCACTTGAACATAATGATAATGAAATAAGATGAGAGGAATCGGTGCAAAACTAACTGTAGTTGTCATAGTGATCAACACTCCTGTTTGGTAGGCATGGTTTCCCCAAGCACCGACCCCCATTGTTTGTACCTGTGGGAAGTTCCACTCCTCAGTTATTTCCAAGTGACAATGGATTTCCCCCTTTCCTAGACTTTCCCAAAACTATCCTTCTCTTAGCCCTCTTTTTACTTTTCTCCCTTCATCAGACAGCTCCTTGCCACTAAGCTAGTGACAGAGTGTGATGCGATGTGGATACCAGAAGTGTGTATTAATAGTGAACCACTAGAATACGTGACCAACATAAAAAACCTGGGGATAAATGTATCACGCACGCTGTCATGGTTGCCACACGTCACGCTCTTATGCAAACGTGTGTATGGTTCAATATACCAGCTTAGCAGGTTAGCAATAGATATACCGTTAAGTGTAAGACAGAGGCTTGTCGAAAGCTTGGTACTGCATAACTTTGATTACGCCATACTAGCTTTTTGCGACATGAACAGCGAGCAGTGCGATAATATGCAGAAAGCACTGAATTCGGCAGTACGTTTCGTTTATCGCCTCAAAACAGATCAGCATGTAACGCCATACTTTCTGAGGTTGGGCTGGTTGAAGGTGAGGGAAAGAGTCGCGCTCGCCTCTGCGACCATGTTGTTTAGGATCCTTAAGTACGGAAACCCTAGATACCTCCGTGAAAGGTTTATGATGCTGGGTGAAGGTCACATGCATGGTACGCGGGGCGAACTCATGCAGGTTCCAAAGCACAGGACCGTACTGTATAGTAGATCTTTTAGGATTCGAGCAATCCATGTATATAACGAATACAGAGATACATTTGATTTTAATTTAAGTATAAATAGTTTTAGGAATAGAATGAAAACAATGTTAATAAAAAAATACGAGGAAACCAAACAATGAGAGGTATTTACGTAATTGTCAAGCGTAAGTGCGAAAAGTTTAGTGGACGTGGAAGTGCAACAGAAGATTTATCAGAATGTTAGAAGATGATTTTTTATTTTATTCACGTGGTAATGACAACTAGAAACAGTGATTGTTACATAATTAATTCCTGGGAACAGGGAAGAGAGAGCCTTAAGGCCCTATTGTTTCCCAGGTTGTTAAATAAATTCTTCAGTCAGTCAGTCAGTCTCCCCCTCCATTGGTGTCTCACAACCAGTTCACGTGTATTTAGAGTCCCTTTTTCGCGTTTATATACTCACACTCAAACTGATAACGCTATTCTGTCAAGTATAATACAGTCCTCCCTCATGCTCACCACGTCCATTTATTTCCCCAAAAACGGCTATATCGATTTTGATTGAATTTGTGTAGTCTCACTCCAACACACCC
The DNA here is from genome assembly GCA_020466155.1 of Pachypeltis micranthus. Taxonomy (NCBI): domain Eukaryota; kingdom Metazoa; phylum Arthropoda; class Insecta; order Hemiptera; family Miridae; genus Pachypeltis; species Pachypeltis micranthus. The sequence goes on along the minus strand of CM035770.1, from coordinate 46,849,639 downwards.
GGCAGTTCGACTCGTCGCGTCATATGTAGAAAACGTAAATTTTCGTAGTTCAGGTACAATGGTCATGTTTCGTATTGTTAACTAGTATTTTTCGATGATGAATCGAATGGGATGGGACTCGGAAGTGCTCTAAAAACATAGTCGATTGCATATGAGTTGTTGTTTCCCGGATAGCTGATATACCTACGTTATGTGTTTAATACTATTTGACGGATAGGTCATAATCATGCTGCTCAAGAGAATAATACACCGTTGTGTAACAATTTGCAGCGGTTTTTGTATACTTTCGTGTTGATTCTGCTTAGAAATGCAAATTAAAAAAAAAAAAAACGCTTAATACAATAAAGGCCGGGGATGTGAATGAGTGCAACGCAATAAATGTTAACAATGGTTTCCGTACAGACCGTTGGGTTCTACCGAGTTCACATTAACACAGTGAAAACCCGATTGGATTATTTGAAGAGCGATTAAAACTGGAATGTAGGTCTTGGAAAGTTGTGTGCTGCGTCGCACGAGATATTTCCTTTAACGTTCTCGGCAAAGCGGCAATTTTCCCAGCCTGGGCAACGTACGGGGCGCCCCAGTTGCTCTCGAGGGGGGGTCGAGGCGCTTCGCCTTCCGACTGCTGCCGCCCGCCGCCCTCCGCTCAGTGGCGAACCGGCGCTCGTTTCGTTCAGCGCACTGACGAGCTCTTCTCTTCTTCTCGCGCGCGCTCTCTTTTTTTTCCGACGCTCGCGCCCGAATTTATCCTCCACCGCCTCCTCCATTCGGGAATTAAAAATTCGGCGAAAAATGCGAATTTGGCCTCATGCGAGCCGTCAACGCGCGGCTACGGATTAAATCGGTGCTAATTCGGGGTACACGGTGAGGAAATCAGACCCCTTTTCCCTCCCGCGTCGAGGATCCGCCGGCCATTCGGAAAATCAGACTCAACGAGCCCTTTTGAGATAAAACCGCTCCGTCGATGGACCTACGCCTCCTCCACTGACCGACCAGGTGAGATGAACCCTTCCCCCCTCCACCCGCCCCTCCCCCTCTCAAAGATCCCCTGTACTACACCTCCCACTTCTACGCTACTCACTACCCACTCAAATTTCATATTAATCCTCAATACACAACACATCTGATGCGATATGTACGTACCACGCCAAAAACACTAGACCACTCAGAACATCCGTTAGAGAAGTCCCTAGTTTATCGCCAACTGCCCTTATTTGGACTATTATGTCCCAATTAGCGAGAATCTCGAGCACCAGAATTGTTTTCAAGGTAATAGAATGCGAAGACGAGGAGTTGGGACTATTCCAAAGACATCCCCAATTGGTTTTAGTGCTGATAAGAGAACGACTCCCCAAACATGTTGTGGATTCGATCCATTGACATAGGAATCATGGAGGTGGGGTGTTGGGAGGATGGGGACAACCCAATTGTACATGATGCTACCCTCTAACCAGTCAAATCCCCCAAATGTTTGATTCTTTTTGTCACTATTCCGCTCCAGTGTGGTACAAACGGTAATCGAAATCCGCACGACTTTCACTTTCCTGAGCCCTACGGAGTAGATAGAAAACTTCAATAATCGGTTGACAAAATTTGTTTGAGTTTCCTGCATGTATTTAACATTATGAGAACTGAGTCTGAAAAACGTGTAAGAAAGTGGTCTGAGTGTGCACATGTGTGTCAACACCGTTGAGAGAAATATGTTACATAACCTGCAGATGAGTGTGTCTGAAAATCCACTAAAAGTAAAAAACGAGTGAATATTTCAGGGGAAATGGTGTAAAAGTAGAAAATATAGCAAGAATGTGTCTTATGTTGAGTGGAAAACGTTTGGCTAAGAGACGAAATATTTGGTACTACGCATCAAACAATTCTCCTCAACCAACCGCAGATTTGGCGATTTTTACCACTCTAGCTACTGAATCCAAAAAGTTTATATGAACTTGGTAAAACATATTCAACGTTCTTCATAGAAGCTGGCAGTGCCACGATGTTATTGAGTAACCATAGCATGAGTAAATCGTGTTACTGTCAAGATTATTATTTATACTTTCCTTAGATCTATGAGTTGGAGGGGAAAGTTATGTAATCGGCTGAAAAACAATTTTTGTTGAGCTTTCTTCAGATGTTTATGTTTCAAGTTCTGTTTTATGAGTCCACAAAATACCCTTTGAGAAAAGACTCCAAGTTAGTCCCACAAAAGACAACGGTTCGAATTTCTCGGGCTGCTCCACTAATAAACCCTCCTATTTTCCTATGTTTACTCCTAACTATCCAATTAATAATAATTCCTAAACTTGTGTAGTTTCGTCATTAGGCTCCTGACTCATTTTTTGAGAAAACGGTAATTCAGTAGTATATTAGCGCAGGTCGTGAGGAAAGTTCTGTACTAAAATTGTCAAACTTTTTGCTTGCCTTAAATTTTGTATAGTTTCTTCAGATCTAGACGTTTTAAGGGTTACTAACTATAGTTATCATGCAGATCACTGTAGAACGTGTAAACTCGAAGCTCGCATTTTTCGTGCTTTTCAACCGTTAATTCCAAACCAGTTAGCACAAAAATTAATTTGACGTGAATCGTCGTCACTTAAACATGAGCTGCTCGATCAGTTCCGAAACTGTGACCCGATAGGACAGTTTGCGTGTATAAGGTTGACTTAAGTTCAACTAGGTTCGCAGAATGTGAGTGAAAAACAGGTTTGATTAGTTGCTGAGTGATGGCGATCGCCAAGCGTTTGTGGGGCTGAGGAACGTTGTTTGAGGCTGCTCACCAGATATTGTTTTACACGATTGCATTCTTACCCTTTTGGTAAAAATAAGCCCGAACTTGGCATTTCACTTCCACTGGCGTCTAAGCAGCCTTCACATCGTCAAAATACCACGTTTACGCACGAGGAGCAGTAAATTATTGTTCGGGGCTTGCATTTTGAAATCTGAGGCAGAACTGCGCTGTCGACTGGAATCCTTCATTCATTTCTTAGGAGGTCAATAAAAATTGAACCAAATGTTTATGAATGGTGAATGGTATGATATTTATCTCACACTGAAAGCGAGCATAGCAAGGGAGGGAGTCAGCGTTCGGAAATCGCAATTGATCCAAGTCGTAGGTGAGAAAATAATATGACTGAAACTATGGCCAGTGGCAATCCTCCCACCTGTAATTTAATTATATAATTCAGTTATAAATTTAAACAAAAGACCAAAATCTTCACTTGGGACACAAATATCGATAAAGTGTATAACTTGCGTCTCATCCGTCCTATAAGAACAGCGTAGTGCTTGCCAGCTTGTCAGCAGCTTCACATGAGGCCTCTGCGGGGATGAAGGCTCTCAAGGGCCCCTAAAACGTCCGGCTCGTAACAAGCAACGTGCTACTGATGACACGCGGATCCCGTGAGGACTTCAGCAGTTCTGCACTCTGCACAGTGCATTGTTCAAGCGATACGCCCACGATCTATGGGCTTCGCGCGCTACTTGATATCTCTTTTCGGATGTTCCAAAAATTCCACTTCGCCTTCTAACGCGGCGCTTCTTTTTCTGTTGATAAAATTCGTCTGGCTGTCCTCCTTCTCGAATTGTTTTCTGTAGGAACCGTCCGGGTCATGTTCCCCTTCAAGTTGGAGCATGTCGTCTTGTTTTTCCAAAATCAGATGCCTTAAGAGGCTTTGCGTTCCGATTTTCTGTTTGTCCGAGCAGCCGTCGCAATTGTCCAGCAAAGCTCTCGGTACTGCGTCTGTGTAAGTCGAACGACAAAAAAAAAAAAACAGAGTAGAATTGTTGTAAAGAACTCAGTGGTGGAAGTATGTACCTTAATTTAATCGTACACTTCCAACCCTCCCTCACTCTCACGTGATACAGGCTCTCTCTGCATCACTTTTTTTGAGCCGTTCATGAGAGTACAGGTGCAGGTAAAGAACTAGAATATAATATTGTCGTGGCGTACCTCTTAAAGCCGCTTGATCTGGTGTGCATCTCCCTCTTCCGAGGATGCACTGCATGAGCTGCACGTACAGCTCCTCGTTGTAGAGTATCTTGCTCAACTCCACATTGTCATACCTAGAAAATAAGAAATGTAGAGGTTTAAATAGAGAAAATGCCATTAGGTTGTATCAAGTCTCATTTATAACATAAGGATATGTTCCTAACTCTAGGCAGAAGGAGAATTCCAGGCTGAGGGGGTTTCGTGGGTTGATCTCTCTCTAATAAACTTGCCACCCAACTAAATAGTTCGATCAGGTGGGAAGTCGCATTAAGAACTCCTCCCAGATTGTACGGATATGCCCCCAGGGTCGTACTAGTACATTCGCGTCGTAAAGCGTGGGCAACAGCTCTCTACTCTAGATTGGCTGAATGACAACTGCCGTACCTCCACAGGTCTGGGTTCTGTGGCTGCTGAGTGAGTGCCCGAAGGTAGCGTCGCGACTTGCACGAACAGAACTTTTTAGGATAAAACTGTTCTAAATTAGATTTTCCTTGGAACTGTTGATAATTTATTGTGCTGAAAGAGTAGACAGTTCAAGATAGAAGAGGCATTAGTCCTTGATACTGACGTTATGCCAGAGCGGAAGAACTTTCGGTTGCCATTCGGTGTCAACGTCCACTCACGGGAGCAATGGGAGAAAGGGACGTTCCGCACTGAGATGGGCGCCCTGCGGTGGTATACTGATGGTTCTGTAATGGGTGGGCATCGTAGGGCCCAACTACAGTTTTGCTAAGCTGCTGGGAGAGCACGCCACGATATTTCAAGCGGAAATCCTAGCTATAAAGAGGAAGAAGAGATACTGGCTAAGGGCACGCGGATCAACATATTCTCAGACTATTGCAGCCTACAGCTTCAGATCCAGGCTGGCGTGGGAGTCTTCAAGCGCTCAAGCGGCTCGGTGCCCATAATAGGCTCTCCCTTATCTGGGTGCCAGCTCATAGGGGGCATGAGGGCAACGAAAAGGGGTATTGAATCCCCACCCATCGGGCCTATAACGTTGGTATGACGAAAAGTCGCCTGAATCGTGAGGGGGCTCGATGAGAGACACAGGAAAGCAGCTCCCATTGGCATCGCCAGCGACGACTAAGACTGGCGAAAATGCTTGTTACGCCTTCCTGTCTAAGGGTGAATGCGATGCTGACACTCTCTAGACAGAATTTGCGAGTGCTGATTAGCTTTCTCACCGGACACTGCCCACTCAGGTATCACCTCAACAGGATGGGCATTTCAGAGGCGGTGGAATGCAGACTTTGAGCGTCTTGTTCTCCGACGTTCATGTTTTAGTTAATCTACCTTTATTAAATTTCAGTAGTCGTTTAAGGTCGTCAAAATATTGACAATCTTTTTTCGGAATTTAGAGAGAAAAAATAAAAAATGACCATGATGTAGATGAGAGCAAAGTGGGTGTTCCTGCGGACCAAAGGCTCAAGGTTTATTTCTAAAACCAACAACCCATTTCCCCTTTTTGGATTTTCCAAAGTATTCCTTTCCTGCGACACACTTCTTTACCACAACCCTTTAGATTTCAACTCTCAGCTCTTCCCAGACACAACCCAAAAACGCACTCAGTCGCTCTCTGCTTTCGTTCCCCCCAACCCAATTCACCTGTTCAGAGACTCCCCTCGCGTCATATCTCTTTTTCGTTATTCGCTATTCTATTATACGAAGCGTATATACGATCGTCTCTCACGCTCATCACGTTAATCCATTCTTCAAACTCGATCTCAAGCTCCCCCCTCTCAGGCACCCAATTCCTTTTTCTTCTACATTTGTCTCCTTCATCCAAATCTCCACTCACCTGTGCAGATTTTTACTGCCTACGCTGATCATTTTCTGATATGATATAGAAGATTGTTTCTCCTTGATATAGAATTTTTGTCATAGAGAAATCACACAAAGTTCTTCCCAGTCGCTCAATTCTTTCCGTCTCACTCCCACGACTCGTCACGCCTTGCAAATTGTCTAGCGTCGTCTAGAAAATGCCATGTTTCGTTTCGTTTACAAGTATTTTTCGAAACTGAGGCGAATGAGGTGGGTTTCGGAAGTGCTCTACAAACATTGTCGTTTCCCGATTGTTGATATAGCCACGCTATATTCTTAATATTTTTCGCCCTAGCATTCGATAAGATATGTCACAATCATGCTGTACGCGAGAATAATAAACCGTTGTGTGATAATTTGCAGCGTGCATTAATGTAAATTTTTCAACAGTGGGAAACGTTTTGGAACCCGATGAGCCCCTAGTGGGCAGCCTGGGGTCTTCCAGTGCTTTTTTAAGCGCTCTTTTAGACTAAATTGTGCGTGAATAGAACAAAATTGCGTACTCACCGAGTGTTAAAATGTTGTGCGGGGGCCGCCAATGCTCCTCCTAACAAACTCATCGCCAAAATAACAAACGACCCGACCATTGTGAACTCGGATAAAATACGGTTTCCTCGTCGACAAATGTTCAACGGAATGACTGTCACGAGACGATAAATCAAAATGACCGGCTTACGGCTATACCGAAGTGTAACTCCGCAAGGTGTCAATGTGTTGCGTCAAGTTGAGGACTCGCAGACGGTGAAATCGGCACTTGGCGAATACACCGGAGGATTTCCTTCTAAAACGCGCCAACTTCGCCGAGTCGACTGATACTTAGCTTCGACTTAAGTCCCGCTTTTATTTTCAAGTCCCCTCCCTTTGAAGTACCCGATAATCGACTTATTAAAAACGACCCCCGTTGAATTTGGAATTCCTCTTCCTCGAAAACGTCCTCTTTTTTTTACGGTTTCGCACAATTAAAACCACCTGTTTGCGGGATTTATCGCGTATTTCGAATCGCGAGCGGCGGAAGCGGCGAAGGCTGCTGTCGAAGGATAAGGGAAACTTTCTCACGCGTCGTTCTTCACACGATTCGGCAATTCGTCTCAATTCCAGGGTCCGTGGACGAATCGCTGACGCGTTGGTCTCGTCAGTTGGTCAGTTGAATCAGTTGAAACGATTGAAACATGGACCGGTGGAGTATGACGGGGTCAGTGAGGAGACGATAAATGAGAGGGTGCAGAAGAGAAATTGTCACTAATTGTTGACAGTTACAAAGGACGTGACATATCCGTCTTGCTTGACTTACGTGTCATCATTCGCGATAATCTGCTGTCAGCTTTTCCCCCTTCCTTCTCCTTTGTGAGAAATTCCACTTTTGAGTCATTGTCTACTGTCAACAATCCAATTGTTTACTGTCACCCATCTAAGGAAAATGTTGTAATCGATTTGCCCGTTACGAGGAGCGCCATAAAGCCGACTGGTTTCATTATTGTGTACCTCCCAGTGAGCGTCACTGCAATTGTTCACTTTTCTTTACGTTAAGCCTGGAAAGTACGTAATCAGCTAAACAAATGTCAAGATTGCGAAGCGAGTGACGAAGTCGACTTGTTTCGTTCTTCATCAATAGCATTTCTACTTTCCATAGTCCTATGAAATACGGAGGAAAATCGTCAAATCAACTGACATTTTTGTTTACTTTTATTCAGATCTCTACGTTATAAAAGCTTACGAAAAACACCGCTGGTGAAAAATGGGTTACGTGTCTGTAAATAATCAAATCAAATCTGATTAAATTTGATACTAAGCCAGTAGATTACCACAGAACGCCAAGACGCCCAAAACCAGCTATAGCCAGCAAGTGATCAAAACACCAATTTTTCCCACGAACGATATCGATAATAGCGTGTGTGTGCGCCTGAATAGTTTCTAATGTCATAACAGTACTGTAAGATTCTTATTCGTTAAAAAATGGAGAGAAGAGGACAAAAAATTGCACAAAATTTAGAGCCAAATCGATTTAGTACAGCTTTTCTTTTCATAACTTCGCTCACATGAAGCGTTCTAACAATAATCCTGCTGTTAGTCAATGAACGTTCAAGTACAGTCGTAAGGTAGGAGAAAAAAGTTCTTAAATTCGAACTGCTGTCGTTTCTTGAACTAACTTTTTTCACATTGTTTCCCCTATAACACAACAATATCATAAAATTATCATCTGTGAAAAAATGACGAAAGCATCACCACGGATGTCCGCTGATGCTGTTTTAGCGCAGTTTTTCTTTATGAATTTCGCTAAAATATACTAGAACTCTCAGATAACCTATAAGATGAGCTTGCTACAATATATCACAATTTTTTAATAAAATAACTGGGGCGTTGCAACACGCAACTTTCCTTAGCTCTACGTCAATTCACTTGTGTACATGGCGTTTTATACTTACTCGATTCACTTATCGCTCAGTTCATTCGAACATGGTCAAACAACACTTCACGGCGACAGAAAGCGGTAGCGCTTACAGTTCAGGAATTTATTGTGCTGCTCGTACTCCTTCCTGGACCATTATTGAGCAATTGGTACACAGAGAGTTAATAAGGCTGTAAACACGATTTTTTTTTGAAGAGGATAGTAATCAATTTTGCCGAGTTATTGGGTAAAAACCTTTTAGAACTGGTCGTAAGCGAAACGGCGGTAGTTGAAATTCCGGAGTTTCTGGAGTGACCCCGATATATATACCCGAGCGTTTTTAAACGTTCGCCCTATAGGTATTGGAGTGGACCACCACCAATTTTTTTGACAATTGTAGTAACATTTCAACGGAGTTTATAAGGAAAAAACCGCGCTAAAATCGATTTTCGTCGAACGTATTGGTAATTTATTGCGCTTCTCTAGTAATTTTCCCACAAATGGGAATTTTATGGTATAGTTGACATATTGGTAGCTATGAATATAAAAAATGTAATCAAAAGCTTTAAAGCCGTTTTTGAGAAAAAGAATATTTGGTGTTTTGATCATTATGATAATTATAGTAACTTACGGTGGATTTTGCTAATGCCCTTATTTTGGCGTCCCATGGTAACCTGCGGGCTAAATATCAAGTTTGAGCTCATTAGGTACGGTCGTTTTCTCTAAAAATCATACACGCACACACAGACTATTTTCCCAAATAGTGTTTTTCGGACTCAGTAGGGTCTGAAACGTTTTCTGATGAAAACTCAAACTTTTTTTTTTCATCCGATTACTTTCCTTTCTACTTTGTAGAGCCTAGGAAAGTAAAAATTGTTTCGATAGTCTGACTAATTTTCTGTGCACTGATTGCCTAGTAATGGTCGTGGAGTCAATAAATTCCGGAACTTGAGCCTCTGCCACACCTTAAATAGAACAATTATGTTTTATCAAATTGCAATGAACTCACTGAAAAATATGTTGGATTAGTAGATGAAGCCACCAACATCGGTGAACGCACGTGAGGAAAGTTGTGAGATTTGTCGCACCTGACTTTCTATAGTCTTACGAAGTAGAATTGAACTGTTTTACAAATTTTTACAAATATTTTTTACAAATTACATTTGACCAAAAGGTCTGTGAACATTACAGCGACCGAAAGAAAAAATTGGAAAATTGATTTATCAATATTCGACAAATCTCCGTTTCTTAGTTAAATTGGCTTATATCTCCGTTCAACAGATATATATACAGAGAGAAAAAAACAGAACAAAATGTCAGTATGGGTTAATATAACACTCTGAACGAGTGATCAAATCTGGTGAAGCAGTTACGCCAGAATTCACACAAATGTTCGAAAAAACATTATTTTCGACACATTTTCATTTTTATCTTTGTTCAATGGACTATCAGAGGAACATTTATTAAGAACGATATGTAGGTATCAACTATTCTAAAACACCCGGTGAGTTTGGTGAAAATCGTTGTAGCCGTTTTGCCAAAAAGCGTACAAAATCTATTTTTGCTTCATAGGCCTATATTTCCGTTCGCTGTATTTTCGTGGAGATATGTATAGAGAAGAAACGTTTTGTACTAACTAGTAGAATATAATGTTTAGTCAAAATCGTTAGAGCCATTTTCGAGAAAAATCGGTTTAAATGTGATATTTGACAGCACCATGAAACACTCAAATAAGGATATGAACACAATCGGTTCAACACTATATGGTTATAGTGATTAATAGATTTTTTTCCCCTAAATGACTATTTCGATAATATTTTTCTCGGGTCAAAATATTCTCAACTAACTACTGCCTTCATTCGGTTCTCAATAAATGTTCCTGTAGAAATGCGTTAAACGAAGATACAGCCCCCGTTAATGTAATGGTCGTCGAATGGACGGAGGTTGCGGAAAGTTGTGTGTTACTAAGGACCAGATATGTTTTGTAACACTGTGTGCGAAACACCGAGTATAACGAAACGTCCTGCCACCAGTCGTCGATACAAAAGTTGTTCCGTGGGTTATCTATCATCCTCCTACAGAATATGAAACTCACGGCAGCAAGGTCAAGGAGTTACCGCTCGCACAAACTGTGGAGTGATAGTGCGTCATGTTGTTTCCCATAAATGTTTGTGTAGAAATGCGTTGAACGAACATACAACGCTCGCGCGTTGAATATAAGGGGATTGCGGAATGTTTTGTAGTGCTGCTCTCCAGATGTTTTTTCTTACACGATCGCTGTACATTTCTTACCCTTTGGGTAGGTGAATGACAAAAGTTGTCACGCTCTCCTCAAACAGCGCCTGACATTTTGATTAACTTCGGGGTGTGTGCCCCGGTTGAATGTACTGCAGATTTCTTTTTTTCAAAAGATCTACAGTTTCTGAGCCATTCTCCCTCGTTAGTTTCGTCACAAAGTTCTGCGGCACTTCCGATTCTGCTCTACATTCGCCAAGATCTAAAAACCCAGGGATTTAGTCGAGTCGAGGACATCGGGGAATTCGTCGGAGGAGAAAAGCCGAAATCCCGAGTTGGCTGAGTTTCAAAGAGAGGACTGTGACAGTGTCAGTGGAAGTGGAGGAGGAGGCCGGGAATGGCATAACAGCGTCTACGTTACGCTTATGGTGTGGGCCGGGGGTGGGGGGTTGTGGTGCAGGATGGGGGCGGTCGTTGGTGGCACGGGAGGGAAGGTGGTAGTGAGGGTGGAAGGGGTTTGAAATGGTCGGTCGCCCGAATGTTGGCAAAGCTCCTGAATCTCGTTAACGCGGAGACGCAATATCGCAAATACGTTGTTTTGCTGTGAAATCGATTCGACTGCACAACAATGAGAACAAACAACTAAAAGTTAAGTCTTCATTTGTCTGGTGGCGAGTGGAGGATGATGCTGGGGTGTGAAGAAGCCAGTCAGTAGCTGCGTGGGTTTGTGAATAAATCCTCGACGTTTCGTGCGTTCAAGTTTAACAAACAAACCGTCTGTCGGCCCAATAGACGGGTAATTTTGGAAATATTGGCGCTAAATGGCTAAGTCTATTGAGACAGGGCTGTAGTTAGAGTAGTCTCACTATATGGCCAAGTGACGTACGAAGCAAGCAATTCGGATTGGAATTATTATTTATTGGTGGCGGGGTGGGGTGGGGGGTGCAACAAAATTATCGAATCTGCGTGCTCATGGGGGCCGTGTCAAGCGTCACGACGCAGTCTGCAAGCAGGTTGGTGGTGCATTGTCATCTGAGGGCTGGGAAGTGGAGAAACAGCGGCACTACCGGGTTGTCTCCGGAGAAGGACTGAGGCCTGACATCGTCGCCGTTCGTTCCGACCAGTCCGCAGTAGTCCTTGACGTGGTATCTGGCAGACGGGATCTTGCGATAACTGGACTAGCCAAGAAGTGCAAATACGACAGGACGGATCTTCGAATGGCGATGTTGGGAGCTCATGCAGTGGAGGGTTCAGCATTGGCCGTGTCCTGGCGTGGTGAGTGGTACAAAAATAGTGCTGAGGAGATGCGTCGGCTAGGTGTGTCAGCTCGGGTCGTACTGCTGGTCGTTCTATCATAGAACATCCTCTTAACATTCTTTCCTTCCCCGTCCCAATCCTTCTATCCCTAGAGCCAGAGTAGGGTAGTCTGGGTGCCTTTCCAAATACCTTACTTATTATTTATTCATTTTTCCCTTTTTGCTTTCCTTTGCTCTACGAAGTAGAAAGGAAAGTTATGTTTTCCATTTATGGTGAGCTTTGAAAAAAAAAAATATATATATGTGAACTTTTATTTAGAGAAAACGACCGTCGAAACGCGAAAATGAGCTCAAACTTTATATTCAGCACGCAGGTTTCCATGGGACGCCAAAATAAGGGTATAAGCAAAATCCACCGTAAGTTACTATAATTATCATAATGATCAAAACACCAAATATTCTTTTTCTCAAAAACGGCTTTAAAGCTTTTGATTATTGACATTTTTTATATTGATAGCTACCAATATGTCAACTATACCATAAAATTCCCATTTGTGGGAAAATTACTAGAGAAGCGCAATAAATTACCAATACGTTTTACGAAAATCGATTTTAGCGCGGTTTTTTCCTTATAAACTCCGCTGAAATGTTACTACAATTGTCAAAAAAAAAGTGGTCCACTCCAATACCTATAGGTGGGCGTTTAAAAACGCTCGGGTATATATATCGGGGTCACTTCAGAAATTCCTGAGTTTCAACTACCGCCGTTTCGCTTACGACCAGTTCTAAAAGGTTTTTACCCGATAACTCGGCAAAATTGATTACTATCCTCTTCAAAAAAAATCGTGTTTACAGCCTTATTAACTCTCTATGTACCAATTGCTCAATCAAAGTCCGGGAAGGAGTAGGAGCAGCACAATAAATTCCTGAACTGCAAAGCGCTACCGCTTTCTGCCGCCGTTAAGTGTTGTTTGACCATGTTCGAATGAACTGAGCGATAAGTGAATCGAGTAAGTATAAAACGTCGTGTACACAAGTCAATTGACCTGGAGCTAAGGAAAGTTGTGTGTTGCAACGCACCGGTGAAATTAAATATTTTTTGGTGTATCCTCAGAATTTCTTTAAATAATTAATATTTAAACGAAGATAACGCCCAAAATGGGACTCTTTTTTTACCTTTTCGGAGTCATTTTCAGAGTAACCGCATAACTAACTTTGACCACCGTCTTCTAGCGCCCTATACCCACATGTTCTCCGTAACTATTTCTGTGTCTATCCGTAGAACGGAGATATAAGTCACGACAGCTTTTAAAATGAGATTTGCCGAACATTAAATTAACTACCTAGAAAGCACTAGTTCAACGAAGGTACTCAGATTTACAGCAGATCGTCGAATTCACGGGGCTTGCGGAAAGTTGTATGTTGCTACGCACCAAATATTTTCTCTCAGTGTGTGAACCCCTCGAACAATATTTGGAACACCAAAAGATTTCTAAAAAATTTCGAAAAACTAAATCACGTCAATATTTGGAATTGGGGTGAGGAATAGAAGCAGAAATTCAGCAATTCCAGACATTACCTAAATACCATTTCAGAACTTCTTTGAGAGAGTCACGCTTGAAGAGAACCAAAATGTAGGAAATTTGTCGTGTTCAAGTTGTATCGCAGAATCACGGAATTTTGCATCAGTTTTATTTTACTATACAGTGGGCTTAAGTTCAAAGTAATAATTATGAAGGTCTGGTACCACAGGATGTAATTGTAAGAGCACTAAGCGATCACCGTCTGTCTGTAACAAAACTATGTAGTGATCTGTATAGAGTAGTTTCTTCTGAAGCCGGCGCTACGTTGTATGAACATGCCAGCTTCTTGTATGTCGAATTGTGTGCACTCCACGATGAACTGGTCCGTAGTTTCTGTCTCGCCAGTGTACTTGCCTTCTTCCTAGCGATTTTCAAGTACTGTACGGCGGTTAAATTTGATCACTGAAACCGGTCCTGAGCCACAACTCGAAAAATGGCCTATATTTCGAGAATTAGCGGATGATCAGCAGCAGTTGCTGTTTGAAGTCAGTGGCGTTGGATGTGCGGCTCAGGCAGCTGGTGCTGTTCGTCGCCGGTTCGTGATTGAATACCACGATAAGGGGGGGGGGGGGTGTTGTCTCCGGATGTCGAGGAAAGACGTTCGTTAAGTTGGAAAGCCGTCGGAGGAAGAAGAAGAGAGCGCCAAGGGGGGCGGTGGTGGGTGGGTGGATGAGATGGGGATGCGAAAGGAGGGGGGAATGGGGGTTGTGAGATGGGGGACTCCTGCGGGAACCTTTCCCTTCCTCGTCCCTTGTACTTCGTCACTGGTCGCCATCCCGTGGGCTATTGATCCCGCCCCTCATTCGAGGGTTGCAGTCATCCGCCGCTCCGCTGCGCTTGGGGGTGGTTTCTAGAAGAGAGGCTTCTTCGAAACGCCGATTCAACGTTCGGTATCGCTCAGGAACGCTTCCATTCCAGCACTCTTCCTCCTCCGCCATCCTCGCGCTTTGGCGGAGGTGCCGTAATCGATACGCGTAGATAGTATCGATATGCGAACATAATATCGACTTCTGACTATCTGTCATCACGTTATCTTACATCTACCTCGCCCGCAAGGTACTCTACAGGTTGGCTGTTCGTTCATTGAAAACCGGGTTCCACGATTTTGTCCCTAAAACGTATGCTGAACACCACATAAGCCTTAATGTTTTAAGGCATTTCGGTTATTTTTACTTTCCTTGGCTCTACGAGGTAGAAGGAATGTTATATAATTGACTTATTTTTTGCTGAGTTCTCTTCAGATTTTAACTTTTTAAGGGCTAGACCAGGGGTCTCCAAAAAACGGCCCGAGGGCCACGTCGTCCGGCCCGCGGAAAGCTAGCATACATGAAAACTCCTTTTAGAGAACATATTTTTTATAGCAAATTAAATTTAGTTTACTGATTTTGTGGACATTAGTCCGATTTGCAGCCTTCTTTAAACGTTGCGTACTTTTTCGGAATTTTTTTGTCGTCAGTGGACTATTTCACTTTTTACCGTCGTCAACAATGATAATATGGTTTTGGCCCTCGGAACTTACTGGAGTAATCAGTATGGCCCTAAGGCTGGAAAGTTTGGGGACCCCTGGCCTAGACCATTCGGGACAATAGTGTGTGATTGTGGCCCGACATTGAAGCAGTTAGTCTCAACCGATCTGCAGTGATCCTAAATGTCCACGTAGTATCCGGCAGCTGGTATCTTGCGCTGGCTTGGCTAACCAAGAGACGCGAATATAACGGGGCAGATCTTCGTACAGTGGTGTCATCTGGCTAACAATCCAATCTATTTTTCACTCAGTTTTTACGAACTTTGCATCTCATAGCTAACGTTCCATGAAGAAACTGCCCCCAATCATGTCACAACCTTTGTTGAGTAACTCATTGCATGGGGGTTTTACAAGTCTGGGGAGATGATTTTTACTTTCCGCTGCACAATCGTGGTCTCAAAGTTCATTAGATAAGGAAACCTGTCAGCAAGCAGGTTGCTGGTGTGTTGACATGTGAGGGCGAGGAAGTGGAGAGGGAGCGGCAATACCAGGCTGTCTCTGGAGATGGAATAATGACACGGCGGATCTTCTTGCAGTGATGTGAGAAGCTCGTAGAGGGATGGAGGTAACATCGGTGTGTTACAGCTTTGACCATGTCATGGCGTGGTGTGGGGTACAAAAAAGTGCTGAGGAGACGCGTCGGCAGGGTGTGTCAGCAGGCGTTTTCCTTCTCGGATACTATCTGAACTGGTGGAACTTTTATCCTTCTTTCCTTCCCCGTCCCAATCCTTCGTCCCCTGGAGCTGGCGTAGGGGTATTATAATTAAACCTTATTTCTATAATTATTATTTATTTGGTTTCTTGTTTGGGATTCTCCTTCCCATTTAGAGTGAGCTTTGTGATGAAAAAAGTGGCTGTGAACGCAGTTGAGAGAAAACGGCTGAACCAAATCAGCTCGAACTTGATATTTAGCCCTCAGATAACCATGGGACGCCAAATTTGCCTACCAGCAAAATTTGCTCAAAACTGTTTTTTTTCTCAAAAGATGGTTCTTATAGTTCTAACTAATTTGATTAAATTGTTTGTGTATAGAGCTTCAAATAATACAGCAATTCCAAAAAAATTCTCATTAGGGGGAAAATGACGAGAGCAGCACAATAAATTACCAAACATTTCGACGAAAATCGGTTTGAGCAGTTTTCCTTATAAACTTCGCTCCAATGTTTCTAGCATCTTCAGAAGATCAGATCAGATCAGATTTCTAGGATCTTCAACCAAGTACCTATACGTTGAGCTCGTCACCCTTCAAAACTTATGAACTCAATGTTCAGTCATTTGCGCCCAAAAATCGACTTTTCCGGTTTTCCAATAAGCAAAATAGATACGTATTGCAATCGGCCAATAAATAGCTGAAGCGTACATCACACAGCTTTCCTCCACAGTTTACCTTAGAAGCTGATTTTGGGGTATTGCATTATTTACAGGCAGAATATCAAATTTGGGCTGGTTTAGAGACTAGTTGACGAACGAATTGACTTTTTCGCTCTCAGGCGCCTTTTCCTACCGTTTGTATTTCTTAAGATCTTCGTGGGATGAGAAACCTAAAAACTCGTCTCTTTTGTCTTGCTGAACCGAATCGACACAAATTGGGTATTTACCGTTTAGTTTACTATGGAACATCAAAAAAAGAGCTAGCTCAAAATTGATTCCACACTAGCTGACTATAGCATTTTCATTCGAGGGGAAGTGACGGGAGGAGCACAAAAAATTGTATAAAATTTCGAGAAACCCAGATTTTAGTTTAGTTTTTCCTCATAAATCCAGCTCATCTAGGGCTAGAGTGTCCGCAGAACTCGGGCTGTTAGTTCAATTTGTAACCTATTGCAATGAAAGTTTTACAAACCGGAATAAGATAATAAGGAGCAACCCCATAAATTCAGGCATTGAAACTACTGTCGTTTGACTTTTTTCCGAATGCTTCCCCTTTAATTTCAAAACGATAAACGCGAAACTTGACAACAAAAAATCATCCTCTTCATCATCCTCCTAAATAATCTATTTTCATGAAGATCGTGACATGATTAGGGGCATCGCAATAAATTTCGGGGAGCCGAGCAGAGTGATTTTTACGGAAAGCATCAAGTTCATTTAAACCGAGACAGGTAGGATAATCGCTGAATCGCTGTATTGGTATTGAGGAAAGATGTGTATTGCGCTGTGCCAGATAATTTTTACCGGTGTTTTCCGCACTAAGCGTACCTTCTCGCGAACTTTCCTTCCTACTTTCTATTGCCGAGGGAAGTTTTAAAAAACGGGCGGGAATACTCGTGGATAGTTCGATAAATCGAAAGGTGTTTGTCGCGACAGCCAGTGGTTGAGCGGGGGTGTTTCTGGGCGATACCGAACATCGAGCTTTTGAAGGTCCGTAGCACTTGGTCCGCAGCCAGCAGGTCAACTTTGTCACGCCCCTCTGGGCATGACATCATCGCGAATACAACGCACAACTTTCCCCTACTTCATACGCTTCAAGTGGTCGTTTTTAGCGAATGTCAAGAGATGAGAAAGACCTAGATCTTTGATTTATTGGACAAGTAATTGAGAATTTAGATTTAAATTCACTGCATTGGCGAGTTCATAAATAATATAATGAATTCTTTAACTGTTTAAAAATATGTAAAAAAAAGAAACATTACCGTCCAACCACGTTTTCTCAAGAAGGGCACTTACGTTGTTAATTAAACTTTCAAACCGTCTTCTACTACTCACTAACTAACTTCTACTCTTTATAAATATATCTTTGAAAATTCGTTGAACCTAAAGGCTCACAAGTATAAAGGAAAATATCTGGTGCGTAACAACACCCAATTTTCCGCCACCCCCATGAGTTCGAACACCCGCTACATATGCGGGCGCTCTATGTTCGTTCAACGCATTTCTACAGGAACATTTATACAGAACAAAATGTAGGCACTAGTTAGTTGAGAGTCCTCCGTAAGTTTGATCGAAATCATTAGAGCCGTTTTTGAGAAAATTGGAATTCCGATAAGTTAATATACGGCAAATCTCTTTTCCTGAGTTAACTTGGCTTATATCTCCGTTCAACAGATATATACAGAAATAATATCGAAAAACGAAATGTGGGTATGGGTAGCTAAAAAACGCTCTGTAAGATTGATCACATCTGGTCAAGCGGTTACGCCAGAATTCACACAAATGTTCGAAGAAACATTATTTTCGACACATTTTCCTTTGTTATCATGGTTCAATGGACTGTCAAAAGAACATTCATTCGGAACAATATATAGGTATTAACTATTCAAAAACATCCTGTGAGTTTGTTGAAAATCGTTGTAGCCGTTTTGCCAAAAAGCGTAACAAACCTATTTTTGCTTCATAGGCCTATATCTCCGTTCACCGTATTTTCATGGAGAGGAACGTTTTGTACTAACTAGTAGAAGATAATCTAAAGCTGCTTTTTTTAAGATAAATGAGAAAAACCCTAGTTTTTGGTACATTTTCGTCCCCCACCTCCCTTTTCCATTGGCCGAAGTCGCCCATAACTGTCAACAAAAAATAACGAACAAAACAAAAGAAGAACCAGCTCAATCGGTACAGCCGTTCTCCCGCAAATCGAACAAAAGACACACACGCACAAACCACTCGTCGAAATTCGTTTTTTTTTACACACAGTAGGCTTCAACACGTAAAGATCTGAAGGAAACCCAACTTTTCTTTGACACGATTACAATACTTTCCTTTCCCTTTGGTTAGAGGAAATTAAAAAAAAGGGGTTTAAATATTTTCGAAAAAGCGGCTCTAACGATTTACATCAAACTCAGAAGGGCGATTTTAAATAGTCGCTACATATACATATTATAGGTGTCTATAAATGTCCCTCTGACAGCCCGCCTGCACACAGATAACCAAAATGTACCGAAACGCGTGTGTTTTATTACTTTTTCGCAATTTTCACAGTACCCGCATAACGACAAATACATTTGAACAACCGGGCGGTATGTTTTCTGGCAACTACCCAGAATTTCATTTTAACGCTTTTGACAATAAGAAACACTGCGAAAAAAGTTAGGTTAGTCGAAAACACGATGTCACCTTGAATTCTGGGATTTATTGAGCTGCTGCTAGTTATGCCGCAACCTTCATTCAAGCCCTAATGTTTAGTTGAATGATGAGACTATTAACACGGTTTGACAGGTTCGTGGTAGCGATACTGTAATTATAGCTGAAAAACGGCGTTAGTTTTAATTTCAGCATTTCTGTGGTTGCTCCTGATTATTATTGAGTCAGCTTATAGGGCAACCACCCTGATTTTTTTTGTAGAACTTATTTACCGTCTGAGCGAGATTTATGACAAAAAATATCAGGTGTGCTGTATCACACAACTTTCCTTACTGGCTTTTGCTACTAGTTCAATTTATTTTTCGCTCAGTTCATTTGAACATATTAAAACAACTCCATTATTGAGCAATTGATACATACATGATTTTTTTGAGACGGATAATAGTCATTTTTAAAGAGCTATCTGGTAAAAACGTTTGAAGTAAGTGAAACAGTGGCGATTGAAATTCCGGTATGCTGGAATACCTTCTATCTATATACATGTGTACCGCCTGACTCCCTTTAAAGGCACCGGGCGATTGTGGTCTAGTGGTGTTAAGACAGTGGTTCATAATTCCCGACGAAAGTCGGGCAATTGTGGATCGGAGCTCCGCGCGATTGCTGTTCATTTTTGCCTGAGTCAGCGGATCCCCAAACGTCTCCAAACCCTGCTCGTAACACATGTCATGAACGTTATTAAACGCTCATCGTATTGGTACTTAATTGGAATATCACATATATTTTTCTTAAGACCCCACTGAGCGGAGTTTATAAAGAAAAAATTAAAACTTCACCGAAATGTTGGGTAATTTATTGTGCTGCTTTCGTCACGTTGCTACGAATTTTATGGTATTGTCGTCTTATTAGAAGCTGTCCAGACAAAAAATGTTTGAGATGATGTAAAAAAAAATATTTGGCATAGTTTCCTCATACCCTTATTTTGCAGTATCAATTGCTCCAAATGGGATCTTAAGGTAGGAAAATAAGGTGCTGAGGGTTTGTAGCGATAGTGATCAATTTAATTTCAGATCAAGGTGAGCCGGGATTGAGTGGTGACAGTAAAAGTCGACAATCCCGCTTCCACAAATACTTCATACTAACATAATTTATATTTCGTTATTTTGAGTTGAATGCTCTTTTTGGGATCTTCATTACCTGACGTAAGCTCTTTCGCCTTTTCCAGGAGTCAGGCAAGCTGGCCCACCAATTTTGGTTTTCCTACCCGCCTGGCGGCGGTTCAGGGAGGGGGCAGACAGATGAGGAAAAGAAGGAAAAAGCTGCTCAACAGGCAGCCGCCCTCGCGCATGCCGAGCAGCACCATGCGGCTGAGAGCAGGCGGCTGCTTCTCGCTCAGTCCAGGTAAAAACATTCCGTGATCTATTTTGTAATTGTAATTTGTCCTCGTCCCGTGTTTGTCATTTGTATGTCTTTGATGGAGTGGAATTCATTAAGATCACCCTTCCATTTGTCACCTGTTACTGACTTTGTCAAATTGAGTGTTGCGTCCGCGTTGAAAGAGTGTAGAATGAATTCACATCAACCAGTTACATTTTGATTGAATGCTATGCAACGGCAAGGTTCGTAATGAGCTCAGGTGCAGCAGTTGTGGTTGCTTTAACATTTTCATTGGGCTCCATATTATTAACTTGCGAGTCCATGAAAAGCTGTGCAAGAGTCTGAAGGCTTTCCGTTGGATGACTAAGGGCTAATCGAGGCTGCCAGACGTGACCAAACTTGTAGCACAATATCGTCACTTCGTTGCACGCCGATGTGTTTTGCAACTTATTGAGCGATCACTCTGCCACAAAGTTTGATGTACCGTTTTTCTCACTCTCTTCTGGTTGTGTTAGTGTGAATCACCTGATTTCTCCCTGCCCTCTGACTAGTAAATCTCTTATTGGTCAACTGATTGAGCGGCAGAATCGGTAGGACAACAGCGTAAAGCGATGATGGACTTTTGAATGGCTACGGTTGGTTAGGGATAGGGTGGAGTTCAAGGAAAACAAAAAGGTTAGAACTGGACTGCTGCGTGTGGATCACTTGATATGGTAGAGCATATGATATTTGAGGATGAAAGGTAATTAATAAGAGTTAACAAGGTTGGTTGTTAGGACGAAGGAGAGATTGGAATGTTGGAGGCGGTTTGATGAGTTGCTTTGAGTTAATGTTCACTGTTGGTTATCTTCAGGGAACGGTTCTATCCGCGATGACCTGTGTGCGTAGCTCAGATGGTTCTGTCCGCGATGTTTGTGCAACCTCCTTCAATACCCCAACTCTGCCTCTTCACACGAATTTCCTACGTAGTCGGTCTTCTGATGATCATTGGGGGGGGGGGGGGTCTCCTAGGGCTGCTGAGCTCCTAGCGTAAAAGGCGTAGGCTGAGATCGTGGGCTCCTGCTGCCAGAAACGCGTACAACGGTCAGCTGATGCGCTTGGAGTTGCTGGGGTGTACTGGGTGTTGAGGTTGTACTGGGAACCACAGCTTCAAAACGGATGAGTAGATAGGTGAAGAGGTCGCAGTTTGGCGCGGACACTTTCCATATCCATATGTGGAAGAAATTAGGCACACAGACGCACTATTAGCACTATTAGCTCCCACACTAAAAATGATTTGCTGACAGGGTTTGTTCCACCCTCGGCAGTCAATGCTAATGGTCGTTTGAAAGTTGCACTCCATGCCCTAGCACCAGCAAGTTGGCGTAGAAAAGAAGGCAGTCAAGTCACTCTTTTGATTCTCAAATCACTGAACTAGGAATGAAGGGTATGCAGATGAATATTATTCCATTTGGTGAGAGTCCAAGCTTTCCAGAACCACCAGCCCTCCCATGTGGGTTCACACTCACCCTCCAAGCTTTCCAGAACTGGCCAGTCATGGATTTAAGTGTGCCGTGATAGCAACGCAACTACTAAAGAAACCGTCACTCGATGGGTGCAATATGTTACAGTGAAAATTAAGATTTTTGTTGGGTGAACAAGCGAATAATGCTTGTTATTTTCCGTTACAGTTTCCTGGTAGCTTTGTCACCGCTGGACAGGTAGGCAATTGCGAGGCGATGTGTTGTGATAAATGTGCGTTTTGCATGAAAGCTGAAGAGCTCGATGCAGTAAAGTACCATCAGCTCTGACACCTATGATTAAACCCGTTCATAAACCGTGACGATACGTTCTGCTTCGCTCATTTGTGTTACTAACAGAAACCCGTGTGAGAGACTGTAGTGTTGATTGATGTTGTTATAACCCTAGTCATTTAGAATTATTATAGTTCATATCTCAGGAATTGGAAGCGTCTAGTGCATCAGTCACACACATTGATGCATTACATTCACACACATGCATCTTCACACCTATTAAGAAGTGACTCCAGAATTATTGTGAGCTATGCGGAGAGGCATTGGGAGTTGAAAAACTACAAGTTGGAGAGTTGTAAAAGAAAGAATCGAAATTCGAGATGTTGAATCAGAGCGTGAGAAAATAGCTGGTTTGAATGCAATTAAAAACTTTCCTCAGCCCCGCGTGCATTCAACAATTTTTGTCGCTCCGAAGTCCGATAAACACCAATGGCCTGCTTATACGAGTGTCGTGAACGCGATTGAGAGACAACGGCCGAACCAAAGCGGCTCAAATTTGATATTTAGTCTGCAGGTTACCACGGAACTCAAAAATAAAGGTATGAACCAAATCGCCTCTCAACTACGTTTCAACGTCAAAATGGGGATATTGATTGAACTTTTTGTATGGACTCTTCAAAATAAGCCGGCAGTACCGTAAAATTCTCATCGCGATGAAAGTATGGGCTGGAAGATAGGTCCTTCCGGGATAGTCCTTCTTGCGTTAGTTTATAGAGGGAAGTCCAACGATTTTACTCCTGCCAACCTGGAACCGTTTAGCACATTGCATCAGGTTGGCCCTCGCGCCTCTCTGCGATGTCAGATCTTCTTTCTTCTTCTCTTCACCCTCACCATGATCTTGCTGCGTGCCTCAAATCCCGTTCCCATGCTTCCCACAAGTTCAGGAACGATCGTTATCCATGTTTTTATTCTTCGTCCCCTCGAGATTGTGAGGGTCATCATCTTCTGGCTGAGCACTGCCTGAGAAAATTGAGCAATGCACCTCCAGTTTCCATCAGAATTGAACATCGTGCTGACGAATGCCTCTGCTGTGTCCAACACTGTGCGCCGCCAGCTTGGCCAGTTTTGGCAGAAGAAGATGGCATGGGAAGCACCATCCACAATTGCCCTGCACGGAGGTAGTTTGGGCTAGCAGCCTTACCAATTCGGTGCCCTACGTCCTGAGAGGAACTCGTTAAGGTTGAAATCCACCCCACTATGGTGCTGCCCAAGCCATGGACCAAGCTGGAATCAGCTGCCTTTGAAAATTCTGTGCTGTGGCCCACTCGTCTTGCCACCTCCCAATGATTCACAGCCCTCATCTTTTCTCCTGGCTGCCCTTGATACGTACAGCTCTTCTGCTCGGCTACCAGAATATGTATTGGGATAACACTGCCTCCTGAGAAATAGCGGTAAGAGCAAGAAATGCGGAGGGCGCCCCTCCTCTGCACCACCACCATCCGCTTCCTGTGGTAGTGCACCAGCCCACTCCTCCGCCTCTCACGGTCATAAGCACCCACCTAGACCTAGAGAGATCTCTCTCAGACCACCAGATGCGAAAGAGCTGTTGTTACTGTGGCAGCTTTACATACTGCTTGCTGGATGTGGAAACCAATGAATAATTTGGTATCCACCACCACGGCCATGTATCTAACTGCTTCCCTTGTTTGTAGCTCCGTGTTCTCCACACGGATGGGGAGGAGCATTTTTCGCGTCTTCGCCAGGACTAGCTCTATCATCTACAGGACGATGGACAGCCCACGGTCTTCCACGCATTTCCTTACCCGTCCCATTACTCGTTAATAGACCACGCCACTTCGGTTGCTATGAGTGAACAATGGAAGCAAATTATGAGCTAGAAAAAACGGTACCATACATGTACTACTCGTAAAGTTTGAAGGGATGGGCCCGAAATCGTTCTGCGACCAATTGGAAACTAATTTGAAGCTCGTTTATCAGCTCATTGTGACGTTGACTTTTGAACATGCTCTGCTAACCGTCCTAACCCCTCTACCTTCAACTCACGTGGTTAAAATGGAGATTCAGGCTGAGTAGACTTCACGTAAAAACGTTTCCAGAGTTCAAGTTTTACGTCATTCCCCCTTATCTTAGCTTCTCTTAATTTGGGAGGAAACAAGCATCTGAAGAAAAAAAATCTCCGACGGGTTAGAACGTATTTATTATTAGATTATTTCTGCTTCAACTATTTTTATGTTTCCCGGCTTCGATAATAGAAGAGAAAAAAACGCGGAAAACAGATGAAAACAAGGGATTTTAAACGTTTCTAAATCCGGAGCTCTTCGTTGAGTTAAGCGCCAGTTTACGAAGTGCGAGCCGAGCGGCGTTAGGTGTCCCCCCCACCCCCCCTCGCCGACGTGCCCGCCGGTTAATATTATATTTAAGTCGCGGCGGGGGGCTCCGGATTCGAACGGATCTCGACACGCGGACAAATTTAACTCATATTTTCACAAATCTGACGCTTCGTTTCAAGTCCCGATGTGGAGCAATCGCACAACATTCTTAACAATTATCGCACCGTCATTAACAGCCCTCGTCTTCAATCAATAAACATTAAACGTCAAATGCGATGCGTTTCGCGTTTTCGAGTTTATAAACTCCTAGGAAAAGCCGGCAATTTTTGTACCCTCTCAACACATTACAAAAATAAATATAGCTTATTGACGAATGAGTTACATGCACTGGGGTTTATCGTACATTGTTTTCTCTTTCCAAGCACTTGGGGGGGGGGGGCAGATTGAGAGGTGGTAATACCGTATGCATTCTCATTCACGTATTATGTGTTTACATCTCCAGGTAATCAAGGATGTAGCGTCGAGTTATGAGGCGGCGGTTGGTAGGAAGAGCAATCCCCTCTTAGGCTGTGGTGTTGTGACGAGAGGGACATGGCGGCTGCAATGCGCGGCTCCACTTCTTTTCTCAAAGACTCTCCATCATGCACGTCTTGCACCTCCAGTGCGGAGAAAACAAGAAAACCGCGTGCTGCTCCACTGTAGTTTCTACGATTGTTGGAAGGGTAGCCGAACTTAGCACTGACTTCTACAAAGCAAGCCTATAAACGTTTCACCGGGTTTGCGAAGAAGGTGATGACTAAAAAGGGGCAGTTGATCTGTCCCTTTGAAACGTGCCATCCAAGTAAATAGGTGGGAACCCAGATTAAGAACTGCCAGATGGTACGGGATTCCTCAGGTGGTCACCTCCACGCGATAACACGAGGGCAACAGCTCTCCACCGAGTGACTGGCAAACGACCAAATACCTGCCGTGCCTCCGTAGGTCACAGTTCGGTGGATGCTGCAGGGCCCGGCCTCTTCTATATTAGCGAAACTTGCAATTTTGTGTTTTCTGTAGATCTTTACGTTTCGGGCGTACTGAGTCCGAAAACACTATTTGGGAAAGCGGCCTGTTTGTGTGGACGCTATTGAGATACATTGCCTAGACTAAATCGTCTCAAATTGCATATTTAGTCTGTGGGTTATTACGGGACGCCACAATTCCCATGAGCAAGATCGGCTCAAAACTAACAAAAGTTATAGTCATCAAAACACCAAATTTTTTTCTTCTAAAAAATGTCTCTCTAACGATGTCCTATATGCTTGTTGTGGGGAGAGCTCAAACTTATACAACATGGTAAAACGATGAGTGCAACACAATTAATTATCAAAAATGTAGATGTAAAGCTATTTTCGTACAGTATTTTCCTTATACATCTTCATCGTATGAGTGTAGCGTTACTAGTAGGTAGTTCTAATGTAGCTAAAATTTATGCAAGGCTGAAAAAAGTTGTGTGGTGCATTGTACCAGATATTTATTTATGAATATATCTGTGGAAATTCGTTAAATGGAGATGTGGTGATAAATATGGGGATTTTTGGGAAGTCTCGTGTTTACTGTTCTGGACTTAAAGGAAAAACTCTTAGAAGGAAGTTAGTATAAGAAACCAGAGTAGTTTGAACTCTGGAATTTCCCAGATTTTTTAAAAATTTTGTGACTATTATTGAACCTATATGGTATAGGTGGCTCATTGTACTACAACTCAGATTTTCGAGAACGATGTCAAGAGCCTATGAGAGGGATTTACAGGGAGGAATTTGTGCTAAAATTTAGGTCTAAGAAGCAGAAACAGGTTTTGTTTAACTTGGTGAAAAATGGTTTTAGTGACGGGTTCACTGCATGTTTTTAAATAGTCAACACACTCTTATTCTTTTACATAAATGATATGAATCGAAATCAGAAAATCAAATTCACTAAACAGTAAACGTTTTTTCTTCAAATTTTCTCATAAGCGGCTGCAGCAATAGTTGGGGGGGGGGGGTCCTACACTTTCTTTTCCGTGTGCATTCGAATGAAGATGCACGGCCTTTATAAACTGCATCTAATTCTAATTTACAGGGGTCGAAAGACCTGGGGTGGGTGATATTCTACCTTCAGACTCTGAGAGCTCATTCAAACTTCGTGAGTGTTCAATCTATCAGCTATATTTAAGAGAAATTGGACCCTTTAGGAGTTTATAATATGTAACTTATAGATAAGACTATCTGACTATAGTGAACTGATGTGCAGCCATCCACAACACTCATTTTATTGATGTTGCATTTCCTCATTATTTCAGTACTTACCCCACTACTAAGGCACTTTAATGTTTGATAATAAGACCAGTATTACGTTTCTTCTACAATACATAACGGTTACGCGTTGTTCGATCAGATTTTTGGTGAAAGTCGGAGGCTGTGAACCTTTTCCAAACATCGTCCCTCCGTGAACGTGGTTTTCCTCGGCTAAGGGAACACATGACAGAAGTGTTTACAGCATGAGGAGAGATGTTGACAATTTGTAGCCAAAAGCGCACCTTGCTGGAACGTGGCAGTACATTTTAACTTCCCTCAGCTTTACGAAGTAGGAAGGAAAGTTACGTAATCCTTCTGAAGTTTTTAAAAACATTTCTTTAGATCTTTACATTTCAAGTGCTACTTGAGCCCGTAAAAAAACATCGTTTTTCGAAAATAGCCTGTGTGCGTGTGAGTCAGTGAACAATTGAACAATCGGGTCAAATTTCATGTTTAGTCATCATGGGACGCCAAAAATATTGGTTTGAGCAAAATCTGTTCAAAATCAACTGTAAATATTATATTTGTCAAAACACCTAATTGGGTTTCTTTTTCGAAAACGGCCAATGTTGATTAATTTTTTTTTTTTTGTGTGGGAAGCTACAGGTGATCTAACAGTACTGTCAAATTGACACTAGCGGGAACATTACGATAACTGCATAGTAAGTTATGAGAAAGGTCGACGTAAAACCATTTTAGTTCAGTTTTTTACTTTCCGCTACCCGAAGGGAAGGAAAGTATAGTAATCGGCCCAAAAAAAAAATTTGGGTTTTCTTCAGATCTTTACGTTTTGAGGCCTACTGAGTCTAAAAAACCTAATTTCGTCGCGTGGTCCGTGTGTGTGTATGTGTGTGTGTAGGTGTGTGTGTGTGTCTGTAGTTCGATTTGCGGGAGAACGGCTCATCCGATTGAGCTGGTTCTTTTTTTGTTTTGTTCGTTATTTTTTGTAGACACCAAAATAAGGTTATGGACGATTTTGGCCGATGGGAAGGGGGGGTGGGGAACGAAAATGTACCAAAAACTAGGGTTTTTCGCATTTTTCTCGAAAACGGCTCTAACGATTTTGATTAAACTTTCAAATTATCTTCTCCTAATCAATACCTAACTTTTCTTCTCCATACATATCTCCATGAAAATACGGTGAACGGAGATATGGGCCCCTGAAGCAAAAATAGGTTTTTTACGCTTTTTGGCAAAACGGCTTCAGCGATTTTTACCAAACTCACAGGATGTTTTCAAATAGTTAATACCTACATATTCTTTTGAATAAATGTTCCTGTGACAGTCTATTGAACAGAGATAAAAAGCAAAATGTGTCGAAAATAACGCTTTTTCTAACATTTCCGTAAATTCCAGGGTAACTTTTTCACCAGATGTGATAAATCCTGATGAAGTGTCTTTTAGTCACCCATACCAACATTTCGTTCTCCATAATTATTTCTGTATATATATGTTGAACGGAGATATAAGCCAAGTTAACTCAGAAAAGGAGATTTGTCGAATATTGATTTATCGGAATTCCAATTTTCTCAAAAACGGCTCTAACGATTTCGATCAAACTTTCGGAGTACTTTCAACTAACGAGTCCCTACATTTAGTTCTGAATAAATGTTTCTGTATAAATGCGTTGAACGAAGATATAGCCCCCGCATATGTTGTTGGTATTCGAACTTAAAGGGGTGGCGGAAAGTTGTGTGTTGCTACGCACCAGATATTTTGTCATATAAACTTACTTGTATAACACTACCATTCTCAAAAATAATCAGGATGGTTGTCCAAGTAAATGATACGTGTTGACATAATGAACGTTTGTATTGATATGATGAATGTTGAAAAATGGCCGTAAGATAATTGAGGACAACGTCCTATGAAATTCCTAAATTCGAACGTTTTACCAAGTTCGCATGCAGTGGATCAAAATTGGATTGAATTAGTAGCTGGTGCAATGAAAGTGCAAAGTGCTAAATATACGTGGGAACAAGGAAATCTGTGTAATACGCCGTACTAGATATTTTATGTTTGATTCCAGACAACATGATGTACCGCAAAATAACATGAGTACCGGTGAAGCGTAACGTAGAAGACATTTGTTTCAATCGAAGATGGTAAATCGAATTAACCCGTTGGAAAATTTAGTTATAAATGTTCATGTTAGGAAACAAAAAGCGTTTTTGGAAAGTCGGCCCTATCTTTTCACTACCTCAACGGTTTGAAAACGTCTAAAGAAAGTTGAGCTTCCTTCAGATATTTACGTTTGTAGACCTACTGTATCGAGAAACAACACGTCACAGCAATAGGAAGCGGTAGCGCTTACAGTTACGGAATGTATTGTGCTGCTCATACTCATTATAGGACCATTATTGAGCAATTGGTACACAGAAAATTAATGAGGCTGTACACGAATTTTTTTAAGAGGGATAATAATCACTTTTGCAGAGTTAATGGGTAATAACTGTTAGAACTGGCGAAGCGAAACGGCAGTAGTTGAAATTCAGGAATTTCTGGAGTGAGCCCCATGTATCTCATGAGCGTTTTTAAACACTCACCCTTTAGGTATTGGATTGGACTACAATACCAATGTTTTTTAACATTCTACAAGAACTCCAGCGGAGTTAATAAGGAAAAAACTGCGCGAAAAACGCTTTTGGCCGAAAATTTTGATAATTTATTGTTCTGCTCTCGTCATTTTCCCACGAATGAGAATTTTATAGTATCATTGACTTATTGAGAGCTATCTATATAAACAATGTAATTAAAATCGTTAGAGCCGTTTTTGAGAAAAAAATTAGGTGTTTTGATCACTATGATGACTATAGTTAACTTTCGGTGGATTTTGCCCATATCCTCATTATTGCGTCCCATGGTAACCTGTAGGCTAGACATCAAGTTTCAGCTGATTTGGTACGGTGGTTTTCTCTAAAAACTGCGCTAAAATCGATTTCGTCGAAAGTTTTGGTAATTTACTGCGCTGCTCTCGTCACTTTCCTACGAATAGGAATTTTATGGTACAATTGCCTTATTGAGAGCTATCAATATAAACAATGTAATCAAAATCGTTAGAGCCGTTTTTGAGAAAAAAAATATTTGGTGTTTTGATGACTATAGTTCACTTTCGGTTGATTTTGTTCAAACTAGGGATGTAACGATACCGATACCGATACCGATATATCGGCCGATATAATCGGCAGGCCAATATATCGGCTTCGCCGATACAACACGGCCGATATGACGCGTGCGACGTTGCCGCTCTTACGTCGCGTCGGCGTCGTCCCAGCGCCTCGGTCGCTTTGCCGGGCCGACGCACTGTCCCCCCGGCGGCCCCAGTGCTTGCTTAGCTTTGGTTGAGAGATGTCATGTTTCGCGCTATATTTACATAATTTCGTCGCTTTTATTTCGTGATTCGTTCTGTTTAATTATTAACACTGACTAGTGAAGACTGTATAGTGTTTTATTTTAAGAAAGAAAATGGCAACGCCTTTAAAACGTACAAGTTCCATCTGGAATCATTTTCAAATAAAACAGGATGATGATACAAAAGCAACTTGTTTATACTGCAATGTCAGCGTTTCTCGTGGTAGTAAGGCAGTTTCATCGAAGGGCTTCACGACATCTAACATGTGGACACACGTGAAGCGTTACCATGAAAAGGAGTTGAAAAACGACACCCCATCTACCTCGAAGACTGAGGCCGGTCCGCCACTCAAAAAACAAGCTACTTTGGAACACATACTGGAAAAAAATATTATGTATGATACTGATGACCCCAGAGCAAAAGCAATAACGCAAACGATAGCTGAACAAATATGTGTAGACATGGAGCCGTTCGATATAGTAAATAAACAGGGGTTTCAACGCACCATTAAGCAGTTGTGCCCGAAATACAAAATGGTTTCCCGTCCACATATGTCTGAAAATGTGATACCAGACATTTACGGTCGTGAGAAAATTAAAATAAAAGAACTTTTGCAAGAACTTCCGCACATAATTGTAACGACTGACTTATGGACTAGCGCCGCTTCTTCATTCGTGAACGACTTCATAAGTCTGACTGCTCATGGAGTAAATAACAATTTTGAGCTGAAGAACTATTGCCTAGCAGTATTTCCTTTTGAAGGCGAAAAACATAGCGGTGAAAACATAGCTAAAAACTTATGTCAGTTATTTCAAGATTGGGCTATACACGAACAGGTACGAGCTGTAGTAACAGATAATGCACCGAATATGGGACTTGCTGTAGCACAAGTGGGTGTGGAACGTATTAGATGTATGGCACACTCTATACAATTAGTGCTGAAAGATGCGTTTTCAGGAGAAGAGAAAATAAATGATATTATTACAAAGGCGAGGTCTATAATTGGTCACTTCAGTCATTCTACGTCAGGTCGTAAAATCCTTACTGAAATGCAGAAATCTCATAATGTTCCTTGTCATGTGCTCATCCAGGATGTCAGCACTCGCTGGGATTCTACCCTTCACGCTCTTAGGAGACTTCTTGAGCAGCGAGTTGCAGTTCAAGCATCTTTACCCCATGTGAAATGTAGAACTGAATTGGCTACAGAAGAGTGGGTACTAATGGAACAGATTGTCTCAGTCTTGAGTTATTTTGAAGAAGGTACAAAGTCAATTAGTCAAGAGTCTGCTTGCTTGTCTGACGCTATACCACTGATCAACAGTTTGCTAAAAGTCTTAGAACGTATCAAAAACACCACGGCCATGGATGATAATGCTTACAGCCATGAATATAATACTTATGTACTGAATTTGATAGCTGGGGTCAATGATAGATTTGATTATTTAGAGAGTGATGAAACATTTATGTTAGCAACAGCACTAGATCCGCGCTATAAATTGCGTACCTTCAATCTGCAATCCACAAGCATGAATGCGAGAAGAAATCTAATTTCATTAATTACAAATGATACACACAGAGAGAGTCCTAATTCTATAGAGGTGCCGCAACAAAATCAAAATGAGAATTTCTCGGATATCTGGTCTGCTTGTGACAGTTTGATAAAAGAAGCAGAAGACGACGAGCCTTTATTAAACATGTCCATTCAGCCTGAACAAGAAGAGGTAGAATCTTATTTAAGATTTCAAAATATTCCAATCAAACAAGATCCAAGGATTTATTGGCGCCAGGAAGACAAATATCCTAAATTAAAAAAGCTTGCACAAAAATACTTTTCTTATCCCATGAGCTCAGTTGCTTCAGAACGGCTCTTTTCAACTGCAGGCCTGATACAAAATGACTTGCGGAACAGATTATCTGCGGATAATTTAAATAAACTTTGTTTTCTCAACAAAAATCTACCAAAAGTAAACTTTAATTACTGACTTTATGTATTTTTTACTATGTAACTATGTGATTGATTTTGTTTGAAACCAATAAATTTTTTTTTTGCACTTGCTTTACTGAATTTTTATTAATAATTAAGTATTTTTCCTACACAGTCTTAAGGACCTAAATACAGATGCTTCATATAATTATGTGAAATAACTTTGAAGGGAAAACTTAAACTTAAACTTTAACTTTGATAGTTGTATGTCATATGTCTAGAATGTGGTGTCAATATTATAATAACTTCCTTTCAATTTGTTTAACATAGGTACATGAAGCACTTATCTACTAAGCTATCAATATCGGTATCTGTATCGGCATCGCCGATTATTTTCGTTTATAATCGGTATCGGTATCGTATCGGTAAAAACATGTATCGTTACATCCCTAGTTCAAACCCTTATTTTGGCGTCCCATGGTGACCTGCGGGCGAGATATGAAGTTTGAGCTGATTTGGTACGATGGTTTTCTCTAAAAATCGTTCACAGACACACACACACACACACAGACCATTTTCCCAAATAGTGTTTTTCGGGGTCTGAAACGTAAAGATCTGAAGAGAACTCAAAAAATTTTTTTCAGCCGATTACATAACTTTCCTTTCTACTTCGTAGAGCAAGGAAAGTAAAAAAAAACTAATTTCAGCGATTGGCCGGAGTAAAATTCATTCGGGACTGCCAATTTTTCTCAACGTAAAATTGCAGTCACGAGTATATCGTTAGTATTTTGCACAAGCGGGCTTGAAAGTTGTATACTTTGCAACCAAATGCAACCAAGTTATTATTAATTCTCTGTGTGTTTATCCAACTTCACCCAACGCCAGTAACAAGAGAAAGTTATTTGGATTTGGCCCTACTGAGACTTACTTGGCCAAGTGAATTGAAAATACTATTTTCGTGACAGCAGTTCACTCCCTTACTGAAAGGGGTGTATACGCGAGTTGGAGCGCGGCATCCTGCTGAGAGGTCGATGTGCAGAAATAGTTCGGGGGCAAGAGAATGAAGTAGAGAAAAAACCAGCAACCGTTGTTTGTGGCATCACCACCCGCAGCTCGTACTGTTTGTATCCCAACCCAAACGATTTCCCTTATCTCTTCTTTCCTTCCTCCTTCAAAACCTTTTATCTTCAGGGTTGCCATAAATTAGCTCCACCTTTAACTTCCTTCGACTCTGAAGCGTCCAATAGTGCGAGCTTTGACAAAAAAATATAATAATTTGTGCTAATGGTAATGAGATATCTTTAAAACCTGTAAAGAACATTAATGAAGGGAATTCGATGAACGATTGCTTTGGATTGAAAACTTTGAAACTAAAACAAGCGTGCACTGGGAAACCGAAAAGCCTTTATCAACTATGACTTTTAAAATATTCTTTTGGATTATATTGTAATCCAAAATGATAATATTACGACTTCCAAGAAATCCCTTCGAGGGGACATGTACATCCGTGGTGTGTACACTGTCTGGTGGAGACTGCTTCATTACTATTGTACTGCCTATTGTACTGCGATGAAAGTATCGTTGGTGAATAGTAGTATAATGTTTAGGGATGATTTATTCTGAGGAAACTCGGTCATAAAATCAGAGCTCGCGATCGCTGTAATTTGTGCCTGAGTCCAGGGGCTCTCCAATGTTGCAATTCCCTCGTAACAGACATACATATACGCTAATTCGCTATTTTCTATTTGTTGACGCATCTTTTAATATTTGTCCGTTTTGCCCAATCTCAAAAAATTGAGATTGGATGTTACAATCCAAGAACCTAAATTTGTTGTCCTGTATCTAATCACTCCTCCCACTATCCTTTCACTTTCCACGACCTAAAGGTTAAGGAAAGTATAGTAATCGTGTCAAATAAAAAATAGTAGGGTTTTCTTAAAATCTATACGTCTGCGTCTGAAAAACTTCATTTCCGCACGTGGTCCGTGTGTGTGTCTGTAGTTCAATTTGCGGAAGAAAGGCTGAATTGAGCTGGTTCTTTTTCGTTTTGCTCGCGATTTCTTTGTAGACGTGAAAATAAAATTACGGGCGAGTTCTATCGATGGGAAAAGGGGTAGGGGCGAAAACGTACCGAAAATTAGGGTTTTTCGCATTTTTCTCGGACTATAATTATTGAACTTTCAAATTACCTTCTACTAGTTAGTACTCAACTTTTCGTCTCTATAAATATATACATGGTTGATAGGGGGGTTTTCGGATCTTAGAAAAATGACGTCAACGATTTTCACGAAATTCACAAGATGTCTTTAAATAATCAATAGCTATATATTGTACTCAATAAATGTTCCACTGATAGTCCATTGAACAGAGACCAAAACCAAAATGTGTCATATTTTACTCTCAGCTTCTATTCTTCCTTACAAAACATGGCTTTTCTTATATCAGGGTGTTTGCGGTAATGTACGGCTTTCTGAACCAGTGGTTATAGTAGTTCAATTAGATTAAAGCATTATTATAACCCTCAGTGATAGTTAGAGCTATAGCACCACTAATTAAAATTTGCGTCCTTCTACATTTATATACAAATGCTAACATTAAATAAGCGATAAAAATCTTTTTAAATTGAAGTTTTCTTCTTAATTCGTTCGTTTTATGACAGTTCTGTCTTTATTATGGCCGCCCACTCGAAAACAAACAATGGTGACGGAAGTTACAAAAAATCCTTATCTTTACGTAGATACAATTCAACAGAGCGTTGTTGTGCACAAATATGAATGGTTTGGGTGCACTTTAGCTGAAGTCTGTAACCAAGTCAAAAGTGGTGGTGTAAGTAGTTTCGTGTACGCCGTTGCCGCGTGTGTACTGCATTCCACCACTGCAGTTGTGATGAATTCCGAAAAGTTTCTTAATTTCGTACGTGATTAAGTTCTCTTTGCGAACTGCTGTGCAATGCCTTTCTGTGTTGCGGGCTTTTTAGCCAGTCCAAAGCAAGATCGGCGGTTTGCACTGCTGCTATCTTGTAATCCCTGGTAATAACTGAACTGTGCCGCTTCCTTTATGATTAGGGATGATTTTGTTTGAACGCAACAAAGAAAATAGTAAATCTCAGGCCGAATTTCTGGTTCTGCGGTCGATGGATATTGCAACTAATGAGCTGCTCAGTTCCATTCAACATCCACTTTTCAATTTTCCTTACTCATAAGCATTTCGTAAATGTTTTTTAAAATAGTTTTCCTTAAACACTTCAACTTTCTTGGTCAAATCATAAAGTTGCATATTTTCGTTGTTGAACATTGCCCCTTGTACTACGAACCTTCCAATCAATATTGCTGTCCAGTTGGCATAAATAAGCTGATACCTTCGTTTTCAGGATCTTAAACACGAATGTTGCTGTAATTTTGAGCCACGTAGTCAGAGAGCTTCATTTTCAGCGTTTTGCAATCGATCTAGATCTTCACTCCTTAAATGGAGGGCTGTAGTTACGTAATCGAATTTCCTTAGCTCGAATTAAGCTTTGCAACAGCTTCAGCTGAACGTGAGTTGGGGAATTTATAACCATTTTTCGAAGTTGGTTGAACCCCCAGTGTTGAATTGTTACTTGGGATCGTCTCGACAGATTTCCATCCTTGATGATCCCCAAGCTCTTGGTTGTTAACAATTCGAGAGCTACTCCCACACTGATCACTTTAGGTAATGAGGTTGCCTACTTTAGCAATCAGTTTTGGGTACCCGATGAACACAGCTTTGCTCTTCTATGAGTTTAATATCATACCACGCGTTTTACACGTCTGCTACTTGAGTGAGGCCGAGGATTTATGCATTAACAGTTTCAGATGGAGAACTGAAAGTCCTCAGCATGTGATATGTGTTTGGTTCCTTTCATAAGAACTTGTGGTTGAGCCATGACGTACATAACCAAACACAGCGCTGACAAAACTGATTCTTGCAGCGTCCTGACTCGTACTGCCTTGCATGATGACAGCTCATTCACCACTTACTTTCACAGCTAATTTTCGTTCTAGTTTGATGGAACTTATGAAGAGGTAAGATCGTTGCATTGTTCTCCGCAGGATAGCAGGCTAGTAGTTCTTGCAGAGGAGAACGGTCATGAAATATTCGGCGATTGCCGTATCGATATTAGGGTTAAACTGGGACATTTGAAGGTCAAAGGTCGTCGTCTAGTTGTGGGTTGGGTGGGTCTGTGTTGTACGGGGGCTGAGCTTTTCCCTCTCCTACCTGGTTGGGTTTTAGGCGAAGGGCTCGAGGAGCCCCCACCACCGGGAGCCCTGGGCTCCTCTTCTCTTCCCCACCAATTGACCGCATCACTCCGCCAGTTTCCTAGCGGCTCCGCTCGCATAAACGTGCCCCCCTTTTCCCCTCAGTTTTTCCGCCGCCTGCCTTTCATTTTCACACTAATTTTTTTTGGTTTTTTGTTTTTTTTGTTTATTATTTGTATACTTTTTTGGCTGCTTTTTCATTTCTCCTACTACTTCTTCTTTTTCTACTTTTCCCGCTATTTGACGTCTAGTTATTTGGCTGTACTTTCTTCCTACTAGTTTTTGTTTTTATGAAAAGAACCGCTTCCGTCCTAGCGAAAAGTACCTCTTTTTACTTCCCCATCCCCTACACCTCCCTCTATTTTTATTGCACCAACACGTCGACCAAATTTGAAACTGTCGAATTAAACAAAAATTTGAGTTAAATTTCGTTGTCAAAATTTCAAAAGAATCGACCAAAAAGTGTCGAATTTTGACAAAAAAGAACCGTTTCCACGTAAAATAAATAAACTTAAACTTCACAAAAGGAATTAAAAAAGTTATAAGAGATGTCTCAAATTATGCTCTGCTCCCTCGGGGAATCTGTGGCTTTGTACAACGCCAACAATAACAACCCGAGCAACGACACGAACAACAATCGAGCGGGTTCGCCAGTTCCGACAATATATCGGTAAGTGAGTCGATCAGTAGGACAAGAGCAGCAGGAGTCAGGGGAATCGGAATTTTGTCACGATTCGGAGGCAAGTCCTGCTGCAAGGTCTTGAAGTAGTTTGGTAGTCGAGTAGTTTTTCTTTTTTTTGAAATTGACCGCAGAGTAGCTGCGGTGCAACACAAAAGACGCTGTACATAAACGGATTTACCGATTAGCTTCTTTTTTCTTTCTCGTTACGTTCCACTTTCGATCACGGGAAAAAAGTGCTCGTGTGTCCGCACTTAGTTTGCACCTTGATAAGTTGCACAGAGTTGGGAGCGCACGCCGTCATTAGATCGAACCTCTTGACCGATCGGAACGTATTCGTTTAGAAGTCGAGGTTCGCAGTTTGTTAAAACGTTTAGTGTGAGCACAAGTTTCGTCAGCAAAGCCTTCACAACCACCGAGAGCGCACTCTGCACTTGAGCGAAGGCGAGCAGAGCCTAGCGATCTCATTACACAGCTCAGCCGCTTAATTTCGTTCGAATTGCGTAGAAACTGACAGCAAACTAAACTAATCAAACATTTGAACAAATGGTATGCGATAGACGAGAGTAGCGGGGCGCTCTCCAGAACTTGTTGAGCTGCTCCTATCGTTCCCCAAGATACACCTTTTTCAAGACCAGCCGAGACTGGACAGAGGATTCAATAAATTGAATATTGTATTTCACAATATCTTGAGATGACGCGTTAGTGCCATCACTAGTTGGCCTAGTTTTCGCTTGAGGTTGAGAACACTGCTCTTATAAACTAAAGAAGTGTTAGTACGCCTTCGAACCTCTAGAAAGCTAGATTGAAGAAATAATAACTTAAATTATATATAAATAAAATTCAAAAATCGGGAAAGTAAAAGGAGCCACAAAAAACAGAAAATAAACAGGAATATCTGGTTCGTATTCGACGTGTTACACCATATATGAGAACTGTGTCTCTGCATAACGAAGTAACCATATATACGCCATAAAAAGTAGCAGAATGCACCCCATAAGTTTCATGAACATCGTTTGAGGCGTATTTAAGGATATTGAAAAACCGATAATTTAACATTCGGCAAATCTCATTTTTCGATGTATATTTCCGTTCAACAGGTAGTCACAGAAATAGCTGTCGGGGACAAGTCGATCAAATACCGTTTCGCATTTACTGTGGACATTTCAAAAACATTAAGAAAAACATGGATTTTGGCCCTATTATGGTTATCTCCATTCAGCATGCAACTTTTACGCAGCACAACATGCAAGTATTGAATTGGTTGAAGATATGCCGTGACTTCAATTAAATAATTAGAGCCGATATTCCAAAGAGCCGAACTCTTTTTGCTCCGTAGGTCCATATCTCCGTTCCCCGGATTTTCACAGAGATTTTTGTAGAGAACAAAAGTAGGTCCTAATTCGCAGAAGGTCGTTTGAAAGTTTTATCAAAATGATTACCGCCGTACTTGACAACAACTTTTTCGGCACATTTTGATTTCCTCACTTCCCTACCCATCGACGGAAATAACTTATTACTTCGTCTTAGAGCCTTAAAAAAAAATCACGGAAAAAAGTGCACACGCAAAGCCTAAAAAAGAACCAGCTGAATCGGTCCAGTAGTTGATCGAACAACAGCCAAATACAAACCACGAGCCGAACTGAGGTGTTTTCTATTCAGTAGACCTAAAAACTGATTTGAAGAAGACTCAACCTAAACTTTTGCAATGCTTTCAATAGCGGAGGAGGAATTACTGCACAGATTTTACCAATTGTCCAACTAACTGAAGAATCCCTTTTTCTATCGTATCTTCTAAATTACCAGAGGCCCAAAGGAAAATTCTGCAGTTACTACACCTACCCCAAAGAGCTTACCAGATGACTAAAGAAGCATTGCTAGGGGTGGCCATTTTACATCAACTGGAAACTTGCTATTTTTGACCTTTCTGACCAGGCTTAATAAGGACTACTGCAGACGGTAAGGGTGAAGAAATGGTGACCCTTCTGGAAAGCAACTGATTGTCACTGGACGCGCCGATGTTCAGGAAGATAGTAAAGCGGGCAGGAAGAAGAAGATGGCAACCGCAGGAGGAGGCTACTATCGTACGAGGGAGGGCTGAAAGGACGATACACGGCTGGGGAAATGACCCAAAGTGTTGAACTGGAGAAAAAAAGGAGACCGTCAGCTGAGGAGGCAAAGGAAAACCATCAGCAAATTCAAGTTTGTGGGGCATTAATGATCCAGCTGTGAAATGGGAATAAGCCAAATTTTTACCTGTGTTCCGGTCTGCCATTATCCCACCTGCACAGTTCCAATACAATTCCTACGATCATACAAATGGGTCCGAGAATCTGTATAACAATCGCTAACTCTTTTTTATCCTTATAGTGACCGTCAAACCCGTGAACGAAAATCCCAACGACCGATTAAGCTGCCCTAGAAACGCCTTGTTGAGGGTTCTGCGGATCACTGGGTTTTTTAACCCAAGCAGCAAACCTGAGGCAAAAACGAGAATATCGGTGGGCGTACTTAAGCTGCCTAATGATTAATGAAAACAATAATAATTAATCATAGTCTTCCATTAGAGGTTTTACCAATTCAAGTGCCCTCAAATCGTTGCACCAATTTCACCTAGACTCCCATAAGAATTGGGCACCTATTCACGTAGGTAGAGAGCTTGCGAAAGCCTAGCTGGAACCACTTTTCGAGCATTTTACAATCGCTACAGTAGTTAACCTATTTACACGTCTTTGGATTCACCGAGAAATCTACCTCCGAGCTGAATTTTGTTTCCGTCTGATCTTCACGAAGGCTTGGAAGTCCGAAAAAATTTTCTGTGAACGCGATTAAGAGAAAACAGCTGAACAACGCTAAATTTGATATTTTGCTTGCAGATCAATTAACACAGAATGCCGAAATCCCATGGTTTGCGAAAAAGTCGCCCCAAAACTGACTGCGGCTATATTAGTAATCAAAATACCAAAATATTTTCTCAAAAACAGCTATAATGATTTTTATAGAAATTTTATTAAATTTGTGGACAATACTGCGTGACATAATGGTACTCTAAAATTGTAATCCGTGAGAAAATATTGGATAAATCCTCAAAAATCACTACGAATTGCGATTTTAGTGGTTTGTTTCTTATAAATCCCTCTTTTATGGTATTAGCGTCCTAAAACAGTTATTCTTGCTGTCCAATACTGTCGGGAGCAACCTAGGAAATTCCGGAATTCTGTATCTAACATATTTCACAATGTTCCCCTTATAGCTCAAGAACTGTAAACACACATCCCCAAATAACAATCGATTGACTCTCCCATACATTACCTGTACGTCGATTACTCAATATTGGCTGTGACACTAGTAGGAGTAGTCCAATAAATTCTGGAACCTTAATTAGTGCCATTTCCTATGTAGAACGTTGAGAATGTTAGTACAAAGCGAATGAAAAAGAGATTCGTTTAGTTGCTAGAGTGATATAAATCGCTTCTTCGTTAGTTGACAAGCTGGTGAATCACTTATTTACTCAACACTCACGTGGGACCACCTAGGAGTCCTACACATACTCCATCCTTCGGCTGAGCTGCACTTACTTAATCTAATTAGCGAGCTTGAGTACCCTACTGGAGTATCTCTGGAGTACCCGTCAAGCGAGATTGTAAGAGTTGTATAAAATCATAAACTTGCGTGAAGTGGTTTCTTTTTAATTGTCAATTTTCACTTCTGCATTTAGTGGCCATGATGACTTGAGACGGCTTTCGATTAGCAGATTCTTCTAAGTTTTGGGGATTTACAGGAGTACGTGCTACACTTTTGAACGGTTACCTCTGCAGCAGGTTAATGAACTGTTTTTTATATGAGGAATGTGTCTATGTACGCGATGTTTGTGGAGTTGTTTCGTCGATTGTGTAGTCAGGTTTGTTTTCTGTAACGTTGTGCGCTCACTAACAGATATGAGAAGTAATATAATAGTGCTACGTAGAATTTACTTGTACACGTTAAAATCTCTTCCAGTTCTCAACTAGAATGATGCACATGCTACTGTTGCTTCCAGTTATCTAGGAGGTTCCGAGATGATGTGTTTGTGTGGCTAGAAGCCAACGATGTAATAAGTTTTAGGTTTGCTGCCTTCTAGCGACATTGCAGGGTTTCATTCCGTATATTTCATTTTCGTAGCGTGTTTTCGCAATTAGGACGAAAAAGAACAAAATGCTGCATTATAAATAGAGAAAATTGAGGGCGTAAGCTTTGTTCTTTTTAGTTCTTTATAGGCAAAACCTTTATAACAAAGATAGTTACATTTTTACTTTCCGCTACCCGAAGGGAAGGAAAGTATAGTAATCGGCCCAAAAAAAAAATTTGAGTTTTCTTCAGATCTTTACGTTTCAGACCCTACTGAGTCTAAAAAACCTAATTTCGTCGCGTGGTCCGTGTGTATGTGTGTGTGTATGTGTGTGTGTATGTGTGTGTGTGTGTGTGTGTCTGTAGTTCGATGTGCGGAGAACGGCTGATCCGATTGAGCTGGTTCTTTTTGTTTTGTTCGTTATTTTTGTAGACACCAAAATAAGGTTATGGACGATTTCGGCCGATGGGAAGGGGGTGGGGACGAAAATGTACCAAAAACTAGGGTTTTTCGCATTTTTTCTCGAAAACGGCTCTAACGATTTTGATTAAACTTTCAAATTATCTTCTCCTAATCAATACCTAACTTTTTCTTCTCTATACATATCTCCATGAAAATACGGTGAACGGAGATAATGACCTATGAAGCAAAAATAGGTTTTTAAGCTTTTTGGCAAAATGACTTCAACGATTATCATCAAACTCTCAGGATATTTTCGAATAGTTAATACCTACATATTGTTCTCAATAAATGTTCCTCTGAAAGTCCATTGAGCAGAGATAAAAAATGAAAATGTGTTGAAAATAACGTTTTTCGAACATTTCCGAAAGTTCCAGGGTAATTTTTTCACCAGATGTGATAAATCCTAATGAAGTGTCTTTTAGTCACCCATACCAACATTTTGTTCTCCATAACTATTTCTGTATATATATGTTGCACGGAGATATAAGCCACGTTAACTCAGAAAAGGAGATTTGTCGAATATTAATTTATCGGTATTCGTATTTTCTCAAAAACGGCTCCAACGATTTCGATAAAACTTTCGGAGTGCTCTCAGCTAACTAGTCCCTACATTTTGTTCCGTATAAATGTTCCTGTAAAAATGCGTTGAACGAAGATATAGCGCCCGCATGTGTAGGTGGTGTTCGAACTTAAAGGGGTGGCGGAAAGTAGTGTGTTGCTACGCACCAGATATTTAAGTCTGGTGTGGATTCTTGAGAGCCAGTAAGGATGAATG
Source organism: Pachypeltis micranthus (assembly GCA_020466155.1). Taxonomy (NCBI): domain Eukaryota; kingdom Metazoa; phylum Arthropoda; class Insecta; order Hemiptera; family Miridae; genus Pachypeltis; species Pachypeltis micranthus. The sequence continues at coordinate 46,807,487 of CM035770.1, read as the reverse complement.
AAAAGCTTTCTCTAGGCCGACGTTTCGCATAATTTATTAAGCATCGTCAGGGCTATAGGGTATCACAGTAGACAATTAGGTTACAGCAAATTATCAGAAAATTATAGAGAACCATTGAACTGAATTATTTTTAAAACCTTCTTCACTAGTCCAATCTTTTGTTTACTATTTAAGGTCTGCTTTTCGCCGAATTCATGAAGCAACCATTAAGAATTCCCTGAAGTATGTTTTTCGACAATAATTCAGTTCAATGTGTCTGTAGTTGTTTATAATTTGTTTCTGTAACTCAATTGCCTGCTGTGATATCCTATAACCTCGATGTTTTTAAGATTATAAATGAATAAATAAATAATATTAGAATATAAACAAATTAAACTTCACCCACCAGAAGATTAAGTTCAAATAAACTTGCGCTCTCCGGTGGAGGAACTAAGCCCCGGTCAACAAATGTAAAAGACGTAGTTGAAATTCAGGAATTTCTGGAGTATCTCATGAGCGTTTTTAAACACCCGCCCTTTAGGTATTGGATTGGACTACAATACCAATGTTTTTTAGCATTCTACTAACATTCCAGCGGAGTTTATAAGGAAAAAACTGCGCGAAAAACGCTTTTGGTCGAACATTTTGATAATTTATTGTGCTGCTCTCGTCATTTCTCACAAATGGGAATTTTATGATATCATTGCCTTATTGAGAGCTATCAATATAAACAATTTAATCAAAATCGTTAGAGCCATTTTTGAGAAACAAAATTTGGTGTTTTGATCACTATGATAACTATGGTTAACTTTCGGTGGATTTTTCCCATACCCTTAATTTGGCGTCCCATGGTAACCTGTAGGCTAGACATCAAGTTTCAGCTGATCTGGTACGGTTGTTTTATCTATAAACCGCGCTAAAATCGATTTCGTCGAAAATTTTGGTAATTTATTGTGCTGCTCTCTTCATTTTCCCACTAATGGGAATTTTATGGTATAGTTGCCTTATTGAGAGCTACCAATATAAAAAATTTAATCAAAATCGTTAGAGCCGTTTTTGAGAAAAAAAATTTGGTGTTTTGATCACTACGATAACTATAGTTAAATTTCAATGGATTTTGTTCATACCCTTATTTTGGCGTCCCATGGTGACTTGCGGGCGAGATATGAAGTTTGAGGTGATTTGGTACGGTGGTTTTCTCTAAAAATCGTTCACAGACACACATACACACAGACACACACACCATTTTCCCAAATAGTGTTTTTCGGACTCAGGAGGGTCTGAAACGTAAAGATCTGAAGAAAACTCAAAATTTTTTTTTCAGCCGATTACATAACTTTCCTTTCTACTTCGTAGAGCAAGGAAAGTAAAAACACTATTATTCGCAAGAAGATAATCCGGTAAAAGGGAAAAGATTGAAATTTATATGACCTAAAATATGAATGATATAAATACGATGCATCTCGAGAGAGAAAAAAGAACAAAACCTAAATACATAAATAAATATGAATCAACCAAAATTAAATGGCTGGTGATACGCATCACACAAGATCTCTCATACCTTCGTACATGCAGGGATTCTGATCTTTCAAGCAACTAATCTAATCAATTTAACCTAACCTTACCTTGGTTCTGAACAGAAACTGTCAGCGCTTAATGTTTTGGCACTTACTGATTTGTTCCTACTTATTCCACAACCTTTATTAAGTAACCAGTCCATAGTTGATTCATAAGACTGTCAATTCGATATTTTTGGGAAAGTTAGTGTTTACAATGTTGGAATTATAGAGTAAAAACTGTGAAAACGCTAGTAAATGGTACGGTAGTGGTTCGAATTCCGACATTTTCGGGGTTGCTCTTGAAACCAACCTGATTGTTCTGAGCACTCTAGTTTCATATGAGCGGGATTTATAAAGAAAATTCCGCTTAAGTTGATTTTTGCTGACACTTTGAATACTTTACTGTGCTGCCCTTCTTTTCCCCGCGAATGAAAATGTTATGGCACTGTCGTGTCATTTGACACTGTCAATACGATTTGGTGTTTCGATTGGAATGATAATTATACGTAGATTTAAACTGATTTGGCTCACACCCTTATTTTGGCGTAACATGGTGGTTTGGAGGCCCACTATAAAATTTGAGCCGATTTGCTTCAGCCGCTCTTTCTACGCTACAACACACAGACCGTTTTCTCAAATAGGAAAAGAAAGTTATGTAAAAGGCAGAAAAAACCATTGAGTTATCTCCAGATCGTTACTTTTCAAGGCTGACTGGCTCCGTGAAACACCATTGGGGATTTTAAAATTTTAAAACAACACGGTCGATGTGTGTTGTTTTACCCGATGGTTCTGAATCAGTGGTTATCTTCTCAAAAAAAAAGCGTTCACAGTCTCATTAATTCTTTGTGTACTGATTGCTCATGAAAATCAATGAACTTACGTGGAGTTGTGTGGTGCGTCGCCTGACCTTTTTACACTCAATCTTTTGAAAAATCAAGATCTGAAGAACATTCAATTACCTTCTTTGAAAATCTTCTTTTGTAACCGCTTCAACAATTTACTCAGAATGTAGTTAAAGAAAATAGTTGTCTCATAGTTTATATGACAAGAAGTTCCTTCGGTAATCCGTTGATAACGTGTTTTTTTTCATGTTGCGTAAGGGTACGACCTAATCGGCCCAAAACTAATGTCATAATAGTGATCATAACACCAAATAGTTTTTTTCCGAAAACGGCCCTAACCGTTAAGATTAACTTCATTGTATGGAAAGCTTGAAGTCTCAAAACTTCCATAAAACTTACATCCCGAGAGCATAAGCACAAATTATCGGATGCTTCGAAGAAAATCGATTTTATAGCGATTGTTTCCTTATAACTCCCACTCATATGTGTCATTCTCGGGAAAGTCAGGATGATAGTCAAGATTTGTTTGATTTTTAAATATTTTTTTACTTTCTTAATGGTACTGGAAAAACTCACACTGCGCCCACAACTGGGTATATTGTGTGGGCGAACGTGAACCCCCTCATGTCCTCAAATTTCAACCCCCAGCTCCTGTATGTTCTCTGATGGGGCGTCCCCACCATTCTCGCACAAAACACAAGACAACCTTGAGGTCCATCCCTGCAACCACCTCTGGCCGCAGCTGATGAACCCCAAGCATTTCTCCCACACTGCATGGGCCACTGACTCCTGCTCCACCTCGCAGGACCTGCAATTCTGTACCTCTGACCTACTAATCGTGACCAGTCGGTGGGGACCTTGGTGGGGCTTTATGACCTGGCATCCAACTCAGTGTCAATGTGTTGTCGTTTGCCAAGGTCTTCAGGCTAGTCAGGCATGCCGAAACCCTGATGTGATGGTATAGGACGCCAGTGCCTCAAGTGCAGCCTGACTGTCCGACATAATGTATATTCTTTTCCGCTTCTGGCACACACACTGTCACAATTACAATCCAGCATTTGGGAATGTCTGTGGGAGTTCCGACCGAGTGGCCCATACCAGGCCACCAGACCAGGAAGTTTAAAACGAAGTAATGAATGGAATGATCTCCCTCCAGCGACTCCACAACCACCACGATGCCTGCAAAGCAAGCGCGTTTTCCAGCAGAGGCAGCCACATATCGTGGCTCTAACCCATAATGTACTGCCGTGGTACCATGTTTTGGTCACACAACCCTTAGAATGGTCGCTGGCCCATCTTTCTATGGCATGGTGAAATCTCTGATGAAGTGTGTTGGCACCTCAGGAACCCCCTCAGCTATACTCTCAAGGCATCCAGTAGCAAACGAAGACACCAAAGACGTCAGCTGTAACACGACTGACGTTTCTAATTCCCACGACAAGCAGAATCCTTCTGGCAAGGAAGCGCCTCAGAAGTGGGTACTTCGCAAAAACAGAAACGCGGATTGTTCCGAAGGAGTCGTAACAAGTCCCTTCTTAAAAAGAAAATGTCACAAGAAAAGAAGGTGGAGTTTCAAGAAGACTTGAAGGCCATTACGTTTAACGCTGCTGACCAGCCTGAATCGGCAATCGCTCCAATTTCCATCAAGAAAGAGAGCGTTCTGGTTGATCCTGGAAGTTCAAAATTGAGCTGTACTGGAGAAACCGCGTCAAATGTTGAAGACCCATGTTCAAAATTATTGACTGTAGATACAGCACTGAATGTAGGACAGAAAGATCTCGTGACCACTGATGCGCTCACCGTCACCCATAAACTCTTGCGCCCGCCAGAGCACCCCTCACGGATCCGTCTTGCATAATATACCATGGCTCTTACTTCCAGAGAGGGAGGTTATCGTAATCCAGATAACCGTACGTGGAGAATTTAATGGCGTTCATTAGATAATGTTGAGCAATTCCAGAAATTCCGGAATTACAACCGCCGCCATTTCATTTCACAGTATTTACCCCAAACAACAGAACATCCCAGCACGATAATCATTCAATAAAGGTAGAAGCAACGCAATGAATTCTGAAACGCTAAATAGTTCACAAAACTGTGTAAAAAATTGTGTTTGTCGCTAATTTAATTTTGATTTTTTTTCTTACCTTAACGTTTCCCAGGCTTCTGCAAGCCCAAAACGTCGTTTAGGAAAACGGTCTGTGTGTGTCTGTGAACGCAATTGATAGTAAACGGCCGAAGCTAATTGGCTCAAATTTCGTATTTGACGAGCACGAAGCAAAACACGGGAAGCCACGAAAAGAGTATGATGAAAAGCCTGTTTATAACTAAGTATCAAAACATTGAGTATGTATTTCCTTAAGAAACGGCCTTGATGATTTTAATTAAATATTTTGTGTGTGGACAGGCCCAAATGACGTAACAGTACTATAAAACTTTCATTGAGAAATGAATGCATAATGAATTACCGAAAACGTCGACAAACATTTATTTATCCTCATAAATCCAGCTCATCTAGAGCTTCCGCAAAGCTCGGGCAGGTAGTGCAATTTGCTACCTGTACAGTGACAGTTTAACAATGATAGTAAGATAATTAGGAACAACCTTAAAAATTCCAGAATTCAAACTACCATCGTTTCTTCGATTAGTTTTGTTCACAGTGTTTCCCCTTCTAGTTCGATAGCTGTAAACACGAACCATCCCAAAACATCATCTACATTGATCACCTCATCATAGTCATGACATTTGTAGAAGCGACATGGTAAATTTCGGAACTTGAAGAAGTGCCAGTTCGCGTACACAAGTTATGTTGTACAGAGTTCATATTGTCTGAGTTAAAAACTGAACGTGTTGGTTTGCTGGAACGCCAAAACGTCATGTGGGGCTGAGGAAGGTAGTGTGATGCATCAGAATTGATACTATATCTGGCGGCGAAGTATTCCACAGTGTTCATCTAAGTTACTCTGTGTGTGTGTGTCTCCAGATATTTATTTCGCTGTGATAGAAATGAGAACATTTGTGTCTTCGTGAAAAAATAAATAGCCTGCCTTGTTATTTTCTTCTTGTTAAATGAAGTATAATGAACCAATCATGTGAAAGCCAAGGAACCTATTGACAATGGCTAGATAGATGTTGCCCTCATTTAGCGACCCTTCGTACTTCTTTAAAAGTTACACAGCCCCTCAAATAGGTTGGTATTTTGTAGGGTAGCCAGTTTTGAACAGACAAACCTTTTTTTTTATTTCTCACGCCGATTGCCGAAGTAAATGTACGTTATTGACAAATGAGTTAAATGCATGCTCTCTCTTTCAACGCACTTGTGTGTGTGGGGGGGGGGGGGGGCAGATTTAGTGGCGGAGTTAAGAGGTGGAAGTTGGCAGAAAGAGCAAACCCTTCTTTGACTGTAGTGTTGTGAAGGTCAATGTTCCACGACAGAAGCGTACTCATGGTTTCTGTGAGGCGGGTACTGAGGTTGAAATCGATATAAGTTGTCTCATTACTAAGGGGAACTTGTATCACTTCGCGCTTAAGATTTTTAGTTTGATGCTGCTCGATGAGCATATGACCAGATGAAAATCCTGTTATATTAGGACTTGGTTGTCAAGAGATGAGGCAAAGTTGCCGAAAAAACATTTGAGTTGGAAAGTCCGGTTTGTGAAGTGCTTTTTCAGTTCTGTATGTGAAGCGTTTATCGAGGATCACCTAAGATATGAGATGTGGCTGATGGTATTGGATGTCCATGTAAGTCACGGCATGTTCGCTTTGTAGGCGCACGGGTTGCGCACTAAACGTCTCATTTGAAATGTCAAAAATGAATTGCCAATTATGGTTCACGTTTTGTTCAATGACTGTGTTCTAGTTGCAGGGCCCCGATCGCGAGCATCGAGTTCATGGAAGAACTGTCGGAAACGATGGGGAATTCTCGTCAGTTGACTCCGGGCCTCAGGTATCGCAACTTGGGCAAGAGCGGACTTCGAGTCTCCAACATTGGATTAGGTGAGTCACCTTCGAATTGGAATTAAATAAAAACAAATAGTTGATTGGGTCTCGTTGCTAGCGCATGTTCCATTTGTTGGTCGCCATTCCCACTGACACTAAACGTTAAATGAGACGTATCACGTTCAATCAAGAGTTACGCCGATAATGCGAATCAGTGGAAAGAAGGAGCAGTGAAACAGGAATTGAGAAACTCAACTACCTCATTCAACTCGATAACGAAACTGCGACAGTGAGGATAGCAGCTCTATTGTTCTTAAAATATATGTATTCTTCACTCTGATTCAAAACTGTATCAGCGGACCTCTTCTAACACACAAAGTCGAGTGAATCTCTGATGGACATTTCTCAAACTGAACAAATCAGCGATTGAGCTAGATAATCTGCACAGCTTGAATGAATAGGTCACAGTTCTCTTCGGACATGAATCCCATTGAACAAATTTCGATTTGCTTCACAGGGCAGTGCAGCGTCGACCAAACACATCTTCGTCAGCACTGGAACTAGAGCTGCTACCGAAGAATGTATTGGGCCTCAATAAGATCAATACAATCCACACTCGTTTCAATGCCTTTGCAGATTGGTGCTCGCGATGGGGCTACCTTCTAAATGCTGAAAAATGCTCCGCTCGTACTTCCACTCTTATTCCATTGACAGTGTGACTCATCGCCGCTCGTCATGTATCCACGATTTTGTTTGTTTATTTATTTTTATTGGCTTCGAATTCATAAATACGTTCATCCTGTATGTTAAGGATCTGATAGTCTAATGTTTATAACAGGTTTCTACAAGATTTATTAAGTAGCATCGAATAGAAAACAAAATAATGTGTCACACTTAGCAGTTAATATCCAAAAGAGTGGGCGTCGTAGACAGTTTGGTTTTCTGATGACAGGAGAGTATACAAATTGAATGAGGTGTGGACGAGTGGGGCTATTCTTGACAGCAGATGTAGGCTCTTTTCGTTGTATGAGGAGCAGCACACATGCTCCTGCATTGGTGGCTCCTCTCTACGGCGCTTTCTTCTGGCCACGCCTGGATTACGCCTCAGTCTTCTGGTCTCCTTATTACAGTGCTGCGGGTTCATCAGGCTCTCTTACGCTTTCTTGCCTATATAGTTCACATTCCTCAATATAGAATCTAGTCGGGTCAGCTCAAGCCAAGTTTAGTGTCCTCGCTCTAACAGAGATCCAAAGTTTGGGTTTGCAGAGCCTTCGCCAGCCTACTCTATAGCCACCAATCCCAGAATCCCAGTCAATCATTCTCTTTCAATTTTCTGACCCGAGCCGACCGCATATTTTCTAGCTTATGGTTTCCCCAGTTGCGTTTTTCCTCACTCCTTCCCTCATCACACTTCTCTCCTTACTCAACTCGCTCTCAGCTTCTGTCCAGGATCGCACCATCTCATCTATTCTACATGTGTCGTTAGAACTCTTTCTCTCGTACTCTAATCTGAACCCTATAACTGTCATGTCTAACCAGTGTAGCAATACACTCCTTTCACTAACTCATCTCATTCGTCGACTTATTCTTCACCGATACTGAACTTTCTGTCACTTGCACCCAACAGCATTTACTACGACGAACTTCGTTCTACTTTCATCGGCACTTCGATAGAAGAGCGGTTGCTGATACGTCCTTTCTCCACTCCACGGTATTCTCTCAGGCCGTGTAGATCACCACCCTCTTCTCGTCTGGGTTGGCTTACCAGTGCCTTGGCCAGGCTCGAATTGACATGAAACTTTTGTGCGTTCTTCTTCTACTACTTACAAGCCCCATCGTCCACATAGCCGCCTAGCCCGCTCTGCTAACTTGTTGTTTCTGGATACAACAACAACCCCCCATCCGGCTCACTCTCTTCATTGGGATCTCACTCGCTGCTCTCATAACTTCAATTTTTTATTAAAGCAATAGGGTTACGTTACGTAGCAAACAGATACGTAAACTTCAATTTTTTATGTTTCCCAATCGTGTGTTTGTGCTTCATAAGAAATTAAAATGAATATTTTATTTTGCCCATGCCTGCTCGCCTATAAGCTTTAATAAGTGCCCGGGGAGGGGGGGGGATACAGTCTGTGACCAAAGTGTTTCTCAAATTTGAGTGGTGCTCAAGTTTAAAAAAAAATGTATTACCAGGACGAGGAAATTTGTGTGATGTCTTGTAGAGTCAGGTATTAAAGAAATTGGGTTATATCCGCCAGTAGGCAAATTACTAAAGTTAACGTACCTGTTAGGTGAGTCCGTCTCCTCTGGCTTGTGAGTTACTGTGGGCAAGCGCTTTCGATGTAAAGACATCATCGTCTGGCCGTTAAGTCAGTACTGGAGTCAGTCAGTTGGTCGTGGTCTTTATATACAAAGAGAAAGGTGAAAGGGGTGATGGAGCGTCGGGGAAGGGGCGGGGAGAGGAGGTCATGTAGCTCAGGGGGAAACCCCCTAGAGATAAATGGAACGTGTTGGATGGTCTGTCAATTGTGGAATTTAAGTCTTTTTTGTGTAGGGTGGTCTGTAAATCCGTCAGTTGGTTGTTTTCGTTTGTGTAGTGTTTTGAGTGGTGTGAATATGGTGTCGCATTTTGTGTTGATTTGTTCATTTATGATCTGTCCATTGAAGTTTTTGTTTATAAATTTCCATGTTTTCTAATATGTTCAGTTTTCGTCCTTTGTATTGTTTGTGTAGTAAGGTGGTACAGTCCTGTATTTTGGTGGGTTCATGTCCAGTTGTTTTGAGGTGGTTGGCAAAGTTTGAATCGTCTTTGTTCCTACTAAGAGATTTAATGTGTTCTGAGTATCTGGTCCGTATTTTTCGTCCTGTCTGTCCTATGTATGCGTTTTTACAAGTACAAGTTATTTTATACACCCCACTTTGGTTGAGTGGGTCTGTATTTTCAGTCTTTGCAGTTAGTTTGGTTCTAAGTGTGTTGTCCGTACGTAATGCAATTTGTATACCTTCCTTTCGGAGGATATTAGTTATTCCGTATATTTGTGGTCCCGTGTACGTGAATGTGCAGCGTCTTGTTAAAGTCTGTGTATTTTCTGTTTTTGAGTCGTTTGTTTTGGAGTCATATTGTCTTAGTAATTTGTTTATTGTTTTTTTAGAGTAACCGTTATTTTCTGCGATAGTATTTATAATATCAAGTTCTTTTTTGTGTGTTTTTTTGCAAAGACTGAAAATACAGACCCACTCGACCAAAGTGGGGTGTATAAAATAACTTGTACTTGTAAAAACGCATACATAGGACAGACAGGACGAAAAATACGGACCAGATACTCAGAACACATTAAATCTCTTAGTAGGAACAAAGACGATTCAAACTTTGCCAACCACCTCAAAACAACTGGACATGAACCCACCAAAATACAGGACTGTACCACCTTACTACACAAACAATACAAAGGACGAAAACTGAACATATTAGAAAACATGGAAATTTATAAACAAAAAAACTTCAATGGACAGATCATAAATGAACAAATCAACACAAAATGCGACACCATATTCACACCACTCAAAACACTACACAAACGAAAACAACCAACTGACGGATTTACAGACCACCCTACACAAAAAAGACTTAAATTCCACAATTGACAGACCATCCAACACGTTCCATTTATCTCTAGGGGGTTTCCCCCTGAGCTACATGACCTCCTCTCCCCGCCCCCTCCCCCACGCTCCATCACCCCTTTCACCTTTCTCTTTGTATATAAAGACCACGACCAACTGACTGACTCCAGTACTGACTTAACGGCCAGACGATGATGTCTTTACATCGAAAGCGCTTGCCCACAGTAACTCACAAGCCAGAGGAGACGGACTCACCTAACAGGTACGTTAACTTTAGTCTTGTAGAGTCTTCAATGTTCTAAACTGATGGTGTCGTTTTTTACGGTTTTGGCAGGTGCGTGGGCGACGTTTGGTGGAGCAGTGAGCGAATCGGAGGCGGAGGCCGTCGTGGAGGCGGCTTATCTGGCGGGCATCAACCTCTTCGACCTCAGCGAAGCCCACACGGGGCCACGCGCTGAGCTCTTGCTCGGACAAATCCTCAAGCGAAAGCCCTGGCCACGCACCTCTTACATCGTCTGCACCAAAATCTACTTCAATTCCAAGTGAGTTCTCGAAGCTTAGTACATTACGCGCGGTATATCTTCGTTTGCTATTGTTACTGCCGTAAACCATAAACCCAACGGTTATGACATCAGAAGATGTCATTGAGATGATGGAAGAAGTTAGTCCTTGAGATGATGGAAGAAAGAAATCGAGACAGTCGGCGATTTCGTTGTATTTGTAAAGACGCACAAGCTCCAGTAGCTCTTTCATTGTCCCCGTAAGTACTCAATTATCCCCAACAGAATCCAGGAACAAACTGTGGCATTCTATCTGGAACCACGGAGGAGCCACCCCAAACGTATTTACTAGCTAATCAGGCCGACTAGGACGAGTTTTGGCTGTCTTTGCATTGGCTTTTGTCTTCTCAAAGGATCAGTCCGATAATCGACTCATAGAAGTTGCCAGCAGTTCTTGACTACTAGAAAGCCACCAAGGCCACCCTAAGTGATTTATTTCAATTAATCAGATAACAAAATTGAAATCAAAGGAAAATTCAACATTATCATCCAATCCTGCAAAGCAAATAAACTGATACGGTTCTGGAAATGTAATTCCCCAGATTGGCAAAGCCCACAGCGGAGAAAGACCGTCTAGCCATTAGTAGAAAAACAATTCACAATAGTCTGAGAGTAGATGTTGAACGGAAACTAAAGGAGGGCTTGAAGTGACTAGGGTAACGAGCTGACACAACATTACTTTATATTTATTTACTCAACCTTTTTTTAGCGATTTTTAACTGAAATTTTTGTTTGTTTTTTTCCTTTTCTAAAGTAGTTTGGAATATAGTTAATCGAAGATGTCCTTAACACTGTTTAGAGAATACTAAATTCCAAAATCCCGTAGTATGGGTAAAAATTCTGAGCCGCAGTTGTTCTTTGTTTTGAAAGTGCCGAAGAATTGCCAATTGAGAGATGGGTGCCAAATGAATGCGTGGCTTCATACCGTTGCAAAGTGTCACTGCAAAAGTGATTGAAAAGTGTGTCAAATACTTCTAGACTGCTTGGAGAGAAATAGAATCCTCAACCGAAGGCCTTTTAAAAAAACGCCTTATAGTTCTGAAAGTTCTTTGATTAGCGGGATCTTCCCAAGAAGAAACGTTCAATACCAAATGTGGATGTTGTGGTTGAGCGGCGTGCTGTGCTTGAGACAAATGAAATTACTGCCTCACATCAATTCTACAAAAAACCTGTGAAACTTGCAGGAATCATTGCTTAAGAGTAATCAACCCCTTGCTTGTAGCGATGGAGGGAGAGTTTTGTGACTACATCTACGAAATATTTTATGTAGCCTAAGAAGTAATCTTGGCATACGGTTAACCCTTGTTGGGTTGTTGTTTTCCTTGTCTTGCCCACTTTATATGAGTTCAGCCCTGACGTTCTTGGAGTCTGGTCTTAGCCATGTTCCGTTGATCGCCTGAAACATTTTATCAGTCCTTTTCATCTGCACCACTCTTGACTCTTGAAAGATCCGGCGATTTCCCAACTATGTTTTACATTAGTAAATATTTTTACTTTCCGCAGAAAACAAATAAGTTAAGTAGCTGAAAAAAACGTTTTTTAACGATTGTACGGGCTTCTTGAAACCAATAAACACTATTTGAAAAACGCTTCAAATTATTACAGAACGGTTTAGTATTCTCTTGCACAGCATGATTATACACCGTGATGCACACCTCAGGGACACATCCGATACGATTCAGCATCAAAAAACACTCGTAAACTATATGAAACATGACCAATACAACGGAACGACGAAAACTGACATATTCCAGGCGCCTCTAGACAATTGGCGCGACGTGACGAGTTGAGCTGTCGGGTGGCTGTAGTGTGACGAAAGGCAGCGCGGGAAATGACCAGGCCGTGGAGAAACGATAAGTTTTGCTTTACTGACCCGCGAGTTCTTTCAAGTGGTAGACTTTGGCTCACTATACTTACTGTGATTTCACCGTTTTCCATCTAGACGCAGTCCTACAACTCTGCAACCGGCTCAATTCGACTCAGCGTCGAAAAATATCTAGAAAACCATAGCAAACACGACGTATGAATGAAACTGTAAAAAATTCTAGTTAATTTTTTGCTCATACCAACCTTGGATTTCGTCCGATTGAATAGCCGAGTAGACTGGCCCAAGTAGAACAAATGGATTTTTTAAATCTCGTTAAAGGTACAACGTAGCCCAGATTTGAAATCCCCATGCCTTGAAACGTGAAGTATCAAATATTGAGGTATGGGGAGGGGGGAGGAATGTTAAATTGTTCGTGATCGAAAATGGTTTGTATTATTCAGAAAAAATAATTAACCAAAAGGTCTATGTACGGCAGAACCTAATCGGCTCAATTTTCGCTTTTATCCTGCAGATCAATAAGGGTTGGAGTAGAATCAGTTCAGAACTAACTATACTTATCATAGTGATCAAAACAAAAAAAATTTTTTCCCTAAAAACAGCGTTAGCGAGTATTAGGGAATTATTATTGTTTAAGGTCCAAATAACTCAACGAGAATATGTAATCGCTATTTGTGGGAAAGTAACGAGAACACATTAAAAACAATACAGATTTTGAAGAAATCCGATTGTAGCGCATTTAATTCTTTATTAATCTCGCACATATAACTCTACCTCTTCAGAAAAATCTGGGAAGTTATTCGAATAAACTACCTATACCGGTAGAGTTTGATAACAGATAGGGGGCCTAAAATGTGACCAAGGACGAGAGTTTTTCGCATTTCTCTCGAAAATGACTTAAAAATTATTCTCTACTAATCAATACTGAAATTTGTACCGATTCTATGAACGGAGATATATTTATATGAAACAAAATGAGGTGTTGAGAACTTTATCGGGAACAGCCCTAACGATGTTCATTCAACTCACAGGGTGTCTTCAACTAGTTTCTACCTGTATATTGTTCTTCGTAACTATTCCTCTGACACAGAACCACTCTAAATAAATTACAAATCGAGTTTATTTATACGTATTCAACCCCGTAACTGAATTTAATCAATATGAGGGAGTGTCATCTAGCGCCCTATACCTACGATCTGCTCCGCACAACTGTTTCCGTGACCAGCCTCTAAACTGAGATACATCGAAAAAAGATGTTAACCAAACATTAAATTATCGTTTTTTAAACATTTTTTTCCAAAACGGCTTCAATGATTTTAATCAAACTTACGAAAACTATTCTATTATCTACGTTTTGTTCTTTATGGGTGTTTCCGTAGAAATGCGTTGAACGAACATGTTAGAACGGTCGTATATACAGCAGAACTGTCGAATTTAGGAGCGTGGAAAGTTGTGTGTATGCGTGTCGTTTTGTTTTCTGTCGTGAACAGTATCCCCCCCCCCTCCGGCCGTCATAATTTCTCGCGGAATGGAAATCGTAATAGTGATTGACGCTCGTCGAGTGTTTAGTAACAGTCATTTAATAAGGAAATAGAACTGATTAAATCAGGGAAGTTAAGAGAATGTTGGTCCGTGCACCTCCGATATTGAGATGAAGTGCACTCTTGTTAGGCGGAGATTCGACCGTTTCCTGCGGTGAGTAGATAAGTTTGGCCTGGGGCATTCAGTATTGATTGCCCTCCATTGATTCTCATCCTGCAGATTGAATCAAGCGGCGATCCAATGTGAAACAGGTTTAGAGTCCACGCCCCCGAATACAGGAAGTAGCAATGTTTTTCCAAAAAACACGTTTAAGCTCGAAGGGAACCCAGTACTCGGATTTCTGTCGATGAAGTGAAGTGGGGCGTTGGGTTCAAGTGGAAGCCGATGGAGACAACGTGGAGCTCCGCATATTGTCCCGGGTCAGGGTCGCTCCTCATCGATTCAATATTTCTTTCTGAGGCCACAGCGCACAACACTCTTCTACCTTTGAATTGAAAGTTGCGTTTCAACTGCCTCCGTTACCAATAGAAGCAGGAGAGGAAGCAGAACAAATGATTTGAGAGCTACGGAGCACAACTCAAGAATTTGTGTGAACGGTGCTGGAGGAAAAATGCAGTAGAGTTGGAACTGGAATTCCACAGTCTGCAATTCACACCAGTAATTGAGCAGAGGGCTCAACGATGCGGTGAGTGAAACGACTGGAGTCATTGGGCCACCTCTTCAGTCAGCCGTTGCTTCTTGGGCATTGTGTTAAGAAAAGATAGCGTTTGACAACAGGCAGGGAAAGTAGGCTGCAACACGTGGCGTTCTTTACAACCATATCATGGCAACCTAAAAATCACGTCATTCTGATCGAATTTTGTTTATTTATATGCCCAATATGGTTAACGCCAAGAAAGACTAGATCATCATTTGTAAGAAGTTATAATTGAACTGAAGGACTGACACAGAAGAATTAACTCGCAAGGGAAAACATTACACAACGAAATTTCAACCTTGCCATAGATGTTCGCTGCTGTTACCCTAACCATTCTGTGGCCCAGCGTCCTGTAGAAATGAATTCCAGAAGAGATCGTGCTCTCTCCCTTTGAATGCACACCAGGATTTGACAAGACACGAGAAGTTTTTACGTTCTGCTAGCCAACGAGTAAGGAAAGTATCGCAATCGTGTGAAAAGTATCTGGTCTCTTTCCCCAACCTCCATTTATTCGACGGGCGACAAATTCCTACGAAAATAATTATGTAGAACAAAATGTAAGTGCTAATTAGTTGAGAGTAGCCCGTGAGTTTGATCGTAATCGTTGAATACATTTTTGAGAGAATCAAAAAACTATAATTTAATTAATGTTCTCATTTTAAGAGCTGGCAAGGCCAATATCTCCGTTCTACAGATAGACACAGAAATGGGTGGAGAAGAAAGTGTGGATTTAGATTGCTCTAAGAGATCAAATTCAGACATGGGATTACTTCGGGAATTTCGAAAACGCTGAAAAATACGATTTTTGACCCACTTTGGTTATTAGCTCTGTTCAGTTGTCTGTTAGAGCAACATTTGTTCAGTATAATATGTAGGTATTGACTAGTTGAAGACGTCCTAAGAGCTTGAAGAAAATTGTTGAAGCCACTTACCCAAAAAAATAAACCCCCCTATTTTTGCGTCATAGACCTGGCACCGTTCACCGATTTTTCACAGAGATATTTACTAAACAGAGAAGTTCGGTACTGATTAGTAGAAGATAATTCGAAAGTGTAATTAAAATCCTTTGAGCCGTTTTCGAGAAAAATGCGAAAACCCTTCGGTTTTAGTACACCTAATGGAAACCGCTTGCGAAATACGTTTTTTGCCCTTTGGATAGTCAAAAGTAGTAAGTGTTTTCATCGGATCATTACGTTTCGAGGTCTACTGACCGAAAAAACAATTTAGGCGAGTGGTCTGTGTGGCTCTGCAATTCAATTTGGGGGAGAGTGGCTGAAGATTGAGCTGGTTTTTTTTTTCATTTCGCTCTATATTTATTGAGGGTGCAAGTAAGTACAAATAATTAGTAATAAATGAAACGTTACAAAATTTTGATTTAACTTTCAAATTATATAACCTTTGTTCTCCATTAATCTCTCTGCGAAATTTCGTTCAACTGAGATATCATGCAACGACGCAAAAAGAATATAGTTTCTCGGCTCCAACCATTTTCATCAAACTTGAAGTGTATGTACGAGTATCGTTGTTACGGATCAAATGAGAACGGTAGGTAACCTGCTATATTAAAGAGTGGAGAACTGATTCGATTGAGACAGAGATGGAATTGCTGTTCAAACGGATGCCAGTGAAGGAGTATTTATTAAGTTGTGCGGCTGTCATCTTGCTCCCTACGCAGCGTCGGTCGTCAAGCTCTACCACCGCGCGAGTTCTGGACATTGGGGCAGGGCAGCAGCCACAGATTATCCCTTTCAGATGTGATTCCACAATGTAAATGGAAGATCTAGCAATTAGGGCTTTTCAATGCAGTTATGGATTAATGGTGTAGTATAGAGGTGTTTGTGAGATTTGAATTTGATATTGATGTGATCAATATGTGGTTTCATACAGCCAATGAAAAAATTAAATTACTGCATAAATAGTAGTGTAATCTTCCGTTTCGGTGACTTGAATCGGGCTCCTAGATCATGTGATTTAACACCATTAGGTTTCTTCTTATGGGGTTATTTGAAGATCAAGGCCTATGTCAACAATCCACCACAACACGTGCATTACATGAGGAAATTAAACACTGCATCAACGAAGTTCAGCTACAGTTATGCTGAAAGGTCAAGAAAAATTCCGGCGAAAGGGTGTGTATGTACCAGCAAAGCCGTGGAGGTCCTTTGCCCACTGCGTTATTCTATAAGTAACCCCATTCTACGGACTTCATGATTCACTCTCTTTTACATTTATTTTAAATCTTACGTTAATTCCCTCTCAGTATCAAACTGGTACTTTCTCAGGGTTGCCATAAACTCAATGCAAAAATGGCGGTAAATTCAAATCTTCGTCCACCTCAGTAGTCGGAAGGAAAACCTTAGGAGGCTGTAGAAAGTTGTGCGATTCCTTCGAAATCCGCGACAAGAACTGCGGCATAACGTAAATTCCGCTGGCCGGGAATCGGCTTTTCCCGCGGTCGCTCCAAGAAAATGGACCCGGGAGTTGAATTCGCGGGGAAAAGTTTGGTTCCGCATTGCAGCAGCCGGAGGCCTCAGCGGGGCAACTCAACTTCCCTTCGTCCCCCGCCGGAGGCTTCTGCGCTTTTCCCCGTCGGAAAAGCTTCCGTTTTCTCGGCTTTTCATTCGCCGGCTTCTGTCAATAATTCAAACGACGATCGCTCCAAAGGGAGGGAAAAGGGGTCTCTAAAGCGAGGCAATCACTCTGTATTTTAATGAGAAATCGCCGACGACGATAAATCGCCAAAAACCCGACTTCCATTGCCCCTCAGGATGAAATGACAAATTATTTTCAACGAATTACGGTGAACGGTTTATCGCCTATCGTCAAAAGCTGAGGCGTTCTCGAAGAGGAGCTTAACTTTGACGTAAATTCGATAATACGCTACACACTCAGGTGCCGTATCTTCATTCGACGCTTTTCAATAGAAACGATGATGAATATTATCATATCATGGGAACTACCCAACGAACCTAATTAAAAGTGTTATAGCCGCTTTTGGGAGAACGAAAATAGTAGCAAAAATCTAGTGTAGTACGACGCATCACACAACTTCCTTCACATCTAAATTTGATTTCTGTATTTACAATCAGCGTATCTTAAGTCGTTTATTTATGCAGAAACGTATACAGAGAACACAGTGTAGTCACTTGTTAGCTGAAAGTACCCAAATCGTTCTAGAAAGCCCCGACTGCAGCATCAGGTGGGCCTCTTGTGTGGCATACATGAGCTGCTTCATGGCCTCTCAGTTCCCATGGAGCTGGTGTTCCATAATGCGTCGTTCCCTAGTGCGTCCCTATCATTCTCTCACAAAAAGCAAGACAGCGTTGAGGTACATACCTGCAACCTCATTCGAGGCACATTCGATTGACTGAGGCACCCCAAGCACGCTAGCCCCTCACATGAACACAGTACATGCTGTGCTGACTCCAGCCTGGGTCCTCTGACTTACCAATCTTGGCCAGGTGGTACCTTAGTGGGCAATCTCTTGTGAACAGGCCACATACAATCCGTATAGTACTTTCTTTCCCATTCCCCAGACGGAGGACCCCTCTTCATCAGTCCCTGGAGAGTCTACTATATAATCTTGACTGCCTTTGGCCAGGCACATAGGCAGCACTGCACTTCTTCACCTACTTGTCTACCTCCTTATTCAAATGGCTGTTGGTGGTTCCTACGAAGGGCTTAGGTCCACTGGGAGAAGTGCAGATCCGTCCCTCGCCAGTTTGTCGACTCCTATGACCTTGCACCCATCACAGTGTTAAAGTGTTCTTCATTGCTAAGATCTTCAGACCAATCAGGCATTCCCGAACTAGCCCCTAACGAATCAGTGAGTGCATACAGCATGTACTGAGTACCTTGTAGAGATGGTGTAATGGGCAAGGATCGTATGTCAATCTGGACAAGACGAGTCTGGTCCCATTCTTGTGCTGCAGGAACTCAGGTTGGGCGGGAAGGTGGTGAAGGTCCAGCAGGAGATCAAGTACCTGGGAATTTTCCTTGACGGGAAGCTCGCTTGGGCCACACACGTGAGGAAGGCCTTACAGCAGGCATTGGTAGTGACGTGGGTAGCTCAGAATATGGTAGGAAAGACATGCAAACTAAGGCCCTGCATGATCTGGTGGCTGTACACTGCGGCTGTTAGGCCTGTAGTCGCCTATGGAGCTCTGGTCTGGTGGACTAGGATGTATAATAAAGCCGTGCGGATGCAGATGAATAAACTGCAAAGTAGGACATGTCTAGCTGTGACGGGCTGTATGAGAACATGCCCTACGGTCTTGCTAGATTTAGCTCCACTCCACATACATGTTTAAAGGCTGGCGTTCCTTCAGGCTGTGTGTATGTTGGAGTTTGACAAGCCAGCTTGTCTGTCTGACATAATATATATCTTTGTCCGTTTCAACCCCTTGCGCAGTGATAAGCTTCGTTTGGAAAACTGTTGCAGGTGCACCTAGTGGTATCGCTGCCTGGATCCCTGGCCCAAAACCCCCTTCACCTGCTAAGC
Organism: Pachypeltis micranthus; assembly: GCA_020466155.1. Taxonomy (NCBI): domain Eukaryota; kingdom Metazoa; phylum Arthropoda; class Insecta; order Hemiptera; family Miridae; genus Pachypeltis; species Pachypeltis micranthus. The sequence continues at coordinate 46,788,422 of CM035770.1, read as the reverse complement.
AACCTCTAACTGAGCGTGGGACCAACCACATCCCATCTGGATCTTTCATGAATAAGCATCCTGAAGGGCAGTTTGAAGTTGTACTCCATACGAACTGAGTCCCTGACTTGTGGTGTAGCTCGAAAATGTAATGGTGGAAATTTCGAAAATGTAATTTAAAAATATTTTTTCGTCGCAGTTTTTTTAAATTTCTGTTCAACCGACTGTCAGAGGAACATTTTATGGGAAGCGTGCTGTCATTTTCTTCTGGAGAAACTGCAGCCCAATATTCCCTTGGTTGAACAGGTAGGGTTCACATCGTCAGAATTGGTGTGCTGTATAGACGCATTATAAAATCGTTATATTCGTTATGCTGTTGAGAAATATTTACAACTAGGCTGATCACAGTCTTTTTGTCAAGTGAAACGGTTTCTCCTCTTTTGGCTATTTTTTTCACCCAGTAAGGAGTATACTCTTTGCATATTTGTATTTGCTGTTGTTATAAGAATTCTCCGTACGGGCACACGTATGACGCCTAGTTATTCGTTTTTTCCCCCAGGTCTGATGAACGAGGGCTCTCCAGGAAACACATAATCGAAAGCGTGAAAGCGTCGCTAGTTCGCCTGCAACTTGACTACATCGACGTTGTCATTCTCCACAAATGTGATCCGATGTGCCCTACCGAAGGTACTTCATATGTTACTTGTAAACAACAGTTAAGTGGTGAGATGCCTAGGATATAGTTGGAAAAATACAAATAAGTGAATAGGAAGTAAGATATTTAGGTTTAACGAGCTCTATTATTAATATCGTATTGATATAACAAAAGAAATAGGGAGAAACCGGAAAAGTTAGTTGTGAGGCACTGCAGTTTGATACTGAACGTGTTCTCTGCCACTCTCTCGCCTTAGGGCGATTAATAATCCTGTTACAAAGCAATTTCCACTGCTCTTCGTTACTATCGCGCGTATCTTCCACATTACAGAAACAGTGCGAGCGATGAACCACGTCATTTCCCAAGGCTGGGTAATGTACTGGGGAACAGCGAAATGGAGTCCGGTCGAAATCATGGATGCCTATTCCAATTGTCGTCAATTCAACTGCATCACTCCGATCATCGAGCAGGCCGAGTATCACATGTTCTGCCGGGAAAAGGCGGAACTGTACATGTCCGAACTGTACAATAAAATTGGTGAGGAGTTGCCTTTGGAACTGAATGCAATCAGACTAAGTTGTCACCGTTTAGTGTCTTTTCATCTGTTCATTGAACGCGATTGCATTGTTTGCGCAGGAGTGGGGCTGATGGCTTGGTCACCGATTGGTATGGGGCTAGTGTCACCCAAAACTGACGACAGCAACGCTCAAGTTCTTACCAGATCTTCACTAAAGGTAAGTGCAACCAACCGCCTAAGTGATACAATGGAGGAATAAATACGCTGACTCCACCCTGGCATCGGCTCTGCGACATAACTTCAGGGTGGAGCCGGAGCCTTGCTATTCGCAAGGGCTTTCACCTCGTGATTTGATCTGTACTACAAAGGGTGAGTTGTGAGATTGTGTAAAGTCTGCGCCTGTTTTCTTGAACTGAACTGTTTAATATTCAAGTCCAAACTTCTTCTTACTTTTCAAGGAGTAATTAGCTATAATTTTTTTCTAATTCAAAAGTGGCTAAACATTGATTTTTAAGCACACTTACCCAGCGATAGTATTTCCAAATTACGTACAATGAGGTTACCACCAGGTTTCGTAATTTTTTATTCAATTTCCCACACTTTTCCGCTCAATCGATTTACTTACACCATTCCTAACTTTAACTCAATTCCAGACATTTTTACTCCCTGCAGTTTTTGCAAGTCTCAACCTGTTGAACGCCATTTCCGAACGATTTACAATACCCACTCGATTTCTCTTCAGTTTGCTAAGTATTTTGGACGTTCTTTAGACTATTTCTCGACAACTCCCACTCTATTGGGCCACTACTCTCAGGGAATTATCCAATTGTCCATTTTCGAAGATTAGACTCTCGATTCGCCAATAACTTAATCGAACTTTCCATTTCATAACGTTTTACTTCCGCTACCTTAATATTGCAATCGTGTTAAAAAAAAAGTAAAAAGTTGAGTCTTCAGATCTCAACGTTATGAAGCCTACTGAATCCAAAAACCCTGCAAATTATTACACAATGGTTTATTATCTCATGAACAGCTTGACCTAGTATTACTGCTCCCATCCCATTCGATTCAGCATCGAATACTAGTAAACCATACGAAACATGACCTGACTACAATGCCCGCTGTCGGGTCGGGGAACGGGGGCGCTTCGAGCGAACTCGTTGTGAGTCGAAAGGGGAGTTGAGTGGCGGCGTCGTTGGGAGACGAGCGAGCGCGAGTGGTTTTTTATTGAGACGGGCGGGGAGGGAGGGAGTACAAACGACGAAACGTTGACTTCCGCTGTAGTTCCCGCATTGTACTGCGTTTCGTTAATTTTTTTAACCGTTTTTTGCCCATAACAATCATGGGCTTCGTCCGATCGGATTGCTGAGATGGCGGGCACAACTAGATACCAAATGGGTTGTTTTTCAGTTTTGACCAATCTCCCGAGATTTCTTTATATAATCAATATCTATACATTGTTCTCCATAAATATTCCACTGACAGCCCATTAAACACAGATAAAAACCTAAATGTGTCGAAAATACTGTTTTTTTTCAACATTTTCATCGTTCTCCGAGTAACTGTTTCGCTGAACTTAATAAATTTTGCGGAATGTCTTCTAGCAACCTTTACCCATATTTTGTCCTCCGCAATTGTTTCTGTATCTATCAATCTATCTGTTGAACGGAAATGTAAGCTCAGTTAACTCGGAAAACGAGGTTTGGCGAATATTAATTTATAGGGTTTTCAATTTTCTCAAAAATGTCACTAACGATTTCGATCAGACTTACGGAGTATTCTAAACCTTTCCGAAGAAAAGAGTTGAACGAAGATACATATAGCACGGTTGTCGAATTAACGGGGGGTTTCGGAAAGTGTGTGTCGCTACGCGCCAGATATTTTTATTCGAACTCCTAATCCTTTTTTATCTTCCCATTTCATTCAAACTTTGAGCTATTCGTTTACAACTTCATTCCGATGTTGAGCTATTATTACTCAATTGTCAAGAGAAATCGAATACACATGTGAAAATCACAATAAAATTATGTAACCCCTTTTGAGAAATTGAGCAACGCGTATTGGAAATTAAATAAAAACTAAAGATACCTCGTTGTGTATAATGTGGGAATACATAGTATGTGTGAATTAACAGTCAATGTTTAACTGTATTAATATTTACTTTGGGCAAATACTTATACAGCTCAGTTCACGAAACTTGACATGCGCACACTTCAATCCATTCTGCTGTTTCTTGATCTGAAATTATCGTGCTGGGCTTTTACTCGTACTTTTAACGTGCGTATTTCCAACTATCTTGCTCACACTCAAAATCGATCTTTGCTTTTCAAGAAAATTAAAGTCGCTGACTTAATACTTCAATCCGACTGGCGAGACACCTAAATTATGCAAATATTGAACGTCCCTTAATGAGTGAGACTCTTTTTTGTAAACAAGTTCAAAGCTAGCCCGGAGATACTCCTTACCTCTCATCCATAAGCATGTTTGTTTGCCAGTTTCCTTAATTTTAACTTTGGGCGAATACTTAAATAAGTTTCCATTACGTGGATTATTAATCGCAAGAAGTTTCATTTTGAAGGGTCAGATTGCACGTTGCAATTCTCTTCGTAAGTGCGCACCCCGTGCCTGAGTTTGACGTGTGTTTCTTGTGTGCAGCAAAGTAAATACACGTCGTTCAGCTGGAGCGAGGACGAGACACTGCCCAGCAGCAAAGATTCCACTCGAGACGTAAGAATCACTTTTCTATTTTTCTCGCGCTATTCGTTTCATTATTTTAACGTTATTTACTACTAAATGGGGAAAATGAACGTGTGTGGCAGTAATACTTAAGATTGTTTTCAATTTGGAGATATATCCAGTTGCCAGTTTCTTGAGCGCTCATTTAGATGACATTTGAGTCTGGGAACAGCCCTGGGGATTCTTCGGAGCCGCTCGTGCTCCAATCCTCGAAACGAATAAATACGCAACTTATTTGGAGTGATGTTACGAATGTAGAGGATAGAAAGGAATGATCTTGAGATGAATGACCTTTTGATATCAGCAATTCTCCTTGCACTGTAGCGGCATTCAACCTCTTGAAGCCGTTATGTGGCGTGAATGTACACTTTTGAATTACGAATACGTCCAGTTACGTGAGAATTATTGAATGCTGTTTGATGCAGTCTAGAGAGAAGGCCCACGGCCAAACCTAGATACCACTCTTAGGCAGCATGTCATGAATGTATTGGAACTTCATCATAATTGGCCTTGTTTCCAAAGAATCCAGAAGAAAAACTCATGGCGCTACGTAAGACCCAGGTTCTCTTCGCCCCGTTTGCTATCTTGCGCTTCTTCACCGATTTCGCTCGTTGCAAACATCCCCCCCTCTTTCCATCCCTCTAGAGGGCACCCAGAATCTCCTGGATTGCGACCGTCTATGTTAATTAGCCAGTTCGTGTGCTTCATCCCTTCTGAGGGCAATCTCAGCAGCCAGAGGCCCTAACATACCATCTTCACACGCTGGCGTTAATATGCATAAAATCGAGGTTCCCAGTGGATGTGTGAGGCTAAGTGATGACTACCAGCAGGAGCGCATTTCATGACACGAAATGGAACTATTCACTACCCTCAATTTATTACATAGGACAGTTCAATTCACAATTTAGTTTTGATATTCAACGCCACTCACTTTCTCTTTGTCATAAATCTCACTAGTGTTTCATGCATTTTTAAAGGGGAAAGGGCTCAGACGGATTAATTTTTGGGTGAGTTTTACTCTTGAAATCAGTGTCTATTTTCATGGAAGTCGTTCGTTGAATTCAGTGTTGTGCTGTCTCTTCCGTCAATACACGTTCGAACCGCATGTGGGAGTCGCTGGTGCTGGAGCTTGCTGCGCATGGGACCCATCGAGTCTTCTGAATCGAGCGATTCATGAAGATTCCAGCAAACTGTTTATTGGCTCGTTGAATGAATACGGTAGAATCCAGTGTCGATTGCCATCTGTCTTTCTAGTGGGTGGTTTGATGCTGTATTACGATGCAGGAGGCTCTTGAGACTAAAGAACTCTTGAGGGCAGTGGGAAATTAATTAGGCTTTGAACCTCCACGCTCTGCATCCTCAAGGATGTATTAACCAGGTAGCTGCATCCCACCACCAATAGATGGTTGGAATTGGAAGAACTAGAAGCAAGAGCTTGGCGACTAAAACTAACTAGTGAAGAACGATTGCCGCCAGTGTGGTGACAGGCGTTATCTTCTCTGCGGTACCACCTACTCCATGTACAATCTCCCGGCAACTTTATAGGGGAGAGCTGCGAAAATGAAGGTTTGAGCAAAATCTCCCAAAACTAACATATAGTCATCATAATAATATTTCATTCTGAAAAATGGCTAAAATGGCTCTACGATTTTTCTGAAAGTTTTTGAGTAGATAGATATATAGATATTATTTTGAGTAGATAATTTTCATTCGTTGAAAATTTATGAGAGCAGGTACCTTATTTTCAAGAGCTTCGACGAAAGTAGATTTTAATGCAGTTTTTTCCTCATAAATCCAGCCTGTATAAGCCTAGTTCTCCCGTAAATCCCTGGTAAAGCTGGTACCCCTTTACGATGAATGTTTAACAATGATCTTGTGACGGTTAGGAGCAAATTCCGGTATTCAATCTAGTGCCGTATTGTAGGCCAGGTTTTTTGTAAACACGAACCTTCCCCAAAAAAACATGTGACAGTACCGTAGTTTGCCTAAGCAAAAAAATTGCCGAATAACGTACATGGGCTTGAGGAAAGTTTTGTAAAGTCTTGCACCCAGATTAAGCAGCAAGCAGTGATAAGTAGTTCCAGGATGGGAGAAAAAAAACGGCGACAGTGGGGAAACTGCCAGGTAGAATCACAAGTTCGGCAAAACAAAAGAAATGCTGAAAATGTGTTGACTTAGGACGTTAGTGGATTCATAAATACTAGTTCCCACCTATCAATAGTAGTGCTTAGTAGCAAATTTAATTTAGTAAAAATTACTATCATTAGGCCTAAGAAGTAAGAAGGAGAGTTACGTAATCGCTAAAAGGTTTGTTTTAGTTTTCTTCAGATCTTTACATTTTAGGCGCTCCTGAGTCCGAAAAACACCATTTCGGCAAATGAACACGATTAAGAAAACGACTGAACTAAACCGTCTCCAATTTCATATTCAGCCTGCAGAACAAAATGGTATGCCAAAACTAACTATAATTATCATAGAGATCAAAACACCTATTTTTTTCTCAAAAACGGTTCCCACGATTTCGATAACATTTTTTTAAGGGCAGCTCCAAATAATGCAGCACTGCCATCAAATTCCCATCTGGATACCACAGTAAATTACCACACATTTCGAATAAAATCTATTTCAGCGCAATTTTTACTTTCCTTGGCTCTACGAAGTAGAAAGGAAAGTTATGTAATCGGCTGAAAAAAAAATTTTGAGTTTTCTTCAGATCTTTACGTTTCAGACCCTCCTGAGTCCGAAAAACACTATTTGGGAAAATGGTCTGTGTGTGTGTGTGTATGTGTGTCTGTGAACGATTTTTAGAAAAAACCACCGTACCAAATCAGCTCAAACTTCATATCTCGCCCGCAGGTTACTATGGGACACCAAAATAAGGGTATGAACAAAATCCACCGGAAGCTAACTATAGTTATCATAGTGATCAAAACGCCAAATTTTTTTTGTCAAAAACCGCTCTAACGATTTTGATTAATTTTTTTATATAGATAGCTCTTAATAATACAATTAAACCATAAAATTCTCATTTGTGGGAAATTGACGAGAGCAGCACAATAAATGATCAAAATTTTCAACGAAACGCGTTTTTGCCGTGGTTTTTTTCCTTTTAAACTCCGCTGGAATGTTAGTAGAATGTTAAAGAAAATCGGTACTGTAGTCCAATCCAATACCTGTATTTTCTTATAAATCCTGCTCATATGAGTTGTGCATTTTCTGAAAAACCATGGCGGTGGTCCAATAAACTGTTAACAGCTTAATAGCGTTCATAAGACAATCTGGACCATCTCCAGGAATTCGAACCACCGCCACTTTACTTTCTAGCATTTCTTAAAGGTTTTACCCGATAATTCTAAAACAGTAAAGACTGTTTTTTTTATAGGAAAGTCAAGTTGACATAGCGGAAACTCAATAAATTTGGGAACTTTAAGCGCCACCAGTTTCTATGTGCATCGTCCTAATTAAGGGGAAAACCGATTTCATTAGTTGCCAAGAGTTGTAAAAATTACTGAACGCCCGTGGGGCTAATGAAAATTGGTTTATGCGCCGCTCTAAGGGTAGGACGACAACATCCCTTAATTGCACAGTACGCAGCTTTCTCTCAAAGTCAACATGAAAAACCCAAACTAGTAATCCGTTCTACCCAGAGACAAAATTAAAGTATCGATGTTCATTCTTAATGCAAGCGCACTCTCAAGTGTCAGCATGTGGCTCTAGTCTCGGCTGGGTACACTGCAGGTCCCTTAAAACAGAAGACCCTCTCCACTAATTTTATGTCTAGTGTAATACCACCCTTGTAAAACTACTGAAATGAATGCTAAGTGTAGCTTGCCAGGGCTCTCGACTCCCACAATGATTCCTCCTGTGGGCAGTTATTGCGTGCTTCTCTTTTCGGCCTATTGCTGCATTCATGTTATATGTCGCTTTCATGTGGTTCTGCTGTGGATCAAGTTTGTTCATACCCAATGATCTCTCGCTGGTACTTCTGCTAGCTAATGCTGTCCTCCCGTCGCCTCTACAGATACCAGAGTTCTAAATCTACGATCTGTAGGTTTACGGTATTTCTTAAAGCAATCTGTGAACAAATGAGAAAGGCTTGTACTGTGGTGCTTCAGCTGAAAATATGGAAGCTTAATTCTGTGAATAATGTGATGCATGAATCGTGTCTAAGCCAGTTAGTTAAATCATGTTTTCAAGGGAGCCTCCCACTATGATGGGCCTTCTTACCCAAAGCAGACCATGACATCAATACGACAATAACTCAACAAGTACTCACCTTCCACCTAAATCAACACATTAAAAAAAGAAAAAGAGTATATATATAATATTCTAGAAATTGATTCAATGTCAGGGATGCTGGACCAAAGATAGACCGACTGCAGCGGAGAAAAGGGAAGGTCAAACGGAAAAACTCAAGCAAGTGGAGTTGATTGCAGAACGCCTCGGATGTTCCCTCACGCAGTTGAGCATCGCCTGGTGCAGCAAAAACGAGTCTGTGCAGTGCCTTTTACTCGGAGCTACGACTGTTCAACATCTTTATCATTGCATACACAGCCTTCAAGTAAGTACCTAGCAGTTGTCAAATATAAATGTACCTCTTTTTCTTTTTGTTTTTGGACATCAGGAATGTTGCTACAACTAACTACACACGGGGGGCGTTTCCGACAATTTGTGCTTAATTTTGTACGTCTATGAGAGAAGCTCAACAATCGTTACTCCATTTCCTCATTCTTTTTAGTTAATAACTATTTTTCTGGGTTTTGTATGAATACTATCTCAGTTTTCCACGAACTCATCATGCTTTATCTCTCAACGATTTTCCGATATTATTAATCAGTTTTCGGAACGAGTTTTACATAATTTCCTCTTCATTTAAACGACATTTTCTGATTGTTTGCTCAATTTTCCATATATACCTGCCAAATTATCCATTAATTGTAGCTTAAGCACTTATTTTTTTCTCAAGTTTTCGGCAAAATTCTTCATCAATTTCCACTCAATTTCTGTACAGGTTTTTTGTAGTTGTTGACGATCCCAGTCGGCTTTCGAACAATTTCCATTCAATTTTTTTATAATTTATATTCAATTTCTTCTCCTTCACTTTAACTTAATTGTCCCAAGACTTTCCATTAATTTTCGTCAAGTTGCCCACTGATTGTAGGACAACATTCTCGTCGATTTTCCTGTGATGAGTCTTCAATTCCTCCATCAATTTTGACTCAATTTCTGTACAGGAGGTCCATTCTAAGATTTTAAAAATTATTTTACGACATTATTTACGGAGACGCTCTCTCTCTCTCCACCTGGTTTGCCAAGATGTGTCTCTACTCCTCAGTACGAATAGTCACTAATATCGCAGTTACTGTCATTGGGATTTCATTTTTAGTTGGTGCCAAAGCTAAATTCGACGATTATGTCGGAATTGGAGAAAGTTCTCGGGAACAAGCCCGCGAGGGCTCCTATGGTATCAACGCTGGCGCTTAGATGACAAACAATGCTGCCCCCTGGCGGACAGGGGGCAGCGCCCGAGTCGCCCAAAACGGACGAATCCCCGACGGAAAGCAAGCAGCAGAAAATGCCGTTCTGCACGATACAGTGACATTATGCCACGGGCGACGATACTCCATAGCTCGCATGTAAGTAAATTATTTCTCTGTTTTACTCGCTGACAATATTCTCCGCGATGCTATTGCCAATTCACAGGAGTTACGTCTTGTCCAATGGGTCTTTTGGTTCGTTGCCAACAGCATTTCGATAGTGTATTATTAGGGAATGGGTGGATGTTAGGGAGTGACAAACTGAACATCCAAGTGGCGATTACTCTCATATCGGAAGCAGTATTTCAATAAAACAACTGATCTCGCCAAAAATGAATTTCCCTCTGATTCCAAACATCGTCGCGCAACAATAACGTGAGGGTTGGAGAGGGCATTCATAAACATGAGCCGTCTGGCAACATCCAGGCCACTCACCTTATCCCAACCACGCAGCTTGTAGGAAATTGACAAAACAACAGTGAGAGTTAGCGATTGATTTTTGCGAAATTAATACTTTCATCGTGTGATATCGGCTGTTTCTATGTCAGGAACTACCTTTGAGATGTTGCTCCAACTTGCTGTGGTCGGTATCTTAGGGAGAAGCGTTTGTGTTTGGCCTTGTTAATCATCGAAAGCAAGTTCGAAGCCATAAACTTTGAATGACTTATCCCTACTATTGTTATGAATAAGCTCATACGAAATACGCGGAAAGATTCAGTTTGAATGCGAGCTAAACAGGAGCTCGTTGCTGACAATAAAAGTGTGTTGTACGGAACAAAATTGCAAAGTCTGTGTTTTATACGGGTAACTAAAGTCAGAATGTGTCTGTCTGCCTAAAGCTCAATTTTGTATATGTACTGTTTGCAATTAATAGTGCAATGATAAATATAAATTTGCAAGCTCGAGCCTCTGTGTAAATTTAAAATCAAATCTCAATTCCTGTTTTCGTATAAGTGAACAAAGTACCTTGTAAATATAAGTGGATTTCGAGTAAATTATTTGAAAGAAAGTTGAATGGGTTGTCCTAGTATTTAACCATTATTTTGAACATTTTACGTCTCATTCTGTGGTACCCATGGCATATCATAATTAAGCGTCCTGGAGTGTCGTCTGGGCGATTGATAGCTCAACCAGTGGCTTTCATGTATTCCAGCTAGTGGCCCACTCTCTGGTCTTCTTGGATCGAGATGGCGAACCATGGTTTCGTGGCAATTTTTGAGATACTTATATCCATTTCTGGTGTCAATGTAGAGCTGCTCGGGATGAAGTTTCAATTCGTTATGTAGATTCATGTAAAGGTTAGCGTATGGTACTTGAGTATTTCAGAGGTTTTCCATTCGTACACGCAGCGTGGACATGGAATCTGCCTTTTTACTTTCCGCTACCCGAAGGGAAGGAAAGTATAGTAATCGGCCCCAAAAAAAATTTGGGTTTTCTTCAGATCTTTACGTTTCAGACCCTACTGAGTCTAAAAAACCTAATTTCGAAGAGAGGTGGATGCTGCAGGGGCCGGCCTCTTGCGTATTAGCGAAACCGCAACTTCTATGACTGATATAACCCTCGTCGAGGGTTTAGGTACAGTCATGAAATAAAGAAACAGATCTGTGTGTGTGTGTGTGTGTCTGTAGTTCGATATGCGGGAGAACGGCTGATCCGATTGAGCTGGTTCTTTTTTGTTTTGTTCGTTATTTTTTGTAGACACCAAAATAATGTTATGGACGATTTCGGCCGATGGGAAGGGGGGTGGGGGGACGAAAATGTACCAAAAACTAGGGTTTTTCGCATTTTTCTCGAAAACGGCTCTAATGATTTTGATTAAACTTTCAAATTATCTTCTCCTAATCAATACCTAACTTTTCTTTTCTATACATATCTCCATGAAAATAATGTGAAAGGAGATATAGGCCCATGACGCAAAAATAGGTTTTTTACTCTTTTTGGCAAAACGGCTTCAACGATTATCACCAAACTTTAGAGATGTTTTCGAATAGTTAATACCTACATATTGTTCTCAATAAATGTTCCTGTGACAGTCCATTGAACAGAGATAAAAATCAAAATGTGTCAAAAATAACGTTTTTTCGAACATTTCCGTAAATTCCAGGGTAACTTTTTCACCAGATGTGATAAATTCTGACGGAGTGTCTTTTAGTCACCCATAGCCACATTTCGTTCTCTATAATTATTTCTGTATATATATGTTGAACGGAGATATAAGCCAAGTTAACTCAGAAAAGGAGATTTGTCGAATATTAATTTATCGGTATTCCAATTTTCTCAAAAACGGCAGTAACGATTTCGATCAAACTTTCGGAGTACTCTCAGCGACCTAGTCCCTACATTTTGTTCTCCATAAATGTTCCTGTAAAAATGCGTTGAACGAAGATATAGCGCCCGCCTATATAGGTGGTGTTCGAACTTAAAGGGGTGGCGGAAAGTTGTGTGTTGCTACGCACCAGATATTTGTTTTCTCTAACCCGAATAAGAGCCCTCGTCCATACGAAGTGCGCCTATTATCCTGCTACTTTCGTGGGATATACAATAAATCTCCATGAGCCAGCGTTCATGAGAAAGTTTGGCAACTTCACTATCACATTTAGCTAGTCAATCACCACAAATATTCAATGCTCGATTCGCAGTGTAGAGTACTTTGAGGCATTGCAAAACGCTTCTGCTTTACAAAAGGCTCTCGAAGCATATCCAGAAATGCGAAAAGGCTATATTTATTTATGAGCGGTTGGCTACTGCCCCATTGCCTGAGGTAGCAAACTCACAGTCTATCAAAGAAGAGTACTGGCCTAACCCCAGGGTGCTGCGCTGCAGTGGAAGTGACCGCTGGCCAGCTACCCAAAGACTTGGCCATTGAGAGCATGGTGGACAGGTGGAGAGTGAGAAGGGAGCTTCCTCGGCTCTTAGCCGAACTCGGCGGAGACCTCCTTATTGAACAAAAACTTGCTGCACTAGATGGGTGGGTATTAGATAAATGGCAAGCGAGACGGGAATCCTCATCAAAGTGACGTGTGAGTTATTTCCCAACATCCTTGAGCGTCTTAAGAGAAGCTGGGTTGAGCCAGTTCTTTACGAAACGCGGCGACTTTAATGCACCGCTCCACTTCTTTTCTCGCAGAGACTGTTCATCCTACACATCTCGCGCCTCCAGTGTGAAGGAAACAAGTAACCACAGTCTATCAAAGAAGAGTACTGGCCTAACCCCAGGGTGCTGCGCTGCAGTGGAAGTGACCGCTGGCCAGCTACCCAAAGACTTGGCCATTGAGAGCATGGTGGACAGGTGGAGAGTGAGAAGGGAGCTTCCTCGGCTCTTAGCCGAACTCGGCGGAGACCTCCTTATTGAACAAAAACTTGCTGCACTAGATGGGTGGGTATTAGATAAATGGCAAGCGAGACGGGAATCCTCATCAAAGTGACGTATGAGTTATTTCCCAACATCCTTGAGCGTCTTAAGAGAAGCTGGGTTGAGCCAGTTCTTTACGAAACGCGGCGACTTTAATGCACCGCTCCACTTCTTTTCTCGCAGAGACTGTTCATCCTACACATCTCGCGCCTCCAGTGTGAAGGAAACAAGTAACCACAGTCTATCAAAGAAGAGTAGTGGCCCAACCCCAGAGTGCTGCGCTGCTGTGGATCACCACACACCCAAAGTGATCACTGGCCAGCTACCCATTGATTTGGCCATTGAGAGTATGGTGGACAGGTGGAGAGTGAGAAGGAAGCTAGTCTTTACAACGCTGAGCTTCGATTGTTGGAAGACCAGCCAAAGCTTCCAGCATTGTCTACTACTAAGCAAGCGTATAACTGTTTTACCTAGTTTGTGAAGAAGTTTGTGATAATCAAAACGTGGCCGGTGTTGATCCCTTTGAAACTATCCTGGAAATCTGGATTGAATTTTCCCAGGGAACGATACTGGAGCTCCGTGGGGTTTGCCGTCATTGTCCATGTGTGTAATAATATGGCATCATATTGTAGTCTGGCTGATTGACACTGAATAAGTTGATTCGTGAGTCGAACCGAAAAACGGGCAATATCTGGGCAGCTTCAATCACGGCCCAATTTGAAGCCATTGTGAAAAAATTGGCTGCAAGTGGAGGAGGAAACAACTTTGCGCTTTAGAGACTTGTCGCTGCATCCATGTTCGAGCTACCACCATTCGACATAGGAACAGCTGTGTGTATAACTGGATGAGGGCATCTCGTGTAGCATCTTTGGTGTGATGAATAATTAGGAATAATAAAATTCCCCTTCCGTTAGGCTCACAACTGCGATCGCACTTGAAGGAATCTACAGTTTCATCACATTTTAAACATTTCAAGCTTTTACTCATTAATGTACAAGACATAAAATGTCCCAAGGTGCCAAAGGCGTCCAAGATTTCTAGATATACCTTTCAAACATTTCTGGTTTAGATATAGCTAACTGGCATTCTGTTTGATACTGTCTGTTTACTACTGTATTGACGACTGAACCTGACTTTTGATTTCAGATTGGCTCGTATCAATCTGTAAACAGATTCGCCTTAAATGCCTCGTCTCTTGCTTTTCCACCTGTCAGAAGTTGTCAAACCATCAATATAAATACAATGAAAGCGGTACGTGCATGTTCCTCGTCGTTATTTTCATTGGCCTTTGAAACGTATGTAATGATGTTGCGCCGAAGGATGTATCAAAATGGAGAATTTCAGATATAATCACAATAATGGGTTGTATGTACAATTACAGAAGGACACAAACTCAGAAACGTAAAGAGCAGTTTGATTGGCTCCGTCAATCTCTTTATTGGAAATAACGCCATGTTTTGAAGTCCTTTGACAGTCTAAAGCTCTAACGGCTGACAGTAAAGTATTTAAGTATCATAATTGTGTAAAAACGTTTTCGTCACAAACATGTTCTGTACGTGTGTCAATAGCTAGATTTTCAAGTGAACAGCTGGACAGATTAAGCACAACTGATTGATGGAAAGGGGGTGGGGGACCACCAAACGATAACTTTTCACATGTTTCTGGAAAACGGCTGTAACGAATGATTTAACTTTCAAATTATCTTCTACTAATCATTACCCAGCCTATGCTCTAGATAAACATCCCTGCGAAAACAAAATTATCAGATCATTACGTATTGAGCCCTACTGAGTTCGAAAAACACTATTTGGAAAAATGGTCTGTATGTACCTATGCATGCCTGTAAATTCGATTGATAGAAAATGGCTAAACCAAATCAGCTCAAACACTATATCTAAATCAGCTCAAACACTATATCTAAATCAGCTCAAACACTATATCTAAATCAGCTCAAACATGATATCTAGCCTGCAGGTTACCATGGGGCACCAAGATAATGGTATGAACAAAAGCCCCCCAAAGCTAACTATAGTTGTCACAGTGACCAAAACACTAAAGTATTTCCTCAATAACGGCACTAAAGATTTTGATAAAACTTCCTGTATTGACTACTCCGAATGACACAACAATCCAATTCTCATTTGTGGGAAAATGACGAGAGCTGTACGCTACATTATGAATCCCACTTGCCACTAGGTCAGTGCGCCAAGGTATGCCAAACAGAAATTTGAGCTTCAATGTGCACAAGTTCCTCGTAAAAGGACTCAAGGTTAAAAGGATCTATATTCATATATGCTCAGACAGCCAGGCTGCCTCAAAGGCCATCTCGGCCTACACTTTCAGATCCACGCTGGGAATGTCTTAAGACGCCTGATCAACTCAGTGGCCATAACTGGATTTCCTTTATTTGGATACCAACTGATCGAGGACACCCAAGCAACGACAAGGGGCAGTATCCCTAACCATCAGGCTGAAGCCCTTAATAGGATCGATGAAAAGTCGCCTAAATTGGCAGATGACCCAATGGTAGACACATGTAAGATACATTAGTTGGTATTACCAGCCACATCTAAAACAGGCGAAGAGGCTCATTTCCTGTTCACGGATCGATGGTAATGCTTGCTCTCACCAGACATTAACACAGAATCCTACTAGCTTCCTCGTTGGGAGAAACAGGTCCATTTGCCCGTTTAAACATATATCCCGAAAAAGGTTTGGAGTCAATGACTACATCACTTAACTATCCTTTCCTAAGCTCAACCGTTCAAATAGCCAGTGTCTTTGGTGCGCTTGACGTTTTACTGACTTGAAGATCTCACACCAAAACTGATATCCAGACCTATCAATTTCAATCATTTATTTCCATACTCCTCGCTATATTAATAATTAAAGTGGTTCTCTTTTTTTCTTTTTTTTCAGGATAGCCTTCCAGAGCTCTTCGAGTTTTTTCAACTTTTGCACATTTATCCG
This sequence comes from Pachypeltis micranthus, assembly GCA_020466155.1. NCBI lineage: Eukaryota > Metazoa > Arthropoda > Insecta > Hemiptera > Miridae > Pachypeltis > Pachypeltis micranthus. Next base: position 46,772,676 of record CM035770.1, on the reverse strand, counting down.
GCGCTTCACACGTAGAAACTGTCAAATGAGCCGTGCATAAAAGAAAAAAATTAACAAGTTAACATTTCCTGCCCGTCGTAGATAAATTGAATACTCTATACTCGTTACGTATGGTCTAAGCGTAAGTCGCGCGTTGCATTGTTCCCTCCCTAAATCGCATTAATCTTCTCGTTCTTCGTCGCATTTCTCTTTCTCAACACACCCTCCCCCCTTACCCTTCCAAAGTTAAAACGTTTTTCAACTTAACTCCTCACAAATTTGTGGGATACTTAACTCATTTTGATAACCGACTAATACAAATTATTCGAGTCGATTTGACGTTTTTAGTGAATTACGAATAAAAACAAAAAGTAGCGACGTACAGCTGTACTCGATTTTTGTTGTTATTTTACACGAACTTGCGCGTTTAACGTGCGACGTGAGTTGAAAATTTTTGCACACTCGTGTGTCGAGAACGCTTTCAATTAATTGACGTAGAACGTAAGTTTTTTTTTTTTTTTTGTGCGCAATACAAAACGTCGGATTTTTATCGACTGCTACTTCTAATTTTTAGACTAAGCAAAGTGAGAAATTTAATAATTAATTGTACTATTTCATAAGGTTTGAAGAGACGGGTATGCGTTTTTCAACGAAATAAAGGGAAGAATGGTGTTGTCCATCGTCGATTACAATTCTGCATTAGGTCGACAGTTTGATTGATGAACGTTATGCTGATTTTTATGTGAATGGAATATTTATTAAGGGAGCGGTCTCCCACAGGGGGACTCACAGCAGGGTCAAGGGAATTTATGCTAATGTAATCACTTGGCAGGAAGAAATTAGATGGAGGAGGGATTGAGCTCATGATGTTAGTTCAATTATGAAACCACTACTCTGCCACGCCTCCCACCTTCAGGAAAATGAGTGTCTCTGAAGCGTCAGACTCTTAAATCCTCTTGAGCCGCCAAAACTTAATAGAGGGAATGTGCAGGAACACAGTGTAGTGTGTGCTTGGTTGTTTCCCCCTGAATTCTGTACAAACTACTGGCAATTGCTTCCGACTGTCCCATTTCGTACCAATGGTCAGAAAAGTAATGATGACTTTAAGGCCAGATAATTGACGCTCTATAACTGTCGTATATTGTCATATCCGCATTTCTGCCTCATTGTTGTTATTGACTTCATCACGCTCCCTAGCTTACCTCTGCCATGAGATTTTCTCTTGTTGTGGTCAAACATTAAGCGTCTAACTACACGATCTCAATTTGAAATTAAAACTCGATAGGTTCGAAGAATTCTACTTTCGTGTACAGTTAAAAAAAAAGAAGGCCGTTCACGAAATGGAAGATACGTAATTAGAAAAACAACTTTAGAGCAAATGGAAGCGAATTCGTAAATTAAATCGAAAGGCTAAATGGAAGTAAACTCGTAACTATAGAAGGAAACGAGGTTAAAATGAAACTCGAAACAATAAAAAATAATGAGCTCTTACAATAAAAATAGACATTGAAAACGTCGCGTCAGACCAATTCCTCGACTAATAAGAGTTTTTAGTAAGAGTCAGCGGTGCAACGATGGCAATTCTATAAACAAGCTTAAACACACAGAGATAGATTAATAGATTGCGGTACTCTCTCGTTTCCCCACTCAGCAAGCAAGTATTTTATCAACACCCCGATCTCATCAACTGAAGATTTGAAGGGGGTCGTCTGGCCTGACACTGTTTTGTTCCTTGCGACGAAGCTTTGGTAACTTCAACACAAGGTATACCTTTGGCTTTCATGGTAGATCTTGGACTCGCCAGAGCTCTGGTATGTGATGGGACAGACCTGACAGGGACCCAGTACCGAGACGTCTTATCGGAATATAATAGAAAATACGAATTTAAACGGGGTCTAAGGGGATTAAATCGGCCCCATTCTGAGAGGCCGAGGAACTCCCTTTAAGAGTAGAAAATATCCCCTTTTGCTCTCAATCATGCGCTCACTCAGCCGTGTCTGGCTCATTTTACTCAATTTCTTCACTCTCTGCTTCTTGCACGTAATTTCGAAAATGACCCCTAAACCCTGCTGTGGCCCGAAACTGCTCCTATTATCGAAAAATAATGGCGAATGTCCAATTCGTCTTTTCAAGCATTCTAGTCGCATTCTAATGTACATACCACTTATTGAATTATGTTCAAAAAACAATATTCTAGTCCTAGTACTCTTCCATAGGCTAAGCTATAAAATACAAATATTGTCAGTTTTAAATCTCATACAGAAACGAATGTATCAAGATTTCTCTATTTCTATTATAGTTCCGGACAGTTATGTTAATAAGCTGTAATTGAAAAGAACACAATAATTATCTCTTAGGGTTTGGTTATGAGGTGACTAAGAGTAGGGTGAGAACCTTATTTCCCTTCTAGAGGTCTCTTTCAGCTACTCTCATTTTGCTCATGTCATGTCATGTGTGTTTGCTCATTCGGACGAAGGAAATGAATCCTGAAAAATAAACTCGTCCTTCTTCAGAGTTTTACAAAGCTGCATCATGCCGAATAAGTGGGAACTTGAAGGTTAACTCATACACACTCGTGTGGTGGTGCATTTATCTGTTTTGTAACTGCCCAAATGCTTGGAGCCTAATTAAACTATTCAAAGCACGGCCAAGGTAGGACAGTTTTGTTCAATTGTCAAACAGGTACAAACAGCTCCACCAATGCAGCAGTTCCTTCTGCTAAACCTCCCATGAAGACGGGATTTGGGAGGGTTTTGGGGAGGAGTACTGTAGTCTGCCTTCAATGAAGACCTCTAGCGGCAGTAAGGTTCTTGCAAGTAGATTTATGTACTCACTGTTATCAATATATTCCCAGCACAAGTTAAAACCAGTTGGACTATGCTGGCGTTTTATTTCGTTGTAGCTTATAGTTGAATGGGTAAAAAGGCGAAGTCTTGTGGCCGCTTGCTAACAATTGAATGGGATTATAGACTATTCTAGTCCCCTTGACTAGTGCATGGTGCATGACTGAACAAGGAGGAGTCTGGTTCAGTACTGTTATGTTAGCATTGAGATCTATTTAGCTGGCAAGGTACGGGCATGGTTTGAGTGCCTGACCACGTGGGGAATCCTAGGAAAGGACTTGGCGCCAATGTCTAGATCATCAAAGGGGTAGAGAACTGGAATTGTGACATAAAGGAGCTGCACTGATTAATTGGTGTACTCTGAGGAAGACTGACAGATGGGAGATAAGTTTAGGACTGATTACTCGCAGGTTACACCAATAGTATTCACTTATAGTTCATTTTTACTCATGAGCGACCAAGGTACTAAGGCAGGAAATTGTAATTACTTGTTGATAGAAGATATGCGAAAACCACCTCAGTTTGTGTCTCTAAGGGATTCGATGCAAACTGGCACCTGCAACCCCATAGCAATAGGTGGGGGAGCACTGCAAATACTATTATCGTCCCTCCCATCAGTTCCAGGTGCCACTGGCAGCGATGCTGTGTGTTGAGGGTGCTTGAGGACTGAATGATTTCGATACCCTCGGTCATCTATAATGGGAGAAGGGGCATGGAACAATTTACAAGACAGTGCTCTTCCTTCCCCGTGTTTCTCAACTCCTCCCCGGCACTCTGATCCCACCACACAACGAAATTCGATGTCTGAGTCACGAGATTCTAAACTTAGGCACAAATGTTTCTTTTCAACTTGAAACACACTTTTCAACTTTGTGATTACGATTACAAATCTGTGTTTGTAATCCCAGATGGATTAGAACACTGATGTAAGCAGAGTTGCTGACTAAGCTGGAGCCAGTCGCCAACTCTCTCTCTCACTGCTTTGCTCAGCTCTACTGTTGATGGCTGATCAGTCAACACGTCATGATTGCTTAAAAACCAAAACATTTTTTCATCAATCGGTGTCTCCCAGTTGAGGCAATTAAAAAGATAGATCCCTCTTTTTTCATTATACACCTTGCAATGCTTTGTGAGTGTCAGAAGAGCATGACAACTGAATGATGTCGACGTCCTCTAGGGTCTTTAAAGTTTAGAGTGGGACAACTGAAAAGACAATTATATTCGCTATTTTAGCACTCTCAGAGGTACGAATCAAATAACGTCAATATCCTGCACCTTGTCGAATTTGGAGGTGTGAGAAACTAAAAAGACTAACCGAGATGCAACTGTCCGTATATCAGGGGAATGAGACAGCCAAAACATGTTTTCCGAAGAACGAAATGACGACTTGTTTGCCTGCAGATATTTCATGCTATTGAATACATTGTAGATGATTCCGACCAATCCCTTCAGTTTCTTTAACATCTCAAGTTGTCCATAGTTCATTGTATTCATTCGCCTGTCCTCTACTCTTTTTAAACTGTCTGCCCTAGTGGGTTTTCCGCATCTTTCCATTCCCTGTGTCAGATTTATTCAAAGCACGATGCCAGGCAGATTCCCCAGAGAACGAAGGTGACTAACCCCTTCCTTGTATGTAGACACGAATTTCTAGTGTTCAAGTTGAGTAGCTCATATTATTGTCACAAATCTTATATACTCTCCACCCAGTCAACATCCGCCTCTAATATCATGTTCTGCTAAACCACAACCACTAGAACCAAAGCTCAGTTTCAAGGAACGCAGCAAGGAATCAATTATCTGAAACTCCTTTAAAATCCCACCAGACGACCACAGTAATTTTGTTGTCGCGCTAACAAACATAAAGTGTTTCACAAACGTTCATGTCGCTTTCTGACACACTTCCTGCCTCCCTCAAAAATATTTGTGCCTCTTACTGTGTCGAAATTTGACATATTAATCTTAGTTTTTTGGTAAAACTGCGATTTAATCAAAATGTAAATATTATTTAATGTTTAGACGTTTTGTTGACATTTACGAAAAAATGTACAAGACACATTCGTGACAAGTACAAATAAATTTACTTAGTATTGTTCCATGTCCATTCAGATTGGTGCTAATTTGGAGGGAAGTGGTAGAGAAGAAATTTAGGCTACCGTAAAAATTGTGAGCATGGTGAAGTAATTTTTGCCGAAGTAGGAAATGACGACTTGTTGTTGATGATTCATGCTATTGAATGCCACCATGTTCGTGTTTAAAATTCGCACATTCTCAGCAATGTAGGTGATTCCGACCAATCCCGTCAGTTTCTTTATTATCTCAAGTTGTCCATAGTTCATTGTATTCATTCTCCTTTCCTACTCCCTCTCTTTCTGACCTCTTTTCTTTTTTTGCAATAACAGAACCTCACTTTCATTTGTAGGAAATGAAGCGAAATTCGATTCATTGAGAATGACTCGGAAAACATTGAGAGGATGCTTAGACAATTGAAACATGTAAAAGACTGAAGCCCCCAATCCTCATGTTTGGCACCTGAAGAAGCTGATTGGACAGTTCTTAGTTCCTTACTCGCTGTATGTAACCGTCAGAGGTAACTGGCTTTCTACCACATGACTACATACATAATACTGAAAAACAATCTTCTCTATGATTTCTGTCCAGCTCTAGTTAGAGTACATATTGCTGCAAAACTCTTCCTAACTCATTCAAACTGGTGGTTCGAAAGAGTACTGGATGTTTGTTGTGCATTAACAAAATGCTTCTTTTCAATACCTTTGTACTTTCCTTAGTCCTATGAAGTCCGCTAAAAGAAAATGTTTTCTTCGGATCTTTACGTTTTAATGAGCATTGAGTTGGAAAATGGCGGGTTCGTGCCTGAGCGCGATTGAGAGAGCATGGCTGGATCGAATTGATTCAAAATTTCAAATTTATTATTTTATTTCATTTATCCTCGTTAGGAGACGACAAAATAAGGCTGAGGAAAATCAGCTCAGAATTAGCTATAGTTATCATACCGATCAGAACACCAAACACTTTCCCTCACTACCAGTTATAAATATTTTGATTACAGTTTTTTTTATGGACAGCTCCAAATGATATCGCCGTACTGTGGGAAAATTACGAGAGCAGCACAATAAGTATCAAAACGTTCGACAAAAAGCGATTTGACTGCTATGTGTCCATCATAAATCTCGCTCGTAATGACAATAGCGCTCTCAAAAAATCAAAGAGGATATTAAATGGATAAGAGGGTAATTGGATGATTAGGAGCAACCCTGATTGTGGAATTCAAGGTCGTCATGTTTGGCTTCGCTTTTTCGTAGTTATTTCCCTGTTTCCGCAATTGTAAACCCGAACCAAACAACAGTACAGTACAGTACAATCAATTACCTATACATTGGTTTTTCTATGTTAAATAGCCTTCCATTGGATTGGTGTTTAATATTCTTATCCGTCGTCTGAAAAGTGTTCCGCCTCCCTCTCAAAACTACCTTGGTTTTTACTTTCCTTGGCTCTACGAAGTAGAAAGGAAAGTTATGTAATCGGCTGAAAAAAAATATTTTGAGTTTTCTTCAGATCTTCACGTTTCAGACCCTCCTGAGTCCGAAAAACACTATTTGGGAAAATGGTCTGTGTGTGTGTATGTGTGTCTGTGAACGATTTTTAGAGACAACCACCGTACCAAATCAGCTCAAACTTGATATCTCGTCTGCAGGTCACTATGGAACGCCAAAATAAGGGTTTGAACAAAATCCACCGAAAGTTAACTATAGTTATCATAGTGATCAAAACGCCAAATTTTTTTTCTCAAAAACCGCTCTAACGATTTTGATTAATTTTTTTATATTGCCCAATATGGCAATTATACCATGAATTCCCATTTGTAGGAAAATTACGAGAGCAGCACAATAAATTACCAAAACTTTCGACAAAATCGATTTTAGCGCAGTTTTTAGAGAAAACCACCGTACCAAATCAGCTCAAACTTCATATCTCGCCCGCAGGTTACTATGGGACACCAAAATAAGGGTATGAACAAAATCCACCGGAAGTTAACTATAGTTATCATAGTGATCAAAACGCCAAATTTTTTTTCTCAAAAACCGCTCTAACGATTTTGATTAAATTTTTTATATAGATAACTCTTAATCATATAATTAAACCATAAAATTCTCATTTGTGGGAAATTGACTAGAGCAGCCCAATAAATTACCAAATTTTTCGACGAAAAGCGTTTTTAGCGCATTTTTTTAATTTATAAACTCCGCTGTAATTTTTGTTGAATGTTGAAAAAAATTGGTATTGTAGTCCAATCCAATACCTAAACGGTGAGTGTTTAAAAACGCTCATGAGATACATGGGGGTTACTCCAGAAATTCCTGAATTTCAACTTCTGTCATATTGCTTACTACCAGTTGTAAAGGTGTTTACCCAATAACTCTGCAAAAGTAATTACTATCCTTCTTCAAAAAATTTGCGTTTACAGCCTCATTAATTATCTGTGTACCAATTTCTCAATAATGGTCCTGCAATGAGTACGAGCAGCACAATAAATTCCGGTACTGTAAGCGCTACCGCTTCCTGCTGCTGCAAAGCGTTGTTTGACGAAGTTCAAATTAACTGAGTGATAAATGAATTGACTAAATAGAATTAGCCATGTACAAAGTGAATTGTTGTAGAGCTAAGGAAAGTTGTGTGTTGCAACGCACCAGATATTTTTTCCTGTCAGCTCACGATACAAGCCATGTATGGCTCTAAACACTAACACAATTAGTCTCATTATGAGAGAGTCAAAAGACTTGACCATGGTCTCCATTAGCTAAACTATAATGCATCGTAGAAACGAGAGTTATTAAACAAAATTTAACAATTAAGAGAGGGAATGTAAGTAACCCACTGCAACGAGCATTTACAAAATCTAGCAGCCTTTGTTCCTTCGTCTTACACACCAACCTCCCACCAATCTGAAAGGGTGCTGAACAGCACTAAATGAATATGAAATTGAAGTGATATACGTGTGTGTTGTGATATTTCCCACGTTGTTTCGCTCTTAGCATTAACATTGTTTGTTTGAACTCAATTGAGACACGTTGTTGCGAGAGGTGATCTCAGGGTGTTTTAAATTTATCGCGTCGAGTTAGTTTCTATTAAGCGCTCCTACGTATTTGTTCGTCTTTTAAAACTAAAAAAAAATTACATGTAAAATACGATAATTTATCGATTGTTCACGAAGTTTATTCAGATTATGAGAGCAATATACGTCCTTACATCCACTGCGTATTTATTACCTTATCTTGAAACGGAAACAGTCATGAGTTGATGGTTTTTGTGTGATTAGACGCTTTTTACTTTTTGCAACCCAAAGGTTTTGGAAAGCATTGAGAGAAACGTGAAATTTTGTTCTGACCTGCACGTTTTGATGTCTACTGATTCTAAATAACCTAAAATATCAAAAGTCACTGTAGTTTTCAGTTGTTCGGTAACTAGAGCACCTAATAAAGTTAAAGACATTTTTATGCCGTCACCTCAAATTTTGGACCCATTGAATTTGAAGAATTACAATAGCAAAGTTTCCGTTTTAAAAAACATTTCCCTAAACTTTTATTTTATTAAAGGGAAATTATTTATTAATTAAGTCCAGTCTGCAGAAATAAATGCCCATGTCTTAGAATGTAGGGTCAATTTTTGTGGTCTTGAGGGGGGGGGGACACATTTTCCAGAGTGAATAATAAACCAAACGTAGCTTTAGTGGGAAGCTGCAAAAGAACTCTGAACTAGCTTCTAGTTGCCACTTACTTCTTTCAAATGTTTACTGTAATAATTTACTTTTAAGTTACTGCAGTACATTAATCGAGTTTGTGAAACTGTAGCCCAACTCTGATTAACATAGCAATGTAAGGACGGGACCATGTGGAACAAACCAGTTGGCAAGGTGTTGCCTGGAACGAACCTACTCCCGAGACTCGATGTTTTGGCAACACTGATCCTTCCTAAAAGCCGTTACACCTACGTTCCCCCTCCGCTTCTTTGGCGGTTACGGCCGTTTTCTTATCTTCAAGTTTAAACGGCCGAGAGAGCATTAGCTAGTCGTCGGTCGTTCGTGTAGCAGTTCGCGTAGGTTCGGGTAGTGTTGTCACGACGGGTAGGTTCCTCCGTTAAGTGTTAATTTCGTGTCTGTTAGTTTGTATTTACGTTAAAATAGTTAAACGATCGATATGTCTTTTCCAAAAGCGCGAATTCTGCGCTTCAATGAAATTTCCAGTAAGTTCCGTTTTTTTTCTCTTGAAATGGTCATTAAAAATAACAATGTTGTTTATATAAAAAGCATTGTCCGTTAATAAATAATAGTTGTGGCCGTTTGACCGAATGTAACAAAACATGGCGATCACGTAAATGAGAAAACAACGAAAATATGTCGTTACACCATATACAACACTTTCAAACAGTTATATTAATTAAACGTAGCACTCACTTTTGTTTCGAGACGTCCGAAATTTGAGGGGGGCAGGCCGTTTTAACAACCTGTTTAGCCGCCCACACGCCCCTGATGACATTCGCACCATATTCAGGACTTGTCAGGAATCAAACAGACATTCGTACACTTCTGTAGAACATTACGTTCGCATTGCACTCTCAATTGATAAATCCAACCAGCCAATCATCCACCATCAATGTGCGAATGTCTAGTCGTAAAATCGCAAAAAAACACGAACAGGGCAAAAGCCGAGGGGGAAAAACATTTAGTGTCGGATATGGCAATGTTGCACAGAAAAAACTTCGCGAATTTACTTTCCGTATTTGACGAACCGTTTAATTCCATAGTGCAACAGTTCTACAGTACTATTCAGGGAATTCACCCTCATAATGTCACTATTATACACAAGTTATCGAGAAATAAAGCAGAAAATAGTAGTTGTGGCTGTAATTTAAAATTTAGAGACGTGTGTTCTGTCTGCAGATCGACTTGAGGCGCTAAACTGAAATTATGATTAAGAAACTTGAGAACGGATCTAACAATTTTGATTAAAATTTTTGTTTGGACTCTTTCAAAAACTCTGGTGGATCCAAGAGATAGAGGATGCGAGGGGGATGTTTTATTTTTATTTCCGAACATTATTGTAGCTGTTATTGAAAAAGGGTAAATAATCTTAATTTTCTTCTATAAGAAAGCGAGTAAACTAGCTTACGTGATCGCCTTCCCCCTCCTCCTTTATCTGCCACTGTCCAAATAACTTGGTAAGTATGGCGAAAGCAGAAAAATAAATTGAAAAAAGTGATTTCAGTGTAGTTTTTACTTTCCTTGGCTCTACTTTGTAAGGAAAGGAAAGTTATGTAATCGGCTGAAACAAAAATATTGAGTTTTCTTCAGATCTTTACGTTTCAGGCCCTACTGATTCCGAAAATCACAATTTGGGAAAATGGTCTGTGTGTGCGCGTGAACGATTTTTAGAGAAAACGACCGTACCAAATCAGCTCAAACTTGATATCTCGCCCGCAGGTTACCATGGGACGCCAAAATCCACCGAAAGTTAATTATAGTTATCATAGTGATCAAAACACAAAATATTTTTTTCTCAAAAACGGCTCTAACGATTTTGATTAAATTATTTATATTTATAGCTCTCAATAAGGCAATTGTACCATTAAAATTTTATGGGAAAATGACGATAGCAGCACTGTGTAAATTACTTAAATTTTCGACGAAATCGATTTTAGCGCGGTTTTTGGAGATAATGACCGAACCTACTCAGCTCAAACTTAATATCTAGCCCGCAGGTTACCGTGGGACGCCAAAATAAGGGTATGAGCGAAATACACTGAACTAACTATAGTTATCATAGTGATAAAATACCAAATTTTTTCTCAAAAACAGCTCTAACGATTTTGTTTATATTGATAGCTCTGAATAAGGCAACTGTACCATAAAATTCCCCTTCTTGGGAAAATGACGAGAGCAGCACAATAAATTCCCAAGATGTTCGACGAAAATCGTTTTTAGCGCGGTTTTTCCTCATAAACTCCCCCGAATTGTTACTAGAATGTTCAAAAATTGGTGTAATAATCCAATCCCATACCTATAGGGTGAGAGTTTAAAAATGCTCATAAGAAATAACAAATATGTGGTACTCAGGGTACCAGTCGAATAGGCTACCTAAATGATGTGAGTTAAATAATGGTTATTAAAAGTTCGTTTTATTGACTAACCTTTCCCACAATGTTTTCCTCATAATTCCATAACGATAAACACGAATCTTCTAAACTAATCAAGTTAAAAGTTTCCTAAATGATCTATATCGTGGTTACTCCATAAAGATCGTGCCATAAATAGGGACAACTCAATAAATTCCCGTACAGTAAACACTACCAGTTTATAGATGACTGGCGATCTCGATAATTCTGCTCTTGATATTTTGAGTCTTAGATAATTCGAACCATTCGTTTCGTACCTTAAGAAACTTATTAAATCGAATACGGGTATTATGGCACTCTTAACGCCGCTTCGAACTCGTTATAATTCGAGTCAATTCAGTTGTTTCTTTCTTTCGATAATTCGAAGGTGTCATGTTTTTTCTAACGTCGACCTGCATTTCGCATTAATGTCTCCTCTTTTGTATCTTGGTAATTTGCACATGTTTTTGCGCGGTGTTTCTCCTATGATACCAAAACAGTAAACACGAATCTTCCCACAAAATCATGTTGAGAGTTCCGCGACTTCTGTAAGAGCGACCAAATAAATTTTAACCTTGACCACCACCGCTTAATATTTAGAAGGTTGAGCTAAGTTGTACCAAGTTCATATAAACTGTGTGAAAAACGGAGTGGACTAGTTGCTAGTGCGTGAACTGGGAGTGGGACTGAGGAAAGTTGAGTGATGCGTCGCCCCTGACATTTGGAAATGGTTATTTACAAATGACTGAGCAAGTCACTTTTCAACAAAATTGTTGAGAACTATTCGCGAGAAAATGAAAATTTAGTGAATTGTGACCAAAAAGTTATAAAATGTTTTGTACGGTGCAGATCTTAAATAATTTGGGATGGAATGACGAACAAAAAAATAAGGGGGGAGCTAAATGCAAAGGCTGCACAGCGTTGAGTTTATAGCCCTTCCGGTGGTCGCAACACAGACCAAATTACATGTACTACTGTTAAAATATATGTTACCTGGAGGTCCTGGTTCTTCTGTGGAGGTGAAAGGCGAATGGTGTATCCCATCGCCGGGCTTCCTTCATGGCCAATTTTGGTCGATATTGTTAATATAGGAAATGCAAATGAATACAGTTCGATTCATCTATTGAAAAGGCTCGCAGTGTTGTGGATCGACGTAAGAATGCTAGTTTCATCACAGTACAGTACGCTTGTCTCGAATGAGGGGCATACATGAAATTGTGAGCTAAAGCTGGTTCGAATGGAGGCGTTCAAAGGATGGCCGCAACTTTGATCGTTCCTTTTTAGCTGAAGTCGCCTTAGCATGTGTGACCTCATGTACTGCCCGAGATGATTGCGGTATGTCTGGGAGAGCATGGTGGCCTGGCAACTTTGATGCGCGGCTCCACATCTTTTCTCTCCAAGATTCTCCATTCTGCACGTCTTGCGCCTCCCCTATGGAGGAAACATGGTGCTACTCGGATTTATTTCTTACAAATAGCGAGGAACGTGCTCGGTGCTTCAATTAAGCAAGCTTATAATCGTGCTCCCAGTTTGCTAAGAAGGTTACTAGTACCTCCGAGTGGTGTATCACATGGGCAACTGCTCTCTACCGGGACTGTATGACAACAGCTGTACTTCCACTAGTCTGTGTTTGGTTTGGTGCATGCGGAAGTGTCCGGCTTCTTACGCGAGAGCGAAACCGCAACCATTGTGATTTTCGACTGATATAACTCCCACTTGAGTGTTAAGAAAACAGACTTGCGATAGATCTGAGTATTTCGAAGAACATCGTCACCAACTGGATTCGCTTCTATCTAGAAATGTGTACGAGTGGATTAGGGGTGTATAATAATGTGGAGACTATTACGGAGACTTTTTTTGAAGTCACTTTTGTGGGAAAACTTCCCTTAACTGTCACCGCTAATGTTAACATCACTATTACCATTACTGCTAGTTATTATCTTTAATTTATTGTGAACGCAGTCTCTTGGCCCAGTCTGGCTTCGCAGTCCGACATTGGGACTTAAGCCGGAAATGGGACGATTGCATCGTGGTTATCACTCGCATAGGTTTGCCACCTATGCGGCGGCGGGGAAGCGGAACTGAGGCGGCGGGGAAGCGGAACTGAGGCGGCGGGGAAGCGGAAAATGGAAGTTGAGAAGGAAAACCCGGAAGGTAGCGACAAAAAAAGGCGCAATTTATTGAAGTCTTTGTGGGGCTGGCGGATAACGAAACCAAACATTGTTAATTTTCTTATTCATCTTAACTCTTAGGGATATGCCTGATGCCTCAACGTTTTAGAGGCTTCTGAGTGCAAAAACTGCCATTTGAGAAAATGTTCTGTGTGAACACGATCGAGAGATTGTGAACCAACTCAGGTAAAATTTGAGTTAAAGACCAACATGGGTTGCTAAAATACGTTTATCAGCAAAAACGGGTGAAAACTAATTATAGTAGTCACAGTGATTAAAACACCAACATCTTCCTTTGAGAGTGGACAAGTCTTGGTCGTACATTTTCATTCGTGCGAAAATGACGACAAACATTGCGATCCAAATTGAATTTTCTGTATCTAAAAATAAAAAATAAAAAAAAAACACCTCACTCACATGACGCTAGCCTTCCCCCAAAAATGGTGTTGGTATTCCCAGGAGCATCCTCCACGATGATAGTTATGAAATAATCAGGAGCTCGTTTCTCTAACATTTTTTTTCTCAATGTTTTTATCATAATTCCATGAATTTTCGACACTGGCCACTCAAACAAGATCTTTCTCGAAAAACTTAACGTTTGTTGAATCTCATTTCATGATGTTTCCTGATATCTCCGTTCAATTGCTGGCTAGAGAAACGGTTGAGGCGAATAACATGTGGGTATAGGACGCCAGAAGTAATTACGTCAGTTCGACATGTACTGAGGAATTGCGAATATTCGCCATAGTTGCGAATTGCAAAGCCGTTCTGTGTACGATTTATTGAAAAGGCTTTTATTTAATTTTTTTACAGCATGCGCGCCACCACCTGGCAAGTACGATCCGAAGTACGATGTCAAGGTCAAAGGAGCCTTCATCACCAAATCTGAGCGCTTCGTTGACAAGTTAGAACCAACTCCTTCTGAGGCGAGCGAGGATTCTGCAAGCACATGTTCAAACCACTGCCACCCGCCAGCCACATTCAGAACGGTAGGTGTCCATTTTGAGCTAATAGCGAGTGGTAAGGACGAGGTGGGCAGCTCGGGGTCCGCCTCTGCCAGTCCTGTTAGTTCTTGTCTGTCATCTTCCCCCGCAATATCCAGCCTTTTCGTCCTTGAGTTAGTACTTTCCGCGTTCTCTAGGGAAGTTCGGCGATTTCTTCCATTAATCGTATTTTCATCTCGTGTTGAGGAGGGGACACATTTTCAGTTCACATTTTTTAGGTCCCTTTTTCCTGAGCTATACGTTGTAGAAAGGATATTTATGGAATCGAAAATTACATTTTATCGATTGAAAAAAGTTGAGTTTTCTTCAGATCTTGACGTTTTAAGGGCGCTTGTATCGGCATTTACAAACAACACGGCAATAACATGAAATTATCATCAATAGGAAACGACAGTAGTGCAATAAATTATCAAACGGGAACCAGCCGTTCTCTCGCAAATTGAACTTATGACACCCACACAACTCGCGGATTTTGGTTCATTATTCCTTCTGAATAATACACCTATGTTTTGGATTGGAAATCTTTTATTACAACGCCCCGCTCGGAATTTGACACTTTACGTCTATCTGCCTATCCGATCGGACGAAACCCATGGTTGTTATGGGCAAAAACAACATAGTTTAAAAATTAGACGAACTAAGTTTTGATAATTTTATCCTACAATTGAAATTGGGCAAATTCAACTACTGGAAGGAACTCGCGGGACCGAAAGTTATCGTTTCTCTCCTGCTTGCGCTCATTTTGCGCATTGCCTTCCGTCTCGCTCGAACCATCTGTCAGCTCGGCTCATCGCGTCGTGCCAGTTGCCTAGCATCACCTAGAAAATGTCAATCTTCGTTGTTCCGTCGTAGTCAGTTCATGTTTCGTATCGTTTACTAGTAGTTTTCGATGGTGAATTGAATGGGTAGGGTTTCGAGAATGGGAAAGTGCTCTATAAACATTGTCGTTTGCATATGAGTTGCTGTTTCCTGGATTATTGTTATAGAGCCATGTTACATTCTTAATATTTCTCGACGTTGGATTAAAGGTAGGTCACAATTCTACTGTGCATGAGAATAATAAACCATTGTGTAATAATTGCGGCGTTTTATTTATTTTTAATTGTTCTATGCCCGTGTTCTTTGTGATAACATCTCTCTCATGTACAGTATTATTTCATATAAGTTATCCCTAACCCGCTGAGTACCAATAATATAAACGCTGTGTAAGCACCCTCAGGGTGCCAAATGCTGACTACCCATTTGTTAAATAGGAGTGTGAGGAGAATTTCTTCAGTCCTGTAACCTTGTAACTTGTGCTTGTGGTGTAAATAAAAGTTAAAGAAATTGGGTTATATCCGCCAGTAGGCAATTACTAAAGTTAACGTACCTGTTAGGTGAGTCCGTCTCCTCTGGCCTCCAGTAACTCACAAGCCAGAGGAGACGGACTCACCTAACAGGTACGTTAACTTTAGTAAATAAAAGTTAATCCTTTTTAAAGAGTTCAACTCCCAATCATCGAACATAACTTATATTGATACAGTTACACCTTTGATCCTTCTACTTCGCAATAACGCCGTACGGTGTTGCATTGCGGGCATAAATTTTCGAAGTTACGAAGTTTACAAGTTGCAGATGAACTCGTCGAATGGTATGTGAAAGGAGGGCTGCTAAGTAGCGAGGCCCTTGCGGGTTCCAGTAGATCACTCTCGTAGACGAGTCACACCTCCAATTATATAATTTGCGCTTATCCAAATAAGTTAATTGTAGTGTTCGTCAGAGTCATAAAACGGATTTTGGTGCTTAAAGTCGTTCTTTTAAAGTTCTGTACTGCTCGCAATGGCTTCATTTTTAAAATATAAATTCTATTTTTAAACCTTGTGGGGTGAGAGTACACGAACCGGTGCGACGTACAAATTAATTCGACAGACCAACTAATAACACAGATTTGGTCGTTATGCAAAGACCTACGATGAGTTCGTAGTTTTAAAGTGGAAGTTTATCTGATATGATACGTCCCCTTTCCCCCGTAAATCAATGCGACTGGTCGTTACTGGATTGACGAACTCCGGTCAGCGCGTGGCGTCTTGTTGCTGACAATAATTCTCGATGAAAAGGTTCATTTGCCGCGATGAGCTATGAACCGTCTCTTGGAAGTCGTTTCGCGAAAATGTTGTTTCTGCTTCGCTCCTTCTCTTCCAAAAGATGATTTAACTGTATCGATAGATTTGAACTCGTTTTCTTTAAATTCACAGCCACAGCTGCCTAAAAAGAGGATTCCTTTGACGCCGCGATCCGCCTCCAGTTGCAACAGAACGGCTCAAACCCCTGAACGAAAAACGAAGAAGAGATTGGAGTAAGTCGTTTTTCTTCATAATTCTCCTTTTTATAAATTTTCTTTGGTTAATAAAGTAAAAAATAATAATTTATGTGTTCGGTCGAAGAAATACTTTGAGTTTTGCTCTCTTACAAGTTATGTTTCTGGCAACCGGAGAAAATATCCTTTTTTATACCCAGCGAGCTGTACTTTATTTGCTCCTTTACGTTGTTTACAACCGTCCGTACTGTACCACCTTTCACTACTTTTTCGACGAACCCCATTTTTATTCAATTTGTGAATATATTAACACGTGTTTCAGCTATTTCACTCGTCTTTTTCACTTTTACTCGGCTCGCATTTACTTATTTTCTAAATACTTGTTAACTCTTTTCGCCGAAGATCATTACTCGGTTTTACGGCAATTTGAAATCGATTTCCAATCAGTTTCCCTCGACAATTTTGTGCCCCGATTTTCCGACTACTTTTTACTGTTTCGTTCATTCTGAGTTCAGTCCTCTACTTTTCGACGATTTTCGCGGGATTTATCGTACTTTTTGCTTAATTATTAGACGTTTGCATACCGATTTCACCGCTGCGAAGGCTATTTTTATGTTACCCCCAACAATGTGCCTAACCCGATTTTGCACGTAGTTTTACACCATCAACTTCCGCTCAATTCTTAACAATCTTTTAATACTTTTCAACTCTTTATAACTATTGTCCGTCGTTTCTCTAAAGTTTAGAACTGTGTTCGCCCTAATTGTTGACTTCTATTCCCCATCCCAAGTATTTTTCACCGAATTCCCATTATTGTACTTGACTACTCAACCAACTCTTCAGACGATTTATTTCGTTCTCCAGTATAATTAATTGAAGAATAAATTGATTAAATAAAATTATTACACGATCGAGTAAAAAAAAAATTAGCAAAGAAAAAGTTGTTGGAAAATAGGCTAAAAATTCTTTGTTAAACTGAAAAAGAAATGGCTGAATATCTTTAGAAACAAAAAAATGAAAATTGTCTAAAATGTAATTGTTGAAAAATAGTGAAAAGCTTCGGGAAAATTAGTACAAAAAAAGTACACTATCGTGGAAGAATGAAAAAAACTAAACAAAAAATCACGTTGCAAACGAAGTTGAATCGTTGGACAAGAACTAGTTGGAAAAAATTAGGTAGATTGACAAAAAGTTTTAAAATTGTTACAAATTGCCGAGAAAAAGGTTTTTCCGAAATGGATAAAATTGTCCTCTACTAAAAATTGTTTCAAAATATAGTGAAAGTAATTGGGATGTTGAGTAAAACTAAAGGATGTAGGGGGGGGGGGGATTTAAATGAATGGAGCAAATGGTGAAATTGGTCGTAAATCTAATAACGCTTCGGAAAAAACAGTATGTTTTGAAATGAACTCAACATACTTGGTATATCGGATTACAATCTAAAATCGTTGGCTTGGAAATGGAGTGAACAATTGAGCAAATATCATTGAGCGATGGTAGAATAGCAAAGAAACATTGCGTAAAAACAGACGAAATTTTGTTGGGTAGTCGAAGGGAGTTGAATTCTCGGGAAATTGAATTTTTTAAATCGTTAGAAATTAAGCAGCTGTTTTTATAAAGTTAATTTTTATTTACCAATTTTCGGGGAATTTACAATAATCCGTTTAGAAATTCGCTAATCAAATTCTCTCGTCGTAATTCTTAACATGTAACATTTGATTGAAACCGTGACGCTTCACTTCAACTGGGGGTTTACAGCTCCCCAGTAAATTAGGAAGTATTTGGTGCCCTTCTCATCCCCCCACCCCCTCTGGTTTTTCGTCAACGTCAACTCACAGAGAAAAGAAACATTAGAAGAACGGGTTGAACAAGTTTTTTTAAATGGTGTTTTCCTCGGATCATTGAGTTTTGAGAGCTACTGAATCCGAAAACCCTTATTTAGAGTCGTCGCCTGTACGAGAGAAAGAGTTTTTAACTTTTTGGAAAAACTACTTATAATATTTATGTGAAACTCATTGGGGAAATTTACGAGTTAATATGTTATTTTCCCTCAAACCGAATATCAACCGAATTGTGTCACAGAATTAGATTGTCCCAACTGTTCGTTCTTCCCGTCTACACCCAGGATGCTTTCATCTTGCTGGTACCTTCGTTTTGTTTCCTGTAAGAGTTTTCGAATAAATGCGTTCAAGGAAGACACGGCTCATGTGTATACCAGTATAACGTATTGAGGAATTTACAGAGGTCGAGGAACACCATGTTTGAATCAACTTTCCTTATCGTGATTGTGTAGGATTCGTTGCTGCGTTTCAACAGCTTCGGTACTTAACGAAAAATCAGCCGGAGGGCAACGGTTGCTGGATTTGCCGGTTCCCTCCATCACAGGATCTTTTGAGTCTAGAGAAGCTGAATATAAAAATTTTTTTACTTCCCCTCGTTCATTGAATAACGGTCTTCCTTTCGTCGCAGCAGCTGTTGCTTTGTTGCTAGAGCCTGTTGCGTCTCGAAGGGTGGCAACCAACCACCCCTATTTGATGACGTCCCTGCGAAGGGTGAAGGAGCCCTCCGCTTCCCTTTTTGCTGAGTCGAAGCGTCGGCGAAATAAACGTAACTAACCAAACGGCCTGGCGCCCGGCCTGCCAATGGAGCGGGCTCCTCACTGACTTCCGTAGACAACATGCGTTTTTTACCGAATAACTGAAATGTTAAGTTTAATAAACCAAAAAAGAAGAATCGCAGACTGGAAAATCTCACGCGATTTCGATGACGCTATTTAGGCGCTGTATCTTCGTTCAAAATTGTAGAACCTAATGTACGAGTCGAGAGAATCAAATGAGTTTCATCGAAACCGCTTGAACCATTTTCGAACGAAAAGTGCCATTTTCTGATATTTAGGCATTGCGTTGTACCTTATCTTTTTTTAAATTTGAATAATTAGTCTGTGATCACGATTGAGGAGGGAGTGAGGTTGAACCTAATGAGCTCAAATGTGACACTCAGTTTAAACATCAACACTGGACTCCAAACTAAAATTATGAGCAAAATCTATCGTGAATATGTATTTTTTCTTAATAAATGGTCTAACGATTTTGCTAAAATGTGTATGTGTGGGCAGTTACAAATACGTAACGGTAATGTAAAGTTGTCATCAGGACGAAAAAACGGGCAACAAATAATTCGGCAAAAATCAAGTTTAGTCCTGCTGTTCTTTATATATCCCGCACATACGACAATAGTTTTCCTTGCAAAACTCAAGTTGGTTTCCCAATAAGCTAATTATGTCTAGTATGCATTCGACCAAATTTATAAATATTCCCCAACCTCCGAATAAAAGGGAAGAACGCCAAAAGTAGTATATTCTTCATTTCCACTTAAAAACTCGCCAAAGGAAAGTGGCGCCATTCGAATTAAAATGCCGGAAGACCTAAATCTGCCGCTATCCAGACTGGGATTTACTCGGTCGAGAAATTGAAAACCTTTAGTCCACCCGTTCATACTTGAATACATTTCTACGGAAACAGGTTGCGGAGTAGGCAACAAAATGTAAGTATTCGTTAGTTGAAAGTCCCGGCGGCGTTAAATCAAAATAATTGGAACCTTGGAAGGGGGGTTGGAAAATTTATGTTTTCGGTGTTTCTCAGCTTATATCTCAGTGCAACGGCCGATCCCAGAAATAGTTGAGGAGAACGAAATGTGGGTTAGTGGACTCATCACGAGGTTGATTAAATTCAGAAAGGATTTTATGGAAGAAAATTCTGCAAAATTAACGAAGTTTGTCTGACTGTCAGAGGACCATTTATGGCGAACAATATCTAGGAACTATTTGAAGTCATCCCGTGTTATGGTGTAAATATCGTTTGCATTAGTTCCCAAAAAAAACCCCTCGTTTTCGGCTCCGCTGTTCACGATATTTTCTCATCCACGAAAACTGCTCACAATCTTATTTATCGTGCCTTCAGAAAAACGAACCAAACGAAAAAATACCTTGTGCGTAGCAACACACAACTCTCCACAACCCCCCTAATTCGATTCGAAGCATTTCTACGGAAAAGTATGGAGAATAAAATGTAGAAACTAGTTAAATTCAAATAACCTTAAGTTTCATATTTTCGTCTATCGTGAGTTTTTATGTTTTTTTTGTTTGTCTTTTTTGTCAAACCTGTTTAGCTAAAAATGGGGAAACCCCTAAAGTTTTAAATTAAACTCAACTTTTTTGCTGGATTACAATGTTTTATTTTGGTGGCGCAAAATAACATAATTATTTCTCAATTGTTGTCCTGAATTGTTTTGTTATTGATTAATGTTCTTTTGTTTTTAGGTACGAAACTGAAAAAAACCTAATCCACCAAATCAATGAGCTGACGAGGGTTCACTCAGCTCAACTCATCGAGAAAGACCGGGAATTGGCGATGATGCAGCGGGAGATGGAAGAAATTAAAGCGGCCTACACTAAATCCGAGAACAGTCACATCAACGACTACAACGTCATGAAACAGCGCTACGAATCAGAGATACTCAGGATGAAGAGCGAACTGTCTACTTTAATCGGGGACATCGAACATGACAAACTCGATGCGGAGAAAATAGTGACCGAGCTTCAAACTCAATTGACTATTTTGGAAGAGAACGTGTTGAATTGCAACGTCATCAACAGGGATTTAGAGTGCAAGTTGGAAGACGCGAACGCGCAGCGATTCGAGTTGAGCTGCAAATTCGAAAACGTCATCGAAGAATTGGAAAGAACCAACGAAAAGGTGCAAGCGTTGGTAGAAGAGAAGAAGTCGCATTTGTTGGCTCTTGACGACATCCCGGTTCAATTGGACAGGGCCTGGGAAACAGCAGTTAGCAACTTCGCTTCACTGTCCAAACCCTTCGAAGACTTGTTGAGCTTTTTCGAACAGGAAGTTGAGAATGAGAGTCAAGCGTTAAATCAGTGAGTAATTCACGCTATGCAAGATAATTTTGTTGTAATGTACAATTAGCACAACTCACGTGATGATGACCTGCGACCAAAAATGAATCAATAGGGAACACCTAATGAAAGATGTTTTAAAAAATTACTTTACGAACGAAATTTAAGATAACGACGGAGAAAACAATTTTACAAATAACCTAATACTAACAGCATAAATAAACTTGAGTGTACCTTTGGCAAATTAAATATGAAAGGCGAAATAAAAGGAAACTTCTCTAAATTTGAGCGAAAACTTCAGGGGAGTCTTGGTTCATTCTCTCATTTCCAAGGAGTGACAAGTTTGAGTGTCAAGCATAGAGTAATAATTTATTTGGCAACACAAACAACCAACTTCATGCGCATGACTTGGGTCATAAAATAATTTTGGATTCGAACTTCTAAATTCCAACGTATTCCACTCACAGACAGAGGTAATAATGACCGTTGTGTGCTAGAGATATGTCATTAATGAATGAACTAATCACACGGCACAACTAGATATCAAATGGAATGTTTGTGCGAAAGGACGGGTTTTTTAGACTACGTTAAAGGCACAAAACGGCCTGGACAGCGGACGGACATTGCAGATTTGGAATCCCCGTGTCTTGAAACGTGAAGTATCAAATTTTGAGGGGGGGTTGTAAAACATTTTTCCTGACTGAAAACATAGAATGAATAGTAAACCAAAAAATCAGACGACCTTTTTCGAGCCTTTAATTTCAAGGGCAGTTTGCACAACAGAAACAGTAGAAATAAATATATCTTTCCTCTTCATAAAAGTGACAACTAATTTCTTTACTTTACTTTTCCATTTCTCTCTTGCACCAAGAAACTATGGGTGGGGTTGTAAAGGTGTGTGTGAGGAGGAACAATAAAGGCGAGAGGTGGCATTACTGTTGTAAGGTTTGCCTCATTATGAACAATTAGCTAGGCCGCTTGGAGTTTGTGTTACCATGACACAATCCTCATGTACAAGGCCATTTACTTAGGTGTGATTGGCTACTGTCCCATTGACTGAGGTAGCAAACCATAGTCAATCGAAGGAGAGTACTCACCCAATCCCAGAGATCTGTGCTCCTGTGAATAACCACGTCATACAAAACAGCGTCCACTGAAGCACTCCAAATGATCACTCACCAGTTACCCGTTGACTTGGTGAGTGGCATGGTGGACAAGTGGAGAGTGAAACAGGAGCTTCCCCTGCTCTGGGCCAAATTCCTTGTAGACCTCCCTATTAAATGGAAACTTTCCACATTAGATTAGATAAATAGATATTCTTGTCAAAGGGACATAATGAGTATGAGTTTTTTCCCAACTTCTGTAAACGTCTTAAGAGGGAGTGGATTGAGTCATACCACTGAATGAGCATGTTTGATTTGTGGGACATGGCGAATTCAATGCGCGGCTCAACTTCTTTTCTCTCGAATACTGTCCATCCGGCATGTCTTGAGCCTCGAGTGTGTTGGAAGTACAACAGGAGAGTAACAGTTGTTGGAAGAGCGGCCATACTTGCCATCTTTTACTAAGCAAGCATATAACTGTTTTGCTGAGTTTGCAAAGAAGGTTGTGACGTAAAGATATGGCCACTGTTGATCTCTCCCCTTGAAATAGTTTGTTTTGGTGGGAAACCAGATCAAAAACTCCTCCCAGATGGTACGAATTCCCCAGGATTATACTGCCACATCGTTACACATGGAGGACAGCTCTCCACTGGCGGACTAGCTAAATGACAACCCGTCGTACCACCGCAGGTCTGGATTCGTTGGATGCTGAGCGAATGCCCATGCTCTCACGCGCTAGCGAACTGATACAGTAATAAATTTTGATAGAGAACCAGACCTGTATGATATGGTGCGTTGCAATTTTTGTAGACCACCAAGCACACATCATTATTATAGGCAAATGAGTATTGTCGTTTTTGCACACAGGCACCTAGGACCCCAGACTAGCACTAAAGGCGACAAACAGACACTTTAAAATAGTGGTGAGGGGGGGGGGAGCAAACAATTACTACTCTGCCTCTGCCTGGGCTACCATTACACCTCAATGTTAGGTGATGTTGGTGAATGACGTCTGATTAGTTGTACGTGAGATTAGGTTAATTATATATCCTTCTGAGAAGGAAGGCCTTGTGTTAAGATCTATGTCATATGTTATATTCTAATTATTTCGTTTGATTTTATCGTAAAGATATTGTTTTTGTGTTCAGGTCTTTCTCCAACCTTATCGATGATATCACCTCTGACGTCAAAGATCAAGTCAAATGTTTCGAACAATCAGCTACTACTCTTCAAGAGACAATTAAAATGATTGTTGATGATGTCGACGTTCGAGTTGACGAGCTGCACCGCTCATTTGGTCAATCCTCGGAGGTACTTGACGCCCAATTGAAAGTAAATTTAAGCTTAATTGAAGAGTTGGAAACGTCTAAAGAGGCTCGCTTGCGAGAAGAACTTGCTCAGATAGACCTTCAATATCAAATACGAAATTTAAAAAATGAAGTCGACTCTTTATCTCATCAGAACAAAAAGTTTGAGGTTGTCCACAAGGAAGCCATAAAGACTATTGAAATTCTGAGTGGTCGGCTCGTAGAGAGTGAAAATGAAGTCGAGCGACTCAATGACAAAACGGAGGAGTTTTGCTTGAGAAAAGATGCGTTGGAAGAAAAAGTGCGCTCCGTCGTTGACGAAAATAACCTCCTTAAAATTGAAATCGCCACTTCACAAATGTCGACTGTGAAA
The DNA here is from genome assembly GCA_020466155.1 of Pachypeltis micranthus. NCBI lineage: Eukaryota > Metazoa > Arthropoda > Insecta > Hemiptera > Miridae > Pachypeltis > Pachypeltis micranthus. The sequence goes on along the minus strand of CM035770.1, from coordinate 46,748,522 downwards.
CAAATCAAACAAATTGAAACCGATTTATTGAACAAAGTTGAACAGTACAGGCGAGTGGCAGCCCAACAAGCACAACAATTCACTGAAGAATCTACTGCTAAACAACAGGTTATCGACGCTCTTACCCTCGAAGCAGAATTTAACCATACAAAAATCGCCGAAATGAACGAATGCCTTGTTGAATGTCAAGCAAAATTAAACGAATACCACTCCAAAGTTGAAGACCTCAAAACCAAATTGTACAAAGCTGTCGACGAAGTGGCCTCAGTTGAAACGAGCAAAGAGCAAATTCAGCTTCAACTCCAAAGCGTGTTGGCAGACAAAGACGAGCTTAACGCTCAAATCCTCTCCTTGCAAACCGAAAAAGCCGAAACACAGAGAATGTACGACGAACGCCTCGAAGAGCTTCAACTCCAATTGGACGCAACAAACAACAAGTATTCCTCGAAAATCTCCAAATTGTCCAAGGAGGTCGATGAGCTGACTGAAAGCTCGAAGGGGATGACTGAAACTATCGTTGAAAAAGACTTAAAGCTAGAAGCGGTGCAAATGGAAATGGAGGAGTTGAAAAAGCTCAGTGGGCGCTTCGCTCATGAAATACCCGCTCTCAGAGAAGAAAAGGGTCGCTTGAGCCAGGAGTACGTGAAAATGAAGGAAATGTATGAGGAAGAATGTCAACGACGGGAAGAGCAGGAAAAAGACAATTTAAAATACATCGGAGAGCTCGTTTCAGATTTGATGCTCGAAAAACAACGTTGCTCTGAAGTAAATCTCAATTTAGAAGAGAAAATCGAGGAAATTGCTCGTTTGGAAGTTGAAATTCGAGACGGGGAGAATAAAAATGACGAACTCTTGGAGCAAGTTGAGAATCTTGAGAGGACCATCGCCACAGGAAACAACGACAAAAGCACATTGGAGTTCAGGATTCTAGAGCTTGAGAAGCTCCTTCAGACGGAAATCGAAGGGAAAGAGGCAGTCGTGAAAGAGAAAGACGACATGTTGGAAATCCTCAAACGTCAATGGGAGGAACATGAACTTCTCGTTAATCAAATTGAGTGCCAACAAGAAGAAATCGTTGAGCTTAAACAAATGAGAGACGAGGCGTTCGAAGAGGAAAAGGCGATTCACCAAGCCGAGCTTCAAAACGAAATTTTTGCTCTTCAACAAAATTTGGAAGACACTCAACAGCACGCAATCAATTTGAAGGCTCGTGAAGATGAGTTGATCTTCAAGTTGAGTTCGACTGAAGCCGAGGTGGTGGCTGCAGAGAGCGCCAAACGGCAATACGAAACCCAATTGAAGGAAGTGGAGGAGAAGATGGCCTCCTTGGAAGCTAAGTGTAGCGTGGTCACTAAAAGGAAAGAAGAGTACAAGCTCTACGCGGCGGAGCTAGAGGCTGAAAAGAACTCTTTGAAAATGAGTGTTGAAGAAAAGGAGAAGATGTTGGAAGATAAAGAAGAGTAAGTCACTATTTTCATGGTTATAATTATTGTATTGCTTCGTGTAAGTGTGCCGTAGCATTAAACGGGCATAGAAGGGATTGAGGAGGCTGACAAACTGGCAAGAAAAGGATCTTTGCTTCTCCTGGCGGGACCTGAGCCCTTTATAGGGATCATCAAGACCGTCTTGATCAAGGAGGTTGATAAGTGGGTGGAGAAGCGCAGGGAATGATGTGCCTGGCCAAAGGCAGTCAAAGCTGTTTATCAGACTCTCCAGGGAAGGAGCAAGAGAGATCCTCAGTCTGGAGAGAGACACTATACTATACTGGAGAGGTCACCAAGGTACCATCTGGCCAAGATTGGTAGGTCAGAGGTACAGAATTACAGATGGCCAGAGAAGGTTACAAGGAAGTACCTCAAGGTTATCTTGCGTTTTGTGTGAGAGTGGTGGTGCTGGTGTATTGAGTTATCCGCATCAGAGATCACCAGCTACAAATGCCGCTCAAATGGTTCTAGCATTCTCAGACATATTGTGATGGTAGTTAAATAAAATACTTATCGAATGAGAATTCAATAACGCTTTTAAGACATATAGGAACTACTCCAGAAATTCCATAATTTCTATTCGTGCCATTTCACTTACTACCATTTCACACAGTTTTTACCTGATAATTCTGAAACAGTGATTATAATCGTTCTCAAAAATATTGTGCTGACAGTCTCATAAATCTGCTCAATTACCACCGTCGCATGAGTAGGAGCCACACTATAAATTCTGGAACTTGAAAAAATGCGATCACATTCTATGTGAAACGTTAACATTCCTTTCTTCTGTGTAGGTCTAAGAAGAGTAAAAAGGTTGTGAATCCGAGTGAAGAGAGTTAAAACGTTGGGGTAGTCGTTGAGCACTTTGTCGGAAGTTTAAGATTTTCTTTAATAGAAGGATCAGTCAAGCATCACAGTTGAATTGGGGGGACACTAAGTGATTCATAAAAAAATTCTTCACGGCAGAGAAGTGGAGGAATATCCGAGCAGTGAGCTCTTCTCAAATTGTTGGAGCAGTTAATTGCATAGTTATTTGCCCGTGTCCTAGAAAGTAAATATTAAGATACGAGTGGGTTCCCTCGGCTAGTCCGTAGAAGGCGGCTTTGAGGCTTTTGGTTTTCAATCTGTTTTTACGATTGATTTCATTTGATTGTTTCGAATGTTTTATTGAACTTATTGCCTTTTTATTAGTTTCTAGAGGCTTCTCAGGAGCGCTTAGAAAATCGAGTCTGGGGGAATTTGATTGAAGGGTAGGGCTTGGGATTGTCTGGAGTCTCACTCACCTCAAACAACTGGGGCGAAAGGTGTCAGTTTACGATTCACATCATTTAAAAAGAAATAGTGGAATTTTCCACCTGTCCAAAAGAAATGAAAACTAAGAGTGACGTCCCCACTCATTCTTGCACAAAGAGCAAGACACCCTTTATGTCCATCTCTGCCATCGCCTCGGTTGTGAGAAACGACCCCCAAGCGCTGTACACAGTACATGCTCTGTATCTCAGAATCTGCAACTTTTGGACAGGTTGGAACCATGGTGGACAGTGCCATGTAAACCGGCCGTACACCATCTGTATACTTTTAGACTGAGGTTTTCATTCAATCATTCCATGGATAGTTTAATAAGTAACCTAGACTGCACTTCTCCTCCCTCTGGCAAGTGGCTCTTGGTGGTCCCTTCAAAAGCTTTGGGCCCAATATACAACATATGTTCGAACTCTTTCCTTTGCCATGGCTAGTTTGGTTGGATATAGACGTCTGAACTTGGATGCTATAACTCGAAAAATTGGATTGAGTTACTTCTTACGTTAATGTTGGGCAGTAGGGCATCTGTCGAGGACGATTTAGGTTGAATTGCACCGAATGGGTTTATGGTTGTGTGTTGAGATACCAGGATCTTTAATTGAGAACAATCCAGCCAGGTTTTTAATAAATTAAAAAGAGTAAATTTTACAATTTCAGGGCGTATACACGCAGCCCACTGCTTGACCTGTAATAAGAACTGAACGAATGTGATTTACTCTGGTTGGAGATGCCAGCAGAGTTATAATCATTATTACATGGAATGCAATACAATTCAAGTCAGTGTTATGACGTGTGAGGAAATGTAACTACATGCTGCAGCCAGGGTGAATGGACGAGATAGTCATAATTCCCCCTGGTCGTTAAGTAAATAAATTAGGTTCGCTTCGAGCGTTTAATATGTTTCAATTAACTTTCACAGGCTCTCCGCTCGAATCGCCAGCTTGGAATCCCGACTCGCTGAAGTCCAAAGTAAATACTCCGACGCTGAACGGGAAATTGTCGAATTGAGAGCCAAAAACGCCGCCTTGGAAAGTATCATTCAACCCTTCAGAGAGCAGTTGCTTCGTTTTGAAAAGGAGAAGAACGATCTGCTCTTTAAATCGGAGAGCACCGAAAAGGAAATGAAGGATCTCGCCATAGAACACGCCAAGCTTCTGAGTCACCACAACCATAGACAAAAAATTCACAGGGTCATTCAACTGACTGAAACTATCCACGATTTGAAAAAGGTGAGCCTTAAATGTTGTTTTCTTTATTCTTCACTACTGCTAGTGGCTGTTATGGAAATCTTGGGAGTCATTTCGAAACGCCTTTCTTTTAGAAAGTGAGATACGTTTGAAGCAATCATGCGCTTAATGGGGTCCAAAGAACAGTTGATGATAGGTGGATACTCAATGGCCTCCTTGAGCGGAGACGAGGTATGCTGTTACATTGAGCGATTTTAGAGCTAACGTCATAAAATTATAGCGGAGGGGGGGGGGGTGTCTCTGCAGGACGCTTGACAGCGCAGAGTGCACATGGTCTGTCCCAAGTGCCCCAGGCGTCAATAATAGAGCTCTGACTGTTCACTAAGTCAGTGGGGTGCTGGGAATCGAGGATAAGTGTATGATCGTAGATGGATTATTCCACACTGAATTATGTCACTAGAGGGGATAGGAGTAGGACGAATACTAGGGTCCAGATCCTCGAGAAAGCGAGAAAAGACAGAAGTTGTGCTGCTCTCGTCATTTTCGTTTTTTTTTTTTTTTGTTATATCATTTGGAACTGTCCGTACAACAAATTTGATCAAAGTCTCAATCAGCAAAATTTTTTACGCCCCCGCCCCCCCCCAAAATTTGATACTTCACGTTTCAAAACATCAGGATTCCAAATCGGCAAATCCGTCCGCCATGTTTGGTGCCTTAATGTGGTCTAAAAAATTCGGTATCTAGTTGTGCTCGCTCGCTCGGCAATCCGATCGGACGAAGGCCATTGTTGTTATGGGCTAAAAATGGTGAAGAAAATTACAAAAACGCAATTTTGGCAGTTTTATCGCAAATACGCCGTGTTTGGTATAGTTTTCAAGGTATTTTTAGATCCTGGATCGAATGGAATGAGTATCAGACGTGTACAAGTGGTTCATAATCCTGACGTATGTCGGTTTATTGGATCGGAGCTCCTCACAAGCGCAGTAATTTTTGCCTGAGTGAGCAGCCTTTCAACATCTACACAAAAAAAACCTCAGAACACAACTGCCTATAGTGAAATTACAGTAATTATAGTGAACCAAAATCTATTAATTGAAAGAACTCGCGAGACAATAACTATAGCGAAAGTAAGTTTCACCGTTTGTACTCCCTTCCTCTCAAAACCACCTGTCAACTCGACGCGTCACATCGTGCCAATTGCCTGAATTTTTTAGTTTTCGTCGTCCTGCTGTAGTCAGGTGATGTTTCGTGTGGTTTACTGCTATTTTAAGATGCTGAATCGAATGGAATGGGTCTTGGAGGTGTGAGACTAGGCCAAGCTGTTCATGAGAATAATAAACCGTTGAGTAATAATTTGCAGGGTTTTGAGAAAAAATATATTCGTTGGTTTGATTACTGTGATAGCTATAGTTATTTTTTAGGTTGATTTTGCTTATACTTATTTTGGCCAACGTCGTCGATGATTCATTTATCAGAGTTACTTAAACGTTTTTGGCCCTATTTTGTACACCTTGGGTTGCTCTTCTGGCGTTCACTGTACTACGACGACGTCTTCCAGACATGATTATTATTTCTGTAAAACATTTAATACTCAGAAATACGACTTAAGTACGCCTGAATAAATTTCAGTAATTATTAGTAAGTGCTGCGGGCAAAAATATTTCACCTACTATTCTTTCGACTAAAAACAAAAGGTAATCAATAATTATATTACCAACAACAAAAAATTCCTATTCTATTCAGTTATTTTGTTAACTTGACTGCAATTTTCGACAATTAACCGATGGTTGCTAATCATAAAGTGCTATAGGGCGAAACGCGGCCTTTGATGCACAATTTACCGGTACCACCGCACCACTATGTGCATTTTATATCTGTAATATCTTTGGAAATATTCATTTAAATTACACGCTGTATAGGGCCATATTGATCTATATTAATCTGCATTGCTTCAAGTCACTTCGGAAATACACCATTTTTCCCCGTAAAATGTAAATGATAAAAAATGGTTATTGCTGGGTTGTGTTGGTTTTTTTAAGGTTTACAATTCTGTAGTACATTATATTGATTATCTCGTAAGGTTCAGTCAGCGTTTGCTGTGTAAGCGCCAGAAAATGTGTTTATTTACGACATCGCGTTAGAAACCTCTAAATTTATCACTGTTTCTCTACAATATTATGCGTGTATTATACATATAAACCTTCCTCTGAATCACTGTATCTGTTTTTAAAAAACCGCGTAGTTTTAACGATTTAAGCGTACATAGGGACAGACATTGACAGTGACTTAGTTTTATACCATGTAGTGATGTGACATGAACGTTTAGCGAGAAATATAGTTCAATTGACGAGCGCAGGAGGCCATCGGAGACGCTTCAAACGGCGGAAAGAGTCGAAATAAACTAAAGAAGACGGCGCTTTATTTCAAAAAACTGAGGAAACTCGTGAAATCGCTGTTGTCGTCTGCCTTCTCGTTGATCGGGGTATTTATGACGTCATCTGTTGTAGTCAATTGTGGGATTAAGTAGTTAGTGGGTTAGTCGGGTCATGTAGCCGCCTGCATGTCGCAAAATTTGTGCTTAGAGACAAACAAATTCGACTCTTACTTTCATTTAACTATTTGTAGCTTGACAAATGGTTGTGTGGTAACAATCCAAACTCAGAGTCCGTACCGCTTAAGCAGCCACTCTCCCAGTACGATATAAAAGAGAAGAGTTGAACTACGAGCGAAGAACTCGTAGAATGTCAGGTTCACGTCACAGTCAACATAATGTGATTGCAATAACAGAAATGAGATCAGGCGAGACATTTCAAGTGAGGTTGAGAAAAGAGGCCGAGAGGGATAGAGTGTGGTGAAGAGAGATGGGTGTTGGGTAAAAGGGCTGCTCCAGAAATAGTTCGGTTTGAATGGAACTGTGTGTCGGCTTTCTCGGCGATCTAAAGCGTTGCTGAGTAACTCCAAGTACGAGAAAAATTATGTTAGTTGTCCAGAAAATATTTTTACTCTCCTTGGGTATAGGAAGATAATAACTATAGTTGTCATAGTGATCAAAACACCAAATTATTTCTTTCTCGAAAACAGCTCTAATGATTTGAAATGTCGAGAGCAGCGCAATAAATGATCACAAACTTAGAATAAAGTCCATTTTAGCGCAGTTCTTTCCTCGTGAATCCCCCTCATGATCACATTCTCAGAAAAGGTAGGGGCTAGTCCAGTAAACCACCGATACGTTGAATAATAATAATAATAATGGTACTTATAGCTGTATGCAAGGCTGTGTGCCAGACCTCACATCCTTCAGACGTATGATGTTCCCTTACAGGCTTGTGGGCTTTGTGCGTTGATACTTGTGTCTCTCATTTCCTCCTCTATCTAGGAGTTTACTCCAAGACTGACGACACAGCATTTAGCTTGATGATTTGATGTTTATTATATTTCGTTCGATTACATAACATTATACGCTTTAAACTGCTAGCTAGAACCATTTAGTCTCATTCCACTTGAGACCACTCCAAAAATGAAAAAGAAATGTCATATGGACTTGTGGGGGGCTCATGGAGCTTATCTCTACAACCACAACCTTATAAATATGTGAGAATATTATATCGAATAGTAAAATAATGTCGATAATGCAGCGAAGAACTGACAATACTCGATATCACACTGACAAAGCTCTGTGTCAGGGTCCCCTTTTCAAGGGTGTGTGGGCTTAAAAAGGGCTGACGAAAGTTTTTTTGGTCCTGTCGCTGCCGGTTGGGAAATTGTGAGGCGAGGAACGGGTTTCTCGGGCGTCATTGCGTAAGTTGAAGGGCTCGGTTGAGCAGTAGCTCCTCACGGCGAGGGAATCGGTTGAGTCGTCGCTCCTTCTTCTTCAGATGTGAGAGGGCGGACTCGTCGTCTCCACTGGCTCTGCTGATGGTGATGGCTTGTTGTCAGATGAAGGGATGAATGAAAGAAAGAAAGAATGCTGTTTGTCCTTGCAGGCAGTCCCTTATATACGTTCTCTTGGAGGGAGTCGTCCTCTCTCATTGGCCACATGCTACCCCCTCCAGGAGTAGTCGGTGGCTCGCGGCTAGCGCCCTCTGTCGGGATGACTTTGCGGTGAGGCGACTTTTGTAGGTAAAGGGTGGCCAGCCGCCACACTCTGTATTAATCAAGTAGTTTAATTCTGCAAATATAAAACAAACCGTATAGCTTTAAAATAAGCATTATTCTTGGCGCGCCCAGTTCTAAATTAAGGCAACTGAGTATTTGACGTTACTGCTGTGCGTGTATGCTTACTATGCTCCTACACTCCGGAAGGAACGAAAGCAATCGCTTAACGTTGAGTACATTAAGTTCGTGATGAAGCAGGATAGTGAGATATCGAGAACTTCTAAAGGCACTTTTTAAAATAATATTTTGTGCGACCAGCAAAGATCGAAGCAATGATTTACTAACACTACCCCGTACAAGCGATACGATTAATAACGCTCATAAGAAGTTAAGAGGCAACCCCAGAATCTGAACTGCGGCCTTTTCACTTACTACCCATCTCTCGCTGTCTAACACAATCTGTCTTTAAAAAACCCTGCAAATTATTACACAACGGTTTATTATTCGGATAAACAGCTTGACCTAGCATTGATGCTCCGAAACCCATCCCGTTCGATTCAGCATCGATAAGTATCAAAATGAAACCCAAAAAAAGGTCGAAAAGAACTGAATCGTAATATTAAAAACACGAAAGTATCTAGAAAAAACTGAATTTTAATATGAAAACATGCACGTTAAATATTAATATCAAAATGCAACCAAAAAAACCAAAATGAGAATGAAACGAAAGAATCTAAAAAAATTGAATCGTATTAAAACCAAAAAAATGAAACGAACGAACTATTAAATAAATAAACCAAAAATAAACGAATATTGAAAAGTTCAATCGAAGATAACAGATATTTTTCTAACGGAAATAGTTGAGACGGAGCAAAACAGTCATTCGTGGAGGTGAAGACGAGAACAAGGCTATCAGACGATAAAGAGACAAATCGTAGTGCCAAAGGTTATATACGAAACACGAGCGCTTCCTAGAGGAATGAAAAAAAAAAAAAAAAAGAGTCCAACCCGTTGCGAGTCGAGCGGGCGACGATTGAGTTTGATGTGACGGGTGGGAGGGAGTACTAACGATGAAACGTTGACTTCCGCTGTAGTTCCCGCGTTGTACTGCGTTTCGTTAATTTTGTTAACCATTTGTTGCCCATAACAACCATGGGCTTCGTCCAATCAGATTGCCGAGATGGCGGGCACAACTAGATACCAAATGGGATTTTTGTGCGAAAGAACGAATTTTTTAGACCACGTTAAAGGCACAAAACGGCCCGGACGGGGGACGGACATTGCAAATTTGGAATCTCCAAGTCTTGAAACGTAAAGTATCAAATTTTGAGGGGGGGGGGGGTGTAAAAAAATGTTCATGGCCGAAAAAATAGGGTTATTATTCAGAATGAATAATAACCCAAAAATCTGTGTTGAGAGTCTCATAAAATTCTATTCACGGATTGCTCAATAACGGCCGTGGAATGAGCAGAAGCAGCTCAATAAATTCCGGACATTTTAAGCGCTACCATATTCCACTTATAACGGGAAGTTGTTTTATCGAGTTCAAATGAACCGAGTGGAAATATTGGATTGAAAAAAATGAAAATTCGTGGGGCTGAGGAAAGTTGTGTGATACGTCGTACCAAATTTTCTTTTAACGGTGCGATGTTACGTTTCGTGGTCCTTAAGAACGGGACGGCGGGAGTCACGCGTTACATAGCGTCATTGCGGGTTTGACTGTTCGAGATCTAAAAGGCGCATCTCGACCAATTTCGGTGTACAACTCGATATTCTGCGTTATTAATTTTCCAGAAAATGTTGCAGGAGAATTTCACGTCATTCCTTAATGAATTCTGGATGTTAACAAGTTTGTTTTCTTAAACATGCCTTTAAATGTAGCATTTTGTTTTGTACGATATGGGATGGGAAAATAAGATACACGTTCCGATTTTAGCGCAGTTTGTGGTTTATTTCCTTCTAAACTCCGCTCAAAAGTTGCAAGGGTCTTCAGAAAAGTTGACGTGGTAGGCCAATCAAGCACCTATACAATGAACGTTAGATAACGCTAATAACATATATATAGAAGCTACTCCAGAAATTCCCGAATTGCAACCCTTACTACCATTTTGGTTTGGTTTGGTCTACCATTATTCATTCTGAATAGTACACTTACGTTTTCGGTTAGGGAGCATTTTGCAGCCCCTCAAACTTTGATTCTTTATGTTTCAAGATATTGGGATTCCAAATCTCCAATGTCCGTCGTGGTCTTAAAAAAGTCCGTACTTTCGGACACAATTCTATTGTAGGTACTCGATTGGAGGAAGCCCATGGTTGTTATGGGCAAAAAATTGGTTAAAAATTGACAAAAATGGTATTTCGGCAATGTTAACGCCAATATGCCGTGTTCGGTATCGTTTTCTAGGTATTTTTAGATGCTGGGTTGGATGAAACAATTGTCAGAGATGTGCGACTGTGTCTAGACGGAAAATGGTGAAATCACAGTAATTATAGTGATCCAAAGTCTGCTAATTGAAACAACTTCTGAACCGCTCTACTCGCAACGTCGTGCCAATTGCCTGAAATTTTTCACTTTTGTCGTGTCGTAGTGCTTAGGTACTTTTCGATGCTGAATTGAATGGGTTTCGGAGGTATGAGACTAGGCAAGCTTTTTTAAAATTGTATTTATTTGAGTCGTGGGTTCGCTGAAATCGTGCCGGTGGGGGGGTCACCCGATCACGTCTCTGTCTTTCTACTGACTAGACGCACTCGATCATCTTTCATCGTTTTTCGTTTTTTTTTTGCAGGAAAACGAAAAACTCCTTAAAGAAAACACGAAACTCAAAGCGACAATTAACAGCAAGGAAGTGGTCGCCAAAAGGTGCGTATCTCCCAATCAGGTGGGGAAAGAGAATTCGGCGCCGGAGCCGTGCAAAAAAGGAGTCCACTCGAGCAAAACCAACTCCCAACCAGCGAGCCCTTTGAAGACCCGCAACGCTCAATGAACGCGTTCGCCGTCCGCAGTTTTTTAAAAATTTATTGACACGCTCTCATTTCGCAACTTCCAACTTAACGTTTTCATCGAAAAGTTCGAGGCTTCGTGTTTTGTTTTGCGAACATTCCTCGTCCCCCCGCCAGTTGACCTGAGTCTAGTGAAACGGAACCTGAAGTTTGTTGGTGAAACTTGAAGAAATGACTCTTTTGGAGACGTTGGGGTGTCGTACTATTAGTCGTATTTATGGGAGGGTGATGTGCCAGATGTCTTCGTCACGCACCTCCGCATATAATTTGTTGAATCGTCTCAAAAAGACTTATTTAAATTATTTATGCCTCTTCAATAAAGCATTCAACGAGTTGCATTTTATTTTACTGGCGACATTGTTTTTTTTTCTTGACCTTCGCCACGATGTCGTCACCACACCGTTCATCATTGAGTTCACGGTAGCATCCCGTTCGCTCAATAAATAATTGTAAATCTAAGAGGCTGAGGAATGTCGTGTGAAGCGTCACACCATATATTTCGGAAGAGTCAGAATCACATCTGATAAAAATAGTCATTATGCTACATAAGCAGGGGTTGCCCGGTCTAAGACATTCAAAACTCTTCATCCGGCTCTCCAGAGAGAGGTCCAAGGAGGTGCTTGCACTGGGGAGGAAGGATATGAGGATCATACGTGGCCTGTTCACAGGTCACTGTCTGCTGAGGTACACCTTGCATTGGCAAGTGCGAGGTAGGGCTAGAGACGGCAGAGCATCTGCTGTGTGCATGCAATGGACTTGCGGCATCACACCATAATGTTTTTGGGAGCCCTTTCTTCAGCCAGAACAGGTGGCAAATGCAGAACTTGCGGATATCCTCCGCTTTGTGCGGTGGTGCAGGAGGGCCATGATCTGAGGATCTCGGACGCTCTTACAATATGAGTTTGTGGCTGCAGTGAGGGTATTGTCTGCATCCACCATTTCAAGAAGAAAAAAAACGACATTCGGAGAAAAAAAGAAAACTAACATACCTTACTAGTAAACACCTATTGGACTAGTGTAGAAGGTTTTAACAACGGTTTGAGTAAAAAGGAACATAGTGAGAGATCAGAAACAACTTATAGTAGGTCAAAACATGGAATTATTCTTATTTTCTAGAAAGAGATGGAAGAAACAACTTAGGTGTACACGAAAGTTAAGTCTAATTGTTTATTAGGTTTGAATAACCAAGAATCTTGGTTCTGTCAAAATTGACAGTAGAAGAAAAGAAATGATAAATATAAGCGAATCCCCAACAGCGTGCAATAAAAGGACTGACACTGCCATTATCGGCCAAATTTATTCAAACCTAATAAACAATTAGACTTAACTTTCGTGTACGCCTAAGTTGTTTCTCCCACGCGATCTATACAAAGTTAGATAAACTAAAGTAGTTTTTACGTTTGCCGCTAGAGTCGCAACGAAAAGTTGAGTCGCGCTCGAATTTGAGCAAGCAGAACTTGGAAATTGCCGATTCGGACAAACCCTCGCCATCAATTGGATGTTGAGCGAACTAAAGTAGTTGCTAGCTCCTTACTGTTTATGATCTCCTGTTCAAATATCTTTTGAGAAGTGACACTTCAGGCCAGTTGACCGTTCCTATTCAAGTTGACAGAGTTGTTCGCACGAGTCAATTCGCGCTCTATCGTACATTGAGGTAACTAAATTAGTTTAAACGCTTACCGCTAGAATGCAGGAGTGTGACGAAACCTTCCAGTCACGATATCTTCGAAAATCACTCAACTTGCCTCAGTTACATTCAGCGCTTTAGGAAGCTCTAGCGACTAATCTAACAAGCTTCCCACTCCGTTTATGTAAATTTGGTAGGTCCCACCTCCCCACATAACTTTCCTTAGCTCTAAGCTCATTCACTTGTGTCATGGCTCAATTAATCTTTTACTTCGCTCACTCAACTCGGTACAACGTCACTTCACGGCGACAGAAAGCGGTAGCGCTTACAGTTTCGGAATTTATTGTGCTGCTACTACTCACGCCCTGACCATTATTGAGAAATCCGAGAATTACTGTAATGTTTAGAAATGGTAGTAAGTGAAACGGCGGTGGTTGAAATTTCGACATTTCTGGAGTAGTCCCGGTATATTTTATTAGCATCATTAAAAACTCATCGTATAGGTAGGCATTTGGTTGGAGTACCGTCGGAATTTTTCTGAATAACATAGTAACATTTGAGCGGAGTTTACAAGAAAAAAAAACTACGCAAAACTCGACTTTCGTCGAAATGTTCGGTAATTTATTGTGCTGCTCTCGTCATTTATTCACGGATGGGAATTTTACGGTATTGTCATCTCATCAGGAACTGTCTACGTAACACATTTGATCAAAATCGTCACTGCCGTTTTCGAGGAAAAAAAAATGGTATTTTGATCACTATAATAATCGTAGTTATTTTTTGGGCGAATTACCATTATTTTGGCGTTCTGTGGTAACCCGCAGGCTTTTTCTCGAAAGATCGTACACCGACCATTTTCCCAAATAGTGTTTTGGAGTCAGTAGGGTCTGAAAAGTAAAGCTCTGAAGAGAACTCAACATTGTTCAGTCGCTTTCATAACTTTCCTTTCTACTTCGTAGAGCCAAGGAAATTAAAAAATTAACTACCATGTCTCGAAGTTTTTAAAACAGTAAAATCACGATAATAACCTCTCGAATGGCTGATTACTCAATAATGGTCGCGAGCAACTCAATAAATTTTGGAGCCTTAAGCGCCACCTAGGACTGAGGAAAGTTGTGTGATTTCAAGATACGGATCTGCTCCCGAATTATACTCGTAGTTGCGAAATGTGACAATTACTTCGGTTCTTCAACAAACGATAATTATAGTCGATATTGGAAGTTGTCAGGTCGAGAACGCCAACTCGATTTTCAGCCACCGGGACGGAGATTGGAACAGGAGATCATAAGCGAGAAGGAGCTCGATCTTAGTTTCCTAATGTTGGGTTCTGAGTTGAAACCCCCGCATTGTTATAGTATACCTTTTTTGAATTTACAGCGTAAATTGTTTTACACAATGGTTCTGAAACCGTGTTGAGGAACATCGTACGAGTTGATGCGAGGCAATCACACGCAATCTTTCGTCATTGACGTCCTCGACATTATCCCACTAACTACTTCGAGCATTATCACCAAATACTATCTGCCCAAGGAAATCTAGTACAGCAAGACAATGTGTACCACTAAACGTACATTGATCACCTTACAAGTAACTCCAACAAATCAAACTACTGACACACACAAACCACCCGCCAAAATTAGATTCTTTGGATTCAATAGGTCTCAAGACGTATCCATCTGGAGAAAATGTATGATTTCGCTCAATTGTAATACATTCCTTATCCTTTGGGTAGTGGAATGAATAAAACAAGCGGTGCGTAGCAACACACAACTTTCCGCCACCCCCGTAAGCTCGAACACCAGCTACATATGCGGATGCTCTTCATATCAACGCATTTCTACAGAAACATTTATGGAAGACAAAATGTAGGAACTAATTAGCTGCGAGTACTCCATAAGTTTGATCGAAATCGTTAGAGCCGTTTTTGAGAAAATTGGAATACCGATAAATTAAATTGGCTTATATCTCCGTTCCGTTCAACATATACAAACAGAAATAATTATAGAGATCGAAATGTGGGTATGGGTGACTAAAAGACACTCCATTAGGATTTATCACATCTGGTGAAGCAGTTACCCCAGAATTTACGGAAACGTTATTTTCGACACATTTTGATTTTGATCTCTGTTCAATGGACGGTTAGAGGAACATTTATTGAGAACAATATGTAGGTATTAACTATTCGAAAACATCCTGAAGGTTTGGTGAAAATCGTTGAAGCCATTTTACCAAAAAGCGTAAAAAACCTATTTTTGCTTCATAGTCCTATATCTCCGTTCACCGTATTTTCATGGAAATATGTATAGAAAAAGTTTTTTATTCACTAGTAGAGGATAATTTGAAAGTTTAATCAAAATCGTTAGAGCCGTTTTCGAGAAAAAAACGAAAAACCCTAGTTTTTGGTACATTTTCGTCCCCCCCCCCCTTTTCATTGGCCGGAATCGCCCATAACCTTATTTTGGTGTCTACAAAAAATAACGAACAAAACAAAATAACCAACTAAATCGGATCAGCCGTTCTCCCGCAAATCGAACTACTGTATCTGGTGTTCGAACTTGCAGGGGTGGTGGAAAGTTGTGTGTTGCTACGCACTGCTCGTTACGCTGTACATACACCGGCTACAGCAATATAAATTCGGAAATAAAACTATAACTGCCCGTTTTTCATAGAAATTAGTAAAACAAGACATTTATTTACACTAACTCACCATGTCATAACACTTAGTTCATTAACATTAGATTTACAGTTCAGATATCTATGGAGTTTATGAAAACCACCACGTTTTCCCTGTTCTTCTGGACCAAATCCTCTCAAGTTGTAGGCCATGCACCATTCTGCAGATCACACCTTCCTTTGAGTCTTGCACGCTGCTGCTCTATGTAGTTAAACCTTAAAACGATATGCTGCAAGTGTTGAAACATAGTGTTTTTCCCAATTGGGTTTAATCGTAGGTATTAAGCCAGCCCAGCAATGATATTACTCTGTTCAGTGGTTCTTCACAGGGCCATTAGTAACCAGGGTCTTTTAGCCATCAGGTGGCCCCATGTCCAAGATCCCCCTATTGAAAATTCGCAGGAGTTGTCCTGAATCGTAGCAAACGTGTTCAAATACGACTCGTTTCAACCGTGATAGTGATTATTAGTCAGGTCAGCACCATGGAGAAAGATCGTTTAAAGTGGGCTCCACTCACAGGAACAGAGGGCTGTTCCCATTGAGGTGGGTGTGGTGTTGTAGTACACTGTAGGTTCCGTAATGGGGACTAAGGCCAGACTGGGCATTGCAAAAACCAATTTCAGCCTTGCGACGGTATCTAGAAGAAATTGTAGCCTAAGAGATGCTGGCGAAAGGACTCAAGGGTAAGGGAATCTATACGTTTTCAGGCAACCAGAATATATTCTTGAAGACCTTCAGGTCCAGGCTGGCATGGGAGTGTCTTCAGCCGCTCAAACGACACGGTACTCATAGAAGGCTTTCCCTTAAATGAGTGCTGGCTCATAGAGGGCACAATGGCAATGAAAAAGCAGACTGCCTGATGGGAGACGGAGGAAAAACACGTCCATTGGCATGGCCAGCCACATCTTAGACGTTCTTTCTGTTCATGGGCGAAACCAATGCTTACGCTCACTAGATGGGTACTAAGAGCACTGCCCACTTAAAGACCACCTCAATCAGAAGAGAAAATCAAAGGCAGTTAAATGCAGATTGTGGAGCGAGGAGGGTGAAACGGCAGAGCACATCTACACGGCAGAGCACGGCTAGTGCCCTATCTTAGCAACCAGTCGCTTCAAGCACGTGTCTGCAAGAAAAGACATACTCAGCTTCTTAAAGGAGGCTGGTTTGTACAATAGGCCCACGTGTGGCCGTAGTCACCAAGGCCCAATCTCGTGGGCCCTCAGGTAAAAAAAAGAAGTTATTTTTATCCAGATTTTGTTCACTTTTATTGTGGCGTCCCATGAAGGTCCACAAACTAAATATCAACAGTGGACTAATATCTCAAACGATGTTTTTAGGACTTGAGAGCCTTTGAAACGTGAAGGTCTGAAGAAAATAGTAACAAAAATATCTGCCAATTACACACTGCCTATTTCGTAGGTTTAAGGAAAGCAGAAACAACGCTTACCTCGCCCCAGCGGCATTGTGAGGAAGAAATTAATGAGTAATGAGACTATTAATGAGTACCTGGCTATATTTGGGAACCCCAAAATCTTAATAGAGCTCAAAGTGATCACTGCAACGACAGTTCCCAGGTACAAGTTCGACAGGAAATACCAAGTACAACCAGAAGGAAGCCTATGGAACAACTGAAGTCATCGGTTCCAGACCCCGAATGGTATTAACATCTATGCAAATGGCTTTAAAATCTTGGAGGCTTCGGGATATGGATAAGTGGTACTTAGAATGCTGCGGGTGTCGCTTCTACGGGGTTTCAAGCAGAGCTCTACGCTTATTATGAAGTAAGGACAAGGATATAGCAATAAAACTATCAGCATAATGATTTATAGTCAAGCACAAGAGGACCACATGCTGGAAGAATTCATCAGAGGGAGTGAAACCTTCCAAATGCTCTATCTCACGACCAACACACGAGATTATACTGATGAGGGAAAGGGAGGACTTGGTCAGACAGTGGGAATAATCACGGAACACTGCATAGTGAACACGAGATCAGTAAAAACGACTCTCCCCTTGGTGCAGGTGGTGTGGTATAGATAAGGAGACTCCCTGCCATGTCCTGGCATACCAGCAATTCTCAGAAACCTACCCATCGACCTTTAAGAATGACCCTTCAGGACTTAAGGCTGCTGTGCTTATCCCAAATAAGGGACAGCCAAGAGTTTGAAAACAAAGGGGCAAAGGCTGTTCACAAGACCAGTGTACGCTCTGCTGCAGCTGTTGCTCCCTAAATCGACAAATTGGGGAAAATACACAAATAAACACTTCACAAATAAAATACTATATTTTTCTTTCGATTCCAGTTCACACTGTCAGCTCTATAATACTAATATCATTATAATTATTATTATCCAATCAAGTTATTATTCCAAATACAGTCAAGTCCCGCTAATCCAAACATCCGTTTAATCCAAACGTAATTTTAAAAACTCAACGTTTTCAAGCATTTGAGGCGTGAGAAGTTCAAACGAGAGTTGTCTCTCCACGATATTGAACTGAAAGGCGTTCGCTTCCTTTTGTATAAACTCCCCTTTAAAGGGCGAATTACAATCTGAGCTAACGGAATGTTCAACAATCCAAATACTACAAGCACCTCCAGTCGACTGAACTCGAAATATTTTGTAGGAAGTGTTACGAATTTAATAACTTGTTAATAAAATTATAAACGTCAATTTCGTAAGTAATTAAATGTACGTTATAGTTATCAATGTAAATTACTTATAACTACTAATGTGCTTTTGCTACGGTATTTAGAATTTCCGTGAACTTCCTTTCGTTCTCCTGCTAATATGTATTCCTCAAGTGATACTCAACGTGTTCCATTTATACCCCCCGCGCACACGGTGTCAGAAGTGTTCTTGTCGTTATGTTTAGCGGTCATTTTCAAGCCTGTCATCGCTTGACGAATAGCGATAGGGCTATTTCTCGTGATTAGGGAACCGACGACATTTTGAATCCCACAGGCACGTCACCTGATCAAGCAAGTCCAGCAACTTCGTCAACCAGTCATTAGGTTAAAAATTAATCTCCCTCCTAACATCAGTCATATGGAAATAGACGGTCAATCATCAACTAGTTTGTATGTCAGATGGGTCAACTGGATTAAACAGTTTAAGCAGTATTTGGTGGCGGCAGATGTCGATGAGGAATCCGACAAAAGAAAAGTCGCTCTTTAGCTGTCACTCATTGGAACACAAGGGATGGTCGTGTTTCAGTCACTCGGAAACGATCGTATATGAAGAACTGGTCCAGAACTACTCCAAAAAAAAAGAATGTTCAAGAAACACGTCGCGACACGCTAGGTTTGAGAACCCTCAAAATAATTCGTCCCGTCATCGTCAACGTTCAGTATCTCAGTCAAGATCGATTGGGTTCGATTCGCAACGTGATGTTCCTGCCAGCAGTCGCCAGCAAAATCCGTGTAGCAGTTGTGGTTAAATCCACCGGTTTAGGTGTCCCGATTGTGAATCCGATCGTAATTATTTTGTTCATCAAATTACCGCTGATCATCACGATGATGACGAGTCTTGGAATATAAAAATGTCTATTAATTGTCATGATGTTCGGGCTCAGGTACCTACCCGCTTATAGCCTTTAGGAATGACACTACAGGACTTTAGGCTGCTGTGGGGAATTGAATTTAGATCAGTAGGAAACTAACCGCGTGTGGTGGTACTGGCTTACATAGTTTGCGATGCTACATGCTTCCCTGTCTAATCAAAGGGAAAGTACATCAGTTGGCATTTAACGTCTTTGATAGTGAGGTTCCTACTGTATTAGGACTTCCAACCTGTTAGGAATTGAGTTTGGTAAAAAAGGTCTTTAGCGTGAACTAGTGTTGTACCAGTAGGTACAGTCAACTTATAGTTGAGAACAAGGGCTTATTTGACGGTTTGAGCTGCTTGCCTACAGTATGTAAACTAACACTAAAGCCTAACGCAGTCCCTCTAATTGATCATCTTAGGCGATAACGATTGAAATTGTATAAACGGGTAGAAGAAGAGTTGAAGAGAATGGAACAAGACGAGGTAATAGAACGGGTCACTGAATCGATTGAGTGGGTCGGGTGCATTAAGGATCTCCATCGATCCTACAAATCTTAACCCCAATCTTCGAAGGTCGCACTACCAATTACCAACTATTGGTGTCATTAGATCACAATTAAATGGGTCTTGCATTTTCTCCTCGTTAGATGAAAATTCAGGGTTTTTGAATGTCCGCATGGACCCTAATAAATCCAACTATTAACCTTCGACGCTCCTTTTCTGTGGCACCGGAAAATTTTCATAGAATTATGACTGAAAATGTTGGCGACTTGGAAGTGATGTGTATTCATCAGGATGATTTGCTGGTGCATGCTCAAACTGTGAAGGACCACGACGCACAATTAATTGCAGTATTAGATAGGGCTCGTCGTCTTAATATTAAATTTAATCCGTCAAAATGTAAATTTGGCCAAACTAGTGTCGATGCCTGTACCAATTGACAAAACAAAAGCGACTTACATCCTACAGGAAGCTTTTTGGACTACCACCCGAATTTTGGTCCCCCACCCCCCTTTCCCGTGGATGGAAATCGCTCATAAACGTACTTTGGCGTCCTTAACAAATCATGAACGAAGCCATTCTCCCGCCATACACACGCACGTAATTTATGCTTTTTAGATTCGTAAACTTCTGCAGAAACTTTTTTTCCACGATCGCAATACTTTTCTTATCCTTCGGGTAGCGGAAAGTAAAAACTGGCCAAAAACGAAATTTTGGCATTTTGATTGCAGTTACGCCGTGTTCATGTCCTAGTCATGTTTCCACGCTGAGCCGAATGGGACTACTGTCGGACTGCGGTTCTAGATGTAAAACAGAGGAATCACAGAAAATATTCTACTACATTTAAGGAACTAGCCGAAAAAAAGGAAACTCAAATACTACTGCCTATTTCCTAGTGTAGCATAGAAAATGTCAATTTTCGTGAATTCCTTTCAACATTCCACCCGCATTGTCGCGTATGAGATGTCGTTCGATGGTCTTGGCATTACCAAATTTATTGGGTTACTGCTACTTGAGTAATCATCAGCAAGACTCTGCTAGTCGGTCAGGTCGTAGAATTAGGGGCCCAGCCAAACACCGACTCTGGGAGGGGAGTGCTGTGGGTACCTACAAACTAACAACTATTTCTATATTTTAATATTAAATTTAATCCGTCCTCGTAAAATGAAATTTCTCGAACATCAAATTATTCAAATTAACTGATGCGGAGCCTACCAAATTCGGCACAACGAAGTTATTATTTGGTTGACATTACTCACACGTTTCCTATAGATATGGTGAGATAGGTTATTCCTTTTTTTTTTTTTTATAACTACCCGAATAAAGAAATAGCAATAGTTGTTCGCAGAGAAGGGAAAAAACATTAGTCACTGGTAACTAACAACTACAACTAATTTAGTTGGTCAACCATAACCTGCAATAACTATAATTGTTAGTTTGTAGGTACTCCCCGATTCAACGATATTTGGCTACCATTTTGTTGTTTGTAGCGTCTGTTTCAATTCAATCAGCTCTTTCAGATGGACTGGAGCTTGGATTACCGGGAACGCTGTATTTGTATATTCTAAATATATTCGTAATATCACCGACGCATTTACACGCTCAGTTCATCCAGGCAAGTTATAACTCTTGTCGCCAACGACACCGAGTTAAATAAAAGGCAAAACCAACAATATGCTCATATAAGCGGCGCCATGAGTAAAGCGATGGGGGGAGGGAGGAGGGGTGTAAATAACAAATGCGTTAACAATTAACTTAGGAAACAATTTGAGCGCGTTAAACAATCAATTCAGGCTCAAGTGGCTACCAAAAAGGTTTCTTTCTAATCTACTTGCTCCTCAACTGAGAACCAAGTTACTTTGGGCGGCAATTCGAAGGTGTGGAGTGGGGGGGAGAAGAGTGGGGCGTCGACGTTGAGTGGCTCAGCTTGCGCTGAAAAAAAATAAAAATCGTTCGGCCTCGTCGGTTCAGGCGAGAAAGCGTCAATAGCGTCTATTATGTGTAATTATTAAAATCCAGGTAGTTAGTTGTACAATGAAAACAAAGAGGATGAGTCAGTTGCAAGGCACTACACAACCAGCAGTCATCGAAGTAGTTAACATCGAAAGTTAGAGCAGATTGTAATTGAAATCATTTTAGTGTTGGCTGTACGGTCAAAATCCCCCGCCTCCTGAAATGAATTTCAAGTTGAGCTGTAGGGAAGACTGTCAATTTTTTCTCAGGCGCACTGAGGGCCAGAGCCCTTCATTTTGGGAATTAAGTGCATTATTTGCTTACTATTTAGTCATTTGAAACCAATGCCATAGCTGCTCCAGCAATCAAACTCCCCTATAGCATCAAGACACTTCCAAGTCCTCACCCACTGGCTGAGCAGGCTGACTTAAATTAGTTGGAGTTGATCATCAATCGTTTCTGAAGCACGACAAAGGAGTTATCTAGCGTCCTGAGAATCATCGTCAGCTAGCAGACACTACATTCCTTTCATTTCAATGGCAAGTTTTCTGTGTGGCCTTTACCCTCCCGGTTGGAGCAACATGTCGCTAAATATCACCTGGTTTTCTATTCTCCAACATCAACCCTTTCATGAAAGACCCTTTCTGAATACTCTCCTTTACGTTCAAGGGCTCTTCAAATATCGCAAGTTAGAGTGGAGCTAACAATGTCAGGATAAACATGTTCGTGAAGGAGCTTTGATAACAAACCCCCCCCCCTTTGCCCTATGTTGAAGATAGACATTATTGCTGAACTACCTTAGATCTGTCATTGCCTTTGATCACAGACAAATCTTTGAATCAGTGGCAATTGCAAACACAGGACGAGACATTTTCCCAATTTGTATTTCGCCTTCAATGAACAGCGCTGTTATCGACTTCCTTATTACCTGGTTTCGAAGTTCAACCAGGAAAGTTTGCTATGCAACTTGAAATCCGCGCGTTCACTTCACAAAAGGCACCAATTCAAACTCCATTCCAGGTGAGTCTGAACCATCCACTCGAACTTCTGCTACAGCCTCCCTACAAACCATTTGTCAAGTTCAAACTACCCAATAAAAATGTTATCATTTTCGTTTCTCTGAGTAAGTCAATCACCTATTGGTATTTTCCTTACTGTCACACCTATACACTCTACGTTTTTTAATTTCTGTGCGCCCTTTGCGAAATTTGCATGAGAAATTGATAAGCATCCAGAGTAAGGTGCTGCGTTGACTTTGACTGCCCAAGTTCAAGTGGATCCATTTCATATATACATTGTCTACACGTACTTATTGCATTTCACGTGGGTACTTAATTTGTGCGTTATACACACTCAATAAATAAATACTTTCACTACTCGAAGAGCTTCAGAAAAAATTCTGGTTGTGCGATACCTGGCCACTGCGAAGGTTGGAAATTACATCAACTCAACTCTTTCACCGTCCACCACCAATACAACCCCCCCCCCCTCACAAATCCCACTGCCTACTCTTCTTATCCCCCTCCGCACAACGACAAACCTCAAAGTAACTTATTTACAACGAAATCATGAGATTATATCAAATCACAAAAGGAATGTAACACAACATCACTTGGTCTGATAACAAAATACAATCGTCAAACGTACGAAAAACAAAAAGGCCACAAAAACCAGAGAACAGTTGACACCACATTTTAACAGGAACAATAGCGAATTTTTCGAAAATAAATACAATTTAATGGCGCCATTCGGTTGTAAAAAATAAGTGAATTTCATTGGCTTTAAAAAAATATTCACATTTTTGTTCACTCGACTATGTTTTGTAATGAATTTAAATTTTGTTGTATCAATCGAAAAAATGCGAAATTTTCATTATGTACAGCAACACGGTAACTCAAAATCACCTAATTTGTTTAAAACGCTTAAATAATGACCGAAATAGGATCAGAAAAGTCAGTCAAGTTCTTAAATTAATTTTATGTTAAGGTCTACGAGGAGGTTTTTTGTGCGGGACGTGGCCCATGTAGGTTAACTAATAGTTTAGCACTAACTGACGATAATTTTGTGTGAAATGAGGAGAGTGCATGTATTGGATCAGTATTGATCCAGTCAGTTCTCACAATCTGGGTGAGATGTTTAGGCATGAGGGCCAGCGATGGTTTCAGGAGGAGGAATTGAGCAGGAAGTCAATATCCTATTTTTGTGGTGCAAAACTATCCAGAATCTGAAGGAAGAACCGTAAGGTGCAGTCGGTTCTTCGAAAAGGGGGAAGATTTTCCAGACTGAGGTTTCAAAAGCAGTGGACCGAATCCCCACCGTTTATAAAATGGCGTAAAGTACTCATAGTAGCTAAATGGAGCTACTGACAATAACTCAGCAGCGCATCTCTCAAGTCTTGCTTCAAGCAGCTCTGGGAAGGAAGAGGATGGAAACTCGCTGAAGTGGATATGGAAGCCCATGAAGAGGGTGAGGGGGGGGAGACATAGATAGTCTCATAGAACGCGTTCTATTTTCTTCAAAAGTATTACTCCTCAGCTTAGCACAGCGCATCTGGCTCATATCGATGAGCCATTGCACTTGAACGATTCGCATCACCACTAAAATCTCCCGCCTGAGCTGTTAATTGTTATTTCGCCGACCACATCGTATTTAGCAGGTTTAAAAAAAATATTTAACAGGTACGAATCAGTTGGAAGATACCAAACTCTGAAGAAAGGTCGCTTCTGAACTTCAGTAGTGAAACTGTATGTATGAGAATGCCAGGAAAGACCTCTTGAATGTGTGAACAGAACGGAAGAGAAACTGCTCCCACACTAAGCCATAAGGGCTAACTCGAAGCTAATGACTAACAGTCCTTCTTTTGGCAGGTCACATGGCTACAAGCAACATACCCATCCCCACTCCTCAATTAGTTTTCAGCAGACGACTTTGACGATTTGACTACCTCCATGGCAAATATTCTGCTCCAGCACATCCACGACCTGAAGACAGCTCTTTTGAGGAGGTTGAAAACCTTCCAACTGAGTTAAATCCCACATTAAACCCCAGCTGCTGAAGGGGTGAATTAGTGCCACGAAGAATCAAAACAAGAACCCACCAGCAAGTAGGAGACCAGTAGTTCAAACCCGTCAACTTCTCCAAAAGTGAATTTACACCAAATTTACACAAATGCAAACAAAATGTACAGGAAGCCAGTTGTTAGTTTTTGTGCAGTAGTGCTGTCAGCCTTTAAATTTGAGACTAGGCCAATGTTCGAAAGTAAAAGTACTAAGTACTACAAACGACTAAGTGCAGCGGTTAAACGAAAACATAAAAATCCATGTCCAGCAACTTGAAAAAACTACAGAAAATATTGGACAATAGTTGAGCACCTCAGCTGTATTGCTATCCTGCTCCAAAACGCCATTTGTCCTTCACTGACTGTCATGCCCACGGATAAGTTCTATATACAGAGGAAGTTGCAGGGGCTGAGCGGCTATCTAGCAAGAAACCTGTGTTCGATCTCATAGGGAGTAAAGTGGGCTCTGTAGTTCATTATTACTACAGCAGCGGTTGCTGCTTCATCACTGAGTTGACGTTGATTGGAGCTAATGGGCTGACCCTCGTCCTGCAGAGAACAGAGGCAGTTTTGGGGACGACACAAAGAATCGAGACTCCCCCACTGATCTGTGCAGAAACCAGAGCTACAAACGAGGGGAGGAGTGCGACCTAGGCTTGATAGTGGATACCAACTTGTCGTTGGTTTTCCACATCCAACGAGCTACAGATCGACCTGCCACAACAACAATGGCTCTTTCCCATCTGATGGGCAACATGGGACGGCACAAGGCAGGCGCTTATGAGCATTGTCCACTCCATCCTCTTATAAAGGGTGGGAGTGTGCGCTGACACATTGAGGTGCACTCTCCTCATTGTTTCTAATTTCGCACTGTTCCTCAAGAGGCATCGTTGGTGATAGTGGGTGCCATCCCGATCCACCTCTTGGCAACTGAGCAGAAACAGCTCTCTCCATGAAGGGGGCAACCTGAGTGTGGCTACCAGATTAAAAGTATAAGAGCCCCAGGAAGTGGCAAAACAGCCCAAAAGGGCCAGCTGATTCAAACACTTGGTCCACGGCTCAAGTGATGCCAAATTGAAGTTGATTTCTACATTATCCGATTCCTCAAAGAAGATGGAACATTTAAGGCATACCTGCACCGAATTGGTAAAGTTGACTGCACTACAGGGCAACAGTGGATGATGCTCGCCATGAAATCTTCCCACGTCAAAGGGGGAGGATACAGTTGGCCACCACAGACCAGAAGCGTTCGTCAGTACCACTTTTAACCCTGGAGAAAATTGGATGGCATCGCTCAATTGGCCGGGGCTGCGCTGAACTGGAAAAGGGTGGATCTTGTGGAACAGGATTGAAGAATCATGACTCTGAATAATGACTACCCCTGAACCACCCTAACTGCCTAACTGGGGCACCTCTACACAGACGTAAATTCATGGGATCAGTAGAATGCGACCTTCCCTCCTTCGAACCCCTGCAGTAAAATGGAGATACCTGAGCTTGACTTATGAAATACCTGTGAGAGTTCTATTTTAGAAGTTGTACAGTTCCTCCATGGGACGGAGCTACCACAACCTACAGATCGTTTTGAAGAAAGCAAATATCTCCCTTCGTTACACAGTGAGGGAATGGTAAAATTCAATCGGAACATAGGCTACTCACAACAGTTATCTTCGTACAGGTGGCTCAAAGGGAGGCAGAAGTTATCAGTCAGTAGAAGGACCTCTCTGGCTACACGAATCCAGTGTTAGCACGGTGAAATCCGAATGAGGCTAACTTCGATACAATCGTCTAAACTTGGTCACTAAACGGGGCATTACGTTTTTAGTGAAATCAGCCCACTGGTCGTGGTGTGATGGCTCCACTAAGTCCAGCAATTACGCTCAGTCTTCTGAGGAAGACCGACTCACAAGTGCTGTGTTCCAGGCGACCACTTTAATTTTGTTTAAAACCCTCTCTCGACCTTTAACAACTACCCCCCCCCCCCCTAGAAAGAACGAAATGCGACCACTACACGTGAACAAAACAAAACTAAACGAAACTATCAAATGCCACCTTTTAAACAAATAAAAACACAAGGAAGCGATGAAATAAGCCAAAAAACCGGCTGACGTGAACCGCGAAAATTACAGGCGCTTTGCAAAACTAAAATTTGCGAAAAACTTCTTTTCTGTAAAAAATAGGAGTCAAACTAAACGTGTTTAGTAAAACAACCAAAACATGTGCGCGAAACAAACATATTCTCATCAACAAGTCAACGCCTAAGCTTAAATAAAATGCAGCCAATCAACTGTCTCTAAAATATCATAAGCACAACACAATTTTTTTTTCGTCCCCCTCGACTTTTCTTTTTTTTCGTCAACTTTTACAAAAATTTCTATAGAAAACTTTATATAACTATAAATATATATCTCTTTTTTGTTTCTTTTTTTGAGTATGTGGGAAAATAATGAAAAAGAAAGTTATTCGTTTGACACAGTCGAGTCCGGTAATCTTCATTCAAGTAATGAACACCTGAAAAATTATTGTAAGAAGCGTTAACTTGTTAAGATTAATCGAAGAGAAAAATGTCAACTTGTACAACTAAAAAGTTGATTGATAAACCGTGATTCAATTAGTGGGGAGACATGCGAGAAATGTTGACCTTGGAGGTGGCCATATGTCAGGTTTGCTCTTGGGAAGCATCTTGAAGGGATTTCAGCCGGGTTCATTGGGGGCCTTCAGTATCCGGCTGTAGTACTTGAAATGTTTGCCTATGCGACACAGGAGTCGGAGAGGACGCTACACACGTCATATTCGACTGTCCCTTGCACAACAGTGCAGTTACGTTTCCCCTAACCATCTAGAGGCCAAGAAGACAGCAATACGCCACTTCTATCACCTTTGCCAAGGCATGGGTAAGTAGGCGTCGACTGCTCGTATCATGGGAAGGCTCAAACAGAACGTTAAATACAGGCGCCTCTATTTCCTGGACTTCCTGTCCCCCAAACCTCACACTAACGCAATGAGGAGTGGCGTATATCACAATCACATCGACTTCTAGCCAGCTCGCCCTACAGTTATGAAGGACGAGGCAGTGTCCAGCGTGGTCAATCGCCCATTCATAATTCCCTGAGCCATTTAACCTGAATGACAACAATCTACAAACCTCAAGGAGGAGGGGGGAGGGAGTGCCTATTCTTTCCACACAAGCATTATCTTCCTGTCCAAAAAACCTTATATCCCCTAACCCTACAGTATTACACGACCTTATTCATTGTTTTGCCTCAATAAATGAAGTGAGCTGCCTTCTAAACATTCCCATGCAATCTGTGTGGCACTCGGGTTCCCCTCCGATCTTGTTTAGAATTGGGTTCTGCCAATGTCTTTCCTGGTTTATCCTGCTTACGCCCATTGCCTATTTTTTCCATTACAGAGAACTGCAATAGAAATAGAAGGTGAAGTAATCGCGTTATAAACATTTGGTGGGAGGCACCATGAACGATTTTGAACACTCTAGCAACCAATCTAATCTGTTTTATCATTCAGTTTTCACAAACTTCGTAGAACTCATCTCACACACTAGTAATACTTCGAGTTCGGAATTGATCAATTGGGGGCAACCCCATAGTTACATCAAGACCTACATTTATTGACTGTTGCATTGTTGCACATGTTGCATCGTAAATTATGATTATCAAAGGTTTTTTTTTAAAAGTTCGTGCGTATAGTTCTGGAATTACGAGGAAAACTTGAAAAAAAGTTGGCCGAAGACATGATAGAACTCTGTATGATAGAACTCTGTAGTTCTTCCCAGCTGGGACTGTACTAGGAGCCCCCCCCCCCTTTGTAACGCTTCAGCAAAAGACACTACGGGGGGATTTGAAAGAGCACAATCAAGGCATCACCACGCTCCTGGTTACTTCCCTTCAGGATTCTGTAATCTGGGCCACTCAGTGCCCCTTTTTGAGAATAGAGGGAATTTGCCATCCTCACAACCCACTTCTGCCCATGATGTAGATACCTAGGCCTGCCAACAAGACTCGCTCCTTAACGGGAAACATCCACTGCACTATCTGTGAGCCCCCAACATGAATAGTACGCCTAATCAAATTAATTCCATGAGAAATATTTGAGGCGAGTGCTCTTACCCCCTGGAAAGGATAAAAGGTTGAGCTACATCCAATACAGATTTGACAGACGGGAGAGCTGAGTGAGTTGCCGAATTGACGCCTTTATAATTACAAACACAACTTGCCCAACAACATTTCATGGTGGAGCGTGCCCCAGGATTTAGAGTCACGAGACAAACGCGTTATCTCACCATTCAGCCCTTACACTTATCCTGCTACACTATTTTTAAAACCCCATTTTCGACACTTTTCCCACTCCAAAGTCAACATTTTAAATAAGAATTACAAGGCACAAATAATAGGCAATTTTACTTGACAGCCCGTGCATTTTATTACAATCATACAAAAAACATGCAAATTTACAGATAAATTTATTTACAGTATACGAAAATGAAGAAAATAGCCAATAAATACGCGACAGCGTGATACCAAATTAAGGGTAACGTGAGAAAAAGTGAGCTTGTTTTATGAACAAGTGCAGATCGTAGTCCTAGAAGTGAGTGAAAAAAGCCGACGAAGAAAACAAGATAAAAGGGGAGAGGGGTGTGCAGAGATGTGAGGCATTCTGGCTGGAAGTCCTACCCAATGATCGAAGGGATGTAACCTGGTTCAATCCCCCCAGACAAAAACTACGACACAATAGCAACTCTGGAATGAACAGATGCCTGTTAGCCTCCATTGATCGTAGATTTACAGCCAGCATTTCACAGGTTTGACAGTCCCCAGTTTCCAATGGCGTAAACTGTAATTTTATTTACTTCATAATTTCCCCCTTCGAAACCATTCGTGTCACACAGACTCGGAACGTTCAATTTTTTTTTTGAAACGAGAAATTGGCTGATTCTGAAATATTGCCGAGCTTTCCCCAAAGAGAACAGTGAACTTACCTTAGGGAAAGTCGATTCAAGAAAAAATCTCGATTAAGACTGTTTGAAGAAACCGATTGACATCACAGAAAAAACTGAAAACGTAGATTAAAATAAAAATGTTTTACTAAAGTTGATTAATGAAAAAACGTAGATGAATCTTGATTAGAAAAAACTATTAAAATCAAAGACAAAAACGAAAAAGCCGATTAAAAAAATTTGGTCTCCTCGATTAGCTAATTAACGTCAATTGAAGAGAAAACGTCTGTTAAGGATAATTAAAGAAACCAATTAATATCAAAAAAAGACATTTAAAAATGTTTATTGCTCTTGATTAAAGAACCCTATGAATGTCTGTCAAATAGAGATTTTCTTTGTGTGTCCTTCAATAGCAACATTAATATCACACTCACACGCATAGGGCCGTTTTCACTGTGTTAAGCCTCTTTAACTGGCCCCAACCGCTCCACTACAAACTCTAACCCTGACAAAACGTTAACCACAAATATTGGGCAGTTAGCTTCAGTTAGCTCACATCATTACTTATCCTTTCATGTGTTGTCGATTATTCTCTTTTATTATTATTTTGAATAATAACAGTAAACAAAGATGCTGTCTACACGTGTGACGTTTGCAGTTATTGCAGTTGCATTTTTATCCATTATATTACGGTTATTGTCGTTTCACCCAGTGCCCCAGATGGATACGAGAGAGCTCTGACGACTACAACAAAACCAACTTCTCGATGGGATACCAATCGGCAAAAGAAAGTGTCCTAAACGTACTACAGAAAATAGAAGAGCAATTGACACACCAGGTAGACAAGTAAACCCCCCAAGATATATGAAATGAAATTCCACTGCGAAACAAAAAACGCACAAATTGTAAACTCAATACCCCATATCGCCATGTTAGAAAACCTGCACGCAAAGGGCTCAACTGGATGGATTTAAAAGCAGAGAGATAGAAAATGGATAACATGTGTTGGTGTATTAATAACATTTATTAGACACTACCATTCTCCCTTCCATAGAGCTTGAACATGTAGAAGTCAACCTCACAATTTTGGTTATAACTTTTTCTTCCTCGGCTCTCATTTTGTCATATTGCTTTCGATTTTTCCTTTTCAAACATAGCATTCTCCACTAATTTTGCTTTCTTCCACTTCCAGCTCGAGCATTTGCTTTGCACGTGTCTCATCAGTTTCAGCAGAGGTTAATGCCGCCACTTCAGCTTCTAATAATTATTATAAATTATAATTTGTCCAAAACTGGTGGGCTGATGGCTGACGGAGCATCGACAGGATGTACAGTGACAGGGCTATTTATGTTTGAACAACTGTTTACGGGACAGCATGTTGAAGAGACGTCATATTATCTTACTTTACTGTAACCTCATTAGTCCACTGCCTTCTCGATCAAAAAAGTATAATAAGTTTAACCTTGATTTGTTTGTATAACTTTGATTTGATATATCACGGTTACTGCGGTTTTGGTGAAAATTTAAGCAAATAGTATGATGATGCAACAAATGTGAATGTTGGAATTGTGGGTGATATGATATCAAGATGGCCATGAAGATGGTACAGCCTTCAGCTCTAATTACCCATAAGCCCCTTATTAGAACGTTCTCTACGAAATCAGTGTACGTGCTTCCACATACGTTTCTTTATTGAATTGAGTCAAGGCAATAACATCAACAAGGCATTCTGCCTTCAACTCAAAGGAAGTTTCATTTTTATTTTTGAGCAACTAATTGGGTGAATATCAGTTTCTTATTAGTTAATTTATACGCGTTGGTAATTTCGATTGACACAATCCAGCACTTTTTGAATTAATAAACTGGCATTACTTCCTAAAATGCCTGTTGTTACAATGTTTCATCACAATCAAAAGTGTTGGAGCCTACCACAGAGGACCTATCTATTTACCTTTTTCCTCTTTACCTTATTTTATCCTTTTCAATCAAATAGAAATAATTCTTTAGCAGCCCAATACGTCAGAACACCAGAAACCTGACCCACCTTTAAGAGGAGCAGGTTGTACAAGCACATTTTTGTAAAAATGATAACAAGTCTTCACCTGCCAACTGATGTGCGTTATATCTGATTACGAACTATCTTTTACGTTTCTTCGCGCTTTTAGTATATCATAATAAACACGCTATGAGATAACTAACATCTTTGCAATCTTCCTTTCAAAAATTATTAACGGTGGCTAGTAATTTCTGTAAAATTTAGTGAGACAGGGCTTGTCGGAAAAGTAATAAGTGATGTGAATGTACCTCGAAGCACAGGCTCATCAACTAGATTTGGTGGAAGGCGTATTCAACTAATAAATGAGAAGTTGCTCAGCTGTCAAATCTGGAGATTGAGGACATGCTTTCACCCGACGCGTATTTTTGGGACTGGTGCAGTATTCGTTAAACTCAGGAAGTCAGCAACGGAGACGTTCGCAATGATCGATCAAGCAGGCTCACCCTGAGGATACTTTAGCATGGTGTGTTTCGATGGCACAAGGCTATTTTGGAAAGCTGAGGAGGTGGACAATGAAGTTTGCGCTGGAAGACCTTTAATGATTACAAATATCTAAAATGTGACTCGTAAGCGCGAACTTTTAAATTCAGATAGTCCTTTGGTAGCCCAGATGTTAAATTTACCAATTGAACCAAACTACGGTTCATGGCGCTGTGAGGGAGCGTTGTTACGTGTAGAAGGTGTGTGCTAATGATCCTGAAACTTTTCACGGATGACCAGAAGTTGTGGCAAAAGGAAGTGTGGAAATTATACATGTGTGAAAGTGACCTGTGATTCCATGGCTGAAAAGACTGATGGAAGGACAGCATTTTGAGACGACGATCCAAGCAGCTCCAAAGAGCATTCCAGAGAATGCGTACTGTGATGCCTTCGATCCGTGGAAATTGCGCTGGCAGCATTGTACCGATGCAGGAGGAGCATATTTTGAAATTGTTTAAAGAACGATCGGCTCAATACATTTTTATTTTTGTTAATTTCCTCAGTCTTATGACTGTTCGAACAGACCCTGCATTTATTCACATAGTTTTGAAGCAGTCATTTTGAGAACTGGAACCATCGGCGACGCAAAATAGTGAACATTTCAAAGATTTCAGAACAGCTCAAGCAAGGAGGTAAAGCTCATTATTGTGTGTAGGTTTATTTTGGTCTTTAACCTCCGACGAAAATAGCCAGTTGGCTACTTATTCGGGAAGTATACTTTTTTCCTAGTGTCTGTGCTTGTTTATTTAATAAAATTAAGCCTATAACGCTTAATGCGAATTTACTGAAAATTCTGTCACAAGCGTAAGTGAAGCATGAGTGTGAAGAAGCACTCCTCTTTCTTCCATAGCGTTATTGATCCAGAATAAAGGTATTTACTTGATTTGTTTCTGCCCGCCAACCGTTCGAGAATCTACAACTGGAGATCTAATAACAAAAATCATGGCCTTCACAGCGGGACAAAAAAGACACTTCAAGCTACTGGGCAGTGCGACACAGAGTGGTTCAGTAGTTCACAGAGCGACACCCACATTTTCAAAACGATGCAACAACTTCGAGCAAAACAAAATGACAAATTGCTTTGAAATCCTACGAAATATAGTTCGACAGTCAACATTCAACACTGAGACAGCAACCACATCAAACGCACGATCGAGCGAGGACGAACATTACAAAAATAATTTACACACAATTGACGCTGACAGAAATACAATTGATAGAATCAAACGGGTATAACCTTACACTGGTTTGGTGATCCTTTTCACGCCTCTTGCGGGTCCTTTGGGTTTTTCAAATTTTTTGGTCGCGACTGCAGAGGCAACTTCGATTGGGGCTGGATGAAGAGCGTCGAGCAGACACTC
Organism: Pachypeltis micranthus; assembly: GCA_020466155.1. Lineage (NCBI taxonomy): Eukaryota > Metazoa > Arthropoda > Insecta > Hemiptera > Miridae > Pachypeltis > Pachypeltis micranthus. Next base: position 46,715,246 of record CM035770.1, on the reverse strand, counting down.
TTCAGAGACTTCTTTCCCCGAGTCGACTTCCATCTGAAATTAATCGATTTCACAATACATTTTAGAAAATTACGAAGAATTTTTGGGTGAAACAAAGAACAGGGACCGCTGTCACTTAGGTCGCTTGATAACGCTACAACTGCATGTATCGATATGCATCACTGGCGCATATCGTTTTCCCAATTCGTTAGTTATCTCATATTTATTTCATATACCCATTCTTAATTTCATTGAATTAACTCCTTTTCATTGTCTTTGTACATTTAAAATAATTACATAATGAACATTAAATAATTGGCATAATCGTACAGCTGTTGTTATTTCTAATTTCAAACATGGCGCCAGAGCCTACGATGTCAGGCATATCAATAACCTGATTTCGGTCGTGATATATTGATATACTGCCTTATCAGAGGAAGCGGTACCTGTTCTTCCATTTTACCAAATTTTTTCTTTGTTGTTTACAAATCCCGCTCATATGATAATTTTAAATAAGGGTAATAATCCAATCAACTACCTATATGATGAGCTAACGCCGCTAGGGCTGACACAATGATTTTTGAGTCACTTACCAGTCTTACGACGTAAAAAATAATAAGAGACCAACAAGAAGTTTTTTAAAAATATTTCACTTTATTTCTTTCATTTAGACTTTACAATATGTGATAGGTAAGGAAAAAATCATAGCGTATAGTATAATTACTCACTTTTTTATCGATTTTCGCTCCCAATATGGATTCGACGGTTTCAATCAGAGGTCCCTTGGAGCTGGAGTACAACATTCGTTCCTTGATTGGACAGGAATAGCCAGGCATAGAGTAGATAAATACTGGAAAAAAGTAACGAACGTAATTAAAAGAAGAAGTGTTTGGAGTGTGTCCTCAGCGACCCATCCAGTGAAGGTGATTTCCTTCACCTCGTGATATGTCTTTGCTACAGCGAACATCGTTGCTGAAAGAAATGTCTGGCCTTAAGGGCCTGTTTCCAACCAAGTCTTAAATCGTGCAGAGAACACGTGAGCAAAACAATTGCCGAACTCAAATAAAATGTAGGAACTAGTCAGCTGAAAGCACCACATAAGGTTAATCACAATCGTTAAAGTTAAATTTACAGGTAAGGGAATGTGGGTGGATTGCTCTTGATTGAATTTGGTGAGGCTCAATGCAAATAAACTTACTCAGCGCTTTTTTGGCGACGTTTTCGTGTTCGTATTCAAACCTAAGAACGTGGTACCGAGCAGTATCTTCAGGAACGTAAATACCCACTTCGTTTTTGGACACTTTAGCGGTCATGTCAACGTCTATCCTTTCGTTAGGGATATCTACAACAATTACAATATACGAGCAACGTTGTGGTTTGAAATGTGGAGGACATTTACTGAAGATGTCTCAGGAACTCACCTATTAATAATCTGACGTAATTCACGTCAGAAGAGGTGGCGAGGCTGACTAAGGATTCTTTCGCTGCTTCAACAAGTGGCATCGTCAAACTATTCAATGTGCTTCCTGTCGACACGAAAGTGTTGCAAATTAAAGTACATTTCGCACCACTCGTCTGAGCTGATGAAATGTTTCCAACTGTTAATTTGGTGATAATACGCTAGTGTGATAATGTTAACTAGGCGTGCCATTACGCTGCTGATACTGACCTACAGTCAGCCTTTTTCAATGCGGCCATCCTGTAAAGTATCCTATGTATCCAAACTAAATAACTCGCAACGAAGTTGTAGAAACCTATTTCATCATAAAACGGGGTTAAGATGATTGTCTATTCCCACTAAATTTGAGTTGTCATGTTAGGTCATCATTAGTAACAAAATTGAGTTATTATTACTGAAGATGACCTAAACAACGAAATCGATGCAACATCGTTTTTGAAAGACCACCAAATTACTCCCCCGGCTAGTACCCTCGCTAACCCCAGCCACACCTGATTTCCAGTTTGGACTCTGTCATCTTCACTCCTGTCAACAACAGCTGCATTGATTCGTAGAAGAAATGCTCGATTCAATCGAAAGGAAGGAGGTCTGCCTTGGATTATGCCTCGATACAAGTCAAGCATTCGACAGAGTTTGGCACCCAGGTCTACTATTTAAATTGAAACCGTTAATACCCGAAACCTATTACGGGCTGATCCAATGTTTCACCACAAACAGATCTTTTCTCAACAAATGCAATGGTACTCATTCACGCAGCTGTGGTGTACTGGCATCCGTGCCCCAAGGAAGCGTGTGGGGGCCCATCCCCTACCTAATATACGTTAGTGACGTTCCAACTTCCAATGTTACCAGCACTGCAATGTTTGCTGACGACTGTGCGATAGTTTCCCGCGACACATCTGGCATAGAGGCATCTGTAAAACTACAGCTCCACCTCAATAACATACAGGAATGGGCTGACCAGTGGCGAATTGAAACGAACACTGATGAAAATCCATGCATGGCTACATTAACCATGAAAAGACTTTATCAGACAAGCCATATCGTCATGAAAACCAAACCATTCCAGAAGCGGATGTGGTACGCTACTCGGGTGTACACCTACAACAATGGTTCACGTTTGATGCACACATAAGTGAGCTAATAAAACGACTTCGACCCGTATTAACCTATTCAAGACCCTCCTCAGCAAAATTTCACCAGTCTGGTAGATTGGTTCCACGATGCAAAACCTTATGGGGAAAGGAATGGATGATAACTGTGACAGGAAGAGGATGTGCAAAGTATTAAAATAAATAAATAAAATTGACTAACTTCACGCGTGGTGTAAGAAAGACGGTTGCAGGGGCTACAAGACGACTGAAACGACACCTAAGGCGGCGCTCACTCGCCTCACCAGCAAGGTGAGGGGCAGATGGGCAGCAAACTAGGAAAATTGTGTCGTCAGGGATCTGAACCCATTTGGCACCAACAATTGTATCTCAAATTTAGTGGAAATAGACTATCGTCCGTAATTCTGTTGGCTCTGGCTGGTTCAGGCCAAATACTACTTTCCACTACCCAAACAGTAAGGAACGTATTGCTATTGTGTATTGTGTTAGCTATGCTTGTGTATTAACTATTAGCTCCCTTCCCAGGCCAATCCTAAAGCGGAACACTGCACGAGAAGTTCATGAGAAGGACTACTAACCTCCCCAATCCGATACCCAGCGCTAGTTTTCCCATAGGGGGGTCATGACATTAGTGCCTATAAAATAATATGTATTGCCAATTGAACGAATCAAGATGTAACTACAAATACCTGGTACGAAGTAACACACAATTTTCCGCAGCCCCCGTAAATTCGACGACTTGCTATATCATCGTTCTAATTAGTTGAGAGCACTTCGAAAGTTTGATCGAAATCATTAGAGCCGTTTTCGAGAAAACTATTAATCGAGAAATCTCGTTTTTCAAGCAATCGTGGCTTACATCGCCGTTCAAAAGGTATATACAGAACTAATCATGGTTCAGAAGATCAGAAATCCTGTAACGCAGCTACTCGGGAAATCACAAAAATGCTCAAAAAACATTATTTTCGTCACGAAATTGGGGTTTTCCGACTCAGTAGGTATCGAAAGAAGAAAATACAACTTTTTAAAAAAATACAATCACTATTCTTTCTGTACCCTTAGAGTTGCGGAAAGCAAGAAAGTCCCCAACACTGGCCAACCTCGTTCTCAACAGGTTGCGGAAACATGACACATTTTATTTGGTCACTGTTCACTGTGTATGACTGGCAAAGGAATATTTATGTAAAACAATACACGGCTACAGATTTGGTTGAGTGATTTGAGTTTTTCAGAAAATTAAAAAAAGATCTCATCTTCGTTCACACAAATATTCATAGAGAACTCAAGTTATTGTATCGATTAGCAGATGATTTGAATGTTTGATCAACATCTTGAGAGCCATTTTAAGAAAAATAAGAGCACCCCTCGCTTTTTATACGTTTTGGTACCCCACCAATCATTCAACGAATATTGGTCCTTACTAAAGCGTCTTCATTAATAACATACAAAACGAAATAAACACAAAAACAGCTCAATCGGTTTACCAGTTCTCAAACAAATCTGGTTACACACAGGTTTGCATCGAAATTAGGTTTTTCGTAAAGATCTGAGGGTAACTGAACTGTTATAATACGACTACAACACTTTACCCCTTTGAGCGGTGTAAAATAGGTTGGCAAGATGATGCCTGTGTTCAAAAGTAGCCAGTCTAACCAGATTTGGAACATAATAAAAACTATAATTCAAACACCACACTTACCTTTACTCTCTATGCCGACCAGCCGCATGGTATCAGACAACTGATTCATTTTCGCCTCCTCTTCGGCAGGACTCAGGGGAGCCGGAGCGTCTTTTTGCTTCTTGATTCCAGCTACAGACAAATCTTCCTGTACGAGCAAATGAAAAACAACGTGTTTGAACTCTCAAGTATAACTAAAAATTCAGCGACTGTCGACCGTAAAACTTACTGGTGAAGTTGCGTGCAACTCCTGGACGATCTGAGCTGAACCGAATTCTTGTTTAAGCGTCGCTTTAGTGCTGGCGTACAGCATTTTTTGTCTCACTGGAGAGTCGTCGGGAGACCAGCTGATTAAAAGCCAGTCGTAACCTCCGTTTGGATTTTTAGAGTCGAACCTGAACAATTCAATAGCGACGAGTTCGTTTTTAGTCGAATTTTAATCAATTTGACATTTTATCGCGTTTTACGTCTCTAAATTATAGTTAAAATACTAAGCACAGTTCTACTAACCGGCACATGATGTAACACGGTTGGTCGGCTTCGGTCAGTTTTTTAATATTTTTCTCGAAATCGTCCTCCCAAGTCCCTTTGGTGTCGACGTGATGGCTCAAGGACAGCTGCTCTGCAAAGTCGTGAAATTGAAAATGACATAAGCGAACAGCGGTATTTAGGAGCGTTCTGATTTGTTGTGTACAGTGAGGGAGTGCTTTTGATATGAAAGCCATACTCACTAATTATTTAGGGGAATTGTCTGTTTGGTTCATGGGCTCCCAAGGGGTGGGTAAGTACATGTACAAATCAGCATTGATTCAAGCCTTCAAATAGTCGATTTTCCTTAGTTTACTCTCCTTAGCTCAACTAATTAAAAGGGAACATTTTTGGATCATTTTGATCTCCTCGAGGGGTTTTTTCATTGTTCTCAAAAACCCCCTAAATACTCATTTTTATCAAAAAAGGATCTTCTACTAATCAGTACTTAACTTTTCTTCACTATAAATATTTCTGTGGACCTATGAAGCAAAAATGGGTAGTTTTCGCGTTTTCAACGATTCTCATCAACCCCACAGCCTTTAACTAGTTCCGTACCTATGCATATTGTTCTCCATAAATTCTTACAGTCCATTGTACAGAAATAACAACCGAAATGTGTCAAAAAACGTGTTTTTAAGGATATTTTTCGAAATTTTCAGAGTAACTGCAGAATTGAATGTGATGAGCCTGAAGGAATACCTTCTAGCAACCTAATCCTACATTTTTTTCCCTTCAACTATTCTTGTGAACATCCGTCGTACGGAGGTGTAAGCAGAAATAAATCGGAAAACGAGATTTGCCGAACATTAAATGACCGTTTTTCTCAAAATGTATTAATACCGCTTTGATCAAACATATGGGGGGGGGGGGTGTTTAGATAAATAGTAGCTACATTCTGATTTCCGTAGAAACGCGTTGAATGAAGATACAACAGATATTTAACAGATTGTGGAATTTATGGGAGTTGCAGAAAGTTGAGTGACACCAGATATTTCCACTGCTTCCTACAACCATAACCGCGTGCACATACATAGCTGACAAAATAAAACCGAGAAGAGCCTCATCGTGTATTGACCGAGCCAATTAGAGAAGGGAAAACGTGCGTCGGAAGTCCATAATAAATTAATTGTTTGAGGCGCTTAGGTCACGTTTCTGTTGTAAACTGCTATTCGCTATTGTAAATATCTGCAAAACGTTGTTCGTATAATTATTATTGGTATTTCTAGTTTTAAGATAACTAGGGAATACAATTTTTCCCTAGTTTCTTAGCGAAATAAATGCGAAACGTGAAGGCCACGTCTGAACTGAGGTAAAATCAGAGTAACTTGGTGCCAATGCAAGTTATGTCAGATGTTTAGGATGGGTATTCCATATGTAAATCCCGTTCATTTTTTCTCCTGTCAAATGTATTGGAATACTTTGACTTGGACTTTTGACGGTGTTGATTGTTGTACAATAAACGGATATGTTTGTTGCAGTTCAGTCCATAATGACATCCTCCTCTGAAGCGACGATTCGAGGTGTCAATCCTCCCTGATAATGATACCCTAATAGTGCGCAAACTCGACGAGCAGCTATTCATCCGCTGTATCTGCCAAAGAATTTGAACCCGTTTTCCCAAAAAGCCACCGCATTGGCCATCCACAGCATTTTCAAAAGAAAAATTGGTTTGGGGAAAAAAGCAAATTAAATAAATAATAGTTAAGGAAATGGTGAAGGGGGGGAGAGAGAGAGAGAGAGAGAGAGAGAGAGAGAGAGAGAGAGAGAGAGAGAGAGAGAGAGAGAAAATAAAGATAAGATGGAACGACCACCATTTCAGATGGGATCCGAGCAACAAACTGGCAGTGATTCCTCAGAGAACGCCTGCTGACACATCCAGACACATTTTCTCAGCACTTTTCTTCCATGAAGACATGATTATAACACCTGATGCGATGTTACCTGCCACCAGTCTACGAGCTTCTGACACTGCCGTGTGAATATTGGTCCGTTTAAATGGTCCAGTCATATTTGCGCTTATTGGCTTGCAGAGATACCTGAGATTACTTAGACATCCACTTCCGCTCCACTACCCAGCGCTCAGATGCACCAGCAATCATGAGAATGGGGTCACACCAGCCCAATTTAGGACACCGTATTATTTGGTGACTCAAATTGGTTACCACAGGCACGGCAGCAAACACCCACAATCGTACAATACCTGATCGCAGTAGGCAGTGATGCCACACCAATGGGGTGAAAGTGCCGGTGATCCCTTCCATGGATGCCCTCTGAAGCCCACTCCACCCTTGCAGAAGAGTAGGGGGAGTTGGAACACTGCCTGCATTTCTGTCTATCGAGGCTTCAAATCCGATAGCTTACTTAGGGGAATTCGAGTCGCCAAGTCACACTAGTGCAGCTGATTCTCAACGAGCCTCAAACCAGCCACAGCATGAGCAACATCCCAGCCACATGCCTACAAAGCAAACAAGCGCCTACGGAGCAAGAACAGAGAGTCTGGTAGAGAGAGATGGAACACCAAGTGCCCCAGGTCTAACCTGAGTGTGAATGTACGCACATGGGGGCACTATGTGGGAGGCCTAGCTATTCACACACAGCAGAGTGCGCCATTCTACTGAGACTTATTAGCCTTCGGACGATCAACCTCCCAAAAACCAGTCTGAAGGTCAGCTTTGGGAGCAAGTATGTCCTGAAGGAGGCGCAGCTTCTCCTGCAGTTTCAGTGGAAATTACTCTGATGGTAATCACCAAGGCCCAAGCACCTTCTAGCCGAGGAGGTGCACCAAGCAACTCGCTCCCAAGGTACTGCCTCATCTCAAGGATGCCTTTAGCCAGGAACCAGTTGGCTTCAAAACGTAATGATCTGAGGAAACCCCTTTTTTTGTTACGCGATTACAAGATTTTCAGAAAGTAAAAAAAAAAAAAAAAACTAACATCCGAAAACTTCAAGTCACATCATAAACTAAATGTGGAACTCAATTTAGCCAAAACTAGGTGCATCTAATAAATTGCCAAATGGTTTACCTCTACAGTTTGGCAAAGTAAATTTCTACTCTCTGCAACTTAATATTCTTAGTGACTTACATTCTAGCCATTGGCCACTATTGGCTTACCATTTTCTATGGTGACTTTGAGAATCCTTGCTTTGCCAGAATGACACTTGGAGAAGAACTTCTTCAATTTCTCGTTCGCTGAAACAATCAACAGATACGTTCTGTCAGGAGTTCCCCTTTTATATGTTTCTAACATAAGGTAGTGCCTCCTCAATCACCGCATTGTGTCCATGAATTCCTCAGTGACACGCATTTCTTGTTCTCTCATCAGATTTACAGAAAGAGTCAGTGGGAAATGAAATGTTTTGTGGCGTTGTGACAGGAATATGAGCTTCTAAAAAACCTAACCAAGCCTTTATAGAGATGCGGATATTTAAAAGCACAGTAAGACCACAATACCTTAAACTCAAGTGTTGGCACTGGTCACACTTAAATTTCAAACATTTATTGGGCTACTACCTTAATTGAAATTGGAACGAATAGGGGGATTGATGGGGTTGCCAACGAGAATATTTGGAAAGGTTCATGTTTACAGTTGTGGAATTATAAGGAAAATGCTACGAAAGTTAGAAAAATCCACTGTTAGTTTGAACTCTGGTGTACTGAAGGGCGTTCCCGACTATTTTATACCCATTTTTCAAGATCTTCTTCGTCGAATAAGCGGGACTTGCAAGGAAAAATGCGCACTAAAATCGATTTTCGTCGAAATGTTTGTTATTATATGAGCAGCTCTGGTATTTTTACGTGGAACGAAAAGCTCATAACATAGAGTCACATAATAAAGACGTTTTGTCTGAAACCAACAAACTGGATACTACCCTACCTGTTTTTGATGGGCTGAATACGATGCCACTGTCGGTTTTCCCTGTACACACCAGGATTTCCCGCTTTTCTCGATCCAAACCAACATAACTCACCCGAGTCCAACCCAATAAACCAACGAAGCAACCCAACATAATGCACACGAATCGAAACAGCCTCCACATCACTTTATTTATACCTTCCTGAATTGTGCTGGCCCCAAGCGAATTTTACCTCTTCGTTCTGATAGATTTAAAAGGTCTCCGGAGTAGCTGTCTTTTACTAGCGCTTGGATTTCCCAGATCTCTCTGAATATTCCAGCAATAGTTGGCCATCATGCTCGTCCGAACGTCCCAAATATTTTCATTCAACCTCATTGATATCCTATAGGAAAACTCTCCTTGTTCCACGCTACAACCGCCAAGAGCTCCGACATTTTGACGTGGATTGAGAAAAGTGAGAAATCCTTAGGCGTACAAGAAAAACAACAGTGGCCCCAAAAAACAGGTAGGGGATTATCCAGGTCGTCACACTCAGGCAAACAAAATTTATTGTGCGCCTGTGTTATCGGTGTGTTGTTTGGATTTCAGACATTTTTGGGATGATTCAGACATTGTTTTCGGATTCAGGAGCCTTTGAAACGTGAAGATCTGAAGAAAATTGTTCTGTGTGTGCCAACTGTGGTACTCATAGAGCTCTTTCTTTTTGGGTTCTGTTCATTATTTTTTGATGGCACTCAAACGAAGTTATGAGCAATCGAAATGGTCCGTTTTCATTGAAGGGGCACAAAATGTACCAAAACAGGTGTTTTGACCTTACGATTTTGATTTTCACGCTGCGTTTATAGAAAGTTATCATCTAATAAACGATACATAACTTTCCTTTTTTATGAATACACAAACCAAAGACATGGTGAGCGGTGATGTGGGCCTAAGAAGCCAAATAAGGAGTTTCATACTTTTTGGAATAACCGACAACTAACTCACAAGGTCTTCCAACAGTCAATACCCATACTGCTGTCCATCGATTTACTGGGCGGCAGGTATACCGTGCGAGATGTTTCTTTTTTACAAAATTAAATGGCGGATTGAGTGTAACGTTCTATTGAAGGTGCAGACCAGGGTCCTCTCAAAGAGACTAGTTAGTAAATTTCAGGGACATCGACTATTTCTAAGGTCATAACAAAATTCATGCTTTAAAATAAAGTTTCTCGATCCCAATTTCATTTTGTCACTAGATAAAAACCTCGATAACGCTGCCATAAGCCCCCCCGTAGTAACGTTTATGATGTCTACTTGGATTACGTATGTATAAGCACGGTATTTCACTTCTCGCACTTTCAGCGGATACAGTGGGTTTCACGAATATCACGCACTCCATAAATGTTCCTTTGAAGAACCGTTGAAAGAAGACCGTGATTTTTTATAAACTTTCGAAATTGCCACAGTAAGCGCATAACTGAATTCGACCAATCTGACGGAATGTTCTAGCAACCTATATAATCCAAGGTAGATAGTAAGACAATATTTGTCCAACAGTAAATTAAACTTTTTCTAACTCGGCTGTCACCTGAAGTCTGCTCAGCATCCCCCCCCCCCTCACCGCGTTTTAGACGCGTTTCGCCTACCTCTTCGCACCCAGTTGGAACTACATGTCGCCCCTCAACATTTCTATCGTTACTGTTCATCCTCCATCAGTCATCAACTCTACATTTCTCTTAATTTAACCCTAGGCTCGCCCATTTTATAACAAAATAGAGTTGCGTGCAAGATAAATAAAAACCTGCCAATCAATTTGATTTCAACCAACCACTTGTACGAATTGGCGTTTGTTTACAATTAGCGTATTCCTACAACACAGCTCCAATTCACTACTTCGTACAACGAACTTTGAAAACAACTAAATTTAGACTGGTGGCACAACTAAAATGTGACACTGCGACTAACCTCTGATTCCTGTCTGATGCGACATCTTGACCAATCTTCTCAGGGAAAATACGTTTCGGCCAACTCAATTTCAAAGCAAGACGAAACGACAATTTCTGTTTCACTGAACTTCGCGAAATCTCCTCAAATCGAAGTCAGACTTTTCGTCGAAACTGAGTAAAAGGAAAATAAACAACTGAAGGTACTTGGAAGCTGAGTACGAAGAGTCTGTTTAGGGCTAATCGCCGGTTGTGAAAGGGGAACGACGTTAATTCCCCGGACGACCTTTACAATTAATCAGTTGAGTTGTGGGGGAGGCCTATTAAGAGCAATTTATAGGAAAATAAATAAGTGGCGAGGGGAGTCGATGGGGTGCCTCGTTAGGTCAACTGACTAGCGAAGAGGAACTTATCTGTCGGACGTGAAAGTTGTCGGGGAGAGATAGGTGAAGCCCGCAGCACATCCCCCTGACGTCTGGCGGAAGCAGAACCTTGCGGAGCTGTCAACGTTGCGAAGTGAGAATAACCTACAACTACAACGGGAAAATTATGAGGCCAACTTCAAACTAGGAGCAAAACATCGGTCCTATAGTATCGATCCTTTCATCGATATCAATACCAAAATCGGAATGTTGAACACAACAACGACTTAGCTCTTGGATATCGAAGCCTACCAGTAGTTATCGATATATCGGTCCGATATCGTTGGTCCCTCTTTCATTTTCTTTAGAGCTGAAAAATAATTTCTTGTTCTATAGTTATCCACGTTGTGAAGTCGTCAGTGGCAGAAAACAAAATTTGAGGAAAAGGTCTCTGCGTATGTAAACGCGATTGAGACGAAACTGTAGAACAGAATGTACATCAACATGGGACGCTTAAATAAGGGTAACAACGAAATCGGACCTAGCATAACTATAGTAAGCATAGTGATTGAAACATCACTTTGTCGTATTCCTACCACCAACACAGTAGTTTCTAAGGAGTTGGTGTTCCCTGAAGCGACATCCCCATCATTATTGCTCAACACACAAAACAGCCCTAAAGTCCATTACTGCAGCCTTATCCAGTTGCAGCTGAGAAACCCTGAGCACAATGAGGCACACTATAGCCAGCCTCTCACAGGTACACAGTACATGCTTTACTGAACCCAAATCTGCAACACTGTACCTCTGACTTACCAATCTAGGCAACGTGATACCTTAGTGGACAGTGTCCACATACCATCTATATACTTTCTCCTTCCAGACCGAGGACCTAATTTGTTCACTCTCTGGAGGTTCTAATAAATAACCTTCACTGCCTATTGTAAGGGACATCCAGCCAATATTCAGCTCTACACTTCTTTACTTGCCAATCTTCTCATACAAGTGGCTCTTGGTGGTTCCTACGAAGAGCTCGGTTCCCACTAGCCGAAGTACAGAATCGTCTCACCAGTTTGTCAGCCTCATTTCTGTCTATTCCTGTATGACCTGGCACTCGACATATTCACCGTTGCCAAGGTCTTCAGACCAGTCAGGCATGGGGAATAGTGTAAGAAGTTAGGGCCCCTCAAGTGAAGCCTGGCTGACATATGCATATCTTTTCCGCCTCAGCCCCCTATGTAGGAGGTGCTGCAGGCACACCATCACTGTAAAGAGCTCTCCCTGGAACACGATTGCCAGCGTACCTAGTGGACTTTTGATCCCCCCGTATAATATACCATAGCCCCTGCATCAAGTGTAAGTCCACACCCTTCCCATCTGGCTCTTCCATGAATAAGTATACTGAAGGGCAAGGTCTCCTGATATGCGAAGCATCCCCTCACCCAATAGCAGATCTACTCTGCATGACAAGGCCCAGTTTCAGTATACATCCCGCCAATACGTAGGAAGGTGCATGACCCAGTGCAGCTGTGAGGGTTGTCTGCATACCCCCTGTAACAGCTATGCAGGGCTAGAAGTAAGCTAGTATTCTGCGAGCCACCGAATTTTCTCGATGGCTTATGCCAGACCTTTGGGGATGGCACTTAGCATAGCCAGGCTTGAAAACATCTCCAAACCTTCACGAGGTCTAGAATGTTAGTGCCCATATCCTTTGGAGTGGGGCCGATGGATTGGAGCAATGTTGGTCCCCCCCCCCGTTCTGGGAGGTGGATAGCTTTCCTTGAGGGTGGTGAAGGGGGCGAGTGGTGGCGCCTGCTCGTGCTCCCCGCATCCACTTTTTTTTTTTCCTTTCTTTTCTTTTCTTTTCTTTTGCGCCCCCAACCCAAGCTGTAAAGCGACTCGTGGCGAAGGGTGGATGGCACATGGGACATTGTGTCAAACACGGAGCCTCAAGGATACCAGGCGACCTCCTTGCAGTAAGTAGCCTTGTCACAGCATGGGGGGCTCTGCCGTGATTGACTCTTGATTACCCTAGCTACTCGTGGGAACATGAATGACGAAAACAAAACATTAGATTTGAGCATTCAGGAGCTTACCCTAGCTGAGGAAGAGAGACTGTTATTGAGTCCCTCCTCAGTGATGGAGGAGAAGGTCATGGATTTGTACAGTGACCTCCCAGCTGTAGAAGGAGGTTCAACTGCAGCGGATGGAGACGCAAGGTCACATTCTGCGGGTGGGGGGCTTCTGGGGGTCCCTGCTGCCAGTGTAGGGCCTGGTGCCGGGGCGCCTCCTGATGGGGGCGTGCTGGTGCTGGGCCCTCCCCGGGCGGGGGGGTCCTCGGGGGCTCCTGAGAACCAGGACAAGGGCTTGGAGCCTCTGACTGAAGGGTCGGATGCAGGGCCATCGGGCACGCATTTGGGGCACAAGCGAGGGCGCCACGTTAAGTTTACTGGCGCACAGAGGCGCCGGTTTAAAGCCCTCCTGTCAGAGGGTAAGAGCGTGGCTGATGCCAGGGCTCTTGCGATAAGAGGAGGGCAGACAAAAGAGGTGTAGGGTGGCCAAAAAAGAGAGCGGCCTTCCACTGGAGACACTCCCGAGGAGAGAAAGAAGGCGAGGCGCTCTTTGGGAGTGAGAGGTGGTGAGGGGCAGCGTGGGGACGTAGGTTCCACGTCTGCAGTCCACCTCGGTGGGGCTGGTGGCTCCAGGCAGCAGGGAGTGCCTAAGGGCAGCCCTGGCGGGCGACCACCAGTCTCGTATAGCTCAGCTATGTCAGGGGTGAAGCTGGGGGTGTTCCATGAGGACTACCCGGCAGAGCTCCTCACAGCGGAGCAGATGGAGGCCGTGGAGAGGAGCATGGTGTAGGCCGTGTTTGCTCTCGATGAAGATGAGGGGCCGGAGCCAGGGTTCACCAGTATCATGTGTAGTAGGGGGTGGTACGCAGTGACCTGTAAGGATGAGGGTACGGCAGCATGGCTGAGGGAGCATTTTGCCACCGCACAGCCCTGGGAGGGTGCCAGGCTGAAGGTCTGTGAAGGTAAGGGCCTTCCGAGACCAAGAAGAGCTGTGGCGTACCTGCCGGGGTGTGAGGATGAGCCGGATGTAAGGATCCTGGGCTTTCTGGCGAAGCAAAACAGGAGACTCTGCACACGGTTCTGGACGGTGCTCTCTCGGGTCCACAAGGAATCAGCAGTGCTTCTGGGTTCGCAATCTGCCCAGGGTTTGGAGGCTGAGCCAGCAGTCTCCATAAAGCTGAGGCAAGGCAGCATCAGAGTAAGGAAGCAGGGCTCTGGAGAGGTACCTACCCTCCCTTGGATGCCCCTGGAGATGGTGGAAGGGGAAGAGGGAGCGCTACCGCTGCGTGGGTGTCGGGGGTGGTGCTGCTGGCCAGGGGGCTACAGGCAGCGGTGACCTAGGGTCCCGGTGCATGGTCCTGGCTGGGGGCCCTGCCTCGGCGGGAATGGTGGCGGCTCCTGGAAACAACGGTGCTGGGGTCCTCCCCCAGGCTTCAGCAGTGGCTGCGGGTGGGGTGGGGGGTGGGGGTGGCGGGTCCAGATTTGGCAGGGAGGGCAGGAAGTACGTCAAGGTCCTTCCGGCCCAAACTGCAGAAAGGCTGCAGGCAAGTCGCGCCTGCTCCCCCCCCCCCAGGCGCTCTGCAGGGACGTAAGGTCCCACGGGGGTTTGGGGGTCAGCGTGGGCGACGATGATTGCGCAGCAAGTGGGCTTCCTCCAGATCAACCTGCACACGGCCAAAGCAGCTACGGCAGTGATGTGCAGGAGCTTTATCTGGGGGAGCTGTGATGTGGCACTACTGCAGGAGCCTTGGGTGGACAGCAGGGACGTAAAAGGGATACCTGCTAGTACAGGTAAGTTGGTCTACTGTGGCACAGAAGGTTGTCCTAGGGCGGCGGTTTTGATAAGACACAACTTGCATATTCTAAAAATTCCCGAGTTCTGTCATAGGGATTTTGTGGCGGTAATGCTGGAAGCTCAAGACAGTAATGGACTTCGGGCGAGGACAGTGGTGGCGTCAGCCTACTTCCCAGGCGATGACGCTGAGGTCCCCCCGCTGATTATGCAGCAGCTGATCCATTACTGCAGAAGGGAAGACCTTCAGTTGATTGTCGGGTGCGACGCCAATGCACATAACATGGCATGGGGCAGCACAGACACAAATGAAAGAGGTGAGTCCCTTCTTGACTACTTACTGTGCAATGAAATGGTGGTGGTTAATAGGGGGAGCACGCCAACTTTTGTTACACGCAGGCGGAGGGAGGTGCTGGACATTACGGTCTCAAGTACCTTCTATGCTAGCATTATAACAGATTGGCATGTCTCTGGGGAAACTTCAATGTCTGACCACCGGATGGTGAGGTTTAGGCTGTGGTTCCCTAATAGTGTGACGGAGACATATCAGAACCCCAAGAACACGGATTGGGTTCTGTACAGCAGTGTGTTGGCCTCCAGTTTGGAGAGCTACAGCTGTGAAATGCAATATGTCGAAGGAGTAGAAAGGGCGACAGGGGAGATCTGCGCAGCTATGGTAGAGGTGTATGAAGAAAGCTGCGAGTTGAAAACCCCAAGATCCAATAGGGAGGTTCCTTGGTGGAACAAAGAACTGGAAAGGCTTCGGAAGCAAACGAGGAGGCTCTTTAACAGAGCAAAAAAGAAGGGTGAGTGGGACGCATATAGGGGTTCCCTCACAGCGTACAGCAGTCCTTTGTGTTGAAAACAATGGAGAAGATAGTGTGCCTATCAATAAAGGAGTACTATCTTACTCAGAACCACATTCGGAGTTCCCAGCATGCCTATCAGAGGGGAAATCCACTGAGACTGCTCTGAAGGAACTGGCAACAGTGCTGGACGATACTCTGAGATCCGGAGAGATTGCGCTGTGCTGCTTTCTGGATATTGGGGGGGCTTTCGACAATACGTCCTATGCCTCAATTACGGCTGCGGCTGGTAAGAAGGGAGTAGATCCTTACCTAATCTCTTGGACCAACGAGATGCTGAGTAGCAGGGTGGTCTTCTCGGAGTTGAGGGGGAGACACTCTCTGTGGTACCCACCAGGGGATGCCCACAGGGGGGGGGGGTGCTCTCCCCTCTCCTCTGGTTACTGGTAGCTGATACCCTTCTCGAGCTGCTGGAGAAGGAGGGCTACAAGGTAATAGGATACGCGGATGACCTGGTAATTATAGTCAGGGGTAAATTCGCGAGTGTAATCAGTGAATGCATGCAGCATGCACTGAATGCCCTACAGACATGGTGCAATGGGCAAGGACTGTTTGTCAATCCAGATAAAACGAGCCTGATCTCATTCACCAGAAGGCGCAGCCTTACCCTGCGGGAACTCAGGCTGGGTGACAAGGTGGTGAAGATCCAGCATGAGATGAAGTACTTGGGAGTCTTTCTTGATGGATAGCTCTCCTGGACCACACACGTGAAAAAAACCTTACAGCGGGTGTCGGTGGTGATGTGGGCAGCTCAAAGAATGGTGGGGAGGACATGGGGGCTGAGGCCTGGGACTGGTGGGCTAGGGTGGAAAACAAAACAGTGCAGTCGCAGCTAAATAAACTGCAATGTAGGGCGTGTCTGGCCATTACAGGCTGTATGACAACATGCCCTATGGCTGCACTGGAGGTCTTGCTATATTTAGCTCCACTCCACATACATGTTAAAAGGATGGCGTTCCTCCAGGCTGTGCGTATGTTGGAGTTGGGTCTGATCATGCGAGGGAGGAGGAGTTCCTGCCACTTGATCCTTGACAAAGTGAAGGTGGGGGGGCCTGAACTGCATGTGGTAGACTCAATGCCCGCGAGGTTTAACTTCGTGCTACCCTTTCGGATACTCATTCATGAGCGATCCAGGTGGGTAGGGGGAGCTCCCGCTTTCGAAGCTGGGGCCCTGGTATACTACACTGATGGCTCGGTGCAGGGTGGCCTTGCTGGGGCAGGCATCTTTGGGCCGAGGATCAGAGCAGCGATCCCATTGGGGTCGCTGGCCACGGTGTTGCATGTTCCAGGCAGAGGTGGCTGCAGTGACAGTCTGTGTGCAGTGGCTGCTGCAGAGGAGACTGAAGCGGCAGAGAATCTACATAATGGTGGACAGTCAGGCCACTCTCAAGGCCTTAGCCTCATACTGTCTCACATCACAGCAGGTGTGGGAGTGTCTGACTGGACTGAAGGCCCTGGCAGAGGACAACAGTGTAACACTGTGTTGGGTGCCAGGGCATCAGGGTATAGAGGGAAACGAACGGGCTGATAGGTTGGCTAAGAAGGGATCAGAGCAGATTCCTATTGGCCCTGAGCCCTTTGTTGGGACTACCAGGAGCCACCTACGTAGAGAGGTTGGCTAATGGGAGGTCAGGTGCAGGGTGGCCTTGCTGGGGCAGGCATCTTTGGGCCGAGGACAACAAAACAACAAAAAAACAGCTATGCAGGCCCTGCGCTGCTGTCTACTCAACTACCAAGGCACATAGGTGACTAAAGGTTCGAATTATCCTACATATCCACGGCCACAGTTCCCACATCTTGCATTTCTGCATGCTCTTAAGTCCTCACTTTCCAAGGGGATGCTACCGAGTATGATTGAGGGGTAGATCCTAAATGAAATTCGTTTTTTTGCCAGTACCCATACCTTTTACATGGAATAAATTCATGCAGCTCAGAGTTCTCCACACACTCGGCTTTCAATAAATAAACGACCTTAAAAATGCATAAAAATGTACTTTTAACTCCAATTGGGCATCAAAAGATTGTAAATGGTAATTAGTCAAAAAACACCAAATTGTCAATGTCAGTGATAAGAGTGTTGGGATAGTCACTGGGGGAGGCGTGAAGCATTCGAATTTATTGAGGGCGGTGAAGTCCCTCGGCACCAAATGAGTCTGGAAAAGCGAGCCAAATTCTGACCAAGGAGCGATGAACGAAAACCGAGTAGGCGGAACAGTACGGGCTCAGGCGGCGGAGCGACGACAATTTGGATTTGAGGGCCGTCATCGACGACAAAATTTGAGGAACGTCCCTTTGAACGACGCCATATTTGTCTTCGGCGACGGATTTGGCGACGAGACACGACAACGCCCGAACGGCGTACAAAGTCGACTGAGAGTCGCGAACCGTCCGGTCGAAAGCGACGGCCTTTTCGTCGTCGAAAACGTAATTAAGTCCAGGGAGGCGACCCAAAAATTGTCGAAGTTCGAAACGAACTCTTTCGATTCGGCTCATCGTTTGACGACGCTCGACGAGCCGCTCTTTTTGAAGTTTGAGTCTCATCGCTTGAAGGGCCAATTGTTTGGGGAAAACGCCGTCGTAAGGCCATTTCCTGTCGGAGGCTGCGAGTCCTGAGAATCGGTCCAATTCTGAGGAGAAACGATCGATGAGGGAGAGGCAGTCGCTTCTGACGGCCCGCCATTCGGCAGGAACGTCGCCCGTCGGGTTCAAAGAGTAGATTTTCCTGCGGCGGTCTTTGGAGTCGACGTCGTTCCCCCTCGATATGCTCAACAGGTACCTTATCGCCAACGCCCGCACCAACGGAACTCTGGAGTCGCACAACGCCTCGCTTAAACTCAACGACTCTTGCTCTTCGTGAAATAACTCCACGGTGAACTCACGCGGAGCCAAAACGAACAAACGCGTCAAAAATTTGCCCATTCGGAAAGAAAACGCCGTCATCGTCGCTGACAAAAAAACCACAACAAATCGCCTCAAATTGAACATTTGAAACCACGTTTTGTCAATTTCCAACGTCGGAGCGTCCAAAAACAAACTCGAGCGGACGACTAAATGTTTCAAATCGGACAAAACCAAATGGTAAGCGACGGTGAAGGCGAGGACGGGCCACAACGCGGATTTGAGCGCCTTCTTCAACGAGGGTCGAGCTCGGGCTTTGAAGTCGAGGAGCTTCGAACACTGAATGACGGGAAAGCGGATTCGAGGGCGAGTGAAGTCGAAGTGACGACGGAGAAAGAGAACTGTGCCGCACCAGGCGCCGCTGAGAACGACGTAAAAATGCTCTTCGTTCAAATATTTGGCGTGACGGTCAGGGAACGACAAATCCCCCGAAAATAGAAACGGCCATTGGTAGTACGAACCGAGTTGAGCCGCGAACATCCAACTCACGACTCCCCCGCCGATCGCGAATTTGGCCCATTCGAACGCCGTCGGTAACGAAAATATGGAAACGAAAACTTGAAAACGAGTATTGAGCTCGACTGAGTGTTGAACGTAGTCGCGCAAATAAATCGAACAGTGCGAGAAAGAAACGAGGAAAAGTGACAAAACGTAAGGAACGGTCCAAAACACGCTGTACGACCCGACGACGAGCGTAGCGGCCGCTAGTCGATAAAATATAAGAAACGCGGACAACGTGACGGCCAAAACGGCGGACGCTTGGCCGTAACGTGTCGTCCAATAGGCGGACAAATTGACGTTCCGCTCTCCCCATTTGCGCGGAGGGAAGAAAGCGATTCCGTCGTCGTTGACGTCGTTCGTCGTCGTCGGGCGCTCGTGAGCCGGCTCGTCGGCGAATAGCAGCCGGTCGTCTTCGGTCGAGCGCCAATTGTCGTTCCAAAATGAAGAGCCGTTGGCGGCTCGAGTCAAATCCATAGTTTGCGGAGAGGCGATTGAATTGTCGCGGAGCTCGACGGAGCCCAATGGGTTGACCGCCAGACAGGCGTCGATCCCTCTCTCGGTGAACTCACGGCGCAGAGGGTTGTACTCCGAGGGAGAACCGTACGGGTCTCGTCGACGCAGCATCGTCACGTCCATCGTTCTCAACCAACAAATTCACCTTCGCGCACGAGATATGACAAAATTTGCCGTTGTAACGACTTCACATCACAAAATTATGAAGATTATCGTCAGGCTCCAATCTCAACTGCCGTTTTCCGCGTAAATATAACCTTCTTCGAACCTATTCCTTCCCTTTGCGACCTATCTTGTCGCAAGTGTAGACACGCTCTGAAGCTCATATCTTTAACTTCAACAGATTCCCTAGATGAAATATCATCGCCCCATAAATTATCTGTGCGACGCATCACACAACGTTCCTTAGCTCAACGTATGTACACTTGTTTCCATGGCATTTGCTACTTCAATTAATTTATATTAATAAACACATTTTTATTATTATTGTTAATTCGAACTTCGTCAAAGAAGTTCAAATTGGTACAATACAATGGCGCTTACAATTCCGAAATTCATTGTGGTGCTCGTTCTTGTACCATGACCAATGGAGGACATATGGCAAAGTGCATGCAAGCTCACAGGGGCCATAGATCCTTGAAGAGTGTCATTCAAACAGAAAGGAGACATCTGAGTGTGGGCATAGATCACTTGGGGTCAATAAAGAGAAGCTCCTCATAGTTGACATCTTCTCTCGTTATGGAGAATTTAGATGTCAAGTAATGCAGAGGTTCTCTGAAGACTCTTTCCATCTAGACACACATTATAAGGGCACCAGACCACAGACTCGTAGCCAAAGATGAGCTGGACCGGTGTCTTGTAGGAGGAGGCCCTTACTGAAGTGTGTGTAAATACCCTAGCAAGCCTCTTCAGAAAGCCTGGGGGATCCATACTGGTGGATGCTATCTAGGCTGCATAGTCAGAAAAGGAAAGCTTATGAAGAGGAATGCCAAGGTCGCAAATACTCAAGGTGCATGGAAGGCTGATTGTGTATGTAAGCGTGGCCAGGGAGTGCTAGGGATAGGAAGAAGGAATGGCACATTCAGCCAGTCACGGTAACTTTATTGAACAATAACTGCACAGCGAATTTGTAATATATTTCTCGCAACTTAAAATAATATAGAATTGGACGATATCTCGCTACATGAAGCCAAACTATCCAATCACATGATTGCAAGTTGCCAACAGTCTAAATTGGTTGGTACTAAATCAACTGTCGTTATAATGAAAATAAACTTTCAAGCGCTGTTCCTCGATCTAACTTCATCTCTAATCTGACACTATTCACCCAATTGTTCAAGTATTCATTACGTACGTTCTCGATTACCGTTCAAGCTAAGCTCTGCTAAAAGCTGGACAACTATTTAGATAAACGAAGAAGTCTCTTCTGGTTGTTTGTGCACGCCTGACTCATTAGTACAGATAACTATTAATGTTCGATGCTGATTCTAATATTTTATTTCACACTCACCGTTTTCGAAGTCTCGGCCACATCTATTCAGTCCACCACCTGCCTTCTTTCAGGTACCTTTGGTACTTCAGAGTAACACCTCATATTATCAACTACAGTTTTTTCCAAACTTCGTGACAAATTTAATTTTGAAAATAGAAATCTAACGACATTGCGACAGTGTTTGGAAGAGAGAGGCGATTTCGACTTTTTAATACGAAGAACTTTTTATTCCCGTCTTCTTACTTGTCTTGTTCTTCACTTTTAGCCAATGTCTCCTCTGTGGGCACCCTGATAACTTTACCGTTTCAACTGTTGGCAGCACTGTTTTTTTTCGTCGTATCAACTGTCTCTCCCTTCAGCTCCGTCGATCAAATTTAATTCTCAAAATTTAAGGTCAGTAGAAGTGAGTTTTTCGTTTTATTATGATTTTAGTTCCCAAATTTAGATGTAGTTATTGGGACCCTAAATATAAACTACGCACGGTACATGCGTACGCATGTTAAATGTTTATTTGCTCTGCACTTAGTCCCCGCCGTGGTACTACTTTTTGCGAGCTGCAAGATTTTTTATGCTAATTTTGAATAATAAATTATTAAATCTGTAAGATTGAAGTTATGAATGTATTAGAGGAAGATGTATGTGGAGTTTGGAAGGCCTTAGTTACTGCTCTGCCTGGAAGTTGGAATTCTTTCGGCCCCTGTTCCTTCATTTTTTGCTACGCCTGCCTTTAGGTGGTCTGCGGAAAATAAAATATGCTCACATTACGTTCTCCGCATTACCTATTTGGGTGTATTGTCGACTATCGAACAAGGTGCGCAAGTTCGCAGGATAAATGAAGGATTGAGATAACTATCTGAAACATTAAAATGCGCGGTGTACGTATTCAAGTATACTCATTGGGTCTGGTTGAAGTTCACGGAACGAAAAGCTAGGAGGAACCATGATGTCACGTGCAGTGCTTCAGTCAGTATGTCAATTAACAGTTCAACGTAGTTATGTCTAACAAAAAAAAACAAAAACACCTCTTCGGTATCCAAAAGGTTCCAAGAAGCATCAGTCTGTAGAGTGGTGCACCCATCAAACTGGGATACCATAGTTCCTTTGCTCTAATTCTGAAACTTTTCAGAGGCTATTCAACAGGCATTTTACCCTTCATGCTTTCAAGGATCCATGAAGGTCATCTTGTAGTTGATAAATGTCGAAGTGTGTGGTACCCAAAGATGTATTGTGACATTGAGTAAACAGTGAATATACCCTGTATTCAAAATTATAATTATCTACACTAGTATTAACATTAAAAGGATAGTTCAGTCGTCATGGCATTCTGGAGGAGTTTCAATTTCAAGTTTTGGGTTCTAATTTTGGATCATTTGCTAATTCGTTTGCTTTCAACCGTACGGGTGGCCCCTGCTTTTCACGAGAAAAAAAAACCCTCAAGGATCCATATTTGTCGCTTCTATTCTCGAATGGGGTTTCCCCAACTGAATATTGGTGAGCAGGACAATCAGAGATAGACTTCAAGTTTCACCAAACGTTGCCTAAGACATAATGAGGATCAAGCAGCGGTTCGAGAAAGAGAAGAAACTCTGAAAAAGGGAGATACAATTTGGATCATTGATTTGTAAATGCATGTCAGGGCTGTTCACCAAGTACATCGGTGTTATGTGGTCGACACAGACGTCAGGACTGCGGAAACCGAATCCATTTAATGGCAGCTCCTTACCACCAATTTCGGATTGGGCCATATTTCTGTGAGCCTAATAGTCGTTAGTTGGCTATGGTCATTCTACTTCATCCAGAAAGAGTATCCAAGTTCTTGCCTGGCATTGGTATTTCCACAACAATAGGTACAAACACGAGCTCCTACGTTAATGTAATCCACATCAAACTTCCTAACAGATTAATTTCTTTGGGCCTGCTTGAGTAATTTCATTGTGATATCGTCTTTCTGTGCTTTTTGATAAAGGCGGGTTTTGGTTTTTACAAGCCTTGTATTCCTGTCTACGTCATGAACAGTTTGACCTCCTGTCATTATAAATCTGACTAAGAACAAGAAATGTGTGTGTCACTAAGGCCCTATACCCTAATAAGGCATAATTGGAATTTGACGATCAACCCCGTAAGAAAATACCATAAATATAACAACCCGGTGTACAAAAATATACAATAACTCATAATTGAAAATATATGAAGAACAACTCTCCGCAAACAATAAGATAATGACTATACGAAAGAAGATATTGATGGATAAGTAAATTCTTTCTTTTAAGTAAATAGTTTTAAGCCATCTGAAAAAGGTTGTAATAACCCTGTATATTCTAGTTTAGTTGGACCCTTACGAAGCTGAATATAAAGTGATAAAAATAACAAGCTAACTCAAACATCAATAAAATGAATTTTATTATTTTATATAACTAAATTTATTTCATAGTTCGGCCAAATAGTCAGATTATATTCGTATAATTAAAAATATTGTTTCCAAAATATGGTTCTTTCGTGCTGTTATTTCATAGTATGAATTCATGCAATGAGCTAAGAAATCTTAAGAGTTATCGAAGTAAATGCTTTGCTTGGAGGGTTGGTAGGTAAGTGAAAAAATGAGCTAACACACAGCCGCATTACTTTCAGATGGCAGCCACCCGTGTTTTCTTGAGCGTTTCTTCCAACCTTCGAGTCTCAGCCAGGAGAAATTTAGGGCTCGCTGCTCCGGCTCTACAGAAAGTCTCTGATCCGATTCAACAACTTTTTCTAGATAAATTGAGGGAGTACAAGAGCAAGAGCAGGTAAGCGGATTTGTGTAGTAAGCTGTAACGTTGTATCGATCCTGGCAGAAGCTGTCTGCCAGAACCAGAAGACTACTATGTGAAAGTAGAACCCGCTCAAGTGGGTGTTGTCTGTCAGTAATATATGGTGCGAAGCAATGCACGATAGCCCTCAACCCCCATAAATTCAATGATATGCTTCAAACATGGGCTCTGTTTGAGTGTTAACCGCTTTAAGAGAAAAACGAAGCTTGAAATCCACTCATTCAAATATTAGTGGAGTGTTCTTAAGAAATGTAGAACCATTTGTGGCTAATACTGGTGGTAATGGAGAAAACCCCCACTATGGCCTCATGTCCTCTCAATGCCACCCTCAGACCCCATGGAGCTGGAGCAATGTCCCCAACCCATTCCTCCCATTCAGCCTTGACATTCATCCCTGCAATGTCATCTGGCCTGAGTGGAGACACCCTTAGCATTCTTGAGGTGCAATCCAGCCAGCATCTCACAAGTACACAGTACGTACTCCAGCTCACCACTGACTCCAGCTCTGCCTCACACAACATGTAAGGTCCCTGGCCTTAGCTCCTGTGCCCGCTAGGCCACCTCTCACTGATTCGTGTTTGTATACTATACCCTTGCCCCAACTTCATCCCCCTTCTCACCTAGATCTTTCATGAATAAATCTACCTGAAGGGTAGTTTGAACGTGCAAGGACCTCCAGTGCGGCAGTGGGGTTTGTCTGTTAATGACCCATCACAGGTAAGCTATCCCGTGCGCTGCAGTCTACTTAACTGCAGACACACAGTCTTCCTTCCTGTCCTGGTCTATCGCGCACTAAGGCTCAAGCTTAGCCTTATGTATGGCTTTCGATGTAAAGACATCATCGTCTGGCCATTAAGTCAGTACTGGAGTCAGTCAGTCGGTCGTGATCTATAGTGTAGAGGTCGGGGCCGATCGTTTTTTTTTCCCCCAATTTTCCGAATGAGAACTTCTTTTTTCAGGGCAAGGGGCAGCCAACCAGGCTCAGATCTTAAAAAAGGGAGCCTGATGAGTGAATGAGGGCCTCTCAAACAACACTATAGGCTCAATGTAAAAAAAAATCAAAATTTATATAAAAATAAAATAAGTGTCAGCAGCTAACCTTGCTCTCGTTTAAAACGGAGCGAGATTATGCCATGAATAATGCTCAATAATCCCTCGAGGCCTGAAGTTCTCTTTCCAAGTCCTTTTTTTTCCTTCGCATGCGACAACTATTCCTCCGAAGCGAGAATGAGTGACAATAACGGCTGCAACGTGCTGAGTCTCCGTCGGGTCCTTTGACCGCAGGGCTCGGCTTCTCCCGTGCTTTTCGCTTTTGCCTCCACATTATATGCAAAGAGAGAGGTAAAAGGAATGGTGGAGCGTCAAGGGTAGGGGAAGTAAGGAGGTAATGCAACCTCTGGGGAAACCCACTAACGGTGAAGGGGAAGGAACGTCTTAAATAGTCTGTCGGTTGTTGATTCTAAGTCTTTTGGTTTATCATTCATTCTGAATAATAACCCTGTTTTCGGTCACGAAAAATTTTTTACAACCCCCCCTCAAAATTTGATACTTTACTTTTCAAGACATGGAGATTCCAAATTTGCAATGTCCGTCCGCCGTCCGGGCCATTTTGTGCCTTTAACATGGTCTAAAAAATTCGTTCTTTCGCCCAAAAATCCGATTTGGTATCTAGTTGTGCCCGCCATCTCGGCAATCCGATCGGACGAAGCCCGTGGTTGTAATGGGCAAAAAACGGTTAAAAAAATTAACGAAACGCAGTACAACGCGGGAGCTACAGCGTCCCTCCCTCCCTCCCGGCTGAATAAAAAACAACCGGTGGCGGGGCGTCCTCGCCTCGCGGGCGGGCGGCTCCCCTTTCACCTCCCAACGACGACGACGCACCACTCGACTCCCCTTTCGCTTCGAGCGCCCCCGTTCCAATTTCCCCGACGTTTTGGTTTTAATACGATTCAATTTTTTTAGATTCTTTCGTTTCATTCTCATTTTGGTTTTTTTCATAGACTTTGGTTAAATTTTGATATTAGTATTTAGCGTGCATGTTTTCATATTAAAATTCAGTTTTTTCTAGATACTTTCGTTTTTTTTTGTTTACTTTAATATTACGATTCAGTTCTTTTCGACCTTTTTTTGGTTTTCATTATGATATTTTTCAATGCTGAATCGAAAAGGATGGGTCTCGGAGCATTAATGCTAGGTAAAGCTGATTATCCGAATAATAAACTGTTGTGTAATAATTTGCAGGGTTTTTGTATAGGGTGGTCTGTAAATCCGTCAGTTGGTTATTTTTCTACTGGCGGATCTAACGCAGTTGCTTTAATACTATTTAACAGAGGTTTATAATCTTGTCGTTCTTTCTTTTTTTTGCCTTCCAGTGTTAGTATTTTTCTATTATGTTAGTTTTTTTTAATTATTATTTTTATTTTTTTATTTTGCACTCTATTTTTATCAAGTCAGTGCGTTTAAATTTGGTACAATTACCCTGGAACTTATTCTGGGGGAGATGTTTAAAGATGATTGATAATTTTCTTATGCTGAACACTATTACTTAAATGTTTTATTTTAAAATATTTACCTTTTCATATTTTGTGTAATATACTTGATATTGCAAATAGATAAATGTTCTATCAGAACTACGTTTATTTTTAAGTGGCGGAAAATTGGTGGACTCCTCCCCCGAAATTGAAAGAGAATGGAAGCAGGAGCTCGGCAAGTTGGCCAAACAATACGGCGGGGCTGAGGGCGCTGACATGACCAAATTCCCCGATTTCAAGTTCCCTGGTGAGTGTTAGTTTCGTGCCACGGGTTCGTTTATACTTTATGACGTCGAGGATGTAACGCTAACGTTGATTTAATTTTTCAGATGCCAAATTGGACCCCATCAATACGGATGAATAGGCTGTTGGGTGATCGCCTTCACGATGTAGTCAAAAAATCGTGTTAATGTACAGTTTCTGCATTTTTTGTTGTTGATTTCAATTACACCAAGTGATTTTGTTTTATGCGTCTGATTTGTGTTTTTGTCAGCTCCTGCGTGAGAGTATTGAGTGTTTACAGTGAGGAAAACGCTGGTTGGGCTTCGTAAGACTTCGGAAGAACGCCGGTTGACACAACTCCCAAGAACTTAACGTGCAGTGTCAATGCTGCCACTCTGGTGTGTTTCCTCCTCTACTTTATGAGCTTCAGACACTGCCATTCAATAATTCGTTCTGTAGTGTTTGCACTTTTGAGTACGCCAAGAGACCGCATGATTCCATAGTACCTTGACATTCAGGGACTGTTGGTCTCGTTGAGGACATTCATGTACGTGGTATGCAACAATGTACCTTACAGGCTGAGCATGCAGAACCCCCTTGACAGCTTGTTAAGAGACTTGTGACGTACTAGACAGCACATAGGGAAACTGGCACAGACAGATAGTAATAAAAGCGATGCGCGCAAGCTATTGAAAATTCACAGAAACTAATTTCGTCAACTGCATTTATGACGGTTGTTTGTTCCCACACAAAGCCGAAACTTGTTGTGGAAAATGGTGAATTATTAAAATTAATGCAAATATTAAAGGTATTATCTTCTTGAAAACAGCTCAGTATAAACGGAAAAACAAATGAATCAATTGGCCCGTGGGCATGTACTAAAATAGTGACACACCTAGGAACATAGTTGTTGAGGCGTTTGGACTGGTCAGCTAGAGCTTGGCAGCTAATGGCTGGTGACTGGTTGTTGTGTGCGGCTAACTACAATTAACACGAAGTTGTTTGCTCTATGTTGAACCTGCCTGTGGAATTATTTTGCCAGTAACTCAATGTTATGTAAACAATTAAGTATTACGTGTTTTGTTAACTTTCGAGCACACTTATTGGAACTGAACGCCAATTTTTTTCATTATTTGTTTTCCTAAATTGACCGACATCACAGCTGCTTCAACGTTTCCATCTAAAAAAATTAGAACATATAAAACTCTTATTTTGGAACATTCTATGCAATGAGCTGTTATGTGCATTTTTCGATGTTCAGCTGTGTGCAAGATGAAAAATATCTGGTGGTATGCATCACATAACTTTCCTCGACCCCATGTACAATCAATAATTTTTATCACTAGCAGTTAATTGAATCTGTTGTTCATTCAATTGATATGCACTTGAAACTGGTAGCATTAAAGATTTCAGAGTGTATTGAGTTGCTCCCACTTATGCTAAGAACATAATTGAGTAATCAATGAAAAGGTGATTCATGAGATCTGAGATGTTCTTCCTACTACCGCTATCTTCCTGTTCTCTTTTCGATGCTACTTCCTATCGCCAGCTATCTTTAACTGGGACTGCAGCCCTCTCTCCTTTACTCGTAGTTTGTGTTAAACATAAAAAACGTTTATATGGCTGTGACTAGAGTGTAAGAGAGATTCAACCACGTTGCCAACTGTTGTTATCTATGTTCTTTGAACAGCCACACCATTATGCCCCAACTCTGACCTTCCACATGCGACAAGATGTAGGAATTTGAGAATTAAAGCAGGATGGTCACTGAGCGTTCAATAAAGTTTGATGACGTAAGTAGAAACCGAGGATTTAGTGGAATGTTGCAGGGACGTGAAGTCATGATCGTTAAGCCAAGTGTCATCAACTGGGTCGGGACCATAACCAAAACTACATCAAGTCAATTATGTTGACTGTGTCAACAATTCATGCTGTAATGAAATGCAAAGTAATACTAGTGGAGCACTATTGGCAGTTTCGCTCCTTCGTGAGCAGCTATGTATTGTATATTATTGAGTACCCATTGGAAAAGTGCGTACCTTGTGACATAATTATTATCACCCATGTATCATGTTGTTTATCCGTTACTACAGACTTTTCCCCCTTGGATTCTCAATTTATTCTTTTCAGTTGCTTTTGACGAATAAAGCTAAAGTCTAGCAAAACATTCACTTTATTCTACTACACCTTGTTTCCTTGCTTTGTTCATGATCGTTGAACGAAGATGAAGTGTCCGCAAAACGCTAACCAAATTTACAGTATCCTTAATTCCTAGGTGTCAGGTAGTCGTAACAAATGCTCTTTCTGAAAGGAAGGATATAATCCACAACATGTTTAAAACTTCCTCTTTGTTTCTACACCCGTGCAGTCCGTGTATTGTTTGGTTTCAGTAATCAGTCATAATTCTCGAGTTTGTTAATTAATACGTTGGAATGGGGTTTCAGAAAATACTGAAGAAGATGAAAGCTAAAGAGAAAGAAATGCGTATTTTAATTCTCGGCTTAGATAACGCAGGTTGGTTAGTTTGTATTCTGTGTTATTTCCAAACATTTGTCGAAATTTAGTCTTGGCGAGTGACGGGTGAATTACGGGTTTGACAACCAAATTTTTCTGTATCTGGGTTTGTATACACTGTCATTGTTCTTTCTATACTGGTGTTCTCGCATCGAATCGAATTGACTATGATAGAATGGGCTATATGTGTTCAAATAACCGGGAGCTCGCATTGTCTACTAACTTCACATACCTAACTTTTATTGTCAATAAACATCTCAGCGCTAATACGATGAGCCCATCGAGCAAGGTTTTTTTTTCTCAACTTTTAGAGAAAACGGCTATATCGATATCCAACCTCCATGGTGTCTCGTAACTAGTCAATAAATATACATTCTTTGCCTTAAATGTTCCTCCGAAGGTGCGAACACCTCGTGGTAGTACGTTGAACTCAATATGTGCTCAATTACGTGTTTAACTTTTAAATCTTTAACAGAGAATGTAAAACTGAATTTGATAAACCTGATGCCTGTTTGAAACCTAGATAACAAAGTTCGTTCTAGGTATTTCGATTTGCTTAGCAGTTAATTTTCTGTTTCTGCAGGCTGTATTTAATGTACGCATATATTTTGATTCATTCTAACCCGTATCGCTTTGTCTACGAGTCTTGTTCCACATTCAACGCAAGTTTGAAGCGTTATCAGGAGATTATGTATTGTCATTTTTTTCTAGGAAAGACTACTATACTCAAACACCTGAACAACGAGGACCCAACGACCATCAGCCCCACGTTGGGTTTCAACATCAAAACAATCGTTTACGATCAGTATAAGCTGAATATGTGGGACGTCGGTGGTCAGAAATCACTTCGCTCTTACTGGAGGGTAAGATCGACCAACTTGATAATGAGACTAAATCTGCACAAATTGAAAGTTAATTACGAGCAAAATATCTATCAAACTCATGAAACTAAACTAAAAATACCAATCGGTGTTATGAATTTCTTCCACTTTCAACAGAATTACTTTGAATCGACGGACGGCATTATTTGGGTTGTTGACAGCGTCGACACCAGACGACTAGATGACTGCGCCAAAGAACTGCACAACCTAATCGAAGAAGAAAGGCTAGTCGGTGCCTCCGTTCTTATACTCGCTAACAAATCTGACCTTCCCGGAGCTGCTTCGCTCGAAGAAATTGGAGAAAGGTGAGTTTCTCAATGACGTGTGGTTGTTAGAAGGAAAAAAGCGTCTGAATTTTGCTTTCTTTTCAGGCTGGAATGTAATAAAATCACGACCCACCACTGGAAGATCGTGAGGGTGTCCGCTATGACCGGGGTAAATGTGGTTCCTGCTATTGGGTGGATGGTCAACGACATTTCACAAAGGATTTTCACATTCTGATTCTTCATCGTAAAATATTTTTCGTAAATTAGCTAATAATTTTCTAGTTGCGCCGAATTTTCAGGAATATATTTTTACCGTCGGCTTACTTTCCATTAATTTTTAATATTATTAATTCGATACGTTCTCAAGTCGTGTACAGTTGTTTTAATAGTTTGGCTTTCGTACTGTTTAATATAACGATCTGTTGCTTTGTATGTTAAAATATATGGCGTCATGATTTATTAACATCGTTTTCAAGTCAGGTAAGTCAAAATACCTGAAGTCTGAAGGGGTAGTTATTGTCTTCGACTGAAATAGAGTCAGCATGATGGAGCTTTTTACCCTTAGTAAATCTTTAGGGGAGACAACTAAAAATAAGATTAACGTGGAAAATGAGATCTCATAACACAACGTTTCGCTTATTCTTCCTTCAGCTGACTGTCTCACTGTTTATGCGAATCTTGGAAGAAAAGTGCGTACAAGTTTTGAGTGAGCAATTTTGTGTTTTTCCCAAATGTTAACGTTTCAAGGGCCACTGAATGTGATAAACATGGACATTTGGGGAAATGTCCTGCGAACGCGATAGATAGAAAAGAGCTAATCAAATCGGCTCAAATTTGATATTTCACTAAGGGGCGAAAAAATAAGGGTAAGATTGAAGTTGTTTCAAAAATAACTAGTTGTTATTGTGATCAGAACGCCAAATAATTTTTCCTCGAAACAATTTTGGTTAATTTTTTGAAGTTATTGTTCTAAATGATACAATCTCGTAAAATTTGGACCAGTGGGAAAATGACGAGAGCAACACATTAAATTGCTAAAATTTCGGCAAAAGCTTGAAAACCAAGTTGACATTTTTAATACGAACCTTTCAAAAAAATCGTGCGGACAGTCCCATCAATTACATATACGTTTTTAAATGAAGTTCGCGGAATAAATAGCAGCAGCTCAATGAATTTTAGAACGAGTGCAACCAGTCCTCTTACGATCTGATATAGATGCAATTTCCATCTGTTGTCAGAAGTAGCTCATAGATAGTGGACACCCCTGGACAACTGGTAAAAACTTTCCCCCGAGTTCAGCTAGATTACACAAATCACAACATGAATGACACGAGATACTGTAATAATCTATTTATTTATTATGTATATTTTCAACCTACCATTTTCCATTTTAAACGATCTAAAAGTACAATTATTTACAGGTCATTTACTACACGTACAGTTTCAATCAGTCGACTTTTTTTCTTTACGTATTTCCTCCAACGCTCGAACGAGTTTTTCTTGTAAGTCGAGCTCTTCGTTACTCTCATCATTTTGAGTGGCCTTCTCATCATTTTGAGACTCCTCGTCTTTATAGTCTCTGACAGAGACTGATGAAAAGCCTTTAATCGTCACCAATTTCATGGTCCCTCTGCCTGAACGGGCAAAAATTATCAAAACGAGGTCAAATTCATTTGTCAAGTTTATTGAGATGAAATAAGTTGCACAATAATTAGGCTCTTCGGCCTCAGAAAATCAAGAAGAGTGCACAGATCGCCAAGTTTGAATGTAATTGACTGCACTCTGAGATTGTGGGAATCAGTCTTTACTTAGCGAAAAAATACTCTTTCGCTACAAGTACACGATAAAATACCTGACCTTTTAAAAATTTTGTGTAGTTTTATTTTTTTTTTTTACTATAACAATTTTAATTTTGAGAAAATTACGAGAGTAGTGCTGTTAGACTGGGTCAACGTAATTACAGTGAACGGGTGCACCAATTAACTGAGTTAGAGAAAAGTGATTTATATGTGTAGGAAGGAAAAGAAAGAAAAGAAGAGCTTGAATACTCGATGAAAGCAAATGAACTGCAAGATAAAAGAAAAAGTTAACTTCGACACACGACCAAATAAAATCTTTCAACCCTGATAAATTATAATAATGAAGCCCGGTTTTTGTGTCCCGAGTCAATGGATGACGAGGAACAAATTGTATGAAACTTCTTCTGCCAGGATACTTCACGAGTATGGTATAAGCGTTATCGCCTCATCCTCCGGGAGAGTGGATACACGTTATTTGTTTTGTGCTTCCCCCACTTGGACGAACACGCACCGCAAGGATCCTCTTGACAAACTTACAAACATCATCTTGTTAGTCCATGTGCCACAGTGAAAATTGTTGGCTACATTGGGTCTTGCCGACATCTGCCCACCATCTTTGAACCATATGACCGACGCCATTTTGTCTGTTCATTTTAATTTTTTTTCATCGCCCTTCAGGCAATTTTTTTACTTTTGTTCCCGTGTTTTGATAAACGAACGTTTTTAAATTTCAATCTGAGTGTTTGCGTAATTTCATTGTCGCTTTAAAAACTAACAGGTTATGGGCCCAGGCATATAGCGCATGTTTACGCAGTTGCAAGCAAAAATCGTGAGATCAGGTTGGCACAAGAAAGAACGCGAATGCGCCAGCGCCTTTTGTTCTCGAAAATCATTCCAACGACTAAAAGCGTGTCTTTCTGGGAAATCGTGTGTGATCTCATCGAAAAGTGAGAAGTCAATTCGTGATTGTTTCGGACAATAACACGCGGCGTAACTAAGTGAAAAATCGTCTGTGTTTCGGACGGTAACTCGTGATTGAAAATAAAAACAATGAGTTCAAGTGGTGTGGTGCGAATTGAGGCATTGGGGCGTGAAAATTATGACACCTGGAAAATGCAAATGCGAGCCATTTTGGTGAAAAACGACGCTTGGGTTTACGTCAGTGGCGCCACCGTCAAGCCTGAACCAGCAGCCGGTAACGCGAACGCAGCCGATATTGCAGATTGGGCAACCAAGGATGAAAAGGCCATGTCTGACCTGATCCTGTCAATCGGCCCCACTCAACTGAAATTGATCAAAAACTGCAGAACATCGCGCGAGATTTGGCTAAAACTCGAAGAAACGTTCCAGTCGAAAGGGCCAGCTCGCAAGGCCACTTGCTGAAGAGTCTAACTCTTCAAAAGATGAGCGAAGGTGACAATGTACGCGAACATCTGGGTATTAAAGTTTACGTATCTGTTAGGTGAGTCCGTCTCCTCTGGCTGGTGTGTTGCTGTGGGCAGGGGAGACGGACTCACCTAACAGATACGTAAACTTTAATAATTTGCCTACTGGCGGACAACCCTATTGCTTTAATACCTAACATCTGGGTAACTATTTTGACTGTGTCGACAAGTTGGCTGACATGGATGTGAACATCGATCCAAGCCTACTCGCAATCTTGATGCTGTACAGTCTGCCGCCCAGTTTTGAAAATTTTAGGATCGCTATTGAGAGCCGTGACGACTTGCCAACGCCTGAGAACCTTCGTGTAAAAATCGTTGAGGAGAGTGATGCACAAAACTCAGTTTCCTCATTGACGTCGGATCAAGGCGCTATGTTCGCTAAACGAAAGAGCCCGTCGAAGAAAAGCAACAGGACCAAATGGAAGAGCAGCAACTCCTATGGTAAGAGTGAGCCTGAAAGGGGACCTTTCTCTTTCAAGTGCGGGAAATGTGGCATCAAAGGCCACAAGGCAGCAGACTGTAAGGTCAAAGTCAACAAGAGCAAGTCGGGCGATATTTCAGTGCTGGCAGTCAAAGAACGCGACTCGTGTCATATCGCCACCAGCGAAATCGGGAACCAATGGTGCCTTGATAGTGGGTGTACGAGTCACCTGTGCAGTGACGAGTCAACGTTCGTGACGATGGAGCGAGGAGAAGCAGGCAAGCTGAAACTGGCGAGCTCCGCAACCACGGAGATAAAGGCCAAAGAAACCGTGCAACTCACAGCAAGCCTGGAAGGAAGCCCATGCAACGTTACCCTCAAGGACACCTTGCTCGTCCTAACTAACCTGCTGTCCGTTGCCACGTTCGCAGACCATGGTTACAAGGTCGTTTTTGGAAAGGACAAGGCTGAGATCGTAGATCAGAACAGGCAGATGAGGCTGGTCGCGAAACGTAGGGACAACCTCTATTTCGTTGAGAACATCGCCCCAGAGGGATGCAACATCGCCTCGAAGGTGGACAGCGGAGGAACAACGGCTCAGCTCTGTCATCGTCGGATGGGCCATGTCAACTTCCGTGACCTTGCGGCAGCGGTGAAGAACGGCCACATCCGTGGCATAGATCTGGACGAAAAAATCGAGGATTTGACCAGTGAAGTGTGCACGAGAGGAAAAATGACCCGCCAATCTTTTCCTAAGGAATCCGACCGGTACAATGGAAAGCTGGAGCTTGTCCATACCGACGTTTGTGGCCCCATGCGAGTCATGTCAAACGCTGGGTCCAGGTACATCATCACGTTTACGGATGATTGCACGAGGTGGACAGTGATCAGATTCCTGAAGGGGAAGAGTGAGGCTTTGTCAGCATTCCAGGAATACAAGGCTTCAGCTGAGAAGATGCACGGATTGAAGATAAAATATCTCCAATCTGACAATGGACGTGAATATGTCAACCAGGGATTCGACGAGTATCTGAAGTCCGAGGGCATCCTGCGCAGGCTCACCACTCCGTACACCCCGGAGCAGAACGGCGTTGCTGAGCGGAAAAATCGGACCCTCGTCGAGGCAGCCCGATGTTTACTCCTGCAGTCTGGATTACCGTTGAACTTCTGGGCCGAGGCGATAATCACCGCCAACTACCTGAGGAACAGATGTCCCACGAAGACGCTGGAGGGGAAGACTCCTTTTGAGGCTTGGAACAACTGGACTCCAGCAGTGCACTATCTTCGGGACTTCAGGTGCAAGGTGTTTTGCCTTGATAGAATGCCAAACAAGGACAAATTCAGCCCACGTTCGAGAGAAGGGATTCTCGTCGGATATTCGGAGCAGTCGAAGGGCTATCGAGTGTGGATTCCGAAAACCAGAAAAATCGAGGTCACGAGAGACTTCACCTTCAGAGAGGATTTGAGAGTACCTGAATGTGAGATCGAGGAATTTCTTCCTCCCTCCAACAGTTCAGGGGAAGATCTCTCGAAATCAACGGAGGATTTGATCGAGGTGGAATTTGTTTGAGACCGGTCGACGTGGCAGACGAAGAGATCCAACCGGGCCAGGAGAGACAAAACGACGTGAACGAGCCCTTCAGAGGCTTCTCACCCATTGATCGTCATTCACTGGAGCTCGATGATCGTCTTGTTGGGCCACATGAAATCGATGGAACGCCTGTGACAAAACGCGAGCATGGCCGCCCCCGATTCGAGCGAACGGGAAGACCCGGCCAACCTTGGAAACTGTATGCCATCCAGGAAGAGGAAGAAGCCAACGTGGCAGAAATTTCCGTGTCTGAGGCAATTTCTAGGCCCGATGCTGACGAGTGGATCGACTCAATGACTGATGAGATAGTCTCTGTAATCAAGCACGATACGTTGAGAGCTGTAAAACGTCCCATCGACAAGCGAGTGATAGGCAGCAGATTTGTGCTCAGAAATAAGCATAATCCCGACGGCACTGTCAGTAGGCGAAAGTCTCGACTGGTCGCTCAAGGTTTCGCTCAGAGGCTGGGAATCGAAGAATTCCATGACACGTTCGCACCTGTAGCTCGACTCAGTACCATTAGGACGGCAGTTGCAGCAGCTGTCAAACATGACTTCAAAATCCGACAACTGGACATCAAAACAGCCAACCTGAATGGAAAAGTGGAGGAAGAAATCTACATGAAGGCTCCAAAACACTTTGAGAAGATTTTGGCTAACTTGATCCAGGACAGCAACGACAGCAACAATATTTAGTAGGAAAAGAACTGAGACCACTGGCTACTATGTGATGATGGGAGGATGCAATATTCCTCTCTCATCATCAGTGAAATATCTAGGAGTCATACTAGACAGACAACTTAGGTGGAAACAACAGATAGCTAGTCAACTAGAAAAAGGAAGGAAACTTCTCTTGCATATCAAAGGCCTGATAGGGAAAACATGGGGCCTAAAACCGACATTGGTGAAATGGATATACCAAACGATAGTAAGACCTCGCGTTGTGTATGGAGCACTGATATGGTGGACAGGAGTAACCAAAAACAGTGCCCTGTATAAGTTAGACAGAGTCATCAATATGTCAATTACAGGGGCATTTCATAGCACACCTAATGTCATAATGGCCGTACTGACGGGGGTGCTACCAATGAAATGGGAGATCACACAAGAGGCAATGAGAGGGGCACTAAGACTCAGGAAAAATAACGACTGGAACCATTCACACAATTACGGCCACGGAACTGTTTGTACAACCGTCATAAGCAGCATACCAGAGGCAAACATGCCAATGGATGACAGGACAACGACATATCAATTTCAGGGAAACCTCAACACTAGGATAGACTCAAGACAAGTGTGGGAGACCAGGCCGTCAGTGGCGGATGAATCAGAAATCATTTGCTACACAGACGGCTCCAAACATTTAAATGGTAACGCAGGAATGGGAATATACATTCCTGCACTAGAATGGGAAGAATCACTTCCACTAGGAACCAACACCTCAGTGTACCAAAGCGAACTCATAGCGATAAATTCATGTATTAGCACACTTGTAACAAAGAACATTAGGAACACGAATATAGCCATCTACACTGACAACCAATCTGTGGTAAAAAACATTGGGCAATCCAATAGTCAGGAGCTATCTCATAGGAGAAACTAAGCACA
The DNA here is from genome assembly GCA_020466155.1 of Pachypeltis micranthus. Classification (NCBI taxonomy): domain Eukaryota; kingdom Metazoa; phylum Arthropoda; class Insecta; order Hemiptera; family Miridae; genus Pachypeltis; species Pachypeltis micranthus. The sequence goes on along the minus strand of CM035770.1, from coordinate 46,678,130 downwards.
AGGTTGGGAAACTCCAACAACTAGGGAACACAATTACGCTAAAATGGATACCCGGGCATAGGGGGTATGCGGGGAATGAGAAAGCGGACGAACTAGCCAAGGCGGGAGCCAGAGGACACTTCTGTGGACCAGAACCGTTCTCGCCTATCACAATGCAACAACTGAAAGCAAAAATAAATGAGAAAATGTGGAGAAATGTATGTGTTGAAATCAACAACAATGAAGGGTATCAACACTCCAAAATTATGGGTATAACTAGTCATAACCTACAAAGAACCAATTGGGTACTGGGCTTAAGCAGGATAAGACTAAGAAGAATCACTGGTATGCTGTCTGGGCACTATGCGGTGGGCAAGACCCTAAATAGGATAAATCCGAACGTCAACGCTAGGTGTCCATGCGGAGAAATAGAAACAGTAGAACACTATCTTAGGGAATGCCCGTTATGGTTTGGCACTAGACTCAACATACTAGGGGAAAGAATAATAAACAGCACTAGTTTGAGAGAAACCGAGTGGAAAAAGATCCTAGAATTCGTAGAGGGGACCGGGAGATTCCGTAACCCCTTTTAAAGAAGCCAAGCCGACTCCCAATAACTCTGGGGAGATGGGAAATGGGCCTGAATGGCCACGACTTCGGTCATTGTTCCCTCGGCCTTGGCTGGTGCCCTGTTATCTTCTTCTCTGATCCAGGACGAGAAGATCGAAAAAGTTGTGCGGGAGAAGGCTGAAGTGATGAGAGGCAATGAAGGCTGGAGAGGACACCGTGTTCTTGGTGGACAAAGCTCTGTATGGGCTGCGACAGGCTGGATGTGCCTGGCATCGTTGTTTGGACACCGAGATGAAGGGACTGAAGGCTACGCGCTCGGAAGCAGATCCCTGCATGTATTTCCTTGGACAGGTGGAGAGCAGGACATTTGTCATCATCTATGTCGACGATATTTTGATCCTTTCACGCGCCAATGCCGAGATCAACAAGGTGAGAGATGCCCTGAATTCGAAATTCGAGGTCAAGGATCTGGGAGATGTGCGACACTGCTTGGGACTTGAATTCGAGAGAAGCAATGAGAAGGCCAAGATCAGCCAAACAGGTTACATCGAGGAAGTGCTGGGGCGATTTGGGATGGCTGAATGTAAGCCTGGATGACTCCAAGGATAAGCTGTTGGTCGAGGGGAAGTGTTGGCTACATTGGGTCTTGCCGACGTACGCCTACCATCTTTGAACCATATGACCGACGCAATTTTGTCTGTTCATTTTCATTTTTTTTCATCGCCCTTCACGCAATTTTTACTTTCCGCTACCCGAAGGGAAGGAAAGTATAGTAATCGGCCCAAAAAAAAAATTTGGGTTTTCTTCAGATCTTTACGTTTCAGACCCTACTGAGTCTAAAAAACCCTGCAAATTATTACACAACGGTTTATTATTCGGATAATCATCTTGACCTAGCATTAATGCTCCGAGACCCATCCTGTTCGATTCAGCATCGAAAAATATCACAATTAAACCCAAAAAAAGGTCGAAAAGAACTGAATCGTAATATTAAAATAAACAAAAAAATATCTGGTGCGTAGCAACACACGACTTTCCGCCACCCTTTTAAGTTCGAACACCACCTACATAGGCGGGCGCTATATCTTCATTCAACGCATTTTTACAGGAACATTTATGGAGAACAAAATGTAGGGACTAGTTAGCTGAGAGTACTCCGTAAGTTTGATCGAAATCGTTAGAGCTTAATGGAGTGTCTTTTAGTCACCCATACCAACATTTCGTTCTCCATAATTATTTCTGTATATATATATGTTGAACGGAGATATAAGCCAAGTTAACTCAGAAAAGGAGATTTGTCGAATATTAATTTATCGGTATTCCACTTTTCTCAAAAACGGCTCTAACGATTTCGATCAAACTTACGGAGTACTCTCAGCTAACTAGTCCCTACATTTTGTTCTACATAAATGCTCCTGTAAAAATGCGTTGAACGAAGATATAGCGCCCGCCTATGTAGGTGGTTTTCGAACTTAAAGGGGTGGCGGAAAGTTGTGTGTTGCTACGCACCAGATATTTTTACTTTTGTTCCCGTGTTTTGATAAACGAACGTTTTTAAATTTCATTCCGAGTGTTTGCGTAATTTCATTGCCGCTTTAAAAACTCTAACAAAAATGTAACAATATTCGAAAACTAACTAGAAGCAACCCAACAAATTCCGAAATTCAAACTGTCGTTACTTCCCTCAGCTCTACAAAGTAGGACGGAAAGTATCGGCCGAAAAAATAATTTTTCAACATTTTGTTCAGATATTTGCGTTTACAACGCTCCTGAGTTGTAAGCATCATTTGAAAAAAATCGTGTGAGTGCCTGCGAGAGAACGGCTGTTCCAAATCAGCTCAAATTTGATTCAGCTTGCATATCAAAATGAAACGCCAAAATCAGGTATTGAACAAAATCGGCCAAAATGTTTAGTTATCAAATTTTTTCTCAAAAATCGTATCAAGGATTTGGATTAAATTACGAGTAGGTAGAACCAAGTAACTCAACGACAACATAAATTTTCGTTCTTGGTCAAATGACAAGAGTAGCACAATAGATTTTAAAACATTTTGATAGAATTATTTTATAACGTAGTTTTCCCCTTATAAATCATTAAGTTTGTAGCATTCTCAGAAGAATTAGGATGGTATTCTGATATGCTACCTACTCGATGACGGTTTAATAAAGTTCGACAGATGATTAGGAGCAACTCCAGAAATAGCCATCATGGCTCTGCCTTCCCATGATCCCCTTGTATTTGTCTGTGTTAACTTGGTTTTGAAATATCCCATCCATGACGAAATTCTCTTTCAAAATCCTGTTGTCACAAGGCAACACACAGAACCTCCTAGGACCAGTTCGCAGATCGGACCTAAACTCGAGGTCATTTGATGAACCTTTTCAAAGACGTGATGTTACGTGCAGTACGGCCATTCGTTAGCCCTGATCTTCTATCTCTTAATCAACATTATGACTTGTTTCCTCGACACTCACCCAGTTCCCTGGCAAAATATTCGTTGTTGGGTATCATCTTCTCTTCGTCAGTTTTCAAACCGTAGTGATGAGCCCAATCGAGTTTGCCCTGGCTCCACGTATAGGCAACGTATCCGAAAGTGTTCCAACCGATCAGCACATAGAGAAGGGAGAGCCTAGAATTATGTGAACAATTTATTCGTACAGAGATTAAGTGTGTGCGGCAAATCACGCTGACACATAAAGCAACATCAAAATTAGAACCTTTGTTTCCATTTTCTAGCGGTGTCCTCTGGCAGAGGACTCATTCTGCGTCGAACGAATCGCCTCAACCATTGTATTTGAACCATTGCTCACTCGGTACGAAATCGTTGCACCATTCCGTAATAAACAAACCCCTCTGGGGAGATCGGCTTAGAATAGATTACTCTTATCGGCTGTAGAATATTCTTATCGGACCGGACCTTCTTCTTCTTCTTCTTTTTTTAGTTACTTCTACAGAAACTACATTTTGATTCTCTTTCACTTGAGTTTCTCAAGCAATAGTAAGAACAACAGCCAGAACTAGGTAGGCTTTAGTGTGTATAATAACTATAATACCACTAATGTTTACATAAAAACGACATCGTTTGTCTATAACAATGTCAGGATTAAGTGGTTTCTCTCTTTACAACGGTAACGACCTGTGGATCAAATGATTCTCTTCTTGATTCTCCATTTTACTACGCCTTACAGGGAACCAGGCTCATGTTTTTGGCTTCTTACGCGAGTCAAAGAACTTTGCTAAGCACTCAGAGCCTTGCAGCTATCCCACTTTAACACATTAAATCTCCAGGTCTTATGGTATGCCAAATGCTGGGAACTCGGTAGTTGTTTAGGTGAGAGCATGTGTGCAGTAGGTGGAGTGAGGGAAGGCCTGCCTGGGAGAAACTCACCTCAGCTTACCATCTCCAAACCAAGTTATGCCCATAAAAGTATGTTCCATGTAATTAAATTGAAGGGGTTTTAATTATGTCTTCATCTCACTCCCCCCCCCTCTCGTCATCGCCACTAAACTGGTGGCAACTGAGACAGACCCTAATGTGGTCTGAGATAGGCCTATTGCGTGGTGTCCATGAGCAGCCTCATGTCCTCTCAGTTCTCTCTCCCCCCCCCCTGAACCTATATAGCTTGTGTTCCCTAATGTGATGTCCACACCACGCGTGAAACGCTAGACCACCTTGAGGCCCATATATATACCCACAGCAGAGACCCCAAGCACTCTGTGCACACTACAGCCAGCCCCTCACAAGAGAACAGAACATGCTTGGCTGACTCCAAACCACAGTTGCTCCTAGAGGTTTGCTAATCTGTCTTACCAGTGTCGGCCAGGTGGTACTTTAGTAGACAGTGTCCTATGAACAGACCACATACTATCTGTATACTTCCAGGTAGAGGACCACCCTCCATCAACCACTGGAGAGCCCGGTAGATAACCTTGACTGCCTTTGGCCAGGCACATCCTGCCAATAGGCAACGCTGCACTTCTTCTGCCACTTGCTAACCCCCGTAATCACATGGCTCTTGCTGGTCCCTAAGAAGGGCTCAGGTCTTACTAGAATCAGATCCATCTCCGCCTTTTCATTTGTTTCTACTCTTCTATGATCTGGCACTCAACACAATGTTGAAGCTTTCTCTTTAGACCAGTCTGGGATCTCTAAACCAGCCCTGACAAATGATATTAGAAGCCAGAGCCTTAAGTCTGGCCCAACTGTCTCACCTAATATAAATCTTTCCGTGCACAGAAGATGCTGCATGCGCACCACCATTGTGGTTAGCTTTGTCTGGAAAACTGTTGCCAGCACCACATTGGCGTTTTCCCCTTACCCTTAGAGTTTAAATAATTAAATGTACTCGTATGAAAAGAGATTGATAACTGAGAGTCTGACCTCCTACTCTCACACTATTTAAAAAAGAATTCTTTTCCGGTCAACTTTGGGATGGATGAACTACAAAATCGTCGTTACCTCAACGGATAACCTCACAGTCCGCTCTCAATGAAATCAGTGGAAGAAGTAAGAAACACCAGCTGTCAACTGCTTATTTTTACTTAACTTTGGTTTGACATTGCTCTTCTGGACGTACAACCTTCTATTCGGAAAAAAAAATGCTGAAAACTTGGAACGTTCAGTGATATCTTGTTCTCTCTGGTGAAGAATGTAATGTGAAATTTGAGGAATTACAAAAATCGCGGTATGTCAGTGAGGAGGGCACTGATCAAGTTATGGTCCACGGCGACGACTGCTGTTCGTCCTCGAGCCCGGGTGAGTAAACAAAGAAATGATTTTTCTATTCTTCTCTTTGTTTGTACTAAACGGTTAATTATTGTGTAATTAGTTGGTAAATTGAGAGAAGAGAGCCGTCATATTAGACGACATCGAGCCGATGCAATTCGTGAAATTTAAGAGGATTTGGTATCTAATCTTCATGCAGTTCGTGTTACATTCAGCGATTGTTCTTTTTGTCGTCGGCTATCGCATTCCCAAGATGACCACCCAGATGTGTCGTTTTATGTGACTCACACCGTACTCCATATTACGACAAGGTGACAAATCTGGTAGTTTACTACTAGAAATTGAACTTTATTAAAATAATATTTTTGATGTTTTGTTACTGTTACACTGAGTTGTATTTTGTAATGCCTGTAATAAACCGAAAATGTTTGATTGCTCGGATGCAGGCGTACCATTCAGGGACAGTCGCATTGACCAAGAATCAAGTTGTTGCTAAGGCGATTAGCGGCGTCGAGCAGAATGGGCGAGCTGTTTCTCGCATTCAACAAGGTTTCGACTCGGCTCGTCGCATATTTGCCAATTCAATACTTAGCAGAGTCTCGACCAACGTTAGTAGTCAATAATTAATTCTTTTACGTTCAATATTAACTGCCTCTTATTTCCTTATTACTAGAGAGCTCGTATGTTATGAGCGATGTGAATGTCCGAGGAAATAACTTAGATACGAAGTCAAGCCGCATTAATGTGTTCACGACGACGTCACTGATATGTAAGGCGTTGGTAATCCGAAATTGTCGACTGTTAGCTACAGTCGTTATTACTGACTCCTGTCTAGCGCGTCCACTAGATTTCATTAACCCACAGTAGTAATTCATTTGCATACTAAACCATCTCTGCGAACAAATGATAGTGATATAGTTTGTACGCCTTATGTGCTTCAGTTATTGACTAGTCCGTAAAATTCCTATATTCAGGCCGCATTGCCAGAGTGAGATAGTATACGTGGTTTCACCATGAGGGTTAGGCTGGCAGTTGCGATAACAGTGAAGGGAAGGTTTGTTGTAAAAGGGAATGTAAAAAATGCCGTGTGAAATTGATTAACTATAACTGAATAGATCAAAGATATATCCTATACATGGATGGTTGAATAATGGGTGAAGTGGGTAGGGGAAAAACGCTCAAGTCGGAGGTAAGAAGAAAATATGAGAATGTGTGTCCAAAATGAGCGGGAACGAAGTGCGGGTAACAATTGAGGTGGGTGCTCATGATAGTAAGTCATGAAAGTCGCTGAATGCACATGGGGCTGAGGACAGTTGTGATGCATCACACCAGATATTTTAACTTAGCAGTTTGAAACTTAAGAAAAATGAAAATCAATGTAAATCTATCTAAAATGGTTTTGGGGCTTTGTGTACCACAAAGTTCCCATGGAAATTCAATGAGATTTTCAATAGATTCAGAAAATGTTTCAAATAAATAGCTTAGTATTCTTCGGTTTAGCAGTAGCCTAGTATTCATGTAAGAGTTCTTCATTTAAAGGTGTCATCAGAGTTGAGGAAGAAGACAACTCGACAGCTGCTATTCGGCAACTCTACACCTTTCTTCGCGTTCGTTGGCGTTTCTCTAGCTACTGGAAGCATAATCACGAAAGAAGATGAACTTGAAGGCCTTTGCTTGGAAATCAGGGTTGGCGTTTGTTTTATTTTTAATTATAGTAGCGTTTTGAGACTTTTCGACATTTAGGGGTACTTGAGGGGATTCTCTTCTTCGCGGAGGACAGTTTTTAGGACACATTTGTCCAGTCCTTTGGTGGTGTGTTCCACAGCACTAACACCTCATCGCCCTTCTACATAATTTCAATCAGGTTGTCAAGGTTTGTCTGGAAAACATCATATAATACATGCACCCTAGCGGGTAATTTCCCTAGCTGTTAGGCGAGGGCAAGGCTGGCCCTCATTCCAGAAGGCAAAGGTGATCCAATCTCATTGTAGGCTTGCAGACTTTTGTGCGTGCTGGATATCCTCATGACGACACAATGGGGTAACCACTCCTAGAGTGGTCATCCTAGGTGTGAAAAACTCGTTCAACTACTTACAGTAGAAAGATGTACTCCAGTGGAGGGCAGCATTATGGTATTTGAATACATACTTCGGGTAATGAAAAGCTATCTGTGGAGTCACACACTTATGTATGATACTGCCAAGGGTATGATGGGGTCTGCTCCATCTCAATATGCATGTTGGGGTTCATGGATGTTGTGGCTGTAGTAATTATTGAATACACGCTGGAATGAGTAATGCGACGGGTGAAGGAGTGGACGGGAGCTCATGGGCTGTACCTCAGAGCTAGTCCTGGTGACGATGCGAAGAATGGAGATGCTTCTCCCCTTTCCCGGGGAGACCATGGACAAACAAGGGAAACAGTTTGATATTTGGGCATGACGGCTGATACCAAGTCAAGTTGGTGTTTTTGTTTCCAAACCAACATGAGAGGGCCATGTGCAAGCACGAGGCAAGTACTTATGAGTGTTCTAAATTCCATCCTCTTATATGGGGCGGAGCTGCGTGCTGATACCTTGAGCATCCTACTAAAGGAAGTCTATGGCAGTGGTACTGAGGAGGTGCTCTGCATTGCTCACATGTACTGCTAGGGTTTCTCAGGAGGCAGTCTTGGTGGTAGCGGGTGTTACCACAATCTAAAGCGTTTTTAGAACAACGTCTATCTAATGAAACGATCTCATTCCCTCTGTTAATCGTTGCTGCTAATCAGTGTTATTTTTGACGATGGTAGCAAAGCTTACGTCCTTTTAGAAATAAATTGTTCGGGTTCTGAGAAGATGCATCGATGTCTTAATCCATTCAGCGTGGGCCGCAAAAGGGGGAACAACCTCGCATCCTGAAGTAGAGTTTTTGTGACATGTCTCATAGCACTTTAAAAAAATTGTTATAATGGTGGTTATGAATGAAAACCGTACATAACCGCACAACTGCTACCTGACTCATACTGAAGGTAAACACCACCGTACGGGAAAGAGGAATGCGACAGCCCCTTCTTCCTAGCGATGAATAGGGCTCAGGGCTCAAAGAGAGGGACGTGGTAATATTACTACACCCGCACGGCACGCAACCCCCGCTTTAGTAATATTACCACACCCACACTGGATGGGTTAACATTAGGAAAATAAACGAGAAAAGATGAGATGAAGACGATCATTCTCATTTCCTGCTCCACAATTATGAACAGTATTGTTCAATTTGAAAGGAAAACAAACTACGTGCGTTAATTACCTGCATTCGGGTTTTCAGTCGGCTATCGAGCGACTCCACACAGCAACTGCTGAAGCCGAATCTGACCTTTTCCCTCCTGGAGAAGTAGCTGGCATTGAAAATTTCACTTTTGGCCCTTACATCGGCAAAGGTGCCAATGCCGCAATTTATTGTGCCAAGAAAAACGACAGTGATGGTACGTATTCAATATAAAATGCTACTTAGTCCATTTACCTTAAGAAGACGTACTAGAACGTCGTTTCCATGGTTTTGGACTGTAGGACTCAATTTACAGATGGCATCTTGAAAATAATTAATTCGGCAGCCTCGTGTTGTTGTATTACTATGAATTAAAAAAAAAAAAAAAAAAAAAACAGTCATTGAATCAGCTGAAAGCATTATTTGGAGCCGATTACGTAACTTCTGTTCGAAGCTGAGAAAAGTGAAAATACAAAATCATAAATACAAGTTAGTTCGAAGGGGTCCAATTTAAGTTTTTAAAAAAGACTTCAAACTTTCATTAACACTGAATACAACTTGCAAAGGGACAGGGCTGAAGAGAACTGTTGCCTCTATTGTAAGGTTTTATTTGCTGAGTTGACCCTGAAGGGTCTACACAGTGTGAAGAGATATTGAAATGGGATTAATAATACATTTTTATTGTGAGAGGAAGCTGCTGAAAATAAATAAATTATAAATAAACTTGAGATATGACTGGAAGTTGTTGCAAGAATCTAAGAAAGCAAAAGCCCTGCGCCGTCGCAGCTGCCATTATTTTTTCTTTTGACATCCATCCTGAACAACCACAGATTTGCCGTAACGAAACTCAGAAAGCGATTCTCCTTACGTGCTCTACATCCTGTGCTCACTGTATTGGGGAATTGATACTGCGATTTCTCCTTACACATTGATTGTTGAACTGCAACTGCTATCCATGGGTCCTTAGGCTCTTATTCATAGTTTCTGCTTTCCTACTGTGCTGAGGGATTGAGCACACACATATGCGATATTTATCTCTTTGAAATCCCCCTGGCGTCCGTGTTTAAAAAACCACCAGTGTACGGCCTTGAAGATACTCGTACTTACTACTTCTTTCAGGGATTTGTTCACACTTTTTCTACGCCGTTTAAAAAATATTTATTAAATTGACTCGTTTTTGGTTGATTTATAAATTCATAAAGAATATTGAATTCTTTGATTTTTTTTCGCAGGATCGTTGGGGCCAGACATTCAAGGCTACAAGCCTCGCGGCCTATTCCCCTTTGCCATCAAAATGATGTTCAACTATGGCGTCCAGTCCAACGCTTTCCTCATCATGAACAAAATGGCGAACGAGACGATTCCTGCCCGAATGGTGTGCACTCAAATCGATAATGAAGCAGAGCGGCCGGCTCTTGAAAGCTTGTTAGTTTTACAATCTAAAGACAACATTCATCAACTCTTACTAAGATCGACTTGTAATCGTATGTTTTATTTTTTCAGACTCAATGAGACCAGAGTTGGGCTTCCCCCTCATCCGAACGTCGTTTCGATGCATTCAGCGTTGGCAGATTATGTTCCTGCGGGTTTACCCGAGGCTTTGAACGAAATACCAGAAGCCCTTCCCGTACGATTGCACTCGGAGGGGTTCGGTAGGAACATGACTATGTTCCTCATCATGAAACGGTGAGTGCTTTCTTATTATTTATTCATTTCAGTAGCTCAGAACAAGCCCGATTTCGTCAAATATACTAAAGCTAGTGAATAATAGGTAATGGCCTACTTGCCTAACGCTCTAAGGGATGATGTTGTGTCTGGTTGTAAGCTTCAAGCAAATAAGTATTTTTATTCAAGTCAGAATAGTTCATGTGGTTAGTTGATAAACGGTATTTCTGTTTGTTTCTATATATATGAATATACAGTCGTTTACTTGGTTTTAATTCTTGTGTACACACATTTCATCCAGTAAGTACTATAAACCTTGTCTATTTGCACAACAATATTAGTGGGTTTCTCACCTTTTAGTAATAAATAAAATAATGTTACAACCATTGATCAATAATAACAATAGAATATGCTGGATGTTCTTGACTGGTTCATGCGGGTTGGGTCAATAATGACATATTCAACAGAAACGATTCGAAAGAGTAGATAAATAAAATATCAGACGCGTTGCATCACACAACTTTCCTTAGCTCTATGTCAATTCACTAGTTTACGAGGCTTTTCTACTTCGGGCCATTTTCACTGACTGTGTTGATCCGATTTAGACTCGATTAACGGTACCTAACCACCTCCCGCCACAAATACGGGCGGGCCCAAATTGGGTTCTAAGCTGTAACCCTGATCAAACATTAACCCCCAAGAGTTGGGCAGTTAGGTCCTGTTAGCTCTTATCTTTCTTCATCATATCCTGATATTTGTCCGCCATTACCGTGCTCCATCGAGTATTCTCTTCTATTATTGTGAATAATTTACATATGTTTTGGAATAATATTAATAAACAAAGATGCTATTTACAAGTGTGCAGTTCTTGCAGTTGCTTTTTCACTTCGATAATCTAATGTTAGGTTATTGTCATCTCACCTGGCGTGTCAGATGGATATGAGAGCATTCAGACGACATCAAGATGTATGGATTTAAATTCTATTGCTAACAAAAGTATTACGATCGCTGAAAACAAGTTGTACGCGTGAAATGTGTGTTGTGCAGTTTTTAGAAAAAATTGGGGACGTCATATCGCCGTGTTAGAAAACCCAAACGCTAGTGGATTTAAAAGGAGATAGATAGGAAATGTTAAATAATAACACACTTTTACACACATGTTAGTGTATTGAACACGATCATTCTCTCTCCCTTGTTGAAGTTCCTTGCTTATAAAAGTCTCACAATTTCGGTTTTTATTATTTCTTGCTCAGCTCTCATTTTCTTGTATCGCTTCCAATTTTTCCTAGTTCACACAAAGCATACTCCCACTCTAATTTGGCTTTTTCCTGCAGCTCTTGCAGTTGGAGTATGTGTATTTTCACTTCGTGCTCCTCACCAGTTTCTGACAATTATTAGGAATTTGGTCAAATCCGGATTGTTGAGGGTTGGGCATCTACGGAATGAACGGTTACAGGCCGTTACATAACACTTTTTTATGGGATGGGATGTTGAAAAGATGCCCAATTTTCTTACTTTACTGTAACCTCATTAGTCCATTGCCTAGTCAATATGGCTTAATCGCAGCGTAATCACGGCTATCCTAACCGCATCCTACAGTGATCTCGGCTAGCATGGTAGGAATGAAACAGGTTAGCCTTGACTTATCTAGCCGTGATCAGTTGGATCATGATCAGTGGTGTTTTGGTGTAAACGGCCCTAATTCAATTTATTGTTGAATAGGTAGTATCAGTTCATTTGGACTTGGTCAAACACCCCTATACATTGGTTACTCACTGAAGGTCATCTCATATGTAGGTGCAATGCAATAAATTTCAAACGTTAGGCACTACCAGTTTCCTGCTACAGTTTTAACAAGCTCATCTGAACGGAATGAAACATTGGATTAAGTGCTAAAGCTATAAATATCGCTGAATGTACGTTGGGCTGAGGAAAGTTGTGGGCTGTGAGATGTTTGACACATATATTTCTTAAATACCAGTGAAATCTTGGTTAACTTGGTTCTACTGTAGGAGTGAGACGAACAGTTCACACTGATGCGTCTAGTTCTGTTTAATTAGGTTTATTTAGAAGAAGACCTGCTTGGCTTAGAGCCTATCAACGGGCCTTTTGCATTTGGAGCGGATTTCGGTTGCGTTGAGCTTTTCTTTCCAAATAATCCAAACCTTCCGCCAGCATTCTCGCTACTTTTTCCTTTTTTGCCTATTGAGCCCTGGGACTTCCTTTTGTCGTTAATATTTTTGGCGGACTGCACCGCTTTTGCCACGAAGCACTCAATATGTTGACGAATTCTGGAACGGAAATGAAATTGAATTGGGCGTTACGATTGTGGAAAGCATTTTTACCCGATCCAGGTACTGTCAAACATAGTGAGGTGTAATTAGAGTATTTACTCACATGCAAGTTGCATATCTCGTGTAGCATCTCAATTTTCGGTAGTAACAGCACACACGACTTCGAAAACAGGGATCTGTAATGAGAGGTATCGCCATGATTGCGAGTATAAACAACACCAAGATCGAGAGCCATGACGCTAGGTACCTCTCGTAGTTCATGAAGAAGGGGCATAGCTTGGAACAGCGGCAGTGGTTGCTGAAACGAAGTGGAGTGAAAACACTTTGTTACTAACAGTCGTGTGTTGTTTGGGAGCCTATTGAAGATAATGGTGGCAAGCATCAGGTGGCTCAATGGCAAGTTGGTTGTTTCAGAGGATGTTTATATATATACATCGTGGAATTACCTAACTGCTTTTGAATTGGCTTTGGGAGCTGTCCTTTTGACGTGATGTGGTGGTAGGGTTCGTGAAGTATTAATTTTCCTCTTTTCATACCACACTGACACAACTTCACAATAATTCAATTTACTACAGAATACCTCTCCTTTTCCTTTCTCGCCAACTAACATTCTCCACACTCTTTGTGAATCGCAAGGCAGTCACTCACTGCTTGGCTTTCAAGTCCAGAGATTTCGGTACGTAGTGCATTCTTCCATCGATCTCCTTCACAAAGGTGGTTGGTCCATTTACATCAGTTGCTTGTGGGCTTGTTTCGATTTGTCGTGGTTAAATTTTGTTTGAAATTCGTTGTTGTTTAGTTGCCTCTGGGGAAGTGGTTGAAGTGTGCAATGGAGTCACGCAGTTCAAGTCGATTGTCAAAAATCTGGGGAGTTGCTGATTTTTTTCAGTACTGACGATTTCGTGGTCCATCTTTTTACTTTCTATAGCACTACGAAGTAGAAAGGAAAGCTATGTAATTAGTTGAAATGTTCTCTTAGTTTATTTTAGTCAGGAAAATGTTTTTTACAACCCCCTCTCAAAATGTGGCACTTGACATTTTAACGCATCAGGATTCCACATCTGCAATTTCCATCCGCCGTCCGGCCGTTTTGTGCCTTTAACGTGAACTGAACATTCACACAGTGCAGTCGTACACCTGTGAGACTCATTCCATTCGCTCCAGTATCTAAAAATACCTTGAAAACGATACCAAACACTGCGTATTTGCGTTAAAACTGCCAAAATTGCGTTTTTATTAATTTCTTCTAACCATTTTTTTGTTATGGGCAAAAAATGTTAGAAAAAGTAGCCGAAACGTTAGTTTTTCGAGTTTTTTAGATTCTTAACGTTATTTTGCTGATTCCATACAACATCACTTGCGAAAATGATCTCTGTGTATACCAGCTCACACTGACCACTAGGGCAATGACAAGGCAGACTGCTTTGCGAAAAGGGCCACAGGATCCTTACCAGCTTGAGCTTCACGTACGAGCGATCTCACTCATTGTGCCTTTTTGTTCGAGAGCGAAGGCAATGCTTACACTCTCTAGATGGGAACTAAGAGTTCTTACTGGCTTCCTCACTGGGCGCTGCCCGCTTAGGTACCACCTCGATAAGATGGGCAAATCAACAGCAGTTGTTGAATGCAGATTATGCGACAAGGAGGACGAACTGGCAGAGCACATCACAAATGATTTTCCCAGGGCTTCATTGAACCGAAAACCATAGCGGAGTCTACGGTAAAAGACTCATAGTATGGTGTGGGTATTAAAAACGACGTATGGAATTACATGGAACATGCTCGGTCGATTTAATAAATAACAGTGTTAATACGCCTTGTCTTTTGTGACTGTCACGCATCCACTAGTCGTTTAACTGCTCCGTTTCTTTTTATATTAGTTTTTTGTTCGTTTCTAGGTACGACACCAATTTGAAGTCCTACTTGACTGTCGTGGAGCCTGATGGGAGCGTAGTGATCCGCCCTCCGGAGCTTCGTGAGTCAGTTCTTCTTTTCGCTCAACTCCTTGAAGGCGTTGCTCACGTCAATCGTAACGGAATCGCTCACAGGTAATTTGTTTTTATTAAAACAGTGTTACTTTAGACCACGATCGTTCAAAGTATGAGTAAAGGGGTAATCACGTGTTCAGAGGACCATGGCCGAGCTACACGATGGTTGAGTAGGTGATCACACTTCTGCTGGGGCTAGTGTGATCCGCATCCTTTCCAAAAAATGTCTCGATGGGCGTCAACCACATAGCCTCACATCACCAAATGAAGTAACTAATCAAGAAAGAGTTTAAACGCTGTGTCAATTTACTTATACCCGTACTAAAGGAGGAGATTGAAAATAAAATGCAGACAAGACCCTGGATAGTGAGAAGAGACAAAGGACAAAGCTCAGGGAGTTAGAAGAGAAAGACCTCAAGGAATTCGAATCCTTCATGAGAATGAATTTACAGCAGATCGAGCGTCTACTTGATAGGATAGCTCATACAATTCGAAAAGAGACTGTTATGAAGAGAAACTGCATATTACTTTGTGTTATTTGGTAACTGGAGCTAGTTATCGCCTTTTGCTAGGTTTTGGGAAGATTTCTTCAGAATGTCCGAACTATATATCAGCCAATTTATGCCGGTAGCCAACTGCCTGGGATACTATCTACGAGTACCTGAAGGGAAAAGTGATTACACTAGCTGAGTATGAGAGACTGAATCAGCGGGAAAAGGGGGGGGGGACATAGGCTCTATCCTCTGACTCACTCCAAATCTGATGAGTGCTGCCCTGGCTGACCACACAGCCAGTACCCAGTCTTAGCAGCTAGGCGCTTCAAACCCTTTACCCAAGGCATCATTGAACACAAATCCACAGCAGAGTCTGCAACGAAAGACATACTCAGCCTCTTAAAAAGGATTGATGTGAACAACGTATTGTATCAAGTAAGGGACATCATCACAACAGGCCCCACATGTAGCCGCAGTTACAAAGGGTCTACGCCCAGTGTATACTCGACCGAATCGAGTATTCCCTCAACTTACAGGGCACAGATATACTGTGCGCGTTGTTTTTTAAAATTTAAATCTAAAATTGAATGTCGGATGGGTGAAGGTTGGCGAGAAGATGCTGAGAACAGTCCTCGTGGAGGGATCAGTCAGTGATTGGTAGTCATGGTCAGAGGGGGGGGACTATAAATAAATGGATGGCTGTAAAAGGATTTGTCACTACGGCTGAGAAGTCCCTCAACAATGCTGCCTAAAGCATAGTCAATACCTTCCATTGTAACGTATGTCTTCTCAGTGGATATACATACACCAGGTTTCAGATGTACCCTGCATCCAGAATTCACATCCAGTACAGTAAATCAATACTTATCATATTTCACAAAAACAGGTGTCATTAACAGCGACCAACAACGTGACAGTACGATAAAATTCTTATTATTTGTCGGGAAATTACGAGAGCAGCTCAATTAATTTCAAATGTGTATGGTACGTACGACGCCTCGTCACAATAGGCCTAAAGTTAGAATCTTCGCACCAGATATTTACTTTTACTTGTGTTCCTCGTTTCCTCAACACACATCGTACAAAACAAGAAGCTTTTTGAATACGTGGATAACACTTTTAAGAATAGCTCTGCCTTTTGGTGAATAATAAAGGAGGCTCTAGAAGGTCAATCATTTTGATCAATCGCTGATGGTGGTTTGAATTACTCAAGCGGTTGAAGAGCATGCTTGACTGTCTAGAGCAAACACCACGGCGTCAACGTGGGAATGTACACTTCGCGATAGCGCGGAGGGGAGTTTATAAGAATACTGATTGCGAAAAGTCAAAAGTAAGGATTATTTCAACAGAAATAAAACGCTTCAAATTATTACAAAACGGTTTATTATTCTCTTGAACAGCTTGACCTAGTCTCACACCTCCGAGAACCGCCGCATTCGACTCAGCATCGAAAAATTATAGTAAACCATACGAAGCATGACATAACTACTACGGAACGACGAAAATGACAAATTCCAGGCCAGTAGGCAATTGGCACGACGTGACGCGTCGAGTTGACAGGTGGTTGGTGTCAGACGCTGAAACGATTATTTTCGCTGCATTCTCCCGCGAGTTCTTTTAATTAATTAACAAATTTTGGCTCACTGCAATTACTCCGATTTCACTGTTTTCGATTTATGGGCAGTTGTACACCTCTGATACTAGTTTCATTCAACCCAGCATCTAAAAATATCTTGAAAACGATATCCAACACGGCGTATTTGCGTTAAAACTGTCAGAGTTGCGTTTTTGTTAATTCTTTAACGCATCTTTTACCAACCCTTTGTCCGATCGGATTACCGAACGGGGGGAGGAGGGCACAACTAGATACCACATGAGATTCTTTTGCGAAAGAACGAATTTTTTATCCCGTGCTTTGAAACGTAAAGTGTGAAATTTTGAGGGGGGGGGGGTGTGTAAAATTTCCTGGCCGAAACCATAGGGTTATTATTCCGAGTGAACACACTGCCCAAAAGGCGTGTTCAAACCGTACTTCAATGTGGCTCGATTGAAACGAAAGAATAATGTTCTCAAAACAAATTTCAATACGGAGTCGAGGGCCATCGAATGGTAGGAAATGTCTGGGATGTCAGCAGATGACATTCCCGAACTTAGGGCCGTACTAACTCCAGCACTGGTTTTAAACTTGCTTCGTCCATTCTCGAAAAGTTCTATTAGTCCTCGGGTTTCAAATCGTGCAGAAAGTTGAGCAAACGTGTGTGAGTGACGCGACTTCTCAATTTATACCGCTCCTTAGACCATTTTCGTTACCTCATTAATGTTATGACGAGGAATCCCAAATCTGTGTTTGACACCATTGCCAAGGCATAACCAAGTTTAATGTGCACTACTTCACTCGGTGGAGACTTGACAAAAAGAAAGAAGGAATGGTTTGAGGTTGATAGACTCAATCGTTCGATCAAGCAGATTGTCCGTCTAGTGTACCCTTAAGAAGAGTGCCACAGGACGCCGAGGGGGCTAGTTTGTCTCTTTAATTGTGCGTATTTCAACGACTCGTTGAGCGCATTGAGAAAAACCCGAAGTCAACTGAAATCATAACGTTCAACAAATCCCCCGAATTATTCACGCATATTCAGATATTTTGTAGCTCCAATTATAATTTCAACTTCCTCATTTTGCAGGGATTTGAAGTCCGACAATATTTTACTGGATTTGAGTTCTGAAAGCAGCGATCGGCCCGAAGTTCCGCGGCTCGTTTTGACTGATTTCGGTTGCGCTTTTCACAATTCCAACGGCAGCCTTCTTCTTCCGTTCACGACGAGGCACACGGATCGAGGAGGGAACTCCGCTTTGATGGCACCAGAGGTTGGTACAGACGTAAAAAATTGAAATGTCCCTACAAAAATTAATTGAATGAAAATTCTAATTTTACGATTATTCTAACTGTTTGACCCGATTTCCCAACGATTTTTAATTGGTTTCGAGAAACAACTCATTTTTTCAATTCCTAAACCATTCTCTCAATTTTCGTACAATTTCATTTGACGCAATGACAATTATATGACGACTGTGCGCACTCGTCTTTGTTAGTCTTTGCAGAAACAGCGTTGAAGCCACAGTTTTAGCTGGGGACTACCACGAACTGGTCGATATTTTCGGAAGGTAGCTGTCATATCTCATTTTTGCCGTTGACGTGGAGAGCTCCGAGCGTAGCTCTTGCAGTTTAAAGTCAGGACAGTCATTAATGACTAATAGATGTTACGGCCTGGAAATCTTTCAATACTTGAGTAAATGGTCATCTTCGAAACGTTCAAAGCTTGTGGGTCCATTCTCGTTGAGCGTTTGAGCTGTCAGGATCAGTGTAGCTACTGTCGGGCAGGAAGATTCTATTCATACTTGTTTAGCGAATTAAATTGCAATGACGTAAACCTTCTAGTACATGATTTGAGAACAGAACAAAGTAATGCTATTGTCACTTAGTCAAGTGACCCCTGAACATCTTCGATAAGAACCGCTCAACACTTAAAGTATTTTTTCAGGTAATTGGAGCTACTCCCGGTCCATTTTCAGTAATCGACTACTCAAAGTCTGACGCTTGGGCTGCCGGAGCGATCGCTTATGAATTGTTCACAGAGCGCAATCCCTTCTACTCAAGTTCAAGCAGAAATCAGGCCCTGAGCAGCTTGACCTACCAAGAGAAGGATTTGCCTCCTCTTCCCGACGACGTGCCT
This sequence comes from Pachypeltis micranthus, assembly GCA_020466155.1. Taxonomy (NCBI): domain Eukaryota; kingdom Metazoa; phylum Arthropoda; class Insecta; order Hemiptera; family Miridae; genus Pachypeltis; species Pachypeltis micranthus. The sequence continues at coordinate 46,659,437 of CM035770.1, read as the reverse complement.
GATGTTGTGCGGCGCCTCGTTAGGGCTCTTCTCTGTCGGTCACCTTACAAAGTGCGTATATTGGGTTCTATGCTACGTTTTACGAGGGACGTCCCAAAAGTAAGTTCCAAAGTGCTGGAAAAAATCGAAAACTCAACCAATTTGAAAAAAACAAATTATTCTCAAAGGTACTTTATTTTTCGACGTAGTCGCCATTCCGGTTGATGCATTTTTAGTCCGTGGTGCCAGTTTAGGTAACCCCTTGTCGTACCATTCTGCGTCATTTTGTCTGAAGAATTCCGAGACCGCTGCTTCGAGTTCGGCGTTCGTATGGAACTTTCTTCCGCCCAGGTGGACTTTGAGGAGGGGGAAAAGGAAAAAGTCATTCGGTGCAAGGTCTGGAGAGTATGGGGGTGGGGGGAAAGCATCCCAATCAACGAGAAGTGGAAGGGCGCCCACTTCGCTGTTCATCGTGCACACTTTCCCGCCCTTCCAGGAAACTTCTCTTCCACTTACGGACCAATTCGATGCTCATGACCCCTTCTCCATATGCTGAAGAGAGTCTGCGGTGAATTTCGGGCACAGAAACATTATCAAAAACTAAAAAACTGATCACTGAACGGATTTCACAATTTGACGGGTTTTTCAATGTAGCAGCCATGTTTACACTGGTGCTGATAAGCCGCAACAAGTGATAGCAACGTAAGAAAAATTCAGTGTTGCCACCAGATGTAACACGAAGTATCCCTGTTGGAATTTTTTCCCTACAGCATTTTCCCATGGATTTACAAATGATCGGAACTTACTTTTGGGACGTCCCACGTATAAAGAAGATCAAGTGAATCGTTCTCTATATATTGTCTCTATCTGCTCAATGACTGATGTTTGGTCACTTAGAAATGATTCTTTTGTCTATTTTCAGAGGCCCAGCGCAGAATTGGCTGCCGACATTTTGCAACTACACCTCTGGGCTCCGAGTTGTTGGACGAAAACATCCGACGCGATGCTGCCCAGTAATTCTGAGGTCAGTTAGCCTACTTTACTTCCCTGACAAGCACATTCAATTAGGAAAGTACCAGGAAAGCGGAATTGACTTTTTTATATTTTCTGTGAGGGAAAGGCCAACCCAAGGTGTAAACAAATCGCCGAGAACGTTCAAATAACTCTGAGCGATGAATCAACTGATGCCACATACCTCGTAAATACGAATGAAAAAATTAAGTAAAAAAACTAAAAGTAAAAACAAATAAAATAAGTACGAAACGGACAAAGAAATTTTGTTTGATAAACTAGAACAAATTTTTAATTTGTGGGAAGTACAGTAAAAAGAAACAACATAACGCCTTTCTGGTAAAATTCGATCGGCCTTATTTTCCCTCCCCACACATTTCTGCGTTAGGACATTTTGGTTTCTCCTGTCAGCTCACTTTAGTACACAGGCTCACTCTGTCGGGCCTTGGCTGATCTTAACCAAATATCTGGTGCGTTGCAACACACAACTTTCCTTAGCTCTACTACAATTCACTTTGTACATGGCTAATTCTATTTAATCAATTCATTTATCACTCGGTTAATTTGAACTTGGCCAAACAGCGCTTTACGGCAGCAGGAAGCGGTAGCGCTTACAGTTCCAGATTTTATTGTGCTGCTCGTACTCATTGCAGGACCATTATTGAGCAATTGGTACACAGATAACTAATGAGGCTGTAAACAAGATTTTTTTAAAAAAAAGGATAGTAATCACTTTTGCAGAGTTATTGGAAAATAACTGTTAGAACTAGTATTAAGCGAAACAGCGGTAGTTGAAATTCAGGAATTTCTGGAGTGAGCCTATCTCATGAGCGGTTTTAAACACCTCACCCTATGGGTATTGAATTGGACTACAATACCAATTTTCTTTAACATCCCACCAACATTGCAGCAGAGTTTATAAGAAAAACCGCGCCAAAAACGCTTTTCGTCGAAAATTTTGATAATTTATGGTGCTGCTTTCGTCATTTTCACACGAATGGGAATTTTATAATAATAATTGCCTTATCAAAAGATATCAATATAAAAAATTTAAACAAAATCGTTAGAGCCGTTTTGGAGAAAAAAAATTTGGTGTTTTGATCACTATGTTAACTATAGTTAACTTTCGGTGGATTTTGTTCATACCCTTATTTTTGCGTCCCATAGTAATCTGTAGGCTGGAGATCAAATTTGAGGTGATTTGGCTCGGTCGTTTTCTCTAAAAACCGCTCTAAAATCGATGGACGTCGAAAGTTTTCGTAATTTATTGTGCTGCTCTCGTCATTTTCCCATAGATGGGAATTTTATGGTATAGTTGCCTTATTGGGAGCTATCAATATAAAAAATTTAATCAAAATCGTTGGAGCCGTTTTTGAGAAAAAAATATTTGGTTTTTTGATCACTATGATAACTATAGTTAACTTTCGGTGAATTTTGCTCATACCCTTATTTTGGCGTCCCATGGTGACCAACGGGAGAGATATGAAGTTTGAGCTGATTTGATACGGTGGTTCTCTCTAAAAATCGTTCACAGACAAACTTTAGTGACACACACACACACACACACACACACACACACACACATAGACCATTTTCCCAAATAGTGTTTTTCGGACTCAGGAGGGTCTGAAACGTAAAGATCTGAAGAAAACTCAAAATTTTTTTTTCAGCCGATTACATAACTTTCCTTTCTACTTCGTAGAGCCAAGGAAAGTAAAAACGCTGCAAATTATTACACAACGGTTTATTATTCGGATAATCAGCTTGACCTAGCATTAATGCTCCGAGACCCATCCTGTTCGATTCAGCATCGAAAAATATCATAATGAAACCCAAAAAAAGGCCGAAAAGAACTGAATCGTAATATTAAAATAAACAAAAAAAAACACGAAAGTATCTAGAAAAAACTGAATTTTAATATGAAAACATGCACGCTAAATACTAATATCAAAATTTAACCAAAAATCTATGAAAAAAACATAATGAGAATGAAACGAAAGAATCTAAAAAATTGAATCGTATTAAAACGAAAACGTCGGGAAATTGGAAGAGTAAGGCGAATGGGAGAGACCGGTCGTTGGGAGGGAAGCGGCGGAGGCCGCACTCGCTCGCCTCGAGAGCGGTTGGTTTTTTAATGAGACGGGCGGGCGGAGGGAATTCAAACGACGAAACGCTTGTAGCTCCCGCGTTGTACTGCGTTTCGTTAATTTTTTAAACCGTTTTTGCCCATTACAACCACGGGCTTCGTCCGATCGGATTGCCGAGATGGCGGGCACAACTAGATACCAAATCGGATTTTTGGGCGAAAGAACGAATTTTTTAGACCACGTTAAAGGCACAAAACGGCCCGGACGGCGGACGGGGGACGGGGGACGGGGGACGGCGGACGGACATTGCAAATTTGGAATCTCCATGTCTTGAAACGTAAAGTATCAAATTTTGAGGGGGGGTTGTAAAAAATTTTTCGTGACCGAAAACATAGGGTTATTATTCAGAATGAATAATAAACCAATACGCGGTACGACGAGCCTATAACCTGAGTAGCTCAGTTCATTGCATTCTGGCTTGTCAGTAAGATTCAATTGTCTTTTCCATTTTGCAAAATAAATTACCCTCGCTGAAACTCCTCGTTTTGTTTGCAGATCCTCCAATGGCTCCTCGCTCTCACGACCAAAGTACTGACAACTGATACGTTCAGTGGCCGTCGCTCGCAGGCTGAATACCAATTGATAAGCTCTTTCCTCCGACGCATTCGTCTCGAACGCATTCGCTCGGCGCTCGCTTTTGTTCAACGATCTTAAAACCAATTAATTTTTGTTTTCTTCTTGTTTCCCCTTTTTCGCCTAACTTTGTTCCTATTCGGGTTGTAGAAATTTCCAAGTTGGACCGTTTCGTTGTCAAATGAGTCTACTTAATTGATGAGTTATCAATCAAAATTTGACTTCACATTAAAAGTTGTTGCCTCTTTGCGTAGTAGTGAGCCGCTCAGCGCTGTTCATGTTTCTCGTCATGTTGAGAAAATGTTGGAAATGTAGCAGCTACAACTTGCTGTGCTCCTTCAAGAGGGCGCCGTTTCTCTTTACTTAGTTTCTTTTAATCAAATGAGTTCTCATGTTTTGCGATGTATTCTCTCTACGTTAGTCCCCCACTACTACATTCGTGGGGTTAAGGTGATGGAGTGAATTAAAGTTAGTTTAGTGGCATAAATAAATAAAATTTAAAAAATACGAGTTTTCAAAATATCTTCTGAAACGCCCTGCCCCCGTCCATCTTCTTAACTCACTGTGTTATGTGTCAGTGGTTGGCATTATTGGGATTTACACCTTGGAAGCGTTGAGCCCACTGCTCAAAAGCTCTTTAGTCGAATGCCTAGCTGACGATCATTGGTTGGCGTTGATATGTCTGAAGAACCCCTTCGTGCTTCTCTTCCTTATCCTTCACCCCCTCTGAAGCTGTCAATCCTACTCTCTCACTCGCAGTTGATCTAATCGTATCTGCCATCTTGCTCTCGTTCGAGGGCTTTTTCCGAAAAACATCGTTTTTTTTAAATGACCTGTGAGAAATCGATTGAACCAAGTCAGTTCAAAATTGATATCCAAGCTGCATGTCAACGTCAGACAAAAAGTAAGGGCTGCTTATCGGACCACCACTGGGGAACTAAGAATTTATTGTGCTGCCCTCATAATTTTTCCACCCATGACAATTTCATAGTTCAGTAGCCATCTGAAGGTGTCCACACAAACAAAAGTTATTCGAAATGGTTTATGAAAAAAAAAGTTTGACGTTTTGATCACGATGATAACTATAGTTAGTATTTGGCTCATACACTTACTTTGTGGTCTCCCCTGACATGCAGGTGAGATAATAATTTTGAGCTGATGTGGTTGTGCCACGTTCTCTCAATCGTATTCACAGACAGACACACTTCGTCCCAGGACTGGGAAGATATCCTTCTGAGGTTTAGTAGCAGCAATCAAAATGTTGGGGAAGGTGCGTTCTCCTGAATGGGGCATGTCAAATAAATGCCAATGGAGGATTTAATCCATCACATCACACAACTTTCCTTAGCTCCACGTCAATTCACTTGTGCTCGTGGCTTATTCTACTAACTCAATTTATTTTTATCTATCTGTTGAATGGAGATTTAAGCCCATAATAACTCGAACGAGATTTGTCAAATATTGATTTATCGTTTCTCCAATTTTCTCAAGAACAGCTCAGTCGATTTCGATCAAACTTACAGGGTAATGTCAACCAACTAGTACCTACATTTTATTCCCTATGAATGTTTCCGTAGAAATGCGTTGAACGATGATACAGAGCCCATATATGTAGCAGTCGTCGAATTTACAGGGGTTGTGGAAAGTTGTGTTGCTATGCTCCAAACATTTTTTCAATTTGATTCAACCCTTTGTCTCGAAATTTTGGATAATAATATTTCCAACTAGTTATTAGGTTCTTACGTACAAATATCAGGTGGCTCTACAAAGTAGAAATGAAAGTTATGTATTCGACTGAAAAAAAAAACAAGAGTTTTCTTCAGATCTTTCCGAGTTCAAAAAGACTATTTGGGAAAATGGTATGTATGTGGACGTGTGTCTGTAAACGGTTTTTAGAGAAAGCGACTGTACCAAATCAGCTCAAACTTGATATCTAGCACGCAGGTTACTATGGGACGCCAAAATAAGAGTATTGTTTACTCTGTTCATTCAAACTTGGTAAAACATCACTTCACAGCGGCAGAAAGTGGTACGCATACAGTTCCGTAATTTCTGGTTAGCTTCTATATATGTATAATGAGCGTTATCAAACTATCACTATAACTATCTTTATTGGAGATTTTCTATGATTCTAATGAGACAATCAGTTTTTGAAGAAAATGGCGGAGATGATAACCGTACTCTTATCTGTACACGCAGTGTCCTGCCATGCTGGAATCCCCATTCATGTACCATTGTATCGATTAAATTTTTTTTAAATCGACAACACAAGTTGCCCCGTCGATTTACTAAAAGTTGACAATAACAGCTCAGGAACTGATTTTACGCGCTGGACATTTAAAAAGTTTACTGGGAAAAGTACGATTTCGTCTTGCCCGCGCGATCTATATGACGTTACATGAACTAACGTAGTTTTATTGTTCGCCGCTAGAGTCAAAACGGAAGTTTCCTCACTCGAATTTCAACTTGGAAATTTTTCCCATTCGGACACGCCTTCGCGATATATCGGATGTTAAGCGAACTAAAGTAGTTGCTAGCTCCTTACCGTTTTTGATCTCCTGTTCAAATATCTACTTCAGGGCAGTTGACGGAATTCAAATTGTCAGAACGAGTTTGCTCCAGTTCATTCGCGCTCTATCGTACATTGAGGAAACTAAAGTAGTTTAAACGCTCGCCGCTAGAATGCATAAATGTAACGAAACCTTCGTTAGTTGGAATGTTCGAAAATCACTCAACTTTCCCCAGCCCCACTTACATTCTGCGCTTTATGTAGATGTAGCCATTAATCTAGCTAGCTTTTCACTTCGTTTATGTAAAATTTGAGTGAAGCAGCCGCATCCCACAACTTTTCTCAGCTCTACGCTCACCCACTCGTGTTCATGGCTTTTGCTAGTAACTATTTTTAATTTAGTTCATTCGAACTTTGTGAAACATCTCTTCATGGCAGCAGCTTACAGATCCGGAATTTATGGTGCTGCTCGTACTGATGCCCCGACCATTATTGAACAATAATGATAATATAATAAAACTTTTCCAGAGTTATCGGGTAAAAACGTTCAGAATTGGTAGTTAGTGAAACGGCAGTGGTTGAAATGGCGGAATTTCTGGAGTAGCCCTTGTATACCTTACGAGCGTTATCAAACATTCGTCGTACAGGTTCACAAGAAAAAAATATCTGGTGCGTAGCAACACACAACTTTCCGCCACCCCTTTAAGTTCGAACACCACCTACATAGGCGGGCGCTATATCTTCGTTCAACGCATTTTTACAGGAACATTTATGGAGAACAAAATGTAGGGACTAGTTAGCTGAGGGTACTCCGAAAGTTTGATCGAAATCGTTAGAGCCGTTTTTGAGAAAATTGGAATACCGATAAATTAATATTCGACAAATCTCCTTTTCTGAGTTAACTTGGCTTATGTCTCCGTTCAACATATATATACAGAAATAATTACGCAGAACGAAATGTTGGTATGGGTGACTAAAAGACACTCCATTAGGATTTATCACATCTGGTGAAAAAGTTACCCTGGAATTTACGGAAATGTTCGAAAAAACGTTATTTTTGACACATTTTGATTTTTATCTCTGTTCAATGGACCGTCACAGGAACATTTATTGAGAACAATACGTAGGTATTAACTATTTGAAAACATCCTGTGAGTTTGGTGGAAATCGCTGAAGCCGTTTTGCCAAAAAGCGTAAAAAACCTATTTTTGCTTCAGGGGCCCATATCTCCGTTCACCGTATTTTCATGGAGATATGTATAGAGAAGAAAAGTTAGATATTGATTAGGAGAAGATAATTTGAAAGTTTAATCAAAATCGTTAGAGCCGTTTTCGAGAAAAATGCGAAAAACCCTAGTTTTTGGTACATTTTCGTCCCCCAACCCCCCTAACCATCGGCCGAAATCGTCCATAACATTATTTTGGTGTCTACAAAAAATAACAAACAAAACAAAAAAAGAACCAGCTCAATCGGATCAGCCGTTCTCCCGCAAATCGAACTACAGACACACACACATACACACACAATACACATACACACACATACACATAAACACGGACCACGCGCCGAAATTAGGTTTTTTAGACTCAGTAGGGTCTGAAACGTAAAGATCTGAAGAAAACCGATTTGATTCAGCCGTTTTCTCTTAAAATCGTACGCATACACACAGACCATTTTCCCAAATAGCGTTTATGGGACTCAGTAGTGTTTGAAACGTAAAGATCTGAAGAGAACTTTACCTTATTACATAACTTTCTTTTCTACTACGTAGGTAGAGCCAACGAAAGTAAAAAAGTTGACAACAACGCGGGGGTTTGAACTCAGAACCCAACATTTGGAAACTAAGATCGAGCTCCTTTCTTCTTATGATATCCTGTTTCAACCCCCGTTTCCGAAACGAAAGCCGGGAGTTCTCGATTGAACCTCAAAACTTCTACGACGATATTTTTCGGATGAACTGAAGAGGTTCTTAGAATTCGGAAGTATATCGACTTGACTCGGTTTGACTCAAGGAAATCTGTATCTCGACGCAACCTTCTTCGGCTATTTTTATCCCTTAAATCTGTTCCTCATTCGATTCATATGAACTACGTAGGACACAGTTCAACTTCCTACATAGAAACTAGTGGCGCTTAAGGCTGTTGACAAGCTTTTTGTGAAGAGGATCACGTTCCCTGTCTTGAAAACTGCGAAATATGGTAGTTCATTTTTTCATTTTTGGGACAAACATATTGAGAACCACCCCAGAACCGTTTAGCACGTTGGTCGACACGTCTCTCTGCGGTAGCAGCTCTTCTTTCTTGTCTTCACGAGAATCTTGCAGCATGCCCTCATTCCCGTACTGCCCAACCATTCTTCTTCCCCGCGGGTACTGGTCCCAGATCAGCAAGCTTTTCTTCTGGCTGAGAACGACACTGTTATTTTTCAGCGAACCTCAACATCCTGGTTCTGGGTTATCTTCCCAGGAGCATGCCCATGCTACCAGGCGCGACCACGGGTTGTGGATTGTGGAACGGCCACGGCAATGTCCCCAGGGGCATGTCTGCGGCTAGCTGTGAATAAGGACAGCATGCTGACTGAAAAAGCAGCCGCGAACAATGGGCAAAACCCAAGAGATCGCAGAAGAGATCCTGAACAAAGGACTCAAGGGCAAGCGGATCTACATTTTCTCAGACAGCCTTAAAGGCCATCGCAGCCTATAGTTTTAGGTCTAAGCTGGCATGGGAGTGCCTCCATGCGCTCTAGCAGCTTGGCGCCCGTAACAGGCTCTCCCTCATTTGGGTGCCGGCTCACAGGGGGCATGAGGACAATAAAAAGGCTGACCGCCTTGCAAAAAGGGGTACAGAATCCCTACCCATCGGGCCTGAACCACACGTAGGTATGACGAAAAGTCACCTGAACCGTCTGGTTGCTCGATGGGAGATACAGGAAAATGGCGCCCATTGGCATCGCCAGCCAAAGACAGGCGAAAAGGCTTGTCACGCCTTCCTGTCAAAGGGCGAAGGCGATGCTGACACTCTCTAGACAAGATCTGAGAGTACTGATAAGCTTCCTCACCGGGCACTGCCCACTCAGATATCACCTCAACAAGATGGGCATCTTAGAGGCAGTGGAATGCAGACTCTGTGGCGAGGAAGATGAGACAGCAGAGCATATCCTGTGTGAGTGCCCTGCCTTGGCAGCAAAACGCTTTGAATACTTCGGTCAGGGGACCACTGAACCCCAAATCATGGCGGAATCTGCGGTGGAGGACATACTCAGGTTCCTAAGGGGGGCGGGTATGTACGACGCCTTCTACTAAGAAAGGGCCGTCACAATAGGCCCATATGCGGCCGCAGTGACAAAGGGACTTGTCCCACACGCCCTCGGGTCAAAAAAGAAAACAAAAAAAACATGGTGTCAACAATGTTTCTTGTATGTGTGATTCGTTTGACTGTGTCCTCTTCCTTTGATACAAGAAGATGGCATGGAAAGCATCATCATCCACCAATTCAGTGCAGGTACACCCTAAACGCTCCACCTCCCGTGAGGAACTAGTTAAGGTTCCACCCAAGCCACGGACTATGCGCTGGATTCAAGCTGCCGGGTCTACTGCCCCTCTGTGTCAACCATCTGAGAAATGTTAGTCGTTGTAGTAATAATTACCAAAGTTATCAAATATTTTTCTTCACTAAAACAGCTTTGATTAAGTTTTCTGTATCAAATGTTCCAAACAACGCCGTATAATTTTCATTCATGGAAAAATGGCGAGAGCAGTACAAGAAGTTATCGATAATTTACAATTTAGCGATGGGGTTTTTCTCATAATTCGTAGCGTTCCCGTTAAGTCAAGGTGGTATAAGAGTTCAATAACTTTCATAAGATGCTTAGCAGCAACCACAGAAATTCCAGTATTCAAAGTTTTCATTACCATTTTTCACAGTTTTTACCCAATGAATCCAAAACAACCAGAAAAATCTTGTTGACAGTCTCTTTGAATTTCTCTCACACTGATGATTGAATAGTTGTAGCTGCACAAGTAGGAGCGACAATAAATTCCGGAACGTTAAGCGCTACCAGTTCCTACGCTGATCGTTGAGCTTCAGTAAAATGAAGTTGACAGTCTTTAAATCTCTTGTGTCAGCAATTGCTGTGGGACAATCAGGAGCGGACCAATGAATTCCAGATCCCCAAGTGCCACTAGTCTCTTGTAAAAAGTTGATGTAAACCAGTGCTAGAAGGATCAAAATCGCCGAATGTACGTGGGGCTGAAAAACGTGATTTGACTTTACCGGTACGTTGGCAGTAAGGGAATTCAAAATCAACTTCAATTGAATTCGACGTTCATTGACTAACAATGTGTTGTTGACGTTGTACCTTAGCTACCAATAAATTTCAAATACAAACACAACATTTAGTGCTCGAATTGGTGCCAAAAATCATTTCTCCAACTCTTGACTCTTCATCAAGCGTCTTACGAACTTATTCGCTCCCAACAGGATGACGCTTCTTCACTCGGAACTCAGCCAATTGATCGAATGGACAAAATTTCGTCGAATTTAACTCGCAGGGCGGGCGTCATGGTCGGGTGAGTTGCTCAGTTTTGAGTTGAAAAGCACTCCCAGGGGTTCAGACCTCGACTTTATCTCACGACTGCAGCGTGTACATGTTTGTGTGGCGAGCAATAGGTTCCCATTAAGAGAATATTGAACGTATCTGGTACGAAACATCACATAACTTTCCACTAACCTAATTTCTAAGATCCGCTACATACATCTTCATCGTTCAAGGCAACGGAAACAATTATAAAGAACAAGATGTTGGTACTTTTGAGAAAATTGGTAAAACGATAATTTGATGTTCGACAATTTCATTTTATGAGCGATCACAGCTTCTTATATCACCGAGTCCACCGAGTTATTTATATAGAAGAAAAGTTAGGTACCAACAAGTAAAAGCCATTTTGAAAGCTTAACCCGCAACATCAGTGCCGTTTTCAAGAAAAATGCGAATCTCGTCTCATCTGGTGAACGCACGAAAGGGCGATAGTTGAAGGTCGAAATAAAAGAAACTTGGTGAGCGTGAGGAGGACTTATGTGCAATGAAGTGAAAAGAGTTAGTGTACAAAAGAGAACGACTCGTAATATGCATGAACTGGCACGGGAAACTATTGGCAGAGAACAGTGCAAGGAGACAAGCGACTTTCGCGAGAGATTGACAGTACCTAAATAATTAAGCGACGCCAATCTTTTTTAATTTATGTAGACAACCTGATGTTGACGATTCCCCCTCTCACACTTCTCCACGAATTGGAGCGTCACTCCGAACTCCTAGCTGTTTGATGAGAAGTTCGTGTTTTCATTTCTCCAATCCTTTAATAAGCACATCAGCGGGCATTTCTTCTGATGGAATGCACTCGTACCGAAACTCAACGGCATTATCTTCGAACGAAATGATGTCAAACTGCTGAGCTCCTTGAATTGCTTGATTTGGCGAGAGTGCGTTCAGCTCAGATGCGACAGTTCGTTGTTTCGTAATTTCCCAAAAAACTGCAGCTCTTCGTAGTTCAAAGAAGTATCCAGAATAGAAGCGACGATCTTCCGCACAACTCGCCCTGTCCATATTTGCGTATTCTTGGGTATTCCTATGTTTTGGGACTTGAATTAGGTTAGCAGCAATGTCAGATTGAGCAGAAAAATATATTAATGAGCCAAACCAAGCCAAGGATGTTTTTTAAAATCCTCTGTACTCAGTACTTCAGGGTTCAGCGATTTCAGTTCTGTTTTGAGAGGTGTTTTCACTACTGAAAGACAAGTGAAAGAACCGCCGCTCTTCCATTACCTAAATAATATAATATAACCAACGTCAATCAGTGAGGTAGGAGAATGCACAATGAGAAAGGTCGCTGCCGAATCCTCTGGTTTTCTGCCATCGCGACCGGTTCCTCAAATTGCTAAAGTCTGAGAAAACTTTGAAAAAAGATATTTTTCAGCCGTCATTTCTTTGTCGCAGGCATATTTTCAAAAAAAGAAAAAGACCCAAGTTGGTCAAAACGAGCTCATCCCGCGAAGCCGTTTCAAGGGCTATAATAAGAGCTTCAGTCGAAAACCTTCGTCAAGAAGACGTTCGAAGCGGAGGAACCGATCAACAACAATCGAGGAAATTGTGGGAGCGAAAAGGGACCAAATCCCACGACAATTTGCAAGGTAAGTCATTCGCGTTTGAGGCAGTTGAAACTATAAGTGGGAATGTTCCTGAACTCAGGTCAATGGTCAATCAGATGGTGTCAACGCCACAGGGATTACCTAGTGGAACTCAGTTTTCAGTCCTAAGCTTCAAACGAATGTAAAGTGAGAAGCTTGTTAGCTCATGCCAAAACTGGTTCACGATGATATCGTTTGTGGGGTCGTGGCTGAACTGATGACATTAAGAATGAACACAGGCAGAGAAAAGGTTGATTAGGTGCAAAATACGTGACAGTTAGGATTCAATATTGTACTTAGACTAGGAAAATATGATTTACCTTGGTTACAGTCCAACTCCCTGCCTATGCTCAATCTGTATTGTCGAAAAGAAGTACTTCTGGCTCAGTCCAGCTATTTTCACGACCCACTGCGCTCGATAGTCCTTGGAGATTGGTGCTGCGAAGTTACGAACTGTGGGACGATGCTGCGTGCAGGAAAATGTTGACGGTGGTTGTTTGGCGGACCTCGGCCGAACCAGAGGTCCGCTTCCTTGTCAAAATGACTGTTCCTTAACGATCATAAGAGAGTTATTCAGTTGAAAGTTATGGGAGTTGTATTCACTAATTGCATTGTACTTAGTCAGCGTCCTCTGAACCAAGACCCGTCGAGGTACGGCAGGCTGTCATTTTGCTAGTCTCCATTACCCATGCATTACCTCAAGGAGGTATGACCCTGGGAAATCAGTACCATCCGGGAGGAGTTCTTAATATGATTTCTCACCTGATCTATTTATAAGTTGTCGCAAGTGGCACTTGTCGTTCTGTTAAGAGTTCTGCACAGAATTTGTCCCAGAGTGGGAGAAGCTCAATTTGTAACTGGGATGATCACTTTGAGTGCTTCAGTGGGTGTTCCATTTGGTGGTCGAATTCTTCGCATTCCACAATTTGGCTCTGGGGAACCCATCAAAATCAGACCGTTCAACTTCCCACATGCCCAAGAGCCTATTTACGAGTGGGGGAATGTGTTCTAGCGTTCATATTTAAAGCTGTTGTGTAGGGATACTTTAACAAATAAGAGCTCGCAGTTACAGCGTGCCTGACATGGGCTTCCAAATTGCTACTGGCCACCTCAGAAGTACTCCATAGAGTATCCTGGAATACAACGCCGTTGGGTGTTGTATTTGCAGTTCTCACACGTCATCTGTCCAGCACCAACAGAGCTCCCTGATTCATTAACAAAAGCCGAAATAATAGAGAAAATTAGCTACTAAAACAACCTATTCCTCGCTAAATTCGTAAGAACTGATACGAAACAACGTTATATGTCCAAACCAGTAGTTCTTGCAGTTTCGAAATGTAATGACCTGACGCTTCTTATGCCACAGCCTCCATTGACACGGCATCGCATAGGGAACTAATGGGACTGTCGATGTGATGTCTCTGGGAAGGCTCTTGGAAGCCATTCCGGAATTATAGAGGACACACAGCGCAAATAGTTAATAAAACGGCGATAGTTACATTCTGACATTTATGCGGTGGCTGATTATTTAGCGCTCAATATTGAACTTTCATCACTTATTCGACTACCTTTTCCATTTTTCTGGAGTGTTATACGAGCGAGATGAATAAGACAATTACTGGACCGTTTTTGAGAAAAACTAATTTGGTGTCTCAATCATTATGATAAGTATAGTTAGTTTTAAGTGGATTCTGGCCACACTCTTTTATTGGCGCCCCGTGATGGCCTACAGGTTAAATAGCAAATTTGAGTAGATGTATGAAGGCCACTAATGGCCTTCACTAAGGAACTGACACAACCCTTTGTCTACCAGTTTGGGACGCTGACCAGTCAACTGCGCCAACCCCGAACCAATTTCGACCACACAACGCTCTAGGTGTCCACGCATTAGATCACAAGTTAAACTGCTAAAGTTAGCTTTTGTTAAATATTCAATTGCGAAGGGGATGTTACAGATTCTTCAACAAGAATGAAGCGCCTGGAAACTGAAAATGACAACCTTCGTTTGACTGTGCGGGAATTAACAAACAGATTGAAGGTAGTGAACAGTGAGTTTATCGTTCTTTTCAATCGTAAAAATTGCTATTTATAAGCAACGCCAGATATGTTTCTATTACATCACACCTTAGAGCTCATCTTAAGTCTAAATTGGGGTTAATTTGATATCAATTTCAAACCTGAAGGCTGGTAAGGTGGTGTGTGATTACTTACTACTTTAGCTGTACCAGGTCGGATATATGAAAACAAATCCCTCACCGTTGAGCTATTGACTGACTGTCTTCAGACTGCTCCACGTATGAGGCGTCCTCAACATTTTTTGAATTTATATTAAATTTAGTTTCCATATATTGGTCTCACGAGTGCAGGGGAGCTAAACAGTCATGTTTATGCACCTGTACCATTCAGCCGTAGCACGAGCACCCTATCCCTTGTTTCATGTATCAGCGTCAATTTGGACTATTGGCAACTAGCAATCGTGTGATTGTGGGTTGGCTCCGTCTGGCTGTATGTCGTTCAACCTCTAAAAATAGCATGTCGCAATTCCACCTTTGAATGTTTGAATGGACGCGGACACCCCAGCACCTAATGATTCAGCGACTTAGGTAAAAGTGGTTACCTCAGGCGTGACAGTGGGCATCTACAACGTTTCAATCCCGCCCGCTTTTACACCTCACCGAAATGAGGTTTTTTGGATTCAAAGGTTTCAAAATGTATAGATCTGAAGAAAAATCATCTTTTTTGGGTACTATCACAATATTTTGCTAGCTCTTTGGGCAGCAGAAAGTAAAACGTAGTGAGATAATATGCCTGGAGGATGCATGAGACTGTTTGGAACTCTGTGGGAGTGGGGCTCTACACATTCTTCACCTCAACACTAATACAAGGAGGATCATCACGGGACCGCACGAAATCAACAAACGTATGTATGTTATGGGTATTGTAGGAGGTGCGGTACAGATGAAGTTACGAAGGTGTTGTGGCCCAGTGCCAGAGACTGAGTGACTTTCGTTCTTTGGTGCAACGTCTTCGAGGGAAGATTCCAGTAGGAAGAGGAACTCAAGAGTACGTGAAATGAGGCAATTTTGAAGAAAGGGGTGACTGACAGGCACTCTGAGCGCTAGTAGATCAGAAGTTCCTCAATCTCTGGATCCTTATCTCTGGATCCTGGATCTCTCCCTTTATCGGGAACATAGCCATTGCGCTGATTTTGAGCGTGCAGTACTAATAATATTACTAAGGACCGCGTCAAAAACATTTTTGTTGGTTTAAGGGCAACTGGAGCAAGAGAGGAGTTTTTACGATGAGGAAAGGTGGGGCTACGTTCAAGAGATCAAGGCAACTATAAAGCAAACGTCGTCTACGACCACACAGACCAAGGATTACGTGGACTCAGACGATGAAGACGTGAGTTTTGAATTTCGTTGCGACGAATTGAGCTCAATAACGTCTGGTTGAATTATGTAATTTATTGTTACCAATTTTCACTATCTCCCTAATAGCCCCCCGGGTGAGACAAGTATTTTAAATACAATTGTATTTTCCAAGCAGGGTCCTACAGTTGTATGTTCCCTCAGTGCTACACACTGAATCCGCCTACATTACTTTCAGCGACCCAAACGGTAAGGAAGGCACTTCAATAGTACAACAAATACCTGGTGTGAAACAATCAATTTGTAAGTATATTCTTGACATTTGCCATCCAACTGAGATGACCAGAATAATTGTAGAAGATTGCACGCTCCTGTGTCCTGAGCCAGAACTTGGAAAGTGAGGAGGAGGTTTTGTTTTCAATGATAATTACAACGTAGTTACCGGAATAATGTTGTGGACAAGGGACGTGCGATTTCCTCGCACCTACTTGTTCATCAACTCAATTTCTGAGCAATTGAAAAACTATTTACGCTGTCAATTAAAAAAAAAAG
Source organism: Pachypeltis micranthus (assembly GCA_020466155.1). Lineage (NCBI taxonomy): Eukaryota > Metazoa > Arthropoda > Insecta > Hemiptera > Miridae > Pachypeltis > Pachypeltis micranthus. The sequence continues at coordinate 46,643,113 of CM035770.1, read as the reverse complement.
GTAAAAATAACAACGCGTACGTCTCACACTGATTTCATGAACTCTACTTTTAAGAAATAAAACAGATTTCCACGAATTCTGTCGAATGTTGAGTCAACTAAAGTAGGTTTTACGTTTTTCGCTAGAATGCGGACACAAACCGAAAACTGAGTTGACGCTCTCAAGCTCCTCTATGCTTATGATCTCCTGTTTCAATCTCTGTTCCCGAACCCAAGGCGGGCGGCTGAAAATATCGTGAACTGAAAATAGTTCTCACGTTTGCAATCAGAATGCGGGAGCAAATCGACTCATGGAATGGCATCTCGAAATCACACAACTTTCCTCAGCCCGACGTGTCCCCAGCGATTTTCATCACTCGAGCAACAAATAAAATACGGGTTTCTTTCGGTTTACACGAACATGGTAGAAGTTCAACTTTCAACACAGAAACTGGTGGCGCTTAAAAGTTCCTGACGTTTCTCTTGCTATTACACGACTATTATTGATTAACTACTGATTTATGAGTGTGTCAATGCGGTTGTTCTGAGAAGGATCCTCTAAAAACCGAGTTGGCATTCCTTACCTGAAAATATTCAATATTGATAAGCTTATTTCGAAGTGTTCATGTAAACATTTGAACCAAACAGCCGTTTTTGAGAAATAAAAACTTTGGCGTTTTGATCACTATAATAACTATAGCTAGTTTAGGACAGATTTTGCTCATACTCATGGTGATCTGTACAGTAAATACTTTCGCAAATTTCGTTTTTCTGACTTAGGAGCGTAAAAATCAAAAATAAAAGTCTAATTTCGGTTTTCATTTCTCAGCTTTGAAAAGGTGGGAAAGTTACGTAACCTGCTGACATTTTTTTAAAATTTATTTTTCCACAGATCTTAACGTTATCAACTCAATTTTCGAGCCCTTTTTCCAGATAAATCCCGCTCGCATGAAGGATTTCTTATAAAAATGGCCAATGTCTAAACCAGTGGTTCCCAACCTGGGGGCGATCGCCCCCCGGTGGGCGATTTGGGTTCTAAGGGGGGCGATAAATTTGTGGGGGGCGACAGGGGGGCGATCAGTATGAAAAGTCAGAAAAAATAAACTAACTCTTCTGTAGAGTAGAATCTTAAGTGTCGCAGAAACATGGTAGCGTTTTAAAAACAAATTCACTCGTTTTAAAGACAAAAAAAAATTAAGTGGTATACTGCATGAAACCCTTCAACTAGTAATTAATGGCGTAAATGAGATAAAAGCCAGTGCCTTGCATGACCGTCTCTTCCGACAACTGTGCCACCGAAATGATGAGGAATTTGAGCGGTTGCTCCTTCACACGGCCGTGAGGTGGCTTTCAAAAGGAAACTGTTTGCGGCGATTTTTTGAATTGTTCGAAACAGTGACTGAATTTCTCGATTCTTGTGACCCTGAATTGAGTCAAGCGTTGAGACTGCGCAAATTCGAGATTGCATATCTGACTGATATTTTCGAAAAACACAATGAGGTCAACATGAAGCTGCAAGGAAATAAGATGAATCTTATCAAAGCAAAAGGCATTATCAGTTCGTTCATTGCCAAGTTTGCCAAGAAATCAAGATTTGAAGACATTGCCAATCTTAAAATTCCAGATTGGGTTTTTGATCCATTTTCGTTTGACGCGGTGGACACCCTTGAACATATTTTGCAGACAGAGTTTTTGGACCTGAAATATGACTGTGAGGCAAAGATGATTTTTAAGCAGCATGGTTACGAGTTAGCTTGGGTAAAACTCATGGAATCTTATCCAAAACTGTGGGAAATGGTTGAATCCCTCTCATTTCCATCCACATATTTAGTGGAAAAAGGATTTAGCTCTGTCGTCCAGCTCCTCACAAAACAAAGGAACAAATTGGATGTTTGCAGCAAAGGAGACCTGCGCCTTCACCTGACCAACATACAGCCGGATATTCAGGCTTTGACTGCAGTCCACCAAGCACAAGGGAGCCATTAAAACGGTAAATTAATTAATTGAAATAATAATAATTGTATATAATAATAAATCATTTAACATAATAATTCAGTCTATTATTTTTACAACAACACGTTTCTTACATTTAAATAAGGGTATACCGTACTAAGAGAAGGGGGGCGACAGGGGTGAGTCGTCTTCCACAAAGGGGCGATACCTCATAAAAGGTTGAGAACCACTGGTCTAAACAATGAACGTTCAACTCGAAACTAGTAACACGAAACATGTCGGAATTCAAATTCTGTCGTTGCATTGACTCATTTACATTTGGTGAACACGAACCTTGAAAAAAAAAATCGTTGAAAATATGCCAAAATATAGGACGAAATGTGTCGATGGTCGATGACGTCTGGGCGAGGGTGGGCTCTTCACGCAGTTAGTTCACGTCAATAACATCATACTTTCTTTCAGGGCGATACTTTGGCTAATGAACTGAGAAGAGCCCGCGTCATGTTTTACAAACAGCGAAGAATGACGTGTCGCTTGAGCGAAAAGTTTCTTCGTCTTCGAGATCACAGAGATCGGCTCACGTACCGACTCCGACGCCTGGAAATGGTTTACACGGCGGTAAGAAACAATAATATATTAGGATGAACGTATCTTACACACACAAAACTGAATCTCTATATTCTTCGGTCACAACATCACGCGTGAAGGACAATTTCGCGGTTTGTTTTGTACGTTGTGCGGAGGAAACAATGAGTCGAAACTACCTCTTGATTAAAATGACACAAACTGTCGAATGCACGTGTAGCTGAGGAAATGTGTGTGACGCGCCGCAAACCCTCAACCGTTGAGTTCTCATTTTCCGCCTGGTGGGAAAAAGCGCGATTATAAACGTTTCTTGAAACACTCAACTATGTTTTCTTGCTCAAGTTTTAGCTCAAGCGTATTTTGCAGGTGATAGACGAGCTTTTGAAACACGTAGCTGAGCTGAGAGTCAACTTCGCTTCCGTCGAAAACGGGCAGCTTTTGGATAAGGTAAACATTACGAGATGTAACTTGTAATTAATTTAGTTACAATCGTAAGGGATCACGACTTGCTGACGCCCGACAACGTGGATTTCGTAGGAACCACTCTTACGGCGCACTACTAAAAATTCTCAAGTCACGTCCGATAATAATGTTGAACTAAGTTGTCAAATTCTTACATTAAGTTGCCTAGCTGTAAACTTGACGGGGCCTGGAGAGTTCACAAACGGTTCATGAAATTGCTCTCGAGAGTATCAATTTGTTACCAATGCCCAAAGGGAAAGGAAACTATTGCAATCGTGTAAAAACAGCGGATTTTTCTTCTGATCTTCACGTTTTGATGCTCGTGCTCTCCGTGTGTCTGATGTTGCTGGAGAAAGGGCCGGTTGAACTGGTTCTTTTTTCCTTTTTTTTTTGTTCACGACTTTCGTAAATGCGCTTATCAGCAAGTTCCGGAATTTATTAGGCTGTTGCGACTTATGCCATAATTCTACTTGAAAAACCAACGTACTTACACTTATTTTGTTTTTGAGGGGGTGTGTCTATAGCTCTGGAATCACAGGAGAAACGCCGCGAAAAAAGCTTGTCAACAAAATCAACGTTAATTTCCATTTCGAAATTTTTGAAGTTGCTCTTGATTATTTTTGAGAACACTATTGTCGTGTGAGTGAGATTCATAAGCAAACAACAGCTTCCGTATTTTTTCCTTAATCGAAAAATTTCAATTATCTGCGTGTTATTTAGCTCTGCCAGTCAAATAAATTCAATAAAAACCGTTAGCTGTTTATGAGAAGAAAAATATGTGGCGCTTTCCTTAGCTCTACGACAATTCACTTGTCTTCACGGGTCTTTCTACTTAATCAATTCATTTATCACTCAGTTCATTTGAACTTGGTTCAAACAACACGTCACAGCAGCAGGAAGCGCTTACAGTTCCGTAATATATTGTGCTGCTCGTACTCATTACCAGACCATTATTGAGCAATCTCTTTTTTTGAAGAGGATAGTAATCACTTTTCCAGAGTTATTAGGTCAAAACTTCTAAAACTGGTAGTAAGCGAAACGGCGGTAGTTGAAATTCCGGAATTTGTGGAGTGACCCCCATATATCTCATGAGTGTTTTTAAACGCTGACCCTATAGGTACTAGATTGGAATACTACACAAACTTTTTTAAACATTCTAGTGACATTTCGGCGTAGTGGATAAGAAAAAATCATGCTAAAATCGATTTTCGTCGAAACGTTTGGTAATTTATTGTGCTGTTCTTGTCAGTTTCCCACGAATGGGACTTTTATGGTACCTTATTACGAGCTATCAATATAAAAAATATAATCAAGATCGTTAGAGCCGTTTCTGAGACAAAAAATTTGGTTTTTTGATCACTATGATAACTATAGTTAACTTTCGGTGGATTTTGATCATACCCTTATTTTGGCGTCCCATGGAAACCTGCGGGCTAGATATCATGTTTGAGCTGATTTCGTAAGGTCGTTGTCTCTAAAAATCGTTCACAGATACACACACACACACACAGTGTTTTTCGGACTCAGGAGGGTCTGAAACGTAATGATCTGAAAAGAAAAATTTTTTTTCAGCCGATTACATAGCTTTCCGTTCTACTTTGTAGAGCCAAGGAAAGTAAAAATTGCTGTTCTGATCACTATGGTAACTATAGTTGGTATTGCACTTATGTAGAGTTTTTCGGACTCAGAATCGCTTACAACGTGTAGATCTGACGTAAACAAATGTCAGTCGACTGCATTTAATTTCTATTACGTGCGGCTATGCGTAGAAAAAAACTAACTTAAACAATTAATTAAAAAATGAGCAAAATAGTATCCTTCCTCACTCACAACTAAAAATTACGTATAAGTTTCTTTTAAAATTTGTCCATATGATTAATAAATGTATGAATGTTGTTAGCTTCGAGGCTAAGACAATACAGACAAAGCCAATGAAGGATTCCCACAGCGTGGTTATTTCTAGTTGAAAGCTATTTCCGGAGGTTGACACCCCGGCACCTGAGCTTAATTTCCGGTCTCGTACCCGAAATGACGATATATTTTGGTGTCAAGGGAAGCGTTCAACTGTGACCACAACTTCTCTAATCGTTCGAACTATTCGTGTAAGGACTCTGCAAGAAAACGTCTGACAAATAATGAGTCTTACGAGATGTTTTTATTCGCCAGAACGGAGTTGGCCGATTGGTCGATCGCAACGCCAAACTCAGCTACAACAACGCGATACTTCATCTGGAAGTTCTTAAATTTGAGAAGAAGCTCGAAGCGATGAAAAGTAGAACTGTTAACTACAAGTAAGGCGGGCATTTACTGGTCATCTATCTATATAAATTATTTTTGCCGTGGGGGACGGGATGCTTTAAAAAAACGCTCGAAACTTTATTTGGAACTTGAACTACGAGTTTCAGACTTGTTTTCAAAAAAAAAAACAGGGTATAACTAGACACTAGAACCGTCTCCAATTTGCGGCATAGCAAATCCACCAGGTGATGATGCGGATAGTGCAAGCCATTCAATATCTCACTATTGTTATGGCCCCGGGAAACAAGGCGGCACTAGCAAACACGGGGCAGACACTGCCTGCAGCGTCGCTCAACGGCCCGCCTGGAAAACTGGCCGACATGGAACGCCAGAAACAAATACTTCAAAGCCTTGTGCCTGCCCATCGTAGGGTGTCGGGCGGTGGATTGGTGGATAGCCCCAACGCAGGGAGATAGACAGAGGGCACAGACTGCTGAAGCAGCTGCTTGCAATCTTACAACATCCCACTTGGCTTTGCGGACCACTTAGCGGTGGTACTGCTGACTCGTGTAATGAAGGGAACGCTACACTCTTACGCGAGTGTACCGAGAACCCTACCCCCAGAAATGCAGCACCCACAGACAGTTCAAATTGGCCTAGGATTGCCCGTTCGCATCTGCGCCCATCTGCAAATGGGATGGTGGCATTCCGCAGTTCCTGTCACCCGTTTACTATCCCGTTCTAAAATTTCAAACGTCAGGACATTTAGAGACTGCCTGTGCAGCACGGGCGCTATGGATTATGCCTCACATGTCCAAACAGACTTCCTCTTATACGAGGAGTTGCAACAGCGCGTCCATCTTCTACAATGATGAAATGCAGACCCTACTCGCCACTAGATCATCCATGCTTCGCCCAGGCGAGGGCAAACTGGCACCAACCTGCTTGAGACACAATGCAGTCTCACACAAAAATACGGTGCCCAAAACCTTGTTTATGATTTCTCAAGTGAGGCAAGAGTAGTCAAAGGTCTCATAATATAAATTAAGTCTCACGAACGACAAATTCGATAGAATAGACAAAACAGGCCTGGCCCCATTCACCAGGAAACGCAGTATTACGATGCGAGAACATCGGCTCAGGTGAAAGGTGGTGACAATCCGACAGTACTTGGGAGTCTTCCTAGATATGAAGCTCACGTGATGAGAACTATAGAAAGGGCTGCATCTGTGATGGGGGCAGTCCAGAAGAAGGTTGAAAAGACATAGGAATGCTGCCGAGTATGGTCTTGTGGATGTTCAGAGCGATCGTTAGACCGGTGGTCACCTATGGTGCTCTGCAAAACAGAAGAGATAGGCCTTAGTAGAGATCTGTCCACTTAAACCTCATTCGGCTTCATAGGATTATATTTCCGTACAAAAAATGTTCATTAAGATATTTACGCACAACAAAAGTTAGGTATTGACCAGTAGAATAATTTGTAAGATGAATCAAAGTCATTACATCAGTTTTCTGGAAAAATGCTCAAGGTCACATTTCGGCATACGCCTTTGAGACACAAACATCTTGAGCAAAATAAAAATAATAAATAGAACACCACAACCTCGTAGTGCAACACCTCACAAAGCACTCCGCACCCTACAAATCCCCTAGATTTTATTTTCGACTTTACTATGACGCTGTGGTTGTTCACTGCATTTTCTCGCTTTCAGAGACGCCTTGGAAGTGGACCAATTTTTGGAAAAATGCCGATCGCACCGTTTGCTCCAGATGTCCCGGGCCGGAGGAGGCGACGGGCGCTTCAGGTCTGTTCCGATCATGAGAGTCGGACGCCTCATCAACGTCCCCGTTGCCGTTCATATTGGAAACAGAATCGAAACGAACATGATTCCCCTTTTTGGTATTGTGCGCTTGTCGGTAAGCGCTTTTCATTATATTTATTCGTATTAATTAGGGGCCATACGCACAAGTTGAGAAAAAAAAGTTGAAATGTGTTGATAGAAGATGTACAAGCTAGCCTCGAATAATAATAATAGTGGATTTCACACCACACGCTAATTCGAATACATACTTTTGTGCCAACCCGACAATTTGTCAACGTAAACCATAAATCGCTCACCTCCAATTGGGAACAAGTTCATTGACACTCCAACGAAGAGAAGATTAAACGATTGGTCGGGCACGACGCGTTGTCTTCTCAATCCCCTTGGTGGGACGCAACACAGCTTTCCTTGCCGCTTGTGGAATTATTAGCTGGAATTCAGAATGAGGATAATTCGTGCTGCAGATTGTTTCTGCAGGTTAGAAAGCTTTGGTTTAGTTTTATCTTTTTTCCAATCATGGGTCTTGACGTTTTTCCATTCATTTCGCGCATCAGGAGGATTTGACGAACGAACGTTTTGATCAACTTTTCTGTCACACCAACTTCAGCCACAAAAACTTTTCAGGAGGCAGGAGAAAAAGGGAGCTCTTCGTCCCGCAACAAAGGAACGCCTCTGTTGAGAAGGAGGATTCAGTCGGTGCCCAGCAAAGTTTGGAGAGTCAAAAACGACGTCGTGGCTCCGGCAGCCAAAGCGAAGAAGAGGCGAAAATCAACTTTGAGACTCGACGGCCGCGTTGATGCGAAGAGTTGCGAAGATGTCGTTATTGGAGGAAACTACAGTTGTAATAAATCTAGTTTTTCTTAACATATTGATATAGTGAGGGCCGTAAAAAGTGACTCGTTCGTTCTTTAAGGGCGGGTGGACTGAGGTGCCACTGGAGGTAACACGGCGTTGAGCGTTGGAGTCAACAGGAACTTCAAGGGTCAACAGTAGAGAAAATAAAGAGCTATGCAGCGCAATTTTTACCCAAAACTTCCAAACCTGCAAACGCTATCCTCCTGAGCAATCATGTCGGCAGTCTCATAAATTCTGCAAGTTAAGGAGCAACTCCATAAGTTCCGGAACCTTTAGCAATATCTATGAAGAACGTTGAGCAACCAAGTTTATATAAACCTAATTAATCAGCAGCCAGAGCGATAAAAATAGTCGCACACGGGGCCGAGGAAAGTTGAATGATGCGACGCACCAGATCTCTCAGATTCTCTTTTCAATCGAATCGAGTCGCCAATGAGGACTCCTGGAAATCACCTGTGGGCTACAGCGGCCAATTTTATTAGTTGGAGAAGTTCAAAATGGGACGTCAAACTGAGAGTATGAGCAAAATAGGGCACAAACCATCCAACTATATCATAGCAGTCAGGACATCAATTGTTTTAACTCAAAAACGGCGCTAACGTTTATGATTTGACTTTTTTAATTTACGATTACAAATAACATGACGACAATACAAAATGTTCAGTTGAGGGAAAACATGCCTAGAGCATACAATGAATTATCATAAACGTCAATTTTATTCTTATAAATCTTGCTCATATGACAGTACAGACCTAAATAAAACAGGGTGGTAGTTTATTGCGTTACATATACAATGGAAGTTTGATTGTGGTGTTTTAAATCGAAAATTCAAACTTCATTTTTATAGCTTTTCTCGAAGCGCTCGACTTTCTAGAAGGGTTAACCAGAACCAACAAAAAAACTTTACGTTGGTACGTTCTTTTAATCACACCAAAAGTAAAGCAATAAATTCTCTACGGGAAATAGTAGTGCTCCCTATTTCACGTACAATTTAAAGTTCTGCCTACCTCAAATTAATTGTAATCAAAACGAATTGTATTAGCCGCTGGAGCGAGGACAATCGCTGAATGCACGAGTGGCCGAGGAAAGATAAATTGGAAGCTTTCTGCTCGCATTGTGCCATACACTCACTACTCAACAGAAAGACCACCCAATTCCCCCTTGCAAAGATTTCATTGCCGCAGCCGGCCAGGGCGCTTTTTATTCATTTTAATTTTTTTGTGACTGGGCACGAGGCTTGGTGTCCAGAGTATGACCGCGAGACAAAGCGAGAAAAATGCGGAGTGGGAAGTCCGTGAAAGAGCAGGGCGATGAAAGTTCACTCCTCGAAATCGATAAAAAAAACAACGCTCGTCACCTTTTTCGATCATTCAACGGGAATTTCTTCGCCGAGGTTCCACCGCAACTGGGGCATTTTACAACGAAGTTCTACGACGGGTTTTTGTTGGTGGAACTTCCTGCGCGACGAGTCCTCACACAAGTCTAATACTGTGCACTTTTTATCTAGGAGACAAATCCTAACCACCCAATTGAACTTCCTTGGCGAGCGATAGCTATCACGCTATGGTGTCGCATTTTGTGTTGATTTGTTCATTTGTGATCTGTCCATTGATGTTTTTTTGTTTATAGATTTCCAGGTTTTCTAATATGTTCAGTTTTCGTCCCTTGTATTGTTGATGTAATAAGGTGTATTTTGGTCGGTTCGTGTCCAGTTAGCTTGAGGCGGTTGGTGACTATCTGGTCCGTATTTTTCGTCCTGTTTGTTCTATGTACGCGTTTTTAGACGCCCAAGTTATTCTATATACCCCACTTTGGTCGAGTGGGTCTGTTTTGTCAGTCTTAGCAGTTAGTTTGGTTCTAGGTGTGTTGTCCATACATGTATTTTTGGTTGTGTTTGTAAATGTGCAACGTCTTGTCGAAGGCTGTGCATTTTGTGTTTTTCGATTATCTTTGTTCGTCGTTTGTTTGGTGTATTATTTTGTGCGATAGTATTGATAATATCAAGTTTTTTTTGTAATTTTGTTTGTATAGTGGGATAGTTTTTAATCTTCGTATCATGTGACTGAGGGCACTTAGGTTATGTTGTTGTGGGTGGTTTGATGTACAGTGTATTGTTATGACTGTAGCATTAGGTTTTCTAAAAATATCGCACTGTAGTTTGTTGTCGGTTATGTGCATTAGTGGCCAGGATGTACGTAGGGCTGAGGAAATTTGCGTGATACGTCGGACCAGTTAATTTCGCGTAACCATCATCCAATAAGAGGTGACTACCTCGTGTGCAGAGGGCAGATGTCGAGCCACTCGGGACATTGTGCTGTAATATTCCGCCCTCTCGACATTATCGATCACGTTCACACACGCACGAGCGTATCCAAATTGAATAAATAGGAATGACAAGGTAAATATCAATTTTTTATGGGCTGTAGATCCGACGGATAGTTTTTTCCGAGTTCCAGTCACGTTGTTATGCATCAACAACAACCGTAGGACTTGAGGCCCTCCTGTGGAAACGAAAACAAAATTAACAGATAATTGAAACGAGCCGATCGACAGGTGTGTCAAGAGGTTGTTCCAGCCTCGTCAGGAAGAACCAACAGACTTTTATTACGAAAGCCAAAGTTCACATTCCGGACGTATTGTTTTGCTAAATTAACCAACTAATGTGAATAGAGCAAAACAAGAATCATGAAAATTTTTGAAAATTTTTTCTCGAAAATTGGTTTGTTCACTTACACCCCTGGGGTGTGTTAAGGCCCCCTGTCCCACACTACAAAAAACTTCCTACGTACTTCGGTAAAATCTTCTATCACTAACAATGATCAATCACTTTTCACGGGAAAGGGCACTGACCAGGTCTCGCAAGCGCGTTTCAGTGTCCCCATTTCGGAGTTGAGGAATAACAGTTGCTTGACTAGCAAGGAACTGTTGCAGTTTGATAAGCGCTCGGTCGCCAGAGCTTCGGCCTTAAAAGAGAACTCTGCCTGCTTTTAAATGGGGCGAGAGTGTTTAATACTGAAAAAAAAACGCGTTTCGTGTGTAACACTCTTACCGGATTCATTCACACATTTTATCGCCGAGTGCAAACTTTTTTGGGAGAAATTAGAGCAGGCTGTTGAGAGCATCGAGGGACAACTTCAGAAGGCTTGATCGTTATAGTGTACAGCTCATGCGGCAGCGGGCAATTATTGTTAATGAGAGATTTTAGAAGGCCTACTCTGCAGTTTACTGCTCTAATGTGTTATTTTTAAGAAGAACTTATTTTGGTGGTCTGGCCAGATTTTATTTAGTATTTTTGTAAAAAAAAAAAAATTGTTATCTATCTACTCCATTTGCAACTCACTCCTCACCCGTCACTCTGTAATAAAATGGCCTTGGAAAGCTTTTAGACACCCAGCTTTCCTTGACCATATTGCCCAGGTTTCAACTTTTGCGATTGGTTTTCTTGGCTTTTTGAAAAGCAATGCCAAGGACATTCATACCCTCGCTCTAGCCGCTTTCTATCGTGCGATCGTTCTCCCGTTCTCGAATACACGAGTCGGTCATCTGCAGCCCGTTTTACGGATGTCATTTAGCGAGCCTTCCCTTCGCTTCATTTCTTTCAAGATGGAAATCCCACGTGGAACACCTTCACTGCAGAGATGGTGTTCCGTCGCGGTCAATTCTCAGGCCGTATTGATGCTTCCCGTTTCATTGCTCAGGATGGCGTGCACGTTTCCCCAATAAATTCCCGCTACACCAATTTTTTCCCCCGTTTTTAAATCCCTAACAAACCGTCCACCTCAAACTGCTTACCTGCGGCTCTCTTCCCCACCTCGATGTGCTGTCATGTCGATCACTACCTCTTCTGCTTTCTCAACTATCACGCTTTCTTTGTACATCACTGACCTTCTTCATGCTTTGCTGGTCTCTACACACCCCATACCTGAGGTCACCTCCCACTCAGCGCCCTTTCAGCGCAACGTCACCTTTGAGTAGTTTTGTTGTTGAAAGTACTGACTAATATGTTGCTCATATAGGGCAGCAATCTAAGTTGTGAATTTAGGGCTTAGGATCGACGTTAATTGATGACTGTGTGCTGAATTGTTTACTATGTTGGTCGTCAGTAGAACACGCCGATGCAATGGCTTCCACTTTATTTTTCAACTTCTTCGAAAAGACTTGAGTTATTCGTCCGATTTTCGAGGTAACATTGTGAAATTAACGCGAAAAGAAAAGTAGATGATAAAAATAAAGCCCATGAAATGGAGGAGAAGGGAGGAGATAGAATAAAGTGAAAGTTACGAGTTATATTTTAGAAAAAATCAAGCTGACTCTAAACGTACATAAACTGATTTAAAATACATTTATAAGTCATGGAAAAGAAACCCCAATTTAAACTAAATGCCCTTTCCTTACCTACAGCACGCCAAAAGTTAAAATTGACTGATAGATGGTTGTATCTTCTGCCTTCGTTCAAAGACTGACAGCAGAACGGAAATCCAGGAACGAAAACAAAGGAATCCATAACTCTTTAGAGAAACTGTGATTGATTTCCAAGCGAGCATTGTTCTAAACGGCTCGAGTGGTGGTCCGATTCCCAAAGTGAAGGTACACCCAGCCGCGTCATTTATCCTTCCAATTATTTCACGTTACAAAACATCTTTTTTCCTTAAAGCTCATCGTAAATGGGACGGTGGCACCAAAAAAGGAGTAACTAAATAAATACAATTAAGGAAATGGGGAGGGCGCCCTGACTACCTCAAGGGATAGAAAGATTGGGATGGGAAAGGAGAAGGATAAAGGTTCCACGGTAGAACGACCACCAGTTAGGGTACGAATCGAGCGAAGCGCTGGTGGGGATACCTCGGAGCACGCCTGCTGACACAACCCCCCCCAAAGTTCACCGTTAGTGGGACGGTGGCACCAAACGAGGAAAAACTAAATAAATAATAAGTAAGGAATTGGGGAGGGCGCCCAGAGTACCCTTACACCGGCTCTACGGATAGGGATTGTGACGGGGAAGGAAAGAAGGATAAGAGGTTGTTGCACGTTAGAACGACCACCAGTTATGGTACGGCCGGAGCATTACACGGGCGGTGATACCTTGGAGAACTCTGCTGACACACCCAGCCGACGCATCTCCTCAGCACTTTTCTTGCACCACACACCACACCAGGGCACGGTCAATGCTGCAACCCTGATGTTACCTGCCTCCACTCCACGAGCTTCCAACACTGCCATACGAAGATTCGTCCCGTCATATTTGTGCTTCTTGGCTTGGGCCAAGATCCCAGCTGCCAGATACTAGCTGGGCATCCAGGATCACTAGACTGGTCGTCAGGCCTCAGTCCTTCTCCAGATACCCAGTGCTGCTCTTTCTCCACTTTCCAACCCTCAGATGACAACGCACCAGCAACCTGCTTGCAGACCGTGCTGGACGTTTGATGGAGCCCCCATGAGTAAGCGAACACGCCTGCACCACATGATTCAACAACACAAACTGCTCACGAAAGGCATTATAGCGAGCATCCAGAATCTTGGCCTGCTGTATACCTCAGTGCTGCAGGCAGTGACACCACACGAACGGCGTCAGGGTGCGAGTATTACCTTCCATGGATGCCCTCTGAAGCCCACTCCACCCATGCAGAAGAGTAGGAGGAGTCAGGACACTACCTGAGTTCCCGTTCGTCAACTGAACCATGCAGAGCAGTCGCAGACTCTGAAGGCTTACTGGCCTTAGAGCCAGGTGAATCGCCATGTCACACCACTGCAGCTGATCCTGAACGAATCCATGACCGCCTGCTTTCATGTTTTGTGCTCTAGCTCGGTGTATGGTGTTCAATTTGCCGGACAAGATCAACAATAGCTTTTCATTTTTCAAGCAAATCAGCCGAAGGAAGCCCGATGTTTGACCTATTACCTCATTCTTTTTCCTCCGCATCCTCGTTTGGACGACGAACGGTGGCCCCTGGATTTAGAGCAACTTCGCATGGAGCGGCGGTGGGAGCTTCTTCTTTTTGAACCTCTTCTGCCGCATCCTCTCTTCCTGGACGAGGATCGTTTTTTGCCACGTCTGCAACGAGAGAATGCCCTTATAGGACTGGTCAAGGGGAGAATCAGCGGAAGACAACTCAAAGGCGAAAAATTCTAGCGAATACAACGTTCACAAAGTATTTTCGTTCAACAAAATGCATGTGGGGATTACTTAACAGCGTCTCATAGTAACATCAAAATCATTTGTGCCATTTTCGAGAATAATGCGAAAAATCCTCCTTATTGGTACATTTAGCTCCCCCCCCCCGCCTTACCATCTTTGCGACTTCAAAAAATTTCTAATGCAACAAAAAAAGCAACCAGCACAATATGTTCAGACGTTCTCTCGAAAATCTAACCTACACAAACAATGGGCCACTGGGAGTGTCAGTGGAGAAACGTTTCTGTTTACCTCATGGTCTTATCCAACGGTGGACGTTCATACAATGGAGTTGGAAGTGCTTTCGTCGGTTAGGGTGGACAAAGCGGTGCCATTTCCGGGCAGCGTCACAAACTTGGGGAATCATGCTTCAACAATGAAGATGAGCCTTAGCGATTCTGAAAACGTTGGGATGGCTCTTTTCTGCAAGAGTTGCGTGCATCACGTCTTTTGTCGGTTACGTGCACAGACAGCCGGGTGTGCTTAGTCATGATAACAGTCCCCAAGAATCGAGGCTCATCACAAGGGTCGCCGCTCAGATGTAGGGTTGAGATACACTCAGGTGTACGTCAGAACTGAAGGAAATAAAGAGGATCCAGCGTAGGCTTTCTCTGGGCACTAGGCAACTGGGAACACCCGCCGTTAATTGTGAATGTTGCGAGCGGCCGAAGGTGGAAAGTCGGATGTGGCCAATTAGGTGAGTCTTATCGAGAATCACCTACACAGCGTTAATATTCTGAACTCCATAAACATGGAGCTTTTTTATTTATTTAATGACAATGTCGAAATTATACATGCGATTGAAATATGTTAAACCAATGTCAGAGCGTCACTCTGTTGATGTCAACTGCTCCTCTGCTATGCCGCTACCTGACTTCGTGGCTTTCATGTGTCTTGGCTTGTTCGTTAATTCTCCTCCGCTGTGTAAAATGTCACGTATGTTCTTTCTCTTAACACAATTTCGTTTCTATTCCGCTTTTTACTAATTTCTCCGACTGCGTTTGAACTTCTGCTTAAAAGTTGAATGTAGAATAAGTACTAGTTAGACTGTAATTTGCATGACAAAACGTGTAATGGTTATGAAAGTAGACAAAAATTAAGAATTGAAACAAACAAATAGCCTACCACGCCCGGAAATAAGTATTTAAAGTTTAGTAGGCCTCAAAACTAAGATTTGATGAAAACGCAACTTTTCTTACCCGTTTACAGTACTTTTCTTACTTAGTCGGCAAAGGAAATTAAAATAGGATGACTGGGTGTTTTGGAAGAAGCCAAGTTCGGTTGCAGAGCTAACGACAGAATGGTCGTGCCCAGAGACGGAATGGTCCCCTCAGAGACTCACTGAGTTGGCTTCGCAATGGACTTCTCACTAAGCTGAAGATACAAACCTCCACTTTGATTGGCTGACGTGACTACGGGACTGGCATCTTAGCTCACGCTCAAATCACTCCTTCAAAGCTCTGCATCTCGTACTAAGTTGGGATACTTCGTACCTCATTTCGTCTCCTCGATCCAAGGCTGCTTCCACGGTCAATCCTCTCGTATGGATGTTTTCTCATTGCGCTTACAACTCGCCTTCCATTTCCACCGCAGGGCTCGGCCTTTTGCCAACATGGCCTTCCCTCCTTGAAGCTAATGAATCGGACAACCTCGAACGTGGAATATTCCATGTTTGTAAATTATCCATGATTCAATAGGCAAATTCGAAAACTTACCTCATACTCCCTCTCTTCTTCTTCATACCTCCGCACGCCGAACATAAATTTGAAACCTCGCCGTTCACCTGGACATTTAACACATCGTCTAGTTAGCAAATGACAGGCCTACGAGTTTATTATTATTATAATTATCAATGAAAGAACTGCTTTCCCACTAACACGAATCTTTAAAATGTGAATTGCGATCTACAAACGACAGGGCCGTATTAAAAGCCGGCTATTTATCTTACATTTCAGTGATAGTGGAGAGGTTTATTTATCACTTGTGAGTAGAGGCGACTAGAAGTTGGGAACGTAATGTAAGTTATCCAAGGCCTGCAGCATACATAGAATATGACAAAGAGAACTGCAAGTGCAAATATTACAGGTTTCAAACAATCAGAATTAAAACAGATGATAAAAATGAACTGAAACTAAACTATTGAAATACAAAAAGAAGTTTATGATAATAATAAACAAACATGTGCACATTTGAAAAACTAATAATATACACAGTAAAATAGCGGGAATTTGAAATAAATCAGCTCAAATTTGATGCAGATAAGGGTATGTGTGAAATTGGTCCGAAACTAACTATAGCCATCCTAATGATCAAAACGCCTAACCTTTTTTTTCTCAAAAATTGCTCAAACATTTTCGATCAACTTCTGATCACTCCACCGACCGGAGGAGGAAAGAAACCTCACAGATACCCTGTACAAACGCTCTCCGACAAACGAAATGCTATGAAATTCTCATTAGAGGGAAAACGAAAAGAGCAACGCAAGACAAGTTTCTTAAATCACCTGCGAACTGACTCAATAATGGTCGAAGTATACGCAGGAGCAGCACAATAAAATCCAGAACCATACGCGTCATAAAGTATATGACAGAAAATGAAAAACAGATTTTATTAGTTGCTAGAGTCAAGAGTCGCTGACGGCACGTGAGACCAAGGAAAGTTGCCTGGTGCGTCGCTATAGGATTTTCTGTAAAAACTCAGCGAATGATATATGATTGACGTATGATACCTAAAATAGGTTTCTTTTTTCCTTTTTCAGCAAAACGGCTTCAGCGAATTTCACCAAACTGGCAGGGTTGCAGTCAACTAGCCAATGCTTAGTCAATGTTACTCCGACAGTCCACTGAACGGAAATAACAACCAAAACGTGCTAAATATTGCTTTTGTAAGGTTTTCCACAGAAGTGCATAACTAAATTCGATTACTCTCATTCGCAACGAAACTTGCGGAATTCTTTCAGCTTTTCAGCTAACCAGTACCTACACTTTGTCCTTCATACACGCTTGTGTAGAAATGGGTGGATAGAAAGGTACACCAGCCGTACACAAAACGGAACGTCGAATTTACTGCGGTTGGGGAAAGTTGGTGCGAACCAGATTTTTCTCAAGTGTAAAATGACACCCATATAATTCACTGATGTCGACAGGAACGTCCCCCCCCCCGTCATGGGCAGAGACCCCGAGATGGTAAGAGTACCAGGTTCTCGCATTTACAATTCACACGAGTCGAACTATAAAACAGCCGGAGACTTACCCTTAGAAGAACTTCTGAGGCCAACTTGACGAGGTTATTGAGCTCTACGTCCGAATCCTTCTGAGTTGACGTTAATTTTGACAAAAGATGAACGACGTCATTCAGGCGCACCCGTCTCGCGGATTTGAGAGCTTCGAGAGCTTTTTGAAAAGTCTTGATTGGCGTCTCGAAAGTCAAGTTCGACGCAATGAGATCGTTTCTCCCTGCAGCATCGATTGAACCGAATAAGTTAGTGCCGCAGAATGTTTCACATTAATCAAACACCGCATAGTACTGCCCTAGGCTCTATGAAATAGGAAAAAAATGTGATAGGTTGAAAAAAATAATATCTTAGGTTTCATTACGTTTTAGAGGCTTCCGAGTCAAAACAAATAACATTCAATTATTAACGTGAAATATGTTTTTTAATTTCCTTAGTCCTACGTATTAGGAAGGAAAGTTGAGGCTTAGACAAAAAGATCAGTTGTCTTGGGTAGCCGTTTTAGGGGAGTCCGAAAAAACATCATTTGAGAAAATGGTGTGGGTGAATGGAAGTGGTGAACGCGATAGCTGAATCAAATCTGCTCAAATATTATGCTTAGCCTGCAGATCACGACGAGACAGATGAGGGTATGAGCGAAATCCGCCCCAAAACATAGCCGGTAGTAATCAAGATCGACTCGAATGACTAAATTTCTTGTATCCAACACCTCCAAATATGGACGTGGATATCACCACGTGCGCGTTGCTCGGGTCGTTTCTGATCTGGAGGTCATTCTATCGTGTAAAGTTCCCTTATTGAGTTGCCGTCTCAATTCTCAAAGGAAGCCTAACGTGAATTTGGCGGACAGACAAATAATGAAGCTAATGACACAAACGACAGAATCACAAATAACAGCGACTCACTCTCCGAGAGAACTTCCTGTCTAGTTCTTTCTTCATTATCGTCCATGTCTAAATTTGAAAAACCGGCACTGAATTTTTACAACTATTTTAACGAGGAAACGTAACGGACCGAATTTCGAATAACAACATATTTGACGTTGACCGGCGATGAAACATGTGAGTTAAGTCGTCACCTCGAATTACCTCGGCACATCGTTTACATGATTAAAACTTTTTAATGAGGCATATCCCGGTTATTTTCTTTAGCTTTGAAGTAAGAACCAAATACATGAAATGGCAAAGAGATTTTCTTCCAGCCTATAACGTTTCAAACATTAGAGTTCATAAAATATCATTTAAGAATGTGGTTTGTGTGTCTGTTAAAGCCCTTGAGCGGAAACGACTGAACCAAATGGGCTGAAATTTGATTTTAGCCCGCAGATTACTATGGGGCGCCGAAACAAGGGCATGAGCCCACAGCTAACTATAGTTATCATAGTGATCGAAACACTAATTTTTTTTCTTAAAAACAGCTCGTCAGTCTCGCGCGAGCACTTGTTGAGTCTACATCGGAGAGTTCTCTCGCGTAAAGGAAAAAACAGTGCCCGCCCGGTCGGCGGTAATGTTTACATCGCGTAATGGATGACCCGGACAACGTTGAAGGCCGGCCTACTATTGAGGACATTATCACCGAAACAAGGAAGCAATTATTGCAACACCGTGAGGCCACAAATGCGATTCGATCTGTGGATCCCCACGTAAGTGACGCATTCAATAATTTGTATGGTGTCGTAACATCACTTTGCGATTACCTAAATCAAGCTAGCGATCAAATTGTCAATCTCAACGAGAAAATAAAAATACTTGAGGAAAATCAAGGGGTACCCAAACCGACTCAACCCCAGGTCAAGTCTTATGAGACTGATGATGAGGAACTCTCAAGAGAAACAGATTGGATCCTGAAAAAGTCACGTAAAAAGCGCAAAGCTAATTCATCCCCCGAGGTAGATAGTTCCCCTAAAACCAAGGATGAGGTCAAACTGATAGAAAAAAAGCCTAAAAAGGACCCACCTCCTCCACCTATAAATGTCGTAGGTACGAAGAGCTATTCGGTAATCAACGACATAATTAAAGATATCCCTAAAGAGAAAGTCAAAGTCACTGCTCTGAACAATGACATCTGGAAAATTAACGTGGATTCTCGTGAAAATTGGAAATTGATCACAGAGAATCTACGATCAGGAAAAAAACAATGGTACACTTACCAGGATAAAGCCGAGAGGCCAATTAAAGTCATGGCTAGAGGTCTACACGCTTCGTGTGACAAAAGCTAAATCATTGAAGACCTGAGAAATCAAGGTTTTAATATCTTGGACGTCACCAACATTCTCAAGAAAGGTAGTAAGAAAAACGAGAGAGGTGTAATTGAAACCTTCCAAGTACCTCTTCCTCTATTTATGTTAACATTTGACAAAAATGATAATATTACCAAAATACATGGCATAAGGGCTATCCTCAACATAGTTGTGAAAATTGAACCATTAAGGAACACCACTAAACTTATTCCACAATGCAAAAAATGCCAAAGCTATCTTCATACTCAATCTTACTGTGGAAAAGAACCAGCATGTGTGAAATGTGCTGGACCACACATAACAGCCGAATGTCCTCTTGACAAGTCTGACGCTCCGAAATGCGTTAATTGTAAAGGGAATCACCCAGCAAATTATCGCGGCTGCGAAGTAGCCAAAGAGCTACAAAGAATGAGGAACAATGCCACCAAACCCCAAGTGAAAAAACTCGGTAGGGAAAATATTTCTACAGAAAAAAGTAGTAGCAGGCGAAAATCGCTTACTTCAGCAATAGCAGGTGATACCACCTGCAAAGCCTCATTTGCTAACGTAGTTGCAAAAAAAGAGGCGACCGTGTCGAACACTGAAAAAATGTTCGGCCAAATACTTGTGAGATTAAACGAACAAAATCAAACTAATAAGCTGCTATACGAGAGAATAGCGAAACTAGAAAAAAGTCTAACCAGCTACGGAATAATATGATGGAATATACATTAAGGATAGCTACATGGAACGCTAATGGATTACTGAATCACATAAAAGAAGTGGAAGCATTTCTCCACTTTAACAAGATAGACATTCTACTCGTTTCTGAAACTCATTTCACTAATTCTTCCTACTTTAAAATAAAAGGGTACATTTGCTACCATACAATTCACCCCAGCAATAAAGCTAGAGGAGGCTCAGGAATTATAATTAAAGAAAACGTGGTGCATCACGAAGAACTGAAAATCGAGGAGGAAAAAATGCAAGTCAGGTCAAATTGCAACTCAAAAACAAATATTACAGAATAGCAACAATTTACTGCCCCCCGAGACATAACCTGAAGCAAGAGGACTATAGAAGTCTTTTTGAAAGGCTAGGAACCAACTTCATTATCGGAGGTGACTTTAATGCCAAAAATACATACTGGGGATCTCGGTTAACGACAACAAAAGGTAAAGAATTGTATGCAGCAGCAACCACACTCAAGTGTGATTTCTACTCTTCTGGCAGGCCCACATATTGGCCCACGGATTCTAAAAAAGTCCCCGATCTAATCGACTTCTTTGTTAGCAGAGGTATCTCAAGTGGATACATAAACGTAGAGGATAGTGACGACCTACCATCTGATCACTCACCCATTATCGTAACAATCAGTGAAAAAGTTATCCTGAGAGAAAAAACTCCAAGTTTGTTCAATAGGAAAACTTGTTGGACCTGTTTTCGTCAACAACTGGAAACAACAATAAATCTGAAAGTACCAATGAAAACTCCAGAACAGATAGAAGATGAACTAGACCTCTTTATTAATAACATACAACAAGCAGCCTGGCAAAATACGCCAGTAATTCAAAACGATAATAGTGAAAATCAAAAATTGTATCCAATGGAATTGAGAAATTTACTGAATGCGAAACGAAAAGCAAGGAGAAAGTGGAAAAATAATAGAACTCCCGAAAACAAAACATTATTTAATAATTACGCTAACAAACTTAAGCACCTAATTAGAACTATGGAGAATGAAACAGTAGATCACTTTTTAAGTAAACTGACTGCGGAGAAAGATACGGAGTACTCCCTCTACAAGGTTACCAAAAACATGAAACGACCCAAAGTCCCATTACCTCCAATCAAAAAGGAGGATGGAACTTGGGCCAGAAGCAATAAAGAGAAAGCTGATCTTTTTGCAGAACATCTCTTCGAAACTTTTCAACCATTACCAAATCAAACACCAGACGAAAGTATAACTCGGACGGAAAAAACTGACGAACTCAAAATAGTCCCAGTGACACTGAAAGAACTTAAGGATGAAATAAAAAGCAACATTAATGCTAAAAAAACGCCCGGCTACGACCTGATATCAGGTCGTGTTGTGAAAGAGCTTCCCGATAAAGCAGTGATAAAATTGCTTCACATTATTAATGGTACATTTAGACTGAAATACGTACCTTCCCAATGGAAAGTTGCAATAGTCATCATGATCTCCAAACCAGGGAAGTCACCAAACGAGAAGACGGGATATCGACCAATATCCCTCCTCCCCGTTATGTCAAAACTGTTCGAAAAATTGCTTCTTAAACGACTCAAACCCATCATTGAAGATAGAAACTTGATCCCAATCCATCAATTCGGATTCAGGCAAAAACACTCAACTATAGATCAAGTCCATCGAATAACTAATATAATTGAAAAGGCCCTTGAAGGTAAGAAAATCTGTGCCAGCATATTTTTAGATGTGGCTCAGGCCTTTGACAAGGTTTGGCATGAGGGACTGGAGTACAAACTGCACCGAGATCTCCCAAAACAGTACTACTTACTGCTAAAATCTTACCTTGAAAATAGACATTTCAGGGTGAAGCAAGATGACCAATACTCTGGCTTGAAGCCAATTAAAGCAGGGGTCCTGCAAGGGAGTGTCCTAGGGCCAGTCCTTTATCTTCTGTATACCCGGGACTTACCTCAACAAGAAGGTACAACTGTTGCCACTTTTGCTGATGATACGGCTATCCTCTCAGTAGATGATGAAGCCGAAGCCGCAACTAGTAATCTACAGACGTCAATTACTGAGATTTCTAAGTGGACAAAGATGTGGAGAATAAAGTTAAATGAATCAAAATCAGTTCACATCAACTTTACTAACCGAAAAATTCCTGTCATGGATGTTGAGATCAATTCAAATAAAATACCCCATACCGATGCAGTCAAATACTTAGGTATGACCCTCGACTCCAAATTAAACTGGAAAAAACACATAGAAAAGAAAAAAGAGGAAATTAAAATTAAATTCAGAAAGATGTATTGGTTGATGGGAAGGAATTCTCGTCTCTCTCTCCACAATAAACTGCTTATTTATAAGCAGATCCTTCGCCCTATATGGACCTATGGAATTCAGTTATGGGGCTGTGCCAAAAA
Source organism: Pachypeltis micranthus (assembly GCA_020466155.1). Taxonomy (NCBI): domain Eukaryota; kingdom Metazoa; phylum Arthropoda; class Insecta; order Hemiptera; family Miridae; genus Pachypeltis; species Pachypeltis micranthus. Next base: position 46,620,465 of record CM035770.1, on the reverse strand, counting down.
CAAATATTAACAAAATCCAAACCTCCCAAAATAAAATACTGAGAAGCATAGTGCATGCGCCCTGGTACATGAGAAACGATGATATTCATCGAGATTTGGGGATGGAAACAGTCCACGAAATTATCGCAAGGTACTCAAGGAGGCATGAACAACGTCTCCACAACCATGAAAACCCGGAAATGCTCTACGTTTTGGACAACGAGGATGAACTCCGACGACTCAAGCGGAAAAAACCTCTGGACTTAGTTAGTGCTGTTGAAGTACAAGTATAGCTCAGTGTTGTCGATAAACTGTTATGCGAAGGGGCTTGGTTTTACTGTAAACGGGTCCTCAAGGAGTGCTTGAAAAGATATGTAATATTGCTAGATGGATTGTATTTTAATATTCAGTTGCAATAATAAATCACGAAAAAAAAAAAAAAAAAACCAGCTGCAACGATTTTGATTAAATTTCTAGTATTGACAGCTCCAAATGACACGACATTATCATAAAATTATCATCCATGAGAGCCGCCCAATTAAGTATCCAACTCAAGTATCCAAGTTTAGATTTTAGTACAATTTCTTTAGAAATCCCGCTTAAATTATTCTGGCATTTTGGTTCGCTTACTACCATTTTACAGACTTTACAGTTTTTACAGTTCTTAAACCGTAAAGCGGTAAACACCATCCTTCTCAGAAAAAACCCGTTGAGGTCAGGTGCATGTGTGCACGGATCACTCATTAATAGTCTTGGCACGAATAGGAGCACTTCAATAAATTTTGGAATCTCAAGCGCCACCAGTTGCAACTTAAAACGCGAATTTGCTTTACGAAGTTCAAACGAAAGTGTGAAAAATAGAATGGATTAGTAACTGAATTCATGAAAATCGCTGGATGTACCTGAGAAAGTTGTGTGATACGTCGCAGCGGATATTTTAAAAGTTGACTGACAGAAAGGAGACGAGAAGAGTTGCGATAGACACGTGCCCTATCGGATGTTCTTTGGGCACGAGTTATAGCAATTCTGACTGTGGCTCGCAGATAATGCCCAGTTTGTCAGAAGGTAACAACTAATCACAAATGACAATTCACCTTCGGATTGGGACCCCGAGCCTTGCATATTTTAATTTTGATAATTTCGACGATCGAAACGGAAGAAAATTTTCCGAAGAGTTTCATCCGTGGCATTACTACCACAATTTAATTTACGTGACGTAGAGAAGCGACAAAAACATGTGCGTCGGGTTTCCACACCTTTGGGTGAGGCGATGTGTCACGTACATGAAGCAGCTCTAGTTGAGAAATACAGCCTTTGCAGCATCCACCGAACTCAAACCTGCGGAGGTACGGTCGTTAGCCAGTCTCTCGGTAGAGAGCTGTTGCCCGTGTGTTACCGCGCGGAGGTGACCTGAGGAATCCAGTACCATCTGGGAGGAATTCTTAATCTGGTTTCCCACCGGATCTAACTATTTACTTGGGTGGCAAGTTTCAAAAGAACAGATCAACTATGAAAACGTTTCTTAGCCATCACCTTCTTCGCGAACTCTGCAAAATTGCTTTGTAGCACTCAATGCTGCTCAGTTCGTTTGACCACCCAACAACCGTTGCTCACTGTTGTAGAAACTACAGTGGAGCAGAACGTGGTTTCTTGTTTCCCCCGCACTGGAGGCGCAAGACGTGCATGACGGAGAGTCTTTGAGGGGAAAGAAGTGGAGCCGTGCATTGAAGTCATCATGTCCCGTGAGGAACTGGCTCAACTCATTTTATTGAAACACGTTCATGAACTCACGTGTTTCGTGACCCTTTGACGGGATTCCCATCTCGCTTGCCATTTCTCTAACGGCCATCCGTAGATTGAAGCAAGTTTTCGTTCAGTGGTGAAATCTGCACGTATTCCAGCCCAAAGCGGGGGAACCATACACTCAAGGGCCAAGTCCACTGGAAACTGACCAGTGATCACCTGGAGCGCTTCTGTCGATACAGTCTTATAGGCCTTGGTGGTACACAGGAGTGCAACTTCACGTTTAGCTACTGAGTTCAAATAACACTATTTGGGAAAATGGTCAATGTGTGTGTATGTGATCGCAATTGAGAGAAAACGGCAAGACCAAATCAGCTCAAACTTAACATCCTACACGGAGGTCACCATGAGACGCCAAAATAAGGGTATGAGCGAAATCCGCTCAAAACTGATTATAGTTATCTTAGTGATCGGACCACCAAATATATTTTTCATGTAAAAAGCTGTAACTATTTTGATTAAATTTTCCATGTGAACAGCTCTCAATGAGGCAACTATACCATAAAAATTCCTATTTGTGGCTAAATGACGAGAGCAGCACAATAAATTACCAAACACTGCGACGAAAATCGTTTTTAGCTCAGGTTTTTCCTTATTAACTACGCTTCAGGTGGTAGATCAATTAAGTACCAATACGATGAGAAATTGGGTTATATCCGCCAGTAGGCAAATTACTAAAGTTAACGTACCTGTTAGGTGAGTCCGTCTCCTCTGGCTTGTGAGTTACTGTGGGCAAGCGCTTTCGATGTAAAGACATCATCGTCTGGCCGTTAAGTCAGTACTGGAGTCAGTCAGTTGGTCGTGGTCTTTATATACAAAGAGAAAGGTGAAAGGGGTGATGGAGCGTCGGGGAAGGGGCGGGGAGAGGAGGTCATGTAGCTCAGGGGAAACCCCTAGAGATAAATGGAACGTGTTGGATGGTCTGTCAATTGTGGAATTTAAGTCTTTTTGTGTAGGGTGGTCTGTAAATCCGTCAGTTGGTTGTTTTCGTTTGTGTAGTGTTTTGAGTGGTGTGAATATGGTGTCGCATTTTGTGTTGATTTGTTCATTTATGATCTGTCCATTGAAGTTTTTTGTTTATAAATTTCCATGTTTTCTAATATGTTCAGTTTTCGTCCTTTGTATTGTTTGTGTAGTAAGGTGGTACAGTCCTGTATTTTGGTGGGTTCATGTCCAGTTGTTTTGAGGTGGTTGGCAAAGTTTGAATCGTCTTTGTTCCTACTAAGAGATTTAATGTGTTCTGAGTATCTGGTCCGTATTTTTCGTCCTGTCTGTCCTATGTATGCGTTTTTACAAGTACAAGTTATTTTATACACCCCACTTTGGTCGAATGGGTCTGTATTTTCAGTCTTTGCAGTTAGTTTGGTTCTAAGTGTGTTGTCCGTACGTAATGCAATTTGTATACCTTCCTTTCGGAGGATATTAGTTATTCCGTATATTTGTGGTCCTGTGTACGTGAATGTGCAGCGTCTTGTTAAAGTCTGTGTATTTTCTGTTTTTGAGTCGTTTGTTTTGGAGTCATATTGTCTTAGTAATTTGTTTATTGTTTTTTTAGAGTAACCGTTATTTTCTGCGATAGTATTTATAATATCAAGTTCCGTTCGGACCACCCTACACAAAAAAGACTTAAATTCCACAATTGACAGACCATCCAACACGTTCCATTTATCTCTAGGGGGTTTCCCCCTGAGCTACATGACCTCCTCTCCCCGCCCCTTCCCCGACGCTCCATCACCCCTTTCACCTTTCTCTTTGTATATAAAGACCACGACCAACTGACTGACTCCAGTACTGACTTAACGGCCAGACGATGATGTCTTTACATCGAAAGCGCTTGCCCACAGTAACTCACAAGCCAGAGGAGACGGACTCACCTAACAGGTACGTTAACTTTAGTAATACGATGAGACTTTGATAACGTTCGTAAGATATTCAGGGGCTACTTCAGAAACTCAACCACCACCGTTGCACTTACAACCATTTTACCCGATAACTCTGGAAAAGTTTTTATTATTCTTCTCAAAACAGTCGTGTCTACAGCCTCATTAATTCTCTGTGCTGCAATTGCTCAATTATTGTCGGGGCATGAGCACAAGCGGCACAATAAATTCTGGAAAAATATGCAGGGCATCCCACAACGTTCCTCAGCCCCACACTTGTTCTAGTTACAAATTCAATCAATTTGTCATTCTTCAGCCCAAACGAACTTGATATTTAGAAACTGGTAGCGACTTAATGGTCTAGAACATATTGAGCTGCTGCTGCTTACGCCACTATCTTAATTTAAAAATCAATATACATATATATGTTTGAAGGTACTGTTGGCATGGTTCTTATTAACAGTTCTCAAATTATAAGAGAAACACTTAAGACTGTTACTCAACGTCCATTGTACAGGCAGTTTATTGGACTATATGACATGTGTAGTGGTTTTGTACTACATTAGCACGTGCCCGGGCCCAATATGCTTAATCAGTAAAGAACTCACTAAACTCACCTCAGATATAAAATAAATAAATAACTCTTATTGAGGAGAAAATAAGGAATTTCATAATTTTAATCCAAGTAACCTATTTTGCTCGGATCGTTATGAAAGACAATATCGTGGCAAGGGGGTGAATAAACAGGGGATTGCTCACCTTTATCCAACGATATTCAAGCGAGGGAGAGGCTCGATTAATAAGTCATAGGGCGTGTGTAGAGTCAGACTGAAAAAAAAGAAGGAGAGGCTATATCCTTTATAACTACCACTTTGATTTTCTGAAATTTATGATGACATAAACCACTAAATTCGCTTTTTGTCGACATGTTTCATAATTTATTACGCTCCTCTCGTCAATTTAGCACAGATGCCAATTTTGTATTATTGTTATCATTGTTGTTATTTGGAGCTCCCCACGAAAATGATTTCATCGAGATCTTAGCATCAGAAATTGGTGTTGTGATCGCTATAATTATAGTTAGTTTTGTCCAGAGTTCGCTCATACCGTTATCATGACGCCTCGTGTTGATCTGCACGTTAAATATCAACACGGAAACACTAACAAGAGGCAGTGAAAAAACTACGTTAGTTTGAATTTCTAGGTTGCTCCTAATTATGAAACTTCTATCGTATAGTCAGCTTATTGGACTACCTCCCCGATCTTTTTTTAGCACGCAGATGTACAAACCCAACAACCTGCACTAAAATCACTTTTCGTCGAAATGTTTGACAATTTATTGTTCTCGATTGGCCACTTCTCCACTAAATACCGAAAAAAATGATAAGGACAATCGTTAGGGCCGTTTCCGAGGAAAACAATATTTGTGAACCGATTTCGCTTATACCCTTATTTTGACAGTGAGCTGTAGTTACATATTCATAATCGAAAGTTCGACCGTTTGCCTTGAAGTCATGGATGGTCGCAGAGGTTGGCACGAAACATATTTAGAATCATGAGTGGAATGTCTAGATGAGTCTTCCCCAGTGTATATATTAGGGCTGGTTTGAACTAGTCGAAATGTAGAAATACTTAAAAAAAGACCCACCTAGATATTCTTCTCCTGATTCCAAATGTTTCGTGTCAACCGCTGCGACCATCCAGGACGGTTGGGCAAACGGCCAATTATCAATGTGTAGCTAACTTCAGCCCAGTTATTGTTACAACCCGTGAGAATTGCCCGGCTATATGAGCTGGTTTAGTTGAATTGCTCTCCCTTTATCTCTAAAGCCTTAGGATCGTAAAAAGCGGAGGGGGACTAAGGTACTAAGATAAGAGAGACTTTAGACTTGTTGAAGGTCCCTAGACCATCTTGATATACTTGAGGGCATTTTTGGAAAATTTGAATTTGTCAGATTCTCTGGAACGGTTGGGGAGTCACTTGTCTATTTGGCAAGCTTAGTAGCGGTGGGAGTACATACAATGTGAAGTACTGCTCATCATTATACTGCAGTATACTAAGAGGGGAATGGCGTATGAGTAACTGTCCTAATCTGATTAGAAATTCAGCTGGGACGTCGATCTTCCCCCATCCGCCATCACATCAAATCGTGTTTTGAAGTTTTCTTCGCAACTGCTTTCGAATAAATATTTCTCACTCCTAAAATCGAGGGACTCTCCCAACATCGCACGGAGAATAACGTGGTCTTGCGAGAAATCTTTCAACTTGGAAAAACCCTCGTGGAGAATAATTCTAGGTATAAAACCTACGGAGCACACGTGCTTTCATGATTGTGAGCAAAAAAGATGGGGAACGAGGAGTGCGCCAAAGAACAGAATGAATCAGGGAAAAAGAGGTGAAGAAACTAGTTACTTTGGGAGCGAAGATTGAGAGGGATGGAAAGCACCTTGGAAAAATGTGCCCCTCCAGATAATGAAACTCACTTCAAGGTAACTGAAGGAATCTCGAGTGTGTAGACAAGTGAGATATTTGAAGCGGAGAGCCAAAGAAGCAAGTTTTCATCCTAATTCCACGGAAACTTAAACACACATCAAGGTACGAGCATAACTCTGCACGAAAGGCTGTTCACTCACGGACCTACAAAGTGCATCTATAAAACTTCCAGCTGTGTCTATCAAGTTTTAATAGGCTCGAAGTTGAGATGAAGAAGGGCGCGAGTTGTTTTTTTTTTCATCTTCTTCAAACGAGCGTCTTCACGATTCGATATCTTCACAATCGGGGAGTTTTGAGCACTTCCTGTAGAATGAGAAATACGACACAATTGAGAAAATAGAATGGCAAAGGCGTTATTCGGAGCTGGGAGATCGGGTTAAGAACACCAGGAAATAGAATATGGCAATAGAATCAAACCAAACTGCTCCATTTAGCGAAGGCTCGTCTCGGGCATATGTGCTGACTAGGACTATCGTCAACTTACCGTACTATGATATCGTTCTAAAATAGCAATTCCATTAAATCGATGTTCGAATCGATTACTTAAATGGCGCTATTACTTAAATTGTTCTAACAAAAATTTTATGGCGCTATCCTGACATTTAGTACTATTGTCTAAACGAAATTAATCGGCTTTTAAGCCGTTTTTAAGAAAAAAGTTAGCAGATTGCACAGACCATCGTAAGACTAAGTTGGGGGCGAGTTGTCTCATTAGACTGAATATTGTGTACCAAACCTATGGTACCGGGTGTTGTACCAAGATATAATTTGCCTGGGGACTGCTCTTACTTGGCACCAACATCATTTCCTCAGTTCCTCTTATAAGCTTTCTTATTGTATTTGCATTTTTCAGGATAGACAAGTAGATTATATTTCTAGCCACTCCAAATCTTAAAGCGGGTGGCAGGTCCAGCTATTCTTTTACTCTTTAGCGTATGAAGTGACAGGTGTACACCGACGGAAAAATGCCCTTAGGGGGTTGTAGCAGAATCGAATCTACATCATATTAAGACTTGCCAGGTCTAATACTGTCTCCTCACCTCACTTTCCTCGGTTTGCATCCCCCACTCCTCTTAGAGCGACGTCTAGAGCTTCGTCTTTTGCCGCATCCCCCGCTCCTCTTAGAGCGACGTCTGGAGCTTCGCCTTTTGCCGCATCCTCCCCTCTTTTTAGAGCGACGTCTGGAGCTTCTTCTCTTGCTGCATCCTCCCCTCCTCTTCGAGCGACTCCTGTGAGACCTACTTCTCTTGCTGCAACTTCCCCTCCTCTTTGAGCGGCTCCTGCGAGACCTACTTCTTTTGCTGCAGCTTCCCTTCCTCTTTGAGCGGCTCCTGCGAGACCTACTTCTCTTGCTGCAACTTCCCCTCCTCTTTGAGCGGCTCTTGCGAGACCTACTTCTTTTGCTGCAGCTTCCCCTCCTCTTTGAGCGGCTCCTATGAGATCTCTTTCTGCATCCTCTGCTCCTGGACGAGGAGCGCTTTCTGCTGTGCCTGCGAAGGAGATGAAGCTCAAATTATTTACCGTGCTTTCTTGTGAAATGATTGTGAGGGTGAGTTTCTCTCACATCACCAACACTCCATCATCTACCTGAGCAGTCTTTGATTGGCTTCAGATAAAACTCTCATTCTTCCGACACTATGGTTTATTGATGGTTCCACCTTTCGAGGATTTGTGAGGCAAGAGACACGAGATTCAGGGCGCTGCACACTGCATTAGCTCCATTCCTTCACTGTTCAGACAGCACGAGACGTAAGGATCCATTTACATGCCTCAAAACCAACGTTTCATCAATATGTGTTCTTTGTGGGAACTCTTGAACAGCCCCTCGGGTCAATCAGTACTGGAGGAGTTCACGATTGGCCAGGAAAAGATAAAGGTGTGTCCTGAACATCAGACAGAGCCGGGACACTGTAAAATGAACAAACACATGTATGCTATGGGTATAATTGATACCCCTCTGTGCAAGTAGTGTGGTGCCAATGAGGAAACTCCTCATGTTCTGCCCCAGTGCCTCAGGCTTGAAAGGGAGCGATTTGTGGGCTTTGGTTGAACTACTTCCAGGATTCTTTAGGAAGCTAGTTATTTAAATGTGAGACACTAGTACTGGCACAATCGAAGTTGGGGCCGCAGAACTCGTTCCAAATCAGTCAGTAACAACAATACATAATCCGTCGTAAACACGCTGAAACCCCAATCCAATAGGAAACTACATAGCTGTTGAAAAAAGTAGTAATAATCAAGTACTCACCCGCATGGTCTCCGTTTCTTTTTCTTACACGACAACCCGGTGTGAACGACACCTAAAAATACAAAATTGAGTGAGTTTTCTGCGCACATTTGATCATTTTTTATTACTACGTTCAGACCCTGGAAGGTAACGAATGTACGGAAATATACGCAGCGTAAGCGGCTTCATGGGTGTCAGCACCAAGTTTGGTTCTAAATCGATGTAGCGAATTGATTCCACGAATTGTAATCGTTCTTACGAATTCATGAATCAGGAGTTAAGCCATTAACGGAACCTAAGCTCCCTTCAAATCGTGTCAGGTTACACGACGTATCGAGCCGAAAATCTGAATGTGAATCAGCTCTACTTATAAAAACCCTGCAAATGATTAAACAACGGTTTATTATTCTCTTGCACAGCTTGACGTAATTTCACACCTCCAAGGCTCATCCCATTCAATGCAGCATCAAAAAAATTAGTAAACCATACGAAACATGACCTGACTACTTCAGGCGCCTGTAGCCAAGTGTAATTGAGGGTTAAAATTTGGCGGTTGTGGAGAGTACCTAGCCCAGCGTCCTCAACCTCTTCCCTGACGAACTCTACATAATGCTCAGGGAACTTCCAGCGAAACCTGGCCCCCACGAAGGGAAAAAACACCCCTAAACAGCTTGATGGGTACCATTCCCGGTGCTGGAATTGCCAAGAGGCGTTCTACCAGCACCTACGCGTTATCTGCATGGGGATTGGACTTGTCCTCCCGACGAAGAAAAGTCAAGCGGCGGTCCACGATATTTTTACACTCCACCTGGCACATTCAGTCACAGGGAATGAATGACTGATGGCCGAGGGTGGACCACTCAATATTCGGTCTTATACCTATTCTACTCTAACGCTAATCTTAATAACATGCAATATATAGACTCAACCCTTAAATACATTCATTCCTGACGGTTCCACTGCTACCACACTTATACTAACTTATAGTGACCAAACAAACACATCCCCCTACAGGGCTCTGCGCACCAGTCCCCCCAACCTAACACCCTCCTTATGCTTCCACACCCGCTCCCCAGAAGGCCTCCGCCACCGACCAATCCCACTCCATGCCCTCCCAAACATCGCCAGCTGTAGTCCTTTCTCCCTCGAACCTCGAGCACTCGAATACCACCGTTCAGCGGTGTCCATTCCCCCACACTCGCATGCCCCGTCCTCAACCAACCCTAAAACCCGAAGTTTTTCCCTAAAAATCCCTATGCCCCGAGATTAACGGGGAGTAATAATTAAATCCCAGCCTCCACAATTTTCCTAATTCGGCAACCACCCATAAGTAAACCTCTCTTTAGCGCTTCCCTCCTACCTTTACAGCCACTCATCTTTCTACTTACTCAATTCATTACATTCATCATTCGATGTCGATAACCCAGTTCATTTGAACTTGGTCAAACAACACTTCACGGCCGGAGACAGTGATAGAGCTTACAGTTCCGGAATTCGTTGTGCTGCTCGTACTCATTCCCGGATCATTATTGAACAATCGGTACACAGAGAATTAATGAGGCCGTGGACATGATTTTTTTGGAGAGTGATAGTAATCACTTTTGCACAGTTATTGGGTACAAACCTTTAAAACTGGTAGTAAGCGAAACGGCGGTAGTTGAAATTCCGACATTTCTGTAGTGACCCCCTTATATCTTATGAGCGTTTATAAACGCTCACCCTATAGGTACTAGATTGGAAAACTACACCAATTTTTTCTAACATTCTAGTAACATTTCAGAGGAGTTTATAAAACGTCCTCCTAAAACGTACTCTCGTCATTTTCCCACGAATGGGTATTTTATGGTATAATTGCCTTATTACGAGTTGTCGAGATAAAAAATTTAATCAAAATCGTTAGAGCCATTCTTGAGCCATATTCAGTGTTTCGATCACTATGATAACTATAGTTAACTTTCGTTGGTGGATTTTGCTCATACCCTTATTTTGGCGTCCCATGGTATTCTACGGGCTAGATATCAAGTTTGAGCTGATTTGGTACGGTCGTTTTCTCTAAAAACCATTCACAGACACAGACACACACACACACAGACACAAACACACACACACACAGACCATTTTTCCAAATAGTGTTTTTCGGACTCAGGAGGGTCTGAAACGTAAAGATCTGAAGAAAACTTAACATTTTCTTACAGCCGATTACATAACTTTCAATTCTACTTTGCAGAGACAAGGAAAGTTGTTAAAGTTGTCGAAAATAATGTTTTTGTGAACTAGTAACTGCTTCGCTGGCTTTGATCAATCTTATAGAGCGCCTTCAAGCAACCTATACCCACATTTCGTTGTTCATAACTATTTCTGTATATAAATGTTGAACGGAGATATAAGCCAAGTTAACTCAGGAAAGGATTAACTTATCGGTATTCCAATTTTCTCAAAAACGGCTCTAACGATTTCGATCAAACTCACAAAAGGCTCTCAATTAACTAGTCCTTACACGATGTTCTCTATAAATGTTCCTGTAGAAATGCGTTGAACCAAGACATAGCGCCCGCATATGTATCTGGTGTTCCGACTTACGGGGGTGGCGGAAAGTTGTGTGTTGCTATGCACCAGATATTTCACCAACATTTCAGCCTTCGCGTCTTGTACTTTGCCGTCTCAATGCTGACAGGGGGATTTCGAGTGAGGAGGGGTTGTCCAAAAGGTCAACAGTTATTGGAGTTACGGAGGTCAGTCGGAAAACACAGGAGACAAGAAGTTCCTTCCCCTCCGCATAAGTACAGCCTTGGAGGGCGTTTTCAACAGATGATTTCTTGTCTTCTCCCGGACAAGCACAAAAAAGAAGAAATCGGCTCAGTTTTTCGGTTGCAAATCCCGCTTGAATCGAACTAGTGTTTTCAGAAAAATGTCGTTGGTAGCCCAATAAAATGGCTAAACAGGGAAATTTTAATAACGCTAATAAGATAATTAGGGGCGACCCCAGAAATTCAAGATTTAGAACCACCGTCGTTTCAAGCGGTTTACTCGGTAATCGTGTTGTCAGCTTGAGTGGGAGCGACTCAATAAATTCTGGAATCTCAAGCGCGAGCTACGTTTTTCCAAGTTGGTATAAAATGAGTAAAATTCCGATTAGATTAGTTGGTAGTGAGATAAAAATCGCAAAAAGGGAAGTTTTGTGATACGTGGCCTCGTTGCGACCTCAGCGCCCTCTAACTCATTTTCACTGAGAGGTTAACGCTTTCCGTCAACTCAAAATGTCGAGGTTCACCCTCTAACGGCAATGCCTTGACAGGTGGTGGACAAAGCCGTTAGCGACCCCTGCAATGGAGTTTAGAAGCAGAGATGAATCGTGTTCGCGTTTGACGTGCGACCTATTTGAGGCCCTGTCAGTGTCAAGCTTGTGGTCATTCGAATTAGTTCTGGCCAACTAGTAACAACAGATTCATCACTCATTGAGCCAGAATTTGTCACGCCCCTCATGTTCACTTTAACAGTCAGCTCTGAGATTTCTCAGATTCAGTTACTCACAGTGCTTACTACGTGCACGATACCGAAAATCTAAAATGTTACGATCCTGGCCTCTTGTACCTCTCATCGTTGTAAGCAGTAACCCCTTCCATGGATGCCCTCTGCAGCCAACTCTACCAATACAGAAAAGTAGGCCTATCTACCGAACCATCCTGAGTAGCCACGAACTTCAAAGGCTTACTGGGATTAGGGGCAGGTGGAGTCGCCACTGCAACTGATCCTGAACAAATCCAAGACCACAGTGCGTGCGACATCTCAGCCAGATGCCTGCCAAGCTGACAAGCGCTTACGGCGCCAGAACAGAATGATGGTCAAGAGAGATGAAACACTGAGTCCCTCATATCAAAGCAGAAAGTTCATGCACGCACACGAGACGCCATTAGAGGCCTAGCCAAGCAAGCGCAGAAGAGCCACGAAAGCCGACCCTTGGCCACCGGCATCTGTGTGGCAATTCTCAATACAAACCTAAAGTGAATGGTGACGGACGAATAACGACGCTGAACGCACACGACAGAATCACAAATAACGACCACTCACCCTTCGAGATAACTTCCTTTCCAGCACTTCTTTCAATCTCGTCCATCTCTAATTTTGGAAAATTGAAACCGAAATTTTACGACGAATTTCACGGGACTTACCGGACGAAATTTAGAATAATACTGCTAATATTTGAAGTAACAAAGCATGTGAGTCGAGTCGTCACCTGGAAGAAATAAGCCCTTAATAATAAACACTTTTTTTAGTGAGGCTAACAAAAGTTACTTTCCTTAGATCTGAAGCAAAGATCTTAGTCCGAAACTAACTGTAGTTGTCACAGTGATCAAAACACTCAAATATTATTGTTCTCATAAATGGCTCACACAATGTCGATCTGTGAGAATATTACGAGAGCAGCGCACTAAATTACCATATATTTTGACGACAATTTATTCTATCGCAGTTTTTTCCTTATTTCTGAGCAAATGTGACTTGAATCTGTAGCGGAAGTCGAATAAAGTACCTGTAGGTGAATAAATCCTGATTCGCGCAGAGAAACTGAAACTCCCCACGTTAAAGTGCGAGTAAGTGGACTGTATGTATTGAGCTCAGCAAGACAAATTTCGTGGGTTCACACTTACCGTTTGTGCAGTTACTTGAAGCTTACCCGGCGCCAGGTTCGAAGAGGCTTCATAACTCCCGCCAATACTACGCGGGTTTTCATGTATTGCTGCAATAGAAGCAAGTAATGAGCTTACGACAAGTATGATAAAAAGCAACGCACGTTTTCTTAAGACCAGAAAAGAGCACAACTTTAAAGAGAAGAAATGGTTGTCGTAGCGCGAGCGAAACATCAACAGGTCGAGAGAGGTTGCACAAGGTTATCCTATCATGAGCGGAGGCGACTAATCGATTGGAAAGCGGAAACAGTACCTACACGGTGGACGGAAATTGCGGAAAACAAACCCACAACCGTTTCTCTCAGTTTTTATCTAATCTATACTAATATTATAAAGCGGAAAGGTTTGTTTGTTTAAACGCGCTATCTCAGGAACTACTGGGCCGATTTGAAAAATTCTATTTTTTTGGATAGTCCATTTATAAAAATAGGCTTTAGACTATATAACATTACGCTGCGACCAATAGGAGCGAATCGTCAGTGAGAAATGTTGCAAAAACGGGGAAAATTATTCACATTTGAGGACTTTCGTTGCGTGCGCTGCATAAACGGTTTAAGTTACTCAAAAAAATGGCCCTCTGGGTAAAGTTTCACAAGACGTCACTTTAATTATTTGGGACGAATGTACCATGATCCATAGAGCTCATGCAGAGGCTCTAGATAGAACTCTCAGAGATGTTAGAAGCTGTGATAAAATTATGGGTGGGATTACCGTAATGTTTTCTGGGGATTTTCGACATACTTTACCGGTTTTATTAGGAGGAACTAGAGCAGACATTGTAAAGTCTTGCCTTAAAAGTTCACCGTTATTAAAGTGTGTCCATACCTTTAACTATCTACGAATATGAGAGCACATTTGGGAGGGAGGTAGTACAAATTTTACTTCAAAGTTACTTTTAATAGGAGACGGAAAAGTACTTCATTTTAAAAATAAAATTGACATTGATCGCGATTTAGGAGAAAGAGTGACTAGCATTAAGGATTTAATATCAAAAGTTTATGTACTGATATCGTCGAAATAGAAAATGAAGATTATCAATGGATGTGTCAAAGGGCAAAATAGTAGCGTAGACGAAATTAACGTCCTAATTTTAACTAAACTTCCAGGCGATATAACTACTGACATATCTATTGGTAATGTAATGGATCTAGAAGATGCTGTCCATTACCAACAGGAGTTTCTTAATTCTTTACACCAAGTCTTCCACCACATTCCCTCAAGTTAATATAGGTGCAGCGATAATTTTACTCAGAAATCTTAAACCACCAAATTTATGCAACAGGCCCCGACTTCATGTAAAATTCCTTCGTTGCAACAGTTTTGACTGGTCCGGCAGTTGGTCAAACAATGCTTATACCTCGCATTCCAATGATTCCAAATGATTTACCTTTTAATTTTAAAAGAATTCAATTTCCCATTCAGTTATCCTTTGCCGTAACAATTAATAAATCACAGGGGCACACATTTAAACACGTAGGAATCGATTTACGTCAAGACTGCTTTTCACACGGTCAACTATATGTCGTGTTGTCAAGATCGGGTTGCGAGGAAAATCAGAATCCACAAGAAAATAAAACTAAAAATATCATTTACGCTGACATATTATTTTAAAAATTTCTTATTCACGATCATAATAACAAAAACAGCTAGTAATTCCTAAACCTAACCACGATCCTCCGATGGTGCGACTCCCCCCCCCCCAATTCAGCGATTTAATTTTTGACTAGAAACTAATCCAATCTATTTTCATTCCGTTCATAACAACGAGTCCGAAATTTATTGTGCAGCTCCTAACAGTTCCAAGACCAGTATAGAGCAATCAGCAATTTTCTTATACAAACAGCCATATTGATTGCTGGTGACTTGGTGTACAATCATAAAAACTACATGCCGAACGTAATAGATTTAGGCTGGCTGTGCATGAATTGCAGAGAGTCAGGGGATGGAAGGTAGGGGCGAGGTAGTGAAGAGCACTACAGGGAATGAGGAGGCCGACAAACTGAACAATAGAGAGCAGCTGCAAACTCCGAAGGCTTACTCGATATACGAGAAGATGGCCCAAACCAGCCCCAATCCAAGACCATCCACTGCGCCAGATGCCTGCAATGAAATCAGGCGCTTACGGCGCAAGAACGGAACACTGTTGAGAGTGATGGAACACCGAGTCCCCCAGATTGAACCTGAGCGTGAACGTAATCGCATGGGACGCTATATGGGAGCCTAGCCATGATAGCACTGCGAAGTGCACCGTTCTATTGAGCCTTATTAACCTTCAGACGGTCAACCTCTGGAAAACCAGCCCGTAGGCCACCTTTGGGCGCAAGTACGTTCGAAGGAGGCGCAAGGACTTTCCAAAGATAATGACCATGGACCGCAGAGGTTGGCCCGGGCGACGTTGTCGTGGCACCTTAATAGGGAGAACCAATGAGACCAAACCACACACACATACAGACCATTTTCTTTTTCACCCGATTACATCACTTCCTTTAGACTCGTAGAGCCAAGGAAAGTGACAAATCGCGTCGACGGTCTCTTATATCCACCTAAGCATTGATTCCTCAATAATGGTCGTGGCTTGAGTAGGAGCAGTTCAATAAATTCCAGAGCCACATTCTGCAGATTTTATTAGAATGGAGAAAATCGACGAATGGCTGAGGAGAGACGTGGGATGCGTCGCGCTAGATATTTTTATAACTACTTTCTATAACTATTCTATTCCATACATGGTATTAATGTAACTGCGATAATTAGTTCTAGAAAGGTGATCAACGAGTAAAGCTGAGGAGCGTATCTCTCCCGGATGGGCAACAGGCGGCGGATGCGGGGCAACAGATGCGGGCTCCGTCGTGAGGCCAACGACTTTCCGTTCCGGCTGGTCCGATCGTACGATGGAGGGAGGGGAGAGAAAGAAACCGCACTCCTTTCCTCGCTCGTCATATTCGGTCGAGCGTTATGAACGCAGAGGCCGTTCCGAATCAGTCGACGTGTAGAGCAGGGCGCGATTTTGGTCGGCAATTAGAAGACGGGTCGGACTTCGTCGAATGAAAGGGAGGGGGGGGGATGAGGTGCGGAAATGAGAGTCGAGAGTGAGTGGGCGGTATGACAGAGTTGAGGGGCGGTGCGGCACGGGGTGTAGTGATGAAGCAGGGGGGGGGGTAGTCGACAATCAATATGCCCTGGCCGAACGGGAAGGGTGGGGCGGCGGCGGCAGGTTTTCCCCTCTTTTCCCGCCGCGCGAGCTTCGAACTCCCAACTCTCCGGCCGTTCAATTCGCCTGCGCCCTGACGTCACGACTCTTTTCCGACCAATCGCCGCCCCCAGATTTCTCGACGTCACGCAAACGCACTCGAACGACGTTTTTCTCGTCCCCCCTCCCCATCGCCCTACCGGCCGCCCCTCGTCCCTTTGCCGTCCGTCCGGAGTCGTCCTTCGAATCCTCGGCCCCCGCGACCCGAGTTTACAACGTCGTTTCGGTTCCGTCGCGACCCGCGTTGCATCGCGTCACGAATACACAATCGCACTTTCCCACAATTCCCCGCAAATCGCCGGTTCTAGACCCGATCGTCCGTCGCAGATTGTCCCCCTCGACCCGATTCGATTCGAAAAGTTAACGTTTCGCTCGCGTTTGAAGTGACACACGTTTGACTCGTTCCGTCTGTCGTCAGTGCGGCCACTCGCCGCCACCCGGAACCAGATTCGGAATCGAACCAGGTACTCAGTTTCCTACACATCAAATATCGATCCTTCCCTTTAAGGCCCGTACACACAGACACTCGTAACAAAAAATAAACAAACTCAAACGACGAAAAGGAAATGAAACTCGAATGTCGTCGTCGTAACGCGTTCGACCCGTCGAGGGGTCGATGTGTCGATAGCCGCCGATGACCTACATTAAGACAATTCGACTGGTAACGAGAAGGAGGTCGTGTTCTAATCACAGCCCCTCCTCGTTTTCACATCATTGACGTGTAGAGAATTGAATGGAAAAGACAATTGAATTGAGCCGTTGTGAAGGGAGTAATCAATTTTTGTGTTAATTCGCCGAGGCGGCAATAAGCCCGTGTGTGTAGACCTCGAGTGACCCACTTATGAATGGTGAAAGGGAGGGTGAGTGGAGGTTGCGAAGAGAGGGCGAGGGAGCATTCAAATAGCAGCAGTACAAAAGACAAAATATCTATTGCGACGCATCACATAACTTTCTTTATCCCTACGTGCATTCAGCTATTTTCTTTACTCCAGCAACTGATCAAATATATTTTTCATTCTGTTTATAGCAACGTTCTACATGACAACTGGTTAAAGTACCAGAATTTATCGTGTTCCTCCTACTCATACCACGATCATCATTGAGCAATCAGGCCACAGGGATTTTCAGAAACTGATTTCACTTTCGACTACCTTGAGGAAAGTATTGTGATCGTGCCCAAAAAAAATTAGTTGAGTTTTCTTCAGATCTTTCACGTTTTTAGACCTACTGAGTCCAATAGACATGATTTCAGCACGTGGTCCGTCTTTATGCACTTTCACGGCATTCGTGTGGCGTCACTGCCTACAGCGATGAGGTGTGCAAGAAGCCATGATCGTAATGTTGTGAATGCTCGCTGTCGTGCCTGTGGTAACCTGTTTGAGTCGCAAAATCATGTGGTGCAGGTGTGTCCGCACACTCATGGGTGCCGTGCCAAGCGTCGTGAGGCAGTCTGCAACCAGCTGCTTGCATTGCTGCTGCATTGTCATCTGAGGGCTGGGAGGTGGAGAGGGAGCGGCACTGGGTTGTCTCTGGGGAAGGACGAGGCCTGACGTCGTGGTTCTGACCAGTCCGCAGTGATCCTGGATGTTCAGGTAGTATCTGACAGCCGGTATCTTGGCCCAAGCCAAGAAGCGCAAATATGACTTGACGAATCTTCGTATGGCAGTGTTGGAAGATCGTGGAGTGGAGGCAGGTAACATCAGGGTCGCAGCATTGATCGTGTCCTGGTGTGGTGTGTGGTGCAAGAAAAGTGTTGAGGAGATGCGTCGGCTGGGTGTGTCAGCAGAGTTCTCCAAGGTATCACCGCCCGTGTAATGCTCCGGCCGTACCATAACTGGTGGTCGTTCTAACGTGCAACAACCTCTTATCCTTCTTTCCTTCCCCGTCACAATCCCTCTATCCGTAGAGCCGGTGTAAGGGTACTCTGGGCGCCCTCCCCAATTCCTTACTTATTATTTATTTAGTTTTTCCTCGTTTGGTGCCACCGTCCCACTAACGGTGAACTTTGGGGGGAAAAATGTGTGTGTGTGTGACTGTAGTTCAATTTGCGAAAGGACTGCTGAACCGATTAAGCTCGTTCTTTTTCACCTTTGTTTGTGATTTTTTTTAGACTCTAAAACGAGGCTATGAACGATTTGTCGATGGGAAAGGGGTATGTGGGACAAAACGTACCGAAAACTAAGGACTTTCGCATTTTTCTCGAAAACAGCTAGAATGATTTTGATTGAACTAGCAAATTATTAATCACTGGTTAGTACCCAAATTTTCTTCTTCTCCGTGAAAAAGGCCTATGAAGCAAACATAGGTTTTATTCACTTCTTTTTTTTCTAAACGGTTCCACAATGTTCATTAAACTCACAGGACGTCTTTAAATAATTAATCTCCATAAATGTTCCTCTGATAAAAACCGAAATGTGTCGAAAATATTGTTTTTGTAAAAACATTTTCATAGTTGCCATAGTAACTGCGTCACTGGATCAATAATACGTAGTGTCTTGTGGCAAACCTATTCCCACATTTTATTATCCGTTGAACGGAAGTACGAGCCAAGAAAAATGAGATTTGTCGAATATTAATTTATCGTTTTTCCAATTTTCTTAAAAAATGAATGAATGAAAAAGTGAAATGAGTACTATGTATTGTGTGTAGCGAGGTAAAGCGGGCTTCGAATATTACTAGCATTTATTAGGCTCAATCTCAATAGCAGACGAGTGGAAACATGAACTAAGATCTGCTATTAAAGAGGTCCGGCTGTAGAAGTACGTGTCTGTTGGTTGAGTTCGTCTTCTCTACCGGTGTGACCGTTTCGAAGTGAGGATATCATGCTCGGGCTAGAAGAGAGTGCTGCGATGTCCAGCCCTGGGGCCTTATATAGTCTTCTGACTGTCCCAGTGGTGGGATGTGCACAGCGGCCAGATGGCCTATTGTGCCAGCTTTCTGAGGAAAGCCAGGTAGTTCCTGAAAGAGTCCTCGTTGGTATCCATCCTGGGAGAAGTGGTGCCAAAGACCAAAAGTCGCTCTCTCTCAAGTCTCCGGCACTGGGCCAGGACATGGTAGGGAGTCTCCTCATCCGTGCCACACCACCTGCATCGAGGGATGTCGACTATACCCATAACATACATGTGTTTGTTCATTCTGAAGTGCCCAGTTATGATCCCAACAATCTGCCTTAAGCCCTTCCTCTCCATCCTCAGAAGGGTGTGTCTTATCTCACTTGATTGCTCTGAGACAAAGCGTTTGGAGTATCTTTTCTTTTTTTTTTTTACCCGAGGGCGTGTGGGACAAGTCCCTTTGTCACTGGGGCCGCATATGGGCCTATTGTGACGCTGGCCCTTTCTTAGTAGAAGGCGTCGTATATACCCGCCCCCCTTAGGAAGCCGAGTATGTCCTTCACCTCAGAGTCCGCTACAGTTTGGGGTTCAGTGGTCCCCTGACCGAAGTATTCAAAGCGTTTTGCTGCCAAGGCAGGGCATTCACATAGAATATGCTCTGCTGTCTCGTCCTCCTCACCGCAGAGCCTGCATTCCACCGCCTCTGAGATGCCCATCTTGTTGAGGTGATTTTTGGAGTGTCTTACTCGTGCAGCGTTCCAGATTGTCTGATGCAGTCTTCTGGCGTGTTCTCTCACAGTCCTTTTTACTAGTGACAGAGAAATCCCGCAATGGGGCGTTGGCCCAATAGGTACCATAGACGAACCGCGACTGCCCAGATGGTCCGCCCTCTCATTTCCAATGATCCCCTTGTGTCCTGGAATCCAATACTCATTAACTCTATTCGTACTTGCTAGGGAGTTAAGCCACATCCTGCACTCTCGCACCATTTTTGACGTAGTGCAGTAGTTCATTAACGCATTGACTATATATTGATAGTTCTGTTGCTACAGCCTTTCTCACGCACTAGGATTGCCCCGGCGATAGTAGCATAAATCTCTGCTTGAAAAACCGATGGAGTGGGGCCTAGGGCAATATACGTCCCACTCCTTCCAAAGCCACTTATCCACACTGTGGATCCTGTTCCCTCCAGAGTTTTCGATCCATCTGTGAAGATGTTGATGCCATTGGGAGGCCGAAACTGGCGACTCTCGCTGTTCCATGGACCTTCCAATGGCAACATTATATTTCCTCTCGAGCTCATACATGGGCACAATTGCGTCCGTGATCATGCTGAGCTCCTCAAAGGTCTCCAAGTCCCTGAATATAGCCAGGTATCCCTGGGGCCTTTATTCTGTAATGGCAACGCGCTATTTTACAAAGGGAGCTCTCCATTGAAACCACAACCCCCCACAAATCCAACACCTTGGTTTCTGGGCTGTGTGACACTCTGCCTGGCCTGATGGGGAAAAGAGTCGGATTGAATGGGAATTTGCACTGCCGTCCTTGCCAACCAGGTTGGGTCAGTGGGCAGCAACTCAAGCCGTTGCATGTACCAAGCAGAAATTAGCCATAAAGATCCGCTCATAAGAGATCCTGGCCAAAAGATATATTCTCGAATAGCCAAACTGCCTTAAAGGCCATCTCAGTCTACACTAGGGCCCACAGTAGGCTTTCCCTTTTTTGGATAACAGCTCGTTTGGAAAAGGTAGACTGCCTTGCGAGAAAGGGCACAAAAACTCCCCTCCCATCGTGGCTGGGCCTGTCACCTAAATCGGCAGATCCGGAGGGAGACACAGGAAAAACCCGCCCCTTGGCAAGGCAGGTCATGACTATGATAGGCGAAAAGACTTATTGCACCTTCCTGTTCAAGGCAGTGCTCACCAGACCAGACGAGAATTCTCACCAGGCAGTGCCCACTTAGATACGACCTCAACAAGATGGGCAAATCAAAGGCAGTCGAATGCAGATTCTGCTTCTGCAGAAGAGGCTCCACGTCCTTTATTGTGTAAGGGACATCGTCACGACAACTCCACCGTGACAAATTGACAACAAAAAAACTCCAGCCGTTCCCTACCCGGACTAGGACAGTCCTAATGGATGCAGTTCCCCTGACCGACAGGAACCGTTCTGTGTCGTAAAAAGCGAGACTCGATAAAATTCTCCTGCCACGTCTCCAGCAGGCACCTCGTTGATTTGTGGGTGTCTTGACCAGTTGAAGCAAAGGCGACCTGGTTGAAAACAGGTTGATTTCCTATTTTCTTCGTGCCAGGTGTTCAAAGAAATTCTCGGGCGTTAAAGGTAATTCTCGGTATATTCGCTCACCACTGGGATCGAGTCAGTCTAAAAAGGGCAGGTTTTAAGGGTATTAGCTGGAAGGGAAGTTGTGGTGGTAAATTGCACATTCACTATCTGGAATAATCCGCTGATGAAGGGATTGAAGGCGGTTTAATTGGACCCGTAGTCGTTAATTCACAGTCTTTTGATGTAAAGTTGGTCAGTTAATCGAACAGTACGTCGTTTAACGCATCATCTTCAGTGGTGCAAATATTGTCAGACTTATTAACTTGTTCATTCATGATCCGTCCGCCAGTTTGTTAGTAGATTTCCATGGTTTCTAGTATGTTAAGTCTTTGTCTTTTGCATCGTTTCATTCCATGGCCATACTCCCATATACAAGATACATAAAATAGAAAATAATATCAAAAACACTACAGGAGGATTTAGACAACAGGAAAACTGTAAAATTGTAATAAAATACATCACTAAAAAGCAAAAAAGGCAAAACGAATACACCAACTTCAACGTTCATTCGTCTATCGTCACTGAGATACCTTGAGTTTTCAATCAAATTAGCCGAGCGGCACGATAAATTGTAGTCATTGAGTCGAAAACCCATTTTAACACAGTTTTTTCCAAATGAAGCTAGCATTCTCACAAAAGTACGTCCTGGCAGTTCGATGTGCTACCTGCACGACGGAAGTTCAGGCACCACAACTTGCCTGAACGTAAGGTAACTAGGGGCAACCTGGTCAATTCCGGAATCGCAAAAACTTAAGTCCTAACAGAATTTTCTCCCGAGTTTACGCCTCAACGATTAACACTTTATTCTTAAATCGGCGAATATAGGTAAATTATGAAAATTAGTAATAGACGAATTAGCCAAAAGGCAAGCGCATGGCTGAATGAACACCAGGAAAACCTGTTTCAGATAGAATCGCACGCAAATTTACGCTTCGTGGGGTAATCCCAGGGGAGAGCAGAATTTATGACAACCCCAAGTACTTGCACCTCTCGACTATTTCGATCGTCTCACAACGACAAGCACTTTGAGCAACCTGTACAAAATAGTGAATCCCTCAACTGGCGACTGGGAGGCAGTGGGTCATCACTCACCAGTAGGAACCTTGTCTTTGAGATAACTAGCCAATAGCCATCCGCTCAAATCGTTCCGAAAGCCCTGCACATCGGCTAAAACCAACTTCCTGGAAGGCCACGTGAAAAGAACGGCAGTTTCGTGGGCAAAAACGAAGAAGTCACCTGTTGGGTGCACGATTGGGGGAGCTTGAAACTGCGAAATAAGTGAACGTGGTGAGCGTGAGTGAGGACTGAATTACACTTAACAGAAGCGATATCCGGAGTATATAAACGCACACAAGGGACTCTCAATACATGTGAAAGTGGTTGTGGGATACTAAGTGGTGGGAGGGGGGGGGGGGAGAGAAAGAGAGAGAGAGAGAGAGAGAGAGTGAGTAGACTTGGGGGTACCATGAGCTGTGAGATGAATCATTGGGAGAACTGGGTGACGACAGTATCACGAGAGCTGAAGAATAGCTGAATTGGAAGGAGCTGTCTGTGGAGAGGAATCTAAAATTGAGGGGTAGGAAAAGATAGATGGGGAAACTCTAGGACAGGGGAAATCCATTTCCCCTTGGAAATAACTGAAGAGGTGGATTTTCCATAGCTAACAAAAGGACTTGAGGATGAAGTAGTTAGGGGAAACAATGCTTTCTGCTAGGGCTGGTGTGAACATTTTGGAGGTCAAAGACCCAGCCAATTTAGCCTGCCAAACATCACCAATGCATGACAGAAAGGCTAAACGGTAAATATAGTTTAGGGCATGTCCTTGACTCAGAAGCCCGTAGAATGTAACAACGCGAAAGCAATTTAAAACAGAAAAGTAAGGAAAAAGTTTAAAAAATCTCTCAGCTATGACGTTTATTGAGTGATCATTCTACGAGTAAACGAGGATGGGAAACTAGAGCGAAGAGAGAGTGAGTAGAGCTGTGACTGGCCTGAGAGCCGGTAGACGGCTGTGTATTGGGAGAACTGGGAGACGACTGTCGATCGCAAGAACTAGTAGATGAGGAGCTGTATGTTGTAGAGAGGAATGTAAAAAGGAAATTTTGGAAAGTCCAGAAATAACTGAGGTTTTCCCACAGGTACAAACAAAAGGGGTCGGTGCCCGGGGAAACAATGACTTCCCGCTAGGGCCAAGCGTGGACGTTTGAAAGTCGAAAACAGCCAGCGCCGAAAAACAGGTATGAGCAATAATGAACTCTCATCGCATAGACAACTCATTGGACTACCCTCCGATTTTTTTGGAGAACACTAGTGTCATATGAGCTACTCGCCCTTTTCCAACGAATGAAATTACTGTTATATCGTTTGGGACCGCACGTACAAAAAATTTAAACAAAACCGTTGCAGGAGTTTGAGAAAACTAATCTCGTGCAACGCATAACGAAACCTTTCTGAAGCCCACGTAGGTACAACGGTTTTTAAGGGTCTAGCTACTAATAAAATATATTTTCTCACCCCCCCCCCCCCACACAACTATCACGACCCACTACGAGGGAACGACGAAAATTGACATTTCCTATGCGGAGCTAGGCAGTTGGCACGAGGTGACGAGTTGAACAGACTGATTGGAGTGAGGTGGGAGGCAAGGGAAAGAAATGAGCGGCGATTGGGGAGAAACGATAGCTTTTCAGGCGAATTCCTTCGAGCAGTACAATTAGCCTCACTATATTTACTGCGATTACACTATTTTCCTTCTTGACGCAGTCCTACACCTCTGCCACCCGTCCAATTTGTCTTAGCATAAAAAAACAAATATTTTTTAGACGAGACTTTTTAGGTTGAAGGCTAAATATTGCATGGACGGACAGCGGGTATTGCAGATTTGGAACCTCCAGGACTTGAAACTTGAAATAAATCCAACAAGTGGAATCATTCAACTTGTTGAAGGGTGTCGCCACAGTGGCAGTCGGGCGACAGTTGATGTGTCGCTCAGAACGTATTTGCGTCAAGCATTTCTAATCAGGTTAATTGCCTCGCGAACTGGGTTTCCAGGGCTCTTAGCCCGGCGGCTTCAAGTGTAATCGGCCGGAAGCTTTTAGCTTCTCCTATTGTGTTTCAACTCCTCCGGTGTCTTCCACAACTGAGAGATAACGACCAGGGCGGGAAATGACCGACGCAGGTGGACAGAATTAATGCCGAGGGCCAGAAATTCAGAGCGGCGATCGCTGGAATATTATTCCCTCGTCAAAAGTCAAGTGGCCGACCAGTCGTACAGAACTGCAAATCACCCTCAACCTACCGCCTGTAATGGCCGAATGTGATCGTTCGGTTGATTTTTTCTTCAAATATGTACGTACCAACTGCACAACTACTCGCACATACAGGTCAATAAGGCAACATTAGTGTGGTAACTTTTTAAAACACCAAACCCTCGTCGAAAAACTGCGATTCCATACTAACGTAAACCGGTCTTCCTCTCGTTACAGAATCCTTCTGAATCTCGCCGCAAATAACATTCCTTTACCCCTGACTTTCGAAGTGAAAAGGAGCTTGGGTGTGCAATTAGCTGCATAACTGCGCTCCTGAGAAGGGCGAACCTCTCCCCTCCCGTCTTTTCACACTTCCTATTATTAAAAAAAAAACTCATTAAACGCTCTTGTATTGTCAACTGAAAATTCACGTTTGTTCCGCATTTATCGCGAAACTCCGTCAAAATCCCTCTTACAGTACACCTGGGTTCTTCTCATTCAAACTCGTTAACTTTTTGCCACTGTGTCTCCTGTTAACGTCCTCAGGAGGAGTCACTTGGAGTACAGACAGTACAACCAGCAAAAGACGTCACTGGGCGAGACTCTCTGTGTATTCTTTGTCAACTGCTTTTCTACTTCGTTCATCCGAGAGTCAGACCCGTGATCTCGCAACCACTCCTCCACACAGTCAACTATATCGAATCTGATCGCAACAATTTTGACTCAGTTACAAATTTTAACGACAAGCTAGATAGCTAGAAGGACTCCTGTTTTGGTTTGTTTCCGT
Source organism: Pachypeltis micranthus (assembly GCA_020466155.1). Classification (NCBI taxonomy): domain Eukaryota; kingdom Metazoa; phylum Arthropoda; class Insecta; order Hemiptera; family Miridae; genus Pachypeltis; species Pachypeltis micranthus. The sequence goes on along the minus strand of CM035770.1, from coordinate 46,594,938 downwards.
TTTCTCTCGTTTCTAATCTCCATCCTCGCAAGCTGTTCCGCCTTACATCACACGTTATCGCCTCTCGACCGTTCTCGACAAGAACCCCGTCGCTTGTGACTCAGTGCCGCAAAGATCGCGATAGTTACGAATCTCAAATTGGGCACGTGCCTCAGATCCATCCATTTCGCGGGACAGAAAAACTTTGATTTCCCTTTCATGTTATTTACGTATTTATCGCTCATTGCTTGAAGGGAATTGCGTTTTTATTTTTATCTCATGTAAAAGAGTTTTGTTCTTTTCTATCAAGCGTTAAAGATGTTCGACTTAGTTATTTAGGTGACGAGAACAGACCCCATTATTTTGCGCGAACAACCAACTTTTTTAACTATTGGTAAAGCTGTACTTTCGGCAAAAAACTTCATTTGGGATCTAGTTGTGCCCGCCAACTCGTCAATCCGATCAGACGAGACTTGTTGTGAGATAAAATGGTTAAACTAATTAGCTAAAAACGGAATTTTGGCAGTTTTAAAGTAGTTAAGAATCACGTCGTGCCAATTGCCTAGCGTCGCCTAGAAAATGTTAATTTATGTTGTTCTAATGTAGTTAGACCACGTTTCATATCGTTTACTGGACTGGAGTGGGTCTATGAGGTGTAGAACTGCGTCTAGATGAAAAACATTGAAATCACAGTTAATATAGTGAGGCGAATTCTAATATTTGAAGAAATTAGCGAAAGTTATCGTGTTTTCCTGGCCTGTGCTCGTTCTCCCCAAGGAAAAATTTGTCGATGCGACAACAACAGCATGGCGGTTTGTTCTCAACTCATGTACGTTCAGTGAATGCCTTAGTGTTGAGGGCACAAATGGGGGAGCTTGAAACTATGAAATAAATGGACGTGGTGGGCGTGAGTGAGGATTGTATTACACTTGACAGAACAGTGATATCAATTTGACTGTGAGTATATAAACGTGAGCAAGGGTGTGGAGGGGTAGAGAGAGGGATGAGTTGAGTTGTGAGTAGCATGAGACTTGAGGTACGAATGAGTTGGGAGAACTGAGAAGACGACTGTCGTTCATGAGTGCTGATGGATAACTGACTCAGAATGCGCTGGCTGTTGAGAAGAGGGATCTAAAATTGAGGGGTGGGAAAAGATAGTTGGCAAAGTCCTGGAAAAAGGGAAATCTGTTCTCAATTGGAAGTAACTTAGGAGCAGGGCTTCCACAGGTACACACAAAATGGTTGAGATAGAAAGGTGTTTGAGGAAACAATGACTTCTATAGGGCCAGTGAGTACCATTAAGTGTGAGTGCGGATATTTCGGAGGTAAAAAACCCAGCTAATTCGGCCTGCCGAAAACTTAGTTTCAGAAGATACTAATGACTTCTTTACAGAGGACTGTAAAGCTTAATCTCTAGAGTGAAGCATCACAAAACTCACCGACCCCTCCTCTAAATTCAACGCTATGCTACAAGCGCGGTATCTTCGTTCAAGGCATTTCTTTGGACACATTTATGGATAACTAAACGTAGGTACTACTTAGTTGAAAGTAGCTTTGATGAAGTAAAGATCACTTGGAAATTGAGTACAATCTGTTTAAAAAAAGAGTGAAAATTACTGGAAAATTGAATGAAATTTTTGTAATTAAACTCAGAGTCAAATGGTTTAAACTCGTTAAAACTATCACGCGACTTTCCTTGGCCTTACGTGCATCAGCGGATTTTGTTGACTCCCACAACTAATCAAATCTGTTTTTCATTTTGCTTGCAATAACGTTCCACGTGAAAACAAGTGGCGCGCAAGGATCCGTAATTTATTGTGCTGCGCCTGCTTGTGTCATGATCGTAATTGAACAATCAGTGCACAGGAGATTCATGAGGCTGTCTAGGTAATTTTTTTTAAAAGATCGCGTACACCGTATTGAAATACGCAGGTTGGAACTTATAGAAATAGTAGTAAGTGAAACGGCAGCGGTTGGAATTCCGGAATTTCTGGAGTACCTCCTACATATCATCTGAGTGTTATTAAACGATGATCATATAGGTACTTCATTTGAATGCCACTTCAATTTTTCTGAAGAGTGTAAAATATTTGAGGGGAATTTATAATGAATTATTGCGTTAAAATTGCATTTCGTCGAAATTTTCGATAATTTACTGAGCTGCTATACAATTTTTCCCACAGACTAAAATTTTATTGCATTGTTGAAACCATTTTTGGGAAGAAAAATATGTGTTCAAAACGCTATAATAACTATATTAGTTTTGAGCCAGTTTTGCTCGTACCTTTATTATGGGGTCCCATGCAGATTTGCAGGTTAAATAGGAAATTTGTTTCAGCCTTTTCTCCTACACACACAAACCTTTTTACCCAGATGGGGTTTTTTTGGATTCACTAGCTCTCAAAACGTAAAAATCTGCAGAGAACTCCAATTTTTTTTAGCCAATTGCATAATGTTCCTTTCGACTTCAAAGGGAAATAAAAATGATAGCTGCGCAGCGAATCGGACAGGAGCAAAAAAAGGAACAGCCACCAGGATAAACGCAGGGTGATAAAAATGATAGCGTAGCTATTAAAGCCGTGACGGATCTGTTGCACGAAGTTGCACTAGCTCTTGCCTACTGTTACGAATTTATGTGCGAAATCTTCAAGTTTCCTAGGTGAACTAATCTAATTCCGTAATGTAATTCTTGGAGACGTACCTAACTGACAAATCTGACGTACAAACCAGAGAAAGAGGAATATGAAACGTACGAGTTTTTGGAAGGAATTGAGAACCACGAGCTATGTGCACTATGTGCAGTAGGGAAGGTGAGTGACAAATGAGTGAATGCCCGGGAGCATACATACTCAAACCTCCCCACAACCTCACAGACAATGAACCTGACCATTATGGCCCCCTGCTGGCTATCGATTCCCCGCAATTATAACTGAAAGAAAGGAATTATTCATACAAAGTCGTGCATTAATCAACACCTACATTTTGTTCTCTGTAAACATAGCCGTGGAAGGGAGATACTGCGCTGGTTGATACAGCAGATTTCCACGCTCACGGAGTGTGATGCCTGAAGTGGACTGAGAAGGTCGGTTCCCAAGATCTTTTGGGCTAGAAACCTCGAAAGGACGCCCGATCTTCACCGTTTAAATAATATTTTTTAATTCCGCGTTATACTTGCGAGCATTTAAAAGATTTCTTGTTTTTCATTCATCTTCTGTCGGTTTTCGCGAGCACTCTACGTTCACGTTCACTTCCGAATACAGTTTACTTAATTTGGTGAGCGGTCATTTGTTACTTTCCTCGGCTCTACAAAGTAGAAAGGAAAGTTAAGTAATCGGCAGGAAAAAAAGTTTTGAGTTTTCCTCAGATCTTTACATTTTAGACGCTACCGAAAAACAGTATTTCAGAAGATGGACTGTGTACGTGTTTGAGAGAAAACGATTTAACTAAACCTTGATATCTACCCAGCGGACCATCATACGACGCCAAAATAAGGGTATGAGCAAAATCCGTAGAAAGTTAACTATAATTATCATATCTAAACACCAAATATTTTTTTCTCAAAAATGGCTCCAACGTTTTTCATTAAGATTTTTATATTTGTAGCTCTTAATAAGGCAACTATACCATTAAATTCCCATTTGTGGGAAAGTGACGAGAGGAACACAATAAACTACCAAACTTTACGACGAAATTCGATTTTAGCGCAATTTATTTCTTATCAACTCCGCTGAAATGTTACTAGTATGTTGAAAAAAAAATGGTCTAGTGGTCCAATTCAATATCCATAGAGTGGGTTTCACTCCACGAATTCCGGAATTTCAACTACCACCGTTTCGCTTACTTCCAGTTCTAAAAGTTTTTACCCAATATCTTTGGAAAAGTGATTACTAAACTCTTCAAAAAAATCGTGTTTACAACCTCATTGATTCTCTGTGTACCAATTGCTCAATAATGGTCCGGGAATGAGTACGAGCAGCACAATAAATTCCGGAACTGTAAGCTTTGCCACTGTCTCCGGCCGTGAAGAGTTGTTTGACCAAGTTCAAATGAACTGAGTGATAAATGAATTGGGTAAGTAGAAAGAGTCATGAACATAAGTGAATTGGCGTTGAGCTAAGGAAAGTTGTGTGTTGCTACGAACCCTTTTAGGTAGTGGGACATTAGAGACTGTTAACGTCGTTTTAAAACTTCATTCTGTTGACATTGAACTTTGCAGTAGCCTTGGAACTAGGGTAATTCCGAGTGCAGTCTAATTGAGTTGATGTTGGAGGCACGAGACCTGTGCTATAAGCACAAGAACGAATCTGGTCGTTCATTTCTCGTTTTCCCTTGGATAAATGTCAATATGCGTAGCAAGTTATCAGACCCAATTGATTTACACACTCGTCCCACGTCCTTCAGCCACAACCAGACGTTCGATGATGAAATGGCGCCCTCACTTTGCAATTCCGCCCTTTTTATGCTGAGGAGGTCGGAGGAATCTGAATCATAATTTCCCTCCAGATTAAAGCCCTCCTCTGGCGTCCAAGAATATTTCTGGCGAAGGACATTTTCCGGTCGAGACCCTCATAATCCTCTTGAAGCCTAACACAAGTCCCCTCAATGAGATTGGAAGGGGAGGAGGAAGGGTTGTTTTGATAGGAGGATCCAAAGGCTCTCCATATTGATCATGCAAAAAAGGCCCCTCGCTGTGAAGGTCGACTCGGTTTCTTACCATCCTCTCCCATAAACCGGATTGGCCCTCAACCCACGCCGTCGCGCTTTTGCCTTACCAACTCGTGCATGAATCTACAAAGTGGGTTACGTGCCGCTTTTGAGGGTGGTATGAAGACGAGAGAATTTTGATGTGGCATGAGCTCGAGTTGTGAGGGAAATTGGGGGACAGGTGGCGATACAATCACATCAGCAATGTCAGCAAATGCAGCGGATACGAATGTGGGCAATTAGAACTTACACATGAGAAGGAGTGATTGGAGGTTCAGGAGCAGTTAGCTTAAAAAGGACGAGGGGGGTTTAAAGGGCGAGGACAAATCATTTTCAGCAGCGTGACTGGATATCAGGGTTTCAAAGTCAGATTCAACAAGTTCAAAAGGGGACAGGTCATGGAAGATGGCTGTTTACAGAGAGAAAAAGGGGCGTGGTTCAAGAGAAGTCAGTTTCAGCAGGTCAAAGAGGTTCAGGGTTCTAGGACCAGTCACTTACATCCAGGGAATTGAGGGAGGTCAATGGTTCGATATTATTCATGTGTCTGCCTTCCCACTTCGTCTTTACTATCATTATTAACTTCGGATTAGTAGAAGCTACTTCGTCAAATAACGAAAGAAATAATTGAATATTATGTCTAAGGGGTACTGCTGTTAGGCTTAAATACGGAGTCCTAGATAATCTTAGTACGCACCAGAATTTATTGAGTTACTGTACTTGTATGGTTGCTTATGCCATGACTATTTAGAAGGTAAAAACTGAGCTAAATCGATTTTCTTTGCAATTTTTGATTATTTATGATACTACTCTCGTCAATTTCCCAGCTGTGAATTTAATGGTACTGCTGCAACATTGGTAACCTAGGATAAAAAAATGTAGTCACAACTGTTGGTCGTTTTTGAGAAAGAAATAGCTGGTGCGACGCACACTACTTAGTACATTCGGGAAAGTGAAAAATCGATTAACAGAAATACGAGAAGTGAGTTAAAATTCAAAATGAGGGTTTTATAACTTTTTGGAACTATCGGCATTCATTTAACTCACTGGCAGTCCTTACACTCCTCGAAACACGCAGAATCATAGTAGAACATTTCTGAACGTATGATTCCCATTTTATGGGTTCAAATCTATTCTTTTTTGTCTTTTGTGTTAATATTTATTGCAACATCACCTTTCCCATTCGTTCCGTTCAGGTCAACCAGCTAGTACAATACCTAAACCTAAAATAGGTCTACATTTACTGTAGCTCCAGACTGGTGGTGTCTGGATAATCACGGTTACCATTAATCCAATACGCTCCATCATTTCTGCGAATAGCATTGTAGTTATGTTGCACTCGGTTTCGTACGCAGCATACGTGCACTTAATTCATTGATTTATTAATGAAGGGTTTACGAGTACACTTTTAGCTTCTTGACGGGGGGATTCGTGTCTATTCCCATCACGCTCGGTTCAGGTCAAATTGAGCGGCGCACGTTTTGTGACGTTGACGCGTGACTCGATTTAACCAACGGGCCATCGCAGTTTGGCAAGCAGGAGGAGGAACGAGCAGCTGATGCGGAGCAGGTTCCCCTTCGATAAAGCGATCAAATCCCAATTAGGAGGATCTCGACTGATCAGCCTCGTCCGAACCCAATGAATAAATTAACCGGCAAATAAGCGGAGATCCTTCTATTTTCTTCCTTTTTTAGCTTCCCTGGTAATGGAAGTGGGATATTGGAGAGTTCGGCGACTGGGCCTTTTTTGCGCCTAATTGACTCGACCGCAGCCGTTCGATTTGGGTTCACACAAAACGGGTGCAGCTTTGGGAGTTTTCAAGTTCCAGGGTGGGGGCAGTCTATTGAATGTCTTGTGTCTCAAAGCTGTGAAGGACGTAACGCGATTTCGACTGAGTAATCTACACTTTGTCAAGATTTCCCATCAATGAATGAAAGGACGCATTTAATTTGGCAAGAACAATCGCTACAAAAGAAACATACATCACGCGGCACGACGATCGTCAGTCGGAGGAGCATCTGAAGACCCTTTTCGTTGAGGGGAATAGTTTTCAAACCGCTGGTTAGTCAAACATTCAATTTATACCGCCATATTTCTCATGCCTCACCAACTCTTTCCGGTAGGACCAGGCAGCGTTACAACGTTACAAAATCTGGCCAGGGGCAACCAGTTGACAACGTGAAGCACATCAAAAATGGCAGTATCTGAAAGCCGGGGAGGCACCGACTTTTGCTTTTATGACTCGCCCAACACAGGACACTCTCATAAGTACTGTGATCTCAAGCTTTCCCATTGTTGCGTTTACATTTCAACACTCGTCAAACCCCCAACAGTGCGTCACATCCACAATATGAAGCTCAGTTGCTGCGAACGACTTCCGAAGAATTTCAACCCTCTCGCGTTGTATCGAACAGAACGCATTGGGCGTCCCCAATCACTCAATAACGGTCGTGGCATTAGTAGAAGCCACTCAATAAACTCCAGAATCGTAGCAGCCACCAGTTTCCAAATAAAACGTTGAGCTACAGGTAAGTTCTACCCAATTCATTTAGACTGAATGAAAACATACCGTATTAGTCGCTTGAGCAATAAAAATGGCAGAACGCACAATGACAGACTTGTCTCGTCAGATTCTTTTTAGTGTTACTGGATTAGGCAAAATGGGCAACGTAATTACAAATTTGGAGGTTCCCGGAGGGTTGGGCTCTGACCAGTCAATTATATTTCGTGAGATGGGGAGCGTTTTGTTCGTCCGGAGCTTCGAAATTCCTGAAACGTGAATTCAGAGCTGGGGTCGACTAGGCCGAAATGTAACGAGGCGAACCCCCCGCAACACCACACCATTTCAACAGCCACTTCCCCCCGTACCGCTACTCCTCGCTTCCATTCATACCCGGCGAAGCTATCGATTCACAACCGAGCGCCCTCTCTACCAGGCTCCTCAACTCAACATCTCAGGCTCCCGTTGCCGACCCCGTTTTAATTAAATTGACTAAACCTCCGTCAGGTTCGGAACGACAAGAAACTTCGCCGTCACTCCCGGCCACATTCATTGTCGAGTTCTCTTGTGCCGTTCTCCGCCTGTCAATGCTCGAACGGATTGAGTGTTCGAAGAGACACTTGATTAATACATAACAACTTCACGACCGACGACTCCTTCGTGTACTTTAATCGTCAATAATCAATCAAACTCACTTACCTACTTCTCTAAAGTTGTAGGAACCTACAAAATTAGAAATCACGCCTTAAGAGTGAGCTTGAATTCAGAGGATATGTAACATACAGGTGTAGGACGATAAACAGTGACGAACTTGTTGCAAATGAACAACTCCTCGAACATAGGTTAACGGCAAACAATGGAAATTATACCGCTCCCTACGATATGTGGCTTCTATTCCAGCTTCATTCCATTACGAATCCGATGAAGTTTCGTCAATATCAGATGGTTGGGGACCCGGGATATTCAAGAGACCGCGATCTGATTAGACTGACACAGAGATGAACACGATGAAGGAATGTAGAGTTGTGCGACTATCAAATGTGCACAGTCTCGACCCCTGTTTGTTATGAAAGTCCACCACCACAACAAATAGCTGCTACAGTAGAGTCCTGGACATGGGGGCAGGGCTGCAGCTGCGGAGTATCTGTCTCAAAACAGGTGAAGGTATAGGAGAACAATTGGGGCAGTTGGTATTATTCACCACAGCAAACGAGCTTGAAGTGTTTCAAGGAGTTTGGAAATGTTGGCGAGCACCTGACTCAAGCAAAAGTTACAGCGATCCCGAACTATGATCCTGTATCCAGCGTTTCCTCGAATACGAACCTTCGTCTTTGACCATTAGACTATGACCACTGGGGTGACTACAATGGGGTTCACCTCAGTGATCTTCGAGCGGCGAGCGAGCAGCCTAGTGCAGACCATCGTTTGACCAGCCTTCCCCATCTTCTACCAGACAAGTGGGAATCCACTCCTGTGTCTGTAGGCATTTCAGTTCAATCCGATCAGGAACGGAGCAACAGTTAGCTCAAGTTGTCAACAAAAAAAAAGTTTTCATTCTTCGTTCCGATGTTTGTGCTAAACTACTTTTGAAAGTGCAGTAAATGTTGACATTTTATGAAACCCTATCTGTTTCCGACTTCCGGAATGGATGAGGACCGACTTCTTACCAACTGCAGCACTATAGCGACTATAGATTCGAGTAATTCAGACCTCAATTAATCTCAATTCTATAAAAAAAAAAAGCGAAGAAGTACGTTCTTCTTCTTTGACTGTCCGAAAACCAGAATACCACGCGCATGAAGACACCAAACGGATTTCATATCGTCGAGTACCTAGCGGAACATCATCCAACACGGAACTTGACACTTAAAAGAAACGAGAAACCATAAACAGTAAAATTTCATTGTTCTGAATTAACTAGAGCCCAGACAGACACGTTCCTGGAGGGGAATTCAAACTTCAGCGAATCACCGTTTTTTCAACTTCTAGGCGAATGCTGAAGAAAGTAAAAAGCGGGTTTCTTTTCGAGAGAAAGCAGAATTCAACGGGGGTTACTTCTTAAATACGTTGCCCTTTGAAGGGCGTAACAAGTGTACGAATCAACATCCGCATACAAATTTATTTTTCAGCCGTGAGAAAGACCCTAAAATTCCTTTCTATCATCAGGACCAAGAGAAGCAAGTCCCGTGCCTTCGTCACGGTGGACAGATGAAGGAAACACCGGGAAAGCAGTTAAAAAGCCGTACTTCTTACCCGCTTTTTTGGAGTCTGAACACGCGCGGTGAGTCTCAGAATGGAATTAGGCCGTAAATCAGGAGTCCTTTCGTCTCCCTAGTTACTCGTCGACTGTTCCTTCGAATCGTCCAGGGTTTTTAAATTTTACGAACTCTATACATAAAAACGAAATGGAAAACGCCTTTGTCTTAAAATACGTAATTTTACAACTTCCTCAAATGTCAACTCGTCTCCGGAATAGCTTTAAATAGCACTCAATATCTGTCTCATCCTTCTCCATGATCGGGGTCCATACGGCTATTTGAACGGTGCTGAACGTACTATCATTTCATTACCGAATAATTAGCTATCACAGTGATCAAAACACTTTTTTACAAATGCGCTACTAAACTCGTTCCGGAAGGATTAGGAAAGTACTGCGATAATGTTGTAGCATACCGGACCAACGATGAAACGGATTTATCCGGAGGATCGCCAAATTTGGTACCGGGGAAAGTAGAACGCCTGTTCGTTGAGGTATATTGAGCTTGAGTTGAATAGGCTCAAGTCAGTGCCAAGGATTGAAGGGGTTCAAGTGTTCTCACACTTCGAAGAAAAATGTGACAACAATAGCGCCTGTTCGATGAGCTCAATATTAACAAATGTGTTGGCTAAAGACAAAAAATGATCTTTTGAGGTGATAATGGCGGCGGGAACGATTTAAAAAGGAGCGGGGCTTGGGAATAAAAGAGAGCAGCTCAGCGGAAGACGCAGTCAGAAACGAATTATTAAGAAAATACATTGAAAAGAAACAAAACAATTAAAAATTATTGTTGAAGCCGATATAGGAGTTGTTTTTGTTTAATAGTAATGTAGACGTGAGAAGTGCCGTGGAATTGTGAACGGTCATCAAAACGTGCCTACCCCTTCTTCAAGTCGCTCCTACGCCAAACTGTCATCAGAATCCCACTATTTTTGGGGTCGTTAGTATCCCCACGTCTCAACAATTACAGTCAGACGAAACTTTCTTTCAATTCAAACATTTCTTCTAATCGAACTTTACATTAGTTTCGCTTTAATTTATTCTTAGTATAGTAGGAGCTCCTAATTTAATTCCCCTGTACACACTTTATTTTTTTATTAGAAATCTTCTAGAAGGAGGTGTCTCTTGTAGACAGGAGTCTGAAATTGAGAAGTGGGAAAATGATGGGAATGTCGAGACGAAGGGGAAACCTGTCGTCAATTGGAATTAACTCAAAACGTGGAATTTCCACAAGTAACAAAAGGACTGAGGATGAAGGTGTTTGCGAAAATAATGACTTTACCGTTGAGAGTACCGTTAGAGCAGGTTCAGAAAACCTGGACTGATTCGGCTCTTTGCGTCGAACATCAGTATCTAATCATTTTTCTCTTAAGAATCTTATCGGGAATTAGGTAAATGACGATATAAGCTTATGAAACAAAGAGGTTTTTTGATTTTGTAGGGAAACGGCTCTAACGACCCTCATCAGGCTCACAGAAGTCCCATTAGTCAATCCCTAAATCGCTCTTCGTAAATAAATGTGAAATCGGGGTGCTGTTCTCTCACTACTCTCCCCGTGACTACTCGTTCTACGGAGATATACGCCAAAACATACCAAAAAATTATATTGGCCGAACATTAAATTATGATTTTTAGTATTTTCCCAAAACGGCTCTAACGATTTCGATCAAACTTCGCGGGTTACTCTCAGCAAACTAGTACCTTGTTCTCAATAGATTTTTCAGAAAAAATGCGTAAAACGAATATCTGGCGCTCGTCGAAATGCTAGGGGGGAGGAAAGTTGTGCGTGGCTAAGCACCCCATATTTTGATTATTATACCGAGAAAGGCTTCCACTGTTTCGGACAAGTGAAATGGAAGACCGAGAAACGGAAGTAGAACTCAATCTCTCTTCTTTAATCATCTCCAATCTTCTACGCTGGTCGCAGTCTATCGATGCGTCATTTTTTTTTTTGCAATACTCCGTACCGTTCTGATGGTTTGTTTTCGTTGTTCACATCTAAATAGGCAACACGAGTTTTTTTTCTTTTGTTTTCTATATTTTCTGTAACTACACACGAACCGCAATCAAAACAACAGTCAGTCCGAGATATTGAAAGACCGACGGTGTAGAATGTGGATTCAGGCGCCGTGATACCTCGCTCGCGTGATGAAGCTGTCAGGAGTGCTTTGCATAACTCTACCTGAACCAGCCGCAACCTCATGATTGATAAACGATCTATCACGTTGAGTCTTCTACACGCACTCACCATTGCAAAAATAATGCTTTCGATCTCATCTACGTTTTAGGAGTTTAACTCACATTAATTTTCTCAAATTAACAAATAATGTACCTACTATAATCTTCGTCAAAATTTAGTGGAGGTCCGAATAAGATCGCATAATGATAATAATATCTGTGTTTGGCTGACTTTTGTCGGAGAACAGCTGAATCGCTATATTGTTACTTTTTTTGTCGATGTGAGTTTACGTACCGTCTTGATGAGTTCGAAAGGGGAAACTGACCCTGAATGTACCTAGAACAATCAGTTTTTACTTTTCTTAGCACTTCGGCTGCAAAAAGTTTTCTTCCTTGGGGGTTTTACAATAAAAAGTACGTCAGTTTTTTTACAGGCTGCATCACTCCTCAAAAAAACACTCGACTTCTTGAGGCTAAACGCTCATCGTCCGTCCTATCCATAAGAATAATTACATTTCCATTTATAATCGAATTAATGCAAATAAATAATTAAAACGTAATTTTCTATTTGTAACTATTAAGCTGTTTTTTCTGAAAATCAGTAAACAAGCTTTGGAGAACCAGTGCAGACAAATGAACGATTAAGCAATTGGAGGAACTTTATTAGAAAAAAGTCGGCACATCGGACGCACGACGCTAAGAGCCTGCAGCTGAAATTCGAAAACATAGAACATGTTTTAGGTTTCCGAATCTCTGATCACTGATTCGGAGAGATAAAATACAAGCAAGAAGAAGACCGCGAGAAATAAACAAGAGGCAACATGTTGTAATTGGACAATCAGGACCGGGACAGACGAGCATTTGAGATGATACGATTGAAGGAAGACGTCTGAGAAGCTATCACGCAATCCAGCTTATCGTATTTCCATACACTTATTTTGTGAGATAATTTCATGCCGATTTTGGGCAAGTTAGTCATGGCTAAAGCATGTTCCATGATAAAACTATTTTATCACGGGATGGCATGATGGTGCAGATTCGTTTTAGTAACAGACTACCAAAACAGTTAGTGTGTGACAACACCTATCCTCTCGTTATATTCAAACCAGGTTAAATGAACCTTAAGCACACTTATAATGATCATGTCAACGTTGATGTACCGCTTCTAGAATTCGGGCGTGTTGGGTGCAAGATTGGGAGAGACAATGGGAGGGTCCGGATGGAGACATAAGTTGACAAATGAGATGAGAGAGAGAAAGAGAATGGTATTGTTACTCTTGAGGCAGAATGGAGAGTATGATAGAGTACGAATATGAAACACGTAAGAATATGAATTCAGGTGTTGTCTGTGGATAGGTGAACTTGTTTAGGGAAAACAGCAGAGAGAGAGCATCAACATTCGATTGTCATCAGAGCTGGCAAGGAAGGGCTGAGAAGAGAGATGTTGGAAGGGGGTGGGGAAATGTGTTATCTGCTCGGGCCATGCCTTGCATCGGCAGGGCTTGAAATGACAGTTTTACAGAGCTTTACTCTTCTCCAGCCAATACGCTTATTTACTTGTCGGGAGGGTTTCTTAATTGAAACCACGACCCCCAGGAATCCAACACCATGCCTTCACGGGCTGTGACACTCTGCCTGACGGCGTTGTGTCAATAGCCATGGGCAGAAACCTCCTGTGGTGTCATTTGTGAAAGCTGCGACTTGTGCAGCCTAAAGATCAAACATGCAGGAATTGCTAAAATGCGTTCTCCCTGCACGTAAGTTTCTTCCATGCATGGGTTCTGAGGATTGGGCTTGCCCCCGTCTACCACACGAGGAAAGGAGTCAGGACGCCCCTGAACTGCGATCCCTAAGCCAGGGGTTTTGTGTCTGTACCCGGATGCATAAGCTCTTTTCTCCTATCATCTTCAATAACACCTCAAAAAGCTCGTCGGTAACATCTTGATACCTCGGTATCTTCGCATACCTGATCCTTCTCACACACAGTGTGTGATTTGATTGACAAGAGGGTTGTGAGATTCTGAGAATGGCGGCTACTGATGTAAGGTGGGAACGCCCTGAGCTCAGGATCTTCCGTCACGGCTAAGGTGCTAAACCGATTGGACTCGAGTAGAGCCAAACAGTGCTGGCATGTGAGAAAAAAGAACAAAAGTTTCATCGTAACATACAAAACTGCATGATGAAAGGTATTGATAAAATGTTTATGCATTCATCCAAGCTTAGAAGAGTTGTGTTTCCAGGTCCATTGGTAGCATTTTCATGTATCTATTGCCACAGGACGTTTGGAGAACGATTCAAACGACGCAGTACTAGTACGGATGTAATACGGCGGTGTACAATTCAAGAAGGCGTGATCGTTTCTGTGATTGGCCTGCTCCAAATATTTGCCACCCCAGAACGAATTACAAGGGAGGTTGTGCCACGAATCACAGCAATAAGAGCGACAGTTGACTTCAATTTGGGCGACAGTGACGAGTCTGCACGGCTGAGGCGGTCGTCAACACGGGGGTTGTTCCCAACCCCCTGCGAATGGACGACGGGAACGACCTACTTCTCCCCTCCGACGAACCGCCGCCTCCAGGGGGTGACCCGAATACCGAAAGCCGCCCTAGGACGATGTAGTTGTCCCTCGGGCCGCCTCTCTGTCTCCCGATCGAAGTTGAGGGAAAAAACATCGTCGAGGCGCTTTGATCCCAACAAAACTTCATCTTCCTCTTCACGCTACACCTGCCGACTGGAACACAACTCAGCGACACCATCACTTTTCACAACTTCCAGAATCATGACACTTAACTCCTATTGGTTGAATGATAGAGAAACGTTGAGGCTATAGTACTTCCCATTCTCGATTTACATTTTTCCAAGACCAACGGGAAAACGCTTCAAATTATTGCACAAAGGTTTATTCCTCCTATTATTCCTACTCATTCCAAGGTCGAAAAATATTGTGAATATAACATGGCTATACCAACAATCCTGAAAACTTGTAGACCATCTCTGAGACCCCCGTCCCTTCCCTAGTAAACGAATACCATGACTGCTACAAGAGAAAATTGACATTTTCTAAACGACGCTAGAAACTGGCTCGACGTGATTCCCACTATTGACTATTCCCAGTGACAGCTACAGATAGTATGGGTGAAAAACATAGCTTCAGCTAGTATGTGAAGGTGTAGTAAGTAACCAACATGCAACAAAACTACAATTACTTTCGTTCCGTATTGAAAAAGTAGCATAATGGTGGTCTATTGAGCGGTATAGCACCTAATGTCAATAGGTATCACATTTCCCAGCAACGCCTCCAATTTTGAACCCACTCAGTTAGAAGCGTTGTAATAGCTAAGTTTCTCTTCTAAAAGAAACTCATTACGAATTCCATAAATCTTTTAACAGTACCAATGTATACAAGATTTGTTCGTTTAGACACAAGGTTTCTCATAGCTTGTCGTTTGTGGTTGTGAGTAGCTGTAACTTTTTGCGCCTTTACGCTCCTGATTATTAACTAAATAAGATAGGCATCGACCATACTGTGGCACCACACATCCATGGGTTGAAATTAGCCATAAATCAAGTGTTGAAATTAGCTGCCTGGTACCCTGCCCCTTCTGGGCTGAGTTCGGATGTTGGTGATACAAATGGGGTAACCCCTCAGTCTTACTAATTTCAGGAGTCATCACACTACATCACTTGGCAGTTGGAAGCAAGATAAAGGAGACGAGGGAGTTCTTTCAAAATTGCCGGGAGCTCAATTCCTAATGTAGTACTGCTGGTATAAAGTTGACTACTTCGGTTTTTTTGAGAATTTTAGCATAATTGTTGTGAGCGTAAAAACTACCGCGACTAGTAAAGTTGCTCTTTGGTTTCTTTCAGATCATGGCGGGAGGTCAGGAGCCCAAATGGCAAAAGGATGCAGCCGATCAGAATTTCGATTATATGTTTAAGCTATTAATTATAGGCAACAGTAGCGTCGGCAAAACTTCCTTCCTATTTAGGTAAGTCATTTGTAACTTTTTTTCTTTCAGGAACAGTACGTTGAGAATTGATATGAGAACCTTGCAATTATTAATGAAGCTCAATCATAATAAACTAAAACTACAATAAGAGCTCTGTCAAAAATAAACAGTGAAGCATCTACACAAAACAAACAGAAAGGTTTAAAAATATAAAATTAATCAGTCTTCCTAATAAGGCAATTATGATTTGGTCGTCATGCGTATTTAGGAGAAGCTTTCAACAACAATAAATCAAATCTGTTGAAGTTATTGTTATAGAACTCAATTGATTGTAACCGGAATTATTTGCTGAATGTAATTCTATTATGCATCGGTATTCGTAAAATCCATAATGCATTCCCAGTATTGACGTTCTGAGTGTTGCATTGAAAGGTGTGTTGCACAAATAAATACTTGGAAGTCCGAATTTAGATTTTTTTTAAACAAACCACCTTCGAAAAGTGTAGAGTCGTTTGGGTGTCAGGACAAAGGCGAATTATTAAACGTTCTGTTTAGTATGAAGATCACGGTAGGGCAGAGAAGCATGATCAAAGAGCTAACTGTACTCTCGCATGTTGAGGGAAGTCGATCGCTAGTATTCGACATTGATACTGACCTGCACGCTTTACTGCCAACGCCAGTAAACCAGTCCACCAGTTTAATGTCAATATAAACGGGTGGTATGGTAGTAGATTGGTCAGAGATAGCAGGCTAGCGTTACCTAAAAACGTTACTTTGTTCGCACTCGGTGACATACCACGCTCAGTACACCACGTATGCAGCAGGATTTGATTCTCGATAGTCTTCAACATCAATTATTTTTTCAATTCGATCCGCAATAGAAAGCGAGGTCAGTTTTACCGATAAAGCACAATCAAAGACGTGCACAAACACTGAAAGGGATAACGACCACAAACTTGACCATGCGCGCTTGCGTGTGTAGGAGAGAGAGAGAGAGAGTGAGAGAGAGTGTTTGCGGGCTGACCTCATTCAGATTGTAATCCATATTTAGTTGGGTCTAGGGGAGTCAAATGCTTCCACCTTCTTCCCTGGAGCGCTTGATCTAGGTTTGTGTTAAGTCGTTTGTGCCTTGAAGGTAACTAAACTCAGAGCAGGCTCAAGCTCTACTAAGGTATTATAAAATAACATTAAAGCCTAACATCAACTAGGTCAGTTTCAATCAGGATTATACGACTAACGGAATCCGGATAGAAGCGGATGATTGACAGTTAAATGAAGTCGCAGCCAACCAGAAGCCTGTTTGAACCTCTTTTTCATTAAAGAGAACATTTTTGAGATAGAATTAGCCCGAGTGTCGGGGAGAGTGTAATGGAGGAATGGCGGGAGGGAGGGGGTTAAAGCTCCGTTTCCCATGAATAGGGGTTTCCTTTCGAAGTTGAAGAGATCATCGATCAAAGAAGTTAAACGAGCTTAGCCTCCCCACCAAAGGCATTTCGGCTTTTTTTCCTACAGCCGGCCGTGAAAGATGAAAGCACAACTTTTTGAAACGTTCATCTCTCAAAAGTTTTATGCGGGGTTGGAAAATGGCTCTTGAGAGGAAGCAATTTCGCGGTAATAACGCGACGGTAGTTGCTGTCAGCAGACATAACAAGAGGTTGCTGCGATGGACTCAAACGGTAAAGGGCCCCGAGTTTTGAGTTTTATTCCTCGAGCTTTCGTTCAAGAAATCATTGTAGGTTCACTTCAGTCAGAGCTCGAATATCGAGCTATAGATTTTGCTGACTGGATCGACCCCTTTAACGTTCTAGAGTTATCAAGACACGAACCCATTAAGTTCTGATATTTTTGACAAAACCAGACATGAGCACAACCAAGTACTCACTTTAAAAAAATACTGCCTGTTAGACCTGTTAAGAGGTGACGGTGGGGTTCAGTAAGGTTTAGAGCTGACCGCTCTTCTTTCAGAGTATTCAGGCACACCGAATGATAGGAACTTATTGGCTGCTGTTCACTTAGTTCTGAGATTTTCACACGCCTGTATTTCAAAACAAAATATCAAACTGGTTTTTAGGAGCGGAACTATAATTGACATTTTTACAGTTCTAGGCGGTTAGCAAAACAGCAATAAAACGCCAGCATACGACGTACGAAGCTCACGTTTCAAACAATGTAACATTTGAAACCGTGTGAACAATCAAAACAACTGTATTTTATTTGGTTACCATACTTGAAAAGAACTTGTATTTCAGATATGCAGATGATTCCTTCACATCGGCGTTCGTCTCGACCGTTGGGATAGATTTCAAAGTGAAAACCGTATTCAGACACGACAAAAGGGTGAAACTTCAAATATGGGTGAGTCAATAATTTTCCAGGCTATTTTGTACTGGTCAGAGAGGTTGAGACTAGTAATTACTAGTAATAATGCCACGGTTGCCATCGTCATAGTCCCCAGTCTCATAGAAATGCCCAGTCTCAGATTTAGATCTCCAAGATAGTCTCTACCGAAGCGCTCTGAAGAGATCACTGGCCACTTGACCAAATGGTTTTGAATAAGGGAGCGTCCCCCCATTACAGGGCCGAACTCCGTGACAACCTTTCTTCCGAACGTAATTCCACGCTTAAATAAATCGTTGAAAGGCTGAAAATTTGCGAGAAGCGTCCGCGCTTGACGGGTTTTCTTTGGCCAGCGCTATAAATGGACGATTTGTTGGAGCTCTGTCTGTGCTCTCCACTTTCGAACATTCCATTAAAACGGCTGAACGATTAAGCCGTAGTTCTTCTAAGGGCGTTCGAACTCTCATCATCTGCACAATGAGTAATTTGGTTCTACCCTAATTCAAACAGAATGCCGTTGTCGTTTTCCTTCAGCTAAAACCCTCGCCTCCAAATATTTTTATTTTTTGTCACGAACGATTATTGCGATACACAGGTCAAAAGAATAGAAACAAACGGAAAATGTATCGAAATCTAAAATTCTTGAAGATTCGCATTTAATGTTCTGATCACTATGATTGTTGGGCGCAAGAGAAAAAGGGGGCAATAAAGACTTGAATTGATTGACGAATGAGACGAACGTGATAGAGGACTGCATTGATACACTGGGATTTACACGATCACATGATTAGCACGATTGATCAGCCAGGAGAACTAGTTTGCGTGACATGGTGAGTCTCTGGATCTAGGTTGAGAGGGAAGAGCTACTGAATGCTACTAATGGCGCTGATTGTGGAAAGTCTTGGTTAGAGTCAAGTAGGGTCGGGGGAGGGGGGCTGTGTGTAGGAATACCTGGAAGTGGTCAGTAAAACCCATTGTCGGCCCAGGAAATAATCCTTACAGTCTTTTGTTACCAGGGGAGGCTCAATGAACTCCGATCAAGTAAGACCAGGTGTTAGGGCCAAGTGAAACGAACTAATTCGGCCTGAGCTGAGCCAAACAATGATAACTATTTGGAGTCCCAAGGTGACTTGCAGTCAAAATACAAGATTTGTGTCCATTTGGTTCACTCATTTTCTAGCATAAATGTTCTCCACCAATCGGACGCTTGATGCGATTCAACAACCACTTGTGTTATCGACAGACAACTTTGCGTTAGGCAGAGGGAGCGGGGCTTGATCCAGCGGGGAACTGAACAACTTCAAAAAGTAGCAACTCTCGGAGTGTTTCATGCTTAAATACAGATAAAGTGAAATTACGTAAATTTACGATTTGTCTGTATTCTTTACTTCTGTACTTTTCATTAAAGCGGCTGAGTGATTCGTCCGTGAGTTCTTCAAAAGGTCTTCACTTACAGTCGCCTGGACGAAGTATAATTTGGTCGTATTTAGATTAAAACGGAATTGCGTTACCGTTTCCCTTCTGCCAACTAATTTTAATAACTGGAAGTACTCGATTACTATGCGCCATTTCCCCCCTTCCCCCCCCTTTTGTTTATTTTCCCTTTAGTCCAGAAGAAAATCGAACACTAACGAGCTCTCGGGTGATGTTTGTTTAATATCTCGGCTCCTTCCTTTTTTCCCCCCGGCCTCAGAAAAGACGAAAAATGGAAGTCGAGAACGAGTTTTGTAGGGAATTTACGTGAAAAGAGCAAGAGAAGGGAAGGGGGGGGGGAGAAAAACGAAATCTGAAACGAAGAGTCCGAGGAGCTTTTCAAAGCAACGAGGCTGTTGAATATTTAATTTAAGCGTTGCGTCCTCGTTCAGTTGAAGACCGCAATGAAGTCCTTCCTTTGACTCTGCATAAAGAATTCGAGATTGCAAAACACGTATTTTAAAACGGAGATTACATTTGGAAGTAAAACACAGAATGTTAAACTGATAAAGGGAAAATTGCTGTGGAGAACGCGTTTATATAACGTGGAATGTTTAAACTGTTAGGTATCGCGGGGACGGGAGAGGGGCCGTGCGGGCATATTGTAACCACATAACTGCAAACAGCTGGGCTCGGGGCAATAGAAGAGCAGCAATCAAAGTATTAAGGACGACTCATGAGCTCAATTAACATCAAGCAAAGCAAATTGAGTTGGCGGTATATACTAACAGAACCGTGGCCCCCAAACTGCCTTCATTCAATATTGAGACAACAAAACGAGCCGAATGCCAAGAACGATTCAGGCGGGCGAACATGAAGAGCTCTGGACAACCTTATTCTACTGAACTTGGAGCGCTTTTTTCGGGCTTGGCTCGCGACCGAAGTTAGCATGGTGGTGGAAGTTTCACGTCACAACCTCGTTACGACACTCTGGAGCAAATTTAGGTCATCGCGGACCCCAGCAGCTTCTTACCAAAGATTTGGTCGAAATTGCCCGAATTTCGCGGCGACTCGTCTCATACCCTAATTATATGTAAAAATCGAACGCCACGAGCCAATCTATGTGTATAGGTCCTCAGCAGGCGATTGGCCAATATTATTTTCTTCTCTTCGTCATTGTTTTATCTGTTATTATGTCGTCGCAACTCTTTTCAACGTTCCCTGCTCTCTTCAGAACATTCTGTACCACCGATAACGTTGCTTTGGCCCAATTAGCTTCCCGCTATGCCACAGTCAACGTTCCGATTGCGCCCAAGCACTTGATTTTGTTCTTTACACAAGTTGATCTATTTTTTGGAATAGGCTAAAATCAAAGACAACCCAAAATACACGACCCATTCAAAATTAGCATAAAAACATTTGGTGGGAAGTATCACACAATTTGCACTTTGCTATACCCAGGACTTAGTAGCTGCTAATCCAATTTATTTTTCACTTAGTTCATTTGTAATTGGTAAAACTTCATGGTTCAAGTAGAAACTGGCAGCGCTTAAAGTATCGGAATTTATTGAATTGCTCTCACTCACCCCACAGCCGTTCGATCTTTCTAATAGAAGGACCCTATTTTATAACAAAACGGCTACAACGATTTTCACCAAACTCACAGGATGTTTTTGAATAGTTAATACCTATATATTGTTCTCAATAAATGTTTATCTGACAGCCCATTGAACAAAGATAAAATCGCAGAAAGTAAAATATATGTGTCGAAAATAATGTTTTTTCGAACATTTCTGTATATTGTGGGATAACTGCTTACCCAATCAATCTTACAAAGTGTCTTTTAGCCACCTCTACCCACTGTTTCATCTTCTGTACTTAGGAAAGGATGATTTGTCTTGTATTTTGTTTTCGAATTATTGGGTAAAAACTGCTAGAAATGGTAGTAAGTGAAACAACAGTAGTTTGAATTTCGGAGTTTCTGGGGTTGCTTCTATTTATCTTAAGAAAGATATTAAGCGCCCAACGTGAAGGTAGGGTGAGGGACTATCACAGTCATTGTTCTGGTAGTATCGTGTGAGCGATTTTTATAAGGAAAAAACTGCGCTAAAATTTATTGTACTGCTCTCGCCATTTTCCCACGGATGAGAATTGTATGGTACTGTCTGTTACATCATTTTGAACGATCCACCAAAAATTAATTAAAACCATTGCATCCATTATTAAGAAGAAATATATTTAGTATTTTGATCATTACGATAAATATAGTTCTTTTTGGGCCTATTTTGCTCGTACTCTTATTTTGGCGTTCCACGGAATTTCTCTAACTACGCTGCCACGGTCCAGTTGCTCTCCAGCGGTTGTATTCACCTAAGTCTACACTACGATGATTACATATTTTTCGGATTCGCGATCGATTTATGGAAGTAATTGAAGATCTCGTCCACGATAAAAGGATTCTGTAAGCCGCGTATGGAATAAATTCAATCTTGGGACCTTCAATTTCCACCTGGTTTGAAATTTATTCACACAGGCCCTGGAAATGGAAGGACCTCTTTCCTTTCAGCCGACCGAAACCAAAGTTGACAGTTGTCTTTACGGGCAACTTTCCACGACTTCAACGAAAAACCGGCAACTCCTTTTTTTCTCTCTCCTCTGATTTTCATCACTTGTTGCCGAAACGAAATCCTCCTATTTGACTGCTGAACTCTCGCTCTCTCTCGCGAAAACGACCTTCCAAAGCTGCAGAATAATTTAAAAGTGGAATGGACTTTAGGGAAACTAATGGATTTCGAGTGAAATTGCCGGCAGAAAAGGCCTTTTAAAATATTCACAACTTCGTTAACTGACGTTGGAATTCTTTTTTGAAAGGTGTCGCAGTAATTTTATTTTCACTTATAGCACCCCCCCCCCTTCTCCACGTACCCTGCCCAACCATCCCTTTTCTGTAGCTTGTTCAAGGAATCGAATTATTAAAATCCTATTACTTTCAAGGTGGATTGTAGGGGTGTAGATGCAATGACAATGAGAACTGTTCCGTTTTGGTAAATTCAGCTCATGTGTGTCGCGGTTGTGTAGCGAGATAATCACGAAAAGTGTGGCAAGCCAGCAGTCCTCCCAATTTTCAAGCAGAATGACGGAATATGCCTCAAAGAGAGCAATACACGCACATAAGAATCTCATCGTGGTATTTCATAAATATCTGGTGAGAGCATCACGCAACCCTAATCCCTAATTTGTAGCAACTAACCCAATCAACTTGCTCATCTTGACATGAGCTTCGTAATACAGAACCAAACTGGAAGCACTACAGGTTTCGAAACGTATTAGGCTGCTGCTGCTCATGCCACGCCCATAATTGAGCGTCAGGATTATTTTGAGAGGGGTTGTGTACACGTGAAAAAGTTTGAGTAAAGTAAGCCACGAAATAACGGCAATTCAAGACACGGAATTTCTTGGGTTGGTGTTAATTATGAACATTAAACATCCATCGTATGTCGGCTGATTGGACTGCCAAAGTGATATTTGTGAAAACGCTACTCTTATGATGGGGGAAACTGCTCTAATCTCGTTTTCGTCGAAGCTGCTCCTCCTTTATAAAAATAAATATATTTGGAGCTATCCACACAAACATTTTAATCAAAATGCTTGAAGATGCTTGATTATTAAACATTTTCACGTGAACTTGATAAAATCTAACTTCACGTTCTACGTAGAAACTGGTCGCGATTTCTATTCTACTGGTTCGGAATTTCGCAATTTATTACGCTGCTGCTATTTATGCCTCAACAGTCATCGAAAATCCACTACAATGATAATTGATCGGACTGCCAACACTCTTTGGGTTTGTCATTCAGAATAAATAATACACCTTTTTTGGGTCAGAAAATATTTTTTAATAACTGATTTTTTAAAAAATTATTCGTTCACCGATGTTTTTGGTCAGGGAAAATCTAGATCCAAAACAGCGATATCACAGTAAATACGAGTAGTCTACAATTCAGCGAAAGTTATCGTTTCTTCCTTCATTTCCCTCGTCACTCGAACCCCTCGTCACGTTGCCAATTGCCTATGGGCGCCTAGAATATATCAATTTTCGTCGTTATGTTGTAGTAAGGTCATGTTTCGTACGGTTTACTGGTATTTAAGCACAAGCTTAAACGCAGTAGGCGAAATGTATAAAAACGGATCGGGCACGAAATTATACTAAGAGAACAAATATAAACGACATATTACAGAGCGGAGGAGAACGAACGAACAAGCGGATATGCTTAACACATGTCAGGTGGCGGCTTATTGGAGGAGCAGCGGAATCCAGCAGAGTGACGCTCTAACAGAATTGAAAGGGATGAGTCTCGGAAGTGTTAGGCAAGTGAATAATAAACCGTTGGTAATAATTTGCAACGGTTTGTTTTTAGAAGGTTCGCATTGGTCGAGGTAACGAGCTAACGTGGATGTAGAATGACAGCTAATGAACGACTTGGGATTTTTACATCAATCCTCCTCCCTCAGTTTCATTCTTCCTTTCAGTTTATTAGAGTTTATCCGAATTTTTGAGCAGGTTAGACCGCGCATGTTACATAATTTCATTCCCTGCGGATCCCTTTGTCCTTGGACATTTCGAGGAAGTTAAATGTTGTCGGTTGAGGACCCTCCACAAAATTAGCAATGAACTTATGAATGATGCTTGTTAATTTAAATTTTGTTGTGTTAACCGTGAGGTTAGTGTAGTTAATACCTTATGTGACTTTTTTCCATCAGGACACGGCTGGCCAAGAACGATATAGAACAATCACAACGGCCTACTACAGAGGAGCCATGGGGTTCATCCTAATGTACGACATTACCAATGAGGAGTCGTTCAATTCGGTTCAAGATTGGTGAGTCAATAATTTACCCACGTTTAACTTGAATATTCAGAAATGTACACACAGCAAATGAAAATACGTGAATGAATATTTGCAGGGTAACGCAAATCAAAACGTACTCGTGGGACAACGCCCAAGTGATACTCGTCGGCAACAAGTGTGATATGGAAGACGAGCGAGTCATTTCGTTCGAACGAGGCAAACAGCTCGCCGAACAACTTGGAGTGGAATTTTTCGAGACATCAGCGAAGGAAAATATTCACGTCAAGGTATGTGTGCCTGCATGCACCAAAGGGTCTATTTTCCTGAGGCCGGATTAAGGTATTACTTGCCGTTGTGAGTACCAGCCCGGTGGTGCCGCTTCAGAGTAGTGAGGACCACTTGCGAGGGGGAATTCAAACCTTTCACTCAGTGTTCTATAAAACTTCACACCTGAGGATGCCTAGCATTTACCCGTACACGCTGGTGAAGTCAGGACACTAACTTTATTTATTAACTAAATGTATGGCTTTACGGCCCTGAGTGTGCTCCTATTCCCTAGTCCCACGTCTAAGAAGATGATCACATTCTGGTGTTGCGTGCACCGGGGAATAGAAAATGTCTTTGAAAATATCTGGAGCAAAGCATCACACAATTCTCCACCATTCCTCTGCATTCGATAACTATATATAACTATAGATTAAACGATTAAATGTAGCGTAGTTAGCAAGCTCGATCAGGAAATATATTCGTTAACAAAATAAAATTCCGCTCAATCGCAACAGAAAGTACTTAATCAAAACAAACCAAAAACAAATTATTCGGGGGTGTGCTCGAACCCACGACTGGAATGCGGTGTGTCGACTCGGGGATTGTGCACCTGACAAATAAATCATACTGCTTCGGAACTCGTCGTTTTCACGAGCCAACCGCGATTTTCGACTTGGGTAATAAAATATAGTTTATCCCGCCTAATCTGCCTTCGTGGCGGATGCGTGCGCGGAAACACTTAAACATACGGCTGACTCAATCATAATTCGCGACCAGGCAAATAAACAAATATTAGTAAGACGGTCGGAAATTGTAGGACGCGGAAGACTAGAGCAAGACAGGTCCTGAGCCACTGCTGCAAGAATGCATAGCAAAAGTTCTAAAAATCGACCACAGTAAACACTTGAAATGTCTCCTTGAATGGAGAGTCCTAAAATGTCCATACACGATTTTTTCAACCTTCAACACAAACCGCGTTTTGAAATTATTCGTCGCAAAGTTATGTTTTCATTCATGATTTCACATGGTACTACATGTATTTACCGGTTGCAGGCTGTGTTCGAGCGGCTCGTCGACATAATATGCGACAAAATGTCTGAATCTCTCGACAGCGACCCAAACCTCTTGGCAGGAGCGAAAGGGACACGTCTCACCGAGCAACCTCAGGGGCAGAACAACCCTAACTGCAACTGCTAATCCTCCCAAATCGGGCACCGTTATATTTTTACTTTCCAGCAAAAGTTTGCTAATCTCATTCGCATTACTTTATTACGGAAAAGCAAGGCTACCAACTTAACACAAAAAAAAATAATTAAAAACTAAGTAATTCTTCGTCGAGTCTCCCTATTTTCGGGGAGTCTCTCTATTTTGCAAGTAATAGCTCTACAAACTTTGACGCAGGGATTTCAGTATTACTTCGAAGAAATGAGCTTTCTCCTTTCCTTAGGCTCGTGTTCATGTCTCTTTTGCTGTCACTTCCATTTATCATCAAGGTCTCTCGAGTTGTACTTTGTTTTCAATCATCCAGAATAGAGATTTACTATTGATTTGTCGAATTCAAAATGAGTTTTGTTGTTTAGATCGACAATAATAGAGAAAATCAAAATTTGATACGTCTGCCCTTTAGAACCATCTCTAAGTAGCAAATACACTAGACATCGAGTGTCTGCACCAAACATCGTCTGTAGTGCAACGAAAACACACTTAAACTCAAGGAAGTAGACAATTGACGACTATGGTAAATTAAGAGGGAATACGAACAGCAGACTGGGTATGACAATTTGGGTATGAGGCGCGAAACAATTGTAGAACCCAAAATAGCGTGCCGTCTTAACAATTGAGAATAAATTGACAGAAACGCCACCAATTAAGGTCTGAAATCAAAAAGCCTCCAAAACTTTAACCAAATTCCTACCGCTTTACGTTGCCTCTATGAAATCTTTGTTCCTAAATCCTTCAACAGGACACACTTTTGGAAGACAACTAAGATGTCAATAGTAATGGTCGAGTTGCTGGGTGGACTCTTCCCATGTTACAATCTTACACGCATGATGTCACTACTCGTTTTAGGGTTCAATGCCTTAACAAATCGAGGAGAAAGTATTATGAAGAGAATTAGCGTAATTCTAAATTAAATCGTGACAGTAAATAACAGTGAAGTAAAGCTCATGCATTGCAAACATCAATGAGAGTTCAACAACAGCAACAACAACAAGATTGAATCCATCATGTTAACTAAAAATAAATGAGGGCTTTATTCTGACAACAACCCCAATTCCACCTCGTGCTACTAACCTTTAGGTATGCGTTTGCAACACACAAACCTACACACCACGTTGTCCGCGGACAAAACTTGACTCCCTCTCCGCCTCACACCCTCCAGTTTCTGACTAAGGAAAGAAGCGATTGCGCGAAGCTTAACAATTAGGAGTTTGGTAATTGTAATGAGACTAGAAATTTCGATGATAGACGTACATATCAAATATTTCGTTTTATTCGTTTCAAAATCAGCAGCGAAACTGATGCGACGCAAAATCTGTTAGACAATAAATTGTGTAATCTTCAGACTCGTACCTCATTATTTGGAAAACATGATGATTTGTGTGATTTATTTATGTGAATTCAATGTGTACAAAAGGGAATGGCTGATAAAATATGTGTAAAAGGTTCGAATCTTCGCTAATTTTCTTTTCAATTATTACGATCATTACATTATTTTATTAATTCAGATGTCTTAAGGTTGTCGTTAAAACAAACATAAATCCACAGTTGACCTTATTTAGGTCTCAACTATATTGGAAATATGAGCAATGTGGGCTGAGACTACCTATAGACTGAGATGGATCCATAAACAACAATTAGCGCACTCAAGTGTTGAATAATGTCGGCTCCGTCATCAAGACACTAAGCACCCATGTTAGCAATTTTATTGACAGTGGTAGTAAGGGTTTATCGAGAACCGAAGGACTGTCTTCATTATCGAATTGGCGTAAGACGCCCTCAACACTATCGTACTCATTTGAGGAGAAGCTTCTACTGAAGCACTCCAAGTGAGTGAGCGTATGTCATTGGTCAGGTACCAGTTGACTTGGCCGTTGAGTGCATGGTGGACAAGTGGAGAGTGAAATGGGAGCTTCCTCCACTTTGCGCTGAAATCCTTGCAGAACCCTCTACTGAATGAAAATTTGCTGGGATAGATGAATGGGCATTAGATAAATGTCAAGCCAGGTGAGAATTTTTGCAAAAGGGGTCTAACACGTATGAATTTTTCCCCATTCATGAACATTTTAGGATAAAATGTGTTGAGCCAGCCCACTGGACACGTCAGTTACTTACTGGACATGGCGACTTCAGCGAACAGTTCCACTTCTTTTCTCTCAAAGACTCTTCATCCTGGACGTGTTGTGCCTCCAGTACAGATGAAACAAGTGCTGCTCCACTATAGTTCCTACGACAATGAGCAACGGTTGTTGAAAGAGCAGTAAAACCTACCAGCATTGCCTATTACTATGCAAGTTAATGACTGGGCTCTTGCATGATAGTGAAACCACAACAGCCATGATAGTCTTCTGATATAAATCTCTCAGGAACAATCATATTGGTAAGGATGAGTAAAACAATAGCGACACGCAAAATCAAGTAAACAGCAAAAAGTGAAATGCGTGCGAAGTGCAATGAACATGTTACCTTCCCCAGACTACACATGTTCAATTAAAAATAGCACTCACCTTTGCTTTTAGGCATTTGACATTTTAGGAGGATGACGTTTTGATGGCTTCCTTTTTGAAATAATATTATTCCATTCCATAATATTTGGCAACGTCAACTTATTTTGCTGCCAACCCATGTACTCAAATAGGTATCTGTCGAATGGAATAGGCCCTTGCCACCACTTGCTCAAGATGACATTCCCCGCATTCATGACAAATATTTGCCAGGGATCAAACCGACATTCATACACCACCGTAGAACATGACGTCTTGCACCAGCCCAAATCTGCGTATGCGAGAATTCATCGCTGGTCAAAAAGTCGCAAAAAACTCGAAGAGGGCAGTGAGGAAAGCACTAAGCGGAGGAGGTGGTAACATCGCACAGAAAACACTTCTATGACCACCTTGGCGGCAATTTAAGAACTGACCATTGCGAGTATTAAACGAAGCGACGAATGGTTCCGCATTCATAGCTAGGATTCCTGAAGATTGAGACAAGCTCTCTCTGGTTGACCTAATCTTCTTGATCAGATGTTAATAACTCACACTGCTGAAACTTTTAAAACCATCAACAACCCCAACTTAATTTCATTGAAGATTCGAACCTATGTCTGCTGCTCAGCTCCCTTGTAAATGGTTCGTAACACCCAAAGGATTTGCTCCACCCAGACTGAGTCTGACTTCATAACACGACTATTCAGTCTAACAAATAGTAATTTTAAAAAAACGAAATATTTTTGACAAAGATTTGTTTGACAAAACGAATCAAAGTTTAATTTTTTGTAAAAGTTCAAAATGAGTTAGAAACAGAGTGGAAAGAATATTTTATGGATGATTATAAATACTGTTTTATGGATGAGATTATAAAATGCTGTTTGAGCCACCGCAAATGTATAACGGTCGTTATATTGTAATGTACGTAGGACGTATCAATTTTAGATGGCACATTTTAGTCAGTAAGTGACACCAAAGGTGAGGAACCACGAATTTAATGATTAGAAACGTGAACGTGTACTTGGAGTTGTAACCTTGGTTTTTTTTGTTTTTGTAAATCGGTTTTAAAAATGACAGCAAAAACAACATAATTGTTTGCCCTTTCGTGTGTACAGCATTTTTTATTCAACTGGATGACTGAGGGCCAAATTTCGATTCAATTTTAGTTTCGTTTTGTTGCATATCTGAATGATGCAGACATTTTTGTTCGAATGCAATGCTGCCACATTTTGACGGGTCGTTAATTTTTGCTGTCGTCAATCACACCGCCTTTTGGTGTTGAATATAACGACGAGAGGCGTTACACAGAAAAATATGCGTCGATCGTAACATATCTGAAGCGGAACTTGAAAAAAATAAAAAGGAACAGGCATTTCGATCGACAATATTGAGTGTGAAAATGGAACGATGTTATCGCCTGACAAGGCAATGTAATTAATGTACATGTACATAATTAATACTTATAATTAGAAGGGATCGCTTATTTCATGCTGCAGTGATTGTTTATTAAGCGTATTGTTCGTCATTTGAATAACACTTTTTTTAAATATTGTGTCAACTTCGTGACTCACGTGAGGATTGGAGTTATCGGATCATTGGGTTCTATTCTCAGATCTAGCAAACTTTGCTGTTCCCATCCATGTAATAGAGAATATGAGACAGCAGATACCACCAATACGGGAGGGGCAATCAAGTGCTGAGTGCTGACAGGATTCCTGAAAGTAGAGGTATCCGCTACAATAATGTGTTTGCCATCGGCCGCCTGGATTATCTCCTAGTACGTCTTCATTATCCAGCGCTCGTATTCAATCAGCATGTCTGCTTTTAACTGACTCCTAGCAGCCCTGCCAGGCCGAACGCCAAGCTTTCCCGTGTTACCCGCTTAGTAGATCATAATTGTTTCGACTATCAACGTTTTCATTCGCAATATAAAAATTGATGGTAAAGCATTGTAGTAGCACGACTCCAGCCTCCATGATGTCAAAAGGGTTAGTAAGAAATAACGTTAACAATTAGCACAATTAGTTAACAGTCAAGATAACAGTAGCGGTAAGAGGAAAAGACAACGTTTCGCAGTTCAAGCGATGGTTGGCTTTGTAAGTGAAATACAATGATCGCTAAAGTAGAGAATGGGTTTCCTTCATATATAGCAATAATAAGGCCGCCAGGCTCGTTCAGTCCCATAGCCAGATCTCGAATAGGGAAATGGAATGGCTGAATAACGCAACCCCCCCCCCCTACTTTGTGTTCCAACTTCAACTTTCGTCTTTAACTTTTGCCGTTCAATGGGAAGTATAACCATTGACGTGAAATTGAGTGACTGTAAGTGAATGTAAACAAAAAATGTGCTCAAAATGCAGCAGAAAATTAATTTAAACAAGAAATTCAAGAGGTATAATATGAAATTAAAGAAAATGACGAATATTTAAAAATATTACTCACTTGATTACTTTAAGTTTGGAGTGAGAATGTTGAAGGGGACACGGCGTATGAGTTGTTTTGTCTTTCAGGATATACATACGTCTGACTTCAAACCTGCTAATATACACCACTACACTCCATGAGACTTTTATGTTAAATGGATAAATCAACGCAATAGTAGTACCTATCCACAGTCCATCAAATAGCAACGAAAGGTAACGACATGTGGTACTAAAATCAGAGATGCAGATAATGAACAGAAGTTGTTACGTGTAGACGTACTCATGTTGAGAAATGAAGGGGTTACAACACGTTATTGACATAGCGAGGAATGAACAGCTTGATTCCATAGTTCAGTAGTTGCAGTGTTAAATAAGCTGTAGCCCTAACCACTAAGCAGAGATAACAGTTGTACCCAGTTGCTTCGAATTATCAGCGCCTATGTGTGACGCTGAGGCACTGACACTGCGTTTCAATCCATGCAATGAGCACTCGTAATTGCAGTTTACACAGATCTCGGCAGTGATTTGCACATCCAGTCAGTGGCAGAGTAACTTTAAAAGCAATCATCTGCCAGCAGGCCAACAGTTGTAACTACCTGCAACTCCTTTGAATTATCTAAGCCATATCTAACGTGGCGTCATGGCACTGACACTATATTTCAAGCCAAAAGGTTCGAACTGGTAACAGCTCTATTTTAAGCTTTACGAGTATTGCGTCGAGAATGTGATTCAAACGACGAACTGAACGCACTGTGCTTTGTAATTATTTGATTACCTAGTTTTTCAGAAGCAATCAGCCATTGAGAGGGGAAAAAGAATTTCCGTCTCAAGCACAACCAAAAGGGAACCAAACTAAATTAAAATACTCACCATTTGTCCTCTCCCCACCTCTAAAAATAACTTGCAAAGTTATTTATTCATCGTAATAATACATTTCGTTATCGCGTTTGCAAGACGTAGCCTTCGACAGTAGATTTTGAGCGTCGGTGAGCGTTCCCATGTCATTAAGAAGAGATGCGAGGCCGATTCTTCTGTTTGAATCCAGTTATCAGAAGCGAAAATGAGGGGTGAAAATCGTCAAATAATCTCTCAATCAGTTCGCTCGCATTACTACGAATATTCTTGAAGTTGTTACTACACAAAGTAACGCTCAAAATGTAAAACTAAACTTCGTCACTTTTTTTTCTGTATCTTCTTTAATTTATTGGTCGCATTCAACTATTTTCATTTGCGCCAAAAAAATGTGTAACTTAACAAAAAAAAGCTTGTGTATCTAAATGTGTAAAGGTCTGTAAAAACTATTTAAAAAATGTATATGCAAATGTTTATCAAAAAAAAATATATATATATAGATCGTTACGTGTTCAAGGCGAGAAAATTTTGTTGGTAAATATTTAGGAATCCGAGGCCGTTTTCCTTGTTTTTCCGTGTATTTACTGGAGGGAATTGAAAGAAACTATCGAACTCTCAAAATATCGCAAATGATAAAAAAAAAAATTGTGTGTTTTAGATGTTAGATGCCACTAGGAGAGAAAATGCGAATTGTAAACAGAAGACGTAAATTTCTAGTTGTCAGCAAAAGAGAACTGCATTACTCGTCTTTTGTTGTATGAAAAAAATCCAATCAATGTATCTTCAATGTTTTGATTATTTACCTGGGTTAAATGCATTGAAGCGAGAAGAAGAAAAAACTTGAAATTTTCAAAACACGATTGCGTTTTCTTACTCGTGTTCCAAACCACCGCTTTTACCTCAAATACAAGATAAGTTTTTTTCATTTTTAAATTTTGAAATGAGTATTCAGTGATGGAAGGCGCTATAAACTGTCCTTCACTACGTTTACGTTGGCGGGTTGAACCTTGAGGTTTAAGACACTTCTGCTGATTACCAAACTTTCCTTCCTACTTCGTTGGGGTAAGGAAAGTAAACGTTTCAACTTGATACCTATGAGGACTGCAACCTGGAATTCAATCAGACACTTTTTCATATTTATTTCAAAGGCCCTCTGTATACAAGCCTGAGGGCAAACATATGCTCTTTCCTGGGATACGCTGAACTGGTGATTACACTGAACAAGTAAGTAGACATAGGTCTGTATCAAAACGTCAAAACTATTTTGAAATTAAGGAATTTATGTTTATTTAGTCAATGATGCCTGAATAACATCAATGTTTAAACCCACCTCAAAAAAGCTTGCATAGAAATGAATTGGAATCCCTTTAGATTTGAAAAAAAGGCGGAAACTGAACTATTGAGGCTGCTCCAATGCGATTGTCGAAGCTTATTAGACACTTTTATTTTTTATTGATTGACTACTTTATGGAATGGGATCAGGCTATCTTCATAGATTTAAGTAGTTTTGTACTATTCTGACTCATTGCTGGTTCAGTACTGAGCCACGAACCAGGGCTTGGGTACTGCACTCACACCCAGTGACTTATTTAACAAGTCGTGAAAATTCATTGGGCTTCACCTTTATTTCAACAAAGGTTCAATCCTAAGATTCAGTTGCATTTGATTTCTTCAGGGGATTGACTGTAACTCTTCTAACCCTTATCCACAATTACTGTGCAGCATTTCAGTCTTAGTTCCACCATTTTCAACTATAAATAAGTATCTTGCTTTCTAATCCTAAAATTAGTTAATAGGCGACAAAGAGTTATTTTGTAAAATGAGTGTTGTTGATATTTACGCGTCAAGCGACTTGACGCAGATACTTGATACTAATATACACTTATCAGCTTCATATACTCACACTATGGCTACATTGTAAATAAACAAAAACAGAGGTTATTATTGTACTTCTAACTTGAACTAAACGAAACCATACATACCTCGAAATCGCTTTTCAAATCTTAGGAAGAAAACTGCGGAAGCCGCTACAACTTCAAGTGAGATAGAGAAATCATAGCGAAGTAACATGAACAAAAACATGCGCTATGAAAACATTTTTTTTCTCGCATTTCTTGTTCCTTTAGTACAGGAGCCAATACAGAACTCTCAGTGACTAGGCTGCAATAGTTCTCAATCACGTTCAGTTACAGTTTGTAATGTGTGAACGCTCGATCGAGTGGCAATGTTTAAGGTGTCAACCCAATGAATTAGAAATAATTCAAACAAATCGAATAACTCGCAACTGATGAATAATCACCCAAAAGACGAATAAATAGGAAACTGAAATGAGAAAACGAATTAGTCTTTCGAAATGTGTTACGATATAAAGAATGAAGTCATTCTACGCCTTCTCTCGTATTACGAGCAATAAATATCTGGTGCGTTGCAACACACAACATTCCTTAGCTCTACGTAAATTCACTTTATACATGGCTAATTCTATTCAATCAATTTATTTACCACTCAGTTACTTTGAACTTGGTCAAACAACGCTTTACGGCAGCAGAAAGCGGTAGCGCTTACAGTTCCGGAATTTATTGTGCTGCTCGTATTCATTGCAGGACCATTATTGAGCAATTGGTACACAGAGAATTAATGGGGCTGTAAACAAGAATTTTTTGAAGAAGGATAGTAATTACTTTTGCAGAGTTATTGGAAAATAACTGTTAGAACTGGTAGTAAGCGAAACGGCAGTAGTTGAAATTCAGGAATTTCTGGAGTGAGCCCCATGTATCTCATGAGCGTTTTTAAACACTCACCCTTTAGGTATTGGATTGGACTACAATACCAATTTTGTTTAACATTCTACAAGAATTCCAGCGGAGTTTATAAGGAAAAAACTGCGCGAAAAATACGCTTTTGGTCGAAAATTTTGATAATTTATTGTGCTGCTCTCGTAAT
Source organism: Pachypeltis micranthus (assembly GCA_020466155.1). NCBI lineage: Eukaryota > Metazoa > Arthropoda > Insecta > Hemiptera > Miridae > Pachypeltis > Pachypeltis micranthus. The sequence goes on along the minus strand of CM035770.1, from coordinate 46,560,581 downwards.
TTTCCCACGAATGAGAATTTTATAGTATCATTGGATTTTGTCCATACCCTAGACATCAAGTTTCAGCTGATTTGGTACGGTTGTTTTCTCTAAAAACTGCGCTAAAATCGATTTCGTCGAAAGTTTTGGTAATTTATTGTGGTGCTCTCGTCATTTTCCCACTAATGGGAATTTTATGGTATAATTGCCTTATTGAGAGCTATCAATATGAATAATTTAATCAAAATCGTTAGAGCCGTTTTTGAGAAAAAAAATATTTGGTGTTTTGATCACTATGATAACTATAGTTAACTTTCGGTGGATATTGTTTAAACCCTTATTTTGGCGTCCCATGGTGACCTGCGGGCGAGATATGAAGTTTGAGCTGATTTGGTACGATGGTTTTCTCTAAAAATCGTTCACAGACACACAGACCATTTCCCAAATAGTGTTTTTCGGACTCAGGGGGGTCTGAAACGTAAAGATCTGAAGAGAACTCAAAATTTTTTTTCCATCCGATTACATAACTGTCCTTTCTACTTCGTAGAGCAAGGAAAGCAAAAAAGATCAATGGCATTATTTTGTAAAAACAATGAGATCAATGAAAGCGAACTCACCGGGAATGCGAGAGTGGAAAAGACGAAGGTTGGTGCGCGCTTGCAAAATTGTTCGGTCAGAGTGGGCGGAACAGGTACCGCCCAACAGCTCCAATGGAACGGCGTCGTTCACGAATCGAGAGCCGTTACAAGTTGTGACAGTAATTGCACATCCTGAAACCTCCCGCTTGCGACTAAGTTGACATCCTTTGTGTTTTCGAATCAAACGAAGATCTATCGATTTTTATTAACTCTTTCTTGTTTTCATAATGACTTTCTAATTTGGCAGGTACATACGTAAATAACCATCATGAATTTTCCTTGGTCAGATCTCGCTTTACCATCTGAATACCCATATCCATATTTAAGTACATGTCATCAGTTCATATCAACAACACCAAGTCATTTTATTTCAAGCGCAACTTAATCGCTATGGTTAGCTACTACTCTACACCTTCTACTACTACAATTTCAATGGAATATTTTGAGTTTATTCAATCCTCTTAGGTTACTGTAGTTTACTCTACGGAAGGCTATTACAAAAGAGAGTGTGTCTATTTCATCTTTACGCCAGTAACTTTTTAATCGTTTGAGCTAGGAATTTTGGATAATTTTCTCATTGTCATTGATCCTTATGACTGTAGCTCTCATATGTCATTCTGTGCGTGGAACGGCTCTCTCCATAGTCTGTTTCTCTCACTCCCCTTCCCATCGTGATCGTTCTTTCGCCGAATCATAATAATTATTTATACGTCCCCACTTTGTTTCTTTTACTATTAGAATGCTGTCTTATGATGCTATGGTAGGATAATTTCCTAAGCTGCTCAACAAAAATTATGAGAGTGCATAAGTTGGTGGACATTTAAAATTATGTTAGCGTCACAAGAGTATCGTTGGCAAAACGAATCTCGAAAAAGTAGACAAATAAGTTTGAGCACTCCTCTCTATTATCGGATTTTAGTTTTTTGGGCATAGAAAAACATAATACATGCACTTAATAAATACCATACATTCAAAGACGCACTGAAAGTGTTAAAGAACGAGCGGTGCGTAGCAACACACAACTTTCTGCCACACCCGTACTGTACGTTCTAACACCATTTCCATTTAGATATGCGGGTGCTACATCTTCATTCAACGCATTTCCACAGAAACATTTATGGAGTACAATATAGAGTAGGGACTAGTTAGTTGAGAGTACTCCGTAAGTTTGATCGAAATCGTTAGAGCCGTTTTTGAGAAAATTGGAATACTGATAGATTAGTATTCGACAAATCTCCTTTTCTGAGTTAACTTGGAAAACTTAGAAACAATTATTGAGAACGAAATGTGGGCATGAGTGGCTAAATGACACTGTAAGATTGATCACATCTGGTGAAGCAGTTACCCTGGAATTTACGGAAATGTTCACAAAAACGTTATGTAGGTATTAACTATTCGAAAACATCTTGAAAGTTTGGTGATAATCGTTGAAGCTTTTGCCAATAGGCGTAAAAAAACCTAACTTTCCTCATAGGCCTATATCCCCGTCCACGTATCTTCATGGAGATATGTATATAGAAGAAAAGTTAGGTATTGATTAATAGAAGGTAATTTGAAAGTTGAATCAAAATCGTTAAGAGCCGTTTTCGAGAAAAATACGAACCCTTGTTTTTGGTACATCTTCGCCCGCGCTCAGTAGGTTTTTTTACTCAGTAGGCCTCAAAACGTAAAGATCTTAAGAAAACCCACTCTTTTTTTACACGATTACTATACTTTCCTCTCCCTTTGGGTAGCATAAAATAAAAAACACGTGAAGAAAATTAAAATGAAGTCGGATATCAAATGAAAGATCGGAATGAGTCCTCTATCAACTATTGTTATATTTATTGCTCCTAATTTTTACTTTCCTCAAGTTTACGTAGAAAACTCTCGTTATTGGCGTAAAAACTTTTCCATGATTCCATAGCCTAATAAGTACCATTCGAGAAAACTGGTATTTGTGATTAGCGGTGACCAAACCCGCTCAAACGCGCGACACAATGAAAAAGTCGAAGTTAGGGGTCTTTTTCTTTAACAATGATCGTAAGATGATTACGTCTGGAATTCTAACTATCGCCGGTTCAATGGCTAATTTTGTTCACTGATTACTCCATCCTTGAAAAATCATGCTCACGGTCTCATAAATTAGCTGTGCTGACTACTCAATAAAGCTCATGGCTCAAGTGGAAGTTACCCAATAAGTTCGGGAACGTCAACCAGTCCCCGCCGTACCAGATTCTCGCTAGAGAACGTATAGTCAAGTTCTAACAGTGAACTAAGTTTAAAACAGATTGGACGACTCCCTAGACCGGTAAAATCACCGAATGTATGCGGGACTGAAGTTGTCTGATGCGCTGCACCAGGTATTCGAACAAGTACATATTTTTCATTTTTCAAAAATCACGAAGAAACCCGACATTATAATCCAGAGGAATGTACGTTGCGCTTATGTAGATGTGATGACTAACAGTCCTGTGTTTCAACTTGTATCCTCCTCTTGAGGCATCACACTGCACTACTGTAGTTTCAGTCAAAATATGGTCTTTGGCTATACCTCAACTAACTCGTGGACATCGACGTAAACAGCTCATGCAAGCTTTAGAGTAAGTAATTGAAACAACCTGCCCCCTCACCCTCCCACCAACAAGGGAAGAGTCACACTAAATCGAGGACGATTCCTGGAAAACATTTTATTATCAAATATCGACAAGCTGCCGGTAAGACACCAACGACGACAAAAATAAACCAACGAATTCTCGCTCGCCTGACTTTTCAAATAAATAAACGCGCTAAATAACTGCACAAATCCCAATGGTACATTCAGAAAAAATACAAATACATCAAGCGCAACTACCACTCGACTGAACTTTTTGGCCCACTTTCAAACAATGATTGAACTTCACGTTCGATAATTCGCACACTATTATTGCGCGAGGTTGGCTCAGCTGAAAAATTATAAATAAAAAATAAAAAAAGAAAAAATAACAAAAAAGTTTAATAATTTTACATTGTGTCGTCACACGAACACAAAACAAAGTGTACAGGTATTACAGTTGACTAACTTAGAGTGAATTTGTGAACGTTTCATTTTGGTAATACAGTAATAGTAAGAGGGGGAGAAACTACTAAAAAAGTATATTTTGTACACACAGTTGAACGATGAAAAAAACCTTAGAAACAGATGGGAGGGATGGGAAAGAAGAAATTTACAATTTGAATGTTGAACATACGCGTGGGAGTAGAAGAAAGTAAAGAAGGAGAGAAAGTTAACCCTTAAGGATTCTTTTTTTTTTTCAGTCTTTGTTCCGACAAATTACCTTTCTCTCGCTCAAAGGTTTTCCTCGAAGCCTTGATCCTCGAGTCTCAAAAAACTTCGGACGTTTTTCTCATTATTTTTTTTCGACACAGAAGTGAAGAAATGAAAAAAAGCGGTTTTTGTTTCATTCACGAAAAATCCGTCTTCTTTTTTAAATTTTATTTTTTTGCTTCGAATGAGAGAAACGTCGATAGCTCAAAGGTGAAAGAAAAAACCCAAAAAAAGAAAACAAATAAAAAATGAAATCAAAAAGATGGCCTCGTGAAGATGTGTTTACAGCTCGTCGTGGTCCTGAAACAAAATAAAAAAAGAACAATTAGTCGACAATACTTGGAGTCAGCGAGCGTAATAGTATAAGGGGGTGAAACTACTAAAAAGCTTACATAATGAATATAGGTTTGATAAAACGCAACGAAAATTTGGTTTGATAAAATCCACGGGTCGTTTTGGTTAATAGTCAGAATAATCAACGAGAGTCCAAGAACCGAGGGCCATGAAATTGGTAACTACTTTTTCTAGAAGTTCCCTCAGCGTTTATTGAAAACGCAGCAAATTATTACACAGTGGTTCCACTTCACAGCTTTAAGTAGTCTCACACCTCTGAGAACCCTCCCGTTCGATTCGGCACCAAAAAATACCGGTAAAATGACGGTTACAACATGTATCGCGATAGAAGACTTGGTTGGTGTCAGTGAAAATTCGTTCAAATTTTGACCTGAGTTGATGATCAAAGCTTTTACCGCACAATGGGATGTTGACAAGTAATGTAGAACGTTGAGTCTGCTACTTGTCGCTTTTGACCCAACGGCAGGCAGCAGAGCACGTTCAAATTCGTCAGGAACGTTGCTGATCTGAAGTGATTCAACGTTAGATCAAGGCTGAATGAAGTACTTTTTAAAGTCCCTCCTTTCATTTGACCAATATGGACGTCCGTGTTGACAGTTTATGGAACATGTCGCAATCAGTTTGTAGAACCAACTAGGACAGCATCAGAATTGCACATATCAACAAAAACTCTTGGAATGACGCAATTGACGCCTTCAACCTTTTCAATTCTCCCGATACAACACTTCAGGAGACACAATGAGAGTTGTAACTCATGAGGAACATATCAAAATTACATCAGAGAAGGGTTTGATCTTCCTTCACACTTCCGCTGGCATAGTAATTCTCGTTGTATTTTGGAATTAAGAATCATGAGTTACTGAACAGCGTCTACCACTAAATATGGACCCCATCTAAGTGTGTAAATGTAATCAAAGTTAACAATTTATTTGTTGTAAGAAATGCACGCAAGAGCTTACTTCTGGTTCAGCTTTCTTTGTTTCTTCTTCCTCCTCTTCGTCTTCATCCTCATCGTCATCCTCAGCAGCCTCTTTCTTCGTTTCCTCTTCATGCTTTTTCGTTTCCTCTGCTTCTTGCGCTTCCTTCATCTTCTTTTCTCCAGCCTACAAAACAAATATCCAATAAACACGCGTATTTCAACACATTAATAGCTGTTCAATCGACATTGCTGCTGGTGTCAACTCCACACCTTGGTGAAACTGCTCAGTCATTATCAATTAAGATCACGTGAATACCCATCAATGCAATGAGGCCTGAGCGTAGATTATATTTGCTTTGAAAATCAACAAATACTAGAAATGGTTAAAATGAGAGAAAAGTCTCTCTGCATGGCAACTTTGATGGGAGTTGAGAAGCTTCACACACATTTCTCTACACAACATACTCTCTTCACGTACCTGCATATCTTTGAAAATTTCAGCCGCTGCTTTAGCTTCAGCCAAATTGTCAGTGATGAGAACGTTGCTGAAAATGGTGCCTGACTTGACTTGCCACAGATCAAATCCAATGGCGCAGAGTTCCTTCCTCACGTACAGTTCGGGGTCAGGAGTGTATTCGGGGTTGTCGATTTCAGGATGGATCCAGGGGCCCTGAACAAGAAAAGAGTTCCATAGTAAAATTGCATAAGGCGAAAATAAAGACTATTAACTATATAAGCCAAGCAAACGTGGCTAATCACAGTTTTAGTACATAAATCGTCATGGAAAGCAGAATTCTGGGTTAGCAAACTACACAGTTTACACATGTAACCATTGGAGATTCCCCTCAATTAAAAAAAAAAGATAATTTTTACAGTTCAAATCTCACTAATGTTTACTAGTAGAAAAATTATTAGCATATGCAGGATAAGGTGGCCATTAATAAAATCATGATAACTACACTTAGTTTAGGATACATTTCGCTTGTACTCATATTTTGATTTGGCTGAACATCTATTTGGTTCAACCGTATTCTCATAATCGCATTCACAGACCATCTTCTCAAACGGAATATCTCACAACACTCAGTAGAGCAAAAGAAGGTAAATATTTAGCCACACAATACACGTTTCAATTCATTTATAAATCACTCTCCGGGTTCATGTTTGGTACTATTCGTTTATATCAAGTATCTGTACACATGCATGTCGCATCTCTACTTGTAACTTGAGAGTTTTATGGCCATTCAACAATTTTTGAATAGGATTAGAAGTTGCAGCAGATGTTTTCAATTGAACCCCCCGGATTCTATGACAGATACATACCTTGTAGTTGGGGTTGTCAATCTGCTTAGGTTTCCATTCGCCTTTGTACTCAGGGTTGTCAATCAACGGAGGCTCCCATTCGCCGTCCATTTCAGTGTCCCAATCAGCGGGTTTCGTGGCTTCAGGGTCGGGGATGGTGGCAGGTTTGTCCCAATCTTCGGGTTTGCTGTCATCTGGGTCGTCAATTGTGGGGGTGTCTTCCCAGTCTTCGGGCTTCTTTGCGTTGGGGTCTTTGATTTTTCTCGGTGGCAAAAATTCGAAATCATCTTCCAAACTTCCTCCGTCAGCCTTTTCGTTGTCAATGAGAACCTGGAAGAATATGTTTTTTTCCTTCATGAAATAGCTCGTACTTACTAGCAAAAAATTGGAAGTGTAATGCCACACAATTTTGAGTTCTAAAATTGCCTATTTCAATTCAAAGAAACGTTGGCTGGATGGAAGTTATTAGAGAAAAAATAAATCGTCTTGTTATAACTATAAACTGTGCGCCTTTCGGTCATCAGTTTCAACTTCTATATGCTCCTGTCACATCCTGCCCACATTGACAAGGCTGTATTATATTTAACCACCGGGACAAGAGAACTTTTAATTTTCATTCATTTAGTTTAGTTTTCTATGCCACTAAATGGTTTTGGTGACACCCCCCCCCCCACCACAATTTCAAACAATAACTTTCACATTTGATGTACACATTCAAAGTTCCAGAATTTACTGGGCAGCTGCTATTTATGCAATATCGTTCATTCAAAAACCTACACATACATATTTGAGGGGAGTGTCAACATCATTTCTTTTCGAGTAGTTTGTGTGAAGAGTACTGAAATTATAGGAGAGTAACTGCGGAAAAAGTTAATTAACGAAACAACGTTACTTCGATTTTCAGTATTTCTGAGCATAATCCAAATTACCTTGTGACCATTATTAAATACCCCTCGTATATACGCTCTATTGAACTACCACTGTCATTTTTGTTTGAGAACGCCAGTGTTTTGTGAGCGAATTGCCCTAAATTTGATTAGATGGAAAGTTTCATGAAACTATGATGGACGTAAGAATGACGTTACTTTCTTGAGATATCTCATAAAATAATTTTTGGCAAATATTACACGGAATATTTTGATGTGTAAAGTAAAGTGCTTTACGTTGTGTATCATTAACGTTAATTGAAATTGTTAGAGCTGTTTCGGGCATTGATCCCCCTAGTAAGAATCAGCACGCTAAATGAATTTATTTGTCAATTTTACCTCATAAGTGTTGTCAGGTTTGACAACGAGGGTGTAGAAATGAGTGTGGACGTCGTCTTTACACCTGATGTCCTTAGTAGTCAACACGTTTTTCCCCTTGTAAGAGAAAATAACGTGCACTTTCTTAGTTCCAGGGCCGCAGATATCGGGACCTGGAAACACAATTTGGACAATAATAATAATAACGAAGGAAGCATTCAAAACGCATTGCAGGTATGAAATCTAATTTCGTATTACCGAACATGATTTCATAAGGAGATTCGCCGTGGAGGTCTTTCTGGTCGATGCCGCAATCGAAAACTTTGACGTAGCCACCGCCACAGTCGATGTTCTGTTCGTGTTTGACGGCAAATTGGATGACCAACTCTTTGTCTTTATTCGTGAACGGAGCGAATTTACGACTGATGGCGTAGAACCTGGCATCTTGAGACGTCTGCAAACCTGAGGAGTGATAAGAAAGAAAATAAGAGATCGTATGATAAATTGTAGGGTTTATGCGCTGATTGCTTCAATACTTGACACGCCAGAGGGGAGCGTACTGTACTGTAAACAGTGATAACGTACTGTGCAGTGTTATCACAAACCCGACCTTCGTTGTTCGTGTTGCTCAAAATATCTCCCTATTGGCTTCAGCCGAGACCAGTTTGTGATACAAATAACTATCACCAACCGTTATTAGTACCATTGTAGTCTTGGAATACCCACACGATTTTTTAAAATGTCCGTGTTGTATAAGATGCATTATTTATGAGGAAAAAACGAAGTCTACGTTTGAGTGCCATTTTGTAAAGGGTTTTTGCAAAGAAAAATATCAAATAATCTTTGAACGAATCAAACGTCTTTTCCCTTTTTGGAGCACCGTACGTTTGTCTCATTTGAGAGGTGATCAAAATTTCAATTCTTTCAGGGGTTATTATACAGCAAATACAGACCCTGTCCTGTCTGCAATGGGCATTCGTAGAGTAAACTAACACCAAACTACAAAAACCTGAAAATGATTGAATAATCTTTTAATGTTAAATTAAAATAATTTTATTTAGTGTTGTAGTAGCAAAAATCCTTTACAAAATGGCAGTACCTCAATCTACTCTCTGAAGCACCCGAATTAACTAAGCATAACTGAATATGATTACAATGATACCTATGGTGCTTTTTTTAGCATGCCGCTTCTACATAATACTATATTCAACTAAGAGACAATAAAGTGTTGCAGTTATTCAGGTCTCTCACAGAGCCTTTGTACAATCACTTACTCGCCGATCTTGATCTTATTAATGCAATACGAAAATAACTGTAAGTAGGCTGAGCTCTTGACTAAATATACGTACTTATGGAGAAATGAATCAAAATGCAAGGTAAGAAAGCGACAAAACACGTTGAAGTTATTCAATCATCTCTTCGTAATGGCACGCGGAAAGTTTCATATATCACGTAAGATGAATCGCGTTTACTTCAGGTTTGCGATTGTTTATGAAATAAAATTATTAATCCACCCTCGCTAGTAAAATCTGAACGTGTTATTAAATAATTGTAGTAAGTGTTGCAAAACTTTCAACGACGTCGCCGGAAGCGAAGAACTCATTTCGTGAGGTTCGCAATCTTTTTGAAAACAGTTTTTGCAGTGGCTCTTCGATAATTGTTGGAGCGAACTTGATTAGAGAATAATTGTTGGAACGAGCTTGACAAATGTGGCCCTAAAAGGTCTCAATTTTTATCGCCTGTTCGACAAAAAAAGGGTCACGATAGTCAGGACGAATGGTTCGGGTTCAAGGACCTCATTGCTGAGGGGGCACCACTTTCCCCCGTGTTTCCTGTGGCGAGGTGTGACGAGTTCCCCTGCTGCCACGTAATCCAATTGATAACTGCCTTCATGAGCTCTTGTCGTCCTAGTTTCTTGAGTTTTCCCCATTTTCGGCGAGTGAGTGATTATTTCAATACGAAGTTGGCTGCAGGACACCAAAAATCCTGGCCAATGAGCTTCGTCTCCTTGATTCGACGGTAGTAAATATTTACAATAAATTATTGCTGTCTGCGCTGGGAATGACACCTTCAGAGTCTGACTCGAGTCACCTCCAAACGCAGTATTGAGCAGCTCTTCACAACTCCAGTTTCAACTGCTATGGACTCGCTCAAGTTCAGATTCGTACAACACAAAATAATTTCAACCCCAATTGATCGTTTTAAAAAAATTATGGAACTTTTTCAAGACTACTTCCGTATTTCTTCCCCAGATGATAATCTTTCGAAACCTATTCCCTTCCTAGCAGATACGGTTTTGGAACTGATTTCCCCCAAACGTTTCCAAGTAAAACAATAGTAGTAGTAGTAGTAGTAATAGTACAATACTTCGAGACCTATCCCCCTTCTCCTGTCCAAATGAGAAACGTTGTAGATACCCCTCCACTTGACAGATATCGTTCAAGGCCTAGCTCTATTCTATCATCTCATCAAAATATACGATGGCTTCCCGACTCTTTCCTTGAGGAGAATATTTCGAGATTGCCCTCCCTAGTGGATAATCTTTTGGTGCTGATTTCACCTAACTTTTTTTCGAAGACTCCCCCCCTCCCTTTTCCCAGGTAATTAATCAATTGGACACCCTACTCCCACACCACCTATTCGGAACATTTACCCGCTTTAACCTTCTAGTGGATGCTTTTTTCAAGTATATTCTTCTTAAACAATAATCATTCATTTGTACTTTCAGACTCGTCTCCTCCCCTGTATAGATAACGCACGAGTGGAGGCCCACCTAAAACGGGTTAGCCAGAAACGACTTGATGCTGCAAGACCCTGGAAGTCTTTGAAAAAAAAGAGAAATTTGAGGATTGAGGAACTAATTGGCACAGTTGCATCAGCAGTAAAATATTTGTGAAAGAGGGTGCTGATGCTGATGTGGAGTCAGAAGGAATTTCTGGGGACCCTGGCACGCTCAGTTTCTGACGTGTAGCTGAGTGCAAGGTTTCAAAGTCCGAGGTGCACGGTATTCACCTGCCGGAAACTACGACGACTTGGCGCCCAGGAACAGCTAGGAACGGGAAATGAAGCAGCCTTTTTACATTCTGCTTCATGGACTAGCACACTCACGTCATATTTATTTCAACCAAGGGCTTCCTTTCACATTACTTACAACATCAGGTTACATTCATGAAACGGAAAAACAGACGGTCACAAGTTTATGGGACCTCGAAAAGAGGGATTTTGGTATAGTTGAAGAGGAGCTGTAAGCTGACATTTAGTGGTGCTTCGGTTAGGCAATCGCAAGGGCAACCGCGCCAACCACATAACTAATATTGAGCACAAATTTGTTCGGAACCCGTCCTCGTGCCTCGTGTTAACCACACGTAATTACGTACCAGCCCGAAACTATAAGTGACAGAAGAGGGGATAGTCACGACGAACAATCGGACTTCGTGTGTTCGAACCCAGCCCAGCGTAAACTTTTTTTTTTTCAATCAACTTGTGCAGAGATAACTCAGGAGTCACCTTAAATTCTAAACAGCCGATTTGATCTGATCGTTAGTCCCTTCATCAAAACGTTTTCACGAAATCGCTCAAATTCAAGGTTTGTCGGAATGACACTCTGGTAGATGGCTGTCACATTTTGCTATGTACTGGAAGTAGTTAATAACATTTTTTGGTTTTTTGTTACTTTAGTGAAATCAAAATGATATTGAGAGTTGGCTGTTGGAGTGGGCTTGGTGGGGATAATTGTGCGATTACTTCCCAAGTTTGTGGGGAAGTGAGAAACGACTTACTTCTCCCGTCTTTGCCACCGCTTTCAAGTCTCAACACGAGCAGCTAATCGCCCCGGCAACCTGCTGTCTCGAAATAACATAAATAAACGATGGTGAACTCCAACTCACCTTTGTCGGCTTCAGCGTCGTTGTAAATTTTGCCGGACGTCAAAACGAATTTACCGAATTCTTTGCCGGGGTGCTCGGAGTAGACCCATTTCGACTCCCAGTCCGCTGTAACATAAAAGAAATAATAGAAACGAGTAAAACGATTTCGATTCGAGAGATGAGGCTCGTCAGCGACTTACCGCTGTTGAGTTTGTCTTCGAAGAGAATCTCCGCTGTCGCGACGGCGACGAGGGCCAAAAGGCCGGCGAACAGGGCTCGCATTTCTTTTGACGAATTTGTTCGAAAGAAAAATGTCAAACGACGGAAAACCTGAAGAACGATTCCCAAAAATCGTCCTTAAATCGCGTACTAAAACGGGGAAAAGGAGGCGAGACCGCGACCGGGAGGAGAAAGATTTCGGCGAACGACTTTCCGACAGAGTCGAGACGAAGGAGAAACGCGCTATGGGGAATCGGGGGACCCGAAAATTGTTAAGTTGAAGTGGAGAAGCGAGCTCGGGACAACTGGAAGGTTTTGATTGGTCGGCGGGCGTCCGCCAATGGGCGCTCAACACGAGGCCGCCCTCCCTCGACGACGCGGCGGTTCGTGGAAGGGGCGAGAACCAACCTGTGGAATCGATCAGTGGGATCGATTACCGGAAGCTATCGATACCATTGTTATTCCTCTTCTTCTTTCCTGTTGTGGACTGTTATTATGACTGACCTTTAAAGCCCACACATGCTATTGATGAAATGATGATACTGTACGAGTAGATCGCCACAGTGTTTAAAAATATCTCGAAACATTGAACTTATGTCCAGAATGGACGTATTTTGGGGAATGTTTTTAGAGTTGCAAATGGGTTAGTCAGTGAGGAGACAGTAACGTGTATCACTGAAACCATTCAAGGTTCGATGTGTAGCACCAACATGTAAGATCTCACTACTACAAGGGGTCTGACTCCTCCCTCTCCTATGAAGGTTTCAGTGAAGCTTAAAAATCCGAATCAGCCTTGTGGTGGTATTCTTGGGCTTATCTACTGTATCTTTGCTATAAAAAAAGATATTACAACATAAACAAAGTGGAAAGTGGACTATTTGCCTAATTTTCTTCATGTAAGGCACAAAAGAGCTTTTTTTCTAATCGTATATCAAATAACACAACAGTAACCAGAAACTCTATTGTGTTGGAAAATAACAAGAACCTCACTACCATGATCAAATTTCATTTTTATCGGTTTTTACCTTATAAATCCCGCTTGAATGATATCTGCTTTCCCAAACAAATCAATGGTAGTCCAAGTAAACTACCGATATGATGACAGTTCACTAATGCTCATTTGCGATTTTGAGAAATTCCCGAATTTCACCCACTGACGTCGGCCTTATATCACTTCTCACAGTTTTTACTAAATCTTTGTCAAACGGTAAATATGATAGTTCCTCAAAAAAATCATGTAGATAGTCTCATCAATATCCTGTAAACCGATTTCTCAATTGTGGCCGGGTCATGAGTGGGAGCACCTCACTAAATTTCTGTAAACTTTACCGCATTCCTTGTAAAACGAGATGTCACGTTGCTCCAAGTTCAAATGACCTGAGTAAAAACTAGATTGGATTGGTAGTTAACGCCGTGAAATCCGTTTAATGCTCGTGGGGCTGAGGAAAGTTGTGTAACCCAGATGTTTTCGTTTTTTTGTATACCTCTAAAAGATGCTTTTGTCGAGCGTTCCTATTTGCAAAGGGTGCATCGTTGGGGTCGCACAAACCTCTGCATTCTTTGTAAATTTCCATGAATCCACTCAAACCTACGCTGTTTGTGGTGCTTCAATAAACTACCGCTCCACTCAGGGTCTATCGCAGTTGGATGTAGGTGGGGGCTTTATTGTAGCACCAACGAGACTCGTAGGATCCAACAACTCCCTTTTGAGGTCTGATATTGTAGCCTCGTATTGTTCCCTATTGAATGGCTGCCTATCAGCGATTCAATAGCAATAGGGTTACAGTAGAAAGGTTACAAAAAGGTTAGGTGTCATCAGACGTCAGGGAGTGCAGTTATGGCATTGTTTGAATGTTCGCATATGGGGTAGAATACCAACTACTCATTCGTTCTCCCGTGATTTAACCTAGACGAGGTCATTAAGACTAAACGAGCGGGTTAGCTACTATTTAGCGTTCATTGAAACGTTTGCCACCTTGACAGACGACAATGGCTGATTTTTCGCGTAGGTGAGTTATGAATCGGCACATGTGGTGAATATCATCGTGATTAATCCTTCACTGTAAAACGTTTTCAACGTACGAGTTATATTTTGAGCGAGAGGCTTTACTCGCGCCTCACGAAATAAGAAGCAGCCGTTGTCGAGCGTTCCTATCCGCCGTTCCCCTCAAATTTTACGGTTGAAGAAGTTAAACATATGAGAGGTCTACTCAGGCAAATCAACAGTTATAACCAACTTCCCAAAAAGTCAACATTCTTACTAATTTACCGAAATTTCCTTCAATTTACTCCTTTCCAAAAAGACTTCCTTAACAACTTTTAGCTCGTTTCCAACTACGAAACGAGTTTTAGTCAATTTCCCAATTATTTTTATGCGAGACGTGCCGAAGATGTTTATTACAAACCTAATAAACACCTCTCCTTTCCCCCCCCCCCCCGAGGGCGTGTGGGACAAGTCCCTTTGTCACTGCGGCCGCATATGGGCCTATTGTGACGGCCCTTTCTTAGTAGAAGGCGTCGTACATACCCGCCCCCCTTAGGAACCTGAGTATGTCCTCCACCGCAGATTCCGCCATGATTTGGGGTTCAGTGGTCCCCTGACCGAAGTATTCAAAGCGTTTTGCTGCCAAGGCAGGGCACTCACACAGGATATGCTCTGCTGTCTCATCCTCCTCGCCGCAGAGTCTGCATTCCACTGCCTCTGAGGTGCCCATCTTGTTGAGGTGATATCTGAGTGGCCAGTGCCCGGTGAGGAAGCTTATCAGTATTCTCAGACCTTGTCTAGAGAGTGTCAGCATCGCCTTCGCCCTTTGACAGGAAGGCGTGACAAGCCTTTTTGCCTGTCTTAGTCGTGGCTGGCGATGCCATCCCATCGAGCAACCAGACGGTTCAGGTGACTTTTCGTCATACCTACGTGTGGTTCAGGCCCGATGGGTAGGGATTCTGTACCCCTTTTTGCAAGGCGGTCAGCCTTTTTATTGTCCTCATGCCCCCTGTGAGCCGGCACCCAAATGAGGGAGAGCCTGTTACGGGCGCCGAGCTGCTTGAGCGCATGGAGGCATTCCCATGCCAGCTTAGACCTAAAACTATAGGCTGCGATGGCCTTTAAGGCGGCCTGGCTGTCTGAGAAAATGTAGATCCGCTTGCCCTTGAGTCCTTTGTTCAGGATCTCTTCTGCGATCTCTTGGGGTTTGCCCATTGTTCGCGGCTGCTTATTCAGTCAGCATGCTGTCCTTATTCACAGCTGGCCGCAGAAATGCCCCTGGGGACAATGCCGTGGCCGTTCCACTATCCACAACCCGTGGTCGCGCCTGGTAGCATGGGCATGCTCCTGGGAAGATAACCCAGAACCAGGTTCACCTCTCCTTCGTCTCCCTATCAAAGTTTCTTCGACTTTTACGCAAATTCTACTCGATGTCAAACCACATCCACTCCAGTTTTCACGGTGTTTTGGCGCATTGTTATCCAATATACCAACTATTTTTAGTTCATTTGCTAACTATTAATTCGCTGGAGTTGCGGAACGAAACATACCCGTTGTTGGTATTGATGGGTTTGAAAAGCCAATAGTTTGTTTATTGTTCCCATCTTGTTTAATTTTAAGACGGCTAAATAGAGAAAATAACGTGTTCCGTGGGGTTCTTGGCTTAAAATTCGTCGTGGAAGCTTCGCGCCGTATCGATCATTTTGGAGCCGAGAAACAGGTCCATTTTGGACAGAATTTCGTCGAGAGATAATTTTCCGTCTCCGTCAGCGTCGCCGAGTGTCACTAACGTCATGGCCTCCTCGCGAGCGTGTCGAGGGTTCTGAGGGTCAATGTATCTCTGTAAAGCGCCGAATTCAATTAATTGAGGCAATAGCGGTGCGTGGTTCAAATACTTATTACTGAAACATTCAATTTAGGTGCTGCGGAGACAGCGGTGATCCAAATCAAACAAACTTGTACGCACAAACAACTATCGTAGAATGGAATGGGTTCTCATATTGCTTCTATCGAGCGATTTACGAGGGCAGATGATTCTGGAGTGCACCACCCAATAAACATGCTAATAATAATGATAATGCCAGAATCCGTTCTTCGGGAATTATAATCGAACTCTCCCCACCTTTAATATGAGCTCCATCATAGCCAGGAACGCTGGATATTGATACTCACGTCAAATTTCACCACATAATTATCTGGCGCGACGCAACACACAATTATCCTAAATATCACGTGCACTCAGCGATTTCCGCCTCTGTAGCTACCACCTCCAATGTGTTTATCACTGACTTTACGAGGGCCAACCAAATCGATTCAATACTCTGCAGCTAGAATATGGTAGTGCCTAACGTGCCGCAATTTATTGCTACGCTCCGACTTATGTCTCCATCTATATTGAGCCACGAGCGTATCGGTTGTTTAAGAGACTGCCAACGTTATTTTTACGTTCCTTAGCCCTGCGGAGTAGGGAGGACAGTTATATAATGTTCGCGGGATAAGTAGGAGCAACTCAATGCATTTCGGAACCGTGAACCATCGGTTACTGTGTAACAGGTTGAGCTACGTTCTATCAAGTTCATATTAACTTATAGAAAAACAGATTCGATTAATTGCTAGAGTGCTAAAAGAGGCTGAATGCACGTGGGGCTGTAATGCGTCGCACCAGATATTTTTGGGGGTGTTCAGGCGTTTTTTTGGAGTTATACTATAGAAAACTCTAAGAAAGTAATTAGCCGATGAAACGACAATAGTTTGAATTCCAAAGTTTATCAGGTTGTTCCTAATCATCTTAGGGCCGTTGGTTAACATCGTATGGCTAGCAAATAGCTATACCAGCATGGTTTTCGTAAGAACACGATATTTATATGAGCTGGATTTATAAGGATTAACTTTCTTTTCTATTTATATATATAAACTATGTACAGTATTTATTATAAATATGAATCCCTGAGTGATGCCGATTCACGAGTGAGGGATATACGAGTATGTGGATATATTATATATGGAATTTTATATATAAACCCTACCCAAACTTGGGGTTTTTGAGAAATTTTCCTGTGGTACGCAGAGAATCCTGACCGATTCCCTGTAATGTTTTACTCATAGGGCTCAACTGGGTCAATACGCTACAAAAATATGCAAGACGTGTTTACCAAAAGTTCTCTTCGATCGGCCAACTGGTTTTGGTCTTTATCGATCGCCGTCCTGAACTCCATTCTCCGCTGATCTTCGCCCTGAGACACCAAAGACTCTCCTCCTTTCACTTGAAGGACAGCGAACTCTTCTTCGGTCAACATGTCGTCGCCGTCACGATCTGTAGAAACAAAAATTGTTCACATCTAGTGAAAGAGTACAACGGAAAAGAATAAATTCAGTGTGAACTAGAAAATATGTTCGTAATATATTTACATATATCTACAGCTCTAGCAACTAATCCTTTTTAACTCAGTTTGTGCGAGCCTGTTAGACGTCAATTTAAAATTCTATAGCGAGAACATCGTAGTGGAATCAGTTATTGTGTTCAATAACTTGGTGCGAAGCGCACATTACAGTATCGTTCAACGGTGCGGTCTTCGTTCTACGCAAATGCCAAATCGCGGCTTGAGGAAGGGCAGTATAGATTTCTGCGGTATTTCTCTTGAAGGCCATTCTCGCATAATCTAGTCAATATCTCTTCGATCCTCACTATGTCAACCAGCGGTGAGGCGTTCATTTAATTGGGCCAAAAGACTACTATAATTCTATTTTTCTGTCAATTTAAAATAACTTGATTTCTATATGGCGAGTCTCATCTCAATTACAAGCTCTTCGTCTTTTGGCTGCGACGAGACACGTCACACCAGGTAGCAGAGCGAAACAATTTATTTATTTAACTTTCATTTTAAATTACTTTTTTTTTAGGTTACATCGTTGAACTATGAGGTAATAAAAAAGTCTGAAATAGAGTTAGTTGATAGAGCACGTGCGGGCATCACATAACTTTCCTCAACTTCACTTCACTGATTTCATAGTTTATTTGAACTACAGGCTTAAGGTTATAGAATTTATATAGTTGCTTCCGTTAATGAATCAACGGGACGCTCAAATGAAATGCCTTTCCCTACGTGCTATTTATTATACCTGACAAAAATAAATAAAAAGTTACGCTCGATATAAATGCAGCCGGAGACTCAAAATTGCTGTTGGAATATAAACCAAAAAACATGATTACACCAACATTTGATAGATTACTCGTGTTAACTAATCGGATGGTAAAAGACACATAACGTTAACGAACAAAATGTTAATCCCTGTTAATCGACGACTAATCCAAGTTCTACGTCATCAGTGGCGTTCCACCACACGTATTTTCACTTGCATCTCGAATTGTCGACTTCGACGTACGCGAACGTCAACGGAATATTCTGACCATTGCACACATGGAAGGAGCGATGATCGTAGACCGAATGCCCGGGGGCTGCTTTGAAGTCCCTGAATGCGATGTCGGCGTAAAAGGTCCAAGACGAGTGATTGAGAACGCGCAGTAAAAATAAAATAAAACTAAAAAGTTGCGTTCATTAAGATGCTGATGACGTAAGTTGAAACAGCAGAAGTAGTTCCCTCTATGGCACTCTTTGGAGGATGACCTTGAGATCCCCCTCCCCACCCCCCAGCTGACATGACGTCAACACCCACCCCTCACCCAACCAGCTGACATGACATCAGACACCTCACCCCCAACCCCACGGCCAACCATATGATATGATATCAAGCCCCCCACCCCTGGACCGCATCTTCATGTGACGTCATGCCCCCACCAACTGTATAACTTCTGAGAAGATCTAGGTCCCCCCCCCTCCATCATTGACTGCAGCTGATATGGACCCCCCCCCCCTCAGGCTACATGTGACGTCATGCCCCCACAATTGGCGCAACTTCTGAGTGGATCTACGTCATCCCCCAACCAATTATTGTGCTAACGCCTAAGTACGGTTGACGTCATGTCAGCTGGTTGGGTGTGGGGAGGAGGTGACGTCACGTCAGCTGGGGTTGGGGAGGGCGGGATCTCAAGGTCATCCTCCCAGAAGGGCCATAGAGTCCTACTGGCAGAGGACGCGAGTTATGTGCAGGAACAATAAATAGTAAGCCTTATTCCAGCTTCTACTCACTCATTCGCCTTGTGGGGTAACGATTTATACAGGTCATTGTTTTTTTCGCAGGTCAACTGTCCCTAGCCAGCACTAGTGAAACGTTGTTTTCAAGTTTCTAGCCCCGAGCGATTAGGTGAAACCGGCTATAATCCGAAGGGATAAACGGCAGTGAGGTGAGAACAGACCAAGACGTAAGACTAAAGTTCTTATTTTTATTTCCTTTTATTTAACGTAGAGACTATGTGCATGAAATTATATTGCAAATGCATGAGTACTTCGTCCTGGGTAAGGTGAGAGAAGGCTACATGGCCTTATGTCCCCCAGGTGTGTAAACAAAGCCATTCATTCAACTTATGTTCGGTGTAAGCCAGAGGGCAGCTCTTTACAAAGCAAAACTTAATTTACACAGTTTAAAACACTACGAATGTGACTTGAGACTGAGGTGAAAGAGGACTGAGCCACAGCGCCTCAGGAGCCACATAGTCAGCGTTATAATGTAACATTCATGCATTCTCTCTCTCTCTCTCTCTCTCTCTCTCTCTCTCTCTCTCTCTCTCTCTCTCTCTCTCTGCTCTCTCGCTCTCACACTAGCTGGTCGAATGAGAAAGTAGAGAGAATAGAAAAAGGCTTCCGGACGTCTGGATGTACAGAAAATGTTTTGTATATGACGCTAGCACCGGCAAACGCCGAACGAAATTATAAATTATTTTAAAAAACTTCCCCCAGGTCCCTGGATGCTACTAGATGTGTGTTTTTCGGATTTTCGATATGTGGCCTAGTTCAAAATTGGCCCCCTATTATAACCTTTGACCGTTTGCCCTGAAGTCAAGGATGGTCCAAAACATGAATATGAAACATATTTAGAATCAAGACAAGAATCTCTAGATGGATACTGGATGCTACTGGACGCAAGCTACTTACGTCTCGCAGTAAAAATTCGAAAACATGGAACATGGTAGCTTCTCTGGGTCAACACAACTGAAGGAATATGTAAATGAGGGGTATCAGAAGGTATTGCACAATCTCGCTCCAATAGATTGACTCAAAGTATAATCAGTTATATTCACGTCAAGAGGAAGGAGGCCCCTGGCAACCAGGGATGGTTGAAGTGGCAGGGAGGAAGGAAGGTTAATATGGTAGGAGGGAAGTGATGGGAGGGAGGGGGGCGGAGGGCATGAGTGGAAGGGGGGTTACATAACTCGGTGACATCGTTTCCTTCCCTCTTAGTGTGACGCTTTTTGGCAGTAAGGTGAAGGTTAAACTATGTTCCACGCTAAAAAGTACCAATCTCGTGATTTAGGCGGGTCCCCAGGTAGCTGCATTTGGATTACCATGGCGCAGCTATAGCAGTGTTACAGGAAGCCGCCAATTACTTCCGTATTTATTTATACGGACAACAGCCACGGACCAGAAACTTCCCAGCAATTAGAGTTCCATACTACGATACGCTGGCACCCTTGTGCCTGTTGAGGAATTTCGGTTATCAATACAGCCAGGTAGTGATGGTAGTGTATAACTTCTGCGCCCGCCCTCAGCCGACGATTATTAAGCCTTAAAACCTCCATTGACCACAACACCTTCATGTACATCGACATGTGTGATTACTTACTTGAGAAACAAATGTTTTGGAATTGGCACGTTTAATTTGAATTATTGGACTAGCTGAGTGAATTGACTCCAAACTCTGTCTTTAAAAAACTCCAAGATATTGCAATATAGCGAAAGAGAGTGAGAAGGGGTACAGAGAAAGGTTTGACAACACAGACAAAGAAAAAGAGAGAAAAAACGAAATTGGTGCAGACTTAAGAGCAAAAGATACACGAAAGTTATTTTCATGATAATTTAAATTTCATGATTGAGTGTGCTATTGCGTTCCTTGTTTCTCCCAATTCATCGAATAGAATTTTTCTCAAATTCAATATTTCGATTATTCGGTGAATATTTTGCAGCAGATGGAAGTCACTAAGTTACGTTCTGTTAATAAATTATTTTTTTATAAATAGTTTTTTAGATTGTATGGGCATGTGTATATTTTTGTTTTTGTTCGTTGTTGAATTTTTATTGGGGGCGACGGGATTTTTTGCATTACATATATTAGCTAAACTTCAAATCGAAATTGCAAGAATATGAAGGGGGGGGGGGTGTGTGAAAACAATACCTCCCATGCCTATCCTCTTCTTTCTGGTTGCTAATTACTCCGTCAGAGATCTGGTTCTAGCAACAAATCCTGTGCGCTATGAGCAAATTTAAATGTGCCACCCTGGAGCCTTCAAATATTTACTATCTGTAAGCAAAATTGCTTCTTAGCATCTTCCAGGTGCGCAGAATTAGGTATTTTGTATTGCGTGCAGATTGTCAAGTCACCCAGCGGTGTTAAACAGGCTGCAGTCATTCAGTTTCAAAGCAGCACCACATCCCCATCCTTGGAGTTCGTATCTAATGAAATCGAATCGTTAATGTTGAGAACGCGCCATATTTTGCATTAAACACGAACAGTTAAGAAATAATAATAATCGGAATATTTTTAAAAACTTAGCAGGCGAATATATAAATTCCGATCTTACCTAATTTGTCTAGCAGATCATCCACGAGTGTGAGGAGGTTGTTGGCGGAAGATTCTGGGTGACGAAAAGCTAGAAATTCGTCCAAGGTTAAAAATTCTGGGTCGTTCCTAGCCGCTTCAAACCAGGAGGCCTTGTCTCGAGCTATCATCTCTGGAATGGCCGAAACAATTTTGTTCACCTTCTCGTGAGCATGAAAAAACAATAAACTTGTTCATTGAGGATTGTAATTTTGAGCAAGCCACCACATTCAATTTACTGAGTGAGTAAAAATATCTTAAGTGAGTCAGACACACTGAGAAGCCCTCCAAGCGTCAGTGCGAATGAATGCCAAACAACAATAACAGGGAAAAGACTTGGACACAGCAGTGTCCAAATTCACACCAGCCTGTTTCACACACACAGTGGTTAAGCTGCTGCGCCTGCAGTGATGTATCGGAGTTGGATGAATAGTAGCATCCTGCTTCTCTACGTTGGCGGCCTAGGCGCTGGATTTAAGCCACTGAGGCGATGTTAAACGAGCACGTCAATGTTTCCACAACTTTTCCACTAATAACAGGCGCTGCAATTCGCAGTGGAAGAGCGGAGGAGTGCCTTTGTAAGCTTAAATTGCGTATCTGTAGTACAAGCGGTGGTTGCTCCAGGGATAGTCGTGGGGACTCCTCCTAAGGTATGTTAATGTAGTGCTTTAATGGGAAGGTTAAATACCACATTCGAATTGAAAAAGCGCCGATGGGCCGCATATTTCTACAAATAAGAAATGATAATCAATTCCCACCTTTCAGTGACTTCTCCAACTCCGGATGTCGTTCATTGTGCTTCTTGGTGTACTCTTCGTTCATTCCATTCTTCGTCAAGAAGTAATTGTGGTACTCCTCCCAACTGACGACGCCTGGCACACCGTTTTTGACTAATTAACGTATCGTCTAACGTCCGAACATCCATCAAATTTTGAATGGTAGGATTGACTGGTATTACCGTTTTTGGGACTCCGGTCGATAGCCATGAACAGACCATAGTTCTCTTGAAGCGCCTCTTCGATGTGGGATCTAGTCCTGAAGTGGATATACGCTGCTAGCTCGTCCAGTTCGAGTAGAGTGTTCCCTGATTCATCTGCTCTGGAGAAATAAAACAGATCGTACGGTACTGGTTGAGGCAGAATAGTTGTAACTACAATTATTGCAGATCAAATCAGATCGGGCAAGAAACTCGAGCACAAGCTTCTCGATTGTAGACATTCTCTTCTCAACTCAAAGAGTAGCTACTTTTCAACGTTTTTAGTGTTGATAACGCTCCTTAGATCAGCTAAAATATCATGTGCTTCCCACCAATTAATTTATTAACCATCCCGTCGTTTTTTACATTTCTGCGTTTATAATTAACGTTTTTCGAATACCTAAAAATCACTAGCACTTCTATAGTTTTCAGTAACTTCTCACAGACTCGCCCAACAAATAGGGCTACTTAATCGATTTAGTACTAGACACTTTTACTTCCCAAAAATTAACAGTAATGTCTGGCTTGTCTCAAGGTTATAAATCACTTATAAACGTTACCAACCTTTTGAAAACAATCGTGAGCAAGTCGACGGGTGGCAGTGATTCGTTGAGCGCCGGATATTTGATGGACACTTTCGCTACTATCGTTTTGTCGCGGAATGCCGGCCTCTCGATTGACCTTCAAAAAGTACAAAAAAACAACCTCAACGTGAAATAACCAAAGAATCGTAATGACAACTAAATGAGGCTTTCACTAAATAGTGAGTACCGCCTGTAAGTACAAAAATGTGTGCTGTTTTGTTGTTGTGCGATTCCTCAAGGCTATTGTCCTCATTCGAACAGAGGCTGCGACATCGAGCAAAATGAATTTTTGGGCCACCGAAAAGTACTGCCCAGCTCTTGTCAATCAACTCCTTTTTGGTTTATTATTCATTCTGAATAATAACCCTATGTTTTCGGTCACGAAAAATTTTTTACAACCCCCCCTCAAAATTTGATACTTTACGTTTCAAGACATGGAGATTCCAAATTTGCAATGTCCGTCCGCCGTCCCCCGTCCCCCGTCCCCCGTCCCCCGTCCGCCGTCCGCCGTCCGGGCCGTTTTGTGCCTTTAACGTGGTCTAAAAATTTCGTTCTTTCGCCCAAAAATCCGATTTGGTATCTAGTTGTGCCCGCCATCTCGGCAATCCGATCGGACGAAGCCCGTGGTTGTAATGGGCAAAAAACGGTTAAAAAAATTAACGAAACGCAGTACAACGCGGGAGCTACAAGCGTTTCGTCGTTTGAATTCCTCCGCCCCGCCCGTCTCATTAAAAACCAACCGCTCTCGAGGCGAGCGAGTGCGGCCTCCCGCTCGCTTCCCTCCCAACGACCGGTCTCTCCCCATTCGCCTTACTCTTCCAATTTCCCCGACGTTTTCGTTTTAATACGATTCAATTTTTTTAGATTCTTTCGTTTCATTCTCATTATGTTTTTTCATAGATTTTTGGTTAAATTTTGATATTAGTATTTAGCGTGCATGTTTTCATATTAAAATTCAGTTTTTTCTAGATACTTTCGTGTTTTTTTTGTTTATTTTAATATTACGATTCAGTTCTTTTCGGCCTTTTTTTGGGTTTCATTATGATATTTTTCGATGCTGAATCGAACAGGATGGGTCTCGGAGCATTAATGCTAGGTCAAGCTGATTATCCGAATAATAAACCGTTGTGTAATAATTTGCAGCGTTTTTCAATAGTCCAAGCCGAGCCCAGAACACGATGATAAAAGTATTTCGAGAGCTCATGACACAGTGTCACGTATACAAGCTTCCTTAACACCCTATTGGATTTCCCAGTATCTTCCCTTCCTTTTTTTCTCTTCACTCAACTCAACATCTTGTCATTGCTCAGTCTACCCGCCCTAGGCTTCCCAAACACTATCTACGCACAAACCCATTAAGTTGACTTTAGTTAAGAAAATAGTTAAAACCCGAAGAATGTTATCACGAATTGCATTTGCAAGTGGTGTAGTCTCTTTATTTCCTACCATCATTAAAACTGTTTATTTAGTCAAAGGGAAGGCACGGAAAATGTTGAGTATAATCCTTTTAAACAAAAAAGTTAAAACTGCGCTAATAATTTGGGTGGTGTTGAAAAACGAGTAGAATTAGTTCTTTTGGGAAAATGACTTTCAGAACTTCTAACCAACTGCTTACCTATTAGAAAAAAGGTGGATGCTTTGTAACTTACATTATTTTAATGTAGTAAGTTATTTACGTAAATGTTTCATGCTCTTACGATGATATTGCAAGAAATTGATTAATACCATACTTTCTACAAATATGAATTCTAAAAATACTTATCTGGTTATGTTGGTTAGTACTAGGTATCATTTTAGTAATTATTACTTTCTGTTTTTTAGTTCTACAAAACCAAGTGTCACCTTCACAAACGACGTGGATACACTTACTGTTTTGCGCAGGCCCCAAAAATTGCAGTGAGGGCCTTGTTTCTGAGGAAGTGACGTGTGTCAACCTATTTAGTCTCCGTGTACAAAACTCTGCCGCCCCAACCACTGTCAGTCATCTGACCTTGTCGACCAACGCGTTGAACTGAACATCCACTAATTTGGTAACAGACGATTCTTGTTCCAAGGAATTCCATTTTTTTCCTTCGCATCACTTATATTTCATTATTTTCCCCGAGTTCATGCTACACCAGTCTTCATTCCGTGCTATTAGTCCATTTTCTGAGTCTACTTTCAACTTACCTGTGAGTGCGTTCTGTAATTTTCCCAATTCCCACTGTCCCACGTTTCTCTCATTCTCTCGTATATCTAGTGAATATCAACCTGGGTCGTGTAAACACACCCCTTTTAACTAAAACGAACCGTTGAGCAGGTTTTAACGAATATTATTTGCCACAAGACTTACGCGAGTTTCGTGAACGTTTGGAAGGATCTAGCGACGTGGACATAATTGAATAAGACTGCGTTACTTGCACGGAATCAGAAAACGCACCTGCGTAACAGACCGATGGGTATTTTAGTATCCAGCTTAGGACCCATTCAGGTAGACGATATAATTTTGATCTGTGCACAGTTGCCCAGTGGGTGGTGGATGGCCCAACCACCGGTTGTTTTCCAAGTTCGTTGCTTGCACAACCACGCACTTATACACTCTGGTATTTGCACACATACATGCCTCACACTGTGGTTACTAAGACGTACACTCTCGTGCACATTCAGTGTTGTTTGTGCTCTGCATTCATCATGCCTAATGGTATACGATTGTGTTTCGTGGAAATATTATTGGCATTGTTATTAATAGTTTCGGTTTTTTCCAGAGGCGTTGTTTTCAAAATCCAAACATCGCAAAATGCTTCAGGAGGATACTGTAGAGGCTGCGAAGTTTGAAGGCTGGATGGTAAGGATGAAGGAACGAGGTAGGATTTCACATTCGTTTGCATTGCAGTAAGGTTCGTACTTAAACGTGTACTTGAGCTGAATAGCGTCAACGAGAGAAACAAAAGTTGAGTTGACGCTTTTTCGTGTCTGTGTTGACCTTCTCAATCCAAACAATCAAGTGGCAGACTGACCTGAGAGCTGGTAAACGACTTGAGAGGCCGATGAGTCCGACGTACAAAACCACTGGAACCAAAATGACCAAATTTTGCGACATCCGCCCATCGGGGGGCGAATATTTCCGTTCGTCGATTGAACGGGGAAATTCCTACTGACCCCCAACAGGAATCGGTCTCTCGAGCGGCTGAAAGGCGCCGAATCGTCTAGAAGGGGTTTCGGGGACACGAGAAGAGCTGTGACAACGAGAGAAGGTGAACTGGGGAAAAAAAGAACGGATAGTTCTGCCGCTGTAAGGCCCTACGACTTAAAAACGAGTCTTCAGACTTTTCAAGACGCGTGAACGCGAAAAAATGGTCTGCGTGTGCCGGAGAGTATGATTGAAGGAGAACGACTAAACCAAATCAGCTCCAATTCACCCTGCTTACAAACCTGAAACTATAGTATAGTGATCACCTAATATTTTTTTCTCCAAAACGGTTGTGACCATTTTGAACAAATTTTTGGCATGGGTACTTCCAAATATCGCAACAGTGAAGTAACATAAAAGTCTCATTTGTCGAAAATTACGAGAGCAACTTAATAAATGATAAAAACGACGAAGAAAATAGATTGGGGCCCAAGTTTTTTTAGCATAAATCCCGCTTAAATGCTCCTAACATGCGCAGACCAATAAACTACCTCTACGGCGGGAGACATAAATTAACAATTAACAATTAGGAGCAACCAACGAAATTCGGTCATACGCTACCTTTAAAATTAAATACGAAATTTTGAAACCGTTAATGCGGTCTTTTAACGTCACGAAAAAAAAACTCACTTTTTTCCCCAGATGTGACGGCAAACGTTCCTTTTGACGAACCTCTCAAAGCGTTCACGAGATCCCCGCTCTCGTCGCCGTTCCGCGCCGAACGTTCCTCGCGTGTTCCAACCGCAATCGATTCCCCACCGCGAACGCCTGCGCGATAAACTCCGCCTCGTCACTTTCCCTTTCAACTTACAATTTCGAATTATTTTCGAACGATAAATTCATGAATTGGCGCGTTGGTTCATTTTTAAATACCCGCAGCGAATTAGTTAAGCCCTTCACCCGCTGTAAATTCGTTGAAAAGCTGCATGTACAAGTCTACAATAACGTTGATGGAAGACAAAATGTAGGCTCTTAGATGAAAGTATCCCTTAAATCTGATCGAAATTGTTAAGGGGTTTTACAGAACAATTAAACAAATCTAACTTTCCGATGTATTTTAGCTTCTATCTCCGTTCAACGGAGCGTCACAGAAACAGTTGTCTGGATCGAAATTTGGGTAGAAGCAGCAACAAGACACTCCATCAGGTTGATCATATTGAATGTGAACAATTTGAAAACGTTAAAGAAACGCGTTTATTTTGGCCCGCTTTGGGTTGTCATCTTCGTTCAATGGGCTGCTAGAAGTACATTTATAGAGTACAATGAATAGGTAATGACGAGCCGAGGAAGTTCTACGTAAATCGTTTCAACCATTTTCAAAAACAAAAGTTTACGTAATAGCTCTAAGCTCGAAAACATTTTACACAGATATTTAATTAAAATGAAATATATGTATTAGTTACTACAAGATACTTTGAAACTTTAATCAAAAACTCCGAAATTTTTCATTTTCAAGAAAATGAGAAAATCTTCATTTTTTCCCTCATTCGCCTTCCTGTCGATGAAAACTCCGCATAACTTTATTTCTGGCCTTCAAAAACGAATAAATATCACGTTCACACAGACCACACACAGAAATGAGGGTTTGTCGATTCAATAGTCTTCAAAATGCAAAACAAATGCATTTTGGTGGTATAAATGACGATGTTGGTAAAAAAACTTGGTTTGCGTTTCAAAAAGGAAACTTATGAGCCCGTTTTGCTTGAAAACAGCATGAGGTACGCCGAGGAGTGTCGTGTGAATTTTTTGTGCGGAAGAAGAAAAAGTTCCACGTAAAAAAATATTCGAAATACAGGAATAAACCTAATCATTTCTTTTGGGAATGGCGAAAAATATCTAACGCGATGGCTGCGTCGTTATCCGTTATCAGTACCGGGTTCGGCTCTAGCCTTGCCATTTTATGGTCATTTCAGACTTTGAACTCCACGTTACCTCCAGAGCATTTCGGGCACATTAAAAAATACGCCAAAAAATTCCTTGCCCCTCTCCCCCTAGTTGACGTTTTCCCTCGTGCCTCATACTGCACGAATTGTTTCGATTTCAAAGTAGGTGAGAAATGGGGGAGCGAAAACGGAATAGAAGTGGGGAAAGAAAAGCACGCCTCGTACTGTAGTACGAGGTTATTTGCCACGCCCACCAACCAATTACGTTATAGTACGACTTTTCGAAACCCCCTCCCCCCCCAACTGAAATTCCTGAGCGTTTGGATGACGCCCCTTTTTACTTTCCTTGGCTCTACGAAGTAGAAAGGAAAGTTATTGTGTATGTGTGTCTTTGTGTCTGTGAACGATTTTTAGAGAAAACCACCGTACCGAAACAGCTCAAACATCATATCTCGCCCACAGGTTACCATGGGACGCCAAAATAAGGGTTTGAACAAAATCCACCGAAAGTTAACTATAGTCATCATAGTGATCAAAACACCAAATTTTTTTTCTCAAAAACGGCTCTAACGATTTTAATTACATTTTTTATATAGATAGCTCTCAATATGGCAATTATACCATAAAATTCCCATTCATGGGAAAATGACGAGAGCAGCACAATAAATTACCAAAACTTTCGACGAAATTGGTTTTAGCGCGGTTTTTTTCAGCTGAAACATGATTTCTAGCCTACAGGTCACCATTGGACGCCAAAATAAGGGTACGGACAAAATCTACCGAAAGTTAACTATAGTGATCCCAGTGATCAAAACACCAAATTTTTTTTCTCGAAAACGGCTCTGAAGATTTTAATTACATTTTTTATATAGATAGCTCTCAATAAGTTAATGATACTATAAAATTCTCATTCGTGGGAAAATGACGAGAGCAGCACAATAAATTATCAAAATGTTCGACGAAAAGCTTTTTTAGCTCAGGTTTTTCCTTATAAACTCCGCTGGAATTTTTGTAGAATGTTAAAAAAAAATTGGTATTGTAGTCCAATCCAATACCTAAAGGGTGAGTATTTAAAAACGCTCATGAGATACATGGGGCTCACTCCAGAAATTCCTGAATTTCAACTACTGCCGTTTCGCTTACTTCCAGTTCTAAACGTTTTTACCCAATAACTCTGCAAAAGTAATTATTATCGTACTTCAAAAAATTTTTGTTTACAGCCTTCTTAACGATCTGTGTACCAATTGCTCAATAATGGTCCTGCAATCAGTACGAGCAGCACAATAAAATCTGGAACTGTAAGCGCTACCGCTTCCTGCAGCCGTGAAGCGTTGTTTGACAAAGTTCAAGTTAACTGAGTGATAAATGAATTGATTAAATAGAATTAGCCATGTACAAAGTGAATTGTTGTTGAGCTAAGGAAAGTTGTGTGTTGCAACGCACCAGATATTTAAAAAAAAGTTCCTTCCCTGGAATCGAATGAAGGCAGCACCTCGCGTACTTTAGTTGGACGCTCGATCCAGTAGGCTATGAATAATACGAATACGACAGCTTTATTGACATGAATTAGGTACAAAATTATTACTAAATAGTTTGAGTAAGGGATGGGTCATAGAAATCAGCATAGAGCTGCCTGCGTTCTAAGATTGCTTGTAAACGAGTGGGCTAGACGGTGGATGAATGACATTTCCAGCGCCTACGTCGTGGGCAGGGCCACATCCGTGCGTACGGGGCTGGCAGTTGCAAAGCGCAGGCATTTTTTTTGGGTCGTTTGTAGCTTCTGCAGGAGAGCGTACGCTGCGGTATACCACGGATGGTCCAATGACGGCTATAGATGACCAGCTTGAACTTAGTACTTGAAGCTCGTGCTTTCAGAAGATTGTAGTTTTTACCGAGTTTTTGTAAGGCTTTTTGGTTCACCGTTTTGATGTGTGTACAAAACGTGAGTAGTTTATCTAGGTAAACACCAAGGTATTTCACTGATGGGAGGAAGGGAATTTTTATACCTCTTATCGTGATTATTTTGGGGACCTTGCGCTTTGCCGGGAATAATATGGCCTCGGTTTTCGCTGCGTTAATTTTAATTTTCCTGTGCTCCATATAATCATGTGGGCAGCATGTTAGAGTCGATTTGTGGTCTAGTTAGGTGAAGTACTGGATTTGTGCAGAGTGAGATCATTTGCGAAGCCCGCAATGTGGACATGGGGTGGTAAATCATTGAACACATCTGGTATGTACAGGTTAAGGTGACCGAACAGAGAGAGCCCTCCGATACTCCAGCTGAGATTCCCCTTTTGGAGGAGCTTGTCCTGTTAACTTGGAGTTGAATGAGTCGGTCCTTGAGGTATGAGTGGATAATCTTACATATACCCAAGGAGATGTTGGATCTGCGCAAGCGGGTGATCAATCCTTCTGCCCAACTGAGTCGAATGGTTGCATGTTGATGCCTGAACCCCATTTGGGACGGTGGGATGATGTTTAGAGACGTGTCTGTGTGGGACAATAGCTAGCAGGGTCACTGGGTTTTTTGTTAGGTTAAGGGATGGGAATGATAGTGGCTAGTTTCCAGGAAGAGGGGAAATAAGAGAGTCTCAGGCAGAAGTTGAAGAAGTTAGCTAGGAGGACTACCGCTTTGCTTTGTATTTGAATAGAATCGGGCCCTAGTGCTTTGAAACTATTCAACCGCGATATGAATTTGGTTATTTCGTTGGACAACTTGGAACTCTAGCGTGAACAACGTATTGGGACTACTGACGGTCTAAAAGTAATCGAGATAAGTAAAAAAACCCTGCAAATTATTACAAAATGGTTTATTATTCTCATGAACAGCTTGACCTAGTATTACTGCTCCCCCATCTCGTTCAATTCAGCATCGAATACTAGTAAACCATACGAAACATGACCTGACTACAATGGAACTACGGAAATTAAAAATATTCCCCCGGCGCCAGGCGCCCATGAACGTCTGATCCGATGGAGTGGTGGGACGAGGGGCTTCCAGTAAACCCTCGCAAGGCAATTGGCAGGACGTTGCGAGTCCAAAGGGCGCTGCGAGTCGAGCGCGCCTTGAAAATGATACGAAACACGGCTTATTTGCGTTTCGTTAATTTTGTTAACCATTTTTTGCCCATAACAACCATGGGCTTCGTCCGATCGGATTGCCGAGCTGGCGGGCATAACTAGATACCAAATGGGATTTTGTGCGAAAGAACGAATTTTTTAGACCACGTTAAAGGCACAAAACACAGTGGACGGGGTGACAGGGGACGGCAGACGGCGGAGGGACAGCGGACAGTGGACGGACATTGCAGATTTGGAATCCCCATGTCTTGAAACGTAAAGTATCAAATTTTGAGGGGGGGTTGTAAAAAATTTTTCGTGACCGAAATCATAGGGTTATTATTCAGAATGAATATCGTCAAAATTATTCATGTATTTGTCATACATTAATTCGTTTATTCGAATATTATTCATGCGCAGTAACTTTATTATAAGTGTAACGAAATATATTCATAAACTCTCGATCAATGGTTTCCAAGTTGTTTACTTTCCTCGGCTCTACAAAGTAGAAAAGAAAGTTACGTAAAAGGCTGAAAAAGTTCTCTTCAGATCTTTACGTTTCAGACCCTGCTGAGTCCGAAAAAAACTATTTGGGAAAATGGTCTGTGTGTCTGTGAACTATTTTTACTGAAAACGACTGTACCAAATCAGCTCAAACTTGATGTCTAGTATCTGTACAGGCTCATTAACTCTGTGTACCAATCATTCAATAATGGTCCTGGAATGAGTTCGAGCAGCACAATAAATTCCGGGACAGTAAGCGCTACCGCTTTCTGCTGCAGTGAAGTGTTGTTTGAATAAGTTCAAATGAACTGAGTGATAAATGAATTGATTAAGTGGGAAAAGCCATGTATAAAGTGAATTGACGTTAAGCTAAGTTTTGATATTCAGTCCACTGATCCATATTGAACGTTACACTTTGCCCCTTTGACTCAATAATAGTATCCAATTGTACCTTTTTAATTAATACATTAGTGTCGTTGGCAATGTGCTCCAGCGATTCCCATCTTCCAACTGGCACCGTCATAGTGAATTCCAGAAGTTGCACAACCTTCACCTTTTTCGTCTCTGCCAATAGTGGTGCTAGAGTAGTCATGTCATCATCACGTTTACCTCCAAGTGCTCGTCGACTGTGTTTCCATGTTCCTCCCATTGATCCAAATATTGCACTAGATTTATCACCGCTGTCAATTATGGTTGAATCAAAGAAGGTTTCAGGCTTAACGTCAGCTTCTTGTTTCGGTTCTTTCTTAATCAATGCAGTCTCCACCTCGTCTTTGAGTTCTTGAAGTGGTTGCGTTAATGGCTTGTACCGATCAATCAGCGTTTTCTCGAACTGCGATTCGGAATTTTCCAACTTGCGATACTTGCTCCGGATACTGATTGTAATTGGTCAATTTTGAGAGTGTGATTGTGATTTCCCATCATGTCTCTCTTCTGGTCTATAACGACGAAACTCCAGTTATTCTTCCAAACGCGAGCGCACAGATTTTTAAACTATTCAAATGACATGTCAGTATTGACGTGATCGTTGTAAATGTGTCTCAAGTTCATTTCATCTGAGAAGATTAGCGTTATCACGCACTAGCTGTTTGGGTATTTTGCTGTACGTTTGACTGAGATAGAATGACTGTACCCTAGTTGATTAAATAAATACTCTCTCCCTCTCCCCCCCTCCCCTCATGTTGCAACTATACGAAAGCGTTTCTTTAGAAAACTAGGTGATTTGCTCAGTTCAATTGATCGTCCATGCAACACATTGGAACGACATGCATGTATGGTTAAGCCGCAAAGAGACGGAGGGCTGTAATCATTCTCATAGGCTATGCACTCGATTTTAGTTGGATTTGGGACACTCTTTAATCATGTCAAGAACTCCTGGAAAAGGGGATTGGCGATCAATAGATATGTGGCATCATCGGTACCTCAAAGAACTGCACCTACACAGGGCACTGATTTGCCAGTCCCATCAGCCGGTTGCCGCTTCATAGGAGAACGCAAGTGTCAGCTCCACGTTCAGGCTCGTTTTCTTTCGACGCTCATATTAGTTTACGACACCAATCCACTCTGTTCTCGTTTTACCACTTTCTTTCTGTCGTTAGCTATCAACTAGTCATAATAAACGCACTCATTAAGAAGATACCTAGTTTATGTAGTCCATTTTGAACCCCAAAGTAATTACGTAGAACCAGCCATTATATAATTGGTGACCCCGACGTGATTCGAGTGGATTACCAAAGACGCGCGCGTTAGCCTCTAAGTTGTATCCTGTGCTTTAATCCGGAGCAAACTCCTTGTTTTCTGTGATATGCCACTGACCCATACACCCACGAGAAGCCCGAGCAAGAGTCATGACCAGACATACCATCTAGCTCCGCTCATCATTCGCTCAATATGACGAATCCAAGCACTCTCGACCAGACTACGCTTTCTCACGCTCTCGCCTCGGACGACGCCGTTACCGCTATCAAACATCCACCGTTCCGGAAACATGACCCGAGCCTGTGGTTCATCCAAGTCGAATCCGTGTTCCAAACTACAACCACATAGTGAGCTCATTGGACGCCGAGACCACGATGGAAGTAGCAGATATCCTGAGATGTCCACTGAGTCAAACAAGTTCCTAATTAAAAGACCCGCAGACTCTGCAAATCACCAATTACACCAGGCTCTTGCTGAGGTCCTAGGTGACACAAAACCCAGTCAACTTCTTCGTCAACTGAGAACCCTAGCCGGTGATCGTGCATCAGAAGACGATATTCCCGTCAGATGGCTCCTGAAAATTCTGCGCAACTCATCACGCAACGATCAGGCTCAGCTAGCAGATGAGTTGATGGAGAACCAGTCGGGTCCATTCGTCATGGCCGCCCAGGCGCAGACTAAGCGGCTAACGCCACCCAATCACAGTTTAACGGGTGCAGTTCTTACGACTCGGGCGCAGGATAAGGCCGCTATTAAAAACTCCATGGTTGACCCCGCTGCGTCCACTAGACAGCTCACACGAATTTTGAGACGACGGCCTGTCCCAGAGTGTACGGCGCTCTCGAGATAGGAAAGGAAAGTCTCACCATCACCAGCCCGAGATTGCTTCTACCACCGCAAATACTGCAGCCAAGCCCTGCACCCTACCAACTAGAGAACAACGACTAGACATTCATGATCGTACGACGAATATGGGATTCCTCATCGACTCTGGATCCGTAATCTCGCTGGAGCCCAGAACCGCTTTTCACATTCATCTTAATCGCTGTGTGCTGCCAACGGGACAATCATTCACACGTACGGACAGAAAATGCTCTCGCTCGATCTCAACCTTCCACGAGGTTTTATTTGGTATTTTATTAGATACCAAGGAACAACTATTCCTCTTGTCATTAGTTTTTGGAATTGTTACAGAATACTTCTTATTAAAACTTATGGGGATTGAATACTAGTCACCTTCGTACTTATCGTGTAGTCTACGCGCTACGCTCTATCTTTCTCTCTCCCCCTTTCTCTGTATCTG
Source organism: Pachypeltis micranthus (assembly GCA_020466155.1). Classification (NCBI taxonomy): domain Eukaryota; kingdom Metazoa; phylum Arthropoda; class Insecta; order Hemiptera; family Miridae; genus Pachypeltis; species Pachypeltis micranthus. Next base: position 46,525,903 of record CM035770.1, on the reverse strand, counting down.
TATCCCAATCTTACGCTGTACAATATACCAAATAACTTCTTTAGACAACAAGGTTAGAGCAAAGACACTTGAAGTTATTTGCCCTGATCAATGTATCGTCCATCAGGAAGCAACACGTTGTGGGGCAACAGTACGCGAGTACGATTGAGTTGAAACCAGTCAGAGGGCAATCATTGCCAAAGGACGTGCATTTAGCGCCATTGCACACGTTATAAGCCCCTCCCTATTTTATCAAGTCAAGAGCTTCTCGATCACCTTTGATGATTGCCCCCGGGGGGGGGGGGGGGTCAGTCCCGACGATTTAGTCAAATAACTCGTCGAGATTGGCCGTCAGACGCGTCGTACGAAACTGGACGAGTTCCCCTCAGCGCAAAAGACGACCGTTTGTCGACCCCGGGACTTTTAATTTTTGCGGTACAAAGCGGAAATTTTCGACGTTTCAAAGCTCGGAAAAAAAGCGAAGGGAGTTGTGGAGGGAGGGAGTGAAGGGGGTGATGGGTGACGTGGTGGCTGAAGGTAGATGGCGAAGGGGTGGGGGGAGGTGAGTTTGACGGGCGGGCTAAATTGGCGGACAAAGGGTGCGAAGGGGGTGGCGGTGAGGCGGCGAAATGGGTGAAGCGGAGGAGAGGCGCTTTCCCAACGAGCCGCCTCCGCTTTCCGCCGCCTCCCGGCTGCCACTCGACGCTTCTTCCAAACCCCTCTCCTCACCCCTCACGACTCCAACCCTTTCCCTCCCTAGCCGGTTTATTGTTTGCCGAAGGAGGCAGCGGCGGTGGTTTGAGGAGCCGAAGTGATGGCGGGAGTGGTGGAGTGGGGGAGGAGGCAGAAGACTAGAAGTGGAAATGGTGCGGTTGGTGAGCGGGTCGTGAGTGGTGGAACGGGAGTAGTGGTGAGTGGTGTTGGTGAGTTGCGGAGGGTCGTATCGGACGCGGACGTGGAGGCGGGAATCGACATTCCGCCGGTGGTGGGTGGGGGGACGAGGTAGGAAGCGAGCGAGGTGGTGGTATTAAGGGTAAGGGTGGGGGGCGGTGGTAAACGAGACGGCGAGGTCGGAGCTAGAGAGAGACGACGAGGGAGTAAAGCCGGTTCGCGAAACGAGGAGGAGGGAATGGATGGTGTTGGCGAGGAGGAGGGGGTGGCGCGAAGTGGATGGTGCGGCACAGTGAGTGTGGTAGTGGCGGTGGTGGTTGTGATAGGGCGGAGGGTGGGGGGTCGAAAAGCGGAGTGGCGTCGGGTGAGTGGAGTGAACGCGGGAGAGGGGGTGGTAAAGTGGAAGAGGTTGGATGATAGCGGAGTGTCGGAGGCGGCGGGGGCTCGGATGGTAAAAAACCGGAGGCGCCGGGCATATAACGCCCGCGGGGAGGCAGAATGGTGGTAGAGGAGAGTGAGGCGACGTAGAGGGGTTCCCGTCCCACGAGGGAAGGCGGCGGCAATGGATGGTTGGGGGAGGCGGCGGCTCACTAATGACGGGGGAGGCGGGAGGCAGGAGGCGGCGGTAGGACTTGAGTTGTGGCGGTAGGGCGGAGTTGGCGGGAGGGGAGGGGGAGGTCACCCGCGGCTCTCGCTCTCCTCCCGACCGACACAGCAATACCCGAGTGTAGACTCGGTCCGCTCAACTCCCGTCGAAGATCGAGCCCCTCTGTCGCTCCCAACGAGGAACTAGCAGACTCAGAGCGGCTCAACTTGGGGTGCAACGCATCACTCCACTCTCCTCGGCACTTCGTACGTTCACCGAACTACACCAACCCATGAAATGGGAGGAAAGGTTATATAATCCTTTTATTTGGTCGAACTTTAGCTCCACGGACACTAGGCAATTTTTATACCTTTAGCAACTAATCAAATCTGTGATCAATTCCGTTTACATGAACTTTGTACAACGTGGCCCAGCGCTAAACGGAAACTGATAGCGCTCATGTTCTGGACTTTATTGAGTAACCAGTGAACAGGTGATTTTCAAGTATGTCAACACACTATCGGGTAAAAACTGTGAGCAATATTAATAAGTGAAACGGCGGTCATCTTGCCATGGTGGACAAATTAATAGTGATGTTATGTTATCGTCTATACACAAATGTAATTAAACCCGTTAGAACCATTTTCGAGAAAAAGCGTATTTGGTGTTTTGATCACTAAGATAACTGTAGTTATTACTAAACTAAATCATGATATGGGTTCGCGAAGGCGGGGGCCCAGGCTGGTAACACGCATGCCCAGCACGACCATAAGGCCAGGAGTTTCGATCCGATGGCACAACAGCGCGTCACATTTGAGATGACCAGTAGCTCGGTGTGGAAGGCAGTACCTCGTAGTCGACTTGGTCGTGGGGGATGCACACAGGTGCGTATTCAAGAACAGACTGAACAGTGATGCTGGACAGTAGAGTATAATAATAGCTGGAGCGTGGGAGAACTCTCGAATATGCCGCTTCAGGAGTCCGAGAGGTCTCATAGCTCTCGGGCAGACAGCTGAGAAGGTCGCAAACGGTGGAAAGAAGAGAGCATCGCAATGTAGCACTATGGAGCGAGCACCACTGAGTGAAGGCATCGAAGCGAGGCGTTTGACTAACCCACAGCTGGAATTGTGTACATTTTTATCTGACCTGTGCTGAGCTACTCTATTTGTCATCCATTTGGCCCGTTTACAAGGGTAGCCTGGAGCGCGGAGCTGTACGTCACACGTAACCAGCGGTCTGGTGTAATTATTGACCTCGTTAAAGAGGCTAAAAGACGCCCGCGATTCGGGCTAGGAACGTTCTGTTAGGCCCGCGCGTAACCGTAAGATCTGGCGGGAGCAACACAATAACATGCCAATAATTTCAAAGAGGCTTCGTCTCATCGATTCTCTAGGATGAGCCCTTAGAAAAGTGTTCAAAGCGTTTGGCTGCCAAGGTAGAGCAATCACATAGGATGTGTTCTGCCGTCTCATCCTCGTCACCACACAGTCTACACTCCACCGCCTCTGAGATTGTTGAAGTGATACTTAAGCGGGCAGTATGTGGTGAGGAAGCTAATCAGAACTCTCAGATCCTGTCTGGACATTTGCATAGTGCTGGGTATACGCCCGTGGCCCTGGAGAGGGTACCTAGCCTCGTGGCCTAAACCCCTCTCCTGCTAGCACCAAACAGCTCTGTATGGGATTTCCTAGCGAAAAAAACTGCCCCCACGAAGCCGAACCCATGGCTTCACGACCGACAGCGTGAAGGGCTCCACGCAGAAGCCCCCGAGGTACCCATTTTATTTGGCTACAGCTTGAGCAGCATACTGACCAGAATAGGTGGCAGGCCCCAGTGCCGGAATTGCCAAAAGGCGTTCTACCGGCACCTAAGCTTTATCTCCATGGGGAATCCGGGGATTGGACTTGCCCCCATACGTCCGATGGAGAAGGGTGTCTGGCCACCTTTTATATGGCCTGAACTGCGATCCCTTATCCAACATGACGAGGGCGGACTACTCGATACTTGACCGCCCTCGACCACGACCCACCCCACTCACCCTAACCTTACAACACACTTAGACAATAAATACACTCAACCCTTAAATACATCACACCTGCGGTCCAGGGATGGCTACTTGATATTCGACTGGCCACACTCGACCACACACTAACACAAAACACACAAACATCCTATACCCTTTCTCCCTGCGCATATTTCCCCACAATCTATCCTCATCCCTATTCCTTAACACCTTTTGCACAAACGATTTCCACCATCCAAAACTCCTTGTTCCCTAACCATTGTCACATCCCACTGACTTCCCATTCCTAAAACCTCTCCTGCTGGTAGTTTATACAGTGGAACACGTGGTGTAGCTCACCACACTCACACAGCCCGTCCATTGCCAACCCAAGCCCACGGAGCTTCTCTCTGAAGTTGCCGTGTCCAGTGACGAGCTGTGTGGTGTAGAATCCAAATCCCATCCAACGCGCCTCTATCCTTTCCCTATGGCAGCCATGCGTACGTCCATCTTCCTTCATCACTGTTGTCCCACCTTTCCTGCCACTCATCGATTAATAACTTGTCGATGAGGGCTTTCCTTTTCCTTCCTACAACTTCCCTATCACTCCATATCACTCGCCCCTGTGCCCTCAGCCAGAAGCCCGCCCACCTCCTCTTCACTTCCAAGTGTATGGGCGGCTCCCCAGCCACTACGCACAGGGCATCGGAGGAGACTGTCCATACAAATCAGCATCTTCCTTTGGCCACCCGCCAGTCTCTTCCTCGTGTGAGCATTCAGTTTGTCACACCATGCTCCAGACTCGCCAATCTTGCAACCCCATGAAACTTTTCCATTGCTTCCCCTATCACATAATCCACATGCCTACCAATTGTCATTCCCGACCCCCACTGTATCCCCAAATACTCCATTTCCTTTACTATTCCCTTCCTAGCACCCCCATAAAATAGGCGTGGTGGCCTTCCCTCGTCAAACTTCCCCTTCAGCATCATTACCTTCGTTTTCCCTTCCGATATCCTCATTTAACTTTCCCCACACCATTCCTCCATCACTCCTAAGATCCTATTTCCTTTCCTCTCCAGCTCGGCCCTCGAGTTTCTCGCCACAATTACTACACCATGTTCAGCATACGCCACCATTTCATACCCTTCCTCTTCCACTTTTCCTATCATAGTATCCATAACCTTCTTCCAAAACTGAGGTCTGATCACTGATCCTTGTGGGCATCCCATACTCATGGTCCGCCTCACCAATTCCTCCCCTAACCATTCTTCACTTGTCCTATTCCTGAGATAATCCACCAGTAATCCATACACAACTCTTTCCACGCCTTCCTTTCGCATTCCCCATACGTGGTACGGCCCCCTCTATATCAACAAAGATTCCCATCACATATTTTTCATTTCTCCTTCCTACCAAATCCCTTATTTCCTTCATAGCATCCTCTGTGCTCCTACTTATTCAAAATATCCTTTTACACTTCCTACCACCAACCTTTCCAATATTTTCCCTAACACTGGCAGCAGAACGATGGGCCTGTAGGACTTAACCTCCTCCAGATCCTTTACCTCCTTCCTCAGTAGGACTACCACTCCTCTTTTCCGCCTCATAGGAAACACCCCGAACGTGATACATTGCCTATACTGTGGAGTCACAATTCGGCTCGGGAACGTACAAGAAAGGTGAGGGAGTGGGAAGCGCCACTTCAAACGTCAGAAATGCGACGATCGAGCAGTCGCAGGCTAGTCGCTGGACAAGGGAGAGGCCGTTCGGAATCAGATCGCCATCAGTCGCCACCTCGACGCAGTCCACGAGGAAACAGAAAGTTGTTTTTTTAAATTAAACTCTGGGCATCCCGTTGGATCCCAGACGCAGGTGCGGAATATTTAAATCACCGTCATTAAATGTGGTCAATCGTCAATATTTCATATTAAATTGTATTCTTTTTTGGTTCTAAGAGATTTTATTTTTTTTGTACGAGCCCTGGAGGGGAATTAGGACGATAGGCCCTCACCCCTGAGAGCCCTTTTTCAACGGATATTAAGTAGACATAGACTGAAGGAAATTAGGACCCCACAATACATCCTTACGAGTATCCATTTTATTTCCTCCCAACCTTCCCTTACCATTTCTCCGAAAATTCCTTCCTATCCTGGGGCCTTCCCCAACCATACCTTCCATCCGCTTTTTGTACATGCCTTAGTTCCCACATTTCCAATTTTCCTTCCCCAATATATTCCTCATTTCCCCTCCTAACTTCCCTTTGCCAATAACTTTCCCCTTCCTCATTGTCCTGCACCAGTAACCCATCCAATATTTTCCCCTAAGACTCCACCATTGTAACTCCCCCGTCCCTAACACATCTCATTACATCCCTGGCCGCCACCTTCTTCGTTGCCAGCCTATACGCCAATCCCCATAGGTTGGCCTCCATGTCCGTGGCAACAAAGTTGCTCCAACTCTCCGTCTTTACTTCCTTTACCCTTCCCTTATACCTCCTCTTCAACGTTGCAAATTCATGTTTCTTCCTTTCCCGTTCCCTACTATCCCTTTCACCGTGATATGCCCTCCTAAAACGCATTACCTGTTCCTTTATTTCCCTCAATCCCCGTTCCTAGGGATTCCCACTCTTGCCGCCCTTAGTATCGCTTTTTCAACCCCTCCAAAGTAAGTTTCCACTCCCCTTTTGCTTGTTACCCTATCAAATTCCATCTCAATCGTTTGTCTCCTCAATTCCTCCCGATATTTTCCCCAATCCGCTTTTCCTACATCAAATCTCCTCAATCCTTTTTGTGTTTTCACAAAACCGTTTTGTGCCTGGACAGTGTCAGCATCGCCTTCACCTTTAGACGGGAAGGCGTAACTAACCTTTTCGCCTGTCTTAGTCGTGGCTGGCGATGCCAATGGGCGCTGCTTTCCCGTGTCTCCCATCGGACCAGACCATCCAGGTGATCTACGAAGGGTTCAGGCCCTACTACGTTAAAGAACCAAGTGTTAACTGTTTAGTGCTTTTCAATTTGTACACAAGAATGAACGAATGGAACAATTAGTACAATCACGAGAACTAACCACGTCGTAACTGGTGAGTTCCGTGGAATGCGAAGGTGAAAAAAAGCAAAAGAACTACCAATGAACATGGTCAATATGACAACTGTAGGTAGGAGACCAAAGGACTGAGGGGTATTCCAGGTGTGGCCAAACGGTAGCACATTAAAGAGTCACCAATGCCGGAATAGGTGTAATCACTTCCTAGGCAGAGGACGCACAGGGCCAGAGGAAGCCAAAGCAGTGTTGCAGATTGATGAACAAGGCGGGATAATTAGAGCCGGCGTTAAGGAAGATGCGGAGCGATGCAGTTATGAGGGCTCAAGAGGAATCTCCGAGTAGAGCGCCGATCTGGAAAAGAATTGAAACCAGCCCGGAGAGTGGAAGTTGTCTGACTAGGTGCTGCTCAAGGAACCCCGTTAATAACGAGGATGAAGATAAGGGGGGACCCCTGAGGCACTCTAGAGCATGCACCAAAGGGAGCAGAGAATGCACCACGAATGCTCACTGTGGATGAGCGTTCACAAAGATGCCTAGTGATTCCAGAGCTGTCAAGATGTTCTCACGAGGAGGTTTATCGAAAGCCTTACCGAGGCCAGCGTCAACTTGAACGCTGAAATTCGCATTCGCAAGAGGAAGGGGTTAGTGACATTAGAACAACTGCGAACGAAACCATGCAGCAGAGGAAAGCAGGCTCCCCACAAGTGTTTGCTCGTGTCCAGAGACTTCGGAAATTAATTGATAGAAAATAATAACGGGAATATAAAGTTGACTTTGAAAGAAAAATAAATTATAATCAGAACATTGGGAACTCCAATGAGAAAGAAGAAGAATTAAAATTGAATTATGTTCTTCTGAGATACGTCAAATAAAAGGCTGGCTTGACTGAGGTTAGAAAACAGAGCTGCATCCAAGAGTTGGTGCTTGGATGCCGTAAGTTGGTGAATCGTTCCAACAGCAGGTGTCGAAGGAGTCGAATCGGTCTGTCTGCAGGTGATCGGACCCCGAGAAATGGCCACGTTCAGGTGTGCCAAGTCGGAAATCGGTGGACTCGACGAAAGCGAAATTTGTTACGCCGTTGTGAATAATTATGGCATTTCGCGTCGCGTTAATTAATGACCGAGAATCCGGTTGGTTTGAGAATTTTTTCGTTTGAACAGTCGTGAAGCCTTTCATTCAAGTTGCTTCTTGTAGAGGACACTAAAAAGAGGCAGCGGGGCGGGGCTGCCGAGCACGTAAATAAACTAAACTACCTTGAACAATAAGCTTTCCTCACCGGGGCCACCCTTTTGGTGAACAGGAGTAATAGAGGAGAACTTCCAATTGGCAGGGAAGCAGCGTAAGCAAGTGAGGAGTTGAAGAGTGAGGTGAGGGGAAGGAGTAGCTGGGGTACGCCATCAGAGTACATTCCAGAGACATCCAGGGGGCGAAAGTCAATGTACAGTGGAAGAAAATGTAAGACGTTTCGGCAAACAGTTTAGGTTCGCTGCCATCAGTGTTGGATGAAATGCGCTCCTGGGCTGAGTCAGCGTAGCAGGATCTACACAGAGTATGAAGACGAATTTTAAACTCTGAATTGGTTGGTCTTTCAGCGAACGAGGAAGATGAGCACAACAACACCATTTAGGGAAAGAATGGGGGAATGGTTGTGTTTTCGGGAACAAACTGATCGATAGCAACAGCATCATAGAGGCGAAAAGACGATCGTATTGACTAGTGAGCGAGATTGTGGTAGGCATGCACTGGACAAGATCGTGCAGTTCGGAAGGATGTGCCGTATCTGGAGTGAACAGGAGGTCATCAGCGCCATCAAGGTTGGTGAGAATGAGATCGAGAACATTGCCAGAAGAGTTAGATTATGCATTAAGCCAGCAGAGTACGAGCTGTCGGAGGAAGTAGTAGCTGGTGAGTTGCTGGAGGCAAGCGCTTTCGATGTTAAGACATCATCGTCTGGCCGTTAAGTCAGTACTGGAGTCAGTCAGTTGGTCGTAGTTTTTATATACGAAGAGAAAGGTAATCGGGATGGTGGAGCGTCAACGATGATGTCTTTACATCGAAAGCGCTTGCCTCCAGTAACACACCAGCCAGAGGAGACGGACTCACCTAACACGTACGTTAACTTTAGTAATTTGCCTACTGGCGGACATAACCCCATGGCTTTAATACCTTGAAGAATTACTCCAGGTTCTAGGATCGCCCGGAAACGCCAAGTAAGGTTCTTGAGCGTGACGCTAATAAACGGCGAGGGGTGAGTAGCCATGTAAACCAACAGCGCTGATTATAATAGCAGATTAAGGCCTCATAGAAATAGGAGATAGAAGGGGCAGTGGTCGCTGGACTTTTTGAACAAGGGCAGCAAGAGAAAATAATGTCACGATCCATGGTGTGCTTTCCATGAAACAACAAGCTTTACGTTGGACGGGTGAAAGATGCACGGTCTCAAGGAAAGCAGCAATTGGACAGTTAGGTTCTGATGTAGAGGTGTGCGGAGGCAGTGCCGACCTCTTGACCCTAACCTGCCTCCGCCCCATCAGGATAAAACAAAAATGGGGACTACTTCCAGCGAAACCTCGACCACTGCGATATCTGCAAGATCCCATAAATCGGTACTAGGGATTGGTGGATACCCCGCCTTTACTAGCATCCTGCAGAGGCATCCACCTAGCGTGGATCTTCCCATGGTGCCACCAAGCTGGCTTTGACCACGAGCTGTGCACCCCTGCAGTACCATTTCGGGAAAAATATTCCTTAAGGCTAGAATGGTCGCAAGCTTGCCCAGACTTGCTTCCAGACTTACGGCTTTGGGGGTTTGGACTTACCCCTCCCAGCAGCTGGATGGGGGACCGGGCCCCGCAAATGCCAGTTTTCCGTCCCCTGGGGTTTTATGACTCCCTCCCAGCCCCCGCTCCCAACCCACTCCCATTCACCCCACCAGGCACACATCGTAACTTACATTCACACTTCTTACTTTCATACCCTAGCCTAACACACTCGCACAATAATTTACATTCACACTTCATCCATCCATTCCCCATTCATACCTGCCGGCTGAGGAGGGCGAAAACCCCCAGCTGGCCTCGAGCCCACCCACGCATAAGCGGATCCCCCAGGACCCGCCATCTAGGGCATTCTTAGCGCCTGGGGGCCCGGACGGTCCCTAGAAATCAACCTATTGGCAATAAAAATTCCTCCCCTGCCCACCCCAACCTACTACTAATATCACAGACCCACCCTAGCTGGGGGGTACTCTATATTCCTCCCCAGCCTCCAACCTAATCTAACCTAACCATACATACAAACACAACACATAACACACTCATACCACCCCACCCCACCCCCTCCTTACCCTTACTCACTTTCCCGGCTGGCCCAACCCGCAGCAATTGGACAGCAAAGGAAACTACGTGTTCGTGGAACGAGATGTCGAGAGCTAGGAGAGAAGAGAGAAGCGCATGAGAAAGCGCTCACCAGCTACGAGCAACGTGCGAGTGGTGGTATCTCGAAGTACGTTTACCGACATACCCAGCGGACTCACTTCCTCAACACTTTTCATGCATCACAGGCTGCACCGGGAAGTGGCAAATGCTGCAACCCTGACGTTATCTGCTTCCACTGCACTTGCTTCCAACACTCCCATACGAAGAACAGTTTAGTTTTAATTATGTCAGTTATGTTAAGTGTTAAATAAGTACTTATATCGAATTTATAGGATGAGAATAATAAGTAAGAAATTATCATAGTGAACGTGCCTTTACCACTTGTACAGGGGCGCAGGAGTGAGAAGCTCCGCCCCCTCGTCACCGCCTTCGAAATCTCCCGAAAAAGTCGAGCGGACCGAGTCTAAACAGCGCCGCCTCCACGCCACCACCACCGCCCTCCTCATCGCGGCACGCGCCCTACCTCACCCCGTCCCGTCGCACCGCCCCCGCCGCATCGCGCTCCCGACGAGTCGGCCACCAGCTCTCACTACAGCATCCCGTCTCCCCCTCTTCACCCTCAACTACCTCCACATCCCTTACCTACCACCACCAACCCCGCCGCCGCGTCAATCCCTTCCTCGACCCACCCCTTCCCGTCGCCGCTTTCCGCCAACTAGTCCCCCCCCCCCCACTTGGCCATAACAATCCCCCCCACCCCCCCTCACCATCACCGCTACTACCACTCCCCCTCTCACCCATCGTTCCCTTCAGCCCCCCATCCCCTCCGCCCAACTCCAACCGCCTCTTCTACTCCTATCTCATCCGTCCCACCCACCCACCCCTCCGCCTCACCACCTACCACCCCCAAAGCGAACTTCACTCGGGGGCGGCTCGCTCTCTCCGTCTCACTCGCTCCGCCGCCACTGCCGCCGTTGACGACCCTGCGAGGCCTCTCCGTCGCCCTCGTCTTTTCCCTCGACGGACAAGAAGCCTCAAGGTACGTCCTATCCCGCCGACCCCTTCAACCCAATCACTCAATTTCAAAATTTCAAATTTCAATAATTAACTCAAAATTCAAACATTCGCTATCTAAAATCAATTGAAAAATTTTATTAAAAAATTAACAAAATTTCGTGCAATTTTATACAATTTAAAAAAAAAATGCACCTGCCCATTCACGCAAATACATTAATAAAGGATAAATGTACAGCACTTATTTACGCCGCTTTGTGGTTCAGTGTATTGAATAGCCTATATACTGAACTCAAGAAAAGGTCTATTCGTTCTATTTGATGATTTGGGGGAAACAAGGAGCTCACTAATGTAGTCGCTACAACAGTCAATCACCAAATTTAAATTATTATTATTTTTTTTTTCTGCACACTTTGCTTCGAATTTTTTTACTTCTAATTTTGTAAATTCTTTTTTTTTCTATTTTTCACAACCACATAATCTCTCCCTCTCTCGCTCACTGTGTTTGTCGGTCTTTCTACTGTCTTCCTATCAATACCAGAAAAAGTTCATGGGCCTGTTCCTGTACTCATCATTTTGTTAGTCTCTTTCTTCTGCTCACTCTCTATTTGTATCTCTATATCGGTATAAAATAAAACTGCGCTTATTCTAGATATAAACCAGTGGGTGTCATGAACGTCTAAAAGACGTCAAATGTACTAAACGAACAAGACGTTAATATAAATATCTTCACACGCGTCACACAACTGCCCTCAGCAGCTACGTGCATTTCTAAGGGAACACATTTGGAAAACAAGAGCAGGTAGGTTGCAAGAAGACACTTCGTCGGGTTGATCAAAGTCAGTTATGGAGGTACTGTTGAGCAAACGTAGTGTAGTAACAGTTATAAAATGAATAGGGAGATTTTAGGAAAACTGTTGTAGTTTCTTTGACTTTTTACGTTAGTTTCTTGACTGTTAAGAGAGTTTTGCAATCGTGTAAAAATTAAGGTGTTTTGTGGCGTCATTTACGTTTTGAAGCCTACTGAATAAAAAACCCTAATTTGTGCGTTTGTAGATCAATTTGCGGGAGAACGGCTGACCCGATTAAGTCGGTTCTTTTTTGGTTTTGTTCTTGCTTTTTCGAAGAACAAAATTACGAGAATTTTCATTGACGGGAATGGGAAAGTTTTATCGATTTCTTTTCGTAAACGGCTGTATTTTCTGTCATTTTGATTACAGTTCAAAAATTCGGTGGTAATCCTATGAAGCAACAATATGATGTTTGTAATTTTTGAAGAAACACTAAGTACAACTATATTCAAAATCACGGAATTCCATCCACTAGTCAATACTAATACATCGTTTTCCATAAATTTTTCTGGAAGCTCGTTGAAGACTAACGGAAATTAGCGATAAACCGTGTCTTCTTACATGTTCTAAATTGTCACAGTTAATGACTCGATTTGACCTACCTGACGTTCCGCCGCGTCACTATATCTGTAACTGTGTGTTGAATGGCGATATACGCCAAAATATATCAACAGCGGTCGACAGTGGTTAGAAATGTCAATAACAGCTCTCTTGACTTGGATCACTCGTACGAAGTATTTTCAGTACTTACATTTTGTTCTCCATAAATTGTACGTTGATCGAAGATACACCCCTTTTCATACCGTAACGCATCGTGGAATTCACAGGAGTTGTAAGTTGTGCGATCGCTCCAATTATTTCTTTTGAGATTTTAATCGACTTCTTACTGAATCCATGCTCTTTCGGCTTACCTCCTTTTTCCTAACAACTACGCAGTAAGAAGATGAGTTATGACGCCCATTTAAATGAATAGTTAGATTTTATAGAGCTTTACGTTTTAAAAGCTTTTCAAAAGTGCGAAAAACACAATTTAAGAAATTTGCCTGCGTGTGTATGAACGCTTTTGTGTGGAGAAATGTAAACTTGGGCTCTGATTACGAGGGTCTGAATATTTAACCCGCGCACATTTTCAATCGTAGTGCCCAGCAATTAAAAAACGTGGACTGTATGCAAGAAAGGGAAATAACAATAAATAGTTTACATAAAGGCGAAATAAAATAAAAAGAAATGTTGATTGTGCGGAAGAACTTGATGAATGGTTGCTGAGAAGTTGTAGCCGAAGTTCGTGCGGAAAAAAACGGTTCAAACTGACCTGGAATCCAGACATATGGAGTTCGAATGTGAACCGAGGGCTCTTCTGTGAACAAAGAGCTGCGGAGTTCAATAGGCAAACTTTCCTAGTTCGAACTAAGCACCCAACAACTCGAAAACAGCTTTGACCACCAAGCGCAAAAGACTAATTGGAAGAATATCTCGTACTGTTCTGCGCAGGCAGGAAATCCCAACCGATTGAAGTTTGTTCGTGATCATGGGCAGTCGCAGAAACGTGGTCGAGGCAGTTAGTCCGGCGATATGGAGGAAAGATAAAGTCATTGTTCAACACATGGCAAGTGTAGTTTGCTGAGGGTTTGTGTCCCCCGACATTGCTGACTTCGCTTAAATCTGAAAGATATTTGACCGAATACATTTGATAGCAAACAGACGGAATTAGCTCAATTTGATATTTAGCCTGCACACTAATATAGAACGCCAAAATAGGCGTTTAAGCAGAATCGGTCCAATATTAACAATAGTTACCGTTGTGATCAAAACATTACTTTTTTCTTAAAAAGAAGGCTCTTACGATCTTGATCAAAGTTTTGTTTTTGTACGGGTGGCTTCAAGTAATATTGCGGTAAAATTGTCATACGCGGCAAAACGATTAGAGGAGCACCATACATTTCGAAAGATTTCTACAGAAGTAGTCCACCAGAGTGCCTATACGATGGATGCTTAATAATGGCCGGAAGGTAATCAGAGGCAACCGCAGAAATTCTTAAACTCAAACTAACGTCGTTTTCTGTGGACATGTGCATCGTTTAATAACCATAAGGCGCCACCAAATCCAAACATGTTGGATAGACTCTACAAGGGTATAATAAGATTTCGTATTTCATATGCCTCCACTGTATGGTACAACGCAACGAGCCGTTGGGTAGTTCAAGGAAAGCTCCAGAAACTGCAGAGATAGGCTGCTACCACAGGAGCCTCGAACACCTGCCACACTGCTGCAATAGAAATCTTATTGAATATCTCACCTTACTACATACTCTCTGGTATACCTTGGAGCAGTAAGGCTTTTGCAGACCAGAACTTTTTCTACCAGGACAAAGGCGAGCTTCCAAGAAACTAAGGTCAAAATAGAAGAGGCAGCAGAGCTCGCTGCTGACGTCACGCCAGAGTAGAAGAATTGTCAGCTGCCGTTCAGCGTCTGCATTCACTCTTGAGAACAGTCGGAGGGAGGATCGTTTCCAACTGATGTGAGCGTGCTGCTATGGTATCATGACGGTTCTGTGATCGGGAGCAAGGCTGGACCCAACTTCAGCCTTGCCAAGCTGCTGGGAGAGTATGCCGCAATAGATGGAGCGGAAACTCTAGCCCTAATGATCTGGGCCACGAGAGATCCTAGCAAAACAAGTCAACGGCAACCGGATATACGAGTATATATTCTCGGACAGCCTGGCGCACAAACGACTTGGTGAATGACTTGACTGTGCTGATCTTTGCAGAGTCAGTCCGCAAAATCGGAGAAATATCCCGCCATGTGCTCCACACTGTCACCCAATGGTGTGAGCATGTCAAGATGCAGGTGGCTGAGGAAAAAACCCAGCTAATCCTCTTGAAAGGAGAAGTGAATAATCCACCCACAATACGCATTGACGGCCACAGGCTCCTCTGGGTCTGGGGTAGCAAACTAACTGTCAATCAAAAGAGCTGTATCAACAGAAGCACTCCAGGTGATCACCGGTCAGTTACCAGTTGATTTGGCTGTTGAGTGATGGTTGACAAGTGGAGAGTGAAACGGGAGCTTTCCCCGCGCTTTGGACTGAACTCTGTGCTGATCTCACCACAGAACGAAAACTTGCCGCTATAGACGGATGGGCGTTAGAGAAATGGCAAGCGAGATGGGAATCCTCGTTAAAGGGTCGTGACACGTATGAGTTCTTCCCCAACGTCGCCAGGGCGAGCCAGTTCCTCACAGGACATGGTGACTTCAATGCGCGGCTCCATTTCTTCTCCCTCAAAGACTATCAGTCATGCACGTCTACCGCCTCCAGTGCGGATTACCACTGTAGTTTCTGCAACAGTGGGCGACGGCAACTTCCATGACTGATATAACCCTCGTCGAGGGTTTAGGAACAGTCATCGAATAAGGAAACAGACCTGACTATAAAATGAGAAAAAGTGGTTATTGGTATCTGAGAAGGTTCGCCGACAAAACAAAAACCTCCGAAACTGGAGGCATTGAACGGCGATTTACACGCTGTTCCGAGCTGTTAGAGAATGTCGCAGGCCCCATCCTTGTATATATATTATATTGATATTAGATGCCGGACTACATAACCTAAAATCCTTCCCCTAGCCCCCCGCACTACAATACCAACAACAATAACTCGATACATCCGAAAATACGGCATCGCTCGGTCCTCAGGGCGCCGAACTGAAGCTATTCTACCGACCATAAACCCTCAAAATCAACTCTTCCGATTTAGGTTAAATTTTTTGTAGAGCTGCGTAAAGATGAGGTGGGCTGTGCAATAAATGATCAAAAACCTCGGCGAAAAGGGATTTTAGCGCAGTCTTTTCCTGACTCATCCCGCTCATTAGGCACTGGCGTTCTCAAAAAAATGAAAGCAGTAATCCAATATTGATGATAAGGTATTCCAGAGAAAACTCACAAATTCTCGAAGTTGTACTAACAAACCTTACCAAATAAATCACATTGGCAGTGGTATTGATTATTCCGATTACTTTCGGAACCTAATACAGTTATAAAACCACTGAGTATAAAATAGGATGGGTTACTTCTTAAGAGCAACCATGTACTGAAGTAGTTTGGAGATGCTTTAGAAGAGCTGATGACTCAGGCAAAAATTACGGCAATCGCGCCGGAGCTCCGATCCACAATCCTCAACTTACGTCGAGAATTATGAACGAATGTCTTAACCACTTGACCACGATCACCCGGTTCCTTTAATAGGAGTCAGTCAGCACGACCACATTAACGCGAGGTTGAGGAAAGTTAGGCGCAGCTCTAAATATTATGACCTGAGAAGCTTTAATTTGGAACGTAAAAGTGCGAGTAAAACTAAACAAGTCGGTCGGTTTCGCGGCTTTCATTCGTACGTCGTAGGGCTAAGGGAAGTACGAATAGTGTGGTTGCCGTCGCTGTGATGAGACGAAGAAGTTGAATGACGGGTGAAGGAAAACTCGTTACGATTTAGAGCAGAGTTAACGTCCGCCTGAGAAGAAGAGTTCCTCTTCACACGTGACGCTTTTACCCCCTAAAGCATCTTGGAAAATTGAGCCCGAACTGAATTTAAGAGGGAAATAGAGTGAGAGGGGGGGGGATTGATTGATGTCGTCTGTATTATTAAATCTGGCGAGGTTGGCCAGACGTGGCCATTCTTCCATTTCAGACGAATGACCAGTACAGAGTGGCATCAGAAGATATTACATCATGATCAACTCGTTCTTCTTCCTTTGAGTTACGAAAAGTACTAATAATAATGAAATAAATATCTTCCTGACTCCACTCCATATTATAAATAACTGCTTTCTTCAGTTGCTAATTCCGTATAAGGACAACTAGTATGTCTCGCCAGAGTTCTAATTGCTATTAATTTAGGCCACGGCTCGCCTTATTTAAGGTGTTCCCGACATAGTATTTCTTCTAATGTTTCTTAAATGTATGATACCTGGTCAATTCCTTCAGGTCAGGATAAAGTCCGTTATAGTACGAAATGACTGGTGATGGCTGTAGTGCAGCGTGGCGGCTGGCGGTAACTTGAGTCCTTATTCCGGGTTTCAAAGGTGTGAATTTGGGAAAACATTAAATATTTTTCTGCGAGGTACTTGGGCATTTTTGAGGAGGTCATTTCAAACATTATAATTAACACCACGTAATGGATACGTCGTACACTTTGTCGTCATGCTTAAGATTTAAAACAGGACTATACATAAAATAAACCAGGATCAAGATCCTGAACGAGATCGTTCTAGCATGGGGGGGGGGGAAGCTTTTATTTAACCACTTGGGGGAATTAGAGCCATGAGGCCCCCTCTTCCATTCCCCCAGAATGTAGTATATGTATTTATATACTTCTCATCGCACTAAATTTACAACTCCAGACCTCTCGCTAACATGATGTAAGTACTGAAGGAGGATTAACGTCACAAATAACACGACCATACCAAATGAATTTCATTCAACCTAACATTCAATTTACCTTTCGTACACCTTTCATCAAGTAAACTGCCACAGTCTCGTCCCTGCGCCTCCTTCTCGGGATTAGCTGTGGTCACCCGTTTACTCATTCAGTCTACCAGCACATACACAATTGTGGCCGTTTACATACACTCAAAGCGAAGTACCGGGATAGTCCTCCCCTTCTCAGGGTGAATTTCTTAGCCTAAGCACTTATCACAGCAGAAAATACTAATAATTGACACAAACTAACACAACACATAATAATTTACTGAAAAATCGTAACAATAAATACAACGTTAATATTAATCTCAATTCAAGAGAAGGTAAGGAGTTCATATGTACTCGACTACATCAGTACGACACCTTATACATACCTTTTGTAAAACACAACAACATTTTTCGTGAAGACGGGGAGAGAGGGAGGGAGAGAGAGAGAGAGAGTGAGAGAGCGAGAGAGAGAGATGTTTATTACATTGCCCCTAAGTTTAACATACTTTTTCCACTAAAGCGACAAATTTCTCTTCCCAAATAGAGCGCAATCATACCAAAACACCGTCCATGCTAAAATAAATTACATTCATACCAACACATTCACGTCTACTATCACATAAACAGTTACCTACTGCTATTTGAGAGGAGTGAGTACTCGTATATTCCTCCCCCTCTTAGCAGCGAACTAACTACCTTAACTAACATGCACAAACACAACGAACAAATCATACCACATCAACACATTATACAGTGGGGATCGAGAAATTTGCCATTACATACATATGAAATATAAGGAACAACGTCACAATCAATCAATACAATATAATCCGCGGTAGTGTTCGCTTTACTTTTATTAATAATCTGGTTTTTTACAGTAATCTATTTTGAATAAGCGATAATTATATACAATAATTACAACAAAAAACGTTCACCAATCATATCCCGTTATTAACTTGTCTCTGAAAAGATTTCTAAACTGTTCGGTCTTCAGAGAAAAATGAAACAGGTTCACATTATCATTATGGACCTAGATTGCCTGCCAAACGAATGATCTTTCATATGCTACCGTGCGATGGGCAAGCACCTTCAACACTCTTTCTGCATTGCGCGTGCTTCTATTCTGCACCGCTGACATATACACAAATTGCCTCCAGAAATAGGAACTTGGTTTACGGAACTTCAAAATCTTGAAAGTGAGAACCGCAATAGCCAATTTCTTCCTCTCTGCAATCTTTAGCCATCCCAACTTCTTATAGGCTGGCGTTACGTGCTCATCCCAGCGAAGTCTCATCACGAAACGCGGCGCCCCATTCTGCCCCCCATTCTCCGCCTTTTAGGTCGCAGTAGGCTGCTGTGGCGTAGTCAAAAAACGGGGAAATGAGAGCCTGCACAAGCTTTTGGCGCTCCTGCACGGGAAAGTCACCAGCCATACTCTGAGCTGGTAGATGGACCTGAAAACAGATTTGCATACTCGTACATGCGTAATGTGAGCATCCCAGGAAAGTATACTCTGCACTATCACTCTCAGGTTTTTTGCTACACCTACAACCTCAAGTTCCACTCCCACTAACACCAGCTCAACCTTTGTCAATTCTTTCGAATATCCCAGCACCATCACCTTCGTTTTAGTGTTATTCACTCGCATGCCATGGGACTGCGACCGCCTCCTCGAGGTCCCTATTCAAAGCCGCTATTGAATCTGGGATATCTTCAACCATACATGATCGGTACATTTGCAGATCATGAGCGTAGAGCGTATAACCCGCCCCCGGTTGGAATCTGCCAGACAAAGATCTCAGATACGGCGGGTAAAAGACTGCCAAAAGCACGGAACCCTGTGGAGTGCCAAGCTCAGCCTCCTTCCAAGATGACTAAGTGCCGCTAATACCCTGAACGCTTTGTTTTCTGCCTGATAAATAAAGGGAGAGAGAGAGAGAGAGAGAGAGAGAGAGAGAGAGAGAGAGAGAGAGAAATACTTTCTTTATTGGTCAGACAAAATTAGGACCTGTGGTCCTCTCTTTCATTTCATCTGAATAAGTAGCTCACACACTACATTCCTGCGTCAAATAATATCAAACGTAATGATCTCCACAAAAGAATAAAAACACATAACAAAAGAAAAACTTGAACATAGACAACTGGCATTGATGCTTCATGAAATCACTAAGTACAAAGGATGAAAACATTTTTTACCTACATTTGTATAACTTTTTGAATTTGTGTACGGAATGGGTAAATATTTCGGGATTCGCGTTATGCATTTTTCGTGGCTTCTACTGAAAATGAGTTACTGAAAGCTGATGTTCTACATTTTGGAATTTGAAGGTGGACTAAAGCTAAATTTGAAGGGGTACAGAGCTTTAACAGTCGCTATACCAGAACCGCACGAGAGAGTTCGAATCGCTCCTTCAATTGTTAGAAATATGGCGTGACATGATCAGATAATTGTAAGTTATAAATGAAACGAATGGCGGAATTTAGTGCCGTCTGAAACTTTTTCAATAATTCGTGGGTGATAACGCTTAGTATGTTACAAGCGTAATAAAATAATGGCAAAAGCAACGCACGAACCAGTATATTTTTAACATTTCTAGAAATCTGTCCTGCACAACGTTTCAATTGATAGAGAGCTCAATAGAATTTATTACACACATTGTTCACACGAGTGTGCCAAGTCAGATGTTTATTAGTTGTGAGTCTACGGAATTCTTAATTGTTCAACATAATTTATTATGTTATTGCCTATTCGTAGAAAATGTTGAGAAATCGCGTCTTCCCAAGAGTTTCCTGTGACTTACAACTATTGCTGCACATTTTTGGGAATTTACTGGCAGACCATGACCAATTGGCTAACTCGTTTAAATCTTCATTTACTAGTCTAATAATTGCCTCGATTTCGCCCACATTTCCAGTAGTACAAAGCTGAAGATCATCTGCATATAATTTAAATTTACAGTTTTTAAAACATTGGCCAATACTGTTTATACAAATGAGAACGCCAAGTACCGACATGATCCTTGCGGAAGTTGTAACGACATTCCAATCTGACACTTCATTGTGCATCCCTTTAACGGGCTAGACACGGCTGTCTAAGAATGAATGGAACCACGCAACAGTCTCCTGAGAAGCATAACCCTATCAAATTCTCGAAAGAAGTCAATCGTAACCAGCAACGTTATTATACGGTTGTCAAGACCGTTTCTAACATCGTCTAATAATTTGATCAACAATGTTTCAGTATTGTTCCCTTTCCTATAACCCGCTTGATGTTCGGTCGAAATTCCGTTATGTTCTGAATTTCTCTTAGATTAGCACATCAAAGACCTTTATTGCACGAAAAGCAGCCGCTACTTTAGGATTTTTCATTTTTGAAAATACCACACCTTTACTAAAAGCAGTAATAAACCGAGGATGTCTCCTGGGATTTCATCAGAGATATTGATAGATTTGTTTATGAGAGAGGGGGGGGGGATTGGAGCTGGTGCCTGGAACCTGTTAACTGGAAGGCCAAGGCGGCCACAGCGATTAAACTGCCGACAATTAATTAGATAAACGTATGTAATCTGGGAAAATTCGAAACCGTGTTTCATTTCCTGGCAGACTGCCCGATATTGACCGAGTTGCGAGGGAGTTACCTTATTATCGAGGCGGGAACTGATCCGTGTCTTCCGAAGGGGTCTTGAGTACGTCCTGTCTGAGGAAAAGTGGAACGTGTGGGGGAACTCTTCGTGGATTGAAAGTGGTGTAGAGAAAGGAATATACCGTAGAATGAAGAAGAGAGAGAATGACGTTTAATTTCACTGCGGCTTTCTCTTCCATTCTTCTTGCCAAGTTGTACAAATCTTCACGTAAATCGAGTTTTTGAAAAATGCTGTAAATTACTACACAGCGGTTCATTATTCTCTGACACAGCCTAATTGCAATCTTTCCGATTCAATCAGACGTCGAAAAATATTAAGAATGTAATATCGCTAATATAAACGACAATAATTGTAGAACACTTCCGAGACCCGCCTCATTCGATTCAGAATCAACAAATACTAGTACACGATACGAAACGCGACCACTTCAACGGAATTAAGAAAATCTACATTTTCTAGACGATGCTAGGCAATTGACTAGTCGAACGGGAGGAAATAAGCGCATGCAGCGGGAGAAACGACCATGTTCGCAATATAGTTCCGCGAGTTCCTTCAATCAGTAGAATTCGCCACACTATATTTCCCTGTGTTCTATCTAGACGCCTATATGTTCTATAGACCTCTGGGACCCATTCTTTTATATAGTTTACGTGGCTTTGGCTACTAAACTAATTCATTTTTCATTCAATTCATTCGCTAAAACGTCACTTTAGTTTTATGTTGAGCTTTAAGTTCTTGAGTTCTTATTAAGATGCTCCTACTTATGCCACGACCATTGCAGTCAATGCACGCTTTGTTCATGAGAACTATCGACACGATTTTTCCTTTCCTTGGCTCTACGAAGTAGAAAGCAAAGTTACGTAATCGGCTAAACAAATTTTTTCGAGCTTTCTTTAGATCTTAACATTTAAGACCCTACTGAGTCCGAAAAACACTATTTGGGTAAATGGTATGTGTGTATTTATGACGGTGAACGCGATCGAGAGAGAACGACAGAACCAAATCAGCTCAAACTCGGTATCTAGCACGCAGGTTATCATGCAACGTCATAATAAGAGTATATGCACAAAGATGACTTGTCATAGTCGCCAAAACACTCGAAAAGGGATCTGATGATTTTGATCAAATTTATTGTACAGAGAGCTGCAAGTAACACAACTATAGCATAAAATTACCATCCGTGGGACGATGACGAGAGCAGCACAGTAAATTGCCAAGCCTTTCAGAGAAAATGTCTGTTAAGTATGAGAATTTATATTGCGTGGGGAGATGCCATTTTCAATAACCTGCCGGGGAGATTAATGGCTCATAAATTGTCGCTCGACGAATTCAAAATTACATTAAAGGAACATTAATTATGGAAAAGACGAGTAGGCAGTTTAGACGAATAAGTTCGACAGTTAATTTATGATGTTAAATGGTACAATTAAGCTGTCTTTAAGATCCGGTAAATGGAACTGGTGCAACTAGGTATTTAGGCGAAGTATGTACTCGAAAAGAGTCGCAGCTCTTCGTTATCTTGGTGCAATCTTTTTCATCTCAAAAATGCTTTTTTTTTAATTACGTACTTTACTTTGTTTTTTCAAAGCTCACTGTAACTGTGACATGGCACCCAAAAAAGAAACTAAATAAATAATAATAGAGGAAATCCTGGACTACCCCACGCCGACTCTTAGGATTGAACTATTGGGACGAGGAAGGGAAGAAGGAAAAGAAAATGTTTCACGATACAACGACCCCCAGTTTGGGTGCGACCCAAGCAGACCTGCTGACACGCCCAACGCCAACGCATCTCCTCAGCATTTTTCAAGCCCGACACGCCGCGCCGTGCTGGAACCCTGATGTTACCTGACTCTACTCCACGAGTTTCTGACGCTCCCATGCGTAGATCCGTCCTGTCATATGGTGACGATGTCAAGCCTCAGCCCCCCCCCCCCATAGATAACTGCTTTCCCCAGGCCTCACATGACAATGCACCAGTAATCTGATTGCAAACCGCTTGACTCAGCACCCATGAGTAGGCGATCATACCTGCACTACATTATCCCGTGGTATTCACAACCAGACGGATGGGGTGAAAGTGCCAGTAATCCGTTCTATAGATGCCCTCTGAAGCCCATTTCACCCACGGCAATGGGTAGAGGGGGTCAGGACACTGTCTGGGTTTCCATCGTCAACTGAATTATGCAGAGCAGCCACAAACTGTTGAGGCTTGGTGGAGCTTATGGGCTGATGAAGTCTCCATGTCAGACGATATCAGCCGATCCTGAACAAATCCAAGACCACCCATTGAGTGGGTCACATCCCAGTCAGATGTCTGGAAAACAAACCGAGGCTTATTGTGCATGAGCGGAATAGTGGTGAAGGTCCCATACAGTCTGTGTGATCGAGCAGTCGGAGAATCGGCGATACTGAGGTTTAGGGGAGTGGAGACAATTTTACGACATAGAGCAACGGAAACTGAATGAATACAGGAGCGGTTCAGTCAGATATTTATACAGAAGGGCAACAGTTATTGAAGTGAGGCAGGACAGCGGGTAAAACACAAGAGACAAGAAGTTTCTTGACCCGTAGGCTAACAAAAGATTTTCGGAAATGATTCCTTGTCATCTCTCGAAGAAGACTGGAGTTGAATTCTAATCGTTCAAATCTGTTGCCTGTCCATGTTTTCAATTAAACGCTTCTACTCCGATCCAATCGACGGGAATAACAGGAACCTCCGAGGGACTCCAACGTCAAACAATTGCCTTAATAACTTACCCCGTTGTTCACTCTCATAATTGCACTGTGCCCCATATCAGGGCAACCACCGAATTCGAAATTTTATCGACTTTTTTGTCAATGTGTAAAGATGGGAGGCAAATTGTGCATTGACCGTTTTCTATGTTGCGAAGGAAAGTGGAGCCGGGATGCCTCGCTATGACTGCTAAGGGCTCGCAGACAACTCCTCCAGATTCAAGCACGTCCCAAGTCAAACCTCCCAACCGAAGAGTAAGTCTCAAGTTCCTTTTTTTCCTTCAAATTCGTATTTAAATAACTGTTTTTGTTCATGTTCCTCGCCCATTGTCATTCTTTTACCGAGGAACTCAATTCCAGTAAAAGTTGATAAATTAAATAATCCCAGTAAATTCGTCGATAGCGAATTAATAAATTTCTTCAGCATAATCCGATTCATGCGGTTCCGTGCGAAAGTTAATATCTGGTGAGTAGCAACACACAACTTTTGCCGCTGTTTATGGTACATTTTGGTTCCCCACCTCCCTCGCGTCAATGGACGAACAAAATAAAGGTACAACCAGCTCAATCGGTGCATCCGTTCTCCCGCATATTGTACTCATTAGATTGTTAGGCCTCAAAAAGTAAAGGCCTTAAGTAAACTTAACTTGATCAGAGTAAAGAGAAATCCACGCTATTTAGCAGTAGCTTGAGTGGTTCTTCCGAATCCTCAAGCGCTACCCTCTTCTGGCTGAGCACGGGCCGGGCGAATTGAGCAATGCACCTCCACTCTTCTTCAGAATTCAACATGATGCGAACCAGCCGTCTGGGCCCTCCACTGTGCCCACCTATGCTACGAGAAGATGGCATGGGAAGCACCATCTACCATTGCTCTGCAGTGCAGGCAGTTTGGGCTTGCAGCATTACCAATTCGATGTAGGAACGCCATTAATTCTGTGAGGAACTGGGTAAGGTAGAAGAAATCCTCCTAATCAAGAACCTTCCTGAGGTATGGACGGGAATCAGCTGCCTGGTCTACCACCCCTTCGTCTTGCCACGTTCCATGGGTCACAGCCCTCCTTTTCATCTGGTAGCCATACTCCAGATGACCCCTGGCTGCCCGAAGGAGGATCGAGATAATACCTGCTACTATCAACACTGCCTCCTGAGAAACTGTGTGGTACAAGCAAGGAAAGTGGAGGGCGCACCTCCTCTGCTCTGCTGGGTTCCACTCCCTGTGTTAGGCAATGCTCAGTGTATCAGCGCACACCCACAGCCACACATAAGAGGTACAACGCTCATAAGTAACCGCCTTGTGCGTGTTCCTCTCGTGTTGGCCAGCAGATAGGAAAGAGCTGTTACCTTGGATTCTTTATCAGCTGGTTGATGGGTGTGGAAAACAAACGACAAATTGGTAATCACCATCACGCCCAAATATCGAACTGTTCGCCTTGTTTGGAGGTCTACGATCTTCACATGAACGGGGGAAAGGGTCCCCCGGGTCTTCGCATCGTCACCAGGACTAGCCTTGTCCTCTACAGAGCCCCATCCACTCCCTCATCCGTCGCATTACTCGCTCCAGAGTGAGACGAAGACACAGACCGATCCCTTACAGCATATACATCTCATTGCACGTGACATCGTGGACTCCAAGAACTGAGCAATCAAAGACACAGGGCAGTCAGTATCTATTAGCGCTAAAGCAACTCAGATAAGACCGAGTAGGAAGGTCAACCTCCATGGACTTGGCATATTCCGCTCCAACCAGCCTTTAATTAGCGGGAAAAACTCCCTCGTAAATCTCCCATCCGCCGTTAACTGCCAAATACGCTCCAACTCGTCGACGCACATAGCCAGAGCCTCCTAGAGAACAGGACCTGCTACTTCCTTGGTGATTTTATCGGCCACCTGATTCCTGGAGTACCCACATACTCTTTCTTCGTGATTTTTCAAAGCACAAAAATAGGTTATGAGAGATTACAACAATGGGAAGGAGGATGAGTAACATGTCCCACAAACGAGGGGGCTCACGTAACGATTTTTTCTCGAAAACTGCGATTTTGATTAAACATTCAAACTATCTTTGTCTAACCAGTACCTAACCTTTCTTCTCCAATAATAACTCTTTGGAAATTCGTTGAACGGACCTATGACGCAAAAATAGGGTTTTTTTCGCTTTCCGGCGCAACGGTACTGGCGTTTTTCACCACACTCGCAGAATGCCTTAAATTAATCACTACCCATATATTGTTCAGCATAAATGTTCCTCTAATAGTCCAATAAACTACCGCAATGCGTCAAAAATCGTGTTTTTTGAACTTTTTCACAATTTTCAGTGGAACTGCTTAATGGAATTTGATCAACCTGGAGAATTTCAATCAACTATGCCCAAATTTTGTTCGCCATAGCTATTTGTGCCGGTATTTGAGCATGACAGCTTGGAAAACGAAATTTATCGAACATTAAATTATCGTCTTCGAGTTTCTTCCCGATAAATGTAAATACGTGAATTGGCACGTTCAGTTCGGGAACCTTCGATGGAAGGGAGTCAGAGGGCACGTTTCACTTAAACCTGCTTACGAATGACTGCCAACATGAGACGAAGTGTGCCGTACGAAAACGTGAAATTGGCGATAGGTTCTGAAATGTTTTGGCGGCCGATCAGCTATTTGTTTCGTTCGAATTTCAATTTTAACGTGTTACTTGCAGTGCTAGAGGCTTAATGAATTTTAGAGTTTTTAGGAATCAGAATACACGAGATGAAAAAAGTTCAATGCCAACGACGTTCTGTTTCTTCGTGGCAAACTTGGTAAGCACTGGCGCCTGAAATGGGACTGGGGTTTGCATGACAGCACATTGACATCCACGCAGTTCGTGAGTTGTTATTTGAACGACTTTTGAACAATACGACGTCATTAGAGTTCCCCTGTACGCGATTTCGATCGTCTAAATATTCCCAAACGCTTCTTTCCGGTCCCGTTATTTACCGTTCCGGCTATTTCAGGTCTTCTTTTGTTGCAGGCGAACAAACCGCTGATGGAGAAGAGGAGGAGAGCGCGAATCAATCAATCGCTGGCCGTTTTGAAAAGCCTCATACTCGACTCCGCCAAATTAGAGGTAATTCCGGAAAATGCGAATCCGCCTCTCTCCATTTCTACATCTCGCTCTTTTTCTGCTGCCTTCGTCCTCTCACCTCTCCTCCTTTTCGACAATTAATTTTATAAATCGGCGAGACATTTATAATTGGATGGGCTCGGGATGAGGGGTCTCCGGTGCGGCGAGTTGGGACGTCAGACTAATGCTGCCAGTTCAGCGCAAGAGGGAAGTTGAGTGATTGTCGAAGGAGAACTCGCAAATATATTGGGGGGGGGGGGGTTCAATTTTCCTTTATTTATTTATTTTTGTTAACACCCTGTAAAAAAAGACTCTCAGGAGGTGGAAACCTAGCGTCCTTTTTTCCTTTGGGGCATACGAAAAAAACTTCCTCAAGTTGGACGAATAAATTTAATGTAAATATGATGACGGTATTGTAATTTATGCGGTTTCGCACCTGCCTCCGGGATCCAACGGGATGCCAGAATAGTCAGCTTATGGTCTTTTTCTGCCTGGAAAGGATTGAGGCGGCGAGTTTCTAGCAGCTTCCAGCGACGACTTCCCAACTCTCCAGCGTCTAGCCTGCGACTACCCTCCTGCATTTTTCCGACGTTCGAGCCGGTGTTCCCTACTCCCTCGCCTTTGCAGCACATTCACGAACAAAGTTCTGACTCCACAGTATAGTTGAGCACAAAAAGGGTGAATTAGTATCAGAGCGAAGCTGGCACAATGTGAGAACAAGAAGCAAGAAGTAGAAACAATGAACAGTTGCCCGATGGAGTTTTTGACCTCAACCTCATGAATGTCATTGTTGAAAACCGCAATGTTTCTCAAAATATGTAGTAGCAGTTCTCTTAGGAGCGTTTGACCAGCCGCAGTGGCCTGCGTTCCTCAATGATTTTAAAGCTCTGGGAAATCCTCGTAACCTGTACTTGCTCTTCAGACGTTACCTGACAAATAGAACTGCGACGATAGAAAGCAGACAAGTCTCAGACCAAAAAGTGATAGTGGAGGGGTGCTCGTAGGGCGCAGTCCTCAGACCAGCATTCTGGAACACCTTCTTCGAAGATCTTGTCAGGAGCCTGTTTAGTGGTGACCAGTGCAAAGACGGTTCACGAAATCGAGGCTCAAACTCAAGTGCTCCGAAGCCCAATACGTTTTGGCGGCAACAGGTTTCGTTTTGAGAAGGAAGTCACGTACTTAGGAGTAGGACCTAGACACTATCCTCATGTCCAAGGCCATTTGAGAGTTCTGGCCAAACCCCAGAGAGCTGCACTCCTGTGGGTCACCACAGCCTACAAGATAGCATCTTCTGAAGCACTCAAAGTGAGACAACACCACCGGGAGATTGGCTAAATGACAACCTGCCTTACCTCCAAAGCTCTGGGTTCAGCAAATACGAAGCAACTGCCGGTTATCTCTTACTCGAAAAGGCTCTTACACGACAGTGAAACTGCAAACTCCATGACTTTCGACTGATAAAATCGTCTCGAGTGTGTTAAGGAACAGTCATTTGGATAAGGAAACAGACCTGAAAGAGAGATATTGAATTTATTGGTAAATCTGTACATTATCCTGCCAACTGGCTCTCTCTTCCTAACATACAGAACTAAATTAAGCATAAAAAGAATTTACTTATTATTAGACGTGACTTACCATGTTCCCGATATGCATACAAAATATGCCGTTTCCTTTTCAATAGGTATTTACTGTTTGATTTTTTATGTTCAGAATACCAAGCATTCCAAACTGGAGAAAGCGGACATTTTGGAGTTGACCGTCAGACATCTCCAGAGGCAAAAATCCTTGAACACTTCGTCCGTCGACAAATATCGAGCTGGTTTCGTCGAATGCGCCCGAGAGGTGAGTTTATCGATAATTGTAAGTTACCCTGAAGCGTGGTTTCAGCACTTGGGCAGAAAGGGGGTCCAGTATCTCCTGTTAAGTACACATCTGAATGCGTTCTTTCATTAGATCACAAGATGGCAGGACCTTTAGAATTTATAGTAATGAAAGTCTCGAAGCTGCAATGGATATTTCTGTTGTGCACACGAATGGTGAAGCTTGAAACTGAGAAATAAATGAACGTGGTGAGCGTGAGAGCTGTCATACACTTGACAGAATAGCGTATGATCAGTTTGAGTATGAGGATACAAACGCGAAGATGGGACTGTCAATACACGTGAACGGGTTGTGAGACACTATCTGGAGGAAAAGGGAGAGAGATTGAGTTGTGTTGTGAGTAGAGTGAGCTGAGAGAAGAATCACTGGGAGAACTGTAAGGCGACTCTATCACGAGAGCTGAAGGATGACTGACTTGGAAGGAGCTGTCTGTTGAGAAGAGGAATCCAAAATTGATGGGTGGGAAAGATATTAGGGAATGTCCAGGACAGGGGGAAATCCGTTGCCGTTGGAAATAACCGTGGAGGTGGAATTTCCGTAGATAACAATAAGGGGTTATGGACGAAGGACTTTGGGGAAACAATGACTTTGCCATTAAGGGCCAGGGAGTCCCGTTAGGTAGGGCCCTTGCGGGAACTGCAGGATAACCCTTGAAGTAGGGTTACAGTGGCGGATGGTAATGAGAGTGGGTTAGGAGGCTAGCGCATTTGAGGTGGCAGAGCTGGATTACTGGAAAGCCAAAGCACAGGGTGAGTTGAGTGGGACAACAGAAAACTTGTGCAAAGATGAAAATGAATGGCTGAGCACACGAGAAAACACGGGAGGTGGTGCAAGAACAGGTGCTGTGAGGAGAGTGCATGAATTAGGACTTGGGATTAGGAAACGAAATCTAGTGCTGTCTTCGGTGAAAATAAAAATAATGCATGGGTGTGATCATGAGTAGGAAAGTCGAGAAGAAGTCCCGCTAGGCAGGGCAGGTGCGGGAACTTCGAGTTCAAAAAACTGATACTGATTCGGCGTTTTGCGTCGGATCATCGTGTTGCCTTTAACAACCTACGACCGTCATTAAACTTTCGACCTATATTTAGCAAGTTGAACTACTGTTGCGATAGCACTAGCTTTATATGAGCGGGATTTATAAGAGAAAATCGAACTAAAATTGCTTATTGTCCTAATGTTCGATAAGTTACCGCTCTCGTCATTTAATCACAAATGTACATTTTCGCCGCCTGATGTTCATACAAATAATTTGATTAGAATCATTAAAGCTGCAACTGAGAAAAAAAGTTGGTGCTTCAGTCACCATGATAGATGTTGTTAGTTTTAGGCCGGGTTTGCTCTAACTCTTTGGCCAAAAGCTACTTATTTTTTGAAACTATTTTCCTCAAACCCTCACTTTTCCCGTGTAACGTTGATATGAAGCAACTAATGAAACTTCGTTGTTTTGCTCTTCAGGTGACGAGATTTTTGGATACTCCCGAGCTTCAAGGGGCGCCAGTGACGGGAAAAATTGCCATCGACCCGACAGTACGCCAAAGGTACTATTATCAGTGTAGTCTTTCTGACCTGAAGAGTAAAGTAGAATTGAAAATTCAGGCGTGAAACCCGTTTAGAAATGTACGTGTAGGGGAGTCAAGCTGCATTTTACATAAACCACTTGAAAGAATGGAACTTTGACATTAGACACTAGATGTCAAAAAAAGATCGTGCGAAAATTATTAATTGTCTTCTACTACAGCATTTCCAAGTCAAATGAGTATCAATTATAAGTAAGCATTCACTGATTGTTTTGCTCGCCCTTGCAGGTTAATCCGCCATCTTGAATCGTGCGCGGCGGAAATTGAGCTGGACTTTACTCAGTGCGGAGTTGAGCCGCTGAAGCCCATTGACCTTGAAACCGAAAGAAGGTCAGCCCGTTAATAATAAAAATATCGACACTGCACACACACCTTCACACAATCCACGCAAATTCGACGATACCCTTTTTGTCAGGCGCTCTAACTTCGTTTAACATTTTTACACAAAAACATTAACAACTAAGAACAAAATGTATGTATTTGTTAACTGAAAGCATCCAGTCAGTTTCTTCATAAAATAAGCACCCTACAGTTAAACTAACCAATAACTCCAGTTATTGTGGTCGCAAGTGCCAAGCATTTCGAGTTACTTGTGCACAATGTAGTCGTCGGGTACATTTCAACCAATTCTGTTCACTAACCAGCACTGAGAAACCCTCTGGTACACGGGCGGTGAACACTGTT
Source organism: Pachypeltis micranthus (assembly GCA_020466155.1). Taxonomy (NCBI): domain Eukaryota; kingdom Metazoa; phylum Arthropoda; class Insecta; order Hemiptera; family Miridae; genus Pachypeltis; species Pachypeltis micranthus. Next base: position 46,495,085 of record CM035770.1, on the reverse strand, counting down.
GATGATTACGATAAATAATGGCTGATCGTGGGATTAGACGACCAGCTGCGGTTGGTCTGTGACCTTGTGTATCATATGAGCGAGGGTTATGAGGAAAAATCCGCGTTTACGAGTAAGTCGAATTTCCTCGAAATATGATTTTCATTCACATGAGAACTTTACGGTATTGTTGCGTTATTTGGAACTGTGCATTCAATAAGATGAGTTTAAAAACCGTGAGAACCGTTTATGACAAAAAAAGTTTGAAGTTTTGAACACTGCGGCAATTATAGTTCATTTTGGACTAATTCTGTTTATAACCTTATTGTTGTCGTCCCATGGGAGTTTACAGGTTAGGTATTTAAGCTGATTTTTTTCAGCAGTTTTTCTCAAATAAACGTCTCTTTTGGGACGTAAAAATATGAAATATAAGGGAAAGTAGGGCCCGAAATAAATAAAATGCCGGACTTTGCCCAATTGTTGAAAGAATAACTGGAGAGGTAGAAGCCACTTCCATCTTGGGAACCTCTGACCTAGACGATTTCTTTCTGGGATGAACTCATTAGCTGTGTAGGCAGAGGAGGGGCAGTTCAATGATAGAAGGTACCATAATTTTCAATGAAAACCGGCATTGACTTAGCAATCACTCGGCACATTCTTTCCTTGTTGAATTCCACGACCTAACGAGGTTCGTAGATCACCACTGGAGACGTCCAAAAAACGGTTGACGGTGGATCTTTACAATAAAAACCCCTGACATTGTCGTGACGTTCTACTTTAAAAGGACTTGAAAACCGAAATCTAGTTTTTAGCCCTTATATTATAGCTTTTGCTATCTTTCGGCCCTTTACCAGGCTGGAGCAACTGGAAGAGCTACTGGTGAGCGACGGAGAAGGTCCTCGACCAGACTCGTCGACGAGCACTCCCGGAGACGAGAATAACAACCCGTGTCGAAACGGAGCCAACCAAATCGTCAAAAGTGGAAGCACGACCCCGAACTACGGTTCAACTCAAACGACAATCTCGACTATCAAACCCAAAGCCAAGACCCCCGCAGATTCCTCCACGTCGGCGTCGACGAGCACCAACCCGGTTTCTGTGCTGCAGGTAACGAACTACCCCTGAGGTTGTCAATTTGCTTTTGCGATAACCATAGAGATCGCTATTTGGATTTTTATCAAACAAAGTTTTATGAACTTGAGAAATGAGTATAGCGGGATATCGTCCAACCTCCAAAAATAGCGACCTTCGCATGTAACTGTATGATGCCCTCCCACATAAATACCATAATTTAGGGAATTCTGCGTTTTCAAACATTCAAAGATGGAATTGCCAAAAGGGATGGTTGCTATATTTGTAGGTCGCTACATGGAGCCTACCAAGCCACCGTCACATGATTGCAAGTAGCCGATAGTCCAAATTGACGCTGGTGCATGAAACAACCAGTTGAACAGTGGTACATAGCTAACAGCACTCCATACGTTATGTCAAAATCGACATTGCACTAAGTGAGGAGAGGAGTTAATACGATATCTGTTGAGAAATCACAAGATCTTCAATTTTGATTTCAACGGAGTTCTTCAATAAGCGATTTGTTAACACAAGGTTTTCTTTCTCATAAAATAAAATTATCCCAGTTTTTGGACGAAATATCGTCGATATTTTTGTTACCCCTGGTGGACATGAGAACTGAGATAATCTCATTTTATAAGAAAGAAATCCTTGAGTGTTATTAATGAACGAGTGTCAAAAAACAGTTTATTGAAGAACCCCGTTGAACCCAAAATTGAACATCTGTTGTAACCCCCCCCCCCACCCCCACAATTCACAATCGAAACCGCTCATGCTTCCGAATCTTTCTTTTCCTCTTCGTATGAACGGCTGCTTCGATGGATTCTTCGACCTCTTCAGCCACTTGTTCTTGACACTTGTTGTCTTCAGAGCACTTGCGCAGTTTAGCGAATGGGGCGTTGCGTTTTCCCTCCACCATTATCTTGAGTTGATTGACATCGGGGTTTTCCGATGTTACTGCTCTGGTTTCCCCTGCCCCACCCTCTTTAACTTCTCTGAGCCAATAGGATTCAATATCTCCGTTCACCTAACTATATAAGATGTTCTTTCTATGAGGTACTTTCAGTTCATGTTTGTTACTGATGATGACCTAACCGTCGAAATCGATTTAACAATTGTGCTCATTATGTCTGTGGAAATATAGACAATTTATTGTTTATTCTGTTTTTTAATGCCTGACGGAATTTCGAGTACAAGCCCCGTTGGTCAATCAACTCGCTTCTCGTCTTCAGATCTCACTATTACGTCTCCTGGCTGAACATGCAAAGGTTAGCGTTTCCCTCGATTGATCAGCGAAGCTATTCGTTCCTTCAGACCCTCTCTTAGCTTGAGGAGGAACTTGAGACGACTATTAAAGCTTCGCTTCACAATTTAGTCCAGATCTTGAACACCTACCGCCTGAACACCTTGTATGAATACAGCTGGTGTAAGCGGCTTCTGTTGATCTTCTGCCACTGTCACAAGTCAAAAGACTCGCATTATTCGTTGCTTCCATGACACAAAGAATTGTAACAATATCGTTCGAATAGTAATTGGAATAAGGAGTTTTATTCGCAATTACATTCGGAGATGTTTTAGCACCACAAACAGGGGACAGGGTGACGCCTGAAGGGGCGTAATTAGACAACCCTCGCTTTTGGTGCATATTGGCCTCTCCCAACGGTGACTCCATTCTAGCGGAACCGACAGCGGGTAAGTATACTGCAACGGGACATGCTACTAGTGGTCCTTTCTGCTTACAGAACGATCTCACACTTTGCCCTACAGGTGCTAGCTGGAACACTCCCACTGAAACTTTTCTTCAATCTAGAGGCGATCAAGAGACGCATGCTGTATTCATAGTGGTTAGCAGTACTCTGCAGTCTTGATACTGCTCCAGGAGTTGATCACTGATGGCTGGCTGAGACTGACGCATCAGTGGGTTATGGATCGGTGTGAGGCTGAGTCTGGTCCAGGAACCACTGCCCTCCACCTTACGCTCTGATCGCCTCAGTCCAAGAATGCCTGGAGCACGGATGGTGGCATACATCGTTCCCAACCACCCAGTTCCTGCCAAGTCATGGGGCATTAATGCCCTACTGATGTTTATCAGACGACAGGACTTCGTCTGCGTGTGTGGTACAGGGCAGATTGGGCACACGTTGTCTTGAACTGTCTCATTTATAGAGCAGCAGAGGCAGGCCGCATCCTTAAGTAAAAGGCAGCCATAAGGTGCTTCAAGGTCTTCCCTCAGCCTGGAGCAAACAAATGCACTCTCTTTGAGACGTGGATGCCTTGACATGACCTGTGCCTTGAGCCTGTGTTGCCTGTGCAAAGGTTGTGAACCGCCGAACTTCTGACCTGGTCGCCAGCAGCGATTCAGCAACATCTCCCGTGAAAAGTCGAGCACGGACACCTACAAAGTGATAGAGGAGGCAGCTGAAGAGCACTTAGGGGGTATCCTCATCCACTCCCCCCCCCCCACGGCATGGAAATTTACTAAAACAGCGACGTTTACGTAATTCAAGTGGCGGGGGGGGGGATCCTAACCTCTTTACGCGACAGTATGTTTCCTTTCTAGAAGCCGCGTGATATTTTTATAGAATCCTTTGGGTTTCCGTAGATTCAACTGCTTAAACTATAGTAGTGGAGCGCCGGCCTGTGTGAATTGACTTTCATATCGGTCTCTTTCCGTCGAATTTCTTCGTCTCTCTTGCCCCCAACACGCAATTCAATCTTAGTCCCTTTTTTTCGAACTTTTTCAGGTGATTCCTTCTCGTCTCCCGGACGGCCAAGTCGTTTTCCTCCTCCCCAGCCACTACGTTCAACTCTCCAAAGAGACAGAGACCGAAGAGAAATGTCAAGAAATGCCCATTGACTTCTCCGTTAAAAAACCCGACGCCGACGACGTCAAAACCGAAGACGACGAAATGGTATGGCGACCCTGGTGAAGCGCTCAGCTCGACGAAATCACCCTTCTAAGCGCTAAATGCCCCCTTTTTCGTTTCAAGGGCCTACAAGTAAATCGTAGTTTACATCCTTACAATATAACAAGTTACCGAAATCAAGATCCGCTCTCACGTTGCTACTGCCAGACCGCTCATGCTGAAACAGCAACCGCTCTCGTTCATCATTTTCTTACGGTGTGTTAGTCGTACAATTGTTGAATCTATTATACAAATTTTATTACTTAATCATTGTACATAGAGAAGCGATCATTTTCTCAAATTCCCTCCAGTTTTAAGGGCAATTGCTTAGGTTTTGCCTCGTACCAACTCAAGTAGAAATGTAAGGTTTTAATTGAATTCGGTGGTGTTTAGGGAAAACGTTGGGGCAGTTATAAGGATTATATTAACAACTCTATTGTAACAACGTGCTTTGTGACTAGCACAACAGACGAAGCTCGCTGAACATGAGGATTTGTAACATTTGCTAATCACTGGTCTGTTTCATCTCTGAAAGGAAATAGGAGTGTCGCTGCTTCACACAGCAACAACGAAAATCAGAGCCAGGATGAAATGTAGGAAGCTTTACTCTTATGCCACTGTCGAGGATTTGGATAAATCTCACACCCGCTGCAATGTGCAGCTAAAGAGAGGTGAAAGAGTGAAATGAGGAAGCGTCAGTCTTGCAACAATGCCTCCCATCAAAGTATATTACTTAGCAACGGCGATATTAATTTATTTTTCTTTCCTTAGCCCTACGTAGTAGGAAGAATAGCTATCATCATGAGCGAAACGGCGAATATGTTTTTCTCAAAAGACAGCTACAACGATTTTGATTAAATTTTTAAGTCTCGACCGAGGGAAAATGATGAGAGAAGCACAAAACATGATCAAAAATTTCGAAGAAAGTCGATTTTAGCGCAAGGGTTTCCTTATAAATCCCACTCACGTGATACTAGCATGGGGGGGGGGGGGGTCTGCTCTTAGTGGCTCCATGAATACACTCAACGTATTGAGAACCAAACCAGAACCTTCAGTTTGCGTCAGGTCTTCGCCCTCACTGATTCTTGCAGGGCGCAGCCATTCCCATATATCCCTCCATACTGTCGAGCATTTAGAGAGGTTCAGGAGCGGACTTTCTTCCATGTCTTCATTCATATCTACTGCTCCGGCAAATTGAGCTTTGCGCTTCCAGTTTCATTTCGAATTCAACGTGCTGCCTATGTTGTGGACCGACCGTGTGAGCCACGTGAAGATGGCATGGGAAGCAGCATCCATCATTTGGGCTCAAATGCTCGACGTAGGGAAATGACGAGGAAAGGGTCGGCACAAATCCTTGCCAATCCCTGAGCCCTTTGTTGGGACCACCAGGAGGAACCTAGGTTGGCAAATGGGAGGATAGGTGATGGGCTGCCTATTGGCACGGGACGCTCTGGACTTAGACAGTCAAACTCTTCATCTGACTGTCCAGAAGGAGGGCCAAGTAGGTGTTCGGTCTGGGGAGGAAGGATATGAGGATCATGTGTGGCCTGTTTACAGGTCACAGTGCGCTGAGGTACCACCTTGCTAATATTGGCAAGTGTGAGGTACAGGTATGCGGATTCTGTAAGGCGGGGCTGAAGTCAGTGGTGTATGTAGTGTGTTACAAAGGGCTGGCTGCTGCGTGCCTGGAAGTGCTTGGGGTGCCTCTGCTGAGCACGAGTTGTGTATAAGCGATGGACTCCCGGCATCGCGCCGTCGTGTGTTTGGGTAGCACATCCTACAGCCAGACGAGGAGGCGAGTGCAGCTTTGTGTGTGGGTGGTGGGGACGTCGCACCGAGGGAGCCCAATGCCTTGGGGTCTGAGGGTGGAGAGCAGGGGGTAACTCTCCCTACAATAGGCCCATTTGCGACCGCAGTGGAGGTGCCTCCAGCATGTAACAAAAAAAAAGAGCTCCATGTCCCGTGATGAACTGGGTAAGTTAAAAATCCACGTCGAAATCGATGTTAGCGCATTTTTTTCCTCATAAACTCCGCTCAAATGTTACTAGACTTTGCAGAAAAATTGAGGTGGCGGCCCAGTCAAATACACGCGATGAACGTTTAATATAGCAACTACTCCAGAAGTTCCAGGGTTTATTAATTTCCGCTTCTCACAGTTTGTACCCGATAATCCTGGAACAGTGATAATTATCCTTCTCAAAAAATAGTGTTTACTGCCTCATTTATTTTCTGTGTGCTAATTTCTCAACAACGATCGTGGCAGAATTCCGAAACTGTAACACTTTCTACCACCGTGAAGCGTTGTGCTCGACCAAGTTCAAATTAACTGTGTGAAAAATAAATAGAATTAGTAGCAAAAGCCGTGAAAACCAGTGAATTTACGTAGAGCTAAGGAAAGTTGTGCGATGCATCGCACCAGATATTTTATTTAATAAACAGTTGAGACGAAATGACTAACAATTCACTTAGCAGTCCTTACGTACGGTATTATGTACATTGGGCGATAGACTGTTCATTCAATATATATCGAACATAAATAAACAAACGGGGATAAATAAATATTACGCGTTACAAAAACAGAGGACACGTTGCACAATTATTAACTGAGCGAGTCCACTCAAGCTCCCGCAGATATAGCATTTCGAGGGCATTGATCCACGGAGTTGTTGACAATACTGAACGATTACATCATTAAACGTCAAAATAATGTCGATAAGACCATAGCAATTGTTCGAGAAATAATCGATTTATTGTCACCCGCCGACGATTTTCCATGGAAACCTTGAATCGCGCGTTAGAATTGTCAAATATAACTCGACAGCCTCTCTTGACATGAATAAATGATAATCGATACTGCGATATATCGGAAGTATGACGACTTCTCTATTTCTCGCCCAACACACCCCTCCGCCTCTGCAAGTTCAATCCCCCCTCAACAAACACAAAGCGAACAACGAACTCGTCAGAATTAGGCTCTAATTAACCTCACTAAGCCGCTGTTTCAATTTTTGAGCACAACGAAGATCTCTCGACGACTCAAATTGTAAGATTCGAAGTGCGAACGAAATTCGAAAGTATTGTTACGCGTCGTAAGTGATCTAATTTAATTTTTGTTTTTAAAGTTACCGAAGAACTCAGCCAACGTTATGTTTTGCAGTTGAGTGGCGCCCACGAAATAGTGTTATTATTTATATATTTTATTTAAATTATTGTTAAAACGTTTGACAAATTTTGGGTTATTCTTGTGTATTGATGCGCGTTAAATGTACGTTCTCCTTGATGTGACTATTGCGAGGACTGTTGCAATGAGTTTTGTCGAATGATAACAATAACGGTGCAAGTAACGGGCTGTGGGCATGTCAGTTGCGTTTCTTAGCTGCGAATGACATGATAGGCCCATTGTGAACCAACATCGAATAACTCGGTGTAGTTTTAGCCCTTAAATCCAGAGTACATCCTAGGTTCCTTCGTGATGAGAATTCATCGGGAGCGACGATCTCATTTCATGCTCTTTGAACCTACCGTTCTTCTCTCCCGCTTTCTGAGATGTTTATTTATCTATTTATATGAATACGGAACAACAAAAGCAACCGATAACACACGCGCTAAAAGCAAAAATTAGCCACAAAAGCCGTTCAGTCGAGAGCTGTTAAGAGACAATGAGAGGGTAGATGCAGGAAGAGTAATGAGAGCGGTGAAGGGAGAATGTGGACGAAGGGAGGAGACGTGAAGAAAAGGTTAACTTCACGAGGAATACGGCAGAAAGGGCGGTGGTACCATTAATTGGTTGAGGAAAAGGGGACGGCAAAGGGGAGTACAAAACGAGTGTTGAGGGACGAGGAAGCCGACACCCGCGACGAGATCAGGAGAATCAATCCGTCCACACGGGGAATTGAGAGGTTGTAGCTAAAAAAACGCCCGATCTGTATAATATGACACGGAACCGATGCGTACTCCAGGAAGTGCTGTACGAGAGCCTTGCGGAGAGTCATCAAGGCAGGAGCATGTGGGAACTCTCAAGTATTCCGTTTAATGAAGCCAAGCTGACGCGCTGCGAATGATGTAAATATTGTTCACATGTTTGAAATATTGCGCAGAAAAACGGAACGCACAGCGACGAATAATCGTAATGGTCCACTTTCCCACGTCATTGGAACCAAGGAGACCCTTCCAGAAGATCGAATCTACTAAATGGTTAGTGCTTAACTGTCCCTGCAGGAGAATTCACCAGAGTGACGACCTCATTAGGTGCTCTTTGAACACGCTGTTCTTCTCCTCCGATATCCGAGCCCAGTAGAACCGAGGACTAGGCAGGTCCAGATGATCTGAATCTGAAGAGTGATAGCGCTCAACAATCTCTGAACTGAAGCTTCCTCTGCACAAGCCAAACAACCCTTTCCTTTTCCACTGCAATCAGCACTCGGAAGAACAGTCCAAACTTTGATTTTGGTTATTAAATGAATCTATCATCGCGACGGATCTAAGGAGCCCAGCTGTGTCCTCACCAATCGTTGAAATTCTTGTGTGGGACGTTACCGAGTAGAGGCAAAATACGGATCACATTTTTTTTTACACGTACAGATCCGACTGACACGATGGTATCATAAAATTCTCATTTGTGAGAAATCAATTATTTGCCTTCCTTTTCCACTTGTGCCGTTTGCTCTTTGTTCCTACGATGTCCCGGTTCTCGAGCCTTCGGTAAACGATATGAAATACAATCGCGCCGAATTGTGTATTTTGTCGGCTTATAATGTTTTAGATAAACTTGTTTTCTGCAGTAAGAGTTAATACTAATGACCATCGTAGGAAATGGAATGAAATTGCTATTGAACTCACTGAATGGTCACATCAATAGTCACAAGAAGGAAGAACGAACATTAATTGTGAATACCAAGTAAAAATGTAAGTCTTCTTGAGTCTTCTTTTTAAAATGTTTCGAAATATAACAAATAGTCTTCACCGCAGTAATGTAATTACGATTGTTATAGTAAAGTTTATTATTGTTATTGACACTTCTTATATTACAACGCTACCCTTTCCCTCTGCCAATCGCCTTCACCTGGAAGTCCTCGGAGCATCGCCAGAAAGGCAGGTCTCATCTACGTGTCTTGAAACTGTGAAAATTAAAAGTATTGTAACGAATCACTCCCACTGTAGATACGAGCTCATCGATATTTTCGGCAAGTTCTGCCAAATCCGACTTTACCTCCTCCGCCTTGGGACAACTTTCAGCAATCTCGCTCAAACTGCGCTACTTTGTCATTGCCAGTTTAGATTCCCTTCATCAAGTACATCATTGTTTTGGGAAAATCGGCAGTTTGAGAGGAAATTGAATGCGCGAGCATTAGGAACAGCGAAAGTCGTTAGTTTCGGCCTCTTAATATTGAAATTTAACTCGTAAAATTGCCTAAAACAGAATTTTATGAACGACTTTGATCACACAGTAGAAACGATAACCTGACATATCGAACTATAAAAAGGACCAGAAACGTCGGTTGTTTTGGTAACCTAATCTTTCGTGGTAGAGTTGCAATTCATTTTACAAATTAAGAACCTCACATTATTGAACCTCTGCGCCCTTATTGATTTCCATTTTCAAAGAGCTTGATAGATTTTTCGGTTTTGACGAGTGACATCCTGTGTCATCACTTACTTGCTTTTCATAACCGAAAAAAGGCGGGCAAAGATCGTATGCCTTATCTTCGGACGTGCCTTCATAAAGTCTATGCAGCTCCGCCCAAATTAACCCTCTTGAGAGCATCATGTTCGTCGTTAAAATCAAAAAGACCTTCCTTATTGAACTTGGCAACATTCTCAGCATCTGCTTCAAGATAGAATGTTGGTTCTGCAGCAGGACTATCATTTTCGATAGTCATGATGAAATCATCGAATCTTTTGGGTGGATTTAGAATTGATCCCCTCAAATATATTCCGCCATGTTGTGTCTTGCAGTTGATTCTTCGACTTCTGTTAGATGTTCTAAGTCATTCGGCAGTTGAGCTTGAACTCCCGGACTTCTTGTTGACCATCAGCCCGGTAACTTGTGTGATCTGAACTTCTTCCATCTTCATCGTTGACAACCTCAGTCTGGAGTTTCGCAGAGACGCAACTTTCCCTCGTTCTTAAGGTTAGCTCTTTTAAAATGACATCTCTTGACCTTAAGAGCTTGTTGCCTTCTCAACATCTATCGTATCAACGTCTACAGAGATGGATCAAAAAGTCCTGAGGGCACAGGCTCGGTGAAGTGGATAAGTGTGGCTCTGGGAGGAGTGGGACGTATATCTCCCTGGGGCCCACGACGTCAAAACTGGCGCGGAAGAGAAAGTGCGGCTTAATTCCTTAATTTATTGGATTCCTGGGCATAAAGGGATCACTGGAAATGAGAGTGCGAACCATCTGGCCAGACTCGGCTCGTATAAGGCCACTTCCCCACTGTCACTAGTCGAGAGGACTGTGGGGGAATATGCCAGAAGAACACGTCAGACAGTCTGAAATGCTGAGGGAGTGAGACACTTCAAACACACGAAATATAGGGATGGGCAAAAGGGAGCATTGAACCCAGATATCTGACGAGCAAATACAGGTTGGGGGATCAGATCTTACTAAAATCGAACAGCCCGTCCAAAGCCAGAATCTTACAAACCTGGCGATAATTTGGTTTCTCCACGCGTTTGCAAGAAGCCAGCAGCCAAACCTCGACCATACATAACATAATCACTTCTCAGGACTCAACCCGCGAACTGCGTCGTAATACGAAAGCTGACAATTGCTATGCGAGACGCGTCAACCGCAGATGCGCATCTAACCTGTTATTTATCTTTATTATCATCTGTTCCACGTGTAATACGTTTTGGGAATACGTTTAAACAGGCTCCTGTTACATCGGCCTCTTTTAGTGCACTTAACGACGCGATTTGTTCAAAAGCGCAGAATTAAAAGTAGGACATGCAGAGTTTGTCTCATCGTGGTGGGTTGTCTACCTTCAAACGGTCAGGAAGGCACTTCTCTGTGAAGCATTGCAGGCACAAATGAAGGCTAGGCCCAGACGTTGTATCCTCTAAATTACCTACACGTCGGCGAATTAATAAAAGAAGGGACTCGTGCGAGTGGGGGCCCTCAAGTTTATTTGGTTATGCAAATCCGCAATACGTATAAGTACTCCGCTTGGCCGGAAGGCAGCTCGCCAGGCGCTCTAAAAATTTGCCCCACGAACCGATGCGTTCCGTCGTCTGCCTTCACAGTTCTTGTTTTTGACAAGCTCTCTAACATCGATCATTGATATAAGTTATGTTCGGTGTAAGTCAGAGGGACTTTTTAAAAAGCACAACTTTATTTGCACTGTAAAAACACCACAAATGTGACTTGAGACTGAGGCACAGCGGTTCTGCCAAAACTACTTATAGCCTCTCATTTGTCTACTCAGCAGTATTCCTGAAGGGCCATTGAGTCAACGCCATTCTGTACCTATATCTTATAACCGTTCTAAGTATTTTAATAATTGATTGAAGATGTTCATTTGTCAGCCCGACGTTTGTTCTTATTTGTCGTCATAACGGAAAACACCTGCTCACATTAATAGGTGCTACCTAACATGCACATAATGCCTGCTTTTTGAAATCCGGGTAGTTTTCCGCAAACTCTTGCAAAAATATTTAACCTCTTTAAATTTTTCTTTCAAAATACTGTCCGATCAACTCCATTTGCCTGTGAACCTTCAAAATTGAATGGATTGTTGAAAATTGGGAATTCCATTTCATTCATTTTGTGGAAGTCTTCAAACGCTTGTTGAATTCCGCGATCAGATTTTTCAAAAGTTGAGAATATTGATCAATTTTTTTTTTGGTTCATATTGCCAAATGATTTTAAATGATGGAAATGATCCAAAGTTTGATTTTTTACCTGAGTTCTCCACACGCCTCAACTTTGGTTTCAAAGACTTGGATTTTAGTGATAATCTGATTTCCACCCTGTAATTTTACAGTCAAATCCGTTTTGGTCGGCACGTGTTGACGGCACTTTTATGTTGAATCTCGTTGTAGTGTGCTCTAGCTCTGAAACAGGCTTAGAATGAGGTTATTATTATGATGATTACGACCCCTACATAAACAGCTGACGCCAACTACATATTTACTCGATGACTCGAATCGCCCTGACGTTTGCAAGTCGTTTCACGATTCACAATCAAAAGTGAACACAACTCAGGTCTGTTTCCGTATCAAACGACTGCTCCAGAACTCTCGTTGAGGTTTGCCAAATGTTAAGTCCGTCCCGAGCATCGAGGCTATTTTACAATAGATCACAATTTAAGAAACGAATTAATATTGAAAATACGTGAAGTTAAACACGACAGCTCTGCAGTCCAGCGTCAACCTACGAGGAAGTGCTGGATTTCATCGCAGCTACGAACCTCATCGCCGTGTGTTAAGAGCAGAGAGATTTAATTTTATTTACGAATAATTTTTATTTGTCGCTCTCTACCGACTAGGAACCATGAGTGTACCCCGGAGAATGTGGCCTTATTTTATATTGGCCCCCTTTTCTCGCCGCTGCAGTCTAGTGCCTCTTCGATTAACATGCCACGTCAAAGACGTCTCTCCCGGGGAACTTTCCGCTGGATGGGATTTTTCCACAGACGGGTTTTCCCATTCTCCCACGTTACGAATTCCAAGTCTTACATGCCACTTTTAATGTTACAACGTGACCACAATGACCACTTTTCATCATTGAAACTCGCTCATTAATAAATTATAACAATGTTCAAAAAAAAGAGAAATGTATATATGGTAAGAGTGTCATGTTGACGGCTCGAGATTGATAAGGAATCTTTTGGTGCCCAAAAGCCTCTTCTTTTAACACAATTCCATTGCTATTTAAGCGCGACACGGCAGCAGTCCGCTAGGACTGTCAATGCCAACCTATTAATCCTTGCGCCGCGCGGTGTTTGGTGATTTACTTTTACTATACCTCCTTGTCCAATTGTGCAGTGCTTACAAGCTTTAAATGACGCGCGTAAACACGATAACGTCGCTGGAACGTACTCCGCACTAAGAAGTCTATACGTCTTGCGATAGTCTGGTCCACAATACCGGTCAAGTAATGCAACATAATTGAATAGTTGGGTTTTTTATCTAGGGGGCTACGTGTCATTTCGTTCATTTTGATCTAAACAGCCGCCTTTTCACGAAATACGTTCCTCGACTTGATACATAAAGTTCCAAATACGCCTTGGTATCGAGGGAAAGTGATAAATAAATTACTTTCTTTGGCTGTGCGAAGTAGAAAAGGAAGTTTTATAATCGGCTGTAAAAAAGTGTGTAGTGCTCTTCAGATCTATTATGGCCTACTGAAGCACTATTTGGAAAAATTGTCGTGTGAGGATTCTCCGAATTATAACGCCCGGAGAGAAAAAGGTACTCACTTTAATTTACTTTGGAAATTGTTAAAAATAAAATAAAAAGTCTCTTCCAGAAAAACCCAAAATTATATACACGCTCCCAACTTGTGACACAATAAAAATAAACGGGAAACACTTCGATTAGACAAACGCACCCTGTGTCCAACAGACGGTAACAAGTTTCTTAACGCGGAAACTCGAGGACGAACTTGATGTCGATCTGACGCACTCGCAAAGGTGCTCGTTCACGTCCGTCCGCCTAATAAGTCGGCATCTTCAGGAGCGGGCGCAAACTTGAGCGGGTGTGTAAGCCTGACAGTCGTTGTATGTCAACGACACACAACTCAAACTTTATTTATGAGCAAAATCTACTCAAAACTAACTATAATTATTATGACGGCTCGAAGTTGATCTGGAGTATTCTGGCGCCGAGCTACACTACTGTTTGAGTGCGGACTGTTAATCGAGGTGTCGTGTCAACCATTGTGCCGCGTGGTATTTTGTGATGTTACTTTTACCATATCCCCGTGTTGAGGTGGTCACTGAGTGTCCGAAGCGGACGAGGAGGACTTCAATTTTTCATTAATAACCCGTACGTAATTTCTACCCATCCCCATGTAACCCCTTAGGTCTACGTGACAATTTGAATTATTTTTCAAATTTCACAATCATATCAGTTTTTATATCTTTCCAACGATCGTTACCTTTTTTTTCTATTTTTATCTTCGTTGTGTGTTTTAATTTCATACACGAATCCTGCTCGTATGAGCCCCTGTTCTGGGACAGCTCTCGTTAAATTTCCATTTTCTGTGCCGCGCGCCTATATTGGTACTTTATTTACAGGACGAGACGCCGTACAAATCACAGCCTCGTCAAGGAGTTTATCATCAACCGCAATCTCAACTCAACGTAATTGACGCCCCAACGAGTCAATTGCCCCGTCGATTTTCTCACCTTCGTTTCGCCTCGAAGGGAAAACTGTCGTTACAATTACGCACGCGATAATTACAGGTATCAGGACGTAATTAACGTTTAGTCGGAGCCGCCCGCCGCGTCGGAGAAGGCGAAAGGCATTCGAACGAAGCTCCTGATCGAGCTGGGGCTCCTAATAGTTCGCATCCCGTTCGGAGGGCGACTCGCATACCGATCTCATTCCTCCCAACTCAACTTCCAACTTTCTCCGCTCATCACCTCCCACCCTTTGGCACCGCACGAATTTAGCGCGTTTAAAATACTCATTAATTAACGCAGTTTCATGAGAGTGTCAGCTAATTGAACTTTTAGAGAGAACCGCCAACGTTTAAACCTGATTTAGTTCTGAGCCAACTGCTAGACATATTGTCGGCTTTCTTTGTAGTGCGTGTGGGCGTAAAAGGGAAACCTAAAATAAAATATCTGGCGTGGCGCATCACACAGCTTTCCTCAACCACTCTCTGCTCGTACGAACGGGGTAAAACATAAAAACATCCTCTGTAAAAACTAGTGATACTGAAAGTTCTGAAATGTATTGATCTGCAGATATTTACTCATGCCTTTATTGAAAAACCAACTTTTAATCGATGAGACTGTCAACATAAAACTGGGCATTGTCGAGCGGGGCTCATCTGACATACGAGGGCTGTTTCGCACGTCAAGGACTCAGTACGAATGAAGTACAACTTTGAACTGACCTTCAGGATACTTTTCACGAAAAATCCTGATGAGAAGGGGGTGAGAGGTGAGCTAGCAAGCGCAGGAGTGCCAAGTCATATAGGAATAGAAGGAAATGAGATGACAGTAATGAGATCCCGATAAGATCTGAGCCCTTCTTACGGACCACCAAAAGCCACTAGAAGGTAGGACAGTGGGAGGAAAAGTGCATGGCTGTCTATTGGCGAAATATGCCCGGCCAAAGGTGGTCGAGGTTATTTATTGGAGTCTCCAGAGAGCGATCAAAAGAAGGAAAGGGGAGAGAAAATATACGGATGATGCGTGGCCTGTTCACTGGCCACTGTTCCACTAAGGTACCTCTTGGCCAATATTAGTAAATCGAAGGTACGACGCTGAAGTCAGCGGTGTGTGTACGAGGGGCTGTCTGCAGCGTGCCTCAAAGTGCCTGGGGTCCCTCTGTTTCGGAGGAGGATGAGGTTGCAAGAATGGATCTCCAGGCTGTCTCGCATTTTAAGCGAGAAAGGTGGGAACATATTGGGGCGCGTCGCATCGAGGAACACCAGACCCATAGGAGATCAAGAATTTATTGAGCTCCTGCTACTTATGCCACGATCCTCATTGAAAACCTGCTATATGGGTAATTGATGGGATCGTCAACACATTTTTTCTGAAGAGGGAAGGTCTATGAATGGAACTACGGAATGATAAGTGGAACACTGCAATAAAAGTTAGTTCCCTAACACGTCAGTTTCAAAAAGACGCTTGCAAAAGAGGGCCGGATTAATAAGGAAAAAACATCACTAAAAGCGATTATTGTCAAACATTTTGATAATTTATTGTGCTGCTGTCTCAGTCTTCCCAAGAATGATAATTCCGTCTGAAGCAGTCCACACAAATAAATTAATCAAATTCATTTATGATTTTTAAAATTTGGTGTTTAGATAACAACAGTTTTTGCTCATCGCCTTATTCTTATGCGTCAAATTGACGCGCACGTTGGATATCACGTTTGAGCTGGGTAGGTTCGCCCCTTCTCTTTCAATCGCGTTCCAGGACACTCACACTTCGTTGTTACCTGATGCTAAAAAGTACGCAAATAACTGGAACCCCAGATTTCGGTGCGTGGTTTGTATGTGCCTGTAGTTTGGAATGCTGAAGGATTCTACTGACATTCACCCTCTCGCAGAGGTGATCAGCAAACTTTTAGAGTATTCCACATTTTGTCCTACACAGCCAGAACCCCTAGGTCATCCAAAAAGTGTAAAGGAGACGGCATTTGATGATAAAGTACAACGCAGTTGATGGAATAAAGTTGAAAACGTGTGATTGCCTATCATTTGCACGTACAATGTTCGTCAACACACTTTTTCAGCAATTGCAACAAAAGCTTCGCCGTCAGTTTTAAAAGCGTTAACAGCAACAACGTGGAAGTCTCAAATCAGCAACTGATGTCATCAACTCGACTATAAAATGCATGGAAGTTTCCGATTATGAAGAGTCCACTCGATCTACCGGATGTTGAGTAAACTAATGTAATTTTTGCGTTCGTCGCTAGAATGCGAGTACAAATTAAAATTTGATTTGGTATTCTCGAGCTGTTTGGTGCTTATGATCTCCTGTTCCAAACGTCTTCCCAAACAGAGCTGAGTCAGAACGACAAAATAATTCGGGAAATTTAAGGAGAGTTTGGCCGTTTGACCTAACTGTCTGATGTTAAGTTTTACTAAATTAGTTCTTACATTCGCCACTAGAACGCATGAGTATATCGAATGTTGATTTTCAGTTTAACTTGTGGAAATCTGAATCTCGAAATCACACAACTTTCCTCAGTCCCAATGCACACTGCAAATTTTATTGCTATAATTTACTAATCTAACTAGTTTTTCATTCAGTGTATGTGAATTTGGTAAAACCTAACGTAACCTCCTACATGAGAACAGAATTTATTGGGTTGCTTCTACTAATGTCGCAGTCTGAGGTGATTCATGAGACAGTCAACACAAACTGTATGTGGTGGGCCGACAAAACACTCTTCAGATATTTTATTTATTTCCGACCTTCATCTTTCAATCGCTTCTGAGACCAAAATATCTGGTGCGAGCAATCACACAACTTTCCTTGGCCCCACAAGCTGTTTTATTATTTCAGCTACCAGTAAAATCTGTTCAACTTTCAGTTTATATGAACTTGGTAGAACTTAATTCAACCCCAAATTGAAACTTGATACTTAAGGTTCGGGAATTTATCGAATATATGCCACGACTACTTATGCTGTTGATTACTACTTATGATCGATTAATACGTGTTTCATAGCGCTAAAAGTATCAGAACTTATTAGGCTGCTGCTACTTGTATCACAAGTGTTGTTGAATTGTTTAATTGTGAATTTTGTGATAATTGTGACTATACGGAAATCACTGCACCCAAAGTTAGCATAAAAAAGACATCAGTTTGAATTTCTGCGGTTGCTTTTTATTATTTGATGAACATTATTAATCCTATTGTAGTGATTTTCCTTGATTTTCTGGGGAAGTAATGTCATACAAGCGTCATTTATTGTTGAGTTGTTTCAATATGAGAATGCAAAAAGTTTAATCGAAATCCTTGCAGCAGTTTTTGAAGGAGGCAAATATTCGGTCTGTATACCAGTATAATAATTATAGTTCTTATTTTTGGGTTCATCAAATTTGAGCTGGTATTTAACACACGCATGAATGATTTTCTGAAATGGTGTTTTTGAGAAGTCGTTGATACTTTACCATTTGAAGGAAACTCGACATTTTTCAACTGCTGATAACATAACATTCCTCACTACCCCATAAGGTTGTAAACTACAGTCAGTGGTTCGTTGTGTGGGGACCTTTCGCTGCTAGCTTCATTTTTTACGTGCATGTACGTCACTTGGCATGTACTTCTAGTTTTAATGAGATACTACAATATTAAGAGAAGTCGTCAATCAACATTTATTCTCGAGCGTTTGGTTCATCGACTGTAGTTCGTTTTCTCTCTTCTAAGGCTAGAAACTATGTTCCAGGCGCTATGTGGAAGATTACGAGTTGTTGATGGTGGTTCTAAATTAAAACCAAAGGGCGCCTCAACAGGGGCCCGAACCATTGTTATCGTCATCTCCGTCACCGTCATCATCTCCATCACCGTCATCATCTCCGTCACCGTCATCTCCTCCGTCACCATCATCATCACCACCATCTGCAATTACAGATGTAGTGAAAAATTAAAAGAAACAACATCTTGTTAATCCTCGGAAAAGAAACACAAACACGATATAGCTACGAAATACAATCTAAAAGATTTTTTTTTTAATCAGAAGAATATAAGAAAATTATTATAATTGAGTTTGGTGCGTCCATCTTCTCTGACTGGGAGATTTCTCTGGACTAGTGCCAGACTGTGATGTCTTTACATTGAAAGCGCTCACCCACAGCATTCTACCAGCCACAGAAGGCACACTCACCAACAGGTACATTAACTTTAATAATTTACATACTGGCAGAACTAAACCAATCACTTCACTATGGGAAAAACACGACTATGTCTCTTTCAGTTGACTAAAGAAAGACCCTAGTGGGAGAAAAAAATGGTGCGAAGAGTTTAGTTATTGATCGAGTGGTTTGGAACTGCACAGTGATGCAGAAGCCTTGGGCAATGAGACTTTCCAACAAACAAGCATTCAGGACATGAGCTCAAAAGGATTCGAGGTCTAGTTACGAGTTAGTTACACCCTCAGTTTATACAGTTGTGGTCTCTTTGTTTTCCATAGCCTCAGGAAAGTTATTTGATGGGCTGAAATAAACGTTTGAGTTTTCATCAGATATTTTAAAAGGCTTCTGAGTATAAAAAACGCAGTGTGTATGACTGTGGCCCAGTGTTGTGTGTATGTAATTCCTGTACTCATGAGGCCAAATCAGCATTTTACTAACTTGTGCAGTCTTACATAATGTGGACTGTGTGTGTGATTTGTTATAATATATGAAGGTACAACGGATAAATGAACATTAATGTTGACTGTGGGTTGTTGGTTGTTGTTGGTAACACTGCATAGGATAGATTCGATAGAACTAGGAAGTCCTGGTTAGGTTAACATTCACTACAGAACCACAGAACGTATGTTTGCTTGTCAGCTGAAGTTTTTAGTTTCCAAACAACTACCCCCAGGTCCCAGCTGGTTAGATTCTCACTATTGGCTTCTCTAATTCATACCCACAATCGATAATGCAGTCAGGAAGACAAATTAAAGGATATCTGAAGAAAAAAATTGTTTTCAGCTTGACGCCACATAAATGTACTAACCTCCATCATCAGGTTTCCCAGTATTACAGCCACAATTTTCATTCCCACCATCATCGTGGTCTTTTTCTGTTGTTGTGGTCACATCGTCATCATCCCCATCATCATCATCATCGCCTTTTTCAGTTGTTGTGGTACCATTGTCATCGTCATCACCATCATCATCATCCCCTTTTTCGGTTGTTGTGGTACCATTGTCATTGTCCCCATCATCTTCATCATCGCCTTTTTCTGTTGTTGTGGTACCATTGTCTTCATCCCCATCATCATCATCACCATCATTGTCATCCCCTTTTTCTGTTGTTGTGGTACCATTGTCATCGTCCCCATCATCGTCATCATCACCTTTTTCTGTTGTTGCGGTACCATTTCCATCATCCCCATCATCATCATCACCATCATTGTCATCCCCTTTTTCTGTTGTTGTGGTACCATTGTCATCGTCCCCATCATCATCACCTTTTTCTGTTGTTGTGGTACCATTGTCATCGTCCCCATCATCATCATCACCACCTTTTTCTGTTGTTGTGGTACCATTGTCATCGTCCCCATCATCATCATCATCATCACCTTTTTCTGTTGTTGTGGTACCATTGTCATCGTCCCCATCATCGTCATCATCGCCTTTTTCTGTTGTTGTGGTACCATTGTCATTGTCCCCATCATCGTCATCACCACCATCATCATCCCCTTTTTCTGTTGTAGTGGTACCATCGTCCCAACCACCACAATGTCTCTCATCTAGGAAAAGAACGCACAAAAAAGGATCATATCAAGGAAACGTGATACACATTTTTCAGATTAGTATATTTACATTGTGCAGTAAATTATACTGGACAAACAGAACTCACAAAGTAACAGGAGGTAAATATGTGATAACTTATTAAGACAGGCCGGAATTCTGCCGAGGCAAAGTTGAGAAGGCATGGCCTTGAGGCAGCCAGTATTGGCTAAGTGATTTAGGGAAAGGTCTTTCCAATGAATTTCGCATGAATATATAAATGGTTGAAGAAGTATGAAAGAACTGTAATATATTGAGGTTAACCCATTCAGTGCGGGTGTGGTTTACTACAGCAGGGGTTGCGTGCCGTACGGGTGTAGTAATAGTAACACGTCCTTCTTTTTGAGACATGTCACAAAAACTACTTCAGGATGGGAGGTTATACCCCATTTTATGGCCCGCGCTGAATGGGTTAAAGGACACGTCAGGTAACTCCAAGGTCAAGGAAGGGTGTGTGCATTCCCCCATATTTATTGTCTTAATTGTTACCCACCTGATTGATTTAGCCTTAAATCTTCATAAGCACTTCTGGGAGTGCTCCCTTTCCTACAGTGAGGGAGCAGAAGTTGCCGTGGCTGGCCAAACTATTGTTTGTGCACCTACGCTTGCACTTGTAGGGGAACAAATGCCAATGCACAAAGATAACGCCAGCTTTCTTCTGATTCAATTCCTATCCCCTCACTATCTTGGTCTCTAAGACAGTTAGCTCTATGGCTGCTACCCTAGCCTCACAACTAGTACTCCCACAAAGAAGTAAAATGGCCTGGGCAACGAGCTTCATGAATAACAGGGCTTAGGGAGCAATATAGATATATATATTACTTTCTCGGCAATCAAATCATATCCTCACTCTTGGTTGTAGCGGGTTCCTTACAGTCTGATATTGACGAACTCTGATTTGATCAGTAACACAATGTATGAGGTTACAAGGAACATAACCTAGGGCAATTAAGAAGACGAAGATAAAATCTGCTGATGGTCGTGAATCTGCTTGCAATACAACGATTTTTCTCTCTAGCTGAACTGGAGTCAATGAACCAAGCATGCAACAGTTACACTACATCCAATGGACCTGAGGATATTCCTTGCCCTCATCACAGAAAATTTCATAACTCAAACATGTAACACTAGACATAGCTTCACACAGTGGCAGACGAGTTGAGTTTCTGCCACGATCAAACGTTTGGAAATGATGTTTGATGCATCTACATGTCCAAAACTTGCTCTCAGCTTTCCAATCTGCGCCCGAGGAAGCTTAAAGAAGGGCTACGGTTTTATTGTTGCCGCCAGTCCTGGTATTTGCATCAACTCTCCCAGCAAAATGTATCCTAGAACGGATGTGCCTGTAGCGTTGGCGGGACTGTCACAGAAAATCTTGCTTCATTGAATATTTTGCCGATGGTGGCGATAAACGCTTGCCACTTTCCGCTACCCAAAGGGAAAAGAAAGTATAGTGTTCGTGTCAAAAAAAAGTTGGGTTTTCTTCAGATCTTTACTTTTTGAGTCCTACTGAGTATAAAAAACCTAATTTAGGCGCGTGGTCCGTGTGTCTGTGTGTATGTAGTTCGATATGAGAGAGAACGACTGAACCGATTGAGCTGGTTCTTTTTTTGTTTTGTTTGTTATTTTTTAAAATAAGGTTATAGGCGATGTCGGTCGATGGGAAGAGGTGGTAAGGGACGAAAAACTAAGGGACTAAGGTTTTTCGCATTTTTCTAGAAAATGGCTGTAATGATTTTGAATAAACTTTCAAATTATCGTTTACTAAACAATACCTAACTTTTCTTCTCTTTACATATCTCCATGAAGAACGGAGATATAGGCCTATGAAGCAAAAATAGGTTTTTTTTACGCTTTTTGGCCAAACGGCTTCAGCGATTTTTACAAACTCTCAGGATGTTTTTAAATAGTTAATACCTACATATTGATCTCAATAAATGTTCCTCTGACCGTCCATTGAACAGAGATAAAAGTCAAAGTGTGTTGAAAATAACGTTTTTTCGAACATTTCCGTAAATTCCGGGCTAACTGCTCCACCAGATTTGATCAATCTTACAGAGTGCCTTTTAGGCACCCATACCCACATTTCATTATGTGTAATAATTTCTGAATATATCTGTTGAACGGAGATACAAGCAAAGTTAACGCAGAAAAGAAGATTTGTCGAATATTAATTTATCGGTATTCCAATTTTCTCCAAAACGGCTCTAACGATTTCGATCAAACTTACGGAGTACTCTCAACTAACTAGTCCCTACATTTTGTTCTCGATAAATGTTTCTGTAAAAATGCGTTGAATGAAGATATAGCACCCGCATATGTAGCTGTGGCGGCAAGTTGTGTGTTGCTATGCACCGCTCGTCTTTTGTTACTGAGAAGTCAAGTGTCTAGAGTTAAAGTTCCCCGCTTTTCCAATGTCCAATGAATAAAGTGAGCAGCTGATGGCGTTTATTTGAAATACTGTTGCTGCCCGTCTACTTTCATTCCCATCTCTTTTGTCGTATTATGTTTAAATTTGGTCTTGATTTTTAGATTTTACTTCACAAAACATAGTCATTCAATTTCTTACTTTTGTTTCTTTTTAGAATATATTTTCAGGTAATTGCTCTCACCCAGCAGAGTTTCAATCATCATAGTTAACTGGGGTTTCCTAGGTAAGCTTGTGTTCATTTCTTTCAATTGTGTTTCCGCTTAAAACTCCACTTGTGCTTTTCTGAGAAAAGAATTTCCAAAGCTTCTGGTAGAATTATCAAGTCATATAGTATGATGGTATTTTACTGTATCGACATGAAGTATTACGGGTCTAAAAAACATCATTTGCAAAATGCTGAGGAATTGGCGTGCTGCCCTGTGTAGGAAACATGTGTAGTGAGGAGATGTGGAAGTACGAAAGGAGGACTTACCCTTTAATTCTTGCTCTTTAACCAACGTCATCGCACGCCCTTAAAAAGAAAACATTCAATAAGCTTAAGCATGTTCCTTAAAGAGCTGTATTTTGTGGTATGCGCTATTTTAATGAGGTGGAGGGAGGATACACTGAACACACTCTGTATAACATGAACTAAGCTCAAACATTCAAATCAACGTACTTCAAGAGCATCACTCCTCTCTGAAACTTAGTGATTTTATTTCATCCTCTCACTCTCACTCTCGCCCAAACAGTAAGTTTTCAATCCTAACGCCTCATTTGGCAGTTCGCACTTATTGCAGAGACAAGCCTTCTGAAGTGCCAAGTTGAAGCGTTGAAATGTGGTACCACTTATTCTCATCTTGTTCAAATTGTCATAAATTTGCTCTTATACTAATAAAGTGCGTGAATACGAGCTCTACTTTGGTCATCACTCAACTTCTCTTCAGCGCTGAGCGGCGTGTTTTTTGTACAAGGCGTGGTAAAATAGCTGTCTTCGCGTCGAGCAAGTGAGCTCTCGTTCTTAGACGTATTCTTCGATAGCGACTTTGTTTTTTATAAACTATAAATTCACCTCTCAATTCGGCCATAATAGATGGAGGCTTACGTTGTCGTCGCACGAAATGAATCCACGCACCACACTCAGGACATGCCTACTTGTTTGAGATGAAACCGACACTCATACACCAACCCACAACATTCTGCAAGCTTTTTTCTCTTAATCGAAGTCGCATTAATTTGCCTGTCCATGGCCGGTCGAAAAGTATCATAAAAATAAACACGAAGCGGAGAAAGCAATCTCAATAAACTCAATAACTGTAAGCTCCACGTATAACTCAAGTTACGCTCTATCAAATGAACTGAGTGAAAAATCAATTAGATTAGTAGCTAGCACTACGAAAACCGCCGAATGTACTCAGGGCTAAGGAAAGTTGGGCCATATTTTTTCTAATTTATCAATCCTTTTAAACACCGATGCGATTCTTTTTAATTATTTTCAAAAGGATTCGTTTAAATCGATTAGTTTGATCTGACTTTGGTCCACGTCGCCGCCGTTTCATGGAGGAAAGTCACTGGAGTGGCACCTACTAGCTCACAGGCAATTGCTCACGAGCATTCTGCCCTTCATCGCCTCACGAAAAGCCACTTTGATAAAATATCGATATTTCAACGAAAGCCCATTAGTTTGAAGAGTGCTGCGTACAAGAAATACATAAATAACTGTCCCAATCTATTCTACAGTCCATTTTCAACAAAAAATAGCAGAACGACATTGCTCCCCCCCCCCTCACTACTCACCGCTGTGTTTTGTACATTCACGTTACCTGAGGCGATGCAGACGCTAACGGCCAACAGCACGGGTATCCACTTCATGTCTCAGCTCTCGTCCGAAGTCTGTCACAGAGTCAACTCGTCCTTCGCTTTATAATTCCTCCCGACATCGGCGATAAGGTCGAAGCTCGCTATTAAATTAAAAAAAAAAAAAATATTAATCGCGCAAATTACCTTTTACTAAAAAAGTTCTGAGTGGGAAGATGCGACGCAGCGAGAAAAAATTAATTAACGAAGGAATTGCAGATAACTGTCACAACTTTAAACTATTTCCTGGTGACGGCGAACGTCGATAATTTCTTCGCCCTTGAGATACGTCTGGTCGATAACGCGGATGGACGATTCGACTATACTTATCCGGACGTGACGAATCGACACGCGAAATAGTTTTTAGCCTTTCTCGAAGTGAAAGATGAGGAAAACATTGTCATTGGATCGACCAGAAAAACAAAATTTGTAGCGTCACGCAACTTTTCCCACTCCCACGCGCATTTATCAGTCTGGCTACAAATCCAGTTTATTTATTTAGTTACAAACGACCGGGGCGAGTCCAATTATTGTAATAAAGTCACCAATGACGGGAGGGGGGAGGGGTTAAAGGACAGGGCGTAGACAGCTGGTCGAGATGGGCTGTGGAAGAAAGCAACAGGTTAGGGGTGTGGCAGTTGGCTCGTATGATTTGAAGGGGGAAAGGGAACTGACTCAAATTTGGTGGGGCGGGTTTCGTGGTGTGGGTGGGTGGGGGGGGATGCAGGAAAATCTATGATAGGAGGAGGGGAGCATCAAGACCGTGTTCTCGGGAGACGCAGCATGAGTTTCAGAACGTAGGATTCCTCTCTAGAAAACAATATCCCACCAATAAACTTGTTTGACCTGACACCTATAAAACGGGCACCAGAGGACACAGGTGATGATGATGAATGCCGGAAGCAGCTGAAGCTGTGGGAATGGCGTCCAGAGTCAGTTGGAAAGTACCTAGCCCTGCAGCCTTTACCCAACACGAAATAAATCATGAGAGCTTTCCATCGAGACCCCGACCACCTTGAATCCAACAACGTTGGTTTGAGGCCAGTGACACTCTGTCTTATGACGCTGTGTCTGTGGCCACAGGCTGAAGCCTCCCGTGGTACCATTGGATCAAGCCTAAGGACCTGAGTCCCCAGAACAGAAGTTTCCAAAAGGCGTTCTCCCTGCATGCACAGATGAATTCGGAGGATTGGACTTGCCCTCATCCATCAATCCGATAATTGTTGGAGCATTATCGGAGCACTGGAGCAACTACAGTAAAGAAAAGTTTTATACTAACTAGTAGAAGATAATTTGAAAGTTAAATCAAAATCGTTAGCCGTGTGCTGACTGACTCCTATCAAAGGCAAGCGGTTCATCGTGGTCTTGCGGTAAGACGGTCGATTCATAATTCTCGACGTAAGTTGAGGGTTGTGGATCGAATCTCCGGCGCGATTGCCGTAATTTTTGCCTTAGTCAGCAGCTCTTCAAAAGCATCTCCAAATTTCCTTCCCCCCGTAACAGCCGTTTCCGAGAAAAATGCAAAAAACCCTAGTTTTTGGTACATCCCCCTTCCCAATTGACGGAAATCACCCACAACCTCATTTTCGCGTGTACAAAAAATAACAAAAAAAGAACCAGCTTAATCGGTCCAGCTGTTCTCTAGCAAATCAAACTACAGACGCACAAACCGAAATTATATTTTTTGAATTGAGGCCTTAGTAGGTCTCAAAACTTGAAAATCTGAAGAAAATCCATTGTTTTTTTTGACACGTCTACAATATTTCCCTAGCCCTTTAGGTCGCCAAAGTAAAAATTGGTTTAATTCATCCTTAATCTCTTTTTCTTCCGCAAATCCCTACATTTTATTCTTTACGACAATTTCGAGAGAAATAATAATTATCTCATTTATGCGAAACGTTCGGGAGAAGTATTTTTTCTTGCATTTTAATTTGTCGCCGCCGATCGGAGCTGCCGTTTTGCGCGGAAATTCCTGACTTTTCTTACTGGATGCCAATTAAAATTAAACGTTGACTAACCAACTTTCATTTGGTAAGTTGTTGAAGGTCGTGAAATCGAAACGTTACGTTGGAAAATAGGTTGATAGGGGAAGAGAGAATCGACATTTGATCTTTTTTGGGATGTAGGAAAGAGAGTCTGTTCCTAGGTGGTTCCAATTTATTCCTGCGTATTGAGAACCAACCTGAAACCGTTTAGCAAGTTGCATCAGGTTAGCCCTCACACCTCTCTGCAGTGGCAACTGTTGTTTCTCGTCCTCTTCACCCTAACGACAATCTTACAAAGTGTCCCCATTCCCATTCAGGAGCGGTCTTTTCTCCACGTCTCCACTCATCGTTCTCTACAGGTTACTGGATCAGGAAGTCACCCAGGAGGGTTTTATCCTCTTTTGGCAAAGCACTGCGCGGGTAAATTGAGAAATGCGCCAACAAGTTTCATAGGAATTCAACATAGTACAGACGAATACCTGTTTTGTGTCCTCCAGCATGCACTGCCAGCCTGTCCAGCTTTGGCTCGAGAAGATTACTGGTGCAGCATCATCCAGCAGTGCAGGCAGTTTGGGGTTGCCGCCTTACCAATGCGGTGCATGTTACATGTTCTGGGAACTGGGTGAGGTAGAAATCCACCTCACTGTGGCCCTCATGAGCCATGAACTGGAATCAGCTGCCTGGTCCACCTGGTTCTGGACTGTGCCCCACTCGTATTGCCACCTTCCAAGCCATACTCTGATTGCCCCCTTGATGGCCTCGAGTTCTTTCCACTCGGCTTGACATAAGGTGGGTTGGGATAACACCCACTATCACCAACGCTGCCTCCTGAGAAGCCACGTGGTACGAACAAGCAATGCAAAGGGCTCACCTCTCCTGCACCGCTGCCATCCTCTTCCTGTGCTGGACAATCCTCAGTGTATCAGCCCAAACCCAAGCTCCATATAAGAGGATGGAAAGTACAATCCTCATAAGCACCAGCCCTGTCATGTAGGCGGAGGAGCTTTGCTTTTGCTGCTTGCTGGATGGGTAAACCAAACTAAACCATCTCACTCAAATACCGAACTACTTTCATGGTGTGTAGCTCCAGGGCCTCTACACCAATCGAAAGGAGAGTCTCCATTCTTCTGCAGGGTGAATTCTTCTTGTTACATCGTCAGGCATCTCGAGACAAAACAGGCCATCAAGCGCCACATTCCATGGGATTTCCAAGGACTAACCCCTGCAGTGACAAATTTGATCTTTGTACGTATTGGTTTCCTGTTAATCAAATGCAACCATCTGATAAATATTTCTATTACTGTTCTTTAAACGTTGATATCAGCCATGATAGCTTGGAAAACGAAATTTGACGAATATTAATGTATAGTTTTTCCAATGTCCTCAAATACAGCTCAAACGATTTCCATCAAACTCAGAAAACACTCCCAACAAACTAGTACCCACATTTTTTTCCTGATAAATGTTTCCGTAGAAATGCGCTTAACAAAGACACAGCACCGGCACGTACAGTATACCGTCGAATATGCGTAGGTTGTGGAAAGTTGTGTGCTGCTACGCACCAGATATTTTAAAGGAAATTCGCTCTTTTAAATGTACTGCCCAGCAAATCAAACTTCTTTTAAAATTATGGTTTTCAAATATTGGCTCATATTAAACTTTTGTTCTCCTCACTCGGAACATGTCATTCAGACTAACAGATATCAATTCATCAACAGATATCAATATTCAGACACTGCGTGAACCGTCGTCGCTGAGCTCTCGAGAAAAAATCTCGCTTGAAACAATAACTTAGTTGAAGGAAAGTAGTAGCCAACAAATAACTAATAGTTGTTAGAGTAAGGTTTAGTTCAACTAAAATTGTAATTAACTAAGGGCCGGTGTATTAATTCTCTAGTTAAACTGTCGAAGCAGCCGTCAGTCAACGATTAATGGAAATAACGGGAGTATCAAACGCGGATGACCAGCATCCAGCGCTCGCCGCCCGCTAAAGTGAATTGATTGCCAGTTCATTGGTAGTTATTCGAAGATTTGACTGCCCTGCAAACAACAATGATAAATCGGCCCTTGAACTAAAATCAAAATCACCAACAGCGGCGAGAAAATTGTAGGAATGAGAACACGTACTGAGCGTTCGTTATCGCCCCTTTGGCGCTAAGCGGTAGGCAATATCCCGAGCCCGCTTCGCCTTCGCGTCGTGCCGGTCCTCTACTAGCGGCGCCCGCTTGCATTCGCTCCTGACGAAAGTTGCCAGTTTCATCGGTCGAGTGTTTTCACTGGTGGTCTCGGGGGGACGATTTTTATGTTTTTAGATATTATTGTTGTTATCATCTTTATGGATGCAACCAGAAAAGAAAAGATTGAAAGGGGAAAAAGGGTAATCAGAGTCTGTTCTAGCAAAACAAAATTAACAAATGTTAATCAAAAAGGGGGGGTTTACCGATCTCTTGGATCCACCAGCGGGTGGGGTATTTAGTTGGTCTTACAACTGCAAATGATTTAGTTGTAGGAAAGTAGTAAAATCTTCAACTTTCGATCTGTCTGAAATAGGGGGTGGAATGTGAGTAGCTTCATTGTTAAACTATGACAAGCAGATTCTCGATTGCCTTCAAATCCTGGAAGATACCATAATTGTACTGCGGCAAAGGACTTACAATTACACTTCCTGAGCAAAGGCAAGAACCATTCCTTACTCGCTATTTTAAAGTAGGAAAAGGTAAAATTTAGCGTGCACAGCAAAGAATCTCTTGAGCGCACCTACTCTTCTAAGTTCTATAACTTCCTTCTATTTATCTATTTAATTTAGCAAATGTCTGAAAGTAACTAAATGTTTTGGATTATTTCTCGTTGCCCTGGGAACAAGTCTATTATTTTCATTTGGTGCAGGTTCCCATTTTGAGCAGTATCCTCGAAGGAAATATTTGGTAGACGCATCACTAAACTGAGCTTAGTCCCACGACTTCTACCGCTCAAGCCACTAATACAATGTTTTATCACGTTTTTTATTGGAATGGACATTGGTATGTCGTGCTTGGGGCATTGCCCGTGGCGTTGGAGAGGGTGCCTAGCGTCACAGCCTTTACCCCTCTCCAGCCAGCACCTATCATCTCTCTAGGGGGGATTTCCAGCGAAATCACGGTCCCCACGAGGCCAATCCCATGGGGTCAAGGCCGACAGCGCCACGCTTTTAACGGCTCCACGCTGCCGGCCGCGGGCTGAAGCCCCCGTGGTACCCATTCTATTTGGCTGCACCTTGAGCAGCCTAAGGACCTGAATGGGTGGCAGGCCCCGGTGCCGGAATTGCCAAAAGGCGTTCTGCCGGCACCTACGCTTTATCTCCATGGGGGTACGGGGATTGGACTTGCCCCCGCACCAGCCATGGAGAAGGGTGTGAACTGCGATCCCCAATCCGACGTGACGAGGGCGGACTACTCTATATTCGGCCGCCCTCGCCTGCGACCCACCCAACTTACTCTACTCCTATACCTAACTAACACATTCACACATCCATTCAGCCCTTAAATACATGCACACATTCCCCGATGGTCCAGGGACGGACTAATCGATATTCATCCCCCCTGGATCCATCCCTACAATACCTATACTACTCTAACGAATCCTAACACACATATACACAACACGTACATTCACTCATATTTACACTCAGCCATTAAATACAATCATACCGACGGTCAGCCTCTATTAGTGAATGCCTCACGTAAACGTAAGCACGCCATCATTACTATGTTACCCAAACTTGAAGATCGTCCAACATCTAGCGGCCTATCCCGGCCTACCTTCAAATGCCTTCTCGTGCCCTATAATCTGACCTACACAAGCCATCCCATTCCTGACCGGCAATTTGGGTTTTCGCTCTTTTACGAACTTCAGCTGCAACGCATCGCTCATTACGTTAACACATCGTTTAATCAGGGAAATGTGTGCTGTACAGACATTTCAACCCGAAACAAGCATTTTAAAATTATCGGCTTTTTAAAATCAGACCATACCTCCAGAACAGGTGGTAATTCCTCTTACAATCTTATCTGAAAGGGAGAACTTAGGAAAGTGAAAATGAATAAATACTCGCAGGAGTTCCCCAGGGATCAGTTCTGGATCTGTATCTGTACTTGTTCTACAGTCCACCTTCCTTTGTTTCTAACTTTCCGCAGGGTAAGGAAATTATAGAAATTGTGTAAAAAAGAGTTGGGTTTTCTTTAGATTTTATGTTTCCCTAAATCCAAAAAACCTAATTTTGACGAGTGGTCTGTGAGTGTGTTTGTAGTTCAATATGCTGGAGAACAGCTTGACTGATTGAGCTAGTTCTTTTTTGTAGACGCGAAAATAAGTTTATGGGTGATATGGGTACCAAAAAATAGGGTTTTCGCATTTTCTCTCGAAAAAGGTTAACTATTTTGATTAAACTTACAAATTATCTTTTTCTAGTTAGTACAACACTCACTTTCCCTCTCGGTACATATCTCCATGAAAACACGGTGAACGGCAGTTGTACCTACTAACCTGCGCTGGCGGTTTTGCGGCTCGGCTTTCGGGTTGTAGTTAGGGAAAAGCTCAACAGAGGGCATGGGCAGGCCGTTTTTGCTATGGTCACGAACTGACCTGACAAGCGAATGATCTACTATTCGTTTGATATCCTCTGAGATCAGTTGGCCCTGTCCGAAAATCGTAATTATCTTGACACCCTCGCGACGCTGTACAAACTTTTCCTTATATCCACTCCCTAATCCTTCTTTTAAAACCGGATCGCTACGTCCTGGAAACTCGAGTCATCGACGATTAGGGTTGGATAGTTTTTTCAATACCATTTACTACTGCCTCCCTCTGGGTTTTGCTTTTTTTAGTGGTGCGCTTCAATCATATGGTTTTTAACGCTTTTAGGCAAATTGACTTCGATTTTCACCAAACTCACAGGATGTTTTCAAATGGTTAATACCTATATATTGTTCTCAATATATGTTCGTCTGACAGTCCATTGAACATAGTTAAAAATTAAACTCGAAAATGGTTTAAAAAAATATTTTTGTAATTTCCCGAACAACTGCTTCACTGGATTTCATCAACCTGAGTGTTCTCTGTAATTATTTCTGTATCCATCTGTTGAACGGAGATTAAACCGTGATAGCTCGGAAAAAGAGGTTTGTAGAATATAATTTCTTCGGGTTTTCCAATTTTCTCAAAACGGCTCCAAGGATTTTGATCAAACTTACGGGATACCCTCAACGAACAACTCTCTACATTTGGTTCTCAATAAATGTTCCCGTAGAAATGCGTTGAAGGAAGATATAGCGCCCATTTATGTAATAGGTCGTCAAAATTACTATGGGGGGGGGGGGGGTGTTGCGTGTTGCTACGCGTCTAATTTCTCTGGCACGTATTCAGATGACTTAAACTTAGACTTTTTCCGATTCGGGTGTTGATTAGCGCCTTCCAATACGAAAGACGTTACAAATAACTACCACTCACGTTTCAAGGTGGCACCATGCCAAATGTTCAATCAGTTTGGTATATAAGCGTGACCCTCGATTGGGTTCATACCCTCCATCACTATAACTATAGTTAGTTTCAGGCAGTCCATACCCTTACTTTGGCGTGCCATAGTGTTCTGGAGGTTAAATATCACGCTGATTTGGCTAAGTCGTTATTTCTCAATCGCGACCACAGACAGCTCATGTTCTCAAACAGCGTTTTCTTGATACACAAGGCTTCAAAACATGAAGAGCTGAAAAAACAAACAAACAGCCAATTACGTAACCTCCTTTACCTACTTTGGGCTAAGGAAGGTAAAAATGGTTGCATCCCAGTTTAGTGAAAGGGCTCTCCGCTCCATTGATGACAATCAGGAACTAAATGGGGACCAAGGAAGGTTCGGGTAGAAAATATAAGAGATGCGCTGTATTTAACCAGCAAATGAGTGGTCCACTATGAAAAAGCCGCCATTAAACAAAAAAAAAAAAACGAAGTCACTTTATTTTAATACAAATCACTGACAGTCAATCGGTCGGAGTCGGGGGGGGGGGGAGTTTCGTAATCAACAAACTGGCTGCAAAGGGACAGTCACCTTCTGCAACTCTTTGGTTTCCGAATGAACAGCCTCAGCGACCAATTCGTTCTCCCTGAAAATTAAATTCAATCATAGAAGACGTTCATGCACAAATATGTCAATCTCAGTTATGACGTTTTTGTTTAAAGTACATTTAATTGAGTTATTACTGTCAACCTTCTGAGTCTGATCGTTGCCCCTCCAGTACTAAGGCTTTCACTCGTCACAAGCAAATTGCTTTGAATTAACTTTGCAGTATTCTAAGTCATCAGCTTCTCTGCTGAAACTGTTTGTTCGGCTTGTCCCTTTCAGACTGTGGCATCAGACCACAATGCAGTTTGTTCGCCAAGGTGGTTGAACCAATAAGCTACAAGGGGCTCAGTTGCAATTTCGTTCACTGCCCCAGCCCTTATTATTGTGGATTAGTATTCATATGCGCCTTAGGTTATAGTGAGTGTCGGAATGTACTTTCTTGGAGATATGGAGGAAGATGAACTAATGAGCATGCGATATGCGCTGCACAAATCAACTACTCACGAATCATCAAATCAACAACGTCACTTGAAAACTAATGGAGTGGCTCTATAAGGGAATAATAAGACCCTGTGTTACGGGGGGAAGGAACTTTGGAGATGCTTTTGAAGAGCTGCTGACTAAGGCAAAAATTACGGCAATCGCGCCGGGGATTCGATCCACAACCCTCAACTTACGTCGAGAATTATGAATCGACCGTCTTACCGCAAGACCACGATGAACCGCTTGCCTTTGATAGGAGTCAGTCAGCACATCTCCCCCCTCGTCTATTAACCGCTACTCCTGGAGCGGACTCTTTTAAGGAAAGAATTTACGAGAGTTGAGCGAATCCCCGGAAAATCCGATCTTTGATTCGAGAAAGGCTACAAGGAAAGTCTTCGTTCTTTCGCATTGTAGTAGGCGCGTCGCCCATTTTACCTTCGCTGGAACTTTCACAGCGTCAGCGAATCCCGGACCCGAGAACTCGTCTCATTATTTTTCTCTCTTAATTTTTTTTAAATTTTTCTCTCGGGGCCTCTTCTTTTTCTTGGAAAGAAGAAATTCGACCACTAGTTGGGCGCCATTTGTGACGAAGAGGTTTGGAGATGCTTTTGAAGAGCTGCTGACTAAGGCAAAAATTACGGCAATCGCGCCGGGGATTCGATCCACAATCCTCAACTAACGTCGAGAATTCTTTCCTTAAAAGAGTCCGCTCCAGGAGTAGCGGTTAATAGACGAGGGGGGAGATGTGCTGACTGACTCCTATCAAAGGCAAGCGGTTCATCGTGGTCTTGCGGTAAGACGGTCGATTCATAATTCTCGACGTAAGTTGAGGGTTGTGGATCGAATCCCCGGCGCGATTGCCGTAATTTTTGCTTTAGTCAGCAGCTCTTCAAAAGCATCTCCAAACCTCTTCGTCACACCTGTGTCACATATCCCTCCACGTTGGAAGGCGGTAAGCCGTCCAACATGTTCAAGGGAAACTCCATCAACTACAGTGACAGACTTGCCTTGATATTACCGGGGCTATGAATACTTGCCCCACTGCTGCAATGGAAGTCCTTTCACCTCTACATATACACATTAAGAGGACCGCATACCTGGGAGTTGTAAGGCTTTTGCAGACTAAGGCAAGCCTCTGAGGAATGACAAGGCAGTTCAAACTAGAAGAGGCAGCAGTCCTAGCTACTGACATTATGCCAGAGCAGAAGGACTTTCAGTTGCCATTTAGCGCCACAGGAACAGTGGGCGAGAGGGTCATTCCAGACTGAGGTGGGCGCTCTGCAGAGCACTGGCTGTACTGTGGAAGGGTAGAGCTGGACTGGGCGTCGTAGGGCCCAATTTCAATCTTGCTAAGCCACTCTAAGACTACACCGTGATATATCAAGCAGCAATTCTAGCCACAAAGGTCCGCGTAGACTCAAGGGTAAGCGGATTTATATATTCTTGGACAACGAGGCTACTCCAAAGGCCATTGCAGCCTACACCTTCAGGTCCAGGTTGACATAGAATTTATTCAAGCTCTCAAACTACTCGGTGCCCATAATAGGCTCTCCCTTATGTGGGTGCTGGCTCATAGGGGTAAGCAGGGCAATGAAATGGCCGACTGCCTTGCAAAAAGGAGTACGAAATCCCTACATAAGAGTGACAAAAAGTTACCTGATTCGTCAAGTGGTCCGATGGGAGACAGGAAAATAGCGCCCATTGACTAAGACAGGTGGGGCTTTCTTGTTTAATGGTGAAGGCAATGCTGACACTCTCCAGACATGATCTAAGAGTCCTAACTAGCTTCCTCACTGGACAACTCAATAAGATGGGCAGCTCAGAGGCGGCTGTGAGCAGATTGTGTGGTCAGGAGAATAAAACGGCAGAGCACATTTTAAGGGACTGCCCTGCTTCGGCAGCCTGACTCTTTGAATACTCAGAAGCTTATCGAACCCCAAACCATATCGGAGTCTGCAGTGAAGGACATCTCGGATTCCTGAGGAGACTGGTATGTACAACGTCTTGTAATAAGTAAGAGTTAGCTTCACAATAGGCCCTTGTGTGTGGATGCAGTGACAAAGGGACTCGGACCCATCTGCCCTCAGAATAAAAAATAAATTTCTAAAAAATAATTTTTGAAAGAGCCGTCCTTCTATTCACTTTCTACCTCGGAAGTGGGATGACCGTGGGATGAGTATAACAAGTCATTTTCAAGGAGCTAACCAACTTGCCACCAAAACCGACAAAGCCCCATGACGCTCATCATCAGTGTGACCCCCCCAGACTCTTATAGCCAGTAGCTGTTGGGATGTTCGCCATTATTCTCTACACAAACGTGTCGCTTCTTCACAGTGGTTCTAATTCCTGATTTTTACTACGATTTTCTGAGGGTTTTCTATACCCCATTCTCTTCATAGCAGCCAACTTTTACCGCGACAATGCGTTCAATGTATCTACCAGTTCGAACTGAACCACAACAATAATTAAAAGTGCACTTACAGCGTCAACCTCATCTGAAGCTCTACATCTCCAGCTTCTGAGCACTCAATCGTCCCCTGTAACATATTCAACACACTCAGTTCGAAAAGAAAGGCCAAATGAAACAGAAATACACATATGAGCAGCATGAAGACCCCTCAAGTTGAGGTGCACCACAACTTCCCTCAGCCCCACGTACATTCACAGCAATAGTTCATCGCCAGTTCATTTGAACTTGGTAAAACATAACTTCATGTTTTATGTAGAAAATGGTAGCTCTTCAAGTTTCGGAATTTATTGAGGCGCTCCTACTCATGCCACGACCATTATTGAGAAATCAGCGCACAGGTGATTTATGAAACTGCACATGATTTTTCTGAGCATTGTATCAACCGGTTTGGAATTGTCGAGCAGTAACTGTGAGAAATGGTATTAAGTAAAACGGAAATGTCTGGTGTTGCTCCTAATTATCGCTACATTATTAAACTGTTATGGTATGCGTAGTTTATTGGACTACTGCCGTAATCAAAACTTTTGCAGTTGTTTTTGAGAAAAACAAATGCTTTAATCACTGTTAACTATTGCTAATTTTGTACCAGTGTCGTTCACATCCCTATTTTGACGATCTACAACTTACTTACGAAATTTGAGTATTCACTGTGTTGACAATCAGCTCACCAATTTTGGGCCAAGGATCGTGTACTTCCGTCTGATGGCAGAAGATTACTCCAAGATAAGCTACACACTGGCAGACCTACCTTCTCCGACTCTACCTTGATCACTCGCGTCACTGCGTCGCATGTTACGACAGGTTTTTGGAAATGTTTAGGGAGCTGCTGACTTAGGCTAAAGGCATCACAAGCTTCGATCCAATAGCCCAACCTTCATCTTACCATTAGACTACAGCCGCTAGGGTGCCCACAATGGGAGTCAGTCAGTACATATCCCCCCTTCACTGTTTGCCACTGCTTCTGGAGCAGACGACTTTAATGAACGGATTTTTGAGTGTTGAGCGAATCCCCAGTAAATCCGATCAAAGATTCGTAGAACGAGGGACGTCACCATTTTTCCTTTTGCTGAAACTTTCACAGCATCAGCGAATCTCAGACCCGAGAATTCGTCTCATTATTTCTCTCTTCAATTTTTTTTTCTTCAACATGTAAACTGCTTTGATACTTCATATTCGTTTTTTCTTTATACCTGCAATTCTGGTTGTGATTGGTAGCTTACATATAATGTCCTTTGTTACTGACTGGCAGATCTTGAACAATTTGGTATACTATTGCCAATCTGTTTCCCCGCCCTCTCTGAGCAAACGCTTGGGTCGAATCAGCCAAAAACGCACGTGATTTCAACTCGACTTAGTGCAGTTGGACTATTTCCCCCTGACCAGCTCATCCAGAACCCTAACCTCTTCACCTGACAGTGCAAACATCCTGCCTCGCGATTTTGTGCTACTCAATCACCACTTTCTTAGGTCAGGCGTATTAATTTCACTGCCAAGAGACTTTTAATTGAACGATTTGATCTATAATTTTAATTTGCCGATCAGAGTTGTTTTGGTTTATTATAACTTCCTAGACAAGATTTTAGTTTGCTTTAACTTTCTCCTTCTATTTATTCAACGACTCGATCCCATGCTGATAAGTCGATTTTAATGTATCGGTTTTATCAGTTAATATTAAATGTGGGTTGATTGGTGATAGTTATAAGCAGTGTGCCGTCAACATTTTCAGCTTTCAAATAGTCGTTGTATACAAACGAGTACCAGTTTACTATGCCATCCCTTACAGTTGGAATGTCGCCCAGGGGCGCTGTCAGATTCTCCACATGCACAATAATAAACAATGAAACAACACTTACCTGTCCGGTGAAAGCTTCAGGTGGGAATGCCTGCTTCGCGGTGATGTCCACTTTGGGCTCATCCAAAGTCAAATTCATGAGGTGAGTGACGGGCATCACTCCACGCTCCATCACGACCTCTTTGTCATTCACCTGGTCAAATGAGCAACGATAGAAGCGAATCATTAGAACTGTCACATAGAGTTGGCAGTCACCCCTGGAGACTAATAAAGTCTGTCCTCAGACAAACATGTATTGATGTACAAGCACCAGTGCCTTGATATCAGGCGTGAAGCATCACACAACTTTCCACCACCCCTCTAAAATCTTCAATTAACGCATTTCTATAGAAACAATTTCAGGGAACAAAATGAGGGCACTAGTCAGCTGAGAGTATCAGGTAAATTCGATTGGAAACATCAAGACCCTTTTCGAGGCAATTGGAAAAACGGTCATCGAATGGCCCCTATCATTTCTTGAAGTATCGCATCTTACATTTCCGTATGATGTATAGTAACAGAAATTATAGATTATAAAATACATTATGACAATTTAGTTGTTTTGTTTATTCATTACTTTCGTTTAGTTTTATGGTGGACCCACAAGATCATGTCTGTTTTCACTCTTTAAATATACAGAATACATATCACATTTTTGAAAGTTTTCTTTGGGCGTATCATTCGTCCAAACCCTTGCCCAACATTCATGGTCGTGTACCTTATTATCACCTTCGGAATTTCCTAAAATGTTCGTAACATGTGAGCTACTGGCGTTCTTTCCACGTCCTCTATCTTGAGCCCCCACGGCGCCATTATCAACAAACGCTCTTTTTCGTTAGAGAATTAAACGCACTCACCTTAACGCTAACAGGAGCTTTGAGTAGATGTAGTTCTCTCGAGGCTTCGGTGACTCCTAAACCTTCGACAGGGCCGGCGAGAAGTCCGCTCTGTTGAGCTGCTCCCGAAGCGAGCACTTCGTCAGGGTTGATCCCCATGCACACTTCACAATCGAAATAGGAGCTGACTACGGACTTCATTTTCGGCACTTTGAGGACTCCTCCGCAGAGCACCACCTTTGGAACACAAATGAATGATAAATACGGGTTTCTTGGGAATTGACTGTATTTTCCCTTTTTGTTTATGTGATGCTGGGTAAGTCCAATGTTTGCAATATTCCTCGCTTTGTGGGTATGCGGCAATCCATGTGCTACTGACCATTGGACTTACCTAGCAGAGTGGCGTAAATGAAAGGGAAAAATATAATCATCTACCCAACTAGCCAAGACTGTACTGGGGCGGATGGGTCTTTCAAGAGATGTTGCAGGATTAGTCAACTTGCTTCTTCCTTGCAACCCATACAATTAGTTCTTC
This sequence comes from Pachypeltis micranthus, assembly GCA_020466155.1. Classification (NCBI taxonomy): domain Eukaryota; kingdom Metazoa; phylum Arthropoda; class Insecta; order Hemiptera; family Miridae; genus Pachypeltis; species Pachypeltis micranthus. The sequence continues at coordinate 46,456,495 of CM035770.1, read as the reverse complement.
CTCCCTGTAGTCCAGAATTGTTGATAATCTCGTCCTCTTGAAAGAGTCAACCGCCTCAGTACTGTTCTTACCCCACTCCCCAGAGTAACATTCTGAGCGTGATGCAGTGGCAAGAGATGTAACAATCAGGAGTGCAAATCCACATCACCAGAGACACATAGTTCAGATCACTATAACCACAATGTCCCCCTTTTAACTCAACTTTGTTTGATTGCCGATTTGTTCAGGAGTTGAATGTACTTTTCCCTTTTGTTGTGGTAAGTAAGACGAGGTTAGGAAGTCTTTTCAGGATATTAACCTATCACCTTCAACCCTGAATTTCATCAATCGTCAAAATGAGACGATGACGGCTACTTTCATCTCAATCCATTGACCGGTAATTCGTTGGAATTTATTTTCTTCTTTTTCCCCCTTCATGGGAGTTTGAACAATTTCATTTTATTCGCTCAATTTGATTTGATTTATTGACATCATCGTTTGCCGCATGCTTTCAATGTAAATAGACTTGACCCAACCTCACAACAGCTGACGATGTTGTCTGATTGCTATGCATGACGTGGCTCACAATTTGTCCTCCTTTCAATTTCAGTCTCGTTTTTCGTTATGTACTTATGATGAATAAAATAATTCGTTCTCTCACGTTCAAAGCTTTCCTTCTTTACCTTCATAACCAAAGACTATTTTTAAATTCACCTGCTCAGTACTACATTTTCAATGAACAATCCTTCATCTTTCAACCCGCTTCTCATGGACAATGTCAGTGACCACAGTGTGACAGTATGCTCCATAAAGGGCTCCACGTTCCTGAATATAGCTGGATGCCCACTACTGGCCCAAATCAATGTTAGTTTAACTTCGGAGGTTTTAAACGTCCCATTTCCACTGTATAGGCAGCTTATTGGACTGAAAATGATTTTCTGTAGAGAGCTAGCGTCATATGAGCGAGATTTAGGGGGGGGGGGTGTAAACTTAATCAAGCCTTTTTTGAAAAGCGGTAGTTTGAACACAATCACAACTGTAGTTAATGTTGGACTGATGTAGTGATATTCTTCCATTGGTGTGTGCCTCACAGTGAACAGATGACTACACAACTTTAACCAAAGAAAAAACAAGTGCTTACCTTAGATATCTGGTTTGCCTCTACTCCGGCTTCTTTAAGAGCTTCGTGAATGGGAGTCATAAATTTCGGAATGAGAGGCGACAAAAGAGCTTCGAACCTGGAAAATGACGCATTATTTAATCTTTCGTCGTAATTAGCTCCCCCCGGCCTCGCCTCAATAGCAACGACACGTTTGGTGAAGGAATAGGAGGTGTATCAGCCACAGATGCCTCTGATTTGAACAACCTCTGCAAGTTTGTCAGAGGATTTCGATATTTGTAAACTGCCACTCACATCGCTAGTGGAAGTTCAAGTGGAAACCCTAAATTAATGACTGAACAATAAAACGTTGCAAATGAGTAAGTACACAACTATTCAATCCAACGTCGAAAAATATTAAGAATTAATTATTATTATTCGCGTGAGTCGACACTCATACGCAAACGACTACGTTCCTAGGAGGACCCGATTAAGCATTGAAAAATGCAAAACACAATGGGACTACAATGGAACAACGAAAATTGACATTTTCTAGGCGACGCTAGTCCAATCGATTTTATCGCACTGTCTCCATTGTTGGGGTGGAGCATGTCGAACCACACATGCCCCATTAATCACCTCCCAGAAGACCCATAGTGAAAATTATCTCCAGGAAAAGTTCTCGAGAGCACACGATGCCTCTTTTTAAAAAATCAAAATTTACCATTCTTTTGCGTTGTGAAGCACTATTTAAAATGTCAACATCCTGCTTACCCTTCACACGACATTTTTACTAGGTTTAAAACGAACCGTGCCCTTGTACTTCTGTGAGTCTTGTTCAGTTGGGATTGTCAATGGTTTTCCAACGGAGCTCAGGTCATTCATCTGTTCGGTTTCGAACAACTTTACACAAGTTACCAATAAATTGAAGTGGCATGGCATTACTTGGGACAACTAGAGTCTTTTTGTTTTTTGTATGGATGGATGTTTAAGTGTATGTATGTGTATTCATTTTTAGAGATCATCAAGAGTAGAGACGAATTATTTTTAGAGAGAATTATTGTTGGAGAGATGAAATATTTACTAGATCTATTATTTTTCAAATCTTCGAGCTACTTCGTGCTTGGCACTCTGCGTTTCCGTGATGACTGGCTCTACTTGCTGTGAGGAAGTCAGAATGGCTGCTCATACCCTGCCAGGGGCAATTGCCTAAATAAAGAATTAATTACCAGGATTATGGCAGGCCATCAGATGGCTTGTATCGAATTCTCATTATGCTGTACTTTTGTATATTTTGTTGGAAACATAAATTAATTTGAAAATATTAAAAAAGGCACACCGTGACGGGTCGAATTGACGAGTGGTTGAAGTGAGCACGGAGGTAGCACAAGAAATAGGCGCAGGTGGAAAGAAATGATAGCTTTCATTGTCCCACGAGTTCCTTCGAGCAGTAGAATTGGTCTCACGATATTTTCTGTGATATCACTCACCGTTTTCCATCTACACTCACCTCTGAGAGTCGTTCTATTCGACTCAGTGTCGAAACATATCTCGAAATGATACCAAACACGATCTAACCAATTGACAATGGCAATGGCAATGGCAATGGCAAATTGGAAATTGGCAATGAAACTGCCAAAACTTTCGTTTGAAAAATATCATTCCCCCGAACAGAGCTGGGTAAATCCCAGCGACAGCAGGGAAGTTGAATCCTTTTGTCCCATACCAGCCAACTCTAGGCGGATCAGTCAAGCAGTACTACCTTTTTCCTTATAGTCACCTGGAAACATCACTAAGCTGCGCTGTCCAAACTAATTGCATCAAGAACTGTTTCATTTTATTTACCATTATCTACATTCAGAAATGGTGCCATGCGGCACCTCTTCGTGTGGTAGTTGTACCTGGTCTTCACCCTGTCCACGCCCAGAAAAACCCTAAATCTGAAGCTAAAAGATGAGTGTCACTCTGCTTTAATTTTTTTCCAACTTTTTTCATGTAATAGTTGCCGAAATTGAACATAGTTCTTCAATACAGTCCACAGAAAACGGAACCAACGCTCCAGCAGATTCCACATAAGCAGTAAAGCAGTCTTTCTCAAATTCACCAATATGTGCCTCAGCCGCCAACTTTGCAGCTTCACAATGACTGCTCAGAGTGACACCATGGAAAAGTAGCACTCAAAATACCTTGAAACGTTAAGATCTGAAAAAACTCACAAAACATTTTGATCAGCGTATCGCATAACTGCACAAAGGCTGGGAAGTTAACCAAAGGAGGGGGGGGGGGATGATGAAAGCCACATGGATAAAATGTTAGACCTTCTTAGCTCTTGATATTTATGTCAAGGCAGAGGCTACGAAGGTGGCACAGACTAAATATCATCGTAATGGGCTCCTGGACATTCAGGGTTTTGGGAAACTTTCCAAACTTTCCGACAGATCAGATGTAGTGCCCAGGTACGAGTTCGACAGGAAATACGAAGTGCAACCAGAAGGAAGCTTGTGGAACGATGAAAGTCGTCGATTTCAGCCTCCAACAGATGGAGCTAAACCCCTAGAGTGTAGGCTCTGCAGTGTGGATAAGTGGCTCTAGGAGGAGTGGGACGTGCATTGCGAGATTTATGGTACCATCACTGAGTCTTTCATGAAAACGGATATATCAATAAAACTATCAACATGATGATTGATATAGCTGTACTATTTCCCCATTGCGGGGCTTCTCCGTCACTAGTCAAAAGGACAGTGAAATCTTATGCGAGGAGAATGTATCAGACTCTCTTGAACACTGTGGGAGAGTGAGGCACCAAATGCTTCACGAACACACGAGATTAGACGTAGCGTTTCTGATGATGGAGAGGAAGGGCTCAAGGCAGATAGTGAGAATCATCACGGGACACCGCAAAATGAATGAACACACGCATTTTATGGGTATAAGTGCCAGAGTCTTGAGAAGGAGACATTTTTGGTCTTTCCAAAAACCACACTTCCCCAAGGGTGAGGAAGACAGGACTTGTGAGACATCAGGGCTGCCACACTAAGGCTTAAGGCCGCGGTGCTCATCCAAAATATGGGACAGAGTTATAAATAAAGAAATAAACAACTTTCCGTAGAGCTGAAGGAAGTAATAGTTACACAAATAAAAATTACTAACAAATGCAACAAGTATAACAAAAAATACGAACCTCGCTTGAGATATTGTTGGGTTGAAATCGACGCCTTCGCAGACGCTTTCGATGAATCGAGAACTCGAAGGAACTGTGGACAATGTGTGAACGATCCCCATTGCAGCCATTTTCAATTTCCAAAGCGCCTTTCGACTTTCTCTCGGATCCAAATAGTATTTCCTGAAATTCGACCCGCGGAATTATTATATTTGAAAGCAGTACAATTTTAAGTGAATAAGTACGAAGTACCTAACTGCGAAGTACGACAATCGAGTGACTTTTTCAGTTCTTCAAAATCTGATTCGATGATAAGTACAAAAGTTCTCTTTTCGACACTTTCACAATTTCCCCATTTCATTGTATTTTAGAATGTTGATTAAACAGAACATTTGATTAAACTCCTTTCCTCAAAACAACATCGATTTCATCTGAACTGAACAGAATACTGAAAGATACAGCGGTGGGTTCGTCACCTAAGTTAGTCACTGACATGTATACGAAACCGTATTGGAATCAGTGGAACCAATCGGATTGTCGAGCAGGCATGGCACGGTCAATCAGCCACACGCTATCAGGCTGAACGGACCTTGTGGAAATACATCGCCCAATTATTCCAGGAAGGGGCATTACGAGGGACGTCCCAAAAGTAAGTTTCGACATTTGTAAATCCGTGGGAAAATGCCATAGGGAAAAAATTCCAACGGGGATACTTCGTGTTACATCTGGTGGCAACACTGAATTTTTCTTATGTTGCTATCACTTGTTGCGGCGTATCAGCACCAGTGTAAACATGGCTGCTACATTAAAAAACCCGTCAAATTGTGAAATCCGTTCGGTGATCCGTTTTTTAGTTTTTGAGAATGTTTCTGTGCCCGAAATTCACCGCAGACTCTTTTCAGCGTATGGAGAAGGGTCATGAGCATCGAAATGGTCCGTAAGTGGAAGAGAAGTTTCCTGGAAGGGCGGGAAAGTGTGCACGATGAACAGCGAAGTGGGCGCCCTTCCACTTCTCGTTGATTGGGATGTTTTCCCCCCACCCCCATACTCTCCAGACCTTGCACCGAGTGACTTTTTCCTTTTCCCCCTCCTCAGAGTCCACCTGGGCGGAAGAAAGTTCCGTACGAACGCCAAACTCGAAGCTGCGGTCTCGGAATTCTTCAAACAAAATGACGCAGAATGGTACGACAAGGGGGTTACGTAAACTGGCACCACGGTACCAAAAATGCATCGATCGGAATGGCGACTACGTCGAACAATAAAGTAGATCCGTACCTTTAAGAATAATTTTTTTTTTTTTTTCCAAATTGGTTGAGTTTTCGATTTTTCCCAGCACTTCGGAACTTACTTTTGGGACGTCCCTCGTATTATTGATACAGACCCAGGATGGGCCTTTTGCATGATGTATAGGTGGGAATTTTCTCAGTTCTTCGGCCAACGTTTTTGTTAAGCGGCCAACTTTCGAATTGGTTACCATACTTCGAAAAAGCCCGGCCTGGATATTACTCTCCTGATTTCAAATTGGTGACATATCCGCGTCTGCGGCCACCCAGAACTTCTGTCTAACCAGACAAAATCTTGGGGTGTAGGTGACAAACTTTGAACGGGGCTGAACTTGGAAAAACTGAAAAGTCATCATTCGCCCTTGATTGTGTCGGCAGCAATCCAAGCCTTCTGAGCATGGTCAAACTTTCGAACCTCAGTCTGTCACTCTCCGTCCACAGGAGTATGGTAGAGCTAGTTATTAACTTTCAGGACGCAGAACAGGCCGCTAAGGAGTGACCGATTCATTCACTCATTTTTCAAATAATTGACGAAGGAGCATGAAGTGGGGGACCTCCATCCAAAACTAATATTCAACTAATATTACAACTAGAAACTTCATAAAGCAATCATGCAAATTTGAAGGTTCTCCTCAAAAAGCCACGAAGGTTCCCAACCATTCAACTGTTTAGTTAGGCCAAGGTCTTCATTATCATGCTATTATATGTAAAACACGCGCTCTTTTTTTACCACGAAAATCCAGCTATTTCATAGAAAAGACTTAACCGATCAGATCAAACTACACCAAGCAGTTGTACTTGTATCAAGGAGCAGCAATCAACCTCCTGTCATTCATTCTATATATAATAAAAGAAGCATAAAAAAAAGCTGTATTATCCTTCTTAACTGTCACCTCTATCTGAGTGTGAGGCAATGCTCTCTAGTTTTTATAGGATAATCAAGTTCTCTCTCCGTTATTTTTTTTTTTTTTTTCACACTGCCCGATTGTTTAATTGTTCTTTACCTTTTCTACGAAGCGTCTGATTATATTTAAAGAACACTAAGCAACTCCCATGAGGAGAGAAGTTTTCATTTCTAACAATATACTTTACACATGTAAATTCTATGGAAATATATGTTCTATCTATACCACCGCACAATCACTCAGAGTTGTGAGTACCTTTTGAACTCGTCGCAGAGATGATCTGTGACGACTGATATGATATTGTTCCCACCCAATTTTTCGTCTTTGACGTGACTGACGATGGTTTGGTATCCGCTTTCTAAACTAATGACAGTGGCGTCGCAGCTGACTCCTCCCAGTCTAAACACCAGCGCTATCCTGGAAGATGAATTGAACAGTAATCCATGTAAATTCAAGAGCTAGCATACATGTAAACACTGATACCAACACTGTGAGCATAAAACGGGTAAGTTAGATGCTGTCTAGAATGTCCATTAGACCTTCGGTCATGGGAAAGTTTCCCCTTCTGCCAGAGAACCACGCTACTCCTACGATTCGAATTATTTCCCCTCTGAGAAGCTTAGGCCCCCAAAAACCAACCTGTGGGAGATCTGTTCCTCACACATTCTGGAATCTTGGAAGAAAATAGCTGGTGCATATGACACCCAACTGTCCGCCACCTACGTAAGTTTGAATACCAGCTCCATATGCGGACGCAATATTTTCGTACCACTCATTTCTACGAGAACATTTATTGAGAACAAAATTTAGGGACTATTTAGCTGAGAGTACTCCGTAAGTTTGAGCAATTTTGGCTCATACCCTCATTTTCGCGTCTTATGGGTTAAATATCAAATTTGACCTGATTCAATTGAGCCGTTTTCTTTCAATCCCGACTGCACACCATTTTTGTGTTTTTTAAGAGTTGAAACGTAAAGATCTTAACACAAGTGCGAGACGGGACGTATTAACTTCACGCGTAAGGAACAGGGCAGTTTAAGTAGTCCTATGTACGAGACTAATTGACCTTGAACCATCGTGAGGAGACCTTCGCACCTCACAAGTATTGGCTGGCTTCACTTGTACGAACGCAAAATACGATGTTTACCGTGCTTCTGAGCCACCTCCAGTAGGTAATTGGACAGAATGTAACAGTTTTTATGCCGCGTGTTCCTTACTAACCCCATCATTGCTAAAAATCTGAATTAGAGAAAATCGCAAATTAAAGTTTGCATATGAAATATGAATAAAATTGCATCTGGGAGCGTCAAAAATTCGGAAAAAGTCCTAATGTATTCCCTTACCTGCCAACGCATCCTTGCGAAGAAAAAACATTTTTCTTACTCCCAACTAAAATTGAAGAAAAAATGTCAAAAGAAACTGCTTTTTGAGCACAAAACCTTCCTTGGAATTTAAACGATTCGGTTATTGTCAGGATTTATTGTTGATAACGAAATAGGGGCGTGAAAAATCACCTTTTTGCTTATCTGAAATATTTCTATCCCCCAAGAGTGTTAAATTCCTGAATAATCCGGAGACTGCCTTCGAGAATCACGTTTTCAAAGCAGCGCCAGATTCATGTCTCTCTGCCCTCAAAATTGTCACATATTTGATCCTACTAGTTTTTCTTCTCTTTTTCGTTGCTGCATTCTTCATTTGGACTTCTCTTTCACTCGCGCCGATAAAAACACTACTGCTGTCCATTTTCCATCGCACGAAATACCAAACGACACAATGAATTTAAACGAACCATCGCGAGGACAAGGTGAAACAGACTGGGTGACCTATATTTGACGGCAATATCGTGGATTTTCATTAAACCTGACATATTCTGATTCCTCGCCTCAACTTCCTACAGATGTCAATGATGGGGGTTTCCCCCCGTACCTTCAATGGTTATTTTTTGTGGGGTCCATCATTCCATTATTCATTTCCCATGCTCGTGGTTCGAACCATACAAATTCATAAGAACCAGATGTTTATCAAAACTCGATACTGCAGCATTGTTTTCACAGATTATTTCTTGTACTGAAGGTGTGACAAGTGGAACACGGCTGAGGATTAACCCTCAAATTCCATTTTTCATGTATAGTGGATGGTAAATAATTCTTAAACCATGGTACGTAGTTGTAGGTATGAACTCAGATCAAATAATTAGAATTGCAGGAAATAATAGGTTTTCGTGGGGAAAAACTGGAAAAACTTAGTCTAGACAGACAAGGTCAGTAAGACTCGCATACCATGTGAAACTCTGAGCATGGAACGTCTTAAGAAAACCTCAATAAAATTACATAATTTCGCAACTTCCCTTTTTACTTCGTACGAGCTAAGAATACATTGCCTGAGATTTGCAGGAACTTACTGATCACAGGGTGGTTTTTCAAAACCGATTTGATAAGCGAGGAGAGCAGCTGCCGGCTCGTTGATGACTTGCATCACTTCCCACCCAGCTTCAGATGCGGAGTCGACGACGTTCTGCCGACTTTGGCTGCTCCAATGAGCCGGAACTGCAATGACGCACGAAAAGGTCTTTTGACCGGGAGCTGCACCGACGCCAATCCCTGAAATGACGCGTTTGAAAGTTTTACAAACTCATACGCGCGACAGCTGCCGGAATTCTGCTTTGTCAACTAAAAACAACATTCCTTACCGTACAACTTTTTGAAAATTAAAGTGGCGATTTGAGCAGGCGAACAGGTGAGCGGTTTTTTTGAGTCTTCGACCGTCACTGAGTACATCAACGAATCAAATGAGTCGCCTTCAATTTTGACCAAACTTTCGGAGACCCAAGTTTTTAACGACTCCTTCGGGATCATTGTGTTGAGGAATCGTTTGTTGTAGCGAACAGCGCAGCTGGCGAGGGAATAAGAAGTGGCGCCTGCAGTCGAGCCCACAACCTGCAACAGACGATGGTAACTCTTAACTATGATTTCCAACAACCACGATGCCCATACATCGAAAACCTTAAAATTGAACAGTGAAAAGCACCAACTGACAGCAGGGCATTCGATCCTCCACGAAGCACCAGTATTCAGGATCTCCTTTAAAAGTCGAGTTGGAGGGTAATGCACCGAAACCAATCACTAACAACCATACAACACTGAATTCGATTAAAATACGCTTTGATCATTTATTTTAATTCAACACAAAGGAATGAATTAAAATTGAAGAACCTCTCCATTCTTCTGTTCTGCCGTCTCAGTTCAAGAATGCAAGATAAAATATAACTCTGAACAGTTTTTAATTCAAAATTGTTCCGCTAACAGTGTTTAAAAACGTTGAAACAAAGCCTTGGGAAAAAATGCAAAAACCAGGAAAAATGTTAGTATAACGACCCAAGTTAATAAATTTACAAACCACAAACTCCTTGGATTTTTACACGCCTTAACCCAACGAATTAAGCAGTTGTATAATTGGCAGAATAGATATTTGAAAAGAAACCTAGTCTACTTCAGATGGGCGAGTTGTTGAATATATCTGTACAATAAAAACCGCGTTTCGTTTGTTACATTGGTAATTGGTTTTTATATATGGTAAATTTCCAGATTTCCAACAACTGCAATGCCCAAATGGTGAAAAGCTCCAGTGATTACCACTGCGTCTAGCAAACTAGTTTTATGGAAATGGATCCATGCATTTCTTTCCAATTGACGATAACAACTTGCCGTATTGTGAGGATGTCAAGTACATTACCTTTTCATCATTCGCCAATGTGACGACCGAAGCAGTCACTCGTTCTCCAGCTTCATTGGCCAACACTTCCACTTTGCCATCTTCCTGCAGAATGAGAAACAGAAATGTTAATTTTTAACTCCTGTAGTCTCTTATCGCCTAACTCCTGTCAGTAACAGTAAACTGAACTCACGGTAAAACGCCTTATTGTATCAGCAGCTTTGATGTTGCAGCTTCTTTTGCCACCGCATTTAAACATTTCATCTAAGAGCATGGCAGCTTCCGAGGTGTGTAATAAAAAATTAGGATTATTGTTACGAGTCTAGTTGTAACATTCTGTCATTCGCTGCTTTTGAACCGATATTGTTAGTATTTATCGATAATTGACCACCATAAGAAATCCGTCCCTTGCTAAGTCGGAGTCATAGGACAGATCAGTACCCAAAGAGGGTTAAGGATAGTTCCCTTGTCACTTGAAGCCTCTTTCTCGCCCTAATGGCGCTTATTATTATTATTACAATTATATTCTTTCAGCGCGTTTTGTAATGTCATCACACCAATTATCTAGGTTAATTCCCAGAATAGTGTAAGGGGGTACTTTTGTCCGGTTCTTCGGTTCGCGATTTAGTAGCGTCACTGATACTGATACTAGTTACAACTTTCATCACTGGCAACTTTCCAGCGCTAGTATTCTTCCAAATATGACTTAATCGTTCGACTAACCCTTGAACTATGGAATCATTCCGCGAATCCCACCCTTCGGCAAATTTCCGTTGTAACCGAAATATCGTCCTTCAGTTGGCGAGTTGCCGCCACTGTATGTGTTCTTCCTCCTTCGTCCTTCGTTACGTATTCAATTTTTTTCGCGCCCGTCCGGCTCCTCCTGCTTTAGTGTTTTCCCCACTACCCTCTACGCGTTTATTTTTTTGATCTTTTTCGACCAGCCATGACTAGGCGAATTAATACGACTTTGATTCATCAATTTAGAGAAAAGGGCCCGAGGAGTATTGTGGATTGGTGTATGAGTTACAGTTTTATCTCTGACAAGTATGAATGCGGTGGATGGATGAAATTATGTCGAACGATTTAAGTCATATTTTGAAGAGTACTAGCGCTAGAAAGTTGCGAGCTCACGAAGGCTTTCTTCAAGGGGATAAAACGAGCCTATCCTCCGCAAAGTTCGGATACGTAAATTGAGAGGTGAGTGATTTTTATTTATTTTTGTGGTCGTCAATGCGTGTTCTGTTGCACTACGCGAGTGATATTTATAATTGTTGTGGTCATTAATGTCTGTTGCATTAGGCGCGCACTGTTTGTCCACGTTGGCTCAGTTTCGCGCGCTTTCCTTTGTTTACATTCTTCCTGTTTCTTTCGCACGCTTTGTTTACATTCATTTTAACGACAAAACTTCGATCAACTCTTACCGCTACCGTTACGTTCACCAGTATCAGTGACGCTACTAGACGTTCCGAATCACGAACCGAAGAACCGGACAAAAGTACCCGCGTACACCATTATCTACTTCAACATTTAATCACTCCTCCCATCATCGCTTTTGTTTGGTGTCAGCAAAACCGTGTTGCCATGAACGTTAATTTTCGTCGTGCAGAGTTTAAACTGTCACCTGTTTTAAATATTTTCCCTTACTGCCCTCTTCCCGTTTTTGTTGCTAATTTAGACAAGCCATGTATGGGCGGATTACGGGAGCTGCAGAATACAGTCACAAATGTGTTTTTTCAACATTTCTTCCTTGAGACAGCGCGACAACTTATATGCTACAGAGAGGGGGTTGTTTGTTATTGTTTACACTTTGTGGTATACCTCATTCACCTGAATACAGTTAGCATTGACTTCACTATGAAAACTCCCTTCAGCAAAAGAACAACTTGCCATCTGTTGACCTCGCCATTGAAGGTTCTGTTTATCGATAATTGACCCATTGCTCACTCAGCATTACTACCAAGGGACAACTGTTGACACCGTGTCTATAATCACTCGATTGGTTCGACAATAACAGTTGCCGCAGTTAACGCTCCTAATAGGGTGCTAAGGATTCTCCCGAAGCAATTAGTTACATATTTTCAGTTTCCTACAAAACTCTTACGAACCCTCGTAATGGCAATGATTACCTTGAACACAGCGATGCTGGCTGTCGAATTCCCGACGTACAAACCGAAATAATTCACCATTTTTCCCTTTTCACCGGCACAACCTCATTTACAGTTTCGTCGATAATCGGCGCTCACGTTCTCAAACAGGACTTAGGTAACGTTAAAGTGAGGTTATAGGTTATAACCGCATAACAGATGGAAGTTGGAAACGTTCCGTTCTGGTAACATATCTAAACTGTAACAGCTCCAGTGAACGGCTCGCTCGTTCCTTTCGATACCTATTCCAAGGAACTGCAACGAATAAATTGATCAACAAATTACTCGGTACGCCAATTAATCGGTAATAACGTACTTAACTATTTGCTCGCTTTGCTTTTGGTTTATTATTCATTCTGAATAATAACCCTATGTTTTCGGTCACGAAAAATTTTTTCCAACCCCCCCTCAAAATTTGATACTTTACGTTTCAAGACATGGAGATTACGAATTTGCAATGTCCGTCCCCCGTCCGCCGTCCGGGCCGTTTTGTGCCTTTAACGTGGTCTAAAAAATTCGTTCTTTTGCACAAAAATCCGATTTGGTATCTAGCTGTGCCCGCCATCTCGGCAATCCGATCGGACGATGCCCGTGGTTGTAATGGGCAAAAAACGGTTAAAAAAATTAACGAAACGCAGTTCACTCGAAGCGCCCGACGGGGCAAATCATCAGACGTTTTGTTTCCGTAGTTCCATTGTAGCCAGGTCATGTTTCGTATGGTTTACTAGTATTCGATGCTGAATCGAATGGGATGGGGGAGCACTAATACTAGATCAAGCTGTTCATGAGAATAATAAACCATTGTGTAATAATTTGCAGGGGTTTTTAACTGCACGGCGTGAAAAAGAAAGTTATGGTCTTCAGTCTGTATGGCTGTTAAAAAAGATTACGAGAAAATGGCAGGACTAGATTCAAATTAAATAATAAGCGAGCGCAGGGCAGCACAGGACGACAGAACAAATATGAACGACAGAAATGTACAGCACTACTGTTATACCCCTGGCAAATCCTGTTCTATACTTTGGGGCTCAATCTGGCTTCCTACCATATTTAACTATTTATTAGAGTGGCAAGTGTCGAAGTGAGAGGTTGTTATTTTTAGCTTAAACCTTCTCTGTAAACTAGCTGAAATGGTTATAAGCATGCTTAGTAGCAGAGCTTGGAGGTGTGATTGATCATCCAACAACCATCCCTAGTTGTTAAGGAATTATAACAGCAGCACATGATCGCTTGTTTCCTTCAGTCAATAGGCGCAAGTACAGGCAGCAGAATCTTTGGTAGAAAAGAAGTGAAGATGTGCATTCAAACAGCGAAGCATTGTAACTGGCTCATGCCATTTTCTCCTCAGAAGTTCTCAGATATTAGGGAAAAACTCAAACATGTCACGTTCCTTTGAAAAAGATTCCCATCTCTCTTGCGCAGCAAAGAGCTTTAATAATTGTCGCTGACACACATGTGGTTATTATTGCTCTGTCATCTTGAAGTGGAACAGATCTTTGTGAGAGTTTGAGCAAAATCCAGAAAAATCGAAGATTTAAAGAACACGTCGTTTTTTCGACGCCTTCGAGTGTAAAAGAAGCTTTCGTAGCACATCTCCAGTACAACTTCATATTACATCAGTGAATCTCAAACTGAGAATTCGTCTCATTTCTTTCTTTTTTACTCTTTGGGAGCTTTTTTTCTGGCCCTCTTTCCTTTTCTTGTCATGAATTAGCGCTTTCCAGCTAGGAACTTTGTGACACCATATTTGGCGGGAACTGCACGTTTACTGCTCGATCTGATACCTGAGTTTCCTTGGAATATAAATATTCATGTTTAACCGCTAGATAACGATCACTGAAGGTGCCTTGAACGGTAGTCAGTTGATACACTTGAATTGTCTAAGACGATATCATAAAAAGCGCGGCCATAGCAATCTGGTTCGTGACCCGTCAGTACATAATGCATCCTTCATAGAATTTGTAGAAGAGTCGCTCAATGAAAGGCTGTTGAAGGGTCGTCTTAAGCTAGGAAGAAAGATAGGGACTGTGAATTCACCAGTAGGAACTGCTATGAATTATGGTACAGTGATTCTGAAAAGAAGGGAATGAAATGAACCTATCACAGACGTAAGCTGTGTCATTCACTCATTCAATGGAACGATTTGTTGATTTTGACACAACTCAACTACCAGTCAAAATAAAAACCTCGGAAACACTGGATTAAGTGCTAAACACGCTTATGAGACGGTGGCACCCATGAAAAGGAAACTGAATCAATAATAATTAAGGAAATAAAGGGACGCAGATTACGCTACACCGGCTCTAGGGATAAAAGGATTGGCAAGAGAAGGAAAGAAGGATAAGAGGGTGTTCCACCATAGAACCTGTTCATATCTAGCCCGAGTAAGATGTGAGTCGTGATTCCTCGAAAAATGCCTGATGACAGACCCAACCAATGCATCTCCTAAGCACTTTTCTTGCACTGGACGCCACGCTGAGCACGATTAATGCTGCGACCCTGATGTTACCTGGCTCCCCTACCTGAGCTTCCATCTCTACCATACAAAGATTTCTCCTATCATATTTGGGTCTCTTGGGCAAGATCTCAGCTGCCAGATACAACCTGGACATCCAGGATCACGGTAGATTATTCGGGACCAAAGGCGACGATACTAGGCCTCAGCCCTTCTCCAGAGACAACCCGGTAGCGCCACACTCCCTCTCCCCTTCCCAGCCATCAGATGACAATGAATCAACAACCTACTGGACTGGTGGAGACTGCATCAAGACGCTTGATGCACCACATGATTCGCCAACTCAAACTGGTTTCCACAGACACGAAAATCAGCATACATAACGTTACAATCTCAGCCTCTTGTACACTGCTGTACGCTGTCGAGCCACACAAACGCAACGAAAGTGCCACTGATCTCTCCCATGCTCTTTAAAGCCCTCTCCACTCATCCCAAAGAGTAGGTAGAGTTGGGACACTGCCCGAGTACCTGTTCATGCAAAGCAGCTGCAAATTATGATGCCTTATTGGGTTTAGGGGCAGATGGAGCAGCTATGTCAGCCATCGAAGCGGAACCAATTCGAAACCAGCCACTGAGTACCGGCACATCTCAAGGACGCCTTTAGAAGAGGACTAGGGATTCGCCGAGGACGAATCCCTTCATGCAGTAACCTTGAAGTAATATATACACGCAGGAGCACTGTTCCTCCTGTATCATCTTAACTTACTTCAACTTAGTTCTCCTGTGCACTAGAACCAGCACTGGCGGAAAATTGCAATAAGGTAGGCGTCTAATTTTAAACAAATTGAAACTCAAACTGAATTTACTGAATAGTTAGAATCTTCGTGCGATGAAGTTACTGGGGGGGGGGGGGGGCAACAAACCTCCAAAAACAGAGTTGCAGGCATATCTGAGCTAATCGTATCCGCCTAGAGGTATAGTGTTGTCCTGAAGTATTCCTTCGTCCAGTCACTCTAACGTACTCTCAATGCGCGAGACTTCGTGATGTATGGTTTTCGCTAACTTTTCATATGCCAATTTAGCGGAGTTTACTTTGACCCTTTCCGCCTCAAGGGCCAAATTCAAATCGTTATCCATATGTCCAAGCAACGAAGTTCCGTTTTTAACGTTCAAACAACACGACAGAGCGCTTAACGACATCTTCACTTGTTCCGTCATGTGTTCAACAGAGATCGCCACTTTAGTTTTTTCGGCCAACATCAGCTTCACGTGTTCTTTCTCTTTGTCTAAGACCTCGCGCATCCTCGAACTGAAGAAGGCGAACCCTTTGTCTCTCGTATCGCACTCGCTGGCCGATTTGCCGTCGATACAAGCGGATACTTTGTCGATTATTCGAATACCTTCGGCGAGTATCACGTAAATGTCGTTGACGTAATACAAGAATTGGTTTGGAATGTGGGACTTCATTTGTGCGATAATATTATCGACAGCTGCTGTTGCCATTTTCTTTACAGTGAAGCTGGGGATGGAGTCTTTACAGCTCTTGCAGTCATCTGCCGAGTAATTAACTCCACCTGAAAATAAAATCAGCGATTACGTCATAGAAACCATGTACGGTAAAATCCGGCCGCAGGTACATTTCCGTGGAACTTCAGTGAATATCACTGAAAGCAATGTCTTCACGAGAAACACTATACAATAACGCTAAAGAAAACGATAAAGAAAATAGCTGAGCCGAATCAGTAGGAAGGAACCAGGGCAGTCAGGACTATGGGCCATTGACGGGGTCGTTATCTGCTCCCTGATAATATATTGAAAAGGTCTGATTTGAAGATTGTGGAATTTTCTCAGAGAGCCGAGGCAATCGCGTAGCTTATCTCGTGCCATTTTCTTCTCCACGTTTTGAGAGCGTAAGTGCTTAGAGACGAGGCAATGGCGTAGCTTAGTTCGCAAGGATGATAGTTCTTATTTGGATTCTGTGTCCAACATCACTATCCCCCACCACCATCAATTTTTTTATTCTCCGCAACACACTTACTTTTACCACAGCAACTACCTTCAGTTGACTCCCGACATTAAATGCAAACACAACATGCCAATGTTTCGCCACAAGAATATATTCAGTTTATAATGCGGCCATTTACCGCTAAATTAAGATTTATTTGTTTTGAAGGTTTACACTCATATTTCATTATCTGTCCTTCCCAAGGCCGAGGGTCGTTTTTTTTGTCCCTGGGGAACACGAAGGCTTAGTGCAAATTGTGGTATCCCATGATTTACTTCCTTGCTTTTGTTTCCTCGTTTTAAATTCTCTCAGTGTGATTTCTCCGAGTGGTTGATTTCCGGATTGGGGCTTCTGGGAGCCAACTCAGCAGCAGCCAACAGCAACTACCTCCCCAACCTTGTTTTCAACACTTTTACATACACTTTAGAATTAACCCAAATACGAACAAATTTCAGATCCTCCAACGCACACGTGACATCCCACAAATTATCAATAAGCTCGTGGTCACTTTACCCATTTGACATTCTCCGTTGTCCTCAACGTTGCCGATAATGTCAGGAATTCCTCTCAGAGCTGTCTTCATCTTCCGCAGCAGCGAGTAGTTTTCTCTCATCGCGAACGAGTAGGAACCTTGGCTACTTCTCAAACCTGCACAAATATCGAGTCGTTTAAAATGGACGTTATCCAGTTGTGACAGAATAGTTTTGGGGTTGAACGTCGTCGAGTACCTGCGAGCGCTTCGAATACGGCGATAGTCAAATCGGAAGCGCCGTTGAACGAGGGGATTTCATTCATGACCTGGACGTACAGAAATCAAACATGATTAGTTCAGAGTAAGTTGACTCTGGGCATAGCAAGTAACGCGCTCTATACTCCACATTTACGTTGATTTAAAACCTCGTCAGGCTACCAGTAAGTATTGCAGTCCTGTAAAACAAAAACGTGTGTTCGCAGCTGATTATTATTCCATTGTTTAAATGATTTTGTTTGGTGTTTTAAAGGCAGTGTCGTATACCTAGCCACCAAGTCTAGTCATAAATTGGTGTAAAACTGGATAAAATCCAGTCATAACTGCCCAACTTGATAAATTCGCTCAGGTCAGTCAACATTTCACAAAATGGCCTATTTTTCATTCGAGAGCTGCAGCATATGATGCACAATACTTCTGATAGCTCCACACGGTCTGTTCAGTGGCGTTCCTCCTTGAGGTAGTTTGAAGTCTCAATCATGCTAGCTTTAAATGATCGGGTTTTATGAGTGAAAATGTGTAAAATCGAGGTTTGCCAATATTTTGTATCCTTGATTGTCTGCCCTCGCTATTTTCTGAGGAAGCTATTGGGCTGAGAACTACACTCACAATTCACTTGGGGAGAGGTAGGTTTCTCCTATTGAAATCGACCGATTAGAACTCTCTGAGCCTCTAGAACTTCAGATGGCTACAGCTTTATACTCCAAGCAACATGGCACGCCGCAGGATGACCGTAAAGTACTAATGGTCTCTGCGTCCAATACCTGTTTCCCCCCCCCCTCCATCATACATACCTTATGGACTACGCTCTAAACTAACAAAGGGTATACTGTAATCATACCTTTCCACTGTCGGGCTGTTATTCGTTAACACTCTCTCGACTTCTTCAATATAACTGTTCAACCCACATCACAAAATAATACTTTGTTTTTTCAAACCTCAAGTTTACAAAATAGGATCATTAAACTGGAGAATGACGAATACCTTGGAGTTGTAAGTGTCGAGGAGTGCAACTGCGTTCAGTATTTGTGTGACGTACTGACGCATCGATTTGGAGTACTTATCAACCTTCACTAAGTCCATTATGTCGACATCTGTGTTTGCGCGACCTCCTGGAAGCCCAAGGCTGCAGATCACCTGTAATGCACAATATTATTTGGTTAGGGGCTGGGTTTGTAAATCAAGCGTTCTTCAGGATTCCGTGTGATGACTATGAGAACAGATCTTATTCCTTTGTTATGTTATGACTGTAGTTGGCAAAGATATAGGCCTATGAAGCAAAAACGGGGTTTTTAACGCCTTTTGGCCAAACGGCTTCAACAATTTTCACCACACTCCTAGGATGTTTTCTAATAGTCAATACCTACATATTGTTCTGAATAAATGCTCCTCTGATAGTCCATTGAACACAGATAAAAATGAAAATGTGTCGAAAATGACGTTTTTCGAACATTTCCTTAAATTCCGGGCTAACTGCTTCACCAGATTTGATCAATCTTACAGAGTGTCTTTTAGCCACCCATACCCACATTTAGGTATGTGTAATAATTTCTGTATATATCTGTTGAACGAAGATATAAGCCAAGTTACCTTAGAAAAGGAGGTTTGTCGAAATTTAAATTATCGGTATTCCAATTTTCTCAAATATGGCTATAACGATTTTGAGCAAACTTCGGAGGACTCTCAACTAACTAGTCCCTACATGTTGTTCCGTATAAATGTTCTTATAGAAATGCGTTGGACGAAGATACACGTACTCCTACTTCGCTTATAACAATTTTTTAACGACATCCCCTTTCTGAATCATTTTATGATCTTACTATATATATGCCATCAATGTTATTCGTAAAATAAAGTTTTTGAGATGGTGTGCCGCAAGGCGGTCTAACTTTGGTTTAGTTTTATAAAAGCTCACTCACTGCTCGCAAACTTGGTAAGCGCCTGTATAATAGTTGCACGTCGGGAGGACGATAATTTTCGTGTTTCCCCCTTTGTTTATCCTGAAGTAATTGATTCATTTTATAATTTAAAAAAATAAATTATTCATTTCAACACATATGGAAATATTTGTTTTGTTTCCTTGGTAAAGGGTGTTGGCCCTGACGAGAAAGGCCCTTGGGGGAGTTTTTTCCTAACAGGATGAGAGTTCAATTAGCCTCTCCTGCAAACAAATGGCATTAAGAATTATTTCTTTCCAGTTTCCAAAATGTTTACACCCTTATCCCTTCTCCTAGGGCATTCCTATCAGACAGACTCCCTCCACCCTCAGAACATACTCCAAACACTCTGTGGCAGAGCTTCTGCTTGAAATCTTCTAACTGTGAACACAAAAAAAGTTCCTTCCAACAGTTTATCCTCTCAAAAAAATCAAATGGTCCCATAAATCACCTTTACGCCTAGTACCTTCAGCTAGCAACTCGATAAATTCTGAAACCGCCGCAGGTTTATATGAAGAAAGTTGAGCAACGTTACCAAGTCAATGTAAACTCGATTGTGGCTGAGGAAAGTCGGGCGGTGCGTCGCGCTAAGTATTTTGCATTACTGCAATACTCGCTTCATCCTTCAGGTAGCTGAAAGTAAAACGGTTCCAACAGTTTTTTTGGAAACCAGAATAGCGGCGCGGCTTCATACAACTAGAAAACGTTTTTGCGAAAAATTTCGAAAACAGGAACCGCTTGCCGAGAAAACGCTGGAAAGGGTTTGCATGAGGCTGCCAGCCCCAGGATATCAGTTGTTAAGTGATTGAGTCTGCCAACTGGAAGAAAGGGGCGCTTCCTATCAAAGCTGAAGGTTAGCAGGATGTCAGTTACAATATCAAGCGATGGCTGACGAAACGTCACTTACCAATACAATTAAATATTCGAACATTGCTGGTGTAAATGCGGTCGATTGAAAACTAAACTTTCTACATCTTGTTACAGTATTCTTTATTCTGCCATAAAAAAGACGACGAAGAGCGAATGAGCGCTCAAGCGTGAAAGACGTTTCATTGTGGGCTTCTTAACGAGACATAAATTCCAATTGTTTTTCTCCTCTTCGGTTAAGCGTGGAAACTCCCCTGAAAACGGCGTTAAAAGCGGCTCAAATATACTCCCTTACCAGTAACTCAACGTAACTATAGTGTGTAACCGCCGCTACACAGAGATAGGCAGGGAATTCGAATGTGGCAGAGTAACTACCCCAATCAAACTTTACCTACGTTACCTATTAACGTCATCTCTAATACCAAACATTTTGTTCTGTATAAATGTTTACGTAGAAATGCGTTGTCAGAGATACAACGCCCGTATACATCGAAGCTTCAACAATGGCCGTGAAAAGTTGAGGGTGGCGTCACAAAACATTTTCAGAATAATTAAAGTGCGTTTGGGCGAACTGTGCAAATACGTGCATTCGATGTTTTCCTGATTCATATGGAGCGCGGAGAAAAAGTTTGTTAGGAAGTGAGGAAGGTCGCGCGTCAGTCGTTGCAGGATATTTTAATAATAATAATAAACACGTGCCTTGGGAATAACCAGGTACAATATCCCTCGGTATCCGCGGGTTTCGTCGGGTTACGTCTTGCTGGAAGAAACGCATCGCCGACTCTGCCTTATAACCTTCTTCCTGATGTGCGTAATGAGTTGGCTGAACCAAAAACTGAAAGCCCGCCCAAATCAACCGAATTCTATCAGTAGCCCAGGATGATGGAGGAGAAGGGTTCGCTGATATGACTGCTGAAGAATTACTTTTATAATTTAGTTTTAATATAATTAGTTCTTATAATAGTAATTTCTCGTTGTTGTTGTTGTTGTTCATCACTGTTCGCCTGTATAAAATAGGAAAAATAAAATAATTGTTGGAGGGGCCAAGGAAAGTAATTAGTCAACGAAACTATAATTTGGGTTCCGGAACTTCGTGGTATGGTGTACTTATTTTATGATCGTTATCAAACCCCCGACACAATTTTTTTGAAATAGCCAGCGGAATTTATTTTTAAAAACAAAAACCGGAGATCGCTGGAATGTTTAATAATTTATTGCGCTGTTCGCGTGATTTCGCCGCGCATGAACGTTCCATGTACAAAACTGCGTGATCGCTTCGTCACCAAGGATACGCGTCAATACTTGGTGACGAAGCGTCCATTTCAACAATTTGCCGTAGAAGAGACCACTTCGCCGAAAGAAGGCTTGTTCGTTTCGATTCGCTTTCATGGATTCTATCAAACTTCACAGCTAATGAACTTCATTTATATTACTATCACGAAATTAATTAATAAAACGCTTTCAGAATGCATCGCAGTTGCCGTATTTTGCTCAACCTCTCATATCAGCGTCCCACCTTGTTTTGCAGGTTGGATATTATGTTTCAGCCGATTAGGTTCTGCTGTACACGCACACACACACGAAATGTTTTTTCAAACGGAGTTTTTCGGACTCGAAAAAATCGTTTTCGGTTGATTACGCAACTGTCAATATTTCTTCGTAGAAATAAGGAAAATAAAACGTCGTGAAGGAAGTGCTTATACACAACGGCGGAAAAACGGATATAATCGCGCAGAAATAACCAGCAAAATGTAATTTGGTTAAAACCTCTCACCATCGTGCTGATCTGTTCAGTTTGGGAGTGTGGACACCGCTTTTTTGTCAATATTTGGGTCTCTCCATATCGAATCAAAAAAGATATTCCTTTATAACCATCGAGGGGATGCATAAGTCAAATGAAGACTAACAGACGGTTGACATTTGACTCGAAAATATGCTGCGATTCGTGTCCTGTCGCATCAACATTTCCCTACGGATGAAAATTTTACTATAATGTTACATCATTTGAAACAGTCACTGTACAAGTAGTTTATTGGACTACGTGCGTGATTGTTTTGTGAACGCTAGTGTCACACGAGGGATATTTATCCTAATACTGCTCTAAAATCACATATCGTAGGAATTGTTGACAATTTATCATGCTACTTGTCATTTAAAGGCTCCAATTGTATGTAGACATTCTTCCCGACGTTGACGCAGACAAGAATGTAAGTATTGACGTTGAACAACTCCAGCGGTTATAATAATTATAGAAATTATCTGCCTAATCTGAAAGCGGTGACCGCTGTAACAGTCAGGCCAGCAGCAGTTTTCCTGCATCACGCCCTAGTGGTAAGTCTACAATGTTGTACTTCTCAAGTCAATATAGCCTCTCAACAACAAGCTACCGAAAAATAATTTCTTCTTACTGATGGCGTTTGAAGTTTTTTGACTGCAGGAAATACCCCATCACCAAGGGGAATCAATCCTCTGAGCAGTATGGGGGAGTATTATGTTCAAGTAAAGTATTGCATTAGGTTATACATATGTAGCATAATATAGTACAGGCAGTGGAGTATAGGGGAGCGTAGAAATAAAACAAGCAGAAACTAAACGACACGCTCCTAAACATCACTTTCGAATTGCCAAATAGTAGTCCTCCTGGCCTATGTTGATCAGTCAGAAGAAGACACTTTCTTTATATGATGAGCGAGAAAACTCCCTGGGAGATTTGAGGCCAAGCGGCTGGGCTTTTAATTTATACGGAAAACTAAAATAAAATGTAACGGGAGGTAGACCAGTCTGATGATGGGGGCAGGAATGGCCGCTTGGGTTGCAGGACGAGCAGAATATTTGGAAGCACGAGAAAATGGGAAAGTCTGGATGCTTAATAGAAACAAAGTTCTGACTTAAGGTAAAGTTGATTAATTGAAAAGACGGGCACTATTACAAACAGCTCTTCGGAAGAGAAATGACGGGGTTTACGAGCTAAGATTTTCACAATAGACATTTGGATAACGACGAGAGGGAGAGCTCCAAACGAGGCTTCCAAAAACCCTTAACACTTTGAACTTTGCCTTATAGACCGCAATTAACGTTTCATATGACCAGCACACCCCTAAACGGTAAAAACCCTGCACATTATTACACAATGGTTTATTATTCTCATGAACAGCTTGACCTAGTATTAGTGCTCCCCCATCCCATTCGATTCAGCATCGAATACTAGTAAACCATACGAAACATGACCTGGCTACAATGGAACTACGGAAACAAAACGTCTGATGATTTTGCCCCGTTGGGTCGGGGAAATTGGAACGGGGGCGCTTCGAGCGAACCCCTTGCGAGTCGTGAGGGGAGTTGAGCGGGCGGCGTTGCAAGTCGAGCAGTGACAGGAGGGAGGGAGAACTAACGACGAAACGTTGACTTCCGCTGTAGTTCCCGCGTTGTACTGTGTTTTGTAAATTTTTTAAACGTTTTTTGCCCATAACCATCATGGGCTTCGTCCGATCGGATTGCCAAGATGGTGGGCACAACTAGATACCAAATGAGATTTTTGTGCGAAAGAACGAATTTTTTAGACCACGTTAAAGGCACAAAACGGCCCGGACGGGGGACGGCGGACGGACATTGCAAATTTGGAATCTCCAAGTCTTGAAACGTAAAGTATCAAAGAATTTTGATACTTTTGTTTTTATGCTATATATATTTTTATACTGTTGTTTTATGATAGATTTTGAGAGGGGGGTTGTAAAAAATTTTTCGTGACCGAAAACATAGGGTTATTATTCAGAATGAATAATAAACCAAAATAATAAGTGAAGTACTCACATCCTTCCAATTAAAGTCTTCGTCCAGCATTATGCCTAAGTACCTCGGAGACTGGACGAATGGATGCTTAGTTGATAGTCAACAGTCCTTTTTGACGGCAACTGGGAGAAAACTTCGGTAGTTCTTGTTTTTTTTTTTATTGTAAAGGCATAAGAATGCTCGCAGGGCCGACGGAAGGCCGTGTTCAGTATTGGCAGTTGTAAACAGCTCTTCCCACGAATCGCCCTCACATAGTATGGCAGTATCGTCGTCAAAGAGATGGGGGGTTCAAATCCAATGTGCTAATTGGTGTACCAAGATCAAGAAAAATAGTGCTTGAATCACTCCGTACTCGATATCTGCATCTTCACCATCCTGCCCTTCAACAGTGACTTATCTGTTTCCTACCGTCCAAGGAACTGCGAGGCCATTC
The DNA here is from genome assembly GCA_020466155.1 of Pachypeltis micranthus. NCBI lineage: Eukaryota > Metazoa > Arthropoda > Insecta > Hemiptera > Miridae > Pachypeltis > Pachypeltis micranthus. The sequence goes on along the minus strand of CM035770.1, from coordinate 46,431,977 downwards.
AGGCTCAGTATTAGTGATGTAGCTGTGCCATAATTTCATTCCTAAAGTTGACACATAACTTGACCTTATCGTGTCTCGTTGTTATACCCACCCTGCTACCTTTTCAGTGTTGCTAAAGGAATTTAAATTTGCAGAGGTGTTCTTACCTATTAGTGTCTTCTCATTTTAACATTGAATGCAGCCATGCCTCCTATTAAGGTTAAATCTTTCTCCAACACTCACAGCTTTGCCCAGATATATTCGTCTCCCAGTGCTTACTACACTCCTCTATCAACTCTCAGGCCAGTCACAGCTCTTCTCACTCTGTCCCTCCACTCCAGTTTCCTGGGCAGCCAGTTCACGCGTATTCCAAGTCCCCTTATATACTCAAACTCAAAGCACTATTCATTTCACGAGTAATACAGTCCTTCTCTCACGCTCACCGAGTTCCTTTTTTTTAAATTTAAGCTCCCCCTCTCTTTCGCGTAACATTGTGAAACAACTCGTACCTATCACATACATCCCTTTGACAAGGATTCCCGCCTCGCTTGCTATTTATCTAATGCCCTCTCATCTAGCGCTGCAAGTTTCCGATTGATCCACAGGAGCGTAGCTCTCTGGAGTTGTTCCCGTGCAATACCTAATCACGCCTTGTACGTGAGGATTGTATCACGGTAACACACCCCCCAACTCATTGCTCGTAGTGAGGCAAACCTTGCGATAGTGCTGCCTTCTGGGACAGAAAAGACATTTCGCTGATTAATTTCGCAAAATTCGGGCGAGATCATTGGGCGATTGCGCCTTGCAATATAGAACAATCGCCGAGGATTACTGTAAAAAGGTGTTTTTCCCCCACGACAGACTGCAGACGTGACTCAAGAACTCCTGAAAGAATTTGATCGGGACGTGTTTAATCACCCTCCGTTTTGACAATCCGTACTCGATATCTGCATCTTCACTATCCTGCCCTTCAACGGTGACTTATCTGTTTCGTACCGTCGAAGGAACTGTGAGACCATTCAGGCTCAGTATTAGTAGTATAGCTGTGCCCTAATTTAATTCCTAAAGTTGACACATAACTTGACCTTATCGTGTCTCGTTGTTATACCCACCCTGCTACCTTTTCAGTGCTGCTAAAGGAATTTAAATTTGCAGAGGTGTTCTTACCTATTAGTGTCTTCTCATTTTAACATTGAATGCAGCCATGCCTCCTATTAAGGACCCTTGAATTTTTTCATTCAGCTAAGACTTTTGGATAACGATGAGAGGGTTCGAGCGTAAGGCCGAACCCCAAACGAGGGTTCCAAAGCTCAGAACACTTTGATCTAAGGTCTGTGTCCGTTGCACGGGAGGGGAAGTTGAAGAACGAAATAAAAAGAAACTCGGTGAGCGAGAGGAGGACTGTATTGTATGCGCAGTGATTATCGAACTGAGCATGAGTGTAAAAGAGCGACACCAGGATACGACTCACAACACGCGTGAACTCGCTCGGGAAACTATATTGGAAGGAGAGTACAGGAGAGTACGAGCTGTGACTGGGCCGAGAGGTAATGGAGGAAAATGTGTCTGTGTGAGCACGGGGGGACGAGTGACTTTCGCGAGAAGAGATGAATGAGTTTGGGTGGAGCTGTCTGTCGTAGAGAGGAATCAGAAGATGAGGAGTGGGAAAAGAAAGATGGAAAAAAACCAATTCAGGGAAATCCGTTGTCGTTGGGAATAACCATGGAGGTGGAATTTCCTCAGGTAACAAGGGGGATCGGGGAAACAATGACTTACCCGCTATGGCCGGTGTGGGAATTTCTAGGTCAAAAACTAAGACTGAGTCGGCTTGCGTCATACAGACTGATAGATCCCAATTAACGTTTCAGTTGATTAGCGCATCTTTAAACGGTAAAAAATATTAATAAACGAAAAATATTAATATTTCGTGTCTCGAACAAGAGATGTAATCTGGTTCTTCCAATTAAAGTCTTCGTCCAGCACCATAGCCTGCAGACTGAACACTCTCAATGTAGGGGCACGCACAAGGCTAGGCAGGGGGGGATTCCCGCACTGGATTGTTAGTTGGCAGTCAATACTCCTCTTCAACGGCGACAATAGAGAAAACTTTTTTTTTTATGTAAAGGCTTAAAAAACGCTCGCAGTGCCAAGACTGTGACAGGAGCCAAGAAGGTACAGCCAAGAATGGTTTCAGTGGAGCCTTGGCCACTTTGGGAAGACAACCACCAAGGTCCGTGTGGCCTCTGGCAGAGTAGGTTATGCCGAGACACTCGATCCCTAGGTACCGCCACATCTCGAGGACACCTCTAGACGGGACTAGGGAGTCGCCAATGACGAAACCCACATCCATGACCCTCATGCAGTAACCTTGAAGCAATATATACACGCAGGAGCACTGTTCATCAAGCATCGTCTTAATTTACTTCAACTTAGTTCTCCTGTGCACTAGAACAAGCACTGGGGGGGGGGGACATTTCAATTATAAAGGTAGGCGACTGATTTTAAACAAATTGAAACTCAAACTGAATTTACTGAATAATTTGAATCTTCGTGCGATGAAGTTACTGGGGGGGGGCCAACAAACCACCAAAAACAGAGTTGCAGGCATATCTGAGCTAATCGTATCCGCCTAGAGGTATAGCGTTGTCTTGAAGCATTTCTTCGTCCAGTCACCCAAACGTGCTGTCAACGTGCGAGACTTCCTTTTCTATGCATTTCGCCAATTTTTCATGCGCGTCTTTAGCGGTCGTTACTTTGACCCTTTCCGCCTCAAAGATCAAATTCAAGTCTTTATCCATATCTGCCAACAATGAAGTTCCGTTTTTAACCCTCAAACAACACGACAGAGCGCTTAACGAATACTTCACTTGTTTTGTCAAGTCATCAACGGTGACCGCTACTTTAGTTTTCTCGGCCATAACCAGCTTCTCATGTTCTTTTTCGAAGTCTAAGATCTCGCGCATCTTCAAACTGAAGTAGTCGAAAGTTTCGTCTTTCGTATCGCACTCGCTGGCTGATTTGTCGTCGAGACAAGTTGATAGTTTGTCGATTATTCGAATACCTTCGACGAGTATCACGTACATGTCGTTGATGTAGCACAAGAATTGGTTTGGAATGTGGGACTTCATTTGTGCGATAACCTTATTGACGCCTGCTGTTGCCTTTTTCTTTAAAGTGAAGCTGGGTATGGAGCTTTTACAGCTCTCGCAGTCTTCTGACGAGTAAATAATTCCATCTGAAAATAAAAACAACGATTACATCATAGAAACAATGTACAACTTGCTCGTCACCGTAGTTCAGCGTGATTGTCCACGTTATATGTGCGATAGAGTATTCAGGTGGGGGGGGGGGGGGTAGTTCGGACTCAAGTAAAGATTAATCTTGACTTCTGAAAGTGAAGAAATTTCGATACTATTCCGTTATTCGGGCAAATGTTAGCAAATGTGAAACAAACGCGAACCAAGTCGCCAAGCTGAGCGTATGACAAAACAGTCAAAGAAATGTTCGACGATGTTCACCTATAAACGAATATTAATTAATAGCAAGCAAAATGAATTCAACTATGAACAAGTATTATTGAATTGATAAATATCGGGTGCGCCGCTCTACGCCGGTTTTCTCGGCTCTTGCTAGTTATTCAATTTATTGTTGGGCCACGTTCAAGACAGCAGAAAGCGAAAGAACTTACAGTTCCACAATTTATCGTGCTGCTCGTACTCATTCCCTGGCCATTATTGAACAATTGGTGCGCAGAGTATTTACGAGGCTGTAAACACGATTTCTCTGAAGAGGATAGTAATCACTTTTGCGGACTTATTAAATAAAAACTTCTAGAACTACTAGTAAGCGAAACGGGGGTTGTTGAAATTCCGGAATTTCTGGAGTGTTATAATCTATCTATAATAATATATCTTATGAGCGTTTTTATACGCTCACCCTATAGGTATTCGATTGGACTACTACACCAATTTTTTTAAACATTCTAGTAACATTTTAGTGAAGTTTATACGTTAAACATCGCGCTAAAATTGATTTTCGTCGAAAAGTTTGGTAATTTATTGTGCTGCTCTCGTCATTTCCCCACGGGAATTTTATTGTATAGTTGTCTAATTAAGAGCTATCAATATAAAAAAATTTAATCAAAATCGTGAGAGCCGTTTTTGAGAAAAAAAAATTTGGTGTTTTAATTACTATGACAACTATAGTTAACTTTCGGTGGATTTGGCTTATACCCTTATTTTGACGCCCCATGGTAATTTGCGGGCTAGATATCTAGTTTGTGCTGATTTGGTTTGGTCGTTTTCTCTAAAAATGGTCGGGACCAACGGCGACGATGTCAGGCCTCAGTCTTTCTCCAGAGACAATCCGGTACTGCCGCTCCCTCGCACTTCCCAGCCATCAGATGACTACGCACCAGCGCCCTGCTTGCCGACCGCGTCATGACGTTCGACACGGCCATTATGAGTACGCGGACACACTGCACCACACGATTCAGTGACTCATTCAGCGAGCACACAAACAGACCATTTTCCCAAATAGTGTTTTTGAACATAACTTTCCTTTCTACTTTGTAGAACCAATGAAAGTAATAAAATCGATCGAGTCTGAGCATCCAGTTAACTCAAGCCCGGCAAAGCCCACTTCAAATCAGTTTACGTTGAGTGTCCACTGTTCTAAATCTTCATACTGTGAAAATTTCAAGTTCTGTAAATTAGCGGCCATTACTATTGCTGACGTATTCAACTCAAGGAATACCGAGGGCTTAGGTCGAGCTTCTGTTTAACTTACAGTCCCCACGTCGGCCATCTTCTTTCGTTGCCTTGATAGACATCCTGTCCTCATCACCAATTTACAGACTCAATTTAAGTAAAGCATAATATAATGACAACCAGTCACACTAGTGACCCGAATGAAGGTAAATCGCGAACTGAACTGTTTTATTATCAACGTGGAAACACACAAACGTTTTCCTGGCGTTATTGCCTAAATGAACCAAATAGTCACATTCAAATCGAATAATGGTCCCTGGGGGAACACGAAGGCTTAGTGCAGATTGTGGTGTCCCATGATTTACTTCCTTGCTTTTATTTCCTCGTTTTAAATTCTCTCAGTGTGATTTCTCCGAGTGGTTGATTTCCGGATTGGGGCTTCTGGGAGCCAACGCAGCAGCAGCCAACAGCAACTACCTTCCCAACCTTGTTTTCAACACTTTTACATACACTTTAGAATTAACCCAAATACGAACAAATTTCAGATCCTCCAACGCACACGTGACATCCCACAAATTATCAATAAGCTCGTGTTCACTTTACCCATTTGACATTCTCCGTTGTCCTCAACGTTGGCGATAATGTCAGGAATTCCTCTCAGAGCTGTCTTCATCTTCCGCAGCAGCGAGTAGTTTTCTCTCATCGCGTACGAGTAGGAACCTTGGCTACTTCTCAAACCTGCACAAATATCGAGTCATTTAAAATGGACGTAAACCAGATGTGACAGAACGGTTTTGGGTAGAACGTCGTACCTGCGAGTGCTTCGAATACGGCGATAATCAAATCGGCGGCGCCGTTGAACGCTGGGATTTTATCCGTGACCTGGACGTACAGAAATCAAGCATGATTAGTTCATAGTAAGTTGACTCTGGGCATTGCAAGTAATGTGCTCTATACTCCACATTTACGTTGATTTAAAACCTCGTCAGGCTACTAGTAAGTATTGCAATCGTGTAAAACAAAAAGGTGTGTTCTTCATACATCACAAATGCTGTTTTGGTCATACCAATCTCTAACGTCGCTGTTGCAGGACCTTCCACCTCGCTGTCTTTTCACAGCTAAGAAAACTTTGTGATCGTCGATAAGCAACTCCTATGTGAAGGTCACAATAATCATATCAGCAGTGCAGGTTATTGTGTCTGGAGAAGAAGCCCTGATGCCCATTCATCCTCCAACAGTGATCCCTTCCCAGAGCCTCCGTTGTTGGAGGAGAGTAAAAAGGGAAGACGCGGAGCCGTGCAAACCTGACAGCAGAAACTGATCCGAAGAGGTTGAGGGAAGACGCCAAAATTAATTCAGCTCCCTAAAGGCCGAATTCCTCGGAAAGCAGCTACAGCAGACCGTTTTTGGCTCCTCAAAACTATACGGCCGAGGATAGCAGTTGATTCAACCCAAATGTGAACTTACCTACAAACTCCCCCGACACCTCTACCCCACCATTCGATGAAGAGACGGAAATGCTGTCTTTAGAAGATTCCTTAGAGGATTTTATAAGAAAGCAGGACGCAGCTGATTAATATTTCATTGTTTAAATGATTTTGTTTGGTGTTTTAAAGGCAGTGTCGTATAGCTAGCCACCAAGTCTAGTCATAAATTGTTGTAAAACTGGATAAAATCCAGTCATAACTGCCCAACTTGATAAATTCGCTCAGGTCAGTCAACATTTCACAAAATGGCCTATTTCTAATTCGAGAGCCGAAGCATATGATGCACAATACTTCTGATAGCTCCACACGGTCTGTTCAGTGGCTTTCCTCCTTGAGGTAGTTTGAAGTCTCAACTGCCGAGTTTCTTGGAGGTCGGACGTAGGATCATCATGTCCCGCTGTCATGTCATGCTAGCTTTTAATCGGGTTTTACGAGTGAAAATGTGTATAAAATCAAGGTTTGCCACTATTTTTTATCCTTGACTGTGCTGCCCTCGTTAGGAACTTCAGATGCCTAGAGCTTATATCCCAAGCAAGATGGTACGCCGCAGGATGAACATAAAGTACCAATGATCTCAGGGTCCAATACCTGTCCGCCCCCTCCTCCATACCTTATGGAATACGCTCTAAACTAACAAAGGGTATACTGTAATCATACCTTTCCACTGCCGGGCTGTTATTCGTTAACACTCTCTCGACTTCTTCAATATAACTGTTCAACCCACATCACAAAATAATACTTTGTTTTTTCAAACCTCAAGTTTACAAAATAGGATCATTAAACTGGAGAATGACGAATACCTTGGAGTTGTAAGTGTCGAGGAGTGTAACTGCGCGCAGTATTTGTGCGACGTACTGACGCATCGATTTGGAGTACTTATCAACCTTCACTAAATCCTTTATGTGTACATCTGGGTCGGCGCGACCTCCTGGAAGCCCAAGGCTGCAGATCACCTGTAATGCACAATATTATTTGGTTAGGGGCTGGGTTTGTAAATCAAGCGTTCTTCAGGATTCCGTGTGATGACTATGAGAACAGATCTTATTCCTTTGTTATGTTATGACTGTAGCTGGCAAAGATATAGGCCTATGAAGCAAAAACTGCTGAAACGATTCTCACCAAACTCCTAGGATGTTTTCTAATAGTTAACATCTACATATTGTTCTCAATAAATGTTCCTGTAACAGTCCATTGAGCGGGGATAAAATGAAAATGTGTCGAAAATAATGTTTTTTCGAACATTTCCGTAAATTCCGGGCTAACTGCTTCACCAGATTTGATCAATCTTACAGAGTGTCTTTTAGCCACCCATACCCACATTTCGTTATGTGTAATAGTTTCTGTATATATATATATATATATATGTTGAACAGAGATATTAGCCAAGTTAACTCAGAAAAGGAGGTTTGTCGAATATTGTCGAAGATGCCTTAAATCGCCGACGACGAAGTGGACTCTTCAAACCGCCTTAGCACGCCGGTGAAAGTCGTGCAACGTCGTAGCAACTCGTACCTCACACAGGAAATCGAGGTGAAACTTGTAAGCATTGGATGCGAACCCGTTGAACGAGGACTATTTACAGTATACGGACTGCGTGATCCGTTATTCGCGTCGTTGGATCCTAATGGTATACAGGTTAAATCCGCTTTAAAATGTATATTATCGGATCTATACGTTAAAACAGTACGGATACACGGATGTATTTAGGAGACCATATCAACCCAATATTTTCTGCGGCTTCGCGTGAACGATCCAGCCATAACGCCCGGAAAGATTATTTTGGAAACGCTATTTTTCCAATTAGACTGCGACAAGAGGCGAAAATGGCTCGACAGAGAAACAAAGAAAAATACGTTATTAATAGTCGGGGACGCTTGAGCAGGGAAGAATTGATTCCCTTAAATCGTGGACCCTATCGTCCAGTATAATAACAGATCTATCCAAATCTAATCGGTTCGGATTACAAGACGCCGTTGGCAAACGAATCGCTATTTGGGGCGGAGAGGTACTGGACCCTGCATTCGAGGACATCGTCACGCACACCAGTGTTAGTGACGTCGAACGAGGACGCATTCCCGAAGGATCCACGGTTTACAACGCGTTGCTATCGTATGAAACAATGGTGTTATTACGACTATCTCAAAGCGCTCTGCAAACTGCTGGACCCAATGGCATGGCGTTATATATTCAATCGTGTTCTAGGATGTCCATTTAAGTTTCATGATTCACGTATTGCTCATTATTTTGAATAAAACATCGTTTGCATTGTACTTCTATATTCACAAATGTTATTCATTTTCAATATAATCTTTATCGTCGGCTGCGGTATAATCGCTTCACGCATGCTTGAACAAGGTAACATATGTATCTACTGCGGTGAAGCGATCGTCATGTTTATGGCGATCGTACAACTCGTGCAATAGTATTCTGGCTATAGCTACATGAGCCTGCAGTAAACGAGTAAGAACGTATTAGCACTGCAATCGATCGTGCGTGACTCTAAAATCCAGTTTCTTCACGTTTTACGAAAACGTTTATTGAGAACAAAAAGAAAGTAAGGATAGCTGAATGACCTTAAGAGCTACTTTTGAGAAATTGGGAAAAAGGCTGTTTAGTATTTGGCAAACCTCACATTTCCGTTCGACGGATGGTTACATATATAGTTGATAAGATCGTTACATCTAGTTGAGTTATATCGAGTCGGCATTTATTATGCAAAACGTAAAAAATGGCATTTTTTAGCACTTTTTGGTTGTTATATCCGTTCAGTGTGCTGTCAGAGGAACATTTATGCAGAACCTTATGTTCTGACTAGTTTAAGGCACAGATCTCGCTTTTTAAGCCAGTATCCATGTTACGATATGAATTACATTTTTTGTACGGACATAACTGTGCTATACTATTTTCGGTTTAACGGGGAAATAACGAGAGCAGCGCAATAAATTATTTAAAAATTGAAGTGAGAGTTAGCACTGTTTTGGTTCAGAATGAATAATACAACTTGGCTTCCCGTCAGGAAAATTTGACATTGCGTTTCGAGTCCCCCGTCCAGGCCAATATTTTGCCTTTAACGCAGTCGTAATTCTTATGCACAAAAATCCCATTCAGCATCTAAATGTGCCCCCTACCCGGCCATCCAATCAGCCGTCAATGTAAACTCGCGTGCGGCTGAAGAAAGTCGGGTGATGCGTCGCACAAAATATTTTGCGCAACGGCAATACTCGCTTCAGCCTTCGGGTAGCTAAAAGTAAAGCGGTTCCAACAGGTTTTTTTAAGGAGATCGGAAAAGCTGCGCGGCTTCATACAACTGGAAAAACTGTTCGCGAAAAAATTCGAAAACAGAAACCGCTGGCCAAGAAAAGGCCGGAAAGGATTTGCGTGAGGCTGCCTGCCCCTGGCAACTGAAAGAAAGGGGCGCTTCCACGATTAAAACGAGTCAAAAAAAAACGTATCGTTTTACTACTATGTACTTTTACTACTTTTAGAACGTTTCGTACTTTTACGTTAAAACTGTCAAATATGAGGGTTAGCAGTATGTCAGTTACACTATTATACAGCGATGGCTGACAAAACATGTCACTTACCAATACAATTAAATATTCGAACATTGCTGGCGTTAATGCTGTCGATTGAAAACGAAACTTTCTAAACTTGTTTCGGTATACTTTATTCGGCCATAAAAAAGATGATTAACGATTTGAAACGCGAATGAGCGCTCAAGCGTAAAAGACGTTTCATTGTGGGCTCCTTAATGAGACATAAATTTCAATTGTTCTTCTCCTCTTTGGTTAAACGTGGAAATTTCCCTGAAAACAGCATTAAACGCGGCTCAAATATACTCCCTTACCAGTTACTCAACGTAACTATAGTGTGTAATAGCCGCTACACAGAGATAGGCAGGAAAATCAAACGTGGCAGAGTAACCCAACCAAATGATCGCGGTCGTTTTTGTTTTTCAAAAAACGCTGTAATGATCCCAATCAAACGTACACGGTTCTGCTAACCAACATCAGCTAATACCAACATTTTGTTCTCTATAAACGTTTACGCAGAAATATGTTGTCAGCGATACAACGCCCTTATAAATCGAAGCTTCAACAACAGGCTGCGAAAAGTTGAGGGCTGCGTCGCACAAAAAATTATTCACAGTAATTGAAATGCGTTTGGGCGAATTGTGCAATAGAAGTGGAATGGCGACTGGACTTGGCCAGTTTGCAAATAACGTATTTAACAGACATTAGGTCCTTAATAGGCGGCATGGCTGCATTCGACGTCAAAATGATAAGACACTAATAGGTAGGAACACCTCTGCAAATTTAAATTCCTTTAGCAACACTGAAAAGGTAGCAGGGTGGGTATAACAACGAGACACGATAAGGTCAAGTTATGTGTCAACTTTAGGAATGAAATTAGGGCACAGCTATACTACTAATACTGAGGCTGAATGGCCTCGCAGTTCCTTCGACGGTAGGAAACATAAGTCACCGTTGAAGGGCAGGATAGTTAAGTTGTAGATATCGAGAACAGAATGATTCAAGCCCTATTTTTCATTATCTTGATAGACCAATTATGCTAATAGGATTTGAACGGGCGTCTCTATCTTTTTGGCCAAGGCTCCAATGAAAGCATTGTAAAAGCTGTAGCTTCTTGGCTCCTGTCACAGTCTTGGCACTGCGAGCGTTTTTTAAGCCTTTACATTAAAAAATAAGTTTTCTCTATTGTCGCCGTTGAAGAGGAGTATTGACTGCCAACTAACAATCCAGTGCGGGAATCCCCCCCTGCCTAGCCTTGTGCGTGCCCCTACATTGAGAGTGTTCAGTCTGCAAGGTATAGTGCTGGGCGAAGACTTTAATTGGAGTCTGTTTGACGCAAGCCGACTCAGTCTGAGTTTTTGACCGGGAAATTCCCACACCGGCCATAGCGGGTAAGTCATTGTTTCCCCAAACCCCCCTTGTTACCTGAGGAAATTCCACCTCCATGGTTATTCCCAACGACAACGGATTTCCCTGAATTGGTTTTTTTCCATCTTTCTTTTCCCACTCCTCATCTTCTAATTCCTCTCTACGACAGACAGCTCCACCCAAACTCATTCATCTCTTCTCGCGAAAGTCACTCGTCCCCCCGTGCTCACACAGACACATTTTCCTCCATTACCTCTCGGCCCAGTCACAGCTCGTACTCTCCTGTACTCTCCTTCCAATATAGTTTCCCGAGCGAGTTCACGCGTGTTGTGAGTCGTATCCTGGTGTCGCCCTTTTACACTCATGCTCAGTTCGATAATCACTGCGCATACAATACAGTCCTCCTCTCGTTCACCGAGTTTCTTTTTATTTCGTTCTTCAACTTCCCCTCCCGTGCAACGGACACAGATCTTAGATCAAAGTGTTCTGAGTTTTGGAACCCTCGTTTGGGGTTCGGCCTTACGCACGAACCCTCTCATCGTTATCCAAAAGTCTTAGCTGAATTAAAAAACCCTGCAAATTATTACACAACGGTTCATTATTCGAATAATCAGCTTGACCTAGCATTAATGCTCCGAGACCCATCCTGTTCGATTCAGCATCGAAAACTATCATAATGAAACCCAAAAAAAGATCGAAAAGAACTGAATCGTAATATTAAAATAAACCAAAAAAAAGCGCAATTATCTAGAAAAAACTGAATTTTAATATGAAAACATGCACGCTAAATGCTAATATCTAGGGCAGGATAGTGAAGATGCAGATATCGAGTACGGATTGTCAAAACGGAGGGTGATTAAACACGTCCCGATCAAATTCTTTCAGGAGTTCTTGAGTCACGTCTGCAGTCTGTCGTGGGGGGAAAAACACCTTTTTACAGTAATCCTCGGCGATTGTTCTATATTGCAAGGCGCAATCGCCCAATGATCTCGCCGGAATTTTGCGAAATTAATCAGCGAAATGTCTTTTCTGTCCCACAAAAGCGGTGCACATGAGTTTTCGAAGTGCCAAGAAGGCAGCACTATCGCAAGGTTTGCCTCACTACGAGCAATGAGTTGGGGGGTGTGTTACCGTGATACAATCCTCACGTACAAGGCGTGATTAGGTATTGCACGGGAACAACTCCAGAGAGCTACGCTCCTGTGGATCAATCGGAAACTTGCAGCGCTAGATGAGAGGGCATTAGATAAATAGCAAGCGAGGCGGGAATCCTTGTCAAAGGGATGTATGTGATAGGTACGAGTTGTTTCACAATGTTACGCGAAAGAGAGGGGGAGCTTAAATTTAAAAAAAAGGAACTCGGTGAGCGTGAGAGAAGGACTGTATTACTCGTGAAATGAATAGTGCTTTGAGTTTGAGTATATAAGGGGACTTGGAATACGCGTGAACTGGCTGCCCAGGAAACTGGAGTGGAGGGACAGAGTGAGAAGAGCTGTGACTGGCCTGAGAATTGATAGAGGAGTGTAGTAAGCACTGGGAGACGAATATATCTGGGCAAAGCTGTGAGTGTTGGAGAAAGAGGTAAATCGAGGGAGGGAAGGACATTCTGGAAAGAACAAAAGGGGAAGTCCGTCGGTAGTTAAACTGAACTTAATCCCTTTATCTGGAGGAGAAGACGACTGAACAGGCAGTTCTGAAACATCCCCGCGGCACAACGTGAAAAAGGACCCTAAACCCTATGTAAAGCCCAAGCTCAAAAGCCCAACTACTTCGGAGTGTGCCAAACACTGAACATCCTTGAACATCATACAAGTATCACCTGATTTAACTTTATTAGCATTTGGATAACGAATCACAGATCTGATTTTGCAAGCGGCGGCATTTTCAATTAAGGCTGACTCATAAAGGAGCACTACTAAAAATACGTCGGCAGCAGCGATCTGAAAATGCGTACGTTTGTTCCGCTCAAGTCAGAGTAACTGGCGCATGCTTGAAAACTGCTGCCGTACGTATATGGAAATAGAAATCGGACTTACTTTGTAGATATACCTCGTAAAAACTATAATTGCCAATATTAGGACCTGCAAGTGTTAGGACCTGGGGGTTCATTCATCAAGAAATGAGATTACGAGGAGTCACCTAAACATGTTTCCAAGTCTCGTAGAAGATTTAGCGATAAGGAAGTTACGGCAGCTTCTGCGTTCCACAAACCAAGCAGTACCATTGTCCGCGCGATCCAAACCAGACCATGTAGACAACTCCCACCGCCATTTACCATTTCGCATCATCTGCAAGATCCTCTAGTTCGTCATTCAATTTCCGGTCAGACCAACCCAACTTCATACGATTTATGATGACAAAGGTATTTAGGAGAATCTAATACCAGCAACCTGTTCGTTAGAAACTCACGAATTTCTCGAGCAGTCGCGCCCAAAGTGGTTTGAACTGATTTGTCTCTCTAATAGCCAACAATTGGTGATTTCACCCTAATGATCACTATGAGAATTATAGTTAGTTTTGCACTGATTTTGCTCATAACCTTATTTTGGCGTCCCGTGTGGAGTTGCAGGCTGAACATCAAGTTCGCAGCAGACTATTTTGTTAAATGGTAGTTTTCAGACTCAGGAGCTTCGGGAATTTGAAGAAAACTCTTTTTTTTTCAGACATGAATTTTTCGTTGGGCTTCGTACAACTAAAAAACAGGCATGGTTGTAAACAAACTGACAAACTGAATTTACCGTTATTTTTGGCTGGATATTTACAATGTCATTTATTGTACTCTCGTCAGCCCAACTTCGGACTTACTCCTTTAACTGTTTCTTCGATGAGCTTAGCCATGTCATTGTACTTGGATTCGCCGAAGTTCAACTTAACTCTCCCAGCTTCGGCGGTCAAATCCAAATCGTGATCCATATCAGCTAGCAACGAAGTTCCATTTTTCACGGTCAAACAGCTCAACAGAGCGCTCAAGGAAACCTTCACTTGTTCCGTCAAGTGATCAGCGGCGATTCCCACTTTGGTTTTTTCAGCCAACACCAGCTTCACGTGCTCTTTCTCTTTCTTGCCGATGTCTCGCATCCTCGAAGCGAAGAAAGCGAACCCTGTGTCCCTCGTGTTGCACTCATTGGCCGGTTTGTCGTCGAGACAAGTGGATACTTTGTCGATTACACGAATACCTTCGACAAGTATGACGTAAATGTCGTTGACGTAGTACAGGAATTGTTTGGGAACGTGAGACTTCATTTTTTTAATCATTCTATTGACGTGGGCCACCGCTTTTTGCTTTACGGTGAAGCTCGGGATGGAGCTTGCGCAGCTCTCGCAGTCTTGAATGGAGTAATTGTTATCAGCTAAAAATACAAATACAGCCATTATATATTACTGATGAGATAAATTCAATACAGGGGGTCGTGTGAATAGTGCGTGGCTACCCTCAGTGAAAAACAATTGGGGGATGACTTACCTCATTCCCATCAACAACTCCTAGTTTACACTATAACAGTTACATCCTTTTTGTTTTAAATAAACTGTATTGTGAGCGCCATCAAGTGCCAAATAATTTTTACATACGCAAATTCGCATGAAACGTGAAGCAACTTTTTACGAGCAATTGTAAACCAGGGTGGAGGGAGTGGCCATGTGCGAAGGAAGAGATGGGGAAGGCGTCACTTGAAAATGAAGTGGTGGGTGCAAGATCTAGATGGTAGTGCTGCTAAGATCATTAGGGTTTTAATCGCATACAGCCACGTGAAGATATAGGTAGTTGCCGAGACCTGAACATGCTGTGTGGGTAGTGGGCGATGCCGCGAGCCAGTGTATAATGTTGTTTGATGGTATCTTGTAATAACAAGATATCAAGATCATCGAGCACAGTGGAGTTGCAGATGTACCCGGGAGGTCCTGTGATAACTACAGTTAGTTTTTGTGCAGTTTAGCTATTTTGGCATCGCACAATAACTGCGGGCGAAATGTGAAATCTGTTTCGTTCACAGACTGTTTCCCCAAATGGTGTTTTTCGGGCTCAGTAGCCCTTGCAACGTAACGATCTGAAGAAAACTCCTTTTTTCAGCATATTACGTAACTTTTCATTCTACAACGCAGAGCCAAGGTAACTAAAAAGTGAGAGGAGTTGGTCTGGCGCTGGCCAGGAATGTGTGGAACAGGTACGGATTAAGCAGCCCGCTAAATACTTGAGATACAACATTTAACATCCCACAAATAATCAATAAACGTGTTCTTGTTACCCATTTGACATTCTCCGTTTTTCACGGCATTCCCGATCATACTTGGAATGCCTCTCAAAGCTGTCTTCATCTTGCGCACCTGCGAATAATTCTCCCTCATCGCGAATGAATACGAAGCTTGAGTGGTTCTCAAACCTGCACAAATAAATCGTTTAATTCGGAAAAACGTTACTGAACGTTATTCGAAGTTGAAGGACGGGTACCTGCGAGGGCTTCGAATACGGAGACGGCCAAGTTGGAGGCGCCGGTGAACGTTGGGATTTGACCGGTAACCTGAGCGTACGAAAATCAGATCCAATTAGTATAAAATAGAGATGTTGTGATTTAGAGTACCTTCATACGATACCAATTTCACATTTGAATACCCTATTGCTCAACCTCCCACATGGGTTCAGAAGATTCTATGCAGTTTTCCTAAGGTTCCTGCTCATTCAGATCGATGTGCGTGTTTTCGTTTTTTTACTATTATTCCTTATAACCTGAATGTTGGTCAAAATAATGTTTTTCACTACATAAACCTCATCGGATGTAACCAACTAGTTCGATGAGTCGTTCGTTGACTTACATGAACTAGTTCATTTAGTTCGTTCTCGTTCAATCTTCTCATTATGTCAATGAGTAGTTCACGAGCTAAATGAACGACTCGACTAGGTCATTTTCGCCCTGAATCAGTCATTTCACTCCAACATGACATGTAACACTATCTTGTAACAAGGACATTCTACTTCATTTTTTTAAGCAGAAAGCAATAAATTGTACACCAGTTTGATCGGCGAGTTTGATACTTTTATGGTGACTTAATTACGTTAGACCGAGTCTTTCAACTAATTCAACCAGCCTATGATGCAATACCTGACGATGTGGTGTACATGGATCATGTGGCAGCAGTAATTATTAACTGTACGCTGGACATAGTTCATATGCAACTGCAGCTAGTAATGGGAAGGGTGAGGGAGGGAAAGGGATCTCATAGGCGAACGCTCACCCTACAGAAGGCAGAGCTTAGTCTTGATGACGAAGTGATGAATGGAGACTCCCCTCCCCATTCGTTGGAAGACCACACAGCTACAAACGAGGGAAGCAGTACGATATTAGGATGTGATGGATACTAAGTTGTCCTTTGTTTTTCACATCAGGCAAGCAGCTGATAAAGCTGACAGTACATCAGATCTTTCCCATCTAATGGCACAACATGCGAGGGACATTGGCAAACACAAGGTGGGTTCTTATCAGCGTTGTAGGAGGACAGCAGCGATGCAAAGGAGGTGCATTCTCTGCATTGCTTGCTGGTAGCACACAGTTTCTCAGGAGGAAGTGTTGGTGGTAGTAGGTGTTATTCCAATCCACCTTCTGGCAATCTAGTGGAAAGAGTACCCATCAAGGACTGTTGCCGTTGGGAAGGATCAAGACGAGTGGGACACAGCCCAGAAGGGGCGGTGGACCTAACAGCTGATTCCAGCGTTTGGTCTATGGCTCAGATGGTGAGGTTAATTTCTATCCCCCAGTTCCTCCCAGCACATGGAGAATTTATGTCGTACCTGCACCGAACTGGTAAGGCAGCCAACCCAAACTGCCTGCCCTGCAGGGTAATGGTGGATGATACTTCTCGTGCCAAAAGCTAGCAGGCTGATTGTGCACGGTAGAGGACACAGTGGGCCGACTCACAATTGATTCCAACGAAAACAGGGGGTGCATTGCTCAATTTACCTGGGTAGTGCTCAGTCAGAGTAGGACAGGGCATGTTTATCCATAGCCAGTTTCTCGAAGGGATGATGAATGAAGCCATCGATGAAAAAACGCTCCTGAACCACCCAGACTTCTGGGCAGTATGAGAGGATTCAGGAGAGTGAGGTAATTCTCATGGCCATGGCAGATGGGCATGAGGTTCAACCTGATACAATGTGCTAACCAGTTCTAGGTTGGTTCTTAATACGCAGGAGTAAATTGATGGCGAGACTGGGAGCAGACCCTCCTTCTACGACCCAAAAACAATACCTCGATAGGGGGCACCAAGGAAACTGAACCAAGTCTGTTTCCTTATTTGATGACAGTCTTGGTGATCAGTCAAGGAAGTTGCGGTTTCGCTAATGAGCAAGAGGCCGGCCCCTGCAGCATCCACCGAACTCAGACCTGCAAAGGTACGACAGGTATTTGGTCGTTAGCTGGTCTCCCAGTAGTGAATTGTTGCCCGTGTGCTTAGTCAATGCTCTATGTTCGTTTGCCCTCCCAACAACCGTCGCTCATTGTTGTAGAAACTACAATAGAGCAGCGCGTGGTTTCTTGTTTCCTTCGCACTGGATGCGCAAGATGTGCATGATGGAGAGTCGTTGAGGGAAAAGAAGTGGAGCCGCGCATTAAAGTCCCCATGTCCCATGAGGAACTGGCTCGTCCAGTGGTCTGGCCTTATACATGAGGACAGTGTCATGGTAACAAACACCTTAAGTGGCCTAAGTAATTGCACACAGTGGGGCAAACCTGGCAATGGCAGTACCTTTAAGGAACTGGTGGTGTTGGTTGAAGCCCCACCTCTCACCTACATTCACTCCTAAATACTTGACGTGCTTTTCAAGAAGAAGCCTGTAGCCGCCAAAGCGTATTGAGGGTTGATTATTCACTTCTCCATTCAAGAGGATTAGCTGGGTTTTTTTCCTCAGCCACTCGCATCTTGACATGCTCGCACCACTGGGTGACACTGTGGAGCACATGATGGGTTTTTTCTTCAATTTGGCGGGCTGACTCTGCAAAGATCAACACAGTCCAGTCATCCACATAGGCGTATGGCTCGCAGTCAGGCATTCCAGAGTGCTGCTCCAAGGACCGAGCCCTGTGGGCACCTCTTCTCAATCTTTCTCTGAACGGAGACATGCCTGCATTCGATTGTAACAGTCCCCTACCTTTAAGCTTAATAATGAGCGCCGCCACCAAAGGTTTGTCAAACACTCCCCTGATGTCAATCAGAACTGCTACGTCATACTTAGCCGGTGCCAGCAGGGAAACATGCCGAATTTCGGCAATGACTCCCTGCGTGGACCTTCCTTTGGTACACCCGTATTGCCTGCCTGTGAGGTTGCAACCAAAGACTCCTTCGGGGGACTGCAACATCAAGATTGCTAATGTTTTGCCTAATATGAAAAGAAGGCTGAGCAGTCTCCATGATCGCGGGTCTGACTGATTGCAGTCGCCTCCCTTTCGAGGAGTGACAACACGTGCAAACTTCCACTGAGTGGGGAACTGTCTGACGGGCAGACAGTCATTAAATAAATTAAGGAGACCAAGGTTGTCTGCTCAGCCTTCCTTAGCATATTGCTTTCTATTCCATGTGGCCCAGGAGATTTGTTGAGCTTCAAGGTCGCAAGTGCCCTGCCAAGGTCGCCTGTTGTCCACAATGGGATGTCAGACTCGTTTGGAGGGTCCATGATCAGCTTCCTTGCTGCCCTCTGAGCTTCAGTATCTCGAGCTACTTAGTCGTCAGGGAACGCCTTTTCAAGGATGGTTTCCAGTGAACTTTTGATGCTGCAGGCCCAGCCTGACTCATTTTGCATTGCAGCTAAGACCTGCTCTACGTTTGCTTTTCCTATGGAGGACTTGTTATGTCTGCCCCAGGGGTTCTCAATGCTCTCCGTGTCCACAAAATTTCGACAGCTTTGCCATTTGGCTCGTTTGATGGCACGGTGGAAGGTCTTCTTCTCTTGGATGAAGGCAGTTCGGAGTGTGGCTCTGGTATCAGGGTCACTTTGTGTTGGTACATCCTTCTGACTCTATTTACACACAGACCAGCTCTGTGATTAAATGAATACAGAACAGAGGGAAGACGCAATAGCAAGATGGCCAATATGTTTTACAAATTATATCACTATATACCATTTAGCAGGAGCATAGGCAGTGCCACATAAATATATCTCCAGGATTTTCTCATAGATATAACAATGAAATCATCGTGCTTATCACTCACATAGTTTTACAGTTACAACTAATTACAAGCACTGAATATATGTTCGTAACATAAAGTCTGGAAGAAAACCCACATTATGGCCATGGCAATAGCCAAGGATAATTAATCGCACAGTGCACACAGATGAATGAGTACTCTTTCAAATTTACAATGTTGAGCTTTCAGCTCAATCATGATTTACAACTCGGCTGTCAACCACGACTACGATGATAATGTCGTACAGATATGGCACTGCTTAATAGCCACGGTAGTCAAGTTTCAAAATTTATTGAGTTGCTCCTACTCATGCCACGGCAGATGTTGACCAATCAGTGTACAGGCTGTTCTTGAGACTGTCAACATGATCCGTCTTCAGAAGGATCGTGTTTATTGTCAGGGAATTATTCGGTAAGAACTGTAAGAAATGGCGGTAGGTGAAACAGCTGTGGTTGGAATCTTATGAACATTATTGAACGCTCATTGTATGGGTAAGGTATTTAATTGGACTAAGGCCCCATTTTTTCTGAGAAGGCCAGTATCATTTGAGTACAATTTATAAAGAAACAACTGCGCTAACATCAATTTTTTACATTTTTGATAATTTATAGTGTTGCTCTGGTCATTTTCCCACGGAAGACAACGTACACAAAATTCAATCTAACATTTTCTGTTTTAGAAAAAAAATGATGTTTTGATCACTATGATAACTGTAGTTAGTTTTGCACTGAGTTTACTCGTAATTTTGGCGTCCACATTGGTCTGCTGGCCACATGCCAAAGTTGAGACAAGTTGGTTCCGCTATTTTTTCTCAATTGCATTCACAGACCATTTTTTCAAATTTGTTCCACTCAGAAAACCAGAACACAACTCTCAAAACAAAATGTTCAGCTGACAACATCACTTTCCGTTCTCTTCCTTATGATCAAGGTAAGTAAAAAGGAGTGTTGTAGCTGGGACTGTCAGATGCTTTGTGGTTTCAGGGAAAGGCTGTAAGTTGGTGGGCTCTTTGATCCTGCAGACAAGGATATTCATTTACTTTAACAGTCGTATGGAGCCAATACATTAGGGTTTAAGAGTGGACGAATCCCTAAGGTATGAGACATCTGGTGTTGATACAATTACGAGCAAAGTTGTGAAGCTGGTACCCTAATTACTAATAGCTACGTTGTATAGGACCCACTGGTGCTGTTAGGAGCTGCCTGTCTCGAATGTACTTCAACTTTTTCATTGATTAGATGCAGAAGCACTCAGGTATTTCCTTCACTCTTGAAGCCAATGAGTGTTGAACGTGTCTCAGAGACAGCAGGTTTGTGTAAAGGTTTACTTAAAATAAGTAGCATAGGCCAAAATAGACGAAGGGGATTATCAATAACATTGTGAGACACCCTAGATAGAGGCACTAAGAATACCCGTGCCCCATTCACATTTCAGTCAAGCCCAACAGTGTACTTGTCCATGATAATTACCTTGGCATTGTAGGAAGCTAGGAGCGTAGTCACATTCAATATTTTAGCAACGTGGTTTCGTACAGACTTGGAATATTTTTCAATCTTCAATAAATCATCGCCATTCAGAGTTTCTTTCTTGTCAGCTCGAGCGCCTGGAAGCCCGAGGCAGCAGACCACCTGCAATGCAAAGTATCAGCTCAGTAGTTGTCCCTGCCTCGGACTGTGTCTTTGGCCCCCATGGCAGTCCACTGAGAGGCTTCAGGGTACTGACCTGAAATGCAGATCACTACTACTTTCATGTGGTGGAGTATGTTATTGAAGAAGAGCCCCACGATGTATCTTGAGTCCTCTGAATACTTTAATACAAAACGAAATAACACACATAAAAGGAATGCCAACTGATGCAGTCTCCATCGATTTACCTGCCAATATTAAACATTTGAGGGGATCGGACCTGGGTGTAACCTAATACCCTGTTAAGGAGGCCCAGCACCCTCATTCATCAGCCTGCATGATCCGTTTGATGGCTGCTTCCTCCAGTTGAGCCTTGACTCACACAATGGCCTCTCTCACAATCCAGCAAAATGCCCCATCACATCACTTCATTCACTAGCCCTACTTGCATACACAATTGAGTGTCAACCTTCCAGACAATTCAAATGTGTCTGAGCTTGGTGGTATCCTCTTCGCTTATATTCACTCCTAAATACGTTTACGTTTCTAGGCCCACAGGGCGGCATCCCTTCTCAATCTTTCTCCGGAGGGAGACATGCCTGCATTTGATCGTAGCAGTTCTGTCTGTCAGGTAACTTCTGACGGGCGAGTACAGGTTGTGGGGGGGGGGGGATTTTAAGCTCATTGAAGTGCACTGGCAACCAAAGGTTCTCCTGTGACACACACTCACAGTAAGCATGTTTCATCCCACTTTACTAAACATATCGCCAACTTATGGAGCTCGAAGAGTTAATGCCGCGGGAACTGACCTGGTCTTGCGTAAATGGGGCATTGTAGCCCCAATAAAGTGAATCAAATCTTAAATGACATGGAGAGGGGTGGGGGGGATCAAAGATAAGAGCAGCAGTAGCCCCGACTTACATTTGTCTTGCAATAGCCTACAGCAATCACTGGCACATCATTCCACTTACCACCACAATAAAGTATTCAAACATACTACGTTGATCTTCCTGGCGTTTAAAACAGCAGTTTTTCCTAATTCTTTTCTCTGGGCCCTGAAATCAATCAAATGTTCTTTATTTGGTCATTAAAAGAAAAACGTTATTGCAGAACTGAGGTATTTAACGAGCATTCAGGTGTTAAATACGTCCACAGTGACGGGACGTTAATTTTCTTTTTATTCGCCCGAAATATCTCTGAAGTAAAAAAGATTCAGGCAGAAGAACGTTTTAGCCTTGTTGGACCTCATTTATCATGAGATATGAACTGTGCTGCGCAACAATTCACAGCAGCATGTTGATACTGGTCTCCTGTCAGACATTCACACGTTAGTACAGGATTCCCCAGTCATACAGCGCTCCATCGGAAGACTGGATAAATGACAACCTGCCACACCTTCACAGGTTCGGTGGATGCTGAGAGAGTGAGTGGCCAGGCTCTCATATGATAGCGAAACTCTCAAGGGGAGTTCAGGAACAGTCTTCATGATAAGGAAACTCTGAAGAAAGAGAACTTGATTGTGGAAGAGAATGCCTTTGGCTTAGTGCCCTTCTTTAACCTCATGACTTTATCGCATCTGGAAAAGGGCAATTAATTAGCAGGACTGAATGCGCCCAAGTTGAATAGGAAGCGTACGTCCCACATTTTCTCAAATTGAGGGATTCTGGACAAGTGCAAACGCAGTTTGAATTACCCCCAGCCTTTTAACCAATGACGACATAATCACCGCCAACAGGGAAATGAAAGCCATTGCATTTGCCGACAGAAACTAAAAATCCATGGAATGAGGAATTTAAAAAAAATCCAATACGACTCCATAATATAGAATTGAAATGTATTCATCGAATAATTTTCATTTTTCATTATGTACACTTTCTTCTTTTCATTTCATTGTTAGTAAAATTTATAATTTTCTTGTATTTAAATAAATTCTACGTTAACAAAAAAACAAACGGAGGGAGAAGGGGGAAAACGCAAAATTTAAATAACGAGTTCAGAGATCTCACGCAACAGTCACATCACCGCTGCTTTCTTTTTTTTTTTAAATATATTTTGACCAATTACAATCCTGCATCTCAAACATGCAGGTCCAAACGGGCAAGTTGGTTCGACGAAGAAAAATAAATAAATAAAATGAACCGTCGAAGGTTTAGAAAGAGGTTGAAGAAGAAAATAAGAAAGTAGAAACAAAGCTCGTAATCAAACATAAAAACGTAGTATGGGGCAAATAATCAACCATCAAACTCTTTATCGACGCTCTAAATAATATCAAAATAAGGTTCACTGGAAGGGGAAGGAGAAAAGGGGCAGGAGTGGAGGCCAAAATATACAAACTTAATATAATGCGAGGAAAAGTAAGTTTTTGAAAGCAATCGCTTGACGTTTTTATTATTATTTTGACAAATATTTGTGTTGAATCGTTATAAATCATAGAACGCTCGACTGCTTTCACTACTTTAACACATTTGAAAAGGTTCAAATCAAAGAGGGATAGGGGAGGGGGTCGAAAGGAGAGGTGGGGAGGGGGCCCAAGAAATTAAATTCAAAACAAAGACATAACTTTCCACTCAGGGTCGTTCTCCAAACACAATGAAAAATAATAAATATTGCACAATTTCAGTAGTATCTTTGAATGCCTTTCACTTTCGCTTCTTCGTATTCTCAACAGGCGTTTACAGAGGGGAAGTATTGCGTTTTCTGAGAAGGGCGATTTGAGAAGAATTGGGCAGATTTGATTGATATTCTCGGCTAAAGTACGGCTGTCTCGAAGGGGGGATAACTGGAATTCAGGTGCAGTAGGTTCCAAGGTGGCGTGATGAGAGTTACGGGATAGAAAAGAAGCCTGAAGGCAGAAGCTTCAAGGTTGTGTGGATAAGATCGGGTTTGGTTGACAAGACGAGAGCAAGTGCAAGCGTGATAAATACAGGGGCTTCTAAATTTTCGCTTGGTTCCCATGTTTAAAGATTAGTGCGCCAACTCGCGATGGATTCAAATGTGTTACGACGAATTGAAAGGAAAGAATGTTACGATGGAAAAGCTGAACGAACAACTAAATACTTAGAGAATATGCCAGATTTGATGCCAATGAAAAATTGGCAAATGCTTGTTCACCGCACAGATGCACGATTTGGCGCCCACCGAGCCTAGACCTGACATGAGGTTGTCTCGTAGATGGTAGTAGTTACCAAGAGAGTCATAGACAAACAAGGCCTAATGACGAAAGCCACTCTTAGGTATCGGCACCTAAAAAGTGGTTTTGGGGAATGTCAGGTGAAACTCCCAGCGACTCTGCACTTGATTATGGCAGCTAATCGCCCGTGCAGCCTACGCAAGCGGTTTTGTGCTGGAAGGCTACAAGAGGAGCCTCTTTAGTGGAATATGAAATACTGGCACTAAGTTCCACAAGTTTAATTGGTTAAAGTTACTGAAGGAATTGTGCCAAGGAAGACTAAAATGAAACGATGTCTTGCAAAAGCAAGAATAGACTAATGACAAAGCACTGTCAAAAGATAGAACCAGCTTCTAATTGGGTCAGCAGTTTAATGCAACACAAACCATATTGTGATCGACTGTGACTTGGAAAGTGCTGGTTAATGACACCTAATGTTTACCAGCTGGGTGTTCATTAATGTTTGTATAGGAAGATTGACGTGCTGTGGGAAGGAACAAGCGTGTTGCAAGTTGGCTCTGTGGAATTGATAGCAACAGACTGCTTGCTACCAGTTTATAAACATTCCTAAACTAATACTCACTCAACAGGCACCGAATCACCAAATATCTGCCAGGACTGATAGTGAGGCGTCAGTACATACTCTATTATTTGTCCTCGGTCAAATGTTCTAAAATCTAGTTAAACCAACTAATGAGATTAAGTAAGAAAGTACGTAGACAGGCATGGGAAAACTAATTTGCCAAGGACAGGATTAATCATGAGCAAGCAGGCTCTACCATGAGAATGACAACAGATCACTCGCTATCTGTTAAAAACCTTGCCAGAAAGATCTTGACTGTAACAGGATCTGAAAATCTGATTGAAGCCGAACCCCCAAAACTGGTTAAATTGCATACGAAGTGTTGATGAACGCTAAAATGTAAATGACAGCACTGCTATGATACACTAGGGTTGACGAAGGCAACTGCAGTATAACCTACTTTGACACAAGACAGTCTAACGCCCAGACAATCTGGCTAGTACGCTATTACATAGGAACGTGTGGGAAGACTAATTTACAAAGGGCAGACGTATTGCAAGCTGCCTCTACCCACTAGAATGACAGCAACAAGGCGCTTAGGCTTATTTTACGCTAGATTTTGATTTATCATCAGCGAGTGGGAAGACGTAAGACTCCAATTGTAAAGCGCTCCCTTTCGCCATCGCTGCCAAGGCAGTGGACAGGGGGGAGGAGCTTCCGAAGACCACCTCTATAATTTCGTTTTATACAAAGGTGCAAATGAAAATTTCCAAATTATTGAACGCTTCTTCCCCTTCACTCTCCTGCCTCGACCCCTACCACATACAATCGACTCGCGCTTGGGCAGAGCCAGAGCAGGGGGAATGATGAAAAAAGCGAAAGAGAAAGGCTAAGTAACGGAAGTTTTTTTTTCTCGTGTCAACGTAACACCCTCCACAATTTGTACTATATCTTACATTACAACTCAATAGATTACAATGTTATATTACAATTCACTGAACGTACAAAAAAAAGGAAAATAAAACTAACGAATGGCCCAAAGGAAGAAATCCTTCTTCGCTCCTATACAACGCTTTATCGTTTTTTATATTTGTGTCTTACTCTATTTCATATATCAACCCCGACGGCGACCGTTCGACTAATATGTACAGGCGATGATGGGGAAGGAGGGGGAGGATAATTAAAGGCTGATTTGTCGTCGTCCTGCCCCCAGAATCCATCTCCTCTCGTCGCTGTCGATCTACCTTTAGGGTCAACTCTCATTTCTTATTTCGCGATGAAACAATTTTTCGTTTCCTCCGCTTATAAACCGCTTTGTTTGTACGAATATATCGTATATAAAATTCTTTTACAAAATATACTACCTTGAAATCTGTACACAGAGAGATAAAAGAGAGAATAAAGAGAGAAAAATGAACTAACAATTTTTTTGTACTTGGAGAAAATTTTTGTTTTTTGTTGTTGATTTTTCTTTAAATATACTTTTATAAATAACAATTCAAAAAACGTTCTTTTTCCTATGTTTTATAGAAATAAAGTAATTACGTGAATATTAACATAGTGCGAAGTAGTAACACGGTTTTACTAGTGGGGGAGGGGGGGGGAGTTAATGTACAAGTTTGTAGCTTTAGTAGTCAAATGAAGTCCAATCTGAAACAAATCAAAACATTGCCGAATTTGAGTGGGAAGTAATCCTTTCACAAGAATAGAGCGGTGCTCAAGATTTTTTAGTTAACGCATACTGTATTAGCTCTACAAGACAGTTTCATACGCCGCCATACACGGGGAAGGCGACAAGGACAGTAGAAGAGGCAGCAGTCCTCGCTACTGGTATTATGGCAGAGTAGAAGAATTTTCAGCTGCCATTCAGTGTTTCCTCCGTTTGCGGGAACAGTGGGAGAGAGGGCCGATCCCAATTAAGGTGAGCATGCTGCTATGGTACACAGACCCAGAGCACACTGATGGTCTTGTGATAGGGAGCAAGGCTTGTTTGGGCACTGTAGGACCCAACTTCAACCTTGCCAAACTGCTGGGAGAGTAGATCAGAGCTAGTTGAAAGCAGATTATCGAAATGGCAGAGCAAGTGGCCTGTGTTCGCAGTAAGGCGCTTCAAGCATTTTTCTCAGGGGTTCACCAAACCCCAAACCATAGAGCAGTCTGGTTCCAACATAACATTTTCGCACAGCTGTCATTTCAATCATCTTGCTTCTATTTTATGTTACTCCTTGTTTAATTTAATCCTCGTTTCTACGCTCAAATTCCTCGGCTAGAATCTTAAATATACGCGTGAGCATATTGCAACTAATCCATTCTTTACTTTCAGCTACCTCCAGAGGTTGAGGAAAGTATTGCGGTCACGTCAAAAAAAGTTGGAGTTTCTTCAGATTTTTCCGTTTTGATGTCTACTGAATTCAAGAAACCTATTTCCGTGTGGTGCCTGTGTGCACGGCTGTTGTTCAATTTGTAGAATTGATCCAATTGAGTTGGTTCTTTCTTAGTTTTGTTTATTTTTAGATGACGCGAGAATAAGGTTATGTGCGATTTCCATCGATTGTAAATGGGTGTGGGTGGACGAAAAGCTACAAAAAACTAGGAGTTTTTCACTGTTTCGCATAAAACTGCTGTAACGATTTTAGTTTTCACTTTTTGACAGGACGGCTACAACGATTTTCATCAAACGCACAGAATACCGGATTTCAAACATTTACATTGAAGTTAATCAACCATATGCAGTTTGTCCTAACTACCTCTACTCATATTTTGCTCACTGCGATTTTGTGTTTATCTGTTGGACGGAAATAAAAACTATGATAACGCGGAAAACAAGATTTTAGTTTATGGTCGCCAGTTGAACTTGACGTCCAATAGGGAGAAACTGGTGATGCTCGAAGTGCCGCAATTCATCGGGTTGCTCCTACTTCATCGAGCAAAAGTTAGCATCGGTGATTTGTGGGACAGAGTTAGAATTGAAGTCAAACAAAAATCGATAAAATGGCAGTAATTCTAATTATGGAATCTCTGAGTTGCCTCACTGAACATGTCCTTTTTCGCCGGTTCGTGAAGCAAAAAACGCTGCAAATTATTACACAACGGTTTATTAATCTCATGAACAGCTTGACCTAGTATTACTGCTCCTAGACTCATCCTATTCGATTCAGCATCAACAATACCAGTAAACCACATGAAACATGACCTGACGACAAAGGAACTTAGAAAACTAAATATTTCAGGCGCCCGTAGGAAATTGGCACGATTTTGCGAGTCGAGCAGGTGGGTGGTTGTAAAACATTTTTCCTGACCGAAAACAGGGTTATTAATCGGAATGAGTAATAAACCAAAACTGTACCAAAATATATCTTTCTCGAAATTACCGATATTTTCATTGTGCAACTCTCGCCATTTTCCGACAGTTGAAAGTTTTATAATTCTGTTGTCATTTGAAACTATCACGTTGGCCTGCAGACCGAATATCTAATTTGAGCTGATTTGGTCAAACGACACTAGCAATTCTGTATAGACACTCAGACGATTTCCCCAAATGGTGTTTTTCAGACTCAGTAGCCTTGTTTAAGATCTGAAGATCTTTTTTTTTTAATAGAGCTATTCTTCCTACTTCGTAGAGCTAAAAAATAAAAGTATAATAGGGCCTCGAGTATCCTCTTCTAATATGGAGTATACAACTTCTAATAATCTGGGTATTGTTGTTCCCCAACCTCCTCATGCGTCCGGCTGACACATTTCACTAACCCAGCAACCAGTGAAAGAATTCTCACAGAGGCACTGCTGCTCACGCCAGATTGAAATTCCTTCCCATCCAACGCCAAAATGTAAAGGAGCTGCAAATAGGCGTTAAAGAGTATGAGGCTGCCTTTTGAGAACGGGGGCTTTGACCACAGCATCGTTTAGAAATAAATTTCATTAAATAAAAGTTTTATACTTGGTAAATAGATTAATAACTTTAATTAAACAAAACAGTGATCAACAAAATATTTATACACTTTATTACGCATTAAAACACAATGTACACTTTTTAAGGTATGTACAGAAGGAATAAAGGGTGGGGAGGGGGTGTACAGGAGAATGCGGTCGAGTCGGGCAGAATAAAATGCGATAAGAAAAGCAGACTAACCAATGAGGGTTCCTTCTCATTGATGGTGCCTCAGATGGTGGTACTGGCCAATGGCTAGCGACGGTGGAGGGGGAGGCGGTGGCGGTGGTGGTGGTGGCGGCAGGTGATGATGGGGCGGCAATGGGGGGTGATAATGGTAGTTCCACCCGTGGTGGTAGTGCTGCTGCGTGGGAGCAAGGTGATTGCTGGAAGGGATGAGCGGGTTTGAGCCAACGCCTGACAGTGCTTGTCGCTCTCTGACAGCTCGTAAAGCTGCAGCACGAGCCGATAGAGGTGGAGGGGGGTCGCCAGGAGGAGGAGGCGGCGGAGCCAGAAGGTGAGATATCGTTTGTGAGTCAGCCGGAGGTCCACTAGCTACTGAAACAACAAGATGACAGTATAAATGCCAGCAAGTAGGTAAATTAATTGAATAAAACGATTAAATACAATTCTTACATGAGCGCTTGTTCTTTTCTTCCTCGTCATCGGACAAGAACAATCCAAATTCCCTGCGCAGTCGGTCAGATAAAGCTTCTCTCTGCTGTTCCACCAGTGTAGGTGCAGCGTTGAAACTACTCGTACTCCCTACGACAACATAACACTGTTTAAATTGATTAGTGGTTGATTTGGTTGTGTGAAAAGTGGTCCTGCCTATTCATCGTTCTTTAGTTCATAATGGATCTAATTAAGAGGTGTCTTGACTACTCCGTGAAAACACGGGATGGTTTCTGGAGCCTCAGTCAAACCAAACCTGACCTTACAAACATTAAGGTTTATGAGTGAATTGCACTGGCCAGGCAATAGCATTCACTCGTCGAGAGGTGCTACTTTCAACTGTTCCCAGACTAGGTCATTCTAGCGTCATTTCAAAGTCGAAATGTCATGCTGTTGAAATTTTGGGTTATGGAATCAAACGGGCGAAGTATGTAACCATCCCTTGTTAGCTCTTGAGTTGCCACCAAGGTTTTAGGAAAGTGTTACCTGGGCGATATTGCCACCTCCTCCGCTAAGTGCTTACCTCACTGCCATCTTCAATTTTTTTTCCGCAAATTTTCGAACAGCCATGAATTCGCATATACGCACATTTCAGTTGGTATGATTTATTAATTGAGAGCGCAAGGCACACGTTATGTTCCACAGCAGTTATTTATGTCGGGTTGATCCCTGACAAGTATGTCCTGAATGATTGTGGGGACAAGTATGTCAAAAAGGATTGGCCGACCTAGCCCCCTCCATTTCGAACGCCTGAGTGCTATTTTTAATTTAACGTTTGGGGTGGCGACATACTTGTGTTGAATTTCACGCGCATTACACTCAAGTAATTTACTCGATTTCCCGTGTTTGTTTACATTCGGTCAAGCGACCTCAACTGTTATCGTGGACCCACCCTACTATCCAGACAATGCTTTTTCACCCCGTTTATTTATAAATTGTAAACACAAACGACAAAAACTACTCAGAACTAGTATTAATACGACACTAATACGAACACATGGTTTATATGGGAACGTTGGGGTTCGCAAAAAATAAGAGTGAAGAGGATGGCACCAATTAATTTAGAAGAGCAATTAAAACGAGGGTCTCGTGTTGAATACATGGAATAGGAGATGCAAACAAAATAAAATGAATGTTTCTAAAATAGTTGCTGTGAACTGTAAATGATGTAAAATGGAAATAATACACTCGCAAAAGAAGGAAAACTATCGTTCTGCAAATAAAATAAATGAACTGTCTTCAAGGCACTGGAATGACGTCGGGCAGATCTGACTTTTAATTTGTCGGACGACGACAACCGGAGGCGAAACGTACATGTTAACCTCAGTTTCAATCTCACGACTTTAAAATCGTAGTCACAATGACGCGCTCAAGACTTCGCAGCAGTCAGTTGGATCCGAGCCGGTTCCCTCGTCGCCGTGTTGCCCGCGCTTGCGTTTGCTCCCACTCAGTTCCCCTGTCTGTGGTGGTTAAACTTCCCCGAGTGTAATTCACGAATAAACCTCCTTGTTCGAATTGCATTCGGCTTGATATCGTACTAACTCCCCAACTCTCTTAGTGCGATATCGCCTATCGATATTAATCCCCCCCCGTAACAGCTGCTTTCACGTGGGTATGCCAATTTGAGGTTTCAGGTGGGTTGAAATTTTATAAAATTATAAACTATGTCGAAGAAACGAGCGAGACATGCGAATAGGAAGGGTTGATAACAGATTCAAATGGAAGCTTCTCAAGCTGTTACCTTTTTTGAAAGCTTCGGCCGAACCAGCAGTGGGGAAGCTCGGGAGTGAAAGCGCCGTTGCTAAGGGAAGGTTCTCGTGATCGTCCCCTTCATCTTCCGTCGTCTCATCTTCCAACGAGCTGTTAACTGAAGTTGGACCATTGGTTGCACACTTCCTCTCGTCACTACTCAGTTTATTTGGCGTACCGCTCGTTGGGTTTGATTTGACCCTCTCCAGGTACTCAGACAGACTCAACTGTTAGACAAATACAATTAGGTATTACTTCGAGACTGAACAAAATGGCGTAAAACCACGGGCAGAATACGCTGTACAAAATAATCACTCACGCGCACCTTCCGCTTCACGCGAGCTGCTTCCTCTTTGGCGACTCTCACTCGTTCAGCTTCAGCTTCTTTTTGCCTCTCGAGCTCCGCTTTGACGGCTTCTATCGTCTCTTCAATTGGCTCGGACAGGTCGGGTTTTGTGAGCACTGGAACGGGAATGTTGAGATGCCTGAGTTCATTTGAAGGCACGAGTTTTGGGAGATTGAGGTCAGGCTGTGGAGGAGGAGGGGCCTCTTCATCAGGGATCGGTGGAACAGGTGGTGGGGGTGGCTGAGGGCTGACGTCTTCTTCTTCACTGTCACCGGGAGGTGCGAGTGGGGTATGAGGCCCATTCGCCAGCATCTGAAACAACCATTCAATTAACAATGTATTGATTTAGTACTAATAGTTGAACGTTGCTTGTTAATTTTTCTCCCTACAGCAGAATACGTTCATCCCCATATAATTAGTCGCTTACAGCTAAAAAGTATGCTGAGATCAGTTACTCAGAACACTATTAGTTGCATCACCTGGTCCAGGGCAACTAGATGTGAAGACAGTGGAAAGCGGAAGCACTTTCAAGATGGTAGTTCCCACCATGACTGCTACTAGAGATCACTCGTCACTTTTCATTAGTTTGGTTAGTAGCATGTTCCCATGTGCACCTGTCTCAAGAGACAGACGAGAGACCAAAGACAGCAAGAGTAATCTCGCATCACGATCGAAAAAACGCGGGTAAATTATTGAAAAATGACTGAGATTCCTAACAAAGACTGCGAAAAGACTATTGAATAGATTATGCAGTACCCTTTGATATACCATACACTCTAGTTAGATATAATTCAATAATAGGTAATCTTTTTACAGATTTGTAATAATAATATAAGATCCAATCATTGTCTTCTTCTTCCTCTAACAGGAACTCTACAATTTGGCATTCCATTACAGTGTAAATTAATGACAAGTCAACTCCATTACACAATTGACTTAATCAACAGACTACAGAACTGAATGGATCGTAGTTTTGGTTGCAGTCTCCTCTTGACCCACAGCCAATGCAGAAAAGACTAAGACACTTGTTGCAGCCTTTCTCTCGATGCAAACTGCCACCTTTAGACATTTCTACTGCCAATAGCCCATAGTGAGAGGCGTTCCATACGTCTGGGCTGAGTGTGTAGATCCTTGCATAGCCCCTACACGCAGGCTCCTCATCCCTAATTATTCTACGTCGATAAACAGGTGCTTTTATTGGGGCAGAAGACGTAACATCGTTAGAATCGTTTTAGACCTAAAAAAATTGTCATTGATCAATATAATTATAGTTTTGGACCGAGTTTGCTCAAACCCTTATTTTAGTGCCCTTTGTGCTGAGATGATTCTGTCGTTCTCCTCCAACCCTCATCCACAGACCCACAAGCCATTTTTTCAGAGGCCTTTAATGCGTAAAAATCTGAAGAAAAAACGATTCTGTATTCTGCCAATTCTTATATATAACTTTTCTCGACACAGGAGGGACACAATGGTGTAAGGCTTGAACGAACTGTGATCAAAAACTAGTAAGGACGTACCACTTCTTCGCCGTCAACGTCTTCTGGTCGAGCACCAACCCGAGCTTCAGGTTCCTCATGGGGCGAAGCAACTGAGTTCTCTTCATCCTCCAAGATCTGCAACACAACAAATCTCACTAACTTCACACTCAATCGGAGCCAAAGAGTCAGGTCAAAGACTTAATATTTCAGACCAAACATACAGCTACCTGCAGAAGAAAGGGTAACATATACAATAACTATACTCAGCTAGAATCATAAACTTGAGGGAAAGACTCTACAACCATACACATCCCTACATTGAAGCCATTAGAAATAGCATTGGAATTCTCCAATGAAATGCACCAAAAGATTACAACAGTGAAATAAAATGTTAAGAATGTCCCGAAGTACCAAACATTACTTACTTGACTGGTGGTGTCAGCTTGAGGCGTAGCTGGTGGAGTGAATGAGAGCTCGGACGAAATGCTCTCTCGAGCAATTCGACGTTTTTTGGGAGGAGCCGCCATCTCAGTGGGGGAAACGGCTTCAGCTGTGAATGAACGAGAGTTGATCAGTAATTAACGAGCTAATTAGCGCCTCAAGCAAAGATACCAAGTTGTAATTCACTTGGGCATAGAAACATCGTGGCGCATCACCCCTGACTTCTGATTCAATAGAGACTCGTAGAACCTTCTTTCACCACATTTTCTGTACCATCTTACTCGGCTCCTATTTACCATTCACCTCTGAAACTTACCAACGCTGAGGCAGTTACTGAGTCCACAGTTTCCAGTTCCACAACCCACAGTTCCTCAAGGTGAAACTGTGTGACGGAGCACGCTAACAACCAAAACCGCCACACACCACACCACATTACTAAAACTGCCAATCACCCTCTACTCTAAATCTCGTTTTGTTTAGTAAATCGAGAAGGTGCCAGTTCCTGTCAAGAGAAAGTCAGCTTATCATACGCGGAACTATCCAACATCGATTAATTACAATCCTAGTGGGTAGCAACTAAACGTGTAGATGCTGCCCATCTGTAATTGGGATAATTCCCTTTATTTATCAATGAACTTGCGGATTATCAACGTGGAGTAGATAGATGAGTGCGATATCGTATGAAGCGATAACACGGAATGCAACTGGAACACAGAGAATAACTGTAACTATGTAGAGCTACAGAAAAATTTCTGGTGCGACACACCACACAAGTGTAGTCAACGATTTTCTGGTCTCTAGCAACTAATCAAACCTCTTTTGGTTTATCATTCATTCTGAATAATAACCCTATGTTTTCGGTCACGAGAATTGTTTACAACCCCCTCCCCTCAAAATTTGATACTTTACGTTTCAAGACATGGAGATTCCAAATTTGCAATGTCCGTCCCCCGTTCGAGCCGTTTTGTGCCTTTAACGTGGTCTAAAAAATTCGTCCTTTCGCATAAAAATACCATTTGGTATCTAGTTGTGCCCGCCATCTCTGCAATCGGATCGGACGAAGCCCATGGTTGTTATGGGCAAAAATGGTTTAAAAAAATTAACGAAACGCAGTATAACGCGGGAACTACAGCGGAAGTCAACGTTTCGTCGTTACTACTCCCTCCCTCCCATCATATCAAACTCAATCACTCGCCGCCCACTCGACTCATAACACCCCCCGACGGGCTTATTACACAAGTTCTACATGAAAAACCAGTGGAGTTAAAGGCTCCTGGATTTATTGTGCTGCTCCTACTAGGGCCACGACCAGTATTGAGCAATCACAGGATTACGGGAGATTCATGAAAGCGCCACGAGATTTTTTTTGATAAGAATCGTGTTCACTGTTTTGGAATAATAGGGTAAAAACTTTTGGAAATGGTAGTAAGTGAAATAGTTCGGTTGGAATTCTGGAAAACTCCTATATATCTTATGAGCCTAATTAAGGCGCTCGTCGTTTAGGGAGTTCATTCAACTACCACCTCAATTTTTCTGAAGTCCAGTAACATTTGAGTGCTCAGACACAACAGACCACTTTCCCAAATAGTGTTCTTCAGACTCAGTAGAAGACCTTGAAATACAAAGAGAATTCGAAATGTTTTTTTCGACCAATTACATAACTTTCAACGAGCCAAGAGTCACATGAGCAGAGTGGGCAGATGGCACAACTCTGCCAGATCATAAAATATTTAAAGAATTTAGTATTATTTCCTCCCCCCATCGTCATTGATTCGTGAAGCCATCACCAAACAAGGTAGTATTCAGAACACTAAAAATTAACCACATATTACAAACAAGATAAATAAATACCGTTTTTGGGAGAATCAGAGTCTTCGGAAATTGCTTGCCTCAGCCACCTTTTCTTGGCGAAGTCAGGGGCCAGCGGAACGCTCCCTTTTGGGGGAGATTGGGGGCCGTTAACATCAGTCCCAAACCAACTGGACATCAAGTTCTGCGGAAGACAAAAATGATTTTGAAATTCCAATCAAACAGAGGCGAAGTCGAGGGGATGCTCTAGGACAATTATGTTAAGCAACTCGCTGGAGTAAGAGGTATTTTGACTCTACATTGGATGCTCCTTCCCCACCTCATCAAACAGTACAGATGCATAGCCGATATGCGAGGTATATATCCACTAAGTAAGTTCCATTTCTATTTTAAACCGCACCAGCGCTGCAATCGCAGTTCCAAGCATGTGTGCCAGTCCCTCTGCCGACTTGTTCTTCGCAGTGCTTCTTTATGATGTCAGCCTTAATTTAAAATGCCGCTGGCTAGTGAAACCAGATCTGTAATTAGTTTTTTAAATGCTAAGAAAGTCAAACGAAGTGAAACTTATTGGCAAATCCGCCATTAGGTTTACGCACTAACCGCAATAAGTGATTTAATGGTATTAAACACCACTTCGTCCCGAATGAAAGTTAAACCTAAGCAAATCTTGACACGTTTTTTGGGTCAGAAAGACATTTTGCTGATTGATTTCTTGCCTTGAGACCAAACAAGCAACGCTCACGTTTACTGAGAGACCATTAGGAAATTGCGTTGTACAATACGAACCAATCACTGAGGATTACTGCCAAAATGTGTTTTCCCCCCTCACTAACGACAACATTTCAGGAACTATGTAGGAAATTAGTTCAACACCCATAGATTTTTGTACAATAAATACGTTTTTTGTTTCCGTAAACTCTTCCGTATCTCGCATACATGCATTCCCACATATGTGGTGCCACTGCCTGGATTTCCATAGTAGCAATTTGTAATTTTCGTTATTTCATATCTCATCAAACCTTTTTTATCTTTCCATAATTATGAGCTTACTTCCGTCTAACTTTTCGAGTTAATGTACAAAACTCGCTTTCATTAGCGCTACAGACGATCATCAGCCGATCTCCTGCAGTGCAGGCAGCTTGAGTTTGCAAATTTTCCAATGTGGCACAAGAGTGAGGCTCAAATAGTTGAATTCAATGGCCAAGAGTGCGTTGGAGGTCAAGCTGACGCTAAAGTGAACACCAAGATGCTGATTCCTATGTGTAGCTCAGCAAGATGGGAAAGGTACGTGATGGAAGATGCGCATCTAAAGACGTCCACCCTCAGGTAAGTCAATATTGTAAGGACTCACTCGAATGCGAGCTAACCCAACTGGCAGGCCCAGCTTAGTTACTTCAACGCGCTACGACCAACTGACATGTACAGCAGCTTCCCACCATCAGCCATCAAAGACCAACCAGTTGATCAGATTTGGGAGCACAGTAGCCCAAAGTTCAATTAAGGGTCAGAAACAGTCGTAACAAGAGTATCTCGTAACAAGAGGCCACTCAAAGAATAGCCAGTATACACAGAATCTACCCGTTGGCAAGCCCTACTGTTAATCCTAAAGTCTATAACACTTCCAGCTGTTTCCATCTCCTATCTGACCATAACAGGTTCTAAAAATTCGTATTAAACGCGTCTTATTCGACCCATATAATGAACAGACAAGTAGACTTCATACCTTTTTCGGGTCCTTAGATTTGGGAAATTTGAACCCAGGAGCTAAAGGCCCGACAGCAGCTGCCACCAAGAGACAAGTGTTGGAAACTGCAGCAGTCGGTGGTGTCAGGTCTAGTCCAGTTGTCCGAACTGGTTCCAGCTGAAAAGCAGAACACAACTCGTTAAGATTGTGCTAGAAGCATGCAAAAACTAGTTGTGTTCAACTCGACTAAAACGAAAAATCAGAGCCAAAAGGATGTGGCAGTTCTTCGTACTCATAGCTAAAATACAAACAATTCCAAACTGAGAGTATAGAAAGAAGACTGAATAGAATGATGAGGGGCACACCATTTCTTTCAACAGCTGATTGAGCCTCGTCCGAGGGTGAACAGCCGAAAGCAATCACCACCACAACAACGAGAAGGCACAGCCACGAGAACTGCTGAAGCAGCTCAACAGTCAGTTACGTTCGTAGTAACAAACAACCACGTTATCAACAACTTAATAATCACGTGGGCCTGGGATCTAAAATACAGTGAACATCCTTCATGTTTTGCTTTACCTGAACTATCATTCCCTTTTTGATAACATACAAGATCACACAGCTCTTCGCCTGTAGCTCTCTAACTACAATGTACAAAAATTGCAATCATCTATCACCTTTGGAGGAGTTTTCTCGAGAGACTGCAAGTCCACTTGGTGTTGTGGAGGCGACATGTTGGGGGAGTGGGATGAAGGAGGCGTTGCAGTTGTAGTCTCTTCATCATCGATGCCCGTCATACCTCCGCTGGCGCTACTCGTTCTACGACCCGCCATATCGCCCTCTCCACTCGAATCGCCTTTCGACTTTTTAAGTAGTCGGCCTACAACAAAACCAATTCAAACAATTTAAGTCCGACAGTCACTTGCACTTGTTAGGGTGGTGTTAAACAATACTACACTGTAATTAACATCGGCTTTATTGGAAAGATGAGGACTATATTAAGTGTAAGTAACGACCATGTTCTCATCAACAACATTCATCATCTTATTCAAAACATCTAAACTTGAAAAGTGATCGACTCACCTCGAGTTCGTGTTTTTCTATTGACACTGGACAATCCCTCCTGATCGTCGTCTGAAGCCTCGTCATCATTGTCGTCCGAACTACTTTGATCCAATAACGAATTCTTGGGCCCTTTCGGCTCGTGAGGCAGTTTACTCTTCGATTTCTTCCTTTTGGCGGAAGATGATTTTTGAGCATTTTTCTCTTGAGCGTTTGGCCGACGAGACCTCAATGTTTTGGATCGTGTTTCTCGAACCGCTTTGGAAGTTCTGAAACGACAACATTAAATAGCGCTTAGAAATACATCGCCTACAATACAAGACGAATGCAGACTGTGTGATACATTCGTACCGATGCTGACAACGTCGACTATTTCGCATATTTGGTTAGTTTTTGACAGCAATTTTGGTTTGCCGAGTCAAAAAAATGGATGGAAGAGTCAGCGATAAATTGTGCGTGAAAAACCAAATCAATTCCGAATGTTCCCCAAATTATCGACTGGCCCGCGCCTATTCTTATAAATAATTTGGGCATTCTAAATAACTCGATCACATACAGTTGCCAAAAATAATTATTGGGAACGACACTGCGACTCGGCGGTGTTTTCAGCATTTTTCTTGCTTTTCCTTGTCGCTGACCGATACTTTCGCCACCTGTTTTTCCCATAATTTTGTGAATATTATTCCCCTGGTAATACTTTTTCCCCTCGTTCATACTTCAAATAAAACTGCAGGTTGCATTCATCACGAAGTTGTCCAGGAAGAAGTTGCTGTCAAGAGGACGAGAATGAGTGAGTTCTGTTTTAATTTACTCTTGAAATTCCTGTCATTCGTTTATTTTTTGGTTGTCACGTAAACGCGGCCAAGACTGCATGGAAGCAGCATGGTGTCATTACAGAAAACGAGGCTTCAAGCGATTTAAGGGAAAACATTGGAATTACACTTTGAAGGGAACAATGCAGATATTAATAAGTAAATTTCATTTTGAAAAAACGAGATTTGCGATACTCTTCGAACAGAAATGTATTTTATTCATTTAATGGCGAGAGGCCCAGCAATTAATCGATTTCAGTAATATCGATCACAAATGGCTATGGTCAGAATAGGTCCTGGGCTTAATCGCTCCATGCGTAAGCTAATCAAATCATTGTGCAAAAAATGGAGAAATTCATTATAAAAAAATATGGTGCGTAGCTACCCACAACTTCCCGCAATCCCCATCCATAACTTCGACGATTTGCTGTACACACCGAGCGCTGTATCTTATTTTAACGAAAACATGAATAGAAAACGAAATGTTGATACTGATTCGTTGGGATTAAAAAACCTCATGTTCTAAGATGTCAATGCTCGCGTCTCCATTCGACATTACATACAGAAGCTACATTACGAACTAAATGCCCAAAACAATGAGACGCTTACTTCTTCTTAGGAGATGATTTTTCCACTTTCTCTCGAACAGGGGACGTTGGAGGCATGGACACTGACGACTTGCGGACCCTGGCTGTAGCTGGAGTGGAAGGCGCCTGTTGCTTCCGTTGTTCATCCTTCTCCATTCTCTCGAATGCTTTCATGATGGCTTCCATTTTCCTTTCTTCCCGGGTCTAACAAATCGTATAAACAATATAAGAATTCATTCGGGTGAGATCGGCGAAATGTTGTACAAAGTAATGAGTTCTGTAAGACAATGATGTATACGAACTGCAGGCTATTAACAGATACACTTGAAGTATGTGTATGTGTGAGGCGTTAGTTATTCCGATTAAAGTAATGGAAACTGGGATCACCATCATAGCTGCAGTAAAGTACATAGGTGCCATGATTGGCAAGAGGCTGAAGGACACATGTCAAGGCTGTGGCGGCAAAGACACTTGTTATCGTGAACACATCTGGGCTGAGACTGAGCATCTGCAGGCTCCTATGGCCGGCAGAAGACGAGTGGTGTGAATCGTTTTATCTCATCCACACTCAATTCTTGACAGGACACAGGAATTTTAGGAGCTGACTCCATAAAATGATGAAGAAGGGAACCACCCTACTGCAGGTATTAGACAGGTGGTCACTGAGGATGTGCAAACATGTTTCCTCCACCTGGCTTACGAAGTAAAAACCCTGTCACAGCATGCTTAGGGGGGGGGGGGACCTCAGGCCGCCCACGATCATAGGAATATCCTAGGCAGCGAAGGGAGTTAGTTCGGGGGTAGTGAATGGATTCGACTGGACTGTGTTCTGTCAGTAGAGAAGTCACGAACAGTAGCATCTGGCTCTTCCAGATAGAGTCCTACGATGGGTTGAGCTTCGGATCCACCCTGTTGTTATGCCAGGGTAAAATCAGCCATAAGGAGGAAGAAAAAAACGAGGTGTCCAACACAACTTCTCTGAAGTGGAGTACACAGGAACTTGGTCGGATTTGAATAATAAAGCCGCCAGGTTCCTCAGCTGAACCCTGTACTGGAAGATGAGAACAAACTTGGATCGAGGAAACGTACCAAGTTCAAACTGAGCATATTTTTAGGTACCAAACAGAAGTTAAAGTCACACAACGCCCAACAGGCCCCAACCTGAAAACTAGTAGCTCCATCCATCATCAATTATTCAAGAAAAAATTACATTTCCTTACTTCACAAATGCCCCCAAACATCACACAATTTTGGTGGATAACTCTATACTCTCACCATTTTCCCAGAATTCGTTTCAGGCTTCTGAGGAGTCAACTTGGTGTTGGGACCCTCTTTAACAGTCGAATTTCTCTTCTTCTCTTCCTGACGACTCGCAGGAGTCGTGGCTCGTCTCGTAGACACAGCCTGACCTCGCACTTTGGACGAGGCCGATGAATCCTTAGGTGGGGCTTGCGGAGATGTCGAGCCTTCTTTCTCTTTCGTTGGAGGAGACTCGACAATTATTTTGGCCATCTGTTCAACAAAGAAATTCAATATAACGTCGGTATTTATGGATTTATGGTAAGAGTAAGTGCGTGATGTGTTTGATGAAGTTACCTTCGGTGGAGGCGGAGAGAGTTCAACTTCAGAAGGTGTCTGAGGAGGTTGAGGAGGGGGTGGAGGAAGCTGTACCCTCTTGGAGGTCAGCACTGGCACGGTTGATTGTTGAACTGGCGATGGGGGACTTGGTGCGGGCAACTCTTTCTCCTTGGATATAACGTTTTTAGAGACGATAATGTTATTGTTGTTGTTATTATTGTTGTTGATCATGATGTTGTTCAACGCAGGCTGCCGCGCCTGTGGCAAAGGCAAAGGTACCGGAGGCGACAAAGGCAA
The DNA here is from genome assembly GCA_020466155.1 of Pachypeltis micranthus. Lineage (NCBI taxonomy): Eukaryota > Metazoa > Arthropoda > Insecta > Hemiptera > Miridae > Pachypeltis > Pachypeltis micranthus. The sequence continues at coordinate 46,390,966 of CM035770.1, read as the reverse complement.
AGGCGCTTCTGACGTTGGAGTGACTGGATGAGGAGGAGTCACTGGTTTGGGCACTGGGGGAACGATGACTGAATTCTCCGACACAGTTCGCCGCCTTCCTCGCGTCCTCTTGGAATTGCTGTTAGGAAGGATCCTGCAAATAGAAATACCATCAAATCATGTGAGCTTTGAGACGATTTGACACAACTATGACATCCTTAAAACAGTAGCGACCTCCTGTCTATAATAGTCAGTGTCAAGGAAAGCAGAAGAACAACTTACTCTTTGTTAGAATGAGCAAGACATTTGTCGCCGAGACCACAGGCGCAGTACATTCCCTGTTTGACAGGGAGGAGGATTTCAGTTTTGGATTCGATGGGACTGGTTGAGACAATGTACAGATGCAGCGCACCCTTCTCAATGCAGTGTTTCAACTAATAAAAAAAATACGGACAAGTTTTACACACATTTTGCGAGAGTCAATGAATTAAACCCAATATAGTCAATAAATCGAATACCCCTTACCTCAGAGTTAGGCCGGCAGGATCGTCGAACAAACCTTGCGTCGTTCCCGTATGTCGTTGCATCTACACAAACCTCCGTCACCTGTTCGGATGGTGAGGCCAATTTGTGGTGAAAAACGAACGGGCTCCATTTGGGAGGCCCGCTTCGATCCGGGACGAGGCTAGGCCCTGTAGGGTTTTTACTGAGCATGTACTTGCCCCTTACTTCTATTATGGCTGTCCCTTGAGACACTGACGACGTGGCTACTAGGATCTAAAGACAGAAAAAGGACATAACCTTATAATAAATCAATACTGAACCGTTTTAGAACGACAGATGCGCTTGGGGATAACAAGCTTGTGCATCTTAAGACGATAAGTAAGTTGAATAATAACTACCATAAGTAGTTATTTGCAACATTTTAGCTAAGAAACTTAATTAAATAAATTCATATTCACAGTTGTTCTTAGGAAAACGTTTTAGCACACCTCAAACACTTCCTGCATAACTTTAATGACTTCTAACATTTTTCCTATTATAATTCCAACTCGATAATTTGTTACACAGGGGAAAAAACCAGTGACTACTACCACCAGTACACAGTGTTTAGCACACCTCAAACACTTCCTGCATAACTTGAATGACTTCCAACATTTTTCCTATTATAATTCCAACTCGATAATTTGTTACACAGGGGAAAAAACCAGTGACTACTACCACCAGTACTTGGGCCAATTCTTTCAAACCCCCGCGAGATCTCTACCTCATCAGTCGTCAGTGTTCCCCGTCTCGTTTCCCTCCAACCGAGAGAACATGGAAATAGGGAATCCCTTGTCAGATTATCTCGACACATACATTGATCTTCCTACTACATGTCACCGATATGTATTTTCTGGCTAGTCGTAAAATTATGAGCAAAAAGGAAGAAACTACGTTATCTCTACTTCAGGATTTCGAAGGGAAACGTGCTTAGCATATAGCAACAAGCAGAAATTTATTTACGCGTTAAAAGAAAACAGTACGCCAATGGATTGAAATTTAATTCACGATGTTCATCACAAGCCAAGCGCACGCGCTCCAGTTCAGCTTAGAGACTCATTCCCCCAACCAAAAAAATTGGGCAGCGCACGTGTTATGGTAGGGTGGCAGATATTTTAAATTTTTCTTGCATTTTCTGATCTTTAAAAAATACGTAGATCTATAAGTGGAAGGTTCAAGGTTTCTTTACATTTAAAATTGTTTCAACAGATTGTGTTGAGCAGTCGAATTCCTCCAGATTGTATTAAGCCGCGTTTTTTAATGCACAATGAGTTGAATAAGCAGAGTTAATTATTGAAGTGACCGAGTTAAATGAGCAAAATGATTCATTCACACGATTGAATTGAATAATCAAGAGTTATATATAGAACTAATTGAATTTGCATAATTTGAGGTAGCCAACATGTAAACTAGCCGCCACCAAACGTCATAAGTATTAACTGACCTTAATACCAGCGTCGCTCGTTGCCACTCGACACTTGGGCGCCCCTGAGTTAAGGTTGGACGGAAGCCTGAGGTCGGAATGAAAGCCGTTCACTTTGATGGCTGCTATTCGAGATCTCAATTCAGGGGAGTAATGATTGGTAACTGCTTCTTCATAAGAGTCAATCCACTGTCGAAGTTGATTGAGCCCGGTGTTCATCACTGGAGGAGGTGGCGAAGGGCTCCTGTCCAAAGGTACGACAACCGGAAGTTCTTTCTTCTCTTCTTTGGGTGTGAGCTGCTAAAATAATACGCACACGTTTCATAAATTGTAATTACGGAAGTTCAAATTATTTTTGAAGATTTTAAAAGCGACGTACTTTCTTTGTGGACGTTTTCCTTTTCGCCGCTTTAGGTTTGTACTTGGGTTTTTTCTCCGCAGTTTGACTGCCTCGCCAGGTGCGACTGGAACTAGCAACGGCGGTTTTCCCGCCCCTATCTCTGCGAGCTCCTCCGCCACGAGACTGGGTTCGGACGGGCTTTTTGTTGTTGGCATTGCCGTTGTTACTGCTGTTGTTGGACTTGGTCCCGGTGGTCGGAGTTTTGCCTTTCGTCGGCTGAGCAACCGCAACTCGGTCGTTCAAATCCGAATTCTCGTGAAATTGAGCTCTTTTAGACAATTGCAGCTTCCTGGCTCGGTTTTTGTCAACCCACCGGGGCTCACACTCCTCACACCGGTACTCATCAGGAATGTTTCCCCTCTCAAGCCCCATGCAGTCCACGTGCTGCCAAACCCTGAGGGCGAAAACAAGTTGACATATTAGAATTATCTCACGGTTATAATCGAAAATGCACGGAACATGGAGAAATACTCACAAGCACTTGTCGCAGCAGATCATGTAGCCATCATCGTGCTGGAAGTCACTGTAAACAACGTGAAAAGTTAAGACCTCATTAATGACGTGACAGGATATTCATGATAGAAGAGTTAGACTAGATGTAGGAAATTGTAACTAATATCCAACTAAGGATCCTCTAAGATTTCACTACAGACAATCTGTTCAATCAAGACTGGATTGAAATATAAATTAGTTGCATTTGAAGGATCCACAAGAAACTATAACCACCATTTCGCCTTCTTCTTATACTCAAAACAACTTAGCTAGCGCAATTTTTTGTTATGTGGAGCCTAACAACGTATTTTAGAAGGAATTTAGCGTCAATGAAACTTAGATAATAGGTAGCATTCTTCCACCAAGGCTTGTGGAGACAATTTATTTCTCATTGCCACCCAATGCATTGCATTATGGTCTCCCAGCTTGAGGTTGTGAACGCGGTATCAGTTGTCATTAAGTCAAATCACACCAAGTGAATTTTTCGGAGCACACACGCCTTTTTGTTTCAATTCATCCCACACTTACCAAATGCACCGTGTGATGGAATCCTCGTCCTCATTCGCAGTCTCAGTTTCCTCACCGTCGTCCATTGGAGTTGTCATACCCGTCATTGAAGGCAAACCGATAGATCTGGTGCTCTCGTCATCAGAAGACAGATCACTTTCATCGAGAGGAACTGGAGCAGGCGACGGAGTGATGGGAGATGTGTGTATTGGAGCAGGGATTTGAGATTGTTGAATGTGCGGAGTTCTTGGGTAAGTAGGACTCAAAACATTCAGCCCAATCGGAGTCCTAGGCTCTGGAGGTGGAACTGGCGTCACTTTCGCTCTCGAATACGCTGTAATTCATAACGCAATACGTCAACACCAAAACTAAACGTAATCCGTGATGCGTCAAGAAAGTAAAATTCGACTTACCCCTGTGGATTTGATGGGGAGAAAGGGTTTGTACGAGAGACGGCGAATGAACCGGAGGAATCTGATGCTGCACCACAGGCGGAGGCACATGGTGAACAGGAGGATGGGGGGCAGTGCGGACACCATTTGGCTGCCCAGTTATGAGACCATTATTAATGACCTTTACTTGATTTACCGGGGCACTCGAAACAGAAGGCAATGGTGGGGCAGCTCCCGGGTATGTTGCAGCATAGCTGTGATCTTGGAGCACCACCTGTAAGGAATACATAGAGAAACAGAATGATGAACAAACTCATTACTGTCATCAGTTCAAGTACTCACGTAACTCAAGGAACACGTAAATAGGAGCTATTGTTGCTAATAGTTCCTCTGGCTTTTTTTGTTCTGAACTTGCTCATCTATTCACCATTAATTTGCCGCCCTAAATCCATTCCCAGCTAATGAATGTGAATGATCGACTATTAGCCAGAAAATGATCATCAACTGAGATGCAAAAAAATTTCCAAGGGTTTTTATTTGATTTTGGTTATTGGTTTTTGGTCAATTCAGTGACGATCTCGATATTGCCCTTGGACATCCAGCCAACACATCTCAGTGTTGCTTTTCTTTCTTTGCTATCTTCTACCACACACCCAGGCCATGGAGATGCTTGTCATCTATCTGCCCGTGAGGTACTACACGAATTTCATGATGAGATCTTGTAAACAAAAACTACAAGTTCAGACTCAGTGCTACTCATGAAACATCTTTATAGCCTTCTTTTAAAAATATTATTGTTACTGTTATTGCAGCAGCATTGCGTATTCTCCAACATCACAAATGGTCAGCTTTCCTTTTCCAGGACGTAGTACGTTACTTATGATTAACATTGAAAGAACACCATTATCTGAATTCAGGTCGACTGGATGATTCGTATATACTTGGTTTTATTCTTTCATTACTTCTTTTATTACTACCACCACTTGGGTAACTGGCTACTGAAATTGGAAAATCCTCCCTTTATGGGTTTAACGCCTACCAAAAACATAAAATGCCGTACTTGTTATTGAGGCTAAATTTAGAAAATCTCCGTGACTCTGTGGTTTTTGAAAACTACAGCGGACAGCCCTCAATATATTCCTTTGAATGCTGAGCCTGAACTTGGGAGTTAATCAAACTGAGTTAGGATCAACCATTGTCAATCATTATCTCATTGTATTTTAAATTAGAATTAGCTGAGAGCATAAAAGCGATAATTGAAGATAAATTACGTAACAGAGACAAAACCTCCAGATTACCGACTGGAAGATAACACAAAGAAGAAACCTAAAAATACGAATAATGCCCCAAGACAAAAACAAACACCGCGTTTTGATGAGAGAAATTCAACTTAGAACTCACTTGAAGGCTGATTGGTAGGTGCTTATGGAATTTTGGGGGCCGTTCAACAATTCCTTCCATGTAATCGTCTTTGTGAGGATCCATCCCCTCGATGACAGTCTTTTTGGGGCTGGGCCTGCAATTAGTGAGACACACGTTATAACAAGTGGTTGCAAAATAGAAGAACAAATTATGCGTCGATGTTTGGTGCATCATCAAAATTTGTGGTCTTCAATCAACTGAGTCCTATCGCCTCCTTGAGAGTGACCGCTGTTAGCGGGGAATTTCTCTAAATCAGTTGGATAGTTCAACAAGTATGCTGTAAAAATATATTGAAAAGAACAGCACAAAAACCACCATTCGTGTAAAATTGCAATTAATCTTATGCTTCTTGAAGATCTTGTACTCTTCTCACGTTCTAAATTAAAATAATCACATCAAGAAGAGTCACAATTGACACTCAGCACACAACGACTAACCTACTGCTGATATGACCCATTTGGAAAAATGGCCGTCAAATGAAGCGTGGAGCTTCCAACTCTATCAACGCAAACTTTTCAGAAACGAATCTTGATTCATATGATGTGCACACAGATGTATCAGGAATCTCAAGCTCCACAAAGACAAAAAGTGTTATAGGCCTCATACAAAAAATTACATGCCAAACTCCACAACCATCCAAATTCCACTGGCACGTTACACGCAATTCATTCAGCCCAACCACATCCCAGATTGAAATGAACACGAACTACTCGCCACAATTCATCCACAACACTGAGAGTTTAATGCTCACATATCTTACTGTCTTTTTCAATCTCAATTATCATTCTGAATGTATTGTCCTAACAGGTTTTATTATCTACTTATTATACACGCTCACTGATCATGTTATAAAATAATATTTACTAGAAGAAAGTCTCTGGAATTGGAATCTGAATCATAAGTCGTGTACGTATTATATTTACCTTCTGAAATGTACGCTAATCAAGCAATAAAGTTAAAATTATTCAACAAAAGCTGTTGAGTCCCCTGTCACTGCATGGCCATGTATACTGCAGAAGGCGATAACAGTTAGGGGAGCTGTCAACGACTGGATGAAGAGCACTCGAATGGGCCTACGTCAACATGATTTTAAATGTTTCACAAATAAATTTCATTTACAACAAAACAAAAACACCAACACAAGCGGATGAGAAACTGGTCAGGCATGCAGGAACGAAAGCGAAGGTAATTGATGGATGGGACCATGCATTTCCCTCCACAAGCCCAAAACCATAACTGTGGGACAGCTTACTCACATAGGTTTGGGTAAAGGACGAGCGAGGGCCGATATATTCCTGGCCGGCAGAAACCGCGGCCCTGTCGGGGTCATCGGCATCTTGTGCCTGGCTTGGCCTCTGCCGCGGGATCTGCAAAGTTCAATAGATGCTGTAAAGCAAATAACTCATAAGCAAATAATGAAACGCGATATCCCCCATCAACGAATATAATAGGCAGCTTTGGACATACTGCTTAATGAATGGACAAGGAAGAAGCGATCGAGAAGGGAGAAAAATACGTCAAAATGTTACCTCACAGTTAACCATCTTATGGATGGAAAACATAAGAACATTTCATCTTCAGGACTTGTCACTGCACAATGACACAAAAGCTCCCCTGAGAGCTACAAATAACAGTAGAAAAGATAGAAGACATACAAATTTACTCCAAGGATAAAATTAAATAAGTGACTAGAGGAAAATCAAGAGATCTGACAGTTCATTCATCAAGTGACTAACAAATCAGCACCGACTATTCCATAGAAATATACAAGCCAAAGAATCATGTGATTCCATGAAGCTAGATGCTCTTCATTCTCTGATGATTCAACCATTTCGACTCTTTTATATTTATTCATTTTCCAACCCAATGTGTATGTTTAGAAATATCAATTTCTCATATGATGGAGAAGGACTTGATTTTTCTGTTCTCTCCAGTCTGGAGGAATACAATATACAAACAAGGAGTTCACAGGGAGTCTCGTAGTACAACAGGACTGTCACTACAGTGGACACAGTTTTGCAAAAGCCTTGGTGCAACATTGGTTGCAAGGACTGATTCACCAATTCATTGTGATTGGTAGTAAGCTTACACCATACACAGTAGACTATAACACCCGAGTAAATAGCCTTATACAATGAGGACACACCCAAGTGGCCTTACCAACAACGTTCAACGATGTAAAATCCATATTGCGCCCTTGGGGGACTGCAAGTTGTTAAGTGAAATGCCACTTTCACCAATTATTACATGAAGGCACGCGACTCATTTCCCTAAACTCAGTCTATGACCACTAAAATGGTCGGCATTTCATTTTGTCATCGATCTAGCAACTTGACCACAGCTCGGAAGTAACGTAAAGCAGAACCCTGCTAACGCACTCCTGCACTCTCAAAGGTATATGCTGGATGAAGAGGAAGACTAAGCCCAAGCTGTGTAGCATGTACTAAGACATTCGGATTAACAGAAACGAAATTGCCCTGAAGAGATAAATGTGTCAACACACACATGGAATCTGTATTTGGAGCTAAACCGGGACTACATCCCTCCAAAAGTAATAACTTTTTCATATCCTCAACTTCGACTTCACTTTTGAATTTCGATGTGAGACGTCACAGCTCACTCCAATAGATAGACATCGCTCTTAGAAACGAAATTATCAAAACAAGGGTAACAGCGAAGAAGGTTACAAAACCTTCGAAAAGACTGCAATGTCGCTCCCGTTCGCTGGAGTACGAGCCACCTCAGCGGCGAACAAATTACGCTCGCAAGTTTCAACGCAATGATAGCTCTTCAAACAAATAAAAGGGAATGTACTTACGCGGCATATGTGAGGGGAGCGACGGGATTGACATTGTTGAACTGCACAACCAGGCTCGCCTGCTCTGGCGAAACCCCTCCACCATGCTTCATCTTGGATTTCGAACTCTGCAACCACAAAAATACATTTCAACGAACGGAAATTATACACACAAAATGACAAGTTTTCAGCACTAGCAACAAAATTCGGGTCGACGACAACCAATATCGACCCTAAAAGCATTAAAAAATACTAGTTTGGTCTCAAATACAAAAAAACCCCTCTCACTTGGATCCATCGCGAAGTCGGAGAAGTCGAGTCGACGCTGGAAGTTGCCGACCAGTCGTCGACGCTCTCCTTAGAAGAATCGAAATCCGAAGTAAAAGACGTTTTGTCTGACGGAACAACACGGGCGCGGGGAAGCACGAGGAATTTCGACGGAAAAGACGACGATCGAATGCGTTACCGACGAACCAAAACGACGCCAGATGTTACAAAACTACGGGAGTGACAACGGTTCCCTAATTTAAGTAATAAGTTGTGGAGTGAAGACTGAGATCGGGATTTACGACGCCAACCCGTTCGCGAGTACCCGGAACATTCAAGAACCGTTACTTCGTGGCGACTTTTTGTAGAAAATGAAGCAATTACCATCGTATCAAACAAATTACGATGGCGAATCATCGAAAAATATTAGCACCAAAATACGATTTACGCTATTCCTACACAAATCCAATATTTTTCAGAATGTTGCATGGATATGCCTATTAGAATTAGAGTCACTTTCGTCAGTCCTGTCGAAATATTTCAAGCGCTTCATTTTCCCAATTTTCTGTCCCAAGTGTTTCCCTGACTTCGTGGGGTTAAGGAAAGTAAAAACTGCAGTCTGTCAGACCCATCTATTTCTCGTTCATTTTTGGAATAATACCGACAGACCATCAATTTGATGGTATTTGTCAATTTTGATGACGATTTATTAAAGTTGGGGTAGTCTCATTCTCGTTTGGAAAGCTCTGCGTCTTTACCATTATCGTGTCTTTTCGTACAGGTCTGTTTCCTTATTTGATGACAGTTCCTAAACCCTCGACGAGGGTTATATCAGTCAAGGAAGTTGCGGTTTCGCTAATGTGCAAGAGGCCAGCCTGTGCAGCATCCACCGAACTCAGACCTGCGGAGGTACGGCAGGTATTTGGTCGTTAGCCAGTCTCCTGGTAGAGAGCTGATGCCCATGTGTTACCACACGGAGGTAACCACCTAAGGTATCAGGTAAGGTACTGTCTGAGAGGTGGCAAGTTTCAAAAGGACAGATCAACTATGACCACGTTTCTTAGTCATCACCTTCTTTGAGAAACCTGCAAAATGGGTATAGGCTTGCTTTTTAGCAGTCAATGCTGCTAAGTTCGTTTGCCCTGCCAACAACCGTCGCTCACTGTTGTAGAAACTGGAGGCGCAAGACGTGCATGACAAAGAGTCTTCAAGAAAAAAGAAGTGGAGCCGCGTATTGAAGTCACCATGTCCCGTGAGGAACTGGTTCGCCCCGGCGACGTTGGGGAAGGACTCATAAGTGTCACGACCCTTTGACGAGGATTCACACCTAGCCCATTCATCGACAGCGGCAAGTTTTCGTTCTGTGGTGGTGAGATCCACACAGAGTTCAGCCCAAAGTAGGGGAAGCTCCCGTTTCACTCTACACTTGTCAACCATGCACTCAACTGCCTAGTCAACTGGAGTGCTTCTGTTGATACAGTCTTATAGGCCTCAGAGCCTAGGAGCGCAGCTCTCAGGGATGGGGCCAATATTCTCTTTTGATTGACTGTTGGTTTGCTACCCCAGACAATGGGGCAGTAGCCAATCACGCCTAGATATATGGCCTAATACACGAGGATAGTGTCATAGCCCCAAGTCATAGTGTCACCCCAAGTGGCCTTAGTAATTGCACGCAGTGAGGCAAACCTTGCAATGGTAGTGCCTTTAAGGGACTGGAGGGTGTTGGTTGAAGCCCCGCCTCTCACTCCTAGATACTCGACGTGCTTTTCAAGAAGGAGCCTATGGCAACCAAAGCGTATTGAGGGTGGATTATTCACTTCTCCTTTCAAGAGGATTAGCTGGGGTTTTTCCTCAGCCACCTGCACCTTGACATGCTCTGTGGGCACACCTTCCCAATCTTTCTCTGCACGGAGACATGCCTGCACTCGATCGTAGCAGTTCTGTCTGTCAGGAACTTCCGACGAGCGAGTACAGGTTGCGGGGGATTCCCCCCAATTATTTCCGTAAACGTATTTCTTGTTGACTGCCAACCAATAATCATGCGATACTTTTCAAATCCAATCGAACGACAGTTTTCTAATTAAGAAGATATATTTTATTGAAATATATTGGAATTTTTTGCCAGATAATACATTTATTACTGCTAGACAGAAAAAGTATCAATTTGGAAGCTTAAAAGGGACGGGCGTGGGTCTGGGTGAGTCAAGATATTCGGCATACATCTACATTGTGGGCCCCATTAGTTGATTTCATTTGATTTTGATCTGAAAATTCAAACATCTCTATTATTTCGCTAGCAAAGTAGATTTAATTCAACGTGCAAAGGAAGCCACAACCCGCTGGTCATCATTTGCATTTAATCCAATTTAAAGTGATAAATCCACCACTTAGGCATTCTTCGCCCGACAGCACCAGGTGATTCCTCATAGTGATCTTAACTGAGTGAAAAGCCAAATGTTAAAGCCTCATTTCCCTATTGTCATCTTAAAAGGGAAGTCGTCGCCGCCCACCCGTTTTAAGAAAACGCGATTTTCTTGAGATGTGAAAATGGATATGGCCAAACCCAAATCTCCTTTCAGAGTGTACAGCAGCATAGTCAAACAAGGCACAACTATTACTGGAATGATAAAATAATACGAAGTCGTGTGGATTGACAAGAGGCTCCTTTAAGAAAGATTAGAACGAGACGAAGATATCGAAATAAGGTGCTGTCGTCCAGCGATGCGAAGTGCAATGGGCGACTAAATGCACTATATCTCCAGTTGGCAGGTCGCTGCTAGGCGCTGCCCCGCGGAGCTCAGTGGAACTTGGATTGAAAACCCACCGCAAGGGTCGGAGAGAGAGATACAATGAGAGAGGCAAAGGCCTTGAACCGACGAGCTGGGCAATAATTGTGAGCAACAGCAACAGACCCCCTTCCCCCCTCACCACAACCATTCAAACATTGTCTAATATCATTTGTTCCCTTCCCTTCCATCCTGCAACCTCTAGCCCGCTCCTGACGACGCGCCAACGCAGATCTGAGCGGATACACGACTCGCAGCATCTCAGATCACTCCCTGATAAGTCGTTTTCAGCGACTTTTTGTCGAAAACGAAACTGCCGCAATCGCGCAAAACATAAAACTCGTCCGACGCAGCACCAAACAGTCCTCAGCCCCACGTACCTTTAGTTTAAACTACTAATTCAGTCCCTTTTTTACTCGTTCATTTGAACTCGCTAAAACAAAACGTTTTCGTTGCCTATTGGTAACACGAATTTCAGGTATTCACGAGACTGTCAAAAAGAATTTCTTGAGAGGGATCGCGTTACCTGTTTTGGAATTATCGGTAATAAACTGCGAGCAACTGAAACAGTGGGGTTGAATTACGCCAAATTATTTTCTGGGAGTGCTGTGGCATATGAGTAGGATTTGAAAGAAAAAAAATGAGTAAAATATCTTCTTAATACTTCTATTAACGTAGTTTGATTGTGGACTACTCCATCGTTCATACCATTATGTTATTATATCGAATTATGCTAGTTTCGCTTCATCAAGAAACGAATCATGAGCTCCAAGACTAGTTAGTTAGTCGGGTCCTTTAAGTTGAGTGGGTGTGTGATATGTTGACACTGATAAGGTTGCTGAACACAATCTGTCCTGATTGTGTGTGACAGCTCGTAACATTTTGTTCTTTCCTCAGGTAATTCTCGATAATAACGAGGCGTATAAAAGAAAAGCTTTCGGTCACCGTACAAAAATCAAAATCTATGGAACCTCTGAAGAATATCGCGTTCCGACACACAATTTCAAAACACATTCGATACTATTTGAAGCTTCCAGCACGAATTAAATAATTATCATTTAACTCGTCAACTATTTCAAGACGCGCCACTTGAAGAAAAAAAAAGGAAATTCACTTTACCCCTCATTTTTCTGGTCGCTGGGCCACTGCCAAAGTTGGCGCAGCCAAATCTGAGGGTCTGCACATTTTCTCTACTCCTGTTAAAGGGAATACCTCAATAATGAATGTTCCGGTTCTGAAAATAAACTCTTGAGAGCATAGTTGTCCGAATTGCGCCTTTCTGAATATTTATTTGCTCATGGGAAATCGAACGGAGTCTCTAAGAGCTGACCTCGATGTCATTTGTGCCAATACATTATTCATTTTATTGACGAAGTCGCGTTACATTCGTTTCACGGTTCTAAAAGATTGGACGATATTTGCTAGGAGTGGTATGGGCCCAACTCGGGCTAATTTAGAGCGTCTTTTAACCCACTCAGTCTGCAGATTCGAAAGATGAAAATATACACATCAGCTTAGCGTACATTAGACGATTTTCATGGCTTTAGCTACTACCCCAATCCATTTGTCACCCAGTTCATTTGAACTTGGTAAAACATAATAACGCGTTACGCTGATAGCGCTCAAAGTTCCGGGATTTACTGAGATGCTGCTACTCATGACACTGCCATTAATGAGCTATCAGTGCACAGGCGATTCAGGAGGCTGCCAACATAATTGTTTTGAGAAGGATCGTGCATGGACTTATGAGGGAACTACGAAATTTGAGAATTTATTCTGCTGCTCTTACCATTGTATGACGTATGAAAGTTTCATGTTACTGTCGTGTTATTTGAAAGTGCGCACAAAGAATGCAATCCAAAACCTCCAGTCTTTGGTGACCTGCAGGCTAAATATCAAACTGAAACAGATTTTTTCAGGTATTTTCTCTCAATCACGTTCACAGACACGCAGAAAATTTCTCTTTCTACTAACAGTAAACATCATGTTAATCGTCCTTTGCATCACCGTTAGACTGATTACTACAGAAAGGTTAAGGCGTTTTAGTTTCTATGTAGAACACTAAAGTATGACGTACTAAGACCCTAAAAATTGAGAGTTTGGACTAGTTCGCCAGAGCAATGCACTGGAAAGTGAAAGTTATGTTATGCCCCCCCCCCGATTCTTAGTACGCGGTTGTAAGTGAAGGAATTGTATGATGTTATCCACGGAAAGTGGCCTCAAATAAATCAATCTCACGTCGCGGAAACATACTTTGCATGTTCAAGAACAACATTCACAACTCCTGCGTTCATGCGTCGTCAAAGACCACGCTGGTCTGGGTTTCGGGAATTACATGTGCCAGCGTATAGAATTTCACGTTCGTACGAATGAAGCTTCCAGTGAAAACAGTAAAAAAAATTAACATGAAATCTGGAAAAGAGGTCTACAGGGTCTGACGGGGGGGGGGGGCATTGTTTTGTCAGCCAAGCCCCGAAAGTTATAGTTTGGAACGAAAAAATAAAAACAGAAACCGAGGTTACGTCACGTAACTGGCGCTCCTCTCACTCAAAGCTCCACTCCGGCGCCGAACCGAGTTCAGGGTTGTGAATGGTGAAAGTCAGGCGAACACGAAGTGCAGTTAAGGGCCATTGCATATTCCGCGAAGGCTTCGACAGGGAGATAACGAGGCTAGTAAAACAATCCGCCCTCTCGTTGATGTTTGAGAGCCTTTCACCTTTTGGAAAAATTTTCTTAATTAACTCTGCTTCCGAAGAAAGTTGAACAAATTTCGATAATAAAATTTTCAAAAACGGCTCAAATCAAAATGAAAAATTAATTGATTATGAATATTCAAAAACGATTTTGATCAACGTTTTTACATGTACAGCTCCGAAAAACACAACGATAGCATAAAATGTCCATTCTTGAGAAAATGACGATAGCAGCCCAATAAATCACCAACAATCTCGATGCAGTTTTTCATAAATCCCGTTCATATGACACTAAAGCTCTATACGATGAAAATATAATAATAGTCACTAGATAATCAGGAGAAACGACGAGAAGTCGGGTCGATTTATTCGCTCTAAGCACGAACCTTCCCCAAAAAATCATGCCGACAGTCCCATCGACTGCCTGTTTTTTACTTTACTTGGCTTTACGTAGTAGAAAGGAAAGTTACGTTTATCAACGATCCATTCGGTCATTGAGGTGGGAGGCGTTCCCATAAATCCCCTTATGCAACCCCAGCAGCACGACGCATTCCATCTTCACGGCAAAATACATTAGAAGAGTTTAAAATTAATACACCTTAGGGTCGGGGAAACTAGAAAACTTGACTGACAGAATGTATGCTTAGCGTCTTTCGGTAATGCTGCGTGGAATTATAGGCGAGAATTTATCAAGTAATTTGATTGGTTTTCGCAAGCTACACGTACCTAGTCATTCAAGTGTGCGTAGGTCAAAATATTTTCGTATCAAGAGAATTGTGTGTGGTTCTATTACGCTTTATAATACGCTAAATCGCCTGCAATTTATACGAGGTCTCTTCAGGTCTTAATGTTTCGACGAAAACACCATTTAGGAAAATGGCCTGTGCGTGTGTGAATGCGACTGAAAAAAAGGGCTGAGCAAAAGCGATTTTGGTAAAAAATTATTCTAGAATTTCTCCGAAAAATTAGAATGGTAATCCAGTAAACTACCTATTCGACGAGAGCCTTTTGACATTCATAACACAATGAGTAGTGAACATGGTCCTTCACAAAAAATCCCAATGGTTTATTATTCTCTTTCACAACAGTATTGTAACACATCGTATTTAACCAATATAACACAGGCATATTAGCAATCCAGTAAATGACAGCTCATGGGCAAAAAAGTGTTTGTAGAACACTTCAGAGTCCCGTTTCAGCGTCGATAAATACTAACAACGAATATTGACGTTTTCTAAGCGAATCGAACTGACGGGTTGGAGTGAGAAAGGAGTCAGCGTGGGAAATGAGCGCAGAATGGGAAGAAACGATAACTTTCGAAATATTGTTCCGCGTGTTCCTTCAAGCAGTAGAATTTGCCTCAATATATTTACTATATCACTGTTTTCCATCAAGACTGTCATACATCTCTGAGACCCGTCCTATTTCGCTCAGCATCGAAAAATACTTAGGAAACGATAACAAACACGACATAACCGCATTAAAATTGCCAAAATTTCGTCTGTGGACAATTTTTTAAAACCATTTATCGCACATAACAACCATGGGTTTCGTCCGATCGAATGGTCGAGTAAGCAGGAACAACGAGATCCCAACGAAGTTTTTGTGCAATATAATAGTTTTCGTGGACCTCGTTAAAAGCATATGGTCTCGTCTCATTAGTACCGTGTTCACTAATAATGTCCACGTGAGTGGGAGCAACTCAATAAATTCCGAAACTTTAAACGCAACCACCGTTTTCGTAAAACAGGAAGTTACGTTTCACGGCTCGATGAAATGAATTAGTGTGATGCGTCCCACCAGATAGTTTCGCATTCAGGTCAGCGAGGGTAAAGATTGTTGAATGATGCGGCTCAACGGAGATGTTTATTTGATGTTTGAGGAGGTCGACAACTCGTGCCCTCTGCAGACGGCTCATCGAGAAATCGACCTCACCTCCTCCCACGTCAATCCAGAGGAGCTCCAAAGCGCAGGACAATACGAAACGGAGGAGGTCGTCTACTCGACTCAACTCAAGACTCACACCGAAGAAAACGGGCAGCTTCCGCGACGAACGTTCCCTTCCCTTGACCGGAGCGCGGTTCGAAGTCCGCGGCGACGAGAGCGCCGAAACGCGGGAGAGTTCGACAACCGAGAGGCAGATGAGGATCGATAGTTTTGAAAGATGGAGGACGAAAACGCCGAGGCCCGCGACGAGGTCAATCGCCCGCCCTCAGTGCGACAATCGGCCGGCCCGCTTCCCTCAATTACACCCTCTTCTTCCCGCCCGCCATCCCGCAACATCGTCTTACGGCGGTGTATTGGAATGAAGGGGAGAAGGGGAAGCTATACCCCGAGCAATGGAGCGGCCCGCGACTGAGGGAGGCGGGACCCAGAACTTGAGTTCTGACAGCTCGCCGACGGACCGTGTCAGGTCAAGTATTGCACCAAGAAGACCGGATGTCAACCCTACCTTGATAACATATCATACTTGCTGTCCCGTAACACGCAGCTGACGCCCACATCACGTCACGGGCAGGTAACACAGTGCTGCACCCGAGTCCGCTATAATTTCACTATATTACTTTTCGCAACCCAAAGGTTATGGAAAGTATTGGTATGGGACCGTCAACTTGATTGTCTGACAAGGTTCGTGTCCCCGGGGACAAACATCAGGTGCAACGCATCACACAACTTTACTTGGCCCCGCTTGCATTCGGCGATTTCCTTGACTGTAGCGACTAATCAAATGTTTTTCATCGTGTTCGTAATATGATGGCGTTAAAGATTCCGGAATTGCCATGACCTTTGCACTGAGCAATCAGTGCACATGTGATTTAAAAGACAGTCAACACGAATGATCGAGTTCTCCGTTTTGGAATAATCGAATACGAATTAATAGATATGGCAGGAAGTGAAACGGCAGAGGTTAGAATTTCGTAATTTCTGGAGTAGCTCCTATATATCTGATCAGCGTAATTGTACGCTCATCGGGTAGGTACTTGATTAGACTACCACATACATTTTTCTAAAGATTCTAATAATATTTGAGTGGAGAGTATAAGGAGAAACGTTGCACATTATTAAACAACGGTTTATTATTCTCTTGCACAACGACGTAGTCTAACACCTTCGAAACCCATACCTTTCGATTTACCATCGAAAAATACCAGTAAACTATACGAAACATAACCTGACTACAACGAAACGGCCGTATGAGCTGGCGACGTATTGTCATTAGTCCACCATTTTCGCCCTATATCTACAATGGGCTTCGTTCGACAGGACTGCCGAGCAGGCGGGCACAACTATACACCAAATGGGATTTTTGTGCAAAAGAACGGATTTGTTAGACCCCGTTGAAGGAACACAACAGGCCAGACAGCGGACACAGCAGATTTGAAATCCCGATGTCTTGAAACAAAGTATCAAATTTTTGGCTGGGAGTTGTACAAATATTTTCCAGGCCGAAAACATAGGTGTGTGAATGAATAATAATTAAAAACTTTACTAAAATCGATTTTCGTCGAAATGTTCGGTAATTTATTGTGCTGCTCTCGTCCTTTTCCTACGACTGATACTATAATTATATACTATTATATTTATGTTGTGTCATCTGGAGCTGTTTATACAAAAATTTGATCAAAATCCGTGCTTTAATCACTATGGTAACTATAGTTAGTTTCACACGGATTTTGCTCATATCCTTATTTTTCGTCCAATAGTAACGTGCACGCTAGATATCAAGTTTGAGCTGATTTCGATCAATAATGTTCCCACACACAGACCATTTTCCCAATTAGTTTTCTTCTGTAAGTACTCAGTTGGCCTTCAAACTTGAAGAAATGAAGAGAACTTTGTTTTCCGCCGATTAAATAACTTTCCTTACTACTAGGTAGAAACGAGGAAAGGAAAATTTGTCAACAAAACGGCGCTAGCTTCAAATCTGTAATTTGTGTGGTTGCTCCGTATTATCTAATGAGCAATGACTTCTATCGTACGGATAACTTAATGAACTACAACCCGTTGAGAAAATACGCTTTACATTATTACACTACGGTTTATTAATCTCTTGCACAGCATGATTCTAACCTATCCTATTCAATACAACGTCGAAAAATATCAAGAAAGGGATATGACAAACTCATATGCAAACGACAACGTTTGAAAGAGCACCACAAGACTCATCCCATTCGAGTTAGCACCGAGAAATACTAGTGAACGATACGGAACACGACCTGACTGCAACGGAACAACAAAAATTGACATTTTCCAGGTGACGCTCGGATTGCAATGCTTTTCCTGCTAAATACTTCGTATTATGATCATTATGACTAACTATGGGTGAAACAAAGAATATGGACCGACCGCTTGATAACGCTACAACTGCATGTATCGATATCAATCCGTTAGTTATCTCATTTATTTCATATACTCATTCTTAATTTCATTGAATTAACTCCTATTCATAGTCTTTGTACATTTAAAATAATTATATAACGGGGTATTACATAATGAACATTAAATAACTGGCATAATCGTACAGCTATCGTTATTTCTAATTTCAAACATGGCGAGTCAAGCCTACGATGTCGGGCATATCGATAACCTGACCTCGGTCGTGATATATATCGATATATTGCCTTATCAGAGGGAGCGGTCCATATTCTTTGCTCTTACCCTAACTATAATTATTCATGACCGATTTCGCCCGTACCCTCATTTTGGCGTCACACAGTGACCTGCTGACCAAACATTTATTTGTCAATGGCGTTCTCGGACACGCCTCTAATGATTTTCTCAAACGGTGTTTCAAACTACGAACTCTCTGAAAGATTCAAATCCTGAAGAAAACGTATGTTTAGCCGATACGGTAATTTCCCTTGGTCCGAAGGCCGAAAAATTCGACGTTGTACAGCGCCAAAGCTGGTTTAAATGACCACCGTTTTGACTGATAGGGAGAGAAACTATTCAGCAAATGGTTTTTAGTTACGACGAACACTGACACCATGTCACACTATATGTACCTTGAAATGAAGTCATCAGCTCGAGACTACCTTTCTTGTTCTTACCCCCCACTCACCTCAAATCAGTCTTCTCGCCACGGTTCTCTAAGCAGTTTTTCGACGTTCCCCTGTTCTACAAGCCTGGGCATACGCTAGTTTCCGTCCGGTTCAAGTCTATTTCCTT
Organism: Pachypeltis micranthus; assembly: GCA_020466155.1. Taxonomy (NCBI): domain Eukaryota; kingdom Metazoa; phylum Arthropoda; class Insecta; order Hemiptera; family Miridae; genus Pachypeltis; species Pachypeltis micranthus. The sequence continues at coordinate 46,372,096 of CM035770.1, read as the reverse complement.
CTCCCGCAACGTCCGAAATTAGGGCACTCGACGTTATACAGAAAGTTAAGTTGAAGGAGAGCCGAGGAAGAAAAGTGGGCGCTCCGTCCTTATTAATTCCGAAGTTTCTTACCACATGAGCATTTCGTGAACGAAGGGAAATTGAAACAGCGCTATTTGCTTCGTACAGACCACAGAGGAATAAATAAAACCTTTCGTTTCCCACGAACAAATAAAATAGTCGGTCTAGACTGTTTATGACTACTACTGAGATAACTCAACGACATACCGCGGATATTTAACTATTCTATGGTTGCAGGGCTCTGGGTGGTTCACGAGTTGAATAAACTGACTCTGAAACAAGAGCAGTACGTGGTAGCGTCAAAAGCGTAACCAAGAAAGGTTCAAATTCCCCCAGATGAAAAGTCGGACGTGTGTCACAGATGACAGACAGAAGAAAGAATTGATCAACGCCTTCAGAAACCAAAACTGACTAACAGATGCTAATCTATTTATTCGATGGGTCGGAGGTTAATTTGAATTGAATGGACTCCTCTCCCCTTGGAGGTTTCTTTTGACTACAAAGGCGTTGAGCTCCTTTAAAAACAAAAAAATGTCTTGCCTTTCAGATCTCGCCAAAACCCGTCTCAGAAATGAGGCAGGGCATCCATCCCGCAGCAAACAAGGAAGTTTATCCTTACTCCTGCTGTCACTACATTCCCCACTCTTCGCAGGCTCTGCCAATCAGTAAGGATATCATGAACTGTGCTCGGTACCATTCTCCTTCAGGCAATTCTCAAAATCTAGAACGTAGCGCCGCACAACTTTTCGCATCTCTCGCGGGATGAAAATGTTGACGCCGTTTTCCAAAATGCAAAAAAACTTCTTTCAACTCAACTTCACAGAAATAATTACAAAAAACAAAAGTTAGGTATCGACCAATGCAAGATGCTTTGTTTCAACGTTTTATCATGTGAAAATAAGCATTTCATGAACAGCCAATTTCATTTTCGGACCTACCTTGGCCCATATCTTCGTTCAATTGAGTCATAAAAACAGCTCAAGTTGACAAAAGCGGGTATATGTTGACAGAAGACACTCCACTAGGTTAATCGAATTCAGTTAAGCATTTTCAGTAGGAATTTCAATAACTCCATTCAACAGCCTACCAGAGGATAATAATAAACATGACAACTGGCTTCATAGGCCCTATCTGCGTTCACCGAATTTTTATAGATACTTACGTAGAGCCCAAGGCCCAAGTTAGGTACTGATTAGTAGAAGACAATTTTGAAGTTAAATTAAAACTCTGAGGAGCTTCTGAGAAAAGGGCCGAAAACGCGTCTTCGGTATATTTCGGTACCCTCTAAAATCGATGGAAATTGCTAATACATAACTTCCTTAATTTTTGGGCAGCGGAAAGTAAAAGCACGTAGAACTGAATGCAAGGAAATATGTTGCGTCAACAATCACAATTGAGAAAGAAATCAATAAAAAATTGCGTAGTTACAATAACCACAATCAGAATGCATTAGAACTTCAGTTAACTTGTGCCACAGGGACCAAGAGCCCAATGAATTTCAGAAGGATGGACCCTCGTATTTTTAAATCTCCAAGGGGGAGAGGTTCTTAGCTGTGGGTCCGTGGTTTCCCTGTTGCGTTCGATGCAAATGAAGGCCTCGTGCCCTGCCCAGACTTGAAAGAAGGGAAGTCAGAAGGTGATGTGCAGTGTGAAGATGGTTATGGGAGAAAGGGTTAGACGATGCTGAGGGAAGACCTGGGGGAGGGGTGTTGTGGAGCTAGCTCAAGCTCAGCTCTCCCTCTTGTTACTAAAACTCTCTCCCATCTGAGGCAGTTTCTGCCGCATTCCTGCGCCTGTGCACGGGGCTTCTAATTTTAATCTCATCTCCTCTTTCAAATCCCCCTGTTTCTTCTACATTTTTCTACGATTTGAACCATTCGAAACGTTATTTCTCGAGCTGTCGACGTCTTCAATTCGTCGGAAGGAGGAGCGAATAACGAAAAATGAAGTTCCCGCGAAATCAGTTGACGGATAATGTTCGGTTCGAATGACTTCGGAATAAAAAGTACTACAATAGCTGACCACGGGGTTGATAGAACTGAAAAGCGCTCAAGTTCACTTCGCATTTTGCTACTCGGCTTTAAGCCACAGATCCGATCTACTTTCCACTCAGTTCATGTGAACTGGAGGATTCACGTGAAAACTTAAACTTAACGTTCCGAAATTCATTGGACTAATGCAAATTATGGCTCGACCTTTCGGAATTTCGGGCGTTGTTCTCAATGATAACTTGTAACGTAAAGGCAGGTTGTTGGACCGCCACACTGATCATTTAGAGAACGCTAGTGGCATGAGTGAAATTTATTAAAACACCTCGCTTTTCGTCGAGGTTTCGATCATTTTTCGGGCTGCTCTAGCAATTTTCCAGTGGTCGACAATTTCATTTTAATGTTATATCATTTAGAGATGTCCACACACAAAACTAATTGAAATCTTTGAAAGCCTCGTTTGGAGAAGAAAATATTGTGCGTTAATCACAACTACCACTCGACTATTTTCTTTCTTGTCCCATGCTGATTTCAAGGCTGAAGAACAAATTTCCACTTGCCGTCCTGTTTTGTGTTCACACGATGTTTCCCGAACTCATAAAATATTCAGCCATAACTGTTCGTACTTCGAAGGCTTATGGAACGCTATATGATACTCGACAATTTTTCTGGTCAAATAAATTATTTGTAAAAACAATTCCAACTGGTAAGAAAAGACGATAAAATTTTGGTTTTTAGAAAAATACCCAGAGTAGCACGATAAATGATTTCATCCAAACTTCTCTTCGCAAATCCTGCACAGGCGATGGTGAGTATGTTAAGTGTTTGCCCAATAACTCCAACACGACAAACGCGAGACTAGTCAAAAAACCATGTTGACATCACTCATAGACCAATCACTCAACAAAAAGGTTGTTGTAGCAGAAGTAGGAGCAACCAAATAAATTCCGGAACCATGAGAGCTAATATTTCCGACATATCAACTCCAAGATGGTATAAAATAATTGTGTAGAATAAGCTGCATTAGTTGAATGTACGTGGGGCTGCTGAAAGTTGTGTGATGTGACGCACGAAACCTGTTGGAGAAGGTTCCCCAAGGCTGATTGGGTTCACATTGAATCTTGTTCACAGAAACGCCACTTTACATCTGTGTTGTCTGGCAGTCCAATAGATCGATATTTTGTTAGTTCAACTATTCAAGTTTGCTGTCTCGGAGGGCTTGGACAGTAATATGTTTGGTAAAACCTTATTAATTGGAGTTTATTTTGGTCTTCGGTCCAGAGGGATTAATTTATACGCCAAATATTCGAGGAATGGTGCCGCCTCAGCAGCCAAACAAAGGTATTTAATGGTTATCTCTATTCGCTACCCGAAGTAGTTAAAAATTGAAAACCAAGCGGGTTTTATTTTAACAGGGTAACAAAGAGAAGGAATCAGCACAAACGGAGGAAAAGATTGGAAGAAGAGCGGATAAGAACACTAGCGCGGCGTAGCGGCCACTTCATAATCTTCCCGAATGTAACCCATAGCAACGAAATAGGCGGGAGGGGAAGGCGAAGAGTTGAAATACTAAACGGAGCGGCCATTTTGAAATTTCGTGACGTAATCGTCAAACAGTCGGCATCGATTTTGTGCGATCTCGCGGCTCCGTTCTCTCGACACTCTCCCTCCTTTTCAAACACCAACTCAACCTTCTCCTTCCTCGTCCCACTCTCGACGGACGACCTCTTCAAAACAACCTATTCGAGATCGCACAGACAACATAAATGAACTGTAACTATATCACAAACTAAAACATATTGTGTTACGAAAACACAATTCCCGTTATCACTACCGTTAACAACAAACCACAGCAAAATGTGTTAACTGAGTGAAAGCCCAGTCGATGAACTTTCAACACCAGGAAACTGGCTCTCATCAGAATATCAAAACGCCACTTCGAATTTGAAATTCAACGCGACGAATAACAAATGTTGAATTCACGAAAGAGCCGATTTCACGTCACGAAATTACAATTCAACGAAACTTCAAGCACTCGTGATAACACAAATTTTGCTCTTAGGAAGAACTTATCACAACAAACCCGACATTAGTGCACCACAATAAGTGGGCCAAAAAGTTCACCCTAGTTCACAGAACTTGACAATTTGTCGCCCACTTCTACAAAATGAGGTCCGAATCAACTTCGGAAAAGCTAAAAACCGAAGGTCAAAACTATGAGAACACAAACTGCACAGCAAAAACCACTCGGCTTAACCTATAAACAACGATTCGACAACACTCATTTCCTCCCTAGATTTGAACATTAAGCTCCAACGCAATCCTCCCGAGGAGCACAGACTCCCAAAATACACCAACACAAACATCTACTTACCGTAAAATGAGGCGAGAGGAATTCAAAAGAGCAATCACAACTGACAACATAGTCACTTCAGGAGAGATTCTCCTTCTGACCCGTTCGCGTTATAAAACCATCGTTCGTCACTTTTCGATCGGAAGGCGAATCCCTTCAGAATCGAAGGTTTCAAATTAAAAAGCCGCCGAACGAATCGAGTCTAAACGCAAAAAAAAATCCCGCACAAAATTTGAAAGAAACGAGCGAAGGAAAACTCAAAAATGGCGACGACACGACAAAAACAAGGATTGAACGAATCGGTGTAGGGCAGCCGAAAGTCTCGAACCCAAAGAGCGCCGATCAAGATGGCAGCGACTCCCACTTTAGATCCGTTATTCCCCTCTCGCTTCGTTCGAAACACCGATCCAAACTGCAATTTAGACGATTTTCTTGTCGAAAACACGTTTATCTGTGCATTTATAAAAAAATTTGCGTGTTTTGTAGAACTTTCACAGCCAAGATATGACCTAGATTTGTGCAGAATGAACTAGTCAGCTGGAGCGATCAAGACAGCACTGAATTCAATAACCATTTTCGATCTGAGAACAATCGATTGTCGTTAAACTCAACTATCGATTTTTTACTCAATCTGTCAGACCTAAGCCGTGTATTTTTGAAGTGTTAATGAATATTTTTAAACTAAAAATATAAAACACAAATACAAATTGAATAACACTCTGCTAAGCGCTGTTGAAAAACTGAGACGACAAATGCTGTCTTTGTGGTATAGGAATCCAATCAAAGGATTTAGGGTACGGAAATGCACCATATAACCTAGCTGTCACTGTCATGCAGGCCTAGGCAATGTTCACTCTTCAACAGGGTCATAGTGATGTCAATTCCGACCTGTGTTGGATATGATTTCACCTTGGTAATATCAATGATCCACACTGGAGAAACCATCATTTTGGTCTTATAACCTTAGTTCAATCCGTTGCAAGTTGTCATCCGTTCGTTGGTAGAGATGCCCATAAAACTGTACCCTCTGTCTAGAGTACTGAATGGCTCTTAGATAGCTTCCAAGGTGCAGCTCCTGCATATTCTGCTACCAAGGCACCCTATACAGCCCTGAGACTAAGCCCACTCTCAAAACATTTCATTTCTTCTGCGTAAACCATTTCAACGTTTGTGAGGACACAATTGTAATCGATTTGCAATCTTCCATTGACCACTGCATGCAGGCAACCATTCCATCTATTGTGGTGATATTAGTGGTCCTTGGGCTATCACCAGCTGCACTCAATGCAATTGATTGCTAGCATCTGAGTATTGATGACCTCAGAAATTCCTGTCGAATGTAAACTGTGGAAAAGCTAAAGCCACTTGTTCAGAAACACATCTGCATCCCTCGCATGGTTGTAGTTTATTTGTTAATATTGTGAAAGAAGTTTATTTATTGAATTTATGCCTGACTGCTTTTACTCCATTGCGAACTATGCACTATTCAAAGCCAACATTTGAATAAATTTATTTGCGTTACTCAAATTTCTGAAAATTTTCACTCCTAGAGAGAAACTACACTAGACCTACTGCACTGGAGCTTACAACTCAAAAACCACATTGAATTATGTGGATATTAAACTTCGGATTCCACATATTATTATTATTATTATTTAGAAATTCTAATCATATTTGAGGTAATTCGACCATCATCAACAGGCAATGTAATGTCTACCTTCCCTTGATTCACAATATCGCATTATAGCGTCGCTGAAAATTATTCTGCCCTCTCCACCTGTGCAGGGTGTTTTATCACGGATATTTGTAACGAACAAACGGGGGGAATAGGCAACAGCCCATTATAATGTGGCCTCCTGCAAACAAATAGCTCTACGTTTGCTGGTTTAGCCCTAACTCGTGGGTCCAAATTAAAAACCACGAAATGAAATTGACGAAGCCAATGGACGAAGCGGACAATTGAATAACATAAAACATAAATGAGCGAAAAATTTCCCGATACATGCAAAGATTCCAGAAAAATCGTAATCCCTCCCCGAGGCCTAGGCAACCAGCAGCCAAGAATGATAAAATTCGAGAAAAAAACCCTCAGTATAACCAGTTAGATTATTACTAACTTTTCTCACTAATTGTCTTCACCCCTGCCATTTCCGTGATGGTAAACAGCACATTATGCGCGAACGAACGAACGCTCATTAAAAACCACTGGAATGACCAAATGTTTAGAAGGAGATGCCTTGGAAGAGTGAATAATGGGAACTTGCATTCAAATTCATTACTTTCACGCAATTATCAGATATATAATGTTATTGCGGATTATTTCGTACTTTAAACGAAGTACAAAAACTTTGCGAATAACAAGCGGCGATTTTTGAAATGAAATCTACACAGCGGGAATCGATTGTTCACCGAATCGATGTCCGAACATCGATATCATAAGTTGCTCGATATCAGATCCGACCTAGTGGCTGCGTCGTTAGGACACAAAATCACTGAAAACACAAGTTTTTCCCCGGAGTACCGTTCAACTTTCGTTCTATTCCCGAAAAGAAGCCGAGTGAATGAAGACGTGAAGCTGATTCGTCGTTGCGAGCAGCTGCAAAGGAGAATAAATAACTGCGGAACTCAAGTAGGATTCGGGGTCCCTTCGCTGGGAAGGAAAAAAAAGCATGGCCTCGAAGTAGGAAGGAATCAATAATTGTGTTGATGTTGACCTCTTCGTTTGAGTGCTACCGTAACGTCAAAACACGGAAGGGGAATATAATTTTTACGCAATTTTGACCGCTTTTTATTCGTGTAATTAAAACATCACTTTAGGGATCGGGAGAACGAATTCTAAGTAGATTTCAGTCCTCAAAATGACCTCATTCCATAAATAACCCTTCCAACCTAGGCACGTTGGTTATTCGTCAAAATTATTAGCTCAAACCCGAAATCGTTATTTGTCAGTTAATCAAGACCCAAATTAACACACAAGATTCTAAATAGAACGAAAATCGGAAATAAAGATACCTGCATGATGTAACCAGTATGGTAGTGTAAAACCCCTATGTATCCCAATCCGTAACGCATACTTGAAATATGTGCTTCAAGTATTCTACGTATCAACAATAATGTATCATAAAACGAAAAAGCGAGTTCGAATAGCAAAACGATCGTTACAAAAATCAAACGTTAAGTACTTCTTACTTGTTATTTTATGTGTTCAGGGTTCTGCGCTCAACGTGGAGACATCAAAACACATTTTCTCGCTCATGAAACACAAACAATCACGAATTTTAAAAAGTTTTCAACGTAAAATGGGTAAACACACTCTGAAGCCTTTCGGCTCAGCGTTTTCTGGTCACAACACTACCGCGGCAAGAACTCGTAGGATGTTTTTTTCTCGAAACGTGAACGCCGAACGTAATTTAACCGGCAAAGGCTACAGGTAAATCCGAAAAAGTAATAGAAAACGAAGGAAAAACGTAAAACACTTGGGTCGCAGTTGTCTGCAGCCCTCCATTTTCTGTTTATTGATGAATTTTCGGACGAATGTCTAATGCCCCTTTCGCGAGCAAGTTCGGGTCGCAGGCGAGTTTAACCGACTCCAGCCGAAGCCGATCTGCGTTCGGGACCGCGCTCCCGTACAAAATCCGAATTAAATACCTGCCTTCACGCCTCTCACCTCATGTATATCCATCGCTTTTTATCACCCAGAAACTAATTTCACTCAGTTCCTCTGGTAGAACTTATTAACATTGTATACACAAACGTTTCTTAAGGTTCCACAATTTATTTAATCGTTCCAACTTATCCCACAACCTTATTTAAGCAACTAGTGCGTTAGTGACTCAAGAGCCCCGGACCACAGAAGCGTCTGGTCGAGGCGTAATAGCTAACAGAATATCAGCTTTGGCAGCATCGAGAGCAACCACCCACGATTATTCCTTTTCCACCCAGGCTAGGGATAACCCTTTCTAGGGAAGGATGAATTCTCGGCAGTAACATTCATTGACTGGAATCCCCTTTGAACGTCACCAGCAAACTAGAATCGAGATAGATCATAGAACTAAAGTTAACGTACCTGTTAGGTGAGTCCGTCTCCTCTGGCTTGTGAGTTACTGTGGGCAAGCGCTTTCGATGTAAAGACATCATCGTCTGGCCGTTTAGTCAGTACTGGAGTCAGTCAGTTGGTCGTGGTCTTTATATACAAAGAGAAAGGTGAAGGGAGTGATGGAGCGTTGGGGAAGGGGCGGGGAGAGGTCTTGTTGGTCAGTCTTGTTAGTAGTACCTTAGCCGGACTGGCTGTGTTAGGTATTAAAGAAATTGGGTTGTGTCCGCCAGTAGGCAAATACTAAAGTTAACGTACCTGTTAGGTGAGTCCGTCTCCTCTGGCTTGTGAGTTACTGTGGGCAAGCGCTTTCGATGTAAAGACATCATCGTCTGGCCGTTTAGTCAGTACTGGAGTCAGTCAGTTGGTCGTGGTCTTTATATACAAAGAGAAAGGTGAAGGGAGTGATGGAGCGTTGGGGAAGGGGCGGGGAGAGGTCTCACAAGCCAGAGGAGACGGACTCACCTAACAGGTACGTTAACTTTAGTATTTGCCTACTGGCGGACACAACCCAATTTCTTTAATACCTAACACAGCCAGTCCGGCTAAGGTACTACTAACAAGACTGACCAACAAGACCTCTCCCCGCCCCTTCCCCAACGCTCCATCACTCCCTTCACCTTTCTCTTTGTATATAAAGACCACGACCAACTGACTGACTCCAGTACTGACTAAACGGCCAGACGATGATGTCTTTACATCGAAAGCGCTTGCCCACAGTAACTCACAAGCCAGAGGAGACGGACTCACCTAACAGGTACGTTAACTTTAGTATTTGCCTACTGGCGGACACAACCCAATTTCTTTAATACCTAGATCATAGAAGCTGTCTGTTGACCTTTGGCACCACTCCACCTAGCTTGGTGATGAAGATAGTACGGGTCCACTATGGTTCAGAAGATTGCATCCAGCATTTCAACGTACCACCCTTGAGGATCAGAAATGGCGTTACACAGAACCTAAGGAAAGCTAAAATGGAACTAAAATTGCTTTTCGTCGAAATTTTAGATGATTCGTGCCTCATCATAATGTCACGAATGAAATTTTTCTATTTCAACCTCGATATGTGTAACTTTCCACACAAAATGTTACCAAATTCGTTATATCCGCTTTCGAGAAAAATTCTCTCATTGTTTCGATTACAGTGATAACTGTTCGTTTTTTACAGATTTCGCTCATAGCCTTATATTGGCGTCCTGTGGTGGTCAAAAGGTCAAATATCAAAGTTGAGCTGATTTGATTCACCCGCTCGTTCTTTCAACTACACTCGCACCATTTGGTTTACGAATCCTACCATGAAAAGGATAGTGGCATTCATAATATATGGTTCGACGCATCACATAGTATCTTCCTCTCTTGAGCCTAAATCGCATTCATTCAGCATTCTCTTGAAATCTGTTTTTCATTTTCTTGTTAACAACGTTCTACGTGACAGCGGGGTGCTATAGTGGGAGGATGGCTACATAGTTTATTGCGCTACTCCTACTGGTACGACGACCATTATTGAGCAATTAGCTCACGAGTGATTTGAAGTCTGTCTACGTGATCTTTTTAGAAAATGATCGTGCTCACCACTTGGGTAAAAACTGTAAGAGCTGGTGAAATGGAAGGAAGTTGAAATTGTGGAGTAGCCCCTCTATATCTTGTAAGTGTTATCAAACACTCATCCTATTAGTACTAAACTGGACTACCACCTCAGTTTTTCTGAAGATTCTAGTAACAGCTGCACAGAGTTCATAAGATAACAACTGAGCTGAAATCGATTTCGTCTAAATGTTTGGCAACTTATTGGGCTCCTTTGGTAATTTTTCCACAAATGAGACATTTGAGGTATTGTGTGATTTGGAGCTGTCTACACAAACAATCTAATCACAAATGTTAAAGCCGTTTTTGAGAAAAAAAAATATTCGGCGTTTTGACCACTGTGATGGTGTTTTTCGGACTCAGTAGGTCTCAAAACGATAAGATCTGAACAGAACTCAACACACAGTTTTTGCAGATTGCCCAGGAAAGTAAACACACCGGAAACGAATAAATTGTTTCTTTCCATACGACTCAAATTTGGAGTCCTCATTTTGGATGTAGGAAGAAATGAAAAAGTAGGATTTTTAGACGAAATATTTGGCACGACCCATCACAAAACCTTCCTCAGAACTTTACCTAGACTTCTTCTTCATCATTAGTTTGTGCTCACCCAATAAATTGTCCAAGTTGCGAATCCTTTATTTTCAATCAGTATCTGGCACTGATTTGCACTTCTTGAACAGCATCTGATGTGTGAGAATTGGCACTGAAAAGTTTTAAAAAATGGTGAAAAATAATCGTGGAAAACACGTACGGAATGATCTGAAAGACAAATTCACACTTCATCATTTTTAGAATTTCTCGTGCTCAAGTACTATTTTGCGATCGTGGAAAATTTATTGTCAATGTTATTGGAAATGATGAATCACTTACCAGTTCCAGAACACTCCGTAATAAAATTGGTGGATAGCGTTCCAGGATGGCAATTAAACTCGGCCTGAACAGGTAGTTTGTCATTCGCAAAATAAGCAAAAGGACTTGTTCACATACTAAAAATCTTGGTCTTGTTAATGTGTTGAGTCTGGCAACCTTTCAAACCCTAATCCAGGGGTATGTGGTGATAAGTTAATATTTCTCCCAACATCCGTGAACGTCTTAGGAGAAAGTGGGTTGAACCAGACCAGTGGATGCGCCAGTTCCGTACAGGACATGGCGACTTCAATGCACAACTTCACTTCTTTGCTCTCAAAGTATTATCGATTCTGCACGTCTCGCACTTCCAGAGGCGGTGGAAACAATGAGCGATGGTCATCGGAAGAGCAGCCAAACCTTCGAATAAAGTTATGGCCCCCTCCTCTCTGAGGCTTGTCATCAAGTAAATAGTTACATTATTTGAAAAACCAGATTAAGAACTCCTTCCAGATGGTATGGATCAGGGACATACCTCCTTTTGGTGGCACGTGGGTAACACCTCTCCACCGGGAGACTATTTAAATGTTAACCTGCCGTACCTTCACAGTTTTGGGTTTAATGGATGCTGAATGAGTGGCTGGGCTCTTGCATGATTGTGAAACCACAACCTCCATGACAGTCGACTGATATAACTCTCTCATGAGGGTCTCTCATATTGACGAAAGCACTAAATATTTTTTCCCCAAAACGGCTGTAACGATTTTGATTAGTTTTTTCGTGTAGACAGCCCCAAATAAAACGACAATACCATAAATCTCTCATTCGTGGGAAAATGACGTGAGCAGCACAATACATTGCTAAACATTTCTGCCTGCAGTGATATTTCCTCTTAGCTTGCTACGTGAGCACAAAATCTTGTCTTCAGACATCCTGGATTTGTCATTTCCAGTGAACTGTGTCACTCTGCCCACACTCACTACCCAGCCATTGGATGACAATACACCAGGAGACTGATTGCAGGCTGCATCATGACGATTCAATGACTCAAATGTGGATAATTATTATTTGCAAAAAGCAACACGATCCCAAATGTTATTCTTCCAAAATCAAATCCGTCTAAAATTTACACTTTCCTGGTGAAAAATAGTTAGGCGTTTCTTTATGTCTGTACGTAATAAAAAATAAACTGGATGACGTGAAATTAATATTCATTGGACGTATTTTGAGCTGTATTAATAAAAACGGTATCTTGTTAGGTTGGTAATTTTTGGACCTTGAACTCTTTAATGATTGATAAGTGAGGCCGAGAATATAACTGAGAAGGGAGAGCTCTGTATTCGAATTTCTTCAAGATGAGGGATAGGCAGCTGCAATCTCAGCAATTGGAGAACCCAAAATGACGGGGTTTTCAATTCCTGGATTTTTTCATGGACAGGGACTAAAATGCCGTGTTGGAATAGCGTGCATCCCAAGACGTTGTAAAATGGTTTAGAGCCCCCTCCCCAACCCCACACACTAATAATTTCTGTCTTCTGTACTTAACGTGTTCGCGTTTTCACGATTTTCAACTACAATCATGTTTCGCAATAAGCGCAGAACACGTATTTGACATTTAAGTAGTAAACAAAATGCGGCCCCTAGGAAACGTTCTAAAATAATTGCGACAAACGAGTAACGAGGAGCTCCTAGCCGAGAGACGATGAGAGGATGGTGGAGGGGGAAAACTATTTTATCCGAAGCGGCTCGAGTTATGCAACGTCAAGTTGAGTTTGGCACCGCAAGTCGGAGAGTTGTGTCGCTCGCCGAAGGGGGCGGCGGGGCCTCATCCCAATTTCGAACAGGAAACTTGTAAACTGCGTAGTTAAACTCCACAGTTGAGTGGGGGAAATCTGACCTCCATCGACTCACCTCGTAATTGGTCTCGACGTCTCGTCCCTTTAGACAACGAATGCGAAATAATTCCGAAGATTATTACGAAATTTGAAACCAACCAACTTCGTTCGGCGCCAGTTTTCGAGCCGACTCAAATTTTTGTGTTCCGCATGAAGTTTTTTCGTCGGTATCGTCCGAGCGTGGCAACATTGCATAGCTGTCAAACTTGGAGTCAACACTGTCGTCGAGCACGTAAGAAAGCGAACGCAATTTAGGGGCTGACCGCGAGCAGGTTCGGGTTTTGTCGCGACAACCGAACGTCACCGACGGCGCGTACTCGCCGTAGCCCTCCTAAATTCAACCATTTCTGATTCCTACGCGTCGACTAAATTTACCAATTTTTAGTACGAAAAAGCACATTTATTTCACTGAGTTACGTAGTGAGCAATTACGTGTTCATGACTTATGTCAACCGAAGTAAGCAACAAACAAGAAGCACGCTTATTCGTTAGTAGGAAAACCCTTGACAGAATGCGTTAACATATAAATGAGCGTGAAATGTCATAATAACCGTCTGCTTCCTATTTTAAATTTGGGAACGTTCGACGTCTGTATTACCAGAACGGCTCAAACCCATTATTAGGGGATATATTCGCCGAAAGTAAAGCCATTGTAATCGTGTCCAAAAATGCAGAATATTAACTTATTTATTTACGGGAGAAATTGCCATACTACCTGTGAATTTGGGTAGATAGTAATCAGCCTCAATACCCAATGTCATTTTATGTTCAATATAAAAAACAGAGGAGAGCAGCGCTAGGTGTTATCAGAATTTTTGACCTTCACGGATTTTTCATCGGGTATTGAGCAACTGTAAATGGGAACAAAAGGTTATTTTTGTAAAGTTCTGCACGAAAATCCGTTTAATGACGTTCATCAACAAATCCAGGCTCATTTTGTTGACAAAAAAAAAAATTGTTACGTATATGTGGAAAGGGGTTGAAAGTTGTCCAAATTCGCAACATACAAACACTACAACGGGGATGTGTGTATTTTTTCACGACAACTCATAAAAATGCACATGTGTCACGCGCAAGTTGAAAGAAGTTGGTTATCATATTGTTATGTTGTCTCAGCAGGATTCGTTGCATTTTTACTCACAATTTCACCGGGAATTACCACAATTCACTGAATCAAAACGAGGTGAATTATTAGAAATATCTACTGCGGCACATCACACAACTTTCCCCTGCCCTATCTACGTTCACCAATATTCATGACTTAGTAACAAATTCAATCAATTTTCACTGAGTTCATTTGAATATGGTATAACAACTTCACGTTTCACTTAGCAATTGGTAGCACAGAAAGTTACTTCATTTATTGTGGCCCTACTTATTCCACGATCACAATTGAGCAATTACTAAACAGAGGACTAATGAAACTGCCAATATGATTACAGTAAATCATTGTAGGTAAATGAACAGTTGTAACTTTCTCATTCCAGCGATTACATTCCCTTCTCTGCAGACTTGAACACCTTGTGCAAATTCTACGTTCATAGCGAGTTAATGCAACTGTAAGTCCATACTGTTCTGTTAATTTATAAAATACAAGTAGATTTTGCATAATTTAGTTTCAGTATGCTGATGTTTCTGTATTCATTCGGGGCAGGGTGCAAAATGTACTATCTGACCTAGTGGGGGCCGCAGAGGGGCACTGCAGATGGGACTATTTATAAACCCAGCTAAAACGGTCATAGTGCCATTCACTAGACTAAGACTGAGACCAAAAGGAAATATGGTGCCATTTTGAGAATGGGTCGATTCTATGATGGCACAGAGCTGATTACTAATGGTGTGGGTGATGTAAACCACACCTACTAGTGCTATAGACCTTTCTCTTGATATATTTGTAGAGGCAGAGGTTGTGAAGGTGGCGTACAGACTGACTAGATGCTACAGGCGAGTAATGGGCATCTGGCTATACTCAGAACTTTGAACCTTTACAGAGCTCGCCATGATCATCTACACGATACTGCCCAGGAAGGAATTCAGAAGGAAATATGAAGTACAGTCAGTAGGAAGTCTACGGAACGGTGAAAGTAGTCCATGTTGGCCTCCTAATATTATCAACATCTACACACATGGTATCGTAGTTGGGGCCGTCGTAATGCATGGAAAAGGATGTAGCAATAAAACTATCATCATAATGTCTGAGAGTCAAGCGTTTTGCGAGGCACTGAAGAACTACTGCCCAATTTCAAAATTAGTGAGGGAGTGCAGCGTGTGGCTCAACTCATTTACTGGATTTCTGGGCATAGGGAGATAGCTAGGAATGAAAGGGCTGACTGTCTGGCCAGACCAACACATGATATAAGACGTAGCCTTCTGATGATGGAGAGGAACGACATTATGGCAGATAATGGGGATTATCACACGACAAAAATGACAAACACATGTATGTTACAGGAGTAGTTGACACCCCTCGGTGCAAATGGTGTGCTACAGATGAAGAAACTCCTTATGTCCTGGCCCAGCGCTAAAGACTTGAAAGCGAGCGATTTTTGCCCACGATCAAAGGGTGGGCATCAAATAATAATGCGGCAGGAAATACCTGGTATTCCTTAGGAAACTAGCCATGGACCTGTGAGAGATAAGGACTGGCAAAATAGGAAAGAGGCATGACGAAACGTTCCCACTGTGTCAATTTTTCCAACAAACATATCCATTCATAGTTACAACGTTCATAAGTGGCAGATTATTAATTGCGATACTACCACATTGTCCAAAAGAAGTGAATGAAAAATGAAAAGGTGGGATAAGTGATGAGTAAAAATCACGAATTATAAAATTTATATATATAATATGAAACAATGCTAAAAAGTTCTGACATAGTCGTATTATGTAAACAAATGTATTGTGATAAGTGTGTCCTTTAGAACATTTACAGGCATGAAACCGACTAGATTTCAAAACGAATGTACACGCGCTTTCACGATATTGTCACAGGCAGAAATTCAATAATTATTTAACAAATTATTTACAACACGAATTTCCGTCGATCTTTCAGAGCAAAGACGATGCAGTGGTGTGAGGCAGTAGGAGACTTGGTCCAAGCGGAGGATAGTTGTTATTGAGCATTAAGTACGATTGTATAAATGAATATTGTTGTTGTACTGTAGTCCTAAGTACAACAAACTTTTTTTGTTGAAAATATTCTTGGTTTGAAATATAATTTAACCCCAAAACTTGAAATACTCGCAGCAAAGAGGAGAAAGTCCATTTTATAAGAAATAGACATTTTAAAAGGAAGAATGATTTCACAGGGATTTAAAAAAAGTAAGTGAAAAACAAGAACTACTATTTCTTCCGTGGCAAGGAACTGTGAAACAATTCAAAATAGAAGAGGCAACAGTCCTCGCTACTGATGTTGTGCCAGAGTGGTACTCTGACGGCTCTGTGATGAGGGTGCGGGAGGGGGAGGAGGAAGGCTGGTCTGAGCATCGTAGGACTGGCGACCTCAGTCTTGCCAAGCTGCTGAGAAAGTGGAGCACAATATATTAAGCAGAAATTGTAGCCATACACACCTAAGCACAAGATATCCTGGCAAGAGGACTCAAGGGTGAGTGGATATATATATTGTCGAACGAAGGTCATCTCAGCCTAGACCTTCAGATCCAGCCTGAGATGGGAATGTCTTCAAGCACTCAAACGACTCTGTGCCCACAACAGGCTTTCCCTATTCACTACATACTGGCTGACAGAGGCCACAAGGGCAATGGTAAGGTAGACGGCGTTGCAAAAAGGTGCACAGAATCTCCACGCACTGAGCCTGAGCCTCACATAGGAGTGACGAAAAGTCACATAAATCGATGGGACAAAAAACGCTGATTAACACAGCCAGCCACGACTAAGGCGGGCAAAAGGCTCATTGTGTGTTCCTGTTCAAGAGCGAAGGCAATGCTTACACTCCTCAGTAGCTTCCTAACTGGGGGACTGCCTGCTTAGGTACCACCTTAACAAGAAGGGCAAATCAGAGGGCAGATTGTTGTGGGCTGGCATGTATGACGTATTTTATTAGATAGACAGACATTGTCACAATAGGCCCAATGTGTGGACGCACTGACAAAGGAACTTCAATTTGTCATCATCTTATAAAATAGATTTTCACTCCTTTCAAAGGGACTAAATATAATTAAAACACGTAAAATAACAATAAATAAAAATGCTACATAAAAAAAAATGCTTTTCTTAAATCCCTGCACGAAGCCTTTTTTTCTCATCTATATTTTCTTTCATCATTCAGTGCTGTAGTTTTACCAATTTGGGTAGTGGCAGAAGAACAAACCATAGCTGGTGCAGCTATTGCCTTACCTTCACTGCCCTCCTTCACCCTACACTGTTTATAAGGGGATCATTCGAACCCCAAGATGTAATGTAACATCACTCGTGGGCGGTGAAAGTTGGCACTACGTCAAAGTGTTAAAGGAACATTTAAAACCACAAGGTTTCTCAGTGGCTAACATGAAGAGTAGAGGGGCTCTAATGATCAATCAACAACAGGTCTGTTTCCTTATCAAATGACCCTCGAAGAGTAATCATCAACTAACATCAATCAACAACAGTCTAACTCTTTTGAAACGACTTATCGACAATATTTAGTCACAAAACGTAAATATCACAACTTAAAAAATAATGGCGGCCGTCCAAACGACACAATTGAATGCCTCCAGGCGAAGGAATGTTACAAATATTAAATTAACCAACCGCTTCCATGTGTGATACCTTAATTTCGAATTGAAGGTATACATTGCCATACTCGAGGAGGGGCAGCGATGGGTTTGTGGTGGGAGAGATGGAATGCGACTGAGAGCTTTTCAAGAAGGATGTCGAGTTCGACCGGCGCGCGCATCCGTCACGGCTCCCCACAACTCGATGATCATGTCGTCGCTAAAAGAAAACTCGGCCAAGTCGCTTGAGTCGATGGCTTCGGCGAAATCCATCGTGTTCACTTTGTTTTCGGCCGCTTCCCAGATTTGAGTAGCTGAAATGCAACAAATAAATTGCTTAGTGGTGCGAACCAAGTAACCCGTTATACATAGCAACATTACATCAATAAAAACCGTGAAACTTTTGAATTAGCAGCTTCATGTACCGTTTGAATTGTTCTGCTCTACCACTGCCAGCTTGCTCTTATCAGGTGCCAACAGCTAACAGGTCTGTTTCCTTACCAATATGACGGTTCATCAACCTCGGAGAGAGTTATATTAGTCAGGTGCTGCCAACAGGACCATATTTCCTCAAACATGCACTTACAGGTAGCTCTGGATTCTTTCTTTCATCTTATCATCATCTCGCTTGGTTCGTCCAGTGATTACACCTGAATATTTTTATTGTCTCATCATCCCATCACGCATAGAAGGTGAATTCCCCTTTCTTGTAGCTCTATTTTCAATTGCTTTCTCAGGACTTTCGCCCAAACTTGTACCCAGCAGAATCTCCTTGACTACCAATATTGAACATTGGCTCTCCGTCGGGCCTGTACAAGACTTTTGTTGTTGACAGAATTTAATCTCAACACCATTTTTCCTGAACTGTGGTTCCAGGTATGTTGTTTCTGGAACTAGCAGGCAGGTTTAATTGAGGCGCTGAATGCCACTTCGTTGGTTGGTCCTTCCTATTCCATTTTTACCTTTGCTTCTGAGTCAAGTAGAAAATTGGCACTGGGTACGTTTTCACTGCCCTTGGCATTACCTTGTAGTTAGGAAAGGTATGTAGTGGCTGAAGAAAAAAAAGTTGAGTTCTGTTCAGACCTTGACGTTTTAGACCCTTACTGAGTCTGAAAAACGCTATTTGGGAAAGTGGTATGTGTCTGTGTGAGAGTTTGCCTCAACTCCCTTCAGCCAGCACAATAAGGGATTTTTCAGCTTAACCAAAACCACCATGCTCCAACGCCTCAGTGACACCGTGTCTGATAACGTTGAGTGGCCATTGGCAGAAGTTTCCTGTAGTGCCATTTTATTTTGTGGCGGCTTGAGCAGCCTAAGGACCTCAATGGGTGGCAGGCCCCAGTGCTGGAATTACCAAAAGGCGTTTTGCCATCACCTACGCTTCTTCTGGCCCCAGTCCTCCACAAGGGGGAGCTCAACCCATATCCAGGCGTAGAATCCGAACAAATATCACCATACGCTGTACATTCTCACACCACTGAGACTCAGGGACAGAGTACTCGATAATCATACTACCACTCCTGGTTGTTACGCTTAACCAACTAACCTTAACTCATTCACAGGATAAATATGCTCAGCCCTTAAAATAAATTAGCACCAAGTGGTTTAGGGGTGGGCTACTGAATTTTCTCCCACGGGTCTGTGGTTTTTTCCCCACTTTAAGCTTAGGAGGAAATCCCCTTCTTTCTTACCTTCTCCCTTCCTCCACATACCGCCTCATTCTTCCTCAGAACTCAGGCTATCAGGCCTCCCTCTTCCATTTTTGCTCACACGCCTTCTACCAGCTACCAATCCTAACCTCAATAACATCCCTCCCAGGTCCTTCTCCATTATCATCTCCACGTCTGTCTGGTCATGAACCTCCAAACATAAGCTGCTCTCCATTTTTAGACTGTCTTAATTCGCCCATATCCTTCCTAGAGATGTTGAACTCTAGCTTCTCCAACCTCGAGCCAGTCACTTGAGGCTTCCTCTTCATCCATCTGCACCCAACTCCCTATTACATGGCCCCTCTTCGCCAAATTTTCAGCACCTTCTTGTTTTAGTTACCCGTGTCGCCAACTAGGCGAGAAAATAAAAAGGCGCCGCGAGATAATAAAAGAGTTGAGTTTTGAGATCGGAGAAGAAAAGGTGTTCTTTATTTTACGTTTAATTTAAATCACTATTTTGTGAGGAATAGGAGCGACGCTTTTCCCCACAGCCCGATCGCCTCTACCAACTTCTTTATTCCTACAACTTCCTTCCGTACTCATTCCTCCACAGCAATCTTTCACAATCCCCCGCCTCCCCATCTTCTCTTCGATTCCTTCCTCAATTCATTTAGCACTCCCTTCCCAAATCCCACGCCACTCCTACCCATATTTTCTACGCCCCTCTTCATTTCTTCCACTTGTTTGCCTATCTTTTCCATCCCTTCCTCAATTCTCCACTTCACAATTTCCCAAGTCCCTCACTTCCTTAGCCACCCTTCCTTCTATCACTGCAGTCTTCTGCCTCACCCACTCCTCACAAACAGGGTGGCTATTCCTGACTGCCACCGCCATTCCTCGCCCAGACCCAGAACTATGCTTCATAAAACGTTCTTCCTTTCCCACATTCTCCTTGTCTTTTCCCCAATTTCTTCCAATGCTTGTTTCGCCCTACACAATATCGTAGGAGCAACTCAATAAATGTTGAACTCTTAAGTTTCTCCACGAAAACATTATATTGACAGTCTCGTGCATCATCTATAGATTGGCCAGTCAATAAAGGTCGAGGCATAAGTAGAAGTAACTCAATAAATTCAGGAACATTACGTGCTTCCACTTTCTACGTGGAGGTCCCAGCTACGGATCATGTAAAATGAGTGACATATTAGTTAGATTGGTTACTACAGCAATTAGTTGTGCAGAGGTAAGTTCTGTGAGGCGTCGCGCCAGACATCTTTTTCTTTCTTATCAGCACTCAGTTTGGAGAGGCTGGAACATTGACGAAAAGCTTTATAAATAACTTACCCAACTCGTTATCGTTGATGCCCATAAAGTTCTCCAAGAGCCTATTGATGTTTTCAATGCCGAGTTCCATTTCCTTGTCAGGCTGAAAACACGAAGAACAAAACGCGTTTAATTACGATCTTGAAAGTCGACGAGATGTGCAGTTTAGGTAATTATCGGGAGTTTCAATGAACGACCAAATGACAAGCAGTTCCAGTGAGCTTTTCAGCCACTGCCCAGGACATACACTAAATAGACGATGCTTCGGTAAATCTTAATAGGAAACCATAAAACATTGATAAGTATATATAATGTAATCGGCTAGATCAAAATTGATTCCCTTCAGATCTTTTTTCAGGCTTGGGGAACTGGCTTGCGCACCTTTGATAAATCGGCTCAGGCTCAAATTGTATACGTAGCTATGATAACTGCAGTTTCGAAGGGGTGCTGCATGCCTTGTAGTAGGGTTAACGACCTGGGAGGGGTCTCATTGTGCCCGGGCAGTGGTCCAGTTTTCAGTCGTTACAACGGTTTGGAGCGGAGAGCAACGAGGTTTCGTCATTCGCACGTTTTTTGAAAGTGGCCGTTCGTTCATCGCCACCCAGCGGGCCTTCCGACTGCGTTACAACATCCCACGTCGTGATCCCGTCCCTCACCGCAATGTTATCGCACGTTGGGTTCAAGCATTGGATGAAACTGGTTCCACAGTAAGGCGTTGAGGTGCGGGAAGACCAAGAAACGCAAGAATACCTGAAAATTTGGCTCGAGTGAGAGCAGCAGTGGAACAGTCGCCTTGGCGCTCTGCTCGGAGGCACGCAGTAGCACTGAACATCTCTAACACCTCACTAAGGAGGATTTTGCACATGGACTTGTCATTCCATCCGTACAAGGTTATGATTGTTCAGGAATTGTCACCTCCAGACTACCAAAACCGCTTGAATCGATGCCAAGAGATGATAAACCGCATCCCACCAACGTCCATTTTTTTCAGTTCGGACGAAGCCCACTTCCATCTCTCTGGAGCGGTTAATAAACAAAATTTCCGCTATTGGTGTGACCGCAACCCAAGACAAATTCACGAGAGACCTCTCCACTCCCCGAAAGTCACTGTCTGGTGTGCCATTTCAAAATTTGGGGTGATTGGGCCTTATTTTTTCGAGGAGGATGGAAGGACTGTTACCGTCAATGCTCAGCGTTTTCTTTTCATGCTGGAAAGATTTTTTGAACCCGAATTGAACCAGTTAGCTGAAGAAGAGGATCTGGGGGATAATTATTTTCAGCAAGATGGGGCTACGGCCCACACAGCGCAAATCTCAATGGTGAAACTGCGGCAGATGTTCCCCACACGCCTCGTCTCTCTCAGGGGTGACTTGGGGTGGCCGGCAAGATCGCCAGATTTGAGTGCGTGTGATTTTTTCCTGTGGGGCTACTTGAAGGAAAAGGTGTTCAAACATCGACCTCACACTCTGGAAGACCTCAAGATTCGAATCAGGGAAGAAATCGCCGCGATTCCCATCGAAATGTGCCAGAGGGCGGCTGAAAATTTCAGGAATCGCCTACATCAGTGCGTCGCTGCTGAGGGCGCCCACCTTCCTGATGTAATTTTCAGGACTTAATCTACCGAAATGGGGTGATGTATGGCGTTCAATAAAACAAACCGTAATCTTCTAAGTTGCACCGTTTTTTAAATCGCCCTTTGAAACTGCACCATTTGTTATGGCTCACCCTGTATAATAATCAAAACACCAAATATTTTTTGTCTTTAACCGGCTCTAAAGACTATGACTTCATTTGTTGTATGGACGAATAAAATTCTCATTCATGGAAAAGTGACGACAGCAGCACAGTAAATTGTAAAAACGTCATAATATATATATAACTCTGACTGTCTCTTATTCAGGATGAGCACTGCATCCTAAAGCCCGATTGTGCTAGTCCTAATGTCTCACAGGTCCTAAGGAATGCCAGGTATTTCCTGCATGAGTCTTTTTTGATGTTTGCCCTCGGGAAGTTGCACGAAAAACGAAAAATCGCCCCCTTACAAGCCTCTGGCAATGGCCACGACATGATAAGGAGTTTCCTCATCTGCACCACACCTCCTGCACCGAGGGGTGTCGACTACTCCTGTAACATACATGCGTTTGTTCATTTGGTTCGTGTGATAATTCCTGTTATCTGCCATAAGTCCTCCATCTCCATCATCAGAAGGCCAAGTCTCATCTCGTGGGTTGAGCCTCACTCCCGCAGTGTTCCAGACAGTCTGATGCATTCTCCTGGCATATTCTGTCACAGTCCTCTTGACTAGCGACAGGGGTGACCCACAGTGGGGATGTGGCTGTATAAGTACAGTAGATGAACCAAGTCTGGCGAGATGGTCTGCCATCTCAATACTAGGGATCCCGTTATGCTTAGGAATCCAACAAATTTTAACTCTATTAGAGTTGAGCAGCATCCTGCACTACCTCGACAGTTTTGACATTGAGCACTAGTTCTTCAGCGTCTTGCTAAACCATCGACCATCAGTCATTATGTTGATAGCTTGCTATACCCTTTATCATACCCCATAAATCTTACTAATATGTAACTAGCATGCTCAGAAAAACCTTGTTGACAGTCTCTTCAATGATTGTGAATGCACTAATTACTCAATAATGGCCCCGGTATAAGAAGCATGAATAAACTCTGGAACATAATGGGCCACCAGACCATAATGGGCCATTCAAGACGTTACCAAATTAATATAAACTGAAAGAATTAGTAGCTACAGTGATAACAATCGTTAAGTGTACGGGGGCTGAGGAAAGTTGTGTGGTGCGTCGCACAATATATTTTCTTCTCCTTCCCCTTCCGTTCCTTTTTGCGTAGAAGCAAGATTAATTGTCTCATTCCGCCTTATGTATATATTATAACCATATTAAAAACCTCAAAACCAAAAAACTCTTTGAAAGAACGTAAACCAACAGGATATTCGTCAGATCAATCAGAGCATATTCGAACTACGGAACAACCAAAAGAACAGGCAACTAAAGATCTTGCCCAAGCCAACCACCCCTCGGTTTGACATAGAGAAAACACAAGACTAATACGTTCACTCCCGATTGTGCAATTCAGCGCATTCAACGACAAGTTTGCATGCACAAACTGGAACTACCAACTTCTTTAATTTCTTTTGATCAATGATGAATAAAAAGAAACAAAAAAAAACACACGGTCCGCGGGACACATCTATTTCTCTCATTCGACACCGAAACTTGACCTCCATCCTGCTGTTTATCTCAGACTGAAACTGAACTACTACTTCTGCTGCCTGAGCTAATGACTTTTGTTTCCATTTCCTATGACTACCATTCCTCAATCGTTCCATGTCATGTAACCAGCTCACTCGTCCACGTTCTACAAAGGGACATTGCATTGCATTCTGTGAAGATGCACAGCCTTCCCGAAGCGTCGTGATCATGCGGACATTATTTTTCTACAAGGGAGAGTGATATTCAGGCATAATAGGAACGTACAATGACAAAGGAATGGACGAGATCTAACTCACCAGAACGTCTATCGGAACTATCCCTAAAATGTTCAAGACAAAAGATGAAGTAGAAGACCCAGGAACCATTCCATTACACATCTTTGAGGATTAGATGCATGTAAAAAATAATGGTGCCGTGATTAAACAATTAGAAAGAATTGATTCAAGAAGAAGAAAAATCTGACTCTGCATTGACAACTAAAATAATAAAATATGGAGATATAACATGGGATCCAGATGAATAACAAAAATTAGTTTGGAAATCTAAGTAGGAAATGGTAGCCACACATCCATTAAATCCTTAAGGAAAGAAAGTACAGTTTTATATAGTTAGTAAAGTATAGCTTATTTGAAATATAGTTTAGTCAGCTCTACAACGCAGCGTTATACGTCAAATATACTATATTACCTCTTCGATAATTTGCGCTTGTCCGTTGGCCTTGAATCGCAGAGTTTCCTTGCCACTTCCGTAACCTTTCTTCCTCGCTTTTTGACTCCCTCTGGCTTCGATGTTCCCTGTCAATGAGCAATTTGTCAGTGAGCTGATTACAAGAACGAAGTACATTTCAATAAATTACCTAAGTGTTACATTAATTAGGCAACATGGTCTGAAGGCAACTTGATGTTCACCGATCTTGTAGTCATTTGGAGGAATTTCTTGTTGAGATGTAGGAGGCAGGGTTTGCTACTAGTGGCACCATGAATTTACTTCTGCGCGTTGGGAATCAACCCTGAACTGTTTAGCACCTCCCAGCTCTTCTTCCTTGTCCTCTCATACTGCCCAGCAGGTTCAGAAGAGGTCTGACTTGCCAATCTTGGCCAGGTGGTACCTTAGTGGACAGTGACCTGTATACAAGCCGCATACCATCCGTATACTGTCTCTCTCCAGGCTGGGGATCTCTCTCGTTCGCTGCCTGGATAGTTTGACAAACAACCTTGACTGCCTTTGGCCAGGTACATCCCGCCAATAGGCAGCCCAGCACTTCTCCTCTCACTTCTATTCCTGCATGGCCTGGCACCCAACACAGTGTTCATGTGTTTTCCTTTGCATTATTACAATTATTCACAATAATAGAAGAGAATGCTCAAAGGAGCACGTTAATGGCGGACAAACTCAGGATATGATAAAGAAAGATAAGAGCTAACGAGACAATTTGGGGTTAACGTTTGATCAGCTAGAGTTTAACCCGGTGGGAGGCAGTTACTGTTAATCGAGTCTTAACGAGACAAAGCAGTTGGTGACAACAACCCTCACTCTCTCATTTTCAGAGTGTCCTTTGTGTCCAGGTATCCACCGTAATGTGATGGAATTACCTCTTTGACAAGTCTCCTAGCGTTATACTTAGTTTCGACAATAAAAGGATTTTACTACCATATTCACTGAAGCTTTTACGACCTATTGGATCACTGCCTAAGAAGTCGATTAGTTCCTTGTTTGGTCATAACTTGAAACCATTCCGTTTCAGGTAATGTCGCCACGACTCACCAAAACCTCACCTTTTCAAATCGTTGTGGGGTTTTATTATTTCCTTATGAGCTGTGCAACGTTAAAGCCTGAAACAAAAGAGTTTCCACTACGTACGTTCATTTCAATATTACCCACAAAGCATTTTTCCGAGGGAGTTGCAGCACCAAGGCTTTCCAATTCTGCCACCTGCTATGAGGCGATGAGTCAACAGGATCATGTGTTGTAGTGAAAGTACCGACGAAGAAGCTACTGAAGGTAGTGTTTGTTAGAACTGTTCGGTTCAACCCAACTACCTCAGTCCACAGTTTCAATTAAATGCCCCCACCCATCGAAACGCGTCCAACTCACCAAATCCAGCCCGTATGGGCTCGACGAGCCTCAGAGTAAACGTCGCTCCAAGCGGGATCTCCTTCAAGAGTTTGGCCACTTCGAAGTGCCTTCGCCCGACCACGCTGTCGTTGTCAATTTTCTCTAAGTGGTCTCCAACCTGTCAAAAGGAACAAATTGCAATTAACTTTTTATCGCCCTTAGCTGAACAAAGTAGAAAGACAATTTATGTAGTTTTTATCGCACTAGCATGTAAACTGTTTTGCACTGTTAATAAGAACCTGGTAGAACTCGAACTCGACGTTCTAAAAAGAGAAACTGGTAGCTCTGAACGTTCCAGAATTTATTACTTTGCTCCTACTTATGTCAGGACCTTTATTGACCGTCGACATTTATTTTCAGGGACGGTTCGTGATTATTGTCCTGGAATTATAGGGAAAACATTGCGAAAAAAAGTTCAGGTTCCCCTGCTCGACACGTTACTTGCGGCACCTTGCGTAAAATGACTGTCACCTTGACTAGGAGTTGTGAAGTTACGATTATTTTGAACGTCGATCACTATGATAAATTCTTACAGGATTTTGCTCGAAATGTCTGTGCTACATCAGATTTCTGACGATTTGATGGAGCGGATTGAACGATAACTGAGATCTTGAATATTGATCACTATGAACAATTACTATCAGTATTTGAAGTATTTTGTTCAAAACAGTAGCTTGGTGTGGTAAGCTTGAAGCTTGAATAGCTTCCTCAACCACTCAAACAATGAATATTTGAAATATCGTTCACTATAACAACTATTTTCAAATTTTGGAGGATTTTTTTCTTCAAAACGTTAGTACGGTAGCTTATGACGAGATTAAAAACACAATTAATATTTTGAAATTTGGTCACTATGGCCAGTGTGATCAATTTTTAGTGCGTTTTGCTGAAAACGGTATCGTCGCTTTTTACACGAATTGAAAGCTAGAGTATACAACTTAAGCCAACTTAGCTCATCCGCTGCAGAATCAATATTTTAAATACTGATCGCCACAACAACAACAATTTTAGAGGCACTTCGTCCTAACGTAGCGGTGATCAACAAGGTTTGATCTCTTTTCAGCTGATTTTGTACTTTGAGGGGTAATTACTAATTAATATATTGATCACTGAGACAACTATGATCAATTTTTTATGCATCCTGCTGAAAACGTTATTACAACGACAACAAAGAGGTTGAACACGAGAGTTGAGTGATTTGGTGCAACCTTCGGCGAATTATTGTTATAATTGGATAGTTGGATCGCTATGACAACTATGGTCGATTTTTGACACATTTAGCAATAAACGGTAGTATAGGTTTTTATTCGAAGAAGATGCTCGAATATAAAATTCAAGCTAATTTCGCTGATCAACTCACAAAATAACACGTACTTTGAACATTGATCACTATGACAACTACTATCAAGTTTAGAGGCTGTTCGCTCGAAACATTACAGTGCTCTTGTACAGTGTTAACCAGCTTTCATCTCCCATTTCAGTAGGTTGCGTCGAACAATTTGAAGGATAACAAATATTTTATGTACTGATCATTATGACAACTGTGGTAAATCATTAGAGGATTTTGTTCACAGCATTGTGACGTTTCAGACTGACCAAGGGTTAACATACTACAGTTGAAGCTATTTGGTCAGTTGCCCATCAAAATACTTAATACTTTGAAGTTTGATTACTATGATCAAACTACTGTCAATTTTTGATATATTTAGCACGAAACGTTGATGTTAGTACGGATTTAAAGAAGCTTGAATATGAAATTTAAGCCATTTGTCTCTTCCACTTGGCAAATAACAGATATTTTGAATATTGATCACTGTAGCAAATTTTTGAGGCCAGTTCTCTCTAAGCGTGGCCTCCAACCCTGACAATGAGCTTTTATCTCCCAGGTAAGTCGATTGCAGGACCCATCCCCAATCCCATTGGTTGTCGTGCAGTTTGAAGGTTATGAAAGGTTTTATGAACTGATCACTATGACAACTATGATCGATTTTAATAAATTCAGCTTCGAACGTTAGTGTTAGTACCTACTCGATGAAGATGCTAGAATATAAACGTTGGGCCACTTTAGATCATTGTCTTGCACAATAAGTCATATTTTGAACACCAGAACAACTTGATCAATTTTTGAGATATTTCTCTCTAAGCGTTAGTGTGGTCTCTAACGGTGATTAAAAGCTAGAATATCAAGTTACAGTCGATTTCAAAGTGCGGCTTGAAGGATATCATACGTTTTAAAAATTGATCACTGTGACCACTATGATCAATTTTTTAACAAATGGGCCCAAAATGAATGTGTGGCGTCTTTTACTGACGAAGAGTTTGAATACTAGATTACAGACTATTTGGTGCATTTTTCAAGAAAAATAATTAGTATTTCGAAGTTTGATCGCTATGACAACTATTACGAATTTTGATCATAACCTGAATTCAGTTCAACACACAAGAAAGGCGGATATGTATTTTGCCGTGGATTCGGTTCCCTCCAGGCTTTCGATGCCCGAAGCACCATCACCCAGCGGTTGATAATGCTCGACAGTCAAAGTAAATCGAATTAACGAGTCATTGACACTTGATTTAACTGCACCTGAATATAATCGATCTTGTCGATAATGCTGCCTTCTTTGATTCTCTTGATGAAAGCGTAGCCCGCTCCGTTGTCAGTTATCGTGAGACCAAGGGAGTCTTCAGTTTTGGTTATTTCAATTTCTTTCGGTCGTCCTGAAATCGAGAAAGTGTTGATTAATACGCGAAGGGTTTGACAAATAAGGCTTGCAAGCGTAAAATTACTCCTCATACCACACAATGGCACAAATTATTCAACCAACGTTCCCAACTTAGGGTTAGGAGGTTTTCCTGTTCTCCGCGTAACTCAACTTACTAGAACATACTGTACACCAGGGCAACTGTTTTGGCCATGTTCTTTTTTCAAATTCTTTTCTTAGCAACAATAAACGAAAAAAATTAGTTTGAGGAATCTCAACTTGGGATTTTCTTTTCTCTTTACAGCAAATTATTCAAACCTTGTTTTGAAATAGATTAACTGAGAAATGTGGACCACATAGTTAGACAGTACACAGGATAGATGGACCACGGCTTTACACGAGTATAAGTAAATTAAAGATAAAATGTTATATTCAAGGAATGATGACATTACATATAGTTAACTGTTGTCGGAAGCCCTGATGCAAGAGTAAGCTGTTCCTTTTTTTTTTCTTTTTTTCTTTGTCTCTACGAATTATATCCCTCGACACCATTTCAATCAATGGCAGCTTTCCCCATTGCCTTCATAAAGAACAGTTGGTGACAAGTAAAAGGGCTTTGTAAGTAATATGTGTGCACTAACGATTTTCCTGCTTCCAATAAATTTCATCAAGTTCAACCTATGTACATAGTTATCAAAAAAAGAAGCAGCTGCCCGGGCGTTTTGTCTACTGAGAGGGGCCGATGTTGAGTGTGTGGCATGCAGTCGTGAAGTGTGAACCTACCTTCATTATAACCCACCCAAAGCGAAAGTGCTCCAATGGGACGAGCCAAATGCTTATTGGGATAGTGTGCACATTGGCTTTTCTGGTCCCATCGTCGGTTTTAATGTATTAATTCCAAGTGGCCAGAAATTCCGAAGCTCAGGGACGCATCACAATGCAACTCCCGGGAGGAAATATTTTATTTTCACGGGCACCCAAGATTTATTGATTCGGACACAGCCTCCATGCCTACCAACAGTGCATTTCGAGAGTACTGCATAGCAGGGGGAATCACAATCCGTTTTATAGCTCCTGGACATCCTGCCAGACGTTCAAAATGGCTTGAACGGCTGATAACTTCTTGGGACGTGGAGGTTTAATGGAAAACCAGATATGTTCACTGGCTACGCTCTACTGGATTAATACGTACAGAGCACTATTTTTCCACCCAACGGGATTGCTGAGCCCCTGGCTCGTCCATCGAAGGAAAGTGAGCGCAAATTGACGATTGGTTGTTAACATTTCACTTTAAGAGGATGAGCTGGGATGTGCTCACGCCATTGGGTAAGGATTCAGAACATTTGATGGGGCTTCTGCCGCAATTTGGTGGATCAGCACCGTCAGGTTGTCCACATAGGTCGTATGGCTCGCAATCAGTCCTGAGCCTACTGAGAAGAAGGCGTTCGAGAGTCCTTGTGCAAAGATCAAGCCTTCTCTATTATTCTCTGGACTGAGACATGTCTGCATTCGACCGTAACAGTTCTATTTGTTCCACAAAGAGTCGCATGGCTGTGATCCACTTCTTACAAGGCTCCACACGCTTTCTAGTCAATGAGGTTTCACATTTGAGCCAAGAAGCACTTAGGGATGTTACTAGCCTCTTTCCATGTCCACCTTCAAGAAATAATTAATTTAACTTTCTTCCAAACTGATCTTTATATAATTCTGTTACGCCGCAAGGTGAGTCTAGCCTGATGGAAGCATCTTATATTTACTTCAACAATTAATATGAATTTTTAAAAACAAAACAAATCGAAGTTAAATTCGTCAAACTTATGTGCTTTGGCACATAATAATCGGCACATCGAGTTACTTCCACTAAGGCCAGTTTTAGAACCATTCCAATTTTCACGCAGATTTCACGCAAGAACACGTAAATTAACTGGCACATTCGAAATGTGACTTGGTTGAAAGGATTCGAAACAGTTTACAGATTGATAAGCTCCAGAACAGAGTTACCTTTCCTGTGAGCGAATATGAAGTCTTCCAGGCCGATTTGACCTCCCAAGAGTCGAGTCATGTCCACCTTGTGGGTGTTGAGGGTGCAAAACAAAATCTGAAAAGAAAAATCGAAAGGTGATCAAAGTCTACACAAATTATGCTCCTCAATGCGAGCAAAGGGACGTTGGGGAGTATTTCGCATTTAGGTCGCGTTATTTGGACCACGCACAAAACGTACCTGATCAAATTGGTGCGACGCGTCACCAAACTTTCCACAGCCCGACGTGCATTCTTCTTTGGCTACCAATACTATCTGCTTTCCGCTCAGTTCTTTTGAACATGGTAAAACGCGTTTACGTAAAACGTGTTTACGTGGAATCTGGCGGAGCTTACAGTTCCAGAATTCATCGAGTTGCACTTAATCACGCCACGACCTTTATTGAGCAATCGCGTGATTCAAGAAACTGTCAACGCGGTTTATTGAGAAGGATCGTGTTTTCTGTTCTAGAATTATCGAAAACATAAGAGACACGGCTGTGATTGGAAGTTCTGGGGTTGCTCCTAATTATCTTATGAACGTCATTAAACTCCCATCGTGCAGGCAGTTAAACTGGAAATAATACCCAGATTTTTTAAAGAATGCTAGAACCATTTTAGCGCGATTTATTAGGATAAAATTGCCCCTTTCTTTAATTTGACATTTTTGATCATTTATTGTGGCGCTTTCTTCATTTTCTAACGAATGGGAATTGTATAGCGGTGTCGCCTTGTTTGGAGCTGTCTGTACAAGAAATTTAATAAAAATCGTTATAGCAATTTTTAAGAAAAAAAAGTTTGCGTTATGATCATTGTTGGGTGCACAAATGGGGGAACTTGAAACTGAGCAATAAATTAACGTGATGAGCGTTAGTGAGGACTGTGTTACACTTGACAGAATAAGGACATCAGTTTGAGTCTGAGTATTTAAACACAAACAAAGGGACTCTAAATACACATGAACTATTTGTGTGGGAAAAGTAAGTGGCGAGGGAAAATTGAGTTGTGAGTAGCCCAAGAGCTGAGAGACGAGTGAGTTGGGAGGAACTGTCTGTTGTGGAGAGGAAGGTAGGAAAAGGATAGTGGGAAGTCCAGAAAAGGGGGTAATCGGTTGTCAATTGAAAATAACCAAAGAGGTGGGCTTTCCATAGGTAAGCAAAAGGGGCTTGAGGACAAATACCCAGTTAATTCGGCCTACCGAACAATCATTATAATTATAGGTAGTTTCGGACTGATTTTCGTAATATCAAGTAAAAAAATATGAGCCGATTCGGTTCCGCCATTTTCTCTCAATCGCGTTTACACACAGACCATTTACCTAAATGATATTTTTCGAGCTCAGTAGGCCTAAGAAAATGATTACAACAGTTTATTAGCCTCTTAGGCAGCTTGACGCAGTCTCACGCCTTTGAGGCCCATCCCATTCGTTGCAGCGTCGAAAAATAACAGTAAACTATACGGAACAAGGAGAATTGACATTGTCTTGGCAACGCTAGACAACTGGTGGTGGACAGACTGGGGAACGTGCAGGCATGGAAGGACAGATAACTTTTGCTTTATTGCCCCACAAGTAATAATATACAAACCATGGGTTTCATCTGATTGGATTTCTTAAATAGTCGTTGATCCTCGGAGGAACTATTCGAGGGGCTTCAGGTATTACCGCTGCAAGACATTGAAAAAAACCACTACATCTCTTTATTTATGAATATTACAGATCCGGGTCTATCACACACACAACTAGGTCCGCTTCTGCTGATGTACAGAGGCACCGTGTTATTTAATAATCATCCCACTGAACTCACGTGCTGTCGCTTCTTGTCTGTCTTTAAACGTAGGCTGAATTCCCACTACCTGAGGTTTAAGTTATTTATTATTATTAAGCGACTTTAATATTTTGTTTATCGCCCTCTTCACACGGTTTAATATGAGTTAATTTTAATTTGTAAATAAAACACTCTTTGGCAGTTATTCAATTCAAAAGGGAGAGTTCGCAATTTTTCCTTTTACAGGTAATACATAATTTACAAGGATACTTCCATGTTTTTCGTTGTTTTATCTTGAGCTTAGCGATAACCACATTTAGAGGCACTAAATACGGTCTAAAGCGAAATAAACCAAACAAAAAATCTGGATCATTGAGCTCAAAATAATTACCTTCTTTTGTAACTTGGATTTGATTTTTAACAACCATACTATTATACGAGTATACGATTAGTTTGGCGAAGGCCGAATTAGCTGGGTTTTTTGATCCCTGAACGTCCGCACTTAACAGCACTCAGCGGCCCTACGGAAAGTCACTGTTTCCCCAAACACCTTTCTGATCTCAACCCTTTTGTTTGTACCTGTGGGAAGCCCAGTTCTTCAGTTATCGACAATGGATTTCTCCTTTTTCTAGACTTTCCAAAATATTCTTTTCCTTCCCCTCAATTTTACAATCCTCTCTGCAACACGCAGCTCTTTCCAACAGTCAGCTCTCGCGAGTGCGACAGTCATTTCCCAGTTCTCCCAACTCACTCGTCTCTCCACTTAGTTTCCCACACAAACAGTTCATGTGTATTAAGAGTCCCCTTGTTTGTGCTTAGATATTCACACTCAAACCGATGTCCTTATTCTGTCAAGTGTAATACAGTCCTCACTCACGCTCATCACTTCCATTTATTTCTCAACTCAAGCTTCCCCCATTCGTGCACCCAACGCAATTGAACAAATAAAATGTTATAATAATTCAGTACATTTTTACTAACCGCGACCCAAAGGGTGAGTAAAATATAGTGATCGTGTCAAAAAAATTTGGGTTTTCCTCAAATCTTTACGTTTTGAGGCCACTGGGTCTACAAAGCCTAATTTCGGGGCTAGGTCCGTGTGTGTGTCTGTACATACAGAACGTCTGATCCGATTGAGCTGGTTCTTTCTTTGTTTTGTTCGTTATTTTTTGTAGACGCCAAAATAAGGTTACGGGCGATTTCAGCCAATGGTATGGGAGGGGGGACGAAAATGTACCAAAAACTAGGGATTTTCGCATTTTTCTCACAAACGGCTCTAACGATTTTGATTAAACTTTCAAATTATTCTCTACTAGTCAATATCTAATTTTTTCTTTTCTATACGTATCTCCATGAAAATGCGTTGAACGGAGATATAGGCCTATGAGGCAAAAATACATTACGCTTTTTGGCAAAACGGCTTCAGCGATTTTCACCCAACTCTCAGGATGTTTTCGAATAGTAAATACCTACATATTGTTCTCAATAAATGTTCCTCTGACCGTCCATTGAACAGATAAAAATCAAAGTGTGTCGAAAATAACGTTTTTTCGAACATTTCCGTAAATTCCACGGTAACTCCTTCACTAGATGTGATTAATCTTATGGAGTGTCTTTTAGCCACCCATACCCACATTTCTTTCTCTGTAAGTATTTCTGTATATATCTGTTGAACGGAGATATAAGCCAAGTTAACTCACAAAAAGGAGATTTGTTGAATATTAATTCATCGGTATTCCTATTTCCTCAAAAACGGCTCTAACGATTAGGATCAAAACTTACAGCTCTCAACTAACTAGTAACTACATTTTGTACTCAATAAATGTTTTTAGACATGCGTTGAACGAAGATACAGCGCCTGTATATTCAACAGATCGTTGCAGGGGGTTGAGGGAAGCTGTGTGTTGCTATGCACTGGATATTTTCATTTGAATTCGGCGCGCCTAATCATTCTAAATACCTGTATTGAATAATAAACTTCTCTCTCTCTCTCCCTTGCCCTCGCATAGTTAGAACCATGGAAATATCTGAGGAAAGTTGTGCGATGTGTCTCACCAGATAAGTTAAAAACTCAAATGGAATGGGTTTGAGGTAAGTATTAACGAGACGTTTTCACATTTAGAAGGATTTTTTTGAACGATGAATTACATAGTTTTGCTACGCGCAACAAGACGCTGTTACGATTACAACAAATTCATGGGGCGTTGAGGTGGGGAAGGGGGAGGGGGATGTTCGAAAGGAGGAGGAAGGGTGGGGGGAGGTCGCACGACTCAACTAAAACACACATTTGCAAAGTTTGTCAAGTTTCAGTAGTGAACAAAGTCTTTGAGAAGAGTCGTTCGTCGTTTTTCCGCGATGTCGATTTGATTTTCCAAATCCCCGCGATCTGTCGTCTCCGCCCTTTCGATTTTCCACGACAAATTCTCTATTTCCGCCTCGAGTTGAGCCTGTTGATACTCGAACAGCTCCTTCCTGGGGCCGGCCTCGAGATAATAGGCGTAAGGGTAAGTGTACTGGAGTGTGTAGCGGCACTTTGCAAGAAGAGCCGCAGCGTCGACGAGGTACTGCCAGTCGATCCACGTTCCCGACGAGTTCATCACTTTAGCGTTGATCCGACTCTTGATCTTTTCCAAAGTCTCCGCTTCCAATTTGAGACTTTTCGAATGATTTTCCCACCGCTCGTAGTAATGAAGGTATTTTTTGAGAGCTTCCCGGGCCTGAGCGTGGACAGACTCGTTGACTATGTTGGGGTTTTCTTTGTAGCGAGAGCACTCGTAGTATTCAGACCCGTGGGTTTTCCAGTCGCCGAGGCACATCCAACAGAAGTCGTGTTTGCAATTGTAACACTGCATGTGGTTGCACCCGCCGTTTTTCTCGATGCAAATGTGACATCTCGGGCAGTCTTTGGTGTGAGCCGAGATGTAATTCGCCGTCTCTGAATCGTCGGCGCATTTCGTCAACCACTTTTTTATAGTCGGGCAGTCCGTCGGAGCGTGATATTCCGTTCCGCATTTGAAACAAAACGTCGTTTTGCACATTTCGCAAATGGTCCTTTTGGCTTTGGGCTCTTTGGACCTAAAAACGAGCTTGCAATTGGGGCCAGGGCAAAACCTCAGTTCAGGATGAGACTTGACGTAGTCGCGAAAAGCGAACTCTTGATATTTTTCTCTCAACGGAACTTTAGTCAGAAGCGACAAAACGAAATCTTCGGGAGCGAGAAGACCGCACTCTTGGGCCATACAAGAAATCCCCGTAGACACCCCCTGAGTGATTTGAACCTCGAAATGGGTCGCCCAACACTCGTTACAAAACAAATGGGAGCAGGCCAAAGAGGAAAAACGTTCGGGCATCGCGGGGCAAAAACAAACGGGGCACCGCAATTTGGCTCCGATCGGCTCCAATTTGACTGTTTTACCGGGGTTTAACAAATTTTGAATCCAATCGTTGTTTTTATAGGCGACGGCCGACGGTAAAACTCGCCATTCGTGAGTGTGGAGGACGACTTTGGCGAGCGACGGGGTGATGCAGAGTTTGTCGCTGAGGGCTTCGACGGACTCGTTCAGAAGCCGTTCGACCTCTTCCACTCTGAGCGTGTCGTAACTGAAATGCTCCGGGTCGTCTTTGACGTCGTCGTCGACGTCGCAGTCGTCCATGTTGTAGTAGGCGTCGTAGCTGTCGTCGTCCGAATAGTACATTCCCGAATCCTCTTCCCCCGACATTTTAACCCTTCGTCCCGCCCCGGCGGCTATAAACAGACGGCGATCGCGACTAATTCGGGCTGTCGACGACAAAACTCGACCATTTTCCTTCGACAATCCGTAACGTCCTTATTATCGGGTTCTTGTAAGGGAAATAACAATAACATTAAAACCTGAATAACCTCGTCGGACGACTGGAAGACAACTGAGGGCTCTGCGGTGAGCAGCCCCGGCGGCTAACGAAAAACCCCCCTCACGGCCCGGCCACCACCGACTTTTACCGAACTTTCACGAACGATGCTAACGTCCTCCGGAACCGAAGCGTTCACCGTTCCTGCTCCCAACTCCTCGCGCGTCACCCATTCGTAATCTGCAGTTACTAGCTTTCTTCGAGTCTTTCTCTCTTGCCATTTTTACTTTCCTTGGCTCTACAAAGTCGGAAGGAAAGTTATGCAATCGGCTGAAAAAAAATTTTTAGTTCTCTTGAAATCTTTACGTTTCAGACCCTACTGAGTCCGAAAAACACTATTCAGGCACATGGTCTGTGTGTGTGTGTGTGTGTCTGTGAACGATTATTAGAGGAAACGACCATACCAAATCAGCTCAAAATGGATATCTAGCCGGCAGGTTACCATGGGACGCCAAAATAAGGGTATGAACAAAATCCACCGAACGTTAACTATAGTTATCATAGTGATCAAACACCAAATATTTTCTCAAAAACGGCTCAAACGATTTTGATTAAATTTTTTATATTGATAGGCGTCAATAAGGCAACTATACCATAAAACTCTCATTTATGGTGAAACTACCAAAGCAGCACAATAAATTACCAAAAGTTTCGACCAAAATCGATTTCAGCGCTGTTTTATCCTCATAAACTCCGCTGAAATGTTACTACAATTATCAAAAAAATTGATGTAGTAGTCAAATTCAATACCTATAGGGTGAGCGTTTAAAAACGCTCATAAGATATATGGGGGCCCTCCAGAAATTCCGGAATTCCAACTACCGCCGTTTCGCTTACTATCCTCTTAAAAAAAAATCGTGTTTACAGCCTCATTAATTCTCTGTGTGCCAATTGCTCAATAATGCCCCGGGAATGAGTAAGAGAAGCACAATAAATGAATTGAGTAAGTGGAAAAAGCCATGTACACAAGTGAATTGACGTAGAGCTAGGGAAAGTTGTGTGTTGCAACCCACCAGATATTTGTTATTCATATTGCACATCTTCGCACTATACTCCCACCTGACACCGAATGTACGCTGACGACTTGAAAATCTACCGCAACTGCACCCGATTCATGAGAATATTATGGTACTGTCGTGTTATTTGCAACTGCCAACATACACAATTTAATCAAAATCGTTGGAGCCGATTTTGAGAAAAACCGTGTCCGTCTGCTCAAATAGCCCTTGCAGATTGCTGGCACCATCTAGCGGAAAACGTTCCAACTACGGAAAATGATAGTTTGTCTCATTTCATCAAAAAAGGCTGTAACGATTTTAATCAAACTTGTCACTGCAGCATAAAGTCCTGTGTCCAGTCCTAATGCCTAGCTTCCTAAGGAATGTCAGGTATTTCCTGCAAGAATTTTCAAGACGCTAGGCGAAGCAGTACCACCAGAGCCAAGTCACTTATCCATACCC
The DNA here is from genome assembly GCA_020466155.1 of Pachypeltis micranthus. Taxonomy (NCBI): domain Eukaryota; kingdom Metazoa; phylum Arthropoda; class Insecta; order Hemiptera; family Miridae; genus Pachypeltis; species Pachypeltis micranthus. The sequence continues at coordinate 46,334,391 of CM035770.1, read as the reverse complement.
TCCACGGTGTTAGATCCATCTGTGTAGATGTTAATATCATTATTATGCCGGAATCAACGACCCGCTGTTCTATAATCTTCATTTTGGTTCTACTTTGTATTTCCTATCGAATTCGAACCTGGGTACAATCATGTCAGTGATAGTACCAAGCTCTGAAAAGGTTTCTAAGTTCCTGAATATAGCTTAGGTGTCCATTAGTAGCCTGCGGCACCTTAGATATTCCAACCTTAGTCAGTCTATAAGTCACCTTCATAGCCTTTGCCTTGACAAATATATCAAAAGGAAGAAGGTAAAACATGTTTTCTATAGTACTGTGTGGTTTTCATCACCCCCACTATTAGCAAGCACCCCAGCCTTTGTACTTTGGATAGGCTGCTATAGTTCTCTCTGATGGCTACTCTGTGCAACCATATTCGAGCCATATGAGATGATTGATCTCACAATGGCCCTTAAAACCAGCAGGCCTTTTTGGGCTCAAGCCCCATGTTCTCTAGCACATTCTTTGACACGTCCAGAGGCCCCTTGTCGCCTTCTCTCTTTATTGCGGCCTTTCCAGGTTAATTTAAGACCCACGATCACACCCAGATACATGACCTGGTCCTAGAGCTAAACTATTGCTCCCGTTACTTCTTGTGGTCTCTGTCCAGAAGGTTGTCTTTGTAGCTGAACTCATCGACATCTCATTGTCCCCATCAACCTAACCTTCTCGCAACCTTCCAACTTCTTCCTTATCGTTGACAGCCTTTCATACTTTTCAATCACCGTTAGTGGCAAGTATTACTGCTTCCTAGCACACACCGTCATTCCTGACACGACACCAGAACGAGGTGATGACTCTGAAACCAGAGCTCAGAACAGTACTTCCATTCACCTCAGTCTACCTGACTTCTGTTATGGTCACTGTGGTTCAGAGCCAGATGCGATTGTTTGAAAGGTTTGAAATACGGCGTCAAGTGCAGAATAAGTTACCAACATTGTGGACTGAAGCATGATGTACTTTCTGTATGTCTACCAACAGTAAAGATATTGAAATATTGTGCCAAGTTGTGTGATACTGCGCATCAAATATTTTTTCAGATTACACAACGTTCCTTCCAACTTTGAAGGAGTATAAACACCAAAAATGAACAACTTTTGTCAAAAGTGAGGAACATTCAAGTTGAATTGAATTGAGCGATTACGTTCTAAATGTTATCTGGGTGATGCACACCTTCGAAAGCACTAAATATATAATATTTGTTTAGATTTGGTGATGTCACTCACTTGATACCGATTATTTTGGGTTGTCGTCACCGCCACAACTGCGGCTCATTTCCAATAAATGTTTCTCTTAATTTGAAGTTGAGTTGCTAAAGTTAACGTACGTGTTTGGTTAGTAAGTCTTCTCCGGCTGGTGAGATACTGTGGGCACTGTGAGATACTACGCTAGATATGTAGATGCCATATTAAGCCGTGATAACACTAACGAAATATTAAAGGACTTGAACAATATCCACCACAACATCCGATACAACATGGACAAAGAACAGAATACAACTCTTAACTACTTAGACCTACAAATCACACGGGTTGACAACGATTTACAGCACGATGTAATTTAGTTATCTGTAGATCCTTAAGGTTTTGAAGCCAACGGTTTGTGTGTGCGAGTCTGGGCGATATTACATGGTGTGCACGAAAGATCATCAGTGATAGAACATTATTCATCGCTATCATGAATACTGCTCAACTTTCTTCCCGTATTTGGCAAAACGTAAAGGATGTTGATGTTGCAGTCCCTCGAAGGAGTTTTTAGCACATGATAGGGGTGTACAAAAGGAAAGTACACGCAAAACGCCATTGTTGAAATCAGCAATATTTCCCTGAATTCACCGGCTAAATACGTAGTCTCGTTACAGGGCTCGGCCCTAGAACCAGCAGGAACGCCTTTTTCCCAGAAGCTGATCCATGCATAGTCGATACACCAACTCGAGGCGAAAAGCCATCACCCAACGGTGCAAGCACATGAAGCTGCAGGTGGTGGAGGGGAAAACCCAGGTTATGCTCTTGAAGGGTAAATTAAATGGCCAACTGCCAATACATTTTGGTGGCCACAGGCATCTTCCTCCTCTCCAGTCCCTCAAAGTCACTACCCTCGCAGGGTTTGCCTCGTTATGAACAATTAGGAAGGCTACTTGGAGCGTGTGTTGACACACGGGCACACTAATTACTTAGGCGTGATTGGCTGCTGTCCCTATTGTCTGGTGGAAACAAGAAACCACACGTGGTTCCACTGTAGTTCCTCCAACAGTGAGAGATGGTTGTTGGAAGAGCAGCCGAACCTTCTAGGTTTGACTGTTATTCCAGCTTGGAAAGAAGGTTATAATAAAAAACCGTGGCCATAGTTGATCCCTCCCTTAATAGCTATATCAGGTGGGAAACCATATTAAAAACTACAGCCAGATGGTGTGTATTCCCCAGGGACATGCCTCCGCATGGTGAATCATGAGCAACAGTGCTTCACCAGGAGACTGGCTGAATACGACTCGCTGTACTTCCACAGGTTTGGGTTCGAGGACTTTCGACTGATAAAACTCTCTGACGAGTGTTAAGGATCAGTTATCTCGATAAGTAAACAGTCTTGTCTCTGTAATTCAATTTTAGGGAGAATGGCTGGACCCCGACCGGCTTTGGCCTATCACAGAACTTTCCTTCTTACTACCTGGGAATAAGGAAAATAAAAACGCTACTGAGTGATCCAGTCCCTCGTAGCTGGACTATTAGTTATTTACACGGCGGTTAGAATCTACTACGTGGAGTTTTCTTCCAACGCCAAACGCCAAAACTTCGTTGGCGTGTTCAAGGGTGACGATCACTGGCAGAGAATAATGTGATTCACAGAAATAATCGGGCAGTCAGTTCTCACACGTGGCCTCCAGACGCTTCGCGATATAATTGGTCCCAGTCACGATTTTTCGGGCTCAGAATCGATAGTTTCTAGCGGCCAGTTGTGTAACTCAGAGGGCGTCGTCTGATGATCCTTTTAGGGGGCCTCATTCAGCTCCACGGAGAACTCGGGTTCCGCAGAAACGCGCTTCAGAAAATTACGGGTGTGGCCTGTGCAGAGGATTTGAGGGAAATTGACCGGGGAGGAAGTGGCAAAGTCGCTTTACAGCCTTCGGACAGGCCAGTGTTGCTCGCAGAACGGTCAGAAAGGATGACAACTTCTTTGGAGAGTTTTGAATGGCGCGGGAGATGAGACGATTCATTTTATTTATATTTAAGCGCTGATCTGTATCGGCAGGTATACGCGTTGGCAGAAGATCGTCCCATTCGAGGACTCGCCTCCTCAGCATCTTTTTATGCCAACTGGATTAGCAGAAACGCTTCTGAGAAGAGAACGACAAGCAGGGGTCGTCAATTCGAAAGCAATTTATTCAATGCGGCCACAAAGCTATTCGAAACCAGCTCCTGAACATCAACCTATTACCCTCGAGGCAATAATGGTATGCCATGGCATACGCTGTCACGGCTCTAAGAAGTGGGTTGAAGTTCTACCTTCCGTTCTGATGAAAGTGAGAGCGTCACTGAAGGAAGATTTAGGATGCATCTCATCTGAATTGGTGTATGCAACCACACTGAGATTACTGATGACTTATTTGACGAACAACCTTCGACCATCAACAGGCTCAACATGTTTCAAGAACGCCATTTCGTTTGAACACCGTTCTCATGATTTCATGGAACCAAACTGCATATTATAGACCTTTCCAGTGGCCAAGAGACTAACGTACCTCCTCAAATGGAAGGGCCACAGTTTCTCTATTTTCTAATCCGAAGACATTCCACGCAAAATCAACCACTATCCTCCATCTGAGTCGACAATTGTCTGATAGACAAGAACCTTGGATTTCACGTCTAAAGACTACACTATTAGTGCTGGTAATAGAACCAACGGTGCTTATTAGTTTTTAAAATTTTTAGAGCGTGTTCCTAGTGGCTCCACAAATTTACTCCTCCGTATTGAGAGCCAACCTGGTCCACTGCATCAGGTTAGCCTTCACGTCTCTCTGCGATGGCAGCTCTTCTTCCTTGTCTACTTTACCATCACGAGTATCTTGCAGCGGGCCCTCAGTCCCATAGATCCTCCCTGGCCTGCCCAGCAGTTTGGGCGGTTCAGGAGAGGTCTCTCCTCCATGTCTTCATTCTTCATTCCAGTGAGATAGTGGCCCCAGATCTGCAAGCTCCATCCTTTTCTGGCAAAGCACTGCCAGAGGAAATCCAGCAATGTTCTCCAGTTTTCATCGAAATTCAACATGCAGAGTGCCCTTGTGCATTGCCAGCCTGCCCACCTTTGGCATGGAAAGCATCTTCCACCATTTCCCTGCACCATAGGCCATTTGGGCTGGACCCTTACCAGTTCAGTGAAGTATGCCCAAAATGATCTAGGTCCCATGAACTGGATAAGGTAGAAATCCACCCCACCATAGCGCCACACGAGGCGTGGACTAAGTGCCGGAAGCAGCTGCCTGGTCCACCCTCCCCCATTCAGCTTGCCACCTCCCAAGAGTCACATCCGTCCTTTTTTTTTCTTCTGGTAGCCGCACTACGGTTGCCCCCCTGATGGGAACACCTCTTCACTTGGCTGCCAGAAGGTGGATTTGGATAGCACCCGCATCCAATAACACTGCCTCCAGAGAATCCATGTGGTACAAGCAAGCTATTTGAACGGCACACCTCCACTGCCCCGCTTCCATCAAGTTCATATATTAAGCAATGCTCAGTGTATCAACCCAGATTTCCGCTAAATATGAGGGAATATAGTGTACAACGCTCATAAGCACCTGCCTGGGCGCTTGTGCTTGCCCATGGTCCCCTCGTGTCGGCCATCAGGCGGTCTTTATTAGTTAGGAGTGTAATTGTGGCATCACTGCAATAATTAAATTATGTTCACTGCCTAACAGTATTTTCTGCTTACCGTGAGCTGCAAAAGTAAAAGTTTCAGGTTCGTATAAACTGAATGAAAACCAGATTATATTGGTTGCCATAGTGATTAGAATCGTGGCACACACGTGGCAGGGATTAAATAAATTCTTCCCAAGCGCAAGTTGTAGTTACTTGTTTGCCCAAGGTGCATTGCTAAATGAGGACCATAGATAGTAAAATCCTAACCTGTAGAATGGAATCCTAAAATAAGCTGAACGAACGAGGTTGCATCAAGGAATAATCCAGTATGAGAGGCAAGAGCCTAAAACCCTTGCAGTGGTTTCACACAATTAATTTAAAACCAAGCATTTACTGTTGAAAGAGCGTTGAAAAGTATCTGGGAAACGAGGGCGTTATCTTATCCAGCCACTTCCTCAACTTTTATTTGCCATCTTATTAGTCACAATTGATGTCGTTCACACCTTTTCCTCTTCAATCTAGCTATCGAAGAGGCAGTTTGAACTTGAATTCAGTTTTTTAAAATTAATCTTGAAACTTGTGTTACAAGTTGCATAAGTATATATAAAGCGAGTTGCAAGTTCCATAACTTCACTGGTGACATAAACTCAACAAGGCCGAAAGGATCAAAAACGACTCTATTTTGGCCTCATATTTCACTGTACCAGATATTCTCAGAATGAACATGTTTATATGCATGTGACTTGGTTTTCTAGAGTGTAGAGTAAGGCGTGATTCCTCCAAGCGGCCCACAGAACAGCTGACTTTCTCCTACCAGGCATGTTGGATGCCTACTGGCTCATTGTTTGTGCGCCAGGGACTCATGTTTACTGACCCAGTAACGGGATAAAGTGTGAGGGGGGGGGGGGCTCTGTCAAAATCATGGTGTGAGGGCACGCCTCCAGTCCACGTCTGCAGTTCACCCACAGTTTCACGAACCTGCCTGCTGCTCTGTCAAGGTGCAAGGAGGAGCTGAGCTTGCACTCGTATATCCACTTCCCCACTCCAATAGTGAGACACATGGCCTCCCCAACTACTGCCACCCCAACTAGTCCTTCATTTCCCTCTATATACCTTTCGACAGACCACTAAACTAGTGCGATCGATGAATTTAAGGTTTCTGAGCACTCAGATGCCAAAGGCATGTACCTGGGTCCCAATAGGGTTCAGTGGAAAGCAGTGATCTTGCAAAGAAAGAGACATAGACATCTACTGGTGAAGTCGTTATCGTTCGAAATAAGGAAACCATTTTATCTTAATATGGTCACAAATGGCAACGTGCTTCCTTGTTTTGATCCTTGGTCCTTTTCCTAATCTGCGATATTCTGGGGTTCGGGAGGTGTTCCCCAAATTTCATTCCTCGAGAATGTGCCATAATTAACACAAACCACTTTCGGCTAGACACCCATAAAGGCAATGTTTTTTTTTACGTTCCAGGAACCTCAAATATCAACGGCAAGGTCCTGTTTTATCAGGCTACACCTCAGTAACTTCATAAATTCGCCTCATGATACCATAAAAATCGAATTAAGTTCCACTTTAGCGATGATTTCGACGAGTCAACGGCCAAAAGGTTCATAACAATTATTGGCTACAACGGACGAGGTCGTCAGTCTGATTTCGACATTTCCCGTTCGTGATCTATCTCTAAACAATAACAACCGTCCATTGGAAACCAGCCTTGAGTCGACACAATGGACAGCCGTCCTAAACCTAAGCTGACACAACATTCAGCTAACGTTGAACTATTTTTGGAGGAGCGGAGCGAAGGACAATAATATAATAACAAGAAATAGCGTTATTCGTAAAACGCTTCGTAAAACGAATTGTATATTCCCTCAAAAGAGGAACACAAAGGCAAACGTAATTGAACATGGACTCCATCTGACTGGAGTTCGCTTCGAACATTACCTACATGACCTAATTACAGTATCGCAAATATCTCGGGCGAAGCATCTACCACTTTCTTCAATATCTATCGCTCCGACAAGTAATTCCAGCGGATTTTCACTCAATTTATACGAACTGGTAGAACCTGAGGTTCTTATAGAAACTGTTCCGAATGTTCCAGAATTTACTGCGTTGCTTTTATTCACGTCACGATCTTTACTGAGTAACTATTCCATAGGTTATTTCTGGCACTTTCAACACGGTTTTTTTTTTCAGGCATGTTCGCGATGATTGTTCTGGAATTATGGGGTAAACGCTGTTGAAATACCTTTCCACCACCCTGGTAAATTTGACAATCCACTATATTTAAGAGCGGATAATGACAAGAAATAGCGTAAAAATGTAGTACTAGTTAGCTGAATGTATAGGTAGGTTTCACCGAAATCGTTAGATTGTTTTGTCGAAATCAGAAAAACGATAGTTCAATGCTTTTTTGACAAACCTAATTTTTCCATCAATCTTACCTTATATTTCCTTTCAACAGATACCCACAGAAATAGTTGTACGGAACAAAACGAGGACTTAGGTTGCTAAAACACACTCCACAAGGTTAATCAAATTCAGTTGTGTTTACTGTGGAAATTTCGACAAAAAACTTCGCGAAATGGCACACCGTCAGGTTGAATTTAGTAATGTATTTTAAAAAATTCGAAAACGTCCAAAGCACGACTTTCGACACATTTTGGTTATCTCTGTTCAACGGACTGTTAGAAGATCCTTTATGGAGAGAACAATGCATAGTTATTGACTAGTCGAAGATATAATGTGCGTTTGATAAAAACCGTTTAAAACGTTTCACAAATATAAAACACCTATTTTTGCGTCATACGCTCTCTGTATCTATGTTGACCGAATTTTCAAGTAGACATTTGGGGAGAATAAAAGTACTGATTAGTAGAAGATAATTTAAAAAGTCAATCATAATCCTCAGTGGTTTATTCAGGATAAATCCTAAATATCCTTGTTCTAGGTGCATTCCCAACCCGTCCACCCGCCAGTTGATGAAAATCGCTAATAACCTTATTTTCGAGGCCTCAAAATATTACCAATAAAACAAAAAACCGCTGCACGACGGTTTATTATCCGCTTGACGTTGTCTAACACCTCTGATACCCATCTCATTCGATTTAGCTTCGAAAAATACTCATAAATGGTACAAAACACGACATAACTACAACGGTACAACAAAAATTGGCATTTACTAGACGGCGCTACAATATTGGCACGACGTGACGAGTAGAATTTAAACATGGTTGGTGTTGGGTGCACGAGAGGGGGAGCTGAGGATCGAAATGAAACAAACTCAGTGAGCGTGAGGAGGACTGTAATGAACGTGCGTGCGGAATTGAGTTGAATCAAATTGAACTGAGATAGAGTACAAACGGGCGACACAAGGGTACTCGGAACGCGGAACTGGCGTGGGCAACCGATAGAGAGGGAGTGAGAATATACCGGGGCAATAGTTGGAAGCGGACTGAATTTGGAAGGGCTCTGTATGAAATTGGGTCAAAGAAACAAAGGAAGGGGGAAACCTGGCGAAGGGGGCTGTTGGAACCAAACCGACCGGAGCTGAGGGGCAGGTACCAAAATAGTTGGAGACAATGGCACGGGGAAGTTTGAGGTCAAATACCTCCAACCACCTCGACGCTTTTGCGTCGAACAGTTGGAGTGAGACGGGAGGCAGAGCAGGCAATTAGCGCAGGCCAGGGAGAAACGATAACTTTCGCAATATTGTCCCGCGAGTTTCTTCAAGGAAAAGAAGAATTTACTTTGATTTCATTGTTTTCCATCTAGATGCAGTCCTACATCCCTGAGACCCGTCCTATTCGACTAAGCATCTAAAAATACCTAGGAATTGCAATAAAACTGCCAAAATTTCTTTTTAGGATAATTGTTGAAACCATTTTTTGTCCATATCGGATTGTGGAGCAGGCGGACACGATTAGACTCCAGAAAGTACAAGTTCAACCGTTCTTTCGTAAATCTGACACGCGCACACCAGGCGCCGAAGTCAAAACGTTTGATGAGAAATCAACTGTTAAAATAAAAGTTGAATTTTCGATATTGCAGGAAATTATATTAAAAGTGAGCTTTTAACACCGATTCCATCAATAACATTCGGATTTCACATGGCGTAGTTGATAGAGCTTGGCAGAGGTCGCTTTGGAGAGGAAATGCAGGAGTTCGAGGCGCTAACGGTACCGCTGCTTTGGAGGAGGTGTCCTCAAAATAGTGGAATCCCCGCGTTGGGCATCGTCAACTTAATCGAGCGTGAATCCTTGGCAGAGGCAATTGCGCCCTGCCGCCCTACATTTCACCATACCTTGCCAGCTTGAGCTTAGGTTCCCAGAATTGGAAGGAATAGTCAATTACAAAAATCTCTCCGCCTCGAACGCAATGTGAACCTTGAATTTGTGTTCGATCTTGGACGAACAACGAAGCGTCAAGTAGTTAATACTGAAAATCGAATGCAACTAGAACGCGCATAGGAGGTTTAAATTATTCATCTTGTCGAACAGGGGTTATCTCGAAATGGCCTTATCTTCTGTTTACTAAGCGACGCGGGAGCCCACGACAAACTTTCACATTGTCGTTGGTTTAAACGAGGAATTTATTACGAAATCCGATTCAACGAACCAAAATCTAACTGCCCACTTTGTCAACTATTATCCGTAGAATCGTTTCAAGGGCAAGGTTTTTTTAAAAAGATAAAGATTACAGTAATTTACCTGCTGCCGAACGACTGATCGTGAGGAAGAGTTAATGCGACACCAGTTAGGTAAATGGCACAAAAGTAGGGGAAACATAACTTTGGTAATTCAATGAAATAGATTCCGAACTGGTCGACTACTTAGGAAGATGAAGCTGTGGTTCAGCTTTAGGTTCCGTTCGATTCTCTGCGATTGTTCTCGGTCGCCAATAAGGTTTTCAAGGTGTCTATCACTAACTTATGAATTGAGTAACTCTTCCGTTTGAAATACTTCCACTTCGTGTTCGTCGCCGCTATAATTTCCGTTCGCAGTCAAAATTGGAGCTTCGCGTTTACAGGATTTTGAACAAGAGGTTGGCTGGTACCAATTATTGATATTTTGTGAGTATGAGCAGTCATAAGTTGGTTGTGATATTAGTAACGACAATTGGGACTGAAGGATCGTTTGCAGGTGTACCGGTGGTGTCCGCGTACACCCTGCGGCGATGGTCGTATACTTGTCGCTATCGCTTTGAAACAGACGAGATACTTAACACTTCACATATACCTAAGACTGTCCACTGAACTTATATTATGAGGAAACGAAAGATACGTTTAGTGACGGACGAAGAAGAACAAGTAAATGTAGAGTAAAGCAAAATTGGAGGAATTGAAGAAGTATTAGCGGGTTACATTTTTGGAATACTCGAATTTCGACAACTTACTTCTCTTAACCCGATTTTGTTGTTCAACGTAAGACGTGTAATCGGCTGAAAAGAAATTTAGAACTCTCATATCTATAAGTTTCCACGAAAAACACCTTTTACGACATTTAAGTAAATAGTCTGCGTGCCTGTAGTTGCAATTGAAAGAAAATGGTAGGACTGAAGCAGCTCAAATTTGATATTTGGCCTGCAGGTCAACATGGGACGCTGAAATAAGATTATGATCAAAATTGCCCCATAACTAACTATACTGATCACATAGATAGATCAAACCACCAAATATTTTATTTCTCGTACAACGTATATGAAGATATTGATTAAATGGGTGGGCACAATAAATTATCCAAAACTTTGACGAAATACGAACCGTATCGTATTTTTCCTGCGATTTTCGTTCAACCTTTTCCTTATAAATCCCGCTCATATGAAATTGACGTTCTCATAAAAGGGGTAGTCCAATAAGCCAAATATGCGATGATGGTTTAGTAACGCTAATCATTAGTAACCCCGAAAAATCCGGAATTCAAACTACCGCCATTTCATTTATTACGATTTCACAGTTTTATTAAATAATTTGAAAACATTCAACACGAACGAATCTTCTCAGTGAGTAGGACCGTGAGCAGGAGGAACTCAATACATTTCAGAGCTTTAAGCGCCACTACTTTCTACGTAGAACGTTTAAGCGTTCCATCATGTTCATACTTACTGAATGAGAAACAGACCTTTTGTAGTTCCCAGAGTGACAAAAGTCACTGATGGCACGCGGAGTCAGGAAAGTTGTGATTCGTCGAACTAGACACTCTCTGAGAAAATTAAATGTTGATCACAGGATATATTTAACTAACTAGTGTCAACATTTCATACTCCATAAACGTTTTTGTAAAAATGCGTTGGCTGCAGAAGGTGTATACTTCATTGAAGACCGATGATTCGTTTTTCTTGGCTAAGTGATGAAGTTAAAGAAGAATGGTCTCCCGGTTGAAAATACGGTCTACCTCGTCTGCACAGGTATTTTGTTAATTTGTATTATCACTTTATTCGGAAACCTACCAGCTCTTAATTATCTTTTAAGATTTTGGCTTTTCTGTTGCTTGACATAAAAGACTGTTATGAAAATTCCTCGAAAGTTTTTAGTAGTAAATGAGTGAAAGGGCCTTCCAGAACTATCGAGACTATATAGAGTAAACCAGATCAAGACTTAAATCACTACTAAAGATTCGCTGCCTATCTCTCCTCCGAGAGTGGCTTTCTCTACTTCACGATGTGCCACTTCTTCATTCTCATTTTGTGATGTACTTAAGTATTATGCAGCTAGCAAGGACGGCGTCGCTTTTTGACATTTTTCCCGGTGATGCGATTGAGATGAAGATAAGGAAGGAAATATGGTGTCCCGGCGATGTATTCACGTGTGCTTCGTTGTTTGATATTGTCGCAGTATTCGAGAACGTTAAATGGTACAAATAGTAACTGTTCAGTTTTTTATCGAGAAAAAGCTGACGATGGTACAAACATTCGCCGTCATCTTCAAGTGAAATAGAACAAGAAAAAAAAATTAATCGCCGATACAGAACAAGACAAGAGTTTCTTGAACTCACACCAGGCCAGCGTGTACCGATAACTAATACGAAGAAAAGAATTATTGCGGTCAAGAAACTGGACTACCCACGATCACATTTCTTGAAGACTGACGGAATACAATTGGAGAAAACCGCATTTGATACTCCGCGACTGACTATTGGAACTGAAGAGTGAAGGCGTTAACGGTTAAACGAATGCTGTTATGTGATTATTCAATTTGTCAAGTTCATTCCTACGCTTTTGCTATCTTCACAAAATAAAATTCGTGATCAACCTCGATTCCCTTCATAAAACCTCGTGCTAATAATCATCTCGGGGGAGAATAATCATTTTGGGTGGTTGTTCACATTACAGGTAGGTATAGTTGTAAAACCTATTGAGCTATTGGTGGAGTTGGAAATTGAGTAACTACTCAACGTAACTGAACCAATTTTTTGTTGTTGATAGTAAATTCCCCAATCCTCGGCTCCATAATTGAAAGCTGTTTATGTACACCAATGAGTAAAGAGCGAAAAAACAATTGCAGATCTTAGAGAAATCTGAGGACAATTTAAAGAAATTATTCTTAAACTGATAGAAAATGTTGGAAATCGTCGTAATTTGTATAAATTGTAAAATTGTATAAATCGTAGGGAACCAATTAATCGACTTTTGCAAATTTAATAAAAATGATTTTTAAAAAGACTAGAATTACATTTCGTAGAAGTACAGAACAAATATTTTTAGGAAATGGAGTAAAAATAGTTGGGAGCAAAGTATAATTACATTTAGCAGAACAATAGACCAAAGGTTAAAATAACTAAACGAAATCCTTTTCCATAATAATCCGCATAATCGAGAAAACATTGAAAATAAATTTGAAGTAAAAAGCGTGGGTAAAATTATTGAAAACAGTTACAATTGGTTGTACAGAATTATCATTTGTTAAATAATGTAAAACGTTTCTGGCAAATTGAGTCCAAACAGGTGTTTAGTAATGGAAAAAGGCGGAAAACTCAGCAAAAAGTAAATATTTCTCAAGTAAAGCTTTATGGCAAATCAAAAAATGATTCCCCCCACCATATCACGTTCTCATAAGTGTGTTGTAGAGGAGTGCAACTGGCCCTTGGAACCATAGTGTGCAACATATACAAAAACCACTACTTTTGCTGTACCAAACTCTCATCGCACTCTTCTCATTGTTAGCCCACCCCCCCCTAACGACATCAGGACATACTGGGTCTCGAGGAACCCCTCTATAGCGACGAACAAGAGAAAACGCCACGGTCATTTTGTTGCGACCGGTCACCGATTCCCCTTCCGGAAGCGAACTAAAGGTGTTTCCTGTTGGAAGTTGTTACGTCGAAACCAACTGAAGCCTCGTCTAGATCGGCTCTCTATGGGTTTAACAAGGGCTTCCCCAAGGGGAACGCTACCCTGCCTCCAGACGGGAGCTGAATCCGCTCAAGCTTCCTATTCTACGTTTCACCAGGCGCTGCAAAACAGGTTTGAGCGAAATTAGTGAAAAATTGGATACAGTTATCGCAGTAATTGAAACCTAGAGTCCTATTTCAAATGAGCTCCGCCCAATCAACCCAATTCCCACTTGATCAATGCAAGAGTCCCACGGCGTAATGTATGAATAAAATAAAATGTACGAGAAAAATTAATTAAATTTTTGTATGCACTCAATTATTGATTTAGTTCAGGCAAAAATTTACCCAAACTGCGTATAGTTCCTCAACTAGTTAATGATTAACATCCAAATGCGAAAGTTCATAGAACAGGAAGTCATTGCAATCGCGTCGAAAAAGTGAAAGCGAAGTTTCGAAACACTTTTAACCTCCTCAAAATTGTCTTCAAATCAACAGCGCTCGCCATTAGCAAATACGTGTAAAAATGTTCCAAGTAATTAAATTAGTAGGGAGGGGTAATTCTTTTTTCCCCCTTAAAAAAAATGTTAGATGCTATTTCTATCGATGAGAAAGGGGGATGGAGGATCAAAATGTATCAAAATGAAGTTTCGTAATTTTTTCGAAAACGACCAAAACAATTTTGATTTAACTGTCGAAGCAACTTCCTAACTATTCTTCTCTATAAATATTTCCGTGAAAATTCAGCGAAAGGAGATACGAAGCAAAAATGAGTTTTTTACATTTTTTGGGAAAACGGCTTTAACGATTTACACCAAACGCACAGGGTGTCTTCAACCAGTCAATAACTATACATAGTTCATCCTACATTTTCTCCGTTAGTCCATTGAACAGGGATAACAACCAAAATGTGTCAAAAATGCTGGTTTATTTTCGTTTTCAAAATTTCCAGAGTAACCGCAAATCTGGTATTAATCAACCTAATGGCGCATCTATACGTTGAACGGCGATAGAAGTCATGATACCTCGGAAAATGAGATTTGTCGAACATGAAATTATCGTTTTCCCGATTTTCCGACTTACGATTTCGATTTTTCGTTAAAACGAAGATACAGCGTTCGAGTATACAGTGGATTGTCGAAAGTTGTGTGTTGCCACACACTACATATTTGTCATTTGTCTCCGACAACCATTTAAGTATAAATAAAGCGAGTTGCAACTTCCATGACTTCACTGGTGGTATCATGAATTCGCCAAGGCTGGGAGGAGTCAAAAACAATTCTTTTTAGGCCTCATATTTCATTCCGGGCGAGGGAAACGGCGGTAATTTCCGGAGTCCGAAATCTCGCGTGACTAGGAGCTCCCTCCCGTTCCGTTGCAACGCCCGGCTGTTTCCCAAGGACAACCAACTTGTCGAGCTCCTGTCAATCGGCTCGTCAGGCGTCAAAAACGCTTTTGACGGCAGGCGAGTACTGTCATTTGTGCTTAACCGAAATTAGACAACTGGAGAAACAAGCGACCACGAGGACGATTCGAGTTCGTGACTTGCTCATGGAAACGCAATACAACCAGGAGGAGGAGGTGTCAATAAGAGAGACAGCCAGACGTAAATACGAAAGTCAGAAAATGACAACTAAAATCGCAGACAATGACAAAAATGATATGTTAACGTAGTCTAGTTTGTCACCTCCAACGAAAAACGTGACAAACCTTGGACATAACTCAAAAGTTTGCTCAACTCTGAGATGATTCGTCGCAGTAATTTTAATGAAAAATACCTATGGCACAATTCATGCTACATTTCAAAATTACAATACAAATACAAATACAATATAAAAAGCCGGTGCTACGCATCACACGGCTTTCCTCAGCACTAAGTAAATTTAGCGATTTTTATCATTTCATCAACTAATCCTTGCTGTTATTCACTCTGCTTGTATGGACAAGGCAGAACATAGTTCAATGTTCTGTGTAGAAACTGCTAGTGCTTCAGATTCCGGAATTTATTGGGTTGATCCTATTCATGCTACGATCAATCTCATTTTCATAAAAATTAGGAAACACTAAAATAAAACATGATTGTCACATTTATAGAGAACAGATGAAATTCGTATTCTAAAAAGTAAAAACAACCATTTTTACATCATAGTTATCGTTTATCTAATTTTCACAGAAATATTTATACAGAAACGTTTAAACAAAACGGCTGGAGCTATTTTCGAGATAAATGTGAAAACCTCCCATTTTTGGTACCTCATATCTCGTTCCTATCCATGGAAGTTGCTCATAATCGTATTTCAGCGCCTCAAAAAATCGCAAAGAAAAAGCATAATCGGAAGAGCCAGTATCCTGCAAGTCGGAGTACACCCGCGCGCCGAAATTTATTTGTTTATATTTAGGTTTTACGGGGAGTTGGGGTACACGTTTTCAAACTGTTGACTGTCTGGCGCTAAATAACCTACATCTTAGAGTGACCTTCACGGAATAGTTACAACCGCATAAAACGACAGTCGCAAGCTGCCGCCTTTGGCGCTTAGTGCAGCTATTAAACAGGGGCATCTTCCCCTCGAGTTTAGAGCCATTTGCCGGAGACGGTTCAACTTTCTCCCAATTATTTGCCGCCAACCGTCAATTTTCCTTCGAGTATTCAAATGTGGAGCAACTTCTGAGGCGGAAACAGGCAATTCGAGCTGAAAATTAAGCGATTTCTTAGGGAAAGAGGAATCGGAGATCACCAGAAGGGCAGAAGTACCATTCGACAGATAGCGGCAACGGAAATTTATTAACGGCTTTCTTTTTTTATTGGGTGGCTATCAATTGAGAGTAATTGCCGGAGGGAAACCCATCACCCAAGAACGTGTAGTGTGGAAGTCGTCGGTCGTTTCGTTTCTTTTAAACATTGCACATAGGAAAATTCGATATGTGGCGTCCCCTTAACCGCGCTACTGGATTAGAAAGTATGTTATTGGTCATAAAGCCCAGCGTGCTTCGACATAGTTCGAAATTAAGTATCAATATTGAATATACTACTACAGACATCTTTCAATTATTATTAGTTACAACCATCAATGTATTTTATTCAGTGCAGTTGAACACGTACAAAAAAAACGAGGCCTTTTCACATTTTTTCGAATCCTGCTTTAACGATTTTGATTTACCTTTCAAATTATTGTTTACAAATCACGAATGACATAAGCCAACAAGGCAAAAATAAAGTTTTTTCACTTTTTAGCAAAATGGCTTTAACTATTTTCGCCGAATTCACGGGATGACTTAACTAGTCAATTTTAATATATATTGTTCCCCATAAACGTTACTCTGGCAGCCCGTTGGACATAGGTAACTAGCAAAACGTGCTAAAAATCGTGTTTTCGAATTTCGCACAAGACTAAATTTGATCAACCTGGCGGAGTACTATTTTGAGACCTATACTCAGATTTTGTCCTTCGCAATCATTTCAGTAATTATCTTTTGAATGGAGATATGAGCGAAGGTACATGAAAAAATGAGATTTGCTGAAATGCAATGATAATTTTGCAACTTTTCTCAAAAACCGCCCTAACGACCTTGAGCTGTTAGATTTCGAATCACGACGTAGATCAGTCTATCAAGTCGCAACAGCAGGTGTGATGAACCATCTAACAAGTAGGCGCAGTGTGTTAATCCCAGACGAAATTGATATAACTATAGCTAGCTAGTTATCAACACGTTATTAATAACAGATAGTGGGCCGGTGAGGGTTCCTGGTGGTAATTTGATGTAGCAGTGCCATGATGAGTAGGTTCTCACGGCGGTCTAACAGCAACCATCGAACAGGAGCCGTGAATCGAGTCAGAAAATCAACCATCCATACGCCAGCTTTGGTTATGGGCTTGAACAAAAAACCTGCCGACAATGCAGATTGAGGTGTTGCGCGCCGTGAGGTTGCACAGTCCTGGACTGAAAAATATGCTACCACCGAGTAAAACCACGCACAAATAAATCTTTATCTTCAATCAAATAAATCTTTAAACGGCGGAATAAAGGGATACAACTGTCGTTCTTTTTAGCAACGACCACAAATAAGCAATCACACGAACTGACCTCGTTACGCGGCAGCTAGAACTAATTTCCTATCGAATTCGAGAGGTCTATGAATAAACAATAAGATCCCTGGCAGGTGACCTCGTCAACTCTTTTCACGAACGCTGTTGCTCCCGAGCGCGTAGGATCCGTTCGAGTGAAACTTAAAAAGGTCGTTTTTATCAACCTGTAGGTGGAACAGGTGGATGAATTGGAGCCATTCCGTTCAATTCGTGTGTTACTCAAAACTGGATTGATGTACTTTCGAGGGGAGACTTCGTACATTAACCCTGACGAGTGCCTCCAGAGCCGCATGAAGTGGTGATTGTCTCAGAGTAGTAGGTGTTCATCTTGCTACCAATGTCATGGAGAATTTGGGTTAACCATGACATCTCCACTCAGCTGCTAGGAATTCTAATTCTATTGTGGGAAATGGCCAAAGCTGACGTATGGATGGAGGATTCTGTTTGTTTGATTCCCACACAATTCATGTACCACCTACTTCTATGAGCAAGCCTGTGGTTGATCTTCCGTCGTCCTTATTCCTCGCCCAATCAGAATCCGAAAACCCCTTCATTTCGTTGTTGTCCTCGAGACATTTTATTCATAATGAACTCATGATAAGTATCGTAAAACCCGCTTGAACCTGATCAGAATTCATGGAAACTGCCGTAACTTTGACACTGCGAAGGCTAGGTCTGGTCGAGTTGCTTGAGACAGATACATCAACTCCCCTACCAAACGCCCATAGTATAGGGACAATTTTTCCGATTTACTTGAGCACTGCTTAAGATCCATGAGCGATTTTACGGGTTTGCAATTTTGCAACATAAAATTCGTTCATAATCAAAATCTCCTTTACGTATTTCTCTTGATATAGTGCTAGAAACCCATATCTAGTTTTTTTGCTTCAATTCCAAGAATATTATGAAACTTGCCTACACCTTTCATTTCAAAACATTTCCTAAGTATCTATTTCATTTGAACACGTTGACTGGACGATATCAGGACTAAATTGTTAACATACACACGTGGCTCCATTTAAGTAAGCTGTTTTTACATTCATTTGATGAACTGCTGATCACTGGACTGTGTTTTCAAAGTCAAGTTTTTTTTAGTAAATCCTTGCTACGAGTCTCCCTTTGTACCGCTCAGTCTTACGATCAGCCAAGTATTTCTTCCTAAATATCCGGTTACATCCTATAGCTGACTTCCCCGGTGATAAATCAGCTAGCTCTCAAACCCTAATTTCTGTTAAAGAACGATAGTTCTTCTTCGATGGCTGCTGTTCAGTATTCTCGGTAGTGACTTTGTCCCACCAATTTTGATATTCTAGCTCTAGTTTCAGGTTGAATGCCAATGTTTTTATAACTATTTTTGTTGAGTTTGATGATGCTGTTCGACCGTGACCTACCAGTATCTTCCTCTTCCATCTTGAGATGATTAGCGCAAGAGAAGGTAACCCCGATAACCTTTGTTAGAAAATACGGGTGAACGTATTTGAACATATCTACTTCAAAATGTACAAATGATAAATACAAAAATAAGTTGTTCTGGATGACAAGTCCATGAGACAAATAAACATGTTAATCCTATAAAGGCTCGCTAATTAGTCCAGTCCCCAGTTTTTCCGTCGGAACTAGTTCTATCCTAACTGCTTAGTAGGGATGGGTAAGTAAGAAAGTAACGATTTCTCTAAACTAACGGCGAATAGAATAAAAAATTGTCTCCCTGATCACCGATTTATAAAAAATATATTTTTCACGGAAGGGCAGCTATTAGATGCACATTTTGTCAATTTAAATATTCGCCACCTCGAATATTCATTCACCTTTATATTATTGTATGAATTTTAGTATTTAGTTACCTTTAGCATTTAGTTATTTAGTACCTTTGCATTTCCACCATTTTTACTTTCCTCAGCCCCGAAAGCAGGTAGGAAAGAGTTGTCGTCAGTGACAAAAGTTGGTTTGTCGTCAGACCTTTACGTTCTAAGGCCTCTTGAGTCCAAGAAACACTATTTGAGTCTAAGAATGTGAGGCCGCTTTTCATTGAAAACTGCTGAACCAAGTAAGTTCAAATTTTGTTCTCAAAAAGGACGATTTTGATTAAAAGTCCTCTATGAACACTTCGAAATTACACATGACCATACTTTCTTCCGTGAGATAATGATAAGAGCACTATAAATTATCAACAATTTCTAAGAAAAGTGACGTTGGCGTCATTTTTTCCTAGTAAATATAGCTCGTCTGATACAGCTTATAAAGTTGTCAGAGAAAACTCACGAAATTCACTATTGTCGTTTCTTTGACTAACTTTTCAACGGTGTCTTGGCATTATTCCAAAATTATAAAAACGAACGTTTTGAAAAAAAATCATCTTGACAGTGCAATGGTCACTCAATGACGGCAGTGACAAAAGCAACACAACACACACTACTAGTTACAGTATATAATGCTAAGCCTAAATTCCACCGTGTTCATATAAACTGAGTGATATGAATAGCTGAAAACACGTAGGGCTTTGGAAAGTTGCGTGATGCGTAGCGCAAGATATTTTACGGTTTTCCAATACAATTTCAGAACTACTAACAAGAACGTTTCCAAAAAATGTCTGAAAACTGGGACTGTCAATGGAATGATCGCTCCAAGGAAGTTGTGACGTGAATAGCGGCAACTCAATAAATTTCGGAACGTTAAGCACTAGTGTTTTTTGTATACAGAACGCTTAAGTTGAAATCTATCGGGCTCATATAAACTGCGTTAATAACATATTGGGATAGTTGGCAGAGCTACGAAAGTCCTCGATTGGACTAGGGGCTGAGGAAAGTTGAGTGAGGCGTCACACCAGATATTTTTCCCTATAATTTCAGAACGGTAACCACGAATCTTTCAAAACTGGCATGTTGACAGTCCCGTACAATATTACACGCTGGTTACTCGTCAAAAGTGACATCAATTCTGGAACTTGAGGCACAACCAGAACTTTAAGTTCGGTCAGGTACATATAAGCAGAATGGAACATATTACGGACTAGTTGCTACAACTATGCATGTACGAGGATTTGATGAAAGGCAAGTGATGAGTCGCATTTTTTGGCCGACGACAATACTTTGCTGACTCGGGGAAAGTGACAAACAAAAAACAAGACGAACCTCGGATGATGGGAATTCGTAGCACTCGGCAATTTTGGCGTATAGCTCTTTGACGTTGCTGAATCCAGAGATGAGCCCAGTCGGGCTTCCCTGGGCCTGTTGACAGCGGAACACCAGTTGAGACTTCGTCGACTCCATCGGAGACGGCGGCAGCTGAGGCGGCTCGACGACCGGCTGCGGCGGCACTTTCTTATGCCCCGGGCTCCCTCCGTTCCCAATCACTCCGCGTTTGAACAAAGGCATTTCCGCATCACTCAACTGACAACAGCCGAAAAGAAACGAACGCGAACGGAAATGCGCGAAAGGGCGAGAACACCGTCTTAAAGAACGTCCCACGGCGTCGAGGGAGCGACTGGCAGGAACGGATCTGGCGTGTTGCGAAAAAAGGGCGATACCCCAAGAGGGGAGGAGCCCACCTGTTGATACAGTAGCCGTTCCGGCTTCTACTGACGTTCCCCACCCACGTGAGCTGTTATTTCGGCGAACCGCTCCAGAGCCAGGATCAAAGATGGCCGCTACTCACGCGCCAGAAAAGTTGAACCATGCGTACGAGATTACGAACATCTCGGTATTCAAGTAAATTTATTACCTATCATTACTCAACAGACTAATACATAAATCGGCAATGAAGTTGATTTAACTCATTTCTTTTCCTCTTCTCTATCAACGATCGACTCACAACATCCTGCTTCTTTCAGGTGCTCACCAAAGTCGAAACACGAACAATCCGCAAAAAGAAGCGAACGATATTAGGTACAGCGCATTGCCCAACTTTTCTTCTTAAAACACATCCACTATAGGTTCATTCAACAAATTTCTACTGGAATTGCCTCATTTCTAGAAATTGAATCACCTACTCAGTTGGTC
This sequence comes from Pachypeltis micranthus, assembly GCA_020466155.1. Taxonomy (NCBI): domain Eukaryota; kingdom Metazoa; phylum Arthropoda; class Insecta; order Hemiptera; family Miridae; genus Pachypeltis; species Pachypeltis micranthus. The sequence continues at coordinate 46,313,088 of CM035770.1, read as the reverse complement.
CAACGATTACTTTCTGCTTTCAGCTGCGCTTCGAGAATTATAGAACTCGAAGCTTGCCAGCCCCACTACCAAGATGAACTGTGAGTGAAACAAGAATAATCAGCAAAGTTATCTAATAAACCGAGGGGCCAGGCTACAATTCTGTGGAAATGTATCTAGTGAACGCTCAGGACTGCATGGCAGTTTAATTATTCTATACTTAAGGATCTAATTGTTTGCGTACGTTATGTAATGCTTTTTAGGGGAAGGAAAGTATTGTAATCGTATAAAAAAATATCTGATCAAACGTATCACACAACTTTCCTCACCTCCTCAGCAGTAGTCAGCAATTGTTGTTGCTCTTGCAAATAACTATTTGTTTTTCACAGTTGAAATTCGGTGGTCTGTTCACAACTCGTTGAACTTGATACCACTTGCTGGACGGAAACAGATATTAATGTTATGGACTTTATGAGGTTGCTACTTCAATTGCAGTTGTCCGATAATAATTAATGGGGACGTAAAAAGGATGAGAAACGTTGGTTTCGTGCAATGCATCGATCATCAAGGGTTTGTGATCTGCCCGAATTGTTAGATCGAAGTTTCTACGAACGATACAACTTCCTTCAGGCCCAGTTTGAATTTGGGGACTTCGATGGTCGCCCCTAATTAGTTGATGGCCTTCACTAAACTACCATTGTGTAGGTAATCTCGGCGACTACCAACTCGTTTTTTTATAGAAAGCCAACTTCACAAGAACAGGATTTACGAAAAAAAACTGCATGTAAATCGATTTTTGTCAAAAATGTTTAATCCTTCATTTAGCTGCTGTCATCATTTTCCCCATCCCATGCAAGCAAATGTTGTATTATGTCATTTGGATACATCGACACAAGCAATTTGATCAAAACCGTTGAAGCGATTTGTATGAAAGAAAAATTGGTGTTTTGATCACTATGGTAGCTGGTAGTTTTGAGGCGATGATTTTGCTTGTATACTCATTTGGGCGTAAATACCAAATTTAGCAGCTCATCTGATCCCTGAAAAGTGACCACATTCCATTTTCTCAAACGGAATTTTTCTTAACGGGATCTCAGCAGCCCTTAAAACGAAAGCTCCTTTTTTCAGCCAATTAGTTTTAGTTCTTTTCGTCCAAACTTTTAATAATTTACTGTGTTACTCTCGTCAATTTCCCCCAAACGAAAATTTCATATTACCATTACCACATTGTTAGACATTTTTAAGAAAAAGTCAAAATGTGGTGTTTTATGTCCCACCTTTGCTCATATCCACATGCGATGTTAGTCTCGTCCTGAAATGAACAAATATCTGCCAGTAAGCCATAGAGGAGTTAAGGTTTTGAAAAGGAGTACATTCATTCTTTCAAAAAGTAATAATGTATTGCAAATGGGCGTAACAAATCGATGAACAAGGGATATTAAATAAATAAAAAAGTAGACGAAGGACGATGGCAGTTTCAGCTGCTTAACTTCAGTTTCGCATGAGTTTTACGTACGTGGCGAAGCGCATTTTTCCGACACGAGAACTTTCTATCACAGACTTCACATTTGTAGCTGAAACAAAAAACAATAAGAACTGCATTACTGACCTCTCTCCATGTCAGCACATAAGGTCTTATAATAAATACAGAACGTGAGGGAAGTGGGGGTGGAAGAAGACTGCAGGGCATCAGCCAAAGCCGAGGGAACAGACCTAAATCATCCAATAAATAAAGGGATCCGGCTTTGGTTCCAGAATCTTCCGGTTCCCTCCAGAAATTTGAGAACTTTCCTCCATTCCCTACTTCGTATGTCATCCCTCGGCCTTATACTCTTTCTAATCTTGTTCTGAACCAGATTTCACACATGAAATTCTCAACCATTTCTATTTCCCCACAGGAGGATTGGGCTCCAATGATTGAATTGAATCTATTTAATGTGTTCCCAACCGCGTAATGTCCGGTTAGCATACCTATTACTCTTCTTAATTGATTCCTTTTAATTTTAGCGCCCATTCTGTCTTGTGTTTGTTGTGATTCCTATACTCTTGGAGAACTCAAGGCCTCTATTGTTGTCAATGTCAATTCTCTGTCCCAGAGGGCATTATTAATTAAGGACCTATAATAAATATAGAATGCGAGGGGAGTGGGGGTGGAGAACATCTGTGATGGGGAATTATCAGAGGATGAGAAGGTTAAAGTAGCAGAAATAGGATTTGCATGCGACATGTGATGAGCATAGGTAAGGCCTAGAACCAGGCGTATATGAGCACTGATCCGATTGGGCGCTTCTTCTAAGGACTCTTTCATGGCATTGGCTAGTCTGAGAGCATTAGGTTCAAAATAAGGAGTAATTATTAATCCAGTGAGACTTACTGGGTAATTGTGCTTTTTGGGTGACCACTCATGGTCTTATCAAACCAATGAAACTAATCAACTATCCGTTGTGTGTGGTCAATGTAATGTGGAATGTGATCACTTTTAAGAAAAACTGCTGAGGAGGACGCTCATGTGGGGCCACATACGTGAGAAGAACAATACAAAGGGCTACATGCGTGATGTGAGCAGTTCAGAAGATGCCTAGGAACACACAGAGGCTATGACAGATGATGGTCCTGTGGATGTGGAGAATGATCGACAGGCCTGTGGCGACCTGGGACAGGAAAGAAAATTGTACAGCTACAGCAAGGCTGCATAGCTGTGACAAGTTGTATGCAGACAACCCCCACAGATGTGCTCGGGGTCCTGTTGGGTCTTGCACACATACATACTGGGCCTTGTCAGGCGGAGTAGAAGGGCGCTAAACCATCTGATATTGGACAGGGTATGAGTGGGGGTCCTGCTCTGAGTGTCAGGGACTCAGTACGGATGAAGTACAACTTCAAACTACCCTTCAGGATACTTATTCACGGAATATAAAGATGTGAAGGGAGTGACCCTATGCTTGGGGCTGGGGCCATGGTAGACTACATAGATAGATCAGTGAGAGGTGGCCTTGCAGGTGTACAAGCTTACAGGCCAGAGTTCTTGGCAGTGATACGATTAGGGACCACCAAGAGCCACTTGAATAAGAGGTTGGACAGTGGGAGGAGAATTGCAGGGCTGCCTATAGGCGGGATGGCCTGGCCAAAGCCAGTCAAGGATTGTTATTAGACCCTCCACGTAGTGATTAAGAGAGGTCCACAGTCAGGAAAGAGAAAGTATACGGATGGTTGATGGTGTGTTCGAGGAACACTGTCCACTAGGGTACCACTTGGGCAATATTGTCAAGTCAGAGGTACAGCACTGCATGTTCTGTAAGGCAGAGTGGAGTCAATAGAGCATGTACAGTGTATTTGCAAGGGGCTGGCTGCAGCACGCCGCAGAGTTGGTGAGTTGACATGAGGCCTATACGAGGGAAAGAAGAAGAAACAAAAGAGTAAGCCAACCAAGAAAAGATCACCTTCTAATCACATCGGACCACCACATCAAATTGAATTCAATCTGCTCCTCGCTATTCCTCAACTATGAAAGAGCGAAATAAATATGAACGCTAACCTTCCATCGAGCTTAGTAGTCTCTGAATAATGAACCGTTGCCATGTGCCAGGAAAAGTTTCTTTTTGTCGACATTTCCAAGCTGCACAACATACACCCGTATATATGGCTGACCTCAGTTTCATGGTTGATGAACATCTCAGCGCATCTGAAGGACAAATTGCAGCACTTGCAGTAGGTTCTGTAAATCACAATCAAGAAATACCGTCAAAGGACCAATGTAAATTTAACAATTAGGCCAAGAAAATTTAATTCAAGTACAAAGCTTCTTAGAAATCACAATAACTTCATATTTAATGCATACGTGTCAAGAAGCAAGGCTCAAGAAAGTTGTATCGTTCGTAGAAACTTCGATCTAACAATTCGGGCAGATCACAAACCCTTGATGATCATTTTTGGCATCAAGAAGGGAATACCCATATATTCTAGAAACCACCTGTAGAGATGAGCTCTCCTTTTACCCTACACTTTCAACATAAAATATGAATGCTCAGAAGAAAATGCAGCCGACTGCCTCTCTTTATGCGCTGATGGAAACACAGAGTGGGGTTTCATCCCACTTCAAAAAGTATCAAACACATTTCATCCAAGACGTTCGATATCTCTCGACTGGACCAACATTAAGTTAGACAGCTAAGAACCGAGTGCTATCAAGCGTACACAGAGCCATTTCGCACAAAGACTCGCTATTGTGTTATCATCCCCACAGCCCTCTGTCTGGAACTAGTACTACTACTTCACAAACATGAAGTCATTCACGAGTTTGTCTTTCTCGTGGCCAAATTTTAATAATGCCCTTGAAAGTGTAGCAATTCTTCTCGACCTCTCAGGCTCAATCAAAGGATACGATTGTCGGAGTCTGCGATGCTATAGCCAAACTGTTGTAGTGTTTCCACTGCAACTCAATGGCTACTGTGATCCACCAAATGACCACGGATTTCTCAGTGACAAATTTCTATTACATGTCAACTGATTTACAATACAACATTGCTCAGCAGAAAACTTCATGATGAATACTAGAATGCTGGAACGGAGGTTCTACTACTCTGTCTTGAAGGTCGGGGAATTCCTTGTGACCTGTACTTGCCCGTCAGAAGTCACCTTAGAAATAGAACCGCTGCAATCGAATGCAGACCTGTCTCAGTCCAGAGAATGAGAGAGAAGAGGAGCCCATAGGGCACAGCCGTCGGACTAACATCAACGCCTCTTCTTCGAAGGTTTTCTTAGGAGCCTCTTGCTGACTGACCATGGGCCATAGGCCTATGTAGACAACCTGACTGTGCTGATATGTAAAAGTTGATCCATCAAATCGAGGCTAAAACCCATAAAGTGATTCGAACGGTGTAAGAGACGTCAAGCTGCTGGTGGCGAGGGAAAAACTCAGCTTATCCTCTTGAAGGAGAATTAAATAGCCCACCGTCAATAAGTTTTAGTGGCCACACCAAACGCTCTTTCTTGAGAAGCAAGTCAATAATATAAGTGATAAGTGGCGTTTCAGCTAACACCTCAAGTCCCTCAAAGACTCCTACCCTCGCAATGTTTGCTTCACTACGAGGTCATGTGTTATGACACAATGTGTACAAGAAGGTGAGACAATTCCTAAGTACCAATCAAGGCGTGATTGACTACTGCCCCGTTGTAAGAGGTAAAAAACTCGCAGTCAATCACAGAGTATTGGCCCAATCCCAGAGAACTGCACTCCAAGCGATCACTGGCCAGTCGCTAGTTGACTTGTGACTTGGCCATTTTAAAGGAAGTCAAGTTTTTTTGGAAGTTTAAAGCCATAGTTTTATAAATACAGTTCCTTGAATGGGATATCTGGTCAATAATTGGATTTAGTTAGCAAACTCATTACAATGAGTAATGACAGGTCTGTTTCGTTATCAATATTAATGTTCCTGAACCTTCATGAGAGAGTTATATGAATCGAATCAATCAAGTCCCAGGTAGTCCAAGCCCAGTCAACAGCCTATGCAACTGACAACAAGTACGTTCTATTTTATTCTACTAAAACTCACGAAACCATGCTTACTCTCTCAAATGGGCTTTGAGGCTCTGTTTGATGCTGAATCTCCGGTTACAATGATAGCACTGCCAGGGCTGAGAGTGAACTGACCTGTGATTATTCATTGTTGCCTTCGTTTTGAATTGGTCGCCTGTCAATAAAAAATAAATAGCCTTCAAATGTGTATGATGTCACAGCTTATTGTGTAGAGAGCAAGACTGGCACTATGTGAGAACATTAAGGTTTATAGGTTAAGACTGTCACTGAACATTACACAGGCTGATCATGGTTAGTAGATGCAATGAAGAGATGTTTCGTTAACTGATGAGAACGAAGAACTGTGTTTGAAAGCAGTAGGTCCAACTCCTAGCAAGCTTCCTAATTTCCAACTCCTAGAAAGCAGCAAGGGACTCCCGAAATTTAGTGGATCGAGGATGGAGCTTCGTTTATAGAGCATACTCATTCAGGCCCAGTTTTCTCACTTCACACCCTGCCCTCACAATTGAAATAAACCTGTTCATTTTGGTTTCACCAAGATGGCAAGGCATTGATAGGTATGTTCTGTTATTGAGACTTCTAGACCGCTTATATGAGTTTACTGGAGTTCTCTTCAGATATTCACACTTAAAGGGCTACTGACTCTGAAAATCGTCTGCATGTTTCTGCAATGCGATTGAGAGAAAAAGGCCATGCGAACCTTGCTCGCAATAATTGGTGGGGTATACGTATGAGTAACTAAATACATTTCATAACTGTGAAGTTTACCACTTTTTATGTAAAACGTGAAATGATGTTCTTACCAAGTTCAAATCAACTGAGTGAAAAAAAGATGGAATTAGTAGCTAATGCCTAAAGCCACAAAAATCACAGAAAGCAGTTAAGCTGAGGAAAGTTGTGCTGTGCGTCGCACTATTTTCTGTGGGTTTCACTGAGCTTTTAAAACGAATTTTGAGCTGTCAGCCATAAGCTGAGATCTTATTGTCAACTCGCAGTCATGCGCGGCCAGGGGTTGGGCTGGCTCCATTTAGCGTAATACGGTCCAACCTCCAAAAACAGCAACTCTCCTATGTAACAATCCTCAGGTTGTTAGAATAATAATGAATTCCACATTAACATAACGTTAATTACCTGCAAATGAGTAGAATCTCATTTTGAGCTCTTGAGAACACAAGTTATTAGGCCAACACTACAAATAGCGCGTTAATTCAAGGACATAGAATTACGTTACAAATAAGATTGAGCGTTACCACAAATGTCGCAACTATAGCTGTTGGCGTCGCTGTGAACAACCATGTGAGCTTTCAATTTGCAGGAGACTGCGAACGTGATACCACATTTATGACAGGTGAAGCTGGACAGGGAACATAAACGATACCGTTACTGACAAAGAAATAAGGAAAGACAGGTGTAATGAATATTACAAGTTGATGCTGTGGAGATCATTTAGGGGTTTGAAAATGTTAATTCTGATCTTTGTCTGACTGCTGATTTGATGAGGTGAAAGGCAATTAGCCTCAAATCCTTTCTCAGGATTGGCGAGAACTTGAGGCTTGCTGAGGAATGAACTAGGCGCAAGGTTACTGTAATGCTCACAAGTAGAGTAGGCGATAAAACCAGTATGCGCCCATGATAACCAAACCGGGAAACGTGATGTGCATGCAAACAATGCACAACAAAATACTTAGGAGGATATTTAACGCAACATGGTATGTCTGAACAAATTATCTACACTGTCGTCTCTAGTTGAAAAGGAAGGCATCAGAAGATGCGAGAAACACAAAAATCGACTCCACGAACACACAAATGTCGAAGTATTGACTATCCTGATGAACGATTACGACGTAAGACGGCTTAAGATGGACTTACCAGGGAGCTACAACGTGCTGAACTCGTATGTGATTGCGAAGTCCTCGCACGTCAGCGTAGCCTCGGTGATTGTGGCACTCAACCTCTGGGCAATGATACCTTCCGTCCCCTTTCACACATTTGTCATAACTGAAAAGAAATGAAGCGAAGCAATTTTAATTGAAACCCACGTTGAAAATTTAACAAGAGATTTGAGTTAGAACGAAAATGTCCAGTGAGCTGCATCTTACAACACTCCTCAGCCACACAAGCATTCTTCGATTTTGGTTTATGATCTGCAATGTCCATCTGACGTCCAGGCTGTTTCATGCCTTTAACGGGGTACAACAATCCGTTCTTTCGCTCAAAAATCCCGCCAGCACGACTCGTCACGTCGTGTCAATTGCCTAGAGCCGTCTAGGCTTTCATCTTGGTGATGCTTCAGTGCAGTAAACTTTCGTAGCTATACACTTACCAAACGTTTGCTACTCTAATTTTCCTCTTCATCCCAATGTTTACTGGCTCAGCTCTTACTCTACTTCAATCAATACTTACTGAAAATCGTCGCCATACTTCGCGAAAAGAGTTGTTTTGTTCCTCAAACGAGATTTCGTGAGGACCATTTTTTTTCGCGGCCGCCGCTCTATCTGTTCTCGTTGCATTTTCAAAATTTGATCAACACTCGACTCCAGATTCGGGTTGTGGGAATCATGTGGCGCCAATAAGCTAGGGCGCCGGGAGGATTTCGGCGAGGAGTGTAGTTTGAGCGGTGATTTCTGGAAAAAAATAACAACAATAAAACTGTGTTTTTCACTTCAACACACACACGATCTACAAGGGAGTTTTTACCTGATTTCTGACAGTTTGACGGGAGAAGGAGCCATTTAATATTGCAGAATGCATCCATCACCCTTTTACTTTCCATAGCACTGTTGAATAGATTTGGCTCAGTCATTCTCCCACTTCCCTTTACAAACTGCTTTCTTAAATGGTGTTTTCAGGCTGAGAAGCTTTACGTAACTACGTTGAAATTTTGATAATTTATTGTGCTGCTCTTGCTATTTTCCCATGGATGAAAATTTTACAGTATCGTTACATTATTTGAAACTGTCCACACAAAACATAACTAAAATCGTAAGAAACGTTTTTAGGAAAAACGTATTTGGTATTTTAATCATGACAAGTATAGTTAGGTTTGCACCGATTTTGCTCATATCCTTATTTCGGCAGCTCTCGCCCTTTTCTCTTAATCATGAATCATCTCAAATGGGGTTTTCCAGACTCAGGAGCGTTAAATGTAAAGATGTGAACAAAACTCAAATTGTTTCCCAGCTGATTACACAACTTTTCTTCTTACTTCGAAAGGCTAAGGATTGTACAACTAACTCCCCTACCTTAGTTTCGTTATATAAGTGTTTATACACATGAAAGATTAAGTATTTTCTGATAAGCGTGATATGGTAACATAATGAACCCAACTGGTCAACCCAGCGAAAGGGGAGTTGGGACATGGGCCCTCAGTGGCCACGGCATACTGCCATTGGTCCCGCAGCTGCAGTTGATGGTGCTGCAGTCGGTACGCCTGCAGCTGCCTCCCTGTTATCTCTCTCTCTCTGGTCAACCCACCATCACCTAATTGTTAGTTGCCAGTAGTCCAAATTGAAGCTGATGAGGCACTAAGACAGTAACTATGACTGCAGGACTCGTCATTTGTAGTTCACAACTAAAAACTCTGAACGTTGAAATGGTACAAATAATGCAGCCCCGTTTATATACTTTACTCAGAGAAATATGTTGAAGTTGAAGGATGACTGACGAGCTAATGAAGAGTCATTCACCCGAGGAGTTGAAGTTCGCCTTAGAGAGGGAAGTGCAACTCTTTAATAGTGGCTATTACACTATGGCTCTGGTTCCTTGAATACTCACGTTTACTCGCCGCAAAAGAATTTTCGGCAAAATCGAACAGTTGTTGACAACTGAGCGATCATCTCGAGGGTTGTTCGACTTTGACCCTGACGCCCCGACACCTGGACTGTTCATTCACACCCCCCCCCCCCCCCGTACCTTAACGTGTGCTACAACGGCTCCCAACTTTTCCCATTCGTTTTCTATTCTGCTCCCGACTTCGGTTCTCACTCCTCAACCAACTTGAACCTTTTTTTCCTCGACAAAGCATCCCACTGATCGTTTCGGATTTCGGAGTATTCGTGAATTTTCGGCCCCGATTTCTAACAACATACCTCATCACCTTCACATCAGCGTCTCAGCAGGTCAGAAGTTGAATTGCTAATCAAGAGACTTTTACTTTTATTCGATACATTAATTTTAGATTATTCTCTCGTTGTTATTCAATTTCGGTTATTTTCAATATAATATTTCGCATACGCCTTTGCTAATGTTCACGATAAATAACCACCGATCTTTCCAATAGTCGATCCTACTCCAACAGCGTAGTTGGCGTAACAACTCATCCATGCTGTGCTCACTGCTGTCCACATTGACAACTAATGTGTGGCTCAAGAGTAGGGTCACAATGTCATTAAAGATAAGCTTTGTCTTGTGAGCCTATGTAAAACTTAACTATAAATGAGGTTCTTCTCTATTCACTGCACTCTGATAGTTTCAGTCGTTACTAGTAAAAATGATTAATTTTAGAAATACACAGAATGGTTTGTTACTCTCTTCAGGTTTCGTACATATGTAGAATAACTCTATGAAAAGGACAATAGTACCAAGCGCCTTGGACAAGTCTGAACATTTCACTATGATAATAACTACAGATTTATAGACAAATTTACCATTTCGGATGTTTTTTGCTTGTCGCCTTTGACATTTCTCTTGCGAGCTCTTTTCGGGGGTGGTTTGTTCTTCTTGGTTTGCGACGCTCTGTAACAATGACATTAAAATCAACAGTCATTTCTCACCTCCCCAAAGTTACTGGTATTCGGCTTTGACTCCTTAGAACCATCCAGAATCAGCCAATCAGGGAACCCTCCGCATTGAACTTGCTTTTCACTTCAGTACGTAACAACTGTCGATCATTCTATGGTTTTTATTGTTGGGTTGGTTAACAAATTCGACAATAAGTAGTTTTCTTTTACACGATGTCCTCAGTAGTGTAAATATTGTTAGTGATGGTGGCTTCGTCGCTGAGACTAGTCTACCTTTAACAATTTCCATGTGGCAAAGATAATTTCTTTCAGTTTCCATCTCATTGATAACCTTCTACAATTTTGCTGAGAGTTATATAAATCTAAACCTTAATAATTACCTTAATTCCAGTCTCTAGAGAAAGGGAACACATCTTTCTAGCCAGCCAGTTCTCCTTTGGCTTTAGCCCACACTTTTTCCAATCCCATTTTGTTTCTCTTAATTCTTGTTTTGAACGTTTTCAATTCTATAAAAACAATCCTTGACAGTAAGCTCACTTTTTCTTCATCTTTTTCGTCAATGGTGGCTCAAGGAGAGGAACCTCTCGGGTTACAGGAGACTCTTCAGTGATTGCCAGCCAAATCCTCTCTCCGAGCAAAGGGTTCCAAAATTCAATTTTTTCGTTGAACTTTATTTTTGTTCTTTTCTTCTTGAGATCGGGGGATGCGGGTGGGGTAGGCTCAACAGCATTCTCCAAATTAGCCGGTTCCTCTGACCCCTGAAAACGACAATAGTGAATATCTGGTGCGAAGCATCACACAACTTTCCCCCACCCCTCTGAACTCGATGATACCGCTAAATATACGGTGCCTTTGCTCAACACATTTCTATAGAAACACACATAAAGGAGAATATAAAGGTATTAGTTAGTTGAAAGCCCACCTGTAAATTTGATTAAAATCGTTAAAGCTGTTTATGAGAAAATACTGTAACTTATTTTGTGGGGAAAAGTGTTACTTTTAACCCTCACAAAATGGTGTTTTAAATTAAATGTAAAATCAAAGAACATCTTTTTCACTCCGATCCCAAAACGCAAATTTTTTATCTTCTCTTCGCGGTCGCTCATCTCTCCAAAACAGCTGACTCAAACATCATGACACCATAAACAGATGGCTTAAAACCTAAAAACTGGCTGAATGTGAATTTTTGTCGCCTAGTTGGTGACAACACTTCACCACATACACAGGGCCAACTGATGTTCCTTGCCTTCGAAAAATATCGAAAACAACCAAGAACCAGTTAAAGCAACGTGCCAAAATTAGGTTTTTTCGGTTTTGTAGGCCTCAAAAGGCATTCGAACTAATTTTTTTAAAAATTGGAATGCGGTATTACTTCGAGCAGTCGAAAGTAAAAACTGTACTGTTCTGGGTTTCCTCCAAATGTTTGATAAATTATTACGCTGCTCACATGGATGGAAATTTGAGGTTTCTTCTACAGGATCCCACACCCAGAACCCACACCTAAACCATTGCCAGGCCCCTAATCAGAGTGGCTTCCAGATCCAGGTGTGGAGCACTATGACCCACTATCAGATACCAACCCATCTCATGAGAAGGAAGCAGCAGAGTACCATTTCTATTCCCGTTCAGAGAGAAGGGGGTGGCACTCCTGATTACTTATCAGTAGAGACCAAGTAAGGTAAGTAACAAGCCTCTTAGGGAACTCAAGGGAACCCTCTCTTCTTGTGACGTGGAGAAGTAGAGTAGGGTTAGCCCCCCCCCCTGCCCTATAGTTGGGTGGTGGATGTAATCAACGAGGCAGTAGTCCACGTTGGCTTCCCTACCAGCCTCTTGATACGCTGATTACATTATGCTCCACTTGATGAAGGAATTGGCGTGCCTTTGTCTGGGGAAGAGGGCAGTACACTTTTGCAGACACTCCCTACTATGGTGAGCTGTCTGTGGACATAGATAAGCTGTCTAAGAACTGGTTCACACGATGCCCCTTGTTGAAGGGCGGGCCACTTACAGTATGTGACCTAAACCAACTGTAGGGGTACGAGAGGATTGGGGCATCCTATGCAACTTCTAAACCGATAATTCTTGGGATTAGAAGACATATTCGGCACTCTCCATCTCCCCAGTATCATTGGATCTTCGCTGCATAGAAGGCATCACTTTTGCACCAGTTGTCTCACCGGAAGTAAGCTTATAAATCTGTAGAGTTCCGAACATGAATTTAAAAACTTAGCTTCCACCTTGGTAAACGTAATTTACATGTACCCCTACACGTTAAGCTTGCTCCTGAAAAAGCTTTTAAAAAATATCAATAATTTGTTCTGGAACTTTGTAAGATTGAGGCGGAGATGACTGGAGACTACACACTACTACCTTTCCAGGTCGATATGTAATTTATATAAATCAAAAAAGTTAAACTTTATGGAATACTGTGAAAAGGAATTTGGTGCTCTAAGTTGACAAAAATTCGAGATAATGAAGGGAATGAGTAGAATTAGCTTACCAGATGAGCCAGAGAGAGCGAGGGCTCAAGGCTTCCCAACCTGAGAAAAGTATACAATCAAATTAAGCCCAGCAATCGTAAGAGGTATCAGCAGGGCAGGGAAAATCCCCCAAACAGCCTCAGTTGGATCAGCCTCAAACTGACGCGACCCTAATTGGCTTGGTATTTCAATTAGACAACCGCTTAGTGAATCACTAATAGAACGTAAAGTAAAATTACGCTCACGCATTAGAAGAATTCGATTGATCGCAGTTCAAAGGGAATCTCGATTGTCGCCTTTGGAAGGCAGTACTTCCATGAGCAACACCCCGCTCACTTTTGCGTTTGCTTTGCTTCCGTCGAACTTTCAGAACTTTCCTGTAATAGATAACACAAGCTGATGTAATACAAAAGATTGGTGCGTGATGGTAATAAATAACAGGCGATTGCGAAACAGGAGTAGCAGAATCAAGCACTCGTACTGGGGTATAAACTTGTACTTAGTTGTACTCCAATCTCAATAGTCCTTCATCATTGTTAAAAGGCACAGTTTTAAATGCGGTATCGATACTCGATTAATCTTGTAAGCAGAGCTAAGCAACGTTGGGCTTAGTGAGATGTAGTCTGAATTAGTGCCAAACATTTGAATATGTTCAGGGGGGTTTCTATTTCTGAGTTTCACACTCTACAAACACCATACTACAGTGCTTCCTTTCGTTTCTCATAATTTATTTAATAGCAACTTTCTGCTATATTAACCGTATTTGTGTGTGTAAAACGTGTTTTGGTTTATTATTTTGGCAGTTAAATCGGAAATACGCCGTGTTAGGAATCGTTTTCCAGGTATTTTTAGATGCTGGATCGAATGGAACAATTCCTAGAGATCACATAGTGAAATCACAGTAAATATAGTGAGCCAAAGTCTACTAATTGAAAGAACTAGCGGGACAATGACTACAACAAAAGTAATAGTTTCATAGTTTGTACTCCTACCCCCCCCCCCGTCACGTCGAAACCGCCCGCCCGCTCGGCTTCTACGTCGTGCCAATTTGCCTACAGAAGAGCGCCTGGAATATTTAGTTTTCGTGGTTGCGTTGTAATCAGGTCCTGTTTCGTATGGTGTACTGTTTTTTTTCGATGCTGAATCGAACGGGATGGGTCTCGGAGCTGTGAGACTCGGTCAAGCTGTTCAAGAGAATAATAAACCATTGTGTAATAATTTGATTTGATTTGATTTTTTTTCTTTAGAAGCGTTAGCTAAGGTGCTTCTTGTACTGGTATTTGTGAAATTGACAAGCGCCATCCTCCTTTTTTCCATCCTCCAAACCTTGAATGACCTTCCGAATATCTGTGTGTTCAATGCTATCGATTAAAACCAAGATATGAACCACCTGCATATGCATTTCCTACATGGGGTTTTCCAGGGGGACCTCGTGGCCTTTGTATCTAGTGGAATTGCTATGTACCATCCAGAAAGTACGTAATTTATTCAACCACCAATGTAATTTTTTTTTTTTACTTTTTAGCACTAATTTTACACTCAGCCTGCAGAACAACGCTAAAATAAGAATACGAGCACGATAATAGTAAAAATCCATAAAAAGCAGTTTTAGTTGCAGTGCCTCGCTCATACGACACAAGTTTTCCCAAATCAGAGTGGTACTAGAATAAACTACCTACAAGATGGAAGATTAATAGTATTGGATGATCACGAGCAACCACAGAAATTGCAGGATTCAAACCGTCATTTTGTTGTCTAACCCTTTTTCGCTGTGTTCCCCTATATACTTCCAGAACTATAAATTCGAACCTTCTCAGAAAACTCATGTTGATAGTCCCATCAATTATCTACACGTTAGTTTTTCAATAAAGGTCGTGGGATTAGTAGCAGCAGTTCAATAAATTTTCGAAATTGCTTTCACATTGAACTTCAAGTTGTTTTATTGAGTTTACATGAACTGAGTGAAAATGGATTGGATTAAGTCGCTAGATTAAGTTATGTGATACGTTGCACCAGATATTTTAAATGGAATTTCAGCCACAACTCACGCAAATAATTAAAGTAGGAAATAACGGAGCAAACTCAGAATGGTTTGTTTGCCTGCACAGTATTAATAAACTGCTTCCAGATAAAGCGTGGTTGTTGTTCACCGCTTACTACGAGCATCGGGTGTTTATGTACGAGGAAGACATTTTTGGCGAAGCAGAACAGTTGTCGATAGTGCCAAGCAATCATCAAGGATTGTTCAATCCTTACACTCCCACACCCTGGACTCTTAATCCCTTCCTTTAGCCCATCCTACAACCGCTCATGCATTTTTTGTCTCTTCTGTTTTGCCCAAATCTTCGGTTCTCGTGCTCCTCACCCAACTCAAACCCTTCCAATTTTATTACCAAAGCAGCCTTTTAGTTTGCAGAACCCAGACATTTTTGAATGTGTGCATTTTACTTAACCATCTCGGGGTTTGCGCGACCAATACACTTTTATTTGTATTCATTCGACTAACTTTAGATTACCTTTTCGTTATTAATTTATTTCATTCTTTTCAATATAACATTGCGCATAGGATTGAGTTCGAATGGTTGGCAAGACCACTAATCTTGCCAACCATTCGATGCTACACCATGAGCCTAGTTGCGCCAACAGAGCCAACATGCGCAGAACAGCTTGATGAAAACGACAATTGCGTGATAAAATGGACTAGATGCTACTGGCAATAGCTACCGGTAGACATGTTTTTGATCTTTACATTCACAAACATATTTGTAATTATTGCTACTATCCACATTCGTTATTTTATTTAAATTATTATTATGATTCATTATAACATAACCCTACCTAATTAACAAATTTTAAAATAAAAGAAACTTACTCGGTTTCTACGTTAAGCTGTTCTGGTTCTTCCTGTTTATTGTATGTGTATGTAAGATGCCCTGGTTCAACTTTTTTGTCTACTGTTACTTCAGGTTCAACTTCACTCGAAACCAACTCTGAAGATGATGAGAGGGAGTTGTCCGCACCTTCGTTGCAGTCTTCAGCAGACAGCGGAGGAGTGTCAGGCAACGCTACAGGCATCTCCTGGAGGTTAGTTTCGTCTAGGTCACTTTTAATAACTCGATTGTCAACCTCATTTTCACGATCCACGCAGAAAACGGTGCCAAAACTAAGGGTATTATTTGAAACATCGCACGCCGCTTTGCTATCAGTCGTGTTGACTATTTTGACTTTCAGTTCATCTTGATCTATTACTTCTTGTTTCTCCTCACTAATACTAGGAGTGGGTTGGGTGTTGTCATTTGGCTCAGTCTTTGTCGTTTGACTAGGATTCATAGAAACAGGTTGAGATGATTCTACAGCAGGTTTGGGTGATTCCACCTTCAGGCACTTCGAGGGCAACCTGTTGAAATGTTGTATTATTATCATCAATTACACTTCATTATACAAGTTCTAAGGATTTCTGTTACTTTTACCCGCCCAAAGGAGAGTTACACAATCTTGTAAAAAAAGTTCAGTTTTTATTTGATCTTTACGTTTTGAGGCCTCCTGAATCGAAAAAAACCTTAATTCAACTAGCAGTCTGTAGCCCAATGTGTCCCACTCTTCCCAGAGCCTATACCTTACAGGCCCTACAGATTTAGATCCATCAGTGTCTCATGTTGAGGCCAAACCGATGACATTTGTTGTCCCACAAGCTTCCTTCTGTTGGAACTTTGCATCTTCTGTCAAACTCGTACCAAGGCGCTATCATGTCAAGCTCTGTAAAGGATCCCATGTTCCTAAATATAGCCAGGAGGGTGCCCATTACTAGCCTGTGGCACCTTAGCTACTCCAAGCTCGACCAACCGACCCCTATGAGAGGATTAGTTTCACAATGGCCTCATGAAACCAGCAGGCCTTTCTAGGCTTTAAGCTCCACGTTCTCCCACACATTCTTTGACCCATACCATTGTTGCTTTCTTGGTTATATATCAGATGTGCTCTTTCCAGGTTTGTTTTCAATCGAGAATCACACCCAGATACATGATCTGCTCATGGAGCTGAACTGCACACATTACTTCCTGCGGTCTCAGTCCTGACAGTTGTCTTTGTGTAGTGAATGGCACTATGACTCTGATGGGTGGAGGAGAACGAATGTGTAGTTGACATTTCATTCTATAGGCAAACATCCCACCAAGATCATAACTGCACTCCCCAACGTCTCATTGCACTATCCCCTATCAACATAACCTTCTTGTGGCCTTCTAACTTCTTCCTTTTCATTGGCAGCCTTTCATACACTTCAATCACCATTAGTTGCAAGCATTAGAGTTTCCTGCAGACACTGCCACTATCTTCTGATGCATCAGAAACAGGAGCTAAGAACAGTACTTCCATTCACTTAGGTGTACCTGACTTCTATTATGGTTCAAAGTCAAGTGCAATTGTTTGAAAGATTTGAAATATTGTGTCAAGTGCAGAATAAGTTACCAAGATTGTTGACTGAAGCATGGTATACTTTGTGCATGTCCACCAATAGCAACAACAGAAATATTGAAATATGAAATCAAGTGTAGAATTGCTTTTAATTTCAAAAGAGAAAAACGCTGATGAAGCTTGCTCTTAACTGGTCTCTGAACACCTTTGATGTAGCATGAAAAATTCTCCTACTCCATGAAAACATCCAGATCAAACGTTGTGCTTGTGTCCCTTTACTTCTGTGCTATTTTTACTACTTGTGTCAGAGGCACTTGTGATGACACCTACAGATACACGAACTTCCTCAAGGGAGCGTGAATGTTAAACCTGAATTTCTTAATTCTGCTTCAAATGAGGAGTAGCAGAGTCTTACTCGGATGTCAAGGAGTCATCTTGGATGGAATTGGAAGACTCGGAGAATGTGCAGGATGACATACGGAGTTTTCTCTTTCTTATTTGAACGACTGGGCCTCGTTGAACAGTGACATGACTCGACATTTCTAACCCTTCTGAAACAAAACCAAAGTTGAGATCATCTGAGGGATAGAAGGCAGTTTTTAGTTATGGAAGCAATGACATTTGGCTAACAGTCATCAAGACCTCTGCCAATTAACTTCTTTCTTCCAACTTTCGGAATGATTCGCATTATCATATATATAAACCTTCCCAATAGTTCAGACCGTTTTTTTTAACCCCTCCCCCTCTCATCATTCTTCTCACCCCACACGTTGCCTCCTTATTGCCCGTGGCCAGTCCCTCGTCTCTTACTAATGCTCTAAAACTATAGTCCGGGAGCCGGGGGCTAAAAACGTTGACCGTTGAGTTGGAAGTTGGTTACTATTTTTTCTGATAGTTCCCTCAATGTTTGGTAAAACCCCGCAAGTCTGCTCTCTCTGAAGTGTGGACTAAGGAAATGGCGGCTCATCAAAAAAGTCAAAATTTGATTTATTCGTTGATAGTTACAATATTTACCACAGTTGAGGAATTGGCTTGTACTTTCCAAATTCACAGCTCTGCTACCTCCTATGATTGGCCATTAAGTTGAAGAGTCACTCAAAATTCGTCGAATTTTGAACCAAATTTTGACTTATTGGTTGACATGGAAATTTGTATGGTGGATTCGCATCAAGTAACTGAGTCGAAAATCCCGACTCTGCCACAATAGTTTCGTGGACTTCGACTTGCAGAAGACGTAAAAATTTGACGAAATTTTGGTAAAAAAATGACCTACGGAGTTGAAACTTGAAATTTATGATACGAATAGGTGAAGTGGAGTACTTTAAGAATTATAAAAATAGAAAATTTGATGAATTGATGGCTCAAAAATTTACTTATTAGTTAATACTTGAAAACGATGTGAATGAGTCCCACATGAATTGATTTAACTATAAAATGTTATCTGCCACCTCAAAAAGGTGTCATTTTCATGGCAGAGTCGCTGAAATAGCGTTTTCTTGTAATTGATTTTAAAAAAAAGCTGAATAGTTGACAGATGAAAATGGCTTGAATCGCATCTTCAGCCACTCAGTAAACTATGAAATAGTATCTGCTATCTTCAAAATGTGGCGTCCACGTAGCAGACTCAATGTTTGTTGTGCTGAAATTGCTAACTACATACTTGAAATGTATTCGGTCTTGATTTTTCATTAAACAGATCACTCATAATAACCTCTATCTTCCTTTATGCCTTTAGTCGATGGAAATAAAACGACTCAGTACGCACATAATATGCATTTATACTTTTTATTTTCATTTTTAACAAAGTACACGTCATTTAAAAAAATGTTGTTGCTGAAGTATTTAAACAGTTTATGTTGATGATTCGATACGTACGTCAGTTTGCTAAACGCCGTCTGGCTCGGACTCATCGTCGTCAGTTTCTGGCTCGGTTCATCGTCGTCAGCTTCTGGCTCGTCATCGTCTGTTGTAAGTAAGGCGTTGTCTCTCGAATTCTCCTCATCTTGAGACTCTTCTGCGGCTATGGGGTGCAGAATGTCTTCTAGGGAAAAGGGGTAGACAAGGCCCAGTATACCACGTAACCTTGTATTCCCCACCTTCTATGTACCATCCGTAATCTGTTGGTGATATGGCTGGTGGATCTTTGTCTGATATACTACTCCACATTAGTGTCACGAATTTCGCTCGGAGCAGTTGTTGGTGCAGGACACGTTTACAGGGTGGAAAACTTGCGGCTTCCACACCTTTCTGTACAAGAAGAGGTTGGGTCTTGTTGCTTTTTTTAAAGATGTCGGTGAACATTTGGAGCCTTAGTTCGTCCGGGTCTGTTATTGATCTTTTTGAATAAAAATTGCACACTATTTCATTCAATGAAGCTATTTCTACTTTGCAAAGATGGTTACTGTCCCCGAACGTTGCTAGAAATCTTGTGTGCCGTAAACTGTTTTGTAGGACTGAGAATGGTTTTTGCTTTCCCAAACAATAAAAACTGGATATGTAATCACATATAGTCAAGGAATGAAACGCAGGCAAGGCTCTGCTCAAAAGTGGACCCAAACGTTGATAGATAGCTGATAAATTTAAAAAGCGATGTGTAATACTGGATGCGGAACCATCCGGTTTCCATCCATATGTGTACGCTACCACTTATTTGGTGCATGTTGCCCAGTATTATCACAAGAATATCTGTATCTGATGATTTCACAACAACATTCCCGCCATCCATTTAGGTCAAGATGTGTCCATTTTTGGAGTCAGCTTCTGCGTGCCAATTCGAGTATAAAAAGGCTTCTAACCTTTCGACAGTCTCATTAACCTTCGAGAACTGGTACGTCGTGTGCTTGTTATTCATGAATAGCGTGAAGCTTTCAAAGTGGACGAAAGCCTCTTTAAATTGGTCGATTTTCAAAAGTTTGGCTAAGTCACCAGTCAGTCTTTGACCAGGATTGGAAATAGTGAATACCGGAGGACAACTGGGGTTTATTACTCCTTTATTCCTTCCCGTGTCCTTAATGGATGGTTTTTCATACGTGTCAAATACTAGATGGATTGTTGTTGCTTTCATTTTACTGAGTTTTTTCAATAGGGCTTGCGCGATTATCCCATACGACGAAGGGAGCATTCGTGGGTTAGACAAAGTGTATAAAAAACCGTCGATATAAGAATATCTTGGTGCGGTGGGGGCGTTTGGTCACATAGGCTTTCCAAGTGGTGTAACAATGCACTTGGGTTGACAACATCGTACCGTCACTGTAAGACAGCGACAGAGGCGTGGGTGTCAAGGGATACGAAAATACACATTTCAGATCAATGTTGTCCATGGAGATAGTAAGTAGGCGGGCAAAAAAGTTTCTTTCTTGCTTCAATTCACGAACCACCCATTGCTTAACAACTTTTAGCCGTGCATTCGCGCTCGAGAAATCTTGCAGGATCAACAGAGCATTCAGCTCGAAACTGCTCATGTTGCATCCGGCCGAGGTTTTTCAGGTTCAGAAGGAATTGCTGAACTTCTAGGGGAGCGGCTCTTCCCGTAGCCACATTATATATGTAATAATAAGTTCTCATTATTTGATCGCCGCATTCTGAGCTTCGCCCAGAACCAATCTCACGAGAGTGGACACCTCGTTGTTCTTCGCCTAGACGCGGCTTGTGTTATCTTATGTTATCGCTAACCAGTCGCTTCTCATTACGCATAAGTTTCACTCTTCACGAATTTACTTGAAATTCTAATTTCGCTTTTGTGATTTACCGTTTTAGTAGCAATAAAGTGTATTGCCGGATTACTGGTTTATTACTCTGCGCAAATTAGGTAGAGTGAACTTATAAATTAGAATTTCAGAAGAAAAAAATTTTTAAAAACGAAACCAAAATTTTCAAGTGGTTCGAGAATGACCGATAAGAAGTTCCACGTGTTCATCGTAGCCGAAGAATCACCGGATAAGAAGACAACAGTAGTGAATCTCAAACGAATCAGGATCTATGATGAAGATGTTTGGTACCATATTCCTGAAGATTTTCAGAAGGTTTCGACTTACCATAGCGCATTGGCGGCTGTGGGTCCAGTTAAATCAGCCCTTAATGCTATTAAGAACCGCGGCCAACATCGGTCAGTCAAGGTTACAGTTTCTAAGGTAATCGCTGACACTTATCTCGACGAAGATGAGAACTTCGTATTCAAAGGCGTCATGCTGGAAGACGTGGTCGTCGGTACCGAAGGTCGCCCTCCCGACCCAACGACGGCAGAGTTGGCGTTATGTCTTCAACGTTTCAAGCCACTGGAGTCCGTGAAAGACATTTTGGAGCATTTCCTAGTGGAGAAATTCTCGCCGAAAAATCACAATGTGAAGGCGTGGTGTGAACTCTTCGAGAAGGAGTCGTCAAGATTCAGCTTAACAGGTACGAAGCAGATTGAAGTTTTCAAATCCTGCCTGGATCCTAGCATGAGTGTTTGGTTCGCTGTGGGTCAACGGAGATTATCGATTTCTGGAGATTGGGAGCAGTGGAAGGAGTTACTGGTTTCAACATATGCAGACTCTTCTTGGAAGCCAATCCGGTACGCGTATTTATTTAAACATTTTGGTGGTTCTTTATTGGATTACGCTGTTAAGAAAGAGAGGATGCTGTTGGAGTTGGATAGAGATTTGCCTGAGTTAGTTATTTTGGATTTAATCGTAGTAGGGTTACCGAATCACATACAAAATTCTTTAGATCGAAACACAGTAAACAATATTCAAGAGCTGCACAATAAATTAAAGAAATACGAAGCTGGGGAAAAGGATTTTCCATCCAATCAAAAGTTTAGTAATTTTAAAATTCCCCTTCTAATACGAATAGTAATACAAACCCCACCTCTAAAAATTTCGAAAAGAAGAATAACGTAATTAAAAAGCCGTGCTCCATTTGCGCAGGAAAAGGCTTTGCTAATAGATATCATCCAGAGACCAGCTGTTGGAACAGAGTAAGTAAGAAATCCACCAATAGTGCAGAAGCTGAGTCCCCAAAGTTCTGGCGAGGAAGCAAAAACGAGCAATTCGGCCACTAATTAAAATAAATTGTCTTTTAAATGATAGTCTTTTTTGCAAAGGTCTGTATGATTCTGGGTCAAACATTTCTATCATAAATAAGAATTTAGTCGAAAAATTGGGAATAACTTGTTTCAAAGTGAAAAACCCAGAGTTTAAAATGGTTAGTGGCCGAGGAAACGTAGTGGGCATAGCGAAAATTAAAGTAAATATTTTCTCTCTCACCAAAGAAGTAATTGTGTTTGTGCTTGATAGCGCCGATTTCGGTCATGATCTTTTGATTGGCTTAGATTTAATTGTTGAATTCAAATTGTGCCAAGATCAAAATTTAAGAGTTTTCCAGAATTTAGCATGTGAAAGACATGAATCCAGAGGAGGTAACCTTTCCAGTGACTTAAATGTACATTTTGTCAGTTAAGCGATTCATTACACCATCTCTCCTCAGAAAGACAATTGTCAGTAAAAAATTTAATTTCTAGGTTCAATGAAGCTTTTGCTACAAATAAGTATGATGTTGGTGGAGTCAGTAATCACGAGGCTCATGTAAAATTGTCAGAACACAGATATATATCCAGGAAGCCTTATCGTTGTAATGTGATCGATCAAAAAGAGATCGAGTGCCAAATCAATCAATTACTGGAGGCGGGGCTCATTGAAGACTCCACTTCTCCGTTTGCAGCTCCAGTAACGTTGGCATTTAAAAACAGCCTGATGGCACTAAACAAAAACCGTTTATGCATCGATTACACCGCCCTTAACAAGTTAATTATTCCAGAGAGCCAACCCTTTCCCAGAATAGAGGACCTCATAGTTAAGGCCAGGGATTGTCAGTGGTTCTCTGTGTTAGACATCAATAGTGCGTTTTGGTCGATACCAATTAGAGAAAAGGACAGATATAAGACTGCTTTCGTGACTCAGACAGGGCATTACAATTGGCGCTGTTTGCCCTTCGGGCTCAAGACATCCCCTGCTATTTTTCAGAGAATATTAAGGAACACCTTAAAAAAATATGGCCTGGACGAGTTTGCTGTCAATTACATAGACGACATTTTAATATTTTCCAAAACATTTGAAGAACATTTGGCTCACTTAGAAAAATTAATTTTTGGAATTCACAAAGAAGGTTTCAGACTTAGCTTGGCAAAATGTGAGCTAGCAAAGAGTAGAGTAAAGTATTTAGGCCATATTGTAGAAAATAACTGTACTACCCCCATATTTGATAACGTAGCTCCCTTAAGGAGTTTCCCAGTGCCCCAAAATCAGAAAAATGTACGGCAATTTTTGGGGAAAGTAAATTTTTATAGCAACTACATACCTAATGCAGCAACTATTTTGGCACCTCTCCATACCCTATTAAAAAAGAATGTAAAATTCGAATGGTCGCCAAAATGTCAGGAAAGTTTTGATTCCGTAATAGAGCACCTTTGTAATAGCCCATGCCTTGCTATTTTCGACCCTGATAAACAGACGTTTGTTTATACTGATGCGAGTATTAACGGTATAGGCGCGGTTCTGAAGCAGTTGCAGTCTGATAATACCGAAAAACCGGTTGCCTTTTTCTCCAAAAAGTTAATCGAATCTCATAAAAAGAAAAAAGCTCTGTTTTTAGAATGCCTCGCAATTAAAGAAGCTTTATTATATTGGCGTCACCAACTCTTGGGCATACAATTTAAAGTTCAAACTGACCATAAACCACTTGTGGGAAAGAACGTTAATAGTGAGCTCGATGATGAACTAAGAGAAATGCTTTTGCATATATCACAGTTTGAATTTGACATAGAATACAGACCAGGAAAAGATAACGTGGAAGCAGACTGTCTATCTAGAAATCCGGTGCTGGAGCATACTGATAATTTCACAGATCTCAAAATTGTTAATTTTCTGGATTTCTCAGAATTAAGGACTGATCAAAACAATAATCTGGAAAACATAAAAGTAATACTAATTTGATTGAGGAAAATGGGATATTTTACACTAATGTAAACGGGAAAAAGAGGTTATTGATCAGCAAGAGTTTTGCTAATGCACTAATAGAAAAATCCCATTTACAGTTTGGTCACATAGGAGCAAAGCAACTAGAATTTACTTTATTTCCTCACTTTTATATTAAAGGTTTTGGAAGGCTCATGAAATCATACTGCCGGTCATGCTCCATTTGCATTCAGAATAAAACTAGGATTCACCCGCACTATGGTCTATTGTCCCACTTAGGCCCTGCATCCCAACCTTTTGAGATAATGTCAATAGACACCATAGGTGGCTTCTCTGGAAATAATTCCCCTCATAAATATATTCATTTACTTGTCGACCATTTCACTCGATATGCATTTGTATTGACGTCTAAGAGTCAGACCGCTACTGACTTTCAAAAATTATTAAATTTAGTTTTAAAAGATGGCAATAAAATTCACACGCTGCTATGTGATCAGTATGCTGCTTTGAACTCGAATGACTTCAAAAATTTTGTCGAGCATCAGGGAATTAAGCTCCTATACACTGCAGTCGACTGCCCTTTCTCTAATGGACTAAATGAGCGACTTAACCAAACTTTAGTTAATCGCCTAAGATGCAAAAAAAATGAATCTGTTGGTAACAAGAAACGGCCGTGGTCTGGCATTTTAAAAGAATGTGTCGAGGAATATAATAATACCATTCATTCAGTCACTCGGTTTTCCCCTAATTACCTCTTGAACGGAGTAGCCCCCCAAATTTTCAAAAATTTTATTTTGCAAAATAATTCGACTTTACAACTTGACAGGAAAATAGCTCTGGAAAACTCCATTTACGGCCACAGACGCAACGAAAAGACATACAATAAAAACAGGAAATGTATACACTTTAAGCCAGGTGATCTTGTTTATATCAACCATGGAAATTCTTGTAATAAGAACAAATTGGCGCCAATTCGTACTGGGCCTTTCACAATTATTAAAAAACTGTCAAATATCATGTATCTAGTAGACTCAGGAATTCGTCGAGTAGAATCAAATGCTTTCCATGTCTCGAAATTATACCCTTTTCAGCCTGCGGTACACTAAGAATGTATACTGTTGTTTAAAATTATAAAAAAAAAAAAAAGGAAGTTATTTGATTACACATTTATTTGTCAATTCAGATGCATTATGCTCATTGTAATCTTTTTTTTAAATGTACATTCATGTTTTTTTTTGTTTATGTTGCAACCCCCCCCTGGTTGTTTTCTCGAAAAGTGGGGATGTAATAATAAGTTCTCATTATTTGATCGCCGCATTCTGAGCTTCGCCCAGAACCAATCTCACGAGAGTGGACACCTCGTTGTTCTTCGCCTAGACGCGGCTTGTGTTATCTTATGTTATCGCTAACCAGTCGCTTCTCATTACGCATAAGTTTCACTCTTCACGAATTTACTTGAAATTCTAATTTCGCTTTTGTGATTTACCGTTTTAGTAGCAATAAAGTGTATTGCCGGATTACTGGTTTATTACTCTGCGCAAATTAGGTAGAGTGAACTTATATATATATATATAATCTTTGTATAAGTCTTCTGAAAATGGATTAAGGAATTTATCGAACATTTGAAGCAGGTTTCTTACATTTCTATTGTCAGAAATTATTTTTGAAGGTTTCAATTGGCTTGATATGTCTTCTTTTTTAGTAATACCAGCTTTTTCCATTACATGACTCATCAATTCCGTTCTCTGTGAATGGCTGACTGCCCACCTCTGTCTTGCTGTTATGGAACTAGTAAAGGACGATATTCCAGTCATTTTGTTACCGGCGTCAGCATTTATAGTTTGTTCCAGAGTGAGATCAAGAGCTGTTCGTGAGAAATGGTTTTGCGTTCTCCTCACTGATATCATCCCTGCTCTTAGCGAGGCTCCAATACTGTCTTCTATCTCTAGTCCACTTCACAACTTATCCGTAAATACCACCAACCACCGAGCATAATTATGGTGGTTGACAGCAAAAAATAGGAGGGTCATACTACAAAGAGTTTCAAGAAAAAGTGTTGTGCTTCCCATTCTAATACTCCTACTTAGGTTATGGTAAAGCTCATGAAGGTGAACGTAATTTATCCAAAATTTAGGAGTAGCGCCATGCTCACCATTCGATGTCAATGATTCATATTCTTTGTACTTGTTTATATGATGCAGAAGTACGAGGTCTAGCAAAATTTCTCCATCTTGGCCGAGGTGGTCCATCTGGTAAAGTGCGTATTTTATGCGGTCTATTTCTATTCCTCCTTCAATATCACTGCATGCATTGAGGAAGCTGTGGTAATGGAGTGTTCGTAACGAAACAGGTGAAGGCGTTTACATCGATTGTTGTAGGAACCACCCAAAAACGCATTCAAAGAACCTGTAGCAATTAAATCACATTCCTCCAGTACTTCAGTTATTCCGCTGCCCTCTATTACTTTTCCCAGGGCTTTGAAGAATGATAATTCAACATGGAATGCACCCAACATTATAAATACATCGTCGTACGTAGGAGCGTCTTCATTTTGAATTTGAAGGGCCATTCGAGCAATCCCCAGATCGTAAGCACAAATAATTCCGTTTTGACCTCATTCCTCTGCCACATTTTGAGCTATTTTGAGAGTCTGAGCTACTGCGCTGTAAGAAGTTGGGCTATGATTAATTTGAGGAAGGTATGCTATGTTTTGCACAGGTAAATTGTCTTGGAACAGTCGGGCATTGAAGCCCATCCACATTGGGGTGTTTGGCACATCATGAGTTACATTCATCATCCAAACCATATCAATTGCACTGAAATGAGAATTTCAAAAGGCTTATTGGGTTTCTTGGTGTAACTCGGATTATCCCCGTATGTCTCATCAAATGCCCTTCTTCGACGGGTTTGGTTAGGCTCACTTAGTTGAACGCTTGATGGTGTTGGGGAATTTGAGGAGATTTCTTCACATTGGTGAACATTCTGATAGATGACAGCTACTGTGTCGTGTAATGTGTCCTTGCTTGTAGCTGTGTCCACAAATCTACCAAAATTGTTGAAGGCCAGCATTGTGGAAAGATCTGCTCTCGGTTTTATGTTTTCAGGCAATATAGAAGATGATTCAATAGCACTGTAGGACATTTCAGTTCTAATTCTTCCACTGTTGAGTAACTGGCTGTGTGCTCATTTCTGTTCAATAAAGTTAAGAGTTTTTTACTGCCTGTCATTGATTTGACGGCAAAACCTAATGTGAGGTGTTTTGGTGGTTTCAGTCGACCATTGGTGGAGCAAAATATCAAATCTTGAGCTAATGAATCAGCTCGCCTTTCATTTGCTTCATGAATGTGCTGATTGTTGGGTTCCCTTAACACATCTTGAAAAAACGTCCTAAGTTCGATTGGAACTTTACATTCTCCTTTAGCAATATCATGGGGTGTAATGATCAAGTGCAAGGTCTAAGAGGGGTTTTTTCAATAGAAAGAATCATACGGTGTAATTCCATAGCTGCTTCTCTAAGGATACTATTCTTACCCATCTCCTCCGGCTTACTTGTTAGCATGCTTTCTTGGCAATCTATTGATTTACTAAAAAACAGGTGAATCTTGGACCTTTTATCTAATAAAACTTGAGGAGAAAATTTGACGATAACCTTTTCTTCAAATTTTGGGATGAGGTAGGCATCAATTTCTTCGCAGCTTGTTAGAGGAAGAATTTCTTTCCGGATTTCTCTGTATACCTTGAATAGATTGTGTGTAGTGAACATCTCATGCTGATCAATTATTCTCTCTTGGACGTATTTAAAAAGATAATCGAAGGCCTGCCCATTGGCAGTCCTATGTTGAAGGAGGTCAGAAAGCCCACTCGTGTGGCGTTGTTTGATTTTAGCTTTGGCCAAATAACGTGAACTGCAAACTTTGTGGTATTGAGCCTCTTTTGCGAACAAATCTCCATCAATCATTAGTGCTTTCAATGAATAATCTGACAAAACATCAGCAGCATTTCTAACTTTTTCCTCGTAATTAAATGTGCGACACGTAATTAGCGGTTGATTCAGATTCTTGTAGGTGAATTTTTGTTTCCGACAAAAGATGCAAAAATCTCCCAGCACTCCTGCACGTTTTTCAGTTTTCACTGACCTACGACTTTTCCTTATCGAATTTGTCAAGGCTGAACACGGGCTCTTAATGCGGTTTGACATTTTCGTAGAGATTTTTCTGTAAACGGTATAACCTCACTTCGCTCTTCCCCTCCTCCCAAAATGTGGATACAACATTTCGCCATCTTTTAATAACAAAAAATATGACCTTTTCTTGTTTTTCTTTAAAGACCTCCAGAAGTAAAATGTGTACGTAAATTATTAGTTAGCGTATTGTTATTAAAAGAAGGTTTGAACTGTGTGTAAAAGAGAGAGAGAAAACATCTGATTAATTTATTTTTTAGGCTCATATAGACGTCGAACCCGTTACGTTGCAACCTGACATCTTATTAGACCTACGAAATAGTTAACTCTGTACCGATTGCTAACAAGGTCCACGTAACCCCATAAAAAATTGTGATTCAAAAATAAGGATGTTTGGAAAAAAATATTAATGTGTGCTACGTGTGAGAACCAATGCAATAAATGAGGGTTATAAGCGGTGGTATGGTCATTTCAGATCCTCAATTGAGAAGAAATACGTTACTCTGCTTACTAAGATGAATAAAACACACAAAACACCATATCTGATATAATTAGGTAGATTTCAGTGAGACATTAGGAATATGGTATATTACAGAATACACCAATATACAGTATATTGTTGATAAATACGCCTAATCATATGAGTGTCATTCTCAGTTACTAACTAGCTCGTAGTAGTGAGCACAACTATAATAACTCAATATACTATCAAAGTGACTCATAAAGTACAACCTTGAAATCGAAGAAGTGATTCGGTTCGACACAGCTGCAACGATGATAGGATTACACATGAAGCATTGTGTCCGACGTTTTCAATATTTAAAATCTTAAGAACCAAAAGAAATGGTTTGTTGCTACTTGTGATTTTGAAGGAAGGGGAATGACGACTGAAGTTGCATGCAAAGGTTGACAGTAATACAAAGAACTTTTAGACCTGGAAAAACGTCGTTTTGGCGAAACTTGAGGGTGTTCTCCATGATGAGAGACGCTTCACCGAAAAGGTTTCAATAAGATTCAGCGAGCAGGGGTAGCTCCAGATACGTATCATTAGAAAACCAGCGATGGGCGTAGAAGCCAATAATTTGAATGTATGTCTTCACAAATCGTTTTCTGCTACTTGAAAATAAAAACCTACTGAAGTGACTCAACTACGAAAGTTACAATTTCCGTATGTTACACCAAACTGAGCCTGCTGCGTGAACGCCACATTTTGAAGATAGCAGATACTATTTCATAGTTTACTGAGTGGCTGAAGATGCGATTCAAACCATTTTCATCTGTCAGCTATTCAGTTTTTTTTAAATCAATTTCAAGAAAACTCTGCCAATGAAAACCTTTTTGAGGTGGCAGATAACATTTTATAGTTAAATCGATTCATGTGGGACTCATTCACGTCGTTTTCAAGTATTAACTAATAAGTAAATGTTTGAGCCATCAAATTCATCAAATTTTGATGTCGTCTGCTCCAAGGAGTCCTCAAAATGAGGAAAGCAGACTAGGTAATTCTTAAAGTACTCCACTTCACCTATCCGTAACATAAATTTCAAGTTTCAACTCCATAGGTCATTTTTTGACCAAAATTTCGCAAATTTTGACGTCGTCTGCAAGTCGAAGTCCACGAAACTATTGTGGCAGAGTCGGGTTTTTACAAATTTCCGATGTCAACTAATTGGTGAAAATTTGGTTCAAAATTCGATGAATTTTGAGTGACTGCAACTTAATGGCCAAGCATAGGAGGTAGCAGAGCTGTGGATTTGGAAAGTACAAGCCTATTCCTCAACTGTGGTAAATATTGTAACTATCAACTAATGAGTCAAATTTTGACTTTTTTGATGAGCCGACATTTTCTTAGTCCACACTTCAGAGAGAGCAGACTTGCGGGGTTTTACCAAACATTGAGGGAACTATCAGAAAAAATAGTAACCAACTTTCAACTCAACGGTCAACGTTTTTAGCCCTCGGCTCCTGGACCACTAGTTTGACTACCTAGTGACTGCAAATGCCACATTCTCTCTGGCGATCTCTTGTGACTATCTAACCAACCAATGGGAGTCCGATGGTACACTACAATCGAGCGCTGTGATCAAGAACCTCATCAGTCTTCGAATTCAATATACCTACTAGCTCGCGTCCACCTCACGTCTCTACTTTCAAGTATCATTTTCTGTGCAGTTATTGAATGATGATGCATAGTATTACATCGTGTTCATTTATTATGCGAGCTGCAAAAAAAGTGCGTTCTTGTTACTGCCAATGACCTAACAGTCGAGGTCGATAACATTGACTAACTACATTTAGTGGGAGGATACAACATTACTAACTCCCTTTTATTATTGGAATGGTTTGCACCACTTCGTTGCGAGTGATTTAGTTTGTTATGGGTTTTGACTGTTACTCACCAACTGCACAAAGTGAACACGACAGCCATCCAGATGGCTGCAGTCACCTTTATTGGGTGAGGTGGTAGTTCCACTGTTGTGCGTTGTACCACAATCTGAGTACTTGGTGTAGCCAACTGGAGGTGCTTTTGTTGGCACCAGTCCATCTGCAGTTTGTAGATCTCTGGTCAACAACTTTGGCTGGCCCGGGGGAGTCTGCCACACGTCCCACCATGTGTCATACCTGCAGACTATGGTGGTGATTTGCCACCTAACTGTCCAATATATTTTTGGTAAATGCAGTGTCAAGGCTGTCATGTCAGAGGCTAACTAGCATTTACCTACCAATTACATTCCAGCCCTGTGTTTCTGCCGCTAGTTTCTCTAGTACTACGCAGCGCGCTATACTAATCAAAATCCCAGGTACATCCGCCTTCCCCATTACTTTTTAATTCAGGTGAAGGGGAGGGGAAATCCCATGGACCATTCACCGCTTGAGGTTAGGTAAATGGGGCTCCAACGTTCCTGAGTACATCCTCCTTTCCCCATTATTACTCTTTTGTCTCTAGACCCTCCCCCACCCCGAATGGCAACGAGGCTGTGTGATAACGTGGCACGTATTAACACTCAAGAGCGGAGGTTGTGATTGTAATTAACGTTACCTTTGGAAACAAGAGGCTCCGAAGTCTTGAGAACGTCACAAGCGACACTCACTTCACCTTCGTCTCCTCCAAAATATTCTTCTTTCTTCATTTTACCCCTAAAACCGTCGACGCAGTCGTGCGCCCCCCAAACCGCTTTAGACGCGAAAGTTCCTCGGCATTTCGAACAAAAGTAAACGTGAAGCTCGCGGTGAGACTCCAAATGTTCAGTCAGGGACTCGTCCGAAACGAAACGGCGGAAGCAAACGCAACAGAAAAAATCGCTGCTGTCGCTGTGCTGTTCGATGTGACGAAGCAGAGCGTCTTGACTCAAAAACGGGCTCCCGCAAAAAGCGCACTTTACTTCCCTTTTATCAGAGTGAAATAGTCGCTGGTGGATCGAGAAGAGACAAAAATTGACGCCACACTCCTTGCAAAGCGTGTACGAGTCCGCGTTCAAGTTAAGGGCGGACTCGAACATTATTCCAAACGAAAGAATTTAACATTCGCGCGAATATTAAAGAACTTAACTGGCGACAGCGACTAAACGGAGAAAACAGTCCCATCAACTGGCTGTAATCAACTCAACGAGAAGGTGAAATAGTCTGCCTCTTCTTCTTCTTTTAAGTTCTTTAG
Organism: Pachypeltis micranthus; assembly: GCA_020466155.1. Taxonomy (NCBI): domain Eukaryota; kingdom Metazoa; phylum Arthropoda; class Insecta; order Hemiptera; family Miridae; genus Pachypeltis; species Pachypeltis micranthus. The sequence continues at coordinate 46,281,153 of CM035770.1, read as the reverse complement.
GAGGTTCTTTAGTTCTTTCTTTAACACAACGCCAGCGGAGGCGAACTGCAACTAAGACAGCCGCCCCTACTACATTTCCTCACTATTACGCCATTGTCAGACACAGTTCCCTTCGTGCCACTGATTTGTGAGTCATAAAAAAAAATTCTAGGTCTTTATCACTGTTCGATTTTATATTCCTCACTCTTGAGGTGGGATGTCTAGTGTGTAGCACGAAGTGTAGGAAGTCCTGCAACTGCTGTATATTCCACAGTCTGCTATTTCGTACCGTCTAATTCGTTCAACAAAAACACTTATATAGATACTAGTTAGTTGAGGGTAAAACAACCAACCTAAGTTCGATCGAAGTCAACAAATATAATTTTCTGATACGTCTAGACTTATAACTACGTCCAATGTAGTGATAGAAGTAGTTGTAAAGTACTAAATGTTGGTATAGCTTGCTAGGACACACTTCGTCCAGTTGGCCAATTTCAATTGTGCTGTTACTCCAGAAATTTTGAAAAGGTTAAAAAATGTTGCCTGTTATCCATGTACACTGGACTGTCAGAAGAACATTTATGCAGAACAATATATAAGTATTGAAGTATGACGAGTTTGGTGGAAATGGTTAAGGCTGTTAAGCTAAAAAGTGAAAAAAAAACAAAAAACGAACTACTTTTGCCCTTTTCCCAATTTTTACAATATTATTTATACAAAAGAAAAGATAGACCAACATTACTAGAAGGCTAGTTTAATCAAAATCGTTTTGGCTGTATCTGAGAAAAATTGGCAAAGCCCGCTGTTGAGAGTACGTGAGAGAGAAATACAGATTTTTATTGATGAATGGGACAAAGGACTGGATTCAAACGGTCACTTGATTAGTACAAGAGAGTTCTGAATAGAGCAACAAGTAGAACTAGTTCATGCGACACAGTGGGTGTCTGCTAGTGTAGGCTGAATGGGAAGTGATAATGTCCAACTGAAAAAAGGAAACATATCATAAAGTACAAGTTTAGCTCAAAAGAAACTATAAGAAAATAAAAGCAAATAACTCTTCAGGAGACTAGGATGCAAATGAGTACCAAAACAGTCAAAATATAGGTGCTGTCTGCTCTGTTACAAACCCCCCCCCTCCCAACACCCATTACTGTGAATGGGAATCGCTCATAACCTTATTTGCAGGCCTTAAAAAAATCATGAACAACACCAAAACAGAACTAGCTTAATTGGTTCAGCTGTTCTCCCATAAATTAACTTACAAGTACGTGCACACTCACGCATACACTTTTTTCAAAAGATGCTCAGTGCCCATCTGACGTTGGCACCCATATAAGAAAACTTTTATATTACCTGTTTCCACCCCTCGAGCTCCAAGAAGGTTAATCCTCTCATATTTGAACTCCTTGTCTTGCCAGGAACATCCAGGATCATGGCAGACTGATTGGGACCAATTACGACAATGTCAGGGCTCAGTATTTTTCCAGAGAAACCCGGTTGTGCCACTCTCTCTCCCCATTTCACAGCCCTCAGATGACATTGAACCAGCAACCTGCTTGCAACCCTCATGCGTACATAGACCATAGGCATGTTCTCGTCTCTGATACATCTCATTGCTGTATGCACTGACGCCCCACAAGTAGCATGAAAGTGCCACTTATCTCTCCCAGCCCACTTCACCGACACTGAATTTTAGGGGAATTCAGGACACTGCCTAGGTTCCCATACCGAAACATCGAATCTACTGAGTAGTAGCAGTGAAGTACAAAACGAAAAGTGGTTAAAGAAGACCAAGTACTTGGAACTAGTTACAATCTACTCAATCCATTCACAGCCCTTAAGTGTCTTCAATTTTATGCACTTCTGATTGCTTTTTCAATTACCATCGCTTTTCCACTTGGGAACTTTAACGAGGTTATAGTCATGTTTAGATGCTGTATCGTACTAATTTTATTTCATTTGCTAATAGGGTACAAGTTTCCTAACCATTTTTCCAGTATCTTTTGTACTGGTTGGATGGGAGATTCAATTAATGTAAAAAATGGTGCAAATTTATATATTTATGGAACTGGCCTAAGGGGAATGCAGAACAAAAATAGAGACCCGAAGAGCGAAGGATAGAAAATTCAGTTCAACAGAGTCAACAATAGAAATAAAGACGTGGGAAGAACAGACAACAGGACCTGAAAAGTGATGATTGGAAATAAGGACCTTGAGTGAAGAGTATGAAGAAAGGAGAGACATGGAGAGTGAAGAATAGAAGCCTATGCCAGAAGATTGAAGAATACCAGGAGACTAAAGTAATAAAGTACCTGTTTGGTGTGTCCGCCTTCTCTGGCTGGTGAGATAGTGTGGGCGAGCGCTTTCGAAGTAAAGACATCATCACTACAGTGTCTCACCAGCCACAGAAGACGGACTCACCAAACAGGTACCTTTAGTAATTTACCTACTGGTGGAATAACCCAATTACTTTAATATAATGAGACTTGGAGAATGTAGAAGAGAAAATAAGGACCTGAAGCGTGAATAATAGAAATGGCAATCTAAACAGTGAATAAAAATGGAAACCTGAAGAGTAAGGAACAGAAATGGAACAAGAATCATGAGGTATAGAGATAAGAACCTGAAGGGCGAAGAATAGAAACGCTGGACCTAAATGGAGGAAAATTGAATAAAAAGAGGTACCTGGAAGTGAAGAACAAAAATATCGACCAGAAGAATATGGAAAAGATGAGCGCCTGAAGTGTGACAAAAATTGACGGATATTTGAAGAGAAAAGAATAGAAAATGCCCAGAAAAATGACTGAAACAGAAGCCTGAATCGTCAAGTGAAGAGAAATAAAAAGTGAAGAATAGAAATGAGGACCTAGAGGAGTGAAGAACAAAATGGAGACCTGAGGAGCAAAGATTAGGAAACAGATCTGAACAGCCAAGAATAGAACGAGAGAGACATGGGAAGTGATGAACTGACATTGAGAACCTGAAACGTGACAATTAGAAATTAGGACCCTGAGTGAAGAATGAAAGCTTATATCCGATAAATGAAGGATATAAATAAAGTGAGGGCCTAAAGGGGAAGAATTGGGAGAAGGCAGGGAAAAGGATGAGAGGATGTCATACGATAAAACATCCCCATCAGTTCAGATACAACCCTAGCAATGCCCAGCTGGTGATACCTCGAAGAATTCCTACTGACCCACCCAGCTGATGCATAGCCCACTTTTCTTGACTATCACGCATCACCAGGACATGGTCAATGCTGCAACCCTGATGTTATTTGTCGCCACTCCACAAGTTTCTGACGCATCCACATGTCCAACTTAGGATCCCAGATGTTCCAACCCTCGGTCATCCCAATTCACTGCAGTGTGGTCTGGATCAATGGCAACGATGCCAGGCTGTAGTAGCAGGATAGTGGCATGGTCCTCCGACTCGGAGCATGAATGTGCACACATGGGATGCTCTGTGAAAGACCTAGCCAAGCATACACAGCAGATTAGACCATTGGAGGGTCAACTTCCCCCAAAACCAGCTACTAACTGAGCTTTAATTGATTACCTGTCAGAAGATAACCAGGAATGACAGAGTGGAAGGAAAGGGAACACTTTGACGTCCATTACCCAACCACAGTGAGTGGTGTTTGGGCATCAATAGATTGTTGTGAGTAGGGCTCATTTTACGTCACAAGTGCTTATTTCTTCACTTCGGCCTTTAGGTTATAATTTTCTTTTCTTCACTCTTCACTCTTCATTTCTATTTGGTAATCTTTCCATCCCCATTTCTATTACTCTCACCCTTAGGAGTCATAGGATCTATGAGATGAAATGAATATGGACACAAGCAACTCTTCATACAAACTAACAAATATGATAATGGCACAATAATTCAGCAACCTGTGTGCTATAGGATATCGTGTCACCTGAGAGCAGGTTGATACTAAATAAGATGAGGTTACGTGTGGGTATCCAGGAAACACGTACATCAAATTCTTCATCTACTGTTAAACACCCGTGACACCCAACACAAGGAGAACAGAAGCAGTGGGTTACATGTGTCCACTGCGAACTGGCAACAGCTACACTCTTTGTGTCAAGGGGTTTTTGATTGCATCAGATGTCCCTCAGAGCTCGCATGTAGGCAATTGTTGTTCCTGCTCGTAATAAATAGTTTTAGCTGTCATTTACTCCTTTCTGTTCTGGTGTGTTCTCATCCTCAATCTTACCTGGTTCGTGAGGTATGCCTATTCTCATTCTTACACAGATTCAGAGCTGTACTGAGACTGAAACTTCTAACCATTTGCGACCTTGTGTACTCTTGGACTCAGCTTTACCTTTAGGGAGCCACACAGCTGGTGTTACTGTGAAGGAGGTGAGAGTGCTAGGCTTTCTAGTCAAATATTTGCCATTTCGACCAAATTTTGGCCATTCTCGCATTCTACAAAAAACTGAACCTTCCAGTCATGAACTATTGTTCTGTGGTATGAAGTTCTTTTTACAATAGCTGTGGAGACCTGCTGGACTGTGTATGTCAGGTCTTCAGTAACAATTTCAAGTAGAAGCTTGTGATTCAGAAGGAGTGTGTGAGACCTCTGATTAATGTGTGATGTACGATATCTCGTTTTATTCACTGCTTCATCTCATGGAGGACAGTGATACTTCCATTTGATTTCAGTCAGCCACTGGGCCTTCTTGGCTCCCAAAGCTGAAGGACTTGTTTTGGTATGTTTCTTGAGCTCTAATAAGGTGTACAACAAACCAGGTATGCGCAGATTTCCCTTTCATTGATCTCTTCCAAACGTTGTGGCCTATTCTGTCAGCATATTTTCTCAAAGGTTTTTTCGTCTCTTCGATCAGACCTAGCGACATCCCGCCTCACTGACGTTTCTCCCTCCAATTCCCGCCATTCGTCCATTCGTTAGCAACAAATTTTCATTTCTGAATCGCTCTTCTATTGATCAACCATGTCGTACATCTTTACTATGAATATTCTTCTGAGTAATGTTGCAGAAGTCTCTAATTGTTCCACATCGTAGCACAATGTTATACACTTCACTCTGCTGAACGTATGGATCAAGCAATGAAAATTTCTCCTAGCCATGTAAACTGAAAAGCTGTGTCATCCGTGGGCTGTGAAAGTGTTGGCATCTCGACTTCAGGTGGATAGTGTCATTAACACTGTCCAAATGGTATTCTGATGAGTGATTGGTAATTCCACGAGTCTTGGGATTCTGAGAAATGCTTCTCAAAAACAATCGCACTTGATTGCCCTTGATGCTGCCAAAGCTTTTAATGCAGTTACCCATGAAACCTTGGCCAGGCACCTCTGCCATATGAGGCTCCTGCTAGACTTAGTAATTGTTTGAGTGCTCTATATTGTGGGGGTGCGGCTTCCCTGCAGGTTAGAGATGAGAAGTCTTCGTACGTGGCAACAGGGTGTGGTGTTTGGCAAAGGGTTTGGCCATATCTTCTTTACTTTTTAGTCTTTTGATTAATAACACTAGGTAAGCTGCTGAAAGTTTGACCTCACCCCAGACAATGGCTATGATGTCCTTCACATGCTCAAGCGGGGCTTGCAGATTACTCAAGATAGGTTTATAAAGCAGTTTGGCATGTGTTGATTGGGGTCGAATCCTGAGAATCCTCAGTCTCGTTGATCTACGTAGGTTGTGGATGCGGGTTTTGCCATTGGCAAATCATGGGTCCTGGCCTAGAGAATCCTCAAGAAGACTCAGGTTGAGTTTTTCGATTGAACCCGCTTGACTTGAAACTGTGTGGACCTCAGTGATTACTTTTGGAAAGTTACCTACCAAAGCTTGCTAAAGCCGCAGAAGCTACACCACCTTCAGAAGTATTTGCTCCCAAGGCTAACCTACGAGCTGGTTTTTTGAAAAGTTGACTTGACTGTCCATAGGCTGGTAACACTTGATAGAATGGCCTACTCTGCTGTATGGTCGGCTAGGTTTCTTACAGAGTATCCCATGTGTGCACATTCATGCTCCAATTCAGAGGGCCATGCCACTATCCTGTTTTTCAAGCATCTACTTGCTTTGTGGGCATCTGGGGTTGCAGCTGCTCTGAATGGTACCATTGATAGACCGAACTCTAGTAGTACTCCTCCTATTCTTCACAATGAGGGGGAAGTGCTTCAGAGAGCATCAATGGAAGAGATTAGTCGTTCTTTTAAGTAATTTGTGCCTACTGGGATGAGCTGTATGAAGGGCTGATCTACAACATTTCGAACGCATCCTGTCATGCCTGTGCTTAGCCGAAGTCACTGAATCGTGTGATACAGGTGTGTGCGTGTTCCAAGGGGCCATGTCAAATGTCAAGATGCAGTCTGCAAGTAGGTTGCTGCTACATTGTTGTTTGTGGGCTAGGAAGTTGCGAGATTGGCACTACCAGGTTGTCTCTGGTGACAGACTGCAGCTTGGCATTGTCACCATAGATCCAGACCAGACTGCAATGATTCGGGATGTCCAAGGCTAGGAACATCTCAGATCTTGAGTTCACATAGCACTGGAACTGTCAGAAACTTGTGGAGTCGCGGCAAATAACATCAGGGTTGCAGCATTGACCACGTCCTGGTGAGGCGTGCAGTTCAAGAAAAGTGTGCTATGCTTCTGCTGGGTGGGTCAGCAGGCATTCTTCGAGGTATCGCCATCATTGCAGGGGTTGTATCTTGTTGCTGATGGGGATGTTTTATCGTACGACATCCTCTCATCCTTTTCCCTGCCTCCTCCCAATTCTTCCATTACAAGAGCTCTCGTAGGACAGTCAGGGTGCTGAGAAAATAGCTTGGGAGTCTGAGAATGGAATACAAAGAAGATGGCTGTAGGAGATTTGCTCACAATCGATGTTTAGTCTACAGATCAGCATGGAACGCCAAAATAAGGGTCTGAGTAAAATTGCGCCAGAACTAGCTATAGGTATCATGGTGGTCAAAACAATTTTTTTTCTTCAAAAACCACTTAAATGATAATGTGTGTGAACAGATGCAATTAAACTAACGATAATATCACATTTTCATTCGTGAGAAAATTACGAGGGCAGCTCAATAATCAGCAAACGTTTTGACGAAAATTCAATTTAGGGCAGTTTTATTTAATCTAAATCTCGCTGATAAGGTACTACCGTGCTAAACAAAATCAGGATGTTAGTCCAATAAGTTCCCAGTGTGGTAGCAGTTTAACAGGGTTTAGAAGCAACCTCTGAAATCCCGAAATTCTAACTAACGTCATTTATATTAGCTTTTACTTTCCGCTAATCGAAGGGAAGGAAAGTATAGTAATCGTGTCAAAAAAAAAATTGGGTTTTCTTCAGATCTTTACGTTTTGAGGCCTACTGAGTCTAAAAAACCTAATTTCGGCGCGTGGTCCGTGTGAGTGTGTCTGTAGTTCGATTTGTGGGAGAACGGCTGATCCGATTGTGCTGGTTCTTTTTTTGTTTTGGTCGTCATTTTTTGTAGACACCAAAATAAGGTTAAGGACGATTTCGGCCGATGGTAAGGGGAGGGGGGACGAACATGTACCAAAAACTAGGGTTTTTAGCATTTTTCTCGAAAACGGCTGTAACGATTTTGATTAAACTTTCAAATTATCTTCTACTAATTAATACCTAACTTTTCTTCTCTATACATATCTCCATGAAAATACGGTGAACGGAGATATAGGCCCATGAAGAAAAATAGGGGTTTTACGCTTTTTGCAAAACGGCTTCAACGATTATTACCAAACTTTCAAGATGTTTTTGAATAGTTAATACCTACATATTGTTCTCAATAAATGTTTCTCTGACAGTCCATTGAACAGAGATAAAAATCAAAATGAGTCGAAAATAACGTTTTTTCGAACATTTCCGTAAATTCCACGGTAACTTCTTCACCAGATGTAATAAGTTCTAATGGAATGTCTCTTAGTCACCCATAGCCAGACATTTCGTTCTCTTTAATTATTTCTGTATATATCTGTCGAACGGAGATATAAGCCAAGTTAACTCAGAAAAGGAGATTCGTCGAATATTAATTGATCGGTATTCCAATTTTCTCAGAGACGGCTCTAACGATTTCGATTAAACTTAAGAACTCTCAACTAACTAGTACCTGCATTAGAAAATGTAGACTTTGTAGGCGTTGAACGAAGATATAGCACCCTCATATGTAGCTGGTGTTCGAACTTGAAGGGGTGGCGGAAAGTTGTGTGTTGCTACGCACCAGATATTTTGAATTGTGTCCCGCATAATTTCAGTCTGTAACCCTGAACCTATCTACAAAATCTTGTTGACAGTCGCATCAATTTCTTATACGTTGATTTTTCAATGAAAATCGTGGTATAAGTAGCAGCAGCTCAATAAATTGTGTAACTTTAAGAGTTATTAGTTTCCAATAGAAAGTTGTTGTACAAAGTGAGTGAAAAATAGGTAGAATACACCGTGGACTGAGGAAAGTTGTGTGGTGCATCGCATCATTTATTTATTGTAAAGTAGTCACAGGAATAGGATGACAGTTCCAGGGTTCCTAGCGCGTGCTAGTACTACAGTAAGCTACTAACGAATTGTACGAGCTAGGAGATGTTTGTTAGTACGAAATTGGGATTGACACAGCGAATCGTACGTTCGTTGGTCGATCCGAGCGCTAGCGGGCAGCTCAGGAGGCTCTCGATGGAACTAATAGTTTTGTTTATGTTCGAGTGGGGCCCCCGAAGGAAACCGGACTCTGTTGAGTCTTGGGAATGACAGGGAGATAGAGGTGGGAGACATGAAAGGAAACCTTCAACTTCCTTCCAGCTGGAATCCCATCCTCCTGTACATCGCAGGCGGTCGCGTCACGTCGCGTCTCGTCGCGTTTTACTTCTCAGTCGCGTTCCGTCAAAACCCTCTCGCCCAGTCAATTTGTATTAATCGGTCGTTTTTTAACTGTCTCTCAACGAGTCGGTCTCAAAACCGACTGGCTACGCGTATCAAGTCCCCGGGGGGATGTCGGCAAGCAACGTCCAGTGTCAGATCGGCCCGATGAGAGCGAGCAAACCCATCAGCGACACGATGCCCAAACGGGGCAAAGTGACAGAAAGTGAGTACCATTTAATTGCCCTCTGCTTGCTGAAAGTTTCGGCCGAGGCTGTATTTACCGCTATACGCGGAGAATTGCACAACTTTCCTCGCCATCCCCCGTTAACAATCGCTTTCCACTCCGGCCGTTCTTAACCACAGCTGATCCGATTAGTGGGTAGTTTAAAACATCTGGTACGGACCCGCTATAGGCCTTAACTCTCATTATGTACAAGTTATTGACATTTTGAACTTGTTATGAACACTGCACACAACTATTAAATCCTGGTGTGTACAAAACTTCGTGTTTTACAATATCGAAGCGCTCAGAGAATTTCTCGTCTGCTCAGGCTAGTGCCTAATTGATTGAGTCTTAACAAGGGACGTTCATGATTGGTGCTCAGTGACTACTTCCCTATCAAAATAAACCTAAAACCACACAAATTGTCACGTTGAATGAAATGGATTATTCATTGGCCAGAACGCTACGTTATGCTACAAGTGCTGTGTCAAAATATGAGTAAACTTGTGTATGCACAGTCGGATAATAGGGCCCGGGGCAAGTTCTTAAGGCCCTGTGAATGTCAATTGCCTTCTCCCCTCCCTCCACTCATATGGTGAAAGACTAATACTAAGACGTCACAGCTCTTAATAATATGTAACGTTTCACTTAATATAATAATAGCATGAACTTTTCTTGAGAAAGGTCCACGCACACACGAGCTAATGGCATTTGCCATAAAATTGTTCATGTAAGTACGAAATACATACAAATCCGTGGGAAAATATGTTGGGCGGAACAGCAAAAACACTAGAGAAGTGGAAGCACACAATCAAGAAGAATCGAAATATTTGGTGCAATGCATCGCACAACTTTCCTCAACCTCTCGTGCTTTCAGCGATTTTAATCTCTCTACGACTCATCAAATCTTTCAGCATTTTTTTTCTTTCAACATTTTACGAGCTTATTAGAACTCAGCTCAACATTCTGAGAAGAAACAGGTGGAGCTTAAGGTTCCGGAATTTATTTGGTTGCCCCTACTTATTTGACGACCTTCATTGGGTAACCATCGCATAGGTAACGTAGGAGGTTGTCACGATGACTTTTTTTCGGAATAATTCACATTGATGGTTCCGGAATTATTGGGTTATCCCTAATTATTTCATGATTGTTATAAAACTATCGTTGTGTAATTAACTTATTGGACTTTCTACTTGATTTTTTGTCACGCGAAAAATATTCGATAATTGATTGTGCTGCTCTAGTAATTTTCACAGAAATGAACATTTGATATTACCATTGGATTTTGTGGAATTATCCACACACAAAGTTTGATCAAAAATCGATGCGACGATGTAAATTGTCGTTTTTATCACAATGATGCAAAAAATGACAGTTTTGCACCATACCGTTATTTTGTTGTCGTATATTGAGCTACAGATTACTTGTCAAGTTTGAGATGATTTGGTCCAATCGTTATCTCTCATCTCGTGTAATGCAAGAGAATGCTGTGGAAGTGCGTCTGCAGGTGTTCTCTGTAGTGTCACCACTCTCATGTTGCTCAGCTTGTATCTACACTGGTGGGCATTCAGACTGACGGAGACCATTCCGACTATGCACAATAGTTAGGAAAACATTAGAAATCTTGATGTTACAGTCTCTGGAAGTAGTCTTCGGTCTCAAACTATGTCACAGTAGGTAGTGTCAGTGTAGTAAAGGAAAGTCCACTCAGGGCGTCTGTAGTAAACAGTTGGCGTGAGCAACACGCTCACAACAACAGAGCAACAGAGCTCTTCTAATGACTGGCGTTGATGTCTTGAACTCCTGGTGAGCTCACGAGCTCCACCCTGTTGGAGTCTTGAGCTCTGGTCACCAGTCCTACAAATCCTTGTTAGTCATATATCAATCAGTACTTTACTTGAAAGCCACTCTGATCCCTGTAATGGAGGAAAATCACTTTTCACCCTCTCTGTGAAACAATTGACTGGGTTTCTCGTTGATTTCTCGTTGGATCTATGGCTCTTCTCGTCTTTGGAAAAGCCCCATTAGGCTTTCCCTTTGATCTTACTTCTTCAACACCGTAACTTCTCCTTAGGGCCCTTAGTTACTTCTTAATCCACCAGGACCTCATTTTGAATATTTCTCGTCTCCTGAATAAATCTTTCGAAGGTCGTTATACCTCCTGCTTTCTACAACTTTAGAGAGGTAGGTTGTTTAGGGTACTAAACAACGTCATTGTTGATATTCCTAACATGCTGAGGATAAGTATATTGTGGCAATCATCTGGGAGACGTTTGACAACCTTTAGTGGCCCAGTGCTTCTGAGAGAGCTAAAAGGCGAGGGAATAACCTACAATCTAAACCAGCTCCTCAGATGCTATTCGACAATGAGGACTGCCTTGATGGAATGCAATCTAAGTGGCCAGTGGCTAGTTACCTGTTGAGTTTAATTGTAAGGCAAACTATGACTTGACAACCTCTCCAGTGAAGATAACCTAACAGCGCTAGAGGAATGGGCCTTGGATAGATGGTAAGCTCAAAGGGACGAGGCACATGCAAGCTTTTCCACAACACCTGAGGATGTCTTTGTAGAAAATGAGTCATGCCGGACCATAGGCTGGGCCATTGTTACGCCTTCCTGTCCAAGGGCGAGGGCGATGCTGACATTCTCTAGATGAGATCTGAGAGTCTTGATTAGCTTCCTCACCGGACACTGCCCACTCTGGCATCACCTCAACAAGATGGGCATCTCAGAGGCGGTGGAATGCAGACTTTGCAGTGAGGAGGATGAGACGGGGGAGCATATCCTATGTGAATGCCCTGCCTTGGCAGTTAAATGCTCCGAATACTTTGCTCAGGGGACTATTGAGCCCCACATCATAGCAGAATCTGCGGTGAAGGACATACTTGGCTTCCTAAGGGGGGGCGGATATGTACGACGCCTTCTACTAAGAAAGAGCCAGTGTCACAATAGGCCCATGTGTGGCCGCAGTGACAAAGGGACCTTGTCCCGTATGCCCTTGGGGGAGGGGGAATTGGCTGTGCCAGTTCCTCACAGTGACTTAAACACACAAATTCGTATTTTCTCTACCGAAGATTTCTCACTCTGCACATCTTGTACTACCAGCCTATAGGACACAAGAAACCACGTTCTGCTCCCTGTTTAGCTTTGGTTGTTGGGAATGAACAGTTAAACCTGTCAGCAGTGCCACCTCCAAGCTAGCTTTAAACCATTTCCCACAATTCGCTTTTGCCCTGAGTCCCGCGAATGAACATTTTCTTTTACCGGTGTATTATTTGGTACCATCCAGGCCCACAATTTACCTTGTAAGATCTTGTTAATCTTGTAAACCTGATCGACTATTTGTACTCGATCTGTTCTGTTGATTGATCAACAATTTTCCTTGATTTTACCTGATAGAAAAATTGTAAACTCCACAGCCGATTAATTGTTAGTTATTTTCCTTTTGGTTTTTTTTGGTTTAAATAATTTTGGCTAATCCCTTGAGGGTGTCGACAACTAGTCAATACCTATGGGTTGTTTTCCATAAATGTTCCTCTGAGAGTCTGTTGGAGATAACCGACCTGATGTAGTGTCTTCTAGCAACCTATACCCACGCTTTGACCCCTGCAACAGTTCTGGTAGCCATTCAGACGCCGAGAGAACACCAGAAAAAGGGACTTTCCGAACGTTAAATTACCGTCTTTTCTATTTTATCAAAACCCGAGGGTAACGATTTGGACCGAACTTATGGAGTGCTAGGTAACTATTACCCACATTTTGGTCTTCGTAATTGATTCGCTAGCATCGCGTTCAAAGAAGGTGCAGTGCCTACCGAAGGGCAAGTCTAATGTGCAGAGGGTATGGAAAATTGTGTGATGCTGCATACTAGATATATTTTGCTTAATTTCCCAATTTTTGTTCCACTTCTCAATACTTTTGGCTCATTTCCCCAAAGTGTTCACTCGAATCCCGTGAGGCGGGTTGAATGAGTTCAAATTGTTTATATAAAATTAACCAGATCTCGTTTCCTAGCTCTGGCAGAGCTGAAATGCGTAGTACGGGCTCCGGTTTGGTTACAATTAAAGGCCCCTTAAAAGCCATCGAATACCCACAGCGTTCCTCCACCACCAGAAGTGCGGATACTTCCGCACACAGAACGTTGCTTTCGATAACGAACTTCAACTGATCGCTTGAAAGCATCGCTGGAGCTGAAACGCCTTTTTCTCTTTTTAGAAAGCGTTTTTCGTTAAGGATTCTGATATCAACTGGAAACTTTCACAAGGTTTTCGCATTATTTACGAGAGCGACGCCTGAATGTGTCAAACTGACATCGTCCCCTCCCTTGTCCATTACCCCGTAATTCCAAAAACTGAAAAGTTGAGAAATTCGTCCGAACGTAGATTGCTAAGGTATTCGAGCATCGCGAAAAATAGAAAATGAGAGCTCATTCTAAATAAATTTGGCGAAAAAATCGAGAAATGGGAAAATCGAGGAAAATCTGCGACAGTTATTGGGAGTAATGTAGAAAACTCGGATACAATTGGTTATGGGGCGCGACAAGATCGTAGGGAAATTGTATGAAAGCAATTAGAAAATCCAGTACAAACAATTGGTAATTAAAGGAAAATTCTTTTTAATCTGGTGCGGCTCACCACAGAACTTTCCTCGGCTCTCGCGAATCTAGGGATTTTTATCGCCTCTGGCAACTGGTTGAGTATGTTTTCCATTTATTTTATTAGAACTTTATGACGTGGATTAATTTTTGTGTGCAAACTGGCAGTGCTTAAGGTTCGGGAATTTATTGGGTTGCCCCTATTAATCTAAGACTTTCATAGTCGCCATTTGTGCGGGTGCCTAGATGAAAGCGATTGCCTTTTTGATAGAATCGATCATGTTTATAGTTCTGAATTACGAGAAAAATGCTGTGAAAGAAGTTACGTCAAGGAAACGACAGTAGTCTGAATTCCGGCATTTCGTCAGATGTCCCTAATTACTTGATATCCGATAATAAACAATCATTGTCTATCTTATTGCGCTACCAACACTATTTTTTGACAACATTAGCATCTCGCTAGCAGGGGTTACAAGGAAAAGCACCATAAAAATAAATTCTTGTCGAAAATTGCCATAATTTGTTATGCTAATCTCGTAATTTTTCCACGGGTCACAGTTTTAAATTGTCGTTGCGTCCTTAGCACCTCTCCATATACAAAGATTAATCGAAATAGTTGGAGCCGTTTTGGAGAGAAAATATGTGGTACTTAGCATATACATCTTTGTTCAAGGCATTGTTACGAAAACATTTATAGAGAACAATGTATAGGTACTAGTTAGTTGAGAGAAAGTAGGTTTGATCGAAATGAGGTTAGAGTCGTTTTGGGGGAAAATTGGAAAAACGATAAATTAGTGTTCGACAAAGCTCATTTTTCGAGCAATCGTGGCTTATATCTGCATTCAACGGATAGTTGAAGAAATAGTTGCGTTGTGCAAAAGATGTGTATAGGTTGCTAAAAGACACTCTGTAACGTAAGATTGATCAAAGCTAGTGAAGCAGTTACTATGGATATTATGAAAACTTCAAGAAAACATTTTTTTGACACATTTTGGTTTTTATTCTGGTCAGATGAACATTTATTGAAAATAATATATAGGTATTAACTATTTGAAGACATTCTAATACTTAGATGAAAATTGTTGAAGCCGTTTTCGAGGAAAATCCGAGTTATGTGTACATTTTGGTCCCTCATCCCGAATCGCTCGTAACCTTATTTTGGCATGGTCAAAAGATAACTAACGAAACTAAAACGGAACCAGCTCAATCGGTTCAGCCGATTTCTCACACTTTGAACTACAGACACGCACACTTTTTTTTTCCTTGAAGCTGGCGGTAAATGGGACGACAGTGGAAAAGAGAAAAAAGGAGAATATAAATTTAAAAAATTTAGGAAGGGGGAAGGGCACCCAGGTCAGCCTACGCCAGCTCTCGGGATAGAAGGATAGGGACAGGGATAAGAGGATGTTCCAAGATAGATCCAGTTTAGATATGAACTGAGGAACACATGGGTGGTGAAACCGCGAAGGATGCCTGCTCTCGATCGATGCATATGAAGATCCGTTCTGTCATATTTGCGCCTCTTGGCTTGCCAAGTTAAAGCAAGATCCTGGTTGCAAGATACTACCTGGACATTCAGGATCACTGCAGACTCGTCTGGATGAACAGTGATTACGTCAGGCCTCAGCCCTTCTTTAAAGACAACCCGCTCTCTCTTTCTCCATTTCCCAGCCTTCAGGTGACAATGCACCAGCAACCTGCTTGCAGACTGGGTCACGACATTTGACGCAATCTCCACGCATACACGGGCATACCTGCCCCACACGATTCAAACTGGTTACCACTGGCACGTGCATCTACAACGTTAAGATTCCAGCCTCTTGTACACCTCATTGCTGTAGGCGTGAAAGTACCGATAATTCCTTCCATGGATGCCCTCAGAAGCTCATTCCACCGACACTGAATATTAGGGGGATTCAGGACACTGCCTGAGTTCCCGTCCGTCAAACATTGAATCTACTGAGTAACAGCAGTGACGTATAAAACGAAAAGGGGCTAAAGAGGACCTAGTACCTGGAGCTGATTGCAATCCGGTCAAGCCATTCACAGTCCGATTTATAGGTCTGAAAGCTTACTGGTCACACCACTGCAACTGATTCTGAACGAATCCAAGACCAGCCACAGCGTGTGTGACATCCCAGCCATATACCTGCTAAGCAAGTAGGCGCTTACAGCGGAAGAACGGAATAGTGGTAGAGAGAGAAGGAACACCCAGATCGAACTGGAGCATGAATGTACGTACATGGAACGCTATGTGGATAGAGCGCACCACTCCATTCTCACTCATTAGCCTTCGGACGATTAACCTCCCAAAAACCAGCCCGTAGGTCAGCCCTTGGGAGCTAGTACATACACATACTCATGGACTACGTGCCGAAATTAGATTTTTTGGATTCAGTAGGCTTCGAAACGTAAAGATCTGAAGGAAATGATTTTTTATTTTTTAGGTCTCAATGAAACGTCGGAGATATAGGTCTATGAAGGAAAATAGGTTTTATTAAACTATATGGGAAAATGGCTCCAACGATTTTCATCAAACTCGCTCAGCGTTTTGAACTGGTCAATACTTTTATATTGTTCTCCATACACGTTCCTCAGATTGTCCGTTGAACCGTGTTTACTTCCAAAATGAACTAAAAGTCGTGTCTTTTTCGAAGTTTGTATTTGTATAAGTATACCTGACGTGAATATTCCATTTTATAGTTTTCCCGATTTTCCGGAAAATATCAATCAAATTTACGAGGTACTTTCAACTTACTAGAACCTACATTGTTTGTTCTCCATGGTTCTGTAGGAATGCTTTGAACGAAGGTGTCGTAGAATTTACAGGGGTTGAAGAAAGTTGTTTAATGCTACGTACCAGATTGCTGGCCATTTGAACCCACTTATTGAAGAATTGTTAACTTGAAATCTCTTTCCCAATAATTTGTGTGGTACTTTTGTTGATCAGGACGATGACGCTTCATCGCCGGCCTGTGAAATGAGAATTTTCATCCCTCTCTTCGTAATTTCCCGACTAATGGCCGCCCCTTTTTTCAGGAACTACGCCGATGATCACGATGATCACGGCAGAGCTTCCTGACGCGTGGGAGAATGGCAGTCAAGCATCCTGGAAATATGTAAATAATGCGCCGTCTGTTGTGTTTTTGTGTCCCACGGTTGAGGGGAAAACGGCACTTCCAACTCAACTCTTGAGTTAATTTTCGACTTTTCAGGCGTTATTGGATACCGCGAAGATGTTTTGAGCAGAATAACTTGCAGATCGGTTAAAGCGACGTTTTTTGGTCTTCAAAACGCCCTCCTCTGACCGTTATTGCTCTAAGCTTGCAACTTATTTACTACGTTATTGTTAGTTGAAGTGCTATAAAAATGATCTTAGATACTTCCCTGTTCGTTATGATAACACTGCTTTCTATGGCAGTTTCACAATGTCCTGGCGATTTCACTTGCGTCAAGGAGTTGAGCAGTTTCCTTGACGCACAACGACAGCCCTTGAAGGTGACGCACAGCTTTCAGCTCACTGAATGGTATCAATGTTTGGGCTTATACGAAGTCATTCATTGCGAAAACAATGGCGCTTTCACAGAACTTCCTAGGACGTTGTTTTTAAAATCTTCGATTGACGCTCGATAAGTCCAGGTAGGCGTTAGGACTTGTGTGTACAGCATAAGTTTATCTTGAATAGATAGTTGTGAATGCCCTTATTGAACTATTGACGTGACTTTTTCGAGCGTTTGTGTTATTTGAGCGGGAAAAACTGCCGTAAAATTGATTTTTGTCGACATTTTTGGTGCTGCTCTCCCCATTTTCTCACGAAAGAAAGTTGTACATTACCGTTCTGTTATTTGTAAGCATTTGAACGTTAAACTTCAGGTGTTGAGGTGAGTTCACAAAAACGGAGCTCTTCGGATGATTTCATAAGCCGTCCGCGCTGGTTTCCGGTCTGCTGGTTCCCACCTGTTCCGTAGCAGGGTCTCAAAGCAATTCGAAAGAAGCTAAAAACTACCTCCGGCAGGACGGAGCAGGTCGTCACGGAGCCCAGGGACGAGAGCTGGAGGAGATTATTACTTTTAATGGCTCCTTCCAGTCCGGTCATCAGAGGAGGAAAATTCTTTGCCAGCTGCCTGCAGCTGCCCTGGTAATTACGAAACGACCTCGTTTTTTTTACCTACGTCAGCTTCCAAATCGACAGAGCGAGTTGCAAACTCCTTCCCTGGTTTATTGTGAATTCTGTTTTTATTTATTGTCAAAATACAAATTAGTTGCAACAAGAGTAGAGCGTTACTGCTTGGCTTCGAGAGCGCCACATTAGTTGGAGACATGTAGTGGCGGTGGTGGTGGGGGGATCAGTAGCACCCCCTACGGAGTTGGAAATGCATTGGGCTGATAGTTTCATACGTTTCTTACGCATGAAAATTGTGTAGTAGTTTTAGGCCAATAGCGGCTGTTCACGTAAAAAATGTTTTGAGTAATTTTAGGAGGAAAAACATTTGGTGTTTTGATCACTATGATGTCCAAAGTTAGTTTTGGGTGGTTTTGGCGTCTGCAGGCTTCATATCAAATTTGAGTTGAGTTGGCAGCTGTTATCTCATTTACCCAGACAATTTAGTCAAACGGTGTTTATCGGACTCAGGGGACTACTTAACTTTTCATCGGTTATATAACATTCCTTTCTTCTGCTCTTAAGAAAATACGTATAACGTTCTAAATTAAATGAGGCGTGCTATGGTCAGTACGTTTGATAATGTATGGCTGGGTAAAGGACTGAAAACCACAAAATTCTTAGTGAAACCACCTGATGACTTGGTTTTGTGTTCCTCTGCTATCATTCGCCAGCAGTGGCCTGTTCCACACGATAACCATCACTTTCCTGTGTCTCTGCATTCGTTCCCTGCCAGTGCCAGCAATTAAAAGATGAAACCAATCGGAACTCAGTTGCTCAGTTACATCGTTGGAACGAGCCAAAGGAAGTTGTCTGGAGCCAGACGATCTGAGGAATTCTTTTGTAAGAGGATTCTGGTCTACAGCCAGTGGAATGGATGACGTGAGCTGCTCGCTGTTCAGACCACCAGTGAGTCACTGGCTCTTTGTTCCAAAGCCGCTCCTCGCCTTTTATTCAACCACTTTTTTAACGAGGGTTGACTCATTTAGTTACCTTCGAGCAAATACGCATCAGAGGTCCGTGAGGCCGACGAACGCGTGTTTTGAGAGCCACGTCGCGTCAAACTTCACATGCAACCATTATCTCTGTGTAGGAAAAGCTAATAACTTCCCGGACTAACAACTATGATCAGGCATGAAACTGTCGGATCACCTGCAAACTAGGCAGAACATCATAACTGCTCGCAGATTGAGCACAACTCTGTTAGATCGCCAATGAATTATCCTTAACATCTTGACTGCGAACGACATTGTCGGATCGCCAACAAATGGGCGAGTTGACAGAAAGTGACGGTGAACACCATGACTGCCTCGAGATTGGGCACAACTCTGTCAGATAACCAATGAATTATGTTTAGATGTGAACGACGCCGTGGGATCGCCAGGAAATCAGCATGCGCCTACTGCACGTGCTATCATTGCCAAGAGTTGTTGCTAATCCAGTCATGTGGTTAATCTTACTGTCGTGTCGTATCATTATTCTCGGTGTTTTATGTATCTTTTTAATTTTTAAGTGAATACACTGCCTCTAGTGGCTTAGCTCATTATTCTACATGTAGGCAGCGGTTGGACATGGTCGAAACTTGCAATGTTTACTCTATACACGCTAACGCCAATCCTATGACAAAATGATCCTCCTCCACCCTTCGCTGAAAATATGGTTGTATTATTTCGAATTCGAAAAAAACATTTACATTGCTGCAGTGGACTCGCGTTACTTGGACGATCGAAATGTTGAACTTGTCCGTAACAAATTTGATTAAAGCGACGAAGATTGGCTCTAGTCAAGAAAATATTGGAAAGCCATTGGCGATATTCGAAGGTGTGCAACAGCCTTTACTACCACCTAACTGTTCTAGCCTCCCGGCTCGTTGGAAAAAGAAGAAGGGTTTTGCCAATTGCCGTTGCAGGGCTGGTGTTTTTTATTTAATTTAATTTTTTTGCACTTCGTGTCCGATCGTTTATGCACTGTGTTTGAGAGCGCCTTTACCAACCGGTATTGGTTTGAAGGAACCTGGTGAGCAGTAGCATGTGGGGAAGGTTCCCACGCCTCCAGTTGACGTCTGTTTGCTAATGCTTGGTTAGTGAATCGTTGCACGGCCACCCTCGTGATCAGTAGGGAGTCAACCTGCGTCAAGCATTCTGTCCAAGAAGTCATGCTCGTGCTCGCTCATCGTGGTACAGTGGGAAATAAAACATTACATATGGAGCATCCTCCGTGCTCTGAAAGAAGCTGTACTACTGCAAAGGTAGGATATCGCCTCTTCATTTGCAGGCGATTCCTGGCTGGTTCCTGTGCCTCATCGCGCCTACCGTCAGAACATACATCTCAAAACCTTAACCACCTCCACCGGTTACATTTGTGAATGTTGAGCTACGTTCTACGAAGTGCATGTAAACTGAGTGAAAAACAGATTGGACTTGGTTGCTAGCGTGATAAAAATACCTGAACGCACGCTTTGGACAGATGTGAAGAAAACTATTTTTTTAAAACTTATTTTCAGTCGATTACATTCTTTGCTAACAACCATGTAAAAAGACTAGCCAATTTTGCGGTCTGAACTCTCAAATGGAGCTTAAACTGACCGCACTGTACGAATAATATTGTATCGCTCAAAAAAAAGAAGGTGGACAACTCCCCAGGACGTGGAATGAGCAGGTTGTCCAAACGACACACCATCTCCCAACTGGAAGTTTTAATTAACAAATAAGTCCAAACGGCAGACGTCTGAATGGCCTTCCGAGATCTTGAAAATGAAGTCGTCGAGGGGATGACGAATTGTTAGGTCGTAGGTCGCGGCCCAGCGAATAAAATAATCGAGAGGCAGTCGCCGACAGTCAGTTTTTAGACGCTTCCTCCGAGGAGAAACCGCTAAGCTTTCACTTAGTTCGTGAGGAATTCAGGTTCAGAGCGAGCTCTGCCGGCAGTTCCCGATGCAGTTGACCTAATACTCGAAGAATAAATATTAAATTATCGAAGTAGCGGATCTGGAGCTGTGGATCTGTTGGCCCCTCGCAAAAAGACAGCTTTACCACTTGGAAGGACGTCGCGAGAGCAAACTATTGCGGAAAGGATCCCCAACGTCGACGTTATCGAATTTGGCTGTAAAAGTAAAGAACGATTAAGCTTCACACCTTCATTGTGATGAACAGAGTAACAGAAGACCCCCGGGTCGTTTGAAATCTAGTGAAACAGTAGGGATTTTCAGTGTCTTGGTCCCCATTGGGTCGTTGCCAGAGCAAATTGGGGATTTTAGGACCCCCCCCCCCCGCTAATTTATTTGGCTTTTAACGTATGTTAAATAGTACATATAATGACGTTTACATATCGTCCTACGGCTCTCCACTTTCCATACAACAAAGTTATGAAATTATGAGGATTTAGTGTTTTCTTCGCTCTTCAAAGACTGAAGAGACTCCTGTTCGTACGGACGACATTGCTACAAGTTACCGCTCAAGTCACAAACCGGTTAACATTTCTAAGGTTAATGTGGTGTAGGTGCTTTGGACTGATTGGGAAGTATTCTACGCATCATCCTCTTGATTTAACAATTTTTTTGAACCACCGCTCTATTACTAATTTATTGATTCAATGTCTGCTTTCCCTTGTTCACGCATGTTTTGGCCAAATTTCTTCCTGGTGTTGCTTCGCTAGAACGTGTGATTCCTCCTTGGGTCTCACATAATACAATATACAACCCTTCTATAATGCATTATTTGCCACGCCTTATCTCCTGTATCGTTGCGAAATAAACCTGCGAAAACCTTCACTCTGACGAAGGAAACATTTATTTCTCGGCGCCTGCCCTTGATTTTTTGCTTTTACGCTCCTCAGTGTCGAGGAACTCTTCGTCAAATTGTTACCTGACAATTTTGCTCGTCAGAAGTTACCTGGCGAATAGAAGTGCTACGATCGAATGTAGACGTGTCTCAGTTCGGAGAACGATAGAGAAGGGTATGCCCACACGGCTCGGTCCTCGGATCAGATCTTCTCAGGAGCTGTACCTAATGAAAACTTGGTGCCCTAGATGAATGGGCATTAGATACACGGCAACGAAATGGGAATCTGTGGACATCTTAGGAGGAAGTGGATTGGGCCTGACCAATGGACGAGCCAGCTTTTTCGGTCATGGCAGCTTCAATACACGGTTCCATTTCTCCCGAAGACTCTCCATCCTGCACGTCTTGCGCCTCCAGTGCAGAGGAAACAAGAAACCTCGTCGTGTTGTAGGAACAACAGTGAGCTACAGTTGTTGTTGGATGAACAGCCAAACCTTCCAGTTTCCACTGTGACTAAGCAAGCTTATAACCATTTGCAAATGAGGTTATGACAAAAAAAAGTTGTAGCAACCTGTCCCTTTGAAACCTTCTACCCAAGTAAATAATTAGATCAGGTGGGATACCAGATAGTTTGGATTCCTCAGGGTCATACCTCCGCGTGGTAGCACATGGGCAACTGTCTCCATTGCGAGACTGGTGGAATGACCGCCTGCCATACCTCCACAGGGTCTTAGCTCGGTGGATGCAGAGCGAGTGCCCAAGCTCTTTTTGGTCGCTAGAGGAAATTATAGAGGGATAATGGGAACAAAACTGGTAATATGGTTTTGGGACGTCGCTACACATAATTTAATGTGGGAAAGGTCACAACCAGGTGCTTTGGCGGGACTGAGGCACTCCAAATGCTTTATTTCATGACCTGCGCATGAGATGAAACCTAGCCTTCTGATGATGACGAGAAAGGACAGTAGTAGGGATTGTCGTGGGACCTGTTGAATAACAAACATCCGCATGTCACGGGTATAAGCGCCCATTGTACTTTTTGTGGTATATACGAAGAGATTTCCTACCACGTCCTGGCCCAGGTCAGGATACAACTTCTCCGGGGCTAAAGGGTTCTTGCAGGATGAGCTAGACAAGGACTTCAGCCCGCAGTGCTGAGCCCGAAAGGGGCAGTCACAATTTAATACTAATAAGTATGAGTGGGTGCTCGATGTTACTGGTGACTTATAAATACCGTATCACAAACGTGAGCTAGTAACTTGTGGTGTTTGCCGTGGGCCGTTCATTCCGCGATGTTTGTCTCAAATGGGACGTGACGTGACATCTTTTTCTGCAGCTTCCGCTTTCAAATAATTCGGGTTCGATCACGTTCGTGTCGTGACGCTCTCGCCGTCCACCTCACGACCGTTTTTGTTTTTATCTCTTCAGGATGTCAGGCTCTCTTTCCCCCTCCAGCTTTAGGATTTGGGCTTTGAAATTAGTTTGGGAACCGGAGGCTGTACAGAAGTCTCAGACCTGAAAGAAACCTGCGAGCAGTAAATCCGTTTTTAGCAAACGCTTTCTCTCCCTCGTATTTACTTTTAGCAAGCTGCCATGTGGTGCTTCTAGTGGCGCCCCCTGTCAATGCTCATTGTGTGCACCGTGTGGCAACCTATTCTTTCTTGCCAACTTCTTGGTGAAGAGCCGGTTACATCATGAAGCCCTTGTAATAAACAGAATTGTCTATACTAGATGGATGTAGTGAAGACTAGAAATCTAGTGCTACGCATCGCACAACTTTCCGCGGTGACACTGTTTCAATCAAACTGGTTTTTTTCACACAGGTTACATAACGTAATGTAGTTCTTCGTAGAAACTGGTAGCGCTTAAAGTTCTGGAATTTAATGGGGTGCTTCTATTCAAGACACGACCTTCATTCACAAACCAATGTATAGCTAATTGATAGGACAGTCAACACGTTTTTTTTTGTATTGTGATTCGTTTCTAAAATTCTGAAAATACTGCAAAAAAGTTGTTTGAATTAAAGAATTTATGATTCGTTCATGTATGTTGCTTATTGGACTATCTCTCTTACTATTTGACAACGCTAGAGTCAATAAGCCTTAATGTGGCTTTACGTCGGAATCTAAAATAATTTATTGTGCTGCTCTCATCGTTTTTCCCCAGGGAACATTTCAAATTATTGTTGTGTCCTTTGAATCTGATCATACAAAAAATTCAATCGAAATCGTTTTGTGATAAAAAAAAAGTGGTGGTTTGACCACAATGATAGCTGTAGTTTGTTTTGGGTGAATTTCGCTCATTTCCTTATTTTGACATTCCGGAGTAACCTGCAGGCTATTTATCAAATTTGAGTTGATTTGGTTCAGCCGTTTTCTCGAGTCAAAGTTGTACATCAGGCTCCCCAGGAAATGATTGAGGTGAGGGAGGTCTTCAATCTGGATAGAGAAAGGATATGGATAGTATGTAGCCTTTTTACTTTATACTAAGGTATAAAGCTGGCTGACATTGACCAGTCAGAGGTACAGAGTTGCAGATTCCGATTGTGTTCTTGCAGAGGGCTAACTGGGACACGCCTTACATTACGTAGTAAGCCTCTCCTGCTGCCAGATGAGGTTGCAGGGTAGCAGATATTAAGAACTTCCTCACACCGGGGGCTGCTAGCTCCGTGGCAGGTGGTACTGAGAGGACACCCATATAATAGGTCCACCTTGGGTCGCAGCGGGTTGTTTTTCCTATTCCTGGCTCTATTTGTTTTGTCTTACCCGTAACTAGGGAAGAGTTGAGAGAGGGGGAGGGGCGGATTGTGGACTCTTGCCTCTTTATTCAAGGGCACCCCTCCCCTGTTCACTGTCAAAGATTTCTCTTGTTTTACCTGGTATCTGGGTTTTCCCCCAGACCACAAAGTCTTTTTCTCACTAAAAAGGCGAGGTTCGAACACTGTTTCCAATATGACTGGTTAACATGCTATTTGTTCCCAGTGCACTGCTAGTTCTTTGCGCTGTTGCTGTTGAACTTCTGGAATGAGGGTGGAGGGGCTAGTGGACTTACGCTTCTTTAGTCTTGTCACCATTCTGCTGTTTTGCTCTGCTTCATCTGATACTTTGCACTCCTCAGTGCACTGTGTTTTGTCAGTGAGGTATCAGATGTGTTTCTAGTTGGAATAGTTTGTGTGCTATGCCTCCCATTCCTTCTTTAGGAAATCGTAGTTTAATTTGCAGTATAGTTTTTATCATTTCAACTTTCTAGAGTGAACTCATTACGCTTCAGTCAGAGTTAACCGTCTTGGCATTTGATTTATTTTGCGCCCTAGGTTCTTTCAAATTTCGCAAATTTCAATTCCCTCCACGCAGGCCAGTCCATCTATTTTCCATAATTTCTGTATAGCTATATAGTATTAATTCATGCTTCTACTATTTCTAAATTCTGACGCTCTTTAACAGTGAATACATCATTTTTACGACCACATACCACATTCCTCTCAATATCGTAGTTGCAAAATTTTGTACAATTTAATTTCCCAATCCTTGAGGATGATTGCGTCTGTAGTGACTGCTCTAGAGTACAACACGAACCTACCTCAAGGTAATCGTGTTGGTAATTGACCTTCTGAGGGAGCTCATTGCCAAAGCCATGGCTCTTTTCTTCTTTTTTAGAATAGGTGGATGCTGGAGATACCCTCACGGCAGCCACAAACTGGCCTATTGTAAGGGCTCAGCTCGTGAACCTCCTGATCCACCCCCAGACCTCAAGGCGCTGGGCTCTCACTTAGCGCGACGTCACATACACACCCCTGCACAAAGCAGAGGATATCCGCAAGTTCTGCCCTCTCCACCTCTTCAGCCTCCTAAACACACGACAGGGAGATGCCGTGAGTCCATCGCATATGCACAACAATGCTCTGCCGTCTGTAGCCCCGCCTCGCAGATCACTCATACTTGTACTTCATAATTGCCAATATTAGCTAGGTGGTACCTCAGCGGACAATGACCTGTAAACAGACCACATACGATCCTCTTATCCTTCCTCCCCAGTGCAAGCACCTCCTTGGCCCTGTGCAGAGTCGGATGAAAAGTTTTGACTGTGTAAGGCCGGGCATCCCCAACCAATGGGGAGCACAGCACCCATCCTCCCTTGCAACCTCTCTGTGTAAGTGGCTCCTGGTAGTCCCCACAAAGGGCTCAGGGCGAACAGGGATTTGTCCCGCTCCCTTCTTCACCAGCCCCTCAGTTTCCCTCTATTCCCTGATGACCCAGCACCCAACACAGTGTTACGCTGTTGTCCTCGGCAATACGAGGCTAAGGCTTTGAGAGTGGCCTGACTGCCCACCATAATGTAAATCTTCTGCCGCTTCAGTCCCCTCTGCAGCAGCTGCTGCACACAGACTGCCGCTGCAGACACCTCTGCCTGGAACACTGTGGCCAGTGACCCCAATGGGATCGCTGCTCTAATCCTCAAAGCCATGACTTACCTAACTGGCCCAGGCAAACTCCATTGCTCCTGTCTACATGGTCGCATGAGAACATGCTCAATTTACTGTGGGGAGCAGTGTACCAACCAAGGAATGGCGCTATCAAGATGAAGGACTGTTCCAGGGCAAGTACATTCTCCCCCTTGAGGCTTCATTGTGGAGTGTTAGTTAGATAGGGCACCAACTCGAGAACCTAATTCAGATTTCAGATGACCTAGGCTTTCTCCATTTCTGTCCCTGTAGAGGAATCAAGTTGCCTCTCCATAAACCCCCTATTCGTAGTCTCTTGAGGTTCTCATTACCTAGCACCTTCCCTCCTTATCCTTTTTGCCTCCCCTCGTTTCATTTCTTTTATTTTCCTCTCAATTTTGGCCACGTCGAACTTTTCGTCTCCCCTCGTTTCATTTCTTTTATTTTCCTCTCAATTTCGGCCACGTCGAAACCTAACATTTTCGTTGAAGAAAGTACGCATTGAAGGGTTCCACTCCTCGT
Source organism: Pachypeltis micranthus (assembly GCA_020466155.1). Lineage (NCBI taxonomy): Eukaryota > Metazoa > Arthropoda > Insecta > Hemiptera > Miridae > Pachypeltis > Pachypeltis micranthus. The sequence goes on along the minus strand of CM035770.1, from coordinate 46,254,612 downwards.
TCTTAATGGATGGGACACGTCGTCCTGGGATGCTCACGCAGCCAGCCGCCCTTGGAACTGATGGACCACGTACAGGCTCCTGAATAATTAATATTATCCGCATTCGAAGGTTTGAGGGAACCGGAAGGCCAACTGCGTTGTTCCGCTCGTGTTCCATCATCCGGTTCAGAGCTTCGCATTTTGGCGTTCACTTCACTCTCCATTACCTTTTCCTCCATCGCCCACCACTAAATTTACCGTTGCAATCTCCTGTTGCTCGCTTGAACGTTTCGGCCTCATTTTCTCTTAATTTCTTCCCCCATCTAACCCACACCCTCACCATTTTCTCTCGTATTTCACGATCGAGGGCTGTTTGTTCCTGCGGTCCTTTATTGCTCCTCGCCCTTCAAATTACGGTGTCCATCACACACAAAATTATGTCCACTTCCTTCAGAAATTTTTTGAATTTGTACCGGTTGGGCTGTTTTTGAATTCGAAGTCCTAAAAACTATGTCTGGCACCACCTTTGAGAGAATGGAGGTAATTCTCGAAAAACAACAAAAAAGGCTGTTCATTTATCTATTTTTCTTATAAAATTCGTGTATTATGAATGTACGAAAAACAAAGTGAGGTTATTGACGCCGTTTTTAACTGGAAAGACATAGTTGATTATCAGAGACAACTATCCTCATTCAGCAATTTTCGCTCCACCTTCTACTGCTGTTTTGCATACTAGTTCATTTGAATTTGACAAAACCAAACTTCGAGTTTCACGTAAGTAGTGGTAGCGCTTAAAGTTAAAGGGATTTATTGAGGTAAATGTCGCGACTGTTAGTGAGCAATCAGCGCACCGGTGATTCGTCAGACATCAATCAACACTTCTTTTTTTCTGTGAAAGTTTTGTCCTTACTGTTTCGGAATTATGAACTAAGAACGGCGAGAAATGGTAGTACAACGGAGCCCCTATTCCGATCGATTGGGGCTGAGCCCGATTCGGATTATCCCGACAATATTCACAGATTACGAGCAACTGAAGGCTTTTGAGTCAAAGACATATTATTTATAGATTTGAGGGCGGCCGATATGACTTCTTACCCGACAAATGAGTCAAAATCTGATTTAGAGGGTTCAGAAGATCAGCTGATATCCGACTCAGCTGCCGTACTAGCATTTGAAATAGCTCCCCGCTACGTGGAACAGCGAGACAGTTTTATGTTCAACTTTAACTGTTCTCTCTTACGGCGTTTTCACAAATAAATTCAGAGGAAAAAAAGTTTCAAGGCCACTATGGTTTAGCTAGACTCTTTGTGAGTGAAACTGATGATTTGAATGTCAGCGGTTGCTCCTAATTATTATCATATGAGCTGGATTTATATGAAAAACTGCGCTAAAATCAGTTTTTCTACGAAATCATTGATCATCAACTCGGCTGAAAATTGTATGATACCATTGCGTTATATGGAATTTTTGATACGAAAAATTCACTATGATAACTTAGTTTTCGTCTGATTTTGCTCATACCCTTATTTTCCCCCCGGACTAAATGTGAAATTTGGTCCAATCTAGTTCAGCCAATTCTCTTTACCTCGTTCACACAGTTCATTTTCCCTAATGGCATGAACTAAATCATTCGCGAGGAAATTGTGGAAACCAATTTTTATTAAAAACAGAATAAACAAAAAATTGTCTATATTTCCACAGAAATGATGAGCATAATTGTTAAATCGATTTCGACGGTTAGGTCATCATCAGTAACAAACATGAACTGCATGTTAGGTCATCATCAGTAACAAACATGCACCAGTAACAAACAGTTCATGTTTGTTACTGATGATGGCCTAACCGTCGAAATCGATTTAACAATTGTGCTCATTATTTCTGTGGAAATATAGACAATTTATTGTTTATCCTGTTTTTAATTCCCTAATGGCGTTTGTCGGCTCAAAATAAGCAAAAATGTTTTAATCTTACTCTCTATTGAGTTGAAGAAAGTATGAACGAACGAATATTATTAGTGGCATACGACCGCCTATTAGCAAGCGCTTACATTAGTATAGGACGTTGGTGGGAAAGTTCAGGTGTAAAGATCACAACAATGTATACAAATACGAAACACAATGCGAGTCCTTTGAATTCCGCGATTACTTAAACAATATGAAGCAAACGTGAACATGAAGAAGCAAAATTATTAGTATTATTATTATTCATAATCATTTATAAATATTTTTACCATTATTTGTGCACTAACATGTTCTAGAATGAATATTTTATATTCATGAAGGTCGAAATCCCAAGTAAAATATAAAATATCTGGTGCGACTCACCGCACAACGTTCCTTGGTCGCACGTGCATTCAGCGATTCTATTGACTTTCGCAGCTAAACAAATTTGTTTTGCATACTGTAAATAACAACGTTCTACGTGACAACGAGAGGCGCTTGTAGTTCTGGAATTTATTGTGCTGCTTCTACTTGAGCCACTACCATGATTGAACAATCAGTTCTCAGGTGATTCAAGAGATTGCCCACGTGATATTTTTTTTCCGGAAGGATTGAGTTCACCGTTTTGGAATAATCGGGTATAAACTATGAGAAACGGCTGTAGTTGAAAAGGTCGGGGTTGAAATTCTGGAATTTCTGTAGTAGCTCCTCTTATGAGCGTAATCATATGCTCATCGTGTGCGTACTTGGTTATTTAGTGTGCTGCTCTCGTAATTTCCCCTCAGGTTGGAATTTTATGGTATTCTCGTGTTATTTGGAGCCGAATCAAAATCATTTTTAGAAAAAAAAAATCATTCTTTTGATCACTATGGTAACTATAGTTAGTTTTTGGTTGCCTTCGCTCATACCCCTACTTGGGCGCTAACCTGGGGGGGGGGGGGGGGAACCTGTGAGCTAGGTATAAAGATTGAGGGGATTTCATTCAGCCGTCTTTGCTCAATCGCGTTCACAAACACACATAGGCCATTTTCCCTAATAGTAGGCGTTAAAACGAACTGAAGAGATCTGAAGAGAACTCAAAATTTATTTTCGGTCGATTTCATACCTTTCCTTTCTACTTCTTAGGGTCTGAGAGAGTAAACATGAAAAACCCACAATTAACAAAAATAATTAAAATCCTGTACGAAGCATCATACAACCTTCCTCGCATTCAGCAATTTTTCGAATCTGCCGTTCAATTAAGTTCATTTGAGCCAGTTGGAACTTGAAGTTCTTCGGCGAGAAACTGGTAGCGCTTGACGCTCCAGAATTTATTCTGCTGCTACTACGTATGTGGCGACTTTTATCGAGTGACCGCGGTATAGGAAATTCTTGCGACTGTCGGAAGGTTTATGTGTGCAGTTCTGGAATTATAGAGAAAACTACGAAAAAAGTTTGTCTGCAATACGACGTTAGTTTCAATTTCTGTGGATGCTTCTGATCATCTAATAAACGTGAATCTGATCCCGATTTCTTCGGGAACGCTAGTGCCATATGAGCGGGATTTGCGTGAAACAATGCACTATGATAGTATATTTAATCGAAATCTTTGCTAATTTATTGGGCTACTCTCGTAGTTTTCCCACTAATGAAATTTTTGTTGTATTTGGGCGTATTGTCTTGTCATTTGCAACTGTTCACTCGTAAAAAAAAATCAAAATCGTTGGGGCCGCTTGGCGGGGGGATTGATGTTTGAATTGCTATATTTGAGCAGATCATAGTTCAGCCGTTCTCTCAGACCCACAAACCGTTTTCTCCCTTTGGAGCAGATACTTCTGATTAAACTCACAGTTCTGTTTTCAGCCGGTTACATAACTTTCCTTGTTACTTCTTGGGGCTAAGGGAAGTAACGTAACGACTGATATAACCCTTTTATGGAGCCAATTATTCTCGTCAGAGGGTTAGGGTAGTCACTATGAGATGAAGCAAACCCTTTTCAATCATAATACATTTTGATCGTTCTCACGCCGGTGCGGTTTCCCCAATTGGTCCACGTCCCTTTTTCTCTGCTTTCACCCCTCAGGAGGAAATAGCCTGGGAAATGAATGCTTCCAAGGGAGGCGCTAACGCTAGCGTTAATTAGCTCATTTCAAGCTCCGGGTGCCTCAAGAAAAGGATCGACTCAAAAGCTCGTTCTTGCGAATTGGGCCACAAATCCTCGAGGAATTGCCGGTTCGGGAGATGCCTGGGAAGAGGCATTAACTTTTAACTATCTCAGGAGAAATCCTGCGGATCGCTGTACAAGGGAGGAAATGCAGCTTGAGACCCAACGAACGGTTCAGCGAGTGAAAGGAGTCGTTTCTAAACTCTCACGTACTCGGATCAACCAAAGGTTTCAACAATCACGCCTTTCTGACTGATGTTCGCTATTTTAATGTTTTGAAGCGCCATGGACACAAATTCTACTACAGATTTGGCTTGTAGATCACTATGGGACACTAAAATAGATATATCAGCAAAATCGGCTCAAAATTAACTGTAGTCATCACAGTGAGCAAAACAGTTTTTTATTTTCATTTTTTCAAAAACGGCAGTGTCTATTTTCATTAATTTAGTAGTGTCTATAGTACCAATTGACGCAAAGACACCGTAAAATTTTATCCTAGGAAAAGTGACGAGAGCAGAACAATAAATTATCAAAATCTCTAAGAAAATCGATTTTACTGCAGATTTTTCCATACGAATCTCGCTCCTCGCATGACGAACCCCAGAAATTTCGGAATTTAAACTACTGATAATAATTTCAAGACTGTCTTATGAATACTCAATAGTGGTCGTCGTATAAGTGGGAGTAGCTCTATGAATTCCGGTACTACCAGTTTCTACGTAGAACTTAGAGCCAAGCTCTGCCGAGTTCATACGAATTGAATGAAACAGGTTGGATTAGTCGCCAGAGTGATAAAAATAGCTGAATGCGTGTCGTACTGAGGAAAGTTGTGCCGCGTCAAATATGTTTGCGTTTTTATTTAGCTGAAACTGACGGAATCCTCGGAATGTTGAGTTTCATCGTGAGATAGGGAATGAAGTGGTTAAAGAACGTAATGTAATTATACTTTCACTGCAGTCAACCGATATGACGACTCTTCTCGCGTTATGTCAGCCGTTCTCGAGCGTATGTCAATACGTTGCCTTCGGGAGCTCGAGAAAACTAGGAAACTTCTATCGACGCAGTTGCTCAACCGGACCGTGACATTTTGCCATTTTCTTCCCGCCGTGCCTCTCGATCGCTATTGCGGCCAGTTTCTGCCACAACCTTCGTCAAATGGTAAAAACGGTCTCTGAAGCCGGCCTCCAAAGAGCCCACGAAGAGGAATGGAATGTAGTCTTTCCTGTTCGGTTCGTGAAATGCGGAAAAAAAATGTTCTTGGCGGCGTCACTAAAGTAATTCGAATTATTTTTCAAATCAACGAGATTGTCAGCGCATTTGGCACATTTGGGGGCGTGACTTTCGGTGTTATACTGAATATGAACATTTTATGTTAACTTTGACTCTTGAAGACATGTTTGTACTGCAACTAATGTCGACAATGTCACCTACTTCTTGCACTCCTCACTCCCACGCTCAAAAAAACGTATGCACTTGTAACGAAACTGATCTCTTGGATGGATGGATCTTCCACGATGATGGAACAATTTATTTATCCCACTCTTTTGTTAAATGCGCCACAATCGATCAATCTACATCCCGCCCAGGAAGGGATGTACTTCAGGATATTTCCGCGTAGTGTTGGATGAACAGAGCCATAACTCTACCTCGTTCGTTAAAGCGACTTATTGGGTTTCTAACCGAGTTTCTTGTTTGCAGTGTGCAAGGAATGGCTCGTTCATGAAGATAGTGCTCTCGCGTATCAACTACAACGAGAGGAAGGTAAGGGGCGCTTGCTCTCAATTTATTTATTTACACCGCACAACTGATGGTGAAACTGACGAATTCTTGCCGGTCGCAGGATATTTATTTATTTTTCGCTCAATTTACATGAGCCTGGCGGAATTTACGATGTACATCACGAGCGATTGCCAAAACAGATAAAAAGTGAGGCTCCTGGAATGTATTGAGCTACCCCTACTTACGTAACGAGCTTTATGAAGTAACCAGTGCGTAGGTTCAAACTTGTTATATCAGTGAAGAAGTTGTGGAAGCGTATAAGGAAAGGAACATTGGAAAAAGTCCACTGAGATTGTACGTTTGTATATTGTTGAGCAATATTTGTTCTACAATTTTTATCGCTCTAGTTAGTTACTACATTTTTCACTCAGTTCTCATGAACTTGGTGAAACAACGTTTAACGTAGAAACTGGTAGCGCTTGAAGTTTCGAAATTTATTGAGCGGCCACTACTTTCATTGAAAACTCAACTAATTGGTAATTGATGGGATTGTCAACGTGATTCGTTTGAACCGGTTCGTGCCTAGAGTTCTGGAAGTTAGTCTCAAAAATGACGTTTGGATTCCGGAATTTCCGAGGTTTCTCGGGATTATTTTATGACGGTTATTTAACGTCTACTGTATAGGTAGCATATTTGCTTTACCATCATGATTTCTTTGAGAACGTTCCAGTGTCGTATGAGCGAGATTTATAGGTAAAAATACCGCAGTAAAGTACATTTTCATAGAAAAGTTTGCTATTGTATTGTTCCGGTCCCGCCATATTTACACTGATGACATTTTTGTGTTATCGTTGCGTTATTTGGATCTGCCCACGCTCAAAATTTAATCAAACCGTCTGAGTTGCTATTGAGAAACAATATTTGGTCTTTCTACCACTATGATAACTATAATTAGCTTTGGGTGGGTGTCGATTACATTTTAGCTGCAGGCTGAATAACGAATTTAAGCTAATTTGGTTTTGCCATTTTCTCTCAATCGCGTTCACATATACAAACCGTCCTATCTAATTACATTTTTTGGAGTGAGACGCCGTTGTAGAAAACTAACAAAACTAAGAGCCTACGCTGGTTACCATGGGACGCCAAAGTAAGGGTATGAGCAAAAGCCGCCTAAAACAAACTATAGTTACCATAGTGTTCAAAACACTAAATTTTTGTTTCTCAAAAACGGCTCTAACGGTTTTGATAACAATTTTTGTATGGACTGCTCCAAATAACACATCACTATCGTAAAATTCACGTTTTTGTGGAAAAATGACGGGAGCAGCACAATAAATTAACAAACAATTCGTCTAAAATCCGAGAATTCTGAAACAGTGATTATTATCGTTCTAAAAAAAAGTCATATTTAAGTCTCATTAACTCTTTTTGTACTGATTGCTCAATAATACCAAAAGTAGGAGGGTCACAATGAATTCCGGATATATTAGCGCTATCACTCACTTTTTTACCGCCGTGAAGTTACGATGAACCAAATTCAAATGAACTAAGTAAAAAATGAGTTGAAATAGTTGCAAAAATCATGAAAACTATTGAATTTACTAACTACTTGAACTAGGCCAAATTTCAAAAATCTGAAAAAGAGCCATCTAGACATTCTAAATATGTTTCGTGTCAACCGCTGCGGCGGCTGGGCAAACTGTTAAACTTTCGATTATGAATATGTAGCTAACTTCAGCCCATTAGGATAGTTGTGTGATGTGTCGCACCTAGTGACTCTTTATCTTTTCAGTTTTTGGTTTCTTCTTTTATTCTTCCTGTAATTTCCGTTCTCTTTTCTAAGAGGACTCCAGTAGATAATAACCCCTCCGAGACTTTTACGAAGGATCTGTATTCAAAAGTAAAAGAGAATTGATTGATGGTTTTATTAGTAGAACAAGGCTCATCAACGACAGCACTTTGTCTTAATTATGATGACGAAATGACTAATATTTATGCAGGCGGATTTCCGTCTTCAGCAGTATTATTATAACACATTATATATTTTAAATATGTAGTATACATAGAACTCCGTGTATCCTAAAGATCAGAATAACAACTAAACCAGAACTGAACTGGTTAGAAACATACATAAAATCCTAGAGGAAACATACTGCTTCTTTCCCAATTTCTAGTATTAGTGCTCAGGTTATTTACGAAGCTGCCACGAATTTTACTTTCCTTGGGTCTACAGAGCAGGAAAGCCACTTATGTAATGACTGACGAAATTGGGTGTTTCAAGAGATCTTCACGTTTCAGTGGCTTCAGATTCCGAAAAACATTGATCTGTGCGACTATGAACGCGATTGAGAGAAAACGACTGAACTACGTTTGCTCACATTTAGCTAGTAGATAACTATGGGACACCAAAATGAAGTTGAAAGGCGGACTGGTTCAAAACTAAGTATAGTTATCAGTGATCAAAACACAAAATTTGTTCGCTTTTTCGATGAAATGCGATTTTAGTGCAGTTTCATCACCATAAATCTCGCTCATATGGGTCTTGAGTTCTCAAAAAGGTTAGGTTGGTGGTCCGATAAGCAGTAGGCACTCGATGGGGGTCCAATAATCGGGTCTACTCGTGAGATAGACTTCAGACATCTAAAATTCACCCCAATGATTCCAGAACTCTGGAAACCAATCTTTCCACACAAAAAATGTGTGACAGTTGTGGCAGTTACCTTCAAGTTGGTTTTTAAGTGACAGTCGTGGTAAAAGCAGCAACAGATAAATATATTTTGAAAGTTAAATACTACTACTTTCTCGTTGTAGAACGTGGAATTAAGATCTAACAGGTTTGCATACAAATGAATGAAATTGAGGAAGATATGAAGGTTAGTCTATCATGTTGTGATCTGTTCGCCAGCTAATGGGATGTCTCTGTAATGAATGCGTTACTTCGCCTAAGGAACACGTTAGATTTTATTCTTTTAGTCGGAAAGCGAGAACAAGCTTCAGGTGCAGAGCTAAGAGACCCACACTAAAACGCATCCGCTAAAGGGTTTTTCCCTGAGTCAAGGGCGATAACTTTGTCTTTGGTCGGCTGAGCAAAGCTGACTTCCTTCCTTCTTCTCTCTCCTTGTGCCGCTATCCTGCCAACGCAGAGATAACCGACACGTCAGCTCTTGGCTCGTCCGTAGATAACTCGAGATTATCACGACCGTCGCCTCTGACAAAGCTGGAATGTTTCCACTCTGGCATTCTCGGAGTCATCTTTTTTGACCGTTCGGCGAGTCTCAGTAATAGTATCTGGTGCGACAAATTACGCAGTCCCACGTTCGTTCAGCCATGTTTTTTTAATCGCTCTTGCGACTAACCCTACGTCAGTTCATGGTACAACTTAACTTGGCGGTTAGAATTTATTGGGTTGCCCCTATTCGTGTCACGACCATTACTGCACGAGCACTGCATGGGCAATTTATGAGACTGTGTAGATGATTCTTGGTGAACACCCATGTTTTGACTTCTAGAATTGCTGAGTGACTTGATAACAGTAGTTTGAATCTCTAGGGCACTGAAAATGCCAAAACATGCATTTTTTTATATGACTTTTTAAAATAACAAACGAAGGTTTGAGGCTTCAGGAAAAAACATGTACGTGCCATACTAATGACCATTATTCAGCTGCTGGACTACCATTCTGATTTTATTGAAAACGCTAGTGTCAAATTATGGAGATTATAAGAAAAGTAAAGCACCAAAACTACAGCTAAATGTACACATGTAGTTCAGCAGTTTTCTCTCTATCGCATTCATAGACACATTTACCATTTACCCAAACGGTGTGTTTTTGGGACTCTGAAGCCATTGAAGCGTGAAGTTATGAAAAAAACTGAAAAAGAAGTCAAGTTTATTATGTTACTTAATTTCCTACTCCTTAGAGTTAAGGAAAGTCAAATGCTTCTCCCTCGCAAACCCCCCTCCCCACTCCATTTTTTTAAAACTTTCCTGTGAGAAGGTATTAGTTACCAGATATTTTAATGAAAATTGTAGATCGTAATTGTGGTCATAAGATTATTAGGAGTAGCCCAAGAAATTCGGTAATTTAAACTAATGTCGTTTTTGTTCACTAACTTCGCAACTTTTCCCAATTAGAACGTTCACGTGAACGTTTCCACAAAAAGTAATCCTTACAGGGGTGGTAAGGCCCTGTGTTTCATACACCGCCCCTGGAGGGTGGCAAGCCGTCGTGCAATGCCAGGAAAGCTCCAGAAACTGCAGAGACAGGTTTGCCTTGCGACCGCAGGGGTCATGAACACTTGCTCCAATGCTGCAATAGAAGTCCCCCCGGATGTCACACCTCCCCACATATATACTCGTATATTCTAAGGACTGCATGTCTGAGAGTGGTAATGCTTTTGCAGACCAGTACTATTTCTACTATGGTCTAACGGGGTCAGCCGTTAAACTTTATGCCGGAGAGGAATAATTTTAGACTACCATTAATGTTCCATTCACAGGAAAGGTGGGAGAGAGGGTGGTAGTGCCCTGTATTAGTTGCCAGGCGCTTCAAACACCTTTCGCAGTGGACCCCTGAGGCGTGCTTTGTGCCCCATGATTGTAAGCGTGAGGCCCCCCTCAGGTGTGCCAACTGCATTGAACGCAACTTGGAGCAGGTCTCGCATTCTACACGAGCCACATGCTGCACCATTCGTCAACGAGCAATTGCCGTCTAGGAGGGTAGCCCAGTAAACTACCTAAAGAGGAGGAACTATAGCAAAGTAGCAGCGATAGACATACTCAACTTCTTAAATGGGGGTATGTACGATGTCTTTCATTAGGCAAGGGACATCATCGTAACGATAGGCCCAACCTGCGGCCCAGTGACAAGGAGCTCTGCCCTCGAGTAAAAAAAACCTTACAGTCTCATGATTTGACTACGCATTGGTTACTCAATAAATAAGTGGCATAAGTAGCGCCATTAGTTTGTAGAAGCACGAAAATTGCTGCTGAGAAAGTTGCGTGATGACCACGTATTTCTTCCGCTATCCTCGTCAATTTGTGCCGTATGGACTTGAATTTGTCTTCCCGTGGGCCTCACCGCATAATTAAGTTGACGATTGTTTTCTGGAAACTCGTCACACAACATGATCACGAAAGTTTTCCTCCTGAAGTATCGAGTTTTACAAACCACAAGTTCTCTATTGGTTCCCTTCCGTTTTCTAATAGACAAACTTGCGGCATCAGGTTCTTACGTCGTCGTTACTGGGAAACTAGTTGTAATTGAAGTTCCTTTCTCCTGTCCCCGTCTCTGCTCTCAAGTCCTTAGTTACGTCATCGAGATTCTTCTTGTCACAAGTCCACGTGAAATCTCCGCCAAGCTGTACATTTTAAAAGCTGTTCAGAGAAACAGTAGTTTCCAATGGACTCCCTGAGCTTACTGAGCATTATTTTGAAACCGTTCTTATTTCTGCGATATAAATGTTTAAAACACTTGCATTGATAAATTCAACCAACCGGAAGTGAGTCCATTTCACAATATAAAGCGGAACAAGGTGTCAAAAAGCTAGATAATTTTGATACCATTTTGCACCTGAACTCGTTTTTACGCGATGAAAATGTCTCGATTTCAAGTACGTGCCCGCAGAACGTTCTGTTGATTCAATTTCAGAACAGATTTGGTGCTGCTTTGTAGAGTTGTGCCTTTTTTTTTTAATGTCCCAGCCATTCCCCCCAAAAAATGATTCGTGATGAACGCTAAGCCGACTCATGGATGGAATGAATTCAATTCGGTTACTGCCACACCACAACAAACTGCATAGTGATCAACATGAACAAACGTTTCATACGACATTTTTTTAAGTTTTATATTTTCTGTTTTAACTTTTATGCGTCTACCATTTTCTTGTTTTGATATTTTTATAATTTAGCATTTGCTTTTTCATTGTTACCCTTTTTTCGTTTTCATTGTTTCATTTTTTACATTTCCACGCTTCTTCGTATTTACCCTTTTTAGTTTAATACTGTTACATGCTGTGAATGGTTGGGCACCCTTTTTGTTTTTATATTTTAACGTTTACGTTTTCTATTTTTACCCTCGTTTCTTTCAAATTTTACATTTTAAAAATATTTGTTAGGTTTTTGCCATGTTTACATCTTAAATTTCATATTTTGGCCTTCTTTCGGTTTATTTATCATTCTCAATGTTTTTGGTCAGGAACATTACACTTTACGTTTCCAGGTAGGGGAATTCCAAATCTGCAATGTCAATCTCCCGTTCAGGCGATATTTTCCATTCCATTTGGTATCTAGTTGTGCCTGCCAACTCGGCATTACGATGGCTAGAAACTCATGGTTGTTACGGGGAAAAAAGTGTTTTTGAAATGAGCCAAAAACGAAATATTGGTAATTTCGTCGTGTTTGGTTGGTGTTTTTCGATGTTAATTCAAAGGTCGGGTTTCAGAGGTGTCGGACTGCGTCTAGATGGAAAATATAGTGAGGCAATTTCTGCTACTTTAAGGAGTAGCGATATTTATCGTTTCTCCCCAGCCTGCACTTGTTTCCCGCACTGCATCCCGTCTCAGTTCGACTCGTCAGGTTGCCATGAGTCGCCTAGAAAATGTAAATTTTCTTTATTCCGCTGTATCATGTTTCATATCGTTTACTAGTATTTTTCGGGGCTGAATCGAATCAGATGGGTTTCAGAGGTGCTCTACTAACATTGTCGTGTTTCGTGCTGTTGATATAGCTGTGTCATATTTTTCAGCGTTTGATAAAATAAGGATAGGTCACTCATACCGTGCAAGAGAATAATGAACCGTTGTTTCTTTCAACAATTATTTTCAAATTTCACATTTTCATATTTTTACCTGCTTTTTATATTTGCATTTTTAAACGCCTATGAAGCACAAAAATTGTTTTTTCCTCATTTTCCACGATTTTCACCAAACTCCCCTTCAACTTTCTTAATAATTAATACTTGTATATTATTCGCTATAAATGTCTTCTAGGAGTCCAATGAACGGAGATTGTTTGAGCTTTTCATAATTTCCAGAGTACCTGCTTCACTGGATTTGAAGTCGCTTACGGGAGTGTCTTGTAGCCACCCATACCCATATTTCTGTATCTGTCGAACCGAAATCTAAGCCGTGACAACTGGGAAATCAAGATTTCCCGAACACTAAATACTCGTTTTTGTTATTTTATTAAAAACGGCGCTATCGATTTCGTTCAGACTTACGGAGTACTCTCATCTATTGTTATCCACGAATGTTTGGGTAGATAAATGTGTTGAACGAAGATACAGCGCCGGTACTTGTATCACGTTGGTCAAATTTATGGGGGTTGGGGAAAGTTATGTGTTGCTACGCACCGGATATTTTGATTTATATATTTCTACATTTTACCTATTTTTGTATTTATACTTTACAGTTCTAACACTTTTCGCTCGAATACGCATTATGCACGATAATTCGTTCCGTTTTGACGTTTTTGTGTATACATGCGTTAGTTTGGTAACCTGTTGAACAGCATAACTTCGAGTACTCCTAATTAGATTATGCAACGTTCAAAAAGTAATGAACCCTTGGGTGCGCTCAAAAGTTTTACGATCCGTTTTGTGTAAAAAATCGAATGAGACCTCCTTCGCACCGATAACTAGAACATTTCTATAGATATCGTGAGTCTCAACATTTGACACCTTCATTTTAACATGCCGTGAGGGTTATCTATTTGTTTCTCCGCTCAGAATTCCTCACCAAGGAACCTCTGTTTACGAAACTCTCAATGTTTAGATCATTTTAGTTAGTTTTAGGCGGGTTTTACTCGTACCCTTATCACGGCGTCCCATGTTGATCTGTCGGCAAATTTGAACTGATTCGATTCAATCTTTTATTTTTTTTATTTTGATAGAATTTTTACTTTCCAGGAAGGGTTAGAAATGAAGGGGTGTCAAGTAAAGTTGAGTTTTTTCAGATCTTTACCTTTTTGAGTCCTACTGAATCCAAAAAACCTAATTTTGGCGCGTGGTCAGTTTGTGCGTGTGACTGTAGTTCAATTTGCTGCATAACCAATTTTCACCGAACTCGCACGATGTCTTTACATAACTAATATGTAGATATTGTTCTCAGCCCACTGAACAGAAATAGAAACCAACATGCGTCTAAAATAATGTTTTTTTAACTTTTCATAATTTCTGGCGTAACTGCATCACTGGATTTGATCAATCTTACGGTTTGTCCTCGAGTAATTTATCCCCACATCCTAATTTTCGCAAGTATTTTTGTTTCTATCTGCTGAACGGAGATGTAAGTCATGATAGCTCAGAAAATGAGATTTTTTCCAGCATTAAGTTGCTCAAAAACGACGGTAATGATTTCGATCAAACTTACGATCTGTTCCTACATTTTTTCTTTATAAATGTTTTTGTAGAAATGTGTGATACACGATACGACGTCGAATTTTGGGGGCGGGCGGAAAGTTGCGTGTCGCTACACACCATGTATTTGTTTAGTTTGAAGCGCAAGCTGAGGAAAACTGTAAACAAATTCGTATGGCTAAAGAAAGTAAAAACGTGTTGAAATCTAGAATTTGTTAGTGAATGCCGTGAAATGGTACAGAGATTATAGCCGATTGCTTCATTTTCCGAGGCGTTCATAGAAAACAGCTTAGACCGCCCTTTTTAAATGCGATCAGAAAGGGTGGGAGACAACCCTGGTCATTATAACAAAACAGACTCTTCATGAGGGTTAGGGAACGGTCACTACGAGCAGAAAACATTATAATAAACGCCCAGTTAATTTTTCTCAGAGGGAGAGCTCGTAATTGTCGACTCAGTCACGACCGAAAGTCAATTGTTCGTTGATTGAACAAAATCAATACTTCTTGTAATGTAACTCAATAGCCTCGTATCTGATGCAGGCGCTTCCTATCCAATTTCCACTTACTGACGAGGACGCACACGCGGCTCAGATGAGGGCACATACAAACTTCCCTCAGTCTCGAAACAGTCGCTCACAGGACATACCCCGTGATTCACCCTGGGAAATTATCGATTCTGCCCGTATTCCCGCACGTTATGCCGACGGACGTTTGCCGCCTGGAAGCCCGTTTGCTCAAAGTGGAAGCGGAGCTACGCAGACTTCACATCACGCTGACTAATCAAATCCACTCGTTAAAGACTGGGGAAGTTTCTGGAGGTACGTTTTAGCCCTTTTCGAACATTGCGTGAACATACCGTTACAGATAACCAGATGCCTGCGCTCTGTGAGCCTCTGCCAGGTGTTCCGGAGATACCCTGTTCTGTGGGTTGACAAAAATCTATTCTTCTCTTGTGGAAAAGAAGTAGCCCCCAAATGCACCCGAAGTTTCATGCACAAAATAATAATGACAAACATTTATTGCGAAAGACGGTAAATAAAATGCCTACATACTTAACGACAACTTACGTAATCACAAGATCTTTCAAAATAAATTTTTCAAGCGCCTAATTGATAAAAATCCAAAACAAAGGATGCTGAGCCAAACCAAAACTAAGAAGAAAAATGGAAACTCACTGCTATATAAGTCATAGATCACTAACTAAACCAAAACTGAACGTAGCTGGTGTGCAGCAACACACAACCCTCATACAAGGGCATTGGGAACATTTTTGAGGAAACTATAATTTAAGGTTTGTTTCTCGTTTCAAAGCATCTAGGCTTATATCCTGGTTCAATTTATAGCTTACGGAAGTACTTGTACAGAACGAGGACGTGGATAATAATACAAGTTGCCGGGATTCAGTAGTGCAGTCATTTCGGAAAGTTTATAAGTCCTAGGCTATGTGATGACCGTGTTCAACTTAATATTCATAAAACGCGATTTTTGGCACATTTCGATTGCTATTCAAATTCCATAGACTGTCAGAGGAACCCTTCTTGAGAACAGAATGTAGCTAGCGACTATTTGACGACTCTGTGAATTTGATGTAAATTATTTAGGCTCTTTTCCAACATGTACCCTTCTTTTACATAGCTCACCTAATTTTAGTATAATATCCCGTCGAAAACCCCTCGATTTTGGTTCTTTTTGCATTTTATTGAGTCTCCCGCCCCGCCCCCACTCCTACATCCCTTTCCGTCGATGAAAATTGTTCGCATCCTTATTTTCGTCTTAAAAATGACGAGCAACCACGTCAAGACCAGCTTGTTGAAAGAATTGGCTCTTAGTTGGGTGACTGTTGGGAAAAACTTCCTTCCCAGGCCTCACACTTTGTTGCACACACAATTCCTAGAAGTCTTGCTCTGTCAAGTCATTGTTGGCAACGACGAGGTTTTTCAATTGCGACGCGTAGGCGTCAAGACCCCGCGATTTAAGAAATACCGACAATATCTCCTGAATGACATCGTTGCGTTGCGCCCTGTCCTCTTTCTTCTTCGCCTTCGTCTTCTTCTTCCTTCTCGTCAACATGCCTCAGGTTCTTCGGTGACGACCGAGTCTTCTGAGGTAAACAAACCCATTAAACTCTTTTTAAGAGGCAATTTCATCGTTCGTTTTTAACCGACCAGAACTTCCTCCAGCTCATTGGTTCTTGCTGCAGTTATCCCTCAATTAGCAACTGGCTGCGGAGGTAGGGCCAGTTCACAAGCCTGCAGGACATGGTGATCAGGTTTCTCTCTGTCATACTCTGCCACTTAGGTGCAGCTAAATGGTGTTTGAAAGACTTTTTCCCTCGTTTCTTCTAAAACAAAAATTATCGTTCCAGACAGGAATTCGCAGACTAGGCAACGTAGCACACTACCGCCCTCTGGCCAGCGTCTGTGGTCACAGTCTACTCATTTGTGCTGAAATAGCGATTACTAAAATGATGGCGAGTTACGCAATTAACGTGCGTTTTGACACCTTCACATGACAACGATTGTGTGAGCACTACTATTGCAAATATCTGGTGGTGTGCTCCTTTCCTCAGCCACAAATACGTTTACTTATTTTTATCGCTCTATCAACTATCCAGTCTGTTTTCCTCTGAATTTAAATTAATCTAGTAGATATTGACTCGCATTTCCGCATAGAAACTGTGATGCATAACGTTCCGAAATTTATTCAGTTGCCTTTTCTGGAACTGTGCGAAAGACAAGGTAAAAGTATCTGGTGCGCAGCAACACACAATCGTAAATTTGACCATCTGTTATACACTAGTATATGACAGCTGTACCTTCGCCAAGAGATTTTTTAGGGAAAATTATACAGAGAACAAAATGTGGATACTAGTTAGCTGAAGAGACGATAATTTAATGTTCGATAAATCTCAGTTCCTTTATATCTTCGTTCAACAGATCGTGACTAAAATAATTGTGACGAACAAAATATTGGTGTAAGTTTCCAGAAGGTACTCAAGTCAAGTTATAAAGCCAGTGGTGCAGTTATTTGATAATTTCGTAAACGTTGAAAAAACACGATTATTGCCACATTTTGGATGACATTTGTTTTCAGTCAGAGGAAAATTTATGGAGAACAGTTTGTAGTCATTGACTTTGGAAATACCCCGCGAGTTTGACGTAGATCTGAGTTATCAGAATTCCCGCTGCATTGATTCAATAATGGTTGCGTGAGCGCTACCACATTCCACGTATAAGGTGAAGTATTTTACCATCTTCAAATGAACGGAGTGAAATTAGATTGGATCAGTAGCGAAAGCCATGAAAATGTCTGGATGTACCTGTGACTCGTCATACCAGATATTTTGTTTTTTTTTTTCTACTTTTTCGAAAAACTGCACGAATGAATTGCATTCAACGGATGCAAACCCCATAACGTGCCAAAAAACCTCTTTTTTGGTTGACTTTTCTCATTTTCAGACTTCACAAGTTTGGTGAAGTTGGTTAGGAGGCACAGCAACGATGTAGGAGCCTGTTAGTAACAGGAAGTGTTAACCAATTTTGTTTCGCTTGGCAAATTCAGAAAGTACTTGTATTGACCATTTCTACTACGGCCGGATGTAAATAACTCGTCTTAAGGAGCTGCGTGGCGGAGCTTAAACTCGAATAAATGTCGTTCAACAGAACGTTATGGTTTGGATGTTTATAACTCGCCTGAGATGGAAAAAGGTGAGAGATTGGCATCAGCAAAGGAAATAAATCTACAAGACAAGCATAAAATGAGAAGAGGGAACCGAGCGAGTTGTTGAGAACACATAATCTAATCGTCAGTTGGTTGCGTATTCCGTCAAGGAGTCTCCGCTTAGGCGCACTTGTTTGATTCTTAGTCCTTTTTTTCACTCCCCTTCTATTCCTTTCTGAGAAAAGACAATGGCACCTGACAGACGTCCAACAACCGCCAACTGAGCCGGCGGACTAAGAATATCAATTAGCCGGCGACTCAACTCTTGATTTCCTCATCCAACGAGTTGTACGATCTGACGACGTGCCGACTTCGATAATTCGCTCGGCATTTGAATGTCGATATAATCGATTTTTACGGGGAGTCTTCCTCAAAATTTTGAACAAAAACCAGGTGGAGAGTAAAGCTGGATGGGAGCTGGGTAAGGCGTCGGCCAGATCCAGATAATGCTGCTTAAAGTTGTTCAAGGCAGGTTAGATGGTTTGTTAAAGCTGGATAAAGTCCGATGGAGCTTGTCACAGGTGATCTGAACTAGTTACAGTCTGCCAGTGCGAATTAGCGCAGGAGAATTCTGTTTAGAATAGGTGCGCCTTGCTAAAGCTTTTTATTTCTAATTTAAAATGATCTGAGTAGGTTAAAACGTACTTTTGCTGGTCGTGTGTTGCCATTGGCCCATGTTTGGTATGGATTATTTCGTCTAATTGAGATTCTTGAGTAGTCAGATATCGTTGGTGCTACTGAGTCATTCTTTGATAGTTCTAGGCTGGTTGAAGGGACTATTAACGCAATTCTACTCACAATCGAAAACTAGTTGATGACCATTAGGGTCTGTTAAGGGAATCCAGAGCTTGTTAGGGATGGTTAAGTTTACCCCACTGCTTTGAAATTGTTCGAAGCCACTCAGTTCTGGTTAGTTATGTTTCGCTTGGTCAGGTCGCATCGCATTGTGTTGAAAATTATTCGGAAAGACACAGGATGTAGGCGGAGAGCTACGAAATTATCATCTACGAGGCTCGCCAAGATTAGGCAACAATGGGAAAGCCTATAAGAAGTGGGAGCAGAGTATATAACGTGATAACCTCTACTCCCTTCCCTGAACAAATAAAATAAATGAAGAATAGCCTCTCTGTAAACCAACCACTTGGTCTGGCCTGGGTATACTTGAGTGACCAATACCAGGTGCTCCTAAATTTGGTTGGGGGGACCCTAACTCACGGAGAGAAGGGGCTGGCTGACTGGTTGTACTGAATGACAAAAGGAAGACCACCCGTGAGTGTTACCCTTTTCTAACCACAAATAAATGCACCTATTCCTCATAATGTATCACAATACTGCTGCCTCAACGTTCAATGTGAGAAAGTGCTCTAGTTCTGGTTCCGTCTCGGATTTTATTTTAGCGTTGCTTGTTATGTATGATACAGTTTTTTATAACATAACAGTGAATACTAGTGGCCCCCTAAAACTCATTCATTTGACGTGTCATTTAGAGGCGAAGCCTCTTAACATATTTGAGAAAGGAAAAAAGTATAGATTTATGCTATCATCGCTGGGGCCGTCATGTTGCATGAAAAAGGATATAGCAATAAAACTATTAACATAATGACTGGTGTTCAAGCGTTTTGCAAGGTGCTGAAGAACTACTGCGCAACGTCAAAAGTGGTGAAGTAGTGCAGGATGCAGCTCAACTCTTTTGCAAACTCTAGTAGATTTTAAGGAATTCCTAGTGGTAAAGAAATCACTGGAAATGAGAGGGCGGACCATCTGGCCAGACACGGTTCGCCTGCTGCATCCATAGGTCTACTCTTTCACTAGTCAATAGAGAGAATATGCTAAAAGAATGCATCTGGCATGGAGCGCTGCAGGCGTGAGACACTCCAAATGCATTATCGGTATAATCCACATCATTAGGTGGTGCAGTACAGATGAGAAGACTCCTTATCATGTCCTGGCCCAGTGCCTGAGACTTAAGAGGGAGCAATTTTCGTTCTTTGGTTCAACTTCTCTAAGAGTGGACGTCAAAGAAGACTCTTGCTGGAAATACCTGGTATTCCTTAGGGAGCTAGGTGTGGAGCTGTGAGATATTAGGACTGGCGCAGTAGGAGTTTAGGCATCGGTGCCCATCCCAAATAAGGGACAAGTATAATTGAGTGTTTGGGATAACCCTGGCTTTTGGGGAGAGTACCCAGCCTTATGGTCTCTTCCTCTCCCCCGCCTCACTCGACACCACTTTGGGAACTCCCAGGGAGACCACAGCCCCCGCAAAGCCAACCCACCGGCCGCAGGCAGAAGCCCCCATGGTACCCATTCTATGTGCCTGCAACAATGTGCCTCCAGACCCAAATGGGTAGCAGACCCCAGCAGACCTACGCTTTATCTCCATGGGGAATCCAGGGATTGGACTAGCCCCATCTCCACATGGAGAAAGGTGTCAGGCCATGGTCTGTGACCCGGCTTGAACTTCGATCCCTCTGTCCGATGAGCCGAGGGCAGACTACTCGATATTCGGCCGCCCCTGGCACCTAAGGAAAAGGACGAGTTTGCGACAAAATGTGAATAAAATTAATTTCTATATCAAACATCCATGTTAATGCGCCGATAGTGAATTGGAAGAACAGAGGAGCTGCAAAGTTGTGTTGGGTCATAATTGCCTAGAAACAACCGCTTCCCTTGAAATAGCGGGTCAGGTCGCGTCAATGATGCTCTTGCACATTGGGAATTGCCACATCGAGTTGTTGGCACGTTCAGGTCGAGTTCGTATTAGTAGCCTCTCGCGAGAGTGTAGTTACCTTAGGCCCTTGGGGAGTTATACGTTTCGACAACTGATGTTTCAGAATAAGAGTGTGTGATAAATGGAGATGAGCGGTGATAGGCGAATGCCGTAGGAAGTTAATTGAGACGCACAGAATAGTTCATGTCGAATGACATAACGGGACTCATGTAATTTCTAGTATAGTTTAGAAGCGATAATACAATAATCCACCAATTCGTTTATTTCGCCAACGCATTTGTCGAAAACTATGGGGAGGCTGCTGCATGCACAATTGCTCCTTTATTTACAAGAAATGATCAAATGCACTTAGAAAACATGCCGAGTCAAATTACGCGTTGGAAAGCTATTGGGCTTGGAATGTTGGCCACATCCTAGTACTCGTTGTTTGTCCCTTTTTTCTTTTTTTCAACTCTAATTCGTTAGATCAGGCTTTTGTCGATGGAACACACTCCGACGTAGTGGTCACGTCGAACTATAACGACCGAAAGGGAACTAAAAAAAAGTTGAGTAGGAGGGTCTCGTCACGGTTCCTCGGAGTTCAGTTCCTTTATCTTCGAACGCATCCTCGCCCTCGTGCCGTCCCATTACCCCGTCCACACGTTCCCCGCCATCTCTTTTTGTACGGCCCAGTCCAGGCTCCACTGAGGAAAATATTGGTTTGAGAATAATAACGTACCTCTGGAGGCGACGACAACTGGAGGAATCGTCTGTTCCTCGAATGCCTCTTTTTTCGGCTTCTGTGCCGTGTTCAGCTTAAAACAACGCAGTTCTATATCGCTGTTACACCAACTACGTATGCATTTCGAAAAATTAACGTTTGAAACCTGTGATCGACATACCATATTCTTCGTCTTCTCATTGACCATTTACTTCTTTTTTCGAAGATTCATTTAACAAAAATAGTCAATAATAGCCTGAGGCTCCTGGCCAGCGGAGCTACCTGTTGCGCAGGCCAGTGAGCCTCTCATTTTACTTTCCTTAGATCTACGAAGTAGAAAGGAAAGTTATGTAATCGGTGAAAAAAAAGAAGCTTAGTTCTCTTCAGATCTTGGCGTTTCATGAGCTAAGTCCGAAGAACACTTGCATGCAGCTTTCATTCGATAGTTTCAAAACAGTAAACACTAACACGTTGCCAGAAAAAATCGAGTTGACAGTCTCATGAATAGTTCAATAATGGTCGTAGCATGAGTAGGAGCCACTGAATAAATTCCGGAGGCTTAAGCACCACCGCAGTATTAGTAAAAGGTTAATGTATGTTCTACCAAGTTCGAATGAAGAGAGTAAATACTAGAATTGGATGAATAAAACTAAAGCCACTGTGGGGCGCGCGAATGGGGAAGTTTGGAACTGAGAAATAAATGGGCGTACTGAGCGTGAGTGAGGACTGCATTATACTTGACAGAATAGCGATATCCATTTGAGTTAGAGTATATAAATGCGAACAAGGGACAAAGAGAGAGTTGAGTTGTGAGTAGCGCAAACTGAGACACGAATCGTTGGGAGAACTGGGAGATGGCTGTCGTACTCGCGATTGCTGATGGATGACTGACTGTTGGGAGAAGCTGCGTGATGTGGAGAGGAATCTAAAATCTGGGAAAGTCCAGAAATTCGTTGTCACTTGGAAATAACTGAGGAGCTGGTCTTTCCACAGGAACAAACAAAAGGGTTGAGATAGAAAACTAACTAGCTAAAAAAACGTTGTGTGATGCGACGCACTTTTTCTACATAATCGCCCGAGACTTCGCAACGTTACTTATAACTCCTAAATTCCTCCTCATTCAAATTTGTCCCACGACCTTCTTCATCTGGTTCCTTGACCTGTTGTTGACTGTGATGAGGCGATTCCCGGAGAGTACTCCAATCAATTTCGTGGAGGATGCTAGTCAGAAAGCGCCAAGAGCTGTAAGATGAATGGTTAAAACATCCCATCGGAGTGGTTCCTGTTTACGAACCTGAAATCGAAACAGTGCTCAAAATAATCAAAAAATTGAAGCTGAGGATAAGGGCTGGTTAACATCATGAATTAGCTTGCGTACGCTGGTAAAAACACAAAATCGATTTGGTTCAGCCGTCTTCTTGACACAGTTTGCATGTTCACAGACCATTTTCCCAATTTGTATTTCGTACTAAGAACCCTTTAAAAATGAAGACCTGAAGAAAATTTCGCGCATAGCGAACTTATTTTTCTACTTCGTAAGGTTACATAACGTAAAAGCCTTCCTGGGTGTGGCCTGTGAGTGTGTGTATGTATAGGACAGTAGGACATAAGGGAGAACTATCTTGCTCATACGCCCACGCACTGTTCCCAGCACGCCCATCAGAGGGAGAAATCCACAGAGACTGATATAAACGAATTGGTGGCTCAGTTAGAAGACACATTGATTGGAGGCGGAGTAAAGTGCTTTGTGCTGCTTTGTAGACGTTCGGGGGAAGCGGACTTTGACAGTACGTCATGTGCCTAATCAGTGTTGCGGCCTGGAGGAGGGGAGTAAATGCGTACCTGATCGCTTGGGCCAAAGAAACGCTGGAAACCAGAGTGGACTATTGGGAACTAAGAGGAGAGACTTTCTCTGTCCTACCGACTAGTTGGTGTCCCCCTTGCTCTGGTTGCGTATTGCAGATACCTTTCTAGAGATATTGGAGGAGGGGGACTACAAAATGATAGCATACGCGGATACTTGGTAATAATTATGAGAGGAAAATTCGCGAGTGTGATTGGCGAGCAGGTGCAGTTCGCTATTAACACTGTACAAAGGTGGAGCAATGGACAGGGGATCAATGTCAGACAAAACAAGACTGGATAGGACTGGAACCAGGAAACGCAATGTTACGATGCGAAAAATCCGGCTCAGAGGGACGGTGGTGACGATACCACGGGGGTTAAGGAAAGTAAAAACATTTCTGCGTATGGTCTGCCTGTGTGTTGTAATTTTTGAAGACTTGAAAATAAGAGTAAGAGAAATTTCAATGCGTAGGGAGACTGGAATGTACCGAAGGAAAGCCTCATTTTTTCGTATTTCCCTGGAAGATAACTCACTTTTGATACTTATAAGATTCAAGCTTATGAACCTAATGGGAGAAGCTCTAAAAATGGCATGCACATGGTGCAGAGAGATATCCAGCTGTCCATCAACATAAGACGGTCATCGTGCCATTCACAAGACTAAAACTACTGTCGGGACTGAGGCCAAAGGAAGTATCGAGCCTACTATTTGAAGTCAGTGGGCAGGACAAGAATCTGGGTGTGGTTCTGGATCGAAAATTAACCTGTAAAGAGCACATCAGATATACGACTTGTGGACGTGCCAAAGAACGAATGGTGGTTTGAGAGTCCATATGAATCGATTAGTGGTTAGATTAGAGAGAACTGTGGCAGCCTAGCCAAGGTACAAGGGCTGGGGGCGCTTACTAATACCGGGGGTGATGAAAACCACACCTACCAGTACTATGGAGAAAATGTTTGACCTTCCCCTTGATATATTTGACAAGGCTCTCGGAATAGCTAATGTGCACAGCCCAGTAATGGGCACCTGGCTATATTCTGGAACTCGGAAACCTTTATGAAGCTTGCGTGGTTACGAGTTCGACAGAAAAAAACGATGGGCGAAGAGAAGGAAGATGTCCTGGCTCTGGGAGGAGTGAGACGTACATTCCCTTGGGTCCCACTCCGAAGGTTTTTCAAGGGGAGAGGTACGCTATCATGAAGTATGAGGGGTTAAGTGGTATGCGGCCGTCATGGTTATAGCATTGAAACTATCTACAGACTGATAGTCAAGCGTCTCGCAAGGCGCTGAATAGCTACTGTGCAACATCAAAACTGCAGGATACTGCTTTACTCTCTAGCAATCTCCAATACATACATCGAAAAATCAGAGTTTAATACATTCGAACCAACGTGTCTCAAGGGGCAAAACGATTGGTTCGAATTATCCAAAGCTCAGTGTCAAGAGTCAGCAGTATTACATGTTAATCTACACGTTTGCACAGAATTCCTACTTGTTCAAAAAACTCATTCCGGACTCAGGTTTTTGAGTGTCAATTAAGTCACTTTCAGAAATGTTAAGTGAACATTATAAGAAACTGTCACTGAAGAGTGTAATTGGCTAGTAAGAACTGTGCGATGCTACGTCTCAAGTAGATAGGAGAATCGAATATTTTGATTTTAACCATCGATCTGATCGATATTTTTGAAAGGCTCCCAAACGGTTGAACGTGAAGAAATGGGTCATCAAAGGGAAGTACCTGAACGGCCTTTCTACCTGAGGGTTCTCTCCGCCCTGTGCGACATTGCCACCTCTTGGCAAGGGACGGGTGGAAGGGTCTTTTGTGTGCCGTGGATGGAAGGGAAATTGAATAGAGTACAGCGGAAAAGATGAACGTACAGTGAGAGGTAATGTGGAAGAGAAATATCTGCTGCCACGCATCGAGCAACGTTGCTCTGCACCACGTGCATTCAGGGATGTTCATCACTCTAGCAACTAATCATACCTGCTTATATTCAGTTTGTTATCAATGTAGGGAATTTATGAGAATGGGGCAAGATGATAGTTTCTAGAAAACCTTCATGATAGTTCTTGAAATACGTTAAATAGGAAAACAACGATAGCTTTTGTGTGTATTCACGTAGTAGGAAGGAAGGAAGGAAAGGTCGGATCTTGACGTTTCAAGGGCATCTGAAACCGATGAACATTATTTGAGAAAATGGTGTGTGGACGCGATTGAGAACAAACTGCTGAACCAAATCGACACAAATTCCTTATTTAGTCTGCCGATCACCTCGGGACGGCAAAATAAAGGTATGAACAATATCGGTTCACAAACCAAACGGTTAGTTAGCGATTAAAAAAACAAATTTCTTCTCAAAAACGGCCTCAAATTTTTTATTATTTTTTGTATGGACAGTTCGAAATGACATGTTCACGTCGACATTTACTGGACGATAATTTCTTGCACTGCCCTCGTCCTGTTACCATGGATGGGGATTTCATCGTTTTGTCGTTATCTGGAACTATGATGCGCGATGGTAAGTGAACCGGCGGTGATACGAATTCCGGAATATCTTTAGTTGTTCTTGATTGTTTCACGAGTGTTATTAATCCGTTCAGTGCAGTTGACAGAGTCAATAAACACAGGTCACGTTCTGTCCCCTATTCTGTGTGGTTCTACCCGCCCTAGGCGTGAAAATCCAGTTCTTTCCGGTAGTTAAATACAGCAAGTCTTATAGAAATACATTTTAAAAGAATCGTCGGGTGTCCTATCCTTGGTGCCACAATACCAATTAATTTTTAAATACTATAACTCCTGTCCAATGATAGAAGTTGTTGAATGAGTTAAAGAGGCTCATTCTGTCTTGGTTTCCCCAGGAACAGGATTCCAAATCTGTCTATGGTAATCATAATTAACTCAGCTAATTTACCGTAACCATTTTTTTATTCTCTGCCGCGCAAACTTTTCTGAACGAATTTTTAGCGATAATCTTCCGATATTTTCATACCTTTCGGTATAAAAAACAGTGTATGTGCTTTCATGGACACACTGAGCATTTTCTCAAATGGTACTTGAAGTATTCGGAAGGGATGCGCGTCCTTGGCATCACGTGACAGAAATTGGTGTTTTGATCACTATGATGACTATAGTTATCTTTCGCTGGATTTTGCAAATACCCTTATTTTGGCGTTCCGTGGTAACCTGCGGGCTAGATATCAAGTTTGAGCTGATTTGGTTAGGGCGTTTTCTCTAAAAATCGTTCACGCACACACAGATAGATCATTTCCCCAAATAGAGTTTTTCGGACTCAGAAGGGTAAAGATTTGAAGAGAACTCAATTTTTTTGTTCAACCGATTACCTTTCTACTTTGTAGAGCTAAGGAAAGTACAAATGACCTAAGCGCTGGTCGTGGGATAAGTAAAACGGAGAAACTCAATCAATTCCGAAACGGGAAGCGCTGCCAAGTTCGTATATAACTAGAGAAGAATTAGTTCGGTGCAGCCGTTAACTCTCCAGAATGCTGTTCTTCGTGTTTCGCAGAAGTGTGTATTAAAATTGCAATCGTGGGTAGTCCGGTGGAATGGTATTTCTGGAAGGCTCGGTTTAATAGCCCTTACCACTTAGAGCGCGGGTGCTCAAAACAATTTTTAAAGGTTTCAAGTTCATTGTCGTATAGTTCGCAAGAGGCGCCATATTTGAGGGCTCCGGGAGCTGGTTATTTGTGAAAGTCGAGCCCTGCGACGTGGAACGTTGTCTCCGGCTGGTGAGGTGAAGGTTCCCGGTGGAATGTGCACGGGAAACCGCAAGTTGAGCCCCTCGAACGACAATCGACACCGCCCTTGGGATTCCCACCGCGCTACCCAGGGCTCTTTTACCTACAGCCCACTATTCCAACAACTTGAGTCCCTCAACAGGACACGACTACCCTCCTACCTGCCTGCCTTTCCTTCACATAATAGGGCCCTTCCACCTGCCAACTGCTCTCCGGCCTTTTGTTCGACCTGCCCTCAATTTGAGAGCCCTCCCCGGTACTTTTTTGAAAAATCCAGTTTATGGGCCGTTCGAAGAATCGACTGCTCGTTGGAGGGATCTCCAGCGTTTTGGCACCTTGTTACAGGGCTGTTTTCCCTGTCTGCCAATTTCTCCGCTTTTGTCCCAGCGCGAGGCGCAATTTTGACTTGAATGGGAATCCGGCGTTAAGACAAGAAACTGAACCCCTCTTTGATGCGTAGCGTGAGCTCAACGTGGGTTTCAGCAATAAACAACTGGTTCACATAATACCCGTCGTGGGGTTGGGGAAAAATAAACAAAAGCGGACCTTTCTTCACATTTCCACTACCCAAAGGAAAGGAAAGTATTGTAATCGTGTCAAAAAAAGTTGGGTTCTCTTCAGATATTTACATTTTGAGGCCTACTGAATCGAAAAAACCTAATTTCGGCGCGAGATCCGTGAGTATGTATGCTGGTGCATTGTCATCTGACGGCTAGGAAGTGGAGAGAGAGCGGCACTGCCGGGTTGTCTCTGGAGAAGGACTGAGGCCTGACATCGTTGCAGTGATCCTGGATGTCCAGATGGTGTCTGGCAGCCAGGATCTTGCGCTGACTTGGCAGGCCAGATGCTCCAATACGCCAGGACGGATCTTCGTATGGCAGTGTCAGAAACTCGTGCAGTGGAGGCAGGTATCATCAGAGTTGCAGCATTGGACTGTGTCCTAGCGTGGGATGTGGTGCTAGAAAAGTGCTGAGGAGATGCGTCGGCTGGGTTTGTCAGCAGGCTTTCTCCGAGGTCCCACCAGCCACGAGTTGCTTGGATCGTACCTTAACTGGTGGTTGTTCTATCGTGGAACATGCTCTTATCCTTCTTTCCTATCCTAGAGCCGGCCTAGTCTGGGCGCCCTCCCCGTTTCCTTACTTATTATTTATTTAGTTTCTCCTTTTTATGAGTGCCACCGTACCAATTACGGTGAGCTTTTGGGGTTGGGGGGGAAAAAGTGTCTGCGTGTCTGTAGTTCGATTTGCGGGAGAGCGGCTGAACGATTGAGCTGGTTCTTATTTTTTGTTCTTTATGTTTTTAGACACCGAAATAAGGTTATGCGCAATTTTGGTCGATAGGAAAGGGGGTCGGGGGACGAAAATGTACCAAAAAAATGGTTTTTCGCATTTGTCTCGAAAACGGCTCTAACGATTTTGATTAAACTTTTAAATTATCTTCTACTGATCAATACCTCACTTTTCTTCGAAATAGGTGTTTGCGCTTTTTGCAAAACGGCTTCAGCGATTTTCACGAAACTCACAGGATGGTTTTGAACGGTTAATACCTACATATTGTTATCAATAAATGTTCCTCTGACAGTCCATTGAACAGAGATAACAATCCAAACGTGTCGAAAATACTGTTTTTTCGAACATTTCCGTAAATTCCAGGGTAACTGCTTCACCAGATGTGATCAATCTGACAGAGTGTCTTTTAGCCACCCATACCCACATTTCGATCTCCTTCTGTACATATCTATTGAACGGTGATATAAGCCAAGTTAACTCAAAAGGAGATTTGTCGAATATTAATTTATCGGTATTTCAATTTTCTCAAAAACGGCTCTAACGATTTCGATCAAACTCACGGAGTACTCTCAGCTAAGTGGTCCCTACAGTTACCCCGGAATTTACGGAAAGTTTCAGAAAACCATTATTTTCGACACATTTTGATTTTCATCTCAGTTTAATGAACTGTCAGAGGAACATTTATTGAGAACAATATACAGGTATTATTCAAAGATATCCTGTGAGTTGGGCGAAAATCGTTGACGCCGTTTCGCCGAAAAGCGTAAAAAACCTACTTTTGCTTTTTAGCCCTGCATCTCCGTTCACCGTATTTTCATGGAGATATTTATTAAAAGAAAAGTTTTGTACTTACTAGTAGAAGATATTGTCAAAGTTTATTTAAAATCGTTAGAGCAGTTTTGGAAAAAATAACAAAATTTGACGTAATTAATTTCTGGCTAATTTTGCTCGGTATCACATTTTAGTAGGCCGGCTGGTTCTGCCCTTTTCTCTCATTTTGGAGAGGCACAGGGCGTTTTTTGGGTTCACAAGCCTTCGAAGAGTTAACAGTTGTAGAGAATTGTTTTAATCGAAAAGCTTCTGTCACTGTCTTAATTGCTGAATCCCTTCTTGAAATCACTCAAAGAATCGATTTGTTGAATTTTGACAGTCGAATCAGATACATCTACTGACGAAGTTCGCAAATCGGTTGTATCCAGATATATAGGTTGGTAAGTCCTACCAACCTTTTGTCATTGGCACAATCGAAGAAGGAATCGTTTCTTTTCTCCTTTGGTCGAATGCTGTGCTGCAATCAATAAATGAATAAGCGACCTCGTATCAATTAACGTTGTTCCTAGTCGCAATTGAACTAGTCGAGCTTTTGGTGGGGGTTGGAGATGGAGAGACGTCGTGGGCGATTGCGCCTAGACCCCAGAGATCAGCCCTTGCGAAAGTCGCTGACCCCGTTCTTGCTCCGTCCTCGTCCGTTGCCTCAATTCTCCGGCTCCCCCTCGAGCTTTCCGTCGATTGTTTTTGAAGTTGGCCTTTCCCCTGGCTCCAGTCTCTCCCGAGGTTATGGACGATTTCATGAAAGCGAAGGTTTGAGGCTGTAAGCTCTTGGGTAGTTGAGGATGTTGGTTTTGAGAATCTCTCCCTAGCGATTATCCTGAGGACCCCGCGTTCTGAAGCTGAAGCGGTTTCGACATTTGTGTGATTTCCTGTTTTCTCTCGCTTTCATCACAGCGCAACGAGCCTGGAAACCTCGATGGAAGATGTGAGCGCAGCCCCTCGTGGAGCAGAGCGTTGGTCGTTATTCCACTTTTCTTCCGACGTTTACCTCGACTATTCTCTGGATATTATCGAAACATGAACATGACTCCAGCGAACTTTCAAATTGGCAAATATAAAACCGTACGACTCGGGGTATTTGCGCCGTCCATTACTACCTTACCGGCCAAGTATGGCGGGTTCAGAAACATAGCACGACTTCCTCTCATTTTAAACCGCTGTAGATTCCACCGTGTCACGACATGAGAAACCTTCACCATAAAGAACTTTTTACTTTCGTTAAACCTACGAAATAGGTAGGAAAACTAAGTAAACGACTGAAAATATTACGATTTTTCGTCATTTTTACGTTTTAGAGGGCTTCTGACTTCAGATACTGCTAGAGATAACGGATGAACCAAATCTCCTGTAATGTGATATAACTATAACTAAAACGTCAAATGATTTTCCCCACAAACTGTCATGACTGTGAGGATTAACGCAGAACCGAATCGACCCATATTTCACATTTACTCTGCAGATCGCCATAAGACGCCAAAATAAGGATGTGGCCGAAATTGTTCTTAAATTAAGTATAGTGATCGAAGCGCCCAATTATTTTTCTCAAAAGCGGCAATACAATACAAGTTTCCTCCGTGGGGAAATGACGAGAGAAGCGCAGTAAAATTTTGTTCGTATTTAATCCCGCTCATATCTATCTAGCTATCTCAAAAAAATCAGGGTGGTTGTCCAATAAGCTGCCTACGCGGTGAGAGGTTAATGCCGTTCGTACGATAATTATGAGCTACCTCAAAAATGCCCGAATTCAAACCACTGCCGTTTTATTTACTAGCACTTATCACAATTTGTACCCAATAATTCTAAAATAATGAAAAAAAAAAAATTCACGGAGTCTTTCTTTGGATCGCCTATGCACTGATTGATTAATATGGGCGTCGCATTAGGAGCAACCCAATACATTCTGGAACCTAAGGCAGAAAGGTCGGATGGGGTACGTTTTGTCAAGTTCGTATGAACTGAATCATGAGCAGATTTGATTAGCCACTAGAGTGATGAAAATAGCTGAATGCACGTGGGGCTGAAAAATTAGTGTGATGCGTTGCACCAGTGATTTCCTCGCAAACGCAGGCTCGTGCTAAACTAGTGTTCTCATAAAAATCAGAAATCAGTTCCTTAATTCCATCTAGTCATTTCATTCAGTAACTGTTTTTACAGTGATTTCTCTATAATTTCAAAACCTTGCATGCTGGCAGTTATAAACCGTCAGTTATGAGGTCGTCACGTAAGTAGGAGCTACGAGTGTCTGCAGAGAACGTGCACTTCTATACATTTGACATAAACAGAATTTATTGTGTGACGCATCTCGCAACTGTTCACAGCGGCGCATAAATTTGGCGATTCTCATGGTCATACTAATTCACTCAGTCCGTACGACGTAACTGACGGCATTTTTGTGTAGGAATTACTAGCTCTTAAAGTTACTGATTTTATTGATCTGCTGCTGAGTATGCCACGACTTTCATGCAGAAAACAAAGTATAATGTAGTGATAATTGAGGGGCACTCAACGCCACTTTTTACTTTCCTTGCTCTGCGAAGTAGAAAGGAAAGTTATGTAATCGGCTGAAAAAAAAATTTTGAGTTTTCTTCAGATCTTTACGTTTCAGACCCTGCGTGTTCGTATAAGCCGGACTAAAAGGGACACAACTTACACTTCATTCACATACATGACACACTGGGAACCCCCTACCTTTAGCTGGGATCGCAGAACACACCCCCCGCAGGAAGGGGGACAGAATTCTCCTGCCGTATCCTCTGCGTGGCCGTTAAATCCGGCCTTAAAGGGGCTTAAAGCTCACGACACTGACATACACAACATATTCCAGATACAAAATACACTGCAACGGCTTGCGTGGCAGAACACATTACTTAAAACACTCATAATGAGCGAAAGACAGTCCTGGAAGTAGCTCACTAACATCCTTGAGCGATCCCCTATATAGGTGCGGCCTTCGGAATGAGGAGGGGGAAAAACCAGGTTTGAGCGTTCCTGGGGCGGCTGATAGCGTGTGTCCCGCTCACCACATCACCAGTGGCCGAGGGCTGACTCTGAGCAGCAGCCGAAAAATCCCTCATGCGTCTTAGTCCCGGTGGGTGGCCGGACTGGCAGCTGCGGCGCATGTGGGGGCCTCCCTTTGACCCTCAACGGACCAGCGAAAGGGGCTAGAATCAATATGCCCGAGGGGGAGCTTCCAGGACACTGCCTCGAGCACCTCTCGCTCATACCACTAACACACACAACAAATGAACTCACAAGGATACACTACACCAGTCTGCTTCTTTAAGCCCCCCCCCCCCATATTAGTAAAAATAAAATGACAAAGTCACATAAAACAATAGCAGGTAATAAAAACGCCACCTGCGCCTCTTCCTCGGGCTTGCCAAGCTCGACCCCTCCCTCTTCGGACGATGAGCAATCTACTCATCGTCCAAACAAACAAGGGCGGAAAGAACCGGGCAAACCGCGTTCATCTCCCCCTTCTCCCCCTAGTAGCCCAGGCAACCCGGCTACTACAAGCACACGACACACCGTGGACCCTAATCTGTCGGACATGGAGCAGATTTGTGCATACGTCCAAATCATCCACGGCCAGCTGGCACGGATGAGGGTCAACGCGACAGGACCTATGCGGGACCTCGTCACTAGTTGCCTCTTCGAAATTTCGAAGCTGGCTATAAAAGCTAATGCCCCCCCAACGACATCGCCCCCTGCCACTCCCCCCCCTGCGGGAAACTGTGGCGGCTGTCGTGAGGGAAGAGCTGCGTAGGGCAATTGCCCAGCAGCCAGTGCCACCAGCCCCCCAATCTCAAGGAGCTTTAACGAGCCAGGGTAACACCCCATGCCCCTCATATGCGGCAGTAGCCGCTACTGCGCCTTCCTCCCCCCCTCACGGAGCTGAGGCGGAATGGCAGTCTGCCAGGGCCAGGAAGCGCAGGGGGAAGAATAAAAAGGCCCCAACTAAACAGGACGTGCAGGCCGAGGGCAGCGCCCCGCCTACGCCTCCGCCCAAAAACAAGGGCAAAAGTAAAAATAAAAATAAAAATAAAAAGCCTCCACCGCCTACCAAACTCCCCCCTAAAAACCCACGACAAAACGTGGTAGTGGTCAGGCGCACATGTGAAGAAGGAGAGGCTGGTCCCTCCAACCCTGATACAATGGAAGCACTGATGCGGGGTGTCCCTGCTACGGACCTCCAAGCTCTAAGCGTCCGAGTGCTAGACATCCGCACCGCAGTAGGAGGTGGCGCCGTCATTGTGACGGAAACGCCAGAAATGGCCAAGGCGCTCACGAGCCACATTTCCACGAAAAAGGAGTTGAAGCTCCAAGCGTCAGCCCCCCTGGGTCGTTTCCCACGCCTGCTGCTGTGCGACGTGCGGACCGACCTTCAAAAAGAGGACTTGGCCCAACAAGTTGTTGAACACAACCCTGCGTTAGGCTTGCAGCCGCAGGACGTCAGGCCTCTCTTCACCAAAAAGCGTGGCAGACAGAAGGATTGGGTGATTGAGGTATCACCCAGCCTATAAAAAAAACTAGAGGGGGCAAGGCACCTCCAAATAGCCTGGCAGCGGGGCGCCATACGAAAGTACCAAGCCCCCACTCAGTGCTACAAATGCCAGCGCTATGGCCACCTGGCAGTGGCCTGTACAAGACCTGTTGTCTGCGCCTGGTGCGCCTTGCCACATCTGAGTAAGGAATGCAAGCGTGATGCTCCCCTCAAGTGTGCAAATTGCGTCGAACGCAAAATCCAACAGGTCGCACACTCTACACGAGACGCACGCTGTACCATTCGTCAGCGAGCGATAGCCCTCCAGGAGTCACGAGTGGATTATGAATAGGTCAAAAACAGTTCGAATCCTTCAGCACAACACCAATAAGAGTTGCCCAGTTATGGCTGAGTTGCTGCAAAATGCACTCAAGAAACGCTGCAGTGTTCTCGCCATACAGGAACCATACATAGGATCCAAAACCCTTGGTCTCGGATCGCAGGCACGAGTGGTGGCTGGAGCAAGAACGGGAGCCAAGGCAGCAGTGGCCTGCATCGAACCGTCCATTGACATGCTCGCACTCACTCACCTGAACAGCCAGCACTTGGCCGCTGTGCTCATCCGAGCCGGTGGCTTTGAGCTGGTTGTAATATCATTTTACAGGCAATTTGGCGCACCAGTTGCCAACAGCCTTGAACCACTCGAGCGGGCTCTAGCAGGCCTATCAGGACGACCCTGCATAGTCTGTGCCGATGCAAATGCCAGATCACCATTGTGGGGATCCCCAACCCTGGATGGGGCGGGCGAGGCGTATATAGAGCTGCTCACTAGGTACAACTTGATTGTTGCCAACGACCCCATGACTGAGGCGACCTATGATGGTCCGGGAGGAAGGTCGTGTATAGACGTCACAGCCGTGTCTCACACCCTGCTACTCAAATTGCAGGGTTGGCGAGTCGTACCAGGTGCAACGCAGAGCGATCACTTGGTTATTGACTTTGCCATCACGGATGACAACATCCTCTGCAAAGACACGCGTGAAAAGCGATTCCGCACGAAAAATGCTGACTGGCCACAATTCTGTAGGGTACTGGAAGGTGAACTGCGTGCCACGGACACCGACCTAATAGCGCAAGCATACACACCTGAAGAGGTGGACAGCAAAGTGGACATATTTACCACAGCACTGCACTCTGCTGGGCTCTCTGTACTTGGCCAACAGAAGCACAGGGCGATCAAAGTCCCATGGTGGACTGAGGAACTAAATCCTCAAGCAAAGTGCAAATAGAGCCAGAAGGATGTACCAAAACACTCGTGACCCTGATGCCAGAGCAACACTCCGAACTGCCTTCATCCAAGAGAAGAAGGCCTTCCACCGCGCCATCAAACGAGCCAAACGGCAAGGCTGGCGAAATTTTGTGGAAGCGGAGAGCTCTGAGAACCCCTGGGGCAGACACTACAAGTCCTCCATAGGAAAAGCAAATGTAGAGCAGGTCTTAGCTGCGATGCAAAATGAGTCAGGCTGGGCCTGCAGTATCGAACGTTCACTGGAAACCCTCCTTGAGAAGGCGTTCCCAAATGACCAAGTAGCTCGAGACACTGAAGCCCAGAGGGCAGCAAGGGAGCTGACCATGGACCCTCCGAACGAGCCCGACATCCCATTGTGGACAACAGGCGACCTCGGCAGGGCTCTTGCGACCTTAAAGCCCAACAAATCTCCTGGGCCAGATAAAATAGAAAGCAATATGCTAAGGAAGGCTGAGCGGACAATCTCAAGCGGTCTCCTTAATTTATTTAATGACTGTCTGCAGGTCGGACAGCTCCCCACTCAGTGGAAGTCTGCGCGCGTTGTCACTCTTCAAAAGGGAGGCGACCGCAATCAGTCGGACCCGCGATCATGGAGACCACTCAGCCTTCTTTCCATATTAGGCAAAACACTAGAAATCTTGATGTTGCAGTCCCTCGAAGGAGTCTTTGGCCGCAACCTCACAGGCAGGCAATACGGGTGTACCAAA
Organism: Pachypeltis micranthus; assembly: GCA_020466155.1. Taxonomy (NCBI): domain Eukaryota; kingdom Metazoa; phylum Arthropoda; class Insecta; order Hemiptera; family Miridae; genus Pachypeltis; species Pachypeltis micranthus. The sequence continues at coordinate 46,219,101 of CM035770.1, read as the reverse complement.
GGAAGGTCCACGCAGGATGTCATTGTCGATATCCGGCGTGTTTCCCTGCTGGCACCGGCTAAGTACGTCGTAGCAGTTCTGATTGACATCAGAGGAGCGTTTGACAACCTTTGGTGGCCAGCGCTCCTTAATGAGCTCAAAGGTAGGGGAATCCCTCGCAACCTGTACTCGCTCGTCAGAAGTTACCTGACAGACAGAACTGCTACGATCGAAAGTAGGCATGTCTCCGTCCGGAGAAAGATTGAGAAGGGGTGCCCACAGGGCTCGGTCCTAGGACCAGCACTCTGGAATGCCTTCTTCGAAGGTCTTCTCAGGAAACTCATGGAGACTGACTGCGAGCCGTACGCCTATGTGGATGACTTGACTGTGCTGATCTTTGCAGAGTCAGTCCGCCAAATTGAAGAAAAAACCCACCACGTGCTCCGCACTGTCAACCAATGGTGCGAGCACGTCAAGATGCAGGTGGCTGAGGAAAACCCAGCTAATCCTCTTGAAGGGGAAAGTGAATAATCCACCCACAATACGCTTTGGCGGCCACAGGCTCCTTCTTGAAAAGCACGTCAAGTATTTAGGAGTGAATATAGGTGAGAGGTGGGGTTTCAACCAACACCTCCAGTCCCTTAAAGGCACTACCATTGCAAGGTTTGCCTCACTGCGTGCCATTACTAAGGCCACTTGGGGTGTGTGTTACCACGACACCATCCTCATGTATAAGGCCATCTATTTAGGTGTGATTGGCTACTGCCCCGTTGTCTGGGGTAGCAAACTAACAGTCAATCAAAAGAGAGTATTGGCCCAATCCCAGAGAGCCGCGCTCCTGTGGATCACCAAGGCCTACAAGATCTGTATCAACGGAAGCACTCTAGGTGATCACTGGTCAGTTACCAGTTGATTTGGCTGTTGAGTGCATGATTGACAAGTGGAGAGTGAAACGGAGCTTCCCTGCTTTGGGCTGAACTCCGTGCGGATCTCACCACAGAACAGAAACTTGCCGCCATCGATGAATGGGCTCTACAGAAATGGCAAGCGAGATGGGAATCCTCGTCAAAGGGACGTGATACGTATGAGTTCTTCCCCAACATCCGTGAACGTCTTTCTAGAAAATGGGTTGAGCCAGACCACTGGACGAGCCAGTTCCTCACGGGACATGGTGACTTCAATGCGCGGCTCCACTCCTTTTCTCTGAAAGACTCTCCATTATGCACATCTTGTGCCTCCAGTGCGGAGGAAACAAGAAACCATGTGCTGCTCCACTGTAGTTTCTACAACAGTGAGCGACGGTTGTTGGGTGGGCAAACGAACTTAGCAGCATTAACTGCTACAAAGGAAGCCTACAACCATTTTGCAAAGTTCGCAAAGAAGGTAATGGCTAAGAAACGTGGTTATAGTTGATCTGTCCTTTTGAAACTTGCCACCCAAGTAAAAAGTAAGATCAGGTAGGGAACCAGATTAAGAACTACTCCCAGATGGTACGGGATTCCTCAGGTGGTCACCTCCGCGCGGTAACACACGGGCAACAGCTCTCTACGGTGAGACTGGCTAACGACCAAATACCTGCCGTACCTCCACAGGTCTGAGTTCGGTGGATGCTGCAGGGGCCGGCCTCTTGCATATTAGCGAAACCGCAACTTCTATGACTGATATAACCCTCGTCGAGGGTTTAGGTACAGTCATCAAATAAAGAAACAGACCTGTCTGTATACGGGTTTTAGAGAAAACCACCTTACTAAATCAGCTCAAACTTCATATCTCGCCGGTAGGTTACCATGGGACGCCAAAATAAGGGTATGAACGAAATCCCCCGGAATTGAACTATAGTTATCATAGTGATCAAAACACCAAATATTTTTTTTCTCAAAAACGGCTCTAACGATTTTGATTAAATTTTTTATATTGATAGCTCTTAATAAGGCGATTATAGCATAAAATTCCCATTAGTGGAAAAATGATGAGAGCAGCACAATAAATTACCAAAACTTTCGACGAAATCGATTTTAGCGCTGTTTTTAGAGAAAACAACCGTACCAAATCAGCGGAAACTTGATGTCTAGCCTACAGGTTACCATGGAACGCAAAAGTAAGGGTGTGGGCAAAATCCATCGAAAGTTAACTATAGTTATCATAGTGATCTAAACACCAAATTTTTTTTCTCGAAAACTGCTCTAACGGTTTTGATTAAATTTTTTATATATATAGCTCTCAATAAGATAATTATACCATAAAATTCCCATTCGTGGGAAAATGACGAGATCAGCACAATAAATTCCGGAACTGTAAGCGCTACTGATTCCTGCTGCAGTGAAGTGTTGTTTGACCAAGTTCATAGGCCATGAACACAGTGAACTGACGTAGAGCTAAGGAAAGTTGTGTGTTGCAACGCACCAGATTACTTTCCGCTACCCAAAGGTTAAGAAAAGTATAGTAATCATCTCAAAAAAAATTTGCGTTTTCTTCAGATCTTTACGTTTTGGGGCCTACTGAGTTTAAAATATCTGGTGCGTTGCAACACACAACTTTCCTTAGCTCTACGTCAATTCACTTTGTACATGGCTAATTCTATTTAATCAATTCATTTATCACTCAGTTCATTTGAACTCAGTCAAACAACACTTCACAGCAGCAGATAGCGGTAGCCCCTACAGTTCTCGAATTTATTCTGCTGCTCGTACTCATTGCAGGACCATCATTGAGCAATTGGTATACAGAAAATTAGTGAGGCAGTAAACACAAATTTTTTTGAGAAGGATAGTAATTACTTTTGCAGAGTTATTGGGTAAAAAGTTTAGAACTGGTAGAAAGCGAAACGGCGGTAGTTGAAATTCAGGAATTTCTGGAGTGAGCCCCATGTATCTCATGAGCGTTTTTAAATACTTACCCTATAGGTATTGGATTGGACCACAGTACCAATTTTCTTTAACATTCTACTAACATTCCAGCGGAGTTTAAAAGGAAAAAACCACGGCAAAAACGCTTTTCGGTCGGTTTTTGAGGAAAAAATTTGGTGTTTAGATCACTATGATAACTATAGTTAACTCTCGGTGGATTTTGCCCATACCCTTATTTTTGCGTCCCATGGTAACCTGTAGGCTAGACATCAAGTTTCAACTGATTTGATACGGTTGTTTTCTCTAGAAACCGCGCTAAAATCAATTTCGTCGAAAATTTTGATAATTTATTGTGCTGCTCTCGTTATTTTCCCACAAATGGGAATTTTATGGTGTAATTATCATGTTAAGAGCTACCAATATTAAAAATGAAATCAAAATCGTTAGAGCTGTTTTTGAGAAAAAAAAAGTTGTTGTTTTGATCACTATGATAACTATAGTTAACTTTCGGTGGATTTTGTTCATACCCTTATTTTGGCGTCCCATGGTAACCTGCCAGCGAGATATCAAGTTTGAGCTGATTTGGTCCGGTGGTTTTCTCTAAAAATCGTATACACATACACACAGACCATTTTCCCAAATAGTGTTTTTCGGACTCAGGAGGGTCTACAACGTAAAGATCTGAAGAAAACGCAAAATTTTTTTTTCAGCCGATTACATAACTTTCCTTTCTACTTCGTCGAGCCAAGGAAAGTAAAAACCTAATTTCGGCGCGTGGTCCGTATTTGTGTGTCTGTAGTTCGATTGGCGGGAGAACGGCTGAACCGATTGAGCTGGTTCTTTTTTTCTTTTGTTTGTTATTTTTTGTAGACGCCAAAATGAGGTTATGGGCGATTTCGGTCGATCAAAATGGGGGGTGAGGCGAGCCGAAAATTTACCAAAAACTAGGGATTTTCACATTTCTCGAAAACGGCTTTTGATTAAACTTTCAAATTATCTTCTACTAATCAATATAAAACTTTTCTACTCCATACATATCTCCATGAAAATACGGTGAACGGAGATATAGGCCTATGAAGTGAAAATAGGTTTTTGTGCTTTTTGGAAAAACGGCTTCAACGATTACACCAAACTTTCAAGATGTTTTCGAATAGTTAATACCTACATATTGTTCTCAATAAATGTTCCTCTGACAGTCCATTGAACAGAGATAAAAATCAAAATGTGTCGAAAATAACGTTTTTTCGAACATTTCCGTAAATTACAGGCTAACTGCTTCACCAGATGTGATCAATCTGACAGAGTGTCTTTTAGCCACCCATACCCACATTTCGATCTCCTTCTGTACATATCTATTGAACGGAGATATAAGCCAAGTTAACTCAAAAGGAGATTTGTCGAATATTAATTTATCGGTATTTCAATTTTCTCAAAAACGGCTCTAACGATTTCGATTAAACTCACGGAGTACTCTCAGCTAACTAGTCCCTACATTTTGTTCTCCATAACTGTTTCTGTAGAACTGCGTTGAATGAAGATATAGCACCCCATAGGTGTTTGAACTTAAAGGGGTGGCGGAAAGTGGTGTGCTGCTACGCACCGCTCGTTTTTTTTTTTTGAGAACGCAACGACCACTAAGGCGAGATTAATGTTTGATCATTTTTGTGTTTACCATGTCATTGTCATCAATATGAAAAATTTTTAGTATGTGGAATTATTAAACAAAACCGTTTGGGCCCTTTTGAGAAGAAGAAAACAAATTTTGATATTTTTCCCAGTATATCCATGATTAGTACTCTTATTTCGGCGCCTGATGTTGAGTAATAGGTTTAGTATTAAATTAAGACAATTCCGTTCAACCGCGTTCACGGACACGCAATGAATCACTTTTTCCCCCAAAACAGGATAAAAATAGCTTAATGCGAGCCTGAGGAAAGTTGAGTGATGCCTCGCACGTGATATTTTAATCTCTAAATGGTATCTGACGTTCGGGTGTGTTAGGGCCACAGTTGTTCCGCCTAATGTTAGTCGTGTTGTTGAGTTCAGTATTTTATCAAAAAGAAGGTTGAGATCTTGAAAGCATCTCTCCTTCCACAATCCAATCCCGCGGGGCGCTGCGGGCTCAGGAAAGTTGTGTGATGCGTCCTACTTAACGTCCGACGGTTCGTTCTTACCGTTCGGCGCACGCGCAGTGACCTACTCGTGTAAAAAAAAATAAATAAAACGAAAAAATCTACAAAATAAAAGGTTTCGAATTTCCCGCGCGGGCGGTTGGCGGCCCTGCAGGTCATCGCCGCTGTAGCTTCCCTCCCTTTCCCCTTTCAGTTCCTTTTTCCCCCCTCTCTCGAGAACGCGCCCAACAACTACTTCTTCCAACCAGCCGGATCCTTCACCCCCTCCTCTTCGCACCCCCTTCAATCAAATCCCTCCTTCTCGCTCTCTCGCCCTTCCAACATGGCCGCAGCAACAAGTGGCTCCGCTCTCCGCGCTCTTTCGCCCGCCGACTTCCTCTTGGACCCTCTCGTTAGTCGGAGTTCTCTCCGAATTTACAGTTGGACTTTTTGTTTGATTTTTGATATTAAATTCGTCGGTTTGATAATTAGCTTTTGGTCTCGAATTTTAAATTTCTTTCGTTTATTTTGAATTTCGAGTCGCAGTGAGCGCTTTGTGGCTCGCGGCCCGCATCGAAAACACCGTCCTCAAAGACGTGATCGCTTTGAAAGCGTCCCTTTGTCTCGTCCGAGCTTCGCTTCTTCAATTGACCCGTAAGTACAGCCTCTTTGTTCTAGTCTGGCTTCATTCTTGCTTTGAAATAGTTTCCCTTTTCAACAATAACCTCGTATTTCCGTCTAGTTGGTGGATTTCTCCCCTTTTTGGTAGTTTTTACCCGTTCATATAGAGTCTGACCTTGAGCCCCCGTCTCCTCCTTGTACGTCCCAACTCCTAATTTTTATTGTTCCCAGTATTGCGTAAGTCTCCCTGACGTTTTTCTTTATAGTTCATTACGCACGCGCGCATTTCAATTTTTCTTGTGCCTTGACCCTCCCTCCCCCGCCCCAGCCCATTTCCCATACGCCCGTATTTTGTTTTTTTTCTCTTCTTATTTTACGTACACAACTTCGCATGACGTTTGGGCGACAAATTTAGTTTCATGTTAATAGTTCTCCGAGAAACCTGTTGCTGTGTGAATTTTTGAGTTGTGAAGGTTGGCTGTTCTGAGCGTGGTTGCGTCGGAACGGAGGTCAGAGTAGGAACAGTTCCGGGTTCAGTCACGGCTACTTGTTGCGGGGGAGCTTCGCTTTGAATGCGTCCTTCGGCGTTGCTAAACAAAGCCTCGGTTGCGTGTCGGAGGTGGGTTTTTATTGGGTTCGACAAACCTGTTATGAACCCCCCTCTCCTGAATGATGTTTTCAATCGACTTCGACCTCAATCCGTACGTAATTTGAAGTGAAGGGTACAGTAGTTATAACGGCTTTGTTGGTAGGTGAGATCGCGGTAATTATGCCTTAGATTATTACACGAATTAATGCGTTGTGCACTGCTGCCATGCAGTTATCGTTAAACTGCTCGCTGATGCTGTATAATCCTGGGCACCCAGGTCTTAGATGAAGGATGAAGGGTTATTAATGGTACTGAAGGGTCTGTGGGTTCCAAGCATTCCTTGTTGAGGCTTTGAACAGTACGGTTGGGAGCTTTTTTGCGATCTATTATTCGTTTATTGATACTATCGTCGCTTAAATGTTCGGATATGTTGAGTTTTGAAATTATTTGTAATGGTTCGGAGCTGTTCCATCCCCTCATGAGCCGTTACTGAGTAGCGTACGAGCCGACGCCGTTCCGCTCCTCGCTAAATGACCGCGAGGCGTGAGCGGAGGTGGCGCTCCGCGGCGGATTTATTGGAAACTCCCGTCCGGTTCCCTCGGTCGGAAACCGGATTTTCCCAGCCCCTCAACGGACCCTTTGTAACGACCATTTCACGAAATCTGGGGTGAGGTATTACTCAGGTCAAACCCGTGAGCGGCTGTACGTTGCCCAAGAGCCTCTCCGGCCCTCTGTTGGAAGAACTTTCAACGCTTGCTTCTCTTCTTTAAGGTGTGTAGAATTTATTTTAGAGCTTCCTAGTTCCCGATCACTTTATTATCGATAATCGACTAGATTACCCGAAATAGTGGTATCTTTATTATTATTTAATGTTGGTATTTTAGTTGTCTACAGTAACTTTAACCGCTGCACGTTGTAGATGGTACATTAATCATCGCCGATACCTCCGCTACTTGTTGAGGTTGTGTCTTGATTTTGAATTAAGTTGAACTTTTTTGACTTGCTAAGCTCCTGTTTCTGCATTTAGTTAATCAAATTATGCCCCCCTCCCCCCGCCCTCACAACCATCTCTGACAAGCTTTACCATGAGGACTTAATTAGGTGTTAGGTATTTATTTGGGGTACTACAAACGGGTCGTCGAAAGCGGATTTCACTGTGATTGAAGTTCTGAAGTCGTGTATTCTAGACATTGGACGGTATTTTTCGTTGGCTTCAAACGACTACGTAAAATTACTGAGCATAATGATTATTTTTATTCAACAATCCCTGCAGTTATGATTACTCATCAAGTCGTCTAGCTATTTCGTGCCATTCTAAACCACAAACGACACACCGGTGTTGACCTAGCCTCCCTGAGTTGGTTTTAAGGTACTAGTGATCCCCGTTCCATTTCGGTCGAGTTGCGGGTTTTTTTTTTTGCCTTACCGATAAGTTGGTGGTGGGAGGGGGCATGTACCTAAAACTGGTTTTGTCGTCGAGAAGGCTTATTCGGCGTGGGTTCAACAACTTACTCAATCTTCTTCGGGGTTTTGTTCCGTTTTGCTCAAACTCGAGTAATTTTGATCTACTGATACCTACAAATTGCTCTTTATAACTTTTTGTTGTTGTTCTGCATTACCGTGGAGTTTACGCGGGAGATATCCTTCAAAATATTTTTTAAATTTTAGTGAATGACTGCTTATAGCCCTTACTTCTTGTTGGGACCAGGGCCAGGCTTCGTCACAAACGGTTTTCTCGTTGTATTCACTACAAAAACTTGGAAAAACCACCGTGAACTACAAATAATTATTCGGAAGGAATCCATTCCCCCCACAGGGATTCGCGTAAATCAGGTATCTTTATTTGCGCTAGTCTGACTTTCGATGGCGATAGGAGCCAAAATTCCGCGATTAAATTTGGATTTTCCGACGAAGTTCCCGCAATTGTGGCCCACTCGCTATCTTAATCTTGACATTACCCACGTATTTTGTGTATTTGTCTGCCGGCGATTGACTGAATTGGCTCAACTAATGTCACGCCGTCGTTCGGGAATGAGTACGAGCAGCCCTTAAATTCCGGAACTGTAAGCGCTACCGCTTCCTGCTGCCTTATAGCTTTGTTTGACCTAGTTCAAATTAACTGAGTGATAAATGAATTGAGTAAGTAGAGCCATGTACCCGAGTGAATTGACGTAGGAGGAAAGTTGTGTGTTGCGACGCACCAGATATTTTATTCAGGGCTATACTGAACTGTAAAACCCGCACGTTATCAATCGTATCGCCCATTAATACTCGTGGGCGACTCGATAAACAACTAATTCTTATTCCCTCTACAAGTTTTATATCGGACGGTTTAGTTCAAACTGTACAAATCTAACAGGAGGAACAGATTGGACTAGTTGGTAGAGCTACGAAAACCTCTGAAAGAGAGTGGGGTGTTGCGATACGTCATGCCGGATGGGTAAGAAACGGGAACAGTATAACGGTTTTCTGGTAATTAAACATACAATTTTTCGTAATGGAAAATGGTTGGGTGGTTCGGTCGTTTTTACTCATTCAACGTTTCGACTGTTGTACCCCTTGGGTTTGATAGGGTGTTATTTATATACCCCCAAAAGTACGCTGGCCTATGTTATCATTTTCTATTAAAATATGCTGACGTCTTTGTCGTTTCACGGTCTTCGGCGTGAACGGAATTTTAAAAGAATTGCCTAGCAGCTGCAGCTCCGAACTATCTCTCATAAGTTCAAGTAGTTATGAGGATTTTGCTTTCAAAGGGGTATGAAATTCGAGTTGATTTGAATCAGTTTTCTCCCTATGACGTCGTTTCCAGACACTCACAGTCGCTCCCCGAAGTGAAAGCTAAAGATTTGGCGAAGGGCTGAGGAGAAAGTTGGTTGGGTTGGAGGTTATTTGTCTTCAGCGTTCAACAACTGAAAATTGGACGGGAAGCCCTTCATTCGTTGTTAAGGATGTAGAAATAGAAAAAGGGTAATGCCACGTAGGAGAGAACGAAATAAGTAGGAACGCTCACGAACAAAAACGTTTCTCAGGTAAAAGTCGTACGAGCTGGACCTGATTTCCCTCGATCAAGTATAGTGTTCACCAGTCTCGTTTTCTAACCTGGCTTTTATTTCCGTTCTACTGACATGTAGGCATAGGTTGATCAATCCAAATTTGAAAGTATTGCGAACGCGTTTTAAAAAAAATAACTAGTTATCCCCGTTTAATGGTTTTTACTATGACATTTACCGTAAATGATGTATAGATATTGACTAGATTCAGGTACGCAATAAGTTAATATCGATGGAACCTTTTTCCCATAAAGTTGAAATGAAAAAACTCGTTCCGCTTCAGAGTGGCTTATATGTCAGTGATATTTATGCAGAACAAAATTTAGACACTAGTTTGTAATCATTTGAAAGTGTTTACGATATCGTTCAAGCTGTTTCTGGCAATGTACCAAAAAAGTGTTGGTACATTTCGGTTTCCCTCGCCACTTTTCCGTTATGAACACTGCTCACGATTTTATTCTCGTGTCTTAACAATATAATTAACACTGGGGGGATTTCCCCACACACATCTTTCACTGAAATTTGTGGTTTTTCGATTCATTAGAAAGCTGTTTTTTCAAAGTCTTGATATTTTGGGCGCTTGCGTCACCAATTTAAGTTTTGTACATTTTGTTTAAACCCTTCCCGTAGCTGTGTGTGAATTGTGAACATTATAGTATTTCCGGCGTGTGAAAGAGGGGTTTAGTGATGTACTAGAACTCACACTTCACCTCCTCTGGATCTGGGCACTGACCCTGTAACTCCATGTTTTATTCTCCTTCCCTTTCCCCCCATAAGTTCTTTTTTGTGTCGGCTTCTACCTGCGGAGAAATCTTCCTCCATTGTCCCAAAAATCCGGTTTTGTTGTGTTGGGGGGGGGGGGGTGCCTCTCTAAACCGCCGAAGATGTGACCGTTGAGTTTCCCACCAACCTCACTCTTGGAAATAGCAGACGCTATTCATCTTCCACTCGAACCAAGCGTTTTCGTTTGGAGATAGGCAAAGGTTTCATCGACTCAGCGATGAGTCTTCATTTTCGTTTGGCTCTGCAAAAAATAATACGCCCTGCGGTTTGTGTTGCGTTGTCATTTATCGCCTAACTGCCTACGTTGGAGGCTGCCCCTATCTGGAAGGCTTTCTCAGAAATGAAAGATAACGGCGTTATGGGTGGCCGCTCTCTTCCAGAGCCTTCTAACGAGAATGAGAGCCTGAAGACGGAACTAAATTAATGCGAAAGAACGGCTAACAAGGTGCCAAGTGTATTCAGTTCCTCTACATTATTTCAACTTCTGTTATAGAACGCTTATTGCAATCCTGGTTCGGAATTATTACGCCCCTTCAAGGAAACCAACTTTTTGAAGTAATATTAAGAATCGTTTACATTCACAAACCTTCCTGACGTTGAAAAGAAGAAAGTCAAGTCGTCAGAACGAATTGCCAGCATCTGCCGGAAGTCATAACCACTTGTCATACTGTTTAAAGACAACCGTAGTCACGCGTGAACCATCGCCAGTTTCAAATTAAATCGTTTATCAACAAACAAAGAAAACTTATCCACTTGCCTCCCAATCATAATTATTATGCTGCTGATTGAGCTGCGCCACTCGCCAAGTTTTGAGTGGAGGTCGAAAACGCTTTATACCAGGAATAAATGTGCACATCTACTATTATTTCACCATTTCATTTAAGTAATATTCTATATAAATCACCCGTGTGACCACAACTAGTTAGTAGGATGCCCTATAAGCATTTTTTTCTGGCATCCCTAAATTTTGATGAAAGCTTGTAATGGTAAATTGCCAGGTTTGTTCAAATGAACAGATTCGCTCTTTTAAATTAACTTTGATTCACCGAATAGCAACGCTCAATTTGACTGATTTTTGTTTCACTTTTAATAGCTTTTAATGTTACTCTTCAGTTTATGGTCTTGAACTGACTGGGTGGTTGAGGTTAGTTGTTTGAAGATGTGTTTTGACAATAATATCTTAATTAATAATATCAATACAACTCGCGGTCGGCCAAATTCAAACTCCTAAATGTATCATCCAAAGTCCTTTTTTTCTGTTATTTCACCCGTCCGAACTCGAAAGTAACGTGAGGATTGGTCTGTTGCAGTTGAAAAACACTACAGTGGCAACAAATCTAGAAATGCGATCGTCCGAGAAGACTTCCCTATGGCACTCGATGCCCAACGAAGGGCCGAAGACGAAGCTTTGGCCGAATATCATCGACAAGCCAAACTCATGTAAGTTACTGATTTGTTGAATTTATTTTCATAGAAATGAACGTAGATAAAGCTGACGACGAAGTCCATAGTGACACCGAACTCATTGAGCTGTGTGGGCTTCGCATGCTGCAGTCCCGTACGGACATACTCATCCTGTCTTGAAGGGGGGGGGGGTCCATACGGTGGGCCTACTCCGGATTGTGTGCGGCTCGGTGCAGTCTAGCTCCTTCATTGCTAGAACAGTATCAGGACGATTTGACATTTCATTAATGGGTTGCGGTTAATTAATTTATCAACTGTACCGTGATTTATTATTTAGCCCATGATACTTTTATGAAGTTTGAGCCAATCGACGGCAAATGTTCGTGCGTTGTCATTTCATTTTCACGCGATTAGTTGCCGCCTTCCGTTTTTGATCAATAAAATTCAAAAATTCCTTTTAATTTTCTTGAATTCATAAAAATGATTTTTTGGCTCATTCATAAGCACTAACTGCCATCGAAGTCCAGAAAACATCTTTACGTTTCTAGGGCTACTGAGTCGAAAGAACACCATATGCGAGAATGGCCTGTGTGTGCCAGTTGACTTCCGAACCATATCAGGATTTAATATCTAGTGGAATAAAATTAACATCATCGAGAAAATGAAGAGATCAGCACAGCACAGCGACAATATATTTAAGCTTGTAAATCTCGCTCGTGTGTTAGCGTGTCCATAGTCTAATTCGTTAGTGTATTCGTCGATAGTTCAGTTGGTAAGCTTATAAAATATTCGGCAACATACCCCGACCTTCATTGAATTATCTACATGTAGACTACGTTTGGGAATTAGGCCAGGAACAGTAGGATAACAGTAAAAATATGACGTTAGTTGGAATCTGGAATCATCTCACTTTCTTCTAATGAGTAATGGGCAGGTACTGCTGTGGCATTATTTGGAGCTATTCACGCACGAAATTTCATTAAAATCGTTAAGAGCCGTTTTTGAGAGAGAAGAGACCCCAAATGTCTGTGGGGTCCGATAGGTAAGGTGTGATCCGTACAGCAGATATTTCGTGGTCCTGTTACTTGTCCTTGAATGCATTGAGTACCTTAGAACCTCCTTTTGAGTCCAGATCCGTAGTTTGTTTTCAAGAACATTTCAAGGTACGTTTAACTCAACTGAGGGAGGAAATATTGATAAATAAGCAATTATACGTACAGTATGGTCTGAATTGGCAAGTACAAGCAGAGTGAAAACGATCCAATGTCTTTCATCTCTTCCTGAACCTTGCTATATTGAGTGAAAGCAGGTGTTTTATGAACTTGCTCGACGTAAGCTCATAATTATCTGTTGTCATACAAGCTGATTTGTGCTCTCCATGTGTGTGGTTTGAATTACGGGTTTGACGCTGTTAACTTGGATATTCAACCCGTCGTACGCATCTTCGGTTGCTTGTTTGTTACATTAAAACCTACCGCTCTAGATTAGCAACTATAGGAATAATGTCAGTTTGCAGTCAAACAACACAAGCTTTGGTATTGAGCTTTGTTTATTTATTTTCTTTTCCAGTGAAGAAAAAGACGCGAGAATCGCTCGTGAAATTGCTGAAAAACTCGAAAGAGAAGAAGAGCGAAGAAGGCGCCTGGTGCAGGAAGACCAAAGAATGGCCAGGATAATGCAAGTACGTCCATTGTCTTGTGTCTGGAAGAGTGGTGTGGTTTACAACCGTCGATTTCTTCAATTGCTGTCAAGACTCACTACGTCCCCCAATCAAATTCTCGCCAACTTTCGCTTCTTGCCCTTTTTAACTGTTCAATTCTCCGTCTGCAGGAAAGGGACAAAAAAGCGAAAATCTCTGCTTCTCTACATGGTGACGTAAATGCCGTTGGTCTCCCTTTGCCCGGAGCTCCATTGGCAGTCGGGGTTTTGAATGGCGCGTGCGCCCTGTCTGCCAATCACCCTGTCAGTTCTAATAGCTCGTCCAGTCGTGAAGTGCAGTACGAAAATGTTTCCCAGCTGCGAACTCGTCGTACGATGTTGGACGTCGAGGATCAATTCAGGTGAGCTCTCTTTCTTTATGCAGCCTTATTTGGGAGATATTTGTGAATCTGATTAACGAACAGCAATTTTGGGACTCGGTTGTTTGGATATGAGATGGGGGGGGGGGGAGATTAACGGCAATGCTTCCAAGTTAAAAGTAGATCCAAGCTTCTCAACTCTTGTTCGTTCCTCTTGAGCTCGATGGTCTTTTGAGGCCTCTAGAGTCAACAACTAACTTGCACCTTCTTCTCAGTTAGATGTCCGTTCTCTCAGGCTATTCGTTGTCACAGTTCCTTTGTACTTACCGATTGCCTGCTTTCTAATGGCGTTCGAAGAATAGGTTTGAGTCTACCGATGTGCATCTAGGTGCATGGCAGTAATGCAAGGAATGAAGAGAAACTGGTGTGGAATCTCTTGCTGTATCGATCGTATCAGACGATCACAAGGTTATTTTTAACAGATGTTGATGGAGAAATTCTGGAATTATTTTTCTTCAGTTTTATTTATTTTTGCAAATTTTAAAAATAATTTAATCAAGTTTCGCTGTTCGGAAATTTTACAAAATGTGATGGGACTGCAATTAGTGTTGATGATGAAAAGATTGATGGAGATTATTAAGTTCGTGGAGACTGATTCAGTTGGAGGAGCTGAACGCGCGAAGCAGACCAGTCGCCTTAAATATTTCTTGAACATTGTTCAAAACCGAACACAGGTTGTTTTATAACGCTCTATTTTCACTATAAACTAATCTCTCGACTTTTTATCAGGGTTGTCAACTACGGGAGGCACAAATGGCGGAAATTTAAATCTTATGATGATTTTGGGACACCTTGTGTGTGATCAAGGGCTCCTCCTTCAACAGTTCTAGTGACCTACACAATTTAGATGATCACATGAAATGTTATTTACTATATCGAATGCCATCATTGGACAGCAGCCGTACAATAATAAAATGAAAAATAATTTTAAAATCTAATAAAAAATTCAAAACACTGTGCACTAAGAGTTGGTGAAATAAATAAAAGTGATGATCGTTGGTTTTGAGAGTAGAAGTTACGTGCAATTTTGATGTTGTTTTTGCAGAAGAATGCAGTTGCCTCGAGAGCCTGACGTAGACAGTTTAAGTTGGCCGCCTCCTCCAGATCCTGATCAAATGTTGAAGGCCGACCAAGAGCGGAGGGATGAGGTACGGTGTCCCTTCCCTCTCTTGAATTTAGATCGTGTACACCTTTGTACTGTGCATTAAATTATACAATCTAAGCTGAATGTAATCGACGGCCTTTCCTAGTTGGCCTCGTGTGTAATTGTGTGCATAATCCTCCAAGCCTCTCCTCTCCCTCTCCACGTCGCACACATCCTATCTTTATCACTTGGTTACTTGTTGCGATTTGTCTAGCTTTATTTCATAATCTGTGCGTGTTAAGATCTGACGCAAACATACATAGTTTAATCCTTAGTTGGTGTTTTGTTTTTCGTCAACTAATTTCAGGAACGTTCCAAGAGCCGTAGTGAAAAGAGAATGTTTGGCCGTGAGGTTCGGCGAGTGTACCTCTGGCCCTCACGTTTCATAATCGTGACTAGAGTTACACTCGTCAAGGTTCTCGGCTACTGCTTCGACGATCGGCGGAAGAATACGACGACCACTATAAGTTTTAGACCTAAAATTGTCAGTAGTTCAAAACTGTGAAATCGTTCGATTCGCTTCGTTCAATTCTCCTTTTGTTAACGTAGGAGCTGGCGAAACGTCTGCAGCTTGAAGAGCAGTCTGCTGAATTCGATCTTGTCGACAGGGACCGGATGTTGGCGATAGAAGTGCAAGATCTTGAGCTCGCTAAAATGTTACACGAAAAGGTAGGCTTGCGGGATATTCTGATTCTGCGTTAACTATCCTAATTATACTTATTGTACCCCAAGGCGTTCCTTTTTTTCATCAGTCAAGCCTTTTTTTCCTTTTTTTTCTGTCATTTGACTAGTTGCTATTCAGTCGCTAGTCGACGAATGAGAAATGTCTTCAGTTTATCCCCACAAATTAAGAAAGAAAGTTGTGCAGTCGGCTGGAAAAAAGAAAGTTCTCTGCGTTTCCTAGGCTCGTGAGTCCACAGAACATTCGGAATATCGTTTGTGTATCTGTGGGCGACTGAACCACAAATACGCTGGTGACTGGGGGAGAATGGGACACCAAAAAGAGAGGTATGTGTACGATCGGTCCCAAACTCATACTCTAATAAAACAACGACCCTCTTCGGCCGACAATGACCTTTTTCGTGTGGACAATTCCAAATGAGATTATAGTGCTACAAACTTTTCGTTGGTGGGGAATTATCAATTTTTAGTGCAAGTTTTTCCACACATAGAATTGGCTCACACGAAGTTCTAACAAAATTGTACTGATAAGTTCAGCCACACCACAGCCAGAGCCCATGTAAACAAAAAATGTCGACTCACGAAGTCTATTAAATACGGAAAGTGAAACTTCGTTGAGAGTACCCCGTAGGTTTGATCGAAATTGTTGAAGCCAGTTTTGAGAATGTCGGAACACCAATAAATTAATATTCGTCCAGAGCTATCATGACTTCTATTTCCATTCAAAAGTGATTGCGGAGAACAAAGTATGGGTAGAGGTTGCTAAAAGGCACTCCGACAAACTGATGGAATGACGTGCAGAAGTTACTCGGGAAATTGTAAAAATGATTGAAGATACACATTTTGGGTTTTATCTTTGTTAAATTGACTGTCAGAAGAACATTTATTACGAGCAATAAATAGGTATTTCTAAAAACTCATAAATTCGTCGCGTTCAGGACTCTTAACATTGGTCAAGGATGAAACCCCGATACATTAAGTTCACCTTGCTCTCAGTTGATAAATCAAGCCATCCGAAATGTGCTTCATAGCTTGTTGAAAAATAGCTTGAAAAACAAAACGCGATATAGCACAAAGCCATGCTTTTGCACCTGGCCAAACACCTTGGGGGCAACTGGGGAACTGACAGTTACAACACGTGTTGGACAAGGTACATTTCGACTTGGAAGTGGCGGTAGATTGAATGAATAAACGATGAACGATCACGAGCGTTTTCAAAACCACCTTCGTTGGCTGTCCCATAAAGTTAGGCTGGGAACCCCCACTCCGTCCCACTCAATATTTTTTTCCTGAGTTTCTTGATGTGGTTGAAAGCTCTTTGAGTTTCCCTGGCCTTCAAAATCGTCTCAATTCTAAAGTTACCTCTTGTCTGACAGGAAAAAGCCCGGCTGCGGCGAGCTAAGGAGAAAGCGAAGGCAAAGGCTCTCGCTAAAAGGCAACTAGAAGAAGATCCTCATCTTCCAATTAAGTGAGTTTTTAGGAGACGTGGAGTAATCCCGAAACAGTTGGTTATTTTAGTCATTAATGACCTCATAATATGATCGCAGTGGACACGAAGAGGAAACAACCATTTTGCCAGACACTTCTACGATGGTGAACATCGCGACAGCTATTGATCCAACGTACGTGCCTCCCAAGTATGGAACAGCCAACAGTCACTCGCCTTGTCGCTCGACCAACAGTACACTAAGCAGTTCTGGTTCTAACGTAGGAGGGTTGAGGCATTCACCATGCTACCATCCATCAGGTACGTCCAAGCGTGTTTCCTTTGACCCCTTCGCTCAGGAATTAAAGGTTTTCTCTTTTGGTGTCCTAAATTTGTGTAGAATCGCGTGTGTTGAAATGATAACTAACTGATAATCCATCTCAGGAGGTTGGACAGGCGTCAGAATGTCAGTAAACCAGATATATTCATCTTTACGACTTTGCTGAACGGTCCTATATATGACCTGGATTTATGAAGAGGATCGCTATCCATAAAAATGATTTTGTCGGCATTTTTTTATCGTGCTATATTCGATAACTTATGTGTCACTTTCTCAACTGAAAATTACACAGTACTGTTATCTCACTGTCCAGGCAACTGTTAGCGATAATATTTAAAACCATTTTTAGGAGAAAAAAGAATATTTGTTTCAATCACGATTCCCCTATGGTTTTAGGCTTGTCGCTCTTCCTTTTTGACTGCTGGCTACGCACATCAAATTTGATGCGACCCGACAGCTCCAAATGACTCGACAATACCATAAAATTCTCTTTCGTGGGAAAATGACGATAGCAGCACAATAAATTACCAAACATTTCAACAGCAATCCGTTTTAGCGCAGTTTTTACTTTTCGAACGTTACTAGGATTTTCGGAAAAATTGACGAGTTACTTCAATCAAACTGAGTGTTTGATAACTCTCGTAAGATACGTAAGTGCTACGCCAGAGTTTCAACTCCCGCTGTTACCAGGGATTATAATCGTTCTCAAAAACTCGTGTTTACAGTCTCATTATTTATCCGTGTAGCGATTGCTCAATAATGGTTGTGGCACCACAATAAATTCAGAACTGAGCGCGCTCTCTGTCTACCGCCGTGAAGTGTTATGTTCGACCAAGTTCAAATTAGCTGTGGAAAATAGATTAAATTAGTAGCAAAAGCCACGAAAACCAATGAATTGACGTAGAGCTAAGGAAAGTAGTGAGGTTTCTTCGCACCTGCCGCTTTTAAATGCGATGATTACTCTTCTGTGTTCATAATTGGTTTTTCTAATGAAGTGACTTAAGATGCAGCGTGGTTGTCCAAAATCACGTAGAGGAATGTGGTAGAGAATAATTATATTCTGAAGATGTTCATGGCTTCATTGTATTATTGTCTCAAGTTGAGTGTAACGACTTCAGATTTAGCGGGATTAACGTTTCTATCTTCTCCATTGAGCTGAGTGTTGTGATTTATTAACTTATTCAGAACCCCGCCCTTAATTTCATGCCAAATTAATGCGTTTTGTTATTGCAGACAACATTTTGCTCGACGACGCCCCGGACGACTCTCCACCTTACATGCCAGTTCAGGGACAGCGTCGAAGCTCTTCGATGGAAAAAAAGAAGAAAAAATCCAAAGATGGCGACTGCAAACAGCAATGACCCTCACCTCCGAGTTATCGGTTACTTACCGCACTTCCCGTTACCTCGTCGCTGTTCTGCCGTCAAATCCCCGTCTAGTTTTTGTATATTTTTCTACGTTCAAAGTTGGTCGAAGGGTAATTTTCGCCAGAGAACGGCTCGCTCACCGCATTTTTGCAAGCTCACAAGTTTTAACTCGGAAGTACGTATTTTGTAATTTAGTGGCACCAACAATATCGTATTTTGCTTGATATTATGATTCTTCTGCCGAATTGTTCAGAGGAGGGGGGTAGTGTTCGTTTGTATGTTGTATCGACTTTCAGTCCATTTTTTGTACTAACCGCGACCTTAGAGGGCAATTTTAGTTTCATTTGTACTTCTCTGAGGTATCGAGAGCCGCTGGTACGTAGTCAGTTTTTTTGTCGTGTTTTAACTCCGCTAGTCAAGTAACAATTAGTGTAATGAAAGTGTTGTTATCGTTGAAGTGTTGGTTATTTTTAAACAAAGTGGCTCCAATGCGTGTTTTTTGTTTTGTTTCCCCCAGTTCTACGTATTTGCTATTCAAGTTCAACGGGACTCTTGTAAATTCTCATACATCGAACGAGTTGGTGCGTCTAGCAACTGTTTAAAAATGGAGTTGCTATCGTCGTCTGTGAAGAGATGCCGCCTAAATAACTAATAATCTCAGACCGCATGAGGAAGTCAGTCTCACAGTATGTAAGACTTGAATAGTGTTGAGTCATGGACGTTCCCATCAGTTTGTAGGGCTGGAAGCGTCCAATCTAGTTCAAGCCAAACTTGATCATTTTGAATGCAAACAGTGCGCTGTCTGTGGGTCGGTCCTCAGTGCTGTACCTGTTAGTTTACTTAGTAGTTGGGAAGTAACAGACACTTCAGAACGAGGGAGATCCTCAGTCTGGAGCGACTATGTGGCTTGTTTACATGTCACTGTCCACTAAGGTACCACCTGGCCAATATTTGTACAGAACTGCAGATTCAGCGAGTTGGTACGTGGTGTACTGGGTACGTGCGCCTCTGAATGCTTTTGGGTTCGTCAACAGCGGCTGGAGGAGGTTGCAGAGATGGACCTCAAAAGTTGTATTGTGGTATGGTGAGGACGTTGCATCAGAGAACACCACCTTCATCGGAACTGGGAGGACATGAGAGGAGCTAAGTTGCTACCACAGTGTGTGGGTTTTCCCAGTGCCGTCAAGCAATGTAAAAGGAAGGAACAGATGAAGTTTCAAAGGGGATTAGTCTTAAAGACAGCATTTGAGATGTTTTTTATCGTATTCTAGTGAAAACCCTGCTAATTATTACACACCGGTATATTATTCTGATGAACAGCTATATTTAGTATTGATGCTCCGAGGCCCATCCCATTTGATTCAGCATCGAAAAATACCAGTAAACCATGCGAAACATGACTTGACTACAACGAAAACTAAATATTCCAGGCGCCTGTAGGCCATTGGCACGACGTACAAGTCGAGCGGGCGGGTGGGTGGTTTGGATGAGACGTAAGGAAGGTAGTACAAACGTTTACTTTCGCTGTAGTTATTGTTCCGCGAGTTCTTGCAGTTAGACTTTTGCTCACTATAATTACTCTAATTTCACCATACGCACTTGAACACGTCTTATACTTGTTCCATTCTACCCAGGATCTTGAATACGGTACCAAACACTCGGTATTTGCGATTAGACTGCCAAAATTGCGTTTTTATTCATTTTTTAACGGGTTTTTGTCCATAACAACCATGGGTTTCGTCCGATCGGGTTGCCGAGATGGTGGGCAAAACTAGATACCAAATGGGATTTTTGTACGAAGGAGCGGACTTTTTAGACCACGTTAAAGGCACAAAACGGCCCGGACGGACATTGCAGATTTAGAATCCCGATGTTTTGATACGTAAAGTATTAAATTTGGGGGTGGGGAGTTGTAAAAAAAATTTCCTGATCGAAAAAATATACAGACCTGGTCTCGTTTCATTAGTCACTTCACTTTTCATGAAACAGTGCCATTACAATGGTGATTTATCACCATTATATATATATATATATATTAGTGTATTATATATATAATGGTGATATATAATATATATATAATGGTTATATATTATTATATTATTATGACGTGTCTCACACAAGGTCGTAAAACACCTTAAATATAAAGTCAGGCCACCATCATGGTGAAGCCAGCAATCAATGAATCAACACCATGGTAACTGTTGGCTCAGCGTTGCAGAGGAAACATTCAAGTGCACCGGGGTAGAACTCCTCCCATAGTAACCACATCGGCAAGCGTGAAGTGAGAAACCAAGAGAATAGCCACAGCCCTAGGGGACACGTGACAATATCAAAACCCTGCAAATTATTACACAATGGTTTATTATTCTCATGAACAGCTTGACCTAGTATTAGTGCTCCCCCATCCCATTCGATTCAGCATCGAATACTAGTAAACCATACGAAACATGTCCTGGCTACAATGGAACTACGGAAACAAAACGTCTGATGATATTGCCGCGTCGGGTCGGGGAAAGCGAACCCTTGGGAGGCGAAAGGGGAGTTGAGCCGCCCGGCAGCGTTGCGAGGCGAGGACGAGGCCAATTGTTTTTTATTGGGCCGGGCGGGAGGGAGGGACGCTGTAGTTCCCGCGTTGTACTGCGTTTCGTTAATTTTTTTAACCATTTTTTGCCCATTACAACCACGGGCTTCGTCCGATCGGATTGCCGAGATGGCGGGCACAACTAGATGCCAAATCGGATTTTTTTGCGAAAGAACGAATTTTTTAGACCACGTTAAAGGCACAAAACGGCCCGGACCGGGGACGGACATTGCAAATTTGGAATCTCCAAGTCTTGAAACGTAAAGTATCAAATTTTGAGGGGGTGTTGTACAAAATTTTTCGTGACCGAAAACATAGGGTTATTATTCAGAATGAATAATAAACCAAAATCCATCCAGCACTCATCGCCTCACCTCAAAAGTACGTTGCCGTGATTAAATTGCAAGACAATTATAAAGGAAGATCAAATATCTCTGTTTGTGTATGCCCTAAAACTAGAATAATGTGTTTCTGACGATAATAGTACATCAAAACGCTGCTAATAATTATGCAACGGTGTTTTATTCTGTGGTATAGCTTAATGTCTCACGCCGAGGCTCATTCCATTCGATTCGGCATTGTAAGATACTAGTGAACTATACCTGACCTGACTATTACGAAAATTGGCATTCTGTAGGCGACAGTTGGCACGATGTGACGCGTCTAAATGACGGATGGTTCATGGCTGAGGCTGAAGAGAAACAAGCTGTAGTCCCGCGAGTTCTTCGAGTAATAGAATTCCCCTTACTAGATGTTCTGTCATTTTACAGGTTTCCAAATGCAATCCTACACATTTGAGACCCGTCCTATTCGTCTCAGCATCGAGATTTTCATAAGAAACGATACCAAACGTGTCGTAATCGCTATAAAACTGCTTTGGCTAATTGGTTAAACCAGTTATTAACCATAACATCCCTAGGTTTCGTCCGACCGAATCGCCAAGTAGGCAGGCACGACTAGATCTGTTTTGTTTAGTTTTTAGTGTAGTTGTGTGTGAATGAACGGACGGATCTCTTGATCACGTTGAAGTGCATTGCATGTTTCGAATCCCAATGTCTTAAGACGAACGGTTGGGGGGGGGGGGGTCCAATAAAGAAAACGGATGTATTATTCAGAATGAAAAAAATGGAAGTTGCGCAAATATTGAAAAACCAGTGCAACCAAAAACACTTTTTCCCGGGCGCTAGTGAACGTTCCCTGAACGCTAATAACATCAAACAGTCAGGAAGCTGAAGCATGTTCCGCGTTATCGAATTTTAGCCGCTGGCCCTACGTGGCATCTGGAGGACATTGGACCTAAAGGTTTTCCTCATAAACTCGCTTACCGGATAAGTTACCGATACAAAATTAGTTAACTAACAATTATAAAATAATTAAGAGCGTACCACAAAATTGTGTAAATTAAAACTTCCAATTGCTTTGACAAACTTTTACTTTCTTTTGCCAAATGTGTTAGGAAACAAATCAGTTAGTTATTCAGATCTTGAGGGTAGACAAATTCGAAAAACTGCATTTGAGATTATTGTCTGGGAACGCTATTGGGAGAAAATTGCTGAACAAGTATGTAGCTTTAAGACCACCGTGACGCCAAAATAAGGAGCTCTTCTTTCTTGACCTCTTCACCCTTACGAGACTTGAATTTTCATACTGCCCAGCAGCTTGAGAGATACAGAAGTGGTCTTTCCTCCCTGTCTTCATCCCTGCAAGATCCATCCTCTTCTCCAAGCATTGAAACCGCCGCACTTATTGCCCCCACTCCTATGAGATTTGTGAGTCTCTGGAAGTAAGGTGACATAATAAAAACGTAAGGACATCACCCTTTACCTAGACTCGGCCATGAAATGGCCAGGCCATCCAGATAACAGCAAAGTCTTGAACGAGTTGGCTCCCGCCTGTTCTCCAGTGGACATGGCTGTGGGGGATGCGAACCATCATTGGACACTGACTAGCCTTCACTAGGGCTTCCTTAAACAACCTGCGCGTCCCCCCACCAGACATGTTTTGGCTCTTTGTTGCTTCTAACATTAGTCTTTGTGAAGAACACCTAAGTTCTAAGTTTTATCCCCAAGAGAAGAAATTCCACTGAATGTCGAAAAACCCCGGCTGGTCATGCGAACGACAAGTAATCAACACTGAGGATTCTGTTAATGATCCTTCCTTCTGTTCTGTTGGTAATGAATTGTTCATGTTTGATGTGCAGCTCATCGCATGTAGTCACTCGCACCCACAATGTTCTATCCCTTTCAGATCGAACCGATTCTCAAGCCGTGTCTGATATTTACGAAATGTCACTCTTTTTTTCGTCGAAATATTCACAGTTGGATTCATGCTCCACTGAATCGGTTGACTCGAGCTTCATGAATATCCTCATTTTGCGGTAAAACCTGCGTCATCTCAGCTTACATTGGACTTCAAACTGCCCTTGTGACATATTCACTGATTTTTTTACTTTGACTCAACTAACAAACGCCAAGTACTCACGACTGTACTACCGAACGGATGCGCATCAAGTCAATTTATCCTTTTCTCCGCAGATTGTAGGGTGGTGCTGCACACCAGGCATTTCTGTAACAATCCTTTTGAACGGCAGTGTAAGTCCCAGAAAATTTGAATTCGATAATTATTCAGATCGAACTTTCGGGATTCTCTCAGGTAATTAATACCTACATTGAGAAATCCTACTGCCGATCTTTCGATCCGAGTTATGCCATTCCGAAAACGCTGAACCCGTCTCTATGTCGTTGACAAGGGAAAGCCAAACGGCTTCAGGAGCCCACTATCCAGCAAAGGTCCCTAACTCATTCTGCTAGACAGACGGCTCCACTCACTGTGGAGTCTGGCAGCCCATGCTGCTCTAATCTTGCCCAAGTCATTGCCTGAGAGGACCTCCCAGGCTACTGAGCACCTCCCCCCCCCCACTTTCTCCAGCAGAACCAACTAGCCCCTCAGACCTGTATGTGCGTGCGAGTGGCATGAAGTGGGGTCGAAGTTTCGCGCAATACTGGAGAGGCAACGGCCCCTTGTAACTAATACCTACGTTTTATTTTCCGTAAATGTTTTTTTCAGAAACAAGATGAACAAGTATCATTAAACGTGAGAGTGGTAATTAAACCTCCAGAATGGGGGCACTGTTGTCAAAGCAACTGGTACAGTCCTCTACTTTTAACTAATAACTTTTCCCCATAATTTTTTAGTAACAGTGCCTTTTCTGGCAAATTTCTAAGAAACTAATGTTACATTAGCAGCGATTCCAAAATGTGCGGTTCGGTGATTTATTTATTTTTGCAAGTTTTCCTATTTGTTTTATTTTGTGTGATTTCCGGTGCACTCGGTGCTGTTTTATTTGCTCAAATGTCAAGTCTTTGGTAGAGTGCTGTTATTCCAGTCTTTGATCGAAAGAATCGTGTTCCCACTCAGAGCCTTAGCACAGGAACCCTATTCACGGAAAATGTGTTTTTGCCAATATTCTAGCATTATTTGGCTTATTGTACATGACCAGCTTCACAAAACTCGTAAAATGAACTCTAAGTTACTCTTGTTTAAGTCATACTTCTGCGCCATATGTGACAATTTAGTTTTGAAAGATATAGAAATATTATATGACTCAGCAGTTTTTATTTCTTATGACGAACTCATCAACCATTGCTTTCATTTTTACTTTCCGCTACCCGAAGGGAAGGAAAGTATAGTAATCGGCCAAAAAAAAAATTGGGTTTTCTTTACGTTTTGAGGCCTACTGAGTCTAAAAAACATAATTTCGGCGCGTGGTCCGTGTGTGTGTGTGTGTGTCTGTAGTTTGATTTGCTGGAGAACGACTGATCCGATTGAGCTGGTTCTTTTTTTGTTTTGTTCGTTATTTTTTGTAGACACCAAAATAAGGTTATAGACGATTTCGGCCGATGGGAAGGGGGGGGGGGACGAAAATGTACCACAAACTAGGGGTTTTCACATTTTTCTCGAAAACGGCTCTAACGATTTTGATTAAACTTTCAAATTATCTTCTCCTAATCAATACCTAACTTTTCTTCTCCATACATATCTCCTTGAAAATACGGTGAACGGAGATATGGGCCCCTGAAGCAAAAATAGGTCTTTTACGCTTTTTGGCAAAACGGCTTCAGCGATTTTCACCAAACTCACAGGGTGTGTTCAAATAGTTATTACCTACATATCCTTTTCAATAAATGTTCCTGTGATGGTCCATTGAACAGAGATAAAAATCAAAATGTGTCAAAAATAACGTTTTTTCTAACATTTCCGTAAATTCCAGGGTAAATTTTTCACCGAATGTGATAAATCCTAATGGAGTGTCTTTTAGTCACCCATACCAACATTTCGTTCTCTATAATTATTTCTGTATATATATGTTGAACGGAGATATAAGCCAAGTTAACTCAGAAAAGGAGATTTGTCGAATATTAATTTATCGGTATTCCGATTTTCTCAAAAACGGCTCTAACGATTTCGATTAAACTTTCGGAGTACTCTCAGCTAACTAGTCCCTACATTTTGTTCTCGATAAATGTTCCTGTAAAAATGCGTTGAACGAAGATATAGCGCCTGCCCATTTAGGTGGTGTTCGAACTTAAAGGGGTGGCGGAAAGTTGTGTGTTGCTACGCACCAGATATTTTTATATACCAACTGAACAACAAATCCAAACTTGGTTATAAACCATTAATTTTTGGAAGTTCGGTTGTAAAAGTAGTAGAAAATAAGAAAAAAGAATGATGAATGAACAAACAATTATGTTCAAGCGGACCGGTGTGCAGCATTTACGGATGTCTGTTTCCTTATCAACATTACCGTTAATGAACACTCGGAGACAATTATATCAGTCGAGGTATTATTTACACAGATATCCCATGTGAGAGAAAATGTCATGTCCGAGTAACGGCGTCCCACTGTGCATAGCTGGGTACTGGCGGGTTAAGGAATCAATGAGGCTGTCAACATTGTTTGAAGAAGACGGATTGGAGTTATCGTGAGAAGACCGTGACAAATGGCAGGAAGTGAAATGTTTGATGCTCTTGCGACGTTTGCTTGGTGCACAGCAGCCAAGTGTTGAGGATATCTTCAGGCAAAGTGGTCAGAAACTCTAACAGACTGGCCGTTCCGGTTGGTTGTTATCAACGGCAAAGTCGGCAACACTGACGGTTGTTATTAAGCGATTTCTAGCGATCTTCGTCAAAATGGTAAGACTCGTACTTCATCTCGTTTTATTCAATTAATCCTCGCTTCTACCCTCATGCATTGTCGAACAAATGTTCATTTGATAGTTCGGCTAAATGTAACTGTGGAGTTCAACGCTCATGGGATTATATTGAGTTTGGGATGTTGTTGTCAATGTTCAGGTGCAGTTTGCCGGATACGGGCTTATCCGGTAGGGAGGAGCGAGTTGAAACGAGGAGTTTGTAGTATTCAGATTTAAAACAGTCGTTGAAGTTTGAAATGGTACGTGTTGGTATTTACAGCTCGAGTCACCTAGGAAGGTTTGCATTGACGGGTTGTATGATGACTAACACGAACTTGTCAAATGGGTGCGGGAATTATGTCGTTTTTCCTGTTCCGTCTAGACATTTTCTAAAATTGTCATGGTGCTCTAAGTTATTTTGAACAGTCATTTGCAGAGTAGTAACGTGAATTCTAATTACGGACTGATAGTATTTGGGACCTCCTGTGGAGGTGCGATCGTCAATTTACATGTTGGGCGTGTGTGCACCCTCAGCCTATCACAAAGCGGGAATGCGGGGTACGCCGTCGTTCATTGTTGGCTATGAGCTCGAACGCTTGCCCATATGAGCCACAGACACTCGTTCGTCAGAGGCTTAAATGCGAGCCAGCTTTTAACGATAAGGGTATTAGTAACAATTGAGGCGAAGTTTGGCCGAAAGTGAATGTAAACAGATAATGTGAGCCAAACGCAACTGAAAAGAGTAATTTGAACCACGAATTCGCGACGTTGAACATGTAATAAAGGAAACTATAAATAAACATCACTCACGTAAGGATGTTGAAAGGGCTGGCCGTTTTCGTCCTCCTAAAAAGGAAACTAATAAGTGGTAACTTATTTTGTCAATCAGGACAAAACGTAATTTATTAAACAATTAAGCGAAACACCTAATAACAGAAGGTCGTACATAATAAATATCGCTATAATCATTCACACAGAGCAGCTCACTGTAGTAATCATGTAGTGGTCAATGTAGACAAACACTCAAAATCGAGTGAATAAAGGAAAGTGAAATACGTCACTCCATGTAAATAGGTTTGTTGAATGAATTATTGCACTCAATTTTTGTTTCTAGGCGTCAATTTCTCTCCCGAGGGCATCGGGACAAGTCCCTTTGTCACTGCGGCCACGTGTGGGCCTATTGTGACTTAGGCGTCAATTTAGGGGGATAGGCCGTTTTGGCGATAACTTGTTTTGCCACTGCCCACATTGATGGGGTGGGCTCACTTGTCAGGGTCCTTGAAATGCAAGGAGTGGTTGGTTCTATACACAAGTGCTGGAAGCCTTGCAACCGAATGCATTCATACAACTTCCTACAATCTGAAACAATAATTGTTCCAGGCCGCACATGTGCCTACGAGTATTTGACTGCCATCAGTGTATCCCTCCCCTCGTCTTCAATAACTCTGAAAAAGCTGTTATGTGATCCTCTTTCAACGACCTCCCCACCAACACCCGTTTACCCTCGACTTATTACATTTTCGTCAAGACAACACCGTCACCCCCTATCATGCAATGTGCGCTCGGCTGAAGTTTACCCTGTCAGTGATGGTGTGACATTCACAATCCACTCTAGAATATTACGTTTTCCATCCACTCTCATTCGGTAAATCAAACCAGCCGAAATGTGTGTATTCATGGCTTGTCAAAAAATCGCAAAAAAAAAATGTAGATGGCAGTGGGGAAAGCACTAAGTAGAGGAGACAATACAACGCATATTTGACTAAGCTTCTAATTTCTAATTCCGACTGGCTTCTAATTCCTGAATGCAAAAGTTCATCAGCTAGTGTTCATTTTTACTTTAAAATGACGATAGAGTGTGCTGTTGAGCGATTGAACACTAACATTCCTGACTATGTAATAAGTGCACACAGGAGATGAGACTAACAAACACTAATGGCCATCACAGAGAAACTTCGAGTCTACGAGAATCTTCGGCTTAGGTTACTCGTCAAAACTTCCGTCAAGAGAAGAGGCTACTGAGCTCTTGAGCAGCCGTGTGAAGTGGTGGAAAAAAGTCAAGGAAAGACCAAGTTGGCAGAGTGAGCTATACTAGGAGGGAGGCAGCCTGATAGATAATTAGTTGAGGAAAATAAGGAGTAGAAGAAAAGCCCCAAGGTGTTAGAAGGCAGATTTTGGCAAACATCACAGGATGGTTGACGGAGGACCTTGTGAAACAGGGTGAGGTCAGCACTTTGCCAAGAGTGAAAACCCCCAAATCGACTTCGTCCTGAGACACTCATTTCAAAGGACTTTGGACTCTGTCGTGTGTGTGTGTGTGTGTAATGAAAAGCATAGGGGATCAGGCTGGGGAGGAGTACTGCAGTACAGACAGAACAACAGCATTTTATAGATGAACAATCGCATGAATGTCAGTGAACTCCCTGGTATTTTGCTTGAGAAAGCCAATTCTACGTGTTGCTGAGCAACACCAGTCCCTCAGTGTGCATTAAGAAGTTCAAACGCTCATCAATGCTTGTCAGAGATTGATGCATTCTGCAATATATAATCAACACACTCCATGAGTACTTCATTAAACAACTCACCCAGAAGCAGTTCTGGGTGGGTGAGCACGATAAGTGACGAAGGGTTTACTATACGTTATTGAGGACTTGATTCGATAGTTAAACTTTGAAGAACTCGAGCAAGAGGCACTAGACTTTCCATTTGGATTCAGGCAGTAACGTTGAGGATCGTAACAAAGTGTATCGATTTTTCAGGGAAATTGAACGTTTTATCTGAAAACATTACACATAGTTGAAAGTATTCTATAAATATGAGTGTGTGGCAGGTTACTTTTTTTGTATCACGAAGCCTGACTATGATTTTGTCTTCAGGGTTTCGCAGAATCGATTCATATGGTTCTAATAAAATCCGCTCTTGTTTTATCTTCAATTTACCCTTATCGTGTTTCGTTTCCAGCAACCTCAAATTATTCTATTGAAAGAGGGGACGGAGAGCTCCCAGGGGAAGCCCCAATTGATTTCCAACATCAACGCCTGCCAAATGGTCGCCGATGCCGTTAGAACGACTCTCGGCCCTCGAGGGATGGACAAACTCATTGTTGGATCGAATGGCAAAGCTACTATTTCCAACGACGGAGCGACTATAATGAAGATGTTGGATATTGTCCACCCAGCGGCTAAAACTCTCGTCGACATTGCCAAGTCTCAAGACGCTGAGGTAAATAACGTATTTAGCACCTTATTCTTTGGCTCGTTCTGAATGTGAGTAGCTCATTTAGTTATGCCTTCTTTTTCAACTTGATCCGAACCCAGACAGTACATTTAAGACTGCTTGACTCGTAGGGAGCTCAGTCTTTACAAGCCAGTGTGAACGGTATGATCGAGAGCGAATTATTTTTTGTCTGGTTCGTACTTGGCAACCAGCAGACTTATTAGGGTTGTGACGCTTTGTTTAGACTCTTGTGGATGAAAAATAAAAAACCTAAGGCTTGGCAATTGATGGATGGGATCACGTCAGATGGAGAAGGAAAGGGGGGGATAGCGAGCGACTCCCTAGTCTGGTTCAGACACGACTGATTGTGGGCGAGATTAGGCGTCGAGCTGCCCAGCATTCTCCCACACTTCTTCCAATTAGGGCTCCCGTGATGCATCGTCACAGGGTCCATAGGCCCATTCCATCGAGTACGCCCTGTCTAAGTTTTCGTACATCTAGCCACTCTCAAGACCATCTACATCATCTTACTGAGATACCATTAACGCTGTTGAACTTTGAAAGAATAGCATATACACACCATGTAGTGGCTAACAGTGTGTACCTTACAGAATAAATAGTCAACTAGAACTCTAATAATTATCCTGTTCTATTCCTTTCACAGATCGGCGATGGAACTACTTCAGTCGTCCTTTTGGCCGGGGAGTATTTGAAACATCTCAAACCTTACGCAGATGAAGGAGTTCACCCTCGGGTGATGATTAAAGCCGTTCGAAAAGCCACTCAATTGGCCATTGATAAAATCAATTCTTTGGCTGTCAAGGTAAATACGTTTTTTTTAAATTATTTTAAATTTAACGTGTTCACTGCTCAAAACACCTTGTGACGTCCATCACTCATCAGGTGTGTGAGGGGGGGGGGGGCTCAACATAACACATCACTCGATAGGTCCTGGACCTAACACGTAGATTGTGCCACTAGATGATATACGATGCTTGAAATATCTGGAGCGGTGCAACTCACAACTTTCCTGAGCTCTACGTCAATTCACTTGTGTACATGGCTCATTCTACTAACTCAATTCATTTAACTCTCAGTTCATTTGAACTTGGTCAAACAAAACTTCATGTCGGCAGAAAGCGGTAGCGCTTACAGTTCCAGAATTCAGTGTGGTGCTTGTACTCATTGCCGGACCGTTATTGAGCAATTGGTACACAAAGAATTAATGAGGCTGTAAACACGATTTTTTTAAAGGGGATAATGTACGTTTCCCAGAGTTATTTGGTAGTAACTTTTAGAAATGGTAATAAGCGAAATGATGGTAGTCGAAATTCCGGAATTTCTAGAGTGACCCCCATATATCTTATGAGCGTTTTCAAAGGCTCATCCTATAGGACTACCACATCAACTTTCCTGAAGATATTTCATATGAGTTTATAAGGAAAAAATCGCGCTAAAATCGATTTTTGTTGAACATTTTGGTAATCTGTTGAGCTGCTCCCATCCTTTTCCCACGAATGAGAGTTTTATGGTATAATCACCTTATTCATATTAAATTCTTATCTTATTTAAATTAAATTCGCTGTTCATATTAAAAATTTAATAAAAATCGTTATGGCCGCTTTTGAGGAAAAAGAAAATGTGGCGTGCCAAAACTGTTTATGATATTTTGTTCAAATATGATCCCAAACTGAAACATTAGTCTGAATCGGAAATTTCCAAGTTCAGGTCGCTCAAATTCGAACGAGGAAACTTCCATCGCGATCCTAGCAACAAAATTTGTTGACAACATTTAATGTGTAAACTACTCAAGTTCACGCAAATCGTCCTATCTAGGGGACTTTAGTATTCCATTTCTCTCTTTCACTATTCTGTTCTTGCGTTGTAGGCATCTGGTCTGGTTGTTGAACGCAATATAGCTATGGCTGCTTTTGGATTCGTTCAGGTTCAGCTGCAGTAGTGTGGCATGGCAACCCCCTAGTCCAGTAAGCCTTCAGAGTTTGTGATTGCTCTGCATGGTTCAGTTGACAGTGTCCCAACTCTCCATACTTTTCTGCGTGGGTAGTGCGGGCTTAAGAAGGCATCCATGGAATGGATTACTGGAACTTGAACGCCATGCCGTTCATGGGACGCCTTATGAGATGAGGTGTGCAAGAAGCTGGAATCATTACGTTGTGGTTCCTCACTGTTATGCCTGTGCCATCCCTATTGATCCCACGAGAATGAACGGTTTATGCTGACCTTAATTGACAGCTGGCCGTTCCACTATCCACACCCTGTGGACGCGCATTGTAGCATAAACTTGCTTCTGGGAAGTGGTCCCAGATCCAGATACTTGGCTTCTTGAAGTTCAGACGTCTTCTGTTAAGTAAGGGATAGTGTCACATTTGGCGCATGTGTGGCTGCTGCGACAAAGGGACTCTGTCCCGTTTCCCCTAAAAAAAAAAAATGTATAGTACAGGCGTGTCCAAACATCGGGGGAGCTTGTACTTGTCTCACACAACCAATACACCTGACAGCTAACTGGCAATGTTCTTTTATGTTGTTGCATTATTCTACTTTCAGATCGACAAAACTAACGTCGGAGAAACACGGTCTTTGCTCGAGAGGTGCGCGGCTACTGCCCTCAGCTCCAAATTAATTCATCAGCAGAAGGATTTCTTTTCCAAGATGGTCGTCGACGCTGTGCTTCAACTCGACGAACTTCTTCCTTTGGACATGATTGGCATCAAGAAGGTTCAAGGTGGCGCTTTGGAAGTGAGTACATTTGTTGTTCATTTTTATCTATACTAGCACCATTATTCTCCCGAATGGAAACGTTTATAGTTTATACACACAATTATTGTGCATAGAAAAACATTCGCATTTATTTCAGATTTTAACGCTTCAAAGGCTCTTCATGTCAAAATCGAATCATTTCTTCAAAAACTGCTGCAACGATTTTGACGTAAAAATATGTTAGTTAAACTTCCAAATTGCTAAAGCTAAATTATCCAAGAAGAAATAATTCCTTTATATCTCCTACTGAAGGTTTCTGTTCCAAAAAACACCATTTGGGGAAATTACTCATTTGAGGAGAATAGTTGAACGTGTATTGAAATATCTACAATTTCGATATAAACCTATTTTAGTAGTTTTTACCTTATAAAACTGCATCCTTACACAAATCATGCTGATAATCGTGATGTCCCTTTTTCGGGTGACAGCCATGTCCGTTTCTAAAGCCAGCCATTCATGGTTCGATCTGTAGGCCTATGAGTGGAGGCGTTGGATCCTAGGAGTCCTGTGAGGACGCAATGGCCCTACAAAGGAACTCCCCTCTTACATGGGACTGCGTCAGGCCTTGGGTAGAACCACTTTTCTCCCTCACTGAAGCATTGTGTAGAAGAAAGTGTTCAGTTAGTGTCAGTAATTTTTATAACTAGCGTTTTTCTTTCCGTTTTGAAGTTTATTGAAGCACCATAGACCGCATAGGTCTGAATGAATTTGTGCTGACTGACTCCCATTGAAGGCAACCGGTTGATCGTGGTCTAGTGGTTTAGACAGGCGATTCATAATCCTCGACGTAAGTTGAGGATTGTGGATCGAATCTCTGGCGCGATTGCCGTAATTTTTGCCTGAGTCAGCAGCTCTTCAAAAAGCATCTCCAAACTACCTCAGTACAATGGCGCCCAACTAGTGGTCGAATTTCTTCTTTCCAAGAAAAAGAAGAGGCCCAGAGAGAAAAAATTAAAAAATTAAGAGAGAAAATAATGAGACGAGTTCTCGGGTCCGGGATTTGCTGACTGAACAACAAGCTATACCTAAAAGATTCTCTTAGAGGTATATGAGAAGGACAAAACAATTTTGGTGGGTTGCATTACACAACTTTCCTCAGCGCCACGTGCATTGCCTGATTTTCACGGCTTTAGCTATTAATCCAGTTGACATTCATTCATTCGAACTTTGTAAACCATAACTTCCCATTCACAACGAATGTGGTAGCGCTCGAGGTTCCCCTGGAATTTATTGAGGTTCTCCCACTCATTTGAAGTGTTGGTATATCACAAGATTTGGAGACTTAGATGTACAAGAAGAGGTGACTTGAACGGGATATGATTTGAATGTAAAAGTACAAACAAGGGGGGCTCTGAAGGCGTGAAACCGGTTGTACGGGGAAGGAAGGAGAAATCCGAATTATGTATCGATGAGAGGTGAAGCAAGTGGCCATTGGGAGGGTTGGAGACGACTGTATCGTGAAAGGTGTTAGGTGACTGCATTGGGCGAACTGGAGATACAGACTTTCGTGAAACTTCGCAGGAAAATGAGTTTGGGAGGAGCTGTCTGTCCCGGAGAGGAATCTGAAAGTGAGGGATGAAAACAGAAAGTTGAAAAAGCCATTGGAGGTGGAATTTCCGTAGGTAACAATAAGGGATGGAGGACGAAGGTCTTTGGGGAAACAATGCCTTTGCCGTCAAGGGCCAGGGATTCTCGTTAGGGCAGGTGAGGGTGATTCGGCGTTTTGCGATTTTGTTTTCCGATTGACTTTTCACTCAGTTCATTCTTACTTTGGAAAGCATAACTTCCTGTTTCACGAGGAATTTGATAGCGCTCGAAGTCCACAGGTTTGAGGCGCTCCCACTCATGACTAGACCATAATTGAGAAATCGCTGCACAGGAGATTGATGAGACTGTTTTACTTTAGGTAATAGAGAACAAAGCTATATAATCAGCTGAAAAAACACTTCACATTTAACGTTTACTCCAAGTCAAAAAAACACCACCATTTGGGAAAATGATCTGTGTGTGTCTTTGAACCAAATCAACTCGAACTTGATATTCAACCCGCTGGTTACCATGAACACCAAAATAAAGGTATTTGTAAAAACTGCCGAAAACTACCTATAGCTATCATAGTAATCGAAAACTAATTTTTTTTTCAACGACGGCTCTAACGATTTCGATCACACTTTTTGTATAAACAGATCCAAATAGCCCTTCTAACCACCATTTCTAAAAGTTCGTTCCTCGATTATTGTAAAACTGTGAACAAGATCCTTCTCAACACAATCTCGTGGTTTTTCAAACCACCTGTGCACTGATTGTGACTGAATTACTATTTACTATGTTGAGCTAAGGGTAAACGAAGTACACCTGCTTGGGCGTGGATTAGGTTTTCTGTGAGCAGACTCAGTAAATGAAACTTGATCTGATTTATGCGCTTTCCAGGATTCCTTGTTGGTGACTGGCGTTGCTTTCAAGAAGACCTTCTCCTATGCCGGCTTCGAAATGCAACCTAAAACTTACCACAACCCGAAAATTGCGTTGCTCAACATCGAATTGGAATTGAAAGCTGAGAGGGACAACGCTGAAATCAGATTGGACAGTGTCGAGGTGGGTATCTGTTACTGTGCACAGAGAAAGAGATCTTGAAAGTTCTCAGTAATTGTTAACGATATCTTGCGCCAAAGTTGAACGTGTGACACAATTAATTGACCGTTGTGGCGAATTTCAGGAGTACCAGAAAGTAGTCGACATGGAGTGGAACATTTTGTACGACAAGTTGAAGAAAATACACGAGTCGGGGGCTCAAGTCGTCCTGTCGAAGCTTCCTATTGGTGATGTAGCGACCCAATACTTTGCCGATCGGTGAGTTTGTTGCAATTTTCGTATGTAAAAAGTTTTCTCTAAGAAACGCAAATTTTCAGATGTTAGCACCAAAATCCATTGAAAGTTAGATTCTCAAAACCAGTGACACACAGCTTGTTCTACCCCCAAAATACAACAAAAAATTCATTGATTTCTGTCTAGTGTTCATTCGTTATGAAGATACTGCACAATTGCGCTCTTCCACTAAATTGGGATCATTACTTTCCTCAGCCCTACGCAGTAGGAAGGAAAGTGAACTAATAAGCTGACGAAATTATTTTGAGTTTTCTTCAGATCTTCACGTTTCATTGGCAACGAAACCACCAGTGCCAATATCGAATTTTGATTCACTTAAATTATTAGACAAAAAAGTCAAGAAAGGAAAATCAAAATGAATGTGATGCGTGGGAGGAGACAAATTGATTTTCACTGGTAATTACGTGTGGGACATTGTTTTTAAGTAGTTTTGTGTTGAGTATGTTAAAAGAGGCTTTGAGTTTGACGTCGTGTCATACTCGTCCTCTAGGTGAGTCAGGCGGTACATGTTTTAATTAAAGTGATTTTTTCAATGTGAGTACTGCTAAGTCTGTGAAGATCTTCTGTAGAATATCTTGTCCTTTGCTTGAGTAAGAATTAGATTAAGAGCTTCTGAATCAGGAATGATGGAAACAAGAAGGGACACGCTGTATCCTCCACAACCAGATACGCCATTATTCATGAGCGCGTGGTGTATACCATCCTACCCCTAGAAGTTAGGGTTAGTCTTAGTAGTTTCTCAAGACATATGGCAACTATACCATAAAATTCCCATTCGTGGAAAAATGACGAGAGCAGCACAATAAATTACCACAATTTTCGACGAAATCGATTTTAGCGCGGTTTTTAGGGGAAACAACCGAATCAAATGAACTCAAACTTGATATCTACTTGTTCATATACTTAAAGGCTGCTTTCCACTGAAACACACATTCTTTTCCATTCACTGTTCCTGAACCCGAATTCACAGTTGAGCTGGTTATTTGTGATGATACAAGTAAAATGCGACTCACGATTGTTTAAACGATTCTTTGTGGAATTCCTAAAACTAATTGAGCGGCTTTTCACGGTTTAGATTAGTTTTTAGACAACTGCCGCATAACTGAACGATGTTCAACACGAAATTGGGATTTTTTCAGGGACATGTTTTGCGCCGGCCGGGTCCCTGAAGAGGACATGAAGAGAACCCAGAAGGCCTGCGGCGGTTCTGTTGTATCGACGACTAAGGACATGAAACCTGATGTTCTCGGCTCTTGCGAAAAATTCGAGGAAGCTCAGGTAATAATTTTAAAAGCTAATTATGGGAATGTGCCGATTTCATTAAAATCGCGATAATCTAGTACATAAAACGCTTCGTTTAGCTTATTATTATGAGACTAGTGTGTTCCATTTCTAACGTTGCACGATAAACTGCCCATTTCTCTCGTCCATGACGCTTTTCTCCTCCACGAGGTGCAGCATAGACACTCGTATTCCCAAGGAGTTCTATACGCATTTCCGAACGGCACAGTTGATGCTGTTGAACGCTGAATCGTTCAACTGACCCATCGTCATTTCTTCATCGTCACCCTCAATTTAACCGAACAGTTCAGGTTTAATATTCCTTTTTTATTGGCAGGTCATTAAGTAGGTAGTTTATCGCACGTTGTTAACCTAATTATACTACCCGTCGTCTTTATTTTCTAATCTAGACTCAACGTAATATTCTTACAATACCAGGTTTTCTATGAGTGAAGAATTTGTATAGTGCGTTGAACTCGACGCTTTCCTCAACAGACTTCAGGGTAGTTTTTTCTTATAAATTAACGCATATACTAGGGGGCCATTAATCTTGAAATGTTTCCTTTTTCATTTAGCCTTACGCAGCAGAAAGGAAAGTTACTCTATCGGTTGTTGAAAAATTCAAGTTTCCTTTGTTTAAAGCGCTTCTACATCCGAAAAACACCGTTTCACAAAATATTCTGCGAATCTACTAACGCGATTTAGGGAAAACGGTCGAACCAAATCGGCTTGTATTTAATATTTAACCTGCAAATCAAAATAAACACCAAATAGATGGAATGTAGTTGATTTCAAATCAACAAAGAGATCTGGAAAAACAAATTTTTAAACGCAGTAGAAAAAGTTATTAGTATTTTTCAAAGCTGAATCGAATGGGCTGGTCTCGGAAGTGTGAGGCTACGTCGAGCTGTACAAGATAATAATAAGCCATCGTATATACACTTGGGAATATTCTGGAATGGTTTCTTGAGAGTTAGTCAGGATAAAATGATAAGCTTCTCTCGCCGACGTTTCGCTTAATTTATTAAGCATCATTAGGGCTCGGGATATTGCTAATGTTTGCTTGGTACAATGACATTCAGGGAAAGACAGACCTTAATAGTAAACAACAGATTGGACTGACTCTCAAGAATCCAGACCAGAATTAACTTGTGCAGTCAAGAACGACGACCCCACATCGCAATTATACTACTTAGAAATATTTCTACAGCCAACTGAAATGAGCCTATACACATGATAACCTTACGTCAGGAATGCTGGTGAACCGTTCCACGTACATTTAACGCGTGAATTAGGAATTTCCTTCTTTAAAAGTTAAATCATTTCGACTAATGTCTAACAAAACTTATTTTCTTTGAAAAACAAAAGCAAAAAAAAATCTGGTGTGTAACAGCTGTCTTTGGCCGGTTGTATTCAGCGCATTTATACAGAAAATGTATGAAGAGCAAAATGTACTTCTTCTTCTTTATGTGCCTTATCCGACTAACCGGACGTTGGCAATCACTGCGGCGAGAGCGTCCCGGTCCTCTGCAGTCCTGAAAAGCTCCTCCACACGCTGTATACCCGTCCACTTCCTCAAGTTATTCAGCCAGGAGAGCCGTCTTCTTCCAGCACCCCTCGATCTTCCCTTTCATAATCAACTGAAGTAGCCGATACTTTTCTCCTCTCAATATGTGTCCCAAGTATGCAATTTTACGGCATTTCACCATAGCCAGGAGCTTCCTCTGAACCTGAGCCCGCTGGAGAACTTCCTCGTTTGAAATGTCCAAGGGATCCTAAGCATCCTACGCAGTTGCCACATCTCAAAGGCTCCTATTCTGCTCAGGGTGGCAGCCTTTAGGGTCCAAGCCTCCGCTCCGTACAACAAGACAGACCATACATAACATTTTACCATTCTCCATCGGAGAGAGAAGTTGAGGTTCTTATCACAGAAACGATTTCTCATTTTCAAGAATACGGAACGAGCCTTATCAATTCTACATTTGACCTCCGTGTCCGGATCCATAGATTCGTTGATGAGGCAGCCCAAGTACTTGAATCTCCTTACTCGTTCAACTCTGTGGCCATTGAGTGTCAACACAGCATCCTCATGAGAGGAACGACTGAAAACCACCCATTTGGTCTTCGTAATATTGATTGTCAGTCCCACCCGTTGGCCAGCACTCGAGAGTCTATTCAAGAGAAGCTGAAGATCCTCCAAAATGTACTATTTTACTGAAAACACCCCCCTCAAGTTTGAGAGAAATACTCGTTTGCGATATATTTCGATAATGGAAGTGATTCATAACCTCATTTTTGCGCCTTGAAAAATCTCGAACAAAAGTGGAGAAGAACCAGCTCGATCAGACTAGTCATTCTCCAGGATATTGAACTACACACGCACAGGCTAAGCACCGAAATGGGGTTTTTTGGATTCAGTAGGCCCGAAACCGTTTAGGTATCGTTCTTTGGGTAGGGGAAAGTGAAAAATTTACAAAAATGAACAGAATACCTCATGAGTCAGCACATATACAAACCTGTTTTCTGAATTATGGTAAGGGCACCCCGCAGGGACGTCTTGAACTTCAACAGCCTTCACTGGTCCTTGGTTCTCCACACAAATCCAATAATTGCTGCTGCCGCCCACAACCCTCAGTCTGAACCCTCCCACAGTGAAAATGGCTGCGCGATTGGTGAAATTCGACGTTGAAACTTTTTGTCCTCAGTGGAAGCGGAGCAAACCTATCTGTATCCTCCAACGTGTTTCGTGTGTTTTTATCGATCAATCGTTAACATAACTGTCACGTACCAACTATAATGATTGGTTATAGGTCGGTGGAGAGAGGTTCAACTTCTTCACTGGATGCCCTCAAGCCAAAACTGTCACTTTAGTCCTTCGCGGTGGCGCTGAACAGTTTTTAGAAGAAAGCGAACGTTCGCTTCATGATGCCATCATGATAGTTCGCCGCACCATGAAACACGACGCAGTGGTTGCAGGTTTGTTCTTTTACTCTACTCATTTCATGACGACCTCAAAGTGAAAGCGAATCTCACAAAATCCGCTCGTTTATTTGTTTCAGGTGGGGGAGCCATTGAAATGGAATTGTCCAAAGCTTTGAGGGATTACTCGCGCACAATCGCGGGTAAAGAGCAGTTGCTCATTGGCGCCATTGCCAAAGCTTTGGAGGTCATTCCTAAACAACTTTGCGACAACGCTGGTTTTGACGCGACGTCCATTCTCAATAAATTGAGACAAAAACACGCTCAAGGTTAGTGTTCGATTAATCGTGTTTAGAATGTAATCGCTTGAGTTGCTCCTGGAGTCCCTGCACTGTACAAGTAGTTCACATGAACCTGACGTTTTAGGGGAACTAAATATCTACTAAGTCTGCAAGGAAATTGCTTTGATGGAATTGTTCTTGTTTCAACCACACAGGCTTTCATTGACTTGGCAACCCAGATAGAAAATTTGTAATACAAAAAGAAAGTATACACTTGGAGCTCCTACTGTATTAAGAATACATTTATTTGAAACTAATGGTAGGTAATGCTCAAGTAGAACGAATGCCTGAATAAAAATAAAGGTAGGTCTAACCGTTATTGCTGAGACGTTGGAAAAGGCAGAGGAAAACGTAGGTCAGAAGATGATGATGCGGCGTATGGGTGGTTTAGATTATTGATTCCCGAATTGGAGTAGTAAATGGGATGGGGATGCTGATTACCCAATAATGGTGGGATTTTGATGACGTTAACAAGCTGGACGAAAAATGAAAAACGTGAGCGGATGAACGAAAAGGCGGACAATGTGGTTTAAGGCATTTAGGGGGGGTAGGCACGTCCAGACGTGTTTTGATGATCGTTCGCAAGTTCATAGCACTAATTGCGTCTACATTATAATTATCAAAACAAATACGACTGATTCCTACCTCGGCGTTGATTAAGCTGGCTGCAGGATAATGTACTGATGGCAATAAAGAATTTATTTAAGAAGACAATAAAATTTAACGGGGTTAAAGTGTACATTGCGGTCTTCCAATTTGAGTGCAGTCCACAAATAGAACCACTTCCGAACTTCGTCTTAATTTATGTTATTTTTCCCTTTCCAGGAAGCTGTTGGTTTGGCGTTGACGTGATGTTGGAAGACATTTCGGACAACATGGAAAACTGCGTTTGGGAGCCCGCTATGGTCAAGAAAAACGCCCTTCAAGCTGCGGGAGAGGCCGTATGCCTCATAATATCTGTCGATGAAACTATCAGAAATCCGAAAAGTGCCGAGCAGCCAAATATGGCAGAGCAGGCATTGCGCCATCCCATGTGAACAATTAACAGCCTTTTGTGTTCTCTTCCTACGCTTCTTTTCTAAAACTCATCACCTTTTTTTCACGTTACGCGTTTAGCTGTCACCGTCGGGAACAAAATTAACAGTATGATTTAATTATTAAGTTGAGAAAGTCGCTTTAACGATTAAATTTAATTTCTTTTACTTGACTTAAATTTTGTTGTTTTTTTTTGTGCCCTTACAAACTTGAGCACTAAGTCATTCCTTTACAACAAAGGGATACTTGACGTACATAAGAGCAACAGTAAAGACAAATAGTCGCTTATATTGAAATAGGCTTGGGGTTAGCAAGTTCTCGCAAAAGGAAATACTTATCGAGATAGAGGGCCTGTGGCAGATACTTGGGACGGTGACCACACTGCCCTTGTGGACACCCGTTTTCTTGGCTGTGGAACTGACCCATTGCTGGTGAGGCAAATGGGAATGCCAGACAGGTAGCATGGTTGGGAAATCGTTGCTTGAGACACAGTATGCTGGGTGGTTGTTCAAACCAATCAATTCGTCTGGGCCATAATGGAAGAGAATACAGTGAGTTCAACCTGGCCTGGTGATGCCATCTACCCTCATGGGTCTCCCAGAGTGCAGCACGGTGGAGGCCATATGCTGCCTTTTGTGGGTAGGCTGAGGTGAACCCCTATAGGATTGTGCTGGCCACCTTTTTTGACATCAAGGGACCCTTCGATTGAGTGTGGTGGCCTGCAGCGTTGAGCTCCCTATGGACGTCACTCTACTGCCCAACCTATTCCAACTGCTAGCAAGCCCACATGTAGGTCACTGCAGGGTGCCCCCTGAGGTGGTGCTGTGGACAATCTTGTTGGCGGTGCTGCTGGACCCCGTTTGTGGCCTCCAGGCTTGGCCTATGCCCCCTGGCATACAACGATGTTGCCGTAATAGCTTACAGCTGTTGGGTAGTTAACCTCTACCTGCAGTGGGCAATCTTACACAGTGTAACATCCCAACCCCTTGCGTAGAAACGATCAGAAAAGAAAGGGTAATTCAAATAGGTAAAAATTCCATTCTCCAAGCAGTAGGTTTCTCATTTGAATGACCTCGAAGGAAGAAGAATGAGCAGTAGGACACAGTAACACGATGTGTATGACAGACAAAGGAATTGCATTTGGTGTGCTACTACATAATGTCACTTTGGTGAATACAATTCTGTCATCTCATTGGATCAAATTCTTATATCAGCCTAATTTTGTGCCTTGTTGGGGGTGGCCACATTCCTCAATCTGAAACTGGATGTTTCATACGTGCTGGAGGTCCTTCAGGGCCATCTTGATATCCCTGCCACCCACGAATTCAGTATTCACAATGGTTGAAAATCATATCACCAGTGGATCCAAATATTTTCTTATATGAGAAAGCTAAAACATGTTTATCCATAATTCCTGTGGGGTAGGGGTTGGATTCGCTATTGCGTGTTACTACGGTATTTGCGTAAATAACATAATTCAATACACAAAGTTACAAATCTTATCATGTATACCTGAGAAAGGCGGGCACATAAATATTGCAATAGAAAGATGCAACACACAAAGAAAACATCCTTAATTTGACAGTACATTTAGCATGACATGATAATTAAATGTGCTTCCTGTGTATTTTACTGTATAGGATTCGATGGTGCCACCCTCATATCCCTAGACTGACACTTTTCACAGTCTTCTGAAGGAACCTAATAATATTAGTTCCGTTCCAGCACAGCGTTCTCCAAGGAACGGAATCTCTTGTGTCAGAAGCTGCTCGAGAAAACGGAACGCCTACCGGAGGTTGTTGGCATCCCATATGACATCGCCATTCATCCTGATAATCTGTTATCAGCCGAGTTGTCTGTAAACTTAACGTTCTCTTGTGCAAAAATGAATAAACTGACGTTTTTACCGTTCGAAGCTATAGTGGATGCTTCGTTTTGGCATAAACTGACGCAAATCAAACTCGACGTCGATCGTCTGTCTGAAGCCCCGCGAGAGATTACAGGTTACACTCTCGATTCAGCCGGTTTGACGGTTCTTGTCGACTATTCTTCCCTTGACAAGTAAGCCCCTAAAATGTCATGGTTCGAGAAGGGGACTATTATTATTAATAGAGGTTGTTGATAAATGAGCCTTATGTAGCAGCTCGTTTATATTCTCCGTCATGGGCTCCCAAGTGTTGTACGTAGAGTGCTACAAGACGAGCCCAAGGGAGTAGCCGAAGCTGAGAGAACTGAGGCATAAGCCTTGGCCAACGGGGGCTAATTTCTGGAATTTTAATCGTTTGACGTACCACTTTTACTAGCGTTGACCCTTTGGACTTCTAAGGAAAGTTTTGTAATCAGCGGGCGGACACTTAAAAAAAAATTTTCTCGAGATCTTGACGTTTCAATGGCTACTGAGTCCGAAATATCTGGTGCAACGCATCACACAATTTTCCACAGACCCACGCACGTTAAGCGATTTTATAGCTCTGACTATAAATCTATTTTTCCTTCAGTGCATTGGAAATTGATAAAACATGATCTTCTAACTTAAAGTCCCTGGAAAGTGCTCCTACTTATGCAACGACGACCATTGAGCATTCAGTGCCCTCGTGATTCATGAGACTACCAACAGGATCGAGTTTCTGTTATGGAATTTCCGGTAAACACGGAAATGAGGGGGAGGGGGTGTCGAAGTAACACAATAAATTATCAAAACTTTCGACGAAAAGTGAGTTTAGTAGTAAGTTATCGGATACGTCGGCACCAGATGTTATTCTAACGCTTCCATTAATTTTCAACAATTTCGAGA
Organism: Pachypeltis micranthus; assembly: GCA_020466155.1. NCBI lineage: Eukaryota > Metazoa > Arthropoda > Insecta > Hemiptera > Miridae > Pachypeltis > Pachypeltis micranthus. The sequence continues at coordinate 46,175,656 of CM035770.1, read as the reverse complement.
GTAAAAAAAGGAGATAAGAATTACTGAATGTACGTTGGGTTGAGAAATGCTGTATGATGTCTCAGACTGTTTTCGCAGTTGTAGTTGGGGGCAGTATCGAATCCACCTTCTACCCAGGAGCAAATGAAACAATGTCAGATGTTGAGATGTGTTGCGGTGGTGACAGCGCCTTCCTTAGTTTTGCATTATGTTTATACAGCTCACAAGACCTTGGATGCCATAATTGTAGTGAACTACAATTTCTGGCCAGTTTCGTCTTAGTGACTTTCTGACCTCTCCCACCCCTTCACAGAGAACATACTGCACAGTTAGAGGGGAAGTGGATAAAATCGGGTCTGCTCAGATGTGAGGGAGGAATAGTGCCGACCTCTATGCAACTTTGTTCACCAGTGGTACTCATATTCTGTATCATTCATGGATACTTCTTTTCCTTTAGTTCTGAAACGACTGGAAAACTTGGTAGTTCAGAAGCGACAACTTTAGTTGCATTGTGTCGCCCAGGGAGTTCTCACCGGACGCCCCTTGGAGTTCTCCCAGGGCATCTGATTAATTTCAACTCGTTAGAGACGCTGAAGAACGTCAATAAGGTAACGCTGTTTTGTGACATTTATTTTCATTCCTCTGTGACATTTTTCGTGATTTTGTATTTTTGGGTGCACTGAGCTCGCCATCTTTGGGAGACGGTGTTGTTTTAGAAATACAAAAAAAAGAGCATATTTATTTGTTTATTTCATTATTTTATTTTATTTTGAAATTATTGATTCTATCAATTATTTCTATTTCGGTTTATTTATTTATGTTTTAAAAAGTAAATTAACATTTGTGATGATTTGTAGCCCTGCAAGGTAGGAAGGAATGTTCATGTAAAAAAGTAAATGTATTAAAGTAATAGGGTTATGTCCGCCAGTAGGCAAATTATTAAAGTTTACGTATCTGTTAGGTGAGTCCATCTCCTCTGGCTGGTGAGTTGCTGTGGGCAAGCGCTTTCGATGTAAAGACATCATCGTCTGGCCGTTAAGTCAGTACTGGAGTCAGTCAGTTGGTCGTGGTCTTTATATACGAAAGGAAGGTAAACGGCATGATGGAGCGTCGGGGAGAGGAGGTCATGTACCTCAGGGGGAAAACCCCTAAGGTGAATGGAACGTCTTGAATGATCTGTCAATTGTGGAATTTCCGTCTTCTTTGTGTAGCTAGAGGAGACGGACTCACCTAACAGATACGTAAACTTTAATAATTTGCCTACTGGCGGACATAGCCCTATTGCTTTAATACCTGACACAGCCAGTCCGGCTAAGGTACTACTAACAAGACTGACGAACAAGACGCTACAACTACACAAAACAATCACTAACATACGCTACAACAAACAATGCCTCACTCACAACATAACACCTAAATACGCACTCATACAGATCAACAGACAGTCATACTCAGCACAAAAAACAAAACACTTAGCTCAAAAACTTTGGATTAGGACAGAAATACGGACGTTATGCATTAAAAAAGACAAACTTAATAGGGAAATATACAAAATACACTTAGAATCAGCCAACATAATGACGAAAAATAACTTACACGACATATTCATAGACTTCCTAGACTACCTACGTACAAAGACGAATACAATCATGACTAACAAATACAAGAATATGGACAGAAAACTCGACAAACATAAGAAGAAACTAGACCCTATCTCGAAACCTACTACAACATTTCATAGTAGAACAGTTAACTTGACGGACGTAAAATTCACTGACAACGAATCGCAACTATTAGAAAGAGGACTCAAACATAACTGACTTACAAAAAGAAATTGAAACCAACATCTTGGACACTGAGACAGCCATACAATACCTACCAATTGAAAACCAAGAACGCATACACCACAAAATAGCGGACAAAATCGAACAAACCATCAAAGAATACAGAAAGAACAGGACGGACCACAAAGACGTACAAACAGCTAAACAAATTAGGACCAAACTCAACAAAAATAATTTAATTTTGACAAAAGCAGACAAAGGAAACGTCATTGTAATATTAGATAAACAGAACTACATAAACAAGACGACTGACTTCATCAACCGAACACAATGCACGAAACTGAAAAAAGACCCTACGGACTCGTATCAAACACAAATACGTAATGCACTTAGAAACCATACTAACATACCAAAAGAACAGCATTATAAATACATAAACATGAACCCAAAACCACCACTACTCAAAGGACAACCAAAAATTCATAAAAAGGATACACCCATCAGACAAGACCAGTCATAAACTTCACATCTGCACCAGCATATAAACTCTCAAAATATTTGACCACAATGCTAAAAAGTACCATTACATTACCAAACAGATATACGATACGTAACACAGAAGAATTCACCACTAGATTAAAAGACGTAACTATAACTCCAAACACTAGATTGGTATCATTTGATATAAAAAACTTATATCCCTCCATACCAATAAAAGAAACCATTGACATACTACAAACCAAACTAAGACAAATAGACACGACAGCCACTAGAAACGTTACCAATCTCACCAAACTGACACTCGGACAAAACTACTTTCAATTCAACATAGCATATACAAGCCAAAAGATGGATTAGGTATGGGAAACCCTACTTCGTCCATATTAACTGAAATATTTCTACAACATTACGAAGAAACTCACATCCAGACCTTAATGACAAAACACGATATTAAACACTACGCCAGATATGTAGATGATATCATCTGCGTATTAGGCCGCGATAACACTGACGACATACTAAAGGACTTAAACAATATCCACCATAACATCCAATATGACAATGACAAAGAACAAAATAAAACCCTTAATTACTTGGACCTGAAAATCACACGGTTGGACAACGAACTACAATACGACATTTTCAGAAAACCCACAGCTACCGACACGACCATACACTTTACATCAAACCACCCACAACAACATAAACTAAGTGCATTTAGACACATGATACGGAGACTAAAAACTATCCCACTACCCGCACAAAATTACAAAAAAGAACTTGCTACTATCAATACCATCGCAGAAAATAACGGTTACACCAAAAAAACAATAAACAAATTATTAAGACAATATGAATCCAAAACACACGACTCAAAAACACAGAATACACAGACTTTAACAAGACGCTTTAACAGACATTCACGTACACAGAACCAAAAATATACGGAATAACTAATATCCTCCGAAAGGAAGGTATACAAATCGCATTACGTACGGACAACACACTTAGAACCAAACAAACTGCAAAGACTGAAAAGACAGACCCACTCGACCAAAGTGGGGTATATAAAATAACTTGTACTTGTAAAAACGCATACATAGGACAGACAGGACGAAAAATACGGACCAGATACTCAGAACACATTAAATCTCTTAGTAGGAACAAAGACGATTCAAACTTTGCTAACCATCTCAAAACAACTGGACATGAACCTACCAAAATACAGGACTGTACCACCTTACTACACAAACAATACAAAGGACGAAAACTGAACATATTAGAAAACATGGAAATTTATAAACAAAAAACTTCAATGGACAGATCATAAATGAACAAATCAACACAAAATGCGACACCATATTCACACCACTCAAAACACTACACAAACGAAAACAACCAACTGACGGATTTACAGACCACCCTACACAAAAAAGACGGAAATTCCACAATTGACAGATCATTCAAGACGTTCCATTCACCTTAGAGGTTTTCCCCCTGAGGTACATGACCTCCTCTCCCCGACCCATCCCCGACGCTCCATCATCCCGTTTACCTTCCTTTCGTATATAAAGACCACGACCAACTGACTGACTCCAGTACTGACTTAACGGCCAGACGATGATGTCTTTACATCGAAAGCGCTTGCCCACAGCAACTCACCAGCCAGAGGAGACGGACTCACCTAACAGATACGTAAACTTTAAAAATTGAATTTTCTTCAACTTCAACGGCTTATGATTCCAAAAAACACCATTTCAGATAATGTTCTGTGTCTTTGAACGCGATTGAGAGAGAATGACACCCAAATCATCTCAAATTTTATACTCCCCTCTAGATCAACATGGCCTGCAAAAGCAAAAGTTTGAGCATAATAGGTTCAAAACTAACTATAGTTATCACAGTGATCATAACAACTTTTTTGTTTTCGACGACGGCTCTATCGATTTTGATTACATTTTTTGGACACATTTCCAAGTGTCACTACTGTACCATAAAATTTACGTTTGTGGGAAAATGAGAGCAGCTCAATAAATTAACAAACGTTTCAACATAAGTCCATTTTAGTGCAGTTTTTTTCAGTAAGAATGTCGTTTATATGACGCTGACGTTCTCAAGGGAATCAGGGTGGTATTCCACTAACTAACCATGCGTTGAGAGTTTGATAACGTTCATAAGATAAATAGCCACGTACTAATTATGCACTAAGTAAGTGTAACCCAATAAATGAGCACAACATAATATAATGACAAATAATTACACTAGTGACCCGGATAGGTAAATCGCGAACTGAACTCTTTTATTTTAAACGTGGCAACACTCAAACAATAGTTAACAACCGAAGTTGTTATGAGCTTAATAATAATTCTGAAGCTTGTTCTCTACGCAGATCGTTGAGCTGTGACCACTCAAGTCATTAGGGTTCTGTTTTGGAGTTCCATCTCGCCGTGTTCAGATTGATTAAATCACGTGTACGTTGGAGTCTTTAAAGTTTTCCCTCAATCACTTGTACTAGCCTGGAGAAGCTCCCCAGTGTGACGTTTGTTCTGATTGAAGTAACCAGTTTATTGGTATTTTGTTTCAGAGTGAGCTGTTGGAGGAGTACGGAACGCAAATACAAAACGCCATTGTCTCCGGAGCTGCCGTCGATAATCCCACCCTACTCAACCATTTCATACTCATTACATTTGCTGTAAGTACCTTATTGCGCTTTAAAATTTAATTTTTTATGTAACACACAACTTTCCGCGACCTCTGCGATTCAACGATCGGCGATACGCTGAATCTTCATTCAACGCATTTATAGTGAAGCTGAGCTGAGAAAAGTTGTGTGATGCGTCGTGCTACGTATTATTACTTTCCTTGGCGCTAGTTACATAATCGGTTGAAAAATTTGTTTTTTTGAGTCCAAAAGCAGTATATGGGAAAATGGTCTGTGTGTTTATGAACGCGATTGAGAGAAATAGCTGAACCAAATCAGCTCAAACTTGATATCTAGCGCGCAGGTTATCGCGGGACGCCAAAAAAGGGTATAAGCCAAATCCGCCCAAAACTAACTATAGTTATGGTAGTGATTAAAACACTAAATATATTTTTTTCTCAAAAATGGCTCTAACGACTTAGATTTAATTTTTTTTATGTGGGCAGCTCCAAATAAAACGACAATACCGTAAATTCCTCATTCTAAGGAAAATGATGAGAGCAGCCCAATAAATTGCCAAAAATTTCGACGAAGTTCGATGTTAGCGCAGTTTGTTCTGTATAAACTGCGCTCAAATGTGTCTAGAACCTTCAGTAAAATTAACGGCGTACTCTAATCAAGTACCTATACTATGAGCGTTTCAGAACACTCATAAGATAAATAGGAAGGATAAATTCTGGAATGTAAACCCCTGCCTTTTCACTGACTACCATTTCTCGCAGTTGTTACTCTCTAATTCTTAAACAATGAGCTTATTATCTTATCGTGGCACGAGTAGGAGCATCACAATAAATTCTCGAATTATTATCACTCCTATCGCCGTGAAGTTATGTTTGACCAAGTTGAAGGGCGCTGAGTGAATTAGTAGCGATAGCCAAGAAAACCTGTGAATACGCGTGGTGCTGAGGATGCCTCTCATGTTTTTCCCTCTGTTTTACTTTCCTCGGCTTTACGGAGTAGGTAGGTGAGCCATGCAATCGGCTGAAGAAAAGTTACGTGTTTCCTTCAGCTGGCACCAGAAAAATGCGTTCTAAGAAAATGACCTGAACTTGCGACAGAGAATGGTGGAATCTAATTACCTCTAATTTTAGATTCAGCCTGAAGTTAACAGTGAGATGACAAAATTAGAGTTTGAGCTAAATCGGATCAAAACTAAGTATGGGTCAAAGCGCCAATGTTTGTACCACAGAATTTTGATATAAGTTTTTTTTGCGAACAGTTCGAATAAATTATTAAAAGTGTCGACACAAATCGATTTATTAGGAACTCCTTGTGATGGGATCGCTCCAGATATATTTTAAGGCTCGCGTTAAATTTCAACAGTTGTAAGCGGTCGAAAGAAGTAAAAATAAATGAAATAATGTTCTACACACAGAATCTGTTAAAGGTGTAGAAAAGATGATTTATCTCATTTATTTTTATTTTGTTAAATTTATGATGACATTGGCTTTTGGTTTATTATACATTCAGAATAATAACCCTATGTTTTCGGTAAGGAAAAATTCTTTACAATACTTACAAGTGTCTGTTTCCATCCTCCTCTCCTCTGGTCCATCGTCCTTTTCTCATTCATGTTCCAACCGCTGGCATGTTCAACTTGTGTGCTCTCGTTTCCAGTGTCTACTTGAAAAACTCCGATTCAAAGCCCACAATTTTCATTCAGCGTTGTATATCCTCTGTTGTGCAGTTCCTAATCGTCGATCATTTCCTCATAGTAGGTGACTCAGACGAGGAAAACATAGGTCGACCGGGGGGGGGGGGTCAATGAGCTGGGGCCACATGAAAAATATAAGGCGTTTCTTTTTATTCCTCATACTTCCTTGAATTCTATGTGAACCGTCGACGCCTGTTGATTTGAGACAGTACGCTTCGAACTTCCGTTTTTACCAAACAAATTCAACGTTGTCCTTGTTTCATCATGAGAGCTTGTCAAATTGTAAATGAGTTTCACAAGGCGCTCGTGAGACGCTTCTGCCAGCCTACAGTAAGACTGTGCACAGATTAAAGCTGAAAGTGTTCTTATCGTAAGTGTATATTTCAAACGACTAACATGCACGTTTTGGCTTTTACAGGATCTGAAAAATTATAACTTTGTATTTTGGTTCGCCTTCCCGGCTCTCGCTCGCTTTTCATTTCCCACTGTCGGCTCCACTCGGCTGCTGAGTGAAACATTCAGTGAGTCTAAGGTTGGTACTTAAGTTACAATTATTATATTAAATTGAGGAGCTTTAACAATGGGGTTTGTTGCTCTAATTGTGTTTTGAAATCGATAAGTAAAACGGATTGTGAGAGGTTAATTATTTGTTAATCAGATCTAAGGAGGTTTAAAGGGAACTTTCAGAAGCTGTTAGCAAGGATGCCCCCCCCCCATCATTCGTCAGAGCACCCTAGAGGGAAACCAGGTACATTGAAAAGAGTCCTGTACCCCTCTAGGGTGTTACCTTTGACCACCATTAGGAGGGTTTGGTGATGGTTAGGGCCGCCTAGCCTGGCTCCACCCCCTCGGGTCAACATACACACAGACCACACGCCGAAATGAGATTTTTTGGATTCAGCCTCACCACATAAAGATGAGGGAAAAGCCCACCTTTTTTTATGACACGATTATACTACTTTCCTTACCCTTTGGGTCGTAAAAAGTAAAAATAGCAAACAAAACCAAAAAAGAACCAGCTCAATCGGTTCAGTCATTCTCCCTCCTATCGAACTAAAGGCACATGCTCACTGCTTCCCTTCGTCCCATGGAGCCTACCTACCTTTGTAAGATCCAATGCCTCCAAGTCTAAGTCACTGGCATCAGCGGAGTCCTGAATCGATGTTGGAAACGCAATTCATGGGAACCCCCATGTTTGTCATCAAAAGCGTATTTGTCTGTCATGTTTGGCTTTACCACTGACCTTGGGAGTAACCAGACGTGCATATTTGACCATTAGATTATGATTACTGTTGTACCTACAATAGAAGTGAGGTGGTGCAGGTGCCTTCAGAAGCAGTAGCTACTAATATATGTGGAAACAATAACATTAAATGGAACACTCTACAAAGACAATTCTGACAGTTTGGCCTTTCTAAATCTAAATTGTTTTCTTGTCAGAGTCGTGAAATGTGAAAACTTGAGTTTGTGTTCATTGAAAACTGTTTCGTTTCGTAACTCTCAAACGAGAACATGCCTTTTTAGGTGCAGTCGCTTCTTCAGTCACACTCCCAGCTACACGCCCCCAACCGAGAAATATTTTGCGCTGTCGACAACGCGGGCGAATTTCAGTGTCAAAACCTTCGCTACTTTATCGACAATTTTGAAAAAGGTAACAATATTTAACGTAATTATCTGGGGCGTCATAAGAGCGAGCTACGTGTATGTAAACGCTTTTTGTCTGACAATTTCGTTTTAATCTGTTCAGATTCGAAGGTCTTGCATTTATGCGCCATTGACGGGAGTTCAGAAAATGGTATTCCAGGTTGGCCCTGCAGAAATCTCCTTAATCTAGTGGCTCACTTCAGGTAAGCGTAGTTTGTGATTCCTTCGCTTTGGTGCCTCTTTTTGCTACTGTAGTTCTAGTATGTGACGTGTTTGGAGAGCCGCTGACTCAGGCAAAAATTACAGTGATCCCAAGCTTCTATCCAATGCCCAACTTTCGTTGAATTATGAATCTTCGTCATTGACCACTAGACTACAATCGCTGGGGCGCCTATAATGTGAGTTAGGTGGTACAGTGCATTCACGTTAGAAAATTCAGGTGATAAGCTAAAAACTTGTACAAACCTGTATTTTCACTTTCTGAAGGTTATCTCGAAGGTATCATAAAATCTTGCGACCGTGTACTAGAACAGGGGTAAAGTTGTCGAAAATACGTTTTGGTATATTATTCATACTGCCACGTTGTGTTTGGGGTTTTCTACTCTTGTAATGGAAGTTTGCGTCTGGACCCAATATCTTCAGATTCTTCTCACCTTGAGTTGTAAATAAACAAAATGACACTTCTTGGGGAGAAAATAAGGAAATGAAATTAAGAACTTAATGAGACCCACTTCGATTTTATCGAAAAGATAGAAATGAAATGGACAAATTGAACTCCTTTTCAGTATTAACTCAGAGTAACCTAATAGCCTGAATCGTGAGCCGTGAGCCCGTCTCATCAAAACCACCCGCCCGCTCGACTTCTACGTCGTGCCAATTTGCCTACCGACGCTTACGGGCACCAGGACTATTTAGTTTTTATCGTTCTATTGTAGTCAGGTCATGTTTCGTGTGGTTTACTAGTATTTATCCATGCTGAATCGAATGGGATGGGTCTCCGAACAGTAATACTAGGTCAAGCTGTTCATGAGAATAATAAACCGTTGTGTAATAATTTGCAAAGTTTTTAAAGCAGTAATAAACATTATGATATCAATCGTTTATCTACTTCTACCCTACGCCACGTTACCAAAGGTCTTCGTGACAAGTTATTGTTTGATGGCTCGCCATTTCTGGGTACAATTTTCCACGATTTTTCCGAGAGGGGCCGCAGTTATGGACGTAGGAAAATGCGCTCTACCGAGAATATAATAGATCTGTGAGCCGTGGCAGTTTCAAAATCATTAGAAGCTAATAGCTGCCTTCACCTACTTACTGGATGAGTTTGATGTGGATATAATTTTTCGGGAATAGCTTGACAGTTGTGGGAACTCTAGGGTGCCCTTTTTTCATGACCTAAAACTTAGGAACCCGCTGGGGAGCCATTTCAGACGAAAGAAGCAACCAAAACGTTTCTTAAAACCTGTCAAAATGTTATTTATTATATTTTCCCCCTTGTTTTATTGGTACCTTGACTTCCCCTTTGTTTCCCCCTTGGCCTAATTTACTACTGTACCTTTATACAGAACGAAGGTACCCAACTTGTTTCCGACAATTTTGATGACAGCTTGACTTTGGTTAATAATTTCGTTGTCGCTGAGATGATTCGTGGTGTCCTGAGATAATTCCTGGCCCAACCGTGTGTTTATGAAGGTATGAGCAGTGTAGATAACAAGGAGGTAAAGAGTTACACTCAATAACATTTGGCAGCTCTCATGAGATCGAGATCACTTGTCAAAGCCCCTCGAGGTCAACATAGCGCTCTAAGCGATCCCAATCTCCCCAAACAGGATTTATTGTGTAACACCATTTTCTTAATTCGCGCTTATATTTACATTACGTTTCTAGGAAGCCAAACGTGACGGTCAAATTGATCGTTTTGAGGCTGGGCGTCAACTTCAAATCAAGTTTTGTCGTAGAAGTGGATTTTCAAGGTTAATTATCTTCCTTATACTCTCTACTCTCGTGCTGGGTTCTTTCTAACTCTAGATCCTGTTATTTTCAGACACTGGCAAAGACGCAGATGTCGTTGGTTGGTGCAAGAACGCCCGAGGGAAATTCGGCCCTCGGTCTGTTAATCTGAGAGACAGCATAGATCCTCTGAGGTACGATCATCTAATAAAGTCAGTACTATTGTTGTTGTCAATACTATTTGGATCCATTCACACAAAAGATATTGTCGAAATATGGAGTCATTTCGGAAAAAGTTACTTTCATACGTCAGCGTCAATTTGTACTATCGGCAACTTGCAATGATGTTTCAGGATGGATTGGCTACATCTAGCGAGATGTCCAACCTCCAAAAATAGCAATTCCATCTCTAAATGCTAACTTTCCTTATCATTCACGTTTATGTCGCGTGTACTTTTTCTTATTTATTAACTCAGCTAAGTATAACTTTGAATTTGACGTGCAATTTTTGTCACAGGCTCGCAGACTCGAGCGTCGATCTAAATTTGAAATTGATGAAATGGCGGCTTATGCCAGAGTTGAACTTGGAAATTGTCAAGAACCTCAAAACGCTTCTGATTGGCGCTGGAACGCTCGGTTGCTCAGTTGCTCGCTGCCTTATGGTGCGTATAAAACCTTCAAAAAGTAGCGGTTGTTGAAAATAAACAGGAAAAACGGAGATTACGACAGATTGTTGTTGGACGTTTTGCAGGGTTGGGGAGTGAGGAACATAGCGTTCGTCGATGACGGTCAAGTGTCATTTTCGAACCCCGTAAGGCAATCGCTGTACGGATACGAGGACTGCGACCTCGGCAAAGGTCCCAAGAAGAAAGCTGAAGCAGCTCCGGCTGCATTGAAAAGAATTCTGCCGTCAATGGTAACGCCCAGTTGGATGTAGAGCTAACACAGTGACTTTCCGCGGTCAGAATGAAAAGTCAGGACTAGGATTTACTTGTTCATTCAATCGATTTATTTCACCAGATTCTACCGTGAAACACTTTTCGTCAGAGTTGAGAGTTTATGTGTCAGATTTGCTGTTGACCAGAGTTTAACCATTTTTATTTTTACACTTATTTATTTATTTAATTAGAATTGGGGAATTCAGGGACGTGGCTAAGAAATTTAAGAAACAAAGCCATATCTAAAATTATCTCATGTTTTCAAAAAGAATTCCCACTTACTTTTTGTTGCTTTCCACCACCCAAAGGGTACATGTACATTCAATGTAGTATTGTTTAGTTGTAATAAATTATAGGTCTTTCGATAGAAATTGTTTGCACTAGGCTACAGCTACCATCTTTTTTAAAACATTTTGTCACAATTGTGTTGTCGTAGTTGGAAAAACACTTCTTCTGGACGTAGATATTATGTGTCGACGCTTTTCTAACAATCGTCGAAATAATTACTCTAGTATCCTTGTTTCAGACCAGTACTGGGGTTAACATGACAGTTCCTATGCCTGGCCATCCGACCGAAGGTTTGGAGGAAGCGAGCAAATTACACGATTTAATCGCTCAGCATGATGTGGTTTTCCTTTTGACGGACTCGAGGGAGAGCCGATGGTTGCCCACAGTTATAGCCGCGTCAACTAATAAAGTAAGCGTCCATGTTATTTGTGAAATGTTGAGTTAATTTAGAAGCATCAATTTGAATTCACTTTATGTAGGGTTGTACCAAAAACGCTGGAACAGAGTAACTGATGAGAGACAATGAACACCTGTGAACTTATTGGCTTTGTTCCCAGATAGGGTGAGCTGTACTAGATGAGAAAATTATGATGAATGGGAGTCAGCCCAAGGTGTTGGAACTGTGCAGTAGCCATGACCAGATGAGGCCTGTTTCCTATCTCCCCCTGCAGGGGACTCGTTACCAAGCTCGCTTCAAATTGTCCAGCTTTATCGCCAGTATCCATTGCCTCACCAGAATAATGAATTAACAACAGAAATCCAGGCAAGAATAGCAAAAGGAAACCGCTGTTATTATAGCTTTGTAAGTGTCTTGAAATCTTCACTCATCTCAAGACGGTTGAAAATCCTGTTATACCAAACAATTATTCGGCCAACTGTAACTTATGGCTCGGAGACTTGGACCCTTACTGTGAAAAACCAAAATGCGTTGCTTATTGGGAAAGGAACATTTTACGGAGAATCTTCGGCGCCGTGTGTGAAAGATCAGAATGGAGAATAAGGACGAACGCTGAATTAGAAACACTCTGTAACAGTCCATCCATTCTGAATGTTATAAAAGCGGGACGTCTAAGATGGCTAGGACATGTAGAGCGGATGGGAGACGTAAGAGTGCCGAAAAAGGTCCTGAACACCAAACCTGAGGAATGCCGATTGCTCGGAAGACCGAGGAAGAGGTGGATGGATGACGTCGCAGCCGACCTCCGGAAACTCGGTGTTTGCAACTGGAAGGTAAAGGCGTCAAATCGGGACAGATGGAGATCTGATATTGTTGTGGCGGCCAAGGTTCACCAAGGACTGTAGGGCCGATGATGATGATGATCCATTGCCTCACCCCCCTGGGTTTGTCAGAGGGGGGACGCCTTGTTAGGGATAGCTCCAGAGTCACCAGATCCTATCCTTGACTGGCGTTGACAGCTCATGCCACGCTCAGAAGTGAGCTGTATGAAAGTTATAGCATGGTGTATGAGTGACTGTCTAGATTTTGGAGGCAGTCACGGGGCGAGGGATGGGGGTGAGCTGCAAGGGTAGGTTATTGAGAAAGACGAACGATGGTTGGTGTCGTGACTAATTCGGGGTATCTGGTAGAACCAATTAAATCAATCACTTACTTTAATTTTGATGATTAGAAATACAAAAAAAAACAAAGTAAATGTCCACTTCTGGTCTAAGTTGTTGTGATGCTGTTGACTTCAGATATTCCGTTTTGCCTTTCGATACCGAATAATAGTAGTAACGCGCAATTGCAGAATGTTCAAAGAGATGAAAAACGAATGAAAACAGGTAGATTGATGATGAAATGTTGGATGGTTTACGATGGGGATGATGATGCTGATAATAGTAAATGGTGATAGCGGTGATAAGATTATGGAACATGAATCGATTCTGTCGGAGTCGAATGGAGCAGGGTTGTCTTGTTGATGATGAAGAAAAGAAAAAGAAGGAACGAATGCAGGATGGGGTTGGAAATGAAAGTAAATTGAAACATACCTCCCCCCCCCAATGCGCAACCACAGATATGCATGAGGCATTAGGCATGAATGGAGCTTAGGCGCAGTGGTACTAGTTTTGCAGCTGGTCGTTTGAAGATGTTGCGAGCTGTCTTTAAGGTAACAACTCGGACAACACCATCACTGCCTGGATGGACTGCCAATATTCTAGCCAGCGGCCAAATGGTTGGTGAAGCGTTGTCTTCCCGTAAAAGGACGAGGTCGCCGACCTTTACATTAGGATTCCTCTTATCCCACTTCTGTCGCATTTGAAGAGCGCTGATATACTCATCCTTCCACCGGTCCCAGAAATGCTGAATGCGCTGGCGAATGAGCTGCCAGCGGTTCAACCGGTTCTCAGGAATATCGGTAAGATCCAGTTCAGGAAGGGCAATGATGGGCTGGCCGATCAAAAGATGTCCTGGTGTGAGTGCTTCTGCATCATCAGGGTTACTTGAAATTGGTTGGAGGGGGCGTGAATTTAGAATGCCTTCTATTTTGGTGAAAATGGTTGTTAGCTCCAACAGACTATAGGGTTGATTTCCGAACGCCTTGTATAGAAGATCCTTGACTACCCTTACTGATACCTCCCAGCCGCCACCAAAATGGGGTGATGATGGAGGGTTGAAGTTCCATCGCACACCCATGTGCACAGTTTGAGAGATGAGCCCAGATTGAGTACTACTACTCGCCAGCCACTCAACAACCTCCCTGATATACCTTGCGCTGCCTCTAAAATTAGTACCTTGGTCGGATATCATTTCTTTTGGAAGGCCTCTTCTATTAATAAAGCGGTCAAACGCGTCGAGAAAACCTTCAACCGACAAGGATGTCGCTACTTCCAAATGAAGTGCTCGGGATGACATACAGAGGAAAAGACATAAATATGCCTTACGAGAGGCAGATTTCCTTCCAGACGTCTCTCTGAATAAAAATGGACCGGCGAAATCTACACCAGTCACCAAGAAAGGTCTAACTGCTGCGAAGCGGGATGGTGGCAAGTCTCCCATAAAGGGCGTTAAATTGGAACGTGAAAAACGAGTACATACTAAACATTTGCTCTTCAGATGTTTTAAAAGATTCTTGGCCTTTGGTATCCAATATTGCTGACGTACGATTGCCAGTAAAGCAGATGATCCGGCATGATGATTCAGGATGTGGTAATGGTTGACAACAAGGTTTGTATAATTTGATCTAGCTGGAAGTAATATGGGGTGTTTTCGATCCATTTCAAGTGGGGCATTGGCCAAACGTCCTCCAACCCGGACGATTCCTCGTGAGTCGAGGAAGGCATTAAGTCTTCGCAACTCCTGAGGAAGCAAATTGAACGGAGTTTTACCAAATATTTCAGGGAAATAGGACTGTTGTAAAACACGTATATAGTGGTCATTGGCTTGTTGAAATTCTGATGAGTTGATGGCTTCAATGTTGTGGGGTGATCTAAGGCACTTTGGAGTTTGGCAATTGCTGATGAACCGCTTGATGTAGGCAATCACACGTATAAACTTGGTTAAAGATGAATACCGACCAGCATAGTCAATCAACTCTTGAGAAGTGGCAATTGAAACAAGAGTAGTGGTGGTTTGCTTCAACTCGGGGACATCCACTCCCGTCACATCACTGGAAATGGGCCAATTCCCAATAGGTTGTTGACACCAAACAGGGCCAGACCACCAAAGAGGATGGTGTTTGAGAGCAGAAGGTAGAATTCCTCGTGAACCCACATCAGCTGGGTTCTCATGTCCTTTGATGTGATGCCACCAGTCTGGTCGAGTGACTTCAAGAACTTGCTGCACACGATTGGAAACAAATGTCTGGAGAAGGTGTGGCAGTGTCTTGAGCCAGGAGAGAACAATAGTGGAGTCTGTAAAGCAGAAAATTTGATCAATGGGCAGCTCTTTTCTCAGGGTAATTATAGATTGAAGAAGTTTGGCAAGGATAAGAGCTCCGCATAACTCAAGGCGGGGAATTGTGACAGTCTTCAAAGGCGACAAACGAGTTTTTGCTTTGAGAAGAGCAAGGGCCACCTTGGAACCCAAAGTTGAGCGGAGATAAATGGCGGCGCAATAGCCACGCTCCGATGCATCTGAAAAGCAGAGAAGTTGATAGCTAGTGTCAGTTTTAGGAAGAGCGCGAGGTATTAAAACTGAAGATAGATGTGGAAGGGCATTAGTGAACTGTAACCAGGAGGAACGGATCTCTGCGGTAACCTCATCATCCCAACCAATGTGCAACTGCCATGTTCCTTGGAGGATATGCTTTGCATAGAAAATAGCTGGAGAAAGTAGTCCCAGTGGGTCGAATAGCCTGGCAATGGTCGAGAGGATAACCCGTTTGGTGAAGCCAGTTGGTGGAACAGAAACTTCGTATGAGAAACAATCAGAACTCGGATCCCATTTCATGCCCAATATTTTTGTGGTAGATGCATCTTTTGCCGAGAAATCCACCTGTTGGTTACGTGGCTCGTCTGTCATTAACAGGGGAAGATAATTCGAACTCCATTTGCTGAGTTTAAAACCTCCTGCTTCCAACAGAAGAGTAAGGTCCTTGCGTAGTTGCAGAAGTTGCTCAGGAGAATCTGAGCCAGCCACGATATCATCGACGTACGTATTGTTGATTAGGATATCAGCTGCATCAGGATACTGCGTTTGATAATTGGTTGCATGTTGGTGGAGGACACGCTGTGCCAGGTATGGAGAACAGCGAAGGCCATACGTAATGGTGTTTAGAGTGTAGTAACGAACTGACTCACGAGGGTCCGAACGCCACGCTATCTGCTGGTAGCCTCGATCCAAGGGATCCACCAAAATTTGTCTGAACATCTTGACGATGTCGCAACTGAAGACGTAAGTATATCGGCGGAAGGTGAGTAGTATGCCACTTATGTCCTTCTGTAATTTCGGACCGGGAAGCAAATGGTCATTTAAACTTCCAGTTGATGTGGTACAGCTAGCGTCAAATACAACTCTTAATTTAGAACCGTTAATATCAGTCTTGTAAATTGGATGGTGGGGTATTATGTAAGAGGGATTAATAGACGATAAACTCATATGTCCAAGCTGTTCATACTCGGTCATAAATGCAGTATACTCCTCCTGCAGAGAACGGTTCTTGGCAAAACGGGATTCAAGAGAGTACAAACGATTTAAAGACTGTCTGAAGTTTGGGTTTATGTCGGGTGGATAAGCTTTGAATGGCAGCCGTACTACATATCGTTCATCATTTAAACGATAATGAGTGGAGAGGAAGTGCTGTTCACATTGATTGTCATCAGGGTTGATCGGAACTGTGTAAGAGGATAGTTCTTCCAATTCCCAAAACCGCTCCATCAGAGGAGCAAGGTCAGTGTGAGTGAGCAATGAGACTTCTTGACCGGACCGGTTGGATGGCAAATCACTGGTGAATCTACCAATGACAACGAACCCAAAAACTGACTGGAGTAGCCGCGGGCCATTCTGATGAAGCGTTACGGGTACGCCTGTGATGACTTCTGGATATAGATCAGCACCGACTAGGAAAGTGATGGGCCCTGGCTGGGTGAAATAGGGATCACTAAGATCATATGAGAAATAATCTTCCCACATGGGTGAAGAGAGAGAAGACTGTGGCAACTGCGGCGTTATCGAAGGTATGACTATAGCCTCAGTTTCCAATACATCCGAATTGTAGCGATGACGAAGAGATAATGTTATTTTTCCCTTCACTTGTTGCAATGGTGAATGGTTTACACCACAAATAGAGCCGTGAAAAGGTTGCATGAATTTTCCAAGGGTTTTAGCACATTCCACAGTAACGAAGGAGTATTGTGAACCTGGATCTAGTATGCCACGACAGCGATGAGTGGCACCTTGGTTGTCCACAATTTCAGCTACCACCGTGCCAAGCAGCACCCCTGAAGTGTTAGACGTGCTTGCCCCAGTGAAGGTAGTCGACGGTTGAGAAGTTGAAGGGGTATCAGAAGCTTTGTTTTCGATAGAAGAAGGCGAAGGTGCTACATTTGTTGATGGCAGATGTAAGGCTGAATGGTGCCTAGCCCCGCATTCCCTACATTTGTAAGGAGATGTACATTCCTTACTGCGATGTTTTGGGTGTAGACAATTTCGACAACCCTGAAACTGTCTGAGTAGTTCTAAACGCTCAGCAGGGGAAGACGACCTGAAATTTGGACAATTGGCTATACTGTGATCGTGCCCACAGATAAAACATGACCTGGGAGTAGATGGCTTGACAGAGTTGGAATTACTGGATGCAGAGGTAGAATGTGTCATCAAGGCTTGACGAAATTGAGTATATTTATTAGGTGGTTTTGTAGGCGTTGATCTTGATTGTGGAACTTCCAATGATTTTGAACCTTCAGATGTGAGACGTAACACGTGACACCGATTTTGTACAAATGTTTGCAGATCAGTATATTTTGGGAACTCTGTACCGATTGCATGAATTTCAAATGCCTCGCGTGTGAATGGGTCCAAACCTCGTAAGGCTAGCTCACATAATAAATAATCGCTAAAGTCAGGGATTTTTAAATTCTCTAACGACTTAATACTCTCCATTACAGTCGAAAGGTATGACTGTAAGGAGGAGTTTGTAGGTTTACCGGAGGAAGCCTTGTAACTCAACAAGCGGTCAAGGTAAGTGCACGCGATTTTGCGTTTATCGTCATACACCTTTAAAAGAGCATCCCATGCTTGTGAGAAATTTTCCTCGGTGACAGCAATATGTTTGATTGTCTCATATGCAGGACCTTCTAAATAGCTTACCAAGTAGTGAAAGCGCTCTGAATCTGAGAGTGACGGTTCGTCCTTGATCAATGAAGAGAAGAGTTGCTTAAATGTAGGCCACAACGACATATCACCGTTGAATCGTTTTATAGGGATCTTAGGAAGAATGGTTCTTGCTTGCGAGACAGGAAACTGAGATGCGTTCATATTGGAAAGAGAAGGACGAACACTAGAAGGAGGCTTATTCCTTTCCATCAAATTCAAATGATAGCCTTTAGCTTCGAAGTAATATCCCTTCACCTCCCAATAGAATTTCTCATCGTCTTCAGAAGGGAAAGGTGGGGACCTATCCTGAGCCTCTGCATATTCCACTGCTTCTATCCAGTATTTTTCGAAGGAAGTCATTATGTCTTCAATTGAAGAAATCATGCCCCTAAATACTGTAAGATCAGGATTTTCAACCCTAGTTAAACTCAGGCCCTTGTTGCGAATGGCCTTTATTTCGGTACCCTTACGCTTATAATTAGCTGTCATTTTAGCTAGACCTCGAAGGGTAACAGCAGAAGGTTCGTCTGGCATAGTTATGTTCACAAGTATAACCGCTTATGACAATAACAGATGGTAAGGAGAAAAGAAAAATGATAATAATAATTGTGATGCACAGACCTACACCCTATGTGTGCTTCACTTAGCGCCACTACGTAAACATGGGTACTAGTACCAACAAGTTTAAATGAAAATTGCTGTAACGATGCTACTATGTCGTACGCACGTTCAAATCCGTATGCCCGGAGGACCAATGTCGTGACTAATTCGGGGTATCTGGTAGAACCAATTAAATCAATCACTTACTTTAATTTTGATGATTAGAAATACAAAAAAAAACAAAGTAAATGTCCACTTCTGGTCTAAGTTGTTGTGATGCTGTTGACTTCAGATATTCCGTTTTGCCTTTCGATACCGAATAATAGTAGTAACGCGCAATTGCAGAATGTTCAAAGAGATGAAAAACGAATGAAAACAGGTAGATTGATGATGAAATGTTGGATGGTTTACGATGGGGATGATGATGCTGATAATAGTAAATGGTGATAGCGGTGATAAGATTATGGAACATGAATCGATTCTGTCGGAGTCGAATGGAGCAGGGTTGTCTTGTTGATGATGAAGAAAAGAAAAAGAAGGAACGAATGCAGGATGGGGTTGGAAATGAAAGTAAATTGAAACAGTTGGTTTATCAGCAGTAGGGAAGGTGCAAAGCGCTTTAGAGGCCATCAGGAAGATTTTTAGGGAGGAGTGCGTGCTGACGAGGGCCATGGAAAAGGGGGTGGGTGAATTCAGGTGAGCCAGGAATTCACACTGCCCTTTGAGATTAGATTGATAGTGGAATTTCACTGAAATGAAAACTTCGTGTTTTCCAGTAACACCTAACACATAGGGCTGGTTTGGAGGACCACAGTGGAAATCGATTAATTAAATGTGAAAAAAGGGGCTGAAGAAGGGGAAGCTGAATGAGAAAACAATAAGGGAAGTAATTCGAAATTAAAAGGATAAAGATATTTATATTAAAATAAGTAGTTCTCTAATGGATATGTATGTACAAGGAAAGCTCGAGCAAATAAATAAATAAATGAATGTAACTTACGTTGAGACCCTTGAGAAAGTGATGAGTTTTAGATTAAAAATACGGTGGGTGGCTGTGACGGCGTGAGGTGCGGAAGAAAATTGGAATGATCTTTCTTACCTGTGGCAGCAGCAGATGATGGTAGAGGGGGAAAATGGGATGAAGCACACAGAAAAGGCTTGATGGATCGCGTTGTATGAAATCAGATAGAACGTAGGTAAACTGCAGATGTAGAACTAGTCGCATAACAGCTCAACAGAAGTAGGAAAGTGGGTGAGTCTTTATGGGTATTGGGCGAACAACGTTTTCAAGGCCACGTTTGTTTGCTGCCCCTTTCTGTCGTGAGCCAAAGGAGCAGAGGGGCCCGTAATGAGAAGAGAGCAGAGTTGGATGGGATGGGCCTCAGAAATTTTCGCCCCAATGTAAACCAGTGGACGTACGATTGAGAGCTAGGAGAACTTAATTTTGGCACGTGGTCTCAGTGTTAGTGCACTTCTTTTCTCCTAGAACAGAAATGTTTTCTGCCTATCAGTTCTCTGGATCCACGCAAAAATTTCTGTACTTCAACTCCTTGTTGAAGCCAACTGAACTACAAATGGGTGAAACACGTCTAGTCTATTAAATCCTAGTCTGGAGTGGTTGTAAACAACACCTCTGCCACAATAACGAATCAAGGGTTATTTATTTGCTTGATATTTCTTGAATGTTTCACGACACAGTTGATGCATTGGTGTGTTGCAGCTTGCCATAACTGCAGCTTTGGGCTACGACACTTATTTGGTTATGCGACACGGAGTACAAAAGGAAGGGGATGGGTTCAAACTTGGTTGCTATTTCTGCAATGACGTCACTGCCCCTGGAAACGTAAGTAGGTCTTAGGCCATTCATATTAAACCATAACGAATCAAACACTCCCAATGGGTAACTGACGTTCTTGATGACTTTATACAACACTTGATGCCAAATAAATCGAGTTGGGAGGGAGAACAAAAGAACGTGAAACACTGTTTCAAGGGGAAGAAACGGTTGATCACCTAATCATGGAGTGCACATGATTCGTTACTGATCCTCCCCTAATTGGCTTGGCCTGGGTTCTTCTCTGGCTCATCTGTGAATGATCTGTCTCTTGTAGTGTTGGAGAAGTAGTCGAGGCTGGTCTGGGTTTGTGTGCTCACGCTTGGGAAATATCTCCTTCTGTATTCTCGCTTCTGAGTCAGGTCCTCTACGTGCAGTGTGGTAGGCAATGCTGCGTCCTATCATTGATCCAATGTATTAGTTTGGTTCTGGTTTCCAGAATGGCTTGAACGCCATTATTGCAGTTGTTGGTTTGATACTTTATGTGTAACCCATTCAATGCACCAGTGGCAGTTGCATACTTTCATATTCCTCCATTGGTATCCGCTCAAACGAGTCCCCACTTCGTGGTGGTGGTCGTGGGGTGGTTAGAAACTCTATGATCCCTGTTTGAGGGGATTAAGTAGTCAGTCCCCTGGGGACTTAGATCGCCCTGTGCTTCTGTTGTCCAAGTCCTTCTTCGCCTTCAAGTCTAATCGGCACTACTTTCATAAAGAACAGATCTGCCCAATAGGAGCGGCTACGTGTTCCAGGTCACCAGCTTAATTCGATCGTGCCCGTAACAACAGAAAGCCCAGCAGAGCCCAGTGCTGTCGTGATAATATCCACTTTTCTCCCACCTATTCCGGTGAGGCAGCTTGCACTATTATGTCAGTGTCTGCAGCATGCAGTTCACCTTTCAGTATCCAAGAAAATTTAGGTAAGCCAGCATTTTTTGTGCAGAATCGTTTTTCAATCATGTCCCTGCAGTGAATGTTTTCCTCTGCAACAGCAAAGTCAATAACCAGGTGGTCGCTCTGTGTTGCCCCTATTACAACTCGCCGACCCAGTATTTTGTGCAGTAGGGTATGAGACACAGCTTTGACATCTTTGCACGAACTTCCTCCTCAGCCTCAACCAAATCGTCCTTGGTGAGCAGTGCTATGAGTTTATGCGCCTCCCCTCTAGCTTTACAACAGTTCTTGTTTCTAGCTTCGTATATTTCGGGCAATGCTTTTTTAATCAGACGTGCAAGAGAAAATCTCATGCAGTGAATGCTGGTGAGTTAACCTTATAAATACCTTATGAAACAATTCACTCACGTTCGTTCTACTAGAGATGCCTTGTGTATAGTGAGTCAGATAAGACTATTGCGCGAAGTACTATTCTTGTTGAATAGATTCGCCTTCACAAATTTATAACTTAGGGGATGACGGTAGAGCTCTGCTTTCAGTAGTTTGACCAAAAGATCTACTCCCCATGTGCAGGGGGTTTTTAGGTATCAGGTGAGTTAGCGTGAGCATGTCCAAGAGAAAGGTCAACACAGGTCACTTACAATCCCAGACTAAGGGTTTTGGAACCTATGTATGGTTCCTTTATGGCTAGAATGCTCCAGCCTTTTTTTAGTGTACTACGCAGCAACTCAGCTATAACTAGGGAACTCTTATTAGTATTGTTCTGTTTTTAACCTATTCATAGACCACTCGTAACTCCTGGAGGGCAATTGCTTCCTGACAAACGGTGGAGGGTGTATATTGTGTAGAATGCTAGAGCTGCTCTAGTTTGTGTTCAGCAAAAACGACGCATTTAAGGTTTTTGCAGTCTATTAAGGTTGCCAGGCTATTAGTAGGTGCTTAGCACCTAACTTCTTGTGAAGGCTGGGTGACACTTCAATTACCCAGTTCTTCTTCCTTTCTCGTTTTTGTATGAACAGTGAGCTAACACCCTGTGCTGTAGCAAACTGAGCACTGGGTTAAGCTCTACCAGCTGTTGGGTCATGTTCTCTTTTTCGAGGACAGTTCGCTTCACACAAGAACCTCCACTGCCACAATGACCCCGTTTTAAGCATATGGAATGACCAGGTTTCAAACAAGCTAATGTCAGACGTGTAGGGCTAACACTATGAAGAAAACTAACGTTTAATGCTCACATCACCCCTACACTCCAAAGATATTGCAACCGTCTGAGAAATTTGAAGCTCCTCCTGAGTCACTATCACCCAATACTAAACGTCTTACTTGCTTCCCACTAATACGACCAATATGGGGTGGAGCATCCAACTCAGGACTGGCACATCAGAAATGTGAACTCCCATAGAGACGTTGAAACACCAACAGTGGATGTCTTACGCAATACGTGCTCACGGTTCCATCAACAACTTAAAACCCCATTTGCTCATGCCATTCTGGAACAACCTCCACCTACCCACCTAAAAGAACGGCTGAAGAGAAAAAAAGACGCAAAAGGCTCGTCACGTCGCATAAAAACTACCTCCTACGTTTGGAAGAGAGAAAAAAGGAGTCTTCATCACAGTTGTCACTGGCGATATTTCTGGTCTTTACTTGCTATGAACCTGACAAAACAGGCAGTGCCTCATTTCAAGGAGGATCGTCGACTCATAGTTGTTGAGGTGGATATTAAATCTGGTTTGTAGCTTGTGGCTGTCTGTTACAGACAAATCTGATTGGGTCCATAATAGCTTTGCTCTTATTTCTTACAGTCCAAAGTTGACCGCACGTTAGATCAGCAGTGCACCGTCACGAGGCCTGGAGTGTCCAACATGGCTGCAGCTATTGCAGTCGAGCTCCTTATTTCCATTCTTCAACACCCACTCAAGTAAGATATTTTTATCGCTGTTATCAGTAAACTATCCACTGATGTTTTTGGTGCATTTTGGGCTGTTGCTACGGATCTATTCTTAGCGTTTCGCTTCTTTCAACCTGCCCTTTTATCTTCTATTGTCCCTACCTGTTGCCTAATTAGTACTGTACTACCTGGAACACTTACAGCACCTATCTACCTATTTTTACTATGTGATGATTACCTACTTCACAAACTTCGTTCTGTAGTTTACAGCAGATCACC
This sequence comes from Pachypeltis micranthus, assembly GCA_020466155.1. Lineage (NCBI taxonomy): Eukaryota > Metazoa > Arthropoda > Insecta > Hemiptera > Miridae > Pachypeltis > Pachypeltis micranthus. The sequence goes on along the minus strand of CM035770.1, from coordinate 46,151,966 downwards.
ATCTATGCACTTTTCTATCCCAGTGCAGCAAGTAGGATGGACAGTTACGATTCTGCATTCGGGGATGTCTGGGGGAGTACTGACTGGGTGGCCCCCACCTCCCTCAGACCCCGCAGATTTAAAAACGGAATTTGGGATAGACGAATTACCCTCCAGCGACCCCACGACCACCACGATGTCTGAGGTCAAGCGCATTTTAAGCATTTTCAGAGCATGTCCTCGGTAGGAGTTAGATTGCTCTGTTCTACCTTCCTTGCCCAGTGGAGCACTACCACAAGGCTACAGGCTGTGTATTGCGTGGTACCAGGTTTGGATCAAACAACCCTTAAGGCCAGAATGGTCAGTGGCCCGCCTCATCTTTCCATGGTACCTACGGCTTTTCCTCTTCACAGGACAAAACAGTTTGGACTTACTGGCCTCCCTGGAGTTTGGAAGGACTCCAGTAAGCTGCGGCAGAGATTTTAACTTGTTACTCTTCTTTTTGATAAGGGCTATTTTATTTATCTATTCATGTTATTTTGTGCCACTGCCGAGTACAAGTGCATCTATACTTGGGGGAAGAAATGCCCAGAAAATGACGATCAATACTTGTGAACTAGGAATGACTTCTACTTCATACTCCTGGTTATAAATGGAAACAGGTGTTAGGTAGCAACTGAAAGATAATTAATACTAATAACTGTGGTGACGCCACAACTATTTCATTGAGTCAAGACCTAGAGAATGCTCCAATTCACATCTTCAAAGTTTCCAATCTACTGGCGAGAGCTTTCAACAGTTCTTGATGAGGTCTGTAGGATCTGTAGTGTATTTAAGGATGTGGTTCGCAGGTTTCCTCCATCTTATTTGCCAACTGCCAGTGCAGTCATATGAGCGAGTGCCCAAAAGAGACTCCAGTGATATTGTTGTGGACAGCGTTGTTGTGGTACCGCGTTGAGATGCTAACACCTGCCAGTACTCCTGCGTGCTCCCAGCAGGCCTCACAGGGATGGCCCTGTTCTATTATATTTGTTTGTCACCTGGCATAGACCTGCCTTCCAGTCTTGACTTAAGACCTACGTCTAGCCCCTTAGTACCCTTCCAGACACCTTCAGGAGCAGTCGCCTCTGGATTTAGCTATTAGGGCATGTACTGCAGTTAAGGTAAGTAAGTATTGAGTTTTCCTTATTTTCTTCAGTTTTGTAATATATTTTAAGTAATTTTAAAAAGTATTTATTAATACTCTTCAGCACAGAATTGACCGAACAAGGTCATGTCCTTTAGCTCTATCGGGAAAGCCCCCAGGCACGGGGTTTTTGTTACTTCCTGTGAGCTCAATTAGCCCCCTCCTAACAAAAGGGCTCAAGGATTATTTCCAGGCCGAACACCCTTCGGTATTCCCAATTTTCAAATTCACAAACGGATTTCCCCCACATTGGACTATCCAAAATATTTACTTCCCAACACTTCTCAACTCTCTTTAGGTTCCAACTTCAGCGCTTCCCAGACGCAGCCCAAAAGCGCATTTATACCAGCCTTATGTATATGTTTTCAAAGTTTACATTTTTTTGTACTTCTTAACTTACAATATTTCTTGTACATATTGTTAACAATTCTTAGTATATATTCCCCCATTTGCAAGTCTTTTCAGTTCTATGTTAATCGATTAAAAAAAAGACCTATTTTATATTTCCTTGGTGTAAGTTTTAGTTTTAGTCTTTCTAACATAAAAAATTGTCTTCTTAAAATGGTTTTTATTTTGATTTCAATTCTTCCTTCATTTTTGTATGTAGGTAAGCTGAAATAAAAAAATAAAAAATCACGAAATTTCGGTATTGCAGGTTTTGTCTAATTGAACGTGAATGTCTTCGGCCGTCCAATTTAGAATTTTAATTTTAAGAAGACTTTATGATAAATAAATCGTTTCAGCGGAGAAATGTTGTGCAACATTTTGCGGTGAAATGGTATTTTTCATTTCCAGTCAATGTGTTAGGAAACTTCCATTAGGTTTTTTGTCAATTTGTTAGGATTGTTTGCGACTGGAAAGTTTTTAGTGTTTCGTAAAGTTTAGTACGAGAAGAACTGCAGATTCGTTCATTTTGTACACGCACTCAGGCGACTGGTGGTGGGACGCTACTATCCATTGGTCTCCTCTAAGGCTGATGAGTTAAAGGGTCAAGTCAATGTGATTGCACTGGACAGCATAGTTTTGATCATGTTGTCGCACTAGCCTCGTGGAACAGTCGTTCTTGTGTGGTTGGGTGTCAGTATACTCTGTGCACTCAATCCCAGTAGCTCCTTGTAACAGGGTTTCTCCTTCAGGGGAGAGGACAAAAGAAAGTTTTAAGATGCGTCACAGTAGATATTTCTCGTTCAGTAACTTGTTTTCGATCAACCTTCCTTTTCACTTGCTTCCCTGGCTTATATGAATCTCGTTAAATTTTACAGAGCGTCGTGCAAAGCTGATGACGAATCAATCATGGGGATGATTCCACATTCTGTCCGAGGTTTTCTGTACCAGTTCAATCACGTCCTCCCAAGCACACCAGCCTTCGACCAATGTATCGCCTGCTCTCCCAAGGTACTCGAATAAGTTCTGTAGTTCTATGTTTGTCCATTGACTGCTGTTTCCGCCGTATATTTTACTAAATGGAACTCACGCAAAGCCGCGTTTATCTCTAAACACAACTAGGAGCAGCGCTATCAGACTGTTTACATTCGTTATTATTTGCCATCCTTTTTCGTTTTGACTATTATTGTTGTAGTAGTTGTTGTTACTTACGCGGCACCGTTGTCACTGCAACATTGTGAGGGACTGGTTGGAACATTCAGTTTTTCAACATTTCAAGTCAGCTATTTTTCCTGTGTTGTGCCTGGGCCAGTTTAACTGCATTTACCTTGATCTAATATTTTATTTCCATCGGACATCTTTTCTATTTATTACCGCTTCTTTGCCATAACGGAGACGCTGTTATTTATTTTCAAAGGGTGTAATATCCTGAAGAGTACTCAGGTGTTTATCTTGACCATCACAAATCCAACAATTGGGTGCTTATTCGGATAGTTTAGAGATCTCGCTAATCTGACCGTTCTTATGTCTCAGGTAGTCGACCAGTACCAAAACAACCGCGAGGAGTTCCTTGGCAACGTCTTCAAATCGACGACCTACTTGGAAGACTTGACGGGACTAACTCAGCTTCACAAAGACACAGACATCGCCGACGTGAGTCTTTGACTTCTGATGGTTTCACAAATAAAGATACTTGAGGGAGGATGTGAGCTTCACTGTAAGCAATGCTGTTTACGAGAGCATTACAGTAGGGTGAAGAAAGCAGTGGTAAGAAACTGAAAACGAAGAACAACAAAGATAGTCTACGTCCACTAATTTGTTTGAAAGAGGTGGAGAACTAAGAGGGGGTTGTATTAACAATAGAAGAAGCGTTTTTATTGTCAGTGGAACTGAAGCTCAGTTCTAGAGACCTACCCTCTGGTGGTCCATTCGTAGTGTGTGCAAAGGAACTGGGAGGATTACCAGAATTACAAGGAGAAAAGAACAACAAGAAGCAAGGAACCTGAAAAGGAAGTTGGTGCAGTGAGCTAGTTACCAACTCATTAGGTTTGTTAGGATATTTAAACATTTCCTTTCTCAACCTATCAGAATTTGTCCCCATGAGAATTTGTACTCTTATTTAACTTAAATAACAAGACGACGCTAGTTTACGTGGTCTCTCATGATATCCACCAATATCTTGCCAGATTCTTGTGTAGCACTACGAAAGTTGAAAATTTCCAACAGAATATTGACCTCCAGCATAACCATTTCAATACATTTTTCACAGCCTCATATTGTTTGCGCATAAGTGGAGTAATTTCTACAGAAAAATTAAACCAATTACCTATAGCAACCAAGGGGGGAATTTAAATATAAGAAAAAACACTTTGATTGTCTGTCGTATAAAAAAACTTGATATTTACAAAAAAAAGAAGAATAAAAAAGAACAGAAGTAAAAATAAAGGTGACTTATTTCGACCGCGGAAAGTCTTTGTGAGGCATTTGCGAAGACGATGAGGGTCGACCGATGAGCAATGGCGATAGGCAGAAATTCTCCGGTGACAGGAAGAATGAATGCTTCAAAAAAGGCAAATAAGGGGAAAAGGCTGAACAAATCACGCCGGGACGGAAGGTAGAAGTGAAGTCGGTGCTGAAGGCTGGTGCCGAACAGAAGAGGGGTGGTACAGTACGAAGAACCGATTCTCCCGAGGGCGCGCGCCCGGTCCAAAGGGAACACAGCGAGGTAACAACCGGGCAGACAAACAAACAAAGATGAAAATCTGCGTAGTGATTAGGCGCGTGAACACATATGATGCCCGTAAATTTTGAAATATTTCAATCGCCTCATTTCCTGCACAATTCAGAAGAACGGCTTGTTTTCGAACTTCGTTCGTAACATTTTCCGCTAGTAGATAAATTTCCAACTCGCTGACCCGAGACTTCCATCGTGGAGCAGCATTATTATCCAAAAGCGGATCAAATTTTCGAGATTTTGTAGAAACTTCCATTGCAGTAGTTAGCTATAAAAAAGCGACAGCTACCCTACTGCATCATTAGTTACAAAGTGATGATAGTTAGTTAATCTCACACCCCAGTGAGGTCAGTTGTACCACCAACCTCTGATTGAGAGCTGTCCGAATTACGCCAACTACGCCTAAATGTGTAGTGTTATGGGAACGATCGGATTAAGCCGTGACTTGGAACGGAAAACCGCACTTACCGGGCAGAGCCGTTCCTCGCAGTTAATAGACCCGATTAAGTTTGAAGAAGAAGAAAACTGCTGCAGGATTGTTAGAGAGAGAGAGAGAGGGGGGGGGGCACATTGCTGCAATCGGGAGGTTAGGAAAATCAGGTCTGGGGCGCGCAACGAGACGATCGGTCTATTCCTCTTCCAGACGCCTTCGAATACACTTCGCTCCTCTTTCTATATCTATACCTGTGGGCTACCTATATTTCTGGAAACTGACCCTATTACACGGATATATTTGGAAGGAAGTGATTTTTATTGAGAGACGTCCGAATAACTATCCTATAACATTGGCGCCCAATATGCATGACAAGACTACACGTCAATTCGTTAGAACTCAGAATGAGTAGTATATTTTCAATCTCTAGGCAAGACAACAAGCAATCAGCTGTACATAATAATAACTGTAGTGTCGTTGGTAACTAGCTCACTACAGTAGGCGGAAAATATATTACTGGTCTGTTTTCTTTTGTAGCGACTGTTCCTGAACTCCCTAACAAGAACCTTTGGATGTATAAAGGGGGCTATATTAATCACTTATGAGTATTACGCAGTTTGCGATTTAGCTAGAGTTCAGGCACTTGCTTAGCACCGTCTGTGGAAGTTCGTCTGATTTGTCTGGCTGGTAGTGTCGCTTGGAAAATCTTCTAGGAGCGAACTCTTGCCATATTTTAAGTGGGACCTTGAAGAATCCCATACCGTTGGTTAGTGGAGAATTCAACTGCGGCCTTTTTCAGCCTTATCCCTCTCTTCAAGTTGATCAGAATAGTTAAAAGCTTGCTTGGAAGAGTCAGGGCTGATAGGTTAAGCAGCTGCTGATTCAAAAACCATTGCTCACTGTTGTAGGAACTACTCACATACTCCTAAGGCATCCCCAGATGCCTTGGAGAAAAAACTTGCGCATGTCACGCCCTTTTGACGAGGATTCCCATCTTTCTTGTCATGTATCTAACCCTCATTGGTCCGCTGGTGTTGGTCGAAGAAGTCGTTCGGAGTTTGGCCCATAGTGGGGGAAGGTTCTCCTTCTTCACTGCACAATCGACAGCCATGTCAGTGTTAACTTTCTGTGATGACCTGGAGTGCTTCTGTGGAGATGATTCGCTACCCTGAGAGTGTTTTTTTTTCTATGCAACAAAACAAACGTCAGAATACACATTGTTGTTGTTGTTTTCCACCCTGGGCTTGAAAAGCACGTTCAACTCAATACAGTGGAAGATGCTCCGGAGGACCTAGAGGGCAGCTTTAACGTACCTGAGTGCATACTTTGGGTAATGAGAAGTTAAAGGTAGGCATGCACACTCATGTTCTAAACTGCCCAGGGATGGTGCAGGAGGAATGTCACTGCAGGGACTGCCTACTGAACATCCTTGGGAATACTGCAGAATGTGGCCTGCTTTGTATCGAGATGCCTGGCAATGTGATCCTGGAGGGATATGCGGATGACACGATGGCTGCACACTGGACTCAGTCCAGATAAAGCCAGAGCAAGTAGTGCGACAGGTGAGAGATTGGATGGGAGCTCGTGCACACTCCCTGCTCAAGACACAGCTAGTTCTGGTGACAACCCGAAGAATGAAGACTCTCCTCCTCATTCGTTATCTATAAACAACAAAAGCAGTCTGATATTTGGTTGGGTACATAGAAACTTGAGGTTATGGAAATTATTGAGTTGCTTCTTCTTATGTCACGTCCATCAGAACAAAAGCTGTTCTCACAAGGACAACGAAGAAAGCAGTTTGATATTTGTCCATGATGGTGGAGGATCACATGCTGCTGGTGCTTCCACATCCAGTAAGCAGCAGATAAAGCTGCCACAGTAACAGGTGCTCTTTATTGTCTATGACCATAGCCAAGCACAAGGTGGGAGGTGCTATGACCAGATACATTGAGCATTTCCTACCTTAGGAAATAGATGGCAATGGTGCAGAGGAGATGCATTGCTTACTTGTACTGCATGGTTTCTCAGGAGACAGTGTTGGTTGTAGCGGGTGTTATTCTAATTCACCTTCTGCTGAGCAGGAGAAGCTGCACTCATCATGGGGCGACCAGGGTACAGCTTCCAAAAGGAGGGTTGAGATCCTTGAGAGGTGGTGTGACGAGGGGGACAGAACCCAAAATGGGTGGTGGACCAGCGTGCCGATTCCAGCACCTGGCATATGGCTCAGGCAGCGTCATAGTGAGATGGATTTGTACCTAACCCACTTCCTCGCAGACCATGGAGCCGCACATTCAGGGCGTACCTGCACCAAATTGGTAAGGCTGCAAGCCCAAAATGCTCGCAAGGCAGGGCAGTGGTGGGTAATACTTCCCAAGACTCATGTTGCATTCCGATGAAAACTGGAGGTGCATTGCTCAATTTTCCTGGGCAACACTCAGCCAAAAGAGGATTGAACTTGCTGGTCTGAAGATGTGGAACAGTATGGGAGGAGGGTGTATGGGACTGATGGCACACTGAAAGATTCTCGTGAGGGTGGAGAGGACTATAAAGAAGAGCTGCCATCGCAGAGAAGCCTGAAAGCCTACCTGACGCAACGTTCTAAACGGCTCCAGGTTGATTCTCAATGCACAGGGGGCTCGTAGAAGAACCCATGTCCCAAAAAAAAGCGTATCGATTGTAGGAAAATGATCTACTGTGGTAATTACTTTGAGAAGTGTAGACCACTCACAATAATGTTGATAGATAGACTTTGGTTTTTAAGTTTAAGGCCGTGCCGTGAGTAGCTGGAGTCCAATAAATTCCAAAACTTTAACCACTTCCAGTTTCTACATATAAGTCAAATTATGTTTTACAAGCTTGTATGAAGTTAGTAAAAAATATATTAAATTAGTAGCTAGACTAAGAGGGGCTGGAGAATGTTGTGTGAAGCGTCGCACCATATATTCTGTCAGGGTCTTACAACTGACTGAGTTCATCCGATCTCACGTCAGACTTTGGTTTCCAAAGATTAAAATGTATTTGCGCGTTTCCAAACTGTCGTGATTAATGTGTCTGTATACTCATCAATTTACAGATTCTCGAGCTCAGTGACGACTCTGCGGAAGAAATGAACTGAAAACCTCATTTGAAGATTCTTTTACTGGGTGAAATGCTGATGTTTTCGGGGCAGTTCTCGTTGATGTCACTCCTGAGATAAGGTTATCTCGCTGAGCTGAGCTTTGTAGATTTAGGTTAAGGTTGGTGTTCTCAAAATTGTAACCACCGAAGAATTCTATGGAGACTGCAATCGAACAACATTGTTGGTTCAACTATGAACTGCCTCGAACTAATGAGTTATCATCTGCTAAGAGTATGCACAATAGCGCTACTTAATAACTACTAGCTAAAGTGCTGGGTCTTTGAGAACTGCACCCTGCATTTTTCTGCTACTTCTACAACAAAATTACAGGCTTTGCAGTATTTCGAGGATGAGTTCGCTCTCACAGCCTACGACGTGACGCTACAACTTATTTGCCTTATCGTTCACGTATTTCACCACCCGTATTGACTACTGCATCACGTCGACTCACGAGCTTTCCAGTCCATCTCACTGTCCAGACAACTGCCTTATCTTTGATATCTGCCGTTGATAGACATGCGAGCAGCTGAGGTCCATGAGTAGACAGTCCCATCAATTTACGTCGTGCTGATTTTTGCTCCAGCGGAACTTCATTGCGGTAAACAGCTATAAGTGTTAATTACGGCACTTTTCACATTGTGCATGAAGTATTTTATGGTTGCCTTATGGTTAAAATTGGACAGTGATAACAATAATAAATATTAATTACAACAGTGGCGGCATTATTGAAGTAAAATAAGGACTCAACAAGAACGTTTTACATCTTTACGTTTTGTATTGAAAAAACTCAGTACAGAAACTGACAGAGACTCTTACGAAGGTGGGTAGGCATACAGACCAATATGCCTGATATCTTTTTTGCTCGAGGCTGTGGAGATTTTTATGGGCACTTGAGAGACAGATGTTACCTTGATACCCTTGGCTGGAAGACCTGTTGCTCAGGGAGTTCATGCGACTCCACATTGCGTGCATTTAGTCAGGAAACTAGAAGAGTCAGTAGGAAATAAGGAGATTACTATATTGGCTGTTTGGCTGGCCGGATTAGTTGGGTCTGTGACCTTCAGAATATTCCTGACCTCGCACCTAATGTTATTCATTCACCCTGCAGAAAGTCATAGTTTCCCCGAACGCTTTTCTATCAACCCTTTTGTTTGTACCTGTGAAAGGCCTACTCCTCAGTTATTTTCAAAAGACAATGGATTTACCCCTGTCCTGGACTTCCCCATTATCGTTTCCCACCCTTCAATTTTAGATTCCTCTTCTCAACAGACAGCTCCTTCCAGGTCAGTCATCCTTCAGCTCTCATGATAGAGTTGAGTCCCAGTTCTCCCAACTGTTTGTCTCTCTCGCTCCCTCTCCTTTTACTTAGTGTCTCACAAGCAGTTTCACATGTATTGAGAGTCCCTTATGTGCATTCATACTCGACTGGATGTCGCTATTCTGTCAAGTGTAATACAGTCCTCAGTCACGCTCACCACGTTCATTTATTTTGCAGTTTCAAGCTCCTCCGTTAGTGCTCCCAACAGGGACCTTCGACGATGGCTTGACGCACTCAGTGCCAAAATGTGTCGTTGTGTCTCTTCTTTTGAGGTGTGTTGGCGTGACATTGTGCGCCACAAAATGGATTCTCACCTGTGAGGACTCCCGTATTTTTGGTTTTTGATGATTGATTTTGGGTTAGAACCTTCTAAAGCGACCGATAGTCACATTCGTGGCAGGGAGAATGCCTCTTGTATTTCTGGACGCCATGTACTCACAGCGTCTTCTAGGAACTCTGAAACTGAAACTGCCCTACATTAAAAGGGCCGTCTTTTGGCGTGCTATATGGTCCCATTTAAGATACGCAAATGGCTTCTCTCCTACATATGAGCTCACAACTTTTTACTTTCCTTGGCTCTACAAAGTAGAAAGGAATGAGGAGTTTTCATTCATTTCCCGTTCCATATCTACCACCCAACACATTCCCAATACTGCTGTCAAATGTAGACACAACTCACTATTTACCATCTATCAACAGAAATGCCTATAGCCCAACACAAATAAATTCTAGCACACTATTGTTTGTTAAGTTTAATTAATTAATTATTCACTAACTTCTATTGTTCGTCGTTATCCGTTCATTTATTTCAATACATTAATAGGGAGGGAGGCTCAACCAGCTAATCAAAACATCAACTTGATCAATGGCGCTGTTCCCAGTAGTGGCTGCTAGCCCACCACTAGAGGGAGGGAGGCTGTAGTTGTTGATTTATTATCATCATTGTGACCTCGTGCTTTTACCAAACTCTACATACCCGTGTCTATATCTTTTTTCGGCGTCTTGCATCCCACTCTCCTCCTCTTGTTCAAAATTTTACCACCTTTTCGGGCTCGCAAACATCTACCAGGGAACCAGAGCGGGTTTCGATTACTTCTCTTGGAATCTCACTGCTGAAGTTCCAGGCAGGTCGTCAATTTGAAGTTCGAACATTGGAAGTACAAATTCTTGGTTATTTTCTCATATACCTGTTCCCTCAATCAGGTCCAACCACAATTATCGAGTCGTCAGTAAATTATTCAAGTTCCGCTGTCGCCCTTTGCATCTGGTTCATGTCTCAGTTCATAAATCCTCAGACCCGTCAGATAATTTTCAAATTGGTGGTGCGGGGTGTGCAGTACCTACCCAGAATCCTATTGAGGGATGAAATGTAAAGGCTGCACAGCAAAAGAAATCATTTCGTTCTCGCAACACACAGCGCAAATCAAGTGTACATGTACGACTGCTGAGGTTGGTTACCTGGAGATGAAGGCGCCTCCATTACCCGTTAACTGGTGAGTTTGGGAAAAGGAAAATGGGTTCGGGGTTTGCACTCGCGCGAGTTTACCGGAGAGCAGCGACAGACAGACTGAAGGTGGGGAAGAGGAAAACGGAAGAGCGGAGGTTCCCATCTGTTGCTTCTTGAACCTTCATCGTTTGTTGGTCGTGAAGTGCTCCACCTGTGTGGATTCTCACTTCTTGAGGAGCACGTTTTATCAGATAGCGTGACGACACGCTGAGAACGACTGTATGTTATGGAGATCATTTGAAGACTGCAGAACCCTTCCTTGGTAGGCAGCCCTTTAGTGATGCCACGCAGTCATGTTAATGACGTGCAAATGCATCGTTCTTAAAGGTTTATCTTTTGGGACGCCAGAACACTATTCCAGTCTTATGAGGTGACTCAAAGTCTCACTCGAGGTCACAAACCTACCATTGGCGAGTCCTTGCGTGCTTATCTTACCAAAGCCCCTTCCTTTATGATGTTCAGTACACACAATAAGGCTAAAAACGTGTGCTCTAAGTCTAATCTTCAGGATGTCTTAGAGCCGCAAACATAGCCATTTGTGTGGATTCTCGTGTTTGGTACTAGAGAGAAAGGGAAATGACTCAGTGGCAAAGAAATAGTTAAACTGTTGAGTGGTTTGGAATCACTGGTCGGTTGTAATTCACGAAATCAGAGGAATGAATGAATGAATGACGGCTTTATTAATACATGTGGCGAGATTTGGTCGTACTCGACCATTCTTACACCTAACCAGAGAGAGAGTTCAGGATCCCACGCGACGCTTACACTGAGTTTGTTCCTGAATGGTCATGTGAATTGGCAGCGATGAGACTAACTGTAACAAACGAACGTAGGATGGAGAACAGAAGGTCTGAAACGATGTTGATGGGGGGGGGGGGGGCACATTGAATCCCGCTGACATCTCTTAGAGACATATTGGCAATTAGACTGTTGATGAAGGATTGGCAGACGTAGGACTTTTCTTGGGGGTGCTGTAAATATGAAAGAAGGGCCAACTAAGTCCTCGGGAACATATTGCTGCGGCTCCCATAGAGCTCAGGAAGCCTCTTTTTGTGTGTATGTGAAGTCAAGAGTTCAAATGTGTGGATTTTCGTATCATTGAGAGTGTAACGTATTGAATGTGTTTGAGTCAGCTCTAAGGGCTTATCACATCGTCCCTAGTCGCGCAAGATATTTCCTCATGAATATTAGCGTTATTAGAAAAATCAAGGTGGTCGTCCAATGAGGTATCTATACGATGAGAGTGTGACAACGCTCACGTTAAACCTCCATCCGTCCACCTCTTAGGGAAATTCACATACGTTCGAGAAAAAACTTTGTTTTTAATCTACAAGTGAACTTGAAAACCTTGTTACAAAATATTATACTTGAATACTTTTCTAAAGCACGATGCAAGTGAATTCTCTGTTCACGGGCAGTAATGGAGAGAGCTATTTCTACGTCGAGGCAGTCAAAAGCAGGAAGGCGCCTCATGTTTATTTAGATAGTAGAACGCCTGGCATTTCGAAGGTAGACAACCCGCCATGTTCTAGCCAGCTCCTGTCCGGTTCAATCTCCTGTTACTTCGGCCTCTTTATACAGAAACTGTCGAATTAACGAAAGACTTATCTTTCGTGACGGGTTGCCTACCTTCAAACGGTCAGGCGCACCAATGCTGCGTTGTGGGATTGCATAACCAAATAAACTTAAGGCCCGACTCGCCTTCTTTTATTGAGTTGCCAACGCACGGGTAATTTACAGTATACTATTTCTTATCGTTTTGTTTGAGACAATTCTAATTTATTTTACGGTATTCCTCACTGGTAGATCGCAATGCTTTAACACTCATTTTTTCTTGTTCTCCCGCTTGCACTCATGGGTGCTGCAAAGTTCGAGTGAGACGTGATAAATAAAAATGCACATATCACTTAGGAAGGGACGAGGTCGGGAACGTAAGAAGCTTTCATTAACGAGAAAATTCGGGCGTGCTAGAGTCCTCTCGATAAATGGTTTCGTTCCTGACGAATGGCGGAGCTATGATTATCTGTGAAACTCTTCTAAATTGCGATTTAGAGCACGTTTCCCCATATGGGGAGAGCGTACGTCCAGATCAGAGTCTTGTCACTGCCACAGATTTACCTTTATTCTCCGCTTTGTACACCATTGAAGGTGAATTTGCAGTCATCCGCTTGCCTCTTTGTAGTCTGCATTGCTCACTGCATAAAGCATATAATGCTCAAAAGTCGGAAGAATTAGGTAGTGGTATATCTGAGCAAAATATGGACAATAAACACGGCCACCACACACTTCTCTGTGGGACGCTCGCTAGGATCGCTCGAGACGGTGATTGCTCGTTCCTGATAATTACGTCAGATAGCTCGCAAGAAGATCAGTTGTGACGCGACAAAATTCCTTTTTGTGGAAGGATTTCTTCAGGAATGCCGTGAGCCGGCGACCCTTAGTTTGTGAAGGTAGGCAACCTGCAACGCGTCTGGGGCTGGCGCCTTAAGTGTATTTTGAATGCAAGCCCGCAACTCTTATTTGTAGAACTCCCGGCCGTCTGAAGGTAGGCAACCCGCCACGCTTGAGCAGAGTCCTGAATAGTACGCCTGTTATCGGTCAGGAAAATATTGTAAACCCCCCCATGGTCCACACTAATGATGCACTCAGCATTCACGCGATACCCCAAGTAACGTACTTCTTGGCAACCGAATTCACATTTCTTCGGGTTTATTTGCAGACCTGAATCTTTTAAACGACGACAAACCTCCTTCTAGGGAGCAGAGTGTGCCCGTAAGTCCGAAGTACACCTAGAATGTTGTCTAGAAATACGATACGATCCCTAGAGGGTATAAATCTGGGAAAACCGAATCGGCCAGGCGCTGAAATGTTGCGGGAGCGTTAGTTAAGACAAACGGCATTGTGTGGAAACTGAATGAATGGAATGTGAATGATGTTAGGTCTAGGCTACTTCGACGGTGGGAGGGACTTGCAAAAAAGCTTGCTTCAGATCAAGATTCGATAAGTAAGCCGTCAAGCAGAGTAATTATATCAGGCATGGAGAAAGAATCCTTCTTGGTTATGGGATTTATCTTCCGGAAGTCTATTCAGAACCTGAATTTGTCCCTTTTGCAGACCATCACTACAGGGGATGCCCGAGCAGAATGGCCTAGGGTTCAACCGTTCGTTCGGTCAGCATCTTGTCAAGCTCTGCATCCAACACCTTGGGGCAATAATTGTAGACCCTTTGCTTGATGGGAATAGTGTGTTCAACCTCGATTCGATGACATATTTTGGTAGTGAGCCCAGGGGAATCCTCCAATAAACATAATCTCTCCGAAACTGTCAAGTCCAGAATTCGTTGTTCTGATTCTGAGAGACAACTAACTCCACAAGAGACAACCGTTCTTGGATCGCCCCTTACAGCGCGCTTATTGCTCACGTCACTTGGGGGGGGGGGGGGGCTCAAAATTTGACACTTAACTTGTCAAGGCATCAGCATTCCAAATCTGCACGTCCGTCCACTGTCCAAGCACAAAATCCCATTTGGTATTTAGTTGTGCCCCCTGCTCGGCAACCCGATCGGACGAAGTCCGCAGTTGTTATGGTTTTCCAAAATATACAAATAGGTACAAAATTAACAAAACCGCAATTTTGGGAGTTTTATCGCAGTCGCGCAGTGTTTGGTCTAGTTTTCTAGGCATTTTTCGACGCTGGATCGAATAGAATTAGTCTGAAAGGTGTACGATTGTGTCTAAACCGAAAACAGTGAAATCACAGTAATTATACTGTGCCAAAGTCTACTAATTGAAAAAAACTTGCGGGACAATACAACGAAAGTAATTGTTTCATCATTTGATCTCCCTTCTCACGCGAACCACCTACCAGCTCGACTCCAAAAGCCTAACGTCCCCTAGAAAATGTCAATTTTCGTTGTTACGTTTTAACCACGCCATGTCGTGCCGTTTAGAGGTATTTTTCGATGTTGAATCGAGTGGGGTCGTGTGAGACTGCGTCGAGCTGCAGTTGCGATAATATTTTTCTCGCTAATTAGCGTTTTGATTTCTAATATCTCAAGGAATCATTTTCATCTACAGGCGCCTGGAAGATGTTATTTCCGTCGTTTCGTTGTAGTCAGGTCATGTTTCGTATCGTTTACTGGTTTATTTATTAACATTGTGTAATAATTTGCAGCATTTACTTTATATTTTAGTACTTGATAAAACGAAGCTTTTATACAGAAACTGGTAGTATCGAAAGTTGTAGGATCAGAGCAACAGGAGCTCGCTTTACCGTGTCGAGTGTGGGGTTTTCGTTCATAGCGCAACCTAAATGCCTCTTTCACCATCCACGGAAGGTTGAACTTTTGTTCGAATTGACTGTCATATTCAATTGATTGAAGACAGCCTTTTTCCCAAATGAACGATGTATTTGGTGTCACATTAAACTGGCGAAGAGAAAGTGTGAACTATGTGTGACAAGCAGAGCATTGTGAAGGAGATGGCCGAAAGTAGTCAAAGGTGGAGGAGGAAGACTGAGAATTTAGCAGAACTGGCTTTCAAATCCAGCAATACGAGCTCAACTAGTCACTTGAATTCATAACCGTTCGGTTTTCTTCCGTAACAACCGTTTCTGTACCTCCTGCGATTTATTTTGAAACATAGTGGCGGTATAGGTTCCCAGAAAACACTCCGTCGAGTTTATTGTCAGTTATAGTCACTTGGAAATGAAACAAAACGCGGTTGTTGTCACATTTTGGTTGTTATTTCAGTTCAGACGAGCCTTAATGGAGAGTGACGTATAGGTATTGTCTTGTGAAAGACATCCTGTTGAGTTTGGTGACTGGTAGGTGTTGGTCGCAGAAGCCGGTAGGAAAAGTTGAAATGTTACTTCATTGGCCGTTCTCCCCATACTAGAAGACACCGAGGCGACCCCCACTGCAGCGTTGACGGGCCTATTGTGTAGCGTCCATGGCCTCTCAGTTCCACCACAGCCCCGCATTGAACGCCCCGTGGCTGAAGAGGAGCTGGGTTACAAGGTGGGGTGCTACCATTTCAAGTCCAGACAGGCACCCACAGATGGCGTAAAGGTGGGCCTGACAAATGTCGACCACCCTGCTCTATGCTGCTCGGAGCCTGAGCTCGACAGTCTGCTTACAGAGCAGCCAGGAGACAAGCCCATGCAGCACACCCTCGTAAGTGTTGAGCGCTCCCCTTTTTATGTAGGACCGCACCACCGCGAGGTCCAGGAGCATCCCTGCTGATGTCCCCCATGTCAGTCTAGACAAGGAGTGGTTGTCTAAATTCGCCTAAATTCGCTTACGGCAGTCGTCATTAGTGTGACTATTAGCGTGGCCCTGGTGCCTGGTGATGGAAGGGCTATCAATGAGCGCAGTGCTAGGAGCTGAGTCTTGGGAGAGCCACCTGCTCGTGATGAGGCGGGTGGCCCTCTGGACGCAGAGCTTGGCAGCCCTCAGCAGTCAGGAGGCGAAGAAGGGGGTCAATGAGCGCTGCCCACAAGATGGTGGACAACACTGCCCCCTGCAGAAATTTCCAACTCCGCTATCTGGTCACTGCAGCCCGCTGAGGCAGTTGTGCCCTCAAAGAAACTGCGGAGGAGCCTGTGGAGATTCGACAGGAGTGAAAGAGCGTGTAGGGAGCTAAGCACTGCTGGCCACCATGCATCATTAAATGGCCCCTTCACACCAAAGAAAGCTGCCAGGACAATGCTGCGTGGGTTGGCTTGGCTCAGGCTGTACTGCAGAGGCAGTGTATCGCATCCCCAGTATTGCCTGAGGAACACCCCCAAATTGGTGCGAATCAAAGTGTTGGCCCCAATTGCGCCACGGAGCGTCAATTGTGGAGGCTGTTTATTAACGCAGACAGGAGCTTATCGTCGCCTCCAACTCTCTGACTGCCGACCTTTTTGCCACACGACTACGATCCGACGTGACTTCGACGCGACGGGGCCTTTCTCAGTCTGCTTCTGAGCCCAACGCCGGTTGCCTGTCTACAATCCTCCTTCATTTTCGACGCCACTCGATCTATCCGACTACGACGAACTGGTCAGAAGTTTCCTTTTATTTTCACTATTTAATTTCGAACGGTCCTCCACTTACTTTACTGTTCTAGCTTACTGTTCTGGATTATTATTGTTTATTATAACCTTTCGTGCCAGCCCTATGCGTTTTATGTATTTACGTCCACTACACCAATTACTCGTATCCCGCTACGCAGTCGATTCGATTTGAGATTCGAGAGGGGACCGTGGTGATCCCATTCCCCAACACAAAGGATAAAAATCACCCTTTCCCTCCATGCACACCGGTCGAGTACGGTAATGGTCGAGTACGACCAAATCTCGCCAGATGTATTAATAAAGCCGTCATTCATTCATTCATTCCTTTGAAGGTAGAATGCTGCTGATTCCTTCTCCACTTCTGGATACACTCGGCTTACCCCACCAACATTAGCCCAGCTGCCGTTGAGGTTGTGCTATTACCCCATGCTAACGCCACCTTTCTCTGCACTGGCATCAACTTCTTCCTTGTAACCCCCTTCGTCGTATAACCCCATACCTCTTCCTCATATGTCACAATTGCCTTATAAACCCCCTCAATGTTTTATTCTCAACCCCCCACCGCTGCCGTGCCCAACCTAGCATCTTTACTTTCTTTGGCTTTGAGTGCAGCTTTGGACCCAACACTGACCTCAGGGAGGAGCTTCTTTCGATCCCTATCCATTCAAATTTCACTCCATTTCCCCTAAAGTTATCCCTCATAACCCTATAGCTGTACAGGCTTACCCGAATTTCCCTCAAAAACCCTTAATACGTTTGGGCACCAGACCCTATCAACCGCCCCTTCCATATCTAAGAAGATCCCTACCACATATTTTGTACCCTGTACATCCCTTACCTGTATCCTCTTCATTAGTGGACCCCCCCCCCACTCATACTTCTGGCGCCATGACCTTTTCCAGTACTTTCCCCATAACTGAAAGTAACTCCACTCGTCTGTAAGCCTTGAGGTCAGTCTGCACCAACTGCTCTTCCACCCGTTTGGTAAAACATTAAAACACCATAACCCACACACTCTCTTATCATCTCGATCGGAACCCTCCCTCCCTCCCTCCTCCTATCAGTTCTCATTCATTTCCGCCCTAACCCCATCCAAGTCTGCTGCGTTCACATTCTTCATTGAGCCCACTGCCCATTTATCCTTCCTTCGACACCCATGGCCTTCCTTATACCCCTCCACCACCGCCCACTCCGGTCCATCTTCACCCTCCATATTGTCGAGGATCACTGCATCTAAGACTTTTCTCCCCGCGTACACGAGGGTTGTGGCTACCCGCCCTCCCTGCTTTAGTTCCCATCACCTGCAGGATTGGCCACAGCTGGACACTTAATTGCTGACTTCGATAGGTTTTCATGGGGTTTTTGAGCGTTTTTCGGCAATTGGCCAAACTGCACCGATGAAATAGGAATCGCCGGGATTCAGGTCTGTAAGAAAGCGCGACGCGAGTTAAGGACATCCTTATCCTTAGAATATGAATTCCTGGAAGGAGTCAGAGGAGCCAATTATTAGTTCGTCCTCGTCGGATTGGAGGGTGAGTTGTGTTGTAGCGATGATGGGTGGGGGGGTTAGAAAAAGAGCCTCTCAATTTCCACCCCTTTGGCAGAAAATCATCCCTCAGTGGAAATTTCGTTCGTGAGGACGAGGGGAGCGAGGTGGTAGCAATGGTGGGTGGGGGTGGAGGGGATGTCCGGCTCGGAATCGTGCACGACGACGGCGGGGCGGCAGTGAGGAGGGAGGTTTGAAGGAGGCACGATGATTTGGTGGGACGAGGAGCGATTGGTAGTGCGGGGGGTGGGGGTGGGGGAGTTGTGTTCAGCGGGTGGGTCGGTTCCGGGGGAGGCGGGTGTGTGTGGGTTCGGGGGGGAAGCAGAAAATGCAAAAGGGGCGGCGTAGTTAGAAAACGGCGTCGTTCCAAAGGACGGAGGGGGATTGGGGGGTGGGGTTGAGGGAGTTAGAAGTGGTCGGTGGTGGTGCGGGGGGCATGATGGGGAGGAGGGCTGAAGGAACAGAGCGCCCTTCCCTCTCCTTCCTCACGCAGCATCTCTACTCTACAGCCCCTTTCGTAGTCACCTCGCACCCTCTTCCCCTTCCAACCACCCTTCCCCTGCTTCTCAAGGGGGTCTTCACTCCTCTTTCTCCTGCACCACCTCTCTCTGTCGCACTCGCCTCGCTCCTCACTCCCCCTTCCCGTCCTCCTCCCACTACCACCAATCCTCTCTCGCTCTATCACTCTCTCTCCTTTCGCGCCGGCCGCCTGGTGGGGGGTTGTCCTAAGGAGCCCTCCCCGAAACTCGGACCCTCAACTTCGAGTCGCCTCTTGTTTCGTGCCGGCCAGTCGCATTCCGTCTTCCGTCAGGCGCCCACCTTTTCTCTTCCGCGATGGCCTAGCGAGTCGACGAAAAAATGTGAATCACCCATTTTTGGGGGGTGCCGGTTTTTTTTTATTTTTTTTTCAGTTCGTTACAAAATCAAAAAAAAAACCGCACGCACACACAAAAAACGCGAATTTTATACAAAAAAAAAAAATCGACAATTTTTTTTTTGTAATCGCGTCACGAATTTTGGGGAAAAATCGAAATTCTCCAAAGTCGCGTGTTTCGTAGTGGTTTAATCTTTTCTTCGTAAGAAAAAGTGGTCGTTTTTTGAGTTTGGGACTTCAAATGTTGTCGCGATGATGGAAAACGTAAACAGTTGCACCGACTGCGGTTTGGTGTTCGACTCGTCGAAAAGCCTGGACGTCCATTTGAGTTACCACAAGGAGACGCTGATGTCCAAATGGGGCTCGTCAGCCTCTGGTTCGGAAGACAACAACAACGTGAAAAAAGCCCGACCGGCGCCGGCAGACTCTTCGGATTTCCTGTTCGACTATCAAGAGCCCGGCGCCTTCCAACGCCTCCCTCGAACTCAGTATCGCTACCATCCCTACGGCTACGACCGTCAAGTGACGAGCAGTCAAGTCCAATGCGACAAATGCGGTATGAACATGGACGCGAGTCTCCTCGCCGACCACGTCGTTCAAATGCACCCCATTTGGGAAGAGCCGCAGGCGGAAATATTGGACTTGGACAGCCACAAAGTGCACGTGTATCAACCTCCGGAGGAAGTTCCGCTTCAAACCCATTGGAAATATTTTAAAGAAGAGAACGGAAATTCGCCTTCGCCGTCTGATTTAGGTGCGGTGAGTTCGAGTGAAGTATATTTAGGGGAGCCCCAGGCCCAATTGGCTCTTCCAAAAGCCGCTTGGAAGAGCAATGAAGCCCGTCGCCCCAAAACATACAACTGTACTGCTTGTAACAAATGGTTCACTTCTTCAGGTCATTTGAAGCGGCACTACAACACGACTTTGCATAAAAACGCGGTGAAGCAAAGCGGAGGAGTGGACCCGGCGACGATGCCAGTGTCGAGCCATCACCATCCCCAAGTGGATGAACAGTATCATCCGACGCCGCCACAGCCGCCGCCTCCGACGGTACAACCGCCTCAACCTCCGCCTCTTCAACATCACCACGTGCCGCCTCCGCCGCCGGCTCCTCCTCCCCTTCAAGCCCAGGACTACGGCTACCACCATTACGCCTATCACCCAAATGGTAATCCCCCCCACGGAGCGAACCTCCCGAGTTTTTCGCAGTTGACGGGAGTCAACTACGAACCCGTGGGGGGGGTGTACCACGAGAAGGAGGTCCCAATGGTCTCGTCGACCGAAGAATTGAGCGCGACGCGGACGACCCGCGGAGGCCCCAATTCGCCTAATCAACAACCGACCAAAACTCAACAAATTCACAAATGCGTCGATTGCGACAAAACCTTCAACAAAGCCTGCTATTTGACTCAACACAACAAAAGTTTTCATTCCGGCGACAAGCCCTACAAATGCGCCCGGTGCGGAAAACGGTTCACGGACCTCGACCTACATTTGGAACATTTGTCCAAACACGCCGGCGACAAACCCTACAAATGCGAAATTTGCCCCAAACAGTTCAACCATAAGACGGACTTGAGGCGGCACATGTGCCTTCATTCCGGGGACAAACCCTACGCTTGCGCCTATTGCGGCAAAGGCTTCATTCGCAAGGATCACATGCTCAAACACGCGGAGACTCACAAGAAGAAACAACTGTACAAAAATCAGTACGCGCTTTGAGACACAAGAAACGAGAAACATGCAAAAAAACAAAAAAATACGACGAAAAAGTTTATCCCTCCCACCCCCGCCCGCCCTTAACCATCCTCCTTCAACCCCCTTTCTCCCATCAACCCCATTCCTTCCTCCTTTCGTTCCCTCCTTCACCGCCCCCAACCCCAACCCCTGACCCCCCATTCACATATCTCCCCCATAGAACTGTGATACGACCCCCCACTACCTCAGCCAAGACTGAAAAATCAAGCAAGAAAAACAAAAACTACTTTCTTTTTTCGTTCCTTTTTATTTGTTATTTTCGTAACGAACTTTCTTTTTGTAACTTTACAAAAACTTCCTTTTTTAAACAAATTTATTTATTTATTTTTTATTTCGCAATCTTCGTTTCAAATTTTACTTTAAATTTTGGTGTTTTGTTCCTTAAAAGTTTTAGCGTTTAAGATTTTTTCAAATGTACATAACAAAAAGTTACAAAAATACAAAAAAAACTTACTCTAGAAATGTTTTGTTTTTGGGGTTAATCCAAAAATAGCGACAAAAAATGTTAAAACAATTTGTAAATTACAAAAAAAACGAGACGATTTGCGAGGAATTCTTTTTTTCGCGTCGCGTTTTTTCGTCGTAATTACAGCAAAAAAAGTGTAGTTGTTTTTCGTTGTTTGTATAGCGGAAATTGATTGTACAAAAAAAAATATGAAGAGACACTGTGCATTAAAAAAAAGTGTGTAAGTAAATGATGAGAACTAAACGAAAAGTTGAAGAAATTACAAAAATAAAATCTTACCTCTTATTTGTACCAATGTATTTTGTGCTTTCAACCTCCTTTCACTTTATGACGCTTGCTGATGCATGCGGTGGTGGTTCTTGAAGGGAGATGGGGAGAGGGGAGGGGCTGTTTTCAGACCTTGAGACCAAAAAAAGTTTTTTTTTGGAAATGGTGGGTCTGTCTTTTGACATTTTACAGGTTGGCGGTCCGAGTCGAGCGTCTTGGCGAAACTTCTGGGCTCTCGAACAATCAATTTCTTGGGACGTTGAGGAGAAGAATAATTTCTGATAGCTATAATTGTTGCCGAATGGTTGGAACTTTTTGCCCCCGCACGGTGGGCTCAAAGTAACGACGAAAGTCGCGTTTGAGGGGAGTTTTTCGATTCGATCACTATGACAACTATGCTTTTCTTTCTTCCGAGTTGAAAAAGCGTTTTTCGCGGTCTATTCTGTACTCGCGGCGACTTCCAATACGAAATTCGAATAGTTTCGAGGCAGCGGTTTTGAAGAAAAAGAACATTTAAGGTTAAAATCACTATGATAGCTATACCCAACCATCACACTTTCAGTTTCTGGTTTCGTTCAAGATGTAAACTCCGAATGCAAAGTTCGAGTTGATTCGGTCTCGTGTTTTTTGAGAAAAAAAATCTAGTTTTGATCATTACGTTAACTATGTTTTAATATCGTTCAATATTGATGGAAAACTCATCCGCACGCTCGCTAAAACGTCAAATATAAAATTCCAGTCGATTGCGTTCAGCAGTTCCAAAGAAGTAGAATGTTTTGGATTTTGATGACTATGATAAATATGCTTTGCTTACCTTATGCGATTTAAACGACAATTTTGACAATGTATCCTGTACTTTGATACGAAATTATAGTAGTTTCGGAAGGAGCCATTCTGAAGAAGAAAAGTATCTTATTGTGTTATACTAGTAGTATACTGGTTTCTATCATTATGATAGCAATACCCAATTATCACAATATTAGTGTTTGGTTTTGTTAAGATGAAAATTCTGAATACGAATTTCGGACTCGTGGTTTTTGAAGAAAAAAAGTCCAATTTTGATCACTATGATAACTATGCTTTAATATCGTTCAATATTGATTCAAAGAATGAAAATATTTTAGGTTTTGATCACTATGGCAACTATAGCCAATTGTGATTTAATTTTGATCCCAATTTTATTTTAGGATTTCATTTTAAAATTTTGAATGTTAAGTTTCAGTTGATTTGGCGTAGTGGTTTTAGGGAAAAATAATATTTTGCCCGTAGATCATTATAACTCCACAGTTTTAGTCAAAATTTCAGTTCAGCGTGAAGGCATGAAATTAATGTTGGTTCGATCCAGCATGTTCGATGCAAGCCAAACCAGTCTGGGTTTTTTGATCTCGGGATTCCCTATCTGCCCTAACGGGACTCCCTGGCCCTTAATGGCAAAGTCATTGTTCACCCAAAAACCTTCTTCTTCAACCGCTTATTGTTACCTACGGAAATCCCACTTCTGCAGTTATTTCTAACGATCGCGGATGTCCTTGAAGTGGGTTTTTCCCTCTCGTCAATTTCCAATTCCTCTCCACGACAGACAGCTCCTCCGAAATTCATTCACCTAAGAACTCTCGCGAAAGACACTTTCCTGAGTCTACTCTCGGCCCATACAGTTCGCTATCTCCTTCCGACACAGTTTCGTGCACCAGTTCACGCAAATTACTACCCGTCCCCTTGTTTCGCTCTTTGTACACGAACTCTACTCATTTTATTGCACATGATACAGTCCTCCTCACGCTCACCGAATTTCTTTTATTTTGATCTTCAACTCTCGCCTTCTCGTGCGCCAAACACAACAGTTCTGAAGAAAAAAATATTTTTGTATTTCGGGGTCGAGGATATGTCATCTAATTTTATGATGAGAAAAAAAAACATGTTGCTAATGAACGAGTGTCAAAAATAGTTGAACCCAAAATTGAACATCTGTTATAATAAGATACTGTAGATTTCTTAACAATCCTCCCGCCATTTCACCGTCGAAATCGCTCAAACTTACGAATCTTTGTTCCACTCTTCGTCTGGATTGCTGCTTCTATGGATTCCTCGACCTCTTCAGCCGCTCTTCGTTCTTTACACTTGCTGGACACAATTTTTCTTCAGGCGCAACTTCGCTAGGAACTAAGCGATGAAGAGGACGTACGAGCTCCTGCCTTTTCGACTTAACGCAGTTTTGGGAATTGGGAGTGCCCGTCGGCGCCTGGCAGAATTTCGAAAACTCGATTCTTGTCTTCAGATCTCACTATTACGACGTTTCCTGGCTGAACGTGCGAAGGTTGGCGTTTCTCTTGATTGATCAACAGAGCAAGATGTTCGTTCTCGAATCGTTCCTTCAGACACTCTCCTAGCTTCAGGAGGAACTTGAGACGACCCTCACAGTCCACAGACGGTTCCAGGGGTACCAAAATATCGAGAATATGTTGTTTAGGAATTGAGATAATCTTATTTTATGAGAAGAAAAAATCTCGAGTGTTGCTAATGAACGAGTGTCGAAAGTTGATTGAATAATAATGACGTAAAAGAGTTGTGCGGGGAAAATAAATAGCCGTTAACTACGCTTTAGGTCGATTTTGGACCAACTTTTTCCGGCGCTTTCTCTATTCAGTAAATGTGTACGTACGAAATTCCGTCTGTTAGGCGGTGGCGGTTTTGAAAAAGCTTCTGCTCTCCTCATTTTCCCTCGACAAAACTTATATGTTGCGATTACGTCAGTTGAAACTGTCCACAGATGACATTTTATCAAAATTAGAGCCGTTTTTAAGAGAGAGGGAAAAGACATATAGCCTAAATGTCGAATTAGAGATGATTCAGACCCGAGCTGCTTGAACATCAAATAGTACAGCACACAGTAAACAGAGATAGAAATTGAACAATGTAGGACATTTTATAATCAGAAGATAAGCTCAATTTGCACCACTGACTGAATATTTGAAATAGTAAGGGACAGTGAAAAATCGAGCGCCCCACTCTCAATGACTATCGAATTAGCAGCGAGTGCCATTGTTTAGGGAGATCGGTATATTAAACAAGCATAAATATATTGACAAATTGATCCAGTCGACGTCAGCTGTAATTTATAATAGCCCTCAGCCATTCCATATCCCGTGGTGTGGACTTATTGGAACCTGTGGGGTTTTGGGAATGAACAGGAGCCTACAGTCTCTAACTTCTGTCAGCGTTGAGTGAAACGAGTGAAAATGTAGTCGCAAGATGGGGGATTCAGGGTCACTATAGCTCGTGTGAATCCTCCACAGGTCATTCGATAGGAATCTTGGAGGAGTTAGGGTGTCGTTGAAGGTTGTGAGTAATGCGTGCATCCACTATAACACCTGCAGTTGGTCTAACAGCTTGGATCTTCAATCCTTCCGACTGCCAAACCAGCTTGTTGGGATTTCCCCTGGGAAATCAATGTCTCTCAGTAGAACAGCTCCCCAATCAACATATACAGCCCTCCGGGTCACTCGTGGGCAGCATCTAAGGATTAATAAAGTTAACGCATCTGTTAGGTGAGTCCGTCTCCTCTGGCTGGTGAGTTGCTGTGGGCAAGCGCTTTCGATGTAAAGACATCATCGTCTGGCCGTTAAGTCAGTACTGACTTATTAATAATTTGCCTACTGGCGGACATAACCAAATAGCATCTAAGGACTCTCTCAACACATGAAGTACTCAACCACACATTAGCCTTACGAATTTATTTCCAACATTAATGGACGACGTCGAACCAAATTGAATTGTTGGGGTTTAGTCTGGCTGCATACGTCACTGGGCAGAAGTGCGAGAAGGAGCTCCAGTTATGACTCTCGAGGCCCCGAACAGACGTCAACATGCATGAGTCAGACGGCCAGGTACAAGTCGGCGGCAACCTCTGGACTCCGTAGCAGGACCCCAAGTTCCCACAAAATTCGCTCACTGACTGATCAACGAGCGACTTCCCATTCGAGTTTTTGTTCTCCCAATTGTAGTTTTTTGCGGACAAAATGAGGCGGTACACGAAGGCAGAACATTGTTTGGGGCAAGAAATGAGGTCTGGGGAAATGAGGCAAGAGATACCGTCTGGTTCAGGGAGCGACCCTGAGAGTAGGACCTTGTCCCAGACCATAGTGCCACCGTATTGCCAGAGGAGTAGGAGCTGGGCCTTGATGGCGCTTCTCTCATCATTTGCTTTCCAGTCTCCGTCGAATAGAGAGTTTTTGAAAAGCCGTTGCCCGTCTGCCTTCAACGTCACCAGGTTGGAATACTCGGAGCTGAGCTTCTTTTCAAACCAGCCTTCTGAATAGTGCGAGTCGAACATCACAAGAAATACTTTTTTGTTGGGGCATCGCATCAAGAAGGATTCCAAAGAGCAAGAGGCTCGGTGTGTGAGAGCATCCATAGATACGAAGAACACGTTGTCCAATGACTCCAACATCAGAGACAGTAAACTTCTGGTGTCGACAAGCTTGTCAGGTATCGAGCCTCCCAGGGGATTGACATCGATGCGGGACCAATGGAGTGGACGCTGACGGAGCTCTACAGCCTGGTGGCACTTGGCAAACACCATCACTATGAGCAGAATCAAAATGACTGTGATGGACGAGATGAAAAAGGCCCACCAGACTGCACCCAGCGCGTAAAACGGCCAACTCGTGCTCTTCGATTTGACGTTTTTGTGTTTCTCAGGAGAGTCTAGAAGAAGGAGTCGAACTTTTTCCGGAAACACGGGTTCCTCCATTTGTAACTCCTCTGGTTGATACCCTCGACCCATAGACAAACACTGAAGTTACCTTAATACAAGAGCCAGTATTTAGTCAGAACGTTGTTTCTGACTATATCTCATAACGGCAAGATGCTAAAACATGTTGCCAGGTGTTGTATCGCCAAGGAAATTGGTGTAGGCGCAATTATAACTGACAATTGAGTGCCGTGTTGGCTGTAGATCTGCCACACGAATCCCTCCCTACACATTGGAAATCTTGCCTGAGGTGTCTGAAGACTGAAACACCTCTCAGGAAAACTTAAGGGATCTACTGCAGGTATTGCAATCTAGTCACCATGGATAGTGCAGAACCTGTCTTCTTCGCCTGTCCCAGTTGGGCTGAGCCCCACCTCAGCTTGCGGAAGGTACTGAAGGAGGCCGTACTCTGGCCGTCCACAGCTGTAGGTAAGACGCTTGAGAACGATGTGAATTGGGGGGCAGTGGATTGATTCGTACGGACTTCCAAAAAAGAATGAAGGAGTCAGATGACTAGTAGTATCCAGCTCCCCTAGAGACAGAAGGGGAAGCCCCAGTGGGCTAGGCACTTTGGCTCCTCATAGTTATGCAGCTGAGGCAATGCCAGGGTGGAGCCTGCCTTACGGTCAGTTCTTCCTTCAAGTTGCTTCTACCTTTCTTTTAAGTTACCTTCAGTTTCCCTGCGAGGTAAAGTTACCTTTTGTTTTCCTCAAACCTTTTCTAAGCAGCCCGAACGATCATGTTCGTTACAGTGTTCCATTTTTTACTGGGTTGGTTTCAGTCAACTTTCAACAACAAATAAAATACATAACTTTCCTTTCTACTTCGTAGAGCCAAGGAAAGTAAAAAGGAAGCAACTTATAACGTCTTTTAGCAGTTTCCCACATTTCCTTACAATTTGAACTCTATTTCCCGAACGTTTTTCTACAACTCCCCCACGTTCTATACGGTATCTCAGAACAATTTTAATGTGAGGGTTATTTTTTAAAAAACGTATTTCACAATTTCTTCAACAGTCTTTCACTGTTTGACAAACCTTTCCACAATTTACAAGTTTACACTTACTTTCAACGATTTATCATTTGTAACTCATGAACTATTTTTACCCAATCATTTTTATTTTTTAGTTGCCCTTCAACTTTACTCACGTTCTCCTATGACTTCAACTTTTATCATGTTCGACGCTCGTTTTTCCGACATCCAACGAATTGTATAAAATGTCCACTTTTTGCTGGGTTTCCAACATACTTTTATCGCTTAGCTTCCACTATTTCCACCCAATTTCCCGTTTTCACCGATTGTCATCAAATTAGTTTTAATTAATTGACTAACAATTTTTCAATTAATTCAACTATAATTTTTTACTGTAAAACTCTTTGTCTGACTTCCGCTCTATATTTCTTAACAGATTCTCTTTTATTCTCCTACGACTTTCACATGGGATTCAATTTTTCAATTCATTTTCTTCTTTTGGAATAATATCTCCTTTTCCTGGGGGTTTGTTGAATTTGAAAAATGTTGAGTTATCTTCAGTTCTTGAATGGCGCGCTCTGCTGTTTGTGCATGGCTAGGCCTCGCACATATCGTCCCGTGTGCGTACATTCATGCTTCGGTTCGATCCATTGGACTCATGTTCTCTTTCTTTCTCTCTCTCTCTCTCTCTCTCTCTCTCTCTCTCTCTCTCTCTCTCTCTCTCTCTCTCTCTCTCTCTCTCTCTCTCTCTCGCTCTCTCTCTCGCTCTATTTCGTTCATGCACCGTTAGCGGCTGCTTGCTTAGCAAGCAGCTGGCTGGGATGTCGCTCGCACTGTGGCTGGTTTAGGTTCAGGTGTTATGGCGACTTCATCTGCCACTAAGCCTTCAGAGTTTTCAGCAGTTCTGCATGGTCCAATTGATTGACGGGAACTTAAACAGTGTTCCTACTCTTCTGTATGTGTGGAGTGGACTTCAAAAGGCATTCATGGAAGGGACTAGTTCTTTCAAGCCGCTCATGTGGCGTCACTGCCTGAACCAATGAGATGTAAAAGACGCTAGGATTGTAACGTTGTAAATGCTAGCTGTGGTAACTAGTTTGGCTCACTGAATCATGCTGTGTACTCATGGTGGCCATGTTAAACGTCATACCGCGTCTGCAAGCAGGTTGGTGCATTGGCATCTAAGGACTGGGGAAGGACCGAGGCCTGACATTGTCGTCGTTGGTCCTGACTAGTCTGCAGTAGATGTCTTGGTAGTATCTGGCAGCTGGGATCTTGAGCTAATATTGCTGGTCAACAGACACAGGAAGAATCTTGGTATGACGGTGTCGGAAGCTCGTGGAGGGCAGGCTGGTAACATCAGGGTTGTAGTATTGACTGTGTCCTGGCGCAGCGTATGGTGCGAGAAAAGTGCTGAGGCGATTTGTCGGCTGGCTGTGTTTCCAGTTATAATCCGAGGTATCACACCCTACGAGCTGCTCAGGCCATCTCTAATCTGGTGGCCATTCTATCGTGGAACATCCTCTTATCCTCCTTTCCTTCCCCGTCTCAATCTTTCAACCCCAAGAGTCAGCGTAGTTTTTCCTCAAAAACGGCCATAACCATTTTTATTAAGTTGTTTATTTCGACGGCTCCTAATGAGAGAAAATTCCCATCCGTGGAATACAATAATACACCAAATTACCTAACATTTCGACGAAAATCTATTTTAACGCAGTTTTGTCCTTCACTCCAGTTTAAATGTTACTAGGATCTTTCGAAAAATTCCAACCAAATACGATGAGCTTTTAAAAACGCTCAGAACATATACAGGAGCTGCTCCAAAAATTCCAGAATTTCAACCACCCCCGTTTCACTTACCACTATTTTTACCCGACAACTCTGGAAGAGTGATTACTATCCTTTTCAAAATCGTGTTAACTTCCTCATTGATTCTACGTATACCAATCGCTCAATAATGGTCAGGGCAGCACAATAAATAACGGAATTGTAAGCCCTACCGCTTTCTGATGTTTTACCAAGTCCAAATGACCCGAATGAAAATAAATTGAGTTGGTAATTGACTTAAAGCTGAAGAAAGTTGTGTGATGCGGCGCCCCTGTTATTTGCATTCGATTTACCTTCAATTTTTCGCTGCATATCCGAGCAATTTGCCACTGTTTGCGTTCTACAACATCTATTATATGTCATATTTCTTGACCAGATTAATCAGAGATTTCCCTCGATTTCAGTAGATTTTTGAAATGCAGTACGTTTTAGTACGTCAATGGATGATGAGGATTGGTGTGGAGGCGATCTGAGAGTTTCCAGCCTCGGGAGGTCTTTCCTACTGGTATTTGGTGCCTCGTTCCCCTCTTTGGGCCTTTACAACGACTTCGTCAACATTTCCCTCCCTCCATCTCGTTCCGTCCTGAGGACCGACTCCCGACGTCAAGGCCATCGCCGCTAACGCCCTGCCGCCAGTGAAAGAGGGGAAAAACCCCGACCTAGACATAGACCTAGTGACTGAGGATAGGCCTCACAACTTCTTCTATCTCCGGCGGTTTTCGTTTTCTTTTTCCTCTCCTTCTCCCCTTTTACAACTTTCTTCCTTCTTCTTCCAACTCTTTCACGGTCTCTCGTCTTTCTTCTGGTTCTTACGTCAATCCGGTCCTCGGCTATGGAGCGGCTATTTATAACTGCAGAGCTAATGACCCGCCGACGTCCGCCCGGCAATTTCCTGAGGTACGACCCCCGACATTACGAGGTCTTCGGGTCGCTGATGATCACGAAACTTTGAAATAGGCGTAAAATAAGTGAAGTTATGGATTCTTTACAAGAACGTTTCCTTTGCTGCTATACAAATTACTATACAATATACTAATATACAAGCCCGATATCACATAGCACTAGAACAATCATCCTGTCGATTATAGCGAAAATAACATAGTTTTACGCCCCCCCCCCCCAACTCGTGATTTTGAAACTCCTGAGGTTTGTTGCCAATCTAGAGCAATAACTGGATCGATCTGATGATTGAAAAAACATCCACCGAAATTGGTTGAGTATCGCTACATATGGGTTTTCCAGGATTTGGTATTTGACACTGAGCTATATTTAGTTTTCTGTCTCTCAGCTATTGGTTGACAGGCTATCAGAACTGAGGTATCAAATTCTGCCACTATAGAAGCTGAGGTACCCTTTCTCTTTTCTAAGCTGAAATACTCATCTCAGCCAATAGGCTTAAAAATGAGGAACTCAATCCAGAGGTAAACAATTCAGCCAATGCACCAAAGTTAAGGTACCTAAGCCAACAACGCTCATTAACTAGGTTTACCTCTCTGTTGATACTTTAAAAATGGAACTCTCCTTTCTGCTAAAAGCTAATTAAACGAGGAACACGTTTCTGATGTTAATGTGCCCAATTCAGCAAATTTTTCAAACTAGAACTCGGGAACACCCCCACCAGCTTGAAAAACTGAAGTACTCAAATCAGCAAAAACTGTAGGAACTCAACTGATGAGCAAATTTTCAAAAACTTCAGTACAGTTTTTCAATTGTGAGTGTGTGTGTGTGGGGGGGGGGGTGTTCCAAAAACTCGGTCACTCAATTTAGCCATCTACTTAGAAACACTGGCATCGTGCTCAACAATTGAATTACCCAGATCGGCCAAAACTTCAAAAAATGTAGGCACTCAGCTGGCGTACAGTGTTTAAAAAACTTAGAAACTCAATTCAGTCATTCAACTAAAAATTGCGGGGTTCTACTCTGAGGGTCTATCAACAATTTACATTTAGTCTGAAGTCAGTATGAAACTCAGCTTCCAGAAAACCTGGTACTTACTGACTGGATGAGATGTGGAATACCCTGAAGTGTGATCGAATTTGTGCGTTTAGTCGTAATTTCTTTTTTAGTGGTTGTGCGTTGTCTTTTGAAGTTTCCAGGTTACGAATGTAGCTCACTGTTTCACTCGCTCTGAGTCCCCATATGACACTTAATTGTTCGGGGAGGAGGGTGTTATTTATGTTCTGCGACTATAAATACAGGTTGACAAAGACCTTGTACCTACCATCAGGATGAATGATGGAAGCAACTGTGGGAAACTCCTACAATATCCTTCTTTTTTTTCTTTTTAAAAAATACTTTTCATCCCTTTCTAGAGAAGGAAGCGAATATTTTTCTGCATTCCAGTTGGTGTGGCACCGATTTTCGTGGAGAGGGGTGCACACTCGCAATCTGGTCCCAGCGCTTCTCTCCGGAGGGGGTTGCACCTGCGAGGGTACACCACTCCCTTCCCTTCTACAAACCCCCCCCCCCCCCGTCCAGCACATTGAAGGGAGCACAATCAGGTGCCTGAGGGAGCGGCTCCGATTGGACAAGACAAGTACAGCCCTGTCGAAAAATCTGGCTAAGTTTCGTGGGAACTCCTTTGTCCCGTGTCAGGGGAGGGTTGTTAGGTATCTCTTCCTCGGCGAAGGGATGAATCACCCCCGCAGCTTCACCTTGAAAACTTCCCCTCGCCCTCTAAAACCCAACAACCACTTGTTCTCCTCCTTTCCAAGTGCCAACTCACAAGACGGAGACTATTTTTAGACGACGGAGGATTTATCACCGCGCTATCAGGCAGTTCTTATTATATTCGGAGCCTGAGCTGAACTGCGCATCTGTCAAAACGAGGTCGAATGCCGAATCCTGTTTTGCTCGGCTCAATCGTTCGACTTCAATATTTAAGAACAAAACTCCAATCAAATACTATATTAGACAACAAAAAAGGTGGCATTTGAATTTCGCTCCAGTGAGTTGAGTCCAGATCCAGTTCAGGCATTTATTTTTTCCTCGAGCCAATTTGAGAATTGAAGAAGCAAAATTGAGCGAAATGCCTTCTATTTTTATTGATACTCTCAACCATTTCATTATAATAAAATGATTTTCTGAGCCCTTTACTAAATTTAAATGATTTCTTAATAGCTGTTATTGCTTTTTTGCTTATTTTTAAACAAATATTCTTACAATTTATAAACGGTTTGATTTTTTCTCAATTCAGACACATTTCATATGGTTTCATTATAGTAATTAGTTCACCACCCTTGAGTTATTACTAAGTTTCAACAAATTTTTTGACGCAATTTTCAAATCGCTTTTATTCCTGTATTTTAATTAGAGTATTCTCTTCCCTACTGCTTACTGATTCCTCTACAAACGTTATTTAATTTGAAACGGTATACAAACAACCTCCACTTTATTACTACAGTTTTCCTAAAGTTTTTACTCAATTCTCAACTATCTCATTGTTCAGTAGTTTTGAAATAAATTCCTGAAGAGTCCTTCTCAAAACACATGAATATTTTCACTCTTTTAATTAGTTGTTTGGTAATTTTCACAATAATTACTTTCAAAAACCTAAAGTTTAAGGAAAATATAGTTAGCGCGTCAAGAAAGAAAGTTGAGTTTCCTTCTGAGCATTACGTTTTGAAGCCTACTGAGTCCGAAATAAAACAATGTTCCGAGCGTGGTATTCGCGCGTGTGTTCAATTGGCCGAAGAACTGCGGGAACCGGTTGAGCTGGTTCTTTTTTTCGTAATTTTTTGTGGGCGATTTCCGTTGATTGGAAAGGCGCCGAAAATGTGCCAAAAACTAGGGATTTTTCTCTGAAATGTAGCGATAGTAGCGATTTTGGTTAAACTATTAATTATTATCGAAAATTATATACAAAGTAGAGAATAATGAGAGTCCAATAGAGGCCATCTGATGGCCCGCCGCAACCCTGAAAATTAATTCCCTATATAGGCAATTCCCCGTAGCAGGGGATGATCTATCGTTCTGACTCCCTCACAACAAGAAGAGCCAGTCATCGCGGAAACGCAGAATGCAAGCACGAAGCAGCCCGAAGATTTCCAAAATTGAGGCAACTAATAGATTTAGAACGCACTTCATCTTTCCAACAATAATTCGACTCTACTCTTAATGATCTCTTAAAATGAGTACATACACCCATCCATACAAAAAACAAAAAGACTCTAGCCCTTCCCAATTAATGCTGTTTCAATTTATTGGTAACTTGTTTAAAATTGTTCGAAGCCGAACAAATCAACGACCTGAGCTCCGCTGGAAAACCATTGATAACCTCAGCTGAACAAGACTCACAGAAGTGGCCAGCGTTGCCATATTATGTAGAACTACAAGGTTACGGCTCGTTTTAAACCTAGTAAAAATATCGTGTGACGTGTAAGCAGAATGTTGACATTTTAAATAGTGCTTCACAACGCAAAAGAATGGTAAAATTTTGATTTAAAAAAAAAAGGCATCATGTGCTTTCGAGAACTTTTCTTGGAGATTATTCTCACTATGGCCTTCTGGGCGGTGATTAACAGGGCAAGTGTGGTTCGATATGCTCCACCCCAACAAGGGAGGCTACGATAAAACCGATTGGACTAGTGAGAAGTATGCAACTCTCAGTAGTCCTTCAGAGAGGAACAACCTTAAACGTGCAAACAAACACATATTCTTTCGCAGCAGCTGTAGCACCTTGCTTATTTTCTTTCCCCACCTCATGTGTTGATCAAACCAAATACCGAACGCCATCAGTCTTTTCTAATGTCACACAGGTGCAGTTTTTCAGTAAGCTTAACTAGTAGCAGTTAGTAACTTATCTATGTGTAATGTAAGTTCAGAATTGCATGGAACCCAACTGGATACAAAGCAACTTCTTAATTATCTTCTACTAGTTAGCACCCGACTTTTCTTCTCCATGAAAATTTCATGAACAGAATTAGGCCTATGAAGCTAAAATGTTTTTTTTTACTTTATGCCAAAACGGCTTCAACGATTTTCACCAAACTCAAATGATTAATACATATATATATATTGTTCTCACTAAATGTTGATCTGACAGTCCATTGAACAGAGATTAAGACCAAAATGTGTCTAAAATAAAGTTATTTTGAACATTTCCATAATTTTCCTAGTAACTGCTTCATTGGAATTGATGGATCTTCCAGCAACCTATACACACACATTTTGTTCGGACGCAACTATTTCTGTATCTATCTGTTGAACGGAAATATACGCCACGATAACACGGAAAATGAGATTTGTCGAATATTGATTTATCGTTTTTCCATTTTTCTCAAAAACGGCTCTAACGATTTAAATTAAACGACGAGGATACTCTTAACTAACTAGTACCTACATATCGTTTTTGGGGAGTTGTCGAAAGCTGTGGGTCGCTACGCACCAGATATTTATAGGTTTTCGCTTAATTTGTCAACAAGTTCGAAACAAGTTTGGCACAATTCCTCAACAGTTTCTACTCAATTTCTACACTATGATATCATTTTGCAATTTTTCGGTAGCTTCCATTACCTGACTTTTGGTAGGTTTTTGGTGTCAAAATACGTGGAAACTGTCACAGTCTTGCAGTTTCGGTTCAAATTAACGTCTCCGTCGATTGGGCAGTTGACGTCAGTCGGAAGGCTGTCGCTCCCGTAAAAGGCGAAGATTCAACGTAAAAACCCGCCTGTCTGTGCCTGTACACCCGGAAAAACGACAATAGAGCGGGCCCAACTTGTTGCTTCGGTTTGTTCCTTTCATTCGGTGAAATCGCAACTCTCGACTTTCACCCTTCTCTCGTGCGACATTGCAGCCGAGAGTTGAATGATTAAACAGATTAAAAGCCGTTTTGACATCGATTGCCGTTTTCCTGTCACGACCGGCTCTCCGTCGACGACATTGGCAGTTGCGCCGCACCTTTGTTTCAGACTAGACGCGTTTATTTGTCGGTCAACGTCGTGAGTATCGAGTGCCTCACGAACGTCGAAGAAGCGAAATATGCGACGGGGCATTCCTTCCCATCTTTACATGCAATCATGTCGACACGGAAATCGACATGTCGCGTCCTTCAAGATTTCAAAATCGAAATAATTGATAAATTTACAAAAAGCGCTACTTGTACCGTATTACCCCCCCCCCCCCACTGAAAACCTATAGAAATGCGTAAAATAGTCATTAGTAAAAAGGAATGTTCAGCCAGAATTGTAGAAAAATCACGTGAACATTGTTAAAAAAAACTGAATGAAGATCAGAAGGAATTGACTAAAACGGAGAAAGAAGTAAAACATCAAGAAATTCATAGATATTGGTGCTAAAGATATGAAATTCAGTAAATGTCGGAATAAAGTCCCCAAAGTGAGACATAGTCCGAATTTGACCCTGGATGTTTGTTGATTGCTGGGGTGCGTGGTATATTTCGTATGTACAACTTGACTCACATGTGAAATGTGTGACGCACTCTAGTAGGTGATTACCAGATGTTCAAGTGGTTCGGTTCCCGATGGTGTCTCGGCTTTGCCTCGTCCCCCATTCTTATTCTCGCATCGCTTGCGTCAAGTATTGTCAGAGTGATATTCTCCTATTTCTTCGTGGTGTTTAATTAAACTTGAACCTTTTATTAACATTAAAAGGACTTGGAACTGGTAAGTGTTTTTTGAATATTTACAGTATTTTGACTCGGCTTGAATCAGAATGATAGTCTCATTCACCTCTGAAGTAGCCTCGTTTGAACCGTTTAGCTGGCACGATATCGTAGGGATCCTGGCTACGTGCGTTCTAAAACGAGCTTTTGCTTGGAATAATATCCGTATCCCGGTAAAAGCCCAATTACACTTCGCAGTCGCCTGATTTTGCCGATTCTTGTTGTAGGGCTCTCCTTAAAATGCTTGCCGTCTTTTACCCTCCCTGTTAGAAAATGACGTACTACTCAACAACAAGACAAGATGGCCGCTGAAGTTTTTCGCCGATTTTTGAAATTTCTTATTCTGATTTCCTTGGTTAGACTCGATTCAATATCATCGGAGATCATCGTCGGATTAGTTTTCTGTCCTCTTTGGGAAGTTTTTTTTTCTTCTTTCTGTCCTCTTTGTTAGGTAATTTGACAGTGACTCTGTACAGGGTTTTGAATTGTGGAGAATGGCCAACCACGACCCTTTTGCTTTCTGGAGCCGTACAGGTTCGTCGTATTTGAACTTTTCCTGTCTCCAGTACCCTAGGTACAGCTCATGCGATTTTGATCCCAACAAAATCCATGGGTGCCCAGACACGCGATAACGCTTGTTAGTCGTTAGCCCGAGTCGAGTAAAGATCGGTTTTGGTGTGCACACTTAATTAACTTGTATTGATTGACCACAAACCGATAGTGCACAATTTGTATCCTACTCGGCGTTTTCAGGGTACCCGATTTTGACGTGGATAATCGGATTTATTCTACACCAGAATCAAATGGGCCGTGTCTGAACAGAGGACATTTGCATCGGGCCTTGGTCCTCGGAGGTTAAAAGGCCTGAGAATCCTTTGACTCGACCATTTATAAATGGTTAGGCGCAGGAAAAACGACGAACGAAAATATAGTCACTGTAGAGGAGTGCCCTACCAAGAATTGATAATCGGCCTTGTTTTTAAAATCATTTTGGGACTCGTTCCTGTCAAGTCCATTCTGTTGACCTTGCGGGACGATGGCATCCAGTCGTGCTCTTTTAGAGATAACACGTTCTTAGGCCAAACTCCTAGGCTCAGGTTTTGATTCCAGCAGAAGCGGCGCAGTGAGAAATATGAACATATTTCCGCTTGCTATGTAAAATGAAATTTTGAGTACCTTTTTCATGAACAAAATGCACAATTACTCGCTCATGAATCTTGTTGGTGTCTTAAAATTTTAAATTAAAGTTCGAAAATGTTTCATGTTTCTCACTTCCATACTGACCGAACGAGAGACTGCGATAATTAGTCGGGACAAAACGCAAATCGGATGTCAGCCTTTCTTTGTGTGCACGCCAATAAGTTTTTGTATCTTTTATCTTGATATTCAGAGAGCAAGTGTTTGAGGCTATCACGTACTCGTACCTTGTGTTGTGATATATCTGTTTAATAATAATCAGTGGATGTTACAGATTTCTACAATACTTGCTTGCATTTACGCCGGCCGGCATACAACAGTGACATGAAGTCTCATTTTACTTTGTAAATAATCTTTCATCCATGCGGTTCTTTCGAAACAGAAACTAATTTGCACTTTTTCCAGGCATCAAAAATCATGAATTCTGAATCTGAATTGGACTTCTCGGAGGAGGTATCTCGGGACGGATTTGCTGTATCTGGTCGTTCTCCACTACATGATCCGGAGAGCCAGCTGCTCAGGTCACCGACTCCACAGGCCTCTGATGCTGAAGTTCTCAGGGTAACTGCCGCCAGATCATCTGACGAGGTTTTTGTCCGGTACCTCGAAGGTTTGAAACAGCAGATTGAGGTAAGCCTTGGACAACTAAGTAACAAGCTGTCTGATTTGGACCGCAAATATATAGAGCTGTCCCAGCATGTTCCTGTGGTCCAAGCTCATGAATCAGCCTCATTTGAACCGTCTGCTCCTTTGACAATTGCTCATGATCGTGACCTCTCGTTGCCTCTTGTCTCAAACTTGTCTCTTGCCACTGGCAACGAGGATGGTCCCGTGGGCAATAATCTTGAACCAACTATGGAGGTTGATCCCTCACCATGCACTACTGGACTAGCAGCCTCTCGAAGGGACCCACCCTCTGGTTCTTCTGGGCGTCACTTGAATCATCTTGAGCGCCCTGGATGGTCTTCTACAAAAGAAACTGTGGATGAGCCGTACAGGACGCGCAAGATAGACGTTATTCGTTTTCGTCCTTTGGACAATAAACTGGATAAGGAGGACCAGTTCAAGTATTGGAAAAGGAGTGTGGTCGGGCAGATTGAAACTCAGGAATGTATTTTCCTTCTTGACCCGAGCGAATCTGCCCCTGCTGCTTTCTCTCGGCATGATTATGTGGTAGCTGGTAGAAAGGTCCGGCATTTCATACTCGAATCTTTGTCACCATACTTCCAGGATCTGGTGCAAGATATTGCAGATCCGAAGGAGATCATGGAAAAGCTCCAAAGCACATGTGATCCTTCCTCCACATTTCAGCTTCGACGTTTGATAAGTGAGTTCAACTCAATACGTTTCGACCCAGCGCATGAGAAGGCCATTGAGTTTGTGGGCCGATTTGATGAGCTACGGAAGAAGCTAACCTCCTTGCATCCGAATATGCTGACCCCCGACTACATTAAAACCATTTTCGAGTTGTCGATCGAGGGGACTGTCACATACCAGAAGGCTGAACTACATGGGTCTAAGTTCTCTCTGGCTGAGCTTCGTGACATGCTCCTCGAGGAGCAGCTGCGAGGAGATCAATCGTTGAGTGGGTCCAGCTTTAGCCTCTTTCGATCAAGGATAGCTTCATCCCGGGGTCGAGGCGGGAAACAAAAATTCAGTGGAGGTGGGATCCCGGGCAGGCCAGCTGGTAAAAATTCTAGTAAATTTGCCGGCGGGACTGTCCGGAAATTCTCATCTCTTGCCTCAGGAGCTTCTTCGTCATCTCCAATCTCGAAACAGACAAAGAAGGTAGTGTGCACTTATTGTAAAAAGAAAAATCACACTCGGGATGTTTGCTTCAGGGCAAATAAGATCTGTTTCAAATGTGGTCTCACAAACCAACATGTTGCTGCTGATTGCCCTAATCCCCCGTCTGCTTCTTTTCGTGTGAAAAATCCCTCTGCTAGAGTTTCAGATCCTTCTCCCAGGAACTCCTCTTTTGACATGAATCTGCCCCACGTGTCTTCTGGTCCCAAAAAGCCCCGGCTCTTTAAAGTACCCCTGGGACATGCGAAGAAACTTGCTCGGGAGTTCATGAGTAACCCAGATTCTGCGTTTACCATCGTCGGTTATTTTAAAGATAATCTCTGGTGGATTGATCTGCCCATTTACTCTCCCCCCACTAAAAGGAAAGATACTCGGTACTTTACTCTTGCTTCAAAAAAATGTAAGGTTGACTCAGCCTTTGCAACTTCTCAGGATCAGCCTTGTAGCTCCACAAACTCGACAGGGTGCCTTTCAAGCAGTGATCAGGTGGGAGGGAGGGAGTCTGAGACTCGACCTGATGTGGATCTTGCAAGTCTGGGAGGGAGGAAACCTGAGAAGGACTTGACAGCAGATAAGCTTGATCCCAAACTAGACACCTTGGACCTCAAACTTGCAAAATTTGATACAGATAATTTGAATAAATCTTATGGTTCACCACAGAGTTCAGGCATTCTATGGCATTTGCGCTTGAATCATGCCTCCATGCAGTACCTTGAAAAGGCTAAGAAAGCACTACCTGAACTCGAACATGTCAATTTCACAAAAGATATTTTAAACTGTGAGGATTGTCATCAGTCAAACACAATTAGAAAATCTCATACTCAGGTCAGACGTCGGGCTGATAAACCATTTGCAATCTTGCATTCTGATGTAATGGGTCCTATTAGTCCGAATAACTTTAGATCAGGAGATTCCTATATTGTGATTTTTGTGTGTGACTACTCACGTTATCTATTTGCATACACGTTGAAAAACAAGAGGGAGGTTCATTTGGCGCTCAGGAGATGTCTTCAAGAAATTGAATCAATCACCTTCACTCGGAAAAATGTCTTTAGAATCAGGTCTGACCGAGGATTAGAATATCAGACCACCGACATGAGGAGGGTGATGCACGATGAAGGTATTGCCTGGGATCCAGGTCAACCTCATACTCCTGAACAGAATGGATGTGCTGAAAGAGTAAACCAGGAACTGAAACATAAGATCAGGGTGAACTTGCATTCGGCTAAAATGCCCTATTCTTTCTGGGGCCATGCCTTGAATTATGTGGTCTATGTTTACAACAGGATGCCCCACTCCTCGAATATGTATGTTAGTCCTTTCGAAAAGGTCAGGGGGTCCAAACCTAATTTGAAATTTCTGAAACGTTTTGGATGTCTTGTACACTATGTGGATGTAACTAATAAGTCCAAGTTTGCTCCTAACGCTAAGAAGGGTTACTTGCTTGAATGTAACGAAACGGGGTATGTAATATTTTCTGAACAACACAAAACCCTCGTGAACTCGTGCAATGTGAAATGCATTGAGACCATAGTGTACGGGGACAGGATCAAGGATTATCCAAAACCGTTAGCTGATACACTTGATTTGGGTGACAATGCCGACCTGATTGACTCACTTAGTGACAACCCTAGGGACCCCATAGCTCTTCAATGTATTGGTCAAGGCGATTATCTGGAGCCTTCTTCTTACCAGGAAGCCATGCTGTCTCCTGATAAAGACTTGTGGGAGGAGGCTATTCGCAGCGAGCTTGAATCTCTTGAAGAGATGGGGACTTGGGAACTTGTACCCAGGAATAGCCTGCCCCCACGGACCAAAATTATCAAGTCACGGTGGGTACATAAAAGAAAATTGGAGGCAGATGGGTCATACCGGTACAAAAGCCGCCTTGTCATTAAGGGTTTTGCTGATGTAAACGATTATTTAATTTCAGAGATCTACGCGCCTGTAGCACGTCTTGCTGATGTTCGTTTGTTTTTGTCAGTAGTAAACAAACTTGGCTTACATCTATATCAGCTAGATGTTACAACTGCGTTCTTGCATGGATTTCTTGAAAAACCTGTTTATATGTATGTACCAGAGGGTCTTGAGGAGCTTGCCGATCAGGCACTGGAATTGAAAGATACCCATGTGTGCTCCCTCAAGAGATCTCTGTATGGTCTAAAAGTATCGCCAAATTTATGGTATAAAAGGTTTAGCAGTATTCTAACAGGATTAGGTTTTGAAGTATATCCATTTCAGACTTGCATCCTTAAATGGCAAATGGATGCCAAATATGTTTTAATCATCATTTATGTGGATGATTGTCTATTAGCAGGAAATGACAATGATAAAGTGTTGGAAGTCATTCAGAACTTGACTAAGGAAATAAAAATTAAGAATCTGGGATCTCCTAAAAAATTCCTTGGTTTTGAGATTGTGAGGGACGTGTCCAATAAGACTCTTTTTATACATCAGAAAACTCAAGTAAAGAGTCTGTTGGATAAGTTTCTCACTTCTGAGGAAGGGATTAGCCAGATACCTATGTCTCCTAATACTTGTACCTTGAACGCCCAAATGAAATTAACTGAGGACTCTGAATTATCTCCGGATGTCCCTTATCGAGAAGTGATAGGGACTCTCTTGTATATTCAAAATGGAACTCGGCCGGATATCTCTTTTGCAGTTAATTTTATGAGTAGGAAACAAGTGGGCTATACGTGGTCTGATTGGAAATGTGTCCTAAAAATTTTGAAATACCTCAAGGGTACAATGGATCTCGGAATTATGTTCACAGGAAAAACTGAGAACTTACTTGCATTTTCACACTCATCTCTTGGCACGAGTGCTAAAAATGGTCACTCTACCACTGGATATATGGTCAAGAGCTTTGGAGATTTGATTACATGGAAATCTAAGAAACAAAACCATGTAGCTCTTTCAACTTGTGAGGCGGAGTACGTTGCAATGTCTGAGGCATGCAAGGAACTTACAAACATTAGAACTCTGAGTAAATTCCTTACTGGTATTGACATGCTTCCTACATTGAAATGCGACTGTGCTCCAGCAATTGCAGTTGCAATGACAAATGACTCACGCACCTTGAAACATGTGGTCAAACTATGTATGCATTATGTACATGAAATGTACAAAGACAAGAATCTGCAACTTGAATGGATTTCGACAAATGAGCAGATTGCCGATTGCTTTACAAAGGCACTGTCACTTGAAAAATTTGTCGGCTTCCGAGACATGTTGTTAACGAATTTTAATGCTGTGTTATAATTGTCTTTTGCTTCAGGCAAAAAGGAGCCCTGGAACTAACTCTACAACACCTCAAGAAACAACATCGCAGTGAACCTCTTAGGACCTCTACCCAGCTTCTAATTCAACGCTCTTTAGACTTCACGAATTTACTGGATCGTCGATCCTGCAGCGATCGAAGATATTTAAGAACTTTTGGACTTCTTTTTCAAAGCTTATTTAGTTGAATAATGCCTTACTTTTTAGTTGTCTTCTTTCTTCTGACCTGCCCTCACGTTAGTCTTGAATCCAATGCCGTTGGTTTTGATGCCTATACGATGACTGTGAAATTTGCCTCTCTTGACACGCAAACTTGTGATTTTTCTTTGTATGGAAACAGTCGTACCTTGACAGTGGCCCCAGTATGCTAACTTTGTGGAGGAGGGAGTGTCGGAATAAAGTCCCCAAAGTGAGGCATAGTCCGAATTTGACCCTGGATGTTTGTTGATTGCTGGGGTGCGTGGTATATTTCGTATGTACAACTTGACTCACATGTGAAATGTGTGACGCACTCTAGTAGGTGATTACCAGATGTTCAAGTGGTTCGGTTCCCGATGGTGTCTCGGCTTTGCCTCGTCCCCCATTCTTATTCTCGCATCGCTTGCGTCAAGTATTGTCAGAGTGATATTCTCCTATTTCTTCGTGGTGTTTAATTAAACTTGAACCTTTTATTAACATCAAAAGGACTTGGAACTGGTAAGTGTTTTTTGAATATTTACAGTATTTTGACTCGGCTTGAATCAGAATGATAGTCTCATTCACCTCTGAAGTAGCCTCGTTTGAACCGTTTAGCTGGCAGTAAAAATAAAAATTTGTAGGAAAATTAGAAGAAATCAGTAAAAATTGATGAATAGTCAAATCCTGTAAATTATTGGAAAAGGAATAAAAGTTGTTGGAAGAATGAGTAAAGATTGGGAGGAGCAGAACTGAACTAAAACGAGGAGAATTCACGAGGACAAATAGTTCAAAAAAACCGTTGGAAAGAGTTGAGTGAAACACATTGGGATATAGTCAGCATTTTTAAAGGTTGAGCGCGATTGTAGGGAAATAGAGTAGATATTGTTAAAAGTATCTGATGCGACGCATCATACAACTTTCCTCTGCTATTTTTATCAACTACTAATTCAGGCAGGTTATATAAACTTGATAACTCAACATATAATAGAAACTGGTAGCACGAAAGGTCTTAGAGTTACTCCTATTTATGCTTCTACCATTTTTGAGTAATCAATAGGTGATTTTTCTTTCTGAAGGAGGACATTCCGTGTTCTGGAATTCAGGGTAAACTGCAGCGGTTTGAATTCCGGAATCTCTGAGGTCGTTCAGGTTGATGTTATGAGCGTTATTTGATTTTCAACGTAAGGTTAGTAAGTTTGAATTTCCGATTATCCCCAAAAAGGTTGGAAGCATCGTGTGAACGAGATTTATAAGACAAAAACTAGGTTGAAATATTAATCTTTGATAATTTATTGTGTTACTATCCTAATTTTCGCCGAAAATGAAAATTGTATGGTACTGTGTTGGAAGTGTCCATAGGCAGAATTTAATCTATGTCATTATATCCATTTTTTTAGAAAAAAGTGGTGTTACAGTCATTATGATAACCATAAATAGTTCTGAACCAGTTTCGTACATGCCCTCATTTAGGGCGATATGGGTTAGCCATGTTTTCTCTCAATCGCATTCACAAATGTTGTTTTTTGGGCTGAGCCCTCTTAGCATTTGAAGAAAACTCAAATCTTCTTCTTTCAGCCGATTGCATAACTTTTCCTTCACTTCGTAGAGCTGAGAAAAGTAAAAAGCCAGCAAATTAGAAAGGTGAAGTTAACAATCGTTAGAAAAGTTACTCAAAATCGGTGAAAAATCGAGCGATAATTTTTAGAATATCTAGAGTATGCGGTGTTTAAACCCTAAGTGACAATCAGTGGAAATAGCTACAGGAATTGCCTTCTGCAGGTACGTCTTCCATAATTTCCAGAAATGCGGTGCATTATATGTATGTAGGTACTAGGAAACTTGGAGCAATGACGTTTGATCAATCCCCAAACTATTGTTTTTCCCCTGTGGTGTCGAAGTAGTGCCTTAACACCCTGAATACGCCAAAAGCATGCCTGTGAAGTGGCGACAGAAGACTCTAAAATAGGAAATAGCTCAATCACGGCTCGATGCGCAGATAGTTAAAAATCTACATGTAAAGCTTTTCCATTCACACCACGGTTCATATTGGTCAGCCTTCGACACAATTCCTTTATCTGTATCCAAAGTTCTATGAATATCTCCTTGGTATTTGAGGGCAGAAAAGTATAAACAACGGGAATGGT
The DNA here is from genome assembly GCA_020466155.1 of Pachypeltis micranthus. Taxonomy (NCBI): domain Eukaryota; kingdom Metazoa; phylum Arthropoda; class Insecta; order Hemiptera; family Miridae; genus Pachypeltis; species Pachypeltis micranthus. The sequence goes on along the minus strand of CM035770.1, from coordinate 46,107,562 downwards.
GATGCCATTTTTCGCGACGTGAACAGTATACATGTGTTGAAAGAACAGGGGGTAACAGCTATCGACTGTTCGGCATCTATGAGCGTGAGTCGTAAAAAGAGGAAATTTGTTTAGCGATTTTAGCAAAACGGAATCGCTCATCATTACTTAATATTGTGTTTTGTCTTTCATACATTTGATCTATGCTCATATGAGACACTGGCATGATATTCCTAATTAATGCAATATCGGAATATTCGAGATCAGAAAATTACGCTAACTCTTGGCGTATCAACTTGTTAGGTTGATTAGCTGGTCTCTCTCTCACTCTCTCTCTCTCTTTTACGGAAGAGGGGGATCAACGTTGTCAGAAACATGAGCCAAGACAATGCACCTCTTCATTGGTATCGATGCGGTTTGGAACTGGTACTTATTCGTAAAGCGTTACTCGGAGTTTATTTTCTGCTAGTGAGTTATGGTTTAGTTTGGGTTTCCTGAAAGTTTCTTTTATATTTATTTATTTTTTGAGAATTGTAGTTTCCTGCATGCTCAAGGTGTCGTCAAGATTCGGTTGACCAATGTCAGTTGCTTTTTATTCCATTTATGATGATGAATAGTACGAGGTCGTTCTTGAGGGATCAGCTAGGGAACCATAATGGGTAGAAATTAATACATGTCAGTATTGAATCGGTGGTGGCACACTTGGATGAATTCAGACTTATTTTACAAGGCACTTTAATTGACGTTGTGGCAATTTGCGAAACTTTCCTCAAACCGGAAATAGCTAGTTCATCCATCAGTGTATCTGGGTACAGATGGATTAGGAATTATAGAAGCGGTAGGGCAAGGGGTGGAGTAGCATTTTTAGTCAGATCGACTTTTGATTTCGTCGAACTTTCTAGATCTAAGTCAGAATACTCCAAGGGTCCGAAACACATCTTTATTGAAGTAAACGTGAATGGATCTCGGCTTGTGATTGGGGTTGTTTATAGGCCTCCGAAACATGGCAGGATTGAAGAAGTCTTCGATCTGACCAACAAAATTCAGGCTGTACATCAGGATATTGTCATGGGTGATTTCATTGCCGACCTAATGACAAATAACGCCTATTCGAGACAATTGCTGAAATTGATGGAAGCAATCGACGTATGTAACGAACACAGAGATATATTTGATTTTAATTTAAGTGCAAATAGTTTTAGGAATAGAATGAAAAAAACGTTAATAAAAAAATACGAGGAAACCAAACATGGAGAGGTATTTATGTAATTGTCAAGTGTAAGTGTAGTGGACGTGGAAGTGCAACAGAAGATTTGTCAGAATGTTAGAAGATAATTTTTTATTTTATGCACGTTGTAATGACGACCAGAAACAGTGATTGTTATATAATTAATTCCTGGGAACAGGGAAGAGAGGGCCTTAAGGCCCTATTGTTTCCCAGGTTGTTGTTAAATAAATTCTTCAGTCAGCCAGTCAGTCTCTCTCGCTCTCTCTCTCTCTCACTCGATCGTTCTGTCAAGAAATGGCACGCCTCAAATAACGCGCTTGACACCAGCGTCCGTAAGAATAAGAACTTTGCACGATCGCTGATTGCGACGGAATGCTTTGTCACCTTCCTTAGTCGTGTCGTACGCAGTTCATTTAATTTACTACTATTCACAATAATGCAACATTCCCCCTTTTGCTTAGATAGTTCCTGTCGATTTGAAAATCCATCACAGAAGGAGACACTCTATCACAGACGCGAACCGATATAAATCGCAGATATGCATTTAGATGATTAGAGCTTTGTTTACTCCACCTTTGATGTATACGTTCAAATATCTTTCCTAAATATCATGAACAAGCGGTTTGTCGATAGGTTGCGTTTGGTGGCTTCTCGTAGGATTCTTTTGTCGATGCGACTTGCGCCCATCGCTGGGTGCTCTCATAGAACGGCAATGGGACAGCGATGGCCCCCCTGGCATCCAACATGATTTCTACACGTATACATACATACACACATATACATATTTTTAACATCCCAGAGCTGGTCATAAAAAAGAGTCGCTGATGACTTTCTGGCGATTTTCGTACTGAAGCCGATAAAATGGGGCGTGAATTGATCGGGCGGGTAAAGAAATTTTTATTCTCACTGTCTCCTTTTTCGTCTCGTTTTTCCTCCCCCTGAGAAGAGCTCCGGTGGATGGAGAAACCTGCCATTACCTGCTATCTCTCTCCCCCTTGACACCCTCTAAGGCCTAGGCCGCAATTCGACAGGTAGGGGTATCGTAACGGTGCACAGGTCCCTTTCTCGACTCAGGTATATCCAAAATTTCTCCTCCTTTGACCGCATAGAAACAAAAACTCCTTCATTTTCTTCCCGACCAGAAAAAAAAAAATCCTGCTCCTGATTTTGTTTGGCGAAAAGCTGCTACGACCCGACAAAACTTATCAAGGTTGAGTGAAAATAGTGATTGTTTCTCGAGTTATAGTTAATTCCACACAATACACTGAGAACATCATGTTTGACGCATCACACACCTTTCCTCAGCCCCAAGTGCATTCAACGATTTCTTATCACTTGCTACTAATCAAATCAGTTTTTCATCCAGTTTCTATTAACTTGGTATAACGTTTCTCAACATTACCTGTGAAAACTGGAGGCTCTGAAGGTTCCGGAATTTATTGAGCTGATCCTACTTATGCCATTATTGAGTAATCAGTAGGCGATTTATGGTACCGTCGACAAGATAAGAAGGCTCGTGTGCGCTGTGATAATATTTCGAATTCTGAAATTTTTGGGGTTACTCCTAATTGTTTTGTAAACCTTGTTAAATCTTCTCCGAATATTACCTGACGGGTGGTTGAAAGGATACGTGAAGGATTCCAAGAAATGGTACTTCGCCTCGAGTAATAGATTTACCTCACCGTGTTTACTGTGATATCACTGTTTTCAATCTAAACGCCGTCCTGCATCTCTGAGACCTTTCTAATTCGACTCAGCATTGAAAAACTCCTAGAAACGGTATCAAACACGACGTAATTGCAATAAACTGCCCACATTTTTGAAAACTATTGTTTGTCTATAACAACCATGGGTTCCGTCCGATCGGATTGCCGAGCACGTAGGCACTAGATCCCAAATGTAATCTGAGTGGTGTAAGAACGGAAAAAATGGCCAGGACGGCGGACATTGCGGAATATTAATCTCCATGCCTCGAAACGTATAATCAAATTTTCAGGAGAGTTGTAAAAAAAAATTACCCAAAAACACAGGTGCATTATTCAGAATGAGTTAGGAACCAAAACTGCACTAAAATTGGTTAATAAGGTGCTCTCGTCTTTTTCCCACGGATGAGAAGTTAGTCGTTTTTGAGATTTTGATCAAACCCTTACTTTGGCATTCCACGTTGGTTCGCAGGTTAAATAACAAATTTGGGCTCGTTCAGCTGTTTTCTCTTAATCATTATCTCAACACCTCACACATCTCATTGTACTTCCAGCGGTCAAGTACCCACATTTCGTTCTCGGTACATGTTCGGAAGATATTGCAAGTATAAATAGTGCGTCATCGATTTTTCGGTGGTTGCTGAAAATTGTGATGCTTCGTCCAGAGTAAGCACAGGAATTACATCGAAACTGTGTAGGATTTGGCGAAAAGAAACCCGTATTTATGAGGCACGAACGTGAATCGCAAGAAAACCTTACGGCATTCCGCAGTTGCCTCGCCTATCGCCAATATTCTCCATTGTCGTGCTCATTTAGCGTTTTTAGTTACATTTGATTGTTTCTACTCAATTGTTGACAGGTAGAACAGAGTTCTTCTACAGAACGAGTGAGATTCCTGTCATAAATGCTGTCCTCGCAAGCTAATACGAACCCGCGCGATGAAAGTCAAAGCCTAGAATTTGTAATTGAGCTCGTTTCCTATGGTCCAATCGAAGGGTGAAGCTTTTTCTCAACCAGAGGCCCGTTCACCGACTTTGGCGAGATTTTTCGATACCTGAGAAAAGCTGCAGGGCCCACGCCTACTGAGCCGAATTTCTACCTGACTCTCCGGTTGGGGCTCTTCGCATTTTCTTTCCATTATACTTCACTTTTCGGGAGTCTAAAAGCGCCTTGTTCAAAAATTCTATGAAGTTTGGAACCTCCTGAGGATTTTGTGAAAAAAAAGCATTCTAACTAGAATGAAGATAAATCTAAGTAAATTAAATGTTTGAGCTTTTGAAGACCGGCGATTAAAGATTGCGGTGGTACACCAGGGACTGGAGATCCAATTGTAAAAAGTATCATTTCTTACAAAAATCAATTTAAAACAAAAAAGGTATCGAGACTTTAACCATTTTTTTTCGAGTATCACAGAATCGATTCAGAATTTCGAGATTTAATTCGATTCTTTCAAGTTAGTTGAACAAAGGCGAAGAATAACTACCACCACAACCATTATTTATATATATATATATATACTATAAAAAAAGTCAAAATAACCACTCCTCCGTGGATGAGGAAAATGCGCAGCAGTTGTGCCGCACGCTGGACCGAGTAATACGACGGTTGAGGGAGTAGATGGGCACATGGGCCGTCCCTCTCCATGCCTAAGACTGGGCTAGTACTGGTGACGACGCGAAGAATTGAGACTCTTCTCCCCATTCGTGTGAAGACTACGGAGCTGCAAACAAAAGAAGCAGTTCGATATTTGAGTGTAATGGTGGATACCAAGTTGTCGATTGGTTTCCGTATCCGGCAAGCAACAGATAAAGCTGCCACAGGAACAACAGCTTTTCCCTTCTAAAGGCCAACACGATAAGGACACAAAGCTAGCGCTTATAAGCGTTGTGGAGTAGAGGTGTAGATTGATACAGTGAACCTAGCCCAGGATCACCAGTACTACAAGAGATGGCACACAGTTTTCCAGGAGGCAGTACTGATGGTGTGGAGTGTACCTGTGATGCGGGGCATCTGATATTTGTTCGATATATTATTCTTCTATTACTTTATCCCATTTACGAGCGAATGATTATGTAATATAAAGTCGGTAAGAAGAGATCAAGGCGATGGAAAGCTCATGAAATACAGCGCAATTGACTAGTATGTAATTTATTGGAACCTAGGTACCTAATACGAATACTTACCACCTATTTCAATTCGGAAAGAATTATCACTGAACATTAATGCGAATTAGTAAACAATCGGTGTGATGCTTTTGGAGGTTTCCGAAGAATCGATGCCACTTAAATCGGTTTATTTTGAAGGATGGCTTTTTTATGTTATCACCCTCTGAGAGTTCTCTCGTGCCGTATAGATCCCCCCCCCCCATCCACCTCATCTCATCACGATCAGTTTCAAGGTTTTTTGGCTCATGAGTCTATCGCTGTATTGAATTATATGCTGCACTGTCCGCTATGCCTCCTCAGCCGTACTGCTGACCTCCTTACGTCTGGATTCAACATCGAGCCTTCCTCAAGCTCGCTCTCTTCATTGAAATCGCACTTGCTCCAGGTTCTCCCTGCGCTTTATTGACGTTCAGTTTTTGGTGTTTCTCTACCATCTGCTGTGTGCTTTTAAACACGCAGTGCTGCATTTTGTCCCCCCTCCCCCCACCCCGAACAAAACTTCTTATTCGAGGCTGACGTCCTGCATTTCAGGCCTGCTATTCATATCTAGTACATTCAAGATTAAACAATCGTTAGGGTCACATATCATATTTAAAGCTACCGCTTCTTAGCTTGTAAAATCCGTCTTCACTTGTAAAATTTGTCTTCACTTCCCTAGCCTTATATTTGCTGCCTCTCTGCTGAGCACGATTCACACTCACAATGATTCTTTATCCTACGAATTGATGAGAAATATCACGCCACACGAACATTTTTGAATGAACGGGATTGTTGGTGGCATAGGCCAGATCCCAGTCCGTAGGACACCCAATGCGGCTATTAGGTCACACACCTGAACAGGAGATGATCCATGTCCAGAATCCCCTCCGAACAACGGCGGATGTTGTCTGTGGAGAGCTGGTACTCCTACAAAGACAATGAAGGCCCCGCACTCAGTCGATTCTCGACTAATAGGAGAAGGGTCCTTAGTTCTCAGACTATCAGCTGAGGACAACCATAGTACCATCTACTCTAGGACGCTCTGCATTGACTTCCGTATCGATGTAGCACAGCGTGTGTTAGGTCCAAACAAATAACATTCGGACCCCTTCAGCACGCTGCCATTGATTGTTATTGAGCGAGAGAAAGGGGAAGAAGGGGGGGGGGAGAGAGTGAGAGAGAGAGAACGGTTGAATTGAATTGGCTCAAATAACATTCAGGCTGCAGATCAACATGGGACGCCAAAATAAGGGACCTCCTAGCAGTACTATTATAAACTTGTGTATAAAGGGGCGTCTCTTATTCCGTTGCAGTGGCTTTATTTTAAAGGTGTAGCAACTTACATAGCTATGGTATGACTTAGGGATTGATCACTAAGGGGAGAGGTGGAGAGGGGCTTTGAACGTGTCGATTAGATGAAAAGTATTAATGAAATGTTCTTGTTGGTTACATAAAGTTCTTCGTCAAGTTGGGCCAACGGATGTAGGCGTTTTGACGAATGATGCGAGGCCTAATCCAAACATCGAAGTCCTAATATGTCAAATTGGCTGGATCCATTCTCTTTGTTATACCTACACTATGGAGCCCGTTGGCGTTGCGCAGATTTGAACATACGTCCGCAATAGACGCGTGCCTTTTATGCCTTCGGCCTGTCCGTCGACCAGGGGCAGGCCGTCCCCTTCGAAACAGACCGCAGAAGCACCTGCCCTCCTCCTGAATACGTAATGCGCCGCATAACAAGAGCACTGGGCTGCACTGCACGCTTCAGGTACCTGCTCCAAGTTGTTGCCGGAGGAGGGGAAAAAAGCGAACAAGTTCTCCTCCTGTCGTTGCTATTGAAGGCTCTGATTTGATTAATAAAAGCCACGCGACTGCCGCAATTTGAAGCGCCGCCTAGGCACATGTCGATTTTCAGGTCTCTCGTTCGCTCGGTCGCGCTTTGCCACTAGCTTCTCAAATTCAGTCTCGTCGTCAGGTGAAGTTACGCCCCTAGGAGCTTTCGATTAATCCTCTAAGCACTTGGAATATAAACGCGAGCTACAACTATGAGTCTTCAGTAGTGCTTCTTCATGATCCATTACCTCCCTCCAAGAAGAAGGGGCTCAGGCTGGGAAAAAGGCGATCTTCAAGTAGCTTAAAATGGCCTGTCGATGAGAAACTTTGCGTTAACGTGCCTTCATGACGAACTTTTTGTATGCGTGGCTGTGGTTCCCCTTGAAGCAACGTTGCGTTGCGCCAATTGCCTAGCATCGCCTAGAAAATGCCAATTTTCATTGTTCGGTTGTAGGCAGGATTCGTTACTAGTATTTTTCGATTCTGAATTGAATGGGATGTGTCTTGCATAATGTGTTATTTATCCGCAAACCAGTAGGCTGACTAGGTACACTTTTCTTTTCAGTCGAGAACATTTTTGACACTCCCCCCCCCCCACCAAGTTTTATCGCAATTACCTCCTGGTTGGTATAATTTCGTAGGTACCTTTTGGTGCGGGTGTCAGAAGTGTTGGACTACATGTGGATGTAAAATAGTGAAATGAAGTTAACGTACATGTTTGCTGAGTCCGTCTTCTCTGCCTGGTGAGATACTGTGAGGTGAGACACTGTGAGGTGAGACACTGCACAGGTACTTCAACTTTAGTAATTTACGCACTGGCGGAACTAACCCAATTACTTTAATACCTAAAATAGCGAAATTACGGTGAATCTAGGAACTCACGGGACTATAGAAAAAGTTTCCCCGCCTGTACTGCCTTTCTTCTCACTCCAACCCTTCAGTTCGGCTCGTTGCGTTGCGCCAATTGCCTAGCGTCGCCTAGGCAGTTTGGTTGTAGTCAAGTCGTGTTTCGTATCGTTTACTAGTATTTTTCAATTCTGAATCGAATGGGATGTGTCTTGGAGGGGTGAGACTGCGTCAACCTGTATAACTAAGAAATGGTTGTCATTTCCTGGATTGTTGACATAACCACGTTACATTCATTATATTTTGCGACGTTGGATTGAAGAGGATTGGCGTCAATCGTGCTGTGCAAATGAATAATACGTTGTTGTACAATACTTTGCAGCGTTTACTCAATGTTTTCCCGCCAACGGTGATTTGAGGACTCAGACATGAAATCTCAATTTTTCCGGTCGATTATGAATTGACTAAAAATGCAAAAAGCCCGAAAATGTATAATTTCTACCAAAAATATTTTACGTATATATGGCGTCTTGGTGGCATTGAACGACAGTTCAGTTATCCAAGCCCACCTCAATAACGGCAATTTCTTTCGAAACGGCTGTGTTGGGAAGGTAGTGTCAACGGTTTCTCCGTTACTAATTGTAGCTTAGAACGTACAAGTATTCAAAAAGGCCTGTTATCTTCAACTCAATCGCCCTCCGTGCAATACGCTCCTGTCAACGCCCCAGTGTTTAATACGTTTCGAGAAATTGCCCAGTTATTTTCCTCGGCCAGATAACGGAAATTTCTGAGTAAATCCTCAATATTTACGTCCTCGAAAAGTGGACACCGCTGCACTCGTCCGTCAGCTCGACATCGGACGGGATTAACTAATCGGGACAGAGGTAACCGACCTCTAAACTGAGGAACGCTACCGTTTTACGGGTAAAACGGATAATCCTCGTGAACGGACTTAAAACTCCCTTTAACTATGGCGTTAATTGGCCCTGTTTCTCACCTCCCTCTTAATCCCTGCAGTGGCTGCCCCTGGGTCGTGGTGGAGGGGAGGGGCTTAAAATAAAATTTCGAGCAGTTCAAAAAAGTCAATAACTACTTGTTAGGGACAGAAGGTTTCTTTTGAAGATTCAAAAATAAAAATATCGGGTGCGCCGTATCACACAGACTTCCTTAGCTCTATGTAAATTCACTGATTTTCATGGCATCTGCTACTAATTCGATTCATTTTTCACTCACTTCATTTGAATTGGTAAAATACCACTTCAAGGAGAAAGCGTTAGCGCCTACAGTTCCGCAATTTATTGTTCTGCCCGTACTCATGCCCTGAACATTATTGAGCAATTGGTTCATAGGGAGTTAATTAGGCTGTAAACACGATTGAGAAGGATAATAATAACTTTTCCAGAGTTATCAGGTACAAGCTTCAAGAAATACTAGTAGGTGAAACGGCAGTGATTTAAAGTCGGGAATTTCTGGAGTAGTCCCTATACATCTTCTGAGCGTTATCAAATGCTCAGCGTATAAGTACTTAATTGGACTATCCCTGTTATAGACGAATCGTAAACTAAAGACCAAAAGGTTGGCTTTTATTCATTAGAAAAGATAGCTAACTAACGGATGACACAAGTAAAAATAGTCAGGTCAATTACAACAGCTGATCAGATGATTTAACTGAAAATGGGGTTATTATAAACACTATTACATTCTCATTATTATCTATCATAGAAAGGCAAACTAGGATGAGAACTTAATATTGTCAGTTGAGTGGTGGGTTCATTTTGTTGGAAGATACCCAGTCAGATAGTCCTTTAGGTAAGCTGGCCTGGAAATCTCCCTTCTTGACCGAGAATCAGATGACGGACGACTGTCTTGATCATTAGACTGTTCCCGAGGTACTTGCTGATTCCGAGGCTCAGACTCGATCTCAGGACTCTCGTTTGGAGTGGACTGTTGCAGTTGTACTGGTAAATCTTCTCGGCTGTTTTCAGGGTTGGTTTGATCTATGCGTTGCAGAATAGTCTTGTCTCCGCGTGGGGCAAGATGCCTTAATGACACTGTTGATTCAACGCCATTTTGACGTCGAATAGTAGCGTACTGAGGGTTAACTTCTACAACGTCAACTTCTTCAACAAGATCGTCGTACTTGGAATTTCGAACTTGTTTGGCGAATAGGACAGGTCCAGGATTCAAAAGCCAGGTTGGGATATTTTTTCCATTGATTGTCCGTCGAGGGTGATTGAAAAGGCGTTCATGAGGGGTGCAGTTGGTAGAAGTATTCAGCAAGGATCTTATGGAATGTAGAGATTCAGTTAGTACCTTTTCCCAATCGGTATTATCGAGTTCTCGTGTCTTCAAAGCAAGAGTTATGGACTTCCATATGATGCCATTATAACGTTCTACTAATCCATTCCCCATTGGATTGTAGGGTGTGGTTCTGCTGGTAGCTATTCCATTGGAATGAAGAAAATCGGTCAGTTCTTTGGATAAGAAAGCCGACCCCCTATCCGAATGAACAAAACTTGGGTTTCCGAAGATTGCAAAAAGTTGAGTGAAGCAATGTATAACCGTTGCGGCGCTAGTATCCTTGCAAGCGAATGCAAAAGGGAATCGGGAGTATTCATCTACTATAGTTAGAAGATAGCGATTGTTGCTTGTCGAGGGTAACGGACCTTTGAAATCGACATCTAGGCGTTCAAATGGAGCAGTCGCTTTAATGAGATGCCCTTGGTGTTTAAAAAATCGGGGTTTTACTTCGGCGCATATCGGACAAAGGATGTCATTTTGCGGACCTCTTCGAGGGAGTAAGGTAGATTTTTACTATTTATCCAGTGATGCATTCGTGTGACACCGGGATGACAGAGTGACGAATGGAGGTCAAACAGCTTGTTAGCACTAGTCGTCGCACAACATACTCTTGAGAGTGCATCTGCTTTGATGTTATGCTTTCCAGGTCGATAGGTTACGTCGTATCTAAACGGTGCTAACTCTAACCGCCAGCGCAAAATTTTATCATTTTTAATTTTGCTAGAGTTTTTCCAATCAAAAATGAATGAGAGAGCCTTTTGATCGGTTATAAGTTGAAATGTTTTGCCAAGCTAGAAACATTTCCACCTCTTCAGACATTCGACAATAGCGGCAGCTTCTTTTTCAATAGCTGAATGTCGTTTTTTAGAATGGTTTAGTGACCGAGAGAAGAAGGCAATGGGGCGATTGTCTTGGCTAAGAGTAGCAGCCACAGCAATGTCGGACGCATCGGTTTCAACAACCAATGGTATATCTGGAGATATGGTAGTAACAATGGCTTTAGAAATATCAAGCTTCATATTCTCAAAATCTTTTATAGCTTGATCAGACAGTGGAAAATGTTTTGAATCGACGAGAGAGTGAATTTTATGCGAAAAACGGGGTACCCATTTAGAGTAGTGAGCAAATAACCCAAGAACACGCTTCAATGAAGCAGCATTGCAGGGTAGAGGCAATTCAAGAAGTGAAGCTAATCTAGAAGGATCGGGGCGAATTATCTTGTAAGAGACAAGATGACCAAGTAGCCTGATAGTTTTCTTCGGTGACAACTCACTTTTTTGTATGTTGATTTCGAGACAGTACTTTTATATTGCCGTCATAGTTCTCTCAAGGTTAATTTTTAGGTCTGATTCATCGTTGCCGCAAACAGTGATATCATCGAGGTAAGCATATGTCCCAGAAAGATTCTCGTCGTGAATGATTTTGTCAATGATTCGTTGAAAACATGGGACACCGTTTGTCACACCGAAAGGAATTCTCGTAAATTGATATAGACGACCACAAGCTTCGAAGCCTGTGAATGGTCTTTCTTCAGGCGATATAGGGATCTGGTTGTATGCACACTTGAGGTCGATAGTACAGTATATGGAGTGTGTTGCTACTTTTCTCACTAATTCATCAATGTTAGGCAAGGGATAGGCGTCAAGTAGTGTAAAACGGTTAATTGTTTGAGAATAGTCTACAACGAGACGTTTTCTATGATGATTACTCTCCACTACGAGGACTTGTGCTCTCCAAGGGGAGCAGCTCTCTTCTATAACTCCATCAGACAGAAGTTGCGAAATTTTTTTTAAAATGAAAGTAATATGTTCTTGTGAGTAACGCCTAGACTTAGTGGTTACAGGCTTACAATTAGGAGTGAGGTTAGCGAATAATGTGGCAGGTACTACATTTTCGCAAGCACCTGAGCAGACCACTAGAGGAGATTTATGCCCTCCAAACGAAACTTCAATATTGGTATGATTAGCCATCAAGTCATGCCCAATTACGACATACGCAAAGATTACGAAGAACTACTAATTTGAATCGAGGATAAGCGTGGCTCTGAATTTTCAAGTCCACAATAGCGTATTTCTCAACTGTAGAATTGAGAGAAGTAGACGCCATGGAAACTTGAACGACTTCGTCGTAAGTAGGTACATTGTGACGAACGACAAATGAATGATCCACAAAACTAATGGAACTACCAGTGTCAACGAGGCAATTCGCAGGATAGTTGTTCACAAATGCTCTGACTGTAGCCTTCTTAAGGCAGATTTGTTCACCAGATTTGTCGGTCAGACTCGCTAGAACTGCAGACGTTACATGAACTTGTTTTTTTGCTAGGCAAACGGATTGGTAATGCCCTTTTTTGAAACATTTTGAACATTCCGCATCCTTAGCTGGACAAGTAGAGCGCGGGTGGCGATCTGTTCCCCCACAAAAAAAAACATCTCCAAGTACGACGTTTTGATATAGCTGAAACAATTGATTGGTCTTCAAGTTTCTTCCCCTGATAATCGGAAGGCAACGTACTTGAAACTGCATTGACGAATGTAGGCTGGGAGTAACGTTCAGAATGAACTTGAGCCATTTCTAATGCTTGGGCTTGTTTGATAGCATCTGCTAGGGAGAGTACATTATTTTCTAGCAGCCGCTGACGGATGTCGGTCGACGAAAGGCCATTGATGAAGGCATCCCTTATGTAACCATCGCGATGGTCATCAGCAGTGACTGCTTTAAACTCACAGTCTTTCCCCAGGAGTTTCAGATGTTTAATAAACTGGTCTATAGTCTCACCAGACTGTTGTTTCTGGACCGCAAGCAAATAGCGGGTGAATACTTCATTTTTCTGCTTGACGTAAATAGACTGGAGAGTATCAATAGCAGTTGTGTAAGTGTTGCAATCACTGATCAGTTCAAAAACGACATGAGACAAGTTATTTATGAGTACCTTAAGTTTATCAGCATCTTCGGTGAACTCCGTTATCTCGAGGAAGTTTTGAAATGTAGTAAACCAATGAGTCCATTCTTTCCCTGCAGTAGGAGAGTCAGGATCCGAGTCAAATCGACTTGGTCGGAGATATTTGTCCATTTGTTTTTCTAATGAATAAAATTGTTATAGACGAACCGTAAACTAAAGACAAAGGTTGGCTTTTATTCATTAGAAAAGATAGCTGACTAACGGATGACACAAGTAAAAATAGTCAGGTCAATTACAACAGCTGATCAGATGATTTAACTGAAAATGGGGTTATTATAAACACTATGACAATCCCCTCACTTTTTCTGCTGCGTTTGTCGAAATGTTTGGTAATTCATCGTGCTCGTCTTTATTGTCAGCTTATTAGGAGCCGTCTACACAAAAAATTGAATCAAAATCGTTTGGAGCCTTTTTCGAAAAAAAAGGTTTGGTGTTTTGATCAATGTTGTACCTATAGTTAGTTTTAGGCGGATTTGCTCATACCTTTATTTTGGCGTTCCATGGTTACCTGTGGGCTAGATGTCAAGTTTGTGCAGATTTGGTTGAGCCGTTATCTTTCAACCGCGTTCACTGACACACAGACCGTTTTCCAAAACAATATATTGGACTTTTCAATGGTTACCTTCATTTCTCATCTCCCTCGGTTTATGGGAGTCAGAACACAGTAACTCACCAGCCAGAGGAGGCGGACTCACCTAACAGGTACGTTAACTTGAGTAATTTGCATACTGGCGGACTTAACCCAATTGCTTTAATACCAGTTAACATAAATCTTCACATTCTTTTTTTCATCCCATAAGAATACACTGCGAGATTCCGTTTTTCTTTTCACCTCAGGTCTGTCCCTGCCAATACCCCCAGCCCAAAAATTGGTAACGATTCTCATCCGCAGCTCCGCTATTATTTCAGCGAATATTACGTGTACAAACAAGAAAAACGAGCTTGTGTGATATTCTGGGAGTTACTCGTTTCACGACCAGATGATCACAAAAGTAATCCCCCGATTTCAGCACATCGCGAATCTCAACAACCCCTTCGTTTGCTCGGTCTTAACCGAATAGGAAGGGTGACTTGGGCGAGCAGTGAACCGTTCCTAGATGAAGCCCTTTTGAAGGAGAAGGAGCGAGAGAGAGAGAGAAAAAAAGGGCTTTCGTTTGCCAAGCGAAGGAGCGCATCCCCCGACTCCTTCCAGGGCTCTGACGTTCCCACGGACTTATAACATCTGCCCTCGAGGAGCAAGATGAGAAGGAAAAGGCAGGTGAGTCATATCATATCGCACCGTCGTCCTTCAGCTCCACGCTGCCAGAGCAGGGCAGGAGAGGATTGATTGGGGAACCGAATACTCTTATTTCGACGGTAAATTCTTCCAAACCTTCCGGCCACAGATTTAGAATTATTGCTTGCTAGGACAACGCAAGGCTAGGCAGAAGTAGACCGTCTCAGGACTGTCGATACTGATAGTCGCGCGGAAACATCTTTAGCTGTAGGTATTTAGTAGAAACGTCTCGGTTTTGCTGAAACGCCTTTAGTTTTAGTTTTTCTCGTCACCACTAGGTTTGTGATACTATCAGTGTACAAAAGCGATTAAATTAACGCTCACAAAACCGAGATGGTGCAACTAAACTATACGGTTGTGACTGAAGGCGTTTCATCGCAACTGTCAGGTACACAAAACCGTTTATTTAATTTTTCTCCCATCACTAGTTGACAGTAATTTCATTGAAAACATCAGTGATAGGATGCTTACACCCTGGCTACTCAACATCTTGCAGAATGCTTGACGTCTTATTGTTTATTCCTTGTCACTTCCTTTATTCCCTTATTTATTGTTAACTACCTACCTACTATCATAAATCCATTCCTTCCTGAGTTAGATCGGAAGACAGATCCAGAGAGGGTTGAGGATAACTACCTTGGAAGCGCCTCTGCTACATTTTCACAATTAGCTTCACTTGAAACTTCTTTACCGACCTTCTGGCACTAATAATTTTTATCACAGCTATATTTTTCATTCATCGGCTTTCCTATTGTTTATACACCACCCTATCTTAAACCCTGATCATCATTTTTTCATCTTTTTTTTTTCGGTTTTGTGCGTGAAGAACCTAGTCATTTTTCTTTCGTCCGTCTTTTCTTTCCCTTCCACCTTCAAAATCTGAACATTGAGGGAATAAATTATAATAGTAAAGTGCTCCCGTAACGCTCAGTCATCACTCCACCAATCCGTAATGCAATGAGTACGCATCCCATGTAGAACGTTTAGCTTAGGGAATTAAATGAGGAAATGAGAGAGAAGTAGGCTGTATCAAACTGAAAAATAGGGGTTGGGTGATATCGGAATGACTCACGGGGGGGGGGGGAGAGAGAGAGAGAGAGAGAGAGAGACAAACTGACTCAAGAATTTTCTAACAACCTGGGAAACAATAAAGGCCTAAAGCCCCTCTCTTCCCTGTTCCCAGGAATTAATAATATAACACTCACAGAAATAACTCCTTACAGAGTGTGTGAGAGAGAGACAGACAGAGAGAGAGAGAGAGAGAGAGAGGTTTTATTTATCCACCTGGGGGAGTTAGGGCTATGCAGCCCTCTCTTCCACTCCGCCAGGGTGTAATTCCAATTCATGAAAATGTTCTACATCATCGGCATAGTTAAACAATTATGTATTATTATTACATATTATTTTTTGTACATATTTTTAAATCGAACAGTAGATATTCTTCAATTCTACAACATGGTTCCATTATTCCAAAAACGTTTGTCTCATAATTACAAGTGTATACACATCACACAAATGTTAGGCACAAAAAGAAAATAAACAACGTTCATACCGTAATAAATTACATTCATTCATCTTATACACACGCATGCACATTTAAGATGGGCGAATACTATGATATTCCTCCCCTTCTCATATTGGATCTTATCACTATAGACACACTAAAACTAAATTAAAAGTAAAGCATACTACGCACTCATTATTACATTATTGGTGTGATCCCGTGTCCCCATACATTTCCAGCAACTTTTTTAAATATTTGCCTTTGAAGGCTCTCAGCGTCAATTTCAGATCAAATAGATCCTTCTCTTCGTTGTACAATTAAGTCCCCTGCACCAAGAACGTCCTTGCGTACACTGCGGTCCTATGAGATGGACGCTGCATCAAAATGCTGGCAGTGTCCCTATTATGCATCGCAGCCTGTGCTAGCTTTTTTCTCTCTGCTATCTTCAGCCATACTAGCAATCAGTGTGCAGGAGTGACATGCTCTGTGGGCCGTACCCTGGCAACAGCGCACTGCCGCATTCTGGTCTTTTTGCAGCCTGAGCATGTCCTCACCTCTTAGGTCGCAGTACGCAACGGCAGCATAATCAAGAAACGGAAATATGAGGGACTCAACCAAATGCTTCCTTTATTTTCTTGGAAAATCCTCAGCCACCCTCCGCAAGCTTCTAAAAACGGCATTGCGCACTTTCGTGACTTGGCTTTCCCAACGCAGAGTGTTTTGTATGATAACGCCCAAATTGGTTGTCTCATTGACCATTTCCAATCTTACCAGGGCGGTATGATCTGGTCTTTCAAGGAGGAGAGCAATCGCGAGGGGTGAGAAAAGAGTGAAAAAGGGGAGGGGTTACAAGAAAACCCACCGAACGATTGAACGTACGTGAAATCGGGGAAGTACATTAAGGGTTCGTATTGTAGGATTAATACAACCGACGCGGACCCTTGAAAGATTTGGGAAAATGGGCATGGAAAAAAGGTCTGACGAACGACGAGGCCTGAGGTGAAGGAACTGTCTAACTGGCCAGGCGGCTCGTTCTACCTAGAAAACTTCCTGAATGCAAGTACAGTGACAGGTCTGTTTCCTTATTTGATGACTGTACCTAAACCCTCGACGAGGGTTATATCAGTCATAGAAGTTGCGGTTTCGCTAATATGCAAGAGGCCGGCCCCTGCAGCATCCACCGAACTCAGACCGGTGGAGGTACGGCAGGTATTTGGTCGTTAGCCAGTCTCCCGGTAGAGAGCTGTTGCCCGTGTGTGACCGCGCAGAGGTGACCACCTGAGGAATCCCGTACCATCTGGGAGGAGTTCTTAATCTGGTTTCCTACCTGATCTAACTATTTACTTGGGTGGCAAGTTTCAAAAGGACAGATCAACTATGACCACGTTTCTTAGCCATCACCTTCTTCGCGAACTTTGCAAAATGGTTATAGGCTTGCTTTCTAGCAGTTAATGCTGCTAAGTTCGTTTGCCCTCCCAACAACCGTCGCTCACTGTTGTAGAAACTACAGTGGAGCAGCACATGGTTTCTTGTTTCCTCCGCACTGGAGGCGCAAGACCTGCATAATGAAGAGTCTTTCAGAGAAAAGAAGTGGAGCCGCGCATTGAAGTCACCACGTCCCGTGAGGAACTGGCTCGTCCAGTGGTCTGGCTCAACCCATTTTCTTGAAAGACGTTCACGGATGTTGGGGAAGAACTCATACGTGTCACGTCCCTTTGACGAGGATTCCCATCTCTCTTGCCATTTCTCCAGATCCCATTCATCGATGGCGGCAAGTTTCTGTTCTGTGGTGAGTTCAGCCCAAAGCGGGGGAAGCTCCTGTTTCACTCTCCACTTGTCAACCATGCAATCAACAGCCAAATCAACTGGTAACTGACCAGTGATCACCTGGAGGGCTTCTGTTGATACAGTCTTATAGGCCTTGGTGATCCAGAGGAGCTCAGCTGTCTGGGATTGGGCCAATACTCTCTTTTGATTGACTGTCAGTTTGCTACTCCAGACAACAGGGCAGTAGCCAATTACACCTAGATAGATGGCCTTATACATGAGGATAGTGTCGTGGTAACACACACCCCAAGTGGCCTTAGTAATGGCACGCAGTGAGGCAAACCTTGCAATGGTAGTGCCTTTAAGGGACTGGAGGTGTTGGTTGAAACCCCACCTCTCACCTATATTCACTCCTAAATACTTGACATGCTTTTCAAGAAGGAGCCTGTGGCCGCCAAAGCGTATTGTGGGTGGATTATTCACTTTCCCTTTCAAGAGGATTAGCTGGGTTTTTTCCGCAGCCACCTGCATCTTGACATGCTCGCACCATTGGTTGACAGTGCGGAGCACGTGGCTGGTTTTTTCTTCAATTTGGCGGACTGACTCTGCAAAGATCAGCACAGTCAAGTCATCCACATAGGCGTACGGCTCGCAGTCAGTCTCCATGAGTTTCCTGAGAAGACCTTCGAAGAAGGCATTCCAGAGTGCGGGTCCAAGGACCGAGCCCTGTGGGCACCCCTTCTCAATCTTTCTCCGGATGGAGACATGCCTGCTTTCAATCGTAGCCGTTCTGTCTGTCAGGTAACTTCTGACGAGCGAGTACAGGTTGCGGGGGATCCCCCTACCTTTGAGCTCATTAAGGAGCGCTGGCCACCAAAGGTTGTCAAACGCTCCTCTGATGTCAATCAGAACTGCTACGACGTACTTAGCCGGTGCCAGCAGGGAAACACGCCGAATCTCGACAATGACATCCTGCGTGGACCTTCCTTTGGTACACCCGTATTGCCTGCCTGTGAGGTTGCGGCCAAAGACTCCTTCGAGGGGCTGCAACATCAAGATTTCTAGTGTTTTGCCTAATATGGAAAGAAGGCTGAGTGGTCTCCATGATCGCGGGTCTGACTGATTGCGGTCGCCTCCCTTTTGAAGAGTGACAACACGCGCAGACTTCCACTGAGTGCGGAACTGTCCGACCTGCAGACAGTCATTAAATAAATTAAGGAGGCCGCTAGAGATTGTTCGCTCAGCCTTCCTTAGCATATTGCTTTCTATTTTATCTGGCCCAGGAGATTTGTTGGGCTTTAAGGTCGCAAGGGCCCTGCCGAGATCGCCTGTTGTCCACAATGGGATGTCAGGCTCTTTCGGATGGTCCATGATCAGCTCCCTTGCTGCCCTCTGGGCTTCAGTGTCTCGAGCTACTTGGTCATCTGGGAACGCCTTTTCAAGGAGGGTTTCCAGTGAACTTTCGATGCTGCTGGCCCTGCCTGACTCATTTTGCATCGCAGCTAAGACCTGCTCTACGTTTGCTTTTCCTATGGAGGACTTGTAATGTCTGCCCCAGGGGTTCTCAGAGATCTCCGCTTCCACAAAATTTCGCCAGCCTTGTCGTTTGGCTCGTTTGATGGTGCGGTGGAAGGCCTTCTTCTCTTGGATGAAGGCAGTTCGGAGTGCTGCGCTGGCATCAGGGTCACGAGTGTTTTGGTACATCCTTCTGGCTCTATTTACACTTTGCTTGAGGGGATTAAGTTCCTCAGTCCACCATAGGACTTTGATCGCCCTGTGCTTCTGTTGCCCAAGTACAGAGAGCCCAGCAGAGTGCAGTGCTGTGGTAAATATGTCCACTTTGCTGTCCACCTCTTCAGGTGTGGATGCTTGCACCATTAGGTCGGTGTCTGCGGCACGCAGTTCACCTTCCAGTACCCTACAGAACTGTGGCCAGTCAGCATTTTTTGTGCAGTACAGTGACAGTGACCCTTGCGCAAACAGGATGCTCATACCTAACGAATTGAATATGTTTGCAATAAAATTATGGAAACCCATTTCAATAACAAAACGGAGTTAGGACAACAGTCTATTTTCACTCACGCTGTTATTCTTGCTGGTTAGGTCGTCGTCAGTAACAAATATGTAACAGATTCGTCCTAACTCCTAGCTTTTTGTTTTATCGTAACGCAAATTTAGTGAAAAAAGACTATTATCGTAACTCCATTTTGTTATTTTCGTACCAACTTTCGTCTCAGTAGCTGAACAGTATCCATTCTTCATAGAATTATTAACCATTGTTTATCAGTTCTTTATAGAATGCTCAACCGTTTCTTTTGCAGTGCTCGTGGGATGCAAAGCCATAATTTATAACTGGCTTGTGGTCATCTATATTTTGATATTTCGATTCCCTGTAGAACGCTTTGGCTATGATTGCATTCGCCGTTGGTTTGGAGTGTCGCTGAAGTGCAGTGAAGTTTTCTGTGGGCGGAGAAGAGTTTTGTCCGTCCATTCAATTCCCGTCGATGACTGTAAAAGCCGTCCCTAACCTCCCCACAACCCTTGTGACCTCTGTGCGCTCTTCTGAACGACTTAAGCGTCAAAACTGGTGTGACGGGATGGCAAGAGCGCGAGTTGGAGGAGAAAGAGGAAGAAGGGGATCCCATTAACATAATTCTCCTCAATGAAATCATCAGGTGCTTTTTTTTCACACCGCCTCTTCTTGATCGCTTGTACCCGCGGAAGTTGTTTGAATCGCTTCCTGTCTGTTGGTGAATGAAGCGCAGGGACTTTTCAAAGCTGCGATGTGGCGAGTAAAATAATTGGCCTTAAGGAAAATACATTATTCATCGGCTGAATAGCCGCCAATTGCTTTGGTGTTGCTCTCGCTGATTTCTGAACGTTGGATATTCGGGTGGATTAGATTTAAGTCTGTTGTGAGAGCGTCAGGTAGAAAGGTTACCAACTACCACTACTAACTGGATTGAATTGTTTAGCAATAATTTTCCATCGTGGATCAGCTACAAGTACATCGACAATTACTAGCAGTCATGGCAGCACTTCCTCCCTCCCTTGTTGTGGATAGTGAAGGCAGTGACTGTCAGTTATCAGGTAAAACTGAAACGGCAATCGTTTGCATTCCGGAACTTTCGGAGATGCTCCAAAGTAACTTATGAAAGTTATTAAACTCGCTGTGTACTTAGCATTGTCGTCAACAGTATCGTATGAGGGGGACTGAAAAACTGAGTTAAAATCTTTGGTAGTTTATTGTGCTGCTCTAGTAATTTTCCAGCACATGACAGTTCTACAGCATTGTGTCTCGTTTGGATCAATTTTTACTAAAAATTTAACTAAACTCGTTAAAGGCAGTTTCGAGAAGAAAAATTTCGTGTTTTGATCACTATAACATAGTGATTTTGGGCCGGTTTTTCTCAGATCCTTATTTTGGCGTCCCACGATGATTTTTGGACCAATTATCAAATTAAAGCCGATTTGGTTTAGCCGTTTTCTCTCAATCGCGTTTACACACAGTGACCATTTTCTCAAAGTGCGTTTTTCGAACACAGCAGCCCTTGAAATGTAAAGATCTGAAGTCAACTGTTTTTCGCTACTAATGCGGCCGAGACAAGTAAAAAGACCCTTTGGAGCGTAACTAGAGCAAGGCCTCGTAAATGGTTTGATTTCAAGGCTTAGGAATGAGCTAAAACCTTTGCTAAGGACTTGAAGCAGATAGTGGGAATCATAACAAGCCATTTTAAAATGCACAAATATGAGTGTGTGTAGGAATAAATGTACAGGAGCACCTCAGGTGACTCTCCATGACATCCGGGCCCACTACAACGACTTGATGTGGAGCGGTTTATATTCCATGACACAACCCCTTAAGTGATCGATATCGAAGTAGGATCTTTCAAGAAGAGTACTGAACATCTCTCGGAAATTGGGTGTAGTTTAGTGGGATACTAGGGATGGCACAATAGAACTCAAGGGCACGGTGATTATCTCTAAATGGACCGTCAGAGCGGAATAATTTTAAAAGATCTGTCTGGTGCTGATTAACTTCTATCGGATCTGTTAGTGACTATGTTCGTGTGGGTTGATGACCCAATCAGCTGGATCGCTAGTTATTCTAATGACAGATCAGGAATGGTGCCTTCAGCTGTCATCCAGAAGTTGCTCCCTGTTTCAGGATTCGTCGAGTGACACCGCCGTATTAATTGCGACCACTGGTCTGGTAAAGGGGTCTGCAACGGGACCTGGTTCAGGTTCGTACCGAAGAAAGTGAGAAAAATAAAAGGATAGGGGAAGAGGCAGCGGTCTCCTTGTTCCAGGTAAAGGAGGGTTGATAATCCCGTATGTCGTAAGGACCTTCCTGAATCCTACCGTTGAGAGTGATAGTGACCCAGAGACCCCCAAAGGGGAAAAACTGAACCTCTCCAGGACAGCAAACTCCCCCGAAGCCTCTTCTGGAGAGAGAAAGGTGAAGTCTGGTAGATTTCTTCTTTAAGCGTTTTTCATCGTCCTCCGGCTCTAATCATTGGCGGGAGGAGTGTGATGTGGAAGAGGAAGACGGGAAGAAGCCAAAAACGCAGGCAGTGGCTCCGTCGTTGGTCCTCGCGATGGGCCCCGAAGAGGGGAATATTGTGAGGTTTTCCAAACAGGTTTGGTGGCTCCGTGACTCGCAGAGCCCTGGCTCTTCCTCCTCCACGTCCTCATCCCGAGCAGCCTCCGCCCAATCATCATGTAGCACCACAGACAACCTTCAACGGCTTCAACAGCTCGAGGTAGCCGCTCACGTTATTACCAGCCCTCTGCCCTCGTTCCTCGTCTTCGAAAGCCCTCTCGACGAAACCCTTTTATTCTTCGCCCATTGCAGAGCCGCATTCCTCCCCCACCACCAAACTTAACACGAAAAATATTACTTCCAACCCCCTCATTTCTTAATTTACACGAATTTACAACCCAAACCTCCCCCCTCCCCGGCGCTCACGCCATCACATACCCCTTGGCAACTAAAAAATTCCAGAGCAACGAACGAAACCTCTTGCGCAGAGACTGACACTACTTTCATTGGCCTAATTCGCTTCAGAGCAACTTACAAAACACTGAAACTTGTGAAACGTCTTATCAACAATTGGAGATTCATTTAACGTTCCTTATTTTAGCATAGGGAAAGAAGAAGGGTTGGCGGCTTGCCAGGGCTTGCTCCTGTATTTGCTCACACTGGTGCAGGAACTACTTGCGTACACTGTTTAAACTGTTAGAGCCAGGGAGCGAAAATTCATTTCTAATCAACCTCTGTCATCGAAGGTTCGATTTGAAATTTGTAAGAGAGTTAATGAAATTGTGAGAAATGATTAGTTATAACGGAGGTAAAAAGGTTATTAGAAAATTAACTTAGTAACTTGAGAATTAGAAGTAATATCTGAGAGTTGAACAAGTGATTGGAGGGTTAGAACTGTACAGGCGGGTCCGTATGCTCGGGGGTGAACTGGAGAACCAAGAATTTTTTAGAACGGAGTTATTAACGGGTAATGATAGCTACTGGAGAATACGAGAGAGCAATTATTAAAGAATTGTAGAAGCCCAAGAGAATTTTAAAGAATTATCGGTGTTAATAGAGAACAACACGACAGGAGTCGACATTTATAATGAGAGGACTGTAAGATGATCGGAGAAGTTTTTAGAGAATCGGAGGACTGAAGATTGTAGAGTTATTTAATAGTTGAATGATAATTTGATGATTAGGAACGTTTTGGGAGATTTAGAGAAGAAATAGAGGATTAGAGAAGTTATTAGGGAGTTGAAGGACAACCTGGGATTGGGGTAAGTGGTTTCAAGGTTGAGGGACTAAAGATTGCTAAAGTTATTCGAGAAGTGGACAACAATTAGGAAAGCTTTAGAGAGATAAATAGCAATGAGATGTGCAGTGAAGTTCTTGCATAGTCGGAAAACAGATCTGTTTCTTCATTAAAATGACTTAGCGCTTAGAGCCAATGAGGTCGCAGTTTCGCTATTGTGCGTGGATAGTCACGCACCATCTCGTACAGAATTGGCCCGTCCAGGCGCTCACAGATGCTGGGAAAATATGCGTCGCATCACACAACTTTCCTTAGCTCTACATAAATTCAAAATGTTTTTTTCAGCCGACCTAACTTTCCTTTCTACTTCGTAAAGCCAAGGGAAGTAAAAACGTTTCTTTGACGAGGGTTCCCATCTCACCCCCCCCCCCCCCATTTATCTACTGTGGCAAGTTGCTGTTCACAAGAGAGCTTTGCATATTGGGTCCACCATGCACTCAATGGCCGAGTCAATGGATAACTGGTGATCCCTTGGAGTCGTCAGTGGATGCTGTCTTGCCCACCTCTGGAGATGAACAGGGAATTGTCTGTGGGATTCGCCCAGCACCCAGTCTGTAGATCGATTTTAAGTTTGCTATTTTTCGAAAAAGACGTCCCAAAGGGCTGGTCTAAGGACTGAGCCTTGTGGTAACTTCTTTTGTATCGTTCCTGGACTGAGACATACATTCAGTCGTGGCGGTTCTGTTTGTCGCGTAACTTAAGACTAGGAGGACATTTAGTGGATCAAGGATCACAGATATTTTTGAGTTGGCTGATAATTTGAGGATTAGGGAAGCTCCTGGGGAGAGGTAGAAGAAAATTATAGGATTAGGGGGATAAAGGAGAATCAAAGGGTTAAGAAGGTCGTAAGTGAGTAGGATAAGGAATAGGGATGAAAAAAGTTATCGGAGGGTTGAAAGAAAACCTGCAGTTTGGGAAGGTTATTTAAGGGTTGGAAGATTAGGGATTGCAGAAGTTAAGGGATACTTATAGGGACTTTCAGATTATTGAAGGGTAAAGGATCTGAGAAGTTATAGTTGAGTTCTCACAGAGCGAGAACATAACGTGAGAATTTGAGGAAGTTACTGGAGAGATTTAGGATAGTTAGTGGAGTAGGGTGGTTGTTGCAGAGATAGCAATAGCTAATAGGACGAACTTTGGAGAAGGAATAGAGGATTAAAGAAGTTATTAGAGAGTTGACGAAGAATCAAGGGCTTGGGGACGTTGTTACCTGGTTGGTGGGCGTTAGAGGACAAATAGAGGATTAAAGACGCTATTAGAAGTGTTGGAGGGCAATTAACAAAGTTTTTGGAGAGTTGGTGGACAATATGAGGATTAGGGGAGTTATTAGAGGCTAGTGTCGAAGGACTTGGTTTAGACTAGGGTGGAGCAGAATTGTTTTAGACCTGGAAATGAGGTTTAGGCAGGAAGACACTTACTCCTATGTTACGACGGAATATGACTGTCTCCACAGAAAACGACCAATTTCGGTGCTTTGGGTAGAACTGTGGTGATGTAGATTGTTGTAACGGATCTCTTAGTGCAGTCACAATTGACATCAAACTCGCCTGCGACTCAATTAACATCCTACCAACGCCGTAAAAACAAATTAATTACCTGTAGGAGA
Source organism: Pachypeltis micranthus (assembly GCA_020466155.1). Classification (NCBI taxonomy): domain Eukaryota; kingdom Metazoa; phylum Arthropoda; class Insecta; order Hemiptera; family Miridae; genus Pachypeltis; species Pachypeltis micranthus. The sequence goes on along the minus strand of CM035770.1, from coordinate 46,082,573 downwards.
TTGTAGCTGGGAAAAGGTCAATAGTCGTATTCCGCTCGTTTAGTGTCCAACAGCCTTCCTCGATTCAATTTCGCTCTGTTGGCACCCGAGGCCGTCGCCCGTTTGTCTCGCTAGTCCATTGTTACTCACCTTGGCGATAATTAAATCCCCGTTTTCTCTTCTCGATCTCGGCCGCTAGTCAGGGTATTTTAAGCCTCAGACCGACCCGCAGACATCATCTTCGACTCAATTCTCAGCTCTTCGCTTTTCCTTCTACAGAGAAGAAAGAAAAGTGTTTCAGTCTGTACTGGAATTCGTCTCGACAGAAGTTTTTTGCAGCCCATAACGGCGACTACGTCTTCAAAACCGAGTCCTCGATATTGACCGACCTGTTCCGATGCTTTTTACTTTCCGTCGTTCTGCGAAGTAAGAAGAAATGCTATGTAATTGGCGGAAAAAATAATTTTGACAGATCTTTACATTTTGAGGTTATAGTCCGAAATTTGCCGTTCGAGGAAATATCCTATGTGTGTTCGCGTGTGACTGTGAGGAGAGAGGGAGACGACCAAACCAATTTGGCTTAGTCTGCAGGTCAACGGAGGTGAAGGTCAAAATGAGATAATCGATCGAAAACTACCTATAATTATTTAAAAATATCAAAATACAACATTTTTGATCTCAAAACCGGCTCTACCGATTTCGGTTGAGTTTAATGTTCAAATGATGCTACAGCACTATAAAAATTCTCAACCGTCGGAAAATGGCGAGAGCACAACAATAAATCATTCACAATTTCGACAAAATGCGATTTTAGTGCGTCATTTACTTACCTTGGTCTACGAAGTTATGTAATCGGCTGAATAAAAAATGTCGACGACTACTGAGTATGAAAAAATTTTTTTGAGAAAATGGTCTGTATATGATATTAAAGAAATTGGGTTATATCCGCCAGTAGGTAAATTACTAAAGTACCTGTTAGGTGAGTCCGTCTCCTCTGGCTTGTGAGTTACTGTGGGCAAGCGCTTTCGATGTAAAGACATCATCGTCTGGCCGTTAAGTCAGTACTGGAGTCAGTCAGTTGGTCGTGGTCTTTATATACAAAGAGAAAGGTGAAAGGGGTGATGGAGCGTCGGGGAAGGGGCGGGGAGCGCTCATCACAAAACGCCAAAATATGGGCGTGGGAAAAATCGTTCCAAACTAACTATAGTTATCATAATGATTAAAACATTCGTAATTCATTACTCGAAAAAGGCTCAAATGATTTTAATCAAATTTTTTGCACGAATAGTTCCGAATAACACAGTTTGGCTATAAAATGTTCTACTCCGGAATTCAAACCACTGCCGTTTGACTTTTCTTAGTTTTTACCGAATAATTCCAAAATAGTAAACACCATCCTCCGAAAAAATTGCGCTGACAGCCTCATGAATCACCCGTGCACTGATTGCTGAATGATGATCATGATGAATTCCGACATTTTACACACATCCTACGTAAAAAGAGTTGAAAATAGTATAGTAGCTACAACCATAAACGTCGCTGAATGTACGTGGGGCCGAGTAAAGTTGTGCGTCGCAACGCACAGTTTCTCTTTCTTTACCGGAATGAGTAGTTTTATACGTTATAAGAGTTAAAATTCCATTTCTCTTAACTTTCATTTTCCTTACTGATTTACTTCAATTTAGTCGATGAACTTAATTTTATTTCAAGATGGTTGGATAATTGGCAATTCATCGAGGGAATTCTTCTTCCTCCATCGGGTGTGCGCTACTTCGGATTGTGTTAAGTCTCAGTCTGTGACTCACCCTTAGCAAACGCCACTGGTTTCGAGAAGTAATACACACGCGCGCGCACACACACACACACAGAATACTTCACGTTTTAATCGTCGCAGAGATGATTTGTGACGACAGATACGATGTTCCCTATCACTTTACCATCCTTGACGTAGCTGACGACGGTTTGGTATCAGCTTTATCAAGTGAAGAACGTTTCGTTGCAGATTACCCTTCTAATCTATACACCATATTCTGGAAGACGAATCAAACATTTGAAACAATAGTCAATGTTAGTTCATTCGCTGTACTATCGTTTTTCAGGGGTCGTCCCAGGCCTACACTCTCAGAGTCGGGCCTGGGAAAGGTTAGTTGGAGGTATGCCGGTATGAAAGATGAGAGACTTGTTTGTATGGGTGGCAGAGTGTAAGTGTCAAAGTAATTTATATTGTTCGAGTGTATGTATTTGATGTGCCTTGAGAGAGAAGAGGATGAAGCAGGTCGCATTACCCCGTTCAATATGTTGTTATAAGTTATAATTATTTTATATATGTCATTACTCTTACGACTTAAATGAAACCACTTAACTATAAATTCAATGAGCATATGAGGAGAAGTCATGTTAGTTGGTAGTCAGGGAGAATAGAAGAGACGGCATCATGACCCTAATTCCCCTGGTGGCGAATAAACCATTTATCCTTCCTCACTTGTTCACAACAATGGTACTCTGATGGGAAAGAAAATAAGTCTATATACTCTTCGCCCTATTTTCATGACTATGTGAGTCAGATAAGGAGTTATTTTCAGTCGCTGTTTCATCTACCATTGTTTCACGTCCCAGTTATCTCTTTAAGACCCTGTTAACTCATTGCGTTAACTCTTCGGCGTGCATTTCAGCGAAATCCGGACATTCTGGTAGCGAGATGTAATTTATTACGCTCACGGTAATACCACTTCGAAAAACCTGTAGACTGGGAAATAAAAATTTGCTGACAGGATCGGCCACCCATATTCTGAATACTTCTTGGAATCATCCAATGCTCAGCCAGGGCACCAAGCGAGATGAGGTGCCGCCAGGATTTTAACTGTCCTGGCGGGACGCTCGGTCGCCGTTCTCGTTCTCTAACAATTGGCCCTGGTCGTCATTTTGGTCGCTTTTTATTTATTTTTTTAAGGACTCGAAATTTAATGAGCCGGCGAAGGGAGAGTTTCGTAATTCGACACGTAAAACCCGGTTCTTAAGTTCACCAGAGGAGGAGGGGAAGGGCCAGTGGTACGGGGATGACCTCGGTCACAATAAATAACCAGGTCGCGTAAAAATGCAGCTTTCTCTTCACACAAAGATGGCGCGTTTCACAATGGACTTGGTTGAAGGAGAAGGGAAAGGGTGGTGGAAAGGGAGGGGAGTGGGTAAAGCACCAAACACTTTTTTCTGAGCGTCGCCAAGTTGCGAAGAGCTGGAGGAGAGCCGTGGATGGAGAAAACGAAAGATACCTAAATTGATCAAGTGTCAACCAGTTTGCAGGGTGGGTGAGAGAGATATCCATAACTCACTGTGAATCACGGGGATTGTAACCATTGAAATACTAAGTTTGGCGAAAGAAGGGTATGTTAACAGAACAAGGTTGTGCACAAGAGCGGCACTACGTCCGATACACGAAATCATTACTAACTGAGGAGGTGGTTTATACATTCCTTAGCACCACTAAGTAGAAAGAAAAGTTACGTTAAACAACGCTCATGAGACCACTAGGAGCAACCCTAGAAATTTCAAGCCAAGTTCAAACCATCGCCTTTTCACTTACTGTAATTCCTAAAACATTTTACCCGATAATTCCAAAACAACAACACCAAACATTTCTGAACCTGGCAGAAATATCAGGTTGACAGTCTCATTATTTCCTATGCACTGATCACTCAATAATATTCGACGCGTATGTAGGAGCAACTCCATAAATATCCGTAAATTCCGGAATATCAAGTCTCGCCAGTTTGTATATAGAACCTTGAGTTTTGTTCGGGTATTAATTGGCTCGAAACCTGATAAAAACAATCTTTGATGTGGATTGTAGATCGTGCCAAAGTGGTTGGTCAATCAGTGCAGAACTGTTTGAGTTTTTGAAGCCTACACAAACGAACTCAACATTATTATGATATAGAAAATAGCTGTACTGATGAGAATAAGTTATAAAGAATACGTTTTGCAGAAGTTTAATTTTGCGGTTTAGAATATAAACTGTTGTCTTGATTGGTCACCCTCTTCTTGTAGATTCTATAATAGTTCTGTCTGCCGATACTGCGAACCCACCATTTACAGGACTGTTTTGTTCTCATAATGAATGTTCCTGGACACTCATAAGTGCCCCACCATGATGCGCAGTATTAGATGTGTTGTATGATAAGCTACTAAGGAATCAGAGCGTTGTAGATGCTTAAACGTATACTGTCTCGATTCGTATCAGCTACTTACACTTGCAGTAGGGCTACTTCGACAATAAAAAAGGGTTAGATTATATTAGTGTTAACACGAACTAAGTGGAATCATTCATACCAAGAAGTCGAAATAAGTTCATCGTATTTAAGGAAGGGTGACTGACGAAGCGACAACGTCAAGGAGAGCGAGAAATCACACCGCAGTAATACGAACAAATACCTGTGCGGTGAACAAATATTTTTTTCGCGTTACCCGTTCCTTTTGTGAAGGAGCCGTTACAGAAATCTCAGTGACAAGACGACAACAGCTCAAGTTTTCCGTTAGTCGCAGTTCGTCGTTTTCTAAGTAATTTCACCGAGGCTGCGCATTGTACTAGACCAAACTGGTGTCGTTTGGAGTTCATATTAAAAGGATACCTGTGGTAGTGTATGGGGACAGTAAGAATGAACAAAGGGTGGAAGGTAAGTCATTTTTATTTGCTCTCGGCTTTTTCGTTTCGTAGCGACACTTGGATATTAATTACGTTCAAAGTGTTATGTCTAATTTATCAAGTAAGAGCCCGTAACTCAATCACAACTGAATAAACGAGGCAGCTGAACCGCAGATCTGAATATTTACACGGCCTAATCAGTATAATGTTTCTCAAACGCTGCCGACGGTTAAGGCAAGTTAACCACCCGATAACCTTCTTTGCTGGAAAGGGGAGGAACGTCATAGTCGATTTATCGTACGATCTTTTTCTCATCATGACAATTGAGTTTGCATTCGGGTCTTTTTCAATTATTGGTGAGTTACTTCTTCAAGATGCTTTCTCAAAAGTTCCTCGTTTTTGTGGTGGTTAACTGTTGAGGTCAGTAATGAATTTTCTCGAGACTATAGTACAATTTCCAATAGGGAACAACACACCCCCTTCTTCTGCGCCACGTACATTTTACCTACTAATCCAGTATACTTTTCATTCAATTCATGTGAGCTCGTAAAACGTTTTACTTAGGAACTGGGAGCGCTTACAGTTCCGAAATCTATTGGGCCGTTGCTTCTTACAGCACAACCTTATTGGAAAAATCAACTTATGAAATGGTACTGTCCACATACTTTTTATTATTGGTTCGCGTATACAGTCTAGGATTACAACGTGAACGCTGCGAAAAAAGTTAGTCCAAAAACAACTTTTGAACTCCGAATATACTTTTGAACTAGCAACACGATTTTGCTGTCCAAACTCTAGTCTCATATAAACTGGATTTATAAGAAAAAAATGCGCTCAAATATATGTTCCATGAAATGTTAGTTATTCATCGTGCTCCTCTCGTTTTTTTCTACGAACGACAATTTCATATCATCAATGTGTTGTTTTTAAAAGAGTCACTGAAGTTTGAGAGAGGCTTTTTATAGAATTAAATATTTGGTGTTTTCAACACTAGTCAGTTTTGTATCGATTTTGCGTATAAACTACGTTGAGCTGGAAGCTAATTATCAAATCAGAGTTGATTTCATCGAGTCGTTCACAGCATACACACATAGACCCACGTTAACCTCAACCCTAAGTTAATCCTAGTTTAACATTAAGTAAACCCCAATTTCTACCACAGGTTAACCTTAGCTTAAAGCTATATTAACCTAGTTTAATCTTAGGTTAACCCCAGTTTAACCTTAGGTTAACAATACGTTAAGAAGGTTGCCCCAGTTTTAACCTAGTTTAATCTATGGTTAATTATAGTTTAACCTCAGTTTACTTTGGTTAATCTTAGTTTTACGTAAGGATAACCTTACTTAAAATGTACTCAATGTCAACACTAGGTTAAACTTAGGTTGTTTAACCTAGATCTTTTAACCTTAGATTAACAGTAGTTTATCCATGGTTACTTCAAGTTAATCCTAGTTTTATCCTAGTTTAACAATAAGTTGATCCTAGTTTAACCATCTGTTAACCCCTCCGCAGTAGGCCTCAACATGTTAAGTTGAGAAATTTCGGCGAACGAAGATGCAGACCTCTTGAGGAAAATGAGTTTTTAAATTATGTTGAAAATGTCCTCAACGATATACATCAAACTCACCTGCAGTTAGGGACCTGAAGGGGGGGGGCGATTGAACCTAGACCACTTTTGTGGCCCATCTCAACCCATCAGCACTTACCACGTATCTCTTCACTTGTCCATCCTCATCCAGTGATTCCAGCCATCCCTCTGTTTCTCTCTGACTGCAAGGACACTTTCGCCTTAGCAGTGGCACCTTTCGGCGTGCCTGGGAACAGCAGGCCTCTCTCTTGGCTGAGACGGAGTTTCTCCCTAAATTGTTTGTCTCTAGTAGGCCATAGGCAGAGGAAAGGCACACAGTTCGTCAGGCTAGGTACTCTGTTTCCTCTTTTTATAGCTTGGAGATTTTCCGTAATTGCCTAAACTGAATCGACGTCCTGCCAGGTGCTCCGTTGTTTTAGTTTTCCCTCCTGGTCCGGTCTGGTCCACGCTAGTACTGTCCCTCCCTAATCCTAAATTGATAAGTAGAAACTGACACTTAAATTGACACAACAGAACACACATCACATATAACACAAAACGTTCACTCTATAACTTACATACATTCTTAATAAATTACTTTCCTCCCGGGGGAGGGGGGGGTACTTGGATATTCCTCTTCCCTGGCTAATCATGCCAATGGGAGGGGGAGAATACTTGATATTCCTCCCCCCTCCGCCGAGCAACCAAACCAAAACTAGCCTATTATCACAGGTTATTCTAATCCTAATCACACAACACTACACTTACCCTCCCATATCCCCTGTTATCAGGGGGGGGGGGTCATATCAGAGTATCCAGGCTCCTGTACAATTTCTCTGCGAACCTCTCTATCATTCAGCCACAGTTGTGCTGATCTATTAGCATGTGTTATGGCCCCGAATACTGAGCTGACTCTGCTAGCTCCACCCTTTCATTTGCAAATAGGCTACAACCCTGCAGGATGTGATCAGCTGTTTCACATTGATTTCCCCATAGGCACCCTTGGGGAGCTTCTCCACCTGAATTAGAACAATTTACCATTGAAGCATCCGTGCCCAGTATATAATCGGATCGAGTGGGTTGAAACTCAACGTCTGCAACTAGCCAGCACCTATATATTGTTCTCCACATCAATATTGAGCCGACGGTACGTTGATTCCTCAACACAGGCAGTTTTCTAAAACTTTTTTTGGTTCAAAAGCCCTTAAAACGTAAAGTTTTCGAGAAATCTTGAAAAAAAAATCAACGAGTCTTTCCTTTCTACTTTGGAGGGATACGGGTAGCAAACAAGGCATTCTCCTATGTAAAAAATATTAAAAATCGTTACACGTTGAAGTTACAGAAGAGTTGTCTTACTGTAAGATGCTCTCATAGTAAATGCCTTACAGAATGAGGTTATTGGTGCGATGCATTTATCTATATTTTACTTTACTATTTCCTGTATTTGACTAGGAAATTCGCCGATTTAGAGAGTTCGTATTGGCCATGGCAATCATTAAACAGATTAACAGATTGCAGGTTGTGACACGTACAGTACTGTAAAATACTGTATTAAGAATAGGAATATGGGTTCAACAGAGTGAGTATTAAGAATAAATTTGTACAGACCAACATAGCACTCTGAATTTTTCTTGCCACTACATAATGAGTAAGAAAATCATTGCTAAAGAATAAAAAGAACGTTGAGCTTTCTTTAGATCTCCACGTTTTGAAGCCTGCTGAATCGAAACCCTCTAATTTAGAATCGTGGTCTGCGTGTTGGTTGTTGGATTTACGGGAGAACGGCTGAGAACCGATTGAACTGGTTTTTTTTGTTGTGATCGTGCATGGATAATACAAAAAATCGAGTTTTGAGCCAATCCACTTGCACGTTGTTACTAAATGGCTGATCAATCTGTTTACGAAGTCTAATAGCGCTAAACCTTTACTAAAATAGACGCCCAGAGGAACTAAGGCTTGTGGTTATGCGTCTAGGTTATGCTTCGGTTCATTTGGGCGGTATATTTCCAAATTTATTTGATGGACTGCGTCAGGAAGAATGGTTTCGTTAGCAGTCTTCGGCTTTATGGGATTTGGTTAGTAACAGAATAACAAGGAATTCTTTTTTTCTTTTTTTATACGCCAAATACGTGCACATGGGAGATGTGGCTACCTCGTAACATGTTAACAAGCTGCTTGTCGTTCTAACATTTTCCTGCAAGCCCTGAAATATTTCTTCAAATCAATATCACTGGCTTCTGGCGGTTGTCCGGGGTGGGGGGGCAGCCCCCTCAACAGCCGCCTCATTATCCCCCCCTGACATTTGCAGATCGTTTTCTCACTTTCTTCTTTTCACACTCGCTTCCCCTTCTACACCATCAATTTTGATCGTGGAGGGACCAAATATACGCATTTTCCAAGGCTGGAGCGAACTGCGAAGCAGTCCGGCTGGTTATTTAGTAACAAAATACTGGTGGGTTGCGTAGATTATCCCGTTGGCCTGTTCCGTTTTGACTTTCCTTAGTCATGCGAACTAAGAAAGAAAATTGTATTAAAGAAATTGGGTTGTGTCCGCCAGTAGGCAAATACTAAAGTTAACGTACCTGTTAGGTGAGTCCGTCTCCTCTGGCTTATGAGTTACAAGTTAGTGACTGACTCCAGTACTGACTAAACGGCCAGACGATGATGTCTTTACATCGAAAGCGCTTGCCCACAGTAACTCACAAGCCAGAGGAGACGGACTCACCTAACAGGTACGTTAACTTTAGTAAAGAAAATTGTGTTGCTGCCCGAAAGAGTTTTCATCGGATTCCCAAGACTTCTTAGTCCGGAAGACACCATTTGAGAAAATGGTCTGTGTTTGACGTGGTTGGCTAAGAGCGTCATAATGTGAGCTAAGCTGCTCAAATGTGATATTTCGCCTGCAAATCAACACGGAACTCCAAAATTAATGTTTGAGCGAAAACTAACTATAGTTATCATAGCGATCGAAACTCCAAGAATCTTTTTTCTCCAAAATGGCTTCAATGATTTGGATTAAAATTTTTGTGTGGGCACATTTACACAGCACAATGATACTATAAAAATATAATTCTTTGAAAATGACGAGAGCAACATAATAAATTACCGAAGTCTACTTTAGTGTAGTTTTTTCTCATAAGTCTCGGTGTCACGTTCTAAAAATAAAATAAAATCAGGATGGTTGCTCAATAAGCTAGCTAAACACAACTGAAGTTTAGTGACAGTTGTAACATAATTAGGGACAGTTACTGAACTTTCTGTGCTACTTCGCAGGACGTAAGTAAAAATTATGAACAGCCCTCGCAATTACGAGTTCAAACGATTGTTTCTGTCACTAACTTTCTCACAGTCTTTTCCCTACTGTTTTGAATCAGTTAACATGTACGTTCCCAAAAAAACTGTTGTTGGTATTCTTTTAAATTACATGTACACGCGTAACTGAATAATACGAAAGCGGACGTTAAGTTGTGCGCCAAGCACTAGGTATTTTGAACGCGTTTCTACAGTAATCAGGAATTTTCCTTAAAAGATCGACGTGAGTGAGAGTGAAGTGGAGTGTATTGTATCGTAACTTGGCATTCACGAGCGAGAGGAACGATTGAGGGGAAGTTCAAAATCACGAGTGAGACTACAGTCAAAACGACCCCACATTACAATTATACTTATTAACCTTTTTAAAGAATCTATTTACGTTTATTTACGTGACAAAATGTAAACATAAGGGACATAGTAATAATAATAATAGGTACATTTATACAGCACTATATTGAAAGAAAAAAATGGTGGAAATGACTCTACCTGAATGGAGAACCGTGCACAGGGAGAGGAGTCATTGAAGGCTATCAGGTAACACGGTTGCTTGGTGTATATAATAGGACATATCATGCAACTCATTGGTGCATCAGTGCATATTACTCGTTATTGGAAAAATTACTAATATTATAGCTTTGCCTACTATGAAATAGGTTTAATTTTAGTTCCCAAACAGATACGATGTACAATAAAAAGAAAACAGTTTTTAAACATTTCAGCGAGAAGATATTTCGCTAAAATCGGTTTCCAATTAGGTTGATGCCACAGATTTATTACATTCTTCAGAAGTATGTTGAAATATGTAACCTCAAAATAAAAATATAGTTTTTTTAGGGATCATACAGATAAGTTTAGCTTTCGTGCTCCCAGTTCGTGTTTACTTGCCATGGTTATTGAAAACGATTTTCTTTCGTTTTGATTTGCATAATGGACGACTTAAATGAATAGATCATCAGCCGTACTTATCCCCCAGTTTTTTACTTTCCTTGGCTCTACGAAGTAGAAAGGAAAGTTATGTAATCGGCTGAAAAAAATATTTTGAGTTCTCTTCAGATCTTTACGTTTCAGACCCCCCTGAGTCCGAAAAACACTATTTGGGAAAATGGTCTGTGTGTATGTGAACGATTTTTAGAGAAAACCGCAGTACCAAATCAGCTCACCCTTGATATCTCGCCTGCAGGTTACCATGGGACGCCATAATAAGGGTATGAACAAAATCCACCGAAATTTAACTATAGTAAGTAATCATAGTGATCAAAACACCAAATTTTTTTTCTCAAAAACGGCTCTAACGATTTTGATTAAATTTTTTATATAGATAGGTCTTGATAAGATAATTATACCATAAAATTCCCATTTTTGGGAAAATGACGAGAACAGCACAATAAATTATCAAACTTTTCGACGAAAAGCGTTTTTGCCGCGGCTTTTTCCTTTTAAACCCCGCTGGAATGTTACTAGAATGTTAAAAATGTGTGTGTCGTGTTGTAGTCCAATCCAATACCTACAGGGTGAGTGTTTAAAAATGCTCATGAGATACATGGGGCTCACTCCAGAAATTCCTGAATTTCAACTACCGCCGTTTCGCTTACTACCAGTTCTAACAGTTATTACCCAATAACTCTTCAAAAGTGATTACTATCCTCTTCAAAAAATTCTTGTTTACAGCCTCATTAATTATCTGTGTACCAATTGCTCAATAATGGTCCTGCAATGAGTACGAGCAGCACAATAAATTCCAGAACTGTAGGCACTACCGCTTCCTGCTGCTGTTTGTCCAAGTTTAAAGGAACTGGGTGATAAATGAATTGATTAAATCGAATTAGCCATATAGAAAGTGAATTGACGCAGAGCCAAGGAAAGTTGTGTGTTGCAACGCACCAGATATTTACAATAGGAAGTGAATGGGACCTGGCTGAATTGTGGTCCATAACACGAAGGATGGTTTTCTGGGCTCGAAAGGGCGGAGGCAAAGCAGTTTTTGAAGCAGATCCCAAGCTTACAATTTCGTGTTGTAAAATCGATTGGCCAGGCGTATAATAAAACATTTTAACTGTATCAGGTGTAAGGCATCCTCTCATTCAGGCCAACACATCTCCTTGATCAAGAGGAAAGACGCCACTCTTTCGCTGGATAAACGTTCCCTGCTCGAAATTCCCGAGTCGTCATGAATTTTAATTTGATTGCGCGTGGGCTGGGTGGCCGCTGTAAGTCGAAAATTTAGTTTAAAGTGTTAAGTTAAGAGCGAGACCGTTAAGGTCCAACCACAATTTAACGACATTAATCCCTCATTCCGCACTATCAAATGCTTCCGACCAACTCGAACCCCCTAAAACAACTTTGAGGTCTGTCTTTCGATTCAGCCAGTGCAAATTGAGAGGAAGGGAACTGCACTAAAGGACAGTTTACAGCGAATTGATTGAGACCAGCTAGATGTCAGAGCGATGGATAGAAAAGGGGTGGTTAAGACACGAGGAACGGGGTGAGAGCAAAGCTATCGTACAGTTCCATCGGTTAACGGCATGCTTTGAAGAAATGGCTGACTGGCAAGAGCTTTTGACGGTATTGAGCACAAATAGCTCAGGAAGCTCCCAGCGTGACGACTGCTGTTGAGAACACGGCCTGCTTACCGTATTTATGACTTATGCCAAACGCTACCAGTTTTTATATAGAACGTCGAGTTCCATTCGCATTAACTGATTGAAAAACAGCTTGTCGTGTGAAAAAGTTGTGTGAGGGGCTGAGGAGATTGTGTGACAGTTGCGCTAGTTACATGATTCATTAATCTATCAGGCCGCGCCAGTTTTTGGCAGTTTGGAAAATCCTCCAAGAGAACTAAATATTTCGAATAACCGTCTTATTTCCAAATAACCACTTTTTTCGAGAAGCTCTCACAACTGCAATTGACCGTATATTTTTCAGGTCCAAAATGTGCTAATAGGTTTTTTGAATTTCATCGACATTAAAAAAATAAAAATCATAGTTCGGCTACTTTCATCATGTTGGGAAAGCCCTCAACTTTACCCTTCGTAACTTGCTTGAGAAAGTGTGTCTTCCTATTCCTCGTTGTTCTTAGTCACACTCAATACAGGTCGTGACTTAAGTAGGGGCAACCCAGTAAATTCGAGTAAAGATATGGTCGCACTAGATATTTATATGACAATTGCATTTTGTATAGTGTCATTTCCTTTTGCTAACATTTCGAGCGCGGTGAAGAAATATCTTTCTTTTCGAGTGATCAATTTTTCACAAGCTACGCGCCGTCTAGAGACCACATCGACCCATTAAGTGCGATAGAATTCCCCGCTGCCAACAGGTCGTTATATTCGGTCCGCCGCCGATGTCTCATACCACCGCCATATCAACTCGATAGCCGGCTAATTGAAGAAGAGCGTCAAAATAAACAGTTACGTTATACCCGTTTGGGCCGCCGGCAGAGAAGAAAGCGTGGGGCCCTGTAAGTCAGTTCTTCGAGGTCGGGTGGTCCTCCCAGACCGGATGTTGGATGAGTCCTGTTCCCCACTGGATGAGTCACCGGTTCACGAGTCGTGATTTTGTGTTTTGCTCTTGTTGCATCGTCCAGCCATCGCCTGATAGCAGCCTGCAACACAACTAATCTTCTTCTTAAATTGATTCATTACATTTTAAAACGATGCCAGAAACGGTCTCAGCATTCACTAGTTTTCGAAACGAAGTCCTGTCAATTTTGAATAAAGCACGCATTTTACTAGTTTATACGGATTAAATTGAAGTGGGAGTGCAGTACCAGTCACAGTTAGCATTAATGCGTCAACGGAATAAGTGAGTTTGAGCAGCGAAATCATGGAGGGGTTGAATTGAGAGCCATGGTCCTGGACCTTGCGGTCGCAAACATAACGAGCACAATACACAGCATGTGTAGTCCAGGTGTTTGATGCAATTTCACAATCCTCATAGGCCCTGACGATGTAGCTACACGTGTGTGTCGAATCTGGTTCGAGGGATTTGATTGTAGTGGGTTTGCAGTTGATAAAGCAGTCAACATACCTAAACAATAAAAAATAATAATGTTGGGTTTCTTCACACGAGAGCCATCTGCTTACGTAGTATAAAACACGGTCTCTGTCGCCGTCCGACCCTAGGTATGCTTAAATCGACGGTTTATTTAAATAGATTGAGTTATTCAAGAGGAAGGTTTATATGTACAATACGTGCATAATATTGCAGATAAACACTGATAAATTTAGAGGTTTCTAGTGTGATGTAAATAAACACATTTTTTGGGCTTACTTTGCACACGCTGGGTGAACCCCACGAGATAATCAAAATAATTTTCTACAGTATTTTACTCCTTAAAAAGGTCAACAAAAAAGTCCGCGATGGTACGTGTCTATCTCTTAAGGATAACCCACAATAACCATTTTTGCTTTCCTTGACTCTACATAGTAGAAAGGAAAGTTATGTAATCGAATGAAAATTTTTTTTTGAGTTTAAGAAAATTCTTCTTTACGTTTCAGACCCTCCTGAGTCCGAAAAGGGCTATTTGGGAAAATGGTCTATGAGTGTGTGTCCGTGAACGACCAGAGAAAACGACCGTATCAAATCAGCTCAAACTTGATATCTCGCTCGAAGATTCCCATGGGACTCCAAAATAAGGGTATGAACAAAATCCACCGAAAGTTAACTACTAGTTATCATAGTGATCTAAACACCAGATTTTTTTCTCAAAAACGGCTCTAACGATTTTGATTAAATTTTTTATATCGATAGCTCCCAATAAGGCAACTATTACATAAAATTCTCATTTGTGGGAAAATGACGAGAGCACCACAATAAATTACCAAATTTTCGACGAAAAGCGTTTTTAGCGCGGTTTCAAGCTTGTATACTCCGCTGGGATGTTAGTAGAATGTTAAAAAAAGGTATTGTAGTCCAATCCAATACCTATAGGGTATTGGAAAATGTTCGAAAAAACATTATTTTCGACACATTTTCATTTTTATCTCAGTTCAATGGACTGTCAGAGGAACATTTATTTAGAACAATATATAGGTATTAACTATTCGAAAACATACTGTGAGTTTCGTGAAAATCGTTAGAGCCGTTTTGCCAAAAAGCGTAAAAAACCTATTTTCGTTTCATAGGCCTATATCTCCGTTCGCCGTGTTTTGATGGAGATATGTATACAGAATAAAAGTTAGGAATCGATTAGAAGAACATAATTTAAAAGTTTAATCAAAATCGTTGCAGCCGTTTTTGAGCAAAATGCGAAAACCCTAGTTTTTGGTACTTTTTCGTCCCCCCCCCACCCTTTCCCTACGATCGAAATTGCCCATAACCTTATATTGGTGTCTACAATAAGTAGGGCCGAGAACGTTTAAATAGCTGTGATCAATGAATCGTCAATTGATGCTGGGTATCTGGAGACGCAAATGCGTAACGACGTTGTCTGATATGTCCTTCTTCCACACTAATATTATAAAGAGAAAATATTTGTAAGTATTAACTTAACAGCAGGACTTATAAGTTTAATTATCTTTATTTATGCTAAAATGTTTTTTAAAATTTCCACCAGTTCGAATAAATGCCTTCCGTGTGCATTGTCCCTTTCTCCTTGATTCCACACAAATTAATAATGCCTCAAATTTCTCCCTCTTCCATCTTCTCCATCACCTGATAGCAACTAAGTGTCATTTCGTTAACTCTCGCTTGGTCTGATGATACCCCAAGGCTAGTAAAACACTTCTGGAACATAACATAATACCTCTCACTCCTCCTTTTACTGTGCTTTCACTCACTTCCACGGCTAGGGCTGACTAGACGTTTCTGCCACCTCACGCTATATTTGAGAAAGGTCTGCTTTCAGGAATGATCTGAGATGAGTAAAGCCTTCAGGTTTTTGTGTAGGGACGAAACTGATTGCCCTTGAAGAGTCAAAAGAGGAAGGGGAGTTTATAACAGACATTCAGGAGCATGAAGGCTGTAACATAAACGCCGCCAGGGGGGAAATGTACTGAGTGCCAACTGGTCTTCTTCCTCGCTCGATCGCAGTGCATAATTTCGGTTGTGCCTTAAGCAGAGGCAATTCACTCAGTGTCTTCCAAACTGGATAGTAAACCAGTCGACCTCGAAGATTAATACCAACCCTTAATCCAGTTACTTAATCCTCATTTTTCCTTCTTCGACCGAACCAAGTTTCGTGATGAATGAGGTTGCTATAATTTTTCTCCCAGAAAGTAAAAGTTGGTCGCCAAAGTAGTAAGAGGCTGAAAGAAGGTGATGAGGAGGTGGAGGGGGGGCGGGAGATTTCGTAGTTACCAGCCTATGGGATGACAGAGAGCTGAACAGAGAATGGCGGTAAGGGGGGGGGGGAGAGCAGAAGAGCCCAACTTCTTCCTTCGGAAGTTCAAAACTTGAGGGTGGAGATGATGGTTAAGAGACGGGATTCAAAGCCGGTAATCACACGCTATTCAGCGCCCACAGATAACGGAATGTGGAACACGGTCCATTTTTGAAAGTGGACTCTCCGCTGGAATGTGAACGTGCTTTCTGACGTTCTTCTGGCACGACACAAACGATAGTTGTAGTGACATTTCCGATCATCCAAGCACCAAGTATGTTTTCGAAGGAAAAGCTTTGTCTCCTACAATAACGTTAGGAACTGAAATATTTGTGTTTGGTGGGGTACCGATAGCTAGGAATATACTGTGCGGCTTCCTGAAGACCTTTTCCTAATTTTGAATCCCCCCTCGCCTCTTCACCACTATAACTACTCTTACCATGCGCTCGGCAGCAAATTGAACGAACTAACCGACACCCTGAAGTATTCATAAAACTTTAATCCGTCAACTGTGCAGTGCTTCCCGTTTCTTCGATGCTTGATAAACCCACTTCCGTATTCTCCTCTTGTTGTTGTGCTTCAGCTATAACTAACGCGAACACAGGTAATTCTTCATCAGAAAACAGGCCCACTTTTGACCAAACAAGTTCACTGTTAGATCGTGACTGACAGTCGACCTTTGTCCTCTTAGAAGTACAAAACCCGGTTCTCTTTAGCCCATCCACCTTCTTCAGTTACAGATTCTTACTGTCGAAAATACATCTACTGCCTCTCCCCATCCCCGGCTTAGGTTCCTATGTGCAACAACCACGTCCCAGGATTTCGGAAGCTCGTTGTTTTTGAGACGTACGTCAGGGCAGAAAATATGGAGGGTAGCTTATAAATTGGAGGTGGAATAGGTTGAGTTAGTTTGTCAAAGGAAACTGGTAGAACGGCCTGATTCACAAAAGTACATCCACCATCTCGTCCGCCGCATCATTTAGTTTCAGAATGTAATTCCCATGAGTAAATCTTCAGTTTCTGCTTGAAAGATCATCTACTGTCTCCACCATCCAAACCTCACTGTCAGACGTACAAAATCCACCCGGATTTATGGAAGTTAATACTCCAGTGTACATATGCCACCTCTTCCGGTTGCTTGATTTCATCCTCCTCGTCCCACTCCTAAGTACATCCCCCCTCGTCCACTTACAAATTGTTATCGCAGAATGAGTCCACTTCCTACCACCCCTGGACTATTTAATCCTTCAAAGTACATCCACCGCTGTGTGCCGTTCAGAACCTGGCATTCGAAAGTACAGCTTGTGTCTCTATCGTCGTTCTCCAAATTACTACTGAGGCGGTGGTTCAGTTAAAGACCCGCTTATACAAAAATAATATCTCACCACCTGGTCAAGTTACAGAACGTAATGTTCGTAAATACATCCCTGAATACAGAACTTTATCCTTCGATGTACATCCATAGTATCACAGAGTTCCAAAGTCACAGAAGGGCTCCAATGTACATCCACAACCTCTCCGTAGATCCACAGTATCTAAGAGTTATCTTTTTCTCCAAAATACAACCGTCGCCTCCCTCACTCCCAAGACTTCAAAACTCTAACCTACTACCACAACCTCTCCCAATTACTGAACTTGGTCCTGGAAGCTATATCCACCTTATCTGCTACATGCAGAACCTAATGCCCGACTCGATCTCTCAACCTCTTTCAATTACAGCACGTCCCCCCGTTCCTAGTCTCTCTAACACTTTCTATTCTGAGGGTTATAGCCGACCGGCCACGTCAAAGTTGTAGTGATGACGTGCGCCATGGAAAAAATAAGAGGGGGGTAACTTATAGATTCGAAAAACTACATCTACCATAATACTCTACAGTACATCCATCACACCCTAAGGTTACAGGTTGGCATCTTTGCAAACAGATTCACCGTTCCACCTCTATGGAAACTTCAGAAATATATCCTTCAAAGTACGCCCGTAGTATCCAAGAGGTTTTTTCCCATAATTCTGACTGTCCTACATGCCCAAGCCTAGCTTCTTAAGGAATCACAGGCACTTCCTGCAAGAGTTTTATTTCACCGTTGGGAAAGTTGCACCAAAGACCAAAAATCGCCACCTTTCAAGTCTCTGGCACTGGGCCATGACACGACACGGAGTTTCTTGCTGTGTGCCACACCACCTTCACCGAAGGGGGTCATCTATTCCCATAACATACGTGTGATTTTAGTTTCCTTGGCTCTACGAAGTAGAAAGGAACGTTATGTAATCGGCCGAAGAAAACAATTTTGAGTTATCTTCAGATCTTTACATTTCAGGCCCTACTGAGTCCGAAAAACACTATTTGGGAATATCGGATGATGTACTGGGTGTTGCAGGGCATGGAAAAGTTCAGCCTGCTCTTCAGATTGTGGCGTTTTGGGAGCCTGTGAAGAGTACTCCCAGCCAAATTCCTGAACAGTGTGTGGCGCCCTCCGCTACCTCCAGAGAATCCTTAGCCAGCGTTATGCGCTCCTTGTCTCAGTGCTCCCTGATTCGCTCGAAACTTCGGTGTCGTCAGTCGTAACTAAGCAGTTCTCTCATCAAGGCGTCGCCTTTTCGCCCGTGATCGCATTCGCTTCCAGTTCCCTGTTTGTGGTGGTAAAACTTGACCGAAAGTAATTGCGAATAAAACGTTTTGTTCCAATTATTATTCGAACGATATCGTACTTACTCCCCTCCTCACTTAGTGCGACATCTCTCTCAAACGTAACAATGTATTGAAAAACAATTTTCTGAAAATGCTATTACGTTAACTGCATTTCCAAAAAACGTATTGGAAGCTGTCGACTTTCAGGGAACTTGCAAATTTAATCAGCTTTCTAATCGTATGGTCAACTTGGCGAGTTCTTATCGATTTAATGGAGAAATTCGAAAAAACAGCGCCTACAATAATATAGATCTTGCCGTGATGTTTTTAGTGATGCCTGGGAATCTAGTAGAGTTTGGTAAGTTGAGCATCCTACTCTCCTGCACTGGTTGAAGAACCTAGTTCCCTAAATTGCAACTATCTTCTCCTTCACTCCCATAACTTTAAACTCCCCTCGAAAGTAAATCTACAGTATTTCAGAGTTACAGAATTCTCTAAATAAGGCCATAATCAGCTACAGTCCCCTATCTTCGAAAGTACAAATCTCTCTCTCTCTCTCTCTCTCTCTCTCTCTCTCTCTCTCTCTCTCTCTCTCTCTCTCTCTCTCTCTCTCTCTCTCTCTCTCTCTCTCTCTAATCAATTTTGCTGTTGCTGTACTCCTATTTAAGAGCTTGAAATTCCAGAACCCTCCCTATATTTCCGAAAAATTTGCATTGCTCCACAATATTCACCCGCATGAGACACGACATCGCCTAATTCGAATCCCTCGCCATCGAACCGCAATCTTCAATAAATCTTTCACTGCCACAGCTGTACGCATTTTTAATGAGAACCCGGATTTATTTGACACCTCCGTGAGTGTTGCGTCGTTCAAAAACATTTGAAAAAACGCGCTTTTAGAGGAACGTGAAGAGTAGAAAAGAATGGAATAGCAAAAAGGTCAATCAGAAGTGATTTATGTTTATTTTTGTTCCCCGTACGCAGTACAAGATTTAACTTGTACCCCATACCAACCAAAGTATTTTGCCAGGGATGATGTAAGAGAGGGCTTTATGACCCTAGTCCTCTCTGGTTGGTTAAATAAACTGCATCAATCAATCAATCAATCTCTCTCTCCCTCTAATATTGTTCAACCATCGACTGGCCATCGACACGGTTCCCAGGGTGATGTATGACAATGCCAGCCTTTATATATTGTTTGAATATTAACGCTACGAAGAATTGTGTATTAGCTCCAGGGGAAATGGTAGAGAGGGCTGTATGGCCCTAATTTCCTTAAAGTTAAATTTAACGTGTACTGTATTGTTATAATATGCGTCGCCTATAGTTTCGTTTAGGAATGTCACTAGCGAGAAGGGGAGGAATATACCGGTACTCAACCTGCTCAAATTCAGCAGTAGGTCGGTGTGATAGTGTGTATGAATGACAGCGAGTAGGAGGGGGGCCTCAGCCAGTCCTAACGAGGCGGAATAGGATTAGGCTAGGGCTAAGTTATTTCATTTATTTGTTTTTGTGTTTACGTAATCAATTTATTTTATGATTTCAGTGTTTTTATAAGTTTTCTACCTTTCCATTGATTTTCAGGGCCGTCTCAGGACCTCCCTCGGGATAACGCTCTGAAGGTCGGGTCGGAGGGAGGTCCATTGGTGGGTTGGGCTTGGGGCAGGCTGGGGTTCTTTCACCAATCCCAGCCAGCTGGTATGAAAGATGTATGTGGTATAATTGGTAGGAATGCATGTAACTTATTTGGTATGAATGTTGATAATTTATGTGTTTAGTTTAGTTTAAATATAAAGAGTGGCGTGAAGGTTATTTTTGATTGTCAGTCATATAACATATAACAAAGACTCGCAGAGATAGAGGTTTTTGTGTCGTAAGTCTTCAGGGGAAGTGGAAGAGAGGGCTCCATAGCCCTAACTTTCCCTGATGGTGAAATATAGTTCTTCAATCAACCAATCAATCTCACTCTCCCTCTCGGTCTTTCCCTCTCTCTCTGCGTCTGTCTGTCTCTCTCTCTCTCTCTCTCTCTCCCTCTCTGTCTGTCTCTCTCTCTCTCTCTCTCTCTCTCTCTCCCTCTCTGTCTGTCTCTCTCTCACACACTCTGTAAGGAGTTATTTCCGACCCGCCACGTCAACGAGGTTTTTAAGGACGTGCGTCATGGGGAAGATATGGAAAGGGGTCGTATTATAAATTGAAGGCGGGATTCGTGAACGGTAGCGGTGGTGGGAGGGTCAGTTCGTAAGAAGAAAGCGGTCGGATGAAATGCCGCTTATAGCAATTCCGAATGAGATAAGATTAATTAAGTGGAAGTAACTAGAGATAACAAACAAATAAATAAAGCGAGAGTCTGTCGGAGGTGGTTGCGGGGGAAGAGGGGGGGGATGGGGTGGGGTGGAAATGAAAGAGAGAAATTGAAGGGAAAGGGTCTCCCAAAGAGAGAGATAGAGTGAGAGAGTGAGGAAGAAATTCAGTAGAGTTGTGCTGGGGGCCGACAGAAGGGCGGGAGGGGCGGCGGTGAAGAGGCGGTAGAACGAGATCCGGCGCGAAAAGGTGGAGGTGGCGACTTGAGGGCAAATAAAAAGGTGGCCTTTCGTGGGGGGGGGGGGGTCGTGGGTTGGGGGCGGGAGTCGGGTGAAAGCAATTAAGGGCAGTTTTTAAGATTTCCTGGGTGGAAAAAAAGGGGGAACGCAACAGGTGGCGTCGGCAAAAGCGACTTCTGCGGCCAAACCTCCCCCTCCAACCATGAGCTACATTTACTGTGGTGGTGGTGGCGGTTGGGGGGGGGGGGCTCCTACGGTTACCGCTACTCCCCCATTCTACACCTCCCTAATCCGCCTCACCCAACACCACCCCCGTCGTACCGCCGCGGGGCCGTTCTCACCCCTAACCGCCTCTTACCGGCCTTTCTCTAACGCCAAATCTTTTTGAATGAAAAGGGGGCAAAAGAGCTCGTTCTTGTGTCGGGGGTGGATGGGGGTTGAGTGAGCGGTTGGAAGGTTGGCGCGGGGAGGGGTGGAGGAGACTCTGATGGGGGGATGAAAAAGGTGGTGAAAAGGGGTTGAAAGAGAAACTTAATTCGACGACCTTTTTGTTTCCGGTTCATTGGACACCTGGAGGTTGTTTACTATTTTCTCCTCTTTAACCCCCCCCCCCGCCTTCCACCACCACAGCCTATAACACCATCCCTAACTAGTCCATAGCAATTGATGAATTTATACGTTTAGTGGTAACGTGGTTTGTGTCAGGGGTGGGAAATTTTGTGTTCCCAAAATGTTTGTGGTTTGATTGAATTTGATTTGATTATTAATTAAATGCTGCCTCTTTACTTTCCTTAGCTCCAAGAAGTACTCTGCGAATGTTACGTAAAAAAAAATTACAAAATTTGAATCGTCTTCAGCAGATTATTACGTCTCAAGGCTTCCTGAATCTGAAAGAACGCTTTTTAGGAAAACGGTCTGTGTGTGCGAGTGTCTTGTCGTTGATGGTGCAGTCCCTCGAAAGCGGCCACAACCTCACAGGCAGACGATAGGGGTGTACTAATAAGGCAAAGTCCACAGAGGACGTTATTGTTGAAGTCTGCACCGTTTCCCTGCAGGCACAGCAGGCAATACGCTTCGGCGGCCGCCATCTGTTTCTTGACAAACAAGTCAAGTACCTAAGAGTCCCTCGAAAGTATTACACTTAAGAGGTTCATTACCAGCAATGACACAATCCTCCGGGGCTACTCCTGCGTAGTCTGACGGTCAATCAGTACTGGCCCAATCCCAGAGTACTGCACTCCTGTGGGTCACCAAGGCCTATAAGACAGCATCCACTCCACGCATGGTAACGCGCAGGCGACAGCGCTCCACCAGGATGCTGGCTAAATGACAACCTGCCGTACCTCCATAGGTCTAGGTTCAGTGGATGCTGAGCGAGTGGCCGGGCCCGTGACACGACATGCGACCAGTATAATCTACTCAAGAGGGTAAGGGAACGGTCATTTTGACAAGTAAACATACCTGTGTGTGTCTGTAACAGTGATCGGCGAAACCACTAAGTATCGTTTTACTCAATAACTAAATTATTATATGTAGTATAAATTTTGATTAAATTTTTGTATTGATAGCTACAAGTGACACAACAATACCTTAAAATTGTGCAAGTGAGTTGAAAGTACCGAAGAAACTGCCTTGCTGAGGATGGCAGTTGTTCACCAACCCAAGATAAAGAAAACTCCATTCCCCTGGTTATCCCGGCAGTCTGATGAGTGGGCTAGGTGATGATGCACTGCCAGACTCCATAACTCACGTATCTGTGATGTCGGGAGGGTGAAGGGGAGGGAGAGGGAGAAGGAAATGGTCTTGTAAAGCGACTGGCAGACAGCCGTTTTGGTTTATTATTCATTCTGAATTTTGTTACAATCCCTCCTAGTCGAGCCCGTCTGCTTGCAATCCGATTGGACGAAACCTGCGGTTGTTATGGGTAAAATATCTGGTGCGTTGCAACACACAACTTTCCTTAGCTCTACGTCGGTTCACTTTGTACGTGGCTAATTCTATTCAATTAATTCATTTATCACTCAGTTAATTTGAACTTCCTCAAACAAAGGTTTACGGCCGCAGAAAGCGGTAGCGCTTACAGTTCCGGAATTTATTGTGCTGCTCGTACTCATTGCAGGACCATTATTGAGCAATTGGTACACAGATAATTAATGAGGCTCTAAACAAGATTTTTTAAAAAAAGGATAGTAATCACTTGTGCAGAGTTATTGGAAAATAACTGTCAGAACTGGTAGTAAGCGAAACGGCGGTAGTTGAAATTCAGGAATTTCTGGAGTGAGCCCCATGTATCTCATGAGCATTTTTAAACACTCACCCTTTAGGTATTGGATTGGACTACAATACCAATTTTTTTTAACATTCTACAAGAATTCCAGCGGAGTTTATAAGGAAAAAACCCTGCAAATTATTACACAACGGTTTATTATTCGGATAATCAGCTTGACCTAGCATTAATGCTCCGAGACCCATCCTGTTCGATTCAGCATCGAAAAATATCATAATGAAACCCAAAAAAGGTCGAAAAGAACTGAATCGTAATATTAAAATAAACAAAAACACGAAAGTATCTAGAAAAAACTGAATTTTAATATGAAAACATGCACGCTAAATACTAATATCAAAATTTAACCAAAAATCTATGAAAAAAACATAATGAGAATGAAACGAAAGAATCTAAAAAAATTGAATCGTATTAAAACGAAAACGTCGGGGAAATTGGAAGAGTAAGGCGAATGGGGAGAGACCGGTCGTTGGGAGGGAAGCGAGCGGGAGGCCGCACTCGCTCGCCTCGAGAGCGGTTGGTTTTTAATGAGACGGGCGGGGCGGAGGGAATTCAAACGACGAAACGCTTGTAGCTCCCGCGTTGTACTGCGTTTCGTTAATTTTTTTAACCGTTTTTTGCCCATTACAACCACGGGCTTCGTCCGATCGGATTGCCGAGATGGCGGGCACAACTAGATACCAAATCGGATTTTTGGGCGAAAGAACGAATTTTTTAGACCACGTTAAAGGCACAAAACGGCCCGGACGGCGGACGGCGGACGGGGGACGGCGGACGGACATTGCAAATTTGGAATCTCCATGTCTTGAAACGTAAAGTATCAAATTTTGAGGGGGGGTTGTAAAAAATTTTTCGTGACCGAAAACATAGGGTTATTATTCAGAATGAATAATAAACCAAAACTGCGCGAAAAACGCTTTTGGTCGAAAATTTTGATAATTTATTGTGCTGCTCTCGTCATTTTCCCACGAATGAGAATTTTATAGTATCATTGCCTTATTGAGAGCTATCAATATAAAAAATGTAATTAAAATCGTTAGAGCCGTTTTTGAGAAAAAAATTTGGTGTTTTGATCACTATGATGACTATAGTTAACTTTCGGTGGATTTTGCCCATACCCTCATTATTGCGTCCCATGGTAACCTGTAGGCTAGACATCAAGTTTCAGCTGATTTGGTACGATGGTTTTCTCTAAAAACTGCGCTAAAATCGATTTCGATAGTGTTTTTCGGACTCAGGGGGGTCTGAAACGTAAAGATCTGAAGAGAACTCAAAATTTTTTTTTCAGCCGATTACATAACTTTCCTTTCTACTTCGTAGAGCAAGGAAAGTAAAAATGGTCATCTTGGCAGTTTTATCGCAAATACCGCGTGTTTTCGGCTCCATTTTTTTAGGTATTTTTAGATGCTGGGTCGAATGGAACAGTTCATAGAGGTGTAAGACTGCATCTAGACCGAAAATAGTGAAATCGCAGTAATTATAGTGAGCCAAAGTATACTAATTGAAAGAACTTGCGGGACAATTACTACAGCGAAAGTAATCGTTTCATCGTTCGTACTACTTTCTTCCATTCTCATTAAAACCACCAGCCAGCTCGAGACTAACCACATTGTGCCAATTGACTACAGGCGCCTGGAATATTTAGTTCACGTCGTTCCGTTGTATTCAGGTAGACCTTTGCATGGTTTACTGGTATTTGTCGATGCTGAATTGAGTAGAATGGGTCTTGGAGGTGTGAGACTACGTCAAGCTGTGCAAGACATAAACCTAAGGACGTTTCGCCTGAACCAAAAGCTAATCTCTACCCTCTGACTCTCATTTGGGAGGTTCACCTTGTGGAACATTGGCGAGTCAGTAGTAGCTCAAGATTCTACCGCTGGGAACCAAAATAAATAACTCCATAGTTCCAGTCAGTCCAAGACAGTCTCTTCAGTACTTCCAAACTCATTTGTACATCTGGGGCAGTGGAGCGGCAACTGACTACGGGAGGGGGAAGGGGGTACGCACCGCTTGCGAACGAACGTGTTTACGCATTTAGGGGCTTCTGAGGGGGTTGAAAAAAATTCTTTTTTGTTGCAGCACATCCGAAAGGGTTGTTTTATTACTCGTGAGTGGAGGAGTGTGGTGTTGCTGGTGGATAGTGGGTGTGCATGAGGGGGGGGGGGGCTGTGTAAAGTAGGGCACATCTGAAGGGGTTGAAAGGAGCGGTACAATCCAACTGTTGTGAATGAGAGGACGGAGGCTGTGGGGTTGAGGGAGAGGTCGACAAGAGCCATATGGGAGCCCTCTCCTTCCTGGACCCCACGCACAACGCACCCCCACTACCACCACAAAGGCTCTTCATCCGTCGCAAAGGCAAGTCGACGAGTTCCAGAAATGAAATGGTGGGCGTCTGTTGACTTGATAGCGCTAAAGATGGCCGGCCTTAACCTACGACAAGGGGCCGATTGTTGAGATGCTGCATTTCCTCGTTTGGTTGGGCTGAACGAAGAGCCATACCGTCAGTGTCGCTTCAACGCTAGTTCATGCAAGAACTAAAAATAAAAAAAGTTGTGTCCTATTTAAAATCTGCGACGACTTTTTCGTGCTACTCTGGCCACGTGGAGGGTAACGTGAAGGCTTGGTTACGGATCCGATCAGGCTTCGTTAGTATCAAAGGGTTCGGCCATCGAAAAGATAGGGAACATTCCCTGAAGCACCACAAAAAATCTCAAGCCAACCCGAGTGAGTGCAGAACGTTACTTCTGCCACTGCGAATAGGAAGAGGAAAGGGAGGTGGGCGTCTCATCCAACTGCTCGGGAACAGTTTTCATACTTTGGTCAGTATTTGAAATGAAGAGAAGAAGAAATTCGTGGTTGGCAAAAAAGAAACAGGTTCTTCAGATAACTGGGTGTAGAAACAGTTCCGGTTTGGATGGTATGAACCTGCCTGCCTGCAGACCCACTTCTCTGCTTATTTGACGCATGGCGTGTGGGCTGAGGGTTCACGGGACGTTGGTTGCCCAAATACAACTGTACACCAGTAGATTACTAAAGGGGAGGCTTCTGTATGGCCTAACCTATTAACCAGCGTGAATGAAAGCAATGTATCTCTAGAGATATGCGTGTGGGTCTCGATTGTCGAGGAGACAGTGAAACAAGAAGTTGATGGCAGGCTTCGAAGCTGTTCTTTCCACTGTGGAAGGATGAGAAGAATTGTACTGAGTAGACCTTGTGAATGGAACGACAAATTAGTTGCGTTGTGGAATGCAATTGCGTGAGACCAAATATAGCCCGCCAGATCACAACAGAAGCGCGTGCATGAGCATGGTAATCGAGCACGGAGGATTGGTGTAAGGGATTTGAGTAGGGTTCGTTAGCATGTGATTGAATGTGAGGATTTGATACGACTGACACAGGGATGTTTCATCCTCTTCAAGTGGATGCCGATAACGAAATGCGAAGTTATGAGGCTGTTATGGGTGCGTCTTTGGGCTCTTTAAGCATCAGTAGTCATGGTCCTGCTACAGTGGATGGGACATACATCCAGAACAGCATACAGCAGTCCAAGTGTAGTAAGCGTCAACAGTAATTAAAGAAACCAGGATCAACCTTACTCGGTAGGTGGTGAAGAAACAGGAGACAAATTGGAGGACCCAGGGTAAGTGTGCTCAGGATGATACCCCACAACTGCAACCACACATAGGCCGACAAAGGAGTACCAGTGTCTCCGCTACTTCTCCAACCCTAAAGGGAAGAGGACGCACCCCTGCACTTCACAAAAATCTCTGTCTGTCGGTGGTCAGTCCCCACACGCGTAACTTCCACGATCGTCATCGTATTATGTGGAATCTTACGCTAATTACTTGAATTGGAGCATTCGCGAGACCTTAGGAAATGGTTTGCAACGGAGACAGATTCTCGTGAGGAGATTGTTGCGACGGGAATGCGTTCCTGATACAACTGCGCAATCACCAACCAACCCTCTTTCCTCCCCGGCGGAGCCCAAAACGTTTCGTATTTCCACTGTAACCAAAATCCGAACTTGGGAGCTTCGAGCGAGTCCCGTGAACCCCCTCGCCAGACACCACACTACCACCAGCCGTTCGAGCGGAGGACAATGGGCCGGTCGCACATAAATCACTCCTTCGGCGGCCTTTCGTGGAAAAAAGAAGGGCCCCCGCGCCTGATGCCTCCTTCCAAGCAAAACAAGGACGTCCGAAAAACGCCCCTTTTAACGAACTATTAAGGGCCCTCCGCACGTCCAGAAAAGTTTGCGACCGCCGCCCCGAAATTCCAAATAAGTGACGGAGGAAAGTGCTTCATTTTTGGGAGTTCACTGACGCAAAATGAGCTAACAAACAAACAAACAGATGGAGAGACAGAAGTGAACAAAGGGGAAGGAGGGAACAAAGACAATGTCTAACGAACGGGACAAAACAAATGTCGAAGGCCACTGGAATCGTTCTTTTGCCTACGACATCAAAGCACCTACTTCAGACTGGATATGACTCCCTCGAGGCTTGTTTAATTGAATCTTTTAGAACCAATACGATCAACACTTCAGGAATAATTGGCTCTTGGAGACTCAGTTGAAACAAACCTTCGGGAACAAGCAAATTGACTACTTTGGGGTTAGTTTTGTTAAATCCCTTGGTAGCGGTCTAACTAGCTGTTACCTATTTATTACCCTCATAAACGGGCAAACAATAATTTGAGACTGGGAAAGGCGAAAATGCTGATGGTACAATAATGCTGTGGGACCGAGGCCAACACAGAAAAGGGATGTCTAATGGGCTGTTCATGAGGAAGTTCGTTGCAGAGAAGACCACTCGACCATGCTCTGCTCCCAAACTCCAAATAGACCTCTCCAATAAACGAAAACATGCCCAGTACAGGAGCAGTTCAAGTCAGCAGAGTGATTTCACGTTTTTACTAGTTTTATATAAGTCGCCCTAATAATCGCTTTCACGTCGAGAAAAAAGTGTGAACTAATGTACAACCTTAAGCATTGGCATGATTTCAGTTGTGCGCGGGGAACGTGTTTCATCATAGTTCCGCCTAGCCGTCTAAAGTGTACTTGGCGTTATTTATACTTTAGCTTTCCGATTCTATCGAGACAGCTGCCCTACAACTTAACAGTTGCCACTATTTATAGTCGAGCTAAATATAAAACATCTGTCTTCAGCTTCCTTATGGCTAAAGGACGAATGCGAAACTCTGCAAGTATTTAAATCACGCGCTAATTGATTAATACGATAACAAAATAACGAGATAAATAATTAAGCCGTAATAGTGGATTGAGAAAATATTTCACAGGGCCAATTTCTGAGAGGCAAGCCATGAATGCGACTCTTGACAGTGATCAACAGGCGCGAGGATTCTGGCCTCCGGTCGACGCGGATCTGTACATCTACAGCTCCTTACTTGCGCCCATACAATTTGAATGGTCAGACGATTGTTAGTGTGCGTTCCTCCAGAAACCTAGGAATCATCTTCGATTCCAATATGGCTTGTTGCTCATCGGCGGTATTTGCTCACAAACCTAGGCCCGATGAGGAGTCATACGAGGGGATTCACTGACGATGACACCCTGGTTAAGCTTTTCGGATCCTTGAATCGATCGTTTGGTCGTCATCGTATCCTGATCGAGTTGAAAGGTTCCAGCGCAGGTTTCTTCGTTTCTTTGCCTTCTGGCAGGTCTGATTTCGAGCCCAATGAAATTCAGGTAGCCGTATTTGCTGATTTCTCCTTTTTAAACGGCCTTCTGAAGTAGAGACTGCTACTGCGAATCAACATGGTACTATACTTTTATCAAGATACTATAAATGTTTGCGTTACTGGAGACGCTATTATTAAAGTAATGCATAAAATACAGCATGCCGTTAAAAATAGAATAAAAACTTAGATCGACAATCCCCCTCTCCACATAATTTTGGCCACCGAAGGGCCTATTGGGTGGCGTCCTCTCGGTTCCACGCCCAGGTCCCATGGAGCTGGTAATCCTTGACGCGACGTCCCCAACACGTTCCCATCGTTTTCGCACTTAACACAAAACGGCACTGGGGTCCATTTCTGCACGTTATCTGGCGAAAACACAGACACTCTTAGCTCTCTGAGGCGCACTGCAGCCAGCATCTCGTAAGTATACAGAACATGCTTCACTGACTCTAAATCCGCCTTACAGAACATAGGTACGACAGCACCACATACCATTTGTATACTTTCTCCCTCTCCACACTGAGGATCCTTCTTGATCGCTCTCTGGAGAGTCTAATAAATAACCTTGACTGCCTTTAGCCAGGCAAATCCTGCCAATAGGCCGCTCTGCACTTTTCCACTCGCTCGGTAACGTACTTACGCAAGTGGCTCTAGGTGGAACCCTAAGAAGGGTTCAGTCCCACCGTGATCAGCGGATATCCGTCTTTTGTCAGTTGGTCGGCGCCTGGAAAACAGCCAGCACACCTAATGGTATCACTGCCTAGACCCCTGGCCCATAAACTCCTGCTCCTGATAGGCCACCTAATACTGATCCGTCCGTACAGTATACTACGCCCCAGCTTCAAGCATGGAAATCTACTGTGTGACCTCAGACACATCCCATCTAGCATCAAAGCCTGACAAAGCCTGTTTCCAGCATATGCTACCCTCTCCACGCGTGTATGGAGAGGTACAAGGCCCAGTGCAGCTTTTGGGGTCGTCTACACACAACCTGTCTCGGCTATGCAGACCCTGCACTGCAGTCTACTCAGCTTCTATCTGATCCTGATCCCCCACCAGAGCAGATCATAGGTCTAACGGTCGCCCACTACATCCACAGAACTATCTTCGGCTGCAGCCCCCAACTGCTCACATCGCGGATGTAGCCCTTTGCATGGCTTTCCCCAAGTGTGTGCCCCTTGTAAACTTCCTATCTAGAAAGGCTCTCATGCTCCTTCTGAAGTTGGCAGTTGATTAGCCAGCCATACACGAGCAGATATCTGCGACAGATATCGCGTTTTTAAACGATATCTGTGGGAAAGATCTGTGCGTTAGTGGGCGTTAAAAAATGATGAAAGATGTGAAAATCGACCAGAGATATCTGCGAGAGTTCAAATCTGGCAGATGGTAGTCGGGCGTCCCCCTTAACCTGCAGACTTCTCGGAAGCGATGTCTGTGGTTCAAAGAACTGTTCGATTGGATTGGGCAGTCACTTAACGTTAAGATGTTCTGTTGTCCACGAGTGTTTTCCCCTGTTTTCACATAAGTAATTCAAAACTCGTAACTGCAAACATTCGTAGGAAACTACAATTTTCGTAACTACAAAAAACGATCTCCCCACAACCTAATAAATTCGTAAATACATTATTACTTGTTGGCACCTACCCCCAGTGGCATACTTACCCAGAATTGGGGGGGAATAGTATTTTCAAATTTAGTTGTAGTTTTTTATTTACAAGAAATCCAAATGAATTGAATTACGGGAGCCGGGGAGATGAGCTAGCAAAATGTTCACAATCCCGCGGGTTGTTCTCCCTAAGGTGCGTCAACAACTTCATGTGCCCGAACTTTCTCCTTTCCGAAACCCATGACTTCTCCCAAACTTGTCTTTTTTTGGCTTAGCCGTTTTATGAGCAATAAAAAATACCCGCCGCAAAAGCCGCTAATTTACGCTTTTTTTACTACGAACAGTCACTAACCCCATGGCATCAACTTACGGAATGTGTGACCGATCTGGAAAATATTTCGGATTCGACCGATAACTCGAGTCTGCCAGACGAACGTCGGTGACAGACCTGAATCTGTCAGATTTCATCCCACGAACGAACAGATGACGTCGGGCACTGGTCAGGTGACAGATCTCGGGCATGAAAGATCGGCCGATAAGTTTTTCGTGTTAAGGGGCAACGACCGATCTCATCGGTCACTCCAGATCGTTAGCGATATCTGTCAGATCAGATCGGGCGACCAAATCTGCCGCAAATATCTGCTCGTGTATGGCTGGCTATTGTCCTGCACTGCTGTAGCGGATAAACATGCGCTCTCGTTTTATGTTAGTACAACCCCTACCAATTATTTGTTCAGTAACTCTGGTTGCACCCCACACTGACATTGGCGTATTTTGAAGTTCCGTAGGGCAGTTAAACTTGTCTCTTAAGAACTACTTTCGATAATTTTCCCACAAGCCGTATATTTATCGGCTATACTTTTTTTCACAGCCTAATTGCACTGTGTACACCATTATATTTGTTGTTAATTGGGCTCTGCACGCACGAGCTTGACCAAACTCGTGTAGCTGGATTACAGCATCAGTTTGGCGTACTGCACAATAAACGAAGGAACTTCTTGGGAATTGAAAAAATCGTCCACCGTGTGTCAATTTGAGTCTTGGTCAGAAACGGCGCTTTTTGTTCGCTTGTAGCAGAATTGACGAGCCTCTTGTACAGACGACCGAGGAGAAGTAAACGAAGAAGAAGAAGATACATAATTGCCTAAACCTTTCTACAATTTTAGATAGCGAGTTAGGTGTAAAGTCTTTCAACAGTACTTGTGCTATGTGTATAAAGATATACCGAGCGGAATATTCGCTAACTGTCCGACTCAGCATGAAACCGAGTTCCAATAAGTGGGATGATTCCTTACTTGCTTGGCCAATTAAATTGCTTTTTCTACTTTCGTTCGCCTTGTGATAATGTATGGGTCAGTTACTGAATAATTCCTTCACCCACGTTATTTTACGTTATCATAGCTGTAACGTTTCGTAGCGTCACGCACGTTTACAAAAACAGCGCCCAGACGATTGACGCCGCTTGCCGAGAGCGTTTTGGAAAGTTCCGATAAGTAGTAATATTTTTAGCCTCCGGCCGGACATTTCTGGAAATTCGGGTGAAACGAACTTCAAAAGGAAGAGGCCGACTTCGTATTTCACTAGTCGAGAGACTGTCCGGCTGTCAGTCAAACGGTCGACGCTCAGGTACCCGAAAGGGTCTCCAGCGCTGCACTTATTTGCCGAGGGGGAAGAGACGCCAGGAATATGTTTTTACGTGACAATGAATACGAAAGCGACGTGTAACAATTATCTCGTGGGAGCTGTCGGAATGAAGTCCCCAAAGTGAGGCATGGTCCGAATTTTGTCAACTATCAAGGCTGCTGCCCAATTAAAACTCAATCCGAGTGATTAGTACTTTGAGCCTACTGGCTGTTTTGCATTGGAGTACTAATTGCTCGTTGGAAAAATTGACCCTGGTTGTTTGTTGATTGCTTAAGCGCGGGTTATAATCCGTGCGTACAACTTGACTCGCATATGGAATGTGTGATGCACACTAGTAGCCTGTTAACAAATGTCCAAGCGGATTTAGTTCCCGATGGTGACTCGGCTTTGCCACGTCCCCCTCCACTCCTACTCACGCTTCTCTTCTGTTTGGTGTTTACAGTATTTTGACTCGGCTTTAAATTGGAATGATAGAAGAAGCCTCGTATGAACCGTTTAGCTCGCAGGAACAATGTCAACTAATCTTCCCTCGGCCCCAAGGGGGCACAACTATTCATCACTTGAGTAACTAATCCAATCTATTTTTATCTCTGTGTTTTAGTTGGAAAGGGGTAGGGTGAAGTCACCAGTAATGGACCAGCCCCAAAAACATCCCTAGTAATAGACCACCTACCACAAAAAAGTAAATATTAAGCTTTCAGATAGAGGTTTCACATTCAAACTGGGCGGGGAAGTTCATTAGAGCCTCATACGGAAGATATCTGAATTACAGAGTGGTAGTGCTACCTAGTGTGAGACAAGGTGAACTTCTCTACAACCAACTATACCACAGTCTGCAGCTGGGGCGTTTGTTGAGCGTGGTGATAAGGAGGTAAGTTACGTTTATAAGGATATATTGGTTGTGTTTGATGGGGTTTTGATGTCAGAGGGCTTAATTTCAGATAATTATTATACTTAGAATCGAAATACATCATCAGTTTTGCGATTAAACTTCAACTTGATTTAATTTCTCGGTGGTCTGATATTGGTCCTTTGATAAGATGAAATGACCAGTGTTGGACCGCCCGGTCCAATAATGGTTTTCAGGTCTATTTTTAGCTGTTCCTTTAATTGAATAGCTTTCACTAAGAACAACATTCCTTTTAAGTTTAATTGCAGTCAGATGACGAGAACTAGTATTTGACCGGGGTGGTCCAACACTAGTCAATACTTTCTTCTATAGGGACCAGTATTGGACCAAATCAGGGCATTGATCCTTAATGTGTTTAAGCAGTTTTGTCTTGATATTAACCGAAAAAACACGATCAATAAATAATAATTTGGACTTTTCTTTCAGGAGCCAAAATGCCTAGATTTAATTACACGGAAATTGACATGATGAAGGCTATCGAAGACGTCAGAAAAGGGACACCAGTGCGGACAGCTGCAAAAGAGCATCAGGTACCAAGAACTACTCTTCGGTCAAAGGTCGTGGGCTCTTCACCCCTAGAAAGGCATATGGGACCACCATCAATTCTCAACAAAGAAGAGGAGGCCATTCTAGTGAAGTGGATTTGCACTGCTGCAAGCGCTGGGTTTCCAGTCACTAGAGATGATTTGCTCGACAGTGTTCAAGTTTTGATGAGGAAACTTGATAGGAAAATACATTTAAGGATGGCCGACCAGGAAAGTCGTGGTTTAAATCATTTCTCAAAAGGAATCCTACCATTACTTCACGGATTAGTGAAAACTTAACTCTTTCCAGAGCAATGGTCACAAAAGAGAGTGTAACTGGGTGGTTCAAAAATTTTCCAGTATCTCGAAAATAATGGTTTTCTATCTATCCTCGAGGATCCTACAAGGGTATTCAATTGTGACGAGACGGCTTTTTTTAAACCCCAAGGGCGGTCATGTGCTTGCCAAGAAGGGCCAAAAAATGTATATCAGATAGCTAATTGTGATGACAAAGAGTGCTTAACGACTCTCATAGGTGGTAATGCACAAGGAGAGTTGCTCGACCCCTTCATTGTTTTCAAGTATGAGAGGCTCCTCAAGACATAGCATTTAGCATTCCTCCCTCATGGGGTATCGGTAAGTCTCCATCAGGGTGGATGACTGGCGAACTGTTTTACTCTTACATAGCCAATGTTTTTCACACCTGGATCACGGAAAAAATATTGAGTTGCCTGTAATCCTTTTTCTCGATGGTCACTCTTCACATTTGACACTTGAGACTAGCCAGTTTTGTGAAAGTCATAAAATTATTCTTGTGTCTCTGCATCCCAACGCCACACACATTCTACAACCCATGGATGTGTCCGTTTTTCGAGCTCTGAAGGTTTATTGGAAGGAGGAAGTGCGTCTTTGGCGAATTGATGTCAATAATACCGACGGTCCAACGATTAAGAAAAAACATTTTGCCCCTTTGCTGAAAAAAGCTCTGAGTAAAATATCAACAACTACTATCAGAAATGGTTTTAAAACTGCTGGACTCTTCCCATGGAACCCGGATGAGCCTTTCCAACCCCCAAAGGAGGAGAAAGTGGGCAGCAACTTGAAAGAACAGGTAATCCAAGAAAATGAAATTGCCTTGAAGCAGTTGGAACGGATTATCGGCGAAGAAAAGGTAAGATTATTCTCACAAAACGAATCATGGGCTGGGAATGAGGAGGATACATCTCTTTTTTTTGTGTGGAAAAAAATCAAATCTTCAGTCAAATTTTCGGAAGACAGAAACGAAAACTCTATCATTCATGGAGATGCAACCAATGCCATTTATGACCGATTTAGCGACCATGATGCTGGGAAACAGGATGAAATTGAAAGGGAGTTGGAAATTCTTGCCAAGTTGGATAAAACAAGCGCCGAAGGACTTTCCCAAAGCATCATGCCTTCAGTAATGTTCTCGGAAAACGGCAATGAAAATTCAGTCATTGATGAAGACATAACAAATGCCTTGCTTAACACCATTGGCGATCATGATGCTGCGGAACGAGGTAAAATTGAACGAGAATTGGAAATGCATGCCAAGTTGGATAGAACAAAAGCCGGAAGTCCTGAAATGGAGCCAGTTACTGAGGTTTGTACCACCAACTCCGGGATCGTTCAACACCAACATGCAACGGGATCGTACAATGAACACATCAACACTGAGATGCAAGCTGACGGAAACAGAACCAATTCAACTAACTCACAGCCACAGACTAATAATCCAGCGAATGATATACAAAACGAAAATGATGTTCCCAGATCAAGAAGCTCCCTCAGCCTGTCATTTATGGAGCACCTGGAAACGAAAGGATGTTCAACATTCCTTAAACTTAAGTTCCTACCTAGCGATTAACAATGATCTCGTGAGTTCCTACTAGGAAAATACAATGTTTATTGAAAATTTATCCTGTGGTCCGTTATTAGTCCCAAAATGGTCCATCACTAAACCCTCAGATATTCTACCGGTCCATTACTAGTGCACGTTAATTTTTTTTTAATTCAAGAAAAAACAATTCTTTTTGCACTTCGTTGAACATTTTTAGAGTCAGGTAGGAGGTAGAGACCTTGCTGAATCTGTTAGAATGCTTTAAAACGGTCCAAGTTCATTAGAGGTCATGTGTAATACAAAATACCAGCCGTTTGTTCTTAAGGGTGGTCCATTACTGGTGACTTCACCCTAGTGCTTATAGTTGCGGGAATTATTGGGATGCACCCGTTCAAGTTACGATTTTTATAATGAGGTTCGTGTGGCAGTAAGTTGTATTTCGGTATTTTAGAGGTTGCTCCTATTTATCTTTTGGGCTTTGAAGTAAGATTGGAACTAAAACGACTTGATAATTAACAATTGAATTTTAGGTGGAAGTATTTGGTGTGATACCCTCCAACCTCCATAAATAGCAACCTTGTATGTAGCAACTGATGTTAACCACCCACACACTGCCCATTATTTACCCAACTTGTGGACACACTTTGGATTATAGAAAACTTACAGTCATGTGACAGGGGGGCTGGTTGGCCGTATCTAGTGGAATATCGTCCAACCACCAAAAATACCAACCTCATGTGTAGCAACTTCACCTTTAAACGTTGACCACCCCCACACTTCATATTGTTTATACTGTCGGTATCATCCAGCATCTTCATTTTATTAGTTTTCACTTAAAATTATGTGACTATGTATTGCGTGATTATGTTGATTGGCTCCATCTAGTGGGATATAGTTCAACCTTCCCAACCTATACCACCTTTAAATGTTGACCACTCTCACACTGCCCATTTAGACAATCGTTTGGAGAAAATCGAGAAGCACTTAAATAGAATCCCAGAGGTGAAAGTATACTGCCATTGTGTTACCTACAGCTGAGCCACATTTGAAAAAAAGTATTTCATTATTATTTATCAATTAATTTAGTGAGGTTCTAGCTCAATATTCGGCTCGGAGGACCATTAAATGATTTCGTAGTGATCGCTGCGATCAATGGCACGTAGGGCCACTCAAGTGTTACGCCTGGGGCTGTAGAGCCGAATTTGAAAGCACGAAATTCCCTTAATTAACAAAGGAATACAATACTAAAATCTAAGCGGAAAACTGATGACAATGACCGAAATGAGTCGTTGAAAAGAGTGTTCAATGAATTGCGTTTCTAAGGTGCAGTCGTAGCTAGACAGTAGTAAATTCCAGCCGATGTTTCCTCAGACCCACACGCATGTACGATTCAGCCCCAACTTGTTTTGTTGTTTTGGAAAAGGGTAGTGCTTACTGTTTGGGAAATACCCAATTTATTTTGCACTCAGTTCATTTGAACTTGAATCACTTTACAAGGCGCTAGCACTCAAAGTTCCAAAATGTACTGAAGTGCTCCTACTTATGCAATCAATACACAAGTAGATCATGTGAGTAATTACTATTTTGGAAATATCGTGTAAAAATTGTAGGAAATGGAAATAAGGGGAACGGAGGTGGTTTGAACACTGAAACTTCCGGGGTTGCTCCTAAATATCTTACGCGCATTATTCAACTCTCATTGTATAAGTAGCTTATTGGACTAATACACACATTTTTCTGAGAGTATTTATGAGGCGTAACGAAATTAGCAATAAAATACTCTGTGGGCTTGAGAACTCCAGAAAGTATTAAAATAACGTCTTCTCACTTTACGAAACGCATGTGCGAGCTGATTCGGTTCTTCGATTCTCTTTCGATCGTGTTCTGATTTATGGTTTGACACTTGTTTAATGAACTCTTATGATTAACCTTATTTTGAAACCACCGCTATTCTCGCTCGATCGACTCTTGACAACCCTTTAATCGCATTTCGCTGGAAGGGTTTCAACGTATATTCTGTCAGGCATCTCGCGACCTGTCATTAACGAGTTAACACCACTATCCCTCGAACGGGTCTTGTTGTCGAGAAGCCACGGGCAACTGAGCGGAGCGGCGGCACGAGAAGACGCTAATTGTCCACCTGGGTGGCGACCAAGCGGAAAAACGAGCGCTTCTTTCGAGGGAAAATAGCGCTCAAGTCGGCGAAAAGGAGTTTACGGCTGCGGCGATCCGACCAACGGGCAACGGCTCGCGCGCTGTCTTTTTTTACGGCAGTGGTACCACCTTGTTGTGGCTAGTGATCGACGGTGCCGCAGTGCTCTCGCATTCACTCCCATTCTGACGTGGATGCTTTTCTGCATTGAAATGCGTGCCGTCTCAAGTCGTGATTACACACAACACTACTGGTCTATCTGTACAGGACCAGCGTAGCGTGGAGGCATAGGAAAAGAGCTCTGTGTATTGCGATACTGTGAGTAACAATACCAGGCAACTACCTCACAGACCCTGGCAGCCTTTGGCATCGGGGTTTCTCCTGGATGGTTAGGTGGTCGGTATTGGCGCTAAGGCCCCCTCAACTCGACTAAGACTTGAACCTTAGGGTTTTTCGCTCTGCATATGGAACGAAGTCCCAAGGCTACGAACCTCATGGTACAAAACAGCTGAAAACAGCCAATCTGTCGCTAACCTGAACGGCTTTTGTCCTGATTTTTTGGTTACTTTTTTTACACTCAGGGGAGGGGGTCGTCCCATGAATTCACTCCTGCGTATTGAGAACCATGCCTTTATTCTTCATCCCTGAGGGGTATGCCTCAGTACCAGCACTCTCCACCCTCTTCTGGCTGAGCACTCCCCGAGCAAAGTGAGCCATGTGCCTCTAGTTTTCAATGTGGAGCAGCTGACTGCGTTCTTCACAATACGCCCCCAGCCTGCCCACCTTTGGCTTGGACCTGACTAAGTGCTCCATGTCCTGAGGGGAACTAGGTAAGGCAGAATTCTACCTCAGCATCCATGCCATGAACCAAGTGCTGGAATCAACCTCCCCATCTGCTGTCCTTTCTGGCTAGGGTCACTGCCCTCCTTCTTAACTTTTGTTACAGATTTTTCCGCTCCGCTGCTAGAAGGTGAATTGCAATAACACCTACTGCCACCAACACAGCCTCCTGAGAAACCGTGCAGTACAAGCAAGCAATGCAAAGGGCGCATTTCTTTCGCATCGCTGCCATTCACTTCTTGTGGCAGACAACGCTCAATGTATCAGTCCGTACCTCCACCAAATGTCTTGCACATCGCCGATAAACACCCAGCTTTTGCCTGCCCGCGGCCATCTCATTATTCGCCATCAGACGGGAAACAGCTGTTGTTCCTGTTGCAGCTTTATCTGCTGCTTGCGGGATGTAGAAACCAAACAACTTAGCAGCCACCATTTCGCCCAAATATCTTTCATCCTGATGGTCGTGACTTAAGAAGAAGCAACTTTACGCGCCACCGATCTCTGCGGAGAATGTTGTCATAAATTGAATGTACTGATTTGATTAGGTGCTGGTTTATTTTCTTTCTAATACAGTATTTCGAATCGACTACGTGGCCTTGAAGTCAAGGATGGGTAGGGGGTGTGAGAGAGAGAGAGAGAGAGCGAGCGTAGTGACGTAGCGTTTTAGAGTGACGGTATATTGAGCTCCAATCTTCATTGGTACCCTGCAGTTCGGAATGAGTGATTTAAGGGAAGAGTTCTTCGTTGGGGAACACCTGAATTGACATGCTATGAAAAGTTTAGTGTTCACTAATAAACCAAGGAACAATCACAGCCAGTCGGCTACGTCACTTTTGACGGAGGATCACAGGCTTGGTGAGGCAAGTATAAATAATGATCATGCCTACATAGCACTCGTGGTTGTTAGAAACGAACCAACTAGTTACGTGAATAATGAAGTGAAATGAAATATCTTGGTACCCGTAAAATGTACCTCGTTGTAATCGTTCAAAATCAACGTCCGAAAACACGATGAATCGGGAAATCATAAAACGGTCACCGGATTGTGAGGGTGGTAATACTAGTCTTACCCTGAGAAATTGGTCTCAACTCAATGCTGTCAGCCCGAAGGTCTATTTCCACCACTCCACTTCCACAACTACATCAACAGCTATTTCACCGAGAGCGAATAACAGTCGTTTTCATAGTCAGCTTTTAACTATTCGTCTTCCGCCGAACGATTTTATTCGTTTCAACCCGATTCTTTACTTTAAGGCGCTTTAACGATCTTAGCTTTAGCGTGTTGAGTTCCCCCTTGTTTCTACATCATGTCAACTAACGGCAGTTTAGTTTGTATTCCGCCCGAAAACGTGGCAGAACCTTACCATCGGCAGTGTACACGATCCTCAGCTTGTTAGAGGTCAGTGGCCCGCTCACGTGGAATTCCCGAGAGAGGTATCGCTCTTCAAGTCCCGCCGTTAAATTCGTCGGTTCGATTATCCGTGAACGGCAACTTTACTACACTTCGTCTCGGAATTACCTTTGTACCCCCGTCTAGTCACTTTCATAGCGGTGACAAGTAATCTAATCTGCACTTCATTCAATTTATACGAACCTGGTAAATAGACCATTGTTGTAATTGTCACCGTTTTTTACTTTCCGCGAAACAAAGTGTAAGGAAAGTATAGTGATCGTGCCAGAAAGTTGGGTTTTCTTCACATCATAACGTTTTCAGGTCTACTGAGTCCGAAATACCTAATTTCGGCTCGTGATCGGTGATTGTGTATGTGTAAGTGTCTGTAGTTCTATTTGCAGGAGAACGGCCGAACCGATTAAGCTGGTTCTTTTTTCGTTATATTCGTTATTTTTTGTAGACGCGAAAATGAGGTTATGGGCTTTTCCGTCGATGCTAAAGGGGGTGCGGAACGAAAATGTACCAAACACTTGGGGGTTTCTCGAAAACGGCTCTAACGATTTTGATTAAACTTTCAAAGTATCTTTTAAGGATTACCACAAAACTTTCCGTTTCGAAAAATAACTCCATGAGCAACGGGGAACGAGAGATATAGGCTGAAAAGCTAAAATAGTGTTTTTGCATTTTTTGGCAAATCGGCTTCAACGGTTTTTACCAAACCCGCAGAATATTTACCTACATCTTGTACCGAATAAATGTTCGTCTGCCAGTTCAGATAACATAGATAAAAAATGAAAATGATCATTTTACGAACATTTTTGTTATTTCCCACATTTTGTTCTCTGTTGAACGGAGGTATAAGCCATGATAGCTCGGAAAACGAGATTTGTCGAGGTCCAGTTTTCTCAAAAACGGCTCAGATTGTTTCGATCCTACTAACGGATTACTTCAAATAAGTAGTATCTACATTTCGTTCTCCATAAATGTTTCTGTAGGAATGCGTTGAACGAAGGTGTAACAGGTCGTCGAATTTACAGGGGTAGTTGTGTGTTGCCGCGCACCTGATATTTTCTTATTAACACCGCTCGTATGATACTAGGCTGCTAAACAAAAAATCAGAGCGGTAGTCTAATAAGTTACCTATGCGATGAGAGTTTAATAGCACTCATATGATAATGAGGAGCATCTCTAAAAATTCTATAATTCAAACCACTGCCGTTTCATTTACTGCTATTGCGTACAGTTTTCCTTATAATTTCAAAACAGTAAACACGATCCTAGTTGCAGTCTGATGAACCACATACTCACTGGTTTCACAATAATGGTTGTAGCATAAGTAGGAGCAACTCAATGAAGTTCGGAACGTTCAGCACTACCAGTTCCTCTGTTGTACGTTGCACTACCAATAGTCCAGGAACCGAGGGCCCAACACGTTGAACAAATCAGTTGAAATATTAACGTTAACGTACCGTTTGGTGGGTCCATCTTCTCTGGCTAGTGAGATGCTGTGGGCGAGCGCTTTCGATGTAAAGACATCATCATCTGGCCGTTAAGTCGTTCGGTTTGCTCAAAAAACTCATCTCTCCGTGGGGCGTGGACTAAGAAAATGGCCGCTCAATCAAAATCTTAAAATTTGCCTAAATTTGACGTATTTGTTGATGGACACAACATGTATTACGGCAGAGTACTTTAGATATACCGTATCTGCTTTCCTCATTTTGAGGACCCTTCCCAGCGAAGATGGTACAATGTTGTTTAAATGTGGCTCGAAAATTGATTTTTAATTAGTAACTTCATCGTAGTACCTCCTACGTCATAGTTTATTCCACCATACAAATTTCCAATGTCGACTAATAAATCAAGTTTTGACAACCGTTACCGTTTTCCTAGTCCGTATCCTCAGAGGGCAGAGAACTGACTGTTCACTTAACACCGAGGGAACTTTAAGAAAAAGTAGTTAGCTACTTTGAACTGATGGCTCAACGCCTTGGGCAGTCGGCTTCCGGACTATACAAGCTCAAATCAACTGCAGGCATGTGGCATGAGTGATAGAACACGGTGAACGCACGTGGTGCTATGGAAAGTTGTGTGACGCGTAGCACCAGATGTTTCCTGAAACAGTACGCACGAAGGCCCCATAAATTAATAAAAAGAAATAAATAAAAGTGGACTAGTTAATTCCGCTTCCTCAACGCATTCAAGCAAAATGTGTCGGTTTTGTGAGCAGTGTAGAATGGTTCTGTTCTGATTGAAGTAATTGATTTCGACGAGTGAACCAAGTTGTGTGATGATCCCCCCACCAGATGTTTTTCACTTGTCAAGGGGTTGCAACCCTTATTACCTTTTTTCCCTCTTTTTCTCTTGGGTGGTGGCCCTCGGGACAGGATTCGTCGGAAGGGCCCTGAAAGCCCACGTTTTGTTTCCTTCGCTCCATCAGGGCGTTACGCGGTGGCGGTGGATTGAAAAAAAGAAGAAATCGCACGCCCTAATTCCTCTGATTCGATCCAAAAAGACCGCATAATGGATTTTCGGGGTTCTTTCCCCCCTCCGCTCATCAGGTTCGCGTGAGGGATGTTTTTTTTTTCTCTCACCCCTTCAGATACCGAAGGGACGTCAAGGGGGTTTGAAGTGAACTAGAGCATGTGCTACTTGTGGAAATGTCCTTTTAAACCGAGAAGTACGTTGCCACGAACTGAAGTATAACGAAGTTTTGTAAGCTGTAAAAAATACGCATCACACAACATTTTTCAGCCTCACGTACAAGTCTGTTTTTCTTATCAATATACCTGTTCCTTAATACAAATAAGACAGTTACATCAGTCGAAAGTCATGGAGGTTCCAGTTTCGCTGGCTTGCGTAGAAATCTACCGTGACCACGTTTTTTTGTCACAACCATCTCGCAAAGTGGGGGAAATACCCTCGCAGAGCTAAAAGTTTTCGCTATTCTTCCATCAATCGTCACTGACCGTTGTATGAACTACAGTGGAGCAGCACGTGGTTTCTTAGATGTGCAACGCGTGGAAGGTGAAGAGTCTTTGAGAGAAAAGAAGTGGAGCCCATTGAAGTCGCCATGTCCAGTAAGGAACTGGATCGTCGAGTGGTCTGGCTCAACCCTTTTGCTCCGTAGATGCCACGCCCCTTTGACGCAGATTTCCATCTCGCTTGCCATTTTTCTTATCTCCATTCATCTAGCAGGGCAAGTTTCTGTTCAGTGGAGAGGTCTATGTGGAGTTCGTCTCTGAGAGGAGGAAGTTCCCTTTCCACTCCAAGCCATGCGCTTAATGGCCAAGTC
This sequence comes from Pachypeltis micranthus, assembly GCA_020466155.1. Lineage (NCBI taxonomy): Eukaryota > Metazoa > Arthropoda > Insecta > Hemiptera > Miridae > Pachypeltis > Pachypeltis micranthus. The sequence goes on along the minus strand of CM035770.1, from coordinate 46,039,384 downwards.
GATGGGTAACACTTTAGTGAAGCGCTTCAATGAATGCTGTCCTGCAGACCTTGGTGATTCACAGGAGGGATCAGTTCTCTGGACCCGTACTATCCTTTGATAGACCTGCATTCACTTCCCCACACAACTAAGCAGTAGCCAATCACACTCGAGTAAATGGCCTTGTGCACGAGGTTGGTGTCACAGTAACACACACCCCAGTGGTCTCGCCAATTGCTCGTAAAGAGGCAAAACCTGCAAGGACAGTGCTTTTGAGGGACTGGAGGTTTTGACCGAAATGACACCTGTTACCTATATTGACTCTACAGATACACTGAACCTCCAACTGCAGGGTGAGCACAGTGTGGCGAATGTACGCCGTGTTCGCCAGATCAATGGTTATGCTTCGATAGTTATTACATTCAGTAGGGATCTAGTGGTGGTGAGGTTGTCATAACCAATAGGGGCTTAGTCGGGTGAGCTCCCCCAACCCAAGTATATGCCCTTTCCCGCCCATCTGTCCCACGTACATTCATCATCATTTTTCAACTTTTCAACGCTCTGCGAACTGACACAATGTGATTGTTCTTCAGTTTGTATGAAACCTGTGGAGGTATCATAGAGAAAAAAACAGTTTAAAAAAAACGATCGAGTCAACGAAACGACAACTGTTTGTATTCCGGAATGTCATGTACATTGTATATACCAACTCTATTTTTCGATAAAGCTAATCAGTGAACGAAGACCTCTATGCACTAACTTAGATTACGACGTTTTTGCGTTTACCGCAGCAGTAACTTCAAAATTTAAGGAAAACACGATTTTTGGTACATTATGGTTGGGATCTCGACTTATCGAACTGTCAGATGAACAGTTTATAGATATCGTCGTGTGGAAGACACCTTGAGAGTTCGAGAAAACTGTTAAAGCCATTCGCAAAAAGTAAAAAAAAAATCTTTTTGCTTCGTTGACCTATATCTCCGGAATTATCACAGATATACTTATGCAGACCAAAAGTTAGATATTGATTAGCAGAAAACTAATGGGAAAGTTGAATCCAAATCTTCATTTTTGGCACATTTTGATCTCCCATAATCCATACCACCGATAGAAATCGTTCATAAGCTTATTTTCGCGCCTTCGAAAAATCACGACAAAACAAAAATATCTGGCGCGACGCATCCCACGTATTTTCTTAGCCCCACGTACATTAACTATTTTCGCTACTAACCCAATCAATTTTGCACTCAGTTTACTTAAAATTGGTAAAACACAACTTCACTTGCGTGGTAGCGCTAAAGCCGGAGTAATTTACAGAATTTATTACAATGCTCCCCCGCTCACATCATACGAGCTATTATAACAGCATCAGAGCTCAGAGAATTTGTGAGACTGTCAACGTGATTTTTTTGATGGGGATAGGATTCATAGCATGGATTTGTCGCGTAAAGTCTGTGAGAAACAGTAATGATTCTGTGATCATTGAGCTTTTTGGGGTTGCTCCTAACTATCTTATGAGCGTTAATCAATTTGGTTAATTTAATGGAACTGTCCATCGGAGAATCGTTAGAGTGGTTTTTGAGAAAAAACGTATTTGGCGTTTTGATACTATATGTGGAATTATGATAATTCATTTTCGTGCTCACTAGCCCTCGGAACAAGAAGATCTGAAGAAAACTGTTTTTTCAGACCATTACACAACTTCCCTTCCTGCTACGTAGGGCTACGGAAACTAAAAAGAATCAATCGGTCTAGCCGGTCTCGTGCAAGCTGCAGACCACGGCCGGTATTAAGTTGTTTTGATACAGTAGGTCTCAAAATGTAAAGGTCTGTAGAAAATGTGTTTTTTTACACGATTACAGTACTTTCCTTATCCTTTGGTCGAAGGTAAAAACGACAGGAGTTCCTTACTTAGATGACTTTGTACCGAGAAAAACCATTTATGAGTTTCATGCCCGCTATGGTGTGCATTAAGCTCAATGTCGGCACTATTTTGATTGAGTGTGCAAGTTTTTATTGAAAGAAGGTAGAGCATGATGCAGAGCACAGATGTTGAGAACCCAACTCGTAAACTACGTGGGGCCTCACACAGTGATGACAGCAACAATTTGCGCCTGGGATGCTTGAGAGTGATCTCTCTATGTTTGTAAATTGGGTGCTTCGGACTAAGAAACAGAAGGAAACCGTGGAGCTGAAAACTAACCAAGACTAGTCGAGTGGAAGAGAAGGTGGCACGGTATTTCTCTACGAGTATTCCCAGTTTCCAGGAGGAAGTTGATTATCAACCGAAAAGGGGTACAAAGGCGGACAAGGGCCTCTGCCTGTAAGACAAGACAAAGCACCCACACCCCCTGTTTGAGGGAAGTAGGGAAAGGGTGAAGGTATCGTGCAAAAATGCCGGTAGGTATCTTTGGCCCAATTGAAAGTTAATGGCAACGTCCCTGTTGGTCGAATTCTTCTTCCTGGCTGGTGGTGTACTGTGGGCGAGCGCTTTCGATGTAAACTCCTAATCTTTGGGCTGTAAGTCAATACGGACTCATTGAACAGGTACGTTGACTTTGACAATATTTGGGCTGGTTGACTGCAAATGTAACACCCTGAAATCTGTGCTGGGCTGGGTGACTGTGATGTCCGCATGTGTCTGGATGCACAAGCGGCTCACAGACCCCTTACAAATAAACAAATACAAAATAAAAAACAAAGAAAACATCACTAGGAAATGGCGTGGTTTCGCTCGGCAAATAACATTTAAAAACCAGTGTATCGATGCACCGAGGTGCCGTCAGTTTGGTTTCACGCCACTAACATCAAACGCCGCCCGTTGAAATCTCTTCGAGTCGTGATGCCGTTTACACTGAGCGTGATGCTGTTTTAAGCGTTTCTCTCTTTTTATCTCCGCGCGGTTGTGAGAATAGAACTGCTTTATCGTCCACAAGTTCCACCATTCGTTTTACTTCCTCGTGAAACTTACAGCGGATTGTTTTATGGCTTTCCAATTGGAGTTACTGCGTCCGTTGTCAACAGCTTGATGTCAACAGATTTTAAATATGGTGATGCATCCTGTGAAATAGTTGGCTCTCACAGAGCGAGTAGAAACCATCGCACGAGTCGCTCTTGCAGTGCTGTACACCAGCAAGGAGCTGAAAGAAGCTTAGAGTCTGGTGGAGTCTTGGCTGAGGCTCTGAAGGCAGTAAGGGAACTACTGTTCCACATGAACTGATTCGCCAAGGAAGGTTTTCACGTGTCAAGTGGCGAACGATCTTTCTGCATATGATAATTGCAAGGTCCTTGTTCGGACAGTGCTAGGCGAATGAGCGATTGATACATGACAAGCGAGATATGGGAATCCTCGTCAAAGGGATCTGACACGTATACCCCCCCCCCCCCTCAACATCCGAGAACGTCTTAGGAGAAAATGGGTCGAGGCAGATAATTAGATGAGCCAGTTCCCAATAGGGTACGGCGATTTGATTGCGAAACTCCGCCTTTTTTCTCTCAAAGACCTTCCATCCTGCACGTCTTGTGCCACCCCAGTGCACAGGAAAGAAGACACCTCGTGCCAGTCCACTGTAGTTCCCACAACAATGAGCGAAGGTTGTTGGGTGAACCAAATCTGCCATCTCAGAGTTTTAACCGCGTCGACCAATTTGTGAAGAAGGTTATGGCTAAAAAACGTAGTCACAGTTGACACTTGACACCGAGGTAAATAGATCAGTTGGAGCACCGATTTAAGGTCCTCCAGGTCGCTATGAAAAAAATGGACCTGAGTTCGCTCTCCCCAACAACTTCTAGTGGATCGTGGTACTACCTACTGTTTCTAGTTTGATCAGTAATTTATTTTCCCAAGTGGTGAACACCGATACTGTGGCAGCCCTAGGATCATTAATTGTTTATGTGTGATCGTGTGTACTTAATCGCCCCATGAAACACACCTTAAGGGGTCAAGGAACAACGTTCTCTTTCCGCAGTTATCGGTTTTTTCATTCAAACTGAATTACAGCGTTATGTCTTGCCACTAGAAGGTTGATTGCTCCCATTGCGCGTGGTACCAAACTGATCTACTTCAAACTTGGCGTGTTTTCGATTCCTAGTTCATCAAGTTTTCGTTTCAAGGGTGACGTCATTACCCGAACTCGTGACTCCGTCCCCTGCCTCTATCGATCCCACCTTTGCTTTACGTTGTCTTCTCCGAAAAAAAGATGTTTCCCTTGACTAGCCGGCCTGTCATTAAGGAATAAACTGAGCGGAGTCGCTTCGTCGTTGGCTTAGCTTCGAAACTTTTTTCTCCCAGGTCCTTTTCTTCTGAAGTACGTCCGATTGAGCGATTGCCATTCGTGTTTGAACTGCTAGGTCAGTCTAATGCTGACGAATCGTTCGCTGGGGATAAAGATGAGGTTGCCTAGAGGCTGTCCTGACCGCACCCATTAGAACGTTACGCGAGGCGTTAACCCACCAAGTTCGTACGAATTTACCGGAAAACAGATTGGGGCTACAGCGACAAAAGTCCCTGGAAAAGGTGCTGAGGAAAGTTCTCTTCTTTCAAAAACGTGCACAACTTTTGTACACCACCAGGCTTTTTTTGTGAGTCACGAGTGGGGAGTGACGAGTTTATACGTATTTCGTATCGTTTACTAGTATTTTTATTTTCTGTTAAGGAAAGGAAATTCGAATGGGTAAGGAAAGTGTTGCAATCATCCCAAAAAAAAGTTGGGTTTCCTTCAGATCATTACGTTTTGAGGCCTACTGAATCCAAACAACCTAATTTTCGCGCGTTGTTCGAGTGCATTGTCCACCAATCTTCTTGCGGTGGTCGATGTTAAGACCCTAGGGGAGTACAGCACCAGCTGACGGACTCCCACTAGGGTCGCTAATAGTGCTGTTGGAAATGGTGGGGGTGGGGTCAACGGGTTCCCCCTTCTCGATCCTCCTACCCTTCTTTCATGTCCACCACAATAGACAACTACTAGTGCTAGTACTCTGGCCGTGCATTGAGGAACGCCCAAGGTCTAAGACCCCACGTCTGGCAGATGCATCCCATGGACAGGAATGAGGTGATAACGTCAATAGAACAGCACACATGTATCCCTTTGAGGAGATGCATTGCAGTTGCTGAGTTCCTGGTAGAGTAACTCTCCTCCATTACTGCAGCAGCCCTGCTCCGGCAGCTTGTGGAGAGTCAAACTTCCACGTATAGCGACCTGGCAACTGTTGAGCAAGTTGATTTTTAGGAGGTAGACCATCTGAAGGTTAACAAGTCTCTATAGAATGGTGTGCACTGTGAGCGTGTCTGGCTAGTCCTTCCACATATCCGTCCATGTGTCTAATACATTCACGCTCCTGTTCGATTGGGGGGACTCAGTGTTCCATCTCTCTCTACCACTATTCCCTTCTTGCACTGTAAGTGCCTGCTTAACTGTAGGCATCTGGCTGGGATGTCGTGTGTACTGTTGCTGGTCTCAGATTCGTTCAGGATCGGATCAGATGTGGTGGTGTCACATGGCGATATTTGTCCAGTAAGCCTTTGAAGTTTGCGGCTACTCTGAGATTGTAACACAGGTAGTGAGTGTCCTAAACTCTTCCTACTCATTGGCGTAGGTGCAGTTGGTTTCAGAAGACACACATGTAGGTGATTACCAACAGTTTCACGCCGTTTATGTGGCATCATTGACTACAGTGATGACGTGTACAAGAGGCTGAGATCGTAATGTTGTGGATGCTCTCTGTCATGCCAATGTAACCATTCCTGACTCAGTTAAGTAGTGCAGGAGGTTCAGTGGTGTCGCATCAAGCGCCATGACGCAGTCTGACAGTGTATTGTCATCTGATGGCTGGAAAGTGGAGAGGGAGTGGCACTACTGGATTGTCTCTAGACAAGGACTCAGGTCTGACATCGTCACTGTCGGTTCCGGCTTGTCTGCACTATCCTAGATGTCGAGGTTGTAGCTGGCAGCCAGAATCTTGCACTAACTTGGTGTGAAAAGAGGCGAAAATATGGCAGAACAGATCATCAATGGCGGTGTCGTAAGGCCGTGGAGTGGAGGCAGGTAACATATCCATGCAGCATCGACTGAGTCCTGGCGCGGTGTGTGGAGCAAGAAAAGTGCTGAGGAGATGCGTCAGCTGGGTGTATCAGCAGGTGTTCTCCCAAGTACCACTACCTGCGGGATTTCCATGAAGTGCAGTGAGCGAAGACATACCTGTCGGCCTATGAAGCATAAATAGGGGTTTTTACTTTTTGTCAAAACGCCTTTAACTATTTTAACACAACTCTCCGAAAGTTTTGAAATAGTTATACCAATAAATCGCATCAATGTTCCTCTGGCAGTCGATTAGAGAGAGATGAATTGCGTCGAAAATGCTGTTTCTATCTTACGGAGTGTTTTGTAAGCAGCCCATATTTTGTTTTCGGTAATTATTTCTGTATCCACCTGTTGAATATTGATTTATCATTTTTCCAATTTTCTAAAAAATGGCCCTAACGATTTCGATCAAACTTACGGGCTACTGTTAACCTACCTGCATATTGTTCTCCATAGATATTCGCGTGGAAATGTGTTGAAAGATCCTGGGCAAGAGAATAATGAAATGTTGTCCTACGATTTCCAGCGTTTTTGTATGAACAGCTTCAAATCATACAACAGTACTGGGCAATGCTCGCCTGCGGGGAAATTCATGAGAGCAGCACAATAAATTATCGAACATTTTAGCGCAGGTTTTTTCTCATAACTTCCGCACAAACGATCCTCGCAACTCACCAAACTTGAGTGTAATCGATGGTTGTCTCTTTAACAGTTTTCCCTATATTTCCTGAACAGTAAACACCAGTGAAGTCTCTTCTCTGTTCGTTGGGACGGGCATGGGATTCTAACATGAAACTAACGAATGTGCCACTCACCTCCAATCACCTTTTTTGCAATCTAACGACCTCTTGCAGGTCCTTCGCAAGACTCGTGCAAATCGTGCGAAAATTGAAGGGAAAATAGGCGCCTTTGCGATCTGACTGAACCGGATTCCCAGAATCAATATTCAGCAGCTCGCACTGTCAGAAGTATTCTCAGAAGTAGAGAGGCTCATTGCGGAATCATCAAAGAGGAATTCAGATTACGAAAGAAACGTGTGTTTTGCTACTTAATAGCTGGTTGCGGTAGATGGTGTAGGGCGGGGAGGTAGAAGGGGCATGAAATTGAGCGGAAATGCGTAGGGTGGGGGTAGTCACGGGGAAATAATGTCGGGAGGCACGTCGTTCGAAGGAGAAACGTGAGGAGCCGAAAACTCTTCTTGGAGAGCCGAAGATGGAGTGGGTGGTGAGCTCAGGAGCGAGGAATTTTCGAGGATGCGACCTTGTCAGGCAGTCGAGCCTCTGACATGGCGAAGAGGAGGCCCAGGAACCGTTGCGCCCTCAGCGAAACTAGGAAGCGATGGTGGAGATTTTTATTTTACTTTTTGGTTCCTGCCACAGGTCCAGTTTCTGAAGGGACATGTCAACTGATGGATTTCACGCCGACCTGAAGCTGTAACTTAGCCGTTTTGACTACAGCGTACAGTTCGGTGCTCAACGCTCGCCTGGCCTCACTGTCTGAGTTCAGTATAGCGTAGCAATGCCAAGATCATGTGAGGTAGATGCTGAGAGGGATGGTGGGAGGGAGAGTTAGAAAGAGACGTTAAAGGCGCTTGATTACACAAACAGCAGAAGCTTTAGGAACATGACCTATCTTTCATCCCTCATGTACAAATTAACATACAAATTATACAAAGTTAGTTATGTAATAAATTCACTTCTGCGACATACATAGGAAATCATTTACACGTACACAATTTTGATAATAAAGTATCTGGAGCGCCTCACAATTTCCCTCTTCAGCCCCACGTGCAGCTCAACGTTCTGCACAGAAACAGGCGGCGCTCAATGTTCCGGCACTTATTGAGTTGCTTCTTCTTACGCAACGGTTGTTATTGAGTAATCAGAGCGTAAGCCATTCATGCGACAGCCATCACGATTTTAATTTTCTTCAGGGCTACGGACCAAATAAAAAGTTCAAGTTTTGTTCAGATCTTCGCGTTGAAGTACGAAAAACAGTGTTTGGTCTGTGTTTGTATGTGAAAGTGAAGAGAGAAAATGATCGAACCAAATCAGCTCAAATTCGGTATATAGCCAGTTGATCGCCATGAGACGCCTAAATGAGGGTCAAAGCGAAAGCGAACAAAACTAACCATAGTTATGATTGTTATCACAACATCAAAAGTTTTTTCTCTCAAACACGCCAAAAAAACAGTTCCAAATGATAAGTAGTACACATTTCGTTCGCAGTAAAATGACAAGAGCAGCTCAATACATTATCAAAAATATCGTTCGCAGTAAGCGACTTTAGTGCAGTCTTTTTAAATAAATATCGCTAGCATGTAGAGCCTCCAAAATGCGTAGGTTAGTAGTGCGACGAGCTATCTATACGATAGACTTTTATTGATGATCATTACATGATGTGGAACTGGGACAGAAATTTAGCAATTCAAACCGAAGTTATTTTGTGGACATTTTGTTTCGCAGTGTCCTATCATTTAAGTACACGTTGTTTTGTAGATGAAGGTTGTGGCATAAATTCAGGGTTTAAGCGCTACGTTTCCACGTTATGTTGTACAATTTCGTATGAACTCAGTGAAAATTTAATTATTTGGATTAGTAAGTAGAATGTACGTGGGCCAAAGGAAAGTTGTGTGGCATTATCAGGTAAAATGTGTGAAAAATGGTAGTAGTTCGAGTTCCGGGGTTTCTATGGTTGCTTCTAATTATCTTATGAACGTTATTATAACATTTTCACTCTATAGTATAGTCAAGTATATATAGTCTCTATAGTAGTATCTATATACTATAGTCAAATATTCTGGAAACGTCGTTAATTTATTGTGCAGCTTTCGTCATTTTCCCACGTACGAGAATATTATGGTATTGTTGCGTTATTTTTAACAGGCCAATTTTTTGAGAAAACGAAAATAAGGTGTTTCGATCACTGCAGTAACTATTTGAACCGTTTTAGCTCATATCCTTACTCTGTACAGCTCAAAGTGAAAAGAACCAGCTTAATCGATCCGGCCGTTCTCTCGGAGACTGACCAACAGATCACACGCCGAAATTAGGTGTTTTGGCCTCAAGGCCTCAAAACGTCTGAAGTAAAGTTTTTTTTTACGCGGTCGCAATACTTTTCTTACGCTTCGGGTAGCGGATTGCAAAAACCCTGCAAATTATTTATTTTTATTATTTTATTTTTTTATTTAATAATCCATTAAATATAATATACCTTATTGACGTGTGTACATCAGTTTTACATATTAATATTTACAATTGGCGGTTATCATCCACTTTCAAGTGGCCCGACAGTATTCTGGCAATTGCACTTGTGGTGTTGGCGTGTCATTGAGATGACCTAGGGTAGGCAATTTGTCGAGAATATTCTGGGGGCGATGTAGTCTTGGAGTAGTATAACCTAGCAAGACCTCCTGCCACCAGATGGTTGGTGTGGCTGGTGCAGTTATCCAGTAATCGTGTCATGGCATGATGAAGTAGTTCCTCGGGGGCGTGTAACTTGAAATCGGCATAAAGTGTAGCGTTCCTCAGGAATGAGGAGGTGTGTAGAATCTGTTTTTCAAATTGATTACGTAACGGTTTATGATCCTCTTGTACAGGTTGACGGTTGACTTAGTCTCACAGCCCCAAGACGCATTCCATTCTTACTTCATCAATAGTTGGGCGACTACGCGAGTTTCCAGGAATCTAAGTAAAGGCTCAGTATGGGACAATATTTAATAATACACGAATGATGGCTGTGGTGTTCGTATGAGTGGCAAAATAGTAGTTGTTTCTACGGGAACTGACCTCAACCTTCACTCAAACAATACCTCAAATGTTAATAGTTTAAATAAATGTTTTCATGCGTTGGTTGATGATGCAGCACCGTACATAGGGGATTGGTAACATCACATTTAGGGACGCTGAACAATAGCAGTAAACATCTTATTCATGTCTCCCCCTGCCTCTCCGGGTCCTCTAAAACTCTTACTCATTGAGTGTTAAATTGAATTTTGTACGACGCGTCAAACAAGTTGGAATTTGAAGAGTGGGGATTTGTAGGGTGCGAGAAGTGCGTGGATCTCTACAGCGCCTTTGATTTTTAGTTCAGGAGAATTTCTTTCAAACTCATTAACATTTTCTCTCCCTCGGCCTTTTTTTGTTTCTTCCTTTTTCGGTGTCGTACCGGAGCCTTTTTCTGAATTGAACGAGTTCGCGGAAGCCTTCGATCCGCCGGCCAGATATTTTCTCGCCGACATAAAGGGGACGATAAAATACGAGCGCGAGGGACCTCCGCTGGCTCCACAAGTCGACGAGGACTTTCAAGGACTTGGAGCCGCCGCATTGGGAAGTGAATCTTAGAAGCTTCGTTTGAGGTCAACTAACTTGGCAGAGCTCACGATCCCGGGTGATTGGACCTGCATCGAACTGGGGACCTCCGGAGGCTCCTGCTCCAACGGCTCGGCTGGACTCCCCCGCTACTTGAGCATTAAACATAGGCCGAGCTTGTGGGATTTCAACAATCAGATGTGCGCAGGCAAACACAGGAATGTTACCTACAACTTCCTCCTTCTCCACAACAAAATTCCATTTCGTGGCTAATTGGCAGCAGTACATTAATGCTGAAGAGCAACTAGCTCCATGCGAGACGTGTCAATCCTGCATTGCGAAGCACTTTATTTTATTCATAAACTCAACCATCACGGCTTCGCATTATTCAGTATAACCATACATGCTTCCTTCCTTCAGGTCCATTGCTTTATTCATTGAAGAAGTTATTCCGTTTATTCAGCTTAACCAGACAGTATATGTACACTTTTGCTCATTAAGCCTTGTTTTCACCAAAACGCCGCTGATCGTGATGCAACTGATCACGGCTAGACAAGTATAAATCAAGGCGAACCTGTTTCGTTCCCACCACACTAGTCGAAATCTCTGTGGGATGCGGTTAGGATAGCCGTGGTTACGCTGCGATTAAGCCGTATCGAGAAGGCAGTAGACTAATGAGGTTACAGTAAAGTAAGGAAATTGGGCTTGTGTTCAACATCCCGTACTGTAAACGTAAACGGCCCCGTATCCGTACATCCCATAAAAAGCCCAATTCATTTTCAGAAGCCAAAGTGGCCGTAGCTGAAACTGGTGAGGAGCATAAAGTGAAAATACGCGTACTCCAACTGCAAGAAAAAGCCGATTAGTCCGGGATAGTGCTGCGCACTTGTTAACAACATCTTTGTTCATTATTATTATTATTATTCAAAAACATATGTAAATTATTCACAATAATTGAAGAAAATATTCGACTGAGCACGGTAATGGGGAACAGATATCAGGATATGATAAAGAAAGATGAGAGCTGACCGGACTTAACCGCCCAATATTTTGGGGTTAACGCTTGATCTGAGCTAGAGCTTAAAACCCAATCTGGTGCAACCCGTTTTTACCGCGGGAGGCAGTTAGGTATTGTTAATCGAGTCAAAACGCGATCAACACGTTGGTGAAAACGGCCCTAAAGGTACCACACTATTCAGGTTAACCACGCAATTCATTGCTTTAGTCATAAAGCACTTCTCTACAAGTAATAAAATGAGCTTCGCAGATTCATCATGCAATCCGTTGCTTTGCTCATTTAAGATGCCACAATATCTAACTTAATAATACAACCCAATAAATGGTCAACTTGATCTTAGTCACTAAAAGGAGACTCCATACGGTGTAGCCATTAATTCATTGCTTCAGTCATTGAGAAAACTGTTTTGTACTGCGTAACAATTTAATCCTTTTTTAGAGTACTTGGAACAGTTTTATTCCAGTTGACAATGCAATACACAGTTTGAATATTATTTTAAAGCCCGGCAAATTATTACGGTTTATTATGAGGTTAAGGTTCAATTAGTCGACTTTGGCTCCCTATAATCAAATATAATTACACCTGAGAATTGTTTCATTCGACACAGCATCTAAAATTACCTAGAAAACGGAACACAATACCGAACACGGCGTACTTGCGATAAAACTACCAAAATTGCGTTTTTGTTAATTTTTTGCCCATAACAACCATGGCTTTGTTCGATGCGATTGTCGAGCAGGCAGGCACAACTAGATACCAAATGGAATTTTGGTGCGAAAGAACGGATTTGTTAGACAACGTTAAAAGCACAAAACGGCCCGGACGGTGGACGGACATTTGGACAGATTTGGAATCTTGAAACGTAAAGTATCAAATTGTGAGAGTGGGGGGGGGGGTTGTAAACAAATTTTCCCGACCGAAAATGAATGATGATTCTGAATGAATAATAAACCAAACACTGCTTTATTCCGCTCAACCGTACAACCAGGCATTAGGTCATTATAAGCACCACTTGCCCAGCTCAATACAATCCACTGGTTAGCTTATTCCGCAGTACTATTGACCACAAAAACCACAACCCATTGAATACCTTCGTTCGTTAAAGACACCGCGTTTAACTCCTAACCAGATAGTACTGGCCTGGGGTTATTCATGGCGGTTATAGCTTGGCATGTCGCATCTCGTAAGGAAAGACAAACATACAATCCTTGGATCCTCTCAGCGCAAAGCCATCTGGCACTTCCTCTTGGTACCGATGCTGCAATGCATTATCAAATTGATTAGGATAATTCCGCGGGAAGGTAAATTATTAAAGCTAACCTACCTTGTTTGGTGGGTTCGTCTTCCCTGGCTGGTGAGATACTGTGGGTACTGACACATCGAGATACATCGATAGCGCTCGTCAAAAGTATCTCACAACCCAGGGAAGCCCGCCCACCAAACAGGTACGTTAACTTTAATTTGTTCTTGTTGTCTCTCATATGCTTTAGCCATCTAACATTTTTCGGTTGCGGAGGAGACGTGGGAATCGTGTTTTTGCTATTAGTTACAGCCAGTCGATTGATGTGCTCGTACCGTCAATTGATCTCGCCAGCCATCTTCATGTTCATGGCGAGAGGAGCGTTCAAGTCACAATCTCTCTGTATGTAATCTTCTCAGTGATGTAAATCGAGTTCTTCCTCCTACTATACTCGTAAATCGCCCACTCTAACAAGAGTTGCAATCGGTGTTAATTGATTGTTTAATGTCTCTCCCTGTTTTCTACTGTACTGTTGAATATTTTGGATCCTAAGCCAAAGTTTTTCGTTCTATTTTCTCCAAGATTTACTTTTCTTTTCATTCAATATAAAAGTGGGCTACACATATATTTCTAACCATACTTAGTATTTCCAAATTGTATGCCACGGTTGAATTGCTGTAATTTTGAGTTTGTTGGAGGGTTCTGAAATGTTGTAATTGCAATTCCAATACTCTGGTCATTAACGACACCACAATAGTCAGCTAGGAATATTCATTGTTCTGCTCATTAAAAACACTTCAGTTTTATCATGCATTTCACACCGACAAGGCCGAAGAAGCGGTAGGAAAAGGATTATCCAGTTGAGGGGAGTAATACGCCTTGTAAGTATATCATTCCACCACTTCTCCTCTACATATACCCCACACCTCGGTTACACAACCCCTCTCTCTCCCCCCCCCCTTCTGACCATGCCACACCTCTCACCTACACCATCACAGACTGCGGACACAAGGGGCTTCCTTGACGTGGAATTTCCGCTCCGCTCACCGCGTGATGTGTCATAGTTATCGAATCAGTGGACAAAGTTTGGCGGCCTCTCAGCGCCATCGTCTTCCGCCACATTGGCCCCGTCGCCTCTCAACAGGTCCTTCCTTAAATCGTCGCTCGTTTTATCGATAATAAAATTCAAAGAAATTCGATCCCGCTAAAACTGTCGAGGGTTTTGAACGGGACTGAGAATCTACTTAAGAGGTAAGATGGCGGAGGGAGGTCAGGGAACGTTGGAATGATACAATTTAAGGTATATTCGCAAAAATGATAGGCTCACTTTAGCCTGCATAACTACAGATGGGAGTACATCCAAAGTCCAAAGAGTAGCCACGCGTTGATTGGAGTATTCCAGTGAAGGAAGGTGTCAATGAACTAAATCACGCCCTACTGAATTGAGCCGTCGATGCCATCCAATTAATTTAGAATAGTAGTTTGGACTACAACACTTGAGAACAGAAATGACGTAAATCTGTTGAACTAATTCTTGTTTAAGTGGCTCAATTCCTCTATTTCCCGTCCTGTATAGGGCGATCGTTTGGCCTGTGGTCACCTATGGTGCCCTGGTTTGGTGGGCTATGCCGGGAAAGAAGACCATGCAACTGCAGCACTGGGTCAGCTTAGCTGCGACGCGTTGCATGAAGACAGCCCCCACCGAGGTGGTCCCACTTTTGAGGTTGGGGCCATGGTATATTATACAGTAAAGGGTGAAAGGGTGGTCTAGCAGGTGTAGGCGTTTATTGGCCAGAGATCCAGAGAGCAATACCACTGAGTGCAATGGCTACAGGTTTCCTGGAAGAGCTCTACGCACTGATAATGTGCATACAATGCCTCCTGTGTAGAGTTCTAAAACGGAAAAGAATATACATTATAGTGGATAGTCAGGCTGCATTTAGACCCTGGCTTCCTTCACCATCTCGTCAGGGCTTGTTTGGGAATGCTTTACTGGCCTGAAGAATTTGGCGAGGGAGAACACATTGACACTGTGTTGAGTGACAGGTCAGGATGAGGAGGCTGACAAACTGGCGAGGAAAGCATCTCTGTTGCTCCCAGTGGAACCTGAGCCCTTGGTAGGGACCACCAAGAGCCACTTGATTGAGGAGGTCGTCAAGTGACGGGAGAAGTACAGGGCTGCCTATTGGCGGGATGAGCCAGGCCAAAGGCAAGGCAGAACAGATCCTCAGTCTAGAGATAAGAAGTATATGGATGTTATGCGTCTGGCCACTATGTTCAAGATTGGTAAGTCAGAGGTCGAGCGCAGGGGCGGAACATGTAATGTGTGCGTGTCAGAGGAGGTTGCAGGGATGGACCACACGGTCGTGTTGCGTTTTGTGCGAGAATGCTGACGTCGCATCAGGGAATACTAGCTTCACGGGAGCTGGAAATGGAACTGGGAGGACATTAAGTGGCTCATGTACGACCATACATTAGGCTCATTTGAGGCCGCAGAGGCCCTGTTGCACCAGGCTAGAGGAAAAGAAAAGAGCTGACCAGGCTCTCGGGGTAATAGTTTTCCTTCTAACGTGATACAATTATGATTGTACATTGGTGAGCGTAATATTTACCTTCCTTGGCTCTACAAAGTAATAAGGAACGTTGTGTAATCGGCTGACAAAAAATTTTGAGTTTTCTTCAGATCTTTACGTTTCAGACCCAACTGAGTCCGAAAAACACAATTTGGGAAAATGGTCTGTGCGCGTTTGGAAATGTTACTACAATGGTCAAATAAATTAGTGTAGTAGTCCAATAAAATACCTAAAGGGCGAGCGTTAAAAAACTAAAAAAAAAGATATATGGAGGTCACTTCAGAAATTTCAAACTTTCAACTACCGCTGTTTTGCTTACTGCCAGTTTTACAAGTTTCTATCCAATAAGTCTGCAAAAGTGATTACTATCCTCTTCACAATCGTGTTTACAGCCTCATTAATTATCTGTGTACCAATTGCTCAATAATGGTACGGGAATGAGTACGAACAGCACAATAAATTCCGGAACTTATTTCTTTCATCAATCGGTACCTCATCGAGAAATCAGCATCATTCAAATGATTGATCAGACCTTTTCTGTATCCGTCTGGGGGGCTGGATTAGAAATAATAGTAATGTACGTTTCCTTCGACAGCCGATTGCAATAAGAGCGCGAGTGCAGACAGCATCGTAAAATACAAAAGTGTAAAACAGTAATCAACTGCACAACATAAACAGTGACCACCAGTTTATTTTTTAAGTTGACACCAGTTACAACTTAACCTGAGATGGTAAAATCCCTTTAAGCGGGCAACAGCAGTTATAACCAGTTAGTCAGCGTTGACTGAAAATAACTGCAGTTTACTAAGTTGGTGAAAATGGCCCTTAATTGTCACGGGCTTCATTGGAATTCGCAGAACGGAACGAGATGGAGGATCTCCACCCAGGAACGTCACCAACTTAAGTCGAAGTCAGAAGACGAAGCAGAAATGATACCCGAAAGGACGTGCGCTCGCTCGGTTCTTTCAATCTTGCGTCGCCTTTTCTTGTGAGTTGACCCAGGAACCATATCATCCCATAAAGTAGACATAAAATGACATTAGTCCAGCCACTCCCGTCACTATCCGACGAACGAAAATTTCACTGGCCGTGCAAAAAAATTGAAATGAAATTCGTTAGAGCGGTTACCGATTAAAACGTGTCCGTGAATGCGATTAAGATTGGAATGGCGAACCAAATCGGCACAAATTCACAGTTTGCCTCAATCGTTGGTAAAATGTAACAAATTATTTCCGATAACTGCACTTCGTATGTGACGGATTTGGCGAATTATCATCGTTTTTTGCCTCGACACCACATTCTTATGACACGATAATGGCGTCATCGGTTTGAAATACTGGTCGATATCCGCGGTCGGTGCGTTTTGAGGCGGTTATCATGCGAACAATATGGCAAAAGCCTGAGCGGAGGAATCGAAGAATCTCCCGCCAATCCTCAAGGACTCCTTCGGAGGACCCTCCGCCTTCTTCGTCCTTTTTTTCCTCTTTTCTTTTTCGTTTATTTTTTATTTTTATTTGCCGAAGGAGTTCAGGACCTAACAATCGGCTTTTCTGTGTGTTGCTCTGCTCTGCTCTGGTCTGGTCTGCTCACTGACGAGAAACCGGTTTCGAGTCCTAGTCCTCGCTCTTCTCCCTTCATCGCCCAGAGAAACCACTTTCATCTTCCCATTAAAGACGAATCTGTTTCGATTACTCCCCGGGCTATTCTTCCATCTTCAACGAGCCGACGGGCCAATATTCTAACCCCTCCCCCTCCCACCCTTCGGCTCCTTTCTCAACATTACACACACCTCACCCTCCATCACAGTGGGGGATTGTCTTTTATTTTGATTCCTGTAGACGCGCAAACAACTCATATCCTGCCACCTCGTCAGGCATCAATCTTCCCTACGGGGCAACCAGATCATAAACATAAATAGTTGTGGAAAATACTGAGGGGAAACGTCAACAACAACTATTGCTGCAAACTCGACGTAATCCACTTACTATCTCGCCACTTCATCTGGCCAAATCACTATATAATAACCACGGGAAGCAGGAAGAGCAGAAACGTATGTCTCAGCATTCTTCGTTATTTTTTATTTTATTTTATGACGTAGGAGACTCACGCAGAATCTTGCAGAGCGCTTCCATAGTGCCCAGCAGTTCTGGAGGTTCAGAAGCCGATTTTCTTCCACGTGTTCGTTCTTCATCCCTACAAGATACTGGCTGCATCCTCTTCTAGGCGAACCAGGCTACTAGGATAGCAGCAGTCGGATCGTTTTCGTCCTGGAACCAATGGGTTCCTTACTCGAAAGCAACAGAGCGGCGTCCTTCTCCTACTGAAACTATTGGAGACCTGCGCCATTGTGCTTCGATGGAGGTTATCCTGGAGGATGCGAACCATCATTGGCCTCGACGACTAGCCTCCCCCACGGCATCCTTAAACACCCTGCACACACCCACGCCAGACACATGGGCCACCTTATTCCCTGTCATCCACACTCAGAGCGGAGCATGCACTCCCTCTTCTTTTGACCTGGTTCCCCGCAGCAGTAGCAGAAAAAGCATGGTTAGTGCCCTTGCAGACCCTACAGCCGGCTCATCAGACTCCCAAGAGGAGAGCAGCAGACTTGGCTTCTATCTTAACAACAGCCTTTCGTTGCTCTCTCATAATAACGTTTGTCAGGAAAACCTCCATTTCACAGACACGCTCACACTGAAGGTCCCCCTGCAGAGCTGTCAGGATATTCTACATGGTCGTTGCGCTGTCAAGATACCTAATCTCAGCACCTATGACCTAACACCTGAGAGATGGCCGTTCTGACCATACCCATATCACCAAAGGCCTCTGGGATCGTATCAGCAAACCTTTAAGTTCCATTCATCGTTATTCACGCTGGTGGAAATATTGGCAGTCATCTCCCACAGATAAGAATCTGATGCGTCAGCAGTAGTGTCCACTAACCATGCCTTTTCTGCTACTGCTGAGGGGAACCAAGTCAAAAGAAGAGGGAGTGCACAGTACTCGTAAGCTAAGGGGGTCACAGGGGATGTGGCGCCCCATCTGCTTGATGAGGGGTAGTGTCAGCCAGTTGCAGCACAGTGGCGCCGGATTTTCTCCAGGAGTTTCCGAGGAAAAAGCAGGTCAATCGACTGCTCTTGAGCGAAGAACCCACTGGTACTAGGACGAACTAGGCAATGCTGTTGTTTGGGTGGTTCTTCTAGTTGACGACGGAGCTTGCAGATATGCGGACAGGATCTTGAGAGGACGATGAATGAAGACGTGGAAGAAAAACTGCCCCTGAACCTTCAAAACCCTGGGCAGTATGGGAGGATGTATAGGAATGGTGGCACGCAGCAAGTTTCTCGTGAGGGTGAAGAGTGCCCTCATGTAGACTTGCAACTGAAGAAAACCGGCCGAATTGATACTTCCCTTTTGGTTTATTATTGATTCTGAATAATTCTCCTGCGTTCAGGGAACATTTTGTATACCCCCCCCCCCTCCTCTCTCTGTCAAAGTTTGACGTTTTCCTTTCCAGGCATGGCGACATTTTGCTTTTAACGTGGTCATAATAATGCGTTCGCTTGTAGGGCTCTAGTTGTACTCACCTATTCGGCAACTTGTTATGGGCCAATTAGTAAAACTAGACTGAAAATGGAGTATAATGCCGCCAACATCACCATTCCGGTTCTGAGATAAGGCTTTTTCCAGTTTTTTTTAGAAAGAATACATTTTCAAATTCAGCGTTAAATTTCAACAATCAAAACCGAACTTCTAAGGACCGCAATTGCAGCTCGCACATTGAGAATCGAGGGGAAAAAAATCAGTTTCTGGAATTACTTGTGCGTTAACTGCATTTCCAAAAAACGGATTTCAACGAAACTTTCATATTTAATGAGCTTCCTGATGGCGTAGTCATTTTTGAGACCCGTTATCGATTTCATGAAGAAATTTAAGTTTGAATGTACAAAACAGTATGCACCGACAATAATACGAGTACCTACCAACAAATTAACGAAGAGATTCTCCGTTTTCTTGTGTTCGCCGTCGCCGTGACATGATTCAGATTGACATTTTCAAGGAAATCAGGAGAAATTGAAATCCTCTAATGTCTGAGGTCGAGTTACTGCAGTTCAGTACAATAAATAACGGATGCCACCAAACTTCGTAAAACAAATACGTATAATCGTAAAAGGTTTTCTTTAAAATCAGCGAAACTGAAAATAAAAGTTGTTAAAAATGTCTTACGAATTATCCTCTCATCCAAGTCATCTGTGAATGCTATCACTTCACAGGCCTTATCCTCCAGCAACTCTAAGAGGGCATTTGCAACAAGCAACCAGAGCAAGAAGCACTCTCTGGGGAGCACCCTTGCAGGTCTGACAGAAGACTCTCCCCCTAGTTCCGAATAGGCCCTGCTCTCCTGCATTTCCTTCGTCCAAGCGATCAGGCGGGCATGCGACGTATAGTCAAAGCTCCCTCCCACAATTTCTTGAAAGGGGTTAAAATTCACCTTTAATGCGTCCCTCTGGTAGGCGTGCTGGGAACAGTGTATGGGCTTACGAGGAAGATAGTTCTTCATTATGTTGTGACCAACCATCTTTGCCCTCATCTCGATCTGTATATACTGGTGGCACCAGAGAAAACCCCTTTAGTCTCTGATGGGAATATTGCGCCGAGTGCATGAGCCCTCATTTACTCTCAGTTCCACCCATAGTTACTGTTCATGTAGCTACACCACTTATTTCATCTACTGAGTTGCATTAAGAAGTGTTTTATTCCGTTATAATGTGAATGACGTCCCACGGACACCAGCCATCACCAGTTCCGTGTCCATTTTATTATATTCCATTCCAATCATCGTCGTCTCACCACGTGCCTCGTCGTATATGTTGTATTCATTGCCATCCCCTCACTTTGTGCAGTGAAAATCGTAATTACCGCGCATTCAGCATTCTCGCCGGGTCGCAGTATCCCGAAAGTCGCCGTAAAAAAACGTCTACCAGCACCATGCCTAGACCAATACACGGCCGGAAGCCTATTGCACATCAAGTAGGAGTACGAACTTTAAACATCGAGGGACGAAAACTTGTACCAAGTACCAATTTATTTTCTACTTTCTTTTCGGACTTTTTTCACGCGCAGTTACTTTTATTTTCTGTTTTTATTATATGAGCTCAATGATTACTTTATTTCAATACTTTCTTTGTATCCAACATCTGTGTGCAAAATCTGACTTGATCAGCATTTCACCAATTCGCCACAAGCTTTGAAGGAACAATTTTTGCACGAAACGCAAGACAGCCTTGAGGTCCATATCTGCAACCTCATCTAGCCCCTCACAAGTAAACAGTACAAGCTCTCCAGACTTCAGCACTGTCTCGTAGAATCTGCCACTCTTTACCTCAAACTGACGACATCTCTTGACCGCTCCTTGGAGAGACTAATAAATAACCTCGACCGCCTTTGGCCAGGCGTACCTCACGAATAGACAGCACTGCACGTCTCCTACCACTTCTCAACCTCCTTAATCTAGTGACTTTGGTGGTCCCTACGAAGTGCTCAGGTCCAAGGAGGAGATGTACGGATCTGACTCTGCCAGTTCGTTGGCATCCTCTACCCCTTAAATTCTCCGTAATTTTCAACAGGAAGGACGTGAGCATGAAGGGACGGTAGACCTTCGCCTGGGTCGAGAAACCACTCGGCTTTGGCATGAAGACCACCCTTGCCTTCACATCATTGGTACTTACGTCGGGACATGCGTTCCTAGGGTGCAGATAAAGCTGTATGATTCTTCTCCACATATTCCAGATATTTACCAGACAAGCGGTGGCTGTAAAAATACCTCCTTTCGAACTTCACCCCCCCCCCCCCACATCACACTGCCTTCACCATACCTTCAAAATCGAAAGCCGCGACGGTCGTAAAACGT
The DNA here is from genome assembly GCA_020466155.1 of Pachypeltis micranthus. Lineage (NCBI taxonomy): Eukaryota > Metazoa > Arthropoda > Insecta > Hemiptera > Miridae > Pachypeltis > Pachypeltis micranthus. The sequence continues at coordinate 46,018,270 of CM035770.1, read as the reverse complement.
AAGAAACAATTCGACGTTCGCACGAAATGAACCAAAAAAAACCTTTTTTTTTACTTTACGAGAAACGAGTTGCCGAAATTGCTTGGAAAAAATAAAACATTCGAGCGAGAAAAACCGCTCAGTTTTAGTCGGTTTATTGAAAGCGTTCGTTTCTGAGAAGAAATCCGTTCGGGTTATTGCAAGTTCGTTGTTAGCGGCCGTGAGGTGATGGCGAGTGGTGGGGAAGAGAGATTTTAATGGCCCCCCCCCCCACTCCCACACGATGCCCCTGTCCATGCCGTCGAACGCGAATATGCTCGATGTATTGCACAACTCCCCTCTTCCACCATATGGGGGAGAAAAATACATCAGCGGGAACACAACTCGTTTTAGTCCCCCCCCCCCTCCCCAACCCGCACACCACCATTTACTTCTCAGTTTAAACTCCTTTTAATTTTCGAAGTTTTAAACGGAGTTAAGAGCGAAGCGAAAGGTCGGCAAAGGATCGAGGTGCTGCTCGCCTTTGGTGCGGGGGGGGGGGGGGAGTGAGCGAACTATAGCGAAGAGTGGTGCGCAACAACGGTTAAGGGCCGAGGGGTTTTGAAGGGGAGTGGGGTCTTGAAAATTTTAACTGCCCATTAATACGAAACAATAAAATGAAAAGAAATATGGTCGAAAAGGAACCTTTGTTGGGGGGGGGGGGTAGTTCGTAAAACGAAACTTATCGGTCGAAGTGGAGCCAGAGACACCCACCCCTCCATCACAACCCCATCATCCACTCAGGAGATGAGAACTTTCATGATTAGCCAATCGCTTGGCCAATGGTGGTGTGGCTGGTGGGGGGGGGGGGGTGGTCGCGAATTCGAGCGACGAACGATAAAAAGACCGTCGTTCGACAAAAGTTTCGTGATTTCGAACGAGAAAAGTTTCGAAAAGATCGAGAATTTGAACGCCGTCGTTGTAGTGGGTGGGAGGGTTAGTGGGGTATGAGGGTTAGGAATTACGAAGGATGTGTCAGGAAGGGAAGGCGAGAGTTGAGAAAGATGGGTCGTCTGAAGCGAGGAATCACTCCGATGTGGTTATTCTCACGACCTGATGTTGCATCAATACGTCCGATAATTTCTCGCGTATCCGCAGCCTTATACCTCCGAGACCCATCCCATTCGATTCAGCGTCGGAAAATACCAGTAAACTATACCAAACACGAGCTGACTACAACGGAACCAATTGACATTTTCTACGTGACGCTAATCAATTTGCACGACGCGACGAGTGAACTGACGGGCGGTTATAGCGAGACGGGAGGGACTGCGAGAAATGAGCGCAGACCTGGGGAAAACGATGAATAGTTTCAAGTTGTAGAATTCTCCTCGCTACATTTACTGTGATTTGACTGTTTTTCATCTGGAGTATTGTCTGTGTTTTTGGAAAACTTCCACAGAGCTAATCCAACTACTTACAGTGAGCTCGGTAATTAGTGAGTTTGTTTAGTTTACTTCAATAATCGATTAAACGCCTACGAAGCGTGAAAAGATTGTCTCATCGTGTGAACACACTTCTCACAACTAGTCATCGCAAGAGTGTGCGCGGAGTTGGAGGATAGTTAGCTTGATTGTGAAGCATAAACGAGAAACGGGATCAGCGGATGTAACAATGTTGGAAAAATATGGGAGAAAGAGAAAAAAACACTAACTGGGTATCATAGGAGGATGTATCTGAATGCTGCAAGGTTCTCGTTAGAGTGAAGAGGACAGGAAGGAAGAGCTGCCGTCGCAGAGAGGCTTGAGGGCCAACCTGATGTAGTGTGGCAAGCGATTCCGGGTGTGTTTTCAATAGGAGACATGCTGCAATATGTTTGTTGGGCGCACGAATGAGGAAGCTTGACGTGGTGCCGTGAGTGAAGACTGTACTACTTTAGTCTAGATACTGAAATAGTCAATTCAGGTTCATTTGTCTTCAACTTCTGTTAATGTTGTGTGTTGGGCGGCAGAAATGAGGGAACTTGAAAGGGAGAAATTTATATAGTATATAAAAGAGAACAAGGGTACTCTAATTACACGTGGGCTTGGGAAACTAAGTAGTGAGAGAGAGAGTGAGAGTGAGAGGGAGAGTGAGAGTGAGAGTGAGAGTGAGAGTGAGAGAGAGAGAGAGAGAGAGAGAGAGAGAGAGAGAGAGAGAGAGAGAGAGAGAGAGAGAGATTGAAACGTTTATTTATCACTCAGGGGAAATTAGGGCCATAAGGACCTCTCTACCATTTCCCGTGAATCAATATACAACATCCTCTTTTGTTATACAGTCTCTGCTTTGTACTCCACTAACAAATGTCTCTCTTCCCACAATGATTCAACTCCCATTCATACCTCAATAAATACACTCATACCAACAACAAAAAAAAGTTCTCACCATTCGTACCGGGTTTTTACACTGACACATTGACACTTGACCGCTGCTTTTGAGAAGAGCGAGTACGTTCCTCCTCCTCTCAGCAGCGGTTGAAGTAAACTAATCAATATACGCACAAACCCATGTATATAGTATTCCGACTGTCCCTCAGGTGGGACATTCACTGCAGCCAAACGACCTATTGTGCCAGTCCAAATGTCTCACAGGTCGCTGCTTAGCCTCCTAAGGAATGCCAGGTATTTCCTGGAAGAGTCTTCTTTGATATCCACCCTGGGAGAAGTAGTACCAAAGACCAGAAATCGCTCCATCTGGCACTGGGACTATATATATGGGTTTGTGCGTATATTGATTGACATGGTAGGGAGTCTCCTCATCTGTGTCACACCACCTACATCGTATCATAGACTAACAGCCTCTGGCCAGATGGTCGGATTTCCAATGATCCCCAGGAATTCAATACGCATTAAATCTATTCGCGTTTATTGAGGAGTTGAGCCACATCCTGCACCAATTTTGACTTTGTGGAGTATCAGCTTTGTATCAGCTCCTTACAAGATGCTTGACTATCAGCTAAAATGTTGATAGTTCTGTTGCTACAGCCCTTCACATACATTGTTTGCTCACACAAACCGATAATCTCCAATCGTGCCAAAATAAATAATACAAATGTATTCACGCCCACAAACACATAACCGCTGCTATTTGAGTGAGACCTTGCATATTCCTCCTCCTCTCAGCAGCCTACGCATTAATCTAAACTAAACGAGCATTTACCAATCAGTTGAGCAAGTCATGAGTTGGGAGAACTGGGAAGACAACTAACTTTCGCGAGTGCAGATGGGTGACTGACTTGAAAGGAGCTGTCTGTTGAGAAGAAGAATCTAAAATTGAGGGGTGGGAAAAGATAGTTGTGAAAGTTCATAAAAAGGGAAAATCCGTTGTCAATTGGACATAACTGAGGAGCGTGGCTTTCACAGGTACAAACAAAACAGTGAGATAGAAAGGCGTTTGGGGAAACAATGACTTTCTGTTACGGCTAGTGCGGACATTTGGGTAGTCAAAGACCCAGCTAATTCGACCTGTACAGAACAATATAACATGGCACATGATGAAATGCGGGAATTGATCATGCGTGCGATTAAGACTACAAACCGCTGTACAATACATTAAAATAAATATACAACACACAATTCCATACACTATACATACGCAATTTAATACACTATGCATGCAATAATTTATTTCACGTATATCAATTCATATAACACATTATTCGATACATTGTATCATGTAGCACGTTGCATACTGCATTATGTCATACTACTCAGAGTGCATTACGCTACAAACCACAGAATAGCCAATATAAATTGTAGAGCCCGTCTTATGATCGTCGTCTCCGTCTTGATCGCTTCGGAGCTTGAAAAGGGAAGCGCCCCGCATTGAGAATCGATTCGAAGGAGAAATTCATCCCTCGAGGGACTTTTGTGCTACACATTATCATCACCTAGCTCAAATTGAGCGAGAACCACGTGAGCTGCCGCCACATTTCCATTCGTTAATTTTCTTAATTGCCTGTTTTTTTTGTTTTTAGCCCATTTTGTGTTGGTAGCTGTTAATATTTGGAAGGTCTCGTTCACTTATCGGTTTTTTTGGACGATCCTGTGTCTGGTAGGCTGTTCCGCTCCTGCCTCAAGAGTAGGAGTCTTTTCCGAAGAATTTGTTGTCCTTAGAAGTTTTTCGGAAAGCGACGAGAGAGGGAGAAAACGATTGAGTGGAGGAGGGAGAGGGGGACTGCCCGTCCTCTACATTACATATATGTGTGTATAGAGTATTATTTCATATCTTACACGCCATTCTACCATTCCTCAAACAATGCAGTGTGTCATAATGCAACAAATATAAATAAATAGAACCCTTCTTCTTGGATGCCGATGCTGGCCATGTTTCTATTGGGGCAGTCCTGCCACAGCCCCACTTCAAAAACCCCACGCAATTATTGTGTGACGAGGGAGGAGCTACTTGCCGTTGAGGAAACTTTAACGTTCTTTGAGCCCTATGGGGCTTGAGTTTGAGTAGTTTAACCATAAGAACTGATCATGCCTCTCTTACGTGGCTGATGGGCTTCAAATATCGAGACGGACAGGCTAGGCTCGTGAGAGTATTGCAAGTGCACCAGAAGAGTTGACGCTACTTGGCCTTACACTGATGGATCAATTGGATTCAGAAGAGTTAAAAGTTCAACAGAAGGATGACCCTCAGTTGTCCAGCTGGCCGAAATAGTTGCGCAAGCCCTCATAGAACTCTATGTTTGGCATCCCAAGCAGAGGATTCCACTCTGGCCAGGGCCGCAATTTCGAGTCGAAACTGATGCAAGCAGTCCTGGATCAACTGGGCGCTCACAAAACTAGGACCCCCCCCCCCCATCAAAGTGACGAAGTGATTGAACGACTGCATAGAAGAACCCTGTAGGAATGGTGACAGACTGAACTGTGCCTCTGAACGTGCCTCAACTGCAACCGCAAGAATTAACTCTTTGGACGGGCCCCAGAGGAAAATGAAGTCCTCATTGAACCGTTTCGGCCAGCACCTTTGAGCTAACCTCACTAGAGCCCATGACCGTGCCAGGGATAATCTTCGTTTCAGAGCTGACAGAACAAATCAGATTGGACAGCAAGTTCGACTGCCTAACACAAAGCGAGGCACAGAATCCCAAGATAATGAGCCCATGGAAGGGACCTTATCCAGTTATCCACGTGCTGAACGATAAAAGTGAATTGATGACACAACTCAATAGTGATATTGGATCCAATATGTAATACCTAAAGTTAAAGTACTTGTTTGGTGAGTCCGTCTCTTTTTGGCTGGTGAGATACTGTGGGCGAGCGCTTTCAATGTAAAGACATCGTCGTCAGCTGTTGAGTCAGTACTGAAGTCAGTTAGTTGTCGTGGTCATTTTATAGGAAGAGAAAGGTTAATGGAAGGGGGAGGAGGAGGTCAGTTACCTCCTGGAAAATCCGTTGGAAGAGAAGGGAAAGGAATGTAAGGGCAGTTTTGTGTACACTAAATAGTCTGTTGATTGTAGATTCTAAGTCTGTTTTGTACAAGGTGATTGGTAAATCCGTTAGTTGGTTGTTTTCGTGTGTGTAGTGTTTTGAGTAGCGTAAATATGAAGTCGCACTTTGTGTTGATTTGTTCATTTATGATGTAACCATTGAAGTTTTTTGGTTTATAAATTTCCATGTTTTTTAATGTCGTCTGTAATGGCTCAATGATGTATACTGCCGTACGAGATACCCATATATTATGGTTTTGAAGATACTGGTACCTTGATAGTAGCGCTTTCATAACGCAACGCATGACGTAATGCGAGTTCATCACACAATCACGTTGAAATGGTGGTGATAATGAACACGGTATATTAAGAGTCATTATCAAATATGTACCATAACGCATGTAGATGATAAGGCGTAAATGTCATCAATATTCGCGATAATGCGGTGACAACGTGAAACAACTGGACTTGATTCAAAGGGTTAACAGTATGTTTCTTATCTGACACGGTGCGCACAATATACGTTTAGGCCTTTGTCTATTCTCTGGTGTGCGCAGACTTGTGCTCTGATGAAGCGCGTGCTTATCCGTGCATTCGCCGTTTGGGGACAAGACGACTTTAACGCGAGCAAGAGAGCAACGCGGAATTGCGGAGCCGACGTTTGGAAGGCGCTACCTTCACCTCCCGTCAATCTGAACTCCTGAATGCTCAGTGTAATGGCGATACGCCCCAGCGAAAGGGGGAAAAATTGATAATAAACTCTGACGATCAAGCTTCGTCTTTATTGTGAATGGTCGATCAGAAGACTGAAGGGCGACGATCGTAGGGAGCTTTCAGGCTTTAGACGTACAAACTACTCTTTCTGGCCCAACGGCGACAGCAGCCCCTGTCAAGTAGCTTACCGCCAAGATAGGTATAGTAAGCCATCCCGTGATCCCTTATTCTCATCACTATACCAATTGATGAAATCTCTTTTTCACTCAATTTATGTAAACTTGGTAGAACCTAGCACACTCGCCTGTTCGTAGCTGAACTCCTGTAAAGTCCGGGTCTACTTCAGATTATTCTAAAATCTTGAAGACCATTCAATGAAACAATTTCAGTAAGACTCCCAGCCATTCGATATGAGTTATTCGCTTGTTTTCTGTGTTCGCAAGCCACTGAGTCACTGAACGGATCACTTGGATCCCTTTTCGACTCACTTTCCGTCCAACCTGTCTTCACTTCTGAGGAAGCTTGTAGATCTTTCGAAGATGCTATTGAAATGTGACGATCGAGTGAGCCAGTTCTCTCATTTTTCTGTTTGGTGTGGAGGGATACCACAGTACTGCTGATGGTTTGGATCGCCACCAGGTCACTTCCTGTTGAGCTTAAGCAGTGTTATCTTACTGTGTGAACAAATGGGGATAAAGTTGGAGATTGCATGCATTGCAGCCAAGACTCCAAGAAGAAGTTACTTTGTCCTGTGTCTGTTCCTCTGATTACTACGGCGAACCCTTTTGGCCGAGTAACGTTGCAAACACCACATTTGACACCCTCATGTGTGGCTTCCGTTTGTTCTTGCCTAAAGTTCTGTCGAAACTTGTTGGGTTTTCAATGCGGGCATTTGAGCATCACTCCCAGCCTGGTCAGATAAGTTAATCACGTTCTACGGTTGGTCAGTTGAGTAAGGCCACATTGCTCCTCGGATCTCCTACTAGTCAATTGCTACTGATATCATTCGCTGTTATGTTACTGTCCTTTGTTAATAGATTACGTTCAATTAAACGCTGTGGAGGAAGTTCGTCAACCCAGCGTTACAGCTCGTATCTCTAAAAAATCCAACGGAGACCATAGCAAAGTCTCAAATCACCCTCAACTGTGCCGCACGTTAGGGAAATGAGTATGGAAACCGTACTCCTCGTTTCAAACGCTCAACTTCGCCGTCCGCCATCCGGTTTTTACGGTTCATTCCCGTTCGATAGGCTTTTGGCAAAACTTGGAAGTTTTGAGCTGTTGGTTGAGACTGTAGCTCATCGGCAGCGACGGGTTTCGCGCTCCCCGCCTCAACCCTCGCCCTCTTCCGCTCCACCCTCACGCTCTCCGCTCCTCCCAACCCTTGCAAACAGCCACGCTGGGCCTGTACGCGCCCGAAATTTCGTAGCTGCACTAAAACCGAGCAGTAAAAGTACAGTCGGAGCGAAGGGCCCTTCGTCATGAAAGGACGGTAGTTGAAGAGGAAGAAGATGAAGGAGGTTGCAGAGTGGAAGTGGAAGGGCCGGTGGTGGAGAGGTAAGCTCCTAACCCCCCCCTCCCCTCCCACAACCACACCTACTCCTTCCACACAGCCACTCGCACCACACTTCCACAGCTTCAGAGGCGGGAAAAGAGAAGCCGCTTGTTACAACACAGTCGTAGGGAGTGGTGGCGTGAGAGGAGAGTGGAGGGGATGTAGGTTGACTGTACACGAGGCGCTATCTCGTGGCACTAAAACTTTGCCAATACCCCTCTCCTTCCATCGCTCTTATACAACTGCACCCCCCCCCCCCGGCAACCCCACACCATCACTACCCCCCCTTACTGCCACTCCATGTCTATTCTTTCTCTTCCTCTCTGAAGAACTAAGGGTTTATTGGAGTGACTGATAGGATGGCCGTGTTAGGAAATATTTGGCATGGGGGGGGGGGGAGAGAGAGAGAGAGAGAGAAAAAGTTCGTTTCGCAAATCGTACAACGGGTTTTCCAATATTCAAAATAATGTCCACATCAAAACTGTAACGCCGGTAAATAATCGAAGATTCTCCAAGTTGAGATGAACGAAGAATGTTGGAACTTTATTGTTAGCTACAAAGAAGGGTCATTCAAAACGTGGCAATGTCATACTAACTCACTACATTTCTCCCCCACTAATCGCAAAGGCTGTTTCCTTCCTCCGCAGTTGACCAGCACGTCGCTGGTGTTTCTGCTCATCTATCTCTGACATGTGGGCCCGTTTCCAAATAGGTCGCTCTGCGCTTCCACTGAGCCTTTTCTGCTACTGCTTGGGCATCTGCCTCGAGGAAATCCAGTATAAATGAGCACCTTTGCCGGCGATATGTTCGTTGTAGAGTGCGCAGAGTTACGGTATGAAATTTAACATTTTGGTGCCTTCTACTTTAGGCACCTTCCGTTATCCATTCCCCCACGCCTCTATACACTGGTGGCAATCGAGATAACCTCCACTGTGGCTTCAGATGAGCCTATTGTGTGGCGTTATGGCCTGTTAGTTTCACCCCCAGTCCCTGATGCTATGCCCAAACTATCATCGCACAAAACGAAAGGCAGCCTTCAGGATCATCTCTGCAACCTCATCGGGCCGCAGCTGAGACACTCCAGAGGGCTGAGGCGTACTGCAGCCAACCCTCGTAAGTACTTGGGTACATGCTCTGCACACTCCAGCCCTGCCTCGTAGAATCTGCAACAGTGTACCTGTTTGCGTGTACCTCATTTTGGTGGAATATGGGTGAATCTATACTCACTCTCTGCCCTCTCTCTAGCGATCCACCAGAATCTGAATACTTATCTCCAGGTCATTTTCTTATAGGACAATTTCCACTTGCCATTCCTGGGCTTACGCTCATGGATGAAGCTCTCAATCGATTGGACCGGTGGCAACAGGTGCGCCGGATGTCAAAATTCTTTTGCAACCGGTGCCACAAAGAATACCCCTCCACACTCCAAATGCGGCCAAAATGGTCGAAAGAGAACCCCAATTTAAAGGTAGGTGATTTGCTGTTTCTCGAAGATGACAAGCAGCCAATATCTCGTGGTCGCGTCATAGCAGTCCACCGAGGAAGAGATGGAAACGTCTGAGTGTCTACCGTGAAGACTCCCTTTTCCACTATGTCCCATTATTTGGACGACAAGATCATGGGCAGCCATTTCGGAACAAAACCTACCACAGCTGAGCAGAAGATTTCTAATGCCTGGACTGCTGGAAGCCTCTCTTCACCTTTACATCTTCCTTTCCCATCCTCTCCTTCTTCACCCAGGTAGATGTACTTATACTCATAATCTGCTTGATTAAATTTTCTCAAACTTGGCGGGCGGAATGTTTGCGCCATTTGTTTATCAATACTTTTTAGTTATTAATCTTTGACCGTGATGATGCTTTCTGTCTGCGCCATCCCCACTTCTCATGTCTAGTTCAGTTTCTTCTCTTCGGGTCATCCCAAAACGACACTATCGGGTCATAAGCATCCCCCCTGACGTTGTTTTCTCACGAACATCAATCTCCGATTTCTCCAAACGGTCAGACGTCCAATTTGCTCAATTTCAAAGGGACAGTAGTTTTAATATTTTTCATTTCAATTGTTCAATTTTTTAAAATATTAACCTCACTTAGCTATAGCTCCTAATTTCCGTGTTTTCTAATTTTTACGTATTGACGCTTAGGTAGTTCATTTTTTTATTAGAAAACAACAACATGCCCCTCTGTTTCAACATGCAGTACCAATCTTGACCAGGTACCTTAGTGGACACATACCGTTCATATACTTTCTCTCTCCAGATTGAGGACTGGTCTTGACCACTCCTTGAGAGTGTAATAAATACCTTTGACTGGCTTTGGGCAGGCACTTCTTGCCAATAGGCAGCGCTGCACTTCCGCTCCCCATTCAAGTGGCTTTAGGTGATCTATAGGAACGGCTCAGGTTCCACCGGGAGTTGATTAGTCGGCTCCCTTACTCCCTTCTATTCCCCTATGATCAGGCACCCAACAAAGTGTTAAGCGTTCTCCTGAGCCACGGTTTCCAAACCAGTCAGGCATTCTCAAACTAGCTCCGACCAAATAGTATTACAAACCAGAGCCCTAGCTTGACGTAATACTTCCGAATACTGCACAACATCATTGAGAAGAGCTTAGTCTGGAAAACAGTTCCGAGCTCACCTAATGGTATTGGTGCCCAGATATCTGGCACATAAAATCCTGCACCTTCTAGGCCAGCTCTCTCCTGACACTCCTAGCCCTTTCACAACTGCAGGAATCACACAAAAATTCATGCAAATGCGCGTGCAAACATTGAAATATCGACTTGCTGCAATGTAAAATGATTCATTGCTCATGAAAAAGAAAATCCTCGGAATCCCCTTCAGATATAAGGCGATGCCAGTCATAAATGGGAAAACGTCAAGCGAACGCTTCCTGAACCGACAATTTCGAATTCAAATCGATGCCCTGAAACCTACAATAATCGAAAAACCTTCAGATCCAGTAGTGCAGGAACGACGGCTGCTTGTGGGGACACGAGTTCAGGCCCGATACTACGCGAACAGCACACAACAGTGGCGACCTGGCGTAGTTATAAAAAAATTGAGAAACTCGAGCAAATGCGCCCCACAAGTGTTCAGGCTAAACGTGTTTCTTTTGCCCATGAGGGAGCCTCTACCGACCCGCTACAGCAATCTCTTCTCCCTGAAAAGCCTTAGGTGCAAACACAACGTTACTTGCTAGTACTTGATGCTACTGATCAGCACCACGACCAGACTCGAATCTGTCAAACCTTCCTCCAAGATCAGATCGTTTCACTCGACTACTAGGTCATCTTATGGATTATGTGGTTGGACAAGTTAGTGTGACAGGACTATTGTGACTACAATGGACATTAACTCAACAATACAAGAAACATAACAAGCACAATTAGTTATTACGCTGTCGTCAATTGTTGTTACAAAATATATTTGGGCGTTTTTATCGATTGAGGATTCCTGTTCATGAGAAAAAAAACGGTTTTTAACATTCAAGTGTATCGAATAATTTACAACTCATAATTCACAAGAGATTAACGCTCTTACATTTTACACACTATATTTCAAGAGTTAAGAAAACTACTCGGAATTCAAAAAGTACGCAGCACGCATTCTGCGCATGTTTGGTAGCAAGTTTTCCCACAAGACTTACGAATTCTTAACAAATAACAACCTGACGTCAATGAGCTTGTCAATGTAACAGCCTTGAGCACAACTCATGATTTGCCTCTCTGTGCGGCCCTCTGCAGAATTGAGTTTGACACCCCTCAGTTAGGTATTGATTAGTAACGATTCCTCAAAAGGTTAACAGTTGTCGAGAAAGATTAGTGGTTGAGATTGAAATCAATCGGCTCAAATTTCGTATTTATCTTCGGATCATCGCCGAAAATCACACCAAAACTAACTATAGCTGCCACTTCAAAAACGGCTCTAACGATTTTGATTACACTTTTTTTGCACGAACTGTTCCATAAAATTCTCATTTGTGGGAAAATTACGAGATCAGTGCGATAAATTATTAACAATTGCAACTAAACCCGATTTTAGTGCAGTTTTTTCTTGAATAGATCCCGCTCATATTTTATTAGCGTATAAGTAGTCCAATAAGTTACTCGCACGATCGGAGTTTAGTAACGGTTATCGCGTAATTAGCAACATCCTACGAACTTGAAGTAACGCCGCTTTTCGACTTTTTGAAGCGTTTTCTCCAACAAGTCCAGTGGAACCTTGTCAAAATTCTAATTACGGCAAGGTCTTGTGAGAATTTACGTGAGGAAGCTGGATACTTCCATTTACGCAGAATTTGTAAGTCGTAAGAAATTGGGGTTGTAAAAAAGGGTAGACATGAATAAAAAAAGTAAGTTATGAAAAAAGTGAACTTCGCTAAAAGACGAAAGTAATAACATAAATAAATTCTGATTTGGAAAATAGTGGAGCGAGCCAAAAAATGTTGAGACAGCCTTCTGCCTGGAGGCTGTAGGTACCCACAGCACTCCCCTCCCAGAGTCAGTGGAATTAGGCTGGGAAGTTGAGTGGCAGTATCATGCGGATGGTATGGAGTCGTAGCACGTGTCTGCAGTATTGTCGTTCCTCGGCTTATGTCCGAACCTATTTGTTGTGCTTATCTCCTTCGAAGGAAAGAAGAAAGGCTTGTTTCAGACGGTCCGATGAAACACAGTAGTCTCCTTTAAGCATACTGGTCTTGAAAACCTCGTCGGAACGTTCAAGAACTGGATACGGGCCGTCATACACTGGTTGAGCTTGGGGTGGAACAGAATCTCGTCCAATGACGACGTGAGTCGATGTCATGAGGTCAGTGAGGCATAATCTGACGTGCTGCTCTTGTGCCTGAAGAGGACTGGTCGAAGAATCCTTACGTTGTCGCGTGGGTACCAACAGAGGTTGAGGTAAACAGAGAACAAATAGGTTTAATTGGTTGCTATGGCGGGGAAACTCCCTCATTGCACGTGGGGCCGAGGAAAGTTGAATGTTACGAGTTAATATACGTACACACTCAAACGTTACGTGTTACCCTTCAACCATTTGGCAAGGTGATGTTGGTGCGGTGCGGAGTGACTTGATTGGGTGGGCGGTAGAGGGGGTTGCTCTTGGGCATAACGGTATCACTGGGGTGGAATGCGATCCCTCTTGACCTGCTCGCCCTCCTCCCGAAAAAAACGACCATTAATATCTTCGAAAAAATTGGTAAGACGACGAGGGGCTAGAAGATTCCTAGAACTGTTGATTTATTATTTTCAGGGAGATGCTGTTACGTTGTTGGGTATCATACTTAAAGACCGTTGAAAAATGTCTCAACCTGAAGGGGGTGATTGCGTTAAAATACAGGAGAAGGCAGGGCGCATTACCTTATTGTCGCTCTATAACAAAGTAACGAACGCAAGGAAGTACGAGGTTCAATCCGTTCAGCGGTTATCACGCCGATCAAGTGCCGAAATGAGATTTTTGTGTACCGAACAACATACGAAATAAAAAAAAGTAAAGAAAGGGAGCTGATTAGATTACCCTACGCCAGCTCTGGAGAGGATTATAAGGGAGAAGGAAAGAAGGACGGGAAGTTCAACGATAGAAAGTCCACCGGTACAGGCACGATGTGACCAACACGCTGTTGGTGATACCTTGAAGAACGCCTGCTGACACACCAGCTGAGGCAGTAGCTTAATTCCATGGACTCCCGTGCGAAGAAGAGAAGCACTGCAGGCTATTTAGGACCAATCCCAATTTCTTCTCTGAAAAAAACTTGTCATGCCACTCCATTTCACTTCCATGGATGCCCTCTGCAGCTCTCTCACGCCGAAGTGTCCAGAGTCAGCGTGAATTTTCATCTGTCAGCCGAAACCAATCAGAACAGCCGCAAACTCAGGATTACAGGGTTTTGCCACAGATGATTATTCTTAAGGGCGTATAGCTGGACACTAACCCTCTCCATGTGCCATGCCAATTAGACTCTATTTCTACTGAATTAACGGAGTCACATCAACTGTACCCTTGCACAAATGTACTTCTATTTATTTATTGTTTGAAAAGAGCAAACGAGCGAGAGAGGACGGTATTGATAGGAAATACACTGATAAGTTAAACGTTCGCTTGAAACACACACAATAAAAATTGAGTTTGGAGTGATTCAACTAGAAAACTGAGTTCACACTAATCAGGGGGGGTCTCCGAATGGGTGAACTGGTAAGTGAATGGACGACAGTGGAGAGAAATGGTTTAATTGACTGAGGTCCTGTGCTGGGTGGTAAGTGTGACAAGATGAGGGGAAAAAATCCTCGAGTTTAGCAGGCTCGAAAGTTATAGAATGAAGGCGATAGACAGGCAGCATTGGAATTATGAGAGTGGTAGTTGCTAGATCAATGCAGAGAAAGCCCCGAACGAACCGAACATAGTGAAGGGTAGTACTACTACTTGGTAAAGGGTAATAGTTGCCTTTGAATCAACCTTTCATTACGACATCAACCATTAACACTGTTGACACTTTCATTGTGTACTGTACAACGTCTATCCGTCCTGAGATGTGCTGTCAATTTCGAACTGCAATACGGTGAAAGATCTTGATAATCTAGTACTTGCGCACACAGCTAGTGCGCTGGTAACTGTTTTCCAGCGTGCAGTATCTCCTTGACAGAGGTCTGGTACAGAAAATGATATGCGTTATGTAGGCTGCACCTTCACCATCACGTTGGAGCTGGTTTGCGAATGCCTGATTCACCTGAAGACCTTGGCGAGGGAAAACACATGATACTGTGTTGGGTGCAAGGTCATATGGGGATAGAAGGGAATGAGGGGGCCGACAAATATCTGAGCCCTTTGTGTGAACCTCCAAGAGCAACTTTATCAGGAAGGTCGTCAAATGGCAGTAAAAGTGCAGGGCTGCTCATTGGCGGGATGAGCCAGGCCAAAGGCAGTCAAGGTTGTTGATCAAACTCTCCAGGGATCCAAGAGAGGTCCTCAATCTTCCAATAGAGAAAGAATACAGATGATATGTAGCCTGTTCACTGTCCACTAAGGTACCACCTCACCACGATTGGTAAGTCAGAGGTAGAGAGTTGCAAGGTGGAACTTGTACTGAATCGTGTGAGGGGCTGGCTGTGGTTGCACCTCAGAGTGCTGGGGGCCTTCAGCTGCAGCCAGAGGAGGTTGCAAGGATGAACCGCAAGGTCGTCTTGCGCTTCCTGCGGGAATAGTGTGGACTTCGCATCAGGGAATACCAGCCCAGAAGAGCTTAGGATGGAACTGGGAGGTCGCTAATGTACTCCCACACAATAGGCCTATTTGAGGCCGCAGTGGGGATTCCCCAGTTCTGATACAGTGAGGGGAAAAAAGCGAGTTAGAACGTTCTGTTCACTGCAAAAGCTGATTCCATCCTGTAGCCACCAGACTAATTCATTTGTGAACAACTTATTACAGTACATTAAGCTACGCGGTACCACATGCCACACGAAGCTCCGCCGCTCCACTGGAATTTGACGGCTGCCAGCGGATGGAAGCGAGCTGCGTATAGTTACGGGCTGCAGGTGAAAGGGTTAGCGGCAGCCAGGACTGCCGGGGCTTCTGGACACATTTCCCTAAAAGCAACTTTCCAGTAAACCTTCCCCCCCCCTCTACCTCTTCGGCCTTAATAACCCAAAGTAAACTGGCGTAAAAAGGAAAGACGGCGAGTAGTAAGAAAGCTGTAAAATATTTTACAACGCTTTTCTCCAACAAGCGCCTGACACTTTCGAATTTACAATACTTCGGTTTTTCCAAAAGGCGACTCACCTCTTTCTCTTTCTTCCTTTCGTTTCTGTTAAGCCGTAAAATTTATTGCCGATTCCATTCATCCTACCGACGGCTTCTCCGTTGCCCTTCTCGGCCAATTGACGATATTGACAAATTACTGAGGGAGAGCGGGTTGATGACATCTGCGCATAATTACAACGTATTTCAAGTTCAATTTTGTTGTTATAATACGAGACGTGCTGATCGTCGGATATCTGGCAACTTTGCAATGAACCTAATACGAAAAAACCTTTTCACTAAAACCTAATGATTTAGTGTGTAAGCATCACCACACGTCGGGGCATGTCTAAAAGCATACGAGGCTTCTTAGGCTCCTTGACTCTTAAACATAACAACTGGCTGAAAGTGAATATTTCTCGCCTAGTTGGCGACACTCCACGGCCAGAAATGTGAAGAAGACGGAGGGAAATGGTGCGTGATCTACAGTGGATGAAGATGGTGAGACGATTGGGGAGAAGTTTGGCAGATACGATTTTTTCCGTCTCTTCCAAGCAATTTCGAAATCTCACAAACAGAGCTTCTCTCCGTGATTCTCGAAATGGGCTTTCTCTCCATTTGGCAATCAGCTCTAGTCAAGTAGAGGTATAAGCAGCTCATTTCTTCACAATTTGAGAAGTCAACCCTGCCATGCTGTTGAGGCTTGTAGAAAATGAGAGGGAGTAAGAGCATCATTTGAATTAATAGCCTCAGAAACACTGTTGAGAATTGATTCAATTTTGCACGACGATCGCTAGCTCCAGATGTAAAGCTCGGGGAACCAAGCAAGTGAAGAGGCAGGCGAAGATTGTCACGTCAGAACGGCCATCTGTTCGTCAATCAACCAAAGTATGCTGGAGAGGCAGCGTCTTCGATGTTCGATAACCAGGAAGAGAGCGTATTTCGGGTAACCGGTGTGACCCTCCTTCTATCGTCTACAAATTCCGCACTTGGATAACGTATTCCTCACTTGAGAAAAAAAAGTGGGATGTGCTAGGCATGCCAGTAGGTTTAACCTATGTTTTTGAGGTCGCTGAACACGAATTTCAGGTTAGAATTGTTCTATCACGTCACAGTTGACGTCCGCAGACCGTGCTGATCTCCCATGAATCTGAAATTTTCGTGTAGGCCGTTAGGCCTTTTAAACTTGAGTACTTTGAGCACTAGACTTTCTACAGCTAGCTTTTTGCGCTTCGCCATCTTAAGCCAACCTAGTTTTCTATATACTGGTGTAACACGTTCCTCAATTCTCATTTTGAATTGGCCTTTTGCAGCCATCTTATATTTTGGTCACTTGAATCACTCATTGTTGCAGTTGCGTAGTCAATCAAGAATTGGGAAAATGAGTGGTAGTACCAGTTTCTGAGCGGAGAAGTCGACTGCTACCCTGCATAATTGGTGAACGCTTCGGTACCGGGAGTGGAATACACTTGCTACTTGTATATCCCACGTAAGATAACGTTGAAAAATGATATCTATGTTTTTGGCAGCGGTCACTGCTTCAATACCGTCGATAGCGATCGTCGGGTGCAACGTTCCTCGAATACGAGCCAGGATCCCCTAACCACCTTTGTTCAGCTTTGATTAAGTTTCATACAGGAACATTCACTATACTATTTGAAAATGTGGGAAAGTACATCGTGCTAATTATTGTGTTGGAAGAAGTTGATTGACTGATTTGGTCAGGAGTTTCCCAACATCAGGCGGCAATAACGGCCAGAAAGGCACTCGAGTTGTCAGAACAGCTCATCCTCGGAAGCTTTGTTCGAGTTGGGGACTGTCGCAGCTTAGCCAAACACCAACAAATAAAAATCTAAAGCTCAAAAAAAAAGTTTCCCCAGATTGTGGCAAATCTTCTAATTTGGTTTGGAAATTTTCACTAAATTTGGTTCCAAATCGCATTCGACTCGTAGAGAGATTTAAATTGAGGAAAATCGCGTGATGCGTTTCAAAACTAAATTGCAGCCCCTCGCCGCGAGGGAGGAGGAGTGAGATTCCAGTCAAATATTGGACCATCTAACCCATCCCCCCCCCCCCCCAATATCCTCCACACAGGCCGCCGCGGGTCCACGAAAGTAAGGAAATATCTGAGAGAAGCCGTACGCTACGAGAGTGGTCTCTCGCGCCATATGGTTTCATCCCTCCGCGCGCGACACGGAACCCGTCGAACGCAAAACCTTCAATTCGGCTAAAACGGGGGAAGAACGGGTTTGGAGAAACGAATATGGAAGAGAAGGGGTGGTGGTGGTGGAGAGGTAAGGGGGTATGGAGGTTTTGGAAGAAGGAAAGGGAACGAGAAGAAAGGGCTCTGGAAGTCCTTCGAGAAAAAAAAGCAGTAAAATGTTTACGGGGCCCATAAAACCATCGTTGGCCGATCACATTCATTTCGTGGTGCCGCAGTAAAGTGAATTTTTTCCCTCTGCCTCACTCCTCCCCCCTCTCTCACAACCACTCACCGCTATTCCATCCCCCACACTTTTGACGAGTGTAGGAGTAGGAGGAGGAGTTTCATCTGTGAAAGCGCTCCCTCCGACTTCACCAACCGAAGAGCCTCAGCAATTTCGAGGACTTGTTACTGAAAGCTTCTGATTTCAAGTTTTGCCCTAAAAATGTCAAAATATGAGCTGGATTCCCGACCTTATACATCGAGAATAATGAAAAATTCATGAATTCCCACAGTATTATTTTATTTATAAGGAATAGTTTCAAATTCACCAGGTTTTGTATTTTATGGAAACCGAGAACCTCAACTGTCAACACGAAACAGGTTTGTTTCATTATCGAGATGACTTCCTTAACACTCTTAAGAGAGTTATATCCGTCCAAAGCGATGGAGGTTGCGGTTTCGCTGCGGTGGCCCTGAGGAATCCGTACCATTTTGAACGAGTTCTTATTTTGGTTTCCCACCTGATCCAACTATTTACTTAGGTGGCACGTTTCAAGGGGAGAGGTCAACTGTGTTTTAAATCGTAACCTCCGCTAAACGGTTATAGGCTTGCTTAGTATCAGTTAAAGCAGGAAGGTTTGGCTACTCTTCCAACAACCGTCGCTAGGAACTACGATGGAGCAGCAAGACGCCCAGGATGGAGAGTTTTTGAAGGAAAAGAAGTTGAACCGCGCATTGAAGTCACCATGTCTCGCAAAGAACTGGCTCAATCCGCATTACCCTAAGATAGTGAAAGACTTTGGGAAAAAACTCGTACGCGTCACGTCACACGAGGGTTCCCATCTCGCTTGCCGGTTGTCTAATACAAGTTTTAGTTCAGTAGAGAGGCCTACACGAGGAAGCTTTCTTCTCACTCTCTACTTGAATACCGTGCACTCAATAGGTGACTGCCCAGTGAGCACTTGGAGTGGTTCAGTGGATGCTTTCTCGTATTGAGTGCAGCTCTGGGAACGGGCCAGTGTTTCCCTATGAAGTACTGTGAGTTTGCTAACTCATAATACAGGGCAGTAGCGAATCACTCCTAAGTCCACATGGTGACACACTCCCCAAGTGGCCTTACTAATTGCTCCTAATGAGGCAAACTTTTGAGGGACTGAAGTTTTTGTCTGAAACGCCACTTCTCATCTATATTGACTCCAAAGTACATGACTTGCTTTTTAAGATGAGCCCTGGTGATAGTTCAGAGCACTTGATGGGTTCTTGTCTTATTTGGTGGATTGGCTGTGCACGGATCAGCACAATCAGGTCGTCCTCATAAGCGTGAGACTTTTGGGTTGACCTTCGAAGCAGGAATTCCATTGTGCTAGTCTGAGAACTGAGAGGACGGAGACATGCCTGCATTCGATCTTAACACTTTTCTATCTGTCAGGTAATGTACTGTGCAGAGGGATGTCCTCCTGGCCATTTTACCTACTACATCTTATCTGTCACTGTAGGTGCTTGTGAGTAATGCCATCACCCCCTCTGTCTGTGACTGCCTGGCACTGGCACCTTTGCGTTCGACAACTGCCCGTGTGGAGAGGAACTCAGTTAGAGTGCATCACATGTTCTCTTCTCCTGCCCCCTCTACGAGGATGTGCGAGCCAGGGCATGCATCCTTTCCTTGGCATGTCTGTCTGCGAGGTTGCGGCCCAAAACACCTGACAATACTAAATGCCTTGACGTTCTTCTTGGACTTGGCCAGTGACACGTAAGTCATGAAAGAAATATATAGAACGTAAATGTTCGTATAATAAATTTGTAGTTAATAAATACGCTATAATTAGTAAATGCCACTAAACATGACAAAATATTGTATTTTACGAATTAGGTTTATTTATATATAAATTAATACGTGATTGTTTCATACACTGTAGGCAATACATGGTAACTAAATGCCAACCTTAGTATGCTTACGTGCCCTATCTATGGCCTCCCAAGTAACCAATACGTTCCCTGTCCTGCTGTTGGTGCAACGTCGGAATGTTGAACGCTTCGTTAACCATCAATGGTCGCTTCGCTATCGTTAATCCTCTGGAAGTTTGTTCATTGGTCAGAAAAGCCTGCATGACTTCGCTACATACAATTGACCCCTGGAAAACGATTCATTTCAGATGCTGAAAAGAGTATTGTCAATGTTCCAGTCTTCGTCCCCCCCTTACATCGCTATGAACTGCAACGGTAATTTTCAGTTATGGGCAGAAGGCAGGCCTCTAGCTATAACTATTTACTTCTCTCTCCTCAATATGTCACATAAACCTACTTGTTCAGAGCAAAACGCCAAAGGGAGTTTTTTGACCTCAGAATTCCCCTACCTGCCATGGCGGGACTCCCTGTCCCTCAAGGACAAAGCCATTGTTTCACAAAAGACCTTCGTCCTCAACCCCTTTTTGTTACATACGGAAATTCCATCTCTTTAGTTAATTCCAATTGACGACGGATTTTCCCTTTGTCTGGACATTTTAAAATATCATTTCCTCCCCTCTTTTCACATTCCCCTCCACAACAGACAGCTCCTCCTAAACTCATTCTTCTACGAAGTCTCACAAATGTCGGTCGTCACCAGTTCTTCCAACGGACATTTGTCGACATCTAATTCGGATTTCCCCTTACAACCAGTTTCACGCCTTCAGAGCCTTATTCCCGCTTATACACTCAAATCATATCTCGTTCAAGTTACCTCTTCTTTGTACATATAAGTCTTCAAAACTTGTGATACACCAACTCTTTAAATTATAAGTTCGTGCTCAACTAAAGCCCGTTTCCGAGGTTCATTCAAGTCTATCCTGATCGAAACACTAGTAATAGTTCCCATTTTCTTCCAGCCACCCAACCAGTAGGTTCCACTAATGTTGAAGAACGTTCCTTTTTAGTTGAAGAGTAATGCACGATACCGAACGTTTATCCTAATTTCTGGTTTTTGTGTGCTCTTATCTCATTCTGTTCTGATATCAACAGTCCATTATGCTGAACCCTATATTCACCCGTTCTCTTTCTTCCGTCACTCGATTCCCCTCTCTCTCTCTCTCCCTTCATTATTTTGTGGTAGGAGATAGATATGTTGTAACACACATAAAACTTCCTTTTGATGGAATCGACGACTTCCCTTCAGCTCTACTCATGGCCTTTTTTCAGTTCGCCACTCCTGTCGTCGCTTACTTGCCTCACAAACCTTTCTGATACTAATTTAGCTACCTCCTGCGGTCGCCATATTCTCCTTCGTAGACAGAACATGTTTTTGGGACAATAACGTAATTTTGAGGACATCTTTACTGTACATCAACAATTTTGCTGTTCGGCGACGTCACTTTCATGAGTGACAGTTACGTCGAGATGAACCTGGTTTGACTGGCATCGCTTCGGCATCGGGCAGCAGTTGGACGCATTGGATAGTCAATTTTCTTTTCCCACTTTTTTCTTCTTTATGGGCATCTTCAGGAATTTTCTCCCCTTCAGTTCGAAGGTCTAAACCGTTTGCGTCTTCTTCCTCCTCTTCTTCCTCTGCTCGTCAATATGAGACATGAGTTAGTTTAGTGGAGGAATAGTTGATATAATATGTCAACGATTGCTGATGACAGATAAGTGACTACTACAAATTAAATCTTTGAGTGGTGACGTGTACAACAAAAATTGCCCAATGTGTGAAGTAACTATGCATTCGTGAATGTTCATAAAGAAATCAGTAGAGCGAATGAGCCTTACAATATGTGAATCGCCTCCCCCGGACAATTTTAGGATGAGTGGGGGGTTGGAACAGCTTTTTACGCAGTTGTGTCCTTGTTGAGGAACGAGAAGAGTGGGAGGACGTAGGTGTGTAGCCTGTAAAGCCTCTCCTTTTCTCGCTTTCCGTGGAACGTGATGAAACCCCACAAGCGGGGCAGAGATGGAAGAAGGAAACAACATGCGCGTATGCACAAATACCCCACGACAGATCCAATCCGTGCATCGGCACAAGGCCTTAGGCCTTAAGACATCTTTGGTCCCAAAGTGAAAGAGAGAGGCGGGTGATCCACTGGCTACGGGCCACTCCCCACGTTTTGCAGAATTACACACGCTCGACTACACAGTCACACGGGTTTTCGAACTTCCCTGTGACAGGGGACAAGACTTGGCTGTTAATAATTAACAGCGCTCATTGCTAGCATTACTTTATTCGTTACTTGATGCTTATTACTTGATCATATTTCTCCCGGCTCTAACAAGTAGACCAGGTACGAATGGTTAAGTTGAAATGCTTGATTTGACGGTACAGCGGAAATTAATGGTGTCCTTTTATCACAAAAGCCACCACTAGTTTACGAGTTTACTGTGTTCAACTGTTCGTCAACAACAGACGACGTTCGAACATCTGACGAGAGAGAGAAAAATCGAAGGCGGCTATCAAAAATTCCAATCGCACAAGAAGAACCTTCAAGTTTTTCTGCGTGGCTGACATCATGAACTAATGCAGTGCACGGTAGCATCTTCGCTCAAAACTACCCCTTCTGGAACACCTGAGGGCAGAGCAAGGGTCAGATGAACCGATTCTCTGAACCCTGGATGTCACAGCAGTGTGGAACGAAGACGTACGAACCACAGAAGATGCGTAAGCCAGAGACATTGTCAACACTCCCACCACAAACATGGGCACCCTTTTGGAAATTTAATAAAAATTCTCTTACTCTCTGCTCAAGATCAGGTTCCCCTTAGTTGGTTGGACAGCTACGTTCTGATTGTAGTGCATAGCAAGAAACTACAGTGTGCATTATTACTTCAGAAAGGGCGGAGTGATGTACTAGGACGAAACAAATTCTTCCGTTCGCCGGAGCTGACTGGGCACCTCAAATGCTCCAATTTGATTGAAACTTCGCTGTCGTCAGTTGTAACCGGGTGGTTCTCTCATCGGGGCGTCGCCCTGTTCTCGCGTTTGCTCCCACCCAGTTCCCTGTGTGCGGTGGTTACCCCGACTCACTCCTTGACCCACATAGTGCGATGTCGCAACGTATTCATAACAATGTGCTCTTGTTCATCGGGACACCTCACACCTCACAGACTCAGTTGTGGTCTGATGAGCGTAAACGTTGCCATGAAGGCGCTATGAGCCTCTTCGTTTGTCAGTTGCAGCTGGCCATGCCAATGGTCATATTTTTTCTGCGTCCCCCACAGGAAAAATAGGTGTTATTTCGTCACTCGTACTCGATTTAGATGTTATTTCGTCCCTCATGCTTGAGGCTCTTGTTCATCTGGGGCACCATTTCATGGAATGAGGAGTATAGCAGTGCAGCTGCGGCATAAGTTGTTGGTACATGAAGGAACTCCAATAAAGCAAATACATAATTCATATCTACGGTTGCAGTTCATAAGGTTTAGCCACTCACCTTGCCTTTGTAGCAGAAGCGCCATCAGTGGGAGGACCTTTGAGCCCAACAACCGCCCTTTTTCACTGTAAATTAAGTCCATCCAAGATTACACCATGACTTCAAATGTACTGTAACAAAATAATAATTGAACGTTCAAAAACACAGTGGCACCGGACTAATCGGCCCAACGGACTTATCGGCTGCCTCAAAAAGGCCTGCACTACCTCGAAATCACGACATCTCTAAGGAATATAAGGGTGTTCGCAGTCACAAAGCCTAACAGTTGCAAAACAAAATGTCCCAAAGGAGGGGGTGGGGTGTGCACAGTCACGTACGAAACAACTCCCGCTCCACTTGAGAAGACCGCTCAAGCATTACCCGATAAAATATTTTATGAAAATTCCCCAAGAAGTATGCGCCCCAAAGTAGTCCAGTGCTTCTTCCAAACCTTCTAAAGGAGCTCCCACATTATCAAACGGCTTGATCAAAATGCTTGACCCTCCGATTAATGGGATGTCCAAGGGTACTTCAATCAAACCTTCAATCATTAAAGTTAACGTACCGGTTGTCTGTATGCTCTGGTTGGTGATACAGCCAAAGAAGACAGACCCACCAAACAGGTACGTTAACTTTTATAATTTACCTACTAACGGAATTAACACAATCACTATAAAACCTTTAAAACTCCTTTGATCCTCATCAGTGGACCGTGGAAGTGGAGCAGTTCGCTGTTTAATTTTTTGTTGTGGTACTGAATGGTTCCAAATACTAACTTGGAGTTCCCTACTACTGGTTGCTCTGAACCAGAAACATGACGGTGGTCCAAGGGGTGGTACAAACTGAGAAACCGCCTTATTTATGAACATCTACTAAACTTTCTGTATGACTCGGAACCAGAGCACCTTATTGCGAATGGACTAAAAAAGTTTTGATTATCTGCACGCCCCGAAATTGAGAAAAAGGATGCAATAATGAGTGAAGCGATCCAGCAAGTCAGAGATTGTCAGTCACATTGAGGTACCTGCCGTCTGGCACCTGAAGTTCACGTGCGCCATTGCTCCTCAGCCCTCGAGCAATTGCTCCGTTGACATTACGCGCCTACCGCTATCCCCGCGATTTTTTTATTTCTACTAGAATAATCTTTACTCTTCACTTTCCTCAATTAGGGATCGCGATACAAATCTATCAGTAAACTTATGAACTTCCACTCTGAGTTTTCGGGAAGCCCGGTAGATGTGGACGCCATGACTTCGGCCGAGTGGCTGACGAAATGCTTGATGCAATCGATTCTCTCAAGCTCATGCCTCTTGATAGTGTAGGGGCTGCTTAAGGTTCTACTTTCATGCCTAGTGTTTTTTCTTAGAAGACGCGAGAGAACTTGTCGGTTACTTGGAGAGCGTCAAACTTACATCGGATCCGGAGGCAGAGGATCAGGAGTGAGTTCCTTCTTCTTCTTCGGCCGTGGCTTTCGCTTCGGAGCCGCCATGGGTGGAGCGGAACGTTTAGCAAGCTCCAACCGGTGTACGACGACCTCTGGCAGAGGCACGAATTGCCTTTGGACGGGCCCTGGACGGCTGAGTCGGCCAGAAAGCGTCCTGCACTGCCCCCTGGAAATAGTCACGAGGTTCCAAACTAGTCACTTTCCACGTACAGTAAATGTATGACTAACTCTTTTCTCTAACTTTCGAGCTCTCCTGTCCCTCGCTAAGTTATCTCCTTTGTTAGCTTCTTTCTTTATTTTCGTTCGCTGATGAAGAAAATACACTTCGGAAGTTTCGGAACAATCTGTGTTTGCTCCCGTAATTTGTTCTCTAGCACGGAGCAATCCATCATGACATCATCCTATCCCAGGCCAGGGAAACTTAAGTCACGAGTATTGGTGAGTACCACAAGAGGACCTTTCCTGAATGTCGGGTATCACGTTCTCTGCAACTCTTCACACACTTTCTTGTTTATCACTCCTAATGTGTGTTTGACTTTACTGGCATCGCTCTTGGTTTTTATTTCTATTGCGTCAGGACTAGATTAGGAATACTGGAGGACTAGGAATACAGAAACCTCCTGTTCAGGTAGCCGGAACCTACACGACTTCCAAACTTTCTGGACACTTTTGTGGCTCGAGGTCATAAGGGACTGGGCCCCTGTGCCACAGCAGCCACACGTTGGACCTTGTGACGTCGTACATACCAGCCCCTTTTAGGAAGCTGATTATGCTTTACACTGCAGACTGGCGACTCCGCTTTGGTCTGTAAGCAATGTCTGTTTGGTGTAAGCATTGCCTTCGCCCCTGAACATGAAGGCGCAATGAGCCTCTTTGCCCATCAGTCCTGGGCCTACCTGGGGATTGGGTCACCTGCCGATTTAGGTGACTGTTCGTCAGTCTTATATCAGGCTCCGGCAGGCCCAATGGGTAGGGATTCTGTTCCCCTTTTCGCAAGGTTGTCTGCCTTATCATTGCCCTCTTGGCCTCTTTGAGCCAGTAAAAGTCTAAAAGTGAGGTCGGTTAGGCAGCCTGGCTGTCCGAGAATATATACATTCGCTAACCCTTGAGTCCTTATGCCAGGATCTGTTGAGCGCAGATATTTATGGCTAGAATTCCTGCTTGATACATCGTGAAATACATTTCCATCGGCTTGGCAACGTTTAAATTGGGTCATTCAATGCTCAGGCCTTGCCGTCCATAACAGAACCATAAGTGTACCATAACAGCTCGCCAATCGCAGTTGAGAACGGTCTTTCTCCCACTGTTCCCGCGAGTGGATGCAGAAGCTGAATGGCAGTTGATAACTTGTCTGCTCTGGCATAACGCCTGTAGCAAAAGTCTTAAAACTCCAGATATGTGGGGCATGCGGGTGAAGGGGATGTACTTCTATTGCAACAGTGGGGCATATGTGCGTGGCCCTATGGTTGCAAGGCTAACCTTTCCCGGCTGCTTCTAAAGCTTTCCTTGAACTGCATGTTGGTTTGTCACCTTCCATCGTGGTGGCGTATGAAACATGGGGTCTTATTATCCCCCAGTAGAACCCGCCCACCATTTATGGAATGACGCCCCATAATTTTACAGAGTCGTGGTTGCCTTGTGCAGCGCATACTCAACGTGTGAGTTGCTTGTCCAGTATCACCCGGAGATGTTCACCTATGTCATCAGCTAGTATCACTATTTCCAGGTTTCTTCGTTTAGTAAACGAGACTGTAGTGGTCTTGGGTGGATTGAAATGAAGTCCTTCCTTGTTTCACCACCTTTAGGTGATACTCACAGCTCTATGCATGCGTTCTGATACCGTGTAGGAAAATTTGACTTTGACAACTACTGAGGGATCGTCCGCATTTGGAACCACTTCGTGGTCTTCATCTGCAGTGTTTCCAGTAGTTCTTGTACCCACAAGTGACTGTTGTAGGCCAATCAAAACCCCCTCTCCCCATTCATTTTGATTTTCGGTTACTTCATTGAGCGTCCTGTTTCGAACATCGTGACAAATAACGTGCTGGTTCAGGACAGTCGGGATTAACTTCCAAGTCATAATCATTAATGGTGATGTAAGAGGGCCTTATACAAATCGCTCAAATCGAGTGACATTGTCTTATAATGTTCGATAATGGGGATACAACTCTAATTCGTACAAGTCAAGTTAATTGCTCCGATTCCCCATCAACGGCCATATAGTTCTCACCTCCGCAATGACTGCATTGACAGTATCTTTGACTACAGGAACAACACCTACCGCGTCCATAGAAGAGCTGCTGATTCAGATGCGATGTTCTTACTACCTCACCTATTGAGGTATCAAATCTTTGCTAAGAATTGATAAGAACCCAAGACGACACATTAAAACGTGTTCGCCCTTAGTGGCGAATTACAACAGAATAATGTAGCACTGTGTTGGTAATACTGAAGCTCTAATGAGCAGTAGTACAGTGTGGATAAGATCAGTCGAACCAGTTAGGTAAGACTTTAAATGTCACCTTTCGTGGAAGCCGCCATCAATCAATGCAGTGCAGTTTCTGAAGAGGCAAACGATAGGAAAAGTCTTACATAAAAAATAAATATCTGGAGCGACGCATCACACAACTTTCCTCAGCACCAACATTCAGCGATATTCATGCCTTTAGCTAATAATCCAATCTATTTCTATACATTCTCTACAAGTTCCAGAATTTATTGTGCTGCTGCCACTTATGTCACGATCTTCATTGAAAAAGTTCCGCATAGCTTTTTAATGAGACTGTCAACACGATTATTCTAGGAAGGTTTTGTGTTCACGTTGTCGCATTATAGGCAAGTTGGCAACACCTGCTGGAGGAGTACAACTGAGTGATTGACTGAGCACTTACAGAGGAGTGTTGTGACGCGTATAAATTAAATTTAGTGATAAGAAGTGCTTTACTGACCTGTAATGAGGTTTGGAGTTTTGTTCTTGCGGCTCCACAGTTTCTCTTTCTCGAGTTGGAATGAAATGACCACACTCGAGAGCAACGACGCTCTGAAACCAACACTGTACTTAACATAAAAATCTAGACTGTAAAAATTGATCGCTAGATACCTTTTTGAGAAATTTGGAAATAACACTTCGAAAGCAGCAGTGTGGGTCTCTAATTACATGCCTGGGAAGCACAGGAGGAGTAAGCGATCTATGAACAAATTAAACGCCAATGGCAGCGTTTCTTATTTGCAAGATTTGGGAGTGTGTGGAAATCACCGAAGAGTTGGAGGGAAGTGGGGACTTGGATAGAATGCGAGTAGAGTTGAGTGGAAATTCATGTGAAAATATCATGCCCAGAGATTTGATTAGAATTGAGAAAGGGTTGAAATCAATGGCGCAGAGTTGGATCAAATGTTTTGAACTGAATTGGTCGTTCTTTTACCTCCTGCGTGGATTGTTCCAGGCGTACCTGCTGGTGGGTAAGCCCTTGAACCCTGATTGTTTGTACTGCGGAGCAATGTCGTCGTGCCAGGGATGAGCAGGGTGTTGACGCACCATGGAGAACGGGATTCGCCAGTTTGTGCCAGAGACGCTCGTCCCCATCTTGCTGAAGAAGGAAGAAAACTGATTCGCAAAGGCAGAGAATGGAGTCATTGGCTTTTCAAACCTTCCATAGAATTGTCAACTATTTCATCCCTTCACTCTAACTCCTCAAAATGGAGCTCACCAATCTCGACACAGTTACTGACAAGGGAAATGAAAACGGTAGAGGAAGGCCTCAAGCAGGGGAAGAACTAGAGGGTTAGCCCCAGAGAGACTGCCCATGAACCTCCCAAACTGGAAGGTATGGGAAAGATTTCAGGGGGGTGAAGACCAAATAAGATGTGCGCAGAGGCCTGAGAAACAGATCCAGATCGGCCTTATCCGCGCTTGTCGTGGGATTAATGAAAGTATATCCTTGAATGTAGAGAAACTGAATGAACTGCATGACGATTTCAATGTGCATCGCAAGATTAAAGTGTTGACCGGTACCTACAAGAAAAAGTCACCCATATCTTTAGCAAACAAAGATAATAAATTGATACTGGATGAATCAGAGATCAAACAAACATGGGAATCTTATATTGCGGAGACGTTTGCGGATGTGAGAACAGATGTTCCTCTATCAACGGAAGAACAGATGGGACCGGAAATATTGAAGTCTGAGGTAGTTCATGTTCTTTCATGGACACTGCTTCCTGACCCACGGAAATCGGGTAAGAGAGATATAAGTCAACCTGTCCAGAATGCGCTGTGCTCAGTCACGAGGGGAGCAGATAACCAGATACATTCTGACAAAGAGTGGACCCTCATTGAAGGCCATGAGATGGATCTGTCCCCTCGATTTTGTGGACGAGCCCTCAAACGGACTTCTTCCAAACCTTTGTGGGCGAGAGATAGTTTCAGCAAAAGAAGATACTCCCTATAAGCTCATCAACGTCCGCAGTCTTGTAGACTCGCGTTCATAAAAATCTAATTAGCTCGTGTCGACAATTTGGTACATTTATCACCAGAAGCCGCTCTGCCATCACCAAGAACCCTCGTCACCGACCAGCCGCTGAATTATTCAGACGAGTCACCAGAGGGTTCCCCCTCCGTTTGCTTTGAAGAAGGTTCAATTTTCTTGAATAAATCAGTAGAGAAAAACACCTTTTCCGTGGAAGTGAAACGGGATCCAGAGAGCGGTGTCAATCGGAAACGATCAGGAAATTCAGGGATGAATATTACAGAGTCCGAAGGAATGCATCAAAAGGGAATGAATGGAATCTGTAGGAGACAGCTCCTCTGATATTCACTGCAGCGACAACGTGTCCATTCGCATAGTCCACGGCGTCTGCTGGTCGTAATAGGTTCGACGCTTTCAATAGCCTCCGTTAAACTGCCACGAAGCACAAATTCCGTTAGATTCTCACGCAGAACAACGTCGCTAAAGGCAATATGTCCAATCGACGGCCATGGGCCAGTAGTTGACATGATACCGCCCTAATGATGTGACGAATACAAAATGTGGAAATGTGGAACGGCATTGGATCTGGCCTTCTGAGGGAAGGCCGTAGATGTCAGGTTTCTCTTGAACCATGCATACATTAAGAGAACGAGAGGGGGGGGGAGAGAGAGAGGGGGGAGAGGGGAGAGGGGAGAGAGAGAGAGAGAGAGAGAGAGAGAGAGAGAGAGAGAGAGAGAGAGAGAGAGAGAGAGAGAATGAATGAATGATTTTATTTACCAAGGGAGAATTAGGGCCATGTGGCCCTCTCTTCCATTCTCCCTGGCTACATCACACTGTTACAAATCCTCCTACATTCGTCGTAACTCATGTAATTTATAAATACATTCCATTCACACCAAATAAATTACATTCATACACTAACACACTCGTCCATACATAAACACTTACTGACACAAACACTCACTGCCCCGACTTTAGAGAAGGGTGAGTACTTTGATATTCCTCCCCTTCTCCGCAGTGGATATCCTAATCCTAATATTTGACAAACACTTAACAAACAAGGAACATATAACGATTGACAACAAACTATTTACAATATAGGAGTGCGTGAAGACTAAATAAATAATATTAGTAAAGGTCCAACTAGAACACAACAACGATACAATCTAGTAGCTCTCAATTAATATTTTTTTAAACTTTTCTTTAAACACTTCTATCCTACCACACTTTTGAAACAGCTCTACATGCTCATTATGTATTTTTGTTCCTTGGACTACGAAAGATCTCGCCAACATGTTCGTCCGATGGTCTGGGAGGGGGAGAGAGGGGAGAGAGAGAGAGAGAGGGAGAGAGAGCGAGGGGGGAGAGAGGGAGAGAGAGCGAGGGGGGAGAGGGGAGAGAGAGAGAGAGAGAGAGAGAGAGAGAGAGAGAGAGAGAGAGAGAGAGAGAGAGAGAGAGAGAGACAGAGAGACAGACTGACTGAAGAATTGTTTAACAACCTGGGAAACAATAATGCCTTAAGCCCCTCTCTTCCCTGTTTCCAGGAATTAATAATATAACACTCACGGTTTCTGGTTGCCATAACGACATGAATAAAATAAAAACTTATCTTAACATTATAATAAACCTTCTGTTGCACTTCCACGTTCACTACACTTTACAATTACATAAATACCTCTCATTGTTTGGCTTCCTATATTTTTTTATTAACCTTCTTTTCATCCTATTCCAAAAACTATTTACACTTATTTAAAGTCAAATAGTTCTCGGTGTTCGTTGTATACATGAATTGCTCGAACCCTTAAAGACCTACTATACAGTGCGGTCCTGTGCCTTGGAAGCTGCAGGAGTTCGCCGCGCGTACCATGCATGTGACATTCACCCAGCATAATAAACTGATTGCGGAGGTATATAGGGGCTCCGCACTTCAGGATCCTAAACAAAATGGTCGTCGAGGCGAACGCGACACTTTCCTTAACCTCAGGAAGTACGGCGTTACGCGCTCATCCGTTTTGAGACGATAAACGAATCGCATTATCGAATTCCGGGCTTTCTGCAAACTATCGCTCTGCACGCTGTTCATTGCAGAATCAAAGTTATGCAGCATTCAACCTTCGGCAAGCCTCAGTCTTACAACGAACCGCATATTTATTGCTAAGCTCCGAAGCTGGTATATTGACCCATACACGTTTGCATAAGAGCGTGACGTGTGGCAACCATGACAACGTGCGTGATACATTTATCCCCGGGTTCTTTATATTGGTCACATATTCAAGTGGTTCACTATTAATCCACACTCCTGGTATCCACATCGTATTTATCGTCATTCCATGACAGTTACGCCAAGACACCACACGCGCCAACTCTTCATTTATTACATTGCCTCCCTCTGACAAGCGAGACAATAGTACACTTGTATATATCTGTAGGTCATCCGAGTATACCATACACTCGCACTGCGTAAAGAGACGAGGCAGCTGGTATGAAAAAACGGTGAATAGCCTAGCTGACAATGCGATACCCTGGGGGGACCAGTCGTGCCAAAAGAAGACTTTTGAGGGTTTTGAGGAATTTAGATAGCAAAGATTCTCTCACGCGTTAACGCACTGTGGTAAACGGTAATTTACGAACTTGTTTCTGGTTTCTAAATTATGAATTTAAGAAAATTTCAAATATTGTCGCGCAAGATACGGTGTAGTTTCAGTAGAAGTAGTTTTGAACGTGGATTCTAGCAAAGAGTATTGTATTAATTGGTCAATTTTGAGGATTTGTTTTTTTTTAAATTTTATCGTGAGTTCTATCAGTATATTTCAGATTCAAAAGATATATTATGGGACTATTTAAGGCTCTCTACGTCTTAACACGACAGGCTGTGTTGAGATCACACTTGAGACTGACTAAGTGACCAGCCATAGGGCCTTCTTTTCCATCTCTCCTGAAACAACTAACAAACAAACCTCTTCAATATAATTACAGTAGTTACATACTAACACAAACGCAAATTAAAACACTGTAAAAATTAAAACAACTTTTCTAGGAATATAACGTCATAAAAAGTACTATGTCGCCAAGTAAAACTTCGCTCAATGTCATATTTCGCTTTCAAATACTTCTTGGAATTCCCCTTGCATTGTACTGGCCGCATTTTGGTTGTAGAGCTTCGTCGCATGCACTAAGAAGGAACGATGACGAGATGATGCGCAATTTTCAACGTCGTCAGGGCGTTCCTAGTATCTCTACCGTGTACTGCAGATATGAATACGACATTCTTTTGAACTTGAGCATGGTAGCCATTGCCAACTTTCCCCTTTCGGCGATCTTCAGCCTCACAAATCTCTTGTAGTCCGGTGTTACGTGCTCGTCTCTACGTATCCGCAGCACGAACCTCAAAGCTCCATTCTGCGCTCTTTTGCAACCAGCACAATTCCATTCCCGTCACATCGGAATACGCGGCAGTTGCGTAGCCCAACAAGGAAATTGGTGACTGGGCCAGCGGTTGTCGCACTTGAGCAGAGAAATCGCTCCCAATACGCCTCAGCTGTTAAAGGGCTATGTACACATTCCTGCAGACGCAGGTCACCTGAAGCCCCCAAGAAAGTGTGTCTTGCAAATATTCACCATCTATCACCAGCCTGGGAACTGCTCGCTCGTCAATTTACGCCCTAGCTACATCCCCTGTGTTTCTGCCATGTTCGATTTCATGCCATTTGTGGAGCTCCTCTAGATCTCTATTCAAAACTTGCACAATGTCCGGAATCTCGTCGGTGGTACACTTGCCATAGATTTGAAGGTCATCAGCATACATCTCGTACTTCATACCCGATTGAAATCTTCCTGGTGACAACCTCAAGTTAATCTCGAGAGAGAAAGATTTAATTACCAGCGGAAATTAGGGCCATACAGCCCTCTCTACCATTTCCCCTGGAATCTAAATACAACAATTCCTCGTAGGGTTAACACATCAATGTATAACGGCCACCAAAATAAACATCAATCAGTTTTAAGTTGTCTCAGTTGGCACTATGTTTTCACTCGAAACTCTCTCAAAACAACCTTTTCAAAGTGCTGATGTACTAAACATGAGCAGTCACTCGCTATGAGCCTTGGTTTCAGCAACGCTACTGTCGTGGGAAGGAGGCACCAGTGCCGCGTCAACCGCGCCCAAGAAATTCCCCTTTGGCAGGGCTTTGAGCAAACTTCATCCTCGCCATTATTAAAACGCCCCGTTTCGCTTTTTGGCACTCCTTCCAAATTCGCTTTTCCCAAATGTGGGAACAATCACCCGAAATAACGTCCAGGAGGGAGGAACAAAATGTTCGTCCGTCCTCACCATAGCAACAATGCCAGTAATGTTTTAGCTCAATTTTGAGTGGAGTCCAAGACGTCGTACTCAGTTTAAATGTGAAACTCGAGAAAATTTTGAGGCGTTCACGCAAGGCTAAGAGGGACAGTTAGAACTGCTGTACCACCTGATTCCCATTGCAGGCACCTCCAGCAATCGTAGTCTAGTGGCCAAAGACGAAGAATTGGGAATTGGATCAGGATCGCTGTAATTTTTACCAGTCAGCTGCTCTCCAAACATTCCCCAACCCCTCGTAACACTGCTAGCCCCGATGCCAAAGCGAGAACCCTTTTGGACCTACATCAACATTGGGCACATCAGCCATCATTCTCGTAACTTTGGGTCTTCGAAAGAAAAAGATCAGTTAAAATGCTGTGAGATCGACGTACGATATAGTTCGGGTGCCAATCCAATTCCTTTGAAATGATCACATTAAAGACCCTTTTTTAGACGGACGTAGGAGGGAAGGTATGCTCTTAGTAGCCCCATAAATTTATCTTCTTTTTTGTCTTCATCACCCTCACGAGAACGTTGCAGCGTATCGCCATCCCCACACATCCTCCCATATTGCTCAGCCGTTTGAGAGGTTCGGGAGTGGACAATCCTCCATAGCTTCATTCTTTATCCCTGTACGATACTGGCCTCAGAGCAGCCCGCTCCATCTTCTTTTGGCTGAGCACTGCCCGGCCAAATTCAGCCTCCAGTTTTCTTCGGAATTCAACGTGGTCCAGACGAATGCCTCTGGCCGAGCAACTACACACATATAAGTACAGATATAACTGCTAGCTCCCAATTCCAAAGCAAAAATTCTTTCGGTCCTGCTCTAACCCTGAAAATAAATCCCAGGAATACGTAAGGTAGTCGGTACAAAAATAACATTCTACACCCACCCACAAAGTTACCCTGCTGAGTTGCTGTTGTTACAAGCCTTTCCTGCGGCCATCTGTCGATAATTGTTCCGAAAATTGAGATCATGCTTCGACAATGTCCATTTTTAGCAGCTTAAGATGTTGCGATGTTTTTTCAGAATCAGAGCCAAAGTGAAGAGTGATCGATCAGTTGGAGTTCTTAACACTCTTGAATCGAAGCAGTTGTTTGATAAGAGTTTGCACGTACCTAACGTCAATCCAGTCACAACAAGGAGGATCGTTACGACTGAGTAGTTTTCCTCGCTCACTTTCAATGCTTTCCTTCGCCCATTGGCCAACTCCTGATTCGAAATTTGAGCACCTCTACCCATAATTTCATTAACCCTGCTTCTGCTGCCGTTTCTTTTCACTCTCCGTTCGAAGATGAGTTCTTTTTCCGCTCGTCGCGAAATGTGGAAAACCCCTGACATCTCGCGATAAATCTCCTGCAATTTTCCATCAGCTCATTCGACAAAGTTGATAAGTTAGTTTTGAAATCTGGGTCAAACGTACACGGACGTGTAGAGTTTGCGAGGCTCCGTCACGTTAAGACGACCTGTTTTTAACTGCGTCTTAGCGTGCCAACTCATCAAGGAAGCTTCCAAGTCTCTACCGAGTGCACCTCACGGAAGCCTTAACGAAGGCCGTTAACTGAAATGCGCGTGAATTCGCTTTGCTTGAAATAAAATTTACCAGTGGTGTACTTCGGCATTCGTGCAGAGCCAGGAGCAGGCAGTCGAGCTGTTGGCAACCTTCACAGCTAATTCAGCTCAGTATTCGACTTGTTATTTTCGTTTACCATTTTTCTCGAATCATTATCTGGCACCAATCTATCATTAATAATAACTTCGATTCCACATAACCACTTCATCAAGAAACTTGACATTTGAGTTGTATAGCTGTTCTCAGTGTTTGAATTAACCTGGATGGGGAAAGGTGCAAACGACGTTGGATCGAAACTTCTGTGACATAGTAGAGGTCAAAATCTAAAATCCGAATTGGTGAGCCGAACACAGACATTACCTGGGCGTTAACTGGAGCGACGTTATATGGCCAAATTGCGGTGTCATACTAATCAATAGGATACGGGTTCGTTTCAACAATATTAGAAAACTTCGAGGAACGGTATTAGTTCAGGAAGAACGAATGGAAAACTCGATAACGTGTTATGCAGAATGGACTGTATTTGAGCAGAGTTAACGTAACATGAACCGAACGTAGGTATATAAATAAGGATAAAAGTTCGTTATCAAACAGTTTCATCCGATCTTAGTACCTCCAAAACCCTACCTCTGCTCTCTCTTCATCATTCCCATTGATCCTTCTAGACAACTTCAATGAAATAAGAGACTGAGCTACTTCAGGAAAACCAGTTAATTATCCACAGTCTGAGTAGGTTGATAAGAAGCTTCAATTGTAAGTTGAAAAACAGCTGGCAAAAGAAAAGGAGTGCCTTAGCTCTGTAATACTCTCAACTGAAGTGTTTTCCATATCGGATTTGGGAATAGGATCGAGGAACTGTGTTCTCTCTCTCGCTCCGCTCTTCCTCTATCAGTCGCAGTTGTACCACAACCACTGGTGCCATGCGTCATACTGCAGGGGCTATCCAAGGGTCGATCCTCCTCTGTGGATTGTGGGATACGATGACTTGCTTCGTTTCGAGGTGACTGGCGATGTGATTCTGGTAGGGTACACGGATGACGAGGAATTATTGGTCACTCGCTGGACTCGGCCCAAAACTGGAGTAAGTAATGCGACGGTTGAAGAAGTGGAAGGGGAACTCATGGGCTGTCCTTCGCCTTGCAGAAGACAGAGCTTATCCTGCTGATGACGCGAAGAATCGACACTCACCTCCCCATTCGTGTAGCGACCAGGGAGCTATAACTAAAGGAAGCAGTTCAATATGTGAGCGCGATGGTAGAAACAAAGTTGTCTTTTGGTTTCCACATCTGGCCACAGAAATAACGGCTCATTCCCGTCTGACGGCCAACACAAGAGAGTCACGGGCAAGCACGAGACAAATGTTTATGTGCGTTGTACACACCATACCCTTATATAGGACGGAGGTGTGGGCTAATACACTGAGCATTGCCTATCATAGGAAGTGGCTGACAGCTGTGTAGAGGAGGAGCCACAGTGAGGTGGATTTCTATCTCAACCAGTTCCTCTCTGGTCATGGAGGGTTCAATGCATACCTGTATCGAATTAATAAGCATGCAAGCCCAAACAGCATGCAATGCAGGGCTATGAGAGACGATACTTCCCATAACATTTTCTTGAGCCAAAGATGGGCAGAATGGAGGACACTGTTGGCTGGCTCACGACGGAGGAATTCGCCCACGTAGTGTTGAATTTCGATAAAACTGTAGGTGCATTGCTCAATTTGCTTGGCCAGCACTCAGCCAGCTTGCTGGTACGGGTCGCTCTTGAACACGCCAAACTACTGGGCAGCATGGGAGCGGCGGCACACTGCACGATTCTCGGGACGGTGAAGAAGACAAAAAAAGAAGAATGGCTATTGCAGAGGTGCGTGAGGGCCTGCTGTTCAAAACAGGTTGAACGATTGCACCAAGGCATCTTTTGTAGCCTATAACAACCCCATCAGCACTTCAGTGGCCTTACCGCTCGATTGCTTATCCCTCCTCTTTCAGTTTAGTCTTGACTTTCATCTGGGAATATCCAACCCCCTACCATCCTTGCATTACTCATACCTCTTGATATGTTCAGGCTGGACCTCGTAGCGGAGCCAGGTTTTGGTTAGCTGTGACGGAAATTCGAATTTTTTTGTACTAGGGCAGAGACAGAGGTAAGGCACGCATTTCGTTGGGCCAGGCACTCTGCTTCCTCTTGATGTATCTCGGAGTTTTCCCGTGACTGCCTAAATTGTTTGGCCACGTACTCTGCTCTGTTCTTTGTACTTTTCCCATTATAGCCTGGTCCTTGCGGGTTTTGCGGAGCCGTTGCTCGATGCCCTAGGCTTGGCCTACTGTCGGGGGGGGGGGGGAGGCAATCTGATGCAACTTTCGGGGTTGGTTCTCAATACGCACGAGGAAATTCGAAGGGCCACTAGGGCACACCATCCCTCTTACATCCCAAAAAAAGTATCACCCTTATACGTGTTATTTATGTGTCGTATATTATTTGTCGTTATCTGTAGTATTTATTTATCGGCATTGACGTATTTTGTTTTTGTTGTACCGGCAGCTGAAGAAGTTTCGGAACTTGAGGCGCTACCAGTGTTTTCGTTTTCATTCATTTGTTATAAATAAATGTTGAATTAGAGCATGAAATGTACGTAGGGCTGAGGAGAGTTGTGTAATGCGTCGCACCCAATATATTGGTTTGTTTTTGTGTCTGATGAAGTTTGCCATGTGGGTTGGGTTATACGTATCGTGACATTATGTAATTAGGTGATAATCGTATCGCATATTGAAATTATATCACTCAGTCCATCTCTCTCTTTTCCATTTGCGTAGAACATCAAGAATGTAATTACCGAGCTCACACGAGCAAGACATTCCCTCGTTCGATAAATAAATGAGCGAAACATGAGAAGGGTTTAGTCACAGCGTCAAAAAATAAGAGAGAAAACCGCTAATTCTTGGGAAGGGACAGGAACCAGATCCTCGGGTCACCGCAAAACCATAAA
This sequence comes from Pachypeltis micranthus, assembly GCA_020466155.1. Taxonomy (NCBI): domain Eukaryota; kingdom Metazoa; phylum Arthropoda; class Insecta; order Hemiptera; family Miridae; genus Pachypeltis; species Pachypeltis micranthus. The sequence continues at coordinate 45,980,226 of CM035770.1, read as the reverse complement.
AAGGCTCCCCCCCCCCCCACAAACACTCCTTCACCCCTTCATCTAAACGTTACTCCTCCTCATGCCACCAGCGGCGAATTCATAAGTTTGTCGAGAGGTTTCTGTTTTGGGTGGCGAGAGGAAAGCGGATATTAGACGGATTTATTGGATACTTACAAAACCTTGGTCCGTGCAAACTGGGCATTTCATCGAAGGAGACTCGTCCAGTAGAGCGGAGGGTCCGCTGAAAAATGAGAATAAACGATTCATAATGGAGCTCAAATGGCACGGAGTGTAAAATAGTTGGCTCATACGCGAACCCTGTTCAGATGTAATTAGCCGTTAATTGAACCTAACTGGGATTATCAGGATTTTTACTTTCCTCGCCCCGACATAGTGCGAGACAATGTTGAATAACTAAGTTTCAAAGGCTATGAGCCCCAAAAACACCGTTTGAGAAAATCTTTGTTGTCTATTGTCGCTATTCAGAAAAGACAACTCGACGGAATCAGCGTTAATGTGATAAACTCTGCAGGTCAATATAGAACGCCAAAATGAGATTACGAGCAACATCAGCTCAAAACTAACTCTACTGCACTGCGGCAGCTCTAGGGGCATTACCTGATGTTTTATTCCTCTGACTGCCTCTCATTTCGGGGGGGGGGGGGTCGTAGGAAGCTCTGTCGGTCAAGTTCACTAAATGCCTACCGGGACTAAGCCTAGCCCTGCTTACCAGAATAAAAGCCATCTTGAACTCTCGCCCCGTCATCACCCTCTCATGACCTCCAGTTTCTTACTCCTGGTGGCTTCCCTGCTCTCCACGCACCCATTGTGCCTCTCCACAGTCTCCTCCATATCTTACATTGCCACCACCACCCAATCCAGACAGTCCACCAAAAAAAGCAGCAAAATCCCATACCCTCAGCCCAGTCCATTGATCCCGCATCCATTGGGATCCCGTATGGTGATCCATTGGGGCCCCCCTATAACTCCACTGTACTTCAAGTAGATCCAAATGGAAGAGTGAGCCTCACATAGGGCAACTTTGCTCATGGACAACAACTTACTCCCCACTGAGTTGCGCCTCAGACGCATTGAGAATCTTTCATGTGGCGGATCCAGCATAACCAGGGTGGCACATTTACACATCCAGTCTATAAACTCTGTCCCTAGCTAACACAATATAGGTCCCCGTCTCTGCAGCCACATAGTGGAGGGGAGGGGTGGGAAAATGTTTGTCTTACCCGGCGAGCCAAGGTTGAGGGCAGTCAGCAGGTAAAACCCAGGCATGTGTGTGGACGAATGTCCATAGTGTATGAGTTGTCCCCCAACCCCACCTTCTCCACTCACCCTCCCTGGGTTTTCCACAGCTCCTACATTTTGGCAGCTAGATACTTTCATTCGGATCCTGGTCTCCCCACAAGTTCTTCGCTCTCTTCAGCTATTATTTTCTTACAGTTTAACTTCAGTTGAACACTATCACCTTTCGTTCAGCTCACACCTGTGCATTCATCCATAGACCCATTGTGTCGCGTTAACTAGTTCTACTTGTTGCTCTACTCAGAACTCAATCGCACTAATCAAGTGACTGTTTAAATCCAGAGTAAGAATACAGTCCTCCATCTCGTGCGTCCCATTCATCAACCAGTTCACATTTGTATTCCCTCTCACTTGCATCAATTTCTAGCAATAGTCATCACAGTGATCAAAACATGACTATGTTTTTTTCTTATGCAGATCGATGTTACTTAGTATATGGACAGTTCCAAATGACGTAACACTACTACAAAACGTCCATTGATGCAAAAATGAGAGCGTCACAATAAACTATCAACAAAAACTGTTTCTTCTCATAAATCTCGATTGCGTGGTTACACATAGGGTTAATATTCAGAATGAACAATAAACCAAAGCCGTGTGGCTAATTCAAAGTGCTCATTATACGAAGAATGTTTAAAAATAGTCGTAAGACAATCGAGTTCAACCCGATAAACTCGGGAATGCAAACTATTTTGGCGCCTAGACCAATTTGAGAAAAAAAAAACATGATCGAGATGTTCCAGCCATTCTCTCGCAAACTTACAGATGATAGAACCATGAGGGTATTGGTACCTCGGAGACACCCAGCGGACACACCCAACCAACAACCTCCTCAGAACTTTTCTTGCATCAGGGCCGTTTCCTTATTAAACGACTGTTCCTAAACCCTCGACGAAGGTTATATCAGTCATGGAAGTTGCGGTTTCACTAATATGCAAGAGGACAGCCTCTGCAGCATCCACCGAATTTAGACCTTTGGAGGTACGGTACGTAATGAAGTCGCCATGTCCTGTGAGGAACTGGCTCGTCCAGCGGCCTGGCTCAACCCACTTTCTCTCAAGACATTCACAGATGGTGGGGAAGAACTCATACGTGTCACGTCCCTTTGTGGAGGATTCCTATCTCGATTGCCATGTCTCTAACGCTGCAACCCTAATGTTACCGGCCTCCACTCCACGAACTTCAGTCCTGTCATAATTGCGCTTCTTGGTATGCCTGGTCACTGCAGAATGGCTCAGTCCTTCTCCACTGCCAACCCAGTTGCGTCACTTCCACTCCACTTCCCCTCATTCCCACACGACAATGCGTCAGCAACCTGCAATGACGCTTGTCGTAGACCCCATGAGTACGTAGAGGCGCCTGCACTACGTGATTCAGTGGCTAAGACGGGTTACTACTGGCACAAGATCGAGCATTCAGAACGCTGCACACACACAGACCCGGAAAACTAGGTTTTTTTCGATTCAGTGCGCATTAAAACGTTAAGACTTTAAGACAACTCAACTTTATTGTACAGTCACACTAATTTCTTCAGCCTTTCAGTAGGGAAAGAGAAAAAAACATTATGAATTAGCGGTATAATGCAGGTATATAAATATGAAATAGAATTTTCTTTAAAATGCCTCCAAAATCGCTGTGATCTGCTTATAGTGCTGAAGCTTGCTGTACGTTGTTGTTCTTGAGTCCAATTCCAATATAAAAAACCCGCCACTCTTGCATTTGGTTGATTTTAAAATTACCGCTGAAAACGGCTGGGTACGTGCCGCTAAGTGAGGTTCGGCGGGATAATCTTCTGTTCTGCTTTTTCTTGCACAAGACCGCCGAAGAAGCTCACGAAGCGCAGCAACCATACCCTGTGTTTCGAGTGGTTTAAGAAGTTCAGAGCCGGTCACTACGAGGTGACCAACAACCGCGTGGAAGGCCTCCAAAGAAGTTTGAAAACGAAGCGCTGCTCACAGAAGATCCTAGCCAGACCCAGAAGATGATTGCTGAGCAGCTCAGCGTGACCCAACCGTTCTTCTCTTGCTTGAAAAAAGGCCCGGAATGGCACAATCGGCACGAAGGAAACATTTTGCTGCACCGGCTCACAGGAAAAAAGCGACGAAGGAAGTGCTCGCAAGATTCGGCTGGGAGATCCTACCCCACCCGCCCTACTCACCAGACCTTGCTCCATCAGACCATCACAATTTCGCATCGATGGGACACGCTTTGTCTGACCGACAATTCGCCAATTTTCAAGAAGTGTCAAATTGGATCGAAAATAGGGTTCAGGTCAAAAGATGAAGAATTTCTCCGCCACGGAATTCGAAAATTGGCGGAGAGGTGGGGGACGTGTGTGGCTAACAAAGGAAAATATTTCGAATAAAATTGGCCTTATGTTTGTCGAGTAATAAACGATTTATGTTTTCGAAAATGAGTCCGGTTTCATATTTATACACTATTCATGAGATTTTCGAACTCAGTAGGTCTCGAAACACAAAGATCTGAAGAAAACCCAACTTTTTCTTTGACACGATCGCAATACTTCCCTAACCGTTCCAGTTTTGGAGAGAAAAATTGGCAACAATAAGCTTGAGCCGCGTACACCCCAAAATTATACCAGCTTAGACACTTCAACTACTTTGGCGTCCGAGACCATAATAACTTTCTTAACTAACGTAAATATATCTCCCGTTATTATAGTTGTGGAAGATGTGCATAATCATGCGGTTTTACGATATATAGCATAATAAGTAGCGTAAAATAAATAAGTAAGAGACGACTAGTGCAACTGCATGTGCGAGAGATCATCATGACCAGGAATTACCGGTACGGAGTCGGAGGTCGACGCGTCGTGTACATGACGAATGAGAAGCGAGAGACTGAACCAGGAGGCGGCAAGGCATTCCGCAGGTTGGACAATAACTGGCAGCTGGGATTAAAAGTTGGTCATTAGGACGAAACCTCTCTCCCGGGCGCCTGCACCGCCAGCCGCCTCTGACGCGGCCCTCTGGCGAGAATAAAAAATTAATCTCGGGCCCACAGCCCCTTGACGTTACCTTTCACTGTCAGCTCATTGTCGTGGAAAATCCGTCTCTTTGAGCCGCTTGAGGTGAACGCGGTTCGAATTAATAGTCTATGCCAACTCTTATTGACTCACACCCCCATTGAAGTGGAATTTGTTGCTCTCGAAAAATAAATGAAAATGTAAAATTGTTCCTTATATTGAGAACAGTTGCTCGGTGAAAGGCTCGTGTTACCAAGTATGAGCTGAACTCGCATGAATGATATTGTGTACCCCTCAGAGCAGGGGTTTTAAACATTTGGTAACCCAAAGGTCGTAATTAAAAATGAATGAACATTAAAACGAAATTATGAACGTCTACTAGATTAATAGTAAACTGGAGTGAAAACAACGAACAGCCTTAAATAACTGGAATATCCTAAATAATAAAATATATGGTGAGACGCATCATACAACTTTCCTCAGCCCAATACATTCAACGCATAATCCTGACAGCTCTTCTTCATACTTGTTTCGGCGGGAAGTAGAGAGCGGTTAGCCGCGAAACAGCTCTTCTGAGACGGGCGACCTTCCTGCCTCCCGTGTAATCAAAAGCTGCTATAATAAAATATAGACGTGTGAATCTTCTCTCCCCCTGTGCACCGACAGTGTTGTATCAAGTTAATCACCAAACCACGTGAAATTCTACCAAAAAAAAAACCTCTGAAAATACTGCTTGTGGTGGATTCGTCTCACGTCATCGTCGTCGTCTCCTGGCCGGGGTAAGTACCGCACCAGCAGCCAGACGACGTCTTCGGGTGCGTCAAGCCCCCTTTTGTATCTACTGCCAAATTTTCTACCTCCAATTACAGTCCACTGTGTTAGTCTGTCCGCAACAGTACTCTTCTCAATTTATCTTGGGCGCAGAAACAACAACCGCAGTTACCTTTCCCCGCAACTTATACTTGCTCGTCAGAAGTTATTTGATAAACAGAACTGCTACAACCTAAAGCCGACATGTAGAGAAGGAGTGCGCACAGGAGGAAGAGGGTTGAGCTAAACCATGGGACAAGCCAGTTCCTTACGGCAAATGGTGACTTCAATGCGCAGTTCCGCCTGTTTTTCATCAAACGCTCTCCATCCTGCCCGTAATAGGCCTCGAGTGCGGAGAAAACAAGAAACCATGCGCTGCTCCTAGTGACTACAGCAGTGAGCGACAGTTGTTAGAAGAGCAGCTTCCACCACCCCAACTTCGGCTGCTTTTAAGCAAGCCTATAACCGCTTCGCACCCTTTGAACCTTGGCACTCTAGTATATAGTTGGATCAGGTGGGAAACCTATTGAAGAACACCTCCCAGATAGTACGGGATTCCCCAGGGTCAAACCCTCGTACAGGCCAGGGCAATATGCGTCGATATGGTGTTGTTGAACGCGATAGGAAGAAAGCAAAGTGTGCAAGGGGGTTGGACACAAAAGTCCTGGCTTACTGGTGGTGTCCCAGTTAAGGGTTTTGTGCGACCTGACTCCTTTTCCCATGCCGAGGACGAGGGCAAGCCCAATCCTCGGAATCTGTGTTTGGAAAAAGCGTAGTTGCGTGCAGAACTCCTTTGGGTAGTTTCTGCACCAAGCCTGCCACACATTCAGGTTCTTAGGCTGCTCTAGCCGCAGCTAACTTAAATGGCACCACGGACGGCTTCTCCTCATGGCCACTGACACCACGCCGTCAGGCAGTGTCACCGGACATGAAGCCAATGTGTTGGATTCGTGGTTTCAATTCAGGCAATGGCAGGAGAGCTATGAAGGCAGGCCTATGTCTAGGCCCCCTCTACAACCGCCAAGGGTTTTCGAACCACAGGTCTTACTCATGTAAGGCGCATTAACGTTTTTCTCACCTTGAAAGATTGCAGCAATTGTATGCTGCGAAATAAACGTCACGTACTTGAACGCATCGAATGAGCGCATTACTTAGACGTGGGCACTGCTGGTCCTAATTGCGGTTCTAGTTTCGAAAGATATTGAGCTACGCCCTGAATTTTCCGTGCCGAACGTTTCCCGTCACACGTTGCAGCTATCTCTGGCCTCCAGCAGGCAAAGCCTCTCACGCCGCTCGATATTCCACATTAATCAACACCCGAGTTCGCGTTCTCAAACTTTACAAAAAAAAGATCCTCCCTTCTCTTCCCCCTTCCACTCTCTCCCCATTCAGCTATTTTTCATCTATTTACGCCAGAGCCACATCCTCCCTTCTTCATCATGTCTTTTATCGTCTTTTCAGTATGACGAGGTTGTCCACAAAGTACAATGCGCGGGGGGACAATGAACGTGATCAATCACCAGCGACTTTATCGCGGCTTGTTAACGTAACGTTGTCGTATTAACTACTAATCGTTAAAATTGATATTATTTTTCAGGGTGTCCCTGTGAAGCTAAGCCACGTTGACAACGTTTCGCCCAGGGGAATGAGATGGGGGACAATCCAAGGCTGAGATCAAGAAGAACTAATCCTTTTCAGAGCATTGACACTCGCGAAAGAATTGTGGAAAGCCGTGATCAAAAGACATAAGATTAAGAGAAACTACCTTTAACACGCAGAATCTGTTGAGAGTATACCGTCTTCGGCGATTGTGGAGAACTCGTGTACTAAAGTGAAAGGCCACTCCTTTCCAAAGCGCTCCTCCATTGGACTACTAGAGGAATGAAAGGATGTAACGCTAGAAAACAATCAACATCACGGACTTCTTGGTATACGTACCTTCTTCTCCAACTGGAAACCTGTTTGTCGCGTGTGTACGTGAAGAGACGGCAGAGGTGGGGGAAATCGGTCATCTAGAAAGCAAGTTTGGTGGGGAAGAAGCATCGAAAAGAGAACAATGTTCGCGCTGGAAAGAAACGCTTCTCATCGTATCATTTTGCTCCAGCGTATTCCTGAATTGCGGTGAATATTAATAGATTGCAATGTGAAACGGAACGTGTCAGCAGCACTCGTGAGACTTCCAAGACCAAGAGACTGGTGATTCCTAGTACAAATGGAGGATTTGATCTTTGGTAACAAATTAGGTTGACATTTTATATTTTAATCAGGAGAATAATGCTCTCATAAACTGAACTGTGGAAATCGGAAATGTTGGAAACATTTCGGTGGAAAAAAGTAGTGTTTTCCCAAAAGCTGAGCGCCAGATTCCCGTCTGTGAGGAGAGTCGACACTTCGGGATTCAATCGGTGACACAACCCCTGTTCAAGGAGTTTGTGGGGCTTGTCGCCACCCAGGTAAGGAAGATAGTAGGAATTTGTCTCTCCCCCAACACACGAGGGTTCCCACTAGATAGACCACATAACCACCCTACCAAGTAGTTGCAAGTTGTTGATAATCCTCATTGACGTTGTTGAACGAGAATAACCGACGGATTCGATCTGAACTTTTCTTGCGCTACACCATACACCAAGCCAGGACATGTACGGTGGAAGGCGACAAGCCGTCAGGCAGTTCAGGGGAAGCTCCAGAAACTGCAGAGACAGGCTTGCCTTGCTATCACAGAGGCTATGAACAATTGCCCCACTACTGCATTCCCCTCCACACATATACAATCAGAGGACCGCATACCTGGGAGCAGCAAGGCTTTTCCAGACCAGTAGTGTTTGCACCAGGGGTAGGGGAAGCCTCTAGGGAACGATTTGGCAGTTCAAATTATAACAGCCGGTATTCCTTCCGACTGATGTTATGCCAGAATGGAAGAACCTTCAGGTGTCACTCAGTGTCTGCGTTCGCTCACAGGAACAGAGTTGAGAGGGGGCTGTTCCAGACTGATGAGGACTGTAATGGTACATTGACGGTTCTGCCATGGGCCTGAGCTGGTCTGGGCATTGTAGGGCTTAAATTGGGCCTCTCCAAGCCGGTGGGAGAGTACCCTACGATCTATCAAGCGGAAGTTCTAGCCATAAAGATCTGCACAGAAGAGATCGTGGCAAAAGGACTCGTGAGTAAGCGGATCTACATACTTTCGTACAGTCTGGCTGTCCTAAAGGCTACCCCAGACTACTCCTTCACATCCAGACTGGCATGGAAATTTCTTTCCCTTACCTGGGCGCCAGCTCAAAGAGGGCACAAGGGTAATGAAAACGCAGAGTGCCTCGCTCAGCGCCCATTGGCATCGCCAGCCACGGCTAAGAAAGACGAAAAGGCTCACTGTGCATTCTAGTTCCCAAAGCCATGCGCCAATGACGAACACTCTTCAGACAAGATCTGGGCGTCCCCACTAGCTTCTTCACTAGACACTGCCCACTTAGGTACGACCTCGACAAGATGGGTATTTTAGAGGCACTCCAGTGCCGATTGTGCAGTGGGGAGGGCGAAACGGCGGAGCACATCCTGTGTAACTGCCCTGCCTTGGCAGCTTGGTTCTTCAAATATCCACGAAGGACGTACTCAGCTTCCTAGAAGGGGCTGGTTTGCAGGACATTTTTCATTATGTAAGGGGGATCGTCACAATAGGCCGCAGTGACCAAGGGACTCAGTCCCGTGTGCCTTCAGATTAAATTAAAAAACAGACATGGTCATTGACGAAACTCTTATATTATCCGCCTGCGCTCCATGAGCTAACGTCACTGCCGTACGCAGTTCCATCCAGTACATGGTTCCAGATACAACCATGACATTCAGGATCACTGAAGTCTAGTTGTACACAACTCTCTCTCTATGATAATGACTAGGAACCAGCCGCATTCTAGTAGATCACATCAGGATTCACCACACACGGAGACCACGCACTGGAATGAAGTTTTTTTAGATTCAGTACCTCAGCTCCTTCGGGTAGCGGAAAATAAAACTGTTAGTAGTTTTATGCAGCAGACACTCCGCCTTTGAGTTCATCTACTACTTTGACGAACATAGTTTTGCAGGGATTCATTACGTTTGTTATCTCCATAGCGGGTTGCATATTAACCGATATAGCGTCCAGATCAGCCATTCTCATCTTAGGAGAATCCACCACCTACCATCACAGTTCCGACTCATTGTGTTGCTTTCAACTGAACAAAAAAAACCTGTCCTCGTTTTTCAGTCAGCTTGTAGAGAGTTTAAAACAGTCAAACAATTGAATTTTCAGTGCTAAATAGCTCCGTTCAATGGACGGTCCAGGAAAACAAGGTGATTGGTAGGAACAGGTCTAAAGTAAGTTGAATTGCATGAATTCGCTGTTCACCAGGATCCTGGGCGTACACTCAGACTTCACACACAAGTAGCACTGACCGGCTGGTTTTCGTGGGCATTCAAATTAAAAACTAGAGATTTAGAGACAACTCGGATATGGGAAGGGTTTCGCGTTCGATTTCTGACTGATTCGAAACACCGCTTTGCAATGACTTCTGACAGTCCATAGAGAGAGGGAACGGGGGCAAAGAAACGGTAAGGTGCGTGTTTTCCGTTTGAAATAAAATACGAAACCGCCTCAGGGAAATTCTCTTAGTGGAACGCTTTACTCCTCCACTCCCCCGCTCTTTCAGGGAAAATCGACAATATTCATAACGCAATAACTTGACATGACTCCCACTCACCCCTCTACCTGCCACTCCGTCACACGTGAAACATCCGCACGCTACGCTACTTCTCAGGGAGTTCCTTCGTCCGATTTATCGTTCCTCTTAGTCGCAAGGCAGAACTCAACAAGGCGCACTAAATATTAAACGAGAAGCACCCCACAATTCTTCTCACCAATCATAAAATAATGTGCAAAGATTTTCCAGTTGAAACTCCGAATTGGCAGCTAGTGGCTAAAAGTAGTAGGAGAATTTAGTTAGTAGGAGTTTCGATCGCGTTTATGACGGGCGACCTAGAACGAGTTTGAAAAGGGTTAAAAATCGCTACTACTATAGTCACATGAGAATTTCTTGCAGCATTGCGTGTTTACATCCTAAGCAACATGTTGGAATGTTGGTAACATTAGGCCAAAATCATTTCCCGCCTGTTTATTTCTTCATTCCTCGTATTTCTGATTCTATCAGTTCTTCAAAAAACAAATAAAAGTACTCGTTAAACGTTAAACAAATATCTGGCGCATAGCAACACACAACTTTCCGTAATCTGCCGTGTATGTGGCATCTGTACTTAAAGTCAAGGCATTTCTACAGGAATATTTATGAAGAACAAAATGCTGGTACTAGTTAGTTGAGACAAAGTCCGTTCACCAGGTAGAGACAGAAATAGTTGCGTAGAACAAAATGCGGGTAAAGGTTGCTAAAAGACTAATGAGGAATATTTATTGAGAACAATGTACAGGTATTAACAATTTCAGATCATTCTGTGAGTTTGGTGAAATTCGTTAAAGCCGTTTTGCCAAAAAGCGTAAAAAACTTCTTTTTTTGGGGTTTTACGCCTTTATCTTCGTTCACCGTATTGTAATAGAGATATTTACGGAGGAAAAATTCCGTACTTTTTAGTAGAAGGTAATTTGAAAGTTTAATCATACTCGTTATAGCCGTTTCCGGGAAAAATGCAAAAACCCTAGTTTCTGTAATATTGGCGTGCTTCACCCCTCTTTCCTATCGACCGAAATCGCCCGTATCCTTATTTTCGCGTGTACAAAAAAATCATGAACAAAAGAACCAGCTCATTTGGTCCTGCCGTTTTTCCACAACTCGAACTACAGACACACACGGACCAGATTTTTTTGGATTCTGAAGGCCTCAAAACCTAGAAACCTCACCATACTTTCCTAACCCATCGGGTAGTGGAAGGTAAAAACAACAAACCTGCTAGGGAACCTGCTCTCTTCCAATGGAGGAATGCGTACATTTCAGCATCTGATATATCAAGGTCTATCAGTTCCGAGTAGAAGTTTATTGAGCGTTCAGTTTTAAATTGGACTCGACGGAACAGGACACAATGGCAAATGGGAACGAAAATGGAAACAGATTGACACGTAAGCGAGTGCTAAGCAAAATGAAAAATGAAATATTCGGTCGTTAACGTGAATCGATAAACAGGTCATTGAGAGTTACTTGAAGATACCCAGTGAAATTAGTTATTAGTGGACCCCCATAGAAAACGAACCTTGTGCAATCCTTTAAAGAATATGATAACAGAACGGAGTAAGGACGATTGAGCTCTTTCTATTCGGCTGTTTACGTCGATTACGACGATTAGGTCTTCCTCAGTAACGAGGACGCAAGGTTCCAGGGAGAACAGCTTATGTACCAAAAACGCTCCAAATTACTGCACAACGGTTCATTATTATCTTGTACTGCTTGACGTCTCACTCCTCCGAGGCCCATATCGTTAGATTCAGCATCGAAAAATACCAGTAAAAGGTACGAAACACGATCCAGAACCTGAGTTCCCTCGGAATATGAATGTTCTTTCTTCTTTGACCCCTAGATTACATTTCACTGGGGGGCCTGCACAATGACAGCATGTTTGAGTGCTGGTGTTGAGTCAGTCATTAAGAGTTTGAACAGGAGGGGGCCTGGAAGGAATTAGAGTTCATTTAATTGACTCCTTACCTGTTAATTCCCTGGAAATTTTGTTGCAGTTAGTCAGTAAATCCTTCAGTCGGTCGCCTTTATTTTATGCCATGTCTTTAATTGCGTCAGTTTTAGTACCTTTTATGATTGTTCAGTTCTTTTTCTAATATGTGGAGTAATTTCCCTAAGTATTGTTACGGATCCATCGAGGAGTTGGCACTATCAAACAGTAGGGAACCACCATCGAAGCCGAGGTCAGGCCCCACTATGAGTGGGAGTTAGGTACACAGGAGTAGTTTGGTTTAGTCAGTCTAGGTAAGAGCTGTGGTTTAGGTTAGGAGTAGTATAGGTATGGTGGGAGGGGGGGGGTGAGTAGAGTAATATAAAAGTACTCACCCTCTACTCACTGTTAAGTAGTTTGTAAGTACTTAACAGGGGGAGGAATATCCTCGTGGTGTGAATGTAAGTTATTTGGAGTGAACGTATGTGTTAGTGTGTGTTTTCTGTTTCGTCTGCATTTGTGTGTTATGTATGTGTAGGTATATGCCACGTAGCATCATTGGCAAGAGGAGGCATTGAACCCTGATAACCTGCCAGGATCAGGCAGTTATGGGAAAACCCCACGATATAAGAAGAGGCGGAAGAATTCCTAGCCTGGCGGACTGTGTCCCAAATTCTCTGCCCCTGCCCAAGAAAAACCAAAAATAAATAATTAACCTTATAGGTACGAAAACTCAGCCTCAGCCATACAAAAACCTGGCGCTGCCACGAGGTCCAGCCTGGACATACCATGAGGTATGACTGAAGCCAGGCGAGCAGGGGGGGGGGGCTGCTGTTCCCTGTGCGCCAGAAGGCATGTCGCGTCAGTGTTAAGGCGAAAGCGGGGGTGACCGGAAAATCTGAATGAGAATGTATGAGCAAGGCTATCGAGGTGCTGATGGGTTGTTATGGGTCACTTATGAGGCTTAGGTGCAACAGCCTCCCTACCAGTCAGGAACAGCTGGTAGGGAACCAGCGACACTCAGCAGTGGGGATCTCATTGGACTGACACAGAAATGGGACCCATTCAAGCGGATACCGATGAAAGAATATCAAGTTCTGCGCCTGTCATGGGTTTCTTTCTTCCTAAGCAGTGTTAGTCATGAAGTCACCACCACCATGCCAAGGTAGCTAGATTGGACTTCTGGTCGCATGTTATCCGCCTCCCTAGGAGTGAAGGGAACAGGTAGCGCATCAGAGCAGTTGACGTTACATAACACAGGGCAGAAACGCAACTGGTAATAACTGTGCGGGGGAAGACCCTCCGCTCAAGCACACGTGTGGCGACAATAGTTTGATCAGCCCTTGCTACAACTTCTATCATACTAGAAAAAAGGACCCCTAGGTATAGCAGGTGCGGAATAGTATTGTTTAAGTAATAAAGTGACAATATACATTTTTGTGAGTTCACGTCTGATCATTTTTAGACGATTAGCAACTTTTGAGCAGTCTTCACCTTCCGTAAATTTGTTCCCCCAGTTTTAGAAGGTAGTTTGGTTCTCTGTAGGTTATCTGTTCGTTATCCGAACTATTTTGAATATTTATGTGAATAGGCGTCATCTTGCCTCAAACATCAGAGTATTGTCATTATATCTTGACCAATATGAAAGATCTTACCTTGGACGGGGCTCCCACCAGTTGTCTCGTCCTTGAGGTTTGACGTGGAATGTGACATAGTTGAACATGGCAGATGGCGGATATTAATGCGGTAACCGTTTTTAAAATAACGTTCACTGTCGAATGTCCGATCGAAGCTGTAGACCCCTACTCATTCAATGACACAATGAAGCTAACAATGTTGAGTCAGTTCGAATATTTGGTGGTATGAACTGCGAGTTAGGGCTTTACTAAGGAATCATTCAAGAACCGCTGGAAGATCCGGGTGTTGGGTCTGGGGGACCTTGCAACATTCGTTTTGCACTTCTGAAGCGACTAAGAGCTAAAATATGAACTACCCCTTGCCCTGCACTCATCCCAGAGCCCTCAGAAGTCAGTTCTACAGCGCGATGCCCCCAACCGCCCGTTTCACCACTAACATGACGGATTAAAATAAATATACGGGCTACTCCGCTTCAAGCCCCCTCTTGACTGAATCTTTCCACGTCAGCCGAGCCAAAAAAAAAGAAGGGGGGGGGGGAAATAGGAAAAACTAAGGGCTTTTCATGTGTCGACGACGCGAAACATCTTCTCAGCACGCGAAGTGATGCCTCTTAAATCTCCCCCTTCTCGCGGTAATTTCATCGCTATCATTTTTATCCCCCCCCCCCGTTGCGCTTTGCGATGCGGTGGAGTTTTTCAAGGCTTTCGCAGACCGTTACATCAAGCTGGCACGTGAGGAACTGCCGATGTCCTGCACACAACCTAAACTGAAACTGTGGAATACATTTCTTTCACCAATGACGAGCGTTAATATTATTTACGGCACTACTTGAAGTTTCAAAGTAAAGTTCATAGAGTGCGGGAGGAGGAGTCACTTAATTTTATCACCAAACCAAAGTGTGCGCCTCCACGAACGTGCTCTGTGTGTTCAGCCGAGAAATCGACTCGAGGTCGAATGAAGAAGAATCGACCGCCGCCTGCTGCGTCAGCACTCGGTTGGTTTTAGTGGTTTATTTTGCTAGGTTATGATCACTTTAATCGTAAATAGGAGGCAAATGAGTAATTGTGAGGGAAATGAGATCGCGTCACAGGATTGATGTTTCTCCCACAACACCCCTAATCAGAAGTGGGGAAAGGTAAATGATGGGTTGTCTGATTGAGCGGAACCACGAGATAGTCTACCAAACCGCTCACAGGACCAGGAAGACGCCACTGCATGAGGACTCAGCCACCGTCACTGGGTACGAGTACTATTTCAGTAGGACCTCAGGAAATTTGGTGGACTTGGGAGCGAGAAGGCAAGCGTCCTTCATCATGGCTTGCTTATTCGCATTTCCGGCAAAGCCGTTCAGTGATTACTTATTTTTCAGATTTTCCCTAGTTAGGTAGAACTTGACATTTTAGTTGCGTATACACGAGTATTTAATACAATTTCTGATTTTACATAGCGCAGTACATTTTAAAATAACGTCAATTCTTATTTTTTGCCCAACTAATTCAGAATCTGCAGAACCCAAATGATGTCAGTCCTAAGATGTTAATTCTTACGACACAAATTAAGCGATCGGCCTAGAAAATATGCGCTGACACCTCCACAATCAATAACTTAGAAACAAATGTATTATTATTTACGTTATTTGCTACCCCCACCTCCTTCACGTGTTAACTTTCGCACAACCGGGGTTTGATGCAAAGATAGACTGAAAACTCCATCGAACGAGAAAATAATGTTCTAGATCGGTCGATAATAGTGAAAGCGTATTGGGTTAACGTAATTTACTTATCTCCAGTCCCCCCCCCCTTCCATGAGGTTCGTCGCGCAATGGCCGTAGCACAGCCATACAAACACGAGCTGTGTCTCCGTTCTACTCATTTCTACAGAAACATTTATGAATTTATGGTGATCAATGCCTGTATGGATTTTTAGTTTTGGGTCGAAAATTGCTAGAATTGGTTGGGAGCTAAGATGCTTTTTTACTTCCACAAAGCTCTTCTGACACCCGTCTGTCCATTTGAGAGTCGTATTTTTTCTTAGAAGATTGTGAAGTGGCTCTAACAGTGTCGTACTGTTCGGTATATATTTGTGGTAGAAATTTACTTTTCCTAGGAACTGGCGAAGGTTTTTTTTTTGTCTTGGGAATGGGAAATTTCGTATGGCTGCCATGTTATCTCCCCCAAGTTGGCGGACTGTATTTTCAGAGAGGATGTGTCCCAGATACTTAACTTCATTTTTAGCAAAACTACACTTCGTGATCTTTAACTGAGAGCCTTTCCTACAAATCGCTTCCAATAGTGTATGCAGTGTTGTATATGATCAGTAAATGTTTGGGAAAAAATTAATATATCCTCCATATAGCAAACTGAAAATTCCTTCAAGTTATTCCGTCTTAAGATAGTGTTTAGAATTCGTTGAAAAATTGATGGGGAGGTTTTAAATCCTAACGGAAGGCATTTCCATTGCCAGTGTTTGTCTGGAGTCAGAGAGAGGTTTTTGAGAAAAATACCAAAAACACTCGTTTTTGGTCATTTTGATCCCGCACCCCCTCCCAATCGATGGAAACAGTTCATATTTTATTTTTGCACCTTCAAAAATCATGAATAACCCAAAAAAAATCAGTCATTGGCCCTGCCTTTCTCCCAAAAATTGCTCAACATACCCGAAATTAGGGCTGATCATTCTGAATAATAAACCAATGTTTTTGGTCAGGAAAATTTTGTTACATCCCCCTCTCTAAACTCGGTACTGAACATTTCAATGCATCGACATTCCAAATTTGCAATGTCCATCCGCCGTCCGGGCCACATCTTGCCCTTAAAGTGAACTATCTAGTCGTGTCCACCTGCTCTGCAATCCGAACGGACGATGTACATGGCTTTCATGGGTAACAAATTAACGAAAATGCAATCATGACAGTTTTATCGCAGTTACGCCGTGTTTGGTATCATTTTTTAGGTATTTTTAGATGCTGGGTCGGGTGGAACGAGGTGTACGACTGCATCTAGACCGAAGACTGTAGTGAATTATAGTGAGCCACAGTCTATTAATTGAGGAAACTCGCGACACAATACTGAGAAAGTGATCGTTTCATCATTTTCCGCTCGTCTCACTCCAACCACCCGTGAGCATAACACGTCACGCGGTGCCGATTACCTACAGGCGCCTGAAATATTTAGTTCTCGTCGTTCCGTTGTATTCAGGTCGTGTTCGTATCGTTTACCGGTATTTTTCGACGTTGAATCGAACGGGATGGGCCTCAATCTGTGCAGAGCATAATAAACCACTGTGTAATGATTTGCAGCGTTTTTTGGGTTGAGTAGTCTTCAAATTGAAAAGAATAATAAAAAATAGTTCTACTCAAATTCTACGCGAAGGTTTATTATCCCAGCGTCCGGGACTGGGTTAATCAGTAATCAGCAGAGCACGACTAACCACAGGACAGGCAGTGAGGGAGATGAGTGGGGAGAAACGGTAACTTTTGATATATTGTCCCGCGAGTTCCTTGTGGTAGAATTTGCCTCGCTGTATTCATTTCACTTTTATCCATCGAGACGCATCTACATTTCTGAGATCCGCCCTATTCGATTCAGCATCCAAAAATGCTTAGGAAACAATACCGAACACGACGCATTTTCAATAAACCCGCCGAAATTTCATGTATGGCAAATTTTTTGCCCATAAAAACCTCGGGTTTCGTCCTATCGGAAACTACATTAAGCTAAAGGCCTGGACGGCGGACGGACACAGCAGATGTGGGATCCTCATGCGTTGAAAGGGTCAAATAGGGGGGGGGGGAGGTGAAAAAATGGTGTGAACGAAAACATAGGTGTATTAATCAGAGGGAATAATAAATCAAAAGCCAGCTAGCACTCAGGGCTGGACACTCACTAAAATTATTTTGTGGGCTAAAGCTAATGAAGCACCTCTCGGCCAAACTCTGGCACAACGTGGGACAATTAACAACCGCAAAGAGTACACAAATATACTAGAGAACGCGGACAGTACGAAATAATAGCAATTCGCCACTCGCGCCGTGCCGTTCGTTTCAAGTGCAAATGTCGAAATGAACTAAGCGACTGGAAGTGCCAGATATGAAGAGCAGAGGGAGAGAATTACAGGCAAAGGCAGGAGAAGCGCCTCCCTCGCGTAGTTGCTAAACCCCACTTAGTTGGCAAACGTTGATCGATATCGAAATCTTCGTACGCTTAACGAAATATAACGGCAAGCTCGTTTTAACTAACAAAACGAAGTCAGCAACAGGTAATAACTAAAACAGAAATATCGTGCGGTGGTAGAGGTGTACTTTTGTCAGCCTCTTACGCACTCGGGCAGTTTGAAGACGCTAGCAATTGATGCCATTTGTTTCACACAGTTTTGTACGCACCTTAGTTTCAACGTTTTATGCGTAGTGCTACAGATCGCGGAATTTATTGGGTTGCCTCTACACCTGTCACCGCCTTCATTGAGTAACAGGTGAATTATGCGCTTGATGTCCTCTGAGACAAGTTGGCCCTGTCCGCAAGTTTGAAACTCTCGACACCCTTTGTGTCCATTTTTGTTCGGTTGCCCTCGCGACACTACTCAAACTATTCCCTTTTTTTCTTCCTTCTTCTTTCCCTGCAAACTTTCTTCCATCTCCTAATCCTTTTTTAATAGCCGGATCTCAACGATCGGAACACAGAAGTCATCGACGACGAGTAGGTGAGTCGGCACTCAATTGGATTATACAGTCCATTTACTACTACCCTCTCGGGGTTTTTTTTGGTCTATTCTGCTAATTCGCTTCACCATTAACGATTTTTTTGGAATGGTTTTAATGATGTAGGAAACACTGTGGACAACAATTTGAAACCTGAAATGTCGCGGATTGTCACGACATATTTTGTGAGAAACTTACTGCCGTAGGAGCGGGGTTTATAAAAAAACAAGTACGTACCAGGACGAATCGAACTCCTAGATTCAGCGGAGGTTCCTCAGGGGCATTTGTGCTGACTATGCACCTCAAGCGCTCCGATTCACTCGAAACTTCGGTGCCAGCAGTCGAAACGGAGCTTTTGTCTCATTGAGGCGTCGTCCTGTCGCCTGGGTTCACATTCACACCCACCCAGTTCCCTGTTTGTGGTGGTAAACCTCTCTGAGTGTCATTCCGAACAAAACTCCCATTTTCAATTGCATTCGGTCGATATCGTACTTACTCCCCTCCTCACATAGTGCGATATCACTAATATAACAAATTCGATGAGCTATCAGACCACTCTCATCATGTTCCCAGTGAGTGACTGTGGTTACCTGTGAGGCAGCTTGAAGCATATTTTTATGAACCGGTTGGTCGACACTTGGGCGACGCAACAACTTTCCTTGGCTCCACGTGCATTCAGCGATTTTCTTCACTCCATCAACCAATTAAAACTGATTTTCGTTCAGTTATAACAACGTTCGACATGAAAACCTTTCGTGTTCAAGCTTTCGACATTTATTTCGCTCCAAAATCGGGGTTGTAGTCCAATAAACTTCCTATACGACGACGCTTTTAACAACGTCCATAATGAGGAGCAACCCTAGAAATTCCGGAATTGATATCATCTTCCGGAGGAGAGTGGAGGACTGGAGGAGAGGTTGTAGTGGGAAATTGGTACTGGTTGCGGTGGATGACGACGCTTCTACAGGAACTAGATGACGATATAATGGGCTAACTACAGGTGTGTTAGGAGTCGAAGATGGAAAGATTGAGCTCAGAAGACTTCACGAGTCACGCGCCTTGCAGAGTTCACATTATCACAACCACAAAGATCGATTATTTGTGTGTAAATGCCCACTACGTTTTATCGGCCCATTCGCGCATTGGTGCGGGAATTCGCTGTGTTCGGGATTCACGATGTTGGTTTTGCAACGTTCCAGCTATTGGTGGAAGGGGGGAGAGTATGCAGGCCCCTGGACCCACATCTATAGGTTCTTTCTCTGGTTTGCTCGGGCCTGTGCAAAGCGGACGAACTGGTGGGCTGTTGCCAGACAGGGAGAGGAATCCGTGTGCCGAGTTGTGCTGTGGAATCCTGGCGCCGACTCTCACATCTGCGTACAAGCCGCAGTCGAAGAGCACATGAGAGGCATCCTCAGCCACTCCCGTGCCGTCTGAAGAATTCCAGACACCCGTTGAATCCCTTATGCACGGACAGCAATTGCGTTGCGTCAAATGTGGAGCACCACCACTTCACGGCCAGCCAATCCCACACAGAGGATCTGATCCCGTGTAGGTGCCTCTGGTCCAATAGCCACTCCTTGGCCACTGCAATTCTTTGGTCGATGGCTTCCTTGGAGAGCAACCCTGGGACCAAACGTGACAGCGAACCTTGGTGCAACACCAGGTCATTGGTCCTAATGTGGTGGCACATGGCGTCGCAATCCAACTAAAGGTCCAGTGGCAGATCGCCCTCTAGAAGCTGCAGGGTTAGGTGCGAAGTCGTGTGATATGCTGGAAGGACTGTTAGCTGCATTTTCCTCTAGAGGCTTACTACACAATAGAAGCGTCCTGAGAATGTGGCGACGATCCCCATGGGGACCCTGATAGGGGTGGTACATAGGTATGATAGGGGGGGGGGGAGTCAGGCTTGATACCATCTTCCAGAGGAGAGGGAAATGCTGCGTGGGTTTTCCTCAAGGGACAGAAGCCTGGTACTTGGCCATTGATATTAACGCATGATCGCCCACTTCGAGAGGACTTTCTCACTTTCCAGTCTTACAATTCATCAACATGTGGTTCTGACAACCTGTGGATTTTATGATCGGATATCTATAATTAGATGGCTGTCCAGGAAACCAACTAATTCTGCCCAGTGGACAGTGACAGCTTCTTGTGTGCCCTTCCCTTTCACGTTTTTCACGACCGGCGGACGAGTGGGCCCAATCTGTTCAGCCTCATGAAGGAGGTCGATGAAAGTTGAGGAAAAGGGAGATTTTAAACGCTGTTTTGACGGGATCTACGTTGCGATACGACGACGGCAAGTGGAAGAAGGAGGAGGTCGCATGAGACGGGCCATTTAGGCGGTAAACGCATCGAACGCTTTTTAGTTCGCGTGACAGATAATTTCATGGCTCCCGCGAAGCCTCTGGGATTAACCTTTGAGGCTCTTTCTTCATCTTCGGGCCATTTTTTCAAACCCTCTGCGTGATTTATATATATATTTTTTGGGTTAGTGCGCCTTTTATTTTGATTCCCTCGCCCGCTCATCTCACTCGTCTCCCCCTGCCACTCGCCATCGACTCCCATTTCTGTGTCAGGAGGTGCGTACTCCGGACCAACGCTCCTCTTCATGCCATCACCTTCCGCACAATACAAAAAGCTCTCAGCATCTCCTTCCACAAATCATATTCTTGAGGTTCTCTTTAAATTTTCGTGACTAGAGAAATAACGGTGGGAGGGGAAGGGGTGTAATTGACGTGAATGCAGAGGAACGTTCTTTTTGCTGCTTAACTTGGGAGGAAAGATCGTTATACTGACGCGAAAAAGGCAACACGCAACGATAACAACTGTGAAGTAACAGAAAGTGTCTTTCTTACTCAGGCCATACTCCAACGTGCAGCAGTTATTTACAGAAGACTGGTAGAGGGGATCTTGAAGAGTCAAATACTTAGCCTTGTCCCAATTAAAGTAAGAGAAACACGGATCACCACCAAACCCGTATAGATGTATCTCGAAGCCAGCGATAGTGGTAGTGGTGGACCTACTGACCAGATGACTGCAGAGCATTGAAAAGGGCCGAGAAGTTGGAGAAACGCAACACGCTTAAAAGGTCGACAGCAGCCAGAAACCAGAGGAGGACTTTTACTGACCCACTTCCTGACTCAACACGGCACTTCTGGCTCTTCTGCACAAGATGAGGAAACAAATTGTGATTCCTTTTGCAAGGACTACAAGTGTGACACTGTCTACAGTGCAGAGCATGCGTGTTTTTTTTCGCCTGCCACTAGTAGGTTGTGGGCCCTAAACCACCGATGTGAGTTTTCAGGAGGCAATAAAGGACCTCCGCCCATTCAGAACCGTTTGCAGAATGTTGGGGAACGAAGGCATTGAGAGACCCTACTGTTGAAATTTCAATCCGAGTTCTGGTATCCTGAGGGCTCTAAACCCGTTCACATGTAGACAAGGGAAAGCACCTCCTTGGCCTTATAGCTTCAGAAGCCCACATTCTACTTCATAATTTGCCAATCCTTCCCCAATGTGCCAGAGCACCCCTCACCATCACTGGGGATCAGCACAGAGCACAATATGCCTCGGGAGAGGAGATAATACCAGGCCGCCCTGCTCCTTTGCAACTTCCTCCAGAAAACCGAGTGGTCTCTCCGGCCCTGTAAAACAAGTGCACGAAATGCTGTTGAAAGTGTTCGAAGGTTCACGCAAAATTGTAGAGACAACATTCTTCCAGGAGAACAAGGACAGCTGGAGGGCCGTAGATGGTTTCCTCTAAAAACAACAGAGAAACCCGATGTGTAGTAGCACCCATCTCGCCTAGAATGCTCAAGAGCCCTCGGAACAAGAAGCTATGGCTCACTTCATAGTTACTAATCAAAAACGACGCGAGACTCGTGTGCCTGTTCTTTGCGCTTTTCCATTAAACTCTTCGAGAACGAGAATCCGCAAACTGAACCATTCCACCAACCAAAGGACCAACTCCTTTTTGTGATTAGCTGTTTCGTCAAAACACTCATGTCGTCAGAAATCAGTGTGACGCGGCTAGCAATCCGACAATAGTAAAAGCGCCCTGGATGTCGAAGAATAGGTTATACGAGAACGAATAGAACGAAGGTGGACACAGGCAGCTATAAAGTTGGTGCCGAGTTCCTCACGACAACCTCTGTGCAGGTCTAACGTTCTAAACAAAAATAAAGATGATACGAACTCACCTTTTGGTCGATACGAGTTTTGGCAGATATTTTGGTCGTTTAAGATCTTGAGAAATCGCTGTCTGTACTTTACCTCCGCCTAATTTTCTTCCTCTGCCTTGGAATCTTCCATCCTCCGCAAGTACCTGCAAATAGTGAGAATTATTGCTATGATGCAAATTCAAAGTTCAAACAATTGTAATAGCATTTGTGAAAGGGGAATGATTATATCGTTTCGGTGGGTTTAGAATGATTTAGGATGAGAAAAGTGATTGTGTATGACTACAAAGGTTATAAAATAAGAGCATAGAAGAGCTTACAGAAGCTGCAAAGGTCCATCATTTCAAGAGTCCTGCAAGACACTGATTCATTGACCTTGCTCTCATTCATACATTTCTTCAGTTATTTAAGATGAGTATCTGTTCATCGAGGATTCATGGATCTAAGTAATTCTCAACGACTTTTCTTCGTCTACAAGATTTTTTCAAACTGAATTTTCCTCATCCAGTCTATTTCTCGACAAAGGACTGGGTGTAGGGTGTGAACGAGGTGCAAATGTGGTCAGAGTTGGGGTTGCTATTCCAAAGGGAAAATAAAGAGAAGATAGTCTACGAAGGACGGGCGTGCTGCGTGATTCCTAGGGTTGGGCTGCTAGAAGAAGGCAAAGTACCAAGATTAGCGCGTTTGATTTAAATATACCCCCCCCCCCACAACGGATGGAGGATTATGTTTAAAAAGGATGGGTGGGGGGTTATGTTATTTATAAGTAAGTGGAGACTAAGGCGTGTTGTATTTGAGATGGGTGAGTGCAGATGTAGGTAGGGGCACCCCTGACAGGCCTTGGGTGTTTATAAAACCCGTTCTTGGGTGTTCATAAAATTGTCGTTTGTTTTGTGAGTCATCATGATAAACTACGACGTAATTTATGTGGAACGAACTATGGATGATCCAGAGGCTGTTCAAAGGCCTACCAGATTTTAATAGCGAACAAGAGGGCCTTGTAGAGTGAACTGATACAGTGAGTAGTAGGGTGAATGATGGGCGACAGGATTGGAGAGAACACCAGCCTGGAGGACACCTACAATAGACGTGGAAAAGCACATGCAAATTATTGCGCTTTACGCTGACCTGAGAGTCCAATCACGTCGGCGCAAGGGTGTATCTGCAGAAGCCGTTCCAAATCGCAGGGACAACAGCTAAGCCAATCAAAGTTTGGGTATCTCGACTGCTCAGCTCTTGACGTTCAGTCCAGCCAATAAAATACTCGGCAGCACCATAGTTTTGATCTATTTGTAAACCCTCCTCGGGACTTAGATGATGTAGAAATGTTTATTTACGCCACAGGAAGTTCCCTTTTCTAGCACGAAGGAAACGGATTCAAAAAGGAAGTTAAAAGTAGTTTTCAGTACATGAAGTGTTTAGTTTTGGTTTATTGTTCATTCTGAATAATAACCCTATGTTTCGGTCGGCACATTTTATTACAACCTCCCCCCCCCCGCCTCACCTTCAAAAATTGATACTTAACGTTTCAAGACAACCCGACACTTTGGCAGTTTTCAAGGTATTTTTAGATCCTGAGTCGAATGGAATGAGTATCAGACGTGTAGAACTGCGTATAACTACAGCGAAAGTAATTCTATGGTTTGTACTCCCCCCCCCCCTTGGCACCATTAAAACCATGGAAGAAGGTTTTTGTTCCATCCCTTTCCAGTCTAGCTCAGGTGGAGGAGTGGAAGATTGGGCAATCGAGGTCAGTACAACCTCTGCACATAAGGAACCCGATGTCCCTCAGGAGCTTGTATCATTCACACGCCCAGTCAGGATATCATACTTGGCCTTTCCCGTTGTTCTGCATCCGCCACATGAACTATCTTTGGTTCTTACACCCATGCTCCGCTTCCAACACGTTAGTCCCATCCGAAATATTTTCGTTCCCTCCCAAATATAAATATATACATTTTGTTTGTTATAAACTCCCTCCGGGATGAAACGATAAGTTCTATATAAATTTCAATACGGATGGCTAAGGGCCCTCGGGGGAGTTGCCAGAGGCGAGGGATCCTCACTTGAGTCAAGATGAAGACACTAACAACTTGGAATAGAATAACATGAGGCAGGGAGCGAAGAGACGAGCAAGAGGGAGGAGGTCGAGAGAAGACGTCGGGTGTTTACATAGGCCTTGGGTCATCTTATAGTCAACTTATACGCGGAGGGAAACTCCAAAAAAAAGAAGGAAAACTGAAGGTGACGGAAGAGAGAAGGGAGCGATGGGAAAAAACTTGCGTAGACATTTCATGATGCTTCTAGTCACCATAATGTACTGGTTGATTCAGAGGATAATGAGCTGGAGGTTGCAGTTTTGCCATTAAATCAAGTGGAAAAGCGAATTTCACAATATTTTCAAGCAGAGAGCAACAGTGCGAGCTAAAATTAATCATAGTTCAGCTCTCCCACACTTGAGGCCCTCACTTTGCAGCGAATTTGCGAGGCATTACAGCATTCCACTTAGGAAGAAGATAACAGGGGACAGCATAAGCCTTGGCCAACAGTCTCGCTAGCAGTAACGCTGGTAACTTAACCGATTCCTACTCAAAATACGTGGGGCTAGCCGATTTCAACTACTATTAAGTTATCCATTTGTGTACTAAACGCTTCTCTTCATTTTCAAGGCTTTGGTACTTTTCTGGATTTTATATATGATTATAAACCACACACACGTATGTACATACTTTTAAAATTAAATATCGTTCATGTTTTGCTTTTAGAGTGTTTCAATGGGTGAAGAATCAGTAGTAAACTTTTGTTTTCATACCAGACGCCTGAGACATTTTGCATTAGAGTCGTCAGGGGAAACTTCTGGCTCATTTCCTGAGCTAACTCTAAAGCGGGCCATCGCACCAGGAGTGCATGGGAAGCACTACCAGCCTCTTGTCTGCGGTTGACAATTCCTGCCTAACGATTCTGCTGTGCAGCCTAGACTGTTACGCCGTGCAACACCACACTTGCTACCTCTTATCAAATCTCAATCGTTTCAGGTTATTTCCAAGGGAGTTGTTGCTGTAGGTGAGGAAGCTGTTCAAAAACGTCAATTCTCGGGGCGGATCACTCATCTTGGCATTATAGTGAGTAGCCGCTCTCAGGACACTCGAGGCTAACAACTAGTTCTCTTCCCGACCTGTCCATAAAGTGCTTTCAGTAGAGCATGAGGAAAGTGGCTGACTATTCCTACTTAACAATTCAGATACAGTTGAAAGAAAAAGAAGAGCGAATTAGACAGGAAAGTCAGGAAGATTAGTTGCTTAGCTTGTCCAGGGCTCTAAAAGTCCGCCAGTGTCCGACCTAATGAAGCCGTTAGAACCATTACATAATGGACAATTTTGCGATTGAAACTTGAAACCTTCAACAATGAACAGAAAACAGGTCTAGACCGTCCCGCGTTCATTCCAATGGATGAGCGCTCTGGGACCAACAGCGATGACGATGTCAGGCCTCAGTATTTCTCCAGAGACAACCCGGTAGTGCCGCTCTCAGGGACCTGGCATTAGCTTGAGTGTATAAGAGGACTTCGCAGTGTAAGATGTTCAGTTCATTTGATAATCGTACTGAGGATGGCTCGATCGTAGAAGCAACTCTACATTTTATTAAACCTCGTGGAAAATATAACTTCTCTCGTTTTTACTTTCCGCGACTCAAAGGGTAAGGAAAGTATAGTAATGCGGTCAAGAAAAACGTTGGGTTTTCTTCAGATCTTTTACGTTTTTGAGGCCTACTGAGTCCGAAAAACATAATTTCGGCGCGTGGTCCATGTGTGTATGCTCGAATAGGGGGGTCTCGGTGTTTCATCTCTCTCTACCACTATTCCGTTTTTTCCGCCGTATGCGCTTGCTTGCTTTTCAGGCATCTAGCTGGGATGTCACACGCGCTGTCCTGATTTTGTATTCGTTCAGCTGCAGTAGTGTGATATGGCGACTCCATCTGACCCTAAGTCCTAAGCCTTCGAAGTTTGTGGCTGCTCTGCAAGGTTTCTGTCGACGGACGTGAACTCAGGCAGTGTCCCGATTCGCTCTACTTTTCTGCGCGGGTGGAGTGGGCTTCAGAGAGCATTCGTGGAAGAGATTACAGGCAGTTTCACGCCGTTCGTGTGGCGTCACTGCCTACATCGATGAGGTACAAGACAAGAGGCCGGGATCCTAACGTTGTAGATGCTCCCTGTCGTGGCTGCGGTAACCTGTTTGAGTCGCTGAATCATGTGGTGCAGGTGCGTCCGTGTACTCATGGGGCCCGCGTCAAGCGTCATGACTCCGTGGGAAGTGGAGAGAGAGCGGCACTACCGGGTTGTCTCTGGAGAAATACTGAGGCCTGACATCGTCATCGCTGTTGGTCCCGACAAGTCTGCAGTAGTCCTGGATGGCGAGGCAGTATCTAGCAGACAGGATCTCGCGCCAACTTGACAAGCCAAGGACGGATCTTCGTTTGGCGGTGTCGAAAGCTCGTGAAGTGGAGGCAGGCAACATCTGGGTTGCAGCATCGACCGCGTCCAAGCAAGAACGTGTGTGTCAGAGGCTTTCTTCGAGGTGTCACCACCTGCATGTTGCTCGGGGCGTATCTACACTGGTAGTATTCTTCTATCCCTAATGCCAGCGTAGGGTAGTCTGAGCGCCCTCCCCATTGCGTTAATTCTATTTCCTCTGACAGTCCACTGAGCACAAATAAAATGTGTCGAAAATAATGTTTTTTTAAACATTTTTGTAATTTTCCGAATAACCGCGTCACTGCATTTGATCGATCTTGGGGATTGTACTCTAGCAACCTGTACCCACATTTTGTTTCGCATAAATGTTCTTAAAGCGTTGAACGAAGATGCAGCGCCGTATACCTAGCAGGCCGTCGAGTATACTAGGGTTGCGGAAAGTTGTGTGTTACTACGCACCAGATATTTCTGTTTGAAAATGACTTTCTACGATCTCTCCACGAGTGATCTAAATCGTGAAATACAAAGTATGGGTGAGTCTTAACGTTCCAAGGGCCACTGAGTCCGAAAAAACCATTCGGGAAATTGAGCTGTGTTTCAGAAAACGGCTAAACCAAATCACCTCAAATGTAAAAGACGAGTTGAGACGAAGTAGTCTATTTCCACGGGTAAAATAAAGACAATGATACAATACTGTACTGATGATGGTTTAGTAAACCGAAACGCGTATACAAGATATCATTGTCTTTATTTTACCCGTGGAAATAGACTACTTCGTCTCAACTCGTCTTTTATAAGATGGATTTCCACTATTTCGCCGCACCCACCTTACACCTCAAATGTGATATTTAGCCTGCAGATCACCATGGAACGCCAAAATATAGGTAGTAAAACTATAGTTATCATAGTGGTCCAAACACCAAACTCTTTTTGTCCAAAACGGGTCTAACGATTTTTGATTCTTTAAGGCTTTCTTCTCGCTTTTCGTATGGCGCCTTCGTTTATCTTCCCCAAACAGTGAACTTATCGAAGGTACGTAGCCGAAGATATTACAGAATGAGATTTAGAGATATTTTCAAACTCATTTGTCAAACTTTACCAAACACGGCTGGCAGAAAAGCTACAAGGTACTTCTCACAACTCACCACCTCCTTCAGCTATTTAGACATGTTTCCATTGAAATCTGTCGAATGGGCTCAGACGATGAGACAAACTATATACCTCTTACCAATTACTTAAGAATAAGTTGCGCGGTCGTGAGCCCGGCCGTTTTGTTCCTCCTCGTAACTGATATAACGCTCTTACTAGTGTTCCAGAACACTCATTGAAGTCATTATGATAAATAAACAGACCTGTTTTCCCTCGACCTCGACTTGACCTTGAAGCAATTGAGACCGGGGCGACTTTACACCGCAATAAATATGGAAAGAGGGCAGACGATAAAAAAAAAAGGAGCTTGAAACTTTCGAATGAACTCGAGTCCCGTGGAAATTGGATAAATATCTAAGTTAGTTCTCAGGTGGGGCGGTAAAAAGAGTGTTATCCTCCTTTTATCCGACTCCCAGCCTTCAACGTTTTCGAGTCGAGCGGGTCTATAGCTTCCAAGCGCCTCAAACTCACTTCATTAATTGAAGATGGGTTTGGGAGTACAGGGTTTCAAGTGGTCAGTGGTATCGTGGAACGTGGTTTTCCTTCCAAGTACTCTCAACCCACGGCTTACTGTGTCAATTTATGCGAACTACTTACACCATTGAAACATCTAGGTATTAGTTACCTAAATCCAACCAGTTAGTTTGATTAATTAATGTTAAATTTGATTGCCGTTTGAATTAAAGTTGGAAAAACAGTCATTGGATGTTGGTCCAATCTGAACATCTGATGGCCGTTTGCCATAAGGTGGAAAAAATGTGTTTTTGCTTCACAAGTTCAACGAATTTTCACAGAGATATTTGTGGGGAAGAAAAGTTAATTAGTAGTAGGTAATTTGAACCTTTCGAGCCGTTTTCGAGAAAAATGCGGAAACCTCTCGTTTCTGCTACATTTAAGTCCCCCTCCCGTCGATGGAAACCGCCAGTAACCTTGTTTTCGCGGCTTCTAGAAATCAGCGACAAGACAAGACATGAGGGGCGACGCTTCATCTTTCCTTAGCTTTAAGTCAATTGACAGGTTTTCGAGGAGGCTCCAATACAATTGATTTTTCGCTCAGTTCATTCGAACTTGGTCAAACATCACACTTTATCGGTTGTGTAAGTACGTAGCCCGACGAACTGTGTGCCTTACCACTGCCCGCGCCATAGTAGAGAAACACAAATTAATAAAGCAATCATAATCTCCATCTCATCCAAACAAAAACAAGGTTCCACCACAAGGTCTAGCCTGGACATACCAAGAGGTGCGACTGTTACCAGGGAGGGCAGGGGGGCCTGCTGTTACCAGGCACGCCGGAAGGCGAAAGTGTCCTTGCAGTCAATAGACAAATATGAGGGGTGACCGGAATAAACTGAATGAATGATGATGGATAAGCAATTGAATGGGCACTCTGGTTCGGAACAGCAGGTAGGAAATGGTAGCGCTTACAGTTCCGGAATTTATCGTGGTGCTCATACTTGTGCCACGACCTTTGTTGAGCAATTCGTTAAACTGTAAACACGATTTTTACTTTCCGCTACCCAAAAGTAAAGGAAAGTATTGTAATCGTGTAAAAAAAAGTTGAGTTTTCTTCAGATCTTTACGTTTTGAGGCCTACTGAGTCGCCTGTACGCTCTGTAGTTCGATTTGCGGGAGAACGACTGTACCGATTGAGCTGGCACTTTTTTTGTTTTGTTCGTTATTTTTTTGCAGACACCAAAATAAGGTTATGGGCGATTTCGATCAATGGGAAAGGGGGTGGGGGACGAAAGTTTACCAAAAACTAGGGTTTTTCGCATTTTTCTCGAAAACGGCTCTAACGATTTCGATCAATTTTTCAAATTATTTTCTACTAGTTGGTACAGAACTTTTCTTCTTCATACATATCTCCATAAAAAGTACGGTGAACCCAGATATAGGCCTATGAAGCACAAATAGGTTTTTTAACGCTTTTTGGCAAAACGGCTTCAGCGATTTTCACCAAACTCATAGGATGTTTTTGAATAGTTAATACCTACATATTGTTCTTGATAAATGCTCCTCTGACAGTCCATTGAACAGAGATAAAAATCAAAATGTGACGAAAATACATTTTATCAAACATTTCCGTGAAGTCTGGAGTAACTGCTTCACCAGATGTGATCAATCTTACGGAGTGTCTTTTTGCCACCCATGCCCACATTTTGTTCTCTGTCATTATTTCTGTATATAGACGTTGAACGGAGATATAAGCCAAGTTCAGAAAAGGAAATTTGTCGAATATTAATTTATCGGTATTCCAATTTTCTCAAAAATGGCACTAGCGATTTCGATCAAACTTACGAAAGACTCTCAACTAACTAGTCCCTACATAAATGTTCCAGTAGACACGCGTTGAACGAAGGTATAGCGCCCTCATACGTAGCTGCTGTTACAACTTATAGGGGTGGAGGAAAGTTGGGTGTGGCTACGCACCAAATATTTTAGGACAGTAATAACTGAGAGAAATGGTAGTAAGTGAAATAGGGGTGGTTGAAATTCAGGAATTTGTGGAGTAACGCCTATATATCTTATGAGCGTTATTAAATGCTCACCACATAGGTACTTAATTGGATTACCGCCTGAATTTTTCTGAGAATGTTAGTAACATTTGAGCAGAGTTTATAAAGAAGAAACTGCGCAAAATCGATTTTCGTCGAAATGTTTGGTAATTAATTGTACCACTCCCGTCATTTTCCCACAAATGGAAATTTTAGGGTATTGTAGTGTCATTTGGAGCTGTCTACACAAAAAATGTATTGAAAATCGTTCCTCTTGTTTTTGAAAAAAAAAAGCATTCACGATCACGATGATAACTATAGTTCGTTTGGAGTGGATTATGCTCATAGCTTCAGGTTGGCGTCCCATGGCAACCTGCGGGATAGATATCAAGTTTGAGCTGATTTGGTTCTAACGTTTTTCGGACTCAGTAGACGTTAAAACGTGAAGATCTTAAGAGAACTCGATTGCGTAACTTTCCTTTTTACTTCGTAGAACCAAGGAAAGTAAACACCACATTTTAATTCTGTATGCCTCAAAAAGTAAAGACCTGAAGAAAATTCTTTTTTTCTGACGCGACGCAATATTTTTCATACCCTTTTGGTAAAAATGGTTCCTTGCTGGACAGTCACTTCAACCATGAGCTTATTTAAATACTTCGGGCCGCAGCCTTCAATCAAGAACTAATTTGAAAACCTACAGTCTGTTTACGTTAACGAAGAGCTTATTTATCAACTTCTGGCAGCCTGGTCACTTCAATGGAGAACTTAGGTAACAACTGGCTACAGGGCAGGCTTTACTCAAGCAGTCAATGTCTATAGGATGTTCTCATGAACAGAGAACTCATTTACTTATTTCCTATAGGCAGAGATGGGAAACGCTTTGCCAAAGTTTTTTGGTTACAACCTCAAGGACAGAAAGAATGGGTGTACTAAAGGAAAGTCCTCACCAGGATGTCATTGTTGAAATGTGCAATATTTCCCCGGAGGCACAAGGTAAGCATATCGTAGCAGTTCTCATTACTTCTGAGGAACAGTTGACAACCCCTCAATGACCTGCGCTTCTCAATGAACTAAAAGGTCGGAGAATCCATAATAACCTATGTTTAGGCACTCATGGTTGGACAGGGCTTCCACAATAAGTTCCTGCTCCTGCCTATATAAACCAGGGATATTTATTTATTTTGTTCAAATATATTTTCTTGTTTTTTAATGTATAAAGTAAATATGGTCAAGTAATTGTGAAAGTGGTGTGATAAAAAACTAGTCTGCCGCGACCAGAAGTCTACCACAGCCGCCGGTCTTCGATTTTCATCTGCCTATGCGACACGATCTGAGCTTTCTTTTATGTCTACAGCTTGAAATTCTCTTAGCAGGTTGTTCGACGTATATTACTACAACTATACATTCCTTGCTGGAGCTCTCAAGCGAAGAAAATTCCGAAGAATTAAGTTCTACCACAAGATCTACGCAACGAAAGGTGAGCCCCATATACATCCGCGGACGCTACAATTCATCCATCAGAAGGCCGGACGATTATATTCATTTTCTTTCGTTTTATTTGCAATTTTATTTTACAAGAAAGCGAATTTATTTTTAAATTATTAAATTTTATGTAAATATAGTTAAGAGAGTTTTTAAAATATCTGAAAATGAACGCCGTAGGCAGTGAAGCATCTGTATGGTGGAGTTTTTTGGAATTATAAGAAGCGGTACGTTTCAGTTGTTCAGATTAGCATTATCTGCCATTTTCCTTAATAAGAAACACGTATTCTTTGGCCTGCTCTTACTTCTGTGCTTAGGTAGTAATTGTTTACCAAAGCTGGGAAAACCATCACTTCATCCAGGAATTGTCCATCATGAAACTTTTACTTTCCTTGGCTCTACGAAGTAGAAAGGAAAGTTACCCAATCGGCTGAAAAAAAAAAATTCTGAGTTCTCTTCAGATCTTTACGTTTTAGACCCAACTGTGTCCCAAATGAACACTATTTGGGAAAATGGTATCTGTGTGTGACTGTGAATGATTTTTAGTGAAAGCGACCGAACCAAATCAGCTAAAACTTGATATCTAGCCCGCAGGTCATCATGACACGCCAAAGTAATGGTATAGGCAATCGATAATCGATTTTAGCGCGATTTTTTTCCTTATAAGCTCCGATGAAATGTTACTAGAATGTTCGAAAACATTGGTGTGGTTGTCCAATCGAATACCTATAGGGCGAGCGTATAAAAATAAGATACATGAGTGTAAGTCCAGATATTCCGGAATTTCAACTACCGCCGTTTCGCTTATTATCAATTCTAACAGTTTTCACCCAATAACTCTAGAAAAGTGTTAATTATCCTCTTCCAAAAAATCGTGTTTACAGCCTCATTAATTCTTTGTGTACCAATTGCTCAATAATGGTCCGGTAATTAGTACGAGCAGCACAATTAATTCCGGAACTGTAGGTTCTACTGCTTTTCGTCGCCGTGATATGGTGTTTGACCAAGTTGAAACGAATTGAGTAAGTAGTCAAAGCCATGTACACAAATGAATTGACGTAGAGCTAAGGAAAGTTGTGTGTTGCTACGCACCCGATATATTTTAACAGATGTTTAAACACAATGAAAAGATTTGTTCGGAATGTAATAAACGTTTGAAGGTGGAACCGCGGCGAAATGCGATCCCTATTTTTGGACGTAGGACAATATTGCGCTAGATGAGACCAACCAACCCCCTGTCACATGATTGTAAGCTTCCGATAGTTCAAATTGGCGCTATTGAATGAATGCGGCCTTAAGGTTTAACTGATAATAATTAAGTAACTTTGCAATAACAATTAGAAATGAAAATCGGAAGGGAACTAAGTCGCCTTTACGATGCCACGACCTCCAATGTACCGAACATGACTAACTACCACAATAGCTACTAATAGGTATTACAGCAGCAGGGAAAAACGACAGGATTCGGCTAGAGATAAATCTGACTTTTCAGCCCAAACAGCTGACTCCGCCATCTTGTTTTCACATTCAATTTTAAAAACTCGAAACTTTGAAACGAATCAATAAATCCACATTTTTGCCGATTCCCGATCCCTGCCTGCAGGTCAGGAACGTTGATCAAGTCAATAATTTCCAACGGATGAAGTACTTCTCAACGTGGTGGAAGTCAGTACGCGCCTTCGCCCTTCAAAAGGCGGTCATTTCTCTTAGAAGTAAGCGACATCGCTAGACATGGTTTTGGTAATCAGAGACATCCTCATACTCAAAATAGTGATCGGACCTTTTGTGCGCATTCTGGTCCCAATCTTACTAGCGCTACTAAGGGAGGTTTGATGTGCCATTGTGACTTCTTCTACTACTATACATCGTGTGTCAGGGCAGTTCAGTGAGTGCTTTAACAATATGAGGATGACGAGGGCAATCAGTGATAAGTGTGAGTGAATCAATAAGAATCCCGCAATGCAATGTCACGTAGAGCAGCACAATGCAAGACCTCAGATGGAAAAACTCCACAAATCAGTGGACATTTTTGGCACAACGGACAATGGACCTATTTCTAGACGCCATCCCGCTATTCACCATCACGTACAGGTTCGGCTCTCATCATGGCAGACCCTGTGGACATTGTCGCGTACGACTTCGATAACCAGGAACGCCTTGTACACCGAATAGTGAAGAGGCTGAAAGTGTAACAGGGCGTTAGCTGACACACTGTACAAACGAAGATTCCAATGAAGTCCTCCTCGCGCTATGTGAAAATGAGCCTCTGTTTCACCTCTGGACTGTGTCAGGACAAGTCTGGGAGTGAAGGCACATTGTCCACTGATGACACTGGGTGGGGACTGCAACCTGAGGCAAGGACTGTCCTAGTCGTGACTAGTCAATGACGAACCTTGCGGTCTACTTCCTCCTGTGTAGGAAAATTCGTTCGTTTCCCTGGACAGTGTGTACTTCCTTGGAAGAGAAGAGTTGAGAAAGCGTTGGGGAGGCTGGCAGACTCAGGCTCAGGCTCAGACCGCTACGTGGAACCTTTCTCTCAACCCCCTTTCGCGCGATTTCCAACCCCTTTCACCCGTCTTCCTCCCCAACCTCCCCCTTTTCCTTCGGCTCTCTTCCTCCCTTCGGTATTCAAATGTCCAGGGTTGTGTCCAGTAAGGAGAGGACTGGAGAATCAATACTGGACTCACAGGAGGGAGGCAGTGCCCCCCCTCCCCTCGCCCCTCATCACCCTCCACAACCCTGTACCACCATTTCCACTTCCACCTTCCTCGCCACCTCTTCTACATTCCCTTCACCCCTCACCCCCTACGCAATTTACATACGAATTATGTCCGAGCTCTCTCCCCCTCTTCACTCCTCATCCTCAAACCCTCAACCCCACAAACTCTTCCTCTCACGATCCTTCGCTCCTTCTTCCTACGCTCAGCTCTTCTCCCGCCTCCTTTCTTCCCTTTCACCTCCTTCCACTACACCACCCCACCAATACCCCACTACCCCATAGTCCCCATCACGCCACTTCCACTCCAACCCACCTCCCTTCCACAATCCTAAGGTCCGGTGAGCGTTAGCATCCTCCGCGTTCTCTCTCTCACTCCCTCTCAGTCTATCCTCGAACCCTCCTTCTCAATCGATAGCAATTGCCCCCCAACCCCCTCGCCTTCCTCATGCCCATCAACTTTCACCCCCTCATTTCATCCCCCCATGTACCACTTTTCATTCCTTCACTTTCACCCCACCCCCGTCAACGTCCTCCTTCATCTCCACCATCGCGAGAGCATCCTCTTCCACTTCACCGTTCAAATCTCACACGTTAACTACGAAAGGGCGAATTGGACAAATTAACCGAAAGTTACGGGTAAGAAAGTTGTAGTGGCAATCAGTGTGAAAGTTGGATGATGAAATGTCACGAAATCTTGACCCATCAGGTACTTGTGCCCATGCAGATGCACTAAAGGAAAGCCCACGCAGGACGTCATTGTTGAAATTTACAATATTCCCCTGTAGTTACGGACTAAGCGTGTCGTAGAAGTTCTTATTGACATCAAAGGAACAAAGTCAAAAGCTCGAAAGTCGGGGAACTCCTCGTAAGAAGATACCTGACAAATAGAAGTGCTGGGATCGAATGCAGCGTGTCTCAGTTCGGGCGATAGACACCAGAGCTCAGTCCTCCGACCATCCTTTCTAAACTATTTCAAAGGTCTTTTCAAGCGAGTCATAGTGAGTCACCACGGGCCACACGCCTCCGAGGACGGTATGACTGAGCTGATCCGTACACAGTCCATACTAAATTAACGTTTCTGAAGGCCACAGGCTTGTTCTTGAGAAGAAAGTCAAATACTTCGGCGTCAATAGGCTAAAGGTGGCATTTCAGACAACAAGTATGAGTTTTTCTCCAACAACTATGAACAATTGAGAAGAAAGTGGGTTGAGCCAGACCATTGGCCGAGCCAGTTCCTTACGGGTCATGGCGACTTCAATGCTCAGCTCCACTTCATATCTGTCTAGGTTTCTCCATCCTGCACTTCTTGCGCCTCCAATGCAGAGGAAACAAAAAACCACGAGCTGCACCGCAGTAGTTCCTACAACAGAGGGCCACGGTTGTTGGAAGAGCGACCAAGCATCCCAGCACTGACTTCCACTCCCGTTTTAAAATTATAACCAGCTGAGGGTGACTCTGGAGAGCATTTCCTTTCTCCCTCCCTCCCCCAACGTTGGGTATCCCGCAAGTAAATTTATGACTCAAAACGATTGTTGGAGAAATGCCGGCATTTGATGCCTGCACACACTACTGTAGGACACAGGAATGACAAAGAGGCACCTCATTTATTTCAAGCGTTGTTGTCCAAAGGCATTTGAAGGTTTGTGTTGTTCCAAACAATGGTCATTCGAGATAGTAATAGTAGTACTAGTTGCTTGCAAGAGATAGAGAGAGAGAGAGAGAGAGAGAGAGAGAGAGAGAGAGAGAGGAGGAGAGAGAGAGAGAGAGAGAGAGAGAGAGAGAGAGAGATGACAGTGAGTGGATGAATAAGACGGGCAAGAGAGGTCTGTTGTTTTAATACTGTTTAATCGGATGTTCGCTTGAGATAAGATTGAGGTTGGGGATTGAGAACTGGTGTGTTGTGTGCACTGACGAGAGCTGAGAGATTGTTACCTCTCTGATTTCTACGGTAGACTGGCCATAAGGAAGTGGCAAAAGTGGGAAGGGGAACTGCAAAACGAAATGAACAAAACTTGAGCGGGAGAGTACTTAACGGCTTTGGAAATATTAATCATTGTGTAGGCACTGCTGGGAATATTGAACGAAATTGAATGAAAGTGATTGACAGGTGGTGGCTTCTGGGATTCAGATATTGGTGACTACAGATCAATGCAGAGACCATTTGGGCACCTAATGACTCGACCATCTCGCAACCAGCCCTTGATTCGTTGCATAACTAGCGCTTAGAGAATAAGTTGCGTTTGAACCGCGATAATTGTGGCACAAATACCTTCTCAACGCGCCAAATCACAACAGTTACAACACAGAAGGTCCTGAGCCTTGAAGGATTTGGAGGTGACGTTTGTACGTTCAGTGTACTCATCGACGAAT
Source organism: Pachypeltis micranthus (assembly GCA_020466155.1). Taxonomy (NCBI): domain Eukaryota; kingdom Metazoa; phylum Arthropoda; class Insecta; order Hemiptera; family Miridae; genus Pachypeltis; species Pachypeltis micranthus. The sequence continues at coordinate 45,943,288 of CM035770.1, read as the reverse complement.
CCTTCAGTGTTGAGAGTCCAGGGTTTTGGTTGCTCAGGTACGTCATCCAATACCTCAAACTGGTCAAGTGAAGGCAGAACTAAAGAAAGTGTGCAAAGTCCTGGTTACATAGAAGAGATTGGAGTTACCACGACATCAATTCCATTGTCCAGTTTACAGGCGCTCAGATCGACCTCAGCCTGAGCGTTTTTAGTCTGCTCCTCTGCCTAGAGCTAAGATCGCCCTCTCCTGGTTTGTATTTTCCATCGCACCAGATTTTAAAAACTTTTTCTGTTTCATAATTTCCACATAAGTCAACCAACCAGTTCTCATACGGATCGAACACGCTTATACTGCTGACGCCTCATTATTTTGCAAGTGCTCACTGCTATCGTAACGTTTAAAGGCGGAACTGCAACACATTAGGGTTCTATTTTTGTAAATTGGACGATATTCTATTAGATTCAGCCAACCCTGTCATTTAAAGGTGGAAAGGTGGAACTCGTCACATACCAGGTTGTCACAGGGGGTAATGCGTTGGAAACAAACAGTGGAAACGATTTCTTTAGTCGCTCAGCGCGCAGGGGGGGGGGGGATGACTGCTGATCCTTCGTCCATCCACACTCGATTCCTGCACTTAAAACCCCATCGACCCACAAATATTACGGCAACTGGTGGTTTCCATCAAACATAGTTAACAACCGTTATTGAATCCAAGACTCATCAGAATGCTGTCAATCAGGATATTTATTAAGGTCCAATAATCACCAGGGCCTCAGATGGGGAGGTGGTACAGCAACTGTTTGCTGACGTCCCCAGGTCGTGGCCAAGTCAAGTGAGAGCAAATATTCGGGAGAAGCTCATCATCGCGCCCCGGTCCTGTCGCCTTTTTAGCCCTTTCCAGCCCCAACGGACTGTTTCCCTTCTTCAAAGTTTACATCTCATTTGCCGTTTTCCTTTTTCTGTTTTTTAACGTAAATAGCGCTCTGGGAGTAACAGGGCAGGACGGCCCGTAACCCTGTTGGAGTCTGTTCCTTTCATCTTCCGAGCGACCGAGCTGATTCGAACCTTCCAAGACGCCTCTCGAGAGGTGGGATAGGGAAAACGAAGCGGAAGGTGGCAGACCTGTTAGCCTTCCTCCTGATGGGCAGAGTGAACAATGGGAGGGAGGGGGCGGGGGTTTGAAGGGGTCCATTGGACGAACGGAAAGGAACGACCCTTTGTCGTAAAGTTAAAGAGAATATTTCCTCTCCGTATCCAACTTTAAATATCTGGTGCGACGCATCACACAACCTTCCTTAGCGCCATGTACATTCAAACTATGTTTTGCTTCGTAAAACAATGGTGGGAGAGCTCAAAGTTCCAGAATTTCTGGAGTTGCTCCTACTCGTGCCACGACCGTTATTAACCCGTCAGTACACGCATATGGATAAAACACCACCTGAAATAACGAAGGCTCAAGACTTGAACTCATGTACAGCAAAGGGAGGGTCACCCCTGGACAAAGGTCGCCAGATAGTCAAGGTCGGTTACCTTCTGAATAAAATATTTGTTTTCGTGAGACAAAAAGAGAAAAAAAAGAGAGAAACTCTCACACAAGAGTGCCCAATCAAGTTTCAGCGTAAGCGCCTGCACCCTTTGCAGCCATCTGGCAGGGATGTCGAGCGCGATGTGGCTGGTCTTGGATTCGTCCAGGGTCCGACTCCACCCGCTCCCAAGCCCTGCAAGCCTTCAGAGTTTGCGGCTGCTCTGCATGGACCTGCAGGCTAAAAGTGGCATTCGAGCCGATTCAGCCGTGTTCTCTCGATTGCGTTGCAGACATACAAAGACTTCTCTTAAACAGAGCATTTCGAGCTCAGTAGCCCTTGGACTTTCCTTCCTACTGCGAGGGGCTAAGCGAAGTAAAACGGGGTTCACGGTACTGTCAGCATATTATCATCACGCACCAAATTGCGACCCGTCTTTTCAAAATTGAGGTTTAAATGGCCAATTCCACTGCCAGAGCCGACAACTGAACAGTTTAACCGCCCAAGAACTCGGAAAAATGAATTCGAAACTTATTTTTTCCTCCCGTTTCAACTTCGAAATGACCGCAGCCGTTAAAACTTGAGAAAACAACTTTCCCTCTAAAAAGAGACGATACCCCCCTACTCGCCTCTTCCCCCCCCACCCCCCAACTCCTCGCTCATTGAGCGGCTTGTAATTTACTCCTTTTGATCGCACCCTTTCGAATTAAAGGTGAAATATGTACATGGCTTTTCATGTCCGCTCGTTTGAAGGCGTTTAATTAGTCTGTCGTTCAACGGCGATGGGTTCCTCACCCTCCCCCCTCAACTCTCGACTATACAATTTACTTCTCATCGGTCTCTAATCAAATATTGAAACGGACTCCCACAGAATTAAATGTTAAATAAATAAGACAGAAAAACTGGTGTGGCTACAAACCTGCCCGTTTTTTCTCCCCTTTCTACTTAACCTCGTCATTAATATGAACGTAATCCAATAAAAACTCCAGTTTTACTAAGTTTTGGAGTTCACAAATAGAATTTCGGACACCTTTGAAAGAGATCTTAAATGAACGCCTCAGATTCAATATTTAGTTTATTCGTTGCCTTCTGTAGAAAGGAAAGCTACAAAATTCAACGAGCAAAATCGATCTAAAACTAACGTTATTATAGTGATCAAAACAACAAATACTTTTTCCCTCTCAAAAATGACTCCAGCGCTTTTGATTATATTTGTTGGGTAATCACAAAATTCTCATTCCTAGGAACATGACGAGAGCAGCACAATAAATTATCAAATGTTTTGAAGAGAAATCGCAGCTGGTTTCTTGTAGGTCCTGCTCGTACGATGATCAACCAATAAACTGCCTATACGATGACGGCTTAATAAAGTTCATAGTTATGATCCAATAAACCCAAACAACCCGGTAGTGCCTTGTCCAATTTTCAGCACTCGCATGACACAGGCACGCTACATGATGCCACGACTCACGCTGGGCACCACAAGCACGACGTTAAGATCCCGGCCCCTTGTACACCGCGTAGGGATAATCTTCTGAGGGCCGTTCCACTCATTGCTTGAGTCTCGACCGCTGCTTACTGAGCTTAGGGATGGACGGAGTTGCCATGTCACATCCCAGCCAGATGCCTGCATTTCAAGCTGTAAGCCCAAGAACGGAATAGTGGTAGAGAGAAGTGGGACCCCGAGGCTTGCAGATCGTACCTGAACGTGAATTCATGCGCATGGGACGCTATTAGAGGGTCTGGCCAGACACGCACAGCAGGAACAGACCATTCTGTGATTTTGTACTAGCCCTTGGATCGTGAGCTTCCCAAAAACTAGCTCTTAGGTTAGCTTTGGGAGCAAGTACTTCCAAAGGAGGCGTAGTGTCAGTGGAGCCTGGGCTCATGTGGCTTCCAGCCAAGGAGGTTGCACCAAGAGACTCAACCTCAAGGTACCACATCTCGAGGACACCTCCAGCTGGGACGTTGGAATCTTCAAAGACGAAACCTGCATCTACACCCCACTGATCCACACTTATCAGGATTCACTCCTAATTTTACAAATGGGTCAAGGGCGATCTGCAAGTGCTTTGAGAGGAGGACGACATCATCCACCAAGACTAATGAGCCTACGCTCACATCCATGGCCAAATTCAAACCCATCCTTCGCGAAACAGCTTACCTTACAAGATTGTGGAGTATAGAAGAAACAGGAAAGTCCCTTGTCGAGCGCCACACCCTATTGTCAAGCCCCCAGACACCTCATCTTCAAACTGTAGGGACGACTCACCACCGTGGTAATGAGAGCTCACATAATCGACCAGTGGATCAGAAGCCACGAAGGCTACTGGCCGAGGACTGGTGGCTTACCATGTCAAAAGCGTTTGCAACTCCCAGGAAACCATACGTAATTGCTTCTTTTCCTTCTGCGCCAGGAACAGCAAGATTCTTAAAAGTACCCATCCCATAGCACCAGCTATCTGAAGTCGAGATACCAGCACCTTTTGGAAGTGTCAGAAGATCACGGGTGACATTGAAATCTGTCTGCAACTCCACCTTCTTTGAGAAGAAAGACAATTGGGGTACGTAACAATCCTGTAGAAGGGTTTCCCATGTATAGATGGCGATTCAAAACCAGCAGCTTGACAGTCATAGGGGATTCTGTCTACAGGATGAAATGTCATCAAGTCCGTCTGAAGTAGAGTTATTGACGCGAGGACCAGGGGAGGCATGACCAAGAGTCCATAGACGGAGCAGGGGACGTCACAGCCTTCGAAAGAGGCTTCCAAAACGCCTCGAACTACTGAAGAATAGGCTCAAGTTTTACCTACCCCGTACCCTACTGCACCCCAGTCCCGACTCGGAGACGCATACCTTCTCCACAACTTCTGGCCACGCTGGTACTCCATCCGCCTCATTCGTTTAGCGCTACTACGACAACTTACAGGGGTCAGATCCCGAAAAGCTCGGTCATCTTTTGGGAAAGTGTGGTGGATACGCGGCGACCTCGGCCACAGAAACATCCCTCCTTGTCAGACTGCAGGCAACGAAGTTCACACACGGCGTACTCGCCGAAATAAGTAGGCCGTATGAAGATCTGACGAAACCCCACATTTTTTGACGCGATCGCACTACTTTCCTTTATCCTTTGAGCAGCAGAAGCATCAATAGTAACCTAACCACATGAACACTCGTCTCTCCCTATTTGTCTTAGTTAACCCTCTTCTCGAGTATTTGGGAATAATTTACAATATTACAATATTGAGGACTTGCTCTACCTCAGGCAGTGAGGATGCTTGAAAAGGGATTCTTTGACTGGAAAATTAATTACTTCTTTGACGATTAGCAATTTAAGAAGAGATATCAAAGATCAACGGTTTCGGTCCTGTCGTGTTCCACATGAAAATAGAATTTCGACAGAATCGCCCAGAATCTTCGTATTGAAGGTTTCCAAGGGAAAACTTGTAAGTCTCGAAATTGAAACCGAGGTTTCGCGGCGGAGGAAGTGGAACGGGACGAAGGGAAACCGCCCTCGACCGAAATGACCATCTCCGCCCCGTCGCTCCTATCCGCTCCCATAGCCGCACTGGAAGCCCCCTCTAAAGCCCCGTCTTTCCCCGGCTTCTCCCTATTAAAATAAAGAGGAAGGGAAGGCCAGGAGAGGCAGCCGGAGCGAGGGACGTTTAGGATTATCCATTTTCAATGTAGAAAATCAATCCGAAGGGAACGGGGTTTCCTCTGGTATCATCTTCTTCCCACTCGCCCCTCCCCTTCATCCAACCTCTTGTCCACTCTCATCTCTCGTCGACTCCTCTCTGTTTGACGCACTTGGAATTACAAAATGAAGGCCTCCGACTCATTCCTCATTTCAACGGTATTTAGAACGAGTTTGACCGACTTAATTTCATTTCATATATTCAGGGTATGTGAATCTCCCCGGAGCTAGAGGAAGAGAGAAAACTGTCTGTGGCACCCCCCGAGTCACTAGTAACTCAACGAGAGGGTGGGGTATATCCAGAAACTTGAAAGTCAATGGAAGAGGATAGGTGCCAGGTTTGTAGGCACACAGGCTTGGCATCTTGTGTCGATTCAATTTGGTTTGTACCAGGGAATCCCGCGCTAAGCCTGAGAGCTTTATGCGTTATTGCAGTGAAGTCTACGTGGGGAGATGGGTTCTTTGGTTCAAGCCCAAAACTGGTACCAGGGCCGCGCTTCCTGACCCACGTAATCTCAGATCCAGCAAAACACAGCCGAACGATCACACACCAACTTTTTCAATCCTCACCTGGGATTTAGTGTAACTTGTCGACTCTCATTCGGTAAGTCCCCTCGCAACTCACCTCTCCGCATGGCCACTACTGTCCACTTTCCCTCATGTCCATCATTCCTTATTTATTTTCCATTTCTCTTTTGCGCCCAACAGCTATCATGAGGGGACACTGAGCAACTGCTGAAAGCTTGAGATAAGTAAAGGTTGTAAGGTTGAGAGTTGTGTATAAATGTAATATGAAAGTGATGATAGCCAGGGGGTGTGGGTTAACATTGTGGTGCTTCTCCAGTGGAAGTACTGTCCTCAAGCAAGAAAGTCAGCGGTAGAGGAGAGGAACTTGACTTTGTGAACTGATGGCATTGGAACGAACTACGCGAGAATAGACTGACGAGCGGCAAGTAGAGCATAATGTAAAAGAACGTTCACTCTCTAACAACTTGAGCAAAGATTTAAGAGAATGACGATTAAGAGAAAGATTTTTATAAAAAGTAGATAATATCTGTTGTGAAGCAGAGGCAGAAATTCGTGTCTCTGACAAACTTCGGAGGTGAGGGAAAACCGAGTAACAATTGCAAGGATGGGAAATTTTAAATACTAAGATTTCAGAGATATAGAAAGCTCGTTGGGATCAGATTTTCTCAGGCGAAGTTAATTTAAAAAAGAATTACCCTGCAACGACTAGCAAAAATTGGAAAATTGCAACTCGAAAAAGTGGGTTTAAGAGGAAGAACCAATCAGAAGAAATGGGTAGACAAAAGTGAAGAGAATAGCACGGTGTTGAGAGAAGAGGGAAATAGTTAAGAGTATGATGAAATAGATTACAACGAAAATTATAAAGACGAAAAAATAGAAGGCGAAGAAGACGAAAGACTGCTTTTTCTTCAATCTCTTTTTTCATCTATATTTCTTGTTTGGTGCATTTTCATCACGTTAGTTACGGAAATACAAAACAGATGAAGAAAAGAGCTTGTTTCTTCGAGAATGTATGTGTTGGTAAAAGTAGACAGAAGAAAATGGAAGTAGAGAAGGACACGAAGCTGAAAGATGGGAGGAGAAGTGGATAGAAGGTGATCGAGAAGAAGGAGAAAGAAGACGCTAAAGGAAGAGGAGAAGAAGAAGACAAATCCCTGTTATCTTCTTTTACATATTTCTCTCTCTTTAAGTTTCTCTTCTCTTTTGTCTTCTTCTGTTCTGAAGACGCTGAAGAAGAAGACAAAACCCCGTTATCTTCTTTTACATATTTCTCTCTCTTTAAGTTTCTCTTCTCTTTTGTCTTCTTCTGTTCTGAAGATGCTGAAGAAGAAGACAAAACCCCGTTATCTTCTTTTACATATTTCTCTCTCTTTAAGTTTCTCTTCTCTTTTGTCTTCTTCTGTTCTGAAGACGCTGAAGAAGAAGACAAAACCCCGTTATCTTCTTTTACATATTTCTCTCTCTTTAAGTTTCTCTTCTCTTTTGTCTTCTTCTGTTCTGAAGACGCTGAAGAAGAAGACAAAACCCCGTTATCTTCTTTTACATATTTCTCTCTCTTTAAGTTTCTCTTCTCTTTTGTCTTCTTCTGTTCTGAAGACGCTGAAGAAGAAGACAAAACCCTGCTATCTTCTTTTACATATTTCTCTCTCTTTTAGTTTCTCTTCTCTTTTGTCTTCTTCTGTTCTGAAGACGCTGAAGAAGAAGACAAAACCCCGTTATCTTCTTTTTACATATTTCTCTCTCTTTAAGTTTCTCTTCTCTTTTGTCTTCTTCTGTTCTGAAGACGCTGAAGAAGAAGACAAAACCCCGTTATCTTCTTTTACATATTTCTCTCTCTTTAAGTTTCTCTTCTCTTTTGTCTTCTTCTGTTCTGAAGACGCTGAAGAAGAAGACAAAACCCCGTTATCTTCTTTTACATATTTCTCTCTCTTTAAGTTTCTCTTCTCTTTTGTCTTCTTCTGTTCTGAAGACGCTGAAGAAGAAGACAAAACCCCATTATCTTCTTTTACATATTTCTCTCTCTTTTAAGTTCCTCTTCTCTTTTGTCTTCTTCTGTTGCATCTTTATCATTTTCATCATGACAAGAAAGAAAAAAATCACAGAAAAACCTAGCACCTCGGTCCTAAGTGTTTTAAACATTTATAGGTAACTGCCCTTGCTCCTTTATTTCGCGTCTCAGAAAATGACTAGGAAAACGAAGAACGAAGAAAAAACGTGAAAAAATAAAGTAACGATAGTTACAACGAGGAATTTCAGATAAAGAGATTTTGTAGATTTAGAAGACCCTTTGAGGTGAGGTTGTTTCCTCGGACGAGGAGTAGGAGAGAAATGAAGAAAGAAGTACACTATGATGGGAATTAATAGGAAGACATACGCAGAAAGGAGAAAACATATAACGAAAGGTGAAAGAAGTAGTCAACATGATGAAGATGAAGACGAAGAAAAGAAGCTTGTATCTCTGTTCCCAATGTTTTATAAATTTGAACACTCACAGGCTGCCCGCTGTATAGACAGATTCATTCAGAAGCGACTTAGAATCATATGGCAGGGGGTTCGTCGTTTGTGATAGTTCCACCTACAAATTTTCCAGCCCCTCCCTCCCCCCTTTCACACCGCCATAAATTTAATTTAACCCTTTGAGGTGAGGTTTTTCGCAAGTGATGTCGGTAAAGGTACTTCGTTGAGCTCAACGTACAAGTAACTGATGAACAAAGGAAGGAACAGGTTAGCATAAGTAGAATTAGCTCTACGTCAATTCAGTTTGTACGCGGCTTTTTCTACTTACTCATTTCATTCATCGCTCGGCTCATTATAACTTGGTCAGACAACACTTCACAGCGGCAGAAAGCGGTAGCGCTTACAGTTTCGGAATTTATTGTGCTGCTCTCGTCATTTTCCCATGGATGGGAATTTTATGTTATAGTTGCATTATTGAGAGCTATCTTTTTGTAAAATGTTATCAAAATCACTACAGCCGTTATTGAGAAAAAAACATTTGATGTTTTGATCACTATGATAACTACAGTTAACGTTCGGTGGATTTTGCTTATACCCTTATTTTGGAGACCTATGGTAACCTGCGAGCTAGGTATCAAGTTTTAGCTGATTTGGTTAGCTCGTTTTCTCTAAATACCTTTAACAGACACCCAGTCGACTCATCTCTTCGGCACTTATCTTGCACCACGCCAGGACGCAGTCAATGCTGCAACCCTGATGTTACCTGCTTCCACTCCACGAGCTTCCGCCAACGCCATATGAAGATCGGCTCGGTCGTATTTGTGCTTCTTGGCTTGACAAGTTAGCGCAAGATCCCGGCTGCCAGATAACACCTGGACATCCAGGATCATTGCAGACTGGCCGGGACCAACGACGACGATGTCAGGCCTTAGTACTTCTCCAGAGACAAACTGGCAATGCCGCTCTCTCGCCACTTCCCAGCCCTCTGATGGCAACCCACCAGCAACCTACTTGCAGACTGCGTTATGACGCTTGACACGACCCCGTAGGTACACGGACACACAGACCATTTTCCCAAATAGTGTTTTTCGGACTCAGTAGGGCCTGAAACGTAAAGATCTGAAGAAAACTTTTGTGTTCAACCGATTACATAACTTTCCTTTCTACTTTGTAGAGCCAAGGAAAATAAAAAGGAGACTTCGTCGGGGACGAAGTAGAAGACGAAGAAAGACAAGGTACTGTCATCATATTCTCTTCTTCATGTTCACCTTCTCCTTCTCCTTTCCCATCTTTAATCGCAACTTCATCATTTTCGTCTTGAGAAAGAAGAAAAAGAAGCTTGTATCTCTGTCCCGTCATTCCGACAGTTAGTTCCATTCAGTAGTGACGATTTGTACAATTGACGACTGATAATCACACGACAGGGGGTTGGTTGGCTCCAGTAAAATATCGTTCAACTTTCAAATGTTCCAGTCCCCTTTCCCTCACCCCCCCCCCCATCCATTTATTTTCGCATTTCAGAAAAGAAGGTAAAGATTAGCGATGGAATAGATTAACAATCGTTAGGTCGAGACTTTTCGGACGTAGAGATTTCGTAGATTTAGTAGAGCCTTTGAGGTGAGGTTTTTCGCAGGTGAGGTCGGTAAAGTTAATTCAAAAAGGAGGCATTTGTCGAGAGGGAGAGTTCGAGGGAAGACCCCGAGGACGCGGACGGACAACCGGGGAAGATTTTGAAAATTGCTCAGCGCGAGGAAGTGGGTTTTAGAGGCTCAGAGTTGAGATGCCAGGGTAAGGTCCAGGCGAGTAACGAATGCTGAGGCTGTGAGGCGTGTGGCGGCGATGGGGCGAGGGGTGGGGGAAGGGGGTGGAGCGGAGGCGGCAGAGCGGAGAGCGGAAAGGAGTAACGAAGCGGGAGGAGAGAAGGGTGGTAGTGGCAGCGGAGAGATGAGAGGGTAGCGGGTGCGAGGAAGGGGGGAGGGGTGAAAGCGGAATGGCCAGGCAGAGAAAGCGGCAAGAAGGGAGTCCTGCTTTGAAAGGCCGGCGGGGGGTATGCAAATAGGGGAGGAAAGCATGAAGGGTGGAAAGTGGAGAAAGTGGAGTAAGGGGTTGTGGGGAGCCGGAAGGGTGAAGGGTGTAGTGAGGGATGGCGAGGTCCTGTGTATAGGGCAAGAGGTAGAGTAGAAGGGGTCCAGAACCCTTGCGCGCGCATTGCGCTTCTGCTGTCCATTCGATTCCAAATGACCACGCGATTGCCTCCTTCCTCTTACTTCGTCCGAAATTCACCTCCAAGGACCCCTTCCCCGCCGCCAGCCCTTCTTCCACACCGTCAAGCTCCCCGCTCACCCTTCATCCCTTCGTCATCCTCCTACACGGCACCCTATTCCTCCTCAACAGTCCTACCCTCCCCCGCCACCACTCACCACCACGGCCATACCCCCTTCGCAGTCCACGCACACGGCCACTGGCTGTTGTATTAGTGCGTTGTTATATGCGAAACGAGGGCGGCGGTAGTGGAGCGGGGGCGGGGGGAAGGGATATTTGCTATGGAAACCTGCTTGTTCCTCCCTCGAGCTGAGAACTGGCTGCAAGAGGAGGAAAACTGCTTCGCCAGATCACTGGACCTTTCCATCCCACTTTGTCACACTCCTTCAATCGAAGCGAACTACCAATATTTGATGCCGTCGCTCGGACGTTTGGAAACTGAAAGCAGGAACCGCGCCACGTCTTCTGGGAAGCGCGTAAGGGCTATACCTTAGCTCCCACGTGACTCATTAAAATACCGGAAATCTTCATATTGCAGCCGATAGGAACAGCGCTAGTTCATTTGTTGTAGAGCACTTCTGAGACCCGTCCCATTCGACTCAGCGTCAATAAATAGTAATAAACGATGTCCGACTGCAACGAAACAACAGAAATTGACAATTCTTCGGCGACGCTGGGGCGTGACGAGTCGAACTAGTGGGCGGTTGGAAGGAGACGGGAGGTAGTGCGGGAAATGAGTGCAGGCTAGGGAGAAACGATCACTTTCGCTATATTGTCCCATGAGTTCCATCAAGTGGTAGAATTAGCCTCACTGTACGTACTGTGATATTGCTGCTTTCCATCTAGACGCAGTCCTGCGCCTCTCAGGCCCGTCCTATTCGACTCAGCATCAAACAGTTGTTTTCTTTCTCGATACTGACGCTCCAACCTCCTTCTTTGCTGGTTATTCTATATCCATCTCACCGTGGCTTACTTTCATCGTTGACGCCGAGCAATTGCTTCTCGTTTCCAAACACTACGACTCCATCAGTACCCAATAGTGTCACACATCTACCCACAGCACCTGCGAGTCAACTAGTTCCCGTATCTACCTTCACCTAAGGGAATATCGGGCGTGTGAAACTGCACAACACCCCAATGCCTCAAGATCGCGAAGACACAATCTTTCGACGGGGGTGAGAGATGCCACACGCACAATTGGAACCTGTGCGGGCTGCGGGACGGAATGAGACCATCCAGTCCACTCTCAGGAACATCACAAGCGTAGCTGAAGTAACAGAACTAAAGCTCCGGGTCAACAAACCCGCTGCAGCTTTGGTGTCACTGTCATGGCTTCACGACTGGACTGTCACCAATTGCGCTAAAGCTCTTGATCAGCCCATTATCGTCGGTGCCTTGTGCCTTGCTACCTTGTTACTGCTCGAGAGAATTACTGGTTATTAAGAAACGTTAATTGTGTTGGTTAATGGTTTTGGAAATTTTCGTTGATTACTTCACAAGCGTTGATTCACAATGTCTTTTATTACTTTATTCCACTCATAATCGAACGATTGCGCGATAGAAAGTCCAAGGAATTCATTTATTGGAACCGAGGTACCTAATACGAATACTTACTACCTATGTCATGTTTGAAAGAATGGTGCTAGAAATGTTTGTGGCAATTATTGTATTGAAATTAAGTTGGCTGCATTTTATTGGCCTTTGTTCTCATCTTCTAGGAAGTGTACTTAGTTTAACCAATTAATGCGGTCTTCTGGAGTTTTTGAAAAGAATCGATTCATTTTGAGGAATGTGACTCTCCTATTTCGGAGTTTTGTCCAACCGCCTGCTCGCTCGTCAGCTTTTTCCCCACTCGCATTATTTTCTAGAAGTTTTATTAGATTTGTTATTTATGGTCACAATGTTGCCCCATAATTAAAGGCTGTTTTCAGAGAATCATGATTGACATCCGCTATACTCTACGTGGCCTGCCAATCACACTCCGCAGTTCTTATTGTATCATTCCGAGCACAGCTATTCCCTTCACAGTCCATTATTATTTCTGTCAGATCGACCTGGAGTGATTGGATCCTTCGTTGGTATACCAGCGCATGAGGGTCGCCATTTATTGAGCGTGCATCTCACATGAGCGCAACTTTCTGCATTCTCCGCGGTCCTCACGAGATCCGACATCAATTCGAGTCACACAACTTTAATACACTGACGGTATTAATAGATCACCAAGGCTTGCAAGACAGTATTCACTGAAGCCGTCCAAGTGATCATTGGCCATCGAGCGCGGGGTAGAGAAGTGAAGAATTAAAAGGGAGCTAACTCCACTGGACGAAATCTAGCAGCTCTGGACAAATGACAAAAGGGACGTGGCATGTACAGGAGAAAATACAACGAGCCAATTACTCACGGGAAATCGCCACTACAGTGCACTGCCCCCATGTTTTCTCTCAAACACTCTCCATCCTGCACGTCCAGTCTCGACCACGTGCTGCTCCACTATCGTTCACTCTACATTGAGTGACACTTGTTGGATACTGCTAAAAGAAAAACCCCCAAGTGGACAATTCAATCTAGCATATAACCGGATTAGGCTAACAAGCGTGCCACAGGATTTCCCAGCGTCATACCTCCGCTTGGTTACACATGGACTTGGTAGACGAGCCAAATGACTCTACCTACGGCGTCTTCACACGTTTGGGTTTGGTCGATGCTGATCAGTGCCCCTGCAATGCCAAAACCTGCGTGATATTCGTGAAAGATTGATAAAACCCCCGTAATGGTTCTCAAGATTCCTCTTTGAGGGCTCAGGAAGGCTCAATATGAGAAGACAACTGACATGTTCCACCAACGATGCCCTTGGGGTAGGATCGAATGTTTGGAAAGATAAGTGGTTGGTATAGAAAGAATAAAAAGCAATCAATGTATGACGAGACGACTTACGCACAGTCGGCCATTCCAGCTTAAAGTTCCAGAGTCTATTCGAGTCGCTCCCAGTCAAGCCACGACTGTTACTGAACCACCAGTGCACAGGTGATTTAGACGATTTATCGAACTGTCAACGTGCTTTTATTTTTTTAGAGAATAATCGCGTTTACTGTTTATAAATTATCGAGTAAACATTGCGAGTAATTCCGGAGTCTGGTGGTTAGAATTCTGGGGGTACTACTAACTTTTTAAAGGCAGTTATTGAACGCTCATCGTACAGCCCATTTGTCCTGAAATGATCTGAGCGGGATTTATGAAAATAAAACTGGGCTGTTCGCCTTATCTGGCGAGCCAAGGTGAGAGCAATCGCCAGGTAAAACCCAGGTGTGGGCCGATTGGTCCATTCATGTTTGAATTGTCCCCCTGGCCGCACTTCCTCCACTCACGGTCCACAATATCTCCCAAGTTTCACTTCCCTTCTCCTTCTTCAGTTGAACACTATCACCTCTCGTTCAGCCTAGACCAGAAACCAACACTGTCGCGTGAACTAGTTCTATTTGTTGATCTAGTCAGAATGGTATCGTTCTAATCAAATGACCGTTAGATACAGTGTACCAAAACAGTCCTCTATCTCGTACGTCTCATTCATCAATTGATTCAAATCCATATTTCTCCCTCATTTGCACCCAACACTAGAATCTATCGAGTTTCTTCGAAACTTTTCATAAAATAATGAGCCGCTCCCGTCATTTTCCCGCGAATAAGAATTTTGTGGTGCTGTCGTGTTTTGTAACACAATTTAATCGAAATCGTAAGTCATTTTTTGAAGAAAAAGACATTTGATGTTTTCATCACTATGATAACTATAGTTGTACCGATTTGGCACCCTCATTAAGACCTCCCGTAGTAATCTGCACTCTAAATATCAAATTTGAGCCTCATTTTCACAAATAGTGTTTTTCGGTTTCAGTAGCCTTTCAGTCAGCCGATTACGTAACTTTCCTTCTTACGACATAGAGCCAAGGAAAGTAAAGATTGTTTCTGATAAATGAGAAAGATGGGCATTTCGCAGAGATGGGACCTCCTATTTGCATCATGTACTTGTTCGTTGATGAGGTTTGACGTAAATCCCCCCCGATCCTCCTCAACCTCATCGTCCAGCGTTTCCCGTATTTCTCTTCAATTCGACCAAATATGAGCGGTAATAAAAATAAAAATAAAAAAAGGAGAGAAAAGTGGGGGAAGGTCGACTCGACAAGGTCGCGGCGGCGAAGGGGATCGAAAGGGTTTAGCGCCCCTGAAATCTCTTTCATTTGACCCCCCCCCCCACACTCACCATCGTCCTTCCTTCCAGCCCTTCACCCTCATCCACCTCAACAACATCCAACCCGTCGAGTCGGTTTCCCTTTCAACTCTTCCCTAACAGCTCCCTTTCCCAGCGACCCCTCCACCCCCATCAACCTCCTCACGGCGTTGGAATTGAAACAGTTTCCGCGGGAAATAAAGAAAATGAGTTGCACTAAGGTTGTCGGTGTGATGGGGGGGGGGGGGGAGCAAAAGATGCTTCCAGTTTGAAGAAGTTCTCCTGTGCCATGAGTGGGGCGGGGGAAAGGAGTTTTTTTTTTTGTAACGGGGCGGAGGACCGAAGACCACTTAACATCACTTCTGACCCTTGAGAAGGTTTAAGTAAAGGGGAAAGTGGAGGCGCGTTCCAGTGGGGGTTGGCGTTAATAGGTGGAAGGTGGAAGTTGGACTCAGTTGCATCGCAACCTCCTTCTGCTGCTCCACCACCCTTCCTGTGGGGTGGGGTGGGGGGGGAGATGAGAGAAGGGCCTTTTTCCTTTCAATCCCACCTGAAAGTCTCAAAGGTGACGTTAGGCCTTTGAACGCGGCCAAGACTCCCCCCCCCCTTCTAACATCGGTGGTGCTTTGCATTCGCGAGGGGAGGAGGGGGGGGGACTTCATTTTTAAAGGTGTCAACAAACCAACCCTTTGGTTAAATGAGCCTTCTCTTTAATCTTTCGTTAAACGTTATGATGAATCCCCCCCCCCCCCGGTCATCTCACAACGGACTCTTCTAATTCACAAAAACGCCAAGACTGTCTAGACAGAGTCATTCAACCGACACTGATGTAAAGACGAACTATAGTTACACGGAGTATTGCTGCAGACTCCTACCTGATGTCACCAGTGACAGAGGGAACGCTGGATCTGCTCATGTTTCCAACCCCCCGCCCCAGCCCCTATATATTGGCGGTAGCTGAGAAAAGTGGCCTATTGTGTGGCGTACATGAGCTGCCTCATGTCTTCTCAGTCCTCTGAAGTTTGAAGGTTTGAGGATCTCTGCTGTTCACTCCCTGGAGGGTCTAATGAATAACCTTGACTGCGCTGGCAGCCCTGAACTTCTCACCAACCCTTCCTACGATGGGCACAGGTTCCACAGGGAGAAGTGCAGTCAGGTGTGCATTGATGGTGGTGTAGCGGTCCTGAACTTAAATTGAAAGCGCCGCAAATTATTACACAACGGTTTCACAGCACGATTGGGACCTATCTTATATAGCACCACCTGTTTCAAACAATATTTCCAATAGTTTCCTGGTTATCCGCATTGAGAGGTTAAAACGCAAAGGGCAACGTTTGTAGGGCTCCTCCGAGACTCACCCCATTCGATTCAGCATCGAAACTCGAAAGAAGCGATGCAAAACGTAGCATATTTTGAATCCCCTTGCTTTGAAACGAAGTGCCACATTTCAAGGAGGGTGGGCGCCTAACCCAAGTCTTTCTCTCTCCTCGGGTCACACAATAAAATAATTTCCTCAAATATAACCAAATAATGACGAGTAATGAAATTTATATTGCTTCGCACCTGCCTCTGGTATCCAATCGGATGCCCAGAATTCAAAAATAAGTCGGCCTGTGGTTTTTCTCTCGTCTAGAAAATGTTGAGGCTGCGATTCGCTAGCAGGGACTCGGCGACGACTCTGTGGCTCTCCAGCGTCTAGCCACCGACTGCCCCTCCTGCGTTTTTTGGACGTTCGAGGCGGCATTCCCCACTCCCTCGCCTTTCCAGCACATTATGCACACACATCCACTTAAGTCCAGCACATCAGTACACAATATGCTGATCTCACGTCTGGAAATGGAATGGAAAGACCGGTTGCTTCGTGCGACAGAGCCGGTTCCGTTTTTTCAGTGCCCCCCCCCCCCCACTCATCCTCGTTGACCTTATCTACCGACTTCAACTTTTGCCGTTCAAGTCCCAGTAGTGGTTCCTAGACCTGGTTCCATTTCGTTGTCACCGCAGGTTGTAATCATGCCCGTAGCACATAAATGAAATGAAGGCTCATTGCTATGAAATGGAAATAAAGCCTCCAATTAAAAATAGGGCCCCAATCCACAGTTCCCATCCTGGAATAGTGTAATAACACAATGCGAAACCATGAAATAAAAGCTACAATTTCGACGCGGGTAGAACGCTTCGAAGTGATGTGTTTGCGACAGGAAGTGCATCGAAAGACGGACGTCTAATGTCAAGGTGAATCCAAACGAGCCACTTTTCTGAGCGACTTGCCGCCTTAGTGCCCCAATTCTGGCAGGACAAAAGAGAAACGGTGTTTGGGAGATCTTGTGGACACGGGTACTATGTCCTTTTGATCGCAAGGTTCCGCGCATTATTCAGTCGGTGTTAGTTACTGAACGGAAGCCTTTGACTGAAATTGCAATGAAGACTGGTTGAAATCAATCAACTTGGAAGAGATGCCTCCATTTGGCGTACGAACCTCGGGTTACTTGATTATTACAAGCCCTTGAGGCAATAATAAATTAAGTACTAGTACAAGAAGCAAGGCTCTGCCACAGAGTGGCACAGGACAGTGTCTCTTGTGGATTTAATTACTGTTTGAATCATTATATGTAATCAGCGACCAACAGAGAGGGCACTGTGCTGCTTGTCCTATACCTCGTGGACTTACAGTGGTAAAACTGGAAAAATGTCATTCACCGAATAGCTTTGGAGAATTCAGCTGGTTTTGATGTTTTCCAACAATAATACTAGTTGTTGGCCAGTATTGCATTAACCCTTCCCCAGGATTTACCTACGTACAGTAGCGGCACTGGCAATCACTTGTCGAAGTCACTCTCCGGAACTGTGTGATTCTAACTCAAGCCTATAGTTGCCTCGCTTTAGACCAAATACCAGTCATCGGCCAGAATCCAACAGCGCGGCACTGAGTCAAGTCTAGTCAACCTCATTTGATACTACGAGACCAGTCCATACGTTAGTTTAGCAACAGCTCATGGTCTCTGCACTTCGTACGTTTCGTTTTTCTTCCACTTTCACAGTGTGGCAAGGGGCTGAGTACCTGGGGTGCCTGAGCTTACAAAAAGAAGAACGAAACTGCGTTGTAGTTGACAACAGAGTGGAAGCACAAGGCTCATTGGATATGGAACAAACACCCATCCATATGTTGTCGTGGTATGAACTGCGCAGAAGTAATCTTCCTTCGTGGCAAAGGCACTTCAACATCTTCTGAGAGGAAGAATTGTATCACAAAGTAAAACTCCGAAACCCCCATCATTGCGCTCATTGTGTTTGGTGTGAAAGTGGCCATAGTTCCCCCTACACTGGCCGCAACCGAGAAATTCTCCACTGTGGCCTATTATGTGGAGTCCATGAGCTGATCTCAGGTCCTATGGAGCTGTTGTACCCTGATGCAACGTCCCCAACGCAAGACATCGATTCAGCTGCAGCTGAAGAAACCCATGCTCTATGCGCACACCTCAGCCAGCAGATCCGCCTCGCAGAATTTGGGTAGTGTCCCGTGAACCGACCACATAACACCCGTATACTTTCTCTCTCTAGACTGAGGACCTCTCATCATCGCTCCCAGAAGAGTGCAAAAAATCCAAACGGTTACAAAGGGCTCAGGTCCCACCGGGAGCAGTGCAGATCCGTCTCTCAGCCTTCTCATTCCCTTCATAGCCTTCATGACTTTGGCATCCGACAAAAGTGTTCTTCCTTGCCAGGGTCTTCATATCAGTCAGGTATTCCCAAACTAGCCCTGTTGAAATAAGAAGACAGGGCATCCTGACTGTCAGACATTATATAGCAAATTTTTCAGGAAAATATCTACCAGCGCACCGAGTAATATCGCTCCCTGGATCCTTGGTCGATTAATTCCTTCACCTGCTATGCTTCCTTGAGTAATGGCTTCCAAAGCTAATATAATTCAGCATTCAGAGGAGTAGCCAGCAAACATGACTCATAGGGACCTGCATCCACTCCGTTGGCAACTTGAACCCTTCTAAACCTCTTCCGGAGAAGCGTGTTTTCATTCGTTCTGCCCTCGTCTACGTAATAAAAAACTAAAGTTTGGTAACGGGCTTTGAAATAAAGTTTTTAGTTTTCAGATCTTTACGTCTCAAGGGGCTACCGGATTCCAAAAACGCCATTTGGGAAATGGTCTGTGTGTCCGTAAACGCGAAACGCGAATTTGACATTTAGTCTGCAGATCACTATGGGAGAGGTATAAGCAAAATCGCTCCAAAACTGACCACAGTTCAAAACATCAAATATTTTTCTCCCTCAAAAACGGATGAAACAATTTTGATTACATTTTATTAATCGACAGCTCCAAAGAACAACAATAACGTAAAAGGTGTAGTCGTGGGAAGATGACAAGAGCAGCGCAATATATTATGAAAGATTTCGAAGACATTGTATTATATCGCGGCTTTTTCTTTATAAATGAATGTTCAAACACTCTCATTAAACGAGCGGTGCGTAGCAACACACAACTTTCCGCAATCCCTTCAAGTTCGAACACCAACTACATATGGGCGCTATATCTTCGTTTTACAAGAATATTTATGGGGAACAAAATGTAGGGACAAGTTAGCTGAGAGTAAGTTTGATAGAAATACGTCTGAGCCGTTTTTGAGAAAATTGGAATACCGATAAATTAATATTCGACAATTCTCCATTTCTGAGTTAAAATGGCTGTTCAACATGTATATACAAAAATACTTATGGAGAACGAAATGTGGGTATTGGTGACTAAAAGACACTCTGAACGATTGATGAAATTTTGTGAAGAGGTTACTCCAGAATTTACGGAAATTTTCGAAAAAACGTTATTTGCGGCACATTTTAATTTTTATCTCTGCTCAATGGACTTTCAGGGCAACATTTATCGAGAACAATATGTAGGTATTAGCTATTCGAAAACATCCTGAGAGTTTGGTTATAATCGTTGAAGTCGTTTTGCCAAAAAGCGTAAAAACCGTATTTTTGCTTCATAGGTCTATATCTCCGTTCGCAGTATTTTCATGGAGATATGTATGAAGAAGAAGAGTTAAGTATTGATTAGTAGAAGGTTATTTGAAAGTTTAATCAAAATTGTTCGAGCCGTTTTCGAGAAAAGCCCTAGTTTTGGGTACATTTTTACCCCCACCCCTCCCCGCACGGAATCCGCCCATAACCTTATTTCGGTGTCTACAAAAAATAACGAACAAAGCAAAGATAAAACCAGCTCAATCGGATCAGCCGTTCTCCCGCAAATCAAACTACAGACACACACACGCGCGCCGAAATTAGGTTTTTTAGACTCAGTAGGCGTCAAAACGTAAAGATCTGAAGAAAACACAAATTTTTTGTTGACACGATTACTATACTTTCCTTTTCCTTTGGGGTAGCGGAAAGTAAAAATTGAGGGCAATTCCAGAAATTCCGGTATTCTACCCACCGCCGTTTCACTTATCATCCTTTTTCCCAATTTTCACCCGATAATTCTAACAAAAAAATATTGAGCACGATACTTCCAGAGAAAAAAATCATCGTGACAGTCCCATAAATCACCCGTGCGCAGATTGCTTAATAACGGTCGTGGCGTGAGCCGGAGCAACTCAATAAATTTTGGAAATGATAGGACTACCGCACTCAACACTGAGCCAAGTGACGTTTTACCAATTTTAATTTAACCGAGTGAAAAAAAAAATTGGATTAGTAGATAATGCCAACAAAAATGAGGAAAGATGTGTTTGTGAGGCGTTTGAAAGACTCACAGCTTCAGAGCTTTGGGGTTGATGCCATCATCAGAACGGTTGTCATTTCGAACCCCTCATTAAGTTGAAGACTTGTCAGGCGACACGTACTGCAACGTGAACTTAGGTACGAGAGGCACCGAACATATTTTGAACAAATTGATTTGCGGAGTATTTGATATAGTTTAGGTATAGCTCGAGCTAAGCCATTGGCTCTAATCACGTCGAAGCAAAAAAGAGTAAGGAACGTGGTTCAGAATTATCGTAACCTCACGGTGACTTGGTTGGTTATACTCGTAGTTAGCTTGTTGCTGTGTAAAAACATAAACTCAGTTCGCGATTTCTTTACATTCGACTTAATTGTACTATTAAGAATGTTAGTGAAGAAGTTTATTATGTCAATTATTGCGGATCCCAGGCAACGCTGTGTTAAACTTAAATATATTTTCTCAACGATTTTCATAATCTCAGTTTTGTGATTAATAACTTGTTTAAGGTTTTTCGCGATCGGTTCTAGTACGATGTCTTAATTGCTTCCTTAACAGGGAAAATAAAAAGTAAAATACGAGTTGTTCTAGCAATGTGAACAACAGACTGGGTTTCAGGTAGCGAGTTACTTCACGTAAGTACAGTAAACTATTATAGCAAACTATCAACATATCCGGTCACAACATATTAAATCAATTAGTTCAAATCGACAATCCACAATCCACGACTGGGGGAAATTCTGGGAAGTTGTGCGATGCCTACCCAAAATTTTTTGCTTCCAGAGCCGGGGATTATTACGGCTATGCACACTTTAGATGAAGGGTGGGGGTTGACACACGTGTCAGGATGTAGAGGGGCTTTCGGTGGCCATCCTACGACGAGGGGGGGTGGGGGTGGAGGAACGATGGTGCAAGAAGAGGGGCAACTCACCCTGGTAGTTAGATGAGATCAAGATGAGGTATATGAGGCGAGGAGGGTCAGAGTGAGACGGGGAAGGGGATTGAGATGAGAGAGCGAGAGAGATGGATAAGGGAAGGAGGAATAAAAGGGGTAGAAGAGAGAGAGAAAGTGAGAGAACCGAAGGAGAGGAATGAGGAAAGGGCGAAGCGGGGAAGGATAGGCTCCCTGTATTGATCCCAAGACCCCTTCTTATGCACTGGTCACTCCTAGATGCCCCCCTTGCACCCTTCCACTTCCCTTCCACTACCTCCACCCCTTTCCACGTCCCTCCGCACCCTTTCCAGGTCCCTTACTTCACTCTCCCTCTTCCTGTTCAGTATGCAAGGTGAGTCCAGGGAAAGGAGGGAAACAGGAACGGAGGTTGGAAGGCAAAGCTGACCGGGAGAGGAGAGCCTGGGCAGTGGCGGAGACGCGAGGGGTAGTGGGTCGAGGGGGTGTGGAGAAGAGAAGGAGGACCTGCCGCCTCCAACCGCCTCCAAAACCCTTTAAAACAAACGCCTTTCAGAATTTTCGCCCTCTCAACCTCCGCTTGAAAACGGTGTTCCCGACGGCAGGTGTTCAAAATTTAAATGAAATTATTAGACCGAAGGGTGAAAAAGTGAACCAATTAGCAGTTGATTGGACCTCATTTCAGGGGATTCCCGTCTTAGGCACCAAAACTCACAACTTCCTTCGAGTTTCAGCCCTTCAACCAACAGTTTGAGTCCAACGCCCCAATATCTAAGTCCAATACCAGTCACTACGCCCGAACCAACAGCCTGTCACCCCGCGACTGCAGCAAGCTTAAATTGCCGATTGTGCCGGCAGTAAGCCGTGTCAGCAGGTTCGTTTTCTTGTCATATTGATCGTCCCAGAACCCAAGAGAGGAATCTTACGATCCATCGTGAGGACTACGTCTGTCGTTCAAGATATCCGCGGGAGGGAACCGCTCGTAGGTGTCGGTGTGTTACACCCAGGACATTCTCAGTCCAGAATATGTTGAGGATACCATTGTTGTATACAGCTAACTGTAAGGCCGGCTTGTATGGCCAAGCGGAGGGTGGGTCAGGTAAATTCTGTTTCCCAACCTGCCCGGAATGTGTGTTCTGCAGTCCAAGTTACAACGCGGGGGTACTACAGCACGTGAGAATAGATGCGCATTATGACTACTTCGCAATATCGTAAAGAACGAGATGTTATCATCATTATCAGCTTAAATATCGAAGGTACGAAAAACCTGTCGAAGCACAAAACTTCCAGAGCGGATCACAAACTGAACGCTGATGCTTAGCATGACAACAGCACCGAATCTTGTAACCTCATAACACTTCTCTCTCCTTTCTCTTCGAGATCCACAGTAAGGGCTCAGTCAATCAGAGAGAACAACTTCATGCCTCTTCTCTGAACTCCAGATTCTTAAAACTACCCTTCTCAACAGCCCTATAGTTCGGGATTACGATCTTTTACTTTGCAAGGATTGCGCTGTCAGACTCAATCTCCTGCCTCATGGCAATTTTGTTCCGTCTGACTCCCATTGCAGACACCCCGGTGAATGTAATCTAGTGGATATAAACGAAGAATCATAATCTGACGGAAGTCGGGCATCTGATCCAAACATCTCCATCACATTTCTCCAACCCCCTTGTAACAATATCATCTCTTATGAACACGCACAGAATAAAGCAGTATAATTCCCCGACTGCATGGGGGGGGGGGCACATAGTATCGTGCAGGTTTTTCAGCACGCGCCTGCTAAAGCTCCAAAGTTGTGCAACAGTAAAAGCGTAGTGGAAGACTACAAAAGTTGCAGAACGCTCAGGGCCAGAAGTGACTTTGGTAACCACGACTGATCCCACACTCTTGGTGGCGATGGAACAGGAAACGAATAACAGAAGTCTGCGTGAAATACTTTACTGTGTTTCGACAAGTGGAAGATCATCAACACACATGTTGCACAGAAATTCTCCGCAATCACTTTGAGCATCCACCACTTCCTCTGTTACACTGAAGAACGACCAAAGACCACTGGGAGTGTTCCAAGAGCAGTGATGTAAGCCTATTTAATCTTGGGCACCAAACTCTCAACTTACTCGGGATGTCAACTATTCAATCGCACGAATTTTGAAGTCAACGGTCCAATATCCAAGTTGTGGTCAGAAGGTGTGGTGGCGGCATAGTCTATCACGCAAACACTGCAGGAAGGACAGCCCAGCATTATGTCCACTTCCTTGTATGATCCTAAATCAAAGTGGACCATCGACCTGCTGAAAGGCCACAAACGCCATCCAAAGGGGATTTAACGTCAGATGTGATTTCAAAAAATAGAAGCAACCTCACACTCTTGATAGCACTCAGTGAGATAATTCAGGGCCTTCAGCAGTGTCTACTGTTCTGTGCCACTGACACCCTTTCCATGAGACAGTGCACTTAGTACTCGAAGAACAGTTAGGCGTGCCTCTACCGCATCTCCTCATACATAAAGGATTATTCTCAAACGCGTCTCTGAGCACCTTACAATCTGATTGAGGAACAGAACAGTAGGAAAAGTAGTTTGACAATGGTTCTTACAAACCTCATATCCCCTTTCTCTGATTAGTCCTCATTTCGAACACTACTTTCTCCAGCTAGTCAGCTATCGATTTCACGTGCCCTACATTCCGCTGGAAGTCACAGCCATCCTCTTTCGGCCCTTGTGTGTGGTGTCAAGTAGTTATTCTTGCGTGTAAGATTCGAAATAAAGTTATAGTCTTTCTGTATGAGCCAATCTACTTCGCCTAAGACTTTATAGTGGTGTTTCCGATTCAGACAGCAAACGTGGGGCGTGAATGTCGAAAATTTCTCTAACTCTCCAACTTTTCAGCTGTTCTACGAAAACTCCAGGAACACCGAAAGACACGTCGACTACAAGTCTCCTAGGGGTCAACACCCCCCATCCAATTCTGCCAAGAAACATCTGCTTAGCAGCTGGCCAACAGACGCAGTTTCATCCTGGAGGCTACCAAGTTTGCCAACATGAAATAACGTAATGTACAACAACGAAAAAAGAGAGGAAAAGAATGAACATGTTGTTGAATGAACTCTGTTGCTCATGCGTGAAAGGGCTAAAACAAGACCACCACCCCCCGTCAACCCGACGTGAGGGTGATGTGCATCGCCCCAGAGCAAAAGGAGTGCGAAGTGAAATACGATTTGCATGATTACAAAAATGTATGACAAGTAAAAGTATGCGTTGAGACCTGGGGGACCGTGCCCCGCAACACCGCAATGTTTCCTCATGAGCGGGGGTACACTCATCAAATGTACCCCCCCCCCCCCACAACAACCTGTTGGGGGTTCAGGCAGTGACAACGTTTCCAGGTTTAGGTTATTTCCCATAATCATGCCAGTTGGCGTGGCGTGATCAATTCAACTGTTCTGATTTAGGGATTCGCTATAAACCACATCACTTCAAGAATGTACTCTTAACACTTCATCCTTGTTAATTATGATCAAAGTTATCACAGTGACCAAAACACCAAATGCTTTTAACTATCCTTAGCCCCATGCGGTAGGAAGAAAAGTGATCCGGTTGAACAAAGTGTTCTTTCAGGTTTCAAAAGCTTCTGAGTCCGAAAAACACTGTTTGAGAAAACGATCTGTATGTGTCTGTGAACGCAATTGAGCAATCCCGTCTGAACCGAATCGACTCAAATTTCATATTTAGCCTGAGATCACCATTGGACACCAAAAGAAGGGTAGGAGCAAAAACAGTCCAAAAATAACTATAGTTGCCATTGCGATCGAAACATCAAACGTATTTTTTCCTCAACGGTAATTTTTTTTTTACGGACAGCTTCAAACAACGCACCAGAACTCTGAAATTCTCATCCGTGCGAAAATGACAAGAGCAGCATAATACAGTATCAAAACTTTTAGATTTTTCCTAATAAATCCCGCGCATATGATGTAAGCATTCTCAGACATGAGAATGCTAGGGGTAACCACCGGTTTTTACCCGATAATTTGAAAACAGTAAACACGATTCTTTTTTTAAAACCCCATCTTGACAGTCCCTTTGAATTTCGTGTGTGCTGATTACTCAATGATGGTCGTGGCATGAGTAAATTTCTGGCCCTAAGCACTGAAACATTCTATGAAATGAGAGTTGTCTAATTAACACCTATACGGCGAGAGTTAAAAATGTTTTTTTTTTTTTTTAACCGAAGAAAACTTTATTGTATATAATACATTTTGGTTGGGAATAATTTAACACGATTTATGAACAACAACTTGGAACTTGGGTGAGGGTGCTACTCACTAGTAGTCCTCAATGTCTTCTAGGAAGTCGGTAGGCCGGTTCCTCTTCAGCCGGCGATTGGGTCGTCTTTGGGGAAGGTTCTGGGTCAGTTGAATGAGGAGAGGGTTGGTGTGGGATGTTATCCTATCGTGTAGCCTGATGAACTTCTTCTGTATGTCCTCCTGGACGGGAAGAATGTTCAAGTCGTTGTGGAGGGTTGAGTTGCGAACGAACCAGGGGGCTCCGGTTATAATTCGAAGCACTCTGTTCTGGAAGCTCTGAATTCTTTTTAACTGTGACTTACTGGCCGCACCCCAGAATTCGCCTCCGTGTAGCCACATTGGTCTCAATATGGTGAGGTAGACAAGCCGTTTCAGGTGAAGAGGTAGACGAGAGGACCCTTGGATGAGGAACTTCACCTGCTTCAGACGGTACCTCAATCGCTGCAACAGATTTGAAATGTGTGTGTTCCATACCAGCTTCCTGTCAAGGTTGAGGCACAGGTATTTTACCGAGGATTCCTCCGGTACCGGTACACCCTGAATCGAGACTATGTGGCGCCCTGTCTTGAGCTTGTAAGTGAAACACACTAAGAAGGATTTGGTAGGGTTTACCTTCACTCGCCATTTGTCACACCAGTCATCCACTGAGTCAGCATAAGATTGAAGGGTGACGCTGGTCGTATCATCGGGACCTTTCAAGAGGGCCGCCACGTCGTCGGCGAAATGCGCTTGTTTGACCGTTGCTGGGGCAGGGTAAAAAATGTTAATGTGGTGTACGCATCTGACATTCAACATTTTATTAAAAAATGTTAATAAAATGTTAAATGTCAGATGCGTACACCTGATTTTTATTTCTTATAAATCCCGCCGATACGATGATGTTTGCATTCTCACACAAATCCCGCTGCTAGTTCAAAATGAAACGTACACCAAGAGTATTAAGTAGTCGGCAGGAAAAAAAGGAAACTATTGTCACATCTTTGGCTGACCTTTTTCTCATTTGCCTGCAATTCCAGAACAGTAAGTACGCATCTCCCTACAAAAAATGATCTTGATAGCCCCTTAAATTATTTACACTTTCATTGCTCGAAAGTGGTCATGACGTAACTAGGGGCCACCTAATAAATTCCAGAACGATAACACTACTTGTTCCTACGTAGAGTGGAAAGTGTAGATGGTTCATATAAACTTGACAGAATCAGGAAAACAGATTTAGTGGTACGTGGGGCTGAAGATAGTTGTGGTGCGTCGCGAAGGTTTTTGTTGTTGCTGCTAAGACATTTTCTTAGTTAACAACTTGACATGTGGTTTTGTAATAACCGAACATATCAAATTGATGTTTAAAGCGACGTTTCTTATTACATAAAGCAAATTGGGGAGAAAATGGGTGAACTGTTGACGACCAAAAAACAAACACACAACTTTACATACTCTCATCGTTCAACGACCCATTCAACCGAACCCGTGGAACTTGAATAAGCCACCAAAACGAATTTTCCGGATAGGAGGGAACTTAATGGATTAACCGCAACTAACTGACCCGACTCAACGGCTGTAACAATCCTGGAAAAGTGAGCGCCCGCGTCTCTTTGATCGGTCGGCCAGACGACCAGACGTTTGAGGCTAAAGATGAAAGTGAAGGTTCTGTGAAAAGGGTCGCGGAATGCGGAAAAACATTTCCCCTCGGCGGTTTGGTGAGGTCGCGTTCAACTGTTGAGCGGGACGTGGGGAGGTGGCGTTGGGTGGGTAGGAGGGGGCGGTGATGTGAGCGGGGGAGGGTGTGGAGAGAGAAAAGTTAACCTTCCGAGGGAGAAGGGCAAAGAGAGTGAGAGGCTTTTGGGCCGGAAGAGGAAAAGTTGTCGGCCTTTTAAAACATTTTCCTCTCGCCACACTCCCCCACCCCACACCACACACCCCTCCACCGTCAAATGACCGGTTGTGTAATTTGAACGACGAAAGCAGAACAGACCGACGCCTGTTTTCTTAGCTTTTAGGCCTAGCGAGAGGTTGACATGTAAAGCATGCGTGCCCCCCAACCCCGCCATGCCGCCGCCGACTAACGCCCCTTCCACTAAACCGAGGATTAATCGCGTGGTTTTTAATTATCTCTCTTCTGCGAATGAAAAAGCCTACGCGAAGCAGGTGAACTAGAGGAGCAGAATATGGCGTAGGTTGGTGTGGGATACGCTACATCCGTGCAATTAGAAAGTATGTTCATCCGAAGTATAAAGTAGCATGGTCATGGAAAGCTGAGGGTAGTTCTGGTACATCTGTATCAAGTAGACACCCGAGATGACTGAACGTAGCACCAATTCGCAGCTCGACCGACCACTTGAAAACAACCATGTGATCTAGAGGGTAGGCGTTCACACACCTAACTAAAACGCGCCTTTATTTCTTTGGGTCATCAGCATCCCACAAACTAGTGCCCTGGGTCATCAGTATTCTACAATCTAGTTTCCTGGGTCAACATCGTCCCACAATTCAGTGTCCTGGGTCATCAGCATTCTACAATCTAGTTTCCTGGGTCATCATCGTCCCACAATTCAGTGTCCTGGGTCATCAGCATCCTAAATCTAGTGTCCTGGGTTATTGGCACCCAATCTTCTCCTGAGTCAACATAATCGCAAACCTGAGTCAAAAAAATCGCAAACCTAATCTTCTGGGTCATCAGCATCCCACATCCCCATCTCCTGGGTCATCAGCATCCCACATCCCCATCTCCTGGGTCATCAGCATCCCACAACCACATCTCCTGGGTCATTAGCATCTCACAACCCCATCTCCTGGGTCATTAGCATCTCACAACCCCATCTCCCGGGTCATTAGCATCTCACAACCCCATCTCCTGGATTAACAGCATTACACAACCACATCTCCTGGGTCATCAGCATCCACAACTCTCTCTTTCGTGAATGTGAACAAGCCGCAGGTTATTAAATTAGCTCTTGGTTGAAGCCTCTGGCCCGAAGACAGTATTTAAATAAGCTCATGGTTGAAGCGACTATTCAGCAAGAAATTATTTTTACCAAAAGAGTATGAAAAATATTGCATCGTGTCAGGAAAAAAATTTTCTTCAGGTCTTTACTTTTTGAGGCATACTGAATCCAAAAAACTCTGCAAATAATTGCAGAACGGTTTATTATTCTCATGGACAGCTTGACCTAGTATTACTGCTCCGAGACCCATCCCAGTCGATTCAGCATCAAAAAATACTACTGTAAACTATACGAAACATGACCTGACTACAATGGAACTACGAAAACTAAATATTCCCCCGGCGCCAGGTGCCTGTAAGCGCCTGTAGGCAATTGGTACAACGTTGCGAGTTGCCGGGGCGGGTGGGGTGGTTTTGATGAGACGGAAGGGGGGAGTACTAACGACGAAACGTTGACTTCCGCTGTAGTTCCCACGAGTTCTTTCAATTAATTGACTTTGGCTCACTATAATTACTGTATTTTCACAATACGCAATTGTACACGTCTGATACTCATTCCATTCGACCCAGGATGTATAAATACCTTGAAAACGCGTATTTGCGAATTATACTGCGTTTTGTTAATTTTTTGAACCATTTTTTGTCCATAACAACCATGGGCTTCGTCCGATCGGATTGCCGAGATGGCGGGCACAACTACATACCGAATGGAATTTTTGTGCTTAAGAATGGATTTTTAAGACGACGTTAAAGGCACAAAACGGCCTGGACGGGGGACGAGGGACAGGGGACGGCAGATGGACATTGCAGATTTGGAATCCCCATGTCTTGAAACGTAAGTTTTGAGGGGGGGGAGGGGGGGGTGGTTGTAAACAATTTTTCCGACCGAAAACATAGGGTTATTATTCAGAATGAATAATAAACCAAAACGTAATTCCAGCACGTGGCCCGCGTGTGGTAGAAAGTTATGCAATCGAGTTCTCTTAGATCTTAACCTCTTCTCGAAAAACGTTAGAACCAAATCAGCTCAAAAGTGATATCCACCCCACAGGTTGCCATGGGACGCCAACTTGAACTTTTTCAAAAACAAGAGGAACGATATGAACTAAATCATTCGCGAGGATATTGTGGAAACCCATGTCATTAAAAACAGAGTAAACAATAAATTGTCTATATTCAAGTTATCTCAGTTCATGTTTGTTACTGATGATGACCTAACCGTCGAAATCGATTTAACAATTGTGCTTCATTATTTCTGTGGAAATATAGACAATTTATTGTTTACTCTGTTTTTAATGAAGAGGAACGATGTTAATCATCTCGTCATCATCTTTTTCATTTTTTGTATAGAAAGCTCCAAATGACACTACAATACCCTAAAATTCCCATTTGTGGGAAAATGACGAGAGCGGTATAATTAATTACCACACATTTCGACGAAATTCGATTTTGCGCAGTTTCTTCCTTATAAACTCTGCTCAAACGTTACTAACATTTTTTTTTTTTTTAATTCAGGCGGTGATCCAATTAAGTATCTATATGGTGAGCATTTAAAAACGCTCATAAGATATATAGGCGTTACTCCAGAAACTCCTGAATTTCAACCACCCCTACTTCACTCGCTACCATTTCTCACAGTTATTATCCGATAATTCTGGGACGGTGATTATTATCCTTTTCAAAAAAATCGTGGTCACAATCTCATTAGTTCTACCAATAACGGCCGTGGCACTAGAATAACGTTCGAAGCATCACAATAAATTCCCGAACTGCAAGCGCTTTTTACCACTGTGAAGTTATGTTTGACCAAGTTCAATTGAACTGAGTGGAAAACAAATAAAATTAGTAACAAACCCAGTGAATTGAAGTAGAGCTAAGAAGAGCTGTGTGATGCGTCACACCTGTTGTTTTTGTTTCACCGTTACTTGAAAGGAGCTCCTAATTTCCTCAAGCTTGCACAAACTTTACTGGTTTTTGTTCGTCACTTACGTAATTGGATTTTATCAATGAAATGCTCGTCTTAGCGTAGATAAACGAAACGCATTCTTTAGCATAGCGCATTGTAGTAAGTCCATATCCTCGCTCGTTAATGTCTCACACTACTGTTTCGTTTTATTTGTTTTTTGCTTTGGTGGCTAGCCTTGGTTGCTTTAATTTTTTCTTTATTGGCCATAAAACATGAGTGCGAGTAAAACAAGAAGTGTTGAAAAAACAAGAAGTGTTGAAAAAACATGAAGGTCAAAAAAGTCAAATACATGAAAGGTACCTACGGCATGAATTTTAAAATTGTTAGGCATGTTAGGCAACGAGGTAGAAAGAACGAACCTGAGAACTTCGAGAAAATTGGGTGTATAAGAAGTGAACATTCGCCGATGGTCAAAGAATTTAAGGAAATATGAGTATGCAGATGCTTCAAGAAAATCTTTGTCTACCTAAAAAAGGAAAGCTTAATGAAGTTGAGCAGCGAAGGTTAATATTCGTAAT
This sequence comes from Pachypeltis micranthus, assembly GCA_020466155.1. Taxonomy (NCBI): domain Eukaryota; kingdom Metazoa; phylum Arthropoda; class Insecta; order Hemiptera; family Miridae; genus Pachypeltis; species Pachypeltis micranthus. The sequence goes on along the minus strand of CM035770.1, from coordinate 45,912,252 downwards.
AGATAAGTGAAATGAAATTGTCTTTTCATGAACTCCAACGAACCAGAGGGCACACCAGGGCCAAAGTTGTCAGCTATTCGACGTAATAAACTCGGTCGCTTCCTATGCCCACGCTCATTAATTGGGACAGTTGGCAAACCAGCGGCTTGGAGCAGACGGCAATGCTCTGCCACATCACTAGAGTTGATCTTGTACAAGTCCACAATCTCTGCCGCAAGCATTTTGTACCGGGGGCGTAATAAATTGTTAAATTAGTCATTTCTGGCAGAGGTTCCTATCAAATCGGGTTCGAATCGAGCTATTTTCTAGACGAAAGGGGAGCAATAATAAGTAAGGCTCGCGTACCAGAATAGCGTGTGGTGTAGGGGCTCACCTCTGGAGTCTTCAAGCTGACGAAACATTCCCGGCTGGACGAAAACGCCGGACATCTTGCACCGCACTGAGTAAAGGCTTGCCCGCGGACCGGTGGAACACATATCGAAAATTCACCGACTAATATCACTTAATTTTGATGAACCGCGGATTCACATCGGTTTTACGAGAAACGGAATTTGTGTCGCTGAACAGAAAACACGGCCGCGCGCTGGTGTCACCAAACATTTGATTGATAAATCGTAATTTTCAGTAATTAAATCGGGTTTCTCCAAAGTCGTTTGAAATGATTAAACGATCAGAATGAAGAGATCTACGATTACATTTATCAGCCAATTTCGGGCCAGGGCATCGTACTAAATCAACGATTTACCAACCACTTTTATCCGCCTATGCTTGTTCAAGTCCACGAATGTTGGGGTTCACGAGCGTAGTAGCCTAATTATCTAGAACTAACTTGTCTAATAGACCTAGTTGACTTGATTTGCAAAAGATATTTTTACTTTTTTAAATCCCCTTCAAATTTGTACATTTCAAGGGCTTCTAAGCCCAAAAGACACTATTTGCTAAAATGCTCTGTGCGCCTGAGAACGCAATTGAGAGAATACGGCTGAATCTAATCGGCTCAAATGTCATGTTTAGCTTAATTACAACGGAACGCTAAAATAACGGCTCGAGCAAAATCGGCTCAAAATTAACTATAGTTATAATAGTGATCAAAATACCAAATCTTCTTTTTCTCAAAATTACCTACAACGATTTTGATTAAATTTTCAGTGTGAACAGCTCCGAATAACTAAGAAATGATAACTTTCGCTAAATTGTCCCATGAGTTCTTTCAAGTAGTGAAATTCAACTCATTATTTACTGTGATTTCTCTGTCGTCAGCACCAAAAAATACCGAGGAAACGATACCGCACACGACTTAAAAACAATAAAAATCGCAGAATTTCGTTTTTGGCTAATTTTTGTAACCATTTTTTGTCCATAACAACCTTGGTTTCGTCCGATCGAATTGCCATTGGAGTTTTTGGGTGAAAGAACGGATATTTTAGACCACGGTAAAGACAGGATGTGGCATGGACGGTGAACATTGCAGATGTGGAATCCCCTTCCCTTGAAATGTGGTATCAAATTTCCTGACCAAAGACATAGGTGTATTATTCAGAATGAATAATAAACCTAAAGCATGTTAATAGTTTCAAGGGCCTCCTGTACACTGATGGTAACTCAATAAAGGTTGTGGTACAAGTAGGAGTGACACAATAAATTAGCACTAGCAGTTGGAGCGAAGCAATAAATTCTGGAACCAGTTCGTTCCTACGTTGTTATAATGTAATAGAAAAACATATTTGATTAGTTTCAAGAGTAAATAACCGCTTAAAGCGTATTGCCTCAACAATCAAGATATTTGTATATTTTATTAGTTTGTTGTACTTCTACAAAAATATGCTGAGGTAGAGCATTTCGTTTGGTATTAGCAACCGTTATTGTTCAACCTGGACGAAATTTGTCTTTCAACAGATACCGTTCAATTGGTCCTTAAACAAATTCAGTGCGTGTTCCCATGCTCAAGTGACATATTATTGCACCAAATCAGTACTAACTATTCAAATAAAATTATAACCTTCACGTTTCTTTCAACTGCTGAAATGAACCCGTATTTATTACGAACTATTAAAACAAAATCATAACCTTCTCGTTTCTTTGTACTGCTGAAATGAACCCCGTATTCCCGTCGGCGCTTCAAGTAAGCGAAATTCGCACAACAATTTAAAACAAAATGAAAAGCAGTTATAAAACTCATATTATTAAGTTATAGGTACTGTCCCGTCTGCAAAACGGTCTTTGTTTGGCGAGCGGTAACCGCGACGCACCAAGTCAACTTTTAACCGCTACGACTCCGTTTTGAAGAATTTGCGGTTTGTTGTAATGTTTTAATCGTAAACCACTTTGGTGGAACCCGCTATATTGCATAGTAAATCTCAGATCAGTAGTCATTGATGATTGTTTTGAACGACAAATGTGAGCGTTTGGTGAAACCTTCTAGGTGACTCGACTCCCGTCAAGAGCGGACTGAGAGGAAGTGGACGAGGCGAAGCCACCGCCGCTGGGAAGAGCAGCTCGGGGAGCTTACTGCAGACGCTCTGAGTACCCGTATATTTTCGCCAGGAAAATTGTCCCCCATCCCCCTCTAAACTTGGTCTTTCACGTTTCAGGGCATGGGGGTTCCAAATCCGCAATATCCGTTCAACGTCGAGGCCATATTTGGTCTAAAAAATCCCTTGTTTCGCACAAAAATGCCATTTATGATCTAGCTCTGCACGGCAATCCTATTGTCTGAAACCCATGGTCGTCACGCGGTGTATTATATAATATAGTATAAGTAAACTTTAAAAGTGCATATTACGGCGGCTGATGGAAGTAGAAGGGTGCTGTTGGCAGCACTTTACACTATTTTCAGTCTCGTTTTGTCCAATTTTGGTTTATTATTCATTCTGAATAATAACCCTATGTTTTCGGTCAGGAATAATGTTTTACAACCCCCCCTCAAAATTTGATACTTTTTTTTTATTTTTTTTTTTTAATCAATGATAAACTGTTGTAGACTTGCTACTTTTTGTTGTTGTGATACATAATTTTCTATATAGTACAGAAGTACAATGGAACATGGGTGAGGGTGGATGTCCAGCGACAGTCCCTCTCAGAATTAATGCTAATTAACGCAATGTACGTCGCCGTCCGTTTTTTGCTTTTAACGTGGTCTAAAAAAACCTGTTCTTTCGCACAAAAATCCCATTTGGTATCTAGTTGTGCCCTCCATCTCGGCAATCCAATCGGACAAAGCCCATGGTTGATATGGACAAAATAATGGTTAAAAAATTAACAAAACGCAGTATAATCGCAAATACGCCGTGTTTCGTATCGTTATCAAGGTATTTTTACATCCTGGGTCGAATGTAATGAGTATCAGACGTTTACAACTGCGTATAGGGAAATTACAGTAATTATAGTGAGCCAAAGTCAACTAATTGAAAGAACTCGCGGGAACTACAGCGGAAGTAAACGTTTCGTCCTTAGTACTCCCCCCTTCCGTCTCATCAAAACCACCCCACACGCCCGCTCGACTGGCAACGCCGTGCCAATTGCCTACAGGCGCTTACGGGCGCCTGGCGCGGGGGGAATATTTAGTTAACGTAGTTCCATTGTAGTCAGGCCGTGTTTCGTATGATTTAGTAGTCTATTTCGATGCTGAATCGAATGGGATGAGTCTCATAGTAGTAATACTAGGTCAAGCTGTCCATGAGAATAATAAACCGTTCTACAAAAATTTGCATGGTTTTTACTTTCTGCCAGCCAAATAGCAAGGAAAGTATTGTAATCGGGACAAAAAAAGTCGGGTTTTCTTCAGATCTTTACTTTCTGAGGCCAGCTGAATGCAAAAACTTAATTTCGACACGTGGTCCATGGGTGTGTGGTCAGGACAGGCGGCCCTAGCCATCACCAACCTCTTCGTGGTGGTCGATGGTAAGCACCCTAGAGGGGCTACAGGACTGCTTTCAATGGATCTTTATGCAGAGGGTCATAGTGTCCCTCTAGGGTAGCTAACCAGTGCTCTGGCGAAGGAGGGGGGGGGGGACAACAGGTTCCTCGCTGTCTTCATTGCCCATTCCCCACCAAGAGCCAAAAAAGGCCTCATAGCCCCAGCTGCCAATCGGCACCCGGGGTTTCAGTCAGGCGCACAGGGTCCTTCCAGTTCCACACCCTCTTCCTCTTCCTCCTCCTACCCTTCATCCAGTGCTGGTACTGTTGCCAGGCATTCAGAAACGCCAAAGGCCTAAGGGTTTATGTCTGGCAGAAGCACCCTGTCGAAAGGGATGAAGAGAGTAATGTCGGCAGAACAGTGTACAAGTATGCTTCTGAGGGAATGCGCCTCATCCCTGTTGCTGAGGCGCAGGCTGTCAGGGTACGCCTAGACAATAAACACCTGACAGCGATTCCCCTCCAGCAACCATTAAAGCCCTGAGCCCGAGTACAGGCAGCTTGTAGAGGGTCATACCTCAGTTAATAGCGACTGGGCTCTGTGAGGCTCTCCCATTGCTGACGTTGATCAGCAGCCCCCAGATAGCCGGCCAGACCTAGCAGCCTCAGACTCCTTGTGCCTTTTGAGGATTGAGATTCTGTAGCTTGCTGAGTTGGTGAGTAGAGTGAAAGGTAATCAGAATTCTCACCTGCAGAGCCTGGAAAGGTGGGCTGTTTCTGGTCTCGGTGTTTCTGTGGACGAGGTTGCAGATTATCTGCGCAGCATTTTCCCTAAACTGCAAGTTAAGCCGTTTTGGAAAAAAGCGTAAAGAATCAATTTTTGCTTCTTTGGCCTATATCTCCGTTCACCGTATTTTCGTGGAGATATGTATGGGGGATAAAAGTTAGGTATTGATTAGTACAAGATAAGTTGAAAGTCAAAATCGTTCGAGCCGTTTTCGAGAAAAGCCCTAGTTTTGGGTACATTTTTACCCCTACCACTCCCCTCTTTGCACATGGACGGAAACCGCCCATAACCTTCTCTTCGCGTCTACAAAGAATAACAAACGAAACAAAAAAGACCAGCTGAATCGGTCCAGCCGTTCTCCCGCAAATCAAACTACAGACAGGTCCGTTTCCCTAATAAATGACTTCCCTCGTCGAGGGTTATATCGTCCATGCGGTTTCGCTAATATGCAAAAGGCTCTTGCAGCATCCACCTAACTCAGACCTGCGGGGGTACGGCGGGTATTTGGTCGTTAGCCAGTCTCCCGGTAGAGAGCTGTTGCCCGTGTGTTACTGCACGGAGGTGACCACCTGAGGAATCCCGTACCATCTGGGAGGAGTTCTTAATCTGGTTTCCCACCTGATCCAACTGTTTACTTGGGTGGCAAGTTTGAAAGGGACAGATCAACTGTGACCACGTTTTTTAGCCACCACCTTCTTCGTAAACTCGGCGAAATGGTTATAGGCTTGTTTCGCAGCAGTCAAGGTTCGTCTGCCCTCCCATCAACCGTCGCTCACTGTTGTAGAAACCACAGTGGAGCAGCACGTGGTTTCTTGTTCCCTCCGCACTGGGGGACCAAGAGAAAGCCGCACATTGAAGTCGCCATGTCCCATGAGGAACTGGCTCGTCCAGTGGTCTGGCTCAACCCATTTTCTTCCAAGACGTTCAAGGATGTCGGGGAAGAACTCACACGTGTCACGACCCTTGACGAGGATTCCCATCTCGCTTGCCATTTTTCTAACGCCCATTCGTCGATGACGACAAGTTTCCGTTCTGTGGTGAGTTTCAAAGAGAGAGGAAGCTCCCGTTTCACTCTCCACTTGTCAACCAGTGATCTTCTGGAGTGGTTCTGTTGATATAGTCTTATAGGCCATGGAGCGCAGCTCTCTGGTATTGGACCAATACACTTTTGATTGAGTGTTAGTTTGCTACCTCAGACAACGGGACAGAGCCAATCACGCCTAGATAGATTGCCTTGCATACGAGCATAGTGTCATGGTAACACACACCCCAAGTGGCCTTGTTAATCGCACACACACAAATGGTGTTATCCGGACGGAGTTTTGAAAAGTGAAGGTCTGAAGGGAACAAATTTTTGTTTCAACGGATTACACAACTTTCCTTTCCACCACGTAGAGCTAAGGAAGGTAAAAGACTGACACCAACAGGCCAGGGAACACTGTCGGAGATATCAACCAACACGCCCATAAATCGTGTTTGTTAACGTTTTCGAACTTTTCACAGTAATGCATGACTGACTTTGATCAACCTGACGGAGTTTCTTCAAGCAACCGCACACACATTTTGTTCTCCACAACCGTTTCTGTCCTCATTTTGCGGAAAGGTGCCTGTTGTTACACACAGCACATTTTCTCTATAATTCCAGAATCATGAACATAAACGATTCAATAAAAATCATCTCAGAAATTACGTATGCAATGGTCTGACAATCAAAGTCATGACATAAGTAAGGGTAACTCAATCCGTGCCAGCTTCTAAGTAAGTTCTACAACATTCATATGATGCGAGTAAAAAGTGGTTGTTTCTCCAGAGGCGTCCTTCGGAATAATAAGCCCGTGAAACATGAAGATCTGAAGAAGGTTCAAGAAAAAGTCAAACGACTAGGTAGCTTTCTTTCCCACTCCACAGGGTTGAGGTAAGTAAAAATTCACGATGAAATGGGCATGTGTACGGCATTCTTTTTTGGAAACCACAGCTTTCTATGTAAGTGAAGTTATATGCTCTTTCTATAGGTTCTACCTCTTGAGTAACTTCAACATCCATGGTGTCATCAACTGACACTGTTTTTTTTTCTGGAAAATCGTTCAAACAGCGTCGTGGGGAGTATTTTTAATTAGTCGCAGTTTCAACAAACCTGTGATAGCTAATTTTTAGGAGGAGACAGTTCCATTTTCGAGCCGACGAGTACCGATTTTCAAGCACCGTCTGTTAGTACTTTCCCCGCTCTAGTCGGAGAGTGACAGACGGATTTCCTGTACCGACGAAGTTGCAATTTTCACGATTTTGGGTAACGGTAGCCAATGGTGAACCCTCCGCTCGTGAGCTGACAGACGCGCTGTGGTGCGTTCAGCACACTTTACATTTTCACCGTGTTTAACAGAATAGCACAACTGACCTTGTTGATGAAAACACCGTTTAAGGCTGCTAGAAGTGATCGTCGCGTGATGCGTGGGAGTAAGTATTTGGACTGTGTCAAGAGCTAAGCGCATTCTACCGAAGAGCGGCTTCAGCAGTGCTTCACGAGGCAGACACTAGAAGGACGCACCGGTTCAAAGCTTTTCTCCACACTTTTGCAAATCCACTTCTCGCTTTTTGGTAAAACGGTAAACAGCCCTACGTGCTCTGAGCGTTTTTTATGTCCCGTACGGTACAGAAACTGGCAGCACCTACCGCTCCGGAATTTACTTATTTACCCCTACTTATGCCACTACCTTTATTGAGTGATCGTTGCATAGGTGATCAATAGAACAATCAACGGAATTTGTGGATTGGTTCGTGTTTACAGTTCTGGAGCTTAAAGTCAAACACTGCACGAAAAATCGGCATTACTTTGATTTCCGAAATTTCTGAAGTTACTTCTTACTATTTTATGGCCATTATGAAACTTCTATCGTGTAGAATGCTGTCGTTGCATAGTGATGTATGGATTAGATTTGAAAGTTAACTGATTCGGTTCAGCACATCATTCATTGTCACAGACTAGTTTCTCAAATTGTGTCTCTTGGACTCAGACGCCGTGCAAACGTTAAGCTCTGAAGAAAACTAAAAAAATAATGGGGGCAGCTGTGCAGATGGTGTGCTCGTGGTGCAGGGAGATGGGACTGTCCATCAACTCAGCTAAAATGGGCTCTAAACAACGGTCGAGACTGAGATCACAGGAAGTTATGAGCACGTCAAGTGTCTGACTGTGGTTCAAAATCGAAAACTAATCTGAAAAGAGCATGTCAGGTATAAGACCATTATGGCGACATGGTTCTATGGATGTGTCGAAGAATGTCCAGGAGAACATGGCCTGTTGGTTTTATGAGGCCATTATGAGACAAATCATAGCCCGTAGCCAAAGTGCAGAGGCTTACTAATAGCGGGGGCGATAAAAACCACACCTACCAGCACCATGGAGAAAATGTTCGACCTTCTTCCCCTTGACATATACCCATATGTTGTACGTATGTGTGCTTACAGGATGACTAGCTAACGTGCACAGGCTAGTAACTAACACATAGCTATAATATTCAGCTTCATGGGAGTCATTACGGAATAAAAGTCATGTCAGAGGAGGTACGGGTTTGACAATAAATACAAAATGCAACAATAAGGAAGCTTATGGAACAACGAAGGTTGCCAGTTTCGGCCTCCGAATCGTAATGGCATCTACACGGATGGATCTGAAACCCCCGGAGGGTACAGGCTGTGGGAGGAGTGAGACGTACATTACATTAACCCGTGAGGGACAGTCAGAGTTACAAATGAAACTATTGCATAACTGAGGAACTGAAATGGTATCCGTGAGTACTTTTTGAAGGGGATCAGTCAAAAGCTGGTTAGAATGACGAGGATAATTCAAATAATTCGTTGGTGGCCCCTAGTCGAGTTGTTTGTAGCTGTTCACACGGAAAACGTAATCAAAATTATTAAGCACGTTTCGAAAAAAAATATTTGAAGCGACGCATCACACAACGGTTCTCAACTTCAAGTCTATTCCGCTATTTTTATCTTTCTGTCAACTAATCCAACCTGTTTTTAACTCGTTTTATATAAGTAAACGTTACTCTAAGGAAACTGGTAGGACTGCGTCTGGATGGAATACAGTGACATGACAGTAAATATAGTGACAATAATTCTACTACTTGAAGAAACTTGCGGGACCATGTAGCGAAAGTTATCTTTTCCCTCCGGCTCGAGCTCACACAGTGCGAATAGCCTATCACCGAATATAAAATGCCAATTTTCGTCGTTTCCTACTATTTCGCTATGCTAAATCGAATGTTGGAGGGGCTGTGCAAATAGCGTAGTTTGCACAAGAGTTGTCGTGTCCCGGATGACTTCCAACTTATCCCGGAAACTCCCGGTTTCAACTTTCGACGTTGGATAAAATAGGCTAGGTCACAATCATACTGTGGCAAGTCAGAGAATAATAAACCGTTGTGTAATAATTTGCAGCGTTTTATCTTTCTAGCAAATAATTCGATCTATTTTTCCCTCAGTTCATATGGACTAGGTAAAACGTAACATAATGCTTCACTCAAGTTCCAAAATTGAGCTGCTACTACTTACGCCCATTAAACTTCGTCGTATAAGCTGCTTACTGAACTACCACACTGATTTTGGTTGATTTAGAATAAACACCTTTGAAGACCTCCCCCCCCCCTCCGTCGACTAACTGACACTACGTTTCAACGCATGGGGGTTCCGAATCTGCTATTTCCGTCCGTCGTCCGCCATCCAGGCCATGTTTTGGTTTTATCGTGGTCTAAAATACCAGTAAACCACACGAAACGGAACGGAACGACGAAAACTAAATATTCCACACGCCCGTAAGCACCTGTAGGCAATTGGCACGACGTGGTGAGTCGAGCTGGCGGGCACAACTAAATACCAAATGGGAGTTTTGTGCGAAAGAAGGGATTTTTTAGACAACGCTAAAGGGTCAAAACGGCCCGGTCCGAAGACGGACATTGCAGATTTAGAATCCCGATGTCTTGGAACGTGAAGTATCAAATTTTGAAGGGGAATTGTAAAAAAATTCTTCTGACCGATAACATAGGGTTATTAATCAGAACGAATAAACCAAAATCCGTTTCATTTGGGATCTAGTTGGTCTTATGTACAACAAATGTTTTAAAAATGAGCAGAACACCAAATTTTGGCAGTTTTATAGCGTTTACGTCGTGTTTGGTGTAGTGTCGTATGAGCCGACTAAAAGGGACGGCCGGGTGGGCCCAGCTTGAAAGACAACCTCACCTCTACGAGGTCCCCGCAGGATTACATCCAACGAGGCTTAACTGTGGCTGGGCGTCTGGTGTGCTCTGTCGCCACACTGTGCTCACCCTGCAGTTGGGGGTCCAGGAATTCCACTGCCGTCCTCCCTGCGTGTTCGTATAAGCCGGACTAAAGGGACACAACTTACACTTCATTCCTTACATGACACACTGGGAACCCCCTACCTTTAGCTGGGATCGCAGAACACACCCCGCAGGAAGGGGGACAGAATTCTCCTGCCGTATCCTCTGCGTGGTCGTTAAATCCGGCCTTAAAGGGGCTTAAAGCTCACGACACTGACATACACAACATATTCCAGATACTAAATACACTGCAACGGCTTGGCGTGGCAGAACACATTAACATAAAACACTCATAATGAGCGAAAGACAGTCCTGGAAGTAGCTCACTACATCTTTGAGCGATCCCTATATAGGTGCGGCCTTCCCGGAATGAGGAGGGGAAAAACCAGGTTTGAGCGTTCTGGGGCGGCTGATAGCGTGTGTCCGCTCACCACATCACCAGTGGCCGAGGGCTGACTCTGAGCAGCAGCGGAAAAATCCCTCATGCGTCTTAGTCCGGTGGGTGGCGGACTGGCAGCTGCGGCGCATGTGGGGGCCTCCACTGACCCTCAACGGACCAGCGAAAGGGGCTAGAATCAATATGCCTGAGGAGCTTCCAGGACACTGCCCCGAGCACCTCTCGCTCATACCACTAACACACACAACAAATGAACTCACAAGGATACACTACACCAGTCTGGTTCTTTTTCTCCCCCTCACAAATTAGTAAAAATAACATGACAAAGTCAAAACCCAAAATTGCAGGTAATAAAGCAACGCCACCTGCGCCTCTTCCTCGGGCTCATGGCTAAGCCCCTCCCTCCTCGGACGATGAGCAACCTACTCGTCGTCCAAACAAACAAGGCGGAAAAGAACCGGGCAAACCGCGTTCATCTCCCCTTCTCCCCTAGTAGCCCGGGCAGCCGGCTACTACAAACCCTGACACAGCGTGGACCCTAAACTGTCGGACATGGAGCAAATTTGTGCATACGTCCAAATCATCCACGGCCAGCTGGCACGGATGAGGGCATACGCGACAGGACCTATGCGGGACCTCGTCACTAGTTGCCTCTTCGAAATTTCGAAGCTGGCTATAAAAGCTAATGCCCCCCCAACGACATCGCCCCCTGCAACTACCCCCCTGCGGCAAACTGTGGCGGCTGTCGTGAGGGAAGAGAACTGCGAAGGGCAGTGCCCAGCAGCCAGTGCCACCAGCCCCCAAACTCAAGGAGCAACAACGAGCCAGGGTAGTACCCCAGGCCCCTCATATCGACAGTAGCCGCTACCCCCCCTCATGGAGCTGAGGCGGAATGGCAGCCTGCCAAGGCCAGGAAGCGCAGAGGGAAGAATAAAAAGGCCCCAACTAAGCAGGACGTGCAGGGCGAGGGCAGCGCCCCGCCTACGCCTCCGCCCAGAAACAAAGGTAAAATAAAAACCAAGAAGAAGCCTCCACCGCCTACCAAACTCCCCCTAAAAACCACGACAAAACGTGGTAGTGGTTAGAACATACATGTAAGGAAGGAGAGGCTGGTCCCTCCAACCCTGATACAATGGAAGCACTGATGCGGGTGTCCTGCTCTACGGACCTCCAAGCCTAAGCGTCCGAGTGCTGAACATCCGCACTGCTGTAGGAGGTGGCGCCGTCATTGTGACGGAAATGCCAGAAATGGCCAAGGCGCTCACGAGCCACATTTCCCGCGAAAAAGGAGTTGAAGCTCCAGCGTCAGCCCCTAGGTCGCTTCCACGCATGCTATTGTGCGACGTGAGGACTGACCTTCAAAAAGAGGACTTGGCGCAACAAGTTCTTGAACACAACCCTGCGTTAGGCTTGCAGCCGCAGGATGTCAGACCTCTCTTCACCAAAAAGCGTGGCAGACAAAGGATTGGGTGATTGAGGTATCACCCAGCCTGTACAAAAAAACTAGAGGGCAAGGCACCTCCAAATAGCCTGGCAGCGGTGCGCCATACGAGAGTACCAAGCCCCCACTCAGTGCTACAAATGCCAGCGCTATGGCCACCTGGCAGTGGCCTGTACAAGACCGGTTGTGTGCGCCTGGTGCGCCTTGCCACATCTGAGTAAGGAATGCAAGCGTGATGCTCCCCTCAAGTGTGCCAATTGCGTCGAACGCAAAATCCAACAGGTTGCACACTCTACAGGACGCACGCTGTACCATTCGTCAGCGGCGATTGCCCTCCAGGAGTCACGAGTGGATTATGAATAGGTCAAAAACAGTTCAGATCCTTCAGCACAACACCAATAAGAGTTGCCCAATTATGGCTGAGTTGCTGCAAAATGCACTCAAGAAACGCTGCAGTGTTCTCGCCATACAGGAACCATACATAGGATCCAAAACTCTTGGTCTGGGATCGCAGGCACGAGTGGTGGCTGGAGCAAGAACGGGAGCCAAGGCAGCAGTGGCCTGCATCGACCGATCCATTGACATGCTCGCACTCACTCACCTGAACAGCCAGCGCCCGGCGCTGTGCTCATCCGAGCGGTGGCTTTGAGCTGGTTGTAATATCATTTACAGGCAATTTGGCGCACCAGTTGCCATCGGCCTTGAACCACTCGGCGAGCTCTAGCAGGCCTATCGGGACGACCCTGCATAGTCTGTGCCGATGCAAATGCCAGATCACCATTGTGGGGATCCCCAACCCTGGATGGGGCGGGCGAGGCGTATATAGAGCTGCTCACCAGGTACAACTTGATTGTTGTCAACGACGCATGACTGAGGCGACCTATAATGGTCCGGGAGGAAGGTCGTGTATAGATGTCACAGTTGGCCGTGTCTCACACCTGCTACTCAAATTGCAGGGTTGGCGAGTCGTGCCAGGTGCAGCATGAGCGATCACATGGTTATTGACTTTGCCATTACGGATGACAACATCCTCTGCAAAGACACCGCGTGAAAAGCGATTCCGCACAAAAATGCTGATTGGCCACAATTCTGTAGGGTACTGGAAGGTGAACTGCGTGCGCGGACACCGACCTAATAGCGCCATACACACCTGAAGAGGTGGACAGCAAAGTGGACATATTTACCACAGCACTGCACTCTGCTGGGCTCTGTATGGCCAACAGAAGCACAGGGCGATCAAAGTCCCATGGTGGACTGAGGAACTAAATCCCCTCAAGCAAAGTGCAAATAGAGCTAGAAGGATGTACCAAAACACTCGTGACCCTGATGCCAGAGCAACACTCGAACTGCCTTCATCCAAGAGAAGAAGGCCTTCCACAGCGCCATCAAACGAGGCCCAAGCGGCAAGGCTGGCGAAACTTTGTGGAAGCGGAGAGCTCTGAGAACCCCTGGGGCAGACACTACAAGTCCTCCATAGGAAAAGCTAACGTAGAGCAGGTCTTGGCAGCGATGCAAAATGAGTCAGGCTGGGCCTGCAGCATCGAAAGCTCACTGGAAACCCTCCTTGAGAAGGCGTTCCCAGATGACCAAGTAGCTCGAGACACTGGAGCCCAGAGGGCAGCAAGGGGAGCTGATCATGGACCCTCGAACAGGCCCGACATCCCATTGTGGACAACAGGCGACCTCGGCAGGGCCCTTGCGACCTGTAAAGCCCAACAAATCTCCTGGGCCAGATAAAATAGAAAGCAATATGCTAGGAAGGCTGAGCGGACTATCTCCAGCGGCCTCCTTAATTTATTTAATGACTGTCTGCAGGTCGGACAGTTCCCCACTCAGTGGAAGACTGCGCGCGTTGTCACTCTTCAAAAGGAGGCGACCGCAATCCAGTCAGACCACGCGATCATGGAGACCACTCAGCCTTCTTTCCATATTAGGCAAAACACTAGAAATCTTGATGTTGCAGTCCCTCGAAGGAGTCTTTGGCCGCAACCTCACAGGCAGGCAATACGGGTGTACCAAAGGAAGGTCCACGCAGGATGTCATTGTCGAGATCCGGCGTGTTTCCCTGCTGGCACCGGTTAAGTACGTCGTAGCAGTTCTGATTGACATTGACAACCTTTGGTGGCCAGCGCTCCTTAATGAGCTCAAAGGTAGGGGAATCCCCCGCAACCTGTACTCGCTCGTCAGAAGTTACCTGACAGACAGAACTGCTACGATCGAAAGCAGGCATGTCTCTGTCCGGAGAAAGATTGAGAAGGGGTGCCCACAGGGCTCGGTCCTTGGACCAGCACTCTGGAATGCCTTCTTGAAGGTCTTCTCAGGAAACTCATGGAGACTGACTGTGAGCCGTACGCCTATGTGGATGACTTGACTGTGCTGATCTTTGCAGAGTCAGTCCGCCATAGTGAAGAAAAACCCACCACGTGCTCCGCACTGTCAACCAATGGTGCGAGCACGTCAAGATGCAGGTGGCTGAGGAAAAACCCAGCTAATCCTCTTGAAGGGGAAAGTTAATAATCCACCCACAATACGCTTTGGCGGCCACAGGCTCCTTCTTGAAAAGCACGTCAAGTATTTAGGAGTGAATATAGGTGAGAGGTGGGGTTTCAACCAACACCTCCAGTCCCTTAAAGACACTACCATTGCAAGGTTTGCCTCACTGCGTGCCATTACTAAGGCCACTTGGGGTGTGTGCTCCCATGACACTATCCTCGTGTATAAGGCCATCTATCTAGGCGTGATTGGCTACTGCCCCGTTGTCTGGGGTAGCAAACTAACAGTCAATCAAAAGAGAGCTGCGCTCCTGTGGATCACCAAGGCCTACAAGCACTCCAGGTGATCACTTGTCAGTTACCAGTTGGTTTGGCTGTTGAGTGCATGATTGACAAGTGGAGAGTGAAACGGGAGCTTCCCCCGCTTTGGGCTGAACTCCGTGCGGATCTCACCACAGAACAGAAACTTGCCGCCATCGATGAATGGGCTCTAGAGAAATGGCAAGCGAGATGGGAATCCTCGTCAAAGGGACGTGATACGTATGAGTTCTTCCCCGTGAACGTCTTTCTAGAAAATGGGTTGAGCCAGACCACTGGACGAGCCAGTTCCTCACGGGACATGGTGACTTCAATGCGCGGCTCCACTTCTTTCTCTGAAAGACTCTCCATTATGCACATCTTGTGCCTCCAGTGCGGAGGAAACAAGAAACCATGTGCTGCTCCACTGTAGTTTCTACAACAGTGAGCGACGGTTGTTGAGAAGGGCAAACGAACTTAGCAGCTTTGACTGCTACAAAGGAAGCCTACAACCATTTTGCAAAGTTCGCAAGAAGGTGATGGCTAAGAAACGTGGTTATAGTTGATCTGTCCTTTTGAAACTTGCCACCCAAGTAAAAAAAGTAAGATCAGGTAGGGAACAGATTATGAAATACTCCCAGATGGTACAGGATTCCTCAGGTGGTCACCTCCGCGCGGTAACACCACGGGCAACAGCTCTCTACGGTGAGACTGGCTAACGACCACATACCTGCCGTACCTCCACAGGTCTGAGTTAGGTGGATGCTGCAGGGCGGCCTCTTGCATATTAGCGAAACCGCAACTTCTATGACTGATATAACCCTCGTCGAGGGTTTAGGTACAGTCATGAAATAAAGAAACAGATCTGTGTGTGTGTGTGTGTGTGTGTGTGTGTGTGTGTGTGTGTGTGTGTGTCTGTAGTTCGATTAGTGGTAGAGTGGCTGATCCGATTGAGCTGGTTCTTTTTTTGTTTTCTTCGTAATTTTTTGTAGACACCAAAATAAGGTTATGGACGATTTTGGCTGATGGGAAGGGGGAGTGGGGGACGAAAATGTACCAAAAACTAGGGTTTTTCGCCTTTTTCTCGAAAACGGCTCTAACTATTTTGATTAATTTTCACATTATCTTCTCCTAATCAACACCTAACTTTTCTTCTCTATAAATATCTCCATGAAAACACGGTGAACGGAGATATAGGCCCATGAAGCAAAAATAGGTTTTTTACGCTTTTTGGCCAAACGGCTCCAGCGATTTTCACCAAACTCACAGGATGTTTTCAAATAGTTGATACCTACATATTCTTCTTAATATATGTTCCTGTGACGGTCCATTGAACAGAGATAAAAATCAAAATGTTTCGAAAACAACGTTTTTTCGAACATTTCCGTAAATTCCAGGGTAACTTCTTCACCAGATGTGATAAATCCTAATGGAATGTCTTCTAGTCACCCATACCAACATTTCGTTCTCCATAATTATTTCTGTATATATATGTTGAAAGGAGATATAAGCCGAGTTAACTCAGAAAAGGAGATTTGTCGAATATTAATTTATCGGTATTCCAATTTTCTCAAAAACGGCTCTAACGATTTCTATCAAACATTCGGATATCGGTACACTATGTTCTGTATAAATGTTCCTGTAAAAATGCGTTGAACGAAGATATAGCGCCCGCTTATGTAGGTTGTGTTCGAAATTACGGGGGTGGCGGAAAGTTGTGTGTTGCTACGCACCAGATATTTTGATGTTGAGACGAATAGGACGGATCTTAGAAATGTGGAACTGCATCTAGACGGGAAACAGTGAAATCGCAGTGCCCTGGCCTGGGCTCATTTCCCGCACTCCAACCACCAGTTAGTTTGGCTCACCGCGTAGAGTCAATTTTTCGATCATTTGTTGTGCTGCTCCTCTCGTCATTTTCCCACAACTGAAAATTGTATTGTACTGTTCTAGTGTTTTACCTTTCCATACAAAACAATTTATCAAAATAGTTAGAGGCGTTTGTTGAGGGAAAAATAGTACGCGTGTTGCTCACGATGATAACTATAGTTAAGGCAGTACTGATTTCGACCAATTACAGCAGCTGCTTTCCTACTTCGTAGGGCTAAGAAAAATAAAAGTAGTGGAATACGAGGGTTAAGAAAGACGTGCGTGCGGCGAGATGTTCGTCACTAATTGCATGTGGAATGTAATAAATTCCCAGGAAAGCGTATCCCAGTATGGAAAAAACGACTAAGGAGTGGGATGATACTTGTCGAATAATCTTACCGCTGGTCCAGTCTTGATTTTCTCCTTGGTGCACGGCAGAGGTGGCAATATCGAGGCTCTCATGGACTGCCTCAATTCGATCGAAGATGAAAAGTGTCCCCTGCAAAGCGGGCAAGTCAAATCTGGCTCTTGTTGATGCTTTGCGACTACTTCCATGCATTTCCCGTGCATCATTTGCCCGCAGCTGTATTTGCAGTAGACAACTGAAATAATTAATGTGATTTCAACGCAAAATGTTGTCTGAAAAACAATTCATTGGAAGAACATTATCACTGCCGCAGAAGAAAATTATAAGGCTGAATCACTGTCCTGAGGGTAGTGAATTAGGTCAGTTCAATGGTCTGTCTGTGGGTCCTACCTCAAGCGCTTCGAGTGTGGTGGCAATGGCAGGGTTAGTGTGGGATGTTGGGAGTGTAGTCCCAACATGAGAACTCTGAAAGTGGTGAAATATGTACGTAAAGCGAAGAAACTCGTATTAAATGCACGCGATGTTCGACATTTGGCAGTACTGAGCTGCGTGATTCCATAAATACGTACGAACGCCTTAAACACTCGTTACCTGGGAGTCTCTTGGACGAAAATTTTTCTAAACAGATGGGGCATATGTCGTCTGCGTCAATCGGTTTTCTTTTTACTGGAACCGCTTTGCCTGCTTCGACTCGCTGTTTCTTCTTGGTGATCCGAGTTTCCCTTCTCGGTGGGCACAAACAGTCATCGAGTTCTCGCTCGGTCATCCCCAACTGTAACCCCGTAAACGTAATTAGTTATTAATCTACAGATTGTATTAGTCGTTACGCTATGGTGAGGTAGTTGTGGTTTTTTGTTCGACATTGTCACACTGATATACCTCTGTACATCGTTTTTCAAAAGGCCCACAGAACATTTCTGGTGCGACGCGCATTCAGCGACTTTCATAACTTTAGCTACTAGTTCTTTCAGTTTACATATACTCAGTTACTGAACGTTCTACACAGAAACTGGTGGACTTGGACATCTCTGAATGTATTGAGATGCTCCTACTTTTGGCACGACCGTTAATGAGTAAATAGTTCTTAGATGATTTATAATACTGCCAACACAGGTTTTCTAGGAACATTTGTGTTTACCGTTTATCGAGTGAGAATGGCGGTGGTTTGAATTGCGGGATTTCTGGGGTTGCGCCTAATTATTTTACGAGAGTTATTGAACTCTCATTGTATAGTTGGTTCATTGGACTACCACCCTTGAATGCCTTGGTATGGAATAGTATCGTATGAGCTGGATTTATGAATGAAGAACTGCACGACAACAGAGTTTGGTTGACATTGTTTAAATAAACAAATAAATTATTGATACGGAAAAATTATACACGAGGGATCGATGGATCGAAGCTTTACTGTACTTCTGCTGACGCTACCCCTGCTCGAGCTATTGTACGGCTCACGACGACCAACTTTCACTAATTTTCTATTTGAAAAACTTATGTTTTATTGTTCTTCAACGTGAGTGGCTACTGAAGGACTGTGCATCCCTCGAGACGAGCCTCTTCAGCACCTGTGTATCTGATATCTTCGACACTTCACAAAGTCCATCCCCACATTTCCTCTCAGAGTTTTCCGACTCTTGCTCTTTTTTTTTTGATGCAGGAGAGAATCTGGTAGAGGTTCCCCAGAGAGATGCCAATCAACATCAGCTAGAACAACTTGCCCCAGGGCCTTGCATCAGTTCGAGCAGCATTTGATGTTTTTTTGTACGACACAGCTGTTCGTTAACAAAAATGTACAAGATCAGTAAAACACAGGGTGAACTATACACGTGACAATGAGTCGCAGAGCGAACCCGACGTACTTTGGTTATAACAAAATAACCTTCCAAGAGTTCAGTAGTCATGTAACATGGTCGGATAGTGTGAATGTCGTGAGTTAGTGAAGCAGTTATCTAAGATGATTATTCGTAGTGATAGTTTAGTGGCTATTTCTATCCTAAAGGATTCCAGGGCTCATTGTAAGCTGACTGAGAAGACTGACACTTCACGAGCATGAAATGAGTAGTGCTAATCAAATCGGTTAAATGTGACATGGACATGAAAGGTAACGAGGAGGCAAAGTGTTGGAGTTGCCAGTCATCTTTGATACAGCACAGCTTTCTTTTTTCAAGATCCATCCCCTCCCCCCAAATAATTATTAATTTTCAAAAACTTAAATAACTATTAAATTTATTGTGGAACAGTATATTTATTTCGATACTCTGGGAGGAAACGAGTTTTATTGATATTTTTACTGGTTCTGATGGAGTTGGAGGTGTTGATAGACCTGGATTCTTTTGAAATAGGCTGCACGAAAAGTACTCATTATGTGAACTAAGGCATTTAGCTAGTGAAAGGTGGAAGAGGAAAGTTTTACATCACTCCCTAGAGCCGACCTCAAAGTGGAATAATGTTCCTCAAGGGAGGCAACCTTGAGGCAACAAAGGTAATCATGGGCTCGTCAATTATAAGAGCCTCGGAGCCTCAACCTACTGGGGTAAAAGAGAAAGAAGTCACTACCAGGATGGTTGGCGGGGCATGCTTTACAGACGACCACCTTGAAAAACTCACACAGTACGAAATCACTAGCTACTGTGATAGCCACGAAGCTTCAATTAATTGATTATAGAAGACAACGCATACCTGGTAAGATATGGGATTTGTAGTCTCAAACCCCAATTTGCGAATCAAAATCCAAATCAGGTGAATACAAAGTTCTTTACTGCTCCTAAAAGGGTGGCAGGTGCATGAATGAAGTTGCCCAATGCTGACGCGGTAGGGGTCGCCCCCTACAGTCCCCACCATCCAAGCTGTAGGGCCAACTTGCCTCACCAGGTATAGCTCAGCCGCCAGAGCCTCTCTTTGAGTCTTCTTTACGGCGATAGGGCATTTTCTTTTTTTAATCATCTGAAATCAACAAGTATCATTCAGTAAACATGTAGGAGTGGACATCTGGAGACCCTGAACCAATGCAAGTCTCAATATTAATTATTTGTGAACAGAAGTACGTGAATATTAGTGTGGGGGAATTTCCAGCAATTAATTTGGAAACACAACATGACAAGACATTACACCAGCTGATCACAAGGAGCCCAAGCTTATAAACAAACCCAGCTCATTTCTCCCAATTGCCACTGCATTCAAATATGCACAAGTCAGGGCTGTTTCAACGGGGGAATCCCATCACTTTAGAATTTCCTCTAGTAAAGTGAGGACAAGGTTTTTTTTTAGGCCACAGATCTTGACGTTAGCACCAATTCCTTATTCCTTCCAATCTAACTCGCGGCAGTGAGATTGTTGAGCAGGACTGTGCACGTTGGCACAAGCAATCAGCCACCTTGAGCGTAATACCTACCTCCAGCTTCTTCCCCTCCTCGAGCAAGGGAGCTTATCATATTCCCGTTTATCGACT
This sequence comes from Pachypeltis micranthus, assembly GCA_020466155.1. Classification (NCBI taxonomy): domain Eukaryota; kingdom Metazoa; phylum Arthropoda; class Insecta; order Hemiptera; family Miridae; genus Pachypeltis; species Pachypeltis micranthus. The sequence goes on along the minus strand of CM035770.1, from coordinate 45,891,957 downwards.
GTTCAATGAAACAACTTTTTTACTGTTTTCAGTCCGAACTCGATCTACAGAAATTTCTTCGCCAGTTCCAGGATTGGACCAAGATCTATTTCTTCACAGTTTTCTATTATATCATAACCACTACACTGCCAGACAAGCCAGCTGCCCTTCCTCTCCTATTATTTGTCCTACTGCTCCTGCCACGCCTGACAAGCTTAAAAGCAACTGGGACTCCCATTTTCTACGTGAAGCGCTTCTCTTCTGAGTTCAGGCCTCCCACGCTTGAACCAATAGAATATTACGCCTCTCTACACTCCTTAAACGAATCCCTGTACGAGAAATTCGAAATATTTTAAAGGTATATAACTACAGTGCTGGAAAATGTATGGAAAAGATGAGCCAGAGCTTTGACGGCTGATGAAACACATCCAAGTACAACTGAGGTTAACCTTAAGTGAAACAGTTGCAGTATGTCTAAAATAGCGTACAGAACGTCACCTCAAAGCAGTAGAACTCGAGCGTAGTTATCGACGAAATGAAGCTTCCCTATGATTCATTGGTTTATGAGCGTCTCACTTGTTTACACTCGTAGTCAAGACTTCCATCGAGGGAAAAAAGACCTGGCAGAACTAATTACTCTCTCGACGCATCTCGTATCATGAACACTCCGCGAGGGCTTGAATGCGCTTACGAAACTTCGATGCATCGCAAGCGAAACCGCAACACAACTTTCTTCACTTCTCAAGGCACAAGGTATTCTACACACCAGGAAAGCATCGTCATGGTTACGTACCGATATATTGAGTTGATAACAGAAACATCGTCTATGAAACTCTCAAGCTTCATGAACTTGTACGTGAAACTTGTACCGAGTTCACTATAAATTTAAACAATTTTATAATTCTTATACATTTTATTTTAGGGAAACCGAAAGAAAACTGCTGAAATTTGAGTGCACATTGTATGTAAACCTAGCGGGGAGTTGCGTGAAAACTGTTAAAAATTGATTTAAAATTATTTGGAAACGCGGTAAAATTTGTAGGAAAGCAGATCGATAATCGTCTAAACAAATGAAAATTGTATTTACTATTTTATTTAAATTTTAAGAACTTTTAGAAAATCGTCTGAAAATTGTTGAATTGTTGGACAGTCAATAAAAGGTTTGGCAAACATGTTGGAGCCATATATTAAAACAATATAGTACATAAATGCAAAACTAAAAATTGTCGAAAATATGTTTTAAACAATTTCATTAAGCTCACTGGGTAATTTCTTGTTATTGATAACAAAAATGCATTTTCCTCTAAAAGCATTTTTTGGTGAACTATGATTGAAAATCGTTCGAAGAAGAATTGAAGATCGTTGGACATTCGACTGAAATACCGGAAACTGTTGGAAAATTAGTTGAAATGGCAGGAAAATTCATTGAAAAAAGTTGTGCAAAAATCAGTACGACAAATGTGTTTAAAACGTATTTGTAAATACTACATTTTGTACTTAGTGAGCGTTCCAGTGTGTGTAGCGCATCGCGGAATGTATCAGGATGTGAAGAATGTTGTGCGATTAGCAGCGCCAGATATTTTTATATCTCTTCCTCTCTTCGTTCCCAGGATTGAACAGAGGAATTCCCCGACACGAACCGCGTTGCCGTCGCTTCTCTCTCCTCGTTGGATCCCCCACCTGAAGGGCCTTCGTTACCTGGATGACTCACCGCATAACTGCCCTCCCACCAGCACCTCCGGCGACGTCAACGTCACGGAACCGCGTCCACAGGTGAGTTTGCTGCCGTCCGCATCAGGTTTATGTCGCAGTTATAGCCGCCCTTTAGAGTTGCCTCAAGGATCAGCCAGTCGACGAGTAAGTTATTTGAATTGTATTTAGTGTTAAGTGCGTTCAAACTTGGTAAAAGGAAAGAGAGGGAAAACGCCGAGGCAGATAACAAGGGTGCCAAGAACCGTCGCTTTCACTACTCTCTTGATCGTGACCGAAACAACGTTGAACCAGTCAACAGTCCCAATCGATTCCGTACAGGAGAATGTCCAACGCATACGTCCTTTAATCTAAAATACTGTAGCTACTTCAAACAACCATCGACTTTCCAACAATAGTAAAGAGCTTGCCAGCACCTCGCTCACACCCGCCCAAACATTGTGATTTGAAACAATGCACCCGGTGTGCGTTTGAAGTAAAACTACCAAATCAACACACCGCGCATTCACTATACTGAACCCCGTTCGGAAAAAATTAAGAATCCTGTCCAAAACTATGCGATTTGGTGTGTACATCAAAATTCCCTTCACAGCAGCCCCAAATAGGAGCGCGTAAAGTGACAGAAAGCAATAACCTCCTCCAACGTTATTGAGCTTCGGTCAGGAAGACAACTGATTTGTCAATGTTTCAAGGCTTTATTGCCCCATCTACGGGACAAATGAAGCAGAAAACTCAAGTTATATCGAATATTCGGAGGGAAGGATCTTACACAAACAACTGTCTTTACTTCCTCTAGCATTGTTCCTTCAGCTCTTGACTTTTTGAAGTCCCGAAAAACTCCATTTGAGAAAATGGTGTGGGTGTGCGAACCAAATTCCGAGATGACCAAAGCTGCAAAAATTAGATATTTAATCGGCAATTCAACACGGGGCGCCAAAATAAAGGCGTAACAATAGTTGTGATAACAATCAAAACACAAAATATCGTTTTTCTCAAAAACGGTTCCAAACGATTTTAACTTTTTTTTTGTATGAACTGTTCCAAACAACGCAACAGTAACCGTAAAATTCTTATTCGTAGAAAAATCTACGCAGAGCTACACCATCAATTAACAAACATTTCGAGGAAAATCGATTATGGTACACTTTTTTCTTATAATCCCGCTCATATGACACTATAGTTCTGAAAAAAAGTGATGTTGGTAGTTCAATAAGCTATTGACTGCCTATACTCTACTATAAGCTATCCTGTAGCACGATGTACAACAACCGCGGATATTTCAGCATTCGCACCAGCGTCTTTTATTTTTTTGACTACCTTTTTTCGTAACGTTTCCTCTATAACTCCAGAACTGTAAACACAGGCCTCTTGACAGTCCCATGAATTGCCTAGACGTTGATTTATCAATGAAGATCATAGCACATGTACCAGCAGCTCTATAAATTCGAGCGAGCTCCTACGTAGAACGTCAAGTTTTATCAAGTTCGTATGAACTGAGAGGAAATTGATAGGTAGCTGGAGCGATAAAAATGGTTGAATGTAAATGGGGCTAGGGAAAGTGGTCTAATGCGCCGCACAGATATTTCACTCTACAAACATAACTTTCTGCGTAGAAATTGACAGCGCTTGAAGTTACTTGAATTTATTGAGCTGTTGATACTTACGTTTATTGATAATTTATAGGATGTCAACGTGGTTTTTCAAGAAAGATTTGTGTTAATGGAATTGTAGGGGAAACACTTAGAGAAAAGTTAAGCTAGTTTGAATTATTAGAATGCCAAGGTCCCTCCTGAATATTTATTGTCGCTATGGAACTTCTACCAAGTAGGTAGCTTATTGGACTGCCTACATGATTTTTTTCTGAGCCCCCTCATATCCTCCCAGTTCCATTCCCAGCTCCCATGGAGCAAGTATTCCCTGATGTGAGCTCCACAGCTCCCTGGCCACAGCTGATTGGCCCAGAGCACTCAGAGGCGCAACCACATCCAGCCCCTCACATGTACACAGTTCATGTACCTCTGACTTAACAATCTTGTCCAGGTCGTTCAGGAGTGAACAGGCCACATAACATCCATATAGATTCTCTCTCCATGGTGAGGATCTCTCTTGTTTGCTCCCTGGAGAGTTTGATGAACAGCCTTGACTGCCGTTGGCCTGACACATCCCGTCAATAGGCATCTCTACGCTTCTCCTCCCACTGGCCATATTCCCAAATCAAGTGGCTCTCGGTGGTCCCTACGAAGGGCTCAGGTCCCACCAGGAGAAGTCAGTTTGTCGAACTCCTCATTCCCTTCTAAGCCTGGGTCAATTTGTTCTCCCTCACCAAGATCTTCAGGTCAGTCAGGCATTCCCAAACCTTCCTCTCTACCGAGCACCTGACGTGCTGAGCAGCCCCTCCCCCCCGACACACCACGCCCTATACCAGGTGGTGCAGTGCTTGTCAATCCCGCCTGACAAGACCCAGTTCCAGCCTATAAGTTGGCAGCTCTCTCTACGTGTATGCGAAGACGTGCAAGACTTACCAGGACCTCTAGTGCAGCTGTGGGGGCTGTCCGCATGCAACCCAACACAGCCAATTTACTCAGCTACAGTTGCACAGTCGTCTATCAAGACAGGTGACCACAGGCCGAACGATCGCCCTGTACATCCACAGACTTCCAAGTACTTCACCTTCTACCACGGTCACAGCTATATATTTTTATCGAAGCTTTTGCCAATTTATTGTGCTGCTCTCGTCTTTTTTCCACGAATGCATTTCAAAGCAGTGTCATGACATTTGGAAGGGACCATACACAAAATTTAATTCAAATCAATAAACCGTTACGAGAGAAAATGTGGTGTTTGATCAATATGATAACTAGTTAGTTTTAGCCCGAAGTCGCTCTTGTTCACATTTTTGCCGTCCCACGTTTATCTGCAGGCTAAAAATAAAATTTCAGTGATTTGGTTCTGCCGTCCTGTCACAATTCATTCACAGACACGCGTTGTCTGACTCGAAGTCCTAGAAACAACGTAAAGATCCGCAAAAAGCTCGTAGGAGCAAAATAAAATAAAATGGGTTTTGTGAGTGTTACGTGAACGCCATCAGTCAGAATAATGAATAATTAATGTTTCTCTATTTTTGGAATGACCACTAACAGTTCCATCACGCACACATTGGACGGCCACCCGGATTTTTATGAGAGCGCTGATTTTGTACAAGCGGCGTTTATGAAGAAAAAATTACTAAAATCTATTTTTGTCGAAATGGTCAATAATTTATTGTGCTGTCCAGCCTAATCATTCAACATTTTTATCAGTCAATTACATTCTCGTAATATTCGTATATCTACTCCATAGAGCTTAGACAAGTAACAAAGAATGAAGACTTTTACGAAATATTTTTGGAACTACTTGTAGAGTAGTTTCAAGTACTTTATAACAAAGTGTTGCTTTTCTGTACGATAAGTAAGTGTGATGCTCCGTACGTCTTTTGGATGCATCGACCTGAGCATCGTGAACTCCCCCCCCCTCCCTGCCGGTCACTCCGCCATTCTTAAGTCAGCATTTCTCCTGTTAGTACCTCAGACGTTACCTTGACGACCGGACCAAAACAACATTCTTCCCCTTCCGCCCCCGCCATAGTTAGGTACTCGCTGCTACCAAAAACCAGTTCCGTCGTTCGAGTTGCTCACCCTAAGCCACGTTGGATGGTCCGTCTTTCCGTATCTCTGCGGGAAGCGTCAAGTTTCGAAGGAATCGGTCGGAGCCAACAGCTTCGTTTTGGTTCGTGATCACTATTTTTAGCATTGACTCGTGTCGAATGATCGTGTTACTGAGAGATGGCGCAATAAACGAGTCATCAGATGAGTGATGAAGAGGGAAAGGAGGGGGGGGGACATTAACGATTGTTTTGTAGTGCTACAAGAGTCAGTAGATTGGGACTTCCACTTCGGAGAAATCCAAATGAACAGTCAAATTAGACTTTTGGGGTGGGCTTGTTCAGAAAAAGTTCAGGTGCAAAAATAATACTTTCGACAACACGTCATAAATACAGGCGCAGAGCCAAATTTAGTTACTAGCTGCACGAAATCACCGTGTGAGTTTGATCGACGAAGTGATTGTATTTCAGCAGAAAGCCGAACAACTTTCAATCCCTTTTCCAACGTCTTTTAATCAAAACATTTATGGAGAACCAAAGCTCACCACTCGTTACTTGAAGTTAACTTGCGAGTTTTTACAACAATTTTTAGTCAGTTTTCCGTCGGTTTTTAATAAACGTCCCCGCCAATTTCGCAAATCTTTCACTCAAAGTTCCCAATATTTTTGACGACGGGTTTGACAAATTTTTCATACGCCCCTATAAACACGGGATAGGACTGGATGGAGTTCCGCCAGTTCTATTGCGAGGTGGCGCCAATATTTATTGAGAGGTTAGTCGTCCAGGTTGTCGTACCATAATGTTGGAAGATCTCTTATACTCGTATCACACCAATCTCAAAGTCAGGTGATAGATCCTAGATACACAACAGTGCCGGTGTGCTCGTCGTTGGCAATCCCCAAGGTGTTGCGGTGGCCGAGCGTGTTGGGGAGTGAGGCTGTTCGAGGCAGGGGGGGGGGGGGTAGAACCAGGGGACTCTCTGGGTACCAGCGATGGCTGGGGAACTGCGCAGGCCCCTCAATGGGCTCGTGAGTTGGAACATGGGCTCTCTGTGCCATTGGTCCCGCAGCTTTGGCTGTCTCCCTGTATTCTCTCTCTCTCTCCCTCCAAGGTGTTGAAGAGACCCATAGTCAATCAGTTACCCCTAGCTCTGGCTTCACATCTCCCGCCAAATCAGCATGGACTCTTGAGGGGTAGATCAACCACAACAAACGCGCTCCAATTCCAGCAGCTCCTTTTGAACGCCTTCTACAACAGTCAGCAGTTGCAGTGGACTGCAAATACTTAGTTTTTGCAAAAGCATTTTATAGGGTTGCGCATGCGTTGTTGTTGTTATTGTTGCAGCAGCTGGAGCTGTTTGACTTGTTTGGGTAGTTACGGCGTTGCTTAATGATTAGGGTGAAGAATTACTACTCCTGCAAATTTGAAGTTTCTTTTGGGGTTCCACAGGCTGGCATCGCGGCCCACTGTTGTTTCTCATTTTCGTCAATGACATGGCTGACATTTTCTGTGAGGGGACTTCAAGATATTTGCAATCATTCGGACTCAGAAAGATTGTGCTGCTCTCCAGAACAATTTGCACAGACTACAAAAGTGGGGCTCGGACAATTTGCTATACCTGAATGTTGGGAAACGTTTCACTGCCACATTGTCCAGAGTGCGCTGGGTGGTACATGGCAGTTACTCCATTGAAGGAGAATCTCCACCTCGTTTGTCTGTTGTGTGGGACTTGGGAGTGCTCACAATGAGCCAATCGTTGGGAGAGCAATGCTAGCGTTAGCCATTATTAAGAGGAACTTATCCAATTTCATTCTCGATTTTTATGTTATGGCACGAGGCTGCAGCAGACCTTTCGTACAGCCTCTGGTCCTACAAAGTACCTGCTTCATTCCCCATGAATAGCTGCCGAACCAAGTGGAACTGTCTCAGACTGCACATCATCTGCGCAGCTGAAATAGCTTTTTGCACGAGCTCGTCGTTCTTTGCATTGCATTGTTCTGTTAGTTCCTGAAGTTGGTTCTTCCTTGTGATACTCGACCTCTTAGTTGTAATAATTTTACAATTATCATTGGGCTATTATCAGCAATTATGAGAACTAAACTAAAAACGATTTTTGTCAAAATTTTCTGTAATTTATTGGACTGCTCCGCTCATTTTCTCGCGGATGAACGTTTTTTAGTACTGTTCTATAATTAAGAAGTGCTCGCAAAGAAATAAGTAAGTTTGATGGAGACCTTCAGTGCCGCTTTTGAGAAAATGGAGAAATGAGAGTCTAATGTTCGGCACATATTTTCCAATCTATCATGACTTGTAGCTCCATTCAGCGGGTAGATTTCAGTTTTGGTTATAATCTCTGCTCCACAGTTTGTCAGAGGAATAGTTATGGAGAACAATACACATTCTGGTATTGACTAGTTGAAGACATTTTGTTAGTTTGGTGAAAATGGAAATATTCTATTTTTGCTTCATACGCCTCCGATTACCGAATTTCAGAAAATAATTTAAAAGTTTAATCCAAATGGTTAGAGCAGTTTTTGTAGAAACCTCTCGTTTTTAATACATTTTAAGTGACATTTAACGCAATACACTGAGGTGAGTGGGTAGTAAATACGTGAATTTGGTTCCTCACCTAATTGGATTGATCTGAAATCTTCTGACACACATCTGGAAGTGCTCCTTTTCCTCGTGAGAACAAGTAGTGAAGTAAACCTTTGGCTGTAAAAGCGAACAATTATATTTTAATTTGTGAAGTCGACACAGTTTTATTTACAGATCCTAGTCATCAATCAAATGTCATCAAATCAAATTTTTTACCATTATTAACAAACCGAGTTTTTTTTCAATACCCATCGGACAAAGGCGGTAAATTTGTATTCGCCAAGGTAGCCACAAACCCTTGACACCACAGACTGTTTAAGCGTGGAAGGACTCATTTCCACAAAAACACCCGTCATGTAGTCAAATAAACCCACAAATCTGATGTTTATTTCAGATGCCTGAGGATGTTCGATTTGGCGGAGTCGGCTGTAGTTGGGGGGCTGAGCCTTATTAAGATTTGCGGTACTCAGGAATGCCCCGCGTACACGTATTGCTCAGCTCATGCCTCTAGCTGCGATCCGTGCTCCAGTACGTGCGAATCCACTTCGAACAATTTCGATCAAGTCGTCTGCGAAACGCACTGCCAAGGTAATTGTGAAAAACCCGTTTTCCTCATTTTAAAATTCAATTTTGTTCGTTTCATTATTTATTGTTCAATTTATTTTTACTTTATTCCTTGTTCCGCTCAGTTATGGCCCTTGGCCCTAACAGAAAATCCCGAGCATTCATGCCCAACCCCTCCTCAGCTGTGGCCTTTCTAATGGGGGCCCCTGGAATGAATTTAAATTTTCCTCTTTATAGCTTCTAAAACGTTCAGTTGGGTCTTTCCTCCCTTTCGCATTTCCTACCACTCACTTTACCACCTCTCTGTAGGCATTCTGCTCTTTCCTAGACTTGTATCCCAGACTCACTTTTTGTCGACACTCAGTTCTCACGCAATTACTAGCTCTCCGCGCTATCATCCCCATACCAGTTCACCTAACTCTTATTCCCCCCTGCTCACTGTTCTCTTGCTCCAAACTATTTAACGTTAATTTTTATTATAATTTTAATTCAATTATTTTACCTCATTACCATTGGCTCTATTTTTTATGGGTTTGTTTTAAAATTGTTATAATTTTTCGTTTCTATTTTAGTGAACAATTACTATATATAAAGATAGTTATAATGAGACCACTGGTTAATGGATTTTGTACCTATTGTCCTTATTCTCGCACTCCTCACTAATGCCCAATTCTCTCTCACTGTTTTCACATAATCATACACTTCTGCCCTTATCAAACCACTTCATTTCTCATTATCTGTACTCTCATTCACAGTCTCACAATTCATTAATCGAATTTCACTTCTTAGTGTGTTAGTTGGTCGAATTACCATCCATCTTTTTTTCTCATCTTACCATTTTTTTCTTTTATCGTGCGTGCATGTAGATGTATTAGTTACGAGAGTATAATATGCCCAGTTAACTTCTTTTTTTTAACTAAAATCCAAATATCTGGCGCTTAGCATCACCTTTCCGCAACTTGTAAATTCTAAATACTACCTATATAAGCGCTGTATCTTTGTTCAACACGTTTCTACGAAACCATTTATGAATGATTAAATGTAGGCACTAGTCAGTTGAAAATACCCACCTCGTAAACTTATTTAAGATATCTCCAGCTGCGCTGCTTTACCCTTAAACGGAAGCCAATGTTAATCACTCTAATACGAACTAATCACCAGCAAGCATACCCAACAAAGTCGAAATGAGATCACAAAAAGTCAAGATCAAAAGTCTTCTGAAGCGCTTTATGGCGCTGATTATGGCGAAGTAACGCGAATTAATGCCTGCTCTATGAGAAGAAACACCTCGTCACCCGCTCCTTCAACTCTGGAACTGTTACAGTTATCGCATGACGTGCAAATAACGGATCCACTTTCTTTACAGTAACGCCAATATTTATATTTATTTTAACATAAATATTTAACATGATGCATATTTACACAGGGTTTACTGTCATCTATTTAATAGAAGAGTGTAGCGTGATAAACTGCCTAACTTATGCGTATATTTAGATTTATTTAATGAAACTCCACCACAAACTGTTATTATCAACTAGATTGGCATAAGCGGGCATATGTCCCTTGGAGGAAAAACAGCCTTACACTCTACAGCAGGGAGTAGATTTGGGCGAAGAAACCCCCACTAAACCATTGCACAGGAGTGTGTATTTCTCCTAAGGTGGAAGCTCCATGCAGCACTGTAAGAAGTGCTGTAAGAACTTAGTTCTTTTTCAAGTTAAAACGACTCGCTCATGATTTGGTGGATAAGCAGCTACAATCCCTCGTATTTTGGTTGTTAAAAAAGAACATAAGATTTTAGGACGAAAAGGGCCTGACATTCAGGCTGCTTTCGGCTCATTTATATACACTTGATTATAAATTGGAGCGACTGTAACTTCTGACATGTACAATATACGTTTATTTTTTAGATTACATCCACGACAAAATCAAGCATTACAGCAGCGATGCGGATTTCCATAAAGCAACTCGGGACCTTCAAGGTAATATGCCAAAGAAATAAGTTGCTGCCTGTCTGTTAGGACCAACTTTTCAGATAATTACTTGTATGTAAATTGTTGGTTAAAAAGGAGGAGCGTAGAGACAGTTACACTGAAGTACAACACATTTATCCCACCCGCTCCAGAAGAGTTACGGTGGTTCAGAACAAAGGGAACTTGATAAAAACCCAACCTTTGGGTCAAGTGACTAAATATTAATATTAGTATACCGAAAAAAACTCCAGTTAAGCAAATCAAACGTTGTCTGAAAATTAACCACCGAATTTTTCTAGGAATGATACATCGGTGTTACAAAACAATTCAATTACTTACTTGTTTATATATATTGAATGAATCTTCTCAATTTGGCCATAGAGTACTGATTAGGAACAGTCCTCAGCGTGTAATGGCCATTGTCCTAAGGAGTTGTCTTAAAAATAAATATCTGGACTCCAACCCTGTAAATTCGACAATCCGCTATGCATAGAAATGGTATCTTTTCGTTCAACGAGTTAATTCAGCAACTCCATTTTTCAATCTACAAAGTGTGAGTGAAGGTTGCTGGAAAACAATTCGTCAGGTAAATCAAATTCAGATATCCATTTACTGTGGCCAATTCGAAAACGTTAACAAAATACGATTTTTGGCACCTTTTCGTTGGTATGTTGTTTGGTGTAACTGACCCTCAGAAGAACATTTACAAACAACAATATATGGGTATTGACTACTGGAAGACAACCCATGTGATCTGCTTTTTCAAAAAAGTTTAAAAAATCTATTTTAAATGGCCTGTTTCATGGAATTTTTACGGCGATATTTACGCAGAACCAAAGGTCAAATTTTCATATTTCTTTCAGCTATCTAAACTATGCAGGCAGTAGTGAAAGGTTGGCACCTCGAGTGACACAACCAACAAGTGGTAGGTTCCTTCCAGTGTATTGCCAGGTCTGCGAGGCATTTCAATGCAGTACAGTTGAAGGTTAGGTTGTTCCAAGTGCCCGACTCTGCGCGTGAGGGAAAATTAAGGAACTAGGAAGTTAACATTTAGGCACAGTCAAGAGTGTCAAAACCAATAATGAGATGTTTGTTCCCAGCTCATGACAAGCATTTGAAGCACTGTGACTGAAGTTTATGGGACCCTTAGTACCAAACACGCTGAGAGTTCCCTCTTCCTACGCTTACATCCTGTGTACCAGGCAACTACTAATTTCCTGCTATCTTTATGGACTTGCTATTTACGGTTTTCAGGGACAATCGAGAACCTAAGAAAGTTGACTGCAGCGTCGCTCAGTTTATCATTGCTGCTACTGATAATTATGGTGGCAGTTGGTGGGTTCGTGTGGCTGAGGCACAGGAGACAAGCAAAAAAGGAAAAGGATCTCATGGAAAAGAAAATGTCCACAGTGAATGTAAGTAATTCCAATAGCCTCAAGCAGCATCCTCATATACATTACGGATAACTGCATGTAGTATTCTGGTGCAGATCTCTGAGTAATAACTTTCGTTTTCCTCTGTGGAAGTTGTTCTCCCTGTATACTAAGCAGTAAATACTCCCCCTTCCAAAAAATCTACCTTAACAGTCTCATAAATTAAATGAATTCAAGTAATCAATAAAGTTAGTAAAATAAATAGGAGTAACCTCGCAAATTCTGGAATCCAATTCATAACTAGGGCGTTAAGTTATATTCTTCCTAAGTAATTTCTGAGACTGATCAAATGATTTTAGGATTAAGCGTACTTTCTGATTTGGAATTATATGGAAAGCAAAGAAAAACCCTGCAAATTATTACACAACGGTTTATTATTCGGATAATCAGCTTAACCTAGCATTAAGGCTCCGAGACCCATCCTGTTCGATTCAGCATCAAAAAATATCATAATGAAACCCAAAAAAGGTCGAAAAGAACTGAATCGTAATATTAAAATAAACAAAAAAAAACCGCAAGTATCTAGAAAAAACTGAATTTTAATATGAAAACATGCACGCTAAATACTAATATCAAAATTTAACCAAAAATCTATGAAAAACCCCAAAATGAGAATGAAACGAAAGAATCTAAAAACATTGAATCGTATTAAAACCAAAACGTCGGGGAAATAGTAACGGGGAGCGGAGAGCGGGAGGCGGAGTCGTTGGGAGGGAAGCGAGCGGGAGGCGCCAGCTGCTCGCTTCGCCTCGAGAGCGGTTGGTTTTTAAAGAGACGGGCGAGGCGGAGGGAATTCAAACGACGAAACGCTTCTAGCTCCGCGTTGTACTGCGTTTCGTTAATTTTTAACCGTTTTTTGCCCATTACAACCACGGGCTTCGTCCGATCGGATTGCCGAGATGGCGGGCACAACTAGATACCAAATCGGATTTTTGGGCGAAAGAACGAATTTTTTAGACCACGTTAAAGGCACAAAACGGCCCGGACGGCGGACGGGGGACGGCGGACGGGGGACGGCGGACGGACATTGCAAATTTGGAATCTCCATGTCGTGAAACGTAAAGTATCAAATTTTGAGGGGGGGTTGTAAAAAATTTTTCGTGACCGAAAACATAGGGTTATTATTCAGAATGAATAATAAACCAAAAGTTAGTCAAAGAACGACTTAGTTTAAATTCCGGAAACATCAGTTGATTGTGCCCTTTCTGAGCACCCCGTGCTGATTACTTCCTGTTCTCCTTTGTACAGCATTATTCCTACAGGTAAGACGGTCTGGGTGAAGTATGAAGACCCATGCTCATGTAATGAAATAAATGTACAATTAATACACTCGTTCAAACCCCATTAATTAAGTTTGCCTCTCCAGACGATCGTAAACAACAACGCAACGAACGACGACCTCACTCACAAATTGCCATCTTCTGGATCAAACACAGCCGCCCCTTCAGTCATCACTGATGTCACTCATTTGTCAAGGAGGCCGGAAGAAGATTCAACTTTGGAATACGCTTACGACAACGAGGGAATGGTACCCAGCCCCGTTCTAAGGGATTCTCGAGATGAAACTATTTTTTGAAGACTTTTGAGGAGTGAGGGACAACAACCCATTTAAGGATGTGCTTGAATAGCATGGTGGTACGACAATGTCTCGAATCTTAAGCCGGTTCATTTTGAGGTAACTGAACAAACAATAATTATTGTACCAGACGCGCACAATGTAACTTGACAAAGTTGAATAACAGCTTTATCTGGTATCAAAAATATAATCCGAAATCCAGAATGAATGGATGAGTATTGTTAACGTGCCTCTTGGAGGTGAGCTTTGTCAATTCTAGCTATTGTTGTACTGGTGGCGAGCACTTTGAATGTAGCTGCACAACCTTCACATCTGCAGTGACTTGAGCGTGTTGACGTTTCAACCCCAAAAGCATTTTGAATACAATCAATGACAGAGCTCTCCTTTTACAGGAACGTCACAACCATTTGCTCGATGTGATAATTACTGACAGTGAAGTATTCAGTGCATCACTTGCCATTTTGTTGAACGAGTGAAGCGTTGATAATTGAATCAAAATGTAGCCGTAAGCCTTACGTGTGTGAATAGTGTACAGTTTGGATAATTTTATTCATAGTAGAGAAGCCCAGAACTTCGCTTGATAAGTATGAGGTGCTACCCATAACTTTTGGTGTGATAGGGAACGAATAGTAGCACTTTGAAAGAGATGGATGACAGATCTTTTGAGAATTTTATCCCAGTGCCGCTTCACCACAGACTCACGAGAGTTAGCACACTATATTGAACTGTGTCAAATACCTGAAGGGCATACTCAATACTTAGCGTACAAGCAGCGATTCCATCACAGCCAAGAATAATCGCATATCACTGCACAGTCTCACTATTTCAGGATGGCCCATTCTGACAACATCGCAGGTAGCGATCATTTCTTTCAACTCTTCAACTAAAGCTGATGGCGTTTTGTGAAAAACTGAGACGTTCCTACTAAACTGTTGTGGCTGAAGGCTTTTTGCTGCAACTAAGAGTTTCACTCAAGTTTTTCTTTCTGAATTCTGGTTAGTTTCCAATTAACCATTTCGTTTAATCACACCCATCCCCGTACACACACATGGTGAAGGTAATGGGTGTGGGGACACTGTCAAAGCATTGTCCTTCTCTGTTCAACCTCTGCGTTTTGTGCGTGCTCTACTGCCTTTACCAATCTGCATTACAACTATTTCTCTTTCATAAATATTTTTTTATTTGTCCGCTCAACAGAGAGTGTTTACTTCAACCTTGCTTTCTATAATGATTACTGGCTTTAGAAAGTTGGATAATTAAATAAGTTAGTGCGCAACACGTTATTCATACATGTTTGAAGTACATCTTTCCTATTTCAAGTCAGCAGCACACTATGTTATTACAACACTGAGCACTAAAATCCGCCGCATTTAGAAACACTGTCAATATCAGCACCAAAACGTGCCTGTGGCTGCTCCGTGTGTATGGTCCCATTCCTTAACTGCCCACTTTGCACTTGGAAACTCATTGATGACAGCTATACACAACACCTCCGAAATATTATCACACAAAAGACTGTGCTGGGTGTTGTGTAGATGAAATCCACCAGTACATAGTCAGAAGACCAAAAGTGTTGGGTAGCACCTCCTACATCAAAAGCAACTTGTACTTTGTGGGCCAAAGTGAATCACGATTCGAACAGAATGTTGTAACAAGTGTCTTTCGAAAATTGTATTATTCGTCATATGCTCATATGATCAAATTGTCGTTAATTTGTATTAAGGGTCCTTCACACGAAGCTGTACCATACCCCCGTGTCGACAAAGGAGAAGGTAGCAAGTAGAACAGGGATTTGATTTGACAGCCACTGAAATTGTGGAGGATATCGAGGGGGATAGGGGAGACTTCATTCTGTTAAGCCAGGATGAGAGGCATGTCTAAAGAAATCAGTTCAAACAACTTGACTTATGACGGTCTTGTAAATGAAGCAGAAGTGCTACTCCTATGGGACAATAGCTACAATGGGGGGGGGGGACTTGCAGCCCACGTTATGGATGCGATGAAAATATAAATAAATGAAACGTTCGGATTTCATTACTCTCCCGAGGTTAAGAAGCACTACAGAAAGCATTGTACTTTTTTCCAGTTTGGTTTAGAACTTGTTTGCCCTAAAAGTCTTCAAATCCAACAAACAAGATTTGAGGTAATGCTTCGTGAACCTGATTGAGAGAAAAACGCTGAACCGAATCATTTGCTCCCAACTCCTGTAGGCTGCTGCAAACCACAGGACCTGACAAGAGGGTTCAAAAATCGAGACTAGTGTGTTAGGAATCAGGTTAGATAGGATTGTCTATAGGCTAAGAAAGCCCATCATCCTGTGGACCATTGTAACCCAGGAGCACAAGGAACACCAATTCATTGGGTCAAACTTAGAGGATTCTGAAGGAACTTCGTACAATATTTCTATGGAATTGATGTTCCATTTACATAACTTCAATCAGTAGATCTCTGAATTCAACTGTTTCATCTCTACCCCTTGACTCTTATTGAAGGTGTTCCTCAGTGAATGTTGTCTAGTAGTAGAGGACGAAGTTTCATATCCCGAGGAAACTCAAATATGGATTTAGAGCTCAGGATTGCCGTTTTTCAACCTAATCCAAGGTCAAGACCCTAGTGGATCTGGCAGAGAACACCTCCAACACCGAACGTAAACGCATCAATTGTCAAAATCACTCAAAAACGTTAGGAGGAGAATAAAAGCGACTTTTGTTTAAAAGCAGTAAATTCGATTTCTGGCTCAGCCCGCCAAATAAATGGTACGCCCAGTTTATTGAGGGGAATCAACGGCAGCAACGGGGTTTACATATTTGTGGTAAAATTAACAAATCCTTCACTTCACAAACAACAGGTTGAATAACTGCAGTGCTAGCAACGTGCCACAGGGGAAAAAGGAGTGCCACCCTATAAGGCGATAACTCCCCGGGGGCCTCACATCAATGGACCAACACACGTCATCCATGAGACAATAAATAGCATTACCCAGGAAGCAGCGGGATACTGAAAACACGCTGTTCAACTAAACATCCCATGGCCTAAAAGGGGCAAAATGCAAATCCGAATGTCTTCAGCCCACACTCTTAAGGCTGTTCACCTCAAGATGTGCTGATTGAGTTGAATTGTTCTGTGCCTGTTCTGGATGTCAGAGGTGGTGGCCACGGCTTTCAAACAAACACACGTAGTGACTTCGCAGTTGTCTTTCTGAAGTCGAGACTGTTTAAACGGATTTTGGATATTGACGACCCCAGAGACTACACTCTCCAATACTCTCTACGCAATTGACGGGCTCACTGTCAGTTTCTCGACTGTGGCACTTGGTGCACCCTTGTACTGCCCCCTCACAGTAACCACACAACCCCCTTCTTATATGGGTAGGAGGCTTTTTGTACCCACCACCTCTCTACCTACTCTGGAGAGAATTTAGTGGACTAGAATTTCCATTCCCCACACTACCTTCTTCATCACAGGACTGAGCAGTCTGACCTAGTCGTGTGAAGGACCCTCAAAATACGTCTTAGTGTATAAGCTTTGAAAACTATTTCTTTCATTGTAGCTATTAAGTAAACAAAATGAAATTTGTTATTGTACATACCACATAGTGGCAACCATGAATGACGCCTTATCGTACTACGCTACACCAGGTGCAATATTAACGTATTAGGACAACCCTGAGTCTCAACGCTCGTAAATTGTACAGCCTAAGGAACAACATATAAATTTATTATGTAATAATTGCCTAGAAAGCTAGTTGTTTTGTTACAAAAATATCACCGTTTTTGTATTTTATAGCCATTTCGAACTAAGGAGTGAGAATCTTAAGCTTTATTAGATAATTTCAACTATTTGTAGTGTCATTGTGAATCTTAAAATATGCACAGCGAAGTAGTTGTTAATCAAACTTATAAGAAAATAGACATTTCAAAAGAAGTAGCCTATTTACACAGGGATTTTGTGCTTAAAATAGAAGGTGGATGTGGGATACAGTAATACCAACTAGAATTATGAAAGACAACAATTAAGTCTTGGGGGAGGAAATTTGGCATTTGCACACCATTTGAGGGAGGAAGGTCATAGCTTCGACCAAGATAAATCATCAGTTGAAGTAGAGCGCTGTGTGTGATAAAGTCAAACTGGACACACTTGATCAGTAGACATTATCAATATTTATTCATTGGGGAATAATAATATAATGTAATATCTTATTTCTTTCAACACTATACTACGATCAGCTAGTGTGCTTTCAATAGTGGAGTCAGGAGGCAGACTAGGTCCCAATCTTTTGCCCCTATTGAAAGGCTTATCACCAGTACCAATCCTACTTATGTATGTCTGCTCCTCATACAGGGTCATTCATATCACAAGGATCAGAAGCCTTTTCGTCGAAGGATCGTCTATATGTGGGGCTGGCAAAGCGTATGGGAGAGGATTTCGTAGGGGGTCTCAAGGTGTTTCAAGTGCTACGAGTATGGGCACATCTCAAACGTGAGGTGGCATAATATTGGGGAGTGTCTGGTGAAGGGCCCCAAGTGTGGTAATTGGTGGTAACAGGTCCCAATCCACTTTCTGGCAGCGGAGCAAAAGTCATCACGGGAACAACCAGAGTATGGCCAACCAGAAGAAAAGAAGGAGGGCTGTGACCATCGTGGCATTGATTTTTTATGTTTATTTCACTTCTTTGCCACACGAGGCAGAGTGTGTTCATAAGTATCGCTTTCTGCCAGTCTATTGAGTGGAAGTTTTTGAACGCTTATTCTGGTTTATAAACACTGCAAGTTCAGTGTGTCAAGCCTTTGTCTCTTAACCTTCCTGCTCTTAGAATAAATCTTCATTCCCTCAAGATGTCCAAACCTCATTTGGCTGGTTTTGAGCCCCACAAATTCCTTAAACCTCCCTCGTAGAAGCCCTAGGACTGGAATGGGTTCATTCGACCACAATTAACTGAATTAGTTTACATAAGATTATATCCAAGGTAATTGCAGTCTGCAACTGGATATGCCAACTCCTGCTAATTCCTCTTGAGCGGTAAAATCTCAATTTTATAACACAGCCCAACTCCTCTTTTCTTCAGTTCTGCACCTTCAATTCTCACTGCATATCTGCCATTCAGCGTCTTATCACATTTCATCCCAGCCCAGGATTTCCACAAACATCCCCTTCACTACTCTTTGTAATTAGTTGGTGTTTTAGGCAGCCGCACTAATCAGTTAAGTTTCTTTAAAAAAATATTGTTTACAAATAATTGTTATAGTATTATTAATATTAACTTCAAAGTGAAGTGACTTATCAGGAAATTCGTCCATTAGTTAAGTAAAAAGACTTATTCAAGTCCGTCCTCGGTTGTAATAAGTGATAACTGTACTTAAGAGTTAAGAGAAATTCGAATATTTGTAATAAAGTTTGAATCAATCGTGATTTTAGTTTAAGTTGATTTATGTGCCCCACCTACCCAAAGAATTCAAATTCAAGTAGAGGCTGCACTGCGCTTGTTAGAAAGAAATGAGGTGACGTCGCACGCGTATCGGTTGGAACGCACCACGCACACAACTTTCTTCATCCCCCTGAGCGTTACGCGATTTTCATCTCTAACATTGCAAAACTTAACTGACCATTACATGTAGAAACTATAGGCACTTAGCTTAACCTTTCGGAATTGATTTGGTGGCTCCTACTCAAGTCGCGTTTTCTATTCATTAACTAGCGTGCAGGTAATTTATGGGGTTGTCAACGGGATTATTTTTGGAACGTTCGAGTTTACTGTTGTAGTACTTAGTGGGGAAAACGTTTGTAAGGGAAACGGTATTAGTTGGAATTCAGAATTTTTTGCAGTTGCTCATGACCTTCTAATGGCCATTATTAAACTTCCATTGTACAGGTAACTTATTACCGATTTTTTTTGTAGCACTAGTAATTATATGAGCGAGATTTACGAGGGGGAAAACTAGACAAAAATCACTTTTTGTCAATTTATTGTGCTGCTCTCGTCTTTTTCTTCAAATGAGAATTTTACTGTCGTGTTATTTGGAGGTGTCCACACACACACACACACAATCTAATCGAAATCGTTAGAGCCATTAGCCCTAGGTACATACACTGGTTTTTACGGCTTTTGCTATCGATTCCATTTATTCTAAGTTCAGCTCACTAGAACTTGGTAAAACATCACTTCATGAAGGTAGTTAGGCTTACAGTTCCGAAATTTACTGCGCAGCTCGTACTCATGCCCTGGCCGTCATTGAGCAATTGGTACACAGAGAATTAATGAAACTTTCAACATGATTCCCATGAGATCGCTGGTTCAGAATTGTCGGGTAAAAACTGTGAGAAGTGGTAGCAAGTGAAACAGCGGCGGTTGAAATTCGGGAATAGCTCTTGTATATCTTATGAGCGTTATTAAAGAATCATTGTACAGGTAACTTGATTGGACTCCCACCTGAATTTTTTAGAAGATTCTAGAAGCATTTGAGCGGGGTTTATTCAAAAAAATTGCGCTAAAATTACGAAACTTTCGGTAATTTATTGTGCTGCTTTCGACATTTTCTCCCGAATAAGAATTTTATGGTATTGTTGTGTCATTTGGAGCTGTCCATACAAGAATTTTAATCAAAATCGTAAGAGCCGTTTTTGGAAGAAAGAAAATTTGGTGTTTTGATCGCTATGATAACTATAGGAACTCTTTTGCTCACTTCGAATTTGAAGGTCCTGCTGTTTTATTTCGATAGTGTTCACAGACCATTATCAAAAATGGTGATTTTTAAACGCAGAAGCCCATGAAAAGTAAAGGTCATTAGAGAACTACGAGTAAAACAAAATATTTTTTGCAGACGATTGGATTTTTTTCCTTCCCAATTCCGCTACATAGAGCTAAGGAGAGTAAAAATACGAAAAACCATCTCACTGCTAAGAAGTCAAAACTCGTTCTTGCTCGCACACTATGAAGGGGTACGTGGCGAGCTGGTTCGTGAGGCAATATGACTTGTGAGGATGCTGAAAGGCAGGATTTGTTTTGATGAATCGCTGAGGACTGGTGAAGACTGCTGCCTTGGTCATTGGACTGATTTCTAGAAGTTGGCAGGAGTCTGTAGACCTGTGAAATCCAACCAAAAGCGAAAGCTTTGGCACAAGACAACTCAGTCGCTTTGAAGGGATAGAAATCTGGACTGATCTTGGAAGATGTTAATTTCTGCCCTCAAAAGATAATCAATCGGTTGTATCAGATCAGCCAATCGCCCACAAGATGTGCAATGCCCGCTTTGACATTACAGCACAAATTAACAACAGAACGCCATCATAAAGTGCTGCACCCTGAACTATTTATTGATCTTAATGACGATCACGGTGCTGAAACATTGCAACTGAGCCCTGAACGCTTCGTTTGTTCTGTCAAAAACCCTTTTATTGAGAATTCGTCTCCAAAAGTGTAGATTGAGTGTCCACTGCACAGTGAAAAAAACAAGTTGTTTCTCAGGGTTCAGTCAAATCAATAAAATATTCACCAACATTCGTTGATTTATGATCCTCAGAGGCTTATATGATGTAAGCAGCGATATGTTATTATGTACGAGACCAAATTCTTCAATTACATCTGAGGATTTTGTGGTGACCTAGGCCCTTCAAGCTTCCCCACTTACTCGACTTCAGCAATCTGAATGAAGCTGTTGTCTCGTCGAGATGTCATCTGTCACCCGTGCTCGCGTTCGCGCCTATTCAGTTCCCTGTTTATGGTGTGAATCTCCTAACTCCGTATTCCAATTAGATTCGGTCGTTATCGTGCACACTCTCTCACAGTACGATATCGTAAAGCAAACAATTCCACTTCCTCTAAACCTTGAGGATGGGTTATAAATCCATCGAGAAACGTTGGTGAAGCTGATCGATTTGACTGAACCTCAAGGAACCTGTACCTATTTAAAGTGAAATCACTCAGCTTTAGAATGCAGCTTCTATTTAATATGTTCTTTCATTATTTTAATTGAATATCAAAATGTATTCCTCGTCAGTACGTCATTTCGTGGTTGCTCACTTCCCAGACTAGGAAGGCTTCCACATTTCCAACTCTAGGGAGTCCCATAGACACATTTGGCGACCAAGATTGTTTAGTTTAGTCTTGTTCATTTCACTATAGCCCTTCTAGTGATACGAAGTCTGTCTTGAGCACCATCTTACAACTTCTGGTGGTACTCATCAAGAGGGAAACCAGTATAGTCACCAGAAGAGAAGAACAGCTATGACCCTTGGGAGGTGGCAAGATGAGTGGGACACAGCCTAGAAAGACTCTGAATCCAGCAGTTGCTCCATGACTCAGGCGACACAATAGTGAGGTGGATTTCTCTCCATGGAGCATTGAGGGCTTACTTCTACTGAATTGAAAAGGCTGCAAGCCCAAACTTCCCATGCCACGTTCTGGGGCCAGAGGTGGGCACAGGCTGGCGGTGCTCAGTAGAAAACACAGTTGGTCAGCTCACGCCAGAGGCATGGGCGAATCATCGTCCAATTCATGCTGCATTTATAGGAAAACTGGATGTGCATTGCTCAATTTGCCAGGGCAGTGCTCAACCAGAGGAAGTTGGAGCTTACTGATCCAGGGCCAGTGTCTTGTAGAGATCACCAATGAAAAGACAAAGACTGGTCCTGAACCTCCCTAACTGCTGAGCAGTACGGGAATGGTGGCACGCAGCAAGATTCTAGTGAGGGTGAAGAGGACAACAAAGATGAGCTGCCGTCCAACCGAGGCGTGAGGGCCAACCTGATGCAATGAGCAAAATAGTTCTGGGTTGGCTCTCAATACGGAGGAGTAAATTAGTGGAGCCACTAGGAGCAGACCCTCCCTCCTACGTCCCAATAAAGGAAGGGGGGGAAAAGTTGGACTTGAGCTCTTGTAAGCAATGAGTTCTCATCACAGGTTGTCAATGAATAAACCAGCAATACAAACATTTTGCGAGGGTGTTCCTGAGCCAAAATAAGATCTAAAGGCGTAGGACCTGAAGGAATGTGAAACACAGTCCCCAGTCTCTTTAGCGCTTCTTTTTAGTCAACTGAAGCTAACTTCTCCTCATACGTCACCCACTCTACACCCGTAAACAAGAATCCCGTCCTCGACAATGGCGCCTAAGTGTCTAATAGCCGCGGGGCAATTTCCACACCCATACACTTTTCGTTTAAATTTTCTGGGGAATTACAATAAATAAAACTAGTCCCACCGAGTGGACCAATCAAGTCCAACGTTCGTATTTTTCTATATTTCTGTACAAATAAAAATGATAAACAACAACGAACCTTTTTTACATAAACAATCATTTTTTCAGTTTGGGGGGACAAAAACAGCGGTAGCGGTGCGGCAGTAAAAGTTTGTAGAGCTTTGTTTCTCCTGGCACGAAGAAGAAGTCCCAGCACCTGAGCACAATTGAAAAGTATAGTGTTTTAATGGGGTTGAAGGTAATAGGTTGGAACATAATGAGAAATATAAGGGGGACGTTCGGCCAACCTGATTCCAGAGATCTCTGGTACTCATTCCATTCGACCCAGCATCTAAAAATACCTTGAAAACGATACCAAAAAATGTTCCTGGCCAAAAACATTCGTCGGGGCCCTTGATGAAATTATGAGGGTGATAGGGGGGGGGGGGGGGGAGCCACCCGCTCGAGACTTCTATGTCGTCCCAATTTGCATGAGAATAATTATTTGCAGGGTTTTGTAATAGATTCGAGCTTTACGTCGTTTTTCAACAATTATTAACCAATTCTTACTAAAATTCCAATGATTTGTAGTCAATTACAAAAAATTTCCTCAATTTATACATCTAACGATTCGCAATAAGTCTAAATACTGTTTACTCTATTTACCAAGGATGTTTGTTAACTTTCCGACGGTTTTTAAAAAGGGTCCGTCTTAACTCTATTCACCAATAAATGTCATTCGTCCTCACGTGGCTTCGGCTCGCACTATTTCTCGTGTTGGCTTTTTTGACAATTTTTCAACTGTTTTACTGACTTCTAGCTGTGGCTTAACTACAGTAGATGCTGCAATGTGCGTTATGAGCACCTCCCACAATAGCCACGTCTGTGATAGATGGGCTATAAAAGAGTAGGACTTGAGCAGAACTGAGTTCGTGTACATTTACACCAATAAATAAGCACCCATGATACACCATTCTCATAAAATCAAAATGAAACCAAAAACGTACTTACGGTTTTATTTTTTCCTCGTCCTCAACACAGCGCGACTTCTTGGGGCAGAGGTTCCACTCCCGATGCTGAACATAGGGAACCCTGAAATGAAAACCAACGTGTAACCGCTTCATCGTAGATTGCCCTTATTTATTTCTCATTAAAAGATATTTCAGTAATCAATCCTACACAGATCAGACTCCATGATTTGGTCCTCTGGTGGCCCTATATAAGAAATTGAGAGTACTACCTGGCAGATATGCCGAGGCAAAGTTCAAGGTGGGCCCCAGAGGTGAAGGTGGGGTGAGTTACAGTATAAAATTGGAAAGGGAAAGGTATACCTCGGGAGAAACGAGCGAATGAGCCGAGAGTGCGGCTGAACTGACTGAAAATGGGCCTTCAAGCTCTTCTACTCTCCCCTTGATTTCTTGGGTAAATAACGCCAGTGTCTTTACATATTTTGGCGACTTGAACAATTCTACTTTTTTTCGACAATGCTGACAGGAATTCCTAGGAAACAATGCAGCCGTAAGAACTCGTTAACTGAACTCCAGCGTTCGATAGTGAATATTCTCCAGCCCCATCTCAAACAAACTGACTCTAGCACATTGTGTGGACTTAGTACACTTTGCTTTATTCCGTGCCTGTTGACATTGGAAGAGGAATAGTACGGAAGGTAAGGTGAATAGGAGCTAAGGCATGATCAATTATTTGAACTGGGTAGTTCCCAGTGAGAAACATCAATGTTTTGCCAACACTGGCCTTCTGATTACAGAGTACTACCAGGAAACAATACGGAACTACAATTTGATTCATTTGGGCTTAATTAGTCCTACGATCTTTCAATCAGTACAGGCAAGACACGCTTCAAATTATTTTCTTGCCTCTGAGACATGACTTGGACTTCCCAAACCCTACTCAGATCCTCCTTTTGTCTACCTTTCCTCCGTTTTGTTCCAAAGATAGTGAGAACGAGTTACTTCATTTGGATGGCTGCTGCCAAGCAATATTGCATCAAGTTTGTTCTTAAATTACGAAATGAAGTGTGGAAGAACATCTGAGGTGCTCTTCATATAAATAATTAGTGGTTCATTACCTCCAGCTGCAGGAGGTCCTGAAGGAGCTCCAGAGAATGAAAAGGGAGCGTTTCCAGCTTGTTGCGTGGCGCCAAATTGAAACAAAGGCCTCGCTTGAGGAGCCCCAGTGTTGGGGGCTGAGAAGTTGAAAGGAGCCTGAGCAGGGGATTGAACTGGCGCAGATGGAGCCGAGAAGGCGAAGGGTGCACGGGGTGGTGACGTTGGTCGTTGGGCTCCAAAAGCTGGTGCGGGCGACATTGAGGAACCAAATGCTGGGGCAGGAGCCAATGAGCTGAAGGTCCCTGTGCCAAATTGAGGAGTGGTGGACGAACCTGCGCATAAAACTCATTATAACATCAATTGATTCTCCTTTTACGAACAAGTTACCGCCGTCGCACTTCTCCACTAACCTGCCCCGAAAGCGGGAGTTGAAGCGTCCGTTCCAGACATCGGCGCAGGAGTGGCTGCAGCTCCGAATGTTGGAACGCTCGATCCAAAAGTACTCGAAGCCGAACTGAAAGACGTCGTTGACGAAGACCTGAACGCTGAGCCTGATCCAAAGGCCGGTGTTGAAGAGCCGAATGTTCCCCCAGTTGCAGAACCAAACACAGGTGTCGAAGAATTGAAAGCGCTGTTTGTTATCTGAGTCGTGCCAAAGGCTGGAGTAGCCATCGTAGACGTAGGGGGTAAATTAGAAGTGGATCCAAAAGCGACACCAGTAGTTGTAGTGGCTTTGAACGCCAAAGGCATCTGAGCTGTAGCACCGAAGCCTGCTGAAGACAAACAAAAATCAGTCTCTTACATTTTGAACATTCCTTCCCCCACAACATACATTATCACTGCACTACTCCTAGATTAAAATCAGGAAAAAATGTATTAAAACGCGTAATTCTCTTCAACCCCCATAAGTTTGACGACCTGCCATATACACACACGCTATCTTTGTTCAACACAATTCTCTAGGAAACATTTATAGAGAACAAAATGTAGGTACTAGCTAGTTAAGAGTAGAAATTAGGTTTTTGGACTCAGTAACCCCAAAACGTTAAGATCTGAAAAGAAGCTCATCTTTTTTTTGACATGATTACAATGGTTTCCTGACCCTTTGGGTAGCAAAAAGTAAAATATCGGATGTGAAGCATCACTACTTTCCTCAGCTCGCTTGCAATTTATTCTTTACTCAGTTCATAAGAACTTGTTGGAATGCAGCTCATATAGGTTCCAAAATTTATTGGACTTGATTAAATTACATACTTCGTCTGTGTACGTTTCATCGAAATTATGCAGATTTCATTTAAAGTTAGAAACCTTGAACATTTAGATAAATGAAAAGCTACATCAAACTGATTCCGAATCGAACAACAAAATCAATCCCTGCGTCGTTTTATTCATATCTTTAAACATGAACTCTGTTCAGCATTGCTGTACGACGGAGCTGCGTTTTGTTTTCAGGAAACCTCCTCTTCCTCTTTATTAATTAAATTATTGAAACATTCGCAATAAGCCGATTTAGATGTCCGGATGTAGGGAGGTATAAACTGATTTAATGGACTTGGTTCGTAATGAAATCAAATGAATTAGAATGATGTAGGTGCAATGCAGCTCGTTCTTATTTAAACATTTGATTAGTTGACATGACTTTGCAAATGTTAGTTTAATCAAACTTGTTGATGCTGTTGGCCCTTAGTTCAGTGTTCAGAAAATCTTGACTCTCGTATCAAAGCAAATAAAACTTACCAGATGCTGTTGTCGAACCAGTTGTTGACCCGAAAACATTAGACACAGTCGTCGACGTCGAACCAAATAACGAACCCGAAGGAGTTTCGCTTGGTTTGCTGGTTAGCGAGCCAAAAGAAGGAGCAGGGTTATTTGCGCCAAACACAAACGCCGATTGAGTCGACTTAGGCGGTTCTGAAGTAGCCGTCGCCGATCCAAACTTGAAGAGCGAAGACGCTGATTCAGCTTTTTGGGGCGTACCTCCAAACACAAACCCTTCTTGTTTCTTAGCTTCCGGTTTTTGAATGGCAAGGGGAGGCGTCGGCGAAGGGAAACCCGTCAATTTAGGAGGATCTTTCGTTTGACCGAATTTGAAACCTCCGGTTGCAGCGGGGGCGAACATTTTGGGGGGCTCTGGAGTCGAATTGGCTGTCGAGGGCGCAGGAACAGGAGGCGGCGGCATTCCAAATAGTTTGGGACCGGCGTCTTGTTTCGAGGCGGCAGCAGCTGCGGCGCCCCCGAAACTAAAAATGGGCTGAGCGGGCTGCGCTGACACTGTCGTTGTTGTAGCAGAAGCTGTCGACAATGGGAACGCAAAATTGGTAGAAGGGGTGAATGAGAATCCTCCTGGTTTGGATGGAGAGACAGTTGATGACTGCGTAGCAGCTGACGTCGAAACCACTGAACCCAATTTCTGACTATTCATTTGCGTTTCAAGATTCGCTTGAGGAGTGGTCGGAGTTTGATTAAAAGTGAAGCCAGTTGTGATCGCATTTTGACTGCCAGCCGATGTCAATGCAGGAGTTGATTCTTGCACATTTGCCACTGATGATGTAACTGGCGCAGTGGAAGAACCGAATTTGAAAGCAGGCTTCTGATCAGAAGTAGCTCCAAATGAAAAACCCGTTGTTGGTTTGGGTGTAGCAGTTTCAGTACAAACGGTAGTTACTACAGCAGGAGGCACGAAACTAGTCTTAGGAGGCTGGGGCGTAGAGGTACTTGAAAAAGTAAACATCGAAGGTGTTGTCGACACAGTTGACACCCCAGTAAGAACACTATGTTGACTAGTCAGTGATGCCAATGGCTGCAAAGCTTGTGGTTGCGAAGTTGAATTAGTTTGTGCAGAAGTTGTCTCCACTGCCGCACTCATAGGTTTAACAGGCAATGCAGTTGACACTCCACCACTAGCACCAAACATTAGAATTGGAGCAGCTTCATTCGTCTTGGTCGCTTCTCCAGTAGTAGGAACAGCTATGCCAACTGATGCTTCCGAAGTCACGGGAGGCTTTCCAAATGAAAACAAGTTGCTACTTAAAATTGGAGGACTGGTCGAAGGAATCTGAGCAACTGAAATGGATGTGTCACTTTTCGTAAGAGAAGTTTCGCTCAGAATTGAAGTAGACGTGGCTGACGTTTCAGATGGCACCAGGTCTCCAGAATTAGCGAATTTTTTCAAGGCTGATTTGAGAAGAGCAGCAGCCATTTTTTCTGTCACTTTTTTCTCGACAACTGTAAAAACAATACATAAATATGAAAAATTAACGATTAAAGAAACTTTTAATTTAAATTGTTTGTAGCTCGTTACACTTTGCGAAGTCTTTTGGGGAATTAATATGCCAACATGTACGGCCTAGCTGATTACTTTAGAGAGGCGTTTCTCCATGAATAGATTAGGCACTTGAGACAGCTCAAATTCTTCTCAACTAATCCGTTAATAAAACGAAAAGGATCCAGATAATGACACAGGGAATCTTGTTACTCCCGTAAAACTGATGTGGACACCTAGTTTCTTGCTTGAATCATAACACTTTTCATAAGTCCTAATCAATTAGTCACCCAGATTACTGCAGGGTTTCAAAGTGTCACATCTAAATAGATTCGCCAGCGTTCCAATTTAACGTATTACAATTTTCAACATATTTTTTGTAATAAAACTGTACACAAAACGAAGGGAATAAAAAATATGCCGAGATATTTTTACATAACTTCGCCAAATTTTGAAGATTTGATGCTTTATGGAAGACAAGTGAGTCGGAAGAGAGAAATATCTGGCGCGTTGCAACACACAACTTTCCTTAGCTCTACGTCAATTCACTCGTGTACATGGCTTTTTTTCTACTTACTCAATTCACTTATCGCTCAGTTAATTTGAACTTGGTCAAACACAACTTTACGGCAGCAGGAAGAGGTAGCGCTTACAGTTCCGGAATTTATTGGGCTGCTCTCGTCATTTTCCCGCAAATGAGAATTTTACGGTATAATTGCGTAATTGAGAGCTATCAATATAAAAAATTTAATCAAAATCGTTAGAGCCGTTTTTGAGAAAAACTTAGCTCAACGTAAATTCACTTTCTATATGGCTCAGATTACTTAATCAATTCATTTAGCACTCAGTTCATTTGAACTTGGTCAGACAACACTTCACAGCAGCAGGAAGCGGTAGCGCTTACAGTTCCAGATTGTATTGTGCTGCTCGTACTCATTGCAGGACCATTATTGAGCAATTGGTACACAGACAATTAATGAGGCTGTAAACAAAATTTTTTTGAAGAAGGATAGTAATAACTTTTGCAGAGTTATTGGGTAAAAACGTTTAGAACTGGTAGTAAGCGAAACGGCCATAGTTGAAATTCAGGAATTTCTGGAGTGAGCAACATGTATCTCACGAGCGTTTTCAAACACTCACCCTTTCGGTATTGGATTGGACTACAATACCAATTTTTTTTGACATTCAACAAAAGTTCCAGCAGAGTTTATAAGGAAAAATCTGCGCTAAAAACGCTTTTCGTCGAAATTTTTGATAATTTATTGTGCTGCTCTCATTTTTCCACAAATGGGAATTTTATAGTATAGTTGCCATATTGAGAGCTATCAATATAAAAAATTTAATCAAAATCGTTAGAGCCGTTTTTGAGAAAAAAAATATTTGGTGTTTTGATCACTATGATAACTATAGTTAACTTTCGGTGGATTTTGTTCATACCCTTATTTTGGCGTCCCATGGTAACCTGCAAGCGAGGTTTCAAGTTTGAGATGATTTGGTACGGTGGTTTTCTCTAAAAATCGTTCAGACACAAAAAGTGACACACATAGCATTTTCCCAAATAGTGTTTTTTGGACTCAGGGGGTCTGAAACGTAAAGATCTGAAGAGAACTCAATTTTTTTTTCTTCAGCCGATTACATAACTTTCCTTTCTACTTTGTAGAGCCAAGGAAAGTAAAAAAAATTAAGATTAGTACGAGCAGGGGCGTTGAACAGCATTTTAAATGCCAAAAACAGCTGCTTGGGAATTCAAATCTCAGGCACTGGTGATGCAGCAACGTTGCAGGATTACAAGGATGAAGAAACTAGCTACTTCGACGTCCTATGGCACAAAATTGAAAAGTCAAACACTTACCCGGGCTGGTGTTAATGTCGCTCTGATGAATATTATTTTGATCGTCGCCAAATATTGTGTCAGTTGTCGTTCCCTTATCTTGTTTCTTCTCAGTTTTAAAATCCTGAAACCCCAAAATTGTATAGTGTCGGACTACGAAAGAGGAATATATCATTGAAAGCTACAAACGTGACATGCGATAAGTGTGTCGCTGCCCAGAACTTTTTTTCTTTCCCCACAACCCTTCTAACGCCCTTGCATTCACTCTTTCAGACAGTGACACGTCAGACCAGAACTGGGAAGGAGCTCAGTTATGGATCGAGCGTTCATGAGACGTCGTCACAATTTCGTGTGAGGGAATTTGCTGCACCAACCCTAATTATTGTGAAATAGTTCATACATCATCCCCTTCTTGGAAATAAACCCCCAATGGTTTAGCCAGTGTTAGTATGTACTTCCCTGGAAGAAGGTGAACTCATGAGTTCAGAAGAAACCGCTTTCCACTTGCCTTCTACAAGTGTACGTGACGCAGGGTCTGGCATTCAGCGCTGATTGCATTTGTGTTGAGGCCTATTTGGAGTTAAGCTCAGGGATGCTTAACACTGGAGCTATGCATGATCATTCCTGGTGGTGTGGTGGCACCACACACAAAAGAACAGCTCAGGAAAAACTCACAACAGTGATGTGGATGACTGCATAGCACCGCAACAGAATGTCTTTCCTCTAGGATCCTCACAAATCAACGTTTGTTTGAGGTCATGCTTCGGAGTGAGGTCCAAATATGAAACACCACCTCTAAATCTCAGTGACGAGTTAACTCTTTTTCTTCTCCACGTAATTACCTCACATATCATTATATCATTCATATCACTACTATTATAGAAATATTCCACTTAAGTACATCGTGAATTGGCCACACAACTCGCGTTATTCTTATTTATTAACACAGGAATGTATAAAGGTCGTGAACCATCTCCTGCTGTCTCTTTTCAATCTTTGAAATTAACCCCCAGCAAGGACTCAAGAGGATTTTCCCTATTGGATGGATCTTCTGGAGAGCAGTTCGATAGTTCAATAATAACTGATCGATCTGACTATAATATACACTCAGGTTTTGGCAGGGATGTCATGTTGCCCCAAGGCCGTTCCAAGTTTTAATAGACGACCTAGTGCGCAGCTAGCTGATGTCAACTAACTTTATGTTTCACGACTTGTACGCCAAAAGTTGAAGTCGACAGCCCAGAACAGTACATCGTGAACCTTGAGATATTGATGAACCACACTCTATCCTGATGCCTTCGTGTGAAGTGACAAGCGCGTGTGGTCAAATTTAAAGCTAATATAAGCTATGACGACTAGTAAGTTCCCTTTCGCTGCCCGTACATACAACGTACATACAATTGCTACTGGGCCATAATTTTGAATGTGATTTAGTGCGGTGGACAAATAATAGATTCACCACGAGCTCAAAACGTCCTGATTAGAATTCTTATCGTTTGAAATCAAACTGTGCTGGTACATGCTGTACAGCACATTTCGCCAAGTTAGGATGGTTGAAGATCCTTCAGAAGAAGTTAGAGACTTCGATGGAAATAAAGTTAGAGGCATAGGAAGAAGCAACAATTAACTTAGCGGTAGCTTACCAAAGTAATTGGACTAGGAAGAGTTTGCACTTCAACGCAATGCGTTTCTTGGTTCTTTGGCTTCTTAACAGATCCTTCTGTAACGAAAACGTAAGGCATTAAAATGTCTGGTGAAATGCAACATACAACTTTCCGCAACCTTTGTTAACACATTCAATACGACAAGACGCCAATTTGGGGCGTCAAAACAATGGCATGACCCACATTAGAGTCATCGTTCTTTCTCTTCTAATGCGGCACTTGAAAACTAACGAATGACCGGATTGTCTCACAACTTTCAAGAACACCTTCCTTGGATTGGTAGCTTTCAAAAGGCCAAAGTTCATTTTTGAGTTGTACCCAACACGTTTTCGAGTTATTGATACCTGAACGTCAGTCTCCTGCCAAATCACCCTCGACTATTTTAAACGAGTTGTGTGCGGTGTTTTTTCTTTCTTAGTTTGGTTTTTTCATTCAGAAATGGAATCAACTAGAAGGGTACGTTTGACTTCGTACTTCTATCTTCTTTTGGATTATTTTTCCTACGTGTTATTCTCGTCACTCACGCAAGGTTGCTTGCATCATTTGTTACATTCAGGTGTTCAGAGACAAAGAGATTCGTTATCTCTTGGGCGATTTGTGTTCGTACAGTGAGGCTGTACTATACATGTGGAATATATGGGTATGCAAGTCGACGTGAAGTCGAACTATGGACACATCAAGCTGGTATTTTGAAAGGAATCTCAGACTTTGATTTTCAAATCCAATTCACGTTCAATCGCCAGGAGTACTTCACAATTACATAATCACAAACAAGAAGCTGGGTTGACAGTGAATGTGAGTTCAAGAATACAACAAGAAACAGAACAAAGAAAGCAACCAAGTCACAGTTGCTACCATTATTCTGAACATCTCACAATTCAAGTTTATCGAGAAGGGCATTCAATTTTCCTTATAACACACATTTTGGAGCATTTTTCGAACATTTTAATTCAGTTTTTAAGGAGACTGTATGGAACAAACGGTGAACAGAACATTGGTGTGTCAGGGAGACATAAGCGACTCTCACTGTGCACTAAATAGTGTGAACTTGTCGGGAATGTAATACATATTGATACTATAAGTATTAAGTAATATCCATCAAACACTCACTATTTTTCTGGTGCCTCTTAAGACCAACACGTAAAACAGACTGGTCGAGGAGAGCGATACTCGATGACAAGGAGCTCAGAATTTCGTTATTGCGTTTTTTCGCCAATTGGTTGCCGCTGTCATTGGCAGCCCGGGGCCTTTTATTGGACGAAAAAGGCGCAGCAGACAACTGAGGGACGGGAGCGTTAGCAACCGAATTGACCATGTCACTGCAGTTTTGAATGCCATTAGCAGCTCCTGAGCTCTTCTCCCTGCAATACACCATAAAGCCACAATCAACGCTTCGACGAGTTTTGTATACTTGAAACGCAACAGGCTCATTAAATACTACTTACAGAGTTTCAGATAAACTGGCGTTGGAGGGTTCGTTCGAAAAGCCTATTTGAGAGGAGTACAAACTGGAATGATGTTCCGCTGGCCGCCTTTTGGAGAGATTCGTCGAATCGTTCGCATCTTCGTCACTTTCCTGTATAAATGGTGATAGAACAACCGCTAAATATGAAATAATGGGAACAGATAGCGTAAGGAGTGTGCTGGGAACTTTGTTCGCCAGAGCTCTCCCAAGATTTTTAAGCTGAGCAAAGAACCTGGCTGGCTGTTACAGGCATTTATTATTAGAATAAAAGAGAACGTAGAATAATGATAATAATATGACTAAATGCTGTAAGTAGCTGACGTTTTATGGTAACAGCAGATACAATATCCCCCTTCTACACTGAACAAATTCAAGCTAAACACAATTCTAAAATTCAAGGCTACTGCTGAACTTCCCAAACTGCTGGACAATATGGGAATGGTGGCACGCTGCACGATTCTTATAAGGGTAAAGAGGAGAAGGAAGAACAGCCACTGCTGAGAGATGAGAAACAATGTGCTAAACAGTTCCCTCTTGAAAAAAAAAAAAGTGTGAGGTGGAAATAGTAGGATTGCAAATGACTGAATAAGTCCAAACGTGGCGGACTCCCTAGGCTGCATGCAAGCCCCTCATAGTTCGTCAATGGACCATTCACAGTTTTGATGAGCTGTCAAAAATGTTGCTGCTTAAAGGTGGTAAAATCGAAGACAAATACCGGAGACCGCGACAAGTCTCTAAGCCTCTTCTATATCAAACGCGGGTCGAAACTGAGACCTAAACTACGATTCATTCAGTATTGTAGTCTGTCGATGAAGCCTGGGTTCCGTCCGAGAAGAAGAGCAAGTCCAAACCCTTCCAAAGTGGAGGGATCTGAAGCCGTAAGTTCGTACGTATGTACGGGCTAGCAGCAATTCTAGCCTCAAGGGATATTTTCCCCAAAATGATACTGCCTAGAGCGTTAAGCCGGGTTGGTCTGTGTAAGGCAGATGCCTCTGCAGGGCACTAGGGTAAAGTCGGAGAAATCCTCCAATCCCTGAGCAATCCCAGAAGGGGCCCTGCAGATATTGCAGTGGTCGTCGGGTCATAGGAAGAAGGATTCTCCCAGTCCCTTTATTCTCTTTTGCGGGCTCGGGCCGAGAGACTGGAACCGCATCCATACACCCCACCTATCAGAACATGAATGTTGATGAAGTCAGTTGTGTAATTATGTTGCCTGAGTCTGTGTACTGTACTGCGTACTTACACAATAATTGAATGTCAAATAATAATTACTGTTGGAGAAAGAAGACGATGATTCGCTCTTACTCTTAGAAAAAAAGATTACCTATAAACGAATTATATTCAATTAGAGTGCACTGTATATCGAAGGGAACTGCCAGATCTATTTGATAACCTTTTCGCAGTCTTCGCCGTAAAACGCAGTCATTTTTCAACAATAGTCACACTTGCTTTTCGATTGAGACACAACATTACTGGTCCGGGACAGAGATCCCATCTCAGTCAGAATCACGACCTAGCGACTACAATCTCTAATGTCAAGTGCCACTAGCGGAGAACTGCCACCATTACCCTTGTTAAACAGCATCTTTTACCCTCAAATGTGGAAACTCATGGTAATTCGTCATATTACGTGACGTTTATAAACGATGCTACTCGTCGGTGTGAGATTAAATTCTTGAACAATAAATCACACACTTTTCAATGCATCGTACTAACACATAAGGGGATTAAGTGCCTGCTGTGGAAATCGAGTTAACTGTTCCTGGAACACTACAACAAAATGCGGTAGCTCAATAACCTCAAATAAGGTGAGATTCCACCGTACAACATTATTGTTGTTACGTACTGAAATGTTTCAACAGGACCAGGAACGAATTGTAACTAGACAACTAGAATTAGTTTAAAATAAATCAGCACTTAACGAACAGAAAACTTACAGTTGTGTGTAGCCGTTTTCTCGACAACGCTTTCAATGCTCCAATAATCTTCAATGTTGTGTCCTCTTTGCACTCTTCTTTTTCGTCAGGGGGTTGAGGGAAGCTGCAACAGCGTATATATCCCTGATAATATAATAATATAATTCTGTAGCATGCTACAATACAATAGTCTCCAAGAGTTGGGCTATGGCAGCATCTTTGAAATTGATTGAATCTTCAAATTTAAGAAGACGTAATGTAGTGAGATCAAATGAGACTCGGAATTCTGGGGAGAGAGAAATAATAGGTGAAGAAGAGCGGTAGAAGAAAACTTGAATCTTCAGTGGAAGGCGATTCCTACAGCAATGTTGTTACGGTTCAAATTCGATGAAACATTAACCCTTTCAACGTCATATTTTCGCCATTCACGAGTGATGTCAAGTTACGTCACAGCTTTTCCACATGGTCAAATAACCGACGATTCCTACACAGAATCGATCTACGAGACATTTGAGGTTCTAATTGTCTTCATAAGTTTCAAAAATACTCAACAGATTACGTCGCTTTCCGCTGGACTCGTCCAACCCTGAAATGCCCAAAACCCGCCAAAAGGGTTAGAGAATGGTTGTGGCGGTAGAGGGGATGGGGCAGTGGAATTGGACACTACTCTACTCGAAAAAGCGAAATAGAACCAGCTAGACGAGTGGAGACAGTTCTGGGAGAAATTAAGAAAAATAAAATGTTAATTGAGGTAACTTCTTACATTGGAAAAAAATTAACTTTGTCTGATTGAGTGAACTTTCCTCCCAGCACTTAATTTTCGTTCTAACTTGCGACTATTCGAATTACTAATCTAGAATCTCTCAATGTTCACGATTTGCTGACGACGTAGAAAAAGTAATAAAAGAAAAATCCACTTCTTCCTAAGACGCACAGATCCTGGTAAATAGTAGAAAAAACACCCTGTGCAGTAGGATCCTCCACACTTCCTTCAAGACTACTAATTTAGATAGTATACTGCTCAACCTTCCTGGTAGATTCAACCTTTAAAATCACAACAAGTACACAACTGTAAGAATCATACCTGGCGTTTCGCTTGTGAAGCTTGATTTTCACTGGTTCGCTGGGCAAAGATACCTTCGTTTTCTGATCATGGCCACTATTTGGAACGAGCCAGGGGTAGCATCCAGGTCCCATGGAGGGGGATGAAGGAGTCCAATCGTCGCTCAAATAGGATTCGCCTCTGAATGAAGACCTATAAGATAAAAATTGCGTATCAGGCTCGTCCTGTCGATCAACAGCTTTACATTTTTTTTTTTTTTTTTTTTCATTTCGCTGGTGGAGTACTGTGGGTTGCTTATGGCTCTAGACTCCATCAAGCGCCAACTCACACAGGGGCTCAACAAAATAATGACCGGTGGGACAAGATGTGGGACGAGGGTTCTATGGCGCAGGCGCCTGCACACAATCCTGCCATCTGGGATCGCCTAAGGATGGAGAATGAACCTGTCAATGAGCCACTGTGTTCCTCAAGCGCCACACATTTGGTGATTGTCCATGTGGTTGTGCCACAGTCGAGGATGCTCCACAGCCCTGTTTACTCGTCCCCTCTATGAGCACGTGACAGCCTAGACTTGATTCCCAACCATGGAGGCAGCTGCCACACTACTGCTCGATAAAGCGGCAGTGAAAAGATTAGCTGACGATTAGGTAGTTTCGCCTGTACTCCAGGTTTCAATAAGCCAGTAGGCCACAAATCGCCTGGCTTATTTCTCCCATTTGGTAGGTACTTTGCATTCCAAAATTTATTGGTTACTGGAATTTACTTAATAACCATTATTATTCAACCATCGCTTATTGGAGTATCTGTTAGGCTAGCATTGTTGATCAAGTTTGTGCGCTGCAGGGAACTCTTGTAAATATAAAGCCTACCCAGAGCTGTTCACTATATACTAATTAATGTTATTGGCAGCACACTCCAAGATTTAGGTGGCTGACACGGTCTGGGCTTACTTGCATTGTTGCCAAGCATTTTAGACATTTTCTTCTCATTCGTCCGCCTCCTCTGACTTAGTGCTTTCCCCACCACCCTTTTTCAAGATTCGTCTTTGATTCATTTATTGTAACTGGAAGGCCATATAAATGTCAGTTTCATTTCAGACAAGTACAAGATCTGTCCCAAAGTATCCAACCACTGTTCACATCTTTGTGCAGAGACTCAGGCCACCTCTGATGGGTACAAACATCACCAGCTACTTCTAACCTTCTCATTAGTACCTCGAATTACTGTAAAACGCCTTAGTTCCTGCAAAGATCGTAGTTCGACTATAAGAGGTCTGGAAGATGAGCTTGGTATGCCAAAAACTACGAGAATTCGGGAATGACTCGTGTGAGTGTCTGTGTGCGCAAAATTCAACCCAAAACTGCTCTCAGACCAGCAAAAAAATCCCTGAGGTACGCTCATGTTGATCACCAAGGCCTATAAGACTGTATCAACAGAGGCACT
Source organism: Pachypeltis micranthus (assembly GCA_020466155.1). NCBI lineage: Eukaryota > Metazoa > Arthropoda > Insecta > Hemiptera > Miridae > Pachypeltis > Pachypeltis micranthus. The sequence goes on along the minus strand of CM035770.1, from coordinate 45,854,604 downwards.
GGCTGGTCAGTTACCAAATGATTTTGCCATTGAGTACCTCCGCAGGTCTGAGTTTGGTTGGATGCTAAGGGGCTGGCCTCTTGCGTATTAGCGAAACCACAACTTCCATGACTGACATCACCCTCGTCGAGGGTTTAGGAACATTCATTTTATGACACTATGATCCTGAAACAAAACAATCTTCGCAGTGGAAGCTTCCATGCGAGCCTCGATCGAAAAAAGCATGTCAAAGTCGAAGCAATATCAAGCTAATGTTGTTTTTTTTTACTGGTTTCTTCAACATGACAATGCTTTAGTACACAGATCAAACCTTGTGCAGTAGTATTTATTGAAACGCAGTGTTGCATGCCCCCCCTCCCTGCGACTTTTGGCTGTTTCCTCTATTAAAAATGCCACTAAAGGGACATCGATTCGAAGTTAAGAGACTGTTGAAACTACTGATGCGACGAAAGCACTAAAGGCGATTCTGAAGTCTGACTTTCAAGAGTGCTTTAATAAGTGGAAACATCGGTGTACGTGTCTTGTTCAATCAAATGGGGACTAGTTCGAAGGATGCCACCCCCGAAGGATGACAAAGAATAGTTCTAGCCCAGATACTTTTGGGACAGACATCATATGCTTGGCCTGAATGTAATGCATGGATGAAATTGTTTACTTTTTTGAAGTCATCACAACGCCCTACTTCACGGGTAAGTGTATTCTGTGGTATTAATAACTGTTATCTGTTGTACTTTGCGCGATGTTTTGTTTACACTCACAGGGGTATCCCAATGTAGAAACTGCCTAAACACTACGCATAGATGAGACTTAGATAATTTGGAAGTGTTAGTTTATAGGTGCTAGATATGGCTGGCAATTGCTTAGTGCTAGAGCCCTTAAAATTGAAAGAACACCACTAACCATTGATTGAATCAATCAGTTCATCTCTCGTCAATTTTTCGTCATAACTCCTTCATCCCTCAGTTCAAGAGTTACTTAGGCAGTGGTCAACAGCCACTTACTGCTTTTACCCTCGCTCACAGTCCGCTAGCCGTAGTCGAATTTTTTTCATGTTTCGAATAGCCATGGAAAATGAATCTTTCATTCATTCGGGGAAATCACATGGAGTGTTGTGGATGGATTTGGTGCATTAAGTCGGTTGGTGTGGTGTGAAGCTCCTTGAGGATTGTAGTGGGCAGACGAAGATCAATTTTTGCAGATTGGTGATTACATTGGCTGTCTAAGGCACTTCTTTCGCGCATCATTTTCAATGTTCCACCGTGCCATATGATGCTGCAGCAGACCTTTTGTACTGTCTATGGTCCTACATACTATGTGCTTTATACCCCATAATCGCTCCCAGTATCTCACAGGGTTACAGAAAAGAAGAAAGACCGCACCTGAACCTGCTCGGCAGTGTAGGAGGATGTATGGCAATCGCGACATGCTGCAAGATTCGCGTGACGAAAAATGCAATACGCAGGAGTAAATTCATGGGTCCACTAGCAGCGGACCCTCCGTCCTACGTCCCTATTAAATAAAGTAATAAATGGTACATCGGGCAATTCTACGTAACTCCTGCCCTCCACCTCGATAGTGTACGAATGTTACCTGGTCGTGAACGGAGAAGCTGGCGGTGACGTCAACGGAGAAAGAGTCGTTTCATCGAGAAAAGCCCGGCGCCTCGACAGATTCCTCGGCGAAACCGTCAAATCCGAGTCGAAATCGTCGCGACGAGCCGGCGAACGGTAAAACCCCGGGGGATCCCTCGTCGTCCCGGCGGTGCTGCTCGGGCTCCTGACGGCAAACGTTCGGTCGTTTTCGAGAATCTTCAAATCGCTAGCTGTCCTCCGCTCGCGGGAGGAGAAAGGAGAGCCGAGTGACGACGGGAAATGGTCGGTACGCGGGAAGCGGCTCCCGTAACTCGAATTGCCGGGCATCGGGCTGCGGAGGAGGACGGTTCGGTAGACGGCGAAGAGGCAAGAGAGCGTGGCGGCGGCGGCCGACGCGACGAAAAACGGAGCCGGGAAGAGGAACAGCAGAACTCCGGCGATAAGCAGAACCGCGGAGACAGCGACAACTAGGGACATATCTCCCGCATTTTGCTAGTAGTCGCTTCGCACATTTTTACTCACTTTCCTGCGCACATCAACGTTTACCGGGTTTGGGAGGTTACGAGTGAGCGCAAAGACTAACGACGATTATGGCCGCAACAGCGCTGCGGTCGCATGCCATCAAACTTCGTAATTCTCTTAAATACGCGCACCGAAAAGGTTTTCACGTTCCCCTAGCCCAATGAAGGGATAAATAAAGTTATATAGTCAACGAGAAAATAAATTTTAGAAAAGGGTCTGCGTAGTTGTGAACAGAATTGAATGTAAACAACAAAACCTCACACAGCCTGTAGATCGAGATGATTCTACTCAAGTGATACAATACCCCTTACAGTTACAGTACAACCACCATGGGATGAAAACGGACTAAAAATTAATGAGGCACACAAAGCAACGTAAAGTCGATCCAGAAGTCTGGTTATCATAGTTATATAACTTCAAAAAACAGTTTCCCTCAAAAACAACTATTGACATTGTGGGCGTAAAACGAAATGGTATTATAAAGGAGAGATAGAAGATTCTTAGTTGGTTACATGCTGTGAGGCTGTACGAAATGAACCTTGTCACATTTTCAGTGGTAAGGGTGCGATAAATAAATCAATCAGATTTGTTTTCAGCAAGAAGCTGTACATCAGAAGTGAACTACATACGGTCCTACATAAAAAGCAAGGCCCAAATCGTAGAATCAAGAATAAAGTAGTTACTATTTCAACCCAGCAAACGTTACTAATGAACTAGTCGTTCCATGATAGTTAAATAACTGATCCTCCATTCAATTTCAAAAACCTCAAAGGTTTTGAGCCAAAGAAACTGAACCCTATTCATCAGGGCAATACCCATTTCGCAACAGTTCTATAAACACTCAACGTGCCTATGGCTTAGGTGAAAAGAACAGAATTCACATTGAGTAGAAATTGTTCTGCAGCCCCTTGCTTTTTATGCACTAATAATACAATTTCAACTCACCCAGTCTCATAGACGTCCCTCAAAGTAGTAAAAACTGAACAATGCTGTCAAGAAGGAGAGTTTTGAAGATTTTCACACACCACATTTCAAGAACGACTGGAAATGATTGTTAGGATAAACCCTTGAAACTGCAACTCCTCAGGTCTACTACGATTTTCATATCGATTACCCCACTGCTTAGTCTCCAAAAAGAGTGGGGCATCAGCGAAAAGGTTGAATGTAATGGCGGACACATCCATCGAATCAGTTCAGCTACTTTGTGTCAAAATACGCCTTCTTCCCTTTTGCATGAGAATCCTGTCCCATTTGTCTATAGCTATATTTATCGCCATTTCCCATTCATTTGAAGCCACCTTGTCAAATTTAATCATGTAAGTTGAAACCAATTCTTAGTAGAAGTAGGTGGTAATAGCCAGTCAGTGCTTTCACAGTCAAGCACAGTATATTAATCTGAAGTCAAGAAATGTTTGGGTCATAGATGTTATTGAAGTGCAAAGAGCGAAATCAACTGAATGCTAGTTGAGTCAAAAATACAAAAACCTGTACTGATGAAGTTCTGCAACTTGACAAACGTAGCTAAGGGATAAGTCATGATAAGTAAGGCGTTGCACACCTTTGTGTATTGTAAAAAAGCGTGCACTAAAGAAACTAAGCAACAGTAACTAATCATCAACCTGTTTGGTTCGAGGTGTTGGATACTGCTTGTCAAGGGCTCAGAAACTCTCATCAGTTACATATACATTGCACCTTATACAGGAGATCAACGTGTGAACTAAAATGATGCCATGAAATGTATAACCAAAAGCAAACCTAACCAAAAACTTGAAATGAATTCTCCGGGTCTAGCGATCGAAACACTACAGAAGCGACAATCTCACATAGCAGGGATAAATCACAGCGAAGTAACGCAAACTGATAGCTGCGACATGGAAAGAAAAACCCTGCAAATTATTACACAATGGTTTATTATTCGGATAATCAGCTTGACCTAGCATTAATGCTCCGAGACCCATCCTGTTCGATTCAGCATCGAAAAATATAATGAAACCCAAAAAAAGGTCGAAAAGAACTGAATCTTAATATTAAAATAAACAAAAAAAAACGAAAGCGTCTAGAAAAAACTGAATTTTAATATGAAAACATGCACGCTAAATACTAATATCAAAATTTGACTAAAAATCTATGAAAAAAACCAAAATGAGAATGAAACGAAAGAATCTAAAAAAATTGAATCGTATTAAAACCAAAACGTCGGGGAAATTGGAACGGGGGAGCTCGAAGCGAAAGGCAAAAGGCGAGTTGAGTGGCGGCGTTGTTGGGAGGTGAAAGGGGAGTTTAGCCGCCCCCCCCGCGAGGCGCCACCGGTTGTTTTTTATTCAGACGGGAGGGAGGGAGGGACGCTGTAGCTCCCGCGTTGTACTGGGTTTCGTTAATTTTTTTAACCGTTTTTTGCCCACTACAACAACGGGCTTCGTCCGATCGGATTGCCGAGATGGCGGGCACAACTAGATACCAAATCGCATTTTTGGGCGAAAGAACGAATTTTTTAGACCACGTTAAAGGCACAAAACGGCCCGGACGGCGGAATTTAGAGGGGGGGGTTGAAAAAATTTTTCGTGACCGAAAACATAGGGTTATTATTCAGAATGAATAATAAACCAAAAGTAATTACCTCGCCACTCGCTTCTCAGGAGCCGTTACAGAAATCATCGTGAATCGAAATAAATAATTCAGTTCTGTCTTTATTTATAGTGGAGACCAAGTTGCTCGATTGGTAGAACGTCATTCGTTCTCGTTCTGTTATTCTTATCAGCCCACGTTGTTACTTTGGATGAGTAGCTCACGAACTACTCAACTCAGTCTTTTTAACCTCGCCCTTCTCTCCTTTTGAACCTTGAGATTCTACGTAGAAACTGATGGCACTCAAGACTGCACCATTTATTGAGTTGCCGTGGGTCATTCGTGAGACAACATATTTATCGATGGTTACTGCTTCAAAATTATAGGGGAAGTACAGCCAGAAGTGGTGGTAAGTAATCTTCTGGTACCTCATTTCTAGGACATGGGTCCCTGTAAGGTGAGGAATAATAGCGAACAGCTGCCTCAGGTTCCCTGCAAGTAGCTACCTATATTATTGATTGAATGCATTAGCTACAGAAATAAATAAAACTATTAATATAAAACAACTACAGCTAGCCCGGTAGTGACCCCTACATATGTTTAAAAACAGGCATCGCCAAGATCTAACTACAGGGGATGGGTTGGCGAATAACGCGTATGCTAGAGAAAATAACACAAATTTATTGTTCAACAAGGACGATGCTTAAACAATTAGACGTCAGGCTTCCAGAGAGAGTAAGTTGTCACCAGATTTAGGACTTCTTGTGCTTGCACATACCGAAAGGCAGTGCTTTTGGGCACTTGATGAGCCGTTCTTTGCTCTTGGTACAACGGTCACCTGAAAATCGTAAATTCTAAATTAGCACTTATTTCATCGCTTGATGCTTACAGTGTGCGGAATTCGCAATGACTTACTCTCAGTCCATAAACTGGAGGGGCAGTTCTGAAAACAACATTTCGATTAGTTCGGATGACCACAATTTATTGAATCAGTAAATTAATCTCTAATTAGCGCTTTTTTAGCACGAAGTGCTATTACTGGTTTTTTCACTTCATTTCTGTTATTCCATCATTTTACTATGTTGACTGAAAGATCACTCATAATCCTGACTGGTGGTGAACAACTACACACAGAACTTTTGCATATTTAAGCTTTTTTACATTTACTACTTCCAGAAAGTCTACGCTCTCTAGATGGGACAAGTTTGAGTCTAGAAGTAACCTAGACAAATTCTAGCTACTATTTAAATACAACGAAGGATATAAGGCCTACCAAAAATGTTTCTCTGGCCAAGCATAGAATCATGACATCAGCACCGCTTGAGCACTTGCTGGTGCTACTTGCAACTGGAACATAGCACCCAATCAAAAATGTTTATTGCTTGATACCAGTGAAGTTTCGATTCAAGTACCAAAAAAGTTGTTCATACCTTTTGATTTGCATTTTTCAAAAGCTGCTGATCCAACTGAAGCCCAGTCATCAGTGTAACTTTCCTTGACAGTGGAAGCGACCAGATTGAGGTCCATAGCTTTGTCGCTTGTCTAGAACGTTTATCATTACAAGAAAGTTAACAATAGTTATTACAAGAATGGTAGCGCTACTCAGCACAAGACCCTTTTTGTCCAGAGGAAATTGTGGGGTCATGAGGGCACTGGAAGGAGAATATCAAGTATCTACGTGTTTTTGCCAGCACTTGACCATGACCTGACATCTTAGCATTCTTCTTTCATCCATTAGTGGTTGGCATAAAAGATTCTTTCTCCAATTTCGGCCGCCTCAGGCCGCATAACGGGTGAGCTATGATGCGCTCAAGGCACGGATGAGTAGACTTTGTTCATTTCTTTTTTTTTCGATTTGTGGATGTCCCCTATATACTGCACAATGAGCCTTCGTTTGTTTTCTGTTGGATTACAAAATGTTCGAGTCTAGGGGGGGGGGGTTATTTTTTCGTTTCATGGAAGGTAACCTCATGAATTTATGTGCTGCCTGAGCCATAAAGTAGATGCTGGAAAGCAGATGCTCAGGTTTAAGGGTATAGAATGGAAACGGTTTGGTCATTACACTTGATCGACGAGCTGATCAGTCTTGTTCCTCAAAGAGGGGCCTGTTCATCCCTCAGCTGTAGCATTAATGAGTGAAGAGCCAAATCTAAATCGGTTCTCTTACGTATCACGTTATTTAGCAATTAATTAGAACTTTCCACAAGTCCTCTTCTTGAAGTATCTTTTAAAATGTGGGCTGCCGTCAGGAGATTTTGATCAGCTGAGCGTCGTCTGCCCCCTTTACCAGCCCTATTACTGAATTATTAAATACCACGAGCCTGTTACGTCAACTTGTAATTAATCTCTTTATTTTCTTCGTAATAGGAAAGTGAATCATTGACTTTTAATCTCAACAACCTAGTATTTCCAAAATTATCACAAGTGATGTCTGCAGTACGAAAACTGAAAGAGTTTTATCTCCCAGCTACTGTTAGTTAAGGGAAGACCACGGGGTCATAAATCGTACAGAAAAACCAACTCCCTTCGTTGATACCTTCCTAAAACGTGAAATGAATGTAAAAATTTTTGCTCACCAGTAATCCCAATTTATCAAAAATGCAGTCTTCCATGCACTGTAAAATAAACGTTGAAATGATGAGTTGTACAGAACGAGGTCGTCAAAAGGCGTCTACTTTTAACTTTTGAACTTACTTTGTACCCATCTGGCTTAATTTCAGGGGGAGGAGATTTGTGGTCTGTAAACAAGATTCAGAGCAACTGTGAGCAAATTGAGAGATTTGTGGCGAAATATGCTCAAGGCTTAAGGTTAACTCACCTCCCTCAGTAGGCATCTCTACATGCGCTAGAGCCAAACATTCCTTGAAAGCCGCAGATTCTTTCGATTCCTCCAGTAAATGCTTGAGCTTGCAACACACTTCTTTCGAATTCTACAAACCATGGAATCACAATTAGTTCATTAGAGACTAGAAATAGAATGCCAAGCCTGAATCTTCAATTCCATCCATATTGTCGGCATACTGAGGACTTTACTATTTACTTTATGCTCTTAGACACCCACCTGGGTATGATAGTTTACAAAGGTTCCATCTTCCGCTAAAAAGGCACCGTATTAAAGTTTAATTTACGATTGTAACCTGAAGCAATTAATAACTGTAAATATTCCACTGCAACTCAATGGAAAGATTTTTTGTCAGTTTCTACTAGCCCACTGAGCTCTTGGAGACATATTTGAAAGCACCTAGGTTACAGTAGATAACCAATCCTATCCATTTCGACTGCTATGTTAATTACGCGCGAGGAAAAGAATCCAGGGGTTGTGTATTTTGTAAGCTATTGAAATTATGTTTCATTGTACAATTTATTTAATAGACTCTTTAGGGAGCAGGCGAAGTGTACAAACGGTATGTGCCTCTGGCACTGTCCACCAAGCCAAGATTGGCAAGTTGAACGTACGAAGATTCTGGACGGAGCACATACTGTAATTGCAAAGGGCTGCGACACGCCTACGTAAATCACAATCTGTCAATCACCAACGTAGCCCTCTCATTCATATTTGAAAATACACGATAGAATCAAAGGCCTTCCAAATATAATGTGTCACTTACCAATTCTTCTTCCGAAGGCCTGCATTCTGGATCCTCATCTGCTGGAGGAGCCTGAAAACCCAAATTTATTATTGTCCAACTAAGCCTATTATTGTCCTATTATGTAATCATGCCAAGGAAAGTTTTGAACGAAGTTTTCTGACAAACTGTTCCCTTAAAACGTGTATGCTCAGAAACTATTTTCCCGTACAAACAAAATTCAGGGAATGGATCCACACAAAATGTCTGCGGGCAACGTCGTATCAAAGAAAATGTCCGTCGGAAACTATTTTGTCGTTTAATGGAGCGTTCAACTGTGCACAAATTCATCCAAGTTCTCTTACCGCATAAATGGAGGCGACGAGGGCTAGGGCCAAGAGGAGACAAGTTTTGGAAGCGAACATCATTCTGAAGTCGATTGCAACTGACGCTTTTCCCGAACTCTCAAACATTTTATACGTAGAATCTCGCGCCTCAAAACGCTTCTAATCAAAACAAGGACGAGAAATGCCTACCTTTTGGGGGAGCACTGCGGAAACGGAGTTAGCGAGTGAAAGAAAACAATTAGTTGCGAAGCTCAATTGGAAAAATGACCAATCATTTCCGCGCAGGAAGCGGTCAAAAGCGAATTGGGACTGAACAATCGGACGGAACGAGGCGAAAGATAATTTGTTATAAAACAAGCGCACAACTTACTTCATACTTATGTCAGTTAAGAAAGAAGCAACGTCATTTCCGAAGTCGAGATTAAATCAATTCTAAAGTTAGTTACGTTACAACATAAAACACCAAATAAAAAAGTTCGAGGTAGACTCAACTCTCACTTCATATTTTGATATAAACCACCAAAATACTACTGATGAGCGAATTTTCTCGGATCATGGTAAAAACAGCATAAAAACGCACAGGATGCATATTTTAAAGAAACCGCGTAAAACTGGCAAGCAAATTAAATACAGATAATGAGAAAATTGTGCGAAACGAGGTAGAAAACCCCGCAATTCATCGATCTTTTGGTTAATAGGCTAGGAAGCCTACAGATGAACATTGAGATCTGCAAGTGAATATGGAAAAAGCTGAAGTTGCGGTATTTCAGAAAGTAGAGATATGCCTGAGAGGTACAGCACGGAAGTATGGCAATATGGATATAAACGTTGTTAGCCTGTACACATATTTCGGCGTTGCGTTGACACCAGGACTCTCCTCTGCTAAGCATCTAAGCTGATGGCTGTCTCAGCGAAGACGGCGATGAATTATGTGTGAGGAAGGGGGTGATAAGGATATGCCATCAGACTAGTCACCCTGATGCCCTGCAAAATAACAAGGCAGGCGGAATTTTGTGGAAGAAGAGAGCTGTGGGAAACCCTGAGGCCAGCATTACAAGTCCTCTATAAGGAAAAGTGAATGAAGAGCAGGTTTTAGCTGCGATGCAATTTAACTGGTCCTGTAGCATCAAAAGTTCGCAGGAAACCCTTCTTTCAAAGGCGTTTTTCATCAACCCTATAGACTTGGATAGACAAGCAATGAGGGTGTCAAGGGAGCTGTTCATGGACCCTCCAAGCAAGCCAGACACCCCATTGTGGGCTACAGGCGACCTTTGCAATCCTAACTCCAATAAATCTCCTGGGACAGATTAGACATAAATCAATATATGTTAACGAAGGCTGGCCTGATCACCTCCTGGAGACTTCTTGAATCATTTAATCGTGGCCGCTTTCCTTTTGAAGAGATGACGTGTGCACATTTACATTGAGTGGGGAACTGGCTGGTCTGCAGAGTAATTAAATAAATTAACATTCTTTTGAAAACCTCAGAGATCTAGATATTGCAATCACTCAAAGAGGAGCTTTTGACTGCAATCTCGCAGGCAGACAATATGGGTGTAGTGAAGTCCACGCAAGACATCGTTATTGGGATTCGCAATGGTTCTGTGGAGGCACTGGCTAACACTTCTCATTAACATTGACAGTGTTTGACAACCTTTGGTGGCCAGAGCTCCTAGATGAGCTTGCTTGTCAGAACTAATATGAGAAATAGAATTACTAGAATCGGACGCAGGTATGTATCAGTCAGGAGAACGAAAGGCAGCACTTCTCAGGAGACTCATGGACACTGACCGCGAGCCATAAGCACTCGTGCTCCTGTCCTCCATCCACTAAATCGAGAAAAAACCAACCAAGTGCACCAAATCATCACCCCATGGTGCGAGCACATCAAGCTGCATGAGTCTGAGGGGAAAAAACAAGCAAATCCTTTTAAAGGAAAAAATTAAATAGCCAACCATCAATGCGTTGTGGGAGCCACGGGCTTCTTGAGAAGAAAGTCAATATAGGCGAGAGGACAATTACAGGACATGGTGACTCCAATCTCTTTCCCGTGAACTCACAGATGATCTCCTCCTTTGAAACATGCCACCCGAGTAAATGTTCAAGTTAATAAGTAGCCTGGCGATTCAAAAAGTTCAATGCTGTCGAGAGGGCGTAGTTTCTCTTTCCTTTGCCAAAAGGCTGTTTCTTCTTACACTATGGGCACCGAGCTACATTGAGTGTAAGGAGACAGAGCTAGATCTCTTCGCAAAATTCACCCTGGAACTCCATTTGAGATGTGGGGTGGCTACGAAATTCACATTTCGACACATTTTGATTTTTATCTCTGTTCAATGGACCGTCACAGGAACATTTATTGAAAAGAATATGTAGGTATTAACTATTTCAAAACATCCTGTGAGTTTGGTGAAAATCGCTGAAGCTGTTTTGCCAAAAAGCGTAAAAAATCTATTTTTGCTTCATGGGCCTATATCTCCGTTCACCGTGTTTTCATGGAGATATTTATAGAGAAGAAAAGTTAGGTATTGATTAGGAAAAGATAATGTGAAAGTTTAATCAAAATCGTTAGAGCCGTTTTCGAGAAAAATGCGAAAAACCCTAGTTTTTGGTACATTTTCGCCCCCCCCCTTCCCATCGACCGAAATCGTCCATAACCTTATTTTGGTGTCTACAAAAAATGACGAACAAAACAAAAAAGAACCAGCTCAATCGAACAAGCCGTTCTCCCGCAAATCGAACTACAGACACACACATACACACGGACCACGCGCCGAAATTAGGTTTTTTAGACTCAGTAGGGTCTGAAACGTAAAGGTCTGAAGAAAACCCTGAATTTTTTTTTGGGCCGATTACTATACTTCCCTTCCTTTCGGGTAGCGGAAAGTAAAAAGGAGGGAAAGCGATAAATAAACAAGTCATTAAAAAATTTACAAGGTTCGAGTTTTAATATTACAAAAGTGTGGACAAACGCAGAGGGAAATCAATTAGGGGTAACTTCATTATGTACACGGCTCAATTTGAGCTATTGAACTTACATTGAACAACCTTTACTTATATATATTTTAAAAAAAAGAAAACTAGGGAAACCTCTTTAATAAAATAAGGCAAGATTTGTACTCTACAATGAAACAGGACGACAGAGGAAAGAGGAGTTGCAAAGGAAGACTGAATGGGAAATTGGTGAAAGTAGATGGGATCAGGGTTCTATCATGGGTTAGGAAATCCTAACCATTAGGCTAAAACTGGCGTAAAATTAAATTGGAAGGATTACAAGAAAACTTATACAACACATACACCTTCTGGGTCAGAAGCAAAAAGCAGACTCTGAATTGAAAAAGAGGGAAGCACGGGGGTTGCTACAGCGGGAGATTAGGTTTGTTCCAGCCAACTAAACACAACTAGCATCTTATTCAAGAGTCTATTCCTGACTGATCTTTGGAGGAATATGATGGATTGAAAGTCGAGGGAGTAGTGGGTGCAATAATAGACATTGCAGAGAAAGAGGTCAACTGGATTTCGTACAGCAAAGTTGTAAGAGCAGGGAGAGAGAACATTCTGTCCTCAGCCCATTGGTACGATAGTAAAAAGGAATAACACAAATTCAATAAGGTAAATGATTGGTTTGTTGGCTGGTAGTGGATCGTGGGGGAGTTTTTTCGATGTTAAGGCATTTTACATTAGTCCGAAACATGTCTTTTGCACGTTGGTGAAAGTGATGCCGTTTTGTTTTCGCATAATTTATGGTGCAAGAGTTCTCAAAGTTGACATTGTGAACTGTGCTAAGTGAAATCACCAATGATCTCATTCTCTGTATTGACTCTAAAGCAGCCAACTGTGAGAGAGGAAATTCTACTCTAACGAGTCAGGTAGGACCCCCCCCCCCCTCATCGCAATCCAATCAAGATTTACTTGACTAGAGGCTTCATATCTGTGTAGATCACCGTGAAGAATACAATTTCGATTTTCAATCTCAAATCTGAAACTCTTTAACTCAAAATGAATCAACTCTGGAACACACCTAATTACCCGTGTAGTCTCTATCTTACTCAAATCCCTTCACACCATCCAACGAGAGACCAGATTGAAAATGCACGCAGGCACAACAACCAGTACTTCAAAATATTCAATTGTATCACCCAGTTCAGCAATAAATTACAATCAGCGGGATCACCATTGCACATACATGAAATCAAATCTTCACATAAGTTCAGTTGCCGGTTCGATAAAACTAAAGTAAATTACATTTGTTGCACGTAAGTAAAGTATTATAATAAATACTTAGGAATGATGGACGTGTTCGATCTCGGGGGGGGGGGGGGGTATTTACAGGGTCGAGAGCTTCGATATTTGTGTCGCTCGTTCGAAGCAATGTACGCTTCGGTATAATGAGAGAGAAAATATCGGAAGGTGAAGTGTAGAATGCGCTTCAATGTATTTATAGCCCTTCATCAGAAGGCAACAAAACAAAGCTTCCTTTGGAAACAATCTCAGCACAAATAATTTCAATAGTTGAGCTTCGCTTCACAGCCTGCCTCCATCTAGGGTGAGAAGAGTGAGACACATTAGCGATCCAACTATCCAAATCAAATCTCCCAGAATGTCACTAAAGTCCCTGAGGGGCTGTGTGGTACAAACTGTCTTCGTACAAGCGTCGATTTTTGTTGCGGCAGAGTCAGGGAGTGTACTAGCGAAAAAAAAGGAAGAAGACTGAACTCAGATCAAAGCTAAGACAGGGAAAGGACTACCTGTTAAGTCTACAACTAACAGTAATCCAGCCAACAGTGGCATAGATGTGTACTTGCCAAAGAAAATTATACTACCATGTGCCTCAAATAGAAACAGCCATTGTCACATTGCAGCCCTGACATTTAGGAGATCCCAGTGTTCATCAAGGGTACATGTGGCGTCTTCGCTTCAACGAAAATCGCTCCTCGAATCTAAACTGAATTCATCATCAGCCATTTAAGATCCAGTAGCTCACACTAAGAAAAGTAAATTAATGTAGAAACTTGGGTGAAAAGAACAACCCATTAATTAAACAAATAGAAGGTAAAGCATTGAAATGGACACGACCGATTTCAAATTGCAGAAAGCAAGTAAGGTTTAATAGAAACAATACAACGATATTGCGGCATTTGTGACATGAGACACACAGTGGTATCGTACTTCTAGTGATGTAGGAGGTGTGAGGCATAAAGCGCAATCGTCCCAAGTCATGGTGTGAGCGTACTGCAGGAAAAGGGGGAGAGAGATCATGTACTTCAATATTGAATGAACGATGGAGTATGAATTCGAAACGCTATAGGAGAGTGTGGATGTGGGTTTTACTCCACGAGGGTTTGGAGGAGCCTTTATTAAACTTTTCAACACGGAACGCCATCATCACGCTGTTGCTGTCAACACGCCCATAATTCCAAATTTCTAATGCCTAACCCTAAAACGCCCCCCGAGAATGAACACCAAGCTCCAATCTTCTCCTCTCTAATGACAAACCAGTACAAATGCATTTCTGACCAATTCACCCTAAAATAAAATAATGAAAACAAAGGGCGAACTGAACACTATAATTAATAATACTTCATAGTTTAAGGAGGTACACACTTACAAAACGAGGGAAGATTTTGGTCCATTTTGGTTTGGACGAAACGAGTCGAGTACATTACGCCAATTTTTCAATTGTCGATGATTTCTATAAATATAAAAGCTTAAAATCGTTACCTTAATAATAATCTATGGTACTCAATATATACACAAATTCGCACACAAAAAGTGGTTTGTACGCACATATGGGAAGTTCGGTTTTTCGCGTTATTGCGCTAAATTGCGGGGACTTTTTGCAAAAATTCGCCAACTCCCCCCATCCCAAGACCATTTAACACTTGGATGTCTATCCACAAAGTACAAAAATATGAATTTTCATAGTAAAAACTTACAAGTCGTCACGAAATTGGGAACATAACAACACACAAGGCTGATTCACGTCAATTTACAACCTCGTTGGGAATGTCTACATCCAAAGCCGAGGCCTAAGGGTGCAGGGGTTGGTTTTGAGGGGCTGTATGTTACGATGAGTTCAAAGCGGAATGCTCCAGTTCGCTGCAGGCGCTTAGCTAGGCCTCACTCGTACTGCCACTTAGAGATGGCTTATTTGAAAGGGCCTAGGTGGAATGGTGAATGGAAATTTTAGCTGACCTCAATAACTGCAGAAAGGTGTGTCGTGCATGGCCAAATAGGCAGCTTTTGCAGAAACTACTTAATGCAGTTATGCAGAACTCCTGCATAATCCGCAGGATTGGCCTCCACGTTACAAAGGCTACAATGTAACCACCCTATTGTACATAGAATAGAATATTTAAGGAATCATTCTTTCCAACAACCCTCCACTTTAAGATAACGTATTTACAACTAAAGTGCTCACCCCCACCCCACCACAATTACAACACCAGCTAGAGAAGACAGACTAACCCAACAGGTACATTGACTTTGACTCTACAATGTGTACTGATCCCCAAGTCCTAATTTCGTGATGATTACAAAACGCCATTTTTTAATTTTCATTACACTTATTGGGAGGGGGAGGGGGCTTTGAGAACGTACAAAAATAAGAACAGTCGGCGACGCCACTTTTAATTTCTAATTCGATTTCAAATATCCTTCATATTGCAACTGTAAATGCCTGAGGGGTACCCTGGAAAGTAACACACAAATGCTCGTAGGACCAGTGGTTATTGAGTCGCAATCTCTCTCCACAATTTGATATGTCAATCAATAGTACGTTTTAATATTGCGAGAGTATGGAGAGCTCTCCTGTTGCAGAAGGAAATAATAAAAAGGATGCTGTCAATTACAGAGCTTTCATGCAGGGCAAGGGAATCTTTATATCGGCACAGCTGCGAACACAAAGGCCAGTTGTGATAAGGGTTTTCTAATTACTTACTAAGGTTTGGAGGTTACGAGTTCAACATTTTCTACTCGTTAAAACCAGAAAGGCCTTCAGATATGACCTGGCTCGGAGTCAGTGAGGTTTTCCGGTCAATTATTTCCAGCACCAGCCTCCACTGCCTCAGGTTGAACCACTCAAGATTGGCTTGAAGTCAGCCAATGAGTGTCCACTTGCACTCCTAATTTATGTGGCAAAGGCGGTGTGAAGATAATATCGAAAACCCTTGTTATTCCTGATCCTGATTGGAGCAATGCCTGGAAGTACTGAGCTGAAAATGACATAATAAGGAAAGCTGCCCCACAGTGCCTCGCAGGGAAAGGAAAATGGCTAAATGCAGACATCAGAGAGGTACACGAAGTCAAATTAATTAAAACCCTCTTGATATAGATTTTCTACTAAGACGTGTGCATTACATTCCAGCGTACCCTAGTAACACATTTCTTTTGCAAATTCCGCACTTCAAAACTTAAATTATAATTCATTTCCAAATGTTACTCTATATATTTCCGATTAACCCTAAGAAAAGCGTATTCAAGGGCGAGTTTCAATACTTTCGATACGCACAAAATAAGGAGGGAATTGAACTAGTACTACATTAGAGAAAAGAACTGCGTAACTTAAAGCCAAACTTCGACTAATGTACGATTCCAACAGTAAATTCCACTAAATGAGAAAGTGTACTTCCACGCTCGGTGCGATCCAGGTTTTCAGCGGGATAACCATGTCTTTCTGTGGAAAATGACATTGCCAGGAGTAGGTTGGTAACGTGATAGCCCATATCTTATAATGAATCTTCTGAGAGCTGTTAGGCGTGCAACTGTGGGCAGTGGAGATTAAGTAGACTCTCCTACTGAGGCCTTTAAGGTGGTACCAGTAGGGGCAGTGCCGTAACTATGTGTCATGAAGGCACTTGGCTCAAAGGGGCTAACGAAAACACGCCAAGTTGGAAGAGTACTACGCAAGCAGCTCCAACGATGACTAGGAAGATCAATAACGCCCCTTGCTGCCAATAATTTGATGACAGGGAAAGTGACTCTGAGTCATCACGAGCACGAGGACTCTAGTTCCAAAGAGGCGACACCTCCTGAACCTTTATGTGGAGGATGTTTGGAAAGGGCATCAACATCCTCCTCAATACCAGCTTATCATTGGTAGCAGCAAGTTCATGAAGCTCAAGGTCCCAAGTCATGTCATTGCATTACAAATGAATGCTTGTGGCATGGGGACGAGAGGCCCACATTGCTATACGTGCAAGCAGATTCAAAACAGTGAGACAGGTGTTCGGGCAATCCAGAATATTAATTCCTACCTGCCAGGCATAAAGCGCTCCCTGACAGCACATTCAGTAAATGTAGACAAAATAACTTCTGACCGCAACTGCAGAGTGACTGCACTCAACCACATCAAGACAGTTGCAAAAAGTGAACAGTAGAGGAAGTAAAAATGGCAGCTACAATGGGCCTGGCTGATCCAGTAAGTGGAAATCCCATGACCTGCACTATTAAAGCGCAAAGATGAAAAGGTTTGCCTGATGGCTCCCGAGGGCTGATTGGGAAAGTTATTTATTTACCTGGCAATAGTGGAGTTAGTACTAGACTGGTCAATAAACTTGTGAATCTCCACATCAGCCGAGCTGCCTAAGGATTCCGGATTCTCGAATACCCTCTAGGTCAACGTAGGGTTTTGAGATAATTCCAGTTAAACCATTACCTGGATGACATCAAGGTAGCGCACATCCCGCAACTGATTCAGATCAGCCAAGCCACTCGAGTTTGAAGTGTCCGTAGAGGAATCCAATAGCCCACATTTTGTACTATGTTCACAAAAGTATGGGGGCCTCATTGGTGCAATTTTGAAGGCGGAATATCCTCCCCACTACTCTCTAGTTGCACATTCATCAAGCCACCAAGCGGTAGTCATTCTCTTCTGCACTACATTACCAGTGCCTAGCCCAGCTAAATAAAATTGGTACTCCACAAAACATCGAATTAATCCTTTGGGCGAACAAAACACTGAACCTGAACTCCCATCGAGCGAGCTACTACACTACTGTACTAGAGAATATAAAAAAAAGTTGAAGAAACCAAATGTAGAATTAATCACACTCATAACTCCATGAACGATTCGTTTATGAGTTTGGCTTACTTCGTTGAAGACTCAACATCATACGAGTGACTATTTTCGTGTTTAATTGATCAACGAGCTCAACACGAGTTCGCCCCAAATGTAAGAAAAAAAAGAAGCTATACAGAAAAAGTTTGTGAGAAAGCGTACGAGTTTGACGGAAATGAACACTGAAAAACTATCAACTAAAGCGAACTTTGAACTATTTGTGTAAAATTTTTAAAAGGAATTTTTGTACGTCAGTAACATTAGTGACTACGTTGGAACAAAACAAAGTAAATAGGTCTTTTTTTTCTCCTAGGATTCCATACAAAATCTAAAATAAATCCCGCGTTATTTACAAGAGTCGGCGCTCGGAGGGACTTGTACCTTCGTTTCAAAACAGTCATCGATTTAAAACAAACGCCTTAAATTTCGTGCATTTTCGCGACGTCTTGGAGAAGAGAAATGAAAGGGTCCGTGTCCCTTCGTGTGATTTCCCGCCTCCAAAGGTACTCGTAGAGGTAATGGCCCATGTGAAGGGGGCTAATCCCGCTCATTTTGAGCTTTTGACGAAATGGGAACCAGAGGGTGTCTGCGGGGATTCGCTCGAGGTCATTGAGAACTTTGTGGTGAAAACCGTAGTGAGCGAGACGGGAGAAACCTTTCCAGTCTTCGGTGAGAACTTCGGTTCCAGGCTCGACGTTTTGAACAATGAAGTTCATCATCGTTTGAAAGTCCAATTTTTCGAGGACTTCAATCCGGTAGTCGCCGGTGCCTTTTTCGAGCATGACCAAAATGAAGACATTGTCTTTTATCCGACGGTGGGAGTTGTTGAGCTCGCCGATTTTCATTTTGTCAACAATGACAGTGCACCCGACTCCTCCAATGGGACCTAAACTCGCCAATTCGTCGTATTCCCTTTCAATGGCGTCGATGCACACTTCCCTCGTGTTGTACCACCAATTAATTATGACTTCATTGTCTATCAAGTCTTTTCCCGCCGAGACTTCAGCCAAAGTTTGCTCAATCGTGAACTTCCTCAGGAAACAATACGTCGTCAATAAGATTTCCCGACAGCCCAAATGACTTCCTTCGAACCAAGTGCCTTTGATAGCGTTCGCTCGGTGGTTGTTGGAGCATTTGAACCAACCATAGAAGTTGTTGAGGAAATTCAACTTCATTTCTGTGTTGCACCGAGGGCATATTTTCATTTGAGGTAGAAGTTTGTACTCGTACAGAAAGGCTCTCGTACTTTCTTCATCCCGCAGTATGTGGGCGAGTTCGAACATGTTAATCCTTTTAGCTGCTTCGCCACTTTCGTCGCTGCAAATAAAAATAAAAAAACTACGTTGTACTACACAAAACATAACTAATACGGGGTATCACAACATTCCATACAATAAAATTATATTGCTCTGTGCTGCAGATTGTGAAAACCGTGATGGTTAAATATTGTGTCCGGGAACACAAAACAAATTATAGAAAATGAAGAAAAGGAATGGTTTTTATCAGATAAATGTTGAAATGATATATTACATTGATTACATGTAGCTGTATGAGATGGTGAGTCCGCAACCAATTTAAGGAGTCAGTTCTTAGGACAGCTAAAAAAATCTCACAGACCGACAAATCCTATGATATCAGGCAATCAAGGCACAGCTGAACTGGCTGGTGGTTCAAGTGCACAAATAAATTGTCAAGTTAAATAAACACTCAATTATACAGGCTTACGAGGGCAAACTGCCCTCTAGATCTCCAAGATTCGTCAAATGACTTCGTCCCCAGGCAGTTCCCCTGGCTTGCATCCTCACTATTCCCGATAAAATGCTAAGTATACTTCAAAAAAGAGTGCAAACGCTGTAGCGGAAATGCGCGAAATTCGTGCTATGACGAAAATAGTCTTATAATGCAGAGGGATTCAAAAATAATACCACCCTTTGAAATGAAGAAGTCAGCAATGAAAAAATGGAGAGACTATGCTATGAGGTTTCTAGGACAGTCCGTAGTTTTATTTAACCAAATAAAAGATGTCGCTAAGACATGTATTTAATATACACTGAGTTAGATGAAGGTTGCTGGAACCGTTTTCGATTTGAAACACAAATACCCATTGCGCAGACTATCATTTCGTTATTCTGTTTTAATTTGTTTTTATTTCAGCTCAACCAATTGTCAGAAAACGATACGGGTACCACCCAGTCAGTTATGAGATTGGTGAGAACAGCTTTTGCAAACAACTTCAAAATGATCCAATATGTTGTTTCACAGAGATGTTTATTGAGAACTAAAGTTTGATATTAATTAGTAAAAGGAGCGATTCAAGTTTAATCAAAATTTTTCGTTTGCCTCAAAATGTAATGTTCAGTCAGTTGAACGAAATTACGAATAAAGGGGATAGCATTTAGGGTCGTCAATTAGCAGATTAACTCGGGTCTCACCTTTCTTCTTCTTCTGGAAGTTCATCATCACCACTTTCCTCCTCCACTTGGTGTGATATCGAACCGAATTTCATCTCTCCACGTTCCAGTTTGTCGAGATCGTCTGAAACACAATCAACGACGCATTTAAACCCTTAATTCACACTAAATCCTCGAGCAAACGAATATTTGTAGTCATAACATCATTTCAATGCTATTCTAAAGTACATTTCGTTCTCATTCGACCTGCTAAAACGAAGCATTAACAATGTTATGTCCGTGGTGAACTCTGGTGTTGATTCTAGAGAGCCAGACAGGATGAATGAAAAGCTTTCTCTAGTCCGACGTTTCGCTTAATTTATTAAGCATCATCAGGGCTATAGGATATCACAGCATCCGTGGGAAATGACAACTATGACTGATGCGATTTATTGTCAAGGCTACGCCAAACAAAACTGAGTTAGGCGAAGCAACTACTCCCTAACACACAGGTCTCCCATGTGGTCTAGTGGCTAGGATATCTGGCTTTCACCCAGAAGGCCCGGGTTCGATTCCCGGCATGGGAAAATTTTTTTTTTCAATCTGCAAGATGGATGATAGTGGAAGCTAAGAGTATTAAATTACATATCCATCGTTGCCAAGGGTTTTCACAGGTTAATAGAAGAGTTTCGATACAATTTAATAGCTCCTGTAAAGAAAAATATATAGGATTAACGTTTAAAGTCTAACGCCAGCGATATAAAAACTGAAAAATATGGCAATGCAAGTCTCCAATACTTAATAATCTGCAAAAACTGTGTTGGCTGCTTAAACGGTAGTTTAAGGTTTTAGTCGACAACGAAACACGTTAGTACCTAATTGGGTAGCCATGAGCTGGTTAAGGGCTGAAAATGGACCTTCTGGTTCGTCGAGTGAAAGAAATTTTCAGTATAGCTTCTCCACCTCAGATGACGAGCTAACTAATGAATCCTATCCTCCAACTCTATCCCTTTAATCTGTCGCCTGGCGTATTGTTCGGTGCAATCAATAATAATCCTGGGTAGACCATCAGACCTCGTTTTCCCTTAAAGAAGTTTTACATTTCACGCTGTTTAAAAAGTAAAATCAGAAAGATGTGGCACATATTCCCTTACGCGCCAATACCACTGAATGAATAACTGAACTGACTGAACTAGCATGTACTGTCCGCAGATTGATTACTATTCAAGTACAATGAGAGCATCAGTCTTCATTTGCCACACGGTGGTTTCGGATGTAAGAGGATAGATTGACAATTGAGACAACAGTTGGGGTTGGAAAGTGGATGGTGAATTAGTAGGCGAAGGAAAAATGTGCCAAGTTGTGCCTATTTGAGATCCAAAAATTTACGGCGGTCTGTATGTGGTAGATTTTTATTGGGTGGAAATCCTACTACCCACGCATTTGAAGCAAGACATATTGAGCGACTCAACTCGAAGTATTGACAAAACTATTTACCTGGGTAACGCATAGCTCTCCTTATCGCTAGGGGATCTTTCCTCGACCATTTGGCCACTTCGTCGTCCATTTTAGCGATTTTCGTCGGGTTCATCGCCCACAGGCAGCCTTTCCTTACTCCCCCGGGGCTTGAGCCGTTAGTCACTTTTTCAATTTTTTCGAAACATTTGTTCAACGACAAGTTGTGCCTGACGCTGTTCTTCCACGCGGAGGGAGCACTTCGAAAGTAAGGAAAGTGCTCACTGAAAAAAAAAGAAGGAAAAGGTTGAGTGATGGTCAACACCTAATAAGCAGCACAATATGCAGTTCACAGACTTAAAGAATTAGTTACAAAAGGGTTTTGAATCTGAAGATTTGTTCCCCTAACTGTTTATTGTTTTATACACGGTCAAGACCCTCCCGTTTCTTTCAGGTTTGTCGCAACTGATAACAACAGACAGGCAGCCTCTCATCATTCCCGGTCAATTGCTTTTCTTAGGCGTTTTCGGACTTGACGTGATTTTTTAAATTGAGTTTTTGGTGAAATTTCATATTTTCAACTCTACCCAAAACCGCCGTTAGAAAACCTTTGAAACAGGGGATCTGGCGTCGAATAAACATTCTTCAATTTTACGGAGGAAATCCCAGTTTACATTTTCGAAACAAAATCAAGTCAATTTTTCAAAGGGGTGAATTGCATTGGCCAGACTGTAGTCTTCACTCAATGAGAACTGGTACTTTCAATTGTTCCCTGTTGAACTATTTCAAAGTCGAAATGAATAACCCTAACTGTTAAATTGTTGCATTATGGAATCAAACAGTCCGAATATTGTAATGGAGTTCTCGATTGGCCACCAAGGTGCGCGATATTGCCACCTCCGCTTCAAATCAGGTTTTTTATTAGACAAGCATGAATGTGCACATGCGAGTACGCACATTTCGGCTGGTTCGAATAATCAATCAAGAAGGTGAACATAATGTTCTACACTGGGCGTTTGAATGCATCCCTCACAAATCTCCATGTCCTGAATGTGGTTAATGACATCGTGGGTGAGTACATTTGGTGACACTGCCTCAATTGTTATCATGAACCTTTCTGCTGTATTCGTGAGCTCTAAGATCTGGACAATGCTTCACCTTTTAAAAGAATATTTATAGTACGCCGATCATCTAAATTAAATTGATATGTTCCAGCAATGTGAACTGCATGCTACAAAACTCTTTTAACTTGCAATTACAACACATACAACTGGTTTGATTGTCTGACACACTAAAATCACAGCAGTATGTGGGAACTACTGCGAGGAACTTGTGTCTAATCAATTAACAAAGGAAAATAGCTTAGTTTTACAATGTAGCGCTATCACACAATCAAGTCATAAAATTTCCCCTATTTCTACGTGAATTTTTCAGGCTGAGAGATGTAATTCGTTAGGCGTCAGCACTATAGGTCAACTGGTCCAGTATGGGCAACACATCTCCCTTGATGCGCGTTAGTTTTGGACGCAGGTTCACAGCTGAGGGTTGAAGTTGTCTACATACTTGTAATAGCAATTCAACATGCCATTGTGGGTCAGAAGGCAAATGCTTCTTAACTGATTCCCAACTTCTGTGTACAGTAGGCAGCCAGAACAATACGTGAAAGCCGATTACTTCACTAGAGAAGGGTTAACAGGGAAGTACTGGGCCAAATAGAAACCAACATAATTGGGTCTGTTTCTTTATTTGGTGACTGTACCTAAACCCTCGACGAGGATTATATCAGTCATAGAAGTTGCGGTTTCGCTAATATGCAAGAGGCCGGCCCCTGCAGCATCCACCGAACTCAGACCTGTGGAGGTACGGCAGGTATTTGGTCTTAGCCAGTCTCACCGTAGAGAGCTGTTGCCCGTGTGTTACCGCGCGGAGGTTGACCACCTGAGGAATCCCGTACCATCTGGGAGTATTTCATAATCTGGTTTCCTACCTGATCTTACTTTTTACTTGGGTGGCAAGTTTCAAAAGGACAGATCAACTATAACCACGTTTCTTAGCCATCACCTTCTTTGCGAACTTTGCAAAATGGTTATAGGCTTCCTTTGTAGCAGTCAATGCTGCTAAGTTCGTTGCCCCTACCAACAACCGTCGCTCACTGTTGTAGAAACTACAGTGGAGCAGCACGTGGTTTCTTGTTTCCTCCGCACTGGAGGCACAAGACGTGCATAATGGAGAGTCTTTCAGGGAAAAGAAGTGGAGCCGCGCATTGAAGTCACCATGTCCCGTGAGGAACTGACTCGTCCAGTGGTCTGGCTCAACCCATTTTCTAGAAAGACGTTCACGGATGTTGGGGAAGAACTCATACGTATCACGTCCTTTTGACGAGGATTCCCATCTCGCTTGCCATTTCTCTAGAGCCCATTCATCGATGGCGGCAAGTTTCTGTTCTGTGGTGAGATCCGCACGGAGTTCAGCCCAAAGCGGGGAAGCTCGTTTCACTCTCCACTTGTCAATCATGCACTCGACAGCCAAATCAACTGGTAACTGACCAGTGATCACCTGGAGTGCTTCCGTTGATACAGTCTTGTAGGCCTTGGTGATCCACAGGAGCGCAGCTCTCTGGGATTGGGCCAATACTCTCTTTTGATTGACTGTTAGTTTGCTACCCCAGACAACGGGCAGTAGCCAATCACACCTAAATAGATGGCCTTATACATGAGGATGGTGTCGTGGTAACACACACCCCAAGTGGCCTTGCTAATGGCACGCAGTGAGGCAAACCTTGCAATGGTAGTGCCTTTAAGGGACTGGAGGTGTTGGTTGAAACCCCACCTCTCACCTATATTCACTCCTAAATACTTGACGTGCTTTTCAAGAAGGAGCCTGTGGCCAAAGCGTATTGTGGGTGGATTATTCACTTTCCCCTTCAAGAGGATTAGCTGGGTTTTCCTCAGCCACCTGCATCTTGACATGCTCGCACCATTGGTTGACAGTCACGGAGCACATGGTGATTTTTCTTCAATTTGGCGGACTGACTCTGCAAAGATCAGCACAGTCAAGTCATCCACATAGGCGTACTGGCTCGCAGTCAGTCTCCATGAGTTTCCTGAGAAGACCTTGAAGAAGGCATTCCAGAGTGCTGGTCCTAGGACCGAGCCCTGTGGGCACCCCTTCTCAATCTTTCTCCGGACGGAGACATGCCTACTTTCGATCGTAGCAGTTCTGTCTGTCAGGTAACTTCTGACGAGCGAGTACAGGTTGCGGGGGATTCCCCTACCTTTAAGCTCATTAAGGAGCGCTGGCCACCAAAGGTTGTCAAACGCTCCTCTGATGTCAATCAGAACTGCGACGTGCTAGCCGGTGCCAGCAGGAAACACGCCGAATCTCTACAATGACATCCTCGTGGACCTTCCTTTGGTACACCCGTATTGCCTGCCTGTGAGGTTGCGGCCAAAGACTCCTTCGAGGGACTGCAACATCAAGATTTCTAGTGTTTTGCCTAATATGGAAAGAAGGCTGAGTGGTCTCCATGATCGCGGGTCTGACTGATTGCGGTCGCCTCCCTTTTGAAGAGTGACAACACGCGCAGACTTCCACTGAGTGGGGAACTGTCCGACCTGCAGACAGTCATTAAATAAATTAAGGAGACCGCTGGAGATTGTCCGCTCAGCCTTCCTTAGCATATTGCTTTCTATTTTGTCTGGCCCGGGGGATTTGTTGGGCTTTAAGGTCGCAAGGGCCCTGCCGAGGTCGCCTGTTGTCCACAATGGGATGTCGGGCTCGTTCGGAGGGTCCATGATCAGCTCCTTGCTGTCCTCTGGGCTTCAGTGTCTCGAGCTACTTGGTCATCTGGGAACGCCTTCTCAAGGAGGGTTTCCAGTGAGCTTTCGATGCTGCAGGCCCAGCCTGACTCATTTTGCATCGCAGCTAAGACTTGCTCTACGTTTGCTTTTCCTATGGAGGACTTGTAGTGTCTGCCCCAGGGGTTCTCAGAGCTCTCCGCTTCCACAAAATTTCGCCAGCCTTGCCGTTTGGCTCGTTTGATGGCGCGGTGGAAGGCCTTCTTCTCTTGGATGAAGGCAGTTCGGAGTGTTGCTCTGGCATCAGTGTCACGAGTGTTTTGGTACATCCTTCTGGCTCTATTTGCACTTTGCTTGAGGGGATTAAGTTCCTCAGTCCACCATGGGACTTTGATCGCCCTGTGCTTCTGTTGGCCAAGTACAGAGAGCCCAGCAGAGTGCAGTGCTGTGGTAAATGTGTCCACTTTGCTGTCCACCTCTTCAGGTGTGGATGCTTGCGCTATTAGGTCGGTGTCTGCGTGCACGCAGTTCACCTTCCAGTACCCTACAGAATTGTGGCCAGTCAGCATTTTTGTGCGGAATCGCTTTTCACGCATGTCTTTGCAGAGGATGTTGTCATCCGTGATGGCAAAGTCAATAACCATGTGATCGCTCTGCGTTGCACCTGGTACGACTCGCCAACCTTGCAATTTGAGTAGCAGGGTGTGAGACACGGCTGTGACGTCTATACACGACCTTCCTCCTGGACCATCGCGGTCGCCTCAGTCATGGGGTCGCTGGCAACAAACCAAGTTGTACCTGGTGAGCAGCTCTATATACGCCTCGCCCGCCCTGACGAGGGTTGGGGATCCCCACAATGGTGATCTGGCGTATGCAACAGCACACACTACGCAGGGTCGCCCTGATAGGCCTGCTAGAGCCCGCTCGCGTGGTTCACGCCTGGTGGCAACTGGTGCGCCAAAGTGCCTGGAACATGATATTACAACCCGCTCAAACCCATCCGCTCGGATGAGCACAGCGGCCAAGTGCTGGCTGTTCAGGTGGGTGAGTGCGAGCATGTCAATGGGACGGGTCGATGCAGGCTACTGCTGCCTTGGCCTCGTTCTTGCTCCAGTCACCACTGTGCCTGCGATCCCAGACCAAGGGTTTGGATCCTATGTATGGTTCCTGTATGGCGAGGACACTGCAGCGTTTCTTGAGTGCATTTTGCAGCAACTCAGCCATAACTGGGCAACTCTTATTTGTGTTGTGCTGGAAGGATTCGAACTGTTTTTGACCTATTCATAATCTACTCGTGACTCCTGGAGGCAATCGCTCGCTGACGAATGGTACAGCGTGCGTCTCGTGGTAGAGTGTGAGACCTGTTGATTTTTGCTCGACGCAATTGGTACACTTGAGAGGGGCATCACGCTTGCATTCCCTACTCAGATGTGGCAGCGCGCACCAGGCGCAACAGGTCTTGTACAGGCCACTGCCAGGTGGCCATAGCGCTGGCATTTGTAGCACTGAGTGGGGCTTGGTACTTTCGTATGGCGCACGCTGCCAGGCTATTTGGAGGTGCCTTGCCCCCTCTAGTTTTTTGTATAGGCTGGGTGATACCTCAATCACCCAATCCTTCTGCCTTCCACGCTGTTTGGTGAAGAGAGCCTGACATCCTGCGGCTGCAAGCCTAACGCAGGGTTGTGCTCAACAACTTGTTGGGCCAAGTCCTCTTTTTGAAGATCAGTCCGCACGTCGCACAATAGCAGGCGTGGGAAACGACCCAGGGGGCTGGCGGCTTGGAGCTTCAACTCCTTTTGTTGAAATGTGGCTCGTGAGCGCCTTGGCCATTTCTGGCGTTTCCGTCCACAATGACGGGCGCCACCTCCTACTGCGGTGCGGATGTCTAGCACTTTCGGACGCTTAGAGCTTGGAGGTCCGTAGCAGGGACACCCGCATCAGTGCTTCCATTGTATCAGGGTTGGAGGGACCAGCCTCCTTCTTCCCTTACATGTATGCCTAACCACTACCACGCGTTTTGTCGTGGGTTTTAGGGGGAGTTTGGCAAGCGGTGGAGGCTTTTTATTTTTGTTTTTATTTTTTACTTTTGCCCTTGTTTTTGGGCAGAGGCGTAGGCGGGCGCTGCCCTCAGCCTGCTTAGTTGGGGCCTGTTTCCGCTTCCCCCTGCGCTTCCTGGCCCTGGCAGACTGCCATTCCGCCTCAGCTCCATGAGGGGGGGAGGAGGGCGCAGTAGCGGCTACTGCCGCATATGAGGGGCCTGGGGTACTACCTGGCTCATTGAAGGTCCTTGAGTTTGGGGGCTGGTGGCACTGGCTGCTGGGCAATTGCCCTCGCAGCTCTTCCTCACGACAGCCGCCACAGTTTCCCGCAGGGGGAGTGGCAGGGCGATGTCGTTGGGGGCATTAGCTTTATAGCCAGCTTCGAAATTTCGGAAGAGGCAACAGTGATGAGGTCCGCGCATAGGTCCTGTCGCGTTGACCTCATCCGTGCCATCTGGCTGTGGATGATTTGGACATATGCAAATTTGCTCCATGTCCGACAGATTAGGGTCAGCGGCGTGTCGTGTATTGCTTGTAGTAGCCGGGTTGCCCGGGCTACTAGGGGAGAAGGGGAGATGAACGCGGTTTGCCCGGTTCTTTCCGCCCTTGTTTGTTTGGATCGACGAGTAGATTGCTCATCGTCCGAAGAGGAGGGGCCGAGCGGCGAGCCCAGGAAGAGGCGCAGGTGGCGTTTTATTACCTGCAATTGTGTTATTTGACTTAGTCATGTTTTTACTAATTTTGAGGGAGATTAAAGAAGCAGACTGGTGTAGTGTATCGCCTGTGAGTTCATTTGTTGTGTGTGTTAGTGGTATGAGCGAGAGAGGTGCTCGAGAGGCAGTGTCCTGGAAAGCTCCCCCTCAGGCATATTGATTCTAGCCCCTTTCGCTGGTCCGTTGAGGTCAAGGAGGCCCCCACATGCGCCGCAGCTGCCAGTCCGGCCACCCACCGGGACTAAGACGCATGAGGGATTTTTCGGCTGCTGCTCAGAGTCAGCCTCGGCCACTGGTGATGTGGTGAGCGGGACACACGCTATCAGCCGCCCCAGGGAACGCTCAAACCTGGTTTTTCCCTCCTCATTCCGAGGCCGCGCACCTATATAGGGGATCGCTCCAAAGGTGTTAGTGAGCTACCTCCAGGACTGTCTTTCGCTCATTATGAGTGTTTCAAGTGAGTGTGTTCTGCCACGCGCCGTTGCAGTGTATTTTGTATCTGGAATATGTTGTGTGTGTCTGTGTCGTGAGCTTTAAGCCCCTTTTAAGGCCGGATTTAACGACCACGCAGAGGATACGGCAGGAGAATTCTGTCCCCTTCCTGCGGGGGTGTGTACTGCGATCCCAGCTAAAGGTAGGGTTCCCAGTGTGTCATGTATGTGAATGAAGTGTAAGTTGTGTCCCTTTTAGTTCGGCTTATACGAACACGCAGGGAGTACGGCAGTGGAATTCTGGACCCCCAACTGCAGGGTGAGCACAGTGTGGCGACAGAGTACACTGTGACGCCCAGCCACAGTTAAGCCTCGTTGGATGTAATCCTGCGGGGACCTCGTAGAGGTGAGGTTGTCTTTCAAGCTGGGCCCACCCGGCTTTCCCTTTTAGTCGGCTCATACGACACGCAGGGAATACGTCAGCGGTATTCTGGACCCCCGACTGCAGGGTGAAAAACCAACATAATTGTGTGGGAGCTTCCAACTCCCCTCCCCCCAACTCAATGCCATTGACTTTCTCCCTGTATTTGTTGACTCTGCAATATAAGCAAATCGATTCTGCTCTGGCATCAGCTCTTTTGAGATCTTACAGTGCGGTGGCTATATTGGTCAATGTGGCGGGGAAGGAGAATTCTATTTTGGACCAAACCCTTGAACCACACAACGAATATTAAATTTATTTAAAAAAGGTAATGATTCGCTCGCAGAATGCACACCATTAAAGAATCCAATATATATAAAATAAACGGCTCCTCGTTGAGTCCATGTGCTCTCTACGTCTCACCTGAGACATCTATTCTAAGTCGACGAGCTTCAACATAGATGATGTAGAGGCAATGAACATGAACACACACAGAGAAACGTACAAAGTATTTGTGTCGACTGTAAACGTCCGACTGGATCTCTAGTCCCGTGCTCGATTGAGACTATGCACTTGATCTTGAGTTGAAAACTTGGGGATAACCAACGAATTTCAACACGAAAAGTTCTGAATCGCAAGGTAGAATAACGTTTTGGGGATTAGACTTGTAGCATTCACCATTTCACAATAGTACGTTAATAACTCGTTTACTTTACTAATAAATGTGAGGAAGCAATAGCCAGCCATAAGCCATGTTGATTGACTTGGAAAAATCCACTCTTCCCCACCTAGATTGAGGAGAGGAGTGAGAACAAGACTTGTACGTACTACCAGGCATTCACTCAGTCTTCACTCACTTTCCAGACTATGGGCAGTGTATATCTGGCTCTCGGTTCTCAATTCACCCCAAAAACTTCTACATTCAATTATCACCTCTTCCCTGATTAGTACGTCACGTTTGCCTCAACGAAAAAGTATCCTCCACATCCTAAATCAAAAATCTCCTCAAGAATTAGATCATGCTAGATTCGCCTAGGAAACCCTTAAAATTCGCAACGCGAATGATGTAGGGAACACTTAGAAACGAGAACTGACTGGAACTTTGAAGGGTGGGGACAAATGTCCATTACATAATAGCAAACAAAAAAAGAAGAAAATAGAACAGAATGGAATACCAAGGGCAGTTAGAGAAACAGGTGACCTTTCCTCTGAAAGCCTTTATTTAGGGCTGGAGTTACTTAAGCTAAAAATTTGCTTTTGAGCTGAAAGTGATACAACAAACAAAAGACCATGCTGACTATTGATGTAAAACTCACCACATGAATCCGTAGATTTCCGAAACAGGAAGGCTCCCAGACACAGAATTTTTCAAAGCCATAGCGATGAGACAGGAATAGGAATAGGCGGGTTTGGGAAATTGATTGACTGGAAGTTGCGTCTTGAGAGCGGCTATTCTCGCGTGGGTGCCGTTCATCAATTGTTGAGCTTGCATCTTGGCTTTGGCCTGGACAAAATAAGATTAATCGATGTGTATAGAGCATCTATTAAATTACGTCAATTACTACAAGGTATTAAATTGCCTCCTGTCAGGACATTAGGCTCAGTTTCACAGTTGCAAGGATTTCTATCATAATCATGGGACCTTCAAATAAATGAAACTAACTTCTGATGGTAAGTGTAGTAAACTACGAGCAACTAAACTATGGAAACCAACTTCTGGATTTACAGAAACCGATCTTAAGGAGCCATACTGCAATCAAAAGACATATTTACTCACCCCAAAAAGTGAACCCACACAATGACAGAACAGCACTTGCATGGCTCACCACAACTTCCCATTCCCGATTGAATTTTTCTGGCTTGGGCCACAATTCTACAAAAGGGGATCTGCAGGCTAGGAGTGCGCTTGGAAGCATGGGATTGAACAGTGATCCTCTGCAAGAGCTAACCAGTTTCCACTGCTCCGTAAGGCTCTTACAGACTGTAATG
This sequence comes from Pachypeltis micranthus, assembly GCA_020466155.1. NCBI lineage: Eukaryota > Metazoa > Arthropoda > Insecta > Hemiptera > Miridae > Pachypeltis > Pachypeltis micranthus. The sequence goes on along the minus strand of CM035770.1, from coordinate 45,823,722 downwards.
GCCTAAGGAGTGAGTCTACATCGCTTCAGCATTGTCATCCACCCTACGACGCCTCTACGTCGTAATGTCCTTTATTTTCATTGAACATTGTACATTTTATTTGAAGTCGTCGAGTTAATTTACCCAAGTAATTAGTTTTATTTTCAATATATTGCCGTTAAAATTTGAGTTTCATTTTCTCCACAGCCAACCGTTTCATTTTGTATTTTCGTTTCAAGGCCAAAAGAAACGTAAGTAACACAATTCGTATGACAACAAAACCAATCGACTTACCGTGACATTAGGGTTTGGTTTCAGAATCTGGACCCCATTGGAGGTGAAGATCGGGGACGGAGGCGACTTTATCGTTTCCATCTGCTTCAACTTCAACTTCTGTAAACACGAAAACACTTTTGAGTCCGAACAGATAAATCCACAGTATGCAAAACACTACGAGTTCAAGATAACTAACATTGAGGTTTGGTTTGATGATTTGTACGCCATTCGATGTGACAGTAGGGGACGGAGCTTTGATGAATTCTGCCGTGGATTTAACCTTGATGAGAGACCCCGCGCTTATTATTTGAGGCCCTTTGTCCAATTGAGATTTGCTCAACAACTGAAAGCACAAAGCGTTCGTTAACTACACACAAATTTAAGTGGTGAAATAACGATAAAATAAGGAGCGCATTCATGTTTTGAGAATACGTCTGTACTCACCCACATGGTTCTTGGTTTCCCGGAGGCCTGAGACACTTTGGCCGATAAGGGTAAAGTAATTTTCTTTTTCGTCGGATGAAGTATTTGAGCCTGTTGCGGAGTTTCAGGCTCTTGTTCGTCCTCATCATCTTCTTCGCTTCCATCATCATCCTCTTCATCTTCGTCATTATCATCATCATCGTCATCCTCGCCATCGTCAGGCTCACTTTTCACTCGCACCATGTCACCCTGCTGAGATCCATCATCTTCTTCTCCGCCTGATTCAGGTTCAGTCTTGAATTGCATTGCCTGTAACGTTATTGGTGGTTAATTTAAACACACTTCTCTGAACAATTGCCAACAGCAGCAGGTTCTGAGATAAACCGAATTATAAAGCAAACACTCTCAACTCAACCATCTTCAACATTGCAATGCCAGCTCAGCATGTAAAGGAGCACAATCAAAACGTTGGTAACCTTTTCATGGTAAATCAGCCACTCACATGCACACCCTGAGAGCTGCACAGACCCCAAGTCTTTGTGTCAATCAAAGCAGCAATAGAGGAATTTTCAATGAGATTTTGAGTGTGAGGTACTGATAAGTAGAAAATCATTTGAAAATTCAATCAAAATGGTTACAACCATTTTAGAGAAAAATGTGGAAAATCGTAGTTGTGATGCATTTTGATCCTCCCCCTCCTCACTCCTTTTCAGACGATAAAAATTGTTCTTTACCTCATTTTTATAAATTATCAAGAAAAACGAGACGAATCAACCAGTTTTGTCGTTCTCTAGCGAATCTGACCACAGGACACACACCACACTCCGAAATTAGATTTTTTTGTTCGATACAACGAACTTCAAAACGTGAAGACCTGGATTTTCCCCACATCGCAATATTTTTATTTATCACCTGCTGGGTAGAGGAATATATGATACAGCACTATTCGGAAATGTAACGAACAAAAGCAGCACAATTCTTTGCCTTGCACACGACTTGAATACAAGACAACCATCACGCAAATTCAACAACTCAAATTCTTCAGCAAATATTGCGTAATTCACCTCAGTCTGTGATTTAGGTGAAGGAGATCGAAGGCGAGAAGGGATGACACTTTTAGGGTTCACCATTAAACTGTGGTTCGATGATTCAACGGGAGCGAGGAAATCCATAGATGAAGCCCCGCCGTCGCTGTGAAAACTCCACGAAGCCCAATCTTCTGAACCCAAACCCGATCCTGAAACAAAATAATTGTACTATAATAATAATTCTGGAATTCTGAGCGTGATGTTTCTTAAAACAAGTTGTAATGCTACATCATTATTGAGCAATCAGTGCACGGGGAATTAATGAGACTAAACATGAAAAAATTGTGCGCTAAAAAAAAAAAATTTCGACATTTTTGATCATTTATTGCGCTGTTCTCGTAATGTTTCCTCATATGGGAATTTTTTGTGCTGCCATATTATTTCTAGCTGTCCATACAAGTTTAATCAAAATAGATAACGCCGTTTTTCTGAGAAAAAAAAACTCATTTGGTGTGTTGATCATTATAATAACTATAGTTAATTTTGGAACGATTTTGGTCATAAGCTTTTATGGCATTCCGAGTTGATTTGCCGGCTCAATATCAAACGTGTGTCGTCAGTTTTCAATACTTGAAACAAGCTTATCCCTAACAAACAAAAGCAAATTAAAGACTCACCGATCCCGTCTTTGACTTCCAACCCCAATTCCAGCGAATACTTGAGATCACTGTCGAGCATCATTTCATCTAACGACAACATGTTGTCGTAAGACGACTCAAAGTACATGTCCATCATTTGGGACTCCTTTTTTGGTTGCCGTGCCTATTTCGGATGAATTGCTGAAACAAGAACATTTATTTTCATATATTATATTTGTTATTATATACTTATTTTCATTTATATACAAACGCCTACGGGGTAACAATTGGTGGAAAGTGCACTGTGAGAGTTAGACCATACTCGTTGAAACTATTTTTGTGAACGTTCGAAAAACGAAATTTAGACGTTTAGTAAATCTCATTTTGTGATGTATTTTGTCTAGAACCTCCGTTCATAGTAGTGAGTATACGCCCTAGTCAAATTGATCAATGTATAACTAATGGATGAGGTGAAAATAGCACAACCCATGACTAAGGTAAATAGATGGTGCTTCAATCAATACAGTTATAGAACGTACTTGTAATATTTCGATTGTAAGACAGAACAAATATGCTTAATAAATCTACCAATCTGAATCTAATAAGGATTAAAGGGCACAGATTCTGATAGATTGGCAAATCAACTTGAATACTTCCAGCCATCTAACATTCATTTGGTTATTCCCTACCACTCACATCGAATTGCGACCAGGTCGTTAAAAATTGACCTCCAAGTCGGGATAAAGCCAACGATTTCGCAACCGCCAACGCCGAAAAAAATGGGGATAAAATCCACCTGGCGTCACTTTCCCTTTTCCCCAGACCCCTACTTCTGCAATACCTGAGAAAGGTATTCGGGAACTCTTCCAATTCAAAACATTTCTCAGGCGTCTGAAACCACCTGTTGCCACATCTTTTCAACGCCTTTTCACGGAACCCTGAACCCTCCACAAAACCACCTGCTGATCTTTTGTAAGAAACTGGACGGTTTTCAAAGGCAAATCGTCGAGCCGTCGTCCTCCTCCCGGTCGGTTAAACTTTAATAAATTACGCTATTGTCGAGTGACTTCGGGGGCCTTTCCTTTCAACTGAAGAATTAAAAATCTAAACTATCAATAACCACAACAAGTTTTCGCGTGAAAGACGATCAATAACTTCAGCCGTACGCATTGGGATTGCGTTTGAATGAGTAGTCATTCAGAAGACATAGGAACTCGTTACTTCTTTGAGGGATTTGTTACGGTTTTCGAGAAAACTAATCAACGTTTAACGTCCCACACATTAATTTCTGATTGATTTGGCACTAATAAATACTTTTGGGGTCTTCAACCTTCAACCTACATTTGGCGTCCATAATACATCTCCATAAACTTGAAATGAAATTCCTGTCGTACGAAAAAGATTAACTTCACAATCGGTTCACCTTACACTTTTCACGCAACACATTCCCGACGCGTTGGTACCACTGGTGATGATGAATGGAAAGCGAAGTCCGGAATGATGGCGCTAAACGAAGACATTACGGCTAGAATTATGCAAGAAACGACCTCCGAGACTATGGAAAAGTGATGAACAGAACTGCAGGACATTGAGATGGCACACAGTCGTTGAGAGAAGAGTAAGTGGGATAGTAACGGAAAAAGCTTTCGAAAAATACGAAATGCCTGATGTAGACAACTTAAGAAGTAGTTCTTATAATCCATCAAGGAACATCTTATTTTGTACAGCCTAATTCCCAAAAAGCTAGATATTTGGTGTGACACATCAAGCAACTTTCCTCGGGCGTACATTCGGTGCTTTTCATCGCTTGATCGACAAATTCACTCTCTTCAGACGAACTTGACGGAACATAACTTGTATATTCCTATGTAGAAACAAGTGGAGTCAATGCGATTTTTGGCTGAAGAAGTGTTTCCAAATGATAAATAATATAAACTGTTGATCTTTGTGAGAATGACGAGAGCAGCACAATGAATTCGAAGAATTAAAGATTTCGACGAAAATCAAGTTTAGAATAGTCTTTACGCTATAAACCCATCTTATATGACAACCGTTTCCAGAGAAATCGTGTTGGCAGTCCCTTTTACTACCTATACGCTATGGACTCGATGAAGTACGTGACACAAGCCGTCGGCAGCCCAATAAATTACGGAACGTTAACCACAACCAGTTTCCATATAGAGCGTGAAATGAAAACCCGATTAGATTATAACGAATTAATGGAGAGACAAAAATTATTTAATGTGGCTGAGAAAAGTTGTGCGATACATCGCGCCAACGCACAAAACCAAATTCTCACACATAATTATTGTTGAGTAGCAGACAATGTTCCAAAGGGAAAGGGAAGGAGAAAAAGACGAAAAAGGTTCGAGACCCAACGAGGTCAATAGCCCCGGCAAAGGCTCACACGAAAGGATAAGAAAGAAGGTACGAGGTGAAAGGGCCATCAGCTCCTTCTTCCTACCAATTATCGCTATTTGTGATTCAAATATGTTAGCCAGGACGAGACCGGGATATTTAAGGTACTATTTTTTCGTAAGAACGTTTCAGTTTCGGTGGGCATTGTGCGTACGAAAATTGACGCTTTTTGAACAAATATATGAAGCGCGTACGCGTCATTAATGAGGAAATGAGGGGATCACTTCTGAAGGTTCTGGTTCCGAGTTGAACGACCCTAATCGTAAATATAATTAGAATTCGTCCACTCAGATCCCAGAACATTCCCTTTAGCGGACTCCTAATGTAAAGAATAACACAATACAACATAAACGAAGTTGGAACCTTCAGATCTGTACAACCTGCACTATTGGTGAATTCCTCATCATATTTACGGTAGAATATCATTAAAATACCGATAACCGTGTAAATACGGTACGGCTTCTCTTCAAGTATCATCACCAAATTCACCTAACTGAATGTATCAATCGTTTGGTGCGACCCATCACACAACTTTCACCAATTCCACGTGCTTTCAGCGATTTACATAGCCCAATAAATTAATCTAATATGTTTTCCACACACTTCATGTGAACCCAGTAGAATTCGAAGTTCCATATAACAACGTTAGACGCGCAATTAGACTCAATACCAGTTTCATCGATATCAGCCATAAATGAGTTGCTCTACTAAATCATGTCGCGACCCAGTTCACTTAGGACCCGTTTTTCTCTTAAACGCTACACGCGTATAGTAACATTTAAAAAAATGTTTCGCATCAAATTTTATCTTACTTCGAGAAATAACCACTGTGAATCCCACAAAGCCTTGTAAACTATCTGGTGATGAGGATCATGCCACTATCCTTTAGCTTTCACCATTGTCATCTACCAATCAACCCAATCTGTGTTTGACTCAGCTTATATAAACCCGGGGAATTTATAGGGCAACTCCAACTAACGTCAAGACCTGTATCAACTGTTCATGGGACTGCCAATAGGATTTTTGTGAGCAGGATTCGTGTTTACTGTTCCTAAATTACATTTTTTTTAAACACTGCGCAAAAAGGTAGTCAAAGAAAAGACTGCAGTAATTAACACCTAAATTACTTGGGTTGTTCTGAATTTTTTTAAAAGTCGTTATTGACTTACCACCGTGTAGGTTAAATAAGGAATGAACTCTACATGAAATTCATTTTTCATTTTCTCGAAAACGACTCAAACAATTTTCAAACTCATGAGGGAACTGTCAGCTGAATTGTATCTGGATTTCGTTTACTATACACGTTTCGAAACCTGTATGTATCGAATGTAGTGTGGTGTAGGGGAAGTTGTGTGATTACTCGCACAGAATATTCACGCATTCGACCACTGCGTTGAACGTCTTCCAACATTAATTCATTTGTGTTTCATGGACAGTACTGTCCACCCGACAAAATACTTCCGCTTCGCCCTCGACCCAGCGAAGTCGTTCGGGAAATCCGTTCTTGCCGACAAGTTCTTTCATAGAATTCTCTAGAACTGAGTTTGGGATGCACGCACCGAATATTTACCCTACAGGAGTATTCAGGTAACATTAAACCCGTACCTAGGGGCAATTAGTTTCATACAATTCGAATTGAGGGAAGCAACCAGACAGAATAACTGCCGTAATAAGAAATGAATGAGAAGGGACGAAGGAAAGGGTTCAAAATAAAGGAAAGGGGCGAAATGAGGGGTGAAAAAACGTGTCCATCGAGGCAGTTGAGGTGAGTTTTGTCATCGAGAAATGCAACGGTCAAACAGAACGAACAACTCCGTTCCGAGAGAACGTGAATGAGCCGTTCCGTCGTCACGGAACCACTTCGAACCGCTCAGACCTGAACGCCACATCTCTAATGGAGCGTAAGACAAACCAATTTTCTGACTGAATGAATTGCAACAGCATGAGATAGACCGTATCATTCATACAAAGGCTGGTTAAACGATTAACAGAAGAAAAAAAACTTCCTTTTGACTAAAATATAATTATACTGCATCAGTAATCTTGAACTATCCAGTGAGACGCATCACACAATGTTCATGAACTCTTTTTCCATCTCTTAACCAACTACGAGCTTTATCACGATTTTATTGGGTTGCTCCTACTTACAGCACGACCTTTATTGACTGTCATCATGATTTTTTAGGAAGGGTTCGTGTAACTGTTCTGGAAGTATAGGGAAAACACTATGGCAGCATGAATCTGGCAGAACTCAACATTCTAAATAGAAACTGGTATCGCTCAATGTTATATAATTTATAGGGTAGTCCCTACTTGTGCTACAACCTTTATTGAATAACCCGTGCACAGGTAATTTATGGGGCTGTCGACATAACGGGGTTAAGATTGTAAGGCGATTCGTACTAACACATGCACAGCACATGGAGTCTGATAGGAATCTTAGACTGCGATACTGGTCATTTGAGAGGATGACAGTTGTTTGTGTATAGCTCTAAGGGAGCATTCTGACAGAAGGTCGAACGAGGACTTGAATGCCATAGGGGGGGCACTCGAGACAAATAGATGACATTGGCTGACAAGTGCCATTGGTCCGCACCTCCAGTGTGTTTCTCCAGCTAACTCTCGATCTCAGTACATCCCTTCTCCCACCATCACTGGAGAGCTGATGGGTGGAACTACTCCTAGCATCTCGTTCAAGTAAGGCGGCTCCTTCACTCACGCATTTGCCAAGTGAAAGCACTACAGTTACGTGTCAGTCCATTTCCTAATTTCCATGTAGGCAGGAAAGCCCCACATGGCGAGAAGCAAGTCAACTGCTTTCCCTCTTTCGAAGATGGGATGACGCTTACATCCACCACCACTCCAATAGACGACTGTTAACTATGCAAATTGTGGAAAAGAGCAGTCACCCGTTAGATCCCCAGAAAATAGCTGAGTTATGGAGAAAGATGGGGTGCAGCCCCTTCCCATTCCTTAACATTTAAAAGTGGCACGATGCTGACACTTCCATTGACCAATAAACCAATCATGGGTAAATATAAGCCTGTGCTGTGTATTCTTTTAATAGTTGCTCAGGAAATGTGTGTGATTCTCTGGCTCATCAATGAGAATATCAATGTAACTAATGCCTTTAGGTTTGCCCTGTCCACTCTATAAATGTAAGTTAAGGCTAGTGACTAGTCTCAAATCCTCCTGAAATAGATCCAAAGCTGAACTGCCTTCACTCCCTTCGTCAGTAAACTCAAAAACGTGTGTAAATAATTGACGCGTTGAAATATCGATTTTCAAAGTAGCAAAGGAAACTGTTACAACGAAGAACCGCTTCGTGAGCTGTGACAACGGAGTTGTAGTCACACGATCGATATTTGGTGTTGATCGACAACCAATCGGCAATTAATCGTTTACGAACGTCGAAGACGAGTTGTACGATCCTGAAATGAAAAGAAAAAAAAAATCGACCCAGTCGTAAAGACGAAGATGAAGACGAAGGCCTTCGACTTGGAAAAAATGAGGGAAGCGGTGGGGCAAAAGGGGGCGGGGCGGAAACACCATCAAGCGCGCCGCGCAACGGCCGCCGGAAGAACTACCCGCTCTCGACAAAAAATCAATAACTCCGGAAGCAAAAGCGGATAAAGGAGACCCCGGAAATCGTCCGTCGTCAATCGACATCCAGTTCGAAACTAATCGATATGAAATAAAAGACGACTATACGTCTTTGTCGTTTGAATACAAAACATCGTCGAGAGTAAACACGACATGCGAACGTCATCTACGGAATTACGTTCGTCGACAACGAACTCCGTCTCAAGTTGCCCAAAATTTAGCATCGATTCAACAATAAGTCGTCGGCGACGACAACAAATTCGTCGCCGGCCGACGGTTAAATAGACCGGCCGGCGCAAAAGGCGGTTTTAAAGTTTATGAGGTTACCTTAGCAACGATGACCTTGACGGATCCCCTCAGTTCCCGCCGAACGAAAATCACAACATTATAACCTGATCCATTATCAGCGAGTTATCTCGACTTTAAATTCGCGACTCGGGAATCGGCGGAAAATTCGTCGTCATTTTGACACCAAAAACGTCAAAATCCGACCGGGGGATCGTGGACGGGGATAAAATCACTCACGACGGGGGAGAACGGAATGAAAAAAACCGTTCCCGCCGAATGTATTTCCAGAATTAAAACGACAATACGTTACAACGACAATTTACTTACGATTTGGGTCTTAGTCGAAGGTAAAATGTACACGAAAAACCTCGAAATGTGCGTGGAAATAAGCCCGGGAATCCCCTGATAACACAAAGGGGGAAGAAAGGAGCGCCGATTAACCGATCGCAGGGTCAACTGAAGATGGCGGGTAACCGTCACGAACGGCGGGGCGACGGGTAGGCGAGGGGTGAGGTGGACGATGGGAAACAAGGGGCAACGTACCTTCGATGGGCTCTGAGGAAGTGGGGAGGGAACTCGGAGGACGTAACGGAGCCGACGATTGGTCGAAGGGTCGACACTCGGAACGTAACGGAGCCGACGATTGGTCCCGTTCGAGCGCCAAGATGTCGTCTCCCTCCAGACGACGACGGCGATATTTCGCCCTCGGGAACGCCGTCGGTTCCGGGTTATCGTGACGAGTTATCGTCGTGACGTGAATTTCTTTCGAAAAATCGTTTTCACGGCGGAAATTTCGAAATTCGTCGATAATTGGGGTTAACTCCGAGGTTGTCGAAAGCGTTAAAAAGTCGGTACTTTACGGTTTTACCGGTAACAACAAACACCTCGACCCCCCTCGCCTGTGTACGACATTTGTTTAGTGAGCTCGAAATCTAAACAGAACGTGAGCCGCTCCGGGAGCCGCTCACTTCGTTCCGTTCTGCATTCATTTCCTGCGCCCCGTTTAAACATCAGATGTGACGAACATCACATAACTTTCCTCTTCTGAGTGTTATATACCGGTTATTCCTTCACACAGCATGATTGAGACCTATTCTATTCAATCTAACGTAGAATAACATTAAACATGGCTATATCAACAATCCGAGAAACGACAATTCCTTGGATAACAACATATGAAACGTTTCAATAAATATTTCCGATAATTTCCTAGTTATCCACCTTCGTGCCTTCTCACACCTCCAAACCCCATTCTATTCGATTCAGCACCGAAAAATACTAATAAACGATACGTAACATGACTGGTCTACAATGAAACCAAGAAAATTGACATTTTCTCAGCAGCACGACACAACGAGTCGAACTGACAGGTGGTTGGAGTGAGACGGGAGGCAGTGCGAGAAATGAGCACAGGCCGGCGAGGAACGGTAATGTCCCTTGATTTCCTTCAAGTAGTAGAATTAGTCTTACTAAATTGTCGAGTAGGTGGGCTCTAGAAACAAAATGGCATCTTCGTCCAGAACAATAATTTTTTAGACAGTTAATGGAGATTGCAGATTCGGAATCATCATGTTTTGTGACGAGGAGTAGGGTTGTACAATAATGTTCCTGGCAAAACACATAGGTGTATTATTCAGTACGAGCAATAAAAGAAAATTCAGATGCTAGTCAGTTCCCAGTTTGAGAAAATAAGAATAACGTATCGCGCAACTTTCCTCGGCCCTCGTACACGAAGTAGAAAGGAAAATAGTGCGTTGAGTTGTCTTCAGAAATTTACGTTTCAAGGGCCTATGTGTCCAAGAAACACCAATTTGAAAAATGGTGTGTGAACAACTGTGAATGGGATGCAAAAATAAAGAGTACAAGCGAAATCGATCCAAACCTAATTATGGTTATCAAAACAGCAATTTTTGTCTCAAAAACGGCTCTTTCCATTTTCTTATCTTCAGCACCAAATTATGTGACAGTACCGTGAAATTTTCATTTGTTGTGAATTATCGAACATTTCAACGAAAAGCGATTTTTGTACTGTTTTCCCTCATAGGTCACACTTGTATGACTCTGGGCTAGTCCGATACATAACCTACACACTGATCTCTATAATTTACTGTAACCTAATTGTCTGCTGAGATACCCTATAGCCCTGATGGTGCTTAATAAATTAAGCGAAACGTTGGCCAAGAGAAAGTCTTTTTCATTCGTCCTGACTCGCTCTCAAGAATCCACACCCGAGCAAACTACTACAGTCAAGAACGTCCCCACATCTTAATTGAAGATTATGTTGACATTCAATAAGCAGTGCTGGCCTAATTGGCGGTTGAGGGCGCCTCTCCTGCCAACACCCCTACCAAACACAGGGAGCTTTCCATCAAAACTGCTACCCTAATGATTCCAACGTAAGTGAACGGAAAGCGTATTGCCTACGTGCTGGAGATGGTGTAGTTGTTACTTGGGGCACTAGAACAGTGTGTAGTTTTTTTAAAATACAACGGTGGATGCAGGCGATATCCTCACTGCAGCCACAAACAGGCCTATTGTAAGGGCGTCCATGATCTGAGGATCATGGCCCCCCTGCACCATCTCCAGGCCCCACGGCACTGGTCTCACTTGGTGTGACGTCACCTATGCGCCCCCACCACCCCCGCACAAAGCGGAGGATATCCACTAGTTCTGCATTGGCCACCTCTTCGGGCTGAAGAAAGGGCCTCCCAAACACACAACGGCGCGATGCTGCGAGTCCATCGCATACGCACAGCACATGCTCTGCCGTCTCTAGCCCTACCTCGCAGAACCTGCATACCTGTACCTCACACTTGCCAATATTTGCAAGGTGGTACCTCAGCGGACAGTGACCTGTGAACAGGCCACATATGATCCTCATATCCTTCCTCCCCAGTGCAAGCACCTCCTTGGACCTCTCTCTGGAGCCGGATGAAGAGTTTTGACTGTCTAAGGCCGGGCAGCCCCTGCCAATGAGCAATGAGCAGCCCTGCACCGGTCCTCCCATTTGCCAACCTCTGTACGTAGGTGGCTCCTGGTAGTCCCAACAAAGGAGGACTGAAGTTTACCATTACCCTAATATTCTTAACCTCCATTGTGTATCTGATTTCTTGGTCATTAATTTCATCTTTTGGCATCCATTCCACGCTAAAAGTTGACATAAACTGCCTATGCCACAATGCCATGGCGTAAGATTTCTTTGCATTGATTGCCGTACCATGACTTTGACACCAGAGTACAATGAGGGACAGCTCTTCATTTTTTCCCATACTGCCCAGCAGTTTGGGAGGTTCAGAACCACAGGGTCTTATCCCCGTGAGACTGGCCATGGATTAGCAAAGCTCCATCCTCTTCTGACTGAGTGCTGCCTGGGCAAATTGAGCAATGTGTTTCCAGATTTCATCTAAAATCAACATGCGTTGAACAGATGCCTTTGGTTTGAGCCAGCCGACAGTGCTCTCTACAGTGTCCTTTGGCACTTGTGGGAGGGATAGTCAGCGTCATCCACCATTTCTCTGCAGTAGCCTTACCGATTCGGTGCAGGTATATCCTAAGTGCTCCATGTCCCTTGAGGAACTGGATAAGGTAGACATTAGCTTCAATGTTGCACCGAGCTGCCTGGTCCACTGCTGTCCTGGCTGTGTTCCACTTACCTTGCTACCTCCCATGAGTCACAGCCCTCCTTCTTTCTTCTGATGGCCATACTCCAGTTGTCACCTTGAAGGACACAGCTCTTTCCGCTTGGTTGCTAAAAGGTGGATTGGGATAACACCCGCTACCACCAACACTTTCTCCTGAGAAACTATGAGGCAAGCTGTAACAAAAAGCATAGCAGAGAAAGCGCAGAAACGTGTACTGGTACACCTTTAGCTCTCCTGACGCTGCTACATCAGGCCTTTTGACACACTAGGAACGCCCTGAAAGTGAGTTAATAATTTAACATTTTTGAGAACAGTTCCAGAGAAGCCAGTGTAAGTGCTTATCAACCCTGGAACACTTAGAACTCCACTGCAACTATGAGAAACACCTGCCTGTCAATTATTTCCTTAGGCGCATTGTCACATATCTTAACCAGTGTCAGAGAATGAATGAATGACGGCTTTATTAATACATCTGGCGAAATACGTGTCTTTTTTATTTGTCTGTGTACGAATGATGTACCTCGAGTCTCATTTATTTTATTTAATGGAATCCAGAGGATGTAGCTCGATTAATACACGTAAAAAGCAAAAACTAAACTCGTTGACAGAATTCTAGTCGGAGGATCACAAATAAATAGTTCGCCAATTGGCCCCTTTCATACTCATTTAGAACGACGCCTAACCGATTCCTTTAAAGAATCAGCTCCTTGAACTGTTACTCACGAGTCTCTCTCAGTTGACTCATGGAGCCGCTCACCTCAGGAACAGGTTCGTTAAACTCCTTTACTCAACACTGGAGCCGTTGGGTTCAACTGTGGAAGCAGCTCATTCGAAGAGCCATTCACAATATTGTATAGAGTTCAATGCTCTTCTCAACAGAGGAACCTGCTCATTCAACGGCCATTCACTTCTTTACGCGTTCTGATTCAGAGCGCCATCAAATGCTTAACCAGCTCGGTTAGTAGTCCGGTATGTTACACTAAAATTGCTCGACCCTCGTTTCAAATTACCCTCCTTCAATTTAATGTGGGATTTATGAAACATTGATTTGCGCAAGCTAGCATCATCCAAAACTAAAACCTTTTCAAAAACAAAGATGTAGCCTAAGAAACGATGTTATGGCATTTCCCACCAAACAAAGATAACTCTGTCGATGGAATTAATATCGGTTGACTTACCGTGCCATTGGGTGCTAAGGCGAGTTCATTTAAAGAACTGCTCGTCAGTTGATTTACAGCACCGTTCTATGCCGGAGCCAACTCAACGAAAGAACGGTTCACCGGAGCCTGCTCCTGGAAACGGCCACTCTTGAGTGAGCGTCGAATGGTTCTGAGCCCCGCCAACAGAACCCTTGTTCATTCAAAGAAAATTATGTAGTTTCGTCGGTGGACTAAGCCAACTGTTACCAAAACCCAGAAGAATCGATAAAAAAATGTTTGTGAATTGTATTTGTGGAAAATGATAGTCCGAAGAGCAGCTCGTAACTCAAACTGTTCCTTCCTATAACCTTGTTGTAACCTACACACATTTCACTCAGTCGATGACCAAATATTGTTTGTTGTGCGAAGTTATCAAAAATGCGTTCTACTGCGAAAAGGAAACCAAGTTACCAAAAGTTATTGTTGTCTAGCTCATTTTAACTCATTAAACTGATTTATTTTGCGTGTGGAGGGTAAAAAGAGATAATGGTGAGTTCTCGTTTGTCCTAAGTATCCATCGTGAATTGCCTCTAGTTTTATTCCTCCTTTTGTCATTACCGACAGACGGTTTCCTCAGTCGTTCTAAGTCCATTCAATCGACCGACCATTTATTCGATACGTCGAATGACAAAACAGTTATAGTGCTGTGCACACCGCGGAGCGTTGACAAGAGATAACTGATCCGAAATAAATAGCCGCGGTATTGACCCTCCAGAAACCCACGTATTAAACTCTTCGTCGGTGTAGGATAAAATGGCCGGAGTCGCTGACATAAAAAGTATTACGGATGAATATCAAATAATTAAATCTATTTGATTTTATGATTATTATAGAAGTTATTATTTGCGATGCTGCTAACAAGACAGCAGGGATAGTTGCAAACTTGGAATGTTACTGACCAAAATGGAAAATATCGTCACGTAATTTTCACATTTGGCAAGGCCCACACCCAGTTCCATTCCCATGTAGGTTGTATCACGTGCCTAACAATGATGATTAAGAGAGTCTAGTAGAGGGCTTTTTCTGAATAATTGAAGACAGCAAATGCGTTTGGCGATATTTAAAACTATAGTTTGTACGGTTGCTAATAAGGCAACAGAAAATGGGGGACAATTGTTGCTTATAACAGTTAGAAGGAACTGTTGCAATGAGAAAATTTGTGTCTGAAAACCTCTTCGATGATAATGAAGACTGGATGCATTTGGTAAACTAGCTGTTCCGCAACCTCGTACTTCTTCCATGTGTCAATACTGCATCAGCAGTCTTCTAAAGCTCTCCCGCGTTGTTTGGACCATGGAGTTCATGAGTATGGTCCACAGCAAAAGGTTTCACGATAACAGCTCATGGTAACAGTGGAGGCCGTTTTACCAAATGTAAATAAACAATGGTGAAGCTCAAAATTGAATAAATAACGTGAATATATCTTGTGATTTTTCATTTTAGTTTTCCATATTTTAAGGTTGCCATAAAAAAGTTCCATTTGAATGGCTGTTTCAGTGGCTAGACACCGTCTGTCGACCATTCCTTTGTTGTCATAATATTCTACAGAATCAGGCTCCGAGGCAGGGGCTGTGAGCTACCTGATTTTTCCCTAGCGCTCGTTTAGTGATAACTCTAGGGTTCCTGTTTGTCTCCCATCTTTGGATAACATAATATTTTTGAGCAACCCTGTGCCCATCTCTTTCCACAACTAACCATCTTGGAATACACCTGTGCATGTGAGTGTCCAAAATTCGTAAAAAAACAAAACGTGAGGACGGCAGTGGGAGAGGCGTTAAGGGGAGGTTGGAAAATATGGCTGATAAACCAAAATTAAATCGAACTGGGAGTCATTGCAGTTTCCAGCTCGAAGTGTACCCTGAAACCATCTGGGCGTCAGTTTGAACTGCACGTTATCAAAGTCTGTATTGTACATTTTAGGAAGATCCAATAATGATAGCTTTTTTTTTCTTCTTTTTGATCCATTTTGTTTTTCAATTTCAGGCTCGAAACGCCGAAAAAGCAATGTAAGTTGAGACTTTTATGTATTCGTAAATTATATGTATACTTATTCAAGTTATATGATGTTGTGATGAGGGCAGAGCTTTATTACCCTCAACTGAGTAATAAAGTTATATGATGTTGTGCTAAGTGTGGTTGGAAGCGTTTGAATTACAAACGTCGCTTCCACTAGTTTGATAAGTGTTTTAACGTGCTGCTACCTAGCGCAGGGGCCAGTAGTAATGACAATGTCAGTTCTAATAATTGGAGGTACCCTGTGTCGTTAAGGCTGCTGAAGTCTGTGATCCTGGAATAGCGAGTGGAAGACAATTTATGTGTGTTTTACCGAACGTCAGTATAACTTCCTTGGAACTAGTTGATCTTAGTTTAAAATGCATGTGCGTGTTGATAAAACATTTTTGGTGGATCGCAACACAACTTTCCTCATCTCCACACTACTTTTTTACTCCGTTCCGACACTCCTATTAGTTTTTCATTCAGTTTATACCAACTAGCTCAACGTTCCAACTAGAAACTGGCTGTGCTTAAGGTTCCATAATTTTTTCAGTTGCCCTTATTTATCTCACCAGCTGTATTGAGTAATTATTGCGTAGGTTAATCATGAGACTGCGAAGATGTCCCTTTTGGAAAAGTTGCTGTTTATAATTCTCGGTTAGTCATAGAAACAACAACAGTTTGAATTCCGGAATTTCGCGGGATGTCCCCAATTATTGAACTATGGTTAGGTAACTATACTAGAAACACGATTTTTTTAAAGCTCTCCTATCATAGTAGCGAGATTTATAAGGTAAGCTGTACCAAAATCTATTATCACCGAAGTTGTCGATAATTTATTGTTATGTTCTTGTCAATTTCCCATAGATGAAAATCTTGTATTACCGTCTGGTTGATTTGGGAATGTTCGTTCAAAAAATGTAATTAACATCTTTAGAGCCGTCTTAGAGTAAAAAGTGATGTTTTGATGACTATAATAACTATAGTTAATTTCAGATCGATTTCACTCATACCGTATTTTGGCGTCCCTTGTTGATGTGTAAGGGGGAGTTGAAATGAAATGTGGGTTCAAGACTCAAGAGTTTAAAGTATCTAATATAAACGACCTATGAAACATATCAAGAATATTTAAAACATAGCTTCAGCCGATTAATATATTTTCTTCCTACTTCTTTGTGGGGCTTAAAAAATAGAACTCAAATAAAAAAGATCTAGTAGTTGAGAGTGGATGTGTGTGTGTAGATGTGTACAAAGGCGGAGAGTAGAAGGAGAGGGCAGCAGACCGACAACTAAAAATGGAGGAAGAATAATTTGCGACAGGGCATTTCCCAGCAAGGGAAGGAAGATCCCAAATGAGTGTTGAGGCTTATTGAAACACGATACCAGCCTACATTCTCCTGACTATACTTACTAAGCCATTCTTGTATCGATGTCATCAAGCAAGCACATTTAGTGATTTTTTATTTATGCGCAGGACAACGTTAGCTCGTTGGCGAGCTGCTCAGTTGGGAGAAGGCGAAGTTCAGAGGCAGCGACGCCCGTTTCTTGCTTCCGAGTGCACCGAACTCCCGCAAGCTGAAAAATGGAGGATGCAAATCATTCGAGAAATTGCTCGTAAAGTTTCTCAAATACAAAACGGTGAGTTTCATCGGTTTTATTAAATGGTAATAGGGACGACAAAATTGAATAAATAAGAGCTCATTTTGGTGACATTTTAGTAATAATTTTATTTTATTTTTTGTGAATTTCCCAGCTGGTCTCGGAGAATTCAGAATACGAGACCTGAACGATGAGATCAACAAGTTGCTCAGAGAAAAGGGACATTGGGAAGATCAAATTAAGGAGTTAGGGGGACCCGACTATTCGCGATCTGGGCCCAAAATGTTGGACCACGAAGGCAAAGAAGTGCCGGGAAATCGAGGGTATAAATATTTCGGAGCTGCTCGACAGTTGCCAGGTGAGTGTTTTGTATCTGTTCGAAAAAACGTAGTTTCGCCCCCTGCTAGTTCCTAGCTGCACCTATTGTCAGGGTTTGCGTCAAGTTTCAGGGTGTTTTATCTTTTTTCATCTCAGTCAGGGCCGGGGGAAAAATTGATTTGCCATTGGCCACGGATAGAAATCGTTGATTTTTGAGATGAAAAGGCTCGAACATACCAAGTAGTAGGACAGTGTCACGCCAATTCCAATCCTAACTCCCGTTACTGATGCTCAAACATCTAGATGGTGTTTATGGTTGGTTTATGGTGGGTGAGCGTTTATTTGTGCTGTGTTGTGGAATTGGGAAAACGTTTTGCCTGTTCATGTCAAAAAGTACGTACTCTGGGCTTGATTGCGCAGCACAGATGCCTTGTACGGTGCAAAACTTGAGGTCAGCTATTTGAGGTGATGCTATTTGTTGTATTCCCTTGTGGGAGCAACATTTAGTTTCATCTTTCATTTTGCGGAGATGTCTCAGAATTTGTACTATTTAGACCCCCCTCCTCCCTCACCACCCACCTGAGGCCTTGATTTGCGTCCTGTATCTAGACTATAATGTTTTGTGAGTGATGACTTTCGTTTCCAGATGGTTGGAAAGAACACACTCATTTGCTGCAATGCGTCACACAACTTACCTCAGCCGTACATGTTTTCCAGCAATCTTTATCTCTCTCACTACCGATCAAATCTTTTTATACGAACTTTGCATATCTTAGCTGAATGTTTTCTATAGAAACTGTGCTTTAAGGAATTAATTAACGGTGCTTTAAGGCATCAATTAAGATTGTCCCTAATGTTGAGTGACTCATTACATGGCGTGTAGTCGTTCCTGTGGTAATCTGTTTGAGTCGCTGAATCATGTGGTGCAGGTGTGTCCATGTTCTGATATAATCCTCGTCAAGGGTTCAGGAACAGTCATTTGATAAGGAAACAAATCTGTGCCTGCGTACTCTTGGGGGCCATGTCAAGCGTTAAGGGGGGGTTGAGCAAGTTACTCGTGCATTATCATCTGAGGGCTGGTTAGTGGAGAGGGAGCAGCTTTGCCAAGTTGTTTCTGGAGAAGGACTAAGGCCTGACATCCTCACCGTTGGTCTGAACTAGTCTGCAGTGATCCTGGATGTCCAGGTAGTTCATTGCAGCGGGGATCTTGAACTAACTTGGCAAGCTAATAGGCGCAAATATGACAGGGCAGATTCTCATATGGGGATGCCAGAAGCTCATGGAGTAGAGTCAAGTAACATCGCGATTGCAGCATTGACTGAGTCCAGGTGTGGCGAATGGTGCAAGAATAGTGCTGAAGAGAAGCGCCAGCTGGGTGTGCCTCCGAAAATCAGTATCCGAGTATCCTTAGACAATCATCCTGCGTAGGTTAGTCAAGGCGCTATCCGCATATTCTTAATTATTTTTTATTAAGTTTCTTCTCACTTGTTTTAGACGCCTCGGTGAGTTTTGCGGAAAAAAAGAAAAAGTGGTTTCATTTGCGGGGGTTATGAGCGGTTTCAGTAGGTGGGAAAGGGGGGTGAGGGACAAAACTATACCAGAAACTAGCTAACTATTTTCCTCGAAACGTCTCCAACGATTTTGATTAAACTTTCTATTAGCTTCTACCAATTAGTGCTTAGCTTTTCTTCTCCATGAAAATTCGGTGAACGAAGATGGGCCTAAGAAGGCAAAACAGGGTTTTCTAACTTCCTGGCCAACAGTCTTTAGCGATTTGCATTAAACTCACAGGATGTCTAAATAATTAATACCGATATATTGTTCTCAATAAATGTTCTTCTGACAGTCCATGGAACAGACATACAACCCAAAATGTATCGGAAGTGATGTTTTTTCTAAACATTTTCAACATTTTAAGAGTAATTGCTTCATTAGATTTCAACAATCTTACAAGCTTTTTTTTTAGCAACCTATACCACAATTTGTTTTGCACAATTATTTCTGTATCTATCTCTCGAATTGAGATATCGGCCTTAATAGCTCAGAAAACAAGGTTTTTCGAAAATGGCTTGAACGATTTCGATCAAACTTACGAAGTACTCTTAACTAACTAGTACCTTCGAATTGTTCTGCATAAGTGTTTGCGTAGAAATGTGTTGAACGAACATACAGCACTCGTGAATACAGCAGGTAGTCGAATTTACGTGAGTTGGGGAAAGTACCAGATTTTTATCACAAACCAAAAAAAGTGAAAAATAAACCAAGAAGTTCCGAATTCCAGATTTTTTAAGGAAATCTCTGATTATTTTAAAACAGCCACCTTTTTGAAATAACAACGCGGTTATTTTGAAAACTCTAGCGTTAAATGAGAAAGATTTATAGGGGAAAACTGCATTTAAACCGATTTTTGTCAATATTTTTGATGAGTTATTGTGCTGCTCAGGGGGTACCAAAAACGAGGAATTTCTCTAAAACTTGTCTAGCTATTTTGATTATACTTTCGAGTTATCTTTAAATAATCGGCATTAAAAATTCGGCGTATGGAGATATGAAGCCAGAAGAGATTTTTAATTATGAAGAAAAATTGCTCGAACGGGGGGGATCAAACTCACAGTGTTTTCAGTCAGTTGTATAATTTTCTCCTTAAGTGTTCCTCTGACTGTCTGTTGAACTGAGTTAACAATCAAAATGTGTGAACTGTGGCAAAAACGGGTGAATTTTTTGAATTTTCCACGTTAAATGTCATTTAGCAATCTCCCTTTACCCACTGGGACTACCCATTGAGCTTAGATATTGGCGAATAGATTGGAAAATCGTTTTTCAATTTTCTCTGAAATGGCTCTAACAATTTTGATCAAACTTACTGGGTACTTTTTAGGTAATTAGTACTTACACTTCGTTTTGTGTAAACGTTTCTGTAAAAACTCGATGTGCCAGCCTAATTAATTCAATAAATAATGCTACAGGCGTACGGGAGCTGTTTGAGCAAGCACCTCCTCCACCACCTCATAAGACGAGGGGAGAGCTGATGAGGGACATAGACGCTACATATTACGGCTACATGGACGATGATGATGGGATTCTTATTCCTTTGGAGGAACAAGAAGAGGAGAAAGGTAACGTTTAATAGGTTTAAAATAACTCGTAGGAAGATCGCTGGAAAGTTGTTATAACCGAAAATTTGTGTTTAACAGCGATATCCGAAGCTGTCAGGAATTGGAAAATGAAGAAAGAAAAATCGTTGAAAGATGTAGGGCAGGTGGAGGAAGAAGAAGAGGAAGAAGAGAATATTTATCAAGTGACCCAACAAGACTCAGTGAGTTATTTCTTTTAAGTCAAATCAACCATGCGGTATCCTCAGCTTTGCTCACTTAGATTCAGGTGTCAATAAAGCCTGCAAGCAGGAATCTCTTTGTGCAGTGCCACAACTGCATCAGCGATGGAGTGGTGACCTATCAACTACTTTATGAATGCTCAATCTGAGCTTCCCCTCTCCCCCTCATTTCACCCTGAGGAGGCAGTTGGAGCTACACTCGGAAATGCTTTGGGGATGTCTGGGGGAGTACCGACTGGGTGGCCACTAACTTCCTCAGTCTCCGGAGATGAAAACGAAATGTGGGATGGGCGAACTACCCTCGAGCGCCCTCCGCAGGGCAAGTGCATTTTCCAGTATTTTCAGGCCTTGCCTTGGATAGGAGGATTGCCCTGCGGAGGCAGCCATCTGTTGTGGCCCTAACCCATAATGCATCGGTGTAAGGCTGCGAGCAGTCATTCTCGAGCGACCACGTTTGGGTCAAACAACCCTTAAGGCCAGAATGGCCTCTCTTTCAATGGTACTTACAGCTCTTCTTCATCCCAGGACCAGGGATATGTATATCAGGGTTCGGTGGGCAGTTAAATCGCTAGCGTCAGAGAGCGTCTAGGAGCTATCAGTCATCCATGGTAGCCCTTAGAAATCACCAAGCTATTTGCCGCGAAACCGAGCGATACGATATCATTTTTTCTTCCGGATTCTGCTCTCTAACGTCGTCCGGCAACAAACCCTCCAGTTTCCTGCATCCAAAATTAATTGAATTTCAATTGGGTTATATCCACCAGTAGGCAAATTACTAAAGTTAACGTACCTGTTAGGTGAGTCCGTCTCCTCTGGCTTGTGAGTTACTGTGGGCAAGCTAAGGTTGTTTTCATTGACCACCAACTGACGGATTTACAGACCACCCTACACAAAATAGACGTAAATTCCACAATTGACAGCTCATTCAAGACGTTCCGTTCACCTCTAGGGGGTTTCCACCTGAGGTACATGACCTCCTTTCCCCGCTCCTTCCCCGGCGCTCCACCATCCCTTTCACCTTTCTCTTCGTATATAAAGACCACGACGAACTGACTGACTCCAGCACTGACTTATTGGCCAGACGATGATGTCTTTACATCGAAAGCGCTTGCCCACATTAACTCACCAGCCAGAGGAGAAAGTCTCCCCTAACAGGTACGTTAACTTTGGTAATTGAATTTCGTCTCGGTACCGAACACTACGACTCCGGTGAGGTGTTTAATTTATTGGCATGCCAAATAAGAGGCCCAGAAGACATTTATTTTCTAAGCTGTTGTTTGTGTCATTTTCATTATCAGTTGTTCATTTTCTTTTATATTTTTATTATTAGTGCCATTTTTTTGTTTGATTAAATTAGCTTAATTTATTTTATTAACCCGTAAAATTTTTATTTGTTTGAAATTGCTAAGGCTCATGGGTTCCTCTCTACGAGGGTAACGAACTCGTATCTTCTACCTTGGACGACACACCCTACAGGCGAAAACATGTTCTGTCACGTTTATCGTGGTATAAAACACCGTTTTTTATTCTCAAAACCCGTCCAACGATTTTAATTAAATTTTTTATACGGACGTTTCCTAATAACACGACAGTACCATAACTTCCTCATCCTAAGGAAAATGATTAGAGCAGCGCAATTGGTTATAAAAAACATCTCCTCGGAAAAATTATGGTGGTAGTCTAGTAGACTACCTACATGTTGAGAGTTTATCTCATAAATTAATTAGGAGCAATCCTGGGAATCCTGGGATTCCAACTTCCTACCACCGTATCGCTTACTTTCTTACAGTTTCTACCCAATAGTTCCAAAATAGTAAACGCGACCTCTTGGCAGTCTCAAGAATCACTTGCGCACTGATTGCTCATTAATGGGCGTGATGTGAGTAGGAGGAAAAATTGAACTTTACCACTTACTACTTAAAATTTCAAGTTACGTTTTATCTAGTTCAAACGCCTAGTTGAAAATCCCAAAATGTTTTACTCTCTTGTTTCTCTCATGTTGAAATTATGAATGAGTAAGTATTAAATTAGCTGTGCCGTCACACGCTCTTGTTAAGTAGTGACACTTCTGTGTGTACGCCAAAGAGCAAGTTTTGAAACATCGCTCGTTACGTTTTGCAGGATTCAGACTCCGAGTCTGAAATCACAGCCAAGACCTTGGACTCTTTCAAAGCTCACGTTCCGGTTCCATCGCAGAAAGAAGTCGAAGAGGCGATATTGTCTAAAAAGAAGCAAGAGTTGCTGGAGATGTACGCGCCAGACGAATGTTGAGTGAGCCCTGCTCTTCCTCCTCGCTCCTGCTCCCTGCAGTATATATATTTGTACAAAACGTCTCTTTTTTTTTCTTTTTAATAAAATGTGGTGAACATTTCATGTTGCATTCTATAGTTCGAACGTTTTTTAGTTAATTCTGTTTTACAATCATTGTCCTGCGTCTACTGGGTCTTTTACAGGGCCTAGATGCATTGTATAATTGGTAGAAGACAGTTCACTGACGGCTAGCTAGTTCAAATGCGAATGAGAAATAAACCAAAAGTGCGTTCAACTCATCAAAATCTTCGTAATAAGAAATATGCTTTAAGAAGTATTCCTCAGAAGACCCAGCTGTCTTTCAGGTTTCCAATTGAAGTACTGTCTACTTAATACTCTCAATGCTAGCGCAGTATTTACAGGGCTGTTGCTGTTATTAACGCAGCAATCTCCTTTCCAGTAGAAAAATAAGGAGATGTACACGAAAGCGAAAATGAGATTCTTCCAGTGACACTTTGAAACTTGAAATGTTGAATTTGAGTTGAAAGCATTTGAGAGTATTTACTTCTTCAACTTCTACCAACATGTCAAAGGTAAGTAAGTGTTTATGGAGATAATTTTCATCATTTCGGAGAAATGTATTCAAGTTTTATGTTCCTTTTCATAGATGATTGTTCATTAGCACGAAAAAAGTGAGTATTCATGGATCGCGCTCCTTTTTTTCGATTACTCTCATTTTATCTTATTCATATCTTTGACGAGGTATTATGGTCTTGTGAAAAAATATCTGGTGCGGAGCCCCACCTCTGTCAACTTGACGATGTGCTGTATACACCGTAGTTGTATCCTAGTTCAGCTCATGTATGGGGTATAGAATGTAGTTACCAGTTAGTTGAGAATACCCAGTAACACTCAACAATCTTTAATTTAATGTAGAGCTAACATCCATTTCTGGTGTATCTTGACTTATATTTCTGTTCAACGAATTACAGGGTCCAAAGTGTACCAAAAACTAAGGGTTTTCGCATTTTTCTCGAAACCGGCTCTTTCGTTTCGTATTAAACTTTCAAATTAGTTTCTACCTGTTGGTACCCAACTTTTCTTCTCCATGATATACGGTGATGAAAGCCTATGAAGCCCAAATAGGGTTTTTTTTTTACACTTTTGGCCAAACGGCTGCAACGATTTTTACTAAACTCGCAGGATGTCTTTGAAAAATTAGTATACATATTGTGCTCAGTATACATTTCTCTGACAGTCCATTAAACGGGGATAAAACGAAAATGTGTTAAAAATGATGTTCTTATGAACATTTTCGTAATTTAAAGATGAACTGCTTCACCTGATTCGATCAATCTTATGGAGTCTCTTCTAGCCACCTATTCTCCGCAATTATTTCTGTATCTATTTGCTGAACGGAGATATAAGCCATCATAGGTCGGAAAACGAGATTTCTCGAATATTAAATTAGGGGTTTAACAATTTTCTAAACAATGGCTCTAACGATTCCAACCAAACTTGTGGGGTAACTACTAACTTTATGTTCTCCATAATTAGAAATGTGACGATCGAAAATACCGACCCTGTACATATAGCAGATCGTCGCATTTAGGAGTGTTTGGGAAAGTTGTATGTTGCTACGCACCAAATGTTTATCTCTTTTGAACGTTACTATTTGGTTCTTGGTGACTTCAGTTTTGCTTCATTGAATAATACATAACATTCAACATAATACACATACATTTGATACCCCAGCTATTGGAATTATGATATTGTGACGGGAAAAGCTGGTGCGGGTTAATGTGTTTCTCGATCTGCTCGCTAAGAACCCACAACTTCTTTGGGTTAACATAGAATCTGCTCCGTTTTGAGCCTATGGACGTTTTTGGGTTGTCGAGAGATACGTGTACCTTACAGCTTGCATACATTATATCTGACTGTTCATCTTGACGTTATTCATCTCACAATATGTCGAAGTATACGAGGCGCCTATAGGTGTGAGCATTGGGAAAATTACTTACACCTGGTGCTTTGTGTCTTTCTGCTGCATAAGTATTCTGGTGTAGAGAGATAAAAGATATATAACCCTCTTAAGAGTGTCAAGGAACATTTATTTTGATAAGAAAACACATTTAGAGGGGTAAGATCATGAACTTATTAATTCATTTATGTTTTAATTGACATTTTGTGCGAAATGGATATAACTACGTGTTTACTAAGCTCCTCCCACTGTAGATTCACTCGCTTTTACTGGTGAGCATCAAATTGAAGTAGGAATAGGTTGATCTGAGCACCTGAAATACGATAAAAAATCCTCCTATGCAATGTTAATAATAATAATTATACTATGATAATTATTTATACGAAAAAGTTCCTCATTTATTAGGAGTGACCCACGAAAAAGTTGACAGTCGCATAAACTGCTTACCCCATGATAATCCAATAAAATCCAGAATGTTAAGAGCGTTATGGTAAGTTCTACGAGGTATATATATTAGTTTCCAGAGTGATGGAAATCGCGGAATGAGTTTTAATTAAAATCCAATAAATAACTTATACAAAACTACAGATCGTCACATGAATAAAGGCAACCTATTAAAGTATAGAGTTTTGGATAACTTTACTTGCTGTATAGAGCGCTACGTTCTACCGGGTGTTTATGAACTGAGTAAAAAAGAGATGGGATTAGTCACTAGAGCACTCAGTATCACGATATGTGTATGGGGCTGAGGAGAGATTCGTCCCTGGTATTTAATCAAACTATACAACTCTCTACACCTTTACTGCTACCAACTGTTGGCAATTCAGTACTAGTTATGAGCAGAATTATTTACGAGAGCTGTGAAAATTAGCCGTTAATTCTAGTCACTGCTCCTGTGGCGGTTCCCGTTCCGAAAAAACGAGTGACGAGGCAACTACTTTTTCTCTGCATGGTGCAGGTATTTGTTCACGTTACTTCTCTGCAATTTCTCACTCTACGCGAGACTGCCCTTCCTCAGGTCTCGAGATCGCTATGCCCGGAGAATTTATCACGAGTGTTTTTGGGTAGGTTTGATTTTAGTTTTTCAATTCATGCTAGAATTTGAGTGTAAACATCGGCCTCTTATATATGAGCTATAAGTAATTGGTAACAATTTGAGTGGGACCACCGCCTAGTAGTTGCTTTATCCTCGATTCTAGTATTTGGCTCACACCTTACAAATCTTTGAAGGACAGACTCCTTTATCACTATAGCGCCTTTTGATCTAGAATGCAACTCCGGACAATTGAGTGATTGCAACGTATCTCTTACCCCAGAAAATGCGACTAGGTTGACTTCGAATAGCCCTGCAGCGTATAATCTACTAGGAATCTTCGACCTCTGCTTTATTATCACCAGATAGGGTTTGATTGTCTTGCTCGCGTGCAGCCAGTCGTCTTCGTAAAGTTGATCTCCAATAGCTTCGCTCTGAAAAGGCGGAAACTGGGGTCAGTTTGAGTTCGAAATCAGTTTTGAAATATATTTACAGTCTAAACTCATTTGACATGTGCACGTGAATAATTGGTACTGATTTGAGACTGGAATGGGCTACTTGGGTGACTAAACTTTCATAGTATCTTCTACTGATCAGTAAAAAACTTTTATTCCCCTTATATATCTCCGAGAAAGTTCAGTGCATTAGGCTGTAGGTGTTGTTTAAAACTTTTCGGAGGAGTGGCTGCAACGATTTTATCCAAACAACGTGTCTTCAACTACCTATTATATACCTATATATTTTTATACATAATACAGATACTTTGTTTAATTGATCTAACAACCAAAACGTTCTAGAAATCGTGTTATTTAACGTTTTCGAAACTATTGTGGTAAATGTTTAACTGCATTTGGTCATCCTAATGTAGTGTCTTCTAGCAACTGTACCCACGTTATGTTCCCTGGAACTGTTTTTGTGACTGAAATATAAGCCAAGGTGATCAAAAATGAGATTGGTCGAACAGTAAATGACCATTTTTCTGATTTAATTAAAAACGGCCCTAACGTACGGGGTACTCTCGTGTAACTAATACATTTTGTGATCTGTAAACGTTTCCAAAGAAATGCGTTGATCGAAGATACCGCACGTGCAATGTGCCATTGAATTTGGGGAGGGGGCAGAGGGGCTACGTTATTACGTTAAGGTATTGAAGCCATAAAAAGGGGCTTACTTCTAAAGCAATATTTTCTCCATACAAACAAAACAGATATCCGTATAATAATTCAGCGCCTGCAAACACCATCGAAGCAGTTTTGGCGAACAAGGGTACGTTGTCCTGTAGAAACAAGTCTCACAAATCAGTTATTCATAAAATATTTCGATCGGTAAGAATCATTATGTTTGATTTAACCTCAATTAAGAGAAAGCCGGACATGCAGAGGAGGAAGGCTGTTGCGAACATAACGGTGAAAAGTGGAAGGGACATTAGGCGCTCCAAGTCCCTGCTGGCACTGAAACAAGAGTTCAATTAGTTTGGTGACTTCGACGAAAAACGACTTTTTAGCTTTATTGGCTTAGTTTGTTCGAGAGGCGGCAGCTGGAACTTCGAGACCAGTAGTGAATTCCTCTATTTGACCGTCTTTCCCTCAACTGGGTGACCCAAAAAGTTTCAGGGGCAGATAAGGTTTTCCGAATCACCTTATTGGATGTTCTCAAAGTTCATGCAGGTTGATGCCCTTACAGGAATTAGCTGAACAGTAAAAGTGAACTAGAACCTTTTTCTGTTGTTTAGCAATGACTCCCCTGTGACCTCCCCTGGAACCTTCTGACAGTATTTTTAAGTCATTGACTACATACGTAGCAATGGCAACCAAAGGTTCAGTATGGATAAGGAGTTGATTGGTATGAAAACTGTATGGACCCTGAGATGCAATGTTTCTGGAAAACTTATTACCTGTAGCGCAATGGAGCAGCCCAGCAATTCCTTTATAGTTGGCAGTAGCTACTTACAAAATGAACTGTTAGGAAATTCTTACTTCAAAATTACGATGTGGTGCTGTACAGACATTTTGAGAGCTTCTTCGATGCACTTCTCATACTTCTGTTTGTCAAAATTGTCTCTCTTGCGATATCTGAAACCCAAAAACGCATTTTTTGAACTAAGCAAGTCGTTAGGTCTGAATGGCCTTGACTGTGTGGCATGAAAGTTTTAAGTTTAAGCAGCATGTATAGGACGTGAGGTCCAAAAAACCTGGAGGGGGTATCAGCCCCATGGCCTTTACCCCTTTCCTGCCAACACGTTATTAAACATGGGGAGCTTTCCGTTGAAACTATAGTCCCCACGAATCCAACACCTTGGCTTCACAGCCAGTGACACTCCACCTGACGGCGGTATTATTTCAGTTAGCTATGGCTTGAGAACCCTATGAACCTGAATCGGTCGCGGGCTCTGGTGCAGGGATTGGCAAGAGGCGTTCTCCCTGCGCCTACATTTTATTCACATGTAGATTCTGAAGATTGCGCTTGCCCCCACCCAATCGATGAGGAAAGCAGTCAGGTTCCATTGGTCCTGAACTGCAAGCCCCCTCTAGCCACTCAGGTGTGTCCAGTGGGTAGCACCTCCTGCCGTCCCCTCAAACATCTGCCACAACTCAGGCAAGGACTTTCTCGTGAACTCAGTTGCCCTGGCCGACAGGACCTCGACTGTGGCCTTAAAAGTGAACAGGGGTTAGCTGTTTTAGGTGAGCTCCTGCGATCTAGCGAGTGAAGAGCATACTAAAGATGTGCCTTCGTATTACTTCGCCTGTTCTTCTTTATTGATCAATTTCCCATTTGAAAACAGACATTTTTATTTAAAAAAAAAGAAACAAAGAGAAACGAGAAACTGACAGAAAAATGCCCAGATTTCATCTTAACTTGTCAATTCCAGGAGCCAGCGACTAAAGAATGAATATGTTCTCCTTTTGTTGACTCGCACGATTCGTTTTCTTCCTATCTCATTCTCCAGTCTATAGTTATTATTGTGATAAAAATGCCATGTGCTTTTTTAAAAGGCCGAAACATTCATGATTAAATTGTTTCTATGAAATATTCCCAATAACACGAGAGCAGCACAATAAACGATCAAACTGTTAGTTGAAAAGCGATTTTAGTGCAGTTTTTTGCACTATAAATCTCGCTCATATGACGAGATCAAAAAAATATCCGAGCCGTAGCCCAATAAGTTACCACACGAGTTTTTCTTACACGAAGGTCGTGGGATAAGTAGCAGCAACCCATTAAATTTTGAAACTTTAAGCACTACAGGTTTCTCGCGTTAGAATGTTCTAACAGGTTACATAAACTGAGTGAAAAACGAATTGGATCGTTTGCTTTTGTGGTAATAACTGCTGAACGTACCTAGTTCTGAGAAAGTTGTGTGATGTCTTGCACTAGATATTTGTTGAAATTAATTTGTTTTATTTTATAAACAGATCCATTCTGTGCGATGAATTATTTACTAGCCTGCAGTCAATGGAACTCACGTTTTCAAGATGTTCCGAACAATTCGAAAGTAGTTGTAAGAACCCTTGTTGACTGCCTGTGATGCGTTCAACATTACCTGATTTCGTACATGTGGCGAGCTCGAGCAGTGACACATTTCAAACTTGTCTGGATCACTTGCATCTGCGATGTGATTTCCTTTGAGAACGATATGACTGGGAGGATGTAACCCAAAATGTTGTTTGTCACGAAAAAGTGATTGAAGTAGCACATGCAGCAACCGAAGACGTAACCGGACCACGTACCTGCAAAATGAATACTGTAGGTGTATAATGTACGGATAGCACTCTGAATAGAACAATCTTGAAGACTAAAAACTGGCAGAGTGCAAAACACACTTCAAATATGGGAGAAAACGTACTACTGTAAGTCTTATGAGAAAAACTACTCTTAAACCTCGATTCAGTGTGGTAGTTTTGTGTTACGACCACTGGCACATGTTTCGATTGGCTTTAGAGAGAATAGAAGAACAGTGGATTTAGATGATGATAAATCCAGGTGAGCTTCGCGGTCGACTAATCAGAGCGATGATGTGGTGGGTTTAAAACTAAGTGAGCCTCGCAAGTTTAGGGTGTAGTGAGGAAGGCCTTTAAGAGGGTACTCAATTTCTGTGGTGTCAATTAGGAATCATCCGTTGTCATGGTGACGCATCGGCGCCCTTTTCCACGACAGCAGCTTGGTTGATCATAACACTTTTTCCACTTGAGAGCTTGACGCTGTATCTTATTAATTATTTTGTACTACTATTATTGTGCTTATTAAGTAACACTACAATTCCAACAGGTTGACCGTGTTAATGATCCTTTCCTACAGTGGGACACTAACTCCTATAGTTTGTTTTGAGCAGCTGTGTGAGCTGCAGTTCATTTCATCCCCCCCCCCCCCACACCAGGCTTTAGCAACTGCTATGAAGTACATTTATTGCATTTATATATGTACGTTCGATGAAAAACATATCAATTCTAATGTTTAAATTTGTTTTGTTAACGAATACACACATTGCTGGAGCACAGGATATGATATTGAGTGCACCGTTTACAGGAAATACGAGATGTCTACTAGCCACATTTATCAAATCCACTCTTCCTGCTGATTAGTTTTTGCAGATCAACAGGTGCAGGGTTTCATCTCTGTCCCCACGGATAGGGGATTTTTTCTCCTAGATTCGACGAAGGTATGCTCCTCATCACTCGTGATTTGTGCAGGTACGGGAAATTAAATGGATTGACTTTTTATCCCAGTCTCCCAGATGGAACCTTGACGTTAAGGAGATAAGAAAGAGGATTTTCCTTGTGGTAGTGTTGCAAAGTATTTGCCAATGATACTTCTGCTCTCTGTGAGCGTGTATGTTTAGCTCAGTCAACAGAACAACCACTCCCAGCACATTGCCTTGTATATTACCGAGATACGTCAAAGAATCCTCAATTACATTACCTTTTATTCCTAAATGGGTCTGGCCGTTAGTAATTCAATGCCAATCGAGGACATGAGGTTGACCATGTTTATCATGTATTTCATCTGAAATTTTGTGTTGAAGTTAAAGGTGAACTTGAAATTTGTTAGTTTCATAGATCCCAGTCATGGCATAGCAAAGAGCCCACTTTTTTTGTATCTGTTCCAACTTCTCACGGATGGTTTGGTTGCTGCCTCCTCAAAACGTTCTGTGCGCAAAATATGCTGCAGGATCGTTTATATGTGAAGATGGCATGATATACCGGCATCACACGCTAAACGGTGTACTAGATAAAGTGTAATCCCTTAGGTACTAGCATCCTTTATGACACATATCGTACTGATGGGTGCCACAAAATGCTTGATTTAAAAAAAAAATTATTTTCCCTGGTTGAGTGCAGCTTGTAACTTGGTAGCAGAATTTTTAGGAGAACCTCTCAAGTACAAGGGAGTAGTGGACCCTTCACCACACTCTGGCTTCGGCCCTTGGCTTGGGAGGCGTTCTCTCATCTTCCTTCGTTCTACCTCTATACACCAAGTATACGTTTCTTAAATTGATTATACTGTGTTGGAAGGGGGGGGGGCACAACATGCTCCGTTAGTATTATATTATGCATCCTCCAGGATATCTGGAGTGGATTCGTTCAACAAAAGACGTCACCCATGTAATCGCTGAACCTATATTTAAACGTTGCCACTTGTATGAATCTCCTTTGAAATATTCTACCATTGCATCAAAATTAATTACTTACAACTGGGCGTTGCGCTGAGGTTGTTGGAAGATGCTGGATTGAGGGAGCTCTCAGGAGATATATATATATGCTCTTACCACTGATGTATGCTAGTACGAGGAAAATGTGTTGAAGGCGAACTTACTTACAAAGGGATGCCAAAATGCCAGCGTGTGTTTTCTTGATAATGTGTTTCCTTCTGCGTCGATGGTGTCATGATCTGGAACATTTCCTGTATCATTATACGTGATAGAGAATGTATAACGAACGTGATAATTAATGACAACGAACATGGTACGAATTGAATTTCGTTTGACTGTAAGGACTGACTGGTATCTGAGTGTTTCAGGAAGACAGCGCTAAGGCTTAGGGTTCATTTATACCGCTAATTTCCTACATTCTTTGTACTATAACACTTGTTTAACTCTAAAAACTGCATTTCAGAACTCTAAACAAGAACCTTAAAAAAATCATGTTGGCAGTTACGTAAATTATTTATACATCGATCTCTCAATGAAGATCGTGAGTAAATCTTTTAGTTTAATATTTTACCTGTTTTATTGCATTTACGTTATGTTTGGTATCGTTTTCCCTAGGTATTTTAATGATGCTTAGTCGTATAGAACGGGTCTCAGAGGTGTAGGACTGTGTCTAGATGGTTGTGAAATCACAGTAAATATAGTGTGGCAAATTGTACTACTTAAAATCGTGCGACACTGCATCATCTGTACCCAACCACCCGTCAGTTCGATATGTCACGTCGTACCAACTATCTAGCATTACCTAGAAAATGTCAGTTTTCGTTGTTCCATTGTAGTGGGGTCATGTTCTGTAGCTCTTCCATAAGTTTCGATGCTGAATCGAATGGGGTGGTTCTCGATGATGTGAGACCCCATCAAGATCATAAACCGTTGTGTAATATTTTTCAGCGTTTTTACCTTTATTTTTTAGCAGTGGGGAACCAGAAAATGCGTTTCACTACATATGGTTTTATTAGCAGCAGAATGATACACGTTTGTACAAGAACGCGGCATGTGCAGTAGTTCTCTTTTCGTTTAAATACAAATAAGTGCTTACAAAGCTTCCATTCTGGTATGGTTCCAGTCCCTCTTTGAGGCAACATCTGAGTATCAGTGGTTTGATTTTATGTTCGTGGAAGCTTCTTAAAAATTTGACCCTGCGGAGGAGTATGTTTGTTTTACATTCGTTGGCTCCTCGCCGGCTGGGTCGCACAATTACTGTGAAAACTAGTATGGCAACAGTGTCACCGACCTGAGTCATACATAACCTGCTCAGTGGAGCTTAGGAAAGTTGAGAACCTTAAGTTTTCTCACTCCTCGTTCAGTTCAGTTCACCCGACTTGATCGTCCTTGGGCTTGATATCTACCAAAAATTGAACGATAAGTTAAGGAGTCAAGTAAGGATTTCACGACCAAAACTGCTGGCTACTAGGCTACCATGTATTTTTACTTTCCATGGCCCTACCGACAAGGAAGGAAAGAAAACCGCAAATCGACTCAAATTTGATATTCAGCCTGATCGCCATGAAATGCCAAAACCTCCTAATTACATTTTTAATATGGATAGTTCCAAATTATATTACAGATAATAAAATGTTCAACTGTGGGAAAATGATGGGAACAGCACAATAAATCAAAAACCCTGCAAATTATTACACAATGGTTTATTATTCTCATGAACAGCTTGACCTAGTATTAGTGCTCCCCCATCCCATTTGATTCAGCATCGAATACTAGTAAACCATACGAAACATGTCCTGGCTACAATGGAAATACGGAAACAAAACGTCTGATGATTTTGCCCCGTCGTCGGGGAAATTGGAACGGGGGCGCTCGAAGCGAATCCATTCCGAGGAAAAAGGGGAGTTGAGTGGCGGCATCGTTGGGAGGCGAGCAGGTTTTTTAATGAGACGGGCGGGGAGGGAGGGAGTTCAAACGACGAAACGTTGACTTCCGCTCTAGTTCCTGTGTTGTACTGCATTTCGTTAATTTTTTTAACCGTTTTTTGCCCATTACAACCACGGGCTTCGTCCGATCGGATTGCCGAGATGGCGGGCACAACCAGATACCAAATCGGATTTTTGTGCGAAAGAACGAATTTTTTAGACCACGTTAAAGGCACAAAATGGCCTGGACGGGGGACGGCGGACGGACATTGCAAATTTGGAATCTCCATGTCTTGACACGTAAATATCAAATTTTGAGGGGGGGGTTGTAAAAAATTTTTCGTGACCGAAAACATTGGGTTATTATTCAGAATGAATAATAAACCAAAATTTCGACGAATAACGATTTTAGTGCATCATGAATCTCGTTCAAATGACAAAAAAGAGCAGGCAAACAAATTAGAGTAGTAGTCCAATAAGTGTCCTATAAGAGTGAAGTTTAATATCGGTCATAAGACAATTAGGAGCAATCTCGGAAATTACGGAACTCGAACTAACGCCATTTTTATAACCTCCTTATTTTCCCAGTGTTTCCTCTATAATTCCAAAATTTTAAATACGAACCTTACCGCAAAATGGCGTTGACAGCACTATCAATTATCTACACGTTAGTTCTTATATAAAGTTCTTGGGATTAGAAGCAGCAGTCCACTTAATTCGGGAACATTCTCCCCAACTAGTTTCAAGGTTGAACGTGAACTTTTGTTTTACCACGTTCACACGAAGTGAGTGAAAAATAGATGGAATTAAGCTAGAATGCACAGAGGGCGGAGGAAATTGGTGTGATGTATCCCTTTCTGCTCACAGGGACCGCCCATTCTATTTCCTTCCCATTGACGAACCTCAATAACGTTAAACTTTGTTATCAATTGGATGGATTCCATCTTACAACCAAGTCTCACTCACATCTTATAAAATTGACGATGCCTTTCATCATGAGTGCTCCGGAACAGGCAAAGATGATCCATTTAAACATTTTGACGTTGAACTGAAAATGTCAAGACATCTCGTTTCAATTGCAAGTAATATTGAAATAAATCGTGCGTAGTAAAAGATTTGTAAATACAGTTCAAATTCACATTGAAAATTCGTTAAATATTGTAATCAAATCACAATATTGCAAGATAGCCCTTAGATCAGATGTGTATGGACATTCAAATGAAGAATTTTGCTTCAAATCAAGATAGTAGACATTTTCGAGATTCTCGTAAACCATATTAGTAACTTCAGAGTCTTCTATAAATTGAACTTTAATTGATTCATGTTTCGAGTAACATGCAATTTACAAACATCTTTTCTATCTTCTAACCCATTCTCCTGTCAAACCAGAGAGGTTCGTTGAGTTTATTAATTTGTTAAGAAGGTTCGAGTATACACATCTCTGGATTTTAACGCACCTTTCATTCGAGCTTTTTATTTATTAGATTCGTAGCATAAAAAACTTCATTTCGAATAAAAACGATCCCTCCTCTCTAACTACTCATTTTTGAGGTACTGGCCATAAATTTCAATTCGATAACGTGCTTGAAATTAGTAAGTACCTCGCCCACACAGTTTAAACCATCGTTTAAATCGTCTTTTCTTTTGTCAATACTAAATCTCATTTTAGGTTTATGTATCCTTGTCAATGTAAAATAAACAAGAACTATTTATGAGTGCACCTCGAAAACCATTCCCAAAAAAATGTATGACAAAAAACGCAGTACCTCTCTTCATTTTATATGTACTGTTCGGCTCAGCTTGGCTGAATTAGTACGTTGCCCTTAGCCTCAATGGGAAAATCCGGTGGTTTTTTCCTTACCTGATGGGTGTTCAGTTAGTTTCTGCTGACAAAAGGCTTCAAGTATTATTTCCTAAGTCGACAGTGAGTTTCCCCCTTAGGAGTTTCCTCACTCCCCGCTCCTCCCTTATTGCTAATTCTTGGGCACTCCTACTCGCACCCTCCCAGATCGAACTCTAAACCGTGCCCATAATATTTTGTAGCTCTCCACGCTTGTCCCCACTCCAGTTCACATATCTAGATAATATGTGATATTCATCGAGATTTGGGGATGGAAACAGTCCATGAAACTATCGCAAGGTACTCAAGGAGGCATGAACAACGTCTCCACAACCATGAAAACCCGGAAATGCTCTACGTTTTGGACAACGAGGATGAACTCCAACGACTCTAGCGGAAAAAACCACTGGACTTCGTTAGTGCTGTTGAAGTACAAGTATAGCGCAGTGTTGTCGATAAACTGTTATGCGAAGGGGCTTGGTTTTACTGTAAACGGGTCCTCAAGGAGTGTTTGAAAAGATATGTAATATTGCTAGATGGATTGTATTTTAATATTCAGTTGCAATAATAAATCACGGAAAAAAACATATCTAGAGACCCATTATGTAGGGTGAGCTAATTCTGCTGGCTGCTCAATCTGAACTCTATCGTGCTAATCAAGTGACTATTTAAACCTAGTGCATCAATACAGTTCTCTATCTTGTTCGAATCATTCACTGTTCAATTCAAGTCTCTAGTTCTCTCTCTTTTTCTTGCACCCAAAACGTACTGACATGATGATATCATATGACACGTGAAAACTGAAACTAGTTGACAAACGTAAAATCATTGTGGAAATAGACTCTTTTCCAATCCTCTTTACTCTCGTTCAAAGCCTATCAAATAGCCGGTTGAAATCAAGTAAAAATCGATGCTAAACTTTTTTCGAATCGTCAGCATTTTTCAGGATATCGTCAACTTTCCGTTTTGTTTCAACATCCAGAGTATCTCCGTAGTGAAAAAAGCCAAAGCCCGCTCCTCTGAAATTCAATAAATACATAATAAATAAGAAATCGAAGGTTTATTTTTTATATTTTTATCAAATATGCGGGTAAATGACGCTCACGTTAAAATGTTTTCAATTCCTTTGCGGTTGTAAAGAAAGCTCATGGTTATGAGAGACATGTTGGTTATCATCGTCGCGAAATGGCAACAGTCCGAAAAGGCTTCCATATCTCGGAGTTGGAAGGTCTTCCAAATGGTGCACACCAGCAGGAAATCCCCACCGAACGTGCCTGGACAACGTAGCATTTTCATGCACAAATATTTTATGTTATAGGTAGAAAATTATTATGCAGTAACGCCCGTCTATGGGAATATTTTTAGTTTCCATTAAAAAAATTTTGGTGCGTCGCATCACAAAACTCAACTGATATAACTAATTTTTCATGCAGTTTATAGAAATGCTAATTTAGACTTCGACACGGAAAATGTTATATCTTAATATTTTGAAATTTATTGAGTTGCTCCTACGTGTGTCACTAGCTTTATTAATAATCACTCTATAGGCAGATCCTTGAGACTGTCAACGTGATTATTTTTAGAAGGTTCCGTTTTTCCGCGTTAACCGTTTTCGAATATCGAGTAAAAACAGCTAGAAATGGTACTAAGTGAAACGACGGTGTTAGGAAATAGTTTTTGAAGGCTCCGCCTTCCACCTGATGTATTTTCGTTTAAAACTTGTCTATGTAGAGTTTTTTTGGTTCGAGAATTTCGTCTGACTTGCTATATTCATCAACGGCTTTATCTATTTAGTTATCTATTTATTGGAACTGTCCATAAGCCATAATGGCAACTAATGAGTTGATACCACAGATGGGCACAGTCTCGTAGGCCTGAATTGGGGAAACACAGATAGCTAATCCCCCACTGTCTCAAATAAAGCGCAAACTGTTGCTGGATGGTACATGTTAGTTAAGAGTTAGAAGTTATTAACTGCCACTGTAGGCAAAACAAAATCGATTAAATGAATATTTTACTGAAGGAACGACTTATTTAACATGTCAGGAAGAGGATTGGAATGATTTTTCTTCCCAAATACAATCCACCCCTTTTCATAAAAGGCCCACAATTTTCTTCTAATCCTCTTTTTAACGCTTCTTCTCGCACAGGTCCCTGTAGCTCGGTCCAACTGCTTACTGACCGGCGGTTTTTGGGATCTGTGAACAAAATAAAATACTCACTAAGTGACCGCAGTTGACTATACACTGCTGGTGCTTGGAACCCCCATTTTGCGATGGCTAAATACCCACCTCTAATAAAAATAAACACACTTCCCATCCGTTGTGGTTAGTTTTTGGAGAACACCCTGGATACTGCGGCATACTTATTCTATATTGCATGTTGTTCTTAGCCGAGGGGTTCAAACTTGTATTCAATGGACACAGGCAAATTTGCCAGAGCTCTGAAATTTGATTAGGGGTAAAATTTGACTTAGTCCGGGAAAACTTTGAAAATTAGAAGGAAAATGTTGATTTAGATTGGGGAAATTCGGAATTTCATTAAAATAACCACAATTTGATTTGTAACATTTTTGGTTTGATTTGGCAATCTGTGAAGGGAACCCCTTGGACTTGAACTTAATTTGATTCGGAACAGAATAACCTCGAATTAAATAGGAAACGTTTGAGTTCATTTTAATCAGGAAAACCTAGCATTTGATTATTAGAAACAGTAAACTCCTTGGCTTGGTTAACGAAGCCTTGAAGTTGCCTAGGAGAATCTTTAGTTTGACTGCGGAAATCGTGAGGTTGATAACAAAAACGTTGAATTTGAGAAGGAAAACTTGGATTTCGATTTGGCGATTTTAAATTGATTTGGGGAATTTAGTTCACTGAGAATTCCCATCAGTTTTATTCGGAAGAATGTTGAGTTTTGATTTAAAAAACCTTGTCATTGACTGAGAAACATTTGAGTTTGGTTACGAAAATCTCGAACTTGAACGGGAAGCCAGAGCTAGATTTAATTGTGTCTGAAACTTGTAAATTCGATTTGGATTCGAAGAACCTTGAAATGAATTGCAAAACGGTTGTGTTCAACTAGGAGGGTGTTTTGGGAAGAACATTTTTGGTGTGATTAGGACAACTTGGAGTTTGATTAAGTGACTTAATTGGTTCGGAAATATTGTGATATCAATACTACTAAGTTGGATCGGGAAAACCTTCTTCCTAGGAAATGGAAACGTCGAAGTAGATTGGATTGACATTAATTATTAAACTCAGAATTCAATTCATGATTCTCAGATTTTCTTGGAAAAATTTCAAGTACAACTGGATACTCTTGGGTTTGGTTGGGAATCGGTAATTTGATTAGAAGGATTTTAGTTCAATTTAATCAGGAAAATCTTGGGTTGAATTTGAAAACCCCTGCAAATTATTACACAATGCATTATTATTCTCATGAACAGCTTGACCTAGTATTACTGCTCCCCCATCCCATTCGATTCAGCATCGAATACTAACTAGTAAACCATACGAAACATGACCTGACTACAATGGAACTACGGAAATTAAAAATATTCCGATGGAGAGGTGGGACGAGGGCTTCCAGTGAATGGCAATTGGCAGGACTTTGCGAGTACAAAGGGCGCTGCGAGTCAAGCGGGCCTTGAAAACGATACGAAACACGGCTTATTTGCGATTATACTGCGTTTCGTTAATTTGTTTAACCATTTTTTGCCCATAACAACCATGGGCTTCGTCCGATCGGATTGCCGAGATGGCGGGCACAACTAGATACCAAATGGGATTTTTGTGCGAAAGAACGAATTTTTTAGACCACGTTAAAGGCACAAAACGGCCCGGACGGGGGACGGCGGACGGACATTGCAGATTTGGAATCCCCATGTCTTGAAACGTAAAGTATCAAATTTTGAGGGGGGGTTGTAAAAAATTTTTCGTGACCGAAAACATAGGGTTATTATTCAGAATGAACGAGGAGTTCCATGAGGTGACCTTTAACTAATTAGGGAAAATGGTGGATTAATCAGAATCCCCCTGAGTCAGAAACCAACCGTAGGTTATAAAGCCTTAAAAGATTAGATACCCTTAATCCTTAAACTAGGATGAGAAATACTTCAATTTGAACTCCAAAAAGCTTGAGATGAATTATGAACACTTTTTTAGGTTCAAAACATCATGAATTATCTTAGGAAATGCTTCAGTTTGATTCCGGAAACGTTGCGTTTATTTTGAATGGGGAAAATTGTGGTTACCTCTGGGTTTGATTAGGAAATTCTTTACTTTATGAAGAAAATCTCGGGTTGATAAATTTTATTGAAAAATTACCTTGCGTTTGATTAGAAAAACATTGAATTTGAAGAGGCATTTTTAAAAAATAAATAAGCGGTCTGTCAATCTACGATTTTTTTCAATCACTACAGTTTATGAAGTTACCTGAACCTTCGATTCGAAGAGCCATTTCTGCTTCAACGAATTGACTCTTCTGTCTGTCGTTAGCGACGGCTCTTTTTTCATTTTTTTCCTAATGTTCTTCCTCATGAAATCGCCAAGTTAAATCGACTCAACTGGAGCCTGTCATTAGTCGTTTGTCTCTCGGATTTTGTCGCCCATTAAAAAATCACAAGTAAATTGTGGGTTTCAGTTCCGCAGTCAACCGGTGGCACGTTCCGCTTAACATTCACGATGCTTGATTTCTCGTGTGGAATACGTTACCTATTGAACGAGAGCGGCCGGCGTTTATTTCTCTTGTCTCTAATTGGCAGTTTGGTGTTGAAGGCGTCAAATGACTTAATGATTATTGAAACGAGAACGCATTTTTCGAATCTTATTATCGATGTATCGAATTTTCCTTCTCCCAAGACCTTTTACCGGCTGCTCAGCGAGGTCAGCACAACAAATCAATGGTGGACCAGTGGTGGTGAAGGGGGAGGGGGGGGTTTGAGAACACACCACTATTTTACTAAATTTCCCAAAAATATTCGCTCAAATTAATTTCAGTATACACAACAACATAGGATGCCAATCCCCCCCCCCACCCCTGAAGAACAGCTTTTAATCTTGATTAAGTGTGTGAACCATTTCAATTAGACCGTTCAAAATTACACGTGGGAACCATGAAATTTTCAACTATTGGAAAATTACGAGAGCGGCACAATAAATTGTTAAAATGTCTATAATCGGTTTTATTACTGTTTTTTCCTTACAAATCCCACTAGAGTTTCAAAAAATCGCGTTTAAAGTGGAAGCGGAAGTTTAGTAACCGGTGTAAAATAGTTAGGGACATCCTACTACTTGAAGGGACAATACAGCGAAAGTTATAATTTCTCCCTGGCTTGCGCTCATTTCCCGCACTTGCTCCCGTCTCACTCAAAATAGTTCGACTCGCCCTTCCGTGCTAATAGGTTGACGTGCTTTGAAAATGTCAATTTTCTTTATTCCGTTGTAGTCAAGTCAAGTTTTTTACCGTTAAATAGTATTATTCGATGCTGAATCGAATGGGCTGGGTCTCAGAGGTGCGATAAACTGAGTGGAATGTGTTGGCAATTCCTGATTGCACGTGGTGCAGATATTTTAATTCATCACCGCGCTCAGTATGTGTTTCATTTCATTAATGAAGCTCTCCAATAAAATCGATTTTATTGTACGATGTTTCAATACAAAAGTACCAACAGTTACGTAAATACATTCAAGTCACAATTATGTCGTACTACATTCACATACAGAAATACAAAAAAATGCAGTACTAGGATATTCATTCTCTTCGATGTTTCGGTTACAGTTCTCCAATAAGACCAACTTTATGATTTACCTAATTTTTGTAAAAAAAACAGTAATTCTCCTTAAATTATGAAGTATCAAAAATTGGCACTTATTAATTAAATATCAAGTTACTACATTTAAATAACATAAAGTAAATTTTTACTTAAGAAAGTGAACAATAAATAGTGTTAACAATAATTAATGCGTTGGATGACTTCGTTTCACAGAGTTTTGTAAAATTTATGCCAAGTGTGAGGTCACCTTAAATTATGTAGTTTGATCTTTATAATGTACAAAACAATTATTTTACAAGTATTTTTACAATAGGAATGAGCCTAAAGTTTCTATGTACAAGTTGTCATTGGGTTTGATTTCATTTCGATTTATTTTTTGGATTTAGTTTTGGAAAACTCAATGGCATCTAAATTTTCGTATTCGGGATGCGCGGTGTCGTCATAGTACGCGTAATCATACTGCTCCTTTTCAGACTTGGTTTCCTTTGAAGGGGCCACTGGCGTTTGCGTGGAAGTCGCTGCGAAAGGTCGTGGGTCTTCAGTTTTGTCCGTGGGAGGGGCAGATCCTCTTCCTACGCCGCGGAATGGGGTGGAACTCGACTGCGCCTGCGCAGCGGCACTAGGGCTGTAGTTCACCGTCGGTATGGGAGAGTATTTCTTTTCGGTCTTTTGCCCCGCGAATTTGGCTCCAGTTTGTTCGTTCAAGTTTCTAGTGGTTCCCTGGTTGTTGTAAAAGTTGGTAGCTGGAGCGCTTGGGTTGTAGTAATTGGTCGGCCTGATGGTCGTCACAGGCACAGCCGTCTCGTGACCGGTAGGAAATTGGTTGTTCTGATTTTGAACATACGGCTTTTGTGTTGTGGTTGTATAGTAGTTATACTGAGTCGTTGGCACGTACGTGTTAGGTGATTGAGTGCTGGGCGATGCACTGTGGAAGGTGTTTCTATTGGCTGTGGTGCCGTTATAGCTATGTTGAACGAATTTCGGAGTGGTGCTTTGAGAGAAATAACTAGGGGCAGCTGTGCTGTAACTTTGTTCTTTGTAACCAACAGAAAATTGATTACTTGGTGTAAATCCACTTGCTTTTGGACTACTATTGACAAAAGTGTTCCTATTCCCATTATCAAATACATTGTAGTTCAGTGCGGGCCTGATGGTTGTCGCATTAACTGCTCCTGTATTGTAACTAGCGCCTACTGAAGTGTTGTACCCTTTGTAAATATTTTGAATCCTGTTGAAATTGGCTGCACCCAAATTTTGACTCGGAGCAGTTTTCAAAAACTCGCTACTGTCATCATATTTATCTCCATTATCGACATTGCCACTCCCGCTATTCTGTGCATCGATGTTCAATTTGTACAACTTGGCTGTTTCGAAGTAATTATTTATTTGTTGACTTTGAGGATTGAGTTGGTCAGGATTCCTGACAGAAGAGGAGAATCCTGATGGCGTGAATGTTGTTGGGAAAGTTTGCAAATTTCTCTGTGTGGTAGTTTCATAATTCTGATTGAAGGTCTGGGTTGAAGGGCTGTAAAAGGAGTTACGGTTTTGGTTGCTAGTGGCAAAGCTTTGAGCTTTGGTGTCAGTCGCTGCTTGAGAACCTAGAGAGCTAAAGAGGTTTTGCTGTTGAGATGGCACTGGAGATGGTGTTGTGAAATAACTGTTTTGATTTTGTACGAAACTAGGAGTTGTCACGAAAGTTGCTCGTTGAGTCGAAGCTTCGGTCGAGTAATAATTTTGCCTAGGTGGTTGAGTGGTTGTCGGGTAAAAGTTCTGCCTTTGTGTCGTGGGCACCGTTGTGGTATAATAGTTCTGGCGTTGAGTTGTAGGAGCTGCTGTGTTCACACGTTGTGGCTCATGCTGCTGATTTCCGTTGAAATAATTTTGGTTTTTGTTGTAGGTAGGAAGCTTTCGATTGCTATTAGTAGCAGGGAAATTTTGATTGTTATTGTTGGCAGTGGGGAAGTTCTGGTTGTTATTGGGTGCAGGGAAATTCTGGTTGTTGGTTGCAGGGATATTTTGGTTGTTGTTGGCAGCAGGGAAGTTTTGGTTGTTGTTGGCTGCAGGGAAGTTCTGAAGTTTGTTGGCAGCTGGGAAGTTTTGGTTGTTGTTGGTAGCAGGGAAGTTCTGGTTGTTATTTGTAGCAGGGAAGTTCTGGTTGTTGTTTGTAGCAGGGAAGTTCTGGTTGTTGTTCGGAGCAGGTGCATTTTGATTGCTGTTTGAAGCTGGTGCATTTTGCTTGTTGTTGTTCCTGAAAGTTCCTCTGAAATTGGATGAAGCTCGTCCACGGCCTGCAAAGTTTGGCCTCTGAGTTGTTGGATCGACTTGAACATTCTGGGCCGTTGTTGGAGCAGGAGCCTAGAAATGTAGTAAAATTTGGTTAGTGACAGAAATTAACTGTGTGACATGTGTTATCATGTTGACAAGTGGAGCGATGCCACAACTGTTACAATGTTCCATGATTTGTCAAACTAAACGCCACCCTCAATCGCTATCCAACTGAAGGGCGTGCTGTCCCTGGAAAGTTGTAATTCACTTCCTGAGCTTCTCAAATTGGAGAAAGTCCTCCCAAGTACCTCCTTCTGGTAGGAGTACTGCATTTACAACTGAAATGATGAGCCTAGGTCTCCAGGTGTTATTAACAGCGGGCTTAATAACAGAGTTGAAATTCCCTTCCTTGCACACATCACTATAGATGCCTTCTCAACTGCTAGTCCAATTCATGCATCTGGATGTATGGTGGGAGGGGTTGTTAT
Organism: Pachypeltis micranthus; assembly: GCA_020466155.1. Taxonomy (NCBI): domain Eukaryota; kingdom Metazoa; phylum Arthropoda; class Insecta; order Hemiptera; family Miridae; genus Pachypeltis; species Pachypeltis micranthus. The sequence goes on along the minus strand of CM035770.1, from coordinate 45,779,781 downwards.
CTTCTTATTGATTATGTGTTAGCTGTCAATTCCTAAGTTCGTTAATTCAACAAATTACAAACCATTGAAACTTGGGTCAGGATATCAATTTGGCAGCAGACATTACAATCAATATTACAGTCCACATGTATAGTCGCGGTTCTGCTTACCAAAGTACTAGTTTGGGTACTCAAAGGACGTTTTCCTGTCAGCAACTTTCTGATTCCGCTTTTGGCTGTAGCTGGCACCTTCTTTACATCTTCTTCATCTTCACGTCCCAGATTCCTGTTTGAGAAGAAGTTGCTCGAATGGCTGCCTCTGAAATGCCAACGGTTATTATTACAAAATGTGTTTAGTTTCATGAGCAAATTAAACGTCAAATCAGCTCGTATAACGTAAAAGCTTGTTGCCCTGTTGCAAACGGGTGAGGGGTCATTGTGTCATTGCAAAATTTAATGTTGTGGGGTGGCAAAACTGTTTGAAGTTTTCTGGTATAGCTCATCAGGTATTTACACCCCCCCCCCTCCCCCCAATTCATTCACCACTTGTCTTATCAATCTTACTCAAGATTGATCAACATATTGCTCGTCCTGCTGCTGTCTGCCCATCCAGCATTGTTGTTCTGTCTGATTCTTTCATCCTTCAATCTTAGTTGTCTGCTTCACCTTTTCAACTGTTTCACCCAAGGTCATGTACTGAGCTTTGAGCCCTGGCAATCAAAGTACCTCTCACCACAGCAACAGGCTTTTAATTCCTTTTGTCTTTCCTACCAGCCAGAGCTATCGAACATCAATGCATAACCAGATGAGTATTCGTCTTCCCTCAGTTGCTTCAACTACCAACCTCATTCCAGAGATTTTTCGATTCCTCTACTCTTCGTTTTTCAGCATTTTGAAGGAAATCATCAGTAATCTACCAGGATACACTGTGGGAATCTCTGCACACCATAGCATTCCTCTACCACTGGCCAAACTTATTTAAATTTGTAAAGGAGCTCATTGTTTTATTTCATTAGAGTATTTTTGGTCATTTATAAATTGTTGGTTGATTTGTTAATTCATATTTTTATTGTTTATTAATTAACATTGGAGCAAACTGGTAAATTTGTGTTTCGTTATTTGTAGATATGTTTCTTTCACGCAATCAATTCCATAATAAAATGTGTTGTTATTATTACTTTAATATATAATTATTATCTCATCACTACGATCAAACGTATAGTACGATTAATAATAATATAAACATAGTAATTAAATTATTATTAATATTAATATATCTCTAGTTATTGTTATGATAGAAACAGTTATGCAAGACTAATTATATGCGAAATACTATCACAATAAAACTATAATATTTGTATGATAACTAATATTCTTGTGTGCTTATATAAATTTCGTGGATGATTTTCCAGGATCGGTCATAAATAATTCTTGTCTATGCCAAATTTTCGGCGTATTTCATATCCACTATCAAGGCCTACACATAAACAAACGTGCAATGGAATTTAGTGTTAGTTGTGAAACGATTGACTCGTATCAGCGTGATAAAATTTGTAAGCACTTCCTGATAATGGTTATGTGAAACGCACCAAAAACTTTGGCATAGACGAAAAGTAGCTAGAACTCATCCTCGAATATCAGACACAAAAAAAATTAAAGCAATAGGGTTATGTCCGCCAGAAGGCAAATTATTAAGATTTACGTATCTGTTAGGTGAGTCCGTCTCCTCTGGCTGGTGTGTTGCTGGTGGCAAGCGCTTTCGATGTAAAGACATCATCGTCTGGCCGTTAAGTCAGTACTGGAGTCAGTCAGTTGGTCGTGGTCTTTATATATGAAAGGCAGGTAAAACGGGATGATGGAGGGTCGGGGAGAGGAGGTCATGTACCTCAGGGGAAAACCCCTAAGGTGAATGGAACGTCTTGAATGATCTGTCAATTGTGGAATTTCCGTCTTTTTTCTGTAGGGTGGTCTGTAAATCCGTCAGTTGGTTGTTTTCGTTTGTGTAATGTTTTGAGTGGTGTGAATATGGTGTCGCATTTTGTGTTGATTTGTTCATTTATGATCTGTCCATTGAAGTTTTTTGTTTGTAAATTTCCATGTTTTCTAATATGTTCAGTTTTCGTCCTTTGTATTGTTTGTGTAGTAAGGTGGTACTGTCCTGTATTTTGGTAGGTTCATGTCCAGTTGTTTTGAGATGGTTAGCAAAGTTTGAATCGTCTTTGTTCTTATTAAGTGATTTAATGTGTTCTGAGTATCTGGTCCGTATTTTTCGTCCTGTCTGTCCTATGTATGCGTTTGTACAAGTACAAGTTATTTTATATACCCCACTTTGGTCGAGTGGGTCTGTCTTTTCAGTCTTTGTAGTTAGTTTGGTTCTAAGTGTGTTGTCCATACGTAATGCGATTTGTATACCTTCCTTTCGGAGGATGTTAGTTATTCCGTATGTTTTTGGTCCTGTGTACGTGAATGTGCAGCGTCTTGTTAAGGTCTGTGTATTCTGTGTTTTTGAGTCGTGTGTTTTGGATTCGTATTGTCTTAATAATTTGTTTATTGTTTTTTTGGAGTAACCGTTATTTTCCGGTTACTCGGTAGTAACCACCCTACAGAAAAAAGACGGAAATTCCACAATTGACAGATCATTCAAGACGTTCCATTCACCTTAGGGGTTTTCCCCTGAGGTACATGACCTCCTCTCCCCGACCCTCCATCATCCCGTTTTACCTGCCTTTCATATATAAAGACCACGACCAACTGACTGACTCCAGTACTGACTTAATGGCCAGACGATGATGTCTTTACATCGAAAGCGCTTGCCACCAGCAACACACCAGCCAGAGGAGACGGACTCACCTAACAGATACGTAAACTTTAACAAAAAAAATTGTTTGTAATTATACTAAAATAGTTCAACCACTAACCTCAGTAAATCGCTGCCAACAGATTCTCCTCTGTCTGATCGTCTCAGGTATTCATCATCACCAACGTCAGAAACTGCGTTGTTAATTATGTTTGTCGGGAGTTTGACTCCCGGGCTCACTCGGTTTCCTTCGAATTCGCTTCCTGTGTTGAAAACAAACCCATGGGAATCAATGAAGGTGAAACTCATGGCGCGAGTGGTACAAAAAATCCTGTTCAGCAGCAAATATTTTCGTTATTTGTTTTTTTCTTCAGTGCTTTTTTCTTCTTAACATGAATTTTAAGATAATTATCTAAAAAACTACTTGAATTTTATGGTAGAAAGTTCAAATTAGTTTGAATTGAAAATTGTGTCCCAAAAACGCCTGCTTGCGGCATTACTTGTGAGTAGCACTTCAACCAGGGACTGCTGGCATATGCCAGGAGATGGTCTAGGGAAGGGGGGAGACTGACATAACATTGATACTTTGCGTACTAAGAAATGTGGGTGTCTCCCAGTCCTGTACTTCATAAGCCTGCCCGAATCAAACTGGTATGTGCCTCACTGGCTCGTTCAGTAATTTTGGAAAGTTAAATTTAATCCTGAGAAAGCTAAATGTTGCTGTATTCCCTTGTATAAGTCCTAGACACTGCTTGGAGTACCAAAACGCGCGACGCATGGGAAGCTGTTGTGTGTAGAGTTTTAATAACTTATTGGCCAAGTAGGGAGACGTAGTCTTGAGGAATGCCTTTTATTGTTTGAGCGTAGCCTCATCGCAAGGTCCTATACGTGCCACGAAATGGTAAGGCAAACTACGGAGGCTAGCGAGACTGTGTCGAAATGTTAATTCAACACTTTCCCAACCTTTCGTTGAAACGCGCTGGTTCGTAGGGAGAGTTCAATTCAAGCTTTAGGGCGGCTTCATTATCTAGAATTAGAATAAAAAAGTTGAGAGTAGCTCTTTAAATATTTGGTGGCCAGGCTGAAATGCGTACTCTTGAAGTTTGTTCAGTCAGTTTCTATATAGAACCGACAAGTCCATATAAAATGGAGTGGTGTGATAGAGCGACAGAAATCACTGAATGTACCTGGAAAAGTTGTGTGATATATTTTGCAAAAGCGGCGCTGTGATAGTGGTAGTTATACTTCCTGTATAACATGTTGTGTCTTAACACTCCCGATGTACCGTACAATACTACACTCTTCACTCGTCGTATCATGGTTGTGGCCCAACAGGGCTTGTAATTATGATACAAACCAAACGCGAAAAGGATGATATTATCAAACCTCAACAACTTACCTATTCTGTACAAGTCGAAGTTGTCGGAATAATAAAGTGTGGAAGCCTCACAGTCAATGTTAAACCAGTCGTCACATATCTGGTTCTCCTGGTCAAACGAGGTGTTGTTTGGGCAGAGGAACTTGTAATCTTGAATCTAAAACAAGAAATGTTTTACGTAGCTGATGCAATACTCTTTTATCTTTTCTTTGAAGAAACAGAAAACTAAAACAGCCAGCTAATCTAAATAAATACATATAACATTCCCAAGTCAAGTGAATACGTTTTCGAACCAAATGACAAAGGAATTAAAATAGGTATTGCATCGACAAAACAACCGACGCCCACAAAAAAGGGCGAATTCTTCGTACCGCCCATGTGCTTGTCGCATTAGGAAGGAATTTTCATGTTCATTTGGAAAAACGAGCGATTTGGACGAAATTCGTCCTCATCCGAAAAACAACATTCAATATTCAAAGTTCAACACCATAGGAATTTCACGCATTATACAGTTTTTCCCTAGTGATCTACTTCTCAGCGGTTTACTACTATTTTTTACTTTATTTTGCCTAATTTTCGCGAAAGGATTCAATTGGTTTGGAAATGCTATATTTCTCCCTCACCTGTCTCTGATGGCGTTTATATAGCGAAGTTTATACGTAAACCTAGGTATTTGAATGAATTAGAGCAAGGAATGTTTTTTGCTTTGGATGACGATGAAGTGAGGGATGTTTGGCATTAATTTGACTAGTCGACCTATCCAGGGAGGCAATTAACATTTAATGCCATGTCGTCTAAACTCGCTTTGCGTACGTGGGCTGTATATTGTAAGGTGCAACTCAGAGCGTATCTAGAACACTGGAAGAAATAAGCTGCGTCGAGGAAACCTGGTTGACGCTAACTTTGGTCTGTCGGGTGTGGAGGTACGCGAGTCAAAATGCTTAACGGGAATCTGCATGTAGCCCGTGTGCTTGTCCGCTTATGAGACCATCATTAACTCAACAATTTCGTCTCGAGATCGTAAAAATAAGGAAAAGCAGGATTAATTATGAAACACTCACCCCTTGTCCAGGAACTTTGACGCAGACATGAAACATCTGACAATCAGTTTCAGGATCCGCGTAGTAACCACCGAGAATCTTGTCCCGACAACTGAACGAGGTTTTTGGCATATTCAGTTGGGAATAGTTTGGGGGTCTGCGTGGCCCGTACTGTGCGCATATCGCTCCAATCCATCCTACGCCTGAAAACGAAATTCTGTTCAAGAAAGTACATAGAAAAATGTTCTTTTTTACTAACCTTAGCTTACCTTTGTCACAAAATGATAAAACGGAACGGAGGACGATTGATTGTCTATCATCAGTAACAAGAACGCTCAATGAGTTGTTCAATTCATATAGTTCATTATTATTGTGAAATGGGTTCCACAACTTCGTCTCGAGAGATTTAGTCCGTACCTGGGTCTAAAATCATGAGACAATCGGCGTGATTTTTCTGAGAAAGTTCGTGTTAACTGTTTTGAAGTTACGGGTAAACGCTATGAGAAGGGGTTGGGATTTCCATTCTTGTAGGGGTTTTCTCCATTATACTGTGAACGCGAATAAGCTGTCACTGTTTAGTAATTTATTGAACTACCCTGATTTCTTTTAAGTACGGGATTTAGGAAGGAAAAACTGCGTAAAAATAGATTTTATTTGACGTGTTTGATAGGTTACTGTGTTGCTCTCGTCACTTTGTGAGTGAGTAATTTTATGGTATTATTGTACCATAACACAAAAAATTTAATCAAAATCGTTAGAACGCGTTTAAGAACAATAATGTTTGGTATTTTTTTAAAAAATAAACAAATTTCTGATAAAGATCAAATTTGAGCAATTTTCTGTCGATCGCTTTCACAGACACACAGAGGGAATATTTTCTCCTTTTTGTTAGAACTCTGAGGCCCCTTAGGACGCGAAGAACTCATTTATTATTTCAGCAGATTACATAACTTACCAGCGCGAACAAACAAAAAAAAAAAAAATGCGCGAAATTAACAGCGCGTTTAGCTCGATTTCGACCTAAAATAAAGGTTTTGATTTCTTTTCCCATTGACGGCCACAATCGTACTTAGCTGCTTGAAGGAGTAGTTAACGAGCAATGCCGCCAAATTAGCGGATAATGTCCCTCGCTGTGCAACCAAAGGCGCTGAGAACGTCTTGAATGCCCCCAACCTGCGAAAATCGGCTCCTCCCTCAAACGACCTTTAAGCCAATTAAACCATCAATTCCTAGACTTGTGAAAAGGAGAGGTAAAGCAACGAAAAGAGCCGGTTGCTCAAGCAATTTTCATTGTTTCCACTCAACTTCGCTTGACCCGATTCTCAAAACAGTTTCTGTCTGAAACTCTCAAGCTTGCGATAAAACGCCCGAAAGGAAACATCGAAACGCCCCAGGGCTTGAATTTGGCAACACTTGTGCGATCTGCCTGGAAATAGGTGGCGTACTACAGTCGCTGCCTAATCGCTCTGCTGTTTTTCAACGAGTTGGAATCTCCAACGTTCAGTCGGAGAGGAAACTCGAGATTTCAGTTAAATTAAATTTGCAATCATATACTCACCCTTATCCCTTTTTTTTCAAAATCAATTACTGATGTTACATTGTGTTCTTTCCGAAATTCGACTTGTTCACTGTAACCATGCTCGCTAATTCTTATTTGTTAGTTCATTTTACCATTTTAAATTTTTTATTGTGTATAACTAAGAAATTAATATTTCATTTGATCTTTACTTTTCGAGGCCTACTGAATCGGGAAAACCTAATTTCGGAGTATGGTTTCCGTTTGTCTATAGTTCGACTAATATAAATCTCACGAGTGTTCAACAACAGCCAATATTGATAAGGAAACTAAGGATAAAGTGTCTCGTTCAATTTGTACGGTACGGTTGGTTTGAGTTGGTTCAGCTTTTTGTTTTGTTTATGATTTTTTGAAGGCGCAGGCAGAGATGAAGTTCTGAGCAATTTACATGAATAAGAAGACCAGAATGCTGAGTGATTTTCATCGACGACGGGGCTCCAAAAATAAACGGGGGGTTTCACGTTCAGCTATAACGATTTTATTAAACTTTCAAATTATCTTCTTCTAATCAGTACCTAACTTTTACTCTTCAAAAATGTCACTGTGAAAATTCGATAAACGAAGACATAGCAAGTGCCTTTGAAGAAAAATGAGGATTTTACTTTTCGGAAAAAGGTCTTCGACAATTTTCATCAAATCACAGGGTGTCTTTAACTAGACAAATTTGTATATATTGTTCTGTATTAATGTTCTTCTGGCAGTCCGTTAAACAAAGGTGTAAGACAAAATGAATCGGAAAATGGGATTTGCCGAACATTAAATTGTCGTCTTTCCTGTTTTCTCAAAAATGCTTTTCATAAATGTTTCAGTAGAATTACGTTGAGCGAAGATGGAGCGCTCGTAAATGTAGCAGATCGTCGAATTTACCCGAGTGTTGTGCGTTGGTGCCCAATATAAAATTATTCTCATTTAATAGGTTAGAGAGGCCAATGTCTATTGAAAGCGGCATTTTCATGAACTCGTGGATGGTTTGATGAAGATGAATTATGTATCGTGACACGACTTCAAGAACTGTAAATATAACAAAATCCGTTAAACAATCAGAGAAATTTTCAGATCAAGAAAATGTTAACCCAATCCCCGAGTGAACATTTATGGAGATCAATATGTAGGTACTACTAGTCGGTAAAGAGTACCCTGTAAGTTTGATCGAAATCGTTTTTTGAGAAATTTGGAAAAACCCTAAATCAATGTTCTTACAAATCTCGTTTTCCGAGCTATCAGGGCTTATATGTCCGTTCAACAGATAGGTACAAAAATAATTGTTGGGAACAAAATGTAGGTATAGGTTGCTCAAAGGCACTCCGTAAGATTAATCAAATCCAATGTAGCAGTTACTCTGGAAATTATGAAATGTTTTAAAAAACGCTATTTTTGACACATTTTGGTTTTATCAATGGACTGTCAGAGGAAGGATATATGGGTATTAAATATTTGCCGTCTCCGTTCAACATAAATGAAAGAGTTAGATGAAAATCGTTGAAGCCGTTTAGCCAAAAAGTAAAACAACTTTTTTTTGCTGCATTGGCGTATATCTTCGTTTACCGAATTTTCATCGAGAAGAAAAGTTGGGTACTAACTAGTAGAAGATAATTTGAAAGTTTAATAAAAATAGCTAAAGCAGTTTTTGAGAAAAATGCTAAACCCCTGTTCTTGGTACACCCAATCACTCAATCTTATCTTACCGTCGTAAAAAAACTAAAAAAGAACTAGCTCAATCGGTTCAACCGTTTTCCTGCCTTTTTTACAGCCATGCACACACACGGACAACGCACTGAAATTTGGGTTTTTTCGATTCAATAGGCCTTAAAACGTAATGGTCTGAAGGTAACTCAACCTTTTTTTACACGATTACAGTACTTTTCTTACGCATTGGGTAGCGGAAAGTAAAACACAAACGACTTTTAGTCTTCGTAAATATCTCCTTCTACTATGCTGAAGCAGGGTCGCTCTAATTGTAGACATAGTGATTAGCCTGAATTGGGCTTAATCTGAAGCTAACACAACACGTGAATTTGACGTTCTATTTCATTTTTCAGGAGCTACTGTGGTCGACGGTTGAGGTGCTTTCAAACTGTCTGTTGCTGCCTATAGAATAGTCGACGAAAACGATGTCACCTTCAACCTTAGCGGTAAGAACGTTAAAGGAAGCGTTATTGTACTTTCTACTTACCTAAAATTATCTGGAATAAATTCTTCATATTTCTGAAACAAAAGGTGAATAGGTTAGATTTGAATTGATTGGTCACCAAATGAACTAACAAATCATCGTTACATTTCTAAATAAGAAATGTTCTACATGGCCAAGCTTTGCAGTAATAGAGCTCGGACCAATTCAGCGTTACAACCTACTCCTCTCTCGAAAATAAAACCTACCAAAGCACCCACGACTTCTTGGGCATTCAGCAAAAACGCATTCTATCGTTTCATTAGCTCAGAGATAATAAAAAGCATATTGAAGAACTCGGTCTCAAAACTAGGGTAATTGAGGTTCAGGAGCTCTTCTCGGCATGGTCTTAGTGGTTCGATGTGCACTCGGGGCTTAGTTGGCGTCATAGCAGGTAGCACTGTCCGTTATTGGCCACTTCTTTGATACCATAAATAAAATTTATCTTCTGGGTCTCTGAAATGATTCTCGGCCGTTGTTCTCAGTCCCATCAGTCTTTTTCTTGGTCGCCAGAGGCGGGACTAAGCAGATCCTAGTAGAGTCACCAGATCGTGGGAATTAGCTTCAAGATACTCGTACTGCGCAGTGCTCAGTGGAAATGTCGTCATTCGCGCTGACCTTAGCACATCTTCCCTTAAATTGGCTGATTTGAATCTATTTTTGGAAGAGGTCGCGATCGAAGACCTGTTTCACCTATTACAAGGACTGTGGGTTATTACCGGGAAGGCTCTGACCTTCAGTTCCTGTCCTGACCTTCCTGACCTACTAAACAGAGCAACCCGAGCCTCGTCAAGATGCTCCCGACCTGAACTCATTGTTCTCTGGTAATTGGTTTTCTCATTGTCCGTTGCTAATGTCCCGTTCGAAATTGTTACAGTTCAAGGGTAAAGTGACCAGCATTAGGTTTCTGCTTCGGGTTTTTATGTCAATTATAGCAGAAGGAGCTTAGTGATTCATCCTGAATATACTTATACTCCCGACACAACAGCGACAACCGACTAATCGGTAGCCTAATTGTGTTAGGTCTCTTTTCACATATTTGATAAAGGGCTGCCACCAGTGAAATGGTACAAAACTTTCAAGAATATGCCCCTCGAATGTGTGCAGCAACTAAAAATGGAGACACTGCCAGCGGTTTCAGCTCCTACGTTATTTGCGTTTCTTGTTTCTTGGGCACGCTGAGGTGGAAATAGCGCTTCCCATCTCTACCAACCTGGTGGCCTTCCCCCTGGAATAGACCACAACTAAGCTGGACGACCTATGAGCCACCACCAGATGGGCCAAATCCCACGCACGCTCTCTTCTCTGAGCCCATAAGGAAACTCTATGAGGCAGCTAACAGAGCCTCTGGGTCTCAAGGCCACAAGCTCAGTACGAGATCATGTGTATTCAATCTGTTATCTAGAAGTACTAAAGTTAGTCACCTCATGACAGCCACGCAAGTGATGCATGAGAGCTGGGCACCACTTGGCAAACTGGTGTGTCGTACCCATCACAATAACATTGCACGTTATGGTGCCATTAGGGCATGGGGTGATGGCTCACCTCTGAGCCGAACTCCATAACAAACATAAGGTACAAATTTATCTTGTTCGGTGCTAGAGAAAAAGGGAAATGAATTAGTAGTGAACTCCGGACGAGAGCAAGGTGGACGAACAGGTTAACTTGATATTCACAATGAGATAGAAACGAGAGAATTCAGAATCACACACGACACCTACGGGATTCTGTTTGGGGTGTTACTCTGAGGATGGACTGACTTGGAAAATAGAGAAACTGAGGAGGGTAGATTCCGTAACAGAATTGGAATGGGGGGGGGTCTGGAAATTAAGCGTTCCCAAGATCCAAATGAACAGGGACCCAGCGACCGTTTCGTTGTCGACGATTAAGAGGCAATTTCATAATCGTATGCAGTTCCAAAACGTTGGCCTCTAAATAGGTAGGGCGCGACAACCCCTATGGTTGAAATGACTAAAACAATGACGGATGGAAGGAGAGGTGCTGGCACTGTGCGCAAAGCTTGGATAAACCCTTAGGTTTAGAGTGATTTTTCATCGAAGAAAGAGGAAAGACTGGGCTGCAGCGAGAAAGATATTTTGTCCAATAATTGTGTAAATTAACTCAATATTGAAGAAGTGCTTTGTTCTCCCGTCCCTCTTCCTAAGGATTGAATTGATACGTGACCCTAAAAAACGAAATCTTACACGGCGGATTGTGTAACATGATGACAGCCTTAGTAACACCAAGGGCAGGCGGATTCTCAAGCAATCAATCATTTCCTCGTGCCGTGCTCAACGAGAGCCGCTTCTCTTAATTTGTTATCGAAGAGGAAATTAAGTTTCTCCGTGAAGCAACCGTTGAGCGAGAAGATGAGCTTCAGCTTCTTTAGTCCATCGGCTATCAATCTGAAATGAAACGTACGAAGCTTCGATGCGCCCCGCCGTTGCGCAATTACTCGTGGTGAACCCCCCCGCCACCGGCAGATGTCAACGGTTGTCATCAAGTGTTCGTTCTAATTAGTTCGTTCTAATTAGTACGAATTGATCGAACCCGACCTTGTAAAGCTCTAGAGATCCTGTCGACTTGGGCTGCTCAAGAGTCGAACGCTCGCAACACTCCATTTGCATTTTGATCGGCTGGCGTAGTCGTAGCCTTTCATTAGACGCTTCGTACAAACAATGCAATTGCCTATCGAGCCCTTTCGAAGGATAATAACCGCTCAAATCCCATTCAATTTTTGTTTTGAAAGAGGTGAAGGTGAATACAGTCACACGGGCTCGTCTGGTGTTGGAAATTCCGATGAGTTTGGTCACATAATTACCGATTTGACAGCAAGGTATTGAGCGATTAACTAGGAGGATAGAATAAATCCCATTATGAAACTCTTGATATCCCCGAATCTTCTCTTTCGACCTTTGAGATCTTCATGCGGGCCTGGACTCACGTCTCACTGCTCTTTACCATTTCTGCCTGAGGAGAAATGCTGGAAGCTTGAGGATACAAAACGGCTCTAACGATTCCGACCAAACTTTCGGGATACTCACATTTTATCCTCCATAGCCGATTTCATTGAAACACGTTGAACGAAAACACAGCGCCCGTATATGTAATCGCTCTCCAATTTACAAGGGTATGCGGAAAGTTGTGTGGAGCTTCGTTCCATGTGTTTTGTTTTCTTAGTGGTTTGTTGAATGCGCGAAAGTAAGGATCTGGGCAATTACCACTGAGGAAAAGCTCCACGTTTTTTAAAATTCTTCTACTAATCAGTACCTCACTTTTGTTTTCCATATCTCTGTGAAAATGAGTTGGAAAAACGGCTTTGACGATTTTGTTTAAACTCAGAAAGTATCTCAAACTAAACATTGTTCTTCATAAATGTTTCTCTGATAGTCCGTTGAACAGAGAACAACTCAAATGCGTTAAAATCATGTTTTCCACTATAACTGCATAACTGAATTTGAAGACGGTGCTACACTATTTCTCCGCCCGTAAAAAGACCCGTGTTCTTCTGGCCCTGAAGACTTTGCCTGTGAAAATTCGCGGACGACAGACTCTGCCATTGAATGTTGGTTGGAGAGCGTGAGGGATTCCTCGAGAGATTGACAATACAGAGCTTCCATTTGCGTCCCTTCGAACGGTTACGCAAAGACCAAGATGGGCTGCCGGCAAGAGAGAGAGAGAGAGAGAGAGAGAGAGAAAGGATTTATTCACTGAAGACCAAAATAAGTACATCAAACAGAGTAGGAAATAATATTGATACCAGAAGACTGTTATAAGTAAAGTTAGTCTAATCGCCTACTAAAAAACTAATGAATTCGCCGAAATAGGCTAGGCCTGTGCTTCGGCGTGAGTTGCTTATTACACTACTGTTGATAAAAATTCTATATTACGTCAGTGTGGTAATCTACTGATTCTCTCCTTACAAACTTTCATTTCATTATTTCATGTGGATAAGGCCCACCAAATCCATAGAAGCTGCTGAAAACGACCAGCAGGGGGCAAAAGTTCCTAGACTGATACTGTGTGACGTTGGACCATCGCACGCTGTCTCGAAGCACAACACGTAGACATTGTACACTTGACGATTTCGGGCGTTCCTGCAGGCGAGCTAGGAGTGTCGGCTCAAGTTGAGTATTCAGTGCGCTTGCTGGCTGAAAGTGACAAGCTAGCGATGATTTCTGAAAAGGGGCGACGACTACCAAAGTGGCCGCATCTGATGAACTGGTAAGATTTTCTAAGTTCCCTGGCTATGGAACCGTGATTATACTGGCATTTACCAGGAAAGTAGCCAATTCATATGTCAGTGTAGATACTGGTCATTCTGGCAAGTAGCTTACGTGAGGCTTCGAAGATTAAGAAGTATTCGTTGGTACTATTATATTTCCATCGCGCATTACTCAGCGTATCATCGCTCAAGCTTATTAAGCTGTCGAGTTCCGTTATCTCGAACATTTGCGTCTCTAGATGTTTACGTCACCACTAAGACGCGGACTCTTAGGTGAAGGTGATTAGGTCGCGAAGAAAAAGGTGGATAATAATTCGACAAAAAGTTCTTTTTCACAAGATTCCTTATGTCAGATTAGCATCTGAGAGCCTGAGAACATTTTTAAAGGCTTCCGTCAACCTTCGTGACGCAACTCTCCGGTGACTGTAAGGACGTCAATGAAACTCATCGGATTAATACTATCGAGACTTTATTCGTCATTAGGGAGCGCCATGGCGGAGAGGAGGAATATGAAGCGAGTAACTCTCCAAAGCCTTAAAAGGTGCAGAGGAACCTTGAGATGGTCTCCAAGTGATTGACGATCCCAAAGCCCATCCCTTTCTAGTCGTGCAATTTTCGCGATATATCTACTCCCCCGAAGGCCCGAGGGAACGAGGAAGAGCTCGGAATTGGCTGGCTTTCTCGTGAGGAGTTTCAAGGACCTTAAAGGACGCCGTTTTTGAATCGAACTCTCGGTTTGTACTCCATACCCTTCTTCAACGCCGTTTTATTCTTCTTCAACTCGACTTGAAGGCGAAGAGAAGATGGCTAAATGTCAAGTTGGAATTTCGAGGCACGTCTTTGCCCTCGAGGAGGATTTTTTTTCTTCAAAATGGTTCCCAGAGCTGCACGGCCTTCGACGGACAGCTGCAATCTGTTTTTGACATCAATGGACATTTAAGGCTAATCAGCCTTTTTTTCATCCCGGACAGAAGAGCCCCGTGTGAGCCTTCATTAGGAGCTAGCTCTGCTCATTTAACCGTGTCACGCAACCAGTCCACTATAGAGAAATCCGCACAAAAAAGTGTTAACGCTGCTCAAATGGCGAACAAGTGAAAAAATGTGATGCGTCGCATCATAAGAATTCTCTAAACCCCACGTACATTATGTCACTGAGTTCATACGTACTCGCAGAATACAATTGAACGCTCTAGTTAAAACTGGGAGCGATTAAAGTTCCGGAGATTGGGCCGCTGCTACTTAATCCGCTACGTTAATTGAACGTACAGACAGAACATGAGACGGTTAACGCGTGGTTTGTTTCCATTCCATATTTATAGTTATGGAATTGTAGGGTAACACAGTGAACAACTTAGTCTACAAAACAACGTTAGTTTGAATGCCGGAGGTTCTTGCATTAAACCTGATTTAGCAGCCAACCCGATTGTTGTAGGAACGCTAATGCCATATAAGCGAGATTTGCAGAGAAAACACTGCGCTTAAATCTCTTTTCGTCGTCCTCTAGTCCCATTTCCATGAATGAACATGTTATAGTAAGGATTGTCGACAAATAAGATTTAATCTGGCGATACGCATCACGCTCCTTTCTTCAGCCCCATGTACATTCAGCAATTTTCGTGGGTTAGCTACAAATCCAGTCAATTTTTTCTCTCGGCTCATACAAACTTGGTGAAACGTTCTACGTAGAAGGTGCATGAAATTCATTTCATTCATTGAGCCGCTGTTACTTATTAAACGCCCTTAATTGAAAATGGTATGGGTAATTAATAGGACTGTCAACATTATTTTTTTAGGAAGGTTTCTGTCTACAGTGTGCAGTTATACGGGGAACACTGCGCAAAACATTAGTCAACAAAACGGAGTAAGTTTAAATACCGGAATTCCTGAGGCGGCTCCTGGCTATTTAATGCCCGTTAGTGAACTACTATTGTACGTCTATATGATTGACATACGACTCCTATTTCGATTTTCTCGAGAACGCTAGTATCACACGATGTATGATGTAAGGATAATCTCCTTACTGAACTGAAATCGCTTTTTGTCGAAGTGTCTGATGGTGCTGCTCTTTTCGCTTTCCCACAAACGAGATTTATATGGCAGTGTCTATGTTATTCAGAACTGTCAATTAAAAAAAAAAAAATCAAAACCGCCGTTATTGCCGTTTTTGAGATTACATCATTTTCCTTCGTACTCCGTGGGACAAAGTAAAGTTAAAACGCTTCAAATTATTACTCAATGGTTTATTGTTCGGTAGCGCACCACCATTGCACAGCTTGACGCAGTTCATTCCTCCGAAAACCCATCTCATACAGTTCAGCATCGAAAAGTACCAGTACGAAACACGATCTAACTACGAAACACGATCTGACTACAACGCAACTACGAAAACTGCCACTGTTCTGTAGATTCTAGGCAATTAGCAAAATGCGACTGACGGGTAGTTTGAGTGAGACGGTAGGTAGAGCGGGAAATGAGAACAAGCTGGGAAAAACGGTAACACTCGCTACATCGTCCCGCGATTTCCTTCGAGCAGTAGAATTCGGCTGTGTTTATTCACTGTAATTACTGTGATTTCACTGTTTTTCATCCAGATGCAATCCTACATCTCTGAGGCGTCCTATTCGCCTCAGCATTAAAAAATACCTAGGAAACTATAACAAACATGACGTAATCGCAATAAAAAAAGGATTTAAGCATTTTTATGTTGTTCCAAAAATTAAGCGTTACGCATTAATTTATTCTGTGATACATAACGTACTGGAATTTATTGGGCTGCTTGCGGACTATTATCCATCAAACAACGTGATTTTTGTCAAGGTTCGTGCTTGCGGGTTTGAAGAAAAGTCGCGAAAGTCCCAAAAAAATAGAACCTCGCGAAGAAATAATAAAATTATGGAAGCGTCGTGGGGTACAGAAAAGAAAATTTCGAACCGTAAAAACAACCGATCAATCTAAATCTAATCAATCATTCGTTAAATCTGCTAAACTCTAGTTAGTCTTCTAACCCGCCACTCATCTGAAATAATTAACTTTATGTTTACTGTTTTACACTCAATTTATATGAACTTGATGGTTATTTGGTCAGTAATTTGGAACTGTCGTTACATAAAACTATTCGTTGAAAGTTATCAATGAACAATTAAACTTCCGTTGTGCAGGTAGATTATTGGAAACGATTTTGTTGAGAACGTTACTCTATAACTCTAATATAAGCGTGATTTATAGAGAAAAAACGACACTAAAATAGATCGAAAATTTTGATAATTTATTGTTACTCTGGTCATTTTCCCACTTTCCCACTTCTTCTGTTCAGTTGCTTGGAACTGTCAAAATTGTAATGCAATAGGGCTGTTTTTGAGGAAAAAACTATCTTTCCTCAGACCTTCGTGCATTCGGCGAAACCGAACCGGGCGACTATTCGAATATGTTTTTCTCTCAGTTCATATGAACTTGGTAGGAGCTAGTTCGGTTTAGTGCTCAACGGTTGGGGTAAAGATAACGCTCCTATTTATCTGATAACCTTTATTGAGATGCATAGGTGATTTACCGGACTGCCAACTCTTTTTTGGGAGGCGTCGTACCTATCGGATCTGTCATTCAAAGAACCGACAGGAGTTCTAATTTTGGAATTTCAATGACTGCTCCTAACTAACTTACGACTACGATTAAGTTTTCATACCAGGTAACTTGATTTTAGTGAGAACGCTGGTTTCGTTCAAGCGGGATTTATGAAGAAAATATTTGGCGCACGAAAGCTCACGATTTTCTGCCAATCCCGTAAAGTTGAAGATCTGTACGATGTACGCCTAACAAACTTCAGGTACAAATGAGCTAAAAGTAACCTATAAGTTTGATCAATTTTGTTGTAGCTGTCCTCGAAAAACTTAGAAAAACGTTATTTTAAAATTCGAAAAAACTGATTTGTTGCTCCATCTTGTCATGTATCTCATTTCAATCGGTAGCTACAGGAATGGTGTGGGTAACAAAATATGGGTATAAGTTGCTAGATGGCATACCATCGGGTTGATAAAATTGAGTTACGTTGGAAATTTTGAAAACGTTAAAAACACGTTTTGGTTGGTATCCACTTTTAACTGGGACTGGGCTCAAAGGAATAGTATATAGAGTGCAATATATAGATACTGATTAGTTGAAGACACTTAGTGAATTTAAAATGTGGTTAGTGCCGGTTTTCCTAGAAGTCGATAAAAAACCTTTTTGGTTCACCGAATTTTCGCAGAGATATTAGCTACTGATAAGTAGAAGATAATTTGAAAATTTAATCAGTTAGTCATTTAAGAGAAAAATGCGAAACAC
Organism: Pachypeltis micranthus; assembly: GCA_020466155.1. NCBI lineage: Eukaryota > Metazoa > Arthropoda > Insecta > Hemiptera > Miridae > Pachypeltis > Pachypeltis micranthus. The sequence continues at coordinate 45,762,303 of CM035770.1, read as the reverse complement.
GTCCCCCCCCCCCCCCATTCACAACAATCGATGGAAATTGATACTTCGCAGAGCTAAGGAAAGTAAAAAAGAATCAGCTCAATCGGTCCAGCCATTTCAAATTGAACTAAAGATACACATACACATGCCACGCCCATTTAAAAGAAAATTACAGGCAATGCTAGGGCGAAGTTGAATTTGGTGAGAAGGTCAGCGACGAGGTACCGCTACGGGTCATCGGGAATAAAATAAACCTGTTGCTACGTCCGCTGCACAGCAGTAAGATGATGTGATGACAATGAGAGCAAGGAATGCAGCTACGTAATGACGGATAGCGAAGTTTTGCGTGACTATTAAAAACGTTCTCTTAAAACCTTTCGCGAAATTAGAAGTTCAGAAGTTCTCAAAAAGATTTGAAGAAAATAAATCAACTTCTCTTTTGTATGATTGCTATACTTTCCATGTGCTTTGGCTAGCTGTTGAAGTATACGATTTGCCCATATGGGTTCAGACTCATTGCTACGAAAAATGAGTTATACTTTAAAATCAAAATCCCTTAAATTTACGGGGGAGTGCTACCCCGCTAAATCCTTCTGTGTGAACAAATCACTGATAGTTGCATGGTACCTAGGCAGCATTGAGTCCAACTCCCATTAACCGCAAGGTGATTGTGATTCGTAAATTCAAGGACGTTATCCTCATCAATAATCGAATGAATGAAACAGCTTCTACGTATCAATGACGAAACCGAGGAGTAGATCCATCAGAACTAACTGCCAGAATCGCTCTCTGAACCTCCCAGCCCCCTAAATGATGTTCCAAGTGTTTCACCATCTCAGTGAAAGGATTCGATTAATTTATGCGCCCCGCGCTCGTCTTGAACAGAAGAAGAGATACAAAAAAAATCTTCCCTCCATTGTTTCGCAGGTAGGTGTCGAAAAAACTAATCGCAAGCCGCGACGAGAGTTTACGACGACGGATGTGTTGGCAATCGGCGTTGAGCCTTTTCAAAGGCGAGTTGAGGATCCGCTGAATGGAAAATTGAAATAGGGAAAAGTTGCCAAACAGAGGAAATCGTCCTATTGAACGGTATTCAACAGGCGCTCCTGGAACCGAATCGAATTGAGCAAACGGACCGGCTGACTCTCGAAAGATAATTAGTTAAATCTTCCGAACGATTTTGTGACAATTGGTTCGGTAATGACGTAAAAATGTTCCTACGCAACTGGTTAAAGGGCAGTCGAGAATCCACTTACAACGACGTCGCTTGTTGAGACTTCCATAAGGTCGTTACTGCTCTGTTGTTGACCGTTATATTTCGAGGGTTTTAAACTGACCAGCCAGAATTCAAATGTCAAGTTTGAGATCATTTGAAAAACGCTGCAAATTATTACACAACGGTTTATTATTCGGATAATCAGCTTGACCTAGCATTAATGCTCCGAGACCCATCCTGTTCGATTCAGCATCGAAAAATATCATAATGAAACCCAAAAAAAGGCCGAAAAGAACTGAATCGTAATATTAAAATAAACAAAAAAAACACGAAAGTATCTAGAAAAAACTGAATTTTAATATGAAAACATGCACGCTAAATACTAATATCAAAATTTAACCAAAAATCTATGAAAAAACATAATGAGAATGAAACGAAAGAATCTAAAAAAATTGAATCGTATTAAAACGAAAACGTCGGGGAAATTGGAAGAGTAAGGCGAATGGGGAGAGACCGGTCGTTGGGAGGGAAGCGAGCGGGAGGCCGCACTCGCTCGCCTCGAGAGCGGTTGGTTTTTAATGAGACGGGCGGGGCGGAGGGAATTCAAACGACGAAACGCTTGTAGCTCCCGCGTTGTACTGCGTTTCGTTAATTTTTTTAACCGTTTTTTGCCCATTACAACCACGGGCTTCGTCCGATCGGATTGCCGAGATGGCGGGCACAACTAGATACCAAATCGGATTTTTGGGCGAAAGAACGAATTTTTAGACCACGTTAAAGGCACAAAACGGCCCGGACGGCGGACGGCGGACGGGGACGGGGGACGGGGACGGGGACGGGGACGGCGGACGGACATTGCAAATTTGGAATCTCCATGTCTTGAAACGTAAAGTATCAAATTTTGAGGGGGGGTTGTAAAAAATTTTTCGTGACCGAAAACATAGGGTTATTATTCAGAATGAATAATAAACCAAAAATTCGAATCGTTTTTTTGTTAAACACTCACGCGAGTTTCGAGCTACATGGTTCTTTTTCTTCTTTTCTCTCTCCTGGGCTTCCCTTTACTAAATTGCAATAGGAGAGCTCACTCGGCTTCATCTTACGACTAGTTGGTTTATTCAGTTTTAATTTTCGTTCGTGTCGCGTAACAAAGGAACTATACTTTTCAGACTTGCAAACACTAAATTACTATTTCTAACAAATAATGCGCTGAGTTACCAACAAGTCTTCGAATATTTAGATTCTTATCCCTTCGAAGTATGTTCTTCGAAAAGCCTCCATTTTTTGTTAGAACAAATGGCCTGTGTGTATGGACGACGATTTAGAAATGGCTTAACCAAATTAACTACAGGAGACCTATCTGATACTGCGTCTTTGTGCACAGCGTTTCCACATAAGTTACCTGCACAATGGGCGTTGAATAACGTTTATAAAATAATTAGGAAAACCCCACGAAATTCCTTGACTAACTTTTGGCACAGTCGTTCCCCTAAAATTTCAGCTCTACAATCGTGAACGTCTCCTCAAAAATAATTTTGACAGTCCTACTAAGTGATGTAAGTTGCTGAATGCATGTGGGACTGAGGAAATTCATGCGATGCGTCGCACCAGGTTTTTTTCTTCTTTTTTTCTCAGAAACATCCCTATCGATGATGGCCCAATTTCGTTCCCAAATACGGGACAGTAAAGTAAAAACTTCATTCGTAGAAAAATGACGAGGGGAGATGAATTATTGAACATTTTTACGAAAGTCGAATTTAGTAGTTTTCTAGCATGATAACCGCGGACGACTGCCATCTCTTCAACTATTTTTACGGTGCTCTGCCCGTAATTTCAGCGCAGTCCCATAAATTACGTTTAAGCGAATGCCGCCATAAATTAAACTCTGGTTACGCAATGAAAGTCGTGATTTACGTACAACCCAATTAATTCAGCAACATTAACCACTACCGGTTTGTGCATATAAATAACGATCGTCACAAGGCGATTTTAGTAGTTTTCCCCCCATACTTCTCCCTCTTGTGACATGAGCGTTTTTTTTATTGTGCTGGTAAGTTATCTGTAAGCCATAAAGGGTACAACAAAAAGGAAAGCGGAAGGTACATTCAGCTAACTTGTGCCCACGTCATTCATTTCATTGAAATACGTTGACCCAATCTCCCGTGTATGGCGTGTCATCGAATTTCCGGGATTGACGCACCATATATTTATATTCTTATGTTGCTATTTTCGGTACCGTGTGAACAAAATAACTAGTCTACATCTTTTACGAAATGGCACTTCTTCGGAGACCCACCTTCTGCGCTGTTTGCTGCTTGACTTTTCCAACTCTTTGGAAATCGAATTCTTGTCGTTCACAGGCGTATCCTTTTCAAAACGAAGGGTTTCAGAACGATTGGCGAGTCTTGCAACGAAGGATGAAAAAATGAGTCAACGTGACTCGGCGTAAGCCCCAAGTAGATGTTTCGCGCACGTGCTCGGGGGAAGAGCCAAAGTGAAAGGGGTCTTTTGCGCTCCTTGCACGAGTTGACTTCCGTTTATCGTTAACCAGTTTACGACAGTCGGTTGATTAGCTCCTCCTCGGTTGAAGAATAAGCTTGAGGTATTTTCGCGCATTCAACGATTTTACGACTCAACGATACGAACCCGGTAGAGCTACACGTTCTAAATAGAGACTCGTGGTGTGATAAGGTTTCAGAATTAGTTGCGTTGCCTCTACTTATGTCACGACGTTTATTAAGTAACCATTGCGTAAACCTGGATGTCTTACTATGTCGAGACTGTCACCACAATTTTTTTTGAATTATAGAGAATACATTTATTTTGAAGCTGTAATTGCTACCTTTGTGGCAATTCTTGGTCTACTAACACCTTTTTTTAAAGATCGTTACTGCTCGTAGGGAAATCACTAGAGCAGCACAATAAGTTATCAACAATTTCAGTGAAAATCGATTTAAGCGCAGTTTTCCCTTGTAATTCCAGCTTGCATGACACTAAGAGTATTCTGCAGATCACACAAATATTGTTTTCTGTCAAAAAAAAGCGCCAACGATTTTGATTTCATTTTTGTATAACAAGAGAAGCGCAATAAACTTCGAAGAAAATTCATTTCAGCGCAGTTCTTTCGTTGTACATCTCTCTCATATGGCAGAATAGTCACGGTGGTATTAGGATGAACTATGATGAGCTTTTAATAATGTTCATGAGATAATTAGAAACGAACCCAGAAATTCCGGAATTTAAACCTCCGCCGTTTCATATCATTCTCACAGTTTTTACCCGGTAATTCCAGAATAGTGAACACACGACCCTTCTGAAACGTATTATAGTATCATGTTGACAGTCCCATGAATCACCTGTGTACCTGATTGCGAAAAGCAAGAGAGAAAATGAAAGAGATGAAAAACAGTGTAGTTGTTATGAAACTAGAAATGAGAACTTCAGAAACAGTCCTCGTATTACAGATTATAGAGAGGCAACCTGCTTCCTCGAGGGACGGAAATGGAGAGAACCTCGGTTTTTGGTGGAATGCTCGGGTGTCGTCATCTTCTCAGTTAGCACTCTCGATTCGGCTTACTCCGTATTATGGCCTCTCGGCACCTCGAATTCGGTACCATATCGATCGGTGATAAGGTTGACGGCAACGGAGGTGAAACGATGACGAAGAGAGCAGTTGCTCAGGAACAGTCCCTTTCGATAGCGCTGTTCCTTCGGCGATTCAAATGCGCAAGGGGTCGTACTAGATATTTGTATTTGTTGATACCCTCGAAATCAATCTTAGGGGGAGAGCGAATTGCCGGTGAAAAGCGTTTGGCGTACCGTCTCGTTTCGTTCCTTCGCCCCACAACCTCTTTCCTCTGCGTAAAACTCCTTTGTAGCGCTCCCTAGTTCGTCCTCTCACTGGTCGGGATTCCATGTAAGTAGGAGATATCATTTCCTAATATTTACCAGTGCGTGATTCAGCTCTTCTTTGTACAGTTAGTCACGTTTTGGGGCCTTCTGACTCGCAAAAAACTAACTCTGGCGCGTGTTGTGTCTGTAGTTGGATTTATTAAACTGTTCCTTGTTTGGTTTCATCAGGTCAATTTTCGCTGCCAAAGGGGAAACTTCCGGTGGATGGATGAGAAATTAGAGGGACGTTGATGATAAAAGTATTAAGATCGAAGTTAGAATTGTGGAGCAGAGATGTGAAGGTGTAGGCCAAGAAAACAAATCTTTAGGTGGCACGCGTAGCGTTTTCGGTTTTGTCTCGTGTTTAATAGTGGTTTTTGGTGGTGTGCATCAAAACATCGTAGTCGGTCAACGATGGGCGTTAGATAACTTGCAGACCTGTAACTGGAATCTCGAATTACTCTTCTTCGGTCAGTTTGTTGAGAATGCAACGGAAATCGAGACGAAAGGGATTCCCACGTCCTCAAGTCTAACGTCACCTCCTCGAGTATCTCGAAACAGTCCCACATCGCCGGGCCTGATCTTCCCAACAACGTGACAAGAACTTTTTCCGCGTTGATCTCAGGGAAATATCAACTGAACCGGGTGAAAGATCACGATCAGAACCGACGATCCCGTCCAACCTTTTAAGCGTCCGGAATATCAATCCCCTTCTGGTGCCCCCGAGGACGTACACGATTTTGCCCTTCGCATAACGAATTTTCCCAGCGACGCCGTCGAAAGGGAGAAAAAACGAGAAGAAACTTTCCTCGCTCATCACGAGTCGTTTAGGAATCGACGACGAAGAGAAATTTAGGTGAAGTCGTTTCCAACAAAAGGGAAAGCCCTGTAAAAGCTCATTAGGCAAACACAATTATATAAATACAGGTACATCCGGTGCGACGCGTCACACACGTTCCCTTAGTCCCATACATAAATTATATGTACGAATATATCTCAATGGACACCGTGGCCTGGGTGGAAGAAAACCAATAAATTCCAGAATCATCAGTACCACTTTTTCTGTATCGAACATTGAATTCTACCGAATTTGTATTTCTTTTAACTGTGTGAGTGTTGGTATAGTGATAAAACCGCTGGATGCACTCGAGGGTACCATAGCTACAAAAAATATATAACTGCTGGCCGGTCTTACAATTTAACTGCTCTACCAGCTCTTCAATACCTTCGTGCGGATTTACGGACGTTTGCAATGCAACATTACAACTCACGTACAACTTACGTGTAAGTTAATTAAGTTAATTAAGACTTCTGTTTCTCGTACATTCCTCTGACCTACGTGCATTAATCGATTTCATCATTCTAACAGTGATCGAACCTGTTTTTGCTTCAATTTATATGAAGTTGGCGTAGTAACGTTCTACATAGAAACTGATGGAGATTAAGGTTCCGACATTTATTTAGTACTTACGCTGTTACCGTTATTAAATAATCACACACACGTTCTAGTCGAGTTTTTCGAGGAAGATCATGTTTACCGTTTCGAAATTAAATGATAAAAATTGTGAAAAATAGTAGTGCTCGTGTTTAGCTCATGAACGTTGTTAAGCCCTCGCTTAGGCATTTCATTGGCCTACCACTCTGATTTTTTCTCGAGAACGCTGGTACCATATTAGAGGGATTGACGAGGGAAAAACTTATCTAAAATCGATTGTCGTCGAAAATGTTGATCATTCATTGTAAAGCTCACGTAATTTGTTGTTTGGAACTGTGGACACGAAGAGTTCACGCAAATTGTTAGGGTGATTTTTGAGAAAAAATGAATTTGGTGTTTCGATCACTATAGTTATAGACCGAATTTATTTACTACGTTGTTTGGCATTCGATGGTAATCTGCCGACTAAATATACAGTTTGTGTTAGTTTTGTTATACTCAATATCAATATTGTTAGATTATAAGGCACTCTTGGTATATTCGCAACCAAACGAGAACAAAACTATTTAATTTTACAACCGTAACTACGGGAAACTACACAACAACTGGGGAGTGCTTAACACAGAAAAGATTGTTGCATTGGTGGAATAGAACAAGATGCCCTGCGTGGACAACCGGATCCGGAATACCATGTCTGAAGGCAGCGCCAACACACTTCACTCCCAAGGCGTCCAGAAAAGCGGTTCGTCTTAGCATTCGCTGTTTGATGGGCTACAGGCGAATCTTCTACACATCTCCCTGATTCATCTGATGGATTAGTAACCTTGATGGATCACCAGTGCTTCATACATGGTTTTCTGGCAGGCTCTTAGAACACTGTCCCTGGCGGGGAGGTTCAGCAGACCAGCCGTAAACCGTCGACGAAGCATGTCAGTGGGCCGGGCCCTCCGAGCGAGATTTTTAACAGCGCTGTGAGAGAGCATGCAGAAAATGACTCAGAGCATGAGTAAATGACGTAGCTTCTGTTGACGTTAGCTAAATCGATCAGTAAAAACAGATAAGGAGCACCAGCCTCCAACTCGCCAAGGATGGTGGATCCACGTTGCTTGGCCTGAAAGAGCTGCGAAAATGGCAACAGTTATCGTGCGATCATTCCACCCATTTTGTGAGGCTATGGTTTAGAAATGGTAGTGACAAGCTTCCTGTTCTGTTGGTCCATCGTACGATTGTCGCTAGAACCTCGACCGATTATTTCCCGACGGCATTGCCCTGGCCACTGCTGTTTCTACGAGGATTCGTTAACCATCGAGCGCAATTCATTTCGCAAATGGTCTTGAGAAACTGTCGGATACCTCATAAACATTAGCTGAATCCGTCAGAAAATGTTGAGTACAACCCGTGGTACTGGTTGGTGTACGTTAGATCAACTGCTAGGTCGTTCGAAGGTGATCGAGCTCAGTTTGTCGCGAAGTCAGACCGGGTACGAGGCATTGTAACGAGTAAAAAACTAGGGATTGTTTATCCCACCGCTCCAACCAAAAGTTAGAAAATAAGACACTCCTGGTATATTCGCGACCAAATGAGAACTGAACTTTTTAATTTGACAATCAATAATCGAGTCCAGAACTACAGGAGTCTATTTACTCGACAACTGAGGAGTGGCCACCGAAAAGATTGTGGCACTGAAGTCTATTGTGGAGGCCCCACAAGAATATATTCAATTTTTATTTAATGGCTTCTTTTTCTTGAATTTCTAGCGCATCGCCAGCTGATTAAATAATGTTTCTTAACTTCAGATATTTAAAATTCGCTCTGCCGTAGTGACTGAGAAAGGGAAGAGGTGGTCTGTTACAACAAGATTCCTACAAGAACCTAGTTAACTGCATAAACTCGGTTGTTTGTATTTAATTTTGTTCACCGACCTTTTACTGAATTATACAAGCTTTTAATGATTTCTTAGGCAGTCTGTAGCAACAAGCAGCGATGAGCTCATCTCCATCAGAAGTGAAGACTCGGCGCATTAACGTCAAGCGACTTGACTGCGCCTTTACTTAAACTTTTCCAGTTATGTTCGTAAAATTGTTGAAAATCGTGGCGTATTTTTAACGACCTCAGTATTTTACATCAAGAAGTCGTAACATCTCTGTGCTTGACTCATTGCATTCTGTGCCAAAGGTCGAACGGGTTTTTCATTACTTTTCGACGGCTTCTTGACAAAGGTGAATTCCAAATAAACAATTAAAATTCTTTACGTGGTTTTCACCAACGTTCGGAAAATATCATTTCGTGACGTGAATGGACGATGAAAGGATTGTAGTCAGAAACAAAAAAACGAGGTTTTATCAGGTTCGAGCGGTTTGAGAGGACCCCGAGCCGAAACCTATGATTGTTCTGATGAGAGATGGCGTAAACTTTCTGCTCATTCATAAACCAGATGTTTCTTCTTCCAATTATATTCCAAATCCAACCATGTGGGAAATACCGTTCCCTTTGGCACAACCGCTGAATGACGTGAGGCTGAGGAACGTTATGCGATGTTGTGCACAAGATATTTATAACTCCTCGAGATGAGTAAACCCCTTCAAACCGGCGTAAAATAACAACCGGTGAGGCAGGAGTAACTTAAGAGGTTTCAAAAACGGTAGAAGATAATCGGCTAATCTTTGTACTTTGCTACTAAAATAAACTTAGTAATAGTTCCCCTCCTTCCTCCTCTGCTACCAGTGCAGCGATTAAGCTACTAGTCACGAATAATAAGAAAATGTATGGAGTTGGCTTTTGGTTCAAGTCTAGTCGTCGGGGAGGTGAAAGGGAAGATGCTCCCAGGGATGTTGCAAAGGTTACGTCAGCGCCTCCTCGGGGTCAGCACGACAAGGAACTTTGTTGGTCGTGAAGTGAAGTGTAAGGAGACTCAAGTCTTGAAAGAAGATACTTTACATCGTTACAAGAGGCCTCGCACCAAAAACACCTAGTCATGTCAGGAGCCCGGCTCGACACTCTCTGAAAAGTGCCCTGGGTTCCTTCTTGTTCTTAAAAGGCCTCGCTTCAATTTCACCTTCTTCCGTCGTTTGTCGTCTTTTCGCGGCCTTTTTTTTTTTTGAAAAGGAGTTCGACCCGGGCACGACCTCTAGGTCGCTCCAGACGTAAGGCTCCAAGCTACGGGGTTTTTGATTGATGGAGCAGTCTCTTTAATATCTCGTCATCTCGAGGGTTTTATAATGAAGGGGTTGCCCGCCGTGCGGGCAATTTAATATCCGAGCGCAGGGAGGAGAGATCGCATTTACGACTGTCAATCAAAGGCTATCGGGTAGACTTTTATGAGTTTCTCCTTCGAAATCCCCCCCCCCCCCACCCCCCATTCACCGGTCATCACTAGATGAACGGCAGATAAATTAGGGAGATTCGTGAAAAAATTGATTTCGTTAGCAGATTAATCAAATGTACACGATTTTGAACGAATGATCGAGATCCGGATGGCTCTGCCATAAATCTTCTTTACGAAAGTAAAAGGCACCCTCAGAGTGCAAAACGGATTACAGTGGCAGCCGAGTGGGAAGAGAAGGGAGAGGAGCTGAAGGATAATTTTCTTCATCCGTCTGAAATACGGACATTCTGACTTTTATTCAATGCTCCCAAAATATGCCTTAAAGTTGTTAATTAATGAAAAAGATACACACAACACTCCTCAGCCCCATGTGTATTAAGAGAGTTTCATGTCTCAAGGCACTAATCGCATCGGTTTACTCTCCTTAGCCATAAGGAGTAGGTAGAAAACTTATGTAACCGGCTAAAAAAGCATTTCAGATCTTTTATTTTCAAGTGCTACTGAGACCGAAAAACACTATTTGGAAAAATGATTTGTGTATCTGTGAATGTTTGGGAGAAAACGGCTGAACCCAATTATCCTCAACGCTAAAATAACGGCAGGAGAAAATCGGTTAAAACTAACTATAGTTATAATGATCAAAACATCAAATTTTTATTTCTCAAAAATGGCTTCGACTATTTTTAGAATGAACAGTTACGAATACTACGGCAATAGAATAGAATTGTTTTACTTGGAAAGTGGTGAAAGCAGCACAATAAATGATCAAACGTTTCGAACAATTGTGGCTCAGTTTTTCCGCGCATATGATTCCAACATGCACAGAGAAATAAGGGTGATAGTCGATTACACTACCTATTAATAAAATAATTAGTTTAATTCAATATTTCGATAATTAATTTAAACTACCACCGTAACTGGCACTTCCAACCATTTCTCGCAGTTTTACTCCGTAATTCTAAAACAGTATGCTCGGCCCTAATCAACAAACAAAAAATCGTATACACAGCCGGCATTAAAGCGTCGCTCCTCTCTACGTAAAATGAACCATTGAACTGAGCGTAGAGCAGATTGGATTAATAGCTAAAGCCTTGAAGGCCGCTAAATGTACGTAGGGCTAAGGAAAGTTATGTGACGCGTCGCACAGGGTATTTTGAAAGATGCTCACACGCAAGTGAGATTATAACAAAAAAATACGTTACACCCATGATTCGTCAAATTTTTGACGATGGTCGTTTGAAACTGTTAACGCGAAAAAATTAGTAACATTTAAAACATTTGAAACTGTTATCACCGTTTTGGAGACAAACAAATTTAGTGTTATGATCACTATGATAACTGGAGTTAGTTCAAGCAAAATTTCAAATGCGGGCTGTGATTAAATTCAGCCGTTCTCTCTCAATCATGCGTTTGAGATTATTTTCTCAAATAGCGTTTTTGGAACTCGCAAGACCCTGCCGGCTGGTCTCATATGTTAAGCCACCCATTCAAGGTTCGATCTGTAGGTCATACGACCGAGGATCCAACGTTGGACGTGAGTGGCGTTGTTGGACTCTGTGTCGGTCTTACAACGGACTGCGTGTGTTGTGCGACTGCGTAGGACAGTGAGTGAAGCCGTAGGACCGACAAAGGTTCCTACAAGTAGCCACTTTCCGACCCTCGTTAAAGCTGAAGAAAGCGTTCAGGTTGCGTCAAAAATTATCGTAACCAGCGGTTTTCTTCCTATTCTTCGCGTTTATTGACGTATTATGGATAATATAGATTTGACTGAATTTATTGAAGTTTGGAAAGTGTACAGTCGATCATCGATGCATCTTGGGCAAATAGAAACGATCGACAAGCTACACAAAAGCTTCTGCTACCAGTATACAAAAAACAAGGTGCAATCACCCAACTTATTTTCAATTTTTATATTTTTAGAGAAAACGACTGAAGCAAATCAGCTCAAAGTTGGTACCTAGCCCGTAGGTTATCATGGAACGCCAAAATAAGGGTATGAGCAAAATCCGCTGAAAGTTAACTATAGTTATCATAGTGATCAAAACACCAGATTTTTTTTCTCAAAAACTGCTACCTACAATGGTTTTGATTAAATTTTTTGTATGGACAGCTCTTGATAAGGCAACTATACTTTGAAATTCTCATTTGTGGGAAAACGACGAGAGCAGCACAATAAATTACCAAACAAATACACAAAAAATAAATAGATTTTAGCGCGGTTTTTTCCTTATAAACTCCGCTGAAATGTTACTACTATAGTAAACAAAAATTGGTGTAGTAGTACAATCCAATACCTATAGGGTCAGCGAACATAAAATGTATGGGAGTCACTCCAGAAATTCTGGAATTGCAACTAACGCCGTTTCACTTACTACCATTTTTAAACGTTTTTACCCAATAACTCTGCAAAAGTGATTACTATCCTCTTCAAACAAATCGTGTTTACAGCAAAGAGTTAAGTAGAAAGAGTCATGAACACACGTGAATTGATTGAGATTTAAGTAAATTTGTCTCTTGTAACGCACCAGATTTTTTTTGTTGAGAAGGATCGTATTTAATTTTTTGCGATTGTCGTTTAAAAACTGTGAGAAATGATAAGACATGAAACGGCAGTGGTCAAAATTCCGGGATTTCTATGGTCGCAAATGGGCGTTTTAAACCCTACCTCATCGTATCGGTAGTTTATTAGACAACCACGCTGATTTGAGGGGTAGAGGGAGGGGGAAGCAGATAAGGGATGAGGGGAATCTATAAGGGAAAAAACTGCGTTATTGTCGATTGTGTCCGACGTTTTTGTAATTGATTGTGCTGCTTTCATTATTTTTCCACGAATTAAAATTGCACGGTACTGTTGGGTAATTTTGAGGGAAAAAATGTGAGCTAAAGGAAGCAATACAGTGGCCCTACTTATGGTTAGAAAAACTACCTTTTTCCTTAGAAAACATTAGACAAATATTCCACGTTCTGCCTTCTGCTATCATGTCACCACAGGACTGAATTAACATCACTGAAAACTTCGTAGGAGAGTGTGTCAGACCCCTTGTAGGAGCGTGAGTGGACGCTGAAAAATAGTAAAATAACTTCGAAAATAGGGAAACCGGTCTCACCGCGGCTTCAGTCATTAATCGTATGGATCTGCATGTGGTTGCTAAGCCCATTTTTACTTCGTAGGGAAATTTTGGAAAGTCGGGCGGGGATTTCGAAGGCGTCGAATTTGTTATTGGGACTATACAATTTGTTAACGGAAACAATCTTTGATCGATGAACTGAGAAGCCTCCCAGTATAGACTGCTATTAACCAAGCTTATAGCCGTTTGCGACGAAGGTTATGACAAAAAAGCGTGTCCACAGTTGATCTCTCTCATTGAAACTTGCCACCCAAATAAAGAGTCAAATCAGAGGGGAAACTAGATTAAGAACTCCCCCCCCCCCAGATTCTATGGATTCTTCAGTGTCATAGGAGGCTGACTGGATCTGAATCTCCATGTCTTTCGACTAATACAACTCACTTGTGTGACTTGGTATTGATGAACATTTTGGTAAGGAAATAGACCTGTTAGTGTTACTGATCAATCGCTTTAACAGATTCTGAGTAGAAAAAATAACTGCTCTTAGATTTTCTCTTGTGCGTTCCTGTGGTGTGCAAGCGAGCTCAGAATTCACGGCGCCGAAGCTATACCTAACCGACAAAGCGCCCCTCAAACGCCTCGCCGCTGCAAAACTTAACCGCCTCTGATTCGCATTCAACTCGCCCGCGCCGTCTCATTATCGCTCGTTTCTCACGGGTTCGGATATCGTCGACGATCAACTATTTCTCCTTAGTCCAACCTGTCAGTTCGTTGGTAGAACCGTTTGATAACATCAGCTTGAACTTGCGATTTCTACTGTGAGACCCAACGAGCCTCAAGAGTGTTCATATTTCAATAGTACGTTCGTGAGAACGTTCATATCTTCTCAATTACGTAAAAGGCTGTTAGGATTCAAGACTGACCGCAGTAGTATTTGATTTGTGACTGATATGAGCCTTAAATACACGCAGGTTTCGTGTCGCTCGAAGCCAGTGTGAGGTTTTTATTTTCCTTGGCTCTACGAAGTAGGATGGACAGTTGTGTAACCGCCTGTAAAAAAAATTGAGTTCTTTTGATCTTTACGTTCCCACTAAGTCCTAAAAACGCTATTTGGGAAAATGGTCTGTGTGTCTGTGAACGATTTTTAAAGAAAACGACCGAACCAAATCAGCTCAAACTTGATATGTAGCCGGCAGATCACCATGGGACGCCAAAATAAGGATATGAGCAAAATCTGCCCAAAACTAACCATAGTTCTAACAGTGATCAAAACACAAAATTTGTTTTTTCAAAACCTAATAACGTTTTGATAATATTTTTTATATAGATAGTTCCTGATGAAATGACAATACCATAAAATTCCCGTCCGTGGAAAAATGACGAGAGTAGCACAATAAATTACCAAACATATCAACGAAAATCGAGTTCGGCGTTGTTTTTAATTTATAAACTCCGCTTGAATGTTACTAGGCTCTTCAGAAACATTCTGGTTGTACTCCGACCAAATACTTATACGATGAGAAAATATACGGGGGCTATTTCAGAAATTCCGGAACTTCCAAGTGCTCAATAATGGTCGGGGCATTAGTACGAGTATCTCAATAACTTTTGGCCGTAATGTGATGTTTCAAATCGACTGAGTGAAGAGTAAATTGAGTTAGTGGAATAAGCCATGAACACAAGAGAATTGACGTAGAGCTCAGGAAAGCTGTGAGATGCGGGGCACCGGATATTTTATTTGCTTATTACGTAGGTTTTGGGTTCAATCTTATTAGCAGATTTTGGCTTCTAGTGACTATTTGGAGTCAGTTACATAAGCTTTTTTTTGTTAAACATGATTTTTCATTGAGTAGATGTACACTTAATTAGACGTCATTTCTCGGCACAATACTATTTTATTACCATTTACGTATGCGTAAATATTGGATCATTTATTGTGTTGCTCTCATCATATCCCCTGGAATGAACCTTTTTATTGCAATTTATAGGTTTGGAAGTAATTAAAATAAAAATACTTTGAAATCGTTTGAGAAACTTGGTAGGTATCAGAGTTCCACAATCACAATATAACGAATAGCTTGTGGTCTGCATTAATGCGCTGATTTATGATTCGGAGAAGCATCAGACATTCAAATGGTTCTTCTAGCTCCACGTTAATTAATCATGAGTTCCTTTCGATTAACGCGTTAGATTTTTCGACAAATCGCCTCAAGAGAATTTAATAATTTATCCGAGGTCTTTCGAAGGGGTCGATTTACGTAACACAAACGCGTGTTGTGGCCCACTGCCGTTTTAATAGGCTGAAGACGAGAGTCGAAGAGGTTCCCACGAACGGAAAGGCCTTCCTATTAGCTCACGTGACGAAGGATGAAGTCGACGAGACTGAGTGATCCCTCGTACGATTATTTATCGTTTTTCCTTTCCCTTTCTAACTTTTGGCAAACGCGGGCGTTCTAATCGCGCGTTACCAGTGCACAGGGTTGATCTATTCCCTATGCAACACAGTTGTTCAGGAAAATAAGGTGGGCACGAGAGAAAATGAAACGCTCCTGAAAACTTTATTTAGGGAACAAGACCCTTACGGATTTACATAAAAGAAGCTCAGTGCACCGACCGTTGAAAATCAACGAAATTACTTCATCACGCGCCTTTTTCACACTTCTCTCAATTGGCACCACCTAATTCTAAATAATCTAATTCTCATACCAAGGGATTGCGGGATACTAAACAAATTCAGTTAGTGGTTTAGTTGCAAGTTTTATGAAATTCTACTCTGAAGAAAAGTCAAAGAAATTAAAGAGTAATACTGTTCGGCCGTTTTACTTCAAGCTCTACTTTACAAGTGTTCACTTTCAGACTAATGAGAATTGTTGAGGCTTGACCACGTGAGCTTAGACGCTCATTATCTTCCTTGGGCCTTGCTCATTAGGGAAATTACATTTCCGGTACCGTGTTTTGTTTACCTGTTTGGCACGATTGGAAGAAAAGTAACTTTTTCTTTGATTTTATTTTTGTAATTTGATTAATATCATTAATCGTCTAATTAACGACTTGAAATTGAGACACATTTAATCGAGAAATATTCGGCATATATCTAGAACTCGAAATATATAATTATTTCATTCAGTGAATACGTAAAACATATCACTACGCTTTATTTAAAAATCGGAATTTATCGAGGTGCTCGTACTCACGTCGGTACCATTATTGAATAATCGGTGTACAGGTAATTTATGTTAACTAGATGTTTCAGAGAAGGATCGAGTTTACTCTTTCGGCATTATCGTGTGTAGGGAATGTTCGTAAGTGAAAAAGATCGTGGATTATAACCGGGGTTACTTCTAATTATCTTACGAGCGTTATTAAACGCTCATGGTATGGCAGTGTATTGGATTATCACTCCAATTTTCCTGATAATGCTACCGTATTTATTAAAAAAGGTGCGCTGAAAATTCTTTGATGTTGTCGATAATTTATTGTGCTGCTTTCGTCATTTTCCCACGGATATTACGGTTTTCTCGTGACGTTCGGCAGTGTCCATACAAAAAATTTAATCAGCTTCTTTGTAGTCATTTAGAGGAAAAAAATGTTCGCGTTTCGATCATTATGATAACTGTAGTTTTTGAACATTTGCTCTTACATTTATTTTAGGGTTTTGGGTAAGTATCAAGAGCCGGTTTGCTTCAGTAGTTGTCTCTCAACTCACGCAGAACATTTTCTGTTTTTCCTACTGAGTAAAAAATCAGTGGCTCTCCCCATTTTCCCACGAATGAAAAGTGTGTAGTACTGTTTTCTTATCTAAACCTGATTACACAATGAATATCGCTGGGTTGGTTCATGGGAAAAACATTTTGTATTTAGATGAGTGATCATCTCATGGCCCTTTGCAGGTTGAATATCAAATGCGTGAATTCTCACCAATTTGCGTTCACTGTCACCCAGATCGTTTTCCCAAACAGTGTTCATCGCTGCTGGTCTGAAACTTCTGCGACAACAAGATATAACGAAAATATCTAGAGAAAACTGAAAAAACACGTCACATAACTTTGCTCAGACCCATGTATATTCCTCGGTTTCCAGGTAACGATTCAATATATTTTTCACTCAGTACATACAAATTACGTAAAACATAACTCCACATTTTACGCTGCGTGTGATAACGCTTTTAAAGTGCCGGAATTTATAAAGTTGCTGCTACTTATCCTTCGACCTTTATTGAATAATCAGTCCACAGATGACTATGAACCTGAGTCTTTCAAGCAGGCCTTACCGTGTAAAAACTATGAGTACTGGTAGTAAGTGAAACAGCGGTGGTTTGAATTCCGGAATTTCGATGGTGGCTCCTAATTATTTTATGAGCGTTGTTAAACTCTCAATGTATGAGTGTTTTATTGGACTACCATTCAGATTTTTTGAGAAGGCTAGTATCATTTTGGCGGGATTTATAGAAAAAAACTACTCGTTTTACCTAATATGAGGTTTGAGCCGATTTGGTTCTGTAGTTGTCTCTCACCAGACACACATTCCTTCCTACTACGTAAGGTTAAGGAAAGTAGACATGAAAACGATTGATATCAGTCATCGCCATTTTCCAACACATGAGCACTTTGAAGTCATGTAAGAGAGAAAAAAATTTGGTGTTGCGATCACTATGGTAACTATAGTTATTTTTGGACCGATTTTTCCCGTTTTATTTTTTGGCGTTCCATGGTTACCTACAGGCTAGTGATCAAATTTGAGCTGATTCAATGACACACAGACTGTTTCCCCGAACTGAGTGGCTCGTGAAACGTGCCAAGAAAACTCTTTTTTCAAATTTTTATTTGTGATGGTTACATAACATTCCTTTCCGCTATATAGAGCTAAGGCTTCCTTTGTTATTTCGCGGGCTAAGAAAAGTAAAAACTAGAAAAAAAAACTTTTTTCATTCCTTACTAAAAAGTAGTACAATATAATTATTAAATAAAAACAGTGAATTAAAATAATACAGTTTGACGATAAAAAGAATATTTAAAAGTAATTCAAAATTGTACAGTAAAAAATTATGCGATAAAATCAAACTTAAACGAATAATAACCATAAAATAAGTATTAATAACAGAATATTGTAAAGTAGTAATGACTAGTGGATTGGGTGTGAGGGCGATAGATGTTAATGAAGATGAGATAAGAGGGTTAAAGTCTCAAGGTCTGCTCATAAGAATTTAATTACCTGAAGTTCGGTGGGTTCTCAATCCTTTGAACGACGACAAGACTGCGAAGCCTGAGAGCCGGGATTTAAAAAAAACGAGCGAGTCGGGAGGGAAAAACTGAACCGAACCAAGTCAACGAGGCAACTGACAGAACTGGAGAAGATGAAGGAGCCTGCAAGACTTTCCGCTTGATCCTCCCTCCAGTCGTCCCAGGAAAACTAGGCTGAGGAGCCTGCAACCCCGTTGCAGTCTCTTCCCCTCCTTTTCGGCGCATCTCACGGAACGTCCTCCCACGAGCCGAGGAATTCGAAAGGGCGTTCAAGCTGGCGGATGAGGCAACAGACGAGGGTGGCGACGAGTGGAAGGGCAAAACGTTGAAAACGACGCGTATCTTCTAATGGACGATTGCGCAAGAGTCAGGAAATTCGTTCCGCCCTTCTTTCGGATGTCAAATGTTGATGGCCCTTGAACCGGTGCTACGGGGAGAAATACGAAAACGAGCCTTGAAATTTCCAGCCTTCTTTTTGTTTTGTAGGCGGTTCATTAAAAAGCGCTTTGTATCGTGAGGGATTGAAACTAATCCTCTTGACGAGGAAACAGGATGTCTAGTCAGGTGACGTCCATTACCTCCCTTCATTCTTCAAGGAACCTGGTGGAGATTGAGCACGATGACCAGTTTTTAACCCTATACGAGGTCTTATGGTGCAGAAACAGTCCAGTTTTTTTTCTTTTGCGATCCACGACGTTGCTTGTTTCGAAATCGTTTTGTTTCCACCACGTCTCGTACTTCCTGAAACCGCAACGCAACTCAGTATTTCCCCCGAAACTAGTTCAACACTGTGGAGGACGCAGACTCATTGTTATTAGCACAACTGTGCAAAAGGCGACTCCACCGAAGGTTTCCCTCTAGGCTCTTCATGTATTTACAAAAACATTCTCTAGTTAAGTAAGCATTCATTTCGCAAAGTTTATCGCTGTATTATCAAGGGCGCTCTGATATTCCCACCATTAACAATTGATGTAATGTGCTTACCATGTCAAAATAACGTACCCTTCGTATCAACCTTGTATTGAATTCCATAAATTCTAGGGAGCATTCAAGAGAAGAATGATGACTAAAATGATTTATGACATTCTTCACAAAAGTATTTCAACGTACTGAAAGGCAACATTTTTTGCTTCTGAGAAAGAGTGTGTTCTGATGAGTTTTTCTTTAGATTACTCTGATTGGTGAACAGTGAGCCGAGTGCGGGTGGTTAACATTGGGGCGAAAATGTCTGAGGCGCATCCAACTCTGTGACCTCCTCATTTTTTTTTTTTTCTGACCCGAGGGCGTGTGGGACAAGTCCCTTTGTCACTGCGGCCGCATATGGGCCTATTGTGACGCTGGCCCTTTCTTAGTAGAAGGCGTCGTTCATACCCGCCCCCCTTAGGAAGCCGAATATGTCCTTCACCGCAGAGTCCGCTACAGTTTGGGGTTCAGTGGTCCCCTGACCGAAGTATTCAAAGCGGTTTGCTGCCAAGGCAGGGCATTCACATAGGATATGCTCTGCCGTCTCATCCTCCTCGCCACGCAGTCTGCACTCCAATGCCTCTGAGATGCCCATTTTGCTGAGGTGGTATCTGAGTGGGCAGTGCCCGGTGAGAAAGCTTATCAGTACTCTCAGATCTTGTCTAGAGAGTGTCAGCATCGCCTTCGCCCTTTGACAGGAAGGCGTGACAAGCCTTTTCGCCTGTCTTAGTCGAGGCGGCGATTCCAATGGGCGCCATTTTCCTGTATCTCCCATCGAGCAACCAGACGGTTCAGGTGACTTTTCGTCAGACCCACGTGTGGTTCAGGCCCGATGGGTAGGGATTCTGTACCTCTTTTCACGAGGCGGTCAGCCTTTTCATTGCCCTCATGCCCCCTGTGAGCCGGCACCCAAATGAGGGAGAGCCTGTTACGGGCGCCGAGCTGCTTGAGCGCATGGAGGCATTCCCATGCCAGCTTAGACCTAAAACTATAGGCTGCGATGGCCTTTAAGACTGTCTGAGAAAATGTAGATCCGCTTGCCCTTGAGTCCTTTGTTCAGGATCTCTTCTGCGATCTCTTGGGTTTTGCCCATTGTTCGCGGCTGCTTATTCAGTCAGCATGCTGACCTTATTCACAGCTGGCCGCAGACATGCCCCTGGGGACAATGCCGTGGCCGTTCCACTATCCACAACCCGTGGTCGCGCCTGGTAGCATGGGTATGCTCCTGGGAAGATAACCCAGAACCAGGTGCCCTCCTCATTACGGGCCCCTCTGCTCCTTCGGCTCACAACAGAAAGGGGCAGCAAACAAACGTAGCCATGAAAACTTAGTTCACCCAATACCCGTCAAGACTCACCAAAACAGGCATCATACTTTCCTCCGCCTGTTGAGCTGATCATTCCAATTTTCTTCCGTCGCTACATCACCTCATCAACGGCCCCAACGAAAGTCAAATTCATTTATTTATTTCTTTGCTCGAGCTTTCCTGTGTACACTTTCCTCAAGAGAATGCCTTATTTTAATATAAACATCATTATCCTTTTAATTTCGAATTACTTTCCTCATTGTTCTTCTCTCATTCAGCTTCCCCTTCTTTCACCTTTTTTTCACATATAATTAATCGGTATTTCTGCCGTAGTGCTCCAAACCAACCCTACGTGTTCCCGTGTTACTGGGAAACACGAAATTTTTATTGCAGTACACCTTAGCAGGTGGATACACTTCACTCCAAGCGGGGAAGCAGTAAGTCAGCATCGATTGAACCAGAGCAATCGCAATATTTTATCACTAATCGAGTCTAATCTAAACTAATCGAGTTCGTGGAACAGTCCCGTTCCTCTTGCCGTTACGAGCGAAGCGGAGTTTCGTTCCTCCGAACGTACGATGTTATCCGCAGCAGAAAAATATTCCCGGGCCTTGTACGTAATTCCTAAGCGGCACTTTTCTCGACGATTGTGCAAACGACCGTTTTGCTGGGTCAGAGAAGAAGCATCTGCCTCTTCGGTTGGGGCTTCAGAAGTCGTTTGAGGGGCTTGGGCGTGCGACCTCAGGCTGGCACGTCTCAACCACTAGCGCCCTCAACGCCTTTCCAATTCTCATCGACCCTTACGACGTTCTCCGAAAACGACGAAAGAAGAATTGCACCCAATATAAAATTAAAACCGTTCAACTTCTCTTCATACGACGCATCAATCAACTAGCAACTAACCTAATTCGTTTTTGAAGTAAATTATATGAACGTCGGAGAAACGTTACTGGTTCCGAAATTGATAGGATTGCTCCTATTTTGCCACGACCTTCATAACAATTTCGTTGGTAACACACGAAGCTGTCCACATCTTATTTTAGGGGACGTTCGTCCTGACGTTATGGGCAAAAGACTGTAAAGTTTGTCAAACAATGAACTAATTTGGTATTCTGAAATATTCTGTGATGTCGCTGATTATTTTATAACCTTTATTATACTAACATGTGTAGGTAACGAATTGGACTGCTAACTCGAGTTTTGGAGAATTCTGATACCACGTAAGCTGAATTTATAAGCAAAATATCTGTGTAGTAGCAGCACAAAACTTTCCGCAACTCCCGTAGGCTCTACGGTCTGCTATATACACGAGCCCTGTATCTACGGAAATATGTATTGAGAGCAAAATGTAGGTACTGATTAGGTGAAAGCATACGTTTGATCTGGTCGTTATAGCCATTTTTGACAAAACTAGACGATAATATAATGTTCAAATCCCATATTCTTCGCTTAAATCTCCGTTCAAAGGATGGTGACAGGTATAGTCGTGGAGAACAAAATGTCGGTACAGGTTCAAATTCAGTAATACGTTTACTGTGGAAATTTCTGAATCGCTAAAACAATACGAATTTTGACGCATTATGGTTGACTAGTTGAAGATAAACTAGAAGTCCCAAGAAAATCGATCGTTTTTCTCAAAATTAAAAGAAAAAACTCTTTGCTTCAGGCCTGATTTCTCTGTTCACCAAATTTTCACAGATAATTGAGAAAATAGTTAGGTATTGTTAGTGAATTCATGGTTTAATCAAAATCATTAGAGCCGCTTTCAAGGAAAACGCTAAAAACTTGGTCCCCCACCACGCCCTTCTCATGAATGGATATTGTTCGTTATTCACCTTATTTCCGCTCCTTTAAAAAACCACGAACAAAACGAGTAAAGAACCAGCGCGATCGGTTCAGTCGTTCAAACTAACGTATAGTTTCGTAGTGCTTCCTATATTATCTCAGTTGTGAACAAGAACCACTTCAAAATATTAGGTTAACAGCTCCATGATGAAGTTTGTTTTCCAATCAAGGTGGTATTAGCAGCACAGTAATAAAATCTGGAACTGCATATTAAATGATTGTTTTTCTTGAACTTCCTGAATTATAAACGCGGACAATTTCGAAAAAATTGCGTTTACAGTGTCATAAATTACCTACGCAAAGATCATTCAGTGAAGGTTGTGGTACAAATACTGGTATATCAATCAATTCCGGAACTTGAGCTATGTTCTGCCGTGTGCACAGTGTTTGAGGATAGTTCAATATTTGTGTAGACAAAGGAAAACGGAGGTGGCTGCATGTAAATCGAAGCTGCTGATGCTTAAAGGAAAATGACGGTTCGATAGCGGCCTCTAAGAATATTGATGAGAGAGGGCAGGTAAGGAGTCGAAAAGGTGGTGATGTTTGGGCGTGGACAGAAAAACGAGGGGAGTTAACCAGGTGGTTTACAGTGCAATTATTGTCTACGCCGTGATAGGTAAAAGTATGTTACTATCTGCACAAAGGAAGGTTTCGTTGATCTGGGTGTTAGCACGAGTCCAACTACTTTCCGTGACAGCTCACACGATGTTGGGTGAAAACCCTCTCTGTAGAGGATGAACTAAGAAAGTGGCGGCTCGACAAAAATGACAAACTTTTGAAAACTTGACTTAGTTGGTGGTTAAAACATGTATCACGGCGTAGTGCTTTAGAAATGACCATGTTTTTTTTCCTTGTTTTGATAATTCTTTTGAGAAGAGATAGGTGGTGTAAAATCGTTCAAATTTGGCTAAAAAATTAACTGTATGCTGAAAAAATTGACTTACTAGCTGATACCGGCAAAAGTTGAGTTAACTGCCACCTTCCAAAGGGGGAATTTTAATAGCATAGTTAACACATGACAATGGCGTGGACCACTTCTTTGGTCACTCACTAATCTACGAAATAGAATACAGCGGACTTAAATTTTGTGTTGAAATGACTAATCAGAATAAGAAAGGCATACAGTCAATTTTTGAGTCAAATTGGAACAATTCTAGACCATCTCTACTCAAAAGAAGCAGACACGATAATTTCTGAAGTACTCCACGTCAATTATTTGTTATACAAACGTCAAGTTTCTGCTTCATAAATTGATTTTTCACCAAAATTTCATTAAAGTTGGTTTTTGTCTGCAAGTGGAGGTCCATAAAGTTTTCTTCGTTGCAGGCTGGATTTTTAAGACTTGTAGTTACATTATAATTTCCAATGTCAAGTATTAAGTTTTGACAAATTTTGGCGATTCTGTTCAACTGCCATTTTCCTAGCTCACACTCCACAGCGAGCAGAAAACTGAGTTTTAACTAAACACCAAGAGAACTTTCAGGGAAGCAGTTAGCAGCTTTCAACTAATGAGTAAACGTTTTGGGCCTGGACTATACAAAACTCATCTAATGTTGATGTTAGTAGGGATGGTTTTTGTATCTGTGGTGTAGGAGTAGGCGGCTCTTGAATTGTGGGATAGGGAAGGGTGATTTCAAGAGGAAGGGAACTGGAGGAACCAAACGATACTTTATGTGGGATTGTTATACTAGAATGGAATAGGTACAGGATGGAAACAGAGGGCTAGACGAAGGAATGGTTCCTGAATGTGACGAATATCGTACCGATCGGGAACTGGAGCTACTGAAACCAGTGAGCATCCTCAGAAATTGTGGACGTCGTGTCTTTGACTTAAATTTTCACAACTCTAATGCCGAAACATGACATAGTTGAGATTCTATTGATATAGATCGAGATAGAGATAGAATCGATTTAGCTGAACTTACACAGACCATTTTCACTTCGCATTGCCTCACGAAGTAGGAAGGACAGTTTTGTAATTTGGTGAAAAAAAAAGTTTTGGGTGTTTTTTTTGGATTGCGAGAGTTGCTATACAATGTACGTGATGCCCTGGAATGTTATGTGAAGCATTATACTATGTTTAATCAATAATTTCTCAACTAACTTCCTCAATTTTCTAATTAAATATTTTTCGTTTGAGGGATCTTCGCGCGAACGTAAAAAGACAGGTACGTTAACTTTAGTAAAAAGACGACCTCAGGAATTTTTGTGGAAGAGAAGTCAGCACGCGAGTTGAAACCGCCTTCACAAATCAACGCTAACCCCGAATTTACGCCTCAAGTCTTCAAAATGAGAAGGCGCCTGAATTCGTCAATTCGAGTTTCTAGAGATTTTCACTTTCGACGGTGCAACACAAACTCGCGTGGGTTCGTCCAATCAACATGTTTTGAAATCAGAGTCGATCATCGGAGTAATTAACGAAAGCTCGGTTTAACAAGTCGACGATAATGGAAAATGGTTGCGTCATATGCCACAAGTTCATAAGTGTGGAGTGAAAACCGCTGATCATTGTTCCGGTTTGCGGAGGCTGCAAGACAAGACGCAACGTCTTGACTTCTGACAGGTCGAGGCTCTTTGCTCTTGACGACCTGACGAGACCGAAATTCCCATTTCGATTTCTCGACGTTTGATTTGTTGATTGAGATCAACTTTCGACGTTTCCGCGAGTCTTCTTTGTGATGGAATTGGAATCCCAACGACGCCATCGTCAACTGAAGGAGTTCACAAGAGGAAAAGTGAGTGGCAGAAAGAGCTTGATTGATGGGCTTGTCAACACGATTTGTTTTGGAGTGGTTTGTACCTACTGCTCTAGTATCGGAAATTCCGAGATTGCTCCCGATTATTTTATGATTGTTAATACTTCTTTACCACGTGGTTAATGGACAGCTAAAATCGATTTATGTCCAAACGTTTATCAATCTATTGCGCTGCTCTCGTCATTTTTCAACGGGCGGATATTTTATATTATCGTCGTTCACACACACAATAGATGTTTTTGAAACAAATCGTATAGTTTCAATTGCTATGATGTGATTACACTTTCTCAAATGGAGTCTTTCTGGGCTCAGTAGCTCTTTAAAACGAAAAGATCTGAAAAACGGACCCAATACAATTTTTTCCACCTCATCACAAAACACACCTTCCTACTTCGTCAAGCTAAGGAAAGTGAAAATGGTCTGCAGAAGTCTATAAATGTGATTGAGGAAAATTGGTTGAACCAAACCAATTCTGGTTTGATTTGATGTACCACCAAAATAATTGTATGAGCAAAATATTTTCACAAATAACTATACATACATCATGTTTCAGCTTTAGAGTTGTGGAAATTGTTAGTCAAAGAAACGGCGTTAGTTTTGAGTCCACAATTTCTCGAAGATGCTCCTGATCATCTCATGGCCATTGTTCGGCGCGGGCCGAGTTAGTTGGAATCATGAGCTCGGTACTTCATTTGGAAATGGACAGCCCTTGTTCGGGGCTTCCCAGAACATCGAGTCCACATATTTCTGACTACGGGCCCTTTGTAGTTGTGGGAAAGTCCGGTCTGCCTCTTCTTCATTTATTGCCCTTGGCCGGTTTTTGGATCACAATGATAACTGTAGTTAGTTGTGTTTAGATTAGCGGCCCTTTGTTCGCTTCAGCTCATACTGAATTAGTTTGTTGCTCTGGACCCTATCGATAAAACCCAAGCATGCAAGTCCAGCCCTATATATATGACTCAGGGCCTTTGAAATGGTAGTTGGGAGAAAAACCGAACTGTGCATACTTCTCATTCTGACAAAGGGCTTAAGGTTTATTTCTGAAGCCGACAATGGGTTTTCCTTTTTTGGGGTTTTCCAAAGTATTCCTTTCTTACCACTCACTTTATCTCCTCTACTTAGATTCCAACTCTCAGCTCTTCCTTAAACGCATATTCGTCCCTCAGGCCTCGCACTGCTCACTCGCTCTCCACTCTCATCACCACACCCCAGTTCACCTCCTATCCAGAATCCCTTTGTGCCGCGTTACGTCTGTATTCACTCACACTCATATCTCAAACTCGTTTTGTATACTTTATATCGGAGGACTGTATTTATATCCTTCGATATAAAGTCAGTCCACTATCAACGCTCATCACATTAACCCATTTATTCTTCAAACTCAACTTCAGCCTGCCTCTCGTGTGACAAACACCCTTATTTATTAGACTCATAGTGATCTGAAGGCTAAATATCAAATTTGAGCCGATTTCTCTCAATCGTGTCACACTCATACCCACATAGACCATTTTCCCAAATTTTGTTTTTCTGGCTCAGTAGGCCTTGAAATGTAATGATCTGAGGAAAAGTCAAACTTTTGTCTTCAGCCTACTTGGTAGAGCTAAGGTTAGTGCAAAACAGGTATGTAGAATTTAAAATCCAAAAAAGTTTCCTTCCCAACCGCGGAAGATGCATTTTATAAAACTCAAACTTTCTACTACTGTAGTCGTGTAACAACTAGTTATTTATGAGAAGTTACTTTATTATGGAAGTTATGTCAATTATTTATTCATTGAATTGTCGTTCTGCCGCCAGATCTCTATTTTCTGCTTCACATCAAATACGTTCAAGTAACACAAGTTTATTTGAGCCTATCGGCGGTGGTGGGGAATAATGAAAGCTCTGGGGCCTGATGACTGCGGCGAACCAGTTGCTTAACCGCTCATTTAAAGAACTATAATTGACTCATCCGAGATGTAAACCGGGGTGCTGCAAAGTCGAGGAATTGCTTTCCGTCTGCGGTGGTATGTCAACCGCTCGGTTGGATGAGTTCGGTGGGAACCGGCCGAAGAAGAGGCCGTGACTCGTGAAAGTCATCCGATTCCTCAGGCTCGAGGTCAAATGCCAAACGAGAACCAGATCCAAACCCGCTGATAGCAACTAGAGAATTTAACTCTATCACTTGTTCACGGCTTCGACCTCATCCGATTCGCGAAAGTCAAAACTGAAGTTGGATCTAAATGCTCCATTTCGGAGATTTATGGCCTTCCCGATGCAATTTTCACGTCTGAAGTTCGTTGCAGTCTTAACAGGGTCAGGACCCAACGGCCATTTCGCGACTTCAGGAGACTGATTACGACGGTTTGTGCTTTCTTTACCCCTTACAGAGTAGTTGTGCAATCGGTTGTACATTTTGTCAGTTCCCCTGCGATTCCATTTTCTAGGGCCGAAACACGTCCAAAAAACATAAATAAACCAAAACACAGCATTTGAGAAAATTGTGTGCGTGTGTGGGTCGCAATGAGAAGAAAGTGGATGAATTCGTAAGTGGCACAAATTTAATATTTAGCCTTCACATCACTATGGTTCGCCAAAATAACAGTTTGAACGCCATAGTTTCAAAACAAACTTTTTCTTACACAAAATATCAGGAGCGCTGCATCACAAAACTTTTCTTAGGTCTACGTCAATTCACGTGTGCCCATGGCTTATTCTACAAACTCAATTTATTCTTCACAGCGACGGCGTAGGCGGTATCGCTAGTTGATCTGGAATGTATTGTGCGGCTCCTACTCATGCTTCGTAACCCTATGTTTTCGGTCAGCAATATTTTTTTGCAACCCCCCCCCCTCACAATTTATACTTAACATTTCAAGACGTCGGGATTCTAAATTTGCAATGGCCGTTTTGTGCTTTTAACATGGTCTACAAAATTCGTTCTTTGGAACAAAAATCCCGTTTGGTATCTAGTTGTGCCTGCCCTATCGGACGAAGCCTATGGTTGTTAGGGGCAAAAACCCGTTAGCAAAATTAACAAAAACGCAATTTTGGCAGTTTGATCGCAAATACGCCGTATTCGGTATCGTTTTTAAGGTATTTTTAGATCCTGGGTCGAACGGAATGGGTATCGGACGTGTACAACTGCGTATAGTGAAATTACGTTAATTATAGTGAGCCAAAGTCTACTAATTGAAAGAATTTGCGAACAGCGTAACTACAGCGAAACTATTCGTTTGATCGTTTGTACTCCCTTCCTCCCGACTCATCAAAACCCCCCACCTTCTCCACTCACCACGTCGGGCCAATTGTCTACCGGCGCTAACGGGCTCCTGGAATATTTGGTTTCCGTCGGTGCTATAGTTAGGTCATGTTTCGTATGGTTTACTGGTATTTTTCAATGCTGAATCGAATGGGATGGGTCTCGGAGCTGTCAGGCTACGTCAAGCTGTTCAAGAGAACAGAGCGTTTTTGAAAAAGATAATAATCTCTTTTCTGGAGTTATCGCGTTTAGAAATGGTAGTAAGTGAAATGGCGGTGTGAAGTTCCGGAATTTCTGGAGTGGCCCCTGTATATTTTATAACCGTTATTAAAGACTCGTCGTATAGGCACTTGGTTGGAGTAACACCTGAATTTTTCTGAAGAGCCTAGTAACAAAGTAAAAGTTCGCTAAACTCAATTTCCGTCGAAATTTTCGGTAATTTATTCTGTTGCTATCGTCTTCCTCCCACGGATGGGAATTTTATGGCAATGTCGTTTCATTAGAAACTGTCAATATAAAAAATTTAATCAAAATCGTTCGAGTCATTTTTGAGAAAACAAATTTTGTGTTTTGATCGCTGTTAGAACTGTGGTTAGTTATAGGCGGATTTTGCTCATATCCTTATTTTGGCTTCCTAGGGTAACCTGCGGGCTAGGTATCTAATTTGAGCTGATTTGGTTCTGCCGTTTTATTTAAAAATCGTTCACAGACACGCAGACCATTTTCCCAAATAGTGATGTAGGGTCCCTAGTTTTCAGTAGGGTCTGAAACGTATAGATCTGAAGAGAACTCACAATTCTTTCACATAGCTTACTTTTTTACTTCGTAGAGCCAAGGAAAGTAAAAATACGAGCACTATAGTTATAATGATAGTTATAGTGACCAAAACAAACTTTATCTTCCACAAAAATGGCCCTAACGAATTTGTTTAATTTTTTTGCACGGACAGCCCTAAATAACATGATGTTACCATGAATTCTCATTCATCTACGAGTATATCATTATCAGTCTCATTGGCGAGCAAATGATGAGAGCAGCCCAACAAACTTGACGAAAAGTGATTTTAGTGCTGTGTTTTCCTTATAAATCTCGCTCATATTACCGTAGCGTTCCCAAATTTATCAGGGCGGTTGTCCAATAAGTTACCTATACGATGAAAGTTCATTAATACTCATTAACTTTTTCGCTGTGTTCCTCCTATAATTCCAGATCTGTGGACAAGAACTACAGTCTTGTTAACTAGCTCATCAGTTACCTCTGTTTTCTTCCAATTATTTTTCTTCCACGAAGGTCGCGAAGAATCCTGAAACGTTAAGCACTATACATTTTTCGCTATAGAACCCTGAGTTATGATATAAACCGAGTGACATGCAAAATTGCGTGATGCGTTGTACGAGGTATTTACTTTTGTCTGACGGCCGAAATGGATTTGTTTTATTTTATAAACAGAGCCATTCTCCGTAACCGACGGTTGTCCCTGTAGCTTGTATCTACTACTATCAACAGAACTCACGTCTCCAAGTGTGAACAGTTAGAAAGTGGCTATAAAAATCCTCTTTACGTGCCTCTGATTGAGATCCACGTAAAGATGCTGCGTAACTCGATTTCTTACACGTAGCGGGCTTGAGTTGTGACATATTTCAAACTTGTTTGGATCACTTGCATGTGTGCTATGATCTGCTTCACTTTTTTCGAAGTGTTTCCGCTATAATTCCTCAACCGTAGACACGAACCTTCATAGATAATTCATGTCGACTGCCCTATTAATTATCCGTATTGTGGGTTTTCAACAACGGTCGTGGCGTAAGTAGCCGCAGCTCAATAAATTCCGGAACTTTAACTACTTTTCACGTAAAAGTCTAGTCATGATTTTTTAAATTCCGTCAGTCCACCATCCAGACCATATTTTCACAATTAATAACATGATCTAAATAACCCGTTCTTACGCATACGAATTCCATTTGGTACCTAGTTGTTCTTGCCTGCTTGGAAATCCGATCGGATGAAGCCCATAGTTGTTATGGGCAAAATACTGTTGAAAAAATCAACAAAAACGCAATGTTGGCAGTATAATCGCAAATACCCCGTGTTTGGTATTGTGTTCAAGGTATTTCAAGATCAGATTGGTGAAATCACAGTAATTACAGTGAGCCAAATACAACTAATTGAAAGAATTCGCGGGAACTACAGCTATCGTTTCATCGTTTGTACTCGCCACCTCGTCTCGCAACGTCGTGCCAATTGCCTGCAGGAGTCCACAGGCGAGCAGAGTTGTTTAAGCCGTTCAAGAGAATGATGAGGCGTCGTGTAATAATTTGCAGAGTTTTTTGTAGAGAAAGTATTTGGGGGAGTTACGGCCTGCTTTAAGAACAACAATCCCAAGTTACTGAAGTGCTGCTATTTGTGGTGTATTTCATTTCGAAAAGGAGGAATAAGGAAGGACAATTGGGTATAAGCAGTAGAGTCGGACATTTTTACTTTCCTTAGCTCTACGGAGTAGAAAGGGAAGTTATGTAATCAACGGAAAATAATTTTTATTTAGTTTGTCAGATCTTGACGTTTTAGGGGCATGTGGGTTCGAAAAACACCAGCAAGGAAATTGAGTGGCGGTGGAGTATTTGAACAATGGGTTTTTCTTTGGTACCCCACAAACCGACTGCTTGAGGACATATCAATGTCCTGCACATCTAGCTCTACTCTCCAAAAATCCCCCTTCCCCCGCCTCACAACTTTCGGGGTCGTTCCGTCCTCAAAACTAACTACTTCCCCTTCAACACGATTTTTTTCTTCACATTTTGGCGAAAGAGCGAAATAGGTGAAGACGATTATCTCACCAGTTCACACTCACTTAGAGGGGGAAAACCTTCGCTCGACACAGTCATGAGAGACCGATTTTGTCGAGTCCGGAGCGGACGTGATTTGAAAACAGCGACCTTTACGGGGGAAAGTTGTACAATCGCCATAAAAATGTCTTGACTAGATTATTTTTGGCCGGGGGACGTCAGTCTGCTCATGTCTGAGGTTATAAAAACACCCCCCGTTTCGCCCCATTCTTATACGGTAACCACGATGCGTTCTTCTTTTAATCAGAAGCTTAAACGCAGTCTGCGAACGTGAGAAAGGAAACGGAATGAGAACGAAATTGTATTAAGAGAAACACGACATTACACAGCGTGGAGGAGAACGAATGAACGAGTGTAGAAGCTTTAACAATGGAAAGCCACGCAATCAGGTTGCGGGATAGTGGTGGAGCAGTTGAAGAGTGCCCTCTCTTAATCGATGACTTCATGACGAGATGAGTCCCATACGCAAGTTGCAGAAGTTGAGCTACTGTCTTGCGAGTGGTTTAGTGAAAATTTCAACTGGCATCTCTTCAGTGGGCTGGCATGGATGAGTTAGAGTTCTTTCCTCGATTGCTTGCCAAACTAAATGACAATGTGCTTTGTCCGGCTGTGATGGATAGGTGTTCAAGCGAGACTTTATGCTCGTTGGCTTCAGGAAATACAGGAATGGTCAATTGAGGTTTGCCAAGGTTCTCTAACAGAGTTTTCGTATGAACTCCTTCCTTGGTAGCTTTATACAGAGCAACATGTGGCGCTCAACGTAGCTGAGGGTGCTGTTTTCGGGCTCCCCAGGAAATCGCATCTCCTGTCAAAAGAGTATCCTGCGGTATGAGCGCCTGTTTGAAGAGTAATTTCCCCGCTTGCATCAGCAAATCTTGTG
Source organism: Pachypeltis micranthus (assembly GCA_020466155.1). Taxonomy (NCBI): domain Eukaryota; kingdom Metazoa; phylum Arthropoda; class Insecta; order Hemiptera; family Miridae; genus Pachypeltis; species Pachypeltis micranthus. The sequence goes on along the minus strand of CM035770.1, from coordinate 45,730,318 downwards.
ACTGGCTCGACGGTTTTTCTTGAAAGCGTGTCATATTTTGTGGCCTATGGGTATCGTACAGTACTCGTTCTGTACGTTCTTTTGAACTGACTACGGGCACTTTCAGCGCATGAGGCTACGCTCAGATACATGAGTGAGCCCATCAGATTTATGTACGGAAATTTTCTGATTACCTCCTCGTCAATAGGATCAGGTTTTGCGAGTACATATCCCACTTCTAATGGTGTTACAGCAGTTTTACAGTCTTACGTATTTTGACTTTTTGTTACTTGCACAGTTAAATTCGATTTCCAAACAGTAGTTCAAAATCCCGATGTCTTTCATTGTAAAATGTTACATGAATTTAACTTTCGTTCCGTAAGAAGAATATGGTGAAGCTTTCGGTACCGTTGTCGTCCAGATTGTTTAAACATGTTCAGCAGGCCGAATTAGCTCTTTGACCTGCGGAATATCAGCTCTCACAATGACGCTCACCAGCCCTATGGAAAGTCATCGTTTCCCTGAACACCTTTCTATCTCAACCCTTTTTTTGTACCTGTGGAAGTCCCACTTCTCAGTTATTTCCAATTGACAATAGATTTCTCCCTGTCTTGGACTTTCCCAATTATCTTTTCCCACCCATCAACTTTAGATTCCTCTTCTCAGCAAACTCTATTCTGTCAAGTATAATACAGTCCTCACTCACGCCCACCACGCCCGTTTATTTCTCAGTTTCAAGCTCTGCCCTTAGTGCACCCAACAAACAAACAAGGTCTTTGTTTATGTCGCCATTTACATAAGCGGTTACCAAGTCTAGCTAATGGACAATTCATGTATGTTCAACAGCTAGGGCAACATCAGACGCTTGGTGCTGAAGTGGATCACAGGGGAAAACGTTTCGTCGTAGCCTAAGGCATTTTTTGAAAACTTCTACGTCTTAAGGATCAGTCGGCACGTTATAACAAACGCCGATGGTCGCGAGAGAACGCTCCTTATCGCTGCTCCGAGCAGTCTCCTCTCTCGCCCGTGGCTGCAGTCTTGGCCTTCGCGTTGTGTGGATCGTTCGACCTTCCTCAATGCGACCGCAGAAACTATTTTTTATGATAAATCCCCGTTTCGACTCCAAGGTAAGCACCAACCCTTCAAAGATATATAAAAATTTAAAAAAATAAAAATAAAAATTCAATTTTGGGAGCTTTACTCAAAGCCTGGTCAGAAAAATAAAACTATCTTTTCTTCAGCATCCCGCAGTCGTCGTAAACTTCCCGGGCGCCAGGGTTACCTCTGAGTTCAGGTCTACACATGTGCTGGGTTAGGTAACTTTAAATAAATAAAAATTCGAAGAAAGAGTTACCACCTCTCGTCGGAGTCGCTGGAGACCTAATTTCACTTTTTTGACAAGTAGAAATTTATTATTTTCGTTTTCTTAAATTTTGTAAAGGATGGCCACTCCGATCGTAGCATATTTATTGTAACTTGAAGAGAAATTAAATTTGTTTCTCTTCGGATCGAAATTCCCGACAGACTTTTTTTTTTTGTCGCTACAAAGTAAGGGTTTCCAGAGTGGCACAAATCGTCCAGGTCTTATTTACAGTTAACGACGCAAATTCTGGCCTGATTTATGGCTGATTTTCATTCTACCGTGTTGTGGTTTGTAATGTTCGTATCGTTAAGTATTCCTGTAACATTTTCATTGCTATAAACATTGACATCAGAATCAATGGACAATTCGTTGGGGAACGCGTTTGATTGATGAGGAATCAGCAGGCACCATAAATCTCTCTCTTTTCTCGGTCTGCTCGAAGCGCCGTGCACCTATTTGGGTCTACCAGGTCCTGCTGGTAGTGCGGGTGGTACCTTATTCACGTTCCGAAGTTCCTTCTTCATCAACTTCAGTACTGTCAGAGTCGACTGTTAGCAGGTAGTGGAGGAACAGTTGAAGTCAGCTGAATGACACTCGAACAGCTTCAACTTTCCTAACCCACTTGAACATTCCACCATATTTGCCTCTCAAATGACTAATCCCAATTGTTGTTCACTCAGTTCATGTGAGCATGTTAGAACTTCACTCAACTTCAATTAGAAACTGGCAGTTCTTAACATGTCAGAACTTATCTGGCTGCTGCTACTTATTCCACGGCCTAAGTTGAAACCCCATCTTATAAGTAATTAATGTGGCTGTCAATATGATTTCTCTGGGAAAATTCGAGTTCACAGTTCTGGAATGACGAGAGAAACATTTAGTCGAAAATATCTGGCGCTATGCATCACACCACTTTCCTAAGCTCCATGTACATTCGAGCTGATTACCAATCTATTTGTCTCTGGTCATCTGAACTTGTAAAACGAACTTTTGAAATTTGCAGAACCCGAAGTTCCGGATTTCATTCAGCTGCTGCTAGCTATATCACAACCTTCATTTAAAAGTAAAACGTACTTACGAGCATGTAATGGGGCTGTTAACTTGTAGTGGTTCGTATCGACAATCCTGAAAATATAACAGAAACACTGCAATGAACAGTGATGGTTTGCATTTCCGATTTTTCGAGGTTGCTCCTAATTATCTTTGAAGAGTTAATAAACTCTCATCCGTTGGGTATCCGTATTGGGATACTACTTAATTTTTCTTACAACCTGCGTTGAAATAGATTTTTTTTAAATATTGTGCTGCTTTCGTCGTTTTCTCACGTTGTTAACTGCTCATAAATGTATTACTGGAAACAGGGCGCACTGAAAAATCAAGTTCGCAGTTCTGTAAATCACTTATGCATCGATTGCTTAATAATAGTTGTGCCATAAGTAGGAGCAACTCAATCACTTCTGGAAACTAAAGCGGCATAAGTTTTTATGTAGAATGTAAAGCTAAGTTCGTATGGATTGAGTGAGAAACAGATTTTGTGAGTTGCTAGAATGAACGTAGGGCTGAGGAACGTTGTGTGATGCGTCGCACCAGATATTGTTTAACAACAATGAGACCACCACCCCTGCATAGCACCGTATTCGTGTATGCTTCAGTTCAATGAGGTCCCCACTTTTGATTATTGCCTGTCAGGCCCCTCTCACATCTGAAACTGATGATTTCTACATCACGCCCACTCCTTGAAATGCTCCCCCAACGGTAATTATTGAAGGATGAATGACTGAGTGGAGGCTTAAGGTGGAACGAGTTGAATGGCAGAGCAGTCATCTGAGGATTGAAGAGGAGCCGAAAGTGTCTGGTTAATTCCGACGACGGCGATTAAGTCCGTCGAACATGAGACCGTCTGTGGGAACGGGAGGGAGCAAAAACGCAGGTATCATCTGAGAAATTGCTGAGTGGATTTGCGAGATTAGGTCGGCAGAAGGTGTCGCAACCGCAGGAAATTCTCGTGTTGACGTGAGGAACGTCTTGACCCCGAAGAGTGACGGGGGAAGTTTTCGATTAGCGCCTGACTGAGGAGGATTCGACCTTGACCTACGAGCTATGGACCGGTTCACGAGGAACGACTTCTAGTGACGCAACGATTTTGTAAATTGGAAGCTACCGGTTCGATTAAATAGACGTCTATTCCAGAACGGACGGTCAAATTATCCGGTGGACAGGAGTTGGGAGTTGAAAGGGCGTCCTTTTTTCTGGTAAGGATCATGAGGCATGAGACTTCCATAGGTCAGCCATCCAGGAGCCTTCCTCGTTACTCAATTTACGGGATGATGACGCTCCACTCCCCCAATACTTAGCAGTTACGGCTCGTGTAGATGTGCCTTCGAGTCAGTCGAAATGAGAGGACGAGAAATGTTTCATTAAATTGTGGCAGCTTGGACGATAACGTCACAGACCTGAAGACATCACCTTCAAGTCGCTTCACGATAACGATTTCCGGTTTAACGTACGCCTCAAACGTTCATTCAGTTGATAATTAAATGTATTGTATTTCACTATAGTGGGATTTACGAGGAACACCCCGTACTAAAATCGATTGTGCTATTCTCGTTATTTTCTGAAAGATAAAACTAGTACGCTACTGATGTGCCATTCTGAACTGTACATACAAAACATTAAATCGAAATGGTACAAGCAATTTTATTTTAAAAATACCAGTTGCGCCTCATTATGTAACTGTCCTTAGCTCTACATAAACTCGTTGGTTTTCGTGGCTTTTTCAATGTTTTGTTCGCTCAGTTCATTTGAACTACGAAAAACACCGCTTCACGACGACAGAAAACAGTAGAACTTACAGTTCCGGAATTCACTGTGCTGCTCGTTCACACCCCCTGATCATTATTGAGCAATTTGTACACAGAATTAATGAGGCTGTACTTATGCTTTTTTCCCCAGAGTTATCGGGTAAAACTTTTAGAAATGTTTGGAAATTTATTGCCATTTTCCCACGATGGGAATTTTTCGGGATAATCATGTTATTTCCAGCTGTCTGTGCAAGAAATTTAATCAAAATTGCTAGAGTTGTTTTATAGAAAAACGCGTGGTGTTTTGATCACTATAATAACTATTTTTGGCGGATTTCGTTCATACCCTTATTTCGGCGTATGAACCAAAACCCGCGGTGACCTGAGGGTTAGATACCAACTTTGAGCTGATTTGGTTCTGCTATTTTCTCTCGCGTTCACCGACTCACACAGACCGTTTTCCCAAATAGCGTTTTTCGGACTCAATGGGGGCTGAAACGTGAAGCTTTGAAACAAAATTTGTTCAGTCAGTTACATAACTTTCCTGTCTACTTCGTACAGTCAATGAAAGTAAAAAGTCTGGTAGGAGGCATTGCACAACTTTCCGAAGCATTCAACGACTTTTATCAATCTAGTAACCATCATTAAGTAATCAGTGCACAGTGATTCATGAAGCTGTCAAATAGTTTGTTTTTTATGAGAAGGTGTTAGCGTTAACTGTCATGGAATCACACGCAAACCCCGTAAGAAATGCGAGTGAACCGGCGGTAGTACGAATTCCAGAATTTCTGGGGCTGCTCCCAATTATTTTAAAAACGTTATTAAACTCTTATTATACGAGTACCTGGTTGAACTTCCACTCGGATTTTCGTGAGAATGGTATCATGTGAGCCGGATTTATAAGGCAAATAATTTTGATCGTACCCTTATTTGGGTGTTGTTGAACTGTAAATGGACTGTATAACGAAATTGAGATGACGGAAATTGGAGATGGAAAAAATAATCAACAGAACCAGTTGGCAGCGTACCTGTGGCCGGCTGGCTACAACGAAGGCGCGAAGTCGCGGCAATTGCTCGAAAGAATCACACAACTTGACGGGGGTTTTTATAGCGGGTATACGCATTCGACGACGGGTTGGCGCGGAAGAGGCCGAGAAGAAGAACAAAACAATTAAATCAACTTGTCACCGCTAGGTGACGAAACGGAGACAGTGCTGCCAACCTAATTCCATCTCCAATAATGAATTAACGCAGTTAACCATTCTGCCTCCCGTTGAAACAGCACGCTTCAACGCCACAATATTACAAATTTTAAAAATTAATTCAAAGCTTCTAACAGGTTGAATTGGTCTATAAATGGTCTTTATTGTTTATATATATACATATATGTACATGAAGGTTTCGTCTTCGAACTTCTATAAATGGGCTACTTTTAAGGAACGGAAAAGGAATATGCTAAACTTCACTCCAAGGGGGCAATCATGGAGACTTTGCATAAAGGGAATGGATGCCCACGGAAAGGAAAATAATTGACGATAAGTGATCTAACAAACATAATGGAATAAAAACGAAAGAGAAAATAAAGCCCTGCAGGAAACCTTCAAATGTCTTTTATGATTTAACGACAATCATTGAACGGTAGCGGACACAGTTTTCTTACTGTCCTTGAATAAGTATTGAGAATTGCTCACCTCAACTACTCTCTAACTACCCCGTCTGTCCCAGGGAAAATTTTGGACACTCTCGCCAAACGCCAATGACATGGATCTAAATTAGGTTCCTTCATCAGCACCAAGTCACCCAGCTTGAGGTTAGGCGCAGTTTTGGTCCACTTTCGTTCGAACTTGTAACGTATTCAAATAATCTTTATGCCATGTATCCCAAAACGATTTTACCAATTTTTGAAGCAGTTTCCATCGTACAACGAGGTCATCTGGTGCCAGTGGTTCCAATATAAATTCCGGATTTTGAGAAGGAAGTGCCCTGGGGTGAGCGCTTGAGTGTCGGTTGGGTCTGAACTAACGGGTGTTATGGGTCTGGAATTTACCACTGCTTCAACTTGAACCAGTAAGGTATTAAATTCTCGTAACTTAAGATTTGATCACCAATTACTCTTCTCAAGTGTTTCTTGACTGATTTTATGCCACTTTCCATTAATCCATTGAGATGGGGGCTTCTGAGCTGCACTTAGTTTCCACTCAATTCCTTTGTGGGGCAACTCTAAGACAACTTGCTCATTACATCGCTTGGACGTCACGAACTCAAACCATGCCGATATCTTCCGCTTTGCGCCAACAAAGTTGGTGCCGCAATCGCTGTATATTTCACGCACCGCCTCTTCGAGCTATGAAACGTCGCAACGCGGCCAGAAATGAATCTGTTGTCAAGTCGCTAACCAGCTCCAAATGTATCGCCTTGGTCACGCAGCAAACGAAAAGACAAAGGTAGCCTTTATATACTTTGGCTTTCGGGTTCGAGCCTAATATAAGGGAGTAGGTCCACCATAGTCCACGCCAGTTTTGTAAAACGGGCTGACTGGTTCAACACGGGTATTTGGGAGTTCTCCCATAAGTGGATTGGCTTCCTTCGGTTTCACTTTGAAACATCTAAGGCATTTTGCTAATTGATTTGCTATCACCTCCGAGCATTGACAATCCAGAATTCAGCCCTAATCACGCTGTGAAGCTGTAAGGCTCCTGCATGGAGATAAACGGTGTGGTAATGTCCTATGATGAGTCGGTCACGTGATGAGACTTCGGCAGAGTATGGGATGTTTTGATCCTGATGGAAGTGTCGAGTGCGACAACCTACCTCCAACTCGTATTATCCCTTCAGAGTCGATGAACGGACGCAATTTTCTCATTGATGATGGCAGTGCATTATCGTTCCTTTCTATACACTTTAATTCGTGACAAAACACTTCCGATTGAACGAGAAATGCTAACCGAATTTTTGCTTCACGTAGTTCCTTAGCCGAGGGTCTACAAATGACAAAGCCACTACTGTTCCTGTTTCTAAGATAGAGAAATATTTCATCCAATAGGCTAAAGTTCTCAAGAGCTTTGTGTAAGAAGAAAATTTGTGCATCCAATCATTTGAGTGAGTTACACCGATGGGCAAACTTATGATACGATTCTCCATGTCAACGCAATCGATTGTGGGTGGCATCGAGAGATCGTTTGGCCACTGCGAGGGATTACACTTCAACCATTCGGGACCAAACTTCCATAACTGACTATCTAAGAACTCTGGGTAACGCTCCTCTGACGCCAAGTCCGCTGGATTACTCCCTGACGGCACATATCGAAAATGTGCGGGCGATACTTTCTGCTGAATATGACTGACACGATTGGCTATGAATGTTTTCCACCTATGAGGAGACGACTTGATCCAATGCAAGGCAACTGACGAGTCACACCATGCAGTGACTAATGATAGCTGACAGTGGTTATGTAGTTGTGCCATCGCATATGCCAAAAGGTCGGCCATAAGAACAGCACCACACAATTCTAACCGAGGCATAGTAATTTTTTCAATGGAGCCAATTTAGACTTTGATATCAACAAGGAAGTCATTATTTCCCCGTCTGGATTAGTAAGACGGAGGTAAACTACCCCAGCATAGCCCTTTTCGAGCTGTCAGAGAATCCATGTAACTGAACCTCAGTTGCTGTGTCCAGCTGTACACATCGATGAATAGCGAAGGTAGATAACAGGCTAAGCTCCGTTTGGTATTGTACCCATTTTGCAACCACATCGTCCGGCGGTTTATCGTCCCATCCTAGACCAAGTTGCCATAGGTGTTGGATAATCCACTTCCCATAAAACGTTACGGGTGCCAAAAATCCTAGTGGATCGTAAAGGCGAGCGATTTGCGATAGGATGTTCCTTTTGGTGGCCGCCACGTTTCCAACAGGACGGACCTTGAATGAAAATACGTCAACAATGGGATTCCAAGCCGTTTCAAATGGCAGTACCCGGATCGCTGTTTTCTAAATCGTGAAACCGAAAATATTGGGATTCATTGCACAATCATTTTCAGGAACCTGTACAAGTATTTCCGGTCGATTGCTCAGCCATTTTCGCAGAGTGAAACGCCCTCGACTGAGTAAAGCTCGGTCAGCTCCATTTGCAACCTTAGCGCGGCGTCTAAATTTTTAACCGATACGCAAAATGTCGTCGACAAACGTATTTTTCCTGAATAGCTTTGGACGCTTCTGGAAAATTCGCGCCTTCGTCTGCCACTAATTGTTTAAGGTTCGCAGAGCCAGAAGGGAGCAGCCGCGTTACCGTATGTAACTGTGGTCAAGGTATACTCTTGAACATCGTCATTTGGATTAAACCTCCAAAATATACGCTGAAAGTCGTAGTCACTCTCCGCAAGCCCAATGTTACGATACATTTGACGTATGTCTGCCACCAAACAAACATTGTGAAAACGGAATGAAAAAGAATTGCACAAATATCTTGTTGCAATTTAGGGCCGATGCACAGCTTGGTCTAATGATATTCATTAGTGGTTTTCATTGAACAATCGAATACCACTGAAATGAGACAAATCCTCCAAACCTTTGTGTATGCAATGATGAGGCACGTAGTAGTGGAACTGGGGCCTGGGCGGTGAGGAAGCAACTACCATGTGGCCTTGATCGCTGTAATCTTTCATGAATTGACAATATCTTTCGTGGAGATCGGCGGTTTTAAGTAGTCTAGCTTCAAGGGAATAAAATTGTCTTTGGCTAGTGCATAGCTCTCACCCAATCCCGGCATAGCGTCCCGAAAAGGCAATCGTACGATGTAGCGACCGTCGGACCTGGCCACACTGTGCTCGAAATGCCTTTCGCACTCTACTTCCTCCTTACTTAGATGACGTTCGTATGGAGGCTCTTTCGTACTCCCAAAATCGACGTATAGACCGGTCGACATCGTCCTCGAATGTGGCACAAAGAACAGTCGTCTCGGGTCTACTCTCAACATTGACTTTGCCTAGCAAACAATAACCAAATACGGTGTGCATGACATCAGGTGTCCCTTCTGGGCCAACAATAGGTGAGCCAACAACGATTCTAGCGTACCATTCTGACCCGAGAAGTATGTCAACCGATTTGTTAACAAAGTATTCAGGGTCAGCTAACTTTAGCCCTTCAATATGTGGCCAACTTCGAGTCGGTGTGTTCAATTTTGGACACTGAACAATTTTCTCCACCACCATAGCGTGGATGTCGAATTTCACGTCGCAGGAAGGCTGTTTTGGCTGTATCGACAATTGTACTAGCCCTTTCGAAACTCCAGCGATTGACCTAGTCCAAAAATTGGTGTGCGGTGACACTGGAAATCCTATTCTAGCTGGCGGGCACAAGCCTCCGTGATGAACGTCCCTTGGCTAGCAGTGTCAATAATAATATTAACGGGCTGAGGACTACCGTGCTTACCCACTGCAGAAGCCTGTATGGTGGCCAACAATACCACATAGGCGCCTGCCGATGTCGAGATCTGCAACGAATTTACCTGACTCGAGTTTGGACGGTTGGAAATTGAATCAGGAGGTCTATCCTCATCTAAACTCTCCGATCTCATCTTCACCTTATCTCTAACGCCGTGCTTCTGAAAGCAGAGGAAACTGGAATGTTTGCCGTTACACGTGTCGCATAACCTACTCATTTTACACTGTGCTAAGTAGTGCTCTTTCGAAAAGCAAGCCAAACATAAACCCTTTCCTTTTACAAAGTTGAGGCGAACAAGAACTGACATCTGTAGAAATTTTTTACACACCGATAAATTATGGTATTTCCCACATGGACAACAAACTTTGTCTTCACTCTCGGTGCTGGTTACTAGACTCGTGATGTTCGTAAACGATTTATTTGATTTCTTGTTTTGCGAGTTCTGACCAAGATTTTGAGATTTTTCAGCAGCTGAAACATGAGCAGTCGATTCCATGATCCTGACTTCGTTGCTTAGAAAATCAATAAAATTTTTGATAGTGGGCACAACTAATTCCAATGCGCACTCTTCCCATCGTTCCCGCAGAACGGGCGACAACTTACGCCGGAATAAAAACAACAAGGGGTGGCTCCATAACTCAACTTGATGCCCTAACGCAGCAAGCCCTCCCGTATACTGATTTAACGAGGCACTAAAAGAACGTAGGCGTTTTGCCTCCCGAGGAATAGTGGGTAAATCAAACAACGCCTCTAAGTAGGCACTCACTAGTCTATTTGGGTCATTATACCTATTTACCAATAGTTCCCAAGCGACCTTATAATTTGCCCCCGTGATACGCAAAGACGCTAATACAGACTGCGCTTCCCCCACAAGACACCCCTTCAAATGCATGAACTTGTGAATATCAGAAATATTTTCTTGGATGTGAACCGAATTGTAGAACATGTCATGAAATGTTGGCCACTCTAACAAGTTTCCTCCAAATTTGATCAATTGTAACTTGGGAAGAGAAACCTGCGCATAGGTATCCCCAGGGCCTGGCTGGCGCAATGACAAGCGCGGGACAGACGGCGTCAAATTTGATGAAGTACCGGCAACGGGTTCATCGGATATAATTGACATAACAATAGCCTTAATATTATAAAATTGTTTTTCGAATGCCTCAAACTTGGGTTTTAGGTTTCCAGAAACTGGTGAGTTTGTTTACAATAAAGCGAGTTCAGTTTGACACACACTTCGTCAAATTCGGTAAACAAATCATCTAAATTAACGGTCATCGCTTTCAACAAATTCAGTTTCTTGTTGTCAGTAGTATGACGTTCAGCATCTTCCGCTACCTTGTGTATCCTATCACTTTTGGATACGATAGTTTCCAGCCGAAATTCCAAGTCGTCAATAATCGGCATTGTGAGTGAAAAAACACACGAAAAGTGGACGGAGACAGTTCGATTAAGTTTACGCGTCTCGAGTCGGGGTCGATTTTTTCACCCGCAACCGTGAACAAGCGAAATCAAAACAAACTCATCGATGAGACTACGGATTGCTGCTTGTTCTCGCTTGCGCCTGTTCTCTACGATCGAACGATTTCAACTACTGCACATGGAACCGACAGACTAATTCGTGGCTGAAAATTATATCTCTTAATTATATGCTGATTACTATAGACCAATTCAAACCATTTAATTTAATCCTGACTGATTGAAGTATTTACGATTCGGCTCCGGGCAAGGACCAAATCCGATGTTGAACTGTAAATGGACTGTATAACGAAATTGAGATGACGGAAATTGGAGATGGAAAAAATAATCAACAGAACCAGTTGGCAGCGTACCTGTGGCCGGCTGGCTACAACGAAGGCGCGAAGTCGCGGCAATTGCTCGAAAGAATCACACAACTTGACGGGGGTTTTTATAGCGGGTATACGCATTCGACGACGGGTTGGCGCGGAAGAGGCCGAGAAGAAGAACAAAACAATTAAATCAACTTGTCACCGCTAGGTGACGAAACGGAGACAGTGCTGCCAACCTAATTCCATCTCCAATAATGAATTAACGCAGTTAACCAGGTGTCACAAATTGAAGCGCAAGCTAAATATGAAATTTGCCTCGATTTAGCTAAACCGTTTTCTCTCAATCGCGTTTACACAAGCAAAGACCGCTGACAACCGCAAACCACGAGCTACAGATAAATTGTTGAACTGAATCAATGAGCCAGACTCAAGTGTTCTTCCTGCAGCATAAAAGCACTTTGAATCGGATAAATGTAAGTGGGAACGTTCCTGGTTCTGGGCTATCTTCCCAGGAGCATGCCCATGCTACCAGGCGCGACCACGGGTTGTGGATAGTGGAACGGCCACGGCATTGTCCCCAGGGGCATGTCTGCGGCCAGCTGTGAATAAGGTCAGCATGCTGACTGAATAAGCAGCCGCGAACAATGGGCAAAACCCAAGAGATCGCAGAAGAGATCCTGAACAAAGGACTCAAGGGCAAGCGGATCTACATTTTCTCAGACAGTCAGGCCGTCTTAAAGGCCATAGCAGCCTATAGTTTTAGGTCTAAGCTGGCATGGGAATGCCTCCATGCGCTCAAGCAGCTCGGCGCCCGTAACAGGCTCTCCCTCATTTGGGTGCCGGCTCACAGGGGGCATGAGGGCAATGAAAAGGCTGACCGCCTCATGAAAAGAGGTACAGAATCCCTACCCATCGGGCCTGAACCACACGTGGGTCTGACGAAAAGTCACCTGAACCGTCTGGTTGCTCGATGGGAGATACAGGAAAATGGCGCCCATTGGCATCGCCAGCCTCGACTAAGACAGGCGAAAAGGCTTGTCACGCCTTCCTGTCAAAGGGCGAAGGCGATGCTGACACTCTCTAGACAAGATCTGAGAGTACTGATAAGCTTCCTCAACGGGCACTGCCCACTCAGATACCACCTCAGCAAAATGGGCATCTCAGAGGCATTGGAGTGCAGACTGCGTGGCGAGGAGGATGAGACGGCAGAGCATATCCTATGTGAATGCCCTGCCTTGGCAGCAAACCGCTTTGAATACTTCGGTTAGGGGACCACTGAACCCCAAACTGTAGCGGACTCTGCGGTGAAGGACATATTCGGCTTCCTAAGGGGGGCGAGTATGTACGACGCCTTCTACTAAGAAAGGGCCAGCGTCACAATAGGCCCATATGCGGCCGCAGTGACAAAGGGACTTGTCCCACACGCCCTCGGGTCAGAAAAAAAAAAAAAACCGGGAACGTTCTGTGCTGTCATTTGAGTGGCCCGTTACCTAAACGTTCGAGAAAAAATCTCTGTTAAAGATTTCATTGTGATTTGTACTCCATGAAATGCATTCTTCGTCCTTGGCCTTATTTTTGTACCGTAAGGACTTTAAAAGCGTATAATGCGAAACATCTCACTTTGCTCAATCACTGAAAAAGTCGGGACAGGCGCTGTATCATAGGTTAACGCAATTCTTTGAGGCCGTGTGAAAAACGAAAAATGTCATTTTTTGCGGTATTTTGATGTATGTTCAGTCGACTGTTACCCGAGGGAAGTGAATCGTGAGTTGGCTTTTGTGGATTTCTTAAAAAAAAGAACACTTGTGCAAGATGTTGAAAGTATGTACAAAGTGGCAGTGTTCCTTTCCAATTCACACGTATGTTTGTGCAAAACTCTCTAACGTACGGCAGATTTTATTAGCTAAAATCGCTGAATGTGCGTGGGGCTTAGAAGTGTCAACAAAATCTCGTAGAGATGTTCCCCGAAATTCCGGAATCGAGCTACTGTCGCTCCTTGGAATAACTTTCTTCGCAGTGTTTTCTCTACGATGTCAATTGTTCCATGAATTATCTATGCAGTGAACCACAAAGTTGCGTATAGGACGTTAATTTCAACCAGGTTCTCATAAAAACAGATTAGGGGCTGGAAAAAGTTGCGTGGGGCGTTGCACCAAATGCAATCACAATTACGCTGATGGAGTCTAATGCGCCTAACATGCCTTCTTTAGCATATTACATTATAATAATTAAGTTCATGTGTTGAGCAACTGCGGCGGTAGAGCCGCCAACTTATTTCTGTATTGCCAGCTTCGAAGATGGATCGGTAGGTAGGGCCCAAGTATAGACCGCCGTTGCGCTTTTGAGCTCGTAATGAACCGTTTTTTCCCCCCCTCTGCAAATGAGTTTTGGTCGAGATGCGGTTTGCCAATCGCCCGCGAGTTCCGCAGAGCCACTACGTTCATAATCCCCTTTAATCGCTTCCTGATCGCCGATGATCACCTTTTTGCAGGCTATTAGAACTAACCTAAACGTGACTCTTCTCTCTTCCCCCCTTTCCCCTTTGTCCTCCTCCTTAAACGGTAGAATTTTCACCGATTATCTTCTTCATCTTCGGCGTAACAGAAATCCCGGAGTCAAATTTTCGAGGCGAAGAGGCCGTCGCCTTTTAACCTCCGCGTTAGGTAACGAGAAGTGCGGAGTTACGCCTTCGCAGAACTTTCCTTCACGCAACCTTTCAACTTTGTGACTCGAAACATTTTGGGGGTTCGATAAATTTTTAAAAGAGTAAATTTACGTCGTTGGGCAACGGAGCAGAAAGGTCTGTCGGGCAGGCACTAAGTGTTCAACAAGTGGTCTGATGAATGGACTTGGTGCAAGTCGAAATGGACGGCCAAGATGTTTCGTACGGTTATTCATCATTTTATTCCGCTTGACTGTCCATTCACGGAGTGTTCAAAGTTTTTGTAATGGCTCAGTTAGCCGGTTCTTACTTTGTCTGAACGGACGTCTATGTCAATAGCCGTCCACAATGCAGATCTTTTTCTTATCGAAATGACTGGTGAAGGTTGCGGTTTCGCTAGCATGGGAGAGTCTGGGCGCTGGTTCAGCATCCACCGAACCCACACCTGTGTAGGTACGGTAGGTTGTCATTTAGCTAGTCTCCCGTTGGAGAGCTGTTGCCCATGAGTTAGCACGCGGAGGTATGGTCCCAGAAAAATTCGCACCATCTGAGAGGAGTTCTTAATCTGGTTTCCCACCTGATCTAGCTATTTGCTTGGGTGGCAAGTTTCAAAGGGAGAGATCAACTCACATTTCTTTGCCATAACCTTCTTCACCAACGGGGAGAAAGGGTTGGAGCTTGCTTAGTAACTAGTGAAGCAGGTAGGTTTGGCTGTTCTTTCAACAACTGTTGTAGGAACTACAGTGGAACATGTGGTTTCTTTCTTTCTCTATACTGTAAGCGCAAGACGTGCAGAATGGAGAGTCTTCGAGAGAAAATAAGTGGAGCCTATCATTTAAGTCGCCACGCCTCGTAAGGCTCGTACAGTCATCTGGCTCGTACAGTCATCTGGCTCAACTCTCTTTCTCGTAAGACGTTCACGGATATTGGGAAAACAAACTCGTTCGAGTCCCTTGGACGAGGACTATCCTATCTCACTTATCGTTTATCAAATGCCGATTCATTTAGTGCAGCAAGTTTTCGTTCAGTGATCTAGATGAAGTTCGACTCATAGCGTGGGGAGCTCGCTTTTCACTATTTACTTATCCCCCATGCACTCAATGGCCAAGTCGACGGGTAACTGGCTAATGATCACTTGGAGTACTTCGGTGGATGGTACCTTGTTGGCTTTGGTGAGTAACTCTTTCGGATTATGCCAGTATTCTGTGAGTTTATTAGACAACGAAGCAGTAGCCAATCGCCCTTAAGTAAATACCTTGTACGTGAGGATTTTGTCACTATAACATACACCCCAAGTGGCCTTGCTAATTGCTCGTAAATATGGCCTGAGGAACTGGAGGTGTTGAACAATGAGTTTTATTAGCGAATTTCTCGAGCGAACATGAGTGCGGGCGGCGGCTTTATTAATACATCTGGCGAGATTTGGTCGTACTCGACCATTCTTACACCTAACCAGAAATTTTAAAATTTAACATGATAAATACAAATGCGTCAACAGTTTTCGTTTCTTCTTCTTCTTATTAACTAGTTTTCTACTACAACAACAACATATCCGTTTCATTATTCAATTGTTTTTTTTTTCATTTATTTATTTTTATTATTATTATTTTAAAAAAATATTATTTCCTTCTCGAACAAAATTCAGATATACTATAATTCACATAATTTAAATAGCTTGTCGTGTCATGATTTTAGAGAGTTTAGGGGAATTTAGTAAAGGGATAGCAAAGATTCTCTCACACGTTTCTTGAAAGTTGTATGACGTTTTAGTTGTTTCAGTTCTGATGAGAGTCCATTGTAATATGATATGCTTTGTGAGATTTTTTTTTTGACCCGAGGGCATGTGGGAGAGGTCCCTTTGTCACTGCGGCCCGCATAGGGCCTATTGTGACGCTGGCCCTTTCTTAGTAGAAGGCGTCGTACATACCCGCCCCCCTTAGGAAGCCGAATATGTCCTTCACCGCAGAGTCCGCTATGTTTTGGGGTTCAGTGGTCCCCTCACCGAAGTATTCAAAGCGTTTTGCTGCCAAGGCAGGGCATTCACATAGGATATGCTCTGCTGTCTCGTCCTCCTCACTGCAGAGTCTGCATTCCACCGCCTCTGAGATGCCCATCTTGTTGAGGTGATATCTGAGTGGGCAGTGCCCGGTGAGGAAGCTTATCAGTACTCTCAGATCTTGTCTAGAGAGTGTCAGCATCGCCTTCGCCCTTTGACAGGAAGGCGTGACAAGCCTTTTCGCCTGTCTTAGTCGTGGCTGGCGATGCCAATAGGCGCCATTTTCCTGTATCTCCCATCGAGCAACCAGACGGTTCAGGTGACTTTTCGTCAGACCCACGTGTGGTTCAGGCCCGATGGGTAGGGATTATGTACCCCTTTTCGCGAGGCAGTCAGCCTTTTCATTGCCCTCATGCCCCCTGTGAGCCAGCACCCAAATGAGGGAGAGCCTGTTACAGGCGCCGAGCTGCTTGAGCGCATGGAGGCATTCCCATGCCAGCATAGACCTAAAACTATAGGCTGCGATGGCCTTTAAGGCGGCCTGGCTGTCTGAGAAAATGTAGATCCGCTTGCCCTTCAGTCCTTTGTTCAGGATCTCTTCTGTGATGTCTTGGGTTTTGCCCATTGTTCGCGGCTGCTTATTCAGTCAGCATGCTGACCTTATTCACAGCTGGCTGCAGACATGCCCCTGGGGACAATGCCGTGGCCGTTCCACTATCCACAACCCATGGTCGCGCCTGGTAGCATGGGCATGCTCTTGGGAAGATAATCCAGAACCAGGTGCTTTATGAGATGAATGATGATCTATAGGCAGTGGCAGTGGTACGGCATTGTGGTAAACGGTAATTTAAGAACTTGTTTCTGGTTTCTAAATTATGAATTTGTGAAAATTTCAAATATTGTCGCGCGAGATATGGTGGTTGTTTAGTTGTAGTAATTTTGAACATGATTGCCAACATAGAGTTTTGTATCAATTCATTAATTTTGAGAATTTGATGTTTTTTAAATTTATCACGAATTTTATCATCATATTTGAGATTTAAAATATATCTAATGGAACTATTTAAAGCTCTCTGCATCTTGACACGACAGGTTGTGTTCAGCTCACACATAACCGATACACTGTACATAAAATAAGGCATAATTAAGGTTCTTTTTGTTTAGAAATTTTTTTACACTGATGGATTTACACATCAGCAGATTTCTGAATGCATAAAGTATGAGTGCACTTTCCCTACTATAATGTCTGTCTGTGAAGTCCACGATAGATCATTTTGTAGCACGATTCCTAAACATTTACTTTGTGTAACATATTCTATTTTGTTGTCGTTTATCGTCCAATTTGGTAAATCGCTGCGAGGAAGAGATAGAGAGGAAGAGAGAGAAACAGGAAGAGAATTTTGATTAAAGTTCCTTCAAGATGACTTCACAATATTGTCTCTAGTGTAAAAATCGTCCCAGACTTCAGAGTATCGGTTCATATCTTGGCGAAAGATTCTGTCAATAAGGGGAGTCGGAGTTTCCCTTTTCCTGCCCTCAGGTGTTCTAGAAGGGGTAAGTCTGTGCGAAGATGCTGTGCAGTTGCACTCTTGGAAACACCTGTGGCTTCACAATACTTTGTAATTTTGGTTTATTATTCATTCTGAATAACAACCCTGTTTTCGGCCACGAAAAATTTTTTACAACCCCCCCTCAAAATTTGATACTTTACGTTTCAAGACATGGGGATTCCAAATTTGCAATGCCCGTCTGCCGTCCCCCATCCGCCGCCCGTTTTGTGCCTTTAACGTGGTCTAAAAAATTCGTTCTTTCGCCCAAAAATCCGATTTGGTATCTAGTTGTGCCCGCCATCTCGGCAATCCGATCGGACGAAGCCCATGGTTGTAATGGGCAAAAAACGGTAAAAAAATTAACGAAACGCAGTAAAATGCGGGAACTACAGCGGAAGTCAACGTTTCGTCGTCAGTACTCCCTCCCTCCCTCCCGTCTCATTAAAAAACCACCCGCTCGCTTGCTCGCCACCCGCCCGCTCGACTCCCCTTTCGACTTGCAACGGGTTCGCTCGAAGCGCCCCCGTTCCAATTTCCCCGACCCGACGGGGCAAAATCATCAGACGTTTTGTTTCCGTAGTTCCATTGTAGCCAGGTCATGTTACGTATGGTTTACTAGTATTAGATGCTGAATCGAATGGGATGGGGGAGCAGTAATTCTTGGTCAAGCTGTTCATCAGAATAATAAACCATTGTGTAATAATTTTCAGGGTTTTTTAAACGTGTGTGTGTTTATTATCGATGTTATAATCTATTTCAGTTATTTGTTTTGGTTATTATTACGTGTTTTCGCTCTAAATTGTTTGTTTGTCATTGTGTGTTTTGTCTGTTGAGGTTGTGGTTGTTTGAAACGACAACAACGTAGTGGGAACCTCCACCATTGCCAAAACTGTTGAGGTAAATAGCTCTTTGTGAACACGGCTCTGACATTTGCAGATCGCTATTGATATTTCAAGTGTACATGTTGGTGAGCTTGGTTTCCTCGTTTTTTGATCGTACAGCTCTAATGATGGTTAATAAATTAACAAAACGTTAGCGTACAAGGTGTTTACCATCTTGGGCCGATTTTGACTAATAGCCCCGCCTTTGACTCTCATTCATCCTTCGCTTATGAAGATTTGTCGGGCCTACGTACGTTTTCATCGCTCTCCCGACTAATCTGATTTAGTACGAACCTGGTTGAACCTTAAATGCGCTGAATTCATGGCGCGGAAATATAGTCGAATTTGTCTACCATCGGAGTAGGACTTCCTTCCGCACTGGCCGAAACACTTCATCGCTCCTCTCGTCAAATTGATTGACGACCGCGGAACGTTATTAACAAGTAAATGAGTCGAGAGGAAACTCAGCCGCAACAAGGAGCGGTTTCAATTTCTCTGGAGATCGTCAAACGGAACTGATACGAGAGAAGGAATAAAAAAAAGAAGAGATTCTCTCGAAGAAAACCACCGAGCGCTGAGGTCGAACCTTTCAACCGGCGAGTAAAACGTCACGAAGCTCCCGAAGGATCGTGCAGACTCCGGCGTTTCGAGATCCGTCGTCGTGGAAGTTTCAACTGGAGACATAGCAGCGAGATGAGACGATAGGATTTTCTAGAAAACAGAAGGCAGATATTGACACCTCTTCGTCATTTCCGTCTATTGCTACTTAGCATCCGCTCCGGCTCAGATACCGGATATCTGCCTTCAGAAAGAGGATGAATGGCGACTTTATTGATAAATCTGGCGAGATTTGGTCGTATTCGACCACTCTTACGCCTAACCGGCTGTGCAGAGGCAATGAGGGTGACCTCCGCGTAGAGAACCATCTCTGAGCCAGTGGTTTTTGTTGTTGCAGTGGTAATTCTGGTGCATCACCTGGCAATGGAGCGCCGGACAGTATATTTAAGAAGAGGCGAAGCTACCGGACGCAGCGGAGTAAACAGAGAGTTGGGACCCTGTGAGCGTGGCACGAGGAATGGTTCCCAGCGACTCATCAGGGAGCGTCGACACGGTGAGGTGAGCTATTACCTCATCCAATGCTAACGAGGCCCCACATAGGAACGAAGAAAAGTCGCCTGAATGGGCAGGTGGCCCGATGGAGGACACAGGAAAACTGCGCCCATTGGCATAGCCTGCCACGACTAAAACAGGCGGGAAGCCTCAATATGCCTCCCTGTTCAAGGGCAAAGGCAACGCTAACACTCTCCAGACAGGATCTAAGAGTCCTAAATAGCTGTCCACTTAGGTATCACCTCGAGAAGATGGACATTTCAGAGGCAGTTAAGTGCAAATTGTGCAGTGAGGAGGACGAAACAGCAGAGCATATTTTGTGCGCTTTGGCAGCCAGGTAATGACAAAGACACTTTTCATACGACTTTTATTAATTAAGGGACATATGTGGCCTCAGTGACAAGGGACTCAGCCCCGTGTGTCTTCGGATAAAAAAAGTCAAACAACGTCACGCTGCGACTGTACAGCTTCGTCGCCTGCACTGGGGAGGGCCCTTCGAACGGCGACGAGCAGTAATTTTCATATACGTAGCCAGGTTTCCTCAGCAAGATCTGTAGAGTGGCGAGTCATCAGCGTAGAACATATGTGAGGTCCCTACTGAGAGCACTTCCTGTAGCGTGTTGACATACAGCATGAACAGTAGGGCCGACAACACACAGTGTGCCAACATCCAACTTTCTCCATTCATCAAAGTCTATCTTCCAAATAAGACATGGCTCCTCTCAGGCCAATCGTCTCGAGCACAGAAAGCATCACATCCCTTCTCATTCGGTCGAAAGCAGCCGAAAAATCAAAAAGAACGACTGCTGTAACTTGCTTCCTATCCATGGCTGTCCGGAAGTCGTCCAGAACCCCAATTAGCGCTGTAGCAAGATCGGTAGGCAAATTGCCGCTCATTCAGCACTCCGCGCGAGTCTCCGGAGGATTTGAGTTCGGAATGAGAGAGAGAGAGAGAAAGATGACGATATTATTTAAATAACCAGGGACAGGTTAGCACCCTCTTTTCCTCACGCTACCTCCCCTGGCAAACATGTTACAAGCATTTGTCACACCCTGTTTGTGCCAGTATACTCTTATTATAATTACTTTTGCAGAGTTATTGGGTAAACACTTTTGATAATTTATTGAGCTGCTCTCGTCCTTTTTCCACGAATGGGAATTTTATGGTATAATTGCCTTATTGAGAGCTATCAATATAAAAGATTTAGTCAAAATCGTTAGAGCCGGTTTTAAGAACAAAAATTGGAGTTTTGATCACAATGATAACTATAGTTAACTTTCGGTGGATTTTGCTCATACCCTCATTTTTGCGTTCCATGGTAACCCGTAGGCTAGAAATCAAGTTTCAGCGGATTTGGGACGGTTGTTTTCTCTAAAAACCACGCTAAAATTGAATTCTTCGAAAGTTTGGTAATTTATTGTGCTGCTCTCGTCATTTTCCTATGAATGAGAATTCTATGGTATAGTTGTCATATTGGGACCTACCAATATAAAAAGTTTAATCCAAATCGATTGAGCCATTTTTGAGAAGAAAAAAAATTTGGTGTTTTGATCATCATGTTAACTATGGTTAACTTTCGATGGATTTGGCTCATAACCTTATTTTGGCGTCCCATAGTAACCTGCGGGCTGGATATCAAGTTTGAATGGATTTGGTACGGTGGGTGGTTCTCTCTAAAAATCGTTCACAGACGCACACATGCACCTAGACTGACTGACACACACACACACACACAAACCATTTTCCCAAGTAGTGTTTTTCGGACTCAGGGGGACCTAAAACGTAAAGATCTGAAGAAAACTCTTTTTCAGCTGAAGACATAACTTTCCTTTCTACTTTGTAGAGCCAAGGAAAGAAAAAACCGGTCATCAGCATCCCAACTAGAATAATTTATTCGTCTACCAACCGACCGCTTACGATGTAAGAACTTACTACTACCAAGCCTTCTTCAATAAAAAGGGAATTACTCGTACGACGACAGAAATATATTTTACAACAAATTCTGTTTTTTGGTCTTCAGATTATGTGTATTTGGCAGCACCGCTTTTCGCTATTAAGCCCTTCGATTTTCGCACTTCACACCTCTTCGTTTGAGCGCGTGCTCCACTTCAGATGCGTCACGGTCAGAAATCTTATTTTAATTATTTTATCTCTAGCAGTGAGGACTTGTTGTTTATTTTATTATTTTATTTAGTCACGTTTGTGAAGGGGCTTCGTATTTTCGAATTAATTTGAACTTTTTTCTGCCATTATTAAATTTCATTAATTTCTTTACTAGTAAAGTACGAGTATTACCAACTTTGTCTCTGTCAGTAAATTAAGCTAATTTTAACGCACAGAGGTGCTTGGAATGACTGACATATCTTTCAGAGCTGCAAGCGCAAACATCCCAGAAGAGGGGCATATCATCTGTTGTTGGGCCCACGAAGCTTGAAACTGAGAAAATAAATGTACGCTGTGAGTGTGAATGAGGACTGTATTATGCTTGACAGTCAGTTTGAGTGTCAGTACATAAATGCGAACAAGGGACTCTAAATACATGTGAACTGGCTGTGAAACACTAAGTGGAGAGAGAGAGAGAGTGAGAGAGAGAAAGAGAGAGAGTTGAGTTACAAGTAGCGCGAGCTGAGAGATGAATCGTTGGGGGAACTGGGAGTCAACTGTCGTTCGCAAGTGCTGATGGATGACTGAGTTGGAAGGAGCTGTCTGTTGAGGAGAGAAAAATAAAAAGAGGGGTTGTCCAGGCGTGAAATAGGAAGGATGAACTTTATAAACCCCTTGGAATTCTAGTGCCTTTCTTAACTTGGTAGGACGTCGAATTAGGTAAGATAGACAATTTCGTTAATGACTTTAATTATATCGAGAACTATAGATAAGCAGAGTGGAAGCATGTGGTAGAAATATATGAATAAGATGTCTGTATCCAGATTTGAAATTGGTAGGCGAGTAGATGTTGTTGAAGAGTGAAACGGGCTGACCTCGGTACAAAGCTGAATTTGATACGTAGCGGTCGAAAATGGTCGAATAGCGTAACGCGGCGTAGATGGTGGAACGTAGCAAAGACAAAGGTTTCAATGTGTAGCTAACTCGCGAATGTATCACCGGTTGAGTCATTCGTCGCGATAAAAGGGCTCGAAGCAGGTAGTAGAGGTGGATGACCACCTAAGAAAAGATTAGTAGACTCGGCGCTTGGGTTTGACCTCCGCAGCTGTCCGTTTTTTACCATTTGGCGTAAACAGGAGTAGGGAAAGTATAGTTTTTAGAAAGTCCAGGAGCGCGGGCGTTGGGGCAAAAAAAAAAACACAGCTAATTTGGCCTGCCAGTCACCTATGCTGCGAACTGAAAGCATTTTGCACCTTGACACATTAAGTGACAGAAAAATCTACCACAGCTGCGATTGCAACACCCCCTTGCTGGAAGAAGAGCGGGCATAGCTGCAGTGACGACGACTGATAGGATTTCCACAGGTGCATCGAGTCTATTCTAAGACAATTTAAGCTATTAAGCGTAGAATACGCAAAAACTAATCACGCACTTAAGGGACGTCGTTTGGGTCAAAGGGTTTGCTAAACTGCACCATTGAGTGCTGGTGCGACACTGGCGTGCCTAGCTGGTACATTGTCAATGTCGCAGCAAGAATTGAACGAGTATGAGGGGATTTTCAGGATTTGAGTCCTTTAGAAAGCATAGCAGCCTTACAGCGCCGCTGGTTGTTGTAGGGTCGTGTGACACGCTGACATGCAACTCACACTGCGGCATTCAGATTATCACAGTTTTTTGGACTCAGTAGCCCTTGAAACGTAAAGCCATGACGAAAACGTGCCAAAAATCTTCTTTTGATGGCGTAACTTTTTTCTTACTCCGTAAGAAGCTAAGGGAAATTGAAAAAAAGAAATCCACGCTGCGTTCGAAGCTTCCCTACTTGAACGACGACAAAGGAAATAAACGCACCCCTAAATAACGCCCGTGGAGCAACGGGAAAATGTCTCTGTACTGCAGACGCTCGCCAGCTGATTGCCGTTTCTGTTTCCATAAACACGCCCTAAACCTCGTTGATTCGAGTATAATTCGTGGGTTTCGGACAATAATGCGCCATCGCAGCTTCCTCCATCGTTTCCAAATATAACGAGCGGATCCGGCCTTCTGGTAAGTCGACAAATGAGAGGGACAGTCTTGGCGTATAGTCGAGCCGAAGGCGCGGAGGTCAGGAGTTGGAGAAAGTTGGTTTTCCTACGAATGGGGGATTATTCAACAGTTGCATCACAATACCTTCGGGTGCTCGACCGGTGAGGCGCATCTTCGAAAACATGGGGCCCTGATATAAGTCGAGTCTCACGATGCGGCATCTCCCCCTCGTCAGGTGAGGCCTCCGACGGTGGAAATTCGTGTTTACGTTCACATGCCATTGTGCTGAGCTCGTGAAGCGCCAACTACATAGGAGACTCACAACGTGTAATTACTCTCTAGAGCAGAGCTGTCGTTCGGTACATGTGAGAAGTGCAGGGGTTGCAGGTGGAATGGAAGCGCAGGCCTCAGGCTGGCACAAATTGTAACAGTCCCGAGTGCAGTCTGCAGTGTAGTTCTGCAGTCTGCGAGGGAACATTTATCAACATTTGTATTGTGAATCAATTAGTTATTATTGAAAGTTGTGTGTAACAGCGAAAAGTAATCTCTTACGTTCATTTGAAGTTCAGATAAAAAACGAATTATTCATCCACGTTTGGAGCACTTATTTCCCCATCTACAGGAAAACTTCAAGCAAGGTGAGGGTGAAGTTATTAGGAAACGGGGTTGTTCGCCTCAGCCAGGTTGATGGGCAATGTGGTAGGGCCGAGACTGTGTCCTGGCTTCTTCTTTGAGCGGCGGTTCTGCTGTACAGAGCAGAGTTGTGAGCTGATGCCCTTCAAGTACGTAAATCCATCGAACTGATGGCTGTGGAGTGTCAAAAGCTATTTCTCTGAACAGGGCTCAGGATATGACCACAAGGGTAAAAAGATATGAACGTCTTTGAACGCTCCAAGCATGGCAGGGTAGATGGGAGACAGAAATCGAAGGGGGTGGACAGCCACTCTCATTCTGGGTGGAAAGTGAGCTAAACTTTTACCTTACCCAGTCCCTGACGGGGCATGGGAACTTCAGGAGTTATCCCTACAGAATGGGGAAAAAGAAGAAGATCCCTTCTGCAGAACACTGCAGACAGCGTGGAGCAGACGTTCTTCCCCTGTCCAAGGTGCCTGCAGGATCAGTTGGGTAGCTCCTGCCGTCCACGGTCGTCAGTAGGATGTTGGAGAACGAGTCGAGGTGACAGGCCGTGTACGGACTTATTGGGGACGTGCTTCTTAAGAAGAGGATGGAGGAGTCGGATGATTACTGGCATCTAGCTAACAAAGAAGAGTAGGGCACCCTTATAGAGGGCCAGGGGACAGGTGGGGACCCTGAAGAAATGCCACGTAGGCGATGCCAGAGTGAACGAAGCCATGGTGGAAGAAAAAAAAACTGAGATAACTACAGAAGAGTAAATTAAAAGTTAATGGTATCGAATTGTGGTCTCTCGCTTCGCTCTCTTACATACAAGCAAATTATTCGCCCAATCTGGACCTACGGTACACAGCTCTGGGGTTCTGCTGAGACGTAAACTACTCACGTATTAAGAAAATCCAAACGTCGCAAAATAAAATACTGAGAAGGATAGTTGGTGGCCTTGGTACACGCGTAACGACGATATTCACCGAGATAAAAAGATGGAGTCAGTGAACGAAATAATCGTCAACTACGGCGAGGCAGCACGAACAACGCCACCATAAACGCGAACACCTCGAGATACTCAACGTTCTGGATAACGTAGAAGAGCTTCGGCGAACAAACCGCTGGACTTCGTTGTCCTGAACCAATAATAGTGTAATAGCGCAATGAAACTCAGTGCTGCGTACATTAGCGCATAAATAGTGTTAGGTTTAGACGTATTAAAGGAATTGGGTTAGGTATTAAAGAAATTGGGTTATATCCGCCAGTAGGCAAATTACTAAAGTTACTGACTTAACGGCCAGACGATGATGTCTTTACATCGAAAGCGCTTGCCCACAGTAACTCACAAGCCAGAGGAGACGGACTCACCTAACAGGTACGTTAACTTTAGGAATTGGGTTAGATCCGCCAGTAGGGAAATTACTAAAGTTAACGTACCTGTTAGGTGAGTCCGTCTCCTCTGGCGGGTGAGATACTGTCGGCGAGCGCTTTCGGTAAAAAGACATCATCGTCTGGCCGTTAGACGGGCTCACCTAACAGGTACGTTAACTTTAGTACCTGAAATGCGTTCATTATGACAACAAATAATACTAGATGGAATGCGCCTAATTTTTCAGCTGCAACAACAAATAACGTTTTAAAAAATTCTACGCGACCATTTTTGATCAATCAAGGTGACGGGCAGTTGGATGGAGAAAGGTGGACCCCTACGCGGCTCCTCTACTTAGCTCGCAACCGCCTGTCACTGAGGTAGCTTCTTACTATGCTCCGCAGATACTCTGTTCCAGAGAGCGCCGAGGACGTCAGCACAACCGAGTTGAAGGCGTTGCGGACGTCCAACGTTACGAACATCTCTCATCACATTTCTGTATTCCAGTTTAGCTTGGAATCAATGGCCATGCCCCATCCATTTTACTGAATTAGCTCGCGAGGGTACAGTTTTTTTGGCATCGGTGGTCTAAGGAATACCTTAACATCCTGCAACAGCGTAAGAAGTGGGACGTGAAGGTCCCCTTAACCTGAAGACTGGCGACTTGGTGCTGCTGAGAGACGATCAGGCGCCTTCGGCCCAGTGGACCTTGGGAAGAAATCAGAAAGTCCACCCCGGCCCTGACACTGTTGTGCGAGTGGTAACAGTAAAGACAGGTACAGGTCATTACAAGAGACCAGCTGTGAAGATGTTGCCACTCACCTTGGAGTACTAACACGCATCCCCAGCTCCACGAGCCGCAGGGGGGAGTGTGTTCGAACACAGTTATTTGAAGTTTGCGGTTCCTGGAGTTTTGTTATTGTTTTCTTTTCTTATTGCGGACAAACCGCGGCTTCCACTTGCCGCCTGCCCATTTTTCTGCGGATCTAGAATGTTCAAGATCCCGACGTCACGATTATTATGAATCAGCCGCTCGCGCAGTTCGCAGCCATTTTCTTTTATTATTGTTCAAACTTTCGTTGTTTCACGATACGCCGTCTCAACCGTTATAGTTCGTCATTTACCGTCGCGTTTCGAGTCAGTGCGAGTCAATCGAGTATCCGCGACTGGTTTCACGAACTTACGAACATTCGCCATATCTCGAACTGTACGTACCGTGGGCATCCAGGTACGTCAGTGCCACAACGTTTTGTTGGGAAGAGTAATCACCACTTGTAAATATAGTCCACTTTATATTCTCTGCTTCCGACAGTTTAATCTTACCTATACCTCAATATTAAACGCTTGGTCCTCCGGAAGTTCATGTGTACTGATTTCGTTTCATTAAGCTTTGAGTAAGAGTGACTTAATAAAGTCCGAAACTCGAGATCACCAGTTTCTATGTAGTAGTGCTTTGTTATCAACTGAATGAATAACCGTGTTTATTATTTGCAGCGTATACAAACTTTTCATTGTAACTTTCACGTTCAGTGTGGTGGGGAGGAGAATTTTCAGAACTGAAGATACTGTTTACTAGTACGCAGTTATTTCAGTTGCTATTCCACTACGATGATAATCTATTATGTTGGGTTATCGGCATCTCACCCGGCGCCTCAAATGGCTATGAGCGGGGTCTGACGACTTGTAGAAGTATGAATTTAAATTCCGTTGCGAACAAAAGTATTACGATCGTCGAAAACAAGTTTTTGTTTGCGTAAAATGTGTGCTGAGCAGTTTCTGAAAAAACCAGTCGTCATATTGCCGTGTTAGAAAACCCAAACGCAAATGGCTAACCTGGGTGGATTTAGTAGCAGATAAGTAGGAAATATTAAATAATACCACGCTTTTACACAGACATTAGTGTATTCTTCCTCATTGAAGTTCATTGCTTGTAACAGTTGTAACCTCATAATTTCGGTTTTTATTATTTCTTGCTGAGTTCTCATTTTCTTGTACCGCTTCCGATTTGTTACACGCACAAAGTATACTTTTGGGCTAATTTGGCTTTTTCCTGCAGCTCTTGCAGTTGTAGTACGCGTATTTCCACTTTAAGCTCCTCACCAGTTTCAGCTTCGGCAGAGGTTAATGCGGCCACTTTGGTTTCTGACAATAATTAGAAACAATAATTTGGTCAAATCCGGATTATTGAGCATTGGGCATCTACGGGATACACAGCTATGCGGCCATTTACGTTTACATGACACTTGTTTACGGGATAGGATGTCAAACAGATGCCCAATTTCCTTACTTTACTGTAACCTCATTAGTCCACTGCCTTCTCGATATGGCTTAATCGCAGCGAAATCACGTCTATGCTAACCGCATCCCATAGTGATCTCGGCTAACGTGGTGGGCACGATAATGGCTAGCCTTGATTTACGTATCTAGCCCTGATCAGTTGGATCACGATCAGCGGCGTTTTGGTGAACACGGCCCTCAAGGCCCAAGGGACATTTGCCGAAAAACACTGTTCATTTACAGATGTCTAGTAACTGACGCTAAAAACACTTTCTGTATATTACAATACTATAATGTTGGAATAATGGCGTTAATAACCCTTGCGGAAACCCTGCATCATTTACTCGAAGGAAAATACAAAGCGGCATTTGGAACGACATACTCGGCCTTAAAGTTGTTTGACATTGCCATTTCGACACCCTACCACTGGCTCCTGCAGCGGAATCTGAACGTTCCCATTCAGAACATGAGCTAAACTATTGATACGATATATTTATGAAACAGTGACTAATAATTCAAATGAAAACTAATCCTTCATCACCTAATTGATCTCACTGAAATGGCCTAATAAACGTAGCATTATGTCAATCATTAATTATCAGGTACTTGTAACGAGAGTGAGTCTCAATGAAGTTGGAGAAAGTTTTGTGTCGCGTCAAACTAGATATTTCGTCTTCTAGTTTCACTTTTCACGTATAAATAAATTAAAGAATTGAGGAGCCCATGTTGGCGTTAAAAAGTGCCTCCAAACGGATAGAAACGAAATCCGCCGTCAGATCTTTATTCCTCGAAGCTGTTGAATCCTCAGTTGGCAGTTGCCTGAGTTGCGCAACCAGCACAGCGGACAATTCGAAGGGGAACATTTAACGCAACTGATTGTGGGAAACGAAAAATCTTTTTGCGACCGAAGGTGGCGCATCTCAAGTCTCACGAAGCTCCGACGAATTGCGTCGCTCTCCTTTTTAACTGCGTTGAGCAACTCGACGGTTGATCCGGAGGCGTCTCTTTTTGCCCGCGGGGGCCGCCTTTATTTTCAGTCGGGAGACCTAATTGAGCTAATTGAGGTCGCCCCGGTTGCGAAGAGGTCGAGGAAATCTATCGGGCGTTCTCCGAGGCGTCGTTAATTCGTTTAATTGGTCGGAAGAACGTCAATCGCTACAGTTATAGCTTTCTTCGGCCATAGGAAGTAGGAAGGCTAGTTAGATGGAGAAATGGCGTATTGCTCGTGAGACCGATATGGCAGTAGAGCTGGTCCGTCTGGTCCTCTGCGTCTGCCTCTCAGATTAAAAAGGTGCCAACGACACAAAACCGAATCTTAAGCATTGTCAGGTCTGTTCCCTTACGTGATGACTGTTTCTTTGAGGGTGATATCAGTCGTGGAAGTTGCGGTTCGCTAATATGCAAGGGACTGGCCCCAGCAGCATCCACCGAACTCGGACCTGCGGAGGTATGGCAGCCAGCCTCCCGGTAGAGAGATGTTGCCCCTGTGTGACCCTGTGAAGG
Organism: Pachypeltis micranthus; assembly: GCA_020466155.1. Lineage (NCBI taxonomy): Eukaryota > Metazoa > Arthropoda > Insecta > Hemiptera > Miridae > Pachypeltis > Pachypeltis micranthus. The sequence continues at coordinate 45,700,847 of CM035770.1, read as the reverse complement.
TGACCTCCTGAGGAATCTTGCACCATCTGGGAGGAGATCTTAATCTGGTTTCCCACCTGATCTAACTATTTACTTGGGAGCCAAGTCGTGCAGGAATAGAAGGGAACGAGGAGGCCGATAAATTGGCGAGAAAAGGATATGCGCTTTGTAGGGACCACCAAGAGCCTCTTGATCAAGAACGTTGGTACGTGGGAGGAGAAGTGCAAGGCTGTGTGCCTGGTCAAAGGCAGTCAAGGTTGTTTATCAGACTCTCCAGACAGCGAATGAGAGAGATCCTCTGCCTAGAAAGATATACGACCAGATAGATCAGATAATTCTCCGGTGACACCAAGGAGGATTAAAAGAAATGGTGTTGACTAGTTGAAGACACCCATCAGGTTTCTTTGCAACATGTTTCGATAAAATATTGTGAACACAAGACGCGCCGAAATTGAATTTCTACTACTTAAGAGTCTCAAAATGGCAAGAACTCCTCGAAATTCAACCTTTTCCTTTTTTGTTGATTACTATACTTTCTTTTTCACATTGAGTTGAGGACAGGAAAACCGCACGTACGTGTTGGATCCGACTCTGCAACTGAAAGATTGAGCCACCGTGAATTGTGGTAGGCAGTCACTGGGATGTCCTCTGCCATTTCGTCTTCCTCTGCAGGACACAATCTGCACTAGACTGCATCAGCCCTTGTTGAGGTGATCTGTTACACAGGTACTTTCCGCGTGAGGAGCGTTCGAACGAATGCGTCTACCCAACAAAAATACACTGCCCAGAAATGACGTGTGGCTTCGAATTAACGACAAAAGCAACTTTGCGAACTCATGAACTCCCCTTTTCCGTACATTTGGGGCTTCCCAAACCTCCAGAGACTCCTGTAAAGACAATCCCATGACCAGACTACAACGGAACGACGTGACGCGTGTGAGACGCTGAAACTATTACTTTCGCTGTAATGTCCCGCGAGTTCTTTCAATTAATAGACTTTGGCTCACTATAATCACTGTAATTTCACTATACGTACTTGTACATGTTTGATTCGACCTAGGATCTAAAAATACGTTGAAAACTATACCAACCACGGCGTATTTGCGATAAAACTGCCGAAATTCCGGTTTTGTTTAACGGGTTTGTGCCCACAACAACCATGGGCTTCGTCTAATCGGATTGCCGAGCAGGCGGACACAACTAGATACCAAATGGGATTTTTGGTCGACAGAACGGATTGTTTAGACCGCGTTAAAGGCACAAAACGATCCGGACGGCGGACGGACATTGCAGGTTTGGAATCGCGATGTCTTGAAACGTAATGTATCACATTTTGAGGGTGGGGGGGGGGGGGTGTAAAATATTTGTCCTGACTGAAACTATAGGACTAATAGACAGAATGAATAATAAACCAAAATCAGGGAATTGGTCCAATACACTTCTTATACAAAGAGATAATTGGAAGGAACCCCTGGAATTACTTTCTCCTACAATTCAGTACTAAATCCGACAATTTGCACGGGTTACTTGATAACCCTCTGAGTAGGAGGAACTCGATAAATTGTGGTACGTCAAGCGCCAGGAGTTTCTACGTAGAAAGTTTTGCCGATCTCATGCGAACTGAGTCAAAAACAGATGCAGTTCACAAAATGCCCCTGAGGTTGAGGTAAGTTGTGTGATCCTCAGTAATAAGGCGTGTTCCTTGAATATTAGGCGTACTTCGGTAGCGTGTACAACATCCAAAGAATCGACCAATCGAGTGACTGCCGCCAGCAGCTATTTTCCACTGTAGCCCCCTTCAGTGCTTCATCTTCTGACTTCGGGTTTTGCGGTAAACGTTGTGACGTACTTGGGGAGTTCTTTTACAAATTACCCGCGTACAGAACACGAGTAAAAGTCGAATCCGGGCCCAAAAGAAACGAACAAATTAAATACACTCAATTATACTCACTTGATAAAAATAAATAAAATAATGCCTCTCAGGAAAGTACTGGGAAATGAAATTATAAACCAAATAGGACCCACTTGAATTTAATCAGGAAAAACTCGAAATGAAATGAAATGAACTCCTTTTAGAATGAAATAAATAACCTATGCTCGGATTGTATTAAATGACAATAAAGGGACAATGGGGAAAATGAAACACCAAGCTCTGATCGCTTACCTTACTTCACACTATATAAGGGGAATTTAAATATTCGATCACTGGCTTAAAAAAAGGGGAAGATTCGTCACCGATGTCGGTAGCCGTTATAAAACTAAAATGCGGCTCTTCCGCTAATTAAAACAGCGGCGAACTGCACAGGTGGCGGCAACAGTGTAGCCACCTTCGGCAGTCCGCCACAAACCATTACAACGTTCAGGTGAGTTGAGCCTGCGATCCAGTTCCGTACCATTGTCACAGCAGGTGAGGATCGTGCTTGTACCAGGTATCTGTATATTCGCCATTAATCCGTGCATTTATTGTTGTGACTTGAGAACCGCCGTGAACGTTTCTTGTCTCACATACATCATGATCCGGTAGGTTGGAAAAAGGTCACGTTTCGTTATTACAATTGTTGCAACCGAGACTGCAATTGAAGAAGTTGATTGATTCGCCTGAGCCAATCTTCGGGCTCATCATGATGTTTTAAGACGTTGAAGAGATGATTAGTATCGCGAAGTAGAAGATGAAAAATAAAAGGCAGCAGATCTCGTCTCATATGAATAATTCAGAGATGGAAATGCCTTTCTTATTTCGAAGTCTGAAGCGTCTCATTTCACGTTGCGCAGGCAGGAGCGGAGGCTCGTCTTGTCGGTGAGAGGGAAGACGCAGAACCCGGACGTTGTCAAGGTCCTCCACTCGGCTCATTGTAATATTTGCCAACAGATACGACCTTTTACCCGATGACCAACGGCTCTTTTGACGCTGACGCGCTCGAATGAAGTTAAATCGCCATTATATTCCTCATTCCTTCGAAACTCTTCATTTCTGATACTACATTAAGAAGATAAATATACCTTAAAGGAAGATGCACCACTGATAAGCTCATCAGAAGGTGATGCCAATGACAACACTGAAAATGTGGCCCTATGAATTTACTCCTGCGTGTAAAAAACCAACCTGAAAGCGTTTAACGCATTGTATCCGGTTGCCCATCATGCCTCTCTGCGATGGCAGCTCTTCTTTCTTCTTCACTTCGCCCTCACGAGGATCTTGCATCGTGCCACCATTCCCATGCATCCTCCCATACTGCCCAGCAGTTTACGAGGTTCAGGAGTCATTCATTCTTGATCCCTGCGAGATCTTGCCCCCGGATCAGCCAGCTCCAGCCTCTTCTGGTTAAGCACTGCCCTGGCAAGTGGAGCTACGCATCCAGTTTTCCTTTGAATGCAACATGGAGCGAACAAATGCCTCTGGTATGAGCTTACCATGTCTTCCACTGTGCACTGCTAGCCTGCCCACCTGTGGCGCAAGAACATGACATAGAAAGTCACCCAGACGGCTGACGGCGGTGTCAAGCTCATCGTTGAACCAGGTGGGATATCTGGTTATAGTGCTGCTTGTGCAAAAGCTGCAAATCAACCTCCTTAACCGGCTGAAACTGCTGCAGAAGATCCTGTGATGTTGTGCTCCAGTGAAGGTTGCCCTGGAGGATGTGAGCTAGCATTGGAGGCAGCGACTAGCCTCCTCCAGGGTCTCTCTAAACATCCTGCACTTCCCCCCACTGGCAGATAGGCCACTTTATCCCCTATGATCCCTGCTCAGAGCAGAGCATGCGCCTAACAGGATGATGGAGGTTGTGGGTTGCAAATGTGAACACTATGCGATGTAGGAGAGTCATAGGGGTAATTACCAAGAAGAATACATGTTCTCTTGAGGGTAGTCGCTGGTATTCAACGACAAGGAGCCAGAACCTTCTGCCCGCCTTGCGGTTAATGGGATTTCACAGTAATGCCCTTAGGCCTCAGTGATTAGAGATAACAGTGAAGGCTTGATCCAGCCTAGTATAGCACGACATGAAAATCGACGTTAGAAAGACGTGCTCGCTCGAAGGAGCGTGATCTCCCAGTTCCTGCAACAACAGCAACTGGCAGGTTCGTTGCTCTGACAGGCTGGCACGGTGCAGTAGTATATTCTTCAGAATGCTGTATGGGATTTCAGCCTGCGGAGTTCTCATGATGTCCTCGATTTCCATAGCCACATAGTGATCAAGCTGTCCCACCACGCAGAAAAAGCGAGCTGCTTTGTCGCCGACGTTGTACTTCTCTTTGACCCAACAAAACCAAAGTTATAGATCTTGACGGAAAAATAGTGGCAGCTTGATGTAGGTGTGGTGTGCAGGTGGTGCTGGTGCAACAGGTAGAGGATGCACTTTGCAGCTCAAGGGTAGAAGCTGTTGTTTTTGGCTGTTGGCGACCTGCAAAATCTCGCCGGCACCTGGGAGCACGGAGTTAAGTGGTGGCTGATGCGATGGTTGCGCTTGTTGAGTGCCGGAGGAGGCTCCTGCAGGGCCGATCGTCCCAGTATATAGTGCCATGTCATTGAGAACTATATATAAATATTAACTGTCGAAGATTGGGGAGCTCTCCGCCGGAGGAGTTGTTGTGGTTTGCTCTCTTAGCCTACTGTTTTACTGAAAAACTGCGTGAGACCCCTTTTCGGCGGATTGTAAAAGTTGTGTCTTTTCGAAAAGTAACAAAACGTTTAATTTTACTTTCAGTTCCTTCTTTTGGTTTTCAGTCACGAAACATTTTTTACAACCTCCCCTCAAAATTTGATACTTTACGTTTAGAGACATGGGGATTCCAAATCTGCAATGTCCGTCCCCCGTCTGGGCCGTTTTGTGCCTTCAACGTGGTGTAAAAAATTCGTTCTTTCGCACCAAAATCCGATTTGGTATCTAGTTGTGCCCGCCATCTCGGCAATCCGATCGGACGAAGCCCGTGGTTGTTATGGGCAAAAAATGGTTTAAAAAATTAACGAAACGCAGTATAATCGCAAATAAGCCGTGTTTCGTATTGTTTTCAAGGCCCGCTCGACTCGACTCGCAGCGCCCTTTGGCCTCGCAACGTCCTGCCAATTGCAGTGCGAGGGTTCACTGGAAGCCCTCGTCCCACCCCTCCATCGGACCAGACGTTTACGGGCGCCTGGCGCCAGGGGAATATTTTGAATTTCCGTAGTTCCATTGTAGTCAGGTCATGTTTCGTATGGTTTTCTAGTATTCGATGCTGAATCGAATGGTATGGGGGAGCACTAATACTAGGTCAAGCTGTTCATGAGAATAATAAACCATTGTGTAATAATTTGCAGGATTTTTTAATCGTAATTGTTAACGTTCCTTTTGTTTAATACAGTAAGTGGATTCTGGATGTTTGTGTGTGTTTGACCCCAGTCAGTTGGTTATAAAAGGAAGTGGTAAACATTTTGAGTGACCACATTAACTATGTAAAAACATTCTGTGAGTTCATTGACAATGAAGCAGTTTTAACAAAACGCGTAAAATGTTTGGTTTTTAGGCCAATATCTTCGTTCACCGCAGTTTCATGCAGATACGTATAAAAAACAGGGTTTGTACTAACTAGTAGAAGATAATTTGAAAGTTTATTCAAAATCGTTAGAGCCGTTTTCGAGAACAAGGGTGATAACCCGCGGTTTTTGATACATTTTTGTTTTGGACTTGAACACTGAACTCGGAAAATTTTCGGACGGATTCGGACATTCCCGCAATTTATCGGATGTTGAGCGAACTAAAATAATTGCTAGCTCCTTGCTGTTTATGATATTCTGTTCAAATATCTTGCCAAACTGACACATCCGTCGTTCAGATGCGAGAAACGTCCGTCGCGATTCTAGCGGTGAGCGTCCAAACTACTTTAGTTCCTTCAACTTCCGATAGAGCGTGAATTGATTCGAGCGAAGGGACTTAGCGACAACGAGCCGACTGGCCGGAAGTTTCAATTCGGGGGAAGATATTTGAACCGGATATCATAAACAACGAAGAGCTTGCAAGTATTTTAGTTCATTCAACATCCGATATATCGCGAGGGAATCTCCGAATCGGAAATTATTCAAGCGCGACTCAACTTTCCGTTGCGACCCTAGCGGCAAATATGTAAACTACGTTAGTTCACAAAATGCCGCATAGATCGCGCGCCCGAGGCCAAATCGGACGTTTCCCGGTAAAACTGTGAGCGTAAAATCTGTTTCTAAGCTGTTGCTGTCATCTTTTTGTGATTCAACTTGTTTTTCGATTTCGTAAAAGTTGTACGTGAATAGGAGGCAATCACACGCTATCTTCCCTCATTCGCTAACGACCATCCCAGTATATAGTGCCATGGCAGCGTTAAAAAGCCTTGCGTCGGGGGCACCAGTCATTCTGTGCTTTTGCGGGCCCTAAAAGTTATTTGATTCACTCGCCTTTCGCTCGATGTTAACCCGAGTTAAACTCAGGAGAAGACTCTGAGGAAGTGTTTCTGTAATAAGTCATTGTGTCCAGTGTGAACTCTTGTAGTCTCCATTCACCTTTCATCAAGTAAAACTGTGTAGCATGCAGGGGCTTCAAATCACACAGCTGCAGTGCATCCCCCACACAACACCCCTACCATAAAATGCCTTATTTAAATTAGACAAATCGCCAAAATCTACGCTGAACACGCTAACACTATACAGTCAATTAGCCGATCCTCCAGAGTGTGACAAACAAGAGCCTTCAATACATAGCACTCCTTCTGATGATAAGCAAAAACCCTGCAAATTATTACACAATGGTTTATTATTCTCATGAACAGCTTGACCTAGTATTACTGCTCCCCCATACCATTCGATTCAGCATCGAATACTAGTTAACCATACGAAACATGTCCTGGCTACAATGGAACTACGGAAACAAAACGTCTGATGATTTTGCCCCGCCGTCGGGGAAATTGGAACGGGGGCGCTCGAAGCGAACCCATTCCGAGGCGAAAGGGGAGTTGAGTGGCGGCGTCTTTGGGAGGCGAGCGCGGTTGCTTTTTTAATGAGACGGGCGGGGAGGGAGGGAGTTCAAACGACGAAACGTTGACTTCCGCTGTAGCTCCCGCGTTGTACTGCGTTTCGTTAATTTTTTTAACCGTTTTTTGCCCATTACAACCACAGGCTTCGTCCGATCGGAATGCCGAGATGGCGGGCACAACTAGATACCAAATCGAATTTTTGGGCGAAAGAACGAATTTTTTAGACCACGTTATGTCTTGAAACGTAAAATATCAAATTTTAAGGGGGGGTTGTAAAATATTTTTCGTGACCGAAAGCATAGGGTTATTATTCAGAATGAATAATAAACCAAAACTGCTCTAAAATCTATTTCCCTGGACATTTTTGATAATTTATTGTGCTGCTCTTGCCACTTTCTACGAACGTTTAGTTTCATGTTACAGTCGCGTTATTTGGAGCTGTCTGTACAAGTTTTCTTTCAATCCCGCACAGACACACACTCAAACGGTATTTTTCGGAATAAAATTCAGAATTGTTTTGAGGCGATTACATAACTTTTCTTCCTACTGTGCAGGGCTGAGGACAGTGATGAGAGTATCGCAAGCCTGGTATTAAGAGGTGGTCAACATTTACATACTTGTCAGGAATAACGTTCAAGAATCGCAGATATGTGGGGGGGTAGTTTCTGAAACGAAGAAATCCAACGTAATTTACTCCATAATAATAATTTTCTCAAGCGACTGCCCCCTGGACAAGTGAAGTCAAGAGTTGTTTTCTGTTTTATTTTGCGTTGTGCGTCAGACTGTTCGTCAAGACGCTCCTGGTTCGCCTGGAGGAGAGGTCAAGACGTGCGTTCTCTGACTCAACTCCCGATATGGCAACGACTAGCCCTCAATTCTGCCGCTCTCGGCGCTTACATTATTGTTATTTACGTCAAATTGTTGTGTTGGGTTACCTTTTGAAATGCAGAAGGGCGGCGTCGAATTCCAAAAAAAGAAGAAATAAACGAGAAAAAAAATGACTAGCTCGAGCGTGTAATTTGTTTTCTAGTCATTTCCGGGGTACGAGATGGAAGGAAATTACCTGCCGGTGCCCGAGGGGGGCTTAGGGCGGATTGTTATACAACTTGACCTTCTGGCGTCAAGAGGTGAGAAGAATAATCGAGTGATGGGCTCCAGTGAAGCGGCAGCTAGACCTAAAAGTGAAGACGGGAGGACCTTGGAAGATGTATCGGGGTGAATCGACCAGAGTGAGTCTTTATCGAGGGGTAAAGGACGAGCCCTTCCGTCTCCATAGGCTCTGGTCTCCGAATGACTACTACAGTATCTTATTATTATAACAAATGTTCAACGGGGGTCTTCAACAAACTATTTGACAACACTCAAGGTTTTATTTCTCATAAACTCGCGTGGCGTCCATCTGACCCGGCGGACAACGGCACACAGTTTTCAGGTGCAAATAACGCGTTGTACCTAAAATGCAAATGTTAAAGCAATCAAAAGGAATTTCATTCCTCCCCCCTCGCCTTGGTGAGGCAGCTGAACAGCCGCCGAGACGCAATTTAGGAAGAGCCGTCGTAACATATGAAGAGATTATTACAATTCTTTGTGACGTGAATGCGAGACCTTTGACTTTTGTGGCAGAAGATCAGCTGAAGCCACTTACACCAGCTGTATTCATACAGGTGGACCAAATCGTGAAGCAAATCTTGATAGTCCGGGAGCCGAGAGCTAAAAACGTTGACCGTTGAGTTGAAAGTTGGTTACTATTTTTTCTGACAGTTCCCTCAATGTTTGGTAAAACCCTGCAAGTCTGCTCTCTCTGAAGTATGGACTAAGAAAATGGCGGCTCATCAAAAAAGTCAAAATTTGACTTATTAGTTGATAGTTACAATATTTACCACAGTTGAGGAATTGGCTTGTACTTTCCCAATTCACATCTCTGCTACCTCCTATGCTTGGCCATCAGGTTGCAGAATCAATCAAAATTCGTCGAATTTTGAACCAACTTTTGACTAATTAGTTGACATCGGAAATTTGTATGGTGGAGTCGCATCAAGTAACTGAGTCGAAAAACCCGACTCTGCCACAATAGTTTCGTGGACTTCCGACTTGCAGACGACATCGACATTTGACGAAATTTTGGTCAAAAAATGACATACGGAGTTGAAACTTGAAATTTATGTTACGAATAGGTGAAGTAGAGTACTTTTTTTAATTTCGAGGAGACGACGTTAAAATTTGATGAATTTGATGGCTCAAAAATTGACTTATTAGTTAATACTTGCAAACGACGTGAATGAGTTCCATATCCATCAGCTTTACTATAAAATGTTATCTGCCACCTCAAAAACGTGGCATTTTCAAAGCAGAGTCGCTGAAATTGAATTATCCATTAAAAAAAAAAAAAAAAAATCTGGTGCGTTGCAACACACAACTTTCCTTAGCTCTACAACAATTCACTTTGTACATGGCTAATTCTACTTACTCAATTCATTTATCACTCAGTTAATTTGAACTTGGTCAAACAACACGTCACAGCAGCAGGAAGCGGTAGCGCTTACAGTTCCGGAATTTATCGTGCTGCTCATACTCATTATAGGACCATTATTGAGCAATCGGTACACAGAAAATTAATGAGCCTGTACACGAATTTTTTGAAGAGGGATAATAATCACTTTTGCAGAGTTTATGGGTAATAACTGTTAGAACTGGCAGTAAGCGAAACGGCGGTAGTTGAAATTCAGGAATTTCTGAAGTGAGCCTCATGAGCGTTTTTAAACACTCACACTTTAGGTATTGGATTGGACTACAATACCAATTTTCTACTTTCTACTAACATCCCAGCGGAGTTTATAAGGAAAAAACTGCGCTAAAAACGCTTTTCGTCGAAAATTTTGATAATTTATTGTGCTGCTCTCGTCATTTTCCCAGAAATGGGATTTTTATGGTATAATTCACTTATTGAGAGCTATCAATATAAAAAATTTAATCAAAATCGTTAGAGCCATTTTTGAGAAAAAAAAAATTTGGCGTTTTGATCACTATGATGACTAGAGTTAACTTTCGGTGGATTATTGCGTCCCATGGTAACCTGTAGGCTAGCAATCAAATTTCAGCGGATTTGGTACGGTTTTTTCCCCTAAAACCCGCGCTAAAATTGAATTCGTCGAAGGTTTTGGCAATTTATTGTGCTGCTCTCGTCATTTTACCACGAATGAGAATTTTATGATGTAGTTGCCATATTGGGACCTACCAATATAAAAAATTTGATCAAAATCGTTGGAGCCATTTATGAGAAAAAAAATATTTGGTGTTTTGATCACTATGATAACTATGGTTAACTTTCGGTGGATTTTGTTCATACCCTTATTTTGGCGTCCCGTAGTAACCTGCGGGCTAGATATCAAGTTTGAGCTGATTTGATACGGTGGTTCTTTCTAAAATTCGTTCACAGACACACACACAGACCCACAGACCATTTACCCAAATGGTGTTTTTCGGACTCAGGAGGGTCTGAAACGTAAAGATCTGAAGAAAACTCAAAAAAATTTCAGCCGATTACATAACTTTCCTTTTACTTTGTAGAGCCAAGGAAAGTAAAAAGTGTGGCCAACGAGTGTCAAGAACAAAGAGCGGCTGAAGAGGTCGAGGAATCCACAGAAGCAGCAGTCCAGACGAAGAGTGGAAGACTCGGAAGCCTGAGCGATTATAGAATGTGAATTTCGGGGGGGATTGTGACTGGGTGGTCGAGAATAGTATTTGAAAGACTGGTGCAACGCGTAATTTGATATTAGATAAGATTTAATAAACGAGAACATTTAGATCATAGCAACACAAACTGAACTAAGAGAGACGCAGTCTGACGTGGGAGAAAGGGGTAACTATGTAGCCATCAGGAGTTTAACGGGTTCATAATTGGGAAGTGTTGATACGTCTACGGCATCTTATTATAGCAGATGTTCGATTTGGGATTCACCGTAGTTCTTCAATAAACTCTTTTTACTTTCCGCTACCTGAAGGGAAGGAAATGTACCAAAAACTAGGGTTTTTCGCATTTTTCTCGAAAACGGCTTTAACGATTTTGATTAAACTTTCAAATTATCTTCTTCTAATCAATACCTAACTTTTCTTCTCCATACACATCTCCACGAAAATACGGTGAACGGAGATATAGGCCTATGAACCAAAAATAGGTTTTTTACACTTGTTGGCAGAACGGCTTCAACAATTATCACCAAACTCACAGGATGTTTTCAAATAGTTAGTATCTACATATTGTTTTCAATAAATGTTCCTCTGACAGTCCATTGAACAGAGATAAACAAAAATATGTCGAAAATAACGTTTTTCGAACATTACCGTAAATTCCAGGGTAACTGCTTCACCAGATGTGATAAATCTTAATGGAGTGTCTTTTAGTCACCCATACCAACATTTCGTTCTCCATAATTATTTCTGTATATATATGTGGATCGGAGATATAAGCCAAGTTAACTCAGAAAAGGAGATTTGTCGAATAATTATTTATCGGAATTCCAATTTTCTCAAAAACGGCTCTAACGATTTCGATCAAACTTACGGAGTACTCTCAGCTAACTAGTCCCTACATTTTGTTTTCCATAAATGTTTCCGTAGAAATGCGTTGAACGAAGATACAGCGCCCGCATATGTAGGTGGTGTTCGAACTTAAAGGGGTGGCGGAAAGTTGTGTGTTGCTACGCACCAGATATTTTGACACTCAATGTCTTCTTTTTCATAAAATAAGATCATTCCCAGTTCTTGAACGTCATATCCTCGACATTTTTGGTACCCCTGGTGGGACATGGAAGGCATAATCAGGAAGAGAAATATTCTTCGGCAGATAGTCAGGGAGGATATTGTATCGGTGGAAGAAGGGATTGCGAGAGGTGATGGATGATGCTGAACAGAGCGGAATCATTGAAGATACAACGTCGATATGTGTACGGCAGATATTGACAAGAAACCAAAAGGGAAATCAGGAAACTTGAATGGTTGAATTAAGTTCCGCCTCACGTTGACGTTTTATAGCTACGAACTGGTAGCGCTTAACGTTCCCAAATTTCTACATCGGGTACTCAAATTGCCAGTCAGGCAGTTCCTCCTCTCAGCTCAAGCCAGCCGAAGTATCGTCCTCATTCACGCATTTTTGAATAAATGCGCTTTAAAAGGTTAATTTGCTTCTATGTCGCCCCCGCAGCCTTCACGTAGCTCGTCAGAGATTGTCGACTGTGGCGAATAAATAATTAAAATAAATCAACGCGAAATGCGCGAAATCTCGTTTTCTTTCCTCGTAAAATCATAAGACAGACCGAACGAGCGGATGGTAACTGCAGAACTTAATTCCAAAGGTCCCGAAGCCGCGATTAGCATCGAATTATAAGTCGGAGGAAGTCAACGAGATGAGAGACGTTCACTTTTCGAAGGACGAGAGCCGACTTAATGAGAATCGAAAGGGGGATTTTAATTGATTTCTCGTAACTGGGTCCTAAATCCGGTTGATTGGGCGAAGGTCGGGTCTCGGGAGTCGATCTGTTTCAATATTACGGGCGAAGCTCTCCATGAGAGAATACACCCAAGGAGACTTGAGTTGAGATAGCGTAAGAGCAACTACTATACTAGAAGAAATGCATAGGGTTTTGATAATAATAATTGAAGGGTCAGAGGGAAAAACGATGAATGTCAATTTTTCGGCCATTTGGAGATTACAGCGCTATCTGTTAGCTTTGGAGAATACTAATAGCCTGCCAAACCTTGACGGGAAAAACGATGAGAATCAACTGAAAATCGCATAGAAAGATTGGTTATAAGGGGGAAAAACGATGAGTGTCCGAGCGCAGCGGGAATAACGATGAATGTCCAGCTAAACGTGTGACTCACAGAAACTGCGGGCGCTCCACGTTGCGGGTGCTGTGATTCACAATCTTATTCCTGCATCATTCTGCCGTAGTTCTCTTGTGCCTTTGATTACTTCAGTTATTTAGCCTGTAAATTGTACCTATTCAACATGGACAGTGGTGAAAGGTCCACTCATATCTGGAATGTGACAAAAATATGAGCTTCGTCAACCAAGATTCTTACGTTGCCTGATGAATGGAGAGGTGTTATAAGGCATTGCAGAGAAAACCCGTCACCCATTGCTGTGGTTGATTGCAAACAGGATCTTTTCAAGGGTTGGTCCGCTTTCTTGAAACCACTTCATCAACCAAAATGCCCTTTTCCGACAAGGCCAAATACTGCCAAAAACAAAGACAAATCAGCTCCACCAAGAGAAACTCTTAAAAATCTTTACAATGGGCCAGTGCCAATCCCTCAACCCAAGTTCGACGATTTTCAACATTTGAAGCAATTTTTCATTAACCCACACGCAAAAACCTTTTACGAGAACTTGCCAAGAACGTCTGCCACAGAAGAAAACACTGAAGATTCATACTTAATTTAATCAAAATCGTTAGAGCCATTTTCGAGAAAAAAAAATTTGGTGTTTTGATCACTATGATAATTATGGTTAACTTTCGGTGGATTTTGTCCAAACCCTTATTTTGGCGTCCCATGGTGACTTGCGGGCGAGATATCAAGTTTGAGCTGATTTGGTACGGTGGTTTTCTCTAAAAATCGTTCACAGACACACACACAGACCATTTTCCCAAATAGTGTTTTTCGGACTCAGGGGGGTCTGAAACGTAAAGATCTGAAGAGAACTCAAAATTTTTTTTTCAGCCGATTACATAACTTTCCTTTCTACTTCGTAGAGCAAGGAAAGTAAAAAGCAACTTAAAGGGGAACAGCAAAGAGGTTCTCTGATACACAGAACGTTTGGTCGGGTTTCCCCAGCGGCAGGTACATCGTAGCGGGATAGCGGAAAGGGGAAAAGTAATAAGGGCTTATTGTACTAAGGTCAAACAAGGTCTCATAAAAGTGAAGCCATCAATGAAGGAATGATTTGAGGGATCGCCTCATTTTAACCCGTTGCTTTTGATGATTTCAAATTTCTCAAGTACATCCAACATACGTCCCTTGGGGGAAAAATGGAGAAATTCAATGCATTGCCTATCTGTTAGATCAAAAGAGAAGGAGTGGCTGGATTCGGTCAGGTGCTGAACCACCTTTGTTATCCCTATGTGCTGATCAACAACAGCAAGGACGAAGAAGAAGAAGTGTAACCACCGGAGGAGGCTACAATCATATCAGGGAAGGCTGAAAGGCTGATACGCGGACGGAAAATGATAGAGGTTGTTGAACGGACTAAAAAAGGAGGTCATGAGTTGGGGAGGGGAAGGAAAACCCGTGGGAAAATTTTCCGATTTGTGGGCATTCGTGATCAAGCCATAGGAGAATAAACGAAGTTCTGCCAAGTTTACCTATTCTTCACCAAACCACCACTACAATTGGCGCAGTCGGTTTTCGAGTACCTTCAGGTAAAGTATCGCATAAATTTGGTAAGTAACATTTTAATTTACGCATCTACTTACCATTTTCTTTGACATTTTCCGAGAGACATTGAAAATAGGTTAATTCGTCCTCGTGTGCGATAAATTTACTTGCACTCCCCAGTAACTTAACGTACTTCATATTTATTACATTATTCCCACGGTTTCGTGCCCTAAAAACGTTTTCATCTCCAATTTTCAAATTTTTAGCATATTCTCGACCGTTCGTTGAGTTCACTGTTTTCATTCGGAACTACAGTTCTAGACTCAAGTACGAGTTTTCTTATTCATTCAATCAGTGCTAATTCGTTGCAGTCTGTTTGTAATTTGAAATGGCAACTCCCAAACGCATTTTCGGACTCAAAAATCCCCTTGCTTTTAGGCGTAGGACGCTGGGTGCCACAGTTTCTGATCCAGACCTGCGTACTGAAGTCAACAGGCACAGTGCGCCCGATCACAGTGAGTTGGGGTGGCAGGAGCCCAATATTATGGTTCATTCTGAACCAAGGGTTCCCTCGCCTTTGCACAAGGGCCTGGTGTCTCTCCTCATAGTCCAGTAAAGCAAGCGTCTCTATTATCACCTGTTTGTTCCAGCCCAACGCTGTCAGATGCTTTCATTTCCATAGTGGATAGCATCAAGGAACAAATGAGGCACATGCAACATACTGTCGACTCGTTTCATAGGGAACTGAGAGAGACAAGGGAAACCTTGAGTACGCAGATATTCTGACAGTGTCGCTCGTCTTGAAGATCGTTTGGAGGCCATAGAAAACTGTAGGCAGAGGGCCATGCAGCAAATATGATGCAGGCTAGACAGGATCTAAACCGATAGTCGAAAGGATGAATGAGGTAGAGGAACAGGAAGTAACTGCACTCCAGAATCCTGAAATCTGTGAAGCAGTGTTGAGAGGTGAAAGCACTCCTCTGGAAGGGAGGGATCGAAGAGTAACTTTGGTCCTAGCGGGTTGTCATCTCCTGTAACATCAACTCGTGTTGGCTCAACCGATAGTGAGCCTTCCAACAGTAATGTCGACAGGAGAAAGGGCATGTGAGCCCATTTCAACTTCATGCTTCTGTCCTGTATCATATAGTGCACCCCAGTGCACTGGGCAACCCCTTCACGCCTCTACAACAGGGCACATGTATGTGACCCAAGGTTGCATGCCAACCTACACGACCTCGTACCCTACAAATAATCATCCAACCTTTCTATTCTCGAACCAAACTTGGCCAGCAGGAACAGAGCAACAGCACACCATTTGCAATAACCCCCAGCAGAGCCAAGTGCTCATACAGCTCAGAGCATCCCTTCCAACATATGGTGGGAAGCAAGGAGAGCGTCTGGAGGATTTGTTTGAGCAGATAAGGGAGGAAACAAGAATACACCCCTTACCTGCTAGCACATGGTTGCAGTTGGCAAAAGCTCAGTTACGTGGCCCAGCTAGGTCGCTGCTCAAAGAATCCTTATGAGCATCAGACCAGTTCTTTAGAGCTATTGGAGTTTGAACTAAGAAAGCGTTTTGTTGGAATTAAAACGCCTGATTTTTACTTTCAACAACTTATGGCCATTTCCATAGGGAAAGAACGAGACCGCTTCAAGGTTTTGGTGCTAAGGTGAGGGATATGGTTCAAAAGGCATGTCCCAAACTTTCTCCTGATGATGTAGAGCGGCAAGCAGTTAGTTTCTTTTAAAAGGACTTCCAGCTCAGCTTCAAAGGACAACACGAATTTTAGGACAACTAGAAACACTAGGGGAAGCAGTAGCACGAGCTTCGTACTGCAAAATGAGCGAAGAAATGCTTACCCACACTAGTGTTCCCACGACTAACGTGTTGTCCACGGTCACGAATCAGAAGCACAAACCCCCCAGCAGACCAAACTCCCCACAGAAGAGTTCCACTCCACCTCCTAACAGGCGGACAAGTGGTAGCCAACACAGACGTACAGCTGACACATCAAAGGGAAGGAAGGGAAATAAATCCCGAAAGTTTCCCAGCAATCCTTACTGTTACGTCTGTGGCTCAAAGGAACACTTTTCTGGCAAATGTGATTATAGGGTAGGAGGCCCAAAAGCTGGCCAACCTATACCTAAAGTGAAGCCAGCAGAAGCATCTGTTCCTGGAACCTCTTCATCCTCGCCAGGGAATGGTCAATCAGATTACCCAAAGCGGAGAGGCGGGCAGAACCCGCCAAGTACCAGAACTTAGGTAAACAAATTAATGGGAATGCTGCTACAGACCCTGGCATGGAAAAGGAAATAGTTCGAGTTAATTTAGGGAGTGCACCGCTTTTCACATTGGAAGGCGAGGTTGAATCAACTAGGGGAACCATAATTATAGACACTGGCTCCCCAAATCACACTGGTTGATTCGAAACTTTGTGTTGATCCTCTTCGACCTTAAATCTCTTAATACTAGGTCTAGGATCCCAGCCCATTACACCACTAGGTGAAACAACTGTCTCAGTTCACCTTGATGGAGAACAACCTTTCAGTATAAAGGCTGCAGTATGTGATGGTCTTAGCCATGGCGCATTGCTGCTTATAGGTTGTGATGTCCTGAGTGAATGTGGAGCAATTTTGGACGTGCAGCAAAAAGTTGTTGCTTGGCGCACCTTGCCCAATTTCGTTTCGAAGAATGAAGCAAATTCAATGGTTCCAAAAACAGTGCCATGCCAGCGCTCCAAGGGTAAACACGTCGGTGCGTATGCAATTACTAGTCAGGAAGTGAGGATCCCTCCTGACACTACAGCTGTTATCCCTTTAAGAGTCAAATTGGACCGCTCTATGAGAAAAGAAGTTGGAAATTTACCTCATGGTCTCGTGGCTTTCACCCCTGATGATGACACCCACTTGCTTATGGCAAACACTATTGGGACATCAGATAAAATGGTTGCCGCAGTTTGCAATTCTACCTCCTCAGAATTTGTCATGCACAAACACATGGCAGTGGGGCACATTGAATTTGTTGACAACTTTGAACCTACATGTGTGTTGCATCTTTCCAGGGCACTCATGACAAATGTGTCAGATTAGTTGTTCCCTCCACCGACCTTCCAACGTTCTGCCGCATTGGCACACAATGGGCTTATTCTGTTCATCCTCCTTTGACAGTTACAGTCCACTGTCCAGACAAGGGTCTGCAATGTAGGAGAAATTACGTTTAGTAGGAACTGGACTACTCCCAACGACTGGTCAGTGTGATGTGTTCAGCAATGGAACAAAGTTATTTGGACGACTCACTGGGGAAACCCATTTGATTAAATCGACGGGTATGAACCATTATCCAGTGCTCTCAGCACTATTACAAAATGGGGAGTCGTATGACGACTGATAATGAAAGAGTGGTGCTCCAAGCTCAAGAGAGCGAGGACCTCCGGTGACATCCTAGCTTCTTTGTCTGAATCTCAGGTGTGGTGTCAGTCTGCGAGCTGCTCTGCAACAAGTAAGAAGAAGAGAGGAGGAAAAACGTCGACATAGAGAGAAATGTCTGCGGACGAATCTCACCATGGGTCTCTAGTTCATCCTCTCCTTGTGGCAGCAATTATGCTGTTAGTGTGCTTCTTCTTGGCTCATCGCTAAAATAGTTTAGCAACGATGGTAAATGTATAAACTATTTTTACAATTATCATATAGATTTTCTTTTTAAGGCTTTGATGAAAGTTATTGATTACTATCTAATCTCTAATATTTTAATCACATGCATTTCCTATGTCAAATAACACTTTCTCCCATACAGCCATTTCAGCACTTCCTTCTAATTTGCGAATGGGGTAGGAACCAACAGGAGTTGGAATTATTAAAAGGGGGGGGGAGGGTTGTATATACAATTCTGGTATACCCAACGCTCAACCTTTCTCCTCGCTTTCCCATCCTTCCTTCATTTGTTGCTTGCTTAGTCATGGCTTAGTTCCTGCATATAAGTGTTACGTGTGTGTACTATGTGTGTGTGCTTAATTAGTGGGAAATTGTCTACAGGATTTGTACAATTGGGTAATACCTGTCAGGTTGCAACAAAGATGTTCCAAATTGTTCAGAAATTAGCCAGTAAGTGGCAAAGGACATTGTGAGTAGGCTACCAATGACAATAAAATGTATTGCATGTATAAAAGAAAGAACACATGTGATGAATCAAAGCTGTTTACATTTTTAAGAAAAGAAGGAAAAAACCTTAACTGTTTTAAGGTTGTTGAAAGGTTTCAAACAAAATCCTAATCACGAATGCCATAGGGACACGTTTGGCTGACTGTAAATACTACAAATTTATTTTTTCCCAGTTCACTTATTCAAACAAAAAAAGAGTTTTGTTACCTTCCACCCTCTAACTCCGCTGACCTTACTCACCACAAACAACACATGGTCCTCCATCAATGGTACTTCAAGACTATCTGTCAGCCCCCTGACTTATGTAGCCTCCTGTGACATTATCACGTCTTCACGATCCCTACTCCTGCACTAGTCGACCAGTGGTGACCAAGCCTCAGGGAGGCAACCAGTCCAAAACACGTCAACTCCAGGAAAGTACGAGGGCGTACTTTGAGCTCAGCAGAGGGTGCTGTGCTGATCAACAACAGCAAGGACGAGAAGAAGAAGTGTAACCACCGGAGGAGGCTACAATCATATCAGGGAAGGCTGAAAGGCTGATACGCGGACGGAAAATGATAGAGGTTGTTGAACGGACTAAAAAAGGAGGTCATGAGTTGGGGAGGGGAAGGAAAACCCGTGGGAAAATTTTCCGATTTGTGGGCATTCGTGATCAAGCCATAGGAGAATAAACGAAGTTCTGCCAAGTTTACCTATTCTTCACCAAACCACCACTACACCTATAATCCTTTCGTGCTCCCTAATTCTTTCCTTGAATTTCCGTCTGTTTGTCCACAATACTCTAGCCCACAAGAACATTTTAATTTATACGCCCCATTTTTATCCTGAATTTGTATTTTATCTTTAACCGAGCCTAATGAAGATTTAAGACTGCTTTGATTTTTAAACCCAACCTTATACCCTTTAGATGATAACATTCTGGATATTTTGTCGGAAACAGGCCCATAGTATGGTATGCTAATCCAATTCCTACTTTCAACTACAACCTCTCTAACTAGCTTTGAAATCTACTATTTTTCTTAAGAACCCTATTCCAGATAGAATTGATGAGCTCTTCATTATAACCATTGCTCGCCGCTATATTCTTAATTACTGATTTTTAGTTCGTATAAGCGATGCAAGGGCGCGCCTGCGATGTTCCGCAGTCATACTCTTCTTGTACCGATCAAGAGCGCAACCAGACGAGAAGAAGTAAGGGCTGTGTCCCTTGGGAGGTGGGGAGATGAGTGGGACGTCGCCAAGAAGAGGGGAAGTGGACCAGGAGGCTGATTCCAGCACTAGGCCCATAGATAACGCCATAGCTAAAACCTGACCGAGTATAACATGATATCTAGAACCTGACTGGGTAACATGCCATAGCTATAACCTGACCGAATATAACGCCATAGCTATACCATGACCAGTTATAACTGCACAGCTGAAACCTGACCAGGTATAACTCAAGGCTAAAACGTTACCAGGCGTTAAAGTAATTGGGTTAGGTCCGCCAGTAGGCAAATTACTAAAGTTAACGTACCTGTTAGGTGAGGCCGTCTCCTCTGGCTGGTGAGTAACTGTGGGCACGCGCTTTCGATGTAGACATCATTAAGTCAGTACTGGAGTCAGTCAGTTGGTCGTGGTCTTTATATACGGATTTACAGACCACCCTATACAAATAAGACTTAGAATTCACAATTTACAGACTATTCAAGACATTCCATTCAACTTTAGTGGGTTTCCCCAGAGGTGTATGACCTCCTCCTCCCCCCTCACTGATGCTCCATCATCCCGTTTACCTTTCTCTTCGTATATAAAGACCACGACCAACTGACTGACTTCAGTATTGACTTAATGGCTAGACGATGATGTCTTGAAATCGAAAGCGCCTGCCCACAGTAACTCACCAGCCAGAGGAGATGGACTCACCTAACAGGTATGCTAACTTTAGTCACCAGGTGTATCTCCATAGTTATAACCTGACTAGGTATATCGCCATAGCTAAAACCTGACCCGTTATAACGCCATAGCTATAACCTGACTGGGTATAACTCCATAGCTAAAACCTGACTGACGACGAAGACATAGCTATAACATAACCATGTTTAACTTCAAAGCTGAAACGTGACCCAGCATAATTTTACTTCCATGTCTGGTCTGGTTTTAACTGTGGTGTTATAGAACTGTACAACGCCATAATCTGACCAGGAATATTGTTCATAGCTTAAGTCCAATCAGTAGAAAGTACACAGACTGCTGCTAGAGAAGGAAAAACTCTCTATAGCTAACACATGTTCAGTAATACACTCCATACCTAAATCTGATCGGGAATATCATACCATAGCGGAAACCCAGTCAGTAATACATCAGTAGACTAAAGCTGGAACATGTATAACTCTTCTTGCTAGTACCTGACCAGGAAGCACTTACCATAGCTAAAACTCAACCTGTAATAAGCCTGCAGTCTAGGAACACAACTCTTCATAGCTAAAACACATTCAGAAAAAACACTCCATCCGTAAAACCTGACGAGGTATAACTACATAGCTGAAACCTGACCAATTAAAACTCCATAGCCAAAACATGACCAGGTATAACACTATAGCTTAAAAACCCATTCCAGGGTTGGGACTGAAACATATTCCTGTTGAGTTTTAAGCGGACACGTTTAAGTCCGATGATTTTTTACAGGTAAGGTTTCAGCTATGGAAAAATGTTCATGGTTGGGGTTTAGCTTTGGAGTTAAACCTAGTAAGGTTATTGATATGGAGTTATACTCAGTCAGTCCCACCGGGAAAAGCGGAAAGTGCAAACGACAAACCTGTTCAGCGTTTTCTCAAGAGGAGCGTCACATTGTGGGGGGGCTGCGTTGCTTCACTCGTAAAATGATCATCGAGGGCTTGAAATAAAATGATCCCACAACATGAAGTCTTCAAGCAGTTGTTTCATATTTCACGAGGACTTATCATAAATATAATATTAATAATTAATAACAACACAGCGATATTAAATACTTTGCTCGAATATAATAACAACGTTTTTTGTTAAGTGCTTATTCCGCCCTTTTTCTTTGTATTTAATTTCAGGATTTAAGTTACGTCAAAAGGTAATACGAGTCACAAAATGGATCCAACAATAACAACAACAACAAGTACAATTGTGACATTTAAAGTGTTAAGAAGTATAAATGTAACAATTTGCGCTAAGGACACGATAATTTACAAAATGAAGAGATCGAAAAAAATATAACAACGAGGCTAAATTAGTACAAAAATGTAGTTAAAGAAAATAATGTGGGAATTGGGTTTGGGTCGACGACGGGCAATAAATAATAATAAATCGCGTCTTGGTCGACGAGAAACATTTTGCGGTACAGTGGAGATGCAATGATGCTGCCGATTCGAGGCAGGACGAGTGTAGCACCAAATATCTGATGCGTAGCATCGCGCAACATTCCTTAGCTCTACGTCAATTCACTTGTGCTCATACTACTTACTCACTTCATTTGAACTTCACTTTACGACAGCGGAAAGTGGTAGCGCTTACAGTTCCGGAATTTATTGTGCTGCTGGTATCATTACTGAGCAATTGGTACACAAACAAGATTTTCTGAAGAGGATAATAATAACTTTTTCAGAGGTAAAAACTTTTAGAAATGGTAGTAAGCGTAGCGGCGGTGTTTGGATCACTAAGATAACTTTAGGCCGGATTTTCCCCATACCCTTATTTTGTCGTGCCATGGTGAGCTGCGCTAAATATTAAGGTTGAGCTGATTTAGTTCACTGTCAATAGGGAGGGCACCCACACCTTACACCAGCTCTAGAGATCTGAAGAGAACTCAAAACTTTCTTTTCAGCCGATTACATAATTTTGTAGAGCCAAGGGAAGTAAAAAACGGTACTCTTGGGCCAGTCGTCCAACCCCCGAGCAATGGAAAAATGGGTATTACTCGATTACGTGCCCTTTGGCCAGTCCGGTGTCGGATATTAACGGAAAACGCGCGGTGGAAATGTCAAAGGATGAAAGTAGTTCAAACGATCTGCCTAGGGCTGCCCAGTCGCTCTAGTTGTTAATTGTGACAATAAATACGGGGAAATTAAAAAGGGGGCGTTCGGTCATGAGACAGCTCTTCATCCTACAATCAAAAGTACAGTTTTACCGCAGCAACTTAAGAGGAAAGCGAGTTCAGTTTGAATGGAAATGACGAGCACAAGTGGAGACGTGCAAAGGAACAAATCCACAGCTGGGAGAAGGAAGGCCTTTTATTTCGACTGCGTATTCGTCTGACCGATGCCCAAGAACTTTCAACGAGTCTCTGTGGTCCTCGAGTGACCTCTGTGACTTCAAACGCTTCTTTTATCGTCAATGGCAGTTCACACCTAAAACCTAGTTCTTTCCGTCAAGCAAGAAGCAAAAAGTGTTTTAGATATGCAATTCCGACTTAGGTGCAACGGGAACGGCTTCTCTGTTTACAATTTGTACGAGGTGTGACCATTAAGTAATGAGACTGATTTTATTGCCGCGCTTGTGGTAAACCTGCGACCTTTAAATTCCCTTCCCCTTTCCCTGGCATCATCTTTCCTCTCTCCATCGATATATTTACCATCGCTCTAGCTTGCTTAGTTTGCCTGCTGTGTCGTGTCTGAGCAAAAGCAGCACCAAATAGTGAGCAAGTGGAAAACGATCGATGAGAGCTGGTTGTATCCAATACGACCACATAACCAAACGCCAAAGCTCACAATGGCTGTCTCTGGACGCCCCTCCGTCCGAAAAAAAGCTCGCGTGAGCAAGTTGAAGGTAAAAGACGACGATTATTGCCTTTTTAGATAGCCGTGGAATCTTCCACGAAGAATTAGTTCCATCGAGGAAACTGTAAACCAAGTCTACTCGAAAAATTGGGAAATATATATATATATATAATCTTCTGACTGTATTCCCAGTAATGGGATGTGCACCGCGGCCATATGACCTATTGTGCCAGTCCTAGTGTCTTACAGGTCTAAAAGGTCTAAAATTGGGAAAACGAGTCAACATGGTGCGCCCAGACATCGCACGCCGTGCTACACCGCCCTCAGCGTATCCCAGTTCTTAGCCTCCAAAGGGATGGCAGTACTACGAGGGCACTCGCGGACATCCCAGTATCAGCGTTCCAGAAATGTAACGAAGCATGGAAAACTCGCTAGAATCGAGGGGACGGGACTACTTTGAAGGGGGTGGCAGAGTTGTCGAATAATTTGTAACTACAAGGTTTTTATGGAATCAGTCTCATTACTTAATTATCGCACCTCGTACATTATCTTTTTGAATGTTGATCTCCGATCTTTTCACATTCGAGAAAACAATTTTCATTTTTTTGATTCTTTGTTGAGTAATCCCTTCTTGCCCCTTCCCCCCCTTCTTTGTTGTGTAACGTTATCCCTAACGTTACATAGATTTCACGTTCCCTTAAGGGAGTCATTTTATTTTGTTAACTTCGATTCTTTCGAACCTCCTTCGGGAAATAGATTTATGCCGAACACTTTCTCTTCGGCTGTTACATTGCATTATTGGTCCATCAATAATTAGCAAGTGAATGATCGCGTTTTGAAGGACTATTATACTTATTCCTTCCAAAGTTTGGCGCACGGGAAACCTTTGAAAAAATGAGGTAAAAGTTGCGAACGTTAATTGCTAAAACGACTTATGGCCGTGGGGTTCAAGATATTAGTGGTTCGCTGCAAAGGAGCCACAGGACGGGTTCCTCTGATGTGCGAGTCGTCTCTTGCACATTTCCAGTCCCGTTGGTCGCTTCACGCGGACATCCTGTCAACAAAATCTTCAATCCCTCTTTTGAGCTCCACAACGGAGCTTTCGTTTATTGTTAGTATTACCTTTTTTCCACTCTCTTAATCTCTCTTTCCACTCGAACATCATTTGCAGGAAACATTTTTGGATTTTATCCTCGCGCTTGCTCCGAATCGCTCTCTAGACCAAATTACAGGCTGCGTGTTAGCGCCCGAAAAGCGGAACAATAGTTAGAAGGACGTCTGTTTTAGTTTGTTTCCTTTTTCTTCGTCCTCGCACGCTATTCTGCCTTACGTCAGACGTTATCGCGCCTCGACTCTTCTCGACAAGAAGCACGTAGCCTGTGACTCAGTGCCGCAAAGTGATGACCGATAACGCCGTGCCCCAACTTTCGCACATTTGCAGAGACCGATTGAATTACGAATCTCAAATTGGGCACGCCTCGAAATATAGCATTAGCAAACTGAATTAAACCTTTAGCAAACTGAATTAAACCTTTCGCAATTAGAATTAAACCTTTCGCAATTAGAATTAAACCTTTCGCAATTAGAATTAAACCTTTCGCAATTAGAATTAAACTTTTAGCAAACTGAATTAAACCTTTCACAATTAGAATTAAACCTTTCGCAATTACAATTAAACCTTCACTTCACAATCACGTTCCTCACAAAACCAAAAAAAAAAAAAAAAAACCTACGAACACTGGTATGACTATAATTGACGGGTAGAGAAGGGTGACGCTACTCGGGGAAGGTCAAAGAAAGTTTGGCAGCCCACGGGGAAGTTATTGACCGTCCACAGACAAGGTATTGTTTTGGGGACTCGACTCATGTCCTCTGATCATGTTTAGTGCAGAGAATTAATTTAATGAAAGGTTCACTTGTATTTGTTAAAGGTTTAATTCAGTTTGCGAAAAGTTTAATTCTAATTGCGAAAGGGTTAATTCTAATTGCGAAAGGGTTAATTCTAATTGTGAAAAGGTTAATTCAGTTTGCTAAAAGGTTAATTCAGTTTGCTAAAAGGTTAATTCAGTTTGTGAAAAGTTTAATTCAGTTTGCTAAAGGTTTAATTCAGTTTGCTAATCCTATATTGTCAAAGTGTAAGAATCAAATTGGGCAAGTCGAAATATCGCAGCACAGGCAAAATACTTCACGACGACGGAAAAGTCAGATCCACCCATTTCGCAGGACAGACAAACTGATTTCCCTTGCATTTTATTTTTATCGCTAATTGCTTACAGGGAATTGTGTTTTTATTTTTATCACTCGTGGAAGTGTGTTATTTTCTTTATTCGCATAAACTCAGTAAATGTTCTCCCTTGTCACGCACCAGATGTGAAGGTGTTCGCCTAGGTTATTTGGGCGACGAGTGCAGACCCGAACACTTTGCGCGAACACTGCGTATTTTGCTCTTCGGGATTGCCTCAAGCGCAATTTGTCCGATTTTGGTTGATTCTCTGGTCCGGAGGACGTACTGGGTTGGAGAGCTAGAGTCTCATTTGTCAGTGCCCGGTGGTCTCTAAAGGTGGCGGTTCGTACTTGTCACTAGTCATGGAACTTAGTATTGTTGCCAGTTCGCGTGAGCGACCGAGACAGGGGGCAGAGACAGGAGACCGAAGACAGGAAGGTGGACGAGTGGGGCTCGAAAAGCACCGGCATTTACCAAAAAACGGCTGCGTTTGGTGACGAAGATTCCGAAAATATTTAGTGTCGTCGCTAAGTATGAGCTCGAAGACTATCAAAGGAACAAGTTTGTCGTACAATTGTCCACTAACTGCAGCTCCGTCAGAATACAAAACACGAAACGAATTTATTGATGAATCGCAATTATTTTCGACGTCGAATTGGACCAGAATAATTGGACAAAAGTTAAAACAACTTTTTCTTTCGACGCTGTTCTTCCTTTCGTTAGTTCTGAACGTACAGTCATCAAAAAATGAATATATATTCTCCACTAATAGCGAACATTATCGTTCTTGGCCTCTAGTCGAATATAATTCGCTAATAGGCAATCTTTTCTTTGATTTGTAATAATAATACGAAAGTAAATCATAGTATTCTTCTTCCTCCGACAGTAACTCTATTTGCTTTTCCATTACACTTAAAAATCAGTGCCAGTCAACTCAACACGCAACTGACTTCCTCGACAGACGATACGGAATGAATCGCAGTTTTGGTTGCAGTCTCAGTCTCGACTCACAGTTGATCCCGAAGAAACAGCGACAAGTGTTTCGGTCTCCTGTCTCTGTCCAACTTGAGATTTTTTTGTCGTCAATTAATCCAAAGCCCTAAGAGTGGTCAACTAAAAAAACACGCGGCCAGTCTCGTTCCGCAACCATTTCCATCGTCCCATGAATCTCAGGCTCGTCGCCGCTTGGGGGATCAAAAAGAAAGACTATTTATCTCTCAATTGGACGATCTCCTCGCCGTTCTTAAGCTATCGCATCGTCCAGGATCCTTTTACCGTTGAATTGAAGGATTTGCGAGGAAGATATTTTTCCGTGGAGTCAACATCTCCTGTCGTGTCGCTGGCCAATGACAGTAGTCAACTCTTAGGGCCGGTTTATCCATGTAATTTGCAGGCCCGACACCTAGCGGCTAGCGTTAGGTGTCAAGTCATCCCCGTTTGATACTCCCGCAATTTCCACTGAGCAAAACGGCTGCCAATTCGACGTTTTAATTGGAAAATTGCTCTCAACTAATAAGAAGGGCTGCCTCACGACTGACCACTCGCTCATCGTCTCCTGCCATTTGTGGTTTGATGGAAGGGTATACATTTCACCCTCGACGCCGTTATACAGAATCGTTCCTAGAGATTTGAATGGAGGACAACAATCTCAAGAGCACACGTTGGATAGCTCGGAAGAGCTCATCTGACTTCACGTTGGGCCAATTACCGTTTTCTCGCTGATCAACAAGCGAAAGTTGACCTGTTTTGACGTACGATCGTCGACGTTTTGTAGATAAGTCGTGCAGATTTCTACTGCAGGTTGGCCCTATCAAACTTTTCTTTTTTATCGAGTTGGCAAAACGTTGTCCCACGGAATTTCGTGTTCTCCCGATTTTTCGGATCGTGGAACTTTCAAACAGAAAACTGATCGCCAAAGTTAGTGGCCACTCATGTTCGCGCATCGTCGTCCACAATCATTCAGACGCCAGGTCGGCGCTCTTTCCTTTCACGATTTTGTCTTTGTTTAATTTCGGAGAAAAAAAACGTTTATTTTGACGATTGACAGAGGGGGAGGGGGGGTCGCTGGACGAATCACCTGACGCTTCTAGGGGCGCCAGAAGGGATCGCCTCTCCCCTTTCCTCACAGTTCCAATTTTATGGCTCATTCCGATCCAATTTTTTCGGAAACAAGATCCGTTTTACGCCCCTTTTTCTACGTGAAAAGTGCAACAGATTCGGTTGTCTCGTCAATTAACCCTTCCGTGTCTGCTCAACTGTGGGGCCATTCGAAGAGCTAGGGAAACTTGGATGAGTCCTCTTTCCCTTCCTCATTCCATTCATATTTTTCCTGGCGTATTCTTTTTCCGGGTCCTCGCCAGTTGAGGGTGATCTGTCCAGCGATCAGAATCCCACTGATTCTATTATAATTACCCACCCTCGCGATAATTGTTATTTCGGGGTACTTTTTGCACCTCATGGTGATACGGTCCACCGTGCTATTTGAGTACAAAAAAGAGGGATTTCCCCCGAACAAGTTTCAACAGTCTTCTTTTTCTCGTCACGCCGTGCCATGCCAAAGGAAGGGGCTGGGTTATAGGCCGATTTTATTTTTAAATTGCGACGTGTCCAATTATTTTTAATATCAACGCATTTTACGTCGGAGCTTCTGAAGTTTTGGTTTACATTTATGTGATTCAATAGAAGCAACTTTTATTTATTATTTTTCAATTAACCAATTGCCTATTTTATTTATTGCTTTCAGGTCTGTACGAACAACTTTACGCTCTGGCACTGAACTCCTGTTCTCCCAATGGGCTCTCACTGATTAAAACCTACTCCTAGCGCTCTATCATCGTATGCTGCCAATTCATAGGCCTCCAACTGAATGTCAGCCTCGACGCATTGTGGATTTTATGACTGCAGTGATCACTGGTAGCTTCTCAATGATCCACGATAGCACAGGAAGTAAATGACAATCGCTTCACTGTAGCTTGATGCCTCAACAGTCTCACTTTCTTAAAACGGTTGCATATAGAGAATTATGTTTTGATGTTCTCCACGTGGAAAGCGGAGTAGTAACAAACGTAGCTGCTCCCAAATTCATTCTACCAACATCTGTCATACTGTGTCGTAGAAACCTCAGAAGGCGTTCAAAGGGCTGCTGAGGTGTGCCAACTGAAGCGCTGTACAGATCAAAGCAGAAGCAGGCCTTTTCTAACTCTCCGCTTTTCAATAACCACGTCAAACAACTTGGATCAGCCGAACTAATACCAGCACCATGTCACCCATTCTGTTTCAAAACGCAAAATTTAACGAGAAGCTCCACCTAACCTCATTAGTACCTGCCTTAAAAAGTAGACAAAAATGTACGCCCTTCGCCCCAAAACGTTGCGCACCACAGTATCACAAAAAGAAAAGTTGCGCTTCCGTTTTAAAAACTGAGAAAAAAAAACGAATAATTTAATTAAGAAAAGCCGAGAGGTAAAATACTGAAAGTGAAGGTGTCACAGGAGCTCAAGTTGATCCCGGTCTGTCGAGCTGAGCGCGAAATTCTTCAAACGATCTGTAAAACCGAGAAATCCAACGTTAGTTATTTCTCAAATTATGAAATAAGACATGTGAAACCAACAAAATTTTTGGGCCAGTAGAATTTTGAAAGGGCGTGTTTGCAACTGTATTGTATAAATAGCGTCGAGCACGATTCTCGAACACGTACGTATACCGATTCTGGATCTGTGCCCTTCTTCCTTTTCCTGGGGGTTACTGATCTCGAAATAGCACAAACTAACAGATCCACGACAGGATACGCCGATGATGTGGCTGTGCTCATTCGGGGCAGAGTGCAAAGTGTGCTTTCTGATTTAATGGGTGCAGCCTTGCGGGGAGATGGGGCTGCCCATAAACCCAGCCAAAACGGTGATAGTGCTATTTGCAAGACAAAGACAGCTATCGGGACTGAAGCCGCAGGAAGTTATGGGCAAAGTAATTCAGCTCAGTGAGCAGGTCAAGTATTTGGGTGTGATTATGGATTGGAAACTAGTCTGGTAAGAGCACATCAGATACATGACCAAAAAGGCGACAAAGAATGTGTGGGAGGACATGGGGCCAAAAGCCCAGAATGACGTGCTGGCTCAACGAAGCCATTGTGAGGCCAAGAATCTCATATGGGTCGATTGTGTGGTGGCATAGAGCTGCCATTGGAGAGAATGGTAGCAGAGCAGCCTGGCCAAAGTACAAAGGCGAGGGTGCACCATGGAGAGTCCGACCTTCTTCTCCGGGACATTCATGTCAAGGCAGAGGAGATGAAGGTGGCATACAGACTCACTAGGGCGACTAATGGACACCTGGCCATATTCAGGAACGGAGCCCTGCAAGGTCATGGACATGATGGTGCTCATGTATGAGTTCGATAAGAAATACAATGTGCGACCAGTGGGGGGCCTATGGAACAGCGAGAGTTGTCAGTTTTGGCCTCCTAGTGGCATCAACATCTTTACAGATGGATCGAAAACTCCTGAGGGCACAGGCTCGGGGTGTAGACAAGTGGCTCTGGAAGGAGTGGGACGGTCATTGCCCTAGGGCCCACTCCAACGGTTTTTCAAGCAGAGATCTATGCTATCATCGCCGGGGCAAACATAATGCATGAGAAAGGCTGTAGCAACATATTGACTGATAGTCAAGCGTCTTGCTAGGCACTGATGAACTACTGCACAACGTGAAAACTGGTGCAAGAGTGCAGGATGTGGCAAACACGAATAGAGTTAATCTGTATTGGATTCCTGGGAATCAGGGGATCATTGGAAATGAGACACTGTTCGTCTATGGTACCTATTGGGCCACCTCCCCATTGTGGGATTTCTCTGTCACTAGTCAAGAGGACTGTGGGAGAATATGCCAGAAGATTGCATCAGACAGTCTGGAATGCTGCTGGAGTAAGACACCCCAAACACTTTATCTCAGAGCAAACACGTGAGATAAGACAAAACCATGCACGTTATGGGTATAGTCGACACCCCTCAATGTAGGTAGTGTGGCACGGATGAGGAGACTCCCCACCACGTCCTGGTCCAGTGCCGGAGACTTGAAAGAGAGTGACTTCTGGTCTTCGGACCCACTGCTCCCAGGGTGAATATCAATGAAAACTCTTGCAGGAATTACCTGGCTTTCCGTAGGAGGCTAGGCATTGACCTGTGAGACATTAGGACTGGCCCAGGAAACAGGAATATGGCTTCAACTCTGTTTCATTTTGTGCAAGCCACGTCAAAGGACAGGTCACTGCAATGACTTCTGCAAGCAACCTCCTGTTCCAGACTGGTGGGGAGGTGGTTGCACCTAGGCCTCTTACGTGGCCCATACCAACCCATCAGCACTTCAGTGGCCAGCTCATCCTTCCTCATACAGGATTCTTCTTCTCTTTGACTGTAAGGATGGCGTGCCTGGTAACAGGT
Organism: Pachypeltis micranthus; assembly: GCA_020466155.1. NCBI lineage: Eukaryota > Metazoa > Arthropoda > Insecta > Hemiptera > Miridae > Pachypeltis > Pachypeltis micranthus. Next base: position 45,669,984 of record CM035770.1, on the reverse strand, counting down.
TCTGTTTTTGATTCTTCCAGGGTAGGGGCAGAGAACTTGGTACACAGTCTGTTAGACTAGGTACTCTTCACCTCGTCTTATACCTTGGAGTTTTCCCATCGCTGTCTTATCCTGGCAGATTATTGGGGGTACACCCTTCTAGCCTACTTCCTTACTAATGCTGACCCTAAATTAAAACACGATCGTGGATACTATCACGTACAGCCACACCAAATACACAATCACATTCATTCACAATAAGTTACATTTACACCCCAGGGGGGGGGGGTGTACTAGGATATTCTTCCTGTTGTTCACTACCTATTCACTATTTGACGAGCGGGGGAGGGCAAATGCTCTTATATTTCTCCCCTCCTCCAACTTAACCTATGTCACAGTACTACCTAGACTACGCCAACTTACCTAAACCCCACCCATGTTGGGACCTGGGCTTCGCCTTCTGAGCCACATTTCAGCGAATGTCTCCATCTTGCTACTGCCGTTTTGTTGCACCACCATCAACTACTATGTTGCGCAACACCCTCTCCTCCACATGCAGCAACCTGCTTCGTACGGGTGCCCATAGGGGCAGTTAGCCGAGATTCTTATTAAAACACGCACGCCCGGTGCATAACTGGGACGATCCGTGGTTTGGACTAACATCTTCACGTGCTAACCTCCTCCTTACTTCAAGGAACAACTCGAAGGCATTCCTGCCTGTCGTGTCATTCTCCCAGTGGGCCTGTCCTCTGTAGATCAGCCCTCTGCAAGCAACCTCAGTGACCCCTAGATCACACAGCCACTGCAGTTAACAAACAGCGCAGTCCAGAGCAAAACTCGTAGACCAGTGATTGGATCACCAACCCAGGAGCCCAGCTTATTGCGATCTTCACCTACTTATCCAATCAATATTTTACTCAGTTTACTTCAGCTTAAAGTTCAAGAATGTTCAAGATTCAATCCTTGAACTGTTTCTTCATTCAGATCATACGAGCTTGAAACTGGTAGCGCTTGAGGTTCCAGAATGTATAGAGGTGCTACTAATTTTGGGAACAATGGATTTTCTTGAAAACGTTTGATACTTTATAGAGCTGCCCTCGGTTATTTTTCTCAAAAGCGGCTTTAACGATTTCAATCAATTTTTTTATGTAAACACATAGAAACTACGCACCAGTAATATACAATTTTAACTCTTGGGAAAATGACGAGTACTTTTCTTCCCCCCCCCCCTTTGCGACAGTGTCTGGATGTATTTAAGCACTGGGAAACTATCCTATCACACGTACATAACACATTATCACGGAATTCATGCAAGGTTTAAGGGGAGTAAGCATTTTATCGTACATTGTACGTTTACAATACGAAAATTGATGTAAACATTCGTTCAAAACAGAAATTTCAAACACCCCTTATGCCAAGGGAAGGGGTTTTTTTAAAGGAAAGATTTCAAAACATACATTTATTGGGAGTCGACGACGGTTCATCGGGGAGAGATTGCACGTGAACACAACGTCCTCTATTCAGACTTCCCTCATCCAAACTGAGCGCATATTAATTAAAACGGTGAGCGTGAGGGGGGAGGAGGATAACGGAAAAGTACAACATTTTCACTTTTTGGGAAAACTACGAGAGCGGCACAATAAATTGGCAAAGGTTTCGACGAAAATCTAGTGCAGCTCCATTTTAGTGCAGTTATTTCTTATACGTGTCGCTCACAGGACACCCGTGTTGTAAAAAACATCATGGTCCAATAAGCAACCGAATAATGGTCATAAAATAATCAGGAGCAACCAAAAAAACAAAAAGTCTTTTTTACTACCCTTTGTCGCCAGAACTCCAAACACAAACTCCTCCGATAAAACACGTTGATAACCCCATTAATTACCTATAAGTCGGTTTTTCAATATAGGGTGTGGAATGTAGCAGCCGCTCGATAAATTCCGAAATGGTAAGTCTTTTACGAATACAAATTCCCTGCGGAAATAGACTACTTCTTTCTCAATTTCTATTTTACACGAAATCTTTACATCGTTGGTGCATTCACCTCACTAAGTACAATAAGTATAGAACAAGCTGGAACATACGTAATAAGCACTCACTCGTCGATCGGTCGTAGGAAGGTTTTCGTACATCATCGGCTTTGGAACATCGTCAGGAGGCCTGTGAAAGAAATGCGCAATTCTGTAGAAAACAGTTATTAGTTCTAAACGAGGAATTGTGCGGAGGGAAACGTCAGATGTGGGAACGACCGTTTTAGTAAATTCGATACTCAAAGCAAATGAAACTTGACACAAAATGTCACTATAAAATGGACCTTTGTCCGCCACTTGAAAACTGCAGTTCGTTAGGCGCTCTGATTCTTGTGCACTTGGCGAATAATGTCTCTGGTAAGAAGTAAATCTAGTAGTTTAGTATTAATTATGTTCGGCACAGGCCAAATTAGAAGGATTTTCAACCTCGGAACGTCCACACTGAACAGTACTTCAGACCCCTATGGAAAGTAATTGTTTCCCCAAACACATCTGTCCTCAACACCTTTTGTTACCTAAGGAAATTCCACTTCTTCAATTATTTCCTAGTGACAACGGATTTCCTCTGTCCTGGCCTTTTCCATCCCTCAACTTTAGATTCCTCTTCACAACAGACAGCTTCTCCCAAACTCATTCACTTACAAATTCTCGCAAAAGTCGTCTACAGTTCTCCCAACACACAGTCATCTAACAGCTCTCGCGATACAGTCGTCTCCCAATTCTTCCAACAGACACTTATTTCACCTCTCACCGACATATAATTCCGATTTCTCCTCCCTTCCTCGTACAACGAGTGTCACGCCTTCAGAGCCCCACCCCCACCCCCACCCTTGTTCGTGCTAATATACTCAAATCGTATCCTGTTCTAGTCACCTCTTCTTATACATCTACGTCGTCACATCTTGTAATCCCAACTCTTCAAATTACTAGTTCACGCTAAACTAAAACCGGCGTCAAAGATTCGTTCAAGTCTACCCTGGTCAAAACACTTTGGTCCTTCGGGTTGGATAGACAAAACAATATTTTTGTGGCAGAAGCATTCCGAGTCTAGCGCGAAAAGTGTATATTCTTCTGTTTGAAGCAGTATTAAGATGGACTTCTCACCTGCAATGGATCACAACGCCGAGCTCCATCAAATCTCTGCAACCTCGGCAGATGGAAAGCACAACATATCAGCACAGTAACAACTTTCACCTCCCTTCAGACTTCATCATCAATGACGTAACGTGAAGGCTATTCTTTTTCTCCCGAAAACTATATACTCTGTTGCCGCTACGTCGAAACACTAAATCAATTCTCTGGGATAAAGAATTACACATCAGGAATCGACAATAAGGTACTCGGCACTAAATCGTACGACACAATCCGTTCCCAATCATGCGGACCATAATTGATCTTCACCTTCGTCCACTGACGAATTCGCTGTTAGGCATCCTCCATCGCCTCCACCTGCAGTGTTCACACTTACTCCTTCTCTGGTAAAAAAAAAATTAGACAGGATAATCCACAATATTGGTACCAAAGAGGCACAGGAGCTGCTGTACAATACACATAATACATAATTTGATTTGACCGATCAAGCTGGTTCTTTTTCCATTTTGTTCGTAATTTTTTGAAGGCGCAGCAATATTGACCTTTTCGGCGGACCAAAATGTACCACAAACGAGGGTTTTGCATTTTCCTCGAACATATTATCAAATAATTTTTTACTATAAGTACCCAACTTTCGTTTAATATAAATATCCCTGGAAAAATTCGGTGAATGGAGATGCTTAAAGCGTTTTTTTAACTTTTAGCAACAACGGTTTCAACGATTTCTTTTAAAACTCTAAAGTTGTCTTTAATTAGTCAATAAATGTTCCTCTAATAGCCTGTTTTACAGTCTAACTGGCTGCTTTGGACTGGTGGGGGATGGTCAAACCTCTCACCAGGCCCATACCAATCCATCAGCCCTTCAGTGGCTGTTCATCATTCAGTTCATTCGGATCTCCCCTCATATTTGTCCGTTGATTGCAAAGATGCTTTCCAGGAACAGCCTCCCTGCCTCCCTGACATCAGTAATACCTCTTGGTATGTCCAGGGAGGACCTAGTTGTGGCAGAACCAGGTTTTGGTTGGTTGAGACGGATATTCTCCTTTATTTTTGTTTCTTTACTAGGGCAGAGGCAGAGGTAAGACACACAGTTCTGCGGGCTCGGTACTCTGCTCCCTCTTCTTGTATCTGGGGGTTTCCCATACTACCTAAACTGTTTTTAATTGTCTAGCTAGGTACTCTGCTCCGTCTTTGTGGAATTTTCCCATTATACATACACCATGATACATGCTGGTTTTGCAGATCCTATATTCCATGTCCAGGCTCTACCTAGTCTAATTTAACACACATATCCACTCCGTTCAACACTGACATCCACTCAAAATAAATTACATTCACAGCTCAGGAGGAGAATTTGGATGCTCTTCCCCCTGTCCACTATCACCTTATTATTATTGCATTAGGAGGGGGGGGGAGAGAGAGTACGTTGATATTCCTCTCCCCTACAACCCTAACTAGATATGTACAGCCTCACTGTAATGAGCTGCCCCTATTAGCTTCGCTCGATCATTTATAAATAGGCTGCAGTCCCGCAGGATGTGACCAATCAGCAGTTTCACTTTGATATCCACATGGGCACCATGGAAGGCTTCTCCTCCTTAATTCGTATAATTTTGCATCGAAACATCCGTGCCCGCTGGAGTTAGATCGAATTATATCCTGGGCTGACTGACGTCCACACACATTGCTTCAGGGAATCATTCGAGTGTGTGTCGGCCCACGGTCTTTGCATATTTTGATCCTCACAATTATTTCTGCAACTATCTGTTGAAAAGAGCTATAAACTACGATAGATATGGTTTACATGATTTTATCAAAAACGACTCCAATTTGAAGTGCTTTCAGGTAGCAAGTACCTTCATTTCGTTTTGTGTAAACGTTTCCGTAAAAATGTGTTGAACGAAGAAACAAAGCCCACACTTAGAGCAGACGGGGGTTGCAGAATGTTCAAATATCTTACCCAGGACGCTCAGCATTGAAATTAGTCTGGATCTGGCCTCAGGCTTCCTTAGTGAAGCCGTATAACAGTTAGAAAGGAAACGAAAACGCTCCACGCCCTATAGATGGGTTACAGACGTGGATAATTGAGACAGCACACCGCTTGACTATTTTCGTTTTCTCTAGACATTTGCTAACTGGACCCAGTTCCCTCGAGATCATAAAGCATTACAGCCGCTCATCTAGCTCTCGTCTTTCCAAATACGTCTAAACTTCAACCTGTAGATATCGTAGAAATCGTTACCTTGGCAGGACGATGTCAACAGGAGATTTTCGTAATAAGGTGCTCGGAGGAGTTGACATCGCCGTATCGTTGCAATATCTGATATTCGTATACTCCCGACCAGCCAGTAAACATTTCTGAAACATTTCCAAATGAAAAATAATCGCCGCTTTGACATTCGAAGTTCTACAATTCAAAATTGTCAAATATTAACCCAACACAACAATTAGCAACAACAGCTCACATGATTTCTCTTACCCGCACCGACTCAGCTTAACAATACTAGATCTCATCAATACTTATGAATCATACTGGGCCTTCGTCTCACGTTTGCAGATCACACAATTTATTTTCTTCTTGAACATAAATCTTGCAAACTCAAGTCCCTTTTCAATAACCCGAACATTAACTGGTTCAGTACAGCACTGATAAGCTCCATCTGGACCTACTGCCTTTCAATTTGGAGTACATCCTCTCCAAGATTGGAAGGACAACGAAACCGAAGGCTTCGTCGCAGTTCTGCAAACACCACCATTTGTGCGTAACGAGATGAACTTTCGCGATCTCAAGATGACTTCATCAAAGGCACTTCTAGTGAAATGTACAACGTCGCTTGTCCACAGAAATGTATACCACATAAATACCTACGCTAAAACAGGCTTAAACCGACCGGAAGTACTTTGTTAGATTCACCCGTGACACATCTCGACCTCCTTTCCTGTACATGAACTGCATAATAAACTTTAATAGTATGCAAACTCCCTGCAGCATATGTAATCACAATATTATGTTTTGTCAAAGAGTAATTGTAAATATTTAGCCGTGATTGTATGTTTTTCAAAGAGGTATGTTTTAATTCTTATCTCTCCAAAAACAAAAAAAGAAACTTATTTCTTCAATCAAATAAATTTCCCGTTGAACCTGAAAGAAGACGATATGTACCTGTTCAGCAGCTATTCTCTGCGACAACGTTTGTATATAATGTTGCACAGCCAAGTAGACGAATTTGTATTGGGCCTCAGTCTGGACCATGCCAGACCTTTGAGCTCGGACCATTTGTATCGTCCGTTGAATGTCGATTTCACAGTCAACTCCTGCAACAACGTAGAGTGTTAATAATACGGGAATAGGTAAGGTCTGTCCATAGTTAATTATGTGCTGAGGGTGTTGTTTGATGCTGATTTACGTTATGTCAACTTGATATCCCACACATTACAGCGACGGCCCACAAAACTAAATAAATTGAGACTAATGAGATGGGGAGGGGTTCCGACTTCTATTACAGGCACGACTGGAACCTGTGGGGTCTGCAAAATGGAATGAGACAACGTGCACGACTCCCGAGCACGTCACACCTGTAAAGCCAAAGTCAGGAGATGAAGCAGGCTAAGCCAGGTAACGAATTTGTTGTTAGCACGTTATGAAATCCTGTAATTTCGTTTCATTGCCATCAATAAGGACGTCACTTCGATGTGTACTTTCAGCTCCACTCTTGTTATCCTTATTCTGCAGTGTAGTCTCCTCTGTTCTTTCACTGTACTGCTCTCCTGTCATCTCCACTACTCTCTTGTTATCTGTCATTTGTCTTACATCGCGCATAATAACATGTCATCAAATTTATATCGTAGCACACTTTAGTGAATATTATTTTTAGGGGTATTTTGTGGCACCCCCCTCCTGGGTGGTAATCTCATATCCATAGCACTGCTGCCAACTCTCATCGCTGACGCCTGAGCTATCTGTGCCATATGTCACTACCTGTGTCATCTTCCCACTAATCAATGTAGCTGCCAGACAATGAGTTTCCACATCGACCTTAACCAAAGAGGCTAAAAGAATCGCACATGTAAAGATGCTAAGCACCCTGAAGCCTAGTCATCATGAGGAAATGTTCCTTCTATCAGGGGGAGTGATGTTATGAGCACGATTGGAGCCTGTGGGGACTGTGAAATGGAAGGACATAGCAGGCTCTACTTCCAGGAACGTCAGAGCTGAGAAGCCAAAGTCGGGAAATGAACCGTGCGAGGGAGGTTCCAAGAGCACTGGGGTTTAGGCAGTCTGGCTTGTAGATGCTACTGAGTCAGGAGTATATAATTTCTTGAATTATAGCTATTATTAGGCAAGGAGCCTTTTATTGTAATGGAACTGATATACATGTTGCAGCCGAGTCAGGATGATTCAGATGGTCCCCCTCACTAGTTTCACCACCCTAGAATTCCTGATACATGACAAAAGACTCACGATTTATGTGTTAGGACTAATGAACAACTGAAGTACACTGGAAAACAACGCGTCAAGATGGCGAAGCTCCCTGTCCAGACTCGTGCCATGAACTGCCCTGGCGTTGGAGAGGGTGTGTCTTTCCCACTCTATCCGACAGGGTGCGACGCAAGACAATCACGCTGATAACCTTGACGCTGTGGCGTAGGTAAGGGGATGTACTGCTACGTGTAACATCACTATCGTGCTCTACGAATGCTGCAGGAAAGAAGAATAAGAGGTAGTTCCACGATAGAACACCCACCAGTTCAGGAAGTCGCTCATGCATCTGTTCAGCACTTCACTAGTGTTAAGTCCTGCGTCAAGGCATGGTCCATAGATGTTATCAGCCTCAACTCTTTGAGCTTCAAACACCACCATACAAAGATGCGTCATGTCGTAGGTCTATATAGCCATTCACCTAATTTTCACAAAGTCGAAGCTAATCATGAGCCACTTTCGAGAAAAATTGTAGCTCTTAGTCAATTTTAGCCCCCTCCTCCCTTCTCATCAATTTAAACTGCTCATTAATAACCTTATTTATAGCGCGATAAAAAAATCACAAACAAAACAAAAATATACAGAAGTTCCTCCATCAATCGGTCTACAGACAAACATATAGACTTGCTTAGAAGTGAGATTTTCAATTCAGCACGCCTCATAACGCAAAGCTGTCTATCCACAATAAAGTGCGACTCTATGGGCAGGAGGTAAAACAAATATGGGCCTATGGGGCATGAAAAGAGGAAGATTACTGACGCGGCTGGGTGTCTCTTCTCTTGTGAATCTGACACCAATTGAGACTGTTGGAACAATTCTTGCTTGTTAATGAATCGAGGTTCCCGATAAGACAGGTTATGCATTCCCTGGCTTTTTTCGTCTGGTACCATTCCCATTTCCCGTTCCCCTGTACTGTAAATGTCAAGTCAGTGGTATTATTTACTTATTTTCGGCACGCCGTAGGTTAGGTAGGAGAAGACATTTAGTTTGAATTTTAATTTATTTTCTACCACTATAAGTTCATTTTAAATCAGTTTTTGTGTGTTAGCTTAATTTTTGTTCGTTTTTTTTCTTCCAAAATATAACTTTCCTTTCTTTGAATCCATTATATTTTGTTGTTCCCGATTCATAAGTACATCCCCACAATTCATTTATTCTCTTAACCTTCCCGTTCAATTTAATTTTGCAGGTTGCGCCCGAAAAGAGCAACGAGAATATCGTACAAACAGTGCAGAACAAAGTACTTAAGTGCATAGTCAACGTCCTGTAGTACGTCTGAACGAAACCGTGACCTCATCATTGAAAAAAAAAAACAGACACTCAAAAGTATTGAGTCTCCTGGACAACGACAGTGACCCTAGGCCCTAGTTACAAAATGATGTAAGTGTAACATATCTATGTTAACTGGTCATAAAAACATTAAGTAAAGGTTACTCGATGCCTTTATACATTTGTAATAAAATCGGATTTAGAATTAACTTTGAAATAATCCAAATTGTGGATCTAGCGATGGAAAACACGAACAAGTTTTCATCAAATTTGTAATTCTCATGAATTGCTAACAGTTAAATCTCAAAAGCTTTTTCTGAAATTCGAAAATTATGACAACTTTAGGTTCGAAAACAACTGGAAAGGTTTATTTTAGGAATCTGATACGTTTTCTGTAGATTTCAAAATCCCTCATCATTTTCGTGTATAAGTACTAGTTGAGGATCAAAAAAGCGCTTGTCAAAACCTTTCTAACCCTTAACAGGTGTAGAATCATATTCCCAAGATTTTCAGATTTTATCATCCTCCACAGTCTTCCCAGACATTTGTAACTTACCGTTGGTATTAATGTAGTTGAGAAGTATGTGAATGACGATGAACGTGCCCGTTCGACCTATGCCAGCGCTGCAATGAACGACGACTGGGCCGAGAAATCCCGTGCTTTCGTGACAGGCGTTCACGTCGTGGACGAAATTCAGCACGCTCCCGGGATCGTTGGGAACGCCATGGTCTGGCCAGCCCTGCGAAATCGATGCCAGATTATTACAATGCATTTTGCAAAAACGGCAAATTTAACTTTCTTAGAGTCCAAACAAATGTGGACAATTACTGAACAGGTGAAACTCAAAGCGCTCTTGTGTGGAAGCAAATAGCACTCGACTATATAAAAATATATCGGAGACAAGCGTGTGGTCTCTTGCTCAACAGATCTAACACCTTTCACAACCCAAATAAAAACAAAGTCAAGTTCGAAGAGTTTTTTGTCTCATCGCGCAACCTAAGCATTATATTTGCTTCTTTTCTAAATTAAAAGGTCGCTATCTTACCTAATGTTAGCAGTACTACTCTATCGCAAGTTTATTTACGAGCGCAGTGCCATGTAAGAATAGATTATAAAAAATGATCTGGACTGTCTGACTCTCGCTTTTTCCACGACAAATATTAACTGAACAGAAGTGACGCAAAATATTTAACAATGAGAGGAGGAAATGTTGATGAAAGACAAAAACTCAAAGCTACACTGACTCAGAATTATTCTAACTCTCTGAGTTGCAATGTTGATGCAAAATTTGTTCGTTTTAAAAAATATTCGGTGCGCAGAAAAAACAGATCTTTCTTACGATTTCAATTAGCACAACTAAAGTGGGGATAAAACCACGACATCAAATACACAACTAAATAAATCACAACGGGAAACGAAATTAAAGATGCAAATAAAATGTAGCTTATAATTAACAAAATTGAGAATAACGTAGCAAGTAAACAAATAATTAAACAACTAAAAACTGAACTTCCCGTACAAATAATTTAATACAACATTGCAAAAGAAAACTAATCTAAATTTTAGAAAAAACGAAATAGTCGATAACTTCGAGGGCGAGTCACAGACATGAGAAATGTATTTGTGCATTGGGAGAGTTCTACTAGAGATTTGATCGTGGATGTAATATGATTCAATATTACTTTCGGAATTATGCTGATGTTCAAGAGACGACAAACGATTGAGGCAGAATTGACGAGTCGAAGTTTGATGATTTTCGAGGGATTCCTCGATGGAATGGAGCTGCCTCTTTTAGAAGTCTTGGAGTAGGATTGGGTTTACAATTTCTCATTTCCAGCCGGTATCGTTGAAAACAATAAATTAAAGAGACATTGTCGTGACAGGGGCACGAGTTTTATTACAGTTTTGCGGTTCATTTGGAGATAGTGACTCATGTGAAAGGGAAATCCGAAACCGCTTCCTCCTAACTTCCATGCCACACCCAGTAATTCAACAACGAGCGCAACGTTCAACGCATAACGATTTACTGAGAACAAAATGTAGGTACTAATTAGCTGAAATCACACCGTACGTTTGATCAAAATCCATCGAGCCGAAAGAAAGTTTAAAAAAGGGTAATTTAGAATTAAATCTCATTTTAAAATTTATCCCGGTTTACATCTCTGTTCAAAAAAATAGTTCTCAGGAACAAAAATGTGGGTTGCTGGAAGACTCTGTCGAGTTCAGATCAGTCAAATTCAGTTAGAGAAACTTCAAAAACGCAAAAACCACGATTCTGGTACATTTTGGATGGTATCTCTGTTCAATGGGCTGCCAGAAGAACAATACGTAGGTATTGCCCAGTTGGAAAAAACATGTAAATTTGAAACAGCCGTTATAGCTGTTTTTCCAAAAGAACTGTGTTTTAGGCTTCAAAGGCCTCTGTATCAGCCAAACAAGTTTTTACTGAGACATTGAATGTTGAATCATAATCGTAAGAGAGGTTTTTCGAGATTTTCGCGCCTTCAAATTATCAAGAACAAAACGAAAATATCTGGTTGCCGAGCAACACGCAACTTTCCGCACTCCCCATAAATTGGACGACCTGCTACACACACAGGCGCTATATCTTCGTTCAACGCATTTCTACAAGCACATTTACTGAGAACAAAATGTCGGTACTAGTCAGTTAAAAGTACTACGTAAGTTAAGAGTCGTCTTTGAGAAAATTGGAAAACCGATAAAATACTATTCGCCAAATCTCGTTTTCCGAGCTATCAAGGTTTATATCTCGGTTCAACAGATAGATACAAAAATGATTATTTTCGACACATTTTTTCATTTTTATCTCTGTTCAATGGACTGTTAGAAGAACATTCACTGAGAACAATATATAAAGATTAACTATTTGAAAACATCCTGGAAGTTTCATGAAGATCATTGAAGCTGCTTTGCCAAAAAGCGTAAAAACCCTATTTTTGCTTTTCAGGCCTGCATCTCCGTTCACCGTATATTCATGGAGACATGTATAGGGAAGAAACGTTAGGTATTGACTAGTAGAAGATGAGTTGAAAGTTGAATCAAAATCGTTAGAGCCTTTCTTTCCCGAGAAAAATGCGACAAATCCTTGTTTTTGGTACATTTTGGTCCCCCCCCCCCTCCCAAAGACAGAAATCGCCCACAACGTTATTTTGGCGTCTACGAAAAAGAACGATCAAAACAAAACAAGAACCAGCTCAACAGGTTCAGCCGTTTTCCCGTAAATCTAACTACACACAGATTACGTGCTAAAATTAAGTTTTTGTAGATTCAGTAGGCGTCAAAACATAACAACGTTACAAAAAGTACGTAACACTTAAATGGGGTTTAATTATCACAGAAAGATCATGAATCGACGACAGAACGCCTAAATACAACTAAAGCAACAACGACGAAACCGACAACTTCTTCAACTCTACTTGCCATTCCAGTTAGAAACCAAGGCGTCCCTTCCCCAACCCCTTTCCTCAATATCATTCCAATGGAAATGTTGACATACTTCAAACATGAGTCGTGGCACCAATTTCGTAGCAATCACACTGGCACATCTTCATTATGATCACGATGAAACGGTGTTGGATAATTAGAGTGTACAGAGTTCAATTCTGAAGCCTTGAAGATTGTGTAAATTACATCGTTAATCGTCGTCTTGATAATATAGCCTTCCCAGTTTTTCTGCAACTTCGGACCAGTCCTCATTTTCTTCATGGGTTGTGGAGCCATATCTGGTCCACTTCTGTGTAGCTCGCTTCTATGGCTCGGTAATCGTTATATTTCTTCATTCGATCAGATTAGCTCGTAGCAGGACATGGATATCTTCTATCTTCTATTGTTACTTGGACACAGCTGTCTCCCGATTCATGTCCACTTCAGGCTCACAACCCAGTTCACGTGAAAGTCGCATTTCCCTACCTAACAAGATCGTTCCAGGGGTCCGTGTCCAGAAGAGTCGTCAATTGCGAATCTGTATGCAATCAAGAAGAATGAAAGGTGTTTCCCCTGGTCAGAAATTGTCTTTGGTGAGATATTTGACGACGGTACTGTTGATTCGTACTAACACCCCATCAAACCTTTAGGAACAAGGCACTTTAAACACTTTTTACTTGATCTGAGCATAATTCATTCATTCATTTCAGCTCTAAACTTTCAGCTAAACATGTAGTACGTTTTCTGCACCAGCCTTTCACATTATGAGAACCGTTCGCCCAATAAAATCTCTCTCCCACCTTCTGTAATGCTCCATTTATCCCCATGTGTGTCGCCTCAGGATTGTGAATGTTATGAAGAACTTTCTGTATGCAGCTTAGAACCCCCTTCTAGAGCTCAGTGCCAACATTTTCTCGACTTTCGAGTAAACCATTTTCGATAAGAAAAGAACTCCACTGTGCCCAATATGTCGTCAAGACTTGCCAGAATGTTGTGACCTCGTACTACGTTGGATTATAGCCCACTAACTTCTAGTTTCGATTTTTCTTCAATACAGGGGCATCTTGTCTTGAATTTCTTCCAGAGTTTCATCTTCAACTCGATCAACTGTTGCTACCACAATTATAGATTCACCTTCCTTCTTCTCCTGGCGATTACAATGGGAGCAACTATTTAGGCATGGTCATCTAGAGAGTACCAGCATTGTGACAATGCACTCCAGGCCAATGTTCAATTGTGGACTACGTTTTTGACACGGCGCGATACTTTCCTCCCCCTTTGGACAGCAGATGGTGGATACAGTATGAAAAATCTGCTTCCAGTGAAAGTGCGGTGCGCTTATCCGCACCCATCCAAACCCCAAACCCATCAAAACACCGTAACACCAACAAAATAACTAATTACCTTACGAAAACAAAAAGAGTAATTTGTTTAGAAGGGCGTGGTTACCTGAAAGTGATAATGATAGACTTTCCTCTCTTCGTTACCCTCTTGCGACACCATCAGTTCCCTCAAAGTGTAATCAGCGTTGGAAGTTTGAAGAGCGTTGCGAATTTTAGTCGCCCCAAACTCGACAGTTTCGCCCTCTTCGGGCCAATAGCGGGCGCACTTGTTCTGTAAAGAGGATTTTACGAGTCAATCATTACGATTGTGTCAAGTTCAAGGTTAGCTACAAGGCATTCGCTTATTATCAAGTGACAAGGCTAAGGCCGCATGAGAAGGGCTCTATTTTAAACCTTTGGGAGCTCACAAATTGGATAGATGCGAATCAACCTATAAATCCAACAAAATAAAATACGGGAAGAAAACAAACTGTAAAGGAATATTCACACAAAGCGGAACAAGAAAGCATGCTGCAAGAGCAACGAGTACGATTTAGATCAATCATGAAGAAATTGTACAAAGCCATTATCAAAAGAGGAGAAGTGTCCTAGAAGAAATAATCTTTTCCGCAATTTAAAAAAAAAGGTAAACAAGTTTCGAAAAATAAAAAACATCAGTATGCTGGCGGTGCTCACGTTTTTATCCCTTTTGAGCTCAATCAGTTCCTGCCTGATGTTTCATTCACATCCAACGTTTTGCATCCGACCCACCCACTTCAGTACTCACACAACTTGACAATAGACGCTTAGGAATCCTAAATACTTACTATGTCTTCTATATTGTTAGATTTGTGTATACACAGGTGGCAGTTTAACCTCCGAAACCATCGAGTACAGCCATGGCGCTTTAAAGCATAGACAACGTCCAGCAGTGACAGTCTTCCTCTCTGCTTGTTCAATGTAGGTGACAGCATCACAAATGACGTTCTCCAGGAACACCTTCAGAACTACTTTTGTCTCTTCGTAGATGAGACTGGAGATACGCTGGACACCTCCACGACGAGCAAAACGACAGATCGCAGATTTGGTGATTCCCTTGATGTTATCACGAAGAACCTTCCTGTGCCTGTTGGCTCCCCTTTGCCTCGGCCAACCATCTTCAATTAGTTGCTTGATGTGGACAGTTGAATGAAATGAAGCATACAGGTCAATGAAAGGTCAGTTAGTACGCGCTCCTGTGTTAGGCCATGTTCAGCGGGGAGCAACGTTTATAATTGATGCAGACACCAGCAATTTGGCGATTGGAGCAACTCTATCTCAAGTACAACTTGGACAAGAAAGAGTCATCGGGTATTTCCATAGATGTATTTCGAAGCCGGAGCAAAATTACTGCACAAGGAAGGAGTCGCTGAGTGGGGTACAAACAATTCGTCACGCTCAAAGTCTTCATCGCTTGCGATTGCGAAGATCCCACTTCTCAGACCAAATGCTAGATTTTGCGTAAGAAAGTCAATTAATACTAAATGATAACGGAACACAAGCCAACATTCAAACCAGAACTGAACTTATCGCTGATGCTGTTGTCACTTAACAATACAGTCACATCACTCAAATTACACACTCGTTATTAACTGTGACACAAACAACAACACATACATAAGTCACTACTGTTTTGGGGAAGCTCCACCTGTAGTTGGGGCAGAATCTCTATGAGCCTGTAAGAGAATGCAGGCTAAAAGATTAACATTATAATAGTTACTCACCTACACAACACAACCCCTGAGGATATTGAGGTAGAATGCTCATGTATCCCGTGTATTGTCGTAAATAGGTAACACTTGCACTTACTGGCACACAACCACTGTGGTATATTTCCTAATGTCACCTGACGAGTTCTCTAATCACCTCTTTTACCAACCCTTGACACCCCCTTGCTCAGTCAGTCCCCTCCCCCCGCAGTCATTTCATTCATCCATCACCAACTGTAGCCTGACACGTCCAAGTTCGTCAATCTACTGGTTTGCGCTAGAAAACCTTGATACGTAGTCAAACGTACTTTTCCTCGTTCAGTTTCCTTGGTTGTCATGACAATGACTCGGGTGTCATGCTGCCAAATCATCTTCCAAAAATCGGGTACGGTGTTGGATAAGCAGCCTTGCGTCGCAATATAAACCCTTCCGTTCGGATCCCCATCACCCTGCGCGCAAAACAAAAATTATTACAACCGTACGACTGATGAATTGTGAAGCGATAATGAAAACCGCGCTTACTTTAATGTAATTAGCGTTGATGTAGTCAGATCCAGGGACGTCGGGGTCAACATCGCTCAGCTTCACTCGTGTGTGGTCAACTGAAAAAAGAAAGACGTTTTTAGCTACTCAGAATGGGTTATAGTAAATCTGAAATTCTGAAATGGGCAGAGTAACTTACTAGCTTACTCTGACACCCCCTGTTAAACAAATAAACGAAAAAAATAGCTACTTTCTGAAACCGTTGATACACATCTTTCCTTAGCCCCACACACATTCAGCAATCTTCATGGCTTTCACTACTGATCCGATCGAATTTTCGCTCAATTCATTTGAAATAGGTAAAATATAACTTCACGGTGGTACAACACGATTTTTTTGAGAAAGATGGTTTCTTTCTGTCATCGGGTACTGAAACGGAGGTAGTTGGACTTCTGAAAATTCATGGATTGCTTCTAATTGTTTAAATGATAATTGTCAAACTCTCATTGTACTGGACTTCCACACTAATTTTTCTGTGAATGCTAGTAACATTTGATCGGAATAAAAGGAATGAGTGTGCAGTTGTGTTATTTGGGGCTGTTCATAAAACAAATTTAATCAAAATCGTTAGAGCCGTTAATGAGCAAAAAATTATTTTGTTCGCGCTACTTTCGTTGGAGAACTTGGTCCATAGTAACACTTTCTGTCGTACGAAAAATAACTAACTAAATGCTTAAAAAATGCTGATAAAACGCTCACAAGGAAGAATATTTTTGTAGCGGTTCTTGGCGCGGTTCTCAGGCTTTTGACCTTCTTTCCGAGAGAAGAGGTGTTTGCACTCTTGCTGCTGAAGCGATTCGAATTCTTCCCAAAAGCCAGCTTTCCCCGACCACTGAGAGTTCTCTTTCTGTAAACGAAATTAACGAATTGTAGGGATTATAATTACAACGAGCTCAATTTCAAGTAGTTCTCACACATTTACTCATCAATATATACATATATTCAAAAAATCTTCACCTCGTCACTGAATTCGAGATGCAACAACAGTAATGCCAAAGGATTTAATTTGGAGGGTTGCAGTCATTCTGCAGCGTGTCGGCTGTTTCTGACTGATGGGGGTGAAGGGAGGTTATTTTTGGGCCATTACTATTGGGCACACGAGAGAGTGAGAGTTGAAGATCAAAATAATAGAAACTGGGCGAGTGTGAGGAGGACTGTAAAAAATTAGCAATTAATTGGGTAGTTTGTGAACAAAAGAGCGACACAAGAGGAAGACTCGTAATATGCGTGAACTGGTAGGAAACAGTATAGGACTGTAAAAACACTTGAAACCACGCGGCAATGTTTAGAACGAAGTCGGAGACGCGACACGTTTCACTGGGCAGATACACGAGGGTAAAAAATAAAGAAACTCGGGTTAATCGGGCTAATGCAGTGCACAGCGAATGAGTGGGCTCTTGAAACAAGAATGAAAATGGGCGGCAAGAGTGTCCATATATACCTGGATTCTGTGTAACAGGGAAGTCCCATCATTCTGGGCAAACCCTGGTTCATCATCTGAAGTTTTTGGGGATTCCCTCGAACAACTACCGTTTTGAATTCGAGGTCACTCGGTACGAGGTTGGAATTTGCATCATGGCTTCACGCTCAGTGTTGAAATATCTTAAGGTTCGAGAGAAGTTGGCAGAGGCAGGGGTCACTTGCTCGCCCAAAAGGAAAAGGAGACTCACCACCAAATCTCCCCTTGCCCTGTGTTGACCGAGGAACTTATCGCCGCCTCGACCAAGGGTCTGTGATTGTGCTTGATCGCGGACAAACTTTTGACCAGTTGCGATTTACTGCCATTGACGAACAGTTCGAGACATTCTCCTTTTTGTCGAGTTTTTTGGTGGCCACTGCTGTTCGTGAGTATTCCAACAGCTAGTTTCGACGTTCGAACAACTATTTGCTGGGCAAATTAACTCCGCAGCCCATGTTTCACAAAGAAGTCCTTCGTTCACAAGGTCCACATCCTGACATCTGTCTGGATTCCAGGTCAGTCTGATCCATTTTTTCCGCACGATCTGCTACAACTTCTCAGCAACCATCCCGTTCAACCACCAAATCAACATTCCGTTCGATGTTCTAGTTTTTATAAAGTAAATTATTAATTGTTAACCGTTTTCCCATAATTTATTCGCATTTTCCCATCCTATGTACAGTCCACACATTTCTATAACTTGTGGGGGGTTAATACTCAGACGCTCAGATTTGGAGCCTTAGAGTCTACATTTCCCCCCATAACACTCACAAACCTATTTCTGTTCAATTTCATCCACCACAAGCCAACCATTTTCCGAACATTTTCCTTATTGGCAGAGTGAACTGATACAATTGTTTTCTGCCAACCCAACTAGCCCCCTCTGTCAAAATATCCCTCCTCCATGAGACAGAGGTTTCTTTTTGCTTTCCCTTCGAACATTATTATTATTATGAGCATTACCTTCACCCTGCCCATTGTTCTGCCATACATTTTTATTGTTCTTCAAAGTCATGCTCATGTTTGCGTCTTCCCTATCACGTTTCCGCAAATTGAAGAAGGTGCAACAGCGCTCAACAGAATCCTGTTGCCGCTTTCAGTTTCTACCGTTTCATCATCGACCACTAAGACGCCAGAGATTGCGGCGTCCATCATAATAACCACGTCGGCTACTCCCGATAATATTTTTGAACTTTAATTAGCACAAGTGGCCAATAGCCCACGTAGAAATGAAACTTGTACGCATTATAAAACTAAACTTAATAGAAGGCAATAGTTGTTGTGTTTTGCTCTAATGAGCCTGCCTTCATCACTCCATCAACCACCACTGACTGAGGGGTTTTCAGAGACGATGTAAGATTAAGAGAGTTAATTGACATGTGCAACTGTGGATCCTAAAATGTATCTTGTGAAATGGAGCCAGCTGTGGGGGTAGAAATCTGGAAATGTATCTTATGCGAGGGTGTTGCACTTCAGAATTTATAGGCATCATCAGTGTGGATGGGCTACAAAGGGGTTTGCGATAAGCTATCCACATGAGCATTGTCTGTTCCCTTTTCATATCGCACTACATAATAAAATTCTGCAACAAACGACGTGCCAAGAAGTAGGTAGTAGAGGTCATTTGTGGAAGCGCATTGTGGAAAAACGAGGGATTACGTTGATTGTGAGTGACGAGACAGCAAACAGAATAGCCAGAGCCTCTCTGGCAAGTTGGCTATAATTCACTGCACATTTTTTCCTTCAGACTTTGCAATTTTAATGGCAGGAAGTTTTCTCAAAGGAATAATTAGCATCGTGACGGGTAAAAATCCCGCGGCTTCGTTCACTGAGCGAGGATTGGAGAATGCAAAGGACCAGCCTTCTTATCTTTGAGCATTTGAGGCGTCTCGTCTCAATTTGAACACTGCCCAACTAACTTATTGCTATCGGCCACTCATACATCCCAGCTGCCTCAGTGAGAGATTTGTGACAGGTTCTGTTCATCCTGGCGCATTGACTTCAATGATTTACTACTCGAACTATCGTCTCTCGTTTCGTCTGTCAACTACAGGTTCATTTTTCTTAGCTTCTTTCTAGGAACTCAACCAATTTCCTGGCCCACCTGTACGTTGAACTATTATTCTCTGCTATCTGCCCCATAGTTCCTGAGCGTCACAACTGAAGTTCTAAATGAATTTGTAGCAGTTTATTTTATTCTAAATTCTATTTTGGCTTTAAGTTTTAAAATTATTAGTTGTCATGACATGACTTTGTTCCTAAAATTTTCTATTGATAAAATCTTCGCTAAATTGGCTGAACGTTTAAAATGGACGGTAGTGGTGATCCTCAATCTGCAGCAGCTCAGATGCTTAAAGAGCAGCAACTCTAGCAGTGGTTGTTACATCCCTGGCCTTAAATGGTCAGGGATAGCGCTAAATGGAACTTTTTTTTGGCGTGTCAACAAAGGAAGGTGCTGAGACACACACTGACCCACCCACAGAGAGATTTGCACTAGTGCAACATTGATTTGGTGGGCCATATAGTACCATCGCAAGGTCGCCTTGACAATAATTGATCGTGCCACAAGATGGCCCGAGGTGATTCCATTGGAGGGCAGTAAAGGGGAACCAGTTGCAGTTCTGCGCTGGGTGCGTAAGCTGATTTGGCACACTTGAAAGGATCACATCAGACAGTGGAAGGCATTGTGTTCTCTGTTTAAAAGGCTTGCTCAAATGCTTAGGACAAAAGCAGTGCTTAACAGCAGCTTACAACCGTAAGGCCAATGGCATGGTAGAACAGTTTCAACGCCACCTCAAGTCGGCAATTCGTTGCCGAAATACAGAACGCTGGTTGGAAATGTCACCTTTGGTGCTGCTGGGCATTCGAACTGCAGTGAAGGAGAATCTAGGCAGTAGTGCCGCTGAGTTAGTCTATGGGACCACCCTGAGGTTGCTTAACGATTTTGTAGCAGAGAAGCTTCCAGTCAGGCACGTATCTCCTCACGAATTCTTACAAAACCTACTCCACAACAGCTACGACCACAATCAGCAGCGTGGCACAATGCTTGCGCGATTTTCGTTCACCCTGAGCTAAAGATGTGAAAGCAGGTCTGTGTGGATAATCAAGCAAAGAAGAATACTCTCCAACCAGCAGACAACTTTTCCAGTTGACCAACAATGGGGAGACGTCCTACAAGGTTAAGATCAGAGACTGTGAAGTTCCAATTTCTTATGATCGACTCAAACTGGCTTTCACGGAGACAGAAAATTACACGGAAGCTCCAAGAGCTGATCTAATGTTAAGGACTAAAACGCAAGAGAACCCAGAATGCCGTCAGAACGTTGTTGAATGCCAACCGCCAAGAAGTCAGCATCGTGCAGATCCCATGTCAATTGGACAAGACAGCGAAAGCGCCAATGTTCCTGCTTTAAGGCAATTAGGCAGGTTCAGGCGAATGCCAGTTCGTTTCCAGGACTATGTTACTATGTTGAGAAGGGAAGGGATTTGTAGTAGCAGTGTATTTTAATCTAAATTCTATTTTGGTTTAGAGTTTTGAAATTATTTCCACTCACTCGAGATATGTTATTTAGTTTGCATGACATACGTTTATAATAAAGCACTCAGTTGTTCCTGAGTGTTCGTTTGAGTCGTTCCTAAAATTTTTTATTGATAAAATCTCCGCTTAAGGTTGATTTCAGTTTCTTCTTACGAAATAATTTGAAGCAGTTAACAGAAGACGATGGAAGAAGACCAATCCTGCTATCCCCGATAACATAATTTCTCGTTCCTGTTTGCAGTTATTTATAATTTAATATCTTGCGGCTGTGTTTGCCTAGCAACGTCCCCGCACATTCGAAATAAGAACCTAAAATGACACATACCTGCAGTTCTTTCACCCGTGAATCGATTCCGCATGCGTTGATTTTAGTGGCGTTGAAAGGTTGTCGTAAATGAACCACAGTTCCACTCGTCTCGACCATGGGATTCTTCTTGTAATGCTCTATCAGTTCGCTGAGGCTATTGAATTTGTCTCCTCCCCCAACGTCGTACTTGTAGTCCTACAATGAAAACGATCGACTTAGTTTAGAGTTAGGCAAAGGTGGCTTTGGGTGAGGCGCTAACATCCCAAGGGAGGGAGGGAAGGGAGAGAGAGCCACACCCTCTTAAACCCTCCTCTGGCTACAATACATCCTCTGACTTTCCCAACTCTCAACTAGGTGTAGTCGCGCCCTAGTTATAACAAAACTATTTAGAACTACATACACAGATGGTAAAATATATACGAGTATACCTACATTGATTCAAACTAAAAAGTGAATCTTACGTAGTATGCACTTCTACATAAAACAATCACACACCATTCATACCAGCTGGTTGGTTGGCGAGAGCCTATAACTCCAGCCAGCCCCAGCCCTAGGCCATGATCACTAATGGACCTCCGTCAGACTCAATCTTTAAAATGTTTCCCTGAGGGAGGTGAACAGAATGGCCTATCCCCAATTCCTTGGGCAACATATCACAATGCAGTACTAAGTGGGACATAAAAATTTCAAGATATTCATGGAGGGAGCCGTGATAGGTAAACACGGACAAAGGAGGGATCTTAGAATGAAACGTAGACTGTTACCGTTAACGCGAAAAAGGAAGACGTATTTTATTGCTCCCCTCCTCGGCATCGTCTGAAAACCCCCGCTCCTCAAGTTCACCGTTTCTCGGCTGCTGCCCCGCTTTTTTTTGGCACAACCTGTTCACCCGCTCAATTGTCTAATCAAGCTGCCAACTCCATCCGTTTTTCACTGGGTCATCAGCATCCCACCACGTCCAGCTCTCACACGAGCATCATTTGCTGACTCCTCTCTACAAGAATTGCCGACTTCTCGCAACATCAATCGCCAATTTCTCTAGACGGTCAGATGTTTCTTATTCCAATTTATCGAGGACAGTAGCTTCAACATTTCCCTCTTTCTATTGTTGACTTATCGTTATTTTCCTTCATTTAATAGGAGCTCCTAATTTCCGTTTTGGTTTATTATTCATTCTGAATAACAACCCTATGTTTTCGGTCACGAAAAATTTTTTACAACCCCCCCTCAAAATTTGATACTTTACGTTTCAAGACTTGGAGATTCCAAATTTGCAATGTCCATCCGCCGTCCGGGTCGTTTGGTGCCTTTAATAACGTGGTCTAAAAAATTCGTTCTTTCCCACAAAAATCCGATTTGGTATCTAGTTGTGCCCGCCATCTCGGCAATCCAATCAGACAAAGGCCGTGGTTGTAATGGGCAAAAAACGGTTAAAAAAATTAACGAAACGCAGTACAACGCGGGAACTACAGCGTCTCTTCCTCCCTCCCGTCTGAATAATAACAACCGGAGGTGGGGCATCCTCGCCTCGCGGGCGGACGGCTCAACTCCCCTTTCACCTCGCAATGGCTTTCATCTTGCAACGGGTTCGCTTTCCCCGACCCGACGCGGCAAAATCATCAGACATTTTGTTTCCGTAGTTCCATTGTAGCCAGGACATGTTTCGTATGGTTTACTAGTATTCGATGCTGAATCGAATGGGATGGGGGAGCACTAATACTAGGTCAAGCTGTTCATGAGAATAATAAACCATTGTGTAATAATTTGCAGGGTTTTTTCGCATTGTACATATTACACGATTTTAGTTTGTGACTTGTGTAATAGGTTTTTAATAGTGAAAACCCCGCCTCTGTGTCAACAAACAGTTACTGATACGACCAGAAATCACCCGCGCCATTTCAATACAGCCAATTTCGTAATAATTTGGATAGTTAAGGTAAATAACGTGAATGGTTGGTGGTTACCTGGCAGCGGATCATGACGTGAGTAACTTTATCTTCAGTTCGAACTGAAAGAACGAAATCCCCAGGCTTGCTTTGAGATTCGCGTACGAGAAAACTCCCGTTCTTCCCTTTCTCTAATATCAATTTTTCCGCCTCTTTGCCCGAAAGGTGACCGTGGAACCACCTGCCGAAACGTGAAAATATATTGATTAAATAAGAAGCGTTACATATGTAAAAGCACTGAATATCTCGAGTCGTATCCAAATAGTTTAACGATTCATAGTCGAAATATGGTTTTATATGCCAAGCTCTAGCAATTATTCGTACCACACAACTTTTAAGGCTGAATGTAATTGACAGTTGCCTACATACCATGTATGGCACTATCTATTTTTTCTAATGCACACATTACGTTAACCCCGCTACAATACGGATACAGTCCATTTTTCTTAATTTCTCCGATAAAGGAGTCACATCAATGACATTTGCTGAAAACCCCCTTTTAACCCATTGCTGGTTGACGTAAATGAAGACACCAACATATAGTTTCACTCAATAGTTCCAACGAAGCCAAAGTTGGCCCAATGTGATCACGTCGTTTGACTGGCAGTTGGCTTAATCACACCTCATTACCCGTTATAATGTGATTTCAATGAACAATCCATGTTTATCCATTCAATCATAAAATTACCTCTCCGTCGTTGGATCAGCACAATTCAATGGAGTCTTGAGTTCAATGATTTCGCCGTTTCTTTCTCTCAGCTGACCTTGATTTTCCATATAAAACTGCACCAGCTCGGAGAGGGTGGCAAATTTTTCACCGCCGTATAAATCGTAGAAGTCGCCCGTGTTTTGTATTTTGATGTGAGTTACTTCATTGCCTCTCCTGAAAAGTAGGAAACAATACAGCACTGCATTCACTATTAGCACTGATTCAAACAATTCACTCAATTTTCTTCAGCCCTGAGAACATTAGGCGATTTTTAATGCTCTAGCAACTAGTCCAATAAATTTATTAACACTCCTTAGAGAGGAACTGGCACTGGTTAATGGTACAGAGCTCAGCAACCATTGTGTAAGGAATTTATAGGACTATGTACGTGATGTTTTTCCTTGCATGTTGTGGATAAACAATTAAAACATTTAATCAATGAAACGACAGAAGTGCCTAATTGTCTTACGGAAAGTGTTAATCGTTCAACATTGTTCAACACAACCCAAATCAGTCTGAGTTTTTTGACCTCAGAATGCCCACACCTACCCTAACAGGACTCCCTGGCCCTTAATGGCAAAGTCATAGTATCCCCGAAGGCTTTTGTACCAGTGGAAATTCCACCTCCACGGCCCTGGATTTCCCTGAATTGATTTCCCCATCTTTTTCCTCTCCTCCTATTTCAGATTCCTCTCACGAAAGACACTCGTCTCCCTGTGCTCAACCATATCTTCCCAGTACAGTTTCCCATGCCAGTTCACGCATATTATGAGTTGTCCCCTTGTGTCGCTCTGTTGTACACAAACTCTAGTCACTTCATTACCGATAATACAGTCCTCCTCACGCTCACCAAGTTTCATTATTTCGACCTTCAACTCTAACCGATCCAGATTTGTGAGAAAAAAGTTTTAAAATTGATATTTGACAAAATGTTCGATTATTTACTGGGATTTTTTTTCCGCCAAGGGCATAGAGGACAATATCTTTTTGTCACTGCGCCTACAAATGAGCCTGTTGTGACACTATCCCTTACTTAATAGGAGTACGGTGGTGTTGAGAGATACTCTCAGCGTTTGCCCAGGGGTATAAACCTGTCCTGTACAATGATGCAGTTATCCAAGTTAAATTTAAAATTTTCTAAATCAAATTGAATATTTAGCCGATCAAATTGAGAACTTTCCATTCCTAATGACGAAACTACGAACAGTGATTATCTACATTTGTGAAAGAAATTGGAAGGTACCTTGGTAGGTACCACATAGCCTGAACTGCCCACTTATCAGTCCTATATTTCACTTTGCCCGTCTGCAGCCTCTTCTGTCACATTATCGCTACCTACCTTCGTCCAAAAGACCAGAAACAATACGCAACATGTTCCTTTTTGAAGGGGACTCGCAAACATCTTCGGTGGTCGTTTTCTATGAAATATCTGCACTTTTTCGTAATTTTATTATGGACTTGAAAACATGAATGAGTACATTACGATGTGGCATTACTTATCTTTTTCGTTCCTTCTACAAAATATGCCTGCGTCAAAAAGGAAGTACTCAATCTGACTTGGGAAACCTCTAACCTCTATATTGTTTAGCTACGAGGCCTTCAACTGCTTTCTACACTAATTCAGACATTGAACACGTGGGGCAGGTGTTAGAGGATGTTGCCATCACAATTATTTACCCCCCCCCCTCTCTTATGAGCGTGTGCACACACATGCAGTCACAGTTCTACCAGGGTGGGTTGAGGGCCAACCCTCAGCCCTTTGGTGTCGTTCGCTTGAGGCCTGGCTGGATGCTAGATGGCTTGGGCGCCATGGCCACTGCCGGAGATCAAGGTGATAGATCTGAACATATCATTCTCACCCTTCTAAGACGAGATTCACATTCGCTCGCATCGACACCTTCAAAATCCTCAGAACAACTCTTGTGAGACCAGATTGTACTGGTGAAAGCGGCTAGTAGATGTCACATAATTTCATATTAATGTAAATACCTAAGAGTCACTTGCATCTAAGTTTTACACAGCTTCATATAACATTAATAGGTTTGAAAGGGTTTACCTGACGGAAAGAGTGAAATCACCAGGGTTCGATCTGCTTGGCCGAGCCAAAAACGAGCCGTCATAACCCCGTTCAAGCAGCAAAGCTTCAGCTTCCACTCCAGAAATTATCGGGTGGAACCATCTGTGAACAAATATGTGGACATTAGTTACAAGTGTGAAGTGTACAGTGGTAGAAAATTACATTGATTCACATCTGATTGATCTGATTGAACAGACAGCTGACAGTACTCCCTGGAGTCTATAACAGCCAGAAGTCCTTGGCATCACTCGTTGACACTCCAAACTGGGTTTCAATCGTCCAGTGGATTTCCTTGTACCCCCTCCCCACTTGCCTCAGTTAATCCCTCTTTCCACTCTTAAGTTCGTTTCTTCCACTCCCAATTTGCATTATCCGGAGACAAACCTGTAAATGTCGCAGAACCCTAACCCTCTCACTCCTGATGGTGAATATCAACCTAACCAGCGGTTTTTATATAAATACAATCCAGTTCTCTCTCGTTCAACATTCACGATTAATTCCTTTGCCCGAATTAATTTTCCAATTCTTTCGTGCGTTCAAGAACCAAGGAGATTCCTGCAGTCACATTTCCAGTGTAGACTTGAAGAGGAGCTCCTTCAGTTCTGGGGCCTGCTGCCCCAAACACTATGACACTGCGATGTCACCAGACTGTGGTGTTTCTAGAGGCACCAGAAAATTTGGTGCCTAAAACAAGTCAGAGGCCTCTTCCTAAAACAAATGACATTAGGAGACACTCATGCACTTAGCATGATGGAACATCGACCAGGTGTCAATTCCAAGAGCTTGGACGTTCGATTGTTGGCCTTTAAATAATGCCATAAGCAGGAGGTCTCATCTTCAGTCATTGAGTGTGATAGCAACACTTGAACGGAACGATTTCTAACGTGGACGCCCTATACGTACTAATGTAGGATGAGAGCATCAAATTCCCTCTATAAATAAGTTAATTTCAATTAATACATTATTATAAAGCGGGGTTTAACACGTCTAATTCATTAATGTGGGGTGAGTCGCCTCGTTATAGGCTCTCCAACTTAACACTACTAATTATACATTAGTTAATCATGCACAAGTTAGAAATATGAGTCATCCCGCAACCCCTGTTAAGGGATTATGCAAAATGCTTGACGTTTGACCTGAGAGAATTCGTTTCATGAGCTATGAAGGTAGATTGCAAATCTTCTCTGGCAGGTTGCACCATCCCTAGAATGCGATTTCAAACATTAATCCTACGAAAAATGAAAGGTTGCGCGTCAATCCATTTTCAGGTTTCAACGGCGAGCCATTGTCAGTGAATTGGAAACAGTTCCAGTTCTTACGAGCTGATGAAGTATATGAGAGGAGTCAGAGACCCAGGCGGTTGTTATGTAGTGAGGAGGGACTTTCCAAACGGCTTCGTACGCCCGTCCAAAAGTACGTTATGCATTCTGGGTGGAACGCGGACGTTATATTAAGATAGACTACCTCTAAGCTTGTGATGACGTCTTGCAAAATGTAATAATGTTGTCACTTTAGTCGGACGTCACACAACTTTCCTCAGCCCCACGAACATCGAGCTATTTATACCGTTCTAGCAACTAATCCAATGTTTTCGACTCAGTTTATTGGAACTACTTGACCACTCACCTCACAACCTTCATTGAGCAATCAACGTGTAGGTCATTTATTGAACTGTCAGCGGGGTTTTTTGTGGAAGGTTCCTGATCATCGCTTTCGAGTTATTAAAGAAAGTTGGTCAATGAAAAGACAATACCTCTTGTATAATAATTATTTCAAGACAATTGTTGAACGTCAATTGTTTCAACAGCACATTTACCACCAGCACGAGTAATGAGAAAACGTTAGCCTTCCATGAGCGGGATTTGCCGGGAAAACACTGTACGAAACCCGATTTTTATCTACCGAAATATATCGAAAATCTGGAATAAATAAGCCATGACTGAACCTCAAAAATTACCCACGATACGTACAAATGATTGTTTTCCTTATAAATCTGATATTAGCGATCTCAAAACAAATCGTATTGGTGGTCCAATATATTACGTACAAAATGAAAGTTCATTGAAGGTCATAAAATACTTAAGGCCATCCCATGAGAGTCCGTACTTCAAATTGTCTTTCAGTTTTCCCTTTAATCACAGAACTATGAACATGAACGATTCCACAAAAATCATTTCGACAGCCTCTTAAATTACCTGTTCAATAACTTAATGAAGGTCGTGACATAAATAGGGGCAACCAAATAACTTCCTGAACGTGAATTACCGTCAGCTAAGTTTTACCAAGTTTATAAAAACTAAATGAAAAACAAATTTAATTAGTAGCTAGAGTTATCAAAATCGCAGTGTGTACGAGAGAGTTTGAAGAAAGGTAATGCGTTTTAACACAATTTGTCAAAGCAAATGTGAGGCCAATGTCGCATTAACGTTGAGCAGTTTCTGAGGCAAACCTTGGAGAAATAGAAAAAAACTAATCAACCTACAGGCGCCTGGTTGGTCACCGAGCATTCCACGTAAACGCACTGAATGGAATGGCGCTCATTTATTTGAGAAGGTGACCTAGAGGGGCTTAATCGTATGCAGTATAATTGGGCACGTCTTTCTCGCAAACCTCCGTCCTCCAACCCGGAAATTCAGACGCGGGTGCCGTCAAGGGAGGAAGTTGTGGGCGACTGAAGCTCGTGATTATATGTCGGTCACGTTTGTCTAGCGGCCTGCCAGAACTGGGACTTCCTACAGATAACGCCCCCGACGCGTCTGGTGACCCTCTCGATCCAGCGCCCCATTTCTCAATTTATTTAACGTCAACTTTTATGCAAATAACTTACAATTTAGTATTACCAAATGGCGGTCTCTTTAAATCAAGTTTATGGTATTCAATCAGTTTTGCAAATACGGTAGGAGCCAGAACATGACCATTAAGAGGCTGCAAGAAGAAACTCGAGCAAAGTTAAAACAGTCTGCCAGGAGAACACACTCAAAGCATCATAAATGGTGAAATTTGCCAGGCCATTCTGCAGCTTACTGGCTGGGATGGGAGTCATTGATTCCTCAAAGCACCTCTGTTTTCTTGTGGGAACTTGCTGGACGGGACCTGGCTAACACTCTCCTTCAGCCGTGGAGTAAAGTGCTCGTGAGTAGGAAGCTCTACTACCGAAGGGAGGAAGACTGATGTCTTGACGAGACGCATGTCTTCATTCTATAGCACCTGGTGAGACGATCACACACCCGCACAACCTCGCAAAGGGACATTAAAAAAAGACATGTAACCAAGTACAAAAGCAACATCAGGTAGGTAGCAACACACAACCATCCACGACCCCCGTAAATTCGAGAAACTGAAATTTATACGAGCGCTGTGTCTTCGTAAAAGAATTCCTACGAAAATGGCTATGGCGAACTAAATGTGGGTATACGTTGGTTGACAGTACACCGCAAGTATGGTTGAATTCGCTGGAGCTCTTTTTGAGAAAACGCTAAAAAATTAATGTAAGGCAAATCTCATTTTTTGGCCTTTTTTGGGTTATATCTTCGTTTAACTACATTCATAGAAACAGTTGCAGAAAACAAAATTGCTTAAAAACGCTGTTGGGCGTGCGAATCGGGGAGCTGTCTGTTTTGTATAGGAAAGCAAATTGAGGGGAAGGAAAAGGAAATTTGGGAAAGTCCATAAGAAGGAGAAAATCCGTTACCAACCAGAAATAACAGAGGAGGTGGACTTTCCACGAGTAACAAAAAGGCTTGAGGACGAAGGTGTTCAGGGTAATAATGACTTTCCGTTAGGGCTAGTGCGGATATGTTGAAGGTCAAAGACCCAGCTAATTCGGCCCGCCGAACAGACATCGTCAAAATTGCTCAAATCCAGCCATGTACTGTAAAAAATTCGAAAAACTCGATTTTTGGTATATTTTGTTCATCATATCCATTCAACGAACTGCCAGAGAAATATTTATACGGAACAATAAATATAGACTGACGGGAGAGAGACACCCTGTGAGTTTGATGAAAATCATAAGAGCCATCTTTTCAAAAAGTTGAAAGAAAACTTTTTTTTCTTCATAGGCTCCCCATATTTTCACTGAGATATTTATGGAGAACAAAACTTAGGTATTAAATAGTGAAAGATAGAAACCGTTACAGCCGTTTTGGTTGGAGCCTGCTACAGTTTTATTCCAGTGCCTTTAAAAGTCTGAGCAGAACCTAACAAAAACAGCCGTTCTCACACAATTCGAAGAGTAACCGCTCAAACTCGCCATTTAGCCAGCAGATCACCATGCGACACCAAAATAAGATGACGAGAGCAGCACAATAAGTTACCAAAACTTTCAACGAAATCGATTTTAGCGCGGTTTTTAGAGAAAACAACCGTACCAAATCAGCTGAAACTTGATGTCTAGCTTACAGGTTACCATGGGACGCAAAAATAAGGGTATGAGCAAAATCCGTCCAAAACTAACTATAGTTATCATCACTAACTTTTTTTTCTTAGCTGCAACAATTTTGATTAAAACCCTTGTATAGACAGCTTCAAATAACACGAAAATACCTTAAAATTTTCATTAGTGGGAAAATGACGAGAGCAGCACCAACAATCAGCAAACGTTTCAACGAAAATATTTTTTAGCATAGTATTTTTCCT
This sequence comes from Pachypeltis micranthus, assembly GCA_020466155.1. NCBI lineage: Eukaryota > Metazoa > Arthropoda > Insecta > Hemiptera > Miridae > Pachypeltis > Pachypeltis micranthus. The sequence goes on along the minus strand of CM035770.1, from coordinate 45,639,402 downwards.
TATAAATGTCGGTTAAGTGTTACTAGAATAGTCAGAAAAATTCTGGCGATAGTCCCGCTAAGTAATCAATAACGCTAATTAAATACATAGGGACTACTCCAGAAATTCCGGAATTTCAACCACCTTCGTGTCACTACCATTTCGAAACTTTTTACCCGATAACTAAGGAAAAGTGATTGTATTCGTTTTCAAAAAATCGTGTCTACTGCTCTCATCAATCCAGTGTGAAAAAATCGCTCAATGGTCGGGGCGTGAGTACGAGCAGCACAATACATTTTAGAACTCTAAGCGCTACCGCTTTCTGCCACCGTAATGTGGCGTTTTACCAAGTTCAAATGAACCGAGTGAAAAATATGTTGAATTAGTAGAAAAAGCCAAGAAAACAGTACAGTGCTAAGGAAAGGTGTGTGATGAGGCGCACCTGATATTTTTTACAAGAAAGCAATACTGTCTGCTACTCGAAGGGAAGTTATAAAAGAACCTAACGGCAAAGCTGAATGACGAAGCTAAATTTTGTCTGGTTGGGGAATGAGGGTCAGCGACGATACACCGTTCCCAAGAGAATGTGAACGTCAGAGAGCTGTGGGTCTTGAAAAATAAAATAATTCGCTATCTGCTCCGCACAACCGTAAGATTACTTGATGAAGGTGAGAGCTAAAAAAGCAACTACGTAACGAAGGACAATCCAACATTTTTTTGAGGCGATTTAAATGTAATAATTTTCTACGAATCTTCGCTAAACAGAAACAAGCTCAATCGGTTCGGCCGTCCTCCTGCAAAGTTCGATTCAGATTCACAGAGACGCGTGACATTCGAGTGTCTGAATCAGGAGAAATGAAAAGGTAAATATCTGGTGCGTAGCAACCACCATCAATTCGACGACCTGCCGTATATACGGGCTCTGTATCTTCGTCCAACGCATTTCCACGAAAACAATTACGCAGAACAAAATGAAGGTACTAGTTAGGTGAGAGTAACCCGTAAGTATGATAAAACCCGTTAGCGCCGTCTTTGAGAAAATTGGAAACCGATAAATTCGAATTTATTTTTGTCGATTTAGCGATCCGGAGGAAATAGGCGGATTTTGGCTCAATATTTTTTTCTCAGGATTTATGACACGATCGCAACAGCTTCATTTTCAACGAAAAATTGGTAAATTGGAATACTAAAAACGGCACGAAGCGAAGCAAACCCAAGTACGACGCCAGTCTGAACAGCAATTCTGAATTAACGTGGAAGAGCCGATATAGGGAAGTAGCGGGAACCCCCCCCCCCTTCAACTGTTTTGTTCACACTATTTATATAACAGTATTAACGTGATTCGTGACAAATTAAGTAGATGAGTGTGAGAGCGTTCTTTAACAAATTGCAACTACCTTCCTGCTACTCACATATAAAGCGAGGAAGGTCATTTTCTTCATCGACATCGGTCAGTAACGCCATATTTGGCCATTGAAACGAACCGACAGCCAGTCAGGAATTCAAAGAAAAACATTGGAGTTATAAAGGAAATAACTGCGAACGTGATGCCGATTACGAACTTAATTGGACCTCGGTTTACGTTAACGCATTTTGACTCGGGTTTATCGCCTTTTAATTCGATGAAGGTACACCCATAATGGGAATAGCTAGTGCAACCCATCACACAACCATCCTCAGCCATATGTCCACATAATAACTGATTCGGAGTTATGCCACAACCTCCTTAGTCAACTTGATTTCACGATTCATGTGCTCTGTAATTACGTGGGAAAAACTGCGACAAAATTCAGTTAAAAACAGCAGCAGAAAGAGATAGCGCTTACAGTTCCGAAATTTATTGTGCTGCTCGTAATCATTCCCGGACCATTATTGAGCACAATTGGTACACGTGAATTAATGAGGCTGTAAACACGATTTTTTTGAAGAGGATAATAATCACTTTTGCACAGTTATTGGGTGAAAACTTTTAGAACTGGCTGTAGTTGAAATTCAGGAATTTCTGGAGTAAGTCCCATGTATCTTATGAGCGTTTTTAAACGCTCACCCTATAGGTATTGGATTGGACTACTACACCAATTTTTTTTTTCATTCCAGTACATTTCAGCGGAGTTTATAAGGAAAAAGCCGCGGTAAATCGTTTTTTCGTCGAAAACTTTGATAATTTATTGTGCTGCTCTCGACATTTGCTTACGAATGGGAATTTTATGGTATGATTGCCTTATTGAGAGCTATCAATATAAAACATTTAATCAAAAACATTAGAGCCGTTTTCGAGAAAAAACATATTTGGTGTTTTGATCACTATGATAACTATAGTTAACTTTCGGTGGATTTTGCTCATACCCTTATTTTGGCGTCCCATGGTATATATGTAGTCTTCTGACTGTCCCACTGGTGGGAGATTACCTATTGTGCCAGTCCTAATATCTTACAGGTCAATGCCTAGCCTCCTGAGGAAAGCCAGGTAGTTCCTGAAAGAGTCTCGTTGGTATCCATCCTGGGAGAAGTGGTGCCAAAGACCAGAAGTTGCTCCCTCTCAAGTCTCCGGCACTGGGCCAGGACATGGTAGGGAGTCTCCTCATCCGTGCCACACCACCTGCATCGAGGGGTGTCGACTATACCCATAACATACATGTGTTTGCGAATTCTGCAGTGCCCGGTTATGATTCCAATCTCACTTGATTGCTCTGAGACAAAGCGTTTGGAGTGTCTCACTCCTGCAGCATTCCAGATTGTCTGATGGAGTCTTCTGGCGTGTTCTCTCACAGTCTACTAGTGACAGAGAAATCCCACAATGGGGGGATGGCCGAATAGGTACCGTCTGGCCAGATGGTCCGCCCTCTCATTTCCAATGACCCCCTTGTGCCCCAGAATCCAATACACATTAACTCTATTCGCACTTGCTAAGGAGTTAAGCCACATCCTGCACTCCCATGGTAACTTGCGGGCTAGATATAAAGTTTGAGCTGATTTGGTACGGTCGTTTTCTCTAAAAATCGTTCACAGACACACAATACACGCACAGACCATTTTCCCAAATAGTGTTTTTCGGACTCAGGGGGGACCAAAACGTTAAGATCTGAAGAGAACTCAACTTTTTTTTCAGGCGATTACATAATTCCTTTCTACTTTGTAGAGCCAAGGAAAGTAAAAACAGCGTTAGCTTGAAATCCGCAATTTATGAAGTCGCATCGGGATTTATTGGGCTGCCACTGCTTCTGTCACGACTTTCGTCTTCAACTAGTCTCGATTTTCCGAACTGCGTGTCGATGGAAGTGCTCGGTATTTGTGAAACACGGTATATCCCCTGACGAGTGAGGGGAAAGGGAGTAAACTGTGCTTATACACGAGTAATCCGTATACAGAGACATCATATACGTCACAAAGAGAAGGATGTACAATTCTTTTCGCGGCGTTGTTGAGGTGTTATTAGCCTTAGCGACAAAAGACTTTACTTTAAATCATGAATTTCGTTACTACATAAGAAATATTAAATGACCCCTCTCTAACATCGCAACCAATCACTCACCAGCCTCTCCGCGAAGAACTTGCTCTGCATCTTCCCAGAGAGAACATTTCACTCTATCCGCTCCATTTTTTTTTTTTTTTGGAATAAAATATCCGCTGCGCAGTAAATCGACTACCGTATAAATATAAATGTTCCTCTGGCAATCTGTTGAACACATAACAACCAAAACGTGACAAAAATCTCTTCAAAAGTCAAGTTTTTTTTCTCGAAAATTTCCACCGTAACAGCACAACTGAATTGGATCACTTTGACGGAAAACCTCCCTTCTAGAAGCGTAAATCCCAAGTTTGTTTCCCACAACTATTTCTGCAACTATCCGCCGAACGGGGATATAATGAAAAATACAGTGGAAATGAGATTCGCGGAACATTAAAAGAATATTTTTGTTTTTTAACGGCTCTGACGATTTTAGTCCAACTTTACTTGGTGGAAACTAACCAGTATCTACATTTTGTCCCCCGTGCATGTTGAACGAAGAAGTATACGTAGCAGATTGCCGGCTATCCGGGGATTGTGGAAAATCGCACGTTGCTACGCATTTGTCGCGCAAGCGATTTTTTAAGCCGTGATAATCATCGAAGTGGTAAGTGGGGGGGGGTCTCTAAAACGGCTCAAAATACGATGGTTTAACGTTCTCTTACTGCTCAGCAATTTCAAACACTCAACCATCACATTTCAACAAATATCCCTATTGAAAATTCGGAGAACGGAGATACAGGTCCTCCGATTGTACATTGAACAAAAATAGCCACCATAAAATAGGAAAGTTTTTTTGCATATTTTCGAAAGTTTTACAGTAAACGCGCAACCGAATTTAATCAACTTGACGGTAAGTTTTCTAGCGATCTATGCCCAAATTTTGTTTTTCGTAACTATAGTTAACTTTCCGTTGACTGGAGATATACACCAAACGACAGCACAATATGAGATTCGTCTTTCACATCTTGATCAAATTCGCAGAATACTTTTCACGTAACATTGTGTACTCTACAACTGATTTTCGTAGAAGGGCGTCGAACACACGACGGTTGAGTCTTGAGTTTTTGTTCCCAGTATTCTTATTAATTCGATTCTGCTCCTTGACACACCACTTTCCCGCCACTGGCCGGCTCGAACGACGGATTCGCAATTCCCAACGACGATCAACAAAAACGCTAAGTAAGAGAAGAGGCAAAAAGAAAGAAGTAAGACATATATACCTGCCGTAGCTGCCAATCATCTCGCAATCACCGTTCAGTCATATTTCTGAAGAAACGCAATTAACCGAACTGCATTAGCGCCCACGTCTCAACCAAAGCTCGACCCCCAGTTGAAAGAGATCATGGCAAAGAAGTCATTATTCATTGACTGACGGATATCGAAGGGGCCCTGGACTAGAGAGAAGAGCTTCCCATTATTCCCCTCTTGGCATGGGAGGGAAGTTGACTCATTTCAAGGCGGGGGTCCGCCGCATCTACAGACACACTTCGAAGTGTCTTCCTAAACTCGCGAAAATTGACGTGTGACGCTGGACTATTTCACAAACTTTGACACAACCTTTCACCGTTTGACTAATCTTTTTTTTTAAATGTACGTTCGTTAATTTCCTGAACTCTACGAAGTAAATGGAAAGTTATGTAATTTGTTGGCAAAATTCGATTCTCGGTTTACTTCAGATCTTAAAGTTCCAAAGTCTCCTGAGAGCAAAATGCGACAGTTGCGAAATTGGTTTAATTGTCTGTGAACACGATTGTAAGAGGACCGCCGCGACATCAACAATTTACAACTGACAACGAGACTTCGGGATTGTTGACAACTTCGCCCAAAATGCTAGGGAAATTAAAAGAAAGTAGTTTGAAACTCTAAACAATTCAAAGGAAGTTGATATTTTAAAAAAAATACACAACTTTCCGCAGTCCCCGCGAATTTAATACGTTCAACGCATTTCTGCGGAAATGTTTATTCAAAACCAAGTGTAGTTTCTAGTTAGTTGACATTGCATACTTGATGTTCAAAAATCTTTCTTTTTCTTCAGATGTTCACGTTTTGATGTCTACCAAGTTCAAAAAATTCTAATTTCAGCGCTTGGTCCGCGAGTTTCTAGAAAAATACGAAAAACCCTCATGTTTGGTGCAGTTTGCTAAGTGCCCCTAGCCAATCGATAGAAACTGCTCGTAACCGTTTTTTCCGTGCCTTAAAAAATCAAGAAAAGAAAAAAAAACCAAGTGTGATGCAACACACAACTTTCCTTCGCTCTACGTAAATTCAATGATTTTCGTGGGGTTTGCCACTAATTCAATTCATTCGAACTTGATTTAACAACATAACTTCACGGTGGTAGAAAGTGACAGCGTCTGAAGCTCCTGTCTATCTTATGAGCGTTAAGTACTTAATGTGACTACCACCTAAACTTTTCTGATAATTTTAATAACATTTGTGTGGAGTTTACATGTACGGGAAAAACTGCTCTAACATCTAATTTCAGCGAAATGGTTGGTAATTTATTGGGCTCCTCTCGTCAATTACCCACGGATGGGAACTGTCCATACAAATAATTTCTTTGCAACCGTTTTTGAGAAAAATAAAAATTTAGTGTTTCGGGCAACTTTTGCTCGTTCCCTCATTTTGTCGACCCGTGGTAACCTGATGCTACATATCAAGTTTGAGCCGTTATGGCTCGGAGTTCCCTCAATCGCGTTAACGGCTACAGACACGAAGACCATTTGACACAGCGTTGAATCAAGTTTTGGCTTAGAATCCCCTCACATACTAATGCATTATACTGCCGGGGAAGTTTGTGGTTGCCGCCAGCCTCAACAGCCAATTTACTTTCTACAAAGACCCAATGATCCAATTATACTTCTTCGCCAATCTCTCCTGGACTTGATACAAACCTCGCTCGCCATAAACTCTTTCGATCGCCGCATAAACTGCGCATAAAGTCCTCGTAGAGGGCTACGTGGGCGTACACAATGAATCAGCCTAATCCACCAACACCAATTAAATAGCCAATATCCCAATAGAGCGCCAAAGTGGCACCTACTTACCAACACGACCGATTTGCACACGTCGCTCCGCAAGTCAAACCACCTCGTGAAAACCGTTTAAATTTCAATGGAGCAACTCGTCGGTTCCGCGGCGTTAAACGAAATGCGGAGTACGACGACGGCAAAACACGAACTAACGCGACGCGAATAAATTGTGGGATTCAAGGCGAGTAAACTTGACAGAGCAAGGTCAAACAAAACGCCATCAAACGAGCAGTTGGCAAATGAGACCAATTCGAAACTGATCGAGGGCTTGGTGAATCAACTAATGTCAAAATGAGCGCAATAACACAAACATCATCACAAACAAACCTTTTCATTCCCCATTAATTGGTTTCTTTTACGCCTACTTTTTGTATTTGGGTGACGAATGGACAACTAAACTACCAAGTAGAAAATGTCAGACTAAAATTATGACAACAAACAAACAATTAAGAAAACTGTAACAGCACCGATTACATAAATACAAACTAGTGTTGATTAAAGGAATGAGGAAGTCGAACGACAAATGATTACCTCAGTGGAACTGAACTCGTTTACGCTCAAATTTGAAACGTAAAGAGGAACCTAAATTAGTGAAATACGATCACAAGGAAGGACTCACCTTCGCGAACTCATTTCAACTCTCGTCCGAACGATTCAAATCGCTTCATCGGCCACCCGGAAACTTATTTTGCAAGCCCGACTTGACAACCACTTCGCCAAAGAAGGAAATCCTAACAGGTTACACTCTACTTGGCAGCTGGGCCCTGGAGCGGGCGAGGTTATACTTCAGCGCTGCCAACACAACCAAATAAACGTTGTTGTTGTTGTTGTTATAGGCCAAACGACGTCGTCGAGATTGGGGTTTGTTCCACCTCCGCCAGGAAGTTAACAGCGCAAACGTCCCCGCTCAAATCAAATGAGTTTGTTATTCTTGAGTCGCGTTTACTCTGTAAAAATAATAATAATCATGATATATTGTCCACAGCTATTAAGGTGCATTACGATGAGAGCGCATAGTTGCTTAGGGCTTGATTGATTTACCAAAGCGCAATTAAGGCCTCCTTACATTACCAAGCAAAAATATCTGGTGCGTAGCAACACACAACTTTCCGCCACCCCATTAAGTTCGAACACCACCTACATAGGCGGGCGCTATATCTTCGTTCAACGCATTTTTACGGGAACATTTATGGAGAACAAAATGTAGGGACTAGTTAGCTGAGAGTACTCCGAAAGTTTGATCGAAATCGTTAGAGCCGTTTTTGAGAAAATTGGAATACCGATAAATTAATATTCGACAAATCTCCTTTTCTGAGTTAACATGGCTTATATCTCCATTCAACATATATATACAGAAATAATTATGGAGAACCAAATGTGGGCATGGGTCACTAAAAGACACTCTGTAAGATTGATCACATCTGGTGAAGCAGTTACCCTGGAATTTACGGAAATGTTCTAAAAAACGATATTTTCGACCCATTTCGATTTTGTTCTCTGTTCAATGGACTGTCATAGGAACATTTATTGAGAACAATACGTAGGTATTTACTATTCAAGAACATCCTGAGAGTTTGGTGGAAATTGCTGAAGCCGTTTTGCCAAAAAAGCATAAAAAACCTATTTTTGCTTCATAGGCTTATACCTCCGTTCACCGTATTTTCATGGAGATATGTGTACAGATGAAAAGTTAGGTATTGATTAGTAGAAGATAATTTAAAAGTTTAACCAAAATCGTTAGTCGTTTTCGAGAAAAATGCGAAAAACCCTAGTTTTTGGTATATTTTCGTCCCCCCCCCCCTTCCCATCGGCCGAAATCGTCCATAACCTTATTTTGGTGTCTACAAAAAATAACGAACAAAACAAAAAAAGAACCAGCTCAATCGGATCAGCCGTTCTCCCGCAAATCGAACTACAGACACACACACACACGCGAACCAAGCGCCGACATTAGGTTTTTTACACTCAGTAGGCCTCAAAACGTAAAGATCTGAAGAAAACCCAAATTTTTTTGGGCCGATCACTATACTTTCCTTCCCTTCGGGTAGCGGAAAGTAATAAAATGAACGTCTCTATAACTTAAAGGAGAAGGAAAAAACTGAGTGGCACAGAAAAATAATTCTTCAGAAACTTGAAAAGGAGGGGGCTAGAACTGCATAACACTAAACTGGTAAGGATGGGAATTAGTTTGTGCTATGAAAGTATGTGCGAATTGTATATGAATTTTCAACATACCAGTGCGGAAAAAGTTTTGTTCTTCCAAAAATGTTTTTAATTTTCTTCCAAAGATTCGCAGATGTTTAAGAAGCACATCCATGATCCTTCCCCCCTCTGGGGAGGGGCTTAACAAAAGCCTCTCCTCCTGAATGAAAGACAAATTTTTAATTTGGATAATATTAGGTTCCATATGGTTCCCACGAGTAGCTAGGGAATTAAAAAGTCCATCGTGACAGAGCCCCGCATGGCAGGGTAAGGCTACTTACTCAGGACTCAGTTTCCCAGTGCCTTGGCGGCAGGGGAAAATGTTTAAGAAGCAGAAAAAATCGAGTCGAGCTGACAAGTGTTTGAAGTTAGATGGGAGGAATGAGAAACGAAAGCAGGCTTTGGTGACTTTTGATACATCGCCCCAAAAGTACTAGAATTCGCCTCAATATAATTAACTTGATTTCACAGTGTTCCATCTAAACGCAGTCCTACAGGTCTGATGCCCGTCCTGTTCGACCCAGCATCGAAAAATGCCTAGGAAATGATATCAAACACGATGTAGTTGCAATAAAATGGACAAAATTTTATTTTTTCCAATTTTGTAAACAACGTTTTGTTCATAATAACCAGAGGATTCGCCGAGTAGACGGGCACAACTAGTTTTTGCGCAAAATAACGTTTTGTTACACCACGTTAAAATCAAATATGGCCTGGACAGCGGATGGATGAATGGGAAACCAAAATTATGGTTTACAGAAATATTGCTGCGCAAATTAACGGTTTGCGGGACAATGAAGAACTGAGCGGTGCTTACGTTGTTCGACAGGTAGCGCCAACCGCTGCGACGCTGAATCCGCATTCGCCCAACTGTTCAAAAATTGCGTGCCACAGCTTTACTCCATGAGACAGATTTACTCGTGTGGGACGTGCTAGTAGTTTCATTATAAATTGATAGGCCACTTGCACTGAATGACAGATTCTAGATTGCTATTCTTCGTCAAGGAGCCTACATCCACTCATGTCTAGTATTGGGGCGGTGCTGATCATGATGCTGCCAGAGAAAATATGTTCTGACAACTTGGAGACACCCTGTGAGTTTGATGTAAATGGTTACAAAAATAGATCGTTTTTGGTTTTATGTAGTTGCACAACATCGTTTTGGTTCGTAGTCCTAAGTGTCCATCGGGAGACATCAACCAAGACGACTCAAACCCTGGACCCTACTGTACGAAATATCTGGTGTCCATCGCACAACTTTCCTCAGCCCCACTACATTCCAGCTATTAATTCTAACTATTTTTCAAAAGTTTCAAAGAACTTGACCTTCTTGGTCCAAACTGGTAGCGCGTAAAGTTTCGGAATGAATTTATTGGGCTGCTGCGACTTTGAAGGTTCACTTTACAGTTCTGGAATTATAGGCGAAACGAGCGGTGCGTAGCAACACACAACTTTCCGCCACCCCCGTAAGTTTGAACACCAGCTCCATATGCGGCTGCTATATCTTCTTTCAACGCATTTCTACAGGAACATTTATGAAGAACAAAATGCAGGGACTAGTTAGCTGAGAGTACTCCGGAAGTTTGATCGAAATCGTCTGACCTGTTTTTGAGAAAATTTGAAGAGCTGAGTTAACTTGGCTTATATCTCCATTCAACATATATATATACAGAAATAATTATGGAGAACCAAATGTGGGCATGGGTCACTAAAAGACACTCTGTAAGATTGATCACATCTGGTGAAGCAGTTACCCTGGAATTTACGGAAATGTTCTAAAAAACGATATTTTCGACCCATTTCGATTTTGTTCTCTGTTCAATGGACTGTCATAGGAACATTTATTGAGAACAATACGTAGGTATTTACTATTCAAGAACATCCTGAGAGTTTGGTGGAAATTGCTGAAGCCGTTTTGCCAAAAAAGCATAAAAAACCTATTTTTGCTTCATAGGCTTATACCTCCGTTCACCGTATTTTCATGGAGATATGTGTACAGATGAAAAGTTAGGTATTGATTAGTAGAAGATAATTTAAAAGTTTAACCAAAATCGTTAGAGTCGTTTTTGAGAAAAAGGCGAAAAACCCTAGTTCTTGGCAAATTTTGGTCCCCCCCCCCCTTCCCATCGGCCGAAATCGCCCATAACCTTATTTTGGTGTCTACAAAAAATAACAAACAAAACAAAAAAGAACCAGCTCAATCGGATCAGCCGTTCTCCCGCAAATCGAACTACAGACACACACACACACAGACAGGTCGGTTTCTTTATTTGATGACTGTACCTAAACCCTCGACGAGGGTTATATCAGTCATAGAAGTTACGGTTTCGCTAATATGCAAGAGGCCGGCCCCTGCAGCATCCACCGAACTCAGACCTGTGTCTGAGTTAAGTCGATTTTAACTATAGTTATCATAGTGATCGAAACACCAAATATTTTTCTCAAAACCGTCTCTAACGATTTTTATTAAATTTTTTATATTGATAGCTCTCAATAAGGTGATTATACCATAAAACTTCCATTCGTGGGAAAATGACGAGAGCAGCACAATAAATTATCAAAATTTTCGACCAAAAGCGTTTTTAGCGCGGTTTTTTCCTTATAAACTCCGCTGGAATGTTAGTAGAATGTTTAACAAAATTGGTATCGAAGTCCAATCCAATACCTAAGGGGTGGATCACCTTCGGGTAGCGGAAAGTAAAAACGATGGTAGTTTGGATTTCGGAATTTCTGAGGTTCCTCCTGATTATTTTATGACCATCAATTGATTCATAACGTCTAGATAACTTATTGGGCTATCTTCCTCGTTTTGTTGAGAATGCAAGGGTGATTTGGGAGAGATTTATAAGGAAAAAGTGCAGTGAAATAGATTTTTATCGAAACATTTGCTTCTTTATTGCTCTTGTCATTTCCCCACAGATTACAATTTTACGTTTCATGTCTAGCCGACTTAGTAAATCAAAATAAAAGCTGGTTTGGAGATAAAAATTGTTGTAGTTTTGATCGCTATAACTATAGGCAGTTTTAGAACGGTTTAGTTCAACCTCTACTTCGGCGAAGTATAGTGAACCACAGGCCGATTCGATTCCGCACCTTTCTATCAATGGCGTTTACGTACACACACGAAGACACTATCAGAGATCATTTTCTCGAACAGCGTTTTTGGGACTTGGGAGCGCTTAAAACGTAAAGATCTGAAGAGAACCCCCAAACGACCGATTACGTTTCTCTTCTTTCTACTTTGTACGGCCGAGGAAAGTAAAGATGAGACCGCCGCTGGACAGAAACCCTTACCCGTAGTACTTAATGTCACCAACGACGTATTACAACCGCACCCACAAAAGTGAGGCAATTAACAAAACTATCGTTAAAACACTGAAGGCCGGATGGACGACAGTAAACAACACGACGCAATGTGATGAATACGATGATTAGGGGTGACGGGGTTCCTAAAGACAATTCTTATTTGACGTGTTGATGTCCGCGTTGAGCAATGAAATTTAAGTAGGAAGTAAAACTTAAGGGTGCAGACCACCTAAACATAAAATCTGCTTAAGAAAAACGAAAACCTCATAAGCGATTAAATGAAATAAAAACTCAGTTCAATCGTGGGCCTAACATTTTCTTTGCAAATACGTTATACCAATGGAAGCTTTTCAAAAGCGCTTCAAACGGGATAAAAGGTGTCGAGGTCACAAGGGCAGGCCTTGCGTAGGGCCCAGGCTCTTCTTCTACCTAAAACTACATTCTACCTGGGACTACCCTCTCGGAATACAACGAACCAAACTGCCTTTTCTCAGGGGATCCCCTCCCCCTTTGCCTAGACCATCTCCCATGTCATCCTTATTTTTTGCTCTCTTCCTTCAACTCCGTGACGCCCATCTCCCGAGTCGAATTCCGTTCCGCCATCCGCCCTCATCCTCCCCACAATTTCTGTTGAAAGCGATGGCTCGTTTTTCTGATCCTTATCTTTTTTTTGTTTGTTTTTAAGACATCCATCCGAAGTTCAGCCTTATTGGCGAAGATTCGTGTACAAGGGGACGCCCGTATAAAATTGATGCAGAACGGTGGGGGTCAACCCAAAGGCCTAAGTTTGTTTCGGAACATTACGAAACCGAATCCGCGGTAACTTGATTGGTGAGCGGGTGGCAGAATATTGTAAGCGATGCTTAAGCCCCATTTCACAACCAATGTACGTTATTCTTATTTGGACTACTCAGATTTGCATCACATCGAGCAACAAACTCAGGAATAATATATATCGTTACGGGAGATGGAATGGAGAAGAGCAAATAACATCCAAAGACGATGTTTTCGCACTTGTAGATTGATTTCGATGACCCTTTTTTCGTTCCATGCCCCAAGCCAACGTAGATCGGAAAATGAAATTTGCCGAACGTTAAAACGAATGTTTCCATAGCGCGAACACGTTGAACGAACAAAGAGCGCTCGTAGATATACCGTCTAATTTACCGGGTTTGCGGAAGGTTGTTGTGATATCGTTTTGCTATTTCCGCATTTGATCAACGTGACGGAACTTCCAGCAGTGAATACTCAAATTTTCTACTCCGCAAATAATTGCGTGACTATCCGTCGAACGAACGCCAAATTAGATCGGAAAATCAAATTTGTAGAACATTAAATAATTCTTTTTATAATTTTCTCAAATATGGGGCACTTTCAACTAACGAGAACCAGCAGTTCGTTCTCCATAAATGTTTCCATGGATATGCGTAGAACGAAGATATATATTGCTGAATGCCGCTCAATATGAAATAAGCTCGCGAGTAGAGCAATAAGTGCATGATGAATCTCGATAAGATTCTGGACATTCCACGAAATTTAGTCGCTCCTTTGACTAACTTTTTTCGTTGTTTTCTAGGGGAAGGGCGCGGTGGGCGAAGCACGTTGTTAAATGTGTCACAGTTGCTTATCTGAAGCTGAGATCTAAGATGGGATCAGTTACTTGGAGAATCCTCAGCACACAAAGAATCAAAGCGCTACTTGTTGAATGGACCATCCCCTTGGCAGAGAGAAAGAGGAAGAGTGAGGGACTGAGAGGGGGAAAAGGAACTCCTGGCTCTCACCTGTGGAAAGTGTGCCCGCCCACCTGCTCCATTCACCTGAAGCCTCCAACCAATCGACGACAGGTAAACCGTCAGGTAAAGCTCCTTGTCACCATTTTGTGTTGGCTAGCGGGTGAATTTCTCAATAAAAGAATATGGCGCTGAAAACCGTGACGGAACTGAAGCACTCGGACAAAATGGGCATAAATCGCCGCCAGTTGGACCAAATTTTGCAAGATTATACGCAACCCTGATTGAGAAGAGCGTCGAATACTTCCCACTTCTTGTGGGGTTGTCAACTTGATCACAACGTAAAGAAGCGCCCACGTGAACTCGTGTCGGGACGTGCACAATGAACAATGAAATTGCAGGTGGAACTAAATAACCAAAACTATCCACCGGTCCGCGAAAAAGAATTGAACTGTGATTGAATAACAGGAGCGATGTAAAAAGACTAGGGCACTACACAATTGCCATGGGAGACTTTGTAGGGATGCTGAACAATTTTGACTGGCGGAATAAATTAATCGAACACTCGACAAATGGAGGTAATGGAATGCACTTATAGCAATTGGATATTGATCATTACCTGACTTTCGTGTCTTCAAGAAATCACAAACAAAACAAAAGAATGACCAGCTCAACTGGTGCAGCCGTTGATTTGGTTTCCCGCAAATGTATCTATAAACAGACACAAATTATCGATTCAGTAGGCCTCAAAACGTAATAATCTAAAGAAAAGTGCGGTGTGGGGTCGTTCTTGACTGTAGAAGTTAACTCTGGTGTGGACTCTCGAGAGCCAATCAGGATGAATGAAAGATTTATTAACCATCATCAGGGCTATGGGATATCACAGCAGGCAATTAGGTTCCAGTAAATTATAAGGAACTTATAGAGACACGTCGAACTAAATTAATGTAGCCAGTTGCCCATCAGTCGCTTGTGGCACCTTGCTATTCCAAGCTGAGTGAGTCTGTATGCCACTTTCATAGTCTCCGCCTTGACAATTATATCAAGGGAAAGAAGATCGAACATTTTCTCCAAGGTACTGGTGGGTGTGGTTTTCATCACCCTTGCTGTTAGCAAGCACCCAGCCTTTACACTTTGGCTCAGCTGCTACACTTTTCTCTGATGGCACCATACGAAATGATTGATCTCACAACGGCCCGATCAAACCTGCAGGCCATTCTAAGCACTATGCCGCACGTCAAACCTGCGAAATTCCTTAACACGTCCACAGGCCAATTGTAGCCTTCCTTGGTCGTACATCTGATGTCCCAGGTTAGTTTCCGATCCAGAATCACACCCAAATACTTGACCTGCTCACTGAGCTGAATTGCTTTAGCCATAACTTCCTGCGGTCTCAGTCCCAACAGTTGTCCTTGTCTTGTAAATGGCACTATGTCCATCTTTGCTGGGTTGACAGCACCTGTAGAGTTGGCCACATTAGGTCAGATCACACTTTGAATGGGCTCAGCCACATCATCCTTAGGCGTAGAACCCTGCCACATTCAGCCTCCTAAGAAGGGAGTCCATCACAAGGGTTCCAAAGGAGCGGAGATAGGACTCCTCCCTGAGGGCATTCCCTCACAGTTCTCACCCTGAACGAGAAGTTTCCTAGCGAAGTCTGAATCTCTCTGCTCCATCTTATCGCATTCCTATTAACGTCGGATCTGGCCCATGCCGTTTCAATCAGCCCCTAACTTTTGTTTTATTTAAATATATCTAAATTCGGCAAACGTAGTAGCGAAATGAGGGGCTTTTACTTTACTTTTACGAGATTCGCTCGTGATATCTCCCTGTCGCCCTCCGAAAACGTATCTTAAATATCTGGTGCGTAGCAACTGCCACCCCTTTAAGTTCGAACACCACCTACATAGGCGGGCGCTATATCTTCGTTCAACGCATTTTTACAGGAACATTTATGTAGAACAAAATGTAGGGACTAGTTAGCTGAAAGTACTCCAAAAGTTTGATCGAAATCGTTAGAGCCGTTTTTGAGAAAATGTGAATACCGATAAATTAATATTCGACAAATCTCCTTTTCTGAGTTAACTTGGCTTATATCTCCGTTCAACATATATATACAGAAATAATTATGCAGAACGAAATGCTGGTATGGGTGACTAAAAGACACTCCATTAGGATTTATCACATCTGGTGAAAAAGTTACCCTGGAATTTACGGAAATGTTCGAAAAAACGTTATTTTCGACACATTTTCATTTTTATCTCTGTTCAATGGACCGTCACAGGAACATTTATTGAGAAGAATATGTAGGTATTAACTATTTAAAAACATCCTGTGAGTTTGGTGAAAATCGCTGAAGCCGTTTTGCCAAAAAGCGTAAAAAACCTATTTTTGCTTCAGGGGGCCATATCTCCGTTCACCGTATTTTCATCGAGTAATGTATAGAGAAGAAAAGTTAGGTATTGATTAGGAGAAGATAATTTGAAAGTTTAATCAAAATCGTTAGAGCCGTTTTCGAGAAAAATGCGAAAAACCCTAGTTTTTGGTACATTTTTGTCCACCCCCCCCCTTCCCATCGGCCGAAATCGTCCATAACCTTATTTTGGTGTCTACAAAAAATAACAAACAAAACAAAAAAGAACCAGCTAAATCGGATCAGCCGTTTTCCCGCAAATCGAACTACAGACACACACACACACAGGTCTGTTTCTTTATTTGATGACTGTACCTAAGCCCTCGTCGAGGGTTATATCAGTCATAGAAGTTGCGGTTTCGCTAATATGCAAGAGGCCGGCCCCTGCAGCATCCACCGAACTCAGACCTGTGGAGGTACGGCAGGTATGTGGTCGTTAGCCAGTCTCACCGTAGAGAGCTGTTGCCCGTGTGTTACCGCGCGGAGGTGACCACCTGAGGAATCCCGTACCATCTGGGAGTAGTTCTTAATCTGGTTCCCTACCTGATCTTACTGTTTACTTGGGTGGCAAGTTTCAAAAGGACTGATCAACTATAACCACGTTTCTTAGCCATTACCTTCTTTGCGAACTTTGCAAAATGGTTATAGGCTTCCTTTGTAGCAGTCAAAGCTGCTAAGTTCGTTTGCCCTCTCAACAACCGTCGCTCACTGTTGTAGAAACTACAGTGGAGCAGCACATGGTTTCTTGTTTCCTCCGCACTGGAGGCACAAGACGTGCATAATGGAGAGTCTTTCAGAGAAAGAAGTGGAGCCGCGCATTGAAGTCACCATGTCCCGTGAGGAACTGGCTCGTCCAGTGGTCTGGCTCAACCCATTTTCTAGAAAGACGTTCACGGATGTTGGGGAAGAACTCATACGTATCACGTCCCTTTGACGAGGATTCCCATCTCGCTTGCCATTTCTCTAGAGCCCATTCATCGATGGCGGCAAGTTTCTGTTCTGTGGTGAGATCCGCACGGAGTTCAGCCCAAAGCGGGGAAGCTCCGTTTCACTCTCCACTTGTCAATCATGCACTCAACAGCCAAATCAACTGGTAACTGACCAGTGATCACCTGGAGTGCTTCCGTTGATACAGATCTTGTAGGCCTTGGTGATCCACAGGAGCGCAGCTCTCTGGGATTGGGCCAATACTCTCTTTTGATTGACTGTTAGTTTGCCTAGATACATGGCCTTGTACATGAGGATGGTGTCACGGTAACACACACCCCAAGTGGCCTTTGTAATTGCACGCAGTGAGGCAAACCTTGCAATGGTAGTGCCTTTAAGGGACTGGAGGTGTTGGTTGAAACCCCACCTCTCACCTATATTCACTCCTAAATACTTGACGTGCTTTTCAAGAAGGAGCCTGTGGCCGCCAAAGCGTATTGTGGGTGGATTATTCACTTTCCCCTTCAAGAGGATTAGCTGGGTTTTTTCCTCAGCCACCTGCATCTTGACATGCTCGCACCATTGGTTGACAGTGCGAAGCACGTGGTGGGTTTTTTCTTCAATTTGGCGGACTGACTCTGCAATGATCAGCACAGTCAAGTCATCCACAGAGGCGTACGGCTCGCAGTCAGTCTCCATGAGTTTCCTGAGAAGACCTTCGAAGAAGGCATTCCAGAGTGCTGGTCCAAGGACCGAGCCCTGTGGGCACCCCTTCTCAATCTTTCTCCGGACGGAGACATGCCTACTTTCGATCTTAGCAGTTCTGTCTGTCAGGTAACTTCTGACGAGCGAGTACAGGTTGCGGGGGATCCCCCTACCTTTGAGCTCATTAAGGAGCGCTGGCCACCAAAGGTTGCCAAACGCTCCTCTGATGTCAATCAGAACTGCTACGACGTACTTAGCCGGTGCCAGCAGGGAAACACGCCGAATCTCGACAATGACATCCTGCGTGGACCTTCCTTTGGTACACCCGTATTGCCTGCCTGAGAGGTTGCGGCCAAAGACTCCTTCGAGGGACTGCAACATCAAGATTTCTAGTGTTTTGCCTAATATGGAAAGAAGGCTGAGTGGTCTCCATGATCGCGGGTCTGACTGATTGCGGTCGCCTCCCTTTTGAAGAGTGACAACGCGCGCAGTCTTCCACTGAGTGGGGAACTGTCCGACCTGCAGACAGTCTTTAAATAAATTGAGGAGGCCGCTGGAGATTGTCCGCTCAGCCTTCCTTAGCATATTGCTTTCTATTTTATCTGGCCCAGGAGATTTGTTGGGCTTTAAGGTCGCAAGGGCCCTGCCGAGGTCGCCTGTTGTCCACAGTGGGATGTCGGGCTCGTTCAGAGGGTCCATGATCAGCTCCCTTGCTGCCCTCTGGGCTTCAGTGTCTCGAGCTACTTGGTCATCTGGGAACGCCTTCTCAAGGAGGGTTTCCAGTGAACGTTCGATGCTGCAGGCCCAGCCTGACACATTTTGCATTGCAGCTAAGACCTGCTCTACATTTGCTTTTCCTATGGAGGACTTGTAGTGTCTGCCCCAGGGGTTCTCAGAGCTCTCCGCTTCCACAAAATTTCGCCAGCCTTGCCGTTTGGCTCGTTTGATGGCGCGGTGGAAGGCCTTCTTCTCTTGGATGAAGGCAGTTCGGAGTGTTGCTCTGGCATCAGGGTCACCAGTGTTTTGGTACATCCTTCTGGCTCTATTTGCACTTTGCTTGAGGGGGTTAAGTTCGTCAGTCCACCATGGGACTTTGATCGCCCTGTGCTTCTGTTGGCGAAGTACAGAGAGCCCAGCAGAGTGCAGTGGTGTGGTAAATGTGTCCACTTTGCTGTCCACCTCTTCGGGTGTGGATGCTTGCACTATTAGGTCGGTGTCTGCGGCACGCAGTTCACCTTCCAGTACCCTAAAGAATTGCGGCCAGTCAGCATTTTTTGTGCGGAATCGCTTTTCACGCGTGTCTTTGCAGAGGATGTTGTCATCCGTAATGGCAAAGTCAATAACCATGTGATCGCTCTGCGTTGCACCTGGTACGACTCGCCAACCCTGCAATTTGGGTAGCAGGGTGTGAGACACGGCTAGACGTCACTATACACGACCTTCCTCCCGGACCATCATAGGTCGCCTCAGTCATGGGGTCGTTGGCAACAACCAAGTTGTACCTGGTGAGCAGCTCTATATACGCCTCGCCCGCCCCATCCAAGGTTGGGGATCCCCACAGTGGTGATCTGGCGTTTGCATCAGCACAGACTACGTAGGGTCGTCCTGATAGGCCTGCTAGAGCCCGCTCGAGTGGTTCAAGGCTGTTGGTAACTGGCGCGCCAAATTGCCTGTAGAATGATATTACAACCAGCTCAAAGCCACCGGCTCGGATGAGCACAGCGGCCAAGTGCTGGCTGTTTAGGTGAGTGAGTGCGAGCATGTCAATGGACGGGTCAATGCAGGCCACTGCTGCCTTGGCTCCCGTTCTTGCTCCAGCCACCACTCGTGCCTGCGATCCCAGACCAAGAGTTTTGGATCCTATGTATGGTTCCTGTATGGCGAGAACACTGCAGCGTTTCTTGAGTGCATTTTGCAGCAACTCTGCCATAACTGGGGAACTCTTATTGGTGTTGTGCTGAAGGATTCGAACTGTTTTTGACCTATTCATAATCCACTCGTGACTCCTGGAGGGCAATCGCTCGGTGACGAATGGTACAGCGTGCGTCTCGTGTAGAGTGTGCGACCTGTTGGATTTTGCGTTCGACGCAATTGGCACACTTGAGGGGAGCATCACGCTTGCATTCCTTACTCAGATGTGGCAAGGCGCACCAGGCGCACACAACAGGTCTTGTACAGGCCACTGCCAGGTGGCCATAGCGCTGGCATTTGTAGCACTGAGTGGGGGCTTGGTACTTTCGTATGGCGCACCGCTGCCAGGCTATTTGGAGGTGCCTTGCCCCCTCTAGTTTTTTGTATAGGCTGGGTGATACCTCAATCACCCAATCCTTCTGTCTGCCACGCTTTTTGGTGAAAAGAGGCCTGACGTCCTGCGGCTGCAAGCCTAACGCAGGGTTGTGTTCAACAACTTGTTGGGCCAAGTCCTCTTTTTGTAGGTCGGTCCGCACGTCGCACAATAGCAGGCGTGGGAAACGACCCAGGGGGGCTGACGCTTGGAGCTTCAACTCCTTTTTCGTGGAAATGTGGCTCGTGAGCGCCTTGGCCATTTCTGGCGTTTCTGTTACAATGACGGCGCCACCTCCTACTGCGGTGCGGATGTCTAGCACTCGGACGCTTAGAGCTTGGAGGTCCGTAGCAGGGACACCCCGCATAAGCGCTTCCATTGCATCAGGGTTGGAGGGACCAGCCTCTCCTTCCTCACATGTCCGCCTAACCACTACCAGGTTTTGTCGGGTTTTTAGGGGGGAGTTTGGTAGGCAGTGGAGGCTTTTTATTTTTGTTTTTATTTTTATTTATGCCCTTGTTTTTGGGCGGAGGCATAGGCGGGGCACTGCCCTCGGCCTGCACGTCATGCTTAGTTGGCGCCTTTTTCTGCTTCCCCCTGCGCTTCCTGGCCCTGGCAGACTGCCATTCAGCCTCAGCTTCTTGAGGGAGGGAGGAAGGCGCAGTAGCGGCTACTGCCGCATATGAGGGGCCTGGGGTACTACCCTGGCTCGTTAAAGCTCCTTGAGTTTGGGGGGCTGGTGGCACTGGCTGCTGGGCAATTGCCCTACGCAGCTCTTCCCTCACGACAGCCGCCACAGTTTCCCGCAGGGGGGGAGTGGCAGGGGGCGATATCGTTGGGAGGGCATTAGCTTTTATAGCCAGCTTCGAAATTTCGAAGAGGCAACTAGTGACGAGGTCCCGCATAGGTCCTGTCGCGTTGACCCTCATCCGTGCCAGTTGGCCGTGGATGATTTGGACATATGCACAAATCTGCTCCATGTCCGATAGATTGGGGTCAACGGGGTGTCGCGTGCTTGTAGTAGCCGGGTTGCCCGGGCTACTAGGGGGAGAAGGGGGAGATGAACGCGGTTTGCCCGGTTCTTTCCGCCCTTGTTTGTTTGGACGACGAGTAGGTTGCTCATCGTCCGAAGAGAGAGGGGTCGAGCTTGGCGAGCCCGAGGAAGAGGCGCAGGTGGCGTTTTTATTACCTGCTGAAGATTTAGTTGACTTTGTCATGTTTTTTACTAATTGGAGGGGGGGGGGGAGAAAAAAGAAGCAGACTGGTGTAGTGTATCCTTGTGAGTTCATTTGGTGTGTGTGTTAGTGGTATGAGCAAGAGGTGCTCGAGGCAGTGTCCTGGAAGCTCCCCCTCAGGCATATTGATTCTAGCCCCTTTCGCTGGTCCGTTGAGGGTCAAAGGGAGGCCCCCACATGCGCCGCAGCTGCCAGTCCGGCCACCCACCGGGACTAAGACGCATGAGGGATTTTTCGGCTGCTGCTCAGAGTCAGCCCTCGGCCACTGGTGATGTGGTGAGTGGGACACACGCTATCAGCCGCCCCAGGAACGCTCAAACCTGGTTTTTCCCCCTCCTCATTCCGAAGGCCGCACCTATATAGGGGATCGCTCAAAGGTGTTAGTGAGCTACTTCCAGGACTGTCTTTCGCTCATTATGAGTGTTTTAAGTCAATGTGTTCTGCCATGCAAGCCGTTGCAGTGTATTTTGAATCTGGAATATGTTGTGTATGTCAGTGTCGTGAGCTTTAAGCCCCTTTAAGGCCGGATTTAACGGCCACGCATAGGATACTGCAGGAGAATTCTGTCCCCCTTCCTGCGGGGGGTGTGTTCTGCGATCCCAGCTAAAGGTAGGGGGTTCCCAGTGTGTCATGTATGTGAATGAAGTGTAAGTTGTGTCCCTTTTAGTCCGGCTTATACGAACACGCAGGGAGTACGGCAGTGGAATTCTGGACCCCCAACTGCAGGGTGAGCACAGTGTGGCGACAGAGTACACTGTGACGCCCAGCCACAGTTAAGCCTCGTTGGATGTAATCCTGCGGGGACCTCGTAGAGGTGAGGTTGTCTTTCAAGCTGGGCCCACCCGGCTGTCCCTTTTAGTCGGCTCATACGACACGCAGGGAATACGTCAGCGGTATTCTGGACTTCTGGACCCCCGACTGCAGGGTGAACACACACACACACACGGACCACGCGCCGAAATTAGGTTTTTTAGACTCAGTAGGGTCTGAAACGCAAAGATCTGAAGAAAACCCAAATTTTTTTTTTTGCCGATTACTATAATTTCCTTCCCTTCGGGTAGCGGAAAGTAAAAACGGGTATCTTAGACCATAAGCCTACCTGGCAGCAAAACATAACACATAGAAAAGCAAACAAGAATCTAGAACTGATTTCTCTTCCGTATTGAAAGAATTAAAACTAACATACGTGTTGTCCTGTGAAATTTCCAACTGAATTCTGGTTCCGTTCCTTTAGTGCCTATAAGCCTACCTGGCAGCAAAACATAACACATAGAAAAGCAAACAAGAATCTAGAACTGATTTCTCTTCCGTATTGAAAGAATTAAAACTAACATACGTGTTGTCCTGTGAAATTTCCAACTGAATTCTGGTTCCGTTCCTTTAGTGCCTATAAGCCTACCTGGCAGCAAAACATAACACATAGAAAAGCAAACAAGAATCTAGAACTGATTTCTCTTCCGTATTGAAAGAATTAAAACTAACATACGTGTTGTCCTGTGAAATTTCCAACTGAATTCTGGTTCCGTTCCTTTAGTGAGTAGTTCGAGCATACGCGGAGCAGGAAGGGCGCAAATTAACTCTGTTGGGTCTCACACTGGACTCAGTTTCACGGTTTTGTTTTGCATAAGTAAAACTTCAGTTCGTTTTCAATTTTACGAGCAGTCGTTTAAAAATTTCAAAACGATCATTGAGTAAACACTAGGATTTCTGATTCTCTCTCATTTTCCTTTCAAGTTGTGGGAAAGTTGTATTGTGCTTCGCACCAGATATTTCCCGGATAAATGCCACACTCGCTTCACTCTTTGAGTTCGACGAAAGTCAAAAATGACTGTCGAGCTAAATTTGAACTGAAACTAAATGAAAATCGAATGGTTTCTAATACGTGAAATGCTTCCGTTCAATACACAAACTTCCGGCGTTCAAATGGAACGTCGAAGACGCGTTTTTAAACCACCTAACGCCAACAGAAACGTTTTAGTTTGAACGCCGTTTTTCCACGACGAGACGTCGAAACAATAAACGGATGGCGACGCCTGACGACCAGGCGACTGACGGCCAGATAAACAAGAAAATCCCCCCTTTCTTTCGTCTCGGCCAACAAAAACGTTTTCGAACTCGTTCGTCCAAAAGAGAACGTTCTTCACAATCTCACTATCAAGTAACCGCCACGCTCTCTGCACCACTTTGCAAAAATGAAGAAGCAGGAAATTCGACGAATGAACTCCTTATGCTGCTTCAATTCAGTAGGAAATCGTGTAAAAAATATCGGGATGCTCCACAAACTTTCTTCGGCCCCACGATTCGTTTCGCTAGACTAATTAATCCGATACGTTTATACGAACTTGTACAAATTGATGTTTTACGTACAAACTGGTAGCGCTTAAGGATCCAGCATCTGCTCAATCGAAGTAAAGTTTTAGATTCGTTCGATTTTCGTTGAGTCGCCATTGCACGTAAATCATGCGACTTTCACGATGATTTTTCTTGCGTACGTTCACGTGCATAGTTCTGAAATAGTGAAAACACAGTAAAAAACGTCAATGTTTTGAATTCTGGATATTTAGACATTGCTTCTGATTGTTTTACACCCGTCATTAAACAACCACCGTATAAACCACTTTCTACCAGTACGGGGTTTTTCAGAGCTCTAGTACGATGTGAGCGCGATTTATGAAGAAAATATCTGGTGCGTTACAACACACAACTTCCCTTAGCTCTACGTCAATTCACTTTCTAACAATCCAGCGGAGTTTATAAGGAAAAAACTGCGCTAAAAACGCTTTTGTTCGAAAATTTTGATAATTTATTGTGCTGCTCACGTCATTTTCCCACGAATGGGAATTTTATGGTATCATGACCTTATTGGGAGCTATAAATATAAAAAATTTAATCAAAATCGTTAGAGCCGTTTTTGAGAAAAAATATTTGGTGTTTTGATCACTATGATAACTATAGTTAACTTTCGGTGGATTTTGTTCAAACCCTTATTTTGGCGTCCCATGGTGACCTGCGGGCGAGATATCAAGTTTGAACTGATTTGGTACGGTGATTTTCTCTAAAATTCACAGACACATATATACCCACACACCCAGACCATTTACCCAAATAGTGCTTTTCGGACTCAGGAGGGTCTGAAACGTAAAGATCTGAAGAAAACTCAAATTTTTTTTTTTCAGCCGATTACATAACTTTCCTTTCTATTTCGTTGAGCCAAGGAAAGTAAAAACTGCACTGCACTTGCACGTATATTGATTTTCGCTGAAATCTTTTACATTTTGCTGCGCTGCTCTCGTCAGTTTCCTACGAATCAACATATTAAATTAATATTATCTCTATTTAAGAATGCACACACTATTTGGTGTTAGGATCACCATTGTAACCAGTTAGTTTTGAATCAATTTTACTCTAACCCTATTTTGGCGATATGGAGGCTAAATACCAAATTTGAGCTGATTTGGTTACGCCATTTTCCGTCAAACAAAATCAAAAAGAATCTATTAGGAGAGCATCAGGTGCGATGCATCACACACCTTTCCTTCGCTTTAAGTAAATTCAATGGTTTTCGTGGCTTTCGCTACTAATTCAATTCACTTCAAGTTGATTTAACAACATTACTTCACGGTGGTAGAAAGTGACAGCGCTTACAGTTCCAGATTTTATAAAGGTGCTCCAACGTGTGCCACGACCGTTATTGAGCAATCACTACGCAGAGAATTAATGAGACCGTAAACACGATTTTTTGTCAATGATTAGAATCACAGTTTCATTTTTATCGGGTAAAACGATGAGAAACGGCGGTCGTTGAAATCTCTGGAGTAGCTTCTATATATCTGTATAGGTAACTTGATTACCGTCGAAACGTTAGGTAATTTAGTGTGCTTCCCTCGTCATTTTCCCACAAATGAGAATTTTATGGTACTGTCAGGTCGCTTGGAGCAGTCTATACAAAAATTGTAATCAAAATCGTTTGAGACGTTTTTGAGAAAAAGATATCTGGTGCGTTGCAACACACAACTTTCCTTAGCTCTACTTCAATTCATTTTTTACGTGGCTTTTCCTACTCAAACAATTCATTTATCACTCAGTTAATTTGAACTTGGTCAAACAACGCTTTACGGCAGCAGAAAGCGGTAGCGCTTACAGTTACGGAATTTATTGTGCTGCTCGTACTCATTGCAGGACCATTATTGAGCAATTGGTACACAGATAATTAATGAGGCTGTAAACGTGATTTTTTAAAAAAAGGGTAGTAATCACTTTTGCAGAGTTATTGGGTAAAAACTTTTAGAACTGGTATTAAGCGAAACGGCGGTAGTTGAAACTCAGGAATTTCTGGAGTGAGCCCCATGTATCTCATGAGCGTTTTTAAACACTCACCCTTCAGGTATTAGATTGGACTACAATACCAATTTTTTTTTAACATTCTAGAAGAATTTCAGCAGAGTTTATAAGGAAAAAACTGCGGGAAAACGCTTTTGGTCGAAAATTTTGCTAATTTATTGTGCTGCTCTCGTCATTTTCCCACGAATGAGAATTTCACAGTATCATTGCCTGATTGAGAGCTATCAATATAATAAATGTAATTAAAATCGTTAGAGCCGTTTTTGAGAAAAAAATTTGGTGTTTTGATCACTATGATGACTATAGTTAACTTTCGGTGGATTTTGCCCATACCCTCATTATTGCGTCCCATGGTAACCTGTAGGCTAGACATCAAGTTTCAGATGATTTGGTACGGTGGTTTTCTCTAAAAACTGCGCTAAAATCGATTTCGTCGAAAGTTTTGGTAATTTATTGTGCTGCTCTCGTCATTTTCCCAGAAATGGGAATTTCATGGTATAATTGCCTTATTGAGAGCTATCGATATAAAAAATTTAATCAAAATCGTTAGAGCCGTTTTTGAGAAAAAAATATTTGGTGTTTTCATCACTATGATAACTATAGTTAGCTTTCGGTGGATTTTGTTCACACCCTTATTTTGGCGTCCCATGGTGACCTGCGGGAGAGATATCAAGTTTGAGCGGATTTGGTACGGTGGTTTTCTCTAAAAACCGTTCACAGACACACACACAGACCATTTTCCCAAATAGTGTTTTTCGGACTCAGGCGGGTCTGAAACGTAAAGATCTGAAGAGAACTCAAAATTTTTTTTTCAGCCGATTACATAACTTTCCTTTCTACTTCGTAGAGCAAGGAAAGTAAAAATTTAGTAGTTTGATCACTATGATGACGATAGTTAGTTTTGGCGTATTTTGCTCATACCCTTATTTTGGCGTCCCACGACAACCTGTGGGCTAGATATCACGTTCGAGCTGATTCGGCTCAGCCGTTTTTGCTCAACCGCGTTCGCAGACACACACACAGGTCTGTTTCTTTATTTGGTGACTGTACCTAAACCCTCGACGAGGATTATATCAGTCATAGAAGTTGCGGTTTCGCTAATATGCAAGAGGCCGGCCCCTGCAGCATCCACCGAACTCAGACCTGTGGAGGTACGGCAGGGTGTTGGTCTTAGCCAGTCTCACCGTAGAGAGCTGTTGCCCGTGTGTTACCGCGCGGAGGTTGACCACCTGAGGAATCCCGTACCATCTGGGAGTATTTCATAATCTGGTTTCCTACCTGATCTTACTTTTTACTTGGGTGGCAAGTTTCAAAGGACAGATCAACTATAACCACGTTTCTTAGCCATCACCTTCTTTGCGAACTTTGCAAAATGGTCATAACTTCCTTTGTAGCAGTCAATGCTGCTAAGTTCGTTGCCCTACCAACAACCGTCGCTCACTGTTGTAGAAACTACAGTGGAGCAGCACATGGTTTCTTGTTTCCTCCGCACTGGAGGCACAAGACGTGCATAATGGAAGTCTTTCAGGAAAAGAAGTGGAGCCGCGCATTGAAGTCACCATGTCCCGTGAGAACTGACTCGTCCAGTGGTCTGGCTCAGCCCATTTTCTGAAAGACGTTCACGGATGTTGGGAAGAACTCATACGTATCACGTCCTTTTGACGAGGATTCCCATCTCGCTTGCCATTTCTCTAGAGCCCATTCGTGATGGCGGCAAGTTTCTGTTCTGTGGTGAGATCCGCACGGAGTTCAGCCCAAAGCGGAGAGCTCCGTTTCACTCTCCACTTGTCAATCATGCACTCGACAGCCAAATCAACTGGTAACTGACCAGTGATCACCTGGAGTGCTTCCGTTGATACAGTCTTGTAGGCGCCTTGGTGATCCACAGGAGCGCAGCTCTCTGGGATTGAGCCAATACTCTCTTTGATTGACTTTTAGTTTGCTACCCCAGACAGCGGGGCAGTAGCCAATCACACCTAAATAGATGGCCTTATACATGAGGATGGTGTCGTGGTAACACACACCCCAAGTGGCCTTGCTAATGGCACGCAGTGAGGCAAACCTTGCAATGGTAGTGCCTTTAAGGGACTGGAGGTGTTGGTTGAAACCCCACCTCTCACCTATATTCACTCCTAAATACTTGACGTGCTTTTCAAGAAGAAGCCTGTGGCCACCAAAGCGTATTGTGGGTGGATTATTCACTTTTCCTTTCAAGAGGATTAGCTGAGTTTTTTCCTCAGCCACCTGCATCTTGACATGCTCGCACCATTGGGTGACAGTCACGGAGCACATGGTGAGATTTTTCTTCAATTTGGCGGACTGACTCTGCAAAGATCAGCACAGTCAAGTCATCCACATAGGCATGTACGGCTCGCAGTCAGTCTCCATGAGTTTCCTGGTAGACCTTCGAAGAAGGCATTCCAGAGTGCTGGTCCTAGGACTGAGCCCTGTGGGCACCCCTTCTCAATCTTTCTCGGACGGAACATGCCTACTTTCGATCGTAGCAGTTCTGTCTGTCAGGTAACTTCTGACGAGTGAGTACAGGTTGCGAGGGGATTCCCTATCTTTAAGCTCATTAGGAGCGCTGGCCACCAAAGGTTGTCAAACGCTCCTCTGATGTCAATCAGAACTGCTACGACGTACTTAGCCGGTGCCAGCAGAAACACGCCGAATCTCGACAATGACATCCTGCGTGGACCTTCGCTTTGGTACACCACGTGTTGCCTGCCTGTGAGGTTGCGGCCAAAGACTCCTTCGAGGGACTGCAACATCAAGATTTCTAGTGTTTTGCCTAATATGGAAAGAAGGCTGAGTGGTCTCCATGATCGCGGGTCTGACTGATTGCGGTCGCCTCCTTTTGAAGAGTGACAACACGCGCAGACTTCCACTGAGTGGGAACTGTCCGACCTGCAGGACAGTCATTAAATAAATTAAAGACCGCTGGAGATTGTCCGCTCAGCCTTCCTTAGCATATTGCTTTCTATTTTGTCTGGCCCGGGATTTGTTGGGCTTTAAGGTCGCAAAGGGCCCTGCCGAGTCGCCTGTTGTCCACAATGGGATGTCGGGCTCGTTAGGGCCCATGATCAGCTCCCTTGCTGTCCTCTGGGCTTCAGTGTCTCGAGCTACTTGGTCATCTGGGAACGCCTTCTCAAGGAGGGTTTCCAGTGAGCTTTCGATGCTGCAGGCCCAGCCTGACTCATTTTGCATCGCAGCTAAGACTTGTTCTACGTTTGCTTTTCCTATGGAGGACTTGTAGTGTCTGCCCCAGGGGTTCTCAGAGCTCTCCGCTTCCACAAAATTTCGCCAGCCTTGCCGTTTGGCTCGTTTGATGAAGCGCGATTGGAAGGCCTTCTTCTCTTGGATGAAGGCAGTTCGATGTTGCTCTGGCATCAGGGTCACAGTGTTTTGGTACATCCTTCTGGCTCTATTTGCACTTTGCTTGAGGGGATTAAGTTCCTCAGTCCACCATGGGACTTTGATCGCCCTGTGCTTCTGTTGGCTGGCAGTACAGAGAGCCCAGCAGAGTGCAGTGCTGTGGTAAATGTGTCCACTTTGCTGTCCACCTCTTCAGGTGTGGATGCTTGCGCTATTAGGTCGGTGTCTGCGGCACGCCATTCACCTTCAGTACCCAACAGAATTGTGGCCAGTCAGCATTTTTTGTGCGGAATCGCTTTTCACGCATGTCTTTGCAGAGGATGTTGTCATCCGTGATGGCAAAGTCAAGCCAACCATGTGATCGCTCTGCGTTGCACCTGATGCGACTCGCCAACCTTGCAATTTGAGTAGCAGTGTGAGACACGGCTGTGGACGTCTATACACGACCTTCCTCCTGGACCATCATAGGTCGCCTCAGTCATGGGGTCGTTGGCAACAACCAAGTTGTACCTGGTGAGCAGCTCTATATACGCCTCGCCCGCCCTGTCAGGGTTGGGGATCCCCACAATGGTGATCTGGCGTTTGCATCAGCACAGACTACGCGAGGGTCGTCCTGATAGGCCTGCTAGAGCCCGCTCGAGTGGTTCAAGGCTGGTGGCAACTGGTGCGCCAAATTGCCTGTAAAATGATATTACAACCAGCTCAAAGCCACCGGCTCGGATGAGCACAGCGGCCAAGTGCTGGCTGTTCAGGTGGGTGAGTGCGAGCATGTCAATGGGCCAGTGGGTCGATGCAGGCTACTGCTGCCTTGGCTCCACGTTCTTGCTCAGTCACCACTCGTGCCTGCGATCCCAGACCAAGGGTTTTGGATCCTATGTATGGTTCCTGTATGGCGAGGACACTGCAGCGTTTCTTGAGTGCATTTTGCAGCAACTCAGCCATAACTGGGCAACTCTTATTTGTGTTGTGCTGAAGGATTCGAACTGTTTTTGACCTATTCATAATCTACTCGTGACTCCTGGAGGGCAATCGCTCGCTGACAGATGGTACAGCGTCTGCGTCTAGTGTAGAGTGTGAGACCTGTTGGATTTTGCGTTCGACGCAATTGGCACTTGAGAGGGCATCACGCTTGCATTCCCTACTCAGATGTGGCAAAGGCGCACCAGGCGCACACAACAGGTCTTGTACGAGGCCACTGCCAGGTGGCCATAAGCGCTGGCATTTGTAGCACTGAGTGGGGGCTTGGTACTTTCGTATGGCGCACCGCTGCCAGGCTATTTGGAGGTGCCTTGCCCTCTAGTTTTTGTATAGGCTGGGTGATACCTCAATCACCCAATCCTTCTGCCTTCCACGCTGTTTGGTGAAGGGGCCTGACATCCTGCGGCTGCAAGCTACGCCAGGGTTGTGCTCAACAACTTGTTGGGCCAAGTCCTCTTTTTGAAGATCAGTCCGCACGTCGCACAATAGCAGGCGTGGGAAACGACCAGGGGGCTGACGCTTGGAGCTTCAACTCCTTTTTGTTGAAATGTGGCTCGTGAGCGCCTTGGCCATTCTGGCGTTTCCGTCACAATGGCGGCGCCACCTCGTACTGCGGTGCGGATGTCTAGCACGCGGACGGTTAGAGCTTGGAGGTCCGTAGCAGGGACACCCCGCATCAGTGCTTCCATTGTATCAGGGTTGGAGGACCAGCCTCTCCTTCCTTACATGTATGCCTAACCACTACCACGTTTTGTCGTGGGTTTTAGGGGAGTTTGGCAAGCGGTGGAGGCTTTTTATTTTTGTTTTTATTTTACTTTTGCCCTTGTTTTTGGGCAGAGGCGTAAGCGCGGGGGCGCTGCCCTCAGCCTGTAGTTGGGGCCTGTTTCCGCTTCCCCCTGCGCTTCCTGGCCCTGGCAGACTGCCATTCCGCCTCAGCTCCATGAGGGGAGGGGCGCAGTAGCGGCTACTGCCGCATATGAGGGGCCTGGGGTACTACCTGGCTCATTGAAGGTCACTTGAGTTTGGGGGGCTGGTGGCACTGGCTGCTGGGCAGTGCCCTACGCGGCTCTTCCCTCCGCGACAGCCGCCACAGTTTCACTTGAGGGAGTGGCAGGGGGCGATGTCGTTGGGGGGCATTGGCTTTTATAGCCAGCTTCGAAATTTCGAAGAGGCAGCTAGTGATGAGGTCCGCATAGGTCCTGTCGGCGTTGACCCTCATCCGTGCCATCTGGCTGTGGATGATTTGGACATATGCGCAAATTTGCTCCATGTCCGACAGATTAGGGTCAACGGCGTGTCGTGTGCTTGTAGTAGCCGGGTTGCCCGGGCTACTAGGGGAGAAGGGGAGATGAACGCGGTTTGCCCGGTTCTTTCCGCCCTTGTTTGTTTGGACGACGAGTAGATTGCTCATCGTCCGAAGAGGGAGGTCGAGCTTGGCGAGCCCGAGGAAGAAGGCGCAGGTGGCGTTTTATTACCTGCAATTGTGTTATTTGACTTAGTCATGTTTTTACTAATTTTGAGGGAGATTAAAGAAGCAGACTGGTGTAGTGTATCCTTGTGAGTTCATTTGTTGTGTGTGTTAGTGGTATGAGCGAGAGGTGCTCGAGAGGCAGTGTCCTGGAAGCTCCCTCAGGCATATTGATTCTAGCCCCTTTCGCTGGTCCGTTGAGGGTCAAGGAGGCCCCACATGCGCCGCAGCTGCCAGTCCGGCCACCCACCGGGACTAAGACGCATGAGGGATTTTTCGGCTGCTGCTCAGAGTCAGCCCTCGGCCACTGGTGATGTGGTGGCGGGACACGCTATCAGCCCGCCCCAGGAACGCTCAAACCTGGTTTTCCCCCTCCTCATTCCGAAGGCCGCACCTATATAGGGGATCGCTCAAAGGTGTTAGTGAGCTACCTCCAGGACTGTCTTTCGCTCATTATGAGTGTTTTAAGTCAATATGTTCTGCCACGCAAGCCGTTGCAGTGTATTTGTATCTGGAATATGTTGTGTGTGTCAGTGTCGTGAGCTTTAAGCCCCTTTAAGGCCGGATTTAACGACCACGCAGAGGATACGGCAGGAGAATTCTGTCCCCCTTCCTGCGGGGGGTGTGTACTGCGATCCCAGCTAAAGGTAGGGGTTCCCAGTGTGTCATGTATGTGAATGAAGTGTAAGTTGTGTCCCTTTTAGTTCGGCTTATACGAACACGCAGGAGTACGGCAGTGGAATTCTGGACCCCCAACTGCAGGGTGAGCACAGTGTGGCGACAGAGTACACTGTGACGCCCAGCCACAGTTAAGCCTCGTTGGATGTAATCCTGCGGGGACCTCGTAGAGGTGAGGTTGTCTTTCAAGCTGGGCCCACCCGGCTTTCCCTTTTAGTCGGCTCATACGACACGCAGGAATACGTCAGCGGAATTCTGGACGCGCGACTGCAGGGTGAGCAGACACACCCACACACACACACACACACACCCACACACACACACACACACACACACACATACACACACACACACAAACCATGTTCTCAAGATCTGAGTTTTTTGGACTGGAACGTGAAGGTCCTAAAAGAACGCAGGTAACTTTCCTTTCTACTTCGTACTGCTAAGGACAGTAAAATGCTGCAAATGATTACACAATGGTTTATTGATACAGGTTGACACAGTTTCACACCTCCGAGTCGCGCCCCATGCGATTCAGCACCGAAAAACACTAATAAACGATACGAAACATCACCTGACAACAACTAAAATTGTCGACTAAGCAATCGGCACGACATGACAAGTCGAACTGACGGGTGGTCGGCCTAAGTCAGGAGGTAGAATGGGAAATGAGTGCAGTCCGGTAACGATAACTTTCGCTGAATTGTCCCGCGAATCCCTTCAAGTAGTAGAATTCGTCAATATCAAGTCATTATATTTACTGCGATTTCATTAATTTATAAATAGCCCTACGCCCACCTTATCTGACTCAGCATCGCAAAATACCTTCGACATGATACCAAACACGACGTAATTGCGATCAAATTTACTCCTTTCAATTTAGTTGCGCTGATTCTTTGCTCATAAAAATCATGGATATCGAAACTAGACGAAACTAAGTACCAAATCGATTTATTGTGTAGAGGAACGGATCTTTTAGTCCTTGATTAACGCAAAATAAGACCCGGACGGCGGAATTTCCTCACTTTAAAACGTGAAGTGTCAAATTTTGAGGGCTACCGGGGGGGGGGGGGGCACTGGTGTTAAAAAATTGTCCTGGCCGAATGAATAATACTCCGAAAGGCGCTCATACCGACCGTCTAAATTGTTGGTTATTTAGTGAGCTACCCTTGTCATTTTACAAGAGATATAAAATTTAACGTTACCGTTGAATGTTTTGGAATTACCCACACGAAAATGCCGATTAAAGTACCGATTGCGTTTTATTTGAAAAGTCATTTTGTTGTGCTATTGATAACTGTTTTGAATTCGTTGTGCTCATTGCCTCATTTTGTGCGTCTAGTCTGAATTTGAAATGAAGATTTTAAAGCTATGGAACATTCCTGTTTTTTTGGAAAAGAAAGTCCTGGACTTATTTTAGATAACGGCTCCAACGAGTTTTGTTCAGCCCTCAAATTACCTTCTACTAATCGGTACCTTCCTTGTGTTTTCTATGAATATCTATGAAAATTCCGTAAATGGACATATAGGCCTGCGAATTAAGTAGAGGTTTTTTTTTCAATTTTTTTGTAAATACTTTTAACAACTGCTTTAACGATAACGGCTCAGAGGGTGCCTTCAAATAGCCAATACGTACGTCGTTTAACATAAATGCCCTAATTACGGTAGAAGGGTGAAACAGAAATAACCAAAATGTACCAAAAATCATGTTTGTTTTTCAAGGCTTGAGAGAAACACCCGCAGTGAATGCGAATGCGGGCATTCAATATGTTATTCGCACGACGGTCGTTTGACAACAATTGTAAGATAACTAATGACATACCCATAAATTCCATAGCACTACCAATTTCTATGCACAACGTTTATTAAAATATAAAATATCTGGTGGTAGGTCGACGTTCTACGTAGAAATCGGTAGGGCTTACAGTTTCGCAATTAATTGAGCGGCTCTTGCTCATTCCACGACAATTATTGAGGTATAAGCACGTAAGGAGACTGGTATCTTGATTTTTCTGACAAGGCCCGCACTTACGTTTTGGAATTATCGGGTAAAAACTACGAAATGGCAGTTAGTGACAAGCAGTGGTGTGAATTCTTTAACTTCGGGGTTTCTCTCAATTACCTTACGAACGTTACCGTTTTGGTTTTTTAGTTATTTTTTGGGCCACCATCCCGATTTTTGTGAGAACGTCGGTGAACGGGATTTATTATAAGGAAAGCTGCGCTATATTAGATGGTCTTCGACATTTTTTTACATTTTATTGTGCTGCTCTCGTGCTTTGGCTACGAACCAAAATTGTACAGACCTGTTGTGACACTTAGAACTGTTCACACACAAAATGTAGTCAATATCGTTGGAGGAGTTATTGAGAAACAAACCATTTGAGTTAATTCTAAACCATACATTTGCCCTTATTGTGGCATTGTTAACGAGCAGGCTAAACATCAAATTTGTGTCGGGTTTTGAGCCATTTTATCTCAATCGCGTCGCCATTTTCCCAAATGGCGTTTTTCGAACTAAGACGGCTTCGAAAATGTGAAGATCAGAAGAAAATGCAATCTTTTTCAGCCGACCCTTACTTCGCAGGGCTGAGGAAAGTAAAAATATTTGTAAGTAGACACACAGGACAGTGATTAAAGGGAAATGTTCGAGAAGAAAGAAAATGCCGATTAAGGAACAGAAACAGTTTAATGTACACATCTAGAAGCAATGTCATTATTAGTAGTTGTACAGAAACAACTTAAAACAATATAGTATACTCAATATCCTGGATCCCTCATTTGATGCGTTCAAATACCCAACCGGTTGCACTCTAAGCGTCCACCTCTCAAAAGATGCTCCCGATTTTGATACCAACATTCCACCAATTGAGTTGTCGCAAATTACCAAGAAGGTTCTCAAAAATAAACTCTCGATAATTTCGTAATAAATTAGATTTATAAATTCAATCATGAAATTTTGCCTCGTGTACATTTATAATGTTTAGACTTGGCCAAAAAGTTCAATTTTCAGTCACAACACTTGGCCAATGTTTGAAACACGGCTTGGTGCAGGAGTCTCTCGCGAACATTTGTAACATACTTATTTTACATTCATAGCACCATAGTCAGCTTTACAATAATACCGCTAAGAATTAATGTCTAATTAATATTAAAAGGAATATCTTATTTAAGTAGGCGAAGTAGACGGTTTTTTTAAAAAAAGCTAATTAATAAAGGTTTTGATAGTTTTTGCCAAGCCCATTGCTGCAACAGGAGCACCACGCAACACGAGGTGTGTCCCGTGACCACCTGGAGGTTACTTTCCTCTGTTTTTGCGGATATCTTAGGAAGAGCTCCAGAGAGCAAGGTTAGATGTGCCTAATGCCATCACAGTAGAGACCAAATTAGCGGGAGGGTGAAGCTGAAGGGTACTGGGAAAATCCTCGCTGCTTCTTCGAATTCAAATCTTCAAATCTTCTTCAAGTTTTTCTAAGTAGAACTTGTTTGAATGTTGCTGCTACAATTGTTGCCAATTCAATTATTCATTATCTCTTGACTGGGAGAAAAACAACACTATTGAGGACTAAATAAGGTTCTTCTCGTCACCTGACACTCAGGGGACCCTGAACAAATACCTCTTAATACGACTGCGCCTAGAGCCACAGTTAAGTATTACCTCAAGAAGGGTTTGACAATAACTATCCTTAATATTACACGCTGAACAAAGTAACATCAAATGAGGTAAACTGACCAAATATTGGCTACATTTAAATGCGCGATAACCTTATTTCTTAGTTGTCAATGCTAAGTTCCCCCCACAAAACTGTTAGTTTAGTTCCCACCATGGTATAAGTAAAGTTTCGTAGTTCGTTCGTGTTATTGATGATTGTCTGAGGAACCCTAAGGGGACATTTGTAATGACGTGAATTATTGGTACGATCGTTATTTTAAAACATTGTTGTGCGTCAGCCAAC
This sequence comes from Pachypeltis micranthus, assembly GCA_020466155.1. Taxonomy (NCBI): domain Eukaryota; kingdom Metazoa; phylum Arthropoda; class Insecta; order Hemiptera; family Miridae; genus Pachypeltis; species Pachypeltis micranthus. The sequence continues at coordinate 45,603,282 of CM035770.1, read as the reverse complement.
TATTGTGTGGACTGCATGAAAGCGAATCTCTCATTTGTAGAGGTTGTTCATATCCACTAAGTCAAGCAACAAGAGAATTGACTTCTCATCGTCTGATGGAGACAATAAGCTTTTAGTTGGCAGCACAGGCTCATCCAAAAGGTAGGTTGCGGTGTTCCAGGTTAAAACCACCACCGCCCCATGGCCTGCAAGAAGAGCCAGGCTATTGTCGGAAAAATTGCACCTATTTCAACTCGATGGCCAATTAGCGCCCCGTCAAGTTGAGTAATCCGTCCGTTGGTGATATGTCGCCACTTCTTGGATACTTATTCACTCTCTGACATCACAATATTGAGACCCAATCATCACTCCACGCAAGTGACCATGTCAAGCACCACTCTCTTCTCCTCGATGTTTGCAGAGCAGTTCAAGGTGTCAAGCAACGGACCTGAAAACTACCAGCCTCCTCAAGTTGGGAACACAAGCCAATTACAGAAAGCTTTAACCCGGCACCTTTTCGTTAAATGAGGGTAAAATTGTCTTCGCTCTATTTAGATTAAATTTTTTTTGTAACATACGGTTGTGAGTCACGTTTAATTTGATGGTAGCCGCCCAGCCTCGTTACAAATACATTGTTCACAGCCAGTCTTTGACGAGTCTATCGCGGAGTTGACAATGTACCCGCTCGGGCCTATTGCTTCCTACCTTGTGGCGGTGAATCTTCACTGTACTGATTATGGAAATAATGATAGTTCTGTAAATAACGGGGACTACTATCGGCTATCGAGCAATACCACATACGTCATTGTCAATGCGTATCCAATATACGGTCAGTTCACTTGATTATAACATACTTCGATAACCTCGGTGACTTTTATCGTTTCATTTGGTTAATTCGCATCAACACTCACATAAAATGTTGTTCACCTTCAAACGACAATATTTCCATACAACTACATTATTTACACTTACATAAGAATCCGTTGGAATATTTGTTCTTAGAATCGAATTGGCGGGGGGGGGGAGGGGGTGTCAATCGTAAAGCTCATACGTCTCTTTTTTCGCAATTCCAACGTCAAAAACAACCGAATATTTGAACAAGGAAGAAACGAAATTGAGCTGCTTTTGAATAATAACTAAATAATGAGGGGGGGGAGGGGGTTGGAACGTTTGTCTGTACACTTAAAAATACCGGTAACTTGTCGTTGTCAGTGGCCGAATTCGCCTTCCATTCTCCAGACGGAAAAGGCGTAGCTGAGAGCCTCTGGGTGAATGTATTCTTCTTTGACGGCAACTGAAAATTGAAAAAACCGAAATTATTATCGAGTTACGGGGTACATGCGCGCACGAACGAGTGCAAATATACGAATTGACTGAACTTAGAAACACAGCATCAACCTTAAGTTGAGAAACGTCATCCACTTGTTCTGAAATTTATTGAGTAATGTTATCGGCGATTGTTGTTGCTCTAGCAACTTCAACTCCCATTAGGTCCGACGTGGTTATGCGGTGGACGGAATTACGATTTACGACGCTCTGCTTTCGCCAACTCTGCTGTATTTCGAGAATTAATAGAACGTGGAAAAAAATCGTGATTTCTTTCGAACTTCCGTACCACTATTAATTTTATCAGTAATTCTTTTTTTTAATAAGTTTAAAAAATTACAAGTAAACTACATGGTGTGGCGCATCACGCCACTTTCCACGCTTCCTCTACGTTCTAACTACCAACACAATATATTTTTCACTTCGCTCATACGAACATCTAAAACATGACGTTCTGTGATGGTAATTAGTAGCGCTTAAACCTCGCTTATACTTATGCCACAACAATTTATACTTAATTAATGGCACTGTCCACATAATTTTGCATGAATTGTTTCATATTTAGCGGTCAGCAATTAAAGGGGAGCACTGCGAGAAAAAGGCGTTAGTTTGATTTCCGGAATTTTTGAGATTGTGGCTGTTTCACGCCCATTATTATAGGTCTACCGTATAAGCAGCTTATTGGACTGCTGTCTTGATTTTGTTTTTGTGAGAGCTCACCAACCAACCAATATGGGAGATTTACAAGAAAAAACTGCACTAAAATACGTTTTCGTTGCTTTTGCTAATTTATTGAGCTGCTCGAACGAATCGTACATATTGACACCTATAAATTATTCCACTTAAACGTTCTCCTGCCAGTGCATTAAGCGAAAACAACCGAGACCAAACTCGAGTTTTTTAAGGTTTTTGGCCAACCTGACGAAAAGTGTTCCCGGAAGAAATTCTCAAGCTTGAGATTTAAGTACTCTGACTGAAGTATTGTTGAATAATATCAAGGCGAAACTTCAAATAATTTCGTAGATATTAGGCGCTTCGTTTTTTGTCGATCTGATTTCTGCAGTTTTCCCATAGTTTACTCTAAGAAGATTAAGTATTGCATTCCTTACAATTAATAATTATAATACTATGTACGCGAGGATCTTGAACCAGAGTCGCTAAGAAGGGCATTATTGAATTGTAAATGCCAAGAAGTTAAACCTACCTAATGAATAACGAGCGATATTGTCGGAGAAGAAAATAACCCACCATAACTGTACAACGAACTTTGATCATCCTGACGCAGCGTCTTCTAGCGGCTGTGGATTTTCAGTTATGCGTTTACTGTGAAAATATATGTATGAGCGGAAATTTAAGTCAAGATAGATCGGAAAATGAGATTTGCCGTGTGCGAACGTTTTTTTTTACATTTTCTCCAAAATGGTTCAAACTCACAGGGTGTTTCCAACCCAACATGTGCCAAAACAATCGTGTTTTTTTCAACTTTTAAAAATGTCCGCAATAAACGCATAACTGAGCACATACGCACATAAATAGTTGAACACGATGTGGATATAGGTTGGTTAGAAGACACTCCACCAGATTGATCACATTTAGTTACTGGGCAAATTTTGAAAATGTTCAAAACAGTCCGATTTTTGAAACATTTTGTTGAATCTCTGTTCAACGAACTATCAGAACATTTATGGAGAATAATACATATATAGCTATTGAATCGTTGAAGGCACTTGAGATCCACTCGACTTCATGGGCCGTACACCGAATTTTCGTAAAGAGTATAAAAGTTAGGTAATTGACAGTTAGAGCTGTTCTAGATCAAAAATCCAAACGACTCAATTGGTGCAGCCATTTTCTCTCTAATTAAATTACTCACTATGAATGTTCAGTTATGCGTTGACTGTGAAAATGTATGTACAAGCGCAGATGTAAGTCAAGATTTCCAGAAATTCGTTTTTCAGTTCTCGAACTTAACGAACGCTAAAAAATCTAATAGAAGATTAAGATCTGAAAAACGTGATTGAAATACTATCATGATATTTTGGAGCGGAAGGTAATAGTGGTGCTGTTGTAATGAATACAGAACTCTATAGGATAGAAATAGCGAATAATTTGGCAGCTCAATGAAATAAAATTTGAAAGGAGCATATTGGTAGGCTCCTACGCACTGACTGGTGTACTACTCTCGATCGCTCGTTCCTAAACACAGTGATTGAGGCAGATGGAGAGATTAGCATATTATGTTGCGATGTCAATGTTATGAGATACCTTGATTAGGGCTTGTATTGGGGTAATAGAATGTGGAGTGAGTAAAGATGAGATGCGGCACTTCATGTTTGCGTGAAAAATTGAAAATAAAGAAAGCGTTAATACTCACTTTCATTTTCAGGTATTGGTTCCTGAATTTGATCCGTTTCTTCGAGTATCCTGTAGAGGAAATGGATGTACGAAGAGGCTAGTCGAAGGGTTTGAATTTTGCTCAATTTGTCCGAAGGAAGAGTCGGAATGATGTTCCTCAGGCAGGCAAAAGCGTCGTTCAACGACTGAGTTCTTTGTCGCTCCCTGACGTTAGCGACCATCCTTTGATGCTGGGAATCCGTGCTGGTTCTCCTCCGTCTTTCCCGCGGTTTGGCCACTTCGGCTCTTCGCGGCTCCATCACGTGGTACATTTTAGACGCCTTGGGTCGTACGCGGTTTCGGTGGTGCAAATTGGTAAGCGTCGAAGAAACTAATCCCAGAATAGCGTGAAGTTAACACACCATCCAGATATTTCCAGAAATTTTCAATTCTCGAACTTAACGAGCGTCAAAAGTAGCAAAAGCAAACTTTGAGCTCCCACACAAACCACTAAATCTAGCGGTAGAAGAAAAAAATTCTTTGTCATAAATGCGAAGACACAAAAAAAATCGCGAACAATTCCGTGGTTCTCGAACGATGACAGACCGTGCAAATGACGAAGTGGTAAACGACGCTGTCCGACGACAGACTGACGAACGTTTTACATCTGCCCGCGCGGGCTGCACCAACTTGTTTATATATAGCACGCCCTTAGTTTTTCCCCACTTCGGACGCCAGGCTTCGAAAGGGGCTCCGGACGAGTTCGCCGAAGAAGGCTTTTTTTCCCCTGTCCTTAGTCGCCCCGAAGGAAATTTTCGTGGTACCTGAAACTTAAGTTAATCGGGTCGTTAAGGGAGATTTTTCTTCCGGTTTGGAAAGTCTGGAGTTCAGAGAATTTCGTCCGTTGAGTGAGTTTGGAAGTAGAACGTTTCGACAACATTATAAAATATTTGGTGCGACGGATCCCACATCTGTCAATAGTGGGGGTTACGACAGCTCAGAGAAATCCGGTGGTGGTTTCTCGTGGTTCAGTCCAGTATAAGGGACTGTCAATACACAACCAATATATGGTTCAATTTGAGTTGCATCTGCACTACTACTTCTTACGTTTCCAATGCTCCTGAATGGTGTGTCTGAGTCTATGAACTCGATTGAGAGAGAGTAGCTCAGCCAAATTGGCTCAAATTTGACATTCAACCTGTACATCCACACGGAATACCCGACATAAGGGTTTGAGCAAAATCGATCCGAAACTGTCAATTATCATATCATCAACATCGAACACTTGGTTTCTTAAAAATGGATCTAACCATTTTAAATGAATTTCTTGTTTAGACTGATACAAATAACACAACGATTAAATACAATTTTCATTCGTAGGAAAATGACGAGAGCGGCACAATAAATTGGTAGAAGTTTCAACAAGATTTTAGTGCAGTTTTTTTTCGCATAAATCTCAGTCGTTTGACAATAACCTTCTCGTAAAAATTATAATAGTTGTCCAATAAGCTACTAATTGTGAAAATACCAATCGTTTTCCTCAATAATTCCTGAAATAAAAACACATTAACATTCCATCAACATAAATTTGACGGTCCCCGGATCATTTAAAGAGGTCGTGACATAAACTGGAGCAGCGCAATTAATTAATGAGGAATGTTGCTTGATGCGTCGCACCAAATTTTGTCAAAACTTGGTTCTTTTGATAAAATTACCTGACATCCCCCTGAATATGTACGTACCTTGTTAGATGTGCCTGAGTAAAAATAAAGAAGTCTGCTGCTTAGACATTCGCCACGTGTCCACCCTGCAATAACGAAAGCGTGGGTATGATCTATTAACGAATCACAACCTGTCTATGCATTTCTCCTCTCTAATGTTTATTAATTAAATTAAAACATATGTAACTGATGTATATATACATCCAAACTGTATTGAACTGCACGAATTTGGTCAAAAGCTGCTACATGTTAACGGAATGGCGAGAGAAGGGACAAGTCAACGAATGCGGCTCTCACGCCCAGTCGCAGTGGACCTCGACAAAGTATAATTCTCGATGACTATCGAAAAAAGCGTTGTGCACTGATTTTGTCTCTCTTGGGCGTTATCACAATACCCTACGACAAGTTTCGTCTGCGGTCACTCAGTTTTACGCAAAAACATCGTGATCGGCTGTGGCAACAAATGTTTGGCAGGAGGGAATTTGGTGGTTATCACGTTCAGGAGTGAGAGAGCGTGGCGCAAAGCTCGCAGTTCCTTTTTACTTTCCGCTATTCGTAATCGCGTAAAAGAATAATTTCGAACACCACCTACATATGCGAGCGCTATATCTTCGTTCAACGCATTTTTACAGGAACATTTATGGAGAACAAAATGTACGCATACTAGTTAGCTGAGAGTACTCCGAAAGTTTGATCGAAATCGTTAGAGCCGTTTTTGAGAAAATTGGAATAGCGATAAATTAATATTCGACAAATCTCCTTTTTTGTGTTAACTTGGCTTATATCTCCGTTCAACATATATATACAGAAATAATTATAGAGAACGAAATGTTGGTATGGGTGACTGAAAGACACTCCATTAGGATTTATCACATCTGGTGAAGCAGTTACCCTGGAATTTACGGAAATGTTCGAAAAAACGTTATGTTCGACACATTTTCATTTTCATCTTTGTTCAATGGACAGTCAGAAGAACATTTATTGAAAACAATATGTAGGTATTAACTATTCGGATACACCTTGAAAGTTTGGTGATAATCGTTGAAGCCGTTTGGCCAAAAAGCGTAAAAAACCTATTTTTGCTTCAGGGGCCTATATCTCCGTTCACCGTATTTTCATGGAGATATGTATGGGGAAGAAAAGTTAGGTATTGATTAGGAGAAGATAATTTGGAAGTTTAATCAAAATTGTTAGAGCCGTTTTTGAGAAAAATGCGAAAAACCCTAGTTTTTGGTATATTTTCGTCCCCCACCCCCCCCCCTTTCCATCGGCCGAAATCGTCCATAACCTTATTTTGGTGTCTACTAAAAATAACGAACAAAACAAAAAAAGAACCAGCTCAATCGGATCAGCCGTTCTCCCGCAAATCGAACTACAGACACACGCACACATGGACCAAGCGCCGAAATTTGGTTTTTTAGACTCAGTAGGCCTCAAAACGTAAAGAGCTGAAGAAAACCCAAATTTTTTTTTTTGGCCGATTACTATACTTTCCTTCCCTTCGGGTAGCGGAAAGTAATACCTAACTTATGCTCCTGGTGTGTTTGTAGTTACGTTTTGTAACCTGGCCAAAACTCAAAACTAGGCTGACCCGATAGGGCTTGTTTTTGAGCCGATTTAGTTTTGTTCGTGAGTTTATGAATGCGCGAATATGACGTTATGGACAATTCCCATCTATGGGCTCCCAAAGGCACCAAAAACACACTTGATTAAGTTTCAAATTATCTTCTGGTAATTAGTACCGAACTGACGCTTTCTGTTAACATCGTGAAAATTCGGTCAGCGGAGATCGGATTTTGCCTGTTAACCAAAATGAGGTTTTTAAAAATATTTTGGGAAAACGAGCTGTTAAGATATTCATCTAGCTCTCATGTCAGTACCTATACATTGTTTCACAGAAATGTTCTACTCGCAGTCCTTTGCGCAGACGTAACCACCACAGGTATGCCAAAAATAATTCGTTGAACATTGTCGAAATTTCCACAATAACTGCTAAGTAGTTCTATAATAATAATTTTATCGAACTAACAAAATACACTCACATTTTGATCGACATTACTATTCCTGTGAGCAACCCCTGATATAAGGCAAGATGCAGGGTTGTCCTGAAAGAATCGGCATACTTGATATTCCAGTACTTTGCTCCAAAATAAGTGTAGTTGAAGCCTACTGTTTGGCAGGCCGAATTAGCTGGGTCCTTGACCTCTGGAATATCCACGCTCACACCTAAAGGTACTTTCAACCCTGTTGTTACCTATGGAAAGCTCAGGTCCTCGATTATTTCCAACAACAACGGATTTTCCCTTTTGTATTTTCCAGAATGTCCTTCCCTCCATGATTTACCTCCTTCTCGCAGAGCTCACACAGCTATATCCCTCCATCACCTCTTGGCCCAGACACAACTTGCCCTCTCCTTCTGATATAGTTTCCTGCACCACTTCACGAGTGTTCTGAGTCGTACCCTTGTGTCGCCCTTTTATATTCACACTCAAATCGATACTCATTGCACATGATGCACATATAACCTCCCGCTCACCGAATTTAGCCGAAAGCTATGTTTTGGCTGGTATATTGTAATTATGTCGCGTTTGGTACAGTTACCTGAGGATTTTTTAAATGCTGAGACAAATAATACCGGTCTCAGAAATTGAAGAACTGGCGGGACAATATAGCAAAGGTTATTGTTTCTCCCCGTCCCGGTCTGCGTTCATTTCCCGCATCGCCTCCCGTCTCACCCCAGCCGCTCATCAGTTGGACTCCTCGCGTCGTGCCGATTGCCTAGCGTTGCCAAGAAATGGTACATTTTCGTTGTTCTGCTGTAGTGAAGTCAATTTTCGTATCATTTACTCGAATTTTTCGATGCTCAATCGGATGGGAAGGTCTCGGGGGTGTGAGGCTGCGCCAAGCTGTGCTAGAGAGAACCGGTATGTTATAATTTGCAGCGTATTGATTGTTTAACAATTTTCCGATAATTTGCCCACAGAAGACTTAGTACTCCTTTTCTTGTCTGGAATGAAAATACTAACAATCTCGAACTTCAATCCCGATGAAACGCATCAATTGAGCTTTTTCACAACTCGAAGAAGTTAATCAATGGTATGCGATATGAATCTACACAATGCTTTTCGATTTGCAGAACAGTCGATATTTCCACATTAATGTGGCTAGTTGTTCACATTTAAAAGAAGTTTCTAAACTGATGGTTGTTAATAATGAGCCGGGTTTATGTATGAGGGTATGAGGAAAAGGCTATCTCAGTTCAAATGCAATTTTGTAACGCCGAAAGGTGGTGAAGATGCAGGACCCAGAAAAACAGGACACGAACGGCTGTCGTTGTAATTCTCCTTCGGCAGCCCCCCCTCCCACCCTTTCCATTCCCCTTGCACTCCTCCGTTCCACCACTTCACCTCACCCTTAGTGTGTATCTCTGGAAATAGATCAGTTCCCTCGCTCCAGTCCTTCTTCACCCTCCACCACATCTCCCCAACCCCCGATTCTTCTTCTTCTTCGTCTTTTTAATGACAACTGCCTAGTCGAAACGCTTCGGGGGTCTCAGGACCCCTCCCAGGTTTTTTTTTCTTCTCCGTTCGTTTTGCGCCCGTGGGGAGAAGATGGATGAGTGAGACGTTCCAATACCTCGGACCACCTTCCTGAAGGGGCCGAAGGGAACTCGACTTCCTCCGATGATGGCTCCCAAAAACCTTTCATTTCTCCCCGAGACTGCGCCATTTAGTGAACGCTCCTCCCAAAACGTATTGATAGCGATGAGTGCACTATCAGGACATTCCTTTAGGTGCCCTACATATCACAGGATAGTATGCTACATCCCTGATTTTCCCAGCCGGCACCTGCCAATACGTGCTTTCTGGATTTTAGTGCAAAACACAATAGCACCACTACACCAGCACATTTCACTGTTGAACAAAAATAGCTGGTGCGACGCATCACACAACGTTCCTAAGTCCGACATCATTTATCGCTGCTCCAACTAATCCTTCATTGAGTCACCAGTGCATAGATGATTTATGAGACCACAATGACATTTTTTTAAACGTTCATGTTTATAATTCTCGAAATTACCTGGAAAGAAGTTAATTTAACAGTAGTTTGAACTCCAAATTTTGCGAGGTGTCCTTAATTGTTTTGTAACCACCATTGTGTCACTTATTGAACTTCTAACGCGATTTATTTTAGGGCATCGTCATATTTACGCGGAAAAACTGTGCACTATCGAAACCTTATGAAAAACGCAAAATTCTACGTAATAGTCAGTCAGTTATTTTGTACAGACTGTCGTTTAAAACTGTCCACACAAAACATGTCAAAATTGTTAGTCATTTTGAGAAAAAAGTTTGGTGTTTTGATCATCATAATAACTACAGCTCCTTTGCATCGAGTTTGTTCATATACTGGACATAACGCAACGATTTTAAAATATTCATCCGTGAGAATGTGAGGAGTGCCGCGCTATAAATTCTCAATCATTCCGACAAAACGAAATTTCAGTGCAGTTTTTTCCTTATAAATGCCATGTGCTAGTAATGTCCTCCATAAAATCAGACAGCTCATTCAATAAGCTACCTACACAATGTGAGTTGAGTAATGCTAATAAGAAAATCAGGAACATCAGAAATTCCGAAACTCAAACTAATTTCGTTTTTATGACAACGCGTGTTTCACTTATAACACTTCAAATGCAAGGACGAATCCCTTCTCGAGACACCCATGACGGCACTAGCACCACTTACCTATACGTCTGTGTTTCAATGAAAGCCGTCGCAGAATTAGTAGAAGCCCAATAAATTCAGGAACTGTAAGGGCTGCCAGTTTTTCGCAATAGAATGTTAAGTTCTACCAAGTACCTATAAACACAACGAAAAACAGATTTTGTTAGTTTCTGGAGTTATAAAAATGAATGAATGCAATTGAAGCAGAGGAAAGTCGTGTCATGCATTGCGCCAGATATTTTCAGACTCAGAGGCTTTAGAAACGTGAAAACTATAAGAAACCCGGATTTTTTTTCTGGCGATTAGTTAACTTTCTTTCCTACTTCTTTCGGCCTTGTAGTTGTTTGGAGATGCGCTAATTGGTCGTGGAGTGGTGGGGTGGGGGGAGCAAATCTGTAAATAACCTTTGGCAAATAACCTTTATCTTCCGATCTGCACTGCGACTTGTACTATGCACTCCGTGACTAAAATTGGAAGTTTAAAAAATACTAAAAACGTCCAAAAGAGAAAGAAAGCGCAATAATAATGACTGGCAATAAAAGTTGAACATCTCAAGAATATGGAACTCGCTACGTGTCATGACGCCATGGGAGTGTGTAGGTACTCACGCAATAATAAATAATGAAAGATTCGTCGTAATAAGAACAGAATCTTAGATATTGAGAGGTCTCACTACCTGTCTTCGCTATTATTAATTACGAACAGAGGAGAGGGTAAACTGAATAAAACACAGATGACTAGGCGACGTAGGGCTACAAGACCAGCCTATGGATCACGATGTCTACATTGCTCATGGCTTTGTATTGCTATACGAGTATATTCTACGAAGAAGACAGATTACTGAGGCTTGTAAAAGTATTAGCAATCGACCTAGGGGGATTTAGGAGTGAGAGGCCTTGGTACAAACAGCGTAACTGGGGAAAGGATGTGCACAATCTAAGTGGGTAACTATACAAAAGGGGCGATTTTCAACGAGTTTTTTCTTATACAAGTTTTTTTAGAAGAATACATAAACTTGATTTGCGTAAAATACGTACGCTAATACAGTTGTATACTAACTGTTCGACACTGGTAGAGGTAGACTACCTATTGGTAGCCACGACTTCTGAACTGTAACACGTTAAAAACAGATTATAATTAATAATATAATAGAGGAGTGTTCAGGTGATAGAGTGGTGATCACAGTAGAGTCAGAAGTTAGGATTAAGTATTGACAGTGAGGATGTTCATGAAGGTGAGTGGCAGCTGATTGGAATCAGTCAGGTCCATCGGGGATTATCATTTGATAAGAACGCCTTTTACGCTTTAAACTTCCTATTGACCGGGTAGGATGAACCTGACGATTTCATTTGGATGGCGTAGCATTCGGCCGACGAGGTTGTTGTATGATTGACCTGTACATCATTGACTGTCGGCAACTCCGAGTCAGAGTCGAGGAGCGTGTTTCTAACGTAGTCGGAGAGTTTTGTTTTGAAGGGTTTGGATTCTGCGGATGTGTGAGTCAGAAGCAGAGCTCCATATTTCGCACGCGTATAGCCATATGGGTCTGATTGTAGACAAGTAAATTTGCCATTTAGTTTTTAGAGAGAGGCGTTTGCTGATTATTAATGTATAATGCAGGGATGTGAAGGCCTTTCTATGCGCTAAGTTTAACAGAGTGGTTTTAGAGGGGTTAATACCGATTTTCCATTGACGCATCCAACAATCTTCGAGTTGGAAAACGTAACCCTGTAAAGAGCCATGCGTGAGTTCAGGTGATGAATCACGGACGAGGACGGCCTGGTCGATAGTTCGATAGTAGCATGGGGGGAATTGGGAACATCATGGGTGTACAGGGTTTAACAGCGGGCCGAGAATGCTTTCCTGGGGTACTCCAGGCAGTATATTGCGGGATTTCAAGTCTTGAGAGCGTGTCAGTGAGGGTCCTCTTTAGTTTAAGCAATAGCCCCAAGCAGACCTCTTTATGTTCGTAGGCGTCGATGATGACCTCATCAACGTTGACCTGTTGGGGGCAGGAATGGAGATGTTGGAATCCGAACCGCTCTGGAGGGAGGAGAGTTTCCGTGAGGGGAGAAGACTTCTGGGCCTGTGGGTCTCGGGCGAGTTTTTCCTTCTTTTTTACCATTACTACCTGCGCAAATGTCCATTCGGCAGTGGAAAATGCCGTTCTGTGAATAGTAAGACTGTTAAACAAGTTTATGCAGATCTTGAGAACCCAATGGATCTAACGGACCGGTTATCAAGATTGCGTATTGAGAAGGCTGTGTTGAGGAACTACAAAAAAGGTCGATTTTATTGGCCATTTCCGCTACTCTTTCTTCCACCAAAAGACGTGCTGTAAGCATCCACGGCTCTCATGATATCAGCTACTGAGTACTTACTACATTCGATCTGGGCAGCATTCGCCGCCAAAGGGAATTTAAGCCAAGGTGATTGAGCGCTTCCACCAGAACTACAACAGACAATTTTATTCCCCCAATCCCAATACCTACAAGGTGATTTCGCCATAGCATGACATATATGCAGAATTGGCACTCAAAATGAACAGTAAAAGTGTTAAATCAGTGACTAATAACAAAAAAAATAATCGTGGATAGTCGGACGCAGGGTGAGCAGAGGTTACAGATCAATTGGGATGCGTAAAAAGAATGCTGGGCTCATGAGGCTAACGACGACGTTGAGTACAACTCCACCACAATTGCGCATTGTGGTGGGTTCGTCGAGCCATCTCAGAGCAGTCAGACATTTCGACGAATTAATTTCTTAAAAATCAACGTTAAGTCTCCCGGTTGCGTCGCCCACCAGCTATTCTCCTATCTCTCAGTTAGATTATGTGTCATCTGCTTTTTCCCGCAAACGCATTGTAAAAGCTGCGTTCTGAATTTATTAATCTATTTGGAATTTTGTAAGTGTAAAGCTTTGCTAGTGTTATGATGAGGGTTCACCAGTTGCATACCAGCCCAGAGGACCCAATGAGGGTGTTGGGCGCACAAATGGGGGAGCTTGAACTGAGAAATAAATTAGCGTAGTGAGCGTGAATGAGGACGGCATTAAACTGTGACAGAATATCAGTTTAAGAGTGAGTATTTAAATACGAACAAGGGGGGTCTGAATACACTTGAACTGGTTGTGTGGGGAAGTAACTCGAGAGAGAGAGATGAGTCTACAGCGAGAACTGAGAGACGAGTGTCGATCGTGAGACCTGGGAAGAGCTGAGTGTTCTGGGGAGGAAACAAATTGAGGCGCAGGAAGGGGGAAGAGGATAAATTGGAAAGTGCAGAAAAAGGGGAAAACCAACCGCCTCGAAATCAAAAGATCAGCACCTACGAACAAAAGCCTTCAGGTGTCAGAAATATCGGAGGACTCGATGTACGGGGAAGGCTCGAAACTCAAGAAGCTCGAGCTCAAGAACCAACTAAGTCGGAAGGGTCGTCAGTATCAGACTGTAGGGGACCCACCATATCAAAGAGTGGGGATCTGAGTCGTCAAATAACACAAAAATATAAGCAATTCCTACTAAGCATACTCGTAGTTAGTCTAGAAGTTTCACCATCACGCTAAAGTGCTGCTCATTGGAGTAGAACCACAGTGCAATAGCGCAAGTAGAGGATCTAGCTATGAGTATACACGTTTGGTTTAGCCGGCCTCTTCTACAACTTCTCACACACTTGGGAAAAGGGAGCACTTTAGGATGCGTCTATAGAGATTTCAGGCCAATCTGATTAGACACGGAACACTAATTTGATATTCTACCGCTGCCTAGGTTGTCTCAAGTCATTAACTACGTAAACTAAAACGAATCGTTGGATTAATAAGAACTACATACGAGATACATCTCTTTAGAGGGAGTTAAACATTTGTAAGGTAACATTGTCATTATAGTGCGAATACCTGATTGACGCCTATTGCTGTTGGGCACACTGTCTCTATACGAAGCAAATTTCAAATGAAATGTCTTCCTTCTGGTATTGGTTTGTCCGTCTCGTCATGACTTATGCTACTTTATTCTCCTCTGTCGCTAGATGGTCCTTCAAAGGCTGTGCGAACTGTTTGAATTTGAAGACATAATTGCAGTAATAAGACAAATATTTTGAAGTTTTTGGACTCTTCTCAAGGTAGAGCTAAGGTTTTCGTTAGTCAAAATGGTATTGTACGTCTGACCACCCATAATAAGTGTGGACCAACAAGACGCTACAAGTACACAAGACAATAGCTAACTATAATACGCACTCATACTCATACTCTGCACAAAAACAAAACATTTAGCTCAAAAACTGTGGATTAAGAAAAAAATACGTACTTTATTCACTAAAAAGGATAAATTTAATAGGGAAAAATAAACTTATATCCTTGCATACCAATAAAAGAAACCCTTGACATACTACAAACCAAACTAAGACAAATAGACTCGACAACTACTAGAAATGTAACCAACCTCATCAAGCTGACACTCGGACAAAACGACATCCAATTTAACAGTAGCATATACAAGCCAAAAGATGGATTAGGTATGGGAAAAGTGGGGGGGGGGGGCTTCACGACACTCCACCATCATGTTTACCTTTCTCTTCGTATATAAAGACCACGACCAATTGACTGACTGACGATGATGTCTTTACATCGAAAGGGCTTGCCCACAGTATCTCACCAGCCAGAGAAGATGGACTCACCCAACAGGTACGTTAACTTTAGAAAAATGTGCAATATACAGTTAGAATCGGCCAACATAATAACGAAAAACAATTTACACCACATATTTATAGATTTCGTAGAATACCTACATACTATGACGAATAAAATGCAATTATGGCTAATCAATATAAAAATGTGGAAAAAAAGCTCGAAACCAACGACATCATTTCATAATAGAACAGACGGACGTAAAATTCACTCACAAAGAATCACAATTATTAGAGAAAGGACTAAAACATAACTTACCTTCAACTGACTTACAAAAAGTAATAGGAACGAATATCTTTGAAGCTGAGACAGCAATACAATACTTACTGACTGAAAACCAAGAACGTATACGCCATAAAGTAGTAAACAAACTTGAACGGGCCATCAAAGAATACAAAAAGAACAGGAGGGGCCACAAAGACTAAACAAATTAGCACCAAACTAAACAAAAATAATTTAATTTTGAAAAAGCGGACAAAGGAAACGTCACTGTTATACTAGATAAACAGAACTACATAAACAAGACGACCGACTTTATAGAGCAAACTCAATGCACGAAACTGAAAGAAGGCCCTACGGACTCTTATCAAACAGAAATACGAATTGCACTTAGAAAGCATGCAAACATATCAAAAGAACAACATTATAAATGCATCAATATGAGCCCAAAACCACCGCTACTCCAATGACAGCCAAAACTACATAAAAATGACATACCTACCAGACCAATAATAAACTTTACATCCGCACCAGCGTAGTAACTTTCAAAATATTTGACTACAATTCTAAAAAGTGACATTACGTTGCCAAACAGATATACCATACGTAACACGGAAGAGCTTCCCACTAGATTGAAAGGCGTGACTGTAACTCCAAATACTAAACTCGTGTCATTTGATATACGATACTAAAGAAAGCGTCTCACTGACTAACTCACGAGCCAGAGAAGACGGACCCACTAAACCGGTACGTTAACTTTAATACTTTAAGGTATTGTTCAAATTACCAGTTCTAAGATTATACTTCAGGGAGAGACCCAAAAGCGGCGAGTTTTGCTCTAAGGAATGCGTTTTTCGCCGGGAGACTAGGTGCCAAGCTGTCTGCTTCTACCGGTAAACCCAGCTATTCTACCTGCCCTCTTAAGGTAACATAAATGTCCCATAAAAACCATCGGATTAACTTCACTTCGACACGACAAACCGACGACAGAAGCAAACTTACTCCTTTACCTGTTGAAAACGCCCTACCCATTCTACGCCAAATTCCCAAACGCCCTTTGTCGAGCTTCCGACGACGTTCAGGTAATCGTTTTTCAATCCTTCCGAACGACGGATATTGCGAATAATTCGGATTGTGGGGCAGTTGGGTCAGAAATGGTGCCAGGTTGTCTGGCGTACGTGCCTTCTGACGTCTTTTGACAGCGACGCTTGGCTCGGAATTCACTCTCAAGACGGTTGCACCGTTGGTTGTAAGAAGGCGATGCTAAAAGAAACTAGGGATTTTTATGCGATGATTCCCAGAAAAAAATGTCTGGCGTGGAGTAGTGGAAGGCTTAGTAAAGTCGAGAATGAATGCGGCGCAGAACAATCAAACCAGCTGCACTCAGGCAGTTTTGCTAACTACACCACATGATGTTAATTTCTACTTTCCGCAACACAACGGCCAAAAACTGTATTATCAATAGACAGTAGTAAACAAAGTTGAATCTTCATCTAAGTTTACGCGTTTTGGAATCGAAATACCCTCTGCGGGCCTTCGTGTGGTTTCTGGAGCCACCTCGACCGATTGAGCTGATTATTTTTTATTCTGTTCGCTATTTTTTGGATTCACGGAAATAAAATTGTAAATTACTGTGTTTCGAACTTCACTCAAAAACAGCTCTAATATAGAAGTATCTACGACGGTACCTAAATTTTGTTCTCCATAAACATCCCGGATGGAAATGTAGGCCTGTGAAGTCGAAAAAGTATTTTTTTTTTTTTACTTTTCGCAGAAACGGCCCCAACGATGCAAATCGAACCCGTAATGAACTAATCAATATCTCTACATTATACTCCATAAATTGTCCTCGGGCGGTCCACTGAACGGAAATAAAACTCAAAACGACCCTTGGGTTTTTGAATTCTACACAATAAATGTTCTACTGACTTACACCATCCTGACCACAGGGAGGAAGTAATAAAGGGATTGGCTGCCTGCCGAGTGCTAGTGAAAGGATGAAGGCTGGGTGGATGGGATTTTGTTATTACTCCACCTAGCTAATTACGGAGCATGGAGATTTTGAAGAAAAGCTTCGGGGTTTTGGGGTTGGTCGGGGATGGGATATGTGAGTGTGAGGGAGCAGACACCGCTGAACAGCCTAAAACGTGGTGTTCGGGGAAGCGAGGACAATGGCAAGGGATGTGGTTGTTAGGGAGGGCGTGGAATGGGATTGGTTGGTGGTTAGGAATGAGGGGGGTTTTAGGCGGTGGAAGCGTCTGGGGGAGGGGATGTTGAAGCGTAGGGAGGGTGTTAGGTTGGGGCAGATGGAGTGTTTGTGTATGTGTCAGTCTTTTGTGTGTAATAAATGGGGGGGAGGGGTGAGTATAGGTTAGTTTAGGTGGAGTAGTGGGGGCTCTGGTTTATAGATCGATATATGGGTAGGGTTTATGGTTCGAGTGAATTTATTGTGTGGATGTGATAAGGATTAGTGTTACAGTAGAGTAGGTATAACGTGTATGACCGAGATGGACAAATATCGAGTAGTCCGCTCTCCGCGGAGTGAATGTATTTATTGTGTGGAAGGAGAGTGGGCCAGGCCGAGTGAAGAGGAAAAGGGGATCATGGATCGCGGCCTGACACCTTTCTCCCTGAGGAGGACAGGGGGAAGTCCAATCCCTGAAATCCCCACGGAGATAAAGCGTAGGTGCCGGTAGAACGCCACTTGGCAATTCTGGCTCCGGGGCCTGCTACCCATTTAGGCCCTTAGGCTGCTTAAGTCTTAGCCGAACTAAATGGGTACCAAGGGGGCTGCTGCCTGCGGTCGGTGATGTGGAGCCTCTCAGGCGCCACCAACCGTGAAGCCAAGGGCTTGGCTTCGAGGGAACCAGGTTTCGTTGGAGTTTCCCCAGAGTTTCATTTCGAGTGTGGTAGGGGAGAGGTAGAGACCGCAGGGCTAGGTACTCTCCCCAAGCGCCAGTTTAAACACTCGATTACACTCGACCACAGGAGCTCCTCAAGTTACCAACTGCTGGGGTAGTATCATCCTACCAGCTGGATGCAGTCAAGTTTGCCGTCAGAAAGGAATTACAGATCTAGAAAAGAACGCGTCTTGCAGTACGAGATGAGTCATTCTCATTGCGGTCAGGAGGGCGTGAATTCCTCTCCCTGTGGTGGCTGTTGTCAATGAAGTCTAGATGCCCAGGGATAGTTTCCCCTCGTCAGAAGAGAACTTTTGACAAGTGGGATTTCCACACTGGCGCATTCAATACCAAACCAAGCGAGAATCCAAAATTCGTTCGACACAAAACAATTCGCAGTTTGAACCAGAGTCACGAGTGCTTGTCAATTCCCCCATCCGCTGGAGCGAAGAGAATCTAGGTCAAGTACCTACGCCCAACCAGTTAAGTTGGACGTCACCAAAGCCGGCAGTTCATCCCCAAAACAAAACGGAATAATAGCAACAGTAACCGATAAGTTACTCCCCTTTTAGACGGGAGCCACAAGTGTTCTTCAATTCCCCTTCCTCTCACCACTTCCCCATCGAGGGTTTACGACCAACGGAAATCTGTAATGAAAAAATGAAATCTTCCCGTTCTCCCTCCTCTTCCACGTCCTCCAGCAGCCTGTGGATCCGTGGAAATGAGACTTTTTCCTGCGGCCCCGCGACGTCACCGAGCGAGGACTCGTCCTGACACTGTGGGAATCTGCTCACATCTGTTCCCTCGAGCCCGACAGCTGCGGCTCTTCTTCACGACGCCGCAGTCCCTTCGATATGACACTAATATGCCGCATTTAACTCCCACTACCGTCATTTTTCTTTGTTCCAATTTTTATTTCTGAAACCAGCGACAGAATTCCCTGGGAAACCTTTTATTTTTTATCTTCGAAAAATAAAATGTACTTCGGTTCATTTGACTTACTAGATTTGACCCCATCCTCCTCCTCACCATAAATTTAACGACAAACCACCTAATTTCAGAAATGTAGGTGTATATCGTTCAAAAATTACAACATGTCAGTTAAGGAAGGCATTTCATACCTTGAAAGTTGATGGTAACTCCTAATTTTCCTCATTTCAAAAAAAAAATAAGTTAAAGCAATGAAGGAGAACGCAGTTTATAGTGTCCTTACAATTCTGAGGAACCTCTACTAGCAAAAACGAATAAGCTGCTCATTGAAGTCCTGTAAGAAACTGTATCATCCAACTGTGCAGCTCAACCCATTTTCTCCTAAGACGTTTTCGAATGTGGGGAAAACCCGTGTACGGGTCACATCTCTTTGACGGGCGTTTTCATCTCATTTGCCATCTATTCAACGCTGTTCGTTCAGGCGGGATGTCCTCAGTAGCTGGTTCCGATTTCTTATTAAATTTAGCCCACTGTAACGCTTTTCACCCGTGCCTCCGCAGTACATATGAGAGCAACGGACCACGAAGCCCGCCATGGAGAATGTCAATACAGTAAACTTCGATCTCATTCAATTGCTGCACTCACGAGTTAGTCTGAACGTGAGTGCACCTTTCTACTAGGAAAACTACGATGTTAAACAAAACAACTCTTCCTTTTGAGGATACGAGAGCCCGGACTCGCAGCCGAAACAGTTTAAGCGACAACTCCATCATCAATAAAAAAGTGTGCCTAACTAAAAAACACAAGGGATATCCGTGGAAGAGGTTGATATCATTCACGAATTACCTTTGCTAATGGGTGCACCCCAAAATAGAAACGTGTACGCTGCAGATTTTCAAGCATTGCTAAGTTGACCGGAGCTGACGAGACCAAGAAAGGGCAGATACCGACCATGAAGTGAAAAAGGCCTCAGCCTCTATAGCTTCAGCCCCTCAAACCTCCACAGAGTAGCAATATATGCTGAAATCCTTTCTGTTAATTGTTGAGTAAACCGCAAAGTAGTAGAGTACGCGAAAATTCTGCCCAAGTGGGCACAGAATAGACAGGCCGGATTTTTCTATACCGTCACTTTCCCCCGCACATTCTTCACCAATAAATTCGGTCAGCCCGATTAACAGCGTTTCGGTTGAATAGTAACAGCAATCGTCGACCTCATTTCGCCCCTCGGCCCGAACCATCTCAATGAAGAACACCAATTAGCCTCCGATAAGGACGAAACCACCCTTGACCCCACTACTGGCAAAAAACGTAACGAACGTTGACATCATAACCATTATTTCATTGTTCCCGCCTACCAAACGCGATGAATCAGCGGAACGAACAATTTGTGGGCGACGCTGAGCTAATTCGAAATTAAATAAACAAATAGTCGATATCTGTAAATTACTAACAATTCGACGGTGAACTAGAAAGGATGATAACTCGAAATAATAGTGACGCGGGAGTACACTCTTGGCAATGATGAAGAGAGTGAAGCAACATTAATTAAGTCAGTGTAGACTCGTACACATAATAAGATTGTATTTAGGCGATGATCTGACCCTGTAGAGCGACCACTTCAATCTGTAGCGGTTCTCATTTACATTAACTCCAAACAAATAACTGCCAACATTTTTCTCTCGTGCTAACAGAAAATGAAATAAACCGAGAGAGAGAGAGAGAGAGAGAGAGAGAGAGAGAGAGAGAGAGAGAGAGAGAGCGAGAGAGCGAGAGAGAGAGATTAATTGGTTTATTAAACCCGGGGCAGTTAGGGCCATGGGCCCTCTCTTCCTCTGTCCCTGGAAACATTAAACGATATGGCAGTTATGAAAATATTGATTGATTGACTCCGTATTAATAAAAAACAAAAGTAACGTAAACAAACAAACGATGAAAAATATAAAAAATCAAAACTTACACACGCTCACATAGCACATCTTTTTCTTTTTTTATCCTGTAGTTGTTCACATCTCATACTTATTCGCTAGACACTTGAACTGTACTTTTACATCAGTAAATTTGATATTTTTAAATGCTCTCACGCTTGGGTCTAGTTTGAAAGAATCAGTATTGTTGTTGTAAATGCAGATGGCTGTGGCTGTTAATGATTGTAAATGGTTGTTCGGTGGAGGGGGATTTGTACGAGGCGCCTTCGAGTGTGAAGCTGGAGACAATCCTCCAGGAACACAAACTTGTCAGCAAGGTACTGTGGTGACCCAGAGACTGAACAGCATCGTCCCAATAAGTAGTTACAACTACTCTTCGATCTTCAGCCATCCAAGTTTGATGAAGAATGGGGGAACGTGATCATCCCATTTGCGTACTACAGCATTCTGGGTCCTCTGGGGCATGGTAATTTCCTCGCCAGTCATGCCACTGAGGGCACACGGACGTGTGTAGAAAGCCTTGCCCTAAAAAGAAAGTCCACCCCGAGCCGAGGGAGCTGGTTTAAGGACCCATACACCCACCTAGAGACTGCAGATATCTGGGAGCTCCATCTGAGCGAGGGTTCCATCAACACACTCAGGTTTCTTAACAACGCCTCATATCTGAGCGTCATACCACCCACTTTTATCAGTGGGAGTTCTTCAACATTCAGCCGCGAAAGTCGCCTTGAGTACCCCATTACCATGGCATTGCACTTGAAAGAGTTTATCACCATCCTATGCGATGAACACCACTATAGCTATCTCTGCCTTTAATTTCTGTATCGCGTCCTTAACCTGGTCAATCGGCGAACTCACATATATCTGCAGGTCATCAGCAAAGGCCATAAGGCCGAAGGCTGAGCTTGCAGAATCAATTACAAGGACAAACAGTATAGCCGATAATAGCGACCCCTGCGGGACTCCAGTTTTGGTGGGTGACTCTTTTGTCAGGCTGCCATCAGGACTCTTAACCTTCTGCGAGCGATCAGAGAGGTATGAGGCAAACCACTGAACCATCTGCCGCGATATTCTCAGTAAAGGCAGAATCTCTAGCGCAGCACATCGCGCCTCACCCGATCAAAGGCCCGAGAGAAATCGATTATCATCAAAAACCACTCGGATCAGTGCTGTCTCCGCGCTGAAACCAGTGCGAGAGAGAGAGAGAGAGAGAGAGAGAGAGAGAGAGAGAGAGAGAGAGAGAGAGAGAGAGAGAGAGAGAGAGAGAGAAAGAGAGAGAGAGAGAGAGAGAGAGAGAGAGAGAGAGAGAGAGAGAGAGAGAGGGAGTATAGTGGCAGAGAACTTCCTTACATAACGCATGAAAATATCTGGTGAGACGCATCAAACAACATTCTCCAGCCCCACTCAGCGATTTTTGTCACTCGAGATACTGATTCATTCAGTTTGGTTAAAGTTGGTGGCTTGACGTTCCAGATTGATGGCATTTAAAGTCCCAGAACTTATTGAGTTGCTCCTACCTATGCTACGACCACAGATGAGTAATCAATGCACAAGTGATTCGCCAGACTGGCAACCGAATTTTTCTAAGAAGGATCATGTTAGTTGTTTTTCAATTATGGAGTAAAAACTATCTTATATTATACTAACACTATAAAGTGGTAGTACGTGAAACTGAAGTAGTTTGATTCCGGAACGTCTTAGGCTGCTCCTGATTATTTTACAAAGTTTACAGAGCTCTTTTTTAGTCCTCATTTATAAGGAGAGAACTGCGCGATAATCGTCAACACTTCTCAAAATTTATTGCGTAGCTCTCCTAAATTTTCCACAAACGATAGTTTTAAGGTACTGTTGTGTGGTTTGGAGCCGCTCATATAAGAAATTTAATCAAAATCGTCGGAGCTGTTTTTGGGTGCGCCGCATCACGCTTCCCTTATGTCTAGATAAACTCACTGGTTTTCATGGCTAATTTAATTCGTTTTTCAGTCAACTCATTTGAACTTGGTGAAACACCACTTCACAGTAGCAGAAAGCGGTGGCGCTTACAGTTCCGGAATTTATTGTGCTGCTCGTACTCATGCTCTTACCATTATTGAGCAATTGGTACAGAGAGAATTGATAAGGCTGTGGGCGGGATTTTTCGGATTAGGATAATAATCACTTTTCTAGAGTTATTCGATAAAAACGTTTAGAAATGGTAGTTGCCTGTATATTTTATTAACGTTATTAAAGGCAATGTGACCCTGAGTGATCAGGATTTGGATAAATTTGGACCTAGCGCATCACTCCAGCAAGGTGCTTATGAAAAAATAGCAGGAAGTTCTTAGAAAAGAGCTGCTTGAAAGAGATCGTGAGGTTTACTCTGAAAAGATCAGCATGTGGTGCCCCCACACAACTTTCTTAATCAATTATCGATAAAACTTACAGTCAGCGTGCAGAAGTAGGAAGCTCGAGGGAGGGTGAGAGAACTTTCGCCCACCCCTGAGGCCAAGGGCAGAGTGAAGGGCTCACAAACCCTTGCTCCCTCCTTGAACTGGAGGAAGTCAACATGAACCCATTAAACCGCCGCGGTGGAAAGAATTTCATTTACTTCATTCAGAGTCCCTGGGAACCAATACTTACCTCTGCACACCAGTGTGACTTTAAGTCAAGTTTTGATTTGTTCATCTCCTCGCTACGGAAGTCTTGTAAGCAAGCTGTAGATTCTACTTCACTGGAGCAGCTGGGTGGAAACTCAATCAGGCCTTTCGTCTGCCATTATCCCTGGCATTGCAGTTGCCCTACTGTGTGCAAACCACATGCCACCATAGACAGGATAGCGCGCTGTAAAAATGGTTGCCATTCCGAGGGCATGAGGAATAACATGTCATGATGCGCGTATTAAGTTACACCTCTGAAACAGTTCGTAGTGTACAAAGCGCGTCGTAATTGATGCCAATGCATACGATGTTATACCTTATCTTGGCATAAGGGTGGTGCATGTGGAACTAAGCACAGAATAGGAGCACCCAGCCGAACCATTGGGATATTGTTTTTGCTCACACAAGGCTTGAGGAGGTGGAAGCAAACCACATCCGTATGGAGTCAGAGCAGGGTACCTACGGGCCATCATTATCAAAGGTGTCACTGTCATGGGAAGGTAGTTCAGCACAACAGGAAGCTGAGATATTGTAGCTGTTGTTAGTCGTCCTTACATTAACCTTCAGAGAGTCAGATATGATTTTGATAACCAGGGCCGATTGCTCCCAGGTGCGTCGCTGAAGAGGCTGAACTTACCAACTCTAACAAGACTGCCGCAATTGTCTGTGATCAAACCAATGATATACGTAATCCTTCGACTAACCGCACTCTTCGTGCGGCGCGTAACCCGTTTCCGATCATTCCCGTCTTCCCCTCATGAAATTCACGTCCAACTTTTTATTGCTCGGCGCTCCGCAATGGAGGTCCTGCAGCGGCGTCTGCGGCACCTTCGACGGCAACAAAATACCGCGTCAACCTAAACATGTGCTCAAGTTCGCTCGAGTAACAGCGCGCAGATGTTCGGCAAGCCCTTGGAACGTGCTCAGACTTCAATGCGAGTGGGAAGGAGTCAATTATTGTGCGCTCGACTTCCTTTCGCGGAAAAGGTGACATTTAGCCCCTTTCCGTGGAAAATGATCGCTTCCTGGGCGTTTGCAGGCCTCACCGTGGATGTAATTTATGTTTGACATGGTGTGTAGGTTGAAGTCAAGGGGGGTGGGAGCTATTAATGAATGGTAAATTTGGAACGTATCGTCTAGAGGAGGGAGAATCGGTCATATCGTTCCCTCAGACGTATTTTAGTCAATGCTTTTGCAAAGATTCGCAATTGCGCATGTCCCGGTTGCTCGGGTTGTGATGTAATTCACGAGAGAGGGGCTCTCTGGAACTTCTGCACATATATATTCTGGTTTATAAATGTCACCCACACCTAACTAAAGATAATATTTATTAGGGACACAATCTAAGTAGAAATGGTAATTATCGCTGGCGTTGTTTACGTCCTATCACTTCAAAGTCTTGAATGTCAGGCAGTTAGTAGTTACCTACTAGCCCGACCTTAGGTCAAAGGTTGAAACAATATACTTTTCAACGGCAGTAGAGCTCCATAGCACAATCCTCCCGCAACTGTACATCCCCATTGTTCCGGTTCCAAACTAGAGCGAGAAGAGGCCCAAGAGGCGGAGAAATAGAAGACCAAAGCAGCTTGAACTTACGTGTTGAGAGCATTAGACAGTCGTAAATTACGTGGGAAGCCTTGAAGGGGCTCCCCCAATGCAGAGGAGATGGAACCTCAGGCCCAGCCGTGTCACTGGGGGCTGAGCAGCAACAGCCTTCTGGCAATCCCGGGGTATTTTGTAGTCACCTGGCGCTCAGTAGCAACATTGAAGATGATGATTTTTAGCAACACTCAAAAATTATAAACTGATTTCTATTGAATGAGTTACTATTTTTTAATTTTATTTATATTAAAATGTCATCCTAGACACAGGAACAAAAACGTTTCACAAGAAAACCTTTTGTAACGACGGGAAACGCAAAAATTGACCAGTTCTAACGCAGCACGCAGTGGGGGAATAAATCCGGAATAACTCCCGCCGGAAAACTGGCGAACCCGTGCATGTTCCAGCTCCGCAGCTCTTAGCTTCACATATGCCTGGCTATTTTATATTATGTAGTTATTGACTCCAAACCACTCGGTACTGTACTGGTTCGTTTTCGGAGGAAATAGGAGTGGAAAAGCATGGTCAAGATCTATACGGTCACTGAGATCTCTTGTTTATGGCCTCAAGTGCAGCAGTTTTCACGACACTTTGGGACAATTCTTTCGGAAGAGAGCCAAAAAACGGCCACCAAATCAGGATGGTAGTCCAATAAACTACCTATGCGGTGATGGTTTAGTAACGATCGTAAGATAATTAGGAGCATCCCTACCACCGCGGTTTCACTTCCTACCATTTCTCACAGTTTTCACCCGATAATTCCAAAACAGAAAACACAATCCTTCTCAACAAAATCGTGTTGATACTCTCATGAATTACCCGTAGATTGATAGCTCAGTAATGGTCGTCGCGTAAGTAGGAGCAGCTCAATTAATGCTGGAACTATAAGCTCTACTATTATTCTCTTGTACAGCTTGACTCCTCTGAGACCCATCCGATTCGATTCAGCATCGAAAAATACGAGTAAATGATACGAAACGTGACCAGACTGCAACGGAAATTGACATTTTCTTGGCAACGCTCGGCAATTGGCAAGACGTGACGAGCAGTTAGGGAGAAAATGAGTCTAGGCCTGGGGCGAAACGATAACTTCCAGTATATTGTCACGAGAGTTTCGACAAGTAGTAGAATTCGCCTCACTATACTTTCTAGGGTTGCTCCAAATTGTCTAAGGATTACGAGCGGCGTAAAAGGTTTTTTCAATAGCTGCTTTGATTTATCTGACATTCTAAAATTTTTCCTGCGGCTTAATCTGAAAATGCCCTGAGACATCAGGACTATGAACAAATAAACTAATAAACTCTTTAAAACTTCTATACTTTGCAAACGATATCTGTTACTATACGTATCTTATTTATGAGAAAAATTACTAACGGATTCAAATGAAACTAGTAAGCTAAACGGCGGTGCTTCTTATTCAGGAATTTCCAAGGGTACTTCTAATTACCTTACGAACGATATTAAACTCTCGTGTAGGTAGTTTATCGCACTACCACCACGCACGCTGGTGTCATATGACCGAGATTCACAAGGAAAATCGCTGTAAACTATCACACAACGGATTATTATTGTCTTGTACAGCATGATTGGGACCTCTCGTGCTCAATCCAACGTTGAACAATATTCATGACATAACATAAAATATTTGTGTTGTGCTGACGGATTCGAACTGTTTTTAACCTATTCATAAACCATTCGTGACTTCTGGAGGGCAATTGGTCGCAGACAAATGGTACAGTGTGCGTCTCGTGTAGAGTGCGAGACTTGTAATTGCGTTCGACGCAATTGACCCACTTAAGGGGAGCCTCACACTGGCACTGCTTACTCAGATGTGGCATGGAGCACCAGGCGAACACCACAGTTTTCGTGCAGGCTACTGCCAGGTGGCCATAACGCGGGCATTTGTAACACTGTGTGGGGGCCTGGTACTTGCGGATGGCGCACCGCTGCCAGGCTATTTGGAGGTGTCGTGCCCCCTCTTTTTTTTTTTTTTTGCAGGCTGGGTGACACCTCGATCACCCAATCCTTCTGTCTGCCACACTTAAGGGGACGGAAAACCAGTTGCCTCCTAGTAGTGGGTGGAGGCTACAGAGCCGTCTGTCGCATCTTACTGGGGTCCTTCCTAACCCAAGGGAGGCCAGCAAGCCCAACCTATCCCACCCTGGGATAAGAAAAAGCCGTAAGCACCATCAAAAGAAGGTGCGAGCCAGCGACCATTCAGGCGTTAAGGGTTGTTTGACCAAATATGGTACCACGGGAATGCACCGCCTGCAGCCTTGTGCCGGTGCATTATGGGTTAGGGCCATGTCAGGTGGCTGCCTCCACAGGGCAAGGTGGGTAGAACGGAGCAATCCAACTCCGACCCAGAGCAAGGCCTGAATACGCTGGAATATGCGCTTGCGCTGTGGACATCGTGGTGGTCGTGGGGTCGCTGGAGAGTAGAAATCCCATCCCCTTCTTTAGTTTCAAAACTGCAGGCTTAGCGCTTGGAGGTCCTTAGCAGGGACACCCCGCATCAGCGCTTCCATTGCATGAGGGGTGGAGGAACCAGCCTCTCCTTCCTCACACGTAGGCCTTACTACTACCACGTTTTGTCGTGGGTTTTTAGGGAGGAGTTTGGTAAGGATATGTCGTTTCCAGGTTAACCAGCTTGACGCAATCTCACACCTCCAAGACCCATCTCATTAAACTCAGAAAAAATACCAGAAAACGACGTTAAACATGGCTTGACTACAACGGAACTACGGAAACTGACATATTCTAGGCGGCATTAGGCAATAAGCACGCCGTGGCTAGTCGGGTGGTAGGAGTGAGACGGGAGAAACGACGATTTTCGCTATACTGTCCCGCTAATTCCTTCAAGTAGTAGAATTTGTCTCACTATATTTACTGTGATATCATTGTTCTCCACCTAGACGCTGTTCGGCACTTATGAGGCCTGTCACGTTTGACTCAGCGTCGAAAAATACCCGAAAAACGAGACCAAACGCGTCGGATTTGCTATATAACTCCCAAAATTTGGTTTTTGTCAAATTGTTTAACCATTTTTTGCTCATGACAACCGCAGCTGTCAACTAGAACCCAACGAAGTTTTTGGACGAACAAACGGCTTTTGTAATTCGGAATCACCATGCCTAGCAACGTAGTTGGAGAAGGGGGTTTTGGAGATTGTAAAACATATGTCTGACCGAAAACGTAGGTATATTATTGAGAAAGAATAAAACTCACAACGGTAAAAATGACGTTAAACAATGTCTTGAAACGGATTTTTTTTGTAGCAGATTTTTTACGGATATTCGTTAAAACGAATTGAGGGATGAAAGACATGGTACGTACGAGACATTTTAATTTTTCGTTGTCGAATTTCAACGTTCCCCGTGGCCCTCTTGTCGACCGGATGTGAAAATGACACCGATTACCGAAAAAAATCGTATTTTTAAATCCATCTTTCGGCTGCCTCCTGCGATTATTCCCTCCGGCTTTCGAGATGACTCTCCACCTTTCGCTGGGCGCCTTCATCCCGTCGCTCCACCAATCAAGAAAAGGCAGGAATTCGTGTTTTGGACCATCGCCACACTTCGCAAGACCAACGAAATAAAAAAAAATGAAAAGGAAGGGGAAAAAGTCTCTTTTCGAGAGTTATGACTCGCTAAATATAGTGAGAATACAAAGGCCAACGAGCGGAGACTTTTTCTGACCATACTCGTCTAAGAGGCAAGAACACAAAGGGGTTCTTGCGAAGCTGAAGCGATTGATATGAAGTTGGAGAACTGTGCACAACCGTAGAACATATTTAAGTGACAATTCAGCCAAACGTTTACTCGTTGCAACGATGGGTACGGTTGTTAAACTGCGTTGCTAAATGTGTTTCACCACCATTGTGGGATCGTGTCTTCCCTGACGCGCTTACGTAGAACTGATGTACTAGTAGTTGGACCCCAAACGCGGATCTCATTTCCTAACGTAATATTTCGTTCATCGGGTGGCCAAAGGAAAAACAGCAGAGACCAACTGGTAAAACTCACTAGATCACGTTGAACAAATTCAGTTCGGCATCAAAAACGTTAAACCTTTTTTATTTACAGGACCCTACGCAGTAAGAAGAAAAATTACGTAACCGGCAAAAAAGGTTTATACGAACTTGGCAGAACGCACAGGTGATTCATGTTGTACATAGAATCTGGTACCCTTTGAAGTTTCAGAAGAGTTATTGAGTAATCGGCGCATAACTCCAACAAGTTTATGAGACTTCCAACATGATTTAACCGTTTTTTGAGTTTGAGTAAAAACTACCTAAGTTGTAGTAAGTGAAACGGAAATGGTTTGTACGGTGGCGGTTTCCCGAACTGCTTTGCTGGCTCATGATTATCTTAATAAGCTCTCAATGTAGAGCTAATGAATGCCAGTATCAAGTGAGCGGGATTTATGAGGAAAGAACTGCGCTAAAATGTTTGACATCTTTCATAATTTATTGGGCTGCTCTCGTCATTTTTCCACACTGAGCGTTTTATAGTACCGCCGTGTGGTGTTGAGCAGCTCATACAAAAAATTTAATAAAAATGATTGAAGCCAGTTTTGGGAAAATAAATCGGTGTTATAACTATAATTAGTTTTGGAACAATTTTGTTCATACCCGAAATTCAGCGTCCCATGGTGACCTTCAGGCTAAATATCACAATTGGGCCGGTTCGGTTGTAAACCGTTTTTTTTCTAGATCGCGTTCATACACATGACACGAGCACAACCGGTCCAAAAACAACCAGAGTTATACAGATCAATTTTGATTGAACTTTCTGTGTGGGAAGTAATTATTGGGTGAGAGTTGAAGATCGAAAATAAAAGAACTCAGAGAGTGTGAGGTGGGAGGACTGTATTAAATGCAATGAATTGAGTAGGGTTCGTGTACAAAAGGGCGACACAGAAAGGACGACTCGGAAATATGCGTACTGGCGGGAAACTATCGCAACGAGAGACGAGACGTGGCCAGCCACAAGGAGACGAGTGACTTTTGCTATAGTTCGTAGCTGAGTGTCGAAATTTGGGAAGGAGTCGTCTCTTGTGGAGAGGAATCCGAAATTGATGAGAGAGAAAATAATGAAGGAAAACCCCACTTCAGGGGAATCCACGGTCCCCAGTACGATAAGGTAAAAGGAGACTTTGCCGTTGGTGAGTCCTGTTGGGCAAGGGCGGAAATTCCGAGGCGCTTTGCGTCGAACAATAATAAATTATTACTTTACTTTAAAATGTTCATTCGAGTGAAAAATTACGAGTGCAACACAATAAATTGTCACTAGGCACTTTTTGTTCACACGGTTGCGACACTTTACTAGCCCTTTGGATTGAGGGAAGTAATTATGCGGAGCGGATTATCACGTTTTACTCGATTAAAATAATTTTTAAGATTCTAATAATTTCGATTAAACTTGTACAGTACCTCATTTAAGTTCTCGATAGACATCTCTGTGAAATTATGGCCCAAGAAGAAAAAAATCGTTTTTTCACATTTCGGAAAAACGGCTGGAAGGATGGAAATCGAAGTAGTCATTGTCTGCGTACTGTTTTCCGTAAATGCTCCTTTGACAGTTCGTTGAACGGAGTTGAAACCAGACCGGTTCGGAGTTAATGAAAATTTTCCAAGTACTCAAAGTTAAATCTCTACCAGTTTTAATGAACCACGAAGTGGCATTTAACAACCTATTTCCACATTTCTCCACAACTATTTCTCTAACCTTCCGTTGAACGAGATAACAGCCCAAATAACGGAGATGTACTGTGTACTTAGCGTGTCATCGAAAGTACAGCGTCGAGGACAGCATGCTTTGCACATGATATTTTTCCCTGCGTACTGAGACATGCGCGGGGGGGGATGTTTAAATATAAGTTTGAGCACTTGCGAAAAACGTGGGGGCTGAGCATTTATGTTTGCTAGTTTGTCCGGGTAAACGAAGTTCGTTCATTAATGAAATAAAGACCAATAAATGTTTATTATATTCTACTTTTTGAGCAGCTGTCGTGCGCATTCGAGTGATGAGCTCGTACGAAAATCACTCTCGTAGGCTTTGGAATGACGGAAGAAGGTGCTCCTGCGTGACTCTGTTCCCAGCCCAGAGCTCAAAAGTCGAATAAAGAGCCCGTTTGTTTTGTTTTAAAGATTTTAGTCAGAGAGAGAAAAAAAAGAGTCATCTCTGAGAGACGTTGATTGCATGATTGGCAGGGCATCGTGATAGAAGAGGTTCAGTCCTCTGGGAGAGCGCACCGAGCGAACTCCGTATCGTATCGACCCTCAGGGGGTCTTTTATCGCACTTAAAACCCGTACGTCGTCCCAAGTTTGTTCTTCTGGAATGAAGACGACGCCCGTCTGTCGCGTCCAATTTGTCGAAGATTGAGCGAAAAACCTATTTAATCCGTCGCCTGGTTTCCATTTGACGTTTGCCAGTGAAGTTCCGCCAGGCGGCATTGTCTTGAAGAGCGCACTCAAGAATCAATCCCGAGAAGCAATACGGGCTGATAACTAATGCATGAATAACGGGGTCGTTCCATTAGCTATTTCGCAGATCACATCGTAATATACTAATCCGTCCCTAGTTTACGAACGAGGGAATGTGAGCTCAGCAGTCAGTACGTACTAACCTACAGATATGCTCCTTTTGAAATTTATTACACTCCATACACCAATTATCCTGAATTTCTATTGTATTCAACCCTCTGTTCAACCTAAACAGCACCAGTATTCAGAAGCTCGATCTATCATGCACTATTATCCACTATTATTATGAAGTTCTTATAGTCATCATCGTCAAACACAGAATCGTCCAAATTGATCGAAAGCGCGATCAAAGTTATTATTCAAATGTACAGAGCATTCAGGGAGTACTAGCACCGAATTTGTAAAGCTGCTATCCCTAACTGCGTCGCAACAGTGGGTAATGCTTGCGTACATAATACTTGAAAAGAAATTGGACTGCTCACGCCACAGGTCCCATGTCGTATTTCGCCAGAAACTGACTGAGATGTGCTTAGCCAGAACTATGGAGTTTGCTAATCCGGAGCATGTATCCTGCAAGGATGTCGAATGAAGACACTTAAAAAGGCAGCTCCTGTATGGTAAAGAGATTCTCACGAGGGCGAAGAGATAGAAAGTAAGAGGTAGAGAGGCGTGACGACGAACCTGATCCAATGTACCAAACGGACGTGAGTTCGTCGGGCCGCAAGGTGCAGACCCTCTCAAAAAATTAAATTGGTGGTTTATAAGAAAATTAATGTACACGGGGCTGAGGAAAGTCGTGCCCTAGGCCTAGTAGCCTGTAGTAGAAGTATGTACGCTGATGACCTTAATGTATATCTCACGTGTGGACGTGATGAGCTCGTAGCTGCTGTCGGTACTGTAAACAGGGACCTGTGCCACTTGGCTGAGTGGTTCAGTAAACACGGGCTGGTGCTGAATCCGAAAAAATGTTGTGCCATGGTTGTGGGACATGCGAGGCTGCTTGCCAGTGTATCGCTTTGCGATGTGCCTACTTTGAGGATAAATAATGTGCAGGTTGACTATGTTACGCGGACCACATGCCTTGGGGTTGTCCTAGAGAATGATCTTTCCTGGAATGCGCAGAGCGATAGAACGGCTGGGAAAGTGCATTCGCTGCTCTATGCCTGTAGAAACCTACTGTTCTCCAAATCTGTTTCCGTCAAAACTACGCTCTTCAAAGCTCTGATCCTGCCTTATTTTATGTACAGCGCAGCAGTCACCTGTGACCTTAATTCTGGATGTAGACTCAAGATGCAGAGAGCTCTGAATAGCTGCATTCGATATATTTTAAATCTAAAGTATGATGACAGGATTCACGATAAGTTTCAGCGATTGCAAATATTGAAAAT
The DNA here is from genome assembly GCA_020466155.1 of Pachypeltis micranthus. Lineage (NCBI taxonomy): Eukaryota > Metazoa > Arthropoda > Insecta > Hemiptera > Miridae > Pachypeltis > Pachypeltis micranthus. Next base: position 45,570,427 of record CM035770.1, on the reverse strand, counting down.
GAACGATATAATGCGATATTCTCTTCTTGGGTTAATGTTCAAAGTAATTTCCTCCAGTAAACCTACATATCTGGCACAGCAGTTTAATACGTTTTCCCAAATTCATCAGCTAGGAACTAGATACAAGTTGGTTAACTACCAGCTGCCAGTGTGTCACACCACTGCCTACCACCAGTCTTTCCTAGTACAAAGTATCAATTTATACAATGGACTTCCCTCTGAAATAAAACAGTTAAAGACTTACCCTACTTTCAAAAAGCATGTGAAACAATGGTTACTTTCCCGGTACTAGCATTAACAGCCTTAAATCCATCCTAATAATTAATTCAACAGGAGCAATTGGAGGAGAAGGAAAAAAAAAAAAAAAAAATTGTCGGTCGTTATTTTTTGAAGAGAAGATGTTTTATTTTGTTTATTGCGAAATGTAAGCTTGCCACCAACGGCGCCTGAATCAAACAAAAAATTTATATGTACACAATATTTCTGGTTAGGTGGAAGAATGGCCAAATATGGCCAAACCTCGCCAGATGTATAAATAAAGACGTTTTCATTCATTCATTCATTCATTCATTCATTCATTCTCTCTCTCTCTCTCTCTCTCTCTCTCTCTCTCGCTCTCTCTCTCTCTCTCTCTCTCTCTCTCTCTCTCTCTCTCTCTCTCTCTCTCTCTCTCTCTCTCTCTCTCTCTCTCTCTCTCTCTCTCTCTCTCTCTCTGTCTCTCTCTGTCTCTCTCTCTCTCCCTCACTCTCTCCCTCTCTCTCTCTCTTTCGTGGTTGAAAAAAGTGTATTCAGTCTGTCAATGCCACATTTTCTTCTTGGTTTCTCCTGAACTTTCAGACAATTTTGCTTTAATTATTAGTAAACTTTTGATATCCGTTAATTTCCAGGTTAGTTCGAAGCACCATTAAATTCTCATTTGTGGGAAAATAACGACTCAAGCACAATAAATGATTAAAAAGGTCGAAGAAAATCGATTTTATAATCATTTGTTTTCTTGACCAACTGATCTGAAGGAAACTTGACAAAAAAAAGTTAGCCATTCACATAACTTGTCTTCCAACTCCGTGGCGCTAAGAAAAGTAAAAAGAGCCTTCTCACTCCAGGGTTAACTAAATAAAAGATGATTTACGGTGCATTTGATTAATTAACACGAGTTAGCCAACAAATGTTTGTTTAACCCCAACAAAAACTCCAATTGTTATTACGGAGTAGGAATTATTGGTGAAACTAGTCCCAAATGTCATTTCTGCAAGAACGTTTAGTTACAGTCTCATACGAGTAAAAACAAACCGGTTACACCATCCAAATTAACATTTCCTCCGTGCTCCCGACCCTGGAAAGAAAAGGAGATTACGAAGCGGTTTCCGTACAAACAGATAAACAATAAGACATTTTTATCTGAACGAAATGCCTGTGTAAACCCTTTCGATAACTCCGATACCAATAGGCCGCTTTCCTTTTCGGCTCGTTAACGTCGAGACGGATATCGGAGGTTCTTCCGCGATAACCTTTGGAACGGATTTTTATTCTTTTTTTTTAATATTTGGGCGGAGAAGCGGTGAAAAATACTCTCACCCCGTGCTCTTAACGTCTTTCTTCGAACATTCACTTATTAGCAAAGCAGGGAGTTCTGACGCACGGCTTTCGCCAAGACGCCGTGTGTGTTATTTGCTGAGCAACAGAATTCCCGACAATTTTGAACGTACTTATCAACTGCCTTGGGGGAAATTTATTATTTCTCAATGTTTGCATTTACGCCTACGTTTTCCAAATATTTCTATTCGTTTAACCACCTTCTCGCCTCAACAGTTTTTTAAATTTTGTTCACAGTACTAAAGCACTCACAAGTAAATTTTAGAAATGAACGCCTTTCTATTCGAATGGGACCCGGCACAGTGCAGTTGTGTTGCCTGCTTTAAAGGAACGTCCAAGTTTGGCAACTATTATGTCGCGCACGTTGTGAATTAAAGAAGTGGGACATAAGAGTTTCCGTGGGTAGGGAAAGGAATAAGGTCAGGCTCCACTATCACGTGCTGAGGCACGATTCGCGAAGTGACCCGACTTGTGTCGAAATATAATATTATAAGAACAAATTACAAACCACGCTGTGAAAATAGGTTTAAGTATATTAACGAGAAGGATAACAAAAATGGAATAAACTTTAACACACGAACGACGTTTGGTGGCAAGCGGGCGAAGAAAGGCAGTTAATTAAATTAACGAGGGTGCTATCCTTACAGATCACAAGACTGGGTCTGCAGTCAAGTCAACAGATACTGTCCACGTTTTCAGAGTTCACATCATATTTACTGACCAGGCAGGTAATGGCCCAAGATGACTGGTTGGCCTAGGCACCACGTCACTCAACGTTTTCAAAATAATGTTTAAACACTGAGTTTTGGTCGGTCGTAATTGCGTAAGTTGTTCCCGTAACCAGTAGGAGGATCTCAGTAGTTAAAAACCATTGAAATTTGTTGGAATTAGAAAGAAAGAATTGGGAGCCGCAACAAAAGTTGTCGAGGAAATTAATAGTAAAATGCCACAAATTATTATTCTTTTGCGCAACATGATTGCACAGCTTGGCGCAATCTTACGCCTCCGAGACCCATTCCATTCGATTCAGCATCGAAAAATACGAGGAAATAATACGAAACATGACCTGACTACAAAGGAACATTTACCATTTCTGGTACGATGCGACAGTCGACTGACGGATGGTTGAGAGTAAGTGCGCAAAATGAGCGCAAGCCGGGGAGAAACGATAACTTTCGTTAAATCCCCCTGCAAAGTCCTTCGAGCAGTCTATTACAGTGAATTTCCATCTAGACCCAGTCCTACACCTCCTACACCCGTACTATTCTACTCAGCATCGAAAAAACGTGAGAAATGATACCAAATGCGAAGTAATTGCAATAAAACTGCCAAAATTTAGTTTTTGGCTGATTTTTAAACATTTTGTTATTTTCTAGCTAATAGTGATGCAGATGAAGAATTTTTTTATTTGCAGTGGCCTAAGAATAGACAATAGAAACGTCGGGAAACGGGCAATAATGACACCACATAGGCAAGTAATATGAACAGATAGTGGAGACACGGCACCTCAATTAGCAAAAATGAAACACATCACATAACGAAACCGCGAAACTACACCTCCCACACAATCCCAAAAAACTCGCCAAGCGAGTACAGCTCTGCCCTAATGAGATGAACTTTTATGACCTTAGTGAAAGACTTAATAGGCAAGGTGCGATGTGTTTACTTTAATCAGATTCAAAACTGCCAAGACATATGCACTAGGCAATGTAAGAACGCCAAGGCGATCAAACGAACCGCTATAACTCTCATTCCATGAGGAATTAGTCAAGATTCTGATGGCACGTTTTTGTTGTTTAAATATGTCAATTGCATGACTACTGTTTCCCCATGCAACAATACAATAAATTGCTCTGCTGGCAAAGCAAGCATAGTCAACGGGTAGCGCAGTGAGCGCAGGCAGGAAACGATAACTCTCGCTATCTTGCCACGCCAGTTTCTTTAATTAGTATAATTTTCCTCACTTTATTTACTTTGATTTCACTGATTTCCATCAAGGCGCAGTCCCACACCTCTGAGAGCCGTCTCAACATCGAAAAATACCGAGAAAACGAATTGCGACTAACAACCATCCGTTTCGTCCGATAGGATCGTCGAGCATGCCGACACATCTAGATACGAAATGGAATGTTTGCGCGGAGTGGTTGGACGGCGGCAGAACCTCTTGAAATCCCCGTGAGTTCAAACGGTAAGTATCAAAATTTGAGACGGGTTTCTGGGTCGAAAACGTCGGTGTATTATTCAGAACCAAAATTAGTATTATCCTCTCTAAACTCCGTAATACTTTTCAAGTCACCTTCTGGATTTAACTATATTTTCTACAGTTCTTCCTCGGTATCTCACCAACCGTTACTTGATACTGAGTTTCCCGCAATTCCCAACATAACATCTTGACGTTATTCTCAACGAATTTCGTTTCCTCTATTCTGATTTCGGTGCAATTTGTATTCTAATCACTGAAGTTACTGAATAACGATGAATTTTCGGACAACCTCCCAATAATTGAATTCTCCAACTATATAATTTTTTACTTTCCGCTATCCAAAGGGAAATGAAAGTATTGTAATCGTGTAAAAAAAAAACAAAAAAAGTTGGGTTTTCTTCAGATCTTTACAGTTTGAGGCCTACTGAGTCTAAAAAACCTAATTTCGGCGCGTGGTCCGCGCGTGTGTCTGTAGTTCGATTTGTGGGAAAACGGCTGAACCGATTCTTTTTTTTGTTTTGTACGTTATTTTTTGCGGGCACCTAAGATTATGGTCGAGTTTAGTCGTTGGGAAAAGGGGGGGGGGATGAAAATGTACCAAAAACTAGGTTTTTCGCATTTTTCTCGAAAACGGCTCTCTCTTCTACTAGTCAGTACAAAATGTTTCTTCTCTATACATATCTCCATGAAAATACGGTGAACGGAGGTACAGGCCTATGAAGCAAAAATAGGTTTTTTACGTTTTTCGGCAAAACGGCTTCAACGATTTTCACCGAACTCACAGGACTATTTTGAATAGTTAACACCTACATATTGTTTTAAATAAATGTTCCTCTGACTGTCCATAGAACAGAGATAAAAATGAAAATGTGTCGAAAATAACGTTTTTTCGAACATTTCCGTAAATTCTAGTGTAACTGCATTTTTTACAACATACCAAACATCTAACTAGATTCTTCAAATATACATACTTAATAAATGTGCAAACATGGTTAATTCTACTTTTTAATCATTTATTCAGAAGTTTTTGCTCATTTTCGATTCACTTCACTAATTTTTACATTCTTTTTCTCGGCGGTTTTTATTGAGCTCTCTAATAATTTTTGCTTAACTTGTGACTTCACACTATTCTCAAGCACAATTTCCTAACAATTTCTGGCGAATATTCGACAGTTGAATAATGAAGTATTTTTAACTGTTCGGTGGTTTCAGGGTTGATACGGTTCGTACACAGAATTGCCGAGGGCATGCGAACTGCCAGCAACAACCTGAGATTGAAGACTTCATTCGAGTTTATTCCGTGAGGAGGACATCTGCTGTCATTCCGTCCAAAAATCAAATTTTCCTCAAAACTTTTTCCTGCAATTTTCATGGAGTTTTCCAACAATTTTTGCACAATCTGTAACCATTCACTTTTTCATTTATTTTCAATATCATACGAACTATTTCTGGCGAGTATTACCTCGATTTTATCATTTATTGCTCGATCTCCTGACGAATATTTTTAGCGACTATTTGCGACGATTTTTACTCGAATTACAAACTGTTTTAACCGTTTTAGAACAAGGAAGTTTTAGGGGAACGAGTTTAGCAGCGTGAAATGGTCTGTACGAGGTAACATCTAGGACGTCTGTCTGTTAATGGTGAACTGTGACCGACCGATATTGGTGTCCCTTTATTCTAGCCACTTCCATGAGGGCTTTTTCAATCAAATACTGTTTCTCAATTTTTCAATCATTTTACACAACCTTCAAGGACTTTCGCTTTGTTTCCTATCAATTATCGATTTTGCGGCGTTTATCATCATTTAACAATCAATTTACAAACCATAATCAACGAATTTTGTTCCTTATCACGTAGAATCAGCTTTTAATCAGCTCTTATTGTTTGTATATAATTCTGTTTTATTTTATTCGTGAAAGTTTTAGTTTTTAACAATTTGCAAAAAGTTAATAAGCTTTTCGAACGAATTTTCAATGAACTTTAATACCATTATCTAATCATCAACAATAAGTACAATGTCCGTGACCCGCCATTTTGCTAGAAACAACCTGATCTAAACGGCATCACCCGAGTCCAAGTCCCATAGATGGGCAGTTTCTCTAGGCCCATCAAAAAAAAAAAAAAAAAACATTATTGCAAAGAAAGAGAATGAAGTCATAAACCTTCTTACATTGGGGGAGGTTTTGAAAAACTTTCCACATCTGGCGGCCACGTGAGGCCGGTAGTCATCCTAATGAGGCGCTCCGCCGAGGCCTCAGCCCCCTCTGACTCGACCTACCGCCAACAGTCTTTCACCGAAGGTTGTCCCTCCTTTTTGTTTCGACCTCCCGCCAAGATCTGAAGGTATTTGTTCGGTAGGGGAAGGATACGAATTGGGAGATCGCGTCATTCCACAAAAGGAGGGATGATGGAAAGAAATGGAAAGCCCGCCACTGTGAATAGCCAGCCAGGACTGGCGTTAGTGTGCTTGAGTAGATAACCCTATCCACGTCTTCAATCCCATTTGGTTTCATTGAACAGATATTAAAATATGGTAAACAACAAAAAGGAAACGACGATAGATCAACTTAATCAGCATAATGAAAGTCAAATAAAGGAAAATAAATCAAAATGCAAACAACGGCCAAGTAGCTAACTACTATTTATTTATATAATTGTTGTCAACCGGTTTAATTTTTACTTTCCTTGGCTCTACGAAGTAGAAAGGAAAGTTATGTAATCGGCTGAAAAAAAAATTTTGAGTTTTCTTCAGATCTTTACGTTTCAGACCCTCCTGAGTCCGAAAAACACTATTGGGGAAAATGGTCTGTGTGTATGTGTGTCTGTGAACGATTTTTAGAGAAAACCACAGAACCAAATCAGATCAAACTTCATATCTCGCCCGCAGGTTACCATGAGACGCCAAAATAAGGGTATGAACAAAATCCACTGAAATTTAACTATAGTTATCATAGTGATCAAAACACCAAATATTTTTTTCTCAAAAACGGCTCTAACGATTTTGATTAAATTTTGTATATTGATAGCTTCCAATATGGCAACTATACCATAAATTCCCATTTATGGGAAAATGACGAGAGCAGCACAGTAAAGTATTAAAATTTTCGACGAAAATCTTTTTAGCGCGGTTTTTTTCTTACAAACTCCGCTGGAATGTTACTAGAATATTGAAACAATTTGGTGTTGTATTCCAATCCAATACCTGTAAGGTGAGTGTTTAAAAATGCTCATGAGATACATGGGGCTCACTCCAGAAATTCCTGAATTTCAACTACCGCCGTTTCGCTTACTACCAGTTCTCGAAGTTTGTACCCAATATCCCTGCAAAAGTAATTACTATCCCCTTCAAAAAATTATTTTTTACAGCCCCATTAATTCTCTGTGTACCAATTGCTCAATAATGGTCCTGGGATGAGTTCTAGCAGCGTAATAAATTCCAAAACTGTAAGCGCTACCGCTTCCTGCTGCTGTGAAGTGCTGTTTGTCCAAGTTCAAATGAACTGAGTGATAAATGAATTGAGTAAGTAGAAAAAGCCATGTACAAAGTGAATTGACGTAGAGCTAAGGAAAGCTGTGTGTTGCAACGCACCAGATATTTTGAATGAAGTTCGCCGAATGTGTAGGAGCAGCTGTATACATTTCGCAACGTTGAGCACTACCGGTTTCTCGGAAAAGTACATCAAGTTAGTACTAACGTACATAAACTGAGTGAGAAACGTATTGGATTAGTTGCTAGAGCTTATGAGGATTTTGATTAAATTTTGTATATTGATAGCTCCCAATATGGCAACTATACCATAAATTCCCATTTATGGGAAAATGACGAGAGCAGCACAATAAATTCCCAAAACTTTCGACGTAATCGATTTTAGAGTGGTTTTTAGAGAAAACGACCGTACCAAATCCCCACAAACTTGATATCTAGCCCGCAGGTTACCATGGGACGCCAAAATAAGGGTATGAGCAAAATCCACCGAAAGTTAACTTTAGTCATCATGATGATCAAAACACAAAATGTTTTTCTCAGAAACGGCTCTAAAGATATGGCAATCACACCATAAAATTCCCATCCGTGGGGAAATGACGAGAGCAGCACAGTAAATTATCAAAATTTTCGACGAAAAGCGTTTTTAGCTCAGTTTTTTCCTTATAAACTCCGCTAGAATTCTTGTAGAATGTAAAAAAAATTGGTATTGTAGTCCAATCCAATACCTACAGGGTGGATGTTTAAAAACGCTCATGATATACATGGGGTCACTCCAGAAATTCCTGAATTTCAACTACTGCCGTTTCGCTTACTACCGTTCAAAACATTTTTACCCAATAACTCTGTAAATGTAATTACTATCTTTTTTTCAAAAAATTTGTGTTTACAGCCTCATTAATTATCTGTGTACCAATCGCTCAATATTGGACCTACAATGAGTACGAGCAGCACAATAAAATCCGGAACTGTAAGCACTACCGCTTTCTGCTGCCGTAAAGCGTTACTTCACCAAGTTCAAAGAAACTGAGTGATAAATGAATTGATTAAATAGAATTAGCCATGTGCAAAGTGAATTGTTGTAGAGCTAAGGAAAGTTGTGTGTTGCAACGCACCAGATATTTCTTTAAGCATTGTGAATAGAACGGTCGTTTATTAATATAATAAGGTAGATCTGGCAAGTAAAATGGGTAAAAATCCTAATTTAATGTTGTGTCCGGAAAATAATAATGAACCTGCAAATTCTAACGGCTTAGATACTAAAATTTATTGGTCTTCTGACCCTTACTTCCGATAGTTCCCAAGGAAGGAGCTAATCAGGGGGGTAATCTACTGAAATAAAAGAGTTTCCTTCAAATCTTCACGTTCCAAAGGCTTCAGAGCCCACAAAACACTATTTGAGAAAATTTTCAGTGTTTTTGTTTCGCTTTCGCTCTCTCTCTCTCTCTCTCTCTCTCTCTCTCTCTCTCTCTCTCTCTCTCTCTCTCTCTCTCTCTCTCTCTCTCTCTCTCTCTCTCTCTCTCTCTCTCTCTCTCTCTCTCTCTCACTTACTCACTCTCTCTCTCTCTCTCCACTTAGTGGCGTTTATATAGATTGACAGTAGCACTTCTTAAGATTTTGAAATGTGCATTGTTTTCTTTGTACTTGAAAAAACCACGTACTTTTAATTGCGATGTAAAAGTGAGCCTAGAGAAAACCGTCTCATAGTGCCATACCATAGAACGATATTCTATAAGAAATCATACCATGTACAGGCCAGCCATACAATTGTACAATGATTTTAGGGATATATATTTATAGCCTCTTATATTTATATATTTAATGGAACAAAGGGAAAATTAGATTATGGCAACTTCATTAGATTGGTTTGTAACTTTAGCAACCAACAGACAAGAAGGAAGAATTATTTAAGAATCATTTTGTAATTTTGTTTTCTGCCATCATGGTAGAGAGGGCCAAATTGCCCTAATGTATGCGCAGTTATATAAATTAACAGTCAAACAGTCTCTCTCTCTTCGAACGCGATTCAAGTGTGTACTAAATGGCTTAAATTCGATATCTAGCTTACAGATCAACATGGGACGCCAAAAACTAAATATTTTGATTAAATTTGTTTTGCGTGTTATGTTCCTCTTTGGGGAAGATGGCGAGAGAGGAGCACAATAAATTATTTATTATGTCGAAGATAATTAATTTAGTTTTTCTTATAAACCCCACTAATACGATAGTAGCATCCTCATAAGCTCTAGCAACTAATCCAATACGTTTCTCACTCAGTTTATGTACGTTAGTACTAACTTGATGTACTTTTCCGAGAAACCGGTAGTGCTCAACGTTGCGAAATGTATACAGCTGCTCCTACACATTCGGCGAACTTCATTCAAAATATCTGGTGCGTTGCAACACACAGCTTTCCTTAGCTCTACGTCAATTCACTTTGTACATGGCTTTTTCTACTTACTCAATTCATTTATCACTCAGTTCATTTGAACTTGGACAAACAGCACTTCACAGCAGCAGGAAGCGGTAGCGCTTACAGTTTTGGAATTTATTACGCTGCTAGAACTCATCCCAGGACCATTATTGAGCAATTGGTACACAGAGAATTAATGGGGCTGTAAAAAATAATTTTTTGAAGGGGATAGTAATTACTTTTGCAGGGATATTGGGTACAAACTTCGAGAACTGGTAGTAAGCGAAACGGCGGTAGTTGAAATTCAGGAATTTCTGGAGTGAGCCCCATGTATCTCATGAGCATTTTTAAACACTCACCTTACAGGTATTGGATTGGAATACAACACCAAATTGTTTCAATATTCTAGTAACATTCCAGCGGAGTTTGTAAGAAAAAAACCGCGCTAAAAAGATTTTCGTCGAAAATTTTAATACTTTACTGTGCTGCTCTCGTCATTTTCCCACAAGTGGTAATTTTATGGTATAATTGCCTTATTGAGAGCTATCAATATAAAAAATTAAATCAAAATCGTTAGAGCCGATTTTGAGAAAAAAAGTTGGTGTTTTGATCACTATGATAACTATAGTTAACTTTCGGAGGATTTTGCAACTACCCTTATTTTTGTGTCCCATGGTAACCTGTAGGCTGGACATCTAGTTTCAGCTGATTTGGTACGGTCGTTTCCTCTAAAAACCGCACTAAAATCGAATTCGTCGAAAGTATTGGTAATTTATTGTGGTGCTCTCGTCATTTTCCCACAAATGAGAATTTTATGGTTTGGTTGCTATGTTGGGAGCTATGAATCTAAAAAGTTTAATCAAAATCGTTACAGCCGTTTTTGAGAAAAAAAAATTTGGTGTTTTGATCACTATGATAACTATAGTTAAATTTCGGTGGATTTTATTCATACCCTTATTTTGGCGTCCCATGGTACCCTGTGGATTAGGTATCAAGTTTAAGCTGATTTGGTACGGTGGTTTTCTCTAAAAATCGTTCACAAACACACATACACACACACAGACCATTTTCCCAAATAGTGTTTTTCGGACTCAGGAGGCTCTGAAACGTATAGATCTGAAGAAAACTCAAAAAAAAAATTTCAGCCGATTACATAACTTTCCTTTCTACTTTGTAGAGCCAAGGAAAGTAAAAACAACGTATCGGTAACTGACGTGATTTTTCAGGGGAGACTTGTGCCCACGCTACTGGAATTACTGGTACTGCGAAAACAGTAGAACAACGACGTTACTTTAAATTTCTAAGGTTGATCCTGATTTTGATGTCGTGTTGATCTGCAGGCTAAGTAGACGATTTGGCCAAACTCGGTTCGGATCTTTCTCAATCGCGTTCCCGCACACAAGAACCATTTTCTCAAATCTGAACTACAAAGCCATTGAAACGTAAAGACCCGAGGAAAACTTTTTTTCCTACTTACATTGGAGCATTAAGAAAAGTAAAAATGAATCAGTAGCAAGCTCTGAGGATGAGAATTACTGTGCATATGGTACATGCGCTACTTGGCGATACTTCCTTTGAGACAGGAACGCTAAAAGCACAAAACGAAGGCGCCCTGTGGGTGTTGTTAAGGGACGTCCTATACCTTTCGAGAATAGTCAAGTTCAAGTAGGAGTGAGAGATTGACAACCTGCGGTTCTTTCAGAGCTTAGGTGCTGTGAGAAGGAGAGCGCTCCGTGGATCTCACACACCGGGCCGTTTGCTAGCGCCCATCTTTAAATATTTCATTAGAATTTGGTTTCATGGAGCGTTAGCTAAATGTGGCAGTTGTAGTAAGCGCGCAAATAAATATGAAACTGTAGGTTACACGGATACTTTGGGTACGCTAATGTGGCTTACCAGCATTCTCAAAGTACCTTGCGTGATGCTTTTTGAGCTTGACACTCCGTAGTTAGAGACCAAAAGCACCCGGTGGATCATGAACCACGAGGAATAGTGCGGATTAACGTACTTGAAAAATTTTGTAGAGTTCTCAACTATGAAGAACAAATAATTACTATTGCTACTCCATCAATAGCGGTCAATCCATCGCTAGGAACAGAGACACTTCCTCCGTCAATAACTCATTAAACATGCAGTTACGTACACAAATTTGACCGCAATATTTTGAACAGCAACATGCCAAGAAAAGATATCGTCGTCGGAAAAGGGGACAGAGCTGACAAGGACGTGAGTAGTTTCCAACGCTTGGTAACGCGCCCGTTATTAAATTGTACAATTTTTCATCATCCGCTAAAACAATATTTCAGCCCACAATGAGGGCACAGAAAGCTGTTGTTATGGTTTGAGAGAACGGTCCATGCATTTGAGAGAGAACGGCGGAACTGAATCCGCTCAAATTCGATAATTAGGTCATTATGGTCGTCAAAATACGAGTATGAGCAAAAGCTAACTCTGCGGAACTCTGCTTTAATGATTGGGATTATATTTTTGTATGGATAGCTCCAAATAATATAACAGTATCGTAAAATTGTTATTCGTGATTAAATGAGCAGCAGAGTAAGTTAGGAAACATTTCGAAAGGCGGTTTTTAAAAAATAAATCTCGCTCGTGTGACAGTAGCGCTCTCAAAAACATCAGAGTGGTAGTGCAATAAGCTACCTCCTATACGGAGGAAATTCAGCAATGTCCGTGAGAAAATCAGGAGCAACCTTAGAAATTCAAAGTATCGTCGTTTTTTTAATGTTTATCACAGTACTCCCCCTGTAATTCCATAACCGTAAACGCGTGTTCATTCAGAACAATCGTGTTGATAGTCCCATCAATTACGTATACGTTGGGTTTTAAATGAAGATCGTGGCGTGACTAGCAGCAGCCCAATAAATTCTGGAAGTTTGAGCGCTACTAGTTTGTACGTAAATCGTGAAGTTGTTACCAATTTGACGTGAAATAATTGGACTGAAGCCTTGAAAATCGCGTGGGGCTAAGGAAAGTTGTCGATACCCCCACACCATATATTTTTCAAAAATCGAAGCCGTTAAAAGTAATGGCCCTGCGCCCAAAGTCTCCCTTTTGTTCAGTAACGTCACATCATTTTGTTGTTTTTTTTTATTTCGCCCCATTCCTACACCCAGCTCAACTTCCCAACTATCTTGTTCTGAAAAATAATTACTTTTCTCCCACCTAAAATAATTACTTTTCTCCCACCTAGGTTCTTCTTATTTCTCTATATTCCTTTCTACGTCAGCAAGAAGGTGAAGAAAGCAAATGTATGTGTTCGACGCGAAGGGATGCCCATCTAAAAGAAACCCGTCTTTCCATTTTATGTTATGAACGTCCAGCGAAAATTAGGACACAAGCCGCCCTTAGCGCGATTAATCTCTAAAAGATAAAAATTGCGAGTTACGTAACAGCCATCGCGAACAATACGGCAAGCGACCGATAAATTTCATTTCCCACAACCGCTCATTCATTTCTTCGACTTTCTCGTTTCAAGAAAATATCTGTGGAGTCTTATCGGTGGTTAATAGAGTAATCTCTCCGGCGACCCGGATACCATGATACAAGCGAGTGAGCCCTACAGGTTGACGACTGGTAGCCCCCTTTGAGAAAATATTTCAAGACCAATTCTTTTTTTTGGGCAGTAACGCCATACCAGAAACCATTTATAAGGATTTCGTCCGACTTAGTGGAACGAAGAACTCAATTTTGTTAAGGAAATTAAATTATTAAACGACCTGCAAGGGAGGCCAACGTATACATAGCGAGAAGCTCAGCGCATTCCTCGTCTTATTATACGATCAAATACTTCAAATATAGGCAACAGTGACATCACTTGAGTCGAGAGCTCATTTCTCAGTTCACCAATGACAAAGGGATCACGCTAATTGTTCGAAATTTGTTTGAAATTTGCGGTTCGTGGAGTTTGTTGTTGTTTTTGTTTCTTTTATTGTTGACTGTAACTTTTATTTACCGCCGGCGAAATTCGCTCATTTTCCGCGGATCTACGATGTTCGGGATCTCGACATCACGAGGTGGCTCCAGCGCTTATTAAGAACGCATTATTAAAAGTCACCTGCTCGCGCTGTGCGCGGCCATATTCCATTCCGTATTTCATTCATTACCGTTTTTCGTTTGTTTGAAACACCACCGTTTAGTTCGTAAATTGCCGTCGTGGTTTGATTCAAACGCGTGTCGGAGTTCGCGTTCGGTCGGCGGAGTCCGCGACCGGTTCACGAGATTGCGAACGTTCGTGGTACCTGGAACTTTGTGTACCGTGGAAATCCCGGTGCGTCAGTGCCACAACCCTTTGTAAATACAGTCCACTTTATATTATCGAGTTGCGGAAGTTTCGTTTATTTATTCCGCAATATTAAACACTAATCACTCATGAAAACCTAATATAATTGGCGTAGACCTCACAGGAATGCACGTGTAGGTATAAATTAAAGCGACTGTTACGAGTTAATTGTTCCGCGTTAATTCAAATATCGTCATAGAATGTGAGATATAGTATTTACGTAAAATAAAATATTGCACCACCGTTTAATTTAAGGGTACGCCGTGGGGGTAATATTGAGGCACTCCAGTTAAATTTGTAGAAGAAAATAATTCAACATCTGTATTTACTGATTGTAAACGATCGATTGTTAGTTTTAGTTGTACGAAAAAATAATTTTTTGCAATACGTGTTTGTGCTTACCACGCTAAAAATCTCTGGTGGACAGCAACACACAAGTTTCCGCTACCCGCGTAAATTCGGCAATCTGACATATGTTTTTACTTCCCGCTACCTCAAAGGGAGAGAAAAGTATAGTAATCGTGTCAAAAAAATTCCGCAAAACGGCGGATTTCACCAATCTCTCAGGATGTTTTCAAATAGTTAATACCTACACATTGTTCTCAATAAATGTTCCTCTGACCGTCCATTGAACAGAGATAAAAATCAAAATGTGTCGAAAATAACGTTTTTTCGAACATATCCGTAAATTCCAGGGTAACTGCTTCACTAGATGTGATAAATCTTATGGAGTGCGTTCTAATATTCTAATCCCACATTTGGTTCCCCGCAACTATCTCTGTATTCATCTGTTGAACGGAGATATAAGCCAAGTTAACTCAGAAAAGGAGATTTGTCGAATATTAATTTATCGGTATTCCAATTTTCCTAAAAACGGCTTAGACGATTTCGATCAAAGTTACGAATAACTCTCAACTAACTTGGCCCTACATTTTGTTCTCCATAAATGTTCCTGTAAAAATGCGTTGAACGAAGATATAGCGCCCGCATATGTAGGTGGTGTTCGAACTTAAGGGATTGCCGAAAGTTGTGTTGCTACGTACCGCTCGTTTGAAATTAGGGTTGTAGATTCAGTGGCCGCAAAACGTCTGAAGAAACCAAAATTTTATTAATTGTTTTCTTTATGTTACGATCATAATACTTTTTTTTACCGTTCGGGTGGCGGAAAGTAATTAACATCAAAACCGTGAAGAAACAGGAGGCAAATCACGCTTAAAGCTTCTCACAAAATGTTCCTTCCGATCAACTTGGTAATTATTCCGTCGTTCGCACGCACACAGAAAATAGAAACCAATTTTCACGCTCATGTAAAAATTTACTGAAGCCCATACCGTATCAATAAGTTGTCAACAACCCTCCGAAACATTTCAAAAGCCCATCTAGAAAATTTTGAATGTATTCACCAGGGTTGTTTTCCGATTGAACGATATAAAATCAGTTTTTTGTCCCCGTGATACTTTTTTCGGACTTAAACATACCCTCAAACGTTGAGCTATATCATTAAATGTGCTGGTGGTCCAATGCGCTACCTATTAACATTAATATTACAATGGTCGTAAGATGAAGAGAAGTTCCGGAATTAGAAGTACGGTCGTTTTATTAAGTAACACATATTATTAATCGCTACCTAACTGATGTCTATAAATATTTCTGCGAAAATTCCGTGTACGGGGATATATACCTTTAAAGCCCAACTCTTTTTTTTTACGGCTCTCACGATTTTTTATCAAACTCACGCGGTATCTTCAACTTGGCAATGCCTGTATATTATTCTCCATAAAGGTTCCTCTAGCAACAAGAACAATTGCTCCATTAAGCACAAAAGACAACCAAAATAAGAAAAAAAATGTTTTTGGACGCGTTCAAAATGTCCACAGTAAATACATAATTGAATTTGAACAACCTGGTGGAGTGCCTTTTAGCAGCGTTTCCTCACATTTTGTCTAGCGCAAGTATTACTGTGACTATCCGTTGAACGGAGAGAAAAGCTAAACTACGTCAAAAAGTGAGAATTATAGTTTTTCTAATTTTCTCCGATTTTGATCAAACTTAGGGAGTTCTAATTAATACCCACATTTTGTTATGAGCAAGCGTTTCCGTAGAAATAAGTTGAACGATAGAGTATACATAGCAGTTGTTGTTTCATGAGTTAAGTATTTATTTTCATTAATGATCATTAATACGTTGCTTATCACGTAGTGTATATTTGTGTGAGGTTGTTAGGTACTTACATATTGAGAGCAATAACACCGTTGCGCGTCGCACACATTTATAGTCCACGGGAGAACAGGTGCGGCGGTTACACTCTGAGGATATTTCATTTTGATTAACAACCCTCTGCTGATGACCTCGAGGGGGGAGGTTGGAGTTCAAATGCTTGAGGCTTTTTGAGAGCCATGAAGGTCCGTCGAAACTGATAAATTACTTTTGCAGAAGATGCTTAAATGTGTTTCGCTCAGATTTGCTGTATGCGTTCCGTAATTTCCTCCTGTAAGAATCGTCTCTTTGAATTTATTTGATTACACACGTATACACTTCACATACACCTCATCAAATTAAAATGTCAATAGGGTTCATTTAGCTAATATAAACTTTATTTAGTAAATTTGCGCGTCAACTCATTTGACAAGATTTCGAAGTTTTAAAAATGAGCAAAAATACTACTTTTCGTAACGGGGTGTTTTTGCGCTCCTTTCAGTTTATTCTCAAGGGTTGTTAGTCTGTTAATCTTAAAATCAAGGAAGTTAATGACAGGGTTAAAACATTTGCAACCAATTCAAAAAGTGGATTTTGGTCAACTTTGTTCGGATGTAACTTTTGTTCCACGTTAGTTCTGAAAAGTGCCCAACTTGAACCTATTCTGAATATTGATACATAACTACCCCCCCCCCTCCTCAACCTTCCTCTTTCTACTAATTACTGAACTGTCAACTGATCGATCGAAAATTGCCCCTTAGACGACGAACAAATGAGGAACGGGCAATCAGAAGGTTATCGGGCATGACAACGACTGTTGCAGCAGTTGATTCCCAATTGCGTAAATAGTCGATAAAACCAGCAAACGGCTCGGGGAGTTTTATCTCATCCGATATTTCCGTTAATTTCGTCGGGGGTTCGGCTATAAAACAGTTTGAGGGTCCGGGTTTTGTTTCAAAGCGGTTTCGTCTTCAGGTCCATCGAGTTAGCTCCTCCGACAGCTTTTCACCGGCCACAATGAAATTCGTCCTTTTCGGGCTCCTCCTCGTCGTTCCGGTGAGTTTCCGACAAACTACAATTTTAATTTATTTATTTTTCTGCGTTTAATACGCAGATGTCTAAATTTAAAAAACCTGACACTTCTTTTCTCGGCCTCTCGTAAATTAAACAAATTGTGCCCCACTATTCGTGTGAAGCACATTAACGTCCAAAGGAGCCGAAACATTTTTTTTACCTTCGGAGAGACCGGCAGAAAGAAATTCCCGTCATTTTGCACTGGAAACAGTATTGGATCGTTATGACAGAAGCAAATGTTGTGGGAAACATCCAGCCGAAAATGAGAAGTTGTGTAAGAGTAGCTGGAAAACTGATTAAACGTTATTGCGGATCGTGTACTCAACTTTGGGGTAGAATTCATTAAGAGTTGGGAGAAATCGGTTGCAACATCATATAACGATTGATCTGAAGGTTGACAAAACCAATCAATTACTTCAAATTGACTAAATTAGCCAAAAATAAGAATGCGGCGTGTGCTTATTTCAGTAATAGTTTAAAAAAAAACTATTCTTAGATAAAAAACTAATAAACTAGCTAAAAAATTGTTCACATTTCGGTGGAGGGGCTTCTTGAACCTGCCACTTATGTAACTGATGATGACCTAAGGGAAAATAAAATGTTGAAGTAACTGAAAGTTTATGATGACTTGTGAAAACAACGATAAGCTGTGCACGGCGCTGTTACAAAATCGAATCAAATTAATTTGGAAATTCGAATAAAATCGTTTCAAAATCGATTAAAGCATCAGTAATAAAACGGAGTTAGTGTATTATATCGATTTCGACGGGGTTGGGTCGTCAGTAACAAGAAATCAACACAACGCAGTTTTACTCCCTGGAAAATCCAAAACAATTTTCGAGGGGTGCGACAGATGAATGTTTTCGTTTTTTTCTCGATATTGCTATTGTTGTTATTGTTATTATCTTTATGAATACAACCAGGAAAGAAAAGATTGAAGGGAAATTTTTTAAAAAAAGAGTACATAATCTTAATTTTCTTAGATAAAAAAGCTAAAAAATTGTTCACATTTCGGTGGAGGGGCTTCTTGAATCTGCCACTTATGTAACTGATGATGACCTAACCGTCGAAATCGATACAACATTGTAACTTCCTGAGGGTCCAGAAGTACTGTTCTACTACTAACAGTTTTGTTAGTTGGTTGTTAGCGACATTCCTCAAAACGTATTCAAAAGGGTAGATACGTTCATGATGAACGAAAGTTTGAAGACTTGCAATGCAACTCGACAAAATCTCAACTAATTAGTCATCTTACTTTAGTAGGCACACGCCCGTCTTGTATAGTAGAAATAATCGACTCAAGTAATTTGCGGATCTTTATCTCCATTTAAGATATTTTATCTGTTACTTAAGATGTCTCCAGCAGCACTCTACCCTTAAACAGAAGCCAACGTTTATTCAATTACGAACTAATTACCAGCAAGCATACCCAACAAAGTCGAAATGAGATAACACAAAATCAAGATCGAAAGTCTTCTGTAGCGCTAACTCACGTAAAAGAGAGACAATCATGGCGAAGTAACGCTAATAGATACCTGCCCAATGAGAAGGACTGAGAAGGAACCGCTCATCCGCTCTTTTGACTCTGGAGCTGTTACAGATATCGCAATTACTCGCCAATAACGGCTCCACCTTTCCGTACAGCAACAATTAATTACAGTAATTACAAAAATTACATGCTTACTTAATTACTTTTAATGAAAGAGTGCATACCTTTAGGTTGACGAATTTAATGAACCTCCACCACAAACTATTATTATCAACCAGAATTGTGGCATGATTAGGATATGCACGTACATACGAAAGAATTATGAAATTTAACAAGCCAAATACGAGCTACTACCAAACATTTTAGCTCCCTTTTTATTTTAAAATCACAAACACTGTATTTCAAGTAAGTGACTTGTATTCTTAAAATTAATTGTAGTTTTATGCGTAAAGCAAGCATTTACTGCTTAAACAATGCAAAAATAAAAAAAATTCACGACAATTGAAGATTCGTGCTTAGCAGAACTACTACCTCTTTTGTCCATCAAAGGAATTCGTTACATTTCAACAATGGCTGGGGGCCCCCAGAACACACTTGCCAAAATGCCTCCTCATGGCAAGTCTAATTGCTGCGTTATGGAATCATGCCATACTAGGTCCAGCACACAGCCCACTAGTGAGGGGTTGGAGGTGACTCGTAAAGATGTTCTGACTGTAAATGCTATTTATCTGCCTTGCTGGTTCATGGTACATATTAGATAATTATAATCTTGTCATGTGGATAGTTAAGAGTTAAATGTAGATATATTTGACGGAATGTTGCATTTCGAAGTGCAACCCACCACTCACTTTAAATGTATCACTAATTGCCAATTGATTTCCAGGCGATCCTCGCCGATGCTCCTGACTTCCAAACAGTCATCAAAGAGGGGCAAGAGAAATTTGACAAGGTAGGATTATTGCTTTAACGGATTTTTAATTACACTCAATTTCTAGCAGATTGTGGTTAAATGACGTGTATATCGTGATTCCAGGCGATCGACGACCTCAAGAAAACCCTTGGACTGAGCAAAGACCCGAATGGAGAGGAGATTGTGAAGCTGGTCAAAGAAAGGAACGAAAAACTTGCCAAGGATATCACAGACTTAAGGAAGAAAGTCGAAGAGCAGGTGAGTTTTGTGCTCCTTGCGGCTAACTTAGCTTTGGGCAACAGTAGTACACTAAGGCAGAGCTTAGTTAGACATCCCCTCACTGCCATTCAAGGAGTATTGCAGTCAGTAGGGTCCCCTCTGCGCTGCAAGTACTCACCTCATCAACTCACTACCCTGTGTCAGGCCGAGAAAGATCTTCAGCAGCACAGGGGTTCTACCATCCCCAGACTACAAGCCTATGCACTGCTTCAAATTATCCAGTACAGGTTCATTCCGAATGTGCATTCTGTTCTATTAACTCATTGGGAAATACCTACTCAGTATTATCTTATGCATCACAAACAAGAGTGTTTCCGACAAGTTTCTCTACCATATAATAAAAAATTGGTATTAATAGTTTCCTGAAAGCCCTGCAGCAGGTGACCAGATGGAATCAGGTTCACATCAAGGCTAGTTACTGTGTTTCTTGGGCTTAACCTGTTTTCCACTGTGTTTTCTCTAGTTGTAGGGAGAGCTAGCTATAAAGACTCCACTGGACCAGCAGGGCGTACTAACATTGGTCCATCATCCTACTCTGCCATAGAGACGTTGACTATGAACCTTCATAGACGCTCACATGTGGAATTGTCATCCACAGAGGTTGCAATTTTTTTCATAAGTGAAGCCAACAACCCAGCCATGAATAAACCGACGTTTGAAGCTCAGACATTACAGAGCTTGGCATTACGTTACCCACACTACTAGGTGGGGGGGGGGGTCAAACTATCAGTGAAGTTGATTGAATGAAAGCCCACCATCAATTTACCACGTTTTTTTCTCCCTTTCAGATAAAAAACAATCCCGATGCTCAGGCTGTTCTCAATAACGTCAAAGGCAAACTGAAGGAAGCTTCGGACAAATTGAAGAAAGATAACCCCGAAATTGCCAAGAACGCCGAAAAACTTGAACAGACCCTCAAGTCTACCTGGGACTCTGTCACGCAAGAAATCGAAAAGTCCTACAAAGAATTCAGCAAGAAGGGTGGCAAGCAGGACGAAATTGAGGACTTCTTCAAGAACCTTATTGACAAAGGAACTGAGGCTGCCAAGGAACTCAGAGTAAGTATTAGGATTAGGCTGCACTTAAGTCCCTGGTTTCTTTTCCTATTTCAGCAGGGCTGGTTTGGGAATGCCTGACTGGTCTGAAGACAAGAATACTTTAATACTGTGTTGGGTGCCAAGTCGTAGAGGAAGAGAAGAGAATGAGTAAGCCAACAAACTGTCGAGACACCGCTTCTCCCAGTTGTACCTAAGCAGGAAGTGCCTGGCCAAAGGTTACTTATTAGACTCCCCAGGGAGTGATCACGAGAGGTCCTCAGTCTAGAGAGAAAGTACATGGATGGTATCTGGTCTGTTCACTAAGGTAACACCCGGCCAATATTGGTAACTCAGAGGTACAGGGCTGGAGACTGCAGAGCTTGCACTTCGTACTTGTAAGGGGCTGGGCTGCAGTCAGAGTGCTTGGGGTGCATCAATGCGGCTGCAGAGATGGACCTCAAGGCTGTCTTGGATTTTATGTGAGAATGATGAGGGCGTCGCATCAGGCAACACCAGCTCCCTGGGAAATGGAAGTGCAAACTGAAAGGACATGAAATAGCTCATGGACTCCACACCATATCCCAGAGTGGGGATGTCTCAGTTCCAGCAATATATAGAACTAAAGTCAAAAAGTCAAATTAAGGGTGCCCTAATGCAGTTCAAATTATGAGTTAGTTCACCTTAAGTTGTGTTAAGGTCCAACTCCAACACTAAGCTTCACTGTCTTGTTACAGGAAAACATCGAGGAAGCCATGAAAGACAAGAAGAACTGAACCACGTACGTCATAAGATAAAAAATAAAAATTATTTATTGCAAAAAAACTTTTTACCAAAAATATGCTAATAAAATTCATATTATAAGTCTATAGAGTGTTTTGATAACACATTCCTCTTGTGATACACTATGGCCAGCACAACCAAGAAATATAATGTATGAGAACTGGGCACAATGATCATACTGTAGTTGTCAAAGACGAACTGAGGATTCTGTAGGTATAGGATAATGTCATGCCCACTAAGAAGAAACCACTAACTTTATCCTGGAGTGGAAGAACTTTCAGTCATTCAGCGTCAGTGTTCACTCACAGGAATGGTGGGAGAGAGGAAGATTCCAGACTGAGGAGGGCATGCTCCTATGGTACACTGACGATTGAAGGCCATTGCAGCCTACATCTTCAGATCTAGGCTGAAATGTTTTCAGGCGCGCAAACGAGGCAGTGCCCATAATAGGCATCCCCTATTTGAGTGTTGGCTTATAGAAGGCACGAGGGCAATGAGAAGGCCTTGCGAAAAGGAGTACAAAATCCCTACCCATCTGGCCTGAGCCTCACAGGGAGTGACGAAAAGTCACCTGAATAGGCAGGTGGCCTGATGGGAGACACACGAAAATTGCGCCCATTGGCAATGCCAGACCAAGACACGTGAGAAGGCTCAGTGTACTTTCCTGTTAAAGGGCGAAGACAATGCTAACATCTCTGGACATGATCTAAGAGTCCTTACTAGCCACTGCCCACTTAGATATCACCTCAACAAGATGGGTATCTCAGAGACAGTTGAGGGCGAAATGGCAGCCTGTGTGACGACCCTACTTAGGCAGCCAGGCGCTTTGAATACTCGCTGCTTGTTAAATAGGACACTATGTACGACGTCTTTTACTAAGTAAGGGACAGCGTAACAATATACCCATGTGTGGCCTCAGTATCGTTTGCTCTTGGGGGGAAAACCGCTCATAACAGATAAGAATGAATGTTTTGGGAGCAGCACACAATTATCCAGCTTTCAGCACTCTGGCTTGGATCATTCAACTGCACTGTCAAGAAGAATGGAGCTACCAAGACTTGAGAGCTTGTTATAGGGCTGCATTCTTCCACTAAATAGAATTTATTGTTTCCCATCCACACTGCTTGTATTTATCAACAAGGCGAGAGTTAGATAAGGTACTGAATTCAAGGTGGGGAGAGGCCCAAATGGAGAGTAAATCACTTCGGCTTGCTCAATCCCAATTGACTATTGTACCCATCTCAAACTCCTCCGACACTATCAGTTGTCAATATAACTCCTGCACTTGTTACATACTTGGAATCTCAGAAGAAAGGGCCCTTAGACCGTTGCTCAAGGTATTTCCAAACTATTGCGAAGAATTTTCGAGTTAGTACGGATAAAGATGAGGTAAATCCCAGTACAGCTAGACTTACCGAATGAGCACTTCGAGTGATGCCGAGTCTTTATCTGATCAGGTTAGCTACTGTTGAATCCAACCTGGTGTCTATTAAGATATCGCACCCTGTGCGCCACGTTCTTAATTTTCTCCGTAGTTACACCCATATTGACAGTCTGAAAGAGTTTAGAACCACCAAAACAGCTGTTTGTCACTTGCAAAGTCTATGACAAATTGGCTTACACAGGGCTAAATGCATAGGGTACAACCAACATCATCAACGACCACCAGTCTGTCCTGAGTAAGCAAAGAATGGAGGTCTTTCCTTCCACTGGCCTCCAAACGAGAACCTTTCGGCCTTTGGATTCAATCTAACACGCAGTTTTCCTTTCAGACCAGACTTTTGTGTCAATTAGCTATACGTTGGATTAAATGAAGGCAATTGCATAAGAAGCCGGAGGTTAAGCTGCTACCAGTTTCTACGTACCACGTTGTTTTACAAGTATCGATTGAGTGAAATGCTTTCAACTAGCGCATAACTGATTTACACCTTCCAATTTTTCACACTCCCTATCGATCTCTTGGAGATTAACTTATTACTTCAACTTCCCAGTCCTTGGAGGCGCTTCAATTCCTTCGTGAAAGATGCACTATGTCCTGTGTAGTTTAACAGCTTTGGATCTTGGGTGCTGTGTACTAGTGCAGTACCAGTGCAAATGTCACACTGTTACTGGTTAATCAGATTTCTAATTGACAAATTTTATGGGCCTTCGCCCTCCATTTTACACCTCTGACTCCCACTTCAATACGCCAAAAACACAATTGTACTGGTCTTGCATCATGCACAGTGTGCTACATCTCACTTTCTTTTTATCGCCAAGAAGGGGATTGAAGCTCACCAATCCGGACACAGTAGCTCAAGAGGAAGAAGAGATACACGAGCGCAGGAAGAACTTGTGGGGTGAATCTTCTGAACTTTTCCAACTGAAAAGGTTAGGGAAACTGAGGAGGGTGAAGGCAAAGAAAAAGGATTTGTGAAAAAGCACAGGGGTCAGTGTCCTTCATGCATGTTGTGAGCCAATAGGAGCAAACCCTACCTTCGACATCTCAAAAAACTTGCAGGAACTTAAACGTTAAATAGATTTATTGGAATTTGTGTATTTAATGTATTGAACAAAAATGTTACAAGACACAAGACTCAATGGTTCACCAACCCTTTGGATTATTGAGAACGTACAACTTTTTATACAATTTAGATCACTCGAGAAAAGAATGCAGAAAGTCGTGCTTCAAGAAAATTGAATCTTGAGTGTTGGGGAGATGTTAGCCCCAGCTTTCTTGCTAAAAAGCCAAACTTGTGTTCTGTAATTCCATGAATGAATGTGAAACACACACTATCTAGATGGTTGAGGGTTGTCGGCTCCATCCCCACTTTGAAACATTACAGCCCTCACAAGTAGTAATTCCATACCACGAACTGTCTAGGGATCATCATTTGAGAGCTGATGCCAGCCCATTCTTTACTAATTCGCCGCCAAGAGCAACTCATTCTTTCTACTTAGCAATCCAAGAATGAATGTGAAACACACACTGTCTAGATGGTTGTCGGCTCCATCCCCACTTTGAAACATTACAGCCCTCACAAGTAGTAATTCCATACCACGAACTGTCTAGGGATCATCATTTAAGAGCTGATACCAGCCCATTCTTTACTAATTCACCACCAGGAGCAACTCATTCTTTCTACTTAGCATTCCGTGTAACAGATATCAATTGGCAGTAATTTTCCATATTGAGTAACTCTTCACACACCTTTGATCGCTTCACGATGCCCTGCAGCACAGTATCATTCCTCTTTTCTCGTAGGATTCGCCCAATCGAAGAGTTACTGTTGGGAATAAGCTGACTTCGTGAAGTTACTGAATGCTTTGTCAGGTTTGTTTTGATTTGATAGCCAATCTTTTCGAGTAGTCATGTAAAAATCCATGCAGCATCCCTATCGAGAAATTTCTTCCACTTGTGACCTTCAATAGGTTTTCACTACCAGATGATTAGAAGAGTTTCCACAATTAAAAAAATAAATAAACGGTTCTACACCATCTGAAAAATAAGGAACTCCCACACTTCAGCTCTAGCACTGACAATTCCCTCAAATTAGTTGTGTTGAAGAACGAAGTAGCTGAAGGTGTTTTAGACATCACTCCAGCAGTATATTGACCATTGTTATAAGTGAGAGCATGGCAGGGACTCCTCTGACTCCTCCACAGAGAACAATTTGCGACTCTACGATGACACATTGCATAATACGTTTAGATAACACACTCAAGACCAGACAGGATGATTCAATATGACGCAACGAATCCAATCAGGATTTGAATTGAGCGTCGCCAAAAAAACCGACTGCGGTTAGAGGTGAGGAGGAAAGTAAACACAACGTCGTTGAGAACTCTGCTCAAAAGGCAACACAAACGTATCAGTCCGAACATCATGATGCCTGATCTTGGGTTTAGAACATACTTTTTGATAAACAAAAGATAATAGATCCATGACACAACACAAGCAATGGCTCTCTGATCTGAACATGACATCGGGACTATTTTATGCTTTCTAGGGACACCCACTTGTCATGGTGACGCTTCAACTTCAAACAGTAAGCCACAAAAGCACGCAGTTTCTTCACCCCACCCTTTGAATCAATGCTGACTTGCTGCGGAGCTATTGTGAAGCCCTTTCCCTGTCATTTCTCTTAGATATCATTATTTCTTCTTGCCTCTGTTTAGACTGCTCCATAACCAAAAATAACATCTCTTCCGCATAATACTGAACTTCAGGTTGCAACTTTCTAAAAGTGGACTCCATGATGCTGAAAAATTGGTGAACTGGGTCCCGAGGGTTGGCTTCGCAAAAACAGTTAAATGCAGAATCTCCTTTTTGAGTGCTTGGCGGAGGCGAAGTGTCGTGGCTCAGGGCTGAGGTAACAGCACAGTTATCAATTGCTGTACTCCTCACTCTGCTTGCACCTGAAAATAGAAATAATTATTCAAAGCGTTTTCTAGAGCCCCTAAAACATGGGTTGAAACTCACAGGTTGATTATGCGCTGCATAAGGCAACCATTGTTCCATGGGCATGCAAGAGGATGAGCAGTAACACCTAGGGTGTCACTCCGAAAATGATGTATTGGCTATACATAAGACCCCATTTTTCATACTCGTGCATCGTATGGTGGAAGGCGACAAGACCGTCTGGCTTCAAGGAACGCTCCAGAAACTGCAGACAGGTTTGACTAGCAACTACATGGGCTGTGAACATCCCCACCCCCCCTTCAATATAATTCCTATTTAATATCTCAACTACTGAACAACAAAGTGTGTCTGTGTGAACGCGATTGAGAGAAAAAGGCTGAACCAAAGCCACTCAAACTCAAATAAGGGCCACCCTATAAGGGACCAACTATAGTTATCATAGAGATCGACGTTATTATTTGTTTCTCACAGCAGATCGAACGATTTTGTTTAAATTATTTGTATACACAGTACTACACAATACCTTGACATTCCCATCCGTCGGAAAATGACGAGAGCAGAACAATAACATTTTGTTGTTCGAAGTTTTTTCGAGATACATTTGCTCACCTTTCAAATTTACTATCCGCTTACATTCACTTTTACAGAATAACTTTCCCACAGCTGTTACTGTTAACCGGTTATCGCGAAAAGCCGTATCGTATTAGAACCTTTGACTTGACACTATGAAAACTAACCCCTGGCAACAGTTTTATCGCTTCGTGCTTTTTTAGCGACTGGTCTTATCTTCGTCGCCCGCACTTCTTCACCGGATAAGCCACCGTTTGGGCAGATATCTGTAAAGATAAAACCAGCATAATTTCGAAATAGAATCGAATGAAGTCAGTATTGCGTATAATTTCAACTCAATGGTACTCCCATATCATCTTACCACTGTCATCGTCGTCTCCATCGCTATTTTCTCTTTTGTACATACTCGCAAATCAAGCTGCCTTTTCGCTATAATATAGGTCGGTATGTTCAAAATACTCCTGACATGCAATTCAAATCATCTTTAACTTTCTCTTCACTACGCTTAATACACAATATACTCGCGAAAAGCTTTAAATAATGGCTTAAGAAGAAAAAACTCTTGTTTGTTTACTTCATTGCTGAGCTGAGTAAGTTATCTCTGAACAACAGTTCTCCAGTGCTGAAAGGAGAAGGTAACGTTGTAGTTGTTTCTCATTTCATCGTCATTATTATTATTATTATTGTCTCCATTGCGTACAGATACCAACTCTTCGTCGAAGGTACAACACTTTCCTCAACACTAGTGGCAAGGAATGTAAAATAATAAGCCGGAAAAGATTTGACTTATCAAATCCTCTTGATTGTGTTTCGAAAGCAGCGTAAAAACCGCAGGAACAACAATGAGGACTACACATAGAGACAAGCAAAAAAGGCGTTTTCAACTATTTGGAAAATTGGCTATAACGATTTACATCAGCCACACAATGTGCTTTCAACAAGCCAATGTCTATATTTTTTTCTCAATAAACTTTTCTCTGACAGTCCATTAAAACGAAATATAAGTTAAAATGGATCGAAAAAAGATTTGTTGAACGTCAAGATTGATGGAATTTAAACAACCAAATTGGTACACAATGCATTAATTTGTAAATAAAACTTTTAAAAATTTTAAATTTAATTTTAATTTAATTTCCAAATCTGCAATGTCCCTCCGCCATCCAGGCTGTATTATGCCTTTAATGTTGTCTGAAAACCTCGTTCGTTATCTCCTTTTGATTTGCCCGCCTGCTCGGCAATCTGATCGGACAAAGCCCATGGTTGTAACGGGCAAAAAATGATTTAAAAAATTTACAAAAACGAAATTTCGGCAGTTTTTTTTTAAATCCGCCATGTTTGGTACCGTTTTCAACGTATGTTTAGACGATGGGTCGAATGAAACAATTCTCAAATGAGTTAGACTGCGTCTAGACAGAAAATAGTCAAC
Source organism: Pachypeltis micranthus (assembly GCA_020466155.1). NCBI lineage: Eukaryota > Metazoa > Arthropoda > Insecta > Hemiptera > Miridae > Pachypeltis > Pachypeltis micranthus. The sequence goes on along the minus strand of CM035770.1, from coordinate 45,542,271 downwards.
TCACAGTAATTATAACGAGCCAAAGTCTACTAATTGCAAGGACTCGTGGAACAATCACTACTGTGGAAGTAATTGTTTCATCATTTGTACTCCCTCCCTCCAGTTTCATTAGGACTACCTGCCAGCTCGACTCGCAACGTCGTGCCTATTGCCTGCAGGCGCCTGGAATATGCATTCGTCGTTTCATGGTACATAGGTATTTCGTATCTTTTACAAGTATTTTTCGATGCTGAATCAAATGGGATGGGTCTCGAAGGTATGAGACTAGGTCAAACTGTTAAAGAAAATAATAAACTGTTGTGTAATAATTTGCAGGTTTTTTTTTGAATTTCATCAAACGATATTTATCAACCTGACAGAATGATTTCTCTGTTCACTTGTCCTCCTTAACCTTTTTCGTAGAAATGCGTCAAAGTAAGATTGGATATTTAAACCTACGAAAATTCCTCCACACCCTCATGTGGAGCAAATCCATGTTTAAACTGATCGAACCACCTGATTGTCTAGTACCACCCCATTTTTCTTTTTCCACTACCATTTTTGTAACCACCCGTTGAACGAATCATAAGAAAAAATACACGCGAAAAATTATCTTTTTACTTATCTTGACTCTACAATTGTGAGTTCTCTTCAGATCTTTACGTTTCAGACCCTACTGAATCCGAAAAACACTATTTGGGAAAATGGTCTGTGTGTGTGAAATACTTTTTAGAGAAAACGACCGCACCAAATCAGCTCAAACTTGATATAAAGCCCGTAGGTTACCATGGGACGCCACAATGAGGGTATGGGCACAATCCACCGAAAGTTAACTATAGTTATCATAGTGATCAAAACACCAAATATTTTTTTTCTCAAAAACGGCTCTAACGATTTTGATTAAATTTTTTATATTGATAGCTCTCAATAAGGCCAAATTCCAATTGGTGGGAAAATGACGAGAGCAGCACAATAAATTACCAACATTTTCGACGAAATCGATTTTAGCGCTTTTTTTTAACTCTGCTGAATGTTACAAAAATGTTGAAAAATAAAAAAATATATATAGGGATTACTATCCTCTTCAAAAACATCGTGTTCACAGCCACGTTAATTCAACATATTCAACACACTAACTTTCAGAACTGTAAGCGCAATCACATTCTACCAGCCATGTTTCACCAGGTTCAAGTTAACTTAGTGAAAAATTAATTGAATTAGTCGCGAAAGCCATGAAAACCAGTGACTTTATGTAGACCTAAGGATAATAATTTTTTTCTGCCCTAGATGATCATAATACAAGGAACCACATCAAGTTGGCAAGCACCTTTTCAAGCATGAAGCAGTTATTCAAAATTGTTCCTAGGTAACTGGCTAAATCAAATACATCAAACATTAAAGGCCTCGTTTCGATGGACAGCTATTTTATAAATTCCTTCACTCATCTGCCCTGTTTATCTTCACAACTCGAAGGACACGATCTAACAAAAATATCTTTTCAATGGAAACAAAAATACTCAACTTGGAAAGATTTATAATTTAAACATAATTATATTTTTTGCAGCAACAAACTAAAGGGGTCGCCCAAAACTTGAAGAAAGCGAAAATCGGAAGAGCTAAAGTTGCAAACGAGTTGTCTTCATTTTTTGTCGCCTTTGCCTTTGCTTCCGCAGCAGGAGCTCGCTCCACCAGATTGGCATTTACAGCCACTTCCGCAGTTGCAGGTGCTTCCGCAGTTGCACTGTCCGCCTGAAAGTCAGAAAAACGACTTTAAAAAAAAAAAAGTTAACACAGTAGGTGACTCAGGGCGGCACCATATTGCAATAATGCTATGATGATACTCTATCGGGTAAAATTTTGAACCGACTTGCTAAACTCAGTAGGTAGGTATAAGTAAGGAATAAAAATAATTTGAATTTCAGGGCATTTTGCAATTATATCCTTACACAGCTCAATTCACTCGAATTTCTTTGACTTTATGACCACTCCTTTTACCGAAATTTCCCACAATCTTAAAGAAATAACGAAGAAAGTCACTTACTCGAGCAATTACAGTCAGGTCCTGGCATTTTCAGTCGTTCGGAGTTTATTGGTTCCTGGAAATAAAAAACCACACATGTTTCGTAACGAGAAATAGCAAGAAAAGATTTATTTTCACAACTGACATTTAAAATGATAATAAGAGCAAAAATAAACGTGTCCATAAAACTATTTAAAAACCTGTAACTAGACATATAATTTTATAGTGTAAAAAAAAGTTATTCTGCAGGTGTTCAATTCTTCAGCTTCAACTCAAAGCAGCTATTATGGATGTTCTGAGGGATTAACAATCTGCGGGGAAGTAGTAAACCCTGCAAATCGATATGCTATATGCTCGTATATATACAACAGTATCACCTTTTGACACATACTGATCGTATCGTTCTTTACTTACCTTGGCTCTACGTAGCAGAAAGGAAAGTAATGTAATCGTTCAGAAATTTATATTTTTTATTGAGTTCTCTTAACATCTTTACATTTTAAGAGCTTTTGAGACTAAAAAACACAATTAGGGAAAATGGTTGTTGTAACCATGAACACGATTGAGAGAAAACGGCTGAACCGAATTGGCTCTAATTTTATACTCTCCCCACAGATAACTATGGAACGCCAAAATAAGGGTATGAGCTAAATCAGTCCAAAACTAATTATAGTAATCAGAGTGATGAAACACTAAATTTCTTTTCTTCAAAAAACTATTTTGATTAAGTGTTTATACAGACAACTCCAAATAACATTATAGACCATAAAATTCTCATCGACGGGAAAAATTACCAGAGCAGCACATTTCTACAGAAATATTTATAGAGAACAAAATGTAGGGACTAGTTCGTTGAGAGTACTCCGTAAGTTTGATCGAAATCGTTCGAAATGTATACAGGAGAAAAGTTAGGTATTGATCAGTAGAAGATAATTTGAAAGTTTAATCAAAATCGTTTGAGCCGTTTTCGAGAAAAATGCGAAAACCCTAGTTTTTGGTACATTTTTGTTCCCCACCCCCCTTCCCATCGGCCGAAATCGTCCATAACCTTATTTTGGTGTCTACAAAAAATAACAAACAAAACACAAAAGAACCAGCTCAATCGGATCACCCGTTCTCAAGCAAATCGAACTACAGACACACACATACATACACACAGGTCTGTTTCCTTATTTGATGACCGTACCTAAACCCTCGACGAAGGTTATATCAGTCATGGAAGTTGCGGTTTCGCTAATATGCAAGAGACCTGCCCCTGCAGCATCCACCGAACTCAGACCTGTGGCGATACGGCGGGTATTTGGTCGTTAGCCAGTCTCCCGGTAGAGAGCTGTTGCCCGTGTGTTACTGCACGGAGGTGACCACCTGAGGAATCCCGTACCATCTGGGAGGAGGTCTTAATCTGGTTTCCTACCTGATCTAACTATTTACTTGGGTGGCAAGTTTCAAAAGGACAGATCAACTATGACCATGTTTCTGAGCCATCACCTTCTTCGAGTAATCTGCAAAATGGTTATAGGCTTGCTTTGTAGCAGTCAATGCTGCTAAGTTCGTTTGCCCTCCCAACAACCGTCGCTCACTGTTGTAGAAACTACAGTGGAGCAGCACATGGTTTCTTGTTTCCTCCGCACTGGAGGCACAACACGTGCATAATGGAGAGTCTTTCAGAGAAAAGAAGTGTAGCCGCGCATTGAAGTCACCATGTCCTGTGAGGAACTGGCTCGTCCAGTGGTCTGGCTCAACCCATTTTCTTGAAAGACGTTCACGGATGTTGGGGAAGAACTAATACGTATCACGTCCCTTTGACGAGGATTCCCATCTCGCTTGCCATTTCTCTATCGCCCATTCGTCGATGGCGGCAAGTTTCTGTTCTGTGGTGAGTTCCGCACGGAGTTCAGCCCAAAGCTGGGGAAGCTCCCGTTTCACTCTCCACTTGTCAACATGCACTCAACAGCCAAATCAACTGGTAACTGACCAGTGATCACCTGGAGTGCTTCTGTTGATACAGTCTTGTAGGCCTTGGTAATCCACAGGAGCTCAGCTCTCTCGGATTGGGCCAATACTCTCTTTTGATTGACTGTTAGTTTGCTACCCCAGACAACGGGGCAGTAGCCAATCACACCTAGATAGATGGCCTTGTACATGAGGATAGTGTCGTGGTAACACACACCCCACGTGGCCTAGTAATGGCTCGCAGTGAGGCAAACCTTGCAATGGTAGTGCCTTTAAGGGACTGGAGGTGTTGGTTGAAACCCCACCTCTCACCTATATTCACTCCTAAATACTTGACGTGCTTTTCAAGAAGGAGCCTGTGGCCGCCGAAGCGTATTGTGGGTGGATTATTCACTTTCCCTTTCAAGAGGATTAGCTGGGTTTTTTTCTCAGCCACCATCATATTGACATGCTCGCACCATTGGGTGACGGTGCGGAGCACCTGGTGCGTTTTTTCTTCAATTTGGCGGACTGACTCTGCAAAGATCAGCACAGTCAAGTCATACGGCTCGCAGTCTGTCTCTATGAGTCTCCTGAGAAGACCTTCGAAGAAGGCATTCCAGAGTGCTGGTCCAAGGACCGAGCCCTGTGGGCACCACCCCTTCTCAATCTTTCTCCGGACGGAGACATGCCTGCATTCAATCGTAGCAGTTCTGTCTGTCAGGTTGCGGGGGATTCCCCTACCTATGAGCTCATTAAGGAGCGCTGGCCACCAAAGGTTGTCAAACGCTCCTCTGATGTCAATCAGAACTGCTACGACGTACTTAGCCGGTGCCAGCAGGGAAACACGCCGAATCTCGACAATGACATCCTGCGTGGACCTTCCTTTGGTACACCCGTATTGCCTGCCTGTGAGGTTGCGGCCAAAGACTCCTTCGAGGGACTGCAACATCAAGATTTCTAGTGTTTTGCCTAATATGGAAAGAAGGCTGAGTGGTCTCCATGATCGCGGGTCCGACTGATTGCGGTCGCCTCCCTTTTGAAGAGTGATAACACTGCGCGTCTTCCACTGAGTGGGGAACTGTCCAACCTGCAGACAGTCATTAAATAAATTAAGGAGACAGCTGGAGAGTGTCCGCTCAGCCTTCCTTAGCATATGGCTTTCTATTTTATCTGGCCTAGGAGATTTGTTACATACATACACACACACACACACGGACCACGCGCCGAAATTAGGTTTTTTAGACTCAGTAGGCCTCAAAACGTAAAGATCCGAAGAAAACCCAATTTTTTTTTTTTTACCCGATTACTAGACTTTCCTTCCCTTCAGGTAGCGGAAAGTAAAAACCAGCGGCGTTTATATGAAAAATCTGCGCTAAAAAAATCGTTGAAAATTTTGGTAATTTATTGTGCTGCTCTCGTCATTTTCCCATGAATGGGAATTTTATGGCATAATTGTGTTATTACGAGCTATCAACATAAAAAATTTAATCGAAATCGTTAGAGCCGTTTTTGAGAAAAAAATATTTGGTGTTTTGATCACTGCGATAACTATACTTAACTTTCGGTGGAATTCGCTCATACTCTTATTTTGGCCTGCCATGGTAACCTGCGGGTTAGATATCAAGTTTAAGCTGATTTGGTTCGGTCTTTTTCTCTAAAAATCGTCCACACACACAGACCATTTTCCCAAATAGTGTTTTTCAGACTCAGGAGGGTCTGAAACGTTAAATTCTGAATAAAACACAAAGTTTTTTTCGACCGATAAAATAACTATCCTTTCTACTTTGTAGAGCCAAGAAAAGTATAAATTGTATTTACTGAGGAAATCACCGTCAAATTATTACTAAATTCGATTTTCTGATTACACCATACTAAGAGCAGGAATAAATATCTGGTGCGTTGCAACACACAACTTTCCTTTGCTCTACGTCAATTCACTTTGTACATGGCTAATTCTATTTAATCAATTCATTTATCACTCAGTCAATTTGAACTTGGTCAAATAACGCTTTACGGCAGCAGGAAGCGGTAGCGCTTACAGTTCCGGAATTTATTGTGCTGCTCGTACTCATTGCAGGACCATTATTGAGCAATTGGTACACAGATAATTAATGAGGCTGTAAACACGATTTTTTATAAAAAAGGATAGTAATTACTTTTGCAGAGTTATTGGGTAATAACTGTTAGAACTGGTAGTAAGCGAAACAGCGGTAGTTGAAATTCAGGAATTTCTGAAGTGACCCCCATGTATCTCATGAGCGTTTTTAAACACTCACCCTTTAGGTATTGGATTGGACTACAATACCAATTTTTTTAACATTCTACTAACATTCCAGCGGAGGTTATAAGAAAAAAATCGCGCTAAAAACGCTTTTCGTCGAAAATTTTGATAATTTATTGTGCTGCTCTCGTCATTTTCCCACGAATGGGAATTTTATGGTATAATTATCTTATTAAGAGCTATCTATATAAAAAATTTGTTCAAAATCGTTAGAGCCGTTTTTGAGAAAAAAATTTGGTGTTTTGATCACTATGATGACTATAGTTAACTTTCGGCGGATTTTGCCTATACCCTCATTATTGCGTCTCATGGTAACCTGTAGGCTAGACATCAAGTTTCAGCTGATTTGGCACGGTTGTTTTCTCTAAAAACTGTCTAAAATCGATTTCGTCGAAAGTTTTGGTAATTTATTGTGCTGCTCTCGTCATTTTCCCACGAATGGGAATTTTATGGTATAATTGACTTATTGAGAGCTATCAATGTTACCAATTTAGTCAAAATCGTTAGAGCCGTTTTTGAGAAAAAGAATATTTGGTGTTTTCATCACTATGATAACTATAGTTAACTTTCGGTGGATTTTGCCCATACCCTTATTTTAGCGTTCCATGGTGACCTGCGGGCGAGATATCAAGTTTGAGCTGATTTGGTACGGTGGTTTTCTCTAAAAATCGTTCACAGACACACACACACACACAGACCATTTCCCCAAATAGTGTTTTTCGGACTCAGGGGGGTCTGAAACGTAAAGACCCGAAAGGAACTCAAATTTTTTTTTTTCAGCCGATTACATAACTTTCCTTTCTACTTCGTAGAGCAAGGAAAGTAAAAAGGATTCAATATAGAGCAGTAAATGAGTAAAGGTGTTCTGATTTATTATTTAATTTAACTTATTTTGTGCGGTAAAGAAGAAACGCTTTTTCATACACCTCTTTCACTTAAAACCACGATTTAACACAAAAACAACCACGTGTACCCGAATCTAAACCTCATTTTGTCGCGTAAATTTAAATGTAGGGATTTCTTCGAAAAACTGATATGACAACACAGTTTTCGTGACATGCAAACTTCCGAGACTCACTGGGCATAATTTTAAAACCGGAATTAAACGCTGACAGAAAGAACCAATTGTTCAAACACTGCGTATCGGAATTGAAAAGATTTCGTAATTTGCCTCATTAGAATACCCCCCCCCCCATTCCAGGGAATTTCCTCAACTTTCGTCCAGGGAATTAAAAAAAGGATTCGTTCAACAAAATTAATAAAAGAAACATTTGTCTTAACTTATTTATTGCGCACTTGCATTCAACTCAATTTAGGAATTGTTCGGATACTGAAGATTTCGCAAAATAATTCGAATTGTCTTCAAGAGATTTACAACTCAAAACTCAACAAAAACAATTTTGAATTTGGTCGCCACCCGTAAAAAATGAAGACGGTACTTCGGGTAGAGCCTGAGGCAAATAATATCGCAAGACAAGTACAAAACAATTAACGTTTAAGATTACGTAAAACCAATCGACAAAATGTTAGTCCCACGAACACATCAACGTTTCGCACTCCGTTTACAATCATCTCGTACGATACATAATTCCTGTCATTTGTCACGACTTTTATTTGAGTAACTAATGCGGAGGCAATTCATGGGACTGTCCTCGCGATATTTCTGAATAGGTTTGCGCACATGGTTCTGGGATCATACGGAAACCGATGTGAGAATATCTGGTGCGACGCACAACACAACGTTCCTCACCCTCACGTACATTCCATCCATGTTTCACGAAGTTCATACCATTTTGTAAAACATTAACGTTCTAGGTAGAAACTCTTGCGCCTCAAGTTTCTGAATTTATTGCGCTGCAGGTACTTATGCCACGACCGTTATTGATAATCCCACGTATTGGCGAGGCTGCCAACACGATTTTTAGGGAACGTTTCCGGGATTATTGAGGAAAAATTGTGAAAAATGTTAATTAACGAAACGACTATACTAGATATTCCGGACTTTCTGTCGTTCCTGGTTATTTAACGACAATAATTAAACTCCCCAAGCTGATTGTTTTGGGCCACTGGTGTCACGCGAGCGACATTTGTGATTGAGAAAACTTCAAGAAAATCACTTTCTGTCCACATTTTCGATGATTTACGGTTTATGTTCCCACAAACGACAAATTTACTGTACTGGACATAATTAGTTTTGGACTGGTCTCAACTCATACTCTTATTTTGGCGTTCCGTGTTGTTCTAAGCCGATTTGAATCTGCTGCTTTCTCTCAGCCACACAGACCATTTCTCCGACTCACTCAATCGGACTGAGCAGCCCTTAGAACTTGAAGATCTGAGGGTAATTAACAAAAATTGAACGCTCCATAGCGTTAAGGAGAGTAAAAAGTTAGTCAAAACGTTAGCAATTAGAATTTCCTAATTTCTTCGGGTGCGCCTTATTATTTTACAACAGCCCCTCTGCACTACCGTTGTGTTCGTAGCTCATTGCACAACATGCATGCATTAGTTAGTTTTTCAAGCTGAATTACGATATAATAACTATCGAAAACAAATAGTGCAGCGGATTACGCAACTTTTTTCCTATTCAGTAGATATAAGGAATGTTGCGTAGAATTATTAGACAATTTAACGCGCTACTATCGTAAATTTCCAACGAAAGAAAGTTTTGCATCGGTTATTTTCAACTTTTACGAAAAAAGGTTAATATGAATTATTAAAAATATTTTTTTTAAAACAAGTTCGTGTTTTGATTGTAACGTTAGTTTAGCTTTGGAACGATTTTACTTATAAATGAATTTGGAGTTCCACATAGAAGTCTAAGCTGAATTCGACCATTTTCTCTTGTCATTGGCAATCACGAAAGAAGACGAATTTTCGAAACCCCTTACAAAATCCGTTAAGCGTTATTCCATTACGATTCCCGAATTATGGCATTATTCGATAGGTAATTGATTATTGATAGTAAATATAAAGTGTAAAGGACTAACAGGAGAAGCGAAGTCGTCGATAACAGTAGGAGGTCGGATGAGAGAATGCGCGATGAATTCCAGGCCGAACTGAGTTTTCTGCTCCTCCGTCTCCCCACCATCCACTCACCTCTCGTCCATCTCACATCGACTCAATTCCCTAGGACCCTTACCTCTCCACCCAAGTAATTGCGGCGCAGAGAAGACACGACACGCCCCAACTGCGCAGTTATTCAGAGCTTCAAACTTCATGAGAGAGAAAGAAAGACTTTTATGAGCGAGGGAGCGACCTATAACTTTCCTCGTCGAGGCCCCGAGGCTTCGAAATGAGAGAATAAACTCAAGTTCAAGTTTCAAAACATGACTTTCCGTTGTACTTGAATCAAAATTCATGCTGGATTTCTGCAACCGTTCGAATAATCGTGCGATTACGTAGTGTCTTCCTGCTGCACGTTAAACTAAAACTGGACTGTGCGTTTCGCATTATAATTCGACGAAAATGATGGGCTATGACGCATCACAAAACTTCCCTCAGCCCGACGTACATCCAGAGATTACGGTCGCTCTAGCAACTAATCCAAACTGTTTTTCTTTCAGTTTATACGAGCTAGATCTTAACACCCATAAAGCTAATGCTCAACTCAATTTTATCGAGTTGCCCCTATTACGTCACAACCCTTTGAGAGTAACAATGTGAAACCTTGGTCGAGGGCAAAATTGGTTCTCTTCGAATATTTTCGGGAAAATTCGACGAACTGAGACATGGGTCTGAGAATTTAAAAGTATAAACAAAATGTAAATGTTCTACTGGCGGTTCATTGAACGTGAATAACAACCAAATTATCCCTAAATATTGTTTTCTTGCTTTCCGCTTCAATATTACGATCGTGCACAAACAACTCAGAAACCTCGATTCCTGCGCGTTGCGGGACAACGCCTGAACCGATGAGGGCGGTTCTGTTTTAGTACTGTTCTTCATTTTTTTAGGCGACAAAATATGGTTATGCACCATCCATCCCCCTCAAAATTTCATACTTAACGTTTCAAGACTTGGAGATTCCAAATTTGCTATGTCCGTCCGCTGTCCGGGCCGTTTTGTGCCTTTAACGTGGTCTAAAAAATTCGTTCTTCCGGACAAAAATCCGATTTGGTATCTAGTTGTGCCTGCCATCTCGGCAATCCGATCAGACGAAGCCCGTGGTTGTTATGGGCAAAAAATGGTTAAAAAATTAACGAAACGCAGTACAACGCGGGAACTACAGCGTCCCTCCCTCCCTCCCGTCTGAATAAAAAACATGTCCTCGCCTCGCGGGCGGGCGGCTCAACTCCCCTTTCGCCTCGCAACGGGTTCGCTTTCCCCGACCCGACGCAGCAAAATCATCAGACGTTTTGTTTCCGTAGTTCCATTGTAGCCAGGACATGTTTCGTATGGTTTACTAGTATTCAATGCTGAATCGAATGGGATGGGGGAGCACTAATACTAGGTCAAGCTGTTCATGAGAATAATAAACCATTCTGTAATAATTTGCAGGGTTTTTTATATCTGCGACAATTTGGTGAATATATCCCCTAAGAGGAGGTTTTTTTTTCACATTTTAAAATTGGCTCCAACGATTTTCATCAAACTCACAGGATATCTTCAACTAGCTATATATTGCTCTCAGTAAATGTTCTTCTGGCAGTCTTTCGACCAGACATACCAACCAAATTGTGGAAAAAAACACGTTTTTACGTTTTTAAAATTTGTGCAGTAAACGTATTTTTGAATTTGATCCACCTGAGGATTTTTATCCTAGCAGTCTATACCTACATTGGTACATGTCAGTTGGACGAAAATATAAGCATAAAACACATCGGAAAATCAGATTTGCCGAAAAATAAATTATCGGTTTTTAACATTTTCTCCATAACCCTGTCTTCGCTCTCAATGAGCTGGTTTCAGCTCCCTAATACCTACATTTCATCCTCCGTAAACATTTCCGTAGAAATGCGTTGAACGAAGATATAGCGCACGGACGCGTAGTATATCGTCGAATTTATGGAGGTTGCAGAAAGTTGTGAGTTGCTATTCGTGCTCGAAAGGATGGCATTTGAATGCCTTCATGAACGCGAATTGAACACGTACGGCCTCCATGAAGGTTGCTGTTATGAGATCTATTCGAATGCTCTCACAAAACACCATTTGAATTTTATTATGAATCGCACATCAACGCGCTCATTCTATCCCATTGAAAGTGGATTGCTCTTGAATGCCCTCATGAATATTATCAGAACTTCATACCGATACGTTGGTTGATTAACGGAGATACAAGCCATGATAATTGTATCGCATAACGAGTGGTACTTTGTAGACGGATTACAAAGGCGAAATACAGCATTCATACATTTTATCTGTTATTTCGACGATTAGATGGCGTGATGAGGTTTGTTGCAGATCTAATGGAAATGCTACAAACGGAGGACTTCGAACTCAATTTCCGTCATTCAGATATCTACTACAGTACCTACTATAATACCCTACTGGATTAAAGATCCCTATAAATCGTATCACAATGGCGAAACTATTATTTTAGTTCATCCCCGACCCCATCCCACCACTCTACCCGACTGTCCACATAAAGGAGGGATTTGGTGCATAGCAAAATTAAAAACTGAGTCGAACGAACAAGGAATAGTCAAAATATAATCATTTATTTATTTACGGAAATGTGCCGAATATACAAAGGTGGCAACAAGTAACCAACGGCAGAAATAAATTTCCGTCTTTCGCAGTCCGAAGAAGTTCAATATCGATGCGATGACATAAAAACGCACTATAATTAATTAAGATTTGTTAATTTAGTGCACTATAATTAAGAGGAGAGCTAGGCGGAAAGGAAAAACGAAAGAAGGGATGACGAAGACAGGAGGTCGAGGAAAGGCGGGAGGAGCACGTGGAATTCGCCACGTGGGGGGAGATAGTTCCTGGAGGAGAAAGGAACGGCAAAAATGTCACGATAACGGGATGAAGGCCTGAGAAACCGGAGACCAATCAACGCGAGCAGGGAATGAAAATAAACTCGGCCAGACGTAAGCAATATCAGCGCATTGGCATCTCAGTACGCCAAAACGTCGGACCAACTGCGAATAATCCAGATAACCCAACCTAGAAGGCAAGGTTAGACTGTACTGAGACGGTTTGGTTTCATCTTGCTGGTGAACTGTCGTTACTGTAGTAATGCAGCTCAGTACGAGAGGAACCGCAGGTACACACACTCGGTGCGATGCTGCCATCAGAGGGATTAACCCTGAACGCCTCTAATGGCAAATCCCGACCATCCATAAATCTTTCAGTTTCGTCATGCCGAAAGGCTCAAGTCAATGTGACTTCACTGGGTTGCATAGTTCCGATCTTTGGAGTTATCTCAGATCTTCACGTTTTAGACCCTACTGAGTCAGAACAGCACTATTTGGGAACATGGTCTGTGTGTGTAAGTGTGAAACCAAATCAACACAAATTCGATATCCAGCCCGCACACCACAATGAGACGCAAAAATAAGCGTATGAGCAAACTCCGCCCAAAACTATACTTATCATAGTGATCGAAACACCAAACATTTTTTCCCTCAAAAACAGCTCAAACGAGCACGATTAAATTTCTTGCATAGACAGCTCCAAATTAGGCGACAATACTATAAAATTCTCATCCGCGGGAAAATGGCTAGAGCAGCACACGAAATAAACAAATCTTTCGACGAAAATTGATTTTAGTGGAGTTTGGGATGTCCAGAATGGGATCTTCAGAAAATTGACTGAACACCACTTCTATACGTTTTTACATGACAACTCTGAAAAAATTATTATCCTGTGTACAAATAGCTCAGTAACGGTCACGGCATGGGTACGAGCAGCACGATAAATTCAGAAACTGTAAGCGCTGCCGTATTGTGCCACCTTGAAGCGGTGATTGACCAAGTTTGAATGAATTGAGCGAACTAAGGAAAGTTGTGCGATGCGGCGCACCTGATATTTTACGCGGATTCAGTTTTAAAATGGCGTGAAACGGAATTGTATTTGGTTTTTCCTCTGAGCTTGTGATACGTTTAAGCTTCATCGCCGGTGTACACGAAAGACGCCGAATTGTAACTAAATATCACGAAATAATCGAAAGATTACGCAATTGAAAGACTTCATTCTACGAAAGAAGGACTCACTTTTTTGGTCGAAAGGCCGAGTCGGCTTTTTCGTTCACTTCAACCGCGCGGAATAAGCAAAAATCCAACAAAAAATATCGCTCCTTTCGATAACATGCGACTCACGAAAATAGGGCGTCCGTAAAGTGGAGGAAGCCGATTCAAGTGGAGAATTGTCATCTGAAGTTGCCCGCAACTAATTTTAGATCGCATTATTATCGAACGAATTTCAATAGACAATTAGACCGCTGAAATCGCATCAAGTACTAAGTGGCCGCGCTCATGAAGAGCATATTTTTAGGAAAACGACCTCGGCACTTGAACTACACAAATCCATGCCTAGCCTCCTAAGGAATGCCAGGTACTTCCTGCGTTCTTCTTTACGTTCACGTAAGGAGAAGTAGTACCAAAGACCAGAAATCGCTCCCTCTCAAGTCTCTTGCACTGGGTCAGTACGTGGTATGGTGTCTCCTCATCTGTGCCACACCACCTACACCGAGGGGTATTCGTTCAGTCTAGGGCCCTTCCTCTACATCCTCAGAATGCTCTGTCTCATCTCGTGTGTTTGCTCTGAGATAAAGCGTTTGGAGCGCGGCATTACAAGCAGTCTGATGCATTCTTTTGGCAGGCACACTCTCCCACAGTCCTCTTGACTAGTGACAGAGAAGTCCCAGTGGGGAGACGGCCCTGCAGGTACGAACCGAGTCTGGCCGCATCCTGCACCAGTTTTCATGTTGTGCCACGAAACCAGTTTAAACCATCGATGTGAGGGGGTTCTTATTCAATTTGAATTGAAATATCTGGTGGGAAGCTCCGTAAATTAGATTACATATACAGGTACGTATACGGGAACGTTGAAGAAGAACAAAATGAACAGTTTACAAGAAAATTCGAAAAACTATCAAATCAACTATTGGCCAACCTCACTTTCCAATTATGTTTTTCCACAAATTTTCAGACGCATACAGACACAGATTTGTTTTTTGATTCAGTAACCCTCAAAAGATGCAAACATGAAGAAAACTCAACTTTTTTACACGAATATTTAAATTACGTCGAAGAATTCATTGTGCTGCTGCAGTCACTTTCCTGGGAATGAAAACATCAGACAACCGTCACGTTTTCTAAACAACGCAAAAAGTTTAATCAAAATCGTATCAAAAAACTCATGAAACGAATCACGTAACTTCACTCAGCTCCATGTGCACCCGGCGACATTTATCGTTCTGGCAGCTAATAAAATCTGGTTTTTCTTCCGTTTCTATGACCTAGGTACAGTTTGAATCAATTTTACGAATTTATTGAGTTGCTCCCACTTATGCCACGACCATTATTGAGTAATCAGTGCATGAGACTGACAACTCGATTTGGAATAATCGGGTAAAAACTAACAGAAATGTTAGAATGTGAATTTATTGAACTGCCGCCTTGATTTTTCTGAGATCGCTAGAGCCCTTTGAGCGGGATTAATAACGAAAAAAGAGCACGAAAATTGATTTTGTTCGCAATGTTAGGTTATTTATTATGCTCCTTTATACGCCTTCCCCTCGATTAAAAATGTGAAATTACCGTTCCGTCATTTGGTGCCGCCCACACAATAAATATAATCAAAATCGTCTGAGCCGTTTTTGACAATAAAAAGGTGTTGTTTTGATCACTAAGATAACTATAATAAGTTATCTACTCTCGTTTTGTCGTCCCAGTGCTGATTTGCAGGTTAGATATGAACATTGAGGCGATTTAGTCAATCCACTCTTTCAATCACTACCACAGACACGCAGACCATTTCAAATGCTATTATTTGGTCTCAGGAGCATTTGATCTGAAAAAACACACACACCTTTCAGCCAATTTCGTAACTTTACTTCTCACTTAGTAGGAGCTAGGGAACTTTTACTTAGAAAGTCAGTCAATGCTTCTTGAGGATTAACAGAGTAATTTGTGAGTTCTGAGGTTGATTCCGCGATTACCGATAAAAACTTGCTCATCAGAAGTACCGCGCACTTGGTTAGAATCGTTCTTTAGAACGGGTCTGTACAGTCTGTTCTCAACTCTTTGAAAGGAATCTCACGACCCATATATCATAGTCATATCTGTCGATTCAATAAAACTCAGTTAAATCCAGCCGCTTCTGAGGCTCAGAACGAATTGCCTTGACAAAACGAAACGTTCGAGTCGTATTTCAAACTTGACGCAGATGCGAGAAATAAAAGGCTTTTGACTAGAAATTTTCACCTCGTCAGTCACGATGCGGCCCTTGACGAGGCCGTTTTCTTGTTCTAAAGAAACTCGAGAATTTCACTTCCGCGGTAATTTAACGGGAAAGCGAAAGTCGACGGTTAGACGCCTCTCGAACGATTAATAATCGTCGGAATAATGTAAAACTTGAGAGTATTTGTCCGATGTGTTGACGACCAGAAGCTATTACATAAACCGTTCCTTTAGCTCCCCCCAACACACAACGCCCTCGAACAGATCGAAAACAATAAAGAACACATCTTCGAAAAATGAGAGCGGATCGTTGATGAATCTATTTTTTCTCAACCTCTGTATCTTATGGAGCAGTCCCGAGCTGCATGAGTTGCGAGTCCTTTTAATCTCTCCCCCCCCCCCCCACAAAGAGAGATGTAGGTGACTAATTGTCAATATGTCAACTAATAAAAGAGAGAGCGCGAAATTCGATTTTATCCACTTTTTTTTAAATCACTTTTCACCCCTAAAAATGTTCTCGTGTATTGTAGATAACGATGCAGCCGCTGTGCATTTTCGCTCAATGGATCTCAACGACAGCGCTTATGAGAACGAAAAGTAGCTAATACTTAGCTGAAAGGGAAGTTGGCCGGAGTAAGGCTACCAGAAGACAAGTAAGGGGCATGAGACCATTGGGAGGTGGCAACACGAATGGGACACTAACCCATGGTGCAGACAGCTCATTCCAGCACTTGGTCTATGGCTCACCTTACCCAATCCCTCACAGGACATGGAGCATTTCACGCGTACCTGCGCCCAATCGGTAAGGCTACAAAACCAAATTGCCTGCACTCCAGGATGCCTTCTTTTTAATAGAAAATGCGATTTATTTTCAAATTCGAAAAACGTGCTTCTTATGCATTTTGGCTTATATCTCCTTTCAGAGGATGATTACAAAAGTAATTGTGCAGGACGCAATACGAGTTCAGTTACGCGTTTGAACGAGGGAATTCCGAAACGTTAATAAAATACACGATTTTTGGCACGTTTCCGTTCGTTTCTCCATTGAACGGACTATAAAAGTTATGTTCTCGGTTTTAGCTTTTAAAATGAATAAAAACACGTTCGTTGGTTCCAAGAGAACTTGAAGTACGGAAGTATTATGTGCAGGGTAATACACCGAGTAATCCGTGATATGGACTGAGTGATACTGAAGAGGAAAAAGGGGTGTTAGGTTAACCTACCCGTTTGGTGAGTTCGTCTTCTCTGGCTGGTGAGATACTGTGGGCGAGTGCTTTCGATGTTAAGACATCATCGCCTGGCCATTAAGTCAGAGACGGACTCGCCACACAGGTACGTTAACTTTAGTAATTTACCTACTGGCGGAACTAACCTAATTAAAGAGGGGTGTTGTTGAATGCAACCAGCGAAAGTTAAGGTGTATTGAGAACTGCAATGAGCTTCCCCACTGGTAGAACGAGGTGCAGTTTGATCTAAATAGGGAAAGGGGGTTTCTCACAATGCATCCCCCTTTATTGTTAATTCTCCCTTTATTTAAGTATACATAACTGATATTTGTAAACCCGATTTTTTCAAAACAGTAGAAAATAGCCTCCTTTTACTTCACATGTCTGTATCTCCACATTTCCACAGCCACAGATCTATTTATTTTTTATGGAATAAGAAATAAAGGCGCTGATCGACAGATAACGTGAAAGTATAATAAAAACGTTATGGCTATTTCGGGGGGAAAAAAAGTGAAGACATCTAGCAGACTGGTCGGGACCAACGGCGGTGATGTAAGGCCTCAGTCCTTCTCCAGAGACATCCCAGTAGTGCCGCTCTCTTTCCACTTCCCAGCCCTCAGATGACAATGCACCAGCAACCTGCTCGCAGACTGCGTCATGACGCTTGACAAGGGCCCCCAAGGGTACGCGGACCTACCTGAACCGCATGATTCAGAAACTCAAACAGGTTATACCACAGGCATTCACAACATGATGATCCCAGCCTGTGGTACGTCTCATCACTGTAGGCAGTGACGCCACACGAAGGACGTAACCCTTCCCACGAATGCCCTCTGAAGCCCACTCTCCCCATGCAGAAGAGTAGGGGGAGGTCAGGACACTGCTTGAGTTCCCGTCCGTGAACCGAACCTTGCAGAGCAGCCGCAACGTCCGAAGGCTTACTGGGCTTGGGGGCAGATGGAGTTGCCATGTCACACTACCGCACCTGATCCTGGACGAATCCCAGACCTGCCACAGCATGAGCGACATCCCAGTCAGATACCTGCAAAGCAACCAGGCGCTTACGGCGCAAAAACGGACACACACCACGGAAAAAGGATGTTTTTTCGATTCGGTAGGCCTTTGAAGAAACTTTCCCCCCAGACTTTTTGGCACGCCCACAGTCACCGTAAAAACTGGATGATCTGGTATACCTTTTCACAGTAACATGTATGGAGAATGAAATGTAAGAACTAGTTAGTTGAGGGTATCGAGCAAGTTTGATCGAAATTGTTTACAGAAAATGAGAAAAATCGATTTTCTGATACATCTCCCCACTCAACAAGTAGGGCGCACGAGAGAGGGAGCTTAAATAAAACAAAAGGGAACTCGATGAGCGTGAAAGAAGGACTGTATTACACGTGAAATGAATAGTTATTCGTGTTTGAGCATATAAAGGTGACACAAGGAGACTCTGAATACGCGTGAACTGGCTGCGGAGGGAGAGAGTGAGGAGAGCTGTGGTTGACCCGAGAGTTGATAGAGGAATGTCTGAGAGCACTGGGTAACGAGTGTATCTGGGAAAAGCTGAGTGTGTTAGAGAAAGAGGTAAATCGAGGGGAGGGAAGGATATTTTGGAAAGTACAAAAAGGGAAAATCCATTGTCGCTTGGAAGTTGAACCAAACTTAATCCCTTTGTCTGGAACGCACCTGGGAAGCTCATGATCCCAACTACTTCGGCCTGAGCCAAACACAATGTATAGTCACAGAAATAGTTGAGTAAAATATGTGGGGTATGCACACCCTGACAGGTTGATCAAAATCAATTGAGCAGTTACACTGGAAACTTTGAAAACGTTAAAATAACCCGATTTTTAGAACATTTTGGATGTTACCTCAGTTCAACATACTGCCAGGGGAATATTTATACAGAACAATACATAGGTATTGCCTATTTGAAGACACCCATGGACCCATAGGTGTGATAAAAACACTCTTGGCCATTTTTACTTTCTGCTTCCCAAAGGGAAAGGAAAGTATAGTCATTGTGTCAAAAAAAAGTTGGGTTTTCTTCAGATCTTTACGTTTTGAGGCCTACTGAATCTAACAAATCTAATTTCGGCGCACAGTCCATTGCGTGTGTCTACAGTTCGGTTCGGGAGAATGGCTGAACCGATTGAGCTAGTTCTTCTTTTGTTTTGTTCGTTATTTATTGTAGACGCGAAAATAAGGTTAGGGGCGATTCCAGTCGATGGAAAGGGGGGAAGAAAACTTACCGTTTACTAGTCAATACCTAACTACTCTCCTCTACAAATATCTCCATGAAAAAACGGTAAATGGAGATACCAGCTAAAAAAGCAGAAATAGGATTTTTACGCTTTTTGGCAAAACAACTTCAAAGACTCAAAATGTTTTTAAATAGTTCATGCCTTCATATTGTTCTCAATAAATCTTCCTCTGGCAGTCCATCGAACAAAGAAAAAAGTCGAAGCATGTCGAAAATAATTTTTTTTTTTCTTTCACATTTTCGTGATTCCCTGAGTAACTGCGCCACAGGAGTGTCTTACAGCAACCTATACCTTTATTTTTTAACTGCTGGCCTCTGATGTGTATGAGCTGTGACAGCTAGGAAAAAACCTGCAAATTATTACACAATACCTTTCACCTTTCTCTTTGTATATAAAGACCACGACCAACTGACTGACTCCAGTACTGACTAAACGGCCAGACGATGATGTCTTTACATCGAAAGCGCTTGCCCACAGTAACTCACAAGCCAGAGGAGACGGACTCACCTAACAGGTACGTTAACTTTAGTATTTGCCTACTGGCGGACACAACCCAATTTCTTTAATACCTAACACAGCCAGTCCGGCTAAGGTACTACTAACAAGACTGACCAACAAGACCTCTCCCCGCCCCTTCCCCAACGCTCCATCACTCCTTTCACCTTTCTCTTTGTATATAAAGACCACGACCAACTGACTGACTCCAGTACTGACTAAACGGCCAGACGATGATGTCTTTACATCGAAAGCGCTTGCCCACAGTAACTCACAAGCCAGAGGAGACGGACTCACCTAACAGGTACGTTAACTTTAGTATTACACAATGGTTTATTTTATTATTCTCATGAACAGCTTGACCTAGTATTACTGCTCCGAGACCCATCCCATTCGATTCGAATACTAGTAAACCATACGAAACATGACCTGACTACAATGGAACTACAAACACTAAATAACGTCTGTAGGCGTTTATGATCCGATGGAGGGGTGTGGGGAGGAAGTAGCCTTGGTGCCCCGTGGGGCAAAAAGAGTCGAAAGGGCGTTGCGAGTCGAGCGGGTGGGTGATTGAGGGTGATATGACGGGAGGAAGGGAGTACTAACGACGAAACGTTGACTTCCGCTGTAGTTCCCGCGTTATACTGCGTTTCGTTAATTTTTTTAACCATTTTTTTCCCATAACAACCATGGGCTTCGTCCGATCGGATTGCTGAGATGCTGGGCAAAACTAGATACCAAATGGGATTTTTGTGCGAAAGAACGAGTTTTGTAGACCACGTTAAAGGCACAAAACGGCCCGGACGGGGGACGGACATTGCAGATTTGAAATCCCCATGTCTTGAAACGTAAAGTATCAAATTTTGAGGGGGGGCTGTAAAAAATGTTTAGTGACTGAAAACATAAGGTTATTATTCAGAATGAATAATAAACCAAAACGAATTTGTTGAATATTAATTTATCGGTTTTCCAATTTTCTCAAAAACTACTAACGAGTTTGATCAAACTTACGTAGTACTGTCAACTAACTAGTCCCTACATTTTGCTTTGAATAAACGTTTCTGTAGAAATGCGTCGAAAGAAGGTTTGTGTGTTACTACGCACCAGACATTTTCAAGTTTAGAAACAGCTCGTTTTACTTCATACACCTAAATCCCCGATCACAGAATTTTAACATGCGTATTAATAGAGATCAAAGGTAAGATACTGGTCACAAGGATACAAGGACCTTTAACGTTAGAGACCTCCCAATTGTCCTAGCCACCCTTCAAGTTACCCTCAACAGGGAATTTTGAGACACTTATCGAGTAACAAAATAGAAAACTTGGTTAGTTGCTTTATTTGTACCCATAATCAAGGGAAGGATTGCTCATGGTACTACAATTACATCAGACTAATGAAGAGCATACAGACTGCTGGCACAGATCCCGAACTTCCATCATCTAACGGTGAAACACTCCCTTAATGCGCACTGGGGGCATGGAATCGTATATCTGTGAGTTCATGGAGCGTCAGCGAGACAAGCGGACCCTTCGAAAATGGTACTAGAAGAAATCGCCACGTTCCGGCTCCCGAGTGATACTTTTTACATGACATTGTTTTACTATTTGCTATTAAGAAAACATTTATTAGCAGCACAATCAACCCCCTTCCTGGAGGGAGGATTACTGGATGGACCGCCGAGACAGCTGG
This sequence comes from Pachypeltis micranthus, assembly GCA_020466155.1. Lineage (NCBI taxonomy): Eukaryota > Metazoa > Arthropoda > Insecta > Hemiptera > Miridae > Pachypeltis > Pachypeltis micranthus. The sequence continues at coordinate 45,521,023 of CM035770.1, read as the reverse complement.
TGGATTTCTAAACTCAAAAAGGGTCCGAGCATGATTCGATTTCAACCAAAATCCTTACGGCCGTTTTTGTGCAAAATGTGGAAACACTTCCCTTCCCATGAATAGAATTGCTCACTTTATTTTCGCTTTTCAAAAAATTATGAATAAAACAAAAACCTTTCAGGATTCAACAAATCCAACTACAGACCGAAATATTTCAGATCTCAAAGGTAGAAAACTCAGCCTGTATTTTACACGTTCGCAATACTTTCCTTAAACTACATAAGCAGTTATATTGATGGATTTCATACAACCTACACAACAATGAACTACGTAACAAGCTGGTTATTGGGCTATCTACAGAAGAATGGCTCTCAAATCATTAAAATACCAACCCTCACGAATGGCAATTCCTCACGTGGCTTTAATCTTGTCTTCTAGGTGACATTCGAAAAGCAAGTTTTTCAGGACTTTTTTTGGAAATCTCTGGTCAACATACTGCCTCAAAACATTCACAGGTGTATGCTAGTTGAAAACGAGGGGAGTTTGATCCAAGTCACACAGTTCGGTAAATAGTTTAAAACGTATCTTTCCTTGCCTGTACTATCACAAGAATATTCACGAAGAAATAAAATTAGGCATCAGTTCGGAAAAGATATGGTGTCTTTCGTCAAAATTGTTATACAACAAAGACGTAAAAATCGGAAATTCGACAGGGAACTCCATAAAACTGATTTTCGTGCAAACATTTTCACCAGATTTGCACTTCAACTTTTGATACGATCAAAATAGCTTCTCCTATGAAAGTTTGCTAAAAAGAGACAAAAATGACGATAAAATCTTACCTTAAAATTCTGCAATTTGCACTTTCAGTTCAATAATTAAATGAGTGTCACACGCAACTCAATTCACCAATTTCAAACACACCTTCAGAATTTGATAATTTTGTTGGGCCCTTTTGTGTTCTTATCAATTTTAAGAGGTCTTTTATTAACCGGAACTTCGTCGTCATAGTCCAGTGCTTCGACATTGTTGTGATCAATGGTTTTCGCTGTCGTCACCAAATCCCTCTTCCTTTTCTTATTGGCCAATTCGGGGCAGTCTCGAGCGTAGTGTGTTACGTCCCCGCATGTCTTACACGCTCCACCGTCCGGATACAGCCCGCGAGGGTTGTTTGAGCAACTTTTCGACAAATGACCGTTTTGCCCGCAAATGAAACACGTCGCGTAGTCCAAAGTCGTCGATTTGGATTTACATTGAGGCAGGCGGTGTTCGGTCGAGCCGCATTTGAAACAAATGCCTCCCGAAGGAGGTGGAGCTGAGGGTTTACCCTGTGAGCTCAGCTCTGGGCAGTCGGACAAATTGTGACCTCCTTTGCGACAATGGAAGCACAAACTTTTCTTTTTCGTTTTGACCAACCGCTCGGCTTTTCTTCGCTCGGTTTTGATGAGCGCGTAAATCGTCTTTTCATCTTCCCCGCTTTTCTTCAATTTTTTCCTTAATTTTTCCAACCTTTTGGCATCTTCTTCTGTCACTACATACCCGTCAAATTTGGCCAATTTTACTTCAACCCCGTCGATGCTCAACAGAAAATCGTCATCGTCTTCTTCCTTTCGGCGTTTGAATTCTAAACCCTCAGACTCTTTATCCAACCGTAGCTTTTTGTTTTTCTTTTTCTTCTTCTTCTTCTTTTTCTCTGCGTCATCACGTTTTTCTCCATTTTCTGGAACTCCTTCTCTATCAAATTCACACCACTCAGCTTCATCGTTTTTGGCTTTTGGTTCTCTTTTTCCGGTAGGTGCAGGTTCAACTTCATTTTCAGATACAACTGAAGCTGGTGTATCCTGACAATTTTGCTTCAACTCAGTCCAGGATGACGCTTCTTCAGGAGCTTTGTTGAAAGAAGCTTTTGAATGTGCCCCTTTTATTCTAGCGTACCTCACCATACCTAAAAAAAAATTGACAAATGTAAGCACTGGAATTTATTACCTTTCAGATTATAAGGAAATGTTTAGAAACTAAGTGTTATAGAGCTTTCCTGAGCTGAGCACTCATAAGTAGAATAATTCTGGTGAGATCAATGTGTAACATGAAAATCTGGAGTGCCCAATTCAGGGAGTTTCCAGTGGCAACTGGCTCAAGAAAGGTGATTCCAATTTTGACTGGGAAAAGCAGGCCTGTTTCCTTATAAAAATTACTGTCATGGAGGTTAAGGTTATGCTATCATGCAAGAGGACCACTCTCTCGACACACAATGAACCAAGACCTGTGGAAGTACGGCCCATGTGTTACTGCATGGAGGCCCTCAGGAATCCCGTACCATCTGGGAGGAGTACTTAATCTAGTTTCCCACCTGATCTAAATATTTACTTGGGTGGCAAGTTTCAAAGGGACAAATCAACTGTAACCACGTTTTGGCGAAACAGTTATAAGTTTGCTGAGTGACATTCAATGCTGGTAGGTTTGGCTGCTCTTCGAAGAAGTGTCACTTACTGCTGTAGGAAATGCAGTGGAGCAGCACATGGTTTCATGTTTCCTACACACTGGAGGCGCAAGATGTGCATGATGGGGAGTCTTTGAGAGAAAAGGAGTGGAGTTGCGCATTGAAGTCATCATATTCGGTAAGGAACTGACTCGTCCACTAGTTTGGCTCAACCCACTTTCTCCCAAAGACGTTCAAGAATGTGGGAGAAAACTGGTATGTGACACATCCCTTTGACAAAAGATTCCCATCTTGCTTGCCATTTCTCTAATGCCCATTCATCGATGGCAGCAAGTTTTTGTTAAGTGGAGAGCTCCACAGAGTTCACCCCAGAGTAAGGGAAGACCTATTTCACTCTCCACTTGTCAAATATGCTCGTGAGATTGTTTTAAGTGGAGGTGTGAACATTCGCACGTCTCAACTCAAGGTGACGACCACCCTTAATTGTTTTTCCTTCTTTCGTATCAACTATCGTTATTTTCGAAGATACATAGTGAACATTACATTATTTTCGGCCTTTTTTGGGGAAATCAACCTAGTTTTCTAGGCTAATTCCCAATACAATGGCCAAGGGTACATTCGCGTGGAACTTCGGTTCGCGATTTGGAACGTTGAAGAGCGTCACTGATACGTCTTCAATGTATGTATCGATAGTTCGCTTGAACGCTACGACTGCAAGTATCGATATGCGTCGCCGGCCCAGTTGGTGGGGGAGAGCCTATGAGCGATGTCTGGCATATCGATAACCTTACCTCGGTCGTGATATATCGATATATTGCCTTACCAGAGGGAGCGGTCCATATTCTTTGCTTTTACCCTGACCTCAACTTTAACCGCCGCTGTTAACCTGTTATCGTCAACCCTTATCTGCCCCGATGCTGGATTGTTATCGTATCAACTATTTATCAGCCACAGTACGTACACCTCGCCTCCTGCCGCAAACACAATAGTGCATGATGAATTAAGCTGCGTAGGTGAATAAAGCAGGGCTGAAACTCCATTTGCTATATTGGAGTTATAACTTAGAGAGCACAGCTTTGATATTCATTACTACCTAATGCCGCACTCAGCACGACTCAGAAGCAACTGCCAAAACGTCGAAAATAAAATAAGGCAAAATAAATAGTAATTTCAACTGATCTATAGATTCTACACTTACTTTATATATCCATCTGGCACTGACCCTGAAGCTAGCTGAACACTACAGCTTCACGAAAATTATGGAATAGCGCGTAAGAAAACAAAACTTGCGCTGAGGTCACATGGAACACGAGAGAAACAGAACGTGTTGTAGTTGTTGCTGTTTCAAAATTGTTCTAATTTCCGATTCCAATGTAGCAGAAACGTCATCAACGTCAAATGAGCGCCTGCTCCTGATTCATTGGCCAAAGTAAATCCTTTGCTACTAAACGAGGTATGCAACTATCACGTTACAATCCACCTACTTAATAGCTATCCGCTTAATTAATGTAGTAATAACAAGCTAGTAATGTAAAACTGGTATACCACACATCTTTGTCAGATAAGCCTATCACATCAGCTGTGGGTATCAGATTGCTTTCAGAATAATCACAATTTACTAAGATAGAACGATTTTCCCCAGTCAAGGATAGGTTTTTAAACACACAATTGAATAATAAAACAATTCTTTGCGTAATCCAGATTAGGATTCTTCCTCCCCACCAATCAATCTAGCTTAGGTGGGGACCACTGCATTCACAACGAAGCATAGTGATGCAACACTAAAAAATCCCTAAACTACTAATTGTGCCTCCTATCCCATTAAGACTGAAACTCATGGCAACGAAGATTTGGATCTTCAACATTCCCAGTTATGTTTAAATGTGTAGAATACAATCTCCCATCTGTCCTCATCTTCAGCTCCATCTGGGAAATTCATCTTCCTAGTGTGATTCGAGAAAGATCCTCAATAATGTGACTATGAGCCGTTTCTATTTTCTACAAGCTACCTCATTAGACTTGCCATAGTTTCCACTCTGATCATCAGTATAAAACTTCGCTGTGTGACTACAAAGCCCAGTTTTTATTTCATAATTATCATTTCTACTTTTGACCATGCGAACTTTTAGTTTAAGTGCATAACTAGAGTGTAGAGTGAATCAGAAATGATAATTTAATATGGATGTTAAGGAATATACAGAATGAGAGTGAAATATACTTTGAGAACAGCACTTGAATTGAAGAAGAATCGAGCGAAGTGCTACCGACGGAAGTGGCGAGGTACGTAAGGAAATTTATGCCACGTCATACTCAGCACATGGCTGCTCTCTGACTACGCATCGATGGAGTGACCCTCTACAGACTATAACCTAGCAATTACTAAATGCGATTTTTCGATAAATCGATAAGCCGTACTATCCCATAGTTCATATGCCCACAGGTGATTCGTGAGCGAACGAACAGAACTAATATCCAATGGATAGTCTGTTCCTAATTGGTTTTTGTTTTAATACGCCATGGGTAGCCCCTGAAATTTTTTCTAATCGTAATCAATTGATTGCATTCTATGTACTACCAGATTGACAAGGAACAGATAAAAACAATCAGATCCGATTAAAAATCAGGATCCCTCAAGGGCAAAGAGCGCTGGTTTTATCACAGGGGTCAGAGTGATATAACTGTGTAGTGTGAACACCACAGACAGAAATCTCATGGAAATCGATAAATAAGATTCCTTAGGTTAAAATGACGTATTAAAGTAAACTCTCAGAGTAACAAGTAAAATTATGCCAAACAGCTACTGCAGACACAAATGTCAGGTGGTTTTTGAAGTGATTCGCGTCTTTAGTACAAGAATTAAGAGGGAAACACTGGGAAATTAACCTTTAGTTCGAATTATGACATTTCTGAGATTGCTCCTGATCATTATTAATCTTCTACTGTACAGGTAGCTCATTGGACTACCATCCTGGTTTTTCATTGAGCACCTTGATATTATAAAAGTACTAAAATAGTTAACTAACTTTTTACTTTACTCGATTACCAAAAGCAATGGCCTGTTTTGCTCTGTTTGAAACTCAGTGTTCATCTCTGTAAATAAGATTTCAGGATTTCTCAAATTCATTCCTTCTCTGGTTTTTTAATCTGCGTTCGAGTTCACATTTCTATCCTTTCACAAAACCACAGCACAGTCAGTTATGGCTACGTACCTCTACACGCCAGTTCTATAGTATCAGAGGCCCAGGCTGTTATCTCATTCTCATTCATTGAATGTTTCCTGACTTCCGCTGATAGTGAACTCTACTTCTTGGTCTTCTGACACAACAGTCGTAGCAAACAAGACAAGCAAGATTTGAGCGATCTCGAAAATCAATATTGAATGATTTTATTGTGAAAGTACAAAGAGCAGCCGAATAGTGTAAAATATCACCTGGTTCATTGACACCAACAAGTGCGTATAGCGCTACTTCAATTTTCTTAAGAACCATTACATAAATCAATGAGAACGTTTCTCAATTAATTTTCTGTGAAATAAAAGCAAACATTGATTAAAATTCAAACAAAAAATCAACAATAAGTTGCTAAGAGATACTTTTCCAGGTTTAATTAATCAATTAAGTACATGATTTATTGTAGTTTGTTGAACTTGATACGCCATTGATGTTACATCAGTAGTCAATCTGTACAAAAAGGAGTTTCAAATAAGAATTTGAGCGTGGGTGTGGAATCCCCATTTTGCCCAACCTAGCAGTCGCACGAACGAAGAGATAACTGAAATATTATTTTAAATGTATTAAACTTGTAGTATAGTTGATTGTAAAGATTGTACAGCTCCTCCTCAGCGCTTTCACAAAATCTCATTTGCGCCCAACCAGTAAGTGATGCCACTACTCTTCTGAATAATTCCATCCTCAGAAGGAGTATTTTACTCGGGTTAGTTCTCAGAAAATCCAGTCTCTGCAGCAGCCCGTGGCAGCAGTTTGAGTAGAAGCCGTAAAGCAGCCCTTCAACTGCTTCTCAGAGATATAGCACGAATGAGCGATTGTCAAAGGTCCATTGAGTGCCATAAACTTCTGTAGAGTAAGAGCTGATTCTGTTTGAAATGCCAAAGTGTACAGCCGGTGTCGCCATAATAATTACAATTCAAATTGCTCAACTGAGTACTGCAGTCTAACAGCCATGCAGGGATGTATTTGAAAAAAACTCTTTGAACAAAAAACCGAATCACTTCCCTAGTTTAATGCTCTCCCGTGCGCACAGTTGTACTGAACAAAAATGTGTTTTCTTTCTCCCAGGAGTCCTCTCTGCGCTTTGTGTTAAACACACAAAACTGCATGGACGTTTTATTTTGAACGAATTGGGTACTTTTTTGTGTTCGTGGAAATCAACACGATTTCTAGTGGAACATTAAACTCAGCGCTGAGGAGGAGCTTCACAATCTACAGAACTGTAAGTTCAATACAGTTAACATAATATGCCAGTTGGTCTTTGTACATGCTATGATAACCTTTCCAGGCCCATAATCAAGTTATACCGTCCCGTTGAAGTTACCTCAAGGGGAGTTTCTGATCTTGATAAAATTCAGGAAGGACGTGGACCACTGGGTTCAGCAGGCATCTCCCAGTGTTAGACACGAATACCTCCTCTACATACTATGCCATGCCTGATGAACACGCTGATTATCTATTAACTTCATTTTCTAGGCAAAAACCCCTCACTGCGGCCCCAGATAGGCCTATTCTATGGGCCACCACGAGGAACCACACGCCCCCTAGGCTTCACCTCTACATCCCCTGGAACTGGTAGTTGCAAGAGCCCCATAGCTCCCACACAAAACTTATCTTTCAGATCTATGCCTCACCTCCTATGGCTGCGTGAGAGGTCTCCCAGCCAGCCCCTCACAGTGCACGTGTGCTCCATTGACTCCATCTCCTGGTTTAGGGGACAGTCACTAGGTTTTAGATGTTAAGGCACCTCGAAATATTCTGATTTAATTCAAACGTAATCGTGTAACTGGGCCACTCTTGAGGTGCCTGTCACCACACTCTTGTCAGCTCCCCTCAACCTCTCTCCTTGTTGGGCGATTAATACTCTCCTACAAAATTGTGAAGCCAGATCACTTCATAATAACATATTGACAAACCAATCAAACAGCTGCGGTGAAGGACATACTCGGCTTCATAAAGGGGGCGGGTATGTACGACGCCTTTTACTAAGGAAGGGCTAGTGTCACAATAGGGCCACACGTGGCCGCAGTGACAAAGGGACTTGTCCCACACGCCCTCGGAAAAGAAAAAAAAAAAACAATCAAACAGACAAAGGTCAACTCTGTCCTACGTTGGGGTGCCACACAATAACCCATTATTAATAATAATTCAAACCCTTCACATTTGAATAGAAATATCTGGAGGATAAGCAGAAGAAAGTACCCGGAAGACAAGCAAGGAATGGAGACTACTCAGGTGCTTAGAAAATAGCGAAATTGATGGTATTCATCTACCAAACTCTTCACGTCACCAGGACTCACAAAAATATTAACAAATTGAATAACTACAACGATAAGAAGGAACATAAACAACAATTTTAAAAAAAGGAACAAACAAGGAACACAAACAACGGAATATACCGTTTAGTTTAATAATATCACACTCTACGCTGAGAAGACTTCAATTTTAATTAATAATACGCACACTTCATACAATTTGTAAGGAATCGCAGAAAAAAAACTACCATCTGCAGCCCCCCTTCGATCTCTACCCTCGCAGAGGATAACGCTGAAACATGTTTTGTAGAGGCCATGTTTACCAACTGAATATTGATCTGAATGACTTTGGGTCGTCTCTCCTTTTAGTTTTCGCCCAAGTTCATTTCTGTCACATAACTCTCACTAGAGCAAGCTATTCCTCATTCTCTACCCAAGCCTGATTCATCATGACACAGTAGTTACCATCACTACCTCGCCATGAGCCGAATCTCACCTCTCTCCATTGTTCAACTGCTCGCGCTATCGACCACCTTGCTCTTCCCTGCGTTTTATTACGACCTCCAGAAGACCACGCTCGCGAAGTTTCGTGAAGTACCTTTGGCACATTCCCTGGTATCAACGATTCAAGGTACTGCCCGCCTTTTGACCACCTCAACCGTCTTCTACTCTGCGACATCACGCCAGATCTGCAATTCATCCTTAGTTTAAGACTCTCCATAGTTTTATTTATATTCAGAAGATTTATTTTGTTTGTTCAACTATTGCTTTAATTTCGTTTTAAAGTGAGCCCACAAGGTCATATTTGTTTTTCTTTGGTTCAAAACACAGCCCACATACCACACTTCGGGAAGTTTTCCTTGGGCGTATCGCTCGACCAACCTGCCCAAGAGTTGGGTGGTACAAATAGTTACAGAAACAGTTACGAGTTAGTACCGAAATGTGGGATAGATTGCTACAAAAACACACAGTCTGTCACATATTTACTGAGGAAAATTCAAAAGCGGATCAGACGATTTTTGACATTTTGGTTATCTTTGTTCACTGCACTGCCCAAGAAATGTTTATGAAGAACTATATATATATCGACAAGCTGAAGATACTCCATGAGTTTGGCGTGAACCTCTTTTCGCTCCAAAAGGCCTAAATTTCCGCTCACCGCATTTTCACAGAGATAATTTTGGAGAACAAAAGTTAGGTATTAATTAGTAAAAGACAATTGGAGAATTTTATAAAAATCGATTGAGCCGTTTTCGTTAAAAATACGAAACTCCTCGGTTTTGTGCATTTTGCCCCTCCATCGATGAAAGTGTTGAAGAATGCTGAGTTGAGCCTTCAAAAAAGGACCAAAAAAACAAACACAAAGAACGGACTCGAAATACCCAACTATTTTCCCGTAAATCCCACGAAAGACCCATACAGACCACGGTTTTCGATTCAGTGGGCCTCGACATGTGGAACTCGCAATTTTGTTTGCAAAATTGCAATACTTTCTTTACCTTTTGGGTAGCGGAAAGTAATAAATAGTTATTCATTCGACGAGTAACGTAACGAATTCATAATTGACCTTCCCCCTTCACAGTCACACAAAAAGTACCTTCGATAAATTGTTGAGGTATAAAAAGGAGAAATCGGGGGTTTCGGAGATGACGACACAAAAGTCAGATGAATGAGGAGTATTGCGTATGAGATTGATAATAACGCTGGTGATGTATTCTACAGACAGTTGAACAATGAATCCTATTTTCCAAAACGTTCTCAGAATGACTCTCCACGTGCCACGCCCATCTGTCATTGCTTTTTATCCTAGGCGATTCAGGCTGCTTCACTGACGTATAGACCACGCTTCTCAAACATCTACCCCGTACTTTACAGGTTTTAGAGCGTGCATATACTTCACAGGCGTTTAGTTCGTTCATCACAACCATGCGTCTTGCAAAGTGCACATTTTAAAGTTGGTTTATGATTCTCAAATCTTAGTTCGAACACCTTCGGCGTTTAGATTTGAGTTCCATAGACATCCAACTGTTGAGTATTTAGATACGTTGAACACACGCTTCCATTTTAACCTGCGCTCCACAAATTGCTGTATTCCACGTGCGTTTCCCAATATTTCACACTCTTCGCATGAAAATTCACGGAAGTTGATTTAATAGACCAACGAATACTTTTTGGTCGAGCAACAGTAACCTTTGTAAAAGCAGTTATTTGTTGAGTTGAGATGAAAATACATGTGTTGAGCCTCATGCACTTGCCTATTGACAAATGACATCTAATAAACGTAGCAAATACTTAAAGCTGAGGTTTAAATAAAACCGATTATAACGATAATAAATAAAATGAAAATAAACTTGGTTTCTTAGAGCAAATAGCTTTTCTTTTTCGACAGCCTCATAATTGGAGAGCAATTAGTTGAACAGTTGTCTCATCATCTGCGACTCAGACACTGATAAGAATTGAAATGGAGGGAAACTTTGTAGGCTTTTAACTAACTGTAGGGTGCAGCAGGATCCCTTAGGTAATAATACAAAATGTAATTGTTGAATTTTTGACCAAAGCCAACTAGTGGCAACCTTGTGTGTTGTTGTTCATCCCCTTCTTGATATCTGTTACCTTTTTTACCACCACGTGTGTCCGCATCTTTTTATTATTAAATATCTTGCATCTGAGTCCAAGTATACTAAACTATACGCGAATCCACTCACAACCCTCAGTAAACTCTACAATAGTAATAAACACCTCTTTTCAAAGGAGGGGGGGGGGCACATCAATAGTTAGCAGCGGGCTGTTCATTGGAGTGGCATAGGCTCATTCAATCAACAAAGCCTCCGTCTAAAGTGTCTTCAAAATACAGTCTTGAAGCCAAGAGTTTGGAGCTGAATTTTGTTTCGGACGTTACGTGAATCAGGAAACCCTCAAAATGTTCCATATGTTAGGGGTAGTAGACTGTATTAGACTCTGCACAAATATACTGATGCTGATAGAATGCCAGTTAGATATTCCCCTTGAATAAATACCTGATGAACATTGAATGATGAAGAAACGTGCACCAATTACGAAGAAATGCCACGACATTCCTGTAGATAAGGCTTTGATAACCTTGGGCTATTACTTAATAGCTGCTAACCATTATCACAGTTGAAATCAGTTCACGAGTTCATCTCAGACAAGTACACTTGTCCTAAATGTGGTGCAAAGATGAAACTGTGCACAAAAGCTGGTTAGCAAGATAGGATTGAATGGTGGTCTTGAAAGGATGGTCACAACTCCAAATGTTCCTGTTTTTGCATTAACTGCTCAATACGCCCCAGACATGAATTTAATAATTGAAACAATGTGAGCAACGTCAATTAAATATTTCAACACGCACTGGTAGTGTACAATTGTTCTTTGAAGGTCCACAATTGGGTGAGACAGAGGCGCGATGCGCACAATGACCTGGCAAAGAGGTAGGTGAATTCTAGGTACCCAGAGGTAAGATTGGCTGGATGTAGGTTGGATTGTCGGCTCAGTTTAATTCAAATATTAAATATGTGACCTACTTCATCGAAACGATGACTATGAGATCCTCAAGACAAAGCGTAGCACACAAAAGGGTGACAAGGGGGTAGAAAAGAACGGCTACGAAGCAGCGAGCGATAGAACATGGAATAATTTGAAAAGAGCTGCGCCTTCAAAGCAGAGTGGAGGAGATGAAGCCGCTCTTCTTCTGGTAAGCTGATGTGTGTCTTCTCTCATATGAGACACTGCACTTCAACCTCAGATAATGAAAAGAATGGCTCAACTTGCCATAAAGCTGCAACGATGGGGAGTTGAATGCAGGGACAGTTCATTCCGCGACTGAGACACGAGACCAGTTCACGCACGCGACTGAGACAGGAGATGGAGACACATGGCCGAAGACAACGAGACAGTTTCTGCCCTGAACCAGTAGTATCTCGAGTAAACGCATGAAGAGCACAGTGCTTATAATTAAAAAATGCGTTACCTGAAGAAGACTGTGACATGCTTATATAGCAGATCAAAGCTATCAGAGAGGCCACTATCAAACGTTATCTGCCTCATTGCAGTTTTTTCTTTGTTATTTCATTTAGGTCAACGAACAAGGAGTCACTAAATTTAGTTCTTTCATTGAACTCAAGTGGGCCTCTATTTTCTCAACATTTCAACCAGCTTTCCAAAATATACTATTTACGTGGTTTTCTGAGATAAGATTCTGTGTTTATTTATTGAATTTGATTCCACACTGCAGAGCAAAATGTAATCTTTGAAATTTCTACCTAGGAAGCATGGTGGTGGTAGTCTGGTAGGGGCATAGGTGTTTTACACCAATATCGAATCGCAGGTGATGAAACGAGAAGTCAAACTAACAAATCGCGTCAAATAAGAGGCCTAGTTTACTTGTAAAATCTGACTTCGGTCTCAACGACGTCTTTAAAAAGCTCATCAAGTTCCGAAATCGATGAGCTTGACGTCCAATTGGAGATAAGAGCGATCGTCTCGGCTGCACTTTGGTCTTCCATGTCGCGCAGTAACTTCAACGCCGCTGTGTTCGTGCCAACGGCGTTTTTGTGAAGTTTGTATAAATTGTGCTCCTTCTGCAAATAATTCGAGGTTAGAAAGCGGTTATCACATTGAAAATGGAGGATGAGCGGAGACAGTTACCTGTCCAGGTTGGGCCACAGTATGTTGGGATATTTTCACAGCCGGGGTGAATACGAAAGGTTTAAAGACTGAAACGGAGGGGTCTGGAGTGCCGGTGAACCAGTGAGCGCATGGACGGTCTGGGTTTAACAGAGACACCTGAAAGGAAGTAAATGTCAAAAAGTGACGATGACTTACCCGATGAATTTAGCACGCTTCGCATTTTGAACCATACATTAAGCTAACACATTGGGATTTACTCACTTGAGAAGAGGCAGTGACAGACCCTGGACCACCCAACTTCATACAAATGCCACCATCTTCATCTCGTAGTACCTGAACAAAAAAGGAAAAACGAACATGACTTCACTCATTCTTCCTCTCCCATAGACAAGAGAAAGCAAACATCTTCCAATCCCATGTCCAGCCAGCAACTGAAACCCTCTATTAAGATCTTCACAACGTCGAAATAAGGGTCGGCTTTTCAAGCACCATACATGCACACTGTGCTGGGCCGATGGACACATGAGTGCAACTATCGCTCAGAGGGGGTCCTCAATTCAGACCTCAGACAAGAACTGGCAGACTTCAACAAGCCCACACATCTCAGCCTGTCCCTCACTCAAATGAAGTTATTGCAATAACCTTGGACAGTCCACACTGCTGACTCAGTTGATAAAAATAACACAAGACGCAGGTGAGTGGACACCTTCTCGTTCAATCCCTCCACTGTGAGATCTTAAATCCTGGCTGCCCCATCTGCAAGGAAAAATCAATGCAATACAACCTTGAGGCTAACCAAGATACCACGTTCAACTCAATGACTGTATCTTTTACAGTAAGGGCCGTTTCCACCCACTGCGTTGATCCCATTTTGAGTCGATTAACAGCACCTAACCCGCTCCCGCCACAAAAACGGCCTTCACCAGATTGGGTTAAGCTCTAGCCCTGATCAAACCTTAACCCCAAACAATTGAGCGGTTTGGCCCGGGTTAGCTCTTATCTTTCTTTATCATATCCTGATATTTGTCCACCATAACCGTCCTCCGTCGAGTATTCTCTCCTATTATTAATTTAATTATTTAATTCTTGTAAACTGTAAGATATTTCAGTTGCTTTTCCACTACGATGATAATCTATTGTTAGGTCGTCATCACACCCGGCGCTTCCGTGGATATGAGAGCGTTCCGACGTCTTCAACATATGAATTTAAATGCTGTTACAAACAAAAGTATTACGATTGTAATTACTTGCAATTACAAGTTGTTGTTCGTGTAAAATGTGTGTTGAGCAGTTATAGAAAAAACTTTATACGTCATACCACCGTCAGAAAACCCAAACGCAGATGGCTTACCTGGGCGGATTTAAAAACAGATTGGGGGGAAATGTTAAATAATAACACTTTCAGACGCAAATATGTGTATTAAACAACTTTTATTAAACACGACAATTCTCCCTTCCTCATTGCTCGTTCATTGCTTGTAAAAGTTGTAACCTCATAATTTTGGTTTTTATTATTTCTTGCTCAGTTCTCATTTTCTTGTTCTGCTTCCGGTTTTTCCTACACGCACAAAGCATTCTCCCAGACTAATTTGGCTTTTTCCTGCAGCTCTTGCAGTTGCAGTACGCGTATTTTCACTTTATGCTCCTCACCAGTTTCAGCTTCAGCAGAGGTTAAGCCACTTTGGTGTCTGACAATAATTAGAAACAATAATTTGGTCAAATCCGGATGAGCATTGGGCATCTCACAGTTATGTGGCCATTTACGTTTGCATGACACTTGTTTACGGGATGGGATGTCAAACACATGCCCAATTTCCTTACTTTACTGTAACCTCATTAGTCCACTGCCTTCTCAATATGACTTAGGGTCTCATTCACCAAAACGCCGCTGATCGTGATCCAACTGATCAGGGCTAGATAAGTTGATCAAGGCTAGTCATTTTCGCGCCCACCACGTTAGCCGAGATCACTGTGGGATGCGGTTAGCAAAGACGTGATTACGCTGTGATTAAGCCATATCGAGAAGGCAATGGACTAATGAGGTTACAGTAAAGTAAAGAAATTGGGCATCTGTTTGATATCCCGTCCCATAAACAAGTGTCATGTAAACGTAAACGGCCGCGAAACCGTGTATCCCGTAAATGCCTAATGCTCAATAATCCGGATTTGACCAAATTATTGTTTCTAATTATTGTCATACACCAAAGTGACCGCATTAACCTCTGCCGAAGCTGAATTTTGTGAGGAGCTTAAAGTGAAAATACGCGTACTATAAAAATGTTTTGTGCGTGTAGGAAAAATCGGAAGCGCTACAAGAAAATGAGAACTGAGCAAGAAATAATAAAAACCCAAATTATGAGGTTACAACTTCTGCAAGCAAGGAACTTTAACAAAGAAGGGAGAATTGTCGTGTTTAACACGTTCACTGCGGCGATTATTGTTCAAAACCGATTTTCTACGCGGCAACTTTGAGGTTGATCTAAATAAGGGATGGGAGATGTCGACAGGTAGTCGACGTCCGCCGGGGGGAAGGGGTCTCATTTGTCGACTACGTGTCGACATCCGCAGTGAACGTGTTAATATACTAATGTTGGTGTAAAAGCGTGGCATTATTTAACATTTCCTACTTTTATCTGCTACTAAATCCACCCAGGTAAGCCGTTTGTGGTTTCTAACACGGCAATATGACGACTGGTTTTTTCAGAAACTGCTCAGCACGTATTTTACGCAAACAACAACTTGTTTTTGACGATCGTAATACTTTTGTTCGCAACAGAATTTAAATTCATACTTCTAGAAGTCGTCGGATCCTGCTCATAGCCATTTGAGGCGCCGGGTGAGATGACGATAACCCAACATATTAGATTATCATCGTAGTGGAATAGTAACTGAAATAACTGAGCACTTGTAAACATTATCTTTGTTTATTAGCATTATTCCAAAATATACGTAAATTATTCACAATAATAGAAGCGAATACTCGGCAGTGCGAAGTAATGGCGGACAAATATCAGAACATGATAAAGAAAGATAAGAGCTAACCGGGCCAAAACGTACAATTTTTTGGGGTTAGCGCTTGATCAGGGCTAGAGCTTAACCCAGTCTGGTGAACACCGTTTTTGTGGCGGGAGCGGGCTAGGTGCTGTTAATCGTCTCTAAACGAGATCAACGCAGTTGGTGAACGCGGCCCTCAATGACAGCGTAATCACGTCTATGCTAATCGCATCCCACAGTGTTCTCGGCTAACGTGGTGGGCACAATAATGGCTAGCTTTGATTTACTTATCTAGGCCTGATCAGTTGGATCACGTGCTGTTTTGGTGAATGGCCCTAACTCTCCACCACTTCTCATCATACGTTACAGCTGACTGAGATATCCACCTGGCTGAATGATGGCAGGCACCAACTGCAGGCAGCTTGGTGACTGTGTCCTATACCTTCTACCGCTGAACAAAAAAATATTCGACTGCAAATTGAAAAAAAACAATTTGCCCATCTCTACAGAGCTTCAGCCTGCAGCATCCAAAGAACAGAAAAGGAACATAACACCAAAGCATGGGAAGTGCGAGAGGTCTTACACTGAGATGACCCAAGGACAGGAATACTCCATCTTTCCACATGGAACTTTCAACAAGTGACAACACAGCCAGGCACCAAGGACCCCAGCCCTGAGGAACATAGGGAAAACCCCTGGCAAATGCAGAAGGGTGTGCTTGTGAGAATGGATCCTCGAATCCTAGACAGCACTGCTACAATGAAAATTCAAGTAGCTACAGCATAGCTGACCCGGATATTGACCCTGCCAGTAGCAACCAACTGAAGGCTGCTTTCTGCTTTAAAGCTCAACCTTTTATCACATTCAATAAAGCATGACGCACATTCGAGTAATCGTTCTCTCTGGAAACTGACCAGTGGCCAGATTGTCTCACAACTTTCAAAACGCCTTTTTTGGATGGGTAGCTTTCAGAGGGCAACCAACGTTCGTTCTTGAGTTGTTCACCACAAATTTTCAAGTTATCGTTACTTAAATGTCAGTCTACTGCCAAACCTTCTTCAAGCGTTCTAAACGAGTATTCCTTGGCTGTGTGCGGTGTTTTTTATTTGTTAGTTTCGATATTTTTCTTACCTTGTAATAATTTTGTCCTTCAACTTTGTAATTCATACGTATAACTTTGTCATTTCTTTCAGGTTTCTTCGTAATTACTTACTTTGTGTGGCGCTTCTAATTATATTTATAACTCCCGTCAGCTTATTGTCGCACCAACTCCATTTTTGTGAGTGCTACCCCCTATGCGTCACGATGATTTAATTTGGTTCGCCCAGTCTCTCCCAAACCCGTTCACTGACGACACTCACACAGACTCCACTACGAATCAGCTGTTGCGTGACGTGTTTTTATCGCGTCTTTATTACAATTCTGTCATTCTTGTACATATCGTCGATCAAGATGAATAAAGCCTTAATTTAATTCAAAAGGTTCACAACAATCCTCCCTCCCTCTAAGGGTTCAGTTGGTCCTCGAGCTCAAGCAGCATAATCGGGATGTGTCAGATTGGGAATCAGCACTCTAGGATTTCCTCAATTGCGTAAGTTCCCTGCTATGTACCGCAACTAACGAAACACCCCCATGAGAGGATGTTTAAACATAACCGCAGATCCACCAATGGCTACTCTCAACCTTCTTGGCTGGTTCCATCATCCAAAGTATTGATGAAGAAGCAAGTGCGCTCCAGTAAGCACGAACCGCTCGAAGAAGAAGTAAAACTCATGGATGTCAATCCGCAGTATTCCAGGGTGCAAATGGACAATGACTGGGAGGTGACCGTTTCCCTCCAATACTTGGCACCTCGTGGCGATCTTCTTGACTTATCAAATTCAATTCCTGAAAGAAATTCGAACCAAGAAGTTGACCTAGAAAATGCTGAATCTCATACTCTTGGTCAACCAGAACATGACTTTCCTCCACCTGATAATTCTCCTCCACCAACAAATGCTGATGCTCCTTCACCAGCGAAAGCAAATTCTTCTCCAACACAGCCTCCACGACGATCAATAAGAGAGCGACGGATGCCATTACGTTTTTCGGACTACCAACTGAACCCTTGGACTTAGAGGGAGGAAGAATGTGGTGTGATTCCACCACGAATCACATGTTTTTAGTTCAGCTGTTGCATGACGTGTTTTTATCGCGTCTTTATTACTATTCTGTCATTCTTGTTCATACCGTCAATTAAGATGAATAAAGCCTTAATTCAATTCAAAATCTTTACACTTTGTAATTCTTACTGCATTATGAAGCGTTTAACTTCATCAAATGTCATATAAATGACTTGTCCTGTGTTTCGAGTATAGTTCGAAGATGTGCCATTATTGGCGAAAACTCGAATGTGTATCATTTATTAATTGAGATATAATCAACTTTCTATGTATCAGACATCACTTTTTTCACATTTTACACATCGAAAAAACGACAATTCCGTTTTCGTGGTATTTTCCGGTTCCAATGCTCCGTATTGAATGTGTTAATAACTTACTTGCATCATATGAGTGACTCCGAAGGATTTTTGAGCAGACAGTGTGTCCAACAATTTTCGGCCAGTCTCTAGACGTGGGCAACCATGGTCGGAGAAAGAGGCGGCCCAATCAAATTCGCCCTGCAGAACCAAAATAATGTGAGTAGCTTGGCGTCTATTTGAAGGCGATTAAACTAGAAAGGTGAAATGAGCCACAAACCTGACCATCCCACAGCTTGTGATCGACTGCGTACGACTTGACTCCTGCAGATATTTTGTCGATTTTCGTTGAGATAGTTAGGCAATTCGAAATGTTCCTAAATCCCTCTGAAACATGAATAGTGATCTGAAAGCTTTTAAGGAGTTATTACAAGGCAACGCTAAAATGACTGAGCATTACAGAGGACGATATCGTAAAACTGTTACAGGGTGTGGGAGAGTATGTCGACCAAACGTGATTGGAAGAGAGTTTTATTTTCAATTACAGTTCAGAGATTTATCATTGGAAGCAGGGAACTGGGTGGAAGCGAGTGCGAGCACAGGAGACAGAACAACCGCTCTGTCGGACTGCAGAAACCAAAGTCTTGAGTAAATGCCCCGGACGAACTGTCACCAAATCAAAGCGTTATGTTCGTCCCGGTACATCACTCTGCCCTTCATGAAGTGCTTGTCCTCAGATACTCATGAACACTGCCGTTTCCTACTGTGTACTGCAATCAGAGCGCCACTGTCAACTCAACAAAACATGGCCTAATTTTCAGCAGAAAGGGAGTAAGAGAATTTTTATCGAAGTTCCAAAAAGATTACCCGTTTGTGGAGTAGGTATTGACTATATCAAACGTAAGATTGATTGGAAAAATAAAAATACAATTCAAAATATTGTCTCTGACGTACGCATCTTCCGTGGAGCTTCCCTCCTCCCTACCCTCAAGTGATCCAGAGTGTGTAGCTGTACGCAAATATGCCGTGACTACCACGTACTGATTAGTTACTCATTTCACGGAGAAGCGTGTGATGTCTGCGTTGGAAACATTCACACATGTCCGTTTAGTGACAGTTTTCATGAAGTGTGTGAAGTTACCAGGTAATGCGCTCCAGTCGTTCATCCACAGCCTGAACCGATGAAAATGATTACAAAATTCACGAGATCATCCTGGAAAATGGACGACGGACTATTGAAGAAATTGTGGAGCTGTTCAGAGTGATTTGTTCAGTTCAGCGAATTTTAACGGAAGATTTGGGGATGAAATAGTGGCAGCCAAATTCGTGCCTCGACTGCTGAACAAAAACAACGTAAATTTTTGACCAAAACTGGAATGACCCCTGTGCAAAATCGATGAAAAGAGACACTAAAGTAAAGCGTTTTGCCGACATTATTTAAGACAAGAAAAAAACCCTGCGAGGCCCACCCCATTCGATTCAGCATCGAAAAATACCAGTAAATCATGTAAAACATGACTTGACTACAACGGAAAGACGAAAATTTGGCACGACGTTGCGAGTCGAGCTGGCAGGTGATGTTAATGCGATTGGGAGAGGAATGAATTCACTATTTTCTGTCCAGACGCAGTCGTAAACCTCTCAAAATTGCTTCATTCGACCCACCATATAAAAATACCAAACCATACCAAACCCAGCCTATTTGCTATAAAACTGCCGAAATTTCGTTTTCTATAATTCACCATTTTTTGCCCATAAAAAAACCATGGGCTTCGTCCGATCGGATCACCGAGCAGGCGGGCACAACTAGATACCAAATAAGATTTTTGTGCGAAAGAACGGGTTTCTTAGACCACGTTAAAGACACAACAGGTCGGAGGACGACGGACGGATATTGCAGATTTGGACTCCAGCCGTCTTGAAACGTGAAGTATTAAATTTTGAGGGGGAGGGGGTGTACACAAGTACACAAGATGTATTGGACAAGTGTATTAGTGCCAGTGAAGAGAACTTCGAAGGAAATTGAAGATTTTTTGTTTAAAAATTAAATACGTCAAATTTTAAAATATAAATTTGGTTTCTTTTGGGGACTGCCCTCGTATGTGACTGCTGTACTGCCCCTGTTACTTCACATCCACCAAACTGCGACTTTCCAAGAAATTATTTATTTGAGTTTTCACAGGTGCACTTCCACCTGAACACAAGGTTTTTCAACGAAACAGTTGGTTACCTCTGTCACGACAGTCCTCCACCCCCAATCACCCTACTCAACAACATAGAAGTTGTGAACTAATTGAGTTATGATTATGAAGTAGCTACTTGAAGCAGTATTTCCTAGTCTTGTTGTTGATTTATTACAAACACTACTGACGTATTTTCATTGTTACATCGGTATTAACTCTTAAATGGACAACCGAATATGCCACCGTCATTCTTCTCTATCCTGGTTGCAGCAGTTTGACCCCAGCGAATGGCCTGACAATAATCGCCCTGTTTCACTGGGATTGGGCGAAATATTATGGATTATGATACACAATTCAAGAAATAAAATGAAACACGCACGAAAATATTATACGAGAGTAGTACCGATAACACCAAAACGTCGATGGCACCTGTGGCAGATGTCACCAACGAAGAAATTTGATATTTCGGGCTACCTTTTCTCGTTGTTCACTAATAAGAAACATACTTGTAAAACTAAGTGGACGTTATTTCGCAAATATTCTTCCATTTGGACCAACCTGTGAGCTTTTCGGCGACCCACAAATTTCCGGCAGTTTCTAAAACCCACGCGCTCGTCGGGTCGGCGATTAGAAAAGAATTGTGGTAAAAGAGCGAGCCGTCTTCGGAGCAAGGTCCTCCCTGGCCGTATTTTTCAAGAAGACCGACGATAGTTTGGAGGGCGTCTTCGGCGCTTTGTCCCCTTTCTAAACCCAACCTGCAACAAGGATTGGGAATTTATAATGAGGTTTCAAGAAGGTGTCAAGAAGGTCTTTGAAATATTAGTAGACGATTTTATTACACGAGCACGTTTTTTGCGGGAGCTACAGAAGCAGAGTAGAAAGGAACATGAGAACGTGACACAAGTTTCCTGTACTAATGCAAAATCAGATGACGCGGAGCACTTGCCGCCAGCGTGTTACAACGAGTTTGCGAGAAACGCCTTAAAAACATTGTGCAACACCTTCGCAGCTGCAAGAAGAATTTGAGTGGGACATTTGTCATTTTGTAGCGGCTTATTATTAACAACGCATTTAATTTGTTTTGATTGACATGTTGGGCACCAAAGAACAATTCTGGATGTAACACGAGTAAGAAAACGAAGGACAAAGGGTATTGTGAGAGTATTGTGATTGTGCAAACAAAAACCGTCCTGGCGTACTGTTTTTCTTGTGCATGGAATTCATATTGAAATTCCTGAAAGTTATTTGTCTTGGACATCCTCCCTTTCACCTGTGCTCCAGATTTTGACCTAGTGGCTTATTTTACGACGAAATTCTACAATTGCAATGTTATTTCCCCCCTTTTCCACCGCCTGTGAGTATTGTCACATTGTTACGTACCTACATAACGTTTAAAGGTAGAATACCGTGAGCTAGTTACTTTCTATTGTATCCACAGGTTGAATTTCCTTTCTTTTTTGTACTTGTTTTTCCTCTTACAGATTCCAATGATGTCTAATACTTTTTTTTATTGGCCCCCCCAGGCTTCTCTGCGATCTTCTTTCTTGACACATTCACCATCACAAGATTCCGCCATTCCTATACATCCTGTTTTTTTTAATTCTCGTTGGTGGCATCGGAAGCAAAACTGGGCCTATTGTGTGGGCGAGCATGAGCTCCCTCATATTCTCCCAGTCCCACCCCCAGCTCTTGTGGAGCCAGTGCTCCCTGATGCGGCATCCACAATATGTCCCCACCATTTTCGCACAAAACGCAAGACAACCTTGAAGTCCATCCCTGTAACCTCCTGGGCTACAGATGATAACCCCAGGCACATGTACATAGCACATGCTCTGCTGACTCCAGCTCCACCTTGCAGAATCTCCAATTCTGTACTTCTGACTTACCAATCTTGGTGGGCAGTGACCTGTAAGCAGGCCACATACCATCTGTATACTTTCTCTCTCCAGGCTGAGGATCTCCCTCGTTCGCTCCCTGGAGAGTCTGATAAACAACCTCTCTTCCCACTTACCAACCTCCTCGATCAAGTGGCTCAGGTCCCACCGGGGGAAGCACAGATCCTTTTCTCGCCAGTTTATTGGCCTCCTCGTTCCCTTCTATTCCTGCATGACCTGGCACCCAACACAGTGTTAATGTGTTTTCCTTTACCATGGTCTTTAGGCCAGTCAGGCGTTCCAAACCAGCCCCGACGTGATGGTATAGGTATAGTGCAGTCTGACTGTCCGCCATAATGTTTATTTTTTTCCACTTCAGGCCCCTACATAGAAGGTGATGCACGCACACTGTCACAGCGAAGAGCTCTGCTAGGATAAAAGCCATCCTCTCATACTACAAAGCAGTTCGGGAGAGGTCTTCACGCCATGCCTTCGTACTACCTCGACATACTCGCCCCAAGGTCATCAAGCACCCATCTTCTTATGGTCGAGCACTGCCCTGACAAATAGAGCAATGCACCTCCAATTTTCCTCTGAATTCAATGAATGCCTCAGGCATGAACTGGTCAACTGCTTTTTCCACAGTGCACCGCCAGCCTGCCCACAATTGGCACGATGGCTTCGGAAGCATCATCCACCATTGCCGTGCAGTGCAGGCTGTTTGGGCTCGTAGCCTGGCCAATTCGATGCAGGCACGCCCCAAATGCTCCATGTCTTGTTAGGAACTTGGTATGGTGGAAATCCACATCAATACGGCGCTGCCCTAGTCATGAACCAAGTGCTGGAATCAGCTTTCTGGTCCACTGCCCCTGTGTCCAACTCTTCTTGCTACTTCCCAAGGGTCAGCCTCTTCTTCCGGTTGCCCTCTAAATGAGTACAGCTCATTTCACTCGACTGCCAGAAGGTGGACCACCAATACTGCCTCTTGAGAAACTATGCGATATGAGTAAGTAATGCGCAGGGCGATGATATCTAATCTTCCCAATAATTTTAGGTTCATTAATGATAAGCAGATTAGGATTGTTGAGGCAGGAGACTGAGGAGTGAAGACGAAGATGCTGTTTTATCAAATGACTATGAAGACGACTTTATCAAGTTTTTGACAGTCTTAGTTTACTTTTAGTTTTATGCTAAGCACCAGACATTTGTTTTAGCACGATGGCAATACTTTCCTCACCCTTTGAGTAAAGGAAAGTATTACAAGCCACTCACCTGACGAGGTCCATCCCAAGAAGAGCTTTAGATTCAAGAAACTCTGGCACTTTGGTCCAAACAGCTTCATTCCCAATCACAACACCTTTGGAGTTGGCGCCCATTTCAGCGCCCCACATCCACGTAGGTTTGCTCAGAATTACCGGTAACGTCTGGTCACTTTGGTCGATTTCAATGTAAGTGCACTGCAGAGCAGAAACAAAACATCATACATAACCTTCTAACTATATTATTTTGACTACCAATTTCCGACAAACCATTTTCGAACCTTGACTTTGGCACCAGCATCGTGTTTAGCTTCTGGGAAGTAGACAACTTCTTGAGCTTCTCTGGCCGGACGATCGGAATTTTTCCCAAATACGATTCCTCCCGAAGAATGAGAATTGAGAACGACGAACGTGTCACAACCAGTAGGGCTCGCCATTTTGTCACCTGGTATTCTCAGTTCCCTGAAAACGCCAATACACGAGCTAATCGATCATTTAATTGCTTTGTTCCTCGATGAGAAACAATTTTATGTTGTTGGGTTTGTACGTCAAATTCCAAGACAAGGAAATTCGTACTGGAGTGGTAGATACTGCGCAGTGCAGAACAAGGAGGATTTTTTATCGCATTAAGCTCCTCAATGAGAACAGCGAAACTAAATTACTTTTCGTGTGCGCCCGTTGGCAATTTGCCACGTTTTGCGAGATGGTCAAGAAATTTATGGAGGTTGCTGGGCCGATCTATCTTTGCATATTTGAACCACTTTAGTTGGTGACTGTGTGTACCTAAATGTGTAGGAAAAATCATTCTGGTTTTTGGGCGGGGAAGGGGTTTGAGTCAGGGCTATCTGTTAGTTGCCCTCGAAATTTACGCGTGAACGTTGAAGTTTCAGCCCAAAACCGTTTATCACGCTGCATCAGGTTGGCCCTCACACTTCTCTGCGATGGCTGCTTTTTTTTCTTGCTTTTCTTGCATCAAGCCGCCATTCTCATGCATCCAGTTTGGGAGGCTTAACAAGAGCGATCGTTCACACTGGCGAAATATTGGGCCTGGATCAGCAAGTCCATCTTCTTCTAGCTAAGCAAGAAGGCAATGGACCAATGCACCTACCTCACACAATATATTTCGAAGGCACAAAAAGTCAGGATAAAAAGATACATTGTGCAGAAATTCCTATACATGAGAGGGTGTTCAAAACATAAGAGCATTCTATCGATCGTTAACGTTCTCTAATTGTGGTGAATTGACGATGAGGGCATCCATCAATTCGTTCCGTGTGAAACCTTTGTTACTTTCCTTCCAATGTAATTTATTTGCGGAAATCCAAGGAACTATAATTCTACTAAAGTTAACGTACGTGTTTGGCTTCTCTGGCTGGTGAGATAGTGTGGGCGAGCGCGTTCGATGTAAAGACATCATTGCTTGCCCGTAAGTCAGTACTGAAGTCAGTTAGTTGGCCATTGGTCTTTTCATAGGAACAGTAAGTTGGAAGTGAAAGGAAGGAAGTGTAATGGCAGTTTTGTATGTCTTAAGTAGTCTGCTGGTTGGTGATTTTAAGTCTTTTTACTTTCCGCTACCCGAAAGGAAGGAAAGTATAGTAATCGGCCCAAAAAAAATTTGGGTTTTCTTCAGATCTTTACGTTTTGAGGCCTACTGAGTCTAAAATATCTGGTGCGTAGCAACACACAACTTTCCGCCACCCCTTCAAGTTCGAACACCACCTACATATGCGGGCGCTATATCTTCGTTCAACGCATTTTTACAGGAACATTTATGGAGAACAAAATGTTGGGACTAGTTAGCTGAGAGTACTCCGAAAGTTTGATCGAAATCGTTACAGCCTTTTTTGAGAAAATTGGAATACCGATAAATTAATATTCGACAAATCTCCTTGTCTGAGTTAACTTGGCTTATATCTCCGTTCAACATATATATACAGAAATAATTATAGAGAACGAAATGTTGGTATGGGTGACTAAAAGACACTCCATTAGAATTTATCACATTTGGTGATTTAGTTACCCTGGAATTTACGGAAATGTTAGAAAAAACGTTATTTTCGACACATTTTGATTTTTATCTCTGTTCAATGGACCGTCACAGGAACATTTATCGAAAATAATATGTAGGTATTAACTATTTGAAAACATCCTGTGAGTTTGGTGAAAATCGCTGGAGCCGTTTTGCCAAAAAGCGTAAAAAACCTATTTTTGCATCAGGGGCCCATATCTCCGTTCACCGTATTTTCATGGAGATATGTATAGAGAAGAAAAGTTAGGTATTGATTAGTTGAAGATAATTTGAAAGTTTAATCAAAATCGTTGGAGCCATTTTTGAGAAAAATGCGAAAAACCCTAGTTACTTTCCGCTACCCGAAGGGAAGGAAAGTATAGTAATCGGCCCAAAAAAAAAAGTTGGGTTTTCTTCAGATCTTTACGTTTCAGACCCTACTGAGTCTAAAAAACCTAATTTCGGAGAGAGGTCCGTGTGTATGTCTGTGTGTATGTCTGTGTGTATGTCTGTGTGTGTGTGTGTCTGTAGTTCGTTTTGCGGGCGAACGGCTGATCCGATTGAGTTGGTTCTTTTTTTGTTTTGTTCGTTATTTTTTGTAGACACCAAAATAAGGTTATGGACGATTTCGGCCGGTGGGAAGGGGGGTGGGGGGACGAAAATGTGCCAAAAACTAGGGTTTTTCGCATTTTTCTCGAAAACGGCTCTAACGATTTTGATTAAACTTTCAAATTATCTTCTCCTAATCAATACCTAACTTTTCTTCTCCATACATATCTCCATGAAAATACGGTGAACGGAGGTATGGGCCCCTGAAGCAAAAATAGGTTTTTTACGCTTTTTGGCAAAACGGCTTCAGCGATTTCCACCAAACTCACAGGATGTTTTCAAATAGTTGATACCTACATATTGTTCTGAATAAATGTTCCTGTGACGGTCCATTGAACAGAGATAAAAATCAAAATGTGTAAAAAATAACGTTTTTTCTAACATTTCCGTAAATTCCAGGGTAACTTTTTCACCAGATGTGATATATCCTAATGAAGTATCTTCTAGTTACCCATACCAACATTTCGTTCTCTATAATTATTTCTGTATATATATGTTGAACAGAGATATAAGCCAAGTTAACTCAGAAAAGGAGATTTGTCGAATATTAATTTATCGGTATTCCAATTTTCTCAAAAACGGCTCTAACGATTTCGATCAAACTTTCGGAGTACTCTCAGCTAACTAGTCCCTACATTTTGTTCTCCATAAATGTTCCTGTGAAAATGCGTTGAACGAAGATATAGCGCCCGCCTATGTAGGTGGTGTTCGAACCTAAACGGGTGGCGGAAAGTTGTGTGTTGCTACGCACCAGATATTTTTTGGTACATTTTCGTCCCCCACCCCCCCTTCCCATCGGCCGAAATCGTCCATAACCTTATTTTGGTGTCTACAAAAAATAACGAACAAAACAAAAAAAGAACCAGCTCAATCGGATCAGCCGTTCTCCCACAAATTGAACTACAGACACACACACACACACACACACGGACCACGCGCCGAAATTAGGTTTTTTACTCAGTAGGGTCTGAAACGTAAAGATCTGAAGAAAACCCAAATTTTTTTTTTGGGCTGATTACTATACTTTCCTTCCCTTCGGGTAGCGGAAAGTAAAAACCTAATTTCGGCGCGTGGTCCGTGTGTGTGTGTGTCTGTAGTTCGATTTGCGGGAGAACGGCTAAACTCACAGGATGTTTTCAAATAGTTGATACCTACATATTCTATTCAATAAATGTTCCTGTGACGGTCCATTGAACAGAGATAAAAATCAAAATGTGTCGAAAATAACGTTTTTTCGAACATTTCCGTAAATTCCAGGGTAACTTCTTCATCAGATGTGATAAATCCAAATGAGGTGTTCTTTTTTTGTTTTGTTTGTTATTTTTTGTAGACACCAAAATAAGGTTGTGGGGGATTTCGGCCGATGGGACGGGGGGGGGGGACGAAAATGTACCAAAAACTAAAACGGCTCTAACGATTTTGATTAAACTTTCAAATTATCTTCTTCTAATCAATACCTAACTTTTCTTCTCCGAACATGTCTCCATGAAAATACGGTGAACGGAGATATAGGCTTATGCAGCCTAAATTTACGGTTTTTTACGCTTTTTGGCAAAATGGCTTCAACGATTATCACCAAACTTTCAAGATAGTTCAATTCAATATTCAAGATAGCTTTCAAATAGTTAATACCTACATATTGCTTCAAATAAATGTTCAATCTGACGGTCCATTGAACAGAGATAAAAATCAACATGTGTCGAAAATAACGTTTTTTCGAACATTTCCGTAAATTCCAGGGTAACTTCTTCACCAGATGTGATAAATCCTAATGAAGTGTCTTTTAGTCACCCATACCCACATTTCGTTCTCTATAATTATTTCTGTATATATATGTTGAACGGAGATATAAGCCAAGTTAACTCAGAAAAGGAGATTTGTCGAATATTAATTTATCGGTATTCCAATTTTGTCGAAAAACGGCTCTAACGATTTCGATCAAACTTACGGAGTACTCTCAGCTAACTAGTACGTACATTTAGTTCTCCATAAATGTTCGGTAGAAATGCGTTGAACGAAGATGATGCGCCCGCCTATGTAGGTGGTGTTCGAGCTTAGAGGGGTGGCGGAAAGTGGTGTGTTGCTACGCACCAGATATTTTGTATAGGGTGCTATGTAAATCCATCAGTTGGTTGTTTTCATTTGCGTAGTGTTTTAAAAGGTGCAAATATGGTGTCGCATTTTGTGTCAATTTGTTCATTGATTATCTGTCCATTGAAGTTTTTTAGTTTCTACATTTCCGTTTTTTCTATTACGTTCAGTTTTAGTACTTTGTATCGTTTATGTAGTAAGGTAGTGCAGTCCTGTATTTTGGTAGGTTCATGTCCAGTTGTTTTGAGATGGTTGGCAAAGTTTAAATCGTCTTCGTTCCTTCTAAGAGAATTAATGTGTTCTGAATATCTGGTCCGTATTTTTCGTCCTGTCCGTCCTATGTATGCGTTGTTAAACGTACAAGTTATTTTATATACCCCACTGTGGTCGAGTAGGTCTGTTTTTTCAGGCTTTACAGTTAGTTTGGTTCTAAGCGTCTTGTCTGTACGTAACGCAATATGCATGCATTCCTTCTGGAAGATGTAAGTTATTCTGTGTGAGTAAATGTGCAGCGTCTTGTCAAAGTTTGTGTATTTTGTGTATTTGGAGTCGTATTGTCTCCGTATCATGTGTCTGAATACACTTAGTTTATGTTGTTGTGGGTGATTCGATGTAAAGTGTACGGTCTTGCCTGTAGGGGTCAGTTCATGTCGCACAGCAGTTCATGTGATTTTTTAGTTCCAAATATTTAAGTTTTATTCTGTTCTTTAGTTAAGTTGTAAAATAGTATTAATTATTCTGTTTCAGCGTTGGGTAACTTTCAAGTACTTTTCTGCTGATGTTCGTTAAAAGATGCACATTGATCATGTTCGTCCATTTCTACCTAAGTATAAACGCATCTCTATAATTGAAGACAAACTTGATGTGTTGGGAGTTCTAGGGTTAATATAATTTTTTCTCAATATTATTGATTCAGTCAGGGCAATGTCAACTACACGTCTTGGTCTTGGTTGTCCACTCCATCCTCTTATACAGGGCAGGGGTGTGAGCTAATACACTGACGATTGCCTACCACAGCAAACAGATGGCAGAGATGGGCTATCCACATTGATAGCTCGTACAACAATGATTCTCGGGAAGCAGTGTACTGGCTGTAGTGGGTGTTATCCAAACCACCTTCTATCAACCTGAGAACGGCTACTGGAAGAAAAGGAGGAGTGCTATAACCCTTGGCAGGTGCCAAGACGAATGGGAGGCCGCCCTGAAATGATGGGCTAGGCAGCTGACTTCACCAGGTTCTGAACTTGGTCCAGAGCTCAGGCTCAGGGTTTTCTACCTTACCTAGTTCCTCAGAGGACATGAAGCACTTAGAATGTGAATCAAGCTCAAACTGTCAATTGGCAACACATAACAGAGGATACAGTTGGCCAGCTCACACCAGAGGCTAACTCATGCTGAATTCGGAAGAAAATTGGAGATGCATAGCTCGATTTGCCCCATATTTTCGTTCGACGCACTTCCGAACAAAATGTGGCTAGTTGGCTGAACGCGCTATATAAATTTGATCGAAATGGTTACAACCGCTTTTGAAACAATTCGATAAATAATATAAAATACTCTGAATAATAAATCTACGTTTTTGACACCCCCCCCCCTCTTTTTTGGCAAATTCGCTCCCAGACGCGCACACATCATTTAAATTTTCATCGTCAATGTGTGGAGGAAAGTTGAAAAAAAAAGTTTCTAGATCATAAGACGACCCTTCCTACCTCGTACAGGGAAAAAGGCGGCCTTCTACTCCTACAGCATCACTTACAGTCCTCTAAGGTATGCACGCACCACATTCATGCTAGTAACTGACTACAATATGAGATTGTGACGGACATTGCGACACTACAACGACTTTTTACTAAGAAGTTTGCTTGGCAGAGAAAACTTGCCGATTAAAAGGAATTGTGGGACTCCACGACACTAGGAGCCTCCACAATTAGAGGAGTCCGGGAAAATAGGTATAATAACCCCAATTGATTGGCCTATAATACCTTGTTAAATGAAACATCACGACATTCCGACCTCAACGCGACTCTGCAGAAGACAGCTTTTGCAGTTCAAATTATTGTAATCGTAAATTTATAACCCGCGCAGAATCGAGACGGCCAGATGCCCATTTTGGAGCGGGTCAGTTTAATAACTAAAAACGCAAGAATAAAGCGTTCACTCACCAATCCCGACAACAAGGGCAACTTAATTGAGAATAAAATTCTATTTTTCCTACAGCAAATAACAAGTTAAAGCTTTGTGAATAAAGCGAACGACTGGAATGGTTACTTTTGACGTAAGCTTTGTGGTTTTGTTATCAGAACGTCGATATCAAGTTCAAATCGATACAACAAATCGATGGCAATTGGTCGATTGTCACGACTTATCGAACTGTTCTGGTTCTAACAGATGTTAACATACAAACTTCCAAAATATGAACTACCGAAAACAGTTTTTGACTTGTCACTGTTGTCGATAGTTACAACTATTTTAATTGTCTGGGCATTCAATAGAATAGGTAAAATCGATAAAAATTAGAAGTTCCAAGAGAGGAGTTCATAAAATCAATTTTCCTTTTATTTATAATTTCTTCAGGTCCAAGACGCAGTTTTCAGCCACCGGCCGTCAATTTGGGAAAAGAGAGGAACAGGAGACCATAAGCAGCGAGAAGCTCGTGAGCGTCGTTTCAGTTTTTGACTCTAGTGGCAAATATAAAAACTATTTTAGTTTGTTTGACATGCAATAGACTGCGAGGGCTTGTCAAAACCAGACATTTTCATGTTCCAAATACGTCAAGAGCGCTTACTCGTTTTTTGATTTGTGCGCGCATTCTGTTGGTTAAAGTAAAAACTGCTTTAGTTGGTTCAAAATCCGATATAATGCGTTGGCGCGCCAAAATCCAATAATTCCATATTTTAGCCTTCCAAAGTCGCTTGAAAACAATTTATGAGTAGGGAATTATTATTAACTTTTGCTGTTGTTTTCATTTTTCTTGGCTCTACTGAAAAAAAAAAGTTGGTTGAGTTCATTTCTTTATGTGTCAAGGGCTAATGAGTCTGAAAAACGCCATTTGAGAGAATAGTTTGTGTGCCTGTGTTTGTTGATTTAGTGGGATATAGCCGTGGTTTGGCGAGAGCAGGTGGCCCTAGCCATCACCAACCTCCTTGTTGCAGGGTTATTGCAACACCCTAGAGAGGTACAGATCTCCTATTAATGAACTATTGAGAAGGAGGTCGTCGATTATCCCCTAAGAGTCGCTAACTGGTGGTCTGGCGAACAAGAGGGGATATTAGCCAACGGGCTCCTCACATTAGCCCTTACCTCCGTGACGAGTGACCAAAGAACAAAGCCTCATACCTGCCAAAGGGTTGTACATTGGTACATAACTTTTTAGGAGTGCTAAACTGGGACATCCACTTCCTTTTTAGCCACCACGATGAATGACTGCCAGTGCATGTACTGCGGAGGGGTACTGTGTATGTCTGGCAGAAAGCATCCTGTTGATAGGAATGAAGAGATAAAGTCGGCAGGGCTGTGCACAAGTACGCTTCCAAGTACATCCCAAACCTTCTATACTCTGTAGTTAAATGACGAGACTAGCACAATAAATTATTTAAAATATCCAGGGAATCCGATTTTAGCACGGCCTATTCCAGATAAATTCCGCTGAAATTACACTAGCATTCTCAGAATCTATCTTTTCAGCCCTCCTAGCATAATTAGGAACATCTCCAGGAATTCCAATTACCACGGTTTTACTTACCATTAGTCAGTATATACCCGACGATTCGAAAACAGTAACCACGGCCATTCTCAGAAAAATCAAGCTTACAGTCTTATAAATTATCCACGCACTTATCACTCGGTAATGGTCGTGGCATAAGTAGAAGCAACTCAATAAATTCAGAAACCTCCAGCGCCACCAATTGCTCTGAAGAACTTTGTTATAAACTGAATGAAAAACAAATTTCATTAGTTGGTTGAGTGAAGAAAATCACTGGATGCACGTAGGGCCAAGGGAAGTTGTGTAATGCGCTGCACCAGTTATTTTTTTGAACAGCGTTGTGTTGAAGAACCTTGTACGCGTAAATGTGAGGCAATTACATTTTCTCTTCCCTCGTTAACATTCTCAACATTATTTTATGAACTGTGTTGTACAGTATCATAAAATACCACAATGATAAAGGTGTTCTGGTATGGCAGGGCAATGCGCGATTCTCTAGCGATGTTGATCGCCTCTGACAGACGCCAAATGTCAAAAAATCTTTACGAATGACAAAATTAGGTTATTTAAATTTAGCAGCTTTCAAAACGTAAACTTTTAAAAAATACTAATTTTAATACGCAGCTGCAAAAGATTTCTCTATCGCAACGTTTAAAAAAAAAACTGTTCCCTGCAAAAATTCTCTCAGGCAACAACTTAATAACCTTATTTAACACACAACACGTCTTGATCTGCAGGCTAACTATCAAATTTGAGCTCATTCGGTGTGGCTGTACTCACTCAATCATGCACCCAGACACATTTAGAACAACCCTCCTTCGAAGTGTTAAGCTAAGAAGAAAAAGTGTATTTTTCAGCCAATTAGGTAACTTCTTTGGCTAATGAGTAGAACAACAGGTCTGTTTCGTTGTCATAATTACTGTTGCTCTACACTCACAAGAGATTTACTTATCTCAGATTAAAGTCATGAAGGTTGCAGTTTCACTAGCGTCCTATAGGCCCAGACCTGTGGAGGTTATCATTCAACCAAATGGAGGAACAAGTCTTATGATTCGTTAGGCGCTTCCCACAGCAGATGTGCAGTGCAGAGTCCCTGTTAAGAAACAAGGGGAACCACCTCTCGCAAGTCCTCTTTGTTGCTGGGGAATGCTACGCCTTCAAACCATTCTGCCTATGCTTGTGTGAAGGTGTTGAATTAGCAGACTGCCGCCCTGTTATAAAGGAGCAGGAGAGCTCTTCCAATGGAAGGAAGCCGAGGGCGCTCGAGCGTCATCGTCGAGGCAGCAGGCAGAGGATGTGGAATGCGCTCATTCAACCAGTCTCCTGGTAAAGAGCTATAAACCATGTGTTACCGCGAGCTGGTATAACTTTGAGGAAGCCATACCATCTGGGAGTTCTTGACTTGAGCAAGTTTCAAAGGGAGAGATCAACCGTGACCACGTTCAGCTGTCATCTTCCATTCTGGGTGAAATGGTTATAAGCTTGCTTGGTAGCTACGTCAACAACCATCGCTCACTGTTGGAGGGCATGAGGTTTCTTGTTCCCCCCACACTGGAGGCACAAGACATGCATGATGAAGCATTTGAGAGAAAAGAAGTTACTGCGCACTGAAGTCGACATGTTATGGAACTCATCTGTCGTGGTCCAGCTCAACCCATTTTTACTTTCCTTGGTTCTACAAAGTAGAAAGGAAAGTTATGTAATCGGCTGGAAAAGAAATTTTGAGTTCTCTTCAGATCTTTACGTTTCAGACCCCCCTGAGCCGGAAAAACACTATTTGGGAAAATGGTCTGTGAACGATTTTTAGAGAAAACCACCGTACCAAATCAGCTCAAACTTGATATCTAGCCCGCAGGTTACCATGAGACGCCAAAATAAGGGTATGAACAAAATCCAACGAAAGTTAACTATAGTCATCATAGTGATCAAAACACCAATTTTTTTTTCTCAAAACAGCTCCAACGATTTTGATTAAATTTTTTATGTTGTTTTAAAATACAATTCCCATTCGTGGGAAAATGACGAGAGAGCACAATAAATTATCAAAGTTTTCGACGAACAGCATGTTTAGCACAGTTTTCTCCTTATAAACTCCGCTGACATTTTTGTAGAATGTTAAAAAAAAAATAGGTGTAGTAGTCCGATACAATACCTAAAGGTGAGTGTTTAAAAACGATCATGAGATACATGGGGGTCACTCCAGAAATTCCTGAATTTCAACCTCTGCCGTTTCGCTACCAGTTCTAAACGTTTTTACGCAATAACTCTGCAAAAATTTGTGTTACAGCCCCATTATCTGTGTAAAATTTCTCAACAATGGTCCTGCAATGAGTATGAGCAGCACAATAAAATCTGGAACTGTAAGCGCTACCGCTTCCTGCTGCCGTAAAGCGTTGCTTGACCGAGTTCAAATTAACTGAGTGATAAACGAATTGATTAAATAGAATTAGCCATGTGCAAAGTGAATTGTTGTAGAGCTAAGGAAAGTTGTGTGTTGCAACGCACCAGATATTTTCATAAGACGTTCATGGATTGGGAAAACCTTCTAGCGACCCGTCCCTTTGACGAGAATTTCTATTTCCATTGCCAATTATCGAATGCCCATTCATCTACCTCGGCAAGTTTTAGTTCAGTGGAGAGGTCTATAGAGAGTTCAGCCCTGAGCAAGGAAAGCTCCCCTATCACTCTCCAGTAGTCCACGACGCACTCAATGCCCAATAAAATGAATAACAATTACCTGTACGTTCACAGGTAAAAGAAATCTGTTTTGGGAGCCGTAGGAAGAGAAAATTAAAATAAACAAACAGAAAAATCACGTTTTATTTACAAAGTAAAACCAGTGACATTAATGAAACTGAAATACCATGAGTGATTCATCAAATATCTTCCGTTTCAAATTTCACAAATATCAAAGAGCGACAGGCGAGGGAATGAGGTTCCGAAATCATCAAAACGTCGTATTTACATAAGAAATTGAATATTGCCAAATTAATCTAAAAAAAAACGGTTCTTATAGAACGTGTTTAGACTTAATAATTGTGAAAGATTCACAACGGTACTTCTACTTGGTGATTAGTCACAGCTAAGCAGTGGATAAGAAGTTGAGTTTGATTGGTAAGGCCGATGATGAGGCCGAATAGGGCGAGGGTGGTTTTTAACCAAAATTGATGGCTTTGCCGCAGTATGCTGCTAGATGTGCTTCTCGAAGAGCCTCAGAACAAGTCTGCAAGTGAATTTAAAAAACAAAAATTAATTTACTCATATTGTTATTTACAAAATTTAAATACAACTTCAATAAAACGTCCCAGCTCTAGCCAACCCTTTAGCTTTCCACCTTCCCACGATCAATAGGAAATACCAACAGGTAAGGATGTCACAAAACGTCCGATGTCAACCCCTCATAGCCAAATACTAGCTGCCCGAGGACAACCCCCTTCAACCAGGTCTGTTTCCTTATTTGATAACAGTTCGTATACTCACGACAAGGGTTATATCAGTCAATCCCCTCCACCCACTGTCCAAGGAAAAGTATCTCCTCCCACCACCCGCTGTCCAAGGAAAAGTATCTTCTCTCACAACCTGCTGTCCAAGGAAAAGTATCTCCTCTCACCACCCACTACTGAAAGGACAACTCCCTCCATCCACCCAAGGCCCCTCCCCACCCTTCTACCCGCTGCCCATCACCCACTGCCCATGGAACCTCCTCCTCACCTCCCACAAAAAAGTCCCCTCACATCACCCACTTTCTGAGGAATCTCCCCCCCCCTCCCTCCCACTGACAAGGAAAATTCCTTGTCCCTCCTCAAACACGAACATCCTTCATTAAAGCAAAAAAAAACCCCAGCATTCGAACGGTCAGAGCACCAGAAAATTGGTGATATTAGATTCTAGCAGCTGTAGCACATTGCAGTGTCGTGGGTTCTACACATGGGCTGAAGGGGGGGGGGAGTCATAGCCATGTGAACAGATGCTAATGATGCTGAGGAGGGTGATCTATCAGTGACTTCAAGTCCACAATATTCCACATTTTCACTCGCAATCAGATTTCTTAAAATTGTTTTTTACTTAATTTCCTTCAATGAGATCAGCTTTCAGCCAATTGATAATTCAGGGAAAGAGTGAATTGAAGCCCCTCTTCCTCCCTTTACACAAATAAGGTGCCAGATTATTGAGTTTACTTACAGGGTGAGCGTGGCACGTTCTCGCAATGTCTTCAGCCGAAGCACCGTATTCCATACCTAAGACAGCTTCTGCGATAAGCTCGCCGGCGCTCTTTAAAAGAAAACAAAATTACAAACCGAATTATGAAATAACTAAAGCGTCATTACGTTCTAACGAATGCGTAGCTTTATGAACTCACTGGTCCGATGATGTGAACGCCCAAAATGGCGTCAGTGTGTTTGTCGGCTAACACTTTACAAAACCCGTCGGTTTCGTTGTTAGTTTTAGCTCTCGAATTAGCGACGAATGGAAACTTTCCAATTTTATAAGCAATATTCTGAAAATGAAAAAATAATTACGAAATTTAGTAACAGATAGACGATAGCTGAATCATTCAGGAGATATCGTGATGTTTTTATGGAAATCTGTCAATGTAGTAGGTTTATTTCGAGATGCTTCATGAAAATGATAAGTTTTTTCTAACAACACCAACAAACAACACTGAATACAAAGAGGGTAGAGGAAAGTTGTGTGATGCGTCGTGTTGTTCCACACAAAACGATGTGGAAACCTGTAGAAGCTGAAGATGAGCAGAGTCGAATGGGTTCTATTTGTTAAAAACTGGAATTATAAATATATACTTCGGAACTTCTATCGTTGTTCGTACAGCCTTCACAAAAAAGGAAATATATCCCATCTCAAGTTTTTATTTCGATCACAGCTTTCAAGAAAAAACTGCAGATTCAGTGGCCGCTACAATATAATTGTGAAACAGGTAAAACGATACAGCTGCCTGGCTTGGAAGCCTGACTGGGCAGAAGAAAACGCTCTGATCTTATGTTGGGTGCTGGGTCATCAGGGAATAGGAGAGTGAGAGAGTAGAGTGACTGGTGAAACACAGATGTGCACTGATCCCAAAGGAACCTGAATAATTTGTGGTGATCAGGTTGGCAAGAGGAAGGAGAAGTGCAGGGTTGCCTATTGACAGTTATTTATTAGATTCTTCCAGGGAGCAACTGCAGAACGTCCTTAGACGCAAGAGAAAGAATACAGACGGTATGAGACAAATTCACATTCAGCCAGTTATTAAGTTTTAAGTCATCTGTTTTCTGTCATGATATATTTGTCAGTATTTTGTGAGGATTAGGAGCGACGCTTTTCCCTACACACGGCACTGCCCACTAAGGTACCACTTGGGCAAGATTTTGACAAGTCGAATGTACAAATGTAGCAAAGGTGGAGTTGGAGCACGTACTGTGTACTCCGTGGAGTTCCTTTCCCTTTCCTACACCTGGAAGAGAATGCAGCAATAGACCCAAAATGTTATTTTTGTGCGAGAGCGATCGGCGCGTATTGTGGACATCTCGTCAGAGACTACCAGCTTCATTGGACCTGGCGGTAGTACCGTAAAGAAATGACCCTGCTCATGGACGCCACACGATCGGCCCATTTGAGGCTGCAGGGGGGGTTTAGGTTGCCTTCAGCTAAAACAACAAAATAAGTAAAACGTTAAAAACAAAACTTACGTCTCGTTTAAGATCTTCTTCACTCTTGCCGACCCAGGCAACTTCCGGGTGCGTGTAGATTACCGAAGGAACGCAATTGTAGTCAATGTGCACGGGGCCGCCTTTGATTCCCTCGACGCAAACGACACCTTCGTCTTCCGCTTTATGGGCCAACATTGGGCCATGAATGCAATCACCGATGGCGAAAATGCTAAAAATGATACATTCAACATGTAACGTTAATATAATTAATTTTTCTGATTTAATTTAATCCGTTCTAGTGCAGTTTTTTCATAGTAAATCTCACTAATATGGTACTAGCGTCCCCAAAAAACATCAAGGCGCTAGTCCAATGAGCTACCTAGACAATGGGGGTTTAATAATTGTAATGAGATAATCAGGAGCAACCCGATAAATTCTGGCATTCCAGAAACTACCATTTCATCTACTACTATTTCTCACAGTTTTAACTATGATACAACAGTGAATGCTATCCTTCTTTTAAAAAATCGTGTTGACAGCCTCATGAATCCCCTGCGTACTAACTGCTCAATAGCTGTTCCAGTATTAGTAGGAGCAACCACAGAAATTTTGAAATTCAAACTAACATTTTATTGACTAACTTTACTTCCCAAAAGTGTTTAGTGTAAACTCGTACGGAAAAATCATGTTGACGGTCTCTTCAATTGCCTACGTCGGAGGGTTAAATGAAGACTGTGCCATAAGTAGCAGCAGCCCAATAAAATTCTTGAACTTTGAGCGCTACTAGTGAAAATTGATTGGATTTGTAGCTAAAACGATAAAAGCAGCTGAATGTATGTTGTATGCTCCGAGGAACTTTATGTGGTGCGTCGCCTTAGATATTTCATCTACTGTAAGGCGCGAGGAAGGATTAAACTTCGAATCTCACACATCAAGAGCACTATCCATTTAGCGAGCAACGGCCAACAACAATAAATTCAGCTTACTTCGGCACAACGGTTTGAAACCTGCCATTGACAGGTATTCTTCCTTTTTCGTCCCTTTCAATGCCAAGCTGTTCCAAGCCCAGGTTGGTCGTGTATGGTCTTCTTCCGACGCAAACGAGCAACACGTTGGCTTCCAACTACGAGTAAAAATTATATAAATGTTACGCTATCCCTGAAGGTAGTTCACAATTAATATTTATAATCCCGAAATTACCTGCTCTTTTTTCGAAGGATCTTTGGCGTTTTCAACGTTGACTAATATCGTGTTTCCCTTTCTCTCAGCTCCGGTAACTTTATTTCCCAACTTGAATGTCATACCTGAAAAATAGGGCTAATGTTACGACGCACTCAAGAGTAGCCTGTAACGCGGGGCATGACCATCATTCCCATCTTACTCCGTGAATAAGGGAGCACTTTCAATCTGAAGCTATTCTTATACTACGTGTGTGCTTCTGAAGTATTATCGGTTCCCGCCAATAGGCAAATCTGGTTAAAACAAACCAAAAACAAACAATAGGTGTACGAGGTCAAAGAAAACCCTTGGGGGGGGGGGGGATTGAAATAAATAATATGTTGCCAAAATAAAACTGCTTCTAATTCATCAAAATTAAAACCTAAAGGAGCTCCATTACAAGAAAAAACAGTAATTTCGTTTGAAATGAGATAGGGGGGGGATGAAAACCAAAGAAACGACGTAAAATAAAAGACAACTGCAGGATGCTCTGAAGAAATAAAAAGGAACGATCCGACCTGGTGTGTCTGGATGACAAGGGACGATATTCGTCTGACTCGAACTTTGCCCAGGCCCTGACCAAACGAGAACTAAACCGTTCTGACTGCGAGGGTGAGCTCAACTCTAAATACGGCTAGTTGAGAGGCGACAACAATATGCAGACTCTTGGGAGCGAATGCAACTGGACGCTCCTGGATACGACAGGCGACTCACTCTGGCTACAATGATGCCTGTGACTTATCACAAGGGACAGGTCTTTTTCTTTCGTCTTCTCTCATCATGTTCTTCTGTTGCGCCGACAAGGCTAATCAGAAGCAGAGCATGGAAGGACATCGTATATTGACAGCTGCGACTAAAGCGTACGGCAACGAACCAAACGCCTTGATTTAGCGGAAGGTTAGGTTATTTTTGAGGTACGTAATTTATATAATAAACAGGTTTTCAGATTGGGAAACGTCTATACGAAGCGCAAGTTCTGCGGCTCCTTTCAATACGAGGAATAAAAGATAAAACGAACTTTTTGCGTTAAAGAGAGGACTTTGAAGGGTTTGTTCAATGCAAAAATACAAGAGAATTGTGAGTCAGCCCATTTACCTTGTTTTTGCAGGATTTTTTGGAAGTTCTTCGACACTTCGCCGTCAATGCCGACTCCACCAATGGAAGTCATGTACTCGACGGCGGTAACTTGAGAGCCAAGCCGACCCCAGACAGAGCCCTGAAGGGAGTTTCAAAATTCGAGAACATGAATCCCAGTTTTGAGTAGACAAAATATTTAAACACACTGCAAAACGTTATTGATTTCAAGTTGAAAATTAGCACAGTAAAAAATTTGCCACTTTGAATTTCGATAGCGTGGCTCAAAACGAATCTTGTTACTCATCAGGTCCCCCCCCCCTCCAATCACTCCTGCATCAAACAATCTAAAACGTATACTGCACACTAACCCAGCTTGTAATTCCCCGATGAGGTTTTTCCCGAGAACTTTAGAACATACTCGACATGCAGCAACACACACAACTCCCAAGCTTCAACAATCTGCCACATGTATGATCTGTACCTACTACAACTCATTTCCTGCAGTATTTATTCAGAAAAAAGTAGGTTAGTTAGGTGAAAAATCATTAGAGCCATTTTTGAGAAAACTCGAAAAATGATAATTCGGCTAATCTCAATTTCCATTGTACCTTGGCTTACGTTTTCAACAGACACAGAAATAGTAGTGAAGAACGAAATGAGGGAATAGGTAGCTAAAATTCTTGCTAGTCGATTGAAGACCGTTGAATGACAAGTAGAATTGCTAGAAAGTGGGCCCATTGTTTTAGAGCGGCTTCAGGTATAAGTTAAATCTAAACCTCGATTTCCTCCGATGCGAACGAAAAAAACCTTTTCACAAACGGTGGGTACAGCTTTCGTACAAGTACGCAACCACTAAAAACATTGTCTTTTTTTTTTTTTTAATGCAATGATAACTACGTTTGATCGTGCTCGTTGATGGTTTCGATATAATGGTCGCGTCAATTGTAATTGACATCATCACTTAGTCACTGAGGTTATTAAAACGTGTGATGTTACCAAGCGTTAAATTAAATTAAAATTTGACATAAAATGTCAAAAACACAAAATAAACGTAACCCTAGTAGGACTCGAACCCACAATCCCCGGTTTAGGAGACCGATGCCTTATCCATTAGGCCACAGGGGCTGTTGCTTGCAACTCGGGTTAAAAATTTCCTGATGCTTCTCCGTAACATCTCTGGCGTTACATTTTCGAGTTTATATAGCAAAGTAAAGACATAAAATGTCAATAAATTCTGTTAACAGGGATCTATGTAATGCATTTAGTTAGTTATAAATTTTGAAAAAGTTAAGAAACACAAATTTTGTTATCTCCGTATGACAGACAGCCAGACATTTATGGGGAACGAAGTATAGGTATTTAGTAGTTGAAGACATTCTATGATTTTGATGACAATCATTAAAGACATTTTGCCAAAAAGTGGAAAAACGTGTTTCATCTACATTCACCGAATTCTCACTAAGACGTTTACAGAAAAAAAAAATTAGGCGCTTATTAGTAGAAGATTTGAAAAAAGGTTTAGCCCCCCCCCCCTTTCAATTCTATGGAAATCGCTCATAACCTTATTTCGGCGCTTTAGAAAAATCAAGTATGATCAGTTGATCGGTACAACCGTTCTCCCGTAAATCTTACTTACGAACAAGCAGAGACCAAGCGAAATTAGGTTTTCGAGATTTAATAGATCTCAGAACTCTGATACGAAAAAAATTCTTTTTTTATTGCTTTACACGTCCGTAATACTTCGGCTTCTTTACCACAAGTAAATAAATGATTTACTAAGTTCCACGTATTTTGACCTGCACGTCCTATGTTGTGTGGTAGTCTTAGCTTTGGTCGAGAGGAAGTTTTTTTTTCAGTTTTAGTCTACAGTTAGGGGTTAACAGTGAGTTACCTGTATGCGATGCAATCTGTTTTCCTTTCCATTCGGAAGACGCCGTATTAGAAGTGAAAAGTTGTTTTTATCTTATGTATTTTGAATCCTGTATATGCAAACGGGACTTAATTATGTCTTTTTTAGAAATCTCACACCCAGTGCACCACGAGCCTGGGAAGACGGACTCACCCAACGGATACATTCACTTTGACATCACGGCGGCAGGTGAGAAATGAAGGGATTTGTTGTTGGAAACTTATAACAACACGGTCTCGATTGTCAGACAGGAGTATGTGAATCATCGTTCACCACTCCTGTCAAAGATGATCAGTTGCATGGGTCTCTTCTGCCATTATCAGGTCAGCAGCATCCTACGAGCGCTCGTGAAGATTTCGTTTTCTTTGGGTCATCAGCAAACCAATTATTTTGGCCAACATTGGTGCACCACTCCAACCAGAGTTTTCCTGCGTTCAGCGAAATGCAGAACTATTAATTTTCTCGTGGAAGAAGTGTTTGATTTATTAAGTTCGCTCGCATACTATATTTTCAGGTCTCTAATTTCTCCAACAGAATCCTCAGGTAGCTGGGCAACGGATCTCATCTGAATTTGGAACACCTTCCTACCGTTATTTGTGAATCTCTACTGCCTTGGGTGAGCCAGAATATCTCTAGGCAGCGATTGTCCTCCACCAAAAATTCTATTTAGAACGCACTCCGATGGAAATGAGGGTAAAATCAATTTGTTTCCCCCGAAGACGCCATTGATGACAGTTTTCCAGAGCTGTACTGAAAACCACTTCCAAACACAAGTTAAAGCAAGGGTGAAAACGCAGCTCTGGGGCACACCTCTTTCAATAATAAATTCTTCATCATACGATCCATACGTAAGTCTTAAACACGCACTAACAGCCTGAAAAATAAGACACTTGGGTCTTGCTTCCAAAAATACAAATACCTGACGAACTGCTCTCCATTTGATTACCATTTCACAAGACTGCCCTTTTTGTAGCAAAGCCCAAGCATCTCATTTCGTTACAGATCTAATTGTTCAATTCATGAAAAAAAGAAAGAAACTAACCAACTCCAATCCAATAACTCCAGCGCCGATAACTATCATTTTTTCAGGAACTTGTTTCAACGACAGAGCACCAGTAGATGAGACAATCGTTTCTTCGTCGATCTAAAAACAAATAACGATCAATTAAGCAGCTTATATCAGTGAATTACTCGAAGTCGACATAATGTAACAAAAAAAAAATCGAAACCAAAAAAACACCAAGTTGTCTCGCTGCAACGTGAGAATAAAAATATTTAATTGAAAACAAGGAACGGGCAACAAACTATTGGAACAGCTAAATTTAAAACTATACATTCAGGGCCGGTTTATCAATGTCGATTGCAGGCCCGAATAAAAGTCGAATAAGAGCCGTTTTCACCAAATGTGTCGATGCCGTTTGGAGTCAATTAACAGCCTAACCTGCTCCCGCCACAAAAACGATCTTCACCAGATTGAGTTAAGCTCTAGCCCTGATCAAACGTTAACCCCAAAAAGTTGGGCGGTTTGGCCCGGTTAGCTCTTATCTTTCTTTATCATATTCTGATATTTTTCCACCGTTACCATGCTGCGCCGAGTATTTGCTTCTATTATTGTGTATAATTTACGTATATTTTGGAATAATGATAATAAACAAAGATAATGTTTACAAGTGCGCAGTTATTTTAGTTGCTATTCCACTACGATGATAATCTAATATGTTGGGTTTTCCTCATCTCACCCGGTGCCTCAGATGGCTATGAGCAGGGTCCGACTTCCAGAAGTATGAATTTAAATTCTGAACAAAAGTATTACGAACGTCGAAAACAAGTTGTTGTTTGCATAAAATGTGTGCTGAGTAGTTTCTGAAAAAACCAGACGTCATATTGCTGTGTTGGAAAACCCAAACGCAAATGGCTTACCTGGGTGGATTTAGTAGCAGATAAGTAGGAAATATTAAATAATACCACGCTTGTACACACACATTAGTGTATTAAACAACTTTTATTAAACACGACAACTCTCCCTTCCTCATTAAAGTTTGCTTGTAAAAGTTGTAACCTCATTTTATTATTTCTTGCTCAGTTCTCATTTTCTTGTACCGCTTCCGATTTTTCCTACACGCACAAAGCATTCTCCCAGACTAATTTGGACTTTTCCCGCAGCTCTTACAGTTGTAGTATGCGTATTTTCACTTTATGCTCCTCACCAGTTTCAGCTTCGGCAGAGGTTAATGCGGCCACATTGGTGTATGACAATAATTAGAAACAATAATTTGGTCAACAATTTGGATTATTGAGCATTGGGCATCTGCGGGATACACAGCTACACTGCCATTTACGTTTACATGACACTTGTTTACGGGACGGGATGCCAAACAGATGCCCAATTTCCTTACTTTACTGTAACCTCATTAGTCCACTGCCTTCTCGATATGGCTTAATCGCAGCGTAATCACGTCTATGCTAACCGCATCCCACAGTGATCTCGGCTAGCGTGTTGGGCCCGATAATGGCTAGCCTTGATTTACTTATCCAGCCCTGACCAGTTGGATCACGTTTAGTACTGTTTTGGTGAAAACGGCCCTAAGTCAAATCTTTAAATAACTCCCAATGACCCAATACACTTCAACAGCCAGCTAGCGCTAGGTGAAAGAAACTTCCGCAATATACAAGAGCCGCATAACACCTACTCCTACCTACCAGTGGCAAAGGCTCTGGGACGAGAGTACTACAGCTAGGCACCTCCACTCAATACTGCCATTGGTTCGCCAAAGGCAACAGATGAAGTGGTGGTATCCAATCGCCCCAGTCACCCAGCTTCTGTTGGACCGCAGGGCTGTGTGCGCCTCCAACTTTTTAGAAGACGCCCATGCAATGCGGGGGCAATGGAGGATGCCCTTCACATCCTAGTCACCTGCCCACTGTACGAGGGAGTATGCATATGCGCTAGTCTCC
Organism: Pachypeltis micranthus; assembly: GCA_020466155.1. NCBI lineage: Eukaryota > Metazoa > Arthropoda > Insecta > Hemiptera > Miridae > Pachypeltis > Pachypeltis micranthus. The sequence goes on along the minus strand of CM035770.1, from coordinate 45,476,486 downwards.
CAATGCAGATGCTGCCCACATCCTCACACTCAACAGACCAGCCATCCGACGCCTAAGATTATTTGTGCAGGCATGGGCAAACAGACAGCCCACACTTGAAACATGGGAACCTGCCACAAAGACACTGATCAACGCCGCCCCCTCCACCTCAGCTGAAATACAACACCAAAATTAAATATTTATCCAACAACAACATTTTGCCCATTAGGCTAGCACTAGGTGTCAGTCATCCGCATTTGATACTCCCACTATTTCCACTCCCTGAATATGGTGCCAATTCGTTAGTTTTAATTGGAAAATTGATCTGGCCCTTAAACTGCTAATAAGTTCGTCACATGAAGTTTGTTCGGTATCTCCTCGTTTTATTTCACTTATTCAACCTTAAACACACTTCATTATACCTGGAACTGCCGCTAAAACGAAACAACAGGCGTTTTAACTGACGAAAGATTCGATTATACAGGGCGAATTTACCCTGTAAAAGCTGCCAAGCGAGCTATAGCCCGACGACGACAATGTGCTCACACAATGTTGGGCAGAAGAGGTGTTGTTCAGTAACTAACAACGCCTGCCGTCAAAATAATGTGCAGAACCTTGCACACAAAAATACCGAAGACCTCATCTCTGCAAGACCTCCCAATCACCTCTTCTGTTTTGCCTACTAGAAGTGAGCAAGTATCTAGATTCTGAGACGAGAAGTGAACCGGACAAGTGCTTGGTTTGGCTTCTATGTGACAATACTAAGCGTCTTCCGAATGAAGCTTCGGTCTATTGATATGGTCCTCATTGACGATGTTGGGGGGGGGGGGGGAATATCACAGCGAAATATCGTCGCCAGCGTTCTACTGTGGGACTATTTTTCATAAAAAGAGCCTTCATTTCATTCATATTTTTAACAATGTTCGTTTTATTGAAATTGTTAATAATTTGGCGTTTATCAGATCTCAAATATTCTTCAATTCATTTTTTATTCAAGTATCTTTAGTTAATGAACTGATTTAGAATGATGGTGACCAGCTGAGACCCACACTTGCCGTGTATTTGATGATTCTTCAAATGAATCGGGAATTTTCTCGCTGGCTTGCTGAGTACGACAATAGAGTTTCAGTTATTTTCGAATTAATTTCTCTTACTGTAAAGTTCGTTTAAATCGCCGTGTAAAAACAGCAAAACAATGTTGACTCCGAAAAAAATCGGATGGGAAACAGATGGAGAACGAGAAACATGGTTTTTAATATGATCGAACAGTTCTCACGTTAAAAAACCGAAGAGTTTGTTTAACTCTTTTAAATGTTAAGCGGTTGAACCAATTGACCTGTTTTCGTTCTTTTTAGTCATCTTCTGGCGCGAGGTTGATGGCCTCATGTCACGTTTTCAAGTGGTGAGAAAAGGGAGGAACAAAACAAACCAAAAAAAAAAGGTTTTTGCGCTTTTCTCACTCATGCCAATGACTGTGAACTCACACAGAAGATTGGAACGGAAGCTAGGCGAAAATCCACAGTCACTTTAAAGCTCCATCAAAAGCAAAAATACTGACGTTTTCATAATAACCCTATAGAGGCTGAAGCGTTTTGAAGTCACAGAACGCAACAAGCATGACAGTGTTCATTGCGCTCTTAAGAACTCACTTCGATGCCAGGAAATGGAGTGACCTCCGAACCAGTGGCAATGAGAATGTTTTTCGTTTTGATGACTTCGCTCGACCCGTCTTCTTTCAAAGCGGTGACTTCGTTCGCTCCAGTTATTTTGCCGTGGCCTTTCACTAAACCCACCTGCAGAAACAAAACGATGTACAATGTACAACAATCACAATCGCTGTTCAAACGTTCTAATATATTTCGATCATTGTTCGTGTAGTTTGGAGATGCTTTTGAAGAGCTGCTGACTCTGGCAAAAATTACGGCAATTGCGCCGGAGCTCCGATCCACAATCCTCAACTTTACGTCGAGAATTATGAACAATGTCTTATCCACTAGACCACGATCACCCTGTTCCTTTAACAGGAGTCAGTCAGCACATTCGTAAAAACTCTTACTGATCAAACACCAATTGTCCAATATTCAACATCAATCAAGCGAAACATCAACTCCCAACAGACTGAGGATTTGAAGGTCGAGGTAACATAATTGTAGTTTCCTGTATTACGTACATCATCTGTTGTCGTGTTAAAACTGTTTAAAGGAGGGAGGGGGAGCTCTGGGCCTGAATTTCGCATGAATGACTGAGTTTATTGTACCAAGTAGTTGTCACGAGAGGTCAACCAACAATATTAGTGCGTGTGGTCGCTTAGATTTAAAGAAGTAAAGCAAGAGAAAAAAAGAACCAACTTCAACTAGGAATTAGCATACTATACGACTAAACTTTCTGCCACAGTTGAAAAAGTGCCCAAATTAAAATAGTTAATGAGCTTCACAATCACAGACCGTTTCGTCGAATAGTGTTTAATAAACTCAGTAGCTTTTGAAAATACGAAGAAAACTCAAGTTTCTTTTTCAGCCAATTATATAACTTTCTTTCCTACTTCACTGGGCTGAACAATTTACTATGTTTTCCATTGTGCCTTATACAAACAACAGTTGATCACTGGGGTCCTAGAATGGTGGGGGGGGGGGAAATTCTGCAGAAGCAACAGCCAATATGTTTTGTGATACCAATGCTTCACCGACACCACCAATCTGACGTGTTACGTTTTGGCACAGCTGATCGGTGGGAGGAGAAATGACAATGAACTTCAACAGCTTATGCACGTCACTGGAGATCCACGTAACACTCCATCGGTGCTGAGAGACGAATCTATACCAAACACCAGGCGAAGTGTTTTTGCAGACCTGACGTGCTGCATTTGCAATTTGTTCAATCAACTTATACATTCCCCAAAAGATCTTTGATTTGTTCCACTTCCCCAAATTCCAGTGACTGAATGTTTAATAGAATACTACGAACCTTATTGGCTTTGAATAGGTGGGCAATCCCTCCAGTTAGAGACTTCACAGAAGTGCTTTTGGCGTCCATCATAGTGTCCAGATTCAGTTTGACATCACTGACTATAATAGAAACCAAGAAATAATCACGTGGAAATGATGACAAGGTTTGTAATTCACTTATAATTAACCACGAATCACGACAGCTTTGACGCGCATGTATTTATTTTAAATTTCTTAGCGATAAGAAGTATGAACGCAGCAGCAGTCTAGGCTACTTCGACTATGTCTAAGGAGTTTCACAAACCCCAATAGGCTTTTACAGTGCTTGGGGGCCTACTCTGTAGCGCTGCAGCGCCAACTTCAATGTATCTGTTATTGCTAGATGTCTGTTCTCTAAATTAGCTGCACAGATCAAATAAATCTATGTATTAAATATGTATATTCAATATAGGTGAAGCATATGTCACAGAACCAATACAACAAACGGCTACTCTATATCTATGGATACATACTGTGGCCAAACGACCTATTGTGCCAGTCCTAATGTCTTACAGGTCATTGCCTAGCCTCCTAAAGAAAGCTAGGTAATTCCAGCTAGAGTTTTCAATGATATGCACACTGGGGGAAGTCTCTGGCACTGGGCCAGGATATGGTAGGGAGTCTCCTTATCCGTGTCACACCACCTACATCGAGGAATGTCGACTATACCCATAACATGCATGTTTGTTCATTTCCCAGTGCCTGGTGATGATCCCAACAATCTGCCTCAAGTCCTTCCTCTCCATTACCCCCGAAGGTTCTGTCTTATCTCACATGTTTGCTCTGAGATAAAGCGTTTGGAGTGCCTTACTCCCGCAGCATGCCGGCTACTCCAAGTATTGTTTGATTGCGAGCTTCTAGCTTACCTTGCAAGGATCCCCACCCAGCGTGAACTCTTTTTATGACTACTGCATATCTATAGTGCTAAATAGTGGAACTGGAACTTTCAAGCTGAGAACGTGGTCTAGCTCTTGGACGACCTTGAGCACAAGATGCCTAACCCCTCACCATTCCATTGGTATCCCTGTTGACGATCTGTCATTGTTAGTCCAGAGACTTTGAAAGTTGGTAGAAGAGTCCTGACCAGACCATGTCAAGTACTAGTCCAATCACCTCACACATGCTGACATGTTTATTTCCCCACGAGATATTAGCACTGAGTGGGGAGTGTTGTTGATACTTAAGTACTCCCCTACATGTGTAATCTCATACATTGCAATGTAAGAGTGAGAGATTAGTGTTGATTGGTATGAGGTATTGACAGTATCACACATACCCCTGATGGTGAAATCCGGACTTACTACTTACTCACTACCGGTCACTACTTAGGTTTTGCTAACTCTTTCACCTCCTTACCTCGTAAATTTAAGCAAAAATTCCTCTCAAATGCAATCTTACTGTTGATTTGCTGAGTGTCAATTGTCGAAAGTTAGGCTAAGTAAGAATATTATGAAATGTCTCAACCGTGTACTATGTTATTTTCGCCCCACTAGCCCACAAGTTGAACATGTATATAAACAATTACTGAACAATGAAAAAATCAGAAAGAGGAAACACTTTAAAATACGCACATAATACTCAAGCTTTTGGCTATAAGTCTTCATAAGAACTAAAATTATAGAAAACTGGAACTATAATTATAATAAATAACATCTTGTTGTACATCTATTTGTTTCATTTCTTATTTGTCTTAATTTCACCTTTCGATTTCAATTGTTTAAATTTCAATTTTAATCGTGTTTCTTGGATATTTATTTTAATTACAGTTAATATCTGTAAACAATTGCCCAAACAAAAACAATTTCTGACGCCAAAAGCTCCACAAAGATTTAAAAAGTGGACGCTATATTTCCTCGATATGAACCTCAAATACGTCATCCTCGCACACATGTCTAATTAATATTAATTTACATTCATTAATAAATAATATTATGTTATAACGAATTCTAGAAAAGATTCTTGACAATATCAACAAAGAAATAAAAATTGAGTACCTTCAATTCCTCTGGACTTGAAGTCATGTTGAGCCATGTGGTAGTAATGGGAGTTGTTGAGAAGAGCTTTGGAGGGGATGCACCCCACATTCAGACAGGTGCCTCCCAACGTAAGATTCTTTTCAACGCAGACAGTCTACGCAAACAATAATTCAACTGTACCTGTTGTTAATTTCATTCAATAGAACGAAGAAGTAGAAGCGTGCGTACCTTCAATCCTAATTGAGCAGCTTTGATAGCAGCGACATAACCTCCAGGACCGCTTCCAATGACCACAAGGTCGGCTTCGTCGCCGGATGAATAAAATCGAGAATGAAGGGCGTATAAGGATGGATAGCTGGATTTACTCATCCCACCAGCCTGCAATCACACGAAATAAACTCGTATTTAGGCAGTATCGATTGATAGGGTTGATTCACCTTGTATCCTCGATTATGACGTTGGATAATCAGACATCTTACAAAAAAACCCTGCAAATTATTACACAACGGTTTATTATTCGGATAAACAGCTTCACCTAGCATTAATGCTCCGAGACCCATCCCGTTCGATTCAGCATCGAAAAATATCAAAATGAAACCCAAAAAAAGGTCGAAAAGAACTGAATCGTAATATTAAAATAAACAAAAAAAACGAAAGTATCTAGAAAAAACTGAATTTTAATATGAAAACATGCACGCTAAATATTAATATCAAAATGTAACCAAAAATCTATGAAAAAACCAAAATGAGAATGAAACGAAAGAATCTAAAAAATTGAATCGTATTAAAACCAAAAAAAATGAAACGAACGAACTATTAAATAAATAAACCAAAAATAAACGAATAATGAAAAGCTCAATCGAAGATAACAGATATTTTGCTAACGGAAATAGTTGAGACGAGCGAAACAGTCATTTGTGGAGGTGAAGACGAGAACGAAATACGAAACACGAGTCGGGGGGCTTCCAACGAGTAGAGCGGGCGGCGGCGGGCGAGCGTTGCCCCTCGCCTCTCAGAGGGGGCGGCGTTGCCAGTCGAAGCGAGCGATTTCGATGAGACCGAAACGTTGACTCCGTTTCGTTAATTTTTTTAACCGCTTTTTGCTCATAACAATCATGGGCTTCGTCCGATCGGATTGCCGAGATGGCGGGCACAACTAGATACCAAATTGGATTTTTGTGCGAAAGAACGAATTTTTTGGACCACATTAAAGGCACAAAACGGCCCGGACGGCGGATGGACATTGCAAATTTGGAATCTCCATGTCTTGAAACGTAAAGTATCAAATTTTGAGGGGGGGTTGTAAAAAATTTTTCGTGACCGAAAACATAGGTTTATTATTCAGAATGAATAATAAACCAAAAATTAGCACCATATCAATCGTATGAAAGTCACAAAATATGTAGAAAAATTGGAAAAATAACACGCTGAAGGCGACTGAGATAAATATGAACGAACGTGGAAAAATAATATCATGTAGAGATTCAGATATTAGGACTTACAGGGATGATGTTTTAAAATAACCTGCTGCGATGACTACAAAGTAAAACAACTGGTGCAAACACATTGGAAATGAATCACTAATGGGTGAACTTAAAATAGCCATTCTTTAAGTAATCTCTGTTATAGGATCGGAGATATTGGAACCTCCGGGTTAGCTTTAATAAAAAAAAGGATATTTTACTTACATAGAACCTCTTGCGTACCAGGTGCATAATAAGCACAGTGAGGTGGACACTCAAATACACAGGATTGACACACTTGGGTGTGTTTTGAGCAGCGAATGTGTTAATGACCATTAATAACCATATATTTAATTGTATATTGTATATGCAATGATACCACTACCATAATGTACTGCAACTCAAATCACTATGAAACGCTTCTGATTTCAAAAAACTCCATTGGAAAAAAAGGTCTGTGTCTACAATTCCAGAACCTTTATCATTCTGTCGGAGAATTAAAAGAGAGTCCTGAATTACATCAGCTCAAATTTGATATCCAACTTTCCAATCAATACGTGACACCAAAACACGGTTTCAGCGTCAATAACAATCGATTGAATATTAACTATAGTTATCATTATGGTCAAAACATAACAAATTTTTTTTCTTTAAAACGGATTTAATCAAAATCCGTTGGAACTGTCCGTTGTGTTGACAGTTCCAACTGATACCATGCAATGTTCATTCACAGGAAAATGACGAGAACAGCACAATAAATGATAACATTTCGACGCAAAGGGTTTTTGTACACAATTCAAGCTATTATCGTTTCTAGTTCTTCACATTTTTCCTATAATTCCACAACTATTAACATCAACATTTCTGAAGAAAATATTGTCAGTCACAGATTCTACCAGCGCACTTGATTATGGTTGTGCCATAAATTCTGAATCCTCACGTACAACCATTTTCTACATAAAACGTTGAGCTAATTTCTAGCAGGTTCGTACAGACTGTGCACCACAGCGATGGAGGATCGTTAATGAGCCAGCTATGATCGACTGGCTTCATATTGGCAGAACCCTCTATTGTCTTCCAATCTTACATTTGCCCGGTTCTCAATTCAAAACATTGAAGAGCGTCACTGATACTGGTGTTAGTTACAACTTTCATCATTGGCAACTGCCTAGCACTAGTATTCTTCAAAATACGAATTCAATCGCTCGACTAACCATTGAACCATATTCAAACACACGGCGTCAATTTTCCGTTGTAACCGAATTATTGTCCTACAGTTGTCGAGTTGCCACCACCTCATGCCTATCCATTTCTTTCCATATTTGTTTGTTGCGAATCCATTTTGTTTCGCGCCTGTCCGTCCAGCTTCTGCTTTAGTGGGGACTGCCCTCTTCGCCTTCATTTGTTTGTTATAATTCGACCAGCCATGGATAGGCAAATTAATACGACTTTGATTCATCAATAATGAGAAAAAGGCTTGCGAAGTGTTGTGGATTGGTGTATGAGAGTCAGTTTCATATCTAACGAGTATGTGTGTCCTGAATATGGTGCATGGAGGACTGAATGACAGAGTTATTTGAAGCCATCAAAGTACCCTATTTCCCCCAAAAATTCGGATATGTGACTTGAAAGGTGAGTGATATTTCAAGTCATTTTTGTGATCGGCAATGTCTGTTATGTTGCATTACGGGAGTGATATCTATCATTTTTGTGGTCGTCAATGTTTGTTGCATTAGGCGCAGACTGTTTGTCCATTTTGACCCGCTTTCACGCGTATTCCGTTGTTTACATTCACTTTTACAACAAAACTTTGTTCAACTCTTACTTCTACTGATAGGCTCACCAGTATCAGTGACGCTAGTAAACGTTCTGAATCGCGAACTGGAGTTCCACACAAATGTACCCGCAGCCATCGTATTGGGAATTTACTCAATCTTCAGTCAACAAGAGAAGAGCCCTCCGAACCCACCCCATGTAAGTCATGCAGAAGAGGTTAACGTGAAGCGAAGACCCAGAATCATTACACATCCCTCTGCCAAACTCCATCAGCATCTGATCACTGATGAGGTTGGGAGGATAAGTGTTAGAGAACAAGGTGAAGTGCTCCAATGTCTTGAAGCAAAGGCACCCATTCCATTACCCTGTCTCATCAATGGGGCTTTAGAGGATCTTATCACACAGGTCTTCAGCGAATTTACAAGTAGATTTCAAAACTCTTGACAATCCATTCATTTAAGCCATCAGCTCCATGAGCAGCGTTTAACGACTGAAGAGGAAGGTGTACTAACTTCTACCGAAGGCACCTCAGCAATCAAAGCCTAGTGAATGAAGGCGAAGGATCCATACTCGCATATGGGTTCAGGACTTTTTTATTCCAAATACAGCAGCTCACCGACATTGGAACCCAGATGATCCAGATGTGGCTTCACTCAGCAGTGTTTGACGCTCTTTTAGAAATATGACGTCACACCTTCGTGGGAATACGTCTGCCAATCCTAAAAGAACTGCATGCATCCTAACATGTGAGTGGCCTATATAGCTATAAGGATAGATGAGGAAGCCTGGTTCAAGGATATTCACATCCCAAATTGTAATTTACGTACCAATTCGTCCGCAATTCATCATTGATAAGAGTCGCAAATACAACATGGAAAAAGTACTTCGACACTATGTATAACTTGTGACTAGAATCGAAAACCTAGTTGAAATGCACTTTTAAAAAAACGCCAATTTAAAACAGTGCACACGCGAGTGCACTAACTTTTTATAGGTCGAGCACACATACTAGGAGACAACCAATAAACCTCACCTTCACGGCGGCAGAAAATCCTCGCAAAATGTGTCCAGGCATTTTGGATAAACGCCGAAATCTGGAGCTTGCCCTGACGTGCACAAGAACCTGAAAAGAAAAAGGCTGAAAAAAGATGGAAAATTTTCTTATCTCTACCGATTGATAAGAAGAAAGATTGGTATCGATACACGAAAAGTGTTGCATCATCTGAATAATCGATGTAACACAAATTTTTGTTTCTGTCAGTTAGTGATTAGAAAAAATATTAAATAGGAAACATTTAACACCAAAGTTATACTAACGATCATTGATTTGGGTCGCAGCCACTTTGACGTCAAAAAGAAAAGGATTAGTTAAGTAAGAGCATTGGTACCACTACAAAACTGCAGCTACACCCAGGGCACGCAATTGACAGTCTACCAGAGCAGTATGTCATCCCACCGTAAAAGTAGTCTATTTCAGAATATTGCAAATCACGTCACTGCAGACAGATAGCTAAGCTGTTGCCCTTGAGAGTACGCAGAAACACATCACGATATTCTGGCTTCCACAACCACGCTCAACTTTAATCAGGTATAGGCTAGTCTTCCATTAAATTCCTTTTTGAGGGGGAAATCAGTTTAGAATGACTTGTCTCAAGAAGAGATTAAAAGCTTCTTCCATACTGTTTATAAGGATATGTTCTGAACGATTAATAATCAACTACGAAACAGTTGTAGTAATAAAGATCATGTTACATAAAGCTAACAATGCCATAAATTGATATAACTTGAGAGCCCGCAGCCTAAACAAACATTAAAACCCATTTGCTGAAGTAAGTAACTAATTCCTCATATATTGTAGTTGTTGTGGGGGGGGGGGGGGGTAGCCAACTCCAATAGAAACACGTTCACATAAATTCGTTATGGTCACCTTCAAAATAGTTGCAGGTGAAGAGAAAATTATCCTAATCCCACACACATATTGATGTGTTCTTCCATCCTGAACTAGTACAGGTAACTCTTATACCAGTGCACTATAAGACAGTGTGGCAAGTGAACCCCAAGATAAGATTGCACAATTGGGAAGAAGCGACGAGTCTGTACACCCGCATTTACTCCTTGCTGCATCGGGTTCCATGCATCGATGGTAGGCAGTACGGACCTTCCAACCCCCATTCCATCTTGTCATCGGTTGGGCCAGAATCCAATGACACCTCTGTCACTACTTTTCCCTACTTTTTTTGTTGCTGTTCATTCCTGGGTGAGTACCGGCCCATATCATCCCCTCGGTCTATTCCTTTAATATAACCACAGCACGATCAACAGTTCTTTGACTGCCTCAATCATAACCTCGTGATTAATGAAGCCTGTACGTATACATGAATCTCCCTCTTATGGAAACCTCTGTTGCTGTGTCCATTTAAGAGTCCTCCAAGTGACCATAAATTGTATGATTAGAAAACCAGATGTACAACTTTCCCCAGATTCGTAAATCCTGACTAGAACTCCAACACTATCCATTTGATGGCTTTTGTTGAAATACGTCATAGAGAGCGAAGGTGTGTCCTTCCAAATTGAGCTCATTTTTCTAGGTGGTTCTAGCTCTTAACAAAAGCTGTCAAGGACTTCACTTGTTCGTTTACTTACGTTTTCTCAAGTTCTTCATATATCCATTTATTTCTTCACTTTTAACTTCCTCTAACAAAAAATGACCATTTATATTGAGTCCTCTCCTTTCTTGTAACATGACTCACTCATCTCTCTTGATCACAAGCAAAAACTGTCTGGTAAGCTACTGCTCCGTCTCTGCTCGCTTCAACATCACCAAGAAAGCATATCCAGTCTCACTATCAAAACTATAATCGTTTTGTATGTTCTGCGTTTTCTTTATTTTCTCCTCACATCTTTCTGTGTTTAAATGCGTTTAAAACGTCACACTCACGAGAATTGTATATAAATATCCAAACCCGAAAATATTTAGGAGTTGTTCGATAATATCTGGAGGAAAGGAAATCTTTCGAAACTTTGATGCGATTTAAAAGTTTACATTTCAAAATCATTTCATTTCACGCGAGTATGCTAAACCGGAGCACGAATAACTTTCAAATGTTTGTTCTTTCTTCTTCTTCTTGTACGTCATCCTCTATGTTGATTATAAAGCGGCTGTGATAACAGCAACCAGTCGAGTTTCTCTTTCCTCACCGCATCGTTCGGGTCGGGTTGCCCCTTCGTTCAAGTCCACTTTATTGTCCTTTACTCGACCCAATTAATAGTTATTGCGAAATCGTCGTATGTTTTCTGACCAATTAGCAATTAGTGACATTTAAGCCGCGAGGCGTTGGAAATGACTACAATCCTTCGTTCGGTTGTGTAATGTGACGCGGCCTTTTTATTTGAACTTTGTCGTTCCCGGATTTATTTTCTGTTTTCCCTTTGAACTCGACAACGTTATTTGGTGAGTGTTGTAATATGTCAGTAATAGTGCGGATAAGCCTAATTTTTAGCATTTATAGAGCTATAGAGACTACGTTGCTTTTTTCTAAGTATTTTCAGTCGTTGCGCGCCGTGAAACTAATTAATCGCATTTAAACATATTTTTGCTCCGCGTGCATGTTTTTATGCGTCTGTGTGTAGAAATGAGGCAATCTTAGCTCTGGAGTATCGAGTTGAAATGATCTCATTCAAGATGGAAACAAGTGTCTGCATAGATATGTTGGAAGTCTTGCGCCTCACCGGCAAATTATGTTTGTGTATTACACAGATAGTAATGGTACAATGTAATTGTAACTGGCCCTACAGAATGTAACTTGCAAACTCAGTAACACCATTTCGTGGTGTCGTCGGCATTACCTCTTATTGTGATTGAAAGCGATGACGCTCCAAGCCCATGGTCAAAGGGGGAGTGAATCTAAGGATCACAACTCCTTCATACGTTTCCAAAAGGTCAAGGCTTGCTGCAATCACCTGTTGAAGGGAAGGAGACTTACGAGCAGTTTGAATAACGAGGCTAGCACTGAGGGATAAGAGATTGTGAGAGTCAAGTGATGGATTGGTGTGAGGGACAGCCAGAAGAGAAGGATAAAGTTCTTAATAGCTACTCGATCTTAATTGTTTATAACATTTTCTGTGTTTAACTAACGCTCTGTGTAATTTATTGTACACAAACTTAAGAGCAGAGAGCTTAGAAATTGAAAGTAAACGACTCAACAACAGCCCTTTTTCTGTTTCTTAAACCAATACTTTTATTGGCTTAGTCAAATCATGATTTAAATCCAAGAGCTATAATACAATGAGTGTTGTCTTCGAAGTTCATAGGAACTGCCTGTGCCATCAGCCAGTTACTTCACTCATGTTTCTGAATTCCTGCCTCACACAATTGAGCCTCCTTGGGCCACTTAACTAAACGAATTCCTCAAAGTTGAAAGGAATGAGAGCTGCTATTTGGAATGTTGAATCTTCATACTCTACGTGAGGTAGCAGAGTAAATGCCTCTTTCAAGACAAAGTGAGGACGACTACTGTTTGGCAATGGTCTTTTCTTTCCACTCCAGGCCTTGAAGTACAGCGTTGTCTATTTAAAGCTGCGATATAGAATACAGATTTCCCGCAGTGCACCTGCTCGCAGCTTTATTCTAATCTCAACCTACTGCAAATTTGAAGATCTATTCTTTCTCTACACATTAAATTACGTCGAATCGTCGGTTTGCTCGCACGCTTAGCTGATGAGAGTATCACGTTATGTTTTTTTGGGGTTAAATGAACCTTGCGCATGTACTTTCCTATTATAAGTTGAAATCGATTCATTCAAACCAGTAGTTTAAGGTTTGTCGGTTATGCTTTATACAACAACCACCTGTTGATGACGAAGGTGATTTCAAAATTAATTTATGCGACTAACTTAAGTAGGAAGCGAGCATTTCGTCAAGTGCCTATCGTGCCAAATATAGGATGACTACTAGTAGAGGATCGGTTCAGTTTGGACGTATGTGCTGTCCACATTGTATGATATGGTTAACAGTGGGAGCGACTGGCATTTGTGTTTGTAGTATCATTTTGATTCTGTGAATTTCACGAGACTTAGTTTTGTGCCGTCTCTACAACTCAACTATCTGGTGAAATGCGTCTCACAACTTTCCGCTGCTCATATAAATTGAATGATGTGCTGCGTATACAAGCACTGACCTATTTCTACAGAAATGTTTATCAAGAACCAAATGTAGATACTAGCTAAGTTAAACAAAATAGCGCTATGAAGTAACCTGTAAACGCTACAAAGAGGAATCTACGCTATTTGACAACATAACCACCTCTTGTAAGTCTCAAAATCAGAATACTCAAGGGCACCAGCCAACCAGTTTGTGTCTGTAGATGGATCGATAGCTGAAACGATTGTTCTCATTATTTTGTGTTGTTCGTTTTTTGAAGGGGCAAAAATAAGGTTATTAGCAATTGGTGTCTATGTGATGGCTCTTGGTGGTGTGGGGGGTGGGATCCTGGAAAAACTATTATTCGCCTTTTTCTCGAAAATGGCTCTAACGATTTTGATTAAACTTTCAAATTACCTTCTACTAATCGGTACCTTACTTTTGTTCTATATAATCATCACTGAAAATTCAGTTTTTTTTTTACTTATCGGCGAAGCGGTTCTTATGACTAATTTTTTCAAACTCACGGGCTGTCTTTAATTACTCAATACCTATATATCGTTCTCAATAAATGTCAGAGGTGCCTACCAAAATGTGCAACGTGTACTCACTCTTTGTTCTCTATAAATATTGCTGTGAAAATTTCAGTGAAGCTAGAGTTGCATAACGTTGTGTGTTGCTTCGCGCCAGATATTTCTCTTTTCATAATCGCTTTCCACTATTTTCCTGCAAGCGAGCCAAATCGTTTTCGAAGAGGCGAGTCGTTTGTTCATATGTCGCCGCCGTTGACTCATGTCCATTGAACCTATCCTCTACTCACTCATGTATAGTAATTGCGCTCGATTCCTACCTGGGTAAGTCGAAGTTCAATTTTGTGCTATTTACTAGTGAATAGAGGCTGCCTTGGTGGGAAGCAAGCAGAACTAAGTACCCTACAGTTACTAAGTCTATTTTTTTATTTGAAGGTGCTTCAACAAAACCAAGTTGTCATTAAATGTACTGTCTCAATTTAGGTTTTGTACAGACTGCGTTATTGTCGGGTTCTCTGGAAAAAATGTTTATAGGGGAGACACATAGATGGCAGTAATATCTACAATGTCAAACGTCATATCTAACGGAAACGATACATAAATAAGGTCGTGAATGGCACCAAATAAAATAAAACATAATTTGGACGAATGCACATCATGTAGCTACTTGAAAAATAGGTCGTACTCGTTAGTATCTTTCATCCATAGTTGCCACTCTTCAACAAAAACCTTATCACTGCACCATCACCAACCACAGGCTTCATTTCGGCCCTAACTCCCACCTTATTTCACCCCGAGTGCAGATCCCTAGCTCACGCCAATTACACAAAACACATTCGAAATGGCCAGTAATGTAACCCCAAACACTGACACTGGGTATAACGTCTCTCCTTGAAAATTTCTTCACGTCAAGCAATGATTTAAAATTAGGATGAGCTCTCAGACCTCTCGCACGGCCTTGAGCCCAACAATTCGCTCACAATCCAATTTCCAGTGAATTCCGTCTGTTGGTCCTTCCAATCGACCACCTTCTATCCTGCTGTCCCACTGAATGTTGCAAGTAGTTACTTCATTTTCGCAGAAAATGAAACAAACACAACCATTCCGGAAAGGTTAGGAGTTGGGATTTGAGAAAAATGTTTCACTGCATTCTTTAACCAATTGTGGGTAAATAACCCAGGTAAATAGTCTGCAGTAGTAAATACAGATATTTCGGCTGGATGATTGTTGTCATATTTGATGGTCTCGTGTGATTACAGCCATCCAGCTGAAAAGTCACTCGTCGTTTTGTAAGTTATCAATGTTTCGTTTCAGTATTATTTTTTCGTCTGTATTAATAATATATTTCGTTTGAACTGAACCATGCTCGATAGGAGCAAACTAGGAAGTTTAAAATTGGTACAAAAATATTTCGTGTAATTCCTAAGGCTCAATTTATTATAATGAACCCCAAGAAACCTAAAAAAGTGGGATGTTCAGGGCATGCCACTAGGATTACCCTATGTTTTTGAGGTTGCTGAACACGAATTTGAGGTTAGAATTGTTCTATCACTTCACAGTTGCCCTAACTTGAAAAAATTGTAAAAAAATAGTTAAATTGACCTATTAAAACAATTGAATTATGCATTATGGTTGATTTATATTTTTCTCATATCGTTTGGTATTATCTTATCATTTTGAGGCTATTAAATCTGAATGTGGTTTCCCAAACTAAAATATACCTGAAACATGTAAAAATTGACCGGATTACTCTCATCTTCCTTTACTTTTTCGTATACGTACTGTTATAGTATTGATTATATCAAATGACATGAGAAAAGTAGACATTAACAATATCGTACAATGTAATTGTTTTATTCAGCAATTTTTTAAGGTTAGGGGCTAGAGGCATGCCCTGTATATCCCTTTTTTTTGGTTGTTGGATTATTCAACCGTATTCAACCAATCTTGTAGTGGGAGGTAATCCAAACATCATTTTATTTCGGCATATTTGTTAATAAACAATCGAAAAAGATCCCGTTGGCCAATGGTGAGTTTTACGTTTTTTTTTTCATTCCTCTCAATTTGTAAATGCCACGATGAATTACCTGTGTGTTTTGTAGGCTCTGTGGTTCAGACTTGCGATGACCCGCGAAAAGTCCATCATCCGAAGGGCTACGAGCTCAGAACTTTTTTGAAACTTGTCATTTAACCTCGAACTGAGTACAAAATGTTGGAAACGGGACTATCGGGAATTGTTGAGACTTCAGTGTATAATTAAATAAAAGCCAGTTCATTTTTCTCGGGGAGAGCGAAAATAATTGAAAGTTCGTTTGAAAGACTGATCAAAATTTAAAATCGTTACAGCCGTTTCTGTCAACTGCAGACACACACAGACTGCTCACCGTGTTTTCGTTCCAGTAATTCTCAGAACGTGAAGATATGTTTAAAAACTCAATTTTTTATTTTAGACGATCACAGTTCTTTCCTTACGATTCGGGCTGCAGAAAGTACAAAAAAAAATCTCTGCGTGGCTTTCACTTTGCCATTAGTTTCGTAAGCCCAGACCTGACTAGCGTACGACGCTGCCCTCGTGAGAATGTGGTTTAAATCTACCAGCGAGTGGGGCTGTTGAGCCATGCTCTAGAGGTGTGTTTGTTCGCGGGCGTTTTAAATGCTAGTTCAATGCTGCCTGCAGGGGAACCTCATTTTGTAAGCGTAGGCATTTGACGACGTCGGATAGTGACATCTTTTTTTGCGCTCTAACGCTGAACTTGTTTTGAATGAAAACTTGGTTTTGTTGTGAATCGGTCAATTTTTGCTTCTTCGTTTTCTCCAAAAAAAGAGAAACATTGAATTTCCTGTGACTAGTCAAAAAAAAGTCTGTGCTAAGTAGTAATTGAGGGTAACCTAATTCTGTTTGCAGATCCCACCATGGTCGAGGCTCTTAAAAGGAACAAAATCTCGTCTCAAAACATCGTCAGCAAATTGATTCGTAGAGAAATCTTCGGGGAGCCCAAACCGGGCGCCTCATTCTATGTGTCGAGGTCTTTCTATCAAAATGTCGTTCCGGACTTTACTATAATTAACGTCGAGAAACCTCCTTGTTTTTTGAGAAAGTTCAGCCCCAACGGTCAACATTTCATCGCCTTTTCCGCGGATCAGACGTCGGTAGAAATTTACACTTTTAAAGGTTGCACGGCGATGAACGAGTTTTTGCACATTTGCAAAGCAAGGGAATTCATCGGAAATAAACCGGAGCCGTTTCACGATTATTTACGCATGACCGCTTTTCACGCTTTTTTTAATTTGAAGCATTCGGTGAATGTGGCTCCCAGCGGAGAGCAGTTAAATCGAGAGTGCAGCCTTTTCACTGAAGATGGTAAATACATAATTGTAGGTTCTGCGGCGTATTTAACGGACGAAATGAGGCCGAATTTTTATCACGTGTATTCAAACAATGAATCTGTTACGCCAAATCCGCGGTCGCCTCTCGAGGATTATTCGTTGCACATTATCGACATCGAAGCGGGCAAATTATGCGACACTATACATTTTCGAATAGACAAAATATATTTGTCCCACAACCAAGGGTTGTATTTGTACGAGAATACTTTAGCTGTTTTGTCAGTTCAACACCAAACTGTACACATTTACCACTTGATTGAAGGTAAATTCGTGTTGATGAGGAAGATCGGGCAATATTGTTATGACGAAGATCGTTATTTTTTGTTTCGTGTGTACAACAGCGGGCAAATCGACAGCCTTCCGGAATTAGAAGCTCTCGTACGACCGTTTCGCGACAAAAACATCAACGGCCTCAAGCACAGAATTTTGGTTTTTCTCTTCAAAAGAGCCCTCGAGTCGTCGATGGAGCGGAAAATCGGTCCCAACGGCCCTTCGGTGATGATAAATCGAGTTCGTATGTTTTTCCTTCGCTACGAGCAAATTCGAACTCTTCGAATGTGGAAAATGCAACTCCTTGATGAAAACCATCTTTTGATTAAATACGCCAACGAAGACGTCGTCACGTTGAAAACGACCGAACCGAACGCTCAACCTTCGTTCTTCGTCATTTACAACATGGAGACGACTCAAGTGTTGGCCATTTATGAGAACACGTCTCGAAATTTATTGAGCCTCTTCGAAAGGTATTGCGATCATTTTCGAAATGCCAAACTCCCTTCGGGCCGACACTTCATGAGTTCTCCTTCGAACAACTGTTTCGCTCGAATCGCCCAGCAGCGTTTCAAACAAACCATAGTAAGTTGGATTTATTTGAACGTTTATTGCTTTCAATAAAAATGTATTATACAGGAAGTTGTAAACGAGATAAGAAATTGAGGTGCAATTGAAACACTTGACTGCTATGTGAGAAAAGCCTTTGACAAACAACCTAAAGAACACACTACTTCAATGCCTATACTCATCAGGAAGGATGTAGAAAAGTATGCTGCAGCAGGTCTTATCGACATTGGAGGAGCGATACATGACCTCACTGCACCTATGCCCACAGATATTCATTCATCAATATTTAACATAATCCTTCGAACCTTATAGTAAACCGCAACACACAACTTCCCCCAGCTCTATGTACACTTTAGCAACTAATTCACTTTATTTAACGTTCTGTGTGGAAGCTGGTAGCTCTTACAGTTCCACTATTTATTAAGTTGCTCCTACTTTTGTCATGATGTTCATTGAAAAGCCAACGTATAGATAATTGTAATTGATGGGACTGTTAACATGATTTTTACTTTCCTTCGCTCTAAGAAGTAGAAAGGAAAGTTTGTAATCGCTGAAAAAATAATTTGAGTTCTTTTCTAATTTTTACGTTTCAAACCCTACTGAGCCCGAAAAACAGTATTAGCGAAAATGGTCTGTGGGTGCACAGGGCTCGGTCCTTGGACCAGCACTCTGGAATGCCTTCTTCGAAGGTCTTCTCAGAAGGCTCATGGGGGCTGACTGCGATCCGTACGCCTATGTGGATGACTTGACTGTGCTGATCTTTGCAGAGTCAGTCCGCCAAATCGAAGAAAAAACCCGCCATGTGCTTCGCACCGTCACCCAATGGTGCGTGCATGTCAAGATGCAGTTGTCTGAGGAAGAAACCCAGCTAATCCTCTTGAAAAGAAATGTGGTTTTGGCGGCCACAGGCTCCTGCTTGAAAAGCAGTCAAGTATTTAGGAGTGAATATAGGTGAGAGGTATAAGGCCATATAAGGTATAAGGCCATATATCTAGCCCCCACTGCCTGGGGTCTCCAGTGCCGAGGAAACAAGAAACCACATGCTGCTCCACTAGTTTCTACAACAGTGAGCGACAGCTGTTGGGAGGGCAAACGAACTTAGCAGCATTGACTGCTACAAAGCTAGCCTGTAACCATTTTGCAGAGTTTGTGAAGAAGGTGATGGCTAAGACACGTGGTCATAGTTGATCTGCCCTTTTGAAACTTGCCACCCAAGTAAATGGTTAGATCAGGTGGGAAACCAGATTAAGAACTCCTCCCAGACAGTATGGGATACCTTAGGTGGTCACCTCCGCGCGGTAACACCCGGGAAACAGCTCTCTACCGGGAGACTGGCTAACGACCAAATACCTGCCGTACCACCGCAGGTCTGAGTTCGGTGGATGCTGCAGGGACCGGCCTCGTGCACATTAGCGAAACCGCAACTTCCATGACTGATATTACCCTCGTCGAGGGTTTAGAAAAGGAAACAGACCTGTCTGTGAACACGATTGAGAGAAAACAGCTGAATGACAAAACCTCAAACTTCATATGTAGCCTTCAAGTCACCATGGGACGCCAAAATAAGGGTATGAGCAAACTGCTCAAAACTAACTGTAGTTATCATAGTGATCAAAACACCCGATGTTTTCAGTCACGAACAATTTTTTACAACCCCCCCTCAAAATTTGATACTTTACGTTTCAAGACATGGGGATTTCAAATCTGCAATGTCCGTCCCCCGTCCGGGCCGTTTTGTGCCTTTAACGTGGTCTAAAAAACTCGTTCTTTCGCACAAAAATCCCAAATGGTTGTGCCCGCCATCTCGGCAATCCGACCGGACGAAGCCCATGGTTGTTATGGGCAAAAAATAGTTAAAAAAAATTAACGAAACGCAGTATAATCAAATAAGCCGTGTTTTGTATCGTTTTCAAGGCCCGCTCGACTCACCCCTCCATCGGATCAGAAGTTTACGGGCGCCGGGGGAAAATTTTTAATTTCCGTAGTTCCATTGTAGTCAGGTCATGTTTCGTATGGTTTACTAGTATTCGATGCTGAATCGAATGGGATGGGGGAGCAGTAATACTAGGTCAAGCTGTTCATGGGAATAATAAACCATTGTGTAATAATTTGCAGGGTTTTTTACTCTAAAACGGCTCCAACGATTTTGATTAAATTTGTTATATGGCCGCTTTTAATGAGGCCACTATGTCTTAAAATTCCCATGCATCGAAAAATGCCGTGAACAGCACAATGAATTACGTTTTGACCAAAAAAATACCTATACGAAGGGCGTTTAAAAACGCTCATATGATATATGGGGGCCACTCCAGAAATTTCGAAATTGCCACTACCACTGTTTTGTTTACTACCGTTTTAACCCGATAACTCTGGAAGAGTGATTGTTATCATCTTCAAAACAATCGTTTTCACAGCTTTATTAATTCTCTGTGTGCCAATTGCTCAATAATGGCCCGGGAATGAGTACGAGCAGCACAGTCACTTCCGGAGCAGTAAGCGCTACCGCTTTCTCTAGCCGTGATGTGTTGTTTGACCAAGATCTAATTGGATGAAAAATAAATTGAGCATGTAGAAATATCTGGTGCGTTGCGACACAACTTTATTTAGCTCTACGTCAAGTCACTTGTGTACATGGATTTTTGTACTGACTCAATTCATTTATCAGTCAGTTCATTCGAACTTGATCGAACAACACTTCACGGCAGCAGAAAGCAGTAGCGCTTACAGTTCTGGAATTTATTGTGCTACTCGTACGCACTCTCGGATAATTATTGAGCAATTGCTACACAGAGAATTAATGACGGTGTAAACACGATTTTTTTGAAGAGGATAGTAATCACTTTTGCAGAGTTATTGGGCCAAAACTTAGAGAACCGCGAAACGGCGGCAGTTGAAATTCAGAAATTTCTGGAGTGACCCCCAAATATCTTATGAGCGTTTTTAAACTTTTAAATGCTCACCCTAAAGGGTTTTCTAAACGTTTTAGTAACATTTCAACGGAGCTTATAAAGAAAAAAACCGCGCTAAAATTGATTTTCGTCGAAAATGTTGGTAATTTATTATGCTGCTCTCGTCATTTTCCCCACGAATGGGAATTTTATGGTATATTTGCGTTATTGGGAGCTATCAATATGAAAAATTTAATCACAATCGTACACACACAGACGAGTTTGATACTACCGATAATTTTATGCCCACCATTAAATATTGATCGTATCGCTTATTGGACTATCACACTCTTTTTATGGAATGCTGGTGTCATACGAGCGAGATTTATTTTCAAAAACTGCATTGAAATCACTTTTCGTCTAATTTTTTATAACATATTAAGCTGCTTCGTCATTTTTCCTACGAATGAGAATTTTACAGTCCGATCGCGTTATTTCTTTTTTTTCTTTGAAACGGTGGATGCAGGCAATACCCTCACTGCAGCCACAAACGGGCCTATTGTAAGGGCGTCCATGATACTCGGATCATGGCCCACCTGCACCACCCCCAGGCCCCACGGCACTGGTCTCACTTGGTGTGACGTCACCTATGCGCCCCCACCACCCCCGCACATAGCGGAGGATATCCGCAAGTTCTGCATTTGCCACCTCTTCGGGCTGAAGAAAGGGCCTCCCAAACACAGAACGGCGCGATGCCGCGAGTCCATCGCATACGCACAGCACGTGCTCTGCCGTCTCTAGCCCTACCTCGCAGAACCTGCATACCTGTACCTCGCACTTGCCAATATTTGCAAGGTGGTACCTCAGCGGACAGTGACCTGTGAACAGGCCACATATGATCCTCATATCCTTCCTCCCCAGAGCAAGCACCTCCTTGGACCTCTCTCTGGAGAGCCGGATAAAGAGTTTTGATTGTCTAAGGCCGGGCAGCCCCTGCCAATGAGCAGCCCTGCACCTATCCTCCCATTTGCCAACCTCTCTACGTAGATGGCTCCTGGTAGTCCCAACAAAGGGGGTCGCGTTATTTGGAAACGTACATTAAAAAAATTGATCAAAATCGTTACAGCCGTTTTTGAGAATGAATATACTTGGTATTTTGATCATAATGATAACTATAGTTAGTTTTGAACCAATTTGGCTCATACCCTTTCTTAGGTGTCCTTATTAATCGCATTTATACGCACACAGACCGTTTTCCGAAACGGTTTTTCAAGCTTGAATCTCAAGAAAAAAAGGCGTTTCTTATTGCGTTGACCTAGGATCAATGTGTGTTTACCAAATTGATGTCAATAAAATTCATTAAAAATTCTTATCTAAAGCACTTCAAAAATTTCATAATTTAAAAATCATTTATTTTATTTTAGGTACTTAGTTCCACTTCAAATAATACAGTTTCACGCATGAAAAAAAAGAACGACAGTTCAATGGCACAGTTTACCTTGTAACTTTTTGAAAAAAATCCTTAATGTTGGCAATTTTTACGTGCCGTGGCGTGTTGTTAGTGCTACAAAATAATCGTGCACATCTGGAATTCCAATGATTGCCATTTTCACTTTAATTGTACAACTTGAACGTTTTCCAACAAAAAAATACTCGTGACAGTATCATAAATTGTCTACGCAATGGTCACTCGTTAACTATGGTGATAAAAATAGGGGCAACGCAGTAAATTTTGGAACCTTACGTTTCTGTATCTAACGTTCAACGTTCTACCAAGTGCGTGCAAACTGAATGACTCGCTATGCTGCACGTTGGACTGAGAAATTATTTATTATCTTTGTTTCACTTCCTTTCATTTGTAGTTATATTTTAGTTTTATTATTGATTCCCACATTTCCATTTCGTTTAGCTCCTATTCATTTCTTTTCGATTCCTTTAATTTCATTCAATTTCTTTACTTATCTTTTCCCCTAGAGGATTGTCCGTAGTTGATATTCTCAAATGATTCTGGAGATGATGGCAGACCCTAATAACCCCCTGGTTATGTTAATAACGCTCAGTTGTCATTTATTTTCTTAGCTGATTTTCATTTCGGCGTTATTTTCTCGACGCCATTAATTCGAGTTCCTTTTGGATTCCCTCGATTGTTCCCATGGGTTTTAATTCTCTCAATGTCAGTTAGTCGATTTGCGTTCGATCTTTTTGCGCAGTTGTCAGCTTTCGTTGTCACAAACTTTCATTGTTTGTGTGTACCATATTGTTGAAGTTACTCGAAACTGCGGCGCTGCAGCGCGTAAGCTATATAATTAAGCGGCGCGAGTTGAATATTGAATTTCATCGGCTTCTAGTTGAGGTTAAGTTCATTTGTGTTTGTTTGACTGTCGATGCCGAAGCGTTGACTAATGAGGCAATGAATCACCGTTTTTTTTCGGTTCACCGGCTCCTGGCGCCAACAAAATCTCATTCACAGAATCGAAGGCCTCTCCTCCGATTTGGTTTTTTCCCTCGAAGGCTAAATTTATCTTTCCGCTTTATTTTTTTTTCCTTCGTCATTCCGTTTGTTATTCGTCTGTTTGCGCGGGATATTTGTTCAGTGCCGTTTCATTGCATCGTTTTGCGCTAAGTTTGGCCAACCTCCTTCACGCTGTCGCCGCTTGGTGAAAGTCGTTCTTTGGGCCGAGGACGTCTCCACAGCGTTTGGCGGAGCAAACGCTAAAAATTCCCGAACAAATTTGACTCAGTTTTTCAACACAGAAAAATGGAGAGTTTGGGGGGGGGGTGCGGAAAGTTGTGTGTTGCTACTCTCCAGATATTTTATTTCATTTCATTTTTTCACTCACACATTATCTTTTTCATTCTACATACGTCATTCCATTTTGGTTGTTTTGATTTGTCCTCTTTTTATTTTGGGTTGATTATTGATGCTAATTTAGTTCCTAGGATTTATTTTGCAACCTGGTTTCCTTTTAATATCGTTGAGGTTTGTCTTTAGCCCGCGTGTCATTATTTGTGGATTCTCTTTGAATTCCAGTAATAGTCAATAATTTTGATTCGCTCAATTTCTTCCTGTTTTGATTCCTTCGACTCATTTAACGTTCATTTTTGTTTCCTTTTGATTAAGTTTCTTGCCTTTTTAATTTCAATCATTTTTTGTAGAATTCCGTTTGCTCTATTTTGACTCTCATTAATTTCTTTGGTCATTTTAAAAAAAGTCAATCTTTAGTCAATCATCCACTTATCATTTCACCCTTCTTACTGGTCTGTAGTCCGTTTGTCGTTCATTTTATTTTATTTTTCCCTAGTTGTCGATTCATTTTCGTTTCTCTCACTTTCATTCAGTTTGAGTCCCTTTGATCGGGGTTTCCACAATTTTTTTCGTTCTTTCGTCACTTAGATCCTCCCGTCGTGTTCTTTTTTTTAATGTCCATTTCATTGGTTTTTGAGATAACTTTTTTTGTTGGTTTATCGTTATTCATTGTTGTGTGTTTGCGACGAGACGCAAAGCGCAGGAAAATGATGCCCACTAGTTTTATCTCTCGCTTTTTGGGTACAAGATGTTGAGTTAGGTTTTAAGGCAGTTTTGGCATAAGTGAGAAACCGGTTTGGAGATAGTTGCTTATCTACTTTGTCCAACATTCGCAATTCTGCGTTCGAGGAACAACTGTAGTTCAAAACGCGATTCCTTGTTCACTCCTGGCGAGGTACATTGAAGTAACTATATCGAGTGAGGAACTGGTTGAAAAATTCCACTTACTCAGTCCGTCTGATCGATTTTCTGATTGTGTGTTGAGTGTTCTTTGGCATTCTACTGTCTTTTTCATAAGTAATTACGTGATGTACTGGATTGTATTGTACTAGCAATTTCTCTTTTGTTGACTTAAAGATCACCACACCGTGAGGCTAAAGTGGTTTTAAACACAAGGGGGATGTATCGTGGCATACACAGTGTGTAGCTCTACTCAGTGCTCTTGAAGCTCGAGATCGGGTGCAGTTTTTTGTGTTTTTGACTTCCCGCCTTCCAATACCAGAGGTGACTAACTAATTTGACAACAGTACTGACCACAAAACTGGGGTAGAACCAAGTGCCTCTGGTATCACCAGGACCCTTCACATTGAGCAATTCACAAGAGACGACTATTCTAACGTAAATTGTATTTTGTTAAATTTTATTGTACGTTTCTAATCAATTACTTACTGCGTAGGTGAGTGCACGATTTGGTGGCTTGATCGAAGCTCGGAAAAGAATCCTGGCTCAACTCCCAATAAGCGCTCAGTCGTTCAGCTGCAGCCCATATTTGGACCTCTCCCTCTTCAGCTACGATGACAAATGGGTGTCAGCGATGGAAAGGCCTAAAGCTTGCGGGGAGCATCCTATACGTTTTTATTCTCGCGAATCGGGACTTCTTAAATTTCGCATTTACGCCGGGCTGATGGGCCGCTCGGTGCCACCATCTGCTCGTCGTTTGGTGGCTTTCACGTTTCACCCTTCGGAACCTTTCGCTATCAGCGTCCAGCGAACTAATTCGGACTATGTTGTTAATTTTCACGTTAGATTCCCAACGTAACTTTTTTGTTCAATGTTAACGTTAAATTTTTTTCGGTGTTTTGATGTTGTGGTATTTGTTTGTTTTATAAAGCTGAGCAACTGTACTTCGTGATGGTGGGAAGAATCCTTGTCGTGCGGTGAGAAATTGGGAATAAGTGAGTGGTGTGCATTGAAATTACCTGATTGTTGTTAACTGCTTTCTTACTTCATTGAGAGCAAGTTGTTGTTTCAATGTAATTCCTTGTATTCCATAGCCTTCTATAATGTCATTTAAAGGTACAATTAGGCTAAGGAGGTGTATCACCCGCATTTGCTCCTTCCATCTTAATTCGGCCTGTGTATGATTCTAGCGTGGACTGAATGAAAACTAATTACTGTTCTGGATGGAACGATAACTGACTGGGAGGAATTCCGGGAGAGGTTGGATTTTGAGGGAAGGAAACGTTTGGTTTACCTTGATTTCCGAGAGAAGGATGTGTGGCTGGCCGACCAACGTCACGTCGATCTGACAGTAGCTAATTTCGACGAGTTTCCACACTCCGACACCACTTTGTCTGAATAACCGAAAAAGCCTCCGATACTCTGAACCCTTTGGCCAACTGCCTTCATAGGGGGGTCTTGATTGGCTTGTTGGTATGTTAGCTGTCTCTATGCTGGGATCATGGCAATTCCTGGGTTTCAGTTAAATGCATCCTCGAGATGTGGACGAGTATATTGGTGCGGCCTATTTAGGTGGAAGTCGTATTTACGTGCAACATTTGCAGACATTTTTAAGGCTCCACTGGAGCCACTTCAGAAGCTACGCTCCCTCAAAAAGAGCTTCCTTTTAACGCCTATGAGCGCCTACTTGCTCCGCAGGCATCTGATTTGGGATATTGTGGTTGGTCTTGGTGGATTTTCAGGACCATCCGTGGTGAAGTGAATTAACAGCACCAAATGCCCCAAACCAGGCAGTAGTTTAGTTGGTTGGAAGGAAAATTACGCAGCGTGTCGACTCAAGAGTGTATACGTAGAAGAGATTACTATAACGCCTACAGCTGGGTGTACCTACAGGCTTTCTCTGGGGCATCAACCGCCAATGTATTCCTCGTATCTCATCCCACCTGGTGTGCATCCCATTTTCGAACATTCTCTTACTCTCCTCCCCAACTTTTTGGATGCCCACCCCGCGTTTATTAAACGTTTACGAAGGAATGTTATGTAAAATGCTGAAACATTTTTTGAGTTTTCTGAAGTTCACGTTTCAAAGGCTTTTGATTATGAAAAATGCAGTTTGAGACGTGTCTGTGACATGATATGGCTAAATCAGCTCAAATTGACTAAGTAGAGCCAAAGATAGTAAAAAAGGCTCTATCATATCGTGATCGAGAAGCCCACACAATAAATGTGTCGTTTTTCATTTTAATGAGTAGAAACAATTTGTAATGACCATTGAACGTTCCTCGACCACATTGATGAAACATTGTTGTTCTTCTTCTCCAAAATTGTCTGTGTAAAACTAAATGACTGTATGCTGTACTAACTGAGTCTAAACTTAATCGACGAGGCTGAGGTTTTCTCGTACGAGCCCCCTTATTCGATTTAAGTAGAAACGAATTTAAATTCGTCAAATTTCTGTGATAATTTTGTATTGTATTTATTTTGTACCGTATATTTTCGCTATAATAGACTGTTATCTACCGCTCGCTTCAGGCAGCTTGAAGTGCAGCTGGTCTATGCTGGCGGATGCCCTTCGTCTTTGCTCTTTGGTAGGGTGTAGTACAGAGGTGTCGGTTAATTATTAACAATGTTAACTGTGCTTGAAATGGCCAGCCTGGAGCTGCGAAAGGGAAATGTAGTGGGGCGCAATCTGTCTAGTTCATATTCCCCCACCCTACGCTTCATCCTAGTTTCCTAAACTGTCTCTGTTTTTGTGTTCAACTGTCAATTGAAAGTTTGTAAATGTGTATATTGTTTATTACTTAATTAGAATAAAAGTTTATTTTATTGTCAAACTCATTTGTTCATAAGTAGTTTGTCCCAAAACCGAACTTGCGGCAATGCAATAACGAATTTCTCGCAGAATTTATGAAAAAGTCATATGTTTGTGGAACCCGCGAGTGACAGGCTTGAAGAAAATACACACAGTGGACAACAAAGAAATAAAGAGACAGTTGCAAAAAAGTTTCCAGTTTCTGGAGATTTTTTCCTCTCAAAGTTCCTGGAAAAGGTATTTTTCCTCTCAGCTGTTGAAGCCTTACCAGAGAATAAATTAAAAAATAGTAACCAGCCATCCTTCATAATCAAATTAATGATTAAATAAGTTGTAAGATCAAACCACTGACAATACACTTCGAATCTGAATTCTTCTGAATTGATGAGAAATTGGAAGGGAAAACGTTATTATGTAAACAATGAATGTAACGCAAGGGTCACTATTTTGGGCACGATTGAGACACAGCATGTAAACCGACCTTACGAGATAAGTTGGCACAAGGACTTGACGTTTTGGGTTGGGAAGCAGATAAGTCTCATAAGTGGCTGGGTGAGTAGTGGGAAGCAAAAACATGGGGGAACACGTCGAGCTACATGTGCCGGGATTATCTTCACCGTTAGCTACTCAGGAAGTGAAATGGAGCCCTAGGTTCAAATCGAATTAAAACGAGACATTTACAAAAATTAATTTAACTTTATTTATACAAACAGAAATATCTTAATAGAAAACATGATACTGGTAACTTAATGGGCGATTCAAATTTTAAAATTCATCAATAATTATTTTTGATTTTAATTACAGATTCAAAAACTAACCTCGCAGCGATGGACAGCCCTGGGTCTGATATCACATCTTTATGGAATAGCCGCAATGTGGACTCTACTCCGGATGACGTACCTAATTTATCATTGAAGAATTTCGACTGGCAGTACCGCGGTGAAGGGAACGCCAATCTCGTCATCGCTCTTCCAAGAGAGAAAGTCATTCTTCGAATGCAAAAGTGCGACTATGACGCCGTTTTAGATGCCCCGGCAATTCGCGAATGGGAAGTGAAGCTCAAGAAAAGCGTCGGTTTTTACAAAAAAGTGATGGTCCCTTTGTTGGGAACTGAATTCATTTTGCCTCCGGATTTAGCGAGACTCCCCGAAAATGAAATTTACGACATCGATCAAATGCTAATGAAATTCCGTCCATGTTTTCGTTTGTCCAAAGGGATCCGTCTCGGTTTGGTGACCGTGCAGCCGGACTACACGTTGCTCCCTCCGAGGAAATCCTACAAATCTCTGTTGGATGTACACAACGCTTCGAACGTCCCTCGAAACCATTTCGACGATCTCAGCACGTTTTGCGTCGAAATTAAACCCAAACAAGGCTGGCTGCCTCTCGCCGACCGTCAACACCCCAAGTGCACTTTTTGCATGAAGCAGTATTTGAAACTTCAAAAAAAACGAGCGACGAACCGCAGCAAATACTGTCCGCTCGACCTTTTCTCCGGCGACAAGCCCCGCATGTGCTCCGCCCTCGAGTCCCTTTTAGAAACGCCGCAGAACAACTTGAAAATATTCTACAACGGCGACATTTTGTACGGGGAGGGCTCGAATAATGAATTATGCCAAGTTCTCAACGTATTTTTCAGCACTAAAACCGCGATTAATTTACAAAGCGTGCGCAGCCGGTGGTGCCACTTGATTTTGAACGCTTTGACGAGAGAGTTTGACGGTAACGCAGAGTCGAATTTCGGTTCCGACGACAACAAAATCCAGGAGGACGTATGGCTGTCCGCAGACTCGGTGCCGTCGAGTCGCCAACAAGTTGACCAACCGTGCGACTGGTCTTTTGCACCTCTTCCTCGCAAGTGCATCCTTCAAAGAGTCCTCGCGGTTCAAAAGTTACAAACGACAAGCTTCAAATCTGTTTACTCTTCTTACAAAGAACAGTCTGAATTGAGAGGTAATTACAGCTACGTTGACGAACTGTTCACAGTTGGCAATTCTTTGGACGAAGTGCAAAGGTATTTGTTGTCTGCGACGGCCAAAGATTGCTCAATATTCATCGCTCTCCAAAAAACGGGTGGCAGCTCAGACGAAAATTCGCCATTTTACATCAAAGATAACCACGGGGTCACCTATCGGTTGAACATAGGGATATCGGACATTGACCCCAAACCTCTCTCCTGTATAGGTAAACATTTCAACCGGGACAAAGAGCTCACTGCTGCTGCGCGGCAGTCCAATCGCTAAGTCGTTTTAGAACAATTTAATTCTTATCTTAGGCCCAAGAACGTGTTATCAGATATCAACCTGCTGACGTTAAATTTCTTATTTTTTCTCACTCGATCATGAGGCAGCCTTGAGAATTCACGCTGCCGTTCCCTCCCAGAAAATGACGAGTAAGGGATATCTTTATTTTCCTTAGCCCAAATGAAAAATCGAGCTTTCTTCAGATTTACCTCTCCGAGGCTCCTTAGTCTGACAACAAACGAGGAAAACAGTCTGTGTGCGCTTGTGAACAAAATTGCGAGAAAACAGTCGAACCAAATAAGCTCACATTTGATAGTTGGCTTGCAGATCAACATGGGACGGTGAAGTAAGTGCATGAGCAAAATCTGTCTAAAATTAACCGAAGTTAT
Organism: Pachypeltis micranthus; assembly: GCA_020466155.1. Classification (NCBI taxonomy): domain Eukaryota; kingdom Metazoa; phylum Arthropoda; class Insecta; order Hemiptera; family Miridae; genus Pachypeltis; species Pachypeltis micranthus. The sequence goes on along the minus strand of CM035770.1, from coordinate 45,446,373 downwards.
CAGTCAATGAAACACTGATAAGTTTTTTCTCAAAAGTGGCTCTAACGATTATGATGACAGTGCTTGTGTGCACAATTCCACATGACATAATATTACTAGAAATGTTTCATCTGTGGGAGTATGGCGAAAGCAGCTCAATAAATTATTTAAACTGTCAATTTTAGTGGCCATCCTTATAAATTCTACTTCTCAAAAACAAAATCTTTAAGAAATTTATGAAATAATTATTGGTTGGATTGTATGCTCACTCTACGTAGCACTGCGGAGATCACTGCAGCCTGGAAGCTCAATCCTTCGCTTGAGAAAATATGTATTGTAACAATGACACTATGACAAATCCTGGTCAGTAGTGTGGTATCTGATTCCAGTTTGGGCTGTTTAATTTTGTGAATCGTAATTACAAACACCAATGTATTTTGTGCCTAATAGATCTGGTTGACTTGGGTTCACCCTGCTCTCAGCCCGGAGCTTGTACTGCATTTTTGGTTCGTGGTAGATCTTCTGCAGCATTGTGAATCTTGGTTTAAACTTCATTCCCTTCAGCGATGCGACGTTTAAAGCACTCCTCTGAGCTCATTTAATGCACCACTTAATCCTACTGTTCTCACAAGTTCATATGTTCACGAGGTATGGGTCTGAACTGTCACAACTTTGGTCATTACCCCTCGGCCTTGCTGGTGTCCTGTTATCTTTTTCTTCTACGGCCCAATTGAGCCAAGGAAACGGATACTGGGCTATTAGCTGCTAAATGACCATTTACCAAACCACTAGAAACATTATCCTGAGCACACGAGCTTGCTGCTGCAGCATAAGGCTTCCGACACTGGCTGAGTAGCTCTTTGTGGTATTTGCATAGTGTGGCCGATTTTCAAGCTTCTGCAGACACGCGATTGAAGAAATGTGATTGTCCTAGGACGAACATTGGAGCCTCCAGTGATGATTTTCTTTCCCTTGCGCAGTCACAATGTTTCATTGTATCATATTTGAATATCTCGTGTGGACTCTAGGTCCCCAGTCATCTGCCACTACTTTCGTCACAAAACACGACCAGTGGACAATCACAGCGGACACTTATTATTGTTGAGTCTGTTCAGAGGATGACACGCTTTGAGGGGCATCAAGTCAGAACCAAATCTACTTGAGCGCACAATTTTTACCTATTTGGTCTCCTCTGTGTTCCTATGGGATGCCTTTAATGTATTAGTAGTACCAGGTTTTCCAACGTAACTGCAAAACCTCCCCCTTGACTGCACACATAACCTAACCTGATTTAGCTCTCTAATGGCTCGGGGAAGAGGTGGGTTGTCAACGGTGCACTGTGCAGGGTTTTGGCCTCTTTACCAGCTGGACACCACCTGAGTCACTAAACTACGGTTAACACTATTCAATAATCGTACGCAACTATAAAATTGCAAGGGCTGTTCAGTTACCTATAATTGTGTAAGTTCAGTACGTTTTGGCAGCAACAGGCATCTTCTTGAGACGCAAGTCCAGTATTTACGCGTCAATATAGGTTAGAGGTGGCGTTTTAGCTAACACCTGCAGTCCCTCAATGCCACTACCCGCAAGGTTTTCACACATTAGGAGCAATTAGTGAGGCTACTTGAAGTGTTTGTGCCAATGTGACACAATCGTCATGTGCGCATTATGAGTTAGGGGTTAGGGCCACAAACCCTCACTTCAGCTTTTTCAGGCCTCACCATCGGTAGGAAAAGGATAGCTTCGTTCGACCTACCTTGCCCTGCGGACGTTGTGGGGTCGCTGGAAGGTAGTTCTCTCATCCCAAATATTATTTTTAACCTGCGGGGTCTGAGGGAAGTGGGGCCCCGGATATCCCCAAATGCAGAATCGTAACTGCCTGGTGTAGCAAACTCATAGCTACTCACTCAAAGGGGTTTGCCCAATCCTTGATCCTGAAGGGCCTGTGTGTCACCAAGGCCTGCAATATAGCATCCACTGAAGCACTCCAGGTGATCACTGGTCAGTTACTCTGTAACTTGGCCATTGAGTGCATGGTGGACAAGTCAAGAGTGAAAGGGAGCTTCTGGCACTCTGGACTGAACTCAGAGTAGAGCTCTACTGAATGGGAATTAGATAAATGGCAGGAGAAATGAGAATCTTAGTCAAAGGGACCTGACACGAATGAGTTTATTCCCAGCATCCATGAACGTCTTAGAAGATAGTGGGTGGTGACTTCAATGCACAGCTCAACTTCTTTCCTCTCAAAGACTCCCCTGCATGAATTGCACCGACAGCGAGCGACAGTTGTTGGAAGAGCAGCCATACCTTGCAGCTACTAAGCAACCTTATAACCGTTTCACATAGTTTGTGTAGAAGGTTATGACAAAAATGTGTGGCCAGTTGATCTGTCGTACTTTTTGAAACTTGCCACACCATTAAATTGTTGGATCAGATGGGAAACCTTATTAAAAACTCCTCCCTGATGGTACAGATTCCTCAGGGTCATACCTCCGCGTGGTCAACAGCCCAATCAATTGACTAGCTGAATGACGACCTGGTCTCGGTTCATTGGCTCCTGAGCAATTGCGAAACCAGAACCTTCAAGACTTTCGACTGATATAACTCTCTTATGAGTGTCATAAGAGTCATTTTGATAAGGAAACAGACCTGTAGTTGTGTAGGCGTCCCAAAAGCCTTCATCGAATATCTTAAGAGGCTCTAGTACGATCCCTTTAAATTACCTCTTCTGTACCACATCTAACTGTGACAACAGCTCATTAACCACTTTGTCAACGCCGCAGTAACTTAACTGCTGAAACTGTAAATACGTATGGACACCACTTACGAGCGATCTAACCAATACAAGCTCATGTACCACACATATGTTAAAGAAGCCACCATGAACCAACTGATGCCATTACTTCAGCCTAGAGCATCGGGTGGGCCTCCAACTTTACTGTTAAAATAAAACGTTAATTCCATTATTTAGAAAAATGCTTCCAAATAGTTAATTGTAGACAAATTTACCACTGAGAAAGAGTACTTTCAGTTGACAAGACTACGATAAGGTGATAATGTTAAGTTCCTTAACTAGATGCTAAAAAACTAAAAGCTTTTGCATTGTTTAATCCTCTGGATCGCTTCCAAAGCAGTCGTGGCGAAGATACAAATAAGATTACCTACCAAGTCAACTTCCATGCTGTCAGAATGAAGCACAATGAACCTTTTTACTATAGTGAAGTCTGGGTAACGTGGCTGATGCTCCAAGTTGGCCTAATACTCAATTCTGTTGATGCCCTCCAAAAATCATTTATGAGCTCAACGAGGAACTTACTCTCCTTCGCTCTTCGAAGGTATGTAATCGGCTGAAAAAAAATCAGATCTTAAGGTTTCAGACCCCACTGAGTCCGAAAAACAATATTTGGAAAAATGGTCTGTGTGTGTGTCTTAGAACGATTTTTAGAGAGAAAAACTGAACCAGATCAGTTCAAACTTTATAAACTCCGCTCAAATGTTATTAGAATCTTCAGAAAAATTCAGGTAATACTCCAACCACGTACCTTTGCGATGAGTCTTTAATGACGGCCATAAAATATACTGCTAAGCCATGAACGTGAGTAAATTGACGTAGAGCTAAGGAAAGTTGTGTGATGCGGCGCACCTGATATTTCTTTTTTTACTTCCGACCATCCGATTCAGTTTCCTTCAGACCTTCGTGAATTGAAAAAACATTTCGCCGTGAATTGAAAAACATTGGTGCGAGTATCTGTGGTTAGATATGTGGGAGAATGACTGGCATGATCGAGCAAGTTTCTTTTGTTTGTTTACGACATTTTGAAGACGCGAAAAGTAGGTGTTAGGCGAGTTAGCACAACTGGAATGCGTCGGGGGGGGGGGGGGCTAAAGCGAGCATTTCCGCATTTTCTCGAAAACGGGTTCAACGATTTTGATTAAACTCTCGCATTATTATGTACAGCGATTTTCATCAGGGTCGCAGGGCGTCAACTAGTTAGTACTCCATAAATACTCTTTTAACGGCCTATCGAACGGTGATAACTAAAATGTGCCCAAAATCACGTTAATGTTTTGATCTTTTAGACTGTTTCGAAATATTATAGATCAGAAAACATGAGATTTGCTCAACCTGAGATGGTCGTTTTCTCAAAAACGGCTTATTGATTTTGAACCTATTCACAGGGTCCTCTCAGTTTTTTTGTTTTTTTTCCCCGAGGGCATGCGGGACAAGTCCCTTTGTCACTGCAGCCACGTGTGGGCCTATTGTGACTTTAGCCCTTCCTTAGTAAAAGGCGTTGTACATACCCGCCCCCTTTATGAAGCCGAGTATGTCCTTCACCGCAGCTTCCGCTATGATATGGGGCTCAATAATCCCCTGGGCAAAGTATCCAAAGCGTTTCACTGCTAAGGCAGGGCACTCACATAGGATGTGCTCCGCCGTCTCGCCCTCCTCACCACAGAGTCTGCATTCCACCGCCTCTGAGATGCCCATCTTATTGAGGTGATACCTGAGTGGGCAGTGTCCGGTGAGGAAGCTAATCAAGACCCTCAAGTCCCTCCTAGAGAGTGTCAGCATCGCCTTTGCCCTTTGACCAGAAGGCGTAACAAGCCTTTTTGATTGTCTAAGTCGTGGCTGGCGATGCCAATGGGCGCTATTTTCCTGTGTCTCCCATTGAGCCACCAAACGGTTCAGGTGACTTTTGGTCATACCTACGTGAGGTTCAGGCCCAATGGGTAGGGCTTCTGTGCCCTTCTTCGCAAGGTGGTCAGCCTTTTCATTGCCCTCATGCCCCTTGTGAGCCGGCACCCAGATGAGGGAAAGCCTATTGTGGGCGCCGAGCTGCTTGAGAGCATGAAGGCATTCCCATGCCAGCCTGGACCTAAAACTATAGGACGCGATGGCCTTTACTGCGGCCTGGCTGTCCGAGAATATGTAGATCTGCTTGCCCTTGAGTCCCTTAGACAGGATCTCTTCCGCGCGGATCTTTATAGCTAGGATTTCAGCTTGGAAAATCGTGGCGTACTCCCCAGCGGCTTAGCCAGACTGTAGTTGGGCCCAACAATGCCCAGTCCAGCTCTGCCTCCCATGACTGAACCATCGGTGTACCACCGCAGGGCGCCCACCTCGGTCCGGATCGTCTCCTGCTCCCATCGTTCCCGCCAGTGGATACTTACCCTGAATGGCAGCCGAAAGTTCTTTCGCTCTGACATAACGTCGGTAGCAAGGACCACTGCCTCTTCCAGTTTGAACTGTGTAGTTGTTCTTTGGAGGCTTACCTTAACCCTGGTGGAGATGTTCCCTGTCTGCAAAAGCCTTACTGCTCCCAGGTAAGCAGTCCTCTGAATATGTATATGGAGAGGTGAGATGTCTAAAAGGACTTCCATTGCAGCAGTAGGGCACGTATTCATTGCCCCTGCAATAGCTAGGCATGCCTGTCGCTGCAGTTTTTGGAGTTTCCCTTGAGCTGCTAGCCGGCATGTTACCTTCCACCACACCGTGGAGGCGTAGGTGATGCGGGGTCTTATTATCCCCTTACAGAGCCACTCCATCATTTTTGGAATTACGCCCCATGATTTGCTGCACAGCCTCCTGCATGCCCACAGGGCTGCAGTTGCCATGTGCAGCGCATATCTCACATGTGAATTCCAAGTGAGCTGCTTATCCAGTATCAGTCCTGTCAGTTAGATTGTACCCATATTTTGTTCTCTATAAACATTTCCGTAGAAATGGGTTGAATGAAGTACAACGTGTTGTGCTGAGGTAATGCATCAGCAGGCGTTCTCTGTGGTAGCATTTGTGTGCTAAATCCCTACTTCTAGGGCGTTTTGTCTTTCCTTTTTCCCTCCAAATCCTTCTATCCCTAGAGCTAACTTGAAACAATCCGGGCGCGTTACATTTCTTTAATCTTAATTTGTTCATCAGGTGCCACAACCCCTTTCATGGCGAGCTCCCTTTAAAAAATGAATAAAAATTAAAAGGGCTTAAGTGTGTCTGCAATTCCATTTGCTCAAGTGTGACCTTCATCCGCTCGCGTCCCTTGAGCCACAGCAGTCAGTCGACTGTTTGCCGTCCCTCACGTTTTTCCTCGTTAACAAATTGTTTTAACACCATAGACGATTACGATTTTAGTTGGCAGTCCTTTAAATGAGTTTATACGCAACATTTAGAATGAAAAACTTCATTAAACACATCAAAGAATCGTACACATTTGGAAGAAAACAAAAGTAACATTACTTAGTTCTTTCTTACTACATAATGACAGAGTTTTCATCACATTGTTTGAATTTTCAAGGAACTCGTTTGGTAGATACGAAACTAAGAAATACAATTATACAAACAGAACATAAATAAATAGAATTAGAGATAGTAAAAATGAATCAGTAATATCTCTGCAGACTCATTGAAAAAACATAAAATGTAGGCCACAAAAATATGTATCACTAGTCTTATTGTACGAGGGGACGTATAAAATCACTTATCATTGTCTTCTTTGACATCTCCTTCTTTGAGTCTATAATGGCAACCATTGCGTGTCAGTTTTTTTGACCCACAAATGTAACAAATGGCTTTGTGGTTGAGAGGAGCTCCTTCAGGCGGATGATCAGCTGATTTGCCATTTTCTCGTTCCTTTCTGATTAAAAAAAAGTATTCGTTAGCGAGTATCTTCGAATGAAAAATATTCAAAGTGTGAAGGGGACGTAAGTAAAAAGTATTAGAGGTACATTACAGGCGTTTATCGAAAACACATAACTACTCAATTGTCTACCAATAACAATAACGAAGAAAACATCAAAAAGTACATTTCTTAGTCGGAGCACAAGGCAAGAAGCAACAGTGCCGCTCGTGAGGCGGCTAATAGCCAACTTGAGAGACATACTCACATTTTAGGATGTGACACACGTGTTAGAATCGACCAACATATGCCAGAAAAACGAGTAATTAGAAAATACGATTCCTTCCTATCATTTATGTTTTACAAGTTTTTTTTACGTCGATGACAATGGCTAGCTGTCAACGCGATCGGATGAAGGTTAAGGTGCTGAAACAGGGGGCAGGGGACCAAAACGCTCGGGTTTTTCGAAAAGCTGATAACGGCTTAAAACCCCGAAACTGGATTAAAAGCATATTTCTTCTGTGGAAGTGGGCTATTTGTTTCCTCTTTTTACGATCTATATGGGTTATACTGGTACAAAGGTGTGTTAGCCACGTGATAACTTGTAGTTTAAAAAGAAGGTGGCACGTTTACAGTTTGGTTGGTTGAAACTAAACTGCCGAACTGCAACTTTTTTGTTATCAGCGTCGCCTTTTCTGCTTTCAATCACTTCAGGAAGGACTTGACTATTTGTGAATCGCTGCGCTGTAATTATATTTTGATCAATAGTTGGAAGCGCCTTCGATATCCAGCCTCTTCCAATCATCCAGTGCAGGGACCAGCACCTACGTAAAACTCATAGTGTAGACTTTGAAAAAAGACAGTATTCATAAGTGTAAGTAATGAAACGATGTTTTCTCGAATGTTAAAACTCTCGACACTACAAATGTGTCTTTCGAGCTGCACTGCCGTCGTGAAATAGAAATCTCTTCGTTTGATTAATGATAAATTATTTGTAGTATATTTGTTTGTTTGTTGGAAAAGGCGAGTCTTTGTTGAGTTTAGTTCACATTATTTTGGCGGGTAAGTCACAGCGTTGGTTGTGCACTTCTGTCAAAAGAACATCCAGTGACGTTTCAATGTCTTACGCCTGAATCCCATTAAAAAGGTTAATTTTGGAGGTTAATCGACTCCATTACTCAGTAGACAGCCGTTGGACTAAAATATTTTCATTCTTAGTTATTTGTGTTCATTTTTCATTTCATATTTTCTTCCCCAAGTTATATGTGTGTTTGAAATTTAAATGCATAGCTGGTTTTAATTCATTTACTCTCAAGTGGACTTGTGTTAACATTCAAATTCGAAGTGCAGTCCACCTTTTTCTTGAAGGTCACAGGGTAAACTTAGGCCTGATGAATTTCTTTACACATGGGGATGTATGGATACTGTGACACCTTGGTTTCGACTAAGTAGTGATGAGTTACTGCGAAGTCCATGTGGATGTTGCAATGAATTTCGTCGGGGTGGTTTTGGGACCTTGGAAAAGGACAACATCTTGTCAAGCCATACAGGAATAGAAGGGAATGAGGGGGCCACAAAACGTGACTTGGTTTCTCATGCTGATGGAAGGTGTGCAAGCCCGGGATGGCAGTGTCAGAAACTCGTAGGAGATAAAATCTACAAAGCTGCGACCAGATGTAATTTGAGAGAATTAAATCCTGCACGTCTCCCAGCGGGACCTGAGCCGTTCATAGGGACCACTAAGAGCCATTTGTATAAAGATGTTGAAAAATGGGAGGAAAAGTATTACTGCAGAGAGCGATCAAGGAAAGTCCTAGAGAGAGAAAGTATATGGATGGTCTGTTCACAAGACACTGCCCATTTAGGTACCACATGGCCAAGATTGGTTAGCTAGACGTACAGAGTTGAGATTCTGCGAGGCAGAGCTGGAGTCAGCAGAGCCTATACTGTGTGTTTGTGAGAGGCTGGCCGCAATGCGTCTCAGAGTGCTGGAAATGCCTCAGCTGTGGCTGGATCCTCAAGGCTGTCTTGTGTTTTGTGCCACAACGGTGGGGACACGTTGAGGCCGTAGTGTAGTTTTTTCCCAGTTATTTTTGGTTGTAGAAACTACTGTGATTTATCTTGATCGTTCTGTTCTGATTATACACCCTTTTGAAGTGGTCCAGCACGAATAAGAGTGATACAAAAAGGATTCTGACTTATGTCGTTGCAGCATTGGTCACCCCTGGTAATGTTGATATTGTTGAGAGTGTGTGTCTTGAAGGATTTCCAGTCAGGGCGCACGAATAAGAAACATTCAAGCGGCAGGTGAGAAAAGCAGATGTGTTAATGAGTACTGACAGTATTAACCCTCTAACTCCGAAACGATGGAGCCCCCCGCCCCCACCCCCCAACAATTCACGTTGACAGCCTCTTAAATGGTCTCAATAACGGTTGTGAAACAGTGTGGAGCAATGTACGCAACCCTTCGGCACTTTCCCGCCATAGAACGTCTAGTTCTAACAGCCTCTCTATAATGAATTTCACGCTTGCGCTTGACGTATTTTCACCTAACTGTTCATTAAAATGTGCTGAACGTTTTATTCTCAGATGGCCACTTCAAACTGTGAATTTCAGACCATAGTCTGAGGCGGATTCCCTATGAAACACGAGTATTTAAATTCAGAAAGGAGAAAACCTCAGAAAAATATCTGGTGCGTAGCAACTGCCACCCCTTTAAGTTCGAACACCACCTAAATAGGCGGGCGCTATATCTTCGTTCAACGCATTTTTACAGGAACATTTATAGAGAACAAAATGTGGGGACTAGTTAGCTGAGAGTACTCCGAAAGTTTGATCGAAATCGTTGGAGCCGTTTTCGAGAAAATTGGAATACCGATAAATTAATATTCGACAAATCTCCTTTTCTGAGTTAACTTGGCTTATATCTCCGTTCAATAAACAGAAATACAGAAATAATTATGGAGAACGAAATGTGGGTATGGGTGACTAAAAGACACTCCATTAGAATTTATCACATCTGGTGAAACATTTACCCTGGAATTTACGGAAATGTTAGAAAAAACGTTATTTTTGATACATTTTGATTTTTATCTTGTTCAATGGACCGTCACAGGAACATTTATTGAAAAGAATATGTAGGTATTAACTATTTGAAAACATCCTGTGAGTTTGGTGAAAATCGCTGTAGCCGTTTTGCCAAAAAGCGTAAAAAACCTATTTTTGCTTCAGGAGCCCATATCTCCGTTCACCGTATTTTCATGGAGATATGTATAGAGAAGAAAAGTTAGGTATTGATTAGTAGAAGATAATTTGAAAGTTTAATCCAAATCGTTAGAGCCGTTTTCGAGAAAAATGCGAAAAACCCTAGTTTTTGGTACATTTTCGTCCCCCCCCCTTCCCATCGGCCGAAATCGCCCATAACCTTATTTTGGTGTCTACAAAAAATAACGAACAAAACAAAAAAAGAACCAGCTCAATCGGATCAGCCGTTCTCCCGCAAATCGAACGACAGACACACACACACGGACCACGCGCCGAAATTAGGTTTTTTAGACTCAGTAGGGTCTGAAACGTAAAGATCTGAAGAAAACCCAAATTTTTTGTTGGGCCGATTAGTATACTTTCCTTCCCTTCGGGTAGCGGAAAGTAAAAAAGTGGAAAATACTGAAGACGTCGTTATCAGATTGAAATGCTACAGTAATTTGTTTCTCCTTTTACGCATTCCATCTTACTCGCTTAGATATAAACAGCTAGTGGTTCGTTGCTCAAAGACTGTTGTACTCTGAAAGCTCTAACCTCTGCCTCTGTGAATCCAATTCCTCCCCTGAGCGTTTATTTCGGAGCCAAGGAACTTGGGTTTACTTGCTCTTATTTTATTGAGTTATTGATCAGCAATTGGTTGTCGGAAATCAACGTATTATGATCAGTATTTTTCAATGTTAATCACAATATTCGTCTAGATAGTTAACGACTCGCGAATTATTCGTTACAATTTTTTTTTTACTTGAGAGCAGACGGAACTGCTGAATCCCCTTGTCATTACGACTACTTGTGGGGGCCCATTTTGACGATGTCCCCGACTTGATAAAAATCGTCGTGCACACCAGCCCCTCTTAAGGAGCCGAGTATGTCCTTCGTTGCAGACTCTGCTATAGTTTGTGGTTTGGTGAACCAGTGGGAGAAATATTCGAAGCGCCTGGCTGCCAAGGCAGGGCAGTCTGGCAGGATGTGCTCTGCTGGTTTGTCCTCCTCATCGCATACTTTGCTCTCGACTCCCTCTGAAATGCCCATCTCGTTTAGGCTGACCTGACTCTTCCATCATGTCTGGAGAGTGTTAGCATTGCCTTGGCCCTTCAATAAGAAGGCACGTTGAGCCTTTTCTAGATATAAACAGCTAGTGGGTCGTTGCTGATGTTGTACTCTGAAAGCTCAGACTTGCCTCTGTGAATCTAATTCCTCCCTGAGTGTTTATTTTGAGGTTTACTTGCACTTATTTTATTGAGTTGAGCCTTTCCTAAGATCAAAATGGGTCATTGGAAATCAATTCATTATAATTAGTATTTTTCATAGTTATTCACAATATTCGTCTAAATAGTTAGCGACTCACTCATTACAACATGTGGCATAAAAACACTTGCAGTTTCTCCGAAAAAAGCAGGCCGCCAACACTTCGGACCAGCCCAAGGAACTTTACTAAATGAGGACGAGCCTTTTCCAAACTACCGAATGCCTTGATGAGATGAAGTTAGACTGATAATTTGGTGTGTTGCTTGTTTAAGTTTGTACTGTATGTATTATTTAGCTTTTTTGGTTGTGTCAACAAGGGTGCTAAGTCTGAACTGTGTGGGTTCTGAGCAAATAAACTCGGTATGATGAGTAACGGAATACGGTTTGTACGACGAATTTGTGTAGTTCGTCCGAATGAGATGTTTTCGATGATACTGTCTGGCCTCGACTTATGCCTAATGTTCGTTGGCAATGTGATCTCAGGCTCAGGCTAGTGCGTTGTTAAGGATGAGCTTCCTCCTTTTTATTGGACAGCCCTTGCCCCTTGCAGCAAAGTGGACCTGGAATTCGCAACTCCAATTTGTCGAAGCAACTGTCGTTGAGCTGTCTGTTACTTTAGTGGAAATTGAATTACGCTGAAATGGTTAATTTATTTATTGCCTTAATCAAGAACCCATTCTTCGTTTACCAAATTAGAAACCTGTGATAATATGTAATCAATATCACACTTTTTGCGTTAATTTTCATTTGGCTTCGAAGCTCAAATATTATGTAAAATTTACCTAATTATCGGTATTTACTGTAATTGTTTAATTTATTACTTTAAGGTTGGTTGCTCGAAGTTACATAATTATGTCATGACGCTAGTGATTGTATTTGAAGATCCACCAGTGGAATGCTGAAGATGAGCCTCCTGTTCACCTGAGGGTTGTGTTTGTTTTGTGTTAGGACTCTGATTCCACGGGCACATTGCACAAGGTGTACTAGAACGCGTGAATGTCTTTCTGGGCGTAATTACTTTCATTTTGTCTAGCATTTGTATACCCTCGCATAGGTCTAGGAGGGCACTGTTGATACTGTGGGAGAAAGGTTGTGAATAAGTTGGTATCTACATCAGTGCGGTGTACTCAATCTCAACTCCTACACAGTCGTGAGGTTTCAAAACTTGTTTCGCATCCTGAGGTTTGAAGCAGCTCTTGTCAGTCATGGGACATATTTGGCCTAAGCACTATGATCACAGTAACTTAGACCACTATTTCTCGTGTACCTTTCTCGCTACCTGCAGTGCGTAAAATTATGTATGTAACGATTGGCGAAGCAATTTCCTTTATCTGAGTTGTGTAGATCTATTGGCTGGAACGCTTTACACTTCTGTGTCATTAAAGCAGTAAACTACCCCAAGGAACCTGTAAATCAGCCCGAAACTAACTGCACTTATCATAGTGAACAAAACACTAAACATTAGTTTTCTCAAAAGCGGTGCTAACGATTTTTGTTACATTTTGTATATGCACCGCTCCGAATAACACGACAGCACCAGAATGTTCTCATTAGTGGGAAAATGACGAGAGCAGCAAACAAAATTACCAAAAAGATTTTAGCGCAGTTTTTTCTGTTAGAAAACTTTATTCCCCCTGAAAAAGTGACTTATCGTTTACAAAAATGTAACGTTTTTTTAACTTTTAACGTGGTCGACAAAGTCCGTTCTTTTCGTACAAGAACGATCGAACGAAACCCGCGGTTGCATCGGCCTGAAAATGATTGAAAAATTAACAAAAACGAATTTTGGCAGTTTTATCGCAATTTCGTCGTTCGCGTCAAACCGGAGTTTGACTCAATGTTACTAGAATCTTCAGAAAATAATCTGGTGCCTAGCAACTCACAACTTTCCGCCTCCCCCATAAGTTCGAGCACCAGCTACATATGTGGGCGCTATATCTTCGTTCAACGCATTTTTACAGGAACATTTACCAAAAACAAAACGTAGGTCCTAGTTAGTTGACAGTCGTCCTCCTAGTTTGATCGTAATCGTTGGAGCCGTTTTCGAAAAAAATTCGAAAAACCCAAGTTTTTGGTACATTTTCGTCCCCCCCCCCCCTTTTCAATCGACCGAAATCGCCCATAACCTTATTTTGGCGTCCACAAAAAATAGCGAACAAAAAAAAAAAAAAAAAAGAACAAGCTCAATAGGTCCAGCCGTTCTCCTGTAAATCGATCAACTGAAACACTAGCTGAAATTAGGTTTTTTTATTCAGTAGGCCTCCAAACGTACAGATCTGAATTAAACTCGAATTATTTTTTTGACTCGATTATGATACTTTCCTTTCCCAAAGTAAAAATGATGTTTTAGTTCTTTTCGGTTACTACCATTTCTCACAGTTTTGAGCTGATAATTCTGGAACGGTGATCGTTATTCTTCATAAAAAATATCTGGTGCGTTGCAACCCACAACTTTCCTTAGCTCTACGTCAATTCACTTTGTACATGGCTAATTCTATTTGATCAATTCATTTATCACTCAGTTCCTTTGAACTTGGTCAAACAACGCTTCACAGCAGCAGGAAGCGGTAACGCCTACAGTTCTGGAATTTATTGTGCAGCTCGTACCCATTTCAGGACCATTATTGAGCAATTTGTACGCAGAAAATTAATGAGGCTGTAAACGCAAATTTTTTTGAAGAAGGATAGTTATCACTTTTGCAGAGTTATTGGGTAATAATAGATAGTAAGCGAAACGGCGGTAGTTGAAATTCAGGAATTTCTGGAGTGAGCCCCATGTATCTCATGAGCGTTTTTAAACACTCGCCCTTTAGGTATTGAATTGGACTACAATACCAATTTTCTTTAACATTCTACTAACATTCCAGCGCGGTTTATAAGATAAAACCGCGCTAAAAACGCTTTTCGACGAAAATTTTGATAATTTATTGTGCTGCTCTCGTCATTTTCCCACAAATGAGAATTTTATGTTACGGTTGCCATATTGAGAGCTATTAATATAAAAAATTTAATCAAAATCGTTAGAGACATTTTCGAAGAAAAAAAATATTTGGTGTTTTGATCACTATGGTAACTATGGTCAACTTTCGGTGGATTTTGTTCATACCCTTATTTTGGCCTCCCATGGTAACCTGCGGGCTAGGTATCAAGTTTGGGTGGATTTGGTACGGTGGTTCTCTCTAAAAATCGTTCACATACACACACAGACCTTCTGTGGTTCTGAAACGTAAAGATCTGAAGAGAACTCAAAATTTTTAACCAGAACTGTTAACGCTATCACTTATTCACCACTGCGTAGTTATATTTTACCAAGTTCAAATGTACCGGGTGAAAAATAATTGAATTGCTTGCGTCGCGCCTGATATTTTTTATTCGCTACTAAGTTGCAACCAAACCCTCACATTGTTAGTTTATTAGAGTAATGTTACGGCTGTTCAGATTAGTTGTTGGAGCGCATTCTGTTCTCTTCTTGTAGTGCCACCTACCTTACTGAACGTTGACCATGTATGAACGCCTACTCGAAATGGCACCAAATAAAAAAATATCTGGTGCGTAGCAACACACTAGTTTCCGCCACCCCTTCAAGTTCGAACACCACCTACATATGCGGGCGCTATATCTTCGTTCAACGCATTTTTACAGGAACATTTATGAAGAACAAAATGTAGGGACTAGTTAGCTGAGAGTACTCCGAAAGTTTGATCGAAATCGTCAGAGCCGTATTTGAGAAAATCGGAATACCGATAAAATAATATTCGACAAATCTCCTTTTCTGATTCAACTTGGCTTATATCTCCGTTCAACATATTGTAAGAAACAAGAAATAACAACAAGAAAAATAGTGGAAGAAAGAACTCTTCGATTTAACACCAATGCAAAAACCGTAACAACAATCTTTTCGTGACGCCCAAACAACAACTAAAATGCAACATATGGGTAGCTACCACATTACTCCCCCGACGATTCAGGCTCGACCTCGAGTCTCACATCTGCCCTCGCAAGACGATTTGAATGAAGTCGGCGAGTGGTCTTTCCTAGGCGAACGTCAAATAAAACATCGTTTATTTGTTTTGTGATCACCCATGGTCCTGTCCACGATGGCTGCAACTTTGGACAATATCCCTTTTTCCGTTTTGGGTCGAAAACCCATACCCTATCTCCCTCTTGCAGAGTTGGACGCTGCGCATTTCGATCAAAGGCTTCCTTCTGCGTTCGCATTCGTAGTTTCGCCTCTTCCCTTGCGAATTCCCTGACTTGTTCCAAGTGTTCCCGTAGACGAATAGCATATTCGGTGTTCACGCGCACACGCTCTGCCGGAGGTGTTGCCAAACTATTTGGCAAACGAAGATCTCTTCCGTATACCAACTGAGACGGAGACAAACCAGTAGTACTATGCGGTGTAGAGCGGTATGCCATTAGAAACAAAGGTATCTTTTCATCCCAGTCTGATTGATGGGAGTTGACAAACATAGCTAAGTGTTTGGTCAATGTCCGGTTTAGCCGTTCAACTAACCCAGCTGATTGAGGGTGCAGAGGGGTAGTTCTCGTGCGGTGAATACCTAGGAGATTCCCAATTTCTTTCATCAGCACAGACTCGAAATTTCGACCTTGATCGGTATGTATTTCTAATGGAATTCCGGTACGCGAGAAAACATGGAGTATGAGCATGGTAGCGATGGTCTGGGCTTCTTGGTCGGGTATAGCTATGGCCTCTGGCCATTTTGAAAAATAATCTGCCGCAACCACCACATACTTATTGCCATTACGAGAGCGAGGAAATGGCCCCAACATGTCTATCCCCATTCTTTCAAATGGAGCTCCCACGGCCAATTGTTGTAATGGGGCAAGCTTTCTTGATGGTGGGCCTTTGTATTTCCGACACGTGTAGCAAGTCCGGCACCATGAACGTACATCTGAGGACATTCCAGGCCAAAAGTACTCCTGCCGTATCTTTGCCAACGATTTCCAATAACCAAAATGGCCTCCAGTTGAACTGCTGTGGCATTGCTCCAGAACTCTGCTGATGCTTCCTCTTGGCACCACCCACTGTAACCACTTTGTATCTTTTTTACCTTCCCATCGGTGGTACAGTATGCCATCATGTACTTCCAGAGACTGCCATCGATTGACTAGTTGTCTCGTGCGTGGATCGCAGCTCGTGAGTTCCTCTCTCGTAGGTTTCGATCCAAGGCATTTCCACTGTATAATTTGTTGAACGATGGGGTCTTCTTTCTGAAGATTGTGGTCAACCTTATTTAATTCCAAAGTACAGATGTTTTGGTCAGTGTCGTTGGCCTCTTTGTGTCGACAGTAGCTGCATTCCTCGTCACAAGGTCTACGCGAAAGTCCATCCGCATTTAAATGTTGCCGACCTGCTCTATGTACAATTCGAAACTGATACTCTTGAAGCATTTCTAACCACCTCGCCAGTTGCCCTTCGGGACGTCGGAATGAAGTTAACCATACTAACGCCGCATGATCAGTTCGCAATGAAAACTCTTTCCCGCAGAGGTATTGGTGAAAATGGGAAATACTACTGATGACTCCTAGTAATTCTCGGCGAGTTACACAGTAGTTCCTTTCTTGCCGATTGAGAGCTTTGCTGAAGTAGGCTACAACGTGTTCTTGTCCATCCAATCTCTGTGACAGCACAGCCCCAACAGAATGTGCACTCGCATCTGTGTCCAAAATGAATGGCTCATTCAAAATTGGAAAACTCAGAACAGGGGTTGTTGTCATTGCTTCTTTCAGTTTATTGAAGCTTTGTTGGCAGGAGTCGTCCCAAATAAACGGCGTACGCTTTTCTGTCAGCCTTGTTAGAGGGCGTGCAATTTCTGAAAAATTACTAACAAAGCGTCTGTAATATGAACAAAAACCATGGAACGCCTGTATGTCTTTTTTGGACTGTGGTAACGGCCAGCTTCGCACTGCTTCAGTCTTTTGAGGGTCGGTGCGAACGCCATGCTCAGAAATGATATGCCCCAAGTATTTTGTTTCTTTTTTGAAGAATGCGCATTTTGCTCCATTGATTTGTAGATTCGCTTGACTGAGACACTGTAGAACTCCTTTTAGCTTCTTCAAAACTGTGTCAAAGTCTGGACCATGTATGATGAGACGCTGAAACGTAGCTGGGGCATTACATAACCCAAATGGCATTACTTTAAATTGCCACAATCCACCTTGATAGATAGTGAATGCCGTTTTCTCCTTATCTTCAGGGTTCATTTCAACTTGCCAATAGCCACTTTTTAGATCAATGATACAAAACCATTTGGAGCCTCTCAGAGCGTCTAGCATGTCCTGAATGCAAGGTACGGAATACGAATCTTTTATGGTAATTTTATTTAGCCTTCTGTAGTCTACACAGAATCTGGTTTTACCATCTTTTTTTGGTACCAACACTACAGGTGAGGCCCATGGACTTTTTGATGGTTCGATTATACCTTGCTGGAGCATTTCGGTTACCAATTTATTTACATGGTCCTGTTGCGAATAAGGAATACGTCTTGGAGCCTGTTTGATAGGCTTCTGACTGCCAACGTCAATGGAATGACGTACTACATGAGTTCTCCCCAATGGTATTTCATCTCGCGAAAACGCCGATTCGAACTTCTTGAAGAGATTTTCAACGATTTGAAGTTCTGAAGAACCAGGTGGCAAATCAGATTTTTCCAAAAGTTGATGGATCCAATCACCTTACTTGTGAACTTGCGTGACTTTCTTTGTAGGCCAGTTTTTTGTATTGTTTCCAATAGCTGTCTCGTTGGTGCTATGAAGTGCTACTGACAATACACGCTCAACACACTGCCATCTACGCAATAAAGGAATTCGTCGTTTTCCTATCAGCAAATAGCTTCGGGCAATATTTACACTTGCACCGACGATTCGGAGAAAATCGAGACCCAGGATTGCTTTGTCGCGAATGGGAGCGACCAAGAATTGATGCGTTCTCCACTTGTCTCCCAGATGAATAGGGAGTTGACATTCTCCTGTGATTTTCATGCATTCCCCTGATGCAGTACGTAACCCAGAGTATTGAGACGATTTCATGGGTAGTTGGTAGACTCAGGCAACATCTGGACGTAGAATAGAGACTGAAGCACCTGTATCAATTAGCATAAAACATGCTTTGTCTCTTAACCGAGCTTCAACGAAGAGTGCTGCTTCCCCAGTACGAGCTGACCTGATTCTAGCTAAAGGGCGACGACTTGGTGGAGCTGGGGTATGCCCCACTGCCCTAGCTCCAATTAGTTTTCCGGCCCAGTTGGTTGGACTCGTACATTTCTCCTGGGGCACTGGTTCTTACGGTGGTTAGATCCACCGCATCCCCAGCATGTAATGGGGGGTGTTGGAGATGATGGTATTTGACTTTCCATCAGTTGGGCCCTAGTCAACGCGTCCTGTAACGTAGTGGGAGCTGTTCCTAAAAGAATTCTGCTCATAATTTTATCTTGCAGGGATCTTAAAAATGAATGTAGTGCTAGCTGCTCTTTGCAATGATCGGGCCAATCAGGTATTGCTTGACGAATTACACGCTCAATATCTGTAGCCAATTCGACTGCTGACTCGCCAGAGCGCTGTCTGCGAGTTTCTAATTCGTTCTGCCAACTGAAGACTTAAATGGTTACGCCCAAATCGATGTTTCAAAGCTGAAACTAGGCTATCGTAGTCAATGCGTTTTTCAAGAGGTACTGATGCTAATATAACTCCAAGCGCAGTACCACGTACCGCACTGGCCAACGTTTTGCCTTTTCTTTCTTGGGACCAACCATTAGCTAACGCCATCATTTCGAAATGCCCAGCATAATCTTCCCATGCGATTTCACCATCGTAGTTCATAACGTTACCCTCAAATTTTTTAACTGTCTCTGATTGCCTTGTCACAATGCCACTGTGGTTTGCTCTACTTTGTTGTTCCAGCAAAGATTTTAGTCGTTCATTTTCTTCTTGTACTCCCCGAATCCTGTTTTCGAATGACTCTAGTAGGTCTTGTGATTGTTGTCGTTGACTTTCCAGAGACTGTTGCAACGTGTAAATGTTTTGTTCTAACGAAACAATTCGAGAGTAACGTTATTGACACATTTTGATTTTTATCTCCGTTCAATGGACGGTCACAGGAACATTTATTGAAAAGAATATGTAGGCATTAACTATTTGAAAACATCCGGTGAGTTTGGTGAAAATCGCTGTAGCCGTTTTGCCAAAAAGCGTAAAAAACCTATTTTTGCTTCAGGGGCCCATATCTCCGTTAACCGTATTTTCATGGAGATATGTATAGAGAAGAAAAGTTAGATATTGATCAGTAGAAGATAATTTGAAAGTTTAATCAAAATCGTTAGAGCCGTTTTCAAGAAAAATGCGAAAACCCCTAGTTACTTTCCGCTACCCGAAGGGAAGGAAAGTATAGTAATCGGCCCAAAAAAAAATTTGGGTTTTCTTCAGATCTTTACGTTTCAGACCCTACTGAGTCTACAAAACCTATTTTCGGCGCGTGGTCCGTGTGTGTGTGTGTATGTCTGTGTGTGTGTGTGTGTGTCTGTAGTTCGATTTGCGGGAGAACGGCTGATCGGATTGAGCTGGTTCTTTTTTTGTTTTCTTTGTTATTATTTGCCGACACCAAAATATGGTTGTAGGCGATTTCAGGCGATGGGAGAGGGGGGCGGAGGACGAAAATGTACCAAAAAAAGGGGTTTCGCATTTTTCTCGAAAAAGGCTGTAACGATTTTGGTTAAATTTTAAACTTATCTTTTCCTAATCAATACCTAACTTTTCTTCTGCATACATATCTCCATGAAAATACGGTGAACGGAGATATGGGCTCCTGAAGCAAAAATAGGTTTTTTACGCTTTTTGGCAAAACGGCTTCAGCGATTTTCACCAAACTCACCGGATGTTTTCAAATAGTTAATGCCTACATATTCTTTTCAATAAATGTTCCTGTGACCGTCCATTGAACGGAGATAAAAATCAAAATGTGTCAATAACGTTTTTTCTAACATTTCCGTAAATTCCAGGGTAAATGTTTCACCAGATGTGATAAATCCTAATGGAGTGTCTTTTAGTCACCCATACCGACATTTCGTTCCCCATAATTATTTCTGTATATATATGTTGAACGGAGATAGAAGCCAAGTTAACTCAGAAAAGGAGATTTGTCGAATATTAATTTATCGGTATTCCAATTTTCTCAAAAACGGCTCTGACGATTTCGATCAAACTTACGGAATACTTTCGGCTAACTAGTCCCTACATTTTGTTCTCCATAAATGTTCCTGTAAAAATGCGTTGAACGAAGATATAGCACCCGCGTATGTAGCTGGTCTTCGAACTTACGGGGGTGGCGGAAAGTTGTGTGTTGCTACGCACCAGATATTTTTTGGTACATTTTCGTCCCCGCCCCCCCTTCCCATCGGCCGAAATCGTCCATAACCTTATTTTGGTGTCTACAAAAAATAACGAACAAAACAAAAAAAGAACCAGCTCAATCGGATCAGCCGTTCTCCCGCAAATCGAACTACAGACACACACAGACATACACACACACACACGGACGACGCTCCGAAATTAGGTTTTTTAGACTCAGTAGGGTCTGAAACGTAAAATCTGAAGAAAACCCAAATTTTTTTTTGTGCCGATTACTATACTTTCCTTCCCTTCGGGTAGCGGGAAGTAATAGGGCGAATGAAATTATGCTCATTCAAAATTCAATGAATGAAAGCTAAAATATAACTCCTTGTTTGTAAAACGAAAACCTGATTGCTCAGATCGATGAATTAAGGGGGTAATGAGTCAAAAGCACAACTGACAGTCAAATCAATAAAACGCGATTACTTCAACTTTTTCATTCGAATATGAAAACACAGCGAAATTGCTCTGTTACTCAATTCAGCAGGGAACGATATTTAAGAACGTGGATGACAGATACGCTATGATGCACAAGACTTCTGAGGAACGAATAGTGGCCAGCAAAGATCGCTTTCCCGTTCGTCCTATTCTTGTCTGAAATGATACTGAGCTTGACGTGAACCTCGTAAGTCACAGCCTTTGCGTCACCTTACAAAATGTGTAACTCGAGCATATCTTCGTAGAATGTTAGCAAAGTTGATTTGAACGCGTGGAGGCAGTTTTGCGCAAGAGGGTTAGCTTTCATTATAGTTTTGGAGCATTTAAAGAATTTGGTTCGAATTGCTCGGTTTTTAATGAAATGAGCTAATTAATGAGCTTGGTGCTTCAATCAGCAATCCCAACATTTTCCAAGGAGCGTCATTTGGGAAAAGCCCGTTTTAAGAATAACTTAATTCCATGATAGTGACGAACCTTGAATTATCAGGAGAGCCTAGGGATTCTCAATAGGAAATTTTCACTCGTCAACGTGCCCTTTATTGTTGGGTATAAGTATCCCTGCACTGCCAACTCAGGAGAACAGGACCTGAGTCAAAGTATCATTTGACTCAGGACACTGTTTGAGTTGGAGTTCAAGGGCAGAATCAGAGCACTCTGGATCATATGCTGCGTAGCTCAGCAGTAAGGTCCCCCCCCCCCTGAGCTCTTTCAGCCTGTGTTGCACTGACTCGTTATGAATTTCCCTAGTCTTCCCCATGCCCTTTAGGTGAGAGACCACACTCAGACATGATGAGAGTCTTCCCTTCCTTAATTTAGTGACAGCTCCCCACACCACACACTCCCTTTCTTTGACTAAGTAGTGCCTCTCCACCCAACAGCTGCAACAGGCTCTGGGGAGGTTAGCAGCCCCCTACTAACTCATCTCGCAATAATGGCCTCATTTTCGAATTCGTACCAATGTCCGAAACACCCTCAACAAATAACAGGAGCCCCCGCAAAGTAGTGGTTTTGGTTCTCTGCTCTCGTTCGCATATCGCAGCTCTCTATAAAACGGCCCTAAGCGCGCTCAAGTCTCACGCTTAATTAGTTTATTTTAACCGATTATTTAGACAATTATCTTCCAATCATCAGTTGTTTGCATTGATTGAGCACGCCCCTTGTTTTACAGGCGTTCGCTTGACTTGTCCAAAATTTTGTATCACTGAGGACAAGTCGCTTGTACAAGTTTGATAAATAAATATTTTTATACTAAGAAAACTCGAGTCATTGATCAATTTTTATATTCTTATATTTTTACATTCGTTGGCAGCGATCGGAAGTTGAAAGGAGCAGACGTAGGCGGTTGACTGGCGACGATGCGAACATTTTGAGTGTTGTAGGTTTTCACGTGGATAGAGGCGGTTGAAAGTTCGCAAGGACACTGCGATCAGCTAATTGGCGCTTGGATGGCTAGGCGATTCAGTGATGTACCCAGCTCCTCATCCACTGGTACATGTAGGTATGAAGACAAGGTGTCGAAGCCGAATTGAAATGGCTGGAGGAGTT
This sequence comes from Pachypeltis micranthus, assembly GCA_020466155.1. Classification (NCBI taxonomy): domain Eukaryota; kingdom Metazoa; phylum Arthropoda; class Insecta; order Hemiptera; family Miridae; genus Pachypeltis; species Pachypeltis micranthus. The sequence continues at coordinate 45,423,886 of CM035770.1, read as the reverse complement.
TGGGGTGATCACAAAGATCGAAACTTCCGAGTGAGGAACTCCTCTTGTACCAGTTTTGAAGCCTAACAACATGATTCGTATGTGTGCGGATCACAGAGGGGAGGTGATTTTGAGGGAGGCCGACAAGGTAATACAAATGTGCCTGGGAGCAGGATCACTGTTGGACGATTTTGCCGTAACTGTAAAAAACCTTGATGAGCACATCACAAATTTAAGAGGTTTCAAGCTAACAAGGACAAACGCAATTTTTTTTTCAAAAGGAAGGAGCCATGGAGAGGTCATGAGGAGCAATCATGCTCTGCTTACATGGGTATCTCCAAAATAGAAGTAACCTGGGCAAAGTCTTGATCTGTTAGAAAATTTCTCGCCCATGCCGCGCAATTCGCCTGGAACACTAAAACTGCTGCTGGCAGTTTCCCTCCTGTGGGATCTAGTAAGTGCTCACGCTTAATCTCAAAATATTTTCTTCTAGAATCCTCGTGCATAACCTGGGATTTGTAAGCCACCATGATATATGATGCCAACTGCGCAATGGGTGTGGGATTTCTAGCTCTCCGATGCATCACCTCATCTATGTGGTATGCTACATAAAAGAACATCCATTTCGTATCGGCGGACGTATACAGAGCAGGAAAACAAGGGACGAGATAGTTAGTGAGGAACAAGTCATGGACCCCCTGAGGGACTGTCTTAATATCTCTAGCCATGATTATTTTCCCCTTGCCTGCCAACATGATGTTGCACGCTACGAAGGGTAAGCAAGCTGAGATGCGAGGCAGCGTGATAGTATCTGCTCGGAGGTAAGACCTTGCATGTCTGGTATTCGTGTCGACCGAATAGCTGAACAGCAGAAACTGCATCAATTCGGACATGTCTTTGGTAGACTTCTTTCTACCCTTCTCCGTCAAGATGAACCATGTCATCATAGCATAAATGTCCTTCAGGAGATTCCCCGCGACATACGTGACGTCCCCCATCTTCTTGGTCCTGTTCTTGGTGGCTAGGGCTGCTGACTTGGCCTTCAGCAAGCTGTATATTTTACGATGGTCAAATCCTTGGTAAGCGAAGAGTTGATCCCACTCTGTTCCATCACCATCGATTAGCACAGTTATATCCAGTGACCTGAGTTCCTCATCTGTGTAGTAATGCTGGAGCACAGCGGTCCAGTAATCATCTTGTGAATGCGCGGATTGCAAAGATGAGCTTTCCATTGTTCAAAAACAAAGGGGTGAGTAATCTCGATTCACTGCAAAACGTATTTACGAATCCACTTGGCAATGCGTACGTCGTCGCTGTGTGGTTACAGATAATGCCACTAGCTTCAGATATAAAAAAGGCTCTATGGCATCATCCAAAGCCGAGGGAACAATGACCTGAGTCGTGGCTACAAATAAAACCATTTCCCATCATCCAAATGAAAAGGGCAGCCCCGGCTTTGGCTCTTAGAATGGGTGCCGGAATCTTCCGGTTCCCTCCGCAAATTTGAGGATTTTCCTCCATTCGTTATTTCGTATATCATCCCTATTTATTGTACGTCCTCCTAGTCTGGTTCAGAACCATATTGGGCATTCACACACGAAATGCTGTACTGTTTCTATTTCCCCACAGGAGCATTGAGCCCTGATGGTCGAGTTGAATCTATGTAGTGTGTTCCTGACTACGTAATGTCCAGTTAGCATGCCTATTAGTCTTCTTAGTCGATTCCGGTTCAGTTTTAGCGCCCATTCCGTCATTTGTTTATCGCACCTTGTGGTCCCTGTACGCTTGCAGAACTCAAGGCCTGTATTGTTTATCTATGTCATTGCTTACTCTGTCCCTGAAGGTATTATTAACATCATTTTTGACTGTAGCCATCGTTACTGGTATGTATGGTTCTGGCCCATAGAATTGATTCCAGTAACGGGCAGGCGGAAAATTTGGTCAAAACGTTTAAAATGACCGTCTAAGATGCTGGCGATAGGCAATAACAAGGACGTGTTCACGAAATTGCAACGGTTTTCAATGGTGTATCGAAATTCCCCAGATATGATGACAGACCGCACACCATAATCAATAATGTTAATATTCGGTTCGATAACATTTTTAAAACGAGGGGATATGTCAATTCGTGGAACCGCGAGTCGGCCTAGGGATCGCCATCTAAGACTTTCTCGGAAGGGAACATCGTATATGTGCGAGACTACTCTCGCCCTTACAAAAGAGGATGGCTAAAGTGCAAAATCACAGAAAAACTGGGAAGGCCCCTTTACTGGGCAGAGGCTCCCGATGGTCGTATTGCGGACCGAATCATGAGAGCGGGTGAGTTTTTCGCTCTACCAGACATAAGTTGTCGGTTAGGTCTAGACCATCCTTTTGAGCAGGACCGTTCCCCCCAACCCAGTAATATTTCCTCAGTCGCCATCACGGGAACAGAGTTTAACTTCCGGAGACCGTGTGGAGACTCCAACAGCAGGCATAGCAACCACACTGGTCGACGTGTTGGAACCTCCCATGGAAGCAATAAACGAGCCAAGGCGTTTTGCCACCACAGCCAAGCTAGGGTATCAACAGCAGATAACAATGCCGAACAGCCATACCTGCGACCGAAAAGAGTTCTAAAATATCTGGTGCGTTGCACCACACAACTTTCCTTAGCTCTATGTCAATTCACTTTGCTCATGGCTTATTCTACTTACTTAATTCACTTGAACTAGGTCGAACAACACTTCGAAGCAGCAGGAAGCGGTAGTGCTTACAGTTCCGAAATTTATAGTGCTGCTCGTACTCACTCCCGGACCATTATTGAGCAATCGATACTCAGAGAATTAATGAGGCTGTAAACACGATTTTTTTTATTTAAAGAACGATAGTAATTACATTTGCAGAGTTATTGGGTAAAAACATTTAGAACTGGTAGTAAGCGAAACGGCGGTAGTTGAAATTCAGGAATTTCTGGAGTGACCCCCATATATCTCATGAGCGATTTTAAACGCTCACCCTGTAGGTACTGCATTGGACTACTAAATCAATTTTCTTCAACATTCTAATAACATTTCAGCGGAGTTTATGGGGGAAAAACTGCGCTAAAACCGATTTTCGTCGAACATTTTGATAATTTATTGTGTTGCTCTCGTCATTTTCAATAATGGGAATTTTATGATGTGATTGCCTTATTGGAGGCTATCAATATAAAAAATTAAAGGAATTGGGTTATATCCGCCAGTAGGCAAATTACTAAAGTTAACGTACCTGTTAGGTGAGTCCGTCTCCTCTGGCTTGTGAGTTACTGTGGGCAAGCGCTTTCGATGTAAAGACATCATCGTCTGGCCGTTAAGTCAGTACTGGAGTCAGTCAGTTGGTCGTGGTCTTTATATACAAAGAGAAAGGTGAAAGGGGTGATGGAGCGTCGGGGAAGGGGCGGGGAGAGGAGGTCATGTAGCTCAGGGGGAAACCCCCTAGAGATAAATGGAACGTGTTGGATGGTCTGTCAATTGTGGAATTTAAGTCTTTTTTGTGTAGGGTGGTCTGTAAATCCGTGGGTGGTTTGATGTAAAATGTATGGTCGTGTCGGTAGCGGTAGGTTTTCTAAAAATGTCGTATTGTAGTTCGTTGTCCAACCGTGTGATTTTTAGGTCCAAGTAATTAAGAGTTTTATTTTGTTCTTTGTCCATGTCATATTGGATGTTATGGTGGACCACCCACAACAACATAAACTAAGTGCATTCAGACACATGATACGGAGACTAACAACGATCCCACTATCCGAACAAAATTACAAAAAAGAACTTGATATTATAAATACTATCGCAGAAAATAACGGTTACTCTAAAAAAACAATAAACAAATTACTAAGACAATATGACTCCAAAACAAACGACTCAAAAACAGAAAATACACAGACTTTAACAAGACGCTGCACATTCACGTACACAGGACCACAAATATACGGAATAACTAATATCCTCCGAAAGGAAGGTATACAAATTGCATTACGTACGGACAACACACTTAGAACCAAACTAACTGCAAAGACTGAAAATACAGACCCACTCGACCAAAGTGGGGTGTATAAAATAACTTGTACTTGTAAAAACGCATACATAGGACAGACAGGACGAAAAATACGGACCAGATACTCAGAACACATTAAATCTCTTAGTAGGAACAAAGACGATTCAAACTTTGCCAACCACCTCAAAACAACTGGACATGAACCCACCAAAATACAGGACTGTACCACCTTACTACACAAACAATACAAAGGACGAAAACTGAACATATTAGAAAACATGGAAATTTATAAACAAAAAACTTCAATGGACAGATCATAAATGAACAAATCAACACAAAATGCGACACCATATTCACACCTCTCAAAACACTACACAAATGAAAACAACCAACTGACGGATTTACAGACCACCCTACACAAAAAGACTTAAATTCCACAATTGACAGACCATCCAACACGTTCCATTTATCTCTAGGGGTTTCCCCTGAGCTACATGACCTCCTCTCCCCGCCCCTTCCCCGACGCTCCATCACCCCTTTCACCTTTCTCTTTGTATATAAAGACCACGACCAACTGACTGACTCCAGTACTGACTTAACGGCCAGACGATGATGTCTTTACATCGAAAGCGCTTGCCCACAGTAACTCACAAGCCAGAGGAGACGGACTCACCTAACAGGTACGTTAACTTTAGTAATATAAAAAATGTAATCGAAATCGTTAGAGCCATTTTTGGGGAAAAAAATTTGGTATTTTGATCACTATGATAACTATAGTTAACTTTCAGTGGAATTTGCTCATACCCTTATTTTGGTTATGGCAAGGTTCAAAAGGACCGATCAACTATGACCACATTTCTTAGCCATCACCTTCTTTGTGAACTCTACAAAATGGTTAAAGGCTTGCTTTGTAGCAGTCAATGCTGCTATGTTCGCTTGCCCTTCCAACGACTGTCGCTCACTGTTGTAGAAACCACAGTGGAGAAGCATGTGGTTTCTTGTTTGCCCCACACTGGAGCCTCAAGACGTGCATGATGGAGAGTCTTCGGGAGAAAAGAAGTGGAGCCGCGCATTGAACTGGCTCGTCCTGTGGTCTGCCACAACCCATTTTCTTCCAAGGCGTCCACGGATGTTGGAGAACAACTCATACGTGTCACGATCCTTTGATGAGGATTCCCATCTCGCTTGCCATTTCTCTAATGCCCATTCTTCGATAGTGGCAAGTTTCAGTTCTGTGGTGAGATCCGCATGGAGTTCAGCCCAAAGTGGGTGAAGCTCCCGTTTCACTCTCCAGTCCTCAACATGCACTCAATGGCCAAGTCCACTGGTAACTGACCGGTGATCACCTGGAGTGCTTCTGTTGATACAGTCTTATAGCCCTTGGTGGTCTACAGGAGCGCAGCTCTCTGGGATTGGGCCTATACTCTCTTTTGACCGACTGTTATAGTTTGCTACCTCAGAAAACGAGGCAGTAGCCAATCACACCTAGATATATGGCCTTATACATGAGAATAGTATCATGGTAAAACACACGCCAAGTGGGTGTGGAGGACGTGGTGGGTTTCTTCTTCTATTTGGCGGACTGACTCTGTAAAGATCAGCACAGTTATGTCATGCACATAGGCTTACGACTCGTAGTCACTCTCCATGAGTCTCCTGAGAAGACCTTTGACGAAGGCGTTCCAGAGTGCTGGTCCGAGGACCAAGCCGTGTGGGCTCCCCTTCTCTATCCTTCTCTGGACAGAGACATGCCTGCATTCGATTGTAGCAGTTCTGTCTGTCAGGTTGCGGGGGATTCCCCTACCTTCAAGCTCATTAAGGAGCGCTGGCCACCAAAGGTTGTAACTGCTACGATGTACTTAGGCGGTGCCAGCGGGGAAACATGCCAAATTTCGACAATGACATCCTGTGTGCTCAATGGAAAGCCTTCTTCTCTTGGATGAAGGCAGTTTGGAGTGTGGCTCAGGCATCAGGGTCACAAGTGTGTTGGTACATCCTTCGGGCTCTATTTACTCTTTCCTTGAAGGGATTAAGTTCGTCAGTCCTCCATGGGACTTTGATCGCCCTGTGCTTCTGTTGCCCAAGTACAGATAGCCCAGCAGAGTGCAGTGCTGTGGTAAATATGTCCACTTTGCTGTCCACCTCTTCAGGTGTGGATGCTGGCACTATTAGGTCGGTGTCTGCGGCACGCAGTTCACCTTCCAGTACCCTTCAGAATTGCGGACAGTCAGCATTTTTTGTGCAGAATCGTGTGTTTTTACAGAGGATGTTGTCATCTGCGATGGCAAAGTCAATAACCATGTGATTGTGCCGCGTTGCACCTGGTACAACTCGCCAACCCTGCAGTTTGAGTAGCAGGGTGTGAGACACGGCTGTGTCATCTATGCACGACCTTCCTCCGGGACCATCATAGGTTACCAACTCTATATACACCTCGTCCGCCCAATCCAGGGTCGGGGATCCCCACAATGGTGATCTGGCATTTCCATCAGCAGAGACTATGCAGGGTTGTCCTGATAGTTGTCCTAGAGCCTGCTCGAGCGGTTGAAGGCTGTTGGCATTGGTGCGCCAAAGTGCCAGGAAAAATGATATTACAATCAGCTCAGCTCAGATGAGTACAGCGGCTAAGTGCTGGCTGTTCAGGTGGGTGAGTGCAAGCATGTCGATGGACGGGTCAATGCAGGCCATTTGTGCCTGTGATCCTAGACTGAGAGATTTGGATTTGTGTGTGTCCAAACCAAACCAGCTCAATCTTGATATCTAGCCCACAGGTTACCATGACACACAAAAATAAGGGTATGAGCAAAATCCACCAAAAGTTAACAATAGTTATCATAGTGATCAATACACAAAACTTTTTTCTCATAAATGGCTAACGATTTTGATTAAATTTTTTATGTTGATAGCTCTCAATAAGGCAATCATACCATAAAATTCCCATTAGTGGGACAATGAAGAGAGCAGCACATCAAATTATCCTCATGTGTAAGGCCCTAAGCCTATGTGGATGACATGACTGTGCTGATCTTTACAGAGTCAAAGAAGAAGAAACTCACCACGTCCTCCACACCAACTTGGGGTGTGTGTTAACATAATACTATTCTCATTTTCAAGGCCATATATCTAGGCGTGATTGGCTACTGCCTCGTTGTCTGGGGTAGCAAACTAACAGACAGTCAAAAGAGAGTATAGGCCCAATGGGACCCCTGGGCTCCTGTGGACCATCAAGGACTATAAGACTGTATCAACAGAAGCACTCCAGGTGATCACTGGTCAGTTACCAGTGGACTTGGCCGTTGATTGCATGTTGACGACTGGAGAGTGAAATGGGAGCTTCACCCGCTTTGGGCTGAACTCCATGCGAATCTCACCACAGAACTGAAACTTGCCGCTATCGACGAATGGGCGTTAGAGAGCGTAAGCGCTACCGCTTTTGTGCTGCTGTGTAGTGTTGTTTGACAAAGTTCAAATGAACTGAATGATAAATGAATTGAGTAAGTAGAAAGAGCCATGAACACAAGTGAATTGACGTAGAGCTAAGGAAAGTTGTGTGTTGCAACGCACCAGATATGTTTCATACGTTTTCAAAGTCTGCTCAGTAAATGTTGAACTGAATTTGATTGACCTGACAAAGTACGTCTTAGCTACCTATACACACATTTAGATCTTCGTAGCTATTTCGGTTTTCTTCTTTGGAATGTAAACGCAAAATAAGTCGGAAAATGAATTTTATTGAAACTGATTTAGTCGTTTTTCCGTGATTTAAAAAAATGACGCCATCAATTTTGATTACAATGCCGGGTTACTTTCAACCAATTACAAACCACATTTTGTTCTGTATAAGCGTTTCTATAGAAATACGTTGAACGACGATACAGCGCTTCGGTATGCAATCCATCCAGATTGTGTGGGTTGAGGAAACACCCACAGTGGATTGGTTTTTATGAATTAACCAATCGTTTGCGATTAACTTTTCGCACGTATTAATCAATATAGATAATATTGCGGTAATTCGTTTAAAATTGTGATCTGTGTACACATGTTTGGTCTTTAATTTGCCCAATGAGCTCGTTTGGTAACAAAAAGGGTACTCATTGGTGTTGACTAGACGGTAGAGGTTATAAGGGACATAGTGTATAAATAATCACGTAAATTTATTTGATTGCGCTTAATTAGACGAAAACCTAATTTTTAACCGTTTTTACAAGCTCCTTTAGGTGTTGTTTCATTATGTACATATCGTTCCCTTGTAGTTCTCTGGAAGTATCTGTGACGAGAGGAAAGGGTTGGTAAAGTGACGAGTTATTATTAGTAACATGTAAATGTGAGAGCCGGAACAACGAGCGGCTCTGAACCTAATGGGGCTCTAATCAATAAAATCTGTCCGACTCGCCCTTTTGTTTCTTCTCACAAATCACTTTGCCTCCATTATGATCTTCCGTCATTTCGTATTTAATCGCATTTGAGATTTCAATTGACTATCAGAACGTTCAATATAACTAACAGTTTTGCAGTCCAAATCAATCGAACCAGTGGTCCATGAAGCTCCAATGGATCACTCGGTTCAAGCCCGACGTTGCAAAATTAAGCTCTTCGGATGATAGATTCTCACAAATTTTACCTTCGAAGTAATTCAGCAATACCCCCGTCAAATTTCACTTTCAAAATCGTGTTTAGCTCGTAAAACTCGTTTCTTTTTACGACGAAACCCTTAGTTTGTATGAGTCAGCTGTGCCAAAATTCGAAGACTGAGCGAAAAATGCGAATTAACCGAAGTTTCCTTAGAAGGCCCCCGGCCGGAGCCGAAGGGACATTTCTCGCCGTTCGGTTGGCAACGTAACTTTCAGCTCCCTGCCCTACAGTTTTCGGCCTTTTGTGGTTCGTCTTTCTCGCTTTAAAAGTCCCCCTCTGTCATAACGCCTTGTTTTTAACCCTTCGTATCTCTAATTTTTAACCGATTCCGTTTTAAAAGTTGTACAACTTTATGAATTCGACGATGCCGGTCGTTTAAAGTGCAATACGTATCGAACTTCACGAAATTTCACAAATTTAACGTCTCAAGTTTCACATTAAATGAACTGGCTACTTTTTCTCTCGTCGGAGCTCGACAAAAAAAGGTATTTTTTACCCTCAAATATTATTCCTTTGGATAAATATTAAGCCTGCTGAAAACTGACAAGTAATCCTCCTACGTTTAAACCCTTCATTTCTGCTCGATCACCTTCAAATCAACGTTCCCGACAAAAACTAAAAATTTTGACGTTTTTGTACGACCAAAATGACCAAATTTTGTCGTGGGTTGTCATTCAACCGCAACAGTTCTCTCTTAAACCTCTTTAAATTACTTTATTCCCGCTACGCACGTCACCTTTTCGTTCTCGTTCAAACCTAACGACACTCATTTATCGTTGAAAAATTGAAATCGAGTGCAGCGCGTCGAGTAGCGAAATTGAACTTGCGACGCATCTTACGTCACAGCAAATTATTGATGTTGGTTGCAAACTTTCAATTTCGTTTGTCAAATCTGTCGAACCTCCATGTCTAACTCAATCCGAATGTTTTGTCGATTTTACAATATTGTATTGTCGACTTTTAACAACTTTGTCGAATGAATTACCATTCATTACGTCGCAATTTAGTATTTTATTGTCAATGAAATTGGCAGTTTCGTTGCACTTCACGTTGCAATATTTCTCATTGAAACTATTGGTGTAATGCAAATTGTTTATAAATATTAAAATAACAGTTCGAACGTGAATAATAATTTGTGGAGAAGAACGAGTCACAGTTGGCCATGTGACGCTCGTTTTTTAATAACCTTAAATAGCATTTGTTTCTTCATTAAGACAATTTAATGCTCCAAATTGAAATTGTTCTTGCGAATGACGCGTTTTGACTTTCTTATGTTGACTGGTAGGCCGGGGATGAAGGGAGGACGTCCAGTCCCAACAACGTTCCGGTTATTTGACTCCAGTTACCTCAAAAAGAGCTGCTCCTTTCGCATACTTCCATTCACGGTCATCTAATACATAAATAGTTCGAATGCTCTCATAAATACTGGTTTAAGTGAAAAGTTGTTAACTTCGTGAGAAGCATTGAAGAATTGACAGTTAAATCAGCGATTTTTCGTCAGTGCGGCGGCACTTTGAAGATTTTAGGTTCCGGTGACTGGTGACAGTTCTTCGTTCGCGAACGCAGTTCCGTAGTTATTTAACGTGACACGGATCCCGTTTTTGTCTCACACGCCCGTGGCCTTCACCTAGCGAGTAAGATTTTTGGGGCCTGTTAGGCAGTTTGTCTAGTCTCATTTTTAACGAATAGTTTTTTTGTAAATAGTCTAGTGTGGCTGCGACTAAAATTCACTCAGTGCTTCAGGTTCGGTTCGGAGGAAGAAACGTTATAATTTGTACGTACGGTCTATCAGCTGCGATGTTTTACGCGAACCCCTTCGAAAGAAAATTGTTTGACAATTTTTGTACTTACCATACGACTTAATATTAAGTACGATTGGAAAACTGCCAACAGTATAATTTTGTAAGTAACGATCGTATCGTATCTTTATTTCTTACGCATAAACGAGGTAACCCCCAATCAAAGACGAACATAAAATAAAATTTAAGGAATGCTAGATTTTACGAAGTACCAATGGTTATTCATCTGATGAGCAATACATCTGCCATGCGATCACTATACCACAAAAATAAAACACATTTGCCAAGTTTTAATAAAATCCCAAGAAGATTTACTCCTTCATTGTTAAACCGAGTTGACATCAGACAAAGCTGTTTGGTTTTAAAGACAGTGTCGTGACTTGGGACAGTTTTGTACCAGTGATTCAAAGTTTTTACTTTCCTTGGCCCTACGAAGTGGAAAGAAAGTTATGTAATAGGTTGTAAAATAATTAAGTTTTCTTCAAGTTTCAAGAGTTTCTGAGGCACAAAAACACTATTTTAGAAAATAGTCTGTTTAGAAGTCTAGCAATAGAAAATTAAATAGTTTAAAATTAGTTTCACAAAATGATCAGTAGATTGTAGAAAGCCGATGTGATGTTGATATGAATATCATAAGGTTGTAGCACGATTCGATGACGGTAGCGAAGAAAATTGTTGCTATGTTCGGCAAGTTATGAACTTCCTTAATCATTCATTATTAGATTGCTGAGAATGATACGATATTCAACAATGTTTTAATTTATAACAACCCTATTCTTTTCGAGCGAAACATGCTTTTTCATAAAGACACTTTAACAAAAAGTGTTCCAACATTTCCCCAGGAGAAATATCAACAATACTTCGCTAGAAGGTACTTTATAGCTTACATGATGGTTATCGATGTGCTTTCGGCGTTTATTTTTTGTCGACGATTGCGATAGCACTGGTTATCAGAAGCTCGTGAAAAACGTCGTTCTGAACCAACAGCAAGTTATTTAGTCGAATCACGAAAATACAGACCCTCTGCCTAAGTAGAGGATAACCTTTACAAAAACGATATAACTTTATTATTATTTAGTGTACTATTAGAGGTGTGCAGCTTACGTTTACAATGGTAACGTGATATATGATTAAATATTAAATCCTGGGATTGTGCTTTACTATATTTTTTAATGAATATAAAGTGTTGAATTATTCCAACAAAAAAAAATCATGGTGTATTGTGTAGTTTTCAATGAGATGAAATCTTAATGTTACTGGAAAACGTTTATTGCTTGGCGTCTTAAGTCGTCGTTTGATGCAGGGTGGTTTTTCTGTCAACTGGTGGGGGAAGGTGGCTCATTGTCGAGTGGAGTTTTTGGGCCTCCGTGACTTTTGACTGCCATAACTCTCTTATGAGTGTTAAGGAGCAGTCTACTTTGTTCAAGTGGGTTCTGGCTGCTGGTTCCCAGAACGAAAATTGTTATGTTGTCCTGATCAGAGATAAATATAAGATTAGTCTAGCAGATGTTTCAAAACCATCGCCAGAGTCTTTACGTGCTCAGCCCATTTGTTGTTGGATGATATGAACTCCAATGAAACAGTACTCTGCTTTCCCATGATGCATCTCCATCGTTTAAAATGTTTTGGTTCCTTGAAGGGTACGCAATAACTCTTTTTGCCACCAGCCAATGAACAACAATTATTGAACTGACTGAGATGGGATGCTATGTACGAAATGTCAAAATGGCATGTATCAGAATGGTACTGTGTTCTTGATAAGAAAAAGAAAGGACCAACTAGACCGCTTTTTCAAGTTTGACGTTGCAACTTAAAGGCCCATCCCACTGGACTGGCCTATTTGATCAAACCAAATTTATCGAGAATATTTAGAATTAACTCAGTTTTAAAGTATTTTTTCGCTGAAAATGTTCATATTCCAACAGCGTGGGCTGCAGCTATAGTATAGTATTACTATTCTTAAGAACAGTCGCTGTCGAATTTTAAAAGTCGTCCAAGTAAAGTGCAGTGCACGTGACAGATTTTTCAAATTTACTCTGTTTTTAGAGTTGGCTTTTCAATAACAGTTCTAGCTCTATCTATATTATAGATGACTGTCAGCACGCTTAATAGGCTGAACAAAGCCTTTTGGCTGGGATGTGTACGTTCTCTCTGGTTCAGTTCATAGGCAGACGTTGGGTCACGAATTGTAAATATTTCGGAGGATATTGTTTCGGAACTACGAGGCGTACTGTTGTAAATCGATAAATTCAACCACTTCATCTGATGAAGATGCTTATGTGGACTCTGTTGACGATTATTACTATTCCAACTATATCAAAGCTCGCACTGATTGAGTTGGATTCACAATCCCAACTCAAAAGATGGTCGATGTCTATTTTTAGCCATATACATGAAACATGAAGTTACGTTTAGATCGCTTTTTCTCTTTACTTAAAAAAGTTAGTAGCTTATTTTATAAATGTGTAAACAAAATGTACTAAAATCGCCTTCTTTGCCCTTACAGATAATTGTGAACCTGTAGATCGGCGGGTGACATTGTCTATTTCATAAAGAAATTGCTCGACGCCAAAAGAATGCTGGGAGTCGAGTGGCCCAGCGAAATTGTCGAAAATTTCTCACGAAAAGAAGACCGCGAGGAGGGGCTCCGCGTTGAACCATTGGTCGACCGAAGTATGTTCCACACTATCGATTTGGTCGGAAGCAGCGACGAGGATTATGAAGAGGATTCACAGGCTGATGGTGACGTCAAATCATCGACGAAGGATCGCGTTGTTTCCTACGGGCCTCAACATATCGACGATGAAGTTAAGGAGGTTGTACATGAGATGGTGGACTTCGTGGAAAGGTAATGTTTTTTTTTTGTAGAAGCTCATAATATTAATTAATTTATTTATTTTATTTTTTACTTTTCGTTGCCCGACGAAATAAGGAGGAAAATGACGTAATTGGTTCGAAAAAAAATCGTTTTCTTCAGTTCTTGAGCTTCAAGTAATTTAAGTGCATCAAACGCGTGAAAGTTCCTCGTCATTTCAAACATCGATCAACAGTGTAGTGTTATAGCTTGCGCAAACGGCTTATCACACGATAAATGTCTGGTGAGGCACATCGCACAACATTCCTCAGCCCCATGTGATTTAATATATTTTTTTCACTCTGGCATCCAATGAAACATATGTTTCAGTCAGTTTATATGAACTGGACTTATTTTATTTAGTTGCTCCCACTCATTTCCCGACCATTATTGAGCAATCACCTCATGGATGATTCAACCGTTAGCTTTCAATGAGGCTAGTGTCATATGAGCGGGATTTTTATCCTTTTAGCAACTTTTTAACAACGTACTACATCAACGCGGGCAGTGTTTAAGGTTCCAGAATTTATCATGCTGCAACGACTATAATTCAGCAATCGGTGCACTAATGATTTATGAAGATTGTCTTCATGATTTTTCTGAGAAAGCTTGTGTTTACAGTTTTGGAGTTATTGGGTAAAAACTGTGAGACATGCTAGTAAGTGAAACAGCGGTAGTTTGAATTCAAATGTCTGAGGTTGCTCCTAATTATCGTGTAAATTTTATTGAACCCTTCTTTTTTGAAAGGGATTTATAAGGGAAAAGCTATGCTAAAATTTATGTTATCGAGATTTTCGATAATTTATTGTCCGCTATTCATGAAAACAAGATTTTGTGGGAAACCCAAAGGTTCGGCTGGGTCTATTCTGTGCTTAGTTCCTCATGCAACACCCTCAGGCCAAGATAAGGTATAATGTCGTTGGTAATGGCATCAATTACGACGCTCTTCATGCATTACTAACTGTCTCAGAGGCGTAACTTAATACGCGCATGACGAGATGATACCCCGCGGAAAGGTAACCATTTTTACTGCGTGCTATCCCGTCTATGGTGGCATGTGGTTTGCACATAGGAGCGCAACCGCGATAAGACTTGATTGAGTTTCCACCCAGCTTGTCTGGTGAAGTAGAATCCGCAGCACGCTAACTAGACTTAGGGAGGATATGAACAATCAAAACTTGACTTTAAGTGACACTGGTGCGCAGAGGTATTTGTTTCTAGTTGAACAGGGATTCTGACTAAAGTAAGTGGAATTCTTTCCGCCGTGGCGTTTTTATGGGGTTAATTTTGACCCCCTCCAGTACAAGGAGGGAGCAGGGGTTTGTGAACCCTTCGCTCCGCCGATGGCCTCAGGGGTGAGGGAAAGTTCTCTCACCCTTCTTTGAGCTTCCTACTTCTGCGTTCTGAGTGTACGTTTTATGGAGAGTAGATTAAGAAAGTTGTGTGGGGGGCACTACATTTGCTAAAGAAAGAAATGAAATAAAAACTCCTTCGTAACGAAATAAACCAAGTTTAATCCCGTACTCTAATTGTCAATTGATTGTCTGATGGTACATACAAACCATTCGCTCAATAACGGCTTTGGTAGCTTCTCTTAATTCACAATTGCAGTTGGGGGGGGGGGGGTTGTAAAAATGAACTGGCTTAGAGTGACGAAGATTGGTTATCAAAGAAGTCTCTCGTCGAATGAGTGCCCACTGGCCCAGCAATCACTCCGGACAAGTGCGTGAGGAACCAATAAAATATTTCCAACAATCCCAGAGTGATTTAGCGGAGTGCATCACAAGGTGTGCTGATAGAAAGAAGTTGTCTACCCCTGAAGGCTCAGAGTAGAGATGATTAGATAAGAGTGAATAAATACGACTCTTGTTATATGGGAGTGTTCACTGCAGTGGACGACAGGCAGATCATTATCTTATCCCAGATATGGTGGGGGGGGGGTGTAGGACGAGATGGACAAGCTCACCTTGGATTGGATCTTGAAACCTCGAACGAGAAAGAAAATTGGTGGAGAATTGCACTACTTTGCAAGGGCAGCGCTGAGCTGAAAGAGGATGAGCTCGTAAACTCCGATGCAGTTGCCCATGAGTGGGAGGACTGCGATACCATCTTAACCTTTAGAGAGTAGCAGGGAATTCCCAGACCTCTACCGAATCTCTCATACTGAACCATATGAGAATACTGGCGAGAGCAAAGATAAAAAGAAGAAGAGCAGCTGGTACAGAGAGGTGACCTGAATGGGGAAAACAGTCCCAAGTCGATTTCCTGTCTTCAAAGCCTCAAAGGGGGGGGGGGGATGTATTCGTTCTTTCTTATGGTTTTTTGAAAAAAATGAACATTTCAGTTTATTGTTTGTTTAATGATGTTTGTGTTGATTGATCAACATCTCTGAGGCTACTTAAGCCAATAAAAACTGGTATGAGAAGTGAAATAACGTTCAAACTCCATCTTGCAGGAGTTTGTTGTTCCCTGAATTCGGATACGATCCTCAAGCCACCGTCAAAGCGGAACTTATGGAGAAAAAGGAAGGCGTCGTATGCAGTAAAGTAAGGACCCCCAATTATGTTACCCAACCACAAATTAATTATTGAAAAGTAATTGTTAATTATAAATTTTGTTTTGTCGTACGCACAGCACCACTGTCGAGGAGGCTGCCTCTGCTCGAGCCTGAAAGGTTATTTCCCTCATGGTCCCACGCACCCGACACATTGCGGCAAAGAGATCTGCATGTTTGACTGCTACTGCTTCGAAAGGGCTTGCGGTATGTCGGGATACGACGATGAAAATCGCTATTCCGATAAATCTAAGAGGAAGAAGAAACTTCCGACCAGGTGAGTTCACATTGTCGACGTTAAAGCGAATAAATGAAGAGTCATGAAAATGTATGTATGTAGATGTGTGGTAATGATGAGAATTGACAAAATAAGGGCGATCACACGTTGATTATTCGACCGGGTGTGGGTCGCAAATTGGTTTGGACGGTCGGTCTTTGGAGAGTCGGGAGCACGCAGGTCGATAGAAATTCAATTGGATTTCCCACATTTATTTAGCGTTGGTCGAAGGAGACTTAAAGTGGAAATTGTAATACACGGCTGCAATTTAGAGTAAATCTGTCTCCTTCCTTGGTTACACATCTAGGATTGACACTCACCTCGCTCTTTCTTTTCATGCGTCATCGAGCACCAAAAAGGGGAAAAGGATATTTAGTGGTCAGCCACTTAGCAATTAAGTGGCAACTCAGTTCCACGCCAGGCACAAATAAAACCTCGTCTTAAAATTGATAACAATGACAAAAAAGTGAGGCTTTTTCCGAAAGTTTCACGACCAAACCACGAGCATGGAGAATGGTTGTTGTGGCTGCTTTTTCTAAATCGTATATATTCGTGATACAGTCCACAGATTTTTCCAGTTTTTCCGTATAAATTTAAGTCTTGCGAATGATAAAATTCATCGCTCAAATGCAAGCGAATGCTTGTTACACTAACTTTTGAAGGTTTCACGTACGCTCGACAAATTATTTTTAACGTTCCTGTAAAATGCTATAGTCGCGTATCGAGGCGCCTGGCGCTGGAAGAGCTCTTATTGGTCCACGTGACGCCAGCTGTTTGCTGTAGACAGGTGCCCGTGCACATGCATCATCCTAAATGCAATCGTTAGTGGCGGATCGCGACTTATCGTTGAATACGTTTTTGCATTAGTCTGGCTCAACCCATTTTCTTGAAAGACGTTCGTGGATGTTGGGGAAGAACTCATAGGATTCCCATCTCGCTTGCCATTTCTCTAACACCCATTCGTCAACAGCGACAAGTTTTCGTTCTGTGATGAGATCCGTACGTAGTTCAGCCCAATGTGGGGGAAGCTCCCGTTTCACTATACATTTGTCAATCATACACTCCTTGGCCAAGTCAACTGGTAACTGACCAGTGATCTCTTGGAGTGCTTCTGTTGATGCAGTCTTATAAGCCTTGGTGATCCTTGTTCGAAAAATTGAGAGAGAAAAAAATCCATCTGCAGACTGCCTCCGAGGTATGAGACCAACTTTGAAAACAAGTCCCAGACCAGCTGCCCCGAATTTGTAAGATCTATGGGGCTAAAAAAACCAATTAATACGAATTACTTAATTAGTTTTAAATTTTTCTAAGGCTAATTAATTTTAATTTGATTAAAAATAATTGAAATTTCATATACCTAAATAAGAAAAACTATTTTAGTTTTCCTAGGTAAACCCACCAAACACTATTTAGGATCATGGTCTGTGTGTGTGTCTGTGAACGTGATCTAGCCCGTAGGTTACCGTTTGGCGCCAAAGTATGAGCAAAATCCACCCCAAACTAATAATAGTTATCACAGTGATCAAAACACTACTTTTTACTTTCCACTACCCAAAGGGCAAGGAACGCATTGTTATCTACTTATTATAAGGTATACCGTCCATATGTGTAGCAGGTCGTCGAATTTACGTGGATAGTGGAAAGTTGTGTGTTGCTACGCACCAAATATTTTTTGGCACGGTTACGATAGTTTCCTTGGTCGTTTACAATCTCATGTATCACATTTGCACTAATTACTCAATAATGGAGGTTGCATAAGTGGGGCAACTCAATAAATTGCGGAACCGTGTGCGCTGCCAGCATTTGTGTAGCGTTGTTGCTCCCAATGTGATGAGTTCGCTGGAAGCGAGGATAGTTATGTAATGCGTCGCACCAGATGGCAACTCTCTCGAAGAAGCGTTGATAATACGTTGATTAGTAACGGAAGTCTAAACCAGATTCATCAAATGTCAAGAAAGCGAATGATTTACAGCTTATTGTTAGACTCTAGGTAACTTCTTTGTTGGCATGCGCTTTGTTTCAGGTTTAAGGACGTCGTTTTGGGGAAGGCGTATGAAAAATTACACGCGAGGACTATTCTCGACCGACCCTCTATAACTAATGACTCCTCTTCCTCAGAATCGGAATATGAGTGCAAAACATCGGTAAAATGATTTATGTATCTCTCGATGTGTAACATACTATTTGTTGTGAGTGTGCTCGTTTTGTAACTAGTGGGGTGAATGGGATAGTTGGAATTTGTGAGAGAGAATGAATTTATTTAACGACCAGGGAGAATTAGGGCTCTTCTATTCTCCTTTGCCTGGCATCACTGTGCGTCCTGTGTCCACCATCGCCTTTGACCACCAAATTAATTGTGTACGTTACCTTTATGTGCCAAACACACCTTTGCCAGCTGCTAGTTGAATTGAATGAAAACCTCCTGCCAGCCCCAAGGCCTACTCTCTTCAGACTCTTTCTTCAAAGTGCTCGTCCTTTCCTTAAGCGTCACTAATAAAAAGGCAATAAACGCTTCGAAATTAATAAAAAGCGAAACTAATAAAAAGGCAATAAACGCTTCGAAATTTCTGGTAGTTGCTCAGAATTCTCTGGTGAACGTTATTAAACTTTATTTGTATAGCTAGTTTATTGAACTACCCGGATTTTTTCGAGGGTGCTAGTATCATTTCAGTGGGATCATTTGAACATTCATGGAAGCGCGAAAATACAGTTATGTGGTTCAGGAGACTTCCACCAGAGCAAAGGATTGACCGATGAAGGGCTTAACGTACCCAAATTTCGGTGGTTTGCATTAAACACTGGGGTGTAGCCTGGGACTGTGTGACAAGTCCAGTGCGTACACAATATACAATTTCAGAGAGGGGAGAGAATGATAAAAATAGTCAATGGCTCGTGATAGTCTCTCAGGGTTGGAGGAGCATCAGCCCATTCACAAGGGCTAGGAGCTTTTTGAGATGGACCTCTCTTGTTATTGCCGTACAGTGAAGAGTCCAATAGGAGAAACTTTTCCAACTGAAATGAAGTGGGGACCGTTTTCTCAGGGGCATAGTTACAAATTTATGTTAATAATCTTTAAGGGTTTCCTTGATGAATCGAGTATTACCCAATTTTTGAAGCGTATGGTTTAGGCTGTGGACGCTACCTATTCATCTAGACAGATCTGATAGACTCAGTTGATAGGAATGACAACTTTTCGTCGAAGCATTTCTGGATGCAGGAGTAGACTCTCCTAGTAGTCTCGTTAAAGAAGGGTTTGACGAACTTATCTGAAGGGTGTGAAATTTCGTCCAGACGAGTCCGACAGACTTGTTTAGGATATGGGAGTAGGTGTTTCATTGAAACCAATCTGACATACTAACCTAGAGGTTGATTGGTTTTTCATCAAGACGAATCTACCTTCGTGAAAATGAATCAAAAGAGTTTTTGGAGGAAAATGACCACCAAGAGCCAGATCTACACCCTGTGTGGCAGGGAAGGTGAGTGAAGACTGAGTAAATGCCCGGGAGGATGTATACAGGTCTATTGCGAGAAGAGTGGGCCTCTTCAGTGAATGAATCTGACTATTATGGCCCCTGGCTGTCTATAGCTTCTTTGTATTTATTAGTGTAAGAAACGGATTATTAATATCAAGTTGTGAAATGGTGATACTTTGAAAGGAGGTGATCCTTTGTGTGAGGATACTTTGAAAGTTGTTGGAACTACAGTGAGTGGCCAAATTATTAGTTACACTAAAGATTTTCATATTATGTAAGACTCAACCGCTCTTAATTGACATATTAAATTATTTGTTGGGTTACATATTTTGATATTTCACTCTGGCAATGCGGTTCAACATTTCTTACCATGGCAACACTGTATAGTGACTGTCATTACTGGTCATTACTCGTCGCTCCGCTGTCAAATCTGTCTCTCTCCGAGTTTAAATTAATTTCGATATTATTATTGATTAAAAAGAGCCTGAATTTGGACTTATGAAATACAATTAGTGATAGTTCGTGTTAAAATAGTGTTCTAAAGTTTAAATATTTCATGAGCACTTGTGAAAAATGTGAAAAACCAAAGATATTCCCCTAGAAAAAATATCTGAAATTTAGCATTACTGCTACACTCAAATTATTCACAAAGAAAGATTCTTCACTGACGAATGTTAATGTGATGACAGTAAACCGAA
Organism: Pachypeltis micranthus; assembly: GCA_020466155.1. Taxonomy (NCBI): domain Eukaryota; kingdom Metazoa; phylum Arthropoda; class Insecta; order Hemiptera; family Miridae; genus Pachypeltis; species Pachypeltis micranthus. The sequence continues at coordinate 45,403,609 of CM035770.1, read as the reverse complement.
TAAAAGCTAAACTTGACAGAAAAGTAATGTTTGGAAGTAAGAGTGACGGAAAATGTGGACGAAAAAGAATCACTACACCTCTAGCTGACCGAAAAATTCGTGACATTTGCCTGCACAACAGAAGAAAATGTACAAAAGAACTGACAAAAATGATAAATGAAAGCGGCATTACTATTTCTGCTAGAACAACTAGGCGTCGTCTTGTAGAAATGGGATTCAAATGTAGGCCAGCAAGAAAACCAAAACTAACCCCAGCCAGGTAAAACGTTTGGAATGGGCTAAAAATCATCGATACATGACGGTTGCAAATTTGGGAAAAGGTGAATATTGGTTGTCTTAATGATAATTGATATGATTTTATTGCATTAAATTAATTAATAACACAAATCCAGGTTTGCTTCTCAAGGTCTCACATTGAATTGATGATGGATAAATCTTCATTTGTTCAGCAAAGACAGAACGAAAAGTATCACTCTGACTGTATAGTACCGACTGTTAAACACATCCTCTGAAGGTGATGGTGTGGTCAGTTATCAGTGGTATAGGCACGGGACGTTTGTACATTGTCGATGGTATGATGAAGCAAGACCAATAAAAGACAGTTTCAGAAAAACGACTAATTCCTCAGATCAATGAGTGGTTTGCTGATATTTCTGAATGCATTTTTATGCATGATTCCGCACCTTGCCACAAAGCAAAATCAAGAACAGCTTCCTTAGAGACGAAACAAATGAAAGTTTTGCCTTGGCCTGGCAATTCACCAGACTTGAACCCAATAGATAATGCCTGGGAGCTTCTGAAACGAAAAGGGTCCAAAGAAAACACCAAAAACAAACAAAAATGTGTTCTTATAGCAGTATTAATTAAAGTTTGGCATCATGATGAAGAACTGAAAGAAAATGTTAAAAACTGCATCCAGAGCATGCCACAAAGGGTTCAAGCTGTAATTGATGCTAAAGGAAAATTATTCCAAAATGATATAAGCGGTCGAATTGAGCATATTGTAATTTTTGTACATGTAACTAATAATTTAGCCACCCACTGTATTTACAACAGGTGTACGAAAAAGCCTCGTTTTTTATCCTCTTTGCCTTCCCTTTCTGTAAATGATTAATTACGTTATTTTCGCGCATTAAAAATTAATCACGAACAAAACAAAAAAGTAACCACCTCAACAGTCCAGCTATACTCCCGCAAATTGAACTAGACACACGTCCCATGCTTCAAAATCAGGTGTTGTGGGTTCAGTGGACGTTAAAGCGTGAAAATCTGAAGAAAATCATCATATTTTTACACGACTGAAGTGCTTCTCACGCCCTTTGGAAAGAAAAAAGTAAAACGTTACACTTACACTGTGCTGTTCCTGAACCCTTTTGAAAGAGTTATATCAGTCGCATGTCGTCGAGGTTGCAGCTTGGGTATCATACAAGAGAGCCAGTCACTCACTCAGTGTTTGCACATAAGTGGGGTGATTTTTACGGGAAAATTTAACCAGTTATCTATGGCAACCAAGGAGGGAATTTGAATATAAGGAAAACAATTTGATTGTCTGTTGTACATAAAGCTTCATATTTACTAGAAGAAGAATTAAAATCCTGCCAATTTTTACGCAACGGTTTATAATTCTCATGAACAGCTTGACCTAGTCTCACACTTTTGAGACCCATTCCATTCGATTAAAATAACGTAATACACCAGTTTTCGACCAGTTCAATTCGTAAAATACTACTAAAGGATACAAAATACCAAACTACTACGAAAATGACAAATTCCAGGCGTCTGCAGGCAATTGGTATGACAGGTCTGTTTCCTTATTGATGACTGTACCTAAGCCCTCGACGAGGGTTATATCAGTCATAGAAGTTGCGGTTTCGCTAAAATGCTAGAGGCCGGCCCCTGCAGCATCCACCGAACTCAGACCTGTGGAGGTACGGCAGGTATTTGGTCGTTAGCCAGTCTCCCGGTAGAGAGCTGTTGCCCGTGTGTGACCGCGTGGAGGTGACCACCTGAGGAATCCCGTACCATCTGGGAGGAGTTCTTAATCTGGTTTCCTACCTGATCTAACTATTTACTTCGGTGGCAAGTTTCAAAAGGACAGATCAACTATGACCATGTTTCTGAGCCATCACCTTCTTCGCGAACTTTGCAAAATGGTTATAGGTTTGCTTTGTAGCAGTTAATGCTGCTAAGTTCGTTTGCCCTCCCAACAACTGTCGCTCACTGTTGTAGAAACTACAGTGGAGCAGCACATGGTTTCTTGTTTCCTTCACACTGGAGGCACAAGACGTGCATAATGGAGAGTCTTTCAGAGAAAAGAAGTGGAGCCACGCATTGAAGTCCCCATGTCCCGTGAGGAACTGGCTCGTCCTGTGGTCTGGCTCAACCCATTTTCTTGAATGACGTTCACGGATGTTGGGGAAGAACTCATACGTATCACGTCCCTTTGAAGAGGATTCCCATCACGCTTGCCATTTCTCTAGAGCCCATTCGTCGATGGCAGCAAGTTTCTGTTCTGTGGTGAGATCTGCACGGAGTTCAGCCCAAAGCGGGGGAAGCTCCCGTTTCACTCTCCACTTGTCAATCATGCACTCAACGACCAAATCAACTGGTAACTGACCAGTGAACACCTGGAGTGCTTCTGTTGATACAGTCTTGTAGGCCTTGGCGATCCACAGGAGCGCAGCTCTATGGGATTGGGCCAATACTCTCTTTTGATTGACTGTTAGTTTGCTACCCCAGACAACAGGGCAGTAGCCAATCACGCCTAGATAGATGGCCTTATACATGAGGATAGTGTCATGGTAACACACACCCCAAGTGGCCTTAGTAATGGCACGCAGTGAGGCAAACCTTGCAATGGTAGTGCCTTTAAGGGACTGGAGGTGTTGGTTGAAACCCCACCTCTCACCTATATTCACTCCTAAATACTTGACGTGCTTTTCAAGAAGGAGCCTGTGGCCGCCAAAGCGTATTGTGGGTGGATTATTCACTTGTCCTGTCAAGAGGATTAGCTGGGTTTTTTCCTCAGCCACCTGCATCTTGACATGCTCTCGCACCATTGGTTGACAGTGCGGAGCACGTGGTGGGTTTATTCTTCAATTTGGCGGACTGACTCTGCAAAGATCAGCACTGTCAAGTCATCCACATAGGCGTACGGCTCGCAGTCAGTCTCCATGAGTTTCCGAAGAAGGCATTCCAGAGTGCTGGTCCAAGGACCGAGCCCTGTGGGCACCCCTTCTCAATCTTTCTCCAGACGGAGACATGCCTGCTTACGATCGTAGCAGTTCTGTCTGTCAGGTAACTTCTGACGAGCGAGTACAGGTTGCGGGGGATTCCCCTACCTTTGAGCTCATTAAGGATCGCTGGCCACCAAAGGTTGTCAAACGCTCCTCTGATGTCGATTAGAACTGCTACGACGTACTTAGCCGGTGCCAGCAGGGAAACACGCCGGATCTCGACAATGACATCCTGCATGGACCTTCCTTTGGTACACCCGTATTGCCTGCCTGTGAGGTTGCGGCCAAAGACTCCTTCGAGGGACTGCAACATCAAGATTTCTACTGTTTTGCCTAATATGGAAAGAAGGCTGAGTGGTCTCCATGATCGCGGGTCTGACTGATTGTGGTCGCCTCCCTTTTGAAGAGTGACAACACGCGCAGGCAATTGGAACGACAGGGGGCAGGGGGAGTACAAACGATTAATTTCGCCAAGGTCTTGTGAGTTCTTTCAATTTGTAGACTTTGGCTCACTATAATTACTGTGATTTCACTATTTTCTGTCTAGACGCAGTCGTACACCTCCCAAAATTGTTCCATTCGACCCAGCATCTAAAAATACCTAGAAAACTATACCCTTCTCGGCGTATTTGCGATAAAACTACCGAAATTGCATTTTTGTTAACCATTTTTTGTCCATAACAACCATGGGCTTCATCCGATCGGATTGTCAAGAAGGCCCGGCAGAACTATATATCAAATGGGATTTTTGTGCGAAAGGACGGATTTTTTAGACCACGGTAAAGGTACAAAACGGCCTGGACGGCGGACTGACATTGCAGATTTTGAATCCTGATGTCTAGAAACAAAAAATGTCCAATTTTAAGGGGGGGTAAACAAATTTTCCTGACCAAAAATATAGGTGTACAATACGGAACGAATAACAAACCAGTAGAATAGAAGTAAAAATAAAAGTAGACTTATTTCGACCGCGGAAAGTCCTTTTGAGGCACCTGTGAAGGCGATGAGATGATGGCGTCTAGCAATGAACGAAGTCAATTAGCAGAAATTCTCCAATGGCAGGAGGAATGTTTCAAATAAGGGGGGAAAGGCTGCACAAATCACGTCAGGACGGAAGCTGTTCGAAAGAATTGTGATCGGGGCAGAAGTGACGAGAGAAGACGTTGCTGAAGCCAGGCAAGGAACAGAAGAGGGGTGGTACAGTGCGAACAAGACCTGATTCTCTCGAGGGAGCGCTCGCCCTGTCCAAAGGAAGCATAACAAGGCAACAGCCATCTGGGAGGAGTTCCTAATCTGGTTTCCCACCTGGACTACTTTTTTGGGTGGGAAGTTTCAAAGGGACAGATAAATCGTTGTAAGGTTGGTTAGTAGCAGTCAAAGCTGGTAAGTTTGCCTGCTCTTCCAACAACCGTCTCTCACTGTTGAAGGAAGTGCAGTGTAGCAGCACGTGGTTTCTTATTTCCTCCGCACTGGACGCTCAAGATGTGCCAGATGGAGAGTCGTTGAGAGAAAAGAAGTGGTCTGTGGTCTGGCTCAATCCACTTTCTCCTGGGACATTCACGGATGTTGGGGGGGAAAACTCATTAGTGTCACGTACCTTTAACGAGAATTCCCATCTCGTTCGCCACTTATCTATCGCTATTCTTATAATGCAGCAAGTTTTCCTTCAATAAAGAGGGCTATAGGGTGTTTGACCCACAGTTGGGGAAGTTCTCATTTCACTCTCCACTTTTCCACCATGCACTTAAACAGTCGACGTCACTGCAGGGAGGGTGTGTTCTGCAGGTTCCCTGAAAAATTAGAAGACATTCACTGGAGATGGTTGAATATCCGTGTATAGATTATAGTCCACAATACCCACTCTTCCCTGCAACGCTACGAAATTACCTAGTAAAATAATGTGTCCTTCGAATGGTTCCAGTTGTGCGACAAACCTAAAGGAGGTTCGGACAGCGGGTCCTGCCTTAATTCCAAAATACCCTCTCCCGAAGCCCACCCTAAAGAAATCGCCCAATCATTGTACAGGCCGCTCAACAAGAAGCCCGAAAATGTCTGGGCATCTTCCGATAAGATAGCGTCTATCAGAAAAACCATGCACGAGAGGCGGTAAGTTTTTAACTGTTTGAATTTTGTGCGTCGACTCAGTTGCATTTTTATTCGACCATTTCGACTAACTTGACGAAATATTTCTGTTTGTTCCAGAGTGGGTTTTTTAGCCAAAACGGTGAACGACGAACAGACTTTGGCCGATGTGTTTATTTGGTGTTCGCAGCACAACAAATACTCCTGCTTATGCATCAACTACGTATTTTTTTCTAAAACGAATTCCTTGTTGTGGAAACCGTCTAGACAAGCAAGGTGAGTGAAGATATTCCCATACTTCCCTCTCTATGGTTATGTGAGTTGAGTTGAGTTTAATTTCGAAATTATTTTTACTATACTGGCAGTATTTTTACCAAGTATTGCAATCATTTGAAGAATAACTAATTTAGTGCAATTTTGCAAAATACTTTAAAGGAAATCTTTCAAAAGTTCAGTGATACTGAAGTATGCGAAGAAATCGTGTGTAAATCTTGCACAAGTTTAATGATGATGCTGCTTGAACAGTTTGGATGAGGGTTTGCCAGTATCAGGCCAGGAGGATCAGTGTTACAGGACCAACGAGGTCTTCAGCACCTGCAATATCCATGACAGAGTGGAACCTGTTCAAAGAGATACCAATGTAGGAATATAAAGTTGTGTGACTCCTTGAGCAACGTTAGTTATTGCGCCAGAGCCACAGCTACAGGGTATTCGTCTCAGAGGCGATCTATGGCTGAAGGGGCAGGAGGCATCACCTACCTCTGAGCACAAGTGGAGGATCTAGCTATAATTGTGCAAGAGGAGATCCTCCGCACGAGCACCCGGGCTTGGACGATGGTTTGGCGAACCTTACTATCTTCAACCGCACTAGGGGAAAGAGAGCACTTCAAGCCATTCCCTTAAGGCGCCATAACAGTAAATCTGGTGTGTATTGAAACAAACCATGCAAGATATTTAATGATCCGGCAGTGCCAAATATTTGGGAGTACAAAAATGATCAATAGGTAGTAGGACTGAATTAATTTTAATTTTTTTATTGAACTTATCACAACACCCTCGTGCTCCGACGCAACGCGTATAACTCTGACGTTTGGTCTCAGAGTCGTACTCAAAATACCACGTTTCGTCACTGGTAATCACGTTATCAAGAACACTTGGGGGTTTTTTGGACACATCACTTGAGATTTTTGGCACAAACTTGGCGCAAACCTTTCGCATGGTCAAATCTTCAGTAAAATTCTTAACTCATCAACAATCAGACGAATCTTTGTGCGCCAGTCAAAAATGATCAACGTTTTCAACAATTTTTGAAGTTGATGGGCGACCTTGACGAGCTCTGGCCCCTTCTGAAACGGCTGTCGGGGCCTCCCTTTTCAGAAGCTGCGCTGCTTGATTGTGTGTGTTGTCCTGAAAAGGGCCGACAAAATTATTGTTGTTGTGTGTGTGTGTTGGTTGTGTCTGTCGGTTGAGCGTGCGTGAGGTGAAGAACGGATTTCTCGGGCGTCGTTAGGTCGAAGGGCTCGGTTGAGCGGTAGCTCCTCTCGGTGAGGGATCCGGTTGGATCGTCGCTCCTTCAGTCGGAGACGCGAGATGAGGGTTGAGTCAGGAGGTTCGGTCGAGCAGCGGGCGAGGGACGAGTTCCCCAGGCGTCGAAGCGTCGTTTGAAGGGCTCGGTTGAGCGTAGCTCCTCTCGGTGAGGGATTCGGTTGAATCGTCGCTCCTTCTTCTTCTAACGCGAGAGGGCCTCATTGTCCCCGCTGGAGCCGCTGAAGGTGGTCAGTTGTCGTCAGAGGATGTGAACGGTGTAAGGGTGGAAGATGGAATGAATTGAATGACCGACTGGCGAAAGAGAAAAATATTGATCTCTTTGGAAGGCTCCCTAAGTCCAACCACCTTCCCCTACTCCGTTTCTCCTTCACTCCCGTTTCCCTCCCATCGCTGTTCCCCTTTTCACGAAAAACGATAACCGTCACCTCCCTCTGCCCTCTACAGTAGTGACAATGCCGCATAAATTCGAGCACACTGCCTGTTATCCCGATAAACCTCCTCTCCCTTTCTTTCTTTCTTTCTGTCGCTCTCTCTCTCTCTCTCTCTCTCTCTCTCTCTCTCTCTCTCTCTCTCTCCCTCTCTCTCCCTCGCTTTCTCTTGAATAACGCTGAAAATATTGACATTAGCATGTCTTCTTTGGCACAAAACTCGAAAAGCGTTTCGGAAATTTCATATCTTTACTTGGGCACGATTCAACAAGTTAATACTTTACGTACTGATTCAAACAACGTTATCCCACGCCTCTAACGATAATGAAGCACATAAGGAACCTTGAACTAGCAGTAGGTAGTTGTTAAGTATACATTTTGACGCTCAATAAATTTAACGTGTACTATTAATCGTTGGAATCATTTCACACGGATCAAACGATTAAAAGTATCGAAGCTTTGAAAGCCGCTCAAAGCGGAAAGTAACAGATGGAAGTGTACCGCCTGACTCCCTTTAAAGGCACCGGGCGATCGTGGTCTAGTGGTTAAGACATTGCTTCATAATTCCCGACGATAGTTGGGAATTGTGGATCGGAGCTCCGGCGCGGTTGCCGTAATTTTTGCCTGAGTCAGCGGATCCCCAAACGTCTCCAAACCCCCCCCCCCTCGTAACATTGGTGGCAGCGATATACAAACAAGTCCATGCTCCTTCATTCTAAGAAAAAGAAGAGGGCCTGAGAGAAACAATAATTAAGAGAGAAAATAATGAGACGCATCCCGGGGTCCAGTCCCTGACGCTGTGAAAGATCCAGCGGAGAGATAAATAGTGACGCGCCTACTACAATGTGAATGAAAAGTAAGCGTCCTTTCCTTGTCGCCCTCTCGTTCCCCAAATCTTTGATCGAATTTTCCGGGAATTCGCTCAACTCTCAACAATACATTCATTAAAGTCGTCCGCTCCGGCTGGAGCAGCGGCTGGTGAGGGGGGAGATGTACCGCCCGACTCCCTTTAAAGGCACGGGGCGATCCTGGTCTAGTGGTTAAGATATTGGTTCCTAATTCTCGAATTGTGGATCGGAGCTCCGGCGCGATTGCCATAATTTTTGCCTGAGTCAGCGGATCCCCAAACATCTCCAAACCCCCCTCGTAACAGAAGAAACTACCAAAATATCGCCCCCACCAATCACGTTATAAATTGTAGACACTTTCAAATTTAAATTTGAATACTTCCCGTTATCATAGCCCATAAAAAGAATGAATAGAGTGGAGTGAACAAGTTGAACTGACTGAAAGAGTTTCCAAACTGGTCGATGAGTTGACTCCACGCGACGGGCAATGGCTTATTTACACTGAGGCACTTCCACCAATTAAGTTCTCCCATTGACCTTACCACGCTGCTAACGTTCGAAGGGCCTTCGATGCAGGGCCAGCCCCTCGGCCCTTCTTAGGTGCAGCTTTGAGGGACGCCAGGTCGATTGAGGGCGACGCCTGCAACCATTATCACGGCTCCTCAGCTGCCAAAGGCTCTTCTTTGAACAAGGGCCACCCGCCTGTAGTACTGTCATACTTTCAAAGCATCAGCCCATGCTCCCGCTCAATACAGCACCCATTCAAACATAAAAAGCCTCTCGTATCTCGTAATTTGTCATTATTGATTGAAGAAATGTTTTAATTTCTTCTTCGTTATTGAAAGTCGATGTCATTAAATAATTGTGCTACGTAGTCGTCGACTAATTCAAGTTTACACTCAAATGTACGCCGTCTACTGCAACATTGCGAATTCTACAGAGTTGATTGGTAAAACGCCTCTTAGCTTGTCAGATAGTACCATGCGCTGGGTATCGGTGAAGCATGTAATTCTGCAAGAAGGTCCAGGAATGGTCAGCAGTATGAGGAAAAAGACCGTGGCGGCCCTGTGCGATATGAGTCATTTTTAATAATAATCGAACAATGGCGTCCATGTACCACCCGAGTCAAAAATTAGTACAGTGATCAAAACCGGAAGTACTGCCGACTTTCAAAATAGGGTGAACCGCAGGATGAGCAACTTCTGGTGAGCCCAAAGTAGATAACTTCATACTTATTTGACCACATATAAATACGTTCCGCACAGCTGAACTATTAACATCCAATGGTCGATCACTCGTCCAAATTATTGACTCCAACTATAAATATATCCGATCCCTGACCAAACCCATTTAATATACTGTCATTGAAACAGGTTAGAGATGTATTCAGCTAACAATGGAAGCAGATGGGCCCCAGTCTTTTTCCTCATACTGCTGACCATTGAGAGTCGAATGGAAGAAGACTCGTCGATTTTCTCGTTCCACTTTTGGCTCCCTGTGGATGACAAACGTACTTTTCAATCACCAACTCTTTCGTGTGGAAAACTATTACCTATATCATCAACTATACCTACATCATCTCATTACCCTTTCGCAGTGAAAGGCTTCCTAAAGAAATTAGAACTATTTATGTGATGAACTTATGTATTAAATACGTGGAAGATATCTATTACATTTCCATCGAAGCAGATGCCTGGAGAGCAACATGAAAATGTCTTGCTGCGTTGTGGACTTGCACACCAGCTGATTACGTTTTCGGGAAACATTTAACTTTTTAAATGAATCTTGTAGGTGTTTAAAGATGATGCTGCATATCATTTGGATTGAAAATTGCTAATATTTATTTGATAAGTGCTGCGTTATTTGATGATGCATTATGTGCTAACGGTGCAAACATTTCAACGTGATGTCGAGATGTCTAAAATATTGAAATGATTTGGTGAGTCCTCTGGCTGGTTGAATGCCCATTCGACCAAAGTAGCGTTCACAAACTAACTTGTACTTGTAGCAGGACGGAAATTTCATTAGGAACATAGTAAATCTCTTATTTCGCGAACCACTTCAAGACGACTGGACGTGAAGCTAGCAGAATACAGAACTGCGCCGTCTTGTTAAGTAAACAATACAAAGGACGAAAACTGAACATATTAGAAACGGTGTGTAAATCTGCTAACAAAAAAACTTCAGTGGACAGATCATAAACGAACGAATCAACACAAAATGTGACTGTATTTGCACCATTCAAAAAATTGCACCACCCTATCCGTAAAAGACTCAGAATCGACAATCAACAGACTAAAGCCATACAAAACGGCCCCTGCACTCCTTTCCTTTCACTTCCAACGGATTTTCCAGGAAGGTAATGACCTCCCCCCCCACCACCAATCCCGCTACTTTAGACAGACAATGATGTCTTTACATCGAAAGCGCTCGCCCATAGCTAGTTAACTCTAATGTCTAAAATATATTGTTAAAATAAGGCGAAATAAATTATGATTGAATAATGTCACTTATGCAAGTTGCGTTCATCGGCAGGTACTTGGCAAACAAGGTGATGTTTGACATAGCGCTCAAACAACCGACTCAAGTCGCCTACGAAGTATTCCCTTACGACCTGAACAAATTCAGCGCTCGAACGAACGGGTCCTTCATTGACTACGGAGCTCGAAACAAAGACGAAGTGTTCACGTCCAAACGAAAAATAGAAATGGAAAACAACGTCGTGTCTTACAGTAACAGTTACGTCAAATTCAAAAAATTTTTAGTCTTAAAACGCCCCAATCCCGTTTTAGGGGCGGAGCCTTTTGACAAAGAAGAGTCGCAAAATCGAGAAGAGCTGAATTGGGGTAAGGTCGTTCATATCGTCAAGACGGGTGAAAAAATGAAGGTCGACGTTGGGAATGAATTGGATTTGGACGACGCGATGAATGGAAGCGACGAAGGGGTCAAATCGGACGAGTCGACGTTGCCTAAGGTGTCGTCGCACGGGAGGAAGAGAAAGTTGACGATGAAGATGATGCAATTGGAAGAGGAAAAGTTGAAAGAAAAAGAGCTGGAAGGGACGAAAGAGCCTGTCATCCCGACGGAGACTGAAGAGCCTGTTGTGACTCGTCTGGAGAAGAAAAAAGGGCGAAAGCCGAAGTGGGCGATAGTCGAGCGTCTAAGCAGCGAGCCCCAGCCAAATTATCGAGAACCAACCCCCGACATCGAGCTCATAGCTCGTTCTAAAAGTTCAGAGCAAGTCCAGAGCGTTCAAACCGAAATTAAAGAGAGAACCGAGGAACTTCCTATGAAACAGGATCCGAGTACGCCGGATTATTTCGACCAAACTAGTCAACAAGCAGACGACAGTTTGACGAAAGAAGATATTATTTGTGCTCCTGACATCAGGCAAATGGTCAATTTCGCGCCAGATTCCGGTGAAGAGGCGTCTAAAATCGGGAAATCGCTAGATGGCGATCCTCCGTCGGTGATGTCTCCGAATGCTCAAGAGCGACCGGTGCAACGATTGAGCTCAGGGTCTGAAGCGGACATCGACTTTATGGGATTTGAAGACCGAGATTGCGCCGATAGCGACGAAGTTGACTCCATACATTCGAAAAAAGTGCTCGTTCTCGACCCCCGCACTGACGGTTACCCTCACCTCGGTCTCGTCTGCCTCACTCCGGGCGTCGGTTTTTTAAACGTCGTTGAGTCTCTGCCGGGTCGTTTAGTCATCGAAGATCCCGTCGATCCGTCGTGCCGTCGCACTTTTGACAATGTCGTCGCCGTCAATAACTGGTTGAACACTTACCTCAGGTGCAACCTTTCTTTTAGCCCTCCGGACTTGACCCTGCAGTGGATTTTAGTCAAACCCGCGATGCTCAAGTTGAAACAAGCCAAACCTTTCAATTCGAAAATTTTGCGCAACCCTTCGTTAATCGTCAGTCGAAACGGTATCAAACGACGAGTCGTTTCTAAATCCCAAAAAGCCTTCAAAACCTCCAAAAATTCCCTTTTGAAGAGAAAAACGAGCAGTGGCGACGCTAATGGCGCTCAGTTGGCTACGATAATTCCTTCCGTCCCTGCGACGACGTCGACGTCCCCCCTGGACGATTTGGCCTCGAATTTGGTACCAAACCCTAAATACGCCGTAAGAATGAAGAGACCCCTGCCGGGGCCGAGCTGCTCCAACGAAGTCCCCGCGAAGACCTCTCGACAAGCCGCCATAGACTCGACTAAAGGCTTCGTCTCCGTCCACCAACTGTCTCAACGTCCCAAATTCCCCGATGTGCCCCCTAAAAGTTCTTTCATTATCGTCGAGCCTCGGATAGACTCTCCTTTACCCAAAGTTCCGTGCACCCCCTTCGTACAACCCCCTGAATTATCCCTTCATCCCGACGTCACCATTCGACCGCTCCCCAATTTAACGAAAATGTCTTCAATCCGAAACCTTCAAACTTACGCGAGAAAAATTGTCTAAGAGTGAAAATTCACTCAGAACTCTTAGCCCCCCGGCGGGTTCAAAATCCGGAGACCTGAATGTACTGTATTTTGGATCCATGTTTTTGTAAACTCCCCACCCTCTCCTCCTCCCATCCCCTCTGCAATTATAATGTTGACGGGTCTCGCCAGGCAATTTTTAAAAAATTTACAATTCATGCTCAATCTCGTAATTTAAAATAGAAATTGTGCTAATCTAATTTTTATCATACTTTTTATTAACGTCATTTTTGAAACATGTTTGGACGTGTTTTCAATTTCAGTATTACGCGTATTTTTGTTGTGACGTTCAAAATGTTCGGATGGATTTGATTTTCAAATTTGCCTCAGTTTTGCGGGATGTGCGGTTTGGGTGAAATTGGGGGGCTGATCGCTCGGAGCGGTACGGGTCGTAGAATTTTACGACTTGGATTTTTAACTCAGGGCGTGCATGGGAGCTGGTTAAAATAAGTTCAGATCAATATGAGGACGGCAGATCCCGTCAATAATGACGTAAACTTCTTTATGTGGTCTGCATGGGTTGAACCTAATTTGACACTCAGCTCGCCGATCAACAAGGGATGCCAAAATAAGATTATGAGCAAAACTAACTACAATTATAGTACTGAAAACGTCTAACTTTTTTTTCTGACAAGAGCAGGTTGAAAATGTTGTCAAAACTCAATTTTAGTACAGTTTCTGTTCTAACCCCTTGCGACAGGCTTCCTTAATTGGCAGTCTGTGCGCGGGCAATCCATGTTATTCAAAGCTACTTAAATGAAGTTCAGTCAGAACAGGGTTGTTTGATTGGTATTGCGAGGGTGTAGGTTGTTTCATGGAAGTTCAGAAGGAAGGGCATCTTCAAGCGTTCTTCTTGCTCTGGATGTTGTAATCTCGTCGACATTAATTTCCAACACGCCCTCACGCAACTGAGGAGTTGTTCTGGGCTTCCAGACCTTTAAAGACATCCTGGTGAGGCTCCTGGGAGTTCGAATTTTCCCAAGGCGCTACTTTGGACATTCTTGTTGGCCTGCTGAGGACCTACCGGCAGCTATGTACTGGTCGCTTTCCCTAAATTCGGGTCTTCAAAACGTTAGTGTTTTTCAGTGACATTGCATGTATCAAAGGGGATAAACTGAACAAAAAGTGTTGCCGCGTGAGGGGAGGACTATAATTGCTTCTTCGTAATTTCTCGTATTAGAACGTTCATCCCAATCTGCACATCCAGCAGCTTTCGCAAAATTGTGTTGCGCAGGCTGAATATTTTCTTTGTACGTTCGCGTTTGATGTAACTGTTATTGTGTTCTTCCGCTAAGTGTTACCGTAAAATATGTGTTCCCTCTACTATTTTATTTAATTTAGTGTATTCGTCGAAAGTTGGTTAATTTCCTGTTGTAGTCTTCCGACATGAAGACGTTTTACGATTCAGTCAACAGCAGCTCAGGAACAATTGTTAAATCTCGATGTCGCGTAGTTTCAGTTGGTGCGTAAGTTGTTGCGGTTTGACTGTAATTGTTGAATGTTGTTGATGTTACCCTGTGAGCACGAGGAGACAAATTTTGATTTATAGAGAATAAGTACGTTGGTTCAAAGGGTGACGTTGGGTGTGTAGTTTCAAGCGAGTTCTTGAATGGCGCGTAAACTGCAAATCACAAAAAGCTGTAAGAAGTAACATTAGTCGAAAGGCCTGGATGTCCTGACAGCTACGCAGCGTTTGGCTAACTTTGCAGATTTGGACTGGCGACAACCATGTTCTCAGCTGGGCAAGTCAATATCTATGATTGTAACGAAAGCTCGCACAGTTAGCTCCTTGGCCTGTGATGTGAACTCCCCCACCTCCTCGCCTGAGAATTTAGTTCTTCCATTCATCGTTGGAACAAGGCTGGGCTCAAAACCCTAAGAACATTGCTGCTTCTTGTGAAACCGGTCTATCTGACTGACTTTCCATTAAAGCAGGTTTGCTAAATCCTTCATTTTGCTTGGTATTTGACCACAAATCGAAATAAGGGGAAATAGGCGCCAAACTCTGGCCCAGCTCCACCCATTTGGCACTGACCTACGATGGAGACAGGAAGCCAGGTCAGAAAAAAGGTGTTTGCATGAGCGCAAGACGTGTTTGAAGGGAGCATGTCATTTATTTATTAATGTTGACGTGCCTGTTAGGTGAGTCTGTCTCCTCTGGCTGGTGAGTTACTGTCATTTATTTATCTTGACACTGTCCAGCAAGCTCTTGTTGCACCTTTTGTTGGGGGGGGGGGGCACATAAAACTGAGTCCCCGTTTGAGTTACATTCCTTATGGCATCTCCTTCGCTTGCTATGTGGTAAAACCCGTGGTCTCTGGTAGGAGTCGCGTCATCCACAGCCCATTCCGGGAAACCCGCTGCAATTCACTTGCAGCCAACTTCAAAATTACGCCAATTGTGGCTCCCAGGTAGCTCAACATAGCGTGGAGGAAGAGATATGACACTTGTTGGACTTGCAAGGAAAAAAATGGTAAATACGATGGAAGTTAGTCGCGAAAGTAAGGTTATTTAATTTGCTTCTTCATGTGTCTTCTTACCTAGGTTATTCCTTCTGTATAAATAAGCGAACCCCTAAGGAAAGAGGTCAGACTGAAAGTGCTTCATGCTTCTTCACCATGGATCATAATTTGATCCGCTCATCGAAATAATTTTAGGCTTAAAACGGCACCTAAATGTCAAGAGCTTTTTCGAAAACTTTCTGATGCATATTTTAATGGAAAAGTTGACTTACTTTAGCGAAAGGGATAAAATGGTATTTTTGTAGGGTCATTCGTCGACGCCTTAGTTAGCTGGGCTGAATCAAAAGAAGTGTGTTGGCAACCACGGTCTTAGAGAAGTATTCGAAGTCATACAGAACTACAGAGGCCTGTTACCGGATGGCAAGGTGGAGGATTACTGGAGGCCTGGCACAAACAAATAGACGTCCTTTGCCATTGTCATGGAATCCTCTTAAATACCATGGACAAACCTAACTATGAAGGAGAATGCCGTTTCACAGTTTAAAAGAGTGGCTGAGAGTTCCCTCTCTCTTCCACCAGCGAACGCCTTATTTAGACTGTAGCAGGAAGTAGCTGGTACTGCACATTTGAAAAGTTGGTGTAGAAAATAGTGAATTACGCGCCCTGAGGCCCGTAGGAATTGCAAGTGCCCGTTGGTGGGTAGAAGCGCTCCAGCGCTATTTTAACGTGTAACAGGGTTTGCAGAAAGCTTGCCTAAATGAGGTACAGCTTGATGGGGATGGTGCTGTTGCTGCAACAATATTTGTTGCCCTACAAACAGCTAACACGAAGCTGAATGATAAGAAACGCCTTTTGCTTTTATGCATGGGGTCGTCGCGGGTCCTGACAAAGGGGAACACTTTTCTCAGAGTCATTTCTTGATTTTATTTGCTTCTGTAGTGATCTTTGATCTTGATGACAGCAGATAATTAATTGCAGCGATGGTTTCCTCTACTTAACGTGGTTAGGTGAGCGACTGAATGCCGATGGGCTGTCTGCAGGAAGGGGTGAGATATTGGGCCTCTCAAATGACTACAAGGAGGGGCAATGTACACATCTTAGTTCCTATATTCCTAAGAGGAACAACTACTCTGGGAAACACATTCCCTAGGGCAGCTGCAGCTCTGGCAAATGATGCTAAGGTATTTTGTTCACTAGCACGCTTGAGGGCATCTTTGCAAGTCCACTGTGGGCAAGTTTCAGTGGATTTCAAAACACACGAAAGATTTGAGTCCTTCACCAGGCACCGAGACATTCCCTAAGGGCCCCTTTCGCATGAAAGTAAACACTACTTATCCTCCCCACATCTGATGACCTAATCATTAGCTCCTGTCTAGTAGACGTGACCTTTCATTTTGAAGGCTTTTGTTTCATCAGAATCGAAGCACCTCTTTACGTGCCCGGTATTTCATGAAATGTGGCAGCTATGATCGTAATCTGTTAAGGAAGAGCATACGAAGCTGTAAACGTGCCCCAGTGAGCTCGTTTGTCGAGAAGATTGCAGTTGGAATAAATGGAAAGTGCAGAGTTTCCATTACTGGCCTTCTGTGTAGCGATACATGGCGAGGTTTAGGTGTTGGCTGAAGAGGGTAATATCAGCTGCGGCTTTATAGTTCTACCTGCAACCATCAGTAAGCTTTCTATTATCTATGGCATCCCAATCAGTCATTCCTGATGGAAGAGTGGCTCAGACGTGGTTTCTAGGCATCACTCTTCAGACAGACGCTAATTGGACCACCGCTGTCAATGCAGACCATTTCATCATATTCCTGGAGAAAAAAAACTGTTACCTGCTGCTCACTTAGTTTTACTATGTTTCTTTCTTTGTGTTTGAAGACCGATGGAAATGTGTGCTTTATTGTTTAGTACCGAAAGTGTGATATTAATTTTAACGTTATCAATCCCCAACTTGATGTTATCACTGTAACTGTTGTTCGTAATTTAGCTTGTAATACTCGACTTGCGAAAGAAACGATCTTCTTCTATGTTATTACTTAGTCTTCAATCTTCCATTATCACTTTCCCGCTATCTCCCTTTTACTCCTTCACACAAGACGACACCGTTTTGAGAGCCCTACGAGGCGCAGCACACTATTAACTGGAGCCCTGACTAGTAAAAAGTATTGGTGGGGATGCTCTGGGCCTACATTTTGGATGTAAATAGTGATTTTGAACGTTTTTGTTACCTTATTGTACTAAAAGCGCACCTTTAGTCACCTCGCAACCCCGAGCAAAGCGAAACAAAATATCTGGTGCGTTGCAACAAACAACTTTCCTTAGCTCTACGTTAATTCACTCGTGTACATGGCTTTGTCTACTTAATCAATTCATTTATCACTCAGTTCATTTGAACTTAGTCAAACAACACTTCACAGCAGCAGGGCTTACAGTTCCAGAATTCATTGTGCTGCTCGTACTCATTCCAGGACCATTATTGAGCAACTGGTACACAACCAATTAATGAGGCTGTAAACACACATTTTTTGAAGAAGGATAGTAATTACTTTTGCAGTTATTGTAAAAACGTTTAAAACTGGTAGTAAGCGAAACGGCAGTAGTTGAAATTCGGAAATTTCTTGAGTGAGCCCCATATACCTCATGAGCGTGTTTAAACTCCCACCCTTTAGGTATTGGATTGGACTGCAATACCAATTTTTTTAAACATTCTTCTAACATTCCAGCGAAGTTTATAAGGAAAAAACTGCGCTAAAAACGCTTTTCGTCGAAAATTTTGATAATTTATTGTGCTGCTCTCGTCATTTTCTCACGAATGGGAATTTTATGGTGTAATTGCCTCATTCAGAGCTATCGATATAAAAAATGTAATCAAAATCGTTAGAGCCGTTTTTGAGAAAAAAAAATGTTTGGTGTTTTGATCACTATGATAACTATAGTTAACTTTCGATGGATTTTGTTCATACCCTTAATTTGTCGTCCCACGGTAACCTGCGGGCTAGATATCGAGTTTGAGGGGACTTGGTTCGGTCGTTTTCTCTAAAAACCACTAAAATCGATTACGTCGAAAAGTTTGTTAATTTATTGTGCTGCTCTCGTCATTTTCCCACAAATGGGAGTTTTATGGGATAGTTGTCTTATTGGGAGGTATCAATATAAAATATCTGGTGCGTAGCAACACACAACTTTCCGCCACCCCTTTAAGTTCGAACACCACCTACATAGGCGGGCGCTATATCTTCGTTCAACGCATTTCTACAGAAACATTTATGGAGAACAAAATGTAGGGACTCGTTAGCTGAGAGTACTCCGTAAGTTTGATCGAAATCGTTGAGGCCGTTTTTCAGAAAATTGGAATACCGATAAATTAATATTCGTCAAATCTCCTTTTCTCAGTTAACTTGGCTTATATCTCCGTTCAACATATATATACAGAAATAATTATGGAGAACAAAATGTGAGTATGGGTGACTAAAAGAGAATCCATTAGGATTTATCACATCTGGTGAAGAAGTTACCCTAGTATTTACGGAAATGTTCGAAAAAACGTTATTTTCGACACATTTTGATTTTTATCTCTGTTCAATGGACGGTCAGAGGAACATTTATTGAGAACAATACGTAGGTATTAACTATTTGAAAACATCCTGTGAGTTTGGTGAAAATCGCTGAAGTCGTCTTGCCAAAAAGCGTAAAAAACCTATTTTTGCTTCAGGGGCCTATATCTCCTCTGTATGTCTGTAGTTCGATTTGCGGGAGAACGGCTGATCCGATTGAGCTGGTTCTTTTTTTGTTTTGTTCATTGTTTTTTGTAGACACCAAAATAAGGTTATGGACGATTTCGGCCGATGGGAATGGTGGTGAGGGACGAAAATGTACCAAAAACTAGGGGTTTTCGCATTTTTCTCGAAAACTGTTCCAACGATTTTGATTAAACCTTCAAATTATCTTCTCCTAATCAATACCTAACTTTTCTTCTCTATACACATCTCCATGAAAATACGGTGAACGGAGATATAGGCCTATGAAGCAAAAATAGGTTTTTTACGCTTTTTGGCAAAACGACTTCAGCGATTTTCACCAAACTCACAGGATGTTTTCAAATAGTTAATACCTACATATTGTTCTCAATAAATGTTCCTCTGACCGTCCATTGAACAGAGATAAAAATCAAAATGTATCGAAAATAACATTTTTTCGAACATTTCATCTCAGCAGATGTGATAAATCTTATGGAGTGCCTTCTAGCATTCTAATCCCACAATTTGTTCTCCGCAACTATCTCTGTATCCATCTGTTGAGCGGAGATATAAGCCAAGTTAACTCAGAAAAGGAAATTGCTTAGATATTAATTTATCGGTATTCCACTTTTCTCAAAAACGGCTCTAACGATTTCGATCAAACTTTCGGAGTACTCTCAGCTAACTGGGCCCTACATTTCGTACTGTATAAATGTTTCTGTAAAATTGCGTTGAACGAAGATATAGCGCTCGCATATGTAGCTGGTGAGCGAACTTAAAGGGGTGGCGGAAAGTAGTGTGTTGCTACACACCGCGCTTTTAGACTCAGTAGGAAAAGAGCTGAACCGATTGAGCTGGCTCTCTTTTTCTCCATAAGGAAGTTCCCATTGTGTTTTTTAATGTGCGACTGGACAATTTGTTCTCCCAAGGAGTTCTACACCATTCATGAACTGTCTCGTCACGTTTTCATCTTCTTTACCATCGTCATCCTCAATTTATCCGAACAATCCAAGTTTAATTTAACAATTTACAGGGATTCCATTGAGTAGTTACCAACCATGCGTGTCAATAACCTAATTATACTGTCCGTCAATTTCCTTTTTGTATGTCTCAACTTAATGTTAAACCAGCTTCTCTATTGAGGGAAGAATTTGATTCGTTCTTCGAACAAGTGGCAAAATTCATGAGCACAAGTGAGTGAGTATGGATCTAAGGAAAGTTGTGTAATGCGGCTGTTTCTTCCACGGGGAAAATTGAAGGTATGGCGCAGTGGAACCAACCAACATTAAATTGGGAGTGGAAATCTAGTTAGATTAGTGGATAAAGTGACACAAACCGCTAAGTGTAAGGGGGGCTGAGGAAATTTAAGTGATTTTCGAAGATTTCGTCCGACGGGAATCGTTACACTCCTGCGTTCTAGCGGCGAGCGTCCGAACTACTTTAGTTCCCCCTGTGTCTGATAGAGCGCTACAACAGCCCGCCTGAAACGTCAGTTTGGGAAGATATTTGAACAGGAGATCATAAACAGCTAAGAGCTAGCAACTACTTTAGTTCATCTAACGTCGTACAGATCGCGCGGCCGAGCCCAACTCAGACGTCTCCCGGTAAAACTTTTCTGAAGTAGAGCTCGTGAAATCAGTTTTTCACCTGTTACTATCAACTATTTGTGAATTTTCCATGAACACGTGGATTTTCGTACAGATGAAAATGAAACATATTTAGGTTCAAGAGAAGAACATCTATGTCTGGCTTTTATTAGTTTGTTAATCATCAAGTGTAAATACGATCCCAGAACCTTAGTTTAACCTGAGATTAAAATCCTGCTGAGGGTTCCGATGGTTCAGTATCTAGGAGTGAACCTAGATAGACACCTCAGATTCAAGGAATTTCTATATTGCTGCGACGA
This sequence comes from Pachypeltis micranthus, assembly GCA_020466155.1. Taxonomy (NCBI): domain Eukaryota; kingdom Metazoa; phylum Arthropoda; class Insecta; order Hemiptera; family Miridae; genus Pachypeltis; species Pachypeltis micranthus. Next base: position 45,382,883 of record CM035770.1, on the reverse strand, counting down.
TTACAGTCCCGTGTGTTCAGCTTACCGTCTCTTCTGCACGATCCCACTACTTCCCTGCACAATAAAATACTTACGTACACTTCCCTTATTAAACCAGTATGGACTTACACAATCGCTGTTCGGGGCACATATTCGCCGTGTTGAGCAACATTAAAACGCAACCCTGTATAAGCACGTCGTCCACACACCTCCATTTGTTCACAACTTGACCCTCTATAATGACTTCTCATTGGAAACCCCCACGACTGTCCACATTCACTACGCACGACCTCCACCACCCTAATCATCTGGTCCAAGAAGACCATTACATCAACTCTTAGTACGTCCTCGCCATCTTCTAAATACTGCAGGAATGTAGACCAGCTTCAGTGTCAATAATCGCTGGTATCACCTTGTACTGAGCTAAGTGTGTAACCAACAGTTTTAGAAAACAGTGTGTTCCATTAAGGTATATTTATATTTACAAATGGTCTTAATAAAGTTAGAAAAACAACAGTGCACTGGGCCTTTCGATGAGATTTTGGCTGAGTGGTTTCACTTTTCTTTCTATTCGCCTCTACGCAGCAAGCTACCATCAGAGGGCTTCAACTTCCCCGCTAAGAGTGACGCTGTGAATGATTTAGGAGATAGTGAATGAAGCATTTTCCCTGCCAGTTACGGCAACCCGGCAGTTCTCCGAGGCTCGACACACTCTGACACGACCCGAGTCCGAGCGAGACTTTTTAAAACGCTTTGATTTATTACCTTAAATAATTGAACGAAATTCGGAATAATAGAACGTTAACGAGATCGTGCAACGAATTCATTTGAAATATTTGGCGATTCCGCTTTTGGTTTTTTTGTCGGCTTTGAGGAACGGAGCGTGAAGAGCGTTGTGCAGCCTGTTGGCCTTCTGTTGCCCGAGACCAGGGCAGAGAGCCAGAGAATGGGGCGTCGCTTTGATCATGTTCTCCAACGAACCTGAAAGTAATTCAATGTCCCGTGAATTGTAAAGGCAATTGATTATATTGAGCATCTGGTCATTGTGAGACGTATTCAGCATCAGTGAGATGTTAACACATTCAACCCGAGCATAATTTTACCTGTTCTACCCCAGGACCAGAAGTGAAAAAAAACTATCTCGCTAAAAGGATTTATTTATCATAAATTCTTGTTAAAATTGAAATTCTAAATTGGTCGCCGATCGGTGGCCTCTCATCTCTGTGCCCAAGCACATTAACGTTCAGTTAGACTAAACCTGCTATATAGGAGTTTTCCTGAAATTACCTGAAGTTTTTAACTTACCTACATAAAAAACCCTGCAAATTATTACACAATGGTTTATTATTCTCATGAACAGCTTGACCTAGTATTAGTGCTCCCCCATCCCATTCGATTCAGCATCGAATACTAGTAAACCATACGAAACATCTAAATATTCCCCCGGCTCCAGGCGCCCATAAACGGCTGATCCAATGGAGGGGTGGGACGAGGGCTTCGTGCGAACCCTCCCTCGGCAATTGGCAGGACGTTGTGAGTCCAAAGGGCGCTGCGAGTCGAGCGGGCCTTGAAAACGATACGAAACGCGGCTTATTTGCGATTATACTGCGTTTCGTTAATTTGTTTAACCATTTTTTGCCCATAACAACCATGGGCTTCGTCCGATCGGATTGCCGAGATGGCGGGCACTACTAGATACCGAATGGGATTTTTGGGCGAAAGAACGAATTTTTTAGACCACGTTAAAGGCACAAAACGGCCCGGACGGCGGACGGACATTGCAGATTTGGAATCCCCATGTCTTGAAACGTAAAGTATCAAATTTTGAGGGGGGGTTGTAAAAAATTGTTCGTGACCGAAAACATAAGGTTATTATTCAGAATGAATAATAAACCAAAAGGCAGGAAGGGTTCAAAACTAAAAACTATTTTGAAAAAAACAATTTATATTTTGTAAAGGCTAAGATTAAAACTTACTCACGAGGAAATAGGACTTTTTTGTATAGAATTAGATAGAACTGAAAAGACTTGCGATTGGGAGAACATACCAACAATTGTTAATAATATGTACCAGAATAATACACACATTGGCTTACAGTTGTATAACTCCGCTTTTGGGTTGGCTCTGGGAAGTGAATATTTTGGACAGTTCAACGCGGAGGAAAGTCATTGTGCGTTTTGGAAATTGGAAATACTGAAGCCGAACTCGGTGGTAATGATAATCTGTGAACCCTTTTGTTAGCAAGAGGCTAATTGAACTTCAAGGAGGTAAGAAAGGCGTCTGGAAGGGTACTATGGGACGAGAGGTAGGTCTCAAGTCAGGACTGGAACACAGGTCTGATCCAGGTATAATGGAGCAGGCCGATTGGTGGCCATTCAGGTTGAATGTGTTGACAAACTCAATTCACCTGAACTCTTCGACCTGTGAGAGGTATCTCCTGTTGATTGACTGCGCATGGAGCTAACTAGGTGCTGCTCAATGAAGGGCCACATATATTCTGTGCCTTTGAATGTGTGATTCAGAAGATGTCTCCCATCAACATCTGACTCACTTGATGAGCACATTTGGTCGCTAAACTTGACTCTATTCTCTTCTGCTCGGGATCATATCAGTCCACCCTTCGTCCCTTCAATTAGCTCACTAGCTAGTAGCTCCCAAGGACAATCCCTAACTAATTCACTATTCTCTTCCTGCAAAGTATACAATGCCTTGGTTAAATACCAGCTAGATCCCCTACATACGTACTCTGCGTGCAGTATGGGGTAGTGTGGCAAGGGGGGGGGGGGTGTTATAGGTCTCAAGGTGTGATGATTCATTTTGAGGGGGTTTGGCAACTCCCAATACCAAGGTGAAGTCAGTCGTACAGGTTAAAAAAAGAAATATGGTATTCCTCGAGTACAAAACAAAAGCCCCGTTATTTCCTACTGCAGAATCCTCTCCTAAAACCTCCTCTGGAAAGCAGTAAACAAGCGAATAGAAATAAAACAGAGATGTTAAGTATAAGCCAATTAATAACCGGCAATTAATTAGGATCGTCTGGTCCCTTTGGGATCCTAATGATCCTTCCAGCCTTCCCCCACCCACCTTGATGGTGGCACCCTGAAAACCCACACTGTGGTCACAACTGGGCCTATTGTGTGAGCCCCCTCATTTCCCCACATGAAACGGGGAGTTTCTCCGATGCGGCGTCCCCACTATTCTCGGACAAAGCGCAAGAAGACCTTGAGGTCTATCCCTGCAACCTCCTCTTGCCACAGCTGACGAATCCCAAGCACTCCGAGGCACACTGCAGCCAGCCTCCAGTATATGCTCTGCTAAGGCAGGTTGTTGGTATCATAACAGGACACTGCAGAATGAACAAACACATGTATGTTATGGGTATAGCCGAAACCCCTCTATGCAGGTGGTGTGGCACGGATGAAGAAACTCCCTACCATGTTCTGGCCCAGTGCCGGAGACTTGAGAGGGAGCGATTTTTGGTCTTTGGCACCACTTCTCCCAGGATGGATACCAACGAGGACTCCTTCAGGAACTACCTGGCTTTCCATAGAAAGCTAGGCATAGACCTGTAAGACACTAGGACTGGCACAATAGGTCATATGGCCGCGGTGCACACCCCATCACGGGGGGTACAGTCAGAAGATTACCTATGCTCTGCTGACTCCAGCTCCGCCTCGCAGAATCTGCAATTCTGTACCTCTGACATACCAAACTCATATACACAATCAAATACACATGACATACTCAATCAAACAGCTCTTGCTGAGCCCTACAAAGGGCTCAGGTCCCACGTGGAAAAGCGCAGATCCTTTCCTCACCAGTTTGTTGGTCTCCTCGTTCCCTTCTGTTCCTGAATGACCTGGCACCCAAGTGTTAGTGTGTTTTCCTTTGCCAAGCTCTTCAGGCGAGTCAGGCTTTCCCAAACCAGCCTTAAGTGCAGCTTGACTGTCCGACATAATGCATATCTTGTTCTGTTTCAAGCCACTACACAGGAGGTGCTGCATGCACACTGTCACTGAAAATACCTCTGCTTAGAATTAGACTCTTAGAATCCCTGGTCGATCCCTGGTCGACTCCTGTGCCTGCTAGCCATCCCTCATTGATCCGTCTGTATAATATACCACAGCCTCAGCCTCAAGAGAGGGACGACCACCTTCCCACCTGGATCTTCCATGGATCCATAACATATCATCTGACGTGCAGAGCAAGCCCTAGGGCACGCACCTTATCCAATATCAGGTGGTGCGGGGCCTTTCCTCCCTGCCTGACAAATACCCAGTTCCAGCATATGAGCCACCTGTAAGTAGGTAGCTCTCTCCACATACATGTGGAGAGAAGCGAGACTCAGCAGGACCTCTAGTGCAGCCATGGGGGCGGTGCGCATACACCAGCAGTTGATTACAATCGCCTGGTCCCCTTGGGATCCTAATTGTCCATGAATAAAAAAATGGGCGTAATCCATCCAGTCATGAATAAGTCGCGAAATCTAATTTGAAGTGAAACGTACCGTAGTTGTCGAGGAGAGTCGTTGCATCAGTTTTGTTGATGGACCGCACCGTCGTGAGGGCCGAAATAAGTTTGATGCGAGCGTCCGCTTCCGTTTTTTCCATTATCAAATCGGGAGGCTTGTGCTCGTACTGTTTGTACACTTGGAGGACTTTAGCCGCTTCTTCGGGGCTCCACGCCAGCATTAGAGTCAGGTCTGTGAGGAGGCAGATCCTGTCGAAGCAACGAAATTCAACGGACGTTACACAATTTGTTTCAGCAGCTCCACGTGCATTCATTCAGAGAACAAATAACCAGAAATGTTTTCAGTCAGTTTACTAAAGCTAGCTGGAAACTATAGTGTCTTGCTCCAACGTCTATCACGACCTTCATTGATTTACCAGTACACTGGTAATTTGTGGGACTGTCTACATGATCTTTGGTGTGGAAACATATACCACTTCTCTCATCGTTCCCATGTATATTTATATGTTTACAATTTACAAATATAAAGCCCTACTTTATAATTTTTATATGGTAATAAAATGGATTTCTATCACTTCACTGCAGATATTTCAAGTTTTCTTTAGTTAATTAACTTCAGTCGAACTTACAGCTGTACAACTTAACCTTCCAGAACTTATTGAGCTGCTCCTTCTCATGATCAACGTATTAATAATATGACGACTTCGTTTTCGAGGTCGATCGTTTTTGAGAAAAAAATTATTGAGCGCTTTGATAACTATGATAACTATAGTTAATTTTCGACTGTGTTGGCTCCTACCTTTATTTTGACGCTTCTTATTGATTTGTAAACTAAATATCACATTTGAGGTTATTTGGTTCAGCCATTCTCCAGAAATTCTCATTTTCAGACTCCTTCAGAGCTGCTCCTACCTTGGCAACGTAAGAAATAAAACTAAAAAAACGCTACAAGGGTCATTATCACGGTTTATTGCTCTCTAGCACAGCGTGACGTGGTCTCACACCTCCAAAGCCCATTCCATTCGATTCTGCATCGAAAAATAATAGTGAACCATAAGAAATATGACCTGACTACAAGGGAACAAGGAAAATTGATGTTTTCTGTTGTGTTTGGGAATTGAATATAATTTTCCCTGTTTGTTGTTTACACGATGGTGGGTAATTCCAATGGTTGGTGATGTTTGGAGTTCCAATGGAGGATTCTTCGCATCACCAACATCCCCACTACCGACTAGCTTGCCACCCCATTTCGTTCGCTCGCTTCATTCCTTCGTGTCAGAAGTTTTCGTGAAAATTCATTATCACAAGTTTTTAATCCCTTCAACCTTGAACTTCCTCAATCGTCGTTCAGGTACTTTCACTATCAATCCGGTACTTCGTTTTGATTTGCTTTCTTCTTTCTCTGGGACATTTGAACGATTTTATTTTTATTCCTCCAGATTTTAATGGATTTATTTTATATCAGCATTTGGCACTAAGAATATTATTATTATCCGGACGTTCGTATGCATTTAACTTTAATGTAAATGTATCGTTTCAATCTCAATTTTATTATTATTTTCTGAATGAACAATCCTTCATTTTCAATTCTTCGTTACGCTTCAAATTTAAATTCGTTTTTTTCCTATTTCCCGTTTCTATGTTTGTTTTTCTTTCCATTAGGTGACGCTGCGCAATTGGCACAATGCGACGAGTTGAGCTGATGGGTTTTGGAGTGATACTGCAGCGTGGAAAATTATTGCTGCCTAGAAAGAAACGATAACATTAGCTATATTGTCTTGTGAGTTTTTTCAAATAGTAGACTTCGTCTCACTATACCACGATTTAACAGGTTTCCATTTAGGTGCAGTCTTACACCTCTGAAACTCGTTCTATTCGACTCAGCATCGAAAAATACCTCGGAAACGATACCAAACATGACGTAATTGCGATAAAGCTGCCGAAATTTCGTTTTGCCGAGTAGGCGGGCACAACCTGCTGATCCTGACTGGTGGGAAGGCAGTTGCATCTTGGCTTCATGCGTGGCCCATAACAACCCATCAGCACCTCAATGGCTTCTCGTGTACTTTCACATCTTTTCCTCATTTAGGTTTCCCAGTCACCCCTTTTTTGCCTTCTGTTGAGTGTAAAGATGATTAGGGCTGACCCTGAAACAGCAGGCCCCAGCCAACCTGACCTCGGTCATACCTCATGGTATGTCCAGGCTGGACCTCATGGCGGCGTCGATTCTTTTGATGGCTGAGACGAAGATTCCTTACCCTTTCTTGTTTATTTGTTGTTTTGTTCTCTACCTTGGCACACAGTCTGTCGGTTACTCTTCCCCCTCTTCTTGTATCTTGTATCCGCTGCCTGATCCTGGCGGATTATACAGGATAAATGACCCTCTAGCCCCCTCCATGCCTCTAATACCTAATCTCACACAAAACACAGTACCAACACTTATCTACACATTGGACATTTCAGATTCAGAATCCCCATGCCATGAAACAGTTTCAAAACAATTTTCCCGACCAAACACGTAGGTGTGTATGGTCATTAGATTACATAACTTCCCTTGCCAATCGTTGTACTAAGGAAAGAAACAAATATAACAATCTTGCCTCGTTTTGATGCTAGGCAGCTCAATGGGAGTTGCCACGTCCAGATAGGGAAGCAACCAACCTAGGATTGGACGCTCCTTAGAGGTTCTCCCTCAACCTTGGCGATAGTTTCCTAAGAAAAGGCCAATTCGTACCTAGTCAGATGCTTCAGGCAGAAATGAGGATCTGGAAGGTCGACCTGCACCAAAAGAACCCTCAGGTCGTACAATTTTCCCAGTTGTTTGATTCGAGCGTTGATGTAGTCCGGCTTAAGGTTGTGGTAGGCGAGCGACAAGAACAGGGCACAATTTGTACGACCCATTACGTAGTCGGGAATTATGCTGTCGTCGTACTCCCACACCACTCCAGATAAGGACTTCAGTAGGGCGTTCCCTCGCTGCTTGGGGTTGACGAGTAGGGCGTTGGAAGAGCCTGTAAATAAACAGTTCACACTCAGGAAGACCAGGGAATAGCTCGATATTCAGCGAGTTAATTACGTTTGGTCTACTTTAAGGCCTTACCAAACTAGTACACGCACTATCAAAAAGCTAGGCTGATCTAAAGGCGATTTTGGCTTACACCTTCAAATCCAGGCAGACACAGTGCTCACACTAAGCTGCTGCTTATTTGTATATTGAAAACTTGTTTCATTACTATATCTATTTCTGCCTTACAGTCTCATGTGCGAGTACATGGACTTGGATTTCGAATGAGATCACATTTCGTACATCTGAACTACACACCTCTTTGAAGGCTTCAGCCAGCATGGCCAAACACTGCCTAGTTTAAGGTTTACTGCCTAAATTACAACTAATCTACTCCTGAGTCTTTCTGAAACTGGTGAATTGATTTATGCTTTTGGTAAATAAGCTTACCAGTAACCAACACCTTTTTTTCAGGTTCTCCAGAGGCTGAGCGGGGGATTGTGAACTTGTTCGAGGGTGCCGCAGCTGGTCCAGGGTCATCCACCATCAGCTCTTCCATAATGCTCCTGGATGAAAAGATATTTCAGTAATACAGAGAAATCGTGCCAAACAATCTTTCTGTGATAGTTCCAATTAATTGGGGGAAGAGTAAAGGGCAGAAATCATTACAGCAACTACCAACCCTACATGTGCTCATGGAGGATGCTAGGCCTCTTCTACCTTAATGTTTTTACTCTCCTGACCCCTACAAAGTAGAAAGAAAGCTACTGCCAGTGAGACCTGAGCCCTTCGTAGGGACCACCAAGAGTCACTTGAATAAGGAGGTTGGCAAGTGAGGGAGAAGTGCTACTGGCAGGATGTGCCGGGCCAAAGGCAGTCTAGGCTATTTGCTAGGCTCTGCAGCGGTCCCCAGTCTGGACAGAGAGCAGAGCATGTACTGTGTGGGCTGGCTGCAGCGTGCCTCTAATGTGGCCAGATGAGGGTTGAATCGAGAGAATATGAGACTGCTCATGGACGTCACACACAATGGACCCATCTGAGGGAGCAGGGGAGATTTTCGGTTGGTACCAGTATATTGATGTGAATGGGGGGGGGGGGGAGTTCTAAATAATACGCCAGTATCTGTGGGAAAATATTGAAAGCAACATGATAAAATAACGTTTTCGACTTAAGCAGTTTTTTTATCGTAAATCCTGTTACACAGCACTAAATCTCAAAATAATCTGAGCAGTGGTCCAATAAGTTACCAGTACAACGAGAGATTAATAAGTTCATCAGATGATTAAGAGCCAAACGTCCAGAATTCAAACCACTGTGGTTTCACTTACTAAAATTCTCTCAGCTATCTGGTAATTTCAATATATTACACACAAACCTCAGAAAAATCTTAATGAGAGTCTCATGAACCATCTATCCACAGATTACTCAATAGTTGTTGTGTCATAAGTAGGAACCTTAAGCACCACAACTTTAAGTTCAGCTACTCTCCATCAAGTTCATATAAACTGAACGAAAAATCACATTAATAAGGGTGAGGAAAGTAGTGTGATGCTTCGCACTAAATATTCTTTATTCAACCAAACTGACAACTGCTTCTTCCAGCGGTTTTCGCGCCCTCCACAATCTAAATAACAAGAACCCCTTCTCCCAATTCACTACAGTCCAAGCACATTGCAGTTCTTCCAGTTAACGCCGTTAAAGGCTCGTGTTAATGGTAAGTTCAGAAATTGAAAACTTGTGGCCCGTCAAATACCTTTATTCCTCGAAATAACTTACGGCTTAGTGACCGCACGAATCGTCGCACGATTCGAACCACAACCGATAAATCACGATACGACCGAAAAAGTCCGTGCTCGAATTAAAAATAATTTTGAGCTCCGAAGCCTGAAAGTACGCCGGTAAATTGAACACTTGGACGGAATTGTTATCTTCCGGATAAAAAGCGACAGAGTCCGAATTCCCTCCGACGATTTGACACTCCTTCCCGACGAATCCCCCTTGAAATTGTACCGACATTCGGCAGAGTCGACGCTCTTCGTTGAAAACGAGTTGAATCCATTGAGGGCTCCCCTGATCGGAGCTCCAACACGTTTCCAAATCCTCGTCGAAGAGATGTTTTTTTGAAAACTGCTTAACGTCCCGGTTTTGTATCGAACTGACAGTGCACGTCTTGAGTGCGGATTTGACGTCCAGTTTCGGCCCCATCAAGTTCACTTTGAGTGCCAACACCTACAACAACCGTAAGACAAGGAATTTCAATTTGGAGATCGTGTCACACGAAAAGATGGTACTTTTCCGTTAGCCTGGGGCAGATGTCGCCTATTGTGAACCAAACGCGAGACAAATCGAATAGCAAAGCGAATGACAAAACGAAACGATAATCGAAAAAGTTTATATTTATTAAAAATATTAATTGTAATCAAAGTAGGGTACTTTTACGGTCTCTACAACTGAGAAACAAGTGGACAGCACACTGACTCCTCATTTTGTGATCTTACTAATACCCAGTAATGTTTTGTTAGGGCGCACAGTCATAAACAAATAAATACATTGTCTGCTATTTCGATAGTAGTACCACATTAACAGAAATGAACGAACCAGACTGAACACTTAAATCGTGATCTTCAAGTTACTACTTCGATTGTTTCTGACGGCTTCAATTAATCACCAACTTGGAAAGATCTCTCAGGCGAAAGACAAAACATCCCGCTACACACAAGGCTGACTTGTTATTAACCTGCTGTCATGAAACTTTCTTACTTATTCTTCTTCATGGACGGACTTCAGCTGCACATGACTTTAGCTTTGACAACCTTCCAGTCATAAAGCTCCCTCCCTGGATAAAAGACGAAACCAAGGAAAGTAAAAACTCCTGCAGTCAGCCTGAAAAAGTAAACTTTTCATCGCATATTTATGTTTCAAGGCCTAGTACATCGAAAAAACTAAGTTTCTCCTGGTAACATTCAACATGAATGAGCTATGAACGTAAACTTTGCACATGACTCCGTCTGTTTTTCTACCAGTAATATCTAACAACAACGGGAAAAACTCTAAATTCGTTAAACAAAATTCATAAAACTTTAGGTATGGCACTGCTTGGGGGGGGGGAGAGAGGAACCCCATTTAGAAGTATAGCTGTTTTTAAATTAAAAATTCAATGAAATTGACTCCACATCAACAGCTTTAAACATTCTGGAAAAAATCTGGAGCTTCACATTTCATTGTAGTACCATACAGCTATTATGTACCATAATGAAGATTATCTGTGTATGTCTATGGTTATTGACGTATTTTGCGCATTTTGAGGCTGATCTTTCAATGTTTCACGAAAATTAGACATTAATAGACCAATCTAACAGGTATTATGTCTCTTCCATTCCTCATTTTCTCGAAATGCAAAAATAAGCTGTGTTTAGTGTTATGAGCAGTGTTTACATCAATCCTTGATTTGGTTGGGGGGGGGGGGGGGGAGGAAGATGAACCGAAAGTGAAGGTTCTTGTATTTTTCTCCAAAATGGCTTTAACAATGCTGCATAAGCTTTCAAAATACCTTCTATGATTACTCCAATTGAACCTTCATCCTTCAAAAATATCTCTGTAGGTCGATGAAGTAGGCATAGTGCCAACAGATACGTTTTGAAGTTACAACCAATTCAAATTTCCACAAAACATACCTCTGAAAGTCCACTAAATGGAAACAAAACCCAAAACATTGTTAATAATTGATTTTTCTAAAACGATTTCAATGCACAGTAGATGCCAATCTCAATTTTATCAACTTGATGTAATATCTACAACAACTTATGTATGCATTTTAGTCCCTACAGTTATGTGTATACAATTTATGGAGCTTTAGAGTGAATTTTTCCAAAAATGTTCATGTTGTACAAACTGACTCCTATAAAAGGTATCCTCACGATCATAGTCTAGTGATTAAAGATGATGGTTTGAAATCCCGACGAAAGTTAGGCAATGGATTGGAGCTCCTCGTGATCCCTGTAATTTTTGCCCTTCAAACATCTCCAAATCCCCCTTGTAACAATTGGCGCAGTCTGTAGGACCACCAGAGGGAAAATTTTTAAAAAAATAAGAAAGAAATAATCAGACGAATTCTCGGGTCTGAGATTCGCTGACAATATGTAAGTTCTAGCCCGAAGGGAAAAATGGGCGACACGCTTACTACAATGTGAAAGAAAACGACTTTCTTGCAGCCCCCTCGTTCCTTGAATCACGGATCGGATTTTTTAGGGATTCGCTCATCTCTCAAAAATCCGTTCATTAAAGTCGTCCGCTCCAGGAGCAGTGGCTAACAGTGAGGGGGAGATGTACCGACTGACTCCCATTAAAAAGTACCATCGCGATAGCAGTATAGTGGTTAAAGACCATGGTTCATAATCCCCACAAAAGTTGGTAAATAGATTGGAGCTCAAGATAGTTGTAATTTTTGCCTGAGTCAAGGAATCTTTGAACACCTCCAAACCTCCTTGCAACAACATAAGTCATATCTTACTTTCAAACTGGTACCTGCAATTTATTTCATAAAAACACTGACTGAGCGTGAACAATTGAAATATGTTGAACACAGATACAGCACCTGCACATAGTGCACCAAAAATATGCTTACTTTATGGTTTGGGTTTTGCCATTCATTTTACAATGGTGAGGGGAGGTTGGTGCAAGATGATGTTTACATTTTGTTCTCGAAAAACCTTTTCTATAAAATATGTTGAGCTAATTTTGCGAGAGGGCGAGAAAAATTGTATGAGGCTACGCACTTAGTATCTAAAGTTTGACACAAACATATTAGCGATGTTTTTCGAATGGAATGGCTGTAGGAACAACAACGGCTACCGGTAACTTCCAAAGGAATAAACTCCATGGATAAGGAACTAATATCAGAGCGTAAAGAAGAAGATGAATAGGCGGCCGCTAATCTTTTTTTTTTTTTCGTTTGTTTTGATTCGAGTCTGTAATCAGACTCGGTCCCAGCGGCTTCAGTTGACGTTATTGTTAAAATTGACGAACGCGACTAAATCGGTTTTGTTATATTTGAAATGGACGCGGCCGTTGAAGTCAACTCAGTTGACGAAAATGAAACCAAAGCGCTGCCCAGCATGCCAATACTCCTGTCAGCCCAATCTCTGCCGGGTTCCCCGAAAAACGAAGTAAATAACATTTTAAGAGCTTGTTTCAAGTTGAACGATGTAAACGCACATTCGTAGAAGTCCGAGTGGAGTGCATTTTTGCCACGCTGATACTGCAAGGCTATGATCCTACATCCAGGAACAACGGCGGATTACTTGGGAGAATGTACAGGCGGACTCTTGCTTAATGCAACTGGGTTGTGGATTAGCACGAAGAACGGATGGATATCATTAGGATAGGTTCAGGGCTTATGGGCGCAGTAGTGTTTGTAAATAGAAAAGCGTACTCTCCCACCAACTTCATGCATCCGTGTGCTAATCCATTCATAACAAACCCTTTTTGCGTGAAACAGAAACAAATTATTTTCAGATTAGAAGGACTCCGCTCTACTGTAATCATAGTTACTAGAAACTAAAATTTGCTTATACAATAAAGTTATTGCTTCTAATAAGAAAAGCTGCAGTGCACATTAAATTTACGACGCTCTTGGCATACATTTTCCAGGGGGACGAGTTGTCTGACGAAAACCTCGTGGTGAACTTTGATGACGATACGAAGCCCAAGTTTGAAACGTAAGTTGAAATGGTTGTGGAGTAGAATCTACTTGAGGTTGCCATAAATAATCCCGAGCTGTGCGTTCGTTTTGTTACGTATAGGTTGAACGTCGAGGACGACGGAGGAATAGATTCCATACCAGCGGAAGTGAGTTGAAGAGCTTTTCAAGCAACGTTTCGCTTCGTTTTTATTTGTATTTTATCAACTCTTTTTTGTTGGCGAAGGGCTGCGAAGAGCTCGTCCTACAAACTGGCAATTCACCGACCAGCGAAAAGAGGAAATCTGCTCATTGCCACCAACATCACCTGCCGAAGAAAAAAAAGAAGCTTGACACGTTCGATGGCGTCGATGGTGCTGAAGAAGAACCGGGAAATCGTAAGAGCGGTAGATTTTTTGTAGTAATGATTTTTTTTTTTTTAATTGAATGTCCTTGGGTAGTTTGAAAAATAACAAACTATGGCAATTATTCATGCGTGGTTCCAAAATGTAACACGTATACACGTAAATAACAGGGAAACCCAGTTAGTGAACTCCTTAAATGGCATAAATGAAAGCAGATTAATACGTATAGCAATAATTATGGGTAATTTATCAATGTGGTGAACCGAATGAAAGTGGTGGTTCACACTGGGACCGGAGACAGAGACAGAAAACTGCAACAGCACCATTCTCTAACTGTGAGTTGAGACTGCAACCAAAACTGTGATTCATTCTGCATCATAATCAGTTGTGGCGGCTGGTCACCCTTCTTCAAAAGGCGCCTCGTCGCAAAGTCTGCCTCATCCCGACAGTGGGCGCTAACCACACAGTTCTCCTGGAGGGGATAGCACATGGCCCATGAGACAGGACTCCCCTTTCCGACAAAATGTATAAAAAGCCCTGTCCTCGTCTATCTGAGAAAGCGTTCCCACCACAACCAGCACACGAAGGAGAAGGAGCCACGACTCAACCGAGTCCCCCACCGTGAAGAGCTACTGCTCAACCGAGTTCCTCACTGTGAGGAGCTACTGCTCAACCGAGTCCCTCACTGTGAGGAGCTACTGCTCAACCGAGCCCTTTGACCCACACTGAGGAACACGACTCCACGGAGTCTTTCACCTCACGGAAGCCTTCGCGTCGCGCTTAGCCAACTGGCAGAGACAGCACCTACGAAATTTCGTTGGCCCTTTTAAGGCCACACATTTAGAAAGGGATCCCGACATCAGTTATCCTTTGTGTTGACTGTGTGACTAATTTTGAAAGTGTCATGGAAAGTCAAGTAGAGTTACTGTTGGACTAAGAAGACGACAATTTACTCTTGCATCATTATTGCTAACCAAAGAACGTATTGCCTTAGCGAATTATATTCGACAAGAAACCGAGAAGGACAATTTTCACTATTGTTCAATGAGGTTATGTTCTGGACATTGTTCTGGCTCAATGAAACAGTTTGATTTTGTTTTAAATTTACTGAAAAAGACAACGCAAACAATAAGACGCATGCTACCTTATGAGTTCTACAAGATTTTCTTAATTTCACCAAACGCAGCCATTTTTCTGATAAACGAAGGTGCTTTTCAAATGCGATACAGCAGAGCAGTCTTCCTGTCTTTGGTTTCGCATATCTCCTGTCTCGTTCGCTCATTCGAAATGGCAACAATACTGTGTCCAATGACAAGAGAGTCTCCTGTTGCGCCGCCTTAAAGTCTGACTAAGAATCACTCCAAACGCTGACTAGGACCAGTCGTTTCAATCTTTGATTGACAATCTGAAGTTCCAGTTATGGCGTCATTAGTTATTGTATTTGGTTCAGTTTACATTTTTATCTGTTTTCGTTTCCCTTGGCCCCATTGTTTCAAGATTGCTGTAATTCAAGTGTAAAATGGCGTATTTCGTAAATAGAAGAGAAGTCACCGGATTGTCGATGTTTACTTTCGGCTACCCAAGGTGTAACTGGTTCGTTTTTTAAATTTTGATATGTTCAAAACTCCTGAGTAGCTAATGGCTCGTCATTTGCGTTTTATAGTTGCGATCAAAACTCCTACTATTTGAACCTCTAAATTCCACTAGTCTTCGATGACCTCTTGGGAGTTATAACTGGTGAATTGATAAGCCCGCTTTTAGATTAATCACATCGAAGGAACATAACAGAATGGTGTTTTCTTTTGATGCCTGGCGATCAGTGAGTCATGGACAGTTGGGAAATATCTAATTTTTGTGCACTTCTTCATTCCGTACACGTCAGGTCATGCTGTTACTAATAATGTTTTTAAAAATGAAATAAAGGCGGGCACCAAGAGAGCGTAAATAAGTAGAATCACTGACAGGAGGTTGTATGGTGTGTTGGCTTAATGAAAAGGCGTAAATAGGAGGACTGCAGACTCTCAGCCCAACATTTGTTGGATATTGTAGTGGGCTCAAGTAGAAATATAAGCCGTATGCTGGAAACATTTTTTATTTCCGTTTTATTACGCTTGTGTGTAAAGGTTTTCCATTCTCTTTTCCGTTCCCGATTTTAATTGTTCGTTTCACCCAGTGGAAGAGGCCACTAATACACTTATTGTATCGTTCAGTTCACAGTACGTCTGTCTCCTTATGAAACTAACTGATCCTGAATCCTCTTGAGAGAGTCATATCAGTCGCATGTCATGGAGGTTGTGGTTTCACCATCATGCAAGAGCCTGGTCAATAGTTCAGCATCCACGGAAACCAGACCTGTGGAAGTATGGCGGGTTGTCATTTAGCAAGTTTCCCAATGGAGCGCTGTTGCTCGTGTGTTACTGCACAAGGCGATCAAAGTCCCATGGTGAACTTACATACTTAATTTCCTCAAGCAGAGTGTAAATACAGCCAAAAGGATACACCAACAGACTTGTGACACTAATGCGAGAGCCACACTCCAACTGCCTTCATTCAAGGGAAGAAGGTCTTCCACTGCCTAGAAGCGAAGAGCTCTGTGAACCCCACGAGGCAAGCAAAACAAGTCCTCCGTGTGAAAAGCAGATGTAGAACTGGTTTTAGCTGCAATGCAAAGTGATTCAGGTTGAGCCTCTAGCATTGAAGGTTCGCTGGAAGCCCTTCTTTCTAAGGTATCCTTCCTGTGATGCAGTAGCCTCACCGACCATAGGGCCATTTTCACCAACTCAATTGATCCTTTTTAGACTCAGTTAACAGTACCTAACTGCCTCACTCCCCGAAACACATTCCGCCGAGTTGGCTAAAAAATTGTGCGGTTCCTGGTATCTGTTCTCTATTACCGTACTCCGCAGACTATTCTCTTCTATTATTGTGAATAATTTACATACGTTTCTGAATAACAACAAACAAAGATGTTGTTTACACTTGCTCAGTTACTGCAGTTGCTTCCAACTTCAACGATTATCTAATGTGTAAGGCTATCATAATCTCACCCACCGCCCCAGATGGATAGGAGAGAGTTCAAACGACTTCAAGATGTATGAATATAAATTATGCTGCAAAAAAAAGTATTACGATCGTCGAAAACAAGTTGTTCGTGTAAAATTCAATTAGTTGAGCAGTTTTATCAAAAATTCGTGACTCAGCTCACAAATGGCTCAGCTGGTTGGATTCAAAAGCAGATAGGTATGTTGAATAATAACACGCACATGTTGGTGTATTAAACACGATCATTCTCCCTTCCTTTGAGCTTGAGCATGTAAAAGTTCCTCACGATTTCGTTTTATTATTTCTTGTTCAGCTCTCATTTTCTCGTGCCGCTTCCGATTTATCCTGTTCACTCAAAGCATTCTCCCGAACTAATTGGGCTTTTTCCTGCAGCTCTTGCAGTTTGAGTATGCGTATTTGCGCTTCGTGCTCATCACTAGTTTCACCTTCGGCGGAGGTTAATCCGCCTACTTTGGCTTCTGACAATTATTAGAAGTAATAATTTGGTCAAATGTGGATCATTAAGGGTTGGGCATCTACGGGATGTACGGTTATGGGTTACTCAACTTATTTACGGAATGGGATGTCGAGCAGACGCCTAATTGTCTTACTTTACTGTAACCTCAATAGTCCACTGCCTTCTCGATGTGGCTTAAATAAGGGCTATTTTAACTGCATTCCACAGTGTTAACAGGTTAGCCTTGATTTACTTATCTAGTCATGATCAGAGCTGTTTTGGTTAAAATGGCCCACAAAGCGCTAAGATAGAAAGCAATATGAGCAGACCAGTCCTGCAGCCTTTCTAATTTTTTTAAGTTTAGTCCCATCATTTGTGAGAGACTTACAGTCATGGAATGGTCATAACGCTTATTGCCAATGCACACAGATTTGACTTGGCTAAGGACGTCTGCGCACGCTCTAGCAATGGTGGTTCTAGATGGGCTCACAACAGTCTCATTTGGGGATGCGATGAGCTGTCAATTGTATTTTGTGCTGACAACCCGTAGCTCTGACATGTAGTGAAATACTGGTTCAATATTACACCATCAGGTCCAAATGAAAGTCTTGACGCTCATATATTCCCAATCACATAATACCTCTGATTCTAGTTTGACATTTTCAGATTACGCGGATGCCTACTTTAGCAAAGTGAAATCGACTCTCGACGAAACCAAATTTCAACAGTTTGTCGCTCTCCTCAGCGAAACAGCAGTAAGTTTTTTTTTTACCTTCCTTTGTTGTACGTTGTAACGAGGAGAAAAAAAAATCTGGTGCGTTGCAACACAACTTTCCTTAGCTCTACATCAAATCACTTGTGTTCATGGCTTTTGCTACTTACTCAATTCATTGAACTTGGTCAAACAACACTTCACAGCAGCAAGAAGCAGTAGCACTTAGTTCCAGAATTTCTTGAGTGACCCAGATCTTATGAGTGTTTTTAAACGCTCACCCTATAGGTATTGGATTGGACTACTACACCCAATTTGTTTTAACATTCTAGTAACATTTCAGCGGGGTTTATAACGAAAAAAGATATGGATGTGCACGCACACACACACACACACACACACACACACACACAGACCATTTTTCCTGACGAGAACTCAACTTTTTTTTTTTTCAGCCGATTACATAACTTTCCTTTCTATTTTGTAGAGCCAAGAAAAGTAAAACCTTCAATTGAGAAAACGGTTTGTGGCGTCTATACTCGGTTGAGAGAAAAGGGCGTAACATAGTCGGCTCGAATTTGATATTAAGCCTTCAAATCACTACGGGACGCCAAAATAAGGGTGGGGGCAAATTCCTTTCTAAACCACCTATGGTTATCACAATCATCAAAACGCTAAATTTTTTTCCTCGAAAATGTCTCTAACGATTTAGCAAAAAATGGTGTGTACGGATGGTTGCAAATAACTTGACAGTTCCGTACAATTCGCGTTTGCGGGGAAATGAGAGCGGGGCAAAAAAAAATTATCAAACATTTTGAGAAAAAAATATAGTCACGAAAAACTCAGTGTTTTCCTTATAAATCCTGCAAATAATGTGAGGATCTAGGCTGGACACAAGAAATTAAATTAATGCGACCAAGCGTTCAACAAAAAAAGATTGTCTCTGACTCGGACAGGGCTAAACAGCACAAGTCAGTAAGCGAATCTTCTTTTTTTATACTTAATACTGTTTTAAAAAAAATAAATTAATAAGGAGAACTCGTTAATGAACTAGTTAGTTGAGAGTTCTTCGTAATCGTCCGAGCCACTTTTGAGAAAATTGGAATACCGATAAATTAATATTCAACAAATCTTCTTTTCAGCGTTAACTTGGCTTATATCTCCGTTCAACATATATACAGAAATAATTATCTGTAAGATTCATCGCATATGGTTCTAAAAAACGTTATTTTCGGATCATTTTGATTTTTATCTCTGTTCAATGAACGGTCAGAGGAACATTTATTGAGAACAATAAGTAGGTATTAACTATTCGAAAACATTAACTATTTTCACGGGTTTGGTGAAAATTGTTGAAGCCGTTTTGGCAAAAATCGTAAAAAACCTATTTGTGCTTCATATCTCCTTTCACCGTTTTTTCATGGGGATATGTATAGAAGAGAAAAGTTAGGTATTGATTAGTAGAAGATAATTTGAAAGTTTAATCAAAATCGTTAGAGCCGTTTTCGAGAAAAATGTGACAAACCCTAGTTCCCTCCCTTCTTCCCATCGACCGAAATGGCCCATAACCTTATTTTGGTGTCTACAGAAAATAGCGAACATAACATAAAAAATAAGATTCAGCTCAATCGGTCCACCCTTTCACCCGCAAATCGAACTACATACACACGGACCATGCACCGAAATTAGGTTTTATACGCTCAGTAGACCTCAAAACGTAAAGTTCTGAAGAAAACTTTTTTTTTTTACACGATTACTATACTGTCCTTTTCCCTTTGGGTGGTGGAATGTAAAAGGAAATCTACGTGAAATACGGCTGCGCCCAAAAAAATGCAAATGGAAAAATATCTGGTGCGTAGCAACACACAACTTTCCGCCACCCCTTTAAGTTCGAACACCACATAGGCGGGCGCTATATCTTCGTTCAACGCATTTTTACAGTAACATTTATAGAGAACAAAATGTAGGGACTTGTTAGCTGAAACTACTCAGTGAGTTTGATCGAAATTGTTAGAGCCGTTTTTGATAAAATTGGAATACCGATAAATTAATATTCGACAAATCTCCTTTTCTGAGTTAACTTGGCTTATATCTCCGTTCAACATATATATACAGAAATAATTATGGAGAACGAAATGTGGGGATGGGTGACTAGAAGACACTCCATTAGGATTTATCACATCTGGTGAAAAAGTTACCCTGGAATTTACGGAAATGTTAGAAAAAACGTTATTTTCGACACATTTTGATTTTTATCTCTGTTCAATGGACCGTCACAGGAACATTTATTGAGAGGAATATGTAGGTATTAACTATTTGAAAACAAATTGTGAGTTTGGTGAAAATCGCTGAAGCCGTTTTGCCAAAAAGCGTAAAAAACCTATTTTTGCTTCAGGGGCCCATATCTCCGTTCACCGTATTTTCATGGAGATATGTATGGAGAAGAAAAGTTAGGTATTGATTAGTAGAAGATAATTTGAAAGTTTAATCAAAATCGTTAGAGCCGTTTTTGAGAAAAATGCGAAAAACCCTAGTTTTTGGTACATTTTCGTCCCCCCCCCTTCCCATCGGCCGAAATCGTCCATAACCTTATTTTGGTGTCTACAAAAAATAACGAACAAAACAAAAAAAGAACCAGCTCAATCGGATCAGCCGTTCTCCTGCAAATCGAACTACAGACACACACACACACACACACACACACACACATACACACGGACCACGCGCCGAAATTAGGTTTTTTAGACTCAGTAGGGTCTGAAACGTAAAGATCTGAAGAAAACTCAATTT
Organism: Pachypeltis micranthus; assembly: GCA_020466155.1. Taxonomy (NCBI): domain Eukaryota; kingdom Metazoa; phylum Arthropoda; class Insecta; order Hemiptera; family Miridae; genus Pachypeltis; species Pachypeltis micranthus. The sequence goes on along the minus strand of CM035770.1, from coordinate 45,362,387 downwards.
TTTTTTTTGGGCCGATTACTATACTTTCCTTCCCTTCGGGTAGCGGAAAGTAAAAAGTGGCAGAACCCTACCTTGCTCTCGCTCAGGCTTAGAGCGCGACAAAAATTTAGTGCACAATATCAATGATGAGCAGAAAGGTCCCTCGGAAGTCCCATACTTCTTTTGAGGGTTGAAATTGACGCTACTCGAAGAAGAAAAGTTAATCGCAGCTTCTCGGCTATGGTGGCTGCACGACGTCATTCCTCCAATGTGTGGGGACGTCTCCCAGCTTCCCCCGCTTCTTTCTTCGCGTCTCCACAGTACGATACTAACGTTCTCAAAAAAATTAGGGTTGTAGTCCAATAAACTACCTATATGATGAGGGTTTAATGACGCTCATAAACCAATTAGAAGCAACCCCAGAAACCCCTTCAATTACTAGTAGCACTTCTCGAAATTTGCTGTCGATAATTCCAAAACAGTGAACACAATTATTCTCAAACACATCATGTTGATAGTCTCATGAATCACCTTTGCACTGATTCGTAGAACAAGTTGGAGAAAGTAAAGTAAATTCCCGAACATTAAGCTGCACGACTTTTTATGTGCGAAGTTGCTTAAAGCGAATTAGATTAGTCGCTAGTTGAACGTGGGGTTGAGGAAAGTTGCGTAAAGCGTCGCTCGATTCGTTTTTAATGCGCGCTCGCGCGTCTTCTCACAAGGCCATAATTTAAATAAAAACTTTGTTTCAGGATGAACCAGGGAGCATAGTTCCGTTGTACAGAAAGCTTCAAGAGCTGCTTGCCGATTACCCGGAGCTCATTGAAGACTTCGTCGGTACTTTGAAGCCTCACCAAGCCCTCGAAATCGGCAAATTACTCGAACTCAAATTCATCAGTCGCAGTTTAGCTTTTTTCCGAAAACTCGAAGTAAAGTACTTTCTTGTCTAAAATTCGATGTTAAATTAACCTAATTGAATTACTGGCTAGTTGTGTACTGTGAGCGCATCATCTTTGGGAAAAAGGCTGTACCTAGGTGCAGAGCAGTACAGAGTATAATAGTGTTTACGTAAAATCAAAAACAGTTCTGAAGAGAACTCAATTTTTACTTTCCCCTACCCGAAGGGAAGGAAAGTATAGTAATCGGCCCAAAAAAAAAATTGGGTTTTCTTCAGATCTTTGAGTTTCAGACCCTACTGAGTTTAAAAAACCTAATTTCGGCGCGTGGTCCGTGTGTGTGTGTGTGTGTCTGTAGTTCGATTTTTCGGAAATCGAACACCAAAATAAGGTTATGGGCCATTTCGGTCGATGGGAAGAAGGGAGGGAACTAGGGTTTGTCACATTTTTCTCGAAAACGGCTCTAACGATTTTGATTAAACTTTCAAATTATCTTCTGCTGATCAATACCTAACTTTTCTTTTCCATACATATCTCCATGAAAATACGTTGAACGGAGATATGGGCCCCTGAAGCAAAAATAGGTTTTTTACGCTTTTTGGCAAAACGGCTTCAGCGATTTTCACCAAACTCACAGGACGTTTTCAAACAAGTTAATACCTACATATTCTTCTCAATAAATGTTCCTGTGACGGTCCATTGAACAGAGATAAAAATCAAAATGTGTCGAAAATAACGTTTTTCTAACATTTCCGTAAATTCCAGAGTAACTTTTTCACCAGATGTGAAAAATCCTAATGGAGTGTCTTTTAGTCACCCATACCAACATTTCGTTCTCTATAATTATTTCTGTATATATATGTTGAACAGAGATATAAGCCAAGTTAACTCAGAAAAGGAGATTTGTAGAATATTAATTTATCGGTATTCCAATTTTGTCAAAAACGGCTCTAACGATTTCGATTAAACTTTCGGAGTACTCTCAGCTAACTAATACGTACATTTTGTTCTCCATAAATGTTCCTTTAAAAATGCGTTGAACGAAGATATAGCGCCCGCCTATGTAGGTGGTGTTCGAACTTAAAGGGGTGGCGGAAAGTTGTGTGTTGTTACGCACCAGATATTTAGTTTTCAGCCGATTACATAAACTCCCTTTCTACTTCGTAAGGCCAAGGAAAGTGAAGAGTGGAGGGTATTGTGAAATGTTTCTTGCATCTTTTTTTCGGTCAACAGGGTAACCACTTGACGCGAGTGATTCACGTGTTGGAGCAGTTGTCTTCGAATAATAACATCACTCACGAAGCTGTCAAAGCGAGCATTCTTCCTCTTCTCAAAGGCCACGGGCCACTGGCCGAGACCTTCCTACACCTTTTGCCTAGTGAAAAACCGCCGCTTCCTTGGTAATTATTCGCATTTTTATTTAGCTATTTGAGAACTCGAGGATGTTTAATTATTCGACTTCCCTTTAAGTGCTTTGTCATGATTATGTAGTAAATCAGCTTGAAAAACCATTGGAGCGGGACCCACTTTGCAATAATTTACATTTGACAATAACATCGGGCATCCCACTGGTGGAAGAGGTAAAGCGTTCTCTTCGTGAAGGTTGTAAGGAACACAACGTTGCAACTTGTTAACATCTTTACAGCTCGACTGACGACTACGAAGACATCACAGAGTCCATGTTCGAAGAAGGCGACGACGGCGGGTGGGAAAACGTTCGAATACCCGAACACCCCGAAAGGAGCTGTTTGGTCGACTGTTCGTGCCGATGCCACACAATCCCTTCTCAACCCTTTTGTCTCGCCTGCAACATTCGAGTGAGTAAACACAAATTTCGCACCGTCGCTCTTGTCAATCAATGAACAAATTCCCGACGTATAATTCTTTTTCAAGTTCATCAAAGGTCAAGTGTACGTTCAGTACGGCAAAATCATACGGTACTGTAAAGTGCACTTTGGAGACATGTCGCACGATGAGGTGCTCCAGAGGTTCAACCCGTCGCTATACTCCAAGAGACGAAGGAAGAGGAAGTCGATTAATAAACCTCCTCCGACCCTCGACCTAGCTCCAGGTACAATTTCCAAATACTTCTTCCTAGATGGCACCTATTCACACTATTAAGACATCTCAAGTTTTGATTGTAATTGATTATAAATCTGTAGTCTATGTGTATCTTGTTCTTGTAGAAATCTTGTTCCAAGACGAAAATGCCGTCATTTCAAAAGAAGACGTTCAGCTCTCTTTCTCACCGACGAAATTAGAGGAGAAACTCGACGACGACGACGATTATTACGAAGAAGATGACGTTTCAAGTGGTGAGTAGTTTGAAGTACTACTTGTAGCATTCAGCAGGCAGTGTAGGGTCCTGAAATGCTGTCTGTTAAATTGCAGGTTTTGTACGAATATATGTTTTTCGTGTCTTCTCTGTACATAAGAGGTATCCCTAAAGCTGCTCCACTCTAGACCCCCATACGTATAGTCCTACAAAGAATGAATAAAGGTCTCACTAAACTGTCTGAGAAACAGTCTCTTATCCGAGGATATGATGGCTGTTCGGTGCTGACTGAATTAGCTGGGTTTTTTGACCTTCGAAAGTCCGCACTTGGCCCAACGTCAAGTCATTGTTTCCCCTTTTGTTTAGTAGCTGTGGGAAGTCCCACTCCTCAGTTATGTGACAACAGATTTCCCCTTATCCTGGACTTTTCAAAACATCCTTTTCTCACCACAGCAGACTTAGTCATCTGCTAGTTCTCCCAATACACAGTCATCTATCAGCTCTCGAGAAAGTTATTTGTCTCCCAGTTCTCGCGACAGTCACTCATTTCATCTGTTCAGATTTCTCCTTCCTTCCCCACACAACCAGTTTCACACCTTCAGATCCCCCTTGTTCGCTCTTGTATACTCAAACTCTTATCCTGTTCTAGTCACTTCTTCTTTGTACATGTCAATGTTCGAATTTTTGTTGTGATTCCCCAACTCTTAAATTACAAGTTGCTACAGTATAACCTGTCTCCGTTATTCCTTTAAGTCTACCGTGGTCAAAACAGTGGCATCTTTTTAACAAATCTGTACTGGGGAGTGAATTGGCCCTCACTGACTACAGGTTTGTTTCCTTATCGAATGACTGTTCTTGAACCCTCTGAAGCGGGTTATATAAGTTGACATTCATGGAGGTTGTGGTTTCACTATCATTCAACAGGCCGGCCACTCATTCAGCATCCACCGAACCTAGACCTGCGGAGGTACAGCATTCTCCCAGTGATGGGGCCACCAAGGGCCAGAGGTCTGACCACCTGGGCAATGCCGTACTATCTGGGAAGAGTTCTTAATATGGTGTCCTTCCTCTTCTTGCCATTTACTTGAGTGGCTAGTTTCAAAGGGGCAAATGAACTGTGAGCACGTTTCTTTGCCATGACCTATGCGAACTGGGTGAAGCTGTTATAGGCTTGCTTTGTAGCAGTCAATGCTGGTAGGTTTGTATGATCTCCCAACAACTGTTGCTGGAACTATAGTGGAGCAGTACTTGGTTTCTTGTTTCCTCCGCACTGGAGGAACAAGATGTGCCAGATGGGGAGTTTTTTAGAGAAAAGAAGTGGAGCCGCGCATTGATGTCGCCATGTCCCACAAGGAACTGGCTCACCCAGTGGTATGGCTCAACCCACCTTCTAAGATATTTACAGATGCTGGGGAAGAACTTATAGGTGCCACGTCCCTTTGACGAGCGTTCCCATCATGTTTGCTATTTCTCTAATGCCCATTTGTCGATGGTGGCAAGTTTCCATTCAGTGAAGAGTTCCACACAGATTTCAGTCCACAGTGGACGACTTGACTCGATGGCAAAGTCTACTGGTAACTGACCAGTTCCCTTATCAAATTACTGTTCCTGCAGTGCTGTTGATGCCTCGGTGATCTACAGGAGCGCACCTCTCTGGGATTAGGCAAATCCTCTCTTTGGGTTGACTGCGAGTTTGCTACCCCAGACAACAAGGCGGTAGCCAATCACGCCTAGATAGGTACGTAAGGATAGTGTCACAGTAACACGTTCACTATGTGGCCTTACTAATTGCTCGCACTGAGGCAAACCTTACAGTAGTAGTGCCTTTGAGTGACTGGAAGTGTTGATTGAAGCTCCACCTTTCACCTACGTTCACTTGACTTGCTTCTCAAGAAGGAGCCTGCGGCCTGGTTCGGTATTTAGTCTCCTCAGTCACTTGCAACTTGGCTTGACTTGCAGCCTCGCTGATTACACGTAGTATTGTATGAACCGGACGAGCGATTCTTCTGGTAGGGGCGTTCTCGTCGCAGTTTTTCGTTTACATGTAATGATGTTGGCGGGGGGGGGGGGGGGTTGGAAATGTTTGGAGAGCCGCTGACTCGGGCAAAAATTACAGCAACCACGAGCTCCGATTCAATGCCCAACTTTCGTCGGATTATGAATCTTCGTCCTAGACTACGATCACTGAGGTGCCTACAATGGGAGTCAGGCGGTACAATAAACTAATCATCAATTACGTCTATCTTTCCAACTGTACGTCTCTTACGTTCCTGCAACCACTGGTGACCGTATATCAGAATGGACTCACTGGTACTGAGTTCAGACTTGTCAGTGTGGAGTGACGTGCGTGATGGATTCGTTGTGCGCACAACACTTCAGAAAATATTGCTCGCAAACCAAACCAGATGGGCTAATTCACGTTAGAAGCGGGACTGGTCATTGGTCGAAGGTGCAAGGTGTTGCCCGCACAAAGCTGTTTTGATCCCATCAACTTTGCCGAAGAAGTGTTTCTTATGGTGATGAATTTCACAATCACTTGTAAAACAGTCATTGGTTTTGTTACTAGCTTTCGATGTGAACTCATCCTTTGGCGCATAAGTATAAATAAATACAAACGCACTCGTGGGCCAATTAACTAACGAAATTCTTTATTTCGTTTTCAGGCGACAAATCATCGGCGGGCGACGTTTTTGAAGACATGGACCGACATTCGGAGGATACTGAGGATCGAATAATAGAACAAATCAACAACCCTTTGTCGCCATTAGGATCCACAGTAGAAGGGGTAACATTTCAATGTTAATTTGTAGAACTAACAACTTGAAAATTTGTGGCAGGGGAGTTGTTGACAACATCCAGCAGAAAAGTAAATAACCAAATGGGAAAATCCTGTTCCCCAATTGAACACTCTCCAGGAGATCCACCTCGAAGTATTTAGCTTTCCCATCCAAAATGGCCCAGATGTCGATATTGTAGTGAGAAGCGAAATTGACCTATTTTTATGGAGAAAGGATAGTTTAAAATTAAAAGTATGCTCATTTCTCGAAAAATTGTAATCACCAATAATGCCTTCAACTCAAGATCAAATGTAAAGCCTTAAAAAAACAGGTACCAAATAAATTTAGTAGGAACTAACTAGAGTCTCGAGATCAACGTAAAAATGTCATAAATTCCACCAACCGACTGCGGGAAAGGTGTCAAAACATGGGATGCATCACTCAACATTCCAAAGCTTCGCGTACTTTCAACGTGGCTTTAGCTACTGATTTTATTTATTTTTCACTCAGTTCATTATAACTTCTGGTGCCCTTGTTGCGGCACATGACACTAAGGGTTGAAACGAAAACGACGCGAACACGTTAGAAGGACAACCATGCAGAGAGCGGTCCAACCCAACGCCGCCCCCGCACCATTCCGATCCGAGCTTCGTGTGACGACAAAACCCTTCAGTCTAAAAAAAACCTTTTTACTTTCCGCTACCCCAAAGGGAAAGGAAAGTATAGTAATTGTGTTAAAAAAAGGTTGGGTTTTCTTCAGATCTTTACGTTTTGAGGCCTACTGAGTCTAAAAAAACCTAATTTTGGCGAGTGGTCCGTGTGTGTCTGTAGTTCATTTTTCGGGAGAACGGCTGATCCGATTGAGCTGGGATTTTTTTTCTTTGCTTTGTTCGTTATTTTTTGTAGACACCAAAATAAGGTTATGGGAAATTTTGGACGATGGGAAGGTGGGTGGGGGACGAAAATGTACCAAAAACCAGGGTTTTTCGCCTTTTTCTCGAGCCCTATTGTAGCAAAAATAGATTTTTTACGCTTTTTGGCAAAACGGCTTCAACGATTGTCACCAAACTTTCAGTATGTTTTCGAATAGTTAATATCTACATTTGTTCTGAACAAATGTTCCTTTGACAGTCCATTGAACACAGATACAAATCAAAATGTGTCGAAAATAACGTTTTACTTTCCTTGGCTCTACGAAGTAGAAAGGAAAGTTATGTAATCGGCTGAAAAAAAAATTTTGAGTTTTCTTCAGATCTTTACGTTTCGGACCGTCCTGAGTCCGAAAAACACTATTTGGGAAAATGGTCTGTGTGTGTGTGTGAACGATTTTTAGAGAAAACCACCGTACCAAATCACCTCAAACTTCATATCTCCCCCGCAGGTTACCATGGGACGCCAAAATAAGGGTATGAACAAAATCCACCGAAAGTTAACTATAGTCATCATAGTGATCAAAACACAAAATGTTAGAGCCGTTTTTGATTAAATTTTTTATATTGATAGCTCCCAATATGGAAATCACACCATAAAATTTCCATTCGTGGGAAAATGACGAGAGCAGCACAATAAATCATCAAAATTTTCGACGAAAAGCGTTATTAGCGCAGTTTTTTCCTTATAAACTCCGCTGGGATGTTTGTAGAAAGTTGAAGAAAATTGGTATTGAAGTCCAATCCAATACCTAAAGTGTGAGTGTTTAAAAACGCTCTTGAGGTACATGAGGCTCACTTCAGAAATTCCTGAATTTCAACTACCGCCGTTTCGCTTACTGCCAGTTCTAACAGTTATTACCCATTAACTCTGCAAAAGTGATTATTATCCCTCTTCAAAAAATTCGTGTACAGCCTCATTAATTTTCTGTGTACCAATTGCTCAATAATGGTCCTATAATGATTACGAGCAGCACAATAAAATCTGGAACTTTAAGCGCTACCGCTTGCTGCTGCCGTAAAGCGTTGTTTGACCAAGTTCAAATTAACTGAGTGATAAATGAATTGTTTGAGTAGGAAAAGCCACGTAAAAAATGAATTGTTGTAGAGCTAAGGAAAGTTGTGTGTTGCAACGCACCAGATATTTTTCTATCATTTCGGTAAATTCCAGTGTAATTGCTTCACCAGATGTGATCAATCTTAAGGAGTGTCTTTTAGTAACCCGTGCCCACATTTCGTTCTCTATAACTATTTCTGTATATATATGTTGAATGGAGATATAAGCCAAGTTAACTCAGAAAAGACATTTGTCGAATATTAATTTATCGGTATTCCAATTTTCTCAAAAACGGCTCTGATTTCCATCAAACTCACGGAGTACTCTCAGCTAACATTTCCCTACATTTTGTTCTCTATAAAGATTCCTGTAGACATGCGTTGAACGAAGATATAGCGCCCGCATCTGTAGGTGGTGTTCGATTCAAGGGATTGTGGAAAGTTGTGTGTTGCTGCGCACCGCTCGTTTTATTATTCAGCTACTACCTAAATGAAGGCCGACCAGTTCAATCAGCCTCTCCTGCTAACAAAACGTCACGACGCCGTTATACTCCTAATTGGCCCAACTCAACTTGTGATAAGTTTCACAACAGCCAGGAAACTTTTACGACCGTTTCCATCTTCATATTGAGCTGAATGATTTACTGATTGAAAAAACAAAAGAAATCGACTGGATATAACACAACGTGTAGGCTTGCGATTAAAGCTTACTGCATGGGAGCCTAATATAAAATCTCTTCGTAGCAAGCGTCAAGTGCAAGGATCACACTAATTCAATAAAAAAAATTAGATTTAAAATTATTTTATTTTTAATTTCCTTTTTCAATTACATGTTCCGAAATTTTACATTTTATAATGATTCCTAACTAAAACATATCATTCATGCTTCTTAACAAATGTGCTAGGGCCTCTTTTACTTCTATCAGCCTCCAGAATGTTTCACGAGTTCGGGTTCTGGACGAGCAGCGTCACAGCCTATTGATGCCAGGATGCTTTTCATTCTGACACTCCCCCTGTACGAGTGTGCAACGCTTAACTATAACTTGACTTCTAAACTCTGTTGTGGATTCTTGAGAGCCAGTCAGGATAAAATAACAGGTAATTTATTCAGCATCATCGGGGCTTGATACCCATATAGTGAATGTAGAAGTGGAAAGAAGGGGGGAGAGCTTCTGCTGTGACGATGCGGTTAGCTACAGAAGCTGTTTATTTTATCCTGACTGACTCTCAAAAATCCACACCAGAGTTCACTTCTAGTCATGAACGACTCGGCGTCGCAATTAACTTCTAAACTGCCTCAATTTCTCCATTTTCATCAGGTCTACGCGGCAAAGTGGAGCGACGACTCGTTCAGCGACATCGAGGAAGTAGAAAAAGGAGTAGTTATCGACGTCAGTGATATTCATTCGGGCGTCAACGCTCAGGTTATCGAATTTAAAACGAGGGCTCCCGTTGAGAGTTCTACGACGGTTACTCAGTCTCCCGACAAGGTGGAGGCGGGAGTTCTTGACTCGAAAGTACTCATTCAAAATGTGGAAATGTCTTCTATGCAAACATCGGTAAGTACTTCTTCCTCTTGCCTGGAACATCATCACTTAATTTACTGCGCATCCAAATGATGTACAGATAATACGAACTGTGTCTTAACGTGTTCGCCTCTCAAAACGCGCCTAACGCTTCAATCGTGTGTATTTGAGAGATTTGCTCGCCACAAAGTGACTTTTCATAATATTATTGGCCCACGTTCGTTCATGTTGATCGCAGCCTTCAGCGTATTCTTTATTCGATGTTTACTTCCATGTTTTTCGTCTAGTAATCGGGTCGAAACGCGGGTTTTCTTCAAATCTTAACGTTTTGAGGCCTACTCAATCCAAAAAACCTAATTTGAGCTCAAGCTTCCGCCTGTGTGTCTCAATTGTTCGATTTGCCGGAGAACGGCTGGACCGTTTGAGCTGGTTATGTTTTGTAGACGCGAAAATAAGGTTTTGGCGATTTCCTCTGATGGGAAAAGGGGTGGGGGGGATGTACCAAAAACTAAGGTTTTTCGCATTTTTCTCAAAAACGGCTCTAACGATTTTCATTAAACTTTCAAATTATCATCTACTAATTAGTACAAAACTTTTCTCATATGTAGTTATCTCCTTGAAAAGTCAGTGAGCGGAGTTATTTTCTTAAAAAGCAAAAATAGGTTTTTTTACGCTTTTAGCCATGACGGCTTCAACGATTTTCACCAAATTAACAGGATGTTTTCAAATAGTCAATACCTGTATATTGTTCTGAATAAATGTTCCTCTGACAGTCCATTGAACAGATATAAAAATGAAAATGTGTCGTGTTTTCTTGAATATATTTGTAATTTCTCGGGTAACTGCGTCACTGGATTTGATCAATCTTATGGAGTGTTTTCTAGTAATATATACCCACATTTGGTTCTCCGTAATTATTTTTATATCTATTTATGAACGGAGATATTAACCGTGATAGCTCGGAAAAGGAAATTTGTCGAATATTATTTTATCGGTTTTCCAATTTTCTCGAAAACGGCTTTAACGATTTCAATCGAACTTGCGGAGTACTCCCAACTGACTAATAAGTACATTTCGTTCTCCGTAAGTGTTCCTGTAGAAATGCGTTGAACGAAGATATGGCGCCGGTTTATGTAACAGGTCGTCGAATTTAATAAGGAGGGGGGGGGGGGAGTTGTGTGTTGCTACGCGCCAGATTTTGAATTTCTTGCAACCGATATGGTACGGATTCATTCAAATTCTTTGGCGCAAACTCTCGCCTTTTGGCAAACACACTCGTAAAGATTTCGTAAATTGTTTCAACGTGTCTTCTATTTATGCGAAAAAGACGAAATTGAGCCAGGTCGTACAGATGACTGCAGTCTTGATGAGGTGCCTGGCGTTAAATTAAAATTTAATACAAAAATAATATCTACGATTTCTGCGGTTCCTTGGCGACTGAGTTTCACTTAATGGGATCAATAGTAAGCCCTTACTACGATTGCAGAATTCGCTCTTGCTACTAAGCCAGCAGTTCCTAAACTGCTACTTCAGATGTTTCACTTTGCATCATTCGTGTCTCAAAGCAGGTTGCGGGGCAATCCCTCAACTGCTTCGCCCTTCACAATGTGGCAGCACGTTGTAGATTTCCCTGTCATATTCTATTAATCAAATAATCCGCTTACACACGCCACCCGTTTTACAGCCCCCTGACGAGAAGCAATCGCCAGACGTCGACCCCAAAGATGAGCCTCGCGACCCCAAAGTCATCGTGACTCTCCAACAAAACGTTCCGTCGACTGACAAAACTTCAGCAAACCCGGACACAAATGACCTCAACGGCTCGTCTAGTCAAGTCGTCGCCAGCGACAGACAAGATGTTCCCGAAGCTTCCAAAGAAGACACACGCCCTGAAAGAGAAAGGTGTCTCGAAGACGGAAAAGAGTGGACTAGACAGGAAGATAAGTTGATTTTAGAAGCTTTTCAAAGGGAAGTTGGAACTGAAGAGACGTTTGCTCAAATCAGAAGTTTGATGCCGACACGCAGCGTGGATCAGGTTCGTTTCGAATTTCATACGGGCGTATTGCATGTTGACTCGTTCTTCGGTCACTAGTTATTAAGAAAGATCACTGACTCTGCGCCTATCAGGTTTTGGCTAATTGAGGGCTCTTAAGACTCCACGTCCTGCGAACATTTTTCTGTAGAATTTGAGCGAGTACTGCCCCAGTTTAGACAAGGTCTTGTTACGGGGATCAAAAGAAATGTCTTCCATTTGCAAAATATTTGTCACTGCTCTATACATTTGCCACCAACTGCACCAGAGGAGATGGTTGTTCAACGATAAATGTGATAAACTCGCTAAGGTCAGTTTCCTGGATGTTGTTAGTCACTATGGACGCTACATCGTTAGTTTCTCAATTCTATTTTATTCATTTCATTGTGCATAGGACACATTTTGTGCAGCAGGCCTTGTTGTTGCCTGTTAGGTGCCAAATAACGTGGCTCCGCAGATCATTTTTATCGTGGAAGAAGTCAGTCTTTGAAGTTTGAGGGGGCTCAAGTGTGTTGGACAGAAGCCAAATTATTGTGGTGAAAGCCGTGTAGATCAGCAGCTTTGGTAGCACCAGCCACTCTAATACCTTGGCTTGGAGTGACATGCTGATTGTGTAGTATGAATCGGGTTCGTGAACTTGCTTATCTCATTTTAAACTTTTTGGGACCATTCAGGAGTAAGAGCTGGACGATCCTCGTTTTTGAGCGCTTCATAACGTTCCATACTTCTTTCGGGAAGAAGAAGATCGCTGGAGACGGGACTGCGTTGGTAATTTCATTGAGCTCTTCACTCAGGATGTCGGGGTTACCCATTGTATTTGCTAAAACTGTTTCCACATCCAATACCGACGCATTGAACGTTCATTCACTTGCGCTGTTTGTGATTTACAGATCCAGGGCAGATTCCAAGTCCTCATGAAGTTACTCGAGAAAGTAGCTAGCGGCTCTCGCGAATCCAACTCCAGCTAAGAATAACGACGTTCGTGTTTCGATTGTACATTGTCCAGTATTAAAAAAAAAGTTTTGTCAGTGCAATGTTTTTATAAGAATTGTAATAAATTATTTGATTCACGAACATTTGTCTGACGCCAAATGACTTCGTGTAAGGAAAGTTAAAAGGGGATCTTCTCTCTCTCCCCCTCCCTCCACCATCTCTTTGTGCTTGCATCGTGCACCTCGTGGGTTTGTTTAACCTTTATTGGACGCATATTTCAAGCCCGTTACATTCCTTATTGCATAATTTGTTTAACGAGAGTTTATACATTGAGCCTTTCAGCAGGTTTACAACTGGGACTGGGGAGTATTGCAGTAAGCGCACTAAGTGGTGCTGATGTATCGTTGAGACGACCTAATTCGCCAATGCCTGCTGGGGTTGAAGCAGTTGTATCCTGTGCGCCAGGGACGTCGCTATGTCACGGAAGAACCCACGGAAATAAATGGTGAAAAATAATAGAAAACTTCGAACAACAAACACAAATACTAAAGTTAACGAACCTGTTTGGTGAGTCCGTCTGGCTGGTGAGATACTGTGAGCAAGCTCTTTCGATGTATAGACATCATCGTCTGGCCATTAAATCAGTACTAGAGTTAGTCAGTTGGCCGTGGTCTTTACATACAAAGAGAAAGGTAAACGGGATGGTGGAGCGTCAGGTGGTCAGGATTCTAAGTCTATTTTGTATAGGGTGGTCTGCAAATTCGTCAGTTGGTTGTTTTCATTTGTGTATTATTTTGAGTGGTGTGAATATGGTGTCGCATTTTGTGTTGGAGACATGCAAATCTATAATAAAAAAAACTTCAATGGACAGATCATGAATAAACAAATCAACTCAAAATGTGACACCATATTTACGCCACTCAAAACACTACACAAACGAACCAACAGACTGTTTAAGACATACAGTACACACATTCCTTTCCCTTCACCTTTATTGGGTCTCCCCTGAGGTGCATGACCTCCTTCCTGCCTTCCAACTTACCTTTCTCTTCGGAAAATCGATTTTTGTCGAAATGTTTAGTAATTTAATGCGCTGCTCTCGTCATTTTCCCGCAGATAGGAATTTTATGGTGTACTCAACTCATCAGGGGCTGTTTATATAAAAAGTTTAATCAAAATCGTCAGAGTCGTTTGCGAGAAAAACATATTTGGTGTTTTGATGACTTAAACTATAGTTAGTTATAAGCGGATTTTGGCGTCCCATGGTAACCTGCAGGCTAGATATCAAGTTTGAGTTGATTTGGTTCAGCCATTTTCTCTCAATCGCGTTCACAGACCATTTTCACAGTAGAATGAATGAATGAATTTATTTATCGACCAGGGAGAATTAGGGCCATGTGGCCCTCTCTTCCATTCTCCCTGGCTACATCACACAATTCCATTTACTCCTACATTCGTCGTAACTCATCATGTTATTTATATGTACATCTCATTCACACCAAATAAATTACATTCAAATCCTACTCACTAACACACTCGTCCATACATAAACACTTACCGACACACACAAACACTCACTGCTCCAACTTTAGAGAAGGGTGAGTACTTGGATATTTCTCCCCTTCTCCGCAGTGGATATCCTAATCCTAATAGTTAACAAATACTTACCAAAAAAAATATAACGATTGCCAAGGAGCTTTGTGGATCGAACATATTCCGAGGGCGGATCTACCAACATCACTTTAGGCACCGCTGTCATGCCTACTTTATTTAGGATCTAAGCGTAGCCAATGATCATTGCTTTAGTAGAGTCTGAAACGTAAAGAGCTGAAGACCCGTCGCGTGTTGTAGCTAGTTTCGCCAACAGCTTTGGTACCCTTCGTGGCTGTTTATTTCATTGCTAACGTTATTCCACATTTTCTCATTTATTACTCTCCGCTACCCGAAGGGAAGGAAAGTATAGTAATCGGCCCAAAAAAAAATTTGGGTTTTCTTAAGATCTTTACGTTTCAGACCCTACTGAGCCTAAAAAACCTAATTTCGGCGCGTGGTTCGTGTGTGTGTGCGTCTGTAGTTCGATTTGCGGGAGAACGGCAGATCCGATTGAGCTGGTTCTTTTTTTGTTTTGTTCGTTATTTTTTGTAGACACCAATAAGGTTATGGGCAATTTCGGGCGATGGGAAGGGGGTGAGGGACGAAAATGTACCAAAAACTAGGGTTTTTCGCATTTTTCTCGAAAACGGCTCTAATGATTTTGATTAAACTTTCAAATTATCTTTTACTAATCAATACCTAACTTTTCTTCTCTATACATATCTCCATGAAAATACGGTGAACGGAGACATAGGCCCCTGAAGCAAAAATAGGTTTTTTACGCTTTTTGGCAAAACGGCTTCAGCGATTTTCAACAAACTCACAGGACGTTTTCAAATAGTTATTACCTACATATTCTTTTCAATAAATGTTCCTGTGACGGTCCATTGAACAGAGATAAAAATCAAAATGTGTCGAAAATAACGTTTTTTCGAACATTTCCGTAAATTCCAGGGTAGCTTTTTCACCAAATTCGATCAATCGTTCAGAGTGTCTTTCAGTCACCCATACCAACATTTCGTTCTCCATAATTATTTCTGTATATATATGTTGAACGGAGATATAAGCCAAGTTAACTCAGAAAAGGAGATTTGTCGAATATTAATTTATCGGTATTCCAATTTTCTCAAAAACGGCTCTAACGATTTCGATCAAACTTTCGGAGTACTCTCAGCTAACTATTCCGTACTATTCCGTTCTCCATAAATGTTCCTGTAAAAATGCGTTGAACGAAGATATAGCGCCCGCCTATGTAGGTGGTGTTCGAACTTAAAGGGGTGGCGGAAAGTTGTGTGTTGCTACGCACCAGATATTTATTATTGGGTTCCGGCCCACAAAAGTGTTCCACGGTCCTGTCTAGGCCAGTTTGTCTTCTCTTTCAGTCCCTAAGACCCTTTGTGCCCGTGTATCCACTTTGGAATAACAGTATTCCCTCGTTGAAAGGCGGAGTGATTTACCGCGATTAGCTAACCCTTCGATTCAGCAAAGGCTCGTCTGGGGCGTTTGTGCTGACTAGGAACCTCAAACTTCCAACTCCTAACTTGAATGTAATATGTGAGCCTTAGGGCGGTAAGGTAGTTGACTGTTTAAGGCCGCTTGACAGTTTTAATGTGTGTCCACGTTGAACGATCAAGGAATAAGTACTATATTCACCAAAAAATGAACCTGCAAGATAAAAAAACTAAAAATCAGTGAACTCGCAAATGCGATAGTAGTTGACCAGGTGGAAAAGGACAAAAAATAGATATTTATGTTGAAATTAAAAATAAACCAATCAACATAGTTCAAATCAATTCGAATAGCTTAATATAATAAAATATCATAAAGTTAGTCATTTCAATAAGTCAACCCAACAAAAAATACATGATAAAGCTCAGCCCCAACAAAAATCTAACTCTACGTCATTTTATTCAAACCGAAGTTAAACTGAAGGCATTTATTTTGCTCCGAATGTTGAATTGATTGAAAGTTTCTAGCACTCAGCGTTTAACAATAATTAAATGTAAAAACCACATGGACCATAGCTTGTACCAGTAATTGACTCTGCGGTCAGTTGAAACGAGGCGCTCTATGAACCAAATACTCATACACAAGCTCTTCCCTACACCTAAGAACCAAAAAAATTAGTATTAATAAGGGAATGACGAAAGTGTTAATTTATTTAGTCAAATTCTAGAGCAATCGTGAATCGTGGTTCCCCAAAATACCAGAGAAAGGCTGACGTCGGAATCCAACGATTTACTGCGCATAAAACGTTATATGAATAATCAAATTAACAACTTACCCAATACTCTTCGTTGAAGGCGCTTTCTTTCAATAAAACCACAAAATGCTAACAAATTAATACAAGACAACTCGGTAAATGAACGCTTGTCATTTTTACCCACAATCCGCTCCACATTTAGTGATGGTAAACATGGCCCATAGAGACCAGCACAGCCGAAATATATACAGTTGTAGAAGCGATTGTCAGTTGGGACCTTATTAAAAGCTGTTAAACGTCGAAATGGTCAACTTACTGGTCCCTACTTTCGGCGCGTGGTCCGTGTGTTTGTAGTTCGATTTGCGGGAGAACGGCAGATCCGATTGAGCTATTTTCGAATAGTTAACGCATATGTATCGTTCCCAAACGAGCGGGGCGTAGCAACACACAACTTTCCGCCACCCCCGTACGTTCGAACACCAGCAACATATGCTATATATCTTCATTCAAGGCTTTTCTACAGAAGTATTTATCGAGAACAAAATATAGGAACTAGTTAGCTGAGAGTACTCCGTGAGTTTGATGGAAATCAGAGCCGTTTTTGAGAAAATTGTAATTCCGATAAATTAATATTCGACAAATGTCTTTTCTGAGTTAACTTGGCTTATATCTCCGTTCAACATATATATACAGAAATAGTTATAGAGAAAGAAATGTGGGTGTGGGTGACTAAAAGACACTATGTAAGATTGATCACATCTGGTGAAGCAATTACCCTGGTATTAAAGAAATTGGGTTGTGTCCGCCAGTAGGCAAATACTAAAGTTAACGTACCTGTTAGGTGAGTCCGTCTCCTCTGGCTTGTGAGTTACTGTGGGCAAGCGCTTTCGATGTAAAGACATCATCGTCTGGCCGTTTAGTCAGTACTGGAGTCAGTCAGTTGGTCGTGGTCTTTATATACAAAGAGAAAGGTGAAGGGAGTGATGGAGCGTTGGGGAAGGGGCGGGGAGAGGTCTTGGAAGACTGACCAACAAGACCTCTCCCCGCCCCTTCCCCAACGCTCCATCACTCCCTTCACCTTTCTCTTTGTATATAAAGACCACGACCAACTGACTGACTCCAGTACTGACTAAACGGCCAGACGATGATGTCTTTACATCGAAAGCGCTTGCCCACAGTAACTCACAAGCCAGAGGAGACGGACTCACCTAACAGGTACGTTAACTTTAGAATTACCCTGGTATTTACGGAAACGTTCGAAAAAACGATATTTTCGACACATTTTGATTTTTATCTCTGTTCAATGGACTGTCAGAGGAACATTTATTGAGAACAATATGTAGGTATTAACTATTCGAAAACATCTTGAAAGTTTGGTGACAATCGTTGATGTCGTTTTGCCAAAAAGCGTAAAAAATCTATTTTTGCTTCATAGGCCTATGTCTCCGTTCACCGTATTTTCATGGAGATATGTGTAGATAAGAAAAGTTAGGTATTGATTAGTTGAAGATAATTTGAAAGTTTAATCAAAATCGTTGGAGCCATTTTTGAGAAAAATGCGAAAAACCCTAGTTTTTGGTACATTTTCGTCCCCCACCCCCCTTCCCATCGACTGAAATCGCCCATAACTTTATTTTGATGTCTACAAAAAATAACGAACAAAACGAAAACAGAACCAGCTCAATCGGATCAGCCGTTCTCCCGTACATCGATCTACAGACGCACACACACGCGCACCACGCACCGAAATTAGGTTTTTTTATACTCACTAGGCCTCAAAACGTAAAGATCTGAAGAAAACTTTTTTTAAACACAATTACTATACTTTCCTTTCCGTTTGGGGTAGCGGAAAGTAAAAATGAAAATGTGTCGAACATTTCCATAAAAATACTGGGATAACTACTTCACCAGATTTGATCAATCTTACAGAATGTCTTCTAGCCACCCACACCCACATTTCGTTCTCTGTAACTATTTCTGTATATATATGTGTCGAATGGAGATATAAGCCAAGTTAATTCAGAACTGGAGATTTGTCTTATTTATCGGTATTCCAATTTTCTCGAAACGGCTCTAACCATTAAGATCAAACCTACGAAGAACTCTCAACTAACTAGTTTTGGTAAAATGAAAGAACAGGGACCGCTTCCTCTGATAAGGCAACATATCAATATATCACGACCGAGATCAGATTATCGATATTGTTCCATGTTTGAAATTAGAAATAACGACAGCTGTACGATTATGCCAATTATTTAATGTTCATTATGTAATAACCCGTTATATAATTATTTTAAATGTACAAAGACTATGATAAGGAGTTAATTCAATGAAATTGAGAATGGGTACATGAAATAACTAACGGATTGGCGAAAACGTACATTTAACAAAAGTTGGAACAATGTTATACTGTAATTACAGGTTCTAAGAAGCCCCTGACGAAGAACTGCCGGATGCTTCCTCTCCTCCACTGTTCACTCAGTACACCTGTACCACATCCTTCAGAAATCCCCTCGTTAGATCATCATCAAATAAATATGTTATTTCATATACCCTATATGTTCTCTATACATGGTCCTCTATAAATTCGTTGAACGAAGATATAGCGCCCCCATATGTAGCTGGTGTTGGAACTTACCAGGGTGGCGGAAAGTTGTGTGTTGCTACGCACTAGATATTTAAGAACGAGATTGTAGCTGCAAGCAAAGTGTTACCATTTGGAACTGAAGCAGGTACCCCTGATGGTCAGAGCGAATGTCCAAATTGCTCTTATTAAAAGGTTGTGTAAACAACATTGTCGTTGAGCGCAGTCTGGAGTTCTAATCGCTTGGGCAGGATTTCTAGTGTTTAACAAAAGTAGGGGTTTACATTAAATCTAAGGGCAAGGCCCATTCGATCGCTTTCAATCACAGAAGATGAATGAATGAGTTCTTCACATCGCGTAACTGACCTGTCTCCGTTCGTCACACCATGCCCCCGATTTCTCCGACATTTCAGCCACCGCTACCCCATCGCACGTAATCCAGCCTATCCAGAACATCCTGCCTCTCGATACTTCCCCGCTCAATTTTCAGTTACCGAGATTGGGCGTATTAATTATCAATGTTTGTAAGTTGAAGAAGCGGATGTATTGTGCTGACTGACTCCTATTTAAGGCACCGGGCGATCTGGTCTAGTGGTGGTCTAGTGGTTAAGACATTGGTTCATAATTCTCGACGTAAGTCGGGGATTGTGGATCGTAGCTCCGGGCGTTAGCCGTAGTTTTTGCCTGAGTCAGCAGTTCTTCAAGAGCATTTCCAAACTACCTCAGTACAGTACTTGTTTACCACATAATTTGGCTGCCAAGATATTAGTTGTAATAAAATGCCTTCCTCCAACTTAACTAGAAAAAGTTATGGTAAGCTCATATATTTGCACCTTCGAGCTTCTGCAGAATAATTGCGTCACTATAACAACTCAACAGGAACGGTTGCAAGTAAAGTCAACCACAACGAGAAATTGCGAACATGACTTTGAGCTTCTCACGGAGCTCATGGCCGAATTACTGGGCGAGAAACATGAATCAAGGGCGGACACGTTCATGACACTTTGAATTCGTCAGGCGGGTTTCTCAGAGTGGCAGACGTCTCACAAATGGACACCGACCTCTTTATGGCGGCCCTCAGGGTGGTGGATCTCAGTGGAGAAGGAATGACGTGGAAAGACAACGACTTGCGAGATGCAACTGTCAGGATGAGTCGGCTGCTGATGACGGCTGCATCAAAACAAATACGTCATCCAACTTGGCGAGGAGGGCCCTCAGCCAGGTACGAAGATCTTCTCAATAGTACAGTGCTGAGCTCGGGAGAAAATTTGGATATTGACGAATATTTCGCGGGCACTCGACCAGTAACGCACCAGGAAGTTTCTGAGCCACAACCGTTAATTAACGCGTTCGTAAAAATCTTGGTTTTGCAAGAAGAGGGTTCTCACAGTGAAGAGGAAATATCGGAGGCAGTTGGAGACTTTGGGAGGAAGTTGCTGGAGTACGTAGGAGAAGATCCGAGCACATCATTGATCATTCCTGACATGTCTTACTTATTAGACTCTATTTACTCGCTCAGAGAACTAGAGGCGAGTGATACTCATCCGTTTGATGCCAGTTTTCCTTTACACGATACAGTTATCTTCAATGAAGCTACAGATACTCCTCAATGGTTTTCACATAATGAGGGTATCCCCCAATCCACTGCTTACAACACCTCTGCATCAGACTGGTCTTCATTGTTTACAGGTGGCGAACAATTATCGATGCTTGATGCTGACTACAGCCAAGTGGACATGGAAAGCAGTTTTGTGCCGAGCAATGACTTTTCACAGGATGAGAATGAGACTTATCCATTTGATACCAGTCTTCCCTTAGGTGCTACATTTATCTACAACGCTGCAGAAACACCACAACAAACTGCCTCAGAGTGGCTTCCAGGTTATGAGGGGTTCACACGACCCATCGCTAACAGCACCTCTGCATCAGAGTTGCTTAACGCCTCCGCAACTCCGCCACAGCAGTCAGCTAAAAAGCATCTCGACGCTAGGAGCTTTCATGACACCGACTATCACTCATATATTTACAACACGAACAGCACCCACTCGAAAGAAGCGAAGCCTTCAACTGGCTCTTCCCTTCGTACAATGCCAAATAATTTTTTAAAACCACGGCCGCCAGTAGCTTACAAAACGACTCCACAGTCTGATCCCATGGATGTAGATACCAGATTTTTTTCAGGCCTGCCACCTGTTGCACTTGACATCCTCCATCGTTCAGACCCTGCAACCTATACCTCATCGCGGCCCACAACAGTTTTCAAAACTAGCTATACCCTGAAAGAACGGCCCAGATTTTCAGAATCCCAGGCTCCTTCAGGAGTACTTCAGTCAATAGGAAGTCCACCTGTCACGAGGAGGAGATGCTCCAACCCTCGCCCGCGTTCTAAGAAGAAATGGTGATGATTGGTTTATACAAAGTCAAACAAGTGTTCCACCTAACAATGCCGCTGTGTTATTGCATCTTAACATTAATGGGAGAGCCTGGTCACTTGGGGGCGCTGTTTCATGAAGAGTATGTGTGAAGTTCCAAGTTCAGTCTCAGGTTGTTCTTTGTCATCTGAATTACATCAGTAATTACGCCACTACAGATTATTGTGTAGGTAGTCTGTTTTTGACAGCTACCTTCAATGGTGGGATTTTCTAACCAATGCTTCTGGAGAGTGCAGCCACCTGTACATGGTGGTTTTTCTGTCTTAGTCAAAATATGGTTGTTTATTCGCATGTCTCATTGAACGGGTTTTATTCCTTCGTCGCTGAGAAGAAGATAACAGGGCACTAGCCAAGGGTGAGGGAACAATGACCAAAGTCGTGGCCATCCAGGCCCATTTCCCATCTCCCCAGAGTTTGTGGAAATCGGCTTCTTTAAAAGGAATATCGAAATCTACTGGTCCTCTCCACAAATTCAAAGATCTTCTTTCACTCGATTTCTCTCAAGCTAGTGTTGAGCGACATTCTCCTAATTTATCGAACCATAATGAGCACTCTCTACACCATTTCTATTTCTCTGCACGGACACCTGGCGTTGATATTGGACTTGACTCTGTTAAAAATCTTTCCCACTGCGCCCAAATAGTATACCTATAAGTGCGTAACCTTCTGGCCTCACTGGGTTGCAGGGGATTTTCGAATGGAACTACGTGTTATTCACAGTAGTGCCGCATGGCCTAGGGCTGAATGGAACTGACTGAATGAAAACTTGCCACCATCGACGAATGGGCGTTAGAGAAATGGCAAGAGAGATGGGAATCCTTGTTGAAGTGGTTCTTCATTCGCCCGCTGGATGAGCCAGTTCCTCACAGGCAGGGCATGGCTACTTCTATGCACGACTCCACTTCTTTTCTCTCAAAGACTCTCCATCATGCATATCTTGCGCCTCCACTGTGGAGATTCTACACCAGTGAGCGACAGTTGTGCCTATAACCGTTTCGTTTAGTCCTTTTGAAACTTGCCACCCAAGTAAACAGTTAGATTGAGTTGGGACCCCTGAATCATCGTCACGTAACACACGGGCATCAGCTCTCCACCGGGAGACTTGCTGACGACTGAATACCTGCCATACCTCCGCAGGTTTGAGTGTAGTGGATCCTGCAGGGGCCAGCCTCTTGCCTATTAGCGAAACCGCAACCTCGAGGGTTTAGGAACAGTCACCTAATAAGGAAACAGGCCAGTCACATGGTCTCTACATCTCGTTTATCAACCTCCTTGAAAGTCAGGAAGCCTCAGGTCCTCCTTGAAAGTGTCAGAAGCTTGAGGGCCCCAGGGCACTGCCCCGCCTAGCCTCTAGGTAGCTACGCCATTGAGCACATGGATGTTGACGCTATGGTGAATGCATGCCACTGGTAACATTGCTGTTAGGTCCCATTCTAGCACTCCATATTTGCTCATTATTTCCTTACATAATCGGTGAACAGTCCATGCTCGAGTTAGTTGAGGTAAAACTACGTGATAAATATTAATAAATTGAATGAAAAACTAAGGCTTATTATATCTGAATATTTTCTTTGGAATTCGTCACACTTTTGTAATCAAGTTGCTTCATCAACGCGTAATAAAAATGTTGGCGTTAGAAAATCCAATATATGACAGATCGCACTCATACCAATAATACGTGTATCTAATTGAGATATTACTGTGTCTAGTACATTATTGACATTATTGAAAATATCAATTTTAAATATTTTTTCGCGGCTTGGAAATCCGTGATCAGCAGCTAATTTGTCAAAATGTTTTTTACCTTTTCTTTGCCTTTTGGTTTATTATTCATTCTGAATAATAACCCTATGCTTTCGGTCACAACAAATTTTTTACAACCCCCCCTCAAAATTTGATACTTTACGTTTCAAGACATGGAGATTCCAAATTTGCAATGTTCGTCCGCCGTCCGGGCCGTTTTGTGCCTTTAACGTGGTCTAAAAAATTCGTTCTTTCGCCCAAAAATCCGATTTGGTATCTAGTTGTGCCCGCCATCTCGGCAATCCGATCGGACGAAGCCCGTGGTGGTAATTGGCAAAAAACGGTTAAAAAAATTAACGAAACGCAGTACAACGCGGGAGCTACAGCGTTTCGTCGTTTGAATTCCCTCCCGCCCTGCCCATCTCATTAAAGAAGCAACTGCGCTCGAGGCTCGCTTGCCTCCCAACGACCCCTTTCGCCTTTCGCTTCGAGCGCCCCCGTTCCAATTTCCCCGACGTTTTGGTTTTAAAACGATCCAATTTTTTTAGATTCTTTCGTTTCATTCTCATTTTGGTTTTTTTCATAGATTTTTGGTTAAATTTTGATATTAGTATTTAGCGTGCATGTTTTCATATTAAAATTCAGTTTTTTCTAGATACTTTCGTTTTTTTTTGTTTATTTTAATATTACGATTCAGTTCTTTTCGACCTTTTTTTGGGTTTCATTATGATATTTTTCGATGCTGTATCGAACAGGATGGGTCTCGAAGCATTAATGCTAGGTCAAGCTGATTATCCGAATAATAAACCGTTGTGTAATAATTTGCAGGGTTTTTTTCTTGAAAATGGGTATCAACACGGTTGTTGCAGTTTTACTGGCTCTTGCACTTGAATAATTCGAAATCATTTCGATAAATTTGCAACTCTGCTTTGGTCTCTGCTAAAACATTACGCGCCTCGCCCAAATTGATGTCGCATTTTTATAAAGCTTTGGATGCATAATTGATGTCGTTCAATACACTGTGCATGAATTCGCAAAGCAACACGAACTCGAAATTTAGCGTTTTTGTTTTAATACTCTCTGCTTCACTATGATCGTCTTTATTAGATTTCTTTAGAACTATTTCTGATAATACTTTGACAATATCAAAATTACGAAGTTTTATTACACATATCGTATTGATCCTACTGGACCATCTAGTCGGATTTAGTTTTTTCAGAGGGGTGTCCGATTCGCCAGTGAATTTGATGCTGTTTCCGAAAAAGTTACACAAATCTTGCAACTTAAAGAATTTAGGGGAATTCTCTAGGCATAACTTTTGAATTTCTCTCAACTGAGTTGTCATGATTAAAGCGGAGTTGCAACCCGTCATATTTATTTTGAAAATGGGAAACAGCTCCAAAAGTTCAGTTCAATCGAGATGTTTGGGAATCCTTACAAATCCTTTCTGGTAATCTGGTAAAAAAAATGAATGAAAACTGGACAAAATGAAGAAACTGTGGCGGGAGTGTACCTTGGCTCTCACTTGAGTTGTAGCGAGATGAAAATTTGAAGATCAGCTTTTTTTTCAAAAATTCTTCTTCAATAGTTCAATAGCTTCGAGGAAATTTAATAGCAGCAACGGCTTGGTTTTCCAATAACAAAAAAAATGACGAAAAAAAAGTCCCTTGCTCTCCTCCAGATGCAGTTAGTTATCGCCTACAACCGTCTGCAGCTCTCCCCCATCTTCATAGCAGCCACAGCTCAGTGAGGACTTGTCGAAGGCTTATGTCAGAAGAAAATGTGCATCCACGCTATATATTGTAGAGGTCGGGGCCGATCAAAAAGTTCCTCCTCACTCGTGGCTTTCCAAAAAAACCTCTACCAGTTTTATTTTAAAAAAAAGAAAAAAGAAACTCCTAGTTTTAGGGCAGGGGTGGAACAATGGGACGGTATCGTTAGAAAGAACAAAAAACCTATAATTGAATAAGACCTTTCAATACCAATTATTATAAACACAAATGGGCAAAGAAATATCTGGTGCGTTGCAACACACAACTTTCCTTAGCTCTACAAAAATTCACTTTGTACATGGCTAATTCGATTTAATCAATTCATTTATCACTCAGTTAATTTGAACTTGGTCATACAACACTTCACAACAGCAGGAAGAGGTAGCGCTTACAGTTCTAGATTTTATTGTGCAGCTCGTACTCATTGCAGGACCAATATTGAGCAATCGGTACACAGATAATTAATGTGGCTGTAAACACGAATTTTTTGAAGTGGATAGTAATCATTTTTGCAGAGTTATTGGGTAATAACTGTTAGAACTGGTAGTAAGCGAAACGGGCGTAGTTGAAATTCAGGAATTTCTGGAGTGAGCCCCATGTATCTCATGAGCGTTTTTAAACACCCACCCTTTAGGTATTGGATTGGACTACAATACCATTTTTTTAGCATTCTACTAACATTCCAGCGGACTTTATAAGGAAAAAAATGCGCTAAAAACGCTTTTGGTCGAAAATTTTGATAATTTATTGTGCTGCTCTCGTCATTTTCCCACAAATGGGAATTTTATGGTATCATTGCCTTATTGAGAGCTATCAATGTAAACAATTTAATCAAAATCGTTAGAGCCATTTTTGAGAAACAAAATTTGGTGTTTTGATCACTATGATAACTATAGTTAACTTTCGGTGGATTTTGCCCATACCCTTATTTTGGCGTCCCATGGTAACCTGTAGGCTAGACATCAAGTTTCAGCTGATTTGGTACGGTTGTTTTGTCTATAAACCGCGCTAAATTCGATTTCGTCGAAAGTTTTGGTAATTTATTGTGCTGCTCTCGTCATTTTCCCACAAATGGGAATTTCATGGTATAGTTGCCTTATTGAGAGCTATCAATATAAAAAATTTAATCAAAATCGTTAGAGCCGTTTTAAAAAAAAAAAATATTTGGTGTTTTGATCACTATGATAACTATAGTTAAATTTCGGTGGATTTGGTTCATACCCTTATTTTGGCGTCCCGTGGTAACCTGCGGGCGAGACATGAAGTTTAAGGTGATTTAGTACGGTGGTTTTCTCTAAAAATCGCTCACAGACACACAGACCATTTTCCCAAAGTGTTTTTCCGACTCAGGGGGGTCTGAAACGTAAAGATCTGAAGAAAAGTCAAAATTTTTTTTTTCAGCCGATTACATAACTTTCCTTTCTACTTCGTAGAGCCAAGGAAAGTAAAAGGTTAAATAAAATTATTCCTGGTTTAAATAATTTGTGAAATTTTTGAATACATAAACGGTTGAAATAAATTTGTAAATGAGAATAAGTTGGAAATAGCCAAATAGGCGTCACCTTGCCCTCAGTCATTGTTTCCATAAACCACGCTTTACGGCAGCAGCAAGCGGTAGCGCTTAAAGTTCCAGATTTTATTGTGCTGCTCTTACTCATTGCAGAACCATTATTGAGCCATTGGTACACAGAGAATTAATGTGGCTGTAAAGAAAAATTTTTTGAAGAAGGATACTAATTACTTTTGCAGAGTTACTGGGTAAAAACGTTTAGAACTGGTAGTAAGCGCAACGGCAGTAGTTGAAATTCAGGAATTTCTGGAGTGACCCCCCCCGTATCTCATGAGCGTTTTTAAACGCTCACCCTTCAGGTACTGGATTGTACTATAATACCAATTTTTTTTAACATTCTACAAAAACTCCAGCGGAGTTTTAAAGGAAAAAACTGCGCTAAAAACGCTTTTCGTCGAAAATTTTGATAATTTATTGCGCTGCTCTCGTCATTTTCCCACAAATGAGAATTTTATGGTTTGGTTGCCATATTGGGAGCTATCAATGTACAAAATTTAATCAAAATCGTTAAAGCCATTTTTGAGAAAAAAAAAATTTGGTGTTTTGATCACTATGATAACTATAGTTACTTTCGATGGATTTTTTCCAAACCCTGATTTTGGCGTCCCATAGTAACCTGCGGGCGAGATATCAAGTTTGACTGGATTTGGTACGATGGTTCTCTCTAAAAATCGCCCACAGACACAGACCATTTTCCCAAATAGTGTTTTCGGACTCAGGGGGTGTTACGCCAACTATGCTGTTGGAGTAGGATCGAATATTAGTAAGGTAGGTGGTTATTTATCGTGAACATCAGTGAAGGGAATGCGAAATATTATATTGAAAATAACTGTAATTGATTAACAACGAGAGAATAATCTAAAATTAATGTAGCGAGTAAAGTAAAAGTCTCTTGATTAGCAATTTAACTTCTGACCTGCTGAGACGCTGATGTGAAGATGATGAGATATGTCGTTGGACATCGGGGTCGAAAATTCACGGACACGTCGGGCATGGGTCACGAATACTTCGAAATCCGAAACGATCAGTGGGATGTTTTGTCGAGGAAAAAAAGGTTCAAGTTGGCCGAGGAGCGAGAACCGAAGTCGGGAGCAGAATAGAGACGAATGAGAAAAAATTGGGAGCCGTTGTAGCACACGTCGAGGTACGAGGGGGTGAACGAACAGTCCCGGTGTTGGGGCGTCAGAGTCAAAGTCGAACAACTCTCGAGATGATTGCTGGTTGTCAACAATTGGTCGACTTTGCCGAAAATTCTTTTGCGGCGCGTAAACAGGGGGGTCTGAAACGTAAAGATCTGAAGAGAACTCAAAATTTTTTTTCAGCCGATTACATAACTTTCCTTTCTACTTCGTAGAGCCAAGGAAAGTAAAAAAGAGGCAATTAAGAAACAATGAATGCGGCAGCTCACCTGGCTCAAACCAAGCGAGATGATGATTTGGTATAGCACAAAGGGATGAATTTCTCCTTCAAATATCTATTGCCAGCTTTTCGTTATTTACTTTCCTTGCTCTACGAAGTAGAAAGGAAAGTTATGTAATCGGCTGAAAAAAAAATTTTGAGTTTTCTTCAGATCTTTACATTTTAGACCCTACTGAGTCCGAAAAACACTTTGGGAAAATGGTCTGTGTGTCTGTGAGCGATTTTTAGAGAAAACCACCGTACCAAATCAGCTCAAACTTGATATCTCGCCGGTAGGTTACCAGGCGACGCCAAAATAAGGGTATGAACAAAATCCACCGAAATTGAACTATAGTTATCATAGTGATCAAAACACCAAATTTTTTTTTCTCAAAAACGGCTCTAACGATTTTGATTAAATTTTTTATATTGATAGCTCTTAATAAGGCAATTATAGCATAAAATTCCCATTTGTGGGAAAATGACGAGAGCAGCACAATAAATTACCAAAGTTTTCGACGAAATCGATTTTAGCGCAGTTTTTTCCTTATAAAGTCCGCTGGAATGTTAGTAGAATGCTAAAAAAAAATGGTATTGTAGTCCAATCCAATACCTAAAGGGTGGGTGTTTAAAAACGCTCATGAGATACATGTGGCTCACTCCAGAAATTCCTGAATTTCAACTACGCCCGTTTCGCTTACTACCAGTTCTAACAGTTATTACCCAATAACTCTGCAAAAATGATTACTATCCACTTCAAAAAATACGTGTTTACAGCCTCATTAATTATCTGTGTACCAATTCTCAATAATGGTCCTGCAATGAGTACGAGCAGCAAAATAAATTCCGGAACTGTAAGCGCTACCGCTTCCTGCTGCCGTAAAGCGTTGTTTGACCAAGTTCAAATTAACTGAGTGATAAGTGAATTGATTAAATAGAATTAGCCATGTACAAAGTGAATTGTTGTAGAGCTAAGGAAAGTTGTGTGTTGCAACGCACCAGATATTTAAGCTCTGATTTGATCCAGACGACGACAGCGAGCTGAATAATGGCCTGCGCTCCTTCTGGCTTCACAATGTGGAGCCTAAAAGTGAACAACTTTGCTTTGACATCTGGAGACATGATTGCTTCTGAAGCTTATCTCTTGGTCTTTGGAAGAATGCGACTTTTTATAAGAATTTCCTTTGACAAAACCACCCTGATGTCAATGAGGCAACGAGCTTTTAGGTTGACTACTCGTAAGCACCTCACACTCTGTGAAGGGGAAAAGTGGTTGCTCACAGAATTCTATTCGTTTCTTAATGTTAAGTCTGCAAATGCGAGTGTTACGATGTGCTACGCTCACAACTAAAGGTAAGTATCGACAATTGATTTGCCACCGCGCGGAAGTAATGATTTTATTCCTGAACACACAAATAAAAAATGAAAGAAAAAACCCCCACCCTTCACCCTTTCGATTGTAATCAGGAAACCTTATTGTTTCCCCAAGTACAAAGTTCGTGACACTTCGGACATCGGTATGTTGGACAACGGAGGGACTGAAGAAGGGCCCAAATGAGGAACCAAAAAGGGGAACTCTTGCTGCTCGTCCATATCCCGATTGCACATGAGGTTGAGTCCCGGGTAGATGACAAAAACCACCAGAGCCAACGTCACCAGGCAATGCACAGGTACAGCAACTGCCCAATACACCTTCAACACAAATAAAACGTTGGCATTTTGCGGAAATTACAAGTACAACTTAGAATAAAAAGAGGCAGCGCCAGGCGTCAATGTGCTTCGCGAAAATGCCCCTCCGAAACCAAAAATTAAAATTACCTGCGGAAGGTACGTGATCCCGAGTTTACCGAGCATTACGTTGTCCATGTCGATGGCCCAACAGCAGTAAGCGATGAAACCGGAAGACATGGCGAGGTAGAGGGCGAAGCCGTAACTAGCACGACTCGGCGTGGGTGCTGGGCTGTTCTGGGGGAAGTCGTGGCTCATAATGAGAAGGTTTTGATAGTGTCAACGACCAAAGTTGACAAATCGAAGAAAGAAGTCGTAGCCACCCGAAGCTTCTTGAGTTCTTCGGATTTCAAAGTTCTGAAACAAATGTTTAAAAGTCAACGATTTTGCTGGAAACAAAACTAACTGAAACATCATCACACATCTCTTTGGCAATCCAATGAAGAGCCACAGCCACGTAAATCACATTCCCGCACAGCACTGTAATTAATAGCGTCTGCCAATGCGCATAAAATATTTTAGATGAGCGATCGGGAAACAACAGTTTCTACCCAACACCTCGCTTCGCGAGAAGAAAGCCTCTGGAGAAGCAGTTGATTCTATCAGAGAAGCAGCCCCTACGATTTCACCCCTTCAGTTATCATTAATTGGCCTCAAGTCCTCCATCTACTCATAAACGGCACAGCACAGTCTGGCACAAGTCATCCCTTGGCATTAGGTACCAGGTGAGGAGATAAAAGACCGCTGAATGCCTTCCTTTTGGGAGAAACATGAGGTAGGGTATCGGAAAGGGAAAGGAACAAGGACCCAGCTGATTGGGGGTAAAGGACCTCTTTTCTTTTCTTACGAGGAAATTAACCTAAAAGAAGATTGAAATAGTGACAAGTTTCTCGAGAGTAGAACAACATGCATCGTGGCGGGGGGGGGGGGGGGCAAGTGAATGAGTGAAGAGCAACAGAACCTCAGAAGAGCTGGATGCAGGGGCTGACATAATGAGTGTTGACGCCAACGTATATCGTCTGAGCTGTTCGACTGCTTGGCGACCCCAACTGAGCTCCTCAAGGTCTCGAATCCCCAAGAACGTGCAACTCGCACAAACTCGTTGGCCACATCCCTACAGCCCAGCCTCATTGCCGGGATCATTGCGGCTACGCTCGGCAACATGAGCTTTACCTCGACTGTTCTCATTTATTATAATTCACGGTCTCTGGATCCGAAGGCTTCTCAGGATAGCCAAAATTACTAGACATTTTGGAAAGGAAGTGTGCCACTCAACCCTGACACTCTCGGTATATCACTTCCCATGTGGGGCTCGATCCTCTTTAAACACTTTGATCGTATTCCTCCAGGAACACCCGAAAGCGAGGAGAAGACAAACAGGACCTCCCTCAGCTTCATTCGTCTCCTACCAGAAGTTCTAATCAGAATATTCAGTCTTTATTTTCTTTAGTTCCTGAATAATTTATTTTACCCCCCATATTCGACAGTTAACCAGAGCATTATTCCTTTTTACTTTCCTTGGCTCTACGAAGTAGAAAGGAAAGTCACGTAATCGGCTGACATTTTTTTTTTTTTTTTTAGTTTTCTTCAGATCTTTACGTTTCAGGCTCTCCTGAGTCCGAAAAACACTATTTGAGAAAATGGTCTGTGTATGTGTGTCTGTGAACGATTTTTAGAGAAAACGACCGAACCAAATCACCTCAAACTTGATATCTAGCCTACAGGTTACCAGGCGACGCCAAAATAAGGGTATGAACAAAATCCACCGAAATTTAACTATAGTTATCATAGTGATCAAAACACCAATTTTTTTTTTTTCAAAAACGGCTCTAACGATTTTGATTAAATTTTTTATATTGATAGCTCTCAATAAGGCAACTATACCATGAAATTCCCATTTGTGGGAAAATGACGAGAGCAGCACAATAAATTACCAAAACTTTCGACGAAATCGAATTTAGCGCGGTTTATAGACAAAACAACCGTACCAAATCAGCTGAAACTTGATGTCTAGCCTACAGGTTACCATGGGACGCCAAAATAAGGGTATGGGCAAAATCCACCGAAAGTTAACTATAGTTATCATAGTGATCAAAACACCAAATTTTGTTTCTCAAAAATGGCTCTAACGATTTTGATTAAATTGTTTACATTGATCGCACTCAATAAGGCAATGATACCATACAATTCCCATTCGTGGGAAAATGACGAGAGCAGCACAATAAATTATCAAAATTTTCGACCAAAAGCGTTTTTAGCGCAGTTTTTCCCTTATAAAGTCCGCTGGAATGTTAGTAGAATGCTAAAAAAATGGTATTGTAGTCCAATCCAATACCTAAAGGGTGGGTGTTTAAAAACGCTCATGAGATACATGGGGCTCACTCCAGAAATTCCTGAATTTCAACTACGCCCGTTTCGCTTACTACCAGTTCTAACAGTTATTACCCAATAACTCTGCAAAAGTGATTACTATCCACTTCAAAAAATTCGTGTTTACAGCCTCATTAACTATCTGTGTACCGATTGCTCAATATTGGTCCTGCAATGATTACGAGCAGCACAATAAATTCCGGTACTGTAAGCGCTACCGCTTCCTGCTGTTGTGAAGTGTTGTATGACCAAGTTCAAATCAACTGAGTGATAAATGAATTGATTAAGTAAACAAAGCCATGTACACGAGTGAATTGCCGTAGAGCTGAGGAAAGTTGTGTGTTGCAACGCACCAGATATTTTGTTAAGTTTGTCTGTACAGAGCTCTTAGCTACATTTTCTTTAGCGTCCAGGATACCACTACGCATTTGTATCAATACAGTCCACTTTACCTTTAATTTTGCCGTTTATTTTACTCCATTCATTTCTCACATTTTTCAGGTTCAATTTCCTTTCTCTTTCTATTTTTAAACAGTCGTCAGACTGAGCGTAGCCCAGATACAGGCTACACAATTTACGCCACAATGAGGAAGAAACGCGAGGACCCACGACATGTAGCGAGTCAATTCAATCTAGAGCCCTCGGGCATAGTAACACTTATTGAGAAAGATAAACACGAAATAAGGTGCAACTAAAACGTGAGAAAGATAAACACAAAATAAACTGGGAATACAAAAAATAGGGTAAGTGTTACCGAACACTTAACAACCTAGTGGATGACTAAAGTTAACGTACCTGTTAGGTGAGTCCGTCTCCTCTGGCTTGTGAGTTACTGTGGGCAAGCGCTTTCGATGTAAAGACATCATCGTCTGGCCGTTTAGTCAGTACTGGAGTCAGTCAGTTGGTCGTGGTCTTTATATACAAAGAGAAAGGTGAAAGGGGTGATGGAGCGTCGGGGAAGGGGCGGGGAGAGGAGGTCATGTAGCTCAGGGGGAAACCCCTAGAGATAAACGGAACGTGTTGGTTGGCTTGTCAATTGTGGTATTTAAGTCTTTTTTGTGTAGGGTGGTCTGTAAATCCGTCAGTTGGTTGTTTTCGTTTGTGTAGTGTTTTGAGTGGTGTGAATATGGTGTCGCATTTTGTGTTGATTTGTTCATTTATGATCTGTCCATTGAAGTTTTTTTGTTTATAAATTTCCATGTTTTCTAATATGTTCAGTTTTCGTCCTTTGTATTGTTTGTGTAGTAAGGTGGTACAGTCCTGTATTTTGGTGGGTTCATGTCCAGTTGTTTTGAGGTGGTTGGCAAAGTTTGAATCGTCTTTGTTCCTACTAAGAGATTTAATGTGTTCTGAGTATCTGGTCCGTATTTTTCGTCCTGTCTGTCCTATGTATGCGTTTTTACAAGTACAAGTTATTTTATACACCCCACTTTGGTCGAGTGGGTCTGTATTTTCAGTCTTTGCAGTTAGTTTGGTTCTAAGTGTGTTGTCCGTACGTAATGCAATTTGTATACCTTCCTTTCGGAGGATATTAGTTATTCCGTATATTTGTGGTCCTGTGTACGTGAATGTGCAGCGTCTTGTTAAAGTCTGTGTATTTTCTGTTTTTGAGTCGTTTGTTTTGGAGTCATATTGTCTTAGTAATTTGTTTATTGTTTTTAGAGTAACCGTTATTTTCTGCGATAGTATTTATAATATCAAGTTCTTTTTTGTAATTTTGTTCGGATAGTGGGATCGTTGTTAGTCTCCGTATCATGTGTCTGAATGCACTTAGTTTATGTTGTTGTGGGTGGTTTGATGTAAAATGTATGGTCGTGTCGGTAGCGGTAGGTTTTCTAAAAATGTCGTATTGTAGTTCGTTGTCCAACCGTGTGATTTTTAGGTCCAAGTAATTAAGAGTTTTATTTTGTTCTTTGTCCATGTCATATTGGATGTTATGGTGGATATTGTTTAAGTCCTTTAGTATATCGTCAGTGTTATCACGGCCTAATATGCAGATGATATCATCTACATATCTGGCGTAGTGTTTGATATCGTGTTTTGTCATTAAGGTCTGGATGTGAGTTTCTTCGTAATGTTGTAGGAATATTTCAGTTAATATGGACGAGGTAGGGTTTCCCATACCTAATCCATCTTTTGGCTTGTATATGCTATTGTTAAATTGAAAGTAATTTTGTCCGAGTGTCAATTTGGTGAGGTTGGTGACATTTCTAGTGGTTGTCGTGTCTATTTGCCTTAGTTTGGTTTGTAGTATGTCAATGGTTTCTTTTATTGGTATGGAGGGATATAAGTTTTTTATATCAAATGATACCAATCTAGTGTTTGGAGTTATGGTTACGTCTTTTAACCTAGTGGATGATTTAGTAGGATGAGTGCGCATATAGCATTTACAAATTTATTTCAACCCACTACAAAAGTAATTCAACCGTTTGCAAATCAATTTAAACCATTTACCCACTTAACATTAGACAACAGGGAGGGAAGCATGAGGTAATTTCTGTCGACCAAAAAACAACTTGTGGTCAACTTACATGGGGAAGGTTCTTCTGTGAAAGAATAAAAGGAATGAAGTCCGACACAGGAAAGACTATACTTAGGAACTACAGGAGTCACAATTATAATGGTGTGAGGAAAGCGCCCAGAGGCAAAAGGTCAACGCTACTAACTTCCAGCACCCTTCAAATAATTGAGCCGCTGATTAAAAACGAGCCCGGTATCACTATTGAAAAAATTTGAGAAAAGCTTAATAGAAGGGGTATTCTACTGAGCAGAAGTTCTGTACAAAACGCTATGAGAAAGTTGAAGATTACGTTAAAAAAGCCTCAATAGAACTAGATCGCATGAACAATACGGCATGACGTGTGCAGCCAGTTTCAATCAGTCAGTAATGGTCAATGTGGTGGAGAAGGAAAGTTCTCTTTTGAACGAAACCCTTGGACCACACGGTATACATTAAATTAATTTTAAAATATCTGGTGCGTAGCAACTTCCCGCCACCCCTTTAAGTTCGAACACTACCTACATATGCGGGCGCTATATCTTCGTTCAACGCATTTCCACGGAAACATTTATGGAGAACAAAATGTAGGGACTAGTTAGCTGAGAGTACTCCGTAAGTTTGATCGAAATCGTTAGAGCCATTTTTGAGAAAATTGAAAAACCAATAAATTAATATTCGAAAAATCTCCCTTTCTGAGTTAACTTGGCTTATATCTCCGTTCAACATATATATATATATATATATAAGTTATGTTCTTTATTCCAGAGATTTAGTTTTTAAAAAACTTTATTTAATCTTTGGTGAACAATTGAAAGATTTATAATACAGAAAGATGTGCGGGGTAACACGTGGAAAATATCCCAAGTATGGACTGAGCTAATACGGGGTGAAACGGGGGAGTTTGCCAATGACGACCAGCGAAAGCTAAGGATGGTAGACGACTGCACTGAGCTTTTCTCCTGGAGGAGCGAGGTGCAGTTTGATGGAAGTTGGGAGAAGGGATTTCTGCAAATGCAGCCCCTTTTATTATTAAATCTCCCTCTTATTACGCCTACATAACTCCTCCCTCCTTAAGAGGAAAATTTAGGGAGTTAAATTTTCGGTTAGGCCGGAGTGGTTACATTATTTTTGTTATGTTTACTATACTTTGCGTAGACGTAAGCTATGAAAACTGTTAAGGAGATGTACAGTGCTACAGTCCAGATACTGGGGATGTACAATTGATAATTTGTGTTAGGAATAGGTACAGAAAAGTGAACAGGGGAAGACAGTGACTCAAGGGTTCGCAATTTCATTACTTCTACCGGTTCTTGAGTAATCTGTGAAGTTAATTGTACATTCGTAGTTAGCAATGGTTGGCCAAAAGTCTTACTGAGTACAGAAGTTAACGTTCTATTTCTGTACGTCACATGGCTTATACTAGGCCTGAGCAAATAAATTCCTTTGAGGCGTCTGAATTCTACGTTATGTTCTGAATCAATCTTTATTATGTCTTCCGAAGTGAATACTAAAATATGTTGGTTGACTTTTTCTATGAATTCTACGTAATTATTCTTAATATCCAATTTAGTGAAAGTACATTTGCTGTTAGAATTATTGAATAATACCTCTTTCTCACAATCATTAGCAGAGTTGACTTCTAATAGATTGTTACACAAGTGAAACTCGTTACCATATTCACAAGCATGTTTCAACAGTTTGACATCTGAACTAAATTTTGATTTAAGAACATAGTTGCTTGTTGGAATCACTGTAACATATTCATTAAGATAAGACGTAGGAATAGGCTGTAAAAAGAATAGGTCATAATTTCCTTCAACAATAGGAACATCAAGAAAATATACAATTTCTTCTGAGCTAACGTAACATTTTACTTTAATATGTGTTTGAACTTCCCACAAGTTCGTACCTTTAAAATTTAATAACTCTTCGTTTGAGTAATATTTAGATAATTTTTCTAACTCATATAATAGAACATTTGGTTTGATAATACTGGGATGTAATCTCCCCAATTGACAAAATGTCAATGAATTCTCTATGTCTTGAATGACATTTACAATTTGCTCCAAGAGCATAAAATGATCATAAAGTGTTTTCTCTACTCGTCTGTTCTGTGTGTTTTCACTACTCGCGACTTTCAAGTCTTTAATTTCTTTTTCAATAATAAAATTATTTTCATTTATAATGTTTAACGTCTCGTTAAATTTGTCCATTAGTAGGTGGTTGACAGTGTAGTGTCTTTTAACTTGGTCTTCAATTTCTTCGCTTTTAGCTTTGAGATGACTGAGAATAGCATCGTATTTCTCTGCATCATTTGCATCAAGATTGCCAGTTACGAATTTGACAAGTGAACCTATGCCGTTAACTAATCCTCTTTTAATTCTTTTCTTCACCAGAGAATCTGAGATTCTCTCGTAAATAGACTCTAATTTGTATTTAATCGATTCCGTTTGAATTTTGAAATTATTTGACAAATCTTTATCTAGTTTGATCGTTTCTACGACTTCTTGAAAATGGAATTTAATTAAATTCGTCCTGTTAATTATGGACGTTAAATCGTAGTAATGTGCGATCGTGTGGTATGAACGGATGATCTTGCTTGGTCCCATCTGGATTGGAAGTAATCCAGAATTGTGTGTAATGTTTATGATATCTGCGGCGTATGCTCCTGTTAGGAACCTGTAAAGTTGTAATTTTGGAATGGTTCTAAATTAGTTTGCCTAACAAAATTTCATTTTTCATTGTTTCTCGCAGTTCTGAGATACTAGAAGGAGAAAATGATAATTGTTTATTGGAGCTTATTAATTTCGCAAATTGACATACGAATACTCCGCAGTCATCGGAGTTTGTTTGTTTTGGGATGTGTTTCACCGACTGAGTTATCCAAGTCTCATCGAGGGGTGCTCCCTTCTTCTGACTATGCTCTTTAGAAAGATAATTTAACAGCTTCTGCAAAATATCATTTCCATCGAGTCCGAGGGAGTCAAAATAGGATAAGGTTTTGCAACGCGTGTCGGCTACTACTAATCTCCAGTGAGACGACTTGAAGACGGGGAAAAGTATTAGGTCGGCTGTAAATATGTTCAGACGTCGAGTGTAAGATTTTACTCTGTCATATCCGCCTGCGTTCAGCGATGTGAATAAAAAACTGCTGAAGCAATGCGTACTCGGAAGATCTTTACACTCGGAGCTTCTCTGGTTGATAAGCTCGAAATAAAAATTGATTACCATATCGTTAAGCCACCTTCGCTCTTTTAGCGTGAGAATATCTCCTCGGGTCAACGTTAAATCAAACTTTGTAATTAACGGTTCGCGTGGATCGAGATTTTCGTTCCAAGCCGTTGAAAATATTGTAGGTGTCTTTTTGGGTCTTTTGACGTTACTCAAATGTATTTTAGCCTTTGTGTTTTGATGTGTAGGTAAAATTGTAGCAATTTTGAGCGTTGGATCCACAGAAGTTATAATTTCTTTCTTGTATTTGTTTTTAGTTTTGTTTTGGAGCTGTTTGTTTTTGATGTAGACTTCAGGAGGTATATCATTTATATCTTCTCTATTTTCATTGAGTTTCGAGATAATTTTATTTTTCTTTCGATCTCATTCGTTTTTAAAACCGAATATACTTTAGCCATTTTTTCCTTGTGTTGAGAAACGAAGTTACTCGTTAGTAAATGATCTAGATTGATATCAAACATGGTGTTATCTTTAATGTGTCCGTTTATGATTTCATACGGTGTCATGTTAGTGGCACTGTGTCGAGTATTATTGTATGCCAATAGCGCGTATGTGACTTTGTTAGAGATTGAATCGGCTTTGAATTCGTCTCTGTTCTTCAATATGCGCATATGTTCTACTAGTGTAGAATGAAATCTTTCTACGGGTCCATTTGAGTCTGGGTGTTGTGAACATATGAAGTGTATATCAATTTTGTGGAGGGTTAACAGTTCTTTTACTAATGTGCTGTTTAATTCAGCTCCGTTGTCCATGACAATCATCTGCGGTATACCGTGATGAGAAAAGTATCGCAAAAGATTGTTGACAACTTCGTTAGCGTTTCCACTCTTCACATTGTACACTTGAGCATAACGGGAAAATTTATCGAGCAAGGTTAAAATTTACTACCGTCCAAAGTTATTTTATCGACATGAAGGATTTCGAACGGTCTTGATGGAGTTGGTGTTATATTAAATTTTGGTTTTAAAGGAACCCTGTCATATTTGCAGGTTTGGCAAATATCGCACTGGTTTATGAAAGTTCTGATGGATTCTTTCAAGTTAGGCCAATAATAACTGTCTTTGAGTTTGCTGTAAGTTTCGTCGATTCCTCTATGATTTGTTTTTCCGCAGTGGTAAGTTTTGATTATTTCAAGTCTGTCTTGTTCTTCTTCAACATCAAGAAGGTTTTGGTTAAATTTAACTAAATTGAGATCTGTAGATTTGAAATTTTTGAAAATTATTTTACTGAATTGTTCGTAAATATCATTTCTAAAATACAAGCCGTATCTAGTATTAGGTTTTACGAACTCTTTGACGAATTGAACAATGCTTTTCTCTAAATCGTTTTCTGCAAATTCTACGATAATGCGCGTTCTGTTTTGAAAAGGTTTCACTACTTTCGGTTTTTCCGGGTTCATTTTGGTTGTTGAGATGAATATTTGGTTTCAGCATTCTTATTAGCTGAACCTTTTTTGTAGGCAATTTCGTAATCATACTGTTCTAATTTCAGTCGCCATCTAAACAATTTGCTGCTAGGCTCTTTAATAGCAAAAAGCCACTGCAAAGGTTTGTGATCTGTGAAAATTTTAAATTTTCTGCCAAACAGATACGGTCTGAAATACTGGGTTGCCCAAACTACCGCTAGACATTCCTTTTCTATGGTAGAAAGGTTTCTCTCGTGGTCGTTTAGCGTTCTGCTAGCATAAGCTATGGGTAGATCACCTTTGTTCGAATTTTGGCTAAGAACAGCGCCAATCGCAACGTTACTTGCGTCGGTGGTCAGATTAAATGGTCGTGAAAAATCTGGATATTGCAGAATGGGTTCATTGCATAAAAGAGTTTTGCATTTTTCGAAACATTTTCGATAATCTTCGTTATTGGTGTCAATGTTTGCTCCTTTTTTAAGGCATTGTGTCAAGGGTTTTGTTATTTGCGCGAAATTTGAAATGAATCTTCGGTAATATCCAATTAATCCTAGAAATTGTTTAATTTGTTTTGGAGTGGAAGGAATAGGGTACTTCATGATTGCTTCGATTTTCTGAGGATTGGGTTTTACTCCTTCAGCGGTTATAAGATGGCCTAAATACAGGCATTCTTTCTTTAAAAATTCTGTTTTGTCAAGTTGAATTTTTAAATTGGCTTCCCTCAAGCGGTCAAAAACTTGTCTCAGTCTTAGTATATGTTCTTGCAAGCTGGTACTAAAGACTATAACGTCGTCCATGAAGACTGTGCAAACTTCGTTTTGCAGTCCTCTGAGAACATTGTCAATTAGACGTTGGAAAGTAGGAGGGGCATTTTTCAAGCCAAAGGGCATGCGAAGGAATTCGTAATGTCCGTTTTCCGTAGAGAATGCTGTTTTTTCTACGCTGTCTGGGTGCATAGAAATTTGATGAAAGCCACTCTTCAGATCAATGCAAGAAAAGTACATGCATTTTCCTAGTTTATCCAGGAGATCCGAGATGTTAGGTAGCGGGTATTTGTCATCAATCGTTTTGGCGTTTAGTCCGCGAAAATCAATGACTAGTCTGAATTTTTGTTGGCCTGAAGCGTCTATTTTCTTAGGAATCAAAATGACGGGACTATTCCACGGGCTTGCACTATCTCTGATAATATTTTGTTGTTTCATTTCTTCGATTTGCCTTTTAACTTCGGGTTTGTAAATTTCCGGTATTTTATAATTGCGGGTGTATACTGGAGTTTCGTCTCTGGTACGTATGTGGTGTTGAACTTTGTGTGTGTGTGACAGTTTGTTCCCTTCTACATGAAATAGGTCTTTGTACGAAAATACGAGTTTCTGTATGGCTTCCTTCTCTTCAGCGTTCATATGATCGGTTCGTATGTTTTTCATGTCGAAACGATAGTTTTTCAGATCATAATAATTTAAGTTGTTAAATTCAGTTTCGTGTGCTGGTTGAAAGGGTTCCACTTGCAATGCAGAATTCGTAACTAACTGTTCTTCCTTTTCACCACTGTTTATTACTCCAACGTAACATTCGTAATTATCAGCTTTACTAAACATTCAGGAATTTCAATATTCTGCTGTTTCGTGTAGGAGATTATTCCTTCTCCTTTTTCCAAATTCACCGGTAATTTAATTTGTGCGCAAGTGCGGGGTGGGATTGTTATAATTTTATTTTTGGTTATAGGTTTTTGAGGTTCTGCGTTTTCTAATTCCAAATATTTCAATTGAATTTCTGTTTTTGGAGTGACCAATTTATTATTACTAAGGTCTATCTGGGCATTTAGGATTTTTAAGTTATCCATTCCAATTAGCATACCGAAATATTTGTGGAAGTTAAATGACTTGAATTTTAGATTTAGATTGGGAGTTTGAAAAAGATTACCGCAAGGAATTCGTGCGCTAGAGTTTCCTTCAGAAACTTCATGAGCAGTTTGAACTTTAAAATGGTCTTTCTGCGATTTACCTGGAAAGTATTTTCGTATACAAACTGGGTTTATGAAACTAGATGTACTTCCAGTGTCAATTAATATTCTGATATTAGTTTCAGGATGAACAATGTACGGCAAGGGATGTTTCAGAGTATTCAAATGAAGGAGGTCGTTGATCACGGGGAATTTGTCATTGTCTGCGTTTTGTCTAAAAAATGATCCTGTTGGTCAACGCAATTCGGGCAATTTGTTTCTAGGTCCTCTTCCTCTTGTATGTTATTAAAATTCGGATTAGTGGTTTGCCAGGACATTGGCGTTTGTTTCGGGCGATAGAATCCCGATGGTTGTTTGTTATGCATATTGTGGTTAATCGATGTTTTATGTGTTGTGTTTGGGGGATTTTGTTTGTAGTTAGTGTCGTGAGTTTTGTTTGTTTGTTGAAATGTTTGCGTCCTAGGTGCGTTTTGCGTAAACTTGTTATGCCAATTGTTGTTAGGAGGTGGGAATCTCATGTTGTTCCACGGTATGTGTGGTTTGTTGAAAGGTCTTGAGTTTCCACGAAATTGTTGAGTGTTTTGTGTTCGCGGTTGTGGTTTTTGTATATTTTGAGTTCTAACTGGATTACTCGTCTGATAATCATTAGTAATCCATTTTAGAGCTTCACCTATCGATCTAGGTTGCCTAGACCGTAATTCTCTTCCTATAGGATCGCGAATGTGTAGTAATAGTGTTCTGAGTGCTAACTCATTGTAATGTTCTATAAGTGTCTTTTGCTCCATTGGTGATTTGTGGTTCTGGATCCAAGCTACAATTAAGTTCAATATTTTTAATATTCTCTCGTGAAAGGCGAAAGGGGTTTCGTGTTCCTTATGGCGAACTGATGTAAGTTCGTGGCATAGAGTAAACACGTCCTTCTTATCTTTGTAAGTTTCTAAAAGCGTCTCTCGTATTGACTGGAAATTAGGGAACGATTTTGACTGTAGCAGCTCAGCTGCAGGCCCTTGAATCTTTGACAGAATAGCACAGAGTACTTCTTCATTCTGAAAACAAGAGTCGTCTAGTTCGTCTACGAACCTATTAACGATTTTTTCACAA
Organism: Pachypeltis micranthus; assembly: GCA_020466155.1. NCBI lineage: Eukaryota > Metazoa > Arthropoda > Insecta > Hemiptera > Miridae > Pachypeltis > Pachypeltis micranthus. Next base: position 45,320,394 of record CM035770.1, on the reverse strand, counting down.
GTTTCTAAAAATCTACAAAGTGTTTCAGGAGTTCCTGTGAACACTGGGATCATGTCTGCATGTTTAGTTTTAAATTCTGGCATTTGATCTCTAATTCTCATTTGTGGTAGTGAAGATAATTGAGCATGTAATTGCTCTTGTACAAGATTTTGGACAAATCTTCTGACGTTTTCCTCTGCTTCGAGGTTCGCGTCAGTTTGTTGTGTAATCTGCTCGCTTTCCAACTGAGCGGTGGCGGCAGCAGCAATATCATTTAAACTCATTTTTTCCAGTAGAGTGTCTACTTCTTCGGGAATAGGATGTAGAATATCCAATTTAAGGAGTTTACTATACAAATAATTCCCGAGGGATCCTCTAATTTTCTTCTCTTTCGGAATTTTGACTTGACTTATTTACCCTTTTTAATTACTGTGTGATTGTTAGCTGTAGTGAATTCAACAGATCAAGTAAAGAAATACACAAATATAAATTTCACCAATAATAGAACAATAATGAATAATAATTAAAAAAAAAGCAAAAGCTTGAATAGCAAATTAAAATTCTTCGCCGTTTAAAACTTATTTACAGTTACCTTCTACTTCTTACGATTATTCTCTTTTGAAGGTTTTTATTTCACTTTTAATTTTTACGCCAATAGATCTTCTTTTGTAACTTTTTATTTTTATTCACGTCTAATTTGTACAAATTTAGTTTTTGTCTCTTTTGCCCTTTTATTTCACTTTGATTATTTCTCTTCGGAAATACAAATACAATTCTTCTCTTCAAATTCAATTAACGTCTTTACAATTTATTATACTTCTCTTAAACTTCCTCGTCTTTAACAATTATTTTCTCAATTCTCTCTCTTTCTCAATTTCTGCCTACCAGTTACTAGGTGGTATGAAATAGGCAGTTTAATAAATCTTCTGTCACAAAATAAAATGTTTTTCGAATCTACCTACCAGTTACTAGGTGGTTTGAAATAGGTAGTCGATAAAACAAAACAAATAAGTCACTAACTCCTTTCAATACTTTACTTCTTCAATACTTCCGTTGCTCACTCTTCTCCATATTGTTCGAATTACCTACCAGTTACTAGGTGGTTTGAAATAGGTATTCGATACAATTTATCGAATTGTCTGCCAGTTACTAGGTGGTTTGAAACAGACAATCGATTAAAAATTTGACACGAACGCAGGTACCCACGGAAAATGATATGCCCTCAATTCCGATCTCGGTTTGAACGTCGGTCGAAAATAAAATTAAAAAGGTAGACGAGAACACCAAGTACCCACGGAGAATGATATGCCGTCAATCCCGATCACGGTTTGAAATGTCTGTCTGAACTAAATAAATTAAAGGACAAACACCACTGGCACCACGGATGATCGATACTTGTTCGGTCCCGTATTGGCACAACGTATAAATGGGTTGCCGGAAAATTAACAGAATGGCAAAAATTTGACTTCGCAACGAGCAACTATGTGACACTTTAAAACTTTTTTTTTTAAGACGAGTTTACTTCCTTCCTTTTATTTTTTAAGAGAGACGTTAGGGCGAGACTTTAATAAAAATGACGTGAGGCGTTTTAATTTTAAATTTTTCTTGAGGATGCAAGTGCCGTATTTAAAATGTTACTGACTTACAGTACGACGTAGATGGAGCTGTACATGGGTCGTCTGAAGTCGGTCGGCGTCGCGTAACGAGAAATCCTCTGTTCCCGGGCAGTGTCGTCGGCTTTTCGTCTGGTGTCGGAGATGGATGCTTCCGTCTCTCGGCTGCTCTTCGAGTAAGGCCTCTTCTTGGAAATCGTCGAATCTTTCCAAGTTGCTCAAGAAATTAGTTTGCGATTTCTGAGTCAACTTTATGTGGAGAATCAGTTCTTCAAGATTTTTCCTTAGGGAGATTCTTCCGAATTCTTGCAGGAACTTCTACCGAAATCTAGTAGGAATTTCTTCAAAATTCTTGTAGGTCCCCAAGACTGCGCCAGTTATGTTCTTTATTCCAGAGATTTAGTTTTTAAAAAACTTTATTTAATCTTTGGTGAACAATTGAAAGATTTATAATACAGAAAGATGTGCGGGGTAACACGTGGAAAATATCCCAAGTATGGACTGAGCTAATACGGGGTGAAACGGGGGAGTTTGCCAATGACGACCAGCGAAAGCTAAGGATGGTAGACGACTGCACTGAGCTTTTCTCCTGGAGGAGCGAGGTGCAGTTTGATGGAAGTTGGGAGAAGGGATTTCTGCAAATGCAGCCCCTTTTATTATTAAATCTCCCTCTTATTACGCCTACATAACTTATATACAGAAATAATTATACAGAACGAAATGTTGGTATGAGTGACTGAAAGACACTCTGAACGATTGATCGAATTTGGTGAAGCAGTTACTCCAGAATTTACGGAAATGTTCGAAAAAACGTTATTTTCGACACATTTTCATTTTTATCTCTGCTCAATGGACTTTCAGAGGAACATTTATTGAGAACAATACGTAGGTATTAACTATTCGAAAACATCCTGAGAGTTTGGTGAAAATCGTTGAAGTCGTTTTGCCAAAAAGCGTAAAAAACCTATTTTTGCTTCATAGGCCTACATCTCCGTTCACCGTATTTTCATGGAGATATGTATGGAGAAGAAAAGTTAGGTATTGATTAGTAAAAGATAATTTTGAAAGTTTAATCAAAATCATTAGAGCCGTTTTCGAGAAAAATGCGAAAAGCCCTAGTTTTTGGTACATTTTCGTCCCCCACCCCCACCCCCTTCCCATCGCCCGAAATTGCCCATAACCTTATTGGTGTCTACAAAAAATAACGAACAAAAAAAAAAGAACCAGCTCAATCGGATCTGCCGTTCTCGACAGATGGGGGCAAATCGCGCCCAAATTAGGTTTTTTAGACTCAGTAGGCCTCAAAGGCCTCAGGGGCCTTTTTTTGACCCGATTACTATACTTTCCTTCCCTTCGGGCAGCGGAAAGTAAAAAAGAAAGAAACAATTATCTCGTCGAGTAAAATAAAAATAATAATTCCGGTATGCGCAAAAGAAAAGGTTTTTTGTGGAGTTCCAACTCCAACTAAACGCTGCCTTTTTACGTCTGACCTGGGGCGTCTTCTTCAGTTTTACGTCAATTTTGATGTGGTGAAGTTGAGGCGATGGCGCTGGACACGCGAAGGTACAAGTATTTACAGTTCTAGCGAGCTCGCGATCGCGTAAACGTCCGATTGGATTCCTAGCCGGATGAACGAAACTACGCGCTTGTAATTCCCAAATATTCGAACTGGATAACCGACTTCCAACGTGCACGTTCTGGATTACCAGGAAGAAAATTGTAAAAAACGGTTCGAGTGGTCAGACTTAAAAGCACAGCACTTGCCATTCAATGTTAGCATCCACTCACGGGAACGATGGGAGAAGTGGTATATCCTGCAGTGGTATACCGATGGTTCAGTTATGAGAGGCAGAGCTGGACGGGGCATTGTAGGGCCCAACTACAGTCTTGCTACGCCGCTGCGAGAGTACGCTACGATATTCCAAGCGGAAATCCTAGCTATAAAGATATGCGTGGAAAAGATCCTGACCAAAGGACTCAAGGGCAAGCAGATCTACATATTCTCGGACAGCCATGCTGGCTTAAAGGCTATTGCAGCCTACAGTTTTAGGTCTAGGCTGGCATAGAACTGGAGCATGGAGCTCAAGCAGCTCGGTGCCCATAATAGGCTCTCCCTTGTCTGGGTGCCGGCTCACAAGGGGCATGAGGGCGACGAAACGGCTGACTACCTTGCGAAGAAGGGCACAGAAGCCCTACCCATCGGGCCTGAACCCTACGTAGGTATGACGAAAAGTCACCTGAATCGTCTGGTGGCTCGATGGGAGACACAGGAAAACAGCGCCCATTGGCATCGCCACCCGCGATTAAGACAAGCAAAAAGGTTTGTTGAAGGCTTGTTGTGCATTCCTGTTAAGGGGCAAAGGCGGTGCTGACACTCTCCAGGCAGGATCTGAGAGTTCTGATAAGCTTCCTCACCGGGCACTGCCCACTCAGGTATCACCTCAACAAGATGGGCATCTCAGAGGCAGTGGAACGCAGTCTTTGTGGTGAGAAGGACGAGACGGCAGAGCACATCCTATGTGAATGTCCTGCCTTGGCAGTCAAACGCTTCGAATACTTTTCTCAGGGGTCCATTGAACCTCAAAAAATTATATTTATTGACGAAAGTGGAGTCAATCTCCCCTCATGCGACGATCTCAAGCACGTTTTACGACAGGTAGAAAGGGCTGTTGTGACTATTTCCACTGTTAAGGACGAAACGCTTCCCTCATTGTCGCAGTCAATAATTACTTTAAAATAATTTCTTCCGACACTACGATTGCCGAACTATTTCGTGAGTTTCTAAGAGAACTAGAATTGACAATTCAAGAGGACTCCCACGGTGTGATCATGGACAATCCATAAATGCGTCGATCAGCCATTATTTATGAATTCTTCTCGAATGACCCTCAAGTTTTTTGCCACCCTATTCCCCCATGCTAAAGGTTGACCATCTTATGGAAGTAATTCAGAGGAGTTTGTCTTCAATTATCCCTCAAGACTGAGTGAGTTACGTGATGAACATGTTCTACTGCCCAATGCGGCTACTGGCTTCACTAATTTTGTTTTCGCTCCTCATAAAAACCGGTAGGTACTTTTACCTGTATTTCTGCGGTTTCACACAAACTTTACTGCCTTTCAACCTTTGGTGTAAATAGTGGTTTAATTTGGTAAAGGTTAAATACATTTGTAAATATCTGGTGCGTTGCAACACACAACTTTCCTTAGCTCTACAACAATTCACTCTGTACATGGCTAATTCTCTTTAATCAATTCATTTATCATTCAATTTGAACATGGTCAAACAACACTTTGCGGCTGCAGGAAGCGGTAGCGCTTACAGTTCCAGATTTTATTGTGCAGCTCGTACTCATTGCAGGACCAATATTGAGCAATCGGTACACAGATAATTAATGTGGCTGTAAACACGAATTTTTTGAAGTGGATAGTAATCATTTTTGCAGAGTTATTGGGTAATAACTGTTAGAACTGGTAGTAAGCGAAACGGGCGTAGTTGAAATTCAGGAATTTCTGGAGTGAGCCACATGTATCTCATGAGCGTTTTTAAACACCCACCCTTTAGGTATTGGATTGGACTACAATACCTTTTTTTTTAGCATTCTACTAACATTCCAGCGGACTTTATAAGGGAAAAACTGCGCTAAAAACGCTTTTGGTCGAAAATTTTGATAATTTATTGTGCTGCTCTCGTCATTTTCCCACGAATGGGAATTTTATGGTATCATTGCCTTATTGAGAGCGATCAATGTAAACAATTTAATCAAAATCGTTAGAGCCATTTTTGAGAAACAAAATTTGGTGTTTTGATCACTATGATAACTATAGTTAACTTTCGGTGGATTTTGCCCATACCCTTATTTTGGCGTCCCATGGTAACCTGTAGGCTAGACATCAAGTTTCAGCTGATTTGGTACGGTTGTTTTGTCTATAAACCGCGCTAAATTCGATTTCGTCGAAAGTTTTGGTAATTTATTGTGCTGCTCTCGTCATTTTCCCACAAATGGGAATTTCATGGTATAGTTGCCTTATTGAGAGCTATCAATATAAAAAATTTAATCAAAATCGTTAGAGCCGTTTTAAAAAAAAAAAAATATTTGGTGTTTTGATCACTATGATAACTATAGTTAAATTTCGGTGGATTTGGTTCATACCCTTATTTTGGCGTCCCGTGGTAACCTGCGGGCGAGACATGAAGTTTAAGGTGATTTAGTACGGCGGTTTTCTCTAAAACTCGTTCACAGACACACAGACCATTTTCCCAAATAGTGTTTTTCGGACTCAGGAGGGTCTGAAACGTAAAGATCTGAAGAAAAGTCAAAAAAAAATTTTCAGCCGATTACATAACTTTCCTTTCTACTTCGTAGAGCCAAGGAAAGTAAAAGGTTAAATAAAATTATTCCTGGTTTAAACAATTTGTGAAATGTTTGAATACAAACGGTTGGAATAAATTTGTAAATGAGAATAAGTTGGAAATAGCCAAATAGGCGTCACCTTGCCCTCAGTCATTGTTTCCATAAACCATACTCAGTTCTTGTAATCTTTTTTCTCGACATCTACTGTTGAAGCTTACAGCGGCTTCATTATAACGAAATTTAACTGCACATAGATGAATTCACTCAAAAGATCAGTGACGGGACAATACCATCTCAACAGGTGCCACGAGATGAATAGACAATAAATAATAACGAACTTAAATGTGGGTTATAACTTATGTCGAACGCGTTGAAGTTATTTTGTCGCTTAAATCGGAAGTGAAGGGACAGTTGGCGTTTTATCGCGACAAAAATCGTAGTTGGCTCTTCCGAAAGTGGAAGAGAAGATATAGATAGTTACAAAACACGCGGCATCTATGACGTGCGAAGGTCGGCGAGGAATACCGATACAAAAGACTCCAAGGATATGTGAGGTCAATCCTTATATCTGCAGGATGACTCCAGCCAGGTACTGTTCAAGAATTGTATCCTCAGGTTAGACTGCTCATTGGAAGCAGCTAAGTCGTTGTCTAACGCCACCACAGCTCCACGGTGTTCTCATGATGTGCCAAAATACAGCTAGGCTACTGCTATTCAGGAGGATTGTGGTGGTATCAACATGATCTCAGTTATGACAGAAATCGTACTTCAACCCTCAAATTGCATTCAATGTCAGTACTAGAGATCCTTGAGAGGCCACATGCCTAAATCAATGTAGTTCGTACAATGACCCTTGCTACGTTCCGAATCTTTTGCTTTAAGGTTTAAAGTGGAGCAGCCCTGCACTTCTCAAATGGTCTTCGAACCCCACCCAAGGAGCTGCACGTGTTGTGAGGCCACCCTTTATAAAGGGAGAGTTGAAGACAGCGATTCGGAAACTGACTCGTCTGAAGAAGAGAATACGAAGAACAAATCAAACAAAAAAAGCGCTACCAAGAAGTGAGTTAAGCGCAAGCACATGAACTACGATGGTACAGTAGCGGTAAGGTTTTTGTCGGTCGATGCAGTCTGGACAGTTAGGAATATTGCTCTGGTAGTAATCATGGCTTCCTACACGAATATCTTCGTCCAGTACACCACTGAGTCACAATGACATGTTCAATAACTCAATTGGAAAACGGTATTCATCCTGCCAGTCCTGCCTTTACTGTATAGCACATGCGTCAAACCTTCTCTTCGCGTTCAATTTTCGGCAGGATAATTTTGCAAGGACGCTTTTTAATTCCCACTAAATTTGAGTAATCGATTCTCCATGATGAATTGATTTTCCAAGTCAAATTTATTATCATTCAATTTCGTTGGCAGCATTTATTGGGGTCTCGCCTTTCAACCACAGTTCCTACACCAGTCTCAAAACGAAGGTCGTCCCCAAGGTCGAAGGGCCTTCAAGCCATCTCAGTCAGTCTAGCGAGGGTAAACCTCAAGTCAACATCTATTGCCTTTTACTCTTCTCACCTTGAAAGAAATCGTAGTCGAGGTACGTTTTCACTTTTTACACCCTCCTTTTCACTTACCTAATATCAATGCGTGAGAGACCTGAAAAGCGTCTGATATTTTTCCTTATACTCTTAGTACATGGGCTAGCCAATGTGGCTAGGGGCCGCCTAAGAGTTTCTTGCCTCAGAAACTAGTACGTGGGCTAACTGAAAAGTTAGGTGCCGTCTGGTTTCTTCCATACAACCTCTTCTTCAAAGATTTAGTAACGAACACAAGTTCCTTATACTGTTGATAAAACAACCAAGTGTCTTCTGACGCTCATTCTATACAGAGACCCCGTGCCGCACGAATACTAAATGCCCACTATCCACACTACCATGGCATTCTTTTTCAGGTCCAGTCAGGTTTTTTACTTTCCTTGGCTCTACAAAGTAGAAAGGAAAGTTATGTAATCGGCTGAAAAAAAAATTTTGAGTTCTCTTCAGATTTTTACGTTTCAGACCCCCCTGAGTCCGAAAAACACTATTTGGCAAAATGGTCTGTGTGTATGTGTGTCTGTGAATGATTTTTAGAGAAAACCACCGTACCAAACCAGCTCAAACTTCATGTCTCGCCCGCAGGTTACCACGGGACGCCAAAATAAGGGTATGAACAAAATCCACCGAAATTTAACTATAGTTATCATAGTGATCAAAACACCAAATATTTTTTTTTTCAAAAACGGCTCTAACGATTTTGATTAAACGTGTTATATTAGTAGCTCTTAATAAGATAATTATACCATAAAATTCCCATTTGTGGGAAAATGACGAGAGCAGCACAATCAATTATCAAAAGTTTCGACGAAAAGCGTTTTTGCCGCGGTTTTGGTTTATTATTCATTCTGAATAATAACCCTATGTTTTCGGTCACGAAAAATTTTTTACAACCCCCATCAAAATTTGATACTTTACGTTTCAAGACTTGGAGATTCCATATTTGCAATGTCCGTCCGCCGTCCCCCGTCCGGGCCGTTTTGTGCCTTTAACATGGTCTAAAAAATTCGTTCTTTCGCCCAAAAATCCGATTTGGTATCTAGTTGTGCCCGCCATCTCGGCAATCCGATCGGACGAAGCCCATGGTTGTAATGGGCAAAAAACGGTAAAAAAATTAACGAAACGTAGTACAACGCGGGAGCTACAGCGTTTCGTCGTTTGAACTCTCTCCCTCCCCGCCCGTCTCATTAAAAAAGCAACCGCCCTCGCTCGCCTCCCCCTCGCTTGCTTCCCAACGACGCCGCCACTCAACTCCCCTTTCGCCTCGGAACGGGTTCGCTTCGAGCGCCCCCGTTCCAATTTCCCCGACGACGGGGCAAAGTCATCAGACGTTTTGTTTCCGTAGTTCCATTGTAGCCAGGACATGTTTCGTATGGTTTACTAGTATACGATGCTGAATCGAATGGGATGGGGGAGCACTAATACTAGGTCAAACTGTTCATGAGAATAATAAACCATTGGGTAATAATTTGCAGGGTTTTTTCCTTGTAAAATCCGCTGGGATGTTACTAGAATGTTTTTAAAAAAATGGTGTTGTAGTCCAATCCAATACCTATAGGGTGAGTGTTTAAAAACGCTCATGAGATACATGGGACTCACTCCAGAAGTTCCTGAATTTCAACTACTGCCGTTTCGCTTAATACCAGTTCTAAACGTTTTTATCCAATAACTCTGCAAAAGTAATAACTATCCTCCTTCAAAAAATTTGTGTTTACAGCCTCATTAATTTTCTGTATACCAATTGCTCAATAATGGTCCTGCAATAAGTACGAGCAGCACAATAAATTCCATAACTGTAGGCGCTACAGCTTCCTGCTGTCGTGAAGTGCTGTTCGGCCAAGTTTAAAGGAACTGAGTGGTAAATGAATTGATTAAATACAATTAGCCATGTACAAAGTGAATTGACGTTGAGCTAAGGAAAGGGCCCCACAAACAGTTAATTCCTAGCTTATGACAAGACTGCTGTGTGAGTATGATGTACGTCTTCAATCTCAAATTTCCACCTTTTTGGTCCTGTGGAAAGTATGTGGTAACAAGTTGAGCTAGCATTAGAACTCTTTCCCCCTCCTACTTGGCAAGCTCCCTAACTAGGTAACGGTTGGTAGTCTAAACGAAGAGCCCAGGTTCCTCTAAGATTGACATTCGCCTCCTCATTCTTTTCGACTCCCGAATAACCGCGCGCTCATCACAAAGAAAGGTAATTCTAGAGCCACCAGCTAATTAAATCTCCTCCAAGCCAGCGCTTTGAAAGGCGCAATGGCTGTTTATCGCTCTGTAATTTTAATTATTGCTTCATACGAAGCATTATGTTGGTACAGAAAGAACAAGTGGAACTTCGGAACCAAAAAATCAAAAAAGAGGAAGAGATACGAAGAGGAACAGGTTGCATTGATGCGTGAGACGAAGAGAAGAGAGAAATTCGTTACTGCGTAAGTTGCTATACTAATATTGTTGTCTATCTTAAGAACCAGGTACCAGGTGCGCTATCAAACATGAAATGGTTGGTTCACAATCGAACGATACGAAAAACGGAAATATTTTGTTAATCTCTTTGAGTTTTAGTCGAACCTCTCGTCGTTTGCATACTCCCTCAAATTAGACGACTCTTGGCCTCAATTGAAGGGACATAATTATAGCTGAAAGGAGGAAGAGTTTTGAAAGATGGGTCGTTGGATGTTCGTTCTGTAAGCCTCCCGACCCATGAAATACCCACTTCAGCACTCTTTTACTATCAATCATTATTTAGGTCCCAACAACCCAGCTACCAACCAAATCCACCAATGCACGTTCGGTGTAATAACTAACCCAGGCTACACAATACAACAATAGTCGACATAGTAAAAATATACCATGTTTTTCTTCCAAAAAAACAATTTAAATGTTTTGTGCATACATATTTAAATAATGAATAAAACTTGTTCGTCTGCGAAAAAAACCCACTGCCTACGATTGAATTTCACAGTCAATTGTTGACAATCAGTTCACTTTAAACAGGCCTATTTCATGTCACACGACAGGCTTTTATTGATTAGCCCACCCAATTCTGACCACAACACGCCAGAAGTTAGCACGTACGAGTAATGAGGCATGTACGTGCAGGGGACATTTTTGTTTCCAATGTTCGTCACACTGCGTGATGTAGGAGGTCCTCCAGAACGCACTGAATGACCTCGGTAGTACCCAAACTGCCTTCGTGGTGACAGTTTGCGTGAAACGTGTCGACGAAAAACCCCGCCAAGTGTCATGTGAGATCCATCATCCGGTTCCTTGTCACAGAGGGTAAAACGCATATGGAAATATTTCCACGGATCGAAGGAGTTTATGGCGAAGGTGTCATGAACAAAACGGACGTTATCAAGTGGGGTCGTGAGTTCAGCGAAGGAAGAACGAATGTTTATGACGATCAGAAGAGTGGGACCCTCTCATTTTGACGAATGAATTGTTGAAACAAATCGAGGTCGTTGTTCGTGAAAAACGCCAATTGATAGTGGATGAACTTGCTGCAATGTTTCCACAACTCATCAGATCTCTCGTGCACGAAGCGATCTCTGAAACTCGCGGATTCAGAAAATTGTGTGCAAGGTGGGTTGTCAAAAAAATTGACACAACAACACAAAGTGAATCGAGTCGCCTGCGCTCATGAGTTCCTTGAGTGATTTGAATTAGGAGAGGATTTCCTCAGCGTTGTAACTAGAGATGAGACCAATCATCTCAGTGGTGACACAAGTCTTTTCCCTCTGCAAAAATTTCGAGATCTCCATTTCGGGCAAAAAAATAATGGGCACCGTGTTTTGAGATCAAAAAGGAATCATACTGGTCGATCTCATGTCCAGGAGTCAAGGGAGCAATCCAAAACAAGCAGAGGGGAATGTTGACTGTCCTTATGCATGACAAAACCCGTCCTGACATAGCCAACCTCACGAGCTGTTGAACTCATTTACGTTGGGAGATAGTGAAACACCTTCTGTATTACCCTGACTTAGCTCCTTCCAATAGTCATCTTTTCACCTCCCTGAAGACTCGCATGGGTGGTAAACGCTTTTCAATCCAATGAGGAAGAGAAGAAAGAGGTCCTGAACTAGCAGAAAAAGTTGGCAGAAGAACTTTTCAAAGAGGGCATCAAAAAGCATGAGCCGCGACTCAAAACATGCTTAGAACAGGAAGGTGATTATGTAGAAAAATAAGTGAGACGTTAACCTACAAAACCCTGTAATTGTTTTTTAAAAAAATAGAAAAATCTTGCACTTTTACTTTCTGGACGTACCTCGTACTCTCGCATAGAGAGACTATTATTGTGTGTAACCACGGGTAGGTTGCCACTACGGAAATCCTGAATCATACCATCATGATGAGGATTCTAACTAGCTATCTATCCAGCGCCCACTTATCGAGCGATGCCAGTTTTTATTCAATGGCGGCGTGAGTAGTAGAGGACACAATATATTATTCAACGATTTAAGCAAATAGGGCCTATCTATAGCTGCACCAGGATAATGGATGGGGGAGGGGGGACGCTAACCCCTCCAGGTTCTACAAGGTTGAAACCCGCGACCTGAGGGCTAAATTCTCTTGACACAGGTGTTGCGAAGGACTCCTCTTGACACCGTGTGGCTCGGCAGGGTCTTACAGCGAAGACCAAGGAGAGGGTAAAGAGCAAGCCAATTTCTACCTAAAGTGCAAGTGTTCCCCAATGAGCAAAGCAACACAAAACGAAGACTGTTGTAAGAAGCAAGATCAGCGCTCTCAGTGGCATGGAGACTTCCCTTGCAAGTGCAGGTGATCGTTTTTACTCGCTCCTACAAAGGAAACCGATTTTTTTTTCTCTGATTTTAGGTTAAATTAAAACCAACTCACACGCTCGACTGTTACGAGGGGTTTGGAAATGCTTGTAGAGCCGCGGACTCAGGCAAAAATTACAGCAATCACGAGCTCCGACCCAATGCCCAACTTTCGTCAGATTATGAATCTTCATCTATCACCACTGGACTACAATCACTGGGGCGGAAGACTTCAATGAACGGATTTTTGAGAGTTGAGCGAATCGCCAGAAAATCCTATCAAAGATTTGATGAACAGGGGGGAGGGGGCAACAAGGAAAGGACGCTCTCAAAAATCCGTTCATTGAAGTCATCCGCTCCAGGAGCAGCAGCTAATGGTGACGGGGGGGAGATGTACTGCATGACTCCCATTGTAGGCCCCCCAGTGATCGTACATAGTTTAATAGTTACAGACGGAGATTCATAATCAGATAAAAGTTGGGCATTGGATAGGAGCGTGATCGCTGTAATTTTTGCCTGAGTCAGCGGGTCTCCAAACATTTCCACCCTCACAATTGAAAGCTTGAATTCCACCCTCACAACCTGAGGAGACTTCAGGAGTGTGACTCTGAGATGGGAAATTCACCAATGTTCTAGCGGACAGAGGTCAGATCAGCCATTCTCATATAGTATTCTGTTTTTTAATATCAACAGCTTAAGCGATTCAAAACACGTCTCTGCTGACATCCTCATGTTCCTGAATAACTACTTCTCGTCCTTCGGAAGATTATTAAATAGCTTCTGAAATTCTTCCTGCTCCATTCTTTTTTATTGATTTCATGCACTCATTTTCTTCTCTGTTATCGCTGTCACAAGACGTAGTATAGCTGATAAGTGTGGGGACTGATTTCCAACCAACAAGGCCGTTGGCAGACAGATTTGACTGGCGGTTCACTCCACAGTGGACTAGGCCCCACGTTTCCAAGCTGCACAACACCCCACTTGGTGGAGAGCCAACCTGAACAGCTGTGGAAAGCTGAGCACAGAAGTACTGCGCGATTTCCCTCAGATTCCTCCACTTTGAGCCAGACAGTGGACTATCTCATGCCATTCGACACCCAAGTGTGATTTCACCCAGACCAAACGAGGTTAAACATATCCTGTAACGCCTTCAAAATTGTGATAAGTACCTCTCACTAAGGTTTCGTCTAATTATGTTACAAAATATTCGCTTTATTAAACAACTGTTGCTATGACACTGCTCTACACACCACTCAAGTGCAAGTCATAATTTTGAACATTACAGAGATTGCGAGTACAGCGACATCCAAGATCCAGTGAGCAGTTGTGTGGACAGGGGGATCAACCGGGGAAAAGTTTGCTACTGCAAGCAAGAAAATGAACATTGCTCGTCAATCGAGCACCCTGTTTGTCAGTCATCACCCTGCGATGATCATCCAAACACACGGCACAATGGAGCTTTTATAAATGAAGAGCAACCATTCAAGAAGAAGATAGGCCGGAACTCCAGACCTTGCAAAGATCGAAAACGGAAACAGTTTTGTTGCTGTTCCAGAGCTCTGACACGAAACACGATGGAAGAAATTGACGTGGACCTTTTTCACGCCGTTAATAGGGTGTTGCAACTTCAAGATGAAGGGAGATGTGGAGGGGACTCTGATTTGTTTAACGCGACTATAAGAATGAACGCCTTGCTCAAAGATCACGTCATTAAAAAGCTCCCTTCCAACCAGGCATGTAATTATGTGAGTAGCACTCGTGTTTGTGAGGATGGTCCCAGAATTGAGGACTATTTCGACGATAGTATTTCGGCTCAAGAAGCCTTGATTGAAGCCTTCATGAAAATACTGGTGTTGCAAAAGCAAGAGAGGTCGAATCCGGGGCTGAAAGTAGATTCAGCGATTGGTGACTTCAGAAGGAAAATGGAGCTTTTTGTGAGAAAAGGGATTCAACAACAGTCTTTATTCGTGCCACAAATGTTTTCGACGTCCCAACAGTCTTCTCCTATTCCTAGGAATTTCTCGTTGAGATCCACGAATCAGAATTCATCCTGCGCACCCACCCATCCCTCCAACTTCAGAAACAATTTGCAGCCATTGCCATGTGCAGATGGGAGACAAATGTCTCAATTTGCACGAGTTGATACAGGTTACAACCCATCACTGCTGTCTGGCCCATGGGCACAAAAATCGCATATATCGAACCAATCAGGTGTGCCCGAAGACGACCAATCAGGCCACATTTGCATTCCTAAGCAAGTTTTGTGGGACGCGAATGATCCGACGAGTTCAAAATTGTGCGTCACCCTGACTTTCCATAAGTTTAACGCGTATCCGACGCAAGATCAGTGCTGCGCTCCCCAGAAGGATGGAACTGCTACAGCCAACTCCCTTCCAACGAATACGAGCAATGAGCCTATGAGAGCGCATGGGCCAACTCTAGAGAGCAATGACAAAGACGCTTCTCTTAAAAACCATCCCAACCAGAGTTTGCCAGCGCCTCCTCCTGAAACACAAGAACCAAACTTTCGTGGAGCGCAGATTCGAGAAGAGCCAGGACCTGGGAGAAGGGCGAGGAAAGAAAACGCAGGGCAGTATTTAAGAGCCACCAACGAAAATCATCGCCGTTTGGCGGATTTTTCTACGGGGCCACTTAGCAATTGGGATCAGCATCAAAGAAGGTCATACATCAAGGGCGACTCGATGGAGCAATTTAGAAGCTCAGAAGAGAGCGACTGTAAAGCAGGACGTTGTGCACTGAGAGGGTTCAATAAGAAAGTAAAGATCAATTCACACGCGCCTGCAGGAGGGCAGTTGCCCAACAGTTTGAGTCGTGAAGATGGCACATTGGGTCCCCAAGGTAAGTGATATTTACAGAAATACGTACTGTAGCTATTTCTCGTGGTGAGGTGAGGGGGGAGGGGCTAGACACCTGTTCGAGGGTAAGGACAGCGGTGTAACCTGTGCCCTCCTCATAAGCATTGAGTGACAATCCTCAACCCACTAAAGCCAAGGACTTCCTACCACTAAAGAGACTTTCCCTTTCACCTTCCCTTCCAATAGTTTGGCGCGTTTCTGCTCCTTGAACGAAATTATTCTCTGGCCCTCAAGCGGTTCTTGTGAACAAGTAAAAGGCGATCCTGGTCTTCCTCCCTTCGAGAATTGGCATTCAAGCAGGCATTCAGGCTTTCCTCTTATAAAGCCAAAAATGGGGTGTGTGGCGTGCTTCTCAGCTCTCCTAAGCAAAGGCATTCCCTCATGCTGAAAATATTTTTAATCTCTGAGGCAGCCCCAATGGGGCCTACCTCCATTAGAGAATTCAACAGTCTCAACGAACATTATTTAGCTAGGGGGACCAAAATCGGATCTTCAGATCAGAACTGTCAATCCATGGAGGGGGAAGCTGCATATCCGCATAAAGAGGGGATGAAGCCATCAAGGCCTCTTCCCACTTTTACACTAGGAGCCAACATGTTTCAGCCAACCAGTTTCCAAGCCTCTTTGTGTCATATCTCACCTTATTCAATGGGCCTGGGGCTTGAGACAAATGTCTTTCCTTCTAGAGCTTCAAAAATAAGCTCAATATTCTTTACCATCTATAGGGTGAAATAAGCTATGTACACAATGGACAGTAATAACAGCTACACAATAATTTGCTTACATTGTCTCAAGGAGGTTGGTGACTCCATGGAGCAGGAGACCATCCAATTTTAAGTAGTAACCCAAGAGGGGAGAGAGGGCTTTTGGAACATGTTGCAAGCTACAGTTGGAAGTGTCCAAGATCGCATGTTTACCCCCGGATTAACCACCAAAATAAAAAGCGTCCAACGAATAATTTGAATAATAATTTTTCAGGTGCCGCCACAACTACTACTAACGAAGAACTTTGTATGATGATGGACCGAATCAAAAGCCTCCAGAGGGAATTGAAAAAATATTCCAATCCGGAATAAATAATTCAAAACGGCCTTTGTTAGTTGCAATCGTACTTAGACTTAGTGGTCAGATAAGCCAATTTTATTTCCTTTCAAAAGTAGAAGCCACATTCATTTCGTCTATTATAATCAATCTACAAATTCAGTCTGTTATTTTTACAAATCCTCAGGACAAAGACACGACCCACGAGCATTTCAAGATGACGATCTTTCAACTAATGGGAAATCGTCAGCAGTGTTCTAGAACGCACCATTTCATTTCAAATTTTTCATCTCCCCCCTTGACCACTAGCCACTGCTATGCAGAGTGCATCACTTCAAACAGTTCTTTGGAGGTTTGAGCAACCACTGGAGATGCATAGCTATATTAATGCTTTAATGCTGAGTCAAAGAGGAGGGGCAACAAGAAAAGGTCGCCTAGTTTTCTTTCACTACATTCTAGTAGGTGAGTCACCACTTCACCTGTTCACTGAAACTTCACACTGCATCAGCGAATCACAGACCCCAGAATTCGCCTCATTATTTCGCTTTAATATAGTTTTCTCTTTCTTTCTCTCTCTCTCTCTGGTGCTCTTCTTGGAATGGAAGAAAGTGTTGGTTGACACCATTTGTTACAAGGATTGAAAATGTTGGGGAGTCGCTGACTCAGGCAAAAATTACAGGGATCCCGAACACACCCTATTCCTGAGTTTCCTCAGAATATGAACTGAGCTCACTGAGGTGCTTACAATGGGAGTCAGGCATACATTATTAACTGCCGCAGACCATAGTATCACCCTGTATTACCACCTTACATTCTCCAAGCACATCATGCCCTTAAGCTATGTCACCTGTAATTCCCTGCTGTGCGACATTATAAAAAGGGACAACATTGAATTTGGTGTTACTCACCCATTAAGCTATTTAATTTGCATGTTCTATTGTTGAAATCATCCCCAATTGCGCAGTTTGCTATCACTTTTATCGCTTTCTACTAATACATAACTCGTTTAAGGGTAGTGACACCCAATATGACATGTGTTCGATGTAACATATACATAGTTGAAACACGAGAAACGCCACAAGCGAGTTAGAACTGTCCCTACACACTTATGCCCAGTAGCTGACGGACGACAATAGTTTCAACGATTTCCAACCTGCTGCCAGCACCATAACATCGCGAATGCTAAAAATGGACGTGAAGTAAAGGTGACTTCAAATAAGACAATCATTCACGATCGCAATTAACATCCACGTTAAGAAAAGATAAATTTAATACACTTCAAATTTTTACAAAATCCCTATTGAAAATCCCCCAAAAACGTAAGACACTTGAGAAAAATAAAAATTCGCTATTCAAACTTGGTAAATAGTCTTTGATGAAATAGTGAGGGCGTTTCAACGAAATTTGAGACGCGTCGACGCATCATTGAGTGGCTTTCGTCTTCGGTTTCGCTTTCTTCAATTTCTTCAAACCATCCATGTTGCTCCTTAGCAAAGAACAATACGCTTGTTGGAACTTGTTTACGTCCTTCGGATGAACCTGTAATAGCGAGAATAGCGATTTATGTGATGATACCACACATTGATACCAAAACTGGTCCATTCTTGAGTCGGTCCTACTGACACTGATCAGCAGCACATTAAATACTTGAAATTCGCAAAAGCGTCTAGTAAATACTTACTACAGTGGACACTTTTTTACTATTAGTGGTCGCTCTGAGTAAACATAAATATTCAGATGGTTCTGGAATCTTCTTAGTTTTGTCCTTCGGACTTGATTTAGTTCGGCCGTCATCTAAAAAACAGATCGCACAATTACAAAAGGATGCAAGGCAAGAATAACATCAATTGAGTTTTATTATTGGAAATTAAACAGGAGTCATTAATCGTGGAAAACTGGATAATAGCTGGGCCCACAATCCACTTTGAAACTGCCTCCAAGTACCTCAAGAACTTAGGGACACAACTCCCCTCATTGCAACATAAATCTGAAGATACTCTAGATCCCTCATTGAAATTTAACACATAGTTGAATTTGCCACTTCACTCATCTTTGTTAGGGTTGATAATTAGATGAACACCACAGTACAATAACCATACAAGATCTGTGGAGAAACCATAACGCGAATAATATATTTGTACGTTTGTATTTGTATTTGTAATATATTTGTATATTTGTATTTGAATCAACACAACTCTTGAAGAAATTTCCATAACAAAATTTCCACTTAAACACTGCTGGAGATATGCAAATAGCGCGAGAAATTAATAGAATATGCAGAACAGCTCTATTACTGATTCAATCTAATTCGATCTGTATTAAACACAGAAACATCCCCCCCCCCTTTTTTTCGTCTCTGCCTAAGATTTAATGACACCACATTTGGCAGTTAATAAATGAGTAAACATGCTACGTCTGGACAGGGACGCCAGAAGCTTCGTTTCGAATTATCAAAGCCTCGTCTACTAGAACCATCACGGCCTTGGTTTCACCCCTAAGTCGAAAAAGTCATTATTGAAATTTGGAATTAAACTGTTCATCCTTCACTACGTCAAGTACGCGTTGTAGGCCAAGCTGTGCAGAAGCCTCCGACGTCACAGAATGGACACTACATTTCAGCTATCTACGGTAGCTTGGGAAATTACAAGGGCTATTTTTTGTCAATTTCGTTCAACTCGCTTCTCTCAAAAGTCATGTATATGCTTATACATATACGTGCCGGAATTCGCATGAACCGCTCTCACACGATTGCAATTGTTTTTCCTTTGGAAATTGGCTTAAATTGTGCCAACAGCCAACTTTTAACGAGATCAGCTGCACAAACTAAGCGTTCTTCATAGTATTCTAATCGTACAAAACCAAGGTTGAGGGACGTTTCAATTGATTTGGGGAGGAAGAAGGACCAAAGTGCACTAGTGTCAGGTGTTTTTGGATTTTTGTCAAAAACGGCTGTTCGTGTATTGAACGAACGTGATCATCTGTGATGTTTCGTCTAACTCTCTGTAACTGAACTGAAGGTGTGCTCTTATAGTGTATAAGGAAGTAGTTTATTGAATATGGATGTTTCGTTTTTATTTTAGATAGATCAGATGAGGCAGGCTCCTTTGATTTAGTTGGTCGTTTATTTATAGTTTGTGTTGGTCGACAAAACGTGGTATAGCCACGAGAAAAAAAAAGAACTGAAAAGAAATGTTATACTTAGATTGTATATATATTTAATATGCTTAAGGGCCCCAGCTAACGGTGTACTCAGGGAGAGTCACTGTTGTTACGTGGAATCAACCTTCAAAAATGCCCAGAGTTCCAAAACTTGAAGTTGATCGAAGTTGAGATAAATTAAAGTAACGTCGACAACTTACATCGTTTCATGCAGAGTCGAACGGAACCCGTATTTCGCACGTCATGGAACATGATAGTCAACTGCGTGAGAAACTGCAACAAATAGGGAGTTCACGGAAATTGGGAAAATAATTCGCCACTTTGGTGTAGAAAAATTATTAAAATCTGTTAGGACTTACCGCGTCATTGTCGAGAAGCACCATATTCGAAAGATGTTGAAAGCCGACGAGACACTAGCGACCGAAATGTTTTGAGAACGATCGTCGATGGTTTGAAAAAGTCATAAATGTAGCGCGTTACACATTTCCGAAAAACGGTCAAGATAATTAATTAATGACTTAGATGATTAATTAGTCACAAATCTAGTCGCGAGGACTTCGTAAACAGTCGTGAGGCAGGCAGATCTAAATAATCAGGTTGGGCAGAACACGTAGTCAGAGGAAGGTTTCAAAACAGGGGTTGTTGATGTTGTAACACATTAGCAATCGCGAAGGTCAGCTGCCGCATGAGAGTCGATGTTCTCCCATTATGTTATATATCCTTTCCTATGGCCCAGACACTAAACTTTTCAAATTCAACGCGGATCCTGTGCTTAAACAACAGCCAATAAGTTGCAAAAGCCCAAGTGTAGCGTCTAACACATTTACAAATACTTCTTTCAATTAAGATACCTGTAGCAAAATGCAAAACCATGATCGTAAATACCTCCCTTCCCTTCAACCATGAAACACCACTCGATTTCTTACTTACGGCATCTTATTCAGGTCTAATCAGCTTCAAATAATTCCATAAAATAAACTTCCAAAAAGCCCTATCTGCTGGCATAGAATCAATATTTATAAATTTAATGCAAGATTATAAATTTATAAATATAAATTTATAAATTTAAAAATGTGTATTTATAAATTATAAATTTAATGGCATAGAATCAACATTTATAAATTTAATGCAAGATCCAGATGGCTGGACTTGTACTAAGCACACCCTCACCCAGTTCTTAGAAGCACGAAGAGCTACCTGTATAAAAGGGAAGAAGTATTAACGATACGCACCTCTCCTTTGCCTGTCCCAGGAGGGTTCGAGCCGACCAATGCCTCAAGGAGGTAGTGGTGGAACTCTAGCCACCCACCATCGTGGGTATCATGCTGGAGAGCAAAGGGCAAACTGTAGATGAATTCATCCGGATCGGGCTCCCTCAATACAGAATAGAGGGGTCAGAAGAGTAGTAGCATCCAGATCCTTTAGAGATAGATGGGGAAGCACTAGTAGGCCCTTGAGGCAATGGCAGGGTGGAGTCAGCCATAGGGCGTATAAACACATTATGGTTCTTTGATTGAACACCGGATATCTTCAGATTGTCAATTTTAATTTACGTTTCATTTAATTATCCTTCTGTACTTGTTATTATACGGTTTTTTAGGATTTCCAAGGTTTTACCCAGTAATTTCTATTGCAAGTTTAGTTCTAATTATAATTTCACTACTCAACGGTCGAAATTAATTTGTTTTCTTACACATACAGACCATTTTTCCCTTACAATTTTGATTCATGCGAATACAAATTGGAAAATTCTACGGTAAAGTGGTAAAATAGGAGAATAATTACATTATCAGCTGAGAGCCGTCAAGAACCAATTGTTTCTCCACAGCACTTCTTTTGGGCTCCTCGTCCACTTTCAAGGTCGTGTGGGCGATTTGAGCTTCTCGTTCAGATGGAAAAGGAATCGTGATGCATCTGATTGTTGTTAAGTAAATATCAAGATCAGAAACGCACAGGTTATAAGGAACTATACACAAGAGGTTCACGAAGAAATATTGAACTGTTTACACTCATTACCATCCTAACAACAGAAGAGGAGGAGGGTTTGTAAGGTTCTGTTATGAGAGGAATGAATGAATGGTTGTTTATCAACGTTATATTCTCACAACAGCCATTAGCCTCACATACAGAGCACAGGATAATAAGAATATGAGCATGTACTCATCCCCACTAATAATTAGGGTGCATCTAGGAATTAAGTACCCATACGACGATGTTAGACTGACAAGAGATCTCATATTGGCAGCACTAGATTAGAGCGAAGGGCATCAAGGCAGACAGTGAGCATAAAACATGTACGATACACTTGGGGAAGAAAAGATGAGCGATCGTAGTTTGAAGGAACAAAGAAAGATGTGCAAAGGTTTTGGGAATATTCGATCAATTACTGTGGCTTTCGTCCCTCATCACTTCTGCCAAAAACAGCAGTACAAAATGCCTATGTATTTGAAGAAAAAAAGGTTTATTATGGAACCTGTGCAATAATAAATGAGCTTCCTAACTGCAGACCTGTCGATATGCTAGACATTTCATCAACAAGGGCATTACCTAAAGGAGACAAACAGTATTTATACGTCCCAAATCAATGCGAAAACTAGTTGCTCATAACCTTATTTTGACGTCCCATGCTGGTCTCCACGCTGAACATAAAACTGGAGCTGATTTGTTTCAGCCATTCTATAACAGGGGCGAACCCTTTTTTCAAACGCTGCTCCTATAAGCCACTAGAACGAACAAACCTAATGAAAATTAGATAACTTTCTTGACTACTTTGTGGTTAAATAAAAAAGTACTGTCGCCACTAAGCAGCCAGGAGGGATATAGACTGACCATCAGCAATGATCGGGTCTGTCCCGATAAAACCATCGACTAGCAGATAAGAAATGACATCAGTTTGGCGTTACTAAAAATATACGTTAGCACACAAAGATTGTACCTTAGGCTCTCACTGAACTCAGCGAACTACTACATGTTTTACTACAACCTACTTTATTAACGTTAATCACTACATAATCAATGATCAAACCTCTTCAATCAATGTTAAACGTCAAGAGTAAATGAAGAACTCCCAAACACTTCAAAGTAATCGAAAAGTACACAAGGATACAAATCGTAAATATCTTTGCCCATAGTAACAAACTTCACTCCCGAAAACACACTTCCGGGTCACGGAAACACAAATTTGGGTCAAATTGGCCGAGAATGTATAGACCAGCAACAATTCACCTCTCGCCGCCACTCGAACTTACCAATCGGTTATCAAACACGTTTGTAAATAATAGTGATTGTGACGATGGGCCGTGAAGAGTTCTAGCCGCTGCCCGGTAAAACTGCAATACTAGCGCTACCTCGGGGCTTGTATACTAACCTCATTAATATGTAATGATTATTAATAAAGATAACTTATTTTCAAAATGGGTGTAATTTTTCTCGCTATTATTAGTTTGTTCCATTAGTAATATGTCGTCGTTAAGAACCGAAAATAACAGATTTAGCGTACCAGGAAAATCCATGCTGATAGAGAATTCTTCTTTCCCTCAATCGGTTTGTAGTTTTGTACTCCCATTGGAGCTCTACCACAAAATACAACTGTCAGCTGCAAACTTGATTTTGGTCGATAACAACAAAACAATATCGACAACAATCATCCACTAATATAAATGAAGAGCAAAATAAACGAAATCCCAATCTCAGCTATAGGGATTTTCTCAACTACTATTCTTCTTCCTACAAAGCTCAAAGGTGACATTTATCTTTGCTTTTATGAATAGCGCTAAGTGGGTAACTCCACTTGCTGCCCTTGAGGATTCATGCAGACTTGAGTAGGAAATATGAAATTCACCATGAGCAATGTAAAAAGAAAAGTATAGTAATACTCAAACAAAGGGAATCAAGCACATTTTGTTGGGGTGGAAACAAGATTATGACAAGTGCAAGTGCATTCCTAAAGGAGACACGAGTCAAAATGCATTTTGTGAAAATAATTAATCGTTTGCTCGTTTTTTTAAAAATGTTCTCAGGAACTGGTAATAATAATGTCGACCATACTACACTGAAACGATGTTTGAAAACAAACATTTTAAAATAAATTCTATTTTTTGTATAGTAACGCTGAAACAGCAAATTTTCTCTTAAAAAAGCTGTCCTGAGCATGAAGGTCAAAAACAGCGATGAACGTAGAATACCTTTTCACGAGTTGTTGTTACTTAGTTCTACGTTTTTATGGTTTCATTGGTTTTTAATTTTATTGGAACTTAAACCTCCTACAGACGTACGTTAAAATACATTTTTATATTTATGAGAAGTCAAGTACATTAGGAAAGGACTTTTTGGGAACTACCCACAATCTGCTAAATTCGTTCTCTAGAAGACAAGCACAACTATAGTCGTTATTTGAACATACAAATAAATTGAGGACCTACTAAATTAGTTAATCTCATTAACTACTATTAATTTAGTTGTAGGGAAATAGTTGAAAATTCAACGAACAACTATAGTTAGTTAATTGTAATTGATGGCTGATCAACTAATTTAGTTGAAGTTAATGTCGTATTTGCTAATTATTTGGAAGATTAATAGCGGAACTGAAATTTTTCTTTTTTTCACTTGAGAATGTATTAACAACAGCGGTTAATCAATATTGTAGATTACACTCACAGGTACCTAGAGTGGTAACCCCTAAACGGTTAACAACTTTTGGTTGTCGCGGGACAAAGCGGACAGCGGATAGACGAACGTAATGTGCAGATGTTTCATAAATTGACAAAAACAGAACAAAAGCATACCTAGGGTTAATGTACAAATCGAATACTTAATATTATTTAGCGAATATTTGATATTATTTAGCGAATTATCCATAATTGCTCGACGAATCCAAATGTTTTATTCGCGGGCTCAAACTAAAGTTTGGTTGTTTGAAGAGCGGCAACACTGCGTATTATTGGTTTGACGTGAGGTAAATTTGTTTTGTTCCGTTGGCCATTTGACAGGAGATGCAAAATGACAACAAAAGTAAATTGCAGTTCGATTCGGGCGATTGTGTTGTAACGATGTGAAATTTCTTTAATAGTCCGACCCTAACTCCCCTTTTCCGTACGGTTTTTTGAACGAATTGTAGAGGAAAAACAAAAAAAGGCGACCTCTCGATTTTCTATTATTTTCAAATTCTGCAGGACTTCCATTTTTTTTGAGAGCCCGACAAAATGCACAAGATGAACGGAGAGACGAGCCTGGTCTCTCGACTCCTGGCGTTGGCTCAAAAGTTCAACAGTTTTTACTTAAACGGTGAGATTTTTTAAATTTTTTCTCGAACTCCGTAGAACGTAACGTGTTTTTTTTAAATATTTAATTTAAAGCAAGGAATTTCCGAGCCAATGCATAAACTGAATTGCAAGGCTTCGGTTTTGGCGTCGAAGGCGGGATGCACCGGGAGCCGGATCAAAACCGGTTTTGGGAGGCGTTTGTCTCAAACGCTCGAAATGCATAATTTCGCGAGCCATTGCATTCTTTCGCCCTAATCCAGTTTCCCGCCGACGATGCGCATGTTAATGCTCAGGTTAACAAGTCGAAGAACTTAGTAATTGAGAGCAAAAACCGTTAAATTAAGCGACGTCATTTTCCCCTGCAATTTGAATTTTCTCCATTTTTGTCGTTTGGTTCGTTGAACACCCAACTTTTTTTTTAACGTAGAAAAGACGTTTAACAACGCGTGAAATTACGATCATAACTGCAAAATTAAATATCAGTAATTAGTTTTATTTTATTTTTTTACTACTCTCTAGTAATTAACCATTGAAAGAAAATTGTATGTTTGAGCCTGTCAACACCAATTATTTAATTGAACTAGTTCTAGCTATTGTGACAAAAAAGTAGGATGCGGTTCTTATACTGTATTTCAAAACGTAATTGTAGGGCACAAGGATGAAATTTTAAATACGTGTGCTTTTTTGCTTTATTATAACTGCAAAAAAGTAGAATGGTTTTTATTAATTTGTTGTAGACGCCAAAATAAAGTTATGGACGATTTCGATCGATGAGAACGGGTAGAGGTGGACGGAAATGTACCAAAATTACGGGTTTTCGCGTTTTTCTCGAAAACGGCTCTAACGATATTCACCAAACTCAAAGAATGTTTTCGAATAGGCAATACTTATATATTGTTCTCAATATATGTTTCTCTAACAGTCCATTGAACAAAGATAAAATTGAAAATGTGCCGAAAATAATGATTTTTCGAACGTTTTCGTAAATTCTGGGGTAATTGCTTCACCAAATGTGATCAATCTTATGTCTTTTAGCCACTCATACCTACATTTCGTTCTCTGTTTATTTAGTTTTTCCATATCAATACAAAACGTTTGGGAAAAAACTAAATACTGTTTTTTTCTTCTCGTAAACGGCTTCTACGATTTTGATCACAATTTTTCTGAGGACAGTTCCAAATAACAAGTTTAACTTGAAATGTTCATACCTGGAACAAAATTTATATAAGAAACTGCGCAATTGTCGGAAAAGTGTCTAAAAATTGTTAGGAGTTGTAGGTAAAATGTGTGGGAAACCATGTTAAAAGGGGGGGGGGGGTTACACCGAAGGTTTTCAAAATGTGAGAAAAGCGTTGGAAAAGCTGTTGTTTCACGGAGTTCGAAATGATGTAAAGCGTGAAAAATCGAAAAGTGTGGAAAACTGAGTAAAAATCAGCAACTGTCGTTAAAACGAGTGAATTGATTTTTTGGGAGATTGAAGACTGGAATAAAACCAAAACTAACCTAAAATTGAAGGGAAAAATGGATTAAAAAGTAATTGATGAACAGACATGGTCTCGGCGTAAATCGAGTGAAATGTCTAAGAAATATTGTACAGGGTAAATCGCGAGAAGTGCTAATTTCATTTATTTATTGTAGAAAATAAATGAGTAATTGAGTAAAAATCGGCACCAACCCTTTGATAATTGTTGAGAGATAGAGTAAAAACACTCAGGGAAAAAAGAAGTATAAATATAAAGGAATGAAAATAATTCATCGAGCATTAATTGTTGGTAAGTTGGGAATAAAAATTGATGGTGGTTACTCCTACTTATTTCGCGAGGTTCAGGAAGGTGCGTTTTATTATTTTAGAGTTGTCTGGTTAACCTTGTGAACAAATTAGTCAATAGGGTGACCGTAGTTCGAATCCCCGTAATCTATCGGGATGCTTCTAGTTATTTTATGTCCATCGTTCAACATTCGTCTGTTGGTTTTAACTTTGAACTACCAGCATGATTTTCATGAGATCGCTCATTTTTACTTTCCGCTACCCGAAGGGAAGGAAAGTATAGTAATCGGCCCAAAAAAAATTTGGGTCTTCTTCAGATCTTTACGTATTGAGGCCTACTAAGTCTAAAAAACCTAATTTCGGCGCGTGGTCCGTGTGTGTGTGTGTGTCTGTAGTGCGATTTGCGGGAGAACGGCTGATCCAATTGAGCTGGTTCTTTTCTTGTTTTGTTCGTTATTTTTTGTAGACACCAAAATGAGGTTATGGACAATTTCGGCCGATAGAAAGGGGGGGGGGACGAAAATGTACCAAAAACTAGGGTTTTTCGCATTTTTCTCAAAAACGGCTCTAACGATTTTGATTAAACTTTCAAATTATCTTCTCCTAATCATTACCTAACTTTTCTTCTCCATACATATCTCCATGAAAATACGTTGAACGGAGATATGGGCCCATGAAGCAAATGTTCCTGTGACGGTCCATTGAACAGAGATAAAAATCAAAATGTGTCGAAAATAACGTTTTTTCTAACATTTCCGTAAATGCCAGGGTAATTTCTTCACCAGATGTGATAAATTCTAATGGAGTGTCTTTCAGTCACCCATACCAACATTTCGTTCTCTATAATTATTTCTGTATATATATGTTGAACGGAGATATAAGCCAAGTTAACTCAGAAAAGAAGATTTGTCGAATATTAATTTATCGCTATTCCAATTGTCCCAAAAACGGCTATAACGATTTCGATCAAACTTTCGGAGTACTCTCAGCTAACTAGTACGTACATTTTGTTTCCCATAAATGTTGCTGTAAAAATGCGTTGAACGAAGATATAGCGCCCGCATATGTAGGTGGTGTTCGAAATTACGGGGGTGGCGGAAAGTTGTGTGTTTGCTACGCACCAGATATTTTATACGGGGAATTGACGAGAAAAATCGATTTTGAGGAAATTAGTGATGATTTATCGTGCTGCTACTAGTACTACCCTCGTCATTGTCAAGTGGATGGAAACCGTTCAGCAGTTTTGTGTTATTTGGAACTGTCCTCACAAAACATTAGAACAGACTCGTTAGAGCGGTTTTTGAGAAAAAGTATCTGGTACACGTCGCACAACTTTTATCAGCTCCGCGCGCATTCAGCGATTAGCGATTATTTCACTCTAGCAACTAGTGAAACGTGTTTTTCAGTCAATTTAATTGCCGCTTACGGTTCCAGAATTTATTTAGTTGCTCTTAATATTTTATTGGACCCCCCCCCCCCGACCTCTGATTCTTCAGAGTGTGCTATTAATGAAATAACTGCGCTAAAAATTTTCAAAGAGCCTTGGAGTTGTGAAGTTTTGAAGCAAATTAGAAATTGTTCCTTCAGTCGAATAACTTTCCTTTCTACTTTGCAGGGCTAAGAAACGTAAAAAGCTAGTCAAAGAGACGTTAGCTTTTCATAACCATCATTGCGTAGGTAGCGTATTGGACTGTGTGATGATTTACGTGAGAACGCTTATGTAAAGAGGTGAGGAAGTATCATTGAACAATCAGGGCTTTCCAAAACAGACTGTTCACACCGGTGGGTAGTTGTGGGGATGGTGGTGGCGGGAAGGGTAACTAGGCTGGTGTTAGTGAATTCTTAAGGACGTGATTCTTCATCCTAAGATGCACGCCCCTAACGATAATTCTTGAATTTACCTGATGACGAGCAAAGTAGTGATCAATTTCACCCGAGGTCTTCAAATTTATTTTGTGCACGAACATGAATGCTCTCAAAACTCGAAATAACAGCATGAAATTACGAGAAAGTGACGAACGATCGTAGAGCAGTACGCTTTGCTTTCGTCAAGTATCCGACCAATCAGAGCGCATGTCCTCGGTTTAACCAGACGATTTTAGGTGTTAGCTATTATTTATAGATTACGACGTAGGTAATGTTTGAACGTTTTGTTTAACGAGTGGCTGAGTTATCGGGTTATTGTGATGGAGATCGGGCCTCACCGTCATGTGCTTCGTCTTGCTGTTGAAACCCTGCATCTTATCCTACTCTCGACAACTCCTGCATAAGGCACGTTACCTGATAACAGCCCTTAAAAGAAATCTTTATTTTTCAACTACGCGACTGCTTTTTCGAAATGTTGGCCAAACTGTCGCTCTCATTGTTCAAATGTAGGCGGTTTTCATGGGGAAATTACTCTGCTTTTGTTCACTTAGCGAACTAATGAATAGTTCCCAGACGTCTGTATGTTCGGTTGGAGCCGGGCTGTATTTACTCGTTGACGAGCTTCTCGAGAGATTTTACGAGATTTTTTTTTTTTTTTTTTTTTTTTACGGCGCCCTCCCCGTATCTTTGCTTTGAGCTGGAAAAGGCATTTCATCTAATTTTCATGAAAATTGAAGCTATTGCAATCGTGTCGAACTAATTAGATAGCGAATTTTAAGGAAATGTGTGTAGCTAAATTCGTTTCGGGGCGTTTCTTCGAAAATACAATCATCTTAATCGGTACTTGGCAATCGCAATGTTCCTGCTCTTATTTAAGCTACGACCGTTGTTGAGTAATAAGTGAATAGGTGATTTATGAAACTGAAAACGATTTTCTAAGAAGGATCATGTTTACTGTTTTAGAGTTATCGTGTAAAAACTGTGAGAAACGCGAGTAAGTGAAACAGAACGAATTCCGGAGTTGCTCTTAATTGTCTTACGTAGCGCATAGGTATTTTATTGGAATGCCGCCCTAATATTTCTGAGAATGCTAGTATCATATCAGTAGAATTTGTGAGAAAAAAAAGCAACGCTAAGTCGTGTACAATTTATTGTGCTGCTCCCGTCATATTCTCACGGATGAAAACTTTGCGGTACTGTCGTGTTATTTAGAACTGTCCATACAAAATGTTTAAGTATAATCGCTAACTTTTTTTTTTTTTTTTGACCCGAGGGCGTGTGGGACAAGTCCCTTTGTCACTGCGGCCGCATATGGGCCTATTGTGACGGCCCTTCCTTAGTAGAAGGCGTCGTACATACCCGCCCCCCTTAGGAAGCTGAGTATGTCCTTCACCGCAGAGTCCGCCATGATTTGGGGTTCAGTGGTCCCCTCACCGAAGTATTCAAAGCGTTTTACTGCCAAGGCAGGGCACTCACGCAGGATATGCTCTGCTGTCTCGTCCTCCTCACCGCAGAGTCTGCATTCCACCGCCTCTGAAATGCCCATCTTGTTGAGGTGATATCTGAGTGGGCAGTGCCCGGTGAAGAAGCTTATGAGTACTCTCAGATCTTGTCTAGAGAGTGTCAGCATCGCCTTCGCCCTTTGACAGGAAGGCGTGACAAGCCTTTTCACCTGTCTTAGTTGTGGCTGGCGATGCCAATGGGCGCCATTTTCCTGTATCTCCCATCGAGCAACCAGACGGTTCAGGTGACTTTTCGTCATACCTACGTGTGGTTCAGGCCCGATGGGTAGGGATTCTGTACCCCTTTTCGCAAGGTGGTCAGCCTTTTCATTGTTCTCATGCCCCTTGTGAGCCGGCACCCAAATGAGGGAGAGCCTGTTACGGGCGCCGAGCTGCTTGAGCACATGGAGGCATTCCCATGCCAGCTTAGACCTAAAACTATAGGCTGCGATGGCCTTTAAGGCTCTCTGAGACTGTCTGAGAAAATGTAGATCCGCTTGCCCTTGAGTACTTTGTTCAGGATCTCTTCTGCGATCTCTTGGGTTTTGCCCATTGTTCGCGGCTGCTTATTCAGTCAGCATGCTGTCCTTATTCACAGCTGGCCGCAGACATGCCCCTGGGGACAATGCCGTGGCCGTTCCACTATCCACAACCCGTGGTCGCGCCTGGTAGCATGGGCATGCTCCTGGGAAGATAACCCAGAACCAGGTATCGCTAACATTTACTCTATTTTATGTTTTTACTCATAAAGTTTTATCATTATTAATAAATTATGTAAATAATTATATTACATTATTTTTAATTATATACATTTGCTGTATTATCTTATCGTTTTATATTATGCACATTATTATTGGTAAATTATTATATTATTTTAAATTTGATGGTTTACTATTTATTTATAATATACCAGTAACATTAGTAATATAATTTATATAAAATAAATTAGTGAATGACATGCGTACTTGAAAACAGGGTTATTAGGGTTGGAAAGTTGCGTGCAGTTTCGCGCCAGCAGTTTTCACTTTTCATGGCTCAAGAAGTAGAAAGAAAAGTTATATAATCGGCCTTTTTAAAAATTTTATTTCTCATCAACCTTTACGTTTTAGATCCTACTGGATCCGCAAAACGATATTTGAGAAATTGGCCTGTGTGTCTGTGAACGCGATTGAGAGACAACGGCTGAACCATATCACCTCAAACATGATATTTAGCCCGCAGGTTACCATGGGACGCCAAAATATGAGTATGGGAAAAATTCACCGTGAACCAACTATAGCTATCATAGTGATCAAAAGACCAAATTTTTTTTTCTCAAAAACGGCTCGAACGATTTTGATTAACTTTTTTGTGTAGACAGCTCTTAATGATACAGCAATACCGTTAAATTCCCCGTCCATGGAATGATGACGAGAGCAGCACAATAAATTACCAAACTTTTCTATAAAAATCGATTATAGCGCGGTTTTTACAGAAAACAACCCTACCAAATAAGCTCAAACATGATGTCTAGCTTACCATGGGACGCAAAAATAAGGGTATGGGCAAAATCCACCGAAAGTCAACTATAGCTATCATAGTGATCATAACACCAAATTTTGTTTCTCAAAAACGGCTCTAACGATTTCGATTAAATTTTTTATATTGATAACTCTAAATGAGGCAATTATACCATAAAATTCCCATTTGTGGGAAAATGACGAGAGCAGCACAATAAATTATCAAAATTTTCGACAAAAAGCGTTTTTAGCGCAGTTTTTTCCTTATAAATTCCGCTCAGAAAGTAGTAGGATCTTCAGAAAAACCTCTGTTGTACTCCAATTAAGTAGCTATACGGCGAGCGTTTAAAATCGCTCATAAGATATATAGGGGCTAATCCACAAATCCTGGAATTTCAACCACAGCTGTTTCACTTACTACCATTTCCAAAAGGTTTTACCGGAGAACTCTGAGAAGGTGATTCCTTCTCAAAAAAATCGTATCCGCAGCCTCATCAATTCTCTGTGTACCGATTGCTCAGTAATGGTCATAGCATGAGTAAGAGGAGTATAATAAATTCCGGAGCCGTCTTCTGCTACGTGGAGATAAGTTTTACCACGTTCAAACGAACTGAGTAAAAAATAAGTTGAATTAGTAGAAAAGGCAATGAACGCCGGTGAATTTATGTAGAGCTAAGGAAAGTTGTGATGCGGCACACCTGACATTTTCCTAGAAATTCAGCTCAATATTTGTGAACTATCTTGGCAAAATTGTGTTTTATACCCCATTAACTGCCTATACAGTAGAGTTGAATACAGGTTATTTATTAATTTATTCCACGCATGTACGATAGGAAGCACACTCACATACATGATGGCGTTGGACTCATCATGTTTCACATACTTCGTACCGCAACAATAACATCACATCAAATTGGCGTTATTCTTTGATTTGGCTCGTCAAGTGTTCGTATATGCTCTTCGAAATGATTACCGAGGTCAGCATGAGATGGTCCATCTTTTTATCGTCACTTTTACTGTCGTTCGATGTGTCGCCAGCTCTTCGCTTTTTATCGTTGAACGACGGTCTGCGTATCGCATCCTGTTGACAGAATGTGCTTCGCTAAGCTGTTGATAAAAAAAAAAACCTTTCGTATTGATTACCATTGGGGCAACGACAAAATGAAGGGGGTCGGGGTTTTTCTCGCTCGGCATCACGTCAAATTAATCGATTTACTTACAGTACAGCGCCCCAACCTCTCGCACAACGGCTTCATCAACGAGAAAGCGTACCGATGTTGGTAAATTTCATTGGAATAGGTCGCTATCCTTTCGAACGTGCTGCACAATTGATTATGACCTGTTATGTACCTGTTGTGGTACCTCGTGGATTAACAAGAAGAATCGTATTCTGAGGGGAACAATTGATCGCTTTTACTGCTGTGAGTCACTTTGGAACAGCACTTTGCTTGTATATGAGGTATGATCGGTGTCCAAAGTCGCATTTGAACCATAAACGTATCTAAGAGTGTAAGCCCTGCAATCAGCCGATAGTAAACAGATTTCTACCTGGCAGCTGACTCAGGTACAAACAAGCTTCACGATTTTTCGTATTTCAAGGTTCATTTCCTAGATAATTATAATCGATTTCCTCAAACCTTTTATGCTATTTCAAACCGGGACTTACCCGATTTTCCAATGGTTTTTGCTCTTTTGCTTCCCAACTATTTTTACTCGATATACAACAAGTTTTATTATTCAACTTTTTATTCATTTTCCAATTTCGTAAAAAGTAAAAACGAATCCATTGGGCAGCAGAGCGTCAAACGGCTGAACTGACAGAAGAATATTTATGTGCGTTGATTTCCGAGACATTCGTTAGAATCGACATTTTGCTGAGATGTCAGCGTCGAAGAAAGTTCCAGGTCCCGGAGCCAAGTTCTCATTTTTTTTCGGAGGCATTTTTAATCATGTCGTTTTCTCTCGACTTTTACTTCTCTCATCTCAAACGCGGATTTCATTTCGCAGACAATTTAAAGAAGGGAAATAGAATCGGCTCGCCTTGAAGTTAATTTGACACCGAACGAACGACGTTGTTTACTTCGTTCCATTCGATCTTGACGTGAAAATTTTCAATTTTCAAAGGTGGAAGTGCGGGTAGCTCTCTGCAACGTTGGAAAAGCGCCAAATCTCGGACTCAACGACGCGCTTCAAAGAGCACAACGCCGGGTTTTGTCCCATTTCTGGCGTCCGCGACTTGGCGCTTCCCTCTTTGGAACCCTCGGCGAATAAATCTTTGGAAAGATGTCGCCGAAATGATTATTGCGATTTTCCGATAATGTGCGGCAAAATGTTGGCAAAGGGGGGGGGGGGGACGGTTCTTCGGTTTGAGGCTGTTGGCCAACGGCACGTGCGCATTTCTCGGCGCGTCCTTCTGACTAAAGATAGAGCCCTTCGTTTATCGCGTAGGTGGATTATCGAATCGTTCAGGCGTGCGTGGAATCGGAATGCAACGTAAAATTTCAGGAAAACACGGTTTCGTGGAGAAGTTGGAGAGACTGAAAATGTATAGCGCTACGCATCACACAACTTTCCTGAGCCCCGCGTTCACGTATTTTCATCCATTTTCGTTGCACTGGCAACTATTCCACGGTTTATGTGAACGTAAAGTAACATTTTACGTAGAAACTAGTAGTGATTAACGTTCTATCATTGCCTCTACTGATTTAAACAACTGTTATCTTTTTTCGACGGCTTTTGCTTATTGCCCTGCAATTATAGAGACACTGCTCTCAGAAAACTCCCTGCTCTTCCAGCAGTTTCAATTCCGTAATTTATTGCTCGTTTCACATTGAACTACCAGGGCGAATTTTGCGACGTCGCTAGTACCCTAATGAGCGGGATTTAGACCTTAAAACTGCTCCGGAATATATTTTTGTCGTTTTGTAAAATAATTTATTGTGATTTGCTCATCACTGTCCAACGCATGAAAAGGTTGCGTTACTGTTACGTTATTTGTAACAGTAATAATGATTTATCAAGCCTGAGATCGATTTGAGAACCAAGTGAGGGATTCCGTGCTTCCTGTACAGGAGGCTAACTTGCGATAAGACGTGACGCGCTGCTGAAGTAAATCCGCCTGAAGTGCTTCAAAGGAGAGCTAAAACCCTTTCGATGGGAAAGTGCGAGTGAAAGTACCTGGTGCGACGCATCACACAACATCCCTCAACCCCCGGTACGTTCAGCAATTTTCGAGGCAGTAGCAAATAATCCAACCTGTTTTTGACGGAGTTCATTCGAACTAGGCAAAAGTCTACTTCACATTTTTCGTAAAACGTGTTAGCGTTTAAAGTATCGGAATTGACTGAGTTGCTCCTACTTATGCCACAACCGAACTCTTCGATTTAGCGAAGGCTCGTCCGGGGCGTTTGCGCTGACTTAGCACCTCAAATGCCCCGATTTACTCCAAAATACGGTGTCGGCAGTCGTAACGGTTGGAACATCAGATCATTGCCCACGCTCGCGTTTACTCCCGCCCCTTTATCCAATTACTACTAGGTGGATATTATACTCATTTTCTGACTCTTTTAGTGCGTACGATATCGCTATTCTATTATAACACCACCATCATTATTAAGCAATCAATGCACAGGATGTTCATGAAGGTATCAACGTGAGTTTTTTGAAAAGGAGCATGCTTACTGTTTTGGAATTATTGGGCAAACACTGTGAAAAATGATAGTGAAACGGCGGAGGTTGAAAATTCCGGAATTTCTAGGATTGCTCTTAGTTACCTTATGCCCATTATTAAATTCCCATCGTATCGTTCGTGTGTTGGACTCCCACCTTAAATTTTCTGAGAATGCTAGCATCTTATGAGCTGAATTTATAATCGAAAAAGCTAAACTCGATTTTCTTCGAAATATTGTATTTATTGCACTCGTCATTTTCACACAAATGAGAATTTTATGGTACCGTCGTGTTATTTGGGACTGTCTGTACAAGAATGTGACGAAACTTGTCAAAGACGTGCTTGAGAAGAAAAAAATTAGGTGTTTTGATCACGATGATAACTCAAGTTAGCAAGTTAGTTTTCGGCGGATTTTGCTCATGCTCTTATTTTGGCTTCGCATAATACAGGATAAATATCGCATCTGATTCGATTTGGTTCAACCATTTGCTCTCAATGTTTGCCCTTGAAATGTTAAGATCTGAAAAATCGCGGATAAAAAAGGTCTTCCGATCGCATAACTTTTCATTTTACTGCGTAGGGTCAAGGAAAGTAAAAAGAAACGTGCGTCACGATGGGATGAAAGGGATGCCGCTATTGGTGATTTTCAATCGGTAAGAAGTCTCTGTACGGAATGTTTCCTGTACTGTTTATCGACTGTTCAGAGCGCTAACGTTCCCCGTAAAACAATACTCGTATGGGCGTTAATTTAAAGGGGTGGGAGAGAAGTCAGCCGGATAATCCGAAAATAGGTAAAGTTTGAGAAGAACGTTAATTTGCGTGGGTTGTGTGGGAGGTTAATTGCGGCTCCACTTTGAGAAATAGATTACACGTGTATTTCTATTTTTAGAGGGGAAAATATCGTGAGAAAGTCGAGCAGTTTCTAGGAGAGTCGGCGAATATTCTGCCGCTAGTTTTTCATTTGCCTAGTGGAGCGTCGAATAAATTAAATTATTAATTAACTGTTCATGCTCAAGGGCTAGTTGATCATTTAACGGAGAACTAGTAACTTCTTCGTATAATCAGCGTCCAATGCAGGAAAGAAATTGAGTGACGAGCGAAGCAAAAGGAGTAAGTGTGTAGTAAACTGGGCTGTATTCTGGCGGCATTGACGTAATATAAATACATTACAGATGAATTAGAGAAGGTAAGAGTTCGTTTATCCGACGTGATTAATCTTGCTAATAGTTACTCTGTTTCGAGTACAATTTTTTTTAAATTTTGGTTTTTACTGTCATAATTTTGGTTTATTATCCATTCTGAATAATACACATAATTTTTCGGTCTGAAAAATTCATATACAACCCACTCCCCTCATGGGGGATTCCAAATCTGCAATGTTTACCTTCCGTCCAGGCCATATTTTAACGTGATCTAAGAAATCCCGTCTTACGCGCAAAAATTCTGTTTGCTATCTAGTTGTGCCTTTCTATTCGGCAATCCGAAACCTGTGGTTGGTATGAGCAAAACGTGGTTAAAAATATTAGAAATAAGCGACATTTAGGCCGTTTTATTGCAAATACGTCTTGTTTGGTGGAGTTTTCTAAGTATTTTTTGATGCCGAGTCGAATAGGGCAACCTGATCCGGTAGATGTAGGGCTGCGTTTAACTCATTTCCCGCGCTGCCCTTCGTCTTACTCCAAACACTCGTCAGTTCGTCTCGTAATCTACAACTTTCGTTGTTCCGTTGTAGTCAGGCCATGTTCCGTATCGCTTGCTAATATTTTTCGAAGTTGGATCGAATAGGATGGGTCCCAATCACGCTGTGGAAGAGAATAATAAACTGTTGTGTAATAATTTGCCGCGTTTTTAATACTCAGCAGTTGCAAAGCAATTTTAACTAATAATCGTAACTGTTGGTCGCACGAAAGGGTGAGATGAACAACGGAATAAAAGAAACTCGGTGAGCGTGAGGAGGGCTGTATTAAATGCGCAATGAATTGAATTAAGCGTGTACAAAAGGGTGACACAAGGGAACGATTGATATAAGAACGTGTCTGAGTGGGCACAGAGAGACGAGTGTGTTTCTTGAGAGTTCGTAGCTGAATGAATTTTGGGAGGAACTGTCTCTTGTGGAGAGGAATCTGAAATTGAAGAGAGGGAAAAGAAAGAAAGAAAAGACCCACCTCAGGGAAATCTGGTAGCCGTTAAAAATAACTGTAACCTCAGTGGTGGCATTTCCGCAGTTATGAGGGGGTATCAGAAGGAGACAATGACTGGGGAAGTCCGAGGTCAAAAGAAAAGACTCGAACTGATTTGACTTGCATCGAACAGTAACTCTGATCATTGTGATGTGGGGTCGTTCTTGACTGTAGCAGTTTACTCAGGTGTGACTGGCCTTCAAGAATTCACACCAGAGTGTAATCTGATAATTGTGTATGTACAGATTAAAGGAATTCAAAAGTAATATTTACTGTAGTGCGGGGGGAGGGGGGGGGCGAAAAAACTTGAAAATCATACAAACAGTGCAGAACCAAGTACCCAAAAGCGTAGTCAGCTCTGCAGCAGAATGATCTCTACCGCTGTGAACTCAACATTGCAATATAGTCATGAGTAGAAGACCTGTGATTCGCCAAAATCGACACCCCAATTCAGTCTCCTGGATAACAACAGTGGCATACAACGACTGACGAGCACCAAACCCCTGAACCCAGTTAACAAAATGAAAGAGGAGCGGAAAATCGGATTTTAAGAAATTACGTCAGGGTGGATCAGTAGTTGAATGAGTTGCTGACCGTCTTCTGGGAGCGCCATGTGCTCGTTTGACCCATCTCGAACCCGCAGGCCCAGCATGTGTAGTGTGAAGAGGCGATCGTTACAGCCACTGTGACTTATATCGAATTCTATGGGTCTCCATCGATCCGCCTTCTTAATCTATGGTTTCAGACATCCAGCCTATTGGGACACACTTTTATATCTGTCTCCTTCTTGATATTGATTAAAAACTTTTTGCTGCTCGGCTGAAAAATCTTTTTGAAGACAACACCAATATTTTACTAACCATACTATTAATATAATAGTTATTATAGTGATCCAAACGGTCCGACGGTTTTGATTAATTTTTTGTGTGTAGACAGTGTAAATAACAGCACCATGAAATTCTACCCGTGGGAAATTGATGAGAGCAGCACAATAAATTATCAAGAGTTTCGAAGAAAATTTTTGCGCAATTTAAAAAAATAAATAAATTTTGCACAATCGATTAAGTATTTTCGGAAAAATTGGGTGATAGTCCTATCAATTACCTATACAGTGATAGTTTAATATCACAAAGCTGAAGTTAGCTACGTATTCATAATCGAAAGGTTTGAACGTTTGGCCGCAACGGTTGACACGAAGAGGAATATCTAGTTGGGTATTGTTTTAGTTTTTCGAAATTCGGCTTAGTTCAAAATTGGCTACCTATGATTTTGACCGTTTGCCCTGAAGTCATGGATGGTCCATAACAGGAAAATGAAACATATTTAGAATCAGGAGAAGAATGTCTAGATTTTTCCACTGTTTGTTCTTATCTTGCAAGCGCCTACTTGTTGTACAGGCACGTCGCAGGTTCTGTGGCTGGTCTTAGGTTTTGATAAATGACGACAACATCTACCCCAAAGCACAGTAAGCGTGCTAAGTTCGTGGCTGCCTTGCGAGTTCAAGTTGACAGAAAGGGAAAGGATCTGCGGTAGTTGCCCTGAGCCTTCAAAGGACATTCCTGGAAGGTAACTGGCTCTCTGCTGCGTCTATAGTGAGCACTCGCTGAATCATAGGGTGCAGGTTGTTTTAAGACTCTTCGGAGGTGTATCAGACATCTTTTTTGAAATTTGGCCTAGTTCAAAATTGGCCACCTGTTTCATAGTCGTGTTTTGGACCATCTATGACTTCCGGGCAAACGGTCAATGCTTATATTGGGTGGTCAATTTTGAAGCAGGAAAAATGTCCAAAATCTGTGTCTAAACATGTTTTGTGTCAACCGCTGGGACCATCCAGGACGGCTGGGGAAAACGGTCAAACTTTCGATTATGAATATGTAGCTAACTTCAGCCAAGTTTAATATCGCTCATGAGGTATTAGACCCTTTCACCTTTTTCTATTTCTCTTTGTTTTTGCCCGATCATTCCAAAACAGTAAACACGATCATTCTCAAAAAGAACTCAAGTTGACTGTCTCATGAATCTCGACAGACTGATTGCTGGATAATAGTTGGGTATAAGTAGGCGTAACTTAATAAATTCCGAAACTTCAAGCGCTACCAAATTTTACGTTAAACGCGAAGTTGTGTTTCACAATGTTAGTTGAACTCAGTGAAAAATTGGTTGGGTTGATGGCAAAAGCCATGAAAATCTCAGAGCGTACGCTGGGCTGAGAACGGTTTTGTGATCCGTTACACCAAGCATTTGTTCTTATAGCCCGTTCGAGTTTTGTAGGGGGGAGAATTCTGGTAGTTTGTGGGTTAAGCAGCATGATTGCCTCGTTGGTCTCAGTATTTGCCAATTCGCTCCCTCTTATGCCAGAATGCCCTCTAATCCTAACGATAACTACTCGTGCTCTCTGCAACTTATGCTATCTGTAATAGAATCCCCGTTTGGATTTTGGACAGTTTTGTATATGGGCCCGAGCTTTGTAGAGTATCAATGTGGGATTGTTTTTGAGCATACATCGGCGATTTCAATGCTGCAAAAGTTTCCGCCGAGTGAACGGATGCTTGAGTCCACAGCCGAAACTGATCCATGATGTCTGCGGGAACAGCAAAAGGTCAGTTAGATTTCCGTCTCTTCGCACAGCCATCGTTGAATATCGGCAGATTATTTGGCCGTCTAGCGTGTATACACGTTGAGACAACGTGGCTGTGTGGACTGGCTCCCTCAATGTGGCTTAAGGAACAGTGGATGTATAAGGCTAAGAAGCTTGATTGAAACTGAGCATTTTGGTTCGTGGCCGATAGATCATACACGTCAGTTTAACGTTTGTTTCGTACGTATTTATGGTCTTTCTTGTTGCAGTGAAATTCAATATAATTCTCTGACCCCTGAGTCTAACGACGCATTCAAGGCCTCTGATGCCGAAACATATTATTATAACTCAGTGGTCAATTTTTAAGCCGATAATATCGCGATCCTTTTTTTAGCGAATGAGGCCGAGGGGAAATGCGAAGAAAAAAATCTAAAATACTATCGGATAAATTCGAAGTATTTTCTGCAGGTCTTTTTAATGTGGCAGGCTCAGCTTGTACCAAGGGGACGTAATATTACTCTCCTTCGAAGCCACGCCTCTATAAATACGCTGTCGTATCGCGGTCGGTTGCCACTGAACCGAAAAGCGGAGGAAGAGATCAATTTTAGTGCTGAATGGGATCATCTGGGAGAACTCTTTTGAACGTCTTTAGGGGCCAGTTAAGGAGCCCTTTTCATTACGCGCCGAAAGGGCGTGGAGCAGCTAAAAGCGAGCCGACCTGATTATGTTTTTGCCTAGAAAATTTGCAGGATGATAATGTGGAAGTTTGTAGCGTGGTGTTGAATACGCTCACGCTAATATGTGGAACTCAACCTTCCTCCGTTTTAAAAGCCAACTACTCCACACTGAGCCAATGGCAACAGAATTACCTAGCAGCTATTCCCACGAGCAAAATTGACCATGGCCCGACGATATTCCTGGAGGAAAGGGTAAGGAATTGTATGGAACTATCGCAAGGCTGAGAAGCAGCCAAAGCAAGACCGGCCCATACCTCCATAAAACCCCTGGCTTTTCGCTCCCTGGAAGAAGAATCTCTACAGCATGTGACTCTGCAATTTCAGGAGGCAACTAGGCATCAACTCTTCAATTCGCTTCTGAAAACTGGACTTGATCTTTTAACCTTGATACCCTTCTTGCACAAAACGACACGAATATTTTGTCTCGATAGATGAATTTTTATGTCTTCTTAACATTTCATTAATTATTGTTGTTTGTTCGGATCCATGCATAAAGTCGTCAACGCTCTTGAGCTAGCCTACCAACTCAGGATGTGCACAACTACTGCCTGAGGCGTCGATCACTTCCTGAAGGCGTCTTTGTGGAGCCCCCCATGTGACAGATGAAGTGTGTTAACCAACATGGGCTTGCTAATGGGTTCCTACAGCAGCTAGACAAGCGTGGGTAGGAACATACTCGGGCATGTGTCGTTGATACAGTTGTGTCAAGGTGACCGCATAAAAGTTGTGAACACAAGAGGTAGACGCTCTTGTTCTCGGCTGGAAGCTGCGTGTACCAAAGCTCAGTAAGCCTGCTGAGTTCGTGGCTGCCATGCAAGTTCAAGTTGACAGAGAATGATCTGTGGTAGTTGCCTGGAGCCTTCAGAGGGCATTCGTGGAAGAGAGTACCAGAAATCTTGTGCAATGGGAGCAGATAAAATCTGTGTTACAGTACTGAACACGTTTTGGAGCGTGGTGTGATCCGAGAAAAGTATTAGGGAAACTCTCTGAGTCTGAGTGAGCTAGCAGGCGTTCTCTTTTCAATAGGAAAACTCCGTGCAATGAAAAAATGAATAATAAACCAAAGACTTGATGAAGTAATCTGCCATGCATTTGCATTGCATACAAAATTTAAAAACCCTGCTAATTATTACACAATGGTTTATTATTCTCATGAACAGCTTGACCTAGTATTAGTGCTCCCCCATCCCATTCGATTCAGCATCGAATACTAGTAAACCATACGAAACATGTCCTGGCTACAATGGAACTACGGAAACAAAACGTCTGATGACTTTGCCCCGTCGTCGGGGAAATTGGAACGGGGGCGCTCGAAGCGAACCCGTTCCGAGGCGAAAGGGGAGTTGAGTGGCGGCGTCGTTGGGAGGCGAGCGAGCACGGTTGCTTTTTTAATGAGACGGGTGGGGAGGGAGGGAGTTCAAACGACGAAACGCTGTAGCTCCTGCGTTGTACTGCGTTTCGTTAATTTTTTTAACCGTTTTTTGCCCATTACAACCACGGGCTTCGTCCGATCGGATTGCCGAGATGGCGGGCACAACTAGATACCAAATCGGATTTTTGGGCGAAAGAACGAATTTTTTAGACCACGTTAAAGGCACAAAACGGCCCGGACGGGGGACAGCGGACGGCGGACAGACATTGCAAATTTGGAATCTCCAAGTCTTGAAACGTGAAGTATCAAATTTTGAGGGGGGGTTGTAAAAAATTTGTTGTGACTGAAAACATAGGGTTATTATTCAGAATGAATAATAAACCAAAATCATCAACCGAAACCTTGCTCTTGCACAAGGTTCATCCCAGACATACCGAAAACTAGGACAGGTCTACTGTTTTCAGGAGATCTTTTTTGGCCATGAAAGAACGGTGGAAGATTGAATGTATTGGTAGAGCTAGAGCTAGAGAATGACGACTTCAGAGTTGACTTTGGGACAACCTTCCTACTTGTCAAGAACAGCATTGGGTTATTTCCGTTGCTACTGATTAGGCCCTCGAAGTGTGTTATAACTACTGCTTTCCTTTGCCTTCGAGTTGGAGACCAGTTTAAAGCCCTCCCTAGAACGCAAAAAGGAAAGATGTGGATTCAATAACAGTTCCACTGCTTCCTCAAACACAAATTATACACCGCCGAGTGAACAACAATCAACGTGCTCTACAGCGCAAATTCAGTCAGCAAGAACTGAACCTTAAATATTTGATCTGTTGCGAGTATGAAACGAGGCCCCTGACTTAGTGGCAGCGTTTCTGCCACCGACAAATCTGCTATTAGCAAACTTTTTTTGTTTGTGTTTGCTTTACTTTTTGAACGGAGCGACCTTCACGACGACGAATACCGAATGATATAGTTTTTTTTCTCCTCCAACTCGCAGCTTGTTTTTGCGTGACTCACGCTCGACACGCAGAGCACAAAGGGAGTATTGGATGAGGACAGAGGCTCAATTGGATGGAAACATATCGACTTCCTTCGCCAGTCAATTCAGCGTCGAATATAAATTTGACAAGCTATTATTATCTACGTCGATGCAGTCTTTTCTTTAGCTCACATAAATACCATCTGGAAGGAAGGTATTTGCTAACAAAACGAAAGCTGGTGATGTGTATCACAGTGACATTCACTTGAGCTTTCCTTACAGAATAAACCCACTTTCTAGCAGCTTTCGTCTTCCCAAAGAAAATACATGAATGGGTTTGACTTTCTTGCACTCTCCCACGAACCCTGGGCCAGTGCGTCTCTATCTTTAATCTGTTGGTGCGTTTGTGACTTGGAATTTTAACAACCTGCGCCGTCATACCTTTCCCTGGAGGGCAGCCTCAT
Source organism: Pachypeltis micranthus (assembly GCA_020466155.1). NCBI lineage: Eukaryota > Metazoa > Arthropoda > Insecta > Hemiptera > Miridae > Pachypeltis > Pachypeltis micranthus. The sequence continues at coordinate 45,277,131 of CM035770.1, read as the reverse complement.
CCCAGGAGATAGTGTCCCTTGGACATTTCCACAGTTAGACGAAGTCATGAAGACATTCGATCTCTCGGGCTGACTAAGATCTGATATCAAACTAAGAAATGCGATGCTTTCGGCGTTTCGACTTCGAACGTATTCTTCGGCGTTGCAGTGTAAACAATAAGCCGTTTGCCAATCGAACCGCGAAGGCCCCTCTTCTATTATTACTCTGGTCGCTTGGTAACTATGGACGCATCTCTCTCTCGCCGTGCTTTTTTGTCCCCTTATTTGTATCGAATCGTCTCCCTTTCGCCTAAAGTAAATAAGATACAACTGCATTACGTGATTGTTCAATACCAGAATTGAAATAGTGGCAAATGGTCGGCTCTGCGATGAGTTCGTCCTGTTGGTTTATTAGTCATTCAGAATAATGCACCTGTTTTCGAATAAAAACATTTGTTTTGCTACCCCGCTCCCTTTCAAAATTTGACTCTGCGTTTCAAGGCATGGGGATTCAAATTCTGCGTCAGTCCGCCGTCCTTTAAAGTGGTCTAAATAGTCTATTACTTTCCGCTACCCGAAGGGTAAGAAAGTATAGTAATCGTGTCAAAAAAAATTTGGGTTCTCTTCAGATCTTTACGTTTTGAGGCCTACTGAGTCTAAAAAACCTAATTTCGGCGCGTGGTCCGTGTGTGTGTGTTTGTAGTTCGATTTGCGGGAGAACGGCAGATCCGATTGAGCTGGTTCTTTTTTTACTTTCCTTGGTTATTGTTCGCTATTTTTTGTAGACACCATAATAAGGTTATGGGCGATTTCTGTCGATGGAAATGGGAGGTGGCGGACGAAAATGTACCAAAAAATATCTGGTGCGTAGCAACACACAACTTTCCGCCACCCCTTTAAGTTCGAACACCACCTACATAGGCGGGCGCTATATCTTCGTTCAACGCATTTTTACAGGAACATTTATGGAGAACAAAATGTGGGGACTAGTTAGCTGAGAGTACTCCGAAAGTTTGATCGAAATTGTTAGAGCCGTTTTTGAGAAAATTGGAATACCGATAAATTAATATTCGACAAATCTCCTTTTCTGAGTTAACTTGGCTTATATCTCCGTTCAACATATAAATACAGAAATAATTATTGAGAACGAAATGTGGGTATGGGTGACTAAAAGACACTCCATTAGAATTTATAACATCTGGTGAAAAAGCTACCCTGGAATATACGGAAATGTTAGGAAAAACGTTATTTTTGATACATTTTGATTTTTATCTCTGTTCAATGGACCGTCACAGGAACATTTATTGAGAGGAATATGTAGGTATTAACTATTTGAAAACATCCTGTGAGTTTGGTGAAAATCGCTGTAGCCGTTTTGCCAAAAAGCGTAAAAAACCTATTTTTGCTTCAGGGGCCCATATCTCCGTTCACCGTATTTTCATGGAGATATGTATAGAGAAGAAAAGTTAGGTATCAATCAGTAGAAGATAATTTGAAAGTTTAATCAAAATCGTTAGAGCCGTTTTCGAGAAAAATGCGAAAACTCCTAGTTTTTGGTACATTTTCGTCCCCCACCCCCTTCCCATCGGCCGAAATCGTCCATAACCTTATTTTGGTGTCTACAAAAAATAACGAACAAAACAAAAAAAGAACCAGCTCAATCGGATCAGCCGTTCTCCCGCAAATCGAACTACAGACACACACACACACACACACGGACCACGCGCCGAAATTAGGTTTTTTAGACTCAGTAGGGTCTGAAACTTAAAGATCTGAAGAAAACCCAAATTTTTTTTTTTGGGCCGATTACTATACTTCCCTTCCCTTCGGGTAGCGGACAGTAACTAGGGGTTTTCGCATTTTTCTCGAAAATGGCTCTAACGATTTTGATTAAACTTTCAAATTATCTTCTGCTGATCAATACCTAACTTTTCTTCTCTATACATATCTCCATGAAAATACGGTGAACGGAGATATGGGCCCCTGAAGCCAAAATAGGTTGTTTACGCTTTTTGGCAAAACGGCTTCAGCAATTTCCACCAAACTCTCAGGATGTTTTCAAATAGTTAATACCTACATATTGTTATCAATACAAGTTCCTCTGACAGTCCATTGAACAGAGATAAAAATGAAAATGAGTCGAAAATAACGTTTTTTCGAACATTTCCGTAAATTCCAGGGTAACTGCTTCACCAGATGTGATAGATCTTACAGAGTGTTTTCTAGTCACCCATACCCACATTTCATTCTCCATAATTATTTCTGTATATATATGTTGAACGGAGATATAAGCCAAGTTGACTTAGAAAAGGAGATTTGTGGAATATTAATTTATCGGTATTCCAATTTTCTCAAAAACGGCTCTAACGATTTCGATCAAACTTACGGAGTACTCTCAGCTAACTAGTTCCTACATGTTGTTCTCTATAAATGTTCCTGCAAAAATGCGTTGAATGAAGATATAGCGCCCGCATAAGTAGCTGGTGTTCGAACTTGAAGGGATTGCGGAAAGTTGTGTGTTGCTACGCACCGCTCGTTTCCTCACGAAAATTCCATTTGGGATCGGTAACACGATCGGACGAAGCCCGCAGTTGTTACGGTTAAAAAAAAAGGTTTAAAAAATTAGCAACAAATTCAACTTTCGGCAGTTTTATTGCAATTACATCGTGTTCGGTATCGTTTCCTTGGTATTTTTCGATGTCGAGTCGAATAGGACGGGTCTCAGAGGTGTGTCTAGACGGAAAAGAGTCTAATCGCGGCAAATTCAGTGAGGCAAATTAATAACTTGAACTCATTTCCCGCACTGCCTCCCGTCTCACACCAACCACCCGTCAGTTAGACTCCTCTACCTAGTCCCAAAAGCCTAACATTGCCTAGCAGAGGCCAATTTTTGTTGTTCAGTTGTAGTCGGGTCATGTTTCGTATCATTTACTAGAATTTTTCGAACTGAATCGAATGGAACGGTTCTGAGTGGTGCTCTACAAACATTGTCGTTTGATATGAGTTGTAGTTGCCCAGATTGTTGATTTACCCACGTTATATTCTCAGCATTTTTCGACGTTGGATTGAATAGCATAGGTCACAATCATGCTGTGCAACGGAATAATGAATTGATGTGTAATAATTTTCAGCGTTTTTAAAAACTTTGCGCGCCTGAAACATAATGGTGGATAGTGACAAAATCCGATCAACGCACTCCAAAATACAATTAAAAAATCATTTTGCGCGCCCTCATGAAACAACTGTGCATCGATCACTCAATAATGCTCGTGGCATAGGTAGGAGCAACTCAATAAATTATGGAAAAGTAAGGTCCGCACTGGTTTCTATGAAGAGCGCAGAGCTACTTTCTGAAAAGTTCGTGTAAACTGAATGAACGTGGCGATGAGGAATAATGTGTTATGCGTTGCACTAGACATTTCGAACTCTAAGGTCTTTGAAACGAAAAGATCTCGGAAACCCCAATTTATTTTTTCAGCCAGTTACATGCATTTCCTTCTAATGCTAAGAGAAATGAAATTATGGTTGTTGCTATTGTTGGAGTTTGATAAATAAAATGCGTTAAAAACGATGGCTTCTGTTTTACTAGGAAGGGAATCTTTTACTGGTAATCAGCCTCCAGGCTTCGATGAGTCGTCGAATTCCTCAGTGCTTTTTGCTTTTGTAATGGCAATCTCTGTCTTCACGCCAGGCTCACGAATAAATTACTTTCCCTCGACTCGAGTGTGGTCATTGGGTTCAGTTTACCGAAATGTCTAATTTATGATGCTTACGATTGATCTTGAAAAACGGATCTTCCTTATTATAGGAATAAAAGGCGAAGGAGGGAGGGTCCCATTTGAATCTTGCCCCACACTTGCAGTTCTCGTCGGCTCAACCCTTTCAAACATACGTAAATCATTTACGCTTTCTTGATCGTTGCATCTGGGGATGATCACATTCCTCAAAAGTGCTCCAACTAAAGTAGATAGCATTTCAATACACTTTAAAAATAAATTATATTTGGCTCACTTTTTTCAGGTCTAGAAAACGGCAATTACCGACCGTTCATAGTAAGTGGAGAGCAAGTTGGATTGATAAGCCCAGAAGTAGCCAACGCTCTGTCGACCTTTCCTGATGTCTTCCTAGTCAATCCGTCGTCCATCAGCCTTAACCCAGCGTTTCGGGACTACAACGAGAGGTCGAGGAGGATCGAAGAAGTTTTGAAGGAATGGAGGCTGCTAGGGAGGTTCGTGGCATTGAAAGGTTGGCGAGACGAAGTAAGTGCATTTTAATTCTCCTGCTTTTGGACGACTACACGTTTTAGGAGACACGACAGTCAGTCAAATACACAAACAATACAATTTGGCCCGTTGACTTGAGGGTAGTTAGAAAGTGATTTATACGATTGACGAATGAGTTTTTCTTGGAGCTCGACTTAGTTCAGATGGTGCTTTTATTTCAAAAGTAATGTAATCTACGCTCGTTTGAAGCAAAGCTCACGGCTAGCCGTCTCCAGCGTTCTCAGTTGGACGACATTTTTAGATCAAAGTAAGAAATTGTACCCGCCTGGAGAGATGTCTGATTCAAGTAGCGAGACGTCATATTCCACAGCAATCCTTGTCAAACGGGTAGAAATTGAATCTGGATTGGCCATACCTCCCATTGAGGAATCTCGGCTTACCATTATGCCATCAAGCTAGACCGAACTTGAATAGTTGGAACCAGCCACCCCTTTGAACAACCACTAGGGCACAAGGGCGAGTCAATTAGAAATATTGTTATCTAAATTTCTACAATATCTCAAACCAAGTCAATCGGCGGTCAAATTGAGTTGTCTTCAGATTTTTGCGTTTTAACGACTTCTGAATTCGAAAATCAACATTTGAGAAAATGTTCTGTGCGACTGAAAACGCTAATGAGAAATAACTGATCAATCCAAAATGCCCGAATTTGATGTTTATCGTGCAGATCTCCGTAGAACGCATCATCATAGTATTCATCCAACTGTTTTTCTTCAAAAGCGGCTCTAGCGACTTAGATTAAATTTTTTGTATGCCTAGTGACAGTCCAAAATGGTATAACGCTATTGTAAAGAGACAATGACGAAAGCAGCACAAGTTTTGGAAAAAAGCCATTTTAGTGTACTTTTGCCCTGATAAATCCCGCTCGTATGCCACTAGCGTTCTCACAAAAATCGAATTGGCAGTCCAATGAGCTACATACTCACTTGGGTTTCCCTTTTATTCTACAACAATAAATACGAACCTTCTCTGAAAAAAAATGTGTTCACAATCCTTCAATTGACATATTCATGGTTACACAATAAAATTCGTGATTTCACGGGGGCTAGTCAATAAATTTTGGGACTTAGCTGGTGTTGTGCTTAATTGTTTGGTGGATAGATGACGTTTAGTTAGATTTGCTTCAGCACGTTCAGCGAAACCTCTCGTGAATAGGTTTAGCTAATATGATGCTAACGTTTGGGCTGAATGGAATTCCCTGCTCCATGCCGCTTAGCAGTGTCGCAAATGGTGTCCCTAAAGAATTCTCATAAGTCTTCCAGATTCAAGCTCAAGATCTAGGGCTGTGCAGGCAGTTGCTATTACTGATTCTCCATCGCTGATTTATTGACTGTCATTTGGAGCTCATTTGAGAAGGGATTTTTTTTGAGCTGCTTCTTTGCAAGTCGGGCTAGTAGTAGTTTTCAACCTTCACTTCGGACGTAAACAGCTGTCATTAATAATCTCAGCTTCAATCTGCAATATATCCCTTGCGGGTATGGCTAATTCATCACCTTCTCACCTACTCCCTGATACAAGTCAATACTAGTTGAAATCGGAGTGTATGAGGAGGTGAAGCGTTTTACAACGAACAATTTGAGCCGAAGACAGACCTGTTAGCGGATGTCAGCACAATACATTAGCGTGGTACTGTACTCTTTGCTAGGAAGATTGAATATTTCGCTATTTACCACGTTGAATTGATAATTATGTTCTGAGAACTCCATGCCCAGAGCATACGGATCTGTTGACTATCTGTTAGGAATCTTCATTCCAGGAGCAGCTGTAGTTGTGCAAGGATAGCTGTAGCGCAGGGAGTAAAGGATATTTCAAACCATTAAAACGGTCTTTACGTCCAGATTGCAGGGTGAGCCATTGCCAAAAGCTTCCTCTATAGCTAGAAAAGCAAGGGTCTTCCCTTAACTTCCTGTCCAGGGCCAATATCGAACCATTTCTGTTTGACGAACAGCTTATTCTGTTTACTAAACTCATACACACTACAACAAGAACAGACATGTCTGTCTTTAGGTTAGACTATGAATGACAAGTCATCAAGTACATCTTTCATAGTATATTAATACTTTTGATGCCAATGTACTCTGACATTTGAACGTGAACGACTAACTAAAGGAAAACAAAAAGTTAGACCACAAACTTTGAGTATCCTCCTCAAAAAAAAGGCGTTGATTTTCATTTGATTGTGGTTTTCAGTGTTATGAGATAAAAAGGTTGTTCTCGTCAGAGCCACTTCTTAAGATGGATCGCTCTGCAACTTGTGAGTGATTAATTTATTAACCCCAAAACCCGATTTCTCTTTAAAACTTCCTCCGCTCTTTTTCTTTATTTTTTAATTAATTAATTTTTTGTTAATTACCTTAAGATCAGTTTACGGCTAAGTTCAGTCCAGCCAACCTTTGACAAAAAAAAAGAAACGGTAAAGTAAGACTGTAGTCTGTTCTTTGTCTGAGTCATTAACTGAAACTTGAAGAAAAAAAATTGATTGATGTCTGCATCATCAAAATGAAAGACTTCGAAAACACTGTATTGTGGTTGGTGGAATGGAGGGGGGGGGGCACTTAGAGCCATGCCCTCATAAGTACCCTCGGCTTTCATCCTGGCACTGTTTTTTTGCGCTACTTCAGCATTGGGAACTGCGACATGCAGACTGAGTAACTCCAGGGTTATGGGTTTAACTTGGTGCAGTTAATACAAAAGTGTTATCGTCCTGCAATCTTTTTCTTATGATAGTTTGTGAACCATTCACTCAGGCGCTGTTTTTGGTGTCCTTGCAGTCTTTCTTGGGATCTGCTGTAGTTTCACCAAAACTTCACAGGTCCCAGACATGCCCTTAACTTCACTCCCTCTCTTTTATGAAGATTGTGTCCTCGTGATCAAAAGGAACGAATAGGAAAGGCTGTTCACGTTAGTTGTTGGTAAGAGTGAGAGAGATGAAATTGAATAGGGGCAAAAGGGCAAATGGTGATAGAGGGCTCTATCATACCAAAAACACCGGTTGGTTAGCACTGGTATGAGTTCTGACACAAGATGAGAGAGTGAGTTCTTGGGGACGCTGGTGGCAAAAGAAGAGTGAGAAGTGAAATAAGTGGAGGAGGTTATTGGAAAGCAAACTGGAAGTTGTTAGCTCCGGGAATAATAATCCTTGTGTTTGACAGGGATCAGAGTATTGCAAGAAAGTTGATTGTCTGACTTGGTCAGTAGTGGTGTGTGGCTCTCCAAATCAAACATCCCTGCAGCCAGAGCAACTCAACCTAGATAATTCTGTTCAAGTTGAATACAATGACCTCCTGGTATCAATTTGGCTTAAGCTGAGCCAAATAATATTCACCTGGGATATTCGATTCATTCCTGGGTACGATGCATGTGAGAAGATGGAGGCGTTCTGTGTATGCTTCTGATTCTAAAGAGTACAATGTGCAAAGCTTTGAGCCAAGTTATTTTATCTGGCGTATGAGGGATGCTTCATGCTGCCCTGCTTGTACTCCACCATCACGTTAGCAAATGGGTATAATGGCACTCCACGCCTCAGGCATTCGAAGGGCGTGAAAACTGATTGCACTGAGTGGAAGACTGGCCCTGTTGGAGAGGTATTGTACTTGAATAAAGTTTTTCAAAAGTGCTAGTTCCTAAGAGTCTAAATGAGTCTGAAAGTGGGGGGCGTTCACAGGTTTGAAAGTAGCCTTGTGAGGTTGAAGTTCTCTATCATACTCCTCTTCTTCAACCAGTATTCATTAACCAATGTCCATTGTCTTCTTGGCAATGTTACCAGGCATTGAGAGTCTGAGGGTGTTGCTTATTTCAATACTCCTTTCTCTTTTTCCTTCTGTGCAGGGCCTAACAATCATTTCTCTTCGAAAAAAGAGATCACTATCAATGCTGTGATAGTTGAGTTCAGTCACGGTACTATAGGATTACCCCCTTTCTGGGCTAGAGCCACTCCTTAGCAGATTTTGACTTGCAGGATCATCGTCCCAACGCCTTTCATTTTGAAGGCACCTTAACTAAGCAATTGGTTCATCCCAAATTAGCCCATTCTGCGCTCTCATTCAAATCCGTAGTTCATGAAAGCGGGGGTGTGAAAATGCTTCAAAATAATGGAACATGAGAACTGTATTGTTTATTTTTCGTAAGAAACCAGACAAAACAGATAAATTGTCTAATTTTCCAGCTCAACTGAACAGGAGACGAACTAAAGTTTTGAAAGTGAAAGAGTGTACTGAATTGGTAGTGCTTAAATGTAACTCAACTGAAGGTCCTTTGTAGAAGCCGAACATTGGGATGTCTAGTTTGAGAATAGATAAACCTTGAGGCCTGCAATCATTCGCTGTACAGGATGAGGTGGGCTCCTCTGAGCGTATCCTAAGGGAACCAGCTATTTCTGGGGGTACCTGCCTTGTGGATTTTGGTTTTCTACACCACCCAGCTAATATGAGGTTGTTAAGGGCCTTGAGAAGTTCAGCACATACATTCCATAGGTGGTTTGATGATCTGCTATTTTATTTAAACTGTATTAACCCCGTAATGGTTATTGACATTCGATAATCTGGGTGTGCCAAGAGCTTTTATTACTGCTCAGTAGGTCTCTGTGTTAATACTATTATTCCCTCGCTAGGGGGAAGCGGGAGATTTTGCACGTCAGCCAAACGAACTGTAATTTCACCCATCTAACCTGCAAACTGTTACTGATCCAATTAGGGTTCACCAGTATTAGATAACTGGGGATCTCATAGAGGTGGAATCAAGTCAAGGGGATACTGATAAAGTTGAGGGACTGTTATGGGTGCACTGTCTATTTCCCTAAGCAGCATTAGTCATGAAGCTCCACTGCTTCACCAAAGTGCAACTACGGTGTAATTCTGGCTTTGCCCTTTTGTCAGAGCATTGATAAGAAACAGGAGAGTGTGCCTAGTTGATTAAACAGGATCAAAATATGTCCACTCTCTGCCTCAATCGTCTTGCAAGCCTCCCACTCTTCCTCAAAGATAGATTTGGTGGGATTACTGAAAACAGAATCGATTCATACCTCAGGAGTTGCTGCCCCAACAAAACTGGTGCTCGCCTTACATGGTAAACAAAAATATGAACGAATAGAGTGGCTTTAACGCCTGCAGTTAATCTGTGTAGGGTTCAGCTTCGTCGTCCAACTTTCTTCGTTCCACCTTCGTGGAATGTGGTAATTGTTATGAAGAGGGTTCCTTGAAACTCACTTTCAACAAGTCCTCTCATCCACCCTCTGAAAAACGGATTGTGGAGTGATAGAGGCGTATTTTTGATTTGATGAGATCAGTTAATGGTAACACGTCGAAGTGTATTCCTTGGTAGCGACCCAATTATCTGGAATCGTTGCTCTTTTCCCCTTCAACTCTCCCCAGTTTCAGTTAATGACGGTTGACGCGCTAAAATGTTTTGTTTCGCTGACATTTAAACTCTGAGAAATCGGGAAATTATTGCAAAAATTTGTTTTTCTGACCCCTCAGGTAAACACTAACCGCGTAGTTGTCGTTAATTTATAGTCAGTAAAACCGACTGCCTATGTACAGCAGCGCTCTGCAGTATTTCCACATTGTACATTCCTCATAAAGCATTACACGACATTACAAGGTTGGCTGGTACTGGCCCATCAGAACCTTGCCTTGTAGAACCTTGTGCCTTATCATTTTCTATTATAGTTTCGATTTACATGGTTTTATATGTGTTTTGAGTTACATATTTTAACCTGAAGCTTGTTGAGTTAGTTGTGTATTTTTAGAGCAGCCATTTGCTTTGTTTTGCTCGTGTAAGCATGTTACATTCTCAAATCGTGTAAACATCTTTGCATTTTCTCTTAGAAACGTTTGATGCTGTTAAATGGTGATTGGTGGGCGTTGTGTTGCAAAACTTGGAGCGGAAAGGATAAAATGGCTGGAGCCAGTCAAGAAATAACGTGAGAGATGATTACGTGCTGTGCACTGTTTTCAATCGTTGGCAGTGTGCTGCATTCGTTCAGTATGGTCTGACTTGAATCAGTTTGTGAACAACCATCAAAAAACAAAGTCAGTCTACTTCCTACTTGGCTGTTGTGAGGTACTGAAACCAGTAGTGACCTATGAATCCCAATGAGTTTAGTAGGAGCAACTGTTAATCAACTCAAGCCTTCCAGTGAGTGGTTTTTTTGCGAACTTATGTGCCCACAGTATACTCTTCCGTGACATATGCTGACATCACACTGCTCCATCGTTTAATATTCGATTAGGTTAGAAATATGCCCTCTAGGTTCAAGAGCATTGTCTCTTTGCTTCTGAAGTCTTCTTGCAGACTTCGCCTTGGCGTAACTTGCCTAGCTCTCACATTAACAGTATGGTAAGAGCGTTTTCGATCTCGGCCATGAATTAAAGTTGTGGCATCTTGAATGCTTGCTTAGCCTGTTCCCTTTGCACCATGTGCCTGTTTGACAGCTGTTACCCATCTAGCCATCAACGGCTTGGAGAACCTATTCGACGATTTCCTCTGCTTTTTTTAATTGGAAGCAGCTACTTGACAAATACTGGCATCTCTCTCCGCCAGTCCCATGATAGGCCAAGAGAGAGACACGCTTTGGATTCCCCCAACTAGAGCACCAGATCAACATTTTCCACATACGTGACACCATGCCCCCTGAGTATCTTGGGGCGGTACTAGACGGATCTCTAGCAGGAGCCTTCTTGTACTCAGCGCTCCAAGCATCACTCCACTTGTCTGAACTGCAGGATCCTTTGTTGCCACTATCAGCTGATTCCTTCACTAATGAATGTACATCTTGATGCTCTACTACCAAGCAATCCACCAGGACTACCCGTGCAACCACCAAATTCTTCAGTTTAGAGACAGTACTGAGCAGTGCTGTACACAGAAGCCACTAGCAAAGCGCTAAAGGTGTGATGAGCCTCTTCCTGTGCTACTCAACCATAGCACTTCTTTCCGTAACTGACAGATTTAACAGCAAGTAAGTAGCTTGCCTTTAGGTGACTCACATTTGTCATCTTCTTGCCCATCAGACACTCCTCTCTTGGGTCCACACTCCTGTCCATTGAAGGCTTGTTGCTGATCACCAAACTGGCTCATTCAGTAAGCGACGAGTTTATAAAGTGAAGAAATTGTGAACGTCAATGGATAGGAGTGACCTGTTTTGGCACTTGTTGCAAGAACCTAGTGAGCTGAGAAGCCTGGCAGTGAAAGCTCTTTGGCTACAAGGAGTTATTGTTATCCCCAAGGGGTCAACAGGAGGATCATTTAATAGTCTCTGGATCGCCCAAAGAACGGTTTAAGACGCCAAGAGTACCAATTTACTTACATTGCCAGTGAGAGGACCTATTAATATTCGATTAACTTTTCTTGGACTGGTTCACCTCATTGACTAGTGGCTGTGGCACGTCTGTGGGGCCACTGAATTAGTGAAACCCCTACTTTAACTTTTATCCTTGACAGAGTCATGCCATGTTGACAAAACTTGTAAACCCAATTAGATTGATAAGCAGCCTTCGACTTTCCACAATCCTGCCAGGGATTTTTAAGATCGCCAGGAGGGTTTGTCCGCGACCTTTGTCAATCAATCCCCATTAACATCCCATCATTTACAGATTCGGCAAACTGTAAATTGGTGAGGCTTCGCTTAATATCGCTTCTGTCAGTTTAGGACTTGGTTTTGAGCCAAACGGCTACTGGCAGAACAAGTGACAAGCGCTCGTTATGTCCTACACACTCTGCAGGCACTGCAAGGAGTCACTGCTGGATTAACGGGATTATCCTTTAATACTTAAAGCTCTGTGTGAAGAGTCTGATTTTAAGGTATTGGCCATGTGAATGTGAGTGACTTGATGATATTTTCATGAATAGCCTACAACTCTGCTTGCACACAGAAAGTTGTTGATAGAAAGACACAAAATGCACCCATTAATACTCTGTTTCGCCTTGACAATGAACATGAGCAGCTGGCTGAGGTGGCTGTATGTCACCTAGATGTGCTATTCTATTTAGAATGATAGTTGCTTCATCTGGCTCTGATGCTAGTACTGGTCAAAGATGAAAATGCCTTCTTTATTTTCGTGTCACATTCCTTCCATCGTGGTCAATTCTTGATCACTTATGAGAGAACGCTGGACTGTGATCTTGAGGGGGGGTCCATTATGAAAGTGTAAGATGGTATTTCAGAACAAGCTTTTGGCAGTATATTGCTGCATCAATGAGTTGATACAAATAAATACTTGAAACAGATCTGTTTCCTTATTAGGTGACTATCTATCAATACTCGAAACACTACTGCAGCAATGTATGCATATAATGAAGCGGTTAAAAGAGCCCTGAGTTGCCTCAGCCTCGAGTGGTGCCCTGTTTTCTTCTTCTTCTTCTTCTTCTTCTACCTGGTGTGGTGGCTTTAATTACAGGGTGTGCTGCTTTTCCAAATGACCTACTTCTTCTTCTCCCTCCTCCTAGAACGCTCTTGCGACTGCCCTGAGTTTCCTCATAGAATTATTTATGTAGAATTTTGTTCACAAGCATAACAGCAACTAGTGACGTTAAATAAATTAAAATAACGTCAACCAAATTTTGTTTTAGGTTTATTCGGTATATGTAAATACGGGGTGACCATCACAGGTTTTGTCAAAGACCCTAAAACAGGAGGGCTGAACATTTGGCTGCAAAAGAGGTCGCAGACGAAGCAGACGTGGCCTGGAAAATGGGATAATATGGTAAATTGATTCATTTGTTTTAACTTTTACTAGCTCTTTTTGTATACAGTGTATGTAGTGTATATAGTAACTTGGCAGTTGTCCACCATTCTCTTGATAGGCTGTTGGGGGTAGATCCTTGTTCAATAAGGATAGCCTTATGTTTCAATTATTTTGGTCGCGTTTGTATCGTTGATATAACACATGATATTTATGTTATGTTTACTTTCTGGAACCAAAGAAGGAGCAATATGTTATATATGTTTCAGGAGAAGTGGGGAAAAGGCTCACATAAGCGGTTAAATAAAGTATCAATTATCAATCGTACTAGGATTTCTCTGGAAATTAGTACAGAGTAATTCCTTGGCAATAATACCTATGCAATGGTCTTCTGCTGGGGGCTTAACTCACATTTGTCCAATAGTCAGTCACAAAACTCGTGCCAGGCATCACCTGCAGTGTGGCAGTGATCAAGAACCTTTGTGGTTCTTTCTTACTAATTCTGAGCTTTTGCAAGAAGATCTCATCTTTTCTCTGATAGGTTCTTCTTCATGAGGAGATGTGTGGGGGCTGAGTCTGATATCTGAGAAACAATATTGTACGCTCCTAAGAAATTCTCAGATCTAGACATATTTACTGGAGGTGCTCATCCTCGGTCCTTGGCTGAACTTTCGAGTATTGGCCATCAGCCTACTGAAATGGCTACCTTTTTGGTTATTGCATCTGTACGTGACCAGAAGCCCAGTTTAGATACTTTGCAGCTGGTTTCCCTTCAAACTACATACGAAGAGTACAAACTGACAGCGTGTTAATAGTTTCAGCTACGCATTTGTGAATTTACTGTCACAGGTAGCTGGTGGTCTCTCCGTTGGTTACGGTGTCCTCGAAACTGCCTATAAAGAAGCCGAAGAAGAAGCTTCTATACCACCCCATCTATTGAAAAACCTTGCGTCTGGAGGATGCGTTTCGTAAGAGACTGTTAAAATAATTTGTAGCTATACGACGCAACTCTTCACGCATTCTCACGATTGTCGTTACATTACAGATTCTACTACGAATCAGAAAAAGGAATTTTCCCAAACACCGAATTTGTGTATGACCTCGAACTCCCTCAAGATTTTATTCCGACCAACAACGACGGCGAAGTTGAAGGTTTTGAGCTTCTTCCTGCCAAAGTGAGTTGCACTAAAATGTCATTTTCAAATATAGTAATAAACAGTAATGCTGATACAAAGTGATGTATTTAGCAACGCATGTGTACTTCATGACTCTCCTTCAGCTCGCGTGTTGATATGTTACGCATCAAGGCTGGAACAGGAAGGTCCTGCAGCTTCAACATCTAGTCTTGTGTGGGTGTTGGTCCCATGCGCCTGAGTATGGTGGGGATTGCGAGGTATCATTTTGTATGCCTCTGGCGGTTTCCAAATCGTATCATCACAGAAACTGGTCACTGCTACACAAAATATAATTCAAACTTTTTAAAAAGATAACCGACCCACAAATAATAAACCAATTACTAATTCACAAAATGTATTCCAAGCTTCAAGCTTTCTGGATGCAGATCACTGATAGTAACAGTAGCAGTAACATTTCAACATTTTATTCCTCTGCACTGCCTTCGCTCTTGCCATGCTGTTCTCCAAGTACGCCTTCACAGTAGCGTTAATTTGTACAACTGGACAATTTCGAACCGATCGTTCATTTTTATTTACAAATCGTTTTAAAAAAAAGTTGGGTTTTCTTCAGAAAATGTCGAATCGAATGTCTGGTGAGTAACAGTGCGCAGCTTTTCGACATTTATGGAAAACGAAAGTTAGGAGTTCATTAGTAGAAGATAATTTGAAAATTTAATCAAAATCATAGAGGCTGTTTTCGATAGAAATGCAAAACCCCCCTCGTCATTGTAATCGTTTCAAAAAAACTTTGAGTTGATTTGAAAATTGGAGTTTTCTTCAGATCTTTACGTTTTGAGGCGTACTGAATCTAGAAAACCTAATTTCGGTGTGTGGTCCGTGTGTGTGTATCGATCAAAGGGGTGCAGCCGTGTCTTGATCAGACCAAGCGGACCTAGCCATCACCAACCTCCACGTGGTGGTCGACGGTAACACCCTAGAGGGGTATAGGGGTCATTTTCACCGTGTTGGTCTCGTTTAGAGTCGATTAACAGCACCTAACCCACTCCCGCCACAAAAACGGCCTTCACCAGATTGTGTTAAGCTCTAGCCCTGATCAAACCTTAACCCCTGTTGCGGATCGCGCTGGTTTTTCCTCAGAGTTTGTGGACTGTATAAAGAATATGAGGGAATTTAACTCTGCTTACATGAAATGCAACACTATGAGTACTCACGACACTGGGAGCTGGAGTTGCAGACCACCGGCCGGCGGGAGAATCGAGGAGACGAGTTGGGCGATGTTGCAGGCCGAACGGATAAATGAATTTAGCGCAGAGTGACGGAGGGAATTTTAGACAATCTTAGACAGCCGACAACTCACTAATTTAAATAACTAATAAATAAATAAATACGACGGAAATAGCGAAGAAAGGCGTGATAGCACGAATAATACAACTGAGGGAAACCGATAACGGCGAGAGACTGACGTGAAAGAGCAGGGTAGAGCCGCATGGCCTGTGATGTGGCACACTAGGTTACGCCACCTCCTGGACAGAGCATTTGAGCGCTTCATTTCAAAGGCGCGTACAACCCCAAAAAATTGGGCGGTTCGGCCCGGGTTAGCTCTTATCTTTATTTATCATATCCTGATATCTGTTCGCCATTACCGTGCTCCGTCGAGTGTTCTCTTCAATTATTGTGAATAGTGTAGATATGTTTTGGAATAATATTAATAAACAAAGATGCTGTTTACAAGTGTGCAGATATTTCGTTGCTTTTCCTAATATGGTGCTTGTCATCACACCTGGTGCTTCGGTGGATATGAGAGCGTTCCAACATCTTCAACATATGAATTTAAATTCTGTTGCGAACAAAAGTATTTCGATTGTAATTACTTGCAATTACAAGTTGTTGTTCGTGTAGAATGTGTGTTGAGCAGTTATAGAAAAAACTCTATACGTCATACCATCGTCAGAAAACCCAAACGCAAATGGCTTACTTGGGCGGATTTAAAAACAGATTGGAAGGATTAAATAATAACACTTTCAGACGCAAATATGTGTATTAAACACGATAATTCTCCCTTCCCCATTAAAGTTCCTTACTTGTAAAAGTTGTAACCTCATAATTTCGGTTTTTATTATTTCTTGCTCGGTTCTCATTTTCTTGTACTGCTTCCGATTTTTCCTACACGCACCAAGCATTTTCCCAGACTAATCTGGCTTTTTCCTGCAGCTCTTGCAGTTGTAGTACGCGTATTTTCACTTTATGCTCCTCACCAGTTTCAGCATCGGCAGAGGTTAATGCGGCCACTTTGGTGTCTTACAATAATTAGAAACAATAATTTGGTCAAAACTGGATTGTTGAGCATTGGGCATCCACGGGATACACGGTTACGCGGCCGTTTACGTTTACATGACACTTGCTTACAAGATGGGATGTCAAACAGATGCCCAATTTCCTTACTTTACTGTAACCTCATTAGTCCACTGCCTTCTCGATATGGCTTAATCACAGCGTAATCACGACTACACTAACAGCATCCCACAGTAATCTCAGCTAGCAACCTGGGCACGAAAATGGCTAGCCTTGATTTACCCCGATCAGTTGGATCACGTTTGGTGCTGTTTTGGTGAAAAAGGCCCTAGGACTCCTTTCAATGGATCCTTAAACAGGGGGCCCTGGTTTCTCTCTTGGATGACTGACTGGTGCTCTGGCGAATAAAGGGGGGAGGGGGGACTCATGCCAACGGATTCCCCGCCCTCTTCATTGCCTTGCCCTTCTCCACCATGGGCCAAAAGCAAGTGAGGCTTATCTTGAGTACCGACATTGCTTACTTAATAACCGCTATAAATACCTGAATGCTATCCTATTTTGTACAAGACATTTTGTAATTTAAATGGTCTACATAGATGTAATATTTTTAGAGGCCTTGACATTGTCTTTTCCTATTTGTACTGCATTAAATGTATGTTGTTTGCAAAGAAACTTATTTTGAAGATAATTCGTTTTATTGTGTTTGGCAGAGCCTGATTGAGAGGTTATTTACTCCTGAATTCAAAACCACAAGTTGCCCTGTTGTCGTGGACTTTCTCATCAGGCACGGCATCGTCAACCCTGATAGTGGTGAGTACCAACAGTCAACAGTCGACTTTTTTCGCACCATCATCTGTCCCTAGAAGAAAAAGAAGAACATATCAGGGGGGGGGGGGGCAGCTGCAGCCTGTTTAAGTCGGCATACCTCCTAAATTGAGCTGTTTAGCCCCGCCTGAGTGAGAGACAATCTTTTGTGTTTTTCGAGCATTAGTCCATTAATTTTATTTAGTTCGAAATCTTGTGTCCCGAACGTTTCACATTATATATCATTTCTTTGATGGCTTTTGAATGATATATGACAATGATCCCCAACAGCGTGCAATAAAAGGACTGACACTGCCAATCTTAGCAAAATTTATTCAAACCTGATGAACAATTACACCTAAGTTGTTTCTCCCATCTCCTTCTTGAAAATAAGAATAATTCAATGTTTTGTCATACTTAAAGTTTTTTCTGATCTCTTCACTATGTTCCTTTTGGTTTATTATTCATTCTGAATAATAACCCTATGTTTTCGGTCACGTAAAATTTTTTACAACCCTCCCTCAAAATTTGATACTTTACGTTTCAAGACATGGAGATTCCAAATTTGCAATGTCCGTCCGCCGTCCGGGCCGTTTTGTGCCTTTAACGTGGTCTAAAAAATTCGTTCTTTCGCCCAAAAATCCGATTTGGTATCTAGTTGTGCCCGCCATCTCGGCAATCCGATCGGACGAAGCCCGTGGTTGTAATGGGCAAAAAACGGTTACAAAAATTAACGAAACGCAGTACAACGCGGGAGGTACAAGCGTTTCGTCGTTTGAATTCCCTCCACCCCGCCCGTCTCTTTAAAAAACCAACCGCTCTCGAGGCGGGTCGCTTCCCTCCCAACAACTCCGCCTCCCCCACTCGCCGCTCAACTCGCCTTTCGCTTCGAGCGCCCCCGTTCCTATTTCCCCGACGTTTTGGTTTTAATACGATTCAATTTTTTTAGATTCTTTCGTTTCATTCTCATTTTGGTTTTTTTCATAGATTTTTGGTTAAATTTTGATATTAGTATTTAGCGTGCGTGTTTTCATATTAAAATTCAGTTTTTTCTAGATACTTGCGTTTTTTTTTGTTTATTTTAATATTACGATTCAGTTCTTTTCGCCCTTTTTTTGGGTTTCATTATGATATTTTTCGATGCTGAATCGAACAGGATGGGTCTCGGAGCATTAATGCTAGGTCAAGCTGATTATCCGAATAATAAACCGTTGTGTAATAATTTGCAGGGTTTTTACTCATAACCTCGTTACAACCTTCCACACTAGCCCAATCTGTTATTTACTATTAAGGTCTGTTTGTTTATTTTTTGTTTTCTTTTTTTTCTCCAAATGTCATTCCCGAGGTATGTTTTTAAACAATAATTCAGTTCAATGTATCTCTATAAGTTTTTTATAATTTATTGTAACTCAATTGCCTGCTGTGATAAATTAAGCGAAACGTCAGCCTAGAGAAAACGTTTCATTCATACTGTCTGGCTCTCAAGAATCCGCACCAGAGTTAACTTCTGCAGGCAAGAACGACCCCACATCGCAACTAATTATACTCTATGAAGTAAAAAACGGAAATTATGTAATCTGTCGTAGGAAAGATTTTCAGGGTTCTCTTTACGTTTCAAAGGCTTCTGAGTCCAAAGTCTGATATTTACACGTGTTGGCCCGATAATTCTGAAACAATGACAGCCTGCCCAAAAAAATCGGTGTGGTGCGTAGTCACCAAAATACCAGCGTATTTTGATCACGATATTTCTCGTAATCATTTTGACGACCCTTTTAATGTTGCAGATCCCCAGTTTCCTCTCCTCGTCGAATTGCTTCACGTACCTCTTCAGAGCCTCTACAAACCTCGTTTATTCGGAGCCATCGAACCGCTCAAAAACGGAAATTCTCATCTTCAGTCAAACAATGGCGACGGCTCATAATTATTTCGTTTTGCGTTTTCTATTCCTATTCGCTCATATTATAAAAACAAAACCCTCATTAGTTAGTTGTACCGAATGTGCTTTCCAAAATTAAACATTAATGCGAAAGAGAGAGAGAAGAAAACAATAATTTATGTTTAAGAAGTATTTATAATATTGTGTATATACATATATGCGGTACTTATTGCATGAAATGTATGACGATACAAGAAAAATCCAAACTGTATTATTTATGTAAGTAGCTTTCAGTACTGTAGCTATAGGCTCGTAAGGAGGTTAAACTATTGATACGTATACTGTTAACTGTTTTCGAAATGGTTTTGACTCTAACGATAGGCGTCGCTAACTTTGAGGACTAGCGGTCCATTTTATATGACTTTTGGATAAATAGTGTTAGCTCGAGGGGGTTGTGATGAGGAGGAGGTCATGCTCATGGGGTTTGAGGTGTGTGATCGGGAAAACAGGGAGTTGGGGTGAGACTGGGAATAGAGTTATAGAACATGCGTGGTAAATTGCAGCGTCTTTGGTCTGACTGCCTTCAGGTAGTGCAAATTGATCTCACTTATTTCTGAATTTGTACAATCGAACAGTAGCCTTGAACATTAAAGGCATCATCTAAGAAGTCACAAAGGAAATGATTGGTGCCATACATACTCATCTGACTCTAGCAAATCGTATTGAACCTACGTGAAGAGACATTTGTGAGACTAAAAGGGGTTTTTGTCGATATCAGAGCCAAATTATTCTACGCGCAATTTAGGATGCTGATGGGGGCCCAGACGCAATGAGCTGGGGGGGGGGGTTGCTACTTTCAGCCATACAGGAAACCTCTAGTGAACAGTGCTCCAGTACCTGAGCTGCCGAAATCTAATAGTTGGCAGCAGCCTAAGCTCTCGACCCAAGAAATTCCAGAGTTCAAATTACTGTCGTTTCATTACTAACATTTTTCAAAGTGTTACCGCTAAAACAGTCAATGTGTACCTTAAAAAAAACAATTCTCAATGAAGGTTGTGGCATTATTAGAAGCAGTCCAATAAATTCTGGAACTTCAAGTGTACCAGTTTCGTCGTGGAACAATAAGTTTGTGGCCTAGTTCGTGGGAATTGAGTGAAAAATATATTGCATTAGTAGCCAGAGTGATGAAATAACATTGAATGTACATAGTGTTGAGGAAAGTTGTGGGATGGGTCCCGCCAGATTTTGTTGTTGTAGGCGTTTTTCAATCCTCCGTCGTGCACACAGAATATTCCTCGATCGTTCGTAAATGAGCCAATTGGAACTACCTTTGAAGTTCATAAGCTAAAGGACCAAGGTTCCTAATATTGAACAGTGATTACTTAGTCTGCAGTCAACAGCGCCCCAGTCGAAATCATTTCATGCGGGCAATTCATTAGTCACTCAAAATCATCCTTCTACTTTGAAAAGTCGTTGTGTTTGCCTCTACATGTTGTGTGTTTTGCTGAAGCTAAGTATGTGGACGCAGATTGAGTCGAAAAAGTTACTGTTCCGGTTGGAGAGTTCAAAGTGTGGGCCATGAAAGGTGGAGACTGTGTGTTTTAAGCCCCAAGTGCCACATTGGCCGGTAGAGCTGAGCAGTCAGGAAATAAAAGCCCCTCTAGATTTTAAGACGCCAGTTTTATGAACATCAAAATGTATAAAATGACCCTACAGGAAAATCGAGGATTGTTTGAAGTTGTTAGAACGCGTGGAGCGTCATTCGATCCTGCACGTATTTATGTAGAGTTGCCGGTTGTTGTAAATTGTGTCATTTGTCTTTTATGTTTGGATTGAAACAAGTTGCCTTTGTAATACGCCAAAGTATCAAATGTTGAAAAGAAGTGACGTTTTCACGTGGGCCTACTCAGCAATATGCTTCATACAGTTTATTTGTGGTTGTAACGGGAACAATGCTCATTTAAGTCGTGCAATCGAAGAAATGAAAAAAAGACAAGAACAGGAGTTACTTGCAGGTCGGTTTTGGAGATGGCTCATCGATGTGCACACTTGTGGGAGGGTGTGGGGGACAATGGTCTTACTGATTGTTTTCCTAACGGGAATCTACAGAAGTCATTCAGCTTAACTTCACAAATCCACTAGGTGAGCTAGTCATCCAGTCAAAGAACCTCCAACAATCCTTTGATTCACGCTCCTAAGGGCAGGCTGTGAATAAAATAGAAATGTGGAATTTTACCTCACCCAGTCAATTTCTTGGTTTCACGGACTTTATTTAATGTGTCAGCTGGCTCATTGTGGCTCTAACATGTGTTCATCTAACTAGGGGGACTTCTGGAATTGGATGAGGGATGCTGCAGCAGGCTAAGTGGAGGGTTTTTTTTGTAAGCTGCTATATGGAGGATATTGCTGCTCCACATGTAGAAAGACCTTCTTCCATCTTGTGGGGGGGGGGGGGGCAGTTTCATTTTGACATGAAATACCTTGTAATGTGGGTGGGGGAGGATTTGCTGCACCTTGATAAAGAATTTAGTAGCGTCTGGTTCAACGGAAGGAGCTTCCTGGCAGAAATTCGAGGACATCAAACTTCTGTAAATACCAATGGGTACCGTACGTGCCTGTTAGTTGTACTGAAGTGTTGTTGAGTATGCTAATTGATTAACTGCCATCTCCTCTTCAGCCTGGCACTGTATTTTCATTGCTCAGGTCTCATTCCTTATTAAATGACTGTTCCTAAACCCGTAATGGCTTTCAGTCATCCTGCCATTGTTCAATAAGCCAGATCTGTTTGGCATTCTAACTTCATCCACCCTTCCCTGCTACCTAAATGTCTTGAGTCTTCAACAAATACAAACGAAGTTGTCTAGCAGTGGTTCCGTTGTACCTAGCTGTGTCTATGAATAGCTATTGACTATCAACTAAACGTGCTACGCTCATATCGTTGATTAGGCCCACACAAAAACCCTCCGCCACCCCCTCGCAATTCTAAGCGCCTACGCAAAAGTATTTTAACTCCAAGTATTGCTAAAATAAGTATAAAAGTACGGTTATCGCCGACTAGTGTTAGCCACTGACGAATAAAGTCGCGGCAATAGCCTGGCAAAGGCGCACGAATGACGTCGAAATTGCTCTTAGCTCATAATTTGTTCAACGAAACATCGAGTACTTATATAACATTGTAATCGTCATAGTTACAGTAAGCGAGTGTTCCTTTGTTCAAGAGTGTAATGAGTATTGAAATGACGAACTGATTGAATCAAAACTTAGTAAATATTGCTCGTAATTTCTTTTTAGTTAGTTTCGTTTTATTGATTTTTGGATGAGGTTGCGCCAAGTTTTCATTTGATACATTTGAGGGTTGATTCGAGCCTAGTTGAAATGTTCGATGATTGTATTAACATGAATTCACGGACTAAGCGTGGGAGATTGATGCTATGATCTCTAGCAGGTATCTTTATGGATCAAGTTTCTGTGATGATCCGCTGCAGAGGATTAACTTGCTGGCACTCCAGGGCAGGTCTGCTAACTAGAATGTTCTTGGTTTACTGATAGCTCAAGTGACGCCGCACGAAAGAGATCCTTAGGACTGAAGTCATTAATTGCTTGTAATATCCATCTTCAACCTCTACAATCTCTTTTGTCAGTGGGGTCGAAGGGGTTTAGTTACAAAACCTTTCTTCCCCTTAAAATGAATGTTTAGTTTGTAACTACTACGAGTAAAAGAGGTCTGGAAGATCTTGAATTAAAGTTGAAATAAAAGTGACATTGGTAAATTAAAAAGTTGTCTTGACAGAAATAGAACACAATACGAAACTAATAGCTGATGTGAGATGCTGGGCATTTTATAGCGGTTCTGCATTCTCCCAATTGAAATGCCTCGAGACTGTGACGGTGCCCTCTCACGTTGTAAAATCCCAGGGGATGAGTTCTGCTGAACTACAAGTTGACGACTTCGGCAGTGCTCGGCAAAATGGGATTGCCCGATATATTGTTCCAAAAAATCAGGAATCGCAGGTCCGGAAAATCCGGTCATCATTCAGTCAAGAATCTGCAAAAATAGCAACCCCCTTATGTGACGTGGCGTTTCTGGCGATTGCGAAATATATGGGAAAGTAGTGTCTGGTTGTTGATGGTGTCCATGCAAGTCCACGTTTAAACTTTCCACGCGCCTCACGCCCGATGCTGCTTTCGGCAGCTTCTAGTTACAGCGAGACAAGTAATAACGCACTGTAAACTATCGATTCAACTTTTGTGATGAAAATAACCTTTTGTGTCTTCCAATAGAAGCTTGCTCTGCACGCGCAGCTTATGATTACATTGATATTTCATTACACCATTTGCGAATGGCACGATCTCATTCATAACATTAATTAAGTTGTTGATATAATTTGATTGGAAATGAGTTTAGCGTTGACAACGTAGTAATAAGACGACAATCTTCCTCAATCATCAGCGATTTTTTTTGTTTTCTATTTATTTTGTTGTAGACGAACATCAATTGTACTGTGTGTGATAACAGAACCGGGGATCTACAATCCTAGGTCCATTGTCACCCTGGCTACCCTATTCCTCTGTAGGGTGTTCATAGTTTGTTTAACCCTACTCCTACCACCCCTGTTGGTCTGCTTCGGTGTTCCACCTGTCCCTCTGAGTTAAGAGGAGTATTTGAGACATGTGACAACCTGCTCTGCTTAGTGTAATCAGCATCACACTTTTATCTTGCCTGATTTGTAGTTTACCTTACACCCAGTTTGCATACTTTTCATAGGGGCTATGATGCAATGGCTGGTTGAATTTAGCTTTTTTATGGCAGCATCTCCAGTCGCTAGAGGATCAATTGTATTCAATCACTAACCTCTCGTTTGTTAAGCTATTCACGTTCATCCTCGTATGTTTCTCCTGGCTATAAACCCTGCGTGTTGCTCTGCTCATGTTGCACTTGAAGACCTCAATTTTCAGTCTCCAGGCGTTGTTCTGAGCGTGCAGACTGATATAACCACAGTCTTACTTCGAATTAGTAACTTACACCATCTTTTTCAGTGCTGCTTGCAAGAATTTCAAATGTCACCAACGTCGGTGTGGCATCCATTTGCAATCCAGCATTTGGTTTTCTTCAAAGAAACTCAAAAATGTTTGGTCTCGTTTCGCAGAAGATTTCTCATTGCTGTGGAAATCATTTTTTGAGTGCCCTGTTAACCAGATGAAGCGCCTTCTTGAGGTATTAAGATCAGTCTTGCCCCATGTTGTTGTTCGCCTCTTCTTGAAGCATTCAGGATGGTTTAGAACAGGAAAGTGTTGCTTGTTGTGCCACGTTTCTTCGAACTTCAATTGAAAAATGAGTTTACCTCTTCAATGCGCAAACTAGCCGACAACTTACACATGAAGAGTTTGACAACTTCAGTTCCGTACTTCTCCAAATAATAGTCGTTCATGACCTCCAACATTTTGTCTAGAACGCACAAAGTATGAATGTAGTGGCAAGCGATGGAGGGAATTATATTAGTGGGGTGGAAGATCTGAAGGAGCTTAGCCAACGTTCCCCTGTCACTTGAATATAAGTTTCAAATCACTTATCATTCTATAACTTGTTAGGCACCATTGTACCGATTGGACGATTCCCTTCGTCTCTCTGAGCCACCCCACTCAATGGTATAGTGTCTAGGGGCTTGTTGCTCCTCTTCACCCGATAAGTATTTATCTCAGTGAACTTTTTCTATCAGCTGTTGAGAAATCTACAGATGTTTTGGGTTCAACCGTGTTCTTCAATAAATTACTTTTTTTTAAATAATAAGTCCAAGTAATGTAATAATAAAAATACGCGTTAATTGAAATTAATCTTGAGTTATTATAATATGTCAGAAGATCAGTCAAAGTGACTCACGATAAAATCTTCTATATACTCAACGATATCTATCATCATCCCCTATTCCCTTGATAATTCTCTTGCACGGGATCTTAAGACTCTGGACGCACATCATCAATGATTCTTTGTATGAATTATCACACAAAATCTCTGCCACTTTTTGTTGAATTCTTAGATGGAATTGTTTTCTCTTTGTCACTGCACGGGTCCTCTTATTCTTAATACCACTGAATCCGCCAGGAACATTTACGATTTCTGGCATTAGGAGGGTCTGCACTGTGGGTAGCTTATCTCTAAGCCTCTCATTCGCCTTCTTTTCAACCATACTGTTCAACATCAGCTTTATCTCATTGTTTTGTGAGGCTATCTCACTAATAATGACATTCCGCATTCCTTCCAATCTGTCATCCCTGACAGATAATATCTTGTCGCTGACTATACCCTTCTGTAGCAAGCAATGATCTATTAGTGTTGAATCTATGTCTTCAGAGCCAGCTTGCTCAGGATAATAGTCTGTTAGTTTGTACATCATCCATTTCTAACCCTGCCAATTTTTGACACACTGATAAGGCTGAACAGCTATAAATTGATTTTCAGTACTAGAATTTAACCCATTCATGAAAGTGACACCTTTTTCTTGCTTTCCTGACTTATGATCATTTTTTTTAGATGTCTCCTCCAAGGCTGATTTCGAACTGGCTATTTTATGTTGCTTTTCTCACTCTTCTCTAGCTTCTCATTTAAATTTTTGATTTCTCCCCGCAATGAGCGTATCAATTGATACCTTTCAATAGATATATTCACCCACATCTATTGTAGGTAATGGGGAGCAGCTGATCGTCGTTTTGATTACATTTGGGATCCAATTCCAATATAGAAGCCTCCAGCATGTCGATTTTATCTTGTATCTCTTTTTCATTCATCATGGCTTCAATTTTTTTAGATGAGTTGATGTCTTCGTTCGAGAAATCCCCACTCATGAATTGTTTTATGCTGTCCAAGTTGGTTATAGGTATCACAGATCCTAAATCCTCTAGAAACTCACTCTTTGGGGAGCTCTTGTTTGATAAAGACACTCTTCATTGAGGATTGCTCTTTCATTTAGAAACTACCTCTAGTGGAAATCATTGTCAACTCCTAATTCTGATACCAATTTATCAACTGCAGAAGGTCCTTCTCCTGTCTCTACCGAGGATTTAGTATTGTTGCCTGCTTTGTTTTCTTTGAGCAAGAATTAACAATCTCATTAACTGCCATAACAGCAGTTACATCTTTATCCACCTGTTTTTTGGAAGCACTGCGACGGTTCGTTGCACGCAGAGGGCGTCCATCTGTGATATATACGGACAATGGCACACAATTTTCAGGTACAAATAACGCGTTGCTCAAAATAATTGGGGAAATGGTAATAACAGGTGCAAATGTTAGAGCCATCAAATGGAATTTCATTCCCCCCGCCTCTCCTTGGTGGGGTGGTTTCTGAGAAAGGATGATTGGAATGATGAAACAACTGCTGAGACGCAATTTAGGAAGAGCCAGCGTAAGAATCTCTCGCCTCCCAAACCTCATCCTGCATTCTGTTTGTCAATTTACTTCGTGTGTAGCTCAGCATGTTATTATTATTCCTCTTGCCGACACCTCTGTTCCTATTTGTTTCATTCCTTCTGTCCCATCAGCATTGAGAACTAGCAATAAATAGCTACGATTTGTACAATCAGTTTCGGCAGTACGTTGAGCCAATGGCTATTTTCATTATGAAACGATGTGTGAATATGTTTCTAGTCACTTAACTTGAAAACAAAACAAAATTTTGTTTCTAAATTCAAGTTTGTTTGAGCAATTGATTATTATTAAATTGGTTCTGATTATGTTGTATAAATTGAATGCTACCTTTTCACAGTTGAAAATCATGAAACGAAGTGTATCGTTTTCGTGAATCATTTAATTGTGATTCTACACAATTCTGCGTGCTATTGTTTACATAATCAGCGGTACAGGTTGTAGGAAAAGCCTAGCAATTGATTCAAGTTGTCACTCTGCAGTGCAAGAAGCTGATGAATAAACTCGAATTATCTTGGAAATGACTTCTATGTGCCACATCACGTGAAGATGTATGTGCAGATATTACAACCTTGAATTCTTAAGACAACCTAATGTGATCACCAAGGGATGATCGTGGAGGGGCCCGTTCTGTTGGTCAGGGACTCGATACCAACGAAGTTTAACTTCGAGCTTCCCTTCAGAGTACGAATCCAGATCAGATGGGAAGGGGGTGGTCCCTCTCTTGAGACTGGGGCCATGGCGTATTATACAGATGGATCAGCGAGGGTTGGCCGAGTAGGTTGAGTTGTCTATGGGACAGCGATACCAGTGGGTGCACTGGTGACTGTTTTCCTAGCAGAGCTCTTCGCTGTGAAGTATGTGTGCTGCACATCCTGTGTAAGGGCCTGAAGTGGAAAAGAAGATACTTCTTATACTATCACGTTAGGGCTGGTTTGGGAACGCCTGACTGGCCTGAAGACCTTGGCAAAGGAAAACACATTAACACTGTGTTCAGTGCCAGGTCACACAGGAATAGAAGGGAACGAGGAGGCCAAAAAACTGGCGAGAAAGGGATCTCTGCTTCTCCAAGAGGGACCTGAGCCCTTCGTAGGGACCACCAAGAGGAGGTTAGTAAGCGTAAGTGGGAGGAGAAGTGCAAGGTTGTCTATTGGCAGGATGTGCCTGGCCAAAGGCAGTCAAGGTTGTTTATTAGACTCTCCAGGGAGCAAACGAGGTAGATCCTCAACCTAGAAAGAGATAGTATATGGAGTCATTGTCCACTAAGGAACCACCTGGCCAAGATTGGTAGGTCAGAGGTAAAGAATTGGAGACTGCGAGGTGGCACTGGAGACAACAGAGCATGTACTGTGTATGTGTGAGGGGCTGGCTGCAGCGTGCCTCAGAGTCCTTGGGGTTCATCAGCTGTGCCGGAGGATTGTGGATATCACACCAGGGAACACCAGCTCCACAGAAGCTGGAGGTGGATCTGGGAGGATATGAGAGGGCTCATGCTCGCCCACACAATAGGCCCAGTTGTAGCCGCAGTGGGGTGTTTCCAGGGCCACCAAGGAGAATAAAAAAAAGGGGGGGAGGCAAGTTCACTTCGTATGCACATGTTTCTACGTAGGAGAACAATGGAAAGCTGTTGGATGACTGCCATCATACCATAAGGCTCTCACTTTAGGTTAAGGTGCTCCACATTGGAACAGTCAGTAAGGTAGTTCTTGAAAGCAGCCAGGCAATAACTAACCAAAAGTCATGGGGATTGCTGGCAATGCTCACTTCTGGGAACTGACTTGTCTCCTTATGTCCCAGCTGCGTGCTACCAAGCTTCACCTTGCACTATGTATGATTAATGTTAATCGGTGACATGGTGGCAAGACTGAAAGCTTCTCTCTCCTTTCCTTAGGTCCAAATTGCAACTGGCGTGTGATCTCTTTAAATTTATGACAGTTGTAAGACTGGAGAGCATAGTTATTTCTTGAGCAAACAAGTAAATATTTGTACATCAACTGACCTGACGGGCTTTTCGAACACTCCTCTCTTCACTATGAATATTAAATTCAAATTGTCAAAAGTTAAAAAAATAATTATTATTCCAAAAACAGTTTGTTTATTATTTTAATGCTTACTAACAGATCATTCTTTGTTTTTGAATAGTTTTGTTGGTATTCTGACATGGCAACATTCAAATGGCCATGTGAAAAACATGGATTGATGCCACAAACACGAAGCACTGTGTTTGAGACTTACTGACATTGCACATTCTACCCGCCCTGGAAATTATTTTGTCAATGTAACTCGAACCAATGGATCTGTTTAAACGAAGTTTGCAGTGAGCATTTCGTAAATAACACCAACTGTCATACAACTGACTATTATGTTAAACGCTGTAATGCTACATTATAAAATTTAATGTGGTCATGGAATTTTCCAATACTCCACAAAACTTTCTCAATTTTCGCTTAGATGAGAACCTTATTCTGACAATAAAACCCTTAACAAAAAAAATTATTGAAATTAGTCCAGCCATTTACTCGTGATGCTCTAAACTTGGAAATATATATTTCAACAATGAGGAGAAATAGTGATTTAATGTCCTCCATTTTGGTTTATTATTCATTCTGAATAATAACCCTATGTTTTCGATCACGAAAAATTTTTTACAACCCCCCCCCCTCAAAATTTGATACTTTACGTTTCAAGACATGGAGATTCCAAATTTGCAATGTCCGTCCCCCGTCCAGGCCGTTTTGTGCCTTTAACGTGGTCCAAAAAATTCGTTCTTTCGCACAAAAATCCAATTTGGTATCTAGTTGTGCCCGCCAACTCGGCAATCCGATCGGACGAAGCCCATGATTGTTATGGGCAAAAAACGGTTAAAAAAATTAACGAAACGGAGTCAACGTTTCGGTCTCATCGAAATCGCTCGCTTCGACTGGCAATGCCGCCCT
Organism: Pachypeltis micranthus; assembly: GCA_020466155.1. Taxonomy (NCBI): domain Eukaryota; kingdom Metazoa; phylum Arthropoda; class Insecta; order Hemiptera; family Miridae; genus Pachypeltis; species Pachypeltis micranthus. Next base: position 45,247,724 of record CM035770.1, on the reverse strand, counting down.
CTCTAAGAGGCGAGGGGCAACGCTCGCCCGCCGCCGCCCGCTCTACTCGTTGGAAGCCCTTCACCTCCACAAATGACTGTTTCGCTCGTCTCAACTATTTCCGTTAGCAAAATATCTGTTATCATCGATTGAGCTTTTCATTATTCGTTTATTTGGGGTTTATTTATTTAATAGTTCGTTCGTTTCATTTTTTTAGGTTTTAATACGATTCAATTGTTTAGATTCTTTCGTTTCATTCTCATTTGGTTACATTTTGATATTAATATTTAGCGTGCATGTTTTCATATTAAAATTCAGTTTTTTCTAGATACTTTCGTTTTTTTTTGTTTATTTTAATATTACGATTCAGTTCTTTTCGCCCTTTTTTTGGGTTTCATTTTGATATTTTTCGATGCTGAATCGAACGGGATGGGTCTCGGAGCATTAATGCTAGGTCAAGCTGTTTATCCGAATAATAAACCGTTGTGTAATAATTTGCAGGGTTTTTATCACTGCAGAGTCTCAAGGATTATTTTAATGAGCCTGAGCAACATTTCAACATTATCATCATCAAAACGCCTCACTTCACTCGTCAACATTAATTCAAAAGTAACTTCCCAAACGCTTGAACAATCTTCCAAACACCTCCTAGGAGGTTGAAAAATAACTTATTCGCCGGCGAGAAAGCTACCACAGTATTTACTTAATTTTGACTGGAATCCTAGGGACCATGCGCTGCATAATTAAAAGAAACAGTTTTCCTGCAAACAATGTCTTGCAGCTGGTATAATTGGGACTATTCGTTCCATTTCCAAGGTGAAGACCCTTTTACGCCTGTCCGTAAAAGGCCGTAGTGACCCTGATCTTCAGCCAATCCTACAGCCTACAGCTGATCATCAGCATCAGTCGCTGCGTTTGGGCTTAAGTTAAAGTCTCTCTATTCAAAGAGAGATCAGCTATAGATACGTTTTAAGATTCTGTGATAAATGATATTTTTAGGCTGCTTAAAGGTTCCTTTTTCTAATTTGGATTGGTCATACCTTAATTGCTAACCCACAGTTCAAGAAGAACGAGCCAGGGTTAGAGTAAAGGATTTTTTTCATAAACCCAGCTTGATCCATGTAATGAATTTTAAATACAAAAGTTCCATTTTACTCTCTGTGGTACTGTGGTGGCCATGTACTTACACCACGTTCACTTTGTCCAGATTGTATTCGTAAAATCATTCTTCGCTGGTCCCAGTGTCAAACCCAAACCTGCCGTGTGACAACCCGCCAACATCGCCAACAAACTACCAATAGACGCGAGTTTGCAGAGTTGTATTGGAAATTAAGTGTTGAACTGGTACCCTAAGTTAAGCATGCTGTGTCGGACAACAACCCACTTGTCCAGGTCCTTTAGTTCACAGCGACAAACTTGAAACACGAAGAAGAATAATTGTTCACCCAGCTGTTGATGTAGGTTCTCATTGTCTCAGGTCCCTGCTATCAGCGATATTTCAATCTGAGGAGCGCTAGACATGACACTCTCTGTCTTCGGTATATATCAATTAATTGCCTTGCGCGGATAATTTGTTTTGACATCTCGCCGAAGTCCGCCTCAGCTTTTCAACTATGGAAGTGACTTTGGAAAACGTGGAAAGCGCTTTGAGGCAATTCTACCACACCAATTCCACTCTCCAGGCCGAAGCTCATCAATGGTTGACGGCAATACAAAACTCGTCCAATGCCTGGGCGTTCGTATGGGAAATTTTACAACCTACTCGGGTAAGTGTTCTTATAAATTGTCAAGCTCATGTTCAAATGTGTGTGTTGAATTTAAAAAAAACTTGATTCAAACGTTTTGGTGACTTCACATTGAAAGTTGTTTACTGTCGTAGGCCTGAATTCTTGTAAATTTCTTCTTGATAGTTTATTTCTTTAACTCTCATGATTCCAGTCCTGCGAAGCTCAGTTCTTCGCCGCTACGACGCTTCACATGAAAATTATGAAAAATTGGACGGAAGTGCCGCCTGATCAATACGACAATCTGAAACAAAAAATCCTAGAGACTATCGTTTTGTACTCGTCCGGCCCCAAAATCGTCCTGAACCGACTGTGCATCGCTGTGAGTAAATTAATTTTACATTAGCACTAATTTTGAAGGATACCGACCTCGTAATTCATACGTGAATGGTTTTCGACAGTTGGCAACTTACTTGATCCGAACGACTCCAGCTCACTGGCCGAACTCCCTGGAGGACATCCTGTGCATCTTCAGACCCGAGAATCTTCCCGCTATTCCACCTGATCAGACGATTTGGATCCTTTTGGAGGTCCTTACTGTGATTCCTGAAGAAGTAAGTGTTTAGACAGGGCATATGATTTGTTGAGCATGTCTTGTAACTTTAGGTCAGTAAAATGTTCGAAGCATCGCACAATTTTTTCAACTCTGTGTAAATTTGACGATACACTAAGGGATAGGAGCGGTCAGTTGTAAAATGTATGCATGTATTTCACTGTTGAGATGTATACTACTTGCATAGATATAATATTCAATACGTTCCCTGTACTATAATACACTAAAAACAAGAGGACTAGTGAAAGGTATCAAACATACATATGGATTTACGAATTTTTTGGTAAAATTACTTACAAAAGAAGGATTTCGCTTTGATTGAAAGTATATAGTTTTACAACACTTCTATAGTGATGAAACGTAACAACTGTGTGTACATGTCTCAACATAACTGCCAGCCATGACATTTCATAATTCAGGCCTGAAATATCATCAATTATCATTGAAAAAAATATTTAAAAACGGGGGTAAACATACGCGCGAGGGCTCCGCGTCTATTTCAAAAATGCCGTTATGCGTCTACAATCTACGCCTCACTGTTGTAAATACTCTAATGAAGCCCTCAACCACTGACTGGACCTTCCAAAGGTTACCAACCCCTACTGGGTGAGATTAGGACTTGAAGGGAGTTTCTGATTCATCTCGCTGCCTCATGGCTTTGCACGTCAAAAGAGTGCTACAATTTGTTCAAACTTAAGGAAGGTTTATCAATGCAAAATTGTGTTTTGAATACGACTGGCTACTCTTCATAGGACTCCAGTTTCCTGTCTACAACATGTTGTGTTCTTGTTACTAATGATGACCTAAACATCGAAATTCATCTAGACAATCGTCCTTTCTCCGCGTTATTAGCTTCTAAACAGCAGTCCACATATTCATTTTTTCTCTTCTTTGCGAAATTTTTCTCTGTAACTCTGTTTTGTTATTTTTAGTGGAACACTGTCTTGGTCAACTCGGTTCAAAAAAATGCTGTCAAAACCGAAATGGAGAAGGTAGCGCCAAAAGGTAAGAGAAATCGCTACGAACAACGCAATATTTCGCTGCAGTACCGCCGAGCTCTAATTGTCCTTTTGTGCCCCGCCAGTTATTGCGTTCCTCGAGAACTTGGTCACAATGAACAGCGATATCAAAAGTCAGGCGGCCAAAGCGTTGACGGCTTGGCTCCCAATCGGTAACCAACCTATTTCGGACCATCTGCAGCTGGTTCAAAAACTGGTCAACACAGTGAGGTCTCAGGTTGCCGACCCGCTAGAGTAAGTGACAATCTTTCATTTTGAACGAACTAATCAGGAAGGGTGTCAGAGGACGTATGAGTAATAGTGTAGAACACTGGGAACTGTCGTTTATTGAAGAATTGCAGTGACAATTGGAATGGTACCAATCCATCTGCTCGTTATTTGGGGCACTTCCAATTTGATTCTCCAGTAGGTACTTTATTCAACTACCGCTGTCCAGAATTGTATTTTTGGTTTACGTAATTTATTTGCATTGTTGTATAGAGGCTTGTGGAAAGGTTGTCGAAAGTCTTACAAAATTAAGAAAAATTATATTTTCTATGTAGAAATTGTTAAAGGTTGATCAACTTTAGCGATTTGGCGTGAGCATAGAGCAGAATTTATTCAAATTCCTATTATGTGGCGTCCATGAGCAGCCCCAGGTCCCATGGAGCTGGTAGAGTCCCTGATGCGGCACCATCATTATCACCTATATGGGTAGACTGATACTGCAAGAGGTTTGAATTGTGAGCTGGGGCTTTTCAAGTTTTTTTGTTTTTTTTAAATAAAAAAAATGCATTTATTGAATAATACTTATTTACAAATTTATAACATTAAATGATCAATATGCTATGCAGCCCTTTGGGTAATACCCGCGCTGGGCTGCAGAGTATCTTCGGGTCAATATCCTTGTTGTATTAACAAAATTAAATACAAATTATAGTGTAAATAGCTTATACATTAATTGTAATTTATGGTATAAATAGCATATGGCATAAATTATCAACACTGAAAGTAATAGTCCTTTAGTTTATTTTTGAACCTATCTAGTGTCACCTTTGTTGATATAAATTCTTTAGGTAGTTTATTATATAAGCAGACCTTTTCTCAGACAGCCAGGCCGCCTTAAAGGCCATTGCAGCCTATAGTTTTAGGTCTAAGCTGGCATGCGAATGCCTCCATGCGCTCAAGCAGCTCGGTGCCCGTAACAGGCTCTCCCTCATTTGGGTGCCGGCTCACAGGGGGCATGAGGGCAATGAAAAGGCTGACCGCCTTGCGAAAAGGGGTACGGAAACCCTACCCATCGGGCCTGAGCCACACGTGGGTCTGACGAAAAGTCACCTAAACCGTCTGGTTGCTCGATGGGAGATACAGGAAAATGGCGCCCATTGGCATCGCCAGCCACGACTACGACAGGCGAAAAGGCTTGTCACGCCTTCCTGTCAAAGGGCGAAGGCGATGCTGACACTCTCCAGACAAGATCTGAGAGTACTGATAAGCTTCCTCACCGGGCACTGCCCACTCAGATATTGCCTCAACAAGATGGGCATCTCAGAGGCGGTGGAATGCAGACTCTGCGGCGAGGAGGATGAGACAGCAGAGCATATCCTATGTGAATGCCCTGCTTTGGCAGCAAAACGCTTCGAATACTTCGGTCAGGGGACCACTGAACCCCAAACCGTAGCAGACTCTGCGGTGAAGGACATACTCGGCTTCCTAAAGGGGGCGGGTATGTACGACGCCTTCTACTAAGAAAGGGCCAGCGTCACAATAGGCCCACATAAAAAAGCGGCCGCAGTGACAAAGGGACTTGTCCCACACGCCCTCGGGTTAAAAAAAAAATAAGCAGACCCCATTGGATAAATAAAACCTCTGAGCTGAAGCGGTATTTAGACCTCTTTTTATCTTCCCCTGGATAAACATTTTGTGCGTGTAAATTATCGTGGTCTTTTCAACTAAATTTTCCACTTTCATTACTTCAAATATTTTAAATAATTAGTCGGAAGGGAATCTCCTATGTTTTTTAGGGAGAATTTTAATCAACAATTTTTGAATGATTATAATCTGTTGAATTTTATTTTTATGTGCAGTACCCCAACCCACAATTCCATAAATGATCAAAGATTGTAGTATTTAAGCAAAATAAAATTGTCTCTTTAATTTTTGCGACATACAATTTCTGACTTCCTGGCAGATAGGGATGTCTCTGGAGCTTATTGTTTAAATGAGTAATGTGTGGGTCCCATTTTAAGCATTGATCAATAGTTACTCCTTGATACTTAGTTTGGGCAATAGAGGGTGGTTTTGCGTTTAATATACGTAAAATGTGAAGGACCAGCGATTCTATGGACCTGTATGATTTCAATTGGCTAGCTAGTGGACTCACCTTGAGGGCTATTCATACACCGTCGGAGCGTATCTGTCGAGGTAGGTGCTGTGGGAGATGGATGCGGATGATGTGAGGATCAGAAGGATTTTATGGGAAGGGAATTTTACCTCGATTTTTACGCTTTTGACGCTCTGTGGTCGATGCAGCGGTGAGATCGAGACAACACCTAGCGCGTCTCTCAAGTAACGTTTGCCAGGCTTTACTTGGCAAGCTCTCAGCTTGGTTGTACCGATGAACACGAAGAAAATGAAAAACTAACTTTAAATATGCAGAAAATAGAATGAAAAACGGAAAGGAGAACAATGCGGTCTTCGTTTCCGATAACAATAATAATAATTGGCGGGTAATTTTTCTTTGATATCAGCGGTGGGTGCGTTCCTGTCAAAGTTTCCCAGAGTTCGTTCCGGTAAATTAAGTAGGCACAACCAGAGGGACAAGTGCAATTTTCTGCACAGTTTGCCCAATAGCTGGTATTTGATTTGTTGACCATGAAAAGGCCATGAAATTTGTTTTATAAAAATTTAGCATAAGGCTCTTTGATGACAACCAGTTGTTTACCACCAATATACTCGATGTTTTTGAAATCACCTCATCCCAAGAATTTCCTGTCACTATCATGGCAGAGTCTTCTGCATAACACACCATATCCCCCCATATATCACAACAGAGTAACCCAGCGATATATGTGATGAAATAAATCGGAGCTAGTACTGTTCCTTGGGGAATTGAGTAAGTGAAGGTTCTTGCATCACTCCTGTGATTATCTATTTTAACTTTTTGTTCTCGGTTAGACAAATAGCTGGCAGTCCACTCGATAAATGATGGATCAAATTTCAGATCTGAGAGCGTCTCCAGAAGAGGCCCATGTGAAGAATAGTATCGAAGGGGTTATCCAGGGCTGAGTTTACTTTCTCAAGCAAAAACATTAAGGCATCAAGCGTGCTTCTTCCTGATTGAAATCCATATTGACGCATAGGAATAATATTTTTTTCTTCCAAAAAACTAGTAAATTAAATTTTGAGGGCTTTTTCTATTATTTTTGCAAAATTAGATAATAGTGTCTTTAGTTGTTTATATTCTTTGGGGAGTATGTAAAATTGACGAAGGTTTTCGCGTGACTAATCGTTTACGAAGTTCAAATGTTCCACTCCTGGTAATCACATACTGTCTAGTACCAGGATATTGCGCCCATTATGAAATTACTCGTACGTCAATGCGATATTAAAAATTCTGTATTTCAGTTCATGTGAAAATGAGCTCGAGGCTCTGACGCAAATCCTGACCACCCACCAACAGCAGTTCCAATTACGTCCAGTTCTCCAAGCCATCGAGGTGGTTCTTCAACTCCATGACCTCATTTCATCGTCTGACAATCGAGTAAGTCAAGTTCAAAATTAGTTACGAATAATAATTCAACTTTCCTGAGCTTAGGAAGAGGTTACCTCAATAGTTTGGGTTGCGAAAGAAGAAAAATAAATTCATTAAAAGAGCTAAAACATCAATAACAGAAAAGTTCAACAAATATCCGGTGCGTTGCAACACACAACTTTTCTTAGCTCTACGTCAATTCACGTGCATACATGGCTTATTCATCCATCACTCAGCTCATATGAACGGTAGCGCTTACAGTTCCGGAATTTATTTTACTGCTCGTACTCATACCTGGACCATTATTGATCAATTGGTAAACAGAGAATTGGTGAGACTGTAAACACAGTTTTTTTGAAGAAGATAGTAAACACTGTTAAAACTGGTAGTAAACGAAACGGCGGTAGTTGAAATTCCAGAATGTGGATTGGACTACTAAACTAACTTTTAACATTCAAGCGACATGTCAGCGGAGTTTATAAGAAAAAATCGCGCTAAAATCGATTTTCGTCGAAACTTCTAAAAATTTATTGTGCTGCTCTCGTCATTTTCCCACGAATGGGAATTTTATGGTATGATTGTCTTATTACGAGCTATCAATATGAAAAATTTAATCCAAATCGTTAGCGCCGTTTTTGAGAAAAAAATATTTGGTGTTTTGATCACTATGACAACTATAGTTGACTTTCGGTGGATTTTGCTCATACCCCTATTTTGGCGTCCCATGGTATCCTGCGGGATAGATATCAAGTTTGAGCTGATTTGGTACGGTCGTTTTCTCTAAAAATCGTTCACAGACACACATACACACACAGACAATTTTCCCAAATAGTGTTCTGGAGAAAACTCCAATTTTTTTTTTTTTCAGCCGATTACATAACTTTCCTTCTGTTGAGCCAAGGAAAGTAAAAAACAAATAATATCGGAATGGTAAACCCTATTAGCTACTTAGTAGTTTAATAATGGTCATAACTAGAAGCAACAGAAATTCTGGAATAATAACTAACGCCATTTTTTGGACTTTTTTCGCAGTATTTCCCTGACAATTCCAGAACGCTTTCAATAAATCACGTTGAGTCCCATTAATTACACTTTGGTTTTGTAATGAAGTTGTGAAGTTAGTTTTAAGCGTCAAGTGTGAAGTTAATCCACATATTTCCACTTTTCAACATACCACTGGCAGCTTGTACGTAAATTTGAGTGTTGATAACTCCCCCCCCCCCTATGGAAAAATTTTGTTAAATAGCTTCCAATGATCTACGTTCCACAATCAAACTCATTAGGTTCCTGGTGATAATAGCAGTTTAGAAAAAATATGAGTCAACGCATTTGAGTCGCCTCGAAAACTCCACTTCCCTCACCCCATCCCTTTTTCCTTTTGACGAAAACTTCTCGTAACCTTACTTTTGTGCCTCCAAACCATTATTCGGAAAACAGAAGAAATAACGAAATGAAACGATTCGACCGTACTCTCGTAAATCTGCCAACGTGTTCACTCACAGTTCATTTGCCGAAATGCTGTTTTTATTTTCCAGAAGGGCTCAAAACCTAAGTGATTCAACTGTTTTTATTTTTTTATGATTACATTTTATCTTAACTCTTTGGTAGCAGTCAGTAACAGTACTCGACTAATTAACTCACGTGTTTTTTTTTTCAGGATTTAATTTTGAACTACTACCAAGTTCTGATAGGAGCAGGGGAGTCGCATTGTCATTTTCTCCTCGCCTGCTTTTCATCCGGTGACACTTGGCAAATATCCGTCGCTACAGGTACAGCTGAATGTATTACGCACTATTAGGTCAAATGAAGTTTATAAGGTTTTGTAGTTGTGACAAAGTGGTGAATGGTTATCCAACCAGATTTTGCGCACAAAGATGTATAATGCCATGAAAGTATTGCAATTAAGTTATCGTTGAGCTCATATAATATAAATAGAAAATGAAAATAACTGCTCGTGAAAAAGTCTGAAGCAAAATTTAAAAATAAATGGTACTTGGCACTAGTTTTCGTCGCTCGACGTTTAAAGTTCGTGCTTCCACTTTGTTCAATAGGCCTCCGGCTACATCTTGGTCCAGGTATAGTAGTGGTAGACGTGTATTGATCCAGGTATGGCGCTGTTAGACGTTCCCTAAGTATGTCGTCCAGGTATAACGCTAGTAAACGTTGATTTAAAGCGACTTGCGGGTTACTGCGACCTGAAGAGAATGATAAATGCGCTTTACTGATGAATTTCACTGCCAAGTGAGGAAATGGCAATGAATACCTAATATAAGCCGTTTCAACGAGGCAAGTGGTGGTACGCAGATAGTTGGAATTGGAATGGAAGAAAATGGCGCATGGAGCTCACATCAAACCGAAATAAAATATAACACTTCTCAACGTAATTAAAAGGATAACATAAGTGGTGTAGTTGCTTGAACAGTAGTTAAAAAAACAAACAGGAGTGATGCATCACACAACTTTCCTCAGCCCTACTTCGATTGAGCTATTTTTATCCTACCTACCTGTTTTTTGCTGTGCACTTTTGAACTTAACGATAAGTAATCTATAAGACTCTCACAATGATTTTTTTTAAACGTTCATGTTTATGGTTCTGTATTTAGGAATTTTTCGAGTTACTTCTAATTATCGTATGGGTCATTTTCCCCAAAACCTCAGGACTTTTTTTTTTAACGTTTTTGAACGTTAAAGGCGTAACTGAATTTGATCAACCTGACAATCTTTTCCTATGGCTATCCGTTGAACTGAGATCACACGTGGGAAAATGAGACTCGCCCGACATTAAATTAACGAGTACCTACATTTGTTTTCCGTAAATTGATAGAGCACCTGATGTTTCTTTCTTACGATTCCACATGGAGCTTAAATGAAGTTTTTGGTGGTTTCAGCTCTTATGCACGCTTTACTTGCCTGCACCAAAACGCCAGGATCGTATCCGACTCAAGAGGTGCAGAGTCATCTTACTTTCCCATTTTGGTACATGCTTGAGGTGAGTGAGATTAATTATAATATATCCTGCGTCTGCTAAGTTGTCCTAAGGAATTCTGTGTCCAAAAACATTTTTTTTCGGTGTGCCGATATATCCGTCAGTCATATTGCTTGCTGCTAGTCGTGACGAGTGTTGAAACTGTTTTTTGCCTCATCTCAGCCTTGAGAATCCATCTGCTTAGAACCCACCCAAGTGCGTTCATGTTGTAGTTTCGAGGATGGCGAAGTAGTCTCGGAGCGGTCTTCTGATCATTTAACTCCAGAAGCGTGTCATCAAATATTCATTCATTCGGGGTATAACTGGCAAGAATAATTACAATCTAGTAGCAAATAATATAATAAATAATAATAAATTTCCATGTTTTATAAAAACAAAAAAACTTCAATGGACAGATCATAAATGAACAAATCAACACAAAATGCGACACCATATTCACACCACTCAAAACACTACACAAACGAAAACAACCAACTGATGGATTTACAGACCACCCTACATAAAAAATACGTAAATTCCACAATTGACAGATCATTCGAGACGTTCCATTCACCTCTAGGGGGTTTCCCCGTGAGGTACATGACCTCCTCTCCCTGCCCCTTCCCCGACGCTCCATCATCCCTTTCACCTTTCTCTTGGTATATAAAGATCACGACCAACTGACTGACTCCAGTACTGACTTAACAGCCAGACGATGATGTCTTTACATTGAAAGCGCTTGCCCACAGTAACTCACCAGCCAGAGGAGACGGACTCACCTAACAGGTGCGTTAACTTTAGTAATTTGCCTACTGGCGGATATGGTTATATTATTGCTTTAAAACTAAATTCTTCATTATTTTCTTTTGTTTATTAAGAGAATTAGATAATTACAGGAAGCGTGGTTGAGCTAAGCCACCTGTCATAGAAACACTGCCTGCCAGTTTGCAGGAGCTTTTCCCAGGAATCCCTTCCTCCCGATTAATTTTAAACTTTCACGCCCCAAGTTCTAATTGACTCCTGAAGCTTCTATCGCCTTCTATTTAGCATCTCAAAATTATGGTACGTGTGGCTCGTGTTTATTTTGTAACGAATTTCAGGATGACTTTGTGAACCTTCGAGCGAACGAAATGAAGGCTGCGCTGCCTTACGTCATTCCAGTTTATGACGAGCTTTGTCAAGTTCTCCTGTACAAAAGTCGACAGCCTCCGGACGGAGTGACTTTGAACGCATGCGAGGCGGAATTACTTCGCATCTATCGACAAGACATCGCCGATACAATCGTACGTATTTATTAATCAATTATCTTTTTCGTTGAAAAGGTATCCAGCGGAAAGACTAATTACAGACATTGTTACAGGTTTGTTGCTACTTCATCGTCCGGCACTACCTCATATCTCTACTCACGACGTCAATGGCAAATGCCGAAACTTGGCAAGAAGTCGAAGCCGTACTTCATGTCATATTCGCCATAGCTGAAATGACTTGGATTGCCAACGATCGAGATAAAGAAGAAGATGAAAGCGATTTGACCGTTGCATCATATGTTCCCGAAGAAGTGCCCAATGGAGCGGGCGAACTCGAACGAACTGCCATAATTTCCCTCCTTCTCAACATCCCGCAATTCGCTTTGGCTAATAAACACGTCATTAATTCTTTGAATCAAGTCATAGGTGAGTGAAAACACGGTTGAGTTGGCAGGGACACTCGTGGAGGTTCATTCAACTGGTCAACTGGCGCGTGTTTGTTGTGTGTTTCCAGGAGCTTATGCTGATTTTTGGATCGGGCACACGGGCGTGCTGGCGCAGCTTATTCCAACTTTAGTTGCATCGTTGCAAGACACTGAAACTGCTACTTCAGCCACTTTAGCGTTGAAAGATATGACTGTAGAATGCACTACGATGTTGGAACCTTTCGCTCCGAGTCTCCTCATATCCTGTCAGGTATGTTAACTTTTATTGGTCCTACGGAGCAAGAAATAAAAGTTATGCAATTGACGGATAATTTTACGTTTTCAAAGCTACGAAAGAAATGTATGTATAGTAACAGTACATTTTTGACTAATGTACTCCACAGAAGGTGATTGAGAGAGCTTCATTGTCGTAATCTCCGAGCAAAAACGGCTGAACCGAATCAGCTCAAACTCGATTTGTAGCTAGCAGGTTACCATTTCCGGCAAAATAAGGGGATAAGCGAAATCCGCCCAAAACTTACTATAGTTATTAGAGTGATCAAAACACTACTTTTTTTCTCATAAAATGCTCTTATGATTTTGGTTAGTGTACGTACGCTTCTTTCCGGGGAAAAATAAAAAAATGAGATGCGCACGGGTGGACTGTATGATCCGGAGAATAAGAGTCGATTCCCGCCGTACAAAGAACAGCCCCCAATGCAAACACAAAATGAGTGAGGTAAACGTGTGAAGGACTCACCTTGGGTTTGGCAGATAGGAGCGGCCCCCCATCGACAGGGCAGATCTTCGTGTTTCCCTCCAGCAGAGAGAAGGGACGTCAGTTTGGAGGTGTTGGGTCCGGAAGAACGAGGACCTGAAGAATAAGGAGGGTAGTGAGAAAAAGGAAGAAAGAACAATAGGAAATTCGCACAACATGCGAAAACGCAACTGAACTGCAGGGGGCTTAAGGAGTGGGGAGGGCCCGTCAAGAGTGAAGGAAGGAGGTAAAGGAGAAGGGACACACATTTCATATTTGCGCCGCAGCGCCAGAACCTAGTCAGCGGAAAACGGTGCAATTGAGATCAAACAGTTAGATATATTTCGTATGGACAGCTCCAAATGACCCAACAACATCACGAAATTCTCATTGGTGGGAAAATGACGAGAGCAGCGCAATAAATTATCACACTTTTCGTTGAAAATGCCGTTTTGGTTTATTATTCATTCTGAATAATTACCCTATGTTTTCGGTCAGGAAAAATGTTTTACAACCCTCCCTCCAAATTTGATACTTTACGTTTCAAAACATGGAGATTCCAAATCTACAATGTTCGTGCGCCGTCCGGGCCGTTTTGTGCCTTTAACGCTGTCTAAAGAAATCCCATTTGGTATCTAGTTGTGCCCGCCACCTCGGCAATCCGATCGAACGAAGCCAAACGCAGTATAATCGCAACTACGCCGTATTTCGTATCGTTTTCAAGGTATTTTTACATCCTGGGTCGAATGGAATAAGTATCAGACGTGTACAACTGCGTATGGTGAAATTACAGTAATTATAGTGAGGCAAAGTCTACTAATTGAAAGAACTCGCTCGAACTACAGCGTAAGTAATCGTTTCGTCGTTAGTACTCCCTCCCTCCCGTAGTGCCAATTGCCTACAGGCGCTTACGGGCGCCTGGCGCAGGAGAAATAATTAGTTTCCGTAGTTCCATTGTAGTCAGGTCATGTTTCGTATGGTTTACTAGTATTTTCTGATACTGAATCGAATGGGTCTCGGAGCAGTAATACGAGGTCAAGCTGTTCATGAGAATAATAAACCGTTGTGTAATAATTTGCAGGGTTTTTTCCTTATAAGTTTATTACCTTCAGAAAAATTGACGTGGTAGTTCAATCAAGACGCATACGATGAACGTTTGATAACGCTTGTAAGATATATTGTAGAGGTTGGGGCCGATCGCAAACTTCCTCTCGCGTTGTTTTCCGAAAAATCCCCACAAATTTTACGAGAAAGACTCCTAATCTCATGGTGGGGTCGGAACAGCCAATAATCAAGATCTTCCAAATATAACTGTTGTGTTAATATTATTATTCCAGTGGACAATTTACAATAAGTGTTGAAGCCTTCGAACATCCTACTTTACTGACAACTAAAAATAAAACATATGTTGCTCTCGGCTTCAACGGCTGATCACTTATTGCGACGTAGAGGTTTAATGAAAACTGGAAGTACACTGGCTGCGCTTTACTGGATTAATATGTACATAACAATAACATTTGCACAAAAGGGCTCAAAAAAATCAAACGTAATCAGAAAATGAACGAAAGGAATGTGGCTGCACCTCTTCTGGCTCTTGCTCAGTTTGAGCCTCAAGGGATGAATTTATCCTTCGATCCAATGCGGGTGCTTCTTCCCTTTTCAAGCGACAAAGACGGCGACGAAGAGCAGAAGACTGGCTCTTTGACCTCATGTCTACTGCCTCTCTTAGAGCCGCTGTCGCTTGGTTCGCCGGGTCGAAAATTGTGCCTCCTCAATATACGAGCATCTCAAGAAATTCTGGAATTTCAATCCGTATAATTCCGATAACTCTGGGACAGTGATTATAATCGTTTTTCAGTTTCTTTCAACTTTTTACTCTTCTTCTTCTTTCTGTGTCCAGATCCACCGTTTAAACTTTGTATTTCCAGTATTCAGCCCCTTGGATCGCTTTGTCATTACATGCTAAAATATTTTCATAAACTTTTTACTGCGTTATGTTTGACGAAGTTGAAATTCGCCGCTTGCAAAATGAATTGGATTAGCCTGCAAGACACGCGAGGTTGTATTTATTCCTTACAATCTTTGTCCAGGCGTTGTTGTGTGTTGAACAAGTATTACCCACAATTAGTTCCATTCAATTCATCAGCTCCAGACTGCATTACGTTAATTTTACTGTGCACGCTTACTAATCATGTTGTGTTTTCAGCAAGCCCTTGCCAAAGGACATCTACAACAAGCGGAGTGCGTAAGACTGATGTATTCTATCGGGAGGCTGCTCTCTCTTCTGCCGTATGAAGAGATGCTGTCTCAATTAGATAACATCGTTGGCGAGCTCACTAATGGCATTGCTCAAGCTCTCTCTGACCCGGTAATACTCAGTCCTACCTGATTTATCAATGTTATACTTACTCGCAAGTCAATTATGACATCATTTCCTAACCAGTGGATCCTGCCACGGGATCTTAGAGGAAATGCCATTGTTATAAAAAATTATAAAAAAAGTCATAATGAGTTCGATTAATAATAAATACTGATTAGCCTGAGGTCCATCAGGCTGGGGCTGAGAACAAAACAAATGAGCACCTGTTTTTAAATCAAAGTAGCGTACTTGTTGGTTGGTTAGAGTTCAAACGTTCAAATTTGTTTTACAGAATAGCGCTTCGTCAAAAAGCGTTGCACTTCTTCGAGTTCGCATGTTGGGCACTCTCTGCGTCTCGATGTACCTCAACGAGAACATCAAAGCGGATCCTCCGACGCTCCTCGTCATTCAAAAGTTGTTTCCAATCCTCACTGCCCTAATCAACCATTGGCCACGGAGCGCTGACGTCGCACAGGTATGTTTCATTCCATTTATCTTCAACCGAAAGAGAACTTCATAACTCGGGCTATACTGAGATAAAAGGGCGATCTAGCGATATAGTGGAACCATCGTGGTGGGTGAGGGTATTTTAATATTATAGAAGGCGAGTGGAAAGTAGGTTCTTCCAAACTCATGAACACACCTTCTGGATTCCCAGGGAAGTACATTACAATACTCACTAAATTATAGGGTGTTAACAAGGAGGAGACATGAACATCTGAGACTACTCCACAATAATAAGGGTTTGGGACAACGAACTCCCTCAGACGAAATTACAACGACCTCACATGAACGCCCATTGGAAACTGAGCCCCTTTGCAGGTAGCTCGTTGGTGCAACCACACTGGCGTACTACGTCACAGTCTGAAAAGGTGACTGCTAGTGCATTGGAGGGTTGTGGCCAAAGAAAAGCCTTCTGCACAGTGACAAGCTCAGTGGCAAATGAAGAAGATAGCTGCAATAATGTTAACTCTTATTTCTCCCGTTCCACTGTTTTCTTTCAGAGACATTTCTTTTGTCACATCTCAGAGGTCAACGGGCACACATGCTTCTCTTCTCCCAGAAGGGCTCCCAAGTTTGGTTTCATTCAGGGGTTTGTTGTCTCCACCTTACAGGAAACCTTCCAATTCTCGTGCGATTCCACCTTCAAATGTTGCTTATTGTCTGATGTTATTTTATGTATTGAATTTTCCGTTGCTCGTACACTTATAATTCCCATTGCGTCTTCTAAAAATTGCTCTGGATGCACAAAAACAAGTAAAACCACAATACCTCTACAACTGTGAGCAAGTTAGTTACGATTGGTCTCATTCAATTCCCTGCTTGCTCGTGACAGGTAGCACAGGTGACAGGGATTACTGAGCTGTGTGGAGTGTGGAGTTCAAAACTGACTACACCCCTCCCTAAGCCAAACTGCCTTCATCAATCCTTCTGCACTCAACCTTTCTCTCCAGCGCCCATATTCCTCAAACTCTATTAAGCACTATAAACCTTCTCTAGTCTAATAAGACTGTTCTGACTCCATATGAATGTGGTTAGCTTCCACCTCCTCAAGTCTTGCGTGTGCAAAACAATATCCCGAAGTATCAGCTGAATGGCACACCTATTCTGTACTTAGTCCCACACAGACCACCCTTACACTAAGATAAGGTATAATGTTGTGGGTACTGGCATCAATTACGACGCTGTTCATGCATTACAAACTGTCTCAGAGGCGTAACTTAATACGCGCATCATGAGATGTTACCCCTAAGAGCTGGCCCTCGGAAAGACGACCTTTTTTGCGGCTCGGTAACTTGAGTTCCATAGGGAGTAAGTGAACAAATCAAAACTTGACTTGGGGTGACAGTAGCTCTTATTTGTTCCTAGCTGAACAGGGACTCTTAATTCTCTCCGCCGCGGGTGTTTAATGGGGTCCATTTTGACCCCCTCCAGTTCAAGGCGGAGGGAGCAGGGGTTTGTGAGCCTTTCGCTCTGCTCTTGGCCTCAGGAGTGAATGTGAAGTTCTCTCACCCTTCCTCGAGCTTCCTACTTCTACGCGCTGAGTGTACATTTATTGAGAAAGTTGTGTGAGGGCATCACAAGGACAATTATACATGCAGCACATCCCCATAGATCAGTACATTTACATGGATTGTCTCTTTCTGATTTTGATTATTTCTTGTTTCAGGAAGTGTGCACGTGCTTGAAAGAAAGCGTCATCAATTTATTAATAGCCTGCGAGCCAGTTCTTTGCCAGATAATCAATTTGGCTCTCCAATGCTACGACGCCACTCCAAACACAGCCACAATTGATTTGGCTCGGCAGGTAAATTTTGGGCAACACCTCTCTGTTTGCAAACCGTATGAACCCATGTTTTGTGAATGTATTAAATTTTGACGTTTCTGGCGTCTCCAGGTGTTTTTGCTGTTTGGCTACAGCAAGAAAAGCGGGCGACTGGTTGTGGGTTTCCTTCGAGTCATTTCAGTGAAGACGATAAATTTAGCCTACAATTCGACGCATGCTTCGGAGTACGGAGAAGTGCTGCAAGCCTACTTTTTACTCTCAGGAGCCGTAGCTAAGAAGAATCTTCCTCTCTTGCCTCGTGCCGTTGAACCTGACCAGCTGTTCAGTTTAGGTGAGTAAAACCAGTTGTTCCGCAATTCGTTGGCTTGCTCCTTACTGACTTACGACCATTATTGAACTTCTAACATGTAGGTAAGGCAATTGTGAGAACGCTAGTTTTACATAAGCGGCATTTAAGAGGAAAAACTGCACTAAAATCGCTTTTCCTCGGAGGGTTAGATAATTTATTGTGCTACTCTCGTTGTGTTCGTGCAAATGGTCATGACACATTACTGTTATGTTATTTGGATCTGTCTACAGTCAAAACTTCATGAAAATCGTTAGTTGTAGCAGTTTTTGAGAGTAAAAGAAGTTTGGAGTTTTGGTCGCTATGAAACTTGGGAGTTAGTTTTGGACTAATGTCGCACGTACTCCTATTTGGGCGCCCCATGTTAACGTGGTGAGTGAAAACAACCCACGGGTCAGAAAATTGATTTGAGCAAAAGCAAATTTGTCAAATGTAAACCACGTTTGAGCAGATTTGGTTTAACAATTTGCTTTCTTTTACGCACAAGATATTTTGTTGAATAATTAGTCAGGACCATTCTAAACAATTGTTGTGTTAGTTAACAATTTAACTCTTCAAGTAATTTTCTGTTCGACAGGTTTGGCTTCCTTGACACTGCCAGAAAGTAGCACAGTTAAGGCTGCCGGAGCGCTGTTGTGTACGTTGATCTCACAAAGTAGAGAACTCCCTGCACTCACGGACGTTGTACAAGCCCACGGCGAACGTCTAGTTCTCACAGTACTCAGGTGTATAGGTATGTAATTTTGATTTTCGTACTATCCCAGTTTTGAGAATCCCTACAAATTCGATAAGGTAGTGACAATGCCACTTGAGTAGGGAATTCATCACTTGTTGGCTGTGAAGGGCTTGTGCTGTGCTGGCCCTGAGAGTGAAGTTGCTAGCCTAAAATGGAAAAGCCCTGAGGAACGAACGTACCGAAATGGCGATTTCACGACTCTTGTGCTCTAAGGCTATTATAACAGCTGGTCTGAAAGGTGGAACCTGTACAACCTTGTAATGCACGCTCTGAAACATTTTTTTGTCAGAATGGAACGATTTAAGAAATACAGCGAATCTTACTGTGTCCTTTCAACTTGTAAAGTTAGGGCATAAGAAGGTTTTCATCTGCTGCTCTCCTAGTTGTGATTGGAGTCACCCAGAAGTTTGCGGGATCTGTTGAAGTTGTGCCAAGAGTAATGATGTGTACCCTCAATTGAAGCTGGGGCCCTGGTATATTACACTGACAGCGTGCAGGGTGGCCTGACAGGGGCAGACATCTTTGGGTCAATGATTAGAGCAGCGATCCCACTTTCAAAGCCTTAGGCATTTATTGTTTTACGTCGTGGCTGGTCTGGGAGTGTCTGACTGGGCTGAAGGCCCTCACTGAGGACAGCAGTGTAACACTGTGTTGGGTGCCGGGTCATCAGGGAATAGAGAGAAATTAACAGGATCGGCCCAAATCCCTGTCAGCCCTGAACCTTTTTTTGGGAGGCTGACGAACCACCGAGGAACCACCTACGTAGAGAGGTTGGCAAATAGGAGGATAGGTGCATAGGTGGTGCCCGGCCTTAGACAGTCAAAACTTGTCATCCGACTCTCCAAAGGCAGGGCCAAGAAGGTGCTCGCAGTGGGGTGGAAGGATATGAGCATCATCGTGGCCTGGTTACAGGTTAATGTCCTTGCAAACATTGGCAAGTGTGAAGTACAGGCATGCAGGTTCTGCGAGGCGGGGCCAGAAACATCAGAGAATGTGTTGTGCATATACATTGGACTCGCTGTCGTGTGTTTGGGAGGTATTTGTACAGCCAGAAGAGGTGGTGAGGGCAGAACTTGTGGATGTCCTCTTTGTGTGGGGGTGGTGGGGACGTCGCACTGAGGGAGCCCAGTGCCTCAGGGTCTGGGGGTGGAGCAGGCTGATGGACGCCCTTACAATAGACCCGTTTGCAGCCACAGTGAGGGTATCTCCAGCATCCACCTTTAAAAAAACCCTCTATTGAAATGTTTGAGGTCAACAATGTTGTGTCATGTCATGTTTTACCGGTTTTGCAAAGTTTGTGAGTACTGAAAATTTATAAGTCGACTACAAAGATCAACATCCTCTTCGTGAATTGGGCGTAGTATGGTATTTCAAGTCGCTCTGTAAAGCAATTGTTCAGTGTACCAAGGTCGTTTACGTGGATCAATCACCTAATATTTTAATTAGATTCAAAGAAAGCTCCTCTAATCGACATAATGGTATTAAATATTAACTGATCTCGCCCTTCATTTTATTAATTTGTTGTTTCAGGCGGAGGAAGCCCTAGATCTGAATTGGACGTGTTCGCTGACATTTTGTTGATGCTGAACAAAAAGTACTGCGACAACTTGGCCCGATGGCTCAATAACATTCTGTCTCAGGATAATTTCCCGACGGAAAAAGCTACATCGAACATCAAAGTGAAGTTCTCTAAAGACGTACTCAGGTATTTGTGTGGTTCGATGCCCTAAAATTCAGCCAAAACATTTCTTGAACGATATATTATTATTTCCAGCTAAACAGTTCAAACGAGGCTTCTTCAGAGGCGAATGAGACTATCATTCTGATCCAAAGCCGAGTCAAAATACTGTCAATATTCAATGACCTTTTAGGGTTGATAGAAGGTTTGATGTAAATTGAACTGAACAAGAAATAAAAATATCACTTTGTACTCGTAATAACGTCACTTTATGACACGAGGCAATACCAAACAATGGGAAGGGGCGAGACGAAGCCGAGATACCATTGGTTGCTAATCCATTTGAACATCTGATAATCACTTGAGTGCGCCACACATTCCACGAGTGAGTCAAGTTATACATACGAAATATATCTCGCACTGCAGCAATCAACAAACATTCAGGGTCATTTATGTGAATGAGCAAGTTGAGCGATGACTTTTATCAGACTAGCCGCCCTGATGGTTGTCAAAATTCGGATGCCTCACTTTGGGGACTCTATTCCCACTATTTGTCACACGACAAATTTAACACATTTATTTGTGTTAAACATTGCGTTTTTCACAAGAGTTCACCACACAAAATAGACAAAATACAATAAAAGTGAGAATAGAAAGAGAAAACACGGTTTTGTAAGGAAAGTTTAAAACATTGATGGTTAGAACAACAGTTGTCGAGACTTGAAACAAAACGTGAATTGGTGTTGGGTTAGATGTACGTAAATGAGCAATGCCTGGGAGCAGATTAGGGACGGTAAAGTTTAAAGTGAGCACAGTCAAAAATTCCTCGTTGTGATTATAAGCCCTACTGTTTACAAAAAATCATTTATCTCCTAATTTGTCCTCCATTCTACAGTAGGGGAGAGAGTGAAAAGATTCAACATCAAGAGACGGAGCGCCAAAACAGTATGAAGCGCTCTATATGAGATCGTGTCTGATGTAGTATAACGTTAGACTACATTATTATGTACATTATTAGTATTATTTTTATTAGCGCATAAATAGTACCTTCTGGTGAGGTCAGATTCGCTATAGTGGGCAGTATTGGGGAGTGTTTGCAAGATTGTTGGTCCGACTCTAAAACTACTTCAGCCAAGGAACGCGAGGTGACTCGTGAGACGTTGACATGAGATAGTTTACGAGTTTGAGTCAGCTCAGATTCAGTTTGGAGAACCAGTAAGAGAGGGTTTTGAGGAAATTTCGACACAAAGTCAGGTTTTTAGCTGACAATACGAGAGACGGGTTTTAGACGAATTTTGACAATCGGAAGCCTGTGAGAACAGAAAGCAGGAAGTTCTCCCCTCTCATGAGTGCAGGTTCGCCGCTGATCGCTCGCCCGTGCCCTACTTTGGGCGATAACTCTTCTTTTTGTGTTTAGTCTGCATTTACGTTTCAATCGTGTATGTCTAGCGAGCAGGTAATCTTTATAGTGTATTGCACAATACATTGCGGGTAAAACGATATAAAAAAACGAATATGTCTTAGGCGCCCAGAATGGTAAGGAACATATGGGTAGGATGAGGCTTTGCTTCTCAGGAAAACCTGGCAATTTTCTATCGGAGGTACTCGGATGTTGAGAACGAAGACCGTAGAAGGAAGAGAATGGGAAATGGCTGACGAGCAGGGAGGCCTCTTCCTTGATGGAATGGAGCTGCCTATTTGGGGGAAACCTCGTAGAACTTCGTTCTTTCGCATTTCCAACCGGTATCGGAGAAAATGACAATTTATAGAAATATTTTCTGTGTAAATTACGTCCGCTTTTCTACAATTATGATTTACTACTTAGCTGTTTAGCAGAAAGGCTTCCAAACACCTCTGCCCACTTAGCTGTAGCTTCAAAATCAGTTTTGACTCCCCTATGTCTGCGTTTATTATTGTTGACATCGGTGGAGAGGGGTTCGATATACTTTATGCTTACGAGTTTATTGCAGCCAAGAGTTTCAGAATTTATTTAGGTGCTCCTACTTATGCCTCGCCATTATTGAGCAGTGCATGGGTGATTCATGAGACTGTGTACGTGATTTGTTTTGAGGAGCCTTGTGTTTTGGAACTATCAAGCTAAAACTACGACAAATGTTAGTAAGTGAGTCTGTGGTAGTTGAATTTCGGAATTTCTGTGTCATCGTATAGATAGTTTACCAGGCCACTGCCCGAATTTTTTCTGATATTGCTAATACCATACGAATTTATGAAAAATTAACTACGTTTCTTCGAAATCGAATATTGTGCTACTCTCGTCATTTTCAAAAAATTGTTAGAGCCGTTTTTTAAAAAAAAAATTGGTGTTTTGATCGCTATAGTTAGTTTTGGGGCTTATTTTGGCGTCCCGTGGTAATCTGTAGGCTCGAATTCGAGTTGAGTGAGTTCAACCGTTTTCTCTCAATCTCACACACACACTGACTGTTTTCACAAGTGGCGGTCTTCGGGCTCAGTAGCCTTTGAACGTATAGATACTGTAGAAAACTTTCAGTTGATTACATGAATGAAGATAAATGGAGTGACCAGTCCAGAAGGTAAGAGTACTGAGCTCGTACGTCCAGGGGACATTTGCGTTACCAATGTTCGTCACACTGCATGATGTAGGAGGTCTTCCTGAATGCAACGAGCACTGAATGACCTCGGTAGTATCCAAACTGCCTTCGTGGCGACCGTTTGGGTGAAACATGTCGACAAATAATCCCGCCAAGTGTTAGGTGCGCTCCATCATCCGGTTCCTTGTTGCAGAGGGTAAAACCCCTACGGAAATTTTTTCGCGGATCAAAGGGGTTCATGGCGAAGATGTTATGAACAGAACAGGGTCGCTTGCGCTTGCGAGTACTTTGAACAATTTGAATTAAGGATTTCCATATTCCCCTGACTTGGCTCCTTCCAATTGTCATCTTTTCACCTCGCTGAAGACTCCCCTGGGTGGAAAATGCTTTTCACCGACGAGGAAGTGAAGAAAGAGGTCCTCAACTGGTAGAAAGAGTTGGCGGGAGAATTCTTCGAAGAGAGCATTAAAAAGCTTGTGCCGGGGCTCAAAACTTGCATAGAATGGGAAGGCGATTATCTACAAAATAAACCCTTCAAATCATTACACAATGCCTTATTATTCTCTCAACCAGCTTGGCGGATTCCAACAGCTCCGAGACCCCCCATTCTGTTGAGCATCGAAAAATACCAGTAAACCACACGAAACATGACCTGACTACAATGGAACGACGAAAAGTACATATTCTCCAGGCGCCTGTAGGCAATTGGCACGACATGGCGAGTCGAGCGGGTGGGTGGTTTGGATGAGATGGGAGGGAGGGAGTACAAACGGTCAAACGAATAGTTTTGCTGTAGTTATTGCCCCGCGAGTTCTTTCAATTAGTTAACTTGGGCTCACTATATTTACTGTGGTTTCACTATTGACGCATTGTAGACCTCTAGGAATTGCTCCATTCGATCTAGCATCTAAATATACCTAGAAAACGATCCCGAACACGGCGTATTTGTGACTGCCAAAATTGCGTTTTCGTTAATTCCTAAACCATTTTTTGCCCATAACAACCATGGGCTTCGTCTGATCGGATTGCCGAGCAAGCGAGCACAACTAGATACCAAATGGGGTTTTGTGTGAAAGAACGTACGTTAAAGGCACAAAACAGCCCTGACGGCGGACAGACATGGCAGATTTATAATCCCGATGTCTTGAAACGTAAAGTATCAAATTTAGTATTAATTAGTGGTAATACTGGTTAATACTTATTTAGAGGTAATAAACCAATAAGTGAGATGTTAACCTACAAAACCCTGTCATTTTTGTTTTTACGCAATTTTTTAAAAAATAGATAAATTTAGTACTGTTGAGGTACCTCGTACTATAACTTGATAAAAATGACTGAGCCTTTGGGTTTATTTTTCGTACACAAATCCATGTTTTTGGTCAGGGCGATTTTTTACAACTCTCCCCACCCCCCCTTAAAAATTTGACACTTTACTTTCATAGCATGGGAATTGCAATTCTGCCAAGTCTGTTCTCTGTCCAGGCCATATTTGCTTCCATTTGGTACCTAGGTGTGCCCACCTACTCGGCAATCTGATTGGATCCCTGTGGGCAAAAAATGGTTTCAGAAATAAGCCTAAAACGAAATTTTGGCCGTTCTATTGCATTAACGTCGCGTTTTTCAAGTATTTTTTGATGCTGAGTAGAATGGGAAGAGTGTAGGACAGGGTTTAGGCGGAAAAAAGTAAATATAGTGAGGCAAATTCTACTACTTGAAGGGGCAATACAGCGAAATTTATCATTCCATCTCGCTCTCATTTCCTTCTCTCCGTCCCGTCTCACTCCAACCAGCCATTAGTTCGGCTCATCATGTCGTGCCAGTTGCCTAGAAATTGTCAGTTTTCGTTACTTGTTTTGTCGTATTCAGGTCATGTTTCGTACCCTAAGCTATTATTTGTCGTTGCTGAATCGAATGGGGTGGTTCCCGGAGGTGTAGAACTGCGTCTAGCTGTTCAATAAACTGTTGTGTAGTAATTTGTTGCGTTTTGTACCAATGATGAAGGAGTGTCTAAGCAACTCACCAAGCCTAACTTGTCAAATTCGCTTTATGCAAATTGACATGGTTCTACATGATTGAAATTTACTATAGCGAATCACTTTTCATATGTAAGAGGGTAATATTTTAAACCTCCTTTGTCAAATTTTGTTGTAAGTTACCGATTAACAAAGACATCCTGAAGTGTTGTGTTTTAAATTACCACAAATTAAAGAGTTAAAGGGTTTTTGGATCTGTGGCGTCATCAGTACCTTGAAGAAACGCACCTACACAGGGGACTCAGTTTCCATCACTGACCACCATGCGGCGTGTCAGTACCATCAACTGGCAGTCGCTTCACGAGAGATCACAACTGTCAACTCCACGCTGCATTCACTGATCTCAGGCTGTTTTTCTTCCGACACCAATCTGTTCAATCCGCGCTTCCCCTGTTTTCTATTTTCTCGTGTTACCACTTTCTTTCTGTCGTTGGCCATCAACTATTTTTAATAAATAACAGAATACCTAGTTCATGTAATCCATTTGAATTCTAAATTAATTATGTAGAATCTTATTCTGCTTCAGGGAACGAGCCAATCGGAGACGCCTCCAGGAAATCATCAGAGAATTCGCCCTGATCTGCCGAGGCTTAGTTACCACAGCGTAAGACCCGTCGTCGGAACGTGACAACCTCCCCCCATTTTTTTCGTCTTACGACTCGACTATGTTGACTATTCGGATAAATTATTTTTTAATCGTCAAAATTGGACATTCCTCTTTTTATTTTGTTTTTTTACCTTGCGAAGAAAAAACTCCTCAATATTCAGTTGTTGCTGCTTCAGAGCGAATTGTAATGGACATGAACGAGCAACATGTTTCAACTCGTATCAAATTCTTCTGTTTTGATAATTACAATCGTCCCGTCGCATTTCTATTCAAATGTTAAATGAAAATTTGGATGAAATATTTTGAGATTATTCGGCCGTCCTGCGTCGGGCTGGTGAGTTTGTTTATACATGTTCGACAATGTATGTATCTTAGTACCTCTAGTCATCAAGTCCTGTTCAAACCTGCGCAGTGGGCGCGTTTTATTGTAGCTGTTATTTTACTTTACATAGCACCCCCCCCCCCACCTATGTTTGTCGTATGAGAATTAACGAGTGTTCAATTATCTCCCCCTTGGTGCTACGCCTAAAGCAGAGATGTTGGTCTGCTCACAACTTATTGATGCTCGTGATTCGTACGAATTGTTGAGCAATTGTTTTGTATCGGGCACAAAACACTCTTTCAAGGGGGGAAATAGGGTTGAATGAGAGCTGTGGGAGATTATTGCTTACTGTGTCCTCCGTAGCTAGAAATCGCCGAGTTGACGGCCTGTTTGTGCTACTCTGGACTGTCCCTGCGTTGTTCTTGCTTGAAGAAGAAGATTTTGATGTCATTTTTGTACGGTTTTGGCGTTTCAATTGAACTAATTGCTCTCTGTTGTCATGAGTGAGAAGATAGATCGACGTTAACGGTGTCTGGTTAAAGTGATGTCGGTTATCTGATTGTAGGGGAGGTCTTAATGGCGCTGGTGTACCTCGTCTATGCTCTTGAGGTATGCAAAGCCCATTCGATGGTATGCTGCATACTTTTCAACATTATTAAATGCAGGCGAAATGATCAGCGACCCTACGCAGCATTGCACTTGCTGCATCTGAGATAGTAGGTGGCAGAACTGTACCACCTAACTCCCATTGTAGGCACCCAGTGATCGTAGCCTAGTGGTCATTACGAAGATTCATATTCCGAAGAAGCTTGGGCTATAGGATGGGATCTCAGGATCGCTGTAGATTGTGCCCAATATTTCCAAACCCCTCATAACAGTTCTATAAGTGTCAGTCCTTGCCTCTGAAATGAAAGTAATCACTTCTCTACTGACTAACGGCAAGTGGAAAGTTCTACACAGAAACGAGTTCCAATGACATCAACTTTTCCTTCTGGAAGGAATTTGTTAGCAGTCTGATGTTTATCTCCAGGTTACATGACAACCGGGCTGCCCCAAGAGCGTTCCAGGCAATTTATGCTATAGTAGGGTTTCTAGTTGGTCTGTCCTTCACCTCACTGAGGGAAAAGCAGTAGCCTATCAAACATTGGCTGTTTGAGGTGTAAAGGCTTCTGTTCGCCTTGTTGATTATGTGGGTTCTTTGCACCACGCAAGTGTGATTCGTCTACAGGTTTGATGGTGTTGCCAGATGACGACAGTAAAGTTATTAATCTGTTTCTAGTCATATTGAATCTTGTTACGGATACACGTTGCCACAGAACGTTTCAGGCAATGAATAGTAAAATCCGAACCACATCAGTCTTATCTTTTATCAATGGCAAAAACGACGCAACCCTTTGGAATACATTTCTACTTTCAACAATTCTCTGAATTCGGTCATTATTACTGTTCGAATTGTGATCATCGAATGTCTGAATGGGTTCGTTCGATAAACGTCATTCGTCGTTGAGAAACAGTTTGATTACTATTCCAGCATCATTTAATTACCTATGGTTTGATTACCAATATTTCACCCCTTCATCCATGCACAATCGGAGGGCTGCTCATTGATCAGTGAAGTGAGTCATTTTTCCTCCAGACTAGTCAAACTTGCAAGGGTCTGTGAGACAGAAGAAAAGCAGTAGTATGGGACCCAACTTTAACCTTGCAGCGCCACTGGTAGAGAACGCTATGATACATCATGCATCAGTTCTAGCTATATCTTCACACAAAGACTCAAAGGCAAGCGAATTGGCGTATTTTGGGGTAGCTGTGCTGCTGTGCAGGCCATTTTGGCATACGCCTTCAGATCCTGGCTTGCATGGGAAAGTCTTGAGATGCTCAATCGACTCAATGTCTGTAGCAGGCTTTCCTTTATTTGAATACTGGCGCATAGAGGCTATGAGGTTGAAAAGGTGCACAGAGTGCCTACCCTATCAGCCTGAGCCTCACTGAGGAGTGACCAAAAGACACCTAAACCTATCAGGTGGGAAACAGGAACACAATGTCTACTGGCATTGCGACGATTAAAACACTTGCATCACTTCTTCCTGTTCAAGGGTGAATGCCCACTCTGACCAGATTGAAACTAAGAGCCCTCTCTAGCTTCATTACAGCACATCCTATGCGAATGTCCCTAGCTTACATTATTCATTGAACTCCAAACCTCATACTCCGTGGTAAGGGGCATTGTCACATTCAGCCTTATGTGTGTCTGCAGTGACAAGGGGCTGTCCTGTATTCCCACAGATAAAAAAACTGCCCTAAACTCATTATTCCATTCCAAACTCCCAAAGTAGACAACCTCTCAACACCCTATTTCCACACCTCAGATTAGGAATCATTATTGTAGGGTATACGTCCATCCAATGTCTTGTTTCCCTCAAAATCAGTCGTTGCCAGTCGTCATTGTTCGACGTTTTTCATGGTGATGACATAGGTAGCATGCGTGCTGAGGTGTTAGGCACTTTTCTGGTGGCCTTTTCTCAAAGTACAATGGTCAGGGTTCTGAGAAGATGCGTCGACGTCTTGATAGCTGGAAAATATACTAATGAGAAGAGATGAGAACCTTGTTGGTTCAGTCCACCTGTGTCTCTGTTGTCAGTTTTCTCTCTGGGAGTCATCAAGGTTCCACTTACAAGTGATGAGCTTATGGGCGTACCAGTTCAAAGTACGAGTAGATTGCTGGGATTTGTGTATTTCTCCAACAGGATGTTGGAGATTCTGTTCGCATGTTTGCTCTGTTATCATCTCTCGTTGTCTACTTGTGACTGTTAGACCACAATCGCCCACATTGCTATATTTCTAATGCAGTGGCACCTACTGGAGTGCTGCTGTTTAGCCCTAACCACTCACTTGATTATTTCTTTTGCGATTATTCATGAACCGAACCACCACAATGGCGTATGCTCCAAGGGCCAATAATTCTGGCTAGTTAACTGTGAAAACTGGAAGTCACTCTGATTGTCGCGAGATGTTTTCATTGGAAATCTTCTAATTGTTTCTAAGTTAATTCTAACGTTCCCCCTCTCTACTTGATGTAGTTCCAATTTTTTTTTTAAAGTGAAGGAAATAGGACTGAATTCAGTATTACCTTTAGCCCGACCGATTCAGACTATTTGTGCTTCCAAAATTAGTTTTACTGATCTGCTGTATTGTAAAACTCTTGTAAAAAGTTTCATTAAAAGTCGTTAAAATTGGCTCTTATTTACGCTTCTTTCACATTTTACAGGGAGTGTTGAGAGTTTGTGATTTTTGCCATTTCGATTCCACCTTGAAACGCCCTGAACAGTATCGCCTGTTTGAACTTTTAGCAACGAACTTAGTTCAGCCATGAGCTCTCATTTTAAAGGCGTCTCGAAAATCCCTCAATTTCAATAAAGTCAACTGTGTGGTTCGTGCACTGCTACATCTTCGAATTTGAAGGTACCACACTGAACTTAAAATCGTTGAAGCCCTTGGGTATAATTTGGAAACGAACTTAAAGTGCAGTTTTTTAAATGTATTTTGATACATACTTCTGTTCAACTGATGATTGCAGAAATATTTGCAGCAAACGAAGTGCTGGTATAAGACAAGAGTTGCAGAGAAGAGTCTGATCGAATTAAATTCGCGGAAAACATGTTTTAAAAGACAACATGAACGTTCTACCTGAGAACTAGTTGAAAACGAACTGTGAGTTACTGCGAGCTACTTACGAAATCTGTTTTTTATTCAGTTCATACGAAGATCGTGGTAAGTAGTTCTGCGTTCTACTTAGAAAATATTGCGCGTAAGGTTCCGGAATTTATTGATGTGCTGCTACTCGAACTGGCACAGAATGAGACTGTCAACTTGTTTTTTTGAGAACGACCTTGGAATTATGTAGTAACCGTAAGGGAAACAACGTAGTTTGAATTCTACAATTTCTAGGGTGGCTAACGTCGGATTTTTCTGAAAATGTTATCATATGAGAAAGTAACTGCGCTAAAATCGATTTTCTTTTTGGTAAAGAGGAAATTATGAGCTTGTTAGTAGCAATGTTGGATTCCCCAGCTAGGATATGTCGTGTAAATTTTCGTCAATTGTGCTGCTCTCATGAGTTTTCTGTGAATGGGCATTTTATGAAGTTTGAGTGAGGGTCACTTTGGGACGACAAAATCATATGAGCAAAATTGGTCTGTAACTAGCTAGAGTTATCATAGTGATAAATATCCAAATATTTTTCGTCTCAAATTTCAATTATATTTTTTTGAATGAGCAGATAGGATTCGCCCATAATTCCAGATTTTTTTTTCATGTAAAGTTTCGGTGTAACCGTTTTGCTTTTTGCATATCGCGTGCGCTAGCTTCAGACAAATTGGACAACGAATAGCATAATACGAGCTTCTTAGATCATTTCTAATAGAGAGCGGACCACAGTGTCCGGTGTCGGCATGTGGTAATTAAAAAAAACGTCGAGTTGGCCCAACACCACGCCCCCTCCAGTGAAGCGTGGCGTTTGAAGTCCCGGCGTCGTCATAATCGATTCGCTCCGGGCCGTTCCTACTTAATATATTCTCGTTATTCGCTGTATGTTATTCTTTCATCTCGAAAAGAACCAAAGAAAATAATTGATAAAAAAGATTGGTAACATTTTTGGTTGGCTAATCCCGATAAAATGGAATGCACGCGTGCTGAATCGATTCAACAATCGATTAATTGAAACCCAAGCCGATAGCCGTTAACAATCCGTTGGCTTTTTCGGTTTATTTTTGTTTTGATTTTCGCTTCGTTGATTCTCCAGTTCTCATTTTCGTTAGTTGTAATTCGATTCTAGGCCCGTTTGTATCATTGTTGCCCGTACGTCCGTATCGGTATAGTCCTTAGAAATTGGAATTTTTTGTGTTAGGAAATGACGCGGTACCTGACCGGTATGAAGCCTCTAGTCGTTCAAGGAGAATTTTCGTTTCGTCTCCTGTTGCTCTTGATTTTTTTGAGGTCTGTGGATCTGGTTTGGATTCAGTCGAGCTTCGTTCCTGACGAATACTGGCAGAGCCTGGAGGTCGCTCACCACAAAGTCTTCGGATACGGCTACCTCACTTGGGAATGGGCCGAAGGTAATTTTCATATAATTTTCGGTCAGTAGTATTAACGAGCTCTTGCTGGATGGATGGATTAATTCCAGACGAAAATGACTCTTAAAACGGTCTAAATGTAGGTTTGTGAATAGATAATTATATTTGCAAGTCACCTAAGTAAATAACTGCACTGTGCATCTTACTGTGTACAAAACCAGCGTACGCCACGTCACATCAGACCACCGATAAGAGGAAAATGGGGTAAAAATGGCTGCGTTTAAAATCATTGCAAATCTGCAGTAAACGCCAGGTAGGCGTATATGGGATATCAACGCGCTCTAGACCTCAGGACACAAAACATAGCCTCCTGCAATCGGTTCAAAACATTTGAGATCAGACCTAACCGTGGCAGTGCTTTTTCAAAATGTAGACTGAGGCATTGACTAGATGGAACAAAAAAGTCTTTATTTTAATGTAGGCAAGAATAATTTATATGTGCACACATGCAGGATAAAGTTCTGCGCATAAGCTCCCTTTCCCCTTAAAAAAATGCATGTGGTACTAAGCCACTGGTGCGCTCTCAAAGCCTCAAGTGCTTAAGTGAAACAGTGTCGCAAAAGCCATGAAATTGATAAACCTTTACTAAAACCCTCTTGTCATGCTACAACCACCTTGTTCTTCAGTTTTTCAGATGTGTCCAGTTCATAACGTTTCAGTGTGTCTAACGCCCAATTGCAACTAACTGCTCTCAAATTTTCTGCCCCTTGCCTATAACTGTTGTGAGGAACCTCTATGAGCTTGTGCGCAGCAATGCCGAGTTCCTCAGCAACCAGCAACTAAAACCTCACTCCCGTCTTACTAATGAACATGGGTGTTCCCCATTATAGCCTGTGCGGGGAACGTTGTCCTTATTGACACATCATCACCATTCCCTTTCCCATTCGCTAATCCTTTCTGTTTCTTTCAGAACTATTGGCCAACGTTGTGAACATTTTTTGAGTCAAAGCCTCGTATGACACTCTCCAAGTCACCTCGCATGAGGCTTGGATGTTTGATTACTTGGCAAAAACGACGTCACATGGTAATCAGTTTTGCCCTGTATCCTCCCTGCCCACATAATAAAGTAGCCAATCAGATTTTTCGTTCGTTGGGATCAATTCTCATTTTCCCCCACTGCTCGCCATCTTTAGATTCCCCCCCCCCCCTTCAAATCTAAATTTTTATTTCTGAATCTTTTGTTGGCGTCTCTGCGCCTGGCTGTAAGCTCCACTGGGATCATCACCACCTTACTACCTGAAACAGACACTCTTCTAAATGGGCGACAGATCCGAAAAACACCCCTCCATTGAATGACTTCTATTTTTGCGCATAGAGCATGATGGAATCTGCTGTCCTCATCAACACAACACACACACACATCGACTTCTGGTTTACTCATAGCTGTTTTGATACACCCTGGGATGTTACTTGTCCGTTTATTTGGCCCTTAATTAGATGAAACTCTTGTTGCATGGAACACAATTTAAAAGTCTCACTGTAAGACACTGACACCTTAGTAAATCTTTACTGTTATTAAACGATTTACTATAATTATTTCCATGATCTCTTTGGTAGGTATCAGGTCTTACTTCTACGTCGGCCTCATTTCTTTGGTTTATCATTTCTTGAAATTGACGAAATTGGAGAGCCCTGAATTGATTGTGATCGCCCCTCGGATATTCCAAGGGATCCTCACCGCAGTTTCCGACGTCTACTTCATCAAGTGAGTTGCACATTGTATAACATAGGTGTGTTATTACAATTGAGATGTTCGTCGGCTCTTTCAAATACTATGACGTGCTGGAAAAATGTCCAGGTACTCGCACATGAGGTTGCATTTATTATGACGGTGTTAGCGGTTCATAACATAAACCTCACCCGACACCTTTAAAATGGAACTTGTCACACCTTAGTTGTAATTATTGTTGTTAGCCTCAAAAGTTGCAATCGGTCAAAACAATCGTATTGCAGATTTCGGGAGAATATATTGTTGGACTATTTGTTATTATTATACTGGTTGCCAGTCGTGTGTCTATTGTTTGACTCTTGAAAATTCGAAAATATATTTCGTTCTTATTCAGACGTAACCAGAGCGACTAACTCTCATATAATCAAGTTCCTGTAGTTGTTGAATGAAGGTATAGTTTACAATCTAGCTTGTGTGAGTAGTTGTGTGTTGTGTCAAACCTTAATATTATTCAGCTCAACAGCTGAGCTTCCCCACTTAAAACTTTTTCTGAAATTGTATTAATGATGTCAGAAGTGTTTGTTTCTGTTGAATCGTGCCACCTACGAAGAAGCATGTTCCTGACGACAATATTTAATCACATTCTCGAAGTCACTGGGGAGGAGTGACCATACGCCATGAAATGTATGCACATTGGGCTTGTCTTTTGTCGCTTGTTGAAACTCAGTAGACTGTGAAATCTTATGCGCAATTGATTGCTCTTTAGTGACCGCTCTCGACTTTCTGGTTGTGAATCACAATTGTCTATTCAAGCTCTTATAAAATTAGTGCAGGGTGATGGGGAAACATTATTCAAGTCAATGACTGTCACATTATGATACTTTCTCGTTTGTTTAACGATTATTCGACTATTTTACTAGGTGGGTACACGAGAAGCGAAATGGCCAATACTCCTGGGCTTTCATCTCTTGGTTCACGACGACGTTCATCTCATACTGCTCTACTCGAACTCTCATCAACACGTTCGAAATGAATTTGACTATCATCGCTTTGTATTATTACCCTTGGACGCCCAAAACGAACAATTTCCCTTTTGTGGGCCTCGTTTCCCTTTTATGTTACGTTCGACCGACGGCTGCTATCATTTGGCTTCCTTTGGTCGTCATCAACGTCGTTTCTGTTCGGCGACCCGTGGTGAGTAATTTGAGTAGCTGGTGTTGTGAAAGTGAGCGGAGTTGATAGTTTGGTATCAATAATATATTATTCATGTTGGTTTCTGTTTGTTTGTGGTTTTCATTATTGTGTGTATAAGTGTGAGCTTTCAGCCCTGAAATTTGTGGTGTGAAGCGTCTGATTTCTGCTACGCCACTTAAAATTCAATGGTATTCTTAATGTATCTATGTATGCTGTGTCGTTGGTCAACACATTTCTACGCAGACTGTACTATTGAGCTGAAAGTACTACATAAATTTGTTCAAAATTGTGATGTAGGGTCGTTAATGACATTAGTAGTTTACTCTGGTGTGAATTCTTGAGAGCCAGTCAGGATGAATGAAAAAAAAAATTTTCTAGGCCGACGTTTCGCTTAATTTGTTAAGCATCATCAGTAGTAGCAATTTCCCGAGCCCTGATGATGCTTAATGAATTAAACGAAACGTCAGCCTTGACAAAGTTTTTTTTTTGTTGAAAATATTTTCTTTTTTGAGAGAGAATTTGTAAAACAATATTTAAAAAATTACGTATTCACAATTTGAGCAGAATACAATTAAGGAAACGGAATTAAATAGATTCAAAATGTCAGCTGTACAGGAAGTATGAAATATATATAGGCTGGCGACACAGAAATGAAATGCTAAGATACGATGGATATAAGATGTACTTCAATATGGTACTCAGTATGGCTTGCCGTCTATCTTATTGTTGTACGAACACAAGAGGAATGGATTAGCTAGGATGCACACGATTATTAATCCACAAATCACTAGCTCCTCGGGGTGACTAAGTCGCTACCTGACAACGAGTAATACTCAGGTGCTATGTAGGTCCTACCCTATCCTATAACTTGCGTACTGTCTGCTGGATTGGTAGCTCATGTGGTGGATTACAGGAATCTTATCACTGTCAAGGTGTGATCACACAAATATCGCTCCTGTTAATCGCCTATCTGGTGCGTTGCAACACACAACTTTCCGTAGTCAATTCACTTTCTTATTTATCTCACAGTTCATTCTACTTACTCAATTCATTTATCACTCAGTTCATTTGAACTTGGTCAAACAACACTTCACGGCAGCGGGAAGAGGTAGCGCTTACAATTCCGGAATTTATTGTGCTGCTCGTACTCATTCCCGGACCATTATTGAGCAATTGGTACACAGAGAATTAATGAGGCTGTTGTTTTTCTTCGGCCAATTACAACTTTCCTGTTTACTTTGTACAGCCAAGGAAAGTAGAAAACGCGAAAGCAACTCCAAAAACCTTAGGGGGAAGTGGAATTCTCGAGATGTGGAAATGAAACTGGTCTATCTGTCATCACCAGTGGGGTCTGTTGGTTGCCTAGCACTACTGTGTGCAGCAGCAACCAGGACCAGGATAATTGTCCCTGTGATCCGTTCGTAGACCTTTCTGCTGTAGCTCATCTTGATAGGAACTGTTGTCAGTTTTTGTGCACAGTTAATACTGAGCCGAGTCGTGCTAGATGGTCTGATAATTTTTCCAATTTGTCTGAATGCAACAAAAACGTGTCATGGTCCGAGAATTAAATAAGAAGAGGTTTAGTGTTAGGGCGGCACAATTATCATAGCGATCAAAACACCAGTATTGTTTTTCTCCAAAGGGGACAACGATTTAATTTAAATTTTCTGTAGGGGCAGTTTCATATGACGGCCCTATAACATTGTCATTCGTAGGAAAATAACGGGAGCAGCACAATAAATTATCGGCAATCTATGAAAACCCCCTCATACGATGTTTGTGTTGTGTTTATGTAAGCAATTGGGTTATATCCGCCAGTAGGCAAATTACTAAAATTAACGTACCTGTTAGGCGAGCCTGTCTCCTCTGGCTAGTGAGATACTGTGGGCGAGCGCTTTCGATGTAAAGACATCACCTCACTGTATCTCACTAGCCAGAGGAGACGGACTCATCTAATAGGTACGTTAATTTTGTGGTTATGTTCATAAGATAATCAGAGCTACCTTGGAAATCCCGTAATTCAAACCACTTTCATTTACTACCGTTTCTTGTAGTTTTTACCTAATAAGTCCTAAATGGCAAACACGGGAGTCCTCAAAAATTTGTCATAATCACCTATAGACTTATCATTCAATAAAGCATAAATAGGAGCAACTCACTAAATTACGGAACATCAAGCGTTAGCACTTTTATGTGGAATTCATTAGGTTTAGGTTAGAGCATAACCATAGCTCCAGTGCCTGTCATTAAAATCATTCAAAAGTGAAGCTGTTTATTCTTCAATTTAATTTACGTGTACGAAATTCTGTGAAAACTTCACGATAAATTGAAATGTTCTTTTCCTCAATGTCGTTGAAGAATGCCATTTATGGTCTACAAAGTAATGAGTATCCAGAGGCTGCCAGTGTAGGCTTTTAAATTTAATAAAAATGTGCTTCTTCGGTTTACAGGTGTACGCTCTCATGTCGTACGTCCCAAGCCTATTGTTGGTGAGTGGAGCTTGCGCAGCGCTTGACTCGTATCTTCATGGCAGCCTCGTTGTCACTCCGTGGAACTTCTTCAAAGTCAACGTCTTGAAAGGGATTGGTGAGTTGCTTTTATGAAGTAGGACCTGTCGACTCTTTCTTTTGACCTCATGCTTCTCTCGTCACGCCTTATGTACTGAATTGTGGTGGGAGGGGAAGGGTAGTGGTTCACAGGGAACCTGTATCTACTCTGACGGGAAGTCTGATTAAGAGCTCCTTGAGGATGCGGTTTTCCCCAAAGTCAGACCTCCACGTGATGACACATGACCTTAAGTGCACGAATACCATTTCACTTGGTCCTGCAGGTCAGACCGTGAATGAGAGGCCTGGAAACGACTGTCCTGAGTTCATAGACACAAGATAATCACATGTTCGCAGGGAAAATCGGTGGGAACGAGGGTTTTTTCTTCCATTCACTAAGTGTACGCTTAACTTGTTTCAGGTTCATTCTATGGAACACACGATTTCTTCTGGTACCTCTACTGCGGAATACCCGCTGTGCTAAATCTTCAAACAATCCCTTTCTTCATCGGATGTTTCCAAATCATCAGTGCCGGGAAGTTCTTCAAAAACGCCAAGTATAACGTCGAGTCTCAAATGTTCCTCACAATTTTGTGGTCTCTGGCTGTCTATAGTTTCCTCCCTCACAAAGAGTTTCGGTTTATCCTTCCGCTCGCTCCGATGATGATTTACATCAGCTCCAGCGTCCTCTCCAGGTGATGAGTTGCATTAGTATTCCATGCAGCTATTGAGCACATTTTAATATATCGTTTGATATATATTCGTTGTATTCTTTCAGGTGGAGCTCGTCTGCCAGTTACAGTTTGTTGTATTTCATAGGAGTGGCAATGATCATCATTCACACTGGATCTCTCATCTTCCTCGGACAGGTAGAAGCTCATTATCAGCCATTTACCGTAATTGCACGTTAAGCTGGTGTTCAGACCATTGTGAGCTCCATTTACACTTTCAAAGTTGAAACAGGAACATGTTTATCTGAGAGTGCCTCCTGCAACTCAGGTCCTGTGGCAGTTAGTGTGAGTGGGATAGTTGAAAGTTTGGCAATTTTCGTTTTCTGATGTACAGATAGTTACAGAAATAATGTGGGCATATGATTTCGAAGACTTCACTGGCCTGTATCTTCATTCACCGAATTCTCGCAGAGCCGTTAATACCCAGTGCAACATATCATACAAGTGCGATGAAGCTGGTAACGCGTAAAATTATCGAATCTATTGGGCTGCCGTTACTTACGCCACAAATTCATTACAAAAACCAACGTGTAATTAGTAGGACTCAACGTGATTTATTGAAAGCGTTCTGGAATTGTCAGAGAAATACTGCGAAAAAAGTTGAAAAAAAATGGCGTTAGTTGTGATTTCAGAATTTTTGTTGAAAACTAACTACCGTATAGGTAGCTAATTGGATTTACCATCCTGATTATTATTTTTTTTTTTTTACTTTCATTGTCTCTACTTAGTAAAAATGAAAGTAATGTAATCGACTGAAGAACAAAATTTGTGAGTTCTCTTCAGATCTTTACGTTTCAGACCCTACTCAGTCCGAAAAACACTATTTGGAAAAATGGTCTGTGTGCATGTGAACGATTTTGAGAGAAAACGACCGTACCAAATCAGCTCAAACTTGATATCTAGCTCGCAGGTGACCATAGGACGCCAAAATAAAGATATGTGCAAAATCCGCCCAAACCTAACTATCATAGTGACCTAAACACCTAATTTTTTTCTCAAAAACGGCTTTAACGATTTTGATC
The DNA here is from genome assembly GCA_020466155.1 of Pachypeltis micranthus. NCBI lineage: Eukaryota > Metazoa > Arthropoda > Insecta > Hemiptera > Miridae > Pachypeltis > Pachypeltis micranthus. Next base: position 45,210,030 of record CM035770.1, on the reverse strand, counting down.
AAATTTGTTATATTGATACCTCGTAATAAGACAATTATACCATGAAATTCCCATTCGTGGGAAAATGTCGAGAGCAGCTCAATAAATTACCAAATCTTTCGACGAAATCGATTTTAGCGCGGGTTTTAGAGGAAACAGCCGTATCAAATCAGCTGAAACTTGATGTCTAGCCTACAGGTTACCATGGGACGCCAAAATAAGGGTATGAGCAAAATCCACCGAAAGTTAACCATAGTTATCATAGTGATCAAAACACCAAATATTTGTTTTCTCAAAAACGCCTCTAACGATTTTGATTGAATTTTTTATATTGATAGCTCTCAATAAGGCAATTACACCATGAAACTCCCATTCCTGGGAAAATTACGATAGCAGCACAATAAATTACCAAAAATTTCGACGAAAATCGATTTCAGCGCGATTTTTCTTATAAACTCCGCTGAAATGTCACTACAATGTTTAACAAAATTGGGGTAGTAGTCCAAACTAATACCTATAGGGTGAGCGTTTAAAAACGCTCATAAGATATATTTGGGTCATTCCAGAAATTCTGGAATTTCAACATCCGCAGTTTCTCCCACTGCCAGTTCTAAACGTTTTTACCAAACAACTCTGCAAAAGTGATTACTATCCTCTTTAAAAAAATCGTGCTTACAGCCTCATTAATTCTCGGTGTACCAATTGCTCAATAATGGTCCGGGAATGAGTACGAGTAGCACAATAAATTCCGGAACTGTAAGCCCTACCGTTCAAATGGGCTGAGTGGTAAATGAATAAGCCATAATAAAGAAAAAGCCGCGTACACGAGTGAATTGGCGTAGAGCTAAGGAAAGTTGTGTTGCTACGGTTAATGCTTGTGACATGTGAGCGAGATTTATAAGAAAAAGCCGTATTAAAAAATATTATCGAAATGTTGGCTAAGTTATTGTGCTGCTCTTGCCATTTTTCCATTATTGAAAATGTTTTACGATCGTGTTATTTAGATCTGCAAACACCAAAAATTTAATCAAAATCGTTTGTTTTTTTTAGTAAAAAAGTGTCATTACTGTGATAACTATAATTAGTTTTGAACAGGTTTCGCTACTACCCTATTTCGGCGTTCATGTTGATCTAGAACTTAATATCAAAGTCGATTTAGTTCAGCCGTTTCCTGTCGATCATGTTCACTAACACTCAACACATAGACCATGAATAATAACCATATGGCCCTATGTTTTCCGTCAGGAACAGTTTTTACAACGCCCCCTCAAAATTTGACTTTTCATTTCAAGGCATCTGGATTCCAAATCTGCAATGCCCCCATCCGCCGTTTTACGCCCTTAATGTGAACTAAAAAAACTTTTCTTTCGCACAAAAATCTCATTTGGCATCTAGTTTGTGCCCCTTTGCAGAAGAATTCGCGGGACAATACAGAGAAGGTAATCGTTTCAGCGTCTCACACCAACTCGTATCACGTCGTCCCAATTACCCTAAGGCGTCTGAATTTGTAATTTTCGTCGTATCGGTATTTTTCGATCGTGTGTCGAATGAGATGGTTTTCAGAGGTTTCAACATCAGGGGACTCAGTAGCCATTGAATAGTTGAAGATCTGAAGAAAACAAAAAATGTCTGGGGGTTTTTTTTTAAAGCCAATTACGTGACTTTTGTTTCTTGACTGCACAGCTAATGAAAACAAAAATGCTAGGCACTGAGTAGTAGAAGATAATTTGAATGTTCAATTGTTCGTGCAGTTTTGAAAAAGAAATTCCAACGACCCTCGATTTTGGACATTTTGTTTTGTGTAACAATCTCAAGAAACACTAAACTCTTTAACGCGAATTCAATACTTTCCTTATCTTTTGGGTAGCAAAATGTAAGATAAACCTCGTTGCACCCGCCTTTATGCCAAAGCTCAGTCTTAGGAAGAGCATCATGAGCACAACACCATCCGTATCGTTGAGTTTGTGATAGTTGTGTGGTTCTTCAGACCTCATGTTTGCTTGCTCTCATAGGGTTTGGAGCTCAGCATGGCCACGTACATGATGGAGCCCATGTATGAGCTCGGTAGGAAATACAATGTGCGACTAGTGGGAGGCCTATGGAACAACGAGAGTCGTTAGTTTCGACCTTCTAATGGTCTGGAGGACACAGGCTCCAGGGTGTGGATAAGTGGGGTTTTTCAAGCAGAGATCAATACTATTATTGTCGGGGCAATCATAATGCATGTGAAAGGCTGTAGCAACAGAACTATCAACATAATGACTGATAGTCATGATGGCACTGATGAACTACTGCACGTCAAAACTGGTGCGAGAGTGCAGGATGTGGCTTAGCAAGCCACAGGAGGTCCTTAGCAAACGCGAATAGAGTTAATGTGTATGGGATTCCTGGGCATAAGCGGATCATTGCAAATGAGAGGGCCTACGGTACCTATGGGCCACCTCTCCATTGTGCGATTTTTCTGTCACTAGTCGAGAGAACTGTGGGATAATATGCCAGAAGAATGCACCAGACAGTCTGGAGTAAGGCGCTCCAAACGCTTTATCTCAGAGCAAACATATGAGATGAGACAGAACCTTCTGAGGATGGAGAGGAAGGACCTAAGGCAGATTGTTGGGATCATCACCGGGCACTGCAGAATGAACAAACACATGTATGTTATGGGCTAGGTATGACACCCCTCGATGTAGGTGGTGTAGCACGGATGAGGAGACTCCCTACCATGTACTGGCCCAGTGTCGGAGACTTGGGAGAGAGCGTCTTCAGGTCTTTGGTGCTACTTCTCCTAGGGTGGATATCGAAGTAGACTCTTGCAGGAATTACCTGGCATTCCTCAGGAGGCTAGGCATTGACCTGTGAGACATTAGGACTGGCACAGTAGGTCGTTTGGTTGCGGTGCATATCCCACCTGTGGGACAGTCAGAATGCTATATATTTTGAAAACAAAATTACAACGACCCTCGTTTTTGTCCCATTTTGTTTTGCAAATATCAAGAAAAAGTAAAGCCTTTACGCGATTACATACTACGCGATTGAATACTTTCCTTACCCTTTGGGTAACAAAATGTAAAATGAGCCTCGTTGCACCCGCCTTTATGCCAAAGCTCAGTCTTAGGAAGAACATCATGAGCACAACACAATCTGTATCTGGAGTTGTGTGATTCTTTAGACCTCACATTTGCTTGCTCTCGTAAATCTAACGCTTTACTTTACTCGAGCCTTCTTTGTTTCAAGTTCCATCAAACTGGGCAGCTAGAAGTGATGAAGAAATTGTCGTTTGCGGCGCAGAACCAAACCAACATGAAAATCCACTTCCTGGCTCCCTGTCACAGCTTCCCCGGCTACAGCCATCTCCACGCCAATGTTTCTACCAAGTAAGTTCATGTTGTTATCGACAACGCGCATTCGAAAGAGTACTTCTAAAGAGACCAGAGAGATGAGTAGAAACCAAGAAGTAAGATTGGAATCTTGAACTTGGGCCTTTCCCAGGTACACTTGATCCAAATATTTCTGACCTAGACCCTTTTTCATGTTAGCTGTGGGAAAGTTGGCTTCTCGTTTCAATCAATACCTCAGCATTCCTTCACTGCCTAATTGGCATTTGCCTAAGGATTTTGTCCCTTCAGTCTGCTGATGCACTCGCACCGTGCCCCACACAACCTCACATTGCCCAATAGGATGGGATTGATAAATAAAAGGGAACTCAGTGAGCGTGAGAGAAGACTGCATTGTTCACGTAATGTTCAAGAAAAATAACGAAAAGAATTGGCGCTTAGGGTTCGCTATATCAGCTAATACCCCGGATCCGAAATAATGAATAACCCCCTGTCCTTGGTTGAAAGCTGTGCCTCCGCCAATACCGAGACCTCGCCGACCTGGAAAGGAATAAATACAGGAATGGAGAAAAAAAAGAAGGAAATTAAGGAACTCACCTCCTTGCACATGGCGGACGCTTTTCCCTGGCCAGGAAACACTAGACTTAGCGACGGGAAACACTTAGTTGCGCCGAAACCAATGTTAGCGGAAGCTTCACTTCCAAATCACAAAAGGGGGTGGAAAAGTCAATATATATCGCAATTAACACATCAAAATTAATGGCTCCGTCTCGATCGACCGCTCGATGGAAAGAAAAAGAAGGTGAGAGGAAGGGTTAAGGTCTATGAGAGGTGAGGTGGGCTCCGTGGAGGGGAAGAAGGCGATAAGGTCCGGCCGGCGGACCCGGGCGATTTGGCAGGACGAACGTACGTTTCCAACAGTACCAGAGGACAGCGTTGTGAGTGTAAACAAGAGCATAGCGCCAATGTCCCTTTTTACGTTCCAGATTTGAGTAATGCGTAGTTGAGCTCGCCTTTGTCAGCACGAGAAGTGTGCAGGCAGCTACCTCCTCAAAGGAAGGGCCAGGATGCACAACGCAGAAACCTCCAAGACCAAACTGCCTGCTAATTGACCAATGACAGGCCCTGGAGGCCTTTCTGAAGGCTGGACAGAGCTCCGAATCGACTGCCTTTCATATAATCAGTGCAATAGACAAACTGGTCGATTTAAAGAAGATGCCAGGCCAATTCATCTTCACTGGCCACCCAATGTGTGCTCCCATCTGAAGGTTTGTCCAAAAACTGTGAGTTGTGTTTTCTACTAATTAACTGCCCCGCCATTTTGGTTGAACGTCAGTCATCTAGTTGAAAATTTCACGTTACTGTTATTTGGAATTTTAATTGGAGCCGTTTGTGAGGAAAATAAATATGATATTTTGATTGCTGTTAAGGTGCTACTATGGGAATTTCGTGATTCCCAGTATACCCTAACACATAGGACTGGCTTGGAGGACCACGGTAAAATACCAAGAAATTATATGTGAAACATGTGGTGAAAGAAGGGAAAGCTTGGTGAGAAAGAACAATTAAAGGGGTTTGTTTATATTACTTTCTGTTGTTGGTCAAGGGAGCAGCGGGGCCAGTAATGAGGAGAGCGCAGAGTTCGAGGGCCTCAGAAATTTCCGCCCGAATATTAAGCAATTGCGATGATAACTATGGTTAGTTTTGGACGAATTTAGCCCCTTATTTCTTTACCAATGTCTCTCAATTTTGTTGGAAAAAGTGAAAATCTTAAGAACCAAATTTTGTTATCTCCAGGTATTTGAATTGCGATCCAAATCTGAATAGCGAGACTGAATACGCGACAGAAGACGAGCTTTTCTTCAACAACACCCGCGGTTGGGTCGAACGGGAGTACGCGACGACTCGCTTGTGCAGTCTCCCAACGCACATCGTCGCCTTCGACTCTGTCAACATCACCAATTTCTTGTACATGAGAAACTTCACCCGAACGCACAAGATCCACCACGCGGAATACTTCCCAGCCAGCAAAGAAGGGAAGTTCGTGCATATTTATGAACGCCAAGGGCCGAGGTGTTGATTGTAGTTTGAGCCCAGTTCGTCGGTAACTCAAAACTGCATTGTTGTCTGCTGGCTGAACCAATTTTTTTGGGGGTGCCTGTAAAACTTTGACGAAGGTGTAGAAGCGTAAGTAAGTTGTCATTTTAGTTGGAAGGAAGATTATCGGTGCCGTTGACGGACTCATTTTTTTTTTTTACTCAAATGGTTTTCACGTTCCCTTCACCTGACCCTAAGACTGTCCCTTGTTGTATTGTACCCAGCGTGACCACAAGTCTGGACACCTGAACCTTTGTACTGATTATTGCAACGGCTCAGGTTTTGTGAGAAATGGCTCCCAATGGGGTCCTTTGAACCTGAGTGTCCTGCCACTGCCTCATGTCTTCCATTTAGTGTCTTATTCGTATGTCATCGCAACTGTGTGATTTGTGTGTGTAACCGCGAAACTGTGAAAGATATAGATAGATCTCCCATGGCTTCACTGAGATCTAGATACTTCCTCTTCTTTTCCGTCTTGTACAGTTTCTGTTAAATCTTGCTCTTGGATGTGAACACTGGTGGTCCTTGTAGTGACTGGTCTTTGATAGTGCATCATGCTGGGCACCTCTGCTTCTTCCCCGGTTCTGTGTTGTACTAGTTTTAACATCACCTTCCATCGTATTCTTCCCCTACTAGCGTTAGAATAAGCCACCTTCTTTGATGTTGCTGCTTTTCCCCCAGAGTTGGGAGTGTGACTGCTGCAGCACCATGTAGAATACAAGGTTAGGCTTTCTTTAACTGGGCCACCTACCGTAATGTTGCAGCAATATAATCGGCTAACTGAAGCCCTGCAATCTAATACTGCTCCAGGGAATTTGTTTGGCCCGAAGCAATCATATTTTAGGTTCCCTTTCTTCTGGGATCCCCCACTCTGGTCTTTTAATGTTTCTTATGGCCGATGGCAGCCCCACACCTGGCCATGTATAAGAAAGACGGGTTGGGGTACTTGGGATGGGCCTCCTATCATCTGCTGCCGTTTCATCTCAACATTTACATCTGTTACAGCGACGAAGGGCCCATGCCCCCTACTGATTGATTTTGCCTCTGCGTGGGTGCTCTAGTGATCTACTGGATCTCAGCTCTGGTAGAAGCTAAGCCATGCATTCTCAGAGGTTGCAAATTGCGCTGATCCACTTCTCTTGCCGATCTGAACCTTCACCAGAAGCCTTTCATTCTGGTATTTTGAAGGGGTCGGCAGTATCAGCTACCAAAGTAGCTAATACACTCACCAACTTATTCATAGTAGGAAATAACCTTCTTTCTTCCACTTCGTGTGAAAATGTGTTTAGCGCCTGATATAATTTTATCTCAATTCCTCTCTCAAATCAATTCCTTCCCCCGTTTTTCATGCTGGGTGTAAAAAAGCTGCAGTCACATTTCCTTAGAAGAAGCTAGCGATGCCCTGACTGCAAATTATTCACTCTAAAGGGAGCCCACCAATCCCCCTTGTTCAACCTTCCTGGAGCCCACGACCCGCTAGCATTTTGGAATCCTTCAAGTCCACTTGCACCGATTACAAGTGCACAGAAGCGCCCCACTGCACTCCAGCACTCAATTATTCTCATCTTCTGGAACACAAATCAGTCGGCTTTGTCCTCCATCGCGTACCGAACCTTATGAATACTTACAGCCAGCCCTGTCACTTTTAACTTCAGCAACCTCGACCTACCTTAGCTATCTAGTATAGTTTATATTTTAGTGCCTTCATCGGGTACCTTTTAGCAAAATCGGGCAAAAAAGTTTTTAGATAAGCATCACCCAAGTGCATTTTTATAATGTCTGTAATATTTACCAAAATGATTATTGTGTCGATATATTTTATGTAATTTGAAAAATAATGTTTTAATTAATTCGTTATTTATTTTGTCTTGAAAAGAAAATGAATGTCATTTCTGATCATTGAGGGATTTATGTGCAACGAAACTTCTTTTCAAGTCAAGTTGCACGTGACTGTATAAAAAGATCTCTATTGCTGCTAGAAACAGTGCTGTTTCTAAATATGTTGAGTTTTATATATTTAATTACAGTACGGGCGGGTGAGGTGGTACAGGTGGCAGTTTGCGCTGTGACCAGAGACTGAAACGACAGCCAAAACTACGAGTCGTTCAGTATTGTAGTCTGTTGATGAAGTTGGTTGTGTAATGGAATGGCGAGTAGATTTACTGTTGGAAGGAGTAGAAGATTTGCTCCTATATTATTATTACTAATGGAGGGTAGTGCCTGATCCGTTCAATAAGCTTTTCGTAGTCTTCGTCAGCAAATGCAGTCACTTCTTAATAATAAACTTTGGTGCTTTTTGAGCGTGACACGAAACAGTTCTGGTCTCGGGCAAAGACTGTCTCCTGTTTAAGTCGGTTGTAAGAACTCCAATGGCGAGTGAGGCTAGCGATCTCCTGTCTCTTTCTCAGTTGCTGCCCGAACTGCCACCTTCTGTTGAAATGTCTTCCCTATTTCCAACTCGATTGAAATGTACTTATCATTCTGCAGTGCCTATCCGGAATAAATTAGGATGGAAATGAAAGAAAAGAGAGGAGAACTGAGCGGAGCGCAATGGCTGATCTAATAATAACCCTTCTGACGACTGCTGCACGAAGCCCATACTGTTGTGTTGTTTATTATTAATATTCTGGTGAACCATTTACAGTAAGTGTTGAAACGTTCGAACATCGTGCTCTACTGACAACTGAAAACAAAAACGTGTGTTGCTCTCAGCTTGAATGTCTGATCACTTCTAAAGGCCGGTCCAGACACTCCGTTTTCCACCATGACTTGCCTGCCTAGACCAAGTCGTTGCAGACAAAACGTTGCGTGGGGACCGGAAAACGGTGAGGTTTTAAGTCCGTCGGGAAGTCGCGTAGTTGCAGCGATGTCTGAGCTGAGGACCTCTGAAATCCGTGACATATACAGGCATGTCGCTGCGGGTGGACACTTGCTCCATTTTCCGCTTCGTTTTGTTCCTCAGTTTTTATTCATCACCTGATGATGACCGACCTTTGCCAGTGCTCGCGGGAGTTTCTAATCGCTTTCATTGAACTTAATGAAACTTTCCCGTGCCTTTGATGTGTGAAGTTGAGAGACTATAGTGATAGGGACAAAAAGGGTGTAGCTTATGGGATATTGGTAGACAAATTTAAGGAAATCGACCCCGTCGCAAACAAGGATATAACTGTTGAGAACTCCAGGTCTTAGTAGCTTCTGCCAGTTGCCAAAAACCGTAGTGTTGCAGTTAGCCTTGCATGTTGTGATATTGCCGTTCTCATGCAACTGTCTTATTTTGGTTTATTTTGATATGCGGTGTCACCAATTCCACTAAGAAAGTATATGTGTTGATGTCCATTCTCAGATAGTTCTGCCAATCATTCGGTTCATCACGCAATAACCTCACATGGGAAAACTCCCGCCTTTTTAATAACCATTTTCGTGCCTGGTTCTTCTGATCCCGTCCAATCTTTTTTTCTTAACTACACAGACAGCAAAAATTGACCACAGGAGAACATCCTCCATGGCGATATCACACAAAACTGAGCGAAAAGTCTGTATCATCAGGGCGCTACGTTTTCATTCCGTCTTGTCCATCAGCAAGTCTGCGCAAACTTAAGTCTCGGTGGAAAACAGCGTCTGGACCGGCCTTAAGACTTGAAAGTGCAAAACCAGATGTTCATGCACTGGCTGCGCTCTACTGGATTAATATGTACATAGCAGTCACCCCCTGGAAGTATTTGAGAGTTGACGTTTGAAGAGAAGTTCGGTGCATTGACAAAGTATTGTGGAATTATTGTGATACTGAATGTAAATGTATATGAACATGATTGAGGAACACTCTGCATTGTCGAGCATCAGTGAACTGATTCCTGAGGATCAACGAGTCAGAGTGTGAGCAGTATCATCTTCCACCTCCCTCGTGCGTTGGAAAAATCCATCATCATCCTCATTACCGTCTTGATGAGCGGATGTAGTAGCTAGAAGTCGTGCTGAAGCTGCCATTTGATGTTTGCGTGTTGCCACAAATCCATGCCACAACGTATCTGCCGTCTAATTGGTTTTCACGAACTGATTTGCACCGCCTTCTAAAAAGATACCCATTCTCAAGCTCAACCCGACAGTGCGAATTGCCGAACTTCCGAATAATTTGCCGTTTTTCCGCACGTTTTTGTTGTTTAAGTACCATCGTACTCGTTCGAAGTTGTGATGCGTTTCATCCCACAGATGTTGAGGAACTTTGGCGGAGCGTTTTTGATTTAGAGCGCATTCCCTGCAGCTTGTAACCATCTGTTCGGTGTTCATCCAGTAGCAGTGTCGACGAGCCAGTTGCTTCATTTTTACAATGCCAACATATGTACGATGTAGTTCATGCTGCATCTTTTGAAGATAATTCCCTTCGATGTGCTAAGTTAGGGATCTCGTATTTTCCCAGAAATAGTGTTGAAGGAGAGAGGACCAAAATCCATCTTTAGCTGTTTCCTCAATGCTCTTCGAGCGATTATTTGATTGATAACCTGATCTTCGAGCGTTTAGACTATTAAGCTGAGGACGTGGTCACTTGCACAGCTCTGGAAAGACAATCGACATGCAGGTGGATAGTAACCCTATGTTATCAGTCAGACAAATTTTTTTATTTCCATTTGGTGTCTAGTTGTGCGTGCCATCTCGGCAATCCAATTTCACCAAGTCCATGGTTTTTATGGGCAAAAAATGGTTAAAAAATTAACAAAACGCAGTTTAATCGCAAATACGCCGTGTTTTGTATCGTTTTCACAGTATTTTTAGACCCTGGGTCGAATGGAACGAGTATCAGACATGTACAACTGCGTATAGTGAAATTACAGTAATTATAGTGAGCCAAAGTATACTAATTGAAATAACTCGTGGGAACTACAGCTGAAGTAAACGTTTGTGGTTTGTACTCCCTCCCTCCTTTCTCATCAAAACCCCCCACCCGCTCGACTCACCACGTCGTGCCAATTGCCTACAGGCGCCTGGAATATTTAGTTCTCGTCGTTCCATTTCTGGAGTGAGCCCCATGTATCTCATGAGTGTTTTTAAACACTAACCCTATAGGTATTGGTACAAAACCTTTTTTTTTTAAACATTCTACTAACATTCCAGCGAAGTTTATAAGGAGAAAATCCTGCTAAAAACGCTTTTAGTCGACAATTTCGGTAATTTATTGTGCTGCTCTCTTCATTTTCCTACGAATGAGAATTTTATGGTATAGTTGCCATATTGGGAGCTACCAATATAAAAAATTTAATCAAAATCGTTAGAGCCGTTTTTGTGAAAAAATATATTTGGTGTTTTGATCACTATGATAACTATGGTTAACTTTCGGTGGATTTCGCTCATACCCTTATTTTGGCGTCCCATGGTAACCTGCGAGCTAGATATCAAGTTTGAGTGGATTTGATACGGTGGTTCTCTCTAAAAATTGAACCATCTTCCGAAAATTGTGTTTTTCGGACTCAGGGGGGTCTGAAATTTAAACATCTGAAGAGAACTCAAAATTTTTTTAAATCCGATTACATACTTTCCTTTCTACTTTGTTGAGCCAAGAAAGTAATAAACCGTTGTGTAATAATTTGCAGAGTTCTATGTATGACGTTATAATCGAAATCTTGCAAAAATGCTGCGTATCGAAGTAGTCTTGAAGATGCGACCGCTGGCAATTTCGATTCAGGGTGAAATATTCGATTAACCGGTTGATTGTCTGTGATCAGCGTGAAAGGTCGCCCTTCAAGGTACACGTGTAGGTATTAAAGAAATTGGGTTGTGTCCGCCAGTAGGCAAATACTAAAGTTAACGTACCTGTTAGGTGAGTCCGTCTCCTCTGGCTTGTGAGTTACTGTGGGCAAGCGCTTTCGATGTAAAGACATCATCAGTCAGTACTGACTAAACGGCCAGACGATGATGTCTTTACATCGAAAGCGCTTGCCCACAGTAACTCACAAGCCAGAGGAGACGGACTCACCTAACAGGTACGTTAACTTTAGTACACGTGTAGCCTCATGACTATTGAAAGGGCTTCACGATCGATCTGAGATTAGTTCCTTTCTGCATTCGTAAGGGATCTTGAAATGAATGTGATTGGTCGCTCTGTACCATCAATGGTGTGTGAGAGAACCTCAGCTATTCCTGTAGGGCTGCAAGCTAAGGTTACAGGAAGAGACGGGTCCAACAATATCAGACTTCGGCCGTTGGAACGCTTTTCGACATTCACGAGACCAAATCCATTTAACATCTGGTTTTGCGTTAAATCTCCATGTCACTAGAAGCGATCAGCCGTTCAAACCGAGAGCAACTGTTACGAGGGGGGTTTGGAGATGTTAGGGGATCCGCTGATTCAGGCAAAAATTACGGCAAATCGCACAGAGCTCCGATCCATAATTCCCGATTATCGTCGAGAATTATGAACCAATGTGTTAACCACTAGACCACGATCGCCCGGTGCCTTTAAAGGGAGTCAGGCAGTACACAACATATGTTTGCTCACCACAACGTTGTTCACCAGAATAATGGTTATAATAATCAACACGAAGTCATACTAGAGAGAGTGGTGACAGTCAGTAAAGAGTGATTTGTTTGTTGACACACAGTCTACATCGCTAACTTGCGCAGTCTTCTTGTAACTTAAGTCGTTGTACTTCGCATTACTTTTTACACAAATTTCAGTTGTATTCAATGAGACGTCCCAGTTTTCGTTATAAAATCGCGCGCCTAATTTATTGATGTTTTGATTGTGCTTGTTTAATTGTAATGTTTTAGTTTAGTTACCGCTTTTTGACTCAACTGCTATTTTATTTTTAAAAATGGAGTTTTACATTAAATTTTTTTAAATATCCGGTTCGACGCTTAACATAACTTTCCCTCTTCCTTTTATTATTGCTCCGACAAACCAAGCCAATCGGTTTTTCGTTTCACTTTTGTACCACCCAAGGAATGGCGCTATCGAGAAGGAGGACTGTTCCTAGAGAGAAGACTTCGCTATCGTTTCTCCTCCTTGCTATTGTCCTGGTCATTGGCACGAGGAGTGATAGATACGGTACTGGCTCAGCAGAGGACGACCGCCGAGCCTTCCCCCCAAAACCCGAGGTCTCTCCATTTCTGTCTCCCGAGGAAGCAGGTTGCCCTTCATTAACTCCGAAATGTCTTTTTCTAGTCTCCCAGCACCTTCTCTATCACCTATCTCTTCGCACCTTTCCTAATTTTCTATTTATTATCGTTAATCGTCCGACCCCTCAGTTTCAGCCACATCGGAGCGTTACATACTTATAGAGCTAAGCACAAAGTTGGGCGAAGAAACTGGTAGGGTGTAAGGTTCTGGATTTTATTGTGTTGCTTCTATTGAGCGAGCAGCGTGTAGGTAATTTACATGACTTCGTTTGCGACGATTGTTCTGAAGTAATAAAGGAGGTATTAAAGAAATTGGGTTATATCCGCCAGTAGGCAAATTACTAAAGTTAACGTACCTGTTAGGTGAGTCCGTCTCCTCTGGCTTGTGAGTTACTGTGGGCAAGCGCTTTCGATGTAAAGACATCATCGTCTGGCCGTTAAGTCAGTACTGGAGTCAGTCAGTTGGTCGTGGTCTTTATATACAAAGAGAAAGGTGAAAGGGGTGATGGAGCGTCGGGGAAGGGGCGGGGAGAGGAGGTCATGTAGCTCAGGGGGAAACCCCCTAGAGATAAATGGAACGTGTTGGATGGTCTGTCAATTGTGGAATTTAAGTCTTTTTTCACTGACTTCATCAACCAAACACAATTCACAAAACTGAAAAAAGACCCTACGGACTCGTATCAAACACAAATACGTAATGCACTTAGAAACCATACTAACATACCGAAAGAACAACATTATAAATACATAAACATGAACCCAAAACCACCACTACTCAAAGGACAACCAAAAATTCACAAAAAGGATACACCCATCAGACCAGTCATAAACTTCACATCTGCACCAGCATATAAACTCTCAAAATATTTGACAACAATGCTTAAAAGTACCATTACATTACCAAACAGATATACGATACGCAACACAGAAGAACTCACCACTAGATTAAAAGACGTAACCATAACTCCAAACACTAGATTGGTATCATTTGATATAAAAACTTATATCCCTCCATACCAATAAAAGAAACCATTGACATACTACAAACCAAACTAAGGCAAATAGACACGACAACCACTAGAAACGTCACCAACCTCACCAAATTGACACTCGGACAAAATTACTTTCCAATTTAACAATAGCATATACAAGCCAAAAGATGGATTAGGTATGGGAAACCCTACCTCGTCCATATTAACTGAAATATTTCTACAACGTTACGAAGAAACTCACATCCAGACCTTAGAATGACAAAACACGATATCAAACACTACGCCAGATATGTAGATGATATCATCTGCATATTAGGCCGTGATAACACTGACGATATACTAAAGGACTTAAACAATATCCACCATAACATCCAATATGACATGGACAAAGAACAAAATAAAACTCTTAATTACTTGGACCTAAAAATCACACGGTTGGACAACGAACTACAATACGACATTTTTAGAAAACCTACACTTAGAAACACGACCATCCATTCTACATCAACCCACCCACAACAACATAAATAAAGTGCATTCAGACACATGATACGGAGACTAACAACGATCCCACTATCCGAACAAAATTACAAAAAAGAACTTGATACTATAAATACTATCGCAGAAAATAATGGTTACTCCAAAAAAACAATAAACAAATTATTAAGACAATATGACTCCAAAACGAACGACTCAAAAACACAAAATACACAGACTCTAACAAGACACTGCACATTCACGTACACAGGACCAAAAATATAACTAATATCCTCCGAAAGGAAGGTATACAAATTGCATTACGTACGGACAACACACTTAGAACCAAACTAACTGCAAAGACTGAAAATACAGACCCACTCGACCAAAGTGGGGTGTATAAAATAACTTGTACTTGTAAAAACGCATACATAGGACAGACAGGACGAAAAATACGGACCAGATACTCAGAACACATTAAATCTCTTAGTAGGAACAAAGACGATTCAAACTTTGCCAACCACCTCAAAACAACTGGACATGAACCCACCAAAAAACAGGACTGTACCACCTTAATACACAAACAATACAAAGGACGAAAACTGAACATATTAGAAAACATGGAAATTTATAAACAAAAAAACTTCAATGGACAGATCATAAATGAACAAATCAACACAAAATGCGACACCATATTCACACCACTCAAAACACTACACAAAGCGAAAACAACCAACTGACGGATTTACAGACCACCCTACACAAAAAGACTTAAATTCCACAATTGACAGACCATCCAACACGTTCCATTTATCTCTAGGGGGTTTCCCCCTGAGCTACATGACCTCCTCTCCCCGCCCCTTCCCCGACGCTCCATCACCCCTTTCACCTTTCTCTTTGTATATAAAGACCACGACCAACTGACTGACTCCAGTACTGACTTAACGGCCAGACGATGATGTCTTTACATCGAAAGCGCTTGCCCACAGTAACTCACAAGCCAGAGGAGACGGACTCACCTAACAGGTACGTTAACTTTAGTAATAAAGGAGGTACTGTAAATAATGGGTCAAGCGCCAAAATTAAGTTTTTGAGATAACTTGATATAATACTAAGTGTTTCTGGTCGAAAAGAATACACATTATTAAGTTATGATCAACTTTATTAGTACAAGAATGTTCATCCAACTACAAACAGTGTTGAAAAAGATAAAAAATGTACTAGAATCAAAAATTAAAAACGTTCTTTGTCACTTCGTAGTTTTGTAAATAACGGGCTAAGTGCAGTTAGTAAGTTATTGTAAAAACTGTGCACCCCTTTAGTAAAGCAACAAACTTAGTTAACCAAGTCCTCATAAAAAGGTTTATTTTCATTTTTACTTTCCGCTACCCGAAGGGAAGGAAAGTGTAGTAATCGGGGCAAAAAAAAAATATTTGGGTTTTGAGGCCTACTGAGTCTGAAAAACCTAATTTCGGCGCGTGGTCCGTGTGTGTCTGTTGTTCGATTTGCGGGAGAACGGCTGATCCGATTGAGCTGGTTCTTTTTTTGTTTTGTTCGTTATTTTTTGCAGACACCAAAATACGGTTATGGACGATTTCGGCCGATAGGAAGGGGGGTGGGGGACGAAAATGTACCAAAAACTAAGGTTTTCGCATTTTTCTCGAAAACGGCTCGAACGATTTTGATTAAACTTTCGAATTATCTTCTTCTAATCAATACCTAACTTTTCTTCTCCATACGTATCTCCATGAAAATACGGTGAACAGGGTTTTCACGCTTTTTGGCAAAACGGCTTCAACGATTATGACCAGACTTTCAAGATGTATTCGAATAGTTAATACCTACATATTGTTCTCAATAAATGATCCTCTGACAGTCCATTGAACAGAGATAAAAATCAAAATGTGTCGAAAATAACGTTTTTTCTAACATTTCCGTAAATTCCAGGGTAACTTCTTCACCAGATGTGATAAATCCTAATGTAGTGTCTTTTAGTCACCCATACCAACATTTCGTTCTCCATAATTATTTCTGTATATATATGTTGAACGGAGATATAAGCCAAGTTAACTCAGAAAAGGAGATTTGTCGAATATTAATTTATCGCTATTCCAATTTTCTCAAAAACGGCTCTAACGATTTCGATCAAACATTCGGAGTACTCTCAGCTAACTAGTCCCTACATTTTGTTCTCCATAAATGTTTCCGTAGAAATGCGTTGAACGAAGATATAGCGCCCTCATATGTAGGTGGGGTTCGTACGTAAACGGGTGGCGGAAAGTTGTGTGTTGCTACGCACCAGATATTCTTTAAATGGAATCATTGCCTTCAGATCTTCTTAGCTTCTGAAAGCCTGTTAGTACACACAAGTAGTGGGAGCTGAAAGTTCCCCCCTACGTCTTCTGGTTTCACTCCCTTTTTAAAAACATTGAAATTTTTCACTCCTCAATTTCGTTGAGAGATTCCTTAATATGTACTTTGCCAGGGTTGGCACTAGTCACTCGAATCCACTGTGCCTTTGAAAATTTTTTTCGCGTCAATAAACAAGGTAGCAGCTTTTTCAAAGTCAAAAAAGCCTTCTTGGTGCATAACAGTCACCAGAAATGGATTTTTTCTGTTCGATTGTACAGGGCGCAACATAAAGGTCGGACGTTTTTGAAATGGCCAGTACTTTCCCCCTAATAGGTCGACCAACGTAGGGGAGGGACCATTGTAATCATGCATTGGGGAGGTCTTAGCATTTTTTTACCAGTTGAAGTCATGGACCTGTGGACAGTAGAGCGCCGCGTTTTTGCTTACGACAGTTTCGTTCGTAATAACGAGTCCGTCACGGCAGTCCAGCGTGAGTTTCGTCGTCATTTTAATATCCACCGAAATCGGGCTGTTCCCTCTAGAAACACCATTCTTCGTTGGGTTGAAGGACTTCGCACACGAGGTTCATTGATGAGAAACAGACCACCAGGAGCTCCAAGATCGATTCGAACACCAGAGAACATATAAAGAGGATCTCATTTTGTTCATGAGCGATGAGGCTCACTTACACCTCAATGGCATGGTGAATCAGCAAAATTGTCATTATTGGGCTGATGAAAATCCCCGACAATTACACGAACAACCGCTGCACAGCCCGAAAGTTACTGTTTGGTGCGCCATATCCCAAACTTGCATCATCTTTGAAAACGACAATGGCATTGCTGTTACCGTCAACTCAGAACGCTATGTCGAGATGATAACCGGCTTCTTTACACCTGAATCGAGACAAAAACGTATTGCAATCCGGCGTATGTGGTTCCAACAGGATGGGGCAACCGCTCGCACAGCTATGGCAACAATTAGCGTTATTCGTCCTCTTTTCCCTCGCCGCCTTATTTCCAGGTTCGGTGGTGTTCATTGGCCTCCTCGGTCCCCAGATTTGTCCACATGCGACATTTTTCTGTGGGGACACCTCAAAGCACGTGTTTACCAGCACAAGCCTCAAACATTGGAGGAATTGAAGGATGCTATTCGCATGGAAATCGTCGCAGTTGAGAGAGCAACGTTGGAAAGAGTTTTCGGAAATTTCCAAGAAAGACTCCAGCAGTGTATCGCGAACGAGGGACGCCACTTGACTGATGTGATTTTCCACACATGAATTTCTAAAATGCTTTTAAATTGTGAATCTAAAATCTTGCCAATAAAAAGTTTTTTGAGTAAAAATTACCGAAGTTATGATTATGAGTTATGACCTTTCTGCCGCACCCAGTACAATCGTACTAACCAAATCCATGGGAACTTCACACTTTTGAACCCCTTTTCCTCTTTTCGATTATAGAAAAGTCCCTGTCGTACTGCATAAATGTTGTGCTGCATTACTTTTCCTAACATAGTCTTTCCCTTCAGCTCGAAAACGTTTTCTTTCTTCCTGAGCTCTTCCTTCGCCATTCTGCCTTCTTTTACTCACGCTAACATCCATTTTATATGGGATTAGATCATAAAAACAGATACACAAGAAGAAAGTATAAACAATCTCATAACCTTAAACGGCAACCAAGTGCTTCTGTCGCTTGGCTCGTCTTTTTACCGAACTGGTCCTGTGACAGCAGGCCACCCTATCTTGCGGAATTTATTTCAACTACTTCCTGAATGTCTGTCGTTGCTATATCGGGAACATCGTTTAAATCATTATTCACTTAAAACAATAATAAACATAATTTTGGCGCTTGACCCATTATTTACAGTAGCTGCTCAATTAGATGAGCACCGTGAAAAAAGTTGGACGATGAAAGGACTGGTTTTCGGAATTCAGCGGGTTGCTCCTAATTATGTATTTTTATTCGTCGTGAACACTCCCAATTCGTGCACATCCACAACTGCTGTACGAAAAGTAGGATAGATTATTTAAATTACAATTTTCCTTCACGAACCACGTTTGTTTGTTGTAAAATACACTCAAGTTTTCAATATGCTTGAGGGCTCCATCTGTTGTACACTTCACTATAACCCGACTTAATAGCGATCAACGTAAGTCGGGCGAGGTGTTGCCTTCGACGACAGCTCTCTGCTTCTGGGAATTCGCGTTGAGGCGGTGGCGGCCTCCGAAGGCCGAACATCATCTTTGCAGAGCCGCAGTTTGTTTGACGGCGTCGGCGATGGCTTCGGCGCTCTTTGCCACTGACAAATGGTCGTAATTCATCCTTTCGGTGAGTTGTTGGGATCTCTTCAAGTTCTGTAAAATTAAGAAAATTACGAATGTAATCGAACGGTTGACAATACAGCTCAGTGTGCGTTATGAAAGTAATGAGCATTTTGAAGGAATAATAGATTTATTGAGCAGATTAGTACGAATGATGAAAATTCCTCAAAATAGTCCCCTCCTGCGTCGATACACGGAGATATCGAGTTTGAGCTGATTTGATTCGGAAACACACATACCATTTTCCCACATAATGTTTTTCAAGCGCCACACACTGAATACTGTTCAATAGCACACATTATGAGTTGCTGAATGGTCGTGACGCTGAGGAAAGTTGTGTGATGCGCCGCACCACATATATCTGAAGAGAAATCGCACGTCTGTTCGAAAATTATTTTTCAGCCGTTCACCTTCGACGTTAGTAGCAGCAACTTAATAAATTCTAGGTCATCATTCACGAGTCGAACTGAAACTCAGTCTGCGATTTGACGCCGCATTCTAGCGGCGAAGGTGAAAACTATTAAGGTTCACTCAACGTCAATTCGGAAATAAATGAATTAATTTCGATTATAATCGGAAGTTTTGGTCGAGAACTCGTCTGTTCTTAGGGGATTCGATTAGGAGATCATGAGAAGCGAGGAGCTCCTACTAGTTGCCACCGCTCTGGCGGCGAACGTGAGAACTACTTCGGTTCACCCCCCCCCCCTCCCCTAAAATATCGTTAATTCTTAACTTTTCGTGAAATGGCCCCGATAACTTAATTTTCATTCGCTCAAAAATTGTGTTGACGAATAAACCATCGTTGTACGTGCAGATGCGAGACAATCACACGCTCTTTTCCCTCGTTGACGTCTTCAATAAAATTCCGCTAGCCTCGTCGTACGTTGTCGTCAAATACCCATCTTCCGCTCAATTTCCCACCTTTTGAAATCTTCTAGAATAGATTTAACGTCCATTGGATTCATGTAAATGAGAGTATAGACCATCTGGCCAGATGCAGTTCGTCTAATCTCTCCACAATAACTAATCTGCGTGACTAGTCAAAAGGACAGTGAGAGAATATTTCAGGACAAGGCGAGGCCCTCCAAACGTGTATCTAATCAATATAATAAGAGAGTATAGAGTAGAGAGCATTCGTGAACGTTCAAGTTTCATAGCTTTTTCCTTTCAAAGAATTATCTTCAAAGCAAGACGAAGAACCTAGCAATGAACACAAAATATCGCTATATTCTCTCGCAGAATATTGTAATTATTGTTTGATTGATTTTTTTGTTCGAAATATAATATTCGTCCGCTACTGAGAGGGGGAATATATGAGTAATCGTTCCTCTCCCTTTGGTACAACTTTCCCAAGGTAAACATCAAAGATTACTATTACACGAAATATCTGGCATTCCTTAGGAACCTAGGCATGAACGTGAGATATTAGGGCTGATACAATGGGACTTCAGGCCGTGGTGGTCATCTGTTATAAGGGACGGTCAGAGTTATACAAAAAAAAGTTGATCAGGAACACCCCTTACAAATTCCTACTGCACATTGAGCTAAACTTTCAGAAATTAGGGTTTTTGTGATTCAGTAACCCTCAAAGCGTAAAGATCTCCTTTCTTTATCATTAGGGCAACGGAATGTTTAAAAAGCGGCTTACTTCACGTAAAAACACCATTGGGAAGCAACATCATTCAAATGAGGGCTGTACAATAAAATTTGCGCAAGTATGAGAACTATGAGAGCAGCACAATAAAAAATCAAAAGTTTTGTGCACAAAATGGATTTTGGAGCAGTTTTGACCTCATAAATCACTCTAGCACGGTAGTCCGATTTGCTACCTATACGATGGCAGTTTATTGTTCATTAAATAATCAGGAGCAACACAAGGTTGACAGTCTAACACACACAACCCCCCACCACCGTGTAAAATTATCAATTATTTATAAGTTCCGATTTGCAATGACCACTGTGGCACAAGTGCAGCTCAAAAAAACTTAAAAAAATGAAGCACTGCGAGTTTCTACGTAGAACGTTTGTCATATTTTATCGAGTTCACCTGTTCATTTCCGCTACCCGAAATAAAATTATTGAAATCGTTGGGGGGCGATTGAGTTTTCTAGAGATCTGTACGTTTTGAGACTACTTCCGCGAAACAAAACGTTAATTTTGTCACGGGGTCTGTGTGTTAGCAAAACGTTGCCCAGCGACACGTACAGTTGGTGTTATGTGCAACTCAATTGATGCCCTTCGGGCGCGGAAAGTAAGACGTGAATCATTACAGAGTTAGGTATGAAAGTAGAGCGCACAAGACTTGAACAAATTCGTACTTACGGATTCGGTGTTGGCGATAGTTTGTTCTTGTGCTGCGAAGTTTTTCACTGAAGTCATAATAATCTGCGGAGCAAAACCAACGAAACAGTAACGATGGCGTTATTCCCCGAGTAAATGGGTTATATTATTGGCCAGCAGAAGTATAGAGCTTATCGTAATTTATGATTTGTATACAGCTATAATTACCTAGTTATGGCGGAACTAGTTCGATATTAATCCTGTTCTGCTTCTTCTCAAAAACCTCTCTTTGATTGGATAGCTTCTAATTACACGGCAGTGCCATAAAACTCTCGTTAAAAGGAAAATTACGGAATGAGCACGGTATTCACAGAACTTTTTTTTTTTGACCCGAGGGCGTGTGGGACAAGTCCCTTTGTCACTGCGGACGCACATGGGCCTATTGTGACGCTGGCCCTTTCTTAGTAGAAGGCGTCGTACATACCCGCCCCCCTTAGGAAGCCGAGTATGTCCTTCACCGCAGAGTCTGCTACGGTTTGGGGTTCAGTGGTCCCCTGACCGAAGTATTCAAAGTGTTTTGCTGCCAAGGCAGGGCATTCACATAGGATATGCTCTGCCGTCTCATCCTCCTCGCCACGCAGTCTGCACTCCAATGCCTCTGAGATGCCCATTTTGCTGAGGCAATATCTGAGTGGGCAGTGCCCGGTGAGAAAGCTTATCAGTACTCTCAGATCTTGTCTAGAGAGTGTCAGCATCGCCTTCGCCCTTTGACAGGAAGGCGTGACAAGCCTTTTCGCCTGTCTTAGTTGTGGCTGGTGATGCCAATGGGCGCCATTTTCCTGTATCTCCCATCGAGAAACCAGACGGTTCAGGTGACTTTTCGTCAGACCCACGTGTGGTTCAGGCCCGATGGGTAGGGATTCTGTACCCCTTTTCGTGAGGCGGTCAGCCTTTTCATTGCCCTCACACCCCCTGTGAACTGGCACCCAAATGAGGGAGAGCCTGTTACGGGCGCCGAGCTGCTTGAGCGTATGGAGGCATTCCCATGCCAGCTTAGACCTAAAAGTATAGGCTGCAATGGCCTTTAAGGAGGCCTGGCTGTCTGAGAAAATGTAGATCCGCTTGACCTTGAGCCCTTTGTTCAGGATCTCTTCTGCGATCTATTGGGTTTTGCCCATTGTTCGCGGCTGCTTATTCTGTCAGCATGCTGACCTTATTCACAGCTGGCCGCAGACATGCCCCTGGGGACAATGCCGTGGTCGCGCCTGGTAGCATGGGCATGCTCCTGGGAAGATAACCCAGAACCAGGGCAACATACATTTTAGCGCAGTTTTTCCTGCTTAGCGTTCTCAGAAAAATCAGTCGATAGTCCAATAAAACACCTACATACTATGGTTGGGAGTAACTCCAGAAATTTGTCGCCCGATAATTATAAAAAATAGCGAGCACGATTACCAAGAAAAATCAAGCTGGCAATATTCGGATTACTCAATAATACTGCCACAATTCACCTCAGAGCTCTTCTAGAAGGAACAAGGCGGACGTTTCCACTGCACCACAGCACTCTATCACTCCTCGACCAATGGACAGGCCGAACGAGCTGTCCAGATGTTGAAAAAAGGCCCTAGTCACCTCTGGCGCTAATAAGAACACTGCAAAACTTGATCAACCAATTCTCACTTCAGTATCATAAAGCTCCTCACCAAACTACAGGAAAACCACCATCTCTCCTGTTCTTGGGAAGAATCATCAAGTCTAGGATTGATCAAGTTACGCCAGATCTCAAAGCACGGATGTCAGAAAGGCAAACGAACAATTTTGCCCAAAATTTCCAGTCGTTCAATGCTACGGCAAAAACACGTCCGTTTGGAAACCTGGTGTCATCTCAGCCAAACTAGGAGACCTCCGCGATCTCGTAGGGAGTAATGAGATCACTGAAGTTGACGTACCTGTTAGGTGAGTCCGTCTCCTCTGGCTGGTGAGATACTGTGGGCGAGCGCATTTGATGTAAAGACATCATCGCCGTTAAGTCAGTCAGTTGGTCGTGGTCTTTACATACGAAGATAAAGGTAAATGGGATGGTGGAGCGTCAGTGAAGGGGAAGGAATAGTCTGTCAGTTGTCTTTTTTGTATAGGGTGGTCTGTAAATCTGTCAGTTGGTTGTTTTCGTTTGTGTAGTGTTTTTGAGTGGTGTGAATATGGTGTCGCATTTTGTTGATTTGTCCATGTTTTCTAATATGTTCAGTTTTCGTCCTTTGTTTTGTTTATGTAGTAAGGCGGTGCAGTCCTGTATTTCGGTAGGTTCATGTCCAGTTGTCTCGAGGTGGTTGGTAAAGTTTGAATTGTCTCTGTTCCTACTAAGAGATTTAATGTGTTCTAAATATCTGGTCCTATTTTTCGTCCTGTCTGTCCTATGTATGGGATCAGTTTTAAACGTCACATAGATCAACTCCAACTGATCAAAATACACTAGATGTGCCTTCCATTCCCGTTGTCGTACTTTTCAATGCTCTCGCCCTCACTACAACGACGTCTGCTGCCTCGAGTCCTCAATTAACAAGAGGACTTGAAATAAAAATAGTCGTAAAGCTTTATTGGGTTCTGTTAAGGATAAAATTAACGTTCAGGATAAAAAAGGGTTCTATAAACTAAAATGTTCATGTGGACTTGAGTATTGTGGTCAAACTGAAGCATGAAAAGGATTTTAGGGATAACAAAGGTGATTCTGCGGTGAATCTAATCATGACTTTAGTTTTGATCTAACAAATAAGCAGTATATAGAATTTCTTCACTTTTGCCCAAAAGGAGGTAATGTTGGATGCGCTGGAAAAATTCGAAATTGTTAAAAAAGATAGGTGTGGGAAGTCTCTAAATGAGGTAATCCCTCAAAATATTTCACCGTTAATAGGTTCATTTTTACAATAGCTTGGGTTTTCCCTCCACCATTGTCTGAGTTGATTGACATCGGTTTTACCCCCCTGCCCCGCCCCTGTTACTTTTCTGAGCCAATAGGATTCAATATCTACGTTCACCTGACTATATAAGATGTCCTTTCTATGAGGTACATTCAGTTAATGTTTGTTACTGATGATGACCTAACAGTCGAAATCGATTTAACAATTGTGCTCATTATTTCTGTCGAAATAATAGACAATTAATCGTTTATTCTGTTTTTTAATAAGACCAGGCCAGCCAGACACCCCAGTCATCCTCCTAGGAGATTCACATTCTCGCAGACTCCATAAGAACTTTCACGATCAATTTCATTTATATTTTGTAGAAGAGCTTTTCGTCGATTTCAAACTACCAAGGGATAGTATTGACTTCTCTCTTGACGTCTGCTCGCTCCATCTCCCTTCTATACACGAGGTATCCTTTTATTTTGGCCTCGACTGAACCTAACTAAAATATAAATAAAAGAACGCGTTTAAGTGAAAATATCTGGAGCGTTGCAACACACAACTTTCCTTAGCTCTACAACAATTCACTTTGTACATGGCTAATTCTATTTAATCTATTCATTTATCATTCAGTTAATTTGAACATGGTCAAACAACACTTTGCGGCTGCAGGACGCGGTAGCGCTTACAGTTCCAGATTTTATTATGCTGCTCGTACTCATTGCAGGATCTTTATTGAGCAATTGGTACACAGAAAATTAATGAGGCTGTAAACACGAATTTGTTGAGGAAGGATAATAATCACTTTTCCAGAGTTATTGGGGACTGTTAGAACTAGTAGTAAGCGAAACGGCGGTAGTTGAAATTCAGGAATTTCTGAAGTGAGCCTCATGTACCTCATGAGCGTTTTTAAACACTCACACTTTAGGTATTGGATTGGACTACAATACCAATTTTCTTTAACTTTCTACTAACATCCCAGCGGAGTTTATAAGGAAAAACTGCGCTAAAACGCTTTTCGTTGACAATTTTGATTATTTATTGTGCTGCTCCCGTCATTTTCCCACGAATGGGGATTTTATGGTATAATTCAGAGCTATCAATATAAAAAATGTAATCAAAATCGTTAGAGCCTTTTTTGAGAAAAAAATTTGGTGTTTTGATCACTATGATAACTATAGTTAACTTTCGGTGGATTTTGCCCATGTCCTTATTTTTGCGTCCCATGGTAACCTGTAGGATAGACATCAAGTTTCAGCTGATTTGGTACGGTTGTTTTCTCTAAAAACCGCATTAAAATCGATTTCGTCGAAAGTTTTGATAATTTATTGTGCTGCTCTCGTCATTTTTCCATGAATGGGAATTTTATGGTATAGTTGCCATATTAGGAGCTACCAATATAAAAAATTTAATCAAAATCGTTAGAGCGGTTTTTGAGAAAAAAAAATTTGGTGTTTTGATCACTATGATAACTATAGTTAACTTTCGGTGGATTTTGTTCAAACCCTTATTTTGGCGTCCAATGGTAACCTGAAGGCTAGATATCAAGTTTGAGTGGATTTGGTACGGTCGTTTTCTCTAAAAATCGTTCACAGACCATTTTCCCAAATAGTTTTCGGACTCAGGGGGGTCTGAAACGTAAAGATCTGAAGAGAACTCAAAATTTTTTTTCAGCCGATTACATAACTTTCCTTTCTACTTCGTAGAGCCAAGGAAAGTAAAAAGTGTAGCGTACTGGACTGCAAACCCGTTTTTCCAATTCTGAAAAAATCCAACAAAATCAATTCTGAACTCGTTATTAGAACGAGCTACGAGGGAGGTCTCAGAAGTGACCAGCCTGGCCTAGAGATGGGGGTAGTTGTTTGAAAAATATCAGCGTTTTAGAAAGCCAGCAATGTATAAAGCAAATGTTTCAAGTTTGAAGACGGGAATCCCACAAGGGGGCGTACGGAGTGCTTTCCTGTACACGTATTATACCTTCGATTGCCCAAATCCATCTGATGTTACGCAAGCCCTGACACCATGTCTAGTGCACAATTACAAAGTTTTTCTGACTGGTGCGGTAAATAGAGGGTAAAAGTCAATCCTACAAAATCTTCTTCAGTGTGCTTCGCGTACCAGCTCTAAATTAATCGCCATGCTGTTTTGTCACACAGAGCACCTATCCCAGTACACTCAGTCAAGTATCTTAGACTCAAAACAGACGCCATTCCATCTATCATTTTGGTCCAACTAGTTACGTCTGAACTGGTACTGACATCCAGTCCACCCAAGTCTACTCGCCTCGTGCAATCCCAATTCTACATCTCTGGTTTTCCTAAGTAAGCTGCCCAGTGTATCACGATAAGACTTCAAACCACCGACAGAGTACAATGATAATGGAATTAGGCCTGGTTTGGCAGGGATTCTTGACACCTTCCCGAGACTAACATTTAGCTCAATAAATTAAGCATACCACAACAGGACTATAACATACCACAGCAGGTAAGGAGTTTTTATAAACATCACTAAGCTCCAGTTTGGCGAACAACTTTATTGATTGCTTAAAATGTTTACATCGGCTATTGTAGCCTAATTATACATATCATTTGTGGCAAAATGACGAGAGCGCCGCAATAAAGTGTCGAAAATTTCGAAGTTAGTGCAATTTATTCCTTACAAATCTCAATAATTGAGCACAACCCTAGAAATTACTGAATCCTTTTCATTTACTAGCATTTCTCTTTGGTTTTACCTGATCATTCCAAAACTGTAAACACGATCCTTCTCAAAAGGCAGCCTTGGGCAAGAGAAGTGCATTGATTACTTAATAATGGCCGTAGCACGTGTAGAGGCAACTCAATAAATTCAAGAACTTCAAACGCCACCAGTTTTACGAAGTTCAGTGAAAAACAGATTTAATTTGTTGCAAAAGTGATCAAAATAGTGATGCGTGTCGGGCTGAGGAAAGTAGTGCGATGCGTCGCACCAGATACTTTTAGATTCAGCAGGGCTCGACAGGAACGTCAGAAAACTGGCCAAACAAGGAATGAAAATTCGAATTAACTCTGCCACGCGAACTAAACGCCAACGACCACGACAGCTCGTCAAAAGGAGGTAACTTTGAACAAACTCAACTTACCTCGTTGGTTTTAGAGCCACGTTGAATCTGACGAGCGAGGGAAGCGACGTTATTGATGTTGTTTTGAACTCTGTTGGCGAGACGTGACTTCGACTCTGTGAAAAGGGATTTGGCCGAGGTGCTCGAAGCGGACGCCATGTTTCCAACACCAACCTTCAGGGTATAAACGGTTAACATAAGGAAGCGTGTTGGTTCGTATCATAACACCTCGAGCAAAATCAAGGAAAGTGAAAGATGCCAAGCGTCGATGAACGCATCACATTTAGAAGGGAAGAAGCAAACAAAAAAGCGATGGTTTATTATTTCTTGATGCACTTTCACGGTCCTGAGACCCATTCCATTCGATTCAACATCGAACCTGACTAACATTCTAGGCAATTGTCACGATGTGATGAGTGGAACTGAGGGCTGGTTGGAGTGTGACGGGAGGCAGTGAGGGGAAATGAACGGTGGCCAAGGAGAAACAGTAAACTTTTGCTGTACTGTCCCGCGAGTTCCTTCAAGTAGCACGATTTGGCTTATTATATATACTGTGATTTCACTATTCCATTTAGACACAGCCCTACACCTTTGAGATCCGTTCTATTCAGCTCCGCATAGCAAAATGCCCAGGAATTGGCACCAAGTACGACGTAATTGTAATAAACCTGCCGAATTTCGTTTTTACTTTCCGCTACCCGAAGGGAAGGAAAGTATAGTAATCAGGTGTGTGTCTGTAGTTCGATTTGCGGGAGAACGGCTGATCCGATTGAGCTGGGTCTTTTTTTGTTTTGTTCGTTATTTTTTGTAGACACCAAAATAAGGTTATGGACGATTTCGACCGATGGGAAGGGGGGTGGGGGACGAAAACGTACCAAAAACTAGGGTTTATCGCATTTTTCTCGAAAACGGCTCTAACAATTTTGATTAAACTTTCACATTATCTTCTACTAATCAATACCTAACTTTTCTTGTCCATACATATCTCCATGAAAATACGGTGAACGGAGATATGGGCCCCTGAAGCAAAAATAGGTTTTTTACGCTTTTTGGCAAAACGGCTTCAACGATTATCACCAAACTTTAGAGATGTTTTCGAATAGTTAATATCTACATATTGTTCTCAATAAATGTTCCTGTGACGGTCCATTGAACAGAGATAAAAATCAAAATGTGTCGAAAATAACGTTTTTTCTAACATTTCCGTAAATTCCAGGGTAACTTTTTCACCAGATGTGATAAATCCTAATGGAGTGTCTTCAAGTCACCCATAGCCACACTTCGTTCTCTATAATTATTTCTGTATATATATGTTGAACGGAGATATAAACCATGTTAACTCAGAAAAGGAGATTTGTCGAATATTAATTTATCGGTATTCCAATTTTCTCAAAAACGGCTCTAACGATTTCGATCAAACTTATGGAGTACTCTCAGCTAACTATTCTGTACATTTAGTTCTCTATAAATGTTTCGGTAGAAATGCGTTGAACGAAGATATAGCACCCGCATATGTAGCTGGTGTTGGAACTTACGGGGGTGGCGGAAAGTTGTGTGTTGCTACGCACCAGATATTTTGGCTTATTGTTTAAAATAACATGGAATAGCCATGAAATCACAGTAAATTAAGTGAGGCGAAATCTACTAATTGAAGAACTCATGTCGAGCCAATCGCGTAGCATCGCCTAGAATAAGTCACTTTTCGTTGTAGTCCTGTCATGTTTCGTATCGTTCACTAGTATTTTTGCTTTTTTAATTAAAAAAGAAAAGTTGTGTAATTGGCTGAAAAAATCCCTGTGTGCATGTGGGAATAGAGAAAACGATATCAAAACTCTACGCTCTAGTCAGCAGCAGCCTTGTTATAGTGTACGTGCAGCCCCAGAGATGATGTAGTGTATTCTGAACACATTCCCGACTTCTCATCTTTAGTTTCTTTCTTGGATACCATTGCCCCGCCGCTGCAATTGAAAAAAACGAAGTATCCGCAGTCAAAACTGTATGGAGCGTCTAAATCGATGGACTTGTGAACTACAGTTAAATCGACGAAGAAACTAGGGTGATACTTTTCCTTTTTATGAACAAAAAGCGGTAATATTACTTGAATATTGTTATATAAAATGAAGCCGCATTATGGGCTTTTGAATGGAAGATTCGGTAAGGGTTCTATAAGAATTGTCGCAGTTCAGGATCTTCAGAGGAGGTACTCAGCTCCCATGGCAGTAAGTCTTGTCATCGCCTCTTCTTTCCTTTTGTGTTTTGGCGACTGGCTGTGTATTTGGAGCTGTTCGTCGGTATTGAGGAAGACCTTGCAAGACTTACATTCTATAGAAGGCGTTGCCAAAGAAGTGCCCGTGGCACTAGCCGACTCCGCTCTCACTTTTTTCTGATGTTTAGAACCCTTGATGTGAGATTCGACTACGCTTTTAGCGTTCATAACGACGGAGCAAATGGTACATTCGAAGCCTCCATTGTCGGGCAATTCTTTGATGTGCGTTTGACTTTTGACGACTTCTTCGCTTTGAGCTTCTTTAAGTCGTTTGTTGTGTCTGGAGCCCTTTATGTGAATCTGATATTCCTCTTCGCTGCTACAGTTCACTTCACACGTTTCGCATCGGTGCTGGTTGATCGTTGTACTGAGTTTCATTTTCTTCGTGGGGGGTGGGCCGTTGGTTTCTGACTTGGACTGGTCGAGGCGGGCCAAAACATTGTAGTGGGGGCGACCTTCGATGTGCGCTCGGTACGAGATGATCCCCTGACATTTCACGTTGCACAATTTACACGTCATCTCCCGCTTAGGGTCCAGGTCTATGGTTTTGGTTTCTGTACATGAGTTGCCTTCTGACACCATTGTACGGAATAGGGATTAACCAGAGCTTTTGAATTCGAAGCCTAGAACCAACAAAACAAAAGTAGCTGTTCAGACTGTTGAGAAATTAACTGATTTTTCACATATTAGATAGGCATACTCATATAACCACAGCTGAAAATTGGTGTAAGAGCTACTTCTGATGAAGGTCGCTAACCTGCATCACGAGGCTTTGAGTTGTCTGACTCGAGTCACTCATTAGCCATCTATCCTTTCTTTCAATACTTCCAGTACGTGCTGAACACTAAGAATATAATATTTTACTGAGCTCATGCACTTTCCCCAATCACACACAGACCCAATGAGGGCTACTTGTAACTTCCCACCACGTCAGACTTTTCTCAACCCCCTGACTTGACACCTCCTTCCTCAGTCAGTTCAACCCAGTCTGTTCCTTCAGTCAGCCCCATATCTTACAACACAGCTCATTATCGTTTCTCAATCAGCTCCACTATCCAAAGGCTGTAGAACTGTATCTGTTACATGGTCTCTCATTCTCTCACTTAACCCACCAACACAGCAACATTTTCTGTCATACAGATGCATACACCTCATCATTACGTTAAGTAGGCATGAGTTCAGTTCCTACTGCAACTGTACCCCTATAACTCAAATATCTAGGTATTAGTTATTATTATTTTGTTCTATTTCGTACCCTTGTACTTTAACTACTTTACATGGCCGTTGTATTTCTACTCTTTGTGTTACCTATCCTTCCCTGTGATGCAAAGCATACTTATACTTATGCCACGCCTATCAATTGACGCCTATTAACGAACCACATTAAAATTAAAAAGTAACAACTACAAGTTTTTCTTTTAAAACAAAAAAGTAGCATTCGGAACTGTACACAAATTCTAACTGTCAACAAACAAATACTCTTAAATGAAATCACAGCTCCGAGACCCATCCCATTCGATTGAGCATCGAAAAATACCAGTTAACGATACGAAACGAACTTACTACAACAGAACGACGAAAACTAAATATTCCAAGCGCCTGTAGGCAATTGGCAGGACGTTGCGAGTCGAGCTGGCGGGTGGTTCTAATGCGATGGAGGGGGGGGGGGTTCTTTCAATTAGTAGACTTTGGCTGTAGGAGATCTAAAAATACCTTGAAAATGATATTTGCGATTAAACTGCCCAAATTGCGTTTTTGTTAATTTTTTTAACGGTTTCTTGCCCATAACAACCATGGGCTTCATTCGATCAGATCGCCGAGCATTTTTGTGCGAAAGAACATATTTTATAGACCGCGTTAACGGCCCGGACATGGATGGATTTGCCGATTTAGAATCCCGATGTCTTGAAACGTAAAGCACCAAATTTTGAGGGGGGAAGGGGATTTGTAAAAAAATGTGTATGATCGAAAACATGGGGTTGTTATTTAGAATGAATAATGAACTAAAAGCGGAAAAACGAGTCTGCACAAGTTTTTGGTGTACCTGCTTGCTGAAATCACTGGTAATATATCTGAGCTGGTAGATGGACTTGAGGGGCGCAGTGGCTGAGCGTGTTGGGGCGCGAGGCCTTCCGAGCCAGGCGGGGATAGAACCAGCGGACTCTGGTTCGATCCCCGACCGGGCACCCCCCTCCTCCAAACCGCGGGGGGTGAGGCAATGGGTACCAGCCGCGGCTGGGAAACTATGTGGGCCCCCCAACGGGCTCGCCGGGGAGTTAGGACATGGGCCCAATGCGTGCCACGGCGAAATGCCATTGGTCCTGCGGCTCTAGCGGTGTCGTATGGCCCGCAGCCGCCTCCCGGATGAGTGAGTGAGTGAGTGAGTGGAATTGAAAACAGATATGTGTAATGAGATAGAGAGCATGTGTGGGGGGGGGGGGGGAGAGAATGAATGATTTATTTAAAGACCAGGGAGAAATAGGGCCATTAGGCCTTCTCTTCCATTCTTCCCAGAAAATAAGCAGCACATATCCTCATGGACAGCTTTTTTCGGAGCATAAATACATTTTTAACATATTCTAATATAAACATAGTTACAATGCACTCACTAACAACATGTGTGTCACATTCATGCAAAATAAATTACTTTCATACCAAATAAATAGATAACGCTCGAAGTTTATACACAATCAGTTCACACCATTCATACCAGCTGGTTGATGAGGGTGAAAAACCCTAGCCACCCTTGAGCCCACCCTCCTTTGGACTCGATATGCAGAGCATTCTTACAGTGGAGGTACTGAGACGGCCCCTAAAAATTAACAGAATGGCAGAACAACTCATAATAATTAATAAATAAAGGGGGGAGAGAGAGAGAGCTCAGAATAACACGTAACCTGCTGTTCCTGGCTGGTGGGGAGGCGGTTGTACCATGGCCTCTTACGTGGCCCATAACAACCCATCAGCACCTCGATAGCCTTGCTCGTACATTCACGTTCTTCCTTCCTCATTCAGAATTTCCAGTCACCCCATATTCTTTCTCTTCTACTGCAAGGCCGCTTTCACGTTAGCAGTGACGCGCCTTCCGACGTGGCTGAGAACAGTAGGCTTCCTTACCCTCCTGGCGTCGGTAGTACCTCATGCCATGTGTTGGAGCCAGGTTTTTTTGGATGGCTGAGTCGAAGCTTTCAGACCTCTAAGGGTAATTATTTAATTTTGAGTTTGATTCGCTGCCTAGAATCCTCGGATCGTCGGGCTAGGTACTCTGCACGCACCCTCTTCTTGAATCATGGAGTTTTACCATCACTGCCAGGTCCTGGCGAGGTGTCGGGGTACATTTCCTCTCCCCATTATGCCACCTGGCATATTCTTACACTTACACAACACACTAGCACACACACAAAACAGAGAATACAAACTAACACATAATAACTTACTTTCATTCCTTATAATTCACATTTACACCTCAGGGTAAGTACTTGGATATTCCTCCCTGAGTTGAGCTCGGTGGGAGGAGGGAGAGTACTTTTATATTCACATAACACATAACCAGCCACTGCTCGCTAGGCACAGGAGGGTTAATGATTTGCTAGATTGTCTCTCACACAGGGATTTCTGTGTTAACACTACCCACTTTTCTGTTCGTTCTTGATTATCATTTTTTACGTCTTACTATACTGTTACCCTCTCACTCCAAAAAATTTAGGGTTAGAACCACTTTTTGGTTATTTTTGACTTTCCGCTACCCCAACGGGAAAGGAAAGTATAGTAATCGTGTAAAAAAAAAAATTTGGGTTTTCTTCAGATCTTTACGTTTTGAGTCTCTCTCTCTCTCTCTCTCTCTCTCTCTCTCTCTCTCTCTCTCTCTCTCTCTCTCTCTCTCTCTCTCTCTCTCTCTCTCTCTCTCTCTCTCTCTCTCTCTCTCTCTCTCTCTCTCTCTCTCTCTCTCTCTCTCTCTCTCTCTCTCTCTCTCTCTCTCTCTCTCTCTCTCTCTCTCTCTCTCTCTCTCTCTCTCTCCTACTCTCCCTCATGCGAGTCCTTTGTGTATCAACCTAACCAGCGCAGTACAATCCTCTCTAGTTCGTTAAACCACTCATTCTTTCGCCTGTATTCCAACTCTCCCTTGCACTCTACCACGGTCAACCTTGAGTTGCGCTGCCTCGAACAATGCTTGCTGAAAACACCCATCTAACGTGTCTAGTTGACGCTATTCTTTGCGTAGACTGCTCACCAAGATACTGATTTTCTCTGCCTTTTTCTACACCTTGACTTCGGAGAAGCCGAAAATGACAAAAAACGGGTGGAGGGTCTCAGTCCTTGTCTACAAGCCACGCTGCAAGCTGCAGTATTTGCTTGGTAGTTGCACCACGCCCCATTAGGTCCTATTTAAAAAAATCCGAACGACGTGCATCAGTGACTAACTGGTTCCCACAGACACAATTTTCTATTCACGACGTTACAATGCCTTTCCTTAGTACACTTCTTAACTGTGAGCAGAAATCCCGCGTGTAGCGAACAAACAACACAAAACATCAATTTGGCGAACGGCTGGCCAGACACGTCAAACTCTGAAATATCTCAAATTGAAACCGAAATATGTTACCGATTGGGCTCCCTATCAACAGCAAACTTGAAATACAGTCAATTGCTTTTCAATTCCTATTAGATGTTGGGGAATCACAAAGAAATGTTTTTTGTGTCAACTAATAACTCAAAATTTGCCATTTTGAAACGAATTTGCTGTTGAAGAGCCAGAGCCCTTTTCGGTCATTTCATAAGGTCAGCTGCCAATTAGTAAGTGATAATTTCGTAATTTTGGAATTTTCAAACCGTCCCCGTTTTGAAAGACTCCAATTTAAAATAGCAGAGGTTTAGGGCCCTGGCTCCTAATCTGCAGGGAGATATGCTCTGCAAATACTATACACCATCCGAGCTTGACACAGTCGAGTACAATTTCTTTCCCTTGTCTCGGTGTTGC
Organism: Pachypeltis micranthus; assembly: GCA_020466155.1. Lineage (NCBI taxonomy): Eukaryota > Metazoa > Arthropoda > Insecta > Hemiptera > Miridae > Pachypeltis > Pachypeltis micranthus. The sequence continues at coordinate 45,175,847 of CM035770.1, read as the reverse complement.
TGATTGGAAATGTGGAACCGTCACTCGATGGATACCGCTCGTGATACAATTGCCATCCTATTAGAAAGTTTAGCGCACCACTATATTGCAGCCGTCGTTACATTTACTCGTTTTAAATATTACCCCGTTGACGATGCTTCACCGAACCAGCGAACAACGCTGTAAACATCAACTACTTGTCTCAACAAACTATCCTTACTAATTTACAACACCAAAACACTTCGTGTCACCTGTTGGCGTCGTTTAGATACAACTTCTAGTTGTACAACGTAGAAATGAACCGGGAAAATATAGAAACTCGCGTTATTTAGGGGCAAATACGCGATAGTTTAACAACAACAAAAACTATATAGCGTTTCGCTGAGCAAAAGGTCGCGGCGCACTTATTTCCTTCAATCGCGAATAAAAATTATTGAGTGGATGAAGGTTGAAGAGTTCGAAATTAGAAGAGCTCTCACGGAGTAAGTACACGCGTGTGAAATGTTACTGAAGGTCTGTTTGTCGAAAATCATAACTCGTCACGCCCCCGACTGGGCGATTTAGGTACAGATCTCAACCGGAACAGACGGCTGCTCATTTACAAGTTCAGAACTAGCTCTGTTTTATTTTTCTTCCGAGTAGACTTCTAAAGGCGAACAAAACGAGTGATACGAACTGTCCCCTCAGAAATGGTTCTTCAACAGATTAAAAAGATGTTCACCCTCCGGGAGCCAACACACCAAAACTGCTTGTTATACGGGAACCGGAGAACAGCTAGTACCCCAAAATGGTCATCTCATATTTGCAAAGCTATTAATACGATGGGAGGGGGGGGGAGATTGAAATATCTCGTTAGTTACTAGGCAAGTTGATTTTAACTTATTTCTTATGAAAGTACTCAACTCTCTCATGTTCTGAACATGTTTGAAAGTTCTGTAAACAATTAGGATTCTTTTTCAAGAATTAAGATACAGAATTCACCCAGTAAATTAAAAAAAGTGGTTTCTTGATAACATCTTCATTCGATTTTACTCTCTCAACGACTTTCCCACATTTACTCAACTATTTAGTTCCAATCTTCGCTCATTTTTCGAACCAAGTACAACTCTTGGAGGTTTTTTTACTTTCCGCTACCCGAAGGGAAGGAAAGTATAGTAATCGGCCCAAAAAAAAATTTGGGTTTTCTTCGGATCTTTACGTTTCAGACCCTAATGAGTCTGAAAAACCTAATTTCGGCGCGTGGTCCGTGTGTGTCTGTTGTTCGATTTGCGGGAGAACGGTTGATCCGATTGAGCTGGTTCTTTTTTTGTTTTGTTCGTTATTTTTTGTAGACACCAAAGTAAGGTTATGGACGATTTCGGCCGATGGGAAGGGGGGGGGGACGAAAATGTACCAAAAACTACGGTTTTTCGCATTTTTCTCGAAAACGGCTCTAACGATTTTGATTAAACTTTCAAATTATCTTCTACTAATCAATACCTAACTTTTCTTTTCCATACATATCTCCATGAAAATACGGTGAACGGAGATATAGGCCCCTGAAGCAAAAATAGGTTTTTTACGCTTTTTGGCAAAACGGCTTCAACGATTATCACCAAACTTTAGAGAAGTCTTCGAATAGTTAATACCTACATATTGTTCTCAATAAATGTTCCTCTGACAGTCCATTGAACAGAGATAAAAATCAAAATGTGTCGAAAATAACGTTTTTTCGAACATTTCCGTAGATTTCAGGGTAACTCATTCACCAGATGTCATAAATCCTAATGTAGTGTCTTTTAGTCACCCATACCCACATTTCGTTCTCCATAATTATTTCTGTATATATATGTTGAACGGAGATATAAGCCAAGTTAACTCAGAAAAGGTCGAATATTAATTTATCGGTATTCCAATTTTCTCAAAAACGGCTCTAACGATTTCGATCAAACATTCGGAGTACTCTCAGCTAACTAGCCCCTACATTTTGTTCTCCATAAATGTTCCATAAATAGCTGGTGTTCGAAATTACGGGGGTGGCAGAAAGTTGTGCGTTGCTACGCACCAGATATTTTTCAAAGATAAGAACAACATAATGAATAATAGGCCATCTGATGGAAGTGCCACAATCACGAAAATTAATTCGCAATAGAGACCATTGGCCGCAGCAGAGGAATTTAATATTGATTCTCTTGTTATTTTCGAACAGTATCTACTCAGTTTTTCAATGATTTTCTTGAAAATTTATATCGATTTGTTCAAATTATTTTCACTTTCCGTCAACTTCCTTCCAAAGTTGTTTTTTTTTTTGTTTTTTTTTTAAACGGTCGATGCACTGCAGCCACAAACAGGCTTATTGTAAGGGCGTCCATGATCCTCAGATCATGGCCCCCCTGCACCACCCCCAGGCGCCACAGCACTGGTCTCACTTTTTTTTCCCCGAGGGAATGCGGGACATGGCCCCTTTGTCACTGCAGCCACACATGGGCCTATTGTGACACAGGCTCTATTTTCCTGTATCTCCCATCGGGCCAACTGGTCTCAGTTGGTGTGACGCCACCAATGCGCCCCCACCACCCCCACACAAAGCGGAGGATATCCACAAGTTCTGCATTCGCCACCTCTTCTGGCTGAAGAAAGGGCCTCCCAAACACACGACGGCGCGAGTCCCTCGCTTACGGACAACACGTGCTCTGCTGCGTCTAGCCCCACCTTGTAGAACCTGCATACCTGTACCGCGCACTTGCCAATATTTGCAAGGTTCAGGCTACATATAATCCTCATATCCTTCCTCCCCAGTGCGAGCACCTCCTTGGCCCTACCTTCGGAGAGTCGTACGAAGAGTTTTGACTGCCTAAGACCGGGCGCCCTACACCTATCCTCCCAAAGTACCCTACATAGGTGGGTCCTCGTAGTCCTAACAAAGGGCTCAGGGCCAATAGGGATCTGCGCCGACCCCTTCTTTGCCAACCCATCAACCCGTTCGTTTCCCTCTATACTCTGATGCCCTGGCACCCAACACAGTGTTACACTGTTGTCCTCGGCCAGGGCCTTCAGTCCAGTCAGACACTCCCTCACCAGCTGCGATGTAAGACAGTATAAGGCTAAGGCAATGAGAGTGGCCTGACTGTCCACCTTGATGTAGATCCTCTGCCGCAGCCACCTCTGCCTGGAACACCGTGGCCAGCGACCCCAATGGAATCGCTGCTCTAATTCTCGATCCGAAGACGCCTGCCTCTGCAAGGCCAACCTGCACTGGGCCATCAGTGATGTATACCAGGGCCCCAGCTTCAAAAGCGGGAACTCCCCCTTCCCACCTAGATCGCTGATGAATGGCCATCCGAAAGGGTAACGCGAAGTTGAAACTCGTGGGCATTGAGTCTACCACATGCAGATCAAGCCCCTCCACCTGCACCTTGTCAAGGATCAAGTGGCCGGAGCTCCTCCTCCCCCGCATGATCAGCGGGGCCCAACTCCAACATATGCACAGCCTGGAGGAACGCCATCCTTTTAACATGTACGTGGAGTGGACCTAAATCTAACAAGACCTCCAGTGCTGCCGTAGGGCGTGTTATCATATAGCCTGTAATGGCTGGACATACCAGTTTATTCAACTGCAACTGCACTGTTTTATTTTCCACCCTAGACCTCCAGACCAGGGCTCCATAGGTGACTATAGGCCTAAGAATCCCAGGCCTCAGCACCCATGTCTTCCCCACCATTCTCTGAGCTGCCCACATCACTATCGTTTAATGGGTATTTTGTAGAATTTTACTAGGTTTGTAAACGATATTCATGGTTTTTCAACGATTGTTACTCAAATTTCTACCATTTTCCAAACAGCCCTTCCTCACTTTATCAACTTTTTCTACAATAGTTTCCCATTTCTACCTTATTCAATTTTTAAACGATATGCACTTCCCTACCATTTCAAATCAATTTTTCACCAATTCTTTTACTTGAATAGTTCCACAATTTTTCCTCTTTTGTTAAACGACATTTTGCTATAAGATTCCGAATGAAGCGAAGTGCATCGGAGTGTAATTATTTGTATATCTCCGCTTCAGGGTTTTCACTGTTCAGCGATGAGGAGGTGAGGAGAGAACTCTCTCATTGTGACTTACGTTGGTTTGCCCTTTCAGATTGTGCAGCCTAAGTAGGCAAAACCCACAATACTGCGAAACACGTTCAAAGAATTTTAATGATGGCCTCAGTTTTAATTTTTGGCGCTACCACTAGATTCGTGAAACAATTAGTTGAAGGCACTGCAACTCAGTGACTTCTACCGAGGATACTCGCGACTCACTTGCAACATCTTCGGCTAATAGTTTCACTAAATTTGTAGTGTTGTGAAAACAAAAGTGAAGGCGTTTTCACTTACTGGGAACTGAAGGTGTATTGCAGCTACCAGTTTCATGAATCTGTTTCTTTTTCCAACGTATCAAATGAGAGTGAAACATAATTTCCATTGCTGAACGAAATGTATTCTTTTTCATTTTCAGACTGAGTTCAAAGTGAACGGCGTCTCCGAGGTTCAATCACTTACAATAAGAAGTTTGGTATCAGGCTAATTTCACTGGGAGGGGACATGTGGAAAAACACTAACTTTTCTCGTAATCAACCGGTAAGACTTCACACATAAATTTCCCTGTTATTGAGCTTCGTAGTGAATCGCATGACAGCGCACAGGGGAGTGAGAAGGAAAACGCTTTGGGAATTTGTGGCGTAGATTTGGGTCTGAGGGCCCATTAAAAGGTGGTTCCAGCCTTTGGGCATTAAGGCGATGAGGTGAGGTCTTCAGTCTGGATTTCCTGATTCATCTCTGACACTGACTACCCAGCAGCTGGCCTTATGGCTAGGACTCCACCATTGCACTCAGTATCAGGAGTAGGGCTTTATAAACAATACTGTTTAGCATTGCAGGGGGGGGGGGCGATATCGAACTAACCACACATTAAGCATCTGTATCACCTGATGAACCAATAAATATCCTTTTTTCTGTTAAAGAAGTTCAAATGATGTTTGAAAGCTTTCCTTTTTATGATCACTGCAACTCGAGCACCATGCATAATACATTATTTCTCTATACATCTTACAGTCGCCTCTGGCTGATGAAAGCAAGTCATGGACTGGTCAAAGGCCACTGCTAAGTCCAGCATCTTCGGTCACCTCCTGTATCAGCATTAAAAGTCTACCTGCCCGAGTGCCTTCATTGTCGATTGAAGAGCGAAAGAGACTGAACGAAGAAGCTTATAACGTTTGGATGAAGAACAAAATGAAGCAGGTATGATGGTTTGACGTCGAATCATTGAGCTAATGCGACTCAGGGAAGGGGGAGGAGGGGCAAAAAGGATGGTGATGGTCGTTTGAAATGATTTATAAATGGGGAGGGGGTGGTTAATTGCGCAAAACATGCACGTGCCCATCGTCTGAGCTCAGGCCTTGCAGATTGAACACGACCAGTGAAGTCAACCTTCCGACTGGCTGAAATAGCGACACAATTTCGTTTGCCTTTGATATAGTGGATATAGTTATTGAATAAACGAATGGGTGATGTGGACTGAGGAATTTGTAAGGGAAGAAAGAGTGACAATAGCCATGGAATCAATACGTAAACTGAAACAGGTGTGGGCCTGGTAGATCATAAATGTACAGACACCATATGAAATTGCAGCAAACTCTCTAAGCAGCCCTAAGCATGAGGCAGTTTAGTGGGGTCGTCCAGCTGTACCAGCCCATAGCGGAGTTGTGCTGTAGGGAGGTACACCAAATGTTGGCCAAGAATGCTAAGTTTTTTAAACGAAGGATAGTACCGTAAAAAAGAAAAATGATTTTAATATTATCATTGAAAACCTTTTCAACAGACTCCTCAAAGACGGTACGAAGTGGTACAGGCCCATGTCAATTGTTCCTTTGAGACTAAGGGCCAGATTATCAGTCGTTTGCAAGCCCGAATAAGTCAAATCTTCGAATAACTCCCAATGACCCATTCATCATTTCACTTTGACCAAATATCGTTGACTGACGGCTGCCAATTCAACATTGTAACTGGAGAATTGATAAACTGGCCTTGAGCTTTTAGAAAGTACAAAGTTCTGGTGGTCTGTGCCTGGACTAATTTTGCTTTCCTTTCTACGCTACAGTTAGGAATACAGACCTAGCATAACTCCTGCATAAAAGGGTAAATTGGTAGGATACACTCTTGGAATTTCATCCGTCAGATTGATATTTATTGCTGAAAATTTGCGAACGTTAAAAAACACTGGGGGGGGGGGATTGTTGGTTCTTAACGCTATTCAACTGTCAGAAAACCGTTTATTAAAAAAAAAGAATGTTTCAACTAATTAGAGTTAACTTAGGCAATTTTTGGAACTGCTTACACAGGAAATTGAGGGAAAAAAGTTTCTGTTTCTTAGATTTTTATCTTCGCATTTTCATAGAGATGATAATGGAGAACACGCTTGTTATGGATCCAGAGAGGACACGTTTTACGTTTAATTTAAATCTGTTTACGTGAAAACCCCTCGTTTTTTGGCATATTTTAGAACCTCTCCTCTTTACTGTGGATTGGTCATTATTTTCGCGTCTGGAAAAATAACTGGTAGGACGCAACACATCTCAAAATTCAATGATGTGTTTCACGTACAGGCACTTCATCTTCGTACGACGAATTTCTAAAGAATTAAATATCTAGAACAAAACGTAGGCACCAGAAGTAGAATTAATTTCGTTATATCCGTTCAACCCATACAGGGTTGTGAGGGACACAATGAGGTTTAGGTTGCTAGAAGATGAAGTGTAACGAGTTACTTTTCAAGTGCCGTTGGTTGGGTGCTGGAACAGGTCCAGGGTGAATGCCTGGGACAGTGCTTCCCAAGGAGATAACCGGATGGTGGGTATTAAGAGAGGTTGAGGAGGTGGTTGTTTCTCTCTCGCTGGGCCAGTGTTTGTTTATTCTCTTCCGCATGTGCCTGCTTGCCGAAAAAGAGGGTTCTCGTTCCAAACCCATTTTCACGTTTTGATTCCCGTTTTTGGGTCCTTTTGGAGAGCTTCAGGTCCGTACGAAGGAAGGCATGCCATAAGTAGGGTAGAAAGACGTTTAATTTAATTCTTATTTTCTTAGCTATCGTTGTGTTGTAATTTTGATTGGAAGGAGAAGTCCATTATTTCAATACATTTATATTTCTATTATCCTTAGCTATTTCCCTTCTGTTTTTCTATTCCCTAAATAGATTTCTTTACAGAAACAATATAAATCTCTCAGTGTTGTGGGCTTCATCCCCACATGGTGTTGGACTGAAGATTTTTATTCCGTCACAAGGTTGAGCAAATCCGGTTATACATTTAGTACGAACATTTCGAAAACTTTAAAAAACACCATTTTGGCACACTTTGATTGTCACACCATTCGACAGACTGAGAGGAACATTATACTCGTAGTTATCGACTTATTTTGCTCCTTAGACCGGAACGACCTAACGACGAGAACTTTTTTTTACTCCTATTACAATACATCCCTGATGAACTTAGGCGCAGGGAGACCTAAAGATCTCACAGGCTGATGAAATGCACTGCTGTTCCTCAAACACTTCGATTTTCTTCCCAAAGGAACGAGAGCCACAGCAACATTACGTTAGATAGAAGAAGCTAAACGAGGCGGAACAGGCACATTTGAAGCAGGCATCTTTCACAATACTTGACAATACTTGGAAACTGATGTAAACTTACCGCGAACTCAATTGCTCAATCGCTGTGGTATTTTCTTTGAAATAATCTACGTCTACTAAGCGACACTGTAGACGTTCTGAAACAAAAATAATTACATCACCGCAACGTTGACATAGTCCTCAATTTCAATTAATTCATCGGCAAAGTAAGATGACCGTTAACTCATTGGCGTGAATAGGAAACTCAAAGAAAAGAAAAAGCGAGAGAAGAACGGGAGCGCAAAGAAAGGGAAAAGAAAGATAAAGAAGAAAATATGAAGAGGTACGAGGTGGAGAATAGAACACGGTGGTTGCAAAAGAAACAAATACAATCAGAAGGTATGAACATTTTACATATGAAATAAGTAGTCCCTGAAATTGTTAATAGTTTTTTTAAATGAAGTTAAGAAAAATCTAAAATTGATAGAATTAAAGAAATTTTCTGGATCACGTGAATATTCCTCTTGACTTCAGAAAGCGGACTATTATGATGAATACAAAATGTCGGACTTAATTTTCATCTTTTTCAGAAGTCAAGACGAAGAAAAAAGTTTAGTTTACTTGAAAAGATTAATCTCAATCAATTAATACAAGTCAGGATTATAAATTACGCCCCCTACACACTTCTGTTGGGTCGCTATGGAAATAGAACACGCTAAAAAGTCGATAAATGATGAATAAACCCCTCCTATACGTTCTGGCTGCAGTAGGTGCTGAAGCTGTATGAGTGCCACGAGCCCTGCACTTGATAGCAAAACCCAGCACAACGTATCTCACATCGCACCATGACTGACCCGATTGAAAGGTAAATTCAATGTTACCCCAACATGCAATTACCCCAAATGTTTCTGCCGAGAAGTTGCGAAGTTGCTTTTTCAACTCTAGAACTGTTTGGCTCTGCCCTAGTCAAATAGGAGCGTCTGTTCGGTGGCGTTTGTCTTTCGGGTCTTTCCCAGTTTCGGTCTTTCTAACTAACATTTCAAGCACTCCCCACACAATTTATAACCCCTACAATGTATATTCATACTTATGGATTCCTCACAACTTCCCCTAGCTCTTACTTGGCACCTCTCCTTGAGCTCCTGACTCAGCTCTCATATTTACATTCGTCTCTTGGCTCATGCAGTTACACTCACTAACTCTCAGCACCTCCCACTACACCGGTTCACCTATCCAGAGACCCCGTCATGTGGTTAGAATTCTGTCTCACTCCTGTTGTCCTCAGTACTATTGTTTTCAAGTGTAACAATACAGTCCACTCTCACTCATCTCATTCGTCAACTTTCCTTTGGCCATACTGAACTTCACATTTGTTGTTGAAGCAGCTGTTGTTTGGCAGTTGAAGGCAGAGCACATCATAGCCCTTAGGAAGGTGCTCTACAACACCCCCACTCTACATGAGTCATACTCCTCTCATCATCCACTAATATCCAACAGTACTACCTTTAGAATGCCTATCGAGCTTGTGCCCACATTAGAAACGCGGAAATGCCATTCCTAAATAATGCAGCACTACGCTAACTTGTCAAATAAAACTCTCTCCATTTGATTATTGTGCGTGCATTCTAGTCATTGTGTGAAGATACCGAACAAAGGTGACAGTGAGCTACATACGCGTAGTTTGAAAATAGAATCAATCGCTGTCACAGTCAAATTCGACCACTTTCTTCGGTACTTTTCAGTAAACCGAAAAAAGAGAGTGGAAGCTCAGAAAAAACTCAAAGAAGAGCAAGAAGACAAGAGGCAATTTTCCAGAGACATGGTGTCGACGTGGATGGCAGTCACAAGAAACAGGTCCAAACCGCAAAAGGGAAATATATTTGGTAAGGTCCAATTCGAAACGGTGCAGTTTTAACCTGATAAATTCTTATTCTCCTACCCACCCCCACCCCATGCAATATTGAGAGCTACTTACAACTTTGTTCAAAGCCTTTACCGCCAATAGGATAAGGTCAAATTCAATCCCCATTTACATTGAAACCCCTTATGGTAGTAATTTTTACCTATTTCTATTACCGCTTTCCTCAATCCCCCGTGCATTCAGAGATTTTCATGGCTTAAGCTACTAATTCAATCTGTTTTTCAATCAGTTTACGTCAACTCGATAGAAAGTAGCTCAACTGGTGGCGTTTCATGTTCTGCAATTTATTACGTTGCTCCTACACATGTCACGAACATTTTTGACTAACTAAGTGATTCATGAGACAGTCAACACGATTTTTCTGAGGAGGATTGTGTTTACTTTTTTGGAATTGTTGAATTTTACAAGCAAAAGTGCAAATAAGTGAAACGGCAGTGGGTTTCTCCTGATTTTTCTGGAGAAGTATCATTTCCCGTCCAGGCTCTCACGTAGTAGTCTAAGGAGCGAGAATGTGGAAGGGTTCCTCAGTCGTCCTATCCTCGCTCTGCCTGCCTTTGCTTGGAGAGCGGTCTTTGTACTCCAAATCAAAGGATCACAATGGGCGAATTCTCTTGAAACGAGTAGCAACATTCAATTTCTGGTGTGTTTAATTGACCCAAGAAACACGCTTTACTGGTCTTCTGCTAACATGCTCTGCGAGGATACCCTGGGAGAGTGGCTGCACGTTCTTTTCCCCACCCCACAGCAAGAAAAACTGTGCAATAATCGACATTCTCCAAAATGCTTGGTGCTTCATTGCGCTCCTTTTTCTAAGAATAAAAATTTTATGGTACTGCCGTGTTATATGAAACTTTCTCATTTGGGTCAGTCGTTTTCTCTCCATCACATTCACAATTCAGTCGCTGTTTAGGGCTGGAAAAATCTATTTGTTCGAGAGAGTAAAACGTATGTTGAACGTTTCCATTATACACACAATGCAGCTTCCATTCCAGGGTTAGGTCATCACAACTACATCAAGACTAGTGTGTGCAACTAAGACTTTCAAGCTGCGTAACTAATTTATTTGTAATCGTCATTGCTTGTGGGAAGTAACCTGTAAAGTTGGTAGTTGGTATCTGCAGTAACTAACATCTAATTGTACTTATTTAACTGAGCAAATATAGTTGGTTATTAATGGTGTGAACAAGAAACCAATAATCATTAGCTACAACTACTAACTGCCATTTGAGTGGGCATAATACTGGACAAAATAATGCGTCACAAACGTGAATGAAGCGTCTATAACCAAGATGAGTTTGGATTCATTACAACAGAGCCTATAAAGCCTGTCCATACCTTGCCACCACAATGAATTGTGAAAGTTGGATGTGTTTTTGACAGTGTGCACTACTAAATGCGTCCAAAAGTGAAACGAAGTAATTGGTTGGTGACAAACGCCTCAAGGCGTTCTCAATTAATTGACCTCATAAGTGAGGTTTTAACTAATATTAGAACACTGTTTTCAGAGAACCCGTACATATCGTTCAAGAACCCAGTACCCTGGCAAGGAGTTCTAGACGAATAGATCCAAGATATTTTCTCTTTTTTCAACATTGCGGCTCAATCATCAGGATCCAGCGCAGCAATCTGACGACTGTGACGAGGAGCTGTCGCTAAAGGTGGAACAATACTGAAGTCCTGATGAGCTGCTCTTCGTAAATAATAAAACTGCCACCCTCCTTGGTTTTTTTATTTGTCTTTTTACTTGAGCGTAAGAGGAAGTAGACGAAATTTGCTGATTGAATTAGAGCGACGTAAACAATACCAATACGTGACTGAGAATAAAGAACCAACAGGTGAATAGTGTACAAGCAGCCCTCTCTCGTCCCCTATGACACTGGCAGGCACTAGTAATCCTTGACGATTGAATTAGTTGCTGAAGCCATGAAAATCAATGAAGTACTGAAGCAAATTGGGTGATGCATTGCATCACATAGTTCAATAGAATGCCATGTGAAACTGATCTTCCACCCCCAAGGAAATGGCTTGAGTAGTTGACGACTTTTGATGGTAGTCGAACCAATTTCACAGGAAGATTTGACGAATACTGCCATTATTTTCTGTTACGGAATTTATTTTGTTGGGATGAACTGATAATGAGTCCTGAATTGCATTTACACGAACAGTCGAGTAATCTGTTTCTTTCTGGTATTGCGAGTCAACATACATAATAATACGCATAGTGATTTAGAACTGAAAAGGTGTTACACTGCTTGTCGAAGTCTAGTTACTGAGAAATCAGCATTCAACAGCAAGCGAGAAGTAACTTCATTAGTTTATCAGTACATAAATCGAATCATACTGTCACGTAACATTCACACTTGATGCCCAGGTTCAATTCTTCGGCAACTCAGACGGATGAATTCGGGAAAGCAGTTCGTTAACTACTAATGCTGGGCTGGGTATAAACTTACTCTAACAAGTGACTGAGTAACCGGCCCTAAGCACCTTGTAAAACATCATTGAGCATCTTAGCTAGAACCGTGCATAACGTTTGGTTGAATAAGAGTGAAGTTTGGTGGACAGATTTACACTCACCTCCATGCATAAATAAAGTTAACGCTGGCTACTTGAGCGGTCCGTTTTTTCACAAATTACTGAACAACCAAGGAGAGATACAAACTGCAACTAGACAAATCAATAGATATGATATCCTGAGGAATACGGAATCAGCACCTCTAATTGTTAAGCCGCCCGAGTTCTGAGCTGTATTGGAGTAACTTCGCTAAGCTTCCACTGCAGCGCTGTTATCAGATTAGTCTATGAAGTGCAAAATTACTTGGTACATTCAGAACGCGAAATGAATTAAATAACAGTAAAATCAATTGCCAGTACTGTTGCTTCTTATCACATGTATTAAATAATTAGAGAAAAACGTACTAGAGTCCGTCACTAGCTGACTTTTAATAAGCAATTTGAAACGACCCACTGAATAACCCTCAAGTCACAGCGGAAGAAGCCTAAAAAATCAGGAAACAACAACAACAACGCCGATATGCTCAATTCAAGGGAAATGTTATCCAAACTCAGACCGCGAACAGTAATCATCGCAGCAATTTATCGTTGAGCAATTTTTAGTTGAGTTGACTGCTGAATTGAATTTAATCGGATTTTGAAGGAATTGTCCCTTAAAATTTACCTGCAAAATGTCCTTACTCGCATCACTCAGAAAATCAGGTAGCAATGGACTAGTGCAGTTTTATGACGAGATGTGTAACGCCGCTTGTGGTGTGAGACCCGGGTCGTCAAGCCATTTCTTTGGGACGTACAGAGCTTAAGTAAATACAGTACTGTAATTCTTCGAAAAAGACCTGATGTACGATGGAACTGCTGGTAGTTTGTCAGTACTAGACGGGACGGGGCTCGCGGCGCATTTGACAACATAAGGGAATCCCGTAGAGGATTAATGATTATGCGACATTTAGAGTGCACTGTTCTGCTCGCGTTAGTAGCGAATCTGCGACGGATTTGTGTCGGAGGGAAGTGAGAAGACCGAAACCCCTTACTTGACGGTCTCTAAATGATAAGGGACAGCTGGCCAATTTGGCAGCATCTAACGCTACTTAAGTTGCTAATGGAAACCTGGCAGAGAATGAACGTCCCAGCAGACAATGGTTCTGCCAAACCTCCTACCCTAAATGGGGATCGCTCACGCTTCAATTGCTGGCCCAGTGACCAGTGCAATGTTAGACGCGCAGATTTGAAAGATGTCCTCTATTTTGCGGGGGTCGGGGAGGTTCCACTAACTACAAGCTGGAGATAGAAATAGGTTGCTTAAATACACCCACACAATGGGCTCATCGGTGGCCACGGCTTTCCCCGGAGCCTAGTTTTCAGTTACCATGTAATTTTGACTTCACGCGACCCAGAGGGCTAGGAAAGTATTGTACTCGCGCAAAACAGTAGATTTGAGTTGTCCTCAGGTCTTTACGTTATAGGCTCTACTGAGTTCGAAAAACACTGCTTGGGAAAATGGTCTGTGTTTCTGTGAACACGACTGAGCGAAAATGGCTGAACTGAATCACCTCTAACTTTATTTCTAGCCCACAGGTTACCACGGGACGCCGAAATAACAATGTGGGCAAGGTCCGCCCAAAAATGCTAAATATTTTTTCTCAAAAACGGCTGAACCATTTACGATTAAATTTGTTGTAAAAACAGCTTCGATTGACCATCAAATAATTCTTGGGGAAATGACGAAGAGCGCAACCATTACCAAACATTTCGTCGAAAATCCAAACAAGTATAACGCTCATAGGATACATAGCAGCTACCCCTCAAATTCCCGAATTTCAATCACCACCGTTTCACGTACTACAATTTCTCCCAGTTTTTACCTGGATCAATGATTACGATCGTTCTATTTTAAAAAATCATGTTTACAGTTGCAGTAATTCCCTGCGTACTGATTGCTTAGTAGTGGTTGTAGGATAAGTAGGAGCACCACAATAAATTCAGAAAAACTATGAGCGCTATTGCTTTCTACCACCTTGCAGTTATGTTACGAGTTCAAATAAACCGAGTGAAGAATGAATTGAATTAGTAGCGAAATCCGTGAAAACCATTAAATTTACGCAGAGCTGAGGAAATGAGCCGACGGTTTGTTGGTGATTTTACGAAGGTGCGAATATACGGTAATGCAGTATTTCCATCGTCGGTTGTTGGGAATTACCAAAACCTAGGACGTTCCTCGAAAATGGTTGCGACGATTTTGTTTCAATGCTCAAATTATCTTCTACAAGTTGGTGCCTAACTCTTGTTCAGCATCAATATGTTTAAAGAAAATTGAGTGAACGGAAATATAGGCATGAAGCAAAATGAGGGTTTAAAACTTTTGGAAGATTTTCAATCTAACACCAACTAATCCTACTAGGCCATGTATTGTTCCCCTGACAGTCCATTGAACAAAGACAACGCCAAAAATTATGTTTGTTAGCATTTTCAAAATTTCCACAGTAACTGGATTTGATCAACCGAACAGAATGTCTTCTTGCAACCTACACCCACATTTGGTTCCTCGCAAATTTATCGGTGACTATCCCTTGAGCAGAGATATGAGCTAAGATATATCATGGAACGAGATTTGCAGAGAATTAAACGTCGTTTGTCTCCTTTCCTCCAAAATGGTGATGACAATGTCGACCAAACATATGGAATACCCTCAACTAACGCGTACCCAATTGTGTCTCCATGACCATAGATGTAGGGTTCTCATATGCATAACAGGTTGCGGAATGTAGCGTGTTGCTATTCGCCTGACATTATTCTATTTAGGGTGGGCACTAGGTAGGGAGCAGTCAACGAAATGAGACCTCAAGACCAATCAACTTGGACAATATCCGTTTGTTATATATGGTATGGGACTGACCAACTCTCACTCACGAGACAGGTTTTGCAGATCAACTGAACTTAAATGACGACCCCAATTCGAAAAGTCTGCAGCTGTGGATTGCCCAGGCCACTCAGTTCACTTCCACCTCGAGTTGATAACTAGTGTTTTTCAGTCGTGCCATATTGGATTTAATCAGCGAAGGGCCTGGAAGAATGTGAACAAATATCTGGTGTGTAACCACACACAACTTCCCGCAAATCCCATAAATTCTACAACCTGCTACATATATCGCGTGTGAGTGATGTGTGTGTCTGTAGTTCAATTTGCAGGAGTTAACCGATTGAACTGGTTATTTTTAATTTTGTTCGTGATTTTTTGTAGAAGCGAAAAAAGGTTAAAGAGCGATTTCTTCTAGCAACCTGTACCCACATTTTGTTCTTCGTAATTATTTCTGTATCTATCCATTGAACGGAGATATAAACCATTATAGCTAATTTATAGTTTTCCAATTTTCTTAAAAATAGCTCTTACGATTTCGTTAAAATTTACAAGGTACTCTTAACTAACTAGCATCTACACATTGTTCTCGATAAATTTTTCCGCAAAAATGCCTTGAATGAAAATACAGCAGGACGTTGAAATTACGGGGGTTGTGGAAAGTTGTGTGTTGCTACGCACCAAATATTTTTGTGTCAGTTGATTATGAAAAGTCTTAAACATTGGTTCCCACCTTCTGCCCTTTGGTTATTTCGGTTTTTGCGAGATGGTTTCAATTGCGCTCTTGAGGTAAATTCAATCATGTAGCACATATATTACAGGGGTTTTCATATCGCGTAAAAACGTACAGTTGTTGCCAAAAGGAATTATTCTTCCACGCTTTTTTAGAATTTTCACAATTATACTTTTTTTTATCTCATTCGACACTTGTTCAAATGACTGAACAAATATGTCGTGAACGACCACTACTTTCTACTCTTTTTTTTCGTCTCTCCTATACTGGTTGACTCTGTGCCACACCACTCCACCTAAAAGCTCGTTAGTGGCCTGCATTTGGCAACAGTCCCCAGCATTACAGTTTTCTCGTACCATTAACTTCCCATTCCGTAACTATCACACAACTAATTCATATTCAACACGTTTCGTTTGAAATTATGCGTCAGAGTTATGCATTGACTTACACAATATCGATTGAAGGGGAGACGATTGCGTCCTACGACGTCCCAAATCACACCAACGACCTGTCGTCTCTGCGCGAATCAATGAAGATCCTTCAACTAGAAGTTAATCAAACTCTTACTTCCCTCCTCGACGAAGTCGATTCGCAGCATAACGGTAATCATTTCATTTTGCGTAAAATTCAAAGAAATGAATTAATGATGTACTCCCTCAATCCTTCATTGAGTCTTTCCAACTCTATCCTTCCAGATTCAGGTGACGACGAAATGGGCGATGAAGACAGCGAAGACGACGACAGCGGTCGAATAAATGGAGCTAAAAGAAAATATTTAGCGTCGGAAGTTAGGAAAAAAATTCGTATCTCGTAATTGTCAATCCGCTCAACTCCGTTTTTACGTGCCATTTGTTGGCTATAAAGAAATCGCATTTTGTCTGCACTTTTCAAATGTACTCAAACATGTAGTTTTAAAAAAAATGTATTAGTCAATAAAAGTGTGATTTTTCAATCTGCTAATCTCTGAACGACCTTTGAAATCGTCCAAGGAAGCCTTTGCAGGCTTTTGCAAGTCTCCATAAATATTTGTTTATTCCTTATATACAGTTCACTTGAGCCACCTTTCAGTCAAAACTACTCTCCTCAACCTTAGCCGTGCCGGGTCAATTTTCCAAAAATAATTCCCCATGTCTCACTCTAGATAGCAAAAACGTCGTAATATTCTAATCCCAAATCTATATTTGGAATCGTTCAGTGTCCAATGTTCGGTATTAAATATGTTCAAAAAAATAAACCACAGTATGCTGCGTTAATTGAGTCGACCGTTGGATCAAAATGGTTGACCATTTAAGGCCTCCTCAACGATGGTCGTAAAATAGTAAGGAGTAGCCTTAAAGTCCAAAATTGGAACTACTGTCGTTGCTGTATAAGCAGTGTTGACCCTATGACGATAAAAACGAACTGTTCGCACAAAAAATTACGTACGTACATCACTCAATAGAGGCCAGGACGTGAGTGGGAGGGGCGTTAAAGTTTCAAGTATGTTGCAGTACTGTTACGATATCGTACGGAGCGTGGGAGAGTAGAAATGATATCGACCGAATGTAACTGGAGCACAGAGTTCTATTTGCAATTATTGGTGGGAGATTTACCACCACAAACAGGGAATAAGGAGCTACAGACAGCATCTCGACGGAACAACAGCTGTGTTCAACCTTCCGACATCGACGTGTCGAGTAAATCAGGAGGTTTGCGAGTCCCTAGTCAGCACAAATGCCCTAGGGAGCCTAAATCAAAGGGCTTGATTCGTCCCGGTACAGTACATTGAACTGAATTATAACAGGCTCGCGTAAACTAAGTGAAAAACATATTGGACCAGTAGCCAGAGTGATACACCTGTGTACTTATTATTAATTTATATATCATATTACGTCTGCATCGTTGTTGAACATTACGAAACATATTTCAATCTACTTGAGGCGTAAAGAGCAGAGGCAGTTTATAAATTATAATTCGAACAATACTCACACCCACTGCGACACATACAGTTCAAAAAATTTCACTAAAAGGCGGCTCAAAACTTGCGTTTTGGTTTCCCAACGAGAGCCGAAGGGGAGATGTCCCATTTTTTGGAGATGTCGACGTATTCTCCATCCGGTGGATCGTAGTTAGGTATCGGGGGAGTCTCCACGGGCCCCCTCCATTTGGCCGGCATCAAGGCTTCATCCGGCGTGATAGCAGCCTTGTAGAGTTCTGGAGATTCAGCTTTTAGTTGATCCAGAGCCCATTGCTGTGATACCTGCGGGAAAGATGAAATCTAGTTTTTATTCTGAAAGTTGGGGTTTGGATTATGACTTTGAAGTGAGTGTACAGTAATACCTCATTACCCGCGGGGGGGGGGGGGTTACATTCTCAAAATTTCCTGTGGATACCAAGTCTATTCACCAAGGTTAAAATGGGGAATGGTATTTCAAAAATTAACAAATTTGAGAAAAATTGTTGTAATTTTTGATTTTGAAGAGCTGGTTGTTGTTTTGCCTCTTTGTATGGAGCCATAGTATCTTTGAATTCTCTTCATGCGACAGCACTGTGGATTTCGTCAAGATCCTGGCGTAGAATGCTCCCTATTTCTTCTTTTTTGGCCAAAACATCATTTACGAACTCGATTTGTGTTGTTCCGCACTCTCGACCTTCTTGTACAGTCCCCAGGCAAGCTCTAGAATTCTCAAAAGCTCCTCCACGCTTCAACCTTCATCACCCAAAAGTTCCCTCTCTAATTATTCAGTCATCTTAACAGCGAACCCTTCTCCTCCAACAGTTACTGATAGAATTCGGTTGATTGGACGGGGCTTTCATTTTGTGGTTCAGCAGATCGGGATTTTTTCCAACAGTTTTTCAGGGTGGATTCATTTACACGCTGCAACTTGTTGAAACCCTCCCAGCAAGACGTAACTAAAGCCAGTGAATTTTCATCATTCGCATTTCAATTCCGCTCGAACGATCTTCTTGTGTAATAAGCCTTAAAGGTGGCCATTATGCCACCCTGATCCGTCGGTTTGGAGGAAGGAACAAATTGTTAGAAAATACCCCGAACATGAATAAACCAAATTTAGAAAGAATCGGGGGATCATCGAGTCAAATTTTGCTGAAATCGTTGGGAGGTCGAATAAAAAAATGTCCGGAGTGTGCCACCCTTTCTAGCAAATTGAGTTACATTGTTGGAAAATGTAATAAAGAGTTGAAAAATTAAGTAAACACCGTTGAAAAATTGTTAGCAAATGCAACGGAAATTCAGAAAAAATTTAAAAAGAACGATTGGGAGTGAAATTTAAAGTTGTGCGGTTAATAGAACAGAAATTCATTAAATTCGAATGAAAACTGTTGGAAAACGCAAAAAATATCAATAAAACAATTAGTGTTCGGCAGGCCAAATTAGCTGGGTCTTTGACCTCTGGAATATCCGGGGAACAAGCGTTACATTTACCATGCCATCCAAGTCAGCACTAGATCTCGCTTCCTAATCCCAAGACTAATTCATGCCCTGTCCACACTGCACCATCCCAACGTGCTTCCCCCCCTTTTTATACCACCTCCAATTGGATCCCACCTTGATCTGTCTCACTTCATGCTAGTGCTGTCTCCCCCGTCCTTTCATTCTCCTTCACAACCTCCTACGTTTCCACATGTGGTCAATTCATCACCCATCATTTGTCTTCCTACACGTAACCTCTGGATCTCCTCTTAGTCCAGCTCTGTCACATCCTCTTGCTCAGTCGTAATGTGTGCTACATCTTTGACCTCCGGAATATCCACACTCGCACCTAACGATATCTCAACTTTTTTGTCACCTATGGAAAGCCTACCTCTCCATTTATTTCCAATTGGCAAGGGCTCCTCCTAAACTCATTCACCAACGAGTTCTCGAGAAAGACTGTCGTCTCCCAGTTCTCCCAACGATTCGTCTCTCAGCTCGCGCAACTCACAACTGAAGAATGTGAAGAAAATGTGAGTGAGTCCCTGTTCAGCGTAAGTCCAAATCAATAGGAGTAGACGAGATATCAATTGAGATACTTCGCCTACTTGCCGATGCAATGCTGCCTGTGTTGACTCATATCTTTAACACCTTCCCTGCTACGCGCGGTATTACCACGCTTTCGTGTTCTTCCCCATGACTAGAGCGGTAAAACCGCTCTCGAACCTTGCGAAAACCCCGTACAATCCAAGCCTGTATTGGGACGTTAGTATTACCATAAGCCCTTTTCAATACAGGTAGTAGAGGGAATAACCCTTGTAAATGAGCGGGGACTACCTGCCGAGGAGTTCAGGTAGCGAGGGTTTTCTATTTTCAGTTTGACGAAAGCCTCAACCGAACGCGTTTCTCCGCAATTTTTTTGTGGTAAGTTATATATTTTACTTTACCATTCTTTTTTACTGTTACTAATGAGCATATATTTATGGAATTTATTGAGAGGAGGATCGAAAACAAGTATGTGGATGTCTAAACCCATCTCACTTGTCTAGTGAGACACCGCGTTTTACCGCACGGTAGTAGTAGGAAAGAAAAATAACGTTTTGTTTCATGCGAGTGACTACGCCCGAAAGCGCGGGTTTACCGCGCACCGCCATGTTTTGTTTAGCCGTGGTCTTGCACAGAGGTTTGGTCGTTAGCAGCGAAAGTGTTAATGTGTCGTTGCAAACTGGAGAATACCCACAGATATGGAAGAAGGGAGTCCACTCCCAAAATCTAAAACGCCCACTTCACCTAGAGATTTTCATGCCATCTCCCTGTTGTGCGCAATGGGAAAGGTCTTAGATAAAATCGTCCACAATGAGCTGCGAGATTACGTCGATAGGCATTACATTTTGGATGTCAAGCAGTCTGCCTTCGGCACTGAGACAGCTCTCAGAAACCTGGATGACATAAGAGAAGCAATGGATTGCAGACAAGTGACTGTTATGAATGGTCGATTTTTCAGCAGCATTCGATTTGGTTCGAAAAGACATATTGTTGGCGATTCTTGAGTCAGTCGGTGTCATAGTGTTCTGGCTTGGTTTGAGTCGTATCTGACTGGAAGACAGCTAGCGGTTAAAGGTAATAATGGTGAACTATCGTCCTGGAGAACAGTACCTGTCGGCACACCACAAGGCTCTGTTTTATCTACCTTATGTTTTATTTTGTATGTAACCACATCACCCACAGTTTTTGCAGAAGGAACAAGACGCATTTCATACGCAGATGACTTACGGTTTTACCGAGCTTGCAATATGGAAAACCTGTGTAGCACAATAGGTAAGCTGAACGAGGATCTTGAAAGAGTGGAAGTCTGGTGCCGAAACCGTGGAATGGAAATTAATCCCGTTACTAGCAGTACTTGGGTACCCGAAGATTTTGTCCATAATAGATATGAGTACGATCCCTAGAATTACCTGTGGCAGCGTGGAAATAGAATATGTAGACATAGCAAAGAGTCTTGGAATCATGATGCAAACAACTTGCGCTGGGGTAATCAAGAGACAGCCACATGCAACGCAGCATTTAGGACCATCTACAAACTAAGGAGGATATCTGCAGACTTGTTCAAAGCCTCATTTGGACTACGCTGCTGCTGCATTGTGTGATTTGAAGAGCAACGAACCGAGTCAGTTACAAAAGACCCAAAATGCAACACTCCGTTTCGCGTTCAGGCTAAAAATGGACGATCACGTCACCCCTCACTATCGTCGTATTGGCTGGTTGAGAATGAGCAGAAGAAAGAGACTGCACGTGGCCACAATGATGTTTAAAACACTTAAAAACAGCAAACCGGCATATCTTCGCTGCAAATTTGAGTTCCTGGCGTCAAGAGATACACAGGAAACACAATAGAGTGCTTCTGATGCCTCAGCATCAAACCGAAAGGTTTGCACGTTCTTTCGAGGTTCAGGGGTGCAAGCTATATAATGACAACGTTGAGTGGTTTAATATGAAGGAAAAAGTGGTAGAGTTTAGGGAGAAAGTTAACAATAAACTGTTGAGGCTATATTAAATGGAGGTGTTTTCGTGCAAGAGATACTTTGAAGTGAAATAGATTTTGATTTATTTTTTTCAGTTGAACTGTTTTGTCTGTTTTAGTTATTTACTTCGCGAGACCTTAGTTAAAGCAATAGTTTATTTTATGTTACAAGAGAACTTTTAATATGGTAAATATGTTTTCAGGGAGTGTGGAAGAGAGGGCCTCATGGCCCTGACTCATCCCTGATCTCTCTTTCTCTGTCCCTCTTCCACCATTTAGTCTCCCACACACAACTAGTTTCACGTGTACGTACTCACACTCACCCAGATTCCGTCAATTGTAATGCAGTCCTCACTCACCCTCACCACGTTCATTTAGCTCCCCCATTCGTGCGCCCAACACTTACTAAACGCCGTTGAAAAATTTTTAGAAAATGCACCGAAATGTAGAATAGAAAAAATGATTGGTCAATCGAACTATACATGCCGCGAGATGGTGCAGAAACGGTTTGAAAATGATTAGATATCGTTGGGGAATTGTGTCAACATGTTTGGGAAATTAAGCAAAAATCATCGAAAAATTGTTAGAAAATGATCCAATAATTGTAGGAACATATAAAAGATTTTAAAATCGAATTAAAGCTGTTGCGAAATCGTGCAGATTCGAATAAACAATAACTGGGCCACCATTTCTGAGAAACCACGCGGACGTTTTAATTCTATAAAATTTGTAGGAAATTGTGTGACAGGTTTTGGGAAACTGAGCAAAACGGTTTGGGAAACTTGATGAGACTGTATGTCGTTCGTCAGCGCTGTATGTATCAGGACACGGGGGCTCGACTTACCATAATTCTGTCGATCATTTGAGCATCTTCCAAATTCCTCTTGTAGCGATAAATAGTCCACTCTTTGATCAGCGACGCTCTTTCGTTCAATTCCTCTCGACTCAACTTCTCTTCAGGACGAACGTAAGAATCTTTCGTCTTAATTATCTCGTCGGGTACTTCACATTCTTCGATCGGTTTCAATTGTCTTGCATTTTTTTCCAACCTGAAAGAAAAAATGATACAAACTGGCTCATCTCGGATGGAAAGAGTTGAACATTTAAATAGGATGGTGTTGCTGTTGCCCATACTGTACGAGTCACTTCGCATCATCTTAGTTAGTGCCTTTAGGTATGACCTACAGCTTAACACTGCGCAAGATGTGAAGGATCCAGCCATGGATCCTCACAACTGGTGATTAATAGGCTGCCTTAGTTATTTGAGTTGACTGCATCGGTTGATGGCCACGAATAAAGTTTTCAGTTTGCAATTAGCAACTCATTCGATTCATTCAATTTGTAGCATACAACACAACCTTACTTGCCCTGCGCACATTCAGTGATTTTAGTCTTCTAACCATATCAAATCTGTTTTTCATGTTTATAACAACATGAAAACGGTGGTGGCGTTTAAGATTCCAGAATTTATTGTACTGCTCCTACTAGGGCCGTGACCATTATTGATAAATCAGTGCAGAGATTTGACAGCCTGTCTACGTGATTTCTTGAGAAGAACTGTTCACCGTTACGGAATAATCGGGGACAAACTTTTAGAAATGGTTGTAAGTGAAACGGCAATGGGTGGAATTCCAGATTTTCTTGAATAGCTTCTATGTATCTTATCAGCTTTGTTAAACGCTCATCATTTAGACACTTTATTCGACTAGCACCTCGATTTTTTGGAAGATTCTAGTAAAATTTGACGGGAGATGACAAGGAAAAAACTGTGTTAAAATAATTTATTCTGTTGCTCCCGTCATTTTGCCAAGAATGGGAGTTTGACGGTATTCTTGAGTTATTTGAAGCTGTCCATTCAACAAATTAACTAAGCCATGTTTGAGAAAAAGGTATTTAGTGTTTTAATCGCTACAATAACTAGAGTTAGTTTTGGGCGGAATTTGCTCATACCCTTACGTTGGCGTCGTATGGTAACATGCGGACTAGATATCAAATTTGAGCTGATTTAGTTCAGCATTTTTTCTCTCAATCCCGTTAGTGGACCATTTTCTCAAACAGTGTTTTTCGGACTCAGCAGGCTTTTAAACGTGAAGATCTTAAGAAAGCAAATTAAAAATAGTAGCAAGCAGATCTAATTCTGATTGGACGCCTGGCAGGTCTAAATCTGAAAGGTGCTGGATATACCATCACGTCAGGGCTCGTTTGGGAATGCCTGACAAAGACCATGGCAACTGGGCTATAGATCCTCCTGGGTCTTGCACCTCCCCACATATGTGTGGAGGGAGCTGCCTACCTATTAGAATTAAGTCTTCTCAGGTGGAGGAGAAAGGCACCGCACCACTTGATTTTGGATAAGGTAAGTGCCCTGGAGGTCAGGGACTCGATACAGACGAAGTTGAACTTCGAGCTTTCCTTCGGGGTATGAATTCATGGAAGATCCAGAGGGAAGGGGGGGGGGAGAGCTTTTCAAGCTGAGCTCTTTGCTGTGACCGTGTGAGAGCAGCACCTCGTGCAGGAAAGGTGAGGTAGTGGGAAGTGCCACTTCGAACGTCGCAAAAATGCAAGGATCCGGCAGTCACAGGCTAGACGCTGGACAGTGGAGAGGCCGTCTTGGAAGCTGATAGCAAATGGCCATCTCGACCCTCTCCACGCAGGAAACAGAACAAGTTGATTTTTACTTAACTTGGCAATACAAAGTAGCAAGGAAAGTTATGTAATCGGCTGAAAAAAAAATTCGAGTTTTCTTCAGATCTTTACGTTTCAGACCCTCCTGAGTCTGAAAAACACTATTTGGGAAAATGGTCTGTGTGTGTCTGTGAACGATTTTTAGAGAAAACCATCGTACCAAATCACCTCAAACTTCATATCTCCCCCGCAGGTTACCATGGGACGCCAAAATAAGGGTATGAACAAAATCCACCGAAATTTAACTATAGTTATCATAGTGATCAAAACACCAAATATTTTTCTCTCAAAAACGGCTCTAACGATTTTGATTAAATTTTTTATATTGATAGCTCTCAATAAGGCAACTATACCCTAAAATTCCCATTTGTGGGAAAATGACGAGAGCAGCACAATAAATTATCAAAATTTACGACGAAAAGCGTTTTTAGCGCAGTTTTTTCCTTATAAACTCCGCTAGAATTTTTGTAGAATGTTAAAAAAAATTGGTATTGTAGTCCAATACAACGCCTAAAGGGTGAGCGTTTAAAAACGCTCATGAGATACATGGGGGTTACTCCAGAAATTCCTGAATTTCAACTACTGCCGTTTCGCTTACTACCAGTTCTAAAAGTGTTTACCCAATAACCTGCAAAAGTAATTACTATCCTTGTTCAAAAAATTTGTGTTTACAGCCTCATTAATTATCTGTTGCTCAACAATGGTCCCGCAATGAGTACGAACAGCACAATAAATTCCGGAACTGTAAGTGCTACCGCTTCCTGCTGCCGTAAAGCGTTGTTTGACCAAGTTCAAATTAACTGAATGATAAATGAATTGATTAAATAGAATTAGCCATGTACAGAGTGAATTGTTGTAGAGCTAAGGAAACTTGTGTGTTGCAACACACCAGATATTTTGCATTGAATTCTGGGTGTCCCGTTGGATCCCAGACGCAGGTGCAGAATCAAATAATTAAACCACCGTCATTAAATTTATTCAATCATTGATATTTCAAATTAAATTGTATTTTCTTTGTTCGAAGAGGTTTATTTCACTTCAACAATGTATCCTCAGCCTGGAGAGAGATATTATCCGGAATGTATGTGGCCTGTTTACCTGGTCAAGATTAGTAGGTCTGAAGTACAGAATTACAGATTCTATGAGGTGAAGCTGGAGACAACGGAGGTCTTTCATTGGGCTACCAATTCATTTTTTTGAGAACGCTTCGTATAAGCGGGGTTTAAGAGTTTCTAACTACGCTAAAATCATTTTTGCCAAAATAATTGATAATTTATCGAGCCATTCTCGTCATTTCCTCACAGATGAAACTAATTAAACATTGAACTTGACTTTGTCACGTACTCCCTCGGGGTGGGGGGATCGGCAATAAGAATAATAAACATTTGTGTTTCTCCTCCACAATGTTCAGAGAGGATATAAAATATAACTACAGCCACGAGCAAAATTAATGAAATGTACCTTCTTATTTGTTTCTCAAGGCGCTTTCTTCTTCTTTCTTCTCTATGTTTGATGATTGCAGGATCCAACCTGAAAGGAAAATTCGAGAATTCATTGTAACGTGAGAGAATTAGTTCCTTGTAAAAAATCTGCAATATATTTGATACTTTCGATGACAGTCCAGCACAGTAACCTTTGCTGGTAATTTCACAGAGATCAACCTACAAAATCGATTGAACTAGTTGAGGCGTAAGGTGAAAGTCGCTGCACTTATTGAGTCTTCACAGGCTAACAGTGTACTGGAGATGAGTGCTTTCGAAGGACTTCTCAGTCCTAAGTCAGAGCATGAAGGAGATGTTCGTGTCAAATTCAAGTTAAAATCACTAGACTTAAACTTTTGGTAAAATCCCAGAACAGTGCTCGCGGGTATAAATGCGTGGAACTTTGGTTTGAGATTCGGAACGTTTACTGGCAACATTGATACTGGTGAGCTTAACAGTAGCGGTAACAGTTGAGCCAAGTTATGCCGTAAAAGTGTATTATTTTTCTAAGAAATGCAACGACCTATGGTTTGGTTCTAAATGGAACTCATCATCCCCAACACATCGAACAATACTCTGTAACATTTACTATCGAATGGTTTATATAAGTTATGTACTATAATATTGCCCAGTGTACAACTATTATTGCTGACTCAACCCTTGACAACCCATTCTCATATTTCCTGCTAACCTAGCAATTCCTGTATTATAAAACCCCTCCTTCGAGCTGGTCTCTTCAGTCTCTTCCCGTACTTCCATCTGCCCGCTTATTCTGAACGTTGTGTGGTCCGTGTAAATAACTGTTTTTTAAAAACTGATTTCTCGGGGTTGAACACCTAACTTATATATCCTTAACCGGATACCTGTGCCTTCTCCAACCAAGAGAAGAAATCCCATCTAAGTGACTCAGGGATGGCACTTTATACAGTGGGTACCCATAAAGGATAGATGCAAATGCAGTTCAATAATCAGAACCAAACATTATCACAAGGTAGCAATTCTGGAATGTTGGGCAAAGAACCAGCCGCAGGGCTCAGTGTCGATGTTTTTGAAAACCAAAACCAACCTAATGCATCAAACGACGAGCGGTGGTAGAATTACAAGGCTTCGATCCTCTCTCAAATCACAAACTCTACAACCCAAATTACCGCTACATAAAAGGTTCGATTCATTCTAAGATGACATAATCACGCCTATCAACAATCACACTTTCAAACATCACCTTTTCTTCTTCTTCAGAGGTTCGGCGAACAGCGGAGCAGTTATTTGAAGCCTTAGTGGCTCGTGAAACGTCGAAATGTTCCTATTGAGAACCAATTTATCGCTGAAAACTCGGCATATTTTGTGTACATTTCTCAAAGAGGACGACAGCATACTGCAGTCGAGTTGTAGAGGGCAACAAAAGATTAACTTTTACTCCAGAAAACTAATTTTAAGGAGTACCGATTACTGCATCGAAAAAAGTAACGCTAACGGTACCCAAGAGGGTTGTACGTGTTGTTGTTGTTGAAAGGGAAACTTGAGATAGTTCCATCGGAAAGGTTTTTGGAAACGAAAATAGATACACACAATAGTAGCAAGCGGTGTTGAGCATAAAAATGTCAATGTCATCAATGTTTTAACTGAAACCTTGTATACAAACCTTAGAAAAATAAGTGTGAAATATGTAATAGATGCAGGAATTCTGAACGACCAAAAATACACATACTTTCTAGGTATTCAAGGCAGTGACGTACCTTGAATAAATGGTGAATAAACAACAAATACGTATTCGAAAGAGTTCAATCAAGGAGCAATTTACTGAAATATGGAATAATTGGATGTGTGTTAGTATATGTTTGTAGTTAATATTAGTTTTTATAAAATGAATTATTTTACATTTTGTTTCATCATCATATCATGTAAATTTAGATACGCTATTATATATTTGTATTTTTTTATACACTATTTATATGTTACGAGTGGCATTATCACCGAAAAAAACCTTAAAAAATTGCATATAACACAAGATTAGAATAGAAAATATTACTTGGTGGCTTAGTAGAAGGGCTGATTCACACACTTACCGCTTATGATCAGAGAAACGTGCATTCACAAGTTTGAAAGAAATTTATGTAATCGACTGATACCTATTTTAGTTTTCTTCTGATCTTCAAGTTTCTTAGGCCTTAAGGTTCCAAAAACACCATTTAAGAAAACGGTATGAATGTCTGTGCATGCGGCTGAGAGCATATGGCTGTACTGAAACAGCTCAAATTTAGTATTTAGCATGAAGATCAAGACCTCGAAACAAGGGTAAATTCATAGGGTCCAGTATGGTTAAACACTTCATCATTCATATAACGGTAGTGTTAGCATACTGGCTCGAGAAGACAGGGCCGTTTGAATCGAATTAACCAAAGTTAGTCAGTGAAATTACTGAAGAAAGTTATGTAATCGGCTGAAAACCAATTTTGAGTTTTCTTCAGGTCTTTACGTTCCAGACCCGCCTGAGTCCGAAAAACCCTATTTGGGAAAATGGTCTGTGTGTGTGTGTCTGTGAGAAAAACGACTGCACCAAATCAGCTCAAACTTGATATCTAGCCCGCAGGTTACCATGGGATCCCAAAATAAGGGTATGGGCAAAATCCACCGAAAGTTAACTATAGTTATCATAGTGATCTAAACACTAAATTTTTTTTTTCTCAAAAACAGCCTGACAATTTCATAATCACATGCAGCACAATTGGGCCTTACTTCGAATGACCGGGAAACTTTTAACGTCCTATCAATATTCCTCGTCGAGAAAAGTAGCACTGCCATTCGTGAAGGCCACAGACGTATAAAGGGCGCCTATACAGTTGTATACAACCTTGAAACTGAGGATCATAACTATAGAAATTTTTATCAAAGTAGGTCAAACAATGATTGAATTTCAAAACCAAAAATACGTTTTAGCCTCTGAAAGTAAGCTAAATAGTCAAAACCGCATGGAAGAGAAATCAACTTCCCTCACTTACAATTCGATAAATTATAAATATTAAACTGAATTGGTTCTAAAGATCACTAAAATGAGGCCATTGTCCTTGGAGCAGGAGGAAATTCCAAACTCCTCCAGTTGATTAATTTCTTTCTCTCAATACTCTGAGCCAAGCTGAACACAAGGATTGGTATTTCCAGAGTCGACGACAAACATCCTCGCTGGTAGGTCCTTCTGAGCTGAAACCACCGTACCAAATCAGCTTAAACTTGATATCTAGCACGTAGGTTACCATGGGACGAAAAAATCAGGGTATGAACAAAATCCACCGAAAGTTAACTATAGTTATCATAGTGATTGAAAAACACCACATTTTTTTCTCAAAAACGGTTCTAACGATTTTGTTTAAATTTTTTATATTGATAGCTCGTAATAAGAAATATATACCATAAAATTCCCATTCTTAGAAAATGAGGAGAGCAGCAGATTAAATTATCAAAAGTTTCAATGAAAAATCGATTTTAGCGCGATTTTTTTCTAATAAACTCTGCTGAAATGTTACTAGGAGTTAAAACAAATTGGTGTAGTAGTCCGATCCAATATCTGTAGGCTGAGCGTTCAAAAAGGCTCATAAGACACATGGGGCTCACTCCAGAGATTCCAAAATTTCAACTATCGCCGTTTTGCTTACTACCAGTTCTAAAAGTTTTTACCCAATAACTCTGCAAAAGTGATTGCTGCTGTCCTCTTCCAAATAATCGTGTTTACAGTTTCATCAATTCTTTGTGTACCAATTGCTCAATAATCGTCCGGGAACTAGTTTCGAATGTTTGGGGTATGAAACGCGTGGCAGCAAAATTTGTTCCAAAATTGTTTAATTCTGAACAACAACAATACTGTATTGGTCCGCCGTGTGACTTTTTCCTATTTCCAATAATAAATAGAACCATAAAGGGCTGCCGTTTTACAAGCATAGATGATATTAAAAGGGGATTGCTTTAAGAGCTAAAGGCTATCGTAAAAATCGAGTTGCAGAAGCGTTTCGACGAAACATAACTTAATATCTAATGGGGTCAATTTTGAAGGCGACAACATTAATGTGAACAAATAAATCAATACTTTTAGAAAAATTGCGTTATTTTCTCAACGCGCCTTCAGGAATTTAATTAACTGAAACCGCTCAGGATCGGGCTTGTTCAAACACGAATCTTCAATCCGCAGTTCGATTGAGATGGAAGTAGTGTCACCATTTCCCCCAAAGATGGCAGAAGATGCGGGAGCGAGTTCGAAAGACGCCATCGATCGTCGGACCGGCCGGTTTTCCGCGTCTTTTTTCGTCGCCGGTCGACTCGAAATGGGGGAGGTAGCAATCGGCCGTATGTCGTCGTCGTAGTTCGTGCTCCTCGGCTCTCGTTGTGGTGGGGGGAATCTCGAGGGAAAATGGCGGAAACACGAGGGCGCGGCGAGCGGAGGCGAACAACACAAAAGAGCCGCGCAGAAGTGCGTTAGATCCCGGAGAAGCAACACCGAGCGAGTGCGAAGGAGACGTGCGTGCGTGCAAACATCACCACCCCAAAACGGAGAGGGCCCCTCGAAAGTTCCCGGCAGTCAACATCCGACTAAAATCAACTTGAAAAAAAAACAAACCGTTTTTTGGCCATTTTCCCTTTTTCTATCTTCGTACAACATCCGCACGAGATAAGAAAAAAAAATCGAGGAACTTTCGTTGTTCAACTTAACAACAATGGTGGTCGTTAACATCCCACAGAACAAGGGTGAGAAAGAGCCGGCGGCCGGGAGCACGCCCGCCGACAAAAAAGGCGACGGAAAAGGGCAGCCCTTCAAACCCTACATCGGTAAGTTACCCTTTTTTAGATATTTCCGTGCATTATCGCCTTAATTTTGTTCCTATTATCAAGTCTGTCGGAGGATGAGGTGGGGCGGGGGGTTTCGAAGCCTTCCCTCCCGCGGCGGAATAATCGCGCCCGATAATAGTAACCTTGATCGCGTCCTATCGTACGTGGGGTGAAGTTGATTTTCGAGCGCTGCGCAACTCTCAACCGCGCCTTCTTTGTTCTTTACGCGGCTCCCCGCCATTTTTACCGCTCGTCGACGATTTTCTGTACGATTTCGCCGCCTTCGGTCGTTTCGTCGTCGGATCGAGAGCCGACGTTCGTTTTGCCGGTGGTAGTGTGGTGGGTGAGGGGGACTTGATAAGGTTGGCGGTGAGTTCGTGAGCAACGTGTGTCCAACGCCGGCGATGAGGCGGGAGCTTGGAAGTGAGGGAAATGACAGTTCGTCGCTGGGTGGGGGGTGGGTTGTTGGGGCGTCACTCATAATGGGGAAGTATATTGCGAGAGAACGGCGTGCGTTGCATGGATTAATGCGAGTTGGGGCGTGCACTGTACGAAGGTTAACAGTTACCACTAATTGCCTAGCCTCATCGTTATGTAAGGCCTCAATATCGAACTCAGTCCTGCACTCGGCTGTGTGGTTCAAATTCTCTTAGAAGTGAGGCATCAGCATCCTCTTCATTTGACTTACGAGCTTGATATCGCTCCATGATATACTGCTTTAATTCTCCAGGCATGTCCTTGCTCTGGGCCAGCTCTCGTTTGAAGCATGGTGTCGCAAGGTCTCAGGCATCAAATAAACGCTTCGTAATTGTTTTGTGCCACCTTCGCATTGTAGTGAGTTCGTGGAGTTCCCTGTTCATCTACTTAAAAGTGTGGCATAAGAATGGAGTACACATCCGCTGATTGGATCCTTCCAATTATCTTGTCTACTTGTCTTGGTTAGCTCCACTGTGTATTATTCTACCCCCACCCCCATGGTTTCGCTTAACAGAAATATGGTTGGGGGGGGGGGGTAGAAATGCGTCAGTATTATTCACATTTTGGACTGTTTGGCTTTGCTCAGCTGATTCGAAAGAGGTCCTCAACCTCTCAACGGAGTTCCCAAGATGGGTCTCTTCTGACTGCTGGGTTTTCACTTTTGAACGTTTGATCTTACAGCTGTGAAAAACTCATCTCCTTTATTCTGACATTTCGAGTCTAGCTCAACTCAAGAATTAGTATTTGCCCTCAAGGGGATTTTCCAGTAATCCCCCCCCCAAGGCTATTTATCACTTCTCACCCTTCATTTTGCCACCTCCTCGCTCCATAGTCTGCCTCAGCACACATTCGGTTTTTTTGGGGACTATACTCGTATGTTAGGGTTGCGTTGCTTTCAATCTCCCAGTTACTTGTTGTTCTCTCTCACCCTCTTTTTAATATCCACTGATTATCTAACAATCTGTGTTCTTCCATGTAGTATAGATCTCTCTCACTCTCACCTCCTCTCACCAACCAGTTTGTCTGAACAGTATAGAACTTTCTCCCTCTCCCTTGCCCATTGACTCTCCCTCTCGTCTCATTCGCCCCTAATTCTTTCATTACTTGATCAAAATGGTTCTCACTTCCATCACTCGCATGTTGAGGCGTTCCTACTGCTGCTAGAATCTGCTCGCATGAGACTGTTCCATTGTGTACCCGAGTGTACAGTACTCTCCATTCTTCATGAGTACCCAAGGTTTCCAAAGACTTTTTTCAACCTTCCTTAGCCCTACAAAGTAGCAAGGAAAGATGAGGGTATTGAGAAAAATCGGCCAAGAACTAACTATAGTTATCTCTCAGCCTCGCAGCGTCCCTCCTCAATTCATCCCTACCCTCCTCAGTTCATCCCTTCACTCCCACCATCACTACCTTCCACACTGATGAATGTAAGAGAAGCCAACAACCAAAACCCCTGCAGAAAGATTGTGTGTGTGGTACAGAAAAATCAATTCGCCAACTAATGTTTTCTCAAACGCTAGTTAACGTTCCCTGAATGCTAATTTAACATTAACCGTTAGGAAACCGCGTGTGAGTCAGGAGACCATGAAACATCACCAATCAGGCAATCAGGAGACTACGGTACGTTCCATGTTTTCGAATTTTAACAGCTGGCTCTGAGCAGCACGTATTCAGGGGTGCAAGGGTTTTGCCCCTGACAATTCAAAGAGCGAAGCCTCCTGAGGGGCCTGAAGGCCCTTTTTACTTTCCGCTACCCTAAGGGAAAGGAAAGTATTGTAATCGTTTAAAAAAAAAAGGTGGGTTTTCTTCAGATCTGCATGTTTCGAGGCCTGCTGAATCTAAAAAACTCTAATTTCGGGGTGTGGCCCGTGTGCGCACGAGTCATGATGCAGTCTGCAAGCAGGTTGCTGGTGCATCATCATCTGTGGGCCGGGAAGTGGAGAGAGAGCGTGCCGTAGTGCCTACTGGGTTGTCTCTGGAAAAGGAGAGAGGCCAGACATCGTCGCCATTGGTCCCAACCTGTCTGCAGTGATCGTGGATGTCCAGGCAGTATCTCGCGGTAACTTGGCAAGCTAAGAAGCGCAAATACGACAGGACGGATCTTCGTATGGTGGTGTCAGAAGGTCGTCGTGGAGTGGACAGGCAGGTAACGTCAGGGTTGCAGCATTGACCGTGTCCTGGCATGGTGTGTGGTGCAAGAAAAGTGCTGAGATGCGTCGGCTGAGTGTGTCAATAGGCGTTCTCCGTGTTATCACTACCCGCGTGTATCTTGGGTCTTACTTAACTGGTGGTCGTTCTGTCGTGGAACATCCTCATGTCCTATTGTCCTTCCCCGTTCCAATCCTTCCATCCCTAGGGCTGGTCGCCTTCCCCATTTCCTAACTTATTATTCAGTTTCTCTTTTTTCGGTGCCACCGTCCATTTATGGTGAACTTTAGAAAAAAATCGTGTGTGTGTAGTTCGAGTTGCGGGGAACGGATAAACCGATTGAGCTGGTTCTTTTTTTGTTTTGTTCGTTATTTTTTGTAGACGGCTAAATAAGGTTATGGGCGATTTCGGTCGATGGGAAGGGGGGGGGGACGAAAATGTACCAAAAACTAGGGTTATTCGCATTTTTCTCGTTAACGGCTTTAACGATTTTGATTAAACTTTCAAATTATCATTTACTAACCAGTACAAAACTTTTCTTCTGTATACATATCTCCATGAAAATACGGTGAACGGAGATATAGGCCTATGAAGAAAAAATAGGTGTTTTGACGTTGTTTTTTTTTATAACGGTTTCAACGATTTTCACCAAACGCGCAGGATGTTTTCGAATAGTTAATACCTACGTATTGTTCTCAATAAATGTTCCTCTGAAGGTCCATTGAGCAGAGATAAAAATCAAAATGTGTCGAAAATAACGTTTTTTCGAACATTTCCGTCAAGTCTTGAGTTACTGCTTCACTAAATTCGATTAATCGTTTAAAGTGTCTTCGAGCCACCCATACCCACATTTGGTTCTTCGTAATTATTTCTGTATAGATATGTTGAACGGAGATATAAGCCAAATTAACTCAGAAAAAGAGATTTGACGAATATTAATTTATCGGTATTCCAATTTTCTCAAAAACGGCTTTGACGATTTCAATCAAACTTACGGAGGGCACTCAACTATCTAGTACCTACGTTTCGTTCTCTATAAATGTTCCTGTAGAAATTCGTTGAGCATGCGTATGTAGCTGGTGTTCGATTGTTTGGTTGTGGGAGGGGGAGGGGGCGCGGAAAGTTTGGTGTTGCTGCACACCAGATATTTTCTGTCAAATATGATTCCAATGATTTCGATTGAACAACACGTCAGCACCATAAAAATGACGAGAGCAGCTCAATAAATCGCCAAGCAATCTTGAAGAACTCGATTTTAGCACCGGGGTTTTATCATAATTCCCACTCATATAATGTGAGCGTTCTAAGAAACCCCAGGGGGATTGTCAAAAACGTTACCAGTACGGCGATATTTTAATAACGCCCTAGAGATAATTAGGAGCAACTCCAGGAATTCCAGAATTCAAACTAACGTAAATTTCGAAGAAAATCGATTCGAACGGACGTTTTTTTACTTCGAGTCCTCTTCATTTGTTATAAATTCAACTCAACTGCTGGCATTTGAATGTCTGATAGAACCTTCTCGGAAAAGATCGTGTTGGGTGTTTGAGTGTACGATATATATCGATGTTTTAAAAATATTCAATGTGTAGTAACGATGCATCGAATCAAACCGATGTATTGTCAAGTTTTAAACATCGAGTATACATCGATTTTTTTTGAAACATCGAAAAGGCAAACCAAACCTCCCCCCCCCCCCCATTCTCTCTACGGTTAATAACTATTTTTTTGCCTTTTTCAATTACATTATTTAGCACTCGCAAGGTGTTTCGTCAAAAAGTGTTATCACTGGTTGAAATAGAAGATCCAATATTATAGAAGTCAGTGCAACCATCCCATAAAAAATATAAATGCAAATGGCCGACTGAATTGACCCGTCGTCTCTCTCTTACCTACTTCCAGGTAGTTGCAGTTGCTGGCTTCAAAAAGCGAATTATTTTAATTTTTGTATTAATTAATTACCTACTCAGCTTGATTCAGAATTCATTTTAAAATTTGATGTGTCGTGTTAGCAATAATATTTATTAATCAAAGTGTTGAACTGAACAACACGTTATATATAATATTTATATAATAA
Organism: Pachypeltis micranthus; assembly: GCA_020466155.1. Lineage (NCBI taxonomy): Eukaryota > Metazoa > Arthropoda > Insecta > Hemiptera > Miridae > Pachypeltis > Pachypeltis micranthus. The sequence continues at coordinate 45,140,605 of CM035770.1, read as the reverse complement.
ATTTGAATAATTTAATATTTAAAGCCATTAAAATCGCTGAATGTACTTGTCGGCGAGGAAAGTTGCGTGATGAGTATCATCTGCTTGGATTTACGAGTAACTCGTTCTTTCGAACTGGGAAGATGTTGGCCAATCACGGCGCCACCAAATGTCCGGAGCTTTCAAGGACCCTAATTTTTTAAGTTGCGCTCTTCGTTTTTACATTGTTGATAATTCGAACAAATTTTATCAGGATCGTAGTCTCTGTGCAGTTCAAATTGGCTACAGGTGCACAGTAATCGTAGGTGTATTATTCAGACTAAACACGCAAAACCCCTGCAAATTATTACACAATGGTTTATTATTCTCATGAACAGCTTGACCTAGTATTAGTGCTCCCCCATCCCATTCGACTCAGCATCGAATACTAGTTAACCATACGAAACGTGTCCTGGCTACAATGGAACTAAGGAAACAAAACGTCTGATGATATTGCCGCCGTCGGGGAAATTGGAACGGGGGCGCTCGAAGCGAACCAGTTCCGAGGTGAAAGGGGAGTTGGGAGGCGAGCGCGGTTGCTTTTTTAATGAGACGGGCGGGGAGGGAGGGAGTTCAAACGACGAAACGCTCCGTCCAATCGGATTGCCGAGATGGCGGGCAACCCTAGATACCAAATCGGATTTTTGGGCGAAAGAACGAACTTTTTAGACCACGTTAAAGGCACAAAACGGCTCGGACGGCGGACGGACATTGCAAATTTGGAATCTCCAAGCCTTGAAACGTAAAGTATCAAATTTTGAGGGGGGGGGGTTGTAAAAAATTTTTCGTGACCGAAAACATAGGGTTATTATTCAGAATGAATAATAAAATAAACCAAAAAAGGATTAGGAAGAATGCTAAACGTTTTGGTAATTGGAAACCTTGCGCTGCTCTATTTGGGGGATACGTCGCACGGCTCCAAAAGCAATTGTTGGCACGGCCCGATTAGTATTGAGGGCTTATCGAGCGTCAGAATTGCAGTTGAAAGGTGCTTTAGCTCTCCTCTCCAGCTCAAGACGGACCACAATAAACCGCTTCTGTAGGCTCTGACGGGTCAGCAATAACAGAGAGGTTGGGGCATTTTTGGGTAGCGAAAAGTGAAGCTTCTTCACAAACTGGGAAAAGAGGTTGTAAGCTTGCTTAGCAGCCAAGTCAAAGCTGGTAAGTTTGGCTGCTGTTCCAACGACTGTCGCTCAATGTTGTAGGAAGTAAAGTGGAGCAGCATGTGGTTTCTTGTTTCCACCGCTTAGGAGGCGCAAGATGTACAGAATGGAGAGTCTTAGAGAGAAAAGAAGGGGAATTGAAGTCCTCATAAGGAACTGGCTTGTCTAGTGATCTGGCTTAACGCACTTGCTCCCAAGAAGTTTATGGTTTGGGGGGTGGGGTGGGGTGGGGGATTCATAAAATGCTCGCTCTATGGCCCGTTCATCCAGCACAGCGAGTTTTCATTCAATGTAGGGGTCTGTACAACGTTTGGCCCAGAGCAAGGAAAAGTTCCCTCTTCACTCTACTAGTCCACCATGCACTCGATTGCCAAGTCAATGGGTAACTGGTGAGTAATCACTTGTAGCGCTTCGGTGGATGTTATCTAGCACCCCTTGGCGATCCACATAAGCGCAGCTCTCCAGTACTCTCCTTTGATTGACAGTGAGTTTGCTATCTCAGACAATGGGGCAAACACGTCTACATAAATAGTCTTATACATTAGGATTGTGTCTCAGTAACACGCAAGTTGCTCATAAAGAGGCAAATCTTGTGAGGAAAGCGTAAGGAGTTACCACTCTTAACAGAGCACCCCTACTATCTCCTACGAGGTTCTGTACACCTGTAGTGAGCGATGAAGGCTTGCTCCACGCTGCCCCTTGTATAGATAGCTTCCGATATTTCTGCGACCCATCGTGCACAGCATTGGGTATAAATGTACCTCACTATACTCTCTTTCTGCTCAAGGGTGAACTAGGGGCTAAGGAAGGCGGTAGACCCTTCTACCTCCCACTGACCTGCCAATTACTCTGTATTGTATTGTATTGTCCACGTGTCGAGAACGGTAAAGAACATCAACATTTTTGGCACATTTTGGGTGTTATTTTCATTCAACGAACTCACAGAAACGTAAATGTGAGCAGGTGAGTAGGCAATCACGCGTACCCTGCCACAACGACCAAACGTTGCGAGGGCTGTGTTTTTGGTAGAAAAGAGCGAGGAGTTCCTGTATCGTTCAACCAATTCGGCGTGGACGTTATTATGAGCCGTTTGTTGTGTTGTCTTAGACGTCTTCTCAGCATGAGCGCTACAACGCCTTATCTTATCACAGTTCTAACCCTCAGTTTATCTCAGGTTGTGCAATTTATTAACGCCCGTGTTTCGAACATCCGCGTAATTGAGAACCCTCATTTGCAATTCGAAGATAATGAGGTGGAGTGGCTGACGATGGAGAAATTGACGAAAATCCGGTCGAATAGTGATGACGCCTCATGAGTTTCTGAATATAAATTCGTATGCCACTCTAATTCTATTGCGATGTGGTTTATTGATTGAAAATTCATGCAGGAAGTACCTGGCTTACCTCTGGATGCTGAGTATGGTCAAGTGAGGCACAATAGGTCTCCAAGCCTCAATAATAACAACAGAATTAGACCTGGTGTGGAGTCCTGAAAGTTAGCCGCAATAACATCTTTAGTTTTGTACGTATCACTGCCCATCGTTCAGGCCATATTTAGCCCTTCTAAATTTGGACAGTTTTATTGAAACTACGTCGCGATTGGTATCGTTTCTTACATATTTTTCGATGCTGATTCGACTAAGACGGGGTCCAGGCAGGGCTGTGCCTAGAACTAGAAAACAGTAGAATCACAGTAAATATAGTGAAGCAGGTTCTAATACTTGAAGCAACTCAGCAATGTAGCAACAGTTACCGTCTCTCCCTGGCCTGCTCTCATTTCAGCTCTGCCCGCCTCACTCCAAACACCCGTCAGTTCAACTCGTGTGATTCCAATTGCCTAGCGTCTCCAGAACAATGTAAATTTTCGTTGTATCGTAGTCAGGTCATGTTTCGTATCTTGTATTTGTATTTTTTGAATGGGGGGAGTCTGGGAGGTGTGAGACTGCTTCAACCTGGATAAACCGTTGTGTAATAATTTGTAGCGTTTTGTAGTTCCTTACCTCATTTCTTCATCGTGTTCCTATTACCCAATTATAACCTCCCGTAGTAGTCCACTCTGTTGTTTATAGTTACCCACAACACTCTGTTGTTGTGATTGACTCTCAAGACTCTACACCAGGTCTAATTTAGTTATTATTGTACTCTGTCAGTGGCTTGAAGTCCCATTGCGCCACTCTGCGCCATGTGCAGCATCCTGGGGGAAAGCTGAGTACTTTTTGCAAGAAATATTCTTTGGTGTTTACACTTGGAGAAGTTGTTGTTCGTTCACTATCAAGTTTCTAGCTCTGGGGCACGACATGATAGGGATTCTTCTCGTCTATACTCCACTGGTTGGCGGAGCGAGGGAGTTTATCGCTTATACTCATAACGAACGTATTTTTTTGTTCATTTTGCTGGTTTCTGTGATGCTCCCCACAGCCCGCCTCAAGTATTCTTTTTATCTCCAAAAGACTGGGTTTTGTCTCGTGTATTGGTCCTGAAACTAATCGCAGAGCTCCGAACAGTGATGCATCCTCGTGGCATGTTCTCTCCCCCCCCACCCTCCCCATGTGGCCCTATAGCTACAGTAGACGAACGGGGACTGGCCAGATGTTCATCCGTGTGCCCAGGAATCCAGTACACGTTATTTCTATTTAAACTGGCCAAAGGGTCGGACCTCAGTTCGTACAGGACTCAGGACTGTCATTGTATTGATGATTGTCATTTCTCATTACGTCCCCAGCGATTATAGCATCATCTCCGGTTGAAATATGTGGTGTGACTCATAACACAACTTTCCTCAGCCCCACGGATTTAGTAGAAGCGTTTTTCATTTAAACTGGCGGGGTGCTTACGTTTCCCGAGTTTATTGAGTTGCTCCTACTTATGCGACGACCGTCATTGACTTATCTGAATATAGGTAATTCACGATTTTTCTTATATAGATAGTGTTTGCTGTTTTGGAATTATTCACCGAGTTATTGGTACTAAGTGAAACGGAATATCTGAGGTTGCTCTCAATTATGAAATGAACGTTAATAAGCGCTCATCGTACAGGCGGTTTATTGAACTACCTCCTTGATTTTTCGTTAACCCTGAACGTCGATTACTTCAACGAATCTCTCTAAATTCAGAATTAAACTGTCTGCCAGAACTCCGCACATTTCATTTGGTCGGCTTTAACCGTTTCATCCTCCGAAAGACGAAAAGTTGTGAAATGAGGGGGTTGAAAGGGTATTCGGAAGGTTCACAAGGGGCCCCCAGGACGAGAGACTACGGAATTAGACGGGCTATTATTGAAACCCCGGCAACTCTCGGAGGGCTCGACTGTGCGGACACGAAACCGTCTGCTTCGCCAAAAGAAAGAAAGAAAAAAAAAGAACTTCCCTGTTCATCGGCGCCCAATACAAGCCAGAAGTCAACAAACTGTGTGTACCCCGTTGGTCGTAGGAGTTAACGATGGTGAGAGGAGACGAAAAGATGTTTTGTTTCGGATTTTAGCGCGGTATTGCGGACTACGAAGCAGTTTTATACACGACCCCCTCGAGCAAACAGAAATGTGGAAGCTGCCCCAGAAAAACCGAATATGTAAACATAAAATGCCGAGTGAGGAGCAACTTTTCTCAGCTTCGCGTATAATCTTCTCTTCATTTTTTTATAGCACGACCTAGCAGTGTTTATACGAAATAGCCTTCTTTACGTTATATCTAGAAAATAGGAGTGCTAGGAGTGCTCAACGTTCCGAGTTTGTCATTGTTGCTGCTTAAGTGAAGACTACATAAAATACTCAATATTGTGTCATAAAACACTTTCTGCAGCTCCCGTAACTTCGACAATCAGCTATATCATCGTGCAACGCACTCTACCGGAACATTTAGTCAGAACAAAATCCCAATACTATTTGAGATTACCACCGCGTGTTTAGTAGCCGTTTTTGAGAAAATTTTAAAAACGATTCAATGTCGCTCAGATACCCCATCAGGTTGTCCATATTCACGCGTGCGTCTACAGTACAAAAAAACCTATATTTTTGACACATTTTGGTCGTTACCGCTGTTCGATGGATTGCCAGAGGAAGATGTTTCGTGAGTTTGGTAAAAATCGTTGAAGCCGTTTTGCTGAAAAGTGAAGATGAACTCATTTTTGCTCGATAGGCAAAACCGATTCTATTCACAGAGAATAAAAGAAGATAATTTGAAAGCTATAATCAAAATTATAGGGCGAAAACCCCTCGTCTTTGTTACATTTCGTTACGCAATCGGCTAAAAAATACGCGTTTCGACGCATCACTTTCCTTAGCCCCATGAACATTCAGCGATTCTCGTGTCTTTGGCTACTAAACCAGTTAATTTTCATGAGACGACCCACACGCTTTTTTCAAGGATAGTGTTCGCTGTATTAAAATTGTCGGACGAAACTATGAGAAATGCGACGAAGTGAAACGGCGGTAGTTGAAATTACCGAATTTCTGCCTTTCCTCCTAGTTCCCTTATGAGCGTTATTAAACTGTCATCGTACAGGTAGTTTATTGAACTAATTTTTCTGAGAATGATCACCCTCATCATCATCAAACCTCGAATTTTATCTATCAAATGAATTATTTAGGGAAATTGAAGTATTTACTTTCTAAAAACTAACATAGCCATTATTTACCAACAACTACTAGCAGGCAAACACAAAAAAATATGCAGTGTTACCAAAGCGCCTAATGAAACCCAAGTTGAGGTACCTAGACGGATAACAATTGCACGTCTTAGAAGTTACGAGTATTGGGGCATGAACAACTGTTTGCAGACCTGGTGCCACCAATGAGCTTGAAGAGATTCAAATTAGAATTTAAAAAAAAAAATTGTTGAAAGTATGAATTAATAAATCGGAAATTAGGCAATTTTAGCGATAAATAGGAAGAGGAGAGTATAAGAAGTATAGAGAAGTAGTTTTGTTATGTTGCAATTCTGAAGTGAGTATTTATTTTGTTATTTTATTTTCTGTGAGTGTTTATTTTTGGACTTTTCAACGCTGATAAGATCACTTTAAGATTTAAGATATTTGTAAAATAGATTTTAAAAAAACTTATTATTAAAATAATTGCGATTTTTGTTTTTAAACAATATTTGAGCGGGATTTATATGGGGAAAACAGTGCTAAAATCTCAAACAATTCGAAATTTTTAAAAATTTCTTGTGCTGCTTTAGTCATTTTTCCACGGATAACCCATAGTTATCCAGCACTATGCGGTTCCTTCATGTTGATGGAGGTCAATTTATTACTTTGAACGAAACGCGATTTTCGGCTGCGCCAAGTCCAAATCGCTCTTCCGATATGAGTGGAGAAATAGGGATTGTACGTTCCCCCGCGACAACTTGAAGAGCTGAGAGTTACAGCGACACACCTCTTATAATTAAGAGCAGCCACTCAACTAATCGACTTATTAGACTGATCTTTCGAGCGTTTTAATTTGAATGTCACTACAAATAACATCTTCCGTAATCCCTACAGGGAAAGACCGGATGATGATGTAATTTTATTGTTTAGAATCAGTAGAGTGCATCTCTTATGAATCTCTTAGAAACGTATGACAAACCAGGAACGAAAACAATTATTTACTTCGTCCGTCCGAATTGGAGCTAAGGTTCGACACTGGATATGTGACTACCTAGTTCGACTTGAAGATGGTGAACTAGTCATCTAGTTCATTGAACGAGTCAATGTTGTTACTTCAAGTGAGTAGCTCGCGAACTAAATGAACGACTCGACTCAGTCCACCACTCAGTCCACTTCATCATCTAGAAGGGCTAGAAGTATCCTGATCATCTAGGATTAAGTATATGACTGGATTGGTGACTTTAAAACGTTTAACCTACTAATCATGTCTTTTAATTCCTTCAATCGGATTGAGTCAGAAAATAAATCAATAATTTCGAGAACAAGTAAATTTATCAGTTAACGATGCCCGAAATCCAGAAGAAATCCTTAATTATAGCCATATCAGTAAACTCTGTTTCGCGAGTTGTTACGTTCACTGAACGAGTGAACGTAATCGGTTCAGTTCACGAACGACATCACTGTACGATACCGTTGTTCCTTCCCTTTGCTCTACATCGATGTCTAATCGGGTGAAACAAAACTTTTTGAGTTATTGTAAGATCTTTACGTTTCAAAGGCTAATGAGTTCGAAAACCATTTGGTAAAATGGTCTGTGTGCTTGACTGCAGTCGAGAAAAAAACGGCTGAACCGAATGGGCTCAAATTTTATATTTCGCCTGCTGACGCCAAAATAAGGGTACGTTTTTATCGATAGGGTTCTAACGATTTTGATAACATTTTTTGTATGGGCAGCTCAATAAAATTCTCATCTGTGGGAAAATGACGAGAGCAGAACAATAAATCATCAAAATTGTCGAAGCAAATGAGAGAAGTACCGTTTCTAGCAGTTTTTACCCGACAATACCTAAGCGGTGTGCTTGATCCTGCCTAGATAAGTCGTGTTGACAGCTATGTATCGATCGCTCAACGAAAGTCATGGTATAAGTAGGAGCACCTCAATACATTCTGGCCATTCAGGAGCTACCAATTAGTTAAGTTATGTTTTACTGAAGTCGTATGAACTGAATTGAAAATATATTGGACTAGTAGCTGAATCCATGACTGAATATACTTAGTGCCAAGGATTTTGTGATCCGTCGCACCGGATGTTTACCATTCATCTCGGTTTGATTGTGTAAGAGGCTACCTGGACTCCTCGAAGGATGACGGTGCTTTGAACTTTGATACGAGATGTCAAGCAGTCCTTGCAGTCTTTCATTGCCAGTTTTGCTAGATTTTAATCGACAGTGATTTTGCATGTTCCTTCGTTGATTAAAAGTAATTAGTCTCTATTTTAATCGAGTTGTTTTTCATTTCAGCCTTAAAAGCAACCGGTACAGTCAAATGGTTCAACGTCAAAAGTGGCTACGGCTTTATCCACAGGTAAGTCATGAAACACGAAAATGTCATGTCATGAGAAATGTTGTGGGAGTGAGTCGGTTGCGAAAATTTCTAGTTTGCCCTTGCGCAGCGGCTACCACTGATTTGATCTCGAGGTAATTCTTAGGTCGTCGCCAGATGGATGTTGTTCAACTGATAATTCACTAAATGTGGGTTCAATTGGATTGTTTGCCGAACCAGCTTGTTAGTATTTGAAGCCTCCATTAATTGCTCGACGTGCAAACGATTGCTCTCACTGATTTTTTTAAAAACTTAGAACACCTTTTGTTTAATAGGAGAAAAATTGCAGATTTCTCTTTTGTGTTCTCCTATCTTGCTTCACTCTCCAACCTAACTATCCGCTACTAACTCCTCATTCATATATACGAACGCACGTACTTGGATTTGACCTGTTATGCACAAAAACCCGTTTCTTTATCCCACTTTCAAAGTTGCTATGTAACCCAAATTCATTTTTACTTTTACTTGATCTTTACGTTTCACACCATACTGAGTCCTAAAAACACTATTTGGGAAAATGGTCTGTGTGTCAGTCCACCATGGGACTTTGATCGCCTGTGCTTCTGTTGCCCTAGTACAGAGAGCCCAGCAGAGTGCAGTGCTGTCGTAAATATGTCCAGGTGTGGCAGCTTGCACTATTAGGTCGGTGTTTGCAGCACGCAGTTCACCTTCCAGTACCCTACAGAATTGTGGCCTGTCAGCATTTTTTTGTGCAGAATCGCTTTTGACGCGTGTCTTTGCAGGATGTTGTCATCTGCGATTGCAAAGTCAACATTTGATCGCTCTGCGTTGCACCTCGTACGACTCGCTACGACTATGCACGACCTTCCTCCCGGCCCATCATAGGTCCCCTCAGTCATGGGGTCGTCGGCAACAACCAAGTTGTACCTTGTGAGCAACTCTATATACGACTCGCCCGCCCCATCCAGGGTCGGGGATCCCCTCAATGGTGACCTGGCGTTTGCATCAGCACAGACTATGCAGGGTCATCCTGACAGGCATGATAGAGCCCGCCCAAAAGTTTCTCAAAACCGGCTCTAACGATTTTGATTAAATGTTTTATATTGATAGCTGGTAATAATACAATTGTACCGTAAAATTCCCATTCGTGGGAAAGGGACGGGAGCAGCACAATAAATTACCAAAATTTTCGACGAAATCATTTAAGCGCGGGTTTTTTCTTATAAACTTCGCTGCAATGTTACTAAAATGTTAAAACAAATTGACTCGATCCAATACTATAAGGTGAGAGTTTAAAAACTCATAATGTATGTAGGGGGTCCCCCAAGAAATTCCGGAATTTCAACTACCACCATTTCGCCTACTACCAATTCTAAAAGTTTTCTCCCAATAACTCTGCAAAAGCGATTACTGTCCTCTTCAAAAAAATCGTGTTTACAGCCTCATTAATTCTCTGCGTACAAATTGCTCAATAATGGTCCGGGAATGAGTACGAGAAGCACAATAAATTTCGGACCTGTAAGCGCTACCGCTTCCTGCTGCTGTGTTTTTAAAAATAAAAATACCAGAAAATTAGAATCATGATGTAAAATGCGCTGTATCGTATTTCATTGCTTCCTCGTCTGAATCTTGAGGTGAATGGTAATGTTTGGGGTACTCAATGAAATTAACGTGTATGGATATGGGACTCGAGAGCAGTTCGATTCTGTAGTTTAATTTGGTAGAAAAGGTGTGACCGATTGGAGCGCCGTTTCAATTTTTTTCCCCTACTAATCAGTGAAACTTTTTTATTAATATCTCTAAGATGATTCGGTTAATTGAGCTTATTAAGCAAAATGAGGTGTTGAAATCTTTTAGGAAAAAGGGCTCCATATTTTCATCAATAAACCCACGTGTTGTTCTTCATAAATCCGCTTGTATGTATGTTGTTATGTAGAGATATGTTCCTCTGGCGGCATTTATTGAATGGAGAGAACGATGGGAATTTTTACCGCTGAAAGTAGGCAGAACCCCCACCCCTCCCCTCAAAGCACCAGTCTGTAAGTTCTGCCCCTAGAGCCTGAAAAGCGCCAAATGGGAAAATGGTTTGTGAATTTCGAGTTATCGGTGGGGTCAAATTTTATATTTTAGGCTATGGGGCGCAAAAATAAGAACAAATAACTACAGTTATCCAAGTAGCAAATTAACAAAAAGTTATTTAGGACAGTTTTTCTTCGTAAATGTCACCTGTGTGACATTCGCACTCTCAAAAAAATTAAACTGAGCCAGTAAGCTGCCTATATGATGCAACTTTAACACGTAACTTTAATAAGGTACTAAAGAAAGTCAAAAGCAACCTCAGAAATCTCGAAGGCTAACGGTTTGTTTGTTTTGTTTTTTTGTTACTAGTTGTTTTGCAGTGTTTCCCCGACAGTTGCAGTACAATAGAAATCGTGAACGATTCGGGAGCTCACTCACATTCGTTTTTCCCGCAACTTTTGGTTTCGTGCGAGTTGGGAGATGAGTGTATTATTTAAGGATCTGTACGTCTGCTAATGAATGGGAGCTACTTCGATATTATTGCTTAGGGACGTTGAGCTAATCGGACTTACATTTGTTTGGTATCATCCATTAACATTCTTCTTAGGTACGCTTTACTTGCCAATATTTTTCGAAATCGGAGAGTTGGAGGTTTGTTGTAGAGACTAATTTTCAGAGCGTAAGAAAACGGTTTATTGACTACAATTCGGCGCAGTTTGTCTCGACACAATTCAGAAGAGTAGGGGACAACTAAATACAGTCCGTCTCCGTGTACAGCCCAGTTCTATGTAGATTTCTAACTTTTTTTCGGTTGCAGGGAGGTTCCTTTTTGGTTGTGAGGGCGGTAAAGCCATTCCGACAGGCAGGACATTCGCACCCCTTGAACTCCAGACACTCTCCCACCGCAGATCGATATCCGGTTCTGTTCTCGCCACGAGGTTCACGAGGGAGATCAAGTTGCAAGCTCTTACGATTTGTTTGCTCGTGCATCTTCTCCTCTTGGAAACGAGTTCATGTTATTACGAAACGTTTTGATGGGGTCGTTGGGAAATTTAAGAGTTTAAATGGTTTTTTGTCGCTCTACCGACTGACCTCATCGGTTATCACTCAGCTTTTGGGAGAATGAAATGCTTCTTTGTCCCTAAAGGTTTAAGGTTTTTTTCAAGGCGTTCTCAGGATTTTAATTTTTTTCTAGGTACTTGTCAATAACAAAATCTTCTTCATACTTTCACTAGTCGCCAATAAGCATTACCCACCGAAGCGATTTGAAGTGAGTTAGAGTGGTTCAAGAAAAACTTGAAATCCATTTTAACGAAATTTATTGTGTTGCTGTCGTTATTTTCACTGTCCAAGCCATTCAGTTTGAAACTATCCGTTAAAAAATGTAATTAAAATCGTATAGCAGTTTTTTAGAAAAAAAAATTGGTTTTGATCTCTACAACTTTGGTTTTGAACCTATTTTGTTCATACCCCTATTTTGGCGTCCCATAGTGGCCTGCAGGTTGAATGTAAGATTTGACTCATGCTCCCTATTGCAATTCACAGACAGACCATTTTCCAAATGTTGTTTTTCGGACTCGAATGCACATTTTTTCAACCGATTGCGTAGCTTTCCTTGTTACTCTGCAGGGGTAAGGAAAGTAAGAAGAAGCTCTGGTGGCCTAGGTAACACAGATCGACAGATTATGGACTTGAAGGGGGTGGCGAAACGTGACAAAAAGCTGCTGCTCCATATTCTTACATGAAAGCGAGGAGGACAGTACTGTAACGTAGGTCTAAACCTCTTTTCTCGCAAAAAAATCTACTTCAACAACAATAAATTCATTCATCGCCCAAAAGCGGTTCTTCTCAAATATTCAGGGCGGAGGATCTAACGTCGAAATACTGAGTTTATATTCTTTCCCAAGGCATCTTCAGACTCACGGCTGAACTAAACCCGGTCAGTCCTCGCAAGTTGAATTTGATGAATATTTTTCTCCTAGTGGACAAACAAACCTTAGCGGCGGCAAAGGTCATATGCAGATGAAGATTCAACCTGAAGGACGGAAAGTTGAATTATCCAAGTTCCTCGCTTTTTGACCTCCAACGAATCAATAGCAGAAAATTAATGAAGCGGGTGGGGGCTCATTTTAAATCCAGGCGGTTTTCGAAAGCGGAGAGGAATTTTCTGGTTTGGTAGCGCATACCGAATTGCTGTGTAACGTGGCTCTCCAGCCATTCTGTGCTTATTAAAGTATTGTAATCTGTAAAAATATTTTTTTAAACTAGTACTCATCGGTAATTTAGATTTTGAGGTCTACTTACTCATGACTAGGAGTTTAAGAAGAGAAGTTTCATGACAGAGGATCGGATGGCACAACCCGTGCGTAGTCTTATCAAACTGGCGTAGCCTGGCTGCCTCCTAAATTACCTGTATATTGTTACAGAAGTAGGGTGAAACCAATCATTCTGTAAAATCAAATAAATAAAACTTTCAGTTTTTATATGTAACGGCTAGTTTTACGATGTACATGTAAAGTGAGAGAAACAGAATTAATTGGCGTGAAAATCGTTGATTGCGCGTGGGACTGAATGAAGTTGTGTGGTGCGTGAAAACAGATATTTCCCTCCTGAGTTAACTAGGAACCCAAGAAAAGAAACGAGCGAAAAAAAAGAGTGGATTCTCGGCTCAAGTTTGACTAGGAGTGTAGGAAGAGGAGTTGCATGGTAGATGATCGAATGACACAACCCGTGGATGACACCGATGGTGATGCCACTTAGGGCAGTGGACATATAGCAGCACACTGCCTCAAGCCTTCCAACGCTACTTCTTGTGCTATCTCAAAATGTGGGCTTGCTACTAATTCTGGCGAGGTCCAAAGCGCAATGAACTTAGTCTATGCCTGTGAGTTTATAAGATTAATTACCGGTAGCGTTGTCTGAGAATGGCAGTGGTGAGAGTTTCAACAGCCGTCAATTATCTCAAGCCGGTTGAACATTCTTCATTGAGTTTAAGTCAAGTTCAGCTACGTAAACAATTACTTGAACTTTCGCTCACCAATTCGGTATAGTTATATTTGCCCAAGTATTTCGGGAGACTGGCTTCTCCTTTCAAACTTTGTTTCGTACATTCCATGTAAAAAGTCAGCTAAGCTCATAAGACCGAAGTGGCCGACTCGCCCACGTTTTATTGCTGACCCTGAAACCCTTTCCATCCAGACGACCAAAATAAAAGTGTAAATATACGGCAAAAAAGAGATGCCTTCGCTCGAAAAGTTGGCGGAAGGTGGAAAAGACCGTTCAGGGCTCAACTAAGCTCATAATCTCTTCATTTTCCCCTAACCAGCCTCTTTCCCTGACTTATTGATGTTGTTAGCGGGCTTCAAAGAATTGTGTTTCGCAGGTTGAGGTTGATTTGACTCCTTAGTTCGGTAATGTAACGCCGAGATTCACTAGCAAACTACCTGCTCTGTTATACAACCTCTACTACCGAATTCCCAGCTGTTCAGGACATTTGTTCTGGCTCTCCAATCAGTATGTTACCCTCTATCTGTGAAATGACACAGTTTCTCAATCGGATCTAGCATCGTAGAAATTCCCATTAGCTTCCGTCTCAATCAGAATTTCGACCGTTGTTTTATTGTGAAGCTAAAGGCGATCTAGCTACGAAACCTCCTCGTTGATATACTTACGGATTTACCTTCCCCGCTTGGGTACTCTTGTACGAAAATTATATTACTTCTCTCCTTCGGACAACTGACCTACAAACGGAGCGAATCTGTACGTTGACTCAATCCTAGTTGCGTTTATTTGTCTACTCAGAAAACCTCATGCCAGTATGAAATGTTGATGGAAGGAAATTACCTCGATTTTTTCTTCAGTTATTGGCATGTATGGTGTGTTGTTATGTCTTGCGAAGAATAGAGCTTTTTCCTACGCGATTCAACCCAACGAATTTGTGTCGATTTATGAAAATCGATACTTCACTGGTTGGGTTGGAAATCGTGAAATGAGTACCCTCGAACGTTCACAGTTCTGCATGTTTGTTTGTGGATGCTTAACGAATGATGATGAAAGTTGATGGTAGTTTACGAACGCTAATCATTTCAACAATCCATTTGCGGATACCTATTTGAGGTTTTGAAATAAAAATTTCTCATCGCAATGGCGAGCTTATTCTTCTTGACGTTCGGAATGTCTACTGATTGAAATACTAGTTTCTCACTCTGAACAACCCGCATAACCTGCGCTTCTAAACAGTAGTACGATAACCTATGATTTTGGCAAACAATCTAGTGCTTATGCTAAATACAAGGTCTCGCCTAACTACAACCGTAAGTTAGTATGTTCGTATTACTGGGATTTTTCCTTTTTTGAAAACCACTCTCCTAGTTGCGTAGTCAACTAATATCGAAACTGTGTGTCTGCCCACAAAATATACAAGTTCGCGTTTTAACCGCAGTTGATCGTTAAGTTCGATTGGTTCGATGCAATTGTTGTTATTGAGTATGACTTTGAGTTGGTTTCTGAATTCTTTGATCCTCCAGTCAGTAGGACCGAGTTGCAAGCAGTATATATTTCTTCATGTTCTAACTAGACGTGTTTGTATCGATTCGTCAAAATCGATTCTCCTGGACATCAGTTATTATATCTACTGGTTGAAATACGAGTCCGCATAACCTACACTTCGAAAGAATTTTCCGAAACAAAGGCTCACATCTTTTCTACTGCTGTAAGTCGGTATATTCATATTGTGATTGCAATATTTCTTTCACTGTGATTTTCCCTTTTTTCGAAAACCACTCTGAAGGTTGCATAATTGTATTTTTACCATTTTCGATTCAGACAAGTCTTCCTTGTTTTGGACCGCGAAGAGTTGACCCTATTAGAGGTTGATATTTTATAGTATCAAGATTTGATAAAGATTAGTAATATTTCACTTATGTGTGCTATTGGGATGAATACAGAATGGGAAGAAATAGCGAATGATGGGTGATGTATCACAATTCGAAAGGAACTCATAGGTTTGTTATATGGCTGATCCACTCATATTCGCTAGCCCCTAAACTTGATGATAAGACAGATTGAGTGATAAGTACCTTATGTCCTCGTAATGCGCGAACTATCTATCGTTTCCCGTTGCAAGATTCAGCCAAGCGAATTATTAGGGATTAGGGAAGGTTAACATATATTTTGTTTAGTTTTTTGCGAACGTACACTTCGAGTCACCAAATGTAACTTGCCGCTCCCTCGTTATAACGATTTTGCTTATAGCAGGCGCTGTCAACGTCTTTTCATAAAACGCCGGTAACGAGGTGTTGACGTTGCACGGGTTCGTACAAAGTAACGTCCTCCGTCCCACGTTGTGCTGAATGGCCCCCGTCAGATCGAATCCTTTTCATCGGCCACCATCGCCGCCCTCCGCCGTAAATATAATTCTCGTCTTGAAAAGCGGCACGAGAGACGAAGAGGCTGGCAAACTGGTCTTCCCTGATGGGAAGGAAAGGGGAAAAAGAGGGGGGATCGACCATTAGCATGTGACTGACGCTCTGCCCGGGTATAGTCGGTGAATGGGGCATTGCAACCGAGAGTTGAAGGACGAGCCTAGCGTGACAGGCCAGGGCAGGCCGAAGATGAGACCGGGGCCGTCGTTGTGGCTCTCCCTTTCAATCCAGTGCTACACCTTCGACCAAGAAGACTCTTTCGCTAATCTGCTGGACGCGTCCGACGTGAGGATCTTTTTGAAAGGGAACGGGTTCAGGGCAAAATTACGAGTTTCCAGTTACGGGCTTATAACTCAAACAGGACTTAATGAATAGCCATAACTTGGAGCGACACTAAGTCGCATCTGTCATGAGCATCACGTGCATAACCGACGCAAGTTGAGTGAAATGTGAGCGAACCGGCTTTTTCCCAGTTGTTGTTTCAAGGTTACCGGTTTTAGCGAATTTTCATAAAAATGAAGCTATTGCTAAATGTACAAGTTTTCGAAAAATGTTTTCACCAAAATCCGTTTCATGGTATTCCCTAACGAATCCTTAGGTTAAACTGTTTTGTATGTCTCTTAAACCTAATTGTTCGGTTGGATCACAGAACACATCAAAAACTTACGATGTAGAGAGAAAAGTATTTCCGCTGAGGAGTAGTCGGAGTGAGTTTTTGTGCTAATTTCTACTCCCTACTTCCTCATAAGTATGGTCGATAGAAAGGCGCACCCGACACCACATGAATTTAAACCGTAATGGCAATATCGTGACGGTCACTTTTAAAATAGTTCATATTACTACCAATTTTTACATTAAATGATGTTGCCCATATGTTCAATGGACCCCGAACGAACGAACACAGAAAATGACGAACTTTTATGGTCTAGCAGTGAACCAAGGTTTTCGCTGACAAGCACGCCGATCATTGTCTCAAATCTGCTCATGGCTTTTTACTCAATGCGTCCCACGTGTTGCCCATAAAATTCAGTTTTCTGATACCAATTGCAATTGACCCCTTGGCCTTCGTGCGAAATATTTCGTGTTTAAAATGACACCTTGTCCTTGGATAAAAATGAACAGAAAATAATTAGTGCCGTAAATTACGTAATCAAGTACTTTGGACGTTGCATTCTTGTTACTGACCTAACTGTCGAAATCGATCTAACATTGTAATTCAAATTGAGTGGAAATATTCTCCGTTTTATTATTGAAATAGAATGTCTACAACTTCTTCGTTCGTGACATACTTTAATGCTTTCATTCGGGTTGCGCCGCATTATCGTCTATGGTTCACCAAGTAATGGTCAAAATATAAAACTAATATATATTGTAAACAACATTTTGAAACTTCCTTCATCGCATGAATGATTGAATGAAGCCCTCACAGTCAATTCCTGATGAAGAAAAATCTCCAGATTCCATTAAGTTCGTGTTGTACGAATAAAACCTACTTTTAGGTTGCCGAAGGAAAAATTTTGACGAATAACTCGTTTTGTAGCTATGATTTAAAAAAATAAAAACGAATGAAAATTTCGAAAGTTGTAATGCCAGACCCAGAACCTTGACGCAGTTTAAAAAGCGAAGTTTTAAATAAAACAGATATCGGTATTCTCTCTTAGATGTTATCACTTCCTTCAGATTCCCACTTCCTTCTTCATTATCTCCTTTGTCCTATTCATTAGTCGGTTTTGTTGTACTTTCTTTCGAGGAGTTCTCTTTTTGAATCGTAAATGAGGACGTTGCACTTGCAGCATGCCATTCTGCTCTGTTTCGTGTGACAAAGGAGGAGAATTCCTCCCTGGTATCGTCGTAGCACTATAGGAGTAAGAGCCAAATCTGACGAACCCTATAATTATTAATTGCTCTTGCCCTTTTTCCACTAGTGAAAATATTACACCGCTCAACCAAACGACCTTTGAAACTGCCCTAGCAAAAAAGTTATCAAAATCCTGTCAGTTGGGTGAGTTGGTGGGGGGTTGTTCGCAATCACTTGTTATGGTTTTGCTCATAACTTCACTTAAGCGTGTTATGTTGTTCTGCTGATTTCATTTCAAAATTGAGGTGGTTTGGTCTAGCTGTTCTCACTGAATCGTTCTTGTACAAACCATTTTCTCAAAAGGTTTGTTCGAGTTTAAATAAATTTGAAGAAAAATATCAGGTGCGCCGCATAACTCAACATTCCTTTGTATTGGATTGGTCTACCACACCAATTCGTCGAAAATTGTGGTAATTTATTGTGCTGCTTTCGTCATTTTCCCACAAATGGGAATTTTTTGGTATAGTCACCTTATTGAGAGCTGTCCATATAAAAAATTCAATCAAAATCGTTCGTGCCGTTTTTGAGGAAAAAAATTGGTGTTTTGATCACTATGATAACTGTGGTTAGTTTTCAGCGGATTTTGCCCATACCTTTTTTTGGCGTGCCATGGTGACCTGCGGGCTAGATATTAAGTTTGAGCTGATTTGGCACTACCGTTTTCTTTAAAAATCGTTCACATACCATTTTCCCAAATTGTATTTTTCTGACTTAGTGGGTTCTGAAACATAAAGACAACTCGAACATTTTTTTTTACATAACTTTGTGTTTTTAACTACTTCGTGGAGCCTAGTGTGCTACTTTTCGTCGAAATGTTTGGTAATTTATTGAGCTGCTGTCATCATTTCTCCACTATTGGGAATTCTATGGTATTGTCGTTCCATTAGGAGCTGTCCACGTACAAAATATAATATCGGTGGAGCCGCTCTTGAGAAAAAAAATTTTGGTATGTTGGTACTATGATAGTTTTTCTCATACCCTTATTTTGGCGTCCCATGGTGACCTACCGGTCAGGTATAAAGTTGGAGCTGATTTGGTTCAGCCGTTTTCTCCCATAAGACACACGGGCCATTTTCCCAAATAGTGTTTTTTGGACTCAGTAGGGTCTGAAAGGTTAAGATCTTAAGAGAACTCAATTTTTTTACTTTCCTTGGCTCTACAAAGTAGAAAGGAAAGTTATGTAATCGGCCGAAAAAAACATTTTGAGTTCTCCTCAGATCTTTACGTTTCAGACGCTCCTGAGTCCGAAAAACACTATTTGGGAAAATGGTACGGGTGTGTAAACGATTTTTAGAGAAAACGATCGACCTAATCAGCTCAAACATGATATCTAGCCCGCAGGTTACCATGGGACGCCAAAATAAGGGTATGAGCAAAATCCTCCGTAATAAGACAATTATACCATACAATTCCCATTTGTGGAAAAATGACGAGAGCGGCACAATAAATTATCAAAATTTTTGACGAAAATCGGTATTAGCGTGGTTTTTTCCTTATAAACTCCGCCGAACTGTTACTAGAATGTTGAAAAAATAATTGGTGTTGTAGTCCAATCCAATAGCTATAAGGTGAGTTTGAAAACGCTCTTAAGATATAAGAGGGTCACTCCAGAAATTCCGGAATTTCAACTACCACCGTTTCGCTTACAACCAGTTTTAAACATTTTTACCCGATAACTCTGCAAAAGTGATCACTATCCTCTTTTAAAAACATCGTGTTTACAGTGTCATCAATCCTCTGTGTACCAGTCGTTTAATAATGGTCCGGGAATAAGTACGAGCAGCACAATAAATTCTGGAACTGTAAGCGCTACCACTTTCTGCTGCCGTGAAGTGTTGTTTGACCAAGTTCAAATGAACTGAGTGATAAATGAATTGATTAAGCAGGAAAAAGCCATGTAGAAAGTGAATTGACGTAGAGCTAAGGAAAGTTGTGTGTTGCAACGCACCAGATATTTTTTCTGTCAATTACATTACTTTTCTGTTTACTTCGTTCGTATAATAAAAAACACCGTTTGGGATAGTGGTGTGCGTGTTCATGTTTAAATCAATTCTCTTGGATTGGCGTTACTTAGACGAATTTGGATTAGGAAATTGTAAAAGTGTTATCACAGGTTTCCTTTAGTTTAACCGTTTGGCAATGTGAGGAATGACGTGTGATGCGGGGAATGCGGATTCCCTTCCGGGCAGGTGAGGCTTCAGTTTGGCGCCTGGACGCGTCACAGCGCCATTTTTGTGTCCGAAACCAAGCGTAGGCTGGTTTTGGTGGGGAGTTGGAGAAGACGCGGCCGAATAGTCGAGTTGGGGGTGACGGCTGCGAGATAGGCCATGGAGGGTGAGTTATCGATCCAACCTCCCCCGTTCTGCACCCTTTCGTCTTCCGAGCCCTTCCATTTTCTCCACGTTGCGGTGCGTTGAACTCCCTCCATGCGCTCCGGCAGTCCCCTGGTAATTAGAGCTGCGACATCCCGAGAGGTAAATGTCGATATTTGCCGATCGATCTGATGGATCTTTGATGCACTCTGGGCTCGTACTGTTGGGAATTGGAATCGTACCCGGACCGTCAACTATGACAGCCCTCGTGGGCAATATACTCACGAATTACTGTGGACGAATGGTCTTGCGATTCCACTTGGATTGGATGACCTCCACTCGCACTGTCTGGTAGAGTTTTTGTTGCGTACTCCTTCTCATTTCACCCTCTCGAATCGTGCTGGATGTTCTCTTTGTTGACCAGCTTACAATGACAACATTGGAAGAATTTACAATAGTTAGTGATTGTGGAAACTTGAATGAATACCAGAATAGAAGTTTATTACGGCATGTTCAGTCTCTCATCCATAACGCAGGACTGCCGTACTCAAATTTCTGACTTGTCTGTGGTCAGTGAGCCCACGACGTTTTGCTGTAGTATCAGCTGACCATTTCTGGAATATCACCTTCTCATCCTCTTTCATCGGCAATTCTGCTGACAGTAGTTTCTATCGACTGCCCAGTGAACCCAACTTTCTTCTGCGATTCTATAACAAGATCATTAGACCTACCACATGTGGACTAAATCGAACTCCAGAGAAACCACGTCCTGAGATCCTTCAGGAACTTCTCCACAAAGCATCACCAACCCCGCGAGTATATAACTTGGTTGGCCTTTCCTTTCCTTTCCCGAGCTTACTCAGCATCTGACGAGTTTGCTGGCGTTCTGGCAAGGCTAAACGAATTGACCAGGCCTGGTTTGACTAACCATAGTTAGTTGTGGACCAATTTTGCTCACACATATTGGCATCCTGTGGTGTCAAACAGGTTAAATATCAAAGTTGAGTTGATTAAGTTGAGTTTAGCCTTTTTCTCAATCGTCCACAGATGACACGCAGACCGTTTACCCTAAACGCCTTCACCTTTTTTATTTGGCTGATTACAAAGCTTTCGTTCCTATGCCACAGGGCTAAGGAAAGTAAATTCCCTGTAGGAATGGGGTCTTTCCCACTTGTATATTTGACCAAATATAATATAAGGTGTGGTAGATGTGCCTGCCTAATACCATCTTCCCTTTGTTGGAGTTTGTGTATAAACTTGTATTGTGTTGCGGTGGCGAAGAGAATCGGCCAAACAACAAGGAACAACCGCTGTATCTGTCAAGTAGTTTCTGAACGACTGCCTGAGGCCCTCAGCCCCGCAGCCTTCGAGCATAAAGAACGACTGACATAGCTCCTTGGGTATCGTATAGTTTTTGTTAGGGTGTCAAGTTACTGTCACTACAACCCCTCCCTCTCTCAGCCTCCTACTCAGCCTAGCAGGAATCAAATCGTCAAGAAAGGAACCCTAGGCACAGGGACACTTCTCTCGGAGAAAAACTGGCAACGTCCCATGAATAGGTGATCGACACTTGGCCGGCACAACAGCTCACCATCTACTTCCTATTCCCTCAATCGGAAACCGTAAGACCAAAGATGCTATCCAAGCCAGGGTCTGACGTTTCATCTCCCAGACCTTACTGCAGAGAACCAAATAGTGTCGAAGAAGACATCCATAAGCCATTTCAACACTGGATGGCTTGAAGCATGGGCAAATGTTGTCGATTGCTCGAGGAGTGGGTACCAAATGGCTCGGGAAGTCTCACCCGGAGCAGTACAGGCGTCGTTACAACCTCAAATGTCCCCGACCTCACATCCGCACTAGGAGTGATGTAAATCGCAACCACACCACACTCCTGCACACTTGAGCCATGCTGATAACAAGCTAGGAGGACTGCTACAAGGAAGAAGAACTTACATGTCGTTTATTCGGCCTAGCTCTCAAAACTAGGAAGGCAACACGGAAGAGAAATATGCGACGAATCACCCAACTTCCCTGTTTTGACGCTCTGGCCACTAATTCAACCTGTTTTTCACTCAGTTGGATAATACACCTCTTCGTCGTCAATCTAATGCATGTCGAGTAAATTTGTAGATTCTGAACGTCGAGCAAGACCACAGTTTGTTGGAATCAATCAAATTTTAGTGTTCACCGCCTGTGCAATACAATGCGTTATTGTCGTGTAAGGTGGAAGACGTTTACAAAACGGAGGCGGTAGGATGCAGAGCATTTGTCATTTGCTCTCGGGTAAATTACACTGCACGATCCAATTGGCGGCTTCTAAACCCCAAGGAACGGAAGAGAAGACAATGAAAGGAAGCGGGAGAACCAGTTTAATTCCGCGGCGCGAGTCAGTCTGAGATGAGTCAAGAGGTTGCGTGATGGTAAGATAGGCAGGCGTGGCTGTGGTTGGTCGAGGAGGGCAATCCCAGAAACCTGCGGAGGCTCGTAACAACACGCTTATGGGTTCGACGCAGCGGAACGGGAATGTAACACCCTCTTCATTATAATCAAAACAAACCAACGTCCTGGGCAGAATTTTCGCGCCTCTTAGCTCACACACAATTATTTCGTCAGATGCGAAGATCAGAATTATAGCGCACAAGTCAGGTCAAATCTTACCTTGTAAGCCACTGGAGTCTCGTAAGAGGTAGACTGTCAGCAGCTCAAACGTGTTGTGGAGGGAGCTGCTTGCCTAGGTTGCCATAGAAACGTCCCTATCTGTGAGCCTGATCTGAGATGTCTAGTGGGTTACTCTCTAGACGGCGGAATTGTCTTATTGTTCAACTCCTGGCAGTTATTCTGCTTAGGTGAGTGCCTTGGGGTTTGGCTCCCAATCTGGAAGTTCTGCGACTACCTGGGGTGGCTCTATGCCAGTTCAACTTCGTGAAAGAATGGTACTGCTTTAGTATGAGCCTGGTTGGCAGGAGAACTGGTAGGGTACTTTGCTATCACTTGAAGCGAGGCGCAATTTCACCATAAGGGACTGCTGTTCTTGCTGCGGCAGTGAGGGAACTAACTATATGAGAGATCTCATCAGGGTCACTGCCATGGTGTGCAGCAGTTAAGGGGTGGGGGAACGCGTAGGAGGAAGGGACTGACTGTACAGAAGATTGATCTGGAAGCGTTTCTCACACACAACGTCCCGTTTGCTCCTGTGCCTCTTCACAAACCCCCTTCGTTTGTCTTCACCCTCCCATGACATCTTTGCCCCCATTTCCCTACAGATTTCGGGGTTTGAAATTCTTTCGGTTCCAGCTTGATATATGAGCAGCACACAGATTGTTCTTCTTGGTTCCTCTCCAGAATAACCCTGTAAATATTTCGTGCAACTGTAGGCGCTTGTTTGTTGGAACTCGTAACTATTATTAGTGCAAATTGATCGTTCGAGCGAATTCCTCGAGTCCACTAAAAAGCTAAAATACGGGAGTCTGGCACTTGAAAGGAACAATCACGTCAGAGGAGGTGGAGGGAGTCTGTTGGCAATGGTTGGTGAGGCGAGAGGTCGTTAATCCCGATATTATCGTTTCTGAGAGATAACTGCGATGTTTATTGCTCCCTCTTCATATTTGCTGCCTCCTCCTCCTCAAATTCAAGAACGTTTCACTTTAACGGCGCCTTTTCCAAACTGACGTCAAATCAGTACTCCCCACTTTAGGAGATGCAAGGTACAAACTTTCGTTAGCTGACGCTGTAGAAATACAAATGAATTACTACTATTTTGGCGTTCCATGATGAGTCGAGTGGTTCAGCAGTTTTCTCTCAGTCGTGCTCAAAGACACTCACACCATTTTCCCAAAACGCCAATAAAATTTAAAGGTCTGAAAAAGTGTCACCTTTTTTTAAGTCGATTGCTCGTCTTTCCTTCTTACCTCCTAGGGCTAAGGAAAGTTAAAATCCCTGTAAGATGGACTACGTTCTTTCAAATTTCAATGATACGAGTATAGTACTACAAACGTAGTTTGCTGATAATTACACTTAGAGGCAAGAACCACAAACTTTTCGGTTTTAGTTCCTGACCTCTCTAACGCCTTTAGCACATGATTGGGGGGGGGGGGTGCAGCTTTGCCTCACTTCATGCTCTATGATCTCCAAGCTGAATCCACAACACATTAACCGCCCTTATTTTATTTAATCCGCTCGTACTCTTGTACCTGTATAAATCTCGTTCGATATTTATTCTTGTTCTCGCCCGTACATGTTAATTTCCACTCAGCTAACGATTTTCGTTTTGGTTACAGGAAGGACACCGGTGAAGATGTATTCGTCCATCAGGTACAAACACCTCAATTCTTTAAGGCAATTTGCATTATGCAATTTTTCTCAATTAGGACGTAAACGGTAAATATTAAATAATGCATTCATTAGATCCTAAAATATTCTCAGACGACGAGACTTACTTGAGATAGATTTTGCATTCCTAGCAGCGCTCGCCACTGTGAATATTCATAGCTCTCGAGGCGTTAAACCGTGTGTCTTCTTTACTTTGAATTGAGTGCATTTGTCGCATCCCGGCTGCGTATTATTACGGAATTTTGTCACAATTTATGATAGAGTCGAGAATACTCTGGTTCTCTTGGCTGAATCCTCCCCAAGTTGATTATTAGTTCGTAACCTCATCCCGGGTTTCTCTTTCCCCTCCTGCGTGTGGAAGTGTAT
This sequence comes from Pachypeltis micranthus, assembly GCA_020466155.1. Taxonomy (NCBI): domain Eukaryota; kingdom Metazoa; phylum Arthropoda; class Insecta; order Hemiptera; family Miridae; genus Pachypeltis; species Pachypeltis micranthus. The sequence continues at coordinate 45,116,188 of CM035770.1, read as the reverse complement.
TCTAGCAAGTACGGTATGTCTGTCTGCAAGGGTCCTCTTCTCTGCTTAACCCCCTTAACAGGAATCACCTAAGACGCTTTAGTATGAACGATTTGTGTCCCTGTGCCTGCCTGAAGAGAAGAAGGCGTGTGACCCTTGAGAGGTGGCAAGACGAGTAGGACACGACAACCCAGAAGGGGCGATTGACCAGGTAGCTGATTCCAACACTTAGTCCATGGCTCGGGTCCACCATACCCAGTTCCCAATGGGACATGAAGCATTGATCGGACTGCAAGCCCCAACTGCCTGCACTGCCCGACAATCGTGGATGATGCCTCTCATCCTATCTTCTCGTGCGGACGTATTCGGTCACACTAGAGGCATTCGTTCGCACCAGGAGGTGCATTGCTCAATTCGCCTCAATCTTTGCTCAACCAGAAGAGAATGTAGCTTGTTGATCCAGAGCCACCATCTCTCCGGGATGAAGAATTAAGGCAAGCCCCTGTTCAACCTCCCAAACTGCAGGTGGTATGAGTTAATGAGTTTGTTCGTTACCATGACAGATATATTAACTAATAATTTCCTCTTCTTTTCTATTAAAACCTGTCTTTGATCTATTTCCTAAATCTTAGTTTCTCTGGCACTGCCGAACCTGATTCACCATCACAATAATTCACGCGCATATTTTTGAATTAATGTGCTCGTTCGTCGACTTACAGAGCGTTCTACTCCCCTTCCAGGCGCCATACTGTTCGACTTTGTCATACCTTAACTGAAGATGGTTCCAATCCTGAATTTTTTCTGCACAAGCTCAGGTGCAATCGCTAACGAGGTGTTAGTTCTCCTGGGTCGTTCCACGTTCTTACAGCAACAACGTACTGCCTCTGTCGCCCCTGGACGTATGAGATAAACGCCTCTGACGATCTGCTGAGGTCTGCCCATACTAGTTCACGCCCCCGAACACTGCAATTCGTACTCCTGCTTAATTCTCCATTTTACGATCAGCTGGTAGATTCTCACTCTAAGCTCCCTTCTTCATCATTGACTTCGCCTTGTCTGCGTTATGCGGAGGGGAGGGGGGGGGGCACTCAAGAGCCCGTTAGACATGAGCGTGTGCCTCAAGCTAATCCTTCACCCCATTTCACTACTTCCCTCTACAGCTAGGCGATTTGTACGGCTTTAGTAACTAATCCAATCTACGTTTCACTCACTTCGTTTGAACTCGGTAAAACATAACTCCACATGCTACGTAAAAACTAGTGGCGATTACCGTTTCGGATTTTGTTGAGCTGCTACTGATAGCCGACCTTCATTGAAAAACCGAAGTATTCTTAATTGGTCAACTTCTTTTTCCGAGTTTACGTTAGTTAGAATTTCGGAATGTCAGGTTGCTGATTAAATTGTGAAAATGAAATGAAAATAAGTATATTATTATTTTTACTTACATGTTTGAGCAAGTAAATAAATAGTAGGAAACCCTATATCCCAATGAAATTAGCCGACTAAAAACATACTTCTTATAAATTGCTCTATTCTATTCTAAATTGTGTGGTCTTTCATGTCACTTGATGCATTTCTTAATAATAGCGGCATAATGTAGTAAAGTGGTGTGACGTGCCTATTCAGCGGGACTTCGGTGCAGGTACAACGGTCTGGGTGGTGAGGCGAGACTTATAGGCTCGGTTTTGTGTATTACCATACTCAAATTTACTGTGGTGCTTGCGCGAAAACATAAGGGCTGATTTTACGTATACTTGCCTGACAGAAAACACTTTAACGATATTAAATAGATCGTGCGAGGGAAATGTTTTTGGCTTCCTACCTATAATCTTCAGGATAGTTTTTTGTACTATGGTTAATGGGTTTAATATTGATAGGATTGTGCTACTAGAGATTTATAGTCGAGACAACACCTAACGCTATAGAAAAAATGACTCTACCTCAGAACCTTTTTCGATAGCGATAAAACATGTGCTTCCCACTTGAGGTCTTTATCCATAATCACGCAAGTATCTCACTGTGGACACTCTCTCGGAGCCAATATCAAATTGGAGCTTCCAAAACGTCCTTGAACCGTAAAGATCTGAAGAAAACTCGAGAAAACAAATTTTGAGCCTATTATATATCCTTTCCTTTCAACTCGGTAGTCCTTAGGAAAGTAAAAACTTCGATGGTAGGGGCCGGTGGTTATACAGTCAGGAGATGCTGTGGTGATAGATGGGGAAACGAAGAAGAAAAATATCGATGTTCTGGAGATAGGTGAACGGCCTCAGCAGATTACAAAGCTGTGCGGTTTATTTGGGCCTGTCGTCCCCGAGCGTGTGGGCAAAACCGAATTGAAAGTCAATAGAAGCGAGAAAGACAACAATTTCCCTTGATTGCCATACCTCCCCCCTTCCCAACCTCTCACAGGCACATCAAACAACCGCCGGATGATATTATTTCGTCGTCTTCGCCGATATTTTTCGCCGAACTAAAAAATGTTAATCGTGAACGATAAATTTAGGCCGGTTCCGCTGAGGCGGAGCTGGGATTTGTGATAGATTGACCGTACGTCACAGAAGTCAGACCAGCAAACGGACAAAGATGGAAATTAATCTGCGTTGAAGTGTCAGTGAATCTCAAACTGAATTGATGGCCGATTTCTCCAAAATGTTCAAATAAAGTGTAATTAATAAGCGGGAGATTAGAGTTCTCCTGGTTCTGACTTGTTTCATCAACGTCGTTTTATAGTCAAGTTGATATACACGTCAGATATTCGACACAAGCCGAATCAGTCTTGGTTTTTGACCTCGGACTACCCGCACCAGCACTAATGGCAAATTCACTGTTTCCCCAAACCCCCCTTGTTGCAACGACAACGGGTTCCCTGAAGTGGTTTTCCCATCTTTCATTTTCAGATTCCTCTCCACAACAGACAGCTCCTCCCAGACTCATTCACCTACGAATTCTCGTGAAAGTCATTCGTCCCCCAGTGCTCACACAGACACATTTTTCCTCCATCACCTCTCAGCCCAGTCACTGCTTTTGATATAGTTTCACGCGTGTTCCGAGTAGTACCCTTGTGTCGCCCTTTTATATGCACATATAACACAGTCCTCTTCACGCTCACCGAGTTTCTTTTTACTCCGGTTTTCAACTCCCCCTCTCGTGCACCCAACATCAGGAGTTGTTGGGGGAAGTAGTGTACGAGCTATTTAACAAAAAGTCTCAGAGAAAACTACATTTTTTAATAAAGGCAGGAGTTTGTTGCCTGTTGAAAGTATGCAAACTTGATTGCTAGTTGTGACCTTAATTTGTGAACTAATAATTAGATGTTTTTTGTTTCCAGTCTGCCATTATAAAAAACAACCCGAAAAAAGCCGTTAGATCTGTCGGAGATGGCGAGACGGTCGAATTCGACGTTGTGTTGGGCGAGAAGGGACACGAAGCTGCCAATGTGACGGGGCCCGGAGGTGAGGCCGTCAAAGGAAGCCCCTACGCTGCCGACAAGCGGCGCGGTTACCGACAGTGGTTCTTCAGAGGGGGACCCCGATCCAGATCCTCCAGAAAACAAGGTAGGATTTGTTTATTTTAGGTTTGAAAAGAGCGTTATCGATGCTCCAGACGTTGATTTTAATTCTTGACTGTGACGTTCGACAGATGGCGAAGAAGTTGGAGATGGAGAGGACGGGAGTCAAAACGAAAAGCCGCGTCGGTACAGGCAGAGGAAGTTCATCGGAGGTGGCGGTGGTCGATTCTATCCCAGGCGACAAAGCTCAAGATCGGTGAGGAAAACCTTCGCATAATCTCTAAAATGAAACTTGCTACATTTAATGGGATTAAGCTAAGCTCTTCACGAGCGTCGATGTACCTCAACTTCTTATTCACATTTATTTGAGAAATGTGAATTGAGCAAGATGATTACACAGTCAGGCATTGGTTCTCCTCTTTCAAACATTTAAATAGATTATTTTGAAATATAAACCTCATCGTTTTGGTATAGATGTATGGACATCATCGAACTGGACTGAAGCAGAAAGATGCCAAAATTCATTTACGACAATATCACTCAATTATACTCTTAACGTCCATTTTTATGAACAACTAAAAGCATGCATTTTCTATTTATTACTATTCATAACTTCAAATCACCCACGAGTTCACAAACAAGCTGCTTTCTATAGTATGTTCAATTCTATGTACCCAAAACAAATTAAAATCGTTCAAAGAGAAATGATTAATTAATAGCGTAGCAGCGAGCATGGTTAGGACGATCTCATTGATTCTATACGGAATAACCGAAATGGCGGCGGTTTGGACCGCCCTTAACGATCTAGTGAGCGTTATAACTGTCATCGTGTAGGCTGTTAATAAACGGCCTACCACCCTAATTTTTCTGATCCAGTATCATGTGATATGTATAAGGATAAAACTGCGCTAAAAATTCTTTGACTTTGTTGCTGCTCTCGTCATTGTCCGACGGCCGTGAATTTTACGGCGCTGATGCGTTATTTGGAACGGTCCATTCAACAAATTTAATTAGAAACATTAAAACGGTTTGTGAGTTGAAAAAGTGGTGCTTTGGGCGCTATAACTATCTTAGCATGAATCGTTTACTCTCAATCGGTTCCCAGACACACAAATTACTGTCCCAAATGAGGTTTTTAGCGCTCACTAACCCTTGTAACGTTAAGATCTGAAGAAAATTGATTTTGTTTTTCCAACGGATTACATAACTTTTCTTTCTATTATGTAAGTACATGAAAGATAGAAAAAGAAGCATACCTTATTGCGGGGTGGTTGTCGAAAAAGTGTCTAGAACGTGATCATCTAGAGAACTTGAAGTAGTTTTTAAAAATTAAAGTATTCTGAAACCCTTATTGGATTTTGTTAAAGGTAGTGTTAATTCAATTTGAGTACGCAACCCCGTGAGTTTGGTTTTTAAAAAACACTTTATTTCACTGACCACACAACGTTCAGTGTGAATGGGCTAGATGGAGGTACAGGAAGAGACTGACTAGAATCGCTCGAAGGAGGTGTTTTATATGGAAGGAATCGCTGGGCTTGCAGGTAACATGAGTACTGACTGGTTGATAAGAGGTCGAGTCAGTATAGTTGCACAATACGTAACATTACAGTGCATAACTCACATTAAAATGCCCTTGTAGGTTAGTGTATTGGGCCGGAAATTTAGTACAAGGATTAGTGAGCACGAGAAAGACTGTAGGAATACCTTCTGCGGCCTTCATTTTGATCTGACAGACAACACGTTGACGTTGTCCAGTTTTACGCAGAGGGACGTGTGTTGGATGTGTTTGAGAAATTTGATAAAATTAAAAGTAACAGTTCAAATAATTGTTTCAATGAGGTCGAAATATTCTTCCATTGATGGTTCCGTTATTTTCATAACTTCGTTCTCCTTTCTCGTACCCTCCCCCCATTACCTCTCTCTCTGTCTTGTAGCTCCCGACAGCTCAGGTTGACACTTTTTGGTATGTAAGATATTTTTTCTCTCTGACTTAACCAGTTGCACTTTTTGAGACCTTACCGTTGAAATGACATGACAGTATTACTCAAATTTAGTGGAAATAGGCAATCCGTACTAACTCCTACTTTTTATTATTGCAGTCAGTTCGTCTCTCATGTGACACTAGCATAAAAACTATTCTTATTCTTATTTTCTAGAAGGAGGTGGGAGAAACAGCTTAGGTGTATATGAAGGTTGAAGGTTAGGTGTAATGGTTTATGAGATTCGAATATATTTTGCTAAGATTAGCAGTGTCAGTCCTTTTATTTCGCGCTATTGGGGATTTGCTAATATATATCGCTTCTTTTATTTTACGTTTGAAGCGATGGCTTTCCCGGTCAAGAATTTTGGTTCTGAAAAAGTCAAATGAATGTCCGTCATTGATGGAGTGTTCAGCCAGCATGCCGAACTAATTGGCTGCTGTGAGGGCTGTAGCCCTGATGATCCTTAATAATTTAAGCGAAACGTCGGTCTACAGAAAGCTTTTGTCCATTCATCCTGACTGGCAAGAATTCACACCAGAGTAGTCCAATAAGCTGCGTTTAATAATGTTCATAGGATAGTTACGAGCAGCCTCAGAAATTCTGAAATTCGAACCAATGTATTTTTTGACTAGCCTTTTTCGCAATTTCTATCTTACAATTTCAGAACACAAACCTCCAACAAAAAAAACCAGGTCGCAGTTCCTTATTACTTGTGCGTTGATCACTCGATGACGATCGTGACGTGAGAAGGTTCAACCCAATCAATTCCGGAACGTTAATGTTGAAACAGTTATAGAACAGTAAAGTAGTATCATGGGTCGACAAAAGACGCACAGCAGCCCTGGGATTGGGGCTGGTCCATGCCTTGTCGAAGGTTCGTACAGACAGCTCAACTGGCTTCGACGGCCAAGTCCAGCGCAAATCGTTACGAAGAGCGCTTTGATCTCAGTTTCTGGAGGAGACTCGGTCGATAAAAGAAAATCGTACTGTGCCAGACAGGGAGCTTAGACGCGCGTTTTTAGTCACTTAGATCAGAGGATTGAGGCTCATTGTTGCTGATAGAAAAACAATTTTGACGAGTGTAGCCAAACTTTTTCATTTAGTCGACAGGAAAGTGCGCAGTGGCGGATTTTAAGACTTTCTTATCGAAGATCGTGAAGAACTAGCGACGAACCCTGAAAAGGGGCGTCGACGTGAATGGCGATCGTTTATCTTGGCATTCGCATTGCATATTGCAAGAGTCCTGTCTAATGGTTCAGGAATGCTTAGTGTGAGAAGAAACCAGACCTGTAGTACTGTGAACTAGTATTAGTTCGGAAATCGTCGGAAACGAAAATTGTAATAAATAAATCAACGGAATTTTTAAGACTAAATAAATAAGTTAATTTGTGGGGGGGGGGGCATAGAGAGAGAGAGAGAGAAGGAGAGAGAAAACGACTTCTCCGAGCACACATGCTTTTGGACGCCAGAATATCATATGCTCTGTTCGTTTAATTATTCTCCTTATTTTTGAAAGCGCCCTGTTAATTGTTTTTTATTCGATTTTCCTTATTTTTCAGGATAAGAACGGAGAGAAAGAAGGTGGAGATGGAAACGATGACGGAGACCACGAAGATGGCCAACCAATCAGTGAACAGCGGCAAGAAAGAGGGGCTCCTAGAGGCCGAGGGGGTAGGGGAAGGAGGTACAGTACATTTTACGTCACGTTTTTGTTGAATAATATGGTAAGAATACGTCAAATGCAATGTACTGCATGGTCCCAACAGGGAACTTATGATTTGTTTTTGTTTTGTGCGAGTGGTCGAGTGACTTCAACATCATTCAACACCCTGGATTATCAAAATAAAGGACATCCTCGGTGGCTCATTGAAGGAGGGGGTGGATGACAAGATAAAGCATTACTTCCCAGATTAGGCTAAGAATAAGGTCGTTCACGAGAGTGGATCGTTGCTTTTGTAGGGATGGACAGAGTCCTGCCTGGAAGGCTGTTGGAGAGCTTCATTTGCATAGACTGGGGGTGATGTGCTGTTAGTCAGGTTTTGGGACATAGCACTCATACTTTCCTGTAGGCTCATCCAATACCAGGCACATGATTACAGTAGGGCGGGGTCATAACGTTGAAGTAGGTTGGGCTAGTGATATCTGTTGGATTTTCTGTTCAATCTATGTGCCCTTTCTTCACCATGTAGATCATATGTGCTCGTGTCTTCATTGACTCGAGGTGGTAGGAGTTTACACTGAGGCATACTAAGGTCTGAATAGATAAGTCGCGTAGTGGTTGATTTCCCTGAGTATGCAAGGGTTCAGGTTGTTCAGGTGCCTTATTTTGACCCCGTATAGTCAACTCAGCATGTACCCGAGTACCAGTAGGTCACGTTGTCTTGTTGAAGAATATTAAACGTACTAAAAATGAAATAGAGAAGTAAGGTAGCGTACTTGTATGGTCTGTTACATTTTATGTGCCAACTAGAAACACCTTTTGCCACTTTGCACATCCTGAGACAGAAACTCTTGTGCAAGGAAGTGCACTACTTGGGCCATCTCGTTATACCAGAGGGAGATAAGCCTGAAGAAGGTTGTTACCAAACGAAAGTATCCAATTCTCAAAACAGCCTCAGAAATTGAGGGATTAAAGTTAACATACCTATTTGGTGGGTCTGTCTTCTCTGGCTGGTAGACTGCTGTGTGTGAGCGCTTTCGATGTAAAAACGTTACGTCAGTACTGAAGTCAGTCAGTTAGTAGTTGAGTAGGTCTTCCAAAGTGTAAAAAGAGTCCTCCCCTGTACGACCATACCAAATTATTATGCGCACTATTTTTATTGTGTTTTTGATTAGTTTTTCCATTCGCGCGTATTTCAAGCTTCAAATTTGTATTATTACTTGTTAAGTTGATGCTAGTATTGTGTATTGCATTGATATATAAAATTGTTTCACGGTTGCGAGGGGTGGTGGGGGAGAGGGGCACAAATTCACGTGGGGCTAAGTAGGAGTTGTGTGATGCGACACACTTTTGCTGCTAGTTCTGATAAACACCGGAACAGTACAATAATTCAGCCCATGGCTGCCGTAGACCAAATAATGAGTGACTTGCAAGCACTTGACGTGTGAGGGTCTTGAATAAATAGCGCGAGATGACGGAGGTAACAAGTGGCGGGTGTTGAGCATTTCAGTTAACCAAGAAAAGAGAAACTTTATCAACTGAAATTACCTATAACATCCATGATAATTTGGTTCCCGGTTTGTACCTCCACGGCATACTCCCCTACAGAGGGGGGGAGACTTCGAATGAAATGGTGGGGACTGACCTTCGTGGAAGTGCAGCTGCTGTCGTGCCACGGAGCTTTCAACGAGCGGCTGCACTTCTTCAGGGGCTGCCTCCCCTGTGGGGAGGCCATGGAGGGCGCTTCTCATGTCCTCTTCGCCTGTCTGCTCTATGAGGACACCCGAACTCGTGCCAGTCTTCCTCCAGTTGAGGATGCGCCCGAGCTCCTCTCCGGCAGGGCTGCCATCCGCCGGTTTCGAAAATTTGCTCAGGCATGGGCGAACCGGCGGAAGGGTCTGGAGACGTGGAGTCCCAATGCGGTGGAAACTGCAAGTGCTGCCCCATAATTAACACAATGCTGCCGCTGTGTCTTCATCGTGGGGAATCGAAGAACCACCCTCCCAATGTAGAGCCATGAGCCGCATGCCCGCCCGCTCTTCTCCCTCGATACACGAGCCGGCAGGTCTGATTGTAAGGCCTGGCTTGTGTGTCCCCATCAGGTTCCTGGTTTGTTGACTACTTCCAGCAGGAAACTGCCCAACGTACGAAAATGACCTACTCGCTTGTGTCCTAATTCTATTCACAAATGTTCCTTTAAACAGGCCTATCAGACAGCTGGTTATATGCAGCGTGGGGAGGGAGGGGGAGATGGTTGCCACTTCTGTTTTGGTGGCTGTACTGTTTTTTGTTTTGTCTGCATTTCTACTAATTGCCTGTGCAATGCAGAACCATTGTAAGCCCTGAGTGGATCCTCCCTCATCAGAAGTGAAAGTGGCTGTTCTACACAGTATCTATCAGGCTGTTGGTCTGTTATTAGCTTATTAGCCTGTGCGATATCCAATATCATTAATTGTTGAATAAGTGAGAAACTCGTATGATAAGGTCACTCCCTCACCAAGATCTTCATTCTTTTGGTCGTGTAATGTGGGTTAAGGAATTTCCTGACTATTTGGCGTCCGTCGGTGATTATGGCCTTTTGGAATTCGATGTTGAACGTTTTTGTGAGGCCAGACGAGTACGATTCGAGCGGAGGATGTGATAATACTATCCCCCCCCCCCTCATCCATAACTGGTCCTGTATCTGTATTGAAAGGTCGGTGTACTTTGTCATTTTCGTTGCATGGGTGGTGAGTAAATTGTCAGTATCAGGTACAGCTACGTGTATGAAGTATGACAGTTTTGCTTGTGCTTAGTGATATGTCTGGCGTGAGGTGTCACGTTCAGTAGCGGGAAACATGCATTTGCTTCTGTGTGAATCGCAACACTATACTCAACTGCAATAACTTTTCCAGGTATCCATCCTACAGAGGAGGAAGGTCAGGCCCACCGAAGTCACGTCAATCGCAGGTAAGCAAACCTTGTGGATTCGGCCATGCATTTAAACAAAAATTTATTTATTTACGTTAAACGAACATAGGTTCACAGTGAATAGTTCGTTTCTTTTACAATACAACACATTATTGAGAGGCAATAGGGAAGCGCCTGTCGTGCCTCGTTGGAGAAGTTCCTAGGAAATCATTAGTAATAAATATTGATAACACGAAAAAGATCAAAATAACATTTTCTCGCTCAAGTAAACGTGTATACTCTAGTGGAGTCACTATATGGAGGAATGGCCCTGGGGAATTCTCGATGTGAATCCAACTATTTACTTGGGTGTCAAATTTCAAAGGAAGTGATCAACTGTGTCCATGTTTTTTGGTCAGAACCTTCTTCGCAAACTTTGTAACAAACAAACAAACGCTGGAAGACTTTTGAGACAATTATAATTCATTTTACGATATTCCTCACTGTTAATCGTAGTGCTATAACACTAACTGTTTATTGTCTTGCTAGCTCTGATGAGTGCTGCAAGGTCTGAGTGAGATGTAATAAACAATAATGCACACACATCACTTAGGGGGGACGCGGTTGTGAACGTGTCGCTGTTGTCTGAGGCAGCGACCATCTGTCGGTAAGAAGCTTTCATCAACCAGAAAATTCGGATGTACTAGATTCCTCTCGATGAACTTGGTGATGAGTTTTGTTGGAATAGCAACGGGGGTGTTTCAATGTTGAAATCTCAACAAATGGTTTCATTCCTGACAAAGGGCAGAGCTCTGATTATGCGCCATTGGAGGGTCGCATTTGGTTGTTGGGAAACCCTCTAAATTGCGATTTTGAGCACGTTCTCCGTATGGGGAGAGGGTATGTCCAGATTGGGCAGTTCAGCGTCTTGTAGATTAAAATTTTGTTCGAGACTGACACATTTGTGTTGTGAAGCAGTGGAGTGAGAGGTTTTGTCTGAGACCTCAACCTTTTTAAGAGCTCGGTAATGTGTGCGTGAGAAGTTGGGCCTCTTGTCTAATATCACTCCCAAGTAATTATGTTGTAGGTAAGGCTGCTCTTCTAACAACCATCGCTCACTGTTGTAGAAACTACAGTGGAGTAGCACGTGATTTCTTGTTTTCTCCACACTGCAAGTGCAAGATGTGCATGAGGATGAAAAAATAACGCCCCTTTGAACGCAAAATGAACTGGCTCGTCCACTGGTCTGCCTCAACCCACTTTCTCTTAAGGCATTCATGAATGTTGGGGAAAAAACTCTTGCCTGTCACACGCCATTGATGAGGATTCCCATCTCGCTTGCCATTTGTCTAAACCCGACTGGGCAAGTTTTCATTCAGTAGAGAGTTCTACGCCAAGAGTGGGGAAAGCTCCTATTTCAGTCTCCACTTGTCCACCATGCACTCAATGGCTGAGTCGACTGGTAACTGACCAGTGATGACTTGGAGTGTTTCAGTGGATGCTGTCTTGTAAGCCTTGGTGATCCACAGGAGTCCAGCTCTCTGGAATCGAACCAATACTTGGTGTTTGTTGCAAGGGGTTTGGAAATGTTTGGAGAGCCGCTGACTCGGGCAAAAATTACAGCGATCCCGAGCTCCGATCTTCATCTCTGACCAATTGACTGCGATCACTGGAGGAGGCACTGCATTCCCCCCTCACTGCCGCCTCTCCACGATTGGACTTCGATGAACGGATTGTGGAGAGTTGTAGTGAATCCCTGGAAAATCCGATCAAAGATTCGAAGAACTACTTTTCTTTCACATTGTACTAGGCACCACCATTTCACTCTCTGCTGGAACTTCACAGTTTCAGGGAAGAGAATTCGTCTCATTATTTTCTCTCTTTAATTTTCTAATCTCTCTCTCTGGCCCTCTTCTTCTTCTTCTTGGAATGAAGGAGCGTGTTGTAGTTGGGATATGTTTGGGGAGCCCACTCCTGGGTCATGCCCACTAGACTATGATCGCTAGGGTGTCTACAATGGGACTCAGGCGGTACATGTTGATTGACTGTGAGCTTGCTAAGTGAACTTTGTTATTTGCTTGTAATGAGTCAATCCCCTTGAGGGACTGGAGGTGTCGGCTGATGGAACGTCTAAGTACTAGGCTTGCGTTTCAAGAAAGAGCCTGTGCCCACCAAAACGTATTGGCGGTTGTCTATTTAGTTTTCCCTTTAAGAGGATGAATTGAGTTTTTCCTCAGCTGCCTGCAGCTTGGCATGCTAGCCCTGTTGGGTGTATGTTCGGAGTGGTCTGTGCATGGCTCGGCCATAGTCAAGTCATCCACATAGGCGTCGCACCGGTTTTCTTACTCCACACTTCCGGCAGATCTAGTAGCTCATTGCTGCAAAAAAGGGGAAATAATAAAAATGTGAATGTTTCGTGTGTCTCAAATTGATTGAGCTTCATGAAACGTGCCAGGCACGAGATCATATGAGTAACAACACCAATAATCAAATAATAAGCCCGAAAGTGAGGAGTAAACAATGGGGACTAGGTTGTCTTTGGTTATGGTCAGAGAACGAGGTTTCAGCTTAGGCTCATTTCTAAAATATACGGTGGGAACGTAAAGCGTCTCATTTTAGATGAAAGTGAGAGCACTTCTTCATGAAACCGTTTTGGAATGTTGGGCGATAAGCCTGTTTTTACTCAGAGTTCTATTTTATTATAGTTTTCAGAAGTAATTAGCGTGTTACTAAGTGTTTTTTTTTCTTCAGAGTGACGGAGGTGATGGCGTAGTAAAGGAAGGCGGAGGTGGTGGAGAAGGAGGCAACAACGCTGCTCCTGCCGAGAGAAGCGGGCGAGGAGGCGGACGGGGACGAGGGCGCCCCAGGTATCGCCGCCCTCAGAGGAGCCGATCCCAAGCAGACAAACAAGCCAAGGTATGTTACTTACTCAACTTACAACTTATTTACGAACATTGGATGTTAGTCTACTTCATTTCTCGTCAGCCTTGAACATTTTTAGTTTGATAATGAACCTATTCTGTGTTGCATCGGCCTTGCGTAGATAGATATATGTGAAGTTGCGATTAGAATGCGTTCTGGAACATTCCCGAACAATAGGCAATGTTTGTGGATTTGTTTAATAGAAAGACCAGTTTCAAATCTTGACTCGAATCAACAGTTGTTTGACATCTTGTAAAGTTGGAGATTGACAATCCATCACTCTTACCTCCAAGAAGGTGGTTGAACTTGATAACTCGATTACTGGCAGTTTTAAAGTTAGGAGTGTGAGCTCCAATACCTACTACTACTTGCAGCGCTTTGAACAAACAGCAGGTAGAGGGAGAAGGGCAGCGCCCAAAGGTGTCTGGTTGCTCTTTGCTGAGGGAAGTGTGGGGGAAAGTGAATACTTGTTGCTTTGTGGCCACGTACTCGTAAATCAGCTCCTCCAAGTAGGAATATGGAGTGTATCATTGAGTACATCTCAGGACAATGAAAAGAGACCTCTGAATAATCATCATTTTTACATACCCCACAAAATAGGAAGGAAGGTTTGTTCAAGTTTTCATTGGATATTTACGTTTCACTGGATTTCGAGTCCAAAAAAACACCATTTAAGAAATATGGTGCGCCTGTGGTGATAATTGATAAAACAGCTCACCCGAATCAGTTCAAATTTGATGTAGTACCTGAAAATCAACATAGTGCGCCAATATGAACGAAATGAGTCTGTTCGGCTCAGCTCAGGCCGAATTTACTTTTGCTCAGGTCTTTGCTCTTTACCCTGAGCTGACCCAGCTCTTTATGACCTAGGGCCTTCAAAATAGTAGCTGTGGGGAAAACCAAACTACGCATCCAATCCACTTTTCCTGCTGTCAAAGGGCTTAAGGTTTATTTCTGAAGCCGACGACAGTTTTTCCCTTTTGAAGTTTCCAAAATATTCGCTTGCCACCTCTCCTTAAATTCCAACTCTCAGCTCTTGATAGACTCGTCACTCAACTATTTGGTTACTTACCACCCATCCTGAGCCCTCCTTGTGATGCGTAAGTTCTCACTACACTCATACCTCAAACTCTTATCTTACTTCTCACCCAACTCGATCGTCTGCTTTCATTCGGCTACCAAACTATTGGGAAATATAACCCGACAGTACCTTGCCATTTTGATTCGTAGGAAAACTGGGAGAGCAGCTCAATAAATTATCAAAAATTCCTACAAAAATCTGTTATTTTTACTTTCCGCTACCCTAAGTATTGCTGTCTTGATATCCACGTTTTGAGGGCCAATGAATAAAAAAACAAAAAAACCAAGTTTGGGCGTCGTCTGTGTGTATGTCTGTAGTTAATATTGCAGAACGGCTGAGCCGAGTTAGTTAGAAGGAATTTATGGGCGTTGTGGAAAGATAAGAGACCTACACAGTGTTAATTTAATAACGGTTATGAAATAATTACGGATATTCCTTAAAATTCTGCTGGAATTCAAACGATTGTCGTTTCTTTGGCCAACTTTTGTTTAACATTGTTTTCCCTATAATTCCAGCACTATAAACACCAATGTGTGAGAAATTAATAAAAAACCATCTTGTTGTCCATGCATTAACTAGGTCGTGACATGAATATGAGCGATTCAATAAATTCCGCATTAAATTTTCTACTTAGAACGTTGAATGAAGTTGTAATGCTCCGAGGTGGCTGAAGCTGAGGAGTCGAAGGATTAACGATAATAATAGAGAATTAGGAAAGGTGCGAGGAGATGAGTGTTAGAGAAGGAAGAACTAGAAAAATACTTGTGTATTACAGTTACCGAAAGGCAACCTGCTTCTTCGTGAGGCGGAGAAGGTGAGAGACCTCAGGTTTTAGGTGGAAGTCTCGGTGGTAAGCATTCTCGTTTCAGCCTTGCTCCATATTTGGGCCACTCGCCTCCTCCAATTAGCTTCTCGTGCCTGTACCGTATCTAACTATCGCTTCTCGTGCCGGTGATATGGTTAATGGCAAAGAGGGGAAACGATAGTGAAGCCCTTCTCTCTTGAGGGAGAATGCTGTTGCTCAGGAACAGTCCTTCCTCGATAGCGCCATTCCTTGGGCGGTACAAAGTTGAGTTAGAACCCAGTTGCTTAAGAAAATTCGGTCCTGATTGTTTCACCTTTGACACTGACCTGGCCTTAGGGCTGTAGTGCCTTAACTAACACGGGACTTAACCTATAACACCATATACTAAGAAGCTAATCACGACCCCCCCCCCTTTAAGCTGTTGGCAAGTATGATCTAGAAATCCTGTAGCCAGATCACTGTTAGTGCGCCAGTCAATGGTTAATATGAGAGACTCAGGCGGTATATATGTACATGCACTCAGTCCCTGTTTGTTGCTTCATTCTATTCTTGTCATTTTGTCTTGTCTTGTTCAAGCCTTGCATTAGGCCTGTTTCACATATACCCGGCTGTCGTGTGTCGGGTGTCGTTTAGCCGGCTATTGGGTGAAGAAGCATATGGGACCGTTCACAAATGCACGACTAGCTGTCGTGGTCGGTTAATCACTACCCGGCTGCCGTGGACTCGCCGAGGGATGCCCGGCGCCCCTTCAGCGAAGGCCGGCTGCCGGTGTCGGGTAAACGAGCCGGCTGGAGTGGTGGGAGTAGCGGTCTATTGTGACTGTTCACATACAACCGGCACCTGTCGCTGTCGTCTGTCTTCCTAAACGTGTTTTTTTTTACATTTTGGTTTGGTAGAGCGCAAAGTTGTGATTATGTCAGAAGTAGATCTTGAAATGCTTATTAGTCTAGTACAAGAACATCCAGTTTTATGGGACAAGACAGTGGAAGACTATAAAGATCGAATCAAAACGAAAAATGCCTGGACTGAGGTTTTAAATCAGTTAAATGAAGGATATAAAAGAATATAAAAAGCCCCAACTTCGTTTCTTTTCACGTTTAAAGGGTGTACCCAGTGCACTCGGTTCCTCCTCATTCGTTTAAACCGTCTATACAAAAGTAACATTGCAATTAATTTATTACGTTCCATTGCTATCCGTCACAAGCACAAGCTAGAGTACAACTGCTGGAGTGCCGGTGTCGGCGTAATGTGAACAGTGCACCCGTGCAGGTGCCGGCTAGGAATCGGGTGAACAGCATGCCGGGTATATGTGAAATAGCCCTTAGTCAGTAGAATTCGTTCGTACATCCTCCAATAACTACATGACACGAGGGTTGAAGACAACACCTACTAGTCTGAATCCCAAGAACCCTCTGTGACGTATCAACTATTGCAGTCTAGCCCGCTGTCAATCAGCCACTAGATACCCTATTTAGTGTTCATTTACGATCTAGCTCGAAGAGGGGAGCGAGGTTAGAGGGTCATAAGCCCACAGATGACCTCGTTTGTTGTATCAAATGGTCCTATTCTCTCTGCCACTTACCTCTGCAGATCTGTAACAACAGTACAGAGTTCTACTACACCAATCCAACTGCACGAGTCGTTGCTAAGGATGTTATTTCGTAGTTTCCAATTATTGCACGGCGTTCATTCGTTTTCTTTGCTGTTTCTTTGTTTTGAGCCTTTTATTTTATTTTTTTCTTGCACGTCTGTTTTTGCTTTTGTTTTTTAAAGAATTCTGAAGGAGGGCAAAATAATGAGGCCAAAGATGACGCGCCGACTGCGGCGCCACCAGTGGTAAGTACTATACCTCTCTCTTTGTAATTTGTGACGCAGGTTGGGAGGCTATTCAGGAAATAGGGAACTTGGAAGTTCTTCATTCCAACCAAGGTGTGGCTGAATGAAGCACAGAAAAGTTCCTGTATTGTGAATTGCCAGCACTATGTCGGGAGTGGCGAGGAGCTCTTAGTTGAGAGAAGTTTGTTGCTCAATAAAGTGAACTCACAGTCAGGGTGGTGAGGGGGGAGGGATATTTACGATCAAAATCAAATACAGAAGTGATAGTTAGTTAGCCATCGCTTGAGTAGTTGACCCTTTACATTTGTAACTGGTATTAACGGAAAAGAATATACACTATGTCGGACAGTCAGGCTGTACTTAAGGTCCTGGTTTCCTATACTGGCGCGTTGGGGCTGGTTTGGGAATGCCTGACTGGCCTCAACACCTCGGCAAAGGAAAACACATTAACGCTATTGGGAGCCTGGTTGTATAGAAATAGAGGGGAACGAGGAGGCCAACAAACAGGCGAGGAAAGGATATGCGCTTCTCTCAGTGGGACCTGATCCCTTTGTAGGGACAACTGAAAGCCACTTTATCCTTGAAGTCCAGGGGTAGCTATTGGCGGGATGTGCCTGGTCAAAGTTGCTCATCAGTCTCTCCAGGGACTGAACAAGAGAGATCCACAGTCTGTAGAGAGATAGTATACGGAAGGTATGTGTCCACTAAGGTACCCCACTAGGTTAACATTGGTAAGTCAGGCTTCTCACGATTGGAGAGTGGATCTCAACGTTAATGGTGGGGACGCATTGGGGATGCTAATGTACACCCACGCCATAGGCCCAGTTGTGGCTCCAGTGGGAGTTTTCCCAGTATTATCGAGGAACATATTAAAAAAAAAAAAAAAAAAACAAAGCGGTGATTATAACTCACATTCATCAGGCACAGTACTCCATCATATTGCAGGTCACAAGGAAGATCCATACCGCCACAGTTAACTTACGAGGGGTTTACAATTGGTAAGAGGGTGGTAGTAGGGATCGCGAGGGTAGTCTTGTGGTAAGACGAAGGTCTCATAATCTGACGCAAGTTGGGCTATGGATTGGAGGAGCTCGTGATCACTGTTTTTTTTTCGCCTGAGTCAACGGATCTCCAAACCCCCCTCGTAACATAAACACAATCGCGTACAATCTACCACGAGTTGATACCGCGGCCTTTTCTGAGTTCGATGAGATGGATGAGTCACTGTTGATACACATCACAGATGAAATGAATAGTAAAAGGACAAGAGCTCGACGTTGTGAAGCAAAGCCTGAAATTTCTTCCGAGTCGCCTGAACAAGTGCTGAGCCAAAAGAGCATGGAACTTACTGAGCCGATGTTTCGCAAGGATGAAGGATGAAGACCTGGAGTTAAGCCTGCTCCAGACCTCCTGGGCAGTATTTGTGAGAGCTTTGAGAACAGAATGAAGAGAATCCAGACAATCGTGAGGACCAACCCGATGCAATGTGCTAAACATGGTTCCACAACACAACAGAAGCTTACACTTTTCCCTATGTCCCTC
Source organism: Pachypeltis micranthus (assembly GCA_020466155.1). Classification (NCBI taxonomy): domain Eukaryota; kingdom Metazoa; phylum Arthropoda; class Insecta; order Hemiptera; family Miridae; genus Pachypeltis; species Pachypeltis micranthus. Next base: position 45,097,981 of record CM035770.1, on the reverse strand, counting down.
AAAAAAAAATTGTGGTTCGAACTGGAATCTCTCATTTCATGTGCCATTATTAGAGCCCTCTAACAGCTTGTATTATGTTTATTGCTTTCCATGTAACAATCGAGCTCTTCTAATTATTGCTCACTGTATCGTTTCTCTTTTTGCAGGAAACAACTCAAGCGGTGCAGAACACCACCGATGAGAGCGCGGCTTGAACATCCCCTCTCTCCACTCATTTGAAACTGCGTACCACTTAATTTCTTTTTTTTCCCCCTTCCTGTCAATTTTTTTTTTAATTGCTATTTGTTTGGAAGAGAAGAAAAACGAGCATCTCAAAATGGTTTTGACTTCGTATAAGCACACACACGTATTGTAACCCCCCCCCTCTCCCCCTTTATTATTATTTATTTTTTTCGTTTCTCACTCCCCCTCTCCTTTCTTCCCTGTTTTCTTCTCTCATTTTCTTTGCCATCTCCTTCTCGAGGAATTTAACGCTTATTTATTTATCGCTTGCCGTAAAAAAAAGAAAAGCCTCCCCCCCCTACTTCCCCTAATTTTTTTTTTTACGTTTTAAATTAAAATTAATTTTCGCAGCGCGAAAAACGTAATTTTTTGTTCGGTCCGTCGAACGGTTGCGGTTTTTACGTCATAAAAAAAAAGGTTCACACGTGGAAACAAACAAAAAATCAAAAAGGGAGGAATTTTTAGCTTTTGCGATTTTTTTCCGAATGGCAAAATAAAACGAATTTCCCGTTGGAACGTAACACATTTTTAAAAAATCGTAGAATTTGAAAGTAGTTTTTTGAGTCTTTGAAACCGCTTTGACTCTCTGAAAGAAAGCGAAGGTATTTTACGCAAAAACTCAAATTTTGAAGTGTCATCTAGGAGGGGACTGGCAGAGTCGCATCGTTTTATCTAACTCTAGTTGCATGCTATTCTTTTTCTTTTTTTTTTCTTTTTAAACACCTTTATGAAAGAAGAAAATCGGGTAGCGTTCTTGACGACGAAAATTACAAATTTAGAAAGTTTTGATTTTTGGGCCAAAATATAGTTTGCGTTACACTCTCCGTGAGTCGCGTTGCTTAGGACTACAACAAAAAGTTGATCTTTTCAGTTTTTTTGACGTCTCGGTTTGATTTAGACGAACTGCCCGATTTTTCGGTCTTTTTTTAAAGAGTTAGTAAGTGTTTTTTGCTCCTTTTTAAAGTAAATAATAACTTTTAATCTCGTAAGAGGGAAAAAAAATTCATAGAACTTGGTTGAGTGGCAAGAATAAAAGTGAAAGTAAAAAAAAAACTCATTTGTATGAATGGCGTAATCGTAGAAACATTTTGAAAGGTTTTGTTACCAGTGAAAATGCAGGTGTACGTAAGAAAATGTTACGATTTTTTTTTTCGTTTTTAAAAAATGAAATTTGAAGACAGTTTCGCCTTTTTATTTTTAAATCACGGCTTAATTTTTTATTGCGGTCGAATTGGCTCCAATTTTTTGGGAAGATTGGTGTGAGAACGGCTTGTTCTGAGGATGAGTTTTTTGTTTTTTAAGTCGACTGCCAAGAGTGCCCTCAAAATATTCGTGAGACGGCGACTGTCGAGGGGTGAAATACCCTGTTGGCGATTGACGTCTCGAAATATCTAAAAGGTGATCCTGAATGTTGTTGAAGTCACTGGCTGACATTTCTAGACGCGAACTTCGATTCGATTGTTGAAATACTCGGGTGAAACTGAATTCAGCACAATAGCCAAACCGTAAAGAGCGCAATTTAAGCGAATTACTGAACTGTTCAGAATCCTATGGAACGCCAGTTGTTGAAACGTCCTGAAGGTGATTTGAGGCAGTCGAGAAGACCCTTTAAGCGAAGGTGATTGAATCCATTGGCTGAATTATATCGATGGCAATTGCTGATCCATCCAGACAGCCGTAGGTTCCAAAGGGTTATGAAGCCGCTGCCCTTGCCAATTCCTCATGCGTGGCAACTGACGCGTTAAACCGACTTGCGTCCCATCTCTTTACGAGTCTCCAATCCGACTAAAACTCCCTCGAAAAGCCGCATCGAATGGAGCCAACTCGACGGTAATAAAATCCCGCCTGTTATCAACTATCCGACATCTTCTGACAGACAACTTGAAAAAAAAAAAAAAAAAGATACATAATTACGAACGGGGAATAAATATCGAGATCTCACTGGGGAATAAGAACGGGATTAACAGTTACAGAATGTTTATTGAATGCAATTCTCAATACGAAGCCTGACTTGAGAAAAAAAAAAGAAGCAAATCTCATCTCATTGCGTTTACGCGCACCTATAAGCTCCTTAATCGAAAGAAAAGGTAAGCAACAAAAAAAGAGCCCTCGAAAAATCTTCAACTCGGCTTTTTTTTTGGGTCAACAAGAGCATCAACTGAAAAAGTAAAGAATTTCACCGACGCCCGGATACCAAAACAGGAAACACCAACAGCAACAACAAAAATCCTCATCCAAAAGGAATTTGAAACCGCAAATAAGGGAAATAAACACACGAAGAGACCTTCAATTTCTCTCTACTTTTTTCTTGGGACATCGCCTCGAAACAATTTTTTAAGATCGGCTTTGGAGAAAAGAGAATTCTACCATTTAAAAAAATATGTTTGTGGGTTTTTGTTTTGTTTTTTAATTTCGACCGCGCGGTTGGCACTATCTTCTTACAACTTGAACACACTTCTCGCTGTCAACCTAGAAATCGCCCACTCCGCCGCGCTGGTCGTCGCAAAACTATTTTGTTTTAGGAAAGAGAAACAAACTCGAACGAATCTGTTCGACGTTTTTTTTCTTCAATTAATTTTTTTATTTTTTTGCGTTCCAAACGAGCTACAACCTCAAAAAACAATTTGGAACGAAGGAAGTTCGATTCGTCGATTTGTGTTCAAACGTTTGTAACGTCTTTTTATTTGTTTTTTTATTTATCGAAAAGGGAATACAAAATTAAGGCAGTCGTTAAAAATGTTACGAAAAATTGTAAGGAATACCAACAAACAAAAAAAAGGTGTATTTGTTATCATTTGTACCCGGTCGACTGCCCTTGCAATTCATCGTGCGATTGAATATGAAATGTAACATCTCGAAAGCAAACAAAAAAAAAGTGAATAAAAGAAAAAAAAACTTGAGTGTACAAAATAAAAAAACCAAAATTAATTTTTCACGTAACATTTGCATTTTGAATAAACAAACCAAAAAAAAAGTATCCGGCGTGTTTTGTTTTTTTTTGTCAACCTCTGAACTGTGCGTCATCTGACGGCCGGAATGGATCCGAGCTGTGCAACTTGAACCATTTAGAAAGTTGAGCTGTGAAGAGATCCAAGTTATATGCCTGTTCAGTGATGCTTTCTGGTGGCAGTGGACGTAATTGCTCGCTAGAAACACGACTGTTGTGTGGCAAAGGGGAAACTGTTAGTTTCTGTGCGTGTTCCCTCAGCGGTCAAGTTGTGAGTAATAATGAGATGGTGAGTAATGTTAATATAAAACTCGCAAAATATTTTGACTGCACCGTTAGATTATTTGTGGCAGTCGTGCACGTACAATTTGGGAGTGCGCAACCAAACAGGTAAAACGTTCACGTGGCGCTTCCTTCTTCTGTTAAACAATTGAACGCTTGCAGTGCAAAAGCATTGTGAAATATCGGTGTTTCATTGTCGCCAACACTAAAGGAATTAAAGTAATTGGGTTAGTTCTGCCAGTAGGTAAATTGCCACCACTTGTTACAGTTTGCACCCGATAACTCTGAGAAAGTGTTTACAGTCTCGTTAATTCTTCGTGCATCACTTGCTCAATAATGGTCAGGGCGTGAGTACGAGGAGTGCAATAAATTACTGAACTGTGTTTCCGCTTTAATAGGTTCGAATGAACTGAAGGAATAATAAATTGAATTAGTAGCGAACATAAGTGGAGAGCTAACGAATATTTCGTTGGACTGGAGGGTTTCGTTACACTCCTGCATTCTAGCGGCGAGCGTTTGAACTACTTTAGTTCCCTCAATGTCTGATAGAGCGCTAATTGACTCGAGTGATGAGACGTTGCCACAACAATGTCAGTTTGGGAAGGTATTTGAACAGGAGATCATAAACAGCTAAGAGCTAGCAATTACTTCAGTTCTATCAAGATTCGATGTATCACGAGGGTTCGTTCGAATCGGTAATTTCCAAGTTCGGATCGTAACTAGCGGCAAATGTAAAAACTACTTTAGTTCACCCAACGTCGCATAGATCGCGCGACCGAGGCGAAATCGGAAGTTTTTCCGGTAAAACTTTTCATAACTCGAGCGTGTAAAAATCACTTTAGGTGTTACTGTAAAATTTTTGTGAATCGACGAGACAACTTGTCGGCCGATTTCTCACCAATAAAAAAATAAAAAAAATTAATTTATCGGTTTTCCAATTTGCTCAAAAACGGCTCTAACGATTTCGATCAAACTTACGGAGTACTTTCAGCTAACTAGTCCCTACATTTTGTACTGTATAAATGTTTCTGTAGAAGTGCGTTGAATGATGATATAGCGCCCTCATATGTAGATGGTGTTCGAACTTACCAGGGTGGCGGAAAGTTGTATGATGCTACGCACCGCTCGTTGATTTGACGGGATGGCGTATATCAATTTGAGCTTGGACGTCAGAGGTAAATACAAGACGCCGAAATGAGGCTTTTACTTTCTAGAAGTGTCCAATATCCCACCAGCGACCCCAGACATTGCCCATGTAAGGGCAGCATACGTCCAGGTTAGATATTTCACCTATTCCTCTGATTTCCATCTCTCAGCCTTCAAACCCTCCACGTTTGCCGCAGTAACTTCACCGTCGAAAAATAGGGAGGAAAAAAGGAGTCCGATACGAGAGCAGTAAAAACATCAAAATTTATCTTCACATAGAAATTACCCGTCGCTAAAACTAAATGGGGGGGGGGGGATTTCGTAGGTACAATATACAACGTCATGCAGTGTGTTGTCTACAATGCAATCGAAGGTAAGTAACGATTTGTCATGAACATGCGTTTTGAAGTGATTCCTCGTTCCCTAAGACAATTTAGAGAAACAAAGCCTAGCGAATGAATTACGTTTTAACTAAGTGATGAGTCGAGCGTTTTGATTTTGCAGCTGCGTGATGAAGTTGAAACTGGTCTAGTCTAGTAGATGAATCGAGCCGAGCGATCATTTAGGGTTGACCATAACTCCCCGGCTCTCGATCTGTAACAGAAAAACGAAAATATTTGGCGCAACGCATCAAACAACATTCATCAGTCCCGCGTCCATTCATTTCATTCGAACTTGGTTAAAACGTTAAGTTGCGGAATTTATCGATCTGCCTCGACTTTTATTGAGCGATCAACGAGTAGTTGATTGACGTGTCTGTCGACACTTTTTGATTTGTGCACATCGGGCGTAGACTTCAGGAATTATACAGGAATTAGTCACATATCGACGTTGTTTTGAATTCCGGAATTTCTGAAACTGCCATCAATTGCCTAGCGACTATTATTAAACTTTCGTTGTAGCCATTAGGCTACCGTTCTTTGAGAACGCTTGTGTCATACGTGCGAGATTAATCTTCTATAATTAAAAAAATGATATATTTTTCAAAAAACTGGTGCGCCGCAACTGTCCTACGCTCTACTGGTTTCTAGTCAATAATTTTGGTGGTTTTTGCTACTAACTCAATGCATTTTTCACTGAATTCATTCGAACTAGGTAAAACACTTCAGAAACTTTCCCGCTCCGAAATTTATTGTTCTACTCGTACTAACCATTACTGAGAAGATATTAAAGAGGATGTGCGCACGATTTATTTTGAGACGGATAATACGAACCTTTCCATAGTTACCAGGTAAAATATCTGGTGCGTTGCAACACACAACTTTCCTTAGCTCTACGTCAATCCACTCGTGTACATGGCGTTTTCCACTTAATTCATTTATCACTCTTAGTTCATTTGTACGTGGTCAAACGACATTTTACGGCAGCAGAAAGCGGTAGCGCTTACATTTCCGTAATTTATTGTGCTGCTCGTACTCATTCAAGGACCATAATTGAGCGATTGGTACACAGATAATTAATGAGGCTGTAAACACGAATTTTTTGAAGTGGATAGTAATCACTTTGGCAGAGTTATTGGGTAAAAACTTTTAGTACCGGTAGTAAGCGAAATGGCAGTAGTTGAAACTCAGGAATTTCTAGAGTGAGCCTCATGTATCTCATGAGCGTATTTAAACACTCACACTATAGGTATTGAGTTGGACTACAATACCAATTTTTTAAAACATTCTACTGACATTCCAGTGGAGTTTATAAGGAAAAAACCGCGCTAAAACGCATTTCGTCGAAATTTTGATAATTTATTGTGCTGCTCTCGTCATTTTTCCACGAATGATATCCTTATGGTATAGTTGCCATATTGGGAGCTAACAACATAAAAAAATTAATCAAAATCTAAAGCCATTTTTGAGAAAAAAAAATATTTGGTGTTTTGATCACTATGATAATTATAGTTAAATTTCGGTGGATTTTGCCCATACCCTTATTTTTGCGTCCCATGGTAACCTGCGGGCTAGATATCAAGTTTGAATGGATTTGGTACAGTGGTTCTCTCTAAAAATCATTCACATACACACTCACACATTTTCCCAGATAGCGTTTTTACTTTCCTTGGCTCTACGAAGTAGAAAGGAAAGTTATGTAATCGGCTGAAAAAAAAATTTTGAGTTTTCTTCAGATCTTTACGTTTCAGACCCCCCTGAGTCCGAAAAACACTATTTGGCAAAATGGTCTGTGAACGATTTTTAGAGAAAACCAGCGTACCAAATCAGCTCAAACTTGATATCTCGCCCGCAGATTACGATGGGAAGCCAAAATAAGGGTATGAACAAAATCCACCGAAAGTTAACTATAGTTATCATAGTGATCAAAACACCAAATATTTTTTTTCTCAGAAACAGCCCCAACGGTTTTGATTAAATTTTCAATATTGGTAGCTCTTAATAAGATAATTATACCATAAAATTCCCATTTGTGGGAAAATGACAAGAGCAGCACAATAAATTATCAAAATTTTCGACGAAAACGATTTTAGCGCGGTTTCTAGAGAAAACAACCGTACCAAATCAGCTGAAACTTGATGTTTAGCCTACAGGTTACCATGGGACGCAAAAATAAAGGTATGGGCCAAATCCACCGAAATTTAACTATAGTTATCATGGTGATCAAAACACCAAACTTTTTTTCTCAAAAACGGCCATAACGATTTTGATTAAATTTTTTATATAGATAGCTCTTAAGAAGATAATTATAATTTAAAATTCTCATTAGTGGGAAAATGACGAGAGCAGCACATCAAATTATCAATATTTTCGACGAAAAGCGTTTTTAGCGCAGTTTTTTCCTTATAAACTCCGCTGGAATGTTGGTAGAATATTTACAAAAATTGGTATTGTAGTCCACTCCAGTACCTAAAGGATGAGTGTTTAAAAACGCTCGTGAAGTACATGGGGCTCACTCCAAAAATTCCTGAATTTCAACTACTGCCGTTTCGCTTATTACCAGTTCTAAACATTTTTACCCAATAACTCTACTAAAGAGATTACTATCCTTATTCAAAAAATTTTTGTTTACAGCCTCATTAATTATCTGTGTACCGATTGCTCAATATTGGTCCTGCAATGAGTACGAGCAGCACAATAAATTCCGGAACTGTAAGAGCTACCGCTTCCTGCTGCTGTAAAGCGTTATTTGACCAAGTTCAAATTAACTGAGTGATAAATGAATTGATTAAATCGAATTAGCCATGTAAAAAGTGAATTGTTGTAGAGCTAAGGAAAGTTGTGTGTTGCAACAAACCAGATATTTGATTTATTATTCATTCTGAATAATAACCCTATGTTTTCGGTCACGAACAATTTTTTACAACCCCCCCCCTCAAAATTTGATACTTTGATTCCAAATTTGCAATGTCCGTCCGCCATCCGGGCCGTTTTGTGCCTTTAACGTGGCCTAAAAAATTCGTTCTTTCGCACCAAAACCGATTTGGTATCTAGTTGTGCCCGCCATCTCGGCAATCCGATCGGACGAAGCCCGTGGTTGTAATGGGCAAAAAACGGTTAAAAAAATTAACGAAATGCAGTACAACGCGGGAGCTACAGCGGAAGTCAACGTTTCGTCGTTTGAACTCCCTCCCTCCCGCCCGTCTCAATAAAAAACGGCGGCAACGCTGCAGGGTGGGCGGCTCAACTCCCCTTTCGCCTCGCAACAGGTTTGCTCGAAGCGCCCGACAGGGCAAAATCATCAGACGTTTTGTTTCCGTAGTTCCATTGTAGCCAGGACACGTTTCGTATGGTTTACTAGTATTCGATGCTGAATCGAATGGGATGGGGGAGCACTAATACTAGGTCAAGCTGTTCATGAGAATAATAAACCATTGTGTAATAATTTGCAGGGTTTTTGGGCTCAGGAGAGTCTGATACGTAAAGATCTGAAGAAAACTCAACTTTTTTTTTTTTCAGCCGATTACATAACTTTCCTTTCTACTTTGTTGAGCCAAGGAAAGTAAAAAGTTCAGAAATGGGTGGTAAATGATACGGCAGCGGTTTGAAATTCCGGAATTTCTGGAGCAGTCCCTGAACACGTTATGAACGTAAGTAAGGGCTCATCGTACAGATAATCGATTGAACTACCACCCGAATTTTTATGAAAGATTCTAATAACGTTTGAGCGGAGCTGGAAAATATCTTGCGCGTAGCAACACACAAATTCTCGACGACTTCCCGTATATACGGCCTGTTTATCTTCGTTCAACGCATCTCTACGGAAACTTATACACAGAACAAAATGCACGTAATAGTTGAGAGCCCTCCGTAAGTTTGATTGAAATCATTAGAGCCGTTTTTTCTGAAAATTGGTAAACCGGTAAATTAATATTCGACAAATCTCGTTTTCCCAACTATGATGGCTTATATCTCCGTTCAACAAACAGATGCAGAAAACAAAATGTGTGTGTGTGTGTAAACACATTTGGCAGCTAGTTGCTAGAAGACACTTCGTAAGATTGATCTAACCCAGTGATGCAGTTTCAAAGGACACTACGAAATTGTTCGAAAAATCATTATTTTCGACACATAATCATTTTTATCTCTGTTCAATGGAATGTCAGAGGAACATTTATTGAGAACAATATATAGGTATTAACTATGTAAAAACATTTTTCGAGTTTGGTGAAAATTATTGGAGCCGCTTTGCCAAAAAGCCTACAAAACCTATTTTTGCTTTTTAGGCCTCTAGTGCTAAGAAATCTGTCAATCGAAGCTGACAACACAACATTATGTACATCATGTTTCTTACGCCTACTTGAATTTTCATAATTACTTTTACTGTAGCAATTCGCAGCTTTATGACCTACTCTACGACACTTTCCGCATTTACCTCGAAATTTTCTGTTCCTCCTAGAAGTAGATTTGTGCACGCCCCGTTGCGTAATCAATACATCATTCGCCGTATCTTTAGAATTTTCGTGTCTGGATTCAATCATTTTCGAGCGAAGAGCGTCTGGGTTAGGCAATTCATCATGTAAACTGTATAGTAGCATAATAGCTAGTAGATCTTCATTTACTATCACGTCAAGCTCTTTCAACTTATCAATTACGTAAAAAAAGGTGTTAATAAAAATTCGGACGTCATCTTCATTTTGCTAAGAGTAAGGCGGTTCAACAAACTTGCCTTACGGGCAGGACTTTTGGCTGGTAAATCGAATGAAGCTTTTGCCACACTAAGCAAAGAAGTAATACAATCTTTTACCTGTTTTATTTCGCTGGGATTAATCTCTAAAAGCCTTTGCTTTCCTGCAAGGCTCTGAAGAACTCCCTAATGGGTTACCAAACCAGGCCAGTTTTGACCTACTGGCTTATTGTTGCAATGAGTTGCGGGGGCGGGATAGGAGTTATTTAGAATTCCCCCGGCCTAGCGGACGCAGCGCTGCAGATTCCAGAACTGGGAGGTGTGCTCTGGATGGAGTGTAGCACCTTGTGCGGCAAGGGGGGCTAATTGGAGGGGGTAGGGCCAGCCATCGTAGTTGGTGACCACGATTCAATCAGTCGCCCCCTGGTCGTTCATGTCTGGGGAAAAGTGGCGAATCTTCGCCAGGCCGACCTACTGGAAAGAAGGGCGGCTGAACTCCCAACAGGAGGGCTTCGCGCCCTGGTTCGCACGTCCTCGTTGAGGGGGCACTCAAAAAAGACGTGAGATGCATCCTCGTGGATCTCTTCCCCACACGGGCAGAGGTTGAAGGTGCGGAGCTTGAATAAGAAGAGACGCTGCCATGCCCAGACAGAAGTTGGACTGTACGGCAAGATGGGTGCTACCCTTTCATTCCCAGGCGATCTCTACAGAGGGGATGATGGCATGGAGATGCCTCGCCGTGGAGCCTCCATCCCACTGGGCCTGCCAGGCTTCAAGGATGGTCTCGATCGCGAGCTAGTACTTGGGCTCAGGGGAGTTTACTCCATGTAGCACTGGGATGCTAGACCGCAGGATGGGTAGGTCGAGCAGGAGGTTCAGCAGTGGGGCACCCGCAAGCACTTGAAGCGTAAGATGGGATGTCGTCTGGTAAGGGCGGTAAAAGGGTCAGGAGGACGACCCTCTGCATGGTGCGAGCCTGCTGCCGATCACGTTCCGAAGGGGCAACCCACAAACAGCCGTGGCATATAACACGATTGGCAGGAAAACGGCCGTGTAGTAAAGGCAGTGAAGCCCCCCATGTGGAGCCACACAGGGATCTGACCTGGGCTGAGGTGCTTGGTGGGACTGCCTTTTGGGGAGAAGACTATACCCAAATATTTGGGTCCAGGGGCCAGCTCAATCCAGTGGGGAGGCAAGGAGTGATGTGAGTGCAGCACCACAAGCTGAGTTTTCTCAGATGCCAGCTGGAGACGCTTGTGGCTACACCAGCTGGTTACTAACTGTGTGACGCGCCTCAAGTGGAGCTTGGCTACTGCAAGGTGATCCGCCACAACCATGACTATGAGGTCATAGGCCACAGTAGTGTAGTCATTGGCCTGGAGCAGGTGGAGAAGGGGATCGGGAAGTGCTGCCCATAGAATTGTGGACAGCACCGCTCCCTGAGGACAGCCCACCGTGACTGCAAGGCGACCTCGCTGCGCCCCCGTTCCGGTGGAAGCAGTTCGGGCCTTTGCCTTTCTGTCATCGTTCGTCCACTTGGCGATCTCTTCTGGATCTTCGGATTTGGTTATGCTCCCATCAACGTATCCCGATGAATCGTTCTTAACCAACAGCTCAACTTGAATCTTCCGGGTATCGAAGTTTTCGCGACCTTAAGCTTCCAAACGGGATGGATAAAGTCCGGACGTTTTCACAGCTTGTAAGAGTCCAGTGCAATGCAGTAGGCGAAATGGATGAAAACGGATCGGGAACGAAATTATGTTAAGAGAGCAGATATTAACGACATGTTACAGAGCGGAGGAGAACGTAAGGAACAAGCGAAGACGCCTAACACACGAACGTCACGAAGTCAGGTGGCGGCTTATTGGAGGAGCAGTTGAAGTCAGCAGAGTGACGCTCTAACGAGGAAATCAGAAAATTCATTGGACGTGTAATCTCTCATACTCATAACTCTATTTTGCCTCAGGTACACCCTTCTCTCTCACTCAGCTCATTCGTCACCTTTTCTTCGCTCGTACTTAACTCCCAACGTCCCTCCTCAACCACCCAACAAATGTTTCTGGCATTGATTGTTCCAAGATCAAACCGAAGTTTTCAAAACCAAACATCAACTACAATTGGCAAATATGTAACCAGAAACCAAATTGAACTTATTTTACGTAAGGATTCGTATAATTTAAAACATTATGTGCGGATAAAGAAGAACGCTTCGTCCCACATCGGTGTTGTTTTGTTAATATCTCACCAATTTTGCAGCAGCTTGCTTCAACTTTTGCTTTCCTTCTTTCATCGATTTGTCCCCTTCGTAGTCAATCTGCTCCACCTCTTCATCTAAATGAGAAAACAATACACCGTTAGATGCAAACAGTCACACTTGGCACTTGGTGTAACAAACACAATTATCATGAACTAATTCGAATTTGAATATGAAAGAACAGTAGGCGCCTACAATAATACACACATTGGGGCGAACACTTTTCCCGATCTGAGGCCCATCCAACTCTGCGCTCTCCTTAAGTGTGGCCTTGAAAGCTTTGTCCACCCAGTACCCATCAAGACACACCCAAACACGCATTACTCCACGACTTTCCTCCTTCCGTTGAGCTGCTCATGCGACCAATGCTGTTCTACATCTCTTACAGTTTCCATACGACGCGATCCATCAAACTTTTTCCCTCTCTCATCTCCGCTGCCTCCGACCGCTTTCCACCGGTAAGATCAGTCCAATTTTCTTCTGCACTTCACGTCACCACATTCCCCGTATTTTGTCGTCAACGCATCAGCTCATCAAGAGTCCCAACGGAAATTCATTTATTTATTTCCTTGTGTATACATTCCCTTAAGAGAACTCCTTATTTTAATATAAACATCTTTATCCTTTTCATTTCGAATTACTTTCCTTATTGTTTTTCTCTCATTCAGCTTCCCTTTCTTTAATATTTAATTTAACAGTATTTCTACCTCCAAGCCAGTCCTATTGGATTAGGTGTTACAGGGAAACACGAAGCTTTAATTTCAGTGCACCGTAACATTCTTAATGCCGTCCTAGTCGTTAAATGAAATCTCCCGCACGTTCAAGTCTCGAAAGAACAAAAATTCGATAAGGACTCGCAAAGTTGACCATACGATTAGAAAGCTGATTAAATTTGCAAGTTTTAACCCCGAAAATTGACAATTTACAGCACGTTTTTTTTTTTTTTGGAAATGCAATTAACGTACAAGTATTTTCAGAAAATTGTTTTTACTACTTTCAACGTTTGAGCTGCAATTGAAGTGTGTTGTTTTCCAGTAGAGATGTATGAGCCACCATAACGCACGATAAAGGCTGTAGCAATGAAACTATCAACGTAATGACTCTTGAAAGACGCAGAAGAATTACCGCCTGATGTCAAAACTGGCGAGGGAGCCCAGGATATGGTTTAACTCTTCAGCAGATTATAAAAGAGCATTCCTGCAGAGCGCATCAAACTGTCTGAAACGTTGCGGAAGTAACACATCTGACGGCCAGCACACAAGATAAGACGTAGCATTCAGGAAGGACTTAAGGCAGATACAGGACGGGACACACCACTTGGTGTCAGGTGGTTTGGTACAGATGAGGAAACTCTTTATCATGTCTCGCTCCAGTGCCGGACGCTTCTTAGGGAGCGATTTTTGATCTTTGGTACAACTTCAGAGTAAACATCAAAGAAGGCTCTTACAGGAAGTACCTGGCATTCCTTAGAAAACTAGGCATGGACTGACACAAAAGGACCTTAGCTCATGGTCCTTTTCCGAAATATGGGACAGTCAGAGTAAAAAAACTACAATCCTCAGTCCTTCGAAGGTCGTTTTTGCTCAAGGATTTGCAGCTTCCAGAAATATGGCCAAAAGTCGTTTTAAAATGGAGGAACGTTGGTTTTTATGGCGAAAACCGTGGTTGAAAATCATATCTCGGCAACAGCTTGAGGTGGAAAGATGGAGCTGGCGGCATTTCGCTCCATTTTCATTCCGTTTTTGTTAAACCAAGTGCGAAACACCCTTCTAAATGTGCTATTAACCTCCTTCAACGCCATAGAAACGCGTTACTGGAGAATTTAGCGATTTTTGAGAAAAGACGAGCGATGATGCAGCAAATCCATTTCCCAACGTACCATGGCGTACACTTCTGTTCGAAGCACAGATAAAAAAATAGTTGCAAGGAACAAAATGTCTCTACAGGTTGCTAGTCGACATTCCTTCAGGTTGATAAAGTTCCAAATACGTTTCAGAAAGGGTGTTCTACTTGGAAGTAAGAAAAACGCGATATGGAAGAAGAAAAGAAGGGAAATCTATCCCCAGTCAGTGTCAAAAAATTCGCTGAAGTTGAGATTTAAGTATGTTTTGAGCCGACTGAACAATTGACAATTCATCATTAGTATCATGCAGCAGTACGTCCATTGTGTGAGGAGTATACAATGAGGTCAGACTGTAACCAAGATCCCCCTTCCTTTCGATAGTGCTAATTTCCTGACTACACGGCATTTGTAATTCGGCGTGTTTTTTTGCAGACAAGTGTGTGTGGTGTTCGGCTCAGCTCTGGCCGAATTAGTTCATTGCGAACAGGAAAAACGACTGGGCCCACTGTATCGTGTGAACTAGTTCTACTGGTTGCACAATCAGAACTCAATCGCGCTAATCAAGTAACAGTTTAAACCCAGTGTACCAATAGCATCCTCTATCTCATTTATCAATCAATTCTTTATTTCTGTACCTTTCATCCAACACGTGGCGTGAGACTAGAGGAGAATAATTGATACTATTTGTACGTTTTTCATCCTCTGCCTGTATCTCTATTGAAAAGTCGGTGTACTGTGACATTTAAGTTGTGTGGGTGGTGAAATTGTCAGTATTGAGTACGGCTACGGGGTACGTCAGTTTGTTGTGCTTGTCTACCACGTCCAGTTTTGGCATTACTGACCTTGTCAGTGATGATGGCTTAGTCACTACCTGTAATTGCTACTCTCAAGTACAGGGGTGGGTTTGTATTTGTAGTGGGGGATGGTGTGTTTGATACAATCATGTTGTACAATTTTTCTGTGTATTGTAACAAAAGAGGGCGCTCCTTATCGCTGCCCCGAGCAGCCTCCTCTTTGAACGAAGAAGGCGGTGGCAGTATTAGCCTTTGCATCGTGTGTATCGTTCGTCCTTCCTCAAGCGGCCGAAGAAAATATTAATTTTTCAATAATAAATCCCCGTGTCGACTCCGAGGTAAGCATTACCCCTTCAAAAGAAAAAAAGGAAATTTCAATTTCGGGAGTCTAGTCAGGAGAATAAGCACAGCCATTACGTTAAGTCAACAGCACAGCCATGTACCATTTCTTCAAGTACATCAAAAATCGCATGAGCCCAAGCCATACCCTTCATCTGTGGTCTTCAGGATCATGATGGATCGCTACTTGCTTCCATGACACAACACGGCCAATTACAACACTAGTTTTGCAGGGGATTGCAAAATGATTCTAGGAATTGAAATCTCCTAATGAATGTCATAGTGGGAATTCCTCAATCGTTTTCCCCACTAGTATTTTGTGAATGGTGTTTTTCTCTTTGTTCCGCGACTATTTTAACTATTTCGGTTTCATCTAAAGCGTCATAAGTTTCTCCATCGAGCGCCTTCGTTTCGATTTTAATTGGCCGTGTTGTGTCATGGAAACAAGTAGCGACACCGAAGACTATCATGATCCTGAAGACCACAGACGAAGGGTATGGCTTGGGCTTAGATGAACCATCATAGCTCATGCGATTTTTGATGTACTTGAAGAAACGGTACATGGCTGTTCTGATGACGGTTTGATCTTTTCCCCGACCTCCCGCAATCCTACCCTCGTCCAGGGCTAGACTACAACCTATGACTTCAGCTCTACACATCAGTTGGGACAGACAACTTTAATTAAATAAACAACAATTTCGAAGATTTACCACCTCTACACCGTCAGAGACCTAATTTTACTTTTATTTGTCATACTTTATTTTTTGACAAGTAGAAATGTATTATTTTCGTTTTCTTAAATTTTGTAAAGGATGGCCACTTCGATCTTAATATTTACTGCAATTTTGGAAGAAATTACATTTATTTCTTTTTGGAAGGAAATTTACGGCAAGGACGATTTATTTTTTCTTCCATCTTTGAGGGCCACCCCTCCAAATGTTAATTATTGTGTGGCCTAACCTTATAGTTTTGTATTGTCGCTACAGTAGGTGTGTTTAGTTTGTTGTGCGACTGGCTAGCAGCTTGAAGTGAAGAGTTGTATGCTTTCAGTTTCTACATGTCGTTGGCAATTATTATTAATGCACATTGAGCCAAGAAATAATGCCTGAAAATTGTGAAGTACTGCGAGTGAAGTAATAGAAAATTTAGCCGAAATTTCTCAATATTTTTCAGAGAAAGCCTCGAACGGCTCAGATCAAACTGCTGCTCATATTAACATATATATTTTGGTCTTAGAATTTCCTAAACATCTCCTGAACACCAAAAGAAATGTAAAGGGACAATGTTATTCAATTATATTGTACGTGACAAGCCTAGCAATGATCCAGACTCGTAAAATTAAACAGTCAACTAACCTTCCTCTTCAGCTTGCTCTTTGTCGTAGTCACCGCCGTGGTAGTGCTCCGGATTCCTTCCAGGCCTTTTAAATGTAATAATTTATCAACATTTATTGATGACAAGGAAATTAATTACAATAAAACAACAAGTGCGCATCACACAAATGCCCTTAGCCATTGAGAGGTTTTCATCACTCGACAAATGAATCTGTTTTTGATTCAGTTCGACATGGAAAGTTCTACTTAAAAACTGGTTATGTTTGGGGTTCCAGCTGCTCCAGCTCCAACCATGAAGAAGAAAGAAGCCACAAGGGCGGAACTAGGAAGAAAGCATAAAGTGGCCACTACAACATTTAAAAAGGACAAACAAATATCACGAAGCTGTGGGGGTCCTAAAACGAGCTGAACGGCTCCCAAGGAAGCAAGTTGGCGGCAAGAAAATGAACCACACCAAGCATGATTTCAGGGCATGGTAATTAACGACTATAAGTTAGGGAAAACCCTGGCGTTAACACAGCTAAGCGATCGCTCTTTCTCAAGTCAGCCAGTGGTTAATCCTGGACCTCAACCTTCAAGGCATCTAAATGCATACTCAGGGCAATGAGGACTTACTTGAAAGATTGCATCTCACGGTTAAAATATTATAGTATCGTCATTTGAAACCATCCACACGAAAAATTCAATCAAAACCGTTAGAGCAGTTTTGAGAAAAGGCAAACTCGGGTGGTTTGATCATTATGATAATTATAGTTAGTTTTGGTTCGTTTTCGCGTGTTGATCTACTGGTTAGATATCAAATTTGAAGTTAAGGCGTTTTCTTCAATCGCAACGACAAACCACTTCCTCAAATGGCGTTTTTTGGGGCCTACGAGGAGCATTTGAAACGTGAAGCTTTATATCAAACTCGTACACAACCTTTCTTAGTACTTCACAGAGCTAATAAAAGCTAAAAATCACAATTTCTTTAGTGGCTGGAAGAAGGAAATATATAAATAACGACGTTACATAACCAAATTCAGACAGAAGAAATTATCGCGTCAATACAGTTAGAACTGCCACTTCTAACTCAACATCCGCGTCCTCGTGAAATTATCACAGTCACTAGTGAACCTCCTCGTGGTTAATTATAAACTGCGAGAAGCTACGAAAAGCATAAAAACGAAAACAATAAAATAAAATGGTGAAGTCATCGGGAAAAGTGAAGTGGAAAACGAAGATGAACGAAACGTTAAAATAAAACAGTTTATTGGCAAAAGAAGAAGACGTTAACGGATGCGATTAAAGCTACGAAGTAAACAGAGAAAAAATGAAACAAAATAAAAACGATTTATTGCCACAGATGAAAGAAGGGAACAGGTTTTGCAAGAAACAGCTCATGCAGAGAATTTTAATAGAAAGTAAAGCACAATCGTGCATATAAACTTACAACCAAGATTCAACGCTGTGATGCGGTAACAATTAAAGCTATTCCCTAACTAATTCAACTCGTTACACGAAAAGAGCGTCGCGCAGCTTTCCTATCCTTAGCATGGCATTGTATCAAATTCATTCAATCGCAAGCAACATACGATAATTTCGTATGGAAGTGTGTAGTAATTGGGCACAGGCAAAGAGCAGTAGTAAGGGCCATTTGCATAATCAAATAGATTAAGCTATTTGTGAGCAAACTCATTTCAGATAAGAGCACTAACACTATTTCAATCTCGTGTTAGTTATCAGCAAATCCAGTCCTACCAAATCAGTGATGTTCCAACACACAAAATTCTCACCTTCACTCCCTCAAACAACAAAAGCGACTGATTGGTTAGCGTTTATTTTACTGAAAACAAAATGCAGCACCGTCTCACAACAATTTCCAGGCATATTCAGCCCAATTGATATTTAAATTGATCGAATAAAATGGCACAGGTTTTCAGTTATACTACTGTGCACTGCTTTAAATGACCTTCATAAGACGATATTCGTTAAACGCGCACAGATGAAGTAATTTGTACGTTCTGCTCGAGACTTTGGTAGTCGGATCACTAATTCCGTTCAATTATTAAATAGTCGTGGTTTTTATCTAGGGAAACTAGTGTAAGTACTGGGGGTGAATGATTTCAGCATGAGGTGAATACTGCCACACAATGTGCCTTCAGGATGGATTCACTGACATGTCGCCATTTGTTGTACGGGTAGTGAATGCTTTCAGGTCGATGATAACCTCATCATTGGGGGAGGGGGAACGATGGTTATTAGAGTACATCTTACTGTCAGAATTGTGACAGGGGAACAGGATTCTTGATACCGAACAGTTTGTCACCAAAAACATCCATCGAGCTTAGCCAGTGGCAGCAAATTGCAAAGGTTAGGTGTTTGAGGGCAAACAGAACCACAACCCAAAACTGTCACAGTTGGATGGTTAATACTAGAGTCTCGCAAGCAACAACTTCTCAAATAACGCCGACGTTTTGGCGGATTTCCTGTTTTGAGAAGTGCAATAAGGAGATCTCAGTTGCCCATCAGAAGGGCTGCCTCAGGAGTGGGAGTGTATTACACAGTGTTTGACCCAGCAGTACTGGTGAGCGCTATCACAACATTATATACTGAAGGCTTGATACAGCAAGAAGGAAACACGATAATGCGAGCCTGGAGAAACGGAAAGTGGAAGGCCGTTACCAGTTCACCAATAGCGCGACAAGTGAGTGGCCAGTCGGGAAGTACAGCCTCAATTAGGACTTAAAGGGCTAAAGAGCCCTCGTAATTTTACAATATTTCGTCAGTTTTCAATCTTACATAATAGTAATAATATGCAATATTACCAATTGATAAACGCAAACATGCATCCCTTCTGCAGCAATAGAAACCCTTGCCATGTTATTATAACCCACATTCACCGCATGTTCAACAATGTTGGTGCTTCAATCCTGCCCGCGGTATTAAAGTGCTCTCTTTAAAACTAAAACAAAAAAGCTGATTGAATCTTGGTTTTATATTCAGCTAAGAGATGGGTTATTACAGACAACATGCACAGCAAAAATAGTGTAGCAAAAAAGGATTAAAACTAGGGGCAGTAGCACCACAACAGAGAAGGATCAACATGTCAAAACCTCAATTCGAGCTAATAACTTGAATCGCTAGTCTCGATTCCATCAAAGAATTATACTTTAATGGCACACAGCTTCAATAATAAAATCACGCACAAATAACAAACTAAAATCGAAATCCATGGGTTTCTTTTTCAACGCGACGCATAAAAGGAACTTAAAACGATAAAATTGAAGGTAGTGTGAATGATGCATGACTTCACGAGGACATAGAGGAAGGATAACCTCTCATTTTATGTCAGTGTCGGAATCTGAAACAAAAGCAAGTTTTGAAATATGAGGCACTCGATTTTACCTTGAGGATGGAATCGACACTGGAAAGAAAATTGGACATTCGTCGTTCCACGAGCGGTACAAAATGTTAAGTCTCAGCAATATTTGGAGATGACGCAACGCGGCAGGTACTCTGTTGTCTCTTAGAAGTATTGTTAAAAGAGACAAAAACTAAAAGAAGTTATCGTTTCTACGCAGAATCTGTTTTACAGGTTTAGCAAATGAGGTATCATCAGTGCCACTGATTAAACTGGATGTATCTCGAAGTGGAGGCCTCTTAACACATTTAATACGGCACGACGCTAATTTGGGTCACTGACAGGTGGCTGGATTGTGCCACAACTTTTAAAACACCTTCCTTAGATAGGTAGGTTTCTGAAGGCGAAGTTCTCGTTACCTGAACGTCAGTCTTCCGTCAAACCCCCCTCAAGCGTTCTAAACGACTATTTTAGGTTGTGAGCGGTGTTTTTTCTTGGTTAGTTTGGTTTCTTCATCCAGAAATGGAACCATCTAGAAGGCTAAGTTTGACTCTGTACTTAATTTTTCTTTCGGATTAGTTTTCCTACGCGTTATTGTCGTCATTCACGATATGTCGCTTGCATCATTTGCTACTTGCAGATGTTCACAGATGAAGAGATTTGTTCTCTCCTGGACGATTTGTGTTCGTGTTACGAGGGGTTTGGAGATGTTTGGAGAGCCGCTGACTCAGGCAAAAAATTACAGCGATCGCGAGCTTCGATCCAATGCCCAACTTTTGTCGGATTATGAATCTTCATCTATGACCACCAGACTACGCTCACTGGGGTGGTTACAATGGGAGTTAAGCAGTGCATTCGAGCAATGTGAACAGCATTATATGTATATGGGAGTCGATGGGGTAGATATTTCTAGAGTACAATTTATTATTGCCCCAATGAACTGAACAACCTGCCCTATGACTAGTCTTTCAGGGAATACCATTTATACTAAATAATACTTCCGATTCTAAATCATATTTGATTCTTGCTCGTAACTTTTTCTTACTTTGTAGTTCTTACTCTGCTACGAAGCATCTATCTTCATCAAATGTCAAATAAATGACTTGCCCATTCTGTCATATACAAAGACTTGACATAGAAACCCACATGACGTAGATATGCGTCATTACATGCCAAAACAACGGCATAACTCGAATGTGCGTCATTTATTAATTGATACATAATTAGCACCACTTTTTTCACATTTTACACATTCTCGCACCTTCCCCTCACAGAAATAGAAAAGTTAATTCCATTTTCCTGGTACTTTCTGGGTACTTTCACCCGAGGAGGGAATCTCTTTTGTGATCCCCATTTCTCACTCCAATTAATTACGTTTTGCATCATCGTTTGGTTATTTCGATATCAATACAAAAATGTAATCAAATCGTTATACCCGTTTTTGAGAAATAAATGCTTGGAGTCTTTAGGAGTCGGAAGCCCTTAAATCGTGAAAATCTGGAGAAAGTCGCTTTTTCGTCAACTCTGCGGGGATGGGGAAAGCAGGAAGTAAGGGAGCATTTCAGCAACTACGGACCAACAGTGGCGTTTGGCAGCAGTCAGATACCTTCTAATGGGAAAGTGACAACACAACGAAAAGGCGTCTTTTCACCTCCTAAATCGGCACAATGGCGGCCCAGAAAACGAAAATGATCTATTTCCGTGTCCTCACCCACTAGAGCGTGTGATGTTATCGTGGAGAGCAGATGCCCTCAAGTCTCTCAGGCTTTTCTGTTGGAAGTTTCTTAGAGGGTCTGAAAGGCCCCAGGCACAACATAACAGAGTTCTCTAAGTAGCACAGCTGTATAACCTGTAGCCTTCCCTTTCCACGACGGTACGAGGGTTGGAATTGGAGCAATTACGCACAGTCTTGTCTCAATGTCTCAGAGATTGCACTTCGAGGAATAACAGAGAAAGAGGTAAAGGTATATGCAACTACTAGTTCAATCAACGGCAACAGCAAGACGTTTTCTACCACTAAACACCACTTTGAAAACAATAAGGAAGGTTGAGGAGGTTCTATACAAACTGTAGCACCACGAAATAGAATGAACATTGAGGGTGAAAACCAAAACCAGCGAACAACTCACTGCTTAAAAATGGCACCAGGATCTTGTTCTTCTTCCCCTCGATTGGCGTCGATTACAGGATTAACCAGCTGAGGTTGCTGCAGTTGAGCTTTGGCTTCTTGTTGACGTTGCAGGTCATCTCCTTCCTCCACATTGATGTTGACCAGGTCGTTATTGTCTAAAGAGACGAATATCTTTATCTTAGAAAATACATATGAAATGGTAATATTGAACTCTGTGTTGTTCTTGACAGTTTTATGATAGATGTAAAATTTTGGGGTTCAGCCAACAACGCATTCTTGGTGGTGACTGGAGGTTTAGTTTGTCCTCACAATCATGACCTTCAAAAGATAACAAAAGAGGAGTTTCAGGTCACATTTGTTATATTAACATGTACGCCGCTTTGTTTCTATATAAGAGAAAGAATTTATTCAAAGGTAAACAACGTGTCCCATAATCACCAGTGTGGACAACATTAAGTTTGGACTTGATTACTTGAACTTGAATCACCCCAGACTGTTGAGAACAGTACAAAAACTTTCCTTTGTTTAGAGGTTTGGTCAAGAGATCAGCAGGAATTATCAGTTTTCACGTACATGATTTTGACGACGTTCTCAATCACTGTTGAATGAACTTGTTTCGAATGTCGACGTGTTTTGTTCTTGAGTGATAAACAGGGTTAACAATTAACATGTACGCCCCCTGGCTATCATTCTACAAATCACAAACCTCTCGACAATCTCCTCAAGAATACAGCTTCTGATAAACTCAAGTACTCAGCTTCCACCCTCGATAAAGCCACCGTTCATTGCTTTTTCGACGACCATGTTACAGACACCTCCTGACAGTTTGAAAATGAAACTGCAGTACAATTTTAGATCGACGGTACAATTCCCCCAACCTGCGTCTACGAATCCTGTGAGTTAGTCGCGCGTCCTCTAATACGTTCACTAGTAATCAAGTGTGCCTTGAAGATAGCGTAGGACCCTTTCCACCGCACTTCAGAATTATTCGCGTTAAATTGGCTGAGAAAATGAACAGTGTTCTTTACATCAACGCATATTCCCATAGTAAGGTACATCAGTGATTGCTCTATCGAATTTGGCAGGATTTTAGGCCCTTCAAACTAACAGTTGACGTTCAATCGAGTACTCAAAGGTTTACAAGATTCTATTATCTGTGGTGACGACCCAACGCAGAAGAAAATTTAAAATTTGTTTTCTACTTGAAGTAACGTTAAGTTGATTCATACTGTAGCAGTTATTTTTCTTAGATTAGATTAGGTACACCTTAGTTGTATAAAGTGCACAAAAACGTAGTCAGGAGTACAAATGGGGCGTTTTAACTCACTACACTGTACAAAGGAAAGTTAGTAACTGCCCGATTTTTTACTTTCTTCAAGTTTTGAGGCCTACTGAGTGCGAAAAACCTAATTACGGCGCGTGGTCCTTGTGCGTGACGGCTGGACGGATTGATCTGGTTCTTTTTTTGTTTAGCTTTTTTTTGTAGACACAAAAAATAAGGTTATGGGCCATTTCGGTAGATGGGAAAGAAGGTGGGGAACGGAAATGTACCAAAAACTAGAATGTTTCGCCTTTTTCTCGTAAACAGCTCCAACGATCTTGATTAAACGTTTAGAATATCTTATACTAGTTGGTACCTAACTTTTCTTTTCTATGAATATCTCCATGAAAATACGGTGAACGAAGGCAGAGGCCTTTAAAGCAAAAATAGGTTTTGTAGGCTTTTGGTTTATTATTCATTCTGAATAATAACCCTATGTCACGAAAAAATTTTATAACCCCCCCCCCCTCAAAATTTGATACTTTACGTTTCAAGACTTGGAGATTCCAAATTTGCAATGTCCGTCCGCCATCCGGGCCGTTTTGTGCCTTTAACGTGGTCTAAAAAATTCGTTCTTTCGCACAAAAATCCCATTTGGTATCTAGTTGTGCCCGCCATCTCGGCAATCCGATCAGACGAAGCCCGTGGTTGTAATGGGCAAAAAACGGTTTAAAAAATTAACGAAACGCAGTACAATGCGAGAGCTACAGCGAAAGTCTACGTTTCGTCGTTTGAACTCCCTCCCTCCCGCCCATCACAATAAAAAACGGCAGCAACGCTGCAGGGCGGGCGGCTCAACTCCCCTTTCGCCTCGCAAAGGGTTCGCTCGAAGCGCCCGACGGGGCAAAATCATCAGACGTTTTGTTTCCGTAGTTCCATTGTAGCCAGGACATGTTTCGTATGGTTTACTAGTATTCGATGCTGAATCGAATGGGATGGGGGAGCACTAATACTAGGTCAAGCTGTTCATGAGAATAATAAACCATTGTGTAATAATTTGCATGGTTTTTTGTTTTTGGCAAAACGGCTTCAATAATTTTCACCAAACTCGAAGAATGTTTTAAAGTAGTTAATTCATACACGTTGTTCTCAATAAATGTCCCTCTTACAGTCTATTAAACAGAGATAAACATCAAAATGTGTCGAAAATAATGTTTTTATGAACATTTTGGTAATTTCCCGAATAACAGCGTAATTGGATTTCATCAATCTTATGGAGTGTCTTCTAGCAACCTTTACCCACATGTTGCTCTCCGTGATCATTTCAGTATCTGTCTGTTGAACGGAGATATACCGCTCATATATGTAGCAAGTGGTCGAATTTACAGGTTTAGTTATTTGAGAAATTTCATTCCAAAGGCAAACGACGATTTATGCTCTGCTTGACTCAGTCTCACACCTTCGAGACCCATCACATTCGATTCAGCATAAAAAAATACTAGTTAAAGATACGAAGGTAATTGGCACAGCGCAGAAGGAAGACAGTGCACGAAATGATCGCTGGGGAGAAACGATAACTTCTACTGTATGGCCCCATGAGTTCCTTCAGTAGCAGTATTTGCCTCGCTATAAATACTGCGATTTCATCATTTTACATCTCGACACAGTCCCACACCTCTGAGACCTATGGAAAATACCTAGGAAACTATACCAAACACGATGTAATTTAGTTTTGCAATGAGTTCGATTTAGAGTAACTGGTCCACTTTCCCACAGTCCATAGAAGACATTTCATGAAAAATCGGTTTTGCAGCTTTCAACTTATAGGTCACTCTTTTTGGTCTACGCTCCTGATTAATAAGAATCTTGAGCATGGCATTGGTGAATATTGAAATAATCGAACCACATGAGAAAGAATCTTGGAACTCGTTAGAGAGTATGATCAAACTCCACGTTATTGTAAACACAAAACCGATTGTTGAGTTTCTCATACATAATGTCACCATAGAGAACGTTAAAATGTACCTTGGAGGACTTTATACTTCCTCTTTCGTTGTCTATCGTACCGCGCGACTAGGGGGACGAAATAAATATCCAACAACTGTCCAATTAGACAATCATGTACGACACACTAATACATAGCTATTATAACGATTTGTGAGGAAAGCAGTGACCACTAACCTTCAACAAATTGTTTGTTTTGAGCTTCTTGAACAGGTTCTGGTATTCCAGGTATAGGTATTTGCGCTTGTCCCATAGGCGGGGGATTGTCGTCCAAGTTTTTCGGTTGTTGTAGCGGTACAACACTTTCCTGAAAATAACAGATAACATCGTTCAGAATTGTAGGCGTTAAATTTTGGCAACAGGTAGGGACATTTCGACTATTTACTTTCAAGGAGAACGCTTATGAAACCTGAAAGGGTTGATAAAAAAACATATTTTTATTGCTACTGGGAGCAATCTTATTGTTTGTGCCATTAGCTCTTATTTATAAACATCCCATCGCTAAAATGTTATCGCCAACAACGATCCGCCTCCAGCCCCCACTACTTCGCACCGTATGATGTAAGAAATTACTAATACCGGGCCTTCTTCACTGGAAAGGGAATTAGAACAACAAGAATATATTTTACAACAAATTCTGTTTTTGTTTTCAGATTTGGTGTACTTGGCAGCACCGCTCTTCGCTTTTAAGCTCTTCGATTAGCGATCTTCACACCTCTTCGTTCACACAGTAAATTTTCGCACATGCGCATACTCCACACAGTCAGAACATTTATTTTAATTATTTTATCTCCAGCAGCGTGGACATTTGGTTTAATTTATTATTTAATTTTATTTAGTCACGTTTGTGAAGGGGCTCCTCATTTGTAAATTAATTTTTCTTTTCAATATACAATCTTACCATTTCTTTACTAGTAATTTTTACTTCAAATTTGCCTCTGCCAGTAAATAACGCTAACTTTAACACATATAACGTGGAGTACTGAGAAACACGGCAGCGATCCTACCAACTTACTAAACACCAGGTAAGTCAAAACTTATGAGTTACGTACGAATACTCACTTGAGTTGGTTTCTTGGGAGCCAGGCCAACGTGGTTCTCTTCTTTCTTCAACTAGAGCAAAATAATATCAATCAAGCAACATTTAATACGGAAAAAGCCATTTCTATCCAGAACCAGTCTAATCTAATTCATGTTCGTGCCGATTTTTAGTTGTTTCAACACCTTTTGAAATAGGGAGTAATAGGGTCTGTGAGTTGACGCTCAGTTTGACTCAAGCGTACAAGGAACGTTTGGAAAGTAAGCGCAGAAGGTATAAGGCTGCAAGTGGCGTTCGAACGAGTGAGCTCTTTGGAGGAGAGGAGGTTAGCAGAACTAAATCCCTTTATCAATCAATTGGCGACTGTTGTACTTAACATTCACTTTTTGGTTGTCAAAAGGTTTCATCTGATTTTCATGAATCACCGCAAATTAAACAAAATATCGTAGAGATACTTAGAGGGGATAACTGGCGGCAATTGATTAAAATTGTGAAATTGCGTGAAAAATGTACATGACTGAGGGGTTTTGAGGGGCAATTGGGCAAAACGAAATAATGACCGTTGAGATTGAATCATGGGAGAATTGTTACGAAACATAGAAGAGGGAGTCATGATACGTGAAAACACTATCAACTGATGATCAATCGTTTCCCAAGGCATTGAAGAACTACTGCACAACGTCAAAATTGGCGCGGGAGTGCAGGATACAGCTCAAATCTTTGGCAAATTCTGTAAGTATTAGTGCCTACTGAATTCCTTAGCATTAAGAGCCACTGGATATGAGACTATCTGTACACAAAGGGCAGCTTCCCCGTTGTGGGGCATCTTAGTCAAGAGGAGACCGACAGAACATGCCAGGAGAATGCATCAAACAACCTGGAAAGCTGCGGGAGGATCAACGCACGAGATGATGATGATGATGGAGCAGAAGAACTAAAGACACTTCAAAAGGAGCGATTTTTGTTCTTTGGTTCACCTTCTCCAAGAGTACACATCAAAGAAGACTCTTGCAGGAAATACCCGGCATTCCTTAGGAACCTAGGCATGTACCTGTGAGACATTAGGACTGGCATAACAGGACTTTAGGGCACAGTGCTCACCCCAAATAAGGGACAGTCAGAGTTATGAAGAAATAAGGGCAATTCAGAGTAAATAATTAAAAAAGGGATTAAATTTGAAATAATAATAATTAGAAAACCAGTTCGTTATTGGGAAATTGTTTCATATAAATTAAAAATCAGGTAACAAATAAAACGGTAATAAACTTTTATTGAAAAATGTAGTAAGAATTCCCGAAAAATAGTGAGAAGGTGGAATACAAATTATACGGATATTTAGTAAGAAAAATCAGAAAACTGAATCGAAATTGGTGAAAAATCATTGACAAATCGCGTAACAGTAGGGCAAATCTTTTTGGATACGTGGCAAACAACGGTAGAAAACGAAATAAGGATCGTCGAAAAAGTCAATAAAAATCTCAGAAAAATTATAGAAAATGGACCAAAGATCGTGTGGAAATTAGTCAACGAACAATTAAAGAACCGGGTGAACTGTTGGGCAATTCTGTAGAAATTTATTTAAAATCGTTGTAAAAATCAGTAAAAAACGTAAGGGAATTGTGTAAAACATTATTAGAAAACGATATACGGGGCATTGAAAAATCGGGTAAATTGTTACAAAATGGAGAACAGTTGTAATTTAGAAAAATAGCTGGACAATAAGGAGAAAAATTGTGTAGTAATTAATATAAAATCCCCGAGGTATTGCGCGATTACAAAACACAGAACTGAGGGGTTTTTGGCTGAGGGGAAATCCACTGAAATAGTTGGGGTTCTGTGCAGAAATTGTATCTAGCGCGTAGCGTCACACAACTTTCTGCAAATCCCGAAAATTCGTTGTACTCGTATCTTCGTTCAATGCATTTCTACGGAAACACGAAGAACATATGAAGGTACTAGTAAATTGAGAGTACCCCTTAATTTTATTTTCGCGTCGTCGAAACATAACAAACAAAAATAAAAAAGAACCAGCTCAATCGGTTCAACCGCTCTCCTGCAAATTGAACTAAAGCCACGCATACGAACTGCATCGGCTCGCTAACCACAATCGCAAAAATACAACAAGTGACCAGAGCAAGAGGGAGACTACGCTCCCCTTGATGACCCCATCGTCAGTCTGACAGTTATGACGCGTGTTTGGGTCAGTGCTGAGCCTGTTGGTTAGTAAAGAAGGCGTGAGTCTTAAATTGCGCATCAGCAATCAGCCTAGTGGGAAGTGCAGTGGTCAAGTGCGTTGAGGCATGAGTCCGAAGTGCCAAGTGGGTATAAAACCAGCTGACTTCAACTCCTGACCAGGCATCCTTGCTCCTCCAAACTCAGCGAGCTATGCAGCTGAGAGGCCTTCAAACAGGTCTGTGCCAGGGGAAATTGGCGTCATCTTTTAGCAGCTTATGCCATAGTTCCCTCAGCTCTGGCTGACTCCCTGTAATCTTTCTCTCTATGGCATCAGAAATTTCAGGATGAAAGACGAGCCTGTGGTTGGTGCTAACTCGTAGACGAGCCTGCAACCATTTAGTTGACTCAGTAATTGTTAGCTTGCAGTCAACTTATGTCTCGGGTAAAGTAAAAATACTTAATTGTTTGTCGCAAAACGCAAAAAAATACAATCGTTCAACGCACACGCGAATAATAACAAATATTTGGTGGCCAGCAACACACAACTTTCCGCTACCTCCGCGTCCTGCTACATGTGCGGGCGCTATATCTTCATTCAAAGCATTTCTATGGAACGTCTCTCGGGAACAACAAGTAGGTACTAGTTAGTTGCGAGTAACCCATAAGTTTTATTGAAATCGTTAGAGCCGTTTTGGGGAAAATTGGAAAAACGATAAATTAATAATCGAAAATCTCGTTCTCCGTGACCTCTGTACAACAGATAGATACAGAAATACTTACGGAGAACAAAATATGGGTATAGGCTGCTAGAAGATTGGTCAAATCCAGCGATGCAGTTAATTATGGAAATTGTGAAAATGTTCAAAACCCCATTTTGATTTTTATTCCAGTTAAATGGATTTTCAGAGGAACATTTGTTGAGTACAATGTATAGGTATTGATTACTTAGACATCCTTTGAATTTGATGAAAATCGTATGCGCCGTTTTGCTTAAAAGTGGGAAAACCCTATTTGGGTTTCATATGCCTGTCACTGTTCACCGAATTTTCAGGGGGATATTTATAGAGAAAAAACGTTGAGTACTAACTAGTAAAAGATAATTTGAAAGTTTAATCAAATCGTTAGAACCGTTTTCGAGAAAAATACGAAAAACCATAATTTTAGGTACATTTTGATCCCCAACCCCCTTCACCAACGAACGAAATCACCCACGTCTCCATAACGCAGGGAATTGTGTAACCATTTTTGAGAAATAAAGCAAAAATTTGAAATTTAGGTGAAATTGATATATGGACTGATGACCTTAAGAAATGCAATAAGAATTGTTTGCAAAATCAAGTTAAAGTTGTACGGATATTGTTTGGGTTCGAGTGAAGACTGTAGAGAAATCGGCTGAAACATTTTGAAAGCTGGGTGATGTTTTCAGTGGAGGGAGACACATCTTAGTCGCAAAGTAGTTCGCAAGTCTCCTGAAATATGTAGCCAGGCAAAGAGCTAACTGAAAATCGACATGGTACTACGTGCTGTATTAATAGGCTATTGGCGTGTTTCGTGCATTTGTAAGCAGACTAAGCAGCTCTGTTACGATACAAGCGCATGTTCAATTAAAAAAAAAAGTATTTCATAGATAATCTGATGTTCTTACTGCGTCATTTGTTACGCGAATGAAAACCACCTGTGCCAAGCTACCAACACCAGTGAGCTTCTCAAACCCCCCCTGCGTCCAAATTAGAACCTAAAAATACCATCTCATGCAACAAGAATCGTGCACAAATCTATCGGAAAATCTCACCTCGCCCTGATCTTTCGGGGGCTTCATGGACGAGCTCTCCCCAATGGCGTCGGGGTTGACGCCGGGAGTCGAAGAGAAATTTTTCAAACCGCTGAACTGTAAGGTAAACTTGATTTGAGTTTTCGGCTCGGATATTCTCAAGGCGTTTAAAATGTGTACGAAGATAGTGTCAAAACAGTCCTGTTCTACCGCCTCCTTACTGCTGCTCTGTGCTCCAAACTTTTCATTCGATTTAGTTTTTTCCACATATCTCCCGTTAATTTCTCTTTAAATATCAAAGAAGTGTTTCGAATTTCTTCGAATACCGTTTATTTTCATGAGCGGAGCGAATTGTGTCACTTCGTAACTTATCCTTCAGCAGGAGGTAGCCAAACCTGATCTTCATCCACTGCACGGGTACGGCACTCTTTTAATTCTGCATACGTCATGTAACAGTTGCCGAAATCGTAGCTGTCCAGTTTTGTACGATTTCTTGGTTGAATGCCAAGTTGGGCGAACAAGATTATTACCGTTTCTCAGTCCTTGGGCTCTCACTTTGTCAGCTGGATACAATGACTGACAAGGCAACGGATGTCCCAGGTGATCTAGGTAGGGGATCAGCAGAGAGATGGTTTTGGGTAATGACTGCTGATGAACAGGTTTGTAGCGACCTTTCCAGAACCCTCTAACAGGAATCTTGCGATCTTGAGTTATATCAGTGAAACATGTACAGTGTAATGACCGAGAGTAGTCAGCACAGGGGAGACGCCCCTCTTGTTTGTAGCATCCAGCCAGCATTGTATCTCTAGCAGATATTATGCTTATTAGGCTGAATGTCTTACTCTGGAGATCTGACATTTTTTGCCTCATCTCCTGTTCTAGTTGATTGCTGCCCTGCAATAACAGTAAATCACTGAACTGCTGTCGAACCGCATGACCCTCCAATCCCGTCATCTCAAACTCAGGTATTTAGCGCTGTAGGCTCTGCCAAACCTGAATCCACGACTTTGTAAAGCATGGTGCCGAGCGGTCAATAATAGTTAACTGGCATTCCAGAAATTCGCCAATTAGTGTTAACTCTGCATAAACGCCGAAAAAGAGGAATTTAAAAAATTAATTTTTTCTTTTGGATCGTTGCTACTTCAAATATTAGCAGTTTCGAAGGAAGTGTAAACACGAATGCGTGGAATCTTTGTTTTACCATTTTCCTAAATCTCTGGCACTAGTGAACTTCAATTAATGTTTTCCCAATACAAAAAAATTGTCTCAATCACCATTTTATTTTTCTAAATTTCTCCCACCTCTCATAATCTCCTAGGCAAGTCGGGTTGGTTCCTTTTTTTTCAAGAGGAATGGCGCCCAACTTCCTTTGTCCGGTAATTTTACAGCAGATTTCGACTGTAACATTCTCATGGACCTCACGACCAGCGCAAAAGGTAGTTGAGGCAGTATGGTTCGGTTAGATGGTAGGGGAGATGAGGCTTGCAAGCCCAAGGATATTCGACGGCCATATTAATCAGAATAGCAACTGACGTTCCTTGAAAATACTTCAGTCACTGACTCTCAGCGTTGGGTATTTCAACAAGTGGACCGCAAATTATTCAACTATGCCGAATTTAGCTTCCTCTCTAAAACCTCAATTGTTCAGTTCAAGACAACAGAGCACCAACTAATGGCAGCTTGCCTTTTTTTCGATGTGTACAATTAATCGTGAAGCGATTTAATACGAGTAACACTCTGCCTATATAGTTTTTCCAATAGAAACAACGGCAGTTAAGCATTAAGAAAACCAGCCACCTGTTCAAGGCCTGAATGCCTAGGGTATCACCCAGGGCAATTGACCCATTTACACAGTTTTACAAAGAGCGTTTTTTTTTCTCGATCATTAGCTTTCACACACACACACACACACACACGCACGCACGCACGCCCGCCCGCCCGCCCGCGCACACACACTTAGCATAAGTTTTACTAATTTTAAAGTCAGACGGCTTTTCATCGATGCGTTTTTCCTAGGCCAGTCCCGGCCTACCCTTCTTGACATCACAAACAGCTTGTATCCCTAACTAGTTACCACACCTACACCCAACAACTCCACAACTGTGAATACATCACGAGCAACAAACACACGGGTGAGAATGTCAGATTGATCACACAAAAATGTAAAGTTGTACACAAACCTGTGGGATGTCCACTACATTTGATTCGGGCTGCTCAGCTTTGCCACTCCTCATCGTTGAAGAGCCTGGTGACTTGGGAGCTTGCGAGAGTTTGTCTTTGCACACTGTAAGATCGTCCTGAAACAAAGTGTGAAAAACATTTATGCCTATCATTGACAAATCAATGAGGCGTGTCAGCACAGTAATAGCCGAGGAATATTTATTTTCTGAAGCTCTACGAAGTCACGTAATCCTGAAATGTCTTTTATGTGGAAATTTAAATAAAAATTTATTTATACGTTGTAATGGCTACAGAGTTCGAATAACATCATCTGAAAAAAATAGAAGGGCCTGAGGCAGTCAATTTCATGGCTACTACTATAGTACTATAGCTGATAGCATTCCTTGATAAATTAATATAATAAGGCTCCAGTTACCTGAAATGAATCTTTATAATTTGAAGGCTTCAGTTAACACCAGTTGCCATATTATAAATTATTGTAGTTTCTGAGCAAGCTGTATTGCTTTCTAGAATATTCTACAGTAGTGTAGTCACTTCTGTCTTGCACATGTTTAATCATTTTGATACAATCAACGTTTATTAATTTATATTTTCGACTATCTCCATATTCAAAGTAATAACACTGTAGTCACCTTAGTTTTCTCCAATTCAGACTTCAGCTGATCATTTTGCTTGGTCAAGTAGTCCGTTCGTTGAGCAGCAGGCGCATCCTTCATTTCGAAGCTTTCGACTCTCGATTGGCATTTAATGAGCTGTTCCCCTTGCTCGATGAATTTAGTCTGAAGAAGAACAAACAGATTCATCTCAACGTCAAGTTACCACTCTCATAAAACTGAATAGGAACAATGCATAAAACTAGATTGAACTCCGTTTGGTTGGGTCAACCACAAAACCCGTTTGTACAACAAATCCAGATTTTCTTCCAATTGGGCAACTTTCCATCAAATTTTCCCTTGCTTTAGCTCTTAACGACTTCAACTTTAAACACAACAATTTACTATCGCTAAGAGAAGATTACTGCTCACACATTTTGCACAATATATTGGCAGAATCATTTGAATGGTAGATAGAAAACTAATGGCTTGTGATATAATTAAAGTTTGCAAAAGGAATTACAAAAAAGTGCATGCCTCTTAAAATACAGCAAATAACCAACGCTACGTAGTTATCTACATTTCTACAACAATCGATCATTATAACTATTATTGCATGAGCGTGAGACCGTTTTTACGGCCGTTTCATTAGTCTTGAGAAATAGGGGGAAAAGCTGGAATGTTTTTAAACAATTGAATGTTTTACAACGCTCTTGAGTAAGAAAAACGCTATTTGATAAAACGGTCGGTGTGTGTGCTGAACCAAATCACCTCACATTTAAAATCGAACCTGCATATCAACATGGAAATAAAACCTATCAACGCATCTTTTTTTTCTCTCTCAAAAACGGCAGAAGCGATTTCGATTAAACTTTGTTTGCACAATTCTAGGTGAAATATATTAATATTAAATTTTCATACAGTGATAAAATGACGAACAGCACAATAAATTATTAATAATTTGGACAAAACCCCGATTTTGGTACCTTCCTTATATCCTTAAAACCTTACATTTATAATACTAGCTTTCTTTTTCAAACAATGTGTAGGTAGTCCAATAAACTGCTTGCTCAATCGTAGTTCAACGACATTTAGCAATGAATTGGGAGATTTTTCACGAAATCAAGGTTTTTTTTTTTAACAAACTTTGTTCTAGAACCATATTTAAACATGAACGTTTCACGAACAACAACAAATTATCATCTTGACAGGCTCATAAGTAATCTAGATACTGGTCACTCGATAAACGTAGAACCCAAATTCTATAACACTAAGCTCAGCCATTTTTTAAATGGAATCAAGTTTTAATGTACCAAAATCATATTTCTTCAGCCAATTACATAGCTTTCCTTGCTATTTAGTAATACAAGTAAAAAATGTATTCTTCCCACCGTAAGATAGAGGTTATTTAAATCATGTGCAGCAATCATGTAAGTTGTGAATGAGTGTGGTTTCACTTGCTCATGAACAGCAACTGCATCGTGAACACTTACTCTAAGGCTCGACGCGTCATCCTTAATTTTAGATTCCATTGCACTCAGTTGCTTCTTGGCATCAGCCAATGCAGATTCCAAAATACTTTTGTCGCCTTGCAATTGGCTGACAGTTTTCTCGTTGCTCTCCTTCATATCTTCCAGTTGAGCCTGTAACAAGGAATAGATGTGGAGTTACATACAGCAGAGAAAACACAAAACACTGTGTTATTTAGAGCTTTAACGACGGTTTATGTTATTTGTGACAGCACCTCAACACTCGAGCATTATATCAACCAAGAATCAGTCTTCTCTAGAGAACGAAGCAAGGCCCCTCGACATGTAGAACTAGCAAGTGATGTAATAATGAAACGGGGTTAGAACGATTGTCTATTTCCACTAAATTTGAGTTACAGTGTTACATTCACTTTGTCAATTAGTCATCATCAGCAACAAGAACGCACCTTACATCACTGTTGGCCTGACCGTCGAATTAATAAATCGATATAGCATTGTAACTAAAATTTAGTGGAAACATACAATCATCCTAAATCCGTTTTAGTATTGAAATGAGTTTCCACAACTTCGTCACGAATGATGTGTTGCACCAGTTATGCATTTTCTTAAAAGCGGCCATAACAATTTTGATCAATTTTAGCTAAGTAACGCTTTCATTTGTAGTCCTTAAACGCGTTCGTAGAAATACGTCGATCGAAGAGACCGAGTCCATATTCATATGACGTGTAATCAAATTTACAAGGGCTTCAAAAAGTTGTACGTTTCGTGCATGATATTTTTTCATTGAAGTTTGATAATTCATTTTTGCAGGTTAAGTTATTAAATTGAAGAAAAGTGGTCCCTCGGATGAAAATGGGTTCACAGGCGTTTCATTGGTTTGTATTAAAATATTCAAGAACGTTAAATGATACTATTAAGTAACTGTTAGTAACTGCTTGATAGATATAGAAGGTACGAACATTGTTCGATTTACGGAATCGTTTGAGAAAGCCCTTTCCAGAACATTCACACGCTATCTCGACTCGTTGAATAACTTCCTCACTGTATCATGGGCATTTTGTTCACTCGTACGTTAATAATCAGTTCTCAAATTTTATCTAAGACGGAAGTTCGCGATTTGCATTTAAGATTATACGGCTTTGATATTTTTCTCGGTGAAGCAAATTGAGACGAAGAAAAGTGAGTATAAATGATAAGGTGTTCGGTGAACGTATTCACAGGTATTTCGTTGGTTCATATTACAACTATATTTGATAACGTCTCGCGATTCGGAACGCTTTACTAGCGTCACTGATACTGGTGGGCGTAACAGTAGCACTAGGAGTTGAGCAAAGTCTGGTTGTAAAAGTGAATGTAAACAACAAGCGCGAAAATGAGTCGCGTAATGCAGCAGAACAGATATTGCCGAACACAAAAATAACTTGAATTATCACTCACCTCTCAAGTTACGTATCCGAATTTTGGGGGGAGATAGGGTGCTTTGATGGATTCAAATAACTCTGTCATTCATTCCTCATTGCACCACATTCAGGACACACATACTCGTCAAAGATGAAACCGACAGTCATACACCAATCCACAACACTTCGCAAGGCTTTTTCTCTGAATCGATGAAACAAAGTCGTATTAATTTGCCTATCCATGCCTGGTCGAATAATAAACTAAAAAACGCGAAGGGAAGAGGGCAGTCCCCACTAAAGCACAAGCTGGACAGACAGGCGCGAAACAAAATTGATACTCAACAAACGAATACGGAAAGAAATGGTTCGGCATGGTGGCAGCAATTCGACAACTGAAGGACGGTAATTTGGTTACAACGGAAGATTGACGAAGTGTGTTCAAAAATAGTTCAACAGTTAGTCGTTGCAGTGATGAAAGTTGTAACTAGCACCAGTATCAGTGATGCTCTTCAATGTTACGAATCGCGAACCAAAGAACCAGGCAAATGTACTCGCGGCCTTTGTTTTGGGAATAAGCCGATAATGTTTAATCATACTATTTAGTAAATGTTTAAACTTTAGTTGACGTAACCGGCGGCAGTGTGTATACATTGAGGTACGAACATTTTTCGACTTAATTGTTTGGGAACTGCCTTTTCAAGAACGTTCGAGGCTAAATCACTATTAAGGATTCGCGCGCTATTTCTACTCAGTGACTAACTTCCTCCACTTCACGGTGAGCCGCTTTTTCATTTGTTTGCCGTATAACCAGTCCGCCAGGTCGGAAACTTTCTCTACTTTACGTTAATAGTCAGTTCTATAGTTTCATCAGACACAGACATTCGTTTTTCGTGCGATATTGGCGCTATTTACGAGTATGCAGCTTAAGAATGCTGTTGTCGGTTTTCGATATTCTTGGTGACGCGAACTGAAATGAAGAAAAGCGAGTACGGAAATATCCTGCTCACAGCATGAGTCAATAGGTATTTCGTTGGTTCATATTTCACTATATTTGAGAGCTGTTTAGTAACTTTTTTTACTTTTACGAACAATCTTCGATTTGCTGAATCGATTGAGGGGAGGTCTTTCCAGAACGTGAGAGACAAAATCGCTATTATTATCTTCGTTCAACTCTATTCTGAACGCTTATGGAGAATCAAATGTAGTCACTAGTTAGTTAAAAGTATTATGTGAGTTGAATGGAAATCGTTTGAGGAACTGTGAAAAGCGAACTTTTTATGCTTGAAGAATTTCATTTAACGCTGTATTTTGGTTTATAAATCTATTCGGTGGATACTTACTGGAAACTTTGCTCAGAGCAAAATAAAATGTGCACATGCCACGAGAAATTCCGTCTGGTTGGTCAAATTCAGTTTAGAGTTAAGTGTGAAAACTTTGGAAACATAAAAAACCACGTTTGTTGGGTCATAATGGTTGTTATCTCCGTTCAGAGGCAGTAGTAAAACAATACTGCTCCTGACCTCGTTTTTGCGATTGGAATAAACATTAATCAAAAGTACTAAAACGAGGTTAGTTTTTACAACCGTGACGTTGATAAGTTTTAGCTGTTCTCTCTCGACATGATTGTACTATAAAATTTCCATTAGCTGCACCACAATAATTATTAATAACTTGAAAGAAGTTGATTGCGATTCAGTTTTTTCTAATAAAATCAGAAAATCAGCGTGTCAGTCCCATAAACTACCAATACGGTGAGATTTTAATAACCTTCATAAGATAATTAGGAGCCACCCTACAAATTGCCGAGCTCAAACCACTAACTACCAGTTGTACCATATCCCTAATGTGGCAGACTCCATCCTATTTTGCCCTAACGCCTAGGTAGGATCACGCGCTTATCCAAACGAGCGGACGAAGGAATTTAATTTGAAAATCTATTGCTTATAAAGGATAGTTAAAATATTGCAACTGGGGCCCCAAAAAATGATATTTCAAACAAATTTTTTTCATATAT
This sequence comes from Pachypeltis micranthus, assembly GCA_020466155.1. Taxonomy (NCBI): domain Eukaryota; kingdom Metazoa; phylum Arthropoda; class Insecta; order Hemiptera; family Miridae; genus Pachypeltis; species Pachypeltis micranthus. The sequence goes on along the minus strand of CM035770.1, from coordinate 45,060,354 downwards.
TCATATTTTGAGGACTACTAACTTTTCTTGACAGTAAAACGTAAAAATTGTTAAATAAAACAAATACCGCTCAAAACTTATAATACGGATACACACTACTGTACATAGTTATAAATAATAACTACTTACTTGAAGTATTTTACTTTTTTGGACCAAAGCTTCGTACTTATTATTAAGCTCGAAGGTTTCTTTTTCCCATTTTTCTTTGGCTTCAACTTTTTCCTTATCGTGCTTTTCTAGGTCCAACTTTCTGTCTTGTTTCTCTTTGTTCAGAGATTTCTCAAGGCGGTCTTTGTATTCGTAGATAACTGAAACAGCGCAATACAGAAAACATAAATGCTTAACTTGCCTAACAAATATACCACATCTTACATTCTAGCTGCTAAAGCTTTACAATATCAACTAGTAAAACATATGGCGTTCCACATAGAAACTGATATCGCTTATTTCCGGCAACTTATGCTACAACCTTAATTGATAAACTAATCAATGGGCTAATCGATGGGACTAGTCAACGTGATTTTATTTTGGACTGGTTCATGTTTGCTGCTCTCGGATAACACTACGAAAATTCATAAGTTTGAATTCCGTAGTTTTCAGGTTGCTACTGATTATTTCTATTGTTAAACGTCTACCACATGAAAAGCCAATTTGGATACCACCCTGTTTTTACTTTCCGCTACCCACAGGAAAAGGAAAGTATTGTCATTTTCTTCTGATCTCTACGTTTTGAGGCCTACTGAGTCTAAAAAACCTAATTTCGGCGCGTGGTCCGTGTTTGTGTGTGTCTGTAGTTCGATTGGCTGGTTCTGTTTTGTTTAGTCCGTTATTTTTTGTAGACACCAAAATAACGTTATGGGCGATTTCGGCCGATGGTAAAGGAGGGTGGGGACGAAAATGTACCAAAAACTAGGGTTTTTCGCATTTTTCTCGAAAACGGCCGAGATATAGGCCTACGAAAGCAAAAATAGGTTTTTTAACGCTTTTTGGCAAAACGGCTTCAACGATCGGCAAACGAACGAACGATATCGCCAAACTTTCAAGATGTTTTCGAATAGTTAATACCTACATATTGTTCTCAATAAATGTACCTCTGACAGTCCATTGAACAGAGATAAAAATCAAAATGTGTCGAAAATAACGTTTTCTCGAACATTTCCGTAAATTCTGGGGTAACTGCTTCACCAAATTGGATCAATCGTTCAGAGTGTCTTTTAGTCACCCACACCCACATTTCGTTCTCCGTAATTATTTCTGTATACATATGTTGAACGGAGATATAAGCCAAGTTAACTCAGAAAAGGACATTTGTCTTATATTGATTTTTTCGGTACTCTTTATTTTCTCAAAAACAGCTCTAACGATTTCGATCAAACTTACGGAATACTCTCAGCTAACTAGTCCCTACATTTTTTTATCTATAAATGTTCCTGTTCAAATGTGTTGAAGGAAGTTATAGCGCCCGCATATCAACTACATATTTCTTCCTTCATTATATGTGTGTTCGAACTTTCAGGGGTGGCGGAAAGTTGGGTGTTGCTACGCACCAGATATTTTATTAGAATGCTGACCATCGAAATATTTTAAAAATGTATTGTGTTGCCCCCATTCCCACGAATGGAGAGTATACAGTTCTCTTATATCATTTGGATCACAATTTTATCAAAATCGTTTAAGCCGTTTTTGAGAAAACAAAAACGGTGTTTTGATCACAGCGGTAACTATAGTTTGTGTTGGACCAATTTCGCTCATACCCTTACTTTAGCGTCCGGTGGTGACAGGCTACACATCAAATTTGACGTTGTTCAGTCGTTCCCTTTCAATATTCGCAAATGGTGTCTTTGGGCATCAGAAGTCTTGGAAACGTAAATAAACGTTATTGCTTTCGTCGATTAAGTAACTTTCCTCCCCACCGCAAAGAAAAACGAAATGGTACAGTTGAAGTTAGAATAAATTTCTAATAGATGAATTTGCGGTAGCATCGAAAACGTTGGAAAATGTTTAGCGTGAACACTCAACATTCCGCTACCAACCAGGTTCAAAATTACACTCTCAGTTGAGCTACAACGTGACGGAGGGGGGGGGGGTTCGGACGATCCTATTTAGGCTGACTCGAGGGATCTCAACATTTTCAGCCGAATTCAATTGGTTCTTTGTTTGCTCCTGGTTCAGCCATAGAAAGGTTCGTTTTGAGCGGCTTTCCCTTGATGGCTTCTCCTAAAAACGAGATTGTGCTGTGGGAAAATGTTGGTTAATAAATCGTGCAAAGAAAGTTGAGTTTTCTTCGAGGAGACGTTTTGAGGTCTGCTGAATAGAACATAAAACATATTGCGACACGTGGTCAGTGTGTCTGCAATCAGAATTGCCGGAAAAAAAGTTTCAACAAATACAATTTTCTTAATTTCTTAAGCTTTCTTAGCTACAGTTATTTGATTAAGCAGAATTTCGAAGACAATAAATTAAATCATCATTCGTTACAGAAATACTTAAAATAACTACGCAGGTCATATCATGCTAATCGACTTCTGATAAAGATAAGTGGAATACGCTCAAAAGGAGGAGATGCTAACAATTTATCTGGGCATTCCTTAATCCGGGATTTTCGGAAAACGATATGTGACCCCTTCCCAGATTTTTAGCACGAAAGAGGCAAATATTCCAACGATAGCCTCTGAGACGAGACATTTTTCTTTCCCGCATGCCTCACGTTGGTTGACTCTCATAAAACTGCGTGGATCGAACCTTGAAATACCCACAAAAATGCAGCGTTAACAGCTGGTTCCTGATCAGCCAGCGAGCTCTTTGTCACCAACCCATTTCTCCCCTTTACAACAGGGCTCCAATTAGGAATGAGGTCTCAGAGAAATGCAATGTACAGATATAAATGTTAGCGTCTTGATCACTACACATCGCTCAGAAGTAAATTTTCAATTACCGTTACTCCAACACAATTTTTCACGCCCCACTCTCAGGTACGTGAGTCACTTTACCAATTAATCCAATCAGGTTTGCGCTCGGTTGACAAGAACTCGATTGAACTTAACGTAAATGTATATTGGGTAGCCCCTAATTTAAAAGCGATTTATTTGAAGGGGTTCACGTGTACATTTCTGAAATTATCGGGAAAATACGGCGAAATATATAGGTTATGCAGATATCTTATTGGACTACAACCCAGATTTTTTTGACAACACTATGAAAGCGGAATTACGAAGAAAAAAAACCTTTTCGTCGAAATGTTTTGTCATTGTGCTGCTCTCGTCATTTTCCATGAGCAGTTTATATTACCACTATACCACTCGGATTGTTCAAATAAAAAATCTAATTCAAATCACTAGAACCGTTTCTAAAAAAAAAACTGAATTCGGTGTTTCGCTCACTATGATAACTGTAGTTAGTTTTACACCGATTTTCTCAAGTGACGTTTCACGAACTCAGATGACTGTGAAAGGAAGAGTTGAAGAAAGCTAATAAACAAAAACTTACGCGTGTACTTCCTGCTTCGTAGAGCGGCCATGACTTTTCTTTTTTAACGACCCTCCCACGTAAAGTAATTTTGAATTAGTTTAAAATTTAAAAAGTTACGGAAAAACTCATTTGTATCCACGAAGGGGCTTTCCGTGCCGAGGGGACAGGGAAACTATAACCGTTCCACACTCTCCCGCGCAGGATTCCAACGTCAATCTGTCGGCGGTTTCCTGTTTCATTATACCGCTGTACAACAAGGAACTACAGTGCCACAGACCACTCAAATACAAATGCAGCTCAACGTACATAACAGGCCGATTGCTCAACAAACCAGCCGAGCTGCAAATAAGAAAGCGGAAGGTGTCTCTTACGTGATCCCATCGACATCTCTCCGGGTGCCATTCTCGACTTGTAGTTAGGTTTTTAAAAATATTAGGCGAACAGAAACTTGGGCAAAAATTTAAACGTTCAGAAGGAGGCAATTGGAGAGGGGGAATGAGTTCCCCCAAACACTAAAATTCTTCGAAAATTTTCGAACTCCAGAATGAATGAAATTCCTTTCACAGCATTCAATAATTAAGTGATCAGAATTTATTTGTTACAGTTTATTACACATTTTTACTATCCTTGGTTCTGCAAAGTGGAAAGGAAAGTTATGCAATCGGCAGAAAAAATTTTTTTTTTTGAGTTTTCTTCAGATCTTTACGTTTCAGGCCCTACTGAGTCCGAAAAACACTATTTGGGAAAATGGTCTGTGTGTGTGTGCGTATGTGTGTCTGTGAACGATTTTTAGAGAAAACGACCGTACCAAATCAGCTCAAACTTGATATCTCGCCCGCAGCTCATTAAGGGAAACCAAAATAAGGGTTTGAGCAAAATCCACCGAAAGTTAACTATAGTTATCATAGTGTTCAAAACACTAATTTTGTTTTTCTCAAAAACGGCTCCAAACGATTTTGATTAAATTTTTTATGTTGATAGCTCGTAATAAGACAATTATACTATACAATTCCCATTAGTGGAAAAATGACGAGAGCAGCACAATAAATTATCAAAATGTTTGACTAAAATCGATTTTAGTGCGGTTTTTTCCTTATTAACTCCGCTAAAATGTTACTAGAATGTTTTAAAAAAATTGGTGTAGTAGTCCAATCCAATACCTATAAGGTGAGCGTTTCAAAAGGCTCATAAGATATAAGAGGGTCACTCCAGAAATTCCGGAATTTCAACTACAACCGTTTCGCTTACTAGCAGGTAGCGGTAGCTCTGCAAAAGTGTAGTGTTTTCGATGCCCTAGGCCTCAAAACGTGAAGGACTCAACTTTCTTGGTACACAATTGGAACACTTTCCTTACCCTTCGGGTAGCGGAAAGTAAAAACAAAAAGAAATATCTGGTGCGTTGCAACACACAACTTTCCTTAGCTCTACGACAATCCACTCGTGTACATGGCTTTTTCCACATACTCAATTCATTTATCACTCAGTTCATTTGAACTTGGTCAAACAACGCTTTAAGGCAGCAGGAAGCGGTACGCCTGGAGTTCTGTTGTGCTTGTACTCATTGCTCGACCATTATTGAGCGATTGGTACACAGATAATTAATGAGGTTGTAAACACGAATTTTTTTAAGGACAGTAATTACTTTTGCAGAGTTATTGGGTAAAAACTTTTAGAACTGGTAGTAAGCGAAGCGGCGGTAGTTGAAATTCAGGAATTTCTGGAGTGAGCCCCATCTATCTCATGAGCGGTTTTAAACACCTCACCCTCTGGGTATTGAATTGGACTACAATACCAATTTTTTTTAAACATTCTACAAACATTCCAGCGGAGTTTATAAGGAAAAAACTGCGCTAAAAACGCTTTTCGTCGAAAATGTTGATAATGTATTGTGCTGCTCCCGTCATTTTCCCACAAATGGGAATTTTATGGTATAATTAGCTTATTAAGAGCTATCTATATAAAAAATTTAATCAAAATCGTTGGAGCCGTTTTTGAGAAAAAAATTTGGTGTTTTGATCACTATGATAACTATAGTTAACTTTCGGTGGATTTTGCCCATACCCTTATTTTTGCGTCCCATGGTAACTTGCGGGCTAGACATCAAGTTTCCGCTGATTTGGTACGGTCGTTTTCTCTATAAACCGCGCTGAAATCGATTTCGTCGAAAATTTTTATAATTTATTGTGCCTCACGATATTCAAAAAAGAAAAAAGGACGGTACTAGTTCGTCCATCTACCTTTCGCTCAGTTGTAAAACATAACTAACATTCTACGGAAACCAGTTTTAAGTTCTGGAATACATTGGGCTGCTGCTAGTTATACTTGCAACACACAACTTTCCGCCATTCCTGTTTATGAGTTCGAACACCACAACCACACTCCACTCATTGAATGGCTGCTGTAAAAGCTCGTGTTGTTGCTTTTTGTCTCGACCTCTGCCACCAACGCCAAAACGCAAAATCTGCCCTAACTTCGTCGAAAAAGTAAATATCTGGTGCGTAGCAACACACAACTTTCCGCCACCCCTTTAAGTTCGGAGATAGGCGGGCGCTATATCTTCGTTCAACGCATTTTTACAGGAACATTTATCGAGAACAAAATGTAGGGACTAGTTAGCTGAGAGTACTCCGAAAGTTTGATCGAAATCGTTAGAGCCGTTTTTGAGAAAATTGGAATTCCCGATAAATTCAATATTCGACAAATCTCCTTTTCTGAGTTAACGGCTTATATCTCGTTCAAATAACATATATATACAGAAATAATTATAGAGAATGAAATGTTGGTATGGGTGACTTTAAAAGACACTCCATTAGAATTTATCACATCTGGTCAAAGAAGTTACTCTGGAATTTACGGAAATGTTCGAAAAAACGTTATTTTCGACACATTTTGATTTTTATCTCTGTTCAATGGACTGTCAGAGGAACATTTATTGAGAACAATATGTGAGGTATCAACTATTTAAAACATCCTGTGAGTTTGGTGAAAATCGCTTGAAGTCGTTTTGCCAAAAAGCGTAAAAACCTATTTTGCTTCATAGGCCTATATCTCCGTTCACCGTATTTTCATGGAGATATGTATAGAAAAGAAAAGTTAGATATTGATTAGAGGAATAATTTGAAAGTTTAATCAAAATCATTAGAGCCGTTTTGAAAAATGCGAAAAACCCTAGTTTTGGTACATTTTCGTCCCCACCCCTTCCCATCAGCCGAAATCGTCCATAACCTTATTTTGGTGTCTACAAAAATAACGAACAAAACAAAAGAAGAACCAACTCAATCGGATCAGCCGTTCGCCCGCAAATCGAACTACAGACACACACACACACACACACACACACACACACACACATACACACACACACACACACATACACACGGACCTCTCTCCGAAATTAGGTTTTTTAGACTCAGTAGGGTCTGAAACGTAAAGATCTGAAGAAAACCCAAATTTTTTTTTTTTTGGGCCGATTACTATACTTTCCTTCCTTCGGGTAGCGGAAAGTAAATATCTGGTGCGTCCATCTACAACTTTCCGCTCGACCCCTTGTAAAACATAACTAACATTCTACGTAGAAACCAGTTTTAAGTTCTGGAATACATTGGGCTGCTGCTAGTTATACTTGCAGGAGCTCAATTCTCATTCCTGTTTATGAGTTGTTGAATACTCATCCTCACAACCACACTCCACTCATTGAATGGCTGCTGTAAAAGCTCGTGTTGTTGCTTTTTGTCTCGACCTCTGCCCTGCAGAAAATTGGAACTTCGTCGAAAAAGTAAATATCTGGTCGAAAATCTCACCCCTTTAGAAGTTCGGAGACTTGGCTATATCTTCCGTTCAACGCATATATATACAGGAACATAATTATCGAGAACAAAATGTTGGTATGGGACTAGTTGGTGAGAGACACTCCATTAGGATTTGATCGAAATCTGGTAAACCGTTTTTGAAAATTTACGGATAAATGTTATTCGAAAAACGTTATTTTCTGAGTTAACTTGATTATATCTCCATTCAACATGGACCGTCACAGGAACATAATTATTGAGAAGAATATGTTGGTATGGGTGACTTAAAGACACTCCATTAGAATTTATCATCCTGGTGAGTTTGGTGAAAATCGCTGAAAAACTGTTATTTTCGACACATTTTGATTTTTATCTCTGTTCAATGGACCGTCACAGGAACATTTATTGAAGAATATCAGTATCAAGGAAAACCCAGTTTTGGTATCGCTGAAGCCGTTTTGCTAGCGTAAAAACCTATTTTTGCTTCAGAGCCCATATCTCCGTTCACCGTATTTTCATGGAGATATGTATAGAAAGAAAAAGTTAGGTATTGATTAGGAAGATAATTTGAAAGTTTAATCAAAATCGTTAGAGCCGTTTTGAGAAAAATGCGAAAAACTCTAGTTTTGGTACATTTTCGTTTCCGCCCCCTTCCCATCGGCCGAAATCGTCCATAACCTTATTTTGGTGTCTACAAAAAATAACGAACAAAACAAAAAAAGAACCAACTCAATCGGATCAGCCGTTCGCCCGCAAATCGAACTACAGACACACACACACACAGACATACACACAGACATACACACGGACCACGCGCCGAAATTAGGTTTTTTAGACTCAGTAGGGTCTGAAACGTAAAGATCTGAAGAAAACCCAAATTTTTTTTTTGGGCCGATTACTATACTTTCCTTCCCTTCGGGTAGCGGAAAGTAAAAATAGGCTGTAACTCGCTCCGCTCACACTACTTGTTGACCACTTTCCAAAATCCTTCTTCATTAAATAATTGAGCTGTCCAAGGCGAAGGAACGCTGGTGAAAGGAGGCGAACGATGCAACAGGGAACAGGTTGAAGGCCGTCAAGGGATTTCAGCGGATCTGACCGAGCCAAGGCACTCGCAATCATCAATTTCAAGGGAATTGACCAACGAGACGACAAAATAGAACCAACTTTTTACTTAACCCTCACTTTATCGACGATCATTAAGTTGTTGGAATGTTGCCTTTGTTTTTTATTTTAATTAACTAATTCTTCTTCCTTCTCTCATTTATTAAAATCCTGTTTTTCCTCTCCTTAATATAAGGAAAAAATACAGCAAAAACGAAAGTTTCCGCATTTTCTAGGAAAAGGGAGCTCGAATGATTTTGATTTAACTTTCATATTATCTTCCCTAATCAGTAGCTTTCCACAGAAACTGCATGACCGAATTCCACGTTTTATTCTCCACAAACGAATTAAACAATTTTTCCTAATTTTCTTAAGAACGGCTTTAGTAATTTTGGTCAATCGTATCGGGTGCTATCAGCTGACTAATACCTACATTTTGTTCTTGATACGTGTTTCCGTGGAAATGAGGTTGAACGAAGATAGAGCGAATTTACACGGGGGTTGCGGAAAGTTGTGTGTAGCTACACACCATGCATTTATGCAGACTATACCGCCCCATCACGAAGTTTCCTCGCTCTGACTTTTCAAACCAATATTTTATCCAAATCACGAAAAAGTGTGAACGAAACTTCAAGTTCCTAGATTGTTAGATGACTGCTGAGGTTGGCACGTCGGTGGTCGGTTGACACTCACGACAAGAAACAAGCCGTATAAATATCTTCGGTTTAAATGTTCAAACCGCCGTTAGATCGGAAAATACTCAAAACGCCTCGGAAAAAATGTTGTGCCTGGTTCGAACAAAAACCTTACGAGCGTCCAGCAACTTGATAACCAGACGTCGTTCTATATGAGGAACAGAGACTTTCTAAGTGGAAGCGAAGGTGCGATAGTTAATTGCATTTTAATGAGGTTTGTGAAGCTTATTGCTTCCCCACGATGACGCCAATTCAACTTGTGTCAGAAAAACTACAAAAAAAAGTCTAACTGTGAACACGGTTGAATGCTCCTTATTGAAAGTAAATACTTTCACATGTGCGGCAGCAACTTTCACAGTCATTCAAGCGGATATCGACTAAAAATAAATGCAAAATCTTCCGTTGTTAATTGGAGAAATTTTTTTCAAGATGCGACACACAAAATAACGTGAAACGTCGATTTCCAAAGTGGTTCACTTCATGCGCGTGGCGCCTTTCTTCCACGCCATCGAGTAACGGCATCAATCCAGAAGAACTTCTCATTTAATTTATTGTAGCCTATTTCTAGAGTTCGTTATGGCGCCCTTCACTGTAAATTTATATTTCCGAAAATGCACAAAATGTGTACTTATTTACACTTCATTTTATTATTTATTGGACTTCTCACACCAATACACATTTCAAAGATCAAAAGAAGTTACCATTCTAATTTATTACAGTTCACGCGTTATTTTATTTTTCTGAGTTCACTTTACTGTTCACAGTTCACCTTATCATTTACTTGTTTGCACTAATTTTATTTTTTATCTCGACAGATTGCATAGGAGGAAAAATACACGAATAATAATGAAAATCTATTCGAAGACAGAACTTTCAAATGTGACGCCGATAACTCACGCGAGAAACTTCACTGACTGTATTTACTATTCAAAGTGACCCATTTTATAGGCACCATTCATTTGTCGCACACCAAGAACTGCTCAAAAAATCCTAAACGACTTATTTATTACATTTTTCATTCCGAAGGGTAGGAGAAAAAAAACTGAATTGAGCTGCTCCTTTATGGTTTTGCTCATCGTTTTTACTTTCCGCAACCCAAAGGTAAACAAAGTATAGCAATCGTGTCAAAAAAACTATATTCAAGCGCGCCATATCAGCTCTCCATGGATTCGCTGGTTTTCAATGTATTTTTCATTGAGTTCGTTTGAACTTGGTAAATCACCGGTGGCAGAAAGCGGTAGAACTTACAGTTCCGGAATTTATTGTGCTGCTGGTGCTCATGCCCTGGCCATTATTGAGCAATTAATACACTGAGAATTACTGAAGGCTGTACACACGATTTTTTTTTTAGAAGGATAATAATTACGTTTCTACAGTTATCGGATCGTCATCGTTTCCACCTTTAGAAATGGGTGGTAAGTGAAACGGTAAGGGTTGAAATTTTGGAATTTCAGGAGTAGTCCCTTACGCGCGTCAATAAAGACTCGCCGTATAGCGACTTTATTGGACTACCACCTTAATTTTTCCGAAGATAGTAATAACATTTGAGAGGAGTCTATACGGAAAATATAAGACCAATCTCCTTTTCTGAGTTAACTTATATCTCCGTTCAACATATATATACAGAAATAATTACAGAGAACGAAATGTGGGAATGGGTGGATAGAAGACACTCCATAAGATTGATCACATCTGGTGAAGCAGTTACCCCCGTATTTACGGAAATGTTGGAAAAACGTTATTTTCGACACATTTTCATTTTTATCTCTGCTCAATGGACTGTCAGAGGAACATATATAAGTATTAACTATAGAAAACATCCTGTGAGTTTACTACAAATCGTTGAAGCCGTTTCGCAAAAAACTGCACTAAAATCGATTTTCGTTTAAATGTTTGGTAATTTATTGGGTCGTATGAAGTTACCAATACAATCAATTTAATCATAATCATTAAGAGCCGTTTTTGAGAAAAAATATTTTGTGATTTTGATCACTGTAAGTATAGTTCACACTTCTTAAGCTGACACCGATATTTTGGCGCCTCACGTTAACCCACAGTGGTTAAAGTGATTGTAACTTTGAGATGAGCTTTTTTCTGTCATTCCCTTTAAATTTTTTTCACACACACACATAATTTTCCCAAATTGTGTTTTTCGCACACAGAAGGGTTTGAAACTCGAAGGTCGAAAAAAGCTCAGGCTGATTACGTAATTTCTTTTCCTGTTTCGTTTGGCCGAGGCAGATTATCGAGGCTACTGGATTAGAGGGAATCGAAGGTGTGGGAAATCCCATTAACTTGGCCCACAGAGGTGGCCGTTTCTCAAGCCTGATTGCGTTATCAGTTCCCAAAGGGTTTGTTTATCAACAGATGCGATTACGTCACGTGATTTACCTTGCAATTGAGCGTTGAAAGACTCTTTTTGCTGATTGCACTGCGCCGCCTCCGACTGTACTTCAGCGAGACGAGACTGCGTTCCGTGGAAAACGTACAAAACTGCACCCAACACCGAGACGAGACAAACAAACGCGAACATTCGCGTTTTGGCTCCGCGCACGAGCCGCGACGAACTCATAGTTATTAATTGAGATAAAAGCCGAGGAATATATTTTTCAATTCATGAACGAAGGGGGTTCGTCAAACCTGCGAGTCGGGCGAGGACTGAAGCAGGACGGAGGAGTCTGCACGAAGTGAACCGGCTCTATCGGATTCCATGCAGCCGTTTCAAGGTTGATCGTGACTTAAATGACATCACTCGCGACACAGGTTTTACAAACAGCGGGTAGTAGGGAACATTTGAATGTTCAAGCACCAAATTGCGACGATGTTGAGATGTCAGGGTTCGTCGAGGAGCATCGAAGGGAAACTACTGGAACGTCCTCTTGTTGAGTTGACCTCAAGATGTGATATGCTCAGAGAAATACAGCTTCCGCCCCACTCGTTTCGGAGGATATCAAGAGCCTTTATCGCTGCCCAGGTACGTGACAACAGTTGGGGAGAGCAACTCGAATTGGATTCTCAAGAGTTTTCACTACGACAGTTTTACGCTACCGCCGCTAGAGCGCAGAGCTGAGGAGACTCGGGAGCAGCTCACACATGTCACAGCTCTTCCTCTTCAATCACTTCACAGTGCGAGAACTTAAACCCTTCGTTACCCCTTTTCAAATCTCCGTTCCTGATAAGTTTATCGCCGTTATATACGAAACAACGCGTGAGTTTGCTTCCTGTTTCAAATTATTATGAATGCATCGAACCCCATAGCAGAAAAATGTTCCATGAACACGACATGAAAGAGAACGGCGGCACAAAGCCATCTTAAATTTGTTTTCAGCACTAACATCAACGCGGACTCTCAGAATAAGGTTATGAGTATTATCAATTCTAAACTAGCAATCGTTATCGTAGCGATCTTAACAACAAATACTTTTCCGCAATTCTCTTCGCAACTTCTGCTCAATAACTCACACCGAAAAAGTAAAAAGCGGAGTTGTGGGAGACAAATCAGTGAACGAGCAAGCTGATACGCGAAGTTTTTAGATCAGCAGTTCCAGTCGATGGCTTGTGTTTCATCACAGATAATAAAATGATACTGAAGTTCTCGAACTAACCCTCCAAAGACTCATTGTCAAACTAACTCAAGAGTCCATGTGAGAGGACTTGTCGAATTTCCAACATATACGATGGGTATCTACCACTTTTCTCGACATCACTTGAAATAACTTGAAAAAAATGGAACTTTCTCCGATCCTCCGAGTTCAAAGTACGAAAAATACCATTTGCGAAATTGGTGTATGGTGAACTGAGCGCCATTCAAATTAGATACTTAGCTAGCTTATCAACGTGGGATGCTTTAGTAAAGTTATGAATAAAATCGATCTTAAACCAACTATATTTATAATAGCGATCGAAACGCTATTATAATTACAGCTGCCATTCAATTTTTGTGCCAACAGAACAGTAATAGTTCATATACGACTAAAATGTAATCCTAATAATCAATTTATGCCTAACTGTCATCAAACTGTTTCAGTAAGTAATTAAGTAAATAAGTGAACAGTAAATTACATGTTTTATCGATGAAAAAATTACTAAAGTAGTACAATTTACCGAAAAATGGATTCCATACTGCTTTTAATGTATAAATCCTGACATATGACTGACGGCCTCATGAAAAATCACAGAACCACAATTACGCTCTTAGAATAAGTAATATCGTTGTAAGCTACATTCATAACCTTTTCCCCCAACATTCAAACTACTGTTGCCACCTTGAATAACTTTTTTCTTTTTTACGTTAGCTATACGAAGTAGGAAGGAATCTTAAGTTCTCTTCAAAATCTTCCGAGGGCAAAAAACGCCATTTGAGACAATGCTTTATGTAACCACGAATGGGAGAGAATGACTGGACTGTATCAGCTCATATTTCATATTCAGCTTGCGACTCAACATGGGACTCTAAAATAAGGTATGAGCAACATCAGTTCAAAACGAATTATGCTTATTATGGTAATTAAACTCCAAAAATGTTTTCTCATAAAGTTTCTCACGATTTCAATTTAATTTTTTGTGTTTGATTGTATGGAAATGATGAGAGCAGCAGACTGGATTATCAAAAATTATTGAAAATGGTGTTGATAATTTAAATAACAAATCAAAAGCGGCTTGTCACTTTTGTGATAAGGTGGGTCATAGAATCTTCGGTTCGAAAAACAGAAGAAGGCCAGGGATGGACAGTTGCAATCCTGTTTTTGGGGATGTCTGTGGGAGTACTGACCGAGTGGCCTCCACCTCCCTCAGACCCAACGGGTTAAAAATAAATTGGGATGGGATGATTACCCTCCAGCAACTCAACAACCACCAAGATGTCCGCAGAGCACACTCATTTTCCAGCATTGTCGAACCTTGCCCTGGGTAGGAGTTGGATTGCTCGACTCTACCAACCTTGCCCTGGGTAGGAGTTGGATTGCTCCACTCTACCAACATTGCCCTGTGGAGGCAGCCATCTATTGTGGCCCTAAGCCATAATGCACCAACACAAGGCTACAGGGCTCTGCATTCCTGTGTTATTATGTTAGAGTCAAATAACCCTTAAATCCAGAATGGACGCTGGCCCCAACCAATCTTTCAATGGCACTTACAGGTTTTCCTCATCACTTGCTGACCTCCCTGGCGTTTAGACAGAGCCCAGTAAGCTGCGGCAGAGGTCTCTCAAGCCTCCCCCTCCACTACTCAGGGGCTCATATACTGCGCATCTGGACTTCCGTCCCCTAGGCAAGCATGGACAAGAGCTCAAATCCAAAGATCCTCAATCTCCAAAACTCGATGGAAAGCCACATTGGAAAAGTGAATCACAACTTACAATGAGCCGTGCTTTCACAAATAATATCGTTCCCAATGGCGAGAAGTAAATAGTCGTGCCAGTGAGCACATGAGTCACTTCAAGGGATAATTTCAAACCATCTGAGTCATGTCATCATTAGGGATGGGTGATCCATCAAGGCTGAGGGCATTGAATACAAAAACGACTGCTATTGTTGATAATATGCTTGTTGGCCGAGTGCGTTGGGGCGCGAGGCTGTCTGAGCCAGGCGGGGATAGAACCAGTGGACTCTGGTTCGATCCCCGACCAGGCACCCCCCTCCTCCACACCCAGGGGGGTGAGGCAATGGGTACCAGCAATAGGCTGGGAAGATGTGCCGCCCAACAGGCTCGTGAACGGGGAGTTGGGACATGGCCCCTCAGTGGCCATGGCATACTGCCATTGGTCCCGCAGCTTCAGTTGATGGTGCCGCGGTCGGTACGCCTGTAGCTGCCTCCCTGATATCACTCACTCACTAGCCCACTGTTTTTTTTTTCGGTTTTCAAATCTCTTTCAAAAGATGACATCATAGTTGATAAAAACGATTTTGTTCTTCCAATGAAAAAGATTGAGTCAGCTTTTAAATCGAATAAGACGGTAGATATTGTTTAGTTGAAGACACCTTGTGAGTTTGATAAAAATCGATTGAGAGAGAAAACCTCATTTTCCATTAGCAGAATAAAAGTTATATAACGATTAGAATAAGATAAGTTGAATGTTTAACCCCCCTTCCCATGAATATAAATTGTCCATAACCTTATTTCGACGCCTTGAAAAACTCACTAACAGAACAACAAAGAAACTCCTACCAAAAACCTAACCACACACCGCTTGCTCGCTTGCTAAAATGCCTTTTTCTCGATCCAATAGGCCTCCCAATGTAATGATTTGAAAAAAAAAAAGCTTTTTAAAATAGGATTGCAACACTTCCCTACGATTTTAGGCACAAGAAAGTGATCTCCTGTTACCCTTCGAACAAAATTGGATTATAGCACACCAGTTCTTTATAAATCTGTTAATTCGACAGATTTAAGAAGACAAATTTATAAATATTATTAACTTTTTAATTCAGAAAAAAATCATTTTGCTAGTCTAATGTGAATAATAGTACGACAAATTAGGATCAACCAAAGACTACTGTCATCTCTTTGATTAATGGTTCTACAGTAATTTCATAACAGACACCAATCCTTTAAAAAAATTACGTTGGCATCTCATAAATTATCTGTTCACTGGTAACAACGTAAGTAGGGGCTAAAATAAGAGCTCTGAAACCGAACAGCTCGTCAGGAATCTTTCGGTTCAGAAATCACTGCTGTAACCCTGTTGGTTTTTAGTGGCAGGTTATTATGGCTCCTGTTACCTGCTACTGTCAAGGCACGGCAGGGCGGCGTGTTTCTCTTTTTTTCCGGCCGATGTTGGCATCACTGGTTTCGTTGATAACGAACAGGGTGATTCCCCTCCTCATCTTCCTTCCCCTATCTATCATCCACAAGGAGCTCGTTTAGCCCAAAGTTGCCTTCTCTCGTACAAACGAAGGCTCCTCCGGAAATCCTTTGTTTATTTATTTCCAAGTTTCTCCCTCCTTTAATTTCTCGTTTAATTTTTTTTTGCCTTACCCGTTTCCGCTAGCGTTCTTTTCGAGTTTAAAGTGTGCGGGTATTTCGCGGGTTTGACAATTGCCAAGTTCTATCGCTGAAGATCGGGGTAAGTCGAGGTTATTAACTGTCGTAGAATAATAAAATTGCTGATAACCCGTTTTGTTTCTGTGTTTGCGACGGAACGTTGACGCATGCAACACCTCCACTCACTCTACCCCTCCACCCCCTCCTTATCCCTTGACTAGGGAAATCCTAACCTTTTCCCTCTTCCCAACCTTCAATCGCCTTCCCCGAAAGCAGGATTTCAAACTAAGCAGTCATCTTCGTTGTCGTTATCACCTCCTGATATTTTGGATTCTTCGAAAAACTGATGACGGAAGTTGACCTTCTGTCACGCCATCGAGTTTGAACGAGACCACGCCTGCATTAACTAGATTCAATTTATATTAAAATTGTATATAAAATTCGCCTAGGGCATTTACCACTAACATTCGCAAAAAAAAAAGAAAAAATCGGACAAATAACTAATTGTCAAAATTGAACGTCGTCTTCCCACTGACCAGAAATTTAAGAAGAGAGGATATTTCTGTCTTGGTCGTTTCATTAGCACCGTGGTACTGACTAAATAACTTATTCAATCGCTGTAAACTCTACCCTCGTGTTCTACTCTACAGAAGGTCTTACAAAGAACAAAAAGACCATGTCAAGTCCGCTGTTGATTGCGGTGCCCGTTTCGGAGAAAATGTGAAAAATGCACTTACGGTGTAAGGTATAAAGGTAAAATACCTTTTTAGATGTATTTTGACGTATATCTCCGTTCAATGGGGCTACAGAAGTGGTTAGTAAAGCAAAATGTCGGGACAGGCTGTTAGAAAATCCAATTCTGTTTGAAATTTACAGTAGACATTTTAAAAAGCGTTTAAAAACACGTTTATTGGTTCTGTTGGGGGGGGGGGGCGGTAAAAGCAAAGAATATGGACCGCTCCTTCTGGTAAGGCAATATATCGATATATCACGACCGAGGTCAGGTTATCGATATGCCAGACATCGCTCATAGGCTCTCCCCCACCAACTGCACCGGTGACACATATCGATACTTGCAGTCGTAGCGTTCAAGCGAACTATCGATACATGCAGTCGTAGCGTTATCAAGCGGTCGGTCCATGTTCTTTAGTTCACCCGGGGGGGCTGCCAGGCGAACATTCGTCGAAGATATTCGATTGACTTGGGTCTAAATCGTTAACACCGTTTTTTGCAAAAAGTCGAAAACCTCCTTTTGTTCGCTTCTTAGGGCCGTGTATCGCCGCTCACTTTATTTTTATTAAGACCTTTCTTGAGGACGAACGTTACATGCTGATTATTAGAAGATATTTTGAATGTTCAATCGAAATTTTTAGAGCCTCTCCTACACACTTCCGTTGGTGAAGTACCACTCCCACTCGCATCACAATAGGTTCTTCTGTGATCTCGCAAAGTTGACCACTGATACACGCGAGAAAAATTATGTTTTTTCACAGCACTCAGCTCTTCTGATTTAAGAATTTTCATTGATCATTGTTTAATCATCCCCCGAACGATTAACCCATCATCATCCTAGAGAATCACCAAAGCTATTGCAAAGTCCATAGCTCACTCTTATACAATGTTATCGAGCACAGTGACGAATGAGTGTGGCCAAGCTCACTTAAATATAGAATACTTTAGAGAATACCGTGAAGCGTGTTTTGGAAAGCACTGTACTCCTACTATTTTGATGTGATTGACATAGCATCGTTTTTAATGAAAATTGACTAAAGGTAAACGAAACGCGCATAAAAATGACAGAATGTAGAGGAGGGAGATTGTGACAAGGACGGCGCGCCAAATGGACGAGTTGTAATTGAACGCCAGTGTGTGATAGTGACGAAGCGTAACAGTAAAATAACGTGAATAACGAAAACGCGAATTTGACGAATTGAAAAACAAAGTGTTTTTCTGTTAATGAGCTGAGTAGATCTTGACGTGGTGTCTGTTCTGTTATTTTCTGTACATTTTGTCGACCCGTCGATGTAAAAGTTGTTCATCGCCTTATTTGCGTGCCCTCCACGGAAATGACGGGCCGAACAAAGAAAAAAAAAGAACCAGCTCAATTGATCACGTAAATTCAACTATAAAGACCTAAAACAGACCACGCGCCGAAATATAGTTTTTATTTTCATTATTTCTACGAAGTGGACTAGCTGAGAGTATGCAGTGCTGAGAGAAGTTGTGTGACAGATATTTTCGATTCAGCGGGCCCCAAAATGTCTAAAGATATGAAGGAAACTCCTTTTCTTTACACCATTACAATACTTCTCTTACCCTTAGGGTAGCTGAAGACGATTTTGTCAAAAATTACGTAACGGTCTGAAGAGAACTCATGAATGTTTTGTTTTTTCTTCCCGAATAAACTTTTTATCCCGAAGAAAGTAATAAAAAGGGACCGGCGAGCGGAGAGCTCACATCTGAAATAAGTAGCACCTACCTAATATTTTGTAGTTTTTTCGGTTCCAGCTACTAAATACGTAGAACATTTTTATGCCAAGTAAAAAACAAATTGGATTAGCTGGTAGAGCGACAAAAACTGCATAATGGGGGGGGGGGGCTCAGGAAAGTTGTTCAAATGATAATTTAGTACAAGTTAGTGAATGCAAACAAGTATTGTTGAAATTAATGAACTTATTTATCGAGAAACATATTATATCTAATTTTCCTCTACATCGATGAATTTTTCGTTCTTTAAAATTTTCTTTCCTCTTCTATTTATTTTATTCTTGTTTCCTTGGAATGGAAGGGATCTCCACTGTAACAACGTTTTCTAAATTTTTGCAATTAAATATTTATGAAAAGAGTGTAATTATTCGTGGAATAAATAGAAATATCTACTAGTTTTCGTCTTCGCCAATGAATTAAATTTTTTTTGCATATCTTATGGTTGTTTTTATGTATAAAATGTAATACTATCTCGGAAAAGTAATTATTTAGGAATGTGAAGGAAGCTTTGATTTTTTGGTGTGAAATGTTGACTTGAGTTTTGAGGAGTAAAAATTCAAATGTTTATCCCTTCGCCTTTTTACTATAGAATGTGTATTTATGTAAATAATCATGTTGGATTAAGACGCGTGCAAAATATGCTCCGTGAGTTCCACGCGGAAAGGCACCAAGAACGTCCGACTGTGTGCTGTGTAGGTCCCGCGGGTCTGGTTGGCCCCTTCTCTTTCGTCTGTGTAGATTAAGACCCTCAACTCTCCTCGCTTGTTCCTGCACTGTATTTTTTTCCGTTTGAATATATTTCGTCTTACGTTCTTCGGGTGTCACTTTCGATCCTGTTTATTCCTGAGTTAAGACGCGTTGATTAAATCCTTTCGTACGAAAAAAGGTCCGAAGCATTGAAATGCTGCTTGTGGACAACCGAGAATACGACCTGTACGTTGCCTGGGGAGTCGGCCATGTTGTCTCAGCCCGTTGGTGACCCTGATGTGATGTGCGAGGGAGGGAGATATCTCTCTTCCCCCTTCACTCTGTTTCTGTCCCGAGGCCCAATTGCCTTCGTCTTCTCTTCGTTTCTCTTCCTATGATATCTCGTCTTATAGCAATTTTTAGTGATTGACGAGGAAGCGATTTGTGTGTGCGATTAAGCAATAAATGCGTCGTACACTAAAATAAGTTGGCCTCTTCACCGTCCGAAATTTTATTTTAGGGACTTAAGGACACATTAAGTTTTATTTATAATCCAACTCAACAACAAATCCTTAGACTCCTCATTGCTCCCAAGCACCTTCAGGATGCCTCAGTGGCAATAAAGGCCAGAGAGTGAAAGCGTGAGAGCATTCTATGATTTTAAGAAAAGAACATGCCCCTGTCCTGTCATTTTTGAATGACGATAGTTGTACAGCGTCACGCCAGTGAGATCCAACGTGCATAATTACCAGAGAATCAACCGTGTGATTGTTTCAAGTCTGAATGCTTATAGGACTACAAAGTATCCATCCATCATCTTCAGAACACACGCTGTAAGTAAATAATCTCTCATTGTGGCATTCACCTGAATGTACCCCGGAAGTTAGAACAAAATCGTTATATCCGTTTTTAAGAAAATTCGAAAAACGAACTTGAATGCATTGCGTTGTTCGTTTCGATACATTTAGGTTGCTGCGTGTTTGTATTTTGTTATTTGTTATCACAACTATTTTGAGGTACAACGCGCGTGCATAAGGGGTTGCAAGAGGAATTTTTCGCTTCGTCAGGTTGATCTAATTCGCGTTGCAAAACACGTTTTTGGGCACTTTTTGGATACCTTGGCCAATTGCGCCTAGCAGTTGTCGAAGATCTTACAAGCAGACGCCGGTACGTGGTCTCTCTGATGGAATATCGACTGGTTCGGCTCCTCGGAGGACATCGCACTTGAAGACCATCGCCAATTTGTATCAGCTGATCTTCGAGCATTTAAGTTCTGGGGATATTGAATGATTGCGCTTAGGCAGTGCTCGAAAAACTCGTTCAACATTTGTTAGGGGTTGAATGTATTCGCGTCGTTGGAGTCACCAAAATGGACTATTTGAAGACACCCTGTGAGTTTGGCTGTCTTCTCTGGCTGGTGAGATACTGTGGGCGAGTGCTTTCGACGTAAAGACATCATCGTCTGGCCATTAAGCCAGTACTTAAGTCAGTTGGTCGTGGTCATTATATAGGAAGAGAAAGGTTAACAGGATGGTGTTACGTCAGGGAACGAGGACGCGGGGGGGGGTGAGGAAGAAAGTCATTCACCTCCTGGGAAGTTCGTTGGAAGTGAAGGGAAGGAATGTAAGGGTGGTTATGTATGTCCAAAGAGTCTGTTGACTGTCGATTCTAAGTCTTTTATGTAAAGGTTGGTCTGTGAATCCGTCAGTTGGTTGTTTTCGTTTGTGTAGTGTCTTTGGTGCCGCATTTTGTGTTGATTTGTTCACTTATGATCTGTCCATTGAAGTTTTTTGTTTATAGATTTCCTTATTTTCTAATATCTTCAGTTTTCGTCTTTTGTATTGTTTGTGTAGTAAGTTGGTGCAATCCTGTATTTTGGTAGGTTCGTGTCCAATTGTCTCGAGGTGGTTGGAAAAATTTGAGTCGTCTTTGTTCCCCTTTGTTGTTTGAGGTTCCCCAGAGGAACGTCCTGAAAGTAATGAACGGGAAATTCCTCCTCATCGTCGCCTCTGACGTATACGATGTACCCGAACCTGCTCTGTCTCAGTTGTATGTAATCGAAATGACTTTATTTTACGATAAACACCAGAACCTGTCACTTTCCCATGATTTCCCTACCCATTTCAATGAATTAGGGATGATTGTTGCCCCACGTCTGTGCAACTGTAAATCAAGAATCAGTGATGGATTGAATGTGGGAGATTTATTCACAAAATGATATTTTGGCGACGAAATGAATACGTTACAAGATAGGAGGGCCAAAGATGTCGCGACGACGAATTGAAGGGTGTTGAATTCGGTGGTTCCGAATGGATGTGCGATGTGGTAGCGGTAGCTGTACGCCCCTAGCGTCTACGTAGTATGAAGAGAAGTTGTGTATTCCACGGAAACTATAAACAGTTTTCTACTGAAGTTTAGGAAAATGGCACGTGAGCAGCGATTGAGAGGGGACGGCTGAACCAAAAACTGTCGAATCGATTCTATACCCTCTTAGTTTAAAGTAGTTATACGTAGGAAGTTGTGGAAAAGCACGCTCAACTTGGTAAGCGTTCATACCCACAGAACAATTTAAGAATATTATGCACACACGCGTTGAATATAGGTTGTTGTCACTCATAATTCATTAGACTTACTATTAGTAGCAATTAATTGCAACTAATAAATATGCTTTAGCTCTGCTTACGTGGGTACATTCGCTCAACATGAACGTTATTTTGACACACGAGCGTTTAATTCTGAATTGTATTGTTGTATTTGTCTCTCCTGTCATTACACTGGGGAACAATGTGAGACAAAATTTTTGTTGCTTTCGATTTAACAGGTTATAGTAATGAGACTACTCCCAGCAGGGTGCTGCTTAGATCGTAAAACAGGGTACGCTCTCCTATCGACTGAAGTTTAATTTTTTATTAGGAATACAGGTGAATATCACTGTAGGAGAACAGGAGCAGGTTTTTACTTGTGACGACAATCGTCTAGACCAGGGGTCTCCAAACTACGGCCCGAGGGCCACATCCGGCCCGCGGAGAGCTAGCATACTTGAAAACTCCTTTTAGAGAACATATTTTGTGTAGCAAATTAAATTTAGTTTTGCTGAAGTATTCTAATTTTATGTTGAATAATTATTAATGTAACATCTACATTGATATGGTCATGGGCTAACTACTCATAACATTGTTGTAGGCTTATTGTGATAAGTTATGTTTTTATTTTATACATTTAAAATAAAAACATAACTTATAACAAGCATAATGCCATATGAAATACTAATGAGATTTATGTAATTGAGATTTTCCACTGACAATAGTTTGTAGTTGTGGACTAATTTTACTTGTACCAATTATTAAAAGAGATTTAACATGCTCATCAGTTAATTTATATCTGTAAACATTATTTGTGTACTTCATTTTGGAGGTCTTCTCACACGAATAAGTAGTACCAAAAACGGAAAACACATTTATGCAAATTATCAAATTGTATCAGCGGAAGACTTTTATAAAATTCCAACAAAGATGAGTTTTGATATTTGTTCTTAACTATATCACTGCACTGTAGATCAATCATTCCCATTTGAAGTTCCAGGGCTGGGGTTTCAATGTCAGTATCAAAAGTATCTTAATTTGATTCGTAATGGCATCAAAGTCCGAGAAACGAGTATCAAAATTTATTTTCAAAGCACTCAAAGTTTCGATTGCAAAATCGATAGGAAACTCAGTCTCAGTGGTGTGGCTGAATATTTCACATGTCTTAAAATGTGAAAAACATTTACTTCGTAGTTGTGATTGAAACAGTATCAATTTCTTCCGGAATGATGTGATATTAGTGTATAAATCAGGAAGATGCTGGTTTTTGGTTTATTATTCATTCTGAATAATAACCCTATGTTTTCGGCCACGAAACATTTTTTACAACCCCCCCTCAAAATTTGATACTTTTCAAATACGTTTCAAGACATGGGGATTCCAAATCTGCAATGTCTGTCCGCCGTCCCCCTTCTGCCGTCCAGGCCATTTTATGCCTTTAACGTGGTCTAAAAAATTCGTTCTTTCGCACGAAAATCCCATTTGGTATCTAGTGGTGCCTGCCATCTCGGCAATCCGATCGGACGAAGCCCATGGTTGTTATGGACAAACAATGGTTTAAAAAATTAACAATACGCAGTATAATCACAAATAAGCCGTGTTTCGTATCATTTTCAAGGTATTTTTACATCCTGGGTCGAATGGAATGAGTATCAGACGTGTACAACTGCGTATAGGGAAATTACAGTAATTATTACAGTCAACTAATTGCAAGAACTCGTGGGAACTACAGCGGAAGTCAACGTTTCGTCGTTAGTACTCCCTCCCTCCCTTCCATCTCATTAAAACCACCCGTCCGCTCGCCTCGCAACGTCCGCTCGACTCGCAAGAAGTCCTCGTTCCAATTTCCCCGACACTTTTTGCCCGACGGTTAGGGAGATTTCTTAGAGAGACTTCCTCCGCACACCCCTACATCAGATCATAAATGCCTACAGACGTTTACGGGCGCCTGGTGCCGGGGGATATTTAGTTTCTGTAGTTCCATTGTAGTAAGGTCATGTTTCGTGTGGTTTACTAGTATTTTTCGATGCTGAATCGAATGGAATGGGTCTCGGAGCAGTAATACTAGGTCAAGCTGTTCATGAGAATAATAAATCATTGTGTAATAATTTGCAGGGTTTTTCTCCTTGCATTCTCAAATTCAGTTCCGTTTTTTAAACGTTGCGTACTTTTTTGGACTTTTTTTTCATGAGTGGACTATTTCACGTTTTGCCACCGGCAATAATGATAATATGGTTTTGGCCCTCGGAACTTACTGGGGTGATCAGTATGGCCCTAAGGCTGGAAAGTTTGGAGATCCCTGGTCTAGACGGTAGTTGGGGCATGTACGAACCTGTTGTTGGTCAACAAGGGCGTCATTCTCTTCTTCCCATACGAACAATTTCAGTTACACGCGAGATCGAGTGTGTGGGTGAGACGTTGTGTGTGCGTATTGGCATTTCTTCGACTGCCTTTTGAAAAGATAAAATTAGTTAACGGTCCATAGATTCGGCAACTCGTTAAAGATGAACATTTCATCGAAACAATGACAGAATTCCAAAAGAATGTTTGGTTGGCATTCAAACCCCTTATCAAAGATTTTCTTGGAAATACTAGAGCAAAGAACTACATTGACATTGTCAACGAACTCAAGGAGAGTTTCAAAAGACTAGGTTGCAATATGAGCATCAAATTGCATTTTCTACATAGTCATCTCGTCAATTTTCCCACAAACCTTGGTGCACTCAGTGACGAGCAGGGAGAGCGTTTCCACCAAGACCCGCAAACCATGGAGGCTCGGTATCAAGGTAGATGGGATGAGCACAAGATGGCTGACTATTGTTGGAGCATCAAGCGAGATGGTCCACAAACTGAACACTCCAGAAAGAGTTATAAGAGAAAAGTGTTACGGTAATATTAATGTCCGCGTTTGGGAAGAACATGTTATTCCTTCTAGAATGACAATTTCACTTAACAAAAAATGTGATTTTATAGCATTTGTTCAAATAAAATTACAATTTGTGAAGAGTTTATTCAGTATAACGTTTCATCTTTACTTTGTTTCGTAAGGATACTTTACGGCCAAACCTCGCCAGAAGTAAAATAAAGACGGTATTATTCTATCACTCTCTCTCTGTCTCGGCTTTTCTTCATTTTGTGTTATGAATGCAAACCGCACCGTGAAATCAAGTTGCAAGGGTAACTGGCCACTTCTCCTTATCCTCAGGTTCTCACAACGTTTATAAAAGACACCGCTTCACTAATTGATCGATAGAAACTACTCAACCTCGATTAGTTTCGACAGGGAAGTCCTTCTCGCTCCCTAGAGCCACGAAGTAACGCCCTTCCCTTCAACAAGTTGCCAATGGATACGACGCCCTTGTCTGATCACCCCCGCAGTGGTGCCCCATTAATGAATCATTGCAGTTTTGTTTGTTGGAACGCTGTGGCGTAAAGAAGGAAAAAAAAATCAATACTCCTGTTTTTTTGCACTATGGGGCTTCTATGGAGTCATTTGCGCTTCTCACGTGTCCTAAGTTTTTTTACCGCGACCGTATTCAGGTGGCGTTAAATTTAGCTTGAAGCATCAGTTTTACTTTCCTCCGCTCTACAAAGTAGAAAGGAAAGTTATGTAATCGGCTGAAAAAAAATATTTAGAGTTCTCTTCAGATCTTTACGTTTCAGACTCCCCCCCCCCCTCCCTGAGTCCGAAAAACGCTATTTGGGAAAATGGTTTGTGTTTGTGTGTATGTGTGCAGGGGCCTCTTGCATGTTAGCGAAACCGCAACTTCCATGGCTGATATAACCCTCGTCGAAGGTTTAGGAACAGTCATCAAATAAGGAAACAGACCTGTGTGTCTTTGAACAATTTTTAGAGAAAACCACCGTACCAAATCCGCTTAAACTTGATATCTAGCCCGCAAGTTACCATGGGACTCCAAAATAAGGGTACGAGCAAAATCCACCGAATGTTAACTATAGTTATCACTGTGATCAAAACACCAAATTTTTTTTCTCAAAAATCTCTTTAACGATTTTGATTAAATTTTTTGTATTGATAGCTCCCAACATGGCAACTATACCATAAAATTCTCATTCGTGGGAAAATAACGAGAGCAGCACAATAAATTACCAAAACGTTTGACGAATCCGATTTTAACGTGATTTTTAGAGAACGATTGTACCAAATCAGCTGAAACTTGATGTCTAGCCTACAGGTTACCATGGGACCCAAAAATATGGGTATGGTCAAAATCCACCGAAAGTTAACTATAGTTATCATAGTGATCAAAACACACCAATTTTTTTTTCTCAAAAACGGCTCAAACGATTTTGATTAAATTTCTTATATTGATAGCTCTCAATAAGGCAATTATACCATAAAATTCCCATTCTAGGGAAAATGACGAGAGCAGCACAATAAATTATCAAAATGTTCGACGAAAATCGTTTGTAGCGCGGTTTTTTACCTTATAAACTCCGCTGGAATGTTACTAGAGTGGTTAAAAACGCTCATGAGATACATTGGGCTCACTCCAGTAATTCCTGAATTTCAACTACTGTCGTTTTGCTTACTACCAGTTCTATTAGGTTTTACCCAATTACTCGACTAGAGTGATTACTGTCCTTCTTCAAAAAATTATTATTTACAGCTCCATTAATTCTCTGTGTACCAATTGCTCAATAATAGTCTGGGATGAGTACGAGCAGGATAATATATTCCGGAACTGTACACGCTACCGCTTCCTGATGTTGTGAAGTGTTGTTTGACCAAGTTCAAATGAACTGGGTGACAAATGAATTGAATAAGTAGAAAAAGCCATGTAGAAAGTGAATTGACGTAGATCTAAGGAATGTTGTGTGTTGCAACGCACCAAATATTTTTGGAAGAAAACTCAACAATTTTTTGTCAGCCGATAACTTAACGTTCCCTCCCACACCGTAGGGATAAAGAAAATAAAAATTTACTTGCACCACTGACTGGATATTTGAAGTTCGAAGGACCAACTGCTTCTAACACTCCGCTTGGGAATGGCAGCTCGGTTCGCTGGCTGCTGCGAAAACCAAATCGATTAAACCTAGTATAAACTGGCTGACATATCGATCCAGCCAGGCGACAGCTGCAATCAACAGCAGGCAACCCGTCGCAGATGTACTTCTAAACAGGTCATAAAATTAGCCATGCTTCTAAATATGGATAAGTAAAAAATCACAACAATCTAAGGAGTACAACTCAAATTGCTTATTCATCTGTCATGGAAACTTGAAGACAATAATTGTCAGTATTTACAAAAAATTGTTCACTTTAAGTTGACATTTGAAATCTAAATTGGAAATTGTAATTAGGCGGAAAGTTTCTAGTTCAGAATGAAAGGCGCTACAAGCAGTCTAATGTGCCAGCAATACTTTGTGTTAGTGTTATTGAAAGCCAGTGTTGAGTTGAGTTTTGTACACGTGCTTGTTCAATTTCATTCGTCGTGTGAGTACAGCCAACGCATCGCTACGAGTCGCCTTGTAACAGATGAATGTGAACGGCGAATGATGACAGGGTCACTCTTTTTCTTCTTGTTTTGTGTCGGTATAACTAAAACCCACTGGCCACCAGACAACCTCTCGTGCACCTTTATCTTCTTTGTCTGTCTCAGCTAAGCAGAGCTTTCCTGACCCGGTCGACTTGGCCTTAAACCTATTGAATGCAGAAAATATTCCACCAAGTTCGATTGGCCGGTTTCGTTAAGGTTTTTTAACGAACAAGTTTGTTTCAGGCGAGAAGTATAATTTCGCGAAGATCCCTTCCAATTAAATTCACTCAACAACTTACTACCACTATCCGTTCAATTTGGCGTCCTAGAATTTCAAAGGGTGTTTTGGGATTGACTTAATTACTATTATTCCGTTCTCTAGGCGTTACCTTGTTACGGACTTTTTTTTCGCACTTTCCTTTAATCTTGACTTTTTCATGTCAAGAGAAAACACTCTCGTACAAATGATTTCTTTGGTCGCAGTCAGAGCACACTTGTTTTTCGTACGGCACTGACTATCGTGTTTCTGAGGCAAACCATTTTATCGGGTGACGCTCGTTGAGTGTGTTGTTGCGAGTCCTAGTACATTTTCAGGAAATCTTTAAAAGAGGCAATTTATGATTTTATATGGCATTCGAATTCGTCATTTCATCGGGTTATTTCTTTCTTAGGAATTTCCTTAAGCGGGTTCTCGAAATCGGCGCCCAATAGAATTTGTATTTTAAATTCCAAATCTAAACCTTGTGTGCCGCCAGACGCAGTAATGCTTTGCATACTAGAAGGGCCCCTGTGCTGTTCTCCTGAAAACCATTAGCCCGGATCTCTTATGCTTCGTGAAAACTGCTTGGAAGGTGTCGATATTTCCCGCTTTTTTTGGCACTTGGGCGTGATTGTTTCAAAATAGTGTCCAAATGTCTACAAAAACATCAAACTGCCTCTTTGAATTAGTTTAATCTAGTTTTCCAGCAAGTGGAAAAATTCCCCCCTTGGATACAGCTCAAAAGGTGAAGGTTTAGTTTTAGTTTACTTGTTTTTCTTCCATATTTAAAAAAACTGGGCTTCGCAGAAAAAAAGTAGTGTTTAATCTTTAAATAATTCGTGAAATAACAATATAACGCTTTTACATATGTAGCGATAATATTCGTGATTACTTGAATAAACCTAGTAGTCAGCGATTTCTGGCGAACAATCCTCTGCAATGTTGACCGCTTGGGAATAAGGTGTTCTAGAAAGGCGAAGCTTAATAAAGTTGACCTAATGAAAGAAATTATATCATTGAATTTCTATTGGCTGTTTCAACGTGGTTGAGTAAGATAAACTAACACAGCTTTTCGTTTATGTATTTTGTTTTGTATTTATTTCAATACAAAACAAACCAGTAGAGCTATTTAGTGTACAGTATGTTGGAGATTGTGGTGTGCGATGTTCAACTTTCTTCCTGCGGTTGCGCTAGAGAAATCTGCTGCCTTTCATCATGATATTTTAATTAGATACGACTCTGAAGGGGTCAATTAGCTGTTTTTCGCAGGTTGTACGGAATTTGATTTAATAGGATCTGTTTTTCAGTCAGTGAAGCTTAGTAGCTTCTTGAATTAGTGTGTAGCTACCTCTTTAAATTATTTAGTATTTTGGCCATAGTCAGCTGTTTAAATTTTGGCACCATCCACCGTGTTCTGTATCATCTCTTTTTCGTAATCTCAGGCTGTGCCATAGATACCCGTACAGATGGGGTAATTAAAATAGTACGACCCAGCAACTACACGTCCACAAGCCTGATGCACACCACTTCTCACTGAGTTTGTGCATATCTCAGAGATGCTCTCTGGCTGAGTGCTGGGTGTGCTCTCTCTCTTTCCACAATGCCTCTCCCTCTCCACCCCCCTCACCATCTGTGCGAACTACTTACTCTCAGGGTAGATCATTTAATTACTCTCATTCGATCAACATATGCAATAGCCATGGAGACTTGTCCGGCCCAGTCCGTTAAGTCTTTCAAAGATAAATATAAAACTAACTAATTGAAAGTTTAGTTCAATGTAAGAACACAGTGAGAACACTCTCTTGGATTGTGTACGTTATTAATTTTCTGTCTTTGTTTATTAATTCATAATTTTCAAGTATTTTTTTTTTTTTTTGCCTTGGAGAAGAATGTGTTTTATTTTTGTGCCTTCTGTTAATGTAACGATTGAGTGTTTGGTTGTACCTAGATTTTTTTATTGTCTTCAAGAGACGGAAGATACCGAGAGAAGCTCATTGTCCTAGTCTCGCTCTTTAGTTTAGATAAGCACTTTCAAATTCGTTCTCTCTCTCTCTCTCTCTCTCTCTCTCTCTCTCTCTCTCTCTCTCTCTCACCCCCCTTCTCTCCCTTCATACCACGCTTTCTGCAGCTGGTTGATAAGATACGCTTTGATGTTCCGTAAGTACACCAATGAAACAAAGCTTTGGCCGATTTCAAAGGTCGTAAAATCTAAACGACGATCATTCCTGTGTTTGAATTTATTAAAGTTTGCTAGTTCTGCATGAACTGATAGTGCTAGATGCGGCCTCTTGGCCTCGGCTCATTTCTAGAACAAAGAATGCTAGTCAAGATCAAAACCAATTTGTGCGTGAAGGTGAACCATTCAGACTTGGGTCCGCAGCATGGTGATGGTTGAATCTTGATGTCCGCCGCTATTTTTACGATACTGAGGGTTTCTTCCACGATTACTTTTATGTTCCTGTCTATTGAGTTCCTTCATTGCCGCGAGAATACTTAACTGGGCTAAGCCCACGCGGGTTTTGATTGTATTTTAGGCGTGTCCTCTTAAGCTTTGGTTGGTGTCACGCCACAGCACTTGGTACCAACAGTTGAACAGCCAAGAAATTATGAAACCTTTCCTCAATTGATAAGCTAGCATCAACATAATGGTAGACCTGGTTATACGTATTTAATGTCCACTGAAGAATGTTATTTCACTTCTTATCCAACCTTCATCTATCTACCAAGGTCAGGTTTAAATAGTGATTTGACTTATTGAATTCTTTAGACACACGTTTCTGTCTGCAGGTAATCAGACCAAAGAATTCGCGGTTCACTTCGTCGTAAATTGACAATGGAGGAGGCGCATAATGAAGACTGCATAGTCTGCTCTCCTCCCGTCGTACATCAAGATGTGAGCACGTTTTTATGTCCAACTTCCGGCCACATTCATTACCACGGTGAAAAAGGCTGGGGCCCTCCGTTGGTTCCAGAACAGACGGAAGAAGGAAGCGTTTTTAAGGCTATCGTCAACGATAAGGAAACTACCGTCGAGATTAGGTATGCTACGGCGCACAGATCACGTAAAATCTCAGTATTTTGATCCAAAATGAGCTTCATGTGTAGCGAACTTCAGGACCCATAACGTGAAATGGGGGGGGTTTTATATACGTTGAGAGATCGGGTCTTGTACTTCTTATTTTTTACCAAAGCGTGCCAAGACAAAGCGCCTCTTTAGTTTCTAATGTGCTGCAGAGGTTTCAACGTTTTTGTATTTTAAATTAGAAAGCTGATGGGAACATGTGTGTACTGTGAGCCCCTCTATTCCTTTTCTGGCACCTCTACCTTTAGAACCAGCAAGCGATGAGATTATAGTCATTTTGAGGTCGCGCAATCCCTTCACCTTGGACCCTCCGGAGAATGGTCTTTACGGACTGATATTCCAAGTGCTACTTAGCATTCAATACCCAGTAGACTTCAGGAATTCTCCTAGCGAGAGATTCTGCTCTGGAAACTAATATAGCTCTTCCTTCCTGTGTGGAGTTTCTCAAATTATCGCTGAAAATAAGACCAAAAAGTCGTAGCAGCCTATAGCCACTCTCGCGAAAGGGTATTTCTAAACCTCTCTTTCTTAGCTCCAAATTGTTTAGTCAAATTTTGTGTGCACTTAGTTAATTTCCTCTGTGAACTTAGCTTCTGGCCCTATATACTGGACCGTTCTGTAATCCACAGCTCTGATGTTGACACTTATAAGTTGCAACTACATTCCGTGTTTATCGAAGCAGATAATTCACTCGATCAGGGGGACGGGCCACCAAGGGAAGAATTGGAAGTACGCTTGTGGAATGTTATTTTAGAGTAAGTGTTTGTTGTAGGATTATCCGTTTTGAGCTCTTACGGGGAGGGTTTACTTAACACCTCCATTAAACGAAAATCATTACAGCTTGGTTGATTGAAGGGTGGTGATGCGCTTGTCGCCCCCTTTAATTGAACTCGATTGGAATAGACTAAAAGGACGACATTTTTCATGGAATAGTGCTTGCGGTGTCACGCTTCCGTTGTACCCTCACCGGAGTCCTGCCCCTTGTCCATTTATTTATTCATTAACAAGAACGGAACGAACCCAATTATAAAATTATGTGGTACGACATATACTCAAGCGGGCATGGAAGTAGTATGGTGGTAAATCTGGGAAATGGTGTGTACGGGGGGACTGACTGCATCACTGAAGACTGGATGGAGGACGATACAGATACTGTAAGAGAAGCTTCTAGATAGTAGTGATGGGCGAAAATCGATGATCGCGGTGTGCAGTAGATGATGTTAGGAGGACCTCAGTCAGGCCATAGTCCTCCAGAGACAGCCAGATAGTGACGCTCTCTCTCTCTCTCTCTCTCTCTCTCTCTCTCTCTCTCTCTCCCCTCTCTCCCGTCTCTCTCTCTCTCTCGCAATCCCGTTCACGGGTGTCCTCTAAAAGCCCACTCTAAGACCAGCCACAGAGCGTGTGACCACCCAATCAGGTGCGAGAACGGAATAGTGGTAGAGAGGGATGAACGTATGCACATTGGATGGCATATGAGAGGCCTGGCCAAGCACGAACAGCAGAGCGCACCATTCTATCAGCCTTCGGACCGTCAACCATCCAAAAACTATCACCGCCAAGGCAACTTTCCGAAGATAATCATCAAGGCTTCTGGCGGAGGAGGTTGCACCGAGAAACTCGATCCCAAGGTACTGCCTCATCTCGAGGACGCCTCTAACCAGGACCTGTGTCCAGGAATGATGAAACCCACTTCCCCGACCTTCATGCTGTAACCTCGATATAATGGCACTGTAGAAACAGAGCCGCACTTCTCAGGATTCACCCCCAATCAACACATGCCTAGCTGCCTTAAACTTGTCGAGGGCGTTCTGCAAACCCCCCTACTTGGTACTTGTGAGGAGGACAATGACATCATCCGCGAAAGCTGATGCGCTTACCTGTGAGATTGACGAGTATAAGAGACCGAGGGTCCCCCTACCGAACACCACGCCCTACTGCCACGTCCCCAGACACCCCCCCCCCCCCACGCGAACTTGCAAGGTCGTCACACCCCCGCAGTACAAAGAGCTCACAAAATCGATGAGTCGACGCAAAAACTCGTCTTTTTTGACACGATTACAATACTTCACTTACGCGTTAGGTCGCAGAAAGCTGCCAATAGAGTAGAACGTACAACGAAAACGGAGACAAAACAGGCGTCAATTTGTAGAATGTAGGAGGCGTCGCATTTCACAACTTTCATCAGCCCCAGATCCTCTTCTTATGGATAGGTCCAAGAGGTCTTTTGCCATATAGTACAAAAAACGTTAAGAGAGGAAAGATGAGACGAATTCTTCAGGTTTGAGATTCCCTTCCGCAGTGTTAAGAGCAAGTTGAAGAAATTGGACGGGCAGTGCAGTAGTATGTTCTGAAACATACTACTCCTACATTCGGGCATCAAAGCTTCTTATTACTTTCTTCGGCCCTACGAAGTGGAAAAATAATTACGTTATCAGTTGACATTTTTTTGTTGTCTTTTATTCAGATCTTTGGGTTTTAAGTGCTTCTGAGTCCGAAATTCCCCATTTAAAAATCTCTGATGCGACGCATCACAGAGCTTAACTCAGTCCTACGTGCACTCAACGATTTTGATCGCTCTCGCAACTAATCAAATCTGTTTCTCATTCAGCTCACCGTTCTACATAGAAACTGGTGGCGATGCTCGATATTTGAGTTAGCGTTGTCGGGTATTCTACCCTGTGGTGATCGCCTTCAGTGAATCAAGCGCTCACCTTAAGTGAAGTGCAATTCTGCCGCCTTCCCTTTTCTTCATTAACTTCAGAAGGGAAACTTGATATGTAACAACAATTTACTAAAGCAGTTTGCTCGAAAATGCGGAATCATTGCCGAACAGATTGACTCTGCCCGCTGTATTGCAGCTGTAGGATGAAGCGAGCTGTAAAGATCTCGTAAACTTTCTCTTTTGATGGCGAACGCCCGACATTTTTCATTGCTATGATTATTGCTACTGTCAGACAACGTATCGTTATTCTCTTTGAGTGGTTTCACAACCTGGAAGAACCTTTATTTCCCCGTGCAGAGTGTAATTATCCTTTCCCTTTGAGCATTCAGCAGTTGGAAATCGAGTTTGTCTTCTATTACGAACGCTCCATCGTTCAATGACAAACGTTTCTTTATGATGAAGTAGAAGCGGCTGTTTTTATTAACGTAACGCCGAAGAAGTGTTTTTTGCTTCTCTGTGTAGAGAATCTTCAAAAGACGCCTTGCGTGCGACTTTGATCACTTAAAACTTACTTTCTCCATGAAGGTGTCGACTGCTCTTCAGTCTCATTAGCATGTGCTACTAGTATGAATGGTATCATCAAGTCCGGTAGCGTGTCATGAACATCGTGTGATCTACAACTCATGAGTCCTTCCTTTCAGTACCTTTACAATCCTAGGGTCACGAGTAGTTAACTTTTAGATGAGACTATGGGTTTTCGGTGGAATTGGGGTAAGAGCGCAGTCTGGTAAAGAACGGTAAACTCATAGATAATACATTGGAATCAGGGTCAGCGCTGAGCTCACTTCTTGTAAAGACGAGTGAATGCGTGGTATTGTGGTTTGTGCAGAACGTTCTAACTTGTTTCTGCAGGTTTTCAGTTGAATCTAGATTGAAGAGGTGTGTGTGTGTTCTATGTCAGGCAGCATAACATGTAGCCTCGTAGTATATGCTGAGCAGGTTCTCCGTTTGGACTGTATCCCAAAGATGTGCCTGGAAATAATCGAGACTCCCCAGGGCGACGAGTTTACGTTCCCCTCATCTAGTAGCATACCTTGTTCCTTCCTCATTAAACTTCCGTTGATTCTGGTCGATCCAAGTTCCTTTTCAGGCGGATAAAGGTGGTACCTGTAGCGAGCTTGACTACAGTGTTGAAGGCCTTTTGTTTCTACAGTAGTACCACTCTTTTGCAATACTGCGACCGCCCATACTTGCACTTAACTGATCAAGAAAGGTAGCCTTTGTTTAGAATGTCTTACAATCAGAAGTGCACGATGGCCGAAACTAGTTCTCACCAGTTGCGTATAATCCCAGGAAGGCTGTATGTTAACGAGAGTGTAAAATGGCTGCTTTGCGCTCGTTTTCCAAGAATGCAGACATTTGATCTGGCTGTTGACCTCAGGGCAGTCTTCGCACATTGGTCTGCACAACCATTTTGCGCACTGCGCTCCTGGTCGTCCATCCACAACTCGAATCCCTACTGCTATCTTAATATTCATGTTAAGAGTGCCACCTCGAAGTTCTCACTCTTCCCTTTATTCAGTTTGTAGTGATTTTTCAGCCCTCAAGCACAAGATTTGAGCCTCCCAAACGCCGAGTCTCAAGCTGCTACAAATTCTTCAGGCTCAGAGTAAGAGCTGAATGATGCTCAGTTAATATAATGAACGCATTGGGAGATTCAACTTCAAAAATCTGCAAAATTTGTTTCAGCGATGGTAGTTTCCCGATACAATCAACTACTCCTTCAGTTGACTTCAATGAAGTGCTTATCGGTCACAAAAGTGTAGCCATTTTACCCATGAGAAACCAATCATACATTAAAGATGAGGCTATTTCGTACCACATGAAAGGTCAATATTTCAGGTTAATATTGAATATTCTACATATTATAGCTGTAAGTCCCTATCTGCGTGTTTCATCTTTTTAAGAATTTAGGTGTTATGGTTTTGTTGTGGCAGCATTGATCTGTCCCTGAGAAGTGTGAGTGAATTGGTGGGGCAGTCAAGCAGAATGTTGGCCATTCGATTAGCTGATTTGTATGAGCTCATCTCCTGTGACTTGAGAGTTCCCTCCTAAAGCCAAGTGTACAGAGTTATCTTTTGTACGGTTTTCTTCCCGTTAGATAAATAACGTGAGTCGCTGAAGGTTTTGAGTTGCGAGCAAGTGGCAATTTATTTTCTTTCATTGGCAATATTGGAGTGGGTCTGAATTATCGTATAATTTCAATCACCCAGCTTTCCTCAGTAGGGGTTGTGGCAAGGAGAAGCTTCAGAGGTCGCCGTTGGAAGATTTTCAAAGAGTAGATACCAATGACGCCAGGAGGAGAAAAGGTAAGGTGAAGTTCGTGAACTTGTAAATCGTGCTTTTAAGATTAAATTGACAGCGGACCACGGTTGTATTAGAGGGCTGGAGAAAACCGTCCTTGACAGGTTAAATGACAGGGATGGATGGATGACTGAAAAGAGTCAGAGGGCTCAAGAGGCCAGCCTGTGATATTGTATTATGGCTTGAAGAATATAATAGACTCTACCTATTATAGACAAATTATAATAATGGACTACTCCTCAGAAACAAATGTGGAATTACGTATCGACCAATATGTCCGCTTCCAAAAATTTTTAGACGATGTTAGACGTTGCTTATCGAATTATGCGTACGGGGATTTGTTACCCTTGATTTTTTTTGCTAACAATATTGGTGCATTCGATAGATTAAACTTGTTCGTTACGTTATTCATAGTTTAACAGTGAGAGAACATGGAAGCGAGTGCGATGTGATCATTATCGCCGTCATTGATGATCATTCTTAGGTGCACAATCGGTAAATGGTATATGATGCACCTTATCTTCACGTTTTGCAAATACTTCGTAGATTTCCTTTTCTTAGTGTCAGTATTATGTCGCTTTTCAACTTATTCATCGCGGTGCGTTTCTCCCAGGCTTCAGATCAGCGATCAAATGTCAACGAACATGTTGGAAGTACTGATGGCTCCTAGGGAAACTGTCCGTTTGAAAATCTCGTTCGAGCCCCGGTCTCCGGGACAATTTTCGGGCGAAATGTACGTCGTTCGACAAAGTTCGCCGAATCAGATGCGGTTCATCAATTTTAAAGGGTTCGCCCGGTGTCCTCCCGCAACTCATAAGAAATGATTTAAGTAAAAAAATGACTTTCGGTTCTTTAACCATTATCAGGTTCGTCAACGAAACGGCCCATCGTAAGGGAGAATTTCAGATGAACGAGAATGAAAAAAAACGGAGGGTCCTGATGATCGAAGCTGCCTCTGGTGGTGTGGAGGCTTAAGCCCTTTCTGTGAAGCAGATGTGCAGATGTTCGCCCCAGAATACAAAAGAGGAGCTCATGAGGGCTAAAGAACGACTACGGATGAGATCTGAGGATGGGTCCTGTGTATCGCGCTTTAAAATTATTTGCTAATCTCCAACTATTTAGTTTTGATCATCCGTTCCTAGGTTATCCCTAGAAATTGAACTTCCGTCCTATGGGTATCTCATTGGACTATCGCCCTTTTTCTTGAGGACGATGAGATCGTATGAACGAGATTTATAAACAAAAAACCATAAACGTTTAATTTTAGCGAAATGTTCAATAATTTATTGTAACGTTTTGTCACGGGGGAACTGTCAACGCAAAAATTGACCAAAATCGTTAGTTGTTGAAAAAAAAGAAATTTAATGTTACGATCACTATAATGACTACGTTGAAAGGGTTTGAAAATTCCCAAATTAAAAAAAAAAAACCTGGATCATTGAGCAGTAATGGTGGTGGGGAAAGGGTTCTTTCTACGTATTTTAACTTCCGTTAGAAGAACGCCCTCTTCGAAATGGTTGTGGTTTGAATGGGGTTGTTTCTGTGAGCTCCATTGTGAGATAATGGCCAAAGCAAATCAGCTCAAACTTGATGCTAAGCCTGGGGACCAACAGAGACTCCAGAATAGGTCATCCAGAAGCTTATTGCATCCATGATATGCGATTTTTGATGGAACGCTGATGGCAAATAAACGGGAATTATGAAAGAAGATCGTTAAAAATTCATTTAAAAGAACAATATCATAATTAGCTGAATTACTTGAAATTTTTCGTGTGGATGACAATTTCACGTTGCTATTCAATTGTTTTAAACCGTCGACATTTACTACGAATGTTCGCTCTTACTAAGTGCAAAGTGGTTTATTGTGTTTTGAAGACATTTTTACGAGTCATAAAACACTTGAAGTCAATTTGGAACTATAGCTGAACTGAAAGTTGGAACCGAGTATATTGTTTCTGCGATGTATGAACGGTTCTTGAACGGGTTTTCCTGAAAGCCCAGCAGCAGTTCACATTACTTCGCTGTTACGTCCAGTATTGTGAACCTTCTTTGACTCGATGCGTACGGATGATTTTAGGTATTTAGTTCCTATTAGGGCTAGAAGAATATATATTCTAGGATTGCTAACTGTAGGTGTGCGAAGTAGTGAGGATAATAGTGTATTTGACCAATTGAAAAGGGGCGATGGTTGCGTAGTCTTTTACAACACCCATTGTTCGACGACCCTGACCCTTAACCGCGAAGTTATTGTTTCCCCACAGACCTTCGCAGTTATTTCTAACGACTGCGGATTTCCCTGAAGTGGTTTTCCCATCTTTTCCCTCTCCTCCTTTTAAAGTTTCCACTCCACAACAGTCAGCTCCTCCCAAACTCATTCAAGTACGAACTCTTGCGAAAGACATTCGTCTCCCAGTGCTCACTTATCTCCTTCCGATACAGTCCCCGTGCCAGTCGTGAGTCGTCCTCTTGTGTCGCGCTTTTGTACACAAACTCTACTCAATTCATTGCACATTTAATACAGTCCTCTTCACGCTCACCGAGTTCCTTTTTTATTCCATTCTTCAACCTCCCCCCCCCCTCACATTTGCCCAACACACATCTTATTGCTTATTAATGTTTGTCTGATATCTAACCAGAACAATGCTACGGGCTGGTTGCATCGACACTTTTTAAAATTTAATTGAATGTTAAAAGTGACGTCACTAGTTCTTAATGAGTTTGTCTTTGCACCAATCTTTATTAGCGTATTCAGTTAGCTAACATGAGTTAACCTTCCGACAGTTGAAGAAAATCACTGAATTTACGCGGGGCTAAGATGGGTGAGGAGCCGCAGACAATTGAAACCCTCAGTTCGGATCTTAAAACATATCAAGGATATAAATCGATATTTATTTGTTGTGGGCTGTTAGAGTGAAATGGAATTTGAGATGAGATCGAAACGAAATATTGTGTATTAGTCTTCTTTGCAAATAGAATGAGGTCTGTTTGAGAAACAATTGCAATAATTTGTTAATAATCGTTTTCACAAAAAATAATCTGTTCAATTTCACAGAAAATATTAGTTCTTGTACTTCTCAAATAGTCCATTCTACTACTACTGCCTATTGCCAATTTGCTCAGACCCAAATTAGTGAGATTAAACAAGTTTTCTTATAAAAACCACAACTGTTTTAGTTTAGTTAAATCAGTTGGTGTGTTTGGTACCCAAACTGCCACATTATCGACCAGAAAGTGTGTTTCACTTCGTCTGTGTACTTTTTAACATTGTCGTCTATACGAATTTCGTATAAAGTTAGCATTGTCAACGGTTGCTTGTTTTATAATCTCTTTACAATCAAATTATTGACCGATTCTCTAACACGAATAACGATTGATAGCCAATGTACCGATTTCGACCGGTTTCGGTTTGTAGAGGTTGAAATTCAAGATGTTGATGAGAGCTTGAGTGTTGAACTATTACTGATTTGACGACATTGGATTCGTTCTGTTCCTCAGATGACTTTAAATGTTGGTTAGACGCAGCTTTATATCATTTAATATCTGATTAGTTAACATGAGTTAGCTAAGAAATGTTGGTCCAATCAAGCTCGTTTGTGTAACTGGCACTACAGTAGGAGTTGTTATCATTATCGCGCGCCTTGTTTTTGAAAACATTAAAGATGTGCGCGTGTGTGCTTCACGGCCAGACCGGAGTTTCACAATTGTTTTTTTTTATCGGGCTCCTGCCTTTTTTTTTTTACTCTGCCAATGAACGGGCAACTGTTTAAACGCAACGTTTCAACGTTTTGTGAGAAATATACCGTGACGACTCAGTGTCAACGTTTCATTCTCGCGCCTCCATTTTTTCCGGCATTGAGCATCCATTTTTCCAGCTTAGGTAAAACTGGATCTGGGAATGAACGGTACCGTTTTTACTATCCTTGGCTCTACAAAGTAGAAAGGAAAGTTATGTAATCGGCAGAAAACAAAAGTTGAGTTCTCTTCCGATCTTTACGTTTCAGACCCTCCTGAGTCCGAAGAACACTATTTGGAACAATGGGCTGTGTGTCTGCGAACGATTTTTAGATAAAACGAACGTACCAAATCAGCTCAAACTTGATATCTAGCCCGCAGGTTACCATGGGGCGCCCAAATAAGAGTATGGGCTAGTAATGAACATTTAAAAAATATCGATGTTTTTTTTTTCGATTGAATGCATCGGATTGTTGCATCGATGTATTAACAAATACATTGATGTTTTCTATACATCGATTGATTTTTTATAAGTTAAATATGTATGTGGTTTAGAAATAAAAAGCAAGCATCTACTATAAGAACTTTATTGCCACATTCATTTTTAATATATATCCCGATACCTTTACCTATACTTAGTAAAAACCAAATTTTACCCAATTTTACCATTTAATGTATTCCTTTGTTGAGTATTACCTGTGCCGCTTACGAAAACGGTCTCTCTGATGGCACTGATGTGCCTACCATTGTTAGATATTTAAAGGCAATTTCATGCAATGTTGGAAACTGTATTTTGTAATCCTTCCAAATTTATTATGATATTAATATACAAATAACGTGTTGTTCAGTTTAACACTTTGATTTATAAATATTATTGCTAACACCACACAGCAAATTTTAAAATAAATTCTGAATCAAGCTGAGTAGGTATCTAATTAATACAAAAATTTAAATAATATGCTTTTTGAAGCCAGAGACTGCAAGTAACTGTAAGAGAGAGAGACGGCGGGTCAGTTCAGGCGGCCATTTAAATTTATATTTTTTATGGGTCGGTACACTGACCTCTATAATATTGGCGGCCTTTTGAACTAGTGATTCCGCTTTTTGACGAAACACCTTACGAGTGCTAAATAATGTAATTGAAAAAGACAAAAAAATAGTTATTAACCGTAGAGAGATAGGGAATAGATTTAATTGTTTGCCTTTTCGATGCTTCGAAAAAAACATCGATGTATACTCGATGCTTAAAACTTAACAATACATCGGTTTGGTTCGATGCATCGTTACTGTACATCGAGTATTTTTTAAACACCGATGTATATCGTCCACTCCTAGTATGGGCAAAATCTACCGAGCAAAATCACTGAAGTCATCATAGTGATCCAAACACAAATTTTTTCTCAAAAATGGCACTGACGATTTTGATTAAATTTGTTATATTGATAGCTCTTAATAAGGCTAGTATACCATAAAATTCCCATTCTAGGGAAAATGACGAGAGCAGCACAATAAATTATCAAAACGTTCGACGAAAATCGTTTTTAGCGCGGTTTTTTACTTACAAACTCCGCTGGAATGTTACTAGAATGGTTAAAAACGCTCATAAGATACATGGGGCTCCTCCATAAATTCCTGAATTTCAACTACCGCCGTTTTGCTTACTACCAGTTCTAAAAGAGTTTACCCAATAACTCTGCAAAAGTAATTACTATCCTTCTTCAAAAAATTATTGTTTACAGCCCCATTAATTATCAGTATTCCAATCTCTCAATAATGGTCCAGGAATGAGTACGAGCAGAACAATAAACCAAGATCAAATTAACTGAGTGATAAATGAATTGAGTAAGTAGAAAAAGCTATGTAATCAATTAAATTGGAGTAGAGCTAAGGAAAGTTGTGTGTTTCAACGCACCAGATATTTCTAAGAAGGCAAAGAACAAACTCGTTTGGCTTCAAAAACTCATATCTCCGTTAACCATATTTTTACAGAGATATTGTTACAGAACAAAAGTTAGGTACCAATTAGTATAACTTGTAAGTTTAATCAAACTTGTTAAAGCTGTTTTCGAGAACACAGCGAAACTCCCATTTTTTATTCATTTTGGTCCCCCTGGACACTTGCTTCATTTGGGTCCCCAATCCCTTTTTCAACAATTATTTTTCCGCCTTGAAAAAATTAATAAAATGAACAGCTCAATTAAGCTATCCGTTCTCACGTAAATCAAATTATAGACCGTGCCGAAATTAGGTATTTTCCAGTCGATCATACGCTATGGTGGATCTTACCTTCACACATCGTGGTGCTAAGGAAAGGATACAGTTGAGTTTTTTTCGTGAAATTACGCCAGAAACTGAATAAAATTGTTCATAAAATATTTATGATAACATATTTGGGCGTTTTGATCACTACTGTTGCTGATTTTGCTCATAATCGTTAGAGACCTTTCTGAGAAGAAAAAAAGATATTTTGGTCACTATGATAACTACAGCTTTTGCTCATACTCTGAATATGGAGTCCCATGTTGATCGGCCCGATACCTATTTGAGCCGTTTCGGTTCAGTCATTCTCTCTCATTTTCCGTTATGGTATTTTTTGTACTCAGATTTTGTTAGAGAAGTTCTTTTTCACTTTTTCCGTTTGCACAACTTTCCTGGTTTGTAGAACCATTGAATACGAACGTTATGTTTCTTTTGAAAACTCGCCTGGAATTTTCCGAGCCCTACTTTGAATTCGAATTTTCAAAACTCCCGTGTGTTTTTTGAGGAGCGTGTAGCATTCGTATATAATGCAATTGTTAAGTTTGGCACGTTATCAGAAGGGACTCGCGGCGTCACTGTCGTGTGGTACGCGCCTGCCTTGTAGGTGCTGCAACATTCCAAACTGTTATTT
The DNA here is from genome assembly GCA_020466155.1 of Pachypeltis micranthus. Lineage (NCBI taxonomy): Eukaryota > Metazoa > Arthropoda > Insecta > Hemiptera > Miridae > Pachypeltis > Pachypeltis micranthus. The sequence continues at coordinate 45,018,072 of CM035770.1, read as the reverse complement.
CCGATCCGGCGCAGCCTGCTCCGACCAGCACTGGCGCCCTGTCCTGAAGTTGTTGTATCGCCCCTTGCTCTCGCGCAATGTAGATTGGAACGGTGCCAGACTGGGCTCCATAGGTGCGTGAGAGTGTGCGGTTTTTGGTCAGTCAAACCGTTTTCTACCTTGTGGCTTAGTCTATGGCATATTCTTACTTGGCGTATTTTTGAAGATTGAGACAGATACGAAGCAAACTGAAAAAAAATCTGGTACGACGCATCACTTAATTTTCCGTAGTCCCTCTTAAGCTCTGATTTTTATCGCTCTACCTACTAATTCAATGTTTTCCTCCAACCTGATATTATCCCGGTAGAATTCTAACGTTCAATAAGAAACTAGTATAGCTTAACTTACTATAAATATGAATTATTATAAACTTCCTTATATTCGTAATTTATTTTATCTTTTTAGTGGTTTATTTTAATAATAATCTGCTTGGCGTAAAACGTCTATTTACCCTGATAAGTTTATAAGTTTTAGAGTGATGCAGAACTCCTTCCGACAGTCCTGTACGTCATATTTGGGGTGGAACCAGCTCCAACAAGTACACATATTTTGATGAGGGTATGAAATGCAGAAAACCAATTTGATTGTTTGGATTTGTGTATAAAATATAGGTATTCCTAGACAGGTTATTAATTTTCCAAATCAAATTGAGAACTTTAAATTTCTAATGATTAAACTATTAACAGTGATTTATTAGCATATCAAATAAATTATTTAAGATATATAGGCAGGTATCACATCGCCCATTTTCCCATCCATCCTATTGCATTAAAGAAATTGGGTTGTGTCCGCCAGTAGGCAAATACTAAAGTTAACGTACCTGTTAGGTGAGTCCGTCTCCTCTGGCTTGTGAGTTACTGTGGGCAAGCGCTTTCGATGTAAAGACATCATCGTCTGGCCGTTTAGTCAGTACTGAAGTCAGTCAGTTGGTCGTGGTCTTTATATACAAAGAGAAAGGTGAAGGGAGTGATGGAGCGTTGGGGAAGGGGCGGGGAGAGGTCTTGTTGGTCAGTCTTGTTAGTAGTACCTTAGCCGGACTGGCTGTGTTAGGTATTAAAGAAATTGGGTTGTGTCCGCCAGTAGGCAAATACTAAAGTTAACGTACCTGTTAGGTGAGTCCGTCTCCTCTGGCTTGTGAGTTACTGTGGGCAAGCGCTTTCGATGTAAAGACATCATCGTCTGGCCGTTTAGTCAGTACTGAAGTCAGTCAGTTGGTCGTGGTCTTTTCTCTTGGGCGGACACAGCCAGTCCGGCTAAGGTACTACTAACAAGACTGGGGACCAGGGGCGGGGAGAGACCTCAGTCTTGTTAGTAGTACCTTAGCCGGACTGGCTAATACCACGACCAACTGACTGACTTCAGTACTGACTAAACAGCCAGACGATGATGTCTTTACATCGAAAGCGCTTGCCCACAGTAACTCACAAGCCAGAGGAGACGGACTCACCTAACAGGTACGTTAACTTTAGTATTTGCCTACTGGCGGACACAACCCAATTTCTTTAATACCTAACACAGCCAGTCCGGCTAAGGTACTACTAACAAGACTGACCAACAAGACCTCTCCCCGCCCCTTCCCCAACGCTCCATCACTCCCTTCACCTTTCTCTTTGTATATAAAGACCACGACCAACTGACTGACTTCAGTACTGACTAAACGGCCAGACGATGATGTCTTTACATCGAAAGCGCTTGCCCACAGTAACTCACAAGCCAGAGGAGACGGACTCACCTAACAGGTACGTTAACTTTAGCATCCTATTGCACTTTGCCTGTCTGCAGAGCACCTTCCCTCGCATTATCGCCACCTACCTTCGTCCAGAAGGCTGGAAACACTGAGCAACACGTTCCTTTTTGGAGGGAATTCGCAAACATCTTCGTCGTTTGGCCCATTTTCTATTTCAATTCACGCATTTTTTCATAATTTAATATGAACTAGGAGAAATGAAGGAAGCTTCCTCGATCTTGCATTACTCATCTTTTTCGCTTCTCTTTCAAAATGAGTTCTGTGTTCTCGATTCGATTTGATTTGGAAAAAGGTCTCAAATTGAATCGGAAAATTCTCATTCGATAGGAAAAGTTCTCTAATTGATTTGGAAAGTTATCAAATCTGACTTGGCAAACCTGACCTTTGGGTTAAAAACGTACTGGGTCTGGTACGTAGTGGTTTCACGTATGAGTTGAATAAAATAAAGAAAAATAAGAAGAAATGTGAACAATTAACCTTTTTTTAGTTCATTACGTACAAAACATAACCCCCACTTAGAATCGATAAAGATGAATATTTAATTCAGGTACAATAGTGTGAACGGGATTTGGGATTGGATACTTCTTTGTTGTTGATAACAGAGTAAACGTCTCCCGGTAGTCGTTTGCTAGTCTCGTGAATGGTGTCTGCTGCCGGCAAATGGCACTGGCAATCGTTGTTAGTGCATAACTCATCGTTAAAAAAGTATCTGGTGCGTTGCAACACACATTCCTTAGCTCAGCGTCAATTCACTCGTGTACATGGCTTTTTTCTACTAACTCGATTCCTTTATCACTCAGTTAATCTGAGCTTGGTCATCAACACGGCAGCAGAAGGCGGTTGAGCTTACACGGTTCCGGAATTGATTGTGATGCTCGTACTCATTCCCGTAACATTATTGAACAATTGGTACATAGAGAATGAATGACACTGTAAACAAGATTCTTTTGAAGAAGATAGTAATCACTATTGCCGAGTTAATGGGTAAAAACTTTTAAAACCCCCTATATCTTATGAGCGTTTTTAAACGCTCACCCTATAGGTATTGGCTTGCACTATACCAGTTTTTTTAAACATTCCAGTGACATTTCAGCGGCGGGAATTTTATGGTATAATTGTCTTACTACGAGCTATCAATATAACAAATCTAATCAAAATCGTTAGAGTTGTTTTTGATTAAAAAAATATTTGGTGACTTGTTCACTATAACTATAGTTAACTTTCGGTGGATTTTACTCATACCCTTATTTTGGCTTCCAATGATAACCTGCTGGCTAGATATCAAGTTTGAGTTGATTTGGTACGGCCGTTTTCTCTAAAAATCGTTCACAGACACACATACACAGCCCATTTTATCAAATAGTGTTTTCCGAACTCAGTTGGGTCTGAAGCGTAACGATCTGAAGAAAACTCAGACAAAAATTTACATAACTTTCCTTTCTACTTTGTAAAGCCAAGGAAAGTAAAAAGAACTGTTTTCTCGGGGTTCATGGTATTTTACTGACGCGATAAGTAGATAAGCACGGTTTTTGAAACTGGTTGTATATCTTATCAAAATTTGTGCTCAATCTGTGCCCAACTTTGAGTTTTTGAAGCGTACACTATACGCGTAAATCAACTTGACATTTATGTATAGATTTAAGATTCATATTCATTTAGAATGTTGATTATATTTTATGAAATTTTGTTATCTATTATGAATATGGAGTATTTAATTCAGGGAATGTGATCAGGCTTGAATGGCATGCAGTTGGATACATCTTTGTATAAAGCTAAGTCAAGTTTAAATTAATATTTAAATATGACACTTCGTTACATTCATAGCTCATTTTAATGTGGTGCATTGTGTATCTACTTTCCCCAATCAGATGGGGAGTTGTCAGTTTTTTGGTTGTGTACTCTCCAGCATTTTTTTCCCCAACTGTTCTTTAGATTTTCATATTTCGAAAGCTTTTCTGTGTGTTGGTTCGCGTGAATCCCCTTGAGAAAGAACGGCGTAACTAAATCAGCCTAAATTTTCTACGTTTAGCCTGTAAATCAACCTGTGATGACAGTATATGCTTATAAGAAGCATATACTATAAGAAGTGGTCTCACTATAGTTACCATAGTGATTCAAACAATTTTTTGATCAAGGCTGTTCCAAATAACATAATGGTAATATAGAATATGGTGGATGCAGCCTAATGAATTATTCAAGTGAAAAGCGATTTCAGTTTTCGCGTTAATTCTGCCTTCATAGTAATAACGTGTTCAAAAAAATCTTGTTGGTAGTCTAATAAGTTGCCCGCACAACTTCATCTTAATAACGGTTATAAATTTCCAGGGACATCACACGAAATTTTGTAATTCTAATTTCTTTGATTAACTTTATTACAGTATTTTTCGTAAAACCGTTTCAAAAAAAAAAAAAAAAAAACTGTCTTGACAGTCGCATAAATTAACTGTGGTCACTTTATGAAGGTGGTAACATAAATAGGGACAACGCAAATAATTCCGGGAACTCTAGTTCGTTCACCTTCTATATTGAACGATAAGTTCTACCAAGTTCATATAAACCGAAAAAATGGATTTGATTGGTAGTTAGAGTGACAAACGTTACTGACTGCACGTGAGGGCTGCGTGTGTTTCGTCGTATGACCGTCTAACTGTGAAGTGTTCAGGTGACTAACCGCTAAACCCTCACAACTTCCATGTCTTGATGCCGCCCTCACTCAGACAGCTCCTACGCGTTTGTACTCTTCCTCGTGAGAATTATACCTTCACATTACTTCCCTTGGCTCTTCGCACTCAATCGTTTAGTTGGAGTTGTAGTCACGTGTACTAATCGGCTGTTGGAAAACAGGGCATCAACTCGGATTAAAGTGGGGCGAACCCAACACAAATGTAGTTCTGGTTCCTTCACCAACGAGTTGAGTTACAGACAACAATTCTAATTCGACTTTGAACATTCTGATGAATCACCATGAAATAGGCCAAGGCAACAAATTTGAAGGTGTCTGGAAGGGGTTAGGTGTTTTATTTCAGTTCACTTTAAATTCAAAGTCGAATTATAATCACAATTATTATTCACATCGATGTCTTTAATCTCTTTGGGAATCATCCCTGAGAGTGTTTGTGTTCTACCTTTACTCGAATGGGGGCAAGTACAGTTGTTACGAAAAAGGATGGGATGGCGAGGTTGGATGGAGTCACGAAACTAAATGTCGATTGAGTATCTTAAACCAAAAAAAAACAAAAACAAAAAACACGCCAATATAATCCGAATCCATATGATTTATGCATCAAGTATCGAATAATTATGTACGTGAAGTTAACCTCCGAGGGCCCGATAAAAGAGCACTAAGAACATTTGATGACGATGGCCAGCGTCAGTAAGTTTTGTTAGTCATTCCATCTTTCTTTCCCATTTTTACTTCCCCCTTGTCTGACACTAACGTTTTATGGACAAATCCAAAACTGTTAACATATAGGTCTCATCAAGGCGGCTTTATACGTCAGTACTCCGTTTCCAATAACATATTTTATTTTATTACTGTACAACTTTTTTACATGCCATGTTTTTACGTAGTAGGGAAGGAAAGTTACGTAATCGGCTGTTTCCAGATATTTACGGTTTAAAGGGTTCATGAAATTCCAGATTCTCAAAATTAACTTACTTTGTGGTTATCGGTCCTAGGACGACCTCTTCCCGAGCGTATTCTTTACTTGTCTGTTGATGTAATGTTTACTGTTGACGCTTTGTGGGACGCGTCACGTCAAAAGTTTGGTCTCGACTCGACGCTCACGGAATTCCACACTTTCTGACTTCACACGCCCTGCTTCGCAGGCGATTTTGGTTTGCATTCTGAATAATACGCCTGTTTTCGGCGAGTAAAATGTTGTTACAACCCGCCTAAAAATTGGACTGCTTTCGAAAGCATGGGTGTGGGTCGCACGAAAGAGCGAGAGTTGAAGATCGAAATAAAAGAAACTCGTCAGCTTGAGGAGGACTGTATTGTGTGCAATGTAGTTAGTACAGTTTGCATACAGAGGGCTAAACAAGGGGACGACTCTTAATATGCGTGAACTGGTGAGGGAAACTGTATCTGAAGGAGATAGCGAGCTGTGTGGGCAGGAACAGGTAGAGGAATGTGTCTGAGTGAGCACGGGGAGACGAGAGTGACTTTTGCGAGAGTTAATAGGTGAATGAATTTGGGAGGAGGAAGGTGGAGTGGAATCTGAAAAAGGAGTGGGAAAAGAGGGTAAAACCAATTCAGGGAAATCCGTTGCTGCGGAGGTGGAATTGCCGTTGAGAGCCTTGAAGTCCCATTACGGCAGGTGTGGGAACTTCGAGGTCCAATACCTGATACTTATTCGGCGTTTTCGACGAACAATGCGATTACAAATCTGCAACGTTCGGGCATATTACCCCTATAACGCGGTCTTAAAAATCCGCACGATGATTTCGTTTGGTATCTAGTTTGCAATACTCAGCAATTCGATCGGATCAAACCCACGGTTATGGGCAAAAAATGGGAAAAAACTAAATTTGGACAATTTTATTGCATACACGTCGTGTTTGGTATCGTTCCTCTGGTATTTATTGATGGACTGCGTCTCGACGGAAAACAGTGAAATCGCACTAATGTAGCGGATTCGAATTCAAGAGACTCGAGGGATGAAAGCGAAAGTTATTGTTTCTCCCCTGCCTGCCCTCATTTCCCGGACTGTCTCACTCCAAATTGCCCGCCAGTTAGACTCTTCTTCTGCCAATTTCTTCGACTCTCTTAGAAAACGTCAATTTTCGTACCGTTGTGGTCTTGTCGTGTTTCGTATCGTTTACTAGTATTTTTCGACGTTGGATTGAATAGGATAGGTCTCAATCATGCTGTGCAAGAGAACAATGTACCGTTATGTAATAATTTGCAGCGTTTTTTTTACTTTCTGTTACCTAAAGAAGCAAAAAACGCATTTCTCTACAGACTATTGAATAACCTCATTGATCGTCCAGTGCTCCTTCGACACATTAATTTCCATACTTCCAAGCACTTCGCAATGAGATTCTCCGAACATTAAATTATATCTCCCTTCAATTTTTTCTCTGGTTTTCGTCAAACTGACTGTGCACTTTCAGTTAATCTGCGCCCACGTCTGGTTCTTTATAGGTGTTTTGGTAGCAAAGGGTTAAACGGAGATACAGCCCTCGTGTATATAGCAGATAGTCGAATTCGCGGGAGTTGCCGGAACTTGTGTGCACCAGATATTTTCGCAGAGGGGAAGAGGGGGGGGGGTTCCTAACACTTCACAACTTTAAAGTTGTCCACCAAAAAAAAATCGTATTGACAGTCCCGTAAATTACCTCGGTCACCCGTTATAGGTCGTGACAATCGGGAAGTGATTATTATTTGTTCCAGAATTTATGGGAAATGCAATAAAGTATGGAACAAATAATAATCAGTACCATTTACTCACTGTAGAAAGTTACGCTTAGAAATTCAGTTGAGTGAAAAACATATTCTATAATTGGTAAAACCGTCAAATGTTCATGTTAACTGTTTGGAAGCAACCGCATAGGCACTTTAATCAACGTTGTTAGAACTGTATTGATCGTTGATTAGACACGTCGTCACGATACGTCACACCGTATCAATTTTTAACTGATTCTGCTCCGGCCCTAATCCGATACATAAAGTTTATAAGAAAACCTTTTTTTGTTTCAGCGAATCACTTGTGGGGCTGAACGAAGTTTAAGTACGTGGTGCGTCAAGCACCTTAACTCGCCCAATCAGGTACACAATTGAAATAGTTAGATATTGATAACGTAATATATTGTCTTGGTTTCAACACGTATCTCCGACCGTGCGTCCCAAAATTCGTTTATTTTGGAACTATAAGCGATCTGAGTCTTCAATAATGTTGACGAAAACCCGTTGTTCGGCGCGAAGGCCTAAAATTACGACCGAGGTCGCGTCCCGACTCAGACCCGCCAAAACCGTGCTGCCCAACCTCTTGTCTCTGTTATTTGTCAATTAGCCTTTCTTCCAACAATCGAATGTTAAAGGTAAGGGAACTTCGAGCACACTAAAAAGGAATAACAAAAATTGGATGTATAATAATATACTCGTAGTTGTCCAGTACATGGTACAAGATCGGAAACAAAAATCACGATTTCTAAAGCTTAGAGACGAACCTACTTCTGCCAGATCACAGGTTTAACCTTCTAGTTAGGTCGTAGGTTGGAAATAAAATCTCCGAAAATGATTTAACCAAATGCGTAAAACGATAAATTCAAATCACGCTTACCGAGGTGGAAATTGTACAAAAATACTACTTGAAGAATTGAATTTATTCGTTTGAGAACTGTTGCAAAAGTAATGTTTCTGTTCAAGTAAGATGTAGAATGCTGAATGAGTCTCCTAATCCCGGGAGTCATCGAGTTAGAAGTTACATACTACGCAAATATTGTCACATAACTTCTCCCCCCTTTGATTAAACAAATTATTGAAATTAGTTCGTTTCGCAATCGTTCTGGGGTTTACGATGTCACATCTGTTTACTTTATTAACTGATTTGTTTGATTTAAAAATGCCTAAAATACTCAGCTGTTTTGAACCTATTTCTTTTAGGATTCTGAAACGTGTAGCGAGGGAGACTGAAGCGTTTGATTACCTTTTGACATTTTCTTCTCTTTGCTCGTATAACTTTTATTCATTCACCTTCGCCCATCGTTGACGCATGATATCGGGCCTCTAACTAATCTTGACTGTTTATCACTCTGCCCATGCGAAGCAGCTCGTGTCCCGATTACCCGAAACTGGTTTCCAGAGCTCAGGGGCTGACATAAACCAGAAGACTGTGTGTAGAATGATGCATAATAATATCGCAGATCATTTTGGGCACAGTTCTGGATTGGAAGATTCAATGCTTGACATTTCGGTTTCCACTAATTATGATCTTCATTCGATAACCAGCATCTATCCTACTAGACTGCCATTTGTGAAAACGTGCGTTTCAGTCGAGGGGGGGATTTCAAGGGGAAACGGTTTAAAAAAAGTATTTGGTACCCATTTTCCTCAGCCCCAAGTACATTCTGCGATATTTGTTGATTTCGTTATGTTTATATGCGCATGGTAGCGCACCACGTGTCGGTATAGGTTGCTGAAAGTCTCTCAGTCAAGTTGGTCAAATTCATACCGTTTTTGTGAAAAACTCGAAAACGATTTTTAAAACGTGTTGCGCTTAATATTCCGAAATTTATAGGGTCGTCCCTACTCAAGCCCTGACCTTTATTCAGCAACCAGCGTTTTTGTGGTCGTCGACATTTTTGGAACGGTTCGTAGCTATTGTTTTGGAATTATAGGGGAAACTTAAACCGGAAACGCGACAGTAGCTTGAATCTCGAATTTCGTGGGTTGCGTTTTGTAACAGTTATTTATTATTCTTTCATCGGGAGGTACCTCATTCTGTACCACTGTCATTTTCGAGTTTGTGATTAAAGTATCTGGTGCGTTGCAACACACAACTTTCCTTAGCTCTACAACAATTCACTTGTGTACATGGCTTTGTCTACTTACTAAATTCATTTATCGCTCAGTTCCTTTGAACTTGGTCAAACAACACGTCACAGCAGCAGGAAGCGGTAGCGCTTACAGTTCCGGAATTTATTGTGCTGCTCATACTCATTATAGGACCATTATTGAGCAATTGGTACACAGATAATTAATGAGGCTATAAACACGAATTTTTTGAAGAGGGATAATAATCACTTTTGCAGAGTTAATGGGTAATAACTGTTAGAACTGGCAGTAAGCGAAACGGCGGTAGTTGAAATTCAGGAATTTCTGAAGTGAGCCTCATGTACCTCATGAGCGTTTTTAAACACCCACCCTTTAGGTATTGGATTGAACTACAATACCAATTTCCTTCAACTTTCTACTAACATCCCAGCTTATAAGGAAAAAACTGCGCTAAAAACGCTTTTCGTCGATAAATTTTGATTATTTATTGTGCTGCTCTCGTCATTTTCCCACGAATGGGAATTTCATGGTGTGATTGCCATATTGGGAGCTATCAATATAAAAAATTTAATCAAAATCGTTAGAGCCGTTTTTGAGAAAAAAATTTTGTGTTTTGATCACAATGATGACTATAGTTAACTTTCGGTGGATTTTGCTCATACCCTTATTTTGGCGTCCCATCGTAAACTGCGGGCTAGATATCAAGTTTGAGGGGATTTGGTACGGTCGTTTTCTCTAAAAATAACTCTAAAATCGATTACGTCGAAAGTTTTGGCAATTTATTGTGCTGCTCTCGTCATTTTCCCATGAATGGTAATTTTATGGTATAGTTGCCATATTGGGAGCTATCAATATAAACAATTTTATCAAAATCGTTAGAGCCGTTTTTGAGAAAAAAAAAATTTGGTGTTTTGATCACTATGATAACTATAGTTAAATTTCGGTGAATTTTGATCATACCCGTATTTTGGCGTCCCATGATGACCTGCGGGCGAGATATGAAGTTTGAGCTGATTTGGTTCGGTGGTTTTCTCTAAAAATCGTTCACAGACACACAGACCATTTTCCCAAATAGTGTTTTTCGGACTCAGGAGGGTCTGAAACGTAAAGATCTGAAGAGAACTCACAAATTTTGTTCTTCAGTCGATTAAATTACTTTCATTTTTACTAAGTAGAGACAATGAAAGTAAAAAAAGGGGTGTTCTCTTAATTTTCCAAATGATGGAACATTTTAACCCACACGCAAAAAATTGAACAATGTGGATATAGCAATTTTCGAGGAAAAGGGTTTTATACTCGCCGTAATAACTATTGTTAGTTTTGAACCCGATTTTGTTGTGTAATAATTGTGTCATGCGTCGCACCCAATATCTTTCAACAGTTTGCGCAACGTTCCCTTTTATTTCGGTGCTGCGTATTAACGCATTGCATGGAAGCCTCATATATTCCAATTGATTTCCTGAAAGCTGTCGAAAATACCGTATTTTCAATCGGGTCTCTCATTTCTTCCCTTCATCCATCAAATTTCCGCTGCATTCCTTCAACCTCACTCGGAGACGGAATACTAACGGATAAAGGGGAGTTTTTAATTTTCTCCCTGTCGGTTGTCTCGTAGTCATTCGTCGCTCGACACGACACGTAAGCTGGAATTGTTATCACTTGACGAGTTTATCTTGAACCAATATTGATTAAGGTTGTTCAGACGAATGAACGAAGCATGTGGAACGTTCTGTTCCAATCGTTTTCTTTGTTATCAGCAGAGTCCTTCGAACCGTTCGTATTTTATTTTGATTCTCTATTTATAGACGAGTCATCGCTGTTCCTCTTGATTGTGGCCCGTGAACCCGAAATTGATTCAAGCGTCCGCATTACGATTAACATTTTCGCTTTCCTTAGACTTACGGAATAGGAAAGAAAGTTATGTAATTGGCTAAATAAAAAAGTATGGAGTTTTCTTAAGATTTTTGTTTTAATGGCTTCTGAGCATGAAAAACGCCATTTGATTTACATTCATTACGGGAAACCAAAATAAGGGTATGATAAAATCAGTCTAAAACTATCAATAGCTATCGTGATCAAAACGCTAATTATTTTTTTCTCACAAATACGTTTTTGATTAACTTCACTGAATTGAACAATTTTCACCCTTGGAAAATGACGAGAGACGCGCAATAAATTATCAAACATTTTGATATAGTACAGATTTTTTCGCGTAAATTTCGCTCATAAAATGCCAGTGCTTACTCAAAAAGGGTGTTATTACTTGGTAACGTTTAATTATGGCCGGAAGACTAGGAGTAGATGAACCTACTGTCGTTCGGCTGAATAATTATTTTCATTGTGTTACCCCTCCCTCTACAGAACAAAAAACACGAGCGCCTCCAAAAAACTCACGTTGCAGTCCCATGATTCACCATATACGATGGTTACTCGTAAAAAGTCTTAAAATGAGCGTGAGCAACGCAATAAATTATGGAATGTTAAGCGCTAGCGGTTTCTCTCTAACAGCCTCACGCGAATTGCGCGACAAACATGCTTAGCTACTAAAGCGGCAAAATAGGACGAATGTATGTAGTGCTGAGAAACGTTGTGTGGTGCGTCGCAACAGAAACTCATACTGTTGATTGTATGTATACGAAAAATATTGAGTTATTAAAAAAAATGGATAGTGCTGTAATAATATTTGAAAAGAAAAACTACAAGTGCGCGTCTACTTCAACCAGCTCTTTCTATTCAATGCGTTTTTCGTCGAACCTGAACTTACTTCTAGCGCGGTTCTCATGCTATTTGAAGGGGGGGGGGGCTTTCCAGTGGACGATATTTCGCTTCAACTGCATCTTAAACAAATTTCGTTCTTACAATTCTTAACTAATAAACTTCTATTAATCTTCTACACCAGAAGATCAAATAAATATAAGAATTGAACTGGGGGATTAAATTGTCAAACAAAAATATGAAACGAGATGTTATGATTTTAAAGAAGTTTATATTTTCCAAGATCCTACGGTTAATTAGTTAACTAATGTTGACTAACTAACTGATAACGCCTAGACGATGTACTTTGTTCCATTTCTCAATACAGCTTTAGCTCCAACTTTACTTACAAGCGTTTTCTCGTAATATCTCGTAAACACGTACCATTTTTTAAAATACACAATAAACCGTTTTGCGCTAGCTAAGTAATACACACATTTTTTGTTAATAAATTGTCATAGTAAATATGGACGATGCCAAACAATTGAACGACAACTTGAAATTTTCATTTCAAAATTTTGAAGTATTAGTTGAGTTAGCTCGACTAATTATAAAATTTTCCCCGTATATTAATGGTTTACTTTCACAATTAACCCCACTTATATGTCATTAGCGTTCGGTCAAAATTCGCAAGTTAATGGTGGAATAAGTTTGCACTTCTGTCATCTCATGTTGATCTGCAGGCTGAATATTGAAATTCGAGCTGATTTGGTTCACTTTGGTTCATTCACTCTAAATTGGGGCCACAGACACACACAATCGTTTCCTAGAATGGCGCTTTTCTAGGGGAAGTAAATATCCACCGATTCCCCCCCCCCACTACCCCCTCATCGCTCAAAACCTTGTCATCGTAGTGATCACTACACCAATTAAACTACTCTAATAATTTTGGTTAAATATTTGTATGCACAGTTCCAAGTCAAAACGGTTATATATAGGTTACAGTGGGACGCCTTAGTAATTTTATGCGCAAAACACCGCCCAACGCTAACTATATATATCACGGTCAAAACAAACACTTTTCCTCCAAGAAAGGCTCGAACCTGATCAAGTTATTTTGTTGGACTGCTCCAAATAACACGACAGTAATATAAAACTCTCGTCTGTGGGAAAACTGCTAGAGCAGCACAATAAATTTACAAAAGTTTGATGAAAATCAATTTTAGCGAGGTTTTTTACTTTCGTTGGCTCTACAAAGTAGAAAGGAAAGTTATGTAATCGCCTGAAAATTTGTTTTTCAGTTTTCTTCAGATCTTTACGTTACAGATCCTACTGAGCCCGAAAAACACTATTTGGGAAAATTGTCTGTCTGTGTGTGAACAATTTTCAAAGAAAACGACCGTACCAAATCAGCTCAAACTCGATATCTAGCCCGCAGGTTACCATGTGACGCCAAAATGAGGGTATGAGCAAAATCCACCGAAAGTTCATTATAGTTATCATAGTGATCAAAACACCAAATTTTTTTTCTAGAACGGCTCTAGCGATTTTGATTAAATTTTGTATATTGATAGCTCCTAATATGGAAACTATACCATAAAATTCTCATTCGTGGGAAAATGATGAGAGCAGCACAATAACTCAAAAATCAAAGTGTCCGACGAAAATCGTTTTTAGCGCGGTTTTTTCCTTCTAAACTCCGCTGGAATGTTAATGTCGCTTACTACCAGTACTGAAAGTTTTTACCCAATAACTCTCTTACTATCCTTCTTCAAAAAATTATTGTTTACAGCCTCATTAATTCTCTGTGTACCAACTGCTCAATAATGGTCCTGGTATGAGTACGAGCAGCACAATAACTTCCGGAACTGTAAGCGCTGCCGCTTCCTGCTGCTGTGAAGTGTTGTTTGGCCATGTTCAACTGAGTGATAAATTGAGTAAGTAGAAAAAGCCATGTATGAAGTGATTTGACGTCGAGCTAAGGAACGTTGTGTGTTGCAGCGCACCAGATATTTTAATAATAAATTCCACTCATATGCTACTTGCATTCTCAGAAACATTACGGCAGCATTCCATCTACTAGTTATACTATGAGCGTTTATTAGAACTAATAATATGATTACAAGCAACCCCAGAAATTTCGTAACATAAATCTCGTGTGCATTGATGGCTGAAAGTTGGTCGTGGCACAGGTAGGAGATACTCAATAAATGTCGGAACCTTAAGTGCCACCAGTTTCTATATAGAGCGTTATAAACTGAAGAATTCGATTAGTTGCTAGAACGATGAAAATTACCGAAAGCACGTGTGGCTAAGGGAAGTGCGATGAGTCGCACCACTTATTTTACTCGCACGTTAGACCTAGAAAGTGATTAACCTAAAGGAATATATATTTATATAGACTGATCTCAGCTGAGGTTGACATACGGAGGAGCTAAAGCCGTGAAGACGAACGAAAGAGGAACTCCGAACAACATCAACAGGTCGTCAGGAAGGCTTTATTCGGAAGGTGAGTGACGGGCGGGATGGAAATGGAGGTGTTGATGGGGGGGGGGGGAGATCCACAGGAAGCGCACGTAGGCTCCGCTACAAGACGACGGTGAATTGTTGTGGTAGTGGCAGGACTGCCGAGGCAGTGGATCGTGATGGCCGGGGGTGGGGGGGTTGCTGTGACGTCACTGCTGAGTCGACGAAAGGCCCTTCCCCTCTCCCTCAACTGTTTCCCTCCCCCTTCTTCCTCTTCCGCCGCTACCACTACGCCACAAAACGGCACTAAAACTCATACGGTCAGACTTGTGAAGGTTGTAATAGTGAAACCAAGATGGCGGCTAACAGAAGCTCTCAACAACCCCGCGGCCGCCTCGTCTCGAAACTCTCTTCTTCGCGCTTTGATCCTCTATTATGTGCATATATTAACTCACGTAACTGTAGCGCATGCTATCCATTTAAATTTGAGGAAGAAATATCCGGTGCTAAGCATCACAAACTTTCCTCAATCCCAGTAAATTTGATCCCTCTATTTTCTCGAATACGCACGTACCGTTTTCACATTTCGACGTTAACATAAATGATTACGGATGATTTCAAAGGAGGTACTAATTAGTTAAAACTACTCGATCGCTTTGATCGACAATTCGCAGCACGAACTACTATTATGACCGTTCAACCGATGGTTATAGAAATAGCTGCGAGGAAAGAAAGGTTTCATCTCCTGTAATTCCGTGATGCGCCATTGTACTACCTTCGACGCATTTGCCTGTTAACACTTATGGAGCACAACTAGAAAAACTAACTTCTGACGTTCCGAGGACTTCGTTTTACTTTAGGCTACTTTAATAGTAAGGAGTCGAGTGAAAAAGTTTTCTTCGGGTAGTAAAGGAAACCTAATTGCCCCGCTGGATTTGTCTGTGTGTGTCTACATGTCAGATTTGTGAGAGAACGGCCAAACCGATCGAATGAGCTTGTTTGGACACCAAAATAAGGTTATGGGCGATTTCGGTCGATGGGAAGGGGAGGTGAGGGACGAAAATGTACTAAAATTAGGGGGTGTTCGCATTTTTCTCCAAAACGGCTCTAACGATTTTGATTAAACTTTCAAATCATCTTCTTCTAATTAATAACTAACTTTTCTTCTTCATACGGTGAACGGAGATATAAGCCAATGAAGCAAAAATAGGTTTTAACGCTTTTGAGCAAAACGGCTTCAGCGATTTTCACAAAACTCTCAGGATGTTTTCCAATAGTTAATACCTACATATTGTTCTCAATAAATGTTCCTCTGACAGTACATTTAACAGATATAAAAATCAAAATGTGTCAAAAATAACGTTTTTTCGATTGTTTTCGTAAATTCCGGGGTAACTGCTTCACCAAATTTGATCAATCGTTCATAGTGTCTTTTAGTCACCGATACTATAATTATTTCTGTATATATCTGTCGATTTTTTACTTTACTTGCTTAGGTAAAACTGGATCTGGGAATGAACGGTACCGTTTTTACTTTCCTTGGCTCGACAAAGTAGAAAGGAAAGTTATTTAATCGGCAGAAAAAAAAGTTGAGTTCTCTTCAGATCTTTACGTTTCAGACCCCCCTGAGTTCGAAAAACACAATTTGGGAAAGAGAAATCGACCGTACCAAATCCGCTCAAACTCAATATCTAGCCCGCAGGTTACCATGTGACGCCAAAATGAGGGTATGAGCAAAATCCACCGAAAGTTCATTATAGTTATCATAGTGATCAAAACACCAAATTTTTTTTCTCAAAAACGGCTCTAACGAGTTTGATTAAATTTTATATTGATAGCTCTCAATAAGGCAATTGTACCATTAAATTCCCATTCGTGGGAAAATGACGAGAGCAGCACAATAAATTACCGAAAGTTTCGACAATTTTAGCGCGATCTTTTTTCTTATAAATCCTGCTGAAATGTAACTAGAATGTAGTAGAAACTGGTGTAGTAGTCCAATCCAATACCTATAGGGAGCGTTTTAAAATGCTCATAATATATAAAGGGGTCACTCCACAAATTCCGGAATGTCGACTTCCGCCGTTTCGGTTACTACCAGTTTTACAGCCTCATTAATTCTCTGTGTACCAATTGTTCAATAATGGTCCGGGAATGAGTACGAGCAGCACAATAAATTTTGAACCAGTAAGCGCTACCGCTTTCTGCTGCCGAATCGAGTTAGTAGAAACACACACAAGTGAATACAAGTGTATTGACGTAGAGGTAAGTTTATATTTGTTCGTTATTTTGTGGTGACGCAAGTAAGGTTCATGAATAGTTTCATCGTAAGGCAGGGCGAGGAACCAAAGTGTATGAGGGCTTAAAATTCGGTTTTAGCGTTTTTCTAGGCGATGATTCTAACGATTTCGCTTAATCTCGCATAATATCTTCTACTTTTGTCGTCAAAAAATGTCCGGGGAAATCCCCAGAGCACATGTGGTCACACATAGAGCGGCATAAATAGTGAGTTTTAAACTTTTAGGAAAAACGGCTGCTACGATTTACAATAAACTCATTGTGTGTCTACCACTAGGCTGTACCGGTTTATTATTTTCGATAAATATTTCCCCTGTCATTCTGTTGAAACGTCTACCGAAATATAATACGACGCTTGTTTTTTTTTACAATAACTTTCTAGTTTTTCACAAAATTTGATCAACCTGACGTCGAATCTTTTAGTAACTTCTACCCACAGTTTGTTCTACTTAATTACTTATGTAACCATCCGTTCGACACTTAAAATTCCCTAATTCTTGAGAGTTAGTCGCAATAAAACATCTTACCTGCAGTGGTATCATAGCTTTAATGATGCTTAATAAATCGAGCGACACGCCGGCCTACTGGAGCTGTGGGTTTCATTGTTACTCATTCTCAACAGTCAATAACATCGCTTCGCAATTGAAAATTATTTTATCTGTTTTCTTTTCATATTTTGATGAAGCTGACAGGGTAGTTTTACCTAATTAGTAAATACAATTCGTTCTTCATACATATTTCCATCGAAATGTGTCCGACGAAGATACAGCGCTGGTATGTACAGCGTAACATTGAATTAACTGAGGTTGCGGAAAGTTGTGTAATGCTTCGGACGTCAGGTCTTTTGCCTTATATTTCAATTCGACGGATGTGCACGAAAGTAATTGACGGGAACAGGATGATTACACAAATAATTGCCACAAAATATGGATATAGGTTTTGGAAAGTCTCTCAGTCAGGTTGATCTAATTTGGACTTCGCCATTTTTGTCAAAAACTCGAAAGCTATTTTTAAGACAACGCGTTTTCGTTACATTCGGTTGTTCTTATCGACAAAGTAAAGATTCATCTGTCTCGCAATGACTTGGAAGCTTTGAAATTAGGACGGAATAGTTGCTACTGGAAGCTTATTCGTTGAGTTGTTCCTTGACCATTGTCAAGCGTGTTGTAATCGTTCGATGAAGAGTTGTATATCCAATGAACGATACTCAAATTTGTTACAAACAGCGTGTAACTCGAATTCCCGATTAGTCAATGTAAAAATTAAAATGAAATAAGGTTTTGGCGATTGGAGACTTACTTCCTGGATACGAGAAATCTGGCATGTCGCTAATTTTGTGGCAATAATGTAAACACCCAAGCACCTACGGGATGTTTGACTGGGGATGATTTCTCCCAGTAGGGCTCTTGACCATTACGTTTATACATGTAAGTTTCCGCACTGCTACTGCTATTTCTCTACCACATTATGCATCAGTATCGTAAAAAATTAAGGAACTTTTGAGCATTTTGGCTTGCGATTTCTGATTATAAATGTGTCACTGTCCAGAGCAGATGTCAAGGTATCGACGAGTGAATCCCTCTGGAGTTTGAAAAAAAATGTGGTGACTATGGTGTACAAGAGGTGTCCCACATTCCACAAGAAATATTTAGATAGATAATACCGAAGAGTTTAAAGAATGCTTTCATACCACGTCCTGTTGATTGTCCGCTCAACATAAAAGTAAGACGACTGGCCTACTTTTTGTTGTTTTTATGTTAGTATATCTTTTTAGCTGTAAAGGGCACGAAGGAGATTGTCGGAACCCAAAATGTGTTAGTCTGGGAACAGATGAGCTGAGCACTTCTGGGTGTGCGAAGATGTTTTATACTCTGGGTAGGAGATTAATTAGTACGATCGACGCAGCTTTGTGGAATTTATGAAATGCGGAGTAGCGGAGTAATACAATTACTCAGGAAGTATCACAGTCGTGGAGCTCCTGTATAAATGTCAGGCCTAATGAGACAGAAGTTCCCGACGTTCGTGAAATGGGGTTGACTTCCAAATTCTCGCCCGGCAGCTTTTCAAGTGAGTGGTTGTGCATCGTTATCTTACAACAAATATCTGGTACGACGCATCACACAGCGTTCCTCTGATTTTCGTGGCATTAGCTGTCAATAACATACATTTTTCACTCAGCTCATTATAACAACGCGTTTTACGCGGTGGCGCTTAATCTTCTGGAATTCATGGAGCTGCTCCTACTAACGCCACGACCATTATTGAGCAATCAGTAGGTGATTCACGAGACACAACACAATGTTTGTTCACTGTTTTCGATTTAACGAGTGTGAACTGTGAGACACGATAGTAAATGAAGCGACAGTGCTTCAAATTGTAGAATTTCTAGGGTTGCTCTCAATTATCGTAAGAACGTTATTAAACCCTCATCGTTTTGCTAGTTTATTGGACCCTGATTTTATTTTGTATTTTTAAAACGCTAGTAACATATGAGAAGGGGAAACAACTTATTTTCTCCGAACTATTTCATAATTTATTGTACCGCTCTCGTCATTTTGTCGTACCGTTGTGTTAATTGCAACTGTTCGTGCTAAATGTTTAATCAATATTATAACAGTAGGTAGTTTAGAGCAAATTCGGCGCATACCCTTAGTTTGGCGTGTCACGGTGATCTGTTTGCCTCACAAAAATGTCACATTTCTGCCGTTTTCTCAAATAGTGTCTTTGAAACGTAGAGATCTGCCGAATACATAACCAACTACGTTACGTAGGGCTAAGGAAAGTGAAAAGTCAAAAGTTGTTTTCCGTATTGCTATGCAATTACGCGTTATTTATTTTTTTACATAATGCAATTGTGTTATTAAAATATAATATATTCATCATTATAATTTAAAATATGTTTATAATTGTTATACTATAACGCCCTGATCCGTGAATCATCAGTCTTTGAACATGAAAAAATTCAAATAATCGTTATGATGGAATTCAAAGCTACTGAGGAACCAAAAAGTGATTACGTAACATTTCTTTCTACTCTGCTGGGCTAAGAACGGTGAAATATCAACAAACGTTCCAGTAAATCGCGGTAGTTTGAACTATGGCATTTCGTGGGTCTTCCCTAATTTTCTATAACTGTTTTTACGAACATGGAATCGTAGGACGCCAATATAAGGGTACGAGCGAAAAATGCAGTTATCGTAGTGATAAAAATATCTAATATTTATTTGAGTCAAAATGCTCTAACAATTTCGATTACATATGCGTATATACCGTTCCGAAAGACAGGACAGTACCATAACATTTTCGTTAGTGGGAGAGAAGCTCAACAAATCATCAAAGATTTTGGATAAAATTGATTTCAGTGTAGTTTTTCTTATAAATCCTGCTTATATGAAAAATGCTCTGACAAATCAGGGCGGTAGTCCAGTATCTGATGAGAACGTAATAACCTTCACACGGTAATTAGGAGCAATACCAGAAATTCCTGAATCTTAACTACTGCTGTTTCACTTAATACCATTTTTCGCAGTTTTTACCCGACAGTTCCAAAACCGTAAACACGTTCTTAAAATATCATGTTGACGATACTACAATACCTGTGCACTGATTACTCAATAATGGTCGTGGCGTAAGTAGGTGCAATTCAATAAATTCCGGGGCTCTACGCTGTTACCGGTTTCTATGGACTACTAAGCGCATGTAAACCGAATGAAAAACAGATTTGATTTCGTATTTGAATGACGAAAATTACTGCTTGAAGAAACACTCTCAATTGGTTTGAATGCCTTTTGATGATTACGTTTTGTCTGTGGGTCGTTCTAATTGACGTAACGTTAATATGACAACGATGCGGGGTCGTTCTTGACTGTAGAAGTTAACTCTGGTGCAGCTTCTTGAGAGCCAGTAAGGACAGAGAAAGCTTTTCATTTATCCTGACTGGCTCTCAAGAATCCACACCAGAGTTAATATAACATTTTCGTTCGTGGGCAGCACAATAAATTGTCAAACATCTAGGCACGATTTACCTTGTAAATCCTGCTGTTACGATACTCGCAGATTATTATCCTGCGAATCCAATAAGTTACCTACACAACTGTAGCTTAATACCGATTATAAAATACTTAGGGTCGTCGTACGAAATTCTAGAATTCAAACTACCATCGTTTCATGTCATAACTGTTGGTGTTTCACATAATTTGGGAAAATGTGAATGTGAACCCTCCCCCAAGTCTCGCAGAAATCACCTGTGCAACGATCACTTAATGAGGGTCGCGACATGCGCGAGAACAACTGAATACATTCCGCAACCATAAGCACCTGTCTGCTGCTCAATAGAACGTTGTTGGGCGATGGTTTGCGAAGTTCGTATAAAGTGAGTGAACCACGGATTGACTAAATGTATCAATCATCACAGGGCTATAGGATATCACAGCAGGCAATTGAGTTGCAATAAATTATAAGGAACTTATAGAGACACGTTGAACTGAATTACTGTTGAAAATATCTGGTGCGTAGCAACACACAACTTTCCGCCACCCCCGTAAGTTCGAAGACCAGCTACATACGCGGGTGCTATATCTTCATTCAACGCATTTTTACAGGAACATTTATGGAGAACAAACTGTAGGGACTAGTTAGCTGAGAGTAATCCGAAAGTTTGATCGAAATCGTTAGAGCCGTTTTTGAGAAAATTGGAATACCGATAAATTAATATTCGACAAATCTCCTTTCTTGAGTTAACTTGGCTTATATCTCCGTTCAGCATATAAATACAGAAATAATTATGGAGAACGAAATGTTGGTATGGGTGACTGAAAGACACTCCATTAGAATTTATCACATCTGGTGAAGAAGTTACCCTGGAATTTACGGAAATGTTCGAAAAAACGTTATTTTCGACACATTTTGATTTTTATCTCAGTTCAATGGACCGTCACAGGAACATTTATTGGAAAGAATATGTAAGTATTAACTATTCGAAAACATCCTGTGAGTTTGGTGAAAATCGCTGAACCCGTTTTGCCAAAAAGCGTAAAAACCCTATTTTTGCTTCATAAGCCCATATCTCCGTTCACCGTATTTTCATGGAGATATGTATAGAGAAGAAAAGTTAGGTATTGATTAGGAGAAGATAATTTGAAAGTTTAATCAAAATCGTTAGAGCCGTTTTCGAGAAAAATGCGAAAAACCCTAGTTTTTGGTACATTTTTGTCCCCCACCCCCCTTCCCTCCGGTCGAAATCGTCCATAACCTTATTTTGGTGTCTACAAAAAATAACGAACAAAACAAAAAAAGAACCAGCTCAATCGGATCAGCCGTTCTCCCGCAAATCGAACTACAGACACACACACACACACACACACACACACACATACACACACACGGACCACGCGCCGAAATTAGGTTTTTTAGACTCAGTAGGGTCTGAAACGTAAAGATCTGAAGAAAACCCAAATTTTTTTTTTGGGCCGATTACTATACTTTCCTTCCCTTCGGGTAGCGGAAAGTAAAAAGGAGGAAGAAGATCAGATAGGTTTCTTAACTGCAATTCACATTACCCAATCAGGGAAATAATAAACGCAGCGGTAAACCTCAAAACAAGAGCCCTAAAACTAAGTGATAAACACACGAAAAAAACTGTTACACGAATGTTCTAAAGAAAAACAATTACCCTAATTCCCTAATAAATTTTATAATTTTTAATTCTTCTTCGCACTTCCAACATGAAAGTGTCACAACTGCGTTAGGACAAACCCACGTCACACCGGATATTCACAACATTACGAACTTTAGATCGTCATTAATCGACCACTTGACACGCAACACTCACTACTCAACCTCCCAAACAAGATACGCATGCTGACATTATTCCAGCGTCAACACATCACAGTCAAATGACCGAAATCACGCAGAGCTGAGGAAAGTAGTGTGTTACGTTGTACCGTGATGAAATTAGCCCGTATATTTACGTGGGTAATTGCTCGGAATTGGTTGTGAATCGAAACCAGGTTTGTTGTTCCTTCGATGGTTTAGAATAACATCCTGAAGTTAATCAGATTTCTTGAGGGTCACCCGGTGTAGGGAATTTGCCAGGGGAGTTGAGGATCATTTCTAGTCCTCAACCCTCAGGTCGCGTTGAGGAGAAACGTCGCCTTCTTCTATTCAGCTTTCTAAAAAATCCTCGCTTCAACGGGCTGACTCGGATAATGAAGAGCCCGTGTACAGAGACGAGGGGGAGGAGTTCCTCGTGACGTCACTCCCGAGACGACCGAACGTTACCGAGCGAAACCGAACCCTCACGAAACTCCGTCGTGCTCTCCAGTTGTTTCCGAGCGTGCGGCCTGTTACGTGCTGTATTCGCGTCCTTTCGCTCGTTTGGGTGTCCTTTTTTTCCTGCCACTCTTGATTATTTTATTTCCCAAATTCTGTTTACGCGTTCCAACGAAAAAAAAAAAAAAAAACACGAAAAACGTCGCTTCGTTTCGCGTTTCAATTTTTATCGTTCGACG
This sequence comes from Pachypeltis micranthus, assembly GCA_020466155.1. Lineage (NCBI taxonomy): Eukaryota > Metazoa > Arthropoda > Insecta > Hemiptera > Miridae > Pachypeltis > Pachypeltis micranthus. The sequence continues at coordinate 44,994,821 of CM035770.1, read as the reverse complement.
GGCTGACTTAGTCGGCAAATTAAAGTGCAGTGATCTTTCGGTGTTATCTGGATTATTACGGACTCCGCTTCGTCAAAGAGCGAAGGCCTTCTATTCTGCAATTCGGTAAGCTTCGCGGTTCACTTGTGCACCTCTCGGGCAGTAAAAGTGCCCTTTTCCCCTCCCCGCGATGCCGTTTCACTCGCACCTGTAGGCTTCGCCTTTCCAATTGCCACTTTTTCGCTCTCCGAGTAAAACGAAAAAATTGTTTCGATTTAAATCATTTTGAGAACTTTTGTTGTTATCGTTTTTTTGATTCTCGCTATTGTATCGCCCCGAACTGCTGCAGAGGGACGGTTCATCCCCCACACCTGCCTAGTTTGTCGTGAGAGTTCCCCCACGTTCTCCACCCTTTGCGTTCTTCATTACATCTCATCTTGTCCGTTCATAGCCTGAAAATATCGCTACTAATCAACTTAAGTTAGAACTCTCTCTCTTTACATCAGGTGTACTACAAAAATCAAACGGCAAATAGCCTTGAATTCAACTTTTCAAGTTGCTTTCGCAATCGCAATTACCATGATAGCACAGTATTAACTTTTACATGTTTATTACTTTAATCACGAAAATTGTAGTATTCATTAGAGTAACCTCATCAGTGGGTTATTTCCAAACAGCGCCATCTCAATCGGCGGTGCTCATCAAGAAGTTATAACCGCTAATTACTTCTTGTTGAACCGCTTTTCAGCTCTAGCCGTCCAAGGTGATGAATTAGGATTCGTCGTCAGTTGATGTTCAATCTCCTTACGAAAATACCAAGTTTTTGCGGTAAGTTCCACGGATTGAAGCGCATTTACCGTACTATTATCTTGGTAGAATCCCAAAACAATGGCTGCGGGTAAATTTGCCTAGAACTTGGTGATTTAATGTTAATTTCTTTGACTTGAGGTCGACCTTAAGTTGGGAGAGTCAGCAGTGAGAAAATCTGAGTTGAAATACCTTTTAGAAAGATGGACTGGATGAGAAAGAGATTAACGTTTCTTAATGATAGTTGATGTAAATGGAAATTGTCGAGAAGTACGTGACGCCACGTGGCTCCAGTAGCTTTCAATGTTATTTTGGCTGTTTTGGTGTTAACTAATTCGTTGAGTGTACGTGGTTTCATGTGTGTGTGCTTCATGGTTCACGTCGAACCATCTGATATTTAATCTCGCAGTAGCGCAGATAATCTCGGTAGTATACACTTCACAGTACATTTTTTAGGTCATCATCAACAAACTTTATGTTAATCTGGTTTGAAACCGTCATTTCGTTTATTTAGCAATTGCTACCTCGAAGGTGTTAAATTCTTAGATTGTTGTTGTTGGTGGTTACATGCTCTAACAATCAGGACACTAGTTCGCAGCAATGATTCTGCGATATCGCAGGGCATCAAAGTTAGAGGAAAGGTTGAAAAATTATAAATTCTTCTGCTACTTGGTATCTGAAGATAAGCAGTTCATAACTTAAACCATGTTTGATGGTCACAAATGTTCCGGTGTTCGAAAGTACGATTCGAGAAACTGGCTTGTGAACACGATTGAGAGGGAGAGACCTGTCGAACCAAGTCAACTCAAAGGTCACTTGCAGTCTGTAGATCAACGTGGGATGCCAGATGTTTTTAGGAGCATTCGTGTTAATAGTTTTGGAGTTCTTGAGAGAACACTGTGGAAAAATCTGGTGCGACGCCTCGCGTAGATATGGCAACCCCATAGGTTTATCAGTTAGTGCGAGCCTGCTAGAACTTGACGTTCTATAGCGAGAAACTGGTAGTGCTAAAGGTCCTTGAACGTATCGCGTCGCTCCTACGTTGAATTACCATCACGATTTTTGTGATGCTACCTTTATACAAGCGAAATTTATGAGGGAAGAATATTTGATAATTTATTATTATGCTCTCGCCATTTTCGCTGCAAATGAAAAATTTATAGTACTGTTGCAGTTTGAATCTGCCCGTACCAAACTTTTATCCAAAATCCTTAGCGGCGTTTCTAGGGAGAAACGTTTGTTGTGTACTGATCACTACAACATTAATTGATTTTGGATCGATTCTATTCAAATACTCATTTTGCTGTCCTGTGATAACCACCTCGTTGGATACCCAATTTAGCCTTCATTGGCTTAGCTGTTTTTTCTTCATCTCAATCAGACACACGCGCGCGCTTTCCTGCCTATTACGTAGGGCTAAGAAATGTAATGAGTTAATTAAAGAAATGGCAGTAGTTTGACTTTACTACGGAGTTGAGTTGACGATTGAGTCGTTCCTAATTATTGCATAACTGTTATTATTGAAGTAGGTAACTTATTGGCCATGCATGTACATTCTCCTGGATTTCAACACGACGCACCTTTCTTTCGTTTTTTTCCTTTTGAAGTTAAGCTCCTTCAAAATACGCAATCTGTTTTTTTCTATGGTTACTGGACGCAAGAAATTATAGTCGGTTGAACCCTCAAATATATCACGTGTATGCACATGTGTACTATCACGCCGCCGTTCTTGATCTGAGAACGATGAGATTGTCTCTGTTAGTTTGGCCGTACGCTTGGTTTTCAAAGAATCCGATTGGGATCGCAAACCTGCGCTATTACGAATATATCTTGATTAGTTGGAACTGAGGAGGCGCTATAGAAAACACGTGGTTCGTGCAGCTCGACAGGTGTATATCACTACAAGAGTATGAAAGATAAACCGGAAGGTTACGCGCTTCTATCGAGTGTTCTGAGAACTACACGATGACATAATGTGAGCGAAGTTTACACGAAAAAACTGCACTAGAATCGCTATTCGTCGAAATTGTTGATAAATGATAGTGCTACTCTCGTTATTTCTCAAGACAGAACATTTTATGTTATTACTTTATACGGTTACACAAAATTTCAATCGAAATCGTTTTGAAATTGAAAACAACCAATTTGTTTTTTTCCCTGAAACGGCTCTCCACACTATAAACGACAAAAAATAACGGTTTACGATTTTCATCTAAACCTTCCATCTTCCCGAAATAGGTCTGTTTTCTTCCATCACCGTTCCTGAACGCCCAGACAGGAATCTTGCGATCCATTTAGAGGGTTTATCAGTAATTTATGAATATCATGCTGATTGCGGCTTTGCTAGCACGCACTCGCACTCGCTCGGCATCCACCGAGCCCAGACCAATGGAGGGGCGATCATGTGTATCCATGCTGGGTTATACGCCGAAGTATAGGGAGTCCCCTTTGTGACACATAATGGGATCTTGATTTAATTGCTTACTTGGGTGGCAAGTGTCAAAGGGTAATGAATGGGATCGTCGATGACCACGTTTTTTTTTAGCAAAGCCAAAAAATCTAGTGCGACGCATTCCACACTGTCTCAATTGCGTTCTCAGGCCCGCACACAAAGAGAATTGGCCCAAGTAGTGTTTTTCGGACTTCGTAGCCCTTAAAACATCTGAAGAATACGCCATTTTTTCTTTCAGCCGATGACTTTGTTCCTTACTACGTGTGACATTTTCCGAATTGTTCTAGTTCAACTGTCCTAGAAGCTCTCAATGTTTTGTCCCGAGTGGATTATGGGCATGTCGATGAGTTCAACCAATTACCTCGTCTTTTTCGTATTTGCTGCCTGGTAGATCGCTTTACAAGCGATTTTTGTTTTTAGAGCAGGAGTGACATTGATCGATTAAATTTTTTTTACTGCCTCTACAGTAAAGTGAGCGGAAATCGTGCGAGCATTCACCATTTTCCCTGTTGCTTGCTCGAAACTACCTTACATCAGGGCCGACTCTCTCTACCACGTTTGTTGGTAACCGCGGTACGTCCAAGTCCATTCCTTGCAATGACTAGCTTTTCTAAACATGCTCACTTTTAAGCGTAAAGTTTCATCACTGAAGTCACGCTTCCGTAAATATATTCACAGCTTTTGATGGATAAAGCAGTCAATATTTGACGTAAAAAGAAGTAGCAATCCCAGTTCCCGCTCACACAACGTGCACCAGTAATATTTTATCGTTTGGATCGATTCAGACAGTTTTGAGTTCATAGTCGAGTTACCTGTCGCAAGTTATCGGAGACTACTCGACAGCTTCACAGAAGGTCGGCAAGTCGAATGTTTTCAACGCTCGTTTAACCTGTTGAATCATCGCACTTGCGAGCTAATATCGCGCCGCCACATTTTATTACGATCGTTCCAAAACGAGAACTGTTACGCTGCATATGAAATAGCTTTCCATTTGAACGTCGGTTTAGAATAGATAATTTAGGAGGATGTGTTTTTTTCTCTGTACCGTATGCGAATGTGAGTGTAACCACTCCTTTGAAACGCCGGGCAAATCCATGGGCTCGCAACAGGGAAGTGACTGCAATTAAAGTGTCATTTAGAATGTTGTAGTTTAGCAGGTTGAACATTTTGAGAAAGGATTAGGGAGCACGAAAAATACTATGGGGGCAACGAGGGTTGCAAACCAGCCACAATTTAAATTTTGGTCTTGGCCCAATAAACAGTTTTGGGTTTCTATATTTCTGTCTGTAGGGAAGTTAGATTGACTTGAAAAGTTGGAAATAATCATAATTAATAAAAATGATGAATGTCTCAATGGAAGCACTTTCTCAACATATTCCGTCTTAGTGACTTTATTAGTTTCCCCTGTAATAAGAATAAATGATTTTTGCTCTGATGTTCACGTCTCAAGGGCTTTTGAGTTCGAAAAACAGTAAAATTGTCTGTGCGCGCGCGTGTGTTTGTGAATGCGATCGATAGCTGAATGGAATCGTCTCAAATTTCACAGTTAGCCTGCAGATCACCATGGGACGCCAAAATGATGGTAAAATCAGGTCAAAAGTAAGTATAGTAGATGTATCATAGTGGTCAAACATCATATATTGTTATGAGAATCTCACAATAAATTATATCAATCGTTTCTAGCGCAGTTTTCAAGTTATAAATCCTGCTTCCTCTGATTAGTCAGAATGATGATCGAATAAACCACCTGTTTGGCTCATATCGGGCTGAACAAGGTCATGGCCCTTAGCCTCCCAATGGGAAAGCCCCTGGTTGCAGGTTTTTTCCTTACCTCATGAGAGGACCTCTCCTGCTAACAAAAGGCTTTACGGATTGATTCTTGGGTCAAAACACGGGTTTTACAACAAGTGAATTCCTGCTCGCCACCCTCCAGACCGTACTCGAACCAAGTCAGTCTGCAATCAGTGTATAGTATTCAGTAGCTCTTCGCTCTCGTCCTAACATCAGTTCACATATCTAGAGACCCACTCGTGTGTACTAGTTCTACTGGTTGCTCAATCCGAACTCTTTATCAAGTGACCAATTAAGTGACTGGTCAGTCAGAACCATCAGAACTCTATTGTCAAGTGATCTTCCTGTTCTCGTTCGTTTTTATCTGTCAATTTATTCTAGTTTTTAATGCTCTCTCCTTCTCCTGGACTCAATACCACCTATACGATGACGGTTTAATAACCTTTGTATGATGATTGTGAGCCACCTCAGAAATTCCAAGTCAATTCCAATTCAAACCACAACCCCTTCACTTACTTCCATTTCTCACAGTTTTTACGAGATAACTTCAAAATAGCAACACGGTTCTCTTCAGAAAAATCTAGTTGGCAGTCTCATGAATCACCTATGCACGTATTAGTCCATAATGGTCGTGACGTAAGTAGGAGCGACTCAATAAATTCTAGAACCTGAAGTGCCACCAACATTTCCAACATGAACTACGTATGTTAATACTATTTGAATGCACGTTGAGCTGAGGATAGTACGTGATGAGTCACACCAGATATTTGTATTCTTGTGTTACAGTAGAATCTCTCCTGCCGCTTTTCCTTAATCAAACACCACTTCTCTTTACGATGCAAGCTCCACTCTGCTGTTCTTTTGGTTATAACATGCCGCTGATGATAATTTATCCTCCGGAATCGATTTAGTTCCGTTCCTCAAATTAGTGGACTATTTTCCTAAAATCTTTTCAAGAGCTTTTTCAGATCTTTGATGCCTGCTAAATCAAAAACATTTAATTTTGTCGCATGGCATGTGTGTGTGTGTGTTTGTAGTTCGATTTGTGGGAGAACGGCTGGACCTGGTGGTCTGTTTTTGGTTTATTATTCATTCTGAATAATAACCCTATGTTTTCGGTCCCAAAAAAACTTTTTACAACCCCCCCTCAAAATTTGATACTTAACGTTTCAAGACATGGAGATTCCAAATTTGCAATGTCCGTCCCCCGTCCGGGCCGTTTTGTGCCTTTAACGTGGTCTAAAAAATTCGTTCTTTCCCACAAAAATCCCTTTTGGTATCTAGTTGTGCCCGCCATCTCGGCAATCCGATCGGACGAAGCCCATGATTGTTATGGGCAAAAAACGGTTAAAAAAATTAACGAAACGCAGTACAACGCGGGAACTACAGCGGAAGTCAACGTTTCGTCGTTAGTACTCCCTCCCACCCTCCCGTCTCTGCTCCAATTTCCCCGACCCGACGGGGCAAAATCATCAGACGTTTTGTTTCCGTAGTTCCATTGTAGCCAGGTCATGTTTCGTATGGTTTACTAGTATTTGATGCTGCATTGAAAGGGATGGGTGTCGGAGCAGTAATACTAGGTCAAGCTGTTCATGAGAATAATAAACCATTGTGTAATAATTTGCAGGGTTTTCAGTTATGTGGGCGACTTCTTGAAAGCGCGATAAATATTGTAATGTTTAAGTTCTGTCGGAGGAAGGGGAGTGGGTGGACTAAAATGTACTATTAACGAGGGTATGAATACTGTATGATCCTGAGAACCAAGGCTTCATTTCGACTTGATTTCTACCACGATGGCTGGTGGATTTTCCGATGTTTCCTATGAGGAAACGCCACCTTACTTATCAATTTGTTTTGAACTGGATGCGCAAGTGTTCTTCTAAACTTAATTATATGCTTTCATTCTCAGGGATAACTACGTCCCCCAAATTGCCAGCCTTATACGTCACGACGGTACTTGGGGTGTCTCCGTTCATGCCCAGAAGTGACGTCTTCGCATTATTGTGTTCATGTTCAACCGCTGTTAATGTAAGACGTCTCTAGATTGGGTGGAGCGAGTGAGTATACTCTTCGATCTGTGAAGGCGACCCAAAGGAGTAAGCACCTGTCAAACGCGCTCTTTGAGCAAATGGAGGTTCTTCCTTTCTTGCTTCTTATGATAATTCATAAACCAAACGCAACGCGCGTATTGAACCTGGCTTTCCTGAACGATGGCTCAACTCGTGATAGCAACCGATATTTCTTGGTGTTGCCTTTCCGCGAAGTCAGTTGTACGTCTACTGGGGCTCGAGACACCAATTCTTTGCTAGAAGTATTACGTGGGACATGTCATCGGTGTTTAAAAGACAAGATATTGTAGTTTGCCTGTTGCTATTGGCACCTGCTGTTATTTTAAATTTTAATTTTCATATAAATTGTTAGTTTGCCGGTTGGGTGTGGGCGTCACTCTTTTTGGTGGTGTTCTGGCAGAAGTGTTTACTTACTTTGCCCTACAAAGTAGGAAGGGAAGTTATTATTCTGTCGTATGCCAAAAAAAGTAGAGCTTTCTTCAGAATTTAACTTTTGAAGGACTTATGCGTTCGACTGTGAACGCTACGCCAAATCTGCTCAACCATCGGACGAAAATATTGCAAATTATTACACAACGGTTTATTAATCTCTTGCGCAACTTGACGTAGTCTCTGATACCGAACAAGACCTGACTACTACGAAAATGACATATTCCAGGCGCCTGTAGGCAGCTGGCACGACGTGACGAGTCGAGCTGAGGCGTGGTTGTGGTGAGACGGGAATTTTGCCGTATTGTCCCGTGAGTTCTTTGAAGTAGTACGCGTTGGCTCCCTGTAGTCATTGTGACTTCACTGTTTGCGTTCTAGACGCAGTCGTACATCTCTGAAACTCGTTCCTTCCTGAAATACCTAGAAAACGACATCAAACACGACGTAATTACTATAAAACTGCCAAAATGTCATATTAATGCATTTTTTTTAACCAGTTTTTTGCCTACAACAACCATGGGTTTCGTCCGATTGGATTGCCAAGCGGGCGGGCACAACTAGATACCAAATGCGATTTTTGTGCGAAATCATTGTTTTGTTCTAGGCCAAATATGTCAACTTTTGAGGGGAGAGGGGGTTGTAAAAACATTTTCCTGACCGAAAACATCGGTGAAATATTCTGGATGCATAATAAACCGAAGTGAAGGTGGTAGTCGATTTAGGTTTAATATTAATAACGTTCATAAAATAATTACGAGTGATCCCATTAATTCCGGAATTCGAACCACCGCCGTTCTCTTACTACTATTGCTCGTAGTTTTTAACTCATATTGCCTAACAGTAAATACGAAGCTCCTAAAAACAATCAAGTTATCTCTCATAAATCACTTACTCAATATTGGAAGTTGTATATGTAGAAGCACCTCTATAAACCTCTGCTTGGAACTTCAAGGGTTCCTATGTAAAACGTAAGGTTATGTTTTCTCAAGTTCCAATGAAATGGTTGAAAAGTTGGTTAGATAAGTAGCCGAAGCCATGAAAATCTCTGAATGTACGTGGATATCAGCAAAGATGTTCGGATTTGTAGTTTTCTCTTCCTCCTCCTGCCCCCTCCCCAGTAGAAGAGCAGTGCTCTGGCTGTGCCTATTCGTGTATATCAATTTATTGAATTAAGGCATTTTATCACCATCCACTATCACAAATTATATGCGCTTAGTAGTACGTAGTAGCTCAACTTTGTACATAAAAACATGCATTGCGCCAAACTCATCCCCGACCATTATTGAATAATTAGTGTGCTTTGTTGATTCATTAAACTGTCAACATGATTTTTGTGGTGAGGTTTGCATTATGATGTTCTGAAATCATGGAGAAAAAAAAAGAAAACAAAATGATATACGTTACAATGAATACCGCCGGTTGCCTCTCTTGCGCTAATTGAAGTGCTGTTTGATAAACAAAAGTTGATGTTTTGATCGCTCTGATAACTATACTTAATGTAGCGCTTATGTCGCCCATAGCTTCGTTCGTAGAGATCTACATGCTAAATACATGGAATCTTCAAATGCCGTTTTTGGACTGAGCATCACATCAATTTATTGTGCCTCTCGTACTCATGCCCTCATCATTATTTAGCAATTGGTACAGAGAGAATTAATGTAACCCCGTTTTGTTTTAGAAGGACAATGATCAAGAGGAGGATGACAATTGAGAAGGACAATTCCTGAGTTAACGCGTAAAAACATCTAGAAATAGTAGTCATTGAAACGGTGGTGGTTGAAATTCCTGAATTTCTGAAGCAGTCCCTATATATCTTATTAGCGCTGTTAAACACTCATCGTACTTGTTTGGAGGTAACACCTGGCTTTTTCTGAACATTCTACTACTTCTTGAGCGGAGTATATAAGAAAAAACTACGCTATAATCGATTTTCGTCGAAATGGTTGGCAATTCATTGTGCTGCTTTCGAGTTTTAACCACGGATGAGAATTTTATGGTATTGCCGGGTCATTTGTAGCTGTGTATACAAAAAATGTAATCAAAATTGTCAAAGCCATTTTCGAGAAAAAAATTGTAGGTGTTTTAATAACTAGGACTGTAACTACAGTTAGTTTTGGGCTGAATTTGCTCATACCCTTATTTTGGTGTCCTGCGTTCCATCGCGTTCACAGACACACACAGACCATTCTTCCAAATGCTGCTTTCCGGACTAATCTGAAGGAGCACAAACCTTTTTTTTTTTTTTTTTGTGCCGATTATGTAGCTTCCCGTTTGAAGGGTAGTAAAATGGTACAATGACCAGTGTGACGTTGTATGTCACTTCTTGACTCTTGTAAGTAACGCGAGAAGGGTGGAGTTAAGAGAAAACCACTCGCAGTGTTTTGGGACGAAAGGAAAAGAAAACGGCTCCTTTGCGAATAAGAATCGAGAGCCTGGAGTCGATGCTGAGGACTTGGGCGTAGTTGAAGTAGCGCACTTCATCACGCGGATAATGACCTAATTGATGATCCTTGTGAGGGGATGTTGAGCGAAGAGGGAAAAACTTGAAGGAAATGAGTTACTGCGAGGAATTTCAATTAACTGACAAGACTCTCGAAATGTAGATTACGGTCGACGAATTGAAACGGTGAGCGAGAGAAAATTCTTCCGCAATTAAAGAACCAATGAAGGTATTGAGGAGGAAACATTTGTGCGAAGCATCACACAACTTTCGTTTCTTTACGTTGTGGTTTGCGAAGACGCTTTGATGGTCAATTATTTTGCTTCTTTTGAAAAACATAGCTCGAAGCTTCAGTTGGGCGTTTCCACTCTGGGACGATAATATGTTTACCATATAACTTCAATTTCTCGTATTTTGGTTACGGATGACTTCACACAACTTCCGTTTCCCGCTTGACTGTTCCGAATGTATGCGTTAAAATCCTTAGATGGATGTTCTCCCAATTGACCTTTTTATATTCTGTAGTCCTACGAAGTAGGAAGGACAGTTATGTAATGGCTTAGAAAATTGTGTTTTCCTTATTAATCCTTTCTTTTCTCTTAATGGAAATTTAACAATATTCGTACCAATTAATTCTATAATGCTAACTATTTTCATTTTATTGATTTTTTTTTGTGACCATATAACTCCAGACGCGACCATTATCAAAAAGAAATTCCGTAACTCTAAGGACTACCCGGTTTTAGTGTAGAACGTTGAGCTAAATTTTAACAGGTGCACATGAACTGAGGGAGAAACGTATTGGATTAGTTGCTACGGCCTTGAAGATCGTAGAACGTGCTTGGGGCTGAAGGCAGTTGTGTGATGCGTTGCTCTAGATAATTCCGCTTGGAACTTTGAAGAGAACCTGTCGATTTTTATGGAATTGACTAGCACCATTGCAGTTGATGTAACAATACTACGAGGATTTCAATTGAAATGTATTCATCTACTAAAGCATAAGTACTTGACGATGAATAAATGATGCGTGTATTAGCATAAATACTATAGAAAAGCGTTTACTTCCAATTTTCAGACCATTGGAAAAAACCCGTTTATTTACAAGTGGCTCTGTTGGTTGCGGCGGAAAGCCTTGGCAGGAGCGCAACGCAGAGTGTCCATGGTGATTATTATTCATGGATTAATTAGTTTAATATTGATTTGTTAAACTTCGATAAGAGTAATTTTAATCGCTTTTATCCAGTCTAATAATTGAATATTACTGGTTGAGAAAACCAGTAAAAGCGTTAGTAAAATACCAGGTGTTATACGGTAAAAATGTGACTCGGGTCAGAAAACCTGAATTTTGGGCGTGCCCATGTGTTCCTCACGCGTAATTGTGGAAGCGAATGGTACAGAATTTGATCTGAACTCCATGAAAGACATTTTGCGTCTGCTGCCGGTCATCAATAGGTTTTCCCGTGTACTGGGCTGAAAACTAGCCGGTTAACGATATCAGTACGCACGTCGTTATGTTCATGCCATTAGGCATTGTTTGAGCAGGGCTAACATAACGTGCATAAGATGGGTCTTTGATGACTGTGGTAATGGCAGGTCTTGCGAGTGATTTACATTAAGTCGAGTATCGCTATTATCTCGCTGGCCGTGGCTCTGTTGATGCGTATCCAGTTTCATTGAGGGACATCCCTCTGGAATTTAATCTTCAGGCCTTGCGCCTCGTTACGAGACCTTCAACGCACTTGTTGTTGTTTTTATTCATCTGGATACATTTCGCCATTGGTTTAGAGATGGTTGTGATGAGCTTGGCAGGGTATGGAAAGTTGTGATTCGTGTGAGCTCCGTCTTCTCAACGAGTGTTCGCCAGTTGGAGAAGGAGGTACGTGCTCCTCGGCGCGGATCGCCTGTTGCATGTCGGAAAGCCGGGCGTTGGGTGTAGCAGTTTTGACGTTCCATCACGCGAGATCGAGAGATTTCATCGTTTGAACTTTCCCGTATTTTGAGAGAAAATCCCGTTTAAATTCTGTAGAACTGGAGGAGATTTCCTGTTTTGTCACACGTTGAACGTTCAAGGTCCCCTTCGTGCTTTACGACTCCCCACTTGCAGTCGATGTCAGGTGGGTCCTTTGTCTCCTCATCTTAGTCATGAACGAGTTGTGTAACTTACGATTAGCTATGAACTTCACGTGGTCTAGTTTGGCTCGCGTCGTATTCTCCGGTCAACGTTTCATTTTCACACACTGCGGTATCAAAATGTGACGTTCAAGATTTTATGCATTTTTCTATCGTACAATTCTCACTTTAAGAGGTAGAATAATATATTCGTGCAGTTTTTTTTGCTCCTGGTGCGAAGCTAATCGTATTCCGCAACTTTCGTAAATTCGACAACCTGCTCCATTAGTACTCCATCTTCGTTCAACGCATTTCTACGAGGAGTAGTATTAAGAACAAATTTATTGGTTTATTGGCTAAGAGTATCTCAGTAAGTTGGTCGAAATCGTTCCTTCAAGTTCGATAAATTTCGTTCTCCGGTCTGTCTCGGCATATATCTTTATTCAACAGATAGTCACAGAGGTATTGTGTGGAACAAAATATTGGTTGATGGAGACCTATTGAATGGGTATAACGTAATGTCGGCTGGGGCCGTTGATGAGGGGTGGGGGGTGCCCCTTAGCTCATCGATAAAACCATGATGATCAAGTCCACACTGTTCTGATAGCGCATCTGCCAGCTGATAGTAGTTGTGATCAGGTATCTACAAAAATACGGGTTGCACCAGCAAAGGATTCGGTCAGAGCAGCCTTTCGCTTGTTGACCCCTCCATTTGGCCGCATCAACAACGTCGAAGGCCTTGTACTGCTACTGTCGTACTTCTGAGCTGAATCGTGTGTGTGTTGTTGCTAAAAATATAATAACCGGTTGTTCTGGTGGTAACTGACTGCGCGTGAATAGCACATCTTGCCATTTGAAATATTTTCCAAACTTCGCTTATATTGATTTGCCGGAGACTTGCTTGCTTTTAATGTAAATTGAAAGCGAATTATGTGGTTCTTTAGGAAATGCAGTTCCCACTGCGTCATCTTCGTGATCTAAATTGTGCTGTAGCTGCCGGTGAACGTCTTCGTTTACTCGAAGTAACAGAATTGTGGAAAGCTCGTGCGTTGCTCATGAAAATTGCCGAGATTTTAATGTTTTGCCAATTTTTCTGGAGCGCATCGAAGAAGTTTCATGAGCGATGAGGGGAGTTGCGCGTTGTTCTTGGCAAAATATTTTCAATAATTATCGATACTGGTTTTGCGAGGTGGTCCGCCTTGGAAATAACTAGGTAAATAGGTGAGCGGATGGGAACGTGGGTAGGCAACGTCCCGCACGACTTGCCCGGACACTCGTTGGTTCGGTGGCCCCTCGAAGCTCCGATCGGTTAGGGTTAACTAGCGGTGAAAGGAGGGGAAAAAATGGGGCAGGAGCGGAGAGAAATTGTGAAGAGACCGTCTGAAACGTGCGATAGCCGCAGCCAATGGCCCGATAATGAAGAACGTAACTGCAGAAGACTGACCAATACAGAAATATCTAGCGTGATGCAGCACAACGCGACTTTCCTTGAACACTACGTAGGTGATATAAGCACGCGTAGTGAGCTTCTACGGAAAGTTAATCGAAAACAATGTTTCGGTTATTTGAAAGTACCTTGACAGTTCCTAGTTGTCATAGTCGCTAATGAAAAATGTCGAATGTTCTTAGATTCTCGTTTCCTGGGTTGTAATGGCCTAACGCTCATTAAATCGGATTTTTAGAGAGTTTGCTAAGAATATGTAGGTCTAGGCACTAACCACACTGTGTTTTATACAAATCGTCACAGCGGGTTCCACAAGTAGTTATAGTTACCATCACTTTGAAAATTTACTTATGACTATATAAAGCAATACATCAACAACACATCTACTCAAGCTACTGCCGTCTCTGTGATTTTTCGTTCGTTCGGTATTTTGATTAATTGCAGATCGGTAAACACGAACCGTGTCTTCGTTTGTCAACAGTCCCACAAATTAATCAATAAAATCCGTGAGTGTGGGCGACCCAATGAATTCCGATAATTAACGCAGTTTCTAAATGGTGTTAGCGGTTGAGTGGTGATTATGGCGACAGTATTTGAATTTTGGCCTCAGAATTCAGACTCAGTTTTGATAGCCGGAGGTATCCCTTGACTGTTGGTTAGCTTAGGAGGCACGGACCGGGCCGAATTAGTTGGAATCTTAACCTTTCCGAGGTGCATTCAGTGAACCATTCCTGACATGGAGAATTTTTTATGTTAACCGCGGGAAAGTCTGAACTGCCCTTTCAGTAGGCTCTTCTTCAGACAAAGAATATCCTACCACCATCGGCTTCCTACCACTCGATTTACCTTCTCCACAACCCATTCAGATTCAGCTCATCCCAAACACACACTCGCTTGAGTTCTCTCAGCTGTCTGGCAACTCGCTCGCTCTCCACTCCCACTGACTGCGCAGCCAGTTCATGTATTCAGCGCCCCCCTGTTAGCGCTTAACTGCTCAAGCAAAATCTTATTGCTATTGTGTCAAGGTGTAGTACAGCCCTGGTTTCACGCTCACCACATTCATTTCTTTCTCGTACCCAATTCAATCTCCCTATCTCGTGCGCCCAACTGGCAGTGTCGACGTAACTGAGGCTGCCGTAGATAGCTGTCTGCAGCTGACGGGAAATGGGTCGCCATTGATGGTGCAACAGACGAAGACTGAGAAGCGTCAAATGGTCATGAGCGCCTGAGGGAACTGCTATAACTGTTGATAGACAGAGTGGGGGCTGATACAATGTCAGTGAAGCATGACTCTGTGTGCCAACACATTTACGCAGGAAGTATAGGAGTGTTGATTTGTACTCGAGTCTTGTGCATCTTGTTTTTGTCGTCGATAATGTATGTTTGTGATCGTAGGGTTGTGCTCTACTTTGGGAGAGAAATATCAGAGTGGCCAGAGCCATTCTCTTACATTTTTGATAGCCGGAAATGGAACCCCCCTTTAATTTTGATCAGCTGCTCTCGTATTTTTTTCGCGAGTAATAATTTTACGTTACCATTAAGTCGTTAGAAAATGCCCATACAAATCGTTAGAGGAGTTTTTGATAATATGGCACGACGCATCTCATATCTTTTGTCAGCGATAACTAAGCAAGTTCACATTAAGCACTTTTTACCGCTGCATCGAGAACTCCGATGTGTTTTCTCTGTGATGTTGACCTGTCGGATTTGGGATTGTCTACACGTTGACTGAAGGGAGAAAAAGATATCCATGTTCGCGTCACGTGGCTCAACTACAGAGCAGAACAACGCTTACTACAAAGCATCGTCTTTTTAAGAGAACGCTTGAGAGCATTTCCCTTTTTCTAAGATTTTTCATCGATTCAAGCTCGGTTTGTTCGTTCATTAATGTTACGGCTTTCACTTCCCAAACGATCAAGCTTGTTCATCTTTCCAGGGTTCAGAAGGATGTTCCGCCAGTCCGAAGACCTCAATAAATCATTCAATCGGTAGTAGCGACGGGCGGTGTGTACAAAGGGCATGGAAGTAGCGGCGTTACCGTTTCGGAATTTATTTCGTGACAAATGTCACAATAAATTGTGCCTTCATTGAGTATCCAGCGTTTGTGGGACGTTCTTGTGATTTTTGGGTGTTCTTGGGATTCGTTGTTCCGAAATTATAAGGATAACTCTGAAACAGTCGATGGAACCGCAATAGCTTGTTTTCCATAATGTATCGGGTTGCTCTTAATTACTTCAAAACGGTTTAACATTCATCGTGTAAGTAGCACATTGAACTATTGCCTGATTTTTATAGCGATTTATCTTGAAAGTGGGCTTTTATATAAAAGACGGCTCTAAAAGTTTTGCGTTGGAATATTTCATGGTTAATTAACTGATGCAACACTCGTCGTTTTCCCGTCAAATTGAAATTGCCGTTGTTACGTGGAACTGTCTGTACAAGAAGTTTACGAAAATCGATTTAAAAAAATGTTTTGTGTTTTAAAAACGGATTAATTCCAGGCCGATTTTGATCATACCCTTACTTTGGCGTCCGATATTGCCCTGCTTGCTAAATATGAAATTTGTGCGGATTGGGTCAATCCATTCTTTCTCAATTCTCAGATCCAGTCATTTAGTCACTAACACGACCCGGAAGTCTTGGAAATGTTGAGATCTCAAGAAGAAAGACGCAGTTTTTTTCAGCCTATTACATAATTTTCCTTCCTACTTCGTAAAGCTGAGGAAAGTAGTAAGCTTGTTGGTCAATTATCAGTTTGAATTTAAGGAATACTTCCCCAGTACACGGCTCTTAGTTCCAGAGGTGATGGTAAAATCGATCGAAGCTAACTGTGGTGAAAGTGACATGAGCTCCACCATTGTATTTAGAGATTTTCCAAAAAGTGAAAACGTGATGTTCAAATAAATGCTGATTGTGGAGCCACTATTTCTCAAAACTCGCATTCCCCTTGTTGAGTTTTCCCTTGAGACTAGGAAGCCTCTGCTTGAGCTATCCCCTTTTTACTATATTCAGGGAGGGCATGTCATGGAATGAAAACTTCCTTTTGTCTTCAAGTTTAGTTCAAATAATTGTTTCTGAGTATAGATAGAGAGGATACGGATGAACACTGTTGGACGCAGAAGACGGCGAGAGTTGAAGATTGAAAATGATAAAAACTTGGTGAGCGTGAGGGGGACTATATTAAATGCAATGAAGTGAGTAATGAACTGTGTTGGAAATGAGCTGAGTTCGTGTACAAAAGGGTGACACAAGGATACTCGGAACACGTGAACTGGCACGGGAAAGTGTATCGTAACGAGAGAGCGAGCTGTAGCCGGGTACAGGGAGACGAGTGACTTTTGCAATAGTTCGTAGCTGAATGAATGAATTTTGGAAGGAGTCGTTTTTTGTGGAGAGGGAAAATAAAGAAAAAAAAAACCCACTTCAGGGAAATCCGGTAGCCATTAGAAATAACTGCTACAGCGGCGGAATTTCCGCAGGTATCAGAAGGAGGCAATGACTGGGGAAGCCCGAGGACTCGAAGTAATTCGGCACTTTGTGCCGAACAAACACAGTTCACATCCAGTCACTAGGGAAAACAGGGCTTTGCTAGAATCGGTACACCTAATATTTTGTTACTAAAATACCATTCCAATGAATTTGGTGTTATTTTTTGTAACAGTTACAAAAAGAATAACAGTATCACAAACGTTTTCATATTTCGGAAAATGACGAGAATCAATGATTCCGGAGAAAATCGATTTCAGGGCAGGTGTATCCTCTTGAGTTTCACTCATGTGATATACTAGCTGTATGGCAGGCCAAATTAGCAGGTTCTTTAACCTCCAGAATATCCGTGCTCGCATCTAATTGTACTCAACCCATTTGTTACCTATGGAAAGCCCAAGTCCTCGGTTATGTCCAACGATTTTGTATTTTCCAGAATGTCCTTTCCTCCTTCGATTTACCTCCTTCTCCAACACACACCGCTCTTGCCAGATACACTCGTCTCCCACTGCTCACACAGAAACATTCTGCTATCAACTGTCAGCCTAGATACAACTCGTACTCTCCTTCCGATACAGTTTCCCGCACCAGTTCACGCGCATTCCGAGTCGTCCTTTTATACTCATACTCATACAATACAGTCCTCCTTTCACGCTCACCGAGTTTCTTTTTATTTCGATCTTCAACTCGCTCGTCTCAACACTTGACTGCATTTCTTCAGAAACATTTATGGGGAACAAAATGTTGGTACTTGTTAGAGCGTGTTGTTTGATCGAAATAGTTGGAGCCAATTTTGAGAAAACCTGTTGGGCAATCCTCGTTTTCCGAGCTATCATGGTGTCCAGGGGATGACGAACTCATCCCTGAAAACCTTACTGAGCTCAAGTCAAGCCTCGAATTTTTCTCTCCGCTAAGGCAGTCGGTTAATCTGCTGAGGTTAAGGGACTTTCCGTTTCTGGTTTCCCCCAACCCCCAACTCAGTTTACCTGCTATCCTTAGATTCCAACTCTTAGTTCTTCCCAGACCCAACCCAAAAACGACACACTCCTTCCTCATTCCCGGTATAGACGCTCAATGGCAACTCACTCGCTTCAATTATTAGCGACCCCCTTGTGTCGCCAAAATACTCTATCGCATTCTTCTATCGTACGAAGTGTCAATGCAGTTCTCTCTAACGCTTACCACGTTCATCCTCTTTCATTTCTTCTACTCCGACTCAAGCTCCCCCACTCGTGTGCCCAGCACATGGCTTACGAGTATATCTCCATACAACAGATAGGTACAGAAATAATTGTGCACAAATTGTGGGTATAGGTTGCTCACGTAACTAAGATAATCACGTAATTTTGATCAAATCCAGTGTAGCGGTTATCTGGAAATATGAAAATGTGCAAACTACACTATTTTTGGCACATTTTGGTTTTCATCTTTGTTCAATGGACTGTCAGAGGAACATTTATTGAGAACAACATAAAGTTATTATCTAAGTTATTATTGAGAACAGTATATAGTTATTATCTATTAAGACATCCTGTGAGTTAGTGAAGAGTGTTATGGTAGTTTAGCCAAAGTTCAGCAAACCCTGTTTTGCTTCAAATGCCTGTATCTGCACTTACCGACTAGGAGATATTTATAGAAATGAAAAGTAGGGTACTAACTAGTAGAAGATAATTAAGAGTATAATCCCAATTGTTCTAGCCGTTTTCGAGAAAAATGCGAATAACTTTAGTTTTTGTTGGATTTTGGTCCCTATTTAATATTGAGGAATAGGTAAACTGAAAATTCCGAAGTCCGAGTGTACTGACTGACTCCTATTAAAAGCACCCTCGCGATCGTGGTCTAGTAGTTGAGACGATGGTTCATAATCTTGACGAATGTCGGTTTATCGAATCGGAGCTCCTCTCGATCGCTGTAATTTTAGCCTGAGTCAGCGAATCTTCAATAACATCTCCAAACCCCCTCGTGGCACGAGAATTCTAAGTGGACTGTATTTACAAGGGGTTATTACTCTTCCCAACAAAACGTTGTGGTACTGGCGTACCTGGATCCCCATGGTATGTGCAGTTCGTGAAACCAGCCGCTAACTCCGATGCTCGATTGACTCGCACTGACTCTAAACGCGACGTTAAACTACTAACTTTAACAGTTTAGACGGTGTATCGAGACAACGTAAGTTTTGAACCATAATCAAAAGAAAAATGGTTGCGAACTGCGCGAGCGGGTGATTCAGATAATCTCTGAGGAGAGTTGTAGTGGCGTCGCCTCGTGGCGTCGGGATCTTGAACATCCTAGATCCGCGGAAAAATGCGCGAATTCAGCAGGCAGGCGGTAAATGGAAGTCGCAGTTATCCGTAATGAGAAAAGAAAACAATAACAAAACTCCATGAACCGCAAATTTCAAGTAAGTTCGAACAGTCCCCCCCCCCCCCACACCCTTAGTCGTCGATCGAACTCGCCCATGACCTTATTTTGGCGTCGTAAAAAACTAAACAAAACTAAACTAGGACCAGCTTATTTGGTTCAGCCGTTGTTCTCCCACAAATTGAACCACAGTCACACTTTTTTTTTCTTCCAAAGCCGTAAAGGAAAAACTAAATAAATAATAAGTAAGGAAATGGGGAGGGCGCCAGACTACCCCACGCCGGCTCTAGGGATAGAAGGATTAGGACGGGGAAGGAAAGAAGGATAATAGGCCGTTCCACGATAGAATGACCACCAGTTAGCGTCCCGAACAACACGCATGTGGTGATACCACGGGGAACAGCTGCTGACACACCCAGCTGGAGCATCTCCTCAGCACTTTTCTTGCACCACACACCACGCCAGGACAATGCTGCAACACTTATGTTACCTGCCTCCACTCCACGAATTTCCGCCACTGCCATACGAAGATCCGTCCTGTCGTATTTGCGACACACACACGCGCGGTGCACGCGCCAAAATCGTTTTTCTAATTTGGAATAGGGCCTCAAACCTTGAAGATCTAAAGAAAACCCACATTTTTTTGACACGAAAAAGTCTGTCGGTCTTACAGTCGAGAACGGTAGTTTAATTGCTGTCATAAAGTAATTGGGGGCATTATACGAAATTCCGCTCTTCGAACATTTCTCTGTATTTGTTCACGCTCGATGTAGGTCCTGCCATAAATAGGAGTAACGCAATAAATGCTAGCCCCTTGAGCACCGCCAGTTTCAATATAGAACGGTGCGTTGGGTGGTACGAGGTTCACGTAAACCTAGTGGAAAAACAGGTTGAATTAGTTGTTTGAAATACACTAACGTGTCCTCTGGCCTAGCAGCACCGTAGACCTTACAGGTATTCACTGTAATGGGATTAGTATCAGTGAGTAAGCTTAAATGGAGCGTCGTACCAGATCTTTTCCGACGAGATTCCCTACGAAAATATTCGCGGTCTGAGTTTTGCTGATTCTATTTTCCGACGCATTTTCATTTGCGGTTAGAGAAAACAACAAAAAAAAAGCTAGCTTTTCGCGGTCAGATCTCATTCCAAGCTTCTCCTTCCACCAACCTTCGGGTTTAGTGGCTGTGCGAGCGAGGCCTGACCTACATTTCTCGCGACCAGCCAACCTTCTCATTGTCCGTAGTCCTATTCGATCGTCTCCATCCGTAGCTCCTCCAAGCGACCGGGCACTTTCATTTTTTTTTTTTTTTTTTTTACGATTTAAGTCTCGCTATTGACGGAGAATTTATGGGGTGTATGAATAAATCATGAAGGTCGGTTTATTTTAGACTAGGCTCTGCGCTCGTTCAATCTGTTACAAGTCAACTGTGACAACAGAAACGTCTTGAGACGAAGAAATACCTCGTTACCAGTTTTGAGCTTTTCTCTCATTAACTGTGGAACTTACGTTTCTGTGAAAGACTAATTTCGATTTATTTTCCTGAAAATTAATCAGTTTTCTTCGCGTATTTACTTTTTGGAGTCCCAATCGGGAATATTTTATGTGGCTGTAGACGCGGACGAAAGAAAATGGTTGAACAAAATTGGATCAACCTTTACATTTTGCCTGCAGATTAACATGAGGACCACAACAACGTTGTGTGCGAATTCGACTCAACTATAGTTGATAAATGGGCATTATGATTGCAACTGGCCGATAGTCCAAATTGACGTAAGCAACGTAATTGAAATCAACTATCTAAATAGTGGGCGGTAAGTGTTTTTACGAGTGTTGATCTTGGCAATCATGTCCATAGGTAGCGCCCGGTACCCGTTCTGAATCGTCTAAGAGGAAACAATTATCTAAATAGAGCGACAATCGATAGATAATACACATCATTGAACTTTCGAAATTGCTAATTTTATCATTGTAGGACTTCCCGACGCGTCTGTGCACGTAAAGCCCATGGAGTTCCTGGGTAGAAATGTCCTCGAGTAAATGAATCTTCAGTATACAACACGTTCTGCCTACCTTAACCACACACCCGACGAAAAGAAAAAAATGAATAAAAGCGTATTTGCCAAGATGTGGGTTTCGTACAAAAATTGGGTGTTGATTAGTTGAGTTTGCGTCTCACGTGTACAAGTACTGAGTTTTTTCGATAAAACCCCTCATTTTTTTCGTTGAATTCTATCACACGCCTGAGAAGTTGAAGAAATAGTTGCTGAAGAGAAAATACGGAAATCTGCTTTTTCCTCACATTTATCTCGGATTTGTCTCCGTTGAAGGAACGTTCAAGAGACCAAAAACATAAAAATAGCAATTTCGAAAGTTGAATGATGTGTATTGTCTATCGATTGTCGTTCTCTTTCGACAATTTTTTTACTCTTAGCCCGAGGGCAGGAAGACTGCTCTGTTTTCCTCTTTCATTTCCAGATTTGGTGCGTTCTAATGCTCCGAATTCACTCGGTGATTCCGAATTTTATATCGATGGAGTAGTTGGGGGAGAGCCCTTCAGGGCTCGATGATTGAAATTCCAAGCACGTTTCAATATTTAGCATCAGGCACCTTTACTTTTGACTGCCCCGAGTTCTATTTTCGTGTGTGCACAAGGGATCGGATGTTGGTGCTGACTAGTTGAATCTTCTAAGGAGTCTTTACAGAATCATAATTAATTTGGTGCGCGTCTAATTCTGTTTACGGTGTTTTCGCTGAGATGTTCATGGGGAACGGATTTTCTGTAATTCACTGAAGATCTGAAGGGCTGCTTTGTCTCCAATTCAAAATAGCATAGTGCCAATGTCCACACATCGCTGATGTCAAATGTCACGTGCTAGGGATCGATTCCAGCCGTAGGTGGGTGTGTAGCCTTCGTTTCTCCGTTCTTCGCATTTTGACAGAAATATTTTCAGAGGGTGAGGCGTTGGTTAGTTGATAGTGCTCGGTGCTCTATATTTTAATATACAAACTAGTTTTTTTCAATCAATGCCACATCTGGAGCGTGTGAAGAGACGGTGATGTTTGCTGACGACGCGGCTATGGTTTACGGTGGTGGTACATGGCAGGAGACGTTTGTGTTGGTGGAACGTGGGATGAGGCTGGTTGGCGAACGTCTAGTGGAAATAAGCTCACGCTATATGTAAATAAAACTGCAATGGTTCCATTCGCTTTGCCGGCCGCGGCCTTGCCACACCAGAAGACGTAAACCTTCAAATCCACAGAACTAAGTGGATGGTCACGCTTTCTAACTGCGGGTGTCCCACGTTGGGTTGTTCTACCGAGGTAAGGTACTTGGGTATTGTGATTGATAGCCTATCAAGTGGGATAAACAGGTTAATGTGCTCACAAGTTAATGGAGAAAGTGTCTTTATGTTCTCTCTTTCCTTCGTAAACTAGTCAAAACGAGCCAGACAGGTTTATTGTGCCCTCGTGCAGTCGACTTTACTACATGGTTTACCCATCTGAGGCAGCGCGTATGGTTATGTCGTTAGTAGAGTGGACATTTTACACTAATGCGCATTATCCGTAAGGCATGGAGCCGGGCCTATCCAGGGAGCTTAGGCTACTTATTGAGAGACCTTTACGAAAAGTAAAGAGTTATTGAAAAGTAATGAATTTTCTCTGCCTTCGCATGCTTTCGGTCCGATGTTCTCGCAAGGTGGTTTCCTGACTATTCCTGAGCTCAGAACCGCTGCGGCCTAAAACTTCTTTCCGTACGTAGCAATAACAGCGTACAATTCCTTCCCAGCAGATTTAAGATCCCTATTAATGGAACAGAGAGCGACAGACTTTATTGAACTGAAATTATTAAGGATTTTTCGCCGGAGATATTTTACGTCATAATGTCAGCCAGTGACGAGGTAATCGACGATCTCCCCCACCGGCAAGGCCCATATAGAGAATAACAGGTTAAATTTTCGTTATTTTTTTGGTATAGTTGGAAAGATGAATTTATGATTTATATTGAAGTAAATCTGTATGGAAATAAATAAAGAAATGAAAAAAAAAGAAAAGTATCATGTGTGCCACAACAACAGAAAATTTCATTCGCTGAATCGTTTTGAAGTATGTATCTATGGTTGTGTTCAGCTCAACTTTTGGAAAATCCTGAGCGCGGGTTTTTTTCAGCCATTCAAGTTCAACCATTCCTGACCCGATGAGAGTTCAATTAGCCTCTCCTGCTAACGAAAAGCTTCAATGATTATTTCTGAAGTCGACAACGGGGTTTCCCTTTTGGAGTTTCCAAAATGTTCACTCCCTTACCAGCTCTCGTTAGCGATTGCAACTGGCAGTAGTATGCATAAGAATTCGTCTCTCTGTATTTACTGCGATTTCACTGTTTTCCATCTAGACGCAGTCTGACTTCTCTGAGATCCGTCTCTTACGACTCAGCATCGAAAAATACCCAGAAAACTGGGAAATACCCAAAACCGCATAATTGCAATAAATCCGCCGAAATTTAGTTTTTGGCTATTTTCGTAACCCATTTTCCGATCGGATTGCCGAGTCGACGGGCGCAACTAGATACCAAATGGAATTTTGTGAGTAAGAACGGATTTTTTAGACCACATTAAAGGCAAAATGTGGCTCATATCCCTTAAACGTTAAGTGTCAAATATTGAGGGGGAATGCATCTGTTTTCTTGGTTGCCTTGTGTTTTCATTCAGAGGTACATCCTCCGGGAGAATGACCCTAATTTCCCCTGATGGATAAATAAACTATCAATCTCTCGCCCTTTGTAAGTATTGCTACCGGTGGGTCGAGGAAAATAGTTATTTTCGTTGACTACAAAAAACCGTTCGATACTGATAATCGTTCGGAAACGAAATGAAAATTTGCCAAGTTCAAATAGGTCGCACCTGTGAGAGCGACCAGCTCTACTTGGGATTCGTATTCTTCGAGCGTTTGTGTACTCGGGAACTTTCCAAGGAAAAAAAGATTAGAATGGAGGTGGGAAGGCAAACAAGTTGGTAGGTCAGAGCAGGACTGTGAGCCTGGTGGGCGGGACGAATGGGGTTTTCGAACGCCGAGAGCCTCCAGAGTGGCGTTATTTCTTCTATCTCTGACGCTACAAAAGGCACTTCCATCACATCGGAATAATTACCTCGTTACAGCTATTTTCGCTTCCCGTAGTTTTATGATGTGGAGAAAAACGTGACGTTCTCCGCTCAAAATTTGAGTGGAATTTTTCCAGCTTAAGTTTCGAACTCTTTCGTGTCCAAAAAACCACATTTTTGAGACTGGCCTGTGTGTGCTAAGTATTTTGTCTCGGTTAGAAGCTCAAATTTGATGTTCGACATTTATCAGAAAAGTCTATTCAAAACTTTTATATTCGTATTCATTGTATCGATTAAAACACCGCTCATTACATTCTTTAGCCTTTAGACAGAACTTTTTTTTGCGCTTCAAAGGCTGGACAAAATCTTTGTTTTAAAACCGGCTACAACGTTCCAAATAATGCTTTAAAATTCTCATACTTGCAAAATGACCAGAATGGCACAAAAAATAATCAAAAACTTCGAGGAATATCGATTTTAGTCCAGTTAACTTTCCGCTACCCGAAGGGAAGGAAAGTATAGTAATCGGCTCAAAAAAAAATTTGGGTTTTCTTCAGATCTTTAAGTTTCGAGGCCTACTGAGTCTAAGAAACCTAATTTCGGCGCGTGGTCGGTGTGTGTGTGTGTGTCTGTAGTTCGATTTGCGGATAAACGGCTGATCCGATAGAGCTGGTTCATTTTTTGTTTTGTTCATTATTTTTTGTAGACACCAAAATAAGGTTATGGACGATTTCGACCGATGGGAAGGGGGGTGGGGGGACGAAAATGTACCAAAAACTAAGGTTTTCACATTTTTCTCGAAAACGGCTCTAACGATTTTGATTAACTTTCAAATTATCTTTTACTGATCAATACCCAACTTTTCTTCTCCATACATATCTCCATGAAAATACGGTGAACGGAGATATAGGCCTATGAAGCAAAAATCTGTTTTTTACGCTTTTTGGCAAACGACTTCAGCGATTTTCACCAAACTCACAGAATGTTTTCAAATAGTTAATACTGTTAACATTATTGTTCTCAATAAATGTTCCTCTGACAGTCCATTGAACAGAGATAAAAATCATAATGTGTCGAAAATAACGTTTTTTCGAACATTTCCGTAAATTCCAGGGTAACTTCTTCACCAGATGTGATAAATCCTAATGGAGTGTCTTTTAGTCACCCATAACCACATTTCGTTCTGTATAATTATTTCTGTATATATATGTTGAACGAAGATGTAAGCCAAGTTAACTCAGAAAAGGAGATTTGTCGAATATTAATTTATCGGTATTCCAATTTTCTCAAAAACGGCTCTAACGATTTCGATCAAACATTCGGAGTACTCTCAGCTAAGTCCCTACATTTTGTTCTCTATAAATGATCCTGTAAAAATGCGTTGAACGAAGATATAGCGCCCTCATATGTAGCTGGTGTTCGAAATTACGGTGGTGGCGGAAAGTTGTGTGGTGCTACGCACCAGATATTTCTCTTATAAATCCAACCCATATGTTACTAGCCTTATCAGAAAAAATTGAGTGTTAGTATAAATGAAATATCTGTACTATGAGCGTTTAATTACGCTCCAATCGCTGCCGCTTCACTTACTGCCATTTCCCCCCGATAATTAAAACACTGTGTACACAATCTTTCTCAAAGAAACAATGTTGATCAGTCCCATAAATCACTAGTGCACTAATTGCTCATTGATGGTCGTGGTTTGAGTAGGAGCACCTCAATAAATTTCAGAATTTTAAGCGCCACCACTTCCTACATAAAACGTATTGTTATGTTTCACTAACTTCAAATGAAACTGAAGAAAAATATAGTGGATTTTTAACTAAAGCGATGAAAAACGCTGATATGGGGCTGAAGAAATGGTGTGATGCGTCGCAATATATATTTTCCCCTCAATAACGGCTCCAACGATTTCGATAAAGTTTGTGTGAACTGATTCGAAGTACAGAATACCAAGGTTGTCGCCCTTGGAGCTGACGAGTGCAGCACTGTGTAAATATTAGTTAGATTTTTACGCTCTTTAGGCCTATGAAACGAGTGAATTTGTTTATCCAACTACCAGGGAGAGTTAGAGCAATCCGGTTCTATTTTCCATTCTCCCTGGCAACAGTATGGTGTTACATTTCTTCGCACATCCGTCGTAACTCGGAACTTCGTGCATTGATACATTCGACTATCGTATTATGTCTCGTTAAGTGATGGTTATGACTATACTAGCATCCCCCGCCAGTAAGTCGTATTTGCATATTACGCGTATTAAGCGCATTCCTTTCACTGTAGCAGGTTTGGGATTGGTGAAAACTCCGTCAGCCTCACCCTTCGACGGACTTTCCTCCAATTTGAGGTACAGAAGGCTCCTCGAACGAGAATCCTGAGAGGGCCCCAGAAATTTTATTGAAAAACCAAAGTCGCATAGCCCCAGCATAATCATAGTATTGTTGTAATTCAGTGGGGATATTGTACACATCTAACTAGTGGAAAGATAAAATGCAATAGGCTGCAAACACCCTCGGTTGAGTTTTTATCACCTCTTCTTTACGCTTGTCTTCTGATAGCAAAAGACACAAGACGAGGGCGATGAGGTATCGACAATTTCGTCGAAAATAGATTTTAACGCGCTAGCGAAAATACAGAAATGATGTTGGCAATGGTATAAGCTATTCACACGATTGAAGTTTAATTATGTTTATGAACGATCAGAAACAACCGAAATTCCGGAATTCAAATTATCGTTGGATCTTTGACACAAACGTTTTCGATGAAAGTGGGGGCCTAATAAATTCCGGAACGTTGAGCGCTATCAGTGTAGCGGATGTGTTAGGTTCCACTTAGTTCATATTTCTTCAGTAATAGAGACCATCATCAAACTATCTGATGGCACCCTGGCTCGCAGTTTCACCGAAAGCTTGGTCAGCTCTATCCTGGCAACTCCCAACACATCTCCCACCAGAACTTGCGTTCCATATTCCTACTACTGGTGATTACTCGCTCTTCTCTTTTGGTGTGCTTCACTCTCCTGTACAGGTTGGTAATTTCACATTACTCGGTGGTATAGTCACGACTCGTGCCGCATTAATTTGTGTTCATATAAACATGAATGCTTGATACTGATAGTCACAATTAAGTTGAAATTTTACTTTAAAGAACTGTTAGTTCGTAGGAGCTGGGTTAAAAACAGACGGGAGTACTTTGCATATCGTAGAAATCGGTGAATGTGCGTGGGACTGAGGAAAGTAGTATTTCAATATCCCTCAGCGTTGAGCTGGACGTCGTTGTATCGCGTAAAATCCGCTGCATTGACCGGAAAGTGCTAAAAGGGTGAAGCCACTCAGCCTCATCTCTCTTCTGTGCCATTGGACAACAAAACCAGGATGAGAACGGCTTTGTCAGACGTGCGTTATCTGTTGGGTAGCGCAGGATAAGATAAAACTCGTAGTCATCCTTTGGACCTACGAATTGACGAAAATAGCCCGACATTTCGAGAGCGAGAATTCGTTATCAATCATTCGCTGTTCGAAATGGTTCGATGTTGGCGTGGGTTAATGAGCAGTTTGGGTTAGGATCTACCAACGTTAACCACTGGACGAATAATTGTATAGGATCTGACGCAGTTTGAAGGCCGTCCCCTCTGAGTTATCAATAAACTCAAACCCCAGTTTCATAAGCAGTCTGCTAGAAAATATCTGATGTGATGCGTCGCACAACTTTCCGCAGAATTTTCCTCCTCCCTTTACCAACTTATCAAACCAGTTTTTGTTTCAGTTTGTATGAACTCAACAAGAACTTAATATTCCGCAAATAAACTGGTTGTTCCCTTACTCATGTGCAGTGCATGCATAGTTCATGAATCAGTGTCATTTTTTATTTGTTGAGAAGGTTTGTGTGTATTCATCTAAAATTATTTGGAAAACACTCATGGATGATGGAAAAAAAGGTTTTGGTGTTTCGATCTCTCGAGATCTATAGTTAGTTTCTGATCGATTTTTCTAAAACACTTCCATTGGCGTTGGAATATCAAATTTGAGCTGGTTGTGTCTTGAGCTCTCTCTCTCTCTCCCTCCTGTGGAAATGTTGTTTGTACGGGCTTTATATAGTTGACATACTTAAGAGTTTCCTTTATTTCCTGCCACACACCTGGTAAATTACGTGTACGCCGTAGATTGCTGTGTTCGATTCTTCATAACAAGTCGGAGAAATTCTGAACCCAGTTGTGGATCAGGAAAAAATAGCAAACTGGAGCCGTGGATATTACTGAGAACACTACCCAAGAGTCTGATCCAAACTCCCGAATTCTACTCTCTGCTTTCGTGTTTCGTGTGGCTTACAATTGCTCTCAATTTATTTGTCTTACAACAACACTGAAATTTGTAGGAAAATCTTTGAAGGTCTCGTAAGCCTTTGTTGATGAATGGGCCTAGGCTACTCGTTTTGGAATTCTTTGAATAAATCTTATCATTTCCATCAATCGAAAAGATTAATCTCGAATAACTTCCTTGACGCACGTCCACGACTACAGATCGTTCGTGTAACGGCCTAATCAAATGTGATATTGCAATGTAATAATCCTTACCTTTATTGATTCCTTCGCCATGTTTCAACTATCATATTAATCTTCTTTTTGTATTTTTGGCAGGGAGGAGAAAGCACCTGGAAGTCGAAATGACTTCGCACCACAAGTCTGAATTTAGAAGGTAAGCGTTATAATTTTTATTTTATTATGACGCAGAAAGCAAGCATAATCAGGAATGAAAATGGACTATTTCTTAATTATTTTAGCTTTTGTAGGTAAAATTCCAATAAATAACATGGGAATTGACATTCTACAATTATTAAACAAATCTGTAACACAATTTCGTAGTTTTGTGTAATTTGCTTCTCTTTCCTTATTCATCTTTTTATTTTGCATTAACATAACAAAAACGTGTAATTTGGCTTTTACCCAATTTGTTTCCTTCCGAATCCTAAGCCATTTTGAGGGACTTTGTTGGAATTATCTTTAGGTATCGTGTCAAAAGATTCTCAAAAATGTTCGCCCAGTCCGTTAATTGCTAGTGATCCTTCCAGTCCGCTATGGAGCGTACAAAACACTGTATAAATGATGTTAGTTTTGTCTTTTAAACGGTTCTCCTCATCTGCCGAAAAGAGTAATTTGGGCTTGTGAATGTACAACGTCTTTTCCTTTCGTCTTTCGGCTTGTCCCTGGCTGACCTCTCTTTACATTCTCACTCAACCTCACATAAATGTCGTCTTCCATTACCTGGATGCCTGCCTGTGTGCCCATTGAAACGAAATGAGTTAATTAAAAGCGTAAGAAACGACAGATGGTAGGCAACACTCCTGGTTTTAAATTTCCATTTTTCCTGATAAAAACCTGTTTCCTGCCTCAGTGTGCGACGAGTCGTTCAAGAACTCTGGACTGCCGAGGAAACGAACTGAGTAGCCTTTATTATGAGGCGAGTTGGCAAAATATCGTTCTTCAATTGCCCCGCGGCCTTCTGGAGCGTTCTTACAACTTGAGCAGTCATCGTCATCGATCATATCGTTATTCAAATATTTCGAGCTACGAATTATTTATGTTTTCTAACCACTAGCTTATGTTGGTTGAGCGTTTGGTGGTCTGCAATCATAGCAGGTGTTGGTCGACTCAGGATCCTTGAGAGTAGTAGGCAGCCAACGCTTCAAGACGGTTCACCTGTCCCACATCGTTCGATTTTGTCCAACCCGTTCTCTCAGTCCTCATTTCGAGTAATTTTGTTCCCTATATCTTAGGCTTTTGTTTAATTAAACGGTTTATGTTATCGTTGATTAACATACGATCGTTAATTTGTAAGTGCGAATGCGTTGGTAGCAACTTGAGTTCAAATGTGATAACTTCGTTATTGTAAGCCACTGTAAGACTCCTAGGTTGCTGTCATTTACTGAGGAATCATTGCAAAGGGTACATTCAGATAATTAGTAACTACAATTCGTACTCCATAAACTTTATCATAGAAATTCATCGATAGAAGATCGACGTATCATCAAATTTGTTTCTTCATGCATGATATTTTTGAAGTCTGATGTTCATTTTTCTTGTTTATGTGATCGGTGTACAGAAATGTGGTCTTTCCGTTGTGTGGTGTAACTCAAAATATGTTCACAGGTGTTTCTTTGTTCTATATCATTATAGTACTCGAAAATGCACCAGCAATACCTTGTGTTTTTAGGTTGTGGCATTTTTGTTCTTTTGACCGAATAGGCGGTTATAAATGCAGGTTAGCAAAATTCTTCGAAAGTTTTAAACATTGTTGGAAAAAGGTAACATCAATCGAGATCCAAAATGTCGGGATTAAATCACTAATAAGGATTCATTCTCTATCTCTCCTCCGTGACCAACTTCTTCCACTTCATGGTGTACCGCGTCGTCATTCGCTTTTTGTGCAGTATTGAGATTGTTCAAGTTCTTGCTTGTCGAGTTTTCAATATTGTTTTTCGGCGAAGTGATTTCGGCTAATTATGGTGCTTCTGAGGATGTATTCGCAGGTAATTCGTCGTTGCGTATTACAACAAATACTCGAGAAAGTCAAATGTAATAAGTAATGTTCAGTAACTGTTTAGTTTTTCATTCATCGATGGGTTAAACTTGAGAGGGTGCTATCCCGAGTGTTGGCGGGTAAATCACGGTTAAGGATTCACGCGCATTCTCTACTCATTGACTAACTTCCTCCACTTCACGGTGCGTCACTTGTTTATTCGTACGTTAATCAGTTCTCTATTTTTATCGGTTACGGAGGTTCGCGTTTGGTGCGGTATTTTAGCAATTTACGATTAAGCTGCTGAAAATTGGTTTTCGCATTCGAGGATATATATAATATGTTCACACTTATTTCGTTTCATATTCGAACTACATTTGAGAGTATTAAATGATACTCTTCAGTATCATTTTTGGCATTTGTTGACGAAATTGGCCGCGGTGGGCATCGATACAGGTACGAATATTCTTCGATGTTTTGAGTCGTTTA
This sequence comes from Pachypeltis micranthus, assembly GCA_020466155.1. Lineage (NCBI taxonomy): Eukaryota > Metazoa > Arthropoda > Insecta > Hemiptera > Miridae > Pachypeltis > Pachypeltis micranthus. The sequence goes on along the minus strand of CM035770.1, from coordinate 44,963,356 downwards.
TGATGTCGCGCGAGAGATGTTTCAGACTGTCACTTATGTGGAATCGCTCACTATCAATAATCCGTGAAAAACTTCCTCCACTTCACCATAATAATCAGTACTATAGTCTTATTGGATTTAGAAGAACGTATTTTGTATTCAAGTTTACGCTGAAAAGATTGCTGTTATCGGTTTTCATTCCTTTTCTGAGTGAGGTGATTGGGATGAGGGAAAATGAACATGCAGCTCCTAAGGGTGTGTTTTCACAAGTATTTCGTTGGTTCATATTACAACTATAGTTGTATTTAGTACCAGTTAGGCGGCGGTTCGAATAAATCGACATTTTTCAATTTGTTATTAATGATTTGACCGAAATGTTTACTCCGTATAATGCTTAAAATTAACGTCGACGTCCATAACGTCATTTTTGTATCGTTAAGAATTGAATGTCTGGAGCAAAACATCACACAGCTTGCCTCAACCCCTGAGAAATCGGTGACAGACTCAGTATCTTCGTTCAGTGCACTGGAGAATCAAATGTTAGCTAGCTTTATGTTAGTTAGCTGAAAGTACTGTATGAGCCTGATCAAAATCTTTTGTCGTTTTTGAGGAAGTGTCAAAAAGTTGTATTTTTATGCTGATTTTGGATTATAAATCTGTCGCGTGGACGGTTACTGTACAAGTTGCCTCGAGAAAAATATGCGAATGGATGGCTAGAAGAAATGCCGTCCAGTTGATCAAACTCAGTATGTAATTTACTGTGCTGGTATTTCGAAACCTGAAAACATCTTCAGAAATGATGTTTTCCGGTCTCAGGAGCTCTTGGAACGTAGAGATCAGGAGAAAACTCTAATACACAAGGAACGTGACATTGAAGAGTACAATTACAACAGTAGCCTTGTAACCATCTGTTTCAACAGCTGCTTCTCGGCGCTCGCGCAAAAAAGCTCTATCAGTCGATCGAAAGAGCACAGTTTGTTTTGGACCTGAGCAACCCACTGCAATTAATGTATCTGTGTGGATGTGCACAATTATACAGTTTTTTGTATTAGGCTATGTAGAAGACGCTCATTTCCAGGCGCCGAAATAAAGTGTAATGATCCTATGAAACCTTTGACGACGAAATACTTTCCTCGCCCTTTTAGATCCAGCCTTTTAGAAAAAGAGCTGCAAATAAAAATACTAGGGCTTCTTGCGAAGTTGTTTCGAATATGACTCTCATCGATCGGTGTGTACCCAAAAACCCTTCGTTACTTGCAAACTATTCCTCCAGTCGTGGTAAAATATGCTCAGCTCAGCCGTAAATAAGATCTAGTTTGAGCGGCAGCTTTCCTAAAGTCTGCGCAACTGTGAAATCGTCGCAACCTGAATAAATCCAGTCATCATGGCCCATCACTATCGGTCAGTTTTGTTGAACCAAAAATAAAGCCCCGCGTAGAGCTAAGCTTATCTTTCATTTCCGCTACCTTAAGAATAAGGACATGTTTTGCGATCGTGTGCAAACTATAGCCACACGTCGTTCTGCACAAATATTTCTGTGGCTATCCGTTGAACGGAGAGGTATGCCAAAACGTAGCGGGAAATGTGGTTGTTCTGACAGGAAACCACCGTTTTCCAAATGTTCTAATGCACAACTCTGATTTACTGTTACTGATGTGTGTGTGTGTGTGTGTGTGTGTGTGTGTGTGTGTGTGTGTGTGTTCAGCTTGCTAGTAGCTACATTTGGCTACACAATAAGTGCTTCCGTAGAAATGAGTTGAACGAAGACACTGCGCCCGTATGTACATAAGATCGATTGAGGAAAGTTGTGTGTTTCTACCGACCCGATATTTTTAGTATGTTTCGGCAGAGCAGGTGTAAACTCATTTCCCCATTAGATCCAGCGTGAAACGCTTCGATCACTCATCTTACATTTCACTCAACTAATGGAGGGCAATTTTCAACCGAAAAACGCGATCGCATTCCGTTTCCTGTCATTCAAACGTCGTTTACTCTCGGACAAAAATAAAGGTGACTACACCATCGACATTCTGAGTACTCGCTGGGATGATAGATTCCAGAACGTTGGCCGTTTTCAAAACAGCACAATGTTTGATGAAAATATGACCATTTTCTTTCTGAAACATCTTTCATGGTTTTACCTTCACTTAAATGGCAGAGAGGCAAACTGAAATCCAGCAGAAGTGGAGGTTTTATCATTTCATCGTCGTCGTTTTGCTAGAATGTCGTTAGCAAGTTGGATCTTACTCACAAGGTGTCTTATACTAGTCAATACAAATAGTTCTTCACGCCGATCCGACGAACTTACTATATGTACGGGTAACTCATAATTTTGTTTACTTCCTTTAGCGCTAGGGAAGGGAAAATAATTTTGTGTAAGCGCCTGCATTTTTTAGTATTATTTCTTCCTATATTTCACGTTCCTAGTATTACTGTGAGATTTTCAGCATTTAAAAATGATGAGACTAGACAAAAATCGATTTTAATACATTTGTTAATCTGTAAATCCCGCTTATTAGATACTAGCATACTCCATCAAATCGAACAGGTAGTGACATAAGCTACCTATACTGAGTGAGTTTAGTAATGGTCATGAGATGATGAGAAGCGACACTCGAAATTACGGATCTATCTTTTGTACATTAATAAACTCTCGCTGCGTGGGTGGTTTTATGGACAACCACCCCGATTTTTCTTGGAACACTCGTGTGTTTTGAGAGCGCTTTGTTCATAAAATTATTCATCCTAATAATTGTTGATAATAATTGTTATTCCCTCGGATAACGTATTACTGCCGTCTCATTTGGAAAATTGTCGAAATCTCATAAAAACGGCTCTCACATTTCATTCGAACAAACTGACGAAGAGTCTTTTACCAATAGATACCTACTGTTCAGGACAGGAGGGAAGTCGAGTGATTTGCAATGTTAGTTAAAGTGGCAGTGTCAGCAGTTGCATGGCGAATAGCAATGAGGGTTAAGGAACGTGGTGGTGAGATAGCACGAGTGTGAACACTGCAAAATGATTCTGTCGATTAAAGCAGTAACGACTGCTGAATGCGCTTAAGTTCAGATGAAAGTTGTTCGCTCTAAATATTTATATCGAAGGTTTCATTTGATCGAATTGCCCCTCTAGTTTTAACTTTATTCCCTCGAATCGTTCCAGATCTTGGAGGCTCCGCTTCAGCAAAGTTAATTGCCGATTTTCATTTAGAAATGCTTATTTTCGACTCATTGAATCAGCAAACTCTTGATATAGCGCCATATACACGCCCGTGTGTTCAAGATCAGTGCAGTCATTATAAATATTTGTCCACCTTAGTGAACGCGATAGGTAATCTCTCCCAATCCCTACATCCCTCTCGGTGGAAAACACCCATTCGTGATTTTCATTCTTGAATTTCTCATTATGGTATGTGCGGCTGTTAACGCGATTGAGAGAAAACGGCTGAAGCAAATCACCTCAAATCAGATATCTAGCCCGTATGTAACCGTTGGACGCCTAAATAAGGGTATGAGCGAAATCCGCTTAAAACTAATTATAGTAATCATAGTGATCAAAACACCAAATATTTTTTCTGTGAAACCCCGTTAGAGAGATAAAGGCAGGTGTCTCGCAAGGAAGAGTTCTCGGACCCATCTTTTACACATTTTATGCGTTGTGCAAATTGCTGACGATCAGGTGATATTGTCATCCGGATCTGATCAGGAATCACTGATTGAGCTGCAGAATTACGTTAACCAACTCGGGAGATGTTGCTACCTCTGGAGAACAACCTTAACACTCAAAAAAGCACGCGTTATGCAGTTTACCTATAAAAGAAGGACAATATCGCCTTCCCTCCAGTGGAATGGTACACCCATCCCCCATAAACAAGTTGTTAGGTACCTCGGTCTGAGGCTTAGCCCAAAACTGACTTCGGATGCCCATACCTCTGAAATTTTACTGAGATCAAGGCTAACCCTTAAACGCCTAATCTGTATTACGCTACTCCGTCCAATATGATTGTACGGTTGCCAGGTGTGGGGCTCAGCCTCTAACTCAGTGATTAAGAGAATTCAGACATTCCAGAACAGAGTCCTCAGAATCATCTCAGGCGCTCCGTGGTACGTCAGAAACTCTCTCCTACGTAGAGACCTTCAAATTCCTTTAGTCGGTAAAGTGCTACGTACCATGTATCGGAAACTACGCACCACTATGCGAGACCAGCCAAACGAACTCATTGCCTGCGTTGCTAACGACCCACCTCCTCCAAGATCCGTACGACGCGAACGAAAAAGACCACCGGACTTGCTATCATATGTAATTTAAGCCCCAACTCAATACTATTGCTTTATTGTTCTCTAATTATTGTAAATATTATTATTGTTATTACTATTATAATTATTAGTGGGGGCTGTCAGTGGATAGTGACCTACAACACGTTGCCCATGGAGTATACCTATTTATACAACAAGTTCTATCTAAACCAAAATGTGAAGGAAATTACAATAAAGTTGAATTGATCATTAAAGAAAACACCATTCTAACGATTTTGTTTAAATTTTTTATGTGGACAGCTCCTATTGAGACGACAATACCATAAAATTCTCATCCGTGAACGAATCACAAGAGCAGTGCAATAAATTACCAAACATTTTGCCAAAAATAGATTTTAGCGTAGCTTATGCGTTATTAACTCTGCTCAAATGTTACTAAGATATTCAGAAAAATGCAGGTGGTAGTTCACTGAAATACCTATGCGATGAGTCTTTAATAACACTCATGAGATATACACGGACTGCTCCATAAATTCTAGAATTTCAACAAAAAAACCGTTTCACTTACCATAATTTTTAAAAGTTTTTTCCCCTTAACTTTGGAATAGTTTTTAGTATTCATCTAAACAAAAACAGCCTCATTAATTCTCTGTGCACCATTGCTCTGTATAGGCTAGGGCATGAGTACGTGAAGCGCAATGAATTCTGGAACTGTACCGCTTTCTGCCGCCGTAAAGTGGTATTTACCAAGTTCGAATTAACTGAGTGAAAAATAAATTCAGTTTGTGGAAAAAGCAATAAACACAAGTGAATTGATGTAGCGGTAAGGAAAGTCGTGTGATGCGGCGCGCCTGATTATTATATGGATGGTCCTATGATTGCTGGTCGTCGACCATAACTGTTAATTCAAAAAGCGTGAAAAAAAATTCTGGGGTACATCGCCGCAGTATCTAGCTGTAACCAGAGTGGTCATACATTTCCCTACCATATCATTTTCCTCTCGCGTATATCCCCTCTTCCATACCACAATACAGTGAACTGAGTATCCATGTCTATGATCTAATTACACGTATATGGTTGAAAAAAACGAAGTTTAATTAGAAGGGGCTAAACGAAAGGTTGGAGTCTGGCGTCTAGAACTGCCTTTCCTTTTCCTGCAATGCCCCAGTGCGTTCTGCAGTAACCTTTTTCACTGAGGAATCCAAACCTGTTTGGCAATAGATTGAGAACCGCCACCACACTCAAGGCCTTCCGATTTCTATGGTATATAAAGCGTCATCTTGCGCGCGGTGCTGAGAAAAGTTGTGTGATGCGTCGCACCTTGTTATTTTGAAAATTGAATTCGTGTCTTTCGCCTCTTTTTTTGTGGATTCGTAAGGAAAGATGGTTCAAAACGGGTTCCTGGGGTTGTAAAACGAGGTTCGAGTTGAACTTGAGCGGGAGAGGTACCTACTACTGTCTGCCTGGGAGGGATTGGTAGTTGACGAGCCGCGCTGCCGGACCTCTCTCCCGTTCCTCCTCTTTCCCCTCGTTATTATTTCCCTTCAACCTAAATGCGTAGGTTTGGCAACGCCGCCTGTCGGATTGAAAGGGGATGCCACGTTAGTGAGATCAGGCGGAGGGGGTGACTTACACTGCCAACCTCAACGTGTCTTGACTTCGTTTTCCTTTCCGTTGGCCCCGACCCCTTAAATTAACCACAATTTCCTTTCCAAGCATCTGGTGAGACGTATCACGCAACTTTCCTCAGCCCCGCGCACTCAGCTTACTGGTCTGGCCGCGCTGCTGGTCAGTACGAGGCAGATTTGCACGCACTGCTAAACGTACTGAAAATCCTTTAATTTGTGTGCATCGTAATGTCTCCATTATATTGAGCAGATAGTGTCATATGTCTCACTCAATATAATAACCGCATCGCACAACTTTCCTCGTCCGCACATACATTCAGCGGTTTTTGTCGCTCTAGCAGCTAACACGCTTGAAATAAACTCGTTAGAATTTCTGTGAAGCAAACTTTTAACTCTTATCGTTCAGGAATTGACCGTTTCGTCGAGCTAATGCGTGTGGCGCACGTGAACAACAACACCTAATCAGTAAGCGACGTGATGATAGGATTGGGGCAAACAAACCATCCTGTGTCCTCGTTGTCATATCAAAGTTTACTTTTCTTGGCTCTACAAAATAGAGAGGAAAGTTATGTTAGTCGGCTGAAATTTTTTTGAGTTCTTCAGATATTTACGTTTCAGAGCCTACTGAGTGCAGGGCCCCAGTGCGTGTACTCGTATATGTAAGTGCGTCTGTGAACCAAATCAGCTCAAACTTGATATCTCTGGCGTCCCGCAGGTTACCATAAGGGTATGTGCAAAATCCACCGAAAGTTAACCATAGTTATCATAGTGATCAAAACACCAAATTTTTTCTCAAAAACGCCCCTAACGATTTTGATTAAATTTTTTATATTGATAGCTCGTATTAAGGCAATTATACCATAAAATTCCTATTCGTGGGAGAATAAATGTAAATAAATAAAAACGAGAGCAGCACAATAAATAATCAAAATTTTCGCTCATGAAGTACGTGGGGCTCACTCCAGAAATTCCTGAATTTCAACTACCACTCCGCTGAAATGTTACTAGAATGTTTAAAAAAATTGGTGAAGTCCAATCTAATACCTGTAGGGTGAGCGTTTAAAAAGGCTCATAAGATATATGGGTCCCACTCCAGAAATTCCAGAATTTCAAGTACCGCCGTTTAGCTTTCTACCAGTTCTAAAAGTTTTTACCCAACAACTCTGCAAAAGTAATTACTATCCTGAAGTTAACGTACCTGTTAGGTGAGTCTGTCTCCTCTGGCTGGTGAGATACTGCGGGCGAGCGCTTTCGATGTTAAGACATCATCGTCTCGCCGTTAGGTCAGTACTCTCAGATACTGTTTACTACAGTCACTACTTAGTTAAGTGAGTACTGGCTTAACGGCCAGCCGATGATGTCTTTACATCGAAAGCGCTCGCCCGCAGTATCTCACCAACCTGAGGAAGTCCGTCTCCTCCTAACTGGTACGTCAACTTGAATAGTTTGCCTACTAGCGGATACTTTGATACCTAATTACTATCCTTCTTCAAAAAATCCTGTTTACAGCCTCATTAATTCTCTGTGTACCAATTGTTCAATAATGATACGGGAATGCTGTCCCTCCTTCCATTCTTCTTACTATTATTAGAATTATTAGAGTATAAAAAATGTGGACGCGCATGTCTATGCAGGTTGTTATTGCGTATCAAATAAAATCACTCGCGCATCGATAGCTGTATGAACTTATTCGGGATCTCGTTTTCTAGAGTTATCACGATTTTCCTTCCTTTCCAATCATTGCTTAGAAATAATGCTGGTTCTCCGATAATCCGTGAAAACGGGCTCGTCTGCAGGTCTGCCAGCCTGCAACATTTTTTGTTTCTTCGTTCGTTGTATCGCATTTCTTACGAAACCGTTGTGAAAAACGAAATGAAAGTACTGGTTAGCGGAAAGAACCCTCCGAGTTTGTTTCAAGTTGATTCAGTGGTTTTAGAGAAAAGTTTCAAAAATGAAATTAAATTTTCTGCTTATACTCCGTTCCGATGAGAGCCACCGAAATAGTTGCGAGAAACGAAATGTGGTTATTCTTTAAGAAAAGACACGGTTAGTATTCGGCATTTGCTGTGGGAAATTGAACGTGTTAAACAACGATTTTTGACAAACGTTGGGTTTTATTCCAACGAACTCCCAGAGTGACGCATATGGAGGACAACACAGGAAGTTTCTATCGTTACAAGCTCTTTTATTGAAAACCTCTTCTTATTCCTATAGTTCGGTTTACGGAAATATTTATTGAGAACGACAGTTAGCTACTAATACGTAGAAGATGTGTTGTAAATTTCTTCAATATCGTTGTAGCCATTTTAAAAAAAGTCGGAAACTGTCACCTTTCTCTTAAATGAAAATTGCACGTATTCAAAAAAAATCGAGCTCAATCGTTTCAATCATTCGCTTACAATGTTGAGTGCAGACGGGAAAACCTCTCGTGGAAATCGGGTTATTCCGTTCAGGTTCAGGCACTCCCAAAATTGTTCGTTACCGACTACGAAATTTCTCTTTGAGCTGTGGAAATGTCTGGATGAAATTCTGTGCAGAAAGTTGGAGGCGACGCACCGCGCACAACTTTCTTTAACGCCTGCGTTAATCCGTGGGTTCGTCTCGTAGGCTTCGTGGATGTCATCTTAGTCCAATCGGATGGTGAAATGTATTTTGTCATCGACTCGAGCGAAGCTGTTATGGATCATCCTTTGAAAATCACAACCGATTTTTTTAATTATTTTCTAGCTTTGCGAAATAGGAATAAAAATTGCATAATCTGCTGACAAAATTTTAAAAAAGTTTTCTTTACATCTTCCCGCTCCGTAGTCCGAAAAACGCCATTTGAGATGCTGAGAGAGCAGCGGAACCAAATCTTCCAAAATAAGGATGTCAGCTAACTCGGTTCAAAATTAACTATGGTTATCTCAGTAATGAAAACACCAATTGTTTCTCGATGACCCCTTTTTTTGTGTGTACAGCTTCATCGTTGGGAAAATAACAGCAGCGCAAATATATCGGTAAAATTCGGTTTTACTACGTTTAGTACCGCATACATCCCGCTGATATGAAGTTAGCGTTCTCAGGATTATTGTGATTGTGCGTGAACGCGCTACCGACACGACAATCGTTTAGCAATACTCGTATGATCACCAGGAGCAACCACTTAAATCGCGGAATTCGAAATAGTTTTTCTTTAACAACTTTTTTCACGTCGTTCTTTTAATTGCAGAACTAGAAAACGCCCTGTTTACATTCTTATGACTCGCTCGTGCGTGGTCAGGCAATAAAGGTTGTCACGTAAATAAAAGCAACCCATTAGATATTGAAACGTGAACACATGAAAAGCTGGCGCATTTAGTTGTCGCTGGGTGGGCCAGGAGAATGTTATACGATGCGCCATAATAGATATTGTGGTGCTGTTCAGGGTTTGACGACTTTTTAAATGGTTTCTTCAGATTATTACGTTTGAAGAGCTACTGAGTCCGAAAAACACCATTTGGGAACACAATCTGCTCACATTTGATTGAGCATTAAAAGTCTGATCGTGTTGTAACTGGTTCAGCCCCACAAAATTCTCCTGGCATTCTTATAATAATATGAACGGTAGTCCAATAATTTACGCTATGACAGTTCAATAGCGTTCATAAGATAGTTAGGAGCAACCTCGGAAACTCTTGATTTCCGGTATGTCTCACAGTTTTCACACGATGACTCCAAATCGATAAATACGGTCCATCTTAAAAAAATGAAGCTGACAGTCCCTTAAATCCGTAAGTGGGAGCAACTCGATCAATTTCGGAACGTTGACTGCCCCCTCATTTTACGTAAAACGCGCCATTACTTTCCGCTACCCCAAAGGAAAAGGAAAGTATTGTAATCGTGTAAAAACAAAATTTGGGTTTTCTTCAGATCTTTACGTTTTGAGGCCTACTGAGTCTAAAGAAAACTCATTTCGGCGCGTGGTCCGTGTGTGTGTAGTTCGATTTGCGGGAGAACGGCTTTACCGATTGAGCTGGTTATTTTTTGTAGACACCAAAATAAGGTTATGGGCGATTTCGGTCGATGGGAAAAGGGGGTGGGGGACGAAAATGTACTAAACTAGGGTTTTTCGCATTTTTCTCGAAAACGGCTCTACCGATTTCGATTAAACTTTCAAATTATCTTCTCTATACATATCTCCATGAAAATACGGTGAACGGAGATATAGGCTTATGAAGCAAAAATACGTTTTTTACACTTTTTAGCAAAACAGCTTCAACGATTTTCACCAAACTCACAGGATGTTTTCGAATAGTTAATACCTACATATTGTTCTCAATAAATGTTCCGCTGACAGTCCATTGAACAGGGATAAAAATCAAAATGTGTCGAAAATATTGTTTTTTCGAATATTTCCGTAAATTGTGGGGTAACTGCTTCACCAGATGTGATCAATCTTACAAAGTGTCTTTTAGTCACCCATCCCCACATTTCGTTCTCAGTAATTATTTCTGTATAGGTATGTTGAACGGAGATATAAACCAAGTTAACTAAGAAAAGGAGATTTGTCGAATATTAATGTATCGGTATTCTAATTTTCTCAAAAACCGCTCTAACGATTTCGATCAAACTTACGAATGACTCTACTAACTAGCCCTTACATTTGTTTTTTACTAAGTTCTGATAAACAATGATAAATAGATTGCATTAGTTGCTAAAGCCGCGTGGGCCAGAGGAAAATTGTGTGATGCGTCGCTCCAGATATTCTAAATTGATCGAATCAAGTGTTGGAGAGACAAACAGTGTGAGGGGGAAGCGAACACTTCACGCAAAAGTTGTCTACCTTGTCAATGCGTAACGATCTGAATGTATAAATAATTAAATTACCCGATGACTCCATTTATTGACGGGGTTATTAGTAGAGACTACTTCTTGACAGAATAACATGAACCGACGCCGCGAACCTTCTCGCCCCATTTCGACAAATCCGTAATCATCTCGTTTCGTGGCAATCAATTCTCAACTAAACTACGTGCTTCTTGAGGGATCTCGCGGTTTCTGAAGGTTTGAGTGGAAAAAGGTTTCCAACGGGAGAGGGGTTCCGGGCGTTGTGCAACGGTTTGTAGGAGAGAACTCCGAGAGACCACGCGGTTGGCCTTGGCTCGTGGAACTGAGAGCAATCAAAAGTGCTCAGCTGATTTCGCCGATCACCCCAGGTGAATAGTGACGCCGCAATTTTCAGGCTACGAAGCCAGATGCTGTTCTTTTTATTTCAATTTATCGACGAAGAAAGTTTTCCCGTGGCCGTAAAAGTTTGGCTTTTCTCGTCTGTAACTCTCGTTGTGAAACTGGTATTGCGGAGTCAAAAAATTATCTGTGCAGAGTGTTGTGTTAGTCACCTTCTTTTTACTTTTCTTGGTCCTATGTGATCGGTTGATTTTTTCCCCTGTGATTTTAGTTTGTGTCAATTCTTTGAGTTTGAAACTTATCATTGTGTGAAATTTTGAAAATGGACTGAGAAAGAGATCGGCTGAATCCAATTGGCACCAATTTTATATTTAGCCTGCACATCAAGATTGTTTATGAACCAATTAGTTACCAACTAACTATAGTAATCCGAGTGATCAAAACACACTTTTTCTTCTTCTCAAAGCAGCGTTCATTAAATTGTGTCGGTGAACTGGTGCAGAATGCCTTAATCTCCTTAAAATTAAAAAATAGTTTTCTCCAACAATTCACCTTTTGAGCCCGAATACACGCCGTTTGAGAAATTCGGCCATGTGCATTGCGAGAGAAAAAGTGATCAAAATCGTGTCAAGTTCGATATTTAGGCGGTAGTCCTTGTAGGGCCGCAATATTAATCCGTAGTCCGTAATGAAGTACTGCAATCGTAGTGACCAAAAACACCCCGACTCCAACGATCTCGTTCTAATTTTTCGAATAAAGAATCCCAAATGACAATACCGTACAAGTTAGGTCAGTAGGAAAGTGACAAGAGCGATGCAATAAATTATCAAAAATTACGAACAGTTTTTCGATTGTAGATCTCGCTCGTACGCCGCTCATAAAAATCACAGCCCTCGTTCAATAGTCCACTCATACGCGGAATGTTCAATAACGTTCATGAGAGCACAACCCGCATGAGGTGCATAATTAGGAGCACACCCATAAATTGAAACCATTGCCGTTTTACACAGTCAACAGTTTTTACCCGATAATTCCAAAACTGTTAGCGAGATTCTTCTCAAAACGTAACTTTCCTTTCTACTTCGTAGAGGCAAATAAAGTAAAAATCGTGTTGACAGTCTCATGAATCACCGAGCCCACCTATGCAGTGATAATTCAATAAGTAAGAGCAACTCAGTAAATTCCGGAACGTTCTACGAGCGGTTCTTTGTATCATGGAAATCCGTTGAAAGACAATACATCGCTAGTATATATAACTGATCGTCGAATATAAAGAGGTTGCGAATAATTTCGTGTTGTGCTACCTTCTTCTTTGTTCCAGTTTTGCAATCGTTGGAATAAAATATCTACACTCAACTTTCCTCGGCCCCTGTAAAGTTAACAATATGTGTCGATCTTCGTTCGCATCGTTTCCACGGATATATTCGCTCAGAAATAAATGTTGGTACAAGTTAGTTCGGAGTACCCCGAGAATTGGATCGAGTAATTCTGAAATGTGGGTGAACAGAAGTGTGGGCCTGTTCAGCAAAATTATTTTTTTTGAAATGAGGAAAAGCAAGTTCGCTGATTTTCTTCGAACTCATTGTTTGTCAGACATTAGTCGATACCTTTCTTTTATTTCTGTCCCCTCCGATAGTCCGTTGATCAGAAATAACTATTAAAAAGCCCCAAAAATCCTCTTTTCTTTAGCGTTTTCGAACTTGTCACAGTGAAAGCGTCACTGAATTCTATCACCTCAGGAGTGTCTTCGAGCCGCCTGTACCCACATTTTTACTTTCCACTACGTAAAACGTATGGAAAGTTTAGTAATCGTACAAAAAAAAAAGAAAAGAGTTTTCTTCAGATCTTTCAGTTTTGAGGCTTACTGAATCCGACAAACCTAATTTCGGCGCGTGATCCATGTGTGTGTGTGTGTGTGTGTGTGTGTGTGTGTGTCTGTAGTTCGATTTGCGGGAGAACTGCTGGGCCGAATGAGCTGGTTCTCTTTAACCGTCCGGTGAACAGTGATATAAGACACAGTTGAAACTGGGATTTGCATAAACTGAAATTATCGTTTTTTCGTCTATCTCGAAAACCATTCCACGTCTGCCAACTTCGACCTTCCCCCTTAAGCGTCGCTCGAGTTGATATTTGCGGTTGTTGACGAAATTCATTGGCTCAAGTAAACATTTGACTTGACTCCAGGAAGTGGATATTATGAACACTGAATCTGTCTTAGCATTCCCTCAACAAACTTTCGACTTTCGGAAGTCTAGATTAATCTTTACTTGGCACCTTTTTGAACTATCATTTAATTTTTGACAATTCTCCTTTTCCGATGTATCTTTGCTTGTGCCAACGATATTCACAGAAATAATTGGCGGTACAATATGCGAGCAAGAGGCGCTCAGTCGAGTTGACCAAATTGTTGAAAATTTATTGTGGGACTTTCGAAAATGTAAAAAAACGCCTCAAATTATTACACAACGGTTAATTATCCTCGTACTCAGCGTGATTGTGTCCTATCCTGGAAAATCCAACGTCGAAAAATATTACTAAACGAATTTCCTAGGCAATGCTGTAACTGACGGGTTGGTTGGAGTGCGCGAAATGAGCGCGGGACGAGAAGATATGATAACTTTGGTAATATTGTCCCGCGAGTTGTTTGAAGTAGGTGTTTGTTGACACAGAGGCGGGGTTTGCCTAACGAAAGTCTTATAATACGTGGGAATTGGGAAAAAACGAAAATTAAGAGCTATAGTTAAGTGGAGTAATTTTAAAAAAACTTGAACAATTGAAATGAAAAGTATTAAAACATCTGTCCCTTTGAAATGTAGCAAATTAGACGTCTGACCGCTTAGAGAAGTCGGCGATTGATGTGTGTGTGAAAACTGAACGTCAGGTGGGATGCTGATGACCCAGGGAATCACCCGAAACGAGAGAAGAGATGAATTTAACTAGAAAATGAGAAGAGTCGATCTCTGGAGAAGTGAGATAAGTGGGGATGGCGCAGATAGTTGGTTTTGCCTCACTATATTTACTGTGATTTCACTGTTCCCCATCTGAACGCAGGAGACCCGTCCAATTCAACTCAACATCGAACGAGCGGTGCGTAGCAACGCACAACTTTCCGCCACCACCATTCGGACACCAGCTACATATGCGGGCGCTATATCATTGTTCAACGCATTTCCACAGAAACATTTATGAAAAACAAAATATAGGGGGTTAGCTGAGAGTACTCCGTAATTTTGATCGAAATCGTTAGAGCGGTTTTTGAGAAAATTGGAATACCGATAAATTAATATTCGACAAATCTCTTTTTCTTGGTTAACTTGGTTTGTATCTCCGTTCAACATACCTATACAGAAATAATTACTGAGAACGAAATGTGGGTATGGGTGACTAAAAGACAGTTTGTAAGATTGATCACATCTGGTGAAGCAGTTCCCCTGGAATTTACGGAAATGTTCGAAAAAACGTTATTTTCGACACATTGTGATTTTTATCCCTGTTCAATGGACTGTCAGAGGAACATTTATTGAGAACAATATGTAGGTATTAACTATTCGAAAACATCCTGCGAGTTTGGTGAAAATCGTTGAAGCCTATTTGACAACCGCGCGGTTGGTCATTGCAGATTTGTAATCCCCTTACTTTGAGACTTTGAGACATACAGAATCAAATTTCGTAAAAGAAAATCTTCCTGCCCGAAAACAGGCGGATTATACACCAAAACACGATTTTTCGAAAGTTTAGGTTCTCAACTGTGTTTTACGGACTCATTTATGGCATGACGGTATTGGATCGTTAAATCCTTTGAGTTTGAAGTAAATCGATATTACCGTTATTTTAAAATTAAAAAATAACTGTTTGACGAAACCCGCGTACATGTAGCGTGCCAAAGTATTTACGCGTGAGTGATGTCTTACAATTATGGCGTCACATCTGTTACTTCCCTGAAGTTACGTGAACGCCCAATGCTTCTGGACGCGGTTTAGCGAATATTATCTCAGTTCTCGGTTGAGGTTTTTCCCGTAGATCCTCGACGAGCAACGGAACTGCTCTGGAATTCCCGTAGAACGGTCTAGTCATCCGACTCCCGAAACCCCCGAATTCGGTGCGTGGGACTCTCTTTTAAGGGGGGAGGGGGGCGCCCTAGGCCGAGCCCGCAACGCTCAACTGTCTTCGTAGCCACTTACGTAACAGTGGAAATGGGCGAATGAGAAATGCCCAACTTCCCAGCCTTCGGGTCGGCTTTTTGACGACATTTCGGCTCAGTGATGTCCTCAAGTTGGGGAAACTTCCGCTGATTCCGGTTGAAGGCTCCGGCAAACTATAGTGTTCGTCTTCATTACACGTTTGGACCAATCCAGTCAAATTGCTCTTCTTCTAATTAAACCCCCTCCGGTTGCGCACTTTTGTTATGTAAATTTATTTAACTTTTTGTTCGATACAATACTGTGGAGATTTGTCAACAGTCCAAACGTTAACTTTATGGACTACAACCCCCCTCCTCTTTTCCCTCTATAAGAAAACATTATTAAATTTATACCAACTTCATGTGTCTGTTTATCATTCATTAATAAACACAAATTAAGAAATATCTGGTGAGTAGATCTGCCACGTATACGGGCGCTGTACTTTTGTTCGACGCATTTCAACGTTAACATTTATTCAGTACCAAGTGTATATACTAGTTAGTTAGAAGTATCTCGTACGGCTTGTCAACGAATTTAACGACGTATCGCGATTTTCTAGCTATATTTTTATTTCCGTACAGCGATAATTACGAAATTTTACAGAGATAATTACGTATACACGGACCACGCCCCGAAATGAGTGTTTTTTGGATACAGTCGTCTTCAAAAAGTGAAGGTCCGAAGAAAACCCAACTAGACACGTTGCAATCCTTTCGTTTTCGGAAGTTAAAAGTAATTAATTCTCAGCACCACCCGCGCACCTCGGTGTGCTTGTGGAGGGTCTTTCCTGTGGCCAGAGGAGTGGTGGGGGAGTCGCTGGGAGTTGACACGAAGAGACGTAAAGCTGCTCATAATCGCCATTCTATATTCCTATTTGAGGCCGCAGTGTTTTTTTTTTTCTCGTCAATTGCCATCAGCCAAAGAAAACAAATTAAAAAAAGTATGTAACTAGAGTTTGTGGTGTGTAACCAAATGGCTATCACTAAATAATGCGTTATCTCTTGAGACGCCCGAGAACAGCTCAACGAATGCTGGAGTTTTGTCATCCTGGATGCGTTGCTTATAGTAGCAATTTGATAGTTTTCCGGCAGTTTTGCAAATCGGTAATGACAGATTTTGTTGTGCACTGTGCACTTCTCGAATTTCTACTTTGCAGCGATTCGTATTTTTGTCAACATACTTGAAGAGTGTTGCTTATTAACGGGTTTTTGGCAATGCAGCCCAAAGACTGCCCTGACGGCTTGAAGATAGAGCGAACAATTTGGATGCTAACTGCGCAAATTCGCTATTTGAAGTCTTTATTTAACGTTAATTTAAGAAAGATGCCAGAAAGACGTATTCCCTGTTTTCTCAAATATCGTTTTGTGCAATTGCCCACAACCTATATGTAAGCTGACATGCCAAAACTGAGCTACAAATCGGACATCCTGTTAGGATTATCTCTGGTAAATAACTCCAAGAGCTGACACGCCAGGCGTTCCTGGAAGCAGGATATCTGCTGGTATGTCGTGGAGATTCCGCGAAGTAGGAAGATGCCCTCTATCGGAGCTGAACGTGAATATTATCTCTTCGTCTCTCGTCTGGTCCACATACCTTCCACCCCGAGATTGTGGTCCTTTCCTTTCCGCTATAATCTTAATAGCGATCAAACGCATGTCTTGTGTTTCGTTGAAGATGTAGTGAAGCAGGTAGAGTTCATTCATGACGTTTAACAACACTCTTGAGCAGCGCAATCAAATTTCGGTTTCTCCCAGCCTTTCTAGGCCGGCTACTGTCGGTTTTAACTTCGCATATCCGCACTCACACTTTGGTCATGGGCGGTGCTGTAAACTGCAAATAGTCTCTAACATCTTCGTTCTGGCTGCTTTAAAGGTAAAACTTAGTTTATACGAAATCAAACTGGAGATAATTTCATAAAAAATATATGCGAACCTTTTGTTCCGTAAAATCTACGTTTAGGCGTATAAGCACTGCAAAGTGACGACACAACAGCGTTATCGATAAAAAATAAGGGGTTAAGCGAACATTCACAGTAACTGCATAACTGAAGTTGTCTTTAGCAACCTAACCCACCTTTTTGTTCCTCCCAATTATTTCGGTAACTGTCTATTGAACGGAGATAAAACCGAACATAGATGGAAAAATTAGATTTGTCGATCAGTAAACGGCCGTTTTCCTGATTAGCTCAAAAACGTTTTTAGCGATCTCAATCAATCGTACGGCACTTATAACTAACTAGTACTTACATTTTATTGTCTATAAGGGTTCCAGTAGAAATGCGTTGGTCAATCATACGTAACTATTGTTAACGCTTTGCTTGCATGAAGTCTGCGTGGTGTGGTTGATGCGACCTGAGCTGCTTCAAGTAAGGTTATTCTTACTATTTCTATAAAACCTATGGGCCATATCGTCCCATGTGTCTCCCCAGGGCATGTCTTCCTTCCTGCTGCTGGGCGTGTCTGGGCAGGGAAGGGCCCTTGCGTACCAGGGATCTGTGGGTCTTCTGGCATACATTTCTACGGTGGAGGTCCCCACAGCCGTAAGTCTGGGTGCGGGTCTGTGCTGGCTATCAACCATTCTAGCCTTAACGCATATCTTTCCCAAAATGGTACTGCGGGAGTGCACAGCCTGCGGGGACTGCCAGTACACCGAGGGTTAAGGTCCAAGCAAGGTGGATGCCTCTGCAGGACGCTAGGGTAAAGGCGGAGCAATCCACAGATCCCTGAGCAACACAGCAATGGGGTCCTGCACATATTGCAGTGGTCGAGGGTTCGCTGCCCTAGTAGTCCCTGTCCCGGTGCCTTGTTCTTTTTACCCAATGGGGAAACGAGCCAGGCCTGTATTGGCCTGCCGGCTCGTTCGTCCTCGGGGTTGAGCGCGCGCCTCTACGCCATGACAGTTGACTGCCTGCGGAGGCGCTGCGCCGCGAGTCCTAGGGGGTTAGAAGTTGTTCTTTTTACCCGATGAGGTTAAAGGTTAGTGCCGAGAGGCCGGCTCTGCCTCCTCACATATCTGAACGTACATCCCCCCCCCCCCACCGCATTCCCAACCGGCTATTTGGACCTTCTCGTGTCACCGAAGTAATGTTGTTTTTGTTTTGACGAAGACTAACACGATAATTGTCTATTATTTATTCTCATTCAGCGATTTCGAAATATCTTACAACTTCATAATTTTACTTTCCTGATTAAATAAGGCAGTAAAAAACGTTTTGTAGAAAAATACAGTACGATTTGTAGTCATTTTTACTTTCCTTGGCTCTACGAAGTAGAAAGGAAAGTTATGTAATCGGCTGAAAAAAAGTCCGAAAAACACTATTTGGGAAAATGGTCTGTGTGTGTGTGTGTGTCACTAAAGTGTGTCTGTGAACGATTTTTGGAGAAAACCACCGTATCAAATCAGCTCAAACTTAATATCTCGCCCGCTGGTTACAATGGGACGCCAAAATAAGGGTATGAGCAAAATCCACCAAAATATAACTATAGTTATCATAGTGATCAAAACACCAGATATTTTTTTTCTCAAAAACGGCTCTAGCGATTTTGATTAAATTTTTTATATTGATAACTCTCAATAATGCAATCATAGCACAAAATTCCCATTTGTGGGAAAATAACGAGAGCAGCACAATAAATTATCAAAATTTTCGACGAAAAGCGTTTTTGCCGCGATTTTTTCCTTTTAAACTCCGCTGGAATGTTACTAGAATGTTTTTAAAAAAAGTGTTGTAGTCCAATCCAATACCTAAAGGGCGAGTGTTTAAAAACGCTCACGAGATTCATAGGGCTCACTCCAGAAATTCCTGAATTTCAACTACCGCCGTTTCGCTTACTGCCAGTTCGAACAGTTATTACCCAGTGACTCTGTAAAAGTGGTTAATATCCTCCCTCAAAAAATTTGTGTTTGCAGCCTTATTAATTTTCTGTATACCAATTGCTCAATAATGGTCCTGCAATGAGTACGAGCAGCACAATAAATTCCATAACTGTAGGCGCTACAGCTTCCTGCTGCTGTGACGTGTTGTTTGACCGAGTTCAGAGAAACTGAGTGATAAATGAATTGATTGAATAGAATCAGCCATGTAAAAAGTGAATTGACGTAGAGCTAAGGAAAGTTGTGTGTTGCAACGCACCAGATATTTTATTTTGCATACTCATTGTAGAGATAAGGATTAAATAAATTCAAGGAATAGCGCTTGTCTTTCTCTAAACGTTAAACAAATTTACTAAATTTTAAATATAATTTCCTATTATTATAAATATGAAACGCGGTCTTATTACAAATGTGGAAGAAACGCACGAGAAAATGTCCTTTCACTACCCTTATTTAGTTGTATGGTTAATTCCTCGATTAAAAGTTAGGAATATCACATTTTAGATTATCGAAAGGGGCATGTGTTACCGTGATATTTTCACGTGTTGTGCTAAGTGTAGTGGATATTTATTTTAATACTCTGTACTGTTTTGGGGTGAGCACCGCGGCCTCCTGTCCTAATGTGTTAGTTCTAATGGCTCACAGGTCCATGCGTATTTGCCTCGGTATTTCCTGTAAAAGTTTTCTTTAACCCTTGGGGAAGTTGTACCGAAGAGCGAAAATAGCTTCCTCTCCAGTCTCTGGCTACTGGGGCAGGATAGGACATAGTGCCACTCTACCTTCACCGAGGGGTGTCGACTATGCGCAAAGCTGACATAAAGGCGAGTGGCTTGGCTTAAACAAATCTCGAAGTGAAAAGAGGGAGGAAGCTTAGGGACGAAGTGAACGGATAGTGTCCGAAAATATTGCTTTCTAGTGATTGAAGCAATATATTTTACTCAGGAAACCCCCGAAGGTGCTCGCAGGTGGCACAAATGAGTCATCAATGATGAACTAACAGGCCACTCTGTCGGCTAGATGAGGATTGATCGCGATGTCCACTCTAGCTGGCTAACCAAGGTCTCTAGCTATTTGCAAAAATGACCTGTTACGTGTCCTGCCGCTGTAGTCGGCTACTCTGCCGCACTATGTAACAAATAGTTGTGCGTTGCTGCGTACGAGGTATTTTGTTTTATATTTTGCTATTTTGTATCTTTTAGCGTGAAACTTTGGTTCAAAAGGGCTTGTCATTAAATGCCCTAAATGAGCTTTATTTGGTCCCCCTCCTGTTTGAAATTATGAGGAATTATTGCTAGAACATCGACAGGTGTGTGATGACTCACGCTAGGCATTCCCGTTTCCCGATCGGCGTGCCGTTCTCATTTTCATTGTGGCGAGTTGTGTGCGTGAAAGGCTGCCTTCTTCTAATCCTCGCGATGAATCATATCTGTGAGGATCAACAACTTCCTCCTACCTGCTTCGTTCGCCTGTTGACAGTCTGTCCGCAGGCTGTTGCGAAATTGTCCCTTATCTGACCTGCGTGACGGTCGAGTTCACTTTTCGCGCCCCTTCGCTCTCATTTAGCTCCTAGAGTCATCTCGAAGTACGTCTTCCCAGTGATAGTGTTGCGGTCTCCTGCCGAGTTTCCCAGTAAGTCGTTTTTAGGTATATTATTCACTCAAATTAATACTCCTATTTTTTCTACGCCGGAGTTTGACGCTTGACGCTTCAAGGCATGACGATTTCAGACCGGCAATGTTTGTCTGCCGTATATTACCTTTAAAGCGGTCTAAAGAATCCATCATTTTGCCCACAAGTTCCATTTCCGATCTAGTTGTGCCCAAGTACTCGGCAACCCGATTACAGGAAACTAATGTTTGTAAATGGTTTAATAGTTAGCTGAAAGCGAAATTTTGGTAGTGTTATCGCACTTAGGTCGTCATTGTATATTTTGATGCTGATTCGAATGAGACGGGCATTAGAGGCGTTGAACTACGTCCAAGTGGAATGTGCGTGCTCATTGAACTGAATGCCGGGTGTCGTTACACTCCAGTCCACACAGATCAGGAGCAAACCTTTTGTTAAAGTTAACGTACCTGTTAGGTGAGTCCGTCTCCTCTGGCTTGTGAGTTACTGTGGGCAAGCGCTTTCGATGTAAAGACATCATCGTCTGGCCGTTTAGTCAGTACTGGAGTCAGTCAGTTGGTCGTGGTCTTTATATACAAAGAGAAAGGTGAAGGGAGTGATGGAGCGTTGGGGAAGGGGCGGGGAGAGGTCTTGTTGGTCAGTCTTGTTAGTAGTACCTTAGCCGGACTGGCTGTGTTAGGTATTAAAGAAATTGGGTTGTGTCCGCCAGTAGGCAAATACTAAAGTTAACGTACCTGTTGGGTGAGTCCGTCTCCTCTGGCTTGTGAGTTACTGTGGGCAAGCGCTTTCGATGTAAAGACATCATCGTCTGGCCGTTTAGTCAGTACTGGAGTCAGTCAGTTGGTCGTGGTCTTTATATACAAAGAGAAAGGTGAAGGGAGTGATGGAGCGTTGGGGAAGGGGCGGGAGAGGTCTTGTTGGTCAGTCTTGTTAGTAGGACCTTAGCGGACTGGCTGTGTTAGGTATTAAAGAAATTGGGTTGTGTCCGCCAGTAGGCAAATACTAAAGTTAACGTACCTGTTGGGTGAGTCCGTCTCCTCTGGCTTGTGAGTTACTGTGGGCAAGCGCTTTCGATGTAAAGACATCATCGTCTGGCCGTTTAGTCAGTACTGGAGTCAGTCAGTTGGTCGTGGTCTTTATATACAAAGAGAAAGGTGAAGGGAGTGATGGAGCGTTGGGGAAGGGGCGGGGAGAGGTCTTGTTGGTCAGTCTTGTTAGTAGTACCTTAGCCGGACTGGCTTTACATCGAAAGCGCTTGCCCACAGTAACTCACAAGCCAGAGGAGACGGACTCACCTAACAGGTACGTTAACTCTAGTATTTGCCTACTGGCGGACACAACCCAATTTCTTTAATACCTAACACAGCCAGTCCGGCTAAGGTACTACTAACAAGACTGACCAACAAGACCTCTCCCCGCCCCTTCCCCAACGCTCCGTCACTCCCTTCACCTTTCTCTTTGTATATAAATACTCCAGTACTGACTAAACGGCCAGACGACATCAGCGCTGACTGACTCGTTAACTTTAGTACTGGCGGACTAACACAGCCAGTCCGGCTGTACTACTAACAAGACTGACCAACGACCTGTCTTTGTATATAAAGACCACGACCAACTGACTGACTCCAGTACTGACTAAACGGCCAGACGATGATGTCTTTACATCGAAAGCGCTTGCCCACAGTAACTCACAAGCCAGAGGAGACGGACTCACCTAACAGGTACGTTAACTTTAGTATTTGCCTACTGGCGGACACAACCCAATTTCTTTAAAACCTTTTGTTCATCTGGTATCCATGTTTGCCCCTGCCTAGTCGTCAATCCAATCGCACGAAACAATAGGTTGTTATGTGCAACAATTGGTTTAAGAGATAAGCCAAAAATGGACGTTTTGTTGCATTTACTTCGTGTTTGGTACGATCTTAGTGGTTTAGGAGTGAAATCCCAGTAAACGTAGTGAGGCAAATTCTACTACTTGGAGCAACCGTGGGATGTTATAGCGAAAGTTATCGTGGCTCCCCGCTCTGCGCTCATTTCTTGCACTGCCTCCCGTCCCATTCGAACCACCCGTCAGCACGACTCGTTACGTCGCCTAGAAAATTAATAGTGTTTTTCGGTCCTGAATCGAATAAGACATTCTCAGAGGTGCGAGACTGCGTCCAGCTGGATATCCATGCTGTTTAAGAGAATAATGAACCGTTGTCTGATAATCTGCCGCGTTCGCCTTGGCAATCCTTCACCCCGGGTTCCTTAGCCAAATTTGTCATATTGCAGGATCTCAATTGTTTAGAAATTCGTGCGGGAATGAACCCGCTACCTTAATACAAAAAAGGAAAGGGAAACGGTAATGAAATGAAGGATGTACAAAAATCAACTTATAATGAACAAGATTTAAGATAACAAAACGAAAACAAATAATTTAACAAGTAAAACTGGACTTGAGCGTATTAAACATGAAAAAACGTCTCTAAATTGTAGAAGAAGGGGCGAATTGAGTTGCTCGGAAAAAAACTGCGAGACAATCATCCGGCCAGAATGAGAATAGGTGTGTGCTATGTCACTATAATAACACCAAGTCGACAAAGATGTGACATACCGCTAGGGGAAATGTTTTTAGTATTCTTGCAGACATGTGCGTGCGGGTGTTCGGGAGACGCTTAGAAAGAATGAAATGATGAGCAGCGTTCAGGGGCTTCTAAGGAAACCTAGGAGTTGAGATTTGCTGTTTCTCAATTCCAGCCGGCGCCGAAGAAAATAATGTGTGCATTTATGTGAACATAACGGTTTTTTATGTCTTACGCTTGGGAGTGGTTTCCGCATTTGCTTGATACAGAAAAATACGTTTTTTGGGCTACTATCCGCGTCGGTAGTCTTGTAATTTGGCGTAAACCCTCCTAAAGCTAACTTGCATGCTATGTTGTTGTACGAAGCAGTAATTTGGCATGTACCTCTTTAGGACTTGAACTGGCACCTAGCAACACGTTTTACCCAAGTTAGATTAATTAGTAGACAAATGCGTATACTTAGGAACTAATTAAAAAAAAAAACTTGTAGGAAAAACGTAATGAAGATCGCGACGTACTTTTGTAGGGATTATAATATGTTACTGCTTGGGTTTTCATTTATCGCTCTAAACCTGTAAAACTAAACTTTTGAATAGAACGAAAATTTGATGAAACATTGTTAGGATTTTATTTAATCTTTTAAACCTTTCGAGGAAAGTGTCGGCTGAAACAAATTAATACTTTATTGTAATCAAAAATACATCACAGTAGAGGACAAGTTTGGTCCAATCCACTGATAGGTCCTTGAATGGTTTTGTTTGTAGCGATGGCATTAACTGTTATTTTCCAGTAAATCAGCCGGGCGTTTCCTCTTGAGTCGACGTCTAGTTCTGGGCTGTGGTGGGTTTGCGGCAAATTGCTGAAGTAACTGGTTGGAGTGCGGGGGGCTTTCGTGTCGGGTGGTAAATTGTTTCCGAATGTCTTTGATTTGAAGAATATTTAGTTCAGAGTGTAAAATGAAATTTCGAACGAACCCTGGAGTAGCAGTGATCATGCGGAGGATTCTGTTTTGGAAGACTTGAATTCGATTTATTTGGGACTTACTGGCTGCTCCCGAGAATTCTCCCCCGTACTGCCATGTAGGTCGTAGGATTGTGAAATATACGAGTCTTTTTAGGTGGATGGGTAATTTGGAGGTCGCTTGAAGAAGATGTCGAAACATTGACCGAATATCTACCTGGATCTTGTTTTTAGTTTTTCGGAATTTGGCCTAGTTCAAAATTGGACACCTAATAAAAGTTTTGACTGGTCGACCTGAAGTCATGGACACATCTAGACATCCCTCTCCTTATTCTAAATATGTTTTGTGTCAACCGCTGCGACCATCCCTGACTTCAGGGCAAACAGTCGAAGTTTCGATTATGAATATGTAGCTAACTTCAGCCCAGTGAGCTGCTTCAGTCGAAACCGCAGGTTTTTCAAAACATTCGAAATATGTGTGTCCCATATATATTCCCTGTCTAAATTGAGTCCAAGATACTTGACTGAGTCAACTTCTTTCATAGGTACTCCGTGTAACGAAACAATACGACGTGTAATTTTGAGCTTGTAGGTGATGCACGCCAAAGATGATTTTGTAGGACTTTTATCCTCCATTAATCCCACCAGTCAACCACTGCATCAGGAAAACTTTGTAATTTTGCACTGGTCGTGGTGTCGTCTATAAAAAATCGTCTATTTGGCAATAATAATAATACTGCCGTCGAAATATACTCTCGAAGCGATCTGTTAGGGCCTCACTGGGCGGGAAACTGGCGTCAAAAATGTTGTTTGTTTTTAACGTTTTCGAAATTTCTATAGTAATCTTACGGAGTGTCTTCCAGCAACCTATACCCACATTTTGCTCTCCGCATTATTTTCATATTTATCTGTCCAACGAATATATCAGCCACGATAGCTCGATAAAACACTGTTTTTACAATTTTCTCCAAAATGGCTTACGATCTCAATCTAATACCTACATTTTGTTCTACATAAATGTTTCTGTAGAAATGAGTCGAGCGATGATAAAGCGCCCGTATATGTTCCAAGTCATCAAATTTTACAATAATTTCCTTATCTTCTGTGTTGTGCGCACGAGAGGGCGAGAGTAGAAGATCGAAATAAAAGAAACTCAGTGAGCGTGAGGAGGACTGTATTATGTACAATGAAGTGAGTAGAGTTTGTGTACAAAAGGGGGACGACTCGTAATGTGCTTGAACTGGCGCGGGAAACTGTATTGGAAGGAGATAGCGAACTGTATGGGCGGAGAATAGTGCAAGGAGACGAGTGTCACATGCGTGCGAGTTCGTAGGTGAATGAATTTGGGAGGAGCTGTCTGTTGTGGAGAGGAACCTGAAATTGAGGAGAGGGAAATACCACTTCAGGGAAATCCGCTGCTGCTACGGAGGTGGAATTGCTGTAGATACGAAGATCTTTGGGGGAAACAATGACTTTGCCATTAAGGGCCAGGGAGTCCCATTACAGCAGGTGAGGGAACTCCGAGGGTAAAAAACCCAGACTGATTTGGCTTGCGTCGAGCACTTTGGGTTGCAGAAATTAATAAATTGAATCAGTATCGAAGACCATGTAAAACAGTGTATTTCATACTGCTAAGGAAAGTTGTGTGATGTGACGCATGAGTGTGGGAGTTGCAGAATGAAATGTAAAGAAACTCGGTGAGAGCGTTAGGAGGACTGTATTATACGTGCAATATGTGCATTAAATGGAGCTGAGTTTGTGTTCAAAAGGGTGACGCTCGGAATACGCATGAACTGGTGCTGTAAACTGTATCGAAAGGAAATTGTTAGCTGTTACATGGACAAGAGTTGGTAGCGAGATGAATTTTGGAAGCAGCTGTCTCTTGTGGAGAAGAATCTGAAATAAAGGAGAGGGAAAATATGGGAAAACCATCGTTGGAATTAACCGCAGAGGTGGAATTTCTACTGTTAGGAAGGTCTTTGAACAAACAATGACCTTGTTGTTGGCGAGTCTCATTGGGCAAGGGTGGAAATTCCGATGTCGAAAACCTGGACTGATTAGGTGCTTTGCGTCGAACAGCACCTGTATATATATATATATACATTGTATTTGTTATTTTATTAAGATCATTTACAAATATAAATACACCTTAATGGCGTGATAGAACACACTGTTTTTGTAAAACTGTTGGTTACGCACTTAGCTCAGTACAGCTATTATTGATATCGAAGCTGCAATCCTGCAATATTTGAAATATGGTGGGGGCGGACTAGGCGTTGACGCAATGGCCTGGCGAAGCCTTCTTGGACCAGATGATTGGGGTGGTGGAGGTTCTGTGTAGTGAATGTGGACATGATGCGATGTAAAAGGGCTGTAGGGGTTTCCATTGAGAAGTCATTATAGATAGTCAAGTTGCGAACAAATGGAGGCGTGGCACCTGATATTTGAGGTTTGACTGGTTCTATTGCACACAGCTTGACGGAAGAGACGTGACGGGGTTAATGGTCTATAATTTTCACAATTACTTTTGGATTACTTTTGGTCGTGTTTAAAGTAGGGCCCCAAGCGAGAGGTCCATAACCCAGAACACTTACCTCCTGAGTGGTTTCCTAATATTTGCCCAAATTTGGACGAATAATCTGGGGGTTAACTTGGTGTTTTCTTGTTACAGTAGGTGACGAAAGGAGGAGGACGATGTCAGGCGACGGTTCGGACCTCCTCGTCGTCGTCGCGTCGTCTCCGTCTGGGGCCGACGTCGTCGAAGAGGACTCACTCAAAATCCCTCCGCCTCCGCTCGCCGCCTCTCACAAAGAGCCGACGGAACCCCCGTCGCCTGTCGCTCTCCCGCCCCCGCCGACAGTCCCGACCCCAGAACTTCCTCCGGACTCGACGACTGCGGATTCGCCTACAGGTAAACGTTTTTTGTACGAGCGATAACTCGAGAACGGCTTCACTAAATTCAATCGTAATTTGAATTCTGTTTATTGATTAGTACCAAATGTCTCAGTTTGGTTTACGCTCTAATTTACCAGTAATTACTTTCAGTCATGAAAACCAGTTGTTACATGTCGCTACCCAAAGAGTAAGGAAGGTATAGTGATCATGTATAAAAAAGTTGAATTTTCTTCAGATCTACTGAAACTGCAAAACCTCATTTTGGTGCGTGGTCTCTGTGTGTGTCGTTAGTTCAATGTTTAAGCTGGTTCGTTTCTTGTTTTGTTCGTGATTCTTTGTAGACGCGAAAATAAGGTCATGGGCGATTTTGGTTAATGAGAAATGGAGGTGGGAGACGGGAGTGTACTAGGAACAAGGGTGAGCACACAACGCATACCATTCGGCCTTAAGAAATATAATATGAGTATGATATAAACTTGAAGTAATGTTTTGAAAATAAAACAAACTCCTTGGCGAATTAAAACGACGAATTCCGGTAAATTGCCCCACTTCCAAATTAACGAAATAATTCCGACCTGAAGACTTTGTAGTGGTAGACGACGACGATGTCAGTTAAACTTCGATGACCACAATTTGGGTGGATAGCCACGCAGATGGGATCGATGATGAAGAATCGACTTGCACGTCGTGGAATCTCCCAGTATATTCTTTCGGATGCCGAGCCACTGAAGTCTGCAATACCAATAATTACCGAACCATCCGGATGCCAGATGTTCTGGGCTTCCAAGTTTTGGAAATTGTGGATCCGCATATGACTAACATATGGAGGAACAACAACTTTTTCGACGAAAATCGATTTTAGCGCGTTTGTTTCTTATAAACCCCGCTGAAATGTAACTAGAATGTTCAAAAAATATCTGGTGCGTTGCAACACACAACTTACCTTAGCTCTACGTCAATTCACTCGGGTACATGGCTAATTCTATTTATTGAACTCATTTATCTCTCAGTTCCTTTGAACTTGGTCAAACACACGTCACAGCAGCAGGAAGCGGTAGCGCCTACAGTTCTGGAATTTATGGCAGCTCATACTCATTGCAGGAGCAGTTGGTACACAGAAAATTAATGAGGCTGTAAACACGAATTTTTCAAGAAGGGTAGTAATCACTTTTGCAGAGTTATTGGGTAACAACTGTTAGAACTCGTAAGCGAAACGGTGGTAGTTTAAATTCAGGAATTTCTGGAGTGAGCCCCACGTACTTATAAATTGATAATTTATCGTGCTGCTCTCGTCATTTTTCTTCAAATGGGAATTTTATGGTATAATTTCTTTATTTAGAGCTATCAATATAACAAATTTAATCAAAATCGTTCGAGCCGTTTGAGAAAAAAATTTTTTGTTTTGATCACTGTTTACAACATACCGGGGTAGCCAACCCTAATTTCTCCTGAATTAAAAAAGCGGACTGTATTTTCAATCACCCCGGATCCGATCAAAATTAGTTTCTCCCCCCTTGTCTGCAAATTACGCCTCTGCCGATGCCGAGACCTCGCCGACCTGAAAAGGAAACAAATGCAGGAACGGACAAATAGGAAATTGAGGGACTCACCTTTAAGAACGTGACAGAAGCTTTTCCCCGGCTGGGAAACACTGGACTTAGCTAGGGGAACCACTTCGTCGCGTCACAACTATACTTAGCGGAAGCTCCACAAAGGGGGGGGGGGTAAAAGATGATTAGTATATATCGCAATTAACTCATCCAACAAAATAACTCCGTCTCGATCGACCGCTCGATGGAAAGTAATAGGTGAGAAGGAAAGGATGGTGGTCTGTCGGAGGTGAGGCGGATACCTGGAGGGGAAAACGATAAGGGCCTGCAGCCGGCGGGCCCCAGGGCGAATCGTCGGGAAGCAGCTTACGTTTCCAACATACCCCCCACCTCAAAATTGGAATTTTGAATACCAAACGAACATAAAGACCCTGCACCAAATAACAAAAAATCTCTTTCAGTCTCCTGATGAAGCAATTAATTTAGGAGTAGTACTAAATACAAAGTGGTATAGTGAGGAAAAAGGTAAAAAGGAGAAAATAAATCCACATACTCGTACTTGTTGGGGAAAGGAAAACAAAAAGTGTGACTCATTGAGTCGGTAGTGTGACCACTTTACTTGTGGGACGCATTTCTCCGACGTACAACGCGTACCACTCCATCTGCCCCTGGCAAAACTTCGACAACTCGGCCCATCGGCCACTCTGCTGGGGAGAAACCAGGTTTCTTGTACATTACAAGATCCCCAACCTGCAAAGGTACGGACATGCCAAACCATTTAGGGCGCTGTATTTGAGAGTGCAAATACTCTGCGCTCCATCGATCCCAGAAAATTTGGGACACCTGCTTGGTCAATTGCCATCGGGAGAAATGGCTTGTCGGGGCATCTCGTAAATCATTATCAGGCCTCAGTAGTAACGGCCCACCGGTCAGAAAATGACCGGAGGTCAAAAAATCCAAACTGTCCGAGGAGAATTTGAGAGAGCGCACAAGGGCCTAGAATTCAGGTAACTTTCGATTTGAGTTAAAATCGTAATGAATTCCTCCAATTGGAGAATTTGACTCCCTACCACTCGTTTCAAATGGTTCTTAACCGATTTGATTCCAGCCTCCCACAACCACCCGAAATTTGTGGCATAGGGTGGATTGAATACCCAACGTATTTCTCTCACGGCTAACTTCTCGCAAATTTCGGAGCAGGAATTTTTCAAAAATGAGGTCAGTTCATTCATCTCCCTAGCCGCCCCACGAAAATGTCTTCCCTGATCTGAATACATGTGGGATGGCAGTCCTCGGCGAGCTATAAATCGATCGAAACAGGCCAGGAAAGCCTCTGTCGAAAGAGAGGTTAAAGCCTCTAAGTGAACAGCCTTGGTACTGAAACATACAAACAAGGCCAAGTATCCTTTCTCGCTGGTCCGGGAACGTGGACCTCCCAATCGTAACAAAATGGGTCCCCCCAAATCCACTCCTGTCTGCTCAAACACTCTTGCTGGCACCACCCGGGCTTGAGGAAGCTCAGACATTTTCGGTTGGCCTGGCTTAACGTGAAACTTATAACAAGTTCCACACGTGAACAGTCTTTTTCGAATAAGACTCCGGATGGACGGTATCCAGTATCGCCTCAAAATAAGAGACTGGACCAATCGAGGTCCCCCATGACCCGAATACAAATGATAGTAGTCGCATATGAGTGACGCCAAATGAGAATCCCGCGGGACTAGAAGTGGGTGCTTAGAGATGAAGGGCAAATCAGACCTCCCGATTCTACCCCCCACCCTGACAAAACCTAGGGGGTCAAGGAATGGCGACAGCATCTTGAATCTCTTTGAAAGTGGTATTTGCCCTCTCCTCATTTGATCAATCTCTTTGGTTATGTAGTGAGCTTGAACGGTCTTAACCAGAAACTCAAGTGCTTCTTGGTACTCTTCCACGCTGACAGGACCCTTAAAGTGAGGGAAAAAAACAGCCCCACCTGCCTTCATCCTCAGGATGCAGAGAAATCTGCACACGTATGTCAATACACGCAAGCACCGAAATAATGAAGAGAAACGTTAAATGAAGTTCACCATGTCTAAGGTTCCACTCATACATACCAAGGCAAACCTGGAATGACTCTTGGATTCCGGAATTTCACACATATCCAGGTCTGGTAGGTCAGGCCAGAGGGATTCCCTCTCTTTTAGAAAAGGTGGTCCAAACCACCACCAACCGTGGTCTTCCAGCTGAGAGGGTGACAGCCCTCTGCTTGCACAATCAGCTGGGTTACACTCCCGGCCCCCCTCACATGCATCCAACGAGCAGTAGGACAGGATTCGTTTAGCTGCATGACCCGATTAGCTACAAATGTTTGCAGACTATAGACCGGGGTTTTTATCCACTTCAAAACTGTAGTGGAATCCGTAAAACAAATCACACTTATAATAGACAAGGAGGAGGATAGAGGTAGTGTACTCTGAATCAGCCTTGAGAGTAAGCATGCAGCTCCAAGTTCAAGACGCGGAATAGTCCATGATTTTAAGGGAGCTACTCTAGTCTTGGATTTGAACAAATGGACAGATATTGAATCCTGTAACTCAGCACGTAGATAAATGACAGCAGCCATCCCGAGTTCACTGGCGTCGGAAAAGCCTACAAGCTTGAGTCTTAACGCATGGTCTGCCCTAATCCATCGAGGGATAGCCAATTTCTCTAAGCAGGGTAATTCCTTTATTATTTGCTGCCATCTAGCCTCAAGATTTACAGGCAAGGGATCGTCCCAATCTACCCCAGCAACCCACAAGCGCTGGAGAAACGACTTCATCTCGAATATTACCGGTGCCAGATACCCGTTATAATCGTAAATTCGAGCCACCTGGGACAGAATAGTACGCTTCGTAGGGGGTTCAGAGGAAACATTAATTCTGTACTTGAAAACATCACTTTTAGTGTCCCAACCCAGCCCAAGAACCTTTACACTTACATTTGGATTTTGGGAAGGAAGCTCAGTCACTTGGTCGGTAATGTCGTTGACTAACACACGAATTACTCACCCATTTTCCCAATTCGAAGCAACCTCCTTTTAACAGTGAAATTATCTCATCTCTGAGACCAACGGCTTCCGAAATCGTTCTAGCACCGGTTAAACAGTCGTCCATAAAAATGGATTCCGTTAACGCCTTTGCCGCCTTGGGCCATTTATGACCATCCTCGACAACTAACTGCCGTATTGTCTGCTGGGCCAAAAAAGGGCTACACGAAATCCCAAATGTTACAGTAGCGAGTTCGTATTCCTTCACCTTTGAAGACGGCGAGTCTCTCCAAAAAACGCGCTGGTAGATGCGATCCTCTGGATGAATCTTTATCATCCGGTACATTTTTTTAAATATCGCAACCGAAGGCAACTTTATGGACCCGAAAGAGGGATATCACTTGTCCTATGTCTCGCAACAGGTTAGGCCCAGGCAACAAAAATGAATTCAGACTCCGTCCGCAGGAGTCCAATTCTGCTGGAGAAAAGACTACCCTAACCGTTTGTCCTGAGGGACCGACCTTTGACACTCCATGATGAGTCATTATATAGGAAGCTGGACTCGACGCCAGACACATGTGTCCCTGCCTCAAATATTCTGTGAAATTATCTGCATACAATCGTTGATATTGCGAATCTCGTGCAAATTTCTGTTCAAGCCGCTCTAAACGACGGAGAGCCAAGGCACGAGTTGAACCCAATTGGGGTCGCTTACCCCCACGAAAAATGAGTCTCACTGTAAATTCTCCACTGTAGGGGTCCCGAGAGTATGTCTCCGCGAAATGCTGAAAACAATATTCATCTTAGGGAGCTAATGGAATTGGGTCAAAAACTTCCTCCCTCTCCCAAAAGGACTTTATTATCTCATCCGTGCTCTCGGAGACACTCAACAAGGAGGGCTGAGGTGAAACACCCGAAAGCGGAACTGAACCCATCAAAATCCAACCCAACTTGGAATTCATGGCTGAAGGTCTTCCTTTTATGTACTGAGGTTCCCTAGATAAAATGTCAAAATAATTTTGAACCCCCAATAATAGATCCACCGGAGCCGGCTTTCCGAATTCCGGGTCCGCAAGAACCAAATTTGAAATTTGGGATGGTAAAGGAGACGAGATTTTTACAGTGGGTAAGTCAGATGTAATCTTGGATACCACAGCCAATTCTACCGTCATCTGAAAATTGTCATTGAAATGTGGAGATATTGGTGTTTTAACCAAGCCCTGTGAGGAAAAGGAGGCCGTGTTACCTATTCCACCGATTTTATAAGGACATTTGCTACGGGACAATTTCAACTGGGACGCCAAATGAGTGGTAATGAAATTTACCGAACTCCCCTGATCTAAAATGAGCCGTGCCCGATGCCACCGGCCATCAGCTGCCTGAATACGCACCAAAGCTGTTCCCAGCAATCCAACCTCATTTCTGACAACCGTTGTCAGAGAATGACAGGAAGTACCTTGGATAAATGGGGATGTGGAAATCTCTTTTCCGGTATTTGACGCAGGTGCAGAATGTTCGGGAGAGTTACTGACAGCCGAACTTTCATCGATTACGTTGCCCGCAGTATGGTAGAATAGTATGATGCCGACGGTCACACATCTGACATCTACTTTGATGGCGACAATTATTTGCCATGTGCGAATTTAAACAAATGAAGCACCTTTTATGCCGCCTAACGAGCCTTTTACGCTCTTCAACAGTTGCCTTCAGCAGGTCTGGACACTTGGGAAAATGGTGCTCCTGCGAGCACAAGGGACACCTAAGTAGTACTTGGGAAGAGGGTGGTTTTTGGGTGACCGTTAATACCCGCCGGGTAGTATCCCCTTTCTTTTTGGTGGAAATAGGGGTATGTGGGAAGCTGGAATCCGGGCAACTCATCAACTCTGCAATGTTTCCCTGATCCCGGAGATAACGCAGTAAACTACCAAGTGTAGGGATACCCAAATCGCTCTCATTATCTAGCCACCGTTCCTCAAAACCCTGTCGTGTGTGGGCGTCCAGAATAATAAAATAAAATCCGCCAAATTGGGAATCTCCAAGTCGGCAATGCACGTCACTGTCGCTTGCACCTTAACAAGCCGCATAAATTCGTGCGGAGACCTCTTTTTTATAGGTTCCAGGGAAAAAATTATATTTAAATAGTGCGTTGCCAGCAGCCTCTTTTGGCTATACGTTCGCACGAGTAAATCGTAACAGGTCATATATAATTAGCAGGGGCAAGTGGAACGGTCTGCGCCAGACTTAAAGCCGAGTCTGTGAGACAACTCAATAAATAACTAAATTTTTCAATGTCCGATAGGTAGGTGACTTTATGAATGAGAGCGTCATGCAACGCAATAAAACCTGGGAAATCTATAATACGTCCACCGAATGGAGGAATCACAATTTTTGGAAGGGAAACTCAAGAGTTCGTGACTCCTCCTGCCGCAGAATTTGTATTAGAAAGAGGCGCGTTATTGGCGGCCGAATGCTGCAGGGAGCCGGAAAGATTGTCGGCCGGAGTTTTATTTGGAACATACTGTTCCATCGCCGCCAAAATTTCCTAATACATTTCGTCTGCCCGCGTATTTAAGGGTTCCGTATCAGTCTTAAATTCCGGAAATTCGGCGCCTATAACGCTCAATTCCTCCAACACTTCCTCTAATGTCTCACGCGCTCGCTCAATCCTCTCCGCTCGGACCCGAAAGACGTTGAGTTTACTCGGTAAGTCTTTTATCAGATCGTAACAAGTCTGAATTACAAACCAAGATCGCTGTTTACGATCTGTGAGTTTTGCGAAGTTTTGTTTGTCCTTCACAGAGGGCG
The DNA here is from genome assembly GCA_020466155.1 of Pachypeltis micranthus. Taxonomy (NCBI): domain Eukaryota; kingdom Metazoa; phylum Arthropoda; class Insecta; order Hemiptera; family Miridae; genus Pachypeltis; species Pachypeltis micranthus. Next base: position 44,928,878 of record CM035770.1, on the reverse strand, counting down.
ACGGCAGATCTGCCTCCTTATTTGCCATTGATTATGAGCAACCTTACGAGATAAGGCAACAAATTAGAGCCGAAATAATAAACGTGAACACGCTAAACGAGGATTGGGACAAGTAGTGATTGGAATGGACAAAAGGATGATTTATGGTACAGAGATCACTTGAAACTGTAACTACAAGTAGACTGAATTCTCTTGCTTCCGCAAGATTGAACACTTTAACCCAATTAAAACGATCGAGACTGCTAGTTCGAATCAACTGATTCCAACAAAAAATTATAGTTCACAATTATGAACACTACCGTGTAAAAAAATGAAAAACACCGAAAACAAAAATTCCAATTGGTATTTTAGAAGTTGAAACTTACGATCCCAAGTAATCGCGAAACTAAATATCCAACTCAACTTCGATATTACCCCAAAAAACGGAATTAGGAAAAAGATATCCGGACCAACGGATGACCACGAAAATAGGGGTTGGTTATGTTTACAACATACAGGGGTAGCCAACCTTAATTTATCTTGAATTAAAAAAGCGGACTGTATTTTCAAACACCCCGGATCCGATCAAAATTAGTTTCTCCCCCCTTGTCTGCAAATTACGCCTCTGCCGATGCCGAGACCTCGCCGACCTGAAAAGGAAACAAATGCAGGAACGGACAAATAGGAAATTGAGGGACTCACCTTTAAGAACGTGACAGAAGCTTTTCCCCGGCTGGGAAACACTGGACTTAGCTAGGGGAACCACTTCGTCGCGTCACAACTATACTTAGCGGAAGCTCCACAAAAGGGGGGGGGGGATAAAAGATGATTAGTATATATCGCAATTAACTCATCCAACAAAATAACTCCGTCTCGATCGACCGCTCGATGGAAAGTAATAGGTGAGAAGGAAAGGATGGTGGTCTGTCGGAGGTGAGGCGGATACCTGGAGGGGAAAACGATAAGGGCCGGCCGGCGGGCCCCAGGGCGAATCGGCTTACGTTTCCAACAATCACTATGATAACTATAGTTAACTTTCGGTGGATTTTGCTCATACCCTTATTTTGGCGTCCCATGGTAACCTGCTGGCGAGATATGAAGTTTAAGTGGGTTTGGTACGGTTCTCTCTAAAAATCGTTCACAGACACACAGACCGTTTTCCCAAATAGTGTTTTTCGGACTTCGGAGGGACAGTCTGAAACGTAAAGATCTGAAGAGAACTCAAATAAAATTTTCAGCCGATTACATAACTTTCCTTTCTACTTTGTAGAGCCAAGGAATGTAAAAAAGCCATGTGCCCAAGTAAATTGACGTAGAGCTAAGGAAAGTTGTGTGTTGCAATGCACCAGATTATTTGGTTAAGAAACAGAACTGGGATCCTACGAATTGGATCAAATTTTGTCTGTGGGCGGATCCAAATCACGTAACGATACATTCTGTCGTGAGAGAATGCTGAAGGAATCTCAATAAATTATCAAACTTTTCGAACAATTTTCGTGCAGCTTTAGCAAAAAAAAAAGTTAATTAACGACCGTATAGTTAGCGCAACCTTCAGAATTTCCGGAATTCTAACCGACGTCATTCATTTCCCGTATAATACCAGATCCGTAAACTCGAGCTGTCTGTACGAAATCCCGTTGAGCGTTCCGTCAATTACCTATGAAAGTCGTTGCATAAGTAGTAGCAGCTCAATAAATTGAGAACGTTTAGGCGCTACCTGTTTATTTGTAGAACATGAAGTTGTGTTGTGGTAAAAGTTAGATTATTATCTCGCTGAATGTGCGAGGGGCTGAGAAAAGTTGTGAAATGCGTCGTGTTTGTATTTTAGAAAACACGTTTTCAGGAGGTATATCTTTGTGTTAGCATTTAGTTATATTTACGTATAATTAGCAGTTATCAAATGAGTATGGCAAACAGCTACTAGCCCTTGCACAGGCACAGGTCTGTTTCCTTACCAAAATGACTGTTCCTCGTCGCTCGAAATGTGTTTAACAATCGAAAGTTATGGAGGTTGCGGTTTCCCTAGAGTGTGACAGCTCGGGAACTCGCTCAATATCCATGAGCCCTGGACCTGTGGAAGTAGGTTTCCGTTTAAACCAATCTGCAGGTAGAGAGCTGTTGCCCATGTGTTACTACGTCGACGTTGCCCTTGGGAATCCGTACCGTCCCGGGGGGAGTTCTCAATCTGGTTTCCCACCTGATCTAACTGCACATTGCGTCAGGTTGGCCCTCACACCTCTTCTTTCTTGCCCTCTTCACCCTCACGAGAATCCTGCTGCGTGCGCGACATTCCCATGCTATAGTGCAGTTTGAGAGGTTCAGGAGCTGTCTTTCCTCTGTGTTTTCGTTCTTGATCCTTGCAAGATACTGGTCCCGGATCAGCAAGCTCCATCCTCTTCTGGATGAGCACTCCACTGGCAAATTGAGCAATATACCTCTGAATGGAGTATGGCGTGACCAACTGTGGTTTCTATTGTGCACTGCCAGCCCGCTCACCTCTGGTCCAAGAAGGTGGCATGGGCAACAGCATCCAACATTGCCCCCCAGTGCAGGCAGTTTGGGCTTGTAGCCTTTCCAATTTGGTGCAAGTAAGCCCTAAATACTCCATGCCCTGAGTAGTAACTGAGTGAGGTAGAAATCCAGCCACCTGGTCCACCTGATGGGCTGTGTCTCATCTTGCCACCCCCAAAGGGTCGCAAACCACCTCCCACTCTCCTGGTGGCTGTACTCTGGTTTACTCATTGATGGGCATTGCTCGTTTCTCCTAGGCTACCAGAAGGTGGATTGGGACAACACTTGCCTCCTGAGAAACTGTGAGATATGATCGAGGAATGCAGAGGCGCGTCTCAGCTGCACCGCTGCCATCCGCTTCCTGTAGTAGGCAGTACTCAGCGTATCAGCCCACACCTCCGCCCCTTATAAGAGGATAGGGTGTACAACCCTCCTAAGCACCTGCTTTGGGCTTGCTTCCGGCTCTTTAGTGTTGGTTAAGCGAGAAAGAGCAGTTGTTACTGTGGCAGCTTTATCTCCTGGTTGCTGGACGTGAAACCCAAACGACAACTTGGTATCCACCAATGCCCCCAAGTATCAAACTGCCTTTCAATATCTTTCTTTGCGGACCCAGTGAAACAGTTATAGGCTCGCTTTGTAGCAGTCAATCCTGGTAGGTTTGTCTCCTCTTCCAACAACTGTCACTTACTGTTGTTGGAACTACAGGGGAGCAGCACATGGTTTCCTGTGTACTGCAGGCGCAATACGTGCATGCGGCTTGAAGTCGGTATGTGCCATAATGAACTGGCTGGTCCAACTAACTTGTTTCTAAGGCGTTCACTGATCATGGGAAAAACTCATTCGTGTCACGTCCTGTTGACGAGGATGCCCGTCTTGCTTGCCGTTTATCTAATGCCAACTCATCCAGTGCATCTTGGTCCACATTGGGAGAAGCTCTTCCATCGCTCTTCGCTTGTCTACCATGCACTCGATGGCCAAGTCAACGGGTAACTGGCCAGTGGCCACTTGGAGTGTTAGCAGTACGTAGTTTCTTCTTAAGGTGAATGAAGTTCGTGTAAGTTGTGTGACTCCTCGCTTTGACTGCCATCGTTTGTGTTGCAGGTGAAATGAACGGCGGCATCGGCTCTGGAGACGCTCAACTTCCATCGGCATGCGGTTCTCGGCAGGAACCGTCGTCGACGACGACGACGTCAGCGGCAACGACGAGCCGCCCTCGTTCAGAAACGTCGTCGCCCAACGTCTCCGAGCCGGAACTCCCCTCTTCGACGGCCGAGCCCGCCGCCTTCTCGGCTTCCACCCCTCCGCCCCCGTCCGCCTCCCACATTCCCGAACCTGTGATATCCCCCTTCGACCGCAAGCCGCCTCTCTCCAACGGCGCCCTCCCTCACAAAAATCAAAAACGCCCCCGCACCGGCGTCTTGACCAATTTGGATCAAATCGTTAAAAAATTGACTTGCGTCGCCGACCCGTGTCGAACTCAGAACGGCCACGCCGACAATAAGACTGACAATTGCCAAAATCTCCCCGCTCAACCCTCGTCGGACCTCGGCTCCCGGGTCGCCCTCGATTTGAGCACCAAAAGGCCGGACGTTGATGACGCTCAAGTCAAGGCCGTCAAATGGGGGATAATGAAGAGCAAGAGTAAAGATGGCGGCGCGGGGAAGAAAGTCGCTCCTTCGACGAAACCCTCGTCCTTCGTTGGGCCGCCGCCGGCCGAGCAGTCGACTCCGCCTCCACCTCCGCCTCCGCCGCCGTCGACGCTTCAGTCGCCTCACGACGGATTCACCCCTTCGCTCCAAGTCCTCCGGATCCCTCAGTTTCAGCCTCACCCTCATTCAGACACCCAGGTACCTCATTTATTAACTACTTATTACATTTTCATTGGCTTTCAAATAAAATAAATTTACAACTGAATTCGACGACTGGAAATTCAATTACAGAAACATTTGAAGAGTCAAGTGCTGCAGTTAAATAGTCATTGAAACTATAATCATAATAAATACACTTAGCTGTAAGAAGTAAAAAGGAAGCCGCGTGATCCGGCAAGAAAACATTTTGAATCTTATTAAGATGACGTTTCTAGGGTTTCTAAATTTGTAAACGTAATCGACACAATTTTATATTTTGCCTGCAGGCATCTACAGGTCGCTAAAATAAGGGTGTGAGCAGAATAGACTCAAACGAACTATAGTTGCAGTGATAGAAACACCAAATATTTTGATCTCAAACGATTTTGATTAACCGACCCAAAGATCTTTACGTTTTAACACCTACTGACTGCGAAAAACCTAATTTTGGCGCATGGTCCGTGTGTGTGCCTGTAGTTCGATTTGACCGCTTGAGTTGGTTGCTTTTGAAGGCGCGAAAAAGAGGTTATGGGCTATTTCGGTCGATGGGAAAGGGGGGTTGTGGGCAAAAATGTACCAAAAACTAGGGTTTTCGCATTTTCTCGAAAACGAGTCTAACGATTTTGATTAAACTTTCAAATTATCTCCTCTTAGTTTGTACAAAACTTTTCTTCTCCATAAATATGTTCATGAAAATACGGTGAACGAAGATATAGGGTTTTACGCTTTTAAATAAAACAGCTTCAACGATATTCATCAAACTCACAGAATGTTTTAAAAAGTTATATCCTTCACAGGATACTTAAACTATCAACATAATGAGTGTTGGGCGCTCGAGAGGGCGAGAGTGGAAGATCGAAATAAAATAAACTCGGTGAGCGTGAGGAGGACTGTATTGTGTGCAGTGAAGTGAGTAGCGTTTGTGTACAAAGGGCGAAACAAGAGATTACTCATAGTATGCGTGAACTCTGTATCGAAAGGAGATAGTGAACTGTATGGGCGGAGAATAGATGGAGAAATGTGTCTGAGTGAGCTCAGCGAGACGGGTGATTTTCGCGAGAGCTTGTAGGTGAATGAATCTGGGAGGAGCTGTCTGTTGTGGAGAGGAATCTGAAATAGATGAGAGGGAAAACCCATTTCAGGGAAATCCACTGCCATTACGGAGGTGGGATTCCTGCAGGTAACAAGGGTGGTAAGGGGAGACAATGACTTTGCCATTAGGGCAGGTGCGGGCATTCCGAGGTCAAAAAACTGATACCAATTCGGCGTTTTGCAACGAGCGATGGCCAATCGTTTTGCGAGGGGCTGAAATATTACTGCACAACGTTAAAACTGGTGAGGACACGGTTCAGTTCTTGAGCAAACTCTTATTCTAATTGGATTCCTGGGCATGAAAGGTACATTGGTGGACCTTGCGACCAGACTCGGTTCATCTACTCACTTATATGCCCACTTCCGCAGCGTGGGGGGGGGGGGTCTCCGTAGCTTATCAATAGGACTGTGAGCGAACACTCCAGGAGAATGCAGCAGACTGACTGGAACGCTGTGGGCTCCATACGCTCCATCTAAGAGCAACACAAGCGATAAGATGATGCAGAGGAAGGATTTGAGGCAGATAGTGGGGATCTTTGCGGGACAAACCAAAATGAACAGACGCGTTTGGTTTTTTCTGCCTAACTTCACGTGCAGTTTTTTCGTCCTCAGGTTCGATCTGAAATTCGAGTGACGGGCCTAACGGGCGGCGCGACGGTCGTGACGCAAGTTGCGACACAAAAACACCATCAACACGCGCATCCACTCGCCCAAGAAGAGAAAAAACCTTACGACAAAAGGTGCGTTCATTTGTTTTTCGAAATTTAACCTATAATTGCCTTATCCTCGATCGGTTGACGTTTATAAATTTTAGTTTCAGGTTCGAAGTGAGACCGACCGCTCTAGTCAATCCATTTCCCGGCGGAGAGCCGTCATCCCTTCGGCCGCAGGTCGTGGCGAGAGATGGAGAGCCGACGACTCGTCCTGTCTACGAATTGGCAGCCGCCCTGAATGGCGCCCCCGCCACAGCCTGGTCCCTTAAACCCCACGAGTCCTCCGATAGAAGCGAACTGGGTGAGCCACTCTGATCTTATTAAATGCCTGGAGTGCCTGGAAAAACTTGCATGTGACGATACTGTGGTTTTCAAGATCCCAGTATAAATTCTCTTTCTGGGCTCACACGCCACGTTGCTCCAGTAGGCGTAAAAATACATGATGGTATCACCTTCGGGGGGTGGGGGGGGGGTAAATTTGCGATTAGGTCACAATCGATAACTATTCAACTATAAATAAGTTAGTGGTGGAAGATTCACATTATGGTGAACAGTCAGACACTCGCAAAGCCTTAGTCTCGTGATGGCATGAGGTATGGGAGTGTCTGACTGAATTGAAGGCCCTGGCCAAGGACACCAGTGTAACACTGTTGGGTGCTAGGCTGGCGAAGGAGGGAACGGCGCAAATCCCTGTCAGCCCTGAGCCCTTTGTTGGGAACACCAGGAGCCACATTTGTTGGCAGATGGGGGAATAGGTGGAGGGCTGCCCATTGACAGGTGATGCCCAGCCTTAGAGAGTCAAAACTTCCCATCCGACTCTCCCGAGGGAGGGCCAAGCTCCTTGCCAGCACTAAGTGATCCCAGTGCCTTGGGGTCTCTGGGTGGAGCAGGAGGGGCCATGAGTTGAGTCTCATGGACGCCCTTACAATAGACCCTTTTGTGGCCGCAGTGAGGGTATCTCCAGCATTCACCTTTCCAAAAAAGGGGGGGGGGGAGCGTAGGGAAGAGGATCTGCTCCTAGTGCCTCCATGAATTGGTAACATTGAGCCGTTTAGCACACTCCGTCAAGTTGTCCCTCACGTCGCTTCATTTCATGTTCTCTTGGCCATCCCGTTCCATGCATCCTCCCAAACTTGCGAGCTATTGACCCCGAATCAGCAAGCTCCATCTTGTTCTTGAGATACGGTGCAGTAGGAGCAAGCAATTTAGAGAGCGCCCCTTCCTTCGCCTTTCTTAGTGTAACGGCCACATGATACGACAAATTGGAATTTTATGGTATTATCGTCTCATTAGGAGTGGTCGTGCGTCCAACTAATTGGCGGCTCATGATGCGCGCTGGAACTATCAGAGCCCGCCTAAAACGCGATATCCTTAATCTTTTATCTATTTTATTCTTTATCATTCTGTTTCTTACGCGATTGTTGTGCCTCATACGTATGCAAACTATTTCTGGATGTCCAGATACTTTTCTCATTTCTTCAATTGCAGATTCGAGCTACCCTTTACCTTCATTTTCAAGTTAAAATCAATTGGGTAACGCGGAAGTTCCGATGCCCTATCAATAGTTCAACTACCATAGGGAACTCGCTTTATTACTTTCCGCTACCCCAAAGGGAAAGGAGAGTATAGTAATCGTGTCAAAAAAGGTTTTCTTCAAATCTTTACGTTTTGAGGCCTACTGAGTCTAAAAAATCTTATTTCGGCGCAGGGTTCGTGTGTGTGTCTCTGTAGTTCGATTTGCGGGAGAACGGCTCATCCGATTGAACTGGGTGTTTTTTGTTTGTTATTTATTTATGTTACACCAAAATAAGGTTATGGGCGATTTCGATCGCCCGGCGGGGGACGAAAATGTACCAGAAACTAGTGTCTTTCGCATTTTTCTCGAAAACGGCTCAAACGATTTTGATGAAACTTTCACATTATCTTTTACTGGTCAGTACAAAACTTTTCTTCTCTACACACATCCCCATGAAAATACGGTGAACGGAGATATAGGCCTATGAAGCAAAAATAGGTATGTACGCTTTTTGACAAAACGGCTTCAACGATTATCACCAAACTTTCAAGATGTTTTCGAATAGTTAATACCTACATATTGTTCACAATAAATGTTCCCGTGACAGTCCATTGAACAGAGATAAAAATCAAAATGTTTCGAAAATAACATTTTTCCAGATGTGATAAATCCTAATGGAGTGTCTTTAAGTCACTTATAGCCACATTTCGTTCTGCATAATTATTTCTTTATATATATGTTGAACGGAGATATAAGCCAAGTTAACTCAGAAAAGGAGAGTTGTCGAATATTAATTTAGTGGTATTCTAATTTTCTCAAAAACGGCTCTAACGATTTCGATCAAACTTACGGAGTACTTTCAGCTAACTATTACCTACATTTTGTTCTCCATAAATGTTCCTGTAGAAATGCGTTGAACGAAGATATAGTACCCGCATATGTAGCTGGTGTTTGAACTGGAGTGTGTTGGGTGTTGCTGCGCACCGCTCATTTCACTTTGGCAGTACCTTTTTCTTCTTTCGCGTTTCTTCATTTTGGAACTTACTGAAAAATAAAGGTTTGTGTCAGCGCAGAAAGTTGACCCTCCACTTGTATTTCCAAACAAGGAGCCGTTTATACAATCCCCATATAGCGTTTTGCAGACTTTGTCGGGTCTGAAACCTAAAGATCTGAAGAGACCTCAAATATTCGTTTTGAACCGATTACATAACTTTTCTTCCTACTTCGTAGAGCTAAGGAAAGCAAAAATCGAATAGGTGGTTCAGTTGGGGGCCACAGACGGTTGTTTGGTCCGCCGTTGAAGCTTCCAGCAACGAAACTCTTAAATGTCCTTCGCAACTTCACTGACGAAACCGGTTGCTGTTTTTGGTTGTTCGTCATTGTTCTCCGAAGCTGTACATAATTTCTCTTGTTACTTCGTGGTGCTGACGAAAGTGAAAAGAATGACAGATGTTCCTCTTCAGATCTTCACGTTTTCAGACCCTACCTGAGTCTGAAAAACACTATTTGGCAAAATGGTCTGTGTGTGTGTGTGTGTTTGTGAACGTACCAAATCAGCTCAAACTTGATATCTCACACGCAGGTCACCGTGGGATGCCAAAATAAGGGTATTAGCAAAATCCGTCCAAAACCAACTACAGTTATCTTAATGATCAAAACACCAAATATATTTTCCCCAACAACGGCTCCACCGATTTTGATCACATGTTTCACATAGATAGGTCCAAATAAGATAAGAATAATATAAAATTCCCATTTGTGGGAAAATGACGAGAGCAACACAATAAATTACCACACATTTCGATAACACTTTTAGCGTAGTTTTTTCCTTATAAAATCCTCTGAAATGGTACCAGAAAAAATTGGCGTGGTAGTCCAATCAAATACCTATACGTTGAGCGTTTAAAACCGCGCATACGATGTATAGGGCGTTGCTCTAGAAATTCCGGAATTCCAACTACCGTTTTTAAAAGTGTTTACCCGATCTGGAAAAGTAGTTATCATCCTCTTCAACAAAATCAGGTTTACAGCAGCATTAATTCTGTGTGTGCCAATTGCTGAATAATGGTCCGGGAGTGAGTACGAGCAGCACAATCAATTTCGGAACTGCTTTCGGGAACTGAGTGATAACTAAATTGAGTAAGTAAAAAAAAGCTGCGAACACGAGTGAGTTGACGTAGAGCTAAGGAATGTTGCGTGATGCGGCGGACCTGATATTTTACGTTTTCATTGAACTCAGATGTCTCCAGACGAGTCCCTTTTCACGCGCGTGTAAAACGAAGTAGAATTGTTCACGCTACCGATTCTGCCCGTTCGTCCGGATCGGTTCCCGCCTGTACAGTCCTTTACCCGCTGGTGTAATAAAACGTCAGGAGAAGTGAGAGAGAGAGGAAGACCGTTGGCAGGTAGCGGACGGGTCTGCACGGCCAAGTGGCCGGGGAACCGCTGAGCCGAAGGTCCTTGAACCTTCCCCTCCTCTTTTCTCGGTTTTCTATTTCCTCTCGTCCTCAGGCTGTCGGGCTCCGTTTTGGATCTACGAACGGCGATGAAAATACGGGAGCTGTAGGTAATTTCACCCCTCTGGGTAACCTCATGTTGTCGCCATTCGTTTCTGCTGGGCGGTGCAGAACGAACGAACGTTAATTATGGGCACAACGAGCGGTTTAGAGGACGAACCTCATCTCGTCATCGTGAAAATGAACGATTGGAATGGAAATGATAGATAAATTTGGCAACAAGAGGATAATGAAGCTCTCCGGTACATGAAAGTAGGTGGTTAATTTGTTACAGAGTGGCTGAGTTTCGTGTGGTACGCAATGCCCCTGTGAGTTCATTCCCGCGCGTTGAGGTATTAACCGAGAACCATTTAGCTCATTGCATCAAGTTTACCAACCTCACTAGTCCCACATCCAGCCAGCACATATTCACGAACTGCTGTCAACCCTCTGTGTCCTAACTCTTCACACTGATGACACTGGCCTCTTGTCAGCTTATGGATGAGCACTGCCCGAGCAAGTTTAGCAAAGTTTTCTTCATTGGGCCTCTGGTGTGAGCCAGCCTACTGTTCTCCCACTTTGTGTCACCATCCTGACCATCTTCCGAGCGAGCCTTGTTTATCCTGCTGTGCAGTCTTACCAATTGGGCGCTGGTTCCCCAAATACTTCTAGAATCAGCTCTACCGGTCGCTGGTGGGAGAGACGGGGAGCTGAGAGCAACCATTGGTGAAGGTGGTCGCTAGATAAATCCGTGAGAAATGGACTGCGTTGATCAAAGCAACGATAGGCCAACGCTCTGGCGCCGCCTGAGCCGTGGATCTGGCATAAGCTGCCCCTCTGGGCTGCGTCCCACTCACCTTGCCACCTTCCAAAGATCACAACCCATCTTCTTCGCTCCGTACTCACGTTGCCCCATCTTCTTCCAGTCGGTTGCTCCAAGTTGGATTGCTACTGGGTTGTATTGAACTGAGGTGTTGCTTGAATACCCCCCTCCTCATCCTCACTGGTGGCAGCCAAAAAGGAGAAACTAAATAAGTAAAATTAAGGGAATGGGGAGGGTGCCCGGACTACCCTCCGCCAGCTCTTGGCATAGGGATGGGGAAGGAAAGAAGGATAAGATGTTCCACAATGGAGCGACCACCAGTTTAGATACGACCCGAGCAACACGTGGGTGGTGATACCTCGGAGAACGCCTGTTGACACACCCAGCCGACGCATCTGCTCAGCACTTTTCTTGCACCTCACACCGCCCCAGGTCATTGCTGCAACCCTGATGTTACCTGCCTCCACTCCACGATCTTCCGTCACTGCCATACAGAGATCTGTCCTGTCCTATCTGCACCTCTTGGCTTGCCATGCTATCGTTAGATACAACCTGGTCAACCAAGACCACTGACGAAGGACCTCAGTCCTTCTCGAGTGACGACCCAGTTGTACCGCTCTCTCGTCATTTTTTCGCCCTCGGACTTGCAGAGCGCGTACTCATGGTGGTAGTCCGAAAAACTAACTATGGGGTGAGGGTTTAATGACGTTCATAAGATAATTAGGGCAGACATCAGGAATTCCGGTCAAGTTTTTACTGGAATTTTCCACAACTTTTGCTAGATAATTCCAAAACAGTCATCACGAATTGTATGAGAAAAATAGTGATCATCAGTCTCATTAATCACCTTTGTACTGAGTACTCCCTTATGATCGTGGCATAAGTAGGAGCAGCTCAATCAGTTCCGGAACCTTCAGTTCCAGCAGTTGTTACCTAGTTGGTGGATACAACAGGTTTGCTTGGTTGTTTTGGCGCTGAGGAATGTCGCGAGATACTGTCGAGGTCACCATGTGTTACATTTGTTGCTTTCAACTCGTTTGGCCTCCTCTCCTGGTCTAGCAAAACCTCTTTCCTCTTTTGGGACGTAGAAGGGAGGGTCTGCTCCTAGTGGCACCCGAATTTTATTCCTGCGTGGTAAGGTACCGACCCATAACCCTTACCCGTTTAGCGAATTGCATCAGATTGACCCGTGCACCTCTCTGCGATGGCCTTACTCCCTAAATGCTCCATGTCCCGGGAGAGACTGGGTAAGGTAGGAATCTACTTCACAGTGGTAGTACAGTGTACTAAGAGCTGAATGGTTCACGGCTTCTGGGTAGCCGTACTTTAGTTACCCCCTTGATGGGTACAGCTCTTTTATCTCGGCTGCCAGAAGGTGGATTTTGATAACATTGAATACCTCCAAAACTGAAACTTGAGAAACCGTGCGATACGAGGATCCCCCTCCTCTGCAACGCTGCCATTCGCTGCCACGCTCAGTGTATCAGCTCCGATTACGAGGATGGAGTGTAAAACACTCATGCGCTCCCGATGAGAGCAGGTTGACCAAGTAAAAACGCTAGTTGACTCATTGAATGAAGAAAATTGGACAGATCAAGGAAATATCCGCTTTGCGAGTTATTGTAGGGTTTCATTGAATCATCTTCATCGTCATGTTTATCGGAGGAATCGAACCTTTCGTCTGAAAAAAAAAAGATACATTTTTTACAAAAACCATCGTGGAACCTGGGCAAACGTTCATTACATTCATCTTTTTCATCAAACTCGAGTAACAGTTCGAAGGAGTTTCATCGGGCGGCCTTTGTAGCCCTGCTTTTGTAGAAAGTAGAGCGAACTTTGGTCCGTTTCGTTGCCAGCTTTCACTTCCCATCTCCCGCGCCTTTTTCTCTGGTTGGGATTTTTCTGAACGGAACGCTAACACCAGTTTGAAGGAAGTGGTTAACGATAAACGGTAGTGCAGGCCTTCACTAGGTTTTAGTGGGTAGGGGGTGGGGGGGGAGTCTTAAACATGAGGACAAGCTCATTTTGACTATCCGCTATCCAATGGGTTAGGGGGAGTATTCCAATAGTTAAAAATGAACATGCCGAGTTCTCTTCGCTTCTCGAGTACGTTTACTTCCCTTCCCAGCAGTTTGACATTCTTGATGTGCAAAATATCACACAACTTTCTTTAGTTCTAGGTCAATTCATTTTACACTCAGTACATATCAAACATCACTTAGACATCGGGAGCGCTTACAGATCCGAAATTGATTGTGCTGCTCGTACTCATTATCAGATCATTTTTGACCTATTGGCGCCCGGAGTATTAATGAGGCAATAACCCTAGTTTTACTTTACGCTACCCAAAAGGAAAGGAAAGTATTGTAATCGTGCCAAAAGAAGTATCTGGTGCCTAGCAACACACAACTTTCCGCAATCTGCCACATATAAGGGCGCTATTTCTTCGTTCAACGCATTTCTAAGGGAACATTTATACAAAACAAAATGTAGGTACTAGTTAGTTGAGAGTACTCCGTGAGTTTGATCGAAATCATTAAAGCCGTTTTTGAGAAAATGGGAAAATCGATACATTAATATTCGACAAATCTCCTTTTCCGAGTTAACTTGGCTTATATCTCCGTTCAACAGATGGATACAGAGATAGTTGCAGGGAACAAAATGTGGGGTTAGAATGCTGGAAGACACTCTGTAAGATTAATCAAATCTGGTGAAGCAATTACCCCGGAATTAGCGAAAAGGCATTATTTTTTATTAACATTTTGATTTTAATCTTTATTCAGTGGACTGTGAGAGGAGCATTTACTGAGAACGATATACAGGTGTCAACTATTCAAAAACATCCTGTGAGTTTGGTGAAAATCGTTGAAGCTTTTTGCCAAAAAATGTAAAAAAAAAACAAAATTGTAAAAAAAAGCTATACTCTCAATTACCGATTTTTACTTTGCTTGCTCTACGAAGTAGAAAGGAAAGTTATGTAATCGGCTGAAAAAAAAGTTTGAGTTTTCTTCGGATCTTTACGTTTCAGACCCTCCTGAGTCTGAAAAACACTATTTGGGAAAATGGTCTGTGTGTCTGTGAGTTAGAGAAAACCACCGTACCAAATCAGCTGAAACTTGATGTCTAGCCTACAGGTTACCATGCGACGACGCAATATTGAGGGTATGGGCAAAATCCACCGAAAGTTAACTATAGTTATCATAGTGATCAAAACACCAAATTTTTTTCTCAAAAACGGCTCTAACGATTTTGATTGAATTGTTTATGTTGATAGCTCTCAATAAGGCAATGATAATATAAAATTCTCATTCGTGGGAAAATGACGAGAGCAGCACAATGAATTATCAAAATTTTCGACCAAAAGCGTTTTTCGCGCAGTTTTTTTCTTATAAACTCCGCTGTAATTCTTGTAGAATGTTAAAAAAAAATTACTATTGTAGTCCAATCCAATACCTAAAGGGTGAGTGTTTAAAAATGCTCATGACATACATGGGGCTCACTCCAGAAATTCCTGAATTTCAACTACTGCCGTTTCGCTTACTACCTACCAGTTCTAACAGTTATTTTCCAATAACTCTGCAAAAGTGATTACTATCCTTTTTTTAAAATTCGTGTTTACAGTATCGTTAATTATCTGTGTACCAATTGCTCAATAATGATCCTGCAATGAGTACGAGCAGCACAATAAATTCCAGAACTGTAGGTGGTACCGCTTCTTGCTGCTGTGACGTGTTGTTTGACCGAGTTCAAGGGAACTGAGTGATAAATGAATTGATTAAACAGAATTAGCCATGTACAAGTGAATTGTTGTAGAGCTAAGGAAAGTTGTGTGTTGCAACGCACCAGATATTTTTACGCTTTTAGGCAAAACGGCTTCAACGATTATCACCAAAGGCGGAGAATCCTTTTAAATAGTTAATACCTATACATGGTTTATGAAGAAATGTTACATTTGTGTAATTTCCCCGGTAACTGGGACCACACCATGTTCTCCAGGACCATTTTCGTATCTGTCTGTTGAACGGAGCTCGGAAAACGAGGTTTGTCGAATAATAATTTATTGATTTTCCAATGTTCTCAAAAACGACTAACGATTTCCATCAAACTCACGGAGTACTACATACATTTTGTTCTCGATAAATGTTCCTGTAGGAATGCGTTGAACGAGGATGGTCGAGCTTACGGGAGTAGCGGAAAGTTGTGTGTTGTGTACCAGTTATTTTTGATGAGTATGATGATAACTTTCTCAGAGTTATCGGGTGGAATTTCATTGGGCTGCTGCCTCTAAAGTCAGTGAATTTATTTAGCTTAGGAAAGTTGCGCGATGAGGCGCACTCGATATTTTTCTGTTTAGTGGGCGTCAAAACGTGAATATCTGAAGGAAACTCAACGTTTTACTTGGTCGAAATGCTTTCGATTGTAATTTATGAGAAGGAAAACGGTATTATATCATAATAATTAGCACGACGGGGGTATCAATTATTGGAAATATATTAGGTAACCCTGAGGGGAGACAAACTACTGCAGTTGTTTGCTCAATTCACTAATGACATTTTATTGTTACCAAATTGAACGGTTCTCTTTTTTTGTTTGTGTACGCATAGCGCCGTTCTCCCCGAGCGTCTTCTCGTAAGTCCTGATTCTTGTGTCAGCCGTTATTTCCGGGGCGTCATGGCTTCCCAAGCGTCTCCCATTCTCTCTATCTAAAGCTGAGTTTTCACTTCTGACATGAACCGAGAAGGGGGTCAGCTCCTTCCCCTGGGAGAACATGGGGCGTCCAAGGTCGGCCCCGTGGACCTCTCTTTCGTTCCCACCAGTCGACTCTTGCCAGCTCTCATTGAGAGAGTTTTCTGCCTTTCTGTCTCTCCGCTCTAAAACAATTTCAACTTTCCGCTACTTTCAACGCTGAACTGTCCGCTGTAGTTATTTAAATGGCCAGGGCGTAGAGATGGGCGAACGGTAAATACCCCAAATTCCTTTTGGTTTCCACTTGATGTAGAAGGTTGTTCTCCATGAATTGGACTAGTTGTTGGACTCGATAATTGTTTAGGAGAAGATAAGGGTTCGTCGTCTTCGTCATTGTCTTCATCTTTACGTTTATGTAGAAGATTCCAATTATAAGAAATATATGCTACTTTTGCTGCCCTGTCCGTCGTCAATCTATTTCTTTTATGGCTATGTATGTGTGCATGTGAGCTAATAGATCTTTCAGCGGCAGCCGAAGCGCAAGGAGCAGCCAAAATTCTTACAGCAACTCTACTTAGTAATTTGGATCTGCAAAGTCCTTTCCACCAAACTACTGGATCCATTTCTACGACGTTTTCCCAAATAAATGGTTTACCCCATAAACCCTCTTTAGCTCTATAATTAGCTAAATGTAGACCAACGTCGATATTTAGTGATTAGCTCTCTTCATGAATATATTCCGTGGCGTCCACTTCATGTTCTTCATCTAGTTCAATACCTTGAGATTTTGGATCCAACGTATATGCAGCATATTGAATTGGCTTCATGCAATTATCTGTGCGTTTGATTACATTATTTATTATATCTTGTCCATCTAAAACAGATATTTCTGGCAACAGAAAATTGAGTGTGGATTTGATGTCCTTGAAAGCCATGTATACTTCATTCATATGTATTCTATTACCCTCCAGCTTAAAAATTGTCCTTGTAATTGGTTGTGATAACTTGATACAATGTTCAATCATTGACCAAAAATATTGACTGCATAAGGAGCTATAGGATAGTCAGGCCACTCTCAAGGCGTTAGCCTCACACTGTCTTACATTGGGGCGGGTGTGGGAGTATCTGGCTGGACTGAAGGCCTTGGCCGAGGACAACAGTGTAACACTGTGTTGGGTGCCAGGGCTGATAGGTTGGCTAAGAAGGGATTGGCCCTGAGCCCTTTGTTGGGACTACCAGGAGCCACCTACGTAGAGAGGTTGGCAAATGGGTGGATGGGTGCAGGGCTGCCCTTAGACAGTCAAAACTCTTCATCCGGCTCTCCAGAGGGAGGCCCAAGGAGGTGCTTGCAATGGGGAAGAAGGATATGAGGACCATATGTGGCCTGTTCCGCTGAGGTACCGCCTTGCGGCATCGTGCGGTTGTGTGTTTGAAAGGCGAATGCAGAACTTGCGGATATCCTCCGCTTTGTGCGGGGGTGGGGGGCGCATAGATGACGTCACACCAAGTGAGACCAATGCCTTGGGGTCTCTGGGAGGGGGGATCTGAGGATCATGGACGCATCATGAGGGTATCGCCTGCATCCACCGTTTCAAAGCAAAAAAAAAGGAGCTATCGACAGCTTCCAAGACTCGGCATGCGCTGTACAGTCTCAGTACACGTTGATCAGTCATACATTGAATCGTTTTACACAAAAGTTTTAGAATCACTTTTTACTGCAAAAATAGTTCGGGAAGCTAATTTAAAAATATTTACCCAATCGGGTATTTTCCTTGGTATTGTCCCAGGTATTTTTCCGAATTCGGGTATTTACCGGGTAAAATCCCATCTCTACCAGGGCGCGTTGGCTATTTCCGCCTATCGAAGGTGTATCCAAAATCTTCCATAAACTTAATTTTTGAGGGTGGTGCGGATACACGGGAGAACAACTGGATCGATTGAGCTGGATCTTTTATCCCTCTACTTTAAAACGACGTTTTTCGGATTAAGCGATTGTGCACATTCTTAATCCCGTGTGGTGTCTGGAACATGTCTTGTCGTGATATCTCGTGTGAGACAAGGGTAGTTTTAGGTCTCATAATGTCGTCCTTGTTGATGAAATAAATCTAACAAGGCTCAAGGCGATAGAATTTTATTCACATTAACGCGTTTAGTTTTCTTTACATTCTAGTGACCACTCTTGAGAAATCTTCTAGTCTAGACTCCGTATTTTTGAAGGTGTTTTTCGCTTTCAAACTTGAATATCCTCATGAAGTCGATAAGGACCATACAAAAGCTGATTAAATTTGAACGGAGGTACGATGATATCTCTGAAATTGGGATTCGCCTAACGTTAACTTACCGTTTTTCTAATTTCGTCGAAAACGTTCTGTTGATTTGAGCTGAAATCCGTCGTTTTTACGTATATTTCGGACGAATTCTCCCGCCCGTTTCCCCATCGATGGAAGTTGCTCGTAACCTTATTTCTGTGTCTCTCTAATCGCCTTCGCAATTTACGAACAAAACGAAAAAACAACTAGCTCATTCAGTCCTGTCGTCCTCCCTCAAATTACAGACACGCACAGAGAGTGCGAAATTAGGTTTTTTCGATTGCAGTAATTGCAGTGGAACGCAAAAATGAAATTTCTTTCATGGTTTTTACGGCAACGTACTGGCTTAAAATATTAGCGAAAAAAGGAATTTCTGCAGTTTGATGGAAATAAGGTCGCTTAGAAAATGTCAATTTGTCGTTGTTTAGTAGTAGTCAGGTCATCAGGTCGTATCGTTTAGTATTCTTCGACGAATGAGATGAGCCTCGTAGGCCTGAGACTAGGTCAAGGTGTGGAAGACCTATGATGTAGAATGGGATTATTATACTACACCCCACAAAATTTGAAACTTGACGTTTGAAGACTTCGGAATCCCAAATCTGCAATGTCCGTACGCCGTCCGGACCGTTTCGTGCCTTCATTGTGGTCTGTTCTTTCGCATAAAACCCATTTGGTATCTACTTGTCCCCTCCTGCACAACTGGGCGAAGCTCACGGTTGTTATGGGCAAAAAATGTTTTTTAAAAAATCAACAAAAACGCAATTTTGGCAGTTTCATCGCAAATACGCGGTGTTTGGTTTCGTTTTCGAGGGCATTTTCAGATGCTGGGTCGAACGAAACGATTATCAGAGGTGTACAACTGCGTCTAGACGGAAAATAGTGAAAGCACAGTATTATAGCGAGCCTAAGTCTACTAATTGTAAGAACTCGCCAGACAATAACTACAACGAAAGTAATCGTTTCATCATTTGTACTCCCTCCTTCCCGTTATATTAAAACAACCCGTCAGCTCGACTCGCCACGTCGTGCCAATTGCCCACAAGCGCCCATGTGCGTCTGGAATACTTAGTTTTCTTCATTCCGTTGTAGTCTGATCATGTTTCGTGTGGTTTACTAATATTCTTCGATGTTGAATCGAATGGGACGTGCCTCAGAGCTGCGAGACTCCGCCAAGCTGTGCAAGACAATAATAAACCCTTGTGTAATGATTTGCTGCGATTTTCTTTATATATCCGGCGCAGAGCATTTTCAGAATAATCTAGCGCAAAACGTTACAAAACATCTTTGGTGTTTTGGTCACTATGATAATTAATCCGAACCGATTTTGTTTAATCCCTTATTATGGAGTCCTATATTGAGCTACAGACCAAATATCACGTTTGAGCTGATTTCCAATCGTTCCCACGCAGTTTAGTACTCAGACCATTTCGTGAAATCTGAAAAAATAAATAGTATAGAAAGTTGTCGCGCAACTTGGCAGTTTCCAAATTAACAAAAAAATGTGGAGATGTCTTCAACCAGTGAGTTTGTATGTTTTCTGTAAATCACTATAGTTAACGTACCTGTTAGGTGAGTCCGTCTCCTCAGGCTGGTGAGATACTGTGGGCGAGCGCATTTGATGTAAAGATATCATCGCCGTTAAGTCAGTCAGTTGGTCGTGGTCTTTATATACGAAAAGAAAGGTAAATGGGATGGTGGAGCGAGCGTCAGTGAAGGGGAAGGAATAGTCTTAAAATAGTCTGTCAGTTGTCGATTTTAAGTCTTTTTGGTTTATTATTCATTCTGAATAATAACCCTATGTTTTCGGTCACGAAAAATTTTTTACAACCCGCGTCAAAATTTGATACTTTACGTTTCAAGACATGGAGATTCCAAATTTACAATGTCCGTCCGCCGTCCGGGCCGTTTTGTGCCTTTGACGTGGTCTAAAAAATTCGTTCTTTCGCCCAAAAATCCGATTTGGTATCTAGTTGTGCCCGCCATCTCGGCAATCCGATCGGACGAAGCCCGTGGTTGTAATGGGCAAAAAACGGTTAAAAAAATTAACGAAACGCAGTACAACGCGGGAGCTTCAAGCGTTTCGTCGTTTGAATTCCTCCCGCCCCGCCCGTCCCTTTAAAAAACCAACCGCTCTCGAGGCGAGCGAGCAGCGCGCGCCTCCCGCTCGCTTCCCTCCCAACACTCGACTCCCGCTCTCCGCTCCCCGTTCCTATTTCCCCGACGTTTTGGTTTTAATACGATTCAATTTTTTTAGATTCTTTCGTTTCATTCTCATTTTGGGGTTTTTCATAGATTTTTGGTTAAATTTTGATAATAGTATTTAGCGTGCATGTTTTCATATTAAAATTCAGTTTTTTCTAGATACTTGCGATTTTTTTTGTTTATTTTAATATTACGATTCAGTTCTTTTCGTCCTTTTTTTGGGTTTCATTATGATATTTTTCGATGCTGAATCGAACAGGATGGGTCTCGGAGCATTAATGCTAGGTCAAGCTGATTATCCGAATAATAAACCGTTGTGTAATAATTTGCAGGGTTTTGTATAGGGTGCTCTGTATATCCGTCAGTTGGTTGTTTTCGTTAGTGTAGTGTTTTGAGTGGTGTGAATATGGTGTCGCATTTTGTGTTGATTTGTCCGTTTACGATCTGTCCATTGAAGTTTTTTGTTTATGAATTTCCATGTTTTCTAATATGTTCAGTTTTCACCATTTGTATTGTTCAAGTAGTAAGGTGGTGCAGTCTTGAATTTTAGTAGGTTCATGTCCAGTTGTTTTGAGGTGGTTGGCAAAGTTTGAATCGTCTTTGTTCCTACTAAGAGGTTTAATGTGTTCTGAATATCTGGTCCGTATTTTTCGTCCTCTCTGTCCAATGTGTAGTTGCAAGTACAGGTTATTTTATAAACCCCAGTTTGGTCGAGTGGGTATGTCTTTTCAGTCTTTGCAGTTAGTTTGGTTCTAAGTGTGTTGTCCGTACGTAATGCTACTTGTATGCCTTCCTTTCGAAAAATGTTAGTTATTCCGTATATTTTTGGTCTTGTGTACGTCAATGTGCAGCGTCTTGTCAGAGTCTGTGTTTTGCGTTTTTGGATCGTCCTTTTTGGAGTCATACTGTCTTCATAATTTGTTTATTGTTTTTTTCTTTGGAGTAACCGTTATTTTCTGCGATAGTATTGAAAGTATCAAGTTCTTTTTACTTTCCTTGGCTCTACGAAGTGGAAAGGAAAGTTATGTAATCGGCTGAAAAAAACATTTTTAGTTTTCTTCAGATCTTTACGTTTCAGACCCTCCTGAGTCCGAAAAACACTATTTGGGAAAATGGTCTGTGTGTGTGTGTGTGTGTGTGTGTGTATGTGTCTGTGAACGATTTTCAGAGAAAACCACCGAACCAAATCAGCTCAAACTTCATATCTCGCCGGCAGGTCATCGTGGGACGCCAAAATAAGGGTATGAACAAAATCCACCGAAATTTAACTATTGTCATCATAGTGATAAAAACAAAATTTTTTTCTCAAAAACGTCTTCAACGATTTTGATTAAATTTTTTGTATTGATAGCTCCCAATATGGCAATCACACCATTAAAATCCCATTCGTGGGAAAATAACGTGAGCAGCACAATAAATAATCAAAATTTTCGACGAAAAGCGTTTTTAGCGCAGTATTCTCCTTATAAACCTTGCTGGAATGTTAGTAGAAAGTTAAAGAAAATTTTTATTGTAGTCCCATCCAATACCTAAAGTGTGAGTGTTTAAAAACGCTCATGAGGTACATGGGGCTCACTTCAGAAATTCCTGAATGTCAACTACCGCTGTTTCGCTTACTACCAGTTCTAGCAGTTATTACCCAATAACTCTGCCAAAGTGCTTACTACCCTTCTTTAAAAAAATTCGTGTTTACAGCCTCATTAATTTTCTGTGTACCTATTGCTCAATAATGGTCCTGAAATGGGTATGAGCAGCACAATAAATTCCAGAACTCTAGGCGCTACCGCTTCCTGCTGCTGTGACGTGTTGTTTGACAAAGTTCAAAGGAACTGAGTGATAAATGAATTGGTTAAATAGAATTAGCCATGTACAAAGTGAATTGACGTAGAGCTATGGAAAGTTGTGTGTTGCAACGCACCAGATATTTTGTAATTTTGTTCGGATAGTGGGATAGTTTTCAGTCTCCTTAGTATCATGTGTCTGAATGCGCTTAGTTTATGTTGTTGTGAGTTGTTTGATGCACAGTGTATACGCGTGACGGTAGCAATAGGCTTTTTAAAAATGTCGTATGTAGTGCGTTGTCCAACCGTGTGATTTTTAGGCCCAAATTATTGAGAGTTGTCCGTGTCATATTGAACCCAATTGCCGTAAATCCTTATCTAAATCCGTACCTTTTCCGTAAATGTTCCTCATACATCGGGGTGTTCGCAGGTAATTCAAATTCGCAGACAAATTAGCGAAGTTAGCTCAGTAAATGTTGAACTGAATTTGATCGATCTCACGAAGTCCCTCTTAGCAGCCTATACCTAGATTTTTATCTCCGTTGCTATTTCTGTAACTATCCTTGGAACGAAAATATAAACCTAAATACATCGGAAAATGAAATTGATTACAGTAGTTCTTCCATGTTTTTAAAAAACGACACCCGCAGTTTTGATGTAAATTACCAAGTACGTTCAACTGAATACAAACGGTGATCGCACCAAGCATTTTTATTCTAGTTGGTTTTAATGTATTAAACAGCAGTTTGATGGTAACTTTTCGCACGGTTCAAGCAATGTCGATAATATTTCGGTAATTCGTGATTTTACGACGCTGATTGAATTGGATAGGTCCACGAGCTTTGCAAGATAATAAAAAAAAAACATAAGTGACGTACGAATCATGTATACATGTCGCTCTATGATTTGCAACTGCGAATATCCTAACGGGGATTTTTGTATTAGTGGTGGGGGGAGGGGACGGGGTTGTGTTCACAGATCGGCATTTCGACAACGTGGCTTTTCTGACCCTCAGCTATTTCTTATCGAACAGCAACAATCTCCTCGCTTCTTATCTGAATTGCTGCGAATACTCCGTAGATAACGAGACGTTATCGACTGACGTCGATGTTGGCGAAAGACGGCGGCGGCTCGCCATCGTTGTTCACCACTTCGAAGTCAACATCCGCAGTTTTGCTCCTCATCGGTATTATAATTTAATGGGACTGCAGTTATAACACGTTCCTCCTATTTGAACAATGAGAGGGAGACAAATAGAGAGAAAAGGGAGAAGAAAAGAAACATTGAACGTACGTAGCAAAGCACTGCCCTACTTCTGAGCTACTGCGTACAAAAACTCCATTTGAGTGAATGACCGGAGGAAACGACTGTATCCAACGGGCTCGTATTTGATATTCATCCGGACGATCACTATAGGACGCCAAAGTGAGGATATTCTCGTAAGCATACCCGTCCTGGACTATGTGGCTATCACACTAAACACCAAATATTTGTTTTCTCGAAAACTGCACATGGGATCTTGATACATTTTTCTTATGGAACTGTATGGTTGATACTTGGAGACAATGACGAAAGTAGACTAATTAATTACCGGAAATGTCGATTAAAATCGATTTCAGTTGCTAAATCTCGCCCATACGAAACAAGCGTTCTTCAAAAAAGTTAGGGTGGTCCCATTAGCTAAAATGAAAGTGTAATCGTGACATTGAATAATCAAGAGCAGCGCAGCAATTCTCAAAATCTAATTAATGTCGTGCTGTTTCCCGTATAAATCCATACTCGTTGATACAAGGGAGGAGAAAAATCACGTTGCCGATCACATTATATCTCTAACCGGTGGTATTTAACTGAAGGTCGTGACATTACTACTAGCAGCTCAATCGTTGAACTCCTAGTGCTATCAGTTCATTCGTGATAAAAGGGTTTTAACGACTTTCTTCGAACTCATAGGCTGTCTCACTTGTGTGAGCAATACCTATATATTGCCTACAGCGATGAGGTGTACAAGAGGCTGAGCGCGTTACGTTGTGAGTGCTCGTTGTCGCGCGTGGAGGAGCTCGCTGTCTGCAAGCAGATTGCTGGTGCATTCTCATCTGCTGGGTTGTCACTGGAGAAGGAGTGAGGGCTGACATCGTCGCACTACGTCCCGAATGGTCTGCGACATGGACCATGTAGTATTTGGCAGCCAGGATCTTCTGCTAGCTTGGCACAGTCCAAAAGGCACTAATATGACACGACAGATCACCGTATTGCGGTGCCAGAAGCTCGTTGTGTGGAGTTAGGTAACATCAGGGTTGAAGCATTGAGCGCCCGCTCGGTGTGATCAGTGATGTGACCCTGAACTGAACTGGTCGTCGTTCTTTCCTCTCTCCTCCCAATTCTGTCATCCCTAGAACCAATTGGGTAGTCTGTGCACCCTAACCAGTGGTGGGGAGTATTACCGTTCCACTTACAACGATCTTTGGAAAGAAAAGTATTCTACTCATCTTCCTCTGATAGCTTACATTTTCGAAATTTCTGCAGTAACTGCATAACTGAATTTAATCAATCCATCGTAGTGTCTTCCAGCAACAAAAGTGTATTTTCTCACAACCATTCATGCGGCTTTTTTCTGAACGGAGATATAAGCCAAAAGACTGCCCAAAATGAGGTTTGCTGGACATTAAATTATAGTGATGCTTTGCAATTCCAAATAACCAATACAGCTCTTACGACATTGATCAAGTTTTATTTGAGTAGTTTGAAATAACAACCATAATACGAATTTTTCTTCGGTAGGGGAATAACGAGAGCAAAATGGTCAACAATTTCGATCGAAAGCGGTTTTAGTGTGGGGGTTTCCTTATAAATCTCGCTCATATGACCCTATCGTTCCTGATAAATTGGAAAGTGGTAGGTAGTCCGATAAGATACTTCCGATGACAATTAATGGCCAATAAGTAGCCTTGAGCAACCTCAGAAATTGCCAAACTCGAAATTAAACTTTTCTCGCAGTGTTTCTCCAATAATTCCAGAAACCCGCATCTACTCACAAAATGGCTTCGACAGTTACATAAATTAGTTCAAATGTAGGTCGTGACATGAGTAGGAGTAGCCCAATGAATTCCGAAACCTTTCTAGCCCCCCCCCCCCTCTTATCCATTTTTACTTTCCGCTACCCGAAGGGAAGGAAAGTATAGTAATCGGCCCAAAAAAAAATTGGGTTTTCTTCAGATCTTTACGTTTCAGACCCTACTGAGTCTAAAAAACCTAATTTCGGCGCGTGGTCCGTGTGTATGTGTGTGTGTGTGTGTCTGTAGTTCGATTTGCGGGAGAACGACTGATCCGATTGAGCTGGTTCTTTTTTTGTTTTGTTCGTTATTTTTTGTAGACTCCAAAATAAGGTTATGGACGATTTCGGCCGATGGGAAGGGGGGTGGGGGACGAAAATGTACCAAAAACTAGGGTTTTTCGCATTTTTCTCGAAAACGGCTCTAACGATTTTGATCAAACTTTCAAATTATCTTCTCCTAATCAATACCTAACTTTTCTTCTCTATACATATCTCCATGAAAATACGGTGAACGAAGATCACCGCCCCCTAAAGCCCCTAAAGCAAAAATAGGTTTTTTACGCTTTTTGGCAAAACGGCTTCAGCGATTTTCACCAAACTCACAGGATGTTTTCAAATAGTTAATACCTACATATTCTATTCAATAAATGTTCCTGTGACGGTCCATTGAACAGAGATAAAAATCAAAATGTGTCGAAAATAACGTTTTTTCTAACATCTCCGTAAATTCCAGGGTAACTTTTTCACCAGATGTGATAAATCTTAATGGAGTGTCTTTAAGTCACCCATAGCCACATTTCGTTCTCCATAATTATTTCTGTATATATATGTGGAACGGAGATATAAGCCAAGTTAACTCAGAAAAGGAGATTTGTCGAATATTAATTTATCGGTATTCCAATTTTATCAAAAACGGCTCTAACGATTTTGATCAAACTTTCGGAGTACTCTCAGCTAACTAGTCCCTACACTTTGTTCTCCGTAAATGTTCCTGTAATAATGCGTTAAACGAAGATATAGCGCCCGCAAATGTAGGTGGTGTTCGAAATTACGGGGGTGGCGGAAAGTTGTGTGTTGCTACGCACCAGATATTTTTTTTTGTTGACAATTATAATTTACTATACAATATTCCTCACTGGTAGGTAGTAGTGCTTTAAAAATCATTGTTCCTTGTCCTCTCGCTTGCACTCATGGGCGCTACAAGGTTGTTTGAGACGTTATAAAACAAAACATTATTCACAATTAACTTAGGTAGGTACGAGGTCATGAACATGTCGTGGTCGTCTGAAGCGGCGAACGTCTGGCGGTAAAGAGCTCTCATTAGCGAGAAAGTTAGGGTGTGCTGCATTCCTTTCGATGGAATTGGTGGTGAGTTTAGTGAGAATAGCGACGGGTATATCGATGTCGAAATCTCGATAAATGGTTTCGTTCCTGACGAAAAGCGGAGCTCTGATTATGCGCCGTTGGAGAGTCGCATTCTGTTGTTGGAAGACTCTTCTAAATTGCGATGTGGAGCACGTTCCGCATATGGGGAGAGCGTATGTCCAGATCGGGCGGATCAACGTCTTGTATATTAAAATTTTGTTCAAGACCGATACACTTGTGCTGTGAAGCAGTGGGGTGAGAGCTTTTGTCTAAGACCTCAGTCTTTTTAAGAGCCCGGTAATGCTTGAAAAGTTAGGCCCCTGTCTAATATCACTCCAAAGTATTTATGTGATGGAGCATTTGGGACATCATGGACGAGATATTTTAATTGTGATTCCGTGAATTTTCTTCTGTAGGTGTAGGCCACTGCCACAGATATAGAGGCGGTCACCTTTATTCTCCACTTTGTACACCATTGACCCAAGGTTTCTAGGTGAATTTGGAGTCGTCTGCTTGCCTCTTAATAGTGTGCATTGCTCACTGCATAAAGCAGCTCGTCGGCATATAATCATCATCAGGAGACTTGGGGAGTGGTATGTCTGAGCAAAACACGGAATATAAATACGGCCCCCACACGCTTCCCTGTGGGACGCCTGCCTGGATCGCCCGAGACGATGATTGCTCGTTCTGAACACCTACCACGAACGATCTTTCCGTCAGATAGCTCGCAAGAAGATCAAATAAGTTGTTAGGAAGATGACTTCTCATTTTGTAATAGCAAGCCTTTGTGCCACGTCCTGTCGAATGCTTGTTCCACATCAAAATAGGCGACGCGACAGAATTCCTTTTTGTGGAAGGAGCTCTTTAGGAATGCCGTGAGCCGTTGGAGCTGCAGTGGACAGGAATGTGATGATCTAAACCCGAATTGTTGGTTAGGGATGAGCTGTACGGTGTACCGTAGGAAGGAAGGTAATACCAGCCGCTCCAAACACCTTAGACAAAAGCGACAAGAGACTAATTGATCTGTATGAAGCTGCAATATGTTCAGGTTTACCCGACTTTGGAATCATACACACGGTCGCGTGTCTCCACTTCTGGGAAATAACCCAGCTGTGCTGAAGCCGTGTAAGTTCTCGCTAGGTACGCAAACAGTTTACGAGGCCCACGCAATAACAGAGGCTGTACAATTAAATCGAGGCCTGGAGCTTTTCTGTTTAATAACCCTCTTGACTTCTTTGGGAGAGAAATAGATAGGAGGAGACGGAAAAGAACTGTTTACTTTGTGTCATTATGATGAACTGGAAAAATGCTTCGTAAAAGCTGATTCGTCAGTCAGTTTCGTAAGTTGAAAATTAGTTTTTCAAATTCTCTCAGAGTCGCCTGAAACGATTTCGATTAAAATCATGAAGTAACTGTTATCTACGTTTTGTTCTCTTGTGAGGATTCTTGTAGTATGAACGAAGCATTGTGTTATCAGTTGTTTAGTAATAGACATGGAAATGTATGTTTAGTATTTGCCTACTCCATTCATAGCTTCGTCAAATTACTTCGCCCTAATATGCTGACCGTGACAGTCGTTTGTGTGCTAGACATGCCTTTGATCATGGACCCGAATGAAGATTCAGCGTCGAATTTCCGATGGGATGTAACGTACGGGAACTGAATAGGCCGAGGGAGATGGCTCGAATTTTTCGACTGCTCTACACAACGGCCTTCTATCGATCCGTCTTCCATTCCGTTTCGTTGTCACAGGAAAACCGGTTTCATGGACGCAGTCTGCGCTCCCTTCCGTTCCCCTGTGTTTCTCGGCTGTTCCACTCTGATCTCGTCTTCTGGCCGACGCCTCCATTCCTCCACCTGGAAGGCCCTGGTCTTCATTTCATTCCCCGTTCTTTTCCTTGGGTTCCTCTCGTCGTCACGCAGGCACCCGCTGGCCGATCATTCGTTTCGTTTGATACTATTTGAGCTAAATTCGGCGCGACGCCATCCTCCTATTCGTCACTTGTGCCTTGCGATGCATATCTGTGCAAAGCCTGACTAGCTTCCAAAAAACTACGCTGCGTTCGCGTATTCTCATCACGTTTTGAGGCCTGATTCAGAAATCCCGTGTGTGAGAGTGCGTGTGTCTTGGACGTCTTACTAGTCTGCAGAAGCCCTTATCTTGCTTTGGCTTGACACACTAAGGAGCGGACGTATGACCAGGCTGATCTTTGAATCCCAGCATCAGACACTAATTGAAGATCAACTGACTTTCATCGTTGTGTTTTCAACCAAACTGAGATAATTCCGGAATCATTATGATAACTATAGTTAGCTGCACTGCTGATAGCATCTTTGTCATCGGTATTCTGAAGGCGGCGGTTGATTGATTGACCACTCGCAATAAAACTCGTTCCTCAAATGTTTTATGTCCATACAACCCATAACAATTATTTTCATTTATTATTCATTCTTTTATTCGAGCGCTTAGAATCTCGAATCTGGTTGCATCCTTACCGATCTTGCTGCACGTTGGTTTATTATTCATTCTGAATAATACGCCCCCGTTTTCAGTTAGGAGCTTTATTTTTTACGACCCCCTCTCAAAATTTGGTACTTTACGTTTCAAGACATCGGGATTACAAATCTGCAATGCCCATCCAGTCCGGGACGTTTCATGTCTTTAACGTGGTCTAAAAAGTCCGTTCGGTATTTAGTTGTGCCCGTCTACTTTGCAATCCGATTGGACGAAGCCCGTGGTTGTTATGGACAAAAAATGGGTTATAAACATTAACAAAAACGCAATTTTGGCTGTTTCATCGTAATTACGCCTCTTGCTGGGTCGAACGGAGCAAGTGTCAGAGGTGTACGGTTGTGTCTATCTTGAAAAATGTGAAATCATAGTAATTATAGCGTGAACCAAAGTCTACTAATTGAGAGAACTGTGTACTGTTTCATCGTTTGTAACCCTCCTGCAATGGGTGTTTCATCGTTTCCCTCTCGTTTCAGTCCAACCACCCGTAAGTTCGACTGACACATCGTGTCAACTGCCTATAGGCGCCTGGAATATGTGACTTTAGTCAGGTCATGTTTCGTATTGTTTACTGGTATTTTTCGATGCTGAATCGAATGGAATGGCTCTCGGATGTGTGAGACTACGTCAAAATGTGCAAGAGGATAATAAGCCATCGTGTAATGATTTGCAGCGTTTTTTTGTTCCGCAACACAATTGAAAATATCGTCAAAGTCTACTTCCGATTTCCTAGAAATCGTATTTTGATTACTTTTACAATTATTTTCTTACTTTTTTTCCTCAACTTGCTTCCACTGAGTAAGCCGTTAGACGGCTCGTCGCCACATAATTAATCTCTTGGCCCGCGTGAACTTGAATAAATTGTGGCCGCGCTAAACGTGATGCGGAGGTACGTGCAAGTTGGGGGGCCTTGTCATCGCGGGGCTAGAGCGTAGAGAAAAGCGGCCGCACCAGGTCATATTTTTAGAAGGGACTGCAGGAAGCGCTTTGGATTGGAAGAGCAAGTTGTTCTCGCGTAGAAGAATTATTTTCACTCCCCAATAACCTGTAACATTACTACGTACAGTATGCGATGAGGTTTAAGTGGTAAGTTACGTGAACTTCGAGATAAATTCAGTGAGGGGGGATGACCGGGGGAAGTATCAACTCCATCAGATTAAAGGTACAGTCCCGTCAGATGTATATTTCCAATATTAACTGCTGGCGCAATAAACTAATAATAGTTGGCGCCAGTTTTCGTATTTTAGTAGGCGAAAAACGAAAATTGGCAATGCGTCGCTCAACACAGCGTTCCTCAGCCACACGTACATCGAGCCATTTCACGGCTTTAGCTAATAATACATTCTATTTTTGCTCAGTTCATTTCAACCCACAATTATCACATTACTTCGCGTTTTACATGGAATATGGTTTCGCTTAAGGTTCTGGAATTTGTTGAGTCTCCCAATTTTATTATGGAGTTATTTAACGACCGTCGTGAAGGTAGTGTATTGGGCTACCGGGTTTTCTAACAATTCTAGTATCATTTGAGCGCAAATCTTAATGAAAAAAAAACCGCTCTTAACTCGATTTTCTCCGAAATGTTTGATAGCGCGTCGTTTCGCTCTTCTCGTCACTTTCCCACAGATGAGAATAGTATTGCGCTATTATTGCGAGTCGCTTGCACACAAAATTCAATCAAAACCGTACACAGTGTTTTTATCACTATAATTAGTTTATAACCGATTTATCGCAAACCGCAAACCCGTTCTTCGACTTCTTACGTTGATCTGCCGGATCAATATCAAATGTAAGTTGATTTGGAGGAGGGTTCGAAAATTGCTACAAATTTGGTCGTTATTAATGTACGAGTATGATATGTGCGTTGGGTATGTGCGGATCTTTCGTCGATTTAACGAAATAATTTACTTCTCCCGGCGCCTCGTGATTAGATTGGAATACGCGTCATGGAATAGATCTCTACAGGTTACCCAAATATCTCTACCTGTGCGTAGTTTAATTAATATCACACCCAGCTTTCAGCTTTGTTGTTGGCGCAATAGTAATTTGCAACTTGATAGTTCATCGGGAATATCGTGAGGCACGTAAGGGATTTAAAATTGAAACTTGAACTGGCACATTGGATTTCGAGGATGAGGGGGGGGGGTCACGATGCAATCTGCTACTATCTATTTATTCGTATGAGTACGGGAGGGAGCAAGCCCAACGTGATAATATGGAAACACGTACATGAACCACACGAGCCACGGAAGGGAAACTCCAAAAATGAAAGTCAAGAAAGTAGTGGACGAACCTGGAGGTAGAGAGATTTCAATGAACACAGACAGAGGAGGGATTTATGGTATGTTGTGACCACAAACGAGCAGGTTCGAAGTACGACGAGAGTGGGCGATGGAGCATTCAATTAGTGTGTGTCAATGGGGGCAGGCCGAGGCATCTTTGCGGCGCTTATCTACGTGTAGAGGTATGGAAAGGGCTACTGTACTACAAATAGCGGATATGTGCTGCCTCAAGTCGAATTACCTGGTATGCGAGAGGTTAATTGTTATACGTTGGAGCTCAGACAAAATATCTGAGTCAATATGGGCTCTCGTGTAAGTATTACTTTACTCGTGAGGCCATGATGAGTGGGGTTGGTAGTGGACCCTTCCTCAGGGGGGAAGGGGCTTAAGTCTCAATCCGAGTTTGATAGGAGATCCATCCTATCCTCCGTCGCTTCCGCGCATTTTTGTCCCATTCCGGTTTGGGGCTTGCGAGGGGATTGACCCGCGTTCAGTTCGGCTCCGTTTTCAACGAGTCTGGCGCGAACAATAGACAATCTCGAGGGGGTTCTGCGTCCCCCTTTATTTCGCCGAATGAATCTCCGCGTAGGAAACAGCTGCCACCCAACCAGGCTGGTTGATCTCTTTGTGTTTCCCCGATCCAGTTTCGACGGCCGCCCACGTCAGTTAGGCAAACCTTCAACGCGAAGTCGTGCGGGTTGGCGGTCTCGTCCAGGGGCGGATGCTAAAACCCGCACGACGTTCAGGGCGCCAACTCGTTGAGTGGGTTTTCTTAGGTCGGGGCCTTGGGGGATTGGACTGGCCGACGGCGATAGCTTCATCTTGTCTAGCCAGAGCTATTGAGCTTGCATCCAAATCACTCCCATTGGAAGCAGACTCACGCTTAGTTACCAATATGTGGCTTGAACGGTCGATGATTTGTATGAGCTCAAAAATATTATTATGTCTGTTTAGTCTCAATTATGTTCGTTATCATTCCCCTACCATGTGCAACCTTTCCTGTATCGCAGACAAATCATGACGCCGACCAAATAAAGGAGCTGCTCGCAGGTTTTACTCCTGACGTGGACATCCCTGCCCTGAAAATGTTAATGGAGAATCGGCTGTCACAAACTCAGTTACTGGAAAACCAGCTCAGTGAAAACATCTCTTCGATTTAAGGAAGGAATTAGATCTGCTTGTGCAAGATAGGGGCTCAAATTTAACAATTCATTACGTGAATTATTAAATAATTAAACTGAACTGAATTCCCCTTGATTTTATTATTAATATGCGCGCAGTATTAATACCAAGGTAGATTATTTTCGCTCTCAACTCCTTCTCTTTTTCGTGATTATTTTATCACTTGCTGAAACGGATCTGTCGGTGGCAGATAATTCCGTCAAACTTGTCGGCATCCTATAATATCCACTTTACTGATCGTTCAACAATTAATTAATCTAATTTCCTCCCGGTGGGGTGCTAATTGCAGTATCTTCCAAATTCTCTTCTATTAGGTTAAACACCCAATTTACTCGTCTGTCGTGTTTACGTATAAGTTGGGTGGTGGGTGAACCTTTCTTTCTCAAATAAGGCGAGTTGTCTTGGACACGGTGAGTCTTGGCGAATTGGCCATACGAATGGACATACTACTATTACATTTTCATACACTCCTGACACTGTAGGGTATGTAATGAAATAACACCGCTGTTTATCGCAATTTGGATTTATATCCCTATTTCTTATTTAGTTCCATAAAGATCGCTTTGGCGTTGTGACCTTCACCAATGATTTTTTGTTTTTTGGTATTTTTCAAAATAATTGTGTGGCGCACAGTGTCATATGATTTTCTTTCTCTTAGTAATTGAGAGCTTTGCCAGCATGTTAAACATTAATCAATAAACGCTGTACGAAGCAAAGTTCCGTAATCTGCTGTTTTTATTTGAGCCTCACAGTCTTCATATTTGAAAAGGCGCCATTTAAGACATTTGTACCCGTAAATTTAATTTATATGAAACGGTTTGATCGAATTACCTCGAATTCCACATTTTATCTAGCAGATTCTGAGGAGAGGGGGGACCTTAGCGTTGGTACTACCTGGCTAAACCAAATAAGCTCAAACTTGATATCGATTCCGCAGGTCACCTTGCCACGTCAAAATAAGGGTTCGTGCAAAATCCGCACAAAACTAACTGTAGTTATCATAGTGATCAAAACACCAAATATTATTTTCCTCAAAAACGGCTATAGCAATTTTGATTAAATTTTTTATGTGAACAGCTCTTGGTAAGAGGACTGTACCATCAAATTCCTCTTTGTGGGAAAATGACGATAGAAGCACAATAAATTACTCACATTTTCGACGAAAATCGATTTTAGCGTGGTTTTTTCGTTATACGCTCCGCCGAAATGTTACTAGAATCTTCAAACAAACAAAAAATTGGTGTGTTAGTCCAATCTAATACCTATAGGATGAGCGTTTAAAAACGCTCATAAGATATGTGGGGGTCGCTCTAGAAATTCCGGAATTTCAACTACCGCCGTTTCGCTTACCACCCATTTCTAAACGTTTTTATCCAACAAACCTGGGAAGGTGATTGTTACCCTCTTCAAAAAAAGCGTGTTTACAGCCTCACAAATTCTCCGTGTTCTAATTGTTCAATATTGGTTCAGGAATGAGTACGAGGAGCATAATAAACTCGGGAACTCTAAGCGCTACCGCTTTCTGTCGCCGTGAAGTGTTGTTTGACCAAGTTCAAATGAACTGAGTGATAAACGAATCGAGTTAGTAGAAAAAAAAGCCATGTACACAAGTAAATTGACGTAGAGTAAGGAAAGTTGTGTGATGCTACCCACCAGATATTACCTTATAAATCCGGCTCATATGGTAGTGGCGTGCTGGGTGCGGGGGTAGTTCAATTAACAATCTATACGATGAAAGTCTATTGAACGCTCGTGAAGCAATTAGCAAAACCAGAATAGTTCAAACCAAAACCGTCTCAGTTATTACCATTTCAGACAGTTTTTACTGTTCAGTTTTGTGAACACAATCATTTTCTGAAAAATTGCGTTGACAATCTCAGAACTCTCCTACGATGTGATAACTCAATGACGGTAGTTGCGTAGGAAGGATTAACTTAATAAATTCCGTAATCTTAACAGCTACTAGTTTCTGTTTTATAAAGTTCAACGGAACTGAGTGAAAAACGTGTTGGACCCGTAGCAAAAGCCCTGCAAGGAAATTTTGTGATGCATATTCATTATACCTATTATTTTCTCTTCATCTCCATTCCCATTTGTGTCTCGGTCATTTGTGCGTATCCATGTTTCATTTTCGGAATTTTCACCTTGTAGTAATTGAATATTCGCGTCCTTCGTTTGAACTAAAACATCACGTAACGTTCTACATAACAACGGGCTCAAAGTTCATAAATTTATACTATGCCACGATCTTAATTGACCTCAGTTTCAATTTCGAAATTTCCATGGTTAGTCTTGATTATTTAATGACGAATTAAACCTTCACGGTAATGGTGGTTTAACGGACTGCCACTTGAGTATCAAATGATCGGGATATATCTGGTAAAAACTGCATTAACATCGATTTTTGGTAGTTTGTGTCGTGCTGCTCTTCCTCTTAAATTAGTTCAAGTCTGGTTTATGTATTCGTTCACGTTGAGCGTTGGTGAGAACTTCGGAATGTCTTTTCCTGTTCAGGCGATGACTACTGATGTATTCTGTGCGGCGCGTATCAGTGTCTCGTCAGCAGAACGCCCCCTCCGTCTTCACATTGGAGCAAAGCTGGAAATCCCCGAGCTTCCTAGTTCTGCAAACATTTTCGTGTTGACACAGCGAAGTTAAGACACGAAACTTCTTTCCTGTAGTTAGAAACTAGCATCCAAGCCGATGCACGGGTATTATTGATTGATTCTCGAGTGTCGGGGTCACGGTCTCTCAATTTATAATCGATTCAATCCTAAGTGCCTATTATTTGTCCCCTCTCATTCATACAAATAAATAACCGCCATAATTCAATAGGTTTCTTTCACGCCAGCTTTATCTGAAACTGTTTCATTTTTGAGTTCTGCCGACTCTCAATGGGGTTCCAAATTACTCGTGGCGTGCCGAACAAGAGCCACTTTCAGATCTGTGTCGACGGAAGAGGTCGCTTCTGCGAATTCGTTCCCTTTTCCGATCAACTCTGAGACCAACTTGCAGAACTGTGAACTGGAGATACATTCAGAAAGATGGTGCGGAGACCAAGCAGCCTCCAGATATTCACCGGCATGCCGGAAATCGTGTTTTTGTCGTTCTCACCCGCGCGTCTCCCGTCGTGCATCAGTTTAGGCCGTGGGATCAAAATATCGCGGTATTATGATGAAGAACCTGTCCATACTGAATCTCAACTAATGTCAAGTGATCTCGAAAGTTCGATAAACCACGAGGCTTGGGCCAATGTACTAAACTACCTAAAATAGAAGCGTTGATTCCACGCCAGGCGTACAACCTTAATATACCGGGCATCCGTGCGGTTTTCTTTGGATTCCCCATTGGTTTCATTTCCTGATGAATTCGAAAAATGCTCAAAAAATTCTCAAAAATAGCTCTTACGATTTTGCTGAAGGTATTTTTAGGTAATTAGCATTTTTTTAAAAATAAAAATGAGTTAATCGGAGAACCTACTCCAGTATGTGTACCATCCGCTCGACTTTAGATTGATTGAGGAACGTTTTGTGAGACTTCGCTCCGTATGTTTCACCCCGTTCTCGGAAGAGGTTCCAAGTATTGCAATCAGTGCAGTGGAATCTCATTTAAAGGCGAAACCACGTCAGCAATGGGATGGAAAATACCAAAACATGCTGCCGAGCGTCGAGAAATTCACTCAGATAAAACACTTATTTTGATGAAGCCCGTTCGCTGTTATAAATTTCGATTATGTTTTCAGAGAACCGACGGATTCCAATCTCCGGTAGCCGGGGGACAGGAAAGCCTCCGAGGAACCGGTTGGCCCAGACTGGTGTTGTCGAATTTCAAAAAGCCCTCGTCGCTTCTGCTGTCCGCCTCCAGTTGCCTCCTCCGCCTCCAACGTCCTTGTCCTTCCAGGCACAACCTCCTCCTCTACCGACCCAACGCGTTCGAGGAGCTGCTAAAAGGTGAGTCGATTTAAATCTGATACAAATTTAGTTTATTCCGTCAATTCCGGACGTGGCAATTGATGAGCGCGGGGGCAGTGGAATTTCATCCATTGACGAACTGGAGTCACCAAACGATTTCCATGAATCATCTGGGAAACAGTTCCAGAACGTTCGCAATATACAAACACCCCTATGAATAGACAGATGAGCTTCAAAAAGGAGTTTGAAACTGTGAAAAATAAACGAAAAATGCCTTTGTGTGCGCGTCCGTCTGTCAACGGTTGAACCAAATTGACTCAAATTGCGGAACAAAAATGGCAATAACGATTTTGATTAAATTCGTCGTGTAAACAGGCCCAAAACAACGACGATTTAAAAGATTTGTTGGTAGGAAAAATGACGAGAGTAGCTCAATAAATTATCAAAAACGTCGATTTTAGCGCGGTTCCCGCTCATGTGATACTAGAACCCACAGAAAAGTCGTGGTGATGGTCGAATAAACTACCTAAACTGAGAGTTTAATAACGCTCATGAGATAATTAGGAGCAACCCCAGAAATTCCATAGCTCAAACCAACGTCAATTGACTCACAACCGTCTCTCACAGTTTTTTCACAGTAATTCCAAAACATGAACAGTCTCATGAATCTCCTGTGCACTGATAATGCAACAATGACCTTAGCGTAAGTGGGAGCAACTGAATCAATGAAACCTGTTCTTCTTTATTGGTTGCGTCTCCACAATACAGTGTAACGTATAACCATTTGAAATTAAATAAATCAACGTGAGATTTGCAGTTATTCTCATAATGACATTAAACAAGGGAAATACTCAGTCAAAATGGTGAACATTCACACAATTATGCCAGCACTTTTCACAAAGGAGGTAAGTTTTCTTTTTAGGCCGGAAGTTGTTGCATTTCTCAGAAATTCGGGTAAGTCTAAATCTTCAACTGGGTTCAGGTGAGCCCTTCTTCAAAAAGTGGGCAATAGATCAATTTGTCTCTCGGTCTTCACAGAAATATCAGTCTGGAGAGTTGCTCAACCCAACCATGTGCCGGCATTTGTTGGTTTGCCCATGACTGCATCGAACCCTTGCCAGTTGAACCATACGAACTTCTGCCAGTTGAACCATACGAACTCGAGGAAATCGCGTGCGTGGATATTTTGGGGTTTTGCGCAGTCGGGACGTTATTTTACATACGTTTTTAAGTAGCGATGCCGTTCCTGTTTGTGCTATCAGTTTCACAGTGTCTAGTGCGTCTGGTAGTGGAATAGGTGCCGGAAAACGGCTGCAGTATGTTGACGCGCCCTGTTTTGCAGCATAGTCCACTTTTTCGTTACCTCTGATACTTAAGTGAGAGGGGATCCACTGAATTGTTTATTCTTTCGCCTCCCGTTAAAAGTTTTACCGTAATGGAATGCGGCCCTTGCGTCTCTGTTGAGTTGTGATTTCGTCTAGAGCAGTGATTCTCAAAGTGGTCTATATCGACCCCCAGAGGTCTATGACAACCTGCAAGGGGTCTACGTCAGCGAAAAAAAATTGGGGGTCCATGAAATGAAAATTGGGGTCCACGATAGTGGATCTCAACACATACACTGATAGTACCTATTTACTTACATCATTACTCATAATTACTCCTTCACACTGAAGTACGCTGGTTGTCTAAAGGCTTATGTTTGACAAGATTTTGTGCACTTTTCGAGACTATTTTATTATTTCTGGATACTAAAGATGAAATTTTAAAAGAAAATTTAATGAAGAGGGAACCAGACATCGCCTATTTAACAGATTTGTTTACAAAATTCAATATGATTAATTTGCAATTACAAGGCGGCAGTTTAAATTTGATTAAACGAAGTCCATCTTATCAGCGTTTCTTGCTAGAGTTAAACTAATGAAGCAAAATATTGGACGGGGCGAATTTTCTCAGTTCCCCAATTTGTCACTGACAAACTGCCAGGAAGACGACGTTTCAACTTACTTTCAACATTTAAATGCCCTCTATTCAGATTTTGAATCTAGGTTTGAGGATATTTTGACTATGGTGATACCACCGTGAATAATTAATCCATATGGTGACATAAAAGAAACGAATGTCATAATACAAGAGGAACTGACTGAACTAAGTACAAACGAAGAACTTAAGGTTCAGTTTAAAAACGGATATCAGCAATTCTGGCTGCAGAACAACATACCCGTTACTTATCCCGTATTATGGAATATAGCGAGGAAATTTTTAATTTCCTTCCCATCGTCATACCTAGTGGAAAGGGGGTTCAGCGCTGTTACCAATCTCCTAACGAAAAAAAGAAACAGACTGGACATCATTAGCCGAGGAGATTTAAGATGGACCCTTACAAAATTGACGCCAAATGTTGATAATTTATTATTAAAGCATCAGGTTCATCCTTCTCACTAAAAATATTGACTTATTGCTTATGTTATTTTATTTATAGTTTATTTTATGTTACGTATATTTTACATAACAGGTACAACATTTTATTTTGAGTAGTTTTAATTTAAATTCAATTAATAAATGTATAAATTAACACGTGTTTTTACTTTAAGTTTTTAACACTAAACTTCACTACAATTAGAAATTTACAGGAAATTAATATCAGGTCCAGGGGATCCATGGCAAGGGATCTACGACACAAAAAAGTTTGGGGAACTCTGGTCTAGAGCAACCTGTATTGCTAGCGATTCGGCACTGCTGATATGAAAAGAAGACGCCAAGTCTTTAATTCACCTTCATAAATACCTATGCCCACGCCTGACGACCCTTTCGACGCGTCAGTGTAAACATCGTAATGTTGCTCATATTTTCTTGCCGAGTGGACTGCTAGATCCATAGTAGGCACATTTCGTTTCGGACACTCCCGGAACTGTACAACGAACAGGCAGGCTCATCGTCGAAGCTGGAAGCTTCAAGGAATATAGGCGCGGTAGAGGAGATACATGTAAATGTGTAATGTGTTCAGGAGTGGGTGTTGTGTCTGATCGAAATGGGGTTGGATATTGCAGTATCGACTTTAATTTGTATCGTTGTGTCCAGTGTCTGTTCCAAGGTAGGGCTTAACCTTAAGCTCCACCAGTTTTGAAGTAGAACGTTGAGCTGAATGAAAAACAAA
The DNA here is from genome assembly GCA_020466155.1 of Pachypeltis micranthus. Taxonomy (NCBI): domain Eukaryota; kingdom Metazoa; phylum Arthropoda; class Insecta; order Hemiptera; family Miridae; genus Pachypeltis; species Pachypeltis micranthus. Next base: position 44,889,466 of record CM035770.1, on the reverse strand, counting down.
TTTTACGAGTAGCCAGAGTGACAAAAATAGCTGAATGCACTTGGGACAGAGGACTTTTCAACCGCCTGTTGACACCAATTTATACGGCGGATCGGGTGTCAATCCTGTCTAGTAAGTTTGAAGACTGCAGTCAGTATAGTCAATGATCACCATTTATTTTACTACTTTCGAGGTTGGAACTTTGATAAATATTGTATCATTGTATCTTCTAAGGAAATTCTCTTTTATTTTTCAAATATAATTAGTAATTAGTAATTAATAATTAGTAATTCTTGCCTTTTTTCTGACTAAGAGGTGAGTTGTCGAGTTGTTGTCTTTTATTTTGAAGATAACGAACGTGTTAAAGTATAGGGTTGGTATGTTAATTGCTAACGTTTTTCATAAATTCGCGAATACAATTTTTGACAATATCGCAATGGCGTTATTTTCCGTTAAAAGTGTGTCTATAGTCACTCGAGCGGTAGAATAGCTGGACCGATTCGGCTACTCGAGGCTGAATGTATCGAAAATAGGGCGATGTGATTGATAGTGTGGCGGGTGAAGACATAAATGTACTTAATTCATTGTTTGTCGCACTTTACCCAAAAACGCGAATGCACGAACGTAAATATCGGCCATTCTTCGTATTTTGTCGTGCATAGCGTGGGAGGAGAGGGGCATTAAAGGTGCTTGAGGCGTTGGGGAGTTACTATGCACATAATAGCCGGTACGTAATGCCACTAAATAGACGCCGTAACTAAACGTAATAGCGAGGACATTTTACATTTTTCCTTCCTTCCGTTTTTCTCAAATTGTCAAACTCACGAAATTAATTTTTCAGAAAAACGTCGTTGAAGAACCTTTTGGTGAAGCACGTTCCTTCGATGACTCCTCCAATGTCGACCGTGGGGCAGCAAACTCTTCCAATTCAACCGTCTGATGTTCCTGTTCTTAACAAAATCCTCAATTCTGGCTCCCCGGGTTCTGAGTCGTTTTCAGTTTCGAGCGTACTTGGAGGTGAGTTGGCACACTCTCATTATGGTAACTGTTCATTAAGGTTTTTTTTCCTCCTGAGTTATTTTATTCCGTCCACGCATGGACAACTTGCGGGGCAAATGCACAAACTTTACTAGTCTCAAGGGGAGACGATGGTTCAAAGAGAATAACGGACAAACCCGTGCATAGGTGTCGAAGGGAACTTCAACAATTGAAAATTGCACAAAAAAAGGCAGTAAAAGGGCGTTCCTTGACCTAACTAAACTGGCAGACGTACTTTTCAAAGTCATGGGCAACACTCATTGAAGTTAAATCGGAAGTTACCCAAATTCTTTGCGCTTTCTGTTGATAATTTTATCCATGAAACATACAGTTTTTGTAACGTTATAGTTGTGTTTTTATTATTTATTTTTCACAGTTTTTCTAACGTTTTTTACTATGATTTTGTCGTCTTTTTTTGACGTTCTGTAGTTTTGAGTTGTCATTTTATTATGGTTTTGTTATTACTATAGTGTCTTTAGGAGGCCTACCATATTTAGGACACGGAACCAGGTTTTTTTAACCTTAAAAAAAGTTTTTACAACGTTTGTTGTTTCGTATTTAGAAAACAAACTACGGTTTTGGTTAGTCTTCTCGTTTTTACTAGGTTTTCGTTTTTTATACTCTATTTTCTGTTAACTATTTTTACTTTTATTTGGTTGTTTATTTTGGTGTTGTATTTCCTTTATTTATTTTTACTAGGTTTTACTGTACCTTTTGGGATTCACCTACGGTTTTCGCTGTGTCTTTATGTTTTAGCGATGAGTATCACTATTTAGAGTTTTTTTTAAGGCTCATATTTAGTATATTTTTTCGATACGGAACAACCAAAAAATCTGTTTTACGTTTTAAGATTTTACTAAGTTGTTTGTTTTATATTCGTATGGGGTTTTATTCTAGTTCATCAAGCCGTACGCATTTTTTTGTAAATAACGTGTTTTGATTCACTGTTTTTTAATACTGTTCTGATCGCGTGGTTTAGTTTTTATGGGGCTCAGGTCGAATTAGTTAGTTATAATCCTGAGCTTGGGCGTTCCGTGGTGCATTCAAGTTCAGCTCTTTCAGACTTAAAGCCTTTGTATTGGTTGCTGAACGAAAATCCGAACTACCCATTCAGTCACCTTCTCCTGCCGACAAAAGGCTTAAAGTTTATTTCCAAAACTGACAACGTATTTCCCGTTTTTGGGATTTTGCGAAACATTCCTTTCCTACCACTCACTTCTATGCCACTTCCCTTAGATTCCAACTCTCTCCTCTTCCTAGACCCATAAAAAAAACGCACAGCTCAGCTCTCGCGTTACTCAGTCGCTTCTCGCTCACTCTTCGCTCACGTTCATGCAACCTAGTCCACCTCATTGTGTTGTGTTGTGTGTAAATTCTTACACACTTTATACGATCTCTATCCTGTCTCCAGTGGAGAAGTACAGTCCTACTTCAGGCTCACCCAGTCATCCAGTTATTTCTCAAACTCCACCTCTCTCGTGCACTCACCATTTGGTCCTCTGGGCCGGATTTCAAAGTTAATTTTCACGCTTTCACGACTGGCATTTAACGCCAAGATGATTCCTGCCAGGTTAGCTGTCAAGTTGCAACTTCATATTTACCAGGCTGATGCGATACGTGCTTTTGATTTGGTTTGGGTACTCGCCGAACGATTGAATATCTTCATCACCCCAGATGTTCAGAGCTTCTGATTGATAGTTAGATCGAGAATGCAAATTTTGTTATGAAAAGGCAAGCAGATCTGCGGCTGGCGTATACGAATCGCTTCTTGGAAGACGAAGAATGGTACTACCAGTACTCCTGTTCACAACCGTCGCCAATCACTCCTGAGTTCGAAGCAAAACCCCTACTCGACGATTATGAGGGAGATCATGATCGAACTTTGATAGCCTCTTTTCGCCTATTTGACGCCGGCTCGTTCTTGATGGGGGTTTACCATACTTTTCCTACAGGAACCGACTCAAAAATTAGTTTCTTGTTGTTCTGTAATCGTAAAAATAACCATGTTTTTACAACGTATTTTTTTATATTTCATAAAAATCAATTTTGTATAGTTTTCATGTCCCACTAGGTTTTTTGTTTGTTTTTTCCGATTATCTTTAGTACGTTTTTGTTGTTGTGTCTGTACCGTTTTTCAGTTTACTTTCCCTGCCTCTACGAAGTAAAAATGAAAGTTATGTGATAGGCTGGCAATTTTTTTGAGTTCTCTTCAGATCTTCATTTTTACGGGTGTATTGTAACGTATTTTTACGATACAAAACAACAAAAACAATTTGTGTGTTTTACGTTTTTATTAGGTCGTTTGTGTTAGCAACAAAAAGTGTTTTCGTTAGTTTTTATTTTGTTTTATGTCCTTTTTTGTTGTTTTTTTTTTGTCGATTTCTCAAACCGTTTTCACGTTTTGTAGAAAACATGTTGGATAAAAAGTTAATATTTGCGGTTTTAAAACTTTTCCAAGTTTGTTTGGTCGGCTCCTCCCCTTGCTAATATTCCGTAACGGAGAACCGACGGCATTAAACAACTATTCCGAGCATTTTCGGTTTAATTTTTAACAAGGAATACTTTTTTTTTGTTATTTGTTGACTTATCAATAATTGGATGTCGTTATGACGTTTCCCAGGCTCCGGTGGAGCGGTGTCAATCACCTGCATCGAAAACCCGAGACTGGCGTCAGTGACAGACCCGAGCGTCGTGGATAGATTGAAACGCCTTGGAACTGTGATAGAAGTCGAAGAAGATCCGAACGCTTCCGCCGATAAGGAGCCACTCGGTCAACCCTCGGCTCTTAAAATGTTGGAAAAGATGACATTTGAACCCCCTCAGTCTCCGGTTAGTAGCTTTCAGTGTTTGGAAGTTTGTGATTTGTGAGTGGAGGTCGATTTTAGCTGTTACTCGTGAAGTAATATTTAAAAGATGTCAGTATTGCTACGTTATAGTTGAGAAGAGCCATAATTGTCTCAGGCAGCTACTGGTGTTCTCGCTAACTTGGCTGAACTTATTGTAAGAATCTCATTTTTGGGCTTTTCAGGTCGTGTCAGCGTTAGACGATCGGCCGTTGTTCCTCAATAAAGACATATCTTTGTTCGCCAAGAAGAAAACACCCCCTGCAGTTCAACCTCAGTTGAAATCGCCTCTAAGTATAATCCCCGTAGGACTACCTCCACCCCCTCCCCCACCACTTCCACCACCTCCTCGTCAGACGCTGCCTATCCCGTCTCTGACTGTCGAGCCTTCCTCTCCAAAAGTTCAATTCTTGCCAGCTCAAGTGCAACACCTTCCTCCTCTGACGATCACCAAAGCCAACCCTAAAACCCCGTCCGAACCCACCAAAGTGCCGAATAGCCCCAAAACTATTCCCATTCCCGTCGTGACCGTTACCAAAACTACATCGATCTCTACTCTCAACGACAAAGAGAAACCCGTTGAAGTGCCTTTGCCGGTGCTTCAGGCTGTACCGGTATGTCAGCCTGGGCCTGGATCTTCGGCAGCTGTGTGTCATTCTGTGTCCGTATCTTCGGGTGCGATGTGTCAGCCAGTGTCTCTCTCCTCTGGGACGTTGTGCCAGCCCATGGCTGAATCTTTGGCCACAGTGTGTCAGACGGTGCACGCTACTTCAGCAACGATATGCCAGACAGTGCCTGTACCTTCGGTGACTTTGTGTCAGCCAATTTCAGAAAACTGCTCCGTCAGCGAAGAAGAAGCTATTGTTGAGCACGAATTTCCTCTTCCCCTGTTAGAACCTGTGATAGTTATAGACGAAGAAGAGCCTCCACTTTCGATTGACAAAAAGTTCATATTCAAGCACGACAACAGTCTCAGTCTGGAGCTCCCCAACGACCAAAAGGTGTTCTCCTGTGATATCTGCTCAGCAGCTTTCCATCATTTACACATGTTACGAAAACATTATTTCCGCCTCCACGTCGCTAGAAAGTACATCAGTGAGAAAGATTTGGAAGCGTACAATATCGATCCAGAAAAGGCGGACGATTGCAACGACGAATTCCTGTACCGCTGTCACACCTGTAGGCAATGCCTACCGACCAAAGCTGAGCTCAAATCCCACCTGACTGATCATCCTCCCGTTACGGATTTGAGTAAACACATCAAAGGTTCGAAAGACTACAAATGCGAGAGGTGCAACACTCATTTCAAATGGAGAAAAGTGTTTGGGAAGCACAAAAGAATTTGCAAAGCGCCTTTAATGCCTGGAAATAAGTCTGATTCCGAAGCGCCCAAACCGACTGAGTCCGATGAGTCGCCGACTAAAGACGAACCCATCACTGCAGTGACGGAGTTAGCTTTGAGGCAAGTCATCGACACGCGGGCGTTGAGGAACTCTGAGCGTCTGGCCCGGCGGAATGTCAACAAGCAAGTCAAATCGAAAAGGAAAACGCGGCAGTCAGTCGCTCTTTTGGTACATAGTCCTCCTCGACAGTCGCCAGTTCACGAGACTGAAGTTCCTGGGAGTAGCAACGACAATCCGCCACCCTCAACTGAAACAAATGATGGAACTCTCAGACTCGGTTCAGCTGATGCAGCAGGAGGGAAAGAGATAGAAGAGAGTGGACCATTGAACAAGATAGAGGACGAAACCGATAAGTCTGATATTGCCGTGATAGTAGAAAGTGCGACTGAGGCAACGCACGATAAAGTAAAATTAGATGAAAAGGAAACTAATGAAGTGACTGTCGGAACAGAAATAGAACCAGCTGAAGTAACACAAGAACCGGAACAATCAGAAGAGTTGAAGGCTGCAGATAAAGATATGGATTCGGAACCACAGCCTGTGCCACTTGGAGAATCACCCGTATCCAACACTGAGAACGAACCCGACCAACTAGGCAAGAACTCCAATGATGATGAAAATGTGGCATTGCAGAGCGTAGATCTGACTCCGTCATCGAGTGATGTCGCTCAAAACGACGCACAAATAGAAGCTGTACCTGAGGTGGATACCAAAGAATCTGAAGAGGCCCCACTTATGATCCAGGAGGCTCAGTGTGAAGAACCTAATACCGAGGAAAAGGGGGTTGTACCGTCAAGTGAGGCGTCGACTGACCCAGTTGTACCTGATACCCCCGTGCCAGTCCAACAAGTCCTCCCTGAAGAGACTTCGACTCCTATCGACCCTCCACCACCTCCTGTCTCTTTGACGACTGAGAAGGTAGACTCCAAAGGGCTTCATCCCTGTTTGTACTGCAACGAGACGTTCAGCAATGGCAATAAGAAACGAACTCACACTCTCTCCCATCATCCTTACGTCAGGAAGAACCACCCTTGCGTTTTCTGTAAAACTACCAAAGACACATTTTCGACGAATGTGGCGCTTTTCAACCATCTTTTGACCGTTCACCCCACGTTGTACTTCGCCTGCTCTTCCTGCAAAGAAAGGTACAGTATCTTATATTATATCTGAAGATCTTGCTGTCTCATACTAACCAGGTTCAAGTCAGTTTGTTTTCCCTGTGGCTGTGTGTGCATGTACCGCCTAACTCCTATTGAGTGCAGTCTCAGTTATCGTGGTCAGGTGGTTAAGGATCTAAAGAGGTCACTCACGTATAGGATCATTGTTCAGCATCCCTGTAACTCAGGCCCAATCCAACAGCACTCCAATATTGCTATCCCCCAATAACAGAATTTCACAAAGTTCCAAACTCGACAACGCTCATTTCAAGACAAAAGAAGGCCATAATAAACTAATTAGCTGCCAAAGTTGCGTGATTCATCTCATCACACGCCTTTCCTTAGCCCAACGTGCAATCAGCAATTTGTTGTGCTACGATTAAAAATATGTTTTTCAATCAGTTCATATGAATTCGGTAAAACATAACTTGACGATAGAAAGTAATTGTTCAATTTATTGAGCTGCTGCTACTTTTGCTATGATCTTCAACGAAAAACCACCTTACAGATGATTAATGGGACTGCCCACGTGATTTTTCTGGGGAGGTTTTATGTACACAGTTGTGAAAATATAAAGGAAGCGCGCGCACGACGAATGCTACTGGAGCTGAAACACCTGAACTAGGGTGGCCCAAGACTTTTTTCGATAATAAATGTTCACGTTTGAGCTAACACCTTCTAAACTTCGAATATTTTTAGGTTTCTCAACTTGGAGGAGCTGAAAAATCACTATTCGTCGAAGCGGCACGATCTGGACGCTGCTGAACGAGATTCATTGGGGTCAAGAGTGTCGGAATTGAGCAATGAAGAGACGACGTTTACATGCGCCGCTTGCACCAGGATGTTTATCTACAAGCAGTGTTTCACGGAACACAAATGCAATCCTGAAAAGGACAAAGCGGCTACTGTTGAAAAATCGGTAATTTCTAGTACGGGTTTTTGTATATTACTGTTTGAAGAAGTTTCCAGGCTCCTTCCATGCTTTGGTTGTGAGTGATTTCCACCTATTGACATCAATGGCTCTCCCAGTCTGGCTCCTTCGTCTAACGACCCTCGAATACGACTTCTTTGCAGATAATGCGCTTATTGCCCTGAAATGAGTTTCTTGTCAATTGAATGTGGTAGATCTCGAACGTCTGATGATGAATCGAGTTTAGATTACAAATGGGTCTCACAGGTGGTCTGCACGAGAGTTTGCTTTATCACATTACTAGTGACAGCACTGAGGTGTCCATTGCCCTTGAGCAATGTTATATATGCGCTAAAATTGCTGTCTCATGTGTAATCTGGCCAGATGCGCCCTTAGGGCATTGTCAGGTGAGGCTCTGTGCCCCGAAGGAAGAGACTGGGAGCATTCAGTTCTCAATAACGCCACACAGGTGATTAAGGGAACGCTTCTGACGTTGATACAGCCAAGAGGGGCTGTTGCAGACTCTCACTAAAAGCGCTCACTGCCAGTACTGCAATGACCAACAGCGACACAACCTCTCTTTGCAGCATTTAAATAAATTGTTCATTGTGCGTTCTTGATGCCTTCAAAATTTTCTTTCCAGACTCGTCCGCCCAAATTAAGAAAGGTCAAAGTGGTAGAGAGGTCAGAAAGGAACGAAAAGCCTATCAGAGTCGACCCCGAGATCATGTTTTACTCCCAAGTTTCTTACAACGTTCGGCAAAATCTTATGAATTTCCTCGACGGCAAACTGCCTATGGACGACGACGACGAAGAAGAAGTGGAAGATGAATCCGCCAAACTTCCAGAAAGAAATACGCTCAGTTTTTCCGCTGGTTTTCCAGGATCTGGACTTCAGTTGGTTCCTGAGCCTGAGCCCTACAGCCGTGTGAAGGTTAGTTTCATTTAGCCCTGCCTCTGGTCGAATCCACTTTTTATATTACGAGTTAACTTATTTTGTCGTCCGGCTCAATCATGAGACATTTTCTGTCACACAAACTACTAGCGTTGAAAGATTTGTATTAGCTTCTATCAAAGGTATACCCAGCACATTTTCTGAACGTCTCTGAAGCGAAATTTCAAGTCGTCTTCACTTTCCCGTTTCTCAGGAGTCGACTGGGTTTCCAATCGCTGAGTTGTTGGAGCTTCTTGCCCTCTGAGTTCGAAAAACATCCAGTCAGTCGAGTCTGGACGGTTTCCCACTTGTCAGCTGGTGATTGAGTGATCAGATCACTTACTTGTGCTAGAACACACAATCTTGACCATTCCCTTTCATTGTGTTTCAAAAAAAAGGTTGACTGTGGTCCACAATCTTGCCCAGCGCACACGCCTCGTTATTTTCTGGAATTTCCCCGTCGAACTATCACGTCGCAGTAAGCAGTTCTTGATAAGAAACCTTGCGTGCAGAGAGACCACGACTGAACCAATAAGATGTGATAGTTCCAGCGATAATCGAGCTCTCAAAAAATAGTCGTGTTGGTAGTTCAATAAGTTACTTAATAGTGGTTTGATAACGGTATATAATTAGCGACATCCCACGAAATTTAGGAATTAACACTGTTTCTTTATTAAGTTCTTCTGTTTCTTTCCTTCACATTGTTTTCTTTATATTTCCAGAACTATAAGCATCCACGGTTCCAACTAACTCGTCTTAGCAGTATCATAAATTAACTATGCAAATGGTCTTCCATTGAAGGTCGTGGCATAAATAGGGACAACCCAGTAAATTCTTGAACCTTGACCGCTATCAGTTTCTCTATCAAACGTTGTGCTATGTAAACTGAATCAGATTTGTGCTGTTGTTAGAGCGACAAAAATCGTTGAATGCACGTGGGGTTAGGAGTTGTGTTCCCTTTTGTTGTCCGGTGCTCCAGAAACTCGTGGGATTAAGGATGTTTGCTTGTTGTGTAACTGACCGAATGATATAACCCTCTTATGAATGTTAAGGAAACCGACCTGCTTGTCGTGGGACATTGAGGGTTGGGTGTTTCAGAGTCGTTAATCGGTCGGTTGTGTTGATCAGGTGCAGCGTTAGGTCCGTGGATCGCTTCAGAAGGTGGAGGACTCTCTGCAGAAGGCACCTGATGAGCTGGGGTTGTTATGTCGAGTGTAAGGTATGTAAGGCAGACAATTTTGAATTGTGAACTCGTTTTAAGTTAATTTTTGGTTTAATTCAGGCGCAATGGGAAAAATACAGTTTTCCCAAGAACTACGACGGCCGGTGCGGCTTAACCTCCTACATCAAAGACATGTCGTATTTGGACATATCGACTCAGATGATAATGCGACGAAACCTTCAAAGGCTGCAAGGCGATCATGAAGTCACTTCACCCACGACCTCCGACGACGTTCCGTCTGTCCTGGCCCTGGAAAGGCTGGCAACGCAAACTGCTGAATCATTCGGGTTCAACGGCAGTGCTGGTTAGTGTTTAAACTACGCAAATCCCCCCCCCCCCCTCGTTATTGGCTATTACTTATTCGTGCTACTACCACCAATAATTAATGTTTCTGTATGTTCGTTTTTCTTTTCAAGGGAGCGACGGAGAAGTGCCCTCTTTGGGAGAACTGAGCGGTGAATGGGTTCGGGATCGCTTGTACGTTTGCAGCGTTTGTTCTTGGGAGACCCCTTGTTTGTGGACTATGGAAGATCACAAGTACGAAATTCACCCTCAAGTTCTCTGCCCTCAACACGAGCTCGTGGGCGACCAGAGGACGCTGTCTGACACCGTGAGTACATATTTTATTGTTTATTACCGTTACGAACGACAAAACTGAGATGTTAACTGAATGTACCTCCTCGTCTGTACTTAGAATTGAAATTGAGGGCGATCACTTGCCTCTTTTTTTAAATAGCTCTCGCTGTCCCTTATTTGGGATAAGTTCTATTGTGCTAGACCTAATGTCACAGCTCCCTAAAAGTGGCCGTTTGCGCCACGACCGAGATCTAAGAATGACAGGAGACCGCGACAAGTGTCTCGGTCTCTTCAGCATCAATTGTGAGTCGAGACCGACACTGCAACCAAAACTGCGAATTATTCCGTCTCGTTGTCTGTCGATGAAGTCAGTTGCGTGTTGTGTTGACTGTTTGATAGACAAATAATTGGAGAAGAAGAATATGACTTACTTCTGTATTATTATTACAAATCAAAGGAAAGATTACCCATTAGCGAATTATATTCGATTAGAGGCCGAGAAGAACAATTTTCGCTATGAGTCAAGAATTCATTGTTTGTTGACGATATGTTCAGGACGTATTTTTGGCTCAATAAAACAGCTTCATAATGCTAACAAAAGGAAGAATAACGTTGAAAGATAAATAGGGGGCTAACTCTAAGTAAATAAAGTCTCGGCTAAGTAAATTTGTTCTAACTTTTGTACAATTATTCTGGTCAAATTTGTCGTCGAAAATAGTTTCGGTAAAAGCAAAGAATATGGATCGCTCCCTCTGATGAGGCAATATATCGATATATCACGACCGAGGTCAGGTTATCGACATGCCCGACATCGTAGGCTTGACTCGCCATGTTTGAAATTAGAAATAACGACAGCTGTACGATTATGCCAATAATTTAATGTTCATTATGTAATACCCCGTTATATAATTATTTTAGATGTACAAAGACTATGAAAAGGAGTTAATTCAATGAAATTAAGAATGGGTATATAAAATAAATATGAGATAACTAACGGATTGATATCGATACATGCAGTCGTAGCGTCATCAAGCGGTCGGTCCATATTCTTTGTTTCACCCATAATTTCGATTGGTCGAGACGATTCATCGATATATTCGTTTCGTGTTTGGCGTTCTGACGAAGCTGCAGTTATTGGAGAATTGTAAGACTTGTTGGCATTGTTGATGTCTTCGAGCTCATATTTAGAGATGGCACTAAATATTTTTGCAATGTTTGTCACCAAACGCAGCCATTTTTCTGGTAAATGCAGGTGCTTTTCGAATGCAACACGAGACGCCACTTGTCCAGGGTGGAGACTGACTTCGAGTATTCGTTCTCGTGTCTCAGTCTCCTGTCTCGATCGCTCACTCTAACTGGCCACAATAGCAAGTCCAGTGACAAGTCATGCTAGCGCCTTAAGGAATACGAACACCCTTTCTCTTTTATATCGCTTGTTCTCGTTTTAGAGGTGTAAAATATTTTGTTTTGTGGTACAATAGGTTTTAGGCTAAGAGAGTCTACTAACAGGATGCTATCACAAAAGTAGAGTCCTCTATTATCGCGACCCATCTTTTGATTCTCAATTTTCGTTGATTTTCTTCTTTTAGATCTACAAGAGAATTTTACCTGTAGAAGTATGTCCATTTTCCCCGGACCGACCTAATTTGAGATCCACTCCTGTCACCAAAATCCCCTGCACGAAGTGTCGAATGGATGGATTCGCCACTCGATACGAACTGCACGTACACATTTTGGCCTGCGCCGGAGAGCCGATTCCTCAATGGGCGCCGACACCGAAGAAGCGGCGATGGCCTCCGAGAAAGCGACGGAGACCGAGGAGAGGGTTGAAAAGGAACATACCTTCGACGCCGCATCGCCCGATAAAAGTTCGAACAAAACCTGGCGACAGTGAGTGCATTTATTCTACGTGTTGAACTATATTTTTGTCTCGCGCTGTAACAAATAGTGATAGGCATTGAAACAGAGCAGTAAAGACTGCAGCAGCCGTGATGGGGTTTTAAGCATGTTATTAGCATAACCATACAGACAGATCAGGTACACATTTATCTCGAGAGTACTCACTTTTGCCTTAATTTCGTACAAAATCAAATATTGAGATGAATTTCTTCGAAAGAAATGGTAATGTGTCTTCATACTTATTCAGTTTGGTTTGCTAACTTAACGTTCTTGTTTCCTCGGTATATTTTACTAATTGGAACTCACTCATAGCCGCATTCATCTCCAAACACAAGAGCAGCGCTATCAAACTGCTTACATTCGTTACCATTTGCCATCCTTTTGGTTTATTTACCCTATGTTTTCATATGGTCACGAAACATTTTTTACAACCCCCCCTCAAAATTTGATACTTTACGTTTCAAGACATGGAGATTCCAAATTTGCAATGTCCGTCCGCCGTCCACCGTCCAGACCGTTTTGTGCCTTTAACGTGGTCTAAAAAATTCGTTCTTTCGCACAAAAATCCCATTTGGTATCTAGTTGTGCCCACCATCTTGGCAATCCGATCGGACGAAGCCCATGGTTGTTATGGGCAAAAAATGGTTAAAAAAATTAACGAAACGCAGTATAACGCAGGAACTACAGCGGAAGTCAACGTTTCGTCATTAGTACTCCCTCCCTCCCTCCCGTTTCAGTAAAAAACCACCCGCCCAACGCTACCCGCCTCGTCCTGGCCTTGCCTCGCAACGCCACCCGATTGGGCGCCAAGGCCACTTCCTCCGGCTACTGATGTTTACGGGCGCCAGGGGAATATTTAGTTTTCGTATTTCCATTGTAGCCTGGTCATGTTTCGTATGGTTTACTAGTATTCGATGCTGAATTGAATGGAATGGGTCTCTGAGCAGTAATACTAGGTCAAGCTGTTCATGAGAATAATAAACTATTGTGTAATAATTTGCAGGGTTTTCGTTTTGACCAGGTATTGTGGTCTACCTCGTTTTTTTCTGTGCGCTCTTCACACACCCGATTCCTTTAAATCTTCCTGTTTCCAAAGCTGGTGTATTTCAGGGTTTGCCGTTTTATCAAGACTTGTGAGAGGAAATCTTATGGAGCGGGTACTGGGGGGTTAAGAGTGTCCAAGCTCATCTTGAAAATCTAAAGAGGCTGTCCGTCATGTAGTTTATCTGATAATTAAAGTCTTTCCTCACAATTTATTGTGATTTTAAAAATTAATTTTAATTTAATTTTTTTTTTCAATAGCCGACACCATTCAAAAAATGATAGCCAACCTTCCTGCCAAGCGTTCGACGAGGAGGGTCATCGGATTTGATGAAGCTGATCTCAAGACTAGAAGTCAATCTACGATACAAAACGTACGTCATTGTAATATATTGTTTTGTCGTTGTGTCGTAACTATATATTTTTGGACATGATGAAGTAACCAGTACTAATCTCACTGGGCTGTTATTTGTTTTTCAAGCAGAACCGTTTGTTGAGGAAAAGAACGAAGGTAAATTGATATAGACGTTATTTTAGTTCGTGTCTTGCGAGTTTACGATGTCTTGGAGGTTTGCATCGGGCCAAGAACAATTACTCTGAGCGGTTATCTTCACTAAAAAAACTATAGAAGCGCTGATTCTATGCAATTACTTTTGGAATCAAATGGACTACGTAAAATATCTAGTGACTACGTTTATTAAAAATAATTGATGGAAAAAGACTGAACAAATGTGGTCAAAAGATGATAGAACGGATTGGTGGTGTAGGGAACTCAGGTGAGCGTCAGAAAAAACAGTCTGAGATTAGTGACTGTGGCGTGGGGTGGAAACTTGTGTTCTCCTGTGACACGGCAGCCAGCTCTAGGCACGGGCACGTGGCATGGTGTTCGGTGATTGTTGAAAGAGAGGAATGAGAAACTTTGTTGCTGACGGCCCACCTGTTGATGGCGAAGATGTGAAGAAGAGCCCCATTCCAGCGTGAAGTGGTTCCAGCGAGCTGTCAGCTTGGTCGAATGTAGGGCAGAAAATATTTACTTTAATTTGAAATGAAACGAAATCAAAAAATGAACAAAACCTCTTCAGATGGTGAATTTTACGTTATGAGTGGGAGTGCGAGTTAACTGAGACGAGAGGCAAACGAAGAATGAATAATTAAAGGGAAAAGAGAGCAGCAGCAACGGCAAACAGGATAACCTCATCGAGGGTTATATTCGGGAACATAGAATATCTTCTGCGTGGCGTAAGTGATTTGTGACTGAACAGTGATGGAAAATGTAGGCGCGTTTCTTTGAGGTGCCAATGACGCCATAGAAGTATTAGAAGAAAATCAATAGAAAACGCACAAGCGATTCATAAGGGGTGGTGTATCGCGCTAGAATGGCCAAAACGTAAATTAGGTGACACAGACGATAATATTAACGGCTGATTATGAGGTTAGATGATCATCTGCCGCGTCTTGCATAGCAACTGACACTATTACAATTCTTGTTTTGTTTGTTGTTTATTTTTAAATGTACGAATAAGTTACGTTATTGAACAATGCGTCTTCAGAGTCGCGGGATGAGTCCTGAGAAGTGACTATGTATGATCGAAGTTCATCCAATGGTGTCGCTAACCCAATAGATTCACAGGTATATGCATTGACCGCTGGTTTGATGGAGTTGGGTATTGTTGGGAATGGTGTTTTCACATTTCTGCTGAACAAACGTACATAAATCTGATCTGGGGGTAGTTCTATCCAATAGAAGAGCCTCGTAAATATCAAATCCACCCGCGTCACATTTTATAATCATATTTTTTTGCAGTTGACTCATATTCAGTCCGTGGCTTGGGGTAGTTGGGCGGTGAGATTTGTTGAGCAACATTCCATTCTTTCGAGAACTCCGTGAATTCCCGTGAAGTGTACTATGTTCCGCCATCTGATTCCAAAACTTCTAGCACCCTGTATACAGAAAACCAAGATCACGTTTTGCGAACTAAGACTTGACATTCTGGAAAAATCAAAATATCCTGAAAAATTATCACAAATTAGGAGGTAGTTGTTATTTCCGACAGAGATCACATCGGAAAGCAATTTGTTCACAAGGTCGCTTAGGAATAGGTTTTGTCATGATTGGCTCTTCGAAATATCTTCGGTATATTTGGGCCAAAGTACGAAACTCGTTTAAGAAAGTCGTAGGGGTGGCCTTCATTCTGTTTGAGTGGCTAGACCCATTCGTGGGTACCCTGGTAGGAAGATCACTCAATCACCCTTTACGTAGTTGACAAAGTGTGTCTGTGAACACGGTTAAGAGACATGTTTTAACCAATTCGGCCAAAATTTGGTACTTAGCCGGCAGATCAGCGTTGGACGAAATTCGGTTCAAAATTTACTACAGTTATAATGATCAAAACTCAATTTTTATTTTCGTAAATATCTCTAACGCAAAATGACGAGAGAAGCACAACGCATTAACCAAAATTCCTACGAAATAACGATTTTGGTCAGTATTTTCCCTAAACATCTCGCTCGCCAAGAGCAGAAAATCCGCAATTCGAATTAACGTCGTTTTGTCGAGCAAGTTTTTTTGTTGGAATTTCTCTATAATTCCTAAACTGTTAACATAAACCTTCCCAGAAAAATAACGTTGACCAATACGTTGATTTTTCAAATAACGTCGTGGCGTGCTGTTAGCAGCTCAATAAATTCGGGATCTTCGAGCGCTAGCAGTTTCTACGTCAAACGTTACGTCATGTTCAAGAAGCACGTACGAACTGGGTAAAAAACGGGTTAAATTAGCAGCTAGAATGTACGTCGTGCTGAGGAATGTTGAATGATGAGTAGTACTAGATATTCTTTTACTGGATTGCAATATTTTCCACACACTTATTGTAGCGGAAAGTGAAAAGTACTAGCAGATTCAAGCCTTTAATGTCGTGAGACAATCCACACACCAATGGACATATAATATGCTGACAATGCGGGCTAATCGATCACTTTTGGTTCAAAGGGCGTCAGTTTACGACGAGTTTTGTTCTTTTTAACGGGAACGACGAACTGAAACTTAAGAAATCCATTGAATGATTATTGAATTTACGTTTTTCTCTCCCTTTTTCCCAACCATAAGGCGCTATAACTTCGATTTATTGATGTGTTGAACTCGATCCTACTCTGAGCTGTCCCTGCTGGTTAAATACATACAATGCCCTCATGCAAACCTTTCTTTTCCCTTTACCGCTAAATAAATTCATTAGCGTCTTCCGTTTCGCAGGGGCCCGTACTTCTACCGAGCAATCGTCTCGTTCTTCCTCCAACCACTAGTCATCAGAAGCACGGGAAGCCCGTTAGAAGTTCTCCTAAGTGTAAAGAAATGATCCTCTCGCCACCTTTGATTCCTAAGGAAACTGATCTCATTGACACGTCCGCCGAACGAGGGGATGTACTGAGCAGCCTGCGAATGATGCCCGTTTCGACACCGAGGGAAGAGCTTCTCGAGCCTCGTCAGATCATAGATAAAGTTATTAATCAAAAGGTAAGACGCGGGGTGGTGTTCGCATTTAATATCTTGGGGATGTTGAGTGATTTGGAAAAATTTACGTTCCGTCCGGTTGTTACAAGGTTTATGGTTGTGAATACGACGCAGCCCAGTATAGCAAAGGTTAAACCATGGTCCTTGTGTGGGTGCCCGCATTTCTGACAGTTCTTCCTCTATTTTTCCCATCTTTCATTTACAGTCGGTTTGCAATATACAGGCATGCTTTCTTCTGATATTGTCCATTCCTGAACTCTCAGACAGGAATCTCGCTAACCAATACAAAATCATTAAATTCCTTCGATTTCAAATAATATAATTTACCGAGTTTGTGATGGTGAAGAAAATGTTAAATTACTGTTATTCCTATTCATGTTCATTACTGGTCCATCGCGAACCTGGAGATGTTCCAAATTTTTGGGCAAGGTACATTGGTGTGGCATTATGGCAGAGGCTGGGGCGCCTAACTGACTCTGGTCTTATTCTGAACACAACCTATTGTGCTAAAGTTAACGTACCTGTTAGGTGAGTCCGTCTCCTCTGGCTTGTGAGTTACTGTAGGCAAGCGCTTTCGATGTAAAGACATCATCGTCTGGCCGTTAAGTCAGTACTCCAGCGTACTGGCGGACATAACCCAATTTCTTTAATACAACCTATTGTGATTGATCGCTGCGGTTTTCCCTATCCATCCTCTTATCCTACTATCTGTGGCAAAATACCTACAGGATACTTATTATTAGCAATCAAGGAATTCACAAATTAATTGGAATTGAAGCGGAGGAAATTTAATCTCCTCCTTCCGCTTTCTACCATTTATAGATCTTTATTTCTACCATGCAGCTAGAAGTAGATTTTTCCTAATGATGGCAACACAGTTCAAGAAGAATATTTCGGTATTTTAGATTATTAAGCCAATGATAATCCCAATAACGTTAGAATCAGAGTCGGTAGGTCCCAAAGCCCACCTTTCACCTCATAATTCAAGTCGTTTCAGTTAATATTTTGTTTACAACATACCGGGGTAGCCAACCCTAAGTTCTCTTGAATTAAAAAAGCGGACTGTATTTTCAAACACCCCGGATCCGATCAAAATTAGTTTCTCCCCCCTTGTCTGCAAACTACACCTCTGCCGATGCCGAGACCTCGCCGACCTGAAAAGGAAACAAATGCAGGAACGGAAAAATAGGAAATTGAGGGACTCACCTTTAAGAACGTGACAGAAGCTTTTCCCCGGCTGGGAAACACTGGACTTAGCTAGGGGAACCACTTCGTCGCGTCACAACTATACTTAGCGGAAGCTCCACAAAAGGGGGGGGGGTAAAAGATGATTAGTATATATCGCAATTAACTCATCCAACAAAATAACTCCGTCTCGATCGACCGCTCGATGGAAAGTAATAGGTGAGAAGGAAAGGATGGTGGTCTGTGGGAGAAAAGCGAATCGGCGGGAAGCAGCTTACGTTTCCAACATATTTTATTTTTATGAATTTCTCACCTCCCAGGATTGGTTCGACTGGTTGTTGATTCCTTCCTCTGTTCAGGAGTGGAGGCGACTAAATATTATAGGACGACAGCCCCCTCCCCCCCCCTGCCGGGAATGTTGGCGCGAATTTGAACTGTCGTAGCATTTCATGTTCCAAGTACATGTTGACGATGCTTCGTTCCACACTACAGCCCCAACCAGTGCTATCTGGAGCACTATTCGGGCTGGAGACTGTCAAACCCGTGCATTCAGAATATATATACTGCCACCTAGTGCGGTGGGATCAAACTGACGTTTTGCTCTCCTCATTGAACACAATATCTGTTGAGTTGCGAGAACAGGATTTTTTGCTCTTGGTTTTTCCGTTACCACTTCCCACATTTAAGAAAAGAAAAGGGCCTTGGCACACGATCATTGCTGTCGCTTTTCGCTACCCTGAAAGTAAAAAAAAGTGGCATTATGTTCAAACGTTCGCGTATTGAGGGCTAATCAGGGACAAAACCTTATTTCGTGGTGTGATCTGTGTGTGTTTGTAGTTGATTTGCAAGAGAACGATTATCCGACATATATTTATTGATTAAAGCAAATTTCGCCGGGCGTTGCTTCCTTTAGTAATTATTATGGCACCCTGAACCATGCTAATGTAGGAATGCGTTCATGGGTTCTGTTTTTTTGCCAGATCTGCCTGGAGGATCCATTACTTCCAGTTCTGATTAATCCCCGTTCGGTTTCAAACAATTCGAATAAATTGTTTCAACATTTTGAAGGTTGTAACGATTTGTTTCTTATTTTGCAGCTTCTGGTAGGAGAGATCGAAGATCCTGTGAGTCACCTGTGCAAAGGCTGCGGTCTGACATCAGACTCGAAAAACGCTCTGAGGAAACATCAAAAATTCTGCTTGTACTTCCGAGAGTGTGGCCCCAACGCGGAGAACAAATGCAAAACGTGCCTCCGCCCCTTTGACAGCTTAGTTGCTCTCATCGAACACTCGTGCGACGAAATGCCCAAATTGGAAATTGAAAAGGACATCGATCCGGTGGATTCGGCAGAAATCCCCGTCTTGAGCCCTGTCCCTGATCCTGATAGTAAGAAGCTCGATGATGAGTCTTTGAAAGAGACTGCGATAGACCTTAAGACTGCTAGTAATGGAGAACTCAATTGTCAAAATAACGAAATGGGCTTGCAGAGAAAAAGGAGTAATTCATTGGGGGACATACCTTCGCGTAAAAAAATAGTCAAACCCAGTCACAGGCGAAGTGCCCGTCTCGGTAAACCCGATTCCGAAAGCGACATTACCATCTCCTTTTCTGACGCTCCAGATTCAGATATAACCTACGAGTCTGCTCCTGAAACCAAGAAGGCTATGTTGCGCCAGAAATCAGCCAAATTACTGTCAAGAAGCAAACGAGTCAAAAGCGTTCTAACAACTGAAACAGAACCGCCTCAACCTCCTGAAGTCAAAATTGAAACGACCGAAGCGGATTTTGAAGTCGCCGAAGACGATTCTTTGTGGGAAACACAGGCAGTTATTGAAGACTTCGATGTAAGTAAGACTGAAGAGTTGAACAATCTACAGGATAAAAACCCCGTAAAGAAATCCAAAGGGAAGCCGATTAAAAGGCGACCTGTTCGGCGGTTGTTCACCAAAAAGAAGAAACATTCTAAAAGCAAATCTACCAAGGTTGAAGAAAAAGACAAACCTGTCGAAACGATGCCCTCGCGGGAGAGCGAAAAAGAAGACGACGTTCAACCTGAAGTCGAAGAAGACGCCAAACTTCCCAAAACCGTGGAACCCGCTAAAACCGTGAGTAAAAAAATGGCCAAAATTGGTTCCATCAAATCCAAATTGGCGATCAAGTCAACCAACAAAACGAGCAAAGTGATGGCTCACACTAACAAACGGTTGATGAAATTGGGCGTCAAAGGCAAATCCGTTTTGAAAATTAAACTCAACCCCACAAACGCCCAAATGAAAACCAAACAAAAAGATTTGCTCAGTTACCTAAAAAAAATCCCCTCTCCAAAGACCGTCAAAAAAGTTCACGATGTCGCTACGGAGTTGGATGCCAAATCTGAATCGCAGTCGAACGACGAGATCACCGAAGAAGTCAACGAACATATGATGAAAGCGATCGATTCTGTGGCCAAAGGTACCTCCGAGTCTTTGTTGCAAGTGTTGAAATTTCACAACCTTTCCGATCTTTTGGAGGAAATCGAAGATAAGAAAAATGGTGGGAAGACGAAGAAAACTCCGGATAAAAAAATCAAAGCGGAAGAAGACGCCGTGAAATCGAACAGCGACGAGAAAGTGGCGAAAGAAAAGATCGACAAAAGCGTTAAAAGTAAAAAGAAGAAATCTGAAACTGTCGACGATGCGCCGGATGACGAGGTTAAACCTGAAGAACCGAAGAAAGTTAACAAAAAACCGATGAAAAGGTCATCGAGCCTCGACGACTACTTAATTTCAACTATTGAAGAAAAAGTAGAAGTTGGCGACGAGGAATTGGCCCTACAATTCGAAGAGCTCATTAGCGAATTGAACTCATCATTGAACTACGGGCTGATGGAAGACCTCAAATCCAAAGAACCTCTGACCAAAGAAAAAAAATCGAAAAAATCTCCCAAGAAAGGCCAAAAAAGTAAAAAAGCTGTTAGAAGAAGCGAAAGGGAAGGCGAAGTGAAGAAGGAAGCTGTCGTAAAAGACCACGACCCAGAAGAAGTTGACACTAAAGGAGTCAACGAAGTCAAGGAAGAAAATCTTGATGATAAATCGAACGACAAAATTATTATCGACCCCCCACCAGCGGATATTAAGGAGGAAACGCTCGAAAGTGACGAAAAACCTAGTCAAAAGCGCAAGAAGAAATCCTTCGAGGTGAAAGATGTCGACGAACCGAAGGAAATTAACACAAACGATGCAATCGACGACAAACCACCTCCGAAGCGAAAGAAACTAGAAAAATCCTCCGTCGAGAAGACAATTCCTGATGCTGAAACCTCAATCAAAGTCGATGGTCACGAACAGGTGCCGAAACGGGAAACCAGGTCTTCGTTCAAATCTGACGAAAAATTGGACGAAAGCTCTCCTGTTAATAACGAGCTACCGAAGAGAGTCACAAGGCAAAATGTGAAGAGGTTTGAGGTTGAAGAACAAAGCATCGAGTCCTCAGATGAAGATACTCTTCTTATCGAAAGGCTGTCCTCTAAGAAACTTCCAGGTAAAAAGAAATCGAGTGAAGCGTCTGAAACGGGTGATGTAAAGACGAAAGTTGACGAGAGTCAAAATGAAATTCAACCGATCGTCTTTTACACAAAATCAAGCAGTTCAGAATGTAACGAAGAGCCCAAAGTTGAGGCTACCAATGCGACGAAACAGAAAAGCAAAAAAGTGAGCAAATCTCCAACTGATGTAATCCCTGATGTGTCGGAGTTGAGCGTAGAAACAGAGTTGAGCGAAGCAGACATAGTTGCTGACATTCTGATCAGCGTCGTTGAACAAGCGGCCGCTTCGTGCGACAATCCAGACACTCAGGGTGGAACTGAAGAGTTACAAGGGAAAGAGGACGAGGAGGCGTCCGAAATGTCGACGGAGGATGAACCAAAGGCAAAAGTGAATCGCCCGTATGGCAATAAGCTCTTATCCGGTCGTCTACCATCGGCTGGTAAAGCGGCTGCTTTGCTTCAAAGAAAACCCCTTCACTCTGAACCTCCTTCGGTCGGAGAGGCGTTGAAGAAACGAAAACAAGTTGTTGCGGGAAAAAAACTGTCTCCAGCTCGACGGCAGACTCGAAGCAACTCGAACAGTAAATCGGATGGGAAAAGCGATTCAGTCATTGACCCTTATGACTACAACGAGGATGAAATCGTGCCGTTTCAAGAACCTAGGTAAGCAAATTGTGTATATAGCCTGTACATTAGCGTATAAAAGGATGATTTAACAAGATATATAACCTCTAACTGACTCAATAATCAACCATGGGCCTGCGGATCAAAACTTAACTTCTCATCGGTTATTTGGATGGCTCAGTGACAATATCCTTACACAAATCTAGTGCACCGTAGGCCACTTTTAATCTGCAGTGGGGCAGGTAGGGTGTGAACTGTTGAACTAGCCACAACACTCGAGAGTAAATGGAACTATTTATAGTGGAGCGGTTGCTGGTCACCAACTGCTATGGGGGGAATTCCCGTCGTTGGGAATCGCAATATCTTTCAACCTGTTCCAGTTGTGGAATCATTGATGTAAGTAGAACCGCTCTAATCACAGCGGATTACTCCTTGCTCTTTCTCTGAGCGCTGAACTGACCCCCTGCCCACTTTTTTGGGTTATGTATTTGAGCTACTGTTACGGGGTGAATGAAAGCGATATCACTGTATGTGAGGAGGGGAGTAAGTACGATATCGTTCGAATAGTAATTGGAACAACGAGTTTTACCACCACAAACAGGGAACTGGGTGGGAGCGAAGTTTGTGGTGCCCAATCAGCACAAATGCCCTGGACGAGCCTCCGCTGAATGAAAGAGTTTGGTTCGTCCCGGTACGCTACTGTTTCAATTCAATTTTTCCGTTCTGCGATGAGAGGCTGGTGATTTCTTTCCCATAACAGCATACATGGGCCTTATTGTCTTGTCTCAATAGATTAAACTGGCGTTAAGTGCAAATGTTGTTTTACTGTTGAAGGTACAAACCGTATTCGCCCCCCAAACCTGTCCTATACCATCCGCCGCCTACCAAAAGAAGAGCGCGCAAAAGGGAGGACAGCCCAGACACTACTACCATCGTCGTTCAAGCTGAAGTCCACCCGGAGCCACCCCCGAAGCGTCTCATTAACGACTCTGTGGATTCTCCCGAGAAAGTGCCAGATCCTACGAATGATGACGTTCCATCGACGACGACTGACAGTCTGCACCCAGTTAAACGAAAGGCCTCGGATCAGAATATGTGAGTTTGGTTGGGTTCTCGTCGACATTTTATTGTTTTTCACTTTTCTAGGACTGGCTAAGTACAAAGGAAATTAATGTAATCGACTGAAATGATCATTTTCCTTCATTTGGAAGGCTTCTGAGCCACAAAAAACACTCTTAGGAAGTGGTCTGTGTGCTTGTGTTGCGTGTGGTAGCAATAAAAAGAAAATGGTTGAACCAAATCAGCTCAAATTTGATATTCGATACACGTCGTGCGACGCCAAAATAAAGATTTGAGCAAAATCGATCCACACTGCCTGTAACTGTCATGATCAAAGCGCCAAATATTATTTTTCCATTAAACCGCTTCAACGGGTTTTAATAAATTTTGTGTGTGTAAATCTACAAATAACATAACAGTAACATAAAAGTTTCGTGTGGGGAGAAGTGATGGGGGCAGCACAGTTCAATTTTACTATTCATATATACATTTCAGTTCGCTGTATAAAGAGATAGAAATTCGTGCTGGTAGTCCAATAATTATCTACACACTCATAGTTTAATAAGGTTATAAAGTCATTACGGATATAATTCGGGAATGCAAAAATGGTCATTTCTCTTACTAACTTCGGTAAAATGGAAGAACAGGGACCGCTTCCTCTGATAAGGCAATATATCGATATATCAGGACCGAGGTCAGGTTATCGATGTGCCCGACATCGTAGGCTCTGCTGTCATTAAAGTTTACGTATCTGTTAGGTGAGTCCGTCTCCTCTGGCTGGTGTGTTGCTGGTGGCAAGCGCTTTCGATGTAAAGACATCATCGTCTGGCGACACCATATTCACTCCACTCAAAATATTACACAAACGAAAACAACCAACTGACGGATTTACAGACCACCCTACAGAAAAAAGACGGAAATTCCACAATTGACAGATCATTCAAGACGTTCCATTCACCTCAGGGGTTTTCCCCTGAGGTACATGACCTCCTCTCCCCGACCCTTCACCGACCCTCCATCATCCCGTTTTACCTTCCTTTTATATATAAAGACCACGACCAACTGACTGACTCCAGTACTGACTTAACGGCCAGACGATGATGTCTTTACATCGAAAGCGCTTGCCCACAGTAACTCACAAGCCAGAGCAGACGGACTCACCTAACAGATACGTAAACTTTAATAATTTGCCTTCTGGCGGACAAAACCCTATTGCTTTAATACCTCTGCTGTCATGTTTGAAATTAGAAATAACGACAGCTGTACGATTATGCCAATTATTTAATGTTCATTATGTAATAACCCGTTATATATTTTAAATGTACAAAGACTATCAAAAGGAGTTAATTCAATGAAATAATAATGGGTATATGAAATAAATATGAGATAACTAACGGATTGGCGAAAACGTACATTTGACAAAAGTTGGAACAATGTACTGACAGGTTCTAAGAAGTCCCTGATGAAGAACTGCCGGATGCTTCCTCTCCTCCACTGTTCACTCGGTACACCTGTACCACATCCTTCAGAAATCCCCTTGTTAGATCATCACAGTCACTTCTCGTCCTCCAAATATATCGATAACCTGACCTCGGTCGTGATATATCGATGTATTGCCTTATCAGAGGAAGCGGTCCCTGTTTTTTGTTTCATCCCTAACTTCACTGTGTAATTCCAGAACTATAAACATGAACGTTCCCGAAAAAACTGTCTTGATGGTTTCATAAATTGCCAATGCGATGGTCAGTGCAATGAAGGCTAGGGGAAACCCAATAAATTCTGCATGTTGAGCAATCGGTTTTTATGTGGAACGTTTAGTTCTACTCGATGTAAAGTGAGCGTGAAACTGATTTAATTAGTTAGTAGAGCGATAAAAATGCCTGGATGTACTTTGAGGACGAGGAAGGTTGTGTGATACTTTGTGTCCTACCAAACGTGTGTTCAGAATAACCCCTATATGTGTCGTTTTTTTGCAGTGGTGTCGATGAGAAGAAAAAACTAAAGAAAAGCTCAGATGTTGCAGCTGAAGGTATTGACAGATCTAACTCTCCATCTAACCTTGGAGCCAATGGGAAGCTTACTGTGTCGCCCGAGCCGCTTGAACAAGATCCGGTTCCGTGCTCTAATAAAGGTTCGCCTTTGATGCCCAAAATGTCCCAATTGGTCGGATCTCCTTTACGGCCGACTTCGCCGTCAATACGCGGTGATACTCTGACGCGAGCTTTGCCTCTGAGACCATCGACTCCGACGAGACTCCCGTCACCAGCGCGTCAAATAGCGTCGCCATCGAGAGTTTCGTCTCCCGCGAGAATTAATTCTCCTGTGGCGAGATCCCCGGCGAGGATGTCTCCAGTCAGAGTGCAGTCACCTCGAGGGTCCTCTCCCGTCAACTCGGCGTCGATTTTAAGGAGTTACAATCGCAGTTCCAAACCCCCTTCGCCCCATTGTGAGCCCCCTCAATTAATCGACGAGTCCAAAGTTAAAATTGAAGTGAAGTTGGATCCAGACGTCACGTCTCCTCTTCTACAACCTGCGAGCAACGAACCGTTCTCCGACTCTTTTGACCCCGAGCCACCAGCACTGGAACCGACTGAAGAGCTGGTTCCTTGCTCTAAGAACTCACATGGTAAGTGAACTCTATTTTTACGTAGCTTTTAAATATCTACTTAGATGTATTGGTCTAATGTAAAATGAAAAAGCACGACATAGCTGTAGGGATGGCACAGAGAACATTCCAAGACACACCCTAGCTTCGTCGTTGTTGGCAATTGATGTGCAAAAGGGGAAACCGTCGAAGTTTCCCTGTGCCAGGTTAAGGGTGAATCACCTTACGATTCCAACTTTGATTTGTATCCCTGCACTCTCATTAGCATGAAGCCAGCAGCCACTGTGCATCCAACAATCTTCTGTACTGCTTTCGCTTTTTTTTCAGAAGCCACCAAAGAAACTGAAACGGCCGCTGACGCTGAAGAAGATGCTGATTCTTTGAAGAGAGCCCCAGTGACAACTAAGAAAAAAGTTAAAGACGTCAAACTCAAAAAGAAAAAACAACTTCTTAGAATAAAAGCTCTGAGGAACAAAAAGAAGAAGGAGATGATGAAGAATCCCGTTTCCAATTCGGTTAGTGTGTGAAAGAAAGAAAATTATAACTCACTTGAGGAAAATTTTCTTAAGATACATGTACCCGACTCAGGGTTGACTATTCTTACGCTACCCAGCCCCGGGGACAACACAACACCCTAAATTTCCAGTTTCCAAATTTGGTTTACTTTGTTAGTTTGACCCGTAGGTTCTATGTTAATTTAAACTTGCGCTTCACAGGGCAAGGAGGTGGTCAAAATAGCCGGGATCTCCTGGGAAGTCTCCGAGCTCTCGGTCAGTCCTCCGAAAAAAGAGTCGCCGGCCTCCAAAGACGAACCAGTTCTCCCCGAGCTGATTCCCGTCAAAGAAGAATGGGACTCGAACGAGCTGTGGGACAGCCCCGTTCCTATGTTGGCTCCTGGCCCCGTAAGAGTGCAACCAAACGTTTCTCAGCTTGAGCCAATGCCCACGCAGCCTTCGATGCCTCCAATACCTGCTCAGCGTTTCCATCGATCCGATTCCGGCAGCGCTGGCCCTATTTCGAGCCTCGGCTCCATTTTGGACTCAGTCAATAAGGTAATTTGATCTGATAACGCGAGGCTTGTTGCGTCTCGTTTAATACATATTTAGTGTTTGTTAGAGTAACGTTGACTCTTCATAATGATCCAAAGCTGAAGAATTTTTCTTGGGAAAGAATAATAATTTTAATTAAACTTTGAGTGTGAATAAGCACAATGTAGACTTGTATTAATATTATTAAAAGCTGGAGTTTCGAGTGAAAAATGTGGTTGAGTGAGTCATTGAGCAAGCCGTGTGATCCCCTCCACCTGACAAGGCCTTCATATCTTCATAAGTATATTGTTTTATTTGTCGAATGAATAGTAAGATTGTACTACTTGAACCAAACTGTCTCTTCTTTTTTCTTTTGGCTTATCATTCATTTTAAACACCTATGTTTTCAATCGTAACAATGTTTTCACAACCCCCTCGCTTCTACCCCTCAAAATTTGACACTACGTTTCAAGGCATGGAATGGACCAGGCAATCCGACGAAACCCAAGTTTGTTATGGGCATAAAATGGATCAAATAATTTGACCCCAAAACTAATTTTGTACAGTTTTATTGCATTTACGTCGTATTTGGTATAATTTTCTAAGTATTCGTCGATGCTGAGTCGTGTGAGAGGTGTAGGACATCGTCTAGGCGGGAAACCGTAAAATAACAGTAAATGTAGAGGAGCGAATTCGACTATTCCAACGAATTTGCGGAACAATGTAAGGAAAGTTGTCGTTTATTCCCGGCATGTGATGATTTCCTGCTTGCCTCCTGTCTCACTAAAGACCAGGCCAGTCAGTTTGTCGTGAGCTCTCATCGTATGAGCAGTGGCTGATCAATCTACGAAAGGCGGGGAATTAATGACCAGCTAAACACCTAAACATCCCCAGTGGTGAATGCCTTTCAATTCGAACGAAATTGTAAGACCTGGCTCAACTGGCTCTTAACTGTAATCGTGTTGTGATCGCATATTTAGTGTATACAACTCGCCAACAAAATAATGATTGAAACTACAGGTTATGTTCTCTTTAACTAATCATTATATTGACGTAACTCTCGGTTTACAGTTGTTGAACGAGCCTGAGTCGAATTTCTCGCAACTTCCTGCCGATTACAGTTTGGCGGATTTGCAGAGGGCTATGGGAGCGTCCGACGATGAAATGGCAGTTCTTCAACAACTGGGGGAGGCGACCTCCTGCCTTCAGGTGAGTGAATAGAAATGTATTACTTATGTTTTTTGTAAAAAGTGAAGCCCCTCCCCCGGGCTCCTGAAGCCGTGTTTCCTAGCGACAGGTTTTTTCAGTCATGTCGAGCGGAGTCTGGACTGTTTTTCTAGAGAGCAGAGGACGCGTCCTGGCAGCGTCTACTGCCGGAGTAAGAGCAACTGGTTGTCTCACCACATAACGTTTGCTTTCAAGACGCTCACAGGGAAACATTATCACGCTGTGTGGTACATCAGTCTCCACCCTACGCCAACCCACCTGCGGGGACTCCACTCGACGCGGCGGGAAAAACCTGTCAAAACACGGCTTTAGTGCTTCATTGATTTGTCAGCCCAGTCACAGTGGGGGTCATTTGTTTGGACCTAATTCCTAAGCATGTGGCACTGCATTGTCTGCATAATATTCAAATTGCTAATTTTGGTTGGAACGGCTAAGCGGAGCCGTTAGCAGTTCACACGGGAGCTCGAGAAGTAATAATTCGCCCAAGAGCCGCGAAGGGCTCTTTACCTCCATGGTCAACAGGGGGCAGCTCCTCCTGGACCAAACTTTGGCCGAAACAGGCTAATAACTTAGACTAATTGTTGAGGAGATTAGGCCGAAGTGTGATGCTCAGATCTTTGTACCAGATTAAATCAGAACCTACTCAAACCGCCGTTTTCCTGAGAACGGTTGGTCAGAGTTTTCAATGAAAGCGGTGAGCCCGATGAACAGGGTGAGTAAAAATGGACCTAAAGATCGCGCTGGTGCCCTTCTCAGTTCTACCCACCAAACTCACATAATGAAATTAAAATACCACGTTAGAGAGTTGCTGTGAAGATTAAATGAAGCAAGTTGAGTTATTAGTAAGTTATTCGGGAGAGGGAGTTTAGAAGCTAACTTGAGCTTTTGGTCTAACAACTTTATCCCCAAGTCTTTGTCAGAGAGCGTTAGTAACGCCAGAATCAGAGGGTAGGGCTGTTTCAGATTGAGCTTTTAGTGAACTACTTACGATGCCCTTCTCTTCTCACTCGCACACATTAGTTTTTTCTGTCTTATTACAGGACTTTGACGAGAGGTCGTCCGCATCTCAGTCGCACTGTGAGGACGAATGGGGCCCGATGATAATGGATTTGGACAATCAGGCCGCTCAACAGCCAATCGTGTCGAGCTCTGTGGAATTGCCAACTGCAACGACTCCACAACCTGAGGCAGAGGTGCCGCCTACTTCAGTCTCGCCGGCTCCTATTCCATCAGTTAGCTCTTCTGTATTGTCGGGCTCGTCAACTTCTTCTGTGAATTCAGGACACCCGAAATCCTTCAAAGAAGACATGTGTAATCTACTGCGGGTAAGTCGCCTAGCAGCATCTTGAGTGTTTTCAGTTTCTTCAAAGGGACCTCAGAATATGGGAACCCTCAATTATCGTATTAACGAGTAGTGGTAGTTTTTGTGGGGGGGGGGGGACTACACGTGGGCGTTAAGGGGCCCGACATTGGCAATTCTCTGGCCAAAGGTGAAGCAATCTTTGGGGGAAATATTGCAGTGACGCCGTTATTTGACCGAATAGGCTACGCTGTTAGAGCATGACCTTCCATTTTTGCATTTAACTCGAGGAAACAGGAGAGGAACCATATTCACAGTGAATTACTCACTCTCAATTTAGCGACTTGACGAAGTTGTATTCACATTTCTCAGGGCGCCAACATGTGCAAACGTTTTCGAATGGTTCCTGGGAGTTCGAGCACATCTCTTCTGGACGCATACAACAACAAAGAAGTCGTCTGCCCGACTTGCTCTCTTCATTTCATGGGCTTCCAAGCGCTGCAAGCTCACGTCAACAAAGCTCACGGCAACAGTCAACACGATCCGACGCAAGGTACGCCATTCTCTTTACTTCTAATTGAATCTGGTGGGTTTCTATTCAAACCTTTTTACAGGGGTTATTTTCTGTTACCCAGCCCTACATGAGAATTGAACAAAAATTAGGTACTGATATATAGAAAATACTTTGAAAGTATATTAAAAATCGTTAGAGTCGCTTTCGATAAAAATGCCTAATGACAGCAGTTTTGGTGCAATTTGGTCTTTCCGCCCGTGTTCCGATGGATGGAAATAGCTCATAACCTTCGAGCCTTCAAATATCGCGAACAAAACCGAAAAAGGACCAGCTCAATTGTTTTACCTGTCTTAAAATTTTTGTTTAATGCAGGACGCCTCAGAATGTAAAAATCTGAAAACTTACCTTCACCGTGAAGGCACTAGCTGTCCCACTTGGGTAATTGACCGGTGATAGGCCAAGTATGATCCAGCGGCCACTGCCCACCACCAGCGCCCACAATTTGGGATTGGGAGTGCTGGTAGTGGTATCGGTCATTCTCTGCCGTCGAAGTGCTTTTGAGCCACTGTGCTTTCAGTGCAGTATCCTTGCGGCGTGTGTGTGTGGTTCACTTAATTTTGCATTGCCCCCTTTACAGAGGATGGATGGCAGGAAGTCGGATAGTGGACTCTAAATGGCCAACCGACACTTTATTTTCTCACAGGGGTTGGAGACTAGCTGGAAGGTTACAAAGGGGCTGTCAGGATTGATGCTAACAAAGACACTAGTCAATTACATTGAGGCCATTCATGGCACCCATCAACGAACTTCATTCAACGAAACTGTCGAGATTTTAGGCAATGTACGAGGTTTGTGATGGAAAGTTCGTATAAACGGGTTCAGGGGTGGCAGGAAGGCAAAGCTGGTTCCCCTTCTATACCATCCAAACAATGCCGAACGAAAGTGGAGATAAAAAAGTTGTGTGCCAAAATTATCCCCCAGAACAAAAATCACGAAGAGTCGCTTGATGTGAAGAGTGGTTTCCAGCTGAAGAGGGTGGTGACTTTTTGATCCGAATCATCACTGTTCTACGAATTTGACGTTGAACGGAAACCCCAAAGCAAATAGTTGTCAGCCGGGAAACCAAGAACAAAATAATCGAGAAAATCCCGGTCAAATGTCAAGACAATGCTGATCGTGTTTTTTCCATCAAGAACTTGACCCTCCGGGCGAGAGATTAACTGGGAAATTCTACGTCGAAGTGCTCAGACGCCTCAGAGCTCAGGTGGCTCGAGTTGTGGATTTACTGCGACAATGCTCCCGCACGCACCTCTCTCGTGTCTTGTGAGTTTTCACCGCCTTTTCGATCACACAGACTGAACACTCAGCTTTGGCACCGTGTGGTCTCTTTTTATCCCCACAAACAAAATTGGTGCTTCGGAGGTGGTATTTGGAGGTCGTTGAGGCCATGAAAGCAGCAACGACAAGGCAGCTGAGAAGCCCTCAATCGAGGGTTTTCAAGGAACCTTCAAACAGTGGCACTGGCGATGGCAGAAGTGCGTTGTGTCTCAAGGAGAGTATATTGAAGGGGACAAAATCGAATCACCCGATTAGTTGTAAAATAAAAGTATTATCTCATTTTTATACGAACTTTTCGGACAGACCTCGTACACAATGTCGAAAGAATCATATAGCCATTTGGTAGAAGCACGAGGATTGCGTCAGCACTGAAGAACACGAAGTAGTGAGGTTTTTATTTTTTATTTTTAAATAAAACGATTATGATAGGAACAACAGTATTCATGTGAAACCAGTCGCACAAAGCAACATATTGCATGACCACATTGAAATGTAGATTTAATTTTTTTTGTATCAAAAAGGGGGCAATAGGGCAAGCTTCCTACTAGTTTCCCTTTTTTTCCTATCAAGATATTTAGGTCTCCCGCAACTCATTGTTGTACGTACCTAAATCATTTCAACTGTTGACAAAATTTGTACAATGAAGGTGAAACTTGTTGACCAGAACGTGAAAGCGATCTTACAACTAGTGAGTCCCTTTCATGTTCGAGTAGATCCCATTCGTAGATGAGTTGTTGCCAAGGTTTTGACCTCAAGGTACGGATTATCCCTTTGTCCACTTAACACCAAAGTTATCTTTGACTTCATGACTTATTAAACTGGAACAATGATTAATAGTATCAGTGATAAAAATTAACACAATTTATTGATTACATTGCTACATTGCTGGTTGTGTCAATAATTTTCTTTTTACTATTAGCAAACGGGTGGTACTACATGGTAAGTATTGTCTCCCTAGCTGGAGCGTACTATACCCCCACTCCCTGTAGCATGATGTTCCTAAGTTGTCTCCCCGCCTGTTAACATCAATATGTTTTCTACTAATTCGAATGTCCCTCTTTTTAAAACTTATTTTGATTACAGTACCATTATATTCGTTAGGAGTGCCTTCGCACACCCGCTCTTCGTTTTGCTTGTTAAATTAGCGTCCCCTAAGTTGTCGTAGTAGTCCTAAGTTTAATTTGCTGACGTTTATTTTATTTTATTTTTTTTCAGCCCTTTGTACGTTAAGTTGACGTTCATTGCATTTTGAGTCCTGTTGTCTTTTTGCATTCTAACATTAACGCATGCGAAACATGTGTTGTACCCCGTCGATTTATTCGAAAGCCTACAGCATGCGAACTAACCTTGTTTTATAATGTGTCAACAGCGTCTCGTTAATTTAGAAGTAGAGCTAGGTTAGGATGTCATCGTAGGCGCGCCCCGCCTGAACGGGCCTGAGGCAAAACACCCCCTTTAAAGTGATCCAGTCTCGGCTTGGAAGTGTGAATGCCTGTTGATACGTTTGCGACCGAGTGTGTCGGGTGTTGAGCCCCTTTGTAACTAGCTGCCACAGTGATGGTGATAGCTGCGTATGAAACGGGCTTGGAAATTTGCTGCATACTTCGTTAACCTTTTGATTTGAGTTCTATGATGCTGAAACAGCTATACGCAAAGTTAACTTCGGAATTATCAGTATATCTTGCGTACAATTGAACACTCGGTTCCTAAATAATATGAGAGAAACTTACGTCTCAGGTTGGAGAAGTACAAAATGAAGTGAAACAGGACGTGATGCAATATATCTTATTGTTCCTTTTTTAAAAGAAAACAAATTATTTTAAAACTCACATAAATTAAAAAATAAATATACGGAAAATTCTTACGTTTTTTGTAGTTTCGACCCCGAACTAAAATAAAGTTGATGCGTTTCAGTTCATTTTGTTATTTTATTACAGTGCATCGACACCGATCAAAATGTTGACAATTATGAAGTTTAACCAAAACTCAAATTAAAATATGTGTTGCGACGCATCCCACAACTTTCCTCAGTCACAACTTCACGTTTTGCATAGAAACAGGTGGCGCTTAAAGTTCCGGAATTTATCGAGGTGCTCCTACTAATGCCACGACCCGTATTGAGCATTCAGTGATTCGTGAGGCAGCCAACATGTTTTTTTTCCAAACGGATCGCGTTTATTGTTATGGGATTACCGGGTAAAAACTGTGAGAAATGAAGTGAAATGTGAGTGAAACGGCGGTGGTTGGAATGCCTGAATTTCTAGGGATGCTTTTGATTATCTCAGGAGCGTTATCGCATGATTTGATCATTTATTGTTCTGCTCTGGTCGTGAACTGCTTCTGTCTTTTTTTTCAATCGCGTTCACACAGACCATTTTCCCAAATGAAGTTTTCTGATTCAAAAGCTCTTGAAACGTTAAGATTTGAAGAAAACTCGAAGTATTTTTCTCTTATTTTATTTCTTTCCTACTGTGCACCGCCAAAACGCTGATTAAAAGCATTTTGCTGGGGAGGTTGGTAATAGACTGCTTGTCTCCAATTATCACTGGGTCTGTTGCTTTCCAAACTTGTCCCTGCCACTCGTCTGCACTCGAGAGTACTAGTTGGTTCAGTAGACAATGGTGACTCCCTGAGCCATACCTGAACGTTGTGAATGGGCGATCTTAGGCCCTCAAGCAACTCCAGCGATAGGAGGGTTGTACTTGGTTCACTTTGTGCAGGAGAGTGGTCATTTGCCCAAGGAGTTGCGTGGGGACTGCTTCAGAGTCCTTCGATTGCTAATATCTTCGATCGATT
Source organism: Pachypeltis micranthus (assembly GCA_020466155.1). NCBI lineage: Eukaryota > Metazoa > Arthropoda > Insecta > Hemiptera > Miridae > Pachypeltis > Pachypeltis micranthus. The sequence continues at coordinate 44,855,757 of CM035770.1, read as the reverse complement.
GATCTGCAGTAGAATTTCTCAATATCTTCAATTATCAAGTGCCCCTGCCACCTGAATGTAAGAGGCGGTACTTGAGCCTCCTCCAAAATAATAAATAGTTAGGAGAAAACTAAATCGCTCCTGTTTTTCGAATTTGTAATGAATCTCTCCACATGTATTGTGTCTGGCTGTAGTGCGCTTCAGAGTGCTTGAGGTTCCTCAGCTGCGGCCAGGGGTTTCAGGGATGGACCCCAAGGTTGTCTTGCGTTTTGTGCGAGAATGGTGAGGACGTATTGAGGAGGACAAGGGGCGGCCTATGTACGCCCACACAATAGGCCCAGTTGTCGGGTTTTCCCAGTACCATTAAGGAGAAGGTGGGGGAAAAGCTGACAAATTTAAAAATCAGCTTATTTGACCGATTAAAATACGTTACTTAATGTTTGAGTTGTATAATATAATGAGAAGTGGAAAGGAATCAAATTCTGTATGTTTTATATCTTCATTTAGGACCAGTGGTTAGTGAGAAACACTAAATTCCCTTGTGTTTTTATTTATTAACTTTTTTACTTGCTGCATAGTAACTAATGAAAATGGCTCTGGCCCGTATATTCGTTTCATTGGCCCTGCTTCTGCCAGTTCGCTCTCATCCTCTACCTCATTGAGTTTTTATGACCAATTGGTTGTGAATATAGATAGCTATTCAGGCATTTCTAATGTTCCTATGAAGAGCCTTGGTACAAAAGTGATCAGCGAGGAGAGTTCACTTTGAGGTATTGTACTGACGTATTTGTGCCTGTTGGGAGTAATTCCTCCCTTAGCAGAGAGGAGGATTTAATCCTCAGCCCCCGTTGCCCCTCGATTGCTCTCTGAAGGCATCTGTACGATACACGATACCCGAGTTGTTTTCCAATTGTCACTGCAAGGTTTGGGATAGGAGTAAAAACGGTTGAGAGGAGAACGTTGAGATACGCTTCAAAGAGGCAGGTTACGAAATATTTTTGGTCATCCTAAGGTTAGATTTGGTCGTGGTTGATATGTCGCCAGTGCTAAAGTAAGGTCAATGGTGAGAGGGGGGGGGACAGTTGGTGTCTAGTGCAGGTTGTTCATACCTTGCCTATTAATGTATGTCTCTGTATGTGTTGGTAACTATCATTGTGGAACTTGTAATTACTACCATTTGGGGGAAACTGGAGGATACTTTGGCGTCCCTGAATTGTTTATAGTTGAGACTGGGCCACAGAAATCGTCGCTTGTTGTAACCTTTGGGCGCTTAGGTTTTGAAAAACATTTCGAGAAACAGATAGGGGTGGCTCGTGTGTTCTCGCTCCCAAAACGGGCTGAAACCTCAAGTTGATGCTCTTCGTCAGTTAGCAGCGACTATAAATCAGAATCTCAGACTTATTTGAAAATACACAGCGAGTCTTCGACTTGCAATGATGGAAAATCCAAGGACATCATTTGGGCATTTGATAAACTACTACAAAAAGATGAATAATCTATCTGTGCAAGTGGAGCATTCGTTGGGCTTTTCCCTGGTAACTACCTGGATGTTTCCGCGTCATCCTAAATCTCACAACTGCCCTATCTATTATAACGCAGTTCACTCTCTTGATTTCAATTTCTAGTTTAGTGATCTAAATCGCACTTGTAGACCAACTCTGTCGTTTGTTGTTTCTCTACTTGACACACGCTCCTGTTTCAATAACTCGATTATCACCTCATCCCCCTGTTTCCAGTGACAGGGCTACAAAACCGAAGAGTTGCGTTGGAGTCTGCCAAAAGCTCGTCCCGCCTGGTTTGCTTCGAATGTCAACAGATCCTCCCAAGCCACCTCATGTACTCCCATATCGAAGTGGACCACTCCCTCGATCATTCGTGCATCCGCAAGTGTTCAACAGTTACTGGGGACCCACAGTAAGTTTCTATCGAGTCGTAACTTTTACTCAACTCGACTTCCAACGAAACTGTACTTGCCCGATAATTCGTTTTGAATGCCGTTTGATAAATACCGATTAATTGCAGTGCCGGGCCAGTGGGAGGGGAGCGTCTGAAGAGCAAAATGTCCTCTGCTCTGGGAGACCTCCTTGACAAAGCTGTGACGAATTTACTCACGTCGAAGAACAAATCTGAAGGCACTGCTACTGGGTAAGTATTTTCATTTTTATTTACGTTCATGCATCACTTTGTCTCAACTGTGAACGATTTCAATTACACGAATTCACAAGAGGATCAAAACGGCACTTGTTTTTATCAAAAACGGCGCTAACGGTTTTGATAAAATTGTTCTTATCGCTTGACTCCAAGATCAAAATAAAACTAGGATAATGTAAGATTGCCAATCACAAGAAAATGACGAGAGCAGCGCAATAAATCATCACAGATTGAGACGAAAATTGATTTTAAAATAGTTTTTTCCTGAGCATCCTCAAAAAAATAAGGGTGGTAGCCTAGAAAGCTACATCGATTGTAGTTAACTATTTAATAACAGTTACCGAGTGAATAGGAGTAATTAAGCCGTTGGGTTGTAGTTTTGTCACTCTGGTTGGCTACTGGTTGTTCTACGAAGCACGTCCAGAAAGTAAGAGTTCTGAGGCCCTTACGTGCGAGGGACATTTTTGTTCCCAATGTTCGTCACACTGCTTCATGTAGGAGGTCCTTCTGAACACAAAAAGAGCTGAATGGCCTCTGTAGTATCCAAACTGCCTTCGTTGTGTCCGTTTGCGTGAAACGTCGATAAAAAATCCCGTCAAGTGTGAGGTTCACTCCATCATCTGGTTCCTTGTCGCAGAGGGTAACACGCCAAAGGAACTTTTCTCACGGATCATAGGAGTTTATAGCGATGGTGTCATGAATAAAACGAACGTTTTCAAGTGGTGTGAGTTCAGCAAAGGAAGAACGAATAATCACGACGATCGGATGAGTGGGGGGCCTTCCATTTTGACTGATGAGTTGGTGAAATAAATCGAAGACGTCGTTCGCGAAGACCGCCGATTGACAGTGAATGAACTTGCAAGGTTTTCACAACTTTCCAAATCACTCGAGCACGAAACAGGTGCCAAAACAATTGACACAACACCACAAAGTGAATCTGGTCGCCTGCGCTCGCGAGTTCCTTGAGCGATTTGAATTGGAAGGTGAGGATTTCCTTAGCTCCATTGTGTCTGGAGATGAGACCTGGGGGGTCCATTACACTCCAGAGTTGAAAAGACAATCATCTCAGTGGCGACACTCGTCTTCTCCCTCTGCCAAAACTTCAAGACCTCCATTTCGGGCAAAAAAATCGTGACCACCATATTTTGGGATCAAAAAGGAATCATTCTGGTCGATTTCCTACCCAGGAGTCAAGAGCTCTATCCAAAACATACGGAGGGGAATGTTGCAAGACAACGCCCGCCCTCACGCAGTCAACGTCACCAATGAGCTGTCGGTTTCATTCCGTTGGGACGTTGCGAACCACCCTGACTTGGCTCTTTCCGATTTTCATCTTTTCACCTCCCTGAAGACTCACATGGGAGGAAAACGCTTTGCAACCGACGAGGAAGTGATAGCAGAAAGAGTTAACAGGAGAATTCTTCGAACTCAGTCAAGCCGTGGCTCAAAATTACCATAGAACGGGAAGACGATTATGTAGAAAAATAAGTGAGATGTTAATCTACAAAACCCTTTTAATTTTTTTTAAACGTACTCTTACTTTCTGGTCGTACCTCGTATTTGCTTTGCTAAGTTTGTAATCGTATTTCTGAAGATGGCAATTATCTGCAGTGAACTCCAAGGTGCAGGTTGTCAAGATTCGTTTAATCAGTTTGTTCGCAAATTGCAGGCTGACTGGTAGTGCGATGGAACTTCTGAGTCGACTTAATGCTCTCCGTCGTCGGGATTCTAACAGAATCAAGTGAGTCAAATCTCGATACTCACCGAAATGGGTTTACTATCATAAAAGTAGTTTATTTCCGCCAGGCGGTATTTGTACCGGTTAAATCCTAAATTGAATGACGGACGGAATGAAATATTCGTAAGGAAATGCAGAGCACGATAGTCGCAGAGAGACTGGTAATAACAAGGTTCATGTTCGACAATTAAGTTTCTCACCACCATTTTTCATTTGTCTGATAAACACTTAAATAATGCTGCCGAAAGCATTGTAAATCCTCCTTTTGATGTCTGTTTATGGATTGCATATGTATTAGCAAGGTACCCTCCCAAATATACCGGATTTCACGAATACGTAAAAACGTTTATGAGCGAAAAAACAATTTTAACGAGCGGTGCGTAGCCCCGTAAGTTCGAACACCATCTACATATGCGGGTGCTTTATCTTCATTCAACGCATCTCTACAAAAACATTTATGGAGAACAAAATGTAGCGACTAGTTAACTGAGAGTACTACGTAAGTTTGATCGAAATGGTTGAAGCCGTTTTTGAGAAAATTGGAATACCGATAAATTAATATTCGACAAATCTCCTTTTCTGAGTTAACTTGACTTATACCTTCGTTCAACATATATATACAGAAATAATTATAGAGAACGAAATGTGGGTATGGGTGACTAAAAGACACTCCATTAGGATTAGCACATCTGGTGAAGAAGTTACCGAATGTTACGGAATTTACGGAAATGTTAAAAAAAACGTTATTTTCGAACACATTTTGATTTTTATCTCTGTTCAATGGACTGCCAGAGGAACATTTATTGAGAGCAATAAGTAGGTATTGACTACTCGAAAGCATCCTGTGAGTTTGTTGAAAATCGTTGAAGCCATTTCGGAAAAAAATGCGAAAAACCCTAGTTTTTGGTACACACACGGGCCACGAGCCGAAATTAGGTTTTTTAGACTCAGTAGGCCTCGAAACGTAAAGATCTGAAGAAAACCCGACTTTTTTTTTTTTTTTTTGACACGATTACTATACTTTCATTTCCCTTTGGGTAGCGGAAAGTTAAAAGGACGGATTAGTGGATGGGAAGTGATGAAATGATGAACGAGAGCACGTTACCACAAATGTAAATCATACATGACGGTCGTGAGTTATATTTGTTGAAATGACTACGTCTGGATCTCAGATAATTTCCTTAAGAAATACGTTGATTGAAGGTCGTGTTATTGAATTTGTAACTTGTGTGCGATGCTTCCCACCACATTTTTTGTTTGCCCTCGCTCAATACAAATATCCTACGTTCAACTTACAGCTCCAAGGACTATTCTTTCAATAAACTGATGATGGACATCAGGCTCGAAGATGAGCTGCCGAAAGCCCCTTTGAAACCGTATCCTTGTTCAGTTTGTGGACAGAAGTAAGTCTTATGAAGCGATCGTACGAAAATATTGATTTGTTTTTTTTTTGAGCCATTTTAACTCTTCAAATGGTCCAGGTTCCCGTTGGCCACGTCGAGGAATAAACACGAAGTGTTGGCGCATCGTTCGCATCGTGTGCACGAGCCGATCGTCAAGCAGGAAGTTTTCGATGATGATGGTGAGCAATTGTCCGGTATTATTGTAACGCTTGGCGAGTGTGGTGCCGTTTTTAGTTGTGCTTTGCTTGTATTACTTAAATAAAATGAGTTTGTTTATTTCAGATTGGCGAGATGCTCCTTCCCCCACCGAAATGTCAGTCGATGAGAGGGGCAACAGCACGTTGACTCCTACTTGCTCCGGTGAGTTGATTATTTTTGTTGTTGACAGAGAGATTGGATTCTGTGGCTCCTGATAATATAAAATCAGCGCGAATTCGTTCGTGTGAGGCCCTGTCAGCTTCAAGTCACCAAAAGTAGGTAGTGATATTACTGACACAGGGATGGAGCCTGTTCGAGATGTGGATACGGGCAAATATAAATTTTGGTGACTGTTGCTTGGCTAAAGCAGCGTTAGTTGTGAAGCTCCTCTAAGAACTTCGACGTTCAGAACCCTAAATGCTCCAAAATATATATATTTAATGTGATGTTTCCTCGTAAATCCCGCTCTTGTGATATGTTTCCACGAAAATCAAGTTGGTAAACCTCTAAGCTGCCAAAGAAAATGATGGAAATTTGACGCAGTTATAAAATAACTGGGAATAACCCTCGAAATAGTCTATTTGACTAATTTTTGTTTTCGGTATTTTTCTTTTAATGTGTATAATAACGAAAGGGATTCTTACTAATATAAGGGAGTTACGTAATCAGCTGGGAAACATTATGATTACACAATGGTTTGTTATTCTTATGAACAGCTTGACCTAGTATTACTACTCCGAAACTCATCCCATTCAATTCAGCATCGAAAAATACCAGTAAACCATGCGAAACATGGCCTGACTACAACGGACCGACGAAAACCAAATATTCCAGCCGCCCGTAAGCGCCTGTAGGCATCAAGCAGGCGGGTTTGGTTTTGATGAGACGGCAGGTCTTTCAATTAGAAGACTTTGGCTCACTATAATTACTGTAATATCACTATATGCAGTTCTACACATCTGATACTCATTCCATTCGATCCAGGATCTAAAAATACCTTGAAAACGACACCGAGCACGGCGTATATGCGATTAAACTGCGTTTTGTTTATTTTTTTTAACCATTTTTTTGCCCATAACAACCACGGGCTTCGTGCGATCGGATTGCCGAGAAGGCGGGCATAACTACATACCAAATGGGATTTTTGTGCGAAAGAACGGATTTTGTTGACCACGTTAAAGGCACAAAATGGCCCGGACATTGCAGAGTTGGAATCCTCGTGTCTTGAAACGTAAAGTATCAAATTTTGAGGGGGTTGTAAAGAAAACATAGGGTTATTATTCAGAATGAATAATAAACCAAAATATCTGGTGCGTAGCAACACACTACTTTCCGCCACCCCCGTAAGTTCGAACACCACCGACATAGGCGGGCGCTATATCTTCGTTCAACGCATTTCTACAGAAACATTTATGGAGAACAAAATGTAGGGACTAGTTAGCTGAGCGTACTCCGTAAGTTTGATCGAAATCGTTGGAGCCGTTTTTCAGAAAATTGGAATACCGATAAATTAATATTCGACAAATCTCCTTTTCTGAGTTAACTTGGCTTATATCTCCGTTCAACATATATATACAGAAATAATTATAGAGAACGAAATATTGGTATGGGTGACTAAAAGACACTCCATTAGGATTTATTACATCTGGTGAAAAAGTTACCCTGGAATCTACGGAAAGTTCGAAAAAACGTTATTTTCGACGCATTTTGATTTTTATCTCTGTTCAATGGACTGTCAGGGGAACATTTATTGAGAACAATATGTAGATATTAACTATTTGAAAACACCCTGTGAGTTTGGTGAAAATCGCTGAAGTCGTTTTGCCAAAAAGTGTAAAAAACCTATTTTTGCTTCATAGGCCTATATCTCCTTTCACCGTATTTTCATGGACACATGGAACATGGACGTATGGAGAAGAAAAGTTAGGTATTGATCAGTGAAAGATAATTTGAAAGTTTAATCAAGATCGTTAGAGCCGTTTTTGAGAAAAATGCGAAAACCTTTAGTTTTTGGTACATTTTCGTCCCCCCCACCCCCCTTCCCACCGGCCGAAATCGTCCATAACCTTCCTTATTTTGGTGTCTACAAAAAATAACGAACAAAACAAAAAAAGAACCAGCTCAATCGGATCAGCTGGTTTCCTAATTAGATGACGGTACCTAAACCCTCGACGAAGGTTATATCATAAGTTGCGGTTTCGCTAATATGCAAGAGGCCGGCCCCTGCAGCATCCACCGGAATCAGACCTGTGGAGGTACGGCAGGTATTTGGTCGTTTATTTCAGCGAACTACAGACGGACACATACACGGACCACGCCCCGAAATTAGGTTCTTTAGACTCAGTAGACCTCAAAACATAAAGATCTGAAGAAAACCCTAATTTTTTTTTGACCCGATTACAATACTTTCCTTCCCTTCGGGTAGCGGAAAGTAAAAACAAAACAATTCTTCACATTTCCAAGGCTCCTGAGGTCGAAAACCATTTGAGAAAATTATCTGTGAACGAAATAGCGAGAGAATGGCAAAACCATACCAGCTCAAATTCATATTTATCCTGCATATCAACATGGGGCGCCGGAATAAGAGTACGAGTGAAATCCATTTAAAATGTTTTTTGGTTTTTTTGTTGTTTAATGGGCGATTTTGAGTAAAATTTTGGGATAGCTTCGTATACCGTAAGCTAATCATCGACGGGGAAATTCTGAGACCATCCCAAGAAACTATCAAGTATAGGCGAAAATGGATTTTAGGGGACATTTTTGCATAAATCCTGTTCGTGTTAAGCAATCCCGTTGATGACCCAACAAGCTACCTGTAGGAAGGAAATGTAATAATGGCCTGGAACTCAAACTGCTATTGTCCCTGACAATTGTCACTTTCTTTCTCGAACCATGTGCGTATAAACTCAGTGAACCGACTAAAAAATCGCGGAGTGTACGGCACGATGAGGAAAGTTGTGTGATGGGTCGCACCATACATTTCCTACGTTTTACTTTCCTCTTCGAAGTAATTGGCTGAGGATAAAAAGTTGAGTTCTCGTTAACGTTTCAGACCCAACTGAGTCCGAAAAACACTTTGGAAAAATGGTCTGTGTGTGTCTGCCTGTGAACGATTTTCAGAGAAAACGGCTGAAGCAAATCAGCTCAAACTTGATATCTAGCCCGCGAGTCGCTGTGGGACGCCAAAATAAAGGTATCATCAATATTCGCCCAAAACTAGCTATAGTTATCGTAGTGATCAAAACACCAAACATTTTTTTTCTAGAAAACTGGCCTAACGATTTTGATTACACTTTTTATATTGACAGTTGAGATGACAATGCTATAAAATTCCCATCTGTAGGAAAATGACGACAGCACAATAAATTACCAAACATCTCGATGAAGGTGGACTTTAGCGTAATGCTTTTATTAACTCCGCTCAAATGTCACTAGGTTCTTCAGAAAAATGCAGCTGATAGTCCAACCAAGTTCCTATACGACGAGTCTTTAATAATGCTCACAAAATATACATGGGTTATTCCAGAAATTTCAGAATTTCAACCACTGTTGTTGCACTTACCACCATTTCTAATTATCCTTTTCAAAAAAATTGAGTCTACACGCCTCACCAATTGCTCAATATTGATCGGGGCATGAGCACGAGCAGCACAAATCAATTCTGGATCTGTAAGCCCCACCTCTGTTAAGTGATGTCTTACGAACTTCAAATGAATTAAGTTAGTAGAATAACCCATGAACACAAGTTGACGTAGCTAAGAGAAGTTGTGCGACGCAACGCACCTGATATTGTAGCTGTGGGGCGAGTCACCATTCCTTTGTGGTAGTCTACTGTAGAGGTTAGCGCTTCACAAGTCAAGGCGCCATCGTCAGAACCAGAGTGGTCAAGCTTTTTGAGGTTCTACTGGAAGAGAAGAATGTGGGTCGTGGGTCGTGAAAACTGACTAAGCGAGATGCGCACGCTTGAAAATGTCGGAATTCGGCAAACTGAAAAGCAACTTTGATGAGAAAATTTTAAAAAAAGAGAGGAGCGTAGGGAGTTGGGGAAGATTAGAAGAAAAAGGCGTTTAAGTCGTCTTATTGGTGGGTGGGGATGGGGGGACGAAGACTCCAGGTGTTGACCTGGAGTCTTTGACGGCTAACAACTTTGACCATTGAGTATAAAGTTGGTTACTATTTTTTCTGATGGTTCCCTCAATGTTTAGTAAAACACCGCAAGTCTGCTCTCTCTCTCTCTCTCTCTCTGAAGTATGGACTAAGAAAATGGCGGCTGTAGATGCGATTCACGTCATTTTCAGCTGACAACTATTCAGTTTTTACTTTCCGCTACCCGAAGGGAAGGAAAGTATAGTAATCGGCCCAAAAAAAATTTGGGTTTTCTTCAGATCTTTTCGTTTCAGACCCTACTGAGTCTAAAAAACCTAATTTCGGCGCGCGGTCCGTGTGTGTGTGTGTGTGTGTGTGTGTGTGTGTGTGTGTGTGTGTGTCTGTAGTTCGATTTGCGGGAGAACGGCTGATCCGATCGATCTGGTTCTTTCTTTGTTTTGTTCTTTATTTTTTGTAGACACCAAAATAAGGTTTTGGACCATTTCGCCCGATGAGAAGGGGGGGGGGACGAAAATGTACCAAAAACTAGGGTTTTTCGCATTTTTCTCGAAAACGGCTCTAACGATTTTGAGTAAACTTTCAAATTATCTTCTCCTAATCAATACCTAACTTTTCTTCTCTATACATATCTCCATGAAAATACGGTGAACGGAGATATGGGCCCCTGAAGCAAAAATAGGTTTTTTAGGCTTTTTGGCAAAACGGCTTCAGCAATTTTCACCAAACTCACAGGATGTTTTCAAATAGTTAATACCTACATATTCTTTTCAATAAATGTTCCTGTGACGGTCCATTGAACAGAGATAAAAATCAAAATGTGTCGAAAATAACGTTTTTTCGAACATTTCCGTAAATTTCAGGGTAACTTTTTCACCAGATGTGATAAATCCTAATGGAGTGTCTTTTAGTCACCCATACCAACATTTCGTTCTCTATAATTATTTCTGTATATATATGTTGAACGGAGATATAAGCCAAGTTAACTCAGAAAAGGAGATTTGTCGAATATTAATTTATCGGTATTCCAATTTTCTGAAAAACGGCTCCAACGATTTCGATCAAACTTACGGAGTACGCTCAGCTAACTAGTCCCTACATTTTGTTCTCCATAAATGTTTCTGTAGAAATGCGTTGAACGAAGATATAGCGCCCGCCTATGTCGGTGGTGTTAGAACTTACGGGGGTGGCGGAAAGTAGTGTGTTGCTACGCACCAGATAATGTAATGTGTAATAAATAATAATATAATTAACCATTTATGATAAATTGTTAATATAATAAATTAATTGTAATAAATATTAATATAATTAACAATTTATAATAAATACCTCAATATTTATCTGGTGCGTAGCAACACACAACTTTCTGCCACCCCTTTAAGTTCGAACACCACCTACATAGGCGGGCGCTATACATTTATGGATAACAAAATGTAGGGACTAGTTAGCTGAGGGTACTCCGAAAGTTTGATCGAAATCGTTAGAGCCGTTTTTGCGAACATTGGAATACCGATAAATTAATATTCGACAACTATTGTTTTTTTTTTTTGTTTTTTTGAACTGGATAATTCTATTTCAGCGACTCTGCTTTGAAAATGCCACGTTTTTGGGGTGGCAGATAACATTTTATAGTAAAGCTGATGGATGTGGAACTCATTCACGTCATTTGCAAGTATCAACTAATAAGTCAATTTTTGAGCCATCAAATTCACCAAATTTTGATGTCGTCTGCTCGAAAGAGTCCTCAAAATGAGGAAAGCAGACAAGGTAATGCTTAAAGTACTCCACTTCACCTATTCGTAACATAAATTTCAAGTTTCAACTCCGTATGTCATTTTTACTTTCCGCTCCCCGAAGGGAAGGAAAGTATAGTAATCGGCCCAAAAAAAAAAGTGGGTTCTCTTCAGATCTTTACGTTTCAGACCCTACTGAGTCTAAAAAACCTAATTTCGGCGCGTGGTCCGTGTGTATGCGTGTATGTGTGTGTGTCTGTAGTTCGATTGGCGGGAGAACGGCTGATCCGATTGAGCTGGTTCTTTTTTGACCAAAATTTCGTCAAATTTTGATGTCGTCTGCTAGTCGAAGCCCACGAAACTATTGTGGCAGAGTAGGGTTTTCAGACTCAGTTATTTGATGCGAATCCGCCATACAAATTTCCGACGTCAACTAATAAGTCAAAATTTGTTTCAAAATTCGACGAATTTTGATTGACTCTGCAACTTAATGGCCAAGGAGGGGAGGTAGCAGAGTTGTGAATTTGGAAAGTACAAGCCAATTCCTCAACTGTGGTAAATATTGTAACTATCAACTAATAAATCAAATTTTGACAAATTTCGACTTTTTTGATGACCCGCCATTTTTCTTAGTCCATACTTCAGAAAGAGGAGACTTGCGGGGTTTACCAAACATTGAGGGACCTATCAGAAACCAGCGGAGGTTATAAGAAAAAAATCGCGCTAAAAACGCTTTTCGTCGAAAATTGTGATGATTTATTGTGCTGCTCTCGTCATTTTCCCACAAATGGGAATTTCATGGTATAGTTGCCATTTAGGGAGCCACCAATATAAAAAATTTAATCAAAATCGTTAGAACTGTTTTTGAGAAAAAAATATTTTGTGTTTTGATCACTATGATAACTATAGTTAACTTTCGATGGATTTTGTTCATACCCTTATTTTGGCGTCCTATGGTAACTTCCAGGCTAGATATCAAATTTGAGTGGATTTGGTTCGATGGTTTTCTCTAAAAATCGTTCACACACACACACACACAGACCATTTTCCCAAATAGTGTTTTTCGGACTCAGGGGGGTCTGAAACGTAAAGATCTGAAGAGAACTCAAAATTTTTTTTTCAGCCGATTACATAACTTTCCTTTCTACTTCGTAGAGCCAAGGAAAGTAAAAATAGTAACCAACTTTCAACTCAACGGTCAACATTTTTAATCGTCGGCTCCTGGACTATAAACAGGTTGTGTAGCCAGCAGCGAAGGAAGGGCTTGAAGTTTGGCCACTATCAGGAATATTCCGATGTGAGTGAATAAAGCTAAACCAAATGAATACTCGCACAGCTTTTATTAAATGGGCACCTAATCAACGTTCTACATACAAATGGGTGTCGTTTAAGGTTCCGAAATTTATAGAGTTGCTCCTACGTATGCATAGGAGAGTCAAAGATCGTGTCAACACGATTTTTCTGAGAAGGGTTCACTGTTTTGAAATTATCAGAAACTGTAACAGCAGTGGTTTGAGTTCCACCATTTCTGAGGTCTCCTATTTATCGTAAGAACGTTTTAAACCTTCCTCGTATAGGTGGTCTATTTCACTACCACCCTGATTTTTCTGAAAATGCTAGTATCCTTTGAGCGGGATTTATAAGGAATAACTTCGCTAAATAAAGTTTCTTGGAAGTTGTTCACAATGTGCTGCTCGCGTAATTTTTACACGGATTATTTATCAACTGTCCATACAAAACACCAAAATCGATAGATCCGTATGTGAGAAAAAAATAGTTGGCGATTTGATCGCTGTGATTACTGGTGTTAATTTTGGACCTATTCGGCCACACTCATATTTTGGCGTCTCATGGCGATTTACGTGCTAAATATGTCATTTGAGTCGATTTAGTTCGGCCGTTTTCTCCATCGCGTATTTACATACACACACCGTTTTCCCGAATGATGTTTTTCGGAACACGTAAAGATCTGAAGAGAATTCAAAATTGTTTATTCAGCGGATTACAGAATTTTTGTTCTTACTCCGTGGGGCCGATGGAAGTTGTAGTCCTGAGACATACCTATTCAGGAGGAAGGGTTACTCACAGGTTGCCCCTTTTTGCACAGTTATATTAGCAGCGCCTCAAGAAATACTTCGCAGTTGTTTATGAGTGAGTCAGGCTTGTAGTGTTGAAGTTAGAACTCAATGTACTGGTTACTCAATGGCCAGTGCACACTCGCCAACAACGTCATTTAAAACTCCCATGTTTCGTTTATATCTCGAATTTATAATAGACTTCTGCCGCTCGTAAATCAAGCAATCAATTTCTTTACAGATTGCGGATTGAGTTTTGACAGCGTGACGGAGCTGATGAAACACCGAGTCGAGGACCATTTGCCAAGGAGGAGGCTGTCCGTGTCGTCAGAAGCCAACGCAGAGGCTTCGGCTCCAGTGTCGTCGTCCACCGCCCCCACCAAAGCGCCACGTAGAATTTCTGTATCCCAGCGAAGTCAGTCTCTCGACGCTCAGTCTGGTTAGTCGAATTACCTCGTCAGACTTAAGGATTAAGATTTAAGCGGTGGTGGGAAGTCGTGTCTTGTGAACGGTCTTTCGTGGGCTTCTGGGACTATGCCTGGTACGAAGTGATGCGTCAGCCCCAAACAGTACATTGCCTGCATCTTTGTCTAGACAGTTTACCCCCACAACACTCTTTCGATTTTTTTTTAAATATTGAGAACTCATTGTGAGATTTTAATGAAGTGTAATTAGGGATCATTATTTAATGCAATTATCCCTTCAGATCCAGCGTCAGTTTGTGTGGACCGTGGCTATATTAGTGTTGTGTCAATGATAAAAAAAGCTTCAATTAAACGAATTGATATACAAATCAAGAAAGGATACTCAAAATTAATTCTAAAACTCGGACTTTGAAGATAATGTAATTATAAAGATTACATTTGAGCGTGGGGAGGGGGGATGAATTATTTTCTCAAGGGATATGGCACAAACAATAATTACAATAAAATAGGAAAATAAACCGAATCTTCGAAAACTAAACGGAACAATTAGAAAAAAGGAAACCAAAATAAACAAAGAAATCGAAAAGGGAGAACTTGTAGGTTTAGCAAGTAGTGGCGACGATGTTGAAAGATAGACGAAGATTTAACTATGAGGACCGGTCAACAGGGAAGTTCGCGAGATTTTGTGAAAAGGGGGTTGTGATTGGGGACAATGAGGTGTGTCGAGTTCAGAAAAACAGACGCTGATCGCCTGAACAAAAGGGTTCCTCAATTTCAGGTGAGGAGAACGATATTCGGTGGGTAGGAAACGATATTCTCAGTACACGGACGATTGATGAGGTACAAGACGATCAATGAAAGGCAGCTATTTATCTGAGACCGCGGGTGGCACTTGAGATCGCTGGAAAGGGAAGAAGTCGCAGTTTCTACAGGATTTTAAGAAGCGTGTCCCACAGAAATTGACTGGTGGATCCAGTAGCTAAGGAGGCTGTAGTGAGTGATGGGCTTGAGAAGGATGTTGGCCTTTTGCCGTTGACTTTCTTCGGCGAGCTAGACGAAGAGATCTGGAAGCATGGGGCAATGGATGTTGTTTCCAGCCCACCACTGCCCCCCCAGATAGAATGTCTCGCTTACGCTGTTGTTTCAACATCGTCGAGGCTGTTACGTTCAGTTGTTCAGGAACTTCATTCCAAAATTGAGAATACGTGAATAGACAGCATGTAAAACTAAAGAGGAAGGTTATGCTGCCTGGAGATCGGTGGCTGATCCGATTCCATACCTTGAGAAAGGCTGTCCATCAGATTTCATTATATTTATTTATTCTTTAGAATGTAAAATAGTCGAAAATCGCGTATGAGAGGACGTAGATGTTCCACATTGATTTGATTGATGTTATTGTTAACAAGACGACGTGTAATCGCAAAAGACAATTAAGAAACGGGTTAAATTGAATGGAATACAAACATTTAAGAATGATATACTGACATTATTGGTATCCCTAGGGAAATGTAAGAAATGGCTCCGTGATTATCAATGCACAACGTTTTCATCGTAATTCTTCGACTTTTCAGCGGAGTCTGGGGGCAGCTCAACGAGCGCGAAATCGAAAGCTGACACCAAATCGTCGACTCCTTCGAGTTCTCCGCCTCTGAAAAGGGCGTCGCGCACTCGAGCAGCCAAATGCCCTCCTCAGGGCGTCAAAGCGAAGGTCCAGGCTGCTCTTCGACAACTCACCTTGCCTCGTAAGTAGGTGTTCGTTTTTGTGCCTGTTTTAGGATTTAGTTAACCCATCCTGTACTAAGACTCCTTGGCAATACCTACTGAGTGGGGTTACTGCGTTACCTCACACTGTTTTCGTTGGTATTCCATGAATTAACTAGTAAAATAACCGTAAACTCAAGCGAAAGAGATTTTTATTTCTTGAAATGAGTTAGACAATCGTAATATAGGCAAATCCCCCCCCCCACCATGTTGGAAAACTTTATTTCCGTTTTCCCCTCTCAGTTCTTACATTTCTTGAGCATTTGTTTGCTTTGGTTTTGAATGTTCGAGGCAAACATTTCTACAAAGTATAATGTAAAGTTATGTTCCATGCTCAAAACAAAAATCAGTTTTCTTCAGGTTGTTGTAAGTTCAACTGAGCCAAAAAAAATTAAAAAATGGTTTGTTATCTGTGAGCTTGATCGAGAAATATCTGGTGCGTTGCAACTCACAACTTTCCTTAGCTCTACGTCAATTCACTTGCTATATGGCCTTGTCTACTTAATCAATTCATTTGAACTTGGTCAAACAACACTTCACGGCAGCAGAAAGCGGTAGCGCTTACAGTTCCGGAATTTATTGTGCTGCTCGTACTCATTGCAGGACTATTATTGAGCAATTGGTATATAGAAAATTAATGAGGCTGTAAACACGGATTTTTTGAAGGAGGATAGTAAACACTTTTGCAGAGTTATAACTGTTAGAACTGGTATTAAGCGAAATGGCGGTAGTTGAAATTCAGGAATTTCTGGAGTGAACTCCATGTATCTCATGAGCGTTATTAAACACTCACCCTATAGGTATTGGATTGGACTACAGTACCAATTTTCTTTAACATACTACAAGAATTCCAGCGGAGTTTAAATGGAAAAAACCACGGCAAAAACGCTTTTCGTCGAAAATTTTGATAATTTACTGTGCTGATCTCGTCATTTTTCTATTAATGGGAATTTTATGGTATAATTATCTTATTAGGAGCTATCTATATAAAAAATTTAATCAAAATCGTTAGGGTCATTTTTGAGAAAAAAAATTTGGTGTTTTGATCACTATGATAACTATAGTTAACTTTCGGTGGATTTTGCCCATACCCTTATTTTTGCGTCCCATGATAACCTGTAGGCTACACATCAAGTTTCAGCTGATTTGGTACGGTGGTTTTCTCTAAATACTGCGCTAAAATCGATTTCGTCGAAAGATTTGGTAATTTATTGTGCTGCTCTCGTCATTTTCCCACAAATGGAAATTTTATGGTATAATTGCTTTATTAAGAGCTATCAATATAAAAAAAGTAATCAAAATCGTTAGAGCCATTTTTGAGAAAAAAAAATATTTGGTGTTTTGATCACTATGATAAATATAGTTAACTTCCGGTGGATTTTGTTCAAACCCTTATTTTGGCGACCCATGGTGACCTGCGGGCGAGATATCAAGTTTGAGTGGATTTGGCACGGTAGTTCTCTCTAAAAATCGTTCACAGACACACATACACACACACACACACACACACACACAGACCATTTTCCCAAATAGTGTTTTTCGGACTCAGGGGGGTCTGAAACGTGAAGATCTGAAGAAAACTCAAAATTTTTTTTTCAGCCGGTTACATAACATTCCTTTCTACTTCGTAGAGCCAAGGAAAGTAAAAAGAGCCTCAAACGTAAAATAAAAGAAATGATATATATTAGCAAACCCCCAATAGCGCGCAATAGAAGGACTGACACTGCTAATCTTAGCAAAATATATTCGAATCTCATAAACCATTACACCCAACCTTCAACCTTCATGTACACCTAAGCTGTTTCTCCCATCTCCTTCTAGAAAATAAGAATAAGAATAGTTTTTCTTTTTCTCTGATCTCTTTACTACGTTCCTGTTCACTCCTAACCACGTTAAAACCTTCAACAATCTGTCCAATCTGTTATTTACCATTAAGGTCTGTTTTGTGTTTGTTTGTTTCCCCGAATGTCAGTATTTTAAGAAAGTAGAAGCAATTTCCCGTGGTATGTTATTTTTCAAATCAATTCAGTTCAGTGTGTCTCTACAATTTACTCATAATTTACTGTGACCCAATTGTCTGCTGTGATACCCTATAGCCCTGATGCTTGATAAATTACGCCAAACGTCAGCCTAGAGAAAGTTTTTGTTCATTCATCTTGACTGGCTCTCAAGAATTCACATCAGAGTAAGCTACTACAGTCAATAACGACCCCACATCACGACTAATGTGTTAGGTTGTCGTCATCTTACCCGGTGCTTCAGATGGGTATGAGAGCGTTCTGCAAATTTCAAGATTTATGAATTTAAATTCTGTTGCGAACAAAAGTATTACGATTATCGAAAACAGGTTGTTGTTGAATGTGTAAAATTCATTGGTAAGCTGTTTTCGAAAGCCCAAACGCAACTTGCTCGCCTGGGTGGGTTCAAAAGCAGATAGGTAGGAAATGTTAAATAATAACATACTTTTACCCTCAAGTTGATGTATTAAGCACGATAATTTTCCCTTCCTTATTAAAGTTCCTCGCTCGTAAAAGTTGTAACCTAACAATTTCGGTTTTTATTTTTTCTTGTTCAGCTCTCATTTTCTTGTACCACTTCCGATTTTCCCTGTTCACACGAAGCATGTTCCCGTACTAATTTAATTATTTCCTGCAGCTCTTGCAGTTGTAGTATGCGTATTGGCACTTTAAACTCCTCACCAGTTTCAGCTTCGGCAGAGATTAATGCGGCCACTTTGGCCACACGACACTTGTTTATGGGACGGGATGTTGAACAGACGTCCAATTTTCTTACTTTACTGTAACATTAGTCCACTGCCTTCTAGATATGGCTTAATCGCAGCATAATCATAGCTATTCTAACCGCATCCCTCAGTGATCTCGGCTAGCGGGTTGGGAATGAAACAGGCTAGACTTGATTTTTTTTGGTGAAAACACCCCGGAGTGTACGAGCTAACCCCTGCTGGTTCCATCCTTCCCAGAGGCTCCTCCCCTGTCACGGACCATTCTCGAATTAGGTTCGTCACTCGCCAACCTTCTTTTATCCTTGAAAGCTAAACGAAATTTATTTCGTACTCGGCATGCTAATTTTTTTTGGTTCGCCCACATCCTTTGGTCAACCCCAATAATTAATAATTAGCTACGATATCATTTCAATCAATAAACGGTGTTTCAAATTTTCAGGCTGACGTAGTTTTCGACCGACGTTCTCCGCTCTTCTCCCATCAACGACGAGACGATCGACAACAACAATCATACAATCTGTCATCATATTCGTTCAATGTAGAACGTCCAGCGTCGCTGAGTGATGTGAAAAATAAAATGAAAGCCTTTTTTGTGTGTGTGCGTGTGTGGTGGGAGGGGGAGACAACTTTGGCAAAATTGCTAAAACAAAAACTTTTTACACTCCCCGTCTCGAAACTTTTAAATTGTAATTTAAGTTACCTAGCGCCACCTCCCCCCCCCTCCCTAATTTTTGTTCTCCTCCTCTCACGTTTTGCCAAAGTTTAACGTTTAAACGAGTTCAAAATATAAGCAATTAAAGGGTGCAATTGTGAAAGTTCTTTCAACAATTCAACGATGGAATGACGTTTTATCTTTTTCTCTCGTAAGAACGCGCGAAAATGTGACGTATATAGATGTAAAATTCGAATTTACTTCTTTTTTGTGTAATTTAGTTTTTTAAAAAGTCGACTTTTTTTTGTATTCGTACGTTTGAAAATGATAGTTGTAGCTAAATTCACTGCCCTTTTTTTTTTGTTTGAAGGGACGACTTTTGTTTTTGTGCGGCGACGTGACGTTCACCGTTCGTTTAATACGATAAGAAATGTGTACATAAATTATATTGGTGCAAAATTGAGGTATAAACAGAGATGTATATTTTTCACAGTGAGAGGTGTTTTGAAGGTTTTCTTTTTGTTTGTGTTAGTAGTCTCTTTGTGCGTGTGTGTACATAAAAGTGAAGATAAGCGATACGGAGTTTAGACTGCGACAAAGGGGCCTGGATTTTATTATTTTTTTATTCTTTCAAGCGTTTCTTTTTAATATTGAATTTCAGCTCGTTCTGCTTCGAAACTTAAAAAAAAAAAAAAATTGACGCGCGAGGTTGTGCGGTTTGACGACAAAGGGCGGAATGTATTCCTCATTAATGAGATCCACCTTATTAGTTGACGAATTTGTTATGAAAGGTTTACGTGGCTAGCAGCAAACCGTGTTGGGTGTACAGTGCAGTTTCCAAAACGCAAAACCTAAGTTTCAAATTTGAGAACGGCCGAAGGAAAGGGGTAGTCTCCCAAATCCTCGGTCGATCGAAGTATTCCGAGCCACCAACCGCAGAAGCCTCATTTCAATTTTGAGCCCCTTGCGTTGAAAAGTGTCGAAATAGCTTTGAGAAATGTCAGCTCTTTTCGACAAAGATACGTTTTACTTTGAAGCCCGAGGTGTCTGCCAAAGGTGAAGCTCCAGTCCAGCAGTTTGGTACTGAAAGCCACAGAATCCCCAGTTCATGCCAACGTTGATCCTGCTGCTCAACGACGAAATCAATTTGAGTGGCCAGTCCACACCCTCTCCTCATCAAATATCCCGCCTTTGTTATGTGGCGAAGTATTCACGTCAAATTGGTTACGGGGTCGCACATAATAATTAACAAACTCACAAAAAAGTCGCGTCACAATTCGCATTGTTCCTCAAGAAACGCAATTTGAAACGTTCCGAGGCCAAACCTTGTTTTACGCGTTACTTTTCACGTGCCCCTTTACGAATTTGAGGTACATATTTATTGTAAAACCGTATTATGGGACCAAACGCCAAAATTAATTTTCCGTTTTGTTTTCACTGTGCGCGCGTTCAGCGCTTCCATATTAAATAAAATCAGAGGTTTGGGTGTACGCTTTTAAGCATTCTGTCGTACTGGGGATGAGTACAGCCGTAGAAATCTTTTTCAGTAAAAAATTAATGTTTTCTCTTTAATTAGATTTTTTTCTTTTACTGTCACTCAATACAAATTAATTAGTAAGAACGGATTCCAATAAGAGAATGATTACGAACAAAGAAAAAAGAAAGGCGAACAGATTGAGCAATGAAAGAATAAACGAAGAGACAAAAAATGCTGCACAGCTCTCATCATTTCTCCCTGCAGATTCAAGTAAAGAGTAAGTGAATTTGCTTCCACTTCTGCTTCTCTTGAAGCGGTTCTCCTCTACGTTATTATCATTTTTCTCAAGCAGCATCAGCTCATTAGGCAAGCACCTGTGATCCTATCTGTTGGATGGTCCATGACTTCGCCCACTTTCTTGAGAGCTCAATAGTTTGAAAACCTAGTGAGCGAGGAATTAAATCGTTGAGCTTTTGGAGTTAACCTCAGGCTCTCGCACATCGCATTAACATTGTTTGCCATAACAACTGATGGCAACTCCTGAAAGCTCGATGGTTTTACGCGTTTTCCTTTATTTCCTCAGTCAGCACTTGTGTAGTTGTTGTCGTTGAATAACAACGCGCGCGTTGCGTGACTGGAATATCTGCTCTAGTTTGAGCTCTCACGCCCCGTTTCTTCCGACTATGGAGGCAGTTAGGCAGTTTTTTTCTGAATAATTCGACAATATTCAAATTAATTGCACGGAATCGCACGAACGAACATATTACTGTACTCCTAACACGAGATATATTCAAGTTACAGACCAAAGTAATATTTCTGGTCGCACGATCCATCACCAATCTCTTTGAAGCAGAACGAATTGAAGTTTCCCCAGTGTGCCTTGTTTTTTTTTCCCCTCCGGAGGACAACCCCCTTTTTTTTTAAAGATAGTTCAATCTACAGACATGCAAAACGGCCGATTTGGTTCGTCGCTTGTTTTATACGAAGGAAACGTACGTCAAATATTTTTGTAGCGACTGTAGGACGACCCAAGTTTTCCGTATAATTGTTTAGGCGAATGTCGGCCGGTATTTCGTTCCGCCCCCGCCCCCATTTTAGGTTTCGACGTGTCGTGCGTGTGGTAACGCAACAAAATAGTGAATATGATCGCTAAATGATATTGTTCTAGTGATACAAATATGATTTATGAATGTTTTCTCCTTTTTTTTCATATCAATTAAAAAAAAAAAGTCTTATTTATGAAGGACGTTGTTCTGATGGTTATTTGAACCCCCCCCCCCCCTTCACTCTCCTTTTCTATCCCTCCAGCCTTACGACATTGTACACATCAGCCCCTTTTAGGAAGCTGAGTTTTAATACACCCCCAAGAAATGTGGTGAAAGCGCCAATCTCCTATGGCCGGGGCAATATCATACGAGTATAACGTGCTCTACTGATGTTCGACTTCCTCTGATTTGCCCATATTGTTTAGGTGATATTGCCCCTTCAAGAGGTAAGTGCCCAGTAGAACGCTGCTGAGGACGCTTAGTTGCACAGATTGAGCATTGCTTTGGCCCTTCAACAGGAAGGCATACTGAGTATTGTTGCCTAATAGTGGCTGGGCACGGGTTGGAATTTTTTCCTCGTGTTTCCCACTGGCCTTCCTCCTGGTTTGTGACTTACCGTTGCTCGTGTGAAGGAGGGAACTTGTACTCCTTTTCACAAGGCTGTCTGCTTGTCAGTCGACGTACCCTTGTCCCCTCGATGATTCGGTATTCAAATTATCAGTCTATTACAGGCACCCAGTAGTTTGAGCACACAAAGGCATCCCCATGTCGACGTAGATACGAAGGCGTTGGCTGAAATGGCTTTCGGAGCAGCTTGGCTATCTGAGAATATATAAATCCGGTTGCCCTCGAGTGCCTCTGCCAGGAGTTCTTGCGCACAAATATTTATAGCTAGATTTTTTGCTTGGAATATCGTATCCTACACTCCTAGTGGCTTGACAAGGCTCAAGTTGGTTCCTGTAATACCAAGAGCGTCGTCAGTGCACTTCCAGTGTTCACGCGACTAGATGCAGAGTAGTAATTGGAGTTGAAAGTTCTTCAGCTCTGGCACGACGTTAGTAGCATGAACCACTCACTCGTCTCTCTCTACTCTTTAACATCTCGCAGTTCCTTGAGGCTTGCCTGTACCCGGGTGAAAATATTACTTTTAACTCTCGCTTTTAGCTCTCTTCATTAATTGAGTTTCGGGAGTGTTGTGAAATCGCAACTGCGTGACTTGGTGCGCGATTGTGGATTTCACGCTAAAAGTGGGACATTGACGAATATTTGTCATACGAACGAGGATCGGAAACGGTTGAGTCGATGGTGTACGAAATACGGAATGAACGTCAATCGCCCGAAAAAGTGAAATCAGTTGGAAACTTGAAACTACATTGCGGGTGGACTACCCGCTAACAATATTGGAGCCCCGGTCTGGGAAATCGTGGCGTTTTGGTATGGAAATCCCACAAGACGGCAATAGGCAAATATCTAGTGAGTAACGTCACGTCCAAATCACACCAGCTGTCTTGCGGGAAATTAAAAAACGATCTTTTTACGTTCGCGGTACATCTCCGTTTTTCAACGTATCTAGGCTTATGTCTCCGTTCAACGGTCGAGGAGAAGGAAATGTGAGTATAGGTTCCAAAAAGACGCTCCATCAAGTTGAGGAAATCCAATTACATCCATACAATGTAGAAAATTCGAAAACGTTGAAAACGTAGTTTTTGGCATTCTTTGGTTATCTCCGCTTAACAGGCTGTGAGAGCATTTACGTAGAACAATAATATAGGGATTGACTAGTTAAATAAACCTCATTTTGCGTCACAGGCCCGTACTTCCTCTCATCATATGTTGACAGAGATATTCGTGGAGAATTTAAGTTACGTTCTAATTAGTAGAAGATAATTTGGAGGTATAATCAAAATCGTTTGAGTCGTATTCGTGAATTGCAATTGTTCAATAACTGCTGTATTTTTTTCAGTTCTTTACCTTCTAGAAACCGGCTGAATCGAAAGAACGTCGGGGTTTAAGCACTTTTAAACTTTTGTTCACCACAAATATTTGTGAAGAGCCGGTGAATGAAGATGTAGAACTATGTACGCGGTATGTTAAAAAAATCACGGGAATTTTAGTTTTTTGGTTTGTCTACGTTAATGTTGTCGCCTTCAAAATAGTCCCCATTAGATATTATGTGCCAGCGCTTCTTCCAATTCAAACGCTTCTGAAACTCGATTTTGGGGATAGCCTTTAGCTGTTTCAGCAAAGCGCGTTTAATGTCATATATGGCGCCGGGGTATCGTTACAGTATTGTTTTTGGTCAAGAATTCACGAACAAGCTAATTTAAATCGACGCTGTTTTTGTTCAAAATTCAACAATTTTGGAACAAATTTTGCTGCCACGCGTTTCATTCCCAAAACATTCGAAAATATCTGGTGCGTTGCAACACGCAACTTTCCTTAGCTCTACGTCAATTCACTCGTGTACATGGCCAATTCGATTTAATCAATTCATTTATCACTCAGTTAATTTGAACTTGGTCAAATAACGCTTTACGGCAGGAGGAAGCGGTAGCGCTTACAGTTCCAGATTTTATTGCGCTGCTCTTACTCATTGCAGGACCCATATTGAGCAATCGGTACACAGATAATTAATGAGGCTGTAAACACGAATTTTTTGAAGTGGATAGTAATCACTTTTGTGGAGTTATTGGGTAATAACTGTTAGAACTGGTAGTAAGCGAAACGGGCGTAGTTGAAATTCAGGAATTTCTGGAGTGAGCCTCATGTACCTCATGAGCGTTTTTAAACACCCACCCTTTAGGTATTGGATTGGACTACAATACCAATTTTTTTTTAGCATTCTACTAACATTCCAGCGGAGTTTATAAGGAAAAAACTGCGCTAAAAACGCTTTTGGTCGAAAATTTTGATAATTTATTGTGCTGCTCTCGTCATTTTCCCACAAATGGGAATTTTATGGTTTTATTGTCTTATTGAGAGCTATCAATATAAAAAATGTAATTAAAATCGTTGCAGCCGTTTTTGAAAAAAAAAAAATTTGGTGTTTTGATCACTATGATGACTATGGTTAACTTTCGGTGGATTTTGCCCATACCCTCATTATTGCGTCCCATGGTAACCTGTAGGCTAGACATCAAGTTTCAGCTGATTTGGTACGGTGGTTTTCTCTAAAAACTGCGCTAAAATCGATTTCGTCGAAAGTTTTGGTAATTTATTGTGCTGCTCTCGTCATGGGACGCAATAATGAGGGTATGGGCAAAATCCACCGAAAGTTAACCATAGTCATCATAGTGATCAAAACACCAAATTTTTTTTCTCAAAAACGGCTCAAACGATTTTAACTACATTTCTAATGTTGATAGCTCTCAATAAGACAATGATACCATAAAATTCTCATTCGTGGGAAAATGGCGAGTGCAGCACAATAAATTATCAAAATTTTCGACCAAAAGCGTTTTTAGCGCAGTTTTTTCCTTATAAACTCCGCTGGAATGTTAGTAGAATGCTAAAAAAAAAAAATTGGTATTGTAGTCCAATCCAATACCTAAAGGGTGGGTGTTTAAAAACGCTCATGAGGTACATGAGGCTCACTCCAGAAATTCCTGAATTTCAACTACTGCCGTTTCGCTTCCTACCAGTTCTAACAGTTATTACCCAATAGCTCTGCAAAAGTAATTAGTATCCTTCCTCAAAAAATTCGAGTTTGCAGCCTCATTAATTATCTGTGTACGAATTGCTCAATAAAGGTCCTGCAATGAGTACGAGCAGCACAATAAATTCCGGAACTGTAAGCGCTACCGCTTTCTGCTGCCGTAAAGCGTTGTTTGACCAAGTTCAAATGAACTGACTGATGAATGAATTGATTAAATAGAATTGGCCATATAGAAAGTGAATTGACGTAGAGCTAAGGAAAGTTGTGTGTTGCAACGCACCAGATTATTATTATCATAGTGATCAAAACCCCAAATATTTTTTTTCTCGAAAACGGCTCCAACGATTTTGATTACATTTTTTATATTGATATCTCTCAATGAGGCAACTGTACCATAAAAATCCTATTTGTGAGAAAATGACGAGAGCAGCACAATAAATTATCAAAAGTTTCGACGAAGATCGATTTTAGCGCGATTTTTTTCTTATAAACTCCGCTGAAACGTCACTGGAATGTTAAAACAAATTGGCTTAGTAGTCCAATCCAATACCTATAGGTTGAGCGGTTTAAAGCGCGTTATATATGGGAGTCACTCCGGAAATTCCGGGATTTCAACTACCGCCGTTTCGCTTACTACCAGTTCTAAAAGTGTTTACCCAATAACTCTGCAAAAGTGATTACTATCCTCTTTAAAAAAAATCGTGTTTACAGCCTCATCAATTCTCTGAGTACCAATCGTTCAATAATCGTCCGGGAATGAGTACGAGATGCACAATAAATTCTGGAACTGTAAGCGCTACCGCTTTCTGTTGCCGTGAAGTGTGGTTTGACCAAGTTCAAATGAACTGAGTGATGAATGAATTGAGTAAGTAGAAAAAGCCTTGTACAAAGTGAATTGACGTGGAGCTAAGTTATCGAAGGGCTGTAGCTGTAGAAACATTCATGATGAAAACGTCCCTTAAAATAGCTTTTCGTAACTAGCTCTCGTAATTTTTCCGTTGACGAAAATTGTATTGCGATATCATTTGGCTCTGTCTGTACAAAAAATGAAGCCATTTTCTTATCAGTTTGGGGCAGCATTTTGATTTGCAGGCTAAGTATGAAATTTGGGAGGATTCTCTGCAGCCATTTTCACACAATCGCGTAGACAGACCATTTTCCCAAATGGACATTTGAACATCCTTCCTGCTACGTAGGGCTATGTCCAGTCGATAGTCTCATAAATTACCTGTCCAATGGTCGGTCCTTCAATAAAGATCTTGACATAAGTAGGAGCAACACAATTAATTGTAGACATTAGGCGCTACCAATTTTTTACAGATTTCACGTAAATGAATAGAAACGTATTTTTGGATTCGTACCGTGGGGGGGGGGGGGCTGAGGATAGTTCTATGCCGTGTCGCCCTACGTATTTCGTAAATGTGACCAGAGCTTTTCAGATGGAGGACCCTTCTGCAGAACAGTTCGTCGGTCAATGCGGAAGCGTCGTCTCTTCGCAGGAGAAGGGACTGAGTCTAATATTAACTTGGTTCTGGTCGTAATAATACACTCAGTCTGCGCTTAGCTTCCCATCCACCGACCGCTTATCTCCATCTCTGTGGCTGTTGCTCTCTGTAGAACAATTTAATAAGCGTTCGTGCGAATTATCAAACCGGCGTTCCAGGAGCGTTCGGACTGTTGAGGTACGTCCTACGATTCGCTATAAATAGCCTGTAAAGGTTAGAGACAACCCAAAGTTGATGGAAGTTGATAACCGTTTTACTTTCCATATCAATAGGAAGTAAGTAGGAAAATTGTGTAAGCAGCAGGAAAAAAATTGAGGTCTTCAGCGAACGAACACCATTCGAGAAAACGCGTGAAAACCGCATCAGGTTGTTTGTTAGGGGCAATATGATTACTTTAGCACGGAACTCAAAGTATAAATATCTGGTGCCACGCACCACACAACTTCCTTCAGACCCACGTACATTCAGCGATTTTCGTGGCTACTTGCATTCAGTTCATTTCAACTTGGTAAAGTGAAAGTGCCAGTAGCGTGCAAAGTTCTAGAATTTATTGATGAGCTGCCACTCGTCCCACGAACATTACTGAGTGATCATTGCACAGTTCATGATGCTCTAATGGCCCTAATCGGACGCCAAAACGAGTAAAATAAGTCAAAAACGGACAAAAGTGATCAAAACGACCAATTTATTCGTCTGAAAACTGCATCAACGATTTCAATTTTAGTTTTTCGTATTGTAAGTGGACAATAATTCGACAGCACGTTAACATTCTCAGCTGTTGTAAAATGACGAGAGCAGCGCAATAAGTTATCAAGACAGTCGAGGACAGTCGATTTCAGCTTAGTTTTTACTTTCCTTGGCTCTACAAAGTAGAAAGGAAAGTTATGTAACTGGCTGAAAAAAAAAAGTTTGAGTTTTCTTCAGATCTTTACGTTTCAGACCCAACTGAGTCCGAAAAACATTATTTGGGAAAATATTCTGTGTGTGTGTGTGTGTGAACGATTTTTAGAGAAAACGACCGTACCAAATCAGCTCAAACTTGATATCTAGCCCGCAGGTTACTATGGGACGCCAAAATAAGGGTATGAGCAAAATCCACCGTAAGTTAACTATAGTTATCATAGTGATCAAAACAAAAAGTTTTTTTCTCAAAAACGGCTCGAACGATTTTGAAAAAATTGTTTATATTGATAGCTCTCAATCAGGCAACTGTACCATAAAATTCCTATTTGTGAGAAAATGACGAGAGCAGCACAATAAATTATAAACATTTTCGAATAAATCGGTTTTAGCTCGGTTTTTTCCTTATAAACTCCGCTGGAATGTTAGTAGAATGTTTAAAAAAAATGGGTATTGTAGTCCAATCCAATACCTATAGGGCGAGTGTTTAAATACGCTCATAAGATACATGAGGCTAACTCCAGAAATTCCTGAATTTCAACTACCGCCGTTTCGCTTCCTACCAGTTCTAACAGTTATTACCCAATAGCTCTGCAAAAGTAATTACTATCCTTCTTCAAAAAATTCGTGTTTACAGCCTCATTTGTTCTCTGTGTACTGATTTCTCAATAATGTTCCTGGAATGAGTACAAGCAGCACAATAAATTCCGGAACTGTAAGCGCTACCGCTTCCTGCTGCTGTGACGTGTTGTTTGACCAAGTTCAAATGAACTGAGTGGTAAATGAATTGATTAAGTAGACAAAGCCATATAGAAAGTGAATTGACGTAGAGCTAAGGAAAGTTGTGTGTTGCAACGCGCCAGATATATTCCTTTCAAATCTTGCTCGTTAGATAGTTATGTTCTCGGAAGAATCGGGGTGGTAGTAAAATAAACTAACTACGCGATGAGAGTTTGATGACGCTCATGAGATAATTACTAGCAACCCTCGAAATTCACTTTCTGCTTCTCACAATATTCCAAAATAATAAATACTACCCTTCTTTTAAATATTTGTTGCCACGCGTCACACAATATTCCTCAGTTCGAAGTACATTCAACGATTTTAGTGACTTTAGTTACTAGTCCAATCCATTTCTCGCTCAGCACATCTGAACTTCACGTAAAACGTGGTACTGCTCTTCCAGTAGTTCCCGAATTTATTGAGGCGTTACTACTCATGTCACGACAATTATTGAATCTGTGAGGCCGTCAACACGATTTTTCCAAATAGGATCTTCTGTTTTGGAATTATCCGGTAAAACTGTGAGAAGCAGAAAGTGAAACGGCGGTGGTTGGAATTTCTAGGGTTGATTCTAATTACCTTATGAGCGTTATTAAACGCTAATGTATAGGCAGACTATTGAACTACCACCGAGATTTTTCTGAGAATGTTAGCATGACATGAGTGGAATTGTTTGGGAAAAAACTTCTAAAATCGATTTTCAACGAAATGTTTGGTAATTTCTTGTACTGCTCCCGCTGATGATAATGTTTCAGTATCGTCGTGTTATTTGAAGCTGATTAAATAAAAAATTAATCAAAATCGTTAGAGCAGTTTTTGATGTTTCGATAACCAGTCTTGTACCCATTTTGGCTCTTACCCTTATTTTGGCGTTCCATTAACATTTTCAATACCCGCAGGCTGGAAGTAAACTTTGTACTGATTTGGTTGGCTGTTTACATTTATCGTGTTCGCAGGCGGGCAGTAGCACTTTCTCAAATGATGCTTTTGTGACTTAAGAAAAATGAAAACGTGAAGATCCGAAGAAAATTCAATTTTTGGTCAGCCGATTTCATAAGTTTCCTTCCTATCTCATAGGTGCGAGGAAAGGGAAAATTTGAACAATTCGGAGAAGAGGTCGGTTATATTTTAGACGTTGGAGCCATCAAACTCACGTTTGTCTACTTTTCAGACGAAATATCCTCCTAACGAAATGGCGGCTCTTCCGGACGACGAACAACTCTCTTGGATATGCAGCTCGTTGACGTTGCAGTCAGAACGGAAAGGTTTCTTTCAAACTTTCGCAGAAAACGTCATGTCGGCCGGAGGAGCGAGTTGGTTGGCGGACTTCTCCAAAAGTAAAATCGACCGGGACCGAATTTATTGCTGCTTGAACCACACCAAGGTAATCGAACGTTCCGTTTGAGAATCAGAAATTAGAGGCTGCGGTTTTTGTGCAGGCAATTGCAACTTGATCTGTCTTTTCAATTCTTTGTGTTTGCCCGCTTCCTTTAAGATTGCAGTCTTTACAAGAGAAATTAACGTATTTCAGTATGAATTGAGGGCCGTCAAATAAATCGAAGCTTTTTGTTCGGGGTGCTTAAGACGATAATTACGTTTTGTAGTATTCTTGATGTGTGTCAAACAACAAAATCAGCGTCTCAGGCTGAGTGGTGCCTGCACGTATTAAGTGAATAGGCCCGTCATTATAGTGTGCTCTATATCATTACTTCCCGCTGCCCAAAGTTGAAGAAAGTGGTACAATCGCGTAACAAAAACAGTCGAGTTGCAGATCTTTGAGTTTTGTGACCTAATGAAGCAGAAAACAATCATTTCAGCTCGTAGTCTGCGTGTATCTGTATGCGCGAGAAAGCGATTTCATCGATTGAGCTGTTTTTTTTTTTTTTTGGTTTATTTATGCCAGTTCCCCAAACTTTTTACTTTCCGCTACCCGAAGGGAAGGAAAGTATAGTAATCGGCCCAAAAAAAAATTTGTCCACGATAGTTTATCTCAACACATACACTGATAGTACCTATTTACTTACATCATACTATCCCTAATTTATTATTAAAGCATCAGGTTCATCCTTCTCACTAAAAATATTGACTTATTGCTTATTTTATTTTATTTATAGTTTATTTTATGTTACGTATATTTTACATAACGGATACAAAATTTTATTTTGAGTAGTTTTAATTTAAATAAATAAATAAAATAAATAATAAATAAATATATAAATTAACATGTGTTTTGACATTTTATGTCTTTACTTTGCTACATAAACTCGAAAATGTAACGGCCAAAAGCGTCACGAAATTTAACCTTTTAGACCGATTGGACGAGCCAACGTGTTAACCCCAGTTGCAACCGCAGTCCCTGTGGCGTAATGCATAAGGCATCGGTCTCCTAAACTGGAGGTTGTGGGCTCGAATCCCACCAGGGTTACGATTTTTTTTGTTGGCATTTTATGTCCCAAAAAAAAATTTGGGTTTTCTTCAGATCTTTACGTTTCAGACCCTACTGAGTCTAAAAAACCTAATTTCGGCGCGCGGTCCGTGTGTATGTGTGTATGCGTGTGTGTGTGTGTGTGTCTGTAGTTCGATTTGCGGGAGAACGGCTGATCCGATTGATCTGGTTCTTTTTTTGTTTTGTTCGTTATTTTTTGTAGACACCAAAATAAGGTTATGGACGATTTCGGCCGATGGGAAGGGGGTGGGGGACGAAAATGTACCAAAAACTAGGGTTTTTCGCATTTTTCTCGAAAACGGCTCTAACGATTTTGATTAAACTTTCAAATTATCTTCTCCTAATCAATACCTAACTTTTCTGCTCTATACATATCTCCATGTAAATACGGTGAACGGAGATATGGGCCCCTGAAGCAAAAATAGGTTTTTTACGCTTTTTGCCATAACAGCTTCAGCGATTTCCACCAAACTCACAGGATGTTTTCAAATAGTTAATACCTACATATTGGTCTCAATAAATGTTCCTGTGACGGTCCATTGAACAGAGATAAAAATCAAAATCTGTCGAAAATAACGTTTTTTCGAACATTTCCGTAAATTCCAGGGTAACTTTTTCACCAGATGTAATAAATCCTAATGGAGTGTCTTTTAGTCACCCATACCAATATTTCGTTCTCTATAATTATTTCTGTATATATATGTTGAACGCAGATATAAGCCAAGTTAACTCAGAAAAGGAGATTTGTCGAATATTAATTTATCGGTATTCCAATTTTCTCAAAAACGGCTCTAACGATTTCGATCAAACTTTCGGAGTACTCTCAGCTAACTAGTCCCTACATTTTGTTCTCCATAAATGTTCCTGTAAAAATGCGTTGAACGAAGATATAGCGCCCGCCTATGTAGGTGGTGTTCGAACTTAAAGGGGTGGCGGAAAGTAGTGTGTTGCTACGCACCAGATATTTTGTGTCGTAGACCTCTTGCCATGTTTTTCCGTGTTGGGTAGACCCCCTACTTACCTGATATTGATTTCCTGTAAATTTCTAATTGTAGTGAATTTTAGTGTTAAAAACTTAAAGTAAAATACTATATTGGTATCATTTGATATTAAAATGTCTTTTTCTTTAAAATGTCAAAATTTAAAATCACTAACACAAACGGTGGGTACAACTTTCGTACAAGTACGCAACCACGAGGGACATTTTATGTATTTTTCTTTTAATATAATTTTGTTTATTCTAAATAAAGAAATACATAATTACTACACAAAAAATATTTCTCATTTTTGTAACAGACGTTACCATGCACTTAACCCAACACAAATTTAGTGACGCTTCTCCGTTACATATCCCGCGTTACATTTTCGAGTTTATGTAGCAAAGTAAAGACATAAATGCCAACAAAAAAAATCGTAACCCTGGTGGGATTCGAGCCCACAACCTCCAGTTTAGGAGACCGATGCCTTATGCATTACGCCACAGGGACTGCGGTTGCAACTGGGGTTAACACGTTGGCTTGTCCAATCGGCCTAAAAGGTTAAATTTCGTGACGCTTTTGGCCGTTACATTTTCGAGTTTATGTAGCAAAGTAAAGACATAAAATGTCAAAACACATGTTAATTTATATATTTATTTATTATTTATTTTATTTATTTATTTAAATTAAAACTACTCAAAATAAAATTTTGTATCTGTTATGTAAAATATACGTAACATAAAATAAACTATAAATAAAATAACATAAGCAATAAGTCAATATTTTTAGTGAGAAGGATGAACCTGATGCTTTAATAATAAATTAGGGATAGTATGATGTAAGTAAATAGGTACTATCAGTGTATGTGTTGAGATAAACTATCGTGGACCCCAATTTTCATTTCATTGACCCCCAAATTTTTTTTCGCTGACGTAGACCCCTTGCAGGTTGTCATAAACTCCTGGGGGTCGATACAGACCACTTTGGGATTGGGAATCACTGCTTTATGCGGTCCTTGATCAACTCGTGGGGGAATGAGCCTCAAAGGAACTAGAAATCCTTGTCGGAAATTTCCGCCCAAAAAGAAATGAATATGAATGAAGCACAAACGTATGGTAAGATCGGATTTTACTAAAATAAACCAAACATTAATGAAATGAAAGGGTTGCTATTTTTGAAGGTTGGATGATATCTCACTACATGGAGTCAACCCATACTGACATATAATTGCGAGTTGCCGACAGTTCAAATCGACGCTGATGCATGAAAGCAAGTGTCTAAATAGTGGGAGGTATTTGGGCGTTGAATAGCCGACTAACTCAACTTCCAAGTTCATTTAGTTCTCTCTTTTTACTTTCCGCTACCCGAAGGGAAGGAAAGTATAGTAATCGGCCCAAAAAAAAAAGTTGGGTTTTCTTCAGATCTTTACGTTTCAGACCCTACTGAGTCTAAAAAACCTAATTTCGGAGAGAGGTCCGTGTGTATGTCTGTGTGTATGTCTGTGTGTATGTCTGTGTGTGTGTGTGTCTGTAGTTCGATTTGCGGGAGAACGGCTGATCCGATTGAGCTGGTTCTTTTTTTGTTTTGTTCGTTATTTTTTGTAGACACAAAAATAGGGTTATGGACGATTTCGGTCGATGGGAAAGGGGGGTGGGGACGAAAATGTACCAAAAAACTAGGGTTTTTCGCATTTTTCTCAAAAACGGCTATAACGGTTTTGATTAAACTTTCAAATTATCTTCTAATGATCAATACCTAACTTTTCTTCTCCATACATATCTCCATGAAAATACGGTGAACGGAGATATAGACCTATGAACCAAAAATGGGTTTTTTACGCTTTTTGGCAAAACGACTCAAGCGATTTTCACCAAACTCACAGGATGTTTTTTAAATAGTTTATACCTACATATTGTTCTCAATAAATGTTCCTCTGACACTCCATTGAACAGAGATAAAAATGAAAATGTGTCGAAAATAACGTTTTTTCGAACATTTTCGTAAATTCCAGGGTAACTTCTTAACAGATGTGATAAATTCTAATGGAGTGTCTTTTAGTCACCCATACCAACATTTCGTTTTCTATAATTATTTCTGTATATATATGTTGAACGGAGATATAAGCCAAGTTAACTCAGAAAAAAAAGATTTGTCGAATATTGATTTATCGGAATTCCAATTTTCTCAAAAACGGCTCTAACGATTTCGATCAAACTTTCGGAGTACTTTCAACTAACGAGTCCCTACATTTAGTTCTGAATAAATGTTTCTGTAGAAATGCGTTGAACGAAGATATAGCACCCGCATATGTTGTTGGTGTTCGAACTTAAAGGGGTGGCGGAAAGTTGTGTGTTGCTACGCACCAGATATTTTGAACTTATTTGTCCCACATGGTCTGTAGCGCTGAAACCAAAGGTTGTAGCCCTAGACGAGGTGCCTCCTGATGAAATTGAATTTTCTTAAAGGGCCGGTGCTTACCTCATAGTCGACTAAGAGATTAATAAAAATAATTATAACTTCTTCGACCGCTGCGATGAACAACAAACGAACCGCGCAATGGCTGAGTGGTGGCGAGAAGCTAAGTTTGTTACAACTTCGTGATTTTTAGAAATAGGGGCCTTTTTCTATCAAATAAAGGCTCCAATAATGAGAAAATAAAAATGTGCTTTGACCCCCAACATAACATCACAACTGTGTCCTGTAAGTACTTCATACGCTCACCATTGCGCTAAATTATTTTCCTCTCTCCACCAAATATTAGTTGGGGACACACACACACACACACACAATATTAGTTATACATTGGCTTTATTACCGTTGACCAAGTTACTGTGCTTCATCCCCCTCGGTCGTCGAATTTGCAGCTATCTTTACAATGTCTGTAGTAACGTTTTCCTTTTGATACTTCGACTGCACCACTTACGAGAAGCGGCCGTCCGGTCGAGGGATACGGTTTTATTAATTCCTCTTGATTCCAGAATTCAAATAGGATTTAGTTTCGCAGATGCGTCGGCTTAAAATCTACGAAAAAAATGAAAGGTTAATCACAAACACTTTACGCTAGAACACAAGCGGATTAGTGAGTAACTTGATACAAGAAAACATGTACTTTTTATAGTTTTAGAACGAAAGTTGTCCTAGCGCCATTTTCCCTATGGATTAAAATTTCTTATTTACAACAATTGGTCTTTCTTTGCCGTTGAGCGGTGTCGGACACGCGAGTCCGTTCCAAGTCATCTTCAATATTTACCTAGTGTCGAGGATGTCGCGCACGCACTAAGAAATTTTGGGAGAAACGAACATAGTAGTTGGCAATTTTTATTTGGCAAAGAGGGAATTACGACGACGTAATTAAATCAAAAGTATTGGATGTGCAGGTTTGTGATAACTCCAGGGAGTACCATGTTCACTATGAGAGTCTCAACCGTCAGATTATAAACAAAGGAGCCATTGATTGCGAAACTATTCCTACTGGTCTAGGTTTGGCATTGGGACAGTCCCGCACTATTGACGAGGATGAATTGGTTGATTCAGGGTCTCCAACTGATGACTTGGAACGGGAACATAAGCAACTAACAAAAGTGAAGCGCATGGATTGTGTGCAGTTTGGAGCACATGAAATAGGTGCATGGTATTTCAGGCCCTACCCAGATCAGTGTAGGAAGCAAAAGAAGCTGTTCATACGTGAATACTGCTTGAAATACATGAAGATCAATAAAACGTATCGTTATCATCTAGGTGAATGCACTAGACGTCCCCCCCCCCCACGGGCAATGAAATTTACCTCAACGGAACTTAAGCTATATTTGAAACTGATGGGGCTAGTAATAGACTTTATTGTCAAAACTTGCTGGCTAAGCTTTTCGTCGATCACAAGACAATATTTTTTGATATTGATCAGTTTCTATTCTATATATTATGTGAAATAGACAAGCGTGGCTCTCTATTCTCTCTTCGTGGAGAAAGGATTTCCCGATGGAAACAACGTTGCTTGTATAGTTACGCTCTCACCTTTTCAACGCTACGATATGGCAAGTTGCATATAGCTTTCAGTTATGAGTTGAGTAAAGCTGAGGGAGTTCTTGAAACCCTGAAAACCCCCTGGCAGACCTTGGGCGTTTGAGTTACCGATCTTACTGGTCATGGATTCTTTCAGACATCTTGAGAGAACTAAAAGGCAGTGTCACTGTTGGAAACTTGAGTGAAATGACCAGCATTACTTGTTCAGATATCATTTCTACCCTTGAGTCCATGAGTATGTTGAAGTATCGAAGTGATGTTGCCTGTGTTACTCCGAATTTGATCGATGAATGCATCATTTCAGCCCAATTTAAAAGGCCTCGCCTCACTGTGGATACTGCCCACTTAAAGTGGCGTCCTCCAACTATCGAATCCTCTGAAAAACCTGGTTCGGTTCAAGGTTAACAAACAAGTGAGGATTCTAATGAGAAGTCTTCAGATGATGATTTTGTTGAAACTGATGATTCCAATTGTTCCTCTTAAATTCAAAATTCGTGCAAAAAAAATATTTACAACAATTGTGTATTGAAGTTAGAGGTTAGATCCGCCAGTAGGCAAATTACTAATGTTAACGTACCTGTTAGGTGAGTCCGTCTCGTGTGTCTGGCGAGCGCTTTCGATGTAAAGACCGCATCCAGCCAGAGGAGACGGACTCACCCAACAGGTACGTTAACTTTAGAAAGATTGTGTACTTTTGCTGTATGGTGCGTTCTATGGTAACCTCCTGGTTTCATATTAAATTTGACGTGATTTAGCTCAAACATTTTTTTCAGTAGTAAATAATGAACTTTTTTTCTTAGCTTTAGAGCTAAGGCAAGTAAAAAGAAGTGGACTAATTGAGAAAAAGTAAAATTGCAAATTAATCAATGAACACGATTTGGCTGAAACACCTGTAACCGAACTTACCCGAGACATTTGATG
Organism: Pachypeltis micranthus; assembly: GCA_020466155.1. NCBI lineage: Eukaryota > Metazoa > Arthropoda > Insecta > Hemiptera > Miridae > Pachypeltis > Pachypeltis micranthus. Next base: position 44,819,065 of record CM035770.1, on the reverse strand, counting down.
TTATCCTTATTCCATAATTCTCTAGAAGTGGTTATTAATTCTGACTTACCACGTTCTTTCGATCGATTTCGTATTCCAATCGTTTTCTATTTATCGCCGAACTCGCTGGTTGAGGCAGCGGAGCGTCGATCTTCGGCTTCGGTCTTCTGAAAACGAATGAAATTCGATAAAAACGGAGCTTTTTGCATGATTTTGAAAACTGTGGTGAGGTCTTTCACTCTCTCGCTCTTAAAAAACGTAAGAATTGTTTTATGTTCCGTGCAGCACGACGTTGTAATGCTTGTTCGCCAGGGAGAATGAAAGAGAGGGCCTTATGACCCTAATTCTATTCATTTGTACTGAGGTAGTTTGGAGATGCTGACTCAGGCAAAAATTACGGCAAATTGCGCGGAGCTCCAATCCACAATCCCCGACTTACGTCGAGAATTATGAACCAATGTCTTAACCACTAGACCACGATCGCCCGATGCCTTTAATAGAAGTCAGTCAGCACGTGCTTCCTCGGGGGTTGGAAATGGAGATTCCTCCTCACACGGTAGCTGCAATCCCAGTTTTTCGAAAAGGAGCAACCCCGTCTCTGTAGGGTAGGAAGTTCCTTCTGCCCTGTTCCAGTAGCAGAGGTCGCATTTGCTCGTTCCTTACATGGGACTGCTACTCACACTGCAGTTATGTTATACAACTGTAGTGATAAATCCATGAAGTTGAAACGGCACAGTAAGATTGGTTACCTTGAGGATATAGCTCAACCTCAAAGTAATTTGTTAGTTTCAACCATTTGTGATACTGAGCATAAGGGAAATTCTTTTCACAGTGAGAAAGAGGCATTCCTAGGATTTCTCAATTCCCAGGAAGAGGGATTTGAACACAAGTCTAGTCTCGCCCAACGTTTGCTACTTTGATGTTTTTAGCTTCCCTGGCTAGCATAGAATTCTATTTCTACAGGCAACCATAAGCCAATTCGTACTCGTCAGTATAGGACTCCTATTAAGCGGAGAGAAATTATGGATTCCATCGTGCAGGAACACGTAGCTGACGGAATTATTAGACCAAGCTCCGGAGTCACCATGTTTGCTTGTGCCAAAGCGCACATTGGTAGAAGGCCAAACTCAAATCACGGAACACCAGAATTTACACATTCACTCTCTGGAATCGATTTCAATCGGGCTTTCGATACCTTGCGTGCGAACTACTCTTTGCCACGTCAAGTTCAACCTCTTGGGTTGAAGTAATTCGTACCTCTTCCTAATGGGTCACTCACTATCCCCCGGAAAAGAGTTGAAGATAGGCACCCCTTAAGGCTCCATTCTTTCTTCGTTAATGTTTTCAATTTTCACGACCCCATTTCCCGACGTTTTACATCGATATTCGTAAGGCGGACGCACTATAGCTATACCTGTCTTGTTAGGCACACGAAATTGACGGGGAAATGAGCGTGTTAAAAGAAGACCTTGTCCAATTGGGCAGATGGGCCACCAATCCACGGGCCGTGAACGTCAATAAAGGACGAGTTTGTCGGTAATGGAAAACACTCATCAAAAATTGTTACGTCCTCTGTTGATTGGTGGAGGAATAAAGTAGCACGCACGGTAGCTCTCTCTCTCTCTCTCTCTCTCTCTCTCTCTCTCTCTCTCTCTCTCTCTCTCTCTCTCTCTCTCTCTCTCTCTCTCTCTCTCTCTCTCTCTCTCTCTCTCTCTCTCTCTCTCTCTCTCTCTCTCTCTCTCTCTCTCTTCTCGGCTGGAAATGTGCGAGGACAAAAGGAACACATCGATAATGGTTTGGTTCATTATCATATTCGACTCTGTTGAATGTTTTAGGTTTAATATGTGTGTGTGTAGGTGATAAGATCCAATATGAAGAAGGAGAGGACTATCCCAGTACTCGCCCTTCTCAAATGTGCTTTTAAGTGTTACTTTGCGTGATCGCTGGTGTGAAAGGTGTGTGCATGGGAGGAATGAATGTAATTTATTTCGGTACGAACGCGTTTTTTGTGTCCAACATTTGAGTGAAGCGTATTCACACAATTCCACAATCCCCACTAAGCGCCTGCCGCTCTGAGGGAGTGAGTAGACGTGCTTCGGAGCTTGAAGAGAGAAGCGCCCTGCATTGAGAATCGATTAGGAGAAATTCCTCCCTCGAGAAACTTTTTTTGCTGGACAATATCTTCATCTTGCTCAAACCCAACGAGAACTAGGTGAGCTGTCGCCACATTGTCTTAGTTGCCTGTTTTTTTTGAGCCCATTTGTGTTGGTAGTTGTTAATATTTGGAAGGTCTCGTTTATTTATTGTTTTTTTGTTTGTTTTTTCAACGATCCTGTGCCTGGTTGATTGTTCCGCCCCTACACTGAGAATAGGAGTCTTTTCCGAAAGAATATAAAGGTTTTGCGGTAAACAATGAGAAAGGGACGAAACGATCGGCCACGACCTCCACATTGTACTCGTAGATATGAGACAAACGTTTTTGGAATAGCGAAACCATGTCGTTGACTTAAAAATTATTTACAAATATTCATTGTTTAATTATGTCGAGGATGTGAACGGTTTTTCTTGAATTGGAATTGTATCCTGGGAAAGTGGAACGGCCGCATGACCCTAATTCCCCGCGGTGGTTAAATAAACAATCAATAAATCTCTCTCACTTCTGATGAGTTCTTCAGTTGTTAACATTTTCCCGTTTCGTTTGTTCTTCTTATTTAATATTACGTTTAAATCCGATATTCACGTCATCTTCGACCCAGAGTTTTTTTATTTTTTTTGCTTCCTAACTTTAAGCCATTATTTTTTAGAAAACTGTTTTCCTGAAATTACCTTGAATTAACAGTTAGTGCTGGTCAATACATATTTTGTATCCGATAAATATTTCCGTCAAAACGTTAAAGGGCCAAAAAGGCGTCGAAGGCGTAAAAAGCGTAAAGTTTCCTGCGATTAGTAACGGAGTAGCAAGCTATTATTGAATCTCGCAACCTACATAAAATTCTTCGGTGGAACCCACGTTGTTCCAAAAACCCTGCAAATTATTACGCAATAATTTATTATTCACTTGATGAGTTTGACGGAGTCTCACAGCTCCGAGACCCATTCCAGTCGATTCAGCGTCGAAAGACACCTGTAATCCATACAAAACATGACCTGACTACAACGGAACGACGAAAAATAAATATTCCCGGCGCCAGGCACATATTCCAGGTACAGGGTTATTATTATTCGGAATGAATAATAAACCAAAATTAGCCCTTTCAATATTATCACCGTAGACACGTAGGATGTAGATGAAAATTACGGTATTTAGTCAATCATTTTCTTCTTGACAACTATTTCTACATTGTTCAGCCGTACAAAGTTTAAAAGTAGGTTACGTGAGCGGAAGAAAAGTCTTTTTGTCTCTCCCCCCTCCGCCCCCCCCCCCATCAACCACCCTCTTCCTCGCCCCTTTAGCTTTTAAAACGTTAAAATTCGTTTATTTGAATGATCAATTTAAATTAATGTCTGAGATTCACAGTATCGAAACGAGAAATGTAAATACAATAATGTGGGCACTGAAGCATGCGACATCCATCTTCAATTGATCATTTATAGTACAAGCAATCAGATTATGTAATGAACATTAGACGACCGTCGACGCTTCTAAATCCAAATACAAAGACAATTGAGCTACCTACGACACACAAGAAGAATTTGTTTTTTAGTTAGTCCCTCCCATCCTCTTCCCCCCTCACGACACTCTATAGATAATTTTTCAAGGCCCTCTTCGAAATTCCTCCAGGGAAAAGGTTTGAAGTTCTGGTCTGAGGGAGGCCTTCCTTCTGACTCTCCCACAAGTGGGATATCTACCGCGGCCAGACGACCTATTGCGCCAGTCATAATGTCTTACACCTCTTGAGGAAAGCCAGGTAATTCCTGCAAGCGCTTTCATTGGTATCCGCCCAGGGAGAAGTGGTACCAAAGATCAGAAGTCGCTCTCTCTCAAGTCTCCGAAACTGGGCCAGGACATGGTAAGGAGTCTCCTCATCCGTGCCACACCACCTACATCGAGGGGTGTCGACTAGACCCTCATAACATACGTGTGTTTGTTCATTCTGCAGTGCCCAGTGATGATCCCAACAATCTGCCTTAAGTCCTTCTTCTCTATCCTCACAAGGTTGTGTCTAAGCTCACTTGTTTGCTTTGAGATAAAGCATTTGGAGTGCCTTACTCCTGCAGCATTCCACACTGTCTGTTGCAGTCTTCTGGCATGTTCTCCCACAGTCCTCTTGACTAGTGACAGAGAAATCCCACAATGGGGAGGTGGCCCTGTAGGTACCGTACCGACGCGCGTCTGGCCAGATGGTCCGCCCTCTCATTTCCAATGATCGCCTTATGCCCAGGAATCCAATACACATTAACTCTATTCGCACTTGCTAGGGAGTTAAGGCCACATCCTGCACTCTTGCACCAATTTTGACGTTGTGCAGTAACTCCTCAGGCCCTTGCACGACGCTTGACTATCAGTCAATAGAGGGTGGCCCTAAGGACTGTAGGACTTTGGGCTGACTGAGGTTTATCATCAGGGAGGGTTATCAAGACACAATTAGTACGTTTTTCAATAAATTGAGGTTGTTTTCAATGAAGCAAATCGTACCTCCCAAGCCGCTCGTGTATCAAACCAAATTGGACGTTCAAAAGCTCTTTCAATTTTGAACAAGGCGCGTTCTTAAATATTGGTTAAATATTTGTGGAAAGGACAAGGATATTTGTGTTCGAGACAAAACTGTAGAGTACGTAATAAATGAGAATGTACATAAAAAAGAAGGCTTCTACCTTTGACGTAGAATGTGTCAAGGCGAGGCCACAAGATTTTATATTTATTATTTAGATACAACTTAAAGAATGGTGACAAACAAGGTTTACGCCAGTTTATAGATTATCTTTCATTTTGAAGTTGAATTTTTAGCCTAACCTTTTCAGCAGTGCGTCATCAATTTCTCTATATTACGTGTTTGAAATTACACATATGCTCAATCGGTATTTCAAACGTAGGTAGGAATGAGTGTAATGTACTGCAGCACACGACTCCTGTTTGTGATCCAGAAATACGAATGAAAGACGAAGAAAAGATGTGTTTGAAAGTCTAGTGTATGTATTTCACGAAGAATTAAATCTAGATTTCTCATGGTTATCAAAATAATGCTAAAAAAGGCATTACAAAATATTTACAGAACACCGTAGGCTCAGAAACATCATCATGGTATACCTGCAGAGTTTGCTATGATTACAAAAGACAAATCGGCTATCATATGGCTCGGAATCACTAAAACGCTCAACTTAATGGACTCACCATGATAAAAACAGGTAGAGAAGTGTCATGAAAGTTGTTCAATAATGATAGTTGAGTGAGGATGGGCCGTAACTGGACCAATAAAGAAAGGAGAAATTGGTCGAGAGAACGTCACCTACCAGTGAGGGGGTCAAACGCACGATAATTAATTAGACTGTGACTGCTGGCAGTTGATGGCATGTCCCCAACGAGGAACTGTGCAAAACATGGGAAATTAGCCGTAGATTAATTACGTGCCTTTTGATGGCTTCTAACCGTCCGGCCAATTTCATATTTTGCATCGCGATGTCTCTGCATCTCTGTTTACCAAACGTGTACTTTTGATTCCCGACGTTTGGATTAGCCCCTTCGGTGCTCCTGAAGTTAACAAAAAAGTGCGTTAACGGCGATGATTGTGTTTGTAAATCTCAATGGCTCACGCTAAGTAGTACGGTATAATTTATTTTAAATACGGTTAACGAGCGTTTGGGTGAGTAATTCGTGTAAGAACGTCATCTTCGGGCTGTAAGTCACTACTGAAGTTGAGTCAGTCACGAACGGGCTTTCTATGGGAAACGAAAGGCGTATTTTAGCAAGAGATTGGAGGATGGGGAGGGGCAAGAAGTGAAGGGAGGTTTTGAACAATTGGTCTTTCGCTACCTGGGACAATCCGCTGGGAGTGAAGAGGATTAGGAGCGGCGAACAAGTTCAATTCACCAGTCATACCTTTTGTTTCAATTTTTGGTTTCTTTCATTTTGAACATCACTCTCATTTATTCTCTGTAGCAGAATCAGTTCGGTGGCCTCCGCTCTAACGGAATATCCTGTGCTTTGAATGAGTCCCTATGTGCTCTTCCTATTGTATCTCCCAATGCTTTCCCTATTGCACTTTCCTGTGTGCTAGCGCTTTTGCGCCTCCCCTGATGCTTGCCCTATTGCTCTTCTTGAATGTTTTCCTATTGCTCCTTCTAAAGAGCTTCCCCACTTGCTCCTCTCTGTATGCTTCTTCTATTGAACCTACTCATGTGCTTTCCCTATTACACATTCCCATGTGCTTGCCCTATTGCACCTTCTCGCGTTATTTCCTTATTGCACTCTCATGCGCTTTCCTTACGTCATTTTCCTGTGTGCTTCCCCTAATCCACGTCCCTGTGTGCTTATCCATTCGCCCCATTTGTAACACTTCTTTTCGAACCTACCTTGATCCTTCGCTGTTCGTGCAGATCAATTATTGGGTTCAATTCGGCGGAATCGGACCTTCGATAACCATCGTCCCCATTGCTGACGCATCAAAGAATCAACCTTTCATGTGTGAGCTTCCCACAGTCGTGACTCGGCCTCTCCTGTCGTTGTTTTTTGTCGCAACATCAGGTCACTTCTTATGTGACACTCTGTCCACCCGCTACCTCGTGCTCCATCGCTATTTTCCTTTGTTTCCGCTATTTAACTGCGAATCCCAAAGGAAGGGCCCGACAAGTGATGTGGAATGATAGGGAAGAGGTGGAAGAAAAAGGAAGGCCCTCATCTACAAGTTGTTAGTCGATGAGTGGCAGGAAAGGTGGGACAATAGCGATAAAGGTAGATGGACGTACGCATAGCTGCCACAGGTTAGGGATAGGATAGAGGCCCACTGGATGGGATTTGGTTTCTACACCACACAGCTCGTCACTGGCTGCGGAGACTTCAGAGTGAAGCTCCGTGGGCTCGGTTAGGGGGGGGGGGTGTGAGTGTGGTGAGCTGGACACAGTGGAGCACGTGGTGTTCCACTGAGTAAACTACCAGCAGGAAAGGAATAGGGTAAGGAATGAGGTATTAGGAATCGGAAGACAGTGGGATGTGACAATGGTCAGGGAACAGGGGAGTTTCGTATGGTGGAAATGGTTTGGGGAAAATGTTTTAAGGAATAGGGAAGCGGTTAGGTTGTGGGGAAATGTCCGCAGGGCCTCGGGAGAAAGGGTATAGTGTGTTTTGTGATAGTGTGGGGTCGTGTATGAGCGGTGCCAGGGATGGTCGAATATCAAGTAGCCCATCCCTGGGCCGCTGGTGTGAATGTATTTAAAGGGTTGAATGTATATATGAGCGAATGTGTGTGAATGTATGTGTTGTGTATGTGTGTTAGTGTCTTGTAGGAATAGGTAGTGTAGCGATGGATCCAGGGGGGATGAATATCGAGTAGTCCGCCCCTGGACCATCGGGAAAATGTGTGAATGTATTTAAGGGTTGAATGTATTTATTGTGTGAGTGTTTATGTAGGATTAGTAGTGACAGGTTAGTGTGAGATGGGTGGGTCGCAGTCGAGGCCGGCCGAATATCAAGTAGTCTGCCCTCGTCAAATTGGAAAGGAGATCGCAGTTCAGGCCATAAAAGGCCTGACACCCTTCTCCATGGGGCGTACGGGGCAAGTCCAATCCCCAGAAACCCCATGGAGATAGAGTGTAGGTGCCGGTAGAACGCCTTTTGGCAATTCCGGCACTGGGGCCTGCCACCCATTGAGGTCCTTAGGCTGCTCAAGGTGCAGGCATATAGAATGGGCGCTTCTGTCCGTGGCCGGCAGCGTGGAGCCTCGAGGGCGTGGCGCTGTCGGTCGTGAAGCCAATGGGTTTGCCCTCGTGGGAACAGTGGTTCCGCTGGGAATCCCCCTGAAGAGCCGTCTGGTACTGGCTGGAGAGGGGTTTAGGCAACAAGGCTAGGTACCCTCACCAACGCCATGAGCTTATGCCCGGCACGAATGCAAATGTTGTGACTCGGTCTCTCCTGTCGTTGTTTTTTGTTGCAACATAAGCTCACTTCTTATGTAAAACTCTGTCCACCCGCTACCCCGCGCTCCATCGCTATTTTCCTTTGTTGTTTCGGGATTTAACTGCTAATCCCGAAGGTAGGGCCCGAAGACACCGAAAATTATCCCCTGCGTCTCCACCATGTGTATCCGAAATATCGAGTTTGTTCAAGTGTAAACAAGTGTTATGGTATCTCAGAGGCGGTGGAATGCAGACTTTGCGGTGAGGAAGACGAGACACCAGAGCACATCCTATGTGAATGCCCTGCCTTGGCAATTAAACGTTTTGAATACTTCGCTCAGGGATCTATTGAACCCCAAATCATAGCGGAATCTGCGGTGAAGGACATACTCGGCTTCCTAAAGGGGCGGGTATGTACGACGCCTTCTACTAAGAAAGGGACTGTGTCGCAATATGCCCATGCTTGGCCGCAGTGACAAAGGGAAAAGAAAAGAAGTGTTATTTGATTCATTTTCAATTCCCCGATATTAGATTCTATTTGCAACTTATTGCTAGTAATATATTTTAGTTCTCCGTATTTCGCGTTTATTTCTCTCTTCTTCCGCCAACATTCCACTGCGTTATCCCGCTTTTGGTTCGGTTAAATTTAGAGCAAAACATTCGCGCTTAATCTTTGTGCATTCTCATTGTTTCTCTTTTTGCACCACCCACTGTGCTTCCCTTATTGCGCCCTTCCTCGAACTTATCCTTCCATAACTAAAGTTAACGTACCTGTTAGGTGAGTCCGTCTCCTCTGGCTTGTGAGTTACTGTGGGCAAGCGCTTTCGATGTAAAGACATCATCGTCTGGCCGTTAAGTCAGTACTGGAGTCAGTCAGTTGGTCGTGGTCTTTATATACATAGGACAGACAGGACGAAAAATACGGACCAGATACTCAGAACACATTAAATCTCTTAGTAGGAACAAAGACGATTCAAACTTTGCCAACCACCTCAAAACAACTGGACATGAACCCACCAAAATACAGGACTGCACCATCTTACTACACAAACAATACAAAGGACGAAAACTGAACATATTAGAAAACATGGAAATTTATAAACAAAAAACTTCAATGGACAGATCATAAATGAACAAATCAACACAAAATGCGACACCATATTCACACCACTCAAAACACTACACAAACGAAAACAACCAACTGACGGATTTATAGACCACCCTACACAAAAAAGACGTAAATTCCACAATTGACAGACCATCCAACACGTCCCATTTATCACTAGGGGGTTTCCCCCTGAGGTATATGACCTCCTCTACCCGTCCCTTCCCCGACGCTCCATAACCCCTTTCACCTTTCTCTTTGTATATAAAGACCACGACCAACTGACTGACTCCAGTACTGACTTAACGGCCAGACGATGATGTCTTTACATCGAAAGCGCTTGCCCACAGTAACTCACAAGCCAGAGGAGACGGACTCACCTAACAGGTACGTTAACTTTATAGTAATTTGCCTACTGGCGGACATAACCCAATTTCTTTAATATCCTTCCATTTTGCACCTTTGGCCCAGTACCTTAGCCATTATAAATGAACCTTTGTGCTTTCTGTTGCCTTTGTCCCAAATCTCAAGTGCACTGTGGTCATGCTCAACCTCTCTCTCTATCTTGCACCCAACGTCCATTCATTCAATGGGGGGTTTCTTCCATGGAATAGTAGTTATGTTTAATATAATAACCACTTTCTTAAATTTTACAATCGTCTTTTCTGAATAAATTTCACTATTTTTAATAACTTCCAAGTTAAATTGAGTTATTATTAATTTATCGGGGGTATCTTTCAATCCAAGGACTTTTATTTACTTTCCTTAGTTGTACGATATAGAAAGGAAAGTAATGCCATCAGCTGAAACAAATTATATTTTAATTCTCTTGGAATCTGTACGTTTCAAAGGGTCTGAATCCGGAAATCAACATTTGGAAAAAGGGTCTGTCATAGAATCAAATTCGACTCAAATTTGATATTCAGGTCATGTCGTATCGAAAGCTATGGGGTGTTCATCAAAGGGAGTCTGTACCGTGAATGTGATAGTCATTTTTGTCTTTTTAAAAGGAGTTTTCGCCTCTGTAATTGGCTCTGTCCAGAAGAAGTTCAATTTATACCAAATTGCAAACTTGATTGATGGTAATTACTTCTTTCCATGCGGTGCAAACGTCCACATCGGGTAATTTTTCATCACTGCGCTAATTTAAAATTTTCAATTGAATCGTGAATTACCTGACTTCATCAGTCATTCGATAGTTGTTGATTCAGCTGCGAAACGGCCAATCACTAGACCTTCATCAACCCAACTCTCTCGCTAAACTAAGCGTCAGATTCAATACTCAGCCTGAAACAGGTGCTTCAATTTCTGACCTCGGTCAACTAACTTCGAATCATCTCGATTGCCCATTTACGCCAATGCATTTTGAATGGTTTCTCCGTCGAAACGACCCAATTTGTCCTTTGATCGAACCTGAAGCCCGAAATCGATAAACCAACCCCACGACGGCACCGCTCGCAGAAGCCCCTCAAGCATAAATTATCTAAGCAGTCCAACGCTTCGTGAAAATACTTTTTCCATATCGCTAGAACATAGCGTCGTTAGATTGAAAAGAAGTCTTACTGATTCGTAAAGAATCCCAATAAAATTGAAAATACTTCATGATAAACTCAAAGAGTCATTAAATTTAAAGAAGTGATGAACAATATAAAAGTTACGGAGCTGCAGAAATTGACGGGATTTCTTATTAAATTGAATAGAACGACGATTAAAGATGAGGGACGATTGTTTTTTAAAACGAAGAACGACCATGGTATTTTGGATGGGGCATAGAAACAACAAACAGTCAAATCAAATACAACATCTTTCAGCTAGCAGGACAGGATCAAATATTACAAAGACAGGAACGATTATTTAGTGAACTGACGTGAGTACTAAAATGAGTGATAACGATCATTAAATTAAGAAACTCTTATTAAATTGAACGTTATGATAATAAAGTTTAAGATAGATAATAAAATAAGATGTTTTCCAAACTGAAATACAGCGCCATCAAATTTAAAGAAAGCTACTAATTTGAAAATAATCGTATAGAGTAAAATAGAAAATACTACCGTGATAACCTCAAAGTAATGACTATTAAATGTAATGGAGTGAATAGCAATGGAGATGATCAAGTTGTAAAAGCGACTTGTAGGGCGCAAGAGAGGGGAGTTTAAAAGCGAAATAAAACAGAACTCAGTGGGCTTGAGTGGAGGACTGTATTACACTTACAATGAATATTGATTTGAGTATATAAGGGCGATACATTCGTGGGATACAGATCCGTAGGCGATGGACGTTAACAGGGGGACGAGAATGGCTTATCTTTTTTGCCGAGCTGGGCAATGCCTGTTTACCGTCTGGATCAGCCCTTTTACCCTTTTATGGCAGTATTTCCTCTTGTAAATGGAAATGATACAAATGACGTCAAAAAACTAATGTAATTGTAAGATGTGCCAACAGGTGGCATTAGACTGTTACATAGGGGTGTCCTCGGCTATTTTCCATGTATCTTTTTCTCTCCGAGCAGAAAATACTATCGCCTCGCGGTTTTACGTCCTCGGACCTTTCATTCTACCACTCATTTTCCCCCTTCTATTCTCGATTATACTGCTCGCAATCCACACCCTGAGTAACCTCGATACTGTGCACTAAACAAACATTACCTAACAGACGCCGCTTTATACACAACATTTTGAGCCGCTACAGCTGAAGAAAAGCCTGCCACAGGCTCCATCCATTTAATTAAATTTAAACTCGAAACTAAACTACGTGGTCAACACTCCAAAATATACAGAGATAACTCCGACGTAGTTACCACCCAGTTCCAGCTAGTCTTTATTCGATATTTCCTCGAGGTAAGTTCGCGTTCTTTGATTCCATAGCTATCTTCACATAAGTTTCCATCCCACTTTGCTACGGAACAGATTTCAAAACCAAGAGACCAGTGGGAAAACTAAGAGGTGATGCGGTAGGGGATTTTGGAAATTCACGTTGGCTACGTTCATGCCAACCCTGAATGAGGAGCTGAATCCACCAAATATTGGGAAGAAGCCATTAAGGTGTCCAAATGGGGTAGGATTTTGGGTCAGCGCGCCACTTCAATCTGTTCCCGTCTGGATGTCAGGGCTTGCGATAGGCAAAGAGCGCTACCAACGACTGTACGGCACATTAGAAGTGCATTTTGTGTATCCAGGGTTTGTAGGAATTGTTTAAACCACATGGGAGAGCGTTTCATCTATTTGGCAAGTGGTAAACGAAAGAGGAAAAAGTTTGTAACAAAAAAAAGAAAGTACGTACAGGGAAATGAAATCAGGAACTCCTACTATACTTAAATTTGAGTAAATTTGAGCGGAACTAATTCAAGTTAATGTTGGAGTAGAAGATCTGTTTGAATAAAAAGTAAGTTTCGTCTGACCGTAATTGCTGAGATGTTGGGAAAGCGAGGGAAGACGATCCAGGCGAGCTAGCAGATCAGATGCAGCGGCGAACGAATTCTGCTGATCGTTGTTTCCCAAATTGGAATAGCGAGTGCGATTGGGATGCTGACGGCTCAATAATAGTGGGATACTGATACCCAGCTATTTTAACAAGTTGGACAAAAAATGAGAAGCACGCGTGCAAGTGAACGAAAAGGCCAACAACGTTGGCTTGAAGGCGAGGGCAGTTGGGCGTTAAAACGACTTGAAGGCCTAGCTCGGCGTTAACACAACAGCGTCTACTAGTGAAAAACGTAATAGTTCGGGGTTGAAACGTTAAAATGTGAGATAGCGAGCAAATGAACCAACCAACCTGGAGCGAGAAGTCGCCGTGCTGCTGATGAGACTTCCGCTGCTCATACTGCGCTCCATTATTTTGTCGTTCCTAACGAAGTAAACGATCCACTCGGATTTATGTCAACGTTCACGACCCCCCCGTCACTCTTTTGATTTCTAGGGAAGAGCTGACAATACCAGCGGTGTCTGACCCCAAACTGATATTTTTTGTAGCTAATTACTCGAAGGTGTTGCGTCTAAGCGACAAAAAAGGTGAAACAGCGTTTTTAAATTTAACGGATGGTTCGACGTGTTGTTTTGTTGAAGTGATGCCATCACTCACGCGTGCAGTATCACTCAAACTTCTGTGTAAATTCAACGATTCGCAACTTGTACGGGCGCTATGTGTTCGTTCGATAGATTTCGACGAGAATGTCAGTACTGAACGAAAGTAGGCGTTAAGGCGTTAGGCGACGCATTTAACCACGACACTTGAGATACTTGTAAATGAACGATTATTTATAGTCAAATTGTAAAAGCAGATACAGAGAATCAGGAAAAAATGAACAGCTAGAAAAAGGGTAAGATGAAAGAGACAATCTATTAGTTAGCTGACAACGAAACGCCGTGTAGTAGCCCCCCCCCCCCCCCAGTGATAGCGATATCGTGCAGGAAACTGTGTGGTGGCCGCTGGTTGTCGGCAGAACCGGTAGTTTTTGGGAAAATCAGAATGACTGTTAGATGTATCTTGGCTTATGCTTGTTCAACAGATGGCCTAACTGCTCACATACGGGCCCTAACAGGACCCGTGTCGATGAGGAGTGTCTTCATAAAATTACAAAAAGGAACCAACTCATCCGTTCTCCCGCACACCTGACTGCAAGCACACTACGTAGCCAAATTAAGGTTTTTTCGATTGCGTAGACCTAAAAACGTAAAGATGTGACGAATTCTCTTCCTGCATCGTCGGGCAACGGCAATTAAAATTAAACTCTGATAAGGCATACATAACAGCAACGCCGCTATTTGTTACAGGTGCAAGATGTGGTGCGATGCACGTTGGCGAATGTGCAGAAAATGTTTCGCAGCAAATCTGGACGCTTTGCCAAAGACAAAAGGGAAGAGGCCGAACATTATTTTTCTAAAGGGAGATTGACGCAGGCGGCCCTGAGCGCCAACATTGGAGTTGCCAGAGCTCCCTTTCCAGGTAAGACACCTTGGTGCTATCGTGAGAGGAGAACGACAACATTTATTAGAGGCCGTTAAAAATAAACGTTCCTCTTAGAACAAAAATGCGGGCAGTCAAAGCCTGAATTCACCAATGCCGGGGCGTTCGATGCACAGTTTTCTGGACCACGCGGTTCTGTTGTACTTCCAATCTCCAAAATCGGGAACGAGAGCAGGAAGACCGCAGGTTCAGATGGGGCGCACCAGCGCCTTGTAGATAAGGGTTTTGTTGGAATGGCTGATAGTTGGATAGTTGAACAGAGATTGAGGATGGTGCTGGATGTGGGGAGTCTACTGTCAAATTATTTGGTGTTAACCAGAATTGAGGTCAACTCAGGTGTGTGTTCCAGTGGAAGTACAAATAGGGGTATGCCTTATAGGATGGGGAGTTGTGTAACTTTTGGTTGCCTTACTAGACGAGTAGACGCAGATAAATTGCAAGTGACATGAGAATCCTAGACAAAGGGAAGTGACACGTATCAGTTTTTGTCCCAACATACGTGATCGAATTAGGACAAGTTGAGGCAGACCACTGGACGAGCCAGTTCCTTATGGGACATTTCAATGAGAATTCAATGCGCGGCTCCGCATCTTTCTTCTCTGAGACCCTCCATCCTACACATCTTGAGCTCCAGTGCGGAGGAAACAAGAAACCACGGGCTGCCTCATTGTAGTCCCTATAACGATACGCTCGATTCGCCCAGTTTGCTAAATAGGAGCTACCCTGCGTGCTTATAGTTGATGTCTCTCGTCGAAACTTGCCGACTAATTAAGTAGTTAGATGATGTGGATCCCCAGTCTCTCCACGGTAGCACACAGGCAGCAGCTCTCTATCGGAAGACTGGCAAAATGACAATCTATAATACCTCCACAGTTATAGGTTCAGTGTGTGCCGCAGCAAGTGCTCAAGCTCTCACATGTTGGTAAAACCACAACCTCCATGACTTTAGACTGCTATAACTCTCTTATGAGCGTTAAGGAACAGTCACCTTGATAAGGAAACAGACCTGAAAGAAAACGGCTGAACCAAACCGACTCAAATCACAAAGGGACGCCAAAAAGGGTATGAACAAACAGAACAACTTGAACGAACTGTAATAATGGTGTTCGGACAATCAGCCTGAACGCCCGAACGCCGTGACCTCGATAGAACAGCACGAGGAGACCGTGCCACACTTCTCAGGATTCACCCCCATCCCACACATGCCCAGCTTTCTCATAACCGTGCTAGGGCGATCTGCATCCATCTGGGTCCTGAAAGGAGGACATCTTCTCGAGGCAGCTTGCTCAGTGTACCAGAATGTTGAAGTGTATAAGAAATAGAGGGAACCCCTGCCGTACTCCACGCTCTATTGCCACACATGGATGGAGTTTTTGGAATCAGTAGCCCTCAAAACGTAAAGAACTGCAGGAAACTCAACACATTTGTTGACACAATCACAATACTTTCCTAACCCTTTTGGTAGTGGCAAAAAAAAAACAACAAAAAAACAAAGGGCCCTTGTAACGTCAAGATCTGAAGACTTATATTTTACAAAAAAAACGTTGTGCGCTAGACAACTTTCAGCCAACCCACCAAAGCAAGCGCACAGGGAGATATGCAGGCCATGGTGTTAGGCCAGCATCTACAGCTTCTTCTGGGCCAATCCGATTTGCCTTTTGATGCTTCACGATAAAAAGACAAGTTTTTGAGAACTTTCGAGCGACTCTAATCATTTTGTTCCTTCTTCAAGCTCAGGAGTTGACACGAATGTGGACGAAGGGCTAACTCTCCCACTGTGCTTGTGGACGAGGGCAAAGGTGATGGTCGCTCAAGAAAACTATCCTTCCGCTCTGGAGGACGCCCAGTTGGCAGTGAAGTACAAATTACCCGATAAGTTCAAGTAAGTGAAAATAAAATGGTTGTAAGCTCCACACTCGACGTAATTACGGAGTTTTCCGCGAGAGTGTGATTCTATTCTATGGTGGTTCGAGATACGCCAATTTTGACGACTAAGTCCAAATTTCCTTCGATTTTTCAACACTTTTCACTCCCCTCCCGAAATATTTGGATTAAATCGTCTCAACACAATTCTCCCTAAACTTTCCCAACATTTGTACAATATTTTCAATGAGCTAACTAAACTTTCGCGCTGCCTCTTCTCAATAATTCTAGAGCAATATCTCGTTTTGCTTCATTTTGGATTGCATTCGGTATTAAAGTGGTTGGGTTAAGTCCGCCAGTAGTAAGTTAACGTACCTGTTCCTATGTAGGGCTCCAGCTCGTTTGTTCGGGATCCTGTGCCCCTTTCGCAAGGCGGAAGGCCTTCCCGGGCACCTCTTCTTCCCCTCGTGCCCCTGTGAGCGGGCATCTACCATGTCAACCTGGATCTGAAGATGTAGGCCGCAATGGCCTGTAATTCAGCCTGGCTATCCGAGAATACGTAGATCCGCTTACTTTGAGTCCTTTTGTCAGGATCTCTTCAGAACAGATCTTAATGGCGAGAATTTCTGCTTGATATATCGTGGCGTACTCTCCCAGCGGCTTGGCAAGAATGAAGTTGGGCTCTACGATGCCCAGACCATCCCTGCCCTCCATCACAGAGCCGTCAGTGTATCATTACAGTGCGCCCTCCTCAGTCTGGAATGGCTCCCCCTCCGACTGTTCTCGTGAGTGGATGCAAATATTGAATGACAACTGAAAGTTCTTCCAGACTGGCATAACCTCAGTAGTAAGGACTACCGCCTACCGCCTCTTCTGATTTGAACTGCCTACCCTGAAAGATTTCCTTGCCTCTAGGTGTTATATTGGTCTGGAAAAGCCTTACCATTCCCAGGTATGCATCTCTCTAAGTGTACATGTGGAATGGTAAGATGTTCATAAGGACTTCTATTGCAGCAGTGGCGCAAGTATTCATGGCCCCTGTGAGAGCCAAAGTTGATGTGACACGAGGGGGCTCTGGTAGGGGCGAAGGCGAGGAGCAAGTTAGTATCGAACAGCAACGAGTTTGAGAGTCGAGTCTGGGAAATAGCTGAGAGTTAGAATGCCTAACCGACACAGTAAAATGAGCCGTGGGAAGTGAGAAAAAAACCGACTGAACAAATGAGAAAATCCTTTGTCGGCTTCAGAAATAATCCTTAAGCTTTTTGTCGGCAGGAGAAACTGATTGAACTGCTAAATCGGGCTCTCATATGACAGACCTCAGGTTAGGAAGGGCTGGAGTTGAGTGCTCGAGAAATGTTCGAGCTCAGGATTTGCCATTAGGGCCCAGGGCGGTGAATTAATTCGCTAGAGCTGAGCCAAACAACAATGATAACTACAGTTAGTTTTGGACTGATTTGCTCACACCCTTAATTTGGCGTCCTATGGGGGTTTGCAGCCTAAATGTCAATTCATGTTGATTTTTTACATCCATTCTAATTCAATGGCGTTCATAGACGCACAGAATATTTTCTTATGTTGTGTTCAAGATACTCAGTTGACTGCGTACCTTTTTATTGCTAAGGAAAGTAAACAAAATACATTATTTTGCTAAATAACATTAGAAAATGATACTTTAGTCAGTAGGTTTCTAACAACATATCCCTTGGCTGAGTCCATAAGGATGATGGTGCGCTGTAATAACGTCTCAATAACGAAGACTCCATCCCTCCTCGGGATGATGCCAAGCACTTTTTCAACCATTCCCTCAACTCCTTACGCGCCTTTTCTCATTTTCAGGCTGGACGCCTACGTGACCATGTCGGAATGTTATTTGAAATTGGGTGAGTCGGAAAAGGCCCGCATTTCTTGGACCATCGTCTCCAAAATGGCGGAATTGTTCGGAAACCCGGACGTTAGAAATCAAGCAGTTAACGCCCTCGAGAACCTCGAAAGTCTCATTGGGCCGGTAAAACAACCGGACGTTTCAGGTAAGCTCTGCGCGTGTGCACGTTGGAAAAGGTTTATATTGATTTACGTATAAGATAATTTGTCCGTTTCTGTTTGTGCTTTCTGTAGACTAACGTCACAAATTGGGGTTTCCTGGTAAAATTGGAGTGGACAGTGGGACGAGACGATTCGTCACACCTGTGAGTTGTTCAGAATCGCCTCTTTCACGAGGGTCGATATTTTATACGGTTTGCACGTAAAATTGCATATATTTTTTCTTAATTATAAACCATTTCTACGTAACCTTTTTCCTCATTTGTTATCACAGTTAGGTATAATTAATTTGGTAATCTGTTTTGTTTTTTAAAATAATATTTTACAACCTTCTTCAACTTAGTACGTATCTATAATTTTAGTATTAAATTAACTTTCTTTTTATTATTTTCATGTGCGTTCACAGCTTTACGTTTAACTCAATTCAAAATCGGCCTGTTCTTTAATAACAAATTTACTTGCCATTTCCTTTATAACCTTTGTACATTTCTTTGCAATATGTGAGTAGAAAGAAATGTAATGTACCTTGCGGAAAAAGTTCTCTTTACGTTTCAGAGTCTACTGAGTCCAAAAAATGCTATTTGGGAAAATAGTCTGTGTGTGTATGTGAACGCGATTGAGAGACAACGGTTAAACCAAATCCCCTCAAACTTGGTATCTAGCCCGCACGTTACCATGAGATGCTAAAATAAGGATATGAGCAAAATCCGCTTGAAACTAACTATAGTTATCATAGTGATCGAAACACCAAATATTTTTTTTCTCAAAAATGGCTGTAACGATTATGAAAATTTTTTCAATATGGATAGCTTCTAATGAAACAATAACACCATGAAATTCCCATTTGTGGAAAAATGACGAGAAAAGCACAATAAATGACCAAACTTTTCGACAAAAATCGTTTTTAGTGCAGTTTTTTCCTGACCAACTCCGCTCAAATGTTACTAGAACCTTAAGAAAACGTCAAGTGATAGTTCAATCATGTTTCTATACGATGAGTTTTTAATAAAGCTCATAAGATGTACGAGGGCAATTCTAGAAATTCCAGAATGTCAACCACTGTTTCACTTACCGCCATTTCTAAAAGTTTTTACCCGATATCTTTGGAATAGTTTTTACTATTCGTCTTTAAAAAATAGTGTTTAAACCCTCATCAATAATGGTCTGAGCATGAGTACGAGAAGCACAATAAATTCTGGAACTGTACGCGCTTCCGCTTTCTGCCGCATTTAAGCGGTGTTTTATCGAGCTCAAATGAACTGGGAGAAAAATAATTCCAGTTAGTAGAAAAAAAGCCATGGAGACGAGTGAGTTGTCGTAGAGCTAAGAAAAGTTGTGTGATGCGGTGCACTTGATATTTTATTGAGTTCTCTTACGATACTCGAGATCAAGAAACACCTTTTGATGGGTTGGGAAGGCGCACCGACGTGCACCACTGTTTTTCGTTTTTTTTTTCGACAACGATTTTGATTAAACTTTCCAATTACTTTCTACTAACCAGTACCTAACTTTCCGACCTAAAGAGCTCTGCATAAAGTTATGATCACGAACACCTCATTCTATTACCAGCACAATTCCGCTTTCTTAACACGTTAACGAACTGCTTTCACGCGTAGCCATGTGTGCATAGGCAGGACCCAATATACTCCAGTCTATTATCGCAACTAGATTTTGGTATTCGTCGTTTGATACAAAGCAGATAATTCGTGCGCTGCAATTAAGTTGTTCATTCATTTCGAGTCCAAGATCCCTAGCCATCAGCTTCAATCATGTTGGAATCGACTCAGCAGGTTAATTCTTCAAGCGGGAGTCTTTACGAAGAAAGGCGCAAGTCACGTCTTTGTGTGTATGGAGACCAGTGCTCTTCACGTTGAAAAAGTTGCTAGTTTGAAACTAGGGTGTTTCTTGCAACAGCTTACATGCCCCTTTATAAGAAGAGAATGCATATTCAAACTCAAGAACCAATGTTATTGGTGCCGCGAATAAACTGAAGGAACTCTACAAATGGTTCAGAGACAAGTCAATGCAAGAACACATCACACGCTGTGCTAATCGAAAAGAGATCACCTGGCACTTCAATCTTGCTTATGCTCCACATTTTGGAGGTCTGTGCGAGGCGGTAGCTCGTTTATGCGCATATCCGCCTCATATACTCACTCCAATGACGTACTGCAATATAAAACTCTCGCTCCCTATTTACAGTTTCTACCGATCCAGAGGACCTAAAATGTCCCTGGGCATATTTTGGTGGGCGGCCCTCTACTTGCATACCCCAACGGCTCAAGGAAGGTCTTTCAACTCGCTGGCAGGCGGTAGTACAATCACAATAAGAATTCTGGAAGCGGTGGCGTAGCGAATATCTGAACACGCTTTAGAAATGTGTCAAATGGACATCCCCAGTCTCTAATATTCAAATTGGCAGCTTGTTGGTTTCGAAGGTGTCACCTCAACCAGTGCTGAGCTGCCCTGGCTCTGGGAGGTTGTTAAGGCTTTCCGAGGACATGTTAGGATGGCCACCATCTGGACGACAAAGGCAACCTACCAAACCTACTTCTTCCTTTCTACGAAGCAGTACATTTTCAGCGGTGAACGACATTAATCATCTCGCTGATCTCTCTTTAAATTACAACATCATGTGAAATCCGCTTTCGTTTTTCCAGAGCCACCAGAGCTGTACGAAGGAGAAAGTAAAGCGCTATTGGGAACTTCCAGCGCTGTGTCGATGAAGCGAAGTAAAAACAAAGGCCGCTACATGGTCGCCAACTGCTATCTTCCTGTTGGAGCAACCATTTCTTTTGAAGAGCCATATTCATCAGTGTTAAAGTTTGAAAAACAAAGCAACCATTGCCTCAACTGTTACACCAGGTATGATCGAATTTCAGCATAATTATTACTTTTTTTTCTGTACAACTTTTGAGTTTTCTTCTGACCTCCACAGTTGAAAGGCTTTTGAGCCCGAAATTTGTTTGTAAACGAAATTGCGGGAGAACGGGGGGAAGAATTTAGCACGAATTTTATGTCCAGCCTGCGGGTCTGCCTTCACTCGTGGAAATTACGGGAGAGAAGGCCGTTCCAGACTGAGGTGGCACTGACATGGTATACTGACGGTGCTGTGATGGGGGGCAGGGCTGCTCTAGGCATCGTAGGGCAAGCCGCTGAAAATTGAATGAAATTCTAGCCATAAAGATCCGTGCATTAGAGATCCTGACGAAAGGACTCAAGGGTAAGGGATCAACATATTCTCGGACAGTCAGGCTGCTTTAAAGCCCACGGCTTGAGATCCAGGCTGACATGGAGCTTCAGGCGCTCAAACGACTCGGTGCTTTCCCTTATTTGGGTGCCGACTCATAGAGGGCATGAGGGGCCGAGACTGCCTTAAAAGGGGCACAAAATCCCTACCCATCGGGCCAGAGCCGAAGTGACGAATGACGAAAGTCTCCTAAATTGGCAGGTGGCTGGATGGGAGACACCCATTGGCACCGCCAGCCACGACTCTTAGACAGGTGAAAAGGTTCACTGTGCCTTCCAGTTCTCCAGATTTTTCCCAGGGGTTCACAGCACCCCAAACCAGAGTCTGTGGCATACACACAGAAAACAATTCCAGTCGTATTACGTAATGTTTCTTCCTACTTCGTATGGCTAAGGAAAGTAAGAATGAGCAGTTAGGCTGCATTAATAATGACAATAATAATTAACTTTCACGAAGTACCAACGTTAGTAGATCTTGAGGTACTAGCTTTGTACCCCGAAGAAGGAGATATATTTAAGGATCCTCAAAGAATGCCACTCCTGCAGACAATCTGTTTGATTGAGGGATTGGTTTCGTATCTAATGTTGATTCATCTTCATTCTTTCGGGATCTCCTACGATTGGAGATTGATCTGAAACAGATTGTAAGTACAGGAGACTTCTTTGAGAATCCACGAGCCTTGTGAGCATGTAACAGAAGTTATTTATTGCTCCTCTGGCTTCTCTCTTAGGAGCATGGGGTTTCTTCACTGTTGATGACCTTGTAACACATTCAGCAATGATATCAACGATTTTAACACGATTTCAGGTTAACCAGAGTGGTGCCTTGTCCGACCTGCAGTGGGGTGGCTTATTGCTCATCTACCTGCGCCACTGAAGGTCAAGTCTACCATCAGTGGGAGTGCGCTTTCATGGAATTGATGATCGGTTCAGGTAGGAAACTGAATATAGCCCTCGCGAATATATCCACTGACGCCACTAATTACCGTTTTGTTTGCTGTTCTTGTTTAGGC
Organism: Pachypeltis micranthus; assembly: GCA_020466155.1. Taxonomy (NCBI): domain Eukaryota; kingdom Metazoa; phylum Arthropoda; class Insecta; order Hemiptera; family Miridae; genus Pachypeltis; species Pachypeltis micranthus. The sequence goes on along the minus strand of CM035770.1, from coordinate 44,796,802 downwards.
ATGTCCCTCAGCTCGGCGCTGTCTCTGAGAATGATCACTCAGTTTTCGGTCGAATATTTCCTCGAGCTCTTTACCGCTGTTAAGAAAAATGATGAGCACCCCCATTTGAAGGTAACCTAGTTCTGAACATTGAACTTGATTCGTGTGAAAGAAGTTGTGTGTTCAGTCTCGCTAAGTGTAACCAACCAGTGAACGCGGCTGAGGAGTGACCCCAGCTGAGGACTTGCATCTTGAAGTGGGCAATTTGGGAAGGTTAACGCTCGAGTGTCTATTCTGGACTAACTGCGTTTCAATAGGGGTAGTATCCAAGTCGATGCAATGCAATGCTTGGAGATGGGAGGGCTTCGGGAGACTGGAACGGCTAATATAGCACCAGTTATGAATTGCAATATTCCTGTTAGAGCGTCCAGGAATGAATGCTTTGAAAGAATTGAAAGAAAACAGGCGTGTATTGCCAGCCGGTTGCAGCTACTGTCATCTGAAGTAGCAAACGTAAGGTCAATCCAAAGTAATTACTGGGCCAGTCTCAGAGAGCCGCGTTTCCTGTGGATCACCTATGCCATTCAAGACAATCTCCAACTGAAGCGCTCTTTGTGACCACTGGCTAGCTGCTACCTGATGACTTGGCTGATGAGTGCATGCTGGCAAAGTAGATAGTGAATGGGGATCTTACCCCATTATGGGTTAAACTCTGGTTACGATCAGGCCAGGAATAGGAACTATCAGAGCTAGAAGATGATTGAGCTAGGTAGATGACAAACGTGATGGGAATCCTTGTTAAAAGGACGCAACATGGGGAAGCTTTCTGAGAATGCCTCAAAGCAAATGGGTACGAGTCCATGGGTCGCGCAAGACACCACCATTGAATGGGCTGTCTACACCATTGAATGAGTGGGAGTCTTGGATGTGCCAGACCATTGGATAAGCCCCATCATTGAATGGAAACCATTCAATTGTGCAAGCTATAATATTGGATAGACCAGACCACTGGCTAGGCCAGATTGTTAGACGCGCCAGTCCATTGGAAGAGACAGCCCAATTGACCTTGGAATCAGAAAAAGAATTAAACGAGACAGTCTGTTGGGCAAGCCAGAGCAATGGGCCATTTAACAAGCAAGATCATTGGACAAGGGTCAGGAATCCGAACAGCGATACCACTGGGTGCTCAATCACTTCGCGATGATGATGTGCGTGCAGTACCTCCACCGTAGGGACCAACATACATTATGATGGACTGACAGGCTCATAGGCCTCAAGGTCGTCTGACATTTTGTGCGTGAATGGTGGGGACGGATTGAGGACGCTGCATCAGTGAACACCACCTCTACAGGACACAAGGGAGCATTGGCTGCACTGGAGGTTTTCCCAGTAGCATCAAGGAGAAAAACTAGACAGATCATTGGATAAACCAGACCAATACGCATGCTGGACTATTGAAAGTCTTCTTGCAGGCCACTTCAATATTTTCAAATTGCTACTCGAACGCCTCTAAATCACCACTCGGCGCCGATCTCAATTGTTGTATGAATTCCCACCTTAGGAGTTCCTGTTGTTTCGGATCTGTTGCCGTACTCGCTATATATTTTGCGTTCCAGATCTACAACTTGGAAACCCACTGGAAGTGCAGAGAACCGAAGGATTTCGTGTACAGAACCTTAATGGCTCTTCTGCTTCTACAGATTCTTCGAATAGGAGGATATTTCAAACACTATGGATCTACTGGTTTTGGTTAGTACTCTTTAGGCTCTTTTATAGCTCTGCGACACATAACGTGAGGTATCACGTGATTCAAAATTCCCACCTCTGAGGAGCGCCAGGAGGCAGTTGTGTGACTTTCCTTCCTCGTTCTTGCTTACGAGCCCTGCACACGAGTTTTACTCGCCTTTCACTGATCCCCCCCCCCACCCCTCCCTCATCACCAACCCTTCCATTTATTATCCTTCTGTATCTACAATTTATCGTTCTCCTTCATTATAACTAAGCTGGCCTCACTGGCTCTCCGACATTATAACTAAGTCCTGTGCTGGTGATTTGGGGCCTCAGATATTTGCACAAATTCACGAAAAGAGATACTCATTCATGTTCTATACTCCCCCCCTCCCCCTCTCTCTTGATTAAAATCATATTACAGATTCCACTCCACAAATACGATCCACATAACCGGTAAAATTCACCCAAAACATATATGGAATCAATGACTGTGTAATTACTTTTGGATTCAAGCGGACAACGTCTTGTTTAGTGACCGCGTTTATTAAAACTCATTGATAGCAAAAGGCTGAACAAACATGGTAAATCGAGAACAGAGACAATGACAGTAGTTGCTTGTGTTCTCTGGTGTCACAGCAGTTGGCTGATGGGACTGGCACGCCGAGCGGTGGTCGGTGATGGAAACTGATTTCCCTGTATAGGTGCGATTCCTTGAGGTGCCGACGGTGCCAAACATATCCCACCCGTGATACTGAATTTTCGTAAAAAACCACAATGGCTATTCGCATCGCGTCCGAAAAGTTACAGAGCGAATATTGGAAACACATTCCCTCCAAAATCCGTTTCATGGCATTTCCCAACTAAATTTCTAAATTGGGAGAACGAGTGTGTGGTTGACATTTTATTTTCTAGATGAACTACCCACCAACCAACGCCATCAATGAACTCCCTGACATCCGAGCGTGGTCATCAACCTAACCTTTTTGTAACCTTCCAACTTCTTCCTTTTGCGTGGGCGCCTTTCATACTCTTCAATTACTGGTAGTCTCCAGTCAACAAATATGTACATACGTCGCGTTGGTATCCTCAAACAGGTGCATCATCTTCAGGTGGCATGATAGCGGGGTGGTGAAAATTAAGATGCGCCGTACCCCACACTGGTTTATTATTCATTCCAAACAATACGCTTGTGTTTTTGTCAGGAACATTTTTTAACTCCCCCCCCCCTCCCACCCACCACTGTTGCAAAATTTGACACCTGATGACCTAATGGCTGTCCGCCATCCAGGCCATGTTTTGCCATTAACATGCTCTTGCACAAAAATCCCATTTCCGATCTAGTTTTGCCTGCCTGATTTGCAATTCGATCAGACGAAACTCATGGTTGTTACGAACAAACAACGAAACTCAGGCAGTTATGTTGCAATTACGTGGTATTTGGTATTGTTTCCGAGAAATTTGTTGATGCTGACTAGAAACGGACGGTCTCAAAAGGGTAGATCTGGGTTTGGGTGGAAAACAGTGAAATAACAGTAAATATAGTGAAGAACTTGTGGGACTATGTAACGAAAGTTATCGTTCTCCCCAAACCAGTGCTCATTTCCTGCTCTACTTCCCGTCTCACTCCAACCACTCGTCACTTCGTGCCATTACCGTCTACACAATATATGTTTGTAGTGTTGTTTCCCGGATTGTTGATATAGCCTTGTTATTTAATTGGATAGGTAACAATAAAAAACCGCCGTGTAATAATTTGTAGCTTTTTTTCCGTTTTTTGACGAGTGAATTGAACGATGGGCAGGAAGAGGGGCAGGCCGTTTTACTTGAAACTGTGGTTCGAAAGAAAGACGTGATGGAGTACTCAGTACGGAACACATAATTAGTGCTGGTTATTATGAATTTCTACAGAATATCCACTAATATGGGTTAATAATACTGCAGGTCTGATGAGCCGACGACAGCAATACTGTTTGAACAAGAGCCAACGACGACGTATGAATACATTGCACTGGCTGATCCAGAGAATTCGTTATAGTGCGATGGTGGGGGGGGGGGTTGTTTCTAGTTATTATCTTTACGGATGAAACTAGAAGAGGAAAGATTGAAAATTTAAAAAAAAACCTTCACTTTCTTATAAGAAAGCTTGCTCGACGCGAAGCCGAAAATTTCCGTACCTGCTCTAACGGGACTTCTAATGGCAAAGTCATTATTTTCGCAAACACCTTCGTCCTCATCCTTTTTGTTATCGATGGAAATTCCACCATTGAGTTAATCCCAATTGACGACGTATTACCTCTCTGTTTGGCCATTCCCATCTTTTTCCCACTCCTCATGTTCAAATTCCTCTCCACAAGAGACGACTACTTCCAAAATTCACATTCAGCTACGAACTATCGCGGAAGTCACAGCTCGCTCTCTCTCGTTCCGATAATTTCCCGCCAGTTCACGAATATTTCGGAGTCGTCCTTCTGCGTCGATCTTTGTACACAAACGCTACTCACTTCGTTGCACATAATACAGTCCTCCTCAAGCTCACCGAGTTCTTTTATTTTCGATCTGAAACTCTCGCCCTCTCGTGCGCCTAACAAAGCTGTAATCCACAGTTTGAGTGGGAGGGGGTGCTAGTCAATGAAACAAAGCAATGAAATAATGAAAACCCTTAATAAGCACCACGCATTATTACCGTTAAACTTTCAGGCACAGTGAAGTGTGCGACTCATTTCGAGCGTATATAATCACAATATACTAAACGAGATATAGTGCGCAACGCATCAGCCAACATTCTTCAGCCCTATTGAAAGAAAATGGAACAACCGCTGACTATATCCAGCCTGCAGATCAACAAGGGACACCAATATGAGACTAATTGGTTAACGACTTACTATACTTGTCATAAATTACGCTCGCGTGACATTCATGTTTTCAAAAAGGTGCTTAGAATAGTAATCCATCGAGTTACCTATGTGACAGGGTGTTAATATTGGCCATGAGTAATAATTGAGAGCAACCTCGACAATGCCGGAATTCAAACTAACGTCGTTATTTATTAACCATTTTCGCACTGATTCCTCCATAATTGCACATTCGTTAAAACGTACGCTCCCCGAAAAATCATATTTATAGGTCTATCAATTACTTGTGTGATACGTTGGACATTCAATGGAGGTCGTGGCGTAATTACGAGCAGCTCTATAAATTCTGAATCTTTAGGTGCTACCAGTTTCCACGTAAAACCGTAAATTACGTATGAACTCGAAGAATTTAGAACGCAAAACAATTGCGCTAGATTGTTCTTGGTGGCTTTTTTTGTAACGCACAAAGCTTAAAATTAATTGTAATTGAACTAAGCAGTCAAAATCTTCAACAAGGTGTACTCCTTCGTCCTAGTTCTTCTGCGCGCCCACAAATGATTCTGTGAGTAACGCGTTATTTTTTCCGTTTTCTCAGATGAGATCACAGATGCAGAGATGACAGTCGGCTGCATGCTCCTTCGCCACTTGCAACTTACGCAGTACAACTCTCACGAAATTTATGAAAGCGTCGTTCAGAAGAAAACCGAAGACTGGTCGGTCAACAGCGCTAAAATGAATTACATAGGGTTGGGGCTGTACCCCAGTTCGGACTACTTCAACCACGAGTGCCAACTGACGTTAGCCAGGTAAGACAGGTTATCTCATGTGTCTGTTCGCTGGAAAACCTCACAGCTCACGTAATAATGGCTTCGACTGTTCATCTGCCTTCGCAAACATATCCCTAGTACGTGGAATGCAGACATGCAACCAAAACTCATCTTTATCCTGTTAGAACACTTTGTTACGGGTTCTGACGTGAGCTCAGATCCTCCACCAGCGAGTGGTTTCAATTCATAGCGTAGAAATGAATTTGCATCTGTGTACAAGGCAAACCTGGCTTGCGCGTACATGAGCGTACAAGTTAGTGGCAGTCCAAAGAGGAAAGACAATTAGTATTTACTTTTACTTCACTTAGCCATTGCCCTAAGGAATAGAAAGGAAACTCATGTAATCGGGGGGTTTTCAGACGTTTCAAGGGCTACTAGCCCAAAAACACTATTGCATAAAATGGTCTGTGTATGTGAATGTGATTGAGGGAAAATGAGGTAACGAGTTCAGCCCAAATTTGATACCTTCAATGCAAACCACTATGGGACGCCAAATGAGAGTCCAAAACTAACTGTAGTTTTCATAGTGATCAAAGCGCCAAGGATTTCTTTTCTAATAAGCGGATGTTCATCACATTGTTTTGTGTCCACTTCGTTTGAGGAAAAATAACGAGAGCAGCGCAATGAATTAACACCAATTTTGAGGAAAATCGGTTTTAGTGCAATTTCTTTCAGTATAAAACTAGCGTGGAAACATCCTTTTCACCATCTTTCTCAATAATAAGTATGACCTAAGTTGGGGCGACCCAATAAATTCTGGAACGTTAAGAACTACAAGTTTCGACACAGAAAGTTCCATCTTATAAACGTCTCTAACAAAGTATAAAGTACACAAATAATGAATGAAGTCAGTCGTGTTGCAAACAAGACCCTGTACTTCGTTATGCTGCGAATGACCCGAATACTAATCTGTTTCAGGTACTTTGTAGGAAAGAAGATGGTGCTCCGAATTGAGCGACCGATAAAACTGGGGGAAGAAGTTTGTGAAAATTACGGACCAAACATTTACAAGAAAACTATGGTGGAACGGAAAAAGATTCTGAATGCCAGGTATATTTTTTTGTAAATATCTTTCACAGTTTTGAGAAGCAGAATATCAAGGGTTGGGTTTCAATTGTCGAAAGCTTCTCATCAGTTGGTGGTTACCATTTTGCTCTCACACTCACAAGGGTTGCGCTTCCATCAACGTAAATGGAACAATGCGTTGATAGATGCGAGCTTTGTAAGTGGAAAAAGTTCTGCTCTCACAGTTGGATCAGTGAGAATGGAACGACGTGTAAGGCAACGACCGAGTATTTCACCCAGAATTTTCCTGTTCATTAGTTAGTGGGATTAAGCTGATCTTCTGTGGTCTATCTGGGTGCAAAGAAGAAAAGAAGCAGACCAAAAAGACGGAAGGCAGAAGAAGAAACAGAAAAGAAAAGAAAAGGAGAATATGAAGCGTACAGAGGATGAGAAGAAGGCAGACACAATGACAATCATACAACGATGAAGTGAGGAAGAGACGAAATATAAAGAAGTAAAAGGACAAAAATGCAGCTGAAGAAAAAGAAAAAGACTGTTGAAGAGAAGAAGAAAGACAGAAACAAAGATACAAACGATTAAATGTTTCATTTGAACGTCCCACCAGTTTCTGTGTGGAACAGATTCGTCCTACCACCTTCATTTTAGCTCAGTGAAAAACAATTTTCATCAGTTAGAGCGATAGAAACCGAGGAATGATTTCGAATTTCCATTCCAACTCGGTTCTCTGGCATTCAGTTCGGGAACGAAGTTTGAACAGGAGGTCATGGGCTGTTAAGAGCTCGAAAGCGCCAATTCAGTCTTAGATTTGCTTGTTCGCATTTTAGTAGCGAACGTAAGAACTACTTTAGTTCATTCGACATCCGATAGATCGCGCGAAAGTGTTCAAATAGAAAATTTCCGGAATCAAGATTCTTAAGGTTTCCTTTAGATTGAAAGTTGATGGAACAGGATATCATAGACAGCAAGGAGCTCGAGAGCGCCAATTCTGTTTTCTGCCACCGAACTTCACGTTGGGAGAAGAGTGAAACAGGAGCTCACAGGCAGCAAGGAGCTCGAGACGTGAGGAGTCGAATTTAGTTTACTCAACGTTCGATAGATCGCGTGGGCTTCTCGAAGATTTGGAATTAAGACCCCCGCTATGTTAAGGTTCACTTTTTTTCGTTTACTCAACAATTGTGTTGACGAACATTGTGCAGGTAGATGCGAGGCAATCACAGTTAACATGTCGATGTCCTTAACACAATTCCATCCACTGCGTGGTATACTATCATCAAATTCTATCACCCGTCCACCTTTTGAATGATGACACGGCAAGGCCCTGTTCAAATCCTCTAGAAGTATGTTGACCACCTTTGCCAGAGAGAAAATGTCAGGGAGGTACTCGCTCTCTGGCAAATGGAATTGCAGATCCACATACTCACGCAATTATGTTTTTCGTGCGGAGAGAGGCAGACAGTACAAATGGGTTCAAAAATGTGAACATGTTGAAATAGGGCCATTTAGGGTCCCCATCTGCTCCCGCGCCACTTTTAGCCTTCTTATTGTTGCGTTGGTATTGGCCGATTAGGCACCTCATCTTCTTTTCTACTTCAGATCTCTCCACTTTCATTGCCAACGCAATTTCGTTCCAAGCGTCGTGTTTCTTGTTGCGATTTTTATAGTCGGCAACTTTAGCGTCCCATAGCACCGGGTAGTCCCTAAACAGTTCTATCAACTTTATAATGTTGTCTTTACTCCAGTCGAATTGACTCAAAAGATTCTCCATCGTTCTCCACAATCGTACAAGCAGTACGCAGGCACGTGAACAATGCACTCGAAGGACTCTGACCACAAGCTGAGTCGAAAACAAACGAACATGCGACATCAAAGGTCCGCGGCGGCATTTAGGGAGGGGTAGCTACATGTAGCTCTGCTACAAACAAAAATGCACGTGTAGCAGAGCTACATGTAGCAGAGCTAGACATAGCTCAGATTCCCTTTGATGTTTACCGAAACTTTTGGATAGCACGATATCTGCTATATAGCAGAGAAAATAGGGTTAAATTTGCTATATAGCCAGGCTATATAGCAAATCTCCAGTTTCACTTTTTGAACTTGTAGCCGAGTTATATAGCTGAGCTTTATATAGCTGTGCTATATAGCTCTGCTACATAGTGTAAACCCGGCATAACGAACGGACTGGGACAAACAAAGGTGCACGATCATTTCATAATAGTTCGTTGCAACGATTCTTCCTGACTTTGCATAGATGTTCTCCAGCATTGCCTTGTTCCTGGTCAAATGCTTTACAGCTTTCGAGTCAAGCAGCAATTGTCACCATTGTCTGGGTCCAATCTTAAAAGTACCACGCAAAACTCTCTCTTCTTTCCGTCACGGTGGTTACAAACTGGTTCTTTTGTTGTGCAGCCCAGCTCTGCCTCTTTAGCCCATTTATTTGCTATAACCAGCAGCGAATTAAGACTTGTTCCGTGCTCTTGGCACAAAAGCTTTCCTTTTGGTTGGTTGTAGGAGCTCATCATCCAGCTGCAAGTTGGTTTTGATGACATCTCCAGGTATTGCAATCCCTGAGTAGCAAGGCCAATGAGCTAATTGATAGTAACCGTCATCTGGTTAATATGCTTTTCAATGGACTACGTTCACTATGCTTCTTCCAGAGTTCCTTTGCAGTTCCCCTATGTTCATATGGTGGTATAGAGAAGGTCAAGTAAAATGAACGAATTGCACTACGAACTTGTCATCCGTCGGAAAATCACGAGAGCAGCTCATTAAATTATTAAAAATTTTATTGCAGTTTTCACCTCATAAAAGAATGACTATTCGATTGGAGTGGTTGCTCGAGCGACGATAATAATCGTTCAGGTACATGGGACGAAGGAAAATTGTGTGACGCATAGCTCTAGATTTTTTGTTTACACTCGAACAGTAGCAATTCATTATTGTGTGTGCATGTTGGGCAGGTACAACTTTGTTTGTTCCTGCATCGCCTGTGAACAAAATTGGCCGCTTCTGCAAGACATGCCTCAGTCTACGCACTATTTCAGGTGAGTGATGCGCCAACAAGGTATGCAGAATGACATAAAACTAAAAAAGAACGTAACAACACACTATTTGTGATCCGTGATAAAATCATTCCCCTCCCACCATTCCGAGCTATAAAGCAAGGATATTACAGGGCACCCTGCACATCACTGTGAGTCCAGTCAACTATGCAATATTATCTCCTCTGTGAAGCATTTTTAAATTTTCGGTTTCGAAAACCCACAACACTGCAGGATGAGCCTTTGTGATGAGGGGCATTACCTTTTTTCGACCAAAACATCTTTTACCAGGGATGTAAAGGAAGAAGAGGTTGCTTGCCATCAATTACTTTTTTTTTCTTCCCTACTCCCAAAAGGGTCTGTTGTGTGGGCGTACATGAGCCAATTCATATCCTTCCAGTTCCACCCCTAGCTTCTGTGGAGCTCGTGTTCTCCGATGCGGTGTCCCCAATACATCCCCGCCATTTGCGCATAATACGCAAGACGACCTTGCAGCCTCCTCGAGCCGCAGCAGAGGAACCCCAGCACTGTGAGGCCCACTGCAGCCCGCCTCTCACGCGTACACAGTACATGCTTCGCTGACTCCATCTCTACCTCACGGAATCAGTAATTCTGAACCTCTGACTTAACAATCGTGGCCAGGTGGTACCTTAGAGGACAGCATTCGTATACGATCTCTCTCCAGACTGATGATCTCTCTTGTTCGCTCCCTGGAGTTTAAAAAACAACCTCACCGCTGGGCCTTAAAAGCGAAAGGCTGCGGTCCCACTGGGAGAAACGCAGATCCTTTTCTCACCAGTTTGCCAACCTCCTCATTCCCTTCTGCCCATAGATGGTGCTTGCAATTACTTCTACTGGGCGATGGTATGTATCCGTCTTGTTCCTGACAAATAGTGTTCACCAGCCTTCTCAGGGTCGAATGAGCAAGCCACGATTTTTTGCAGTCCGTCAAAACCTCGCATATTCACCCAGCGGCATAAATGGAGTTCTCCCCCTAATAAACTCCCCTGCGAAGGGTCATTAGAGTTGATTGATTGTTGAATGCCTGTCCTCGTTTTCCCGTTTTGAACTCACTAATATTTCAAGTCCGAGATTAGGTCATTCTTTTAACTTTTCAAAGAGTAATTTAGTTTGATTTTCATCCGTCAAATCCGTTTAGGAGTATTCGTGAACTAGTAATTTGTGTTTCGTTTATTATTTTTCAAGTTCTGACCTCTTATTGTCAATTGCGAATTGATATTGCGATTCCCAACATTAGAACCAGCAGAAATCGCATTAAAATTGGAAAAACCATTATCTCACATCTCCGGAGGAGTCAGTCCAAAATATTGTATACAAAAATATAAAAATAAAGAAAATTAACACAAATTATTCTGAGGCAGTTTTCAATTTGTTTTCCAAGTGGGATCAAGTTCCATTGAGGAGGAAGGGGCTACCAACATTTCAAAACAATGACATCCCTTTTCTTCCCCCAAGCCCAACGCCTTTTATGACATCTAGCGTTTTGATGCGGGATTTTCCTAGATTTCTCAAGATGAAAATGAAAATTGGAAGTCTTTCGTTCCCAAAGAGGGATATTTAGTTGGAAGGAGGGGGGGTGTACCACGTGGCTCATAAGTTAATGGATCTTCCTAACGGCAAGTTGCCTTTGACTGCCGCCTGCAGCCAATTTTAGAAATAAATTACTATTAATAACCTTACCTTATCTTATCAAGTCTATTAAAATATTACAGGTGCCAGCAGAGCCAATGCAAGACTGTGTACAAATACGAGGTAGGTCAGAAAGGGACAAACTGGACGTGCTCTGCTTGCAATCAGGTCAACTCCCTCGAAGATCAGGTAACTTGTTATTCGCGTACCAATACTGATTGATAACGAGTATTAATATTCAAATCGAGAGATATAGTTAGCTATTTCGAATGCACTAGGTGTCATTACTGGAAGCTTACAAAGAAGATTTGATGGAAGGAATGCAACTTTTGACTCAAAGAAAAACTGCCGAAGCGGAGGTTTTGCTGAGTACATTTTTAGAAAGTGAGTGTGGGGTTTTGTTGCAAATTATTTTAGCAGCTCTGCAGTGGTATCTTACCTTATGTTCTTCTTGGCCATTTCGAAACCAGTGTTTCATGTCTCTGTCTTTTGGCAAGGGAACCCACGCCTTCAAATAGACTGGTGTCCATGAGCACCTGATATTTTTTGTCTACAGTCCGCTCGTTCAAATACCTACATGATACGGAAAGTGTAATTACCACAACGGATGCGTATTTTTTGTGCACTTTCCGCAACCCAAAGGGCAAGGAAAGTATAGTAATCGTGTTAAAAGAATGTTGTTTTTTCTTCAGATCTTTTCGTTTTGAGGCCTTGTGAATCCAAAAAAACCTAATTTCGGCGCGTGTGACGGCTGGACCGATCGAGCTGGTTCTTTTTTGGTTTTGTATCTTATTTTTTGTAGGCGCGAAAACAAGTTTATGGGCGATTTCCATCGATAGGAAAGGGGGTTGGAGGTAAGAGGGGGCGAAAATGTACCACAAAGTAGTGGTTTTCGCATTTTTCTCGAAAACGGCTTCAACGGTTTTGACTAAACTTTCAAATTACGTTCTACTAGTCAATACCAAACTTTTCGTATCTCCATATCTATATTGTTATCAATACATGTTCCCCTGACAGCCCATTGAACAGTGATAAAAATGAAAATGCGTCGAAAATATTGTTTTTTTGAACATTTTTGTAATTTACCGAGTAACTGCGTCACCGGATTAGATCAATCTTAGTGAGTGTCTTATAGGAAACCATACTTACATTTTGTTCTCAGTAATCATTTCTGTGTCTATTTGCTGAACGAATATATAAGCCATGATAACTCGAAAAACGAGATTTATCGAATATTAATTTATCGGTATTTCCAAATTTCCCTAAAATGGCTGTAACGATTTTGATTAAACTTACGGAGTTCTTTCAATCAACTACTACCTACATTTTGTACGGCATAAATGTTCCTGTAGAAATGCATTGAAGGAAGATATAGCGCCCGCCCGTGTAGCAGGTCGTCGAATTGACGGGGGTTGCGGAAAGTTGTGTGTTGCTACGTACCAGATATTTGTTCTCCCGTTCTCTCTAACGAAGTATCGTTTCTTTCAGAGAATTGCGCGCTGGTCGCTCCGCCAAACTACGATCAAATGCTCGCGATGGAATCGCTTCGCAACTGTTGGTCTTCGCATTCAAATTTCTTCTTCATCTGAAGAGATTTCGAGGAGACGGTGAGAGAATGGAGAGGCGAAGGGCGTTAGACGCAACGAATTGTACAAATACGAATTTATAACAATTAAATAAACATTCATGAACTAAAGGGGTACTTACAAATTGAACAAGACGCCATCGAGTTAACGATCGAACCTCTATTCGCCCTCTTGGGACGTTGATTCAACATACAATTTCGCTCTTGACAAACTACTATATTACTTTAACCACAGTGTAGTGATTGACGATAAACTACGACGTGTATTTTGCATTTTGGGTTAAATCAGTTTTTTTTTCCACACGGACGCGAAGGATGGGGCTCGAGCAATGGCATTAATTTTTTTTGTCTTTTTCTTTTCGAGTTTTCTCCAAAATAGATATTTTTCTCGTCAATTTAATTCGTGGGTTGAAGCAGGGGGCAAATATAAAAATGGAAATGATGGATGTAGGGGGGGGGGCAGAAGAGACTGCTGTGAGTCAAAGATGAGAATTAACATAAAGAAAGTGTGGTAATGGAAAAGGGGACAAGAAAAGGCAGAGAGTTGAGATGCAGGTGAAGGACTGAGAGTCATATTCAGAGGCACACCTTAGAACTTTCTTAAACATATTTTATCTAAGTGATTTTCAATGAGTCAGTTTAAGAAACGAATCGATATTCGCCGACTTACGCAAGAAATATCATCAGAAAAGTCCTGACAAAGAACGCTTTTGCTGAGGTTGAAATAGGAGTTCATTAGCATTGAAAATATTATTGTGATACCGCCTTTTTTTGAAAATAGAAGGTACGCAGCTCAGAGCATTTGGCAGTGTGCTAAGGAGTCAATGCGCCTTCGAACATTCGGAATGGTGGGCTTCACCATGATCTTGAAGTGGAAACTACCAATGACACCATAAAGAGAAATGGAATCGCCGATTTGGGGCATTTGGGAAGCAGTCCACTTGCATGGTGTTAACGACCCAGCAAGAAGATTGAAGAGAAAAAAGCCCCACGAACTATTTGTGAGTCTGAGGGGCGCCCTTGCACGTACACAGTACACGCTCCGTTGACTCGAACTCAGCTTTGTTGACTTACCAATCTTAGGCAGGTGGTAGCTTGGTGGACAGTGTCCAATAAACAAACCACAGCTGTATTTTTATTTTTTTAAATTTGATGCAACTGGGAAAACCTCCACTGCAGCCTCGAATGGGCCAATTGTGTGACCGTACATAATCCACTTCATGTTCTCCCCCACTCACGTGGAGCAAGTGCTTCCTGATGTGACGTCCCCAATACACCCCCACCATTTTCGCACAAAACGCAACACGATCTTGAGGCCCATCCCTGAAACCTCCTCTGACTGCAGCTGAGAAACCCTAAGCACTTTGAGGCCCACTGCAGCCAGTCCCTCATGCATACACATTACATGCTTCGCCTCACAGAATCTGCAACTCTGTACCTCTGACTAACCATTCATGGCCAGGTGGTACCTGATGGTGGACGGTGACCAGTGAACAGGCCACATACGATTCGTATACTATCTCTCTCTTGTTTGCTCCCTGCAGAGTCTGAATAACAACCTTGGCAGCCTTTGGCTGGGCACCTCCCGCCAATAGGCAGCCCTTCCCCCTAACAACCACCTTGATCAAGTGGCTCTTGGTGGTCCAGTGTTCCTACCAGGAACAGTTCAACTTATTCTGGGCCTTAAGCGCGACTTGACTGTCTGACATAAAAAGAAAAAGAAAAAAAGATCTATAGATCTTTTTTCGTTTGAGTCCCAAGCGCAGGAGGTGCTGCGCGCACACCATCACTATCAAGAGCTTCTAAAGGTATTGCTGCCTGGATCCCTGGCCTATAAACTCATGCACATGCTAGGGCACCTTTCACTGATCCGTCTGTATATTATAATATCGCCAACCCCTTTCCACCTGTATCTTTCACGAAGTAAGTATCCAGTTCGAAGTTGTACTTTGGTCACACTGCGCCCCTGACATGAAAAGTCCCCCCCCCCCCCCCAGTCAACGGGCTGTCGTATCACCTTTTGCATGTCTCTAGTTGTTGTAAATTACTTAAAAATCAAATCACTAGAGTTGTAAACCCCGAGTAATCTGAATAAACGAAACATAACAAACTGATAATCATTTAGCTCATAAAATGGCAGTGCCGCCTTAGACAGGCTTAAATTTGAAAGCAACAGCTGATTTCTGATCGAAGTAGGAACATAACTGTTGAACGGAACGTTGTGATCGAAACGTCCGTTTGTTTCCGAACTGTGAGTCCTCCGCGCTGTTCCCTCGCAGGTGTTAAGTAGCATTTTATTGATTTTTGATCGTGGTGTTCACGTTACTTTTTGAATAGTAAACAAATTTAACTTGAAAAATAACATTAGAAATTCCTACGATCGTTACAACATTTCAACATAAATCTACGAAATAACTAAAATCATCGATATCTTCGTCCGATGACAACTAAAATGTAAATGAGCCTCAGCTAACGGATTTTGTCAAGCGTGGCGAACTAATAAAAAAAGCTCCCTTAAATTTGTTTTATGTTCACCCAATTTTTCGGCAAAGTGAGTTATGTGAGTACAGAGTTTAAGAGAATTCTCAACTTGAAAAAGTTCAGGAAATCTTTCGATTTCATGTTTTTTCCACTTAAGGGAGGTTTGTGAACCCAAAATAGGATATTCCAGATTTTCTAAAGGTGCAATTCTGAATAAAGAGAGGGGTATTAGAAGAGAATGAGGGTTGGGTGGGGATGGCTGGAGGATATGCAGGAGTTAGGACGAGGATATGAGAAGCGGGGAGGAGTTAAGAAGGGAAGAAGGGAGGGTGTTAGGATTCAGCAGCAAAAGTAGAACAAGACTCAAATGCAGGTTACACGAATAGAAAGTTTGTTGGGCTCAAAATCCACCTACTTTCAGTCGAGCGTCTGCCTATTGCAATAAACCCCCAATGTTCAACCTGGCAACGCGTTAGTTACACCAGTTCGTCTGGAGAGCTCAGCCATATGGGAGCAGGCCCTAGAACCGAGATTCCCAGGGACTAATCAGGCGAGACAGGAAAGACCACTGACGCCCTCATAAGTTGTCCAAATACCGTGGTAATTCTAGTACCCGCAGTTTCATATGTTTGATGAACCTGTTGGTTATGTATGATGGGCTAAAAACCTATAAGCATTCAGGAAATCCAGTCAGTTTTATTTAAAGCCCACGTTTTCTGGCAAGTCTGCAAGTAACGCCTGTTGCTAATCCCATAAGTATCCTGGATGGCCAGCCAGTTAAGTCAATTGCACTGAAAACTCGACGCATTTTGGGAAGCGTGGTGGTTATGTTAACTGGACTTAAATACTTCTTCTGGCAGGTATGCCAGGTACACTTGTCGGGTTAAAACTCGTATAACCGCCGAAGAAGGGCTGCCAGTTATGCTCACATAACATCTCAGAAGAGCGCTGGAAGCACATGCCACTTGTCCTGCTGGGGTGCTGGTAAGTTGGCCAGTTATGTTTCTTGGCGTAAAAATTCACATTCCCTGTTTTGGAAAATCTGTCAATTACGCCTGTTGAGTTGAAATCTCCAAGACGCTTAAAGAGAAGTCTACTCAGTGCATATTGAGACAGATCTGTCAGTTACGGCTGTGAGGCTAAAATACATGCTATTCATGGTAGTTACGCATGCTGTGCTAAAAATAATATAATGGATGCCTTTTGTGTGAAAAGTCCTATAATAGTTTTTGCAAGCATGTCACTTATGGCTGTGGGACTAAAAATCCCTTGAGTGCCCTGTAAGGGTTGACAGTTATGTCTGGGTTCTGACACTTCAACATATGCCTTGGGAAAGCATGCCAGTGATGACTGCCCTGGAAGGCCTGCCAGTCATATCTGTTGGGTGGAAGTCCCTAGCAAGCTTGTTAACTATGCGTGTTGTGCTAAAAACCCCACGACTACCTTGAAAGGCCTGTCATTTATGTCAGTTGGACTGAAACCTCAGACGCTCCATGCATGCCAATACTGAGCGATTCGTTAAAATTTCCATAGGTGCCCTGGAAGGATTGTAAGTTACGCCAGTTGGTTTAAAATTCCAACATTCGAAGGCAAGCTCTAACAAGGCCTTCAAGGCAAGCATCAGGCGGAACTAATCGATCTGCCAGCGCCCATTTGACTGCACAGCAGGAGAGTGGAGTTTGAAAAGAAGAAGAGACGGAGTGATAAGGATGAGAGGAGGGAGAAAACACAGGGATGAGCCTGGCAAGATAGTTTTTACAAAAAGGACGACTAGACGAAGGGAGCTTTCGACGAGGGATGTTCGATAACGTACGTTCGCAAAATAATTTCTTCCCCGAAGCTCCCGCGATAAAAAAACCTCCAAACTTCTGCTCTTCCAAAATAGTACGACGAAAATCCTCCGAGGACGTCAGAAGAGTCACGGTAAGCGTTCTTCGGGATTCTCGTTCTGCAGCCTGTTCCAATTTGTCTCTGAAATTCGAACGCAACTGATTAATTGACACGGAAATCGCACTTAGCATTGATAATTTACAACGATAGACTACAACCCCAGGGGAATCACGTGCACGGCACTTACCTTGCTACCTGATGCTGTTATCAACGCAAATGTCAAGATCACTCGACAACGTCATCAAGTCAACATCTTTCCTGTCTATTTGTACAGCCCTGACGCATCCCTTGTACCTCTTATAGAAAACCTCTGGAAGGTCTTCGGGGAGGGAAGGGCAACCGCCTGTAACATTAGCGTAATTCATAATAATCGGGCAATTTTGTTTGTTTCAAGTCAATTGTATTAAAGACGCACGTACCTATCCAGAATCTTTTGGCGGAGGAAATCGCTTGCCCAATCGACATTCTAATGGACGGCTCTTGGTCCACCCTTAAATGAATATTCTTTTTCCTTCGGACAGCAACTACATGATGCCAATTATTGTCCACAACGTTCACCTGTACAATAAAATGGGATTGTAGTTGAAGTGTAATCAATCAATAAGTGTATGGTTAAGCTTTTATACTTGTTACAGGCATCTGATGCGAAGGATTTGCAAATTGACTAATTATTTTAAGAGTGTAGAGATAAATGCAAATCTAGTGGCAATTATTGCAAAATACCTTAACCACTGAGGCCACAATGAGTTCAATTTCTGAGGTTTTTTAAACGAATTTATTGAAGAAATGAAAAAGACAAACATTATTATTATAGGAAATGCTACTCCCATCTAAAGGTCAAACTTGAGCTGCGGCATTGCATGTTGGACTGCTGCTTGCGTAACAAATAAACAGTAATCTTTGAATTAAAATTAAGTCATTGAAAAATAAGGCTAAAACCCATCGAGTGCTCTGAACCACTTCAAGCTTCAGGTAGCTGAGGAAAAATCCTTTCCTTTAAGAGGGAAAATTAAGTAGTCAGCCGTCAATACGTTTTGGCGGCCACAGGTTGCTTCTTGAGAAGCAAGTCTGGTACTATGGAGTTAATATAGACGAGAGGAGGAGTTTCAGCTAACAGCTCCAGTTCCTCAAAGGCACTACCCTCACAAGGATTGCCCCATTACGAGCAGTTAGCGAGGCCACTTGGAGTGTGTGTGCCTAAGACACAATCCTTACGTGGAAGGACATTTACTTTGGCGGAACTGGCTACTGTCCATCAAATTCATAATCTGTCGAAGGAGAGACTCGAGCCAACTCCAGAAACTGCGCTCCATAGTATCACTGACCAGTTGCCTGTTGTCTTGGCCGTTGAGTGCATGTTGGGCAAGAATAAACTACATAATGGCCAGCGAGATGGGAATCCTCGTCAAAGAGACACGCATAAGTTTCTGTCAACATCTTAGGATAAACTGGGTTTAGCCACCAGTCGCATCAATGTGTGGCTCGTCTCCTTTTCTCTCAAAGTCTCTTCATCTCACACATCTTCCATTTCCAGAGTAGAGGAAACAAAATATCACGTGTTGTTTCAATATGGTTCCTAAAGTGAGTAATGTTAGTTGGAAGAGCAGCCAAGCCTTCCATATTTGACTAATTTCCATTTCGCCCAGTTTGCTGAGAACGTTATGACAGTTACGATTTTGCATTTAGGATGTCTGTGGGAGTACCAACCGCGTGGCCCCCACCTCCCTAAGACCCAGCAGTTTAAAAACGAAATTTAGGATGGGAGAACGGTAGGAAATAGGAGGACTCCACAACCACCATGATGCCTACAAAGCAAGCTCAATTGGTGGGTGGGCTCAAGGCCAACTAAGGTTTTCTAACCTATAGGAATATTTCTCCCAAAGTAGCACCGTAGGGATGCACAGCCAGAAACCATGGGTAGCTCCACGTAAGGCAGACACCTCTGCAGGGCGCTAAGACAAAGGCGGAGAAATCCACGGAGCTGGGGGCCCTGCAGGTGGCTGAGGGTTCGCAGGAAGTAGTGTTTTCCCCAGTCCCATCATTTTCTTTGTGTGTGATGGGGAGGATGTGGGTGGGCCCAACCCCTGCACTCCCCAAATATCAAAACGTAGATGTTTCCGTAATCTCACGGCATTTCTGTTAAACAGTAGACCCCTTTCATTACTTCAGAAGGCTGTTAATCTATAACTCACTTTGGAAGCTAAAGAAATGTGCTTCTCTTGAACTCGAGCTGTTAGAACGACTCGGCCTTCGGAGATGATGAGCCCCCAGATTTTGGGCGACTTGGAGAGAAGGAGCGGCACTTCGGATTGGTCAGTCTTAATCCACATATCCAACTTCGTTGCGCGTCGCCTGTCGAGAAAATCACGTTATCACGATAAAGTGGCAATGAGACACGCGAAAAAAGAAAAACGCGCTTTAATCTCCGCCCAACTGTCAGATTTAAACATTGGTGGAGATGAAAATGTAACACCCAATTTGATTAAAAGCGTTACTTTCCTCAGCCCTGGACACCAATAAACAAATCAACAACCCAAGGTCGCCCTCGGGGTCCACAAGAGAAGAAATAGAGCAACACACACACTTCAATGTCATTTAGTACTATTGACCACTTAAAAGTTTGGGGCAGGGGAGTCATTGGCAACATTTAACACAAAACCATCCGATGACCAAATCCTAGTGCAAAAATCCCGTTCCCAAAAAAAAAAAATTGAACCTTTAACGCTCCGAAGGTCGCCGCAGTCGCCTAGAACATGTGAGTCCCCCCTCGAAGTAGTTCAGTTTTTACTTTCCTTGGCTCCGCGAAATAGAAAGGAAAGTTATGTAATCAACTGAACAAACACTATTCGGAAGAATGGAATCTAGCCCACAGGTTACCATGAGATGCCAAAAAAAGGAGTTATGAAGCGAAATCCACCTAAAACTAACTATAGTTATCATGGTGATCAAAACACTAAATCTCTTATTTTCGGCTGTTACGATTTTGATTAATTATTTTGTATAGACAGTTCCTAATAACTCAAAAATACAGTACAATTTCGTTGGAGGACAAATGACGAGAGCAGCACAATAAATTACCAAACATTTCGATTAAAATCGGTTTTAGTGCAGTTATTCCCTTATAATATTCGCTTAGTGTCACTAAACTCTTTAGAACAATTGAGGTGGTAATTTAATTAAGTACCTATACTATGAGAGTTTAATAACGCTCATAAGATATATAGGGACTGCTCCGGAAATTCCGGAATTCGAACCCAATACCATTTCTAAATGTTCGTACCCAATTATACCAAAACGGCGATAACGATCCTTCTAAAAAACTCACGTAGGTAGTCCCATAAATCTCCTGTACATTGATCACTCAATAACGGTTTTGGCGCAAGTAAGAGCGGCGCAATAAATTCCCGAACCTTAAACGCCGTTAGTCAAGAAAATCGCTGAACAAACGTGGGGCCAAGGAATGGATCATTTTCCACGGTAGACAGGATAGCTTACAATTATGTTCACGATATGTTCATTTCTCTACAAAAACTTCGAAAAAATATCAAGTGCGGCGCATCACGTCAATTCAGCGATTCTGATGCTAAAACAGAATTTCACGTTTTACGTAGAAATTGGCGCACTTAAGGTTGCGGAAATTATTGAGGCGCTTCTACTCATGCCAAGACCCTTATTGAAAATTGGTAATAACAGAAACGCCTGTGGTTGCTTCTAATCACGTAATGAATGTTATTAAAACTTCACGGTATAGATATTTTATTGGTACTCCACACCCTGATGTAGTTGCAAACGTCTGTATCATATAAGGAACATTTTTGGCGCGAAAATTGATTTGTATTGAAATTGTTGATAATTTATCGTGCGGTTGTTGTCATTGTTCGCCATTTGGTCAATTGGCGAGCCGTTCAGTCTTGAAAGTTTCCTGGTTGCCTGGTTGGGGCTCCTGACGCTTCCTTTGAGGTGCTAGCCGCCCTCATGCCGACAAGGGGATTAGTTCTATTTGCAAGCCCAACCATTCATTTTTTCCTCTTTCCTCCAAAATATTCCGTTGGTTTTGCACTTCCCTCCCTTCCTTCCCTTCCTCTTCCACTCAACTCTGGAATTCAAAAAGGGATATTCGTTCTACGCTCTCGTTCGCGCTCACAGGTCACAACGGTGTCCTCCGCTAACTTTCCGTATATTTGTGATGCGGGGTCGTTATTGACTGTAGTAGTTTACTCTGGTGTCAATTCATGAGAGCCAGTCAGGATGAATGAAAAAAACAAACTTGCTCTAGGGCTATAGGGTATCACAGTAGACGGGTTACAATAAATTATGAGAAAATTATAGAGAAACATTGAACTGAATTAATTTGGAAAATAACGTACCTCGTATGAGCGAAACGTCGGCCCAGAGTTTCCGTATATTCATTCGACTATTTTTTCATTAACATTACGTGTTATGCGTTTAATACAGTGTTCTCTCAGCCTCACCGAGTTCGGTTTTATTTCGCTCTCAAGCTCCCCCTCTTGTACGCCCAACAGTCATTTCCACAAGAATTGATAATCTTATGGTACTGTGTGCTTATTTCGAACTGACTACACTAGAAATTTAATAAAATTGGTTTCGCTCGTATTTTAGCATCTGATGATGACCTACAGGCTAAATGTGAAATTCAAGGCCATGTAAGCTGTTCACCTCAGCCTCGTTCACGCGCCCACAGACTTCATCCTCAAACGGTGTTTCTCGGACTGAGAAACGCAAAGATCGGGAGAATCTTCCCGATTACGGATTAGTTTCCTTCCTACCGTGTAGGGCTATTATTTGAAGTAAAGCGCCAATGAGACAATACGTGGAGCACAGCCTGGAGCAGCTAGGAAAGCAATGTCTACAGATACTCACTCGTCTTCAGAAAAATCGTAGTTTTCCCTCTCCGACGGCTCCGCATCTTCTTCAGTCTCCTCGACGTCCTCGTACGCTTCTTCGTACAAATCCTCGTCGTCGTCGTAATTCGTATCGCTAAGCGTCCAAAAATGTTAGCACGGAAACAGAAATTTTGTTAGTGAGAGATGAAGGAGGAAAGAACCCGAAAATCGCACAACTTCTCAGTGAAAGCGCCAAACCGCTGATTATTATTCGTTAATGTTAGTTTTTGAGTTACTCACTTTCTCTTGGGAAGACGTCGCGGGTATTTGACAGCGGCATTTCCGTCGAAGTACACAGCGTCGTCTCCTTTCGGGAAATCTACAGAAAACAATTCATATTATTGAACCGAACAACGTAGAAACCACAGCAAAAGTATCTAGGGGGGCGCATCGTGCAACTTTCTTTAGCCCCAGGCACGCTCAGCTATTTTCATCGCTCCAACAACTAACCCCATCTTTTTAAACGAACTTTGTAACTTAACTTGACGTCCTTTAGCTACTCATGTCACGAGGTATTTAATGGGACTATCAATAAGATTTTTACTTTCCGCCATCCAAAGGGTAATTTCGGCGTGTGTGTGTCTAGTTCGATTTGCGGGAGAACAGATGGACCCATTTAGCTGGTCTTTGTACGTTCGTTCGTCGATGCAAAAATAAGGTTATGGGCAATGTCCATCGAAGGAAAGCGGGGTGGAGATCCAAAATTAGGGGTTTTCGCATTTTTCTCGAAAACGGCTGTAACGATTTTGCTCTAAATTTCAAATTATCATCTACTAGTTGATACCTAACTTTTCTTTTTCATAAATATATCAATGAAAATGCGGTAAACGGAGGCCTTTATTTTATAATAAAAAGAGGATTTTTACGCTTTTTTTGGCAAAACGGCTTGAATGGTTTTCACCAAATTCACAGAATGTTTTGGTTTATTATTCATTCTGAATAACAACCCTATGTTTTCGGTCAGGAAAATTTTTTTACAACCCCCCCTCAAAATTTGATACTTCACGTTTCAAGACATGGAGATTTCAAATCTGCAATGTCCGTCTGCCGTCCGCCGTCCCCCATCCAGGCCGTTTTGTGCCCACAAAAATACCATTTGGTATCTAGTTGTGCCCACCATCTCGGCAAGCCGATCCGACGTAGCCCATGGTTGTTATGGACAAAAAATGGTTAAAAAAATTAACAAAACGCAGTATAATTCGCAAATACGCCGTGTTTCGTATCGTTTTCAAGGTATTTTTACATCCTGGGTCGAATGGAATGAGTATCAGACGTGTACAACTGCGTATAGTGAAATTACAGTAATTATAGTGAGCCAAAGTCAATAATTGAACTTGCAGGAACTACAGTGGAAGTCAACGTTGCGTCGTTAGTACTCCCTCCCTCCCTCCCTCCCTCTCGTCTCATCAAAACCACCCGCTCACTCGACTCGCAAAGTCGTGCCAATTGCCGAGGGTTCGCTGGAAGTCCCAGTCCCAATTTCCCCGACTCTTTTTGCCCGACGGGGCGGAGGAAGGTTAGGGCCACTTCCTCCGCACACCCCTACATCGGATCATAAATGTCTGCAGACGTTTACGGGCGCCTGGGGCCGGGGGAATATGCAGTTTCCGTAGTTCTATTGTAGTCAGGTCATGTTTCATATGATTTACTAGTATTTTTCGATGCTGAATCGAATGGAATGGGTCTTTGAGCAGTAATACTAGGTCAAGCTGTTCATGAGAATAATAAACCGTTGTGTAAAAATTTGCAGGGTTTTAATAGTTGATAGCTATATGTTGTTCAGAATAAATGTTCCTCTGACAGTCCAGTGAACAGAGATATAAATGAAAATGTGTCGGAAATAATGTTTCTTGAACATTTTCATAACTTCTTCAGTAACTGCTTCACTCTATTGGATCAAACTCACTGAGTGCCTTTTAGCAACTTATACCCACATTTTGTACCATTCGATTATTTCTGTGCCTATCTGTTGAACGGAGATTTTTGCTGGGATAGCTCGGAAGACGAGATTTGTCGAATAATAATTTATCAGGTTTCCATTTTTCTCAAAAACGGCTCTAACGATCTCCATCAAACTCACGGAGTACTCTCAATTAACTAGTACCTACATTTTGTTCTCGATGAATGTTCCTGTAGAAATGAGTTGAACGAAGATGTAACGCCCGTTTGTTGCAGGCCGTCGAATTTACGGTGGTCGCGGAAAGTTTTGCGTTGCTACGCACCAGATATTTTTTTCAATTAATTTTAAAAAAAACAACGAAAACCCCGTTTTCCGAAATAACGTTTTTTTCGGGCTCAGACGCCCTTGAAGAAAATTAAACAAAATTGTTCAGTCGTATTCAAACATAACTCATTTCTGAGGGGTGCAGAAAGTAAAAAGTGGCATTGTATTATTACAAAGTGGATCTGCCACAGAACGGCAATGATTTCTTCTCTTTTACATGGTAACCCATACAATCCAATTGGATACCTTGAATAGGAGCAATGCCACGAATCGTTCACAGCCTGATGTTCAGCTGCTCTTCCATCATTTACTGGATTTCTTGAATACGGTTCATTATTAAAGATAATACCTCTGTCACGAGGGGTTTGGAAGTATTTGGGGAGCCGCTGAGCCAGGCAAACATTACAGCGATCCCGAGCTCCGATACAATGCCCGACTGTCGTCGAAATATGAATCTTAGTCTGTACCGACTTGACTATGATCACTAGAGGTGCCTACAATGAGAGTCAGGCAGTACACCTCTATAGCTGAATTGTGCGTGTGTTTTGTTGACATTTATGCACTCACTCAATTTGCACTCGAGATCATTGCCTCGTTTTTAGCCACTTGCCCTTTGTCGCTCGTGCTTGTTGGAGTAAATTATACGACTGCCGAACGACATTTCTGATTGGGAATTACACAACTAGAGTAGCTTAGGACGACAACCTACCTGAGGAGCAGGACAAGCCGAGACCGCACGTGCATTTGAATTCTCGAAGGACTGGGAGGCAGGTTTGGTTGACTGGACAGGCGCCTGGGACGCAGGGCTCCCCTTCGTACAGTCGCGTTTTGATGAGCGACGCCAAATACAGACGGTCGCCGTTGACTGTGAATTTTTGGATGGCCCCTGAAAACGGGGCACCTTCGTCCAACATCCTGCGAAACGAAAAAAGAAAATGAGCATCTCTAGATTGTTGTTATCACGCTAGTCCGAACTTGACACTTTTAGATGTGTGGGGTATTCGTGTAGGTTAGTGGAAAGCTGATTAAATATCTTGTGCGACGCATCACACAATATTCCTTAGCCCTACGTGGAGTCATGAGTTTTATCATTCTAGCGACAAATAAAATCTGTCCTAAAAAATACTAACGAGGGCTTTCCGATGTAAAGGGGCTGTTCGAGGTTGAGCTCAAAATGCTCACCGCCCGATTGGCCTCTGTAGATAGGCCCAGAATCTAGGCGTAGCGTTCCTTCTTTGTCTGTTCTCGAAATGTGAATCGAGTGCCAGGTGTTGACAGAAATCGACTCGTTCGCCCTGAAATGACAAAACACGAAGCAACGTATGAATTATAAAACAGACGAAATCATGTATGGGCATCGCAGCAAATATATTACACTAATCCGCGTAAAGGCCCGTGCCTTTCTGGTCTCCCATCGTCTAGTTATTTCTCTTCCCCCTCGGCGTTGCCCGCTATAACTGCTCGATTTGGGGCCTGTCGATAGGTGGCCCAGGGAAAAGAGTACGGACTTGTGATCCTATCAGACTGCTATAGCCCCCATCTTTTACATCGAAATTCTCAAGTACGTCTGACCTGCACGACATTTGAAACCCTTGTATCAGTGCACGCTCTTATAACAGTTTGACTCGTTTAGGGGAGATGATTGTCTTAAGCTTCTTCATAACAATCTCACGTTTCATATTAACTACCTACCAGATAGAAAAAGCTTTGGGTTTCCTTCGCTCTTAAATACCTCTATTTCGAATTTCCAATCATCTATTGGTACTTCCCCCACAGGAAAGGGCCAACTCTAAGGGCCGGTTTATCAATGTCATTTAGGGCCGTTTACACCAAAACAGCACTAAACGTGATCCAACTGATCAGGGCCAGATAAGTGAATCAAGGCTAGCCATTTTCATGCCCACCACGCTAGCCGAGATCAGTGTGGTATGCGGTTTGCATAGACGTGATTACGATGCGATTAAGCCGTATCGAGAAGGCAGTGAACTAATGAGGTTACAGTAAAGTAAGGACATCGGGCATCTGTTTGACATCCCGTCCCGTAAACAAGTGTCATGTAAACGTAAACGGCCGCGTAACCGTGTATCCCCTAGATGCCTAATGCTCAACAATCCGGATTTGACCAAATTATTGTTTCTAATAATTGTCAGACACCCAAGTGGCCGCATTAACCTCTGCCGAAGCTGAAACTGGTGAGGAGTATAAAGTGAAAATACGCGTACTACAACTGCAAGAGTTGCAGGAAAAAGTCAAATTAATCCGGGAGAGTGCTTTGTGCGTGTAGGAAAAATCGGAAGCGGTACAAGAAAATGAGAACTTAACAAGAAATAATAAAAATCGAAATTATGAGGTTACAACTTTTACAAGCAAGGAACTTTAATGGGGAAGGGAGAATTAATGTGTTTAATAAAAGTTGTTTAATACACTAATAAGCATGTAAAAGCATGGTATTATTTAATATTTCCTACTTATCTGCTACTAAATCCACCCAGGTAAGCCATTTGCATTTGATTTTGTTAACACAGCGATATGACGTCTAGTTTTTCAGAAACTGCTCAGCACACATTTTACGCAAACAACAACTTGTTTTCGACGATCGTAATACTTTCGTTCGCAACAGAATTTAAATTCGTACTTCTAGAAGTCGTCGGACATTTGAGGCGCCGGGTGAGGTGACGATAACCCAACATATTAGATTATCATCGTAGTGGAATAGCAACTGAAATAACTGCGCACTAGTAAACAGTATCTTTTTTTATTATCATTATTCCAAAATATACGTAAATTATTCACAATAATAGAAGCGAATACTCGGCAGAGGACGGTAATGGCGGACAAATATCAGAACATGATAGAGAAAGATAAGAGCTAACCGGGCCAAACCGCCCAACTTTTTGGGGTTGAGGTTTGATCAGGGCTAGAGCTTAACCCAGTCTGGTGAAGACCGTTTTTGTGGCGGGAGCGGGTTAGGTGCTTCTTCATAACAATCTCAGGTTTCATACTAACTGCCGGATAGAAAAAGCTTTGGTGCTCCTCCGATCTTAAATGCCTCTATTTCGAATTCCCAATAATCTATTGATACTTCCCCGCAGGAAAGGGCCAACTCTAAGGGCCGGTTTATCAATGTCATTTACATTCTCGAAGACAAGTCGAATAAGTCAAATCTTCAAATAACTCTCGAAGACCCTTTCATCAACTCACTTTGACGGCCAGCTAGTGCTAGGGGTCAGTCATTCACGTTTGATACTCTCGCTATTTCCACTCACTGAATATCGTTGACCGACGGCTGCCAATTCGACTTTTCAACTGAAGAATTGATAAACCAATTAATTATTAGTAATTTCATTTAAATAACCACATTCCGGAAATGTCCCAAGAAAAGTGGTTTCAAATAATCTTTAATGTGTATTCATTGCTTCGTTTTTTAATTATTACAAGAACGC
The DNA here is from genome assembly GCA_020466155.1 of Pachypeltis micranthus. Lineage (NCBI taxonomy): Eukaryota > Metazoa > Arthropoda > Insecta > Hemiptera > Miridae > Pachypeltis > Pachypeltis micranthus. The sequence continues at coordinate 44,769,172 of CM035770.1, read as the reverse complement.
AATGACACACTTTATCTAAACGAATCTTGATGAGGTGGATCTTGTAGGAGGCCCTGGAACTTTTTGAATATAGCGTGCAACTAAACCTGAGCAGCAGGTCTTCCTGAAGAATCTTTCACTGAGCTCTGTGTAGCAACCTTAGAGCGCAACCAGTTATGGTAGTTATGACAGAAGAAATCACTAACCGGCGTTAAAAATTAATTACTTTCGATGACCGTTAGAGCAGGCAATAAATATACGTGATTAATTCGTAACTACCTTATCACAGCTGGGTTTCCCCCTAAGCTGTATGAAAACGTTGGCTTTCCGCGTTCGATGCTCAGCGACAAATAGTCACCCCTTCCAGCGTGAGAGGACTGGCTGTTGTAGATAAGGATGCCGTCTAGCGTGAAGCTCTTGATCCAAATTTCAATGGACGACGCTCTTGATACTCCTTCGAGGCGAGGCAGCACGAGCGTTTCGTCTTCCAACAGCGCTATTTCTGGATCCCCTAAAATACGAAGGTAATATATTGACAGTCATTGTATCAGCAACATGCTGATGTGGTAGTAGATTGTTGAAAGACTGGTTTTGGCTCACAGGCCCAAATCTGATCAATTTCTTTCTCACGGGTAGACCGCAAATGCCTCGAAACTGGGCACCGGGCGACCGCCAGTTTCAAGTAGCCTTCCTGAGACATGCGGGGCTCTGTCTCAGGTGACCGTATAATTCCCTAGCTTCTCGTGGGACCATATATGGAAACCAAAAAAGAAAAAGAAAAAAACAAAAACCAAGAGGAAGAAATTGCCTCAGAGATCGAAGAGGAGCTTCTGTGCATAACGCCAGACCTCGAAGATCAGATGGCTGTAGACGACAGTCCTACAGCGTCTAGAGAGGCTACCGCCTCACTGCAAACAGGGGCTGTGTCCCCAATAAGCTTAGAGGGTCTCTTTGAGGACCCAGGATCCCTCACCCCTTGGAGCTCGCAACTCCGTGAAGAGGGAACCCCCTCGCTGCCGGCCCGGCGGCCGGAGGGCACCACGGCTGACGCCGGTGTGGCCTCCGGGGCGTGTGCTTGATGGAATACCGTGCAGGGGCAAGCGGGGAGGGTGGAAGTAAAGAGGTCAAAGGAGACACCTCCAGAGCGGGATCTGATGGCAAAAGGTTGGGGGGTGCTAGGAAGAAGAGGTATAACCACCTCCTCAGGCGAGGGCTAGCACCGGAAGAGGCCTTTAAGGCGTCAGCCATGACGGTCCAGGAGAGTCGGTCGGAGACCAGCAGGAAAAGACCCAGACCCTCAACTGGGTCGACTCCGCAGAGCCAGAAGGGCGGGGACCAGAAGAGGAAGGCAGCGCCTCAAGCAGGTCCCTCAAAACAGAAAGAGCAGGAAACCACCCGCCAGCAGAGTAGGCCAAGCTACAGGGACGTGGCGGAGGGGATAAGGGTGGGTGTTTTACACCGAGACTATCCCGGGGTACTGCTAGGAAATGAGCAGCTTGACAGCTTGGATCAGGGGATTATGGACAATGTCCTGTCAGCTGAGGAGAGGGGAGTATGGCCAGCCTTCCAGACTGCTGTGCACAGATCAGGCTGGCTATTAATCCACTGCCAGGACAGGGATACTGTCAACTGGCTACAAGCCATTGTGGCTAGCGCTGGTTTGCTGGGTGACACCCCCCTGCGAGTAGTCGAGAGGGATGCCATCCCAGGGCACCAGGTGGTGGTGGGATACTTCCCAAATGCAAGGGAGGCACCCAGTGACCTCATTCTCCGGATGCTGCTGAACCAGAACAGAGGACTGAACACCCGGTTCTGGCGCATCATCCGGAGAGAGGAAGAGAAAAGGGACTGGACGGTCCTAGTAATGTCAGTGGACGAGGCATCGGCCGCCGCCGTAAGGACCCTGCCTAGGCAGCGGGCCAATTACAGGTGGGGGACGGGGGGCCTAAGACTCTCCAGGGCAAGGGGGAGCAGGAGAGAGGCGGGGGGGAGGATGAGCGTCGACCGGGAGGAAGGGCCAAGTACCTCAGGCAATGCGCCCCCGGTTGAAGGCTCAAACTCTGCCCCTGCCGAGGCAGCACCCACAGAAGGGGCAGGCACAGGAAGGCAAGGGGCTACTGGCCCCACAGGGAGTGCAGGCCCTTCTGGTATGGCGCAGTCAGGCACGGAGGAGAAGAAGAGGCCGAGCCTGATTGTGAATCCCCCGCGACGCAGGACATCACAGACGGGGCACCCAGCTGAAGACAGCGAGGAGCAGGGCTCCACAACCACTCCGTCCTCTGCCGTTGCGCGGCCTCCCCGGCGCCCCGCCGAGGGTGTGAACCCAGAGGCGAGGTCGTCAGGGCGAGGTAGTGCTGGCAGGGGCGCGAGGCAGCGCTCTCCAGCCGGACGAAGACAGCAGTGGGGAGGTCGCTCCTCTTATAACAGGCCGTCAAGGCCTGGTAAGAGGAGTGGCCGGAGGGGTCGATGACCCCGCCCACGCTCCGCCTCCTCCAAGTCAACCTGCACCGGTCACAGGCAGCCACGGCCGTGCTCAACAGGAACCTAGACAAGAGGAGGTGCGATGTGGCCCTAGTCCAGGAACCCTGGGCCTGGGACAGGAAAATCCGTGGCCTACCAACACAGTCAGGTAAGGTAGTGTATGATAAAGATAGTGATCGATGCCGTGCGGCAATTGTGATTAAACGTAATGTTAAGTACACTGTCATGCCTAACTTTATCTCTAGAGATGTTACAGCTATCATGGTAGGGGAGAATTCGTCAGAGGGAGCAGTCAGGACAGTGTTGGCATCTGCCTATTTCCCACGACGCGAATGCCCCACCGGAAGAGGTAAGAAGATTGGTAAGTTATTGTAAAAACCACCAACTTCAACTCATAATTGGCTGTGACGCAAACGCTCATAACGTTGTCTGGGGAGCATGGACACCAACTTTAGAGGGAGTGCCTCCTGGACTATCTTGCAGGGCATGAACTGGAGATCCTTAACAGGGCAATACCCCCACTTTCGTCACAAGGACAAGGGAAGAGGTGCTTGACCTCACCATCTCCAGCCGTTTCATAGCCAGCAGAATCAAAGACTGGCGAGTACTGGACGAACCATCACTGTCTGATCACAGGATTATTCTGTTCAGTCTGGGATTCGGTTCCCAAGTACGGGAAACTTTTCGTATTCCCAAAAACACAGACTGGCCACTTTACCAAACCCAGCTCTTCTCAGAACTGGGAGGTATGGACAGGAAATCCACTCAGTGGAAGACCTGGACACTATGGCCAGCCTTATGCAAGGGGCGATTATTCGCTCCTATGAGGACAATTGCCCATCCCGTACTCACATGACCAACGGTGAGGCCCGATGGTGGAATGAGGAGTTAGGGAAGCTAAGGTCCTCAACGAGGAGGCTCTTCAACAGGGCTAAAAGAACAGGGGATTGGGTGGCCTACCGGCAATCCCTTACAAGCTACAGTAAGGCCATTAGAAGAGCAAAGAGGAAATCCTGGAGGGATTTCTGCAGCGGGATAGCAAGTGTCTCTGGAGCCTCAAGGCTGCAGAAAGCGCTCTCCATGGATAAACCTCAAGAAGTAGGCCTAATCAGGAAGACGGACGGAACGTTTACGAAGGATGCGAGGGAAAAGGGAGGTGTTGGTGAACGCCCACTTTCCGGGGTGCACCATCATTGGCGAAGGGGCTACCGCCCCACCCCAGGAGCGAAGCAGGGAACGTCCGCACCCGCGCAGGCTCCTGGGGTACGCGAATCGCACCTTCACCCACGAAAGGGTCAAATGGGCGGTAAATTCTTTCAAGCCCTATAAGTCCCCCGGGGGGGATGGGGTGTTCCCGGCCTTGCTTCAGCAGGGCTTGGGGGCTCTACTTCCCCTACTGGTTAAGACTTTTAAAGCCAGCTTTCTACTGGCCCATGTGCCCTATTCATGGAGAGGGACGAGGCTTGTGTTTTTGCCTAAAGCAAGCAGTGACTCCTCGACTGCAAAATCACAGAGACCCATAAGCCTCTCCTCCTTTCTCCTGAAGGCAATGGAAAAGATCATGGATCTGGTCTTCAAGGAAGTTCTTGAAACTAAGCCCCTCTCGAGGGCACAGCATGCCTATCTGAGGGGCAGGTCAGCTGAGACCGCTCTTATCGAGCTGGTCTCATTGGTTGACGAGGCCCTTCAGACAAGGGAGGTGGCATTGTGCTGCTTCATGGACGTGGGGGGTGCCTTTGATAACACCTCCTTCGGCTCCATGGAAGCAAGAGCAGCACAGAGAGGAATAGAACCCCAGGCCGTGAAATGGACTATGTCCATGCTTAGGAGTAGGGAAATCACGGCCCAGCTAGCGGAAGACAGCATCACAGTGGTTCCCACACGAGGCTGCCCCCAAGGGGGGGTACTCTCTCCCCTCCTGTGGCTACTGGTGGCCGACGAGCTGCTGGAAACACTGCAGCTTGAAGGCTACGAAGTGGTCGCATATGCGGATGACCTTGTAGTTCTGGTAAGAGGCAAATTTGCCTCCACGGTGTCTGAAAGGATGCAAGGAGCTATAGATATCATCCAAAGATGGTGCGCCAAGGAAGGACTTTTTATAAATCCGTCCAAGACCACCACGGTTTCCTTCACTAGACGAAGAAACCTTGATATAGTACCACCCATAATGCAAGGAGCAAGGCTCCAGATAATGAAGGAGGTGAAATACCTCGGGGTGATACTGGACCAGCAGCTCACATGGAACTCGCATGTGAGATATGCGCTGCATAAGGCAACTACAGCCCTTTGGGCTTGTAGGAGGCTGTGCAGCAAATCCTGGGGCATAACTCCAAAAATGATGGAGTGGCTCTTTAAGGGGATAATAAGGCCCCGCGTTACGTATGCCTCCACGGTGTGGTGGAAGGCGACACGCCGGATGGCAGTACAAGGAAAACTCCACCAACTGCAGCGGCAGGCGTGTCTTGCTATCACAGGGGCCATGGGTACATGCCCTACTGCTGCAATGGAAGTCCTTCTGAACATCTCACCTCTACATATACACATCCAGAGGACCGCCTACCTGGGGGCGGCAAGGCTTTTGCAGACAGGGAAAATTTCCACCAGGGCTAAGGCGAGCCTCCACAGAACAACCAAACAGTTTGAGATAGAAGAGGCAGCAGTCCTTGCTACTGACGTCATGCCAGAGCAGAAGAATTTTCGGCTGCCATTTAGCGTCAGCGTTCACTCACGGGAACGGTGGGAGAAGGAGACATTCCGGACCGAGGTGGGCGCGCTGCAGTGGTATACCGATGGTTCAGTTAAGGAAGGCCGAGCAGGGCTGGGCATTGTAGGGCCTAACTACAGTCTTGCAAAGCCGCTGGGGGAGTACGCCACGATATTTCAAGCGGAAATCCTAGCCATAAAGATCTGCGCAGAAGAGATCCTGAACAAAGGACTCAAAGGCAAGCGGATCTACATTTTCTCAGACAGCCAGGCCGCCCTAAAGGCCATTGCAGCCTATAGTTTTAGGTCTAAGCTGGCATGGGAATGCCTCCATGCGCTCAAGCAGCTCGGCGCCCGTAACAGGCTCTCCCTCATTCGGGTGCCGGCTCACAGGGGGCATGAGGGCAATGAAAAGGCTGACCGCCTTGCGAAAAGGGGTACAGAAACCCTACCCATCGGGCCTGAGCCACACGTGGGATTGACGAAAAGTCACCTAAACCGTCTGGTTGCTCGATGGGAGATACAGGAAAATGGCGCCCATTGGCATCGCCAGCCACGACTACGACAGGCAAAAGGCTTGTAACGCCTTCCTGTCAAAGGGCTAAGGCGATGCTGACACTCCAGACAAGATCTGAGAGTACTGATAAGCTTCCTCACCGGGCACTGCCCACTCAGATATCACCTCAACAAGATGGGCATCTCAGAGGCGGTGGAATGCAGACTTTGCGGTGAGGAGGATGAGACAGCAGAGCATATCCTATGTGAATGCCCTGCTCTGGCAGCAAAACGCTTTGAATACTTCGGTCAGGGGACCACTGAACCCCAAACCGTAGCGGATTCTGCGGTGAAGGACATACTCGGCTTCCTAAGGGGGGCGGGTATGTACGACGCCTTCTACTAAGAAAGGGCCAGTGTCACAATAGGCCCATATGTGGCCGCAGTGACACACGCCCTCGGAAAAAAAAAAAAAAAAAAAAAAAAATGCCTCGAAACGAAACATTTTCTGATAGGTCTCAAATCAAGAGCTCCTTTTTTCTTCAGCTCAACACTCTCCGTCTCTGCCTTTTGGCTTTGATACGATTGCAGCCTCCTGCGGGTTTTCTATGGGGCCAGCACACTATGAACGCAGTCCTTTAACAAGAAACCGTTTCACGTATAAAAAATAATAAAATTAACTCACCTAAGTTGCAGTTGGGGTCAAGCTCTGGGGAACAATTGCAAGTGAACCCCCCATCTTCCAACGGTTGGCATGACGTGTCTGGAGAACACACGCTGTACGCGCAGGGATTGAGAAGCTCTTCGCAAGAATCTCCGGTAAAATTTTGAGGACACTGACAAGTCGCTTTTCCTGTTCCGAGTGCAAATACAGTTAATTAGACCGGTGTAATATTTCTTAACAGAACAATAGCTAGGAACGTAATTGTATCACCATCTTGAGGAACGCAAGTGCCGCCGTTTTGACAGGGGCGGCTTTTGCACGGGTTGTTTTCACAGGAGCCGATCAGATGACCTTCTTCCGGCTCGAGGTGCAACGCTTTGAGACATCCTACGAGCCCGTGCTCTGTCCCCGCGTTCTGAAACACCCTGAAAAATAAAGCAGGTGCGATCACCATTATGTGACGCAGCAGAGGCAATTAAGTAACAAACATTAATTATCTTGGACGGGTAATGAGCCTAGTCAAATATCGCGCTTAGCGCTTAAACTTCCGGAATTTATTAAGCTGCTGCTACGTATGCCACGACCTTCATCTAACAACCAACCCGTAGGTAATGGATAACTATCAACGTGGTTTTCGGTATAGGTTCGTGTAAGCGATTTTAGAGTTATGAGGGAAACACGGAGAGGTTAGTCAAACAAAAGACGGTAGTTCAAGAATTTCTGAGGTTGTTCTTGATTATTTACTACCACCTCGATTTGTTTGGCACCGCTAATATCATATGAGCGGAATTTTTAAGGAAGAAACTGCGTTAAAAATTATTTTCTTCAAACTTTTTGATAATTTATTGCACTATTCTCGTAATTTTTCCAATAATGAGAAGTTTAAGGTACTGTTGAATCATTTGGAACTGTCGACACAAAAGTTTAATAAAAATTGTTTTTGTGTTGTGGCCTTTAATTTAAAAAAAGGGGGTTTTGATCACGGTAGTTGGGCCGATTTTGCTCAGCGCTTATTTTGGCGTCTAAATGTCAAATTTGTCGTTCAGCAATTCACGTTCAATCACGTTCACACACACACTGCTAATTAAAGGCTGGTTGGAGGCGGGTATGTCAGCACCATGGATATTAACTATACTACTCAGTGGGCATATCAATCTCCTGACTGTCCTTGCTCGGAATCTGCACTTGATCTTCGATTGCTCAGCCCTGGAGGGACCGCGACGTACATGCACTGCAAAGAAGTGCCTGGCCTGCGCACTTGAGCATTCTTATTTTACAGCACTGCCAAGAGCTGATCGTGTTTTTAAATAGCGTAGACCACAACCGAGTTTGTTGCCAGCGTGGTTGAACCTCAGGCTCAGTTACCGATTGGACGGTCATGAGAGGTCGTCGCTCTTTCGTCTGAGGGAGTTCGCTGCACCAACCCTTATTATTGTGGTAAGTAGTTTTACCCCTACTCTTTACTGTGAATGAACTCCTTACGATCTAGTCGGTGTTGGAATGTACTTCACTGAAGACCTGGAAGAAGGTGAACTAATGAATTCGGAAGAACTCACTTTCCACTAGCCCCCTACGTGCATTAAGAAAACATCAGGTGCGACGCATCACACAACTTCGAATAGTGCCGCGTGCATTCAGCGATTTTCTTGACTGTAGCGACTAATCAAATCTGTTTTTCATTCTATTTATAACAACCTCTTACTACACGAAATCTGGTGGCGTTTATGGTTCCGGAGTTTACCGTACCATAATTATTATTTGAGCAAACAGTGCGCAGGAATTTCATGAGGCTGACCACGTGATTTTTATGAGAAGAAAAAATCGCCATTTTGTAATAATCGGGAACGAATTGTTAGGAAAGCTAGTTGAGTCCTATACATCTTTCGTAATTTATTGCGCTGCTCTCGTCATTTTATCAAAGATGGGAGTTTTATGGTATTGTTGTCACATCTGGAGCTGTTCATATAAAAAATTAATCAAAATATTTACAGAAGTTTTCAAGAAAAAAGAAATTTGTTGTTTCGGTCACAATGATAATTATAGTTATTTTATTATAAAGTGGATTTTGCTCTTATCCTTGTTTTGGCGTTCCATAGTAACGTGCGAGCTAGATATCAAGTTTGAGCTGATTTGATTCAGCCGTTTTCTCACCACCCTTGACAGATACACGCAGGTCGGTTTCCTTATTAGATTACTGTTCTTAAACCCTCGTCGAGGGATATATCAGTCAACAGACACACACAAAGACCCTTTTCCCGCAAGTGGAAACCCTTAAAATGTAAAGATCTGAAGAGAACTCACACTGTTTTACTTGACTTCAGACTCTCTTTTTTTCTACTTGACTTTCTTTTTTTTCTACGTTGTAGAGCCAAGGAAGAGTCAAAACACACCTTTTCCGCCAAACCGTGTTTTTCGGACTCAACGTTTTTCTTCTGACATTTGTGTAACTTTCCTTCCAACTCGGTTGAGATAAGGAAAGTAAGCGCTGTGTGCTCACGTACAATTTGACGAAATTTTTAAGAAAAACTATTTTTTGACTCATCGAAAAGAAAAGAGAGTGAGACTCAACAATTACTAAGTTACTCTTCGATAATTTTTCTGCGGTCCCGAGCGATACCACCAACCATTGGGCTGCACCTAAGGTAACAGCTCCGTACAACAGGCCGTCCGCAGAAGTGCAACTCACTTTGTGTGGTTCGTAGGAACGTAGCCCAAATACGGGAAATGTGACAAGTCGAGAGCGACGAGGCTGCCGTGGGATTGTGCGGGAACCGGAGTCTCCGAGTCGATTTGAAGCAATGCGTCCCTTTGGTAACGTCTCACTTTGGCCTTGTGCCATTCTCCAAGGCTCAGCCGCACTAACGAAGAGACACGGACAGTACCGGAACCGAGGTTGTAGCTCAGCGTCACGTAACTGTAATAAGTGGGCGAAATTTCATTTAGCGTAATTTAATGAGAATAAAATTGATCATAAAAAGCGTCACCCTAGGCCTAATACGCCCATTTTTGTGAAATGCATACCGTTTATTAATGTGCATAATATTTAAAGGACAACACCTCACTGATGGAAACTGCACTTATGCAAGATCTTATACAGGCTTATTTCTCGTATGCTAGTTCATTCTTTTTTGACGCGAACGTGTAAGATACAGGCAGTTTATCGAAAGGGCTGTCGTGTACAAGCGCAGGGCGAGCCGGCTGCTCGGGAAGAGAACTCACCCGTTAACGACTGCCAAAGAGATGAAATCTCCCGAACCATCAAGGTGCTGCTGGGCGTAGAAAAGGATACCGTCCAAATTGAACGTCTTGAATTCGATTTCCAGGCTGAATTTGTGATAAGCCTTCATGTGCCTCAACCTCAACCACGATTTTCCAGAAAACGACGGAATATCTTCTTCTGTCAACCCACAAAAAGACAAAACAATAACATTTCAGCGAAATATCGTCACATGAAACACACAACGACAGAAATAAAACATATTTTACGTACTTAAACATTGATTTTTGTTGTCGTTTTCAACGAGACTAGGTCCGCATTGACACACCCCTCCTTTACATTCGGATCCGGGGACCACACAGTCTTCAGAATACGTGCAGGGGTCGTTGAGGAACGATCCGAGGTCTGCTGCTGCGGAGGTCACGTGCCCGTCGATTACGTAAGCGTCTGCGAATTACAAGTTGAACGTAATAAAAATTAAATGGGCGGAAGATAAACGAGGCAAGCCCAAAGTGAGGCCCATCGAGTGAAAAAATAAAATGAGCTCAAAAATAAAATAATAAACGTGTGAACTAGTACAATAATGTAACGTGGAGGTTTGCAGTGTGGAATCGAGGAATATTGTGGCCACCACTCAACAATTGTTTCTTCTAATATCACATTAATACAAACTCATGCCGAAACTTGCCTCTATTCTTCCCAGGAAGGTTGTACTTGTCTTGGAGAAGGTGTCGAGTGGACTTGCTGAGCGGGCTCGCCATTAGACTGTACGAAGTCCACCGTTTGCTCGGCGTGTCGGTCACCCCTTGAGGACGCTCAACGTCTTTGCACGCTCCTGTCGACACGATCGAGATGTCCATTTGGTACTTGCAAGCGTAGAGAAGGAGGTGGCATTCGGAACCGTACGTTTGACCGTCCGAACCGCAGACGACCTGAAAAATAAAAATAAAAATATTCTTCAAAATTTAAACGAGCAACGACTTTCTATGAGGATTATAGGGAAGGAAATAAGCAATATGGGCGGAAGAAGGAGAAAATAGATAATGCATGAGGCGGAAGGAGCAGTTCCTTCAGGGTAGAGCTGTTCTGCTGTGGGGCCAGAAGACAACGAAGTCGGTCGATGAAAAGGGAGGGGGGGGCGCCACTCGGCCGGGATCGAGGAGGTTAGAGATCTCCGATCGCACCACGCGACGATTAGTTCAGGCTGTTCTTCCCAGGATGCCTTCGGTACTATTTCGCTCCTCACTCTATCTGTCTACTGTGGGCCTTGTATCTATCTATGCATGTAGGAATGGACCTGAATATACTGGGAGGAATTGTTATTGATTGACGCCTGAATCGTATTATATCCATTACAATACTAACCGATAATAGGGCAGTCAGTGACAAATCAAAAAGCAAGACATAAAGTCAAACATGAAATCGGTTAAAAAGACGAGGAAGAAGAACAAAAGCTGAAGGAGAATGAATGATACCTGCTGCTTATCAGTGTGAGGGCATGTAGCGGAGCAGACGCAACTCGCTCGATTGTCTCGTTCTTCACAGACAGCGCCGAAGTAACAGACAACTTGAGCGCACGATGTCGGCACTGGGGTGGTTGAGTCAGCTACACAAGACGTCAATAAAATATTACTATCTGCAAGGAGTAAAAACTATACACAATTAACAGTGATATTTCACAAGTAACGCCCACCTTGGTGGTATGGGCCCGTAAAGCAAGGAGTGTTGGAAGAAATGTGAGAGCTAGTGACCGTTCCTTGATGACATTTCAACACGCCAATAGGCTACCCTGACATTTGGGGCAAGTCTTTGGACAGCTAATAGCTTTATTGCCTAGGAATTGATGAAGAGGTCTAGATGGAGTACCGTCCAGAGTGGTTCCACGCACTCAATGGACGAGTCAACGGGTACGAGGCCAATGATCCCATGGAGTGCTTCAGTGGGTGCTGTGTTATAGGCCTTGGTGATCCATAGGAGTGCAGTTCCGGGAATTGGATAAGTACTCTACTTTGATTGACTGAGTCTGCTATCCCAGAAATTGGGGCAGTAGCCAATCACGCCAAAGTGTACATGAAGGTCAGGCCATGGAAACACACACCTCAAGTGGCTTTGCTAATTGCTTGTATTGAGGCAGAGCTTGCCTTGAGAGACTACATTCCATTCTGATATCGGCATGTTTCGAGGCAGTAACTACCTTCCGGACCAAACCTCTCCCCCCCCCCACTCCAGGAATAATAGATGTAAGAGACTGGGAAAGGGACTACATTCAGCGAACCCACGACCACTGCCCTTGGGGGGTCGCTCAGGGATCAGCGGGAGCCTTTGCCCTAGCCCCCTACACAGACTTACCCATGGTGCAGGTCTTTCTCTGCAGACTGTGCATCCCTGCAGTACCACTTTGGGAAACATATTCCTTTATCCTAGAGGCTAGAACAGTCGCTAGCCTGCACGGACTTACGGCTTCGGGGACCTCCGCCTTAGGGGAGTTTGGACTTGCCCCTCCTCACCCTAAGTGCCCTTGAGGGGCAAGAGGTGTTTGCTGAAGTGAACTGATGGTTGGCTCAGCTACCTGCACCTTGACGCCCTCGCACCATTGCAGAGAACTTGATTGGTTATCGATCGACGACTATGCACAGATCAAATGAGTAAGGTCGTCCAGTATGAGGCTCTTGCGAAGAACTTCCAAGTAGGCATTCCAATGAGTTGGACGAAGGAACAAGTCCTATAGATACCCTTGTTCTGGGTTAGGTTGTCAAACGGTCTACGGCGTACGTATCCAGTGCCTCATGTCAGCAGTGACGTGCTGGTGTGGTTGCAGCCAGTAACTCCTTCGAGGGACTTCAGCATGAAGATTTCTAACGTTTTGCTCAATATGGAGAGACCAGCAGCCCCTGCTGTGCAGCTCCGAGCCCGTCCATGCATTCCATGCTCTTCTGCTCAGTTCTGTGTTATTCTGTTATGTTTCATTCTGTTCTATTCTGGTCTGTCTGACTATGTGTCAGTCTCTCTCTCTTTCTCCAGTTTTTGAGATACGCCACCCCGTACTTCAATTAAAGACGTACTTCCCCGTGGATAAACTTTCTCAGAAGAAGAATTGAAAATATTTTAGTTGTTTCTAGAACGCAGTAGATTAAACACCGTGGAAGTTAGTATGGGGTTTCTGTTCCTGTTTAATTTTCCACACTTCGATTTCTCACAGGGGTTTCCTCAAGTAATCTATTTTCATTTAAAACTCTGACAGACAGTCTTAATTGTAACCATCTAGTACAATTTTATTTGGAAGACATAGTAATTTTAGCGATGGATGAAAGTTCCAATATTTCGAAACAGTATTAAGTAAACGGCTCCGTTTAACTGCCAGTTGCATTAAAAAACTTCCTGCTACACAATTTGACAAAACGGCTCCTACATAATCGTTCATTTATTTTTTTGTCTATGAGAAATAAACAGTTTATTTATTTATCAAGCTCTGTACCAATTGGGAAAAATGAGTCTGTATCTTCAACGTTGCATAAGTAAGACAAGGACAGCTTCGCTTTTTGAGAACCTTGAAACATCACTTACCACTTGCACATCCTGAGGGTGTCAGCAAATGTTTTGCGTTAATGCAAGAGTCGCATTTGTCTCCTTTCACTCCAGTTTTGCAAACACATTTGCCAGTCATTTGCTCGCAGTCGTCTCTGACTGAGCCGAACATTGAACAGCTGCAAGCTGAATCAGACAAGAAACGTGTGAATTACTAAAATGAAAATTGCTACTTATCGCAGGCGGTAGAGCTCAGTTAGCGACTTACGAAGGCATCCGTGATGACCGGACGAGATTCTAGGCAGTCCCCAGTAGCCTGGTTGACATCTGTCGCACTTGGTTCCGCCTACCCCTGGACGGCACTTGCATCGTCCTTCGTCGCACCATTCAGAGTATGAACCTGGGTCCAGAAAGAACACTGTTGATAAAACGAGCGCAAATTCGCCTCAATCGAACGAAATTAATGAGATTTAGTATTCACCTATTTTGTTGCAGCCGCAATCTTGAGGGCAACCTTCATTACCCGGTCCTTGAGCGGGGGTTTTTCTATCGGGGCAGCAACCGTACCAGGAGTCTTCGCAATCCTTCAAGTATATGCCTGATTCTGGAACAAGTACCCATAAATAGCTTTCAGCATAATACCACCAATAACTGGGGTTATCCTTAGCGTTATAACCAGGTTGAGCAGGTGCTGAATTACTTCCTTAAGAGACTCTTGAAATGCTCCCACAACCCTTCCCTCTACATATCTCGAGGCTGGCATAAAATGAGAATACTTATTGCCTCTAGAGTGTAATTATCCTCTCAACGTTAAGAATTTCTTGGTCATTTCTTTCGCTAAAGTGGCGAAAGAGGTTGGGAATGGTATTTCTTTTTATAGAAGCATCGTCAAGGTGTGTGACCAGTATGCTAGCACTACATTCTGCAAGGAGGTGGTGATACGTGGAAAGAGCAGTTGGGGGATATTACGGGAGAAGATTCCAAGGTCCTTCGACAATTCTTTCTGACTCTCCCTTTGAAGCTATTGACTAGTTTTTCCCAGTTGTCGTGATTTGTCGTTCTCCAGGAAAAATCAACACATTCTCCCTCTACCACCACGGTTCGCCTTTGTCTCTCACTCATTTCAACTTCTACATTCTTTACAGTTCGTGTCGAATATTGTGAACCCTTAGAATCAACTTGCGTTTCCCTTGGCCCACTGATGGAAGGTTAGTAACAAACTCGTCTTTGTTTCTTAGAGTCCTCTCCAGTCATGCAGATTCCCTCTCCCCCTTCCAGCCTCCAACAGAGTCTAGATTAAACGAATTTGTCATACTCAGTCACCTCCCCTCTGCAGCCTTCCACGTCTTGCTAACATGCTCATCTCCAGATGTTTGAGATCCTTTTCCCGCTTCCACGACATTTATTTTCTGAAACCCTTCTCAGTCTGCCCTCCGCGCTTTTTTAAATCTCATTTTGTATTTTTTGAAAGCATAATTATGAACTCTTGGCGTTGTTTAGCCAAGCTGGCTTATGCTCATTCTTTCCCAAATAAATCAATGAACCCTGACAAAACCAAGAGTCCCTTTCTATTCCCAATCACGTTAAACGAAATATATGGATCATAGTTCTGTACCTTTGCGACAGCATTTGGCGAAGGAGGCAGTCTGATGACAATAATATTCAGTCGGGCAGTCTTGCCGGTTGTGGCCGTTTCCGCAGTCCAAATCTTCTCCCGTATCTGGGTCCACCAATGGTTTATCGCCGCTACACGGCTTGACCTCCATCCCTATACAACAGACATTAGAAACTAAGTTAGATTTTATCAATTAAAGCTAGGTATTTGGGATATTTGTGAGATAACTGTCCTTAGTGCGATGAAAGGAACAAAGATTTTACAAGAAAAGGTGCACTGTGCAATTAAGACTGGAAAAGGACGTTAGAATCGATCCAACATTCAAATGTCGTCGAAGGGATTTTCAAGTTTGAGTATTTTGTGAATCGTTAGTTGTGTGATAATCGAATCAAGTTTTTACAAAAAGTCTGCCGTTTGAGCAGACCTGTGCTGTTATGGCACGGTGAATAAACCGTTGACCTCGAAGGCATTTTTGAAATAATAATATCGATATTTCCTGATCAGCCATAACTTGGATATGATTTCGCAGTTTCGTGGTTTTGGGGTCTTGGTGACCCATCTGTCTTGCATAGTTTTTCTGGCCAAATACGGGTAAGATCGCCAGATTTATAAATACAGACGTTTTCGTTCACTCATTACCCCCTCGCCCTCCCCTTCTCACACTGAACTGAAGGCTCGCAAGAAAGGTGCTGAAATTACTCGAAGACTTACCGTGGCAAAGTTCCATAGGGCGAGCTCTGATGTCAGTCTGACGAGCGCAAGCTTCTGCTTTCATGTGGCAGGCGCTTGGATAAAGCGCTAAATCCGAGCCACAAACTTCCTCTCCTACAACGATGATATTTGTTTAGCTATAGCAACAGAAGACGAATAGTAAATGGACGTTGAGTACGACACAACGTTAACTCACCAGTTTTTGCGTCGCCGCAACTGAACAGACAAACGCATCGAGGGTATCCTTCAGCGTCTGGTTCGCACGTCGCGTCGAAATCGCAACGAACGTCTCGACAAACGTCATCGCGTTCCACGAACGTTGAAAGAGGCGTCGCTGGAACAAAAATTAACGCGTTACCTTCAGCGGCCTGCGTAAGCTTCAAGTACGTGATTACTAACGAGCTCTTTTCGAAGGGATTTACTTATGGGTTGTCCAATGGGCCTGTGGCTTCTCCTTTCACAGCTGCCGTAGAACAAAACGTCCAATGACGGGTCGTTCAATTCGCAACCTTTTTTTTGTAGCTCGCATTGACTTTCGTAGGTGACGAGATTTGAACCGCAAACCTGAAACGCATAACATAAAATTGCAAGTATTATTTGTACGTGTAGAATTTTGGGTTGAGCAGTTATACTTTAGCAGTACTTCAGGCCCCACTGGTTGGCCTACAGTGACGCTGCTATAGCTAAAGAGGTCAGTGGTAATAACTCCAGAACACCTTCAAATGTGAAGATGGATCACAGACGTCCCAAAGCTTTTTTAAAAATATTGTAAGCTTCATTGTGCATTAGGGTGAGCTCGGACTATATATAAAACCACTTAATACTCCTCAACAACCTATTAAATCCCGTCGGAAAGGACTATATGCAACAAACTGAGAATCCATTCCTGCGGAAATCCCCCTGCTTTGCCTCGTGAGGGTTCCTCCATTGAGCGTGTTCAGTCTGCAAAGTACTTAGGCATAGTGCTGGACGAAGACGTAAATTGGAATGAGCAGACTTGTTCGTAAAACTAGGAAGTTTATCCATGCTTTTTACTGTTTAAGGATGCGCTTGTCGATTAAAACGTCAATTGCGGTCTATAAGACGTTAGTTTAAAGTGTTCTAGGTTTTGGAATGATCGCTTGGGGCTCTGCCCTGCTCACGACCATGTACCCTCTCTTCGTTATCCAATCGTCTACTTTGGAAATCAATGCCCGTAAACCCCGTCTGTTCTCTTCCACAGAGCTATATTCAATAATAACAGTCTTTTCAATTAGTCAACTTAACCTAAAGTCAGCATTTTTTTTCCTGCCATAAGCATCCAGATAGCTCTGCTTGTCCTGCAACCCGAGCGGTCATTCCTGCCCCCCCATCGCCAGTCTGTGGTCTCCCTCCCATCACATCTAGTTTAGTTTTCCGTACATATTAACAGTCCTGCCGTTTGACCTCGAATCCCCCATGAAGTTTTCTCGCTCTGCATATAAAAATATCAGGTGCTCCGCATCACACAACTTTCCTTGTCTCTACGTCAATTCACTTGTGTTCATGGCTAAGTCTACTAACTCAATTTATTTTTCACGGAGTTCAGTCAAACGGCGATAGTTGAAAATCCAGAATTTCTGGAGTAGCTCCTGTATATTTTATGAGCGCTATTAAAAACTCATCGTACAGGTAGTTAGTTGGAGTAGTAACATTTGAGCGTAGTTTATAAGGACAAAATTACGCTAAACTCGACTTTATTTGGTAATTTATTGTACTGCTCTCGTAATTTTCGATGGCGAATAGAAATTTTATGGTGTTGTCATCTCATAAGAAGCTGACCATATAAAAAATGTAATCAAAAAAATATTTGGTATTTTGATCATTGATCATTGGGATAAGTATAGTATGCTTTAAACGGATTTTGCTTATACCCTTATTTTGGCGTCCCATGGCGAATAACTTAAATAACTTTCCTGTCTACTTCGTAGAGCTAAGGAAAGTAAAAAGGGTAATTATTAAAGTTAACGAACCTGTGAGGTGGGTCTCTTCTTTGCCTCGTGAGATACTGTGGGCGAGCGCTTTCGATGTAAGGACATCATCGTCTGGCCAGTCAGTATCTCACCACTCAAAGAAGACCTAACAGGTACGTTAACTTTAATCATTTTCCTACAGGCGGAACTAACCAAATTACTCCAAAACCTAAAAAGGGAAAGACAAATAACAGTTATATCAATTACATGTTATAAATTGAAGTTAAATACCTGTTCTAATGGAGCAGCTGAACAATCGCGAGGGCACACGCAGTGTCCTCCCACGCAAGTGGCTTTGTACTGGCACACGACTCCGAGGCAGGTTTCTGTAAAATGGGTTGCTCTTATTTTATTCACATTGTCAAAGTAATTTCCAACAAAGGTTCGTAACGTAAATAGAATCGCGTTGTCGTCATAATTTGTTGATGAGTATTAAACTCAACCACATTAAGACCAAACCTTTTGTAACTTCGGTTTTAATAAAATACAACTGACTTTGGAACTTAGACTGAACAACTATAACGTGGAAGTCAACGAAGCCCTAGGCTGGTCTAAACTACGGTTAGTATCATAGGAACTCACCACATAACACGCTGTCCATTAGGCTTGGAAATGGCTATCTTTTATGTATTTAATCAGCCGTTCGACGAAAGTCAAAATTTTTTTCTTAGCGGCTGAAGAACATGAAGATGCAAACTAACCTTTTTCTACGCCAAAGAGTGCTGTTTTGCTTTGTTTTGGTCCTTTGAATACTCTGAGATCTGTCGGTATTCATTACAATGGACGCACTAGCGCTGGCGTCTTAAGTACGTTGCGCGCGCTGCAATATTGTTGACCTAACCAGCACAAGCCGAGAAGATAATGCCTGCCTGCTCCCACCCACTGCTCCAGGACATTTCACGGGGTTGTCTGCGCCTGGCAGGGTATGTTTTCATCCCTGACCAGATAACCTCTCTCCTGCAAACCTAAAGGGGTGAGGCGATGAATATCAGCGATACAGCTGGGCTACTGGAGTGAGCTTCCAAACGAATCTGCTCCAGGGGCAATATATGGAGGGTATGAGCCTGATCTAGCCATGGCTTCTGCCGGTGTTCCCAAAGCTTTGGCTGGGAACTCATCCTGGACATTTCTCAACAGCTCGCCATTGGCTTTCGCCGAGTCATTACAATCTCTCAACATTGCGTCCATTCTCCTTTTCTTATTTCCTGGCAAAATCTCGAGGTCGGTACAAGGGTCTTCACTATCTCAAACACATATGTACACTGTCTACATTCTAGCCAGTGTGTACATCGATCCCATAAAATACTAGAGCCATAAAACTGTACATTTGAATCCCCTTTTTTATTTTCTAGCTTAGAGAGACACACTGGGCAGCACTGTTATTGCCATAATCACTATCATCGAGAGTACAATGTTTCAAGGATGAGTTGCTATCTGGGTGGCCCAGCCAAATCAGGTCCTCCTGGCTAAGCATGGAGCTGGTCGAGGCTATGTAAGGGCTAGTGTTCACTTATCTTCTAGAGACCTGATTGGAGTCTTTGAGGAATATTGGGGGAGCTTGAGGACGCCATAAGAGAAGCGACGGAGTGGGTCCCGCTTTGCTGTGATTTCAGTGCGAAGCCCCTTGACTGGGGGATGCTTCATCGCCAATCATCAGGGTGGCCGTATTGGATCGGCTGCAAGCCCAAACTGCCTGCACTGCAGTGCAGTGGTGGATGATGCTTACCATGCCACGTTCTCGTGCCAAAGGTGGGCGGGCTGGCAGCGCACAGTGGAACACACAGTCGGCCAGCTCACACCAGAGGAATTAATCCGCTCCGTGCTGCATTCTGAGGAAACCCAGAGGTAGATTGATGAATTTGCCAGGGCAGTGCTCAGTCAGAAAAAGAGGGAGCTTCTGGATCCGGGCCCAGTATCTCTCAGGGATGAAGAATGCTCCTGAGTCTCCCAAAACTCCTGGGCAGTATGGGAATGATTGCAATGTTTCAATGAGGGTGAAGAGGGTAAGAAACAGTAGCTGCCACGGCAGAGGGGCGTGAGGGCAAACCATGCTGGGTAGGTTCTCAATACGCAGGAGTGAATTCATGGTAACGATTCTGGTGAACTCTTCGGATCGATCACTGTCGATTTACATTCATCTTCAGAATCGTAAAGGACTAGTAAAAAATATTTAAATTGGGTAAACAGTAGTCGAGTTAATGACAAGGAGCTCCTTAATTTCGTGTATACATAAAAAATAGCAGTTCAAAGGAAAATTAAAACTATTTCGATGTTTCGACGAAAGGGAAGTATCTCCTATACGAAAAACCCTTCCTGGGGCATCAATCAACCCCACGCGAAACAATAAACTATCGATACGTGATGGTACAAATACTAACCGCAGTCGCCTTCGTACATCACTCTAAGTCTTATCTTGTTGCGACAAGAGACCATTTTCATCTCGCATTCGTTTCGATAGGTGATTTGGTCGGAGGCGCACACCATCGGGCCCACGTCCGCCTGTAGGAACAAATAAAGAACGGAATTATCATATGAAAGGGAAGAAAGGACAATGAAAGCGTGTCGAAACGCCATGATGATTTACTGAGAATAATAATTACGGACGAGAATCGAGTGGGAGGAGAGAGGATGGCATGAACTCACGAAAGCCATCACGACAAATCGTCAAAGTCTACCGAGAAGGGCGAGCAAATATCCGTTTTTAGAACGTTTCACAATTACGAATCAAAATAAGAACCTCCATTAGTGAACATGAGCGTTGTTTTTAACTCATAACAGTTTTTAAATTTTTTACTGTCAAGACAGAATCGTTATGCCCCCACTGATCTTAAAGGGTTCCGGTACATTGCCGTCGTAGTGCTACTCGCGTATTGGGCAAACCTTTGGGCCAACCCCCAGTTAGTGGATCCATGATCCAATTAAACTTCTGTTAATATTTGTATTTGTTAAAGTTCCGTTTTTAGTTTTGTATATATTTTCTCGAAGAGTAATTTTCCGTTTTTTGTTTCATTACATTCAGATTCAATTCAATGTATTAATTTCTTTCGCCTTTTATTTATCGCAAGGAGATCAACAATTAGGTCTTATATTGTACGAGCCCTAAGTTGACTCCACAAACCCACTAAATTCTGAAATACATATTAGCAATTTTTCTTTTACCGATTTGTCTACAGTGTTTTCCCTATAATTCCAGAACTGTGAACGTATGAAGTAGCTATTTAGTAATATTCCTATCGCGGTTCCTAGGCAACGCTGTGTAGCTTAGTTATATTTCCTCAACGATTCTCTTAATCGGAGTTTTGTGCTTAATAAAGCCTTGATAAGGTGCTATGTTTATTACAATTTGTCGGAATAAAATCCCCAAAGTGAGGCATAGTCCAAATTTTGACAACCTACTGGCTTAATCAAAAGTTAATCCGAGTGACTAGTATTTTGAGCCTGCTGGGACTTTTGCATTGGAGTACTATTTGCTCGTTTGAATATGGATGTCTGTTGATTGCTGTGGTGCGGGATATAGTCCTTATGTGTAACTTGACTCGCATATGGAATGTGTGGCGCACTCTAGTAGCCGATTAACAAAAGTTCAGTTGGATTTTTGTCCCCAATAGTGTCTCATTGGGACGTGAGGCCTTCCACGCCAGGCGGGGATAGACCTAACGGACTCAGGTTTGATCCCTGACCAGGCACCTTCCTCCTCCAAGCCCAGGGGGGTGAGGTAATGGGTACTAGCGGCGGCTGGAGCATTGTTAGGACATGGGCCCGATGTGGCCACAGCGAAATGCCATTGGTCCTGCAGCTCTAGCAAGGTCCTTTGGCCCGCAGCTGCCTCCCCGTTATCTTCTTCTTCTCTGGTGTCTCGGGTTCGCCTCGTCCCTCACTCCTTTTCTCGCTTGGCATATGTTAGGTATTGCTTCGTGTCGTAAACTGATCAAAGTGTTACTTTTATTTCTTGTTTTGTTTAATTTACATTAAACCTTTTATCATTAATAAAGTGTCTTCAAACTGGTAAGTGTACTTTGAACCTGAAGGGAAATGGCCAAGTTGAAAGATTCAATGGCATAATTTGGAACCGTTCAACTGGCTTTACGTAGTCGAACTTCTCTCTCAAGGATTGGGAACTAGTCTCGCTGCAGGCCTTGCACTCATTACGTTCTCTTCTATGCACATTAACAAATGCAACGCCACACGAGAGAATGTTGAATCATCCTCGTAGATCATTCCACGGGACATTTTCCCCGTATGACCGACCACTCAGGGCAAAGTGCAAATGAAAAACCACGTAACATGTAAATATGACGTGCCAGTTGCGGTCCGATTCTCATAATAATAATGTGTTAGTGTCAGTAAATTAGAGAAGGTCCCAGGGATGAATATCGAGTAGTCCGCCCCTGGACCTTCAGGAAGGTGTGTATGTATTTAAGGGTTGGATGTATTCATTGTGTGAGTGTGATAGTGGTCGAGGGCGGCCGAATCTCGATTATTCCACCCTCGGAACGTCGAATAGGGGATCGTAGTTCAGGCTGGGATTAAAGATGGCCTGACACCCTTCGCCATGGGAAGTACGTGGGGCGACTCCAATCCCCAGAATCCCCATTGAGATGAAACGTAGACACCGGTGGAACGCCTTTGGTACCTCTGGCACCGGGGCCTATTCAGAGGCAGTGCTGCTCAAGTAGCAGCCAAATAGAATGGGTACCATGGGGGCTCCTGCCCACGGCTGCTGACGTGGAGCCCTCTAGGGAGTGACGCTGCTGGCCGTGAAGCCATGGGTTTGGCTTCGTGGGGGGAGTGGTTTCGCTGGAAATTCTCCTGGAGAACTGTTTGGTGCTGGCAGGAGAGGGGTTAAGGCCATCAAGCTAGGAACCCCCGCCAAGGCCATGGGCATGTGCCCAGCACTCCTACAAATGTCGTAATCGGAGTTTTGTGCTTAATAAAGCCGTGCTTAAGGTTTTTCGTGATAGTTTATTACAACACCAAATTTTTAAAAATCTCATTTTGACGGTTGATTATTCATGCATAGGTCACTCATTGAAGGCCAGCACATAAATAAGGGACACCCAATAACTCCGCCAGTTTCAGTACAGAACTTCGAGCTAATTCTACCAAGTTCGTGTAAACCGAGTAAAAAATGTGTTCAAATAGTGGAGTGATGGAAATTTGGGGTTGAGGTCAGTTGCGTGATGCGTCTTAACTTTTTTAATGCAGAAAAGGAGTGGAGAGAGTGTGGGAGCGAATGAAATTGGGATGAGTGAGATTGTGTTTTTGAAGCCTTTGTGCTTACTCACAATGAGGAGCTCTGTTTGACAATTGTGAACGGTAGTGTGAATTGGTGCAGGAGGCAGTAGAGAGAGAGGAACGTTTGACATTTCGTCCCTACTACACTCGCCAAAACTCGAAGTGAGGAGCTTCAATTGAAAATAAAGCGATGGTATGTTGATGAGGAAAAGGTACTGGACATATATGGAAATATGGATCACCATCCTATGGCGTGAGGAAAGAGGTTGAAAAGACGGTGTTGAGCTCACGAGAGAGCTTGAGTTCTGGAATAAATGACTGTGGTGAGCGTGAGTGAAGACCACATTAAACTTTGACAGAATAGCGATATGGCTATATTGAGTGTATATAAGCGCAACACAAGGGAACTCTGAATATGTGAACTGGTTGAGGGGGAAACTAGAGGGGAGAGAGAGTGATTAGAGCTGTCAGTGGCGAGGGGTGTGTATAGTGAGAACTGAGAGACAAGCGTGGTTTGGGAAGAGCTGCGTGTGTTGAAGAGGAGATAAGGAGAGGAGGAGGAGGGGGTTCTGCTGTTGCTTCGGAAGTTGTACCAAATTTAAGTCCTTTGTCTGGAGGAGTAGCTGATCGAACGGGCAGCGTGGACTTTCCCGCAGCTAACAAGAAAAAGGTTCCAGGTCAGATATAATTGGATTGAACGCACCTGGGAAAGGCCCAAGCTTCCAACTATATTTGGCTTGTGCTGACCTCACGCCCTCCAGGTTTGTGTCACTTAGCAGTTACTAAACTCTGAGGGTAGGGATTAGCATATGGATATCCCAGATTCAGCTATTTTAATGAGCACATCATGAACTGTGGCTACGGAACTGGATTATCTCCAGTTTTTCATCAATAAAACATTATGAGGAACTTACATCAACATGACTTACCGTGCAGTTACTATTGCATAAACATTGGGCTTCGCCTCCACCTCCTGCTACACAAGTTGAGTGGAAATCACACTTTTTGTCTTCACAACCATCTGAAACAGATGAAAAATGTAGAAAGCGAATTCCGATGAACCTTTACCAATATTTTAACAAATGATTTTAAACTATCTCAAGATTATTATTCGAGATGTGTAAATTACGTGGCGAAGACTGCCAAGTAAATCAGGAATAGGAATCTGATATTCTGAAGAATATAACAAGAGCTGTAGAGTGAATGAGGGACCTAATTTGACTACCGTTCTGTACAATATGTCGAGGAGAGGTTCGTGCCGTCTTTTTGCTCCATAGCCTTCAGGTGGAACAACAATATTCGTTTAAAGCGTTACACGAGCCTCTGGGTCTTTTTCCCTTGCGAAGGTCGATGTAAGACTCCAAGCTCTCTCTAAAGTTTGATATGGACCTCCAAAACCTGATGCAGTAGTCAAATTGTATTCATAGGCTGGTTGGCATGGGATCTGTGTTTATAACTAAGGTTCCAATGAAACACAGTGCGAAGCCAAATCTCCCACGTCTTACCAGAGTCACACAACAACCACAGGAGGGGTTTTGGTATTCCTTTCACTTAAACCTCCCTCCATTCGCCAATAGTATCGTCTCCAACTCACTGCTTGACACTTCTTCTTCCCTCTTTCGCCTAGCCTGCTCCAGTGTGTTCACACTCACTTCCCAGTCCCAGCGCTACACACATACATGAGCTCATTGTTTTATCTAGTCTAGTTCTTCTGGAGACAAAGGCACTAATTAACTCTCATCCTCTCATTTTCGTGTTACTCTGGGCTCCCTCTTGTGATAATCCAACCAACCAGCGTTATTTCTGAACAATACATCCTCTCTCACTATTCTCATTCAACACTAATTCTCTTGCACGCATTTACTTTTCATTTCTTTCTCGTGCACACCTGCTCCAAGAGCTCTCTTTTTTCAAGAGCACCATCTCTTTTCAAAACCATCTTCGATACTGTGGCAGCATTTAGGGGTTGGCCGGGCTCCCTAATTTATACAGTAGCGATGGCAGAATAATGCACAAGTCATTCTTGTATATTCACATTTGGCGCACAGCAATTGCGAACTCCATTATTGTGAGTGGGGTATGGACTGTACTCCGCACTTCCATACAATAATAAACCCCAAGAACATCTGTAACAACTAAATACGTTAAAAATTGTCTATACGTACCGCAGAGGCCGACGTAGTTAACGTTAATCTTTTTGTTCTTCAAACACGCCTCTCTCCTTAGTCTGCAGCGGTTGCTGTAGGAAATCCCGTCGTCTCCGCAAACCGGAAAATACTCCACACCGCATTCCGCACAGTGGCACTCCGCGTAACGTCCGACTTGCTTGCAAACAGCGAGCGGCCCGCAATCTTTGTGAGTGCATGCCCCGTCATATCCTGATGAATCATTGAATACTAATTAGAATATGTAGAAACAGAATTTGTGACGTTCTACAGTCACAACGACTTACCGCAAACTCCCACGTAGGCCAATTGGACAGATTTTCTTTCTAAACAGATTTTCCTATTTAGATGGCAGTCGGAGTCGTAGGTAACGCCGTCGGTACCACAAACGGGCCTCATGACCTCCTCGCACGGAGGAGGACAGACGCAGGATGCAGTTCCATCTTTGGCGACCATGCAGGAAGACCCGTGTGTACATTCAAGAGCAGCGCACGGGTTGATGCCTGAAATTTAAGTAAGATTATTTAAAATGAGTAGTTTGAAGGGGACAGTAACCCCCCGTTCATGGCTTGGGTGGGTGACCTACAATACAACTGGTAATGACGTTAAATTATCAAGCCTAAATTGCATGAGTTACATCGAACGTTGTCCCAACAACTGGTGATCCAACACTTTCCCAGGGACACCTTACTAGCGCTAAAGTATATACTACAGGGAATGAAATGGAGCGCTTTGAAGCCTCAATTACGTGCAACAGGGTTAATTACATTCCTTGAAAGGCGAACGGTGAGTAAGAGAGCTTGAAACGGGGGGGGGGGAGTGTAGTGGCATAGTCAAATTATTAGCCTTTAGAAACAAAAAAATAATTCCAATCAAAATCCAGTGCAAAGGCTGCACTTCCCAAAAAATATACAATTGCTCGACACGATTCTCAGCATAACAGTATTGCACTCACCAGTCGTACAAGAGTCTCTGTACAAAATAGCGAGCGGCGTTCGTGTTCTGCAGCCCTCCATCCGCATCGTGCACTCGTTTGCGTACGTCTTACCGTCCGTTGCACAAACGCGCGGCCCTTCGAAGGAGCAGGATTCAGAGCAGGAGCACCGCGCGACTCTTCCTTCAGTGACCAGGCAAATTTGGTCGTCGGGGCACACAACTCCTGCGCAAGGGTCTGCCAACATAAAAAGTATCACAAATCAATCGTCGAAACACTGTATCGTCGTAAACGTGCATTCATGCATTCGGCAATCGCCTACAGGTACGCCTTAGTCTAAATTGCTCAAAGCAGCCAGGTCATTGCCTCAAACTATAGTACTACAGGTTTGAATTCTAGTTCACGATATCCAGTGGGGAGGATTCTGGACATCTACTTCTAAACTTGATTGGCAGTCACGTCTTCGGTCCTCTGTGAGAAAGCAAGACTGTGAGAGTTGCTTTGCTCAAGTGTGTTGAAAAAAATGGGGCGGGTATGGTGGATAATAGACTCCAACCTGAGGACGGAAGGAAGGGTTGCATGCGCTAAAGGACTGACTACGAACTGACGTTAGTCTTTGAAGCCGTCACACACAGCTGGTAGAAGTCATCCACGAGTCAAAGGCTTAACTTTTTACTCAAATAACTAGCTACCGACGCAGTATGGGCCTCGAAAGTCTTTGTTGCTCCCACTGTTTCCAAACAATAGCTTGCTCATTTCATCAGCTTCCCTGGTCAGGCTGAAGGACGAGACATACCATCGAACGAGCCAGTTCCCCAATAGACGAGGAGACCTTAATGCCGGGATTTACTTCTTTTCTCGGGAAGACTCCCCACTTTACCCATTAGGCAGCTCTTTTCAGGAGAAAACTAGACAACGCCAGGTTTTAGAAAAGCAGTTAGCCACAAAGTTTTAAGGGGCATGTTCACACTGACTGCTACCTAACAACCTGGCTGGCCATGTTGTATTCAGCAGCAGAAGTGAGCAGACAAAAAATGTATTGACGAATATTATTTGTGGAAGAGCGTTGTCAGGATTGCGCGGCAGCTGGAAAGATTGTGAGGTGCGAGGCTGAGGGGTGAATTGGAGCCTTCGATGAGTTACTTCCGTAAGAAACGCGATGGCAGCAATGTATAGCCACACTTCTTCTTCAGTCTGTATGTCTCACAACTCCCCCCAAAACAATTAAGTGTGTCGGTTGTTTTAGGATTCGCAAGGCCAGGCGGCAATGATAACACCCAACACAGGCAGCATAAGACATCGTCACTTTCACTGCCTACATACAGCTTCACTTGACCAGCTTCCAAAGAAAAGTGATGGCTGAAATGCCGGCCAGGTCATGTTTCCCCAATACCTGTGGAGACTTTGGCAAGATTCCCCAGCAATAAGAGTACCAGCAAGAGTAGCAGCTGAAGGATTGGGACGTGCAAGTTCCTTAAGAGACATGATCACTTCAATCACTTCTTCGTAGCTTCACATCGTTTTATGAAAGAACCTCCACGCCTGCTCTCTTTTGAGGGAAATGAGAAACCATTTTCTGCTTCTTTGTACCAACAACAATGAAGAGTTGCTGGAAAATCAGTCAGTCAGAAGGTTTCAAAAGATGTGGTGGCAAATTGCGTTCATACAACATTCAGTCTCCTGATGTTGAAGAGCTGATAAGGAAAGAACGTTAACGTATGTCGTTTGTGGAGAGGCTTTGTCAAGATTCTTCCGCAACTGGAAAAGTTGGCTGCCAGAGGATTGAGGCTCAGACCATTGGACGAATCACTTCCTGGTGGAATACAGTGACGTCTATGAGTAGCTTTACTTTTGCTCTCTTGAAGACTCCCTAGTGGACACGTTGCCCAGCTCTTTGTTGAAGTAAATGAGGAATCATGCCATGCTCCTTTGAATGAAGAATGCCGGTGGTTTCTACAGCCATAAGGCGAAGTTACATTGAGAGCCAGCTGGCCATGTCGAGAGGCTTTTGCGCTCTTACTGCTTCCAAACAAAATTCTGTTCACTTGAGCAGGTTCCGAAGGAATGTGATGGTTGAAATATCTGCCAGGTTATATTAAAGACCGTTGGGGCAGTTAGTTAGGGCTTACCAACTTCTACGTGATTCTTCACATCGTTTTACGAAAGACTACCATTCCCTCGTACACTCTCTTCTAGTGTTCAGCAGGCCGAATTGGCTGTATCCTGTCGGAAAGTTTCCCTAAACACCTTCGTTCTCAAGCCCTCTTGTTAACTATGGAAAGTCCCACTTCTAAGTTATTTTCAATTGAAAACGGATTTCCACCTGTCCTGGGCTTTCCCATCTATCTTTTCCCACCCCTCAATTTTAGATTCCTTTTCTCAACAGACAGCTCCTTCTTCGTCAGTCACCTAACATCTGACACGATACAGTCGTCTCCCGTTTCTCCAAACAGTTCTTCTCACGCTACTCCCAACTCAACTCTCTCTCTCTCTCGCTCTCTCTCTCTCTCTCACTGTCCCTTTCCCTCCACTTAGTGTCTCACAACCAGTCCCCTTGTATTGAGAGTCCCTTGTGCGCGTTTAAATACTCATACTCCACCAGAAATCACTATTCTGTCAAGTAGTGGAATACAGTCCTCACTCACGCTCTCTCCACGTTCATTAAGTTCACAGTTACAAGCTCCCCCATTCGTGCGCCCAACATAGAGGAAATGAGAAGTTCTTCTTCATTGTACAATGAAGATCATTATTAGTAGGGAGAGTAGCCAGGCAATAGGTTCATTTCTATGGCTTGCTTCTATGCTTCCAGGCTGTCGCATTTCCTTCAGAGATTGAAGAGACCTGTTAAAAGTAGATCAACGAATAGCATTTGTGTAGAGACGTTTGCGAGATTCTTCAGCAAGTGGAAAGTTGAGCGGCAAAGGGGTTGAGGAACTTGGAGGCCGTTTTTTGACGATGGTCGGAGTGAGTCGAACCTCCTTCTAGAAATTTATTGGACCCCGTTGATTTGCAAACGTAGCCGAACCTTCCTTGTGAGTCGAGGTGTGCTCAAACGGTCAAAGATGCTGCGGACACTGGATCCAGGGCGATCTGGATAGTTTTTTTTTTTCCTTTTTGGCTTCTCTACGGCCGGAACTGGATAGCTCCAGGATATTGAGCCGGGAGGGAGTTCAGGAAACTTCGGGTTCGGGGACGACGTTATCGTTACTCTGCTCTTTTCTACCGAGGAGGATCAGTTGCCCTCTACGAATTTATTGGATCTTTCGCTCCTCTCGATTTCCTTGACCCCGTTTTCTCTTCAACAATTCAGATGGAGCCGAAGAGAAGGTGGAAGAGGAGAGAGGTTCTTTGTCTAGATGAAGAGAAGGAGGAGTGAACAATGAGTACTCGCTACGACAGGATAAAAGCGTGCTAAATCGAACCTGAAAATGGTGGCGCCATTCACAGAAACTTGGAAATGGGGATTAACTTGTAACAAGGCGTATTTCAAATATCTGACACGCTACGCACAACTTCCCTCGCACACAAGTACAGTCAGTGATTTTTATCCAACTAACCCAACTATTGCCAACGTATAGGCCAATTTATGAAACTGTCATCGTGATTTATAGTAAGTTTGCTCTCACTATTCTGCACCTAAAAGGGAAACAGCGTGCAAAAGTTGGATGTGAAACGACAGTAGGTTGAATTTCGGCATTTATCGGGTTGCTTCTACTTATGTCATGAACATAATTAAACTTCTATCGTATAGGTACCAGAATTCACCGCCAACGCGAGTTTCATGAGAACGCTAGTTTCATATGAGCGGGATTTACGAGAAAAAACTGGACCAATATCTATTTTTGTAGAATGTTTTGATAATTTATTGTGCTACTTTCGTAATTTTCCCTAATGAAAATATAGTATTTCGATTGCATTACTTGGAGTTGTTCACGCACTAAATTTAATCAAAATCGTGTCGTTTTTGTGAAAGAAAATGTTCCCCTACGCACGGCAGTCTCATGGTACCGCTCATTTGTTTGGAATAGCTCTGACGCATTACATAACTATACTCAGACCTGGACAGTGCTGGAGGATACTCTGAGATCCAGAGAGATTGCGTTGTGTTGCTTTCTGGATAATTGGGAGGCTTTTGGCTGTGGCTCGTAGGAAGGGCGTAGATCCTTAACTAATTTCTTGGACCATGGAGATGCTGAGTAGCAGGGTGGTCTTTTAGTAGTCGTTGGAAGGGGCTAAGAGTAGCCCTTAGGGTGAGGGGGGAGTGCTCTCCCCTCTCCTCCGGTTACTAGTAGCTGATACCCTTCTTGTGTTGCTGGAGGAGGAGGGCTACAAGGTTATAGGTTACGCGGACGAGCTGGTAATTATAGTCAGGGGTAAATTCGCGAGTGCAATCAGTGAATTCATGCAGCATGCACTGAATACCCTACAGAGATGGCGTAATGAGCAAGGTCTGTTTGTCAATCCAGACAAGCCCATTCACAAGAAGGCGCAGCACTGTGCTGCCGGAACTCAGGCTTGGCGGTAAGGTGGTGAAGGTCCAGCATGAGATCAAGTACCTGGGAGTTTTCCTTGATGGAAAGCTCACTTGGGCCACACACGCGAAGAAAGCCTTACAGCGGGCATCAGTGGCGATGTGGGCAGCTCGAAAAATGGTGGGGCACACATGGGGGCTACTTGGGATGACCCGGGGGCTGTTCACTGCAGCCCTGGTCTGGTGGATTAGGGTGGAAAACAACCCCGTGCAGATGCAGTTGAATAAACTGCAACGTAGGGCGTGTCTGGCCACTACAGGCTGTATGAGAACATGCCCTAGATCCCTGTCAGCCCTGAGCCCTTTGTTGGGACTACCAGGAGCCACTTACTTGGAGAGGTTGGCAAATGGAAGGTTAGGTGCAAGATACAACATTTAGGCTATTTTTTTATCGCTCTAGCTGTTAAACCAATCTATTTTTACTAACTTCTTATGAGCTTGTTAAACAATTATTAGACGTTCTAGGAACAGATTGGCAGCGCTCTCTCGTAAATTTCTGGCTTCTACTACATATGCAGTAATAAATGCATGGATAATGTGTGTGGGAGTCAGTATTTTTGAGTGTTGAGTTTTGCAATTATAAGGAAACCACTGCGAAAAATGTTAGTAAATAAAAAGACATTAGTTTGAATTCCGGAAGTTCCCAGGTTGCTCCTAATTATCTAATGATTATTACGAAACTCTTGTCGTTTCAACGGACAAGCACTATGATTTTTTAAAGAACTTTTTTAGTGTCATAGCGAGCAAGAAAAATGTTGAAAACGTTTAGCCGTTTTTGAGAAACAAATTTGATGTTTTGATTACTATGATAACTATAGTGAATTTTCGAGCGATTTGCTCTTACTCTGATTGTGTAGTCCCATGTTGACCCGATGGCTAAATACAGAATATGAGCTGATTTGGTTAGGCCGTTGGGTCACAATGCCGTTTACAGAAACAAAACACACACACTTGTTTCAGGAAACGAGCTCGAGAGGCGGCAATACAAGCATTGGGGCGGAAACGTAAATCCACTCTGCAGGACCTACTAAGAATATATATACATGCCAATGTCGTATAACAGGGTTCAGGCACTGACGGGTTCTGAACAAGTCATGTTTGAGGAGGCTTGCCTGTACATGTTCAACAGGAGGATCTCAGGCGTGATACTATCTGAATCTGATTAATGAAGAACCGCTAGACGTGCGATGGACCATTTGGACTATCGGCAACTTGCAATCATGTGAGTGGATGGGTTGGCTCCAGCTAGCGAGATATCGTCCTACCTTCAAAAATAAAAATCCTTCCATGTGGCAATTCCATCTTTAAGCGTTGCCCACACACATACCGCTCACTATTTAGACCGTCTTAATGCGACAGGAGGAGGATTGACATTTTCTTATTTCATCATTAATCTCTATACAATTAAGTTACCGGTTTTATTCGAACCTCGCTGTCGTTTTAATGCCTTAGCCGTAAGAGGGAGCAAACAGATAATTAACTATTGAAAAAAACCACACACACACACACACACACACACACACAGGGGCCATTTGTTAAATAACAAATTTTTGTCGGCCGATCAAATAACTTCCATCTCCTTCAGAAAAGCCAAAATTCAAACAAACCGGTCTTTGTGGAAAACAGTTTCGGTGTCCCATTCCCGCTGAATCGTGTTACCAGTTACGCATGCACGCAGACCATTTACGAATTTTGAGTTTTTCGGGCAACAATGGGTTGAAGTAGCTCACGGTGGAGTTTCCGAAAGTAGCGCATTGCTCGCACGTTTGACGGAAAGAAATACACAATTTATGTTAAATAAGTGGCATTTTTATGTAGATAAAAATGTAACCGTTAATTATTAAGGCAATGCAACACAAAATATTATGGCATACTGTTGGATTCACTACGACACAGACTACGTCACAGTAAGAGGCTATCAGCACAATGCATCATTACTCTAACCACTTTTCAATACTTTTAAGTCTACTCTACAACACATCAATTTCTAAGGTCCAAAATCCTCAAGGCTCTCGATTTTGGTCCGAGTCCAAAGATGCGACTAACCGCAAGGGCCGTGATATTTGAGCTGGACGCCTTCTTCCGTCTTGCAAGACGCCATGTTGATAGAGCAGAGGTCTTTGTAATCCCTGGCATCGTCTCCACAGACCGGACGGCTTCCCGAATGATCGCCGTAGTCTGGGCAACTCGTGGGGCATTTGCAATACGGTTCGCCGGAGTTGGAGAGCGAGCAGCGAGCCCCCGGTCGACATTTGATGTTTTCGCAAGGGTCTTTTCCACCTGACATGAGGAACGTCCGCGTGAAGGAACATCGGGAATTCACGGTACAAAGAGCAATGAAACAAATGAGGATCGTACATTCACAATATTCAAACGCACATTACAGACGGGGACAGTTTACAAATGGCTGGTGACACATCGTGAATTCAATTCCCGTAACACGAAATATTCCACGCTCTGAAGTACTTCTGGCACCCACTCCGCTCAAAGTGGTAGCTGTAGTTTACTCTTTCCTGGTTATTTCAGAATCTAATGCAGTGGACCTAGATGCATCCCACAATATAATTAAATCTATGCAGATCCATCAAGAATCTGCAAGTGGTGACACAGGTAGTTTTACTACGATGCATGTTTTTACGAGGTAAGTCAGTTTGTGGAGTGTGCTTCCGTCTCCAAAACAGCCATATAAAGAAAAGTACTCTGCATTAATGCTACGCCGAGGAAACTGATGAAAGAAGTAGTCCTCCGGGACGCAAACCATCTTTTCACCCGTTTTCTCTTTTCGATTTTTACATTTCTCCATAGACACTCTTCGTTCAATTTCGGCTGTCGTTGAGAAGAGCAACTAACGAGAGACACCACTTATATCCGAGTTAAAGTCGATTACAACCATTTCTGTATTTTAACAGCTGGGTTCTGTTCAGCTGTACTCTGCCCACCCCAACACAATCCAACCAACCTTTCCTCAGTCAATACATGAGATACCGCACTGCAAAATATCTTTCCCCAATCCACGCTGACTGATATTACTATGACCGACCAGGTCGCAGTATATATTGTTAAGTCTTGGAAACGTTACATTTCAGCTACTCGAGTCATTCAGAATGAAATGATCACAAAAGCTAATTAATTTGCTATTTAATATACCAATGCTACATATGTTTAAGTTTAGACATGAAAAAACGTAATGGACTCTACGCAAACGTCGACATAAAATTACCTGGAGAGAGGTAGCACGATTCTGAAATGTACACGAATCTTAAAATCGAAACTGCAGCATGTAAAATCCAAGCGTTCATATTTTTGTACGTTTTACATTATATAAATAGTAATCTGGTCACATAATAAAGAGAAACGAAGGGCTCGCTGAATCAAGGGAAGGTAGTCAATGGTGATTAATGAGGCGTTGTTTAGCAGATCTCGATATTTACATTCTAATCAATTTTCTTGATCTGATTCGTAGGTCAGTTATTTACAGTAATCTTCATCTAGATCCAACCACCTATCTGGGGTTGCAATACTTTCCTAAGACTTTAGATGATTGAATGTAAAATTATTCGAAATGGGATGCGATTCTTAAAGAACGAGAAGTTGTTGCAAATAGAATAATAACGAAGAAGTTGCGTCACTAATTAAGCGAAAGACGTTGGAAGAGTCCTCTCGGTAGAGAGGTTTCGATTATATGTCCCATAAAAAAAAGGCTGGTTCAATAATAAATTAGAATTATTCAACGAGGGGGCGATAAATTAAAGGGGAGGCCAAGGCAAAAACCAACACAGTATCGACCAAATTGTGTAAAAGCCTCGACTCTGTACACACACTTCGGAGAGAAATAAAAGATACGTCCAGAGGGAATCGACTGGGTTTCAAAAGATAAACTGAAGAGAGAACGACCCTATTCAAGAGCGGTTACGTGGTGAGGGGGGCGGGTAGGAGGGGGCAGGAGTGGCGGGAAATGATCATTCGTCGTCGAGATTGAAAGCCACTGATTTATCGTTTCGGAAATATAGAGGGAATAAATATACGGTGGAAAAAGTGCAACTATTGAGGTCGTCCGTTTGAATATTTCATGAATAAGTCGTTTTTCCAGAAGTTGGAACGTAACGGGGATTCTTCTGAAGAAGGAATGGAGTGGGAACGCCTTTAGGTATGGATGCCTAATGGGTCGGTGCTGGCAGTAACCCCCTTTGACTAAACCCGTCTTCGAGTATCAAGATGCAACTGTTTCAGGGCAAGTTCCGTAGTAGCGCTACAGGTGATGTTACTACACAACGCGGAGGGGTTAGTGGAGGGGGGAGGGGAGGGGGCTGGACTTGGTGAATGCGCTGGTGATTGGGAGGGGGATTTCTAATAGTTCCTGCTAGATCTCTCTTATTTCCTCTAGTATTCTGGAGTTGTGATTTTTTGGAGTTCGATGCTTCACGGTGACAATACTCAAGGTGGTGGGAGTCAAGCAGCTTGTAACGACAGCGAAGTGACGTTTCAAAAATAATATTTCTTAGTTCGGCGATATTTGGTATTCCTGAACGCAATAGTCGTTCATCACACCTCCAAATTGCCCAATTCCAACGACATATTTCCTCACCTCTCTTCCTTTACCCCTTGAGCTTCCACTTGACGATACACTCCCATACAACTGTCGCCCCGGTAAGGTAACTAGTTCCATCTCTGCTCCGACACTCACCTATCGGCGATAGAATTATTCGTAATCGGCATTCAGTTAGACGCAGTCCCTGCTCACTAACAGTATGACGCACGATGACGAATATTATTCGTTCTCAAAGCGCTTACAGCCTGCACTAACGAGAATACAGTTCATTTCACTCAATCCCATAGTTACATTGTTCCTCCCTCCAGTAGGACTGTTGTACTGAACAAACTGAGAATTTAAAGTAGATCTAAGCGTTTAAGAAGCCAATTTGTGCCCTGGAATCAGCGCAATATTGATTTATAATGACAAATCAGCACTCCTGAACGACAACAGTGACCACTCACTGATACAGTTGGCAGTGAACTATGACTAATCAGCTGATTTCACATATGATTGCACTGCTGCTGCTGCTGATTGCGGCACTTGGCGCTGAAATTACCTACTACCTGCTGCGAAGATTAATCCTTCAGGCGAATGTTAGCGAACTGTTCCCAGCTCACCAGAAAAGGTTTACAGCCCCCAAAAATCCGCTAAGGGGCGTTCCCTCTTAAGTAGATGTAAGCCCTTAAAAAGTGGAACCATGCCCGGAAAATTGGGCTCGTTTCGCTCCGTTATTTTTTCAAGGGTGGAGGGTTTCCTTTGACAGGCTTTTGTTTAAAAGGAGACCCAAATTGTTTTGAGGGACTTATAATGTGAGAGAGCGGAAGACCATGAAAATATCATAGTCGTTTGAAGAAGAGGAGGGCTTTTTTTTCTTCCTTTCCTCGCCTTCGCCGCCGAACATTTTCCCTTCACTCCCCCCAAACTTCCTATTTTCCCTTTTGCCCCTCCTCTCATCCCTTTCACTGCTCCCCGAAGAACGAAAAATAATGCGAACGACGCTCCTTTGAAAGTGAGTGAAAATCATCTTTAATTCAACGGAAACCCTCCACAAGACCAAGGAACAGGAGAAGTTGATCGCTCCGTGCGAAGAGTACTGGGGTGGAGCCCGTGACGTCAGCACCCGTCGACGTGGCAGTTCTTTTGCTTACTTTTTTACTAATCCATTTTATGACGGAGAGGAAAATTATTTTGAATAGCGACAAAAAATAAATTTTTTTCTCGCTTTTCGACGCGTGAATTTTTCATGTTTCTTCCAGACAAAGAACGTTTTCACTCGCTAACGGCAGCTATTAAAACAAGTTTTAGCGCAACCACCAAACTGTCCATTAAATCTCAGTCTGTGTACTTTTATGTGGTTCGTAAACAAAAAATCTTTTATGTACAAAGCGAAGGCTTAATCCGTCGACAACTCATTACTTCAATTACCCTTTCCACGCTTTTCCTCCTAATTGCTCTCTTTATGTTTGACTCAATGGGAAATTAAAAAGAAGAAAAGAACTCCATTGTGTGAGGTCATGAGAAAATGGGCTACACAGCGGCAGTCTTACGTTAGGTCATGCAACGAACTGATTGCAGGGAACTGTGAAACGAGTATTGGAGGATTTGGCATATAGATCCGTACTTTTCATGCTTGATTTTAGTGGCTTTAGCTTTGGCTCATCAGTATGACCACCGCGTTCAGGCCGAATGTTGATTGTTGTCGGATTCCCTGTGAAGTGAGTATAAGGTGCCTCGTGCAATTCCTCGCGAAAGAACGTCAACTTGGATAAAGTGTGCAAACAGTTCAAACGTGAAAAGGCCGAAGCGTTTGCTATAATATAACTACATTGGTTTTGTTCGGGTCGTCGTAATTATTTTGTTTTCGGTTGCGTACTTTTTCCCGTGACTGCCGATAATGCTTTCTTTTAAATGTTAAGCTAAACAACCGATTGACGCCTTTTTCTGTTCTGTTCGTAGTCAATCCCAGACGCGGCGTTGCAGGGAAACGAGAAATACACACACACTCTACCATATAAGAAGGTATTCGGGGAACGCTGGGTTTTCAAACACGTTTGTATCAATTTTTACTTCCCTCAGCCCTTTGCAGTAAGAAGAAAAGTTCCATAATCGGCTGAAGACAGAAGATTTAGTAGTAGCGTTTTTTTAACGTCCGAGAAAACGGCTCAGCAAAATCGGCTTAAACTTGACTATATTGCTCAAAACACCCTTTTTTTCTCATAAAGGGTTCACAATTTGTGTACACTGTTTTTATGGACCAAATAACGCGACAGTACCGTAAAACTTTAGTTTGGGGAATGTGAAAAGGGGAGCATAATGAATCATCAAAAATGTTTAAGAAAATCGGTTTTAACGCAGTGTTTTACTGATCAATCCCGCTTATATAATCCCAACACTCTCACACCCCACCTATACAATAATAGATTAATAATGTTCATATAGGAGCAGCCCTAGAAATTTCGAAATTCGAATCACACTAACATTTCACGTTTTTATCTTCTTTGACTCTACGAAGTAGAAAGGAAAGTTCATGTAATCGACCGAAAAAACAATTTGGTGTTATCTTCAGATCTTCACGTTGAACCAGCCCGAAAAACAATATTGGGGAAAATGGTTTGTGCGTGAATGCGATTGAACGAAAATTGCGACATTTGATGCTCAGTTCACAGGTTACCGCAAGACACCAAAATTAAATCAAACTATAGTAACCATAATGACCAAGATGCTAAATATATTTGTCTCAAAACGACTATACAGATTTTGATCAAATTTTTTGTGTGCGCTGCTCCAAAGGACACAATACTATAAAATTCTTATTGTGGGAAAATGACAAGTTATCAAACATTTTGACGAAAATCGATTTTAGTGCAGTTTTTCCCCTATAAACTTCTCGGATCATCGGAAAAATTGAGATGGTAGTTCGATGAAGTACTTATAGTATGAGTGTTTAATAAACCGCATAAGATACGTATCTGATCAACTTCAGAAATTTCGGAATTTCAACCACCTCATTTTTCACAGATTTGATGAGATAATTCTAGCAACATGATTATTATCCTTCCCCAAAAAATCGTGTTTACAGTCTCATTAATTCTCTGCGCACTAAGTGCTCAATAATAGTCATGGTACAAGAGAGAGCACCACAATAAATTCTAGAACTGTAAGCGCCATCACGCTCTACCACCGAAAAGTGACGTCCGATCAAGTTTAACGAATTGAGAAAAATAAAAGAATTGGTATTAAAAGTGTGTGTGTGTGTCTGTGAACAGCTGGACCGATTCGGCTCTAACATTTAGCCAACAGACCAACATTATGTAGTTATAATGACAAAAACACAAAATATATTTTTTCTCAAAACGGCAAGGATGATTTTAATTTAATTTTTCATGAGCACTACTCCAAATGATATAATGGTATTTAGAAATTGTCATTCTTTAAAACATGGCGGCCAGAAGCAGAATAAATTATCAAATATTTTGAAGAAATTCGATTTTAGAGCCGGGATTTTCGTCGTAAACCTAGCTCACATGATACCAGGGTTCTCACAAGAACCAGCAGTTCTCTAAGGTAGCTATGGGATGCAAGTTGAATAATGGTCATAGGGTAATCGAAAACAGGTTCAAAAATTCCAGGTTTTAAACTAACGTCGTCATTTTGAGTAATAGTGTTCTTTCTGTAATTCGAGAACCCTCAACCCGGACTCACCCACAAAAACACGGCAACCCGGACACACCCACAGTCACGTCAATTATCTATACGTTTATCACTCAATGAAAGTAATGGTATAAGTGTGAGCAGCCCAATAAATTCCAGAAAGCCAACCACCCTCAGTTTCTACATAAAACGTCAAGTACAAATGTGTTTTAAACTCCGTGAAAAAGAAATAAGATTGGTGGGCTAAAAGTACGCAGGGCTGAGGAAAGTTGCACGTTGCGTCGTCCTTGATTAGTTTTTCATTGCCCGTTGCACGATTAAAATAGAAAGGTGATGACGTCGAGTTAAGAAATGTACAAAAATAATAATGTAGACGAAATACCGAGAGCTGCTAAGCAACAGAATTGTCCTCAATGGATAACTACCATAAATGAGCACACAATACGACACAGTCAACTCCAAACTACAAATTCAACGTTTCGGGTACGGGTACTATTCGGTTCAAGTCTTGAGGATCGTCAACGGGTGTACTATACGAGACAAACTGACGCTGCGAAATCTTATCGGAAACAATCAAAACAATCAGCGTTTAAATCGGACTGATACGAGAATTGATAACCGCCACAGAATCCCACGGAGCGACTGATGAGCTGAGCGGCTGGACTGAGGGAACGGCGCACGCTCTGGAGATCGATCCGCTCCCTCGAACCGACCGGCTTATGAGACTGGAAAAGAACGAGGGCGAAGGATAAAGGAAGAAAGATAATATTTGGGAAGGTTCCAAAATTATTGGGCGAAGAAGCGGCGATTGTAAAAGCTTACTGCGCCAGTTTAGGGTTAGAAACTTCCTCTGGGGCAGGGACCGTACACTCCCTGGTACAATGCCACAAAAAATGGAGATTGTTGTGTGTGCATTTTGTTCCCCTGCAATTTTTTCTCTAAAACCCCTGTGAACGAAGGAAAAAGACCCACGGTGCGTAAAAAAGCAAGGTAAACATTTTATACCGCAAAAAACATAAGGTGTGATGCACCAACTTTCGTTAGCTCCACATTATTCAATAATTTTCACTCAGTTCATTTGAAGTTGGCCAAACGTAACTTGGCGGTGGTAGAAGGTGATAGTGTGCTTATAGTTCCGGAATTTATTGAGGTGCTCCTAGTTGTCCCACGACCATTATTAAGCAATCGCGACACAAAGCATTGATGACACTGTAAGCACGGTTTTTTGGGAAAGATTACAATCACTGTTCCACAATTATCGGGCAAAAACTGACATAAATGATAGGGGAGAAGTGAATTCAGGAATTTCCGAGTAGCTCGTGCTCCTCTTATGTGCGTTACCTCACGTAAATTGTTCTGAAGATCCTAGTAACATTTGAGCCGAGTTTATTAGGAAATATCTGGTGCGTAGCAACACATAACTTTCAGCTATCGGGCGCTGTATCTTCGCTCAACGGATTTTTTTGTGCACACGAACGGGGAAGCTTGACACAGACAAATACATGAACGTGGTGAGCGTGAGTGAGGATTGAATTACACTTGACAGAATAGTGATTTCTGGTTGAGTATGAGTATATAAATGCGCACAAAGAACTCTCAATACACGTGAACTGGTTGTAAGTCACTAAGTGGAGGGAGAACTGTTTTTAGAAACGGGAGACGACTGTATCGTGAAAGCTGTTAGATGACTGACCTGGCAGGAAGAGAAGAGAAAAGAAGAGGATCTGTTGAGAAGTGGAATCTAAAATTGAGGGGTGGGAAAGATAGATGGGAAAGTCTTGGACAGGGGAAATCCGTTGTCACTTGAGAATAACTGAGGAGCTGGCCTTTCCACAGGTACCAACAGAAAGGTTGAGGACGACGGTATTAGGGGAAAAAACCCTGCAAATTATTACACAATGGTTTATTATTCTTATGAACAGGTTGACCAAGTATTACTGCTCCGAGATCCATCCCATTCAATTCATCATCGAATACTAGTAAACCATACGAAACATGACCTGACTACAATGGAACTACGGAAACTAAATATTCCCCTGGCGCCAGGCGCCCGTAAACGTCTGTAGGCATTTATGATCCGATGGAGGGGTGTGCAGAGGAAGTGGCCTTGGCGCCCCGTCTGGCAAAAAGAGTGAGGGAAATTGGGACGGGGGCTTCCAGCAAACCCGTTGCGAGTCGAGCGGGCAGGTGATTGAGTTTGATATGACGGGATGGAGTACTAACGACGAAACGTTGACTTCTGCTGTAGTTCCCGCGAGTTCTTTCAATTTCCTGCCAGTTGACTTTGGCTCACTATAATTACTGTAATTTCCCTATACGCAGTTTTACACGTCGGATACTCATTCCATTCAACCTATGATGTAAAACCGAAAACATAGGGTTATTATTCAGAATGAATGATAAACCAAAATGACTTTCCATTGGGGCTAGTGTGGACATTTCGGAGGTCAAAGACCGAGCCAATTTCTGTAAGTTTTATTGAAATCGTAAGAGCTGTTTTGGAGAAAATTGGAAAACGGTAAATTAATATTCGACAAACCTCATTCCCCGAGCTATCACGGCTTTTATCTCCGTTCAACAGATAAGTAACAAAATAATTATGGTCAACAAAATATGGGCATAGGTTGTTCGAAGATATTTCGTTAAATTCGTCAAATCCAGAAAATCCATTGCTTAGGAAATTACGAAAATGTTCAAAAAACCATATGTTCGGCAGATTTTTATTTGTATCTCTGTTCAAACATTTATTGAAAACCATATATCGATATTAACTGTTTAAAAACATTGTGTGACTTTGGTGACAATCATTGAAGCCGTTTTGCCAAAAAGCGTACAAACCTATTTTGCTTTTTAGACCTATATCTCCCTCCGTTCACCATATTTATGAAGATAATTATAGAGGAAAATTTTTGTTCTAACTAGTACAAGATAATTTTAAAGTTCAATAAAAAATCGTCAGAGCCGTTTTTGAGAAAAATGCGAAAACACCTGGTTTAAGTACATTTTTGTTCCCCACCACCCGTTATAATCAATGGAAATGGCGTATAACCTTATTTTTGCCTCTACAAAAAATCATGAACAAAATAAACAAAGAACCAGCTCAGGAGCTGTTCTACCATAAATCACAAGGAGGGCACCCAGCCTATCCTAAAACAGCTCCAGGAATAGAAGGATTGGGAGGGGGCCGAAAGAAGAATAAGAGGATGTTCTACGATAGGTCGACCCCCAGTTTAGATACGACCGGAGCAACATGCAGGTGGTGATACCTCGGAGGACGCCTGCTGACACAACCAGCTGGCGCAGCTCCTAAGTACTTTTCTTGCTGCAACGTCGCGCCATGACATGGTTAATGCTGCAACCCTGATGTTACCATGCCTCCACTCCACGATACTGCCATAGGTAGATCCGTCCTGTCAGACTTGTGCCTCTTTGCCAAGTAAGAGCAAGATTTCGACTGCCAGATGTCAGACATCAGTTCTTCTCCTGAGACTGGTAGTGCCGCTTCCTGTCGATTTACCAGCCAGATGACAATGCACCAGCAACCTGCTTGCAGACTGCGTCATGACGCTTGACACAGACCCAATGAGCACCAGATGATTCAGTGACTCAAACAGGTTACCACCGGCACCAGAGCGAGCATCCACAACATTACGATCCCGGGCTTTTGTACACCTCATCACTGTAGGCAGTGACGCCAACGAATGGCGTAAAAGCACCGGTAATCCTTCCCATGAATGCCATCCGAAGATGACTCCACCCACGCTGATGAGTAGGGGGAATCAGGACACTGCCTAACTTCCCGTCCTCCAACCGAAACATGCAGAGCAGCTGTTCCCTTATTTGATGAGTGTTCCTAAACCCTTGATGAGGGTTATATCAGTCATGGAAGTTGTGGTTTCACTAATGTGCAAGAGGCCGTACTCTGCAGCATCCACCGAACTCAGACCTGTGGAGGTACGGTAGGTATTTGGTCATTGGTCTCCTGGTGGAGAGCTGTTGCCCGTGTGTAACTGCACGGAGGTGACCACCTGAGGAATCCCGTACCGTCTGGGAGGAGATCGTAATCTGCTCCCCACGTGATCTATCAATTTACGTGGGTGGCAAGTTTCAAAAGGACGGATCAACTATGACCACATTTCTTAGCCATTACTTTCTTCGCGAACTCGGCAAAATGGTTATAGGCTTGCTTAGTAGCAGCCAATGCTGCTAAGCACTCAACGGCCAAGTCAACTGGTAACTGACCAATGATCACCTTGAGTGCTTCTGTTGATACAGTCTTGTACGCCTTGGTGATTCAGAGGAGTGCAGCTTAGGAGCTTCAGAGGAGATTGGGGCAATACTCTCTTTTGATTGACTGTTAGTTTGCTACCCCAGACAACGGGGCAGTAGCCAATCACGCCTTGATGGCCTTATACATGAAGATAGTGTCATGGCAGCAGTGGCCGTCCATCGACATGCTCGCGCTCACCCACCTGAACAGCCAGCACTTTGCGACGGCAAAGTCAATAACCATGTCATCGCTCTGCGTTGCACCTGATACGACTCGCCAACTTTGGCCCTGCAATTTGCTGCCTCTGAAGGCACACACACACACGCACAACGCGCGGAAATTAGGGTTTTTGAATTCATTAGGCGTCAAAACGTGAAGAGCTCTGAAGAAAACCCAACTTGTTTTCTGACACGATTACAATACTTTCCTGACCCTTTGGGAAGCATAGCTTTTCTC
The DNA here is from genome assembly GCA_020466155.1 of Pachypeltis micranthus. Classification (NCBI taxonomy): domain Eukaryota; kingdom Metazoa; phylum Arthropoda; class Insecta; order Hemiptera; family Miridae; genus Pachypeltis; species Pachypeltis micranthus. The sequence continues at coordinate 44,726,015 of CM035770.1, read as the reverse complement.
AATTCTCCTGAATTCGACGACGTATATGTTGGTTCTGGTTTGATGGAATGATCTGTAAGTTAAAACCGTTCTCGTATACATCTCCGTAGTTTAATGGACTTGATTTTTCGAAGAATTGGAGCATAATTTGAACGCAATTTTTAAGGAAAGTCCAGACCTATAATCGATAGTTTTGACAATTTATTGAACTGCTCTCGTCAGCTTATCACTCACAGGAATTTTATCAGATATTGGCGTTTTTGGGCCTAATAATAAATATAAAAGTAATCAAAATTTTTGTAGCTGGTAACTTGCAAGCTAAACATGAAACTTTAAGAGATTTGGTTCTCTCAACCTCGTACATGTTCCTAAATGTTATTTTTCGGACTGTATGGTCCCTGAAACGTAAATATCTGAATAAAACTCAGTTTCAAGTAGCGTTTCGTGAGTTATTTGCATTCGGTACTCATTTCTACTTTGTAAACGGTACACTCCGTTCTTCGCTTGAATTCTACTCTAACGACCGTTCTCCCTGTTCCAATTCTTTATTGCGCTTAACAACAGTAATTAAAAGCAAATACGACGTACATATTTCGAAGCTCATTTGATGTTTGAGGAGTTTCGTAACGCAAATTCGACGACAATTTCATTTCAACAGTCTCCTGCCTCCACCGGAGCCTGGGAAAGTCATTATAGTGCCTCTCGCACTCTGTTCTACAACTCCCGACTGTTGAGTAAATGAAGAACTCGTCCGAATACGCGTTCTCGTTTTAGATGAATATGAACCACAAATTAAACCCTTCGCAATATTCAACTTTCGAGGAGAAACCTCTCAGCTGCTTTCTAGCCCTACCCCTCCACTCTCATCCCGTTTTTTCCCTCCCCTTTCGCTATTATCATTTAAATAAGTCATTTCGCAGTTGAATTCGAAGCCCGGGTTTTCACTCTTCAGGCCGCTTCACAGTAAATATGAGCCTAAAACTGCCGATGATTAATTAAATCTCAAAGGAAAAAACGCGGCGTAAAAAATTAACAAGATTTATGGAGGATAATAACAAGGCTCGAGACGAGCCTCTCCGAAGCAACGTGAACGAAATAACGAGCCCCTTCCCCCGCCCCACCTTTGTTTATAGAGTAACTTCTGCCACAAAAGCTATAAATAATGAGTCGTAATTAGAGGTCGGGGAATTTTTGCGCCAGAACCGCTCGTTTTCCTCCCAATTAAATTTGGTAGGTGCAAAATTATGCGTGAGACGAAAAGTGAGAAACACGGGAATCGTTGTGAATTATTTGGAAACAAACCGAACGAACTGAGTGTTTGGGTTGTCCCCCGCCTTTCCCGAACGCGCGTTCGATGTTTTTCGCGCTGTTCAAATCCCCCATCGGCTCGAAATCGGTTTTATGCGCTTCAAACTTGTTTCCCTCGGATTATTCACGTTACTCGAGGTAACATTATTAATTTATTCATTTAAAACGAATGAAACCATTTAGGGTATAGAGCGAAATTCATTAATAAAATCTGTTCCACAACGTTCATTCAGATACCCGGTGTTACGCATCACTTTCTTCAGCCCGACGTACGCTTCAGCTGCTAATCCAAATAACTGCTTTTCTTGGCTCGACGAAGAAGAAAGGAAAGTTATGTAATGTTCTGACCAAATTGACTTCTCTTCTGATCTATAAATTTCAGACCCCACTGAGTCCGCCCAACATTGTTTGGGAAAATGATCTGTGTGCCTGTGCGGAGAAGGACTGAGACCTGAAATCGACGCCATTGTTCCCGACCAGTCTGCAGTGCTTGGATGTCCAGGTAGTATCTGGCAGCCCTGGTCTTGCGTTTACTTGGCAAGACCCCCTCCTGGCGCGGTGTGTGGTGCAAGAAATTTGCTGAAGCAGGCGTTCTCCTGCGTGTTGCTCTGGTCGTATCTAAACTGGTGGTCGTCCTATCACGGAACGTCCTCTCATCCTTCTTTCCTTCCCCGTCCCTAGAGCTAGCGAAGGGTAGTCTGGGCGCCCTCCCCATTTCTTTAATTGTGTTTATTTAGTTTCTCCACCGTCTCATTTACTGTGAGGAGAGTGTGTGTGTGTGTGTGTCTGTAGTTCGATTTGCGGGAGAATGGCTGGACCGATTGAGCTGGTTCTTTGTTTGTGTAGACGCGAAAATAAGATTATAGGCGGCTTCCGCTGTTGGGAAAGGGGGGTAGGGGCCAAAATCGATGAAAAACTAAGGTTTTTCTCATTTTTCTCAAAAAAGGTGCTAACGATGTAGATTGAACTTTCAAATTAACTTCCACTAGTTAGTACAAAACATTTCCTCTCTATAGCTATCTCCATGAATGGAGATATAAGCCTAAAAAGCAAAATAGGATTTTCACGCAATTTGGGCATTCCAAAGAATGCCATTTGGTTTGTCGAATGAACCAGCCACTTTCCAAAAACTGGCTTTCAATCTCGCCATGGCCTTCAGTTCTAGCGAGCTTTTGCTTTTGGTTAATTATTCATTCTGAATAATAACCCTATGTTTTCGGTCAGGAAAAATGTTTTACAATCCCCGCTCAAAATTTGATACTTTACGTTTCAGACCATGGGGATTCCAAATCTGCAATGTCCGTCCGCCGTCTGCCGTCCCCCACCCACCGTCCGCCGTGTAGGCCGTTTTGTGCCTTTAACATGGTCTAAAAAATCTGTGAAGCCCATGGTTGTTATGGAAAAAAATGGTTAAAAAAAATTAACAAAACGCAGTATAATCGCAAATACGCCGTGTTTCGTATCGTTTTCTAGGTATTTTTACATCCTGGGTTGAATGGAATGAGTATCAGACGTGTACAACTGCGTATAGGGAAATTCCAGTAATTATAGTGAGCCAAAGTCAACTCGCAGGAAATTGAAAGAACTCGCAGGAAATTGAAAGAACACGCGGGAACTACAGCGGAAGTCAACGTTTCGTGGTTAGTTCTCCCTGCCTCCCGTCTCATCAAAACCATCCCCCCGCTCGACTCGCAACGTTCCAAATGCTCAGGGTTCGCTTGGTTCTAGGTTCCCCGTCCCAATTTCCCGACTCTTTGTGCCCAACAGGGTGGAGAAAGGTTAGGGCCACTTCCTCCGCACACCCTTACATCGGATCATAAATGCCTACAGACGCTTATGGGCGCCTGGCGCCGGGGGAATATTTAGTTTCCATAGTTCCATTGTAGTCAGGTCATGTTTTGTATGGTTTACTAATATTTTTCGAATGGAATGGATCTCGGAGCCGTAATACTAGGTCAAGCTGTTCATGAGAATAATAAACCGTTGTGTAATAATTTGCAGTGTTTTTTGGACGACATCATCCTTTTTCATGCTTCATGGGAGGAACAGTTAGAGGAGCTACGCTCATTGCTTCATCTTTTCAGAAAAGCAAACCTCAAAGCGTTTTCATTTCCTACAAAGAAAAGTGCACTGCTTGGGACACATCGTTAGTGCTGCAGGTATTCAATTACAGCTATCCCGAGCTCTGGTCCAACTCCCAAACTTCCTTGTAATACGAATGCGTGTCTTTGACCACTAGACTACAATCACCGGGGAGTCAGGCGGTATGGAACACTTGAAGTTGTGGACACCTTCATTCAAACCACAATCCACCTTTTCTTACACAATTTCATTAATTCACAGCATTCAGGACGTAAATACTTTTCAGCGGTCACACCGACATTCTTACGCCAATCTAGAACATACAGTTCAGTCGAAATGTGCGCAAAAAAGCAAAGAGAGCTGAAAGCACTAATCACTGAAACTGGGTGGGCGAAGAGCTTGGTGGTAACTGGGATCCGTTTGGATGGGGCCGTTTGACTGTATAGTGCAAACGTTCAGTAGTATGACTAATTTCGAGTTCAACACGAGTGTAGAATGCGCTTAGCAAGGAACAGTTCAAAGTAGCAGCTCTGGACGGAGCTCTGTCACGGTCCACAGACACTGCATTTCCCTTAAATGAAATTTCAATTTAGTCAGCGTCGTAACGTAGTGGGAAATTTAAAGTGTGACCACTTTTCCGTCATCAATAATTGCTGAGGCGTCGTCTGCTCACTCTGCCTTAAAAATGAGAACTTTTTAGATTCCAACAAACCTGGTTGCTCACACAGTTCAGGAGATAAAACGAGATTGCTGAGCTCAAGAGGTGAGAGAGCGGCCGGCCGAAGGTCCAGTTAGCAGCGGATTTACCGAGTGGGAAAACGGCTCTGCTGATGCAGACAATTAAGAAGCCTCCAGAGCTGAGCTAGCCGCGTCTCACCATGACCCCGCCACTCCGCTCACAGGGCGCTCGACACTCCCCTTGCCGCTACCCTCTTTCACTGCACCTACTTTCTCACCCTCCCGAATTAAAACTCAAAGGGAGCGAAACCTCGCGTTGTGAGCAGCTTCGACCCTGGAAAAAGAAAAATTAGGGAGAACAGTTTTCCACCGACTGCGCACGAATGGCAATTAGTGAGTTCAGGCTAAATTTGTACGTCGATTCGCGCTGTCTGGATCGTTCGTTTACTTTCCCCTTATTCCTCCCTCTATCACACCCAACTGCGTTTATTTGCTTGAAAAGAAGTTAAATTGCGTCTGGCCGACGTGTAACGGTTCTGTTTAGAATTCACAAATCGTCCGTCCACTCGGACCGTATTTTTCTTTACAAGAGACTTGTCATACGCTCTGGCAGTTCACGTAAATGATTACGCCCGATGATGTGTCAGAATGTCAAGAAATATTAAAACACGTACTGCTTTTTAATTATTTTACCAACCGAATGCTCCACAGTATTACTTCAAAAACCCTTTGAGATTGTAATTAAAGACATGCATATTCATAGAATTGAATGAGACTTTTACTCAATTTTCAGCAGATTTTCGTGAACAAATCAGAGAGAGTCGTAATATCTAAGGCTGACTTCCCTGAGATCACTTGGCGATCGCTCAGTGATCGAGGAAAATTACCCGGAAGCTGAAAAAGTTGAAAGGGGAGAGAACCCCTCCTCATTCTCCTGTTTATTTCCTGTTAACAAAATATATCGGTGGCTTCATACGCTGTAACAAAAACTGTGTGGCTCGATGCATTAGAGAACTTTCCTCAGCCTTAAACAGCAGAAGATGTGTCGAGTACACTCAGTCGGCTATACTTCTTTTCTCTCAAAGACTCCATCATGCACGTCTTGCGCCCCCAGTGCCGAAGAAACAAGAAACCACGTGCCGCGCCACTGTAGTTCTTACAACAGTGAGCGACGGTTGCTGGAAGAGCAGACAAACCTACCAGCGTTGACTGCTACAAAGCAAGCCTATAACTGTTTCGCCTAGTTTGCGGTCATGTCAAAGAAACGTGGTCACAGTTGATTTGTCCCTATGAAACTTGCCACCCATGTAAATGGTTAGATCGGGTGGGAAACCAGATTGAGTCCACCCAGATGGGAAGGGATCCCTCAGGTGGTCAGACCTCCCTGCAGTTTAACATGGGCAACAGCTCTCCACCGGGAGAATGGTGAAAGACCAAATACCTCCGCAAGTCTGTGTTTGGTGGATGATGAGTGAGTGTGGCCTCTTACATGATAGCGAAACCACAACCTCCATGACAGTAGACTGTTTGGTTCGAGCCGAATCAGTCTGGGTTTTTGACCTCGAAGTGCCACACCTGCCCGAACGGGGCTCCCTGGCCTAACGACAAGTCATTGTTTCCCCAAACACCTTCGTCCTTAACCCCTTTTGTTACCTATGGAAATTCCACCTCCTCAGTTATTTCTGAGTGACATCAGATTTCCCCTGACCTTTTTCCACTCCTCAATTTTAGATTCCTCCCCACAACAGACAGCTTCTCCAAAACTCATTCACGTACAAACTCTCGCGAAAGTCTGTCTTTTCCAGTTCTCCCAACACACAGTCATCTAACAGCGTTTGCGATACAGTCGTCTCCCAATCCTCCCAACCAACACTTGTTTCACCTCTTATCAACATCTAATTCAGATGCCTCCTTCCTTCCCCTGTACAACCAGTTTCACGCCTTCGGAGCCCCCCTTGTTCGCGCTTATATACTCAAATCATATCTTGTTCCAGTCACCTCTTTGTACATCTAAGCCTCCGAATCTTGTGATATACCAACTCTTCAAATTGCGAGTCATGGTTAATTAAAACCCGTCTTCAAGATTCATTCAAGTCTTCCCTGGTCAGAAAGAGTCATTTGACAAGGAAACAGATCCCAGTTGCACTAAGAAATTAAATCTTTAGGTACCGCCAGATCTCGAGACGTCACCAGGCAGGACCTGGGATTCCCCAATCAAAAAACCCGCATCCACAACCTTCATGCTATAATCTTCATGCGATATCAAACCCTATCCCTGCGCAGTGTTAATAACAAGCATGAAGAGTATAGGAGAAAGAGGGTCACCCTGCATAACGCCATGACCCCAGAACCCTAAGTCCTGGTGTCTTGCCGTGCCAAAAGCTTTGGCAACGACCATGACAACTATGTGTAAATGTTCATTTTCCTACCGAGCCATGGACAGCACTGTCTACAAAATCAAACAAGTTTCTAAGCAGTACTCAGTAAGTCCACAGGCTGGAGTTTACTCTGCGCATCGTCAATGACGCCAGCCACCTAGAGTCAAGATGCCAGCACATTTTGTAGGAGCCAGAAGACCACAGATGATACGGAAATAAGTCTGTTGCACCCTGGCTCATCTTCACCTTTGCTTGAAAAAAACCGGCAAAATTTTTGCCATGTAAAGAAGGAGGTTGAGAACCAGCAACTTAACAGTCTTAAAGACTTTATTCTATATACTGGGTACCATCAGATTTAGCTGAAGTGGAGCAGTGCGTTTTGAGGACCTGGGAAGACATAACGCATAGAGGAGTAGAGAACACTAGAAACTCTTCAGTCATATGACTGGGAGCACTCATTGGAAGCTTCCATAACGCTACAAACTTCTGCAGAGTAGGCTCAACTTTTTCCTACCCAGCACCTTGAAGCACCACAGCCGTACTCGACCCGGATACCTTCTCCACAACGTCTGGACATGCTAGTACCCACCCAACATCATCCCTTCAACTGCCCTACGACCACTTGCAAGTGGCTGACTCGAGTAACGTCTTTTCCGCACCCTCACACCAGTCGGGTTACACGCACAGACCGTCTTTGAAACGTAAATATCTGAAGAGAACTCAACTTTTTTTCGGCTGATTAAATAACTTTCCTTTCTACATCGTAGAGCTTAGGAAAGTAAAAAGTTGGAATGGCAATGAGCCAATTAAACCCTTTTGGAGCTCACGGAGTATTAGTCGAATATTCAACAGGGTGAAAGTTGGCTAGAAATGAGAGACGGGGGAGGGAAATTAGTTCTGGTCGGACTAGAAGAGAACTGGACAGAGCGAAAAAAAGCATCCTGTAGGAGGACGGAGGAGAGCAATACGCCCGTTTTCCAAGTTGGAGAAAGAAAACGTTAGCACGCTGGGGGTACATTCGAAGAGGAGAGCGGTAGAAGTTTTCGGAGAGCCAACATATCAGTATATGCCCCCTCCCTGACGTTAAAACCTTCATCAAACAACGGGCTTTAGACAAATGACAACAAAAATCAGCCCGCTCAACGGCACATCGAAGTGTTTTCTAGTTGGAAGGTATTCCGCAAACGATTCAACCATTCGCAGAGCCACGAAGCATGGAACTCACTCTCTCTCTCTCTCTCACTCTTTTTCTCTCTCGTTTGGTCGGGCTTAATGAATGAAATGTTATGCCGATTAGTATCCTAGTCTTTTGACCATATGCTGAAAATTAATTAAATGTACATCTGTGGTAGTTGGTAATTCTGTTTTATTGAGCCAGATGAATTTCCAACCATGTCCGAGACTTGTCGTTCAATCAGCAACTCTTACGTTCGTAAAACACCTGAAGAACTTAGGATTCTTAGTTGATTGCAATCTCAAGTGGTCAGATCAAGTAGCACCGGTCTGTTTGAAGGTATATAAGGGTTTATATCAATTAAAACGACTAGCCCATGATTTTCCCACGAATGTTAAAAAGCAGATGGTCCAATCTATGCTTCTTCCACTTACGGATTATGCCAGTTTGCGTGCGTAAACATTTCAAGCGAAACGAAAGAAAGTCTTCAGCGGGCACAAAATGCCTGTATTCGCGTTTTATTTAAAATTCATAAGTGGGATTGTCACGGCCAAGAGATTATCTGACTCTTAAGGAGCGTCCGTTATTTTTGTTTGTTTGCTCTTGGTTTCCTTTCTTTATTTATTAATTATATTTTCCTGGCACCTTCGGAGCTTCTACAATTATCGCCGGCGCGTCGAAGGGCTTCTGACCGGACTGGGATTACTTCACCTCTTCTCCGGACCGTTCAAGAGCCTCATGAAGAGGTATGATCGGAATCGCCTTTTTGTTTTCAACTCGACCAAATACAACTTTCACGTTTGCTAGGAGACATCCTCCAAATTTAGCAATACCACTTACTGCAGTCACGCCACACGGAATTTGACACTCCTTCGTCGTCATCATCCAACAAAAGGTCAGACCTGCCCGATTTATTCGTTCCTTGCCAAGAAGACAATTTATTTATTTACGGACAGTAGTTATCATTATAATTTTCAAGTATTATTTTCATCATTATAGCCGCATTAATTTTATTTTCATTTCATTTCCTAATGCACATTTTCAACGCGAGGCCCTCGTTTACCGTTCGCCAAAATTAATTGGTGTGGATTTCCTCACCCCTATTTGTGCGCGAACAGAGATCACGTACCTTCTTATTATAAGAGGATAAGATGGTTGAAAGTTAGGGAGTTTTGAAAGTGGAAAACCCAACCTAAATATCTGGTGCGTTGCAACACACAACTTTCCTTAGCTCTACGCCAATTCACTTTGTACATGGCTAATTCTATTTAATCAATTCATATATCACTCAGTTAATTCGAACTTGATCAAACAACGCTCTACGGCAGCAGGAAGCGGTAGCGCTTACAGTGCCAGAATTTATTGTGCTGCTCGTACTCATTTCAGGACCGTTATTGACCAATTGGTACACAGGCAATTAATGAGGCTGTAAACACAAATTTTTTGAAAAAGGATAGTAATTACTTTTGTAGAGTTATTGGGTAAAAATGTTTATAACTGGTAGTAAGCGAAACGGCAGTAGTTGAAATACAGGAATTTCTTGAGTGACCCCCATGTATCTAATGAGCGTTCTTAAACACTCATCCTTTAGGTATTGAATTGGAGTACAATACCAATTTTTTTTTTTACATTCTACAAGAATTCCAGCGGAGTTTATAAGAAAAAAACCGCGCTAAAACGCTTTTGGTATTTTGATCACTATGATGACTATAGTCAAATTTCGGTGGTTTTTGCCCATACCCTTATTTTGGCGTCTCTTGGCAACCTGTAGGCGAGATATGAAGTTTGAGCTGATTTGGCTCGGCCGTTTTCTCTAAAAACAACGCTAAATTCGATTTCGTCGAAAGATTTGGTAATTTATTGTGCTGCTCTCGTCATTTTCCCACAGATGGGCATTTCATGGTATAGTTGCCTTATTGAGAGCTATCAATATAAAAAGTTTAATCAAAATCGTTAGAGCCGTTTTTGAGAAAAAAATATTTGGTGTTTTGATCACTATGATAACTATAGTTAACTTTCGGTGGATTTTGCTCATACCCTTATTTTGGCGTCCCATTGTGACCGGCGAGCGAGATATAAAGTTTGAGTGAATTTGGCACAGTGGTTCTTTCTAAAAATCGTTCACAGACACACTTTAGTGACTCACACACACACACACACACACACACACACAGACCATTTTCCCAAATAGTGTTTTTCGGACTCAGAAGGGAACGTGAAGATCTGAAGAAAACTCAAAATTTTTTTTTCAGCCGATTACATAACTTTCCTTTTTACTTTGTAGAGCCAAGGAAAGTAAAAAACCCTGCAAATTATTACACAACGGTTTATTATTCGGATAAACAGCTTGACCTAGCATTAATGCTCCGAGACCCATCCCGTTCAATTCAGCATCGAAAAATATCAAAATGAAACCCCAAAAAAGGTCGAAAAGAACTGAATCGTAATATTCGTAATCGTAAACGAAAGTATCTAGAAAAAAAGGAATTTTAATATGAAAACACGCACGCTAAATACTAATATCAAAATGTAACCAAAAATCTACGAAAAAAACCAAAATGAGAATGAAACGAAAGAATCTAAAAAAATTGAATCGTATTAAAACCAAAAAAATGAAACGAACGAACTATTAAATAAATAAACCAAAAATAAACGAACAATGAAAAGTTCAATCGAAGATAACAGATATTTTGCTAACGGAAATAGTTGAGAAGGAGCGAAACAGTCATTCGTGGAGGTGAAGACGAGAACAAGGCAATCGGACAGGCCGGGCGAGAGCGTTGGGTTGTGACCCAAGGGGGTGGCGCGAGGGGGTGGCGTTGCCAGATGAGGAGGAGAGCGATTTCGTTGAGATGGGCGGGAGGGGTGGGAGTTCAAACGACTTCCGTTGTGTTCCCGCGTAGTACTGCGTTTCGTTACTTTTTTTAACCATTTTTTGCCCATAACAACCATGGGCTTCGTCCGATTGGATTGCCGAGATGGCGGGCACAACTAGATACCAAATTGGATTTCTGTGCGAAAGAACGAACTTTTTGGACCACGTTAAAGGCACAAAACGGCCCGGACGGCGGACAGACATTGCAAATTTGGAATCTCTAAGTCTTGAAACGTAAAGTATCAAATTTTGAGGGGGGGTTGTAAAAAAATTTTCGAACCGAAAACATAGGGTTATTATTCAGAATGAATAATAAACCAAACGGGGACAATTTGTATACAACTACGAAGTTAATCACAAAAGGAACTTGTATGAGAAATCGTTTAATGTACAGGCCGTTCGTTCGTACAAAAAATATACAGCAATATTTCAGAAATAAAAAACAATTGAATTCTTCAAGAAAATGTCGAAAGAAGAATTATTAAAAATGTATTAATATTTTTCTCGGATGTTTTCGGGTTTGTATTAATACTTTATTTGGTTGTTTTCGGATGTTATTGTTGTGATCATTGGTTTATGATAACCTCACAAAATTTGATTTACGGTATAGTTTTCCACTGTTAGAGACCGGGGAATATAAATTTATTTTATAATTTTATTTTTTGTCATCATGGAAGAGAAGGCCGGCTGGCCCTAATGTATTGATAAATAAAACATTCTCTCTCTCTCTCTCTCTCTCTCTCTCTCTCTCTCTCTCTCTTTCTACCACTTTCAACGAGCCGAAGATCCAACGAACAGCGGCCAAACTGCGACACGCTTGTGCACACATACGTACACACGGACCACGCACAAAAATCAGGTTTTTTTGACACGGTTACAATGCTTTCCTTGCGCCCCTTGAATGAGGTTATGGGCTATTTCCGTAGATTGTAAAGGAAGGTGGTAGACCAAAATGTACCAAAAATTGGAGGTTTTCGCATTTTTCTCGAAATTGGCTTCAACGATTATGATTAAACTTTCACATTGCCTTCTACTAGTCAGTACCTAACTTTCTTTACGTATAAATATCTCCATGAAAATTCAGTCAACGGAGAAGTAGGCTTATGAAGCAAAAGGTTTTACGCTTTTTGGCAAAACTGCTTTAACCATTTTCACCAAACTCAAAGAATATTGACATTTTATGTTTTTACTTTGCTACATAAACTCGAAAAGTGTAACGGCCAAGCATCACGAAATTTAACCTTGAGGCCGATTGGACAAGGCAACGTTTTAACCCGAGTTGCAACCACAGCCCCTATGGCATAATGCATAAGGCATTGGTCTCCTAAACCGGAGGTTGTGGGTTCGAGTCCCACCAGGGTTACGATTATTTTGTTGACATTTTATGTCTTTACTTCGCTACTTAAACTCGAAAATGTAGCGCGGGAGATATTACACGGGATATGTAACGCAGAAGCGTCACTAAATTTGTGTTGGGTTAAGTGTATGGTAACGTCTGTTACAAAATCTAACGCTTGGTAACATCACACGTTTTAATAACCTCAGTGACTAAGTGATGATGTCAATTGCAATTGACGCGACCATTATATCGAAACCATCAACGAACACAATCAAACGTAGTTATCATTGCATAAAAACAAAAACAAAAGACATAAAATGTCCCTCGTGGTTGCGTACTTGTACGAAAGCTGTACCCACCGTTTGTGTTGTTAGATGTTTGTAATTTTTTTGGTTATTTTAAATAACTGTATGACTACTCAAAAGTCCATTTTGCTAAAGCTTATAGTAATGAGACCATCACCAGCAGGGTGCTGCTAAGATCATAAAACGGGGTGCGCTCTTCTATTGAAAGAAGTTTAATTTTAAAATAGTTAATGCCTATATATTGTTCTCAATAAATGTTCCTCTGAGAGTCCATTGAACAGAGATTAAAAAAATATGCGTCGTTATTTGGGCGTTTTTGTAATTTCCCGAGTAACTGGAAATCTTATGGGTAAGTGGATTTCATTCATCTAGCAACCTATACCCACATTTTGTTCCCCGCAACTATTTCTGTATTTGTCTGTTTAACGGAGATATAACCTACCTATTTCCTTGGTCTCTAATGTAGCAAAAATTATAGAAAAAGCAGTGAAGCACCACTTGGTTGAAAACCTGACAAGGAATAACTTGTTGCATAGGAGACAGTTCGGCTTCCGTGCAGGTCTGGGCACTCAGGACGCTGTCGCCGCGCTAACGGAGAGGGTATTTTCCGAGCTCGACAAAGGAAATAAACCATTGGCAGTTTTCCTGGATTTGAGGAAAGCTTTCGATTGTGTTTCTCATAATAAGTTAGTGGAAAGTATACGCGCATTAATGGGGAATAGCATTGCTGTTTGGGTACAAAGTTATTTACGTGGGCGATGTCAGAAAGTGAAAATAAACGCAATTTTGAGTGAGGGATCTTCCTTCTCCTATGGAATTCCGCAGGGCACAGTTCTTGGACCCCTTTTATTTATCTGCTTTATGAATAATCTGTTTAGCGTTCAACTTGATGGGGACATAATTACCTATGCTGATGATACAGCTGTCGTGGTCTCGCGAAAAAATTGGGATGCATCCTTGCAAGCGGCGTCTGCTTGCTTGCTTGTGGTCAAGGATTGGCTGGATGGAGTCGGCTTAAAGCTGAATTTTAGCAAATCCAATTTTGTTGCTTTTCCTTACGTAATATCTCTGTCCCTGTTCTAGGAAATATTAAATGCCACATTGTGTCAACCTGTAGTGCAAGTGATTGTAGTTGCCCCGGTATCAAGCAGATTCCACAGGCTACGTATTTGGGGGTGGTTTTGGACCAATGTTTGTCCTGGAAGTACCATATTGACAATATATGCAACAGACTTTGTAAAGTCATACCCCTGTGCCTAGAAATCCGGAATTTTATGTCTATGGGCACGCTTAAAATGTTTTATTATGCCCTAGTGCAATCTGCGATATCCTATTGTATTCTTGTGTGGGGATCGGCCTATCGAACTTACCTAGAGCCTTTGCATATAACCCAGAAAAAAATTATCAAAATTTTACTGCGTAAGAAAATGAGATTCCCCTCCTTGGCAGTTTTTAGGACATTTGAGGTATTGGACATCTTTCACATTTACAAACAAATTGTATCCATATATATATTCAAAAATTTATCTGCTTATGAAAAGAATTATGGGCGGACGAGGTCATCTGGTAACCTTACACTGAAGTTGCCTTTTAGATTCACAACCAGAAGTCAGAATTTTTTTGCGTACAATGGAATAAAGCTGTTTAATAGCCTTCCAAAGGAATTAAAGATGCTAAATGATTTAGCTGGGTTTAAGCGGCGCATCAAAGAGTACGTCCGTGTGGAAATGCTCAGATGATTCTTCTTTTTAACTTTTTTCTGATTTTTTTAAAATGAACTATCTATCACATAATCCAGTATATAGGTACCTATCTATAGCAATAAAGTTGTAACGGCTCCTCCCCTCAGCACAAGTTTTTACTTATCGAGGGGGGAACGCATTATGAAGTATTTGTGTTTCTTTTTATATTCTTTTTTTTGCAGTCTTCTTAAATAAATGCATTAAAAAAAAAAAAAATAAAAAAATAAAAAATAAGCCAAAATAGTTCGGAAAATGAAATTTGTCGAATATTAATTTACCGCTTTTCCAATTTTCTCAATAAAGGCTATAATGATTTCAATCAAACTTACAAATTATTCTCAACTAAATTGTACCCACATTTTGTTGTCCGCAATTGTTTCCGTATATACAGCAGGTCGTCGAATTTACTGTGATTGTGGAAAGCTGTATGCTGCTACGCACGGGCTGGGGCAAGGAAGATGAAGAGAGTTTGACGGGAAATCTATAATAATCCAGTCATCCGACGTTCAAACAAATGACTCAACGAGGTGATTGGCTCGACGCTCAAAATTAGAGCCGATCGCACACAGATAAACCTCCGGCTCTTTATTCGCCTTTATCTGCCCACTCTGATAAAGTGAAGTGGGCCGACGTTTTGTTCTCTTCTCACCGTCAAATCGTCGTCGTCTGGTTCCCGTTCACTTCGCAACCACAACGTTCAAATGTGACTGTGTTCAAGATAGTGATTTAGGTGTTGCGATTTGTGGTGCATAATGGCCGCCAGGTACCGGAAAGACGAAGTTTTCTTTGCGAACGATGACGCTAAGGACGCGAGCGTGTATCTGCCTCCGTCGTACGACAGTATTTACGGCGAGAGATTGAGCAGAAGTCTGTCAAACCGAGCTCAGCAACGTCCCAATTCAACGCCTCAACGACCTGCGTCGGTTAACTTGGTTGACCGGAGGGATCGTCAACCCGCCAAACCCAGACTGACTAGCGTGGCAGAACGGATATTAGCAAACTTCGAGGGGTCTTCTGGGAAGCAGTGAGTCTCTGATTTCTTATTCCATTCAATGAGAGGTTTGGTTTGGGTTTAATTTGGCGAGGGTGTCAGCGAAGCCTTCCACCAGATAAGAGAAAGAATCGATGTTACAAGAATAGGACGTTGAAATCATTGGGTCAAAAGTGCGACAAATGCTGTACGGCAGCTATTTGAACTGTGGAATGTGTAGGGTTGCTCCTACTCATCAAGCGAACGATATTAAACCTTTACCATACAGCTAGTTTACTGGAGAGCGTTTCTTTTTTCTTTTGAAAATGCTGGTATTACAGAAAAAAACTACGATAAAATCATTTTTTCGAAAATTTGCTATTATTTATCGTACAAGAAGTCCGTCAGTCCTGGATGGTAAAGAATGGGCACAGTGCTGATGAACCAGAGTGTTGGGCGCACGAATGGGGGGCCCTCGAACCTGAGAAATAAATGGACGTGGTGAGTGTGAGTGAGGGCTGCATTACACTTGACAGAATAGCGATATCCGGTTGAGTGTGAGTGCACTGTGCTCACTAAGAGGAGGGAGAGAGAGCGTGAGGCTTGAAAGACGAATCAGTTGGGACCACTGGGAAATGACTGTTGTTTCCGAGTGCTGAAGGATGACTGACTTGGAAGGAGCTGTGTGTTGTCGAGAGGAATCTAAAGTTGAGGGGTGGGAAAAGATAGTTGGGAAAGTCCAAGAAAGGGGGAAATCCGTTGTCACTTGTGAATAACCGAGGAGTGGGACTTCCACAGGTACAAACAAAAGCGTTGAGATAGAAAGGTGATCGGGGAAACAATGACTTTCCGTGAGGGCTAGTGCAGACATTTTGGAAGTCAAAGACCCAGCTAATTCGGCCTGCCGAACAAAGAGAACATGTGTTGGCAAGTACGGTTCAATATCACATTACTTTGCAGTTTTAGGGATCCCCAGTGCTTAGGTTACTTCTGAAGAGTAGAATTTAGATATTTAGTTTTTTTTACTATTTCGATTTTTGTATAGATGGCCAGATCAGTCCGTGACGCACATTCCAGACGTTGTGAATCCAAAACACACTAATCCACAAAAGGTAAGCTGCAGCATTGAGTGCTATTTCTGGCAGCCTTGAGAACGTACAGCTCGTACAGCACTAATACAGTCTCACCTTCTGAACTGTCAATACTTCCCTTTATTTCAGGCAATGGCGCGATGGAAGGACCAAAGTATCATCTGCGTAACCATCACGCCCAACTCCCAAGGGCGGTATGGTTTCAGAGTGCGCGGCGGTGTGGATCTCGAGCGACCTGTTACAGTTGGAAAAGTTTGCCCCGATTCTCCGGCCGACGTTTGTGAGCCGAAACTTAGACCCGGAGACCAGGTAATTGCTATACACGGCTCAAAGTTTATGAAGCTTTCGCTTTCAACCTTCTAACCGTAAGCAAATTGAAATTGATGGATCAGAAACGGGGAAGTTGTGCTAGAACCAATGAAAATACTCGACGAGGCATGATGAAATCCCCCCATACACATCACACGCACCAACGATGTATGATATGATAAGCGGAAGGAGTAACTGCACTTCAGCATACGACTGAACTATTCACCCCGAAACAAACAAAAAAACGAGCACTAGACCTAACAAGAGGCATATTGACAATAGACAGTACTAAATTCGTCAAGCAGTTCACAGGGGAGAATGTCAGAATGAGGAGAGCAGAGACATGATGAGAAATGGAGACACCATCAATGAAAACCGTCCTCCTAACAATGGGAGGTTGTGCTCCATTAGTTTCTACCTGTACGGCCTACAGTCAACGAGTGACATTTAGTAAGTCTTGGAAGGGAAGGGGTGTACCCATGTACCTACCATTTCACGTGGTACCTTTCTCTTTTAGACCTGGTTTTTAAGTTCACTGTTCTGATAAATATGTACAAGGACGGCATATACCTTATCTTACTTCCTTCTATATGCACTATCGGTGGTGTAATAACTGCAACGGGTTTACAAACATAAAATCAAAGCTTAAATAGACTACTTCTTATCAAATTTTCATTTATCATAAAATTTACAATATTTCGCCACAGGTATCTCAAGTACAACTGTAGCATCACTTGACTCACGGAATGTGGATGGTCCCTTGAAATCACAGCTTTACTCATTCACTGTTCCCTTGCATGTGCATATTTAAGCCCCCTCCTTTCTCGTCTTTCTCCATCTGCGCCACCTTCGCGCCATTTGTTCGGAGCACCTGCTTTGGGACGAACACAGATATCCTACTCTGGCAGTCTGGACTGCAGAGCCTAATAGCTTCCACCTTGCCAGGACTTATCTCTTTGACACACATTGTGAGATGCCGCGTCTCTTCCCCCCAGTGGCAGCACTGGAAGATGTGCTCCACATTGTTTCATTCTGCGTCGGAGTAGACGCACCTCGCTTCACACTTTCCCTACGCAGTAAAGACACACTTTCCCTACGCTTCGTCCACCTTCCAAGGTTCTACAAGCACCATTCTTCCTGCCACGCTTGCAAGGTCCACAGACGTTCCTCTCTGTTTACTCCACGGCGTTTGGTCACTTCGTCTCTTCCAAAATGTGTTATACGGCGCTCCCCTGCCAGGTGATGTACTGCAATGACTCCGCGACAACAAAAACTGCTGGCTCAAAGATGGTCCTGTATGCGGAGGCCACATTCAGGGCTCCTCACCTCTGCACTGCAGCCACTTTTTCCTTGTACTTCCCAACGTGCAGGGCCGGCCATACAGGAAGATGGAATTTGCAACATACATGAGCAACCACCTCCTGCTTGGTTTCGGGCCACCGACGTTTGTCACGTTCCTTTGATAAGGATTCCCATCTCGTTTGCCATTTCTCTAATGTCTATTCATCGATAGTGGCAAGTTTTCGTACACTGGAGAGATCCGCACAGAGTTCAGCTCTGAGTGGGGGAAGTTTCCATTTCACTCTCCACTCGTCAATCATGTGTAACAGGACGAACCAAAAGGCTCGTCCGAGGCATTTACGCTGACTGGGCACCTCAAATGCCCCGATTCGCTCGAGACTTCGCTGCCATCACCTGTAACCGAGACGATTCCCTCGTCGCTGTGTCGCCCGTGCTCGCGTTTGCTCCCACTCAGTTCCCTGTCTGTGGTGGTAAAACTTCTCCGAATGTATTTGAGAATAAAACTCTGTTCCAATTGCATTCAGCTTCTATCGTACTACTTCCCGACTCACCTAGTGCGATACCGCTACAATATGAAATCTCTCGTAACGCGTGCACTCAATGGCCAAATCAACCGGTAACTGAGCAGTAATCACCTGGAGGAGTACATTACTGTTAATTTGCTACATAATGATAGTGTCACGGTAGCACTCCCCATGTGGCCTTACTAATTGCTCTCAGTGAGGCGCAAACCTTGCAATAGCCGGGCTCTTGAGAGACTGGAGGTGTTGGCTGAATCTCCAACGCTCACCTATATTCACTCCTAAGTATTTGTCTTGCTTCTCATGAGGGAGCCTCTGGCCGCCAAAGCGTTGGCTATTTAGTTTTCCTTTAAGAGGAAAAACTGGATTAGTTCCTTACCCACCTGCAGCTAGACGTTACCAAATGGTTTGGACCACATAATGTTCTGAAACAATCATATTGATGAGGAAACAGACATGTCTCGTGAATCTCCGAGCAATACAATCCTCCCTCGCTCGTATAGTTTCCCACTAATGATTTTACCTCCATTTAATTACATCTCAAACCGTTGAAAACAAAGTCATTTCTCTATTCGGTATTATTTTGATTTCATTTGGCGTGGAAGCAGGTTTTGGTTTTACATACGCTCAAACCATAAGCAGCTAATTCTGAGACAGTGAAAATGTTTTAATTCGCTTTTCTTCTCGTCTCAGTCAATCGTT
Source organism: Pachypeltis micranthus (assembly GCA_020466155.1). Lineage (NCBI taxonomy): Eukaryota > Metazoa > Arthropoda > Insecta > Hemiptera > Miridae > Pachypeltis > Pachypeltis micranthus. The sequence continues at coordinate 44,707,260 of CM035770.1, read as the reverse complement.
AATTAGCCAATTATTATTCTAGAATTCATCGGGCGGTACAAGTATTCCAGTTACCATTTTATATTTTGTTAATTTATCACTGTATTACCTACTGAATACACTGTTAGGTAACGAAGTAATAATAATACAGAGTCTGAAGGTTAAAAAAGAGAATAAATACAGGGAAAACTACCGATTTGTTTGTCCTGCGTTGTTTTTTATTAGATTTTTACAAATATTGCAGATTATATACGCCAATGGAATCAATGTCAGCGGATTAACTCACGAACAAGTCGTAAGCCTGATTCGCGAGTCATCATTCAAGGTCGGCGAACTGCTTCTCGTCATCGAACGCAAAGGTAAGACCCGAAAAATACTGAATGAGCTATTATTGTGCAAAACTGTTAAGAGCGACTACGCGAAAGGATGAAGGAACATATTTTTGGGAGTCCTGGATTTTAGCTGAGGTAATGAAGACTGTGGGAATGAGAAAATATAAGAAGGGGTTTGTAGAATTGCAGTTTTACAATTCTCAATGTGTGCAGGAAACCGTCTTACCAGCTAGGGAGAAATAACCTGTAGAGTTTTTAGGAGCACTAGGTAAGTATAACTAATAATAACCATTTAGCCAGCTTTCATATGGAATGAAAAATAGGAAATTGAATGCCTCCTTGAAAAAACTGAAATGAGATAACCTATATTTGGAGTTAAGCAACTGCACATGGAAAAAAGAGGGATAGAAATTATGCGATTAAATCGGATCACAACTCAGTTCACAAACAGAGGACGTTAAAATCTGGAGAATAAACTCAATAAACACCACTGATTAAAACATTCAAATTGCGGGGGAGTTGGAATATTGCATATTGATCACTGAGGAGGTCCATTTCAGAATGGGTTGAATCACTGGTCACCCCGCCTTCGAGAACCCATATCGATACATTGACAGCTGACCAACATATCGACTCAGCCATAGGAAGTGGAGGAACAACCCCAGGGAATGGATACGATCCCTGGCAAGGTATGAAGAGCAAGCTGGTACACTTCTTTGGTATCTCACTTACCTAGGACGTTATAGTAATGAATAGATGACATTAGAAACCAACTAGCCAGTTACTTAGTGCACACCTCTTTGGCTTACAATGGTGACAGAAACATTTGCCAAGTTCCCAGCAAAGGTTCAGTGGCGAAAACTTTTGTTGTGGAGGAGAATTCAATTAATTTAATTCGATAATTTCTAACTAATTTGCTTTCATTGAACTTGCAAGGAGAGGATAGGTCGAAATAGAAAATGTCCTCAAAAGAAATTGTTTGGATCAGCTCAAGCCCAATTATATTCAAACTAAGTTTTAAAGGTCGAGCTACTCTGAATACTGGGTGTGAACTGCCGTTTGATCTCAAAATAAACCAAAACTGCCAACCACTCCTGTTAATCAATTTCTTTCTTTCGATATTCCAAACCGAGCTGGTTTGGACACAAGGATTAGTACTTCCAGAGCCAACGATGTACTTTTTGACATACGAGCTTTATAAATAGATAAGTTGGTGCCCGTGCAATCTGCTTCCCCTTATTTCTCTTCTCACCCTAGCTTTGCTACCTTGTTGCTTACCAGTTCTTCCAAGAACGCCAACTGATATCTCACCCACCAGTTCGTTTATCGAGAGACTTAAACCGGTAAATGTTGAGTAATCTCTTTCTATCCGCTACTTCTTATTCAGAACTCTCAGTCGGGAATTTCTTGTGAACACCTAACTAACCAGTGTTTCTCTCTCCCTTCTCTCTCTAGCACTCTCTGAAGTCTTTAGCGAAGATTGGTTGCCCTCGGTGGCCAGAGGACTACAGTGCAATAGCAATCTCCTTGCTGAGCGCAATAGGGAAGATTGTGTTCTCTGAGCTTGTGGTTTTTACTGAAGAGCATCACATAGTGGATCCCAGGCAATCGGGATATCGAGTTGGATACAGCACAGAGGCTGACTGCCCTCGTCGGTGTGCTGGATGACATGGCATACTATGAGGAGCTATGGATGAGCGAACCCTCTTTGTCATGATCGACTTTTCGCCGGCTTTCGACATGATACGCTGAGATGCGACATACTGATGTCAATAATCAGGTCTCTGAGGATGTCCAGCCAGATGATATCCTGGTTTGGCTCACATTTGAGCGGCAGAATGCAATGCGTTAAACCCCGGGCTGTCCGCATGGGAACGCCACAAGGCTCCACACTTTCGGCCCTAATGTTTATTTCATACCTGAGCTCGCTGCTTAAAGTGTTCTCTGATAGCGCCTGGTACATGTTCTATGCAGACGATCTTCAGATATGTCGATCCTGTAGCACACATAATCTTGACAAGGCTGTAAAGGATATCAACTCCAACCTGGAAGGACTGGGAGGGAAGACGGTGTAAGACACATGGAATAAAATTGAATCAAAGCGAAACGAAGGTAACATGGTTAGGGAAAGTGGCCAGGCTCGAATTCTTCCTCTCCGGTCTCTCACCCGACGGTTGCTATTGAAAATCGCTTGAAGCTACCACTGCCAGAAACCACTGCTTTCATGTGCCGACGTAATCTTACGTGATATATACAAGTAGCTAATGTATGCAGCTCTGTGTACAGAAGCATTCGCCAATTATGGAGAATGGCAGCCCACTGAAGTACGCCAGCAACAGGTACTAGCACTGATTTCTCCATTCTCGACTACGCAACCGCAGCAACGAGTGATTTAAATGGCCAAAATCTAAGAAGGCTGCAAAATGAGAGTTGAACGAACATGTTACACCAGTATATAGGCAACTAAGTTGGCTTAAAATGGAGGGGCGCAATGAACTAGCGGTTGCAGGTCTTTCAGATTCGTAGATCAGGACAGTCCATGGACGAGAAATGTCAGGATTATGCGGACCCCGAGTCTTGCAACTTGCGTAGTTAGAACTGCATTTGCTGTACAAGGGACGCAATTGTGTAACAGATACTTCGAGCTTTTTGATTTAAGGAAAATATGCAGAAGCATTCAAAGTAAATTTGAAAATGTCCTACTCACCACGCGTGATGTTATAACTAATTTTACGTATTTTTAAACTTACTTAAACGTGATTGTACTTGTAAGTATGCATGTGAGTAATCAGTACTTTTTGTATGCTGTTCGAGAGTACGTTAATGTTTAAAATTTGTGAATATTAAACATTTTAACAAGTTATCGGTGAGTATTTAACAGTTGACGAGGATATATTACAATACTTGTGCTCAGGCACCACCCCAGTGTGCCTGCCCTACTGCACCACCCCATCATTTATCTCACGATACCTAACCTTGTGCAATTGCCTCTAATGGAAAGTCCTAGTTTCGGGCCTTCCTTGAACATTAAGTCCTCTGACCTCAGCCCTTTGTTTGCAGTTGCGGGAAAGTCAGGCCTGTCTCTTCTTCACTTCCGTTATTTCCCCTGGCTGATTTTCCCCTCTCTGGACTCTGGACCTCCAAAATATCCGCTTACCACCCCTCAATTTACTTTCCCAACACGACGCACAGCGCTTTCCAACACTCACTCTACTCTCAGTTTTTGTGATGGACGTTCGTCTCTCAGGTCTCGCAACCGACATACATTCCTCTATCTCGTTCAATTAATGTGTCTATTTCTCTATCTTTGTCGTGCGCTCAACAACTTGTTCGCCAGGGAGGGTGGCTCTAATTCTCCCCCTTAATCATTCACCACCAACTTAATTTAATTTTTCATCTCTCGCACTCAACGGAAGAGATTGAGATGATAATTTCTCAATGCACCGCGAACCTCCTTCTTTCGATACTCACAAGCATAAGGTAAAAGGGCCGTATGATTGTTAGACACACAACACTACCATTACAGAAGGCTAGACTGCATCGAAAGCGCTGCTTATCAGTACATGAACTAACATAAAAAACAGTGATTTACAGCAGTTCCCTTTCTTTACCTCAAAATACCGTTTGCAAATTTATTCGTCCACTTATTGTTGCAGTGCCAGCGTCACAGCCTTCGAGATCGAGCGACTGCAACGTGGATATTAAATACCTGGGCGTCTACTGACCATAATTGTGCCTTCTTTAAAGAGTAACGTGAAGATGTTTTTTGTACTCAACTGCACTGAACCTTTTTTTGCGCATCGTATATTTTAACCGGGAAGCTAAATTTAAGATCTCAAATAAATATATTGAACGAAATCTTAATAAATGAAAGTTTCGACCAACCCTTATCACAGCGCATTGGCTCGATGTACATAAAATCAAGTCTAGAGCCCGCCTGACCTAGCAGCCCAAAGACTTTCCCACTTGGACGGGGGTCTAGCCACGTGGAGCGGCGTGGAAATATTTTACTATACTCAGTTTGTAAGGAGCAGCAAGGAATTGCGTTTAGAAACAAACTAATTCCTCCTAGATGTAGCAGGGGGTACGTGTTCTCTAGTGGAACTATCGGGAGTGTCGCGGGACCTGTGAGTATTGAGGGCAAACCGTCAAGCTCGAAAGGGCTTGAAATCTCGTTCTGTAGGTAGCCTGTGAGAGACGTATCAAGATCCCTTCGAGAGCGTCATCAATCCAACTGCTAGTACACCTAATGAGAGGTGCTGCTGCATCTCAGCGGCTGGGATTTCGTCGCCTACGGTCGAAGAGCGATTAGATGTAAATTCCCGTTAGTAAGTACATTCAACACCTGCCCGCGTTACGACCTAAACGTTTCTGATGGTTAGTAAAATATTTGCTCCCAATCCGCATGTGCGTCTTTGTTCGATGAATCCATACCTCTTACCCCAAAGGAATTATACTGAACATTTGCTGAATGTCGATTTATGGTTTATGGGCGGAGTTTATCTAAATGTAATTGGAGAATGGGTGAAGGGGAACTACCGCTAATTGGGAAATAAGAAAATCATGTGTTTATTTTGACCGCGTTCTCTGTTAATGAAATACTGCGGTCATATTGCCGCAGAAGAAAACGCCATAAAACCGCCACAACTGTCGAATATCACGGCTTTCCCCAGAATTTTATCCCCAATGGGGCGAATCGGGGTTGGGGTTCGGAAGGATGTGGGATGGCCGGGGGGGGGGGGGGTTAAAATCCAATTAAGTGAAAGTAATCAACTCGAACTGGGTTAGAAAAGGAGCGGGAGAAACGAGTCTGTGTTAACTGCGTTGAGGTCGAGTGACATATTGCAGCGTTCGCATCCTTCCAGGAAGGAGCCGAGAGGGAAACTGTTCTGATACCTTCTCGCCCCATCCGCAAACCGGCACAACCAGGCGGAAACTAATTTTATCAAGTTTGGAGCAACTCCCCGTAGTTTGTATGCTTTACCACCGAACCAGGGTCTCTCTCCAACGTTCCTTAACCGCATCTACTGTTTTCCCCTTCCTTTCCACGCTCCTCGGCGATTGTCTTTGGAAACGCCTTCGGGTTCGGCCTTTCCTTCGGCATTAATATTTATCCCGACTTGGTGGAGCGAACAATTTGCATATGCGCATTCTGATGTGGCTGGGAATCAAATTCGAAACAAGACGGCCATTCCATGCAGATTCGCGGAGGAAGGAGAGAGTTGTTAGTTCCACCGGAGCTCAGAAGTTTGTTTGCGAGCCTGTGATACGAGTACAACTAGACGTTCGGTTACTGTTTGCAATTTGATGGGGTGAGACTTGTGATCCCTGAAGGAACACGTGCTGCAGTGCCGACATATAACGAGGGTTATGACAGCGGAAAGCTCAGGGGATTAAATTACGAAGCTAATGCAATTGAGAGTAGCGGCCACTTCGCAATCTACTATTTTTTTCAGGGAAAATCGAGCCTGGAAAACTAAATAAAAACTACCAAAGTTTTCATCGAATGATTCAGGAGTTAGTTAATCGTAGACAAACGACAAAACAATTACAACCGTTTAAAAAAAACGATAAATCACGTGAAAATCATATTCGAAAGAAAGTATTAAAAAACCGAGTGAACATAGATGGGAAATTAAGGAAAAGTTGTTAAAGGAAGTCTACGTCTGAAGGTGAAACTACTGAGAGGCGCCGCGAAAATGCTGAGAAAGCGTGAAAAAAGATAGTAAACAAAATACTTGTTAGAATATCGATTAAAAAACAGATAGGAAATCTATTAAAAACATTCAATCGAGTGAAATCGTGACAACGGTGTGAAAATGTTGAGGCAGAGAAAGAGACGAAATTTTATTCGTGCAAAAGGAGTAGTAGCGATAAGACGAGTGAGAGAGGACTGTGATATACGTAAAAGACACTGCAAATTATCACACAGCGGTTTATTCGAAAGAATAATAACGTGAAGCGTGAATGGACGTCCGTGTGACGCGATGTGGAAGACCTAGCCAAGCACGGACAGGATAGCGCACCGTTCTATCCAGATTTACTAGCCTTCAGACGGTCAACCCTCCAGAAACCAGTCCATAGGTCAGTTCCTACTGTGCTTCCAATGGAACCTTTACGAAGATAATCGCCAAGGAGGATTCCGGCCGAGGAGGTTCCACTGAGAAACACCGATCCCAAGGTACGATCCCCCACACCCACACTCACGACCCGCATAACCTTCACGCTTTAACCTAAATAGGACGGTATACAGGAGGGAGGAAACCGAGCCACACTTCTCAGGATTCACCCCCAATCCACACATGCCTACCTGCCTTACAAACTTGTCAATGGCAATCTGCAAGCCTTGCTTGATACCTGTGAGGGGTACGAAATCATCCGCGAAGGCTAACCCACACACCAGGGACGAAATCAAACTCTATTTCTTGAGGCTGCTTACCCAGCGGGCTATCAATCACAAGATAGTGCTTACAGGTGATAGGAAGCAGAGGGTCCCCCTGCCAAACGCCACACCCTATTACCACATCCCCAAACATCTCCCCTCCCACCTGCAAGACCACCACACTCCCACAGTACAGCTCACATTATCAATGAGTCGATCAGGAGCCTCCACACAAGGAAGCCATTGGACGAAGCCTAGGGTAACCGTATGTAATTGCTTATTTTTCTTCCAGGTCAGGGACAACACTGTCTGCAGAATCGTTTTGCACTTAAAAAACACTTAACACTATTATACAACGCCACAGTCTCACACCTCCAAGACCCATACCAGTCGGTTCAGCATCGGAAAATACCGGGAAACGATACGAAACATGACCTGACTACAACGAACCTCCTTCTAAGGCACTTAGGCTGCGGTATATTAATCTGGAAAAGGTCAAAAACTCGTGCGAAAGCGGTCTGATAACGACGGTAATGGGGAGGAGAGGAGCATACCAGCAGTTTTAGTGGGCTTCAATGTGAAAATAGATCTTGTAGAATTGATGACAGAAGAAGGCGTGGAGCCACAGTTAGTGGTTTTGCAATCGACCGGGGGCTTCTCGTGTCACGACTTTCATATAACGTATAGATAATTGGCGTGACTGGGAATACGATGGAGGAACCACTGCTAAAGTAGTTGGTTAAAGGATAGGTAGTTGGTTAAATGGATAATCGAGCTGGGGAGCAGCAAGAACACATTTAAGGAAAACGGGGGTTACAGGGAAGCCCACTGTTGAGAAAGCTCCAAGGCCGTCGACTCCATAAATATTAACCCTTGTGTTCGTCCGAGTCTAGAAATATAGAAAGAAAGAAGTTGATCGATAGGGTTCGATCAAATGACTGGAGAACACCCAGCGACAGAAAGACACCATCCTCTGAAACTTCCATATTTGACTCATGCGTTCAAAATTCCTTCAGCCACCTCAAAGAAAAATCCGATCATTCCTTCGGACGGATAATATAGCTTAATAACACTTGTGAACTGCTACTCTGGATGTTACAAAAGTAATCAGAGAAAAATGACGTTCCAAAACGTCACTATAAACACGTGAAAGAGGAGAATGGCTTAGTGAGAGGAAGAAAAGGGGAAAGTGTAGTACAACACAGTAACCACGACAATGAGCCCCCCCCCACACCCTCCACGTCACACTTGAATTGATTGCCGATGATTTTTCGGGCGAGGGAAGAGATGTTTGTTTGTTCAATACCCTCAAAACAGATCATTTCACCTGCTGAAAGGAGCGATTTAGTTCAATGTCCCCAGGTCCTCCCCCCCCCTTTCCAATGACTTACCCAATCTGCTCGGCTTATTTGGAGCTTCAAGGCTTGCTTGTGATATTGGTCACTCTCTTGCCATCCGATTAGTACATTTTCCGCATGATTCACACCACATTTAGAAACAGCCTCCGCGTTTGGACTGTAGCGTGTGGTACCATACTTTCATTCTCGTTCTACTTCTTTCGCACTACACTCTCAACACTTCTCTTATTTTATTACGTTACTTTACGCTCTAACCTGCATTCTTTGAGTTTTTCTTCATCCCTCATTCTAGTTCAAATTATTGTAACTTTGATCTTGCAAAACGCTCGTAAAGTACGGGGCGTTTCTATAACATTGGCTCACTTTGGAGGTTCTTGCAAGGTTTTATCTCTCAAAACTAGTTCGTAAACATGGTGCTTTATATTTACGTAAGCTGACACTCAGCATAATATCAATCACGTAAAGCACTCATTCATAATCCTGTTCAACAGCGAAGTAAAGAAGGACGTGAATCGTGATCAGGATGATCTTCTTCTCTAAGCTCATCCTCCTCAAACTCCCGATACATGATGTGACAGAAGAGCTTCTTTTCTTTTTGAAACGTATGTCTGTACGTATGAATTTACTCCTGCGTATTGAGAATCAACCTGGAACCATTTACCACATTGTAACTGATTGGCCTTCACGCCTCTCTGCAATGGAAGCTCTCATTTCTTATTCTGTTGACCTTGCATATCTAGAATCTAGCAGGACGCTGCCATTCCCATATATCCTCCCAGATCAGCAAGCTCTATTCTCTACTGACCAATTGAGCAATGCACGTGCAGTTTTCTTCAGAATTCAACATGGTGCTGATTTCTGGTGTGAGCAGGCTGACTATGCTCTTCACTGTATGCCACCAACCTGCCTACCTTTGGCATGAAAAGATGGCATGCAGGCTGTTTGGGCTTGCAGCTTTACCAATGCGGTGCAGGCAGGCCCTAAATGCTCCATGTCCCACGAGCATGGGTAAGGTAGAAATCCACCTTGCTGAGCCATGGACGATGTGCTGGAATAAGCTGCCTGATACACTGACACTGCCCCACTCATCTTGCCACTTCCCAAGAGTCACAGCCCTCTTCCTCATCTGAGGGCTATACTTTGGGTGCCCCCCTTGATGGGTACAGATATATCAACTGCTACGATCAACCTACCTCTTGAGAAACTGTGTGTCGTGAAGACACATTTTCAATCATTGCCAATTCTTCATGGTGTGCATTCTGACCAAAAAACCGCCTTCAATTATTCAATGATCGTATTTCGCAATAAAACGGAAAAGGTTGATACACGATATCTTTGCAAGTACAGTTTGTCGCACTTGTATTTTACTACTATCAATCAGTGCAATAGCTGTTTGAAACATTCCTCCAACAAAATGAGGATGTGCTAGTTTTTCTTCAACTATTAATATTTTTCAGAGCACCTCGTCACCCTCTAGCATAGGTTTCTATCAAGTTATCAGTTGACCGAGTCAACATTAAGCTCGTTCGCCTGTACCTTATTTTGGAGTCGCCCAAAGTTACATTAAGTATTCCTCTTTTTTTGTCTAACGGGCGGATTATTCTTTTTAATTTGCGTTTATTTATTTAGTATACAGAGAAAACGAGCGGTGCGTAGCAACACACAACTTTCCGCCACCCCCGTAAGTTCGAACATAAGCTACATATGCGGGCGCTACATCTTCTTTCAAGCAGCATTTCTACAGGAAAATTTATACAGAACAAAATGTAGGTACTAGTTAGTTGAGAGTCATTCGTAAGTTTGATCCAAATCGTCTGAGCCGTTTTTCAGAAAATTGGAATACCGATAAATTAATATTCGACAAATTTCCTTTTCTGAGTTAACTTGGCTTATATCTCCGTGCAACAGATGTATACGGAGATAGTTGCGGAGAAAAAATTGTGGGTTAAGAATGCTAGAAGACACTGCATAAGATTTATCACATCTCTTGAAGCAGCTACCCTCGAATTTACGAAAATGTTCGAAAAAATGATATTTTCGACACATTTTGATTTTTATCTCTGTTCAATTGACGGTCGGAGGAACATTTATTGAGAACAATATGTAGGTATTAACTATTTGAAAACATCTTGACAGTTTGGTGATAATCGTTGGAGCCGTTTTGCCAAAAAGCGTAAAAAACCTATTTTTGCTTCATAGGCCTATATCTCCGTTCACCGTATTTTTATGGAGATAAGTATGCAGAAGAAAAGTTAGGTATTGATTAGTAGAAGATAATTTGAAAGTTTAATCAAAATCAATAGAGTCATTTTTGAGAAAAATGCGAAAAACCCTAGTTTTTGGTACATTTTCGCCCCCCTCCCCCGCCCTTACCATCGGCCGAAATTGTTCATAACCTTATTTTGATGTCTACAAAAAATAACAAACAAAACAAAAAAGAATCAGGTAAATCGAATCAGCCGTTCTCTCGCAAATCGAACTACAGACACACACACACACACACATACCCATACACACGGGCCACGCGGCAGAAATTAGGTTTTTTAGACTCAGTAGGCCTCAAAACGTGAAGATCTGAACAAAACCTAAATTTTGTTGTTGATACGATTACTATACTTTCCTTTCCCTTTGGGGTAGCGAAAAGTAAAAAGTATACAATAAAATTACCTATTGTACTCCCTACTATAAGCAGAGCTTTTCCTATGGGGAGGAGTTACAAACAAAGAGTGCGAGTATCGAGAAAAAAAAGAAGATAAACTGGGGGTGCAATTTCAAGAGAAAGCCAAAGTAATAGAAAGAAAGTATTTTTGTCATGGTTAGTTATAAAAGAAACCTATAAAATAACAGAACAACAAGAATTATGAAGGAAAAAAAAAGAAGAAAAACTAAATGCTTACGATAATATTATATGAGGGTTTACCTTTAATTAAAGTCATTTTTTAATCTATCCTTAAAAATAGTCAGTGATGAGAGCGAGCGAAGGTGAATAGGCAAACTATCATAGAGCTTTATTCCTCTGAAATAATAAACAAGCGCCGAGTTGTCTTACGGAAAGGCAGCAAGGTTTTTGGTATGAGCCCCGAGTTACAACCTTTACTATAAAGGGAAGCTCACCCTTTTGTCCCTCCTTAAACCCTATGTCGATGAACGCTTGCCCGTCTAGATACGTCGAGTATTAAGGGAGATCGTTGGTAAATGCACGATTAATAAGATTGAAAATTACTCACAACTGTCACGAACTGTAATAAAAAACATTAACGTTTCTGAAACTGAGCACAAGTTTCCAAGAAATACATTATTTAGTAAGTTATTAATTATTTAGTTAGTTTTTTTTCTCGATGAGTCAGTTAATAGTCATCACTAATGATTGACTGCGTAGCTAATTAGTTATTTAATACAATATCTAATTATAAAATGTAATAATTCATTATTTAATCGTTTTTATGAGCGCCTATGTGTAAGATTTATGTATTTGCTTCTATTCGTCTAAAGATAATTGTTAGAAAATTATTTTCGTCTTTATATTTTTTATTATTTATAGTTTGGTAATTTCCAGGGTTGCAGCTTCCAAACAACCTCCTCTCCCATGTGTTTACAATTTATATTCTCTGCCTCAACTAACCGCGTCTTGCAAACTGTAAAATAGGAAATACGGTAGAGAATTGAAGAAATAACCATAAAGAAGAGGCGTGCTGGAGGAGTAGTGAACGGTGTAGGGGCGTAGGGTGTTGTGGCCTGGGGGGGGGGGGGGTTAGAAGATCCTCCGTAAGGAACAAGAAAAAGCGAAGGTCTCTTCATTTCGATGGGGACGTCCGCATTTCTGTTACTTAGGCTTCTTTCATGCCTCGAGCTTGAAGACCGTCCTTAAACACAAGAGATCTTCTCTATGAGTACAAGGCTTGAAACTTTAATTAAAGGAGTCGAAGGGGGGGGGGGAAGATAGCATGGTGAAGGGGGACAGACGCTGCTTGTCCGGGGGAAAAAGAGAGCGGAACCCAGCCTCTTATTACGCCACTTTCTTACTTTCTTCCGTCCCGGTTCCTTTGTTTATCTTCCCTAATCCGAAATTCCCTTTTGGAACATCTGATTAGGCAAGTTTCGGGTGGTAAACTGTCGCAAAGGAAACGGTCATTTCGGCGTATCTACGGTTTAATTAACTGCTCTGATTGATTTCGGGGACGTGCCCGAACGTGATGGCTCGGAGCGAGTGAGAAGTGAGAGAGAGAGAGAAATCGTGAGGTAAAGGGGGTGGGGATCACGCACGACCGTTCTAGAGATGACAGTTGCAAATGGCAGTTCCAAATGACACGACAGAACTATAACATTTTCATCAGAGGGGGAAAAAAAGTTCACAGCAGCAAAACGAATGTAGCAAGCCCTTATTCAACTGTTATTTTGGTTTATTATTCATTCTGAATAAGGTCAGAAAAAGTTTTTCCACCCCCCTCTCCCTAAAAGGATTCCTTACGTTTCAAGACATCGGAATCCCAAATCTGCAATATCTGTCCACCGTCCCGGCCGTTTTGTGCCTTTAGCGTGGTCCGTCCTTATGCACAAAAATCCCATTTGGTATCTAGTTGTGCCCGCCTGCTCGGCAATACGATCGGACGACGACCATGGGGGAAAATGGTTAAAAAATTAAGTTAAATCGAAATTACACCGTGTTTGGTATCGTTTTCTAGGTATTCTTAGATGATGGGTCGAATGGAACAATTCTCAGAGGTTTACGGCTGCATGTAAATCGAAAATAGTGAAATGGCAGTAATTATAGTGAGCCAAAGTCTACTAATTGAATGAAAGTAATTGTATCGTTTTTCTACGGGCGCCTGGAATATTTAGTTTTCGCCGTTCCATTGTAGTCAGGTCATGTTTCGTGTGATTTATTGGTATTTTTAGATGCTTTGGATGGGTCTCGGAGCTGTGAGACTAGGTCAAGCTGTTCGAGAGGATAATAAACCATTGTGTAATCATTTGCAAGGGGTTTTTTTCACACGATGATAATACTTACCTTTCACTAAAGTAAAAATCGTGTTGACTGACAGTCACATCAATAAACGTTACTTCATTTGAGTAATAAGACTGAAGTCATGACGAGTAGCAGAAGTCCGATAAATTCCGGAATTTTACGTGCTACCAGGGTGTGCATTAGTTGGATTAGTTGCTAGACCGAGGGAAGTTGTGCGACGCGAAAATCAAATACGTTACTGTGACACCATACGTCGAGATGAGAATCACTTATGTCCCCTCACTCCTACACGTCAATTACAAGAAAAATTAACTGTGTCTCCAAACCATCTTACGTCGTCAATTCTTTTAGAAAACCATTTTCACTGCGAAATCCATTAAAACTGCTGGTTTCCCCCCTCCCCCGCCGTTATCACTCCCTTTTCACTGGATTTTTTCGAAAGGCACAATAAGTTTCGCACCTTTTCGAGATTATTATACCGCAGCCTGAGAACCTCAGAAGGAGGATTATCCGCCACTTCTTTTCAGAGATATCGCCTAGCCCTTTGTCGGAAGGTTTTCCTTTTTTCCCCAGGGCCTCCCGTCAACGACTTGGGAAGTTCCTCCCTCCCCTCCTCCCCTTACCAGTAGGAAAACACTCAACCCCCCCCCCACCACCACACTCCCTCGCCACCATCATTCCCCTTCTTCTCAAAACCCCCGTGTCTCCTTCGCCCTTCAACAACATTCAAATCACCGCGACAATCTGAATTGCTCAACTTCCTTCGACGACCCCTCCTACCATTTCCAACTTAATCTTCCTAAAGAGGATTTATTCCCTTTTATTCCCCACCCCTCCTTTCATAGCTGCCATTCAACCGTCAAACCCGAATTTTTTTCTAAGCGGAGTTTATTGAAGAACGAAAAGATTATTCTGAGAAACAATTAAAATACATTAAGAACTCAGGTAAATTTGAAATATTTGTTAGGAACCAACGAAAAAGGAACGCAAATAAATGTTCAAAGTTGGGTAGCACGCGACGCAATAAAACGTGTACCGTTTTTATTTAGTTCGTATAGTATAAAAACTGTGACTGATATTGACTGTTATGAAGACATAACAACACACAATTAACTCTTCAGCCGTGGATCTCACAAAATTACGGTAAAAAGGAAAGTTATGTAAAAAAAAAAAGTGTAGTCCTCTTCACATCTTTACGTTTCAGACACTACTGAGTTCGAAAAACACCATTTGGGAAAATGATCTGTGTTTGTGTCTGCAAATGCGATTGAGAGAAACGGCTGGAACAAATAAGCGTAAACTTGATATATCAAGCAAGCAGATTCTCATCTAACGCCAAAATTAGGGTATGAGCAGAATCCGCTTAAAAATAACTGTAGTTATCATAGTGATCGAAACACGAAATATTTTTTTTTCTCGAAGACGGCTGTAACGATTTTGATTAAAATTGTTATATGGACAGCTTCTACTAAAACAATTATACCATAAAATTTCTATTGGTTGGAAAATGACACAATGTGCACAACAAATTACCAAACATTTCGACTGGCTGACGATGAGTGACTGAGAAAAGATGGCTATTGGGTGTTCTCATACAAGAAAGCGTGAATAATTATCAGGAAATAGTAAACGTTTCGAAACTAGCTCAAAAATTATTGTACTTTCCATTTTCTTGTTGAGTACCTTGCTGCTTCCCTTAGCCTTTCGACACAGGGATAAAATAATTGTTTTTCTCTTCAGATCTTCAAGTTTCGACAACGAATGAGTCCGAAAAACAACATTCGTAGGAATAGCCTGTGTTAGTGAACACGATTGAGAGATTTCGCACGGAACTCCAAAGGTAATTATTATAGTGAGCCATACACCAAAATGTATATTCCGCGATATTTTTCAAAAGTGCTTTCAACGATTTTGATTAAATGTTTCGTACAGGCGGCTCCAAACGAGTACTATACAATTTTTATTGTCGGGAAAATTACGAGAGGAACGCAATAAGTTTTAAATAATTTCCTAGAGAACCTATTTTAACACAGTGTTACGGGACGAACCAAACCCTTCGATTCAGCGGAGGCTCGTCCGGGGCATTTATGCTGACTGGTCACCTCAAATGCTCCGAGTCGCTCGAGACTTCGCAGGAGTCAGTTGAATCCGAGCCGGTTCCCTCGTCGCCGTGTTGCCCGCGCACGCGTTCGCTCCCACTCAGTTCCCCTGTCTGTGGTGGTAAAACTCCGAATGTAATTGAGAATAAAACTCTGTTCCAATTGCATTCAGCTTGATATCGTACTAACTTCCCGACTCTCTTAGTGCGATATCGCCACGATATAAATCCCCCCCCTAACAACAGTACTACCATTCGAATGTTTTTGAAAATATACCCGGAGTTTATAAGGAAACAACTGCTCGAGAATAGTTTATTGCAATTGCCTCTTTGCGACTCCTGCACTGGGGGGCCGGCCACCCATTCAAATCCTTAGGCTACTCTAGCCTCAGCTAACCCTAATGGTACCACGGGAGGCTTCTGCCAGGAGCCACAGACACGGTGTCACCAGCCAGGAAGCCAACATTGTTGGTGGTCGTGGTCTCAATGGAAACAAAAAAGGAGGACAAAAAATACACAGAAAACTAACATCCTCAGGATGGAAAGCATACAAACTGCACACTAAGAACCAAACTAACTACAAAGACCCTCATACTTGACCAAAGTGGGGTATACAATATAACTTGTACGTGTAAAAACGCGTCCATAGGACAGACAGGACGAAAAATACGGACCAGATAGTCAGAACACATTAAAGCTCCTGGTAGGAACGAAGAAAACTGGAACTTTGCCAACCACCTCAAGACAGCTCGACTCGAACATACCAAAATACAGGACTGTACTATCTTACTACATAAAAAATACAAAGGACGAAGACTGAACATATTGAAAAACATGGAAATTTATAAACAAAAAAAATTCAATGGACAGATCATAAACAAACAAATCAACACAAAATGCGACACTATATTTACACCACTCAAAACACTATACAAACCGAAACAATCAACTGACGAATTTACAGACCACCATATACAAAAAAAAACTAAGTATCGGCAACCAACAGACTACTTAAGACACACAAAACTTCCCTTACACTCCTTTCCTTTCACTTCCAACGAATTTCCCAGGAAGTGTATGACTAGGGTCCTTTCCCTTCTAACCTCCTCTTTCTCTTCACCCCCCCCCCCTTGGCACAACATCCCCTGTACTAACTACTAGTACTGACTTACTGCCTAGACGACGATGTCCTTACTTCGAAAGAGCACACCCACACTACCTCACCTGCCAGAGAAGACGGACCCCCCTAACTTAACTTCAGTTAAAGCTCCCCATGTTTTATTTCGTGTTGCCAGGAGAAAGGCATAGGCATCAGGTCTTAGACATGTAGGGAAAAGACTGCGAAAAAAAGTTGACGTTAGTTTTGAGCACCAGAACTTCTGCTGCAACGATCGTTCAGGCGCGCTTATCGGAAAACTATAGTGATTTTTTTGGGAACGGCCATCAAATGAGATTTATAAGAAATTGTCTGCAGTAAAGTCGCTTTCCATCGAAATCGTTGATGATTTATTGTGCTGCTCTCGTAATTTTCTCATGAATAGAAGTGTTAGCGCACTGTTATACCATTGCGACCTGCCTACACAAAAACTCAACTAAACTCGTTCTAGTTGTTTTTGAAAAGAAAAAAAATTGGTGTTTTCATTATTCGGCGTCCCATGTTAGGGTAAACACGAAATTTGGTTCAGTCGTGTTCTCTCAATCGCGTTCACATTCACACATACCATCTCCTCAAACTTACAAGCCCTTGAAACGTAAATACCTGAAGAGAATTCAACTTCTGTTTTAAGTTGATTACATAACTTTTCTTTCCAAAACGCAGGGATAAGGAAAGTAAAAAAATGTTTGCTCGCCTAATAAAAATAAATTTATGGTCAATCACCTCCTCCTATTTCTTTTCTTCGGCTCCCGGTAGATTTGATTGTGTCAGAATCGATGAGGCGAAAAGGGGGAAAATCGTCTTTCTGGTGGAAAGAGGGGACTTTTTTTTCTTCTGAAGGTTTTCGGACGAGAAAACGAATTAAGGTTTTACCTCCGGGGGAAGCCTATGCTTTTTGTGCTTCATCGCCGCGGATTTCACGAAACATTAGCCGTCGGTTTTGAGCGATTTGCACCGAATGTTTCGAAGTTATTCCAAAACATGAATTCCGTGGAATCGTCCTGTCAGGTGTTTCGAGTTTGTTTGAAGAAGGAACGAATGAAGCGAGAGCGACATTGAAAACTGTTTAGGCGAGGCTACTTTGGTATCGAAGTTTTAAACGGTTGGTCCAGCCTGAAATTCCTGCGACAAACTGCAGTTAATCGGTCGTTGCGAACCGCGCTGGGATTAACCTCAGCGTATAAGTGGACTGTACGGTAAATGCGAATACTAGAAAAGAAAGTTAACACAGCTTACGTGAAACACAAGTTGCAAGTTGACGTGTTTTGTGAATAATAGCGGGTATTTAAGATGCACATGGACAGACGACAACTAATTAGGTAAATGTAGCATTTTCAATTGAAAGTTTCACGCGTCAATTTGGAGGTTTCCCATTTCAAATTGGAGGACGAAAGACCAACGCTTCCGATTATCGTGTCATACAGGTCGTGGTCTGTTCAGGGATCACCGGGAGGATTTGTCTTGCCGATAACTTGATTTTAGAAAACCATTTCCGTCAGGAAATGGAAAACCTCCAAATTGACGAGTAAAAGCTTCAAATTGATATGTACAAATTCCAATTTGACGTGAAACTGCTGTAAATAAATATAACGAAAATCGATGTATCGTAGGGAGAGACCAGGAAACCCCGATAACAACGAGAGACTGCGCATTTGAGCGCTTCATTTGAATGGCACGTACTGACAACATATACGGGGGCTATATCTTCGTTCAACTCATTTCAACAGGTTGTGGAGAACAATGTGTAGGTACTAGTTAATTGAGAGTACTCGCGGTTTTTGAGAAAATTGGAAAACCGATCAATACTCGATAAATTTCGTTTTCCAAGCTATCATGGCTTATATCACCGTTCAACAGAGAGATACAGAAATAATCACGGAACGCGAAACGTGAGCATAGGTTGCTAGAACATACTCCGTAAGATTGATCAAATCCAGTGAAGCAGTTACTCGGGAAATTACAAAAATGTAAAAAAAACATTATTTTCGACACATTTTCATTTTTATCTGCATTCAATGTACTTCAAAGAATCGAGTTACTAACTATTTAAAAACATTCTGTTAGTTTGGTGAAAATTGTTAAAACCGTTTTGCCAAAAGGCGTGAAAAAACCTATTCTTGCTTTTTAGGCCTGTATCTGTTCACCGTGTTATCGTGGAACTATTTGTGAAGAAGAAATCTTTCGTACTAATTAGAACGACAATTTAAAAGTTTAATGAAAATCGCTAGAGCGATTTCGAGAAAACTATGGAAAACCCTAGTTTTTGGTAACATTTGCCCCCTTTCTTTCCAAAGGAAATCATCCATAACCTTATATTCGCGTCTCCAAAAAATTACGAACAAAACAGAAATGAACTAGCTCAATTCATCCACCCGTTCTCCCGCAAATCGAACTGCAGACCCACGCTGTTCACGTTCCGCTACCCAAAGGGCACAATGGAAGTATCGTAACGAGTTGAGGACACATGTACACACGGACCACGCGCCGAAATAAGGTATTTCGGACTTAGCAGGCCTCAAAACGTAAAGATCTTAAGAAAACCCAACTTTTTTGTTGACACGGTAACAATATTTTCCTTAACCTTCGCAAGTAACAATTTGCAATGATGGCTTTCCACAGTGAGAATTGTATGGACGAAGATATATATTTTTTGTTCAGCGAGACATTTTGTTGTAACGATACCCTAAAGCTAGAGGTGTTCACAAATATACGCAATCACTCGCACAGTACATTTTTTTCTTCTCAAATCCGCTCTAACGATTTGGAGAAAATTTTTATATGAACAGCTTCAAAGTAATTTTTTACCAAAGTAAAAAGTTGGCTGTACTACCAAATGTTCATTTGTGGGAAAATGATAAGAGCGGCATAATAAATCAAACATTCCGACGAACTTGTTCATTAATGAACTGTTTTTGTGCTCATTGACACTACCGTTCTCAAAAATATCTTGATCGTAGTCTAATAAGCTACCTTTATGGTGGAATATTACTAACGGTGTTGAAATAATCAGGAGAAATTTCAGAAATTCAGGAATTCAATCAAATGTGGTTTTCTTCTAACTTTTTCGCAGTGTCTTTCCTATGATTCCAGAACCGTTATCACAAACCACTAAAAAAAAAAGTTGAAAGTTGGATCAATTAACTACACACAGTTATAACAAAGGTCGTGGCGCGAGAAGCGGCAGCAGCAGCTTAATAAATTCCGGAATTTTAAGCGCTAGCACCATCTACATAGAAACCTAAAGATGTGTTTAACCGAGTTCATACGAACAATGAGATAAGTAGATTGAATTAGTCACTAGAGTCTGGGTGCATAAGAGGAAAGTTGTGTGATGGGCTTGGTAAGTGGTTGCATTAGATCTGTCCGTTTAAAACTTGCCTAAGTAAAAAGTTAGATAGGGAGGGAAACCAGATTATGAATGTGGGGAACTTGAGCGAGGACTGTATTACCCTTGACAGAATAGCGATATATCTGGTTGAGTATGAGTATATATACGGTGAACTGGTTGTGAGACACTAAGTGGATGAGGGGGAGAGGGAAAGACAGAGAGAGAGGGAGAGTTGTGAGTAGTGCAAACGGGGAGACTACGAACACGAACTGAGGGGAGAACTGGGAGACGACTGTATTGCGAGGGCTGTTTGACGACTGTGTATTGGGTGAAACGAGAGCTGATCGACTTTCGTGAGAACTCGTAGGTGAATGGATTTGGAAGGAGCAGTGTGTTTTGGAGAGGAAGTAAATTGAGGGGAGGGAAAAGGAAACTTGCGAAAGTCCAGTGGAAGGGGGAATCCGTTGTCAATCGGATATAAATGACGACTTCTGAACTTGAAGACGAAGGCGTTTGGGGGAACAATGAATTTTCGTTAGAGCTAGTGTGGACATTTTGGAGGTCAAAGACCCAGCTAATTTGGTCTGCCGAACATCCCAGATGGTACGGAATTCGTCAGGTGGTCATACCTTTGCGCGGTTTAACCGCATGGGTCGTACCTCCACAGAATGCTGCGCAAGTCGCTGGCCTCTTCCATGGTAATGAAACCTGCAACCTTCATGATAGTAGACTGATATAACTACGTCCATGGTTCAGAACGAGTCATTTCGATAAGGAAACATTCCTGTGATGCGGCGGCTGTTTGTCGGTTCAACTGAGTAAATTCAGACCTGATGCGGTGCTCGTACAACCCCTCCTCCTTACCCGTACACACTAGTCCACAATAAATCAAGTCTATATGAGATTAAGTTAGACCGAAGTGAGCTCACGTTTTGTTTGAATATGATTTTCTGTTCCAATATCCGCGCTATTTCATAGAAATATTTCATTTCACCAGCCTAGAATGGCTTGGCGTTGTCGGACATCCAACAGTGGAATTGTTGAGCATGAGGGTTGTGTTTTTACGAAGTTCACGACCGTGTACAACGTTTCTCGCTGCCGATGGGTAAAACTGTTGAATATTCATTCCTTCATGGCGTTACCTATTATTATAGTCATAAAATTGGATGGAGCATCTGTATGTTGAACTCATCACATCCTTCCCCCTCTCGCACAAAGTATTCGTTGTTTGGTTCGTTGGTCGTAGCTACATGGTTCTAATTGGGCCTAGCGCAGTGAGCGATATATGATTAGATGCCAAGCTTCAAACCTGCTCATGTTTGTGCCCGCACTTTGAGGCGCCTTTTGATTTGACGGACTGCGCACCGTGAGAAAAAGCAGTACTATCCACGGACCGGAAGTGTCCACTACGCCCGAACAGACTCATGTTTTTCCCCATCAGTTCCGAGTCACAACTATTTGCCTTGGTTAGGCCACAGGGCGTCACTAATTTATTTTCTTTTAGCTGGGCGTGTAAATGTAATTTTGGATTTTACTAAGAGATTTTTTAAAATTTATAGTTTTAATTCAAGTGGGCTCCTTCACCGCAATTCAGAGAATGCACATGTAGTAGGTACAAAGGAGAAACTCCAGTTTGGTGACGTAATAAACAGGCTGGAGAGGTATGTTGGAGGGTTAGCAAATGACTATTGCAAGAAGGCTCTCAGTCGTGCCTGGGCAAGAGTCTTGGTTCTAATACAGCTCTCGGCAGATTTGTATATTTGCTTCAGCGAGCGCAATAGTAATAACAAAGATATCAAAAATATCTGAATACGAGAGAATTTAAAGTTGGAGGAAGGTTTGAATTTGGCTGAGAAACGTCTCTACGCCTTTCTTCTTATATTAAATCCAATGGTATCACGGCACACCGGGTATAATGCCGGACTGCAAAAGCCTGAGTCAGGTGGATTGAAAAGGAGGATGGGTGATGAGGGGAAGAGGGTGTGGGGTGAGAGAGAAAGAGACGGTGGGAAAGAGGCGGAGAAGGAGGGGGGATACCTTGAACTGTGCATTACAGGCCGCCCTGCCAACTCTTAGCTTTCACGTCTACCAACCGCCCTCGCTTTTCCGACTCCCACGCCTAATAAATATCTCAACCCCCTCCGGCCCTGCCGTATAATGCTCCCATATAAATCATATCCTCGTAAGCAGACATCCAAACCACTCTCTTTCTCCACAGCTCGCTCAACGGCGAGAGCATAAAAGGGGCGACAGGGTAGTTGCAGGGAGGGGGTTCGTGAAATAATGCTCGGTTGATAAGAACTTAATCTTCTCCCAGAGCAGAGCTCCAGAACGTTGGCTAGAATCAGAATTTTGACGAGATTAGCGGAAAAAGCCGGTGGAAAAAGGGATTTCGATAAGTCAAGCAGCGACGTCATGTCAAAGTAGCTGAAACGTGAGAAGGAGATTAGCGCAAATGGCAATCTGCCGAAATGGCTTCCAGGCTTCGCGAACCTTTTACAATTACGAATCTTGAAGAGTGAGTCTGAGAAGAGCTGGACAAGGCAGCCACCATTCATTTGCGGCACCTCTCTTGTTATGTGTGCTTCGAAGCAATGGTACTGGGATTGGCATCGTCATTAGGATGTGCAATGTGGATGTCGAGTGACTGATCAATGAATGCGCCTCTCTCAGCCGTCATTTGTAGCACAGATTTCTCAGATATTTCCAAACCGTTTTGTAGTTTGCTTTTAGATCGTCAGGTATACCTTCAATACTCTGAACGGATTCATTATTTCGAACCACAGCATTTTTCATATCAGTGTCACTAAGCTTCAGCTCAACCAAATCCCGAAGAAGATGGTGGTTAACGAGCTGGAAGTCTCCAGAAAGTACACGGCTAGTGTAGGTATTAGTGGTGTAAGGTTCAAATGGCTCGTCGCCCAAAATTTGAACAGTCGATGCATTGAAGCCAGCACTAGAGAATCACTTGCGCCGTGTTGAGCGATGATGATGATGTCTTCAAGGCGCCCCAGTCCCAGTGGTTGGTAGGGTTCACCGCTCACATATCGTACTGTAAAATTCCAATGCTAACTAGAGAGCCGGGGTGTTTCATGATTTCCCGACATAGAGCGACACACGGGCAACAGAGCTCGACCAGGAGAGTGGCTAAATGTCAACCTGCAGTACCCCCACAGCTTGGGGCTCGGTTTGGTGGATGCTGACCGATGATGGTGAAACTACAACCTCCATGACATTTGACTGATATAACTCTGTCATCAGGGTTCAGCAACAATTACTTTGGTAAAGAAATACAGCTGGTACTGGGATTGGAGACTGCACACCCTGGTGGAACACGCAGCAGAGGTTCCTTGGACAGCCCCACCCATCAGTCGCAGGAGGAATGAGGTCGAATTGAGAGGAGTTAGACCTTTACCTCACCAAGTTGCAGACTGGATTTTACTGCATGATTAACAAGCTTTGGTTCTCCAACGGCATCTACTGCAAAAAACTGGTTGATAACACCAGCCACTCACTTCTTACTGTCACTGCTGGATAGAAAGAAAGCAAAACCAAGGGGAAGGTGTAAGAAATGCTAACCGTTACACCATTCTGGTGGCCATGCTTGTGGGATTATGGACTGGAAAGTTGTGTTCAGATTTGTATAGCGCTTTCTTTAATGAAGAAAAGGGAAGTTGTGGGGATGAAACCAGTGCGTTCAGTTATCAACACTAAGCAGCGCGTTAAAGGATGAAACAGCCCTAGGCTGGGTTGTGGTAGTTTCTGAGAGGCTAATAGGGAAGTCTTAGGTCCCTGTCAAAAAGGGGAAGAACACAGAACTGGTAGAAACGGTATGGCTTCGTGGTTAGCTAGTAATTAAAAAGCTGCACTGCTCACAATGGAAGGCAGATGGTCCTAGAAGCCTCGGATGCCTGCTTGCTGCAATTCGTACATTATCCACAGCTCCAGGTGAGGAGACGTCACTACTACTGAAGGGTGCTGAGAGAAGCACTGGTACATTACCAACTCCTTTGTGGACGCTCTAATGCAGATATCATCGGTATCTACCCTTATCAAGAGTCACATGCCTACCTACTCCCCTGCCCACCTGCCCAAGAAGGAAGGAAGGAAGAGGTAGAAGAGGAGCTAAGAGTATTCAGCACGCTCCATTGACTCTCTCCGTTAATGTGCGTGGGTAAGCTGTCCAAGACCACCTGTCATGTTGAGCCAAGAAGACTAACCAAATAATGGCATAAATTGCAGAAAGTACTAATCTCATCTTTTTAAGCATTTATCAGGGTGTGTGTCCTTACAGTCAGGTTTAATGTGCTAACTTCTTCTTTCATAGAACGCTTAATGGTTTTAACTCCTTCATCAAGTAGGCCTGGACCTGTACGTTACTAATATAGAAAGTAACTAGTAACCTTATTATTCACGAACTGCTAAATGTGCTAAGGTATAGACGAGTTCTTGTGGATTTTCCTTCGCTCAACTCGAGCAAATGGGTATGAGAGAGCCAAACATGGTTTCTGAGGTTGAGCTGCTTTGAGTGTAAGGTTATCACTAGTCATGAGATGAAAGACTGTTTTCAACTTACTATTAACTACTTTCTTTCAATTTCCAATCAATGCTGAACACAAGGATTAGTATTTCCATTGCCTACGACGTACTTTCCCACGTATGAGCTATCTCGATAGATCTTTTACCTCTCTTCCCCTGCTGTGACTGACTGGTCCAATGACAGTGAGGACTCCCTGTGAGGCCTTATTTATATCTGTGTTTAGCCTAGAAGCACCTCTCTGCAGAACCAAAATTACTGTCCTCACTCGCTGTTTTAACCGGTACTCCTTGGCGAATAAACACACCAAACTGCTTAGATATATCAGTGTAGAACGGTGCTGTACTAATTGTTCATCGAACACCCTACCAAATCAGTTTACAACCAGCTAACCTGATGGAGTTCTGATACGAAAGGTAAGACCGATAAAATGAACTCACCACAGTGCCCTGGATGTTGAACGCCGATTCTCGTGTTATTCACGCAAGCTGATCTCCTCAAATGACAAAGGTTCAGGTAGGTTTGCCCATCCGTTCCACAGACTTGCGCCTGAGATATTGGACAGGAGCTGATGCATTGGCAAATTGGAAGACCGTCTTGGATGGTGCACTGGGCCCCTTGCGGACAGGGAGTCATTTCACAGGGATCTGGAACAACAATTGTGAAGAATTAAATTACAAAATATGAAGACACAACTGCAGAGTAAACAACAAATGATGATTAGGTAAGAAGCATGTGTCCTTATAAATTACGCTCAAACGATACATTGTCAGAAAAATTGGGGTAGTAGTCCGACGAGACACCAATGATTTTAAGTCGATAATTCTAAAACAATAAATCACTCGTTTCAGATATCTCCCGTGCACTGATTGCTTAATAATGGCCATGGCACATGTAGGAGTAGCACAATAAATCCTGGCACATTGAGTGCTATCACATTCCAAAGGCTAAAGCAAGTTCTTTGATGCGTCGCACCAGATATTTCGTTTTAACACCCACTCCCGTTCCCCAAAAAAGAGGGTAGTAGTCCTCTAATATTCCTATCTGGTCACTACATAGAAATTGCGGTATTAATCCAAACTTTATAATTTTGTAACCTCACTTTTTTCGTAATGCGTTCCCTACGTCTATACCTTCCAAGAAAAATCATATTGGCCGCTCCATTAATTAAACTGTACGGCGGTTTTACCTTGAAAATCATGGCATAAGTAGCAGCAGCTCAGTAGCAGCTCCAAACTAAGCGCATCACTTTTTATATAGAACGTTCTTATGAACTGACAGAAAAATAAATTTGATTAGTGGCTAAGTCACTAAAATGACTGGGTACTATTGTGTGACGCGCCACACCAGATATTGTCGAACGTTGTGATCTAGCCCCACATCATTTATCCCCCAATAAAGACGGTTGAAGTTTTGTGAACAAATTGAGTCAAGACTAGAGTTTCAAAGGTGTGGAGAGAAGAGAAGTGGACAACAATGGGAACAAGTTGAATGGCAAAAACGATGACGACTCTGAAATATACGCGCTTCAAGGGTTTGCAGTCGAGAGAAGAAGGATGAGTTGGCCATTGTTCGTAGGCGAGAGAGATGAGGGTCTACGACGTAGCTTGACAGTAACTAAGGTTCCAGCTATGAAACCGCAAACATTTGCACGAGACCGTACACAATTCTAGGTAAAGTTACGGTCGAAAACCTAATGCTGTTAACTCAAGCAGACGCAGCGTGGATCACACCAGACCTCTAGATAACAGCAGCTGCTGCTACTGAAGGCAAATATCCCAGCAAATTGTAACGCAATTCTATTTGTTAATAATCTGAATTTGAACTCCACTTTCTCTCTATGTCGTAGAGCTCAGGAAAGTAAAAAAGTTATTTAACGAATTCGAATGATAGGCAGAATAGAGATTGGTGCCAGTACACTGACACTGATGTTTCCAGAAGTTCCCTGGTCAGTAGTCCTGTCATATCAGGTGGTTCATTTCGGAATAACAAATAATTATTATCTGTAAGGTATTAAAGAAATTGGGTTGTGTCCGCCAGTAGGCAAATACTAAAGTTAACGTACCTGTTAGGTGAGTCCGTCTCCGTCTACCACAGTAACTCACAAGCCAGAGGAGACGGACTCACCTAACAGGTACGTTAACTTTAGTATTATCTGTAAACCTGGATAAGCAACCGTGTGGATTCTTGAGAGTCAGACACAATAAAACAAACAGCTTCTCTAGACCGGAGTTCAATATGCATGTAAAGCGCTGTAAATATCACAGCGGATAAGCACATTGTTAATCACAACACTAAGCTATGTGGAACTCCTAGCCACCTACTGAAGTGCAGTTTTATCGAACACGTACCTGGAGAAAATGTCATTGGTTGCTTAACACCTTAACTTTTTTTAAACTAAGTATAACAGAATTTGAGAAGAAAAATTGTTGTGGTCAAGTATAAATAACATACTGTGTGTAACTATGAACAACAAACACTGTGTAACCATACACGGCAGACATTGGGTAACTACTAACAACAAACACTGTGTGACTATAAACAACAAAACTGTAAACAACAAACACTGGGTGACTATAAACAACAAAACTGTAAACAACAAACACTGGGTGACTGTAAACAACAAAACTGTAAACAACAAACACTGGGTGACTGTAAACAACAAACACTGGGTGACTATAAACAACAAAACTGTGTAAATATAAGCAACTAACACTAGATAACTATTAACAATAGATTGAGGTAGTTTTGGGAGGTTATAATTTGGATATGTGTAACAGGAGCATGTTGAAAAATTGAGAAAAGGAACTAAAAATATGACATGTAATAAAGGGCTAGTTAGGAATGGTAACCAGTCCTAATGATTGTGTGCAGGGTGGACAGCTACCCACTCAGCGGAAATCTGTGCACGTCGTCGCTCTTCAAAAGAAAGAATTTCAGGCGCCAGTCAGTAGACTGCGATCATAAGACAACGTTTTTTTCCTTATGAGGCAAAACGTTAAAGATGCGGTAATCCCTCGAAGGAGTCTTTGGTCGCAACCTCACAGGCAGACATAACAGTGTGCAACAGGAAAGTTCACTCAGGACGTCTTCGTTGAAATTCGCAGTGTTCC
Source organism: Pachypeltis micranthus (assembly GCA_020466155.1). Lineage (NCBI taxonomy): Eukaryota > Metazoa > Arthropoda > Insecta > Hemiptera > Miridae > Pachypeltis > Pachypeltis micranthus. The sequence goes on along the minus strand of CM035770.1, from coordinate 44,680,011 downwards.
CCAGGTGTCACTGGCTCAGTGCGTCGTGGCAGTTCTCATTGGCATCAGAAGAGCGTTTGACAACCTTTGGTCGCCAGTGCTTCTCAATGAGCTTCATGGTCCGGGAACTACTCGTTACCTGACAAATGAAACTACTACGATTGAATGTAGTCACGGGTCACTTATGAGAACGATAGAGAAAGGGCGCTCAGAGGACTCATTCAGTGAAACAGCCTTCGAAAGCCTTCTCAGCAGCCTCATTGAGACCAGCTGTTACCCGTACGCCCATGCCCATGTGGGAGACCTTACCGTGCAGATTTGCGAAAGTTGATTCACCAAAACGGGGCAAAACACCATCGAAGGCTTCAAACCATCATGTAAAGGGGCGAGCATGCCAAGCTGCAGGAAAACCCCCTGCTCATACTTCTTCCTTCGTCTGGGGTAGTAAACTCGTGGCCATTCAAATTACTGGCAAAATCCCAAAGAGCTGTGGATCACCAACGCCTACGAAACTGCATCCACTGAAACACTCCGATTGATCATTGGCCAGTTAGTGAGTGGGGAGTGAAAAGGGAACTTCCTCCGCTCAGGGCTGGACTGAACAAAGATTAATGAGCATTGGATAAATTACAAGTGGGATGCTAATCCTCGTCAATGGGACGCGACACGTATGAGGTTTTCGTAAGGTTGTAGTTCCTGCAACAGTGAGCCACGGTAGTTGGAAGAGCATCCAAGCATTCCACCAATGACCGCTGTTAAGCAAGCTTATAACCCTTTCACCTAGTTTTCGAAGAAGGTTATAACAACAAAACGTGGTCACAGTTGATCACTCCCTTTCAAACTCGAAATCAAACTAAGAACTCCTCCCAGATGATGCGGGATTCATACCTCCCTGGGTCATACCTCCGTGTGTGAACTGATGGGCAACTGATCTCCCCTGGGAAGCACGTCAAGTATTTAGGAGTGAATATAGGTGAGAGGTGGGGTTTCAACCAACACCTCCAGTCCCTTAAAGGCACTACCATTGCAAGGTTTGCCTCACTGCGTGCCATTACTAAGGCCACTTGGGGTGGGTGTTACCACGACACTATCCTCATGTATAAGGCCATATATCTAGGCGTGATTGGCTACTGCCCTGTTGTCTGGGGTAGCAAACTAACAGTCAATCAAAAGAGAGTTTTGGCCCAATCACAGAGACCTGCGCTCCTATGGACCACCAAGGCCTACAAGACTGTATCAACAGAAGCACTCCAGGTGATCACAGGTCAGTTACCAGTTGATTTGGCTGTTGAGTGCATGGTTGACAAGTGGAGAGTGAAACGGGAGCTTCCCCCGCTTTGGGCTGAACTCCATGCTGATCTCACCACAGAACAGAAACTTGCTGCCATTGAGGTGGGCTCTAGAGAAATGGCAAGCGAGATGGGAATCCTCGTCAAAGGGACGCGATACGTACGAGTTCTTCCCCAACATCCGTGAACGTCTTTCTAGAAAATGGGTTGAGCCAGACCACTGGACGAGCCAGTTCCTCACGGGACATGGTGACTTCAATGCGCGGCTCCACTTCTTTTCTCCGAAAGACTCTCCATTATGCACGGCTTGCGCCTGCAGTGTGGAGGAAACAAGAAACCATGTGCTGCTCCACTGTAGTTTCTACAACAGTGAGCGACGGTTGTTGGGAGGGCAAACGAACTTAGCAGCATTGACTGCTTCAAAGCAAGCCTATAACCATTTTGCAAAGTTAGCGAAAAATGTGATGGCTAAGAAACGTGGTCATAGTTGATCTGTCCTTTTGAAACTTGCCACCCAAGTAAATAGTTAGATCAGGTGGGAAACCAGATTAAGAACTCCTCCCAGACGGTACGGGATTCCTCAGGTGGTCACCTCTGCGCAGTCACACACGGGCAACAGCTCTCTACCGGGAGACTGGCTAACGACCAAATACCTGCCGTACCTCCACAGGTCTGAGTTCGGTGGATGCTGCAGGGGCCGGTCTCTTGCATATTAGCGAAACTGCAACTTCTATGACTGATATAACCCTCGTCGAGGGTTTAGGTACAGTCATCAAATAAGGAAACAGACCTGCTCTCCACTGGGAGACTGGCTACATGGTAACTGGCCATACCTCCACAGACCTGGTTTGGGTGGATGATGCAACATCCAACAGTTTATCAAACAATGAAAAACGGTTGTGGAAAATTCTGTAGAAAATTGAGTGCACTAGGTTATTTATAATAGATGCGAATAGCATAAAGATCATAAGAAGCGAGATTTTTGTGGCCTTGGATGCATACACGAGATTTTACGTGTATTTTTATGTGATACACTTTTTACTTTCCTAGGCTCTACAAAGTAAAAAGGAAAGTTATGTAATCGGCTGGAAAATTTTTTTTTGAGTTTTCTTCAGATCTTTACGTTTCAGACCCTTCTGAGTCCGTCCGTTCTGACCGTTCTGAGTGCTTAAAAACGCTCATGAGATACATGAGGGTCACTTCAGAAATTCCTGAATTATTATTGTTATAGTCCGGGAGCCGAGGGCTAAAAACGTTGACCGTTGAGTTGAAAGTTGGTTACTATTTTTTCTGATAGTTCCCTCAATGTTTGGTAACACCCCGCAAGTCTGCTCTCTCAGAAGTATGGACTAAGAAAATGGCGGCTCATCAAAAAGTCAAAATTTGTCAAAATTTGACTTATTAGTTGATAGTTACAATATTTACCACAGTTGAGGAATTGGCTTGTACTTTCCCAATTCACACCTCTGCTACCTCCTATGCTTGGCCATTAAGTTGCAGAGCCAATCAAAATTCGTCGAATTTTGACCCAAATTTTGACTTATTAGTTGACATTGGAAATTTGTATGGTGGATTCGCATCAAGTCACTGAGTCGAAAAACCCGAGTCTGCTTTCCTCAATTTGAGGACTCTTTCGTGCAGACGAGGTCAAAATTTGACGAAAATTTGGTCAAAAAATGACCAACGGAGTTGAAACTTGAGATTTAGTTTACGAGTAGGTGAAGTGGACTACTTTAATTAATACCTAGTCTGCTTTCCTCATTTTGAGGACTCTTTCGTGCAGACGAGGTCAAAATTTGACGAAAATTTGGTCAAAAAATGACCAACGGAGTTGAAACTTGAGATTTAGTTTACGAGTAGGTGAAGTGGAGTACTTTAAAAAATACCTAGTCTGCTTTCCTCAATTTGAGGACTCTTTCGTGCAGACGAGGTCAAAATTTGACGAAAATTTGGTCAAAAAATGACCAACAGGTTGAAACTTGAGATTTAGTTTACGAGTAGGTGAAGTGGAGTACTTTAAGAAATACCTAGTCTGCTTTCCTCAATTTGAGGACTCTTTCGTGCAGACGAGGTCAAAATTTGACGAAAATTTGGTCAAAAAATGACCAACGGAGGTTGAAACTTGAAATTTATGTTTACAGTAGGTGAAGTGGAAGTACTTTAGAAATACCTAGTCTGCTTTCCTCATTTGAGGACTCTTTCAGCAGACAGGTCAAAATTTGATGTATTTGGTCAAAAATGACCAACGGAGTTAAACTTAGAGATTTAGTTTACAGTAGGTGAAGTGGAGTTCCAAGAAATACCTAGTCTGCTTTACTCATTTTGAGGACTCTTTCGTGCAGACGAGGTCAAAATTTGACGAAAATTTGGTCAAAAATGACCAACGGAGTTGAAACTTGAAATTTATGTTACAAGTAGGTGAAGTGAAGTACTTTAAGAATTACCTAGTCTGCTTTCCTCTTTGAGGACTCTTTCGAGCAGACGACATCAAAATTTGATGTATTTGAAGGCTCAAAATTGACTTATTAGTAGATAGTTGCAAACGACGTGAATGAGTTCCACATCCATCAGCTTTACTATAAAATGTTATCTGCCACCTCAAAAACGTGGCAATTTCAACAGAGTCGCTGAAATAGAATTGTCCAGTATTAAAAAACAACAAAAAACTGAATAGTTGACAGCTGAAAATGACGTGAATCGCATCTACAGCAACTCAGTAAACAGTAAATAGTATCTGCTACCTTCAAAATGTTGTGTTCATACAGCAGACTACTTCTGGGCTAAAATTACTCATTATATATTTGAAGTATATTCTGTCTCCATGGCTCATAAAAAGAATATTAACTAATCGCCTCGGTATTCCTGTATGCCTTTAGTGGATGGGAAGTAAAACCCATTAGTACGCATATAATATGCATTACAACATTTTTATTCCTGATTTTAACAAAACACGTTCATAAATAACTGGTGCGTGGTAACACACAACTTTACGCGGCCCCGTAAATACGACGACCTGCTACCATATACGGGCGCTTTATCTTCGTTTAACGCGGTTTGACGGGAACATTTATGAAGAACAAAATGTAGGTACTACTTAGTTGAGGGTACTTGGTAAGTTTGATGTTAATCGTCATAGCCGTTTTTTATATAATTGGAAACCTAATAAATTATTATTCGAGAAACCTCGTTTTTCGAGCTATTGCGGCTTATATCTCCGTTCAACAGATAGCTACTGACATTATCCCGGAGAACAAAATATGGGTATAGGTTGCTAAAAAAAATTTCATAAGATTGCTTAAATACAGTGACTCAATTACTCGGGAAAGTATACAACAGTTCAAAAAACCATTATTTTCGACATATTTTCATTTTCATTTCTGTTCAATGAACTGTCAGATGAACATTTACCCTTAACAATGTATACGTATTAACTATTTAAAAACATTCTGTGAGTTTGATGAAAATCGTTGGAACCATTTTGCCAAAAGCGTAAAACACTATTTTTGCTCCTTAGGCTTGTATCTCCGTTCACCGTATTTTCATAGTGGAGAAAAGTTTGTCCCTAATCCAGTATACTTTGGAAGTTTAATCAAAATCGTTGGAGCCGTTTACAAGAAAAATGCGAAAAGCCCTAGTTTTCGGTACACTCCACCCCCTCCTCACTGGGCTTGCTATTGGGATTTCATAATGGGCGTTGTCCGAACATAAATATAAAGATACCGATTAATACAATTACGATTAATTACGGTTAATTAATTATGAAATCAACATGAGCAGTTTATATGTTGCCGTGTCAAAAAGTTCGGGTTTCTTCAGATCTCTACGTATACATTGTTAAGGATATATGTTCATCTGACAGTTCATTGAACAGAAATAATATCCACCATAACTTCCAATTTGACATGGACAAAACCCTTCAACTATTCAGATTTAAAAATCACACGGACAGGCAACGAACTGAATTCATTTGTTTAGATATTCCTTTTACAGTTCCTTTACAGTGACTGAGATATTTCTCAAGGTTCAGTCACAGTCATGAATTCTTTCTACTTTGTAGAGCCAAGGAAAGTAAATGACCACAATGCTAAACTCTAAACGCATAAATCAGGCTGAAGATTTAGATCCGGGGTACGGTGTGTGTTTGTGTATGTAAGACACACGACTCAAACGGTTGGTACAGCTTTCGTACAAGTATGCAACCACGAGGGACATTTTATGTCTTTTATTTTTGTTTTTATGCAATGATAACTACGTTTGATTGTGCTCGTTGATGGTTTCGATATAATGGCCGCGTCAATTGCAATTGACATCATCCTTTTGTCACTGAGGTTATTAAAACTTGTGATGTTACCAAGCGTTACATTTTGTAACATACGTTACAAGCTTATCCAACACAAATATTTCGTGACGCTTCTCCGTTACATCTCCCGCGTGACGTTTTTCAAGTTTATGTAGCAAAGTAAAGACATAAAATGACAAAAATGAAAATATGTCGGAAATAATGATTTTTTTAAACAGTTGTGTGCTTTCCCGAGTAATTGGATTTAATCAATCTTATGAAGTTTTTTGAAACGTAATTGTATTAACCGGCGTCTGGCTCGGGCTTTTCTGGAACATTTTCTTCAGATCTTTACGTTCTGAGGCCTACTGAATATTTCTGCTGCAACATATATACTGCGATAGATATTTTTTTTTTAATCTTAGGAAGGGGGTAGACAAGAACCTTTCGTATTCTCCATCTTCGCGAACAATCCCGTTACTACACCACTTATCAAACGTGTATAACCAATCGCAGGCCCACGCCCATCTGAGATGATCGTATTATTCAAGCCTTATTGAAGAAACTCGCATATGCTGCAACAGAAATATTCAGTAGGCCTCAGAACGTAGAGATCTGAAGAAAAAGGTCCAGAAAGTACGAGCCGACGCCGGTTAATACAATTACGTACCCGTCACGAAATATTTGTGTTGGATAAAGCTTGTAACGTATGTTACAAATGTAACGCTTGGTAACATCACAAGTTTTAATAACCTCAGTGACAAAAGGATGATGTCAATTGCAATTGACGCGGCCATTATATCGAAACCATCAACGAGCACAATCAAACGTAGTTATCATTGCATAAAAACAAAAATAAAAGACATAAAATGTCCCTCGTGGTTGCATACTTGTACGAAAGCTGTACCAACCGTTTGAGTCGTGTGTCTTACATACACAAACACACACCGTACCCCCGATCTAAATCTTCAGCCTGATTTATGCGTTTAGAGTTTAGCATTGTGGTCATTTACTTTCCTTGGCTCTACAAAGTAGAAAGAATTCATGACTGTGACTGAACCTTGAGAAATATCTCAGTCACTGTAAAGGAATATCTAAACAAATGAATTCAGTTCGTTGCCTGTCCGTGTGATTTTTAAATCTGAATAGTTGAAGGGTTTTGTCCATGTCAAATTGGAAGTTATGGTGGATATTATTTCTGTTCAATGAACTGTCAGATGAACATATATCCTTAACAATGTATACGTAGAGATCTGAAGAAACCCGAACTTGTTTGACACGGCAACATATCAACTGCTCATGTTGATTTCATAATTAATTAACCGTAATTAATCGTAATTGTATTAATCGGTATCTTTATATTTATGTTCGGACAACGCCCATTATGAAATCCCAATTGCAGGCCCAGTGAGGGTGGGGGTGGAGTGTACCGAAAGCTAGGGCTTTTCGCATTTTTCTTGTAAACGGCTCCAACGATTTTGATTAAACTTCCAAAGTATACTGGTTAGGACAAAACTTTTCTCCACTATGAAAATACGGTGAACGGAGATACAAGCCTAAGGAGCAAAAATAGTGTTTTACGCTTTTTGGGCAAAACGGTTCCAACGATTTTCATCAAACTCACAGAATGTTTTTAAATAGTTAATACGTATACATTGTTAAGGGTAAATGTTCATCTGACAGTTCATTGAACAGAAATGAAAATGAAAATATGTCGAAAATAATGGTTTTGAACTGTTGTATACTTTCCCGAGTAATTGAGTCACTGTATTTAAGCAATCTTATGAAATTTTTTTTAGCAACCTATACCCATATTTTGTTCTCCGGGATAATGTCAGTAGCTATCTGTTGAACGGAGATATAAGCCGCAATAGCTCGAAAAACGAGGTTTCTCGAATAATAATTTATTAGGTTTCCAATTATATAAAAAACGGCTATGACGATTAACATCAAACTTACCAAGTACCCTCAACTAAGTAGTACCTACATTTTGTTCTTCATAAATGTTCCCGTCAAACCGCGTTAAACGAAGATAAAGCGCCCGTATATGTAGCAGGTCGTCACGTATTTACGGGGGTCGCGTAAAGTTGTGTGTTCCCACGCCCCAGTTATTTTATGAACGTGTTTTGTTAAAATCAGGAATAAAATGTTGTAATGCATATTATATGCGTACTAATGGGTTTACTTCCCATCCACTAAAGGCATACAGGAATACCGAGGCGATTAGCGTTAATATTCTTTTTATGAGCCATGGAGACAGAATATACTTCAAATATATAATGAGTAATTTTAGCCCAGAAGTAGTCTGCTGTATAGACACAACATTTTGAAGGTAGCAGATACTATTTACTGTTTACTGAGTTGCTGTAGATGCGATTCACGTCATTTCAGCTGTCAACTATTCAGTTTTTTGTTGTTTTAATACTGGACAATTCTATTTCAGCGACTCTGCTTTGAAATTGCCACGTTTTTGAGGTGGCAGATAACATTTTATAGTAAAGCTGATGGATGTGGAACTCATTCACGTCGTTTGCAACTATCTACTAATAAGTCAATTTTTGAGCCTTCAAATACATCAAATTTTGATGTCGTCTGCTCGAAAGAGTCCTCAAAATGAGGAAAGCAGACTAGGTAATTCTTAAAGTACTTCACTTCACCTACTTGTAACATAAATTTCAAGTTTCAACTCCGTTGGTCATTTTTTGACCAAATTTTCGTCAATTTTGACCTCGTCTGCACGAAAGAGTCCCCAAAATGAGGAAAGCAGACTAGGTATTTCTTAAAGTACTCCACTTCACCTACTCGTAAACTAAATCTCAAGTTTCAACTCCGTTGGTCATTTTTGACCAAATTTCCGTCAAATTACGACCTCGTCTGCACGAAAGAGTCCTCAAAATGAGGAAAGCAGACTAGGTATTTCTTAAAGTACTCCACTTCACCTACTCGTAAACTAAATTTCAAGTTTCAACTCCGTTGGTCATTTTGACCAAATTTTCGTCAAATTTACAGCCTCGTCTGCTGAAAGAGTCCTCAAATTGAGGAAAGCAGACTAGGTACTTCTTAAAGTACTCCACTTCACCTACTCGTAAACTAAATCTCAAGTTTCAACTCCGTTGGTCATTTTTTGACCAAATTTTCGTCAAATTTTGACCTCGTCTGCACGAAAGAGTCCTCAAAATGAGGAAAGCAGACTAGGTATTAATTAAAGTAGTCCACTTCACCTACTCGTAAACTAAATCTCAAGTTTCAACTCCGTTGGTCATTTTTTGACCAAATTTTCGTCAAATTTTGACCTCGTCTGCACGAAAGAGTCCTCAAATTGAGGAAAGCAGACTCCAGGTTTTTCGACTCAGTGACTTGATGCGAATCCACCATTTTACAAATTTCAAATTTGATGTCAACTAATAAGTCAAAATTTGGGTCAAAATTTCGACGAATTCAACTTGATTGGCTCTGCAACTTAATGGCCAAGCATAGGAGGTAGCAGAGGTGTGAATTGGGAATGTACAAGCCAATTCCTCAACTGTGGTAAATATTGTAACTATCAACTAATAAGTCAAATTTTGACAAATTTTGACTTTTTTGATGAGCCGCCATTTTCTTAGTCCATACTTCTGAGAGAGCAGACTTGCGGGGTGTTACCAAACATTGAGGGAACTATCAGAAAAAATAGTAACCAACTTTCAACTCAACGGTCAACGTTTTTAGCCCTCGGCTCCCGGACTATTAGGGCATGCAAGTTTTCAGTGTATTAAACCCTAAATCGGAAGTTGATCCTTTTTGCCTTAAATGACTGCTGCAGTGTCCCACCAGGTGAGGCTCTCTGTCGGCTACTTTGATGGCGACAAAAGCTCACTCTCTCATCCGGCGTCCTTGACACGTGTTCAGCGTCGGCGAGGGTCGGTCTTTGATTCCCCCGTTGGCCGTAACTTGTACGACACGACCCTTTTGGCGACCTCTCATGACACCACCCATCGTTCGTCGAGAACAAACGCCTCTAAATAGAGCAGTTCCAGGCTCAATGTTTGAGGTTTGATCGCTCAGCAGCGATGCTTATCACAATGGTACGGTGTCAATTCAACGGAGAGCGGTTCGTGAGGGCTCGTTCTCCCACTCATCTCAGTCTGCAATTGGCAGGTGTCATTTTCGTTATGTCTGCCACCGAAAGGCAAATCATACAGTCACGAAAATGTTCACAAGTCAGGCGCCAGTTTAAGTCTCTAAATAAGCCGAAAGTCAAAGTCAAGAGGCATTCCCACGTCGTGACATTTGCCCGTTGTGGAGTTACGTCGCTCCTCTTCAAACCGTAAGCTAAATGGGCACTGCCGACTAAATTACTTTATGCTAATGCTCGAGGCTGGAATAGAACCAATTTGCTCCCTCATGAATCTCGTCAATAGTTAATTGAGAGGCCAATTGGTTTCAAACAAAATCCCAAGTAGCGTGTTGATCACGTCAATACGTCAAATCCCGGCACTTGACTCGGCCAATTGCAACACTCCTTATCCGACTTGTTGAATCAATTTGATAGATTGATCCACTGGGAATAACGATTGTGGGACATTATCTTGAAGCTATATTTCATTGCATTGCGTTAACGTCTCAGAATTCAACATTAACTTACCATAATCGACCGAACCAAGTACTGAAAGTGGGCGTCTAGTAATTCATGAAAACGATGCTGTAGCAGTCTTGTAACAACCCCTCAGCACCTTGCTCAGCTATCCAGAGGTAGGCCTTGACCACCACAACTCCACAAAATACCACCATGAATCGTCACACTGCAGGTGGCTGAGGGAAAACCCCCCGTTCATCCCCTTAAAGGGTAAAAATTTAATGGACAATACACTTTGGCGGCCGCAGGCTCCTTCTTGAGAAGCAATTCAAGTAATTAGGAGTCAATATAGGTTGTCTGGGGTAGCAAACTCACAGTCAATCACAGCACTCACTCTTGTGGTTCACCAAGACCTATAAGACTGACCACTGAAGCGCTCCAGGTGATCAATTACTACTCGGTGGATATCGTACTTACTCCCTAACTCACTAAGTGCTATACTGCTATTATATTATAACAGATATTACATGATTTTAACAGCTAGCACAGGGTAATCTAGTGGGTTCTGGGCTCTTCCGTCTCTTCTCGTGGTAGGATTTGTCCAAATGCGAAGTGTTTATAGTAGTATTAATAATGTTATTTTAGCTCAAGCAAGTAGAACTTGAACGACTCAATGTTTTACCGATTTCCTCATTTTTGTGTGTTCGAGTCCTTCAATGGCCTGCCGTCTCATTCATCTCCAGCTCCGGAGTCTTCCTTCTTTCTACCATCCACAACCGCTGTCCATGTCTTTCGAGAAGCTTCTAATTTCCGGCAAAAGTCTCGCTTGTTTCGATTTGGTCGACTTGAACATGAGCCTCCTTGACCTTCCCAGTGTTTATCTCCCGGCTATAGCGAAATGGAGAGAGTGGTCGTTATCGAGGAGGGTTGAGCTCGTCTAAGTGATGCTGCATTCCGCGTTATTATTTCGAATTCTTCGAGAGGAGAATTCGAGTTGAAATACTTTGCTTGTTCCTTTGCTCAGAGCATTTTCCCTCAGTTCCTCTTCATTCTGCAGCAACCCCCTCACCCCGCCATCCCTACCCGACTGCCCCTAACGGCTCGCGCGGTTTTTGCGGTCTTCAACTCTGCGAGTCAACGAGGAATTCGCCTGAGACCGTTGGCGGAATCCTCCTCGATGGCCTTAATAATTCGAGTGCCGTCCAACAATCCAGTTTTTAGAGACACTCAAACGAATGTTAATTTCGGCTTTAAAAACTTTGGAACATTCGTAGTGAAGGTATGAGGGAATGGAAAGATGGACTAAAAACCAAGTAGAAGGAAAAAGAACTTCCCGATGATGAAGTAATGCCCGGGAAAGTAAAACGCTGCACGATGGTTTATTATTATTTTTCAGAGCATGATTGCAATCTATCCTGTTTTAAAAAATGTCCAAAGTATATATCGTGGCTATATCAACCATCCAGGAAACGAAAGCTCATAAGCAAACAACTGTGTTTGCGGAGCACTTCTGAGACCCGTCCCTTGCGATTCAGGATCGAAAATCACTAGTTAACGACACGTAACATGACCGCTACAACGGAGCTACAGAAATCGACATTTTCTAGCCGACGGTAGGCAAATAGCACTACGTGACGAGTGAAACAGACGGGTGGTTGGAGTGAGACAGGAGGTAGTGCAGACCAAGGAGAAATTTTCGCTGTATCATCCCCAGAGTTCCTTCAACAGGTAGAATTTCACTATATGCCGAATATGTCCTTAGCCGTAGAAGGCAGGCAGTTGCATAGGATACGCTCTGCCGTTTCGTCCTCCTCACCGCACAATCAGCACTCAACTGCCTCTGAGATGCCCATTTTGTTGATGTAATACCAGTGAGGGCAGTGTCCAGTGAGGAAGCTAGTAAGATCCTGTCTGGAGAGTGTCAGCATTGTCTTCGCTTATGAACGGGAAGGCGCAATGAGTCTTTTCGCCTGTCTGAGTTGCGGCTGGCGACGCCAATGGGCGCTATTTTCAGGAGTCTCCCATTGGACCACTTGTCGATTTTGGTAGTGACTTTCCGTCACTCAAATGTGGGGCTCAGGCATGATGGGGTAGGGGTTCTGTACTCCTTTTCGCACGGCAGTCTGCCTTTTCATTGCCCTTGTGCTCTCTATGAGCCGGCACCGAGATAAGGAAAAGCCTATTATGGACACTGAGTCGTTTGAGCGTTTGAAGACATTCCCATGTTAACCTGGATCTGAAGGTGTAGGCTGCAATGGCCTTTGGAGCAGCCTGTCTGTCCGACAATACGTAGATCCACTATGGGTACCACTGCAAGGAGCCCACCTCAGTCTGAAACGTCCCTCTCTCCCACCATTCCTGTGACAGCCTTACTGCTCCCATGTATGCGGCCCTCTGAATGTATATGTGTGTGAGATGTTCAAAACGATTTGCATTGCAGCAGCGGTACAACTAATGATTATGATAGCAAGGCTAGGCAAGGCAAACCTGTCGCTGCAGTTTCTTGAGGTTCCCTTGACAGCTTGTCGCCTCCCACTGTGCAGTACAGGCATGTGTAACACAGGGTCTTATTAACCCCTTGTAGCGCCACTGCATCAATTTGGGAGTGATGCCCCATGATTTGCTGCACGGCCTCTAGCTCTGCATGCCCACAGAGCTGTGGTTGCTGTGTGCAGCGCTTATCTAAGCTAGTATCTAAGTCTCAATCCTTGCGATAAATGCGTGGTACTATTTCTAGATTCGTTGTGTAGTAAACGAGACTATGGTGGTCTTGGCTGGATTAATAAAAAGTCCTTCCTTGTTGCACCAACTTCGAATGATGTCTACAGCTCTTTCCATCCGTTATGGTACTGTGCAGGTCAATTTGCCTCTCACCCCCACTGCAAGATACTCGGCATACGCGACCACTTGCCTTCAAGTTGCAGTGCTTCCAACAACTAGTCAGCCACCAGTAGCCAGAAGGGCCAGCCTTGAGTGGGAACCACTGTGACGCTGCCTTCCGCTAGCCAAGCCATGATTTCCCTACTCCTAAGAATATACATAGTCCATTTCACAAACCTGAGGTTCTATGCCCGTATGCATTGCTCTTGCCTCTATGGAGCTGGAAGAGGTGTTGTCATAGGTACCACCCACATCTATGAGGCAGCACAACACCAGGTCCCTGGAATGAAGGCCTTGCCGACCATTGAGACCAGCTTCATAAGTGAAGTCTCAGTAGACTTGCCCTTCAAATAGGCTTGTTGCACCTCCGAAAAAGGTTAGGCCTCATGAGTGGACATAAAGACCAGATCTACAATCGTCTCCATGGCCTTTACAAGAAGGAAAAAGAGGCTTTCCCAGTTGAGGACTCCCTTGGGCAGGACTCGTTGCCTTGGGCAGGAGTCCTTCTCCATGGGTTGGATAGACAGCTGGCTCTGAAAGTCCTAACTAGGAGGCCCCTTCCTCAATGATGGTGCACCCTGGAAAGTGGGTACCGACCAGCACCCCCACAGTCTCCCTCACATCTCCCATGAAACTTCCGTCCAACTTTCTGATGCGGCCTAATTTTTAACGATTGACCATGGAGCGCAGACCTAGTAGAATCGATAACTTTCGCTATATCATCCCAGGAGTTCCTTTGAGAAGCAGATTTTACCTCACTATATTTACTGTGAGTACTCGTTTTGGACATTTAAACCGTTTTCGCGCATAACCATGAATTCCGTTCGATCAGATTGCCGAGCAGGTGGGCGCAATTAAACATCAAATGGAATTTTCGCTCGAAAGGACGGATTTTTTAGACCACTTTAAAGGAAAACATACGGCCTGGGAAGCGGACAAACATTGCTAATAAGGAGTCACCGAGCCTCGAAACGTTATATAGCAGTTTTTGAGAGGTGTATTATGCAGAATGAATAATTAATCAAAATCAGGTGGTCAGCCCTCCGAATTTTCATGGATCATTACGAGAATTATATAAACTATCTCGATTAAAAAGGGTTTTTTTATTGGATAATTTACTTCTATAACATCATTTGCACAACATGTCCGTGAAAATACGTTCGTCGGTTTTAAAAGTATAATTTTATACATTGATCTTCATTAATTCCTCTGACAGGCCGTTGAACGGGGATAAAACGTACCTCAGAACTGCATATTTTGGTAACTAAGTGGAAATACATCAGAAAATGAGACGAATGTAGGGGAGGAGAGACAGAGAGATGGACTTGATTCAATTCGAGATGAGCGAATGCATTGAGAGGACACACGCTGACATTAGGTTAAACGTTCATTCGAGATGAGCGAAGGAGATGGAGAGTAACTAACCTAAATAACTAAGAGATATAGATTAGACGCCAAGGATAGTTGAACTGGTTGAGCACGGATGAGAGATGACGGGGAGAGAGTGTGAGTGGGAAGTGGAGTGCACTGTAGGAGGTCTCAGGCTGAGTTGCTCAAGGATACGGCGAAAGTAAGGAGTGTGTAGTTAGATATAGGAAGGGGGTATAGGAAACCCGTTGAATGGGAGGAACGCTATCCGCTTTGGCAGCTGTATCAACCTTTATGTTCAGTAAGGCTCAAAATACTGCAAGAAAGAATTAGTTAGGATTATTCCTTGGTTCTAAACCAATCGACCTTAAGTCAAAAAGCTCAAGCTCGGGTTGAGGATAGTGAACTCTTGTAACTATCTGGCTTGAGCTGAGCACAACATACTGATATCCATAAATCTTCATATGACGGTAAGTTGAAATGCATCAGAAAGGGAGATTCCTCCAATGCTACCTCCGTTTTTTCTTTTCAGCTGATGGCAACCTCAGAAAGCGTCGTCAAATGAGCCTAATGTGTGGCGCCTACGAGCAGCCTCATGTCCTCTTGCTTCCATCTCTAGGTCCTACGGAGCAGCTAGTCCTGGGTGTGACGTCGCCAGTACGCCCCTTCGCACAAAGCCTGAGCCCCTCCAGCTAAGGAAAGGCAAGGAAAGGAACTCTAGGTGATCCCGTGGAAGGGCTCTGATCCATCCTTCTCCAGTTTGCTCTCTCTTTTATTTCCTAGTGACTTTGTACCCTACACAAACTTACAATGTTTCCCTCAGCCATGATCTTCAGCTCAGTCAAGCATTTCCATATCTTACGCAGTGCGCGGTTGTGTGTCCTTCGCTCTACAGAGTAAAGGAAAGTTATCTAATAAGCTGGAAAACCATTTATTCTTCAGTTTTCTTCGAGAGCTATTGTTACTGAGTTTGAAAAACACCATTCGGTTATCTTTATTAAAAGTGATTTAAAAATTAACGAGAAAGAAACGCTAGCAGTTTTATCACAATTACGTCGTGTTAGGTATCGTTTTTCCAATTTTCGTCGTTCCCTTGTGGTGAAGTCATGATTCGTATCGTTCAATGATATTTTTCGATCCTGAACCGAATGGAAAGGGTCACAGAGGTTTGAGACTACGTCGCGCAAGACAAGTCCGTTTTTGGTCGTATGAAACTGGTGTTCAAAAAAAAGTGAATCGCAGTCCAACGGAAGTCGTTAAAAAAATCTGGAGGAACTTCAGAAATTCAAACTAACGTCTTATGAATACTAATTCTTTTTGCAGTGTTTCCCCAATAATTTTAGCCCATCACTGAGCAATGCGCAGGATATTTTTGAAGCTCGTGGCGCAAGTGGCAGTAGACCAATACATTTTGGAGCTTTAGGCACTAACAGTTCATACACATAAAAAGGTTTACTAGTTCATACTCGCTAAATCCGTCAATATCACTGAAGTGAAAGCGCTGAGGAAAGTTATGCGATGAGTCGCAGCAAATAGTTTTTATAAATATGTCGAACGAAGATACAGCACTTGTATTCGCATTTGCTCTCTCTTCTTCCAACAGTCCCTCGTTTATAATTGTAACACCAGCAGGGGAATAAGCCGAAAGAGATTTGGTAGACGCTACTTCATGTATAAGTATAAGGTTGCTACAACGTTTTTGTCGGAAGTAGACACCAAACGAGAGTTTTCTTGTGTTTCTTCTTCGTGTATTTTCTTTCCAAACACAATTACTCGGTCGCGCCATCCCTTCCTTTTTAACCCCCACGGAGTGAGGAGAGGGGTGCAGTACTTGTAACAAACGAAGTTTATTTTCTCCTCTAAGCAGGGAGAAAAGTTCCAGGAAAGGGGTTGAGCGAGGGAATCAAGTTGCGAATATTTGATCGGAGTCAATTGCACGAAATCGGCTTATTCAGAATTCCCCTCGCCAGCCTTAATTAAACTATGAGAAGGAGGGGGGGGGTAAAGCAGATTGTTCGAGACAATAACGTTAAGGGGGAGCTTGAGTTGGAGTAAATGAAATAAATGAATGAACGCGGTGAGCGTGAGTGAGGACTGTATTAACACTTTGAATGAGTGTTTAAGCGTGAACAAGAGGGTTTCTGAATAGGTGAACTGGTTGCAGGGAATGAGAGCAGATAGCGAGTGAGTAGAGCAGTGAGAACCCTTAGAGCTGAGAGATGAGTGTTGCTTTTGAGTTGGGTCTGAGAAGAGATAAACTGAGAAGTGGGAAGTGGATATTTATTTAGTTCACAAAGGAGAAAAACTGTCAGCTTTGGAAATAACGCTAAAGGACTTCAGCCCGCTTGTCTGCAGGAGAGTCAGGTGCGTCTGAATTTCTCTAAACTATCAACAAAGGTTCTAGGCTTCAGGTCAAGGGAGCTGGGTTTGAATGGTCAGGGAAGCGCCTGATACCAGGACTTCGCGTTAGGGGCAAGTGCGGATGTCCCACAGTCAAGATTTTAACTAAATAGGGCAAGGTCCCAGTTAACAGATACTACCTCAACATCCAAGACCACTGCAGACTGGTCAGGACCAACGGCGACAATGTCCTCCCCCAGATACAACGCCGTCATGCCACTTTCATGCCCTCAGATGACAATGCTCCAGCAACCTGCTTGCAGACCGCGTCTCATCACGCGGATACACCTGCCCCAACATGATTCAACAACTCTAAATGTTTACCACAGGCACGACAGGGTTACGATCCTGTCTTCTTGTACACCTCATCGCTGTAGGCAGTGACGCCACACGAATGTCGTGAAAGTACCAGTAATCTTTTCCATGCATGCCCTCCGAATCCCACTCCCCGAAGAGGAGGGGAAGTTGGGACACTGCCTTAGTATCCATCAACTTAACCATGCATAGCTTCAGCAAACTCTAAAGTCTTACTGAGTTTAGGGGCTGATGGAGTTGCCATGTCAAACCACTGTAGCTGATCTAGAATGGATCCAAGACCAGCCACAGCGCGCGCGATAGGTCAGCCAGATGCCAAAAAAGCAAGCAGGCGCTTACGGCACAAGATCGGAATAGAGGCAGAAAGAGATGGGACACTGAGTCCTCCAGATTGATTGTGGGAGGCCTAGTCAACGGCACACAGCAGATTGCACCACTCTATCGAGACTTATTAGCCTTCGGATGGTCCACGTCCTGAAAACCAGCCCATAGGTACGCCTTGGGAGCAAGTACGTTCGAAGGTTGCACAACGTTTGCTGTAGCTTCAGTGGCGTCACTCACACGCACACACATAGCATCTAGGGGTTATGGAAAGACGGCAGGTTTATTATTCTCAAGTCTCTCTGTTCTCTCGGCATCTCTTCTTACCCTCATCGGGCGTACGGATCGTATATCCAAACGTCCGACGACTAACGTCGAGAATTTTTCCCGTATTTCCTCAGTATTTCTGCCTCTCGCACTATTTTTGATGCGCGTTAACTACTTGAGTGGTTGGAGCATGAAGAAAACGAAACGCACCGAAAACTGGGAGAAATAGCTGTGGCCCTTCAAGTATTTCAAGAGCTTGAGAGAATTTTGAACTTTTCCCCTTCCCGTCCTCGCTCGTTACTAGATAAACTTACATGTTTTTTCTTCTTGCGCGCTCTCTCTCTCTCTCTCTCTCTCTCTCTCCAGACTTGCTGAGTTAAGAAGAGCGATGGAAGTAGAAAAGAGAAGTTGGGTGGAACTTATCAGGAGTTCGGGAACTGAGCGGAAGTGAGTGGTGGGGAACCCGGGAACTTGATATTGAAAAAAAAAAAAATGTTTCCCTCATTTCCGGTTTTTACACTCTACAAGAACGTTTCCGCAACTTAGAGCTTCCTTCCAATTTCATGCAGCAGGATATGAAAACGGGAGAGCAATTTCAATCAAACTGAGTTGAGAGGGGGAGCCAAGACGTTCTGAATGTTCCGATGAATAAATCGAGTATTGGTAAACTTGGAATCGACTGGGGTCAAATGCAAAGAGGTAGGAATTCATAGTAGAAGTTCGACTCGAAGATTAGAGCGAAAGTGACCCGTCATGAGTCCCAGCGATAAACGGATGAAACTCTTGAGAAGGAGCAGAGAATGACTATTTTGTGTGTTTTGTAATGGCTAATGCTTCCTCAACATTGAGCGCGAATTCTGCGTGGGTGGAGTGGGCTTCGGAGAACACCCATGGAAGTTATTACAGGCAAATCACGTCACCACTGCCCACAGCGATGAGGTGTACAAGAGGCCAGCATCGTAAAGTTGAAGATACTCGCTATCCTGCCGGTGGTAACCAGTTTGAGTCGCTGAATCATGTGGTGCAGATGCATCTGCGTACGCATACGGGCCGTGTCAACTGTCACGACGTGATCTGCTAGCAGGTTGGTCCAGGTAGTACAAGTCGGCCGGGATCATGCGCTAACTTGGGATCCCATGAAACATAACATCAGGGTTGCAGCATTGACTGTGTCCTGTCGCGATGTGTGGTGCAAGAAAAGTGCTGAGGAGATGCGTCGGCTAGGTGCGTCAGCAGGCGTTCTTCCAAACGTCACCACCCGCGTATTGCTCAGGTCCTATCTAAACTGGTGGTCGTTCTATCGCGGAACATCCTCTTCTCCTTCTCTACTTCCCCAGGAACCCAACCCTTCTATTCCTAGAGCCGCCGTAGGATAGTCTGGACGCCCTCCCACATTTCCTTAATTTTATTCATTTAGTTTCACCGTGCCAGCTTCGAAAAAAAAGTCTGTGAACACGATTGAGCGTAAACTGCTGAATCAAATAACCTCAAACTAGATATCTAGTACGCAGATTGCCATCGATGAGCAAAATCCGCTCAACACTAACTATAGTCACCATATTAATGAAAAAAACCAATATTTTGTCCTCAAAAACGGCTGTAACAACGGCTCCTAAAAAAACGGTAACACCATAAAATCCCGAAAATGACAAGAGCGGCACAATAAATTACGAAACATTTCGACGAAAAACGATGTTGGCGCAAAAACCCCTATACACCCCTATCGTGTGTTACTAGGATCTTCAGAAATTCAGGTGGTACTCCAATCGTGTATCTATACTATGACGTTCTAATAAAGCTCATAAGATACATAGAAGCTACCACATAAAGTCCGGAATCACCACCACGACTGTTTCACTTACTACCATTTCTCAAAGTTTTGAACCGTTAATTTTGGAACTGCGATTATGATTGTTCTACAAAAAAATCGTATTTACAGTCTCGGTCATTGGTTAATAATGATCGTGGCACAAGTAGAAGCACCCCAATCAATTGAGAGATAGAGGGGAAAGGTGGAAAGAAAGAGATGATGATTTATGTCAGAATGAAATCCCCGAAGTGAGGTATAATCTGAATTTTGACAACCGTTAGGGCTGCTGGTTCAATCAAAAGTCAATCTGAGTGACTAGTACTTTGAGCCAACTGGCTCTTTTGCATTGGAGCATTATTTACTCGTTCGAATAGTAGACCCTGAATGTTTGTTAATTGCTGTGGTGCGTGATATATTTCGTATGTACAACTTAACTCACATGTGGAATATCTGACGCACTCTAGTAGGTGATTTACAGATTTTCAGGTCGTTCGGTGCCCGATAGTGTTGCCAAGTACAGTGATGCTGCGTCTACCGTACAGTGGTTAGTTGCACTTATGGGAACAAGTGCGGCGTTCTGGCTCATGGGGTGGGGCAGGGTGTGATGCCTGTGTTGACAGCATTCACACGTGTACGTTGAGTGGCAGCTCTTGAGTGTGTGTGAGGCTGCTAGACAATTCGTACACAGATTGTGCACTTCCACATAGGTTCTTCGAGCCTCCTGGCTGGAGTGGAGGAAACGTGGGCACTTTCTTTACTCTATGATGTTTGGAATGTTGATGGCAGGAATGTGGCTCTGGCGAGGGAGTTTTGTATTCACCAGGTCTTTTTGAAGGCGTGTGGTTTACCTGGACTCGTTGTTTGCGAGGTCGTTCGGGGACAGACACGCGTGAAGATGTCGATGTTGATGCAGGATGGGGGATTGAATGGTTGTGAGGTGTACAGTCGGTAAGTTTCCGCTGCTGCGATCATAATGACGGGCAAGAGAAAAGGTCGCAGCAGAAGGACAGCAAATTTGAAGGCAGAGGGTCAAAAATTCTGATCGCATTAGAAGAACCTTAAGGTTTTTCTGCGTGGCCGGCATCTCAAACTGATGTAGGGGAAGTTGGACCACTATTAGGGCAATATTGAGCAGAATCGCACAAGGTGAGTCGGGAAGTAGTGCGATAGAAGAACAGAGTTTTATTCTCAATTACATTCGGAGAAGTTTTACCATCACAGACAGGGAACTGAGTGGGAGCGAACGCGAGTGCAGGCGACACGGCGATGCGGGAACTGGCTTGGTTACAACTGACAGCAGCGAAGTCTCGTGCGAATCGGGGCAATTGAGGTGCCCAGTCAGCATAAATGCCCCGGACAAGCCTCCACTGAATCGAAGGGTTTGGTTCGTCCCGTTACAATGTCTTGGCTTGGCCTCATCCCCCATTCCTATTCTCGCATCGCTTCCGTTTTGGTATTGGGTCGCAAAGTGATATTTTCATGTCTTGTATTGTTTAATTTACATTAAATCTATTATCTCTAGATGGTCTTCGATCCGTCAAGTGTACTTTGAAGTATTTTGACTCGGCTTTGAATCAAATGATAGTCTCATTCGTCTCAGAAGAAGCCTCGTTTGAATCGTTTAGCTGGCCATTTATTTATAAATCTGCACATTATTAGACGAAGTGGCCCATTCTTCCTCATGTACAAAAAATTAGAAACCTATTATTAGTGATGTTTATGCTTTTGTTCACACAGCGCCTCTAAACGGACGAAATTTACTTCAATAATGTCACTTCACTAATGTGAATTGGAGCTCACGGTTCGATAACCCCAGTACCACTAATGTACCATACGAAGTTATAATCGTTAGTAATAATTAGATCTAATAGCGTTGGTTGTGAATGGTGTGTAGCGATGCCTGGAAAAGCTTTCGAATTATTCTCAGCCATCAGAGCTCAAACCTCGTTTTTGAAAAGATTTTCAATGACCAAATCAGATACAGACTCGCCACGTCGTGCCAATTGCCTACAGTCACCTCCCTCACTAGCAGCCCGGGCAACCTGGCTACTACAAGCAGTAGACACCCAATGGACCCTAATCTGTCAGATATGGGTCGGATTGTGCCTATTTCCATATTATTCACGGCCAGCTGGCGGGAATGAGGGTCCACACGACGGGACCAATGCGTGTCCTCGTCACCCACTGCCTCTTCGAAAGCGAAGCTGGCCATCAATGCAAGTGCCCCCCCAACGACATCGCCCCTGGCCTTTATCCCACTGCGGGGAAAGTGTCGTGAGAGAAGAGCTGCATAGGTCAATTGCCACTAGCCCACCCAAGCTCGAGGTGCTGTACCGAGCCAGATGAGTACCCCAGGCCCCTCATATGCAGCAGTGGCCGCTTCTGCTCCCTCCTCCCTCCCTTACAGAGCCAAGGCCACAGGGTAGCGTGCCAGGGCCAGGAAGCGCAGGGGAAAAAAGTAAAAGACGATAGAGTTGACAACTCTTCGCAGTGTCGTGATCTGACCCGCACTAAGATCGCAGTAGGCGAGGAAGGCGTAGTCGAAGAGTGGCATCAAAAGTGGCTAATCGTGCTCTTACGAATTGTGGTAAGTCTATGGTAAGTCTTCGCTGTTGGTGCAGACTTTTGTACGCTTTTCCACAAACACACAGAGATAGAAAGAGAGGGAGAGAGAAAGATACCACGAAAGACAGATTGGTTGACTGAATACAAGACTTCCTTACCTTAATTATTTACAACAAAAATGCAACCAGATGATATTTCTCTCAAGTACAACCGCAAAATTGTAATTGTAATATAATTTGCAGCGGAAAGTTGGATAGCTTCTTTCTTTTTGTTCTAATACAGTGCTTTTCTTTCGTGCAAACTGTGGCAAAGAGAAGCGAAATTGCTCAGAACTCGGAGGTGAAGAAGAATTTCAGGCTTGTTAACCAGAAGGCTTTGCGAGGAGGTGAACTTTTGGCATCCCTGGGAAGAAACGATGCAACTGAAGGGAGCCTCTCAAAGAGAGAAAGAGGAGAGAAAGCTTTTCGATTTCTTTCGTTAATAAGCTACGAAATTCTCATTTTCTCCGCCTCTGGCAGCTTTTTTCAACTCTACGTACAGTTTCGCTTCGTTTTAAGCAAACGTTTTTTTTTCTTTCTATTATCATCCGATGAAGAGAAAGTGGAGGAGGAAACAAAAAAAAAGTTAGAAAGGATTTTACCATGTCACTGTCTTTTCCCAATGATTAGCTTTCCAGTTACAGGGAACGAACCGAGCGAGGAGAGAAGTTTTCCGGAGTGGAAAAGCAATTACTTCAGAAGGGGATGGCCTGGAGGTTTGAATCAGTTCCAGGCTGATGAAGATCATTATCCTCAATCATCACACTCCGGGACTACCTTATCTCATAAAAATGCGGGGCAATAAGAAGATTGGGGTATTAGAGTATAGGGTATTAGGTTTAGTCCGAATAAGTTGAAGAAAAACACGAGGAAATAAAAGTGAGTAGCTTCTTTTGATGAAGTAAATCATAAAGTTCAGGAGACAAAGTCCGAAGATCTCACTATGGAACGGTCGCTTCCAGAGCTTAAAACAATTGAAAGTAAATGGTTTCCACTGATTAACCTTAAATTCCGCATTGCTTCAATTAGCATCGACCAGTTTACTTCCTGAGGTCACATACGTTCAAGGAATCAGTGGTTTTGTTGCAGTAACCCCTCCCTTTATCACTATTTTCTCACCCCTCCCCTTGACACTGCATTACTTTTCAGTCCATCCCAGTACTCTCCCCCAATCACCTCTCATGCGTTGTCTAACTTTATGATAGCTGTAGAGCAGCCTCAGACAGAACACTTTGCACTCTGCCCTGAATGAGCACAGCCACATAATCCTTCAGCTTGGGGTTGGAACCTTGCCGCATTCAGTCTTCCAAGAAGGAAGTTCACCATTAGGTGCCACAGGGGCGAAGATAGTGCCCTCCCTAAGGGCATCCCCTAAGCGAATAGTTTCCTAGCGAGGACTGAATCTCTCTAGTTCAACACAGCACATCTACTTTATTACCACATTAAATCTGATCAATGCCATTAAATGGTGCGCATTCTAACCCTTCATTAATTTCGTTTACGTTATTTTGCAGTTGGAAGCTTTAGCCTCCTGACTCTACTTTCACACATTGGGGTGGCACAAGGTCCAATCCCTTGCTGAGAGTCGGAGGAAAAGGTATCCTACATAACCTTTCTCTCGGCCCTGTGGCACACTATTCTATTTACAAGGTGCTTGCACGATGGGCTACTTCAGAACTGTGATCGGCTTCAATATATAATTCCCAACACTATTCTGAGACTCGTTTTGCATCGCCAGTTAAAATTTCGACTTTGAGCACTCGTCAAACAGGAAGATTGGCTCAATACAAAGGTAGTTGTGAACTTATGGCAACGTAAATTGTCACTTTCATTTTTAAACTGCCACACCAACACTTTTTACTGTAATTATCCCACAAAGCCTAGGAGTTTCTTTCGTCCTCACCCTCCTCCTCCCTTCATCGCCCTTCTTTTCCGTAATAAAGAGACGAAATTAATCAAAAGAGGGAGGGAAAAAGAAAGTGGGCGATAAAAACGACGATTTGGTCGTTCCGTCTCATTTCACTGGAGGGCTCTTTCAAGGGCTGCGCCGAGCCCCGAGATCCTCCAAACGTCGACGCGATAACCATTATTACCAGCCCATTACCGGAAAGCCCACGAGCCGCCCTCCATCAATCATGCGAGAAAATTCATTCATCACCATCGCCGCCTTTGCTTTAACCGCAGAAAACCTCTGGGAGTTTCTTGGTTCCAACCCCCTAATTCGACCCTATTTTTCAACAACAATCACGTCAGTCGGGTTATAGACAAGAAATGGGATTAAACGCGAAAGTGTCATTTTCTCTCGAACCGGGGGAGTGACAAATTAACCAAAACCCTGAAAGCATGAGAAGGGCAACTGGTGCACAAAAATACTTCTTGTACCAGTCACGGAATGTGTAAACCACAACACAAAGTCGTTTGAGTAGGATTGGGGAAAGAATGAAGAGCCAAGTCCAGCATTAGATGGAGAGAACGTGAACTTCGCGTGGAAGTTAACTACTGCCTCGTCCAGTTTCTTTCGGAACAAGACTTCTTCCGGACCTATTTCCTCGTGATGGCGGCACAAGAAGACCCTTTATGCAGGTACCTTCTTTATCTGCCACACACAGAGCACTCCACGACAGAGCCTCCAGGAAATGGTTAACACGTATGTTCGGATATAACAGAAAGCTGCATGCTGAATGAGAAGGACCGAAGGGCAGTCTGTTCTCCGATGCAAGAACATGGAGAGTTAGTTGGACGGACGAGTGGTAGCTTCAAGCTTAATTAAGAACGGACCCAACCAGAAGCCATGTGAACCACAGTTCCCATTGGAGGAGGAAGGGCTTTAGTGGTAAAAACTTACACATTAAAAGGGAGCCTTTGAACTCTTGGGGTGCCCCCTTGAGCCTTATGGAGATTCCCCGGATATTAAACAAAATTATGTAAGAAAAAGGAAAGCCTGTAGAATGTGTCGGTTTCGTTGTTACTGTAATTCCTCGTTGGCGCAGATTTTGATCTTCCAGCTTCCAGGGAACCTGACCCTGAGAAGAGTGAGGATGTTGGAAAGATATATGAGGGGTACGGTTGACATATTGGCTGCCTTCAGTGATGCCTGCGTCACTCATTTCCTACAAAATGAATAATTAATGGTTATTTATAGTTTGGGCGGTTGAAACGAATTGAGCTGTCGAAAGTTTTCATTTGGTTGACTATTGATTGTACACATACTATATGTACATTTATCCCCCCCCCCCACCATATGTTTCTCATTTTGTTCAATTCGAGAATATATGTGTAGCAGTTCACCTCCCTACCTACGTCAAGATTATCAGTGTGATCTTCTTGCGTCGCACCCTGTCGGACGGACGGGGAAGGGTACACCCTCTCCAACGCCAGGGCAGTTTACGGCAGAAGTCCGGACGGGGACCTTCGCCATCTTGACGTAGCACGTTTTTCGTTTACCAATTTCACTTTAAAATCTAATTCTTCAGTTGTCATTAAAACTAATTTCTTCAATTGTGTCTTTGTCATGCATCAGGAATTCGAGGACGGCGAGATAAGTGAAGGAGATCACCCGAATCATCCTGAATCGGCTGCAACATATGTTTTCATGCTTACAGACGAGTAATTTATTTGTTTTCATTCATTAAGTTTTCGATCTCCCTGTATATAAATTTGATATGCATTCCAGTTCACGGCACACAACCTTTTCTACTTCAGATGAATATGGCACATGATGGACCTGATTCTCAATGCGAAGGATTTTGGGCAATGGACAGGGAGGACTTGAGTAAGACACTGAATTGGTAGATCAATGAGACGAACCAGAGAGGACTGTACTGATACGACACGTTGTTGGTTGAACATGCCTTGACTTTACATCACTTGAAATATACAATAGAAGTTGAGAGTTTAGAGTATAATAACTAGGAGACAGAGTTCCCACAGCATTGGAGTGAGCATGGATAATATCTGGGGGCGAATGTCACTCAGAATAAGGCTGCAAGGCGGTGACCAACTGATGGGTGAGAAATGCAATAAAGGAAGGGTTCAGTATAATGAAAGAAGGAAGTTGATTGACGGGGATAGTTCGGACTCCCCCTTGGCACCACACCGAACATACTCAGGTTTGAATGCTCAACCTCAGAAACTTGAGGATAGTTTTAGTTTGTACCGATTCGATTTGGCTTGAGCTGAGAGGTTCTCTGGACCGACTAGACAGGAAAACTGAAAACGGATCTAATAATGATTGTCAAAGTAGTGAGGAAGAAAATGCCAACAGCACGACCGTCGAAGCGAGGCAGTGGTTTCAATGAGCTTTCGAGATCACTAATCTTTTATGCATCGAGACCACACAGCTCGCCGTCGCTTTTTACGATGCCGAAACTTCATAGTGTTTTTACTGGAGGATACAATTTGAGTTTCCAGTATCTTGAAAAGGACGAAATGGCTACCAAGAAATAGCCAATGCCTGGGAATTAAGAACAACATCCGGAGACCAATAGTGGAGATCAAACATGATTCAAGGGGGACTTCGCCGTCTGAAAAACAGGGCGCCCTCATGTTGCATCCTGCGGGAATCCCCCGTTTCTTTTGCTTTGGAAGAAGAAATCCAACTTTCCAGTTTGTTTAGCCTCCCCTTCTCTTTACCTCCTCTCACTCCTCGGCCTTCGAGCTTTTCCTTCCCCTTTTTCTTAGGGAGAGTTTCATCGAAAACTCGAAGAGAGAAGAAAAACAGGAAGGGAAAGGAAAAATTTTCCCTCGTTTCTGTTTTCTTTTGTAAAGAAAAACCGGAGTAAGACAACTTTGGGTTATTCCAAAGTCTCAGGTGGTATCTCTCGAAGAGTTTTTTCTTTCCTCTCCTACGGGATATCGAAAGAGATCTAATTTTCTCTCGGTCTAATATGTGGAAAATTTTGATGCAATAATGCGCTTAAGCCACTTCGACTCACTATATTGAGACCCCATTGAAACCTCATACCAGAAGAAACGAGTGGAAGAAATCCGAAAGAGAGGAGACTTTGTTTTACTGCATTAGGAAAGGCAGGATCCGGATAGGTGGTTTTACAAGGTGGAACCCTGCGCTAGACACTGTCATTGCAAGCTAGGGGCATGCTCTTGCCCAAACCAATTACTTCAATTAACTCTAAAGAGTAAGAAGAAAAGTTATGTAATCGGCTTTTTAAAAAGTTTTCTACAGATCTTTTCGTTTCAGCGCTACTGAGTCTGACAATATACAAAACTTTCCTCAGCTCAAACTACATTTAGCGATTTTTATGGCTTAAGCAACTGACTTACTTCAGTCCGTATAAACTTGATAAAATGTCTCAAAACGTTCTACATGTAAACAGGTAACGCTTATATTTTCGGAATTTATCGAGCTGCTGTAACTCAGGCCACGACCTTAATTTAAATAACTTTTCTTTCTTCTTTGTAGAGCCAAGGAAAGTAAAAATATCAGGTGCATCGCATCACACAGCTTTCCTTAGCTCTACATAAATTCACTGTTTTACGTGGCTTTTGCTACTTGTTGGATTTTTAGAATTGGGAAAACGGCTTGAGTTGCAGTACGCTACACTTTTTCACACGAACACGTTCTTTTATTTACATTTTAGTTAGGTTAGGTTGAGACCAAAACAAAAGGATTTCTCGAGTGTAAAATAGAGATGGAGATGGAGCGAGCAGACGTCAAGAGAGAAGTCAATACATGACACTATCCAGTGGAAGTTTGAAATCAACGAAAAACTCTTCTACAAAATATAAATGAAATTGATTGTGGAGTCTCCTAGGAGGATGACGCTCACGTAGAGGGTATCTGCGTTGAGGAGTGACTTGGGTGTCTGGCTGGCCTGGTCTTGTTAATTGAGAATTGAGGATTTATGGCAGCACTCGTTGTTGTAGTGAGCGATGGGCCCTGTGAGGGCGAGAGCGTTGGAAAGTACGACGACGGGGATGAAGGAAGATCTTGGAACAGAACGGGGTTGATCTATGTGCCGTTTAAAACTGATCCCATTACTCCCTACGAAATAGTGGAGGTCTCTTAGTTTGACTTTTGAGATGTTGTTGCCGTATGAGCGGAACATGACCTTGTCTCCAGCATTCAACGACCGGAAATTTTGGGCAAAATTGTCCTTTGCCTTTTTGGCATCCGTGCTCTGAGATCTGGCGTAACTTGATCAATCCCAGACTTTATGATTCCCAAGAACAGGAGAGATGGTGGTTTTCCTGTGGTTTAGTGAGGAGTTTTATGGTACTGAAGTAAGAATTGGTTGAAGTTTTGCAGAGATTTCTTATTAGCGCCAGAGGCGGCTAGGGCCTTTTTTAAAGTTTGGACTGCTCGTTAGCCTGTCCATTGGTCGAGGGATGATACGGAGCTGTGGTGCGGAAGAAACGGACGCCTTGTTCCTTCAAGAAGGTCTGGAAGAGCTCTGAAGTGATTTGTGGACCATTATCCGTGACAACTAGTGTTGGGATGCCAAATTGGGAGCAAACTTCACCCAAGATGTTACATGTCACCTGGGCAGTTGTCGATGTGGTGGCAGATACATGAATCCACTTGGAATAGGCGTCGACAGCAATGAGTATATACGTACCATGAACTGGTCCTGCATAGTCACAGTGGATTCTCTCCCAAGGAGCTTTAGGGTATTCCCAATGATGAGAACGTGATTTTGAGGGTTGAGCACATTCAGTACAGGACTCAATGTCCTGGTCAATTGAGGGCCAGAAAATTAAGGAACGTGCTAATTCCTTCATCTTCACTATACCAATGTGAGCCATATGAAGCTCTTGCAGCCTTGCTTGTTGGAATTTCTCTGGTATAAGGAGTTTATAAGGAAAAAACGGCGTCAAAATGTTTCGTAATTTATTGGGATGCTCTCGTCATTTTCCCACGGATCGAAATTGTATGGTATAGTTGCAAAAATGAGAGCCGTGTACATAAAAAAATTAAATCAAAATCGTTATATCCGTTTTTTTAAAAAAACATTTGGTGTTTTGATCACTATGATACCTGTAGTTGGTGTTGGGTGGAGGGCACCCATACTACCCTACGATCTAGGAATAGGAGGATTGTGGATAAGAGGGTGTTTCACGATAGAACAACCACCAGTTTAGCTATGACCGGAGTAGCACGCGGGTGATGCCTAGGAGAACGCCTGCTGACACACCCAGCCGACGCATTTCCGCAACATCTTTCTTGGACTTCACGCCGCGCCAGGACATGGTCAATGCTGCAACCCTGACGTTCCCTGGCTCCATTCCACCACCGTCCAAAGATCCGTCCAGTTATATCCGGCAGCTACCATCTTGCGCTAACTTGGCAAGTCAAATGGACCAATGGCGACAATGTCAGGCCACAGTCTTCCTCCAGAGACAATGGGGTAGTACCACTCTCTTTCTCCGCTTCCCAGCCGCCGGATGACAATGCAACCAGCAACCTGCTACCTGCTTGCATCATGGCGTTTGACGTGGCTCTTATTACGAGGACACACCTGAACCACATGATTTAGTGACTCAAACTGGTAACGTCAGGCTTGACAGCGAGCATCCACAATGTTACGTTCCTGACTTTGTGTACAGTACCACTGTAGGCATTGACTCACACGAATGGCGTGATAGTGCCAGTATTCCTTTCCATAGATACCCTCTGAAGCCCACTCCACCGACGCAAAAGAATAGGGCACAGTTTTGCGCCAGGACAGTATTTGAGTTCTCCTGTGTCTACAGAACCACAGAGTAGGGTAGATGGAGTCGCCATGTCACACCACCCCAGCTGATCCTGAACGAATCCAAGACCAGCCATAGCATGTGCGATATCCCAAACAGATGCTTGCAAAGCAAGCAGGCGCATACAGCGCAAGAACAGAATAGAGGCAAAAAGGAATGGAACACAGAGTCCCCCATATCGAACTGGGTTGTGGATGTACTAGCCATTCAGGCACAGCAGAGCGCACCATTCTATCCAGACTTATTAGCTTTCAGACGGTCAACTTCCCAAAAATCAGCCCAAGATCAACTTTGGCAGCAAGTACGTTCTTCTTCTGCTGTGGCTTCAATGGAGCCTTCGCAACTTTCGAGCAATAATCACCAAGGTTCACGCGGCTCCAGGCGGCCATGGAGGTTGCTCTGAGAAACCCTATCCGAAGTGGATGAAGGATAAGATGATGTTATACGATATAACAACCAGTTTAGCTATGACCCGAGTAATACGCGGGTGATGCCTAGGAGAACGCCTGCTGACACATCCAGCCGACGCATATCTGCAGCATCTTTCTTGGACTTCACGCCGCGCCAGGACGGCCAGGATCCAGGATTCGCTAATGACGAAACCCCCATCCACGACCATCATGCTATCAACTCGATAGAACGGCACCAAGTAAGTGAGTGTTCTGTTGATATGTTTGGTGTGGGTTCGGAATTCCGGAATTTTTGAGATTGCCCTCGATTATCTTGGGATTTGTCCGAGAACGGTGGTATCATATAAGCGAGATTTACGATGAGAACGAACCCTTCTGTACAAAAAATCAAAATCATTCAAGTCTTAGTAATATATTTTGGTGTGTTGATCACTATGATAACTATATTGAAGTTTAGTTCTGGGACGATTTTGCACTTGTATCTTGGCGTCTTACGACATGAATTTGAATAATATGAACAGTATCATCTTCTCAAATGATGTTTTTTCTGGCTCAGCCGCTGAAACGTAGAGAAATGAAGAAACGTTATTTTTCAGACGATTACACAACTTTCTTTCCTAGTACATAGAGCTGTGGGGAAAAACGACAACCCCCACCCTGAAAACATCATGCTCAAGTATCTGATCACTTCCATGTCCTTCTAACCGTGACATCCCCCCTTTAAAGATCTCAACGTGTTTGCCGAAGGGCTTTGTTTTGGGCGGTGTTGAATCGTACAAAGATATCCGAGTTAGCTTTTGTGTTAGTGTTAGACATCGTGGGTGAGGGGTCGGGAAACTTATCGGACCCCGGCACTTCATCACCTTTTCGCCCTTTAACTTCCTCCTCGTTCTCAATTTCCCTTCGTTGTTTCCTCTGGAACCGCAAAAACCTATTGTTTCTGCCGGGGGAAGACCCCACCTACCACCCCGCCCACCAACCGTCATTTCGGGGTTGCTTTTCCCCGGTACTACCCCTCATCCTCCTTTTTGCTGCCGCCCTCGCACCCCGGCTTTTTTTCCAGGAGACAAATTGAGGTCTCGGCCGTAGTTTTGCGCCTCGAACAAGAGCTAATTCCAATTCCAATTGCCCTCTGACGGGTTTCTCCCTAACTCTCTCACTCTCTCTCTCTCTTCGGAATTCGGGCAATAAAACGGCGGGTATTTCGTGTTAGCTGCAGCAGCCCCATTTGTATCGGCAGGGAGCACTTCTCGGTGCGATATCTTTCGGGACTGTTAGTTCTAGTGGTCAATCTGTTACTTCGGTTTGGAATTACGATTTATTGCGCCAATGAACGTAAGACGGTTGTATGATTCAGGAAATTGAGGTCTACCTACAAAATGGTACTGGTTGAAGGTCCAGAATGTATCGGGCTACTGCAACTTATGCAGTTACAAGAGGTTTGGGAGTTTAGAGAGCCGCTGCCACAGGCAAAAATTACAGCTGAGCTCCGATCCAATGCCCGAATTTCCTCGGAACATGAATCTTCTTTGACCACTAGTGTTACAATGAAAGTCAGGCAGTAAATCTCCCCACTTCATTAATTTACACTGGGGAGCCATGTGCCTCCCAAGGGATGGAGATAACGAGAGAAAAGACTGTTCCAGAGCAACAGCATTCTTCCCCGCAGAGAAGTCTTCTCTATGAATTTTGATTACTTCGCATGAAAAGTGATATGGTACCTGCTCGAGAACCGAATTCGAGGTGGTGAGTGGACCAAATTCGGTGTAATCCAACTCGAGAGAACTGCTCAGCAGAGGGCCCCCCTGCCCCTTGAGGAAGCAGGTCGCTCCTTCATAATCCATAATACACGAAGTGTTACTAGTCTCCTAGCACCTTTCCACTCTTTAAAAGGATTGTTGGGCAGTAAAGGGGTGAATCAAAGGCGCGTGTTTGGGTCACATGTTGGATATAACGTGCATGTATTACAATGCCATTACTGAGTGATCAACCTATAGATAATTAACGCGACTGTTGACACTATATTTTTTGGGAAGGAACTTGTTCAAGTTCTAGAATCACGAGAGAAACACTGTGAATCAAAATTAGTCAAATATCTGGTACTACGTATCTTACAGACATCTTTACACAGCACCACGTGCATTCAGCAATTTTGGTGGCGTTTTCAACTAATAAAATTTTTACGTTGTTTCAATGTGGCGCTTAAAATTACGAAATTTACTTACGTAACGACATTATTGCGTGATCGATGCAACAGTAATTGATAAGGCTGTCAATTAGATTATTCTGAAAAAGGTCGTGTGGGCCGCTTTAGAATTATCTGGCAATGATAGTGAGCATCGACTGTTGTTTAAATTCTGGAATTTCTGGATATGCTCCTAGTTATCTTATGAGCTCATCGTGTGAGTAGTTGTATGGAGTGCCGCGAAATGAATTTATAAGGAACAAACTGCGATAAAATCGAAATGTGTCAAAATTTGTTGCACTGCTTTTATAATTTTCCCACAAACGAAAATTGTATATTGTCGTCTTGTTATTGAGAAGTGTACGTACAAAATGATTTACATAAACAGTTATAGCCGTTTTTAAGAAAAGAAATATTTAGTGTTGGGATGGTTATGAGAACTAATTAGCTTTAGACTGATTTTGCTCATACTCATATATTTCTGTCTCCTGGAGATCTAATTATAGACCCACACTTACACAGATTCCCCAAATATCGTTTCTTATTTTACCTCGTAGGCCTCGAAACGTAAAAAAAAGAAGAAAACCGGGCTTTTCCGTCCTACTCAATTGGGCTGAGGAAAGAAATATATCTGATGGTACGCATCACATAACTTTCCACAGCCCCACATACATTATAGCTACCAATAAAATATATTTTTTATTCAGTTCTCATGAACTTCGTCAAACAACTCAATGCTCAACCCTGAAACTGTCATTATAGCGTTATAGAATTTATTAAGCTGCTGCTACGCATGCTGTGTCCTTCATTCATCCCACAGTACGATTAAAACCGATGTATAGTTATTTTGTGGGATTGTCGTCACGATTTTTAGGAGATAGTTCCGGAAATTATTGGTGGAGGGTGGAGGGACAATGTAGGCAACGCAACGACATTAGTTTCCATTCTGGAATTTTGAGTACCCATAGTACTATGAGCGTGAGTATGAGTAGTCATATGAGCGTGATGTATACGGAAAAAAACTTTTCTGAATAAGTACGGTTTTCGTCGAAATTGGTGATAATTTTGTTGCGCTGCGCATGTCATTTTTCACTTATTCTCCTTGTTGAGTGCACGGATGGGGGAACTTGAACTGAGAAATAAATGGACGTGGTGAGCGTGGGTGAGGACTGTATTGCACTTTACCGAATAGCAATATTAGTTTGAGT
Source organism: Pachypeltis micranthus (assembly GCA_020466155.1). NCBI lineage: Eukaryota > Metazoa > Arthropoda > Insecta > Hemiptera > Miridae > Pachypeltis > Pachypeltis micranthus. The sequence continues at coordinate 44,646,432 of CM035770.1, read as the reverse complement.
GTGAGTATATGAATGCGAACAAGGGGACTCTAAATACACGTGAACTGGTTGTGTGGGGAATTAAATGGAGAGAGAGTTGAGTTGTGAGTAGCGTGAACTGAGAGACGAGTGAGTCGTGAGACTTGAGGGACGCATTAGTTGGGAGCTGTCGTTTGTGACAGCTGATAGATAACTAACTATTGGAAAAAGCTGGCTGTTGAGGAGAGAAAAGTAAAAAGACGGGTGGGAAAAGGAAATTTTGGAAAGTCCAGCAAAGGGGGAAATTTGTTGTCACTTGGAAAGAGCTGAGGAGCCCACAGGTACAAATAAAAAACCCTGCAAATTATTACACAATGGTTTATTATTCTCATGAACAGCTTGACCAAGTATTACTCCTCCCCATCCCATTCGATTCAGCATCGAATACTAGTAAATCATACGAAACATGGCCTGGCTACAATGGAACTACGGAAACAAAACGTCTGGTGATTTTGCCCCGTCGGGTCGGGGAAATTGGAAAGGGGGGCGCTTCGAGTGAACCCGTTGTGAGTCAAAAGGGGAGTTGAGCGGGCGGCCGTTGCAAGTCGAGCAGAGACAGGAGGGAAGGAGGGAGGGAGTACTAACGACGAAACGTTGACTTCCGCTGTAGTTCACACGTTGTACTGCGTTTCGTTAATTTTTTTAACCGTTTTTTGCCCATAACAATCATGGGCTTCGTCCAATCGGATTGCCGTGATGGCGGGCACAACCAGATACCAAATGGGATTTTGTGCGAAAGAACGAATTTTTTAGACCACGTTAAAGGCACAAAACGGCCCGGACGGGGGACAGCGGACGGACATTGCAAATTTGGAATCTCCATGTCTTGAAACGTGAAGTATCAAATTTTGAGGGGGGGTTGTAAAAAATTTTTCGTGACCGAAAACATAAGGTTATTATTCAGAATGACCACCAAAAGCACCAAAAGGGGTTGGTGCTAGAGGAAACAATGACTTTCTGAAGGGCCAGTGAGTACCGTTAAGTGCAGACGTTCGGAGGTCGAAAAACCCAGCTAATTCGGTCTGCACCGAAAACTGCTCATACACTCATTTTTGTGGCTTACGGTGAACTGCGCTGTAAATATTAAATTTGAGTCTGTTTGGTTTCGCCATTTCTTCTAAATCGCGTTGACAGAGACATCCTTGAAACCTGAAGGTGTGAAGAAAACTCTTCTTTTTTTTCAGTTGATTACATACGTTTTCATCCTACTCCCCAGGGCTAAGGGAAGTGAAGAACGCATTGACAGACCTGATGTACTTCATTATTGGTTAAAATGAAAACTGACGCACGTTTCAGGTGTGTTGTGTGAACCACCTTTGATATTTGTGCCAAAGCATTTGACAAAATGAATGTCATACACCCCACAAGCCGAAGTGTGTTGCGAAACACAGTTTTAATATGATCCATCGTCCCCGAAGGTAATAAGATAAGTAATTACCCCAAAAAAATGTCACCCAACTGGGTGAATCATCGTCTAAAAAGGCACTTCAGAGGTGACAAAAACCTTTGTTTATAAGTCTCGAGAGCATCTTGTTTTGTATTTGATTGTGATTATTAAAAAAAAGTAGGGAAAGAAAGTGCGTAAGGCCTGTGAGGGTGGAGGGGGGGGGGGTCAAAAGCTTCGAATTTCTTTCCTTTAGGTCTCTCCACTCCTTTCCTCTTCCTCGCAAACCTTCCTCCTCCCCCATGCCATCTCTGTACAGCCTCGCTCGACGTTAAAGGTTTCGCAACCTTATCAACTATAAATGAAAATTACCTTTTCTCCGCTTTCTTCTCGTCCTGAGCCTTTTTTCCCTCTACCGTCAAAAGGTTGAGGGAGAGCTATGAGAAAGTATGGCTGTGAGATGGTGGATGGGGAGGGGGGAATTTGGCAACAGCTCGTTGATCTCGAATCTCTGGTTTTGGCAAAGAAAATTCATTTGTTTCCTCTCTCCCTCACCACCAACCTTCTCACCGCGGCCAACCGTACGCCGCTGACTTGAATCAAAAGTGAGTGGACGCTGGGGCGTTTAGAAGGCCAAAAGAGTATTGAAAAGCAGCTCTTTTCGAATTTCATTAAAGCGGTATCGAATGAGTAAGAGATCGTGAGGGGCGAGGTAAGGGTTGTGGGAGTGGGGGAGGGGGGGGGCTCGAAATTTCCGAGGAATACTTTGAGTTTCGGGGGAGTGAAACCCCTCAGAACCAATTTCTTCGGCTAAAGAGATTGTTTTACGGCGGCTTTGACTTTGAATTCCCTAACTTACGATGAAAACGTGAAGGTTGACGAGTCCACGAACGTAAGACGTCAAAGTCGCGTTTTGAATCGTTGGATGGGGGATGCAAAAAGGTTTTCCTCTAGAAACAAGCTCTATCGGAAGATGATGCGCCAGCCCCGCACCGCTGCCTTCCAACCTTCACGAGGACCCATGTGATAGGAAGGGGGGGGGGGTTAAAATCCTAAAAATACTTATGCTGGCATGTCGATAATAGGCAACGTTTTACAATAAGAGTAAAAGTGAATATAAACAATGAATGAGCGCGAAAGTAGCGATTGTGTTAAGGGAAATGACATGTTAAGTGGTTTTAAGCAGGTTGCAGTTTTCATATTCATTTATATTTTTTATTATGTATAAATTATTCATCTACGTGAGTTGCACCCCCTACCACCCCTCAATGTCAGTAGGTTGTTCCTAAACGACGTCGACAAGCATCGTCCAGTTTTAGTGCGTCGCACAAACCTCCTCAACTAAAAGCCTGAGGCTCAATAAGAGGATAGTGGCCCGTCAAAATAACGAGAATATTTAAAATATATCCGGTCTCTTACATTAGTGTACTCCGACTCCATTTATTTTCCTCGTTGAGCAACTTGAAACATCCACCATAACATCCAATCCAATATGACATGGACGAAGAATAGAATAAAACTCTTAACTACTTGGACCTAAAAATCACACAGGCTGACGACGAACTACAGTACGATAGTTTTAGAAAACCTACTGCTACAGACGCAACTACACACTATACATCAAACCACCCACGGCAACATAAACTAAGTGCATTCAGACACATGATTCGGAGACTAAAAACTACCCCACTGTTTCCGCTTTTCAATCGGTTAGTCGTCCGCGCTCACAAGAGGATAACCGTGCGTAACCTCTCTCCACCTGTTGATGTTTTGCTCGCGCTACGAAAACGATTTCCTTCTCTTTAAAGGTGTGCTCTTTTTTGGTCTAAAAAACAAGCATTCCTTTTCTCATACTTGTCGTAAGCTCACAGACTGCAGCAATACATTATAACCTTCGTAGTATTGGCGGAAGTAACGAAGGCTGCCTTTCCTAACGAGGACTCCTTCAGGAACTACCTGGTTTTCCACAGAAAGCTAGGCATAGACCTGTAAGACACTAGGACTGGCACAATAGGTCATGTGGCCGCGGTGCGCATCCCAATCCTGGGACTACAGTCAGAAGATTATATATAAGAGATTTGATGTGTTCTGGATGTGTTGTCAGTATTTTTCGTCCTGTTAGTCCCTCTTTGGTCGAGTGTTTCTGTTCTTTAGTCTTTGCAGTTAGTTTGGTTCTAAGTTAGTTAGTTAGTTCTATTTCCTTACAAGTAACAGTAAGGGTGAACTCACTACCCAAAAAATTTGTCTTGCTGAGCAACAACAGTTTCTTACGCGAACCAAAAGTTATTCACCCACATTAGTAGAACAAAACTGCTGAAAAGAACTTGATATTATCAACACTATCGTACAAAATAATGGGTACAATAAACACATTAGTAAGACAATATGACTCCAAAAAAGACGATCCAAAAACATAAAATACAAAGACTTCGACAAGACGCTGCACATTTACATACACAGGACCAAAAATACGCGGAATAACTAACATCCTCCGAAAGGAAGGCATACAAATTGCATTATGTAGAACACTTAGAACCAAACTAACTGCAAAGACTAAACAACAGATCCACTCGACCAAAGTGGGACTAACAGGACGAAAAATACTGACAACACATCCAGAACACATTAAATCTCTTATATATAATCTTCTGACTGTAGACCCAGGATTGGGATGTGCACCGCGGCCACATGACCTATTGTGTCAGTCCTAGTGTCTTACAGGTCTATGCCTAGCTTTCTGTGGAAAACCAGGTAGTTCCTGAAGGAGTCCTCGTTGGTATCCATCCTGGGAGAAGGTAGTGCCAAAGACCAAAAATCGCTCCCTCTCAAGTCTCCGGCACTGGGCCAGGACATGGTAGGGAGTTTCTTCATCCGTGCCACACCACCTGCATAGAGGGGTTTCGGCTATACCCATAACATACATGTGTTTGTTCATTCTGCAGTGCCCTGTTATGATACCAACAACCTGCCTTAAGTCCTTCCTCTCCATCCTCAGAAGGGTGTCTCTTGTCTCACTTTTTTGCTCTGAGACAAATCGTTTGGAGCGTCTTACTCCTGCAGCGTTCCAGAATGTCTGATGCAGTCTTCTGGCATGTTCTCTCACAGTCCTTTTAACTAGTGACAGAGAAATCCCGCAATGGGGCGGTGGCTCAATAGGTACTGTGGACGAACCACATCGCATTAAATCTCTTAGTAGGAACAAAGAATGACTCAAACTATGCCAACCGCCTCAAGACAACTGGACACGGGCATACCAAAATACAGGACTGCACATAAACAACGCAAAGGACGAAAGCTGAACGTACCAACACAAAATGCGACAGGTCTGTTTCCTTATTTGACGAGTGTACCTAAACCCTCAACGATGGTTATATCAGTCATGGAAGTTGCGGTTTCGCTAATATGCAAGAGGCCGGCCTCTGCAGCATCCACCGAACTCAGACCTGTGGAGGTACGGCAGGTATTTGGTCGTTAGCCAGTCTCCCGGTAGAGAGCTGTTGCCCGTGTGTGACCGCAAGGAGGTGACCACCTGAGGAATCCCGTACCGTCGGGGAGGAGTTCTTAATCTGGTTTCCCACCTGATCTAACTATGTACTTGAGTGGCAAGTTTCAAAAGGACAGATCAACTATGACCACGTTTCTTAGCCATCACCTCCTTCGCGAACTCTGAAAAACGGTTATAGGCTTGCTTTGTAGCATTCAATGCTGCTAAGTTCGTTTGCCCTCCCAACAACCATCGCTCACTGTTGTAGAAACTACAGTGGAGCAGCACATGGTTTCTTGTTTCCTCCACACTGGAGGCACAAGACGTGCATAATGGAGAGTCTTTCAGAGAAAAGAAGTGGAGCCACGCATTGAAGTCACCATATCCCGTGAGGAACTGGCTTGTCCAGTGGTCTGGCTCACCCCTTTTTCTTGAAAGACGTTCACGGATGTTGGGGAAGAACTCATACGTATCACGTCCCCTTGACGAGGATTCCCATCTCGCTTGCCATTTCTCTAGCGCCCACGTCAATGGCAGCAAGTTTCTGTTCTGTGGTGAGATCAGCACAGAGTTCAGCCCAATGCGGGGGAAGCTCCCGTTTCACTCTCCATTTGTCAACCATGCACTCAACGGCCAAATCAACTGGTAACACAGGTGGCAGTGATCACCTGGAGTACTTCTGTTGATTCAGTCTTGAAGGCCTTGGTGATCCACAGGAGCGCAGGTCTCTGTGATTGGGCCAATACTCTCTTTTGATTGACAGATAGTTTGGTATCCCAGACAACAGGGCAGTAGCCAATCACGCCTAGATATATGGCCTTATACATGAGGATAGTGTCATGGTAACACACACCCCAAGTGGCCTTAGTAATTGCGCGCAGTGAGGCAAACCGTGAAGTGGCAGTGCCTTTAAGGGACTGGAGGTGTTGGTTGAAGCCCCACCTCCCACCTATATTCACTCCTAAATACTTGACGTACTTTTCAAGAAGGAGCCTGTGGCCGCCAAAGCGTATTGTGGGTCGATTATTCACTTTTCCTTTCAAGAGGATTAGCTGTGTTTTTTCTTCAGCCACCTGCATCTTGACATGCTCGCACCATTGGGTGACGGTGGGGAGCACGTGGTGGGGTTTTTCTTCAATTCGGCGGACTGACTCTGCAAAGATCAGCACAGTCAAGTCAGCCACATAGGCGTACGGCTCGCAGTCAGTGAGTGCGGGTATGAGTCTCCTGAGAAGACCTTCGAAGAAAGCATTCCAGAGTGCTGTTCCAAGGACCGCACCCCTTCTCAATGTTTCAAACAACAAAATGCGACACCATACTCACACCACTCAACAACACTAGACAAACGAAAACAACCAACTGACGGATTTACAGACCACCCTCTACAAAAAAGACTTAGAATCAACCATCAACAGACTACCCTTACATTCTTTTCCTTCATTTCCAACGGATTTCCCAGGAGGTGTATGACCTCCGCCTCTCCCACCCCCTTACGTGACGCAACACCATCCCGCTCGATTTTCTCATCCTGTAAAACGTACGTTAACTTTAGTTAAGTCCAAATGTTTTGGGATCGGGACGGGGAATCCTGTTTGATATTTCAAATAAGGTTACTAGGAACGCGTTTTAAATCCTCACAGATTTAACTGCATAAGAGGTCTGTTTCTTTATCAAAATGAATGTTCCTTATAGGGAGTTATATTAGCCGAAAGACACGGAGGTCGCAATCATGTATCAGCCCAGGCACTCGCAACGAAAACAGACCGTTGGAGGTACATGAGGTCGTCATTTTGCCAATCTCCAGGTGGGGAGCAGTTGCGTATGTGCTACCTCGCGGAGGTATGACCCTGGAAAACCCGTACTATTTGGGAGCAGTGTCGAAGATATCGAATCTCTTTGGCAAGTTTCGAAGAGAGAGATCAACTGCGGCCACGTTTTTTGGTCGTAGCCTCCTTCGCATGCTAGGCGAAGTGTTTATACGTTTGCCTAGTCGCAGTCAAAGCTGGAATATTTGGATGCTCTCCTTCTTGTAGGAATTACAGTGGACCAACGAGTGGTTTCTTGTCTCCAACGCACTGGGGGCGCAAGACGTGAATGGGTGGAGAGTCTTAGAGAGAAAAGACGTCGAGCCATTGAAGTCACCATGTTCTGTAAGAAACTGGCTCGTCCAGTGGCGTGTATCAACCCAGAGGTTCACGGATGTTGGGGAAAAACTCATTCGTGACAATTTGTCGAGGATTCCAATCTCGCTTGCCATTTATCAAACGCCCATGCTTCTAGCGCGGCAAGTTTTCGTTCAGTGTGGAGATCTGCACGGAGTTCGTCGAAGACTGGAGTCTGCTATTACTCTCCACTTCTCCACCAGGCACTCTATGATCAAGTCACAGTACAAACTACTACTATGTCAACACTGCTCAAAACACACAATCTCTTAATTGGCACTCTCTTTCTACTCTTCGATCCTTGTTGTATTTTATGGGCACCAAGGTAGTTCGTGAGGGAGGGAGGAGGAGCGTGATGAACCTCAACGAGTCGACAGAAAAGCGGAAAGCAGAAGGTTTTTTTTTACGAAGAGGATGAGGAAACTGGGCAGTAAATAGGAAGGGCCGCGTTGGGAGTTGCCGGTTGCTAAGAAGTTTTTCGCTGGCGGAAAGTGGAAATATAAACAACAAAAATCCACTTTTCTCTTCTTTCGAATGTTTCCGCAACTTTGAAATTTCTGCGGCAGGTGCGGTGTTTTTTCTGGCGTTTATGTTCTCGTTTATTAAGTAAATCTCACCTTGTAGTTACTTAGAGCCTGCTCAGTTTGAGTTGACTCGCGCGGTTCCGTTTTTCCCAACCAGCGATCATCACTATCACCGTCATCTTTTGAGAGGCACGAATACCCCAGTAGCATCAGTCAGTTAAAAGTTGTATAGGGTTCTCGATTTTCAGACAGTTAAAAACGTTCATTCCGGCGCTTTATTGGTGACCCCGATGCCCTGATAGTCTGACGCGAGCATTGTAACGGAGAACATGCTCCAACTTGTAACTAACTGACTGGCTGGTGAGACCAGCAGGGGTTACAACTGATGTAACCCGGTAACAGGATGGGGCCCAGTGCAAGGTGGCGCCAGGGAACGCCGGATTTTATCTTCGCGTGAAAATGCGTGGCTGCACGACGACAATCCTGCAGTGCTGTGTCTAGAAGCTGGTACGGGACGAAGGCGAGCCGTTTTATGTCGTTAGCGAGTGACTAAATTGCCCACGTCGTCTCCCTTACGCATGGCACCAAAAATCCCAATAGCTGGTGGGTTATTATGGCGCACTGAATGCTCGAACGATTCCAGACAAATACCCAGTTCGCCATATCCCCGATTTCACCTCTCGTCTACGAGACTCCAAAATATTTTCCGAGATTGATCTGGTAAAAGCCTACACACAAATTCCGGTGAACCCAGTGACAATGGTAAGACAGCCATTATAACGCAATGCTGGGCAGACCTTCCAGAGATTCATCGATTGCCTCAACTTCTGCTTCGCATACATAGATGACATCCTGGTTTTTTCGGACTCAGAGGTTGATCACAGGCAACATCTCCGACTACTGCTGCAAAGCTTAGACGACTACGGGCTGTTGGTCAACGCACAGAAAAGCATTTTTGGAGTCGATAAGGTCTGCTTCCTAGGCTATGAGGTATCCGCCCTCGGAACAAAACCACTTCCCGGACAGAATTGCTCTCCGCGAATATCCACATCCGTCAACTGTATTCATGTCACCAGTTTTATTCATTAACCAGAGCGTACGTATCCGATTCAGCGTCCAAAAATATCAGTAAAGAATATGAAACATGACCGAACTACAACAGAACGACGACAACTAAATATTCCAGGCGCCCGTAGGCAATTGGCATGACGTAGCGAGTCCAGCAGGCATGTGGTTTTAATGAGACGGGAGGGAGTACGAATGATGAAACGATTATTTTCGCTGTATTCTCGAGTTCTTCCAGTTAGTAGGCTTTGGCTCACTATAATTACTGTGATATCATTGTTTATGCTAGACGCAGTCGTCCACCTCTGACTCGTTTCAATGAAAAATAATTGGAATACGATACCAAACACGACGTAATAGCGATAAAACTGCCAAAATTGGGAGTTTGTTAAATTTTTGTAACCATTTTTCGTCCATGACAACCATGAGTTTCGTCCGATTGTTAATCCTGGTTATTACCGTTCTCTTTCAATCACGTTCACAAACACATAGCGACACACAGGTGTGATACCTAGGCGAACGCCTGCTGACACACCCAACCGACACATCTCCTCAGCACTTTTCTTGCACCACACTACGCGCCAGGACATGGACAAAGCTGCAACCCTGATTTTACCTGCCTCCACTCCACGAGCTTCCAACACCGCCATACGAAGTCCTCAGTCAGGCTGAACTTGCCCATGCCCTGCGCTCTCCAGCACCTCTGGTACTCTACCCGACTCATTCTTTTGGCTTTCTTAAAACCACTTACAGGGGCAGATTTGAGAAGTATTGATTCTATGCCCCCACACAGGCCTGGCTCTTAACTCTTATGAAAATGCAGCGCAGATATCTGCAAGCTCGTCCACAGAAACACCCGGGCCAGAAACTGCTCTCCTTGCTAGATTCTGCAGGTGAGGATTATCATTACCTTTTTTTTACTCATCTGCTCAGCCGGCCTCAGAATCTGCTTAAGGGGCTGCTAACCCACGTCTGCAACGGGAGAGCCTGGCAGAGCCTGGTCTCAGTTTACGAAGGTTAGACCCTCTACAAGCTGCCTATACTCACGCTTCCAGCACACGGCTTTAATGGCAGAGGAGGGATTTACAGAGGAGGGATTGCTCTGCCAGATGTTAATTGGCATAGCCCTCCCCCACGACCCCAATTAGACGCATCTCCTCAGAAGCATACCTGTATACCGTCCTATCAACGTTTATCTCTTTATTCCTCTTGACAGGATTCCTTAGGCGTTTCTGAAAGTTCCGCTACACTACCAACACCAGCAGTCGTGTATCGTGGTGGAGATGGAGGAAGGGTTGAAGGAAGAAGAAGAAGAGGATGGAGAAGGGGAAGGAGGCCGCCGTCCTTGTGCACATCAGCAGTACCCCCCCTCCATCAGCCCCTCACCCATATCAGGGACTATGAGGGTTTGCATTTTTAAATGGCAATGAAGAGAGCGAGGAACCTGTTGATAAGAGTCCCCCCCCCCCGACCTGGTTCACCATAGCACCGGTGTGAGCCACCCCAGAAGGGAAACTTTCCCCTACATAAAAGTCCATTATTCCACGTCCTTCACTTTTCTAGGGTGTTACCATCAACCACGCGGTTGGAGATGGCTAGGGCCGCCTGATCTAACCAAGACACGGCTGAACTCCTTTAGGTCGTCTCACACACACACACAGGCCGTTTTCCGAAGTGGTGCTTTTCCTACTTCGAAGCTCTCAAAACAAAAGTGTCTGCAGAAAACTATTAAAAATGTAGATGAAGAATTGGGGCTACTTCACCCACCTGTTCGGGCGAAACATTCAGTAGATATGGACAAATTCATGTGTTAACACATCGCCAGGGAGATCCCCCCCTTCCACCGACGAGACAAGCCCGCAGTCAAAGTACGGGGTGAAAAGTAATTCAGTTTCTTTAAAAATATTTATTTCTGGAGTCTATAAAGTCCCAAAATAAGTGGAAAACCTTGAAACGAGAAAAACTCCGTTTTCTGGACGACGTAAGAATTTTAACGGGCGAAAGGCCCTTTCACAAATTCTCTCAACCGAATTAGAGCAGTAGCCGGGAAGGGCTCTGGCGATTTATAAGTACAATTATAAGGGGGGATACTAAGTTAGACCTACGTTTACCGGCGGAACGGCCCTTTTTCTCCTTCGCAACGAGGGAGAAAGAGAACTTGGCATTTTTGTTGTTTCCGGGCCCTCCCTCAGGCTTCAGGCTGCTGCTAATGCTTTCCCTCTTTCGCGTTTCAAGTCACTTCACGATTTCCGCTTTCCGGCTTGAAGTTTCCATTTAGTTAATCACAGGAAGGATTTACGAGCTGGCGGTCGGTCTGGCAAGGCGGAAGAACGAATTGTCCGGATTCAACGTTAAGTAGTAGGAGTCGATTCGAGGTGCATTGCAAGGTACGCGAAGCGAATTGCACCAAAACTAAAGGTATGCGAGTAGATGCAAGTGAACGCTGAAGCATCTGTTGTGTTTTGATTAACATCCGTTATAAGCGGCATTCTGTTATATGCTGTACAAGGATGGTGGGGCCTCTCCTATCCGTAGGATAATAGAAGGCTGCTGTCGGCACAGCGGGCTGCAATTATTAAAGTGGCAAACGCTGACTGAATGGTGACCGCCTATAGCATTGTGGCCGCGTGCGGACTTCTCCCAGATGGCCTAAGGCCTCAAGGCCTGCTAGGCGATATGGGAATTGGAAGGTGAGAAAAAAGTTTCGCGTTTCCTACCTGGAAGTTTAATTACCATTGAGAACAGAGGAGAAGGGTGATCATGAGACCCACCTGATAAGTGTGTGGCAGTAAAGGTGGACAGGGGCCGAAACTGGCCGATGGACGTTTGCTCTATTCCCGACTATGGAGAGCAGGTTAAACATGAGGTGGGTTAGCCTTGGGTACTCCGCGCTACTACTTGGGCTTGGGGATTTCATGGCAAAGCTAAGCCGACTCGGTCTCTGTGATGAGGAAGCGTGCAGCTATGGAACTGCCCCAGAAACAGCGGAACATGTACCGTAAATGTCTCAGATGCGTAAGTCAGCGCACACATCTGAGGGAAGTGGTGTTCGGGGATGAGCTTCCGATGGACCTAACGCGTTATGTGGCGGCCGCTGGCTACCCAGGGCTGGAGGACTTTGCCAGGAATGTCCTGACATTGTCACAATATATTCAAATCGAGGGACATAGCCTCTCCAGTATTGCACGAGGTCTTCTTTTCTATCCTCATCTGCCATGGCTTTACCACTTGTTTTACTCTGTCTAAGTAGTCCAGCGAAGGAGAATCTGCAAACCTCACTGGGAGAGTTGGTTTATGGCGAACCTTTGCATGTACCGTGTGAGTTCATCATGACATTTACTCACTCGCCTCCGTCAACAGATAGCTAGCCGTTGGCCTGACACTCTTCTCCATGGGAAAGACTGGGGCAAGTCCAATCCTTGGAACCCCCATAGAGAGAAAGTGTAGGTGACGGTAGAACGCCTTTTGGCTATTCTGGCACCAGGGCCTGCTACCCATTCAGGTCCAGAGGCTGCTCAAGTCGCAGCCGAATAGAATGGGTACCACAGGGGCTTCTGCAGGCGGCCAGTGGCGTGGAGCCGTTCAAGGCGTGATGCTGCTGGCCTTGAAGCTGTGAGTTTGGCTTTGTGGGGGCAGTGGTTTCTCTGGAAATTCCCCTAGAGAATTGTTTGGTTCTGGCAGGAGTGGGGTTAAGACCACCAAGCTAGGAACCCTCTCCAAGGCCACGGGCATGTACCCAGCACACTTACAAATGTACCAGCATCTAGACACGACATGCTTTCTTCTTTCAAGAACTGTCATCGTGCAACCATGTATTTCTATGCGATCCAACCTTCCCTTCCCTATCTTGTCCTCGGGATGAGAAGACTGTCACAATTCCGCTGAATGGCGTAGGAAAACGAGTGAGCCTAGACCGTGTTAAGCTGGTATTCCTAAATCAGCGCACTCCCCTCACTGCCAGCGTGACCCAACCATCCCGCTTCCAGCCACATCGTCATGTTCATTTCAATCTCCCGGACCTAAGGATTTACAAATCACGTACCCCTTCGCTGCGTTCGACCCAGTAACATACAACAAGCACCACAACACAACAACACCCCCCACACTGCCTGACCCCTCCTACACGACTTTTGAGGCTAACGAGTGTTCCAGGATTCTTCGAGTAGACAACTCCTCCTGGTTAAGAACCCCCTCAATTAACGTCAATCAGGGAAGTAATTTAGCGGTCACAAAGAAGCCGAGCAGCCGAGAAAGAATGAAATCTTCCCTTCAAATTAACTTCTATCCCCTCGGAAAACTTTTTCCTTTATTAATTCTTTATTGGCTCAATTAATTTAAATCGCCCGGGCACGCGATACTCGCTCAGTAAACTTTAAAAGCTCCTCTCGAAGTTGAGAGACTCGATATCCTTTAAATTTTGACTGGAATAACACGACTGATGAGAAAAGTTGTTGATGAAGGTGCGCGGGGGTTGGCAAAGGGGAGGAGTAGGAACGGGGGAATAACTCCGGTAAAAGGGGATCCCGTTATGGTTACCAGGGCGCCGGGATGTGGCAGACCTTGAATTATTGTTTCGTCCCAACTTTAGGTTCCTCTCGGGAATTTACATGGAAAGTGCGCGATGCAGTTTACTTTACTACTCGAAATTGCTCGTGTTGTTTGCTCTTTGAAAAACCCCACAAAATTATTGCGGAACAGTTTCCGTTGTTGTTGCGTGTATGGTAAACCTTTTGGGTCGGTCGCTATTCATACACAACTTTCGAAAACATTGAAGATTTAATCCCCCCCTCAATCGTTCCACAAACTACGTAGTTGTCACTGAAATATCCCGGCGGGATAAAATCAAAAACTTTTATTAAACGCAAGGTATAACCCTGAGGAATCCGATGCCATCCGGGAGGAGTTCTTAACCTGTTTTCCCACCTGATACAACACTATACTTGGTGACACGTTTCAAAGAGAGAAATCAACTCTGACGTTTTTTTGTCGTAACGTTCTTCGAAAACTGGTAGAAACGTTTAGAAGCTTGCTTAGAAGCCGTCAAAGCTGGAAGGTTTGGCATGTCGCTCACTGTTGTAGAAGCTACAGTGGTGGAGCACGTGGTTTCTTCTTGTTTGGGGGCGCAAGACGTGTATCATGGAAAGTCTTTGAGAGAAAAGAAGTGGAGACGCGCGTTGAAGTCAACATGTTTCGTAAGGAACTGGCTCCTACATTGGCCTGGCTCGACCCAATTCCTTTGATCCGTGTCAGGTCAATTTGACGAGGATTTCCATCTCTCTTGTCATTTATCAAATGCCCAGTCAGTCTTCTAGCTTGGCAAGTTTTCGTTCAGTTCGCTCCGTTTTCACTCTCCAGTTGTCCACCATGCACTCAATGGCCAAGTAAAGGGTCAGTGATCCTACATTATTGTTGTAATATAAAGTTTGTAAGGAGAGAATCAGTAGATTACCACACTGACGTAATATAGAATTTTTATCAACAGTAGTGTAATAAGCAACTCACGCCGAAGCACAGGCCTAGCCTATTTCGGCGAATTCATTAGTTTTTTAGTAGGCGATTAGACTAACTTTACTTATAACAGTCTTCTGGTAACAATATTATTTCCTACTCTTTGATGTACTTATTTTGGTCTTCAGTGAATAAATCCTTTCTCTCTCTCTCTCTCTCTCTCTCTCTCTCTCTCTCTCTCTCTCTCTCTCTCTCTCTCTCTCTCTCTCTCTCTCTCTCTCTCTCTCTCTCTCTCTCTCTCTGATCACTTGGAGAGCTTCAGCGGATGCTGTCTTGTAGGCCTTGGTGAAGACAAGAGCGCAGCTCTCTGGTATTTGGCCAGTACTCTCCTTTGAATGTGAGCGTGCTACGTCAGACAGTCGAGCAGTTGCCAATCACGGCCTAACAAGTGAGATTGTATATGAGGATTGTGTCCTGATAACACACACCCCAGGTGGCTGTTTAATTTATGTTTGTACTATTATAACTCCAACACTAGATGTGAATGAGCAGACAGACTTTGTAAGGCACACTTCTTCAAGTATGGGAGGGCGAAGAGTCTGTGGAGAACGTATTTCACAGTAGAGGCAATAGTCGCAGTAAAAATACTGGCATTCATTGTGCGATCAATGCAACTTGGACACTGTCCTATCGACCGAATTGTCCGCGTAGCCCTACGGCTTTCCCCTGGATATCGGTATACAATGTGTGACACGTTATTTTCTAACATTAGGCCCTCGTCAACCCACCTTTGGAACTGGATGGCAGTGCACACTAAAATTTATGCAAAGATTTGATGAGCTAAAAACATTGTCTTGATTGCCATCGGTGTGATTACCGTCCAAACGTGGAAAACCCTCATCTCGTCCAGCTATTACTACTCCACGCCCCGCCGCTCGAGCCTCATTATCCCCACCCTGTCGTCCTTTCCCGACGACCCAGCACCCTTTCAATAATCACCTGCTCCGGGCCCCTTGTCAATTAGCCGACGTCAGGTTGTGCTGGCTTTTCCCAAATCGGGAGGGCCCTAATTAGCGAATCGCTTGTTCGGCCGATGAATTGATCAGCAGCCCTTTCTCTCCGAAACGACTCAACTCTCCTCCGGCTGCTGGGACTTGGCGCAGCTTGAAGTGCTCGGAGAAATTTGATAATTGGTTTATAAGGGTTCCTGGGGAAGGTTTTGTCATCGTTAGCTCGAAGGAACCTCCTTCCAGATCCTGATGCTGCTTGCTCTTTTATAATACTAACGAGCTGGGGATGGGTTGATGAACGCTGACAGGGAACGCGAGCTTCCTTATTCTCCTTCACTCGTTACGTGTTGGCCCTCTCCGCGCAGTGGAATTACAGCTTCCGTTTTTCCCCGCTCTTTCATCCGGTTTTCCTTTGGCCGGCCTCGGAAATGCGAGTTTACGTTCGCTTTTATTAGAAGCAGTTGGTGATAAATGAGGAGGGACCTTTGGTTGAGGTATCGCGTGCAACCGTGCAACCCCTGCCGGGATGAAGCTCTTCCAATTTGGAAGCATTTTCTCATCAACCATTCAACGGTAATCAGACTGCGCTGAGTCAATCCAAAAGGGTGGATTGGAAAAACAAAATGGCGTCGAAGCTGCTCCACTGCCTTCTGGATAACGAAGCTGCCAACACAACAACTATTTTTCCACCCAAGAGAAAAAACACGAGATCTGTTCACAATGTATCGCGAACTGTGAATTATTCTGTTCTGTGTTATTACTATTATTCGATCCTCAACGTTCATGTCCGTATGACTCTGAGTTTCGCCTCACTGTGTAGAACCTTTAGGCCAGCAAGTTGTGGCTTAAGCGCCACCTAAAATTCAGCTTTTAAAAGCATCGACCACGTACACCAAACTTCATCATCGTAATTGAAAAGTATAGCTTCCCTTTTCAACACCACTTCATGATTGGCACCCTCAATATAGAAGCAATGACCAGAAATAGCATTCAGCAGGGTGGAGCCAAAGGTTTATTTGTCCTCACCCTGACAACGAAGCCATTAATCCTTTTACTTAATTTGAGTGGAGAATCAGTGATCATGCACAGTGCATATGTAAAAACGCTGCAAATAATTACAAGATAAAATTGTTGATATCATTGTTTATAATATTGTTTTCTTGCATGCATAACTGTGAATTATCCTATTCAACCCGTCGTTGAAAAATATTAGGAACATAACAGGATTATTGTTTGACTCAGGCAAAATCATATGGTTGAAACTAATGAGTGCGGGCCTTCCCCTTTGTAATGGTAGCTGCGCAAAACATCAAACTCCCTGTTCAATCTACTGCTCCTACCGACAAACGGTTCAAGGTTTATTTCCGAAGCCGACAACGGATTTTCCAAAATATTTCTGTCCCACCTCTCACTTCTTTACTACTTCCCCTTAGATTGCAACACTCACCTCTTTCCAGACCCAACTCTTGGGCTACTCACTTCCTCTCTGCTCTCATCCCTGCAACCCAGTTCACATGTTCAGATACTCACATGTGTCCAGTAAATTCTTACTCCTATCACTATATAGTCTTCAGTGTGTAAATACAGTATTCTCCCAAGCTTACCACGTCCATTTTTTTCAAACCCCACATCAAGCTCTTCTTCTAGTGCTCCTAACATCTATATAATCAATCGGGAAAATGACAACTCATATTTTTAGTAAATAATGAACTTCCATCAGACCTTATTCGTGAGGTACACACAAAAACATCATTTTAAAAGTTTTTCGAAGTCATGCTAGTCATTCAGCTTCACCCGAAAGAACCTTGGCAGGGTCCTACCTGACAGATTCGATTCAGTAACAGACGGCCAATACCGAATGCCACACAAAAATGATATTTCAATCAACATTTCCGATCCGTTCTTGGCTAGCCAGTTTGACGCAGTCTAAGACCTGAGAGGTGTTTGGAGTGAGGCGAGAGGCAGTACGAAAAGTGAGCGCAGGCATAGGAGAAACGATAACATTCACTTATATTATCCCGCGAGTTCCTCTGAGTAGTAGAATTTACCGAACTGTATTTACTGTGAGAACCCAGTTTGAAATAATTTTTCAAACCATTTGTTGCCTATAGTAACCATGGGTTTTGTCTGACGGATTACGAAGTAGGCGGGCACAGTTAAATCCCAAACGGAATTTATGTTAGTAAACATGGATTTTTAGGCCATGTGAAATATGGCCTGGACGAACGTTGAAGATTTTAAATCTCCACGCCTTGAAAGTCAATGTCAATGTCAACTTTGAGGGGAGTTTCTAAAAAAAAAAAATAATAATAAAAATATGTCTTGACTGCAAATAGAATGCCCAAAAGTAAGGATTTCAACAATCTACGATAGTATACTGCGCTCATGTCGCCTTTTATCCACAAATGAGAATTTTATGGTACCATACAAAAAATGTCACCAAAGTCGTTAGTCCATTTTTACAATGAACGGTGCAAGGAAAGCGCTGAGGAGATGCGTCAGCTAGGTGTCAGCGGGCGTTCTCCGAGGTATCACTCACCTGTTGCTCGGGGCGTATCTAAACTAGTGGTCGTTCTATCGTGGAATATCCTCTTATTCTTTTTTCCTTCCCCGTTTAACAATAGTTTTTGGACATATTTTGTTCATCGCGTTATTTTGGCTTCAGGTGTTGACGTA
Organism: Pachypeltis micranthus; assembly: GCA_020466155.1. Taxonomy (NCBI): domain Eukaryota; kingdom Metazoa; phylum Arthropoda; class Insecta; order Hemiptera; family Miridae; genus Pachypeltis; species Pachypeltis micranthus. The sequence continues at coordinate 44,628,661 of CM035770.1, read as the reverse complement.
CATGCTAAATAAGCATTTTGAGCCGCCTTGGTTGGGCGTTTTTCTTCCAAATTCTGATTTGGTGTTTTTCAGAGTCCGAAGCCCATGAAACGGAACGATCTGAAAAAAAACTGAAAGAATTGTCTGCTGGGAACATACCTTTCTCTCCTATTTGGTAGGGCTAAGGAAAGTAAAAATGGCTGTTATGGATTCCATTGTGCAGGAACACCTAGCTGACGGAATTATTAGACCAAGCTCCGGAGTATGGCAGTCACCATGTTTGCTTGTGCTCTCAGAACTCGTTGCTCCAGCAGGTCCTAGAAGATCTAACTCAAAAGAGAGAAATTTCATTCGCAACTGCGTCCTGCCTTGGCGTCAAACACACATACTGTTCTGAACTGTCCGTTAGAATCGATCGTATTTCTCGACGTTCTTTGTGCAGAAAACCTCAACAAATTGGAAGCGAGTAACTACCACAAAGACATGGAAAACAGGTCGCCAGATCGTGGGGATGAAAGCGATTCCGCATGACTCGGTTAACAGTCTGTTCACAAATGTATAACTTTCTAGGATTTGCCGTTTGTCTTCCGTTGCCCGAGTGCATTGACGCAGTTTATCAACTTTATCGGAGCCCTCCGCACGTTCGCTCGGCTTCGCAACGACCCGCTCGGGGTATTTCCCTCGATGGAGGGAAAACCAGATAACGACCAGTCCCTCCTTCAGCTCGGCTTAATATTCGACTCGCCGTCCCTCCCATAACTGAGATGATCGAGGCAAAACTTAACAGTCCCTCCGAGCTCCTCTTTTCTCACATGCCAACCTTCCCTACGGTGGTTACGTGTTTTGCCGACGTTCGCCAGGGCCACACTTGGCCTCAGTCTCGCCGTGAATTTCAATCCGAAACCATAGCCGGGCGACGACACCAAACGAGTTTGCATGTCTTTGACGTTTCGTTCACAATATTTTCTCGACCTTTTTCTCCTTCTTTGCTGTTTCAAACTCCTAGCTCGACCCTCGCTTATTGAGGGAAATAGTTGACGGGATTTGCTTGCTAGGGTATTGCGATCTCTCCAACGGGACTTTACGCTCACTAAGGAGGAGGACCAGCTGAAAAAGGAACAGAATTTGTAGGCGAACACCTCAGAGCATATTGTTGCACTCACTTACACATTCATACCAGTGGATTGCACGTACATATAGCCGAGAGTCATCGTTGACTAGGACAGAATTCATTAGCTGTACATCACACTAATAACACAGGCACACAAAAACCTTCTTACTTTCCTTGGCTCTACGAACATTTTTCAGGTCACTCCAGTTACAGTTACAATTCAGACCCTACTGAGTCCGAAAAATTTGGGAAAATGGTCTATGTGTGTCTGTGAACGATTTTCAGGGAAAACGGCTGAACCAAATTACCTCAAGCTTGCCCACAAATCACCATGGGACCCCAAAATAGGGGTATAAAACTAACTAATAATCAAAGCACAAAATGTTTTTTCTTTAAAACTGCCCTAAAGATTTTCGTTAAATTTTTTACGTTGGCAGCATCGAGTTTAACGGAATTTATTCTTTATAAACTTTGCTAAAATGTTACTAGGGTCTTCTGAAAAATTCCCATGTAGCTGTACGATGAATTTTTAATGACGCTCATAAAATATGTAGGGGCTACTCTAGAACGTCCGCCGTTGCACTTACTAGCATTTCTATCGAATAACTCTGGAAAAGTTATTAGTATCCTTTTCAAAAAAATCACCGTTACTCCCTCACTAATTGTCTGTGCACCAATTGCTCAATAATGGTCGGGGCATGAGTACAAGTTGCACAATAAATTCTGGATCCTCCGTGAAGTGATGTAAGTAGAAAAAGTCACGAACAACAAGTGAATTGACGAAGAGCTAAAGAAGGTTGTAAGATGCGGCGCTCTTGATATTTTGGGAGCGCTGAATACGCTGGCACTGCTGGTTGGTTGATAATCACTGATTCATGATCTCTTTCACTACATACTTCATCCCATTTAGGAACTAATTATTACGCTGAAAGAGCTCGGTAAGAGGTCAAGGTGATAAAAGTTCATGAAATTTATTGAGCGTAGTACGTACGTTATTGGAACTTCGGTACCTAGTACGGCTAATAACTACTTATTTCCAGTTTGAAAGAATAATCGTTGAAAGTTGTAACCAATTTGTGTGAACATTTTTACAAAAATTAGTGATTTAATAATTTTTGTTCTAAATTACTAGAAATGATCGATTCTTGAAATACATACTTTTTAAAGGATCCAGTTGTTCTTTCCAAAAGAATTGAGACGATTAAAATTCGTTCTGAAGACTTTGCCAGCAAAAAAGATCAGCGACTCGTCATTGGGAGTTGGAAGTGGACTTAAGACTTTGGTAGGGCGTGCAAATGAATATTGTTAACTTCCAAAATAGTGAATCAGTAGACACAAACTACTTGTCGACACTAATGCATCGAGCATTTTACATTTCCGCCCTGGACAGATTTGCCTAATATCACGAGAGAAGCCTGGAGGAACATAACCTGGAGGATCTGAAGCACGTTACGCGTGAAAGATGTTTTACACAACGCCTTATTTATACACTCCGCCGTGGCCTCCCCTCGTTTTCCAATAACGATGCCTCTCCACATACTTTGTCAAATGGCGATAACCCACTTTGATATATACGCGAGGGAAACCTGTTCGAAAGCAAGTGCGTTTGTAGCTTTACATCATCGGATAATGTGAGAAAGTGACCGGTCGTTTTTCGTTGGATATTTATTAGCAACGGTCGAAGTAGGGGGAACGTGAGGGTTCGACAAGAAGAGTGGGGGGGATAGTGTGACCGGGGGTGGGGGTCGTTGTGCGTCCATGGAAACTCGGTTGTTGCCGGATGCAGTTGACGTTTTTGATGTGATAAAACGCTCTCTGCGTGATAAGGTATCTAGCAGTGACTTACGCAATGCCACAAAACAACTTGAGCTGAACAAAAACCTATTTTTACTCAATGCCTTTCTTCATTCTCCTATCCCATTGAATTCACTACCACCTTTCTGATCCCCCCCCCCCCCCCCACAATAAACGTGCTGTCCCGCTTACTTTTTCTGTTTTTTTTAATTGCGCTTGTGAGCAAATATTGATGGAGAAAAGAAACAAATTCATCAGCGATATCTTCGTTGGCATTCTTCTGGGTAAAACGATATCCTCACCCTATAAGAATATAAGGATACCATCTCTTCACATTGTCTGTGGTTTCAACTACCTTATTTATAACTGTACAGCTGCCGTACTACTCTGTGCTTCCAAAATACCTTTCATCGCTTTCATCCACTTAATTATATTCTCGGTTAACTCCTTTATTTGTCACTTAATCCAAAACATGTAATAAGTTCTTAGCATTCAAACTTATTCATAACGACAACGATCGAAAGTTGAACAATCGAAGTCCTCCTCTGTTTAGCTGGCAAAATGGATATTGCTGTCAACTGGTGTTTGTCAGAATAATTTATTCACTGCAGAGCTCTTGGTAAACATGTCTGTGTGTTACTCATCCACAGGCTGTTTCACGTATTGTCACGAGCAAATAAAATAAAACGAGGACTGGATTTATATTGAAACCCGCAAATATACAAGGATCAAGAATAAATACCTGGGAGTTTTTCAGACAAGCGGCTCGCATTAAACGAATGCATTTCGGGGCTCAAAGGAACAGTGCCAAGTAGGGTTATACATTTGAAATCCTCGCTGGGCAGCCTCCACCTACCATTTCGCAATAAAATAATAATTTATAAGATCCTCATGCGATTACGCGACCGGAAGTACGGCGATTAGTACGACCTCGCCACATCATGAACATGATCACTGACGCTGTTTCATTTGTTTGGAGATCGTTTCAAATGAACTGAAATGACTCAAATGTCAACCTGAGCAGTCTAGTAGTAGCGGTTATCGTTAAATTTAGTTAGCCTTGGACGCCCTTTTGATTTTGAAGTCACATTTTTAGTTATTATTCAATTAAGCATTACTGTTTTCAGATTAGCTAATATATCACGCTCCACATTCCTGGCTGGGGACACTCGCTTAGAACGTCCACATCGGTGCGTCCTATTTATATCATTAACATAGCTTGTCTAGCTTATACAGTCCACCACCATCTCATTATTAGTGTTAGTTTTCATTTGTTAAAACCGCCAGGAGTGCCCGGATTCTTGTTTCACATGACCATCGTACAAAGCCGCCAGTTTAGGGCGTACAATCACATCGCAGTGCGTTACTGATCGAGAGATGTGGGCGTAGTACGTGGAATTGCCTAGCACCACCATTTACACGGAAAAAATCAACTTTTCAAAATGATTGTTAATTTATTGCGGTGCTCAGGTTGTGGCTGTCCACAAAACGGCCAATCGAAATCAACATATACCTTTGAATGTCACAATCAAGAGACAGAGTGTTGATTGGCTCCATCTTGTGCATTCTCGTCCAACTTTTAAAAATAGAAACCCTCCAGTGTAGCAAATCTACCTTTAAATGTTAGTCACCGTCCACTATATAGACGGTTGCTTCCATTCAACAGCTTTAATTTGGACCAGTGGCAAATTACAAACATGTGACTGGGGGTTGGGCACACAAGAGAGGGAGCTTAAGACTGGAGTTGATAAATAAAGGGAAACTCAGAGAGTGTGAGTGAGGGCAGAGCAGCGATATGACACAAGGGGGCTTTGAATGCACGTGAACTGGTTGCATGAGAAACTAGAGGAGAGAGAGAGAGAGAGAGAGAGAGAGAGAGAGAGAGTGAGTGTGCCGAACAATGGGGTTGGCTGGGTCCTAGTGAGCCCCAGTCCCTTGTCTGGCTTCCAAAAATCCCCTCCATCAACCAATTCCACCTTTGAATGTAGTCCACCCACACACTGCCCACTATTTAGACGGTTGCTTACATTCAACAGAGTTAATTTGGACCAGTGGCAACTTATAATCCTGCGAGTCCTTCCTTTCTTCGGCTCCTTCACCCACACTCTCGAGAAACATATAAGAAAATTTTGCTCTAAAAGCGACGTGAATTCGGCGATTCTAATCGTTCTAGCATCGGATTCAACCAATTTTACACACAGTTTATAGCAACCTTAAGAAGATGTTTTATGTAGAAAGTGTTTGCGCTTACATGCATAGTCTTGTTCCTATTTATTCCACAACGTTCATTGAGATTCTCGAGACTGGTTTGACTTAATATTGGTTCTGAATAATACAACCATGTTTTCGGTCATTTGTTTACTGCCCTCCCCCCTCCATAATTCTCTGGTGGGGACCATCAGTGTTTACCGGGTCGAATGGAACGACCCTTAGAAGTGTACGACTGCGTCCGGACCGAAAACAGTGAAATCACAGTAATTATAGTGAGATAAAGTCTAATAATTGAAAGAACTCCCAGGATAATACAGCAAAAGTAATCGTTTACAGTTTGCACTCCCTCAGGTTTCACCCCCCCCCCACCCCACCTATCAACTCCTACACCACCAATTGCCTACAGTGATATGTGATTTTTGTCGTTCTGTTGTAGTCAGGTCATGTTTTATAGCCTTAACTGGTAGTTTTCGATGCTGAATCGAATGGGATGGGTCTCAGAGGCGTGAGACTACGTCAAAGTGTGCAAGAGAATCCGTTGTCCTTCCCAGTAAGCTCCTGGTTATTTTATGACAAAAGCTGTTGCATATCACAGTCCTTTTATCGAACTACTACCGTAGTTTTTTTGAGAACGCTAAAATGATATGTGCAGAGTCTATAAAGACAGAACTGCGCGGAAATCAATTTAATCGAATTTTTTGATAATTTATTGTGCTACGACTTTCCGCTGAAGTCACCGATGAATAATCGTTTCTTGAGCTTTTCGACGATCGAAGGGCTAATTAAGGATGAAAATGGCCAACCCTTCGATTTTCTCCGTTCAATTTCACGGGCCGGCGAGCCCTGGCCAAGAGACAAGAGGACCGTTGGGGCGCGAAGAAGGTCGGGAAACTGCAAAATCTTCTGGGAAAGGCCGGAGGAAAAAGGGCTCGATAATTAACCAGAGCAAAGGGACGAGTTCGTTAAAACTAATGGACCGAAACCGCTTCGCTAACAACTTTTAACTAGTTAATGTTTCCAACGGGGAAATAAAAGGGAATTTTCGCGTAAAAAGGGTTTTCGGGGCCTGCGGGCTATCGAAATAAAAATTTTCCGACGGTCGCTGGGACTCGGGTTTTCCGCTTATTGCCGCTTTTCAACTACAGCGTAACTCTCTCGGCTCTGCCAAAATCCCTCAGTTTGTTTCCGAAGTTGAACGAGTTCAAAAATCGAAGGGCATCCTCATTTAGCCGACAGAAAAAAAAACGATTAAATGTTGCTGTAAAGCGATTTTGTTAGAATAATTTATTCATTGCCTGTGGGCGTATGGCGTTTCAACCAATGCCACTTTAACAGTAGGGCGTTTCGACCACAAGTAACAGAGCGTTTCGACCGACAAAGGACAAGGAGCAGGGCAGCATACGAACTTGTCGCGCCGGAAATTGGGATTTTGAGGAAAGTGGCATTGATTACCAGTTGATATGTCCCCCGAGGGCTGCTAACAGTAACATCAGGCTGGCTTGATGCTCCCTGGCTCCTTGCACAGATTGGCCAGCACGTCGCCCGCCTAAATTTAGACCATACTGACTTTTTTTTCGTTGCATTTTCTCCATCAAATTACCTGATCTACCGCCCTATAACCATTTTTCTCGCAAAGCTATCTTGTTGCTTATTCCACTCCCCGCCTTGATCCCTGCCTTCTATACGTGACTTCTACTTCTACTATTTCGATTGTCCCATTCATACGTAAATAAACAAATACTTTGTTCTGCACTTGTTTCTTCGCCAAAAGCCACGATTTCTCTTGTTCAAATTCTTCTGCGCAAGTTCGAATAAAAATAAAAAGTTCGAAACTCAAAATACATTCAAGAAAGAGATTCACCGAACATTAAAAGTTCAAATTTTCACTAAAACGGCTTTGTTCAAAGTTACAGAGTGCTCTCAGTTGACTAGCGTGCTGGAAGGAAAGTTGTGAGAGACTTCGCACTTGATGTTTGTTAATATATAGTGAAGAACGTGAGTTGAGTGGATTGATGTTTGTGGTAGCCGCCATTTCCCGTACAGGAACAGATCTGAAAGGTTTCGCGTGATGCCACAACGAGAGAATACAGTAGCAGTTGGAAGGTGAGATGGGGGGGGGGACCTAACGTGCGCACTATCGAAATTTCCCATCCGAGTCGCGTAATAATGAAATAAAAGGCGACAGTCGGTTGGAATCTCAAGTCCGCCAAATCAAATTTATAGACCCTTAAAACGTCACGCAGTCTCTCGAAGGATTTGCTGCTGCGTTTTTCCTTCGGCACGCAAACCCCCTTCGCCGTATTTATCAAACGGGGTAATTCGTCATTTTCTGCATAATCCGTAATGTTATATAATAGTGTGGCAATCAAACCGAAAGATTGACTCTTGACCTTCCGAGGCGTTGGCGAGGGTTGCTCGAGCATTATTCACCTTTCTGAGCGAATATCGGCCCCAGCTCTGAGTACGAGTTCCACGTTCAGTTTCGTCTACAGTTAAAGCAGAGATTTATGATGATGCCTGAGAAAGGCTACAGCAATGAAACTATCGACATAATGACTGATAATCAAGCGTCGTGTAAGACGCTGATGAGCTTAACTCCTTAGCACGTGTATTGGATTCTTGGGCATCAAGGGATCATTGGAAATGACAGAGCGGACCGTCTGACCACACTCGGTTTCTTTTACTGTACCCTCAGAGCCACTTTCCCACTGCCTCGCGTCACGAGGACTGTAGGAGAATGCATCAAAGTCTGGAATGCTGCGGGAGTGACGCACACCTAACGCTTTATCTAAGAGCAAACACATGTGTGTAATGGGCATAGTCGACACCCCTTAGTGTCGGTAGTGTAGCACAGATGATGAGACTCCCTACCACGTCCTGGCCCAGTGCCGGAGGCTTGAAAGGGAGCGATTTCTCGTCTTTGGTACTACTTCTCCCAGGGTGACATCAAAGAGAACTCTCGCAGGCTGGCATTCCTTTGGCGACTAGGCTGGACCTGTGAGACATTAGGACTGGTACTAAATATCTTTAAGCCGCCGTGCTCAACCGAGCTTTGGGGCAATCAGAGAGCTAATATCTGTTATCTACTGTTACAACAAGCCAGCGTCGAAGACTCATAACAGTTTTCTGGCAGTCGGAAAATCGAAAGAAAACTTACCACTAAACTCTCATGGAGAGAGTCAGTTTGTGACAATTAGGAGTCTGTTGCGATCATTCACGTTGTAGTCGATCAATGAGATCTCAACATGACCGCTCTCTGGGTTGACGTGTCTACCTCTCCTCTCGAAGACAAATTTGCTGGAATGACGGAAAGTAGAGTCAGTACCTCAGTACCTGTGGCCACGCCAAACCTTAGGGTTCACCATGAAACTAGTAATGAATGAAATGAAGCAAGAGGGATAAGCTTCGACATATTTTTGCCATATCCTGGCAAATCCGTTCCTTCAAAAACGTGTCGAGTTCGAGTTAGCCCCATCTCTACATAATTTCTCATAGATTTTTGCAGAACTTCCACTTTCTTATTCCTCCAGATAAGAAATAAAGACAACCATAGAACTAAACATTCCTTTCAATTAACCGCGCGATGATCTCCCAACCAATTTTCTGAGATTAGCGGAAGCGTTCCCATAAATTCTGCAATTCCAACGCGGCTTCTGCGCCAAGATTAGTTCGAAAGCGAAGAGTTGCTTACCAGCCAATTACAGGTTCGGGCGAGACGGTTCATTAGGGTTAGAGGCGTTTTGTGGTTCTTTGATCGATTAGGGCATGGGCTAGGTTCGTCGGCTACCTGAGCGGATAATAGCGGTAGGATAATGATTAACAAAGCCAGCAGATTACGATGGAAATGGGAATGAGCGGCGGGGGGAAAGAGCTTAAGGGAGCCAAATGCCCATCTGACCCTTAATCTTCGATAATGCGGAGCCCTTCGAAGGAAATTGGGTGGCTAATGGATTCGCTGAGTCGGCGGGGTGGTGCCTAATAATTACCAGAGTTTTAGCTGGCGGAACGGTCGTGAAAAATATGATTGCTATTTTTTTAAGTTTTTTTGGCACATTGAGGGTTTTATTTTCCTGCAACGGAGTGCCTAGTGAACATTCATAAACGCAATACATAGCCATTAATCTGCTGTTCCGGATCGGTGGGGAGACGGTTGCACCTAGGCCTTGCTTGCCTATCCTTCCTCACTCATTTATTCCGCGTGACAGTGACACGCCTTCCGGTATGCCTGGGAACAGCAGGCCCCCCTGCCCTCCTGCTATCAGTCATACGTCTTGGTATGTCCGGGCTGAACCTAGAGGCCATTGACCAATAAAAGGCTTCTCGCACTTCTTGGTCATCCCTTATGGATCCTGTACGTATTCATGGTCTTCAATTCGGCTACACATTTGCATTTGGTATTCATTGATGCAGAGCCGAATAACTGGTCTCAGCGGTGTAGGATTGCCTCAAGATGGGGAACAGCGAAATCTCAGTAAATATAAGGAAGCGGATTCTACTACTTGGAGAAATTCGCTGGACAATATAGCGAAAGTTATCATTTCATCCCGATCTGCGCTCATTTCCCGCGCTGCCTTTCGTCCAACTCCAACCAGGCGTTAGTTCAACTAGTCGCGTCGTGCCAGTGGCCTAGCGTCGCTTAGAAAATGTAAACTTTCCTAGTTCCGTTGTACTTAGTTCACATTCATGGACGTTAGGGGGAATTGGTTAGTGTTATAGTTTGTTGGCGCGTTTTACGAATAACACTTTTCTCATTGTTTTCTCTTATAACTTCAAAACAGTGAACACAATCATTTTACGATCTCATAAATTCTTTGTGGAACGACCGTGGCATGGGAAGGAGCGCGACAGTAAACTTCGGACCATTAAGCCCTACGTAAAAAACGAAATTATGTTTTACAGCGCTCAAATGAACTGAGTGTAATATTGATTGCATTATTAGCTAAAGCAATGGAAACCAGCGAGTTGTGTGATACGTCGCACCACATTTTTTCATCAATTTATAATTGCTCCCAGTACGTTCCAGGACAAGTCGTCATTGTAATTGGTGAAGCGCCGTTTTGGGCCCAACTCGCCATTCGCCTGTTTCACACGCCACTCGCGTCATCTGATCAGACGTGTAACGTTACTATTTCACGCGTTCCTTAGTTCGGGAGATACTTTCAAGGTCGTAGTTGACCTGGTTTTTAGTTTTTCGCGGAACCGTTCATTATTCGCGTGACGTAAAAGGCACGAGGAGGGTTTGATGGCAACAGGAGGGCAAATGTTCTAGCTGCACAGCTGGTCCTCTGGGAGCGACAAAAGGGAAGAAGGGCGTGTGGCGTTGATGGCGTGGATGGGGGGGGGGAGCTGGTGTTGGGGACAGGCGGAAAAGGATTTTAGATGCCGTTTCCACGAAGGGTACGAGAAGGGTTATTACGTATTCTGTCGATCCTCGAAACTGGCAGCCGCCGATGGTCGAGCTGAAGCTCTTGAAGGGCTTTTCAGGCAAAGAAGGAGTCAAGAAGGTGCGGAATTGTAACTGGGACCTTTAAATCGTTTTTGGAGTACGCGTCGCACGTCGTACAGGAATTATCGATCCGAAGATATGAGACGTCCGCTGACCTCAGCGTCTAGTTTACACCAGCCTCGATTAATACGATTAATTAAGCTGTCACGGGCACACCGTATTGGCTATCTGCGGCGAGAGTGGAGTGATAGCCGACAGGCGAAGTGAGTGGTGTATGTGAGTCACTCCAATTACCAATTGCTACTTGAGGCACTACGATGAAGAGCTGCGACCGCAACGCAAGTTGATCGTTTTGCGAACAGCTCTCTATTGGGACTCTGTTCGATAGCTATTCTACGCATCGTCTTGACGTACTTATATGACCATCTTCAAATGATCTTTAAGAAAGGTTTCTTATAAATCCCACTCATTCCTAGAAAAAATCAGGGTTCTTCCTGAATACGCATACCAAGATAATTGGGAGCAACCCCAGAAGTTCAAGAAATCTTTACGAAAACTCTCATGAGTCACTGGTCGTCCATTAATTGTCACTGCTGCAGTAGGAGCACCTCAATTACTCTCAGATTTGTAGGCACTACGAAATTTTTCGCAATTTAATGTGTTTGGTCTTGCTAGTTTGTCCTACGTCAACATATTTTACAACCGTTTATGTTTCGGTGCTTTTTGATCTTGTTGAAATATGAAACGACTGAAAAACGCTGCAAATTATCATACAACGGCTTATTGTTTGCTTTCACAGTATGATTGGGATTTATCACGTTCAACCCAACGTGGAAAAATATTAAGTCTTAATAATTCAGAATATACCATGGGTGTTGGGAGCACGAGAGGGGGAGTTTAAGAAGGAAATAAAAGGGAACTCGGTGAGGGTGAGTGAGGATTGTATTGCACGTTAAATGAATAGTGATTTGAGTTTGAGTATACAAGGGTGACACAAGTGGACTCGGAGTATGCGTCAACTAGTTGCGGGTGAAACTAGATCGGAGAGAGTGTGAGTAGAGCTGTGACAGACTCTCTGAGAGTGGATAGAGGAATGTTTGTAGTGAGCACTGGGAGACGAGCATATCTGGGGAGAAGGAGGTAAATAGAGGGGAGGGAAGGATATTTTGTAAAGTCCGATGTCGTGCGGAAGTTGAAACGAAATCAATCCTTTTGTCTGGAGGAGAAGCCGACTGAAAAGGCAGTTCTTGGACTTCCCCACAGCAAAACACGAAAAAAGGGCCTGGTACTGTTGGGAAAGGCTGAGCTCAAGAGCCCAACTAATTCGGCCTGTGTCGAACAATAGGTATATCAGCAATTCGGAAAAAACAGTTCATATCAAACGACTATGTTTGTGGAGCACTTCCAAGACCCATCTCCTTCGTCTCAGTACTGGTAAACGACACGAAACATGACAAATACACTGGAACAACGAAAACGACCGTTTTCTGTGCGGGTTTAGGCAATTGGCACACCACGAATAGTCGAACTGACGTGGTTGGAGTGAGGTGGGAGGTAGAGGAAGGAAATGAGCGCATGCCAGGGAGAAAAGATAACTTGTGCTGCCTTGTCCCGCGAATTCCTTCAACTACTAGAACTCACCCCACCGTATTCTGTGATTTCAATGTTGTCATCGTTGAGAACGGTTCGAATCCACTCAGCGTCAAAATATACCTAGGACACGATACCAAACACGAAGTAAATACGATGAAACTACCAAAATTTCGTTTTCGGCTAATTGATTGAACCATTTTTTGCCCATAAAGACAATTGGTTTGGTCCGATCGGATTGCGGGCACAATCATGTGGCAAGTGACATTTTTGAGCAAAATACGACTATTATGACATAAATGATCAACTTCTTCAAAACTTAGACTTCCGAACGTAGCAATAAATATCTGGTACACCGAATCCCATAATTTTCCTCAGCCCTGCGTTCATTCGGCGATATTTTTATTTTACATTAGCAACCAATTCATTTTTCATTCAGTTTATATGAACTTTGTGGAACGTATCAAAGCTCAACGGTTTACAAGGAATCAGTTGCTTTATTGGTGCTCGAATTTTCTGAGTTGCTCCAACTCATGCCACGACCACAAATGAGTAAGCAGTAATTGGCGATTCGCGAGACTGTTCACTTGATTGTTCAGAGAAGGATAACGTTTATTTTGCGTAAAAATGGAGATGGCTTGTAAGAGATGAGAAGTGTGCTGAGGGAAGGGGACGAGGAAAGCCACTCTGGGATAACCGTAAGAGGGAAAATGCATCTGCTCGGGTCACAGCTTCGGTTTCAAGGCTTGAAATGTCAAAGAGAAAAGTCAATTCAGGGAGGGCTCTGGGGCTCCGTTACGGTTAACCATGCTGCCAAACTGCCAAACTAATTTGGCTTGAGCCGACCCAAACAGCCATGTGAATTGAAACTTGACGACCAGTTAAGGTGGTTTATCCAAAAAGTTTTAAAAACTTCATTGCGTGTCGTAGGCCCACATAACCGCTCATAGATTTTTACAGAGACATTCGCAGAAAACAAAAAATAAGTATTAGTGGGCAATAGTTTGAAGGTTTCTCTTATTTTTGAACAATGTGCCCCCGCCCCCTTCAATAATGAAACTATTCCAATAACCTCATTGTCGGGCCCAAACAGAAAATCGAACTAAACACACACGCGGCCCACGCGTCGAAATTGAAATTTACCCAGTACTTCAAACTTGAAGGTTCAGAGGAAATTTTTTCGCATAAGTGCATTTAAAAATTGCATGGATGTAGAAATCGAATTGCCCAAACGGAATGAAATAAAGCACGAATTGGTGATTGGACGAAGGACAATTGATATTTTATCGCACAAACGCCGTCGATGGCTCACCTTATTCTTTCTACCGTCGCAATACTGAGTTAGAGGAGGATTATTCGTAAGAAGCAGGAAGCAGTTATCACCCATATGGAAGCCGATTTGAAAATCAAATTGGAGGTTTTTCCATTTCAAATTGGAGGTTTTCCATTTCAAATTGGAGGTTTAGACATCAATTTGGTGGATGAGAGAAATACATGATTTAATTCTAGGAAAGCAATAACAACAAAAGCGAGTAAAATGTAACATTCAACAAGTAAGAATGAACAGAAAAGAATGAACCAATTTTTCAACGTAAGTATCTCCCCGCAGCAGTGGCTGTCAGGTCTATCATCATTCTCATAACATAATTTGTGCAGTCCGATGTGGTGACAGTTGCAACGCTTTGGGTTATCGTGCCACACAGGTCGTGGTTTGTTTTTGATTTTGGACTTCCTTTGAACTTGATTTTGGTTTATTATTCATTCTGAATAATAACCCTATGTTTTCGGTCACGAAAAATTTTTTACAATCCGCCCTCAAAATTTGATACTTTACGTTTCAAGACATGGGGATTTCAAACCTGCAATGTCCATCCGCCGTCCGAGCCGTTTTGTGCCTTTGACGTGGTCTAAAAAGTTCGTTCTTTCGCACAAAAATCCCATTTGGTATCTAGTTGTGCCCGCCATCTCGGCAATCCGATCGGACGAAGCCTATGGTTGTTATGGACAAAAAATGGTTAAAAAAATTAACGAAACGCAGTATAATCGCAAATAAGCCGTGTTTCGTATCATTTTCAAGGTATTTTTACATCCTGGGCCGAATGGAATGAGTATCATACATGTACAACTGCGTAAAGGGAAATTACAGTAATTACTAGAGTCAACTAATTGCAACAACTCGCGGGAACTACAGCGGAAGTCAACGTTTCGTCGACTCGCCTCCCGTCCCATTAAAACCACCCGCCCGCTCGTCTCGCAACGTCCCCGACTCTTTTTGCCCGACGGGGCGGAGGAAGGTTAGCGTCACTTCCTCCGCACGCCCCTACATCAGATCATAAATGCCTACAGACGTTTACGGACGCCTGGCGCTGGGGGAATATTTAGTTTCCGTAGTTCCATTGTAGTCAGGTCATGTTTCGTATGATTTACTAGTATTTTTCGATGCTGAATCGAATGGAATGGGTCTCGGAGCAGTAATACTAGGACAAGCTGTTCATGACAATAATAAACCTTTGTGTAATAATTTGCAGGGTTTTTGAAAAGCAGTGCTCCACTGGATTCAAGTTGGGTGAGTAGGGTGGCAGATATTTCAAGTTAAACCCCAATTCGATCTTGTTCCTGGTAACTTGTCCAGCTCGGTGAATCGCTACGTTATCTATTATCAGGTACGTGATAGTGGGGTTCGCCACTTTTTCATGCAGCTCGGCGATAAATTCCTTGAACGTCTCTCCATTGCAGTTGCCTCGTAATATTATCTTATAATGGACAACACCTCGAGTGTTTACGGCTAGGACCAGGGAAACATTTCTTTCACCGTGAATACTGTGGAAACAGCACGTGTATCCCTCCCGGATCTCGCATGACTTCTCCAAAGGTGCAAATTAAACCCAGATTCGTCAATGAATACCATATTTTCACGGTTTTCTGGCGCTCACGTTCTGAGTAAATTTTTCTTCTCTCTTTCGTTTCTACAGAATTCATCCGATCCAGCTCTTTGTTAGCTAATTTCAAGGTTATTTTCAAAAGACGTAAACCTTTATCAACGGTACTCACGGCCAAGTCAATGTTTTTCTCGAAAAGAACACGTTTTATCTCCTTCAGAGTCCTGTCAGGATTTTCTTCCACTGCAGCCTGAATCGCTTCCAAAACCTCGGCGGTAAGCTTTTCACGCCGTTCTGCTCCTCTGCTTCAGCAAACAAGCTCATTTTCGTTTTCCTTATACTTTTCCAACAACATGTAAGCCGTACTCTCTTTGATGCTGATTATAGAAGCCGCATGTTTAGTAGTATGCCCTTCTTCGTAATTCTAAGAAACATTTTTCTTTGTTCCATAGTGTACCTACCGTATTGTCCTCGACGTCGTCGGGTAGTGGAAGGGATTCCCTCATTTTCAGCATCTTCGTCACTCTCAATACTTGTTACCGCCTGGTTCGATCGGCGAACGAAACGCGGCCTCATTTCTTCGTCGCCCGAACTCATGTCACAAAAATAAAGCAAGTCGTAACTAACGGCGGCAATTAGAGACTTTTGAATGAGGCGAATCAACAGGCACCTTCAGAAGAATGGCATTTGGAAGGGGCGGATGGAATGTCTTCGTCATGTTGTGTTGCACGGAGTGGGTATTTTCAGAATCGCCGGGTGTTTCCCGCCTTCTACGCGGGCTAGCGTTGCGGCGTTTAAAACTAATGTGAAACGAACCATTTCCGTCAACCTTCAATTTGAAATGGAAAACCTCCAACTTGACGTGAAAATGCTATATACAAAATAATAGGAGCGTAGCTAATCAATACTTGCTTTAGTTGCACCTTACTATTAATTGCAAGCGCTTGAAGCACAATAATGGACCAGGTTTTCAAACGTCAACCAAATAAGGTTCTTGTCACTCTGCTCCCCCCGCCATCCTTCGACCACTTCCACTTCCAAGGATTCCGCTCGAGTGGTGCAGTCGAGGAAATGGGCGTCGTTTCCCGTCGAAACCTGCTCTGACCGTTGACGTAACTGTTCGAAATAAGGTGCTTTATATTCACTCGATATTGGCCTCCTCCTTTTCCAAGTCTCCAGACCGTTCTCTTCCTCCGCTGATTTAGTGGGAAGGGGAAAGCGCAAAAAGGGAAATGCGACTGCCGGAGACAACCGCCCCTACCCCAGCCGCCAGTCGCCAACTTTCCCCCCTCCACCTCACCAACTCGCCACTCTCTCGAAGACGAATGAAGGAAAATAGTGGAGAGGCTCAGGGTAGGAGGATTTCTACTTTGTCTCAGCTCGGAAACCGTTTTCTCAGTCAGCGATGTCCGGAATATGTTACCACTTCCGGGCATTAAAGGACAATGTTTCATTCTTGAAATGGCAAGGGGGAACGCCAAGGGAGGGACCAGTTGTGGCCCATTTTGCGTAAGAGAGAGAAAGAAAACCAACGGCCGGTTTGAAAGGTTTTCCCGGTTCCGGGGCCGTATCTTGGCTCAAAGTTATAAAACCTCACCACCTCGTTGGACTGGCCTATGAAGGAACGCCGCACTTCAATCGATTCTATTTCAAGAAAAGATGCTCATAAAGTTTCAGCGCCCATTCGAAGGAAGAAAACCCTGCAAGTTATTACACGGCGATACATTATTCTCGCAACCTAAGGATCCCCCCCATCATCCCATCGCCATTGTCACCGACCCTTCTAGCACTTAAGATTCCTCATGGGGTTCGTTGGGGAAGGAAAAACTGCTCCACGACGGTTATCATGCACTGAACACATTCTACTTTAAAGGAATTGTTCAGATCCACAAGTTTCGAAGATGAATTCAAGAAACATAATCGGGGAAATTATAAATACGATAAATACGAAACTTAAATGGAAAGGGAGGAGGGGAGTCGTGGCCAGTAGTTTTTGTTCATGACTTTACATTTATTGTGAAATGCAATCTGGGGGATAGCCCCTGACCACCAAATTTCTTTCAAGTACACAATGAGGAAGGGTACATAGACGGCTATGTATAAACACAATACGTTATCCGTAACCTTTCTGTTTCTTTCTAACAATAACGACTTCACCAGTGGATACAATGCATGAGCTACATGGTGTGTGGAGTGCATGATGGGCAGAAGGTTTCAACCTGTGTTTCAGTTTGGATTACCCCTTATAAATTCCAAAATTGGGAACACTAGCTCTCTCAGAAAAATCGTGTTGAGAGCTCCACTGATAAACTATACTGGATCGCTTCATAAAGGTGTAATACTCCTGTGGGTAGCGATTTTAGGATGTTGGAAAATTTAAGAGCGGTATTGCTAAAGCGGGTTGCTGTTATTCGAAGTTGGATAATATCCCGCTGAATAAGGCCAACTAACCCCCTGTCACATGATTGTAAGTGGCCACGGTGACGGTGGTCCACATTTAAAGGCGCAACGGCTACACAAGGAGGTTGATATTCTTACAGGTGGGACAACATTGGACTAAATGGAGCCGACCAACCCCCTGTCACATGATTGTGACATTAAAGAGAGGAGTTGATTCATTCGTGTGACTATCTTTGGAAGCTATATTCCACTGCAGAGAGTCCATCAATCGCCTATCACATGGTTGTAAGTAGCCAATAGTTCAAATTTACTGTGAATATGGTGAGCAGTGTTCAGGAGGTCAATATTTAAACAAGTACAAGCCAAAAGCAAAAAGTTTTTATTAGCGTTTTCAAATTGTACACGTTGGGCAAACTAACGATCGAGCGTCGCTCACCCAAACGCTGTACACTATATATATACGTCAGAACATTGGCTTCATTCATGAACGTCAATTTGGATTTTCGGTCACTTACAACTATGCAGCACGGGGGTTGTTGACTCTATTTAGCGAGAACCAGTGTTGGGGGATCGAAATAAAAGAAATTAGGTGAGCGGGAGGGGAACTGAATTAAATGTGCAATGAATTGAATAGAATTGGTGTACAAAAGGGCGACACAAGGGGAATACTCAGAATATGCGTGAACTGGCGGGAAACTGTATCGGTAGTAGAGAGCAACCTGTAACTGGCTGAAATTTGAAAGAGGAAGGTGTGTGAGTGAGCACAGGGAGACGAGTCTTTCGCGAAAATTCGTAGGTGAATGAATTTGGGAGGAGCTGTCTGTTGTCGAGAGGAATCTGAAAAAGGAGTAGAGGGAAAAGATAGGAAAACCACTTCAGGGAAATCCATGGAGGTGGAATTCCCGCAGGTAAGAAAGTCTTTGGGGAAATGATGACTTTGCCGTAAAGGGCCAGGAAGTTCCGTTAGGGCAGGTGCGTCAAAAACCCAGACTGATTTGGCAACAACCAGGAATTCTCATACCCTACGCGCGACATGTTTTTACCGAGAGCGTTAAGTTATGTTTCACTGCGCTCATATGAACGGAGTGAAAAATATATCGTATTAGTTGCTAAAATTTACGTAGGGCTGACGAAAGTTATGCGATGCGGAGTACCAGATATTTCCACACGTTTGGGTTAAGTAAAGTGAAAATACTACTTCGTACTTTCATCTTATCAAAAGTTCTTATTTGCCAACTTAGAGCTCACGTGCGTTCAAATGGAACGATGGTAAGATCAGCGGGAAAATGATGGAGGGGGGGGGGGTTCCAGTGAAGTGAATCGACGTTTTCTGCTTTTGGGAGAGAGCGCCGCCAAACCCCCTTGACGTCGAAGCAAAGCCCCAGGGGAAAAGTCTCCCTGAAGACATTGGCAGTGAAAAGGGGCAGGTGGCTGCCGCTGAATTCGCAGCTTCTACAGTCTCCAGAGTTCCCACCCCTCTTTTCACCTTCGGCAGGCCTCTAATCTCGTAATGTACTTCTAAAGCTCTCTCTCGTGTACGAAAGAAGAACTCCCCACTTCATCCTCAACTAAAGAAATGAATGTCCCGAGATATCTGATGTATTTCTCATCTCCAAATGCTTGTTTACCACGGAGAGGGGTCGAAATTTGATCGAACAAGATATGTTTTCGGTTGTTTTTTTTCTCAACTATGTACCATACTTTTAGATGTTCGGCTGAGCTCGTTTTTTATTTTCCTTGGAAAAATACAAGAAAAAAGTAACGCGATCGACCGAAAAAATCTTTTTTCCGAGCTTTCTTCGGATTTCAGTGTCTTCCAAGTGGGAAGAAGTATCTGAACGCGATGCAGAGAGAAAGTCCAAACCAAATCATCTCAAATTTGGCCCTCATCCGGCGTCTCAATCAGGACAAAATAAAGACGCCACAACACTCGTAACATGTGAGAACGGCCAACGTTGTAATACTCATATTTGGCGTGGATGAAATTTAACAGTTTCATACTCTTGAGAAACTGACCAGAGCGCGACAATAACTGATCAAAAATACGACTTTCGCGCTGTTTGGCTCGAAAGAGGTCACCAGCCTCAACTGGAAAGGCGCTATCAAGGACGAACTGCTCTGACCGCTGTATTTTCGGTTGAAGCTCTCTTTTTCGCATGCTTTCCCTAGAGATCCTGATCCGACGGCGAATCCGCTATAGCTTTTTACTTTTTCAAGCTTGACATTGCGGAGAGGAAAGTTAGTAGTTTTCTTAAGATCTTTACCGGTGTGTTCTGTCATTCAAGATCGTCAACAGCTATCGTCAGATGAATGAAATCCAAACTGCCTATATCTAATTTTACAGTTTTCTTCCAGGAAAGAAACAAGACATATCTTAGCTTAGTTCTTTCAATAATTTTGGTAATTAGTAACTTTTAAGCTCTATTTGGTCTTTTCTATTGCTGTTTTCAGCGATGTAATATTTTTCTCTACCGTTAATCGCTTTAGAAACGAAAACTAACGTAAGTGTTAAAAACTCCTTTCTTTTCGCAGGAGGTTTCCGTATCGTTATATTGATATGTCAAACAATAAAATGGAGTCAGGACTATTGTCTATTTCCATTAAATTACGATGTTATATCGATTTCGGCGGTTAGATCTCCACAAGAAGGATTATAGGGATGACAGGGGTGGTTGTGCTTTCACAAGTCACTAGAAGAAATCCCATCATTCTTTCAATTTTGATCCGACAGATAGTATGTTGAATTTTTCCATTTTTCCTCATTTGGTATTGTGGAGTCCGAAATTTGTTCGTGAATGTTCTACAAAGGCGAGGGAGTATGGAACGCCGCCTCGAACGTCGGAAAAACGCAGGAGGGGAGTTGCAGGCTAGACGCTGGAGAGTTGGGAAGTCGTCGCTGGAAGCTGCTAGCGAATCACCGCCTCAACCCTTTCCAGGCAGAAGTAAAGACCACAGGCTGACTTTTTTTTTAAATTCTGGGCATCTCATTGGATCCACGAGGCAGGTGCGAAACCGTATAAATCACAATACCGTCGTTATATTTATTTAATCGTTAATAATTTAAATTAAATTTATTTGTCTGACTCGAGGAAGTTTTTTTTGTTGTGTGAGCCAAAGGAGAAAAGGACGCTAGGTCCCCACCCCCTGAGAGTCCTTTTTTACAGGGTGTTAAAAAAAAGGAAGGAAATAGAACCCCACAGTATGTTGGATGTGCTCGATAAAATTCGAAATAATTGTCGCCCGCTTTCGTGTCGCCCGTGACAACCAGATTAATCTTTCACTATTTCGTACGAAAGATGTTCTCTCTCTGTACCTTATTCAGTGGCGTTCTTGTTACTGATGATGACCTGATGACCTAACCGTCGATTCGATGTAACATTGTAACTCTGATTTAATGGAAACAATCGATCTAGCTCCATTTTAGTATTGAAATGGGTTTCCTCAACCGACAGTTCAAAAATTGGGTGGATTACTAAAAGAATGAAAATATTGTTACGAAAGAGTTTAGAAAAAGTGTTATCTTTCCACTTTTACCGATAAAAATATTCGATTTTGTGGAGTGGTTGGTCCTAGAAATCGAAAATTGACAAAGGAAATTACTTGACGAGGAAAGGAGTTCGGGGCTTAATCCCGCTATTTGACGTAGTGGGAGCGATGCTGCGTTATTTGCGGGGTTCAATATTTGCTCAGTGCTTCAAAGGTACAAATAGGAGGAGTGAACCGTTGAATCAGAACATTACTGTTAAGCTCAACCCGGTACCCAACAGCCAGAGCAGCTGACAGACAGGGGCACTGAAAAGTGGTTGCTCACCTGTCACAAAGGGATATTGACATCCTGTTTCCAATCGATCACTCCTAAAACAGCACTTGACTTCATGATTCGCACAATCCATTTCCCCGCAATACAATCGCCCGACGCAGTTGTCTCTGATGGAGAAATGAAGTCTCTCGTCCTCTACGTCCGCTCAAATGAAAAAGTGAAGTGCGGAAAATAAATTCAACGGCCATTAGACGAAGCTCAGCGAGTAAATTGGCGCATGGAGAGGGGAAACTGTAAGAGTCGACGAGGGGTTTTGAAGGGAACGAATCGGTTCAGTCGAACCGGCGGCTCTTATGCCCATGTGCCTGCGCCATCAATCACTGAACTGTGTGGAGCTGGAAGTGAGAGGAAATGAAAAAAGGAAAAAGGAGAAACTCGCCAATTCGAATAGAAGTCGCTCTATTAGATTTTCCGTCATTAATATAAATTCAGCGCTCTATCAACGCCCAGATTCATTCCACGATAGACATACATCCCTCAGTATGAGCTTGGAATGCTTTACTTAGAGAGTATTTAGCATATCATAAAGGCCATAGGGCTGCATATCACCATAAACAACACGCCTAGCGATCTGGAAGTCTTCGAGGTGAAATTGGTGAAGCTTGAGAACGGCCTAAGAGCGACGAGGGAGTGTGCCCTGGTTTGCAGTGATTTCAATGCGAAAGCCCTTGAATTGGGGGGATGTTTCATCCCGGCTCAAGTGTGTGGCTTGGGTAGACGATGGAGTTTGCTGAAACGGGGCCAGTATCTCGAAGATCGATGGAAGATACGGAGGAAATACCGCTCCTGAACCTCCCGAACTGCTGGAAAATGGCGGCATGCTGCAAAATTCTCGTGAGGGTAAAGACGACAAGAAAGAAAAGCTTCCATCGTATAGAGCGGTGAAAGCCAACCTGATGGTACGTATTGAACGGGGCCACTACGTCTCCCCTACGTTCCCACAAAACCATACACAATCGCACATAGCGAATAATAGTTCGAGGTGACTGCAGGAAACTGATTTCCTTGAGACCGCTATTATTATGTGAGCGAAATTTATTATAGAAAAACTCCCCTAAAACCGCTATTCGTCGAAATTGTTGATAATTTATCGTGCTGCTTTCCTAATTTTTTCCACGACTGAAAATTTTGCATTAGCGACGTGCTATCTGGATCTGTAACCGTTCCAGAAAAATGTCATCGTAACCGTTGTACTGAAACACATTGAAACTCGTTTTGACTATAGTTAATTTCCAACGGATTTTATTCTTATTTTGGCGTGTAGACCTGCAAGCTTAATTTCCCGGACTGAAGGCTTAGAAATAAGCTTTTTTCCAACATTTATTAAGTAATTACGGTCGATAGTTTCAATTAGTATTTGCAGGTCGATAGTGGCACGAACCCGTGTATAAACAGGTTGTGGCAGGTAGATAGAGGGGTAGAAGAATTGAATACCTGTGGAATACCAAACGCGGAAGAACGTTGGGATCGAAGATACTCGCACGAAGGAAATACTCGCAGTGGAGTAATGGAGAGGTTGTTCCCGGTGCCCTGGCGTTTAACTCGGGGCGAATTGTGCGTTTGGTTGCCGCGAATATCCTCCGCCAGCTGCCAGAACAATGAATGGGGAGTTCTCTCGACGCCAAGCTGCGGCCTATAACGAGAATTATACGGCTCGTTTTAGACAGACGGAGAGCCTCTGGAAGGGCGGGTTATTCAGAAACAGGGGCGAGGGCCCGTTGTCCGGACTGTGTTTAAAACGTTTTCCGAGTGGTCCTTTTGTTTTCCCGGCGGCGGAATGAGCGTTTGGAGGGAAAATTAATCGGTTGTCCCGTCGGGAAGGTAAACTTAAACGAATTTCTGCGTCGAAATATTGAGCGACTGTAAGGAATTCGCGGCTCCTCGTGAACAAATGGAGCTGCCGAACCGCTGAAGGTGAAAAATAGAGCTATTATTGGCCAATTCCAGCCACCCTTTGTCTTTTGGGCGAAACGTCAATAGGCGGGAACGACGTTACCAGTTAAACTGACGCTGGAACAACTTAGGTTTTACTGTCTACACTCTTTGGAGATGTGGTACAATTATGACTGCTATTCTTGTAGCAAAATGAACGATAGGGTCCACAACACGGATTAAGAGTTCAGCAAAGTGTCGTACGATCTCATTCACGCTGCAGGTTCTGAGGAATACAAGACATTTAACATGACAAAGTTGGCTGTGAACGTCAACACTAGAGGTGGATTCCAGGACGTTCTAATTCTCATGGAAAACCAGATGTACGGCAGATGAGTCCCTGAGTAGTGAGTGGAAGCTTGGGCGACATCTGGCGAGACTTACTGGGGTCCTTCCTAACAGTCAGGCTGAAGGCAGAAAGTCTAAGGCTTAAGTTCTGGGATGAGGAAAAGCCGTACGTGCCATCAAAAGATGAGGCGGGCCAGCGACCATTCTGGCCTCAAGGGTTGTTTGACCCAATTATGGTACCATGGGAATGCGCAGCTTACAGCCTCGTGGGTTAGGGCCACAATAGGTGGCTGCCTCTGCAAGGCGATGTACGTACAATGAAGCAATCCACTTCCTACCCAGGAAAAAGCTGTAAAATGCGCTTTCCCTGCAGACATAGTGGTGGTCGTGGGGTCGCTGGAAGTTAGCTCAACCATTCCAATTTATTTTTAACCTGTGGGGTCTGAGGGAGGTGGGGGCCACACAGTCGGTAATCCACAAGACATCCCCAAAAGCAGGACGTAACTGCCATGGAGTTGGGAGCACGCATCAATAGATTGGTGATTGATTAGTAGCAGGAAAGGTGGGAGGGAGTACAAAAGGGAGGTATATCGGTGGTTGCTTAATGTCAGGAAAAGGATGGATGATGGGTGGTGTTTAATTATTACAGCTAATAATTAAACACCTAATAATGTCTACCCAGCTAATCACGGGGCATGGGGGCTTTAGGTAGAAACCTCGGAGTTGGGGGTAGGTGGGGAATGGGATATGTGAATGTGGTGGGATGGAGGCTGCCAAGCATGTCATATTCGAATGCCTGGTGTCCGAAGAGGAGAGGATTATTGCAGGGGATGGGGTGATTGGGTTGGGTGGAGAATGGGATTGGTCTGTGGTTAGGAAGGAGGGAGCATTAGGTGGAGGAGGCATTTTGAAGAGGAGGTGTTGAGGCATAGGGAGGTTGTTAGGTTGGGGAGAGTGGTGCACAGGGCCCTGTAGAGGGAGGGTATTCGTGTGCTTGGGGGGCGGGATAGTATAGATTAGTATGGGTGGTGTGGTGGCCCTTGGGGGTGGTCGAACATACAGAAGCCCACCCCCGAGCCGTCAGTTAGCATGAAATTATGGGCTGAGTGTATTTATAGTGAGTGTTAGGTTAGGATAGGTTATGGTTTGCTACTGAGGGCGGTTGAATATAGAGTAGTCCACCCTCAGCGCAGCATTGTGTGAATGGAGTGTTTATTGGATGGAGTGAAAAGGGATTGCAGTTCAGGTTGGGATCATGGCTTGCGGCCTGACATCTTTCTCTGTGTGGCGATGATAGGAGCAAGTCCAATTCCTGGAATCCCCATAGAGATGAGGCATAGGTGCTGCCAGAACGCCTCTAGGCAATTCCAGGGCTTCTACCTTTTAGATGGGGTGACAACGGCCATGCAGCCAAGGTTGGTTTCGTGGGGTTCGTGGATTTCGTGGATCACACAATTATACTTGTCATGGATTCGAGGCAGGGTAAAAGCCAGATATGCGAATGTATAGGGAAGCTCCCTCCCAGCCTACCGTCAACCCATAGCCATAGCTTCAAAATAACATAGAAGATAAAAAAGTTATGATGGGAAGGGAAGCTTACTCGACTGATCAAGGCCACCTTCACGAAGTGCCTGCTGGAGGAGTGGCGAGAGTGATTTTATGTGATTCTCGCTTTTCACGTCACAGAGGCGGGCCTGTTGGCCGAGAAAACTAAGTCTGTAAGCAGTGTCACGGCGTTGGATTCGTGGTGGCTGTGGCCTCAATGGAAAGCTGCCTGTATGTTTTATTTCGTGTTGGCTGGAGCTAGGTTAAGGCCACTGGGTTAGGCACTCTACAAGTCCCTAGTCTTGGACCGCACGACTTACTCATGTCGTAAAGTCGGCTAAATGATCGATAAACGTTCATGACAGCCTGAAGAGGATATTTTCACATCGAAAGCGCTCGCCTATTAGCCAGGGAAAACTAGCTGCTCGATCGTCATCCTAGCTGTACAGGTTCATAATCATATAATATACACTTGGAAGCTGTGTGGTTCATCCCCTAGTTTCAATACTTCACCAATTCAAGAGTTATTAGCAATTGTCGTGTACTGAATTACCAGTGAAGACCCGCTGAAGTAAATTGAAGCGAACATTCTCAGGGGAAGTCATCGCGTCGAAGACTCAATGTGGCATCCCAGGTGGCAATAAACCACACTTGAGACGGACCTGCCGATTCCTGCAGCCTCACCAGTCGTTAACACGTTATCGTTATCTCGCCGGTAGCTCGACGGACAGGCGAAAGGAGGTCTGGCGGTTGAACATTGACGCCCCCGTCGAAGGCCGTTAAATGCGTCTCTCCTCTCTCGCCAGGGCCCTCGAAAGGCCATTAAACCCGTAGGACGGTACAAAGCGAGCCTTAAGTGGTTCTCCCGGATCTTTAACGGCCTTCGCGGCATTTTCCCGATATGCGGCGGCATCGATTCGGCTTTCGTCGTCCCTTTTCATCGCCTAAGACGTTCCTTCTCTATGTCACTTGGGTTCTATTTATTACTCACTTCGCACTTAGCGAAAGCGTACAAGGGCTTGGGAAAGTACTGCGATCGAGTTGAAGCCTTCGCAAAGTGAATAGAGTGTGGTATTCCATTCTCTTCTGCCGCCACAAGACTATTTTTACAATCCAAAGCCCTACGATAGAGGAAGGAACAAGGAAATCGCAAATTATTAAGCCTACTGCGTGTGAAGAGCGCCATTTATGAGAATGGTATCCGAGTCTCAGATTACGGGAGAGAATGAATCAGCGCACGTTTGAGGTTCGGCCAGCAGAACATATTTTCGGTAAGGGAATTAAACTCTTTACGTTACAAGACACGGGAATTTCAAATCTACCATGTCCGTCTGCGATCCGCCTTTAACGAGTCCTGAAAAATCCATTCTTTCGCACAAAATTCCATTTTGGATTTCCGATCATCAAAAAACCCGCAGTTGTTATGGGCAAAAATGGTTAAAACAATTAGCCGAAAACGAAATTTTGGCAGTTTTATTGAAATTACGTCGTGTTTGGTATGGTGTCTTAGATATTTGTCGTTGCTGAGTCGAATAAAAGACGAGTCTCGGTGGTGGGAGACTGCAACTAGGTGGATAACCGCGGAATCCCAGCAAATAGGCAAATTCTGCAACTCGATAAATTAGTTTCTCCCCAGCCTGGTCACATTTCCCTGACTGCCACCGCCTCACTCCAATCGCCCGATAATTTTGGGCATGTCGTGCCAATTGCCAATTTTCGTTCCCGATGTAGTCTGGTCATGTGTCGCATCGAATCTAGTATTTTTTCACGTTGGATTAAATCGTGCTGTGCAAGAGAATAATAACCAGTGTCTACGTTATTTACCGCGGTTGTTTATTGCAATCGGTTTGAGTAATGCAAACAGCTGGAAAAAAAGTTCTTGTCCGAATTTTAGACGTGTCTGTGTGATTGAGAGAGAAGAGCTCGACTAAATCTAGTTAAACTCGATATTTAACTGTCAAACTATGGTGGGTCACCAAAATAAGGGTATGAGCGAAATCAATTCAAAACTAACTATAGTTATCACAGTGATCAAAACACATATTTTATCACCGACAAGATTTTTTCCGAATTTTTCGTATGGGTAGCCCCGACTAAAATGACAATACCGTATCATTCTCATTAGTTAGAAACTGACGAGAGCAGCACAATAAATTATCAAACATTTCGAAGACACCTGGTTTTAGCGCTGGGCCTAATAACAGAAATTTCAGATGGATAAACAACTTATACGACGCATGTTTAATAATATTCAAAACAATATTAGGAGCGACCCCAGACGTTCCGGAATTCCAACCACCGCCGTATTAAAAACAATAATTTATTTTAACACGATATTTCTATAACACAGTAAACACGATCCTTTCGCATTTACGGTCTCACGAACAATTATCATACGCAGGAGCACCTCAATAAATTCTGGAACTTAGGGCGCTCTCCCTTACTAGGGAAAACATTTACCGAGTCCACATGAACCGAGCGAAACGTCAATTGGTGGCTAAAACCATGAAAATCGCTGAGAAATGTTGTGTGATGCGTCGTCAGATCATTAAAAAAAACTGTTTTTTTTTTGTGCTACGCTAGTAGAGACATAAGTAGGCGTGAGTGTATATGTGTGGGGAACAACATTGGGGGGGCTGCATAACAGACCCGGCACGCGTATCGCATTATATGATTTACAACGGTTGAAGAACTCTGTGATTTCTTCGGGTTCGCGCGGTGAAATTATCGTAACATCAACAACCGACGACGGTTTGTGCGGAGTGAGTAGAACGACCTTCCTAGCGTTTATAATTTGCTCGGTTCAGTGTATCAGCACAGAGGGGACCCTATTGCTCGGCAACCCCCCCCCCCCCGTCTATCACACAACCCGCGACGTTCAATTCACACAAGTTCTGGTGGTCTAGCGGCGACGACTCGGAATCGATGAGTTGAGTGATGACCTAGTAACGAGGTTGGAATCCTCTCTCTCTCTCTCTCTCTCTCTCTCTCTACCATAGGCCGGAGAGAAACAGGCCTTTGAGCGGCCGCAATTGTAATCGGCACAACAGTTACAGTATCGCGAAACCTCCCATTGAATTGTGTGCACCAGTGGCGCAATGCCGTCTAGCAGTTGGAAAGAGGTTCGGGAAACGTGCCAAATAAAAACGGAAGGATTCACAGCCCCATCCCTCTCCGCCCTGAAAAAAAGAGAGCGATTGTGAAAGAATGTACAGTTGAAGGCGAAATATATAGTGCGACGTATTCAGCGGCTTTTATCGCTCCGGAACTAACCCTAACCCACTCTGTTTAACTCGATTTATACGAACTTGCCACAACTTAACGTTTTGTACAGAAAGGAAAGTGTCCAACGAAGGGACATTCGCAATTTTCGTATTTCTGTTGCGCGTTGACGAAAATGTTTCTGGGCGTAACTAAATCGTTACTAAAACTGGTCTCCTTTTTACGCATTTCCACCACACGTTGCCTATTAAATTCGTATACGTGGCTCAGACATTAACTGCTCTTACCTCACCACCCGGCAACAACGTCGTTTACTGCAGGACGTCTCCTTCCTCCACAAACTGGTCAATGGTGTCCTATATTAGCCT
Source organism: Pachypeltis micranthus (assembly GCA_020466155.1). Taxonomy (NCBI): domain Eukaryota; kingdom Metazoa; phylum Arthropoda; class Insecta; order Hemiptera; family Miridae; genus Pachypeltis; species Pachypeltis micranthus. Next base: position 44,600,076 of record CM035770.1, on the reverse strand, counting down.
ACTTTGACTTTGACGTTCGTTGCAAACGCGTTTCAATTTCTTGTTCTCCTCACTAATTAGCTCTACACCCGAAGTAAGATATCTTGGTATACGGCTAAACATTAAACTAGTGTCGCAAACCCTTGAAACATGTAGGCTCCGCCTAAAGCAACTGTACTCATGACCGTTCTTCATATCCACCCGGTTTGGTTAAAAGAATGAAAGTACTGGTGAATAGGAGTTAAGTAGACAACTATAAGTCAAGAAGAAAATTTCTTTAAGTGCACTTTTGGCCGCTTTTTTTGCGGAAGCTTGAAACAATAAAGTGAGAAGTGAATGGGGAGTTGGAAGAGCCCAAGTTGAGGAAGAAATACCGTTATGGGAGCGGTTCGGCGAGAAAATTGATAATCTCAACTTTATGCTTTTACTTTTCTTCGTAAAGACGCCGAAATACGTTTTAAATTTAGACTCAATTCACCCGCGAGGATAGAGTTCAGGGCAGGACAGATAGTTCACTCTTCGAAACGAAGTGAAGATCTTATACATTAGATAATATCTATTGAAATTATTTTAATTGAACGCCCAACCATCCCTTGTCTACCAAAAAAAAACCTAATTGCCCACGTTGATGAATCGTGAAACATACGACAGAATGACCAGTCAGGGACACCGAAGGGCGCGAGATGGAGGGAGAGGGCGAAGAGGGAATGAATGAGAGAGAGAGAGAGAGAGAGAGAGAGAGAGAGAGAGAGAGAGAGAGAGAGAGAGAGATGGATGCGCATTATTTAAATAACCAAGCCTCAGGGCCCTCCCTTACATCATACCGGGCAGAGTACAATCATAAATTAACAAATCTTTTGCAACGTACATAAAGCAAAAAGAAAAAAATAAACGTAAGTAAGTCACTTCTGGACTGTTTTTCATTTCTATAACTTCTGCGTGCTATTCAGTTTCCTTCTACACATCACGTTCCTTCAAGTGTGCGTTTTTGCTAGAGTTTTTGAACGATACTACGCTCACGACGTCAAAGAAACAGGCGGTGCAAAGAAAGACATTTGGAAGATAGCGGTTCGTTGGTGTGTTGTTCAATAAGGCCATGAATTGATGGATTGTGTTGAGAAATGCGAAATTTTCGACAATGAAGGGAGAATTTTTGCTTGTGAAGCTCTTAAATAGGAGCTGAGCGACGGCGTATTTGATTTTCTGCTTGATCTACAGCCACCCTAACCTTCGATAGTACGGCGTAAGGTGATCATCTAACTTTAATCTGTACACAAATTGTACTCTCTAGAGCGCTTGAGGTCACACAACTCCGCCAACTTATGAGTGAGGTTATGGTCGACGAGTGCTTGTACCAGGTAAGGAATATCTATCATCGAAGCTGGTATAATGATCTGCAAATCTTCCCTGTTGTCCTCGATACTTGCGGTTTGTAGGGGGAGAGAATGAATGACAGCGTTTATTTACAAAAAACTGAGATTTAGTTGTTAGTATAAATAAATTCCACGTGGACTATTAACGAGCCAAACATAAATTAAAAAGCATCAACCGTAAGTGGTTTTCATTTAAAACACAAAAGGTAGTATTCAAAACTGTACGAAGAAAGCTCTTTCTTCTGATGAAAGGGAAACCGAATAACAGATACTTCCTCATACGTTTTGATATTTTTTTAAGCTGTTCTGGAAAGTTTTGGCAGAAATTGCAAGATTAAATCAATTGGCGTTGCCGTCAGGAAGGATACAGAGAGATAGAGATATATACAGAGACAGAGATGGAGATATATATAGAGATTTAGAGAGAGAGAGAGAGAGAGAGAGAGAGAGAGAGAAAGGTAGAGAGAGAGATAGAGAGAGAGAGAGAGAGAAAGGTAGAGAGAGAGAGAGAGAGAGAGAGAGAGAGAGAGAGAGAGAGAGAGAGCGAGAGAGAGAGAGAGAGAGAGAGAGAGAGAGAGAGAGAGAGAGAGATCTTCTCTAACATTAATACTGAACTTATTAATATAACCCGGACACTAACGATAAATGAAAACTCAGAACTCAGGTGAAGCCTGTTTAAATGATAAAAGTGAAGCATATAGACAAAACTAACAGGAGTGCACAAAAATATGAAATGAAACCGTTCTTCTAATAGAAAAGAGAGAAAGACCAACTGCTGATCTCTGATATAAAGAAGAAGGAAATGACGACGACGATGAAAAAGAAAACACACTCGAAGAAACTAGTTTAAGAGGACTACATAGTTAGGAAATTCACTGGTTAGTTAAACGTCACTTGATATGCACGATACAGTTCACAGTAAAGTAACTGTCAGGCCGAATTCACGGGACACAGCGGGTTCTAAATAGTTTAACTTGTGTAGCACGTACGAAAGATAATAGCGTTCAACTGTGAGACACAGGAATTGTTAACTATAACTTGAGCAGACGGGAGATGGGAGAGAAAAAGGGAGCCAAAGAGAGCAAAGAACTCGTAGATGCGAATAGAAAGCGAATGAATCCACCAAAAGGTCGAAACTTGGGGGTTATGGGAAGCCCTAAAAAGGACTAGAGGTGGAAGTGGGTCCTGGGAGGGTCCGAAGAGGAAAGGAATTGCAACAAAGAAAGGCTACCTGGGAGTTACTCGGGTGATAACCCTCACCTTGGCTCGCTCAATCGGACGAACATACATAACTAACATTCAAATCAATGGAACTCCTTCCTGGGAACTGATAAGAAATTCCTGTTGCTCGCTTGGTGTCAGGCATCCCAATATTTTTTAAGGACCTGACTCACATCGCTTAAATGCACCAGAAATCAAAAACAGAATATTGTTGCATGACCAACAGGCAGAAAACCCAAAAGAGCCAAAGCAGCACGAAGAGGCCACTGAACAATCATAGCCTTCATTCCACAGTATTTGCAGGTAAACGTGACTTCACAGACCCTTCGGGATGTTCACACTAAAACATAGTTTTAACCAACTTAACGACGAATTTCACAGAGCACCTCTCAAATACTGGAGTCCAGGAGTTGCTCATTGGACTGAATGCCGGGTGTCGTTACACTCTAACTCTAGTCCACACAGATCTGGAGCAAACCTTTTTGTGCCCGCCTAGTCGTCAATCCAATCGGACGAGGCCCATGGTTGTTGTGTGCAACGATTGGTTTAAAAGATGAGCCAAAAATGGAATTTTAGCAGTTCTGTTGTATTTACTTCGTGTTCAGTACGATCTAATGGTTTAGGACTGCTGGAAAACAGTCAAATCACAGTAAATATAGTGAGACAAATTTTAATACTTGAAGGAACTCGTGGGACAATACAGCGAAATATATCGTTTTTTCCTGGCCTGCGCTCATTCCCCGCTCTGCTTCTCTTCTCACGCCAACTACACCAGTTTGACTCGTTACATCGTGCCAATGTCTAACGCCGTCTAACATGATGTGTTGACACACTCGTTGTAGTCAGGGCATGTTTCGTATAGTTTACTGGTGTTTTTCGATCCTGGATCGAAAGGAATGGGTCACGGAGGCTTGAGACTCCGTCAAGCTGTGCATTCGTGTTGTGCAAGGGAATGATAAACCGTTATACAGGTTCATCTCAGCGGGTGTGCACCATTATCGGCTCAACACGTCCTCTATGTTCTTTAGGTTCTCATAAGTTTTCTCTTTTTCGAAGGCAAGTGAACAAGTGACAATCCCATCGAAAAACCTGAGTATGCTTTTCGGCTCTTTGGGGCTTTGTAGTTGAAACACAGTATCGACTCATGTTTGCATCAGCCAAGAGCTCCCGAAGTTAACAAGTTTCAAGTTCAAGGATGTCCTTTTCCTCATTTAATTAGTCCACTATTTCAACAGTCGGGCTACTACAGAACTCTTTCTTTTGCGTGAAATCAAAATATGTCGTCGCCCAACCCAAGTTTCCGGTGCTAACGAGAAATCAACATTGAAGGGTTGAAAAACGTCATGTACAAACAGCGATACGTAAATTTTAGGAATTGGGCTCTCGGGGGTGGAAGAATCCAATTCGAAGGGAAAAGGGCGAAAGAGAAGAGGGAATAAAGAATTATTCAGAAGCCCGGTAACTTGTTAATCTACTCCCAGGCGTTAGGGGACGGTTTTGGGACCCCAGTGATGGCGGCTCCGTCGAGTGTAACTTCATACGCGGTGCTGGGATTTGTCATTGCTCAATGGCATTCACGAACTCATTGGCTCCTAACGGGAAGTCCTTGTTTCCAACCCTCCCTGAACATCGAGCCCACCTCATTCTGGCCTGAAGCCTTTTGTTTGTAGCTGCGGTAAAGTCTAAACTGCTCGTCCAGCGTGTTTCCGAAGCCGACAACGGATTTACCCTTTTGGGCTTTCTATATTGTCCACTTCTTAACACTCAATTGACTTCCTCTCCAACTCACAGATCTTCCCAAACCCAACCCCACACACTTGTCTCTCAGTTCTCGTGCTACTCAATGCTCTACTCACTCGCTCTTTGCTCTTGTTCCTCACAACCAGCTCGCCTATTCAGAGACCCCCTTGTTGAGACTGTTGATGCAGGGTTAGTTGTTGTCATGTCAATGCTCTATGGAATTTTCTCTGTCAGTATGCTCCCCCTCCCCTCCTCGTTATCATATTGCTTGAGTGATGCAGCATTGTAGTTAAGCGGGTTTTATGCAGTGGTGCTGTTGACCTGCTGTTCCAACGTGTGCTGAAATAAAAATCCTCTTCTGCTCGCCTTTTTTATTTTAATTAATTAACTTCCTTTATCAGTACGTCCCTAAATCCCTAACAAAGAGAACATGCGTCTGAGGCCTTTATTAACGAGACAGTTCTTCCCTCAGCTCCATGAAAGGGACAGGAAAGTTACAAAGTCTGCTGGAAATATAGTGTTTTCGTCAGATCTTAATGATTTGACGACCAGCAAGCCAACATAATGCGCTAGCAAATTTAAAACTAAATCCAGTCATCATAGTAGCCAAAGCACCAACTTTTTACCCAAAACAGCAATGACGGTTTTCATTAAGTGTATTTATAGGTAGTGTTCAGTGCAAGCCGACGATTCTTGAACATCGTGTTCAGCCTTTTGTCTGTTGCTGCGGTAAAGTCTGAACTGCTCAGTCAGCTTGTTTCCGACAACAGATTTTCCCTTTTTTGACTTTCCAAATTATCCACTGCCCACCACTCGGGTTACCTACTCTCTAACTTACAAATCTTCCCAGACCCAACCCAAAAACAACACTCGTCTCTCACGCTACTCACCGCTCTGCTCACTTACTTTCCGCTCAATGCACCCAGTTGCATCCTGAGACCTCCTTGTTCGTGCTAAAAAAACTCATTAAAACTCCAAAGTGTTAATACAGTCCTCACTCACGGCCAACACGTTCATTCATTTATTTCTTTTACTCCGCTCTCCTGCACCCAACAGGCGACTTAGGGCCAATTTTAACGTCATAATGCGAATTAAATAATAAACGGCAGAGCAGAATATTCTCAACTTGAAAGGATTCGGACGTGCTCTGTCCCTCGAATTACGGCAACAAACAGCGCCATCCTGCTCCAAGGACTTCCTTCCCTCATCAACGTTGATTCATCCGCCACGTACACAGGTCCACTTACAGCTTTCAACTAAGATTTTCAATTTGGACTGGAGCTAACTCGAGACCCTCAACCCCTTCGGAGGGGGAAGGAAACGTGGGAGTGGGGACCGGCTGCGTTTAATTGAAGGGGAAAATTTAAATTCCCCTCGACGTCCTTTGGTCTATTTTGAAATTGCCCTCGTGCCTCCGCTTTCGAAACAATTACCCTCACGAGCTCAGGCCCTGCTCGTAGCGAGCCCATGTCGTTCGTTATTAAAAACGCCCAAGAAGAGGCCGTTTTAAAGTTGGCCACATGTTGCGCGTGTATTACAACCCCTTACACATTTTCTTCATTTTCTCCCGACCTTTCGGCTCCTTTTTTTTATTTTTTATTTTTTGTTTCCTTTTTCATCTTCTTCGACACGGCCAAGTATTAAAACGGTTCAGGGCTCACGGGAAATCACGGTTTCCGAGAAAATCGGGTTGTCTCAGACAAAACAGCTCGATCATTTTATTAAATCAAGCAACTAGTTGAAGTGAGAGCCCACAGCCTTAACTCTGTACCATTTGTGCGATGAGATTAGTTTTCCCTCTCAATACGTTTGGCAAAAAATACCTGGTGCGACACATCACGCAACTTGTCCCACCTCCACGTACGTTCAGACGGTTTCATGACTTTTGACAAATTCAATATATGCATCACTCTGCGCTTACACATTATACATTAGCAGGTCGTAGAGGTAAGGGAAGTTGTGTGATGCCGCGCACGTGGTAATTGTAAAGGCTGATTTCATAAAAGGGCTGCACGACGTTCGGATTATGGACTCGGGAAAGCCTTTCTTGAGCCGTTTGGCCAACGTGGCCTGTCGCTTTAAGGTCTTTGTAAGCGAAGAGCGCGTCTATCTAAAGTCAAATTCGCCGGGAAGTAACAAGTTGCGCCGTAAATGATCGCCCTTACGGCGACGTATTCGCAGGCAGGAGAGAGCGATCAGCCCTCGACCAAAATGCCTTGTCCGCGCCCTAAAAATGTTAAAGCGGAAAGGAGGTTTGAAAGCCGTCCTTCATATTCTCGGGTCCTGTCCAAAACCCGACGGCGGTTTACCGATTTTGGAAGGCGGCCAAATCGTCGGGCTGCGGCTTGTAGCCGGCGCTCGAGAGGAAAACTCTCTTCCCCTAAATGTTGTTGGCACTTAAACTTGCCCTCTGGTCGGGCAGGCAGATAATCCTGTTTCCCCGGCTCTTTTCCACTGAAAAACGGGTATTTATGGGGTTTTTTCTCTTCTTGTTCCCCCTGCTCCACCACTTCACACTACGCAGAAAAGAAATGCGGAAAATACTAACTGCGGGCTCGCGCGACCGTGAAATATAAGATAATGCCGAGAAAACTGCGACAATAAATTAATGTTTATATAAACGATATTGAATTAGCTGAACGCGGAATTGTTTGAAAGTAGCGCGGTACTCGTTAAAATAAATTATGTGAAGCACTTTCCTCACTAGCATCGAATATATTCAGACACATTCGTTCGTCACATCCTGCATCGTACAGAACGAAATTCAGACAGCGAAATTCTGCAAAATCGTTAGTGCCGTTTTCAAGAAAATCAGATGAAAGAAATTTCAATCTCAGGAAATATCATTGTTGGGAACATGAGTGGGGGAGCTTGAATTAAGAAATAAATGAACGTAGTATGTGTGCGTAAAGACTGTATTAAACTTTGACACAAGGGGGCTCTGAATACGTGAACTGGTTGCACAGTGAAGTAGAGCGAAGAAAGAGTGAGTTGAGCTATGACTGGCCTGAGAGCTGATTATATATCGCGAGAACTAAGAGACGAGTGTGTTCAGGGTGAGTTGTGTCTGTTGTAGATATTTTGAACCAAAAAGGAAGTCCAAAAAGGGGAAATATGTTGTCGCTTCGGCAATTAAACTGACCTTAAGCCCGTTGCCGGAAGGAGAGGCCGATTAAATGGCCATTTCGGACATTCCACTTACTTCAGTCTGTGCCGAACACTCATGTTTCCGTTGTTATGGACTGGAATGCACATTTAGAGGGAACAATACATACCTGCTGACTGGAATAAACAATGTGTCTCCTATCTGTGCAGATAGGAATTGTAGTCCAAAGTAGTTTTTGGGATAATCACAACAACTATTAGAGAAAAATCAAAATAACCTTGACTTTTTGGTAAACGGTGCCCCTAATCCCGTCTTATCAATGAAAACTCCTTTCCCGGCCCTCTTAAAAGTGACATTGAAATCATGGCTTTTTTATTCAATATTCCATTAAAATCTAATGAAAACTCAAATTTAAGCGTAGTTTGGGGAAATTAAAAATACACGAGTGGCAACATAAGTAATTTCGCCACTCTCACCGGATAAGATAACCAGCCATATCGCGTGGAGAGGATCATAAATAGTGCTGGATCCACAAACTGAAGTTAGTCTACAACGAACGACAGTTCGAAACTGTAATGCAATTCAGGGGCGACTGGCGAAATAAAAAACGCAATCTTCAAAAGAGAAGGACGTCCGTCAGCGTCCGTCAGTTAAATTAGCAAGCAGGGTTCTGATAACGCTGACCAAACGTGTTCCTTCTTGTTGGGAAGATTTTTACTTCCGTGTGGCTCTTACTCATGCCCCGCAAATGATCTATACTCCCCAATCAGCACATAAAGCCCTAATGCTAGCCTCCATCCATTTTCCTGCATGATTTCACGCAAGCAAAAGAGAAGGGAGCAGAGAAAATGTGTATTGACAACGGATTTCCCCGGTCCTGGACTTTCCCACCTATCTTTTCCTACCCTTCAATTTTCGATTCCTTATCTCAACAGACAGCCTCTTCCAATCCATCCTTCAGCACTCATGAACAACAGTCGTTTTCTGGTCCTCCCAATGATTCGTCTCTCAGCTCGTGTTACTCACAACTCAACTTTATGCCTCTCTTTCTTCCCCCTCCCTTTCTCTCTCTCTCTCTCTCTCTCTCTCTCTCTCTCTCTCTCTCTCTCTCTCTCTCTCTCTCTCTCTCTCTCTCTCTCTCTCTCTCTCGCTCTCTCTCTCTGTCCTTCTTCCTCCAGAGTCCGTCGTTCGCGTTTGTCGCTATTCTGTCAAGTGTAATACATCCTTCACTCACGCTCACCACGTTAATCTATTTCTCTGTTTCAAGCTCCCCCATTCGTGCGCCCAACACAGGTAAAACAAAAACAAATGAGAAGGAGCAAAATCAAGGAACGAGCGAACCCGGTGAAACAGCGAACAACTAACCAAAGAAATTAGTGAACCACGAAAATGCGCAGAGAACCGCCTAAATAGTGGGTGGAGTAAGGGAATTCAACATTTTCCACACACGTGGGGGTGCTATTTTTGGAAGTTGAATAATATTGGACGGAGCAAACCTACCCCTCCTTGATGGCACTGGGTAAAATTAATTCCACAGCCAAAACTGGGCCTATTGCGGGGCGAACATGAGCGTCTCATGTCCTCCACTTCTGCCCCCAGCTGCTTTTCTCCGATGTGCCGTCCCCAACATGTCCGTTATATTCACACACAAAACGTGAGACCTTCTCCGGCCGCAGCTGATGAACCCCAAGCACTCTGATACGCACTCCAGCCAGCCCCTCACACGTACACAGTACATGCTCTGCTGACACCAGTTCCATCTCGCAGAAACTGCAATTATGTACCTCTGAGCTATCAATCTTCGCCAGGTGGTACCTTAGTGGACATCTCTAGACTGAGGATCTCTCCCGTTTGCTCCGTGGTGAGCCTGATACACAGCCTTCACTCCCGCCAATAGGCATCCCTGCGCTTCTCCTCCCACTTACCAACCTCCTTGATCAAGTGGCTCTATTCCCACCGGGAAAAGCGCAGATCCATTCTTCCCCAGTTTGTCGGCCTCCTAATTCCCTTCTATTCCTGTACGACGTGCCACCCAATACGGCGTTAATGTGTTTTCCTTTGCCAAGCTCTTCAGGCCAGTCAGGCATTCCCAAACCAGCCCAATGTGATGGTGAATGAAGCCAGGCCTTAAGTACAGCTTGAGTGTCCGACATAATGTATATTCTTTTCCGCTTCAGGCCCTAATGCTGGAGGTGCTGTCACAGCGAAGATCCCATAAACTCCTGCGCCCGCCCAACCACCCCTCACTGATCGGTCCGTATATTATACCATGGCCCGAGCCTCAAGAAAGGCACCACCCCCTACCCATCTGGATCTATCATGGATTCGTACCCGGAAGGGAAGCTCGAAGCTAAACTTCGTCTGTATCGAGTCCTCTACATGCAGAGCTGGCCCCTTTGAACGCTTCTTATCCAGTGGTGCGGCTCCCTTCTTCACCGTCTGACAAGACCCTATTCCTACAGACGAGCCGAGCCGCCTTTAGGATGGCAGCTCTCTCCCACCTTTCACATGATTGTCTAATTCTGATAATCGCAATTGATGCTACGGAATTAGCAACCGTCTAAATACCAGGCTGTGTGTGTATTGATGGGGGGGGTCTAACATTTAATTATCGAATTGCTACACACGAGGCTTGCTATTTTAGGAAATGGAGGCAATCGGATAGATTAGGTGAATCAACCCTCCGGCGTCTAAAAATGTAAGCGCTATTTGCAAAGGAGGGTTCGTTCTCCTATGAAGCAAAGAAATGAGAAAGCTAATCAAACGCATGAGCGAGCCAACAACCCGATGAACCAGTGGAGCAAGGAACAAGCGAACCAATGAAACAACTAAACACTATACTAACCTACAAACAATGAAACCATCAAAGAAACAATGAACGAACCAAATGAGGAATGCACCGAAGAAACTGACCATCGCACAAATGGATGTGTGGACCAACAAACTAACCAAAAAATCAATCAACAAAGCGACCAACAAAGCGAACCGACGAATAAATGAACGAAGCTCTCGCTCTAGCACCATCTACTCGCTCATGCCCTTCCAGGTCCACTCTTTTTGAAGCGCACATCTAAACCACCTGTTTCGCCGTCTGGACGGCATTTTCAAGCTTGCTGTAGGACGCCAGAGTCAAACTGCTAGCTACCCAAGTTGCTAGTTCGAGGCTCCTTGGTTGGCTGACATATCACCCTCTCGCGGAAGGAGTTTTTCCCCCCATCTGCCTCCATCGAACTCTCGTACTTGAATATTCAATGCTATTGGCGAAATGCCAGTAAATCTAGTGTTGCAATATATTTGACAACTGTTAGTCCCGGAGTAACAAGAAACGAATTCCCAAACGAGTACATTCGACCAACTTTTTGTTATGGCAAGTAAGAAAACATTACTGTTGAGGGGGTAAACGTGATAAGAAAATGCTATTTGAAACAAGCGTAAGACTTGTGCAGAATGGTCGGCTTCGGGGGTGAAAAAGTGGGGCGCCCCGCTCACGGAACGACCATAAAGTTTTGCGGGCAGAAAAGGAGCAAACCATAAAGACGCCATCTGGGGCTTCGAAAGAGGGCTAAACGGAAGGGAAATCTCCTTCCCTAAACATTCACCCCTTATCCCTACCCCTTCGCCTTTAATAGCATTTTAAATGATATTTAATCTCTTTGTCTATGTATATCGCCTTTTAAGAGGGCGGAAAGGGACGAGCGATTGAGCGGAGGAAGTGAGAAACTCAAGTTTTCGAGGCTTCAACTTTGAATTACGACCATCAAAACCGCAGAGGATTGACCTTCTCTTTTCGATATTAAGCGAATTTCCGGAGAGGAGACGCCCTATAGGGAAATTACGGCAAATCTTCGATCTTCTTCTTCGCGGCACGTTCATCCTGAAATTTTTTACTGGCGACCTCGTAAAAAATTGACGTCTGAAACGCTTTCTAATTTACGTTTTCAGTTGCGCAGCACCCGGCGATGTTTCAACTTACGGCATAGAGCAATTTTATAACGAGGAAAAATGAATTGAGAGTCGTCTAAATCGAACTGAAGATGCATTTCAGAAGCGCGGAAGAGAGTGTTCTGGGCGCAATGAGTAGAACCTCCATTATGGCACTAATCACAGATTACTCAGACTTATAGCAACTGCAAGCGTTAATCTCAGTTCGGGCAGGAGGAGACGTAGACAGTTCTGAGCCTAGTGAAGCGTAAAGAAGAAGGATTTAGAGTTGACATAATCTTGATAAATGTCGGTAGCTGTGATGGAAGTCCACGAAGAGTTCGGTAATAGTTCAATTCGTGCGTCATGCACATTTATGCAGACTAATCAGAATCGTTACAGCCGATTTTGTGAAAAACAAATCTGGTATTTTACATCCAGTTCATTAGAACTCAGGAGATAGTATGTAGGGGTCAGAGAGTACCCCTGCCGAACGCCATGTCTTTTGACACGTCTCAAGATGCTTCACCTCCAACATGTAGACATCTCACAATCCTACAGTACAGGCAGTTCCCGTAATGGAACAGCATGGATCAGGAGCCTCTACATCATGAAGACAACACAGGATCATTTACCGTGTCAAAAGCTTTGGCAGCGTCGAGGGCCATATGTAATTATTCCTTTTTCTTCCGAGGCTGAAACAGCATTCTACACAACCAGGGCGGGATACACCCACATATATTCCCAAATGGTGTTTTTTGGACTCAGTAGTCCTTGAAACGCGAAGATCTTGCATGAACGCAAAATTATTTTTGCCACGCATGGTTACGTAACTTTCGGTAAAAGCAAAGTATATGGACCGTTCCTTCTGATAAGGCAATATATCGATATATTACGACTGAGGTCAGGTTATCGATATGCCCAACATCGTAGGCTTGACTCGCCATGTTTGAAATTAGAAATAACGACAGCTGTACGATTATGCCAATTAATTAATGTTCATTATGTAATACCCCATTATACAATTATTTTAAATGTACAAAGACTATGAAAAGGAGTTAATTCAATGAAATTAAGAATGGGTATATGAAATAAATATGAGATAACTAACAGATTGATATCGATACATGCAGTCGTAGCGTTATCAAGCGACCTATCGATACATGCAGTCGTAGCGTCATCAAGCAGTCTGTCCATATTCTTTGTTTCACCCTAACTTTCTTTTCTACTTCGTAGAGCTTAGGATACTTAAAGTAATTAGCTAAATAAGCTGTTCTACGCTGCAAGCACAGCGCAAAGTTTACTGAAATGTACGCGCACACACATATCCCGCTTTGGAGTTAGTTGTGTAATATTCACTATACCTTAAAAACGTGAAGGTCTGGTGAAAACTGAACCTTTCTACTTTCTTTGGCTCCACGAAGCAGAAAGGGAAGTTATGTAGCGGGCAAAAAAACAATTTTATGCGTACGTGGGATCAACACAACCTCGCCTATAAACGTAGATAACTCACGCGGTCCATACTGGATGTTAACACAGCGTACATTCGTCAAACTGTGTTCACCCTGCAGTTGAGGATCCAGAATTCCTTTGCCGTATTCTCTGAGCGTCCGTGACAATTGAACTTATTGTACACAACGCACTCTGGAACCCCCTACTGCGAAACACATCCCCAGCAGGTTGGAGAACAGAATTCTCTTGCGGTATCCTCTTTGTGGCTGTAAAAGGCTACACCAATTCCCCTCAAGAGGCTGGCTAATCAGACAATCATCCGCTTTTTAGTCCCCGCCCTTGTGGAGGGTTGTTAGCGTAGGCACGCTGTGCAGCATAAAACCCCTCCCCCTACCATGCTTCAGTATCAAGTATTTTCTTTAATAACTACCCCAATGCCAGCTTGCAACCTCATAAATGCAGCAGTGGGTCATGAATGGTGGGGATTTGTAACTAACGTTGCGATTTAGCCGTAGAGGCGTTTGTGTGAAATTAGTTCTCCACTCAACTCGAGTTACCTTACACACAACCTTGACATAATTATCACAAGTGAATTCGCGGAGTATATTTTAAAAAGTCACATACCCACGGCTTTTAGTTGATCGATCGCTGAGACACTCACCTGTAAAAAAACACAGTATTAGGTCCAGTTTATACGAGCAGAGAATATACATGTATAATAGCCTGAGGAGCAAGTTTTAAGTGCTAGAACTAAACAAATGCAAAGGTCGTGGCGTCAACTTGTCGACATTGAGCGTCGAGAAGGTCTCAAAGCGGCCCGATGCTTTATGTGTACATTACAAGCTGCAAACATTATACGCTGATTGCCTATTATTCCACAATTTTATAACTCCATGTTTATATAGAACACTCCCAAACCTGCCTCAGAAATGGTAAGTAGCACACGGTTGCAACGAGCAGTATTCAGATGATAACAAGAGCTACAAGTTCAGAGCTCGGCTTCAAAGTATTGCAATCGGGTCAAGAATAAGTTGGGTTTTCTTCAGATCTTTACATTAGGAGCCCTAATGAATCCAAAAAACCTCATTTCGCAACCGTGTCCACTCGGGGTGTGTGTTACTATGACACTATCCTCATGTACAAGGCCATCTATCTAGGTGTGATTGGCTACTGCCCCATGGTCTGGGGTAGCAAACTAACAGACAATCAAAAGAGACTATTGACCCAATTCCACAGGGGTGCACTCCTGTGTATCACCAAGGCCTACAAGACTGTATCAAAACAAGCACTCCAGGTGATCACTGGTCAGTTACTAGTTGACTTGGCCGTTGAGTGCATGGTTGACAAGTGGAGAGTGAAACGGGAGCTCTCCTTGCGTTGGGCTGAACTCTGTGGGGATCTCACTACAGAATGAAAACTTGCCGACGAATGAGTGTTAGAGAAATGGCAAGCGAGATGGGAATCCTCCTCAAAGGGCCGTGTCACGTATGAGTTCTTCCCCAACATCCGTGAACGTCTTTCAAGAAAATGGGCTGAGCCAGACCAGTGGACGAGCCAGTTCTTCACAGAACATGGTGACTTCAATGCGCGGCTCCACTTTTTTTCTCTCAAAGACTCTCCATCATGCACGTCTTGCGCCTCCAGTGCGGAGGGAACAGGAAACCACGTGCTGCTCCACTGTAGTTTCTACAACAGTTGTTGGGAGGGCAAACGAACATAGCAGCATTGATTGCTACAAAGCAAGCCCATAACCATTTTGCCGAGTTTGCTAAGAAGGTAATGGCTAAGAAACGTGGTCATAGTTGAACTGTCCTTTGAAACTTGCCACCCAAGTAAATAGTTAGATCAGGTAGGAAACCCGATTCAGAACTCCTCCCAGACGGTACAGGGTCCCTCAGGTTCTCTTCTCGGTCACCTTCGCGCGGTAACACACGGGAGACTGACTAACGACCAAATACCTGCCGTGCCTCCGCAGGTCTGAGTTCGGTGGATAACAGTCATCAAATAAGGAAACAGACCTGTAGTTGGATTTAAGCGAGGATGGCTGGACCGATTGGGCTGGTTCTTTTTTTGTTTTTTATTTTTTTTAGACGCTAAAATAAGGTTATGAGCGATTTCGGTAGATGGAAAAGGGGGGCGGGGAAGAAAAAAGCACAAAAACTACGGTTTTTCGAATTTTCCTCGGAAATGCGAGGAAAATGCTATTTTTAACTATTTTGATTGAACTTTCAAATTATCTTCTACTAGTTAGGACAAAACATTTCCTCTCCATGCATCTTTGAAAATAAGGTGAACGGAGATGTAGGCCTATGAAGCAAAAATGTTTACGCTTTTTGGCAAAAAGGCTTCAACCATTTTCACCAAACTCACTGGATGTTTTCGAATAGCTAATACCTGTATATTGTTCTGAATAAATGTTCACCTGACAGTTCATTGAACAGAAATCAAAATCAAAATGTGTCAGAAATAACGTTTTTTTCGAAAATGTCCGTAACTTACGGTATAACCGCTTCACCAGATTTGATCAATCTTACAGAATGTTTTCTAGCCACCCATGCCCACATTTCGTTTCCGGTAACTATGTCTGTATATATTTACTGTACGGAGATGAGCCAAGTTAACTCAGAAAAGGAGATTTTTCGAATATTAAATGTATTCCAATTTTCTGAAAAACGGCTCAAAAGATTTCGATCAAACTTACGGAGTACGCTCAGCTAACTAGTCCCTACATTTTGTTCCCCATAAAAGTTCCCCGTAAAAATGCGTTGAACGAAGATATAGCGCTCGCATATGTAGGTGTTCGAACTTACGGGGGTGGCGGATAGTTGTGTGTTGCTACGCACCAGATATTTTTCTCCTTCGATTGATTTTAGCCATAGGCATAAAATAAATTTAAAAAGCGTCATAACGTCGTAATAAAATTCATGACAATATTATTATTTAATTTATGTTCTATTCATTTTATTTATTAAACCTAACTAAATTTTCACTTTGTGACTAAAACTTGAACGTTTTGAGGCATTTAGTGAGCTAATTGGACCTTGATACCGTTCGCTGCCACGTGATACGTAGTTTCTTCCAGAAATCCGCCAATTCCATTACTTTTAAACTGCCTTTTGGCTTGAAATTGTAGATCTTAGAACACAGTGACAGTCGGTAATGATGATCGTTTCGCACTAGAGAATAGCAGTAAGGAGTACCGATGGTGTGTCATGTGGCCTCCCAACAATTGTATCCTCGTATAACAAACGAATCGCACCCGTCGTCATTTTATTGTTTAGAGATGTTTGTTGGAGAAGACCCGTTGACTGGAACGTATGCTGTTACCATCTACATAATGTGACCTTGGTGTTACAGTTTCTAGGTGCCTTGAATAGAAAACTGTCATAAAATCATCATACTTGGGAAAACGACGAGAGCAACACAATAAATTAACAACAGTTTGGCCAAAAGGCAATTCAGTGTAATTTTTTTCTTATGAATCTCGCTCATATTATATTTGTGTTACGAAATTACTGTTCCACCGCATCACACAACTTTCCTTGTGCTTTACATAAACAATAGGCCCATTTGAGGCCGCAGTGGGGGTTTTCCAGTTGCATCACAGCAAAAAAATAAAAACGCTCGACCAACAAAAGCAGTGTGACCTCGTTTTGGTTTCAAGCGGTTAATATCACTGCGGTTTCGGATATGTTATTTTTTAATATCCTTCAATTCCTCCACTATACGCCATCATTGTCGTTCATTGAGTCTCACTAAAAAATACATCGAACGAGAAATAACCGCATTCAATTTAGCCAACGGAGAAAAAGGCGGGCTTTCCTTTGCGAGTGGCCTGGAGATAGTTGATGGCGGATGAGGAAAAAAATAACGAGGCTCTGAATAGCACGGATTATCCCGAGAGACATTTTTTTTCGTTGACAGGTTAATGGAAAGTCGCCTAGGAATATTGAGAGTTAAAACCTTGGGTTTTGAGAGGACGTTAGCCGTTTTAAGATGAAACCAACCTTATTCCAGAATGCGGCATTTTCAATATGAGTTGCCTTAAAATTAGTGTCTGGCTGAAGGCTATTAATCCCCCCCCCCTTAGGGCACACTGGACCGAGTTCTCATGTGACTGGGGTCACATATTTGCCTATTGTAACAATCCTCTGGGAGAAATGTTTGAGGCGCCTGGCTGCCAATACATAGGATGTGCTCTGCCGTTTCGTGCCTGATTTGCTCTCAACTACCTCTGAAATGAGCATCTTGTTGACGTGATACTTGAGTGAGCAGTGTGCAATAAGGAAGTTAGCAAGGACAATGAGATCCTGCTGAGAGTGTAAGAATTGCATTCGCCCTTGAACAGGAAGGCGCAACACGCCTTTTCGCGTGTTTTAGTCATGGCTTGCTATGCCAATGGGCCAGATTTTCCTTCGTCTCCCTTCAGGCCACCCGGCAGTTTAGGCGACTTTTCGACACTCCTATGTGGGGCTCCTTTCGCAAGGCAAGGGGGACCTTTTCTGCCTTTTTATTGCACTCGCACCCTCTGTGAGGCAACACCCAAACAAGGCAAAGCCTACTATTAGCACTGATTCGATTGAGCGCCTGACAACATTCCCATGTCAACCTGAGCGATGGCCCCGAAAATATGTAGACCTGCTTACCCTTTAAAGGACCCTCGAATCCTTTTGTCAGGATCTCTTCTGCGCAGATCTGAATAGGTAGAACTTCTGGTTGGTGATCAACAATAACTAAAGACCTAAAACATGCCCAGGAATAAATATGTATAATTAATCCTGACCGAGAATAACTAAATTTATCTAACTCCTAACTTTGAATGACTCTCCTGAGCTGCAGTCTGAACAGCAATAACAATGCTGAGCTAAAACCCAACCCTGCATAACTTCAAAGCAAAAGACCCACCAGGAATAACTGAGCAGAGCTAATAGCGAACCAGGAATAACTCTGCACAGCTAAAACCAGAATAGGTATGACTGGGCAATGCTAAAACCTGACTGGAAATAACTGCAGATCAAAAATTGACCAATAATAACTCCAAGCGGTTTAATGCACATCGAACAGGAAGAGGTTAACGTCTTGGATCACTTAAGGAATGATCAAGTCGATGGAGGAGCATGATAAATTGAAAAAGAAGCTCAACACCAAGCTAAAAGAGAATTTTCATTGATTATGCAACAACCTGCGAAATCTCATTCATGTGGCTTCAATAGGGCGAAGGCATGCAATACGTTGAATAAGTATTTCATTACCATTGGAGCGAGGCTCGCTGGATAACGCCCTTTTCCACTTCACTCGGAGACGGCATGAAATCATGGACGAGAGGCATATGGCGACGGTTGTCAACCTTGACCTGGAGAATGCTTTTGGTTACATCGACTGGGTGAGGTCTCTCTCGAGTCTTTCAAATGTGGGGCTGGCGGTTGTAAGCTCGAAATAGTTCTCCAGCCACCTATCAGGTCGTGCCTAGTATGTTGCAATTGGGGAAACTACTGGTGCTCCAAGGGCTACGGAGTATGGCGTCATTGAGGGGAGTAAACTTGGGCCATCCTCTTCCTGATCTACATCAACCAGTTGGCTGACTTGGCCACTGGTTCGACGTGGGAAGATGCAAGGTCTCCTGCACAGGATCAATGGCTGGTTGGTAGGACACTTCCTATCAAGTGTAATGTTGGGGGGGGGGACGTCCCTGACGTTGGTAGGTTGAGAATCCAGCTAGCTGTGACTGCCTATAGCTCGAAGTAGTGCCACAGTAGAATTACCTTGCCATCTGTACATCAAGCTTCGCAATGTCTCAAGTGTATTTTACCCCCTAAGGCATATTCTATTGATGTACACGTCTCCTGTTCAGTCCTTGCTTCAGGGGGGGGGGTGCATTAATGACACACATGAATAAATTGGTGACTCTCCAAGAAGGAAGGTCTGTTTCAATGCCAAACCACTGTCCGACTAGATTCAGCGCGTCTTAAATGCTAGGATCAACCTGTTCCTCAACTCAAGAAGTCCGCAGTACCTCATTCGGGGCTCTGCCACCAACTCTCGTCTCTCCTCTAAAAAATGTATCTATTCGTTGCTTATTGCCTGGGGGCAAACGACGTGGAAGGGCCCTTACATGTAATTCACACCGTGTACTGATTAGGGCAGGTGAAACTTATGAACGTACTTAAACACTAGTTGGCTAACCAGCTATGATAATTTGTTATATTTAGAAATTTATTTTGTTGAAATCGTGTTTTGGTTTATCACTCATTTTGAATAATACATTTTCGTACGAATATTGAATAATTCATTTTGAATAATACTCCTACGTTTTCGGCCAGGAACATTTTTACACATCCCCCACCCACCCACACACACACAATTTCATATTTTACGTTACCATTCCAAATCTAGTTACCCCAGTATGCTTGACGATCCATTTGGACGAATA
The DNA here is from genome assembly GCA_020466155.1 of Pachypeltis micranthus. Classification (NCBI taxonomy): domain Eukaryota; kingdom Metazoa; phylum Arthropoda; class Insecta; order Hemiptera; family Miridae; genus Pachypeltis; species Pachypeltis micranthus. The sequence goes on along the minus strand of CM035770.1, from coordinate 44,580,854 downwards.
CCATATTTGTTAAGGATTAAAATCGTAAAAAATAACAAAACCGCAATTTTGGCAGTTGTATCGCAATTACAGTGCGTTTTATAGGTATTTTTAGATGCTAGGTCGAATGGAACGAGTCTCAGAGGTGCAAGACTGCGTCCAGACTGAAAACAGTGAAATTGCAGTAATTATAGTGAGCCAAAGTCTGCTAACTGATAGAACTCTGGGCACAATACAGCGAATGTAATCGTTCCTCTTTAGTCCCACTCGAACCACCCGTCAGCTCGGCTCACCGCGTCGTGCCTACTGCCTACTGGCTCCTGGAATATGTCATTTTCGTGGCTCCATTGTCGTCAGGTCATGTTTCGTATGGTTTAGCGGTATTTATCGATGGTGAATCGAATGGGATGGGTCTCACACAGACTACGTCGAGCTGCGCAAGAGAATAAGAAACCGTATTATTTGCAGCGTATTTCCAACGTTTGAAACTGGCGCTTTTGGAAAAAACGGAATGGTATTCCAGTAAGTCCACTCTTACTCTTCTTCTACGCTGATATCACCCTCTAAATAAATGACGTTCCACTGTAGCCGAACATTGGTGGATAGTTGGCAGCATATGACGGAAGGTTTGAAAAATCGAGATTAGATCTCTCGTGCGAACAACGTTACTTTCTTTCCAACAAACGAGGCGGTGATGGAAGTTATAATTCGAACCGACTACACGATCGTAGGGAAATTGAGTGCGAAAACAAGGGTTTAATTAAAGAGTCGAAGACTCATCTAAAAAACAAAATATCGTCGACAGCGAAAGTCAGAAACTTTAATTAAAGTCAAAACGCCGAGACCAAAGGAATTAATTTAATTAACGAGCGAGGGAACAATTTCTAGAGTCTGGAATTGAAATGTGATCGACGGTTTGGTTTAACTTTGACGCTGCAAGAGTCGAAAAGGGTCGACTTTCCAGGCGATTAAGTGACGGAGTTTAGCTGTTGAATCAAATTCCCCCTCGTGAACTACAGGAAAAGGAGGTTTCCAGTGAACATAATCAAAAGCGGCGGTGATGTGACCCTTTTATCACCCTCGATTTCCCACAATGAACGACGCATGATCGAAAGCTGACCAGTAATGATCGCCTTTTGGAGCATGGAAGAGTTGAAGGGCTCGAATGAGGGTCAATATAACTAACTATATAACTGTTTTTCCACTTCGGGGAGGACCAACGATTTTCGATGAACTTCGCAGGGGAACGAACTTACTTTTTAAAACCGACCCGTGTTTCTGTGGAGCAGCTCATTGCTGAAGGTTGTGTAGTCGGAAGAGGGAAGTCCAAAGGCTGTCAGCATGAGGGTTGGCCATACCTCTCCGAAACTCTCCCTTTGGTCACACGGCGACGGAGCACACAACTTCTCTCAGCCCAACGTGCACTCAACGATTTTTATATCTCTAGCAACTAATAAAATATGTTACTTCCCTTGGCTCTACGAATTAAAAAGGAATGTTATGTAATCAGATAAAACAAAAGGTATCTGGACGTTAACGCTTTAGACCCTACTGAGTCCGAAAAACACTATTTGGGAAATAAGTCTGTGTATGTACGCGATTGAGAGAAAACGGTTGAACCATATCAGCTCAAACTTTTACCCCGCAGGTCACCATTGGATGCCAAAATACGTGCATGAGGAAAATTCCCTTAAAAATAACTATAGTTATCATAGTGATCAAAACATCAAATATTTTTTCCACTCAAATACGGCTCAAACGATGGTGATACAATATTTAGTATGTATACCTCTCAATAAGGTAATTATGCCATAAAATTCTTGTGCGTCGGAAAATGAAGAGAGCAGCACAATAAATTACCATACTTTTCCTCGTAAATCGTTTCTAGCGCAGTTTTTTTCCTATGAAGTCCGCTGAAATGTTACTAGAATCTTTAAAAAAAATTGGTTTGGTAGTCCATTCAAATACTTATATGATGAGTGCTTGAAAACGCTCGTAAAATATATAGGGGCTACTTCAGAAATTCCGGAATTTCAACTCACCGTATCATTTACTACCATTTCTAAAAGTTTTCGCTGATAACTCTGGGAAAGTGATTATTATGCTTCTCAAAAAATAGACTTTATAGCCTCATTAATTCTGTGAGTACCGATTGCCCAATAATGGTCCGGGTACAAGAACGAGCAGCACAATAAATAGTGGAACTGTAAGTTCTACGGCTTTCTGCCGCCGTGAGGTGATTTATAATATAATTTATTGTTCTGCTCTTGTCATTCTCCCACCAATTGTAATTTGATGATCCTGTCGTATTATTAAGAGCCGTCGGTATATGAAATTTAATTAAAATCGTCGTGGTCGTCTTAGAGAATTGAAAATTTGGTGTTGATCACTAGGATGAACGTAGTTTTAACCGATTTTGCACGTTCTCTTATCTTGGAGTTTCATGGTGAATTAATAAGTCTTATTCGATTTTGTTCAAACATCAACCACGTTAATATACAGACTGGCCACTTCCCCGAAGGTGTTTCTTGGACTCGGTAGCCCTTGAAACGTGAAGATCCGAATAAAACTCCACAAATAAAATTGTTCAGCCGATTACGTAACTTCCATTCTATTATGTAAGAAGTCAATTTTTCCTTGTCCTACCAACTTGGTCATGGCGCCCTGCCACTTGACAGCATTTATCAAAGGAAGAGCTTGGAAATGCTGCCAGGAGTTCCTTTCGGAACGAAGAAGTTGCTATCGAAATCATTCAAATTGAATACAACACGCTATTGAACGCGGTCTTGTCCAAGGCCTCAGAGGTCTGAAGATGAGGGTGTGCGAAAGGGAAAAGTGCGGCGAAATCATTATTTTTAATTGGCGCGGACTGTCAAACGAGCGGCAATGCGAACTCTCGGCTTTGTTTTCGAAATTAATTAAAGGAGGGACAGGAGTCCTAGACGCTGGCGGCTCAGCAGACTCGAAACCCAACGTCAGCCGTAGCCGCGGCACGACAAGAAACGTCTAAGACCGAAGTTTATAATTTGCAACTCGAGGCGTTTTCAAAAACTGGAACGATGACGTATTGAAGCAATGAGGCACGGTTTGCGTTTTAGGTTTATTTTTCTCTTCGTACAGTAACCCGATAAGTCGCGACTTTATTTACTTGCTCACAAATACGATTAGACGTACTGTCGGCGTGTCTGTCTGAGCTGATTCTTATTTCGTTCTGTTCGAAAGCACAAAAATCGGGTTAGGGTGTAATTCCCAGAAAACGGCTCTAACGATTTCATTTTCAAATTATCTTCTACTCATTACTACCTAACTAGTGTTCTCCGTAGATACAGGAACGGGCATATTGATAAGGACCAAGACCTGTTTCCCGTTGATATCTATGAAAATTCGGTGAGCAGACATATAGGCCTGAATGAACTAAAATGAGGTTTTTTAAACTATTATTGTTCAAACAGTCAATGCTTTTATATTGTTCTCCATAAATGCTACTCTGACAGTCCGTCGAACAGTTGTACCTACCAAAATCGGGCAGAAATAGTGTTCTTTTGTCATTATAATATTTTCGGGGTGTTACAAATTCAGGTTAGTAATCTTTAAGGGTTTCTTAGACGAATCCAGAATTAACACAAATTGGTTTGAGATATGGACGCTATCTATTCGCCAGGCAGATCGTCGAGACTTCCAGCTACCCCGAAATCAATTGGAAGTGGAAGCAAGAAATTACATCATGAATAGGGATGGTGCCACCACACAGGCGAACAGAAACTTTTCTCTTGAAGCGGAAATAACTGCTGGTTATAGGTTCAGCATCACGATGATCAACGAGATTGAGCAATGAGATTGAACTACTTCTGAGACCTGGACGTACGCATTACGTCAGTAGTGCTAGAATCTTGATCCTGAGACGCTCATTTGTACGGCCTTTGATTGGCCTGCGAAGAAGATTCGAGATACTGTCACGTCGCTCCACGCTGACCGTATTTGGAATCAGATTGAGAGCAGGCACTACTAATGTTGTTTTGTTAGTAACATTACTATCCCCACACAGGACTTTTCAAAATATTTAAATATTTATTTACTCCAAATCCAGCCCAAAGGCGGACTTACACCAGGCTTTTTTGTACTTTTTCAAAGTTTACATTTGTTTGTACTTTATAGCTTACAAAATATTTCTTGTACATATTACGAGTATTAACAATTCTTGGTTTATTCTCCCTTTTGCAAGGTTTTTCAGTTCTACGTTAGTCTATACAAAAAATAAAGTTCTATTACATATTGTGGGGGTACATTTCGACGCGGTCTGTAAGGGAGGGAGTAGCCGGGCCCACAACGGGCTGCTCGTTGTCGTCGTCTTGGTCGCATTGGAGCTTGAAAAGGGAAGCACTCAGCATTGACGAACGATTCGCAGGGGAAATTCATCCCTTGAGGGACATTTTTTGCTGTACAATGTCATCATCTCGCTCAAATCGTGCAAGAGCCAGGTGAGCTGCCGCCACATTTTCATTCGTTAATTTTCTTAATTGCCTGTTTTTGAGCCCATTTGTGTTAGTAGTTGATATTGGAAGGTCTCATTTGTTTATTGTTTTTTTCAACGATCATGTGTCTGGTTGGCGCCCTGAGATTAAGAGCCTTTGCTGGAAAATTTGTGGAGGTTTTTCGGAAAACGTCGAAAGCAATCAAATGCAATATGCATTACTCGCATGTAAGTAATGAAATGGTATTTTTCACTTCCGCTCCTGGGGTAGGAAGGATAAAGCTAGACTCGAGTTAAGGGTGTTAATACCTTCTGCTATGTTTATTAGGAAAACTCTGACTTACGAACTTTGAAAATTCTGAAGATTTCATAATTATATAGCACCCAGGCGTATGTCCCGACCAATGAACTTTGTTACCACCTAATGACACTTTTCGATTGGATGCACTTAGATGAGAGCCAGATGTTATTCAGGTGATATTGGTTTGGCTACTCAACTGTAAGAGGAGGTTGTCAACTGTTCCTGTACCAGAGGCAACAAAAAGAAGAATTGATCGGACGTGAACCGACACAACTCTTTGAATTCCGGAGTTGTGGGCTTCTGTCGGAGAAGTTCATCAACTATTGAAACATTTTTGTCGCGCGGTAAGACATTGTTGACAACATGATTCACTAGAGAGCTCAAGATAAACTGGTTGTTCCGCCACGTGACGTCGGCTTTCAACACGCTGCGAGGTAGATCACGTTCCACTCGACTACAGGTCTGTGAGCTACAGGCTCTAAGCCACTTTGTTTCACTGTCAATAATATAGTTTTCTATGGGGAAGTGTTTGCCTCGTGCAAAAGGACGCTTTTAGTTCGGGGAAATTTGACCACCAACAATTTAGTTCATTCAAACCTTTACTTCCAGGCCATCAGTTCATCTCTTGCAAGCGTACATACCAAGTCACTATAGGTATTCTAGAGATTTACTTAGATGCACCTTGCGGAGATAGAAAAACATAGATGACAGGCTAGTAACTTGTGTCACAACTAGCTGTACATAGTCCTATTGGGATGCCAGGACTTATCGGCGCAAAGAAGAAGCACTCAGCACAGAACGATTCCCTAAGACCCAACTTTCCCTACTTTAACTGAAGGTCTTTGGCCTTAACAGCGATGCCCTATCTTTCGTATTCCATCCTACAAAGCTTCTAAATACTCAAAATTGCAGAACCTAAGCCTCCTCCATCCCCGGATGTAGAGCTCTATCCCACTTTTCAACGGCACCATCGGCTCGCCCCCACCCATTCCACTGCGTCTTTCAGGATAACCTCTTCCAAGGCTGGGGCTTCCTGTTCGCCTGAGGAAAGGATTACGGAAAATAATCCCCCCCCCTCCCCAACCTCCTCTCCCTACAAAACAGAGTAACCCCGTAATTGAAACTCGCCCTTTACAACTTTCTCGTCTAAACGAGAAGCTCCCACCGTGAAAATGATCCGCCCCTGAAAATACTTTTCCCCCCACTCCAGCAACCTAGAGAAGAAGAGTGGGAGGGTGCTGGAAATGGATTAGGTAACTGAAGAGTTTGCTTGGGACGTTAAAAAAAAGGAAACTTTACTGGGGAGGGGGTTCTTTGTTCTTTGACCTGAGTCGCCACTTTTTAATGCGCAGTTTGTCATAGGGTTGAAAGTTTTGGCCAAGTCATCCTCCTCCCTCTCCCCATGCCACCTTTTCTGAGGGGTAGTGTGTTGGGGCTTTATTGCTCCGATAATTTCAAAGCGCTTCCGCGTTACCAACTTTGAAACTAGGTTTTCTTCAGACAAAAAGTTTCCGAATACATATATTCATAAACTGTTCAATCCGCATGCCATTGCATTAACGTTATTAGCCATCTCTCGACTTCATGAAGCAAGAACTCTCGTTGTTAGTGCCTTCTGAGGGTGTTAGTTCCACCTAGTGATGAATAGGACTACTTCAAAATACCGCAAACTTCACAGTCGGTTACGCCATGCACAACCGAAGAACATGACCCATTCTTATCATTGTAAAATTCCATCATTCGGCATACCAACAAGCTCACCCTCCTTCTTACTACCGTTATTTCCACGAGACGTATTGACGATAGGAGCTCACATCGGAAGAGGGGACGGGGGTTGTAGCCCAATCTTTGGGTAAATCGCAAATGTTTATAAAATAGCAAACCTGGCAGAGGTGTGATTCCAAACACGAAAATCACATGATCACGCCACCATTTTCGCTATAAATACCTAATCCTTACTCATACTTACTCATCCTTACTCATGTAAATTCAATTCCACTCAATGGGAAGTGGTACTACAGCAACACTGACAAGAGTCGTGCTCAGTCACCTACTACTGTCTCCACACAGTGTATCGTCGATGCGGTGCGGCATAAAGTTCGGACGTTTTTGAAATGCCCAGTACTTCCCCCTAATGGGTCGACCAACGTGGGAAAGGGACCATTGTCTTAGCATTTTTTTACCAGTTGAAGTCATGGACCTGTGGACAGTAGAGCACCGCGTTTTTGCTTACGACAGTTTCGTTCGTAATAACGAGCCCATCACGGCAGTCCAGGGTGAGTTTCGTCGTCATTTTAATATCCACCGAAATCGGGCTGTTCCCTCTAGAAACACCATTCTTCGGTTGAAGAACTTCGCACACGAGGTTCATTGATGAGAAACAGACCACCAGGAGCTCCAAGATCGATTCGAACACCAGAGAACATTGAAAGTGTTCGACAAGCACTAATTCGCAGCCCCAGTCGATCAGCTCGCCTGCATGCTGCTGAACTTCGCCTCAGTGATCGATCGGTTAGGCGTATTTTGCATCTAGAGTTGAGGTTTCACCCCTATAAGTTGTCCATTCTGCAACAACTACACCCATGGGATTATGCACAACGAATGACCTTCGCCCGTGAGATGGAAGCACTTATTGAACAAAATGAGGATCTCATTTTGTTCATGAGCGATGAGACTCACTTCCACCTCAATGGCATGGTGAATCAGCAAAATTATTGGGCCGATGAAAATCCCCGACAATTACACGAACAACCGCTGCATAGCCCAAAAGTTACTGTTTGGTGCGCCATATCCCAAACTTGCATCATCGGCCCTTACTTCTTTGAAAACGACAGTGGCATTGCTGTTACCGTCAACTCAAAACGCTATGTCGAGATGATAACCGGCTTCTTTACACCTGAATTGAGACAAAAACGTATTGCAATCCGGCGTAACAGGATGGGGCAACCGCTCGCACAGCTAGGGCAACAATGAGCGTTATTCGTCCTCTTTCGTTGGCCGCCTTATTTCCAGGTTCGGTGACGTTCATTGGCCTCCTTGGTCCCCAGATTTGTACACATGTGACTTTTTTCTGTGGGGCCACCTCAAAGCAAGTGTTTACCAGTACAAGCCCCGAACATTGGAGGAATTGAATGATGCTATTCGCGTAGAAATCGTCGCAGTTGAGAGAGCAACGTTGGAAAGAGTTTTCAGGAATTTCAAAGAAAGAATCCAGCAGTGTATCGCGAACGAGGAACGCCACTTGACCGATGTGATTTTCCACACATGAATTTCTAAAATTCTTTTAAATTGTAAATCTAAATATGTCAATAAAAATTTTTTTGAGTAAAAGTTACCGAAGTTATGATTTTTACTTTCCGCTACCCGAAGGGAAGGTAAGTATAGTAATCGGCCCAAAAAAAAAATTTGGGTTTTCTTCAGATCTTTACGTTTCAGACCCTAATGAGTCTAAAAAACCTAGTTTCGGCGCGTGGTCCGTGTGTATGTGTGTGTGAGTGTGTGTGTGTCTGTAGTTCGATTTGCGGGAGAACGGCTGATCCGATTGAGCTGGTTCTTTTTTTGTTTTGTTCGTTATTTTTTGTAGACACCAAAATAAGGTTATGGACTATTTTGGCCGATGGGGAGGGGGGGGGACGAAAATGTACCAAAAACTAGGGTTTTTCGCATTTTTCTCGAAAACGGCTCTAACGATTTTGATTAAACTTTTAAATTATCTTCTCCTAATCAATACCTAACTTTTTTTCTCCATACATATCTCCATGAAAATACGGTGAACGGAGATATGGGCCCCTGAAGCAAAAATAGGTTTTTTACGCTTTTTGGCAAAACGGCTTCAGCGATTTTCACCAAACTCACAGGATGTTTTCAAATGGTTGATACCTACATATTCTTTTCAATAAATGTTCCTGTGACGGTCCATTGAACAGAGATAAAAATCAAAATGTGTCGAAAATAACGTTTTTTCTAACATTTCCGTAAATTCCAGGGTAACTTTTTACCAGATGTGATAAATCCTAATGGAGTGTCTTTTAGTCACCCATACCAGCATTTCGTTCTCCATAATTATTTCTGTATATATATGTTGAACGGAGATATAAGCCAAGTTAACTCAGAAAAAGAAATTTGTCGAATTAATTTATCGGTATTCCAATTTTCTCAAAAACGGCTCGAACGATTTCGATCAAACTTTCGGAGTACTCTCAGCTAACTAGTCCCTACATTTTGTTTTCCATAAATGTTCCTGTAAAAATGCGTTGAAAAAAGATATAGCGCCCGCCTATGTAGGTGGTGTTCGAACTTAAAGGGGTGGCGGAAAGTAGTGTGTTGCTACGCACCAGATATTTTCAAATACGTCCGACCTTTATGCCGTACCCAGTACATTGTTGTCTGAATAATACACTAATCAGAGTCACGTTGTCGTTGTTTTGTAACTATTGCCTGAGAGATAGTCATTTTTGAGTGGAGCCCCCCCCCCTCTACATTGGCGGCACTGAGAAAACCCACACTGGGCCACAACTGGACCTATTGTGTGGGCGTACGTGAGCTCCCTCACGTTCACTCAGTTCTCACTCTGCAGTCGGGTGTCCAGAATGAAAACACATAGTGAGAGGTTTGACACCCATTGTTCAGTCATAGAAAATCGTTTCGAGCAGCCAATCTCCCAGTCACTAAAACCACAATGCGCAGCAGTTCAAGTTTGAGAAATGCAAAACAGTTCAAGTCGACTTCTCGTCGACAGACTCAATTACACGTACGTAACTGTCAGAAGAGTAGATAGCTAAGGGTGAACAATTTATTTCTAAGTATGCATCATTCACACCGTTCAATGTCAACCAATTTCCAGTAACTTAGACCACTTGATAAGCAAATGATAACACTTGGTCGACCCTAAAAAAATTTCAGTACGTTGTACGAAATTAGGGGGAAATAGTACTCTATGAACAGTAGCACCAAACCCCGACCTTTCAATTGCTAACAGGCTTAACGCTTGGCGTTGCTGACATTAAGCATTTTCGTGTGCTTCTGATCCGATGCATAAAAATAAGTCATAAAAGTGATAACTTAATGAATTTCGGCATAAGCGAGGTTTGGTACTTAACTGGCGTCCAAACAGAATCAAAGGCTCAGCACTAACTATATTTACCATTCATGAGCTGCGCCTCATTAAATTTTGGAATCTTGGAAGCTTCGCCAGTTTCTAATTAGAAAGTTAAGTTCCAACGAGTTCATATAAATTCAACGAAAAACAGTCTGGATTTAGTGGTAAGAGCGATAAAAATAGCTGTTTGGGCGTACAGCTGAGGAAAGTTGTACGTCGCGTATCACGAAATTACAATGGTAGTCCGCTTGATAAATGTGTAATACCATTCATAAAATAGTTAGGAACATCTCACAACATTCCAGAGTTCAAACTCTTCTCGTCTCTTCCATTAACTATTTTTACAGGAACTTCTCAATAATTCCAGATTAGTAAAGACGAAGTTTCTCGGAAGATTCATTTTCACAGTTTCATTAGTTAGCTATGCAGTGATTACTTAATAGGGGTCGTGACTGGGAGCAAGCTGATAAATTCCAGAGCGCTAAACGATACCGATTTATATATAGAACGTTGGGGGTTCTACCAAGTTCATACTTTCACAGCTCTTCCTCAACGGGTCTGCTTCCTTATTAGATCACTGTTCCTCGACGAGAGTTTTATCAGTCATGGAAGTTTCAGTTTCATGCCCCTGCAGCATCCACCGAACTTAGACCTGCGGAGGCACGTCTCAGGTATTTGGTCGTTAGCCAGTCCCCAGCTGTTGTGAGGAGTCTGGTACCACCTGAGAGGAAATCTTAATCTGGTTTCCTACCTGATCTGACTATTTACTTGGGTGGCAAGTTCAAAGGAACGTAAAATGTGACCACTTGGCGAAACGGTTATAGGCTTATAGGTTTGTAGCGGTCTATGCTGCTAAGTTCGTTTGCCCTCCCAACAACCGTCGCACACTGTTGTAGAAACTATAGTGGAGCAGCACGTGGTTTCTTGTTTCCTCCGCACTGGAGGCGCAAGACGTGCATGATGGAGAGTCTTTGAGAGATAAAAAGTGGAGCTGCGCATTGAAGTCGCCATGTCCCGTGAGGAACTGGCTCGTCTAGTGGTATGGCTCAACCCATTTTCTTGAAAGACGTCCACAGATGCCGAGGAAGAAATTGTACGTATCACGTCCTCTTGATGAGGATTCCCATCTCGCTTTCCATTTCCCCAACGCAAATTCGTCGATGCTAGCAAGTTTCTGTTCTGTGTTTCACTCTTCACTTGCCAACCGTGCATTCAATGGCCGAGTCAACCAGTTACTGACCAGTGATCACCTGGAGTGCTTCTGTTGATACAGTCGTATAGCCCTTGATGACCCTTTGATTGACTGTTAGTTTACTACACCATACAACGGGGCAGTAGCCAACCTCAACTAGATAGATGGCCTCGTACATGAAGATAGTGTCATGGTAACACACACCCCAAGTGGCCTTAGTAATTGCACGCAGTGAGGCAAACCTTGCAATGGTAGTGCCTTTTAGGGACTGGAGGGGCCACACTGTGCTCACTCCGCAGTTGGGAGTCCAGGATTCCATTGCCGTACTCCTTGCGTGTCTGTCCTTACACACACAGTCTGCAACTTACACTTCTTCCTCATGCATGGCACACTGTGATCCCCAACCTCGACCTTGTGTCGCAGAACACACTGCCCTCAGAATTCTCCTGCTGTAAATGTGGCAACTTCGGTCAAAGAACAAGGTCGACAGGCTTTCCCAACCAGCACCGACCTGATGCTATAAGAAGCCAGGGCCTTAAGTGCAGCCTGACTGTCCGATTTAATGTTTATTGATTTCTTGCTGCTGCACGCGCACCATCACTGCGAATGCTTGAAAAACTAGTCGGCAGCCCCATTGGTATCGCCGTCCAGATCCCTAGATTCATAAACTCCTGCGCCTGCGCATGCTGATACCACTGTATAGGCTGGGACCACCTCATTCCCATCTGGATCTTTCATGGATTCGTACCCCCAGGGGCAGCTCGAAGTTGAACTTCATCTATTTCGAGTCCCTTACATGCAGAGCGGGCCACTTTGCACGCATAATATTCAATATCATCTGCGGCGCCCTTTTTGCCGGCCTGAAAAACCCTAGTTCTTCTTGAGCTTAGATTACTGTCAATTGGAATGATTCCGGGAAAACTCGATAATGCTTTTTCCAACCGAATAACATTCCTTCGTTTGTCGCCGGTCCATTGAAAGTAATAACGTGCCTCACTGACAAACCCCTATCATTCCCCTGACAATACACCGCGTTGGGCACGTTTCATATTATTGCAATAGACGAATAAACTCAAATTTGATTGCGGATGAAAAAATTAGGAGGGGCGAAGAGAATTTCCGACGTCGGGGACACAGGCAAATGCTGTTATATCATTCTGTAAAACGGAGAACACCACTAGTGGCGTTGTAGATGATGAGGGGTGTGAGGCGGGGACAAGTTGTTACCGCACAAGAGGGTTTGTCACGAATTCATCCCTCCCTTTTGGAGGGTTAGGGCGTTTTTCCCTTTCGAAAACAACGATTACATAATCTTTACACGCCCGACGAGAAGCCTCATGAACGGCCTCGCGAATGAAAACCAGCCTCCCTCACCCCCCCCCCCTTCTCACATTAACACGAATCATTTTTCACTGGATACATTTTTTATCGTTCCCTCCCGAGTAAAACGTCGGTGTTTTGTGGTGATGAAGAGATTCTCGTCATGGGAGAAACGAGGGCGAGGATAAATGGCTGCTGCCGGATTGAGTTGAAGGAGATGTAAATTTCATGGAACGTGTTACTTACCTCACCCCTATTTTAGTGGGGAGGGAAACATTGTTGCCAAAAGCCATTCCATAATCGGATTCTCAACATGTTCAACCGAAAAACAATTAAAGCCAATTTTATTTGCAAATGAAGCTGTTGGTATCGTATCAAAAACGCTGAAAATGATTACACAACGGTTTATTATTCTCTTTCAGAGCATGAGTGGGACCGATCCTGTTCAATTCAACGTCAAAATATATTAGGAATATAACACGTTTATATTCACAATTCAGAAAACGGCAACTCATATGCAAACGATAATGTTCGTAGAGCACTACCCGAACCAGCTCCACTGTCAGCATCGAAAAATAGTAGCACACGATGCGAAAAATTCAATGAGTGCAGTCTGAGTGCTGTAATTTTTCCTGTCGCCAGAATGATACATATCGAGTGTGTTATTCTCCTCTACAAACTCTGAGAATTGCTGAAACACGACTTTATCAAAACTTTTTGCGAGGACGCTTATTAGTGTGATTGGTCTAAAGTCAGTGTATTCTAGTGCTGGGGTTTTTTTATTAATAGGTAAAACATATGCGCTCTTCCATTGCTGTGGATACATATTTTGTTCTTTATGTGTTAGAAAGAGGAGAGAAAGAGAGAGAGAGAGAGAGAGAGACAGAGACAGAGAGAGAGAGAGAGAGAGAGAGAGAGAGAGAGAGAGAGAGAGAGAGAGCGAGAGAGAGAGAGAGAGAGAGAGAGAGAGAGAGAGAACCGTTGAAACCACGAATGTTGGCTCAAGATGATTTTGTGGCATCTCCCGTACAATAATTGCGTGCTTCACCAAACCCAGTAGTGCGTTAAGTTCAAGAAATAAGTAAGCTGCTGCTACGTGTGCCACTATCATCGTTTAAAAAAAACCAACGCGCATGTAATCGATGGAACTGTTAAGGGTTTTTCTGAGATGGTTCTTTCAAACAGTTCTGCAAGGCTGCACAACTCAAAAAGGACATTATTTTGAACTCTAGAATTTCTGAAGTTGCTCCAAATTAAGTCATGAGAGTTAGTACGCACTTCTCGTATGGGTAATTTATCGGGCATCCACTATTGTCTTTCTGAGGACGGTACTATTACAGGAGTGGGAGTTATAGAGGAAAAACCCTGCAAATTATTACACAATGGTTTATTATTCTCATGAACAGCTTGACCTAGTATTACTGCTCTGAGACCCATCCCATTCGATTCAGCATTGAATACTAGTAAACCATACGAAACATGACCTGACTACAATGGAACTACGGAAACTAAATATTCCCCCGGCGCCAGTCATTATGGAGGGGTGTGCGGAGGAAGTGGCCTTAATCTTCAGGGGCTTCCAGCGAACCCTCGCTCGGCAATTGGCAGGACGTTGTGAGTCCAAAGGGCGTTGCGAGTCGAGCGGGCCTTGAAAACGATACGATACACGGCTTATTTGCGATTATACTGCGTTTCGTTAATTTTTTAAACCATTTTTGGCCCATAACAACCATGGGCTTCGTCTGATCGGATTGCCGAGATGGCGGGCACAAGTAGATACCAAACGGGATTGTTGTGCGAAAGAACGAATTTTTTAGACCATGTTAAAGGCACAAAACGGCCCGAACGGCGGACAGGGGACAGGGGACGGAGGATGGAGGACGGTAGGCGGACATTGTAGATTTGTAATCCCCATGTCTTGAAACGTAAAGTATCAAATTTTGAGGGGGGGTTGTAAAAAGTTTTTTGTGACCGAAAACATAGGGAATAATAAACCAAAACTGCGCTGATTGTGCGGCTCTCGTCATTTTCCCAAAGTAGAGAATTTCGTGGTACTGAATAGTCATACAAAAAATGTAACGAAAATCGTTTTCGAGCCATGTTTTTGTTTTGATCGCCAAAATAACAGTAGTAGGATCGTACCCTAATTTTATTGTGCATTTGACCTCTGAGATGAATATGAACTTTAAGCCGATCTATGGTTTTCATAGGCACGCACAGACCATTTACTCAAATGATGATTTTTGGATTCAGTAAACCTTGAAACATAATGATCTGAAGGGCAGTGCATTTTTCGGTAGACCGATTACGTACATTTTCTTCTAAATCTGAAGGTCAGAAATGTAGCTTAACCGCATCCTCCTAAAGGACGAGAAGATACTGGTCGAGTAAGAGAGACTTTGATTTTCTGTTCAGGTTGTACGAGAATCAGTAATCAAGAAATCGTTTATAGCATTTCCGAACAACCTCATAAGTTATACGACGAACGCATCTCTCTACAAACACAATCAGCCGAATGGTCGTTTAAATCGTCGCTCCACGTCGACTCCAGTGCTGGAGGAAGTTGCGTGATTGCTTCCGCTGAGTGCTTTCCAAGACAAATCCTCCCTGCTCCTTCCTTGTTATGCGCTCAGGTATGAAAAATGGAAGAAAGGTTGTCGTAGGAGGGATGAAAAGCGGGGGAATAGGAGTAATGTAACGTCCTTGCAGGATGGTATAACAGTTATAAAAGAGAAGGGGCCCCTTTCGCGTGTTTCCACAATGGAGCATTGCGAGAATGGAAAAGCCTTTCTCTCGGTTTTGCATAAATAGAATTGGTTTTCTCGTAGAAGGAAGACTCTGGGTCTCTTCTTGATCCTTTTTCCAACATCGCTTTTCCAATCTTGACATCGCGTATTGTCCTTCGAGGGCTACTCGAGAAAAATCGATGCCTCGAGAAGAGACGAACCGTATCGTCAAGTTTCGTTCATACGTGGAAACCAAGTAGCGTTTTGAGCGTGTCACAATATAATAACGTGGCAAAACTGGCATTTGCTCTGAAACTACTTTAACTACAGATAAGGTTGCACTTGGACACGACGGTTTATTGTTTTATCGCAGAGCATCATTGGGATCTAGCCTTATCAATCCAACGTATCAATCAATATTTCCCATAAGTTTCTAGTATTCGAAAAATACTAGTACACGATACGAAACATAACTTGACGTCAACCAAAAGACGCTGAGTGAGACGGGGCGCAGGGCGGGAAATGAGCGCAGGTCTGGGAGAATCGATAGCTTTACTATATATTTACTGTAATTTCATTTAGTCATTCGCCGCTGAGACCCGTCCTGTTGAACTCGATACCAATCACCACGCAATCGCAATAAAACTGCCTCATTCGTTTTTTGGCTCTTTGTGAACCCGTTTTTCGCCCACATCAACCTCGGATTGCCGAGCAGGCAGGCACAACTAGATCCCAAATGAAATTTGGTGCGAAAGAACGGATTTTTTAGACCGCGTCAAACGCAAGATATGGCATGGACGATGGACAGGCATTGCAGATGTGGAATCCCCATGTCTTGAAACGATGATTGTCAAATTGTGGGTGGCGGTGGGGGGAGGGGGTGCTGTTTAACTGCGTCCGAACTGAAAATATAGGTGTATCATTCATAGTGAATAAGTCAGCACGTGGGTTTTACAATTGGTGAAATCACACAAAGTCTCCTGCAGTTCTGCTTACATCAGCCTACTGTAATTCACCTACGAGCAATGATGCTGCCCAATACGAAACGTTACCACTGAAAGTGCCCATTCAACGAATCATTCATGCTCATGATAATCTCCACTCGACTTGACAAGCATTAATTCGCTCATCTTCCGTTTCACGCAGCCAAGATGGGAGGAGAACCCTGGCCTCAAGCCATGCCTTCTAATGGTCCTCCTTCACATACGAATTACTCGGACTCAAAGAGTTCACATTCGTAGTACAGTATACAAAGAGAAATTGGCAAAAATAGTTCAACTGAAGCAATGGGATGGTGGTTCCAGAGTAGGATCGGAGTAAAAACGCGGGGATCGTCGAAAGACCAAGACCCTTCGACTCCATGCATTATAAATTCATTCATCAGACACCCTCCTGGTATGATCCTCATCATAGAAGTATGAGGTGCAAACGAGGGGGGAGAGACAATCAGGCCGCATTCTCTTTGAAGTTTCAACGACTCTTCAACAACCACAGCATCCCTCGGTTCTCGCTCCTTTCTCCCCTCCGGGGTAAATAATAATCAAAGACGCCCCTGCACTCCTCTCCCCGACTCATCCGCGGCCCTCCCGAATTTCTAGCGGATTGAGTGAGAGCCGAGGGACGTGCAGAGGGTGCGTAACTATCTCGCGTAACGTGTATTTCCGTATCGAGAGAGGGCACGCCTTAAGGTCGACGAGAAGCCCTAATCCACTCAATCCGACTCAGGAAGTGGAAGAGGAAACCTTTCGGAAGAAGAGAAACAAGATGATGTGGGCACGTTTTCCGCGCCACTGGATTCGCTTCGGGGCGTAAACACTTTTTTTAATGTTTTATCCCCGTCAATGAAGTTGGTGCAAGTACAGAAAGTATCGGCTGGTGAAAACTCTAAATTGTGTCGAGCGAAATACGGTAATGGCGTTACTATCACTGGAACTAGAGAGATTGGATGAGGAAAGCCGGGGGCTCTTGAGCTCATTCACTCCATTTTGAACGTATAAGTTGTGTACTAATTTCATGCGTGAGTGACCTCCTCTTTCTCAACCGTACTTAATTTTCCTACAATCTCAGCTCCTCGTTCTTATTAACTCTAATTTAATCGAGCCAATTCATCTCATCTGACGACAGAGTTCCTCCTGACGAAGAAAAGGTCTTTTCCCCATTAGTCGACATCCTCCTCTCTCCACAGTCAGTAGTTCAAACAATAAACTAGTCAACGTGTGGCATGTGGCGCTCTCTTGTGCACAAATCCTTCTAATTTAATTAAGTTCTATCTACGAGTACTCACAAATTTAACAAAAATGTTCTCTTGCCGCTTTTGAAATTCGGAAAGTAAATACAAATTAACTGTCAGTCCGTTTTGACGAGACGCGAAACTGAGACGCGTTTTTTTTTTAAGCTGTAGACACCAGACGCTGCTAAGAAGCAAAAATGACGACTAGGGCTATAACGGTGCTGCCCGAGACGCCTCTTAGAGCTGAGAAACAAAAAAGGAAGGTTTACTCACGTATGAATGGCTCTGGAAGCGGCTGAAGCTGATGTTTTTCTTTCAGGTGCTCACTGGCCAGAACGTAGCGATAGATCGGATTTGGGATGCTGAAGTGACAATTTGGCTTTGAGAGATGTTGATGGCTCTTCGCAAGCAAATGGCGACGATCGTAGGTGATGTAGAGAAGATGGGAGCAGGCTTCAATGGGTCTTATCAGGCTTCAAGCTGGTTTGCTCAACAATAGTTCAACTCTAAAGGCTCTGGCACTAGCGCGCCTGTGATAACGATTGTCTACAAAAGTTGACGTATCTGTTTGGTGAGTCCGTCTCCTCTAACTGGTGAGATACTGTGGGCGAGCGCGTTTCGTCTGGCCGTTAAGTCAGTACTTCAGAGAAGGTCATGCACCTCTGGGAAACCCCGCTAGAGGTGAAGGGAAAGGAATGTATGTCCAATAGTCTTTGTTTCTACCAAGGCATTTGTTCTGAATATCCGATCGGTCTTTTCCGTCCTGTCTGTTCTATGTACGCGTTTTCACAAGTAGAAGTTATTTTATACACCCCAATTTGGTCGAGTGGGTCTGTTTTTTCGGTCTTTGTAGTTAGTTTGGTTCTAAGTGTGTCGTTCGTACGTTATGCAATTCGTATGCCTTCCTTTCGGAGGTTGTTAGTTATTCCAAGTACATATATGTGCAGCGTCTTGTCAAATTCTGTGTATTTTGTGTTTTTGGATTGTCTTTTTTGGAGTCATATTGTCTCCATTCCCCTACTGGCGGAACTAACCCAATACTTTAATACCTGATAGTCTATAAATACGAATGAAGGCAAAAAATAAAAATAAGATAAAATAAACCGCTCACTTTGGCACAGACCAAACTTCAACGTCTCTATTTCTTGTACCAAACAATGTTGTTTATGTAATATTACTTGTGCTATAGGGGGATTAATATGTTTGCCATGTCGCACTAGGTGAGTCGAGAAGTAGTACAATAGAAGTCGAATGCAATTGGAACACAGAGTTTTATTATCAATTACATTGTGGGAAGTTTTACCACCACAAACAGGGAACTGAGTGGGAGCGGACGCGAGCACGGACGACACTGCAACGAGGGAACCGTCTCAGTTACAACTGACGACAGCAAAGTCTCGAGCGAATCGGGGCATTTGAGGTGCCCAGTCAGCATCAATGCCCCAGACGAGCCACCGCTGAATCGAAGGGTTTGGTTCGTCCCGTTACACTTGTATCGCTCTAAGTGAGAAAGGGAGTGAGTGCGATATCACCTAAAAAGAAATGGGAACAAGGGGTTTTATTTGCAATTACACCAACGTGAGCGCGAGCGACATGACGCCTCGAACGAGTCTTGGCTAAACCGTAGAGTTCGGTTCGTTCCAGTACATTTGCAATAGTTAATGAGGCTCTACAATAGAAAGATAGCACAGAATTAACATTCGCAATCCAGCGATTTGGTAGAGTACCCAATTTTTACCGGGCTCGCTCAGAATCAGGATTTTCTACGTATTTGAGAGCATCTTACGGGGGAAGTGTTAAATTTTATTCTCGCCCTTACACTGGTTGGCGAGTAATATACTTATTGCTGCACCTCGAACCCTAATACGTTCTCGTATCTCAAACGGAAACCCCCAACGTGAAATTGAATTGATGGGGGAACGCCATCATCCGGCGACTCTCTCGGAGGGAATTGAAAGTATATTCGGCCAGAGTCCTCGGAAACCTTCCAAAAATAAGGAAAAGGTGCAAGGCAAGGACTTTTCTCACGAGACCGCACGGGAGAAGAGCGTCCTCACAGAGAAATTTCAAGCAGAGTCACTCTTACTTAACGCCCCATTCGGATTTCCCTCGAGGCTTTGTCTTTGGGAAGGGCGGAGGAAGAAACGAGGGTCAAAACTCTTGTTCGTGTTGTTCTTTTTTTCTTCGTGTATTACTCTCCAAGGAATGGATGTTTCTAACGGAGTAGCAGGATGATGGTAACATTGAAGAAAAAAAATGCCGGCGCAGTGGGATAGTACGCTTTCGTGCATTCCCATATCTAGCTGAGCAACTGAGTAGGACAAATTGCGACTGTGTCTTGTAAAAATTAAAACAAATCATCGCGATAACATGAGATACTGTAGGAATGCATTGAGATACAACCAGCAGTCGCTGCTTGTTGCTTCGAACCCACGAGACACGACAATTGGAGCTACGCCCATTTTGGCTCTGGTAGGGGTGGAAAGCAAATAACCCTATCAACATTTCGAATGTCAGTCAAGTGACATGTAAGGCATTGACGAACTACTGCACTAAGTCAAAACTGGTTAGGGGGCAAACACGAATAGAGTTAACGTGTATTGGATTCTTGATCATCAAGGGATCGTTGGAAATTAGAGAGCAGACCATCTGGACAGACGTAGTTCTTTTAGTGTACCTATTGGAGTTGTTTGTCACCAGTCAAGAGAACTGTGGGAGAATATGCCAGAAGAATGCATCAGACATTCTGGAATTCAGTGGGAGTGAGGCACTATAAACGCTTTATCTCAGAGCAAACACATGAGTTCTGAGAATGGAGAGGAACGACCCAAGGCCGATAACCATCGGGCACTGCAAAATGAACATACACTCAGTATAAGTGGTTTGACATAGATGAAGAGACTCCCAACCGCGTCCTGGCCCAGTGCCGGACACTTGAGAAGGAGCGATTTCTCGTCTTCTGTACAACTTCTCCATGTGTGGACAGCAAAGAAGTATCTTGCAGGAAATACCTGGCATCCCTGTGAGACATTAGAACAGGCACATTAGGTCATTAGGCCGTGGTGCTCAATCCAGCTTTGGGGCAGTCACAGAGCTATATGTACCACCATTTTATGACCTGTTTTTCCTGCTGGCTCGTGCTGTCAAACGGTCCTATCCCACCATATTTCTACTTCGCGGCTATCATCAATGTATCCAGGCGTCTAGTTTCACGAAACTTTTCCCTATCAGTCTAGTGAAATGAATGGATCTGAAGTAATGATGACAACGTTGATTGTTTGACACTTCCCTCGGAAACGTTTCGTTCTTTTGATGTTCGTGCTTGGATAGTGGGGGTGATGGTAAAAAGCGTGGGTATGGTTTCCACTTGAGGTGTTCATAGGAGTATTTACTCAGAGATATAAATGTAAACGCAGTCAACAATGCACAGATGATAATTACGATGATCACGAGTTGCGATACTTTGAATAAATATCTTCACTGCTAGGAGGTCTGTTTCCTTATCAAATGACTGTTCCTGAACCCTCGAAGAGGGCTATATCAGCTACTGCCATGGAAGTTGGGTTTTTTGATAGCATGCTAGGGGTCGGTTCCATGTGCAGCGTCCACCGAAACCAGTCCTGCGGACTTACGACAGGTATTTGGTCATTTACCATCCTCTCAGTGAAGAGCTATTGCACGCTGAGGTCCGATCACCTGAAGAATCCTGTACCAGCTGGGAGGAGTTCTCACTCTGGTTTCCCTCCCACTCTATTTGCTTGGGTGACCACGTTACTTTGTCATCACCTTCTCCACCAAATCGGCCTGACCTTTGAAACTGGAGAAGCCCACCAAAATTTACATTGTTCTCCGTATATTTAGTTTGGCTCATGTCAGCTTGTGGTGAATCAGTAAGAAAGAGGTCACTTCCCTCTACGAAAATGGAGTTCCCAAGGGTTCCTGAAGAAGGTAAACGTTCCCTGACTGCTGGACTTGTGGCGGTGCTGTTCAATTTGACATCCATAGAAAACTAATGACCAACCCAGTTTATAAACTTCTATCTTTCAATATTCCAAGCCCTATGGTACACAAGGATCCGTATTTCCAAAACCGACAACACACATTTCCACTCACGGTCTTTCTCGATAGTTCAACGGGGTTTCCTGTAGCCTCCTACTCACCTCCTCACATGGCAACCTCCTTGCCACTTTTTTGCTCCAGAGCTGAGGCTCTCTCTCAACTCATTCGTGTTAACACCGGTTTGAATGTCCCAAGACTATACTTGTGTCTCTCAGACTTTCAACGTCCAAGCTATTTGTTAACAGGAACTCTCTATTGCTTGTGATTATCTAATCAACCAGATTTAGAGTCTTAAACGCCAGGGCTCTCAGCTCTATGAATCCGTTGGATGTTTTTGTTTCGTTCACAGCCAACTCAATTCATTCGAAACCGACGAGAGTCTTCCCAGGAGGAGAACGTTTCGGGGAAATCCTCTTTTTGTCTGAAATTTCACCAGGTTCCGTTCTCAGTGACGGCCCACTTTAACTTTGACTCAGTTTGAGAGGAAGCTCTGGTTACTGGTATCAAGTTGGGAGGGGACTGTGGAAACTCAAATGACTTCGACCCAACTTGGTGAAGGGGGTTGATAGTTTGGTTTAGTATCTGCTCGGGGTCTATTTGAAAAGGGAGCGCCTGGGACTGGGACTGGTGGGGGCATGAGACTGTTGGTGAGGGGTGTGGGGGTGGGGGGAGAGTTGCTGCAGAGATACCCTTAACGTGCGTACAGGCAGTTTCCGGCCCTCCCCGGAAGTTCCAAAGGTCGCCCACCTCCTCGCTGCTGGTGCTTCACAGGAAGCTCCGGAGAATCGGTATAACTAGGACCCCCCCCCCCACCCCCTTCGCGAGGTCGTCCTCCGAAAGGGTGGAAGGAAGAGCAGGCAACGAATCCCTTATCGATCACCTTAACCGAGTTTCGAAAGTTAACAAGGCGATCAGCGAGCGAATGTAGGAATTGCAAGGGGATTACGTGAGTTTGACGATTAGATCTTATCTATCGGCCAACCTTCAATCAACGCCACGAACAAGCTCCAAGACCTTAAGTACGATCGACACGAAAGGTGATGTCTGCCTTTCGAGTATTTTCACACCCAGACTTTCTATTGTCTCACGTCTTCGTGTTAGTGATACTCTCGACACATCGTTCGTTCGCTTTAAAACGAATATTAGAACTCGGGCACGCACAACGATACAGCTGTACAACCAAGTTAATTCATAATTATACAATCTGGTGTGGCGAATCTCATCCGTCTTAGCTTTACCACATAAATACTATATTTGTACACAGCAAAATACATAATCATAGAAGAAATGTGGAAAAACAACACTACTTTTCCAGTCAGGTATGTTTCCTCATCGATTGACTGTTCCTGAACCCTCAATGAAGATTATAGTCTAGATTAGTCTACTGTCAAGGATGTTGCGGTTTCGTTACCATGCGTCAGGCCAGCCACTTGTGCAGCATCCATCGTATCTAGACATGCGAAGGTACGACTAGTATTTGGTCGTTCGTCATTCTCCCTGTGGAGAGCTGTTGCCCATGTTATACCGTGCGGAGGTCTGACCACCTGAGGAATCCCTTACCATCTGGGAGGAATTTGCAATCTGGTTTCCCAACTGATCTATTTACTTGGCCGGCAGGTTTCAAAGGGATAGATCAACTGTCATAAAGTTTCCTTGCCATGACCTTCCTCGCGAACTCGGCGAAGCGGTTATGGGCTTGCTTTGTCACAGTCAATGCTGTTGGGATTGTCTGCTCCTCCGGCGACTGTCGCTTACTGTTGTAGAAACTACCGTGGAGCAGAACATGTTTCCTCTGCACTGGAGGCGCAAGACTAGCACGATGGAGTCTTTGAGAGAAAAGAACCACCGTGTCTCGTCCAATGGTTTGGGCTCAACCCACTAAGACACTAAGATGTTCACGAATGTTGGGGAATGTTGCCCGAGACGTGTCGAGTCAAAGGCAAGGATTCTCATCTCGCTTGCAATTTCTCTAACGCCCATTCATCGATGGCGGCAAGTTTTCGTTTTGTGGTGAGGTTCGCATACTTTTACAGTCACTCAGCTTCTCTACTCCCGTTTGTTGGCTGCTTGTGAACCTGGTATGGTTGCCACAGAGGATGCACAACATGTACTCGTGGATTCCTCCTGCGTGACGATGTCTGTGGACGCTTTTTAGTTCCAGGTCGGCCATTTGGAGTCGCACAACAGGTGCTGAGTAAACAGACTGGCTAAAATCGCCAAACGGCAGGGCTAAACCAGGAACCAACACGAATGAGACAGTAGGCCAGGACGCCCATTTTCCCCGCCACGTTGCATGGGGCGTCCTGATATCTTGGCTTCCTGTGCCTTTACCGTCACATGCACTGAATTGACATGCCAACCGAAATATTTTATTTCAGTCTTACCAGTCTCCCGAACGCTCCAGGGCAGGAACCCACAGAAAGAGGGGATTTCGAAGGGAACGGCCGTTATCGCGTAAATGATAGGAAATTAACCGATGTTTATCTGAATGCTCCCCTTCAGTGATTTACTGCCGTCTGGACGGTCCCATGGGCCCAATGCAAACGGATCAGATACCGACAAAGATGGCTGGGCTCTGGTAGTGGCGGGTCGAGGAAGGGCGATGGAGCGATTCTCCGGTGTGAGGGAGGAGGGTGAAAGGGTTGTTTAACGATCCTGGAGGGGTCGGTTTTAAGTAAGAAATATCGGCCAAGTCTATCATAATCTGGCGATGCTTAGCGAAATGGGACGACGCCGGTTATCTACAACCTTGTAACGCTCTACCGGTAAATAGGGCCCCACAAATCACTTCTGGATTTTGCTCCACGCGTTTTGAAGATGTGATGGTAGGATGGGAGGGGGGGGTGGGAGGGGGGGAAAGATAATTCCCCAGTCGTATTCCGAGAGGAAGGCTAATATTTCTTGACATCTGCGTAGAATGAGATTTTTCTCGGTTCTTCCCTCTCCATCGAGATTTGAATAGAATGTTGATGGTTTTGGCAGGTTTTCAGGTGCTTTGGAATCGACTCCCATTGAAATGAAATGTTGTCAACATCACCAGGTAGAATCAATGATTGCCAGGGGGAGTGGGAAGAGCGAGGATGGGGACTTAATTGAAATTCTACCTTCGTTTCAGGTTTGATGATTATATCGCGCTCCTGTTGATTACGCCATGAGAACCTCAGATCAATTAGTGAACGATGACGAATGAGCGGTGTATGTTGAAGCTTTGATTACTAAACCTCTTACTTGTGTTCGAACGTAATTACCCGAAACTGCGTTATGACTGGGCACCGCTGGAAAAGAAGCAACTACTTTACATTACTGCGCAATTCTCTTCAGAAACAACGCGCAAGAGTTGTGACGGGACGACTCTACTTTCATCCGCAGGTACAGCGTCCGCAAGTAAAGGAGATAGGCTGGAGATGGGCTCAATAAGGAAAGTTCGTACTATGTCGAAGTAAGATATTTTCTTCGAGACTTTCGAAGAAATGATATTTTACGGAAAAACGAGTAACAGTAATTATTAAAAATTATATGCGCTAATAAGAAAGTTAATGCTCACGTTGAAATGAACACCTTAAAGGGTCATGAACAATTAAATGTCAATCAAATGAACCCAATCAGAAGATCTCCTTAATCGCTTAAGAACACATGTCTCTGCTCGCACTTTCAAGAGTGGAACGCTTTTTCAGATGAGGAAACTGACCAAAAGTGAGAGGACATCAGTATTTTCTCATTAAAACGTCCTGAGGGGATGAATTCTAAGTCGGACGCCTATCTCAGTCTCCTCAGGTGATACACCTATGCAAACTGGGACGCAGATCCCGCAGCAGCTCTGTGTTCTATAGACTACCAAGTAGAGAAGCCACTGATTATGGTACTTTGAAAGATTGACAAAATAAAGCACATTGCATATCAGTCTAGGAATGCTACCGCCTACTCCAACTAGTGCCCTAGTGGTCGAGGCCGGGGAGCCTCCTCTTCATCATAAACACAACAAGCTTCTCCTAAAATCCTTCAACGAAGATAAGAAGCTAGTAGCGAGTCCTTCTAAGGGTCCTTCCAAGGCCTAACGAACCGGTATTCGTTCAAAAAGCCTTCATCAATAACTTTTAAGAGATTCATAGACTTCAACAAACATTTCAGGTGGTTGACATCTTCTGACAGGCCTTACGTGCCGCCCGTACCTTTTCTTTCAACACTCTGTAAAGGTGGTCACATTACCATCTTTTCCACCCTTCGCTATTCCGCCAAAGGATCAATCCAAAATAACCAGGTGGGATGTGCCTTCAACGATATACACACGAGGTGATGCGCCAACTCCGTGGTGATCCACCGCTCGGAGATATTACTGCTATCAGACTCCCGAAGCACAATCTTGTAGCTCTTCCGTCTTACTGAAGTGGAAACAAGAATATTCTTTGAAATCAACTTATCGCGCGATATACTAGGACAAGTGAGACTATGCCCAGAGACTATACGTGGCCACTCCAGGATTCAAGGCAATGGCATAGTCGAGAGCAAAAGCAAATTACATCGAAGCAAAAGAGCAGTCCTGTTGCCAGAGCCGCCACCAGAGTCAGTCAAATCTGCTCCCTTTACAGACCTCAGGAGAGCAGCGTACCGTATGAGTTCAATGGAGCGTTGAATTTTCGAAACACCCGGTCAGTATATGAACTATTTCAACACATTTGCAAATGAACTTGGTTCCAAAGAGCCCAGTGCTTCACTAATGGAACCAGTCTCACTTACCACTCTGCCGTCAGTGCTCCTTAGCCAGCAAAACCCCGGAACACATCTTTCTGGAATGCCTTGGCTAATATGCTGCAAGAATTAACAGCGTAAATTAAAAACAGCACGACATTCTGCTATTGTTACACTATTTTACATTTGTTACCTTATTTTGGTGAAGTAATCAATATCCTTCTTGTTTTCGTATAATTTAGTTTAATCCACTGATTATACAGTGTACGAATTTATTTTCGAAGCCAATAAAAAATAAAATATATTAATTGAAACCTTATAAATGAATGTGAAAACCAATGCCATATACAATCAACAATCAAACAAATGAACACCTTCGGCAGCTCACCTGCTAAATTTTGGCTTTCGGAAGAATAGTGATGGAAGATCGCTCCAGACTCAAGAGCCTCATTTCCCTTCAAAAACGGCATGTTGATTATTATGTATTATTATTATGGTTGTTTTGCATTCACAGATACTAGCATTTCGATCAAGCTCGAATTTAGTGTTATTCTTCATTTGTACATCGCAATCAAATGACAATAAAATAAGAATTGACAACACGCTATTCACCTTCAATGCGTCTAAAACCCACGGCAAGGGCTGCCAACTAGGTTTCCGTACCCCACGCTTGCTGAAACCCCATTCTACGAACAATTCCAAGAGAGTTTGCCCGATGGAGAAGATGGACGATTTAGTACCAGTTCGGGTCACAGACGCTGCATATCTTATTGCCTAATGCATACGTACCATAAATTCAATATTTTGTCGCTATATAATTTCATACTTCATGCTACTTTACGTGATTTGATCGTAGCAGTGAATGTAATGTGGGCTATTGGCGACTTGGAATTATGTGACAGGGGGTTGGTTGGTTCCATCTATCTGTTCCAAGCTTGAATATGTGAACGTAAAGGTATTACGTAGGACTCTTGCTCACAATGGGATTTGCCTAATGCCTGACAATACCGTTTTGATGTTATCCGAAGTTTATTACTTTACTATTATTTCATGAAATATAGCTCTCTCAGTAATTAAATTAACAGTCGAATGGTATCTCTCTCTCGCTCCTTCTCTCCCTCCACTCACTCTCACCCCCCCCCCCATCTCATCGTTCCTCTCTTTCTCACTCAATCCCCCCTCTATCACCCTCCCTCCCGTCCACCCATCTTTCTATCCCTGCACCCACACCTCTCACTCTTCCTTCCTCCCTTTATCCCTCCTTCCCCATCACTCCGTCTCTTTCACTCTCTCTTATGCAAGTGACGGAAACCCGACCAAACGGTTTAAAAGAACTAATGTTGAAAACACACATGTGTAAATGAAATTCTATTGGAGACGTACCTCGTAACTACAGAAAATACTGTCAAACAACTTTAGTAACGAAATCGTTAACCAAGGACGTAGTGCGATCATGGCCTGTTGTAACGGTATCCTCAAAACAACCAAATTGTCAAGTTCTAGTGTTGGACGTTGACGTATTCAAGCAATCAAGATATAATGAGAGCAATTAAATTCACCGTGGTCCGTCACGAGCTACGCACAACTCGTCCGTTGGTTGAGAACGACAAGAAAAGTTCAGAGTAAAACGAGATTGCGTGCTTTCCGCACTCCGGACTTATTCATGTTCTTGGCTCGCACGACGAAGGATCGAGGGCCGGCCCAATATTAACTGCCCTTTAGGGAAGGCTCGACGGGCACAGGGAAAAGGTGAACGATATCGCTCATATAAAACACAGTCGTCGGACTATATCGACTCCTATCGATTCACTCGACGGAACTTGGCAACCCGTCAATTTACTTCTTCGTCAGAGATGGCAACGGAATGAAGAAATGCCGTCCGACTGGTTGTACACAGGTCACGTATAAGGATCTTCGACAGTTCGACAAACGTAGAGAATGTTGGGCGATTCGTTCGAACGCGCTCGAACGTTTAATGGAATTACTGCGAACGATGACGTTGATAGTTACAGTAAGACAGTGTCTCTGAAAGTTCTACAGACTTGATCGAACTGCAGAAATTGGCAGAGAAGTAAAAGCTAACTGGTCCGTTTCATTTGTGACTACGTGTATCTCCAAAGATTTATTTGATTTATTGATTTTCGTTTTCTGTCGTTCATTTAATCATTCGAGGAAGAAAAGGATAGAAGCCCAAAACACGATAAAAAATATCTGGTGCTCCGCAACACACAACTTTCCGCAACCCCCGTAAATTCGAAGACCTGTCGTTTATACGCGCGCTGCGTCTACTGAAACATTTAGGGAGAAAAAAATGTAGGTACTAATTAGTTGTGAGTGCTACTTGAGTTTACAAAATATCGTCAGAAATTTTTTTGGTAAATTTGTAAAAACAGTAAATTAATATTCGAGAAATCTCAGTAACATGGCTTGTACCTCCATCGAACAGATAGATAAAGTCGTAACTATGGAGAACAGAATATAGGTATAGGTTGCTAAAAGACATTCTGTAACATTGATCAAATACAGTGGCGCAGTTACTCGGGAAATTACAAATGTGTTAAAGAAAGACATTATTGTCAACGCATTATCATTTTTATCTTTGTCCAGTGGACTGTCAGAGGAACATTTATTGAGAACAATATATAGATATTAACTATTTGTAAACATCCTGTGAGCTTGGTGAAGATCGTTGAAGCCGTTTTGGAGAAAGCCTAAAAAACCTATTTTTGCTTCATAGGCCTATATCTCCATTCACTGTATTTTCGTGTAGATATTAATAAGGAAGAAAAGTTAGGTATCAACCAGTTGGAGATAATCTGAAAGTTTAATCAAAATCGTTAGAGCCGTTCTCCTGGAAATCGGGGTACAGATACAGACATCTCTCCGTAAATGAGATAGTGGCAACCAAAAAAGAAAAACTAAATAAATGATAAGTAAGGAAATGGCGAGGGCGCCCAGACGAAGGAAGAGGATGTTCCACGATAGAACGACCACCAGTTAAGATACGACTCGATCAACACATTGGTGGTGATACTGCACTTTTCTTGCTCCAAACACGTCAATTCTGCAACCCTGATGTTACCTGCCTTCACTCCATGAGATACCGACATCGCCATACGAGGATCCGTACTGTCGTACTCGCGCATCTTGGCTTGCCCAGTTAGCCCAAGATCTCGGCTGCCAGACCACTGCAAACTAGACGGGACCAACAGCGACGATATCAGGCCTCAGGCCTCAGTCCTTCCCCAGAGACAGCGTGATAGTGTCGCTCTCTCTCCACTTCCCAGCCCCTGGGCAAAATGCGTTATGACGCTTGACACGGCCCCAAATGAGTACGCGAACACACCTGGACCACATGATTCAGTGACTCAAACAGGTTACCACAGGCATGACAGCGAGAATTCACAACATTACGTTCCCGGCCTCTTGTACACCTCAACGCTGTAGGCCACACGAACGGCGTGAAAGTGACGGTAATCCTTCCCATGAATTCCCTCTGAAGCCACATAGGGGGAGTCAGGACACTACCTGAGTTGCCGTTCGTCAACTGAACCATGCAGAGCAGCCGCACACTCTGAAGGCTCACACACACACGGACCAGGGGCGGAAATTAGATTTTTCGGACTCACTAGGCCTCAAAACGTAAAGATCTGAAGTTTAGGTAGCGGAAAGTAAAAACATGCAGAATACCACACAACTATTCTTGGCTTTATGTACGTTCTAGCTACTAACTCGACCTATTTCTACCCTATTCATTTGAATTTGTAGACATTGGTAGCGTTTAAAGTTCAGAAATGCGTAGAGCTGATGTTACATGTGGAATGGACTGTTCGCATCAACAATGCTGTAATTATAGAGGGACCCACGTGCATTCAGGGATTTTCCTCGCTTTACCAGCTAATCAAATCTGTTTTTCATTCAGTGTATAACATCGCTGCACGTAATGTGATCCCACACGCGTCAGGATCAGTACCTAGGTGATTTTTCAGACCCGATTACTGTGTAAAAACTGTAAGAAACCGTAATAAGTGAACTGGAGGTGGTTAGCATTCCGGAATATCTGGGATTGCTCCTAATAATCCTCATTTGGTGGCTAAACATAAAATTTGAGCGGATTATACCTTTTTCCCTCAATGGCGTTCACAGGCGCAGACTTTGGCTCGAAACCCGTTAAAATGTAAGGATGGTGACTTATTCTAATCTAACCGACGTCGAAAAATACCAATAAACGATACGAAACATGACCTGAATACAACGGAACGGTGCAAATTACATATTTCAGGCGCCTTTAGGCAATTGGCTCGACGTGACGAGTCAAGCTGACGGGTAGTTGGAGTAAGACGATAGTCAGCGCGAGAAATTAGCGCAGGCCAGGGAGAAACCATAACATTCGCTAAATTGTCCCACAGATTGGGCACTTGCTGACAGCCCTTGCACACCTCTCTTCTGAGCACAGTCCGCGTACACGCGAGCACTCCAGAGGAAAACTGGTTGGTCTTAAAAAAGACGTCCGTTCCCCCGTGATTTTTGAAGCCACTCCGCGCAAACTGCGACTGCGAAATCCGCACGGAATTTATGAATTTAGAGCGTGAAAATTATTCATCTCTGAAAGTGGAAACGCAGCTTCCGTGCAAGCTTTGGTGCATTTGAAAGTAATATTGATCCTCATTCGAGTCCTTCAACTCTACCACGTCTCAAAAAGCGGTGATTGCTGGTCAGCTTTTGATAATGCGTCGCCCACTGTGGGAACACCAGGGTGATTGAGATATTTGCAGTCGACTACACTCATTCCCTCATTGGGTATTATCTTTATGAGGTCGTTGTTGTGCCAATCATCTCACATGGGACGACGAAAGGTGGCACACAGTTGTCATCAGAGAGATATGTAACAGCCTACCCGAAGTACGAAGGCTGTGGTGCTTACTAGTACCTGTGTTCATGAAAACCCCACCTACCAGAATATGTTTGACCTTCTTCCTCTTGATATATTGGTCAAGGCAGAAGCTATGAAGGTGGCACACAGTTTAGTAATGAGAATCTGGTTGTATTCAGGAACGTGGAAACCTTTACAAAGCACAACATGATCATTGATGTGATAACGCCAGAAGGAAAGTCACGGAGCAGTTAAAGTCGTCAGTTTTAGCGTTCTAATGGTATCAACATCTACAGATGGATGATCTGTAGGGCTTTTTCCATGGCCACAAGTAAGGCACATTTCCCAACTCCCCTACACCGCACAGAGCCTCCAGCTGTATCGTCGGTACCCAGCGCCTCACCCCAGCCGTGCACGGACATCCTCGCGCCCGAACGCAGTCGACCACCACGCCCCCCAGAGCGGATGAAGCTAAAACCCTAGAGGGTACAGGCTTTAGGGTGTAGACAAGTGGCTATGAGAACCGTGGCACGTACATTTCCCTGAGTCCTAATTCAAGCAGAGATTCCTCGGGCTGTCATAAAGCATGAGACCTAGCAATAAAACTATCAAAACAACGACTAATGGCAAAGCATCCGGCAAGAGGCGTTGAAGAACTGTCCCATGCCATCAAAACCTGGGAGAGAATGCAAACACCAACTCCAATAGTGTTAACTCCAGGGGTGAAAAGGGATCACTGGGAATGAGAGGGCGCACCATTTGGCCAGACTCGGTTTGCCCACTGTACCTGTAGGATTTTTCATTGTGGGGCATCTGCGTGACTAGTCAAGAAGACAGCCTGAATTAGACTGTCCCGAACGCAGCGGGGGTGAAACATTCTGAATATGAAGCGAACTAACGCATGAGATAAGGCCTAGCCTTCTGTTGATGGAAAGGAACTAGGAGTAATCACAGGATACTGCAACATGAACAAAGCGTATACGCTATGGGTATGAGGCAACACACCTCGGTGTGATACAGATCAAGACTCCCTGTCACGTCTTGGCCCATTGCCAGAGACTGGATAGGTACCGGGGACAAATTTTCCAAGATTCTTGAAGGAAATACTTGGCATTCTTTAGGAAGCTAGGCACGGACCTGTGAAACATTAGGACTGGCAAGATAACACTTCGTACCGCTGTGCTTATTCTAAAAGAGACAGTCGGCGTTCAATAGTAATACACTACTTTCCTTCCTACTACGAAGAACTAAGGGAAACATATAACTGTTGCTTACTTGATTTAATGTATAACACATTATTTATAATGTTAAGCGTGATGTTAACTGTGTGCTTCTTAGTGTAAAACGTGACATCGGCATAAAGTGGCCAACGTACGAATGTGCCAACAGCCACGACTCGGTCGCCTTTTTGGGTAGCAAAAACCCACAAATAGATTCTGCATGACAATCAACGCGCCCAATCGTTGCTCTGGGGTGACAAGGTGCGGTTGACTGACTGGGGAAATCTTCAACCAGTGCATGTCTAACCAATCGATCAACGAGGACGCCTATTCGGTGCGACGAATCACACAACGTTCCTCAACCCCACGCGCGTATTCATTCAGTTTATGTGGCCGTCGAACTGGCAGCGCATTGACAATTTATTGAGCTACTCCTACACATACTCCGACCAGTATATAGTTATCAGCTGTGACGGAAGTAAAGATTTTGCGTACAACTCAACGTGGGGATGAAGCCCACAACAACGAGATATTTCTTTACAGAAATAGAAACAAAATAGAAGGGAAATAACTGAAAATAATAGAAATATATGTGTATTAAAATAAAATAACGGACTTCTCCTTCCAATCAAAATGTCAACCAAAAGATATTTAAGAAAATAACAATTAAATTAATACGTCTTTCTACCCTACTTCTTGCATGCCAAAAAAAAGAAGAAAATAAACGCAACTTGCGGCCAGCGATCTTCTTTCTTCGTTCGAACTTGAAGCTCTCCAGAAGAACCCAATAAGGAATCGGAACCGAAAAGTCTCCTTTTTCGGGAAAACAAATCCCAAAGTCTACTACTTGAAGACACTTGCTGGACAATATAGCGAAAGTCAATCGTTAGTCTCACTCCTACCACCCGTCAGTTCGAATGTCACGTCGTGCCAATTGCCTAGGGACGCCCAGAAAACGTCAATTTTCGTTGTTCTGGGGTGATCAAGTCAATCGAATGTGATGGGCCTCGGAAATGTTCCACAGACATTGACGTTTCCTGGAAAGTGTTGCAGCCGCGTCAAATACTTAATACGTTGCCACGTCGGATTGAATAAAAAATTGATAACAAATAATTTGCAGCGTTTGTAAATGTATTGATCTGCTCTTGTCAGTTCGCAAATGAGAATTTCATGGTACTGTTGTGTTGTTTAGAGTTGTCTATACAGAAAACGTATTTGAAACCGTTCGAACCTCTTTTGATTGGAACATTTTTTATTTTGACCACTACGATGACTATAGATAGTTTTGAACCATATTTGCTCATTCGCATGTTTTAGTGTCACATTCTGCTGGCTAAGCGTCAAATTTAAGCGGTTTGGTTTAGCCACACTCTCCTAATCGCGTTCATAAACACATACCTTTCTCAAATGGAATTTTTCGAACTCTGAAGGCCTTAGACCGTGAACATATGACGAATTTTGTTTTTCGGGCGATTATGTAATTTACCTACTACGTACGGCTAAGACGAAGAATAGCTAAACGAACAAAAATGAGTTTTACATTTTAATTTGCATTTTACAACGTTTGAACGTGATTCATCAGCCTCTTCATATGAGCTATGGCGTTTGACTCAGAAAACTCTTACACTTGAGGACCACGGTAATGCTCCACAGAACCTGACTGGGGCTTGGACAGTCCTGAAAACTTTTCCAATTCTCAGTCACCCGATACCTACTCGCTCACGAACCGTTTGGCTCGGAGATAAATTGGGGCCCGGGTTTTCTAATAACCGGTTAGGAAAGGGAGGCAACTGTCATAATAATAAGCCCCCGTCAACGAGGAATGTTTTAGGGTCAGGCCCTTCAGGCTCGAGGAGAGAAGCCGGAAGCGTCCGACAACTATGAGGAAACTTGGTCGTTTTCAGAACAAACGCTCTTCCGCAAACATCGCTTTTCTCCTTCGCAGAAGCTGTTGCCCGGTTTTCCCGAGCCTGTTTACAACTACCTCACTCACTGAGGCGGAACTGTCAGAAAGTCTTCTTCCTCCGCCTCTCGAACACCTTTTTCCGAGCCTCGTTTGCGAACTACCTTTCAGCGGAAGGGAAAGGGACGTGAAATGTTGTGAAGGGCTAGAACCGTGCCGATTACTTGGTGCAAGCCACTACATTCCAGACTTCTCTGGTTCGCACGGCCACGGGTTTTGCAAATGGTGCGATTGTGAGCTTCTGGAGACCAATGGTCATCAATGAGGTTAAGGGTCGGGATATCGCTTCTCCTTCCTTGCTCGAGTTCAACCACTTTCCAACAACCTAACAAACTTTCCCCTAGCACGTTCGATTCGAGATTTCCGCCTTAACACTTAGGAATTCCCGCCTCTCAAATATGAACGTTATTTTACATTCCATAGAACTACAGATTAAAAAAGAAAATTATGTAATTGTACAAATAAACAATTGTGAAATTTCTTCAGATTTCAACGTTTCACGCGTTACTGAGTCCGAAAAATACCATTTGAGTAAATGGTATGTGTGTGCCTGTTATAACGATTGAGAAAGAAAACGGCTGGAACTAATCGGCTCAAGTCCACCACGGGACACCAAATTGAGTGTATTGTAGTGAACCTTCAGTAATTGTTAGTGCCAGATGAACATGTGTGGTTCTTAGCAACGATAAATTGTGAAGCTTCAAAATATAAGATCAGTTTCGGTTTTGGTGCGATTGGAATTCGTTAACGTTGTTGACTTTGTTATTTTTCAAGTTAAAGTTATCAAGTTATTACAATTTGGGGGCCCGTCCGGGATCGAAGTTAATCATGCCATTACCTCGTGCAACTCGTTCTTCCACCAGACAAGGAGAACCTACTGGTGACATCTCACTGGAGTCGGACACTATTCAGCGAACTCGACCTCCGACGTTGACACAGCGAGTTTCATCCTTAGAAACGCTCATCGCAGAAATGCAAGAGCAACTCACACGCATTCATCAACCCCAACCTCCTCCACCACTGACTGAACCTAATCCTCCTGAACTTCGTGTACATGCCGAAACTCGCGATCACAACAGAACTATAGTCGCCTATGAAGGTAGCTTGATGCCGTATGATGGTAAACTTCCATGTGAAGAGTATGTAGTTCATGTAGAAGTGACTGCAGATGCCAACGACTGGGATGAACTTCGAAAAGGAAAGAAATTGGCAAGCATGTTGAGGGGTCCAGCGTTAAGTGTCCTGACGGATCTTCCAGCTGAAGTACGTACGGACTATTCCAGATTAGTTCAAGCTCTTGCAGGAAGGTTTGGAAATCGCAATCACATATCTAAATTTCTATTTTCCCTGCAAGGAAGGAGGCAGAAAGACAATGAAGAACTGTCAGAATTAGCTACCGACATCGACAGACTGGTCCGCGGAGCATATCCAGATGAGCATAAGGCTTATAGAGATAAGGCTTCAGTTAGAGCATTTATTCAGGCTTTAAAAGACCAAGATCGCAGCCGTACCTTGATGATGTGTACCCCAGTAAATATTCAAGAAGCTCTTGAAAAAGCTCAACTAGTAGAAGGGTTGAAGCCGCAACATGTACCAAAAAACCAGAAAAACGAGTTGAGGTGTTGGGAATGTAACTCCTCTGGCCACATTAAATCACGTTGCCCTAGACAGCCCAAAGCAAGTTCCTCTAGTTTGACGGAAAACTAACTCTGGCTCAGGCAGATCTGTTTCTTTATTTCATGACTGTACCTAAACCCTCGACGAGGGTTATATCAGTCATAGAAGTTGCGGTTTCGCTAATATGCAAGAGGCCGGCCCCTGCAGCATCCACCGAACTCAGACCTGTGGAGGTACGGCAGGTATGTGGTCGTTAGCCAGTCTCACCGTAGAGAGCTGTTGCCCGTGTGTTACCGCGCGGAGGTGACCACCTGAGGAATCCCGTACCATCTGGGAGTAGTTCTTAATCTGGTTCCCTACCTGATCTTACTGTTTACTTGGGTGGCAAGTTTCAAAAGGACTGATCAACTATAACCACGTTTCTTAGCCATTACCTTCTTTGCGAACTTTGCAAAATGGTTATAGGCTTCCTTTGAAGCAGTCAAAGCTGCTAAGTTCGTTTGCCCTCTCAACAACCGTCGCTCACTGTTGTAGAAACTACAGTGGAGCAGCACATGGTTTCTTGTTTCCTCCGCACTGGAGGCACAAGACGTGCATAATGGAGAGTCTTTCAGAGAAAAGAAGTGGAGCCGCGCATTGAAGTCACCATGTCCCGTGAGGAACTGGCTCGTCCAGTGGTCTGGCTCAACCCATTTTCTAGAAAGACGTTCACGGATGTTGGGGAAGAACTCATACGTATCACGTCCCTTTGACGAGGATTCCCATCTCGCTTGCCATTTCTCTAGAGCCCATTCATCGATGGCGGCAAGTTTCTGTTCTGTGGTGAGATCCGCACGGAGTTCAGCCCAAAGCGGGGAAGCTCCCGTTTCACTCTCCACTTGTCAATCATGCACTCAACAGCCAAATCAACTGGTAACTGACCAGTGATCACCTGGAGTGCTTCCGTTGATACAGTCTTGTAGGCCTTGGTGATCCACAGGAGCGCGGCTCTCTGGGATTGGGCCAATACTCTCTTTTGATTGACTGTTAGTTTGCTACCCCAGACAACAGGGCAGTAGCCAATCACACCTAAATAGATGGCCTTATACATGAGGATGGTGTCGTGGTAACACACACCCCAAGTGGCCTTAGTAATGGCACGCAGTGAGGCAAACCTTGCAATGGTAGTGCCTTTAAGGGACTGGAGGTGTTGGTTGAAACCCCACCTCTCGCCTATATTCACTCCTAAATACTTGACGTGCTTTTCAAGAAGGAGCCTGTGGCCGCCAAAGCGTATTGTGGGTGGATTATTCACTTTCCCCTTCAAGAGGATTAGCTGGGTTTTTTCCTCAGCCACCTGCATCTTGACGTGCTCGCACCATTGGTTGACAGTGCGGAGCACGTGGTGGGTTTTTCTTCAATTTGGCGGACTGACTCTGCAAAGATCAGCACAGTCAAGTCATCCACATAGGCGTACGGCTCGCAGTCAGTCTCCATGAGTTTCCTGAGAAGACCTTCGAAGAAGGCATTCAGAGTGCTGGTCCTAGGACCGAGCCCTGTGGGCACCCTTCTCAATCTTTCTTCGGACGGAGACATGCCTACTTTCGATCGTAGCAGTTCTGTCTGTCAGGTAACTTCTGACGAGCGAGTACAGGTTGCGGGGATTCCCTACCTTTGAGTTCATTAAGGAGCGCTGGCCACCAAAGGTTGTCAAACGCTCCTCTGATGTCAATCAGAACTGCTACGACGTACTTAGCCGGTGCCAGCAGGAATCTCGACAATGACATCCTGCGTGGACCTTCCTTTGG
This sequence comes from Pachypeltis micranthus, assembly GCA_020466155.1. Taxonomy (NCBI): domain Eukaryota; kingdom Metazoa; phylum Arthropoda; class Insecta; order Hemiptera; family Miridae; genus Pachypeltis; species Pachypeltis micranthus. The sequence continues at coordinate 44,543,332 of CM035770.1, read as the reverse complement.
TACACCCGTATTGCCTGCCTGTGAGGTTGCGGCCAAAGACTCCTTCGAGGGACTGCAACATCAAGATTTCTAGTGTTTTGCCTAATATGGAAAGAAGGCTGAGTGGTCTCCATGATCGCGGGTCCGACTGATTGCGGTCGCCTCCCATTTGAAGAGTGACAACGCGCGCAGACTTCCACTGAGTGGGGAACTGTCCGACCTGCAGACAGTCATTAAATAAATTAAGGAGACCGCTGGAGATTGTCCGCTCAGCCTTCCTTAGCATATTGCTTTCTATTTCATCTGGCCCAGGAGATTTGTTGGGCTTTAAGGTCGCAAGAGCCCTGCCGAGGTCGCCTGTTGTCCACAATGGGATGTCGGGCTCGTTCGGAGGGTCCATGATCAGCTCCCTTGCTGCCCTCTGGGCTTCAGTGTCTCGAGCTAGTTGGTCATCTGGGAACGCCTTCTCAAGGAGGGTTTCAGTGAACGTTCGATACTGCAGGCCCAGCCTGACTCATTTTGCATCGCAGCTAAGACCTGCTCTACATTTGCTTTTCCTATGGAGGACTTGTAGTGTCTGCCCCAGGGGTTCTCAGAGCTCTCCGCTTCCACAAAATTTCGCCAGCCTTGCCCGTTTGGCTCGTTTGATGGCGCGGTGGAAGGCCTTCTTCTCTTGGATGAAGGCAGTTCGGAGTGTTGCTCTGGCATCAGGGTCTGAGTGTTTTGGTACATCCTTCTGGCTCTATTTGCACTTTGCTTGAGGGGATTAAGTTCCTCAGTCCACCATGAGACTTTGATCGCCCTGTGCTTCTGTTGGCCAAGTACAGAGAGCCCAGCAGAGTGCAGTGCTGTGGTAAATGTGTCCACTTTGCTGTCCACCTCTTCAGGTGTGGATGCTTGCACTATTAGGTCGGTGTCTGCGGCACGCAGTTCACCATCCAGTACCCTAAAGAATTGCGGCCAGTCAGCATTTTTTGTGCGGAATCGCTTTTCACGCGTGTCTTTGCAGAGGATGTTATCATCCGTAATGGCAAAGTCAATAACCATGTGATCGCTCTGCGTTGCACCTGGTACGACTCGCCAACCCTTCAATTTGAGTAGCAGGGTGTGGGACACGGCTGTGACGTCTATACACGACCTTCCTCCCGGGCCATCATAGGTCGCCTCAGTCATGGGGTCGTTGGCAACAACCAAGTTGTACCTGGTGAGCAGCTCTATATACGCCTCGCCCGCCCCATCCAGGGTTGGGGATCCCCACAATGGTGATCTGGCGTTTGCATCAGCACAGACTACGCAGGGTCGTCCTGATAGGCCTGCTAGAGCCCGCTCGAGTGGTTCAAGGCTGTTGGCAACTGGTGCGCCAAATTGCCTGTAAAATGATATTACAACCAGCTCAAAGCCACCGGCTCGGATGAGCACAGCGGCCAAGTGCTGGCTGTTCAGGTGAGTGAGTGCGAGCATGTCAATGGACGGGTCGATGCAGGCTACTGCTGCCTTGGCTCCCGTTCTTGCTCCAGCCACCACTCGTGCCTGCGATCCGAGACCAAGAGTTTTGGATCCTATGTACGGTTCCTGTATGGCGAGGACACTGCAGCGTTTCTTGAGTGCATTTTGCAGCAACTCAGCCATAACTGGGCAACTCTTATTTGTGTTGTGCTGAAGGATTCGAACTGTTTTTGACCTATTCATAATCCACTCGTGACTCCTGGAGGGCAATCGCTCGCTGACGAATGGTACAGCGTGCGTCTCGTGTAGAGTGTGCGACCTGTTGGATTTTGCGTTCGACGCAATTGGCACACTTGAGGGAGCATCACGCTTGCATTCCTTACTCAGATGTGGCAAGGCGCACCAGGCGCACACAACAGGTCTTGTACAGGCCACTGCCAGGAGGCCATAGCGCTGGCAGTTGTAGCACTGTGGGGGGGCTTGGTACTTTCGTATGGCGCACCGCTGCCAGGCTATTTGGAGGTGCCTTGCCCCCTCTAGTTTTTTGTACAGGCTGGGTGATACCTCAATCACCCAATCCTTCTGTCTGCCACGCTTTTTGGTGAAGAGAGGCCTGACATCCTGCGGCTGCAAGCTAACGCAGGGTTGTGCTCAACAACTTGTTGGGCCAAGTCCTCTTTGAAGGTCGGTCCGCACGTCGCACAGCAGCAGGCGTGGGAAACGACCGGGGCTGACGCTTGGAGCTTCAACTCCTTTTTTGTGGAAATGTGGCTCGTGAGCGCCTTGGCCATTTCTGGCGTTTCCGTCACAATGACGGCGCCACCTCCTACTGCGGTGCGGATGTCTAGCACTCGGACACTCAGAGCTTGGAGGTCCGTAGCAGGGACACCGCGCCAAGCGCTTCCATTGCGTCAGGGTTGGAGGGACCAGCCTCTCCTTCCTCACATGTCCGCCTAACCACTACCACGTTTTGTCGTGGGTTTTTAGGGGGGAGTTTGGCAAGCGGTGGAGGCTTTTTATTTTGGTTTTTATTTTTATTTTTGCCCTTGTTTTTGGGCGGAGGCATAGGCGGGGCGCTGCCCTCGGCCTGCACTTCCTGCTTAGTTGGGGCCTGTTTCTGCTTCCCTCTGCGCTTCCTGGCCCTGGCAGGCTGCCATTCCGCCTCAGCTCCATGAGGGGGGGAGGAAGGCGCAGTAGCGGCTACTGCCGCATATGAGGAGCCTGGGGTACTACCCTGGCTCGTTGTTGCTCCTCGAGTTTGGGGGCTGGTGGCACTGGCTGCTGGGCAATTGCCCTACGCAGCTCTTCCCTCGACAGCCGCCACAGTTTCCGCAGGGGGAGTGGCAGGGGGCGATGTCGTTGGGGGCATTAGCTTTTATAGCCAGCTTCGAAATTTCGAAGAGGCAACTAGTTACGAGGTCCGCATAGGTCCTGTCGCGTTGGCCCTCATCCGTGCCAGCTGGCCGTGGATGATTTGGACGTATGCGCAAATTTGCTCCATGTCCGACAGTTTAGGGTCCACGCTGTGTCGTGTGCTTGTAGTAGCCGGGTTGCCCGGGCTACTAGGGGAGAAGGGGAGATGAACGCGGTTTGCCCGGTTCTTTCCGCCCTTGTTTGTTTGGACGACGAGTAGGTTGCTCATCGTCCGAAGAGGAGGGGTCGAGCTTGGCGAGCTCGAGGAAGAGGCGCAGGTGGCGCTTTTTATTACCTGCTGAAGTTTTAGTTGACTTTGTCATGTTTTTACTTATTTGGGGGTGATTAAAGAAGCGGACTGGTGTAGTGTATCCTTGTGAGTTCGTTTGTTGTGTGTGTTCGTGGTATGAGCGAGAGGTGCTCGAGGCAGTGTCCTGGAAGCTCCCCCTCAGGCATATTGATTCTAGCCCCTTTCGCTGGTCCGTTGAGGGTCAAAGGGAGCCCCCACATGCGCCGCAGCTGCCAGTCCGGCCACCCACCGGGACTAAGACGCATGAGGGATTTTTCGGCTGCTGCTCAGAGTCAGCCCTCGGCCACTAGTGATGTGGTGAGCGGGACACACGCTATCAGCCGCCCCAGGAACGCTCAAACCTGGTTTTTCCCCCTCCTCATTCCGAAGGCCGCACCTATATAGGGGATCGCTCAAAGGTGTTAGTGAGCTACTTCCAGGACTGTCTTTCGCTCATCATGAGTGTTTCAAGTGAGTGTGTTCTGCCACGCAAGCCGTTGCAGTGTATTTAGTATCTGGAATATGTTGTGTATGTCAGTGTCGTGAGCTTTAAGCCCCTTTAAGGCCGGATTTAACGACCACGCAGAGGATACGGCAGGAGAATTCTGTCCCCTTCCTGCGGGGTGTGTTCTGCGATCCCAGCTAAAGGTAGGGGGTTCCCAGTGTGTCATGTATGTGAATGAAGTGTAAGTTGTGTCCCTTTTAGTCCGGCTTATACGAACACGCAGGGAGTACGGCAGTGGAATTCTGGACCCCCTACTGCAGGGTGAGCACAGTGTGGCGACAGAGTACACTGTGACGCCCAGCCACAGTTAAGCCTCGTTGGATGTAATCCTGCGGGGACCTCATAGAGGTGAGGTTGTCTTTCAAGCTGGGCCCACCCGGCTGTCCCTTTTAGTCGGCTCATACGACACGCAGGGAATACGTCAGCGGAATTCTGGTGGACCATGCTTCAGCCCAGCATATTGAGAGTGGTCCAGAATTACATTTAACTGAGACTACAGCAGAGACAGAAGCTCTTTTTGTTGACGTCAAAATAAATGATAAAGTTTATTCCTTCCTCGTTGATACAGGAGCCACAGTATCTATCATGCGGCCTGATGTGGTTAAAGCGTGTAACATATTTCAGGACCCAACTAAATTTGAAGTACTTCAAACCGCCGGCAATCGGACACTGACAATCCTGGCAGAATGCACAGTAAATGGTAAAATTGGAAAGAGTGACTTCCTACACAACTTTTTGGTTGCCCGTATCAGAGACAAAGGAATCATTGGATTAGATCTACTTCAAAAGCTGCAGGTTCAATTAAACATTTCGAAATCCCTTCTCTTGATGAATGGAAGTTCAGTCCCTCTAAAACGGAGATGGCAGTGCGTTCAGCGTGTGTGTTACAAGCAGCTGTTCACAGCCATGATAACCAGTGGATCGACCAAGTTCTGAAGTCAACAGACCTACCATCGGGGAGTGGAGAGTATAAGGATGCAAGGGCTCTTTTCGTGAAATATCGCCGAATTTTCGCTGTTGGTCATGAGCGCTTGGGTCGCACAAACATGATAGAACATGTTATTGACACGGGTGATACGCATCCAATAAAGCAAGCACCGAGGAGAATTCCTTTTGCACGAATGAAAGAAGTGGACAGAATACTAAAGGACATGATCGACCAAGATGTTATAGAACCTTCGAAGAGTCCATGGGCTTCACCGATTGTACTCGTGCCGAAGAAAGATGGCTCAACAAGGTTCTGTGTGGCCTACAGAAGCTTAATTCTGTCACGAAGAAAGATTCTTATGCTCTACCTTGTATCCAAACACTGCTTGACACTCTTGGTGGGTCCAGTTGGTTTTGCACTCTCGATCTTCGTAGCGGTTATTGGCAAGTGTCTCTAAGAAAAGAAGACAGAGAAAACACAGCATTTGCGTTGTACCAGAAAGGCTTATGGCAGTTCAAAGTGTTACCATTTGGTTTATGCAACGCTCCTGCAACTTTCCAAAGACTGATGGAAGCCGTTATACCCACAGATTTGGCCTTAGTATACCTTGACGACGTTGTCATCTATGGTTCTGATTTCGCCACTGTCTTGAAGAAGCTGGATGGAGTTTTCGAAAAGTTAGCAGAAGCTGGACTGCAAATACGACCCGACAAATGTGCATTCTACTCCAGAGAAACCACATACTTAGGACACATAATCTCAGCAGAAGGTGTGAAAACTGATCCAAAGAAAACGCAGACAGTCCAACAGTGGCCAGTACCACAGAGTGTCAAAGAAGTGCGTTCATTCCTTGGTATGTGCTCCTATTACCGAAGGTTTATAAAAGGGTTTTCATCAATTTCTCGTCCCCTGAATCGTCTTACGGAGAAACATACACATTTTTCCTGGACGAAAGAGTGCCAAGATAGCTTTTCAACATTAAAAAAAGCTATGACTTCAGCCTCTGTTCTCATGTATCCAGATCTTCACAAACCTTTTGTACTAGACTGCGATGCTAGTGGTCAATCTATCGGCGCAGTTCTATCCCAAGAAGTCAATGGACTGGAACGGGTTGTAGCGTATTTCAGTAAAGGTTTGAGTAAGCCTGAAAGAAATTATTGTGCAACCCGGCGAGAACTTTTAGCTGTTGTCCGCAGCATAGAACACTTCCACCAGTACATGTATGGATCTCACTTCACATTGAGAACGGACCATGCTGCTTTGACATGGCTTACTTCGTTCCACAAACCGGAGGGGCAACTTGCTAGGTGGCTTGAAACACTGCAGTCATACGACTTCACCATTGTTCACCGTTCAGGAAAAAGGCACAGTAACGCTGACGCTCTTTCCCGCCACCCATGTGCTGCTCGCTGTAACCACTGCAAAAAACGCGAAGAGAATTTGGAAGTTAATGTGTTACAGTTTTCCCCTCTGGAACCACAAGATCATCAAAACGAGGACTCCAACATCCAATGGATTATGGCGCGGTTACAACTTGGAAAGAAGCCAGATCCAACTGAAGTAGCTGGACTAAGCCCAATCATCCGACAACTAGTAGCGCGCTGGGAATCTTTAGAAATAGTGGACGATAAACTATTCCACCGGTGGGAAGAAAATAATGGACGTAGCCGTTTACAGTGGGTGGTACCATCTACTGCTGTCCACAAAGTGTTGTTGCAATGTCACAGCAGCCCAGCAGGAGGACACTTCGGAATGTGGAAGACGCTGGCGAAGGTTCGATTGTTATATTTTTGGCCAGGGATGTCCCACGATGTTAAAGCATGGTGCAAGTCTTGTCAGGAATGTCGAAAAGTCAAAGGCCCTGGAAAACCCTGCCCCACTTCAACAATCAACAGTTGGAGGATCTTTTGAAAGAATGGGAATATACATTTTAGGTCCATTCCCAGAATCGACGAAAAAGAACCGTTATGTTTTGGTCGCTGTGGATTACTTCTCCAAGTGGCCTGAGGCCATTGCCATTCCCAACCAAGAAGCACAAACAGTGGCATCTGCTCTGGTTGAACAGGTTTTTAGTCGCAATGGTGTGCCATGGGAGATCCAAACAGACCAGGGACGTAACTTTGAGGCCAATCTAATGAAAGAAGTCGCGGTGTTAATGGGAACTCAGCGCACAAGGACGACGCCATTACATCCTCAATCGGGTGGGTTAGTGGAACGACTCAATCACACGCTAACTAAATTCCTCGCAATTTTTATCCAAGAACATCAGTATGATTGGGACGAGAAACTTCCACTATTCCTTCTGGCTTATCGCTCAGCGCCACACTCTACTACTGGATACTCACCAGCCCAACTGCTATTTGGAAGAGATTTGCATCTGCCTGACACGTTAGTGAGACCACCAGCAACAAATCCTCCCCTTCCAACGACAAATTACGCCTTACAACTGCGGTCCAACCTAGAGAAAGTTCGAGATTTCGCATTGTACAGGACTGGACTGAAAATGAGGGCTCAAAAAGAGTACTGCGACCGACGAGCGAAGAATTCCTCTTTCAGTGTAGGAGATTGGGTTGGGTTCATGATCCAAAACGTGTCCGTGGACTATGCCCTAAGCTACAGCCTCAATGGACCGGACCATGGGTCGTGAGTCAAAAGAAAAGTGATGTTCTCTTCCAGGTAAAAATGGGCAGGAAGAAGAGACTTCTCCATACTAATAGACTCTCACGAGCTGAAGTTCAGCCCGTGGGCGGGCTCTTTCAAGAGGGAAGGGAGAAATGTAGTGAACCTTCAGTAATTGTTAGTGCCAGATGAACATGTGTGGTTCTTAGCAACGATAAATTGTGATGCTTCAAAATATAAGATCAGTTTCGGTTTCGGTGCGATTGGAATTCGTTAACGTTGTTGACTTTGTTATTTTTCAAGTTAAAGTTATCAAGTTATTACAGTATGAACGAAATCGGTTAACCGTTAACCGTGATCGAAACGGCTCAAATGTTTTTGATTAAACTTTTCACACCAACAGCAGTGAACGATGTGGCTGTACCATACAACGTTCATCTGAGGAAAAATCTCGCGAGGAGCACAATTAATTATTGAAAGTTTTGAGGAAAGTTGATTTTGGTACGCTTATAGGGTACTGTTGGGCTTACTAGTGGGGGAGCTTGAGTTGGGGTAAAAGAAATAATGAATGAACGGGGTAAACGTGAGTGAGGACTGTATTAACACATTGGATGTGAGCTTGAATGAGTATTTGAGGTTGAACAAGGGGGTCTCTGAATAGGTGAACTGGTTGCAGGGAACAAGAGGGTTGGGTTAGGGCAGGGCCGAGAGGTGGAGTGGAGTAAAACCGATTGGTGGGAAGTGGATGTTTTCGAAAGTCCAAAAACGGGAAATCCGTGGTCTGCTGGAGAAACCGACTGAATGGGCAGTGTGGACTTTTCCCACAGCTACAAAATGCTTTAGGTCAGAAAGACCTGGACTTCAGATGTTCAGGGAAGGCGCGAAACGAGAACTTCCTGTCACGGGCAAGTGCAAGAGTTCAGAGCTCAAGATTTCAACTAACTCGGCCTGCGCTGAACAGATATTATCCTTGACCATAAAATTAGGGAGATAGTCCAAGTGAGAGTTTAATACCATGCCCAACGGGATGAAAAGCAGCCACAAAAATTCCTGAATTCAAACCACCGCCGTTTCATTTATTACCATTTCTCATAGTTTTTACCCGATAGTTCGAAAACAGAAGAACGAATCCTTTTCAAAAAACCCTGCAAATTATTACACAATGGTTTATTATTCTCATGAACAGCTTGACCTAGTACCCGAGACCCATCCCATTCGATTCAGCGTCGAAAAATACTAGTAAACCATACGGAACATGACCTGACTACAATGGAACTTTGGAAACTAAATATTCCCCTGGTGCTAGGCGCCCATGAACGTCTGTAGGCATTTATGATCCGATGTAGGGGTGTGCGGAGGAAGTGGCCCTCACCTTTATCCGCCCCGTCGGGCAAAAAGAGTCGGGACGATTGGGACGGGGACTTCTTGCGAGTCGAACAGGCGTTGCGAGGCGAGCGGGCGGGCAGGTGGTTTTGATGAGATGGGAGGAAGGGAGTTCTAATGATGAAACGTTGACTTCCGCTGTAGTTCCCCCGAGTTCTTGCAATTAGTAGACTCTAATAATTACTGTAATTTCCCTATACGCAGTTGTACGCGTTTGATACTCATTCCATTCGACCCAGGATGTAAAAATACCTTGAAATGATACGAAACGCGTCTTATTTGCGATTATACTGCGTTTCGTTAATTTTTTAACCATTTTTTGTCCATAAGAACCATGGGCTTCGTCCGATTGGATTGCCGAGATGGCGTGCACAACTAGATACCAAATGGGATTTTTGTGCGAAAGAACGAGTTTTTTAGACCACGTTAAAGGCACAAAACGGCCCGGTCGGCCGACGGGGGATGGGGGACGGCAGACGGACATTGCAGATTTGGAATCCCCATGTCTTGAAACGTAAAGTATCAAATTTTGAGGGGGGGTTGTAAAACATTTTTCGTGACCGAAAACATAAGGTTATTATTCAGAACCAAAATCAGGTAGCCACTTTCACAAACCGTCTATGTGCAACTTCCACAGTGTAGGTCGTGCCATTAGTGGGAGCATCTCAACAAAATCCAAAATCTTCAAGGGCTACAACATTTTGCCTTAAAAGTATATTGTAAAAACAGCTCGCAGAATCGCAAGACGTACTCGAGCTAAGGAAAGTTGTGTGATGCGACACCACATATTTATACTATAACTGTATATTTCACCAAACACGAAACATCCTAACAAGCGCTTTCACCCGCAAATATTGATTTCGTACAATCACAAACATTTTTACCCTGCACGCGGGCGAAACAAGCAGAATAACTTCCTTTTGGAGCTCCAGATTAACGGAAATCTCCGTTCGCTGCCAATTAGTTCACTTTCTGCTCGCCGGGATAAAAGAAGTCTAAAATAAATTTCTAAAAAAAAACGCGTTCTCGTTGCAGAGCGGAAACAATTACAGCAGCACTAATGACTAAAGTTAGTTCCGATCAACTTTCGTTCGGTTCAAAGCTTTTGTCCTTGTTTGCGGCTAATTCCCTGATTAGAGAACATGTCGGGCTAATTGGTTTGGAAACTTGAAGCGGACGCTTTGCCGAGAGGGTCGGAAGAATCTCTTGTTGGCGCCGGTGTAAGGAGAGGATGATAATTATTACCCTGACTTTCCTCCGTGCTGAGTCCTAATTTGAAGGTTGCGCTTAATTTCGCGCCAAGTATTTTGAGACGCGGAGCGTAGAAGCGAGAGCCCCAGTTTTGATTTGAAACAAAAGTTTGAATTATGGGAAAGATGGGGGAAGTTACGTAATTCCACTTAGGTAGGTAGGTTCATAAGGTTCGAGTATCCGCAATGTGCGAAATCAGAAATTATCTGGAACGTTCTTCAGTACAGATCGTTCCACAGAGACCTGTTTATTTAGCTGTCCTAAGCCATGCCTGCCTTCCACATGGCATTGTACGAGAAATCCAATTACATACGTTCATTTCGTCGAGAAATTACGTCAGCAGCACGCTTTGCACGGAATTAGCCTGACAAAGGTTTTCTGTGTGTGTGAGAACGAAATTGAGATACACCAGATGCATTTAACATTCGGTCCGCCGCGTTTTACCGGACAGAGTCAGGATATCAAAATATTTACAGCGAGTTTCAGGTATTTGTGGTGAAAGGCTTCAGTCAGCCATTTATTTTAAATGGGAACGAATTGAATTAATTTCGAAATGATTTTGTCTCCAGTTAATCCAGGTAATTAGTTTGATTGGGCGTGTTGAAGAGCCGATTGATTCATTTATTGTATGAAGACTAAGGTATTTCCTGCATATTCTGTCGAATCCACATATGAGAGAGTAATAGATGGAATTGACAGTAGGAATATATCGAATTGTGCATCAATAGGGATATTCCTGGGCCTGAACTCGAGTGGGCTTCCACGGTCCCAGGCATTTGGGTTTTTCGCGGCTCACGATAAATCCCACTCCCAACTTTTCTCAACTTTGCCCAGTCAACCGCATCAGACTGCGAATCATTAGCTAATTAATTTATTTCTTCCCAAAGAGGGCTAACTAAGTGCCTTCACAGCGGATTAGCATTTTCTCTTCTCCTAGCGCCTCTCGACTAATCTGATTTACAAATGCTTTTTCTCCTTCGTACCGCGTGAACTTCTCTTATTTCCCTTCCAACGAAACCCATTTTGAAATTCAATAGATTCCACATTTTCCAGGACCGCCTTTTCTCAATAGAATCTCCCTACTTTCCGTCTTCTTCTTCTTCTTCTTCTTAGGAGGGGTTTCATAGCATTATAATTCTCTTCCTTTCCACTCGTCCTTTTGGACGGAGCGAAGTTATTTCAGCCGCCTCTGGGCGCGGCAGGGATGAATCACAAGACGGAGGAGGAACTACTTTACCAAGTTCTGAGACCTACTTTGCCACACCTTGAGCACGCTGCGATTCGCCTATTCACTTTTCGTTTTACAATTCAATTTCGTTTGAAAACTAAGGAATTTCCAGATGTGCACGCTAATTGATTTAGTTGTTTCCTGAGGGAAAACATCCTAATGGGCTGCCAACGGGTTTATCAATAAGACGACGCGTTTTCGTCATTATTTCGCAGCGCCGACCAAACATTTTTATTGCGAACTCTAAGAGTGGCCGCTCTGGCGCCTCACACAACTTTCATCGGGCCCAATTTTATAGCTTCAGCAACGGGCTATAACTTCCCAATTGAAGTTTAACGTTCCAAAATGTTTTAAGTTGTTCCGGCTTACGTTGCGACATTTGCGTAACTTTTGAGACAGTCGACAAGGTACTATAGAAAGCTTAGCTGATCAAAGTGAACTGGGAAATAACTGTCGTCAGACCCATGCGAATTCTGCTATTTTTATCACGTTACAAATAGAATATGTTAGAACGTAGACGTAGGAATTGTTGGGTCACACTGTTCTTAAAATTATTGAGGTTCAGAAATCAATGTACGGGACATTCAAAAGAATGTTACCTCTATTAATACGATAATGGTTATCCATATTTGCTGGGGATGCTCCTAATTATCTCATTTCTCATTCTTCTTATCTTTTTGACTTTCCTCGACTCTAGGAAGTAGAAAGGGACGTTATGTAATGGGCTCAAAAAATTTAAGTTCTTTACATCCCAGACCCTACTGAGTCCGAAAAACACTATTTAGAAAATGGTCTGTGTGTCCACGTGAGTTTGTGAACGCGATTGAGGAACAGTTGAACCATGAATGAGATAACTATACTGTTTCAATCCGTGGGAAAATGACGAGAGCATCACAATAAATGACCGAACATTTCGATGGCAATCGATTTTGGTGCAGTTTTCCCTTATAAACTCCGCTGAAATGTTACTGGAATCATTTTAAAAAAAATTAGTGTGGTATTACGATAATCCATAAATTCCGGAATTTTTGACCGATTTAAATGAAGTGAGTGAAAAATAATTTAAGTTGGTAGGTAGAGCCACGAACACTAAGGAAAGTTAGATACTCGATATTTTAAAGTGTATTTATTCGGATGAAATCGAAAGGAAGTCAGGGAGAAGAAGTTACGGTATAAAATCATACTTGAGGCACCTGAAAAAGATTATTCGATAAAATTAATCACGAAATTTGTCGAACATAAATTACTCAACAGCCTTGAGTTGCGCGTAATCTCTGAATACAAGCACGTCTCTCGGATAGCGGATCTAAATAGGGTTCGGCTCCGATTGATTCGTATTAGCGAGGATACGTTATGCTGCGTTTTGAACCACTTTTCAGCGCCCCCATTTGAGCCGATTTGCTTCCTTTTTCCCTCAATCGCGTTCACAAACGCAAACCGTTTTGCCAAATGGTTTTTTACGGACTCAGTAGTCCTTGAAGCGTAAACATCAAAAGAAAACTTATCAGCCGAAATCATTAATTTTCTTCATATTTCGTTTTCGGATAAAACGGGTTGACAGAAAACTCCATCTAGAATCACTCGAAAACTCAAAAATAAATCGAGGGCTTGATGAAATTGCCGTAACAGTATTGTGGCTGGAGGCAGCCAAAAATGGCCTATTTATCAGGAACAACGCCGGGGTCTTGACAATCGATTCCTTCGCTGGTAATCGGGGGCGCATCGACCGAGTCTGTTAATAATTCGGTGCTGGGAAATGGATGGAAGCCACGTGCAGCACGCCGACCCAATACATAATTCTAGAAGATGACTTTTAGCGGTAAACCCCCTTCCCCCCTTCTTCTCTCTTCAACTCTTGCCATCCGCTTTTTTCTGTAAAGTAGTACTGGGAGAAACGAAATATTTATGAGACTTAGCCTAAATCTTTCGAGTAATATTCTCGTACATCTTCATCGACGACTCCTCTACCTCTTTTTACAACAGCTACGCCTACTCTACTCCTTCACGCTCTACAACAGGTGACGGGAAACAATTGTATAACTTTCTGGAAAATGAATCAACGGCTTTTGATCTTCCTGATGCTCCAAGAGTGCATGAACCGGAGAAATCAGCTACACAAAATTACAGTAAAAAGAGAGAGAGAGAGAGAGAGAGAGAGAGAGAGAGAGAGAGAGAGAGAGAGAGTGAGAGAGGTGGATCGAGGGAGAAGGATGGTAGGAAGAGAGAGCAAGAGGGAGAAAGAGATAGGCGGAGGGTGGGAGCGAGGGTGAGAGAGGAAGAGAGAATAACACTGTGAAAGGCGTGGGGAGTGTCAACCGGCCATGTTCCGATATGTGTTCAAACGTGTAACTCAGAAGAATATTGACATCTTGTGACAAAATACCTATTTACCTGCAGTGTGTCACTAATAAATCACGCTCTCAAGCTGATTTTCCAAAATTCACAGAGCATTCTCCAGATTAAAAATATCTCTGTTGGTGTTGTACACTCTTGTACCTCGTACATGAAAATATCGATCATATATAAGTGGTTCTATGTATAAGGACTCACAACCGACTTGTTGGTAGCCTCTTATTAAAAGAATTAAAAGTTGACATAAACTCTAGTGATTTTTTAAATTGATGTTTGACCAGGAAAGACTTGAAAGAATCACAGAGACGGGAGATCACAACAAGATTAGAGCAGGCACGGATACAGAGAAGGAATGACTGGAATACAATATTTTGAGTATTCTGGCGCTAACAAGGGGGCTTTGACGGCGTGTACTGGTTGCATGAGTAACGAGAGAGGATTACGAATTAGTTGTTGAAGAGCTGTGAAACGAGTTCCTGTCGCGAGAATGGGGAGATGAATGTCGATTGCGAGAGCTGCGAGATCACTGAGTTTGGGAAGAGCTTTGTATTGCAGAGAGGAATGTAAATTGAGGGGCTATTTTGGAAATTCCATGAAAAGTGGAAATCCGTTGTCACTTGGAAATAACGGAAGAGCTTGGCTTTCCCACAGATACGAACAAAGGAGGCTTGAGGCCAGAAATAGTGGCACTCGGTGTTTGGAGAAGCCCGAGACAATGAGTCTTGTTGTGGGCGAGTGCGGACGTTCCAAGGTCAAAAATTCCGAGCTAGTTTTGCCTGCGCTGTGTTAAACTTGTAAGTTTTCTATCCTTTTAACTTCAGCCCCTGAGGCCATTGATAATACAGATTATCACACAACAGAGAGTTCAACAGAACTCCGCTGATAAGAGACTCGTGTTCTATATAACGCAGATCACATGAGTGAGACATGAGTGTCATCACAGGGGTAACCAGTTGGAGTAGCTGAATCATGTGGTGCAGGTGTGTTTGCATACTGAGGGGTGCCGAGTCAAGAGTCACAACACAGTCTGCAATCAGGTTGTGGGTGCATTGTAATTTGAGAGCTGGGAAGTGGAGAGAGAGGGGCAGTACTGAGTTGTCTCTGAAGAAAGACTGAGCCCTGACATCGTCACCATTGGTACCCGGCCAGTCAAAAGTGGTCTGGATGTCCAGGTTGTATCTGGCAGTCGGGACCTTGCGCTAACTTGGCAAGACAATAGGCCTAGTGAAAGGACAGATGTTGGAAGCGTATGGCAGTGTTGGAAGCTCGTGGATTCGAAATAGGTAAGATCAAGGTTGCAGCATTGACTGTGTCCTGGCGCGGTGTGTGGCGCAAGAAAAGTGCTGAGGAGACGCGTCGGCTGGGTGTGTCAGCAGGCCTTCTCCGAGGTATCACCACTCACATGACTCTCAGGTCGTATCTAAACTGGTGGTCGTTCTACTTGCAACATCCTCTTATCCTTCTTTCCTTCCCCGTCCCAACCCTTACATATTACCTGTTTCTAATCCACGAGCTTCCGACACCGCCATACGAAGATCCCTCCTGTCATAATTGCGATACTTGGCTGCCAGATATTACCTGGACATCCAGACACACAATCAATTTTCTTAAATAGTCTTTTCGGGCTCAGTAAGGTCTAAAACGTAAACGTTCTGAAGGGAACTCAACCGATTACATAACTTTCCTTTCTACTTCCTAGAGCCACGAAAAGTACGAGATATTTCCACCGTAAAACGATCCTACGGGCCCCTAAAACAATTAGTAGATTTTCGTAACTGTTCAATCTGACAATAAATCCATATTAAGGGGAGTGGGAGATGAACCGTTTGGCTCGTATTCTAGAAACCCACCACTCCGTAGAGAAGTAAGCCGTTTATCGTACGATTTACAGTTTTTCAACTGAAAAGTGAAACATCGCCTCAATTCCGCGTTACGAAACGGTATAGTTCGAAATCTGATGGCCGCTTGAGGCAGAAAGTTCAACCATCGAAGAGCCCTTTTTCAATTGAAACAAACCGCACGGGCTCGAAGAAACACAACTCGGGAAGGAAAGTTTCGGCTACTTTTCAACTCTAAGAGAATGTTATCAATTTTAATTTCAACTTGGGTGCGAGAGTGATGGTGGTTGGGGTGGGGGGGGGGGGTGGAAAGACGAGAGAACTTCCTTCTCGCTCTCTTTTCGTTGGAACCTCATCGCTCTTAACGGGCAATATTGGTTTTAGAGCCGCTTGGGAGCTAAACGAAACACCGAGCGGAAGATACACCGCAAGGAACAACAAGTGGAAGAAGTGAATTCCCCGAACAGATCAAAAGTTTAATTGAGTTATACCCAAAGAGCTGCAAAACGCTCAAAACGTTAATTACAAGCGCTCCGTCGTCAACTTGAAAACGCTAAATATGACTCATGAATTTCCCACCTGCTTTTTGGCTGCGTGTCACTCGTAACTTGGCTCGTTAATTCAAACACATTGCACAAAGTTCGTCGACAATATTGATATACGAAGAGCGAGTAAAGTCATCTCCACTAACATCCGATGGTTTTCTCGCCCCACCGAGTAAGAAATGTATGAGAACTAAGAAACTAGAGAACGATATCGATTGGCCATACCCCATTCAACGACACCAATCGGAAACCTTTTGAAGCCAGAAAGTAGGCTGGAGAGCCTATTGAATTTCCATTTAAACGTTACCTTTTGCATTTTTCAAACCGGAAAATGGTACACGCAACTGTATTAGATTAATATCAAGAAGAACAACTCAACACGAACGACGCCTACATATTCACTAAAGGTAATTGCGAAACAAACCTCTGGAACGACGCATCACGCAACTTTCTTACACGCATTCTACGATTTTTAGGGCTCAAGCGTTCCACGAAGCACCAATAGTGGAGCGGGTGTGGTACTGCGTCTATATATATGAATTAGCAGTCTATAATGAACTATGAGTGATGAAGTAGAAGAAATGTATTGTGGGCGGGGGGATGATCTGCACCTAGGGATGTTGTGCACATTATGCCAGACAGTCAGGTTGCACTTAAGACCCTGGCATCCTACGATGGCTTCCTCAGGGCTAGTTTGGCAATGCACGACTGGTATGAAGGCCTTGGCAAAGGAAAGTATTGGGTAGTGGTAGAAGTGCAGGGCTGCCTATTGGTGGGATGTGCCAGGCCATTGGTGGTCAAGGTTGCTTAGACACTCCAGAGATCGAACAAAAAGGTCCTCAGTCTGAAGAGAGGAAGTATAAGAATGGTATGGAACCTATTCACAAGTCCACTGAAGTACCACCTGGCAAAACTACAGGGATGGACCCCAAGGTTGTCTTGCGTTTAATGCGAGAATGGTGGGGAAGTATTGGTTAGGTCGCATCAGGGAACACGGTTTCCATGTGAGCAAGGGGTTGTAAATGGGAAGACACGAGGTGGGTCATCCACACAGTTCGAGGCCGCAATGGGGGTTTACAAAATAAAAGCAACTAATTCAATGTGTTTCATTCAGTTTACATAAATCTGTGAGTACATAACTCAATGGTCTTCAACGATCCATGAGTTTCATTGTGTAATGGTTTGCAGCAGACTACCGATGGTGGCAACACTGCTGCCGCCACTCGTGCAGTTGGCCGCTGTTTATATTAGCGGAGGAGCCACATTTTTCGTCAGAACAGGTACCGACATCGCTTAAGAATCTCTCCCTTTTTTAAGCCAGTGATCAAGTATTTAAAGTCCCTTTATATTGTGTGAAGTGATCAGAGCTTGGTGTTTCATGTTCCTCATTGCCCCTTTATTGTCATTTACTACGATCCGAGCATAGGTTATTTGTTTCATTCTAAAAGGAGTTCATTTCATTTCGAGTTTTTCCTGATTAAATTCAAGTGGGTCCTATTTGGTTTATAATTTCATTTCCCAGTACTTTCCTGAGAGGCATTATTTTGTTTATTTACATCCAGTGAGTATAATTGAGTATATTTAATTTGTTCGTCTTTTGGGCCCTGACACGACTTTCACTCCTGTCCTGTACACGGGTAATTCTGTAAAGGAATTCCCCAAGTACGTCACATTTGAAAAACCAACGCGTAAGTAATTGATGGAACTACCAACTTATTCCGAGAAGGTTTGCATTCAGTTCGGAAATTATCGTAGTTAAGTGGTTGGAACTACTGCGGAAATTATAATAAAAGTTTTGGTGCTACACTACACAATTCCCCTCAGCGATTTTCATGACTTCACGAACTGACCCGATCAATCTTCGACTCTGTTCGATAGAACTTGGTGAACCGTATCGTCCCGTTTTACGTACAAATCTGTAGCTGTTAACGCCAATGGTTGATGATCAACGGGACTGCCAAAATGTTTTCTCTGGGAAGCTCAAAATTTAACCCTACTATAACGTCAGTTTGAATTTCGGATTTGAATTGCACAAAACTGTTTAATGAGCAATTAAACTTCCATCGTGTAGCTTATTGGACTACTGCCCAGATTTTTAAAGGAATGCATCATGTGAGCGAGATTTTTGAGGAAAAATCTTCACTAAAATCACATTTTGTCGAGATTTTTTCACAATAAATTACGCTCCCCTACGCTTTTCTCCATCAATGGCTTGGATCTGATCATTAAATAAATTTAAGTAAAATCCCTGGGGCCGTTTTTGAGGGAAACGAGCGGTGCGTAGCAACATACAACTTTCCGCCACCGCCGTAATTTCGAACACCACCTACGTATGCGGGCGCTATATCTTCGTTCAACGTATTTGTACAGGAACATTTATACGGAACAAAATGTAGGGACTAGTTAGTTGAGAGTACGCCGTCAGTTTGATCGAAATCGTTGGAGCCGTTTTTGAGAAAATTGGAATACCGATAAATTAATATTCGACAAATCTCCTTTTCTGTGTCAACTTGGCTTATATCTCCGTTCAACAGATATATACAGAAATAATTATAGAGAACGAAATGTGGGTATAGGTGACTGAAAGACACCGATTAGTGGTTCAACGATTGGTTGAATTTGGTGAAGCAGTTACTCGAGAATTTACGGAAATGCTCGAAAAAACGTTATTTTCGACACATTTTCATTTTGATCTCTGCTCAATGGACTTTCAGGGGAACATTTATTGAGAAGAATACGTAGGTATTATTTATTCGAAAACATCCTGAGAGTTTGGTGAAAATCTTTGGAGTATTTTTTTCAAAAAGCGTAAAAAACCTATTTTTGCTTCCGTTCACCGTATCTTCATGGAGGTATGTAGGTGGGAGAGGTCGCAGAAGGGACCAGCTACGTCCGTTTGAAGACACAGGAGTCCAGAGGTGCGTTTCTTGTGTCCTTATTTCCATCCTTCCCGAAGTGACTTTTTATAGCAGCTGGTGAAGGATAATACATTCTAAAAATATTTCGTGTATTGTTCACCACAACTATAGTTAGATTAGAACCGAATTTGGTGTATTATTCATTCTGAATTCAGTCAGGAACTTTTATAACAATCTCAATGTCCGTCCGCCGTATTATATTTATGCCCTTAACGGGAACTAAAAAATTCGTTCTTTCGCATAAAAATCCCTTTCGGTATCTAGTTGTGCCCCCCAGCTCGGCAATCCAATCGGACGAGCTCCATGGCTGTTGTCGGCAAAAAATGGTTAAATAAATTAAGAATAGAGCAAGTTTGGCAGTTTTAACGCAAAAACGCCATGTTGGCTATCATTTGCAAGATTTCCACATACATTTATACAGCCCAGTTTTATATTCTAAGGGAAAAATTGCTTTTTGTAGAAATACATAATTCACCCAACCATCTTTAATAATCGTTGCTTCATCAAAATATGTTCAAACAAAGAATTTAATTTAATGTCGTTTAGAGCCGTTTCGGGGGAAAAAATAATTTAGGGGTTCGATTACTGTGATACTCATAGTTGATCAAGGTGTCAAATTTGAGCCGATTAGGTTTGCCTGTTTTCTTTGATCGTGTTCATAGACACACACTGCCAGACTGCTCAAACGGACTGCAATGATACGAACATGACCTGACTACAATTGAACAACGAAAATTGCATATATTTATTCGCTATTTTTACTGTAATTTCATTGTTGTTCATCTAGAAGCAGTCCCGCACCTCTGAGACCTTATTCCACTCAGAATCGAAAAATGCCGAATGGACGGTATGTCCGTCTTCTCTGGCTAGAAGACTGCCATGGGCGAGCGCTTTCGACGTAGACGGTGTCGACCTGCCATTGCATCAGTTCTCAAATCAGTTAGTTAGTCGTGGCCTTTACATGGGAAGAGGAAGGGAACGCAATGGTGTCGGTGAGTCGTGGGGGGGGGAGGGGGAAGATAAAGGTTGTCACACACTTCCGGGAAAACTCGTTGGAAGTGAAAGAAAAGGTCTGCAGGGGCAATTTTGTTTAGCTTTAATTAGTCGGTTGACTGTCGAGTCTTTTAATGTATTAACCCTGTGTGTGTAACTATTTTTTTGGCCAAGAAAATTTATTTACAACCCTCCCTCAAAATTTGATACCTTACGTTTCAAGATCGGGATTTTAAATATTCAATGTCCGTCTGCCCTCCGCTGTCCGGCCCGTTTTGTGACTTTAACGTGGTCTCAAAAATTCTTTCTTTCGTACGAAAATCCCATTCGGTATCTAGTTGTGCCCGCCGGCTCGGCATCCCATCGATCGATGCCCACGGTAGTGAAAGGCAAACAATGTTTGAGAAAATTAACAAAAACGCAATTTTGGCAGTTTTATTGTAAATACGCCGTGTTCGATATCGTTAAGGTATTTTTAGATCCCAGGTCGAATTGGATGAGTATCAGACGTGTAGAACTGCGTATAATGTCATTACAGTAATTACAATGAGAACCATGTGCTGCTCCACTGTAGTTTCTACAACAGTGAGCGACAGTTGTTGGGAGGGCAAACGAACTTAGCAGCATTGACTGCTACAAAGCAAGCCTATAAACATTTTGCAGAGTTCGTGATGGCTAAGAAACGTGGTCATAGTTGATCTGTTCTTTTGAAGCTTGCCACTGCTTCAGACCAGATTAAGAACTACTCCCAGATGGTATGGGATTCCTCACCTCCGCGCGGTCACACACGGGCAACAGCTCTCTACCGGGAGACTGGCTAACGACCAAATACCTGCCGTACCTCCACAGGTCTGAGTTCGGTGAATGCTGCAGGGGCCGGCCTCTTGCATATTAGCGAAACCGCATCTTCCATGACTGACATAACCCTCGTCGAGGGTTTAGGTACAGTCATCAAATAAGGAAACAGACCTAATTACAATGAGCCAAAGTCTAATAATTGAAAAAACTCGCGGGACAATAATCTACTAAGGGATTTAATGAGTTCTGATGAAAATCTTGTCCGTATTTTTCGTACTGTTCGTCCTACGTACGCTTTTTTCACGAGTTTGTACACACCGCTTTGTTCGAGTTGGTCTGTTTTGGTTTATTATTTATTCTGAATAATAACCCTATGTTTTCGGTCAGGACAAATTTTTTACACCCCCCTCCCCCCTCAACATTTGATACTTTACGTTTCAAGATACGGAGATTCCAAACCCGCAATGTCCGTCTGCCATCCGCCTGGCGCCGGGGGATTATTTAGTTTTCGTAGTTCCATTGTAGTCAGGTCATGTTTCGTATGGTTTACTAGTATTTTTCGATGCTGAATCGAATGGGATGGTTTTTCGAGCACTAATGGTCGAGCTGTTCATGAGAATAATAAACCGTTGTGTAATAATTTGCAGAGTTTTTCAGTCTTTGTAGATAGTTTCGTTCTTGGTGTGCTGTCCGTGCAAAGTGCAATTTGCATACCTTTCTTCCAGAAGAAGTTTGCTCTTCTGTGTATTTAAGGTTCTTCGTATGTGAATGTAGAGTGTCTCATGTCTGTGTATTTTGTGATTTTCGAAAGTCTTTTTTAGAGTCGCATTGTCTCAATAATTCGTTTGTAGTTTGTTTGGTTTATGCATTATTTTTGGCAATGGTTTAAACAGTATCAAGTTTTTTTTACTTTCCGCGACCCAAAGAGTAAGGAAAGTATAGTGATCGTGACGAAAAAAAAGTAGGGTTTTCTTGAGATCTTAACGTTTTGAGGCCTACTGAATCTAAAAAACCTAATTTCGGCGTGTGTAGGGGTGTGTCTGTAGTTGGATTTGCGGGAGAACGGCTGCACCGATTGAGCTGATTCATTTTTTGTTTAGTTTGTACTTGTTCTGGACGCGAAAATGCGGTTATGGGCAATTTCTATCAATGTAGAAGGGGGGGGGGACAAAAATAAATATGTAAATGTATGTTCTCGAAAACTGCTCTAACGATTTTGATTGAACTTTCAAATTATCTTCCACTGAAAAATACCTAACTTTACTTCCCCATAAATACCTCCATGAAAATACAGCGAATGAAGCTATTGTTCTATGATGCAAAAACCATTTTCACCATCTCACAAAAAGTTTTGAAATAGTTAGTTTTCAATGAGTGTTCCCCTGAGAGTCCATTGGACAACAATAAAAAAGAAAATACCACCGTATTGATCAATGATTGATTGTCTTTTAGCAACATTATGGTAGCCGTGATTATTTCTGTATCCATCTGTTGAGCGGAGATATAAGCCATGATAGCCGATTTATTATACTTA
Organism: Pachypeltis micranthus; assembly: GCA_020466155.1. Lineage (NCBI taxonomy): Eukaryota > Metazoa > Arthropoda > Insecta > Hemiptera > Miridae > Pachypeltis > Pachypeltis micranthus. The sequence goes on along the minus strand of CM035770.1, from coordinate 44,521,313 downwards.
TTTAATTTATCGGTATTCCAATTTTCTCAAAAACAGCTGTGACGATTTCGATCAAACTTACGGTTACTCCCAACCAACTAGTACCTACATTTTGTTCTTTATAAATGTTTCTACAGAAATCCATTGAACGAAGGTATAGCGCCCGTATGTGTAGCATGTCGTCGAATTTACGGGGATCGTGGAAAGTTGTGTGTTGCTACGCACCAGATATTTTGTAATTGTGTTCGGTAAGTGGGACGGTTTTTAACCTTCGTATCTTATGTCTGAATATTTTATTTCGGTGTCAGTCTGTGTGATGTTCAGGTCAAAATAGTTGAGGGGTTTAATTTAATACGATACCAAACACGACATGTCACTTTTGCCGTTAGCGACCGCGGGTTTTGTTTGATTGGATTAGCGAGTAGGCAGGCACAACTAGATCCCAAACTTATTTTTCAGAAAGAACAATTAACCAAAACGTACCTGGAAATGAGATTCGTTGGTTGTGCCGCGCTAAACATTTAAAACTGTTTCTCGTGTATATGACTGTAATGAAGGATACTTTGCTGCGAGCAGTCGTGAATTTAGCGGGGGCAGATGTACGAAACGATCTTCTTTGGAATCAAAGGCCAAACTTGGAGCTTCTCACTGCTTCAAAGCCTCTGCATAGTTGAGCCCCTCTAAACAATTTAAACCAGTAGTTGACCCTCAGTTGATGTTCATTTTACGTTATAACTACGTAAGTAACGATGGGACTTAATAAGCCCCTCTTCCTCGCATTCTCTCTTCCCAACCTACAACCTCAGGTTGATTACAATATCGCCCTCAAGTTTTACCAGATGATGGGCTATGCTGGAGACCGAACAGAGAAGTAGAGCAGGGAGCCCGAGACCATAACCGAAAGGGACAAGATATATGAGCTGGTCCTCGCCCCACCCCCACCCCCTTCACCTAGCAAGTGAGCGGAGGAAGAGAAAGAGGTTTTGTTGGCTCTTGAAACTTTATTACTTCACAAACTTGGGTTCAGGGGGAGCGAAAGGGGTTTCTGGTTCGCAGGGTTGTTCGGTTGTTCGAACTGGGAGGAAGCTATCGACTTAAGATCGCCGGGGACATGAGCTTTTACGCGCTGTCTTTTTTTTTCTCGTTGGAACGTGAGTCGGATTCATTTTGTTTCATTAAACTATAAAAAAGGGCGGATTTAGGGGGCACGGATCTTTTAAGGGACGTTGCCTCGGGAGAAAGAGATAAAATCCCGATGGGTCAGCATTTAAGGGCGAAAAGTAATTTACTGCGTCACTGAGAAGAACGTCATTAACAGGAGTAAGTCGAGTGATTTGCGCGAATTGCGTTTCCGTGACAATGAAAGTACCTTCATTCACATCACAGAACAATTTGTAGCGAATGCTGGTAAATTTTCTTGTGCTAAAATGAAGTACGAGGGAAATAATAAGACCCCGGGTTTCATGCTCCTCCAGGAAGGTGACAAGCCAACTGGCAGTTCAGGGGAAGCTCCAGAAACTGCAGCGACAGGGGTCACGAACGCTTGCCACACTACTGCAATAGAAGTCCTTTTGAATATCTTACCCCTGAGGAAACGCATTAAAAGGACTGCATACCTGGAAGGTGGAACCTACACCTTTAGACCCGAGCTGGTGTGGAAATGTGTTTGAGCGCTGAAAAGGACTCGGTGATCATAATAGGCTTGGCCTTATTTGAGTGCTGGCTTATAGAGGGGGTGAGGGCAATGAAAAGGCTGAGTGCCTTGCAAGAAGGGGCACGGAATCCCTACCTATCGTGCCTAAGCCACTTTATAGGAGTGACGAAAAGCCACCTAAATTGGCAGGTGGTCTTATGGGAGACACAGGAAAATAGCCACGAATAAGACAGGCGAAAAGTCTTATTGCGTTCTGTTCAAGGGCGAATGCAGTGCTTACACTCTCCAGACAGGATCTAAGGGCCTTTAATGGCTCCCTCACTGCACACTGCCGACTGAGGTATCACATCAACAAGATGTGCATTTCAGAGCAGGACGAAACCGCAGAGCACTGCCCCGCCTTGGCATACAGGCGCCTTAAACATTTTTCCCACACCCCAAACCATTGACGTACTTGGCTTCCTAAAAGGAACAAGCATGTACGACGCATTTCATTAAGTAAGGGACAATGTTACAATGGGCCAATGTGTGCCGTTGAATAAAAAAAAATTACAGAACCATTTATGACGAATTTGGGTAAATTTTCCTGTGCTAAAACGAAGTACGAGGGAAATAGTGCTATCAGGAGCAATACGTATCAGTAATTCATTCGTTAAACGCATTTCTACAAATATCTGGTACGACCCATTACACAACTTTCCTCAAACTCACATAAATTTAGCAACTTTTATCTCTTTGTTTACACGTTCAATCTGTTTATTACTCCGCTAATTTGAACTTGAGAGAACACAACTTCAAGTGGTAGTGCTTAAAGTCCTGGAACTTATTGAGTTGCTCCTACTCATGCCACAACCGTGATTTGCAATGCGCAGGTTAACTCCTGGCGCTGTTACAAGCGGTGACAAGGAAGGCAACGGAGTTCAGCTCATCACAGTCGTTCCTGCCGTCAATTAGCCAAGAGTGAAGACGCAGTAGATGGTTAAAAGGAGGGGGACCTCGTGACTGGGACCGAGGAGGTTTCGTGTCCTCAACCGCATTAGTCATTCTATTCTGATTCTGACTCTGGAGACGATCCATCTGTACTGAAGAAAGTGGTCTCATTATGCCTGGTTCTACCCATTACAAAACTGCTATTGCCGTTCCTGTCAGTACAAAGGGCTGTTGGGGAATCATTGGTCGATATTTGTAGAAACGGTGGTAAGTGAAACGACAGTACCAGGAGCCACCTATGTAGAGAGGTTGGCAAATGGGAGGGCAGGTGCAGGGCTGCCCAGCCTTAGACAGTCCAAACTCTCCATCCAACTCTCGAGAGGGAGGGCCAAGGAGGTGCTTGCACTGGGGAGGAAGGATATGAGGATTATGTTGGCCTGTTCAGAAGTCAATGTCCACTGAGGTACCACCTTGTAAATATTGGCAAGTGTGAGGTACAGTACGCAGGTTCTACGAGGTAGGCTAGAGACGGCAGGACAGGTGCTGTGCGTATGCGATGGACTCGCGGCATCGCGCCGCCGTTGTGTGTTTGGGAGGCCCTTTCTTCAGCCAGAAGAAGTGGCGAATGCAGAACTTGCAGACATCCTCCGCTTTGTGCGTCGGTAGGGGGAGGGGGACGCATACGGATAACAGCACCCAGGATTACAAATCAACAGTTTCAAGACCTAACTCATCTGTTTAAATCGGTATCTTTTTGAGAATAATATAAGTGTACTTACGAAGGACGCCATTTGTGAGATTTCAGAGGAACTTACCTGAAACAAATAAACAAGTTGTAGGTCATTGATCTTACGACAGCGCTATATGAATGGATTCATGACATTAATTTGCCAAAAACCCTTGACTCAACTTCTACTGAGAACTGGTAGTCACTTTACCTCTTCGACTGGATGTCGATCATGATGCTAAAATCCCAACTAGCCCTCTGAATTTAGTGTATGTCTGGTGTATGTGTTTAGAACTGTCAAAGCGGGTGTTAGGGCAAAGGCATGTCGGCGTATTGGGGGTCAAGGTTTAGCCCTTTGGGCTGCCGTGGAATTGGATGGTCCAATAAGCAGGAGCCCACAGCGTAAACAGTTTAAAACGATGAAGAAAGCCTCTTCTCAGTCTTTCCTCAAACTAAAATTTGGTTGAGTTATAAATTAACGGAAGCCACGTTCTGCACGTGATAACAATTTACTTTGATGACGCAGTCGTCAGATAACCGATGTTCTCTCGTCATGCCTTGGGAGTATTGATCGATATCCTCATGCTCATCGCTCCCAACGCAATTTTGTCAAAAGCGACATCCTTCGGCGTTTCATCTTGATACGTCCGGGTGTCATCTTCCTTCGATGGGTTTTGAATTGAAATACAGAAACAGGGAAATACTGTTAGAGAGTTCTCGAAAGGAAGGGGTGGGGGTGTCGCGAAGCTCTCCCGACAGAAATCCGTGCAAGTTCAATCACAAAAATGCCATCAAACTGCAGTCACTCCGAATAAAAATGAATCAATCCGACCCGTTCCATTCATTTGATGGATTTTTTCCGGGTTTATATCGGGGATTAAGTCAAGGAAATCCCGATAAAATTGGCGAGGCTGTACAGTGGAGGAGATTTACAAAAGGAGAGGGATTTGCGACCAATTCATTACGGGCTCGAGGCTCGACTCAGCAGAATCTGCCTGCCTGATGGTGAAAACCAGCGACCGGGACCAGGGGGCAGGCCAGGGGAGGACCAGATCAATTTTCCGGAGGCTCGGCGAGACAATCGGTACTATCCAACGACAACATCCGTGTTTTGCTTGGGAACAATTCGAGTTAATTGGCTATTGATCCTCCCTACCGTCGATCATCCTCGGCTGCAATTCTTGCCGCTAACCTCGCGAGGTAGGGGAGACTCTTTATCCTCATAGGTGGAATTATTTTGGCAATTATGAGATGAGCGTGTAGAGTAAGTCGTTAGATAAACTTAGCCCAAACCGAGCCATTAAGAGTTGACATGGTGGATGATCAGCGATTTATGAATTTCACAATTCAAAAATTCAGATTTCCTAGATTTCAGACTTTTTTGATATTGGAATTGTCATCGGGTTCCCTTAAAAAAATCATGTTTACAGCCTCATTAATATTATATATACCAATTGTTCAATAATGGATCGGGAATGAGAATGAACAGGGCAATAAATTCTGGAACTGTAAGCGCTACGGCTTTCTGCTGCCGTGAGGTGTTGTTTGACCAAGTGATGAACTGAGTGATAAATGGATTGAGTAAGTAGAAAAAGCCATGTACAAAGTGAATTGACGTAGAGCTAAGGAAAGTTGTGTGTTGCAACGCACCAGATATTTTACTGAATAATTTCGCTTCATTGAGTATGGATACATCAACTTAAAAAGTTGAATTAAACTTTGGGGCGTCTGGCCTGCCTACATATTGTAGAAGCAGTAAATAAGAGGCATTAACGCCCACATTTATTGCCGAACGCGAGAGGCGCTTCCATTTCAAGCGGAGAAACGGCCGTAAAAGGCGGTGTTATTAATAAAATGACAGATGAGAGTCTGACCGAGATAGAAGCCATTTGGTTGGCTGGTGGCACAATGTTGTGGATGGCGAAGAAACGAGGAGTTGAGTATTTCGAGGGGGAAAATTTGATGTGCCGCCATATGAGGTGAGAGTTTCCGACAGCTCGATAGCCGCTGTCCAAACGGGGAAATTATTTGTTACGTTTAGAAAAGCCGTGGGTTGGAAGATGATTTTCTTTTCTCCCCCCCCCCATCTCTTCCTCTCTTCATTCTTCCCTTTTTCTTCCATCGTTCAATTGTATAGCCTTCTTCCTACTCCACACACTCGACTCATCCATCCTCTTCCTAATGCCGCTTTTCCCGGGAAAAATCTATTTTTCTTCGAACCCACACAAACTCCACTCCATTTGTAAGTATCATCGTCTCGAGTTGATTCTTGGTGAGTTCTTATACGACGCGAAAGGTCAAATTGGTGAGCTGAATGCATTAAATCTGGTGAGGCGTGTGGTCACAGTGAACCGTTCATTGCACGGTTCACAGATTGATTAGATTAGAAGGGCAGCAGTTGAGGACCCCGAATCGCAGTTAATCAAAAGAAATTACTTGCAAAATCCCAGACAGCTGCCTTCTGAGGATCATCAAGGTCTACAACACGACCACTGGGCAGTTACCAGTTGAGCGGAAAAGAGGAAAGTGAAAAGGGTCCCAAACTCCATGAACCGAAAACTATAGGCGCTGGGCGTTGGATAAACGGCACGCTAAATGGGCATTCTCGCCAAAGAGACAAGATACGTGTGAGTTTTATTCCCAGCATCCGTAAACGTAGGAGAAAGTGGGTTGAACCACTCGACGAGCCAGTTCCTTACGGCACTTGGCGGCTCCAACGTGTCGAATAATAACAGTTTCCCCAGATTCAAGAGGAAATTATGAGAGGACTTGAATGCCCTTTTCAGCTCTCCCCCCTCTAACGTTTTTTCTCACCTTCACAGGTAAAAGGGGCCTGTGACATGCGGCCACTAGACATTTTCATCCTAAAAAAGTGCCTGGATTCGATGCAATCACTCGTCCTTTGCTAATTCATCTCACCCAGAAACCCTGTGCCATTCACAGAACGGCATATTTCCCAACCAAATGGAAATTTGCACAGGTAGTAATGGTGAGAAAGAAGGGAAAACTCTCCTGAGAACCTGCTAACTACAGGCCCATAGGTCTACGAGAGACTCCTCCTACCAGTGATCTTAATGCACAATGAAACTCTCCTCCCTTCAGAGCAATTCGGATACTGACATCTCCATTCCCACCCCCAACAGCTACGCCGAGTGGTGGTTGTCATCCTCGACGCCTAAGGTCTGCTTGGGGCTCTTCCTGGACGTCGAAAAGGCACCCAGGCCTCCAGGTTACAGTAAAGAGGACTCGCTCTAACACGTTCTACAGACTCCCTGCCTCATATCTCTAGAACAGGACCTTCTCGGTTCAATGCTCGTCATCTACATCGAAATGCCGCAAAATGCTCGTTGGACTACCCCAGGGAAGCATTCTAGGCCCGTTGTTGTAAACCCTGTACACCCATGATGTTCCCAAGCCCACCCCCCCCCTCCATCTACCATTCTCTACGCAGATGACCAGGCCGTCCTGGTTCGTCATTCATCACCTGAACTCGCGCGTGGGTTTATACAGGAATACATTTTCCAACTAATGTAATGAAGTATCTTGTGCTAATGCTTTAAACTATCACTACAATACTGTGGGCGGGAATTCGGCCAAAAAATGTGTATACCTGCCCTTCTTAGCGATTATATGCACTTCGCCCCAGACGAGATTATTAAAGTAATAAATAAGCTTGAAGGGGGATCTGCTCCTGGTTTTGATGGAATTACAGTAAAATTGATTAAGGACAATATAAAGTATCTTGTTAATCCTCTCTCTAGAATTATCACCTCAGCTCGGAAATTGGAATATTCCCATCAGTTTTTAAAATGGCATTAATCACCCGGGTTTATAAATCTGGGCCTAAAAGTTTGATGAATAATTACAGACCTATCTCGCTCTTGTCTAATTTGGCTAAGATATTAGAAAAAGAGGTCAAAGCTCAACTACTCGCTCATTTCGATAAAAATGGCATTATTTCGAAAACCCAGTTTGGTTTTCGTCCTGGCCTAGGTACTCAAGATGCCGTTGGTGCTGAGTGTGTTGAAAATTAGCTCCTTGCTGGATCAGGCGAAGAAATGTGTCGCCCTGTTTTTGGATTTACAAAAGGCTTCTGACTGTGTGTTTAGTTATTTTGAGTTTAGTTCTCTGGGAGTATTTGGTATTGAGTCTCGCTGGCTACAATCGCATCTGCAAAATAGGAAGCAGCGTGTGTGTTGAGCAGGTTAGGAGAGTGCAGCTGAAGATGTTAACTATGGGGTACTGCAGGGTTCTGTACTTGGCCCGTTCCTATTTTTGATCTACGTCAATCAAATCTGTGATTTAACACTGGACGGATCGATTTTTTCTTATGCGGACGACACGTGTTGGTGTTTTCTGGTGGTTAATCGGGTGAGGTGCAGAGTTATTGAGTACTTAACTTTACTTAAGAATTCGTAATGTTTTGAAGGTTGAGCAGATCAGGATGTTGTACTTTTGTATTTGTTGAATGGAATTGTGGCATGAAGTAGTGCTTACCATACTAACATCAAACCTGTTATAGTTTGTCAAAAAATATTTGGAGGGTATTGTGTAGAAGTTCAACGGCATATTCCGCTCCTTTGTTTGAACGCTCAAGGATTTTGAGTCTTCCTCTGCTTTTTGCAATGGAGGCAATTCTTCATGTCTGCAAGTTTGATTCGGTATCGCGCAGTCGTGTACACCGCACTAGAATAGCACTGTTGGATTTAATTCCCACCCCTAGGAGGTGTACGACTGCGGGAATAAGGCAAGTTATGTACCTCGGTGCTAAATCCCATAACGTTCTCCCTGAAGCTATCATCAAGATCTCGCCACGAAAGATAAGTTACCACAGCGGTAGGGCGTTTATTTTGAAAAAGTTTATACAGAGTGAGGATTGTGACAAGAATTCGTTTTCTAATATGTTGAAGGAGCTTCACTACGATCCCACAAATATTTAGTAACTTTTGTTTTTAATCGAATATTTCTTTTACATTCAGAAGAATTTTCCTAACCACCATGAGGCTTTCTTATTTCTTCCTATTTGTACGTTGATTTCTGCATTTCTTTGTATTTTAATGTCTTTTTATAATTTTTCTAGGTAAGGAATAATTAGTTAGTTTTGGTGATCTAAACTCTTTCCCACACTCGGCTTTTTACCCAAAGTGGGATCATAGTTTCCAATAATTTCCTTTCTGTCTTTTGGTTTATTATTCATTCTGAATAACAACCCTATGTTTTCGGTCACGAAAAATTTTTTACAACCCACCCTCAAAATTTGATACTTTACGTTTCAATACTTGGAGATTCCAAATTTGCAATGTCCGTCCGCCGTCTGGGCCGTTCTGTGCCTTTAACGTGGTCTAAAAAATTTGTTCTTTCGCTCAAAAATCCGATTTGGTATCTAGTTGTGCCCGCCATCTCGTCAATCCGATCGGACGAAGCCCGTGGTTGTAATGGGCTAAAAACGGTTAAAAAAATTAACGAAACGCAGTACAACGCGGGAACTACAGCGTTTCGTCGTTTGAACTCCCCCCTCCCCACCCGTCTCATTAAATAGCAACCGCGCTCGCCTCCCGCTCGCTTGCCTCCCAACGACGCCGCCACTCAACTCCCCTTTCGCCTCGGAACGGGTTCGCTTCGAGCGCCCCCGTTCCAATATCCCCGACGACGGGGCAAAATCATCAGACGTTTTGTTTCCATAGTTCCATTGTAGCCAGGACATGTTTCGTATGGTTAACTAGTATTCGATGCTGAATCGAATGGGATGGGGGAGCACTAATACTAGGTCAAGCTGTTCATGAGAATAATAAACCATTGTGTAATAATTTGCAGGGTTTTTCTGTTTATGTAGACATCCTTTCTTTTTTATTTAATTTTTTATCGCCCAACGTGTTTACGTTTTTGCATTACATTAGTATCTGTATTTATCTGAGTATTTTCTAATGGAAATAAATATAAAATAAAATTAAATAAAACTCGAAGATTGAACGCGTCAATGGAAAATCGGTGTAAACGCCTCTAAAACAGCTCTGCTGAACTTCACGTGCAGAAAGGCCGTACACATCTCCGCAGTATACATTAACAATGAAGCAGTAAACCAGGTTTCCTACGTGAATTACCTCGGGGTGGTTCTCGATAGCAGACTAACTTGTGACACGCATATCTTTTGCAACGGTCGGTGGCCACAATGCTAAACCGCCATCGTCAACTCAAGTTTCTTCTCGTGAGCAAACACCTCTACCTAAATACCAAACGGCAAAAATTACTCGTCTACAATGAGACCACATATGGCAATACGCGAAATATGGAGTTCTGCTTCCGATTCACAGATCCGGCGAATCCATACCCTTCAACATAGAACGTTCCGACTCATCATACTATCGCCCACTCGGAGTTGGACTTGCCGGCAGTGAATGATGTACTAAGATAAGAATAAAATAACATCGTCTGCTGAATGCTACGCCGTCCAAATGAAATTGTCAGGTCCCTCCCTGTGGCCTCTCCACCAACTAGGTCAGCATTCTGGCCAATTGACGATCCCCGATAGACCTGACTAATTCAACTCAGCTGCCACTCACCTTCATGAACATCTTCACTGTCAATAAGCACTTCTAACTTCCGCCCCTACTGTTACTACCATTCTATCAACTCGCTACTAATGGGCAGTCTCTTAATAGTGTTTTACTCAAATAAAGTTTATTTAGGTATTGAAGTAATTGAGTTAGTTCCGCCGGTAGGTAAATAACTAAAGTTAATGTACTTGTTTGGTGAGACTGTCTCCTCTGGCTGGTGAGATACTGTGGGCGAGCGCTTTCGACGTAAAGACGTCATCGTCTGGCCGTTAAGTCAGTGCAGACCAAACAGGTTCGTTAACTTTAGTAAAGTTTATTTATTCTTCTAAAAAAAAGATAAAAAGTTCCCACAAGAGTGAGCGGCGGTTATTGGATGAGCAGTGAAACCTTTCGGCTAACTGCTTCTCAGCTTGCTTTTAACAGTGAACAGTGAAAGTGAGCCTGTGACACCTCCAAATCAACGGAAAACCATCCCATCATTAACGAGAATCCGATCTATTAACCACGAGCAGGAAACCCTCGGTGAACTGACAAGTGGCAATAACCGGTCGACTGAAATGAGAGCGCCGTGCAACTGTTGTACGATGCAGCTAATAGGAAAAATGACGTCCCTCACGTTGCCAGTTGCTTCCAACTAAACCTCCCCGCTCCGCTCAACCACTCCACCGATGTCAAAGCCCTTCGTCGTCGAATTAGGGGACTTTTAAGGGTGGACAAATTAGGGGACGTTAATTACGCGAGTTCCGAATGCACCGGAAAATTCCTGATCAAGGCGGACGATGGACGTTAATTTCTCCCGCTAACGAGGCTTTTGATTTAACGGCAAATTAACAAAAGAGAGCGGAGGGAAGGCTCGAATATAAATTTTCACCACCCCCTCCACCCCCCCCCTCTTTCACGTCCACCAGCACTCCCTGATTCTACAATTTGATAAGTTGGATCCCGTGGAAATGTCGAAGGTTTCGCGTATGAATAAACCCCATGACCTCCTCGGCATTGGGCAATTAATGCGAGCAAAAAGCTGTCCACCTCTGAATTAAGAGGCTTCACACGCAATTAATTATCGAGTTATTCGTTGACCTGTTTTAAAGGCTAATTAAATTTTTCGTCGTCCCGTTCGCTCGGCACTTGAAGCTAATTGAAATTCATTGGGAGGCTTCCATTTAAGCGAACGGAACGGAGACTTTCGTGCCATCAGAGGTGAGATTGTGAAAAGGCGAAGCGACGCACAACTTTTCTCGTGCGACTGTTTCACCGCTAAATGACTGTATCGGTGACTAATAATCCGTTAATATGCAAGGCCCCTGCAGTATCCACCGAACTCAGACCTGGGGAGGTACGGCAGGCATTTGGTCGTTAGCCAGTCTCCCAGTAGAGAGATGTTGCTCGTGTGGGAGTGACCACCTGAGGATTCCCGTACCATCTGGTTCTTAATGTGGTTTCCCATCTGATCTAACTATTTACTTGGGTGGCAAGATAGAAAGGGACATATCAACTGTCACCACATTTCTTAGCCATCACCTTCTTCGAAAACTCGGTAAAACAGTTATAGGCGTGCTTTGTAGCAGTCAAGCCCGTCAGTAATTTCGTCTGCGCTGTTGTAGAAACTACAGCGGAGCAGCATGTGGTTTCTTATTTCCTCCGCACTGGAGGTGCAAGACGTGCATGATGGAGAGTCTTAGAGAGCAAAAGAAGTGGAGCCGCGCATTGAAGTCGCCATAGCCCTGGTTCTGGGTTATCTTCCCAGGAGCATGCCCATGCTACCAGGCGCGACCACGGGTTGTGGATAGTGGCACGGCCACGGCATTGTCCCCAGGGGCATGTCTGCGGCCAGCTGTGAATAAGGTCAGCATGCTGACTGAATAAGCAGCCGCGAACAATGGGCAAAACCCAAGAGATCGCAGAAGAGATCCTGAACTAAGGACTCAAGAGCAAGCGGATCTACATTTTCTCAGACAGCCAGGCCGCCTTAAAGGCCATCGCAGCCTATAGTTTTAGGTCTAAGCTGGCATGGGAATGCCTCCATGCGCTCAAGCAGCTCGGCGCCCGTAACAGGCTCTCCCTCATTTGGGTGCCGGCTCACAGGGGGCATGAGGACAATGAAAAGGCCACGAAAACCGCCTTGCGAAAAGGGGTACAGAATCCCTACCCATCGGGCCTGAACCACACGTAGGTATGACGAAAAGTCACCTGAACCGTCTGGTTGCTCGATGGGAGATACAGGAAAATAGCGCCCATTGGCATCGCGGTGGAATGCAGACTCTGGGGTGAGGAGGACGAGACAGCAGAGCATATCCTGTGGGAGTGCCCTGCCTTGGCAGCCACAACTAAGACAGGCGAAAAGGCTTGTCACGCCTTCCTGTCAAAGGGCGAAGGCGATGCTGACACTCTCCAGACAAGATCTGCGAGCACTGATAAGCTTCCTCACTGGGCACTGCCCACTCAGATATCACCTCAACAAGATGGGCATCTTAGAGGCGGTGGAATGCAGACTCTGCGGTGAGGAGGACAAGACAGCAGAGCATATCCTGTGTGAGTGCCCTGCCTTGGCAGAAAAACGCTTTGAATACTTCGGTCAGGGGACCACTGAACCCCAAATCATGGCGGAATCTGCGGTGAAGGACATACTCAGCTTCCTAAGGGGGGCGGGTATGTACGACGCCTTCTACTAAGAAAGGGCCGTCACAATAGACCCATATGCGGCCGCAGTGACAAAGGGACTTGTCCCACACGCCCTCGGGTCAAAAAAAAAGAAAAAAAGTCGCCATGTCCCGTGAGGAACTAGCTCGTAGAGAGGTCTGGCTCAACCCATCTTCTCCCAAGACGTTCACGGATGTTGGGGAAGAATTAGATTCCGTTCTGTTCCCTCATTCCCATCTCTTTCACAATCACGGAGGACGCGTAGCGGAAATACAAAGCGCAACTGCGGATGGTATTGAGCTTTGGCACAATACCAAATAGTGCAACATCCCCATCAACGTTACATCCGGTACCTTCAATACAGAACGCAGCACTGAAGGTGATTGCAATTGAACTCCGCAGATTTCACTCAACTGATCTGCTTCATGCCCTCAAGCTGTATCTCTTGTCCTGGTAACTAGATCATGGGGCACAGCCAATCGTATCTATTCAATTAAGATAACACTTTGCGCGTACACCTGAATTCTGGAATTGTTGAGGTTGACCTCGATGATCTCACGACCATTACTCAACGTATGCACAGTTTATTGGATTAAGTTTCGGATTTTGTTGACAACGCTGGTGACATGCGAGCGAGCTTTATAATGGAAAAATTGCACTAAAATTGTCGACATTATTCATGATTCATTGTTTTCCTTTTGTCATCTTCCCGAGTATTATTATGTTTAACGCCGAAGTAGGAATTAGTTGTTTTTGTTTAAGAATAATCTAGACATAAGCAGTGCTGTCGACTAGTGAACGGTCATCAAAACACGTCTGGATCGGACGTGCATGCCCCTTCTTCATGTCGTTCCTGCGCCCAACTGCCTTCGTTTTGAAACCACGTTGTCCGCTTTTTCGTTCATCTACACGCGTGCTTATCTTTTGGCCAACTCTTTAAAGTATCTCAGTCGTCAGTATCTCAATCTCATTCATTACTGCAATTTGGAAATCAACGATCTGCAGTACCAAACTTTCTTTTTATTCGGACGTTCCTTTTATGTGTATAATATCTCTCCGATCTCCGTCAATGGAATAAGGATGTAGATGCGTTTCTCTGAAATAACGAGCTTTTATTTTACAAACGATTCGTCAAAGGAGGGGGTGGGGGTTATTGTAGAGAATATAAAGATTATCTCACCTGAAATAACGAGAAACTACATTTAAAGATCCTATTCCGGTATTGTTCAATTGTAGAGTTAACTTAATGTCACTTCAATTAGACAACGCGGTGCACTATGATAGCATATCTTTCATTAGGGATGGGATATCGATATCCGATATTATCGAAATATCGATATTCGGCACCCGATATTTGATATCTGAATATCGATATCATTGTGGGCGATATTATCGATGTATCGATATTCTTCCCGCCGATATTGATATCGTAACCTCCTAAAATAACCTACAACCCAGAACCTTCTCTACTCAGCGCCAGTTTCATTAGTGCCTTTGTGTTAGTGGCCGAATTTTGTCTCTCACTTCTCAAACGTGTGTAACAACTGTTCTTTCTTTTTTGTTTTTGACTTCGCTCGGGTGGTCATTAATCATTAATTATGCCACCAAAAAGCAAGTGGTGGGCCTACTTTTTACGAGTTGACGGAAATTATGCCAAGTGCAAAACGTGCGGACAAATTAAAAAAACATCTGGTAATACCAGTAATTTGCGAAATCATATTGAGAAAAGCCACCAGCATATACTCAGGAGTGATGAATGTACCAGTAAGAGCGAAGATCACGGGACAAAAGAGCAAATCTATCGTCTCTGACACAATCACCATCCAAACAAGCCAAGAAGTCAGGTCATCATGAAAAACAGAATCAACCTACTCAAGATGCTGCTAATCCAGAGCCTCCCTCTTCTACGTTTTCCCAGAATGTAGTGACGCTACAGACATCAATAGAAGAGGCATTCAAGAAATACTCATCTTTCAAAGAAGGAGGTAAACGTCACTGTGATATTACGAATGCCATTGTTTACCTTTTATGCAAAGCCAATCTGCCGTTTTCCTTGGTCGAACACCCTGCATTCATCAAATTTGTGAAGGTGTTGGCTCCACACTTCCAAGCACCCTCGCGCCAAACAGCTAAAAAGTGGATGATGGAAAAGTACAACTATGCATGCAACATCATGAAGGAAAAATTCGCCAAAGTGAACAGTTTTACGCTCACTACAGACATTTGGACAGAAACCCAGCAAACCCGCAGTTTTTTGGGAACAACAATCCACTTTTCAGAAGAAGAAAAGCTAATTTCGTGTACCCTTGGCGTTTTTACTCTTGATGAAAGTTCCTTCAATTGATAACGATATCAATAATATCGATATTGGTGGCTCGATATTTTACTGGTATCGATATCAGAAGCGGCGATATCAATATCGATATCCGATCCCTATCTTTCATCTGTCCCCGCGACTGCGGTCCACTTCGATTATCGAGTTGGCTCTTCGATCACGCGGCAGATTCAAAATGTGACGCACTCATAATGGGTGACATTGTCATTCATTACATGTGTACATTACCCTACATTAGTTTTACTTAAATTTATTTTTAATATAGTAGGAGCTCCTAACTTCATTTCCTTGTATATACCTTTTTTTTTAAATTTAAAACCGCACTTATGTCCTCATCCGGTTACCACTTGGGTAATTGGTTGCCAAGTGAAGGAAAACCTCTGCTCTGTTGTCTAAACTGGATCGTGTTGCCCGTACACTGAAACGGGGGTAGTTTGAAATTCTGGATTTTTAGAACTGCTTCTTATTTTCTCAAGTGCGAGTAAATATTCATCATGTTGGGCAACTACCCCGTTTTTTTGGGAAACGCTATCATCATATTACTGGGATTTATAAATAGAAAATAAGTTGGTTTCCCGTTCCAGTAAGCTGCAGATAAAGCTGCTGTAGTAACAGCAGCTCTTTCTCACTTGATGGCCCATACCAGAGGGCCGCGAGCACTCACAAGGCAGGTGTACATACTCTTTACCTTCTTATTTGGGTCGGAGGTGTAGGCTGCCTATCCTGGTTACCATTGCTATCTTAGAAAGCGGATGGCAGCAGTGCAGCAGAGGGCGCACCTCCAGCCGTACCGCACAGCTTCTCAGGTGGTGGTAAGTGTTATCCCAATCCACCTTTAGGCAATGCAACGGTGAGGTGAGGAAATCTACCTCACTCAGTTACTAACAGCACGTGGAGCATTTAGGTTTTACTTGCACCGATTTGGAAAGGCTACAAGCCCAAAGTGGTCAGCTCACGCTAGACGCTCATCCGCTCCATGCTGCATTCAGAGGGAAACTCAAAGTGCATTGCACAATTGGCCAGGGCAATGATCAGCCAGGTGAGGATGGAGCTTGCTGATCCAGGGCCAGTATTCGTAGGGATCAAGAGAAATGACAAAGTGGAAAGACCACCCGTGAAGCTCTTCCTGTTGCGCAGTATGGGAAGATGCATGAGAATCACGGCAAGCTGCAAAATTACAATTAAGGAGAAAAGAACAAGAAAGAAGAGCTGCCGCCGCAGAGGGACCTGATGCAATGTACTAAAAAGATCTGGGTTGGTTCTTAATATGCAGGAGTAAATTCATAGGGCCACTAGAAGCAGACCTTCACTCCTACGACCCCAAAAAAAAAAAAACGCTACTAAAGTCTATTTTTGAAATCCATGATAATTTATTGTGCTGCTCTCGTCATTTTTCAACAGATGAACATTTTATGGCTCTGTGGTGTTACTTGGAGCTCTCCGTACAAAAAATTAATTGAAAATCTTTGCATCCGTTTATAGTTTTAAAACCTTTGGTCTTTTTATCATAAAGGTAACTGCAGTTAGTTTGCAACCGATTTTTCCCATTTTGGAGCATTTTGGCGTGCTGTAGTAATTCACGAGCTAAATATCGAAATTAAGTGGTTACACCGATATCTTTCAATCGCGTTAGCAGACACACAAATCATTTTCCCAAATGATTTTTTTCCGGACTCACAAGACTTCCAACTAATTGGGGTAAGGAAAGTGAAAAAGCGCTTGTATATCCTTGTTTCGAAGTAACACTCTTTAAATAGAGATATTATGAAACAGGTAGGAAATAAATATACGCATAGGTAATATATGGAAACTGGAATAAGTCGACGAATGAGACGAGAGAGACAGGACTGTATTATTGCACTGTTAATGAAACTGGTTATTTATATGAGACACTGTACCGATTGAGTTTAGAGTAACGGACAGAGTAGTCAAACTTAATGCGTTCCAGGGGGTCTCTGGATAGGTTAAATGGCATGATCTGGGACGACAGCTACGAGCGAGGAGAGAACGATTGACAGGATAAGTTTGGAGTTTCCACGGCTTAGGAGCAAAGACCTCAGGTAAGGGGGCTCGAGAGCTTGTGTTTGAGCACGGTGAAATCCTGAGCTGAGCTCTACAGTATATGTACTGAGATATGGAAGAGGGGGTCTTATGGATCTAATTTCCCCTGGTGGTTAAATAAATCAGTCTCTTTCACGGATCGAGCTCGAAACTAACTACTTGGCCCGATCCGAGTTCTGAAGAGAATAACGTCGTTCAAAACTTGGCCGTGAC
This sequence comes from Pachypeltis micranthus, assembly GCA_020466155.1. Classification (NCBI taxonomy): domain Eukaryota; kingdom Metazoa; phylum Arthropoda; class Insecta; order Hemiptera; family Miridae; genus Pachypeltis; species Pachypeltis micranthus. Next base: position 44,504,220 of record CM035770.1, on the reverse strand, counting down.
GTTTATTACAGTCCACCTCCCTCGACTATAGCACTTACGATTATCCTTCCGCTCATCCTTCCAATTTCTCACTCTCCTTATTTATGCAATGCCATCCTCTGACATCCCCCCAGGTCGCGCAGTTCAACACACGTTCGGTCAAAACATCCATTTTTCGTTGAAAATTTCGCGGTTACGCCGCCCCCGATAAATCCGCGGATTTGTTTTTCCCCGTTCGCTTCGTCATTTTCATCTTCACGCACCCCCCTCCTCCCATTCCATCACACACACACATACACAGACACTGAAAAACACCTTCGCCGCCTTCCATCAATCTTGATTCCTTGTTCGGGCTGATGAAAAAAATTTCGCCGCAGCGCGGGTGACAAGGGGAATAAAGAGGTTGGACAGGTGTGTGCCCGGAGGGGCGAGGGAGGTTAACCAAGATTTATCGAGGAGGCTTTTTGACGTGTATTGCGTTACTTGAAACCGATGTTTATAATTTTGAAACTGTCACATGAAACTAAGGTGCGGAGATTCGTCTTCGTGTCATAGATTAAAGAGATAATAGTTATAATTAAATTTCGCCCCGATGAAAGTCACGTGACGACACACTTGCGTTAACTGAACGAAAGAAACCGGTATTGTTAAATAACGCGAAGTGTGATCGTTTTCATTTCGTAAGGTAAGTAAAGTATTGCAATGGCGCCAAAACGAGGCGAGTTTTCATGAAAACTTCACGTTCCGAATACCGACACACATGATCGAATGAGCATTTCCTAGGGGCCAAAATTGAGTAAAGAAATAAGTTGTTTTGATCACCTTGGAACTCCCTCGGACTGTCTGACATCAATGACAAAAGGAGAACGCGAACTTGCAAATGAATTCCCCAAATTTCCTGTCCTGTGATGCTAATTGGGTATGCAGATATCTTCTATGTGACTTGGAATGCAAACACGGTAACTCGAGTACGTAATTCGTACGTGTTCTGGGTGAGGCTCTTTTGGATGGTTTTAAGATTGCTGCAAGAATATGTCGATGATTTAATGGGCTTTGCAGCTTGTACTGATGGTGTTGGACGCAGGTCTAATCAGTTCAAGTCTTTCTCAGACTTCCCAGGACATTGTCTCCTTCTGATATCCCCTCGATACCCCCTCATACCTGCGGAAATTCCACCAGCTACTGGTTTTCCCTTTCTTTATTTTCCCTCTCCTCAATTTCAGATTCTTCTCTACAAGGGACAGCTCCTCCCAAAGTTTCATTCAGCTACAAACTATCGCGGAAGGCTCTTCTCCCTGTGCCCGGTTAGAGCTCGCTCTCTCATTCTGATAGTTTCCCGCCAGTTCACGCATATTTCCGAGTCGTCCTTCCGTGTATCCCCTTTGTACATAAACGCGACTCACTTCATTGCATTCAATACAGTCCTCCTCACGCTCACCGAGTTCTTTTTTTCGATCTTCAACTCTCGCCCTTTCGTGTGCCCAACAGATGGTGATATACCAATTTTGTTTGACGATACTGTCCTTCTTCTCCGGAATTCATTGTGCGGCTCGTACTCACGCCCCGACCATTATTGAGCAATTGATACACAGAGAGCCGATGGAGCTGTAAACCCGAGTCTTTTTGGAAAAGATAATAATCACTTTTCCAGAGTTATCGGGCAAAAACGTTTAGAAATGAGTAAGTGAAATTCCGAAATTTCTGAAGTAGCCCCTACATATTTTATGAGCGTCATTAAAGACTTATCGTATAGGTACTTTGTTGGAACCTAGTAACATTTGAGCGGAGTTTATAAGGAAAAATGACGCTAAACTGGATTTTCGTCACAATATTTGGTAATTTATTGTGCTACTCTCGTAATTTTCCTGCAGATGAGAATTTTATGGTATTGTCATCTTATCAGGAGATGTCTACATAAACAATTTAATCAAAATCGTTAAAGCCGTTTTTTAGAGAGACCAGTTTGGCGTTTTGATCACTATGGTAACTATAGTTAGTTTCCGGCGGATTTTGCTCATACCATTATTTTGACGTCGCGTAGTGCGGAGCGGGCTAAATATCAAATTGGAGCAGTTCTGGTCCGGCAGTTTTCTCTCAATCGCGTTCACTGACACACAACATTTTCCCAAATAGTGTTTTTCAGACTCAGTTGGGTATGAAACGTAAAGCTCCGAAAGAGAACTTACATTTTTTCTACTTCGTAAAGCCAAGGAAAGTAAGAACACTTAATGTTACTAATCACACAACGTTCGGAATAACGGTCTAGATGGATGATCGGGAAGAGACTAGTTCGACGGAAGTGTTAAAAAATGTAGGGATTGTTCATGTGGAATGTTAGTCCGTTATCTAGAGGTTGAGTTAGCGGTATAACATTAGTACAGTGCGCGATAATACACTATTTGATTTATATTAATTGAATAATGCGCCGACACGAAGTTACGTTAGTAAAGTAGAGTTTTGAAGTGATCAAAGTCCGCATTTTCTATGCTCTCACTTTTACCGCTTCATCATTTGAGAAAGCCGGAAGAAGGCTGATCTTTTGATTAAATTTTCCTCCGAGACGACGACGACAAACGAAGGAGAAGAAGGAAGAGGACGGAAAAGGTACTCAGTTTAATGAAAAGGCGGAAAACGGACTCTCTCCACCACCACCACCACCACCACCACGGACCCCCCCCCCCTCCCCACTCTCGACGGCCCTCATCTCGAACGATGAATTTTCGTCGTTTGACAAAATGCGGATTAATGACCGGTGGCAGGTTGTATAAAAACAACGAGAGACCAGGGATTCGTGAAACATGACGCCACTGAAGAGTCCTCCAGCGACTAATTGATGACTGAATTGTTGATGGCAGCCGTTGAATTCGACAATTATTTCCCCAATTAGAGAGAACGAAAAATACTCGCAAAAGGGGCAGTTTTCATTCGGATCCCGCTTCGGAAAAAAGGAATAACTTAATAAATGAACCCGACGATCGATGGTGATAAATTTTGCAGAAGATACGAACACTGTGTCAACACACAGCCGTATTTACTTCGAATTAAATTAGCTCAAATCAAACCTTTTACGAAAACTGATGGTAAACAATAAATTTAATATTAATAACTCTTTGGTACTTTGATACATGGTACATGGTTCATTTGCTTCCGACAGGCGTTCATCTATATTTTATTTTCGACCTTTACTTTCGAAGTAGGTATTGTGTTCCCCCGAAAAAAGACTGCAGTTGTGCTACTGTTTAAAATATCAGGTGCGCTTCATCACACAAGTTTCCTTAGCTCTAAAGTCAATTCACTCGTGTTCGTCACTAATTTGACGTGTAAAACATAACTTTGCGTCGGCAGTTCAAGAATTTATTGTGCTGCTCGTACAAGCCATCACCATTATTGAGCGATTGGTACAGAAATTAACGAGACTGTCAACACGATTTATATGAAAAGGATAATAACCACTTACAGCAACGGTATTAAGCGAAACGTCAGTGGCTGGCCCCTGTAAGAGTATGTCTTAAGAGTGTTATCAAACGGTCATCGTATAGGTATTTAATTGGACCAGCATCTCAACTTTTTTGAAGACTTCAATTTTCGAACGAAGTTTTTAGATAACAAACAGCTCTAAATAAAATCGATTTTCATCGATAGGTTTGGTAATTTATTGTGCTGCTCTCTTCATTTTTCTACGCATGAGAATTTTATGGTATTGTCGTCTCATTAGAAGCTTTATACTTTAAAAAAATTTAATCAAAATCGTCGGAGCCATTTTTCAAAAAAAATAAAAATATACTTGTAGTTTGATTAATATGATAACTATAGTCAGATACGAGCGAATTTGGGGTTTGAAACGTAAAGAACTGAAAAGAAATTAATGTTTTTTCGGCCGATCACATATCTTTTCTACTTCCTAGAGCCAAGGAAAGTATCGCAATCAATTGAACTTGAGATCTCTTTTCACTCTCTCCGTATCAAATTTTTTTCATTCTAAATCCCGAAAAATTCTCAAAATAAATGTCTAAAAACCTGTCGGGCGGAATCTTCAAACATGTTCTGAAAAGTATACGTTCCTCCAAGTATCAAGTTTTTACGATACCGGTTGGTACGGACCTTATGCGCTTGATCAGGATTTTTGTTTAGCGTCAGTGTCGCTTCCGACAGAATTGTTGCGCATGGATGTTCATTATGGTGTTATCTAACATAAAGAGTGACACAACAAATATTCCTGTCTGACATTTTGATACCCCAATCTACTCTGGCGTTGAATCAATCATTTCTGAGGGAGTAACATTGGCTGGGTGGTTGCACCAGTCTCAATCAAGAACTCGATGTTTTGCCGGTTGCAGGGAAAAGTTGGCCTTGTCCCACACGCAGAGAAAAACAGTACCCAGTAAACCAGAAGAAGGAGAGCCATTTACGGTGGCACTTCAATCGGAAGGTGCGCGGGTGTAAAATTGACAACCAGAAAAACTTGAAAATCAAACGAATTCTTACACGACGATAGAAATTTAATAAAACGAAGAACGAGAGACAACTTCAATCGATCTCGATTCAACCTGCGAGCAATAACGAGGCAGTTGGTGCAGGTTGTGCGGTTCGAGATTGAAGACAAATCCGTTGACGCTTCTTTGCTAGCGGCGTGAATTTGAAATTCCAAACAGTTGAGAGGCGGAAAGCCGCCGGTAAAATCCAGCGAAGGCGATAAGAGGTTATCGAATTACACGGCGTTTGATTCGGCGGAATGAAATGTTCCAAGGGCATGGAGCTTTCGTGTCAGAGCCGAAGGAACCGTTTGCAAACAAGTTTGTTGTTAGTGGGGGAAACGTGGAGCTATTTTCTCCGTCTCTTCGCAGAGGATGGTAATTCGAGACGAAAGGAGGTCGCGAAAATTGACAAAATGACCCTCGAAGGGCCTCCAACTAAAACGCCTTGAATTGAGTAAGCTTTCTCGTTTGTGAGTGTTTAATAGTGACATGGGTGGAAGCTGCTTGATGAATTCCACCACATTAGGTGCTACCAGTTTCTGTGTAGAATTTCATATTCTATCAGGTGGATACAAAGTTACTCAGAAACTGAGTTAGTCAATGCGGTGAAACTTGACGTGAGACTATGGAAACTTGTGCGATGCATCGCTTTAAACTAGTAGTGCTGCCCTGTAGTTGTGCGGTGCATTGCTTTAAACTAGTAGTGCTGCCCTGTAGTTGTGCGGTGCATCGCTTTAAACTAGTAGTGCTGCCCTGTAGTTGTGCGGTGCATCGCTTTAAACTAGTAGTGCTGCCCTGTAGTTGTGCGGTGCATTGCTTTAAACTAGTAGTGCTGCCCTGTAGTTGTGCGGTGCATCGCTTTAAACTAGTAGTGCTGCCCTGTAGTTGTGCGGTGCATCGCTTTAAACTAGTAGTGCTGCCCTGTAGTTGTGCGGTGCATTGCTTTAAACTAGTAGTGCTGACCTGTAGTTGTGCGGTACATTGCTTTAAACTAATAGTGCTGTCCTGTAGCATGATAGTACAAAGTAGTGTAAAGAGGGGCGAACGTCCGATCAGTAAATGACCTTCTTAATTCATAAGAGATGAGCTAGTACGTCCCCCACTCACACCCAAGCACCCCTCCTCCAACCAGCGTTCCAGCGCCTCGTAGAGAGCACTGTTGCCAACAAACAGGTGATCTCTGTCCTAGATGTTTAGATGAGGTCAGACATGTTAGAGCTAACCCACGAATCCGCTGTTTCTGTTGTCTTGATATGACAGCCACACATGGTAGAAGTGAAACTTTAACGTGCTAAACCGAATCGCAACGGACAAGTGGAAAAACGCATCGCAAAAACATTTTTACTCGAAGTTATACGGGCAGGTTTTCAAATTCGACAAGTACATTAACAATCTGCCCGTAAAACTTGTCCGTTACGATTCGGTTTTGCACGTTAAAGTTTCACTCCTACCATGTGTGACTGTCAAACATTTCTTTTTATCGCTATTTTACGAAAACGCTAGTTGTATTTCATTTTCCAATGAAAGGAGAACCTTCTCCTACTCTACCCACTGCACACACAGCCATGTCTCTCCAATCCCCCCTTCCCCCACTACGCCCGCATTCTCCATGCCATAACACCTGGCTGTTCGATGAGTTAACGCGGGATCGCTGGAAGGTCGACCTGCAGTGGCGGTTATGAAGAGCTGAAGGCATGTGCCTGGTTCCCGAAAGGGTTGGATGGAGCGTTTACTCACATAGCACACACATTTTATCGATCATTAAAGTCTTTATCGTTAGAAAGAGAACATTTCATCCCAATGCGGTTACAGATGACAGATTTTGTTTGATAGACATCTATGTATAGTTAATATGTACCTATTTGAAAAACATTCCACGTTTCCTTGATATAAACTGTAATAATCCGGGGGTCCTGAGGTGTCCCCCAGCTTTCTGTATACAATGAACGTACCATAATAAACACACAAAAACTGCCACCGCAACATCAGTTTACAGGCAAGGCGCGGGTTTCTGAGACATTTCACCGTGTTCATGGAACATCAAAGTCAACTCGCGGCAGAGAAAGACAGTTTTTCTGGCGAGATGTGAGAGCGGGTACACCAGTTGAATAATCGAACGGTGCCAATTTACTTTCGCGTTGAAGGCCGTAGGCTTTGTCGTTTGGCAATCCGTGAAATGTGACAGGAAGGAATCGAGGAGAAGACATTCAGGTTATTTTGTGGATGGAATTACCGGAAGAGGGAGGTCGCGTGAGGGTTTACAAGCAGCGAAGGTACTCGAGAACCGAGAGGAATGTAAGTATTGTCGAGTGGCGGAGTCGGATCTTATTGAGAAGGTTTCAGGGGATGGAAATATTTTTTCCCATTGTGAGCGCTCGCGAATTTTCCGAGGAAGAGGAAAAGCGTTGTATGGTATGGTATGGTAGGGGGGAAGGAGGAGTCAATAAAAAAAGAACGAAAAAGAGCAGAAAGAAGGAAACAGTTTCAGGTGGTCGGGTCTGAGTGCCTTGCAACCTCACAATTCTCCTCTCCTTCGGCTCTTCGTTTTCCACTTTGCGGAGAAAAAGCTTCGTCTCCCAAACCCTCGTGAAGCTCCTCGTTAAAATTCCTCCCTCCAGACGCGGTCTCTGAGCCTAACAACCGACTAGGGGCCGGACGTGAGGTTCCCCAGGCGCCGATGTCGGGTTCTCACGTCTTGTACCGATCCGGCAATCGAACCTTTGAACCGAGGAATCTCTAAGGACGTGGAATGAATGGGGCGGGGAGGAGAAGACCCTCGGGAGCGTGGTTAGGACGGCAAGTTTTTCGGCAGGGTATTCCCCCGTCTGGGCGGCTTGTCGAGGATTGACTTCACTTGACGCTTCAACCAATCCACCTCCAGCAGTTCGGCGCAAGATTAACATCCAACTCGGCTTTTTGCTTTCCTTGGGTCGACGTAGTAATCGGATGAAAAAAGCGTGGAGTGCCCTTCAGATCGTTTCAAGGGCCACTAAGTCAGAAAACACCATCACGGAAAGTGGTCTGTGTGTCTCTGAACGCGAAAGAGAAACCGGGCAAAATCAAATTAACTCGTATTTCATATTGTGATCACTATATTTATCATAACGATAAAAACTTCAAATATGTTCTCCCCAAAAACATCTGAAAAAATTTTGATAAACCGTTTTTGTGAACAGTTCCACAGAACAAAACAATACCATGAAAAAAGGGACGAGAAAAGCGCAATAAATTATTAAACGCTTCGAAGAAAATCGATTTCGGCTTTGGTTTTTATTATATTTTTACCTGAGTTTTCCTCTCTGTTCGGAGGATGGCGAACTCATCCCTGAAAACCTTACAGAGCTCAAGTCAACGCTCGGGTTTTCTCACTCCCAAGCCCGTTAACCCACTGAGGTTGAAGGACTTCCATTCCTGTGTTTTCCCACTGACCTCGCTCACCTGTCAACCTCTGGGTATAGGTGGGGTCTGATCACTGCCTCGACTCATTCCGGTTGAATAGCTTTGAACCACGTCAGTTCCGCTTCTACCAAATTTGCTCTCGTGCACATGCTCGGTGAAAAGTGTCGCGTCTCCGTTCCCAAATGACTTTACTGTGTTCTTTCTCATCCGTCCTCTCAAGTGTATTTTTGTGATCGTCCAACCAGTACGTGTATTTCCGAACGACACAATCCTCTATCGTTCACCAACTAATTCTCACATTCTCTCAAGTTCACCTCTTCCTATATTGCAGCAAACCATTACAATCGAACGACTGTGTGGCACCAGCGACAGCCAGAGATGTAAACTTTCACAATTTGCAGGCCCGCTCGAAACTAAGAATTGGTGGCTAAAAGAATGCCGAAGCTACTAGAGCAAAGCTGCAACTGCAAATGCAACTGCCAACAACCGATTCCTGAAGCGTTCCATTTTGGGTGGTTGATCCACTGAACAATACATTATTATGTGTGACTGCTCACGTCCTACCACTCAAGTACAACTCAATTAAGAGCAATGCACAGTCACTGCAATTGTATGTTGCTAGCTATCCTCACGCTTATCTGCGGGGTTGGCAGTCCCAGTGACTGTGCCGCCCCTCAGTCTCGGCCCGAAGCCTTCGTTTATTGGTGTTGTGCTGTCAACCCCGGCAAATGCGTTGTGTCGACGTACCATCCTTTGTTGTCTCCATACTTCCAGACGCGTTCGATTATTCACGTCCTCCCTCAGTCGCTCGTCTTCCATTTGGGACCTCAGGGTTACCCTGAATCCTCAGATGACGTTCAATGATCACAGTCCATGCCACGTGGTCGATGTCGTTTCTCAACCCTAGTGAGTTTTCAGATTCCCCCGTGTACGCATACCATACCAGGAATAAACCATCTTTGTTTGGTGCCCCTACACCGACAGCTACGTTGACCTCCAAGAACGAGCAGAATGGGCCTTTTCACGGTACTTGGCCTTCAACGTGGGTTGATAGCGATGTTTTGTCGACTCCCTGCTGTCATCTTCGAGTCGCTACCTGACGAGTTATGGCGGATACGGGGTTCTTTCGTGGTATTGTGACTGAAAGGAGTGATTCCGACGCCTTCTACTCGACTCTCTTCCCCCCCCCCCCCTTACTTTGATCCGTGTATCGTAGGCTCATTTATTCGTTGACATTTATTACTATTCTGCTCCCACATTTTGCTCTCCCACTCTGTCCCACTCTAATTCCTGCAACCTCTTCTTTTTTCTCTATTTCTCGTTCCCGTCACAATCAACTGGATAAATTGAGATAAAAACATAATGGTTCCCAAAATCAAAAGCATCAAAAGCCTCGGCCGAATGGTTCCCAGTTGGAATGAATCCACAAGGTTCTATTTGGTGGACCTGTAATCAAAACTGGATCGAGTGAGGGGGGAACCATCAAAACGATTAACGATAGCAAATATATGACGAATCTACGTTATAGCAACATCTCACGTAACGAAATTGATCAGTTCACGGCTCAACTCAACCAACATCTGATTAGTGAATATTGTGAGAACAGCATGACACTGCTCTTGCTTCCACCTCCCCCCCCCTCCCCCGTCACACGGCCACAACCAGTGATGGACGGGTTTAGGAGCTTCGTTTTTTGAGTGTATACCGAATAATCGATTGTGTGTCGAATTGGTTGAGAAATAAGGTCTCGAGAAACAAATCACCGAAATGATCAAAATGCGAAATGCTGCTACTTGTTGGAACTAATCAACAGGCCAAAATGGATATACCCCACCGAAAATGCTTTGAGGTGTTGCGGGTTTTGCGTTTCATCAAGGAGCTTAACGGACGGTCACGTGACCCCCGAGGGCCGCTTTCACAAAACTGACATTTTCGTGTTTTCTCTTCGATATGTAAACTCTGAAAAGCACTAACAACTAGCTGGTGCGTAGCGACACACAATTTTCTGCAACCCCCATAATTCGACGACCTGCTGTACAAAATGGCCCTGAATCTTCGTGCAATACATTTCTACGCAAACATTTAAATTACGTTTCGTCTTCGGAGGAACTTAAAAAAAAACTTTATTCGAAATTTCTACAAGTAAATTTGTACAGGAATGGAAACTTATGAACTTTAGTGGGACGTACAGTACAGCAAGCCGTCTGGAAGAGAACACACCGAGCTGAGCTCGAGTGGGGATACTTATAATGTTTTACTGCCTACGTGGCGGCTTGACATCTTAGTAGTCGTTATTACTGCCGTGTATACTAATTGGGATAACATAAGTTTTATACAAAACAATATTACTCGTGGGTTTTAGTTAGTTAAGAGTACCCCATAAGTATGATCGAGAACCTTATTTTCGCGTCGTCAAAAAATGACTAACAAATCTAAAAAAGAACCTGCTCAAATTGAACTACAGACACACACACAACCGCCCGAATCAGCCTGTTGATAGTCTTTGCAAAAGTATTGGAAAAGCAAATAAGGGGAGCCGAACCTAGACAGAAAGGATTACGTGGTTGCTGCCTCTCTTGACTTGCAGGGAGTATGGGGGCCAACCATGTTAAAAGAACTGGCAGACTCAAGTTGTCCTGTGTGTAATGACAAGCGAGGGCGTATTGGTTTATGGTTCATTCTGAATAATAACCCTATGTTTTCGGTCACGAAAAATTTTTTACAACCCCCCCTTAAAATTTGATACTTTACGTTTCATGACATGGAGATTCCAAATTTGCAATGTCCGTCCGCCGTCCCCCGTCCGGGCCGTTTTGTGCCTTTAACGTGGTCTAAAAAATCGATTTGGTATCTAGTTGTGCCCGCCATCTCGGCAATCCGATCGGACGAAGCCCATGGTTGTAATGGGCAAAAAACGGTTAAAAAAATTAACGAAACGCAGTACAACGCGGGAGCTACAAGCGTTTCGTCGTTTGAATTCCCTCCCTCCCGCCCGTCTCTTTAAAAAAGCAACCGCTCTCGAGGCGAGCGAGCAGCGCGCCTCCCGCTCGCTTCCCTCCCAACACTCGACTCCCCCCGGGTTCGCTTCGAGCGCCCCCATTCCAATTTCCCCGACGTTTTGGTTTTAATACGATTCAATTTTTTTAGATTCTTTCGTTTCATTATCATTTTGGTTTTTTTCATAGATTTTTGGTTAAACTTTGATATTAGTATTTAGCGTGCATGTTTTCATATTAAAATTCAGTTTTTTCTAGATACTTTCGTTTTTTTTTTGTTTATTTTAATATTACGATTCAGTTCTTTTCGGCCTTTTTTTGGGTTTCATTATGATATTTTTCGATGCTGAATCGAACAGGATGGATCTCGGAGCATTAATGCTAGGTCAAGCTGATTATCCGAATAATAAACCGTTGTGTAATAATTTGCAGGGTTTTTTTATAATAGGACTGCTGCGCTTCGAAAGGAAAGAGAGCAAGAGGCGGGGTCCCATCAGGGCTCATGCTCAGGACCCGGGTTTTGGATTGTACCGCTTGACTCCCTTTCAAGGCACCGGGCGATCGTGGTCCAGTGGTTTAGGCATTGGTTCGTAATTCTCGACGATAGTCGGGAATTGTGGATCGGAGCTCCGGCGTGATATAATTTTTGCCTTAGTCAGCGGATCCCCAAACGTCTCCGAACCCCTCTCGTTACAGGATTGTATTATATTATTCTCTGCACTAGTTGCTCTTTGGAACTGGCGATGAACTGCTCGCTTATGCGGACGATCATCTCTTGGTGTGTTGTGGTCCGTTATGTTGAACCCCTCCATCACCCACAGCTTTGTCACTGAATAGGTATTGAAGTGACTAGACATTATGAATTGTGTAAATGATCTGTGATGAGTTGAAATGTCTTGTGCGAGGCTTTACGCAACATTCCTCAGAGTCATCAATCAATTTTCATGGCTTTATTACTGATCCACCATATCCCCATACCAGGTTAGTAGTGTCCTAAGAATTAGTTGTGTAGTTCCACTCACGCTACAAATCTTGTTCGGCTCAGCTCTGACCGAATTAGCCTGATGCCTTTGGCTCTAATCAGAGAGCCACTGGGCGCTTTCTGAAGTTGATATGAGGCTTCATGCTCCGATTTTCTACAATGGTAACCCCTCACCCACCACCATTCTCAGACGTTGGCGTAGCCTCCCCTCCCCCCCCCCCTCTGAAACCACTTTAAGTCATGGCATTCCACACTCAGTGCTCGTGGTATTCAGGAGACTACAGTCAGAACTATATCAAGCTAAAACAAGAAACCTTACCATAAGAGCTCTATCTTGCCAATCAAATGACCGTTCCATCAGAGCTCTATCCGTGATCCACTGTATGGATAGTTATTTTATCACCACCTTGATGTTTCTAATATTGCGAGAATCATTTCAGAGAAATTTATAATAAAAAAACTGCGCTTAGTTCGCGACTTTTCTTATTTTCCCATGGACGATCATTTTATCGTTCCTGTGGTAACCTGCAGGCTAAATATTGAACTTGCATCACCATGGTCTCAGCCGTGTTCTCTAAAATGCCTTCACAGACATAAATGGGACACAAACACATTTTCCGAAATGGCGTTTTCCCCTTAAAACTTAATGATCTGATAAAAACTCGGGTTTTTTTCAGTCAACTACGTCTCTTTCCTTCTTAACACTGGGTTGAGGAAAGTAAATTTAAACATCACGACATCCAGTGTATGGCTTCTCGTTATGACGCCTAAAAACGTTTCAAATAAAATCATTCACTCCCGCGCAGTTTTCAAATTGTGTAAGCACTTTTACGAAGGTGGGTGACATAAGTAGGAGTGACTCAATCAATTCGGAACTTTCAGCTCTTCCGTAGAACGTCAAGTTATATTTTACCATGTTTTAGTAAAACCGCAACCTTCACGACAGTGGACTGACGCTCTTTGAGGATTCAGGAACATTAACTTGATAAGGAAACAGACCTGTGTTTACCAAGTTCATATGAACTGAATGAAAATAGATTGAATTAGTAGCTAAAGCCACGAAAATAGCTCAGCCCCACGTACGAATTGGAGGTACGTGAGGCTGAGGAAAGTTGTGGGATACGTTTGATGGAGTTAACTCAGAAATATTGAATATGGGCCGTTGTGGCTCAGACGGTACTCGCCGTCTCTTGTTTGCTCTGGATGATGGCCAATACAGCGCAAACGAACGTGCGAACGGCATCTATTCACTATCTCCACAGTCCTAGTGTCAACTAGCTATATGTCAGTGTACCACCTAAGATTACTCCTTTCGGACGTTACCTCCTACCGTCACATTTTCCTCAATCCCAACGACCAATTAAAGGGGCGAGGTGCGCGAAGTCTCAAACTCATCAAAATGTAAACTCTCTTCCGAGTAACGAGCAACAAGATCGAAGAGTTCGCTAGGGATCGAGGAACCGGAGAGGGGGCTCTTGTTATAATCAGTTTAGCCTCAAGTTTGGGTTGTGGGGAGGAGAATTCGGCAGATGATGGAAGGGGAAGAGAGGGGATGAAGGATGAGGTTGCTGGGAGGTAAAACTGACGGTCTTCGATAAAGAAAATGATATCTCGTTAGGGAAAAGTTAAAATCCGAAAGGCAATATCTTAGAGAACCAGAGGTCCCTAATAATAAAAGTTCGAGTCGGTAACGTACAAAGATATTACAACGGAATCTGTTGGGAATAACCCAATTATTGGCCGTTTATCCGATCGGTTTACAGAATGTTGAACACTTGATGATTTGCATCCTCTTCGTCAACCCATTTCTTTCGTGTGATATTACGGAACAAGAACTCAACTCAAGCGTTCAGAGTACTAGTAAAAGGTACGAAACTTGATCTGACTACTAGGAAGCAACGAAAATGTACATTTCATAAGCGGCTCTGGGAAATTAGCTCGTGAGTGGACATTTTTAATTGCTGCTCACTCGTTTGTGACAGCCTGACGAGAGGAGGAGTTCGAGTTAGAGTAAAATAAATAAACGAATGAACGTGGTGAGCGCACTTAACAGTTTGGAAATGAGTTTAATGGGTTTTTAAGCGTGAACAAGGGGGTCTCTGAATAGGTGAACTGGTTGGAGGGAATGAGAAAGGAGAACGAGTGAGTTTTGGAGTTGGGTCAGGGAGAGAGTGAGAGCTGAGAGTTTGAGAACATGTGAACCGAGTGGTGGGAAGTGGATATTTTGGAATGTCCAAAAAGGGAAAATCCATTGTCGAAAAACAGGCAATCTAGCACTGGACTGGGTGTTCGACGAAGGCTCGAAACAAGGACTTCCCGTTACAGGCAAGTGCAGAACGTCCACGCTCAAGATTTAAGCCCTGCACCGAACACTGTCTCTATACGCTTAATGAAAACCGTCACTGCTGTTATGGTGAAAAAGTTGGTATTTTAACCAGTATGATTTAGTTTTGAATTTTTCGGGCTTTATGATGGTTCGCCGGAGACTACTCGCCCATTCCCAAATGGCACTAACTCACTGGCCTTCAAAACATTAAGATCTGACGAAAACATAATATTTCAAGCGTAACTTTCCTTTCTTAGAGCTAGGGGAAGTAAAAACTATCATGGATTGGGGGATGAAAAGGCAATCTACGAGGTCTGTTGCTGCACTACATTTTGCTCTTTTGAATACTCATGTGCTATTCATGCCACTAGTCCTGGACATGAGTTTAAGTCACTAGGGGGCTACCGTTAACAAATACTCACAGCGCTTGGGACTCCGGACCCCGGAAAAAGAAAACTTGCCCGAATCTCATTTCTAAACTAATCAAAGCCAGAACTCAAATGAAGAATCTGCAGCTTTATTGAACCAGAAGAGTTCGAAACCATCGCAATCGGAAGGGTCCAAGGGGAAGAACGGTGATTGAACCGTGTTACTATAGTAAAGAAGCAGGAAGAGACCAACATTACAAACATTTTTGGTTTCCTCAACTTGATACTAGAGCTCAGTTGACTACTACGCCATCTGAACTAATTAATCCTTCGCCCTGTATGAAAGTTGAGTTGGTTTTGTCTGTTGAGTTTGAATGGGATTCGCCTCGCGACCGTTGAATGTTAAGGAGTGCAAAATAGTCCATAGTACGTGATATGAGAACAAGTAAACCAGTGAACAAGTGAGCATGTTGATTGGGCATTGCGATGCCGATTTTGCCGGAGACAAAGTCCAGAAAGTCTACGACAGGACATATTTTCCTTTTGGCTAGTGGTGCTAAATGAAGCAAAGATGTGTCAATTTGTGCACAGTCCGAATACGTTGTAGCTTCTGAATCAGTCAGAGAAGTTGCATAGAGTTTTGGGTGGCATGAAGTACACATGTGCGAGTTCGACACTCCATATAGACAACATAAATTAGCAAAATCCAGAATTGAAGGGGCAGTTCTGAAGATTGTGTCCAATCGGCCTCCCCGCGATTATGATATTTTGGCATTCGAAATCTTATGTTGGAAAACAAACGCTTTTCAGAACGTATCATCATACTCGAAAAATATGTTCGTTTTTTTCAACTCTTCTCGAGTTCTGTCCCGTCAGCAAAAACCCTTGAATGCACGTTCGCTTAATCGGGGAGTTGATTAATTAAGGTGAGCAGAGCATTGTTGTTTCTGTATGTGGAGGAAGGTGAGAGACAGAGTGATGTTGATGAGCAGGTCGACAGTACAGGGAAGGATGCCGGATGAAGAGTAGAGCGTGTAATTTGCCGGCCACTGCATGAAACTCGCTCAACTGCAGCGCTGAAGCATGATGATGATGAAGTGGTGGGGGGGGGGGGGTCAGAGTTTCCACAGAGCATCGACATGACTGCAACTAACCTCCCATCAACAGTCATCGACCTCCTGATGTCAGCACTTTAATCGGCAGCTTACAACCGATCAATTGATTTAATTGAAAACCTCTTCTCCTAACGAGAAACCGGCGAAGAAGAAGTCAAAGCGTGACTAATCGTTGCTCGCTATTCAGAAGAATTGGATGTGTCGAACAAAATGAAACATGAAGCAGGACCCAAATTTACGAGCAGAAGGGAGGAGCGAAATGAACTCACAAGCAGTCGAAAGAGTCAGCTGGAGAATGCAGGACGTGGGTGACTACTTATGAGCAAAAACTGATTTAATAAAAGGGGATTATCTCAACGATACATTGGAGGGTGGGAGGGGGTTCGAAGGGAACCTCCCTATTTCGGTGGTGAAGGGTCAAGTTGACATTGAAAGGGTGCCGGTGCAACGTTGCCAGGTTCAAAAATTTGAATTAAAACCCTGTCTTCAGAGCCGAAATCCAGCCACTGTCGGCGAGAGTAAGGCTCAATAAAATATTCGAAGCCATTGAGGGTTTGAGGGGTGAAATGGCCAACAAGTATAAGTTGCAAAAATGATTGACTCATGCCGGGAGGCGAGTTGAAGGTAGAACCACAGGCAGCAGTCGGCTGTTCATTTCCTTATCTCTTCACAATCTCCTTGGCTCCACTTCCAACACTCGCCTTTTGGGGAATTTCCACGACCCCCTGCCACTACAGCAGCTTGGTGTTCCATCCATGCTTGTAGGTTATTATTTCACATTTTAATTTACACTCATTCGTTCATGACTGTGCATGTTGCACCTAGAGACCCACTGTCGTTCGAACTAGTTCTACTTGTTGCTCTTCTCAGAACTCTATTGTGCTAAGCAAGTGACCGTTTAAACCCAGTGCATCGATATAGTCTGCTATCTCGTTCGCCTCATTAATCAATTGATTCAAATCTCCACCCCATCACACACACACTTGTATTCAACACAGGAAGGTTGACATTTTGCATGATTTTCCAATACATCAGACCCCCCCCCCCACCTCTCAGGATTTTGTCAGTCGGAATGTTCAAATCTAATGGCAATGGCAGCTCACTGAGATGGCGTTGTTATGTGTCTAGAGCAGGCAACTTTATCTCGAGAACGTTCCTTTTTTTGAACCCCAACCCTTTCCTCCCCTCACGTACACCTACGTATGCTTATTACATCAAATAACAAGTCAAACGCAACCATAATGAGCGCACATGTAATAAATCATCCTCGCGGCGATGCGTGCATCCGGCGGGATTTACTACCGGATTAGGTCTCGTTACAAACATTTATCTTATAAAAGAACCGTTGTGCAATCTGAGGCGATGTATTTTTCCTGAGGGTTAATTTACTTCTCGACCTCATGTCTAATTAGGGACGAATTAAAGTTCTTTCCTCTCCGTATTTAATTAAGAAGGTTTCATTCGAAACTCTCAAAAAGTAATTACCCTGAGCTGTCCGGATCAGGATTTCCTCCGGCTGAAGACTAATTGCCCCCCTTCGCCCCTCCGTGCGAAGTGTGGAGCGCTACTAAATGCGGTCTAAGGTCGTGAGCGGTCACCATTCAAATTTATAAGCATCCAACGCCGTTTCTAATCAGTAGCAACAATTAGATAAGAGTGACCAAATTGAACCGGTACAAGCTCCGAATTAGGATTAAATGGGTGTAAAGGTCAAAGATACGTCCGGGTACTCGATTCATGCGGGGTCGATCCCGTCATAACTATTGGCTTCATGTCAGCATTTTGTGCTAACTACGACCGTATTTAGGAGATTAATGTAACATGGCAGAACATATTTCGGTTGGTATTTTACAGTTTCACTTTCCTTGGAACTACGTAGCAGGAAGAAAAGTTAGGTAACTGGCTTTTTCAGACAATTACGTTTAAGGTTTACGTTAAACAAAAAAAAACACCACTTGAGAGATTGGTCTGAATGTCCGTGAAATTTACTCAATACCAATGAAACCGAACCGCACTTATCCAGGTTCACCCCCAATCCACAAATGCCTAGCTGCCTTACAAACTTGTCAAGGGCAATCTGCAAGCCTCCCGCTGTATCCTGCACAACTGTGGGTCTACAAGCCAACAACGGGATCGGAAAAAAGTAATCCAATCTCCAGTCTAAGGGTTGATGAGGAGGGGGGGGGTGTTATAGCGAGGCACAGCTTTGGGTTAGCTGAAAGCGGTTTCTTTTGACTGTTCCGGCAGGAGGGGAACACTAAAAGATCTGAAGAAAACCCAAATTTTTTTTTTTGGGCCGATTACTATACTTTCCTTCCCTTCGGGTAGCGGAAAGTAAAAAGTACTCTCGCGTAATTTCAATACTAAAACACGAATTTAATCAGAAATTAATTCAAAATTGAAATGAAAAAATAGGACGTACAGGAAAAGTCAGTTCAAATTGTCAAAATTTGACCCAATCAAATATGAGGAAACTCGTGAGCACTGGAAATCTTCTCTTAAAGGTGGCCGTTTCTCGGTTTTAATACCGTCCCGTAATAATTGTTAGGAGGGTTTTACAGACTGGTTGGCTGAAAGAGCAACCCACGGTTCCCTTCTTCTTTTCCTTGCCCCTCATGCGGAAACTCATAAAAAATGAAGTGGCGCAACTTACTCTCGCATCCGAGCACAAAGATGGATTCTGCACGAGGGGCGGCCTCGAAAAGACGAGGGAAACCCGCAGTCCTTCGGCTGAGAGAGAAGAAAAGACTCCATGAAGGGATTTTAAGGCCTCCTAATAATTCAAGTGTCGGAAAAGGGAGGGGAGCCCGAGTTACTAGTTCACCCCATCAAACTCTTCACTCTCTTCGCAGAACACAACGTTTCAGGTGAGCCCTCTGCGAGCAATTCATGGGAATTGAATGGAGTACCGACGGGAGGGCTAGAGTTGAGCGACTGTTAATACGCTCAATCGATAGTAACAAGTCAGGCTGAAACGTATTTACGACTCCGATTTGGTTCAGTACGAAACGCCGGCGTACAATAAATTAACCTGATGTGTTCTGACGAATAAAGTTTCCATGGTGTGACGTATCACACAACTTTCCTATTTCCTAAGCACATTCTAGCAGTTTTGTCCTTCCAGTTCTGTTTTTCACTCGGTTTATGAGAACATGGTAGCACTTCGTAAAATGTCAAATCAAAACATTGAATATTTTTTTCTCCAAAAAGGCTATAACAATTTTGATTCAATTTCTTTTATGGACTGCTTCAAATAACCTGACAACACCATGAAATTCTTCTCAGTGGGAAAATGACGAGAGTGGCAAAATACATTACCAACCAATTCAACGAAAATCGATTTTCGCGCAGTTTTGTTGTAATCAACTCCGCCTAAATGTTACTACGATCTTCAGAATACGATGAGTCTTTAATAACGCTAATTCAACCACCGCCGTTTCACTTACTCCCATTTCTAAACGTTTTTACCCGATAACTCTGGCAAAGTGATTATTATCCTTTTTTTTTTTTAAAATCGTGTGTACAGCCTCATTAATTATCTGTGTACCAATTGCTCAATAATGAGCGGGGTATGCGTGGAAGCAGCATGATAAATTCCGGAACTGCAAGTGGTACCACGTTCAGCCACCGTGTCAATTGTTTAGACACTTGTTAAAATATAATCCAACGTTGTATGAAGTGACAAGCCAATAAGCCGAATCGATGACGTTGGACACACATGAGTTCACATTTGGTTGGAGCAACGGTTTCATATTTTAACATCTAATCGCGTAATATGAGTTATCAAACAAACGTACCGGGCTGGAGTTAGCTATATATTCGCCCAGCCGTCCTGAATAGTCGGAGCGGTTGACACGGAACATATTTAGAATCAGAAGAGGAATGTCTAGATGACCCTTTTTAAGATTTTTGACATTTCAAAGCTTTTATTAGGTGGCTAATTTTGAACTAGGCCAAACGTTAGTTGATCAACGTTAGTTTGATGAGACGCGTTGGTGCAATCGGGTCCAAGTCATCGTGTCTTCTATCCACGTGTTCTAGTTGATGATTGACCCTATCCGTTAAATCATAGCATCTCCACGCACGTTTGGCCGTTGGATCTCCCTCCGAACGAAACATAAAATAAATCTCGGTCCAGTTTACGATAGAAAATGGGGAAAGTATTTAGTACTGGAGGCAGGCACTTCATTTTCTTTCCTTCTCACCTTCGTTTTTTTTTGGCACGTCGACAACTTTCTCTCTCAGCTCGTAAGCGTAAATTACCCGCGCGCAACTTAACCTTCGCCGAATGTCGTGATGGCCGCCAGAAAAGACGTAAAGGGAGGGGGAAAAAAGCCGCTCCGCCGGGCAACTTTTTCGCTCGCGACTCCTCGCAATCAGATTCCGCCTCAGATTATTAAACTCGATAAAAACCCAGTTTCCTCGGGGTTTGGGGCGCGTTGTGAGAGATGAGGGGGGAAGGGTAAGAGGGAGAGAGAGAGACAAACAGTAAATTAACTGGCTTTTGTTCGTTCTAGAGAAGAAATGGGAGAGAGACTGCCGTTGCAGTAAGTTTTTCGAACGGTAAGAGAATAAAAGTTGTTATCTGCGAGACTTCTGGGGAGAGCGATAAGGTGGTGGCGTTTAAGGCCCTTCTCCTCTTCATATTAAACGAAGGAAAAAAAAAGTGTATGTGCTCCGTGTGCGAATGGGAAGAAAATCGTCAATTTAGGCGCGTGTGATAACAAAAAAAAAAGTTCCGGTCGCAGGCGTGCGGGGAAATAGAAATCTCCTCCAAGTGCGGCGCACGAACCGCACGTCACTTGACTATACCGGCGATGTCTTCGAAATAGTCGAGCGATACGATCTCGTTTACCGCGCGCAACCGATTGAGGCTTCTGCTCTCGTATCAGTGGGCTGAAATGAGGAAAAATATCGTGGGCGACGCATCGAACAACTTTCCTAGGCATCACGTAACTCTCTCGACTCCATATACTGAACAAATTGGTAATTCGCAGTCCCTCCTCCTATAAGCATCCCCCTACAACACTCTCGGAACATATACAAGCATATGGTTTGTACTTGGTTAACTGTAGTAGACTACCATAATTATGAATCACTTCTGAAGAATGTTAACGCGTAGATTTGAAGAGAGTTTTGTCTTTATTTTATTATTAATTGGAATTTAGACTCGCAATCACTACACAGTACAAAACAAAGTCGCTGTCGCTATCTGCCACTATGTACGAGGTCTGATAACAAAGTTCCAAGACTTTTTGAATTGCGCGCCTTCACGTTAACGGAGAGCGCGAAACTTCAAAATAACCTCCTTCTTGTTTTATTGCTCTAACCTTCCCCAGTCCGATTTTATAGCTGTTTTTATGAACCTCTTTGGTTGTGAAGGACGCGAAGGAAGAGCAGCGCGTTTGCGTGAAATTTTGTGTGAAATTGGACAAATCATTTTCATCATCACTTTTGAAATGCTTCGGAAAGCTTACGGAGGTGATGTGACGAGTCGTTCACGGTGTCATGAGTGGTTTCAGAGATTCAGGGGAGGCAGAACGTCAACTGAAGAAAACCCTCGTTCAGGAGGGGCTTCAACCTCAACTGAAGACTCGCAAGTGGCCAAATTGAATGCCCTGGAGATGGCGGAGGAGTGCAACATATCATTTGGGTCGTGTCAGGAGATTTTGACCAAACAATTGGAAATGAGAAGGGTTGCAGCCAAGTTCGTTCCACGACTGATGACAGATCAGAAGAATGGAGGTTTGTCAGGAGCTTTTGGAAACGGCAAACTCCAATGGAAACTTCTTGAAAACCAAGATTCAATCATCTCAGTGAAAGTCGATAACCTCTCCACGACCCAAAAAACCTCGCCATGTGAGATCGAGTGTCAAAGTCATGCTCACAGTTTTCTTTGATGCAAAGGGCGTTGTTTACCTCGCATTCCTCCCACAAGGTGAAACAATTAATCATTTTTATTACCTCCAAACCCGGCGCAATTTGCGCCAAAAGATTCGGCAGAAGAGGCCGGAATTGTGGGCGACTGTAAAGTGGTTTTTCCACCAAGACAACGCGACCTGTCACACTGCCCTCATCGTTCGCGAATTTTTCGCCAAAAGCTCCATGAAAACCCTTCCCCAGCCCCCCTACTCACCTGACCTAGCTCCTTGCGACTACTGGCTGTTCCCGAAACTCAAATACTCCATGAAAAGACAGCGATTTCAGACGATAGAGGAGATCAAGCAAAAAACGCTTCCCAGGAGATGAGTTTTCCCGGTGTATGGAACAATGGAAACACCGCTGGGAGAAGTGCTTGCGTAGCCAAGGGGAGTACTTTGACGGCGATAATTATGAATAATTGTAAAGATAATTTAATAATGCGTTTCTGAGAAAGTCCTGGAACTTTTTGATCAGACCTCGTGTGCTTAAATCTTTAAAACTGCGCAACGGACTTAGGAGCGGTTTTTTAAATTGATATTGATTCAAGAGGAAGGTTTATATGCACACCACATCCATAATATTGTAGGAAAACACTAATAAATTTAGAGATTTCTGTGATGTCGTAAATAAACACATTTTTTGCGCTTACATTGCAAACGCTGTAACTTCAAAATAATTTACTACAGTATTGTTCACCTGATAAAGTTCAAAACGTCCGAGATAGTCTATCTCTTAAGGATAACCCACGATAACCATTGTTTATCCTTCACATTTTACGAGAAAAAATGGCTTATTTAAGAAGTGATTTTATGCGATATAGGATTAATCCTTATCGAATTAAGTACCTCAAACCCGCCGTCTATTTAATATAGATCAATATGGTCCTATAGAGCATGTAATTTAAATGAATATTTCCGAAAATATTACAGATTTTGAATGCATAGTGGTGGTGCCTATGAATTGTGCCGCGCTTTGCCCTATAGCACTATAAGATTAGCAGCCGTCAGATTAATCGGATAATCATCGAAAATGTTAGTTAAGTTATAAGAATAACTGTAACGAATAGGGATTTTTGTTGTTGTTAATATAACTATTTATTTGCTTTTGTTCATGGTAATTACAATGTGTTTAAGCACTTACTAATGATTAGTGCAATTTATTCATAATCATACGTATAGTTTTAGGTGTTTTTATGAGTATTAAATTATTTACAGAAATTATGATCAGGTATTAAAGTAATTGGGTTAGTTTAGTAGGAAGATTACTAAATTTAACGTAAGTTTGGCGAGTCTGTCTCCTCTGTCTGGTGAGATACTGTGGGCGAGTGCTTTCGACGTAAAGACATCATCGTCTGGATGTAAAGTCAGTACTAAAGTCAGTTAGTTGGTCGTGGTCTTTATATACGAGGAGAAAGGTGAACCGGGTGGTGGGGCATCAGTGAAGAGGGGGGGAAGGAGGTCATGCACCTCTGGGGAAACCCCCTAGAGGTGAAGGAAAAGGGCATTTTCCGTATGCCCTAGATGCTAATTGTCGATTTTAAGTCTTTTTTGTTGAGGGTGGTCTGTAAATCCGTCATTGGGTTTTTTCGTTTGTGTATTGTTGTTGATTGGACTACCACGTCATTTTTGGTTTATTATTCATTCTGAATAATAACCCTATGTTTTCGGTCACGAAAAATTTTTTACAACCCCCCCTCAAAATTTGATACTTTACGTTTCAAGACATGGAGATTCCAAATATGCAATGTCCGTCCGCCGTCCCCCGTCCCCCGTCAGCGGTCCGCCATCCGGGCCGTTTTGTGCCTTTAAGGTGGTCTAAGAAATTCGTTCTTTCGCCCAAAAATCCGATTTGGTATCTAGTTGTGCCCGCCATCTCGGCAATCCAATCGGACGAAGCCCGTGGTTGTAATGGGCAAAAAACGGTTAAAAAAATTAACGAAACGCAGGACAACACGGGAGCCACAGCGTTTCGTCGTTTGAATTCCCTCCCTCCCGCCCGTCTCTTTAAAAAAGCAAGCGCCCGAGCAGAGCCGAGCGAGCGAGCGCTTCCCTCCCAACGACGCCGCCACTCCACTCCCCTTTCGCCTTTCGCTTCGAGCGCCCCTGTTCCAATTTCCCCGACGTTTTGGTTTTAATACGATTCAATTTTTTTAGATTCTTTCGTTTCATTCTCATTTTGGTTTTTTTCATAGATTTTTGGTTAAATTTTGATATTAGTATTTAGCGTGCATGTTTTCATATTAAAATTCAGTTTTTTCTAGATACTTTCGTTTTTTTTGTTTATTTTAATATTACGATTCAGTTCTTTTCGACCTTTTTTTGGGTTTAATTATGATATTTTCCGATGCTGAATCGAACAGGATGGGTCTCGGAGCATTAATGCTAGGTCAAGCTGATTATCCGAATAATAAACCGTTGTGTAATAATTTGCAGGGTTTTTCTGAAGATCCCAGTATCATTTGAGCGGAGTTCATTAGAAAATATCAGATGCGCCGCATCACACAACATTCCTTAGCTCTACATCAATTCACTCGCATTTCTACAAACCCAATTAATTTTTCACAGCTAATTTGAAGTTAGTAAAACATGACTTCATGAGCATGATCAAACGGACAACGTATGAGTTTAATGGACAACCATTCTGAGTTTTCCCCGAAATAGTGTACCGTAAAGGTCTGAAGAAGGCTCGAAATCGTTTTTCCAGCCTACCTCGCAGGGCCACGGAAAGTAGAGGAAAGTGCAGGTGTACTGCACTGGAGTGCGCAGTTCTATTCAGCTGACTCGAAATCAGTTCTAAACATTCGGTTTTTGCTTCAGAACGAAGCTGCTCGTGAAACAACCCCCAAGAAGAAACGACACTTTTAAATTTTGATTCTCCTTTCCCGACGCTGTTTTTGATTACTGATTACATTGACCGGAGCGGCCGAGGGACAAAAAAGGTTTCCGTTGGCAGGCCAGCAGAAAGGAAATGAGGGGAGATGTTTCAAAGCCACATAAATTACTCGATCCGAGGTTTGGAAAAGTCATTTCGCATTCCGTTGTCGTCTTCTCGAGCTGCTTTCCGTCGGCATTAAATCCGATTCGTTGACTTTCAAGCAGCGCCCAGAGGAAGAGGAAGAAGAAGGGAATAAAGAAGGAGGAGCCGGCACTTACAGTATCGCTGATTACCGAAAAGCCATTCCCCGGCTATCGCCATTAAATCGCATCTTTTTTTCACGCCGGTCGTACGAAGCGTCAGAAATCGTCTGGCGGTGGTAGAAAATGGACGTCGCGAGGAAATCGAAAATTGAAACAAGTATCCGTGGCCGGGGACGTTTCCACGGAGACCTGATTATTAATGTAACGCACGTTACTTGAACTGATTCAGTGACTTGCACTAGACCAGTGGTTCCCAACCGATGGGCGATTTGGGTTCTAAGGGGGGCGATAAATTTATGGGGGGCGACAGGGGGGCGACAGGGGGGCGATCAGTATGAAAAGGCAGAAAAAATAAACTAACTCTTCTGTAGAGTAGAATCTTAAGTGTCGCAGAAACATGGTAGCGTTTTAAAAACAAATTCACTCGTTTTTAAGAAAATTATGGGCAAAAAAATATGATCTGTATAAAATATGCAAGTGTGCAAGATTGAGTTGCGCGCCGGTAAGCGAATTGGCGCGAAGTAGTTGAGTCACCAGCTGTTTTTAGCTGGTGACTCACAGCTTATACTTACGACAGTTGCCGCGTCCGTACCCGAGCGCTTGGAGAGAACTTGAATCTTTGACCTCACACGTTAAGTGTTGCGGGCGTGTTGTTGTTAGTGCATACACGTCTAGTCTTTGTGTCAATCACAACTCTCACCCCAGTTTGTCATACGTCTTCTATTTCTTTAGTAGGCTACGCCAGTGACTACATTGCGATTACATTGTGTGTATCTGTTTACTATTCGTTCGTTAGTTTTGAAGTACAGAAGACCGCGCATGATGGATTTGAAGAAAAAGTGTCGTCAGTACTCAGCTGAGTATTTGAAATACGGTTTTATTGTGTCACCAAAAAATGTGCAGTTTCCACATTGTCTCTTGTGTGATAAAACATTTACTAGCAATGAAGCCATGAAGCCTTCGCGGATGAAAGAACATTTATCAAGAATACACAGTGACAAAATGAATAAAGAGGTCAGTTATTTTCAAGAGCTCAAAGCTAAAGCAGAAAAACGTCCCAATGTAAGTGAACTATTTAAAAAACAAGTAACCGATCTTGACAAAGGTCTTCTTGCTTCATACGAGGTAGCATTATTGATCGCTAAATGTGGCAAACCTCACTTGTTTTACCGGCTGACAAAAAAATTGTTGAAATTGTGCTAGGCGAGGGTTCTAGTAACAAAATAAGCCAATCGGTGCCTTTAAGCAACAATACTGTTTCCAGGCGAATTGATGAAATGGCTGCAGACGTGGAATCGAAACTTACACACATGCTGAAAAAAAGTAAATTTGCTTTACAGATAGATGAATCTACTGTAATTGATAACAACGCTATTTTGTTGGCCTATGTGAGATTCATCAATGAGCAGAAGGAAATTACCGAGGAAATGTTGTTTGCAAGAAGTTCGACCACTGATGCGAAGGGGTCATCCATTTTCAATGTATTAAAAGAGTATTTTGAGGAAAAGGATATTCCCCTATCAAACGTAAGCGCCTGTGCTACAGACGGAGCTCCTGCCATGTCTGGTCGCCATGCTGGGTTTCTGGCCCACCTGAAGAAAGAAGTTCCAGGCGTTATCACCATACACTGCGTCATCCATCGCCAACACTTAGCCGCAAAAAAATTAAGTGGTATACTGCATGAAACCCTTCAACTAGTAATTAATGGCGTAAATAAGATAAAAGCCAGTGCCCTGCATGACCGTCTCTTCCGACAACTGTGCCACCGAAATGATGAGGAATTTGAGCGGTTGCTCCTTCACACGGCCGTGAGGTGGCTTTCAAAAGGAAACTGTTTGCGGCGATTTTTTGAATTGTTCGAAACAGTGATTGAATTTCTCGATTCTTGTGACCCTGAATTGAGTCAAGCGATGAGACTTCGCAAATTCGAGACTGCATATCTGACTGATATTTTCGAAAAACTCAATGAGGTCAACATGGAGCTGCAAGGAAATAAGATGAATCTTATCAAAGCAAAAGGCATTATCAGTTCGTTCATTGCCAAGTTTGCCATTTTCAAAGGTAATATAGGTCGTGGTGAACTGTGTCAGTTTCCATCCCTACAAAAATGCTCAGAATCCCTCCATCTTGAAGATGACCAAATCTTCACTTTCACAGACCACCTTGACAAGCTAAAATGTGACATGGAATCAAGATTTGAAGACATTGCCAATCTTAAAATTCCAGATTGGGTTTTTGATCCATTTTCGTTTGACGGGGTGGACACCCTTGAACATATTTTGCAGACAGAGTTTTTGGACCTGAAATATGACTGTGAGGCAAAGATGATTTTTAAGCAGCATGGTTACGAGTTAGCCTGGGTAAAACTCATGGAATCTTATCCAAAACTGTGGGAAATGGTTGAATCCCTTCTAATCTCATTTCCATCCACATATTTAGTGGAAAAAGGATTCAGCTCTGTCGTCCAGCTCCTCACAAAACAAAGGAACAAATTGGATGTTTGCACCAAAGGAGACCTGCGCCTTCACCTGACCATCATACAGCCGGATATTCAGGCTTTGACTGCAGTCCACCAAGCACAAGGGAGCCATTAAAACGGTAAATTAATTAATTGAAATAATAATAATTGTATATAATAATAAATCATTTAACATAATAATTCAGTCTATTATTTTTACAACAACACGTTTCTTACATTTAAATAAGGGTATACCGTACTAAGAGAAGGGGGGCGACAGGGGTGAGTCGTCTTCCACTAAGGGGCGATACCTCATAAAAGGTTGAAAGGTTGAGAACCACTACACTAGACTAACACGCCTTCCAGTCTGAAATCAGCACGTTAAATAGTGAGAAACGGGTTGCGCTTAGCTCTCCAAGGTTGACTAACGGCACTGTCAATATGAACTTTTTAGGATCCCACAATATTCCTCACGCCACGTGAATTCGGCGATTTTGATCACTCTAACATGCTCTAAGTCCTGAAATTCATTGAGTTGCTCCTACTTACCTAAGCTGCCACAGTCATCGAGTGAGCTGGGCGTAGATAATTCATGAAACCGTTTATTTAATTTTATAATTTAATAACGATTAACAGGACAATATCATTTTGGTTTATTATTCATTCTGAATAATAACCCTATGTTTTTTGTCTCCCGACCGTTACGCTACAGTATGAAATCAGACCTCGCGATCGACACCTGCTCAGGGAGTTATGAAACACCTGCGGTATTTTGACTGTACTAGATAACACTATCATTTGTCTTTCAATTCAATTGTGGAATGAATGGTTGGATGAAAAGTTAACTTTTATCATTAAATAATGATTCATAGGACAATTCCATTTCATTCCTCGACCGTTACGTTGCGTTACACGTCCGTGATTGCCCATCAGTTTGCTCCATGACGAAAATAGCTGGAAGCTGTCGTCTCCTCATATTTTCAAGGGGCCTCGCCAGAAATACGAGACAACTTCCATCCAACGCTCTTCCGGAAGGCATTCAGTATCCTTCGTCGCTCGGACCGCAGATGTGTTAATGCAACACATTGTCTCAACATGGCCGCGATGGTGTTAAGAGAACGAATAAAAACCAGCTTCATATCAAGTTTTAAAAATAACGATAAAATGAAAGCAGCTACGGAACAAATGCTGAGCAAAATGGTTTTCACGAAAATCTCACGTTTCTGAAATTTATTCCCAATTCCACGTTGTATTATTATGGAAGGAAGCGCGATTTATTCGCGATGATGCGTAAACCAACCGTTTTTCTTATTCTCTGCACTGTTCCTTGGAGTTCATTCGACGATGCATAGATTGGAACACGGAACTAAATACGGAGGAGATATCATCGTTAAATGATCTGACTAGGACCGTAGGCTTTGACTCTGCGAAGTAAAAAGCGTTACGTAATCGGCTGAAAAAACGATCTTGTGTTCTCTTCAGATCTTTATGTTTCAGACCCTACTGAGTCCGAAAACCCCGATTTGAGAAACTGGTCTGTGTGTGTTTGTGTACGCGATTGAAAGAAACGACTGACTGAACCAAATCAACTCAAACATATCTAGCCCGCAGCTCACCATAGGACGCCAAATCCGCAGGCTATTTTGATTACATTTTTTTACATTGACAGCTCCTAACGAAATTACAATACCATAAAATGTCCATCTGTGGGAAAATGGCGGGAGCAGTACAATAAATTACCATTTTGGCTAAAATCGAGTTTAGCGTAATTTTTTTCCTTATAAACTCCGCTCAAATGTTACTACGAGTATGTTGTTCAGAAAAATTCTGGTGGTACTCCAACCAAGTGCCCAAACGATGAGTCTTTGATAACGCTCATAAAATATATAGGGACTACTCCAGAAATTCCAGAACTTTATTTACTACCATTTCTAAACGTTTTTACCCGAAAACTCTGGAAAAGTGATTATTATCCATATCAAAACAATCGGATTTACACTCTCATTAATTCTCTGTGCACTAATTGCTCAATTATGGTCGAGGCATCGGTACGAGATGCACAATACATTCCAGATCTGTAAGCGCTACCGCTTTCTGCTGCCGCAAAGTAATGTTTCACATAAACTGAGTGAAAAGTAGAGCTAAGGAAAGTTGAGTGATGCGGGGGGAGAAGAATCGTGTTTACCGTTTTGGAATTATCGGATGAAAATGGCGGTAGGTGAAACGGCGGTGGTGCGTATTCCGGATTTTCTGTGGTCGCTGCTAATTATTTTATGAACAACGCTACACGTTCATGGTGTAGGCATTTTATTGAGCTACCATCATGATTTTTCTGAGAAATTTCCATTAGAAAATACTCAGATAAATACAGATACTAACGTAATGCAAAAACGTAAGCACGTTGGGCGATAAAAAATTAAATAAAAACGAAAGGATGTCTACATAAACAGAAAAACCCTGCAAATTATTACACAATGGTTTATTATTCTCATGAACAGCTTGACCTAGTATTAGTGCTCCCCCATTCCATTCGATTCAGCATCGAATACTAGTAAACCATACGAAACATGACCTGACTACAATGGAACTACGGAAACAAAACGTCTGGTGATTTTACCCCTGTCAGGTCGGGGAAATTGGAACGGGGGCGCTTCGAGCGAACCCGTTGCGAGGCGAAAGGTGAGTTGAGCGGGCGGCGTTGCGAGGCGAGGATGAGGCGGGTGGTTTTTTATTGTGACGGGAGGGAGGGAGGGACTTCAAACGACGAAACGTTGACTTCCGCTGTAGTTCCCGCGTTGTACTGCGTTTCGTTAACCATTTTTTGCCCATTACAACCACGGGCTTCGTCCGATCGTATTACCGAGATGGCGGGCACAACTAGATACCAAATCGGATTTTTGTGCGAAAGAACGAATTTTTTAGACCACGTTAAAGGCACAAAACGGCCCGGACGGGGGAACGGCGGACGGCGGACAGGGGATGGGGGACGGCGGACGGACATTGCAAATTTGGAATCTCCAAGTCTTGAAACGTAAAGTATTAAATTTTGAGGGGGAGGTTGTAAAAAAATTTTCGTGACCGAAAACATAGGGTTATTATTCAGAATGAATAATAAACCGATAACTGCGCTGAAATCAAATTTTTTTAAATTTTCGATAATTTATTGTGCTCGTCAGTTTTCCATTTATAAAAAATTGTGAGGTATTTTTATGTAGTTGGGATTGTAGGAGCCGTTTTTGAGAAAAATTTACTTGGTGTTTTGATGACTATGAAAGAGGAAGTGTTGATGTAGACGAGCGATAAAGCGTCGGATGTGGTCCATACCATTTTGCTCACTGAGGTCGTGCCCCTTTCAGTTTCTTTTCAACTCTGAATAATTTTCTTCTTTTTGGAGGAATTGTTGCAGCTGTGAGGAATTTGCAGTATAAAAACAATTTCCACTGTGAAGCCGTTGAGAGACGGTTGAAGGAAAGGGGAAAGAGAATTACAACGCTGAGGCTCCTCGAGGTCGCGCGTGCAATCTCTCGTGAAGGATGCTGGTTTGATCCCGATTCTCCTGTTAGTTGTACTCCTCTGAGGAACTATCGTTGATGTAGTCACTCAGTACGACAGGAACCGGAGGTTTGGACCATCCGGGAGATTATACCTGAACGAAGTCTGAAGGCCGAATTCGGACTATGACCAACAATCATGCTTTGGATGTTGTGGCTTTACTGGACTATTGTCCCATTCATATGGTCGAGTGTCAGTATACTCTGCGCTCTCTATACCAGTGAGGATTCGTCTTCAAATGAGAGACGAGTCATCTGAGTTTGATGAAAATCCCTTTCGAGGAAAAAGATCAGTATTTATCTTTCTTTCGCCTCAATCGACAGTCAGGCTCAACGTGGTCTGAATATCAGCCAGTGCCCGATCTAATGAAGCAGTAGCACCACTAAATAACGAACATTCTTGTAAATAAACTTGTTCTGTCACGCACAACTCAATCTTGAGCAAAGCCGGGGTGAAATTCACTCGACACAACATGGAACCGAACGGAAAGATGAGCCTAAGGACGTAGTTGGTACGACTCAAATTGAGCGATCGGCCAATTAAAAGTCGAAATGACGATGACAATAACAGGTGCCTAGCAACTCGAATAGGTAAATGGGACAATTAAGTAACTATCGTTCTAATTACCATTTTACCTTCGCATTATTTGCTACGCCGCATTTACTGACAGTAAACTCTGCAAACCGCTCCGAGAAACTCGACGAATTAGCTTCCTCTAAGCGTTGGGAAGCAATGATGCGAATCAAAGTGGTGTGCAGTGAGGGTAATGATTGTCGAGTGAGGTGGAGGGGGGGATACGAGGAATATTTCGGCACGAGAAAGGCTTGAAAACGAAGGGCCCCGAGAGCGGAAGGGTTTGCGGTCTAATAACTAGCTGGGGTTAGGATTAGGGTTTGCCGGCGGTGCTCGGGATACGAAGGTTTTCGGTGTAATGACAGAGTCAGGTATTATTGTGCCTAATGTGCTTAGCCTGGGAATTATAGCTTATTGCTCTGCTTTCCCTTGATTTCGCTTCGGGTTGCGGTCGAGCAGCGGACTTGCTTCCCCTACAAGATTTATCCGAATGAAGTTCAAAAACGATCTTAACTTAAATCCAAAGGTAAGTGTACCCAATAGTGAGTAATCCTTCACGTTTTCACTTTTATCAATTCATAAAGTACAGAAAGTATTGTGTTACCAAAAACAAAACCCAGTGTACAGACACTCGCCTTATCATTGCTTCCCATTACCCCAGGGCTAAGGGAAGTGTAGGAATCGCTCAAAAATACTTGGCGGGTGGCAGCACACAACTTTACGTAACTCCGGTAATTTCACGATCTGCTATACGTACAGCCAGTATCTTGATACAACGCATTTCTACGGAAACATTTACGGATAACAAAATACTAGTTAGTTGAAAAGACTCCATAAATTGGATCGGAACCGTTAGGATAATTTTTGAGAAAAGTGGAAAAAACAATCATTTAACTGGCCCGAAGTTAGTTACATATTCATAATCGAACGTTTGACCGTTTGCCCAGCCGTTCTGGATGCTTGCTGCCGTCGATACCAAACCATGACGACTTTGATGGCCTTGAAGTCGTGGATGGATGGAAATATATTCAGAATCAGGGAGAGAGTATCTAGATGGGACTTTTTTCAGTTTTTCGAAATTGCCCATTTTCAAAATTCACCACCAAAAGCATTGACCGTTTGTCGCGCACGAGAATATGTAACATATTCAGAATCTGGGTGAGAGAATCTAGAATGGGATGATTTTCACTTTTTCGAAATTTGGCCAAGTTCAACATTGGCCACCTAATTAAAGCGGTCTTACGATTACGAATATGAAGCTAACTTTAGCTCAGCATAATTTTATGTTTGACATCTCCTTCTTCGATATACCTTTGCATATGAACACCTGTTCAACAGATAAATACTGAGACAGAATGATTACTATGTGTTGAGGTAGTTAGTCAGGGGGAGGGAGATGAGGTGATGGTCATAGTTTCACTTTCTAGACACAGACAACTGTTGAGACTGAGACTGCAGGAAGTACTGAAGCTCAGCAAACCGGTTATCAGGGCGAGACACTGGAACGAAAACTAACCTGGACAGACCACCTCAGACATACGACCAAGATGACAACGGCTGTGTGGACGTGTCAAAGAATGTTCAAGAGAACTCGGTACGTAGAAAGTAGAGTTTGAAAGCCAGAAATGAGAGTTCTGGCCCAATTTGGGGTGGGGGAAGAAAACCACGCCTCGTACTATGGTACGAGGTTTTTGGCCATGCCCCCCAACCAATCACGTTGTGGTACGCCATTTTTATCCCCTCCATTCCTTTAACTTTCCCCCTCCACCACAGTTATTAACCAATCATTCAGTAGTACGGCCTTTTTTACGTCCATCCCCTGCCCCAATTTCAGGTAGTTACCACCATCTCCTTCCATCTGTCCCACCCACCAACCAATTGTGGTATAGTGCGTCATTCCTCCCTTCTCTTATTCAACACCTTCCAGCCCAATCCAGGAAACAAAGTTTGTGATATATTTTGGTCGTTATGCCCATCCAATGGTCTACCTGATGAACAATTATGGAGAACTATATATAAGTGTTAAATGGTTGAAGACATCCTGCGAATATAGTGAAAATCTTGCGTGGAAAAAATCAATAATTTTGAAAGTGAAATAAAGCTATTGAAGGAAAGTTATGTATTGATTAGTGAAAGCCAAATTGAAGGCTTGATCTACACCATTAGAAGAATGCAAAAATTCCCCTGGTATCTGAGTAGTTTTGATACCTATTGCACAAACCTAGTCCCCTCCTCCTTCCCCTTCTTCTAATCAATGTAAATCGCTTATAACCTTATTTTCACGCCAACGAAAACTCATGCACACAACAAAAAATGCTGCAAATCATAACAAAGGTTTATTTGCCCTGCTTGGCGTAGTCTTACTCCTCCGAGACCCATCTCATTCGATTCAGCCTCGAATAATACCAGTAAACGATACGAAACATGACATGAATACAACGGAATGACTAAAATTGCATATTCCAGGCACACACAGGCAATTGGCGTGACGTGAGGAGTCGAGCTGACGGGTGGTTGGAATGATACAAGAGGGACTGCAAACGATGGAACGATTACCTTTGCTGCATTATCCCTTGACTTCACTGTTTTCGGTCTAGATGCATTCGTACACCTTTGAGGCACATTCCATTCTACCCAACATCTAAAAATATATGGAAAACGGTACGAGCTGGCGGACACAACTAGATACGAAATGGGATTTTTATTCCACGTTAAGGGCAAGGAGTGCCAACTACTCGTGACAGATTCACGTTCGGCCAACTGTTTTCTACCATGATGTTAGAGTCGGCTGTTTTATGGGATCGGAGTGAAAAGGTGTTCTTTGAGTTTACATTTAATTGAAACACTATTTTAGTTAGGATTAGAAGTGACGGACGCTTTTCCCCACAGCATGAAGGGCGGACGACATTGCAGCTCTGGAAACAACTCTGAGACCCATCAAAGTCGATTCAGCACCGAAAAATATCAGTAAACCATACGAAACATGACCGGACTACGACGAAACAACGAAAATTGACATTGGTACGATGGAACGAGGGCAATTGACGAGGGGATTGGTACGAGACTGTAGGCAATGACGAGGCGAGTTCCTTCAAGTATTTGAATTTGTGAAATGTGTGAACTGTTTTCCGCCTAGACGCAGTCCTACGCCTCATGGACCCGTCCTATTTGACTCAACATCGGAAAATACCTAGGAAACTATTCCAAACGCGCCGTTATTGCAATAAAACTGCCAAAATTTCGTTTTTGGGCTTTTTAAACAATTTCTACACATAACAAGGTTTCATCCAATCGGATGGCTAGAGTCGATCACGTTAAAGGAGAAGCATGGCCTGGACGGTGGGTGGACATTGCAGATTTAGAATCCTCATGCCTCGAAACGTAGTGTTCAATTTTGACACAGCCTCCAAACCCACCAAAGTCGATTCAGCGTAAAAAATACTAGTAAACGATACAAAACATGACCTGAACTGAACGACGGAATTGACATTATCTAGACGACGCAAGGCAATTGGTAAGACGCGACGAGTCAAACTGATGGTTGGAGTCAGACGAGAAATGACCGCAGGTTGGGGGAAAAGAAAACTTTCGCTCTATGATTCCGCGAGGTTCAAGTCATAGTTTTCCCACAATACTTATTGTAATTTCACTGTTTACCATCTCGACGCAGTCCTGCTTCGAGACAATTATATTACTCATTCGCTCAAACTGAATTTTCCTGTTTGTTTTATTTTTATTTTATATCTCCCTTGAAGAAAGCCTACTGCTTTAAAAACGCGCGAAAACCCGCGAAGTTCAAACATTCCTTGAAAAAATGTTTGCAGTTCATTACCTTTGTTTTTTTACTTATTTTTATGTTGACGGCTAGTGAAGCCACGGGACGTTGAAAGAGAAAGTCGAGCTATCGAGATGAAAAAAAAAAGAGTTAATCAGCGCCCTTTAACGTCAGCATTAATTAAAGGTATTTACCCCCTCCCCACTTCTCTCCACACAATTCCGTCGGTCCTCAGTCGTTTTATAATCCTATTAAAAGAGAAAGGCAAACGCGCGTTAATTAACTCGACGTTTCGGAAGGGGAAGTTCGAAAATGAAGTTCCCGGTTTTACTAGAGAACCGGCGGATTGTTGGCTTTAAGGGGCGAAGCAAGGACGGACGAAGAAGAAGAGGAATTGACTCGAGGAAGATGAAGTAGAAAGAGTTAGAGAGGAAAGAGAAGGTGAGAAGAGGAAGAATAAAGGAAACGTCGGTAGCAGGGGGGGGATAAAGAGGAACGAAAGTTGACGAAGGAAAAAAACCCAAGAGACTGCAATTCACAGTTAATTCCCGCCAACTCAAATGCAGGGACTCTCCTCTCTGGATGTTATTGTAGAGACAGGGACTGTCTTTAATTAATGGAAGTATTTGCGATCCTAATAATAGAGCGGGATAAACGTCGTTTTATTAAACAGGAGTTGAATCAGAAATTAGGAAGCCATTAGTGGTTCAACATTGCAAGCTTCCTCAACCCTCTGAATTGATTGGAGAGCGGTTTTATGTATACAGTGAGTGACACCTGAGAAGTGGAAAAAGATGGGATGAAAAGTGGCAGCGTTTCTGGAGGGCTCCACAGGTGCGTGTGTGCAGCGTTGGGTTTACTAGCAGCATTGTGAATCACCTAGGCAACCGAGATGGTTGTGCAAACGCCCGAGAACTCGATTGGGTCTCACAATAGCCTGAGTGTTATGGAGTAGCCGCACGGGATGAAGGTTGCTGACACAGGTGATGTTCGACAATCACAACAGCGAGAGGCTAACAAAAAGAGAATTGAATTGAATTAATTTATTTATCGATTAGGTAGGAATTAGGTCTCCCTGGCTACAGCATGCAGTTATATTAACTAAACTTATTGTGATACTTTAAGAGCGTAATATAGCTTTGCTAGCATCCCCTGCCAGTAAGTCACATTGACGCCAAATGAATGAGATTCATACCCTACATGTAACAAATACGCATTCACGTTGGGGTTAAAACCCCCTGCAGCCCCAACAGGTTTCATTCAGACTCGATGTTCAGGGGGTTTATCTGACGCCCCATCACAGGATGGCAGTGGTGCTGTGGAGCACTGTCCTCCACATTGCTTGCTCGTAACGCACAGTCCCTCAAGAGGCAATGCTAGTGTTATTCCAATCCACCTTCTGACAGCCGAGCAGAAGGACCTATACCCATCAAGAGCGCAACCAGAGTACTGCCACCAGAGGATAAGAAGAAGAGCTGTGATCCTTGTGAGGACGCAGCCTAGAAGGGGCGGTAGACCAGGCGGCTGATTCCAGCATTTGGTCCATGGCTCGGGCGACGCCACAGTGAAGTGGATTTCTACCTCACTCAGTTCCTAACATGATTATTGGCGCCGATTCGGAAAGGCTACAAGCCCAAATGGGCAGGGCGCGTGGCTTCCTCCTCGCCAACGGTGAAGATATTTGACATTCAACGTTTTATTCTGGCGGAGTACAATTAATAATACGACCCGTAGCTCGAATGCCAGAGCCATACCAGGGCTTTCGTCTGACCCCGGTCTCTTTCAAAGGGTTTCTGCATTCTCTTCCTCTTCCTTTTTCAAGAACGAGTTTCGTCTTCCGTGAAACGTTCGAAGGATGAAAAATAGCGAGGTCTTTTTCGACAGTCTAATTCAGAGCCCTTGTTCATCTCTCAACTATGCCACTCTCCCTTCGCTCTCTTTTTTTCCTGTGTGTCTGTGTGTGGGCCCTTCTTTTCGGCATCTTTTTACGTCTTGTCCTGCCCCCTACCATCTTCCATACCACTTCCTCGCCCCACTGCTGCTGCGCTGCCTTTTCTTCCAAATCACACGCATGCTCTGAAATCCTCACGCCGAGGGAATTTCTTTTGTCGAGAATTCTTGGAATTGGCTCTTGTCAAGGAGAAAAAGAGGACAAAATAAGGCTCGTGTCCGTATCCCTCCTCGCCCTTACCAGCACCACTCGCTCCTTTTTTCCCCTTCCACTGGAAAAAGGGAGAAAAAGATGGGGCCGGTCACCAGAGTGGAGCGACTCAGTATTAAAAAAAAGGCGCCTGCATTGGCGTTGTAGGAGGGGTGTGGAGGAGGGTTAGGGCGGACGCCTCATTTTTTAAATTTTCCCGTCTCCCACTCTTCTGTTCTTTTGTATTTTCTTTTATCCTCGCTATTTATCTCTGCAGCAGCTCTCCTGTTTCGTGAGCCTCTATTTACCGGAACAATGCGATTCCACCCTCGCTGAGCCTTAGTCTAGAACGAGGATGCTCCTGTTCCTCCTCCTCCTCGTCCTAACAGGGAAAGTTAACACGGATCCCTGGCTGAGACTACGAAAAGCGAAATAACGGTGGAAAATCCTGCCTTGTTTAATTTTTTTCTACACCTATTTGACGCCAGGCCACACGGGGACAAGAGTAAACTGAACGTATTTCAACTTTGCGTGGATTTCCGTTGGAATAAACTGAGTGCTCTCCTGATATACAACTGCATTAGTAGCTGCAACTCACACTTCAGGCCCCAAACTGCTTCAATAGAACGAATACCAACTCTTAAACCAATATCAGCCCCGCGACGGTTTTTATCTTATAGCAATTAATAAAAACTGTTTCCGCTACCCAAAGTTTAAGAAAGCGTTGCAACCTTGTCAAAACAAAAGTTGAGTTTTCTTCAGTTCTTTACGTTTTGAGTCCTATTGAGTCCAAAAATCGTACGGCAGGTCGTTGAAATTACGGAGGTTGCGGAAAGTTGTGTGTAGGCACCAGATATTTCATCCAGCGTACATGAACTGAGAAGAAAGTCCCTCGACGTTCTACTTAAAAACCGGTAGCGCATAAGGTTTCGGAATTTACCGAGTTGCTCCAACTTATTGAACGATCATTATTGAGTTATCAGTACACAGGTGATTTATGAGACTGTTAATCTGATTTTACGGAAAATGATCGTATCCTCGTTTTTGGAATTATCAGGTAAAAACTGCGAAACGCGGTGGTGAGTACAAGTATCGGGGGTTACTCATAATTATCTGATTAACGTTATTAATTTTCATCGTTTCATATTTTGAAGTATATCGATTTTCAGCCGAATGAAACTTTTTTCCAAACAAACGAAAGAAACTCATTAGTCCAACCATATTGCTGTTCAATGTGGCATCCCATCGATGTAAGTATTTTTCCATTTCTTCTCAACGCAGTGCTGCCGGCAATATGTGCAATTAACACAATATACCGGACAATATATAGGGATTAACTATTTAAAAATACTCTTCAGCCACAGGCCGAAGTAGTTGGAATCTTGAGGTCGGGCCTCTCTCAGATGCGTTTGGCCCAAAGGATTCGGACCCCTTTTTCAGGTTTGTTGGGCATGCCGCGAGGAAGTCTGAGGACTACCCATTCAGTCGGCTTCTCCTCCAGATGAAGAGATTTAACTTCTAAAGAGACAACGGATTTCTCCTTTCAGACTTTCCAAAATGCCCTTCCCTCCCTCAATTTACCACATTCTCCAACACACACAGCTCTACCAAGATCCACTCGTCTCCCAGTACTCACACAGACGTTCCTCTATCAACTCTCAAGCCAGTCACAGCTCTCACTTCATCACTCCACCACAGTTTCCCGGGCCAGTTCACGCGTATTCCGACTCCCCTAGTGTCGCCCTTATATACTTAAATCAATATTCATTTCACGTGTAAAACAGTCCTCATCTCACGCCCACTGAGTTCCCTTTTATTTTAATTAAGCTCCCCCTCTTGTGCGCTCAACAAACACCTCATAAGTTTGAAGAATGTCAACGTCATGTTTAACGAAAAGGCGTAAAAAATCTATTTTTACTTCAAACGCCGATATTTTTGTTCCCCGAATTTTTATGGAAAGGAGAAGTTAGGTACTAACTAGTAGTAGATAGTTTATCAAAATCGTTAGAAAATAACAACCAAAACAAAACAGCACAATTGGTCCAGCCGTTCCATTTGGATTCAGTAGGCCTCAAAACGTAAAGATTTGCAAAAAACTCTACTTTTTTGGCACGATTACAATACTTTTCTTACCCTTTGAGTTGTGGAGAAGCAGTTTCGTTTGACTGAAACATTGAGTATAAGAGAAAACGCTGCAAATTATGACACAACGTTTTATTATTCTCTTGACCTCCTTGACCATTCCCACTTCTTCGAGAGCATCGAAAAACACCTGACCAAGCTGCCTTCAATGAAACCACGAAAATTACATATTTCAGGCGTATATAGACAATTGGCACGACATGATGAGTCAAGCTGACCTGACAAGTCGTTGGACTGAGACGAGAGTGCAAACGATGAAACGATTAGACGCAGTCGTGCACCACCGATACTCGTTCCATACGAAGCAGCATTCGAAAATGTCTAAAAAAAAATGATACCAAACATGGCGCCCTTGTGATAACACTGCCACAATTGCGTTTTTGTTAATTTGTTAAGCCATTTTTCAGATTGACGAACAGGTGGGCACAACTACATATCTACGCCAAAGAGAAGATATGGCTTGGACAGCGGACGGACACGGTAGATTTGGAATCCCGATGACTTAAAACGTGAAGCATCAAACTTTTAAGGGGGATGGAGGGTGGGTGGGGGGTTGTAAAAACACATTCCTGGCGGGATTTCATTATTAAGAATGAATAACAAATCAAACCTGCACTAAAATAGCCTTTCTACGCTCACACTCGTACTAACCGTTTTCTCAAAAGGAGTTTTTTTTAATTCAATAGCCTTTGAAAGATCATAATCTGATGACAACTCTTTCCTTCCTACTACATAGTGCTAAGGAAAGTAGAAACTAAATATTGCTCTTCCTTATTCTCGCTCGGGGGAATATTCCGAACGGAGATTGATTGAATTGATCGAATCACTATAGTTCGCGGACTTGCAAAACAGATTGAAGTGACGTGCTGATACCGGAAGAAGGGAAGAGGAAGACCGGAGAGGGGCGAAATGGTGGCATAAACATAATGTACAGTTTCTGCTCCAACGCGAGACAGGTTTCCCACCTAACTCCAAGTTAATTACGTTTAAAATCAAATTTCGCCGAAAAAAAGAGGCGTTTAAATGTTAGTGGGAATGGATGGTTCAATTTGTTCTGTCGCTAACCGATATTTATGAAGTTAAGCAGCTACTTGTAACTAAGTCGACCACCGACGCAAACTCCGTATTAGCCATTAACTACAGTTTCTCCTTCCATTATTTACCCCCCTCTCGCCGCCAACGCCACGACACACTTCTACGCCCTCGGCAACATTTTCCTCTCTCGAGCCGTTCGTTTGTTGAAGGTTGAAACTTTCTTCATTCGTGACCTCACGCACTGGAGTTTTACTCCTGAAAACTCCCTTTTCCGCTCTTAAAAGTTTGTCTCTGGGTCTAAAGGGCAGTTTATTTGTCGAGGAGAAGAGAAAACCTTGTTCTTCTGTCGTGTCTTTCTTATAGTGATTCTGCGGTATTTCTAGGGCTTTCTCGACGATAAAACCAAATGCATTGACAATTCAATTCACATTGGATTAAGGTTGCGGTTCGTTTTCTGGCGAGTCAGACTGAAAATATACCGCTCTACCGTCTTTCGGACAACAAATGTGAGAAGCGTGACGGAGGACTGAGAAACCCACTGGGTGACTGAGCAATGGAGCACGACCGTTGGAGGATGAATGGAAACTGGTTATTGAAGTATTCCGTGCGACATCACACAACTTTCCTCGGCAGATGTCTATCGCTCCGGCAACTAATCCAACCTTTGAGCTACGCCCACACTGAGGGCCGGTTTATCAATTCTCTAGTTAAAACGTTGATTAGGTAGCGATCTGTTAACGATAATCATGGAGTGAACAAATTCTTGAGCTCGGATCGCGTTCATCAATCGGCAATTGACTAATAGTTAGCTAGCGAAAGTTTTAACGCGGTGAAAAAGGGCTGCCACTACGCTCAAACGAGAATCCCTCGAACGAAGAGGCGACTTGGGGAGTTTTCCTCCAAAACAATGTGTTGGAGAGTTGGTACCATTGGGCCGCCTTCATTTGCCGCATGTCGATTTCATTATTAGACATTTTCATTCGAATACCCAAAATATCAGTTGCAGAATTGTTAAATAATATATTTGTGATCTTACTTGATACTTTTCTCTTTTTTCCAATTCTTTTCTTATCATTTCTTATCTTTCCTACTTCTCATTCTTTTCTTACTCCTCTACTTATTGTGTAGCTCATTTTTCGTATTGTGATTATTTTTGTTAAGTGTCTGTCGTGATTTTTCCATCGATTTTATAACTTTCCGTCGTGAGTGGGGCAAGCATAAGCAAAAAAATGTTCCTTACAGAAAACGTCACGTGTATTACTCAAAATTTATCATACACCAAGCAACTTTAAAAAATTTGAAAAACGAAACATGATGCTTCTCAACACCAAATGTGCGGTGTGTTTCACTCAAATTGACATTTTCACGAGTGTACTGTCGATAACACCAGTGGTCAGTGCCATTCTAGCCCAGTGGTAAAACGCTCTTTGGGCTTTTGAGATTTTTTTCTTCTCCGAATATGGTCTTTAAGAAAGTAGGGGCAAATGAACAGTGGTCTGGGAAACTAGTTTCACAATGAGGTAGCCAGGAGTTTTACTAACTCCACAAAAGTCGCCTACAGCTATTAGTATCGAACCTGCAAAGAGAAAACAAAAATGGTTATTTACGTGCTCTACTACCACATAATTCTAAAATGTATACGAATAATCGCATTGAATTGTAATGCCCATTTTCTTTATACAGCCTCATTAAAGTAGGATGAGAGCTACGTGATTGGCAACAAAGACAATTTGATTGAGTTTTCTTCAGATATTTACGTTTCAAACTTTTCCAAAGCCCCCATTTCAGAACATGGTGTGTGCGATTGTGGACACGATTGAGAGAGAATGACTGAACCCAGTCAACTCACGCTTGATATTCACGATCCCACACCCACATTAGACGGTGACACAAAATTATAGTTTTCATTGT
The DNA here is from genome assembly GCA_020466155.1 of Pachypeltis micranthus. Classification (NCBI taxonomy): domain Eukaryota; kingdom Metazoa; phylum Arthropoda; class Insecta; order Hemiptera; family Miridae; genus Pachypeltis; species Pachypeltis micranthus. Next base: position 44,461,935 of record CM035770.1, on the reverse strand, counting down.
GGTCAAAACGCATAATTATCACCGCCATCGTTCACGTCAAATTCGTGTTGGGAATCCGATAAGGTACGAAATAGAATTTCAATCATAATCAGCAACAACCAAATTACGGCATTCAAACAGCTAATTCCAAAAGAATCAAAACAACTTCCCACAACATAATCGTCTTGGCATAGTCTCGTCAAACGTTACTCATTATTGGAGAGCACCTTCTGCACAACTTCAAAACTGGTTCGTCGAATCTAGGACGGGGCAGGAAATACGTGGCATTTCTTTCCCTTAACAAATATTACTTGATTTTCCGACCAACGTTGTTGTTCCTTAATATCCCATAATTTATTGAATAATTTCCCAGCCCTTTTGTTCAATTTCATTCAAATTTTACTCCATTTCGTAATTAGGGATAACTATAGATTCCTCGACGTTCTTCTTTATCAGTTTATACGTACACATGGGACTAGAGAACTCGTGATTAGTCGAACCCAGACATTTGGACTAAAAGAATTGAAACGTAAACATTCGATGAAATCTCTTAATTACTTTTCGAACTTGACGTAAGTTATATCATGCACATAAGTAACGTGGTAGGTCGATAAAATATTAGGTCTGTACTTACCGAGACCGTAGAACCTGAGCGTTAAGAGGAGTTTCGTCATAGGCGTAATTGCGTGATTGCGATTGCTTGGCGATTCTATTCGCGTTCGAGTTAGCGAAAGTACAAACTCCGTTGTTTCTTTCGACAACCGGAACCTAGAATGGAAATCTACGTCGTCGAGTGTGTCAAAATATTCAATTCTCGGGCGGACCCTGGTACGGCCTTCTCTCCCACTCAAGAAACACGTTAACCTCTTCGTCGGAGAAATCAGTCAGACAGATCGTAGTCGAAGTCCATTGTTAATGCAATGATTTAAAATGTAGGTGACGAAAACCCAATAGAATAGAAAAGTAATAAAAAAGCGCAAACGAAAACAGAACGAGGCTAGCGAAACACAACCGAAAATGGCTGCCTACAAACTAACCGATAACGGTTAGTTATCCGATAACTGAAGAGCGAAGAGACGAGTTAAAACATAACTAACTGCTAGCGCTAACGCGGTGTCAAAGTAAATTGATGAGCGTGTCTTCGGGAGTTAACGCACGATTTGACTTAGTCAACCTTTAGTCAAGCTAGCAAATGACATTGATAAACCGGCCCTAAGACTAATGAGAATCGATGGACCCGAGTCGTATCCAAAGTCGCCATGAAAACTTTTCGACAAAATTCAAAACAGAAATTTATCGTTTCTCCCTGCGCTACCTCGCGCCTCACTCCAAAAAGTCAGTTCGAATCGCCGACCAGGAGCGTGTGAGAGACTCTCAATGTGACAAGACGATCGGAACCGCTCATCGGCAAACACGGAAGAGACATTAGGTGTGTTCATTCGTGGCAGCACAGTAACCACGATGAGGAAGTCGCGCGACTCAAAACTGCAAAAGAGAAGGTCAGATCTGCCTGATTTCTCACCATCGTCATTTTATTTGATTTTTCATCTCCTCACTCGAGGGAGACTCTCTTTTCAACGTGTTCGCCTGAATTAATTACATACCTATTTGGCGCGATCTCGGAATCTTTTTGGCGGAGAACGTTATCTGGATTTTGTTCTCCTTAAGAGTTAATGTAGAACGCTTACTTAGCGCATCGTCGTGAGTACTGTGGTGGGGGGGGGGGATGCAAGATGCTTTGTACCGGGTTCCTAAATGTTTCCAGGTACCTACATGTTTTCAGAGTGCCATAAAAGTGTCTCGAATCACCTTAGAGATGAGGAAACCTCGCGTGAAAAGCACTAGATTCTTTTGAGCGAAAGGAGATGACGAAGTAAAATATAAATCCGATCAACTCCTCTGGATCATTCTATACGGATTTATGTTCCGTCGATCGAATTGTAAGTTACAATTATATCGCGGAAAGGATCCATCACCCCAAGTAATTTCGTTTGGCGCAGCGCAAAAAATGTCGACGACTGCCTTCACTGGGTTTCACCTTTCCGGCCGACAGACGGAAGAAGCCGTGGAAAGGTGACCCCAGATTAACTCGAGGCGTTCAATTACCCGACGGCAAAAGCCCGGTTCCGGATAACCCTCCCACTCCGTCAACGGAAATCGCATTAGACGTAGAGACTGGGGAGATCTTTGGAATGCCTTTTGGTGGAGCTCTGAGAGCTGGTATGCGGGTTTGTGAGAAACGAAGAGGAAGAAATGAGAGGAGACAAGGCAGAACACGAATACGCGGTCGAGCAGACTTATCGATGATTTCACACGGTTATTAAATGCCCAAATGTACAGTAAAAATCTAATTGTTGTAATTGTGATACACTATTTCTCGACAGCCTTCACTCAATATTCTAGCATACCATCCATAATCGCTCAATAACCTACTAATTCCTAAAACTCTTCTTCCTAAATTTCCCAAAAATCATTATCATTACCCCTACGGAATTGAAAAGAAAGTTATGCAATCGGCATATAAACGTCTCTACGTGTCAAAGGTTTCTGAGTTTGGTAAACACCACTTAGAAAAACGGTATGTGCATTTGTAGTCTGTCAACGCGATTGAGAGACATCGGCTTTGCCAAATTAGTTAAAATTTAGAACATTCTCCTTGCGCCAACCTTTTTAAAGATATTGTCCGACGCAAATGGCGGAATCTGTCCAGGTTTTTGACCTCGGAATTCCGGCTCCTGCCCAGCCCAACGGGGCGCAACTGTGGCAAAGTCATTGTCTCCTTCTATTTCATACCTGCCCCTCGGGAATCCCCCCCGCTGTGGTTGTTTGTTTCTAACAGCCCTGGGGTTTTCCCCCTTTCTTTATTCCCTTCTCCTCAATTTCACATTCCTCTCCACGGCTGAGCACTTCCATCATTCCACGTCCAACTCTTGGCATAGTAACTTTTCGCTCTCCCATACAGTTTCCCGTGCCAGTTCACGTGTTCCGAGTACTAACTTGTTCAAGATCTCAGTTCAAATCTAACTCACCTCAATTCCGCTTGTATGATACAGTCCTCCTTGCGCTCACCGAGTTTGATTGTTATTTCGATCCTCAAGCTCCCCCTCTCATGCGCCCAACAGATATGTATGAACTTGGCGGCCAATGAAGACGTTTCATCATTATTTTTTCCTTCAATTTTACACTTGGCACATCACACTTAATCTCATATGTGTAGTGAGCTAGTTACCAACAACACCACGCTTATTGCTATACACAGCTGATTGTCTGTTGCCTTGCCTTGATATTGAAAATATGGGATTCATTCTCACTATGTGGCGTGTAGTCACTTTACATTAAAGTTACATGTTCCTAACCCGCTGATGTCAACAACTAAAAAGCTGTGTAAGCACCCTTCAGGTGCTAACTGCTGAATGTACACGAGCGAATGGTTAAATAGAAGGCCGAAGCTCGTCAGTTGTCTTCAGCCCTGTCTCCTTGCATGTAACATTGTGTCTTTGTAAATAAAGTTCAGTTTCTTTTTTAAAAAGTCAAACTTCCCACCATCAAACTTAACTGGCGCAGTCGATAGAGGACCACTCTGGATAGAACCACCGCGAACGTACTCGCCATTCTACAACGAGCGGAACCTTACGATCACCCACCAAAGACACGCAAGGAACAGCACCGTCTGAAGAGGCTCCTCGCAGTACCGTGTTATGCTACGAACAAGCACCCTGTGAGTAAATTTCAGAAATTTAAAAATTTCACATTTTTGCTCCACCCGCGGCAATTTGATCAGTCCAAAACTTAAGGATAACAATGTTTGTTAAACGCCGTCTGCGTTACCAAAACCTTTCTACAAGCAACCAGCTTTAATAAGAAGAAACTTTTCTTCGCAACAGTGCGAGCTTCCCGGCAAGTTCTCTCCTTCTCAATATTTCGCTGCCGCAGACCCTCGCCCGCATATCGAGGAGAACACATTCAACTTCCTTCATCATTTTATTATCGCTACTTGATTCTTTGTTTCTCTTTCATCCAACTGGAGCCCGCTTCGTCGTAATCTCGCCGTCCGAACACCAGCGCAGATTCGTAGAAAGGCCTTCAAGGATCTTCTGACACAGCTAATCTTCCGACACTTCCTTACCAACTAAGTTTAACATTTAAGTCTTACCTGATTTATATTTACTAACTGTCTGTACGTAATAATCGACTTTATCCACAGCGCACAATTCATAAAATTCCGGTCTACAATTTTCACACAACCGTACAGCACACACAACCGCCAAAATTCCGAAAATACTAAAACAATACGTCCACGACCGCTTGGGCAAATATAAAGTCAACCTCAACCACGGTACACCAAAGGCCCGGTCATGGAACAACCATTGCAAAACACCTCCCACGAACAAACAATGAGTGACAATACACTCATTATCAACCACCAGCAAAATCAAATTCAACAGTTACAAGAAATGGTCCAAAACTTACTAGTTAGGCAAGTCATTGACTCGCCCAACACGACTCACAATGAAAACCATCAGCAAAACGAAAGACCTACCCTTCGCCGAAAACACCTGGAATTGATTCCAACATTCTCGGGCGAACCCGAAACGTTGAACGAATTCTTGCAGACCACATAAAAATTACACGACAGGTTTTACATCGCGGAAGACCCAGAACACTTCCAAAACTTCACCCTTCTAATGGCCGTCAAGGCAGAGATCGTCGCACCCGCCGCTAGTCAAATTTTCTCCAGCAACTTGACCTCCTACGACGAAATCAAAACCGCCTTGATAAAAACGTACACCGATCGCAGAGACGATGTAACGTTGGTCATGGAACTCATATGTATGAGACAAGGCGAAGGAGAATCCCCGTTTGTTCAAAAACTTTTGAACTTAATCATCGCCTATGTCAGGAATCACGAACCGCATAACGCAGAAGTACTTACTGCAAAATATGCGAAATTCGCGACTCGGGTTTTCCTGCAACAGCTAAAAGGCTCGATAGGTTCCGATCTAAGGACACGACAACCCCCAGACCTGAGCACAGCTCTGTCTTGGCTGAGCAACGACTACCAGTTGCAACCCGCGTACAGCAAACCAAAACCTCCACCAAACACAAACAGGCCACAAAACATTTTCAAACCGCAGAACATGTACAGACCACAATATAATCACGGACCACAGAACAATTACCGACCGACACCCAATGTCCACCAAAACTACAAAATTAACACAACGAACCCGCCGAATCGAAACCCCCGGTAAATCAAAAACCACCGTACGCACAACCCAACATAAAACCACCTGCTCCAAACTTTTCACCAAAATACCCACCACAAAACGTCCACAAGCCGAATTTCCACCCACAACGTGCGGCCAGTGCCCAAAGCGTGATCACAATTTCCTGGCGAACTACAAATCCAAACTTTCACCTGACCCTTAATTCCAGTCCGGAACAGGAAGACGACGAATACGTCGATAAATCACCTGATCAAATGAATGAAATCCAACAACAATACAACGCAAACCAACAATACGACGAAAATGGACAATACGGTGAAAACCAACAAGACGATCCTTTTTACTTTCCTTGCTCTACGAAGTAGAAAGGAAAGTTATGTAATCGGCTGAAAAAAAAATTTTGAGTTCTCTTCAGATCTTTACGTTTCAGACCCCCCAGAGTCCGAAAAACACTATTTGCGAAAATGGTCTGTGTGTGTGTCTGTGAACGATTTTTAGAGAAAACCACCGTACCAAATCAGCTCAAACTTGATATCTAGCCCGGAAACCACTATGGAACGCCAAAATATGGGTATGAACAAAATCCACCGAAAGTTAACTATAGTTATCATAGTGATCAAAACACCAAATATTTTTTTTCTCAAAAACGGCTCTAACGATTTTGATTAAGTTTTTTATATTGATAGCTCCTAATATGTCAACTATACCATAAAATTCCCATTTGTGGGAAAATGACGAGAGCAGCACAATAAATAGCCAAAACTTTAGACGAAATCGGTTTTAGCGTGGTTTTTAGAGAAAACAACCGTACCAAATCAGCTGAAACATGATGTCTAGCCTACAGGTTACCATGGGACGCAAAAATAAGGGTATGGGCAAAATCCATCGAAAGTTAACTATAGTTATCATAGTGATCATAACACCAAATTTTTTTTCTCAAAAACGGCTCTAACGATTTTGATTAAATTTCTTATATAGATAGCTCTCAATAAAACAATTATTCCATAAAATTCCTGTTTTTGGGAAAATGACGAGAGCAGCACAATAAATTATCAAAATTTTCGACGAAAAGCGTTTTTAGCGCAGTTTTTTCCTTATAAACTCCGCTGGAGTTTTAGTAGAATGTTAAAAACAATTAGTATTGTACTCCAACCCAATACCTAAAGGGTGAGTGTTTAAAAACGCTCTTGAGACACATGGGGGTCACTCCAGAAATTCCTGAATTTCGAGTACTGCCGTTTCGCTTAATACCAGTTCTAAACGTTTTTACCCAATAAATCTGCAAAAGTAATTACTATCCTTCTTCAAAAAATTTGTGTTTACAGCCTCATTAATTATCTGTGTACCAGTTTCTCAATAATGGTCCTGCAATGAATACGAGCAGCACAATAAAATCAGGAACTGTAAGCGCTACCACTTGCTGCTGCCGTAAAGCATTAAATAGAATTAGCCATGTCCAAAGTGAATTGTTGTAGAGCTAAGGAAAGTTGTGTGTTGCAACGCACCAGATATTTTAGAAGAAAGCTGCCTCCAACACCCCCCTAGATTCGGGTTAATGAACATCGAAAAAAAACTATAAGCTACATACACGTCCCTAAAACAAACCTAAAAATACTGGTAGACACAGGCAGTACGAAGATCTACGTTAGCCCGGAGATTTCCGAACAATTTTTTTCCAAAAAAATGAAAAGGGAGCCGTTTATAGTTCAAACCGCCCACGGACCATCCAAAGGTAAACACACCACGCAAGTACCTTGCGGCGAATTATTCCGTGACCGAAATCTAAACCTAAAATTTTACGTCTTCAAATTTCATAACGCTTTCGACCTCCTCCTAGGACTTGACAACTTAAAACTCTTACAAGCTGACATCGACCTGCAAAACCATTTGTTAAAAACCCCAAAGACGAACGTCCCGATCCACTACTTAAACTCAAAACACTTGAACGTAAACCAAATAGACGCGAGGTCGGTGCAACAAATCCGACTGAGAGTGAAAAATGTCGAAAACGGAGACGCTATCATTCCGTACAGGAAAATTGGACCACTAGAAATCCCCGAACGCATAGTTCATGTGAAAAACCACGAAACGCATGTCAGAGTCCTCAACCCCAACCCAACCATGGAAAAACTGATCCAAGTCAGCCCGATTCCAGTGGAAAAGGTTGACGACCTAATCAGAAGCGAAAATTTCTCGAACTTGAACAACTACTTCGCAGAAAACTTGGACTTTAAATTCGACCTATCTAAACTCAGACTGGAACATACAAACGACAAAGAACGCGACAAAATAACCCGACTAGTTACACAATACGCGAACATTTTTCACCAAGAGAATGAACCGCTCTCGTTCTGTAACAGCGTAAAACACCAAATTAGAACAACGGACGACAGACCAATATACACGAGAAACTACAGATTCCCAGAAGTTTTCTGCAAAGAAGTGGACCGCCAGATCGAAAAGATGCTCGAACAAGGAATCGTTAGACATAGCGAAAGCCCTTGGAACGCTCCGATCTGGATAGTCCCCAAAAAAGCCGATGCTAGTGGCAAACCCAAGTTCCGTATAGTCATTGACTATCGGAAACTGAACGAAAAAACAATCGAGGACAAATACTTTAGTGTAATAGATTTGAAATCCGGGTTTCATCAAATTGAGATGCACCCGGACAGCATCGAGAAAACGGCCTTCAGTACTCCCAATTATCATCTGGAGTTTACCAGAATGCCGTTCGGACTGAAGAACTCTCCTTCTACTTTCCGAAGAATGATGGACTCCATACTAAGAGAAATAGCTAACGAATATTGTTGCGTCTACCTAGACGACATAATTATTTTTAGCACGAGTCTATCCGAACACCTCATCAAAATAAAGGAGATCTTCAAACGATTGCGGAAAGCGAATCTCAAGATCCAACTCGACAAGACCGAATTCTAGCGCAAAGAAATCGCGTATCTTGGTCACGTCGTAACGTCAAAAGGTGTCAAGCCCAACCCGGATAAAATAGCAGCGATAATGGAATATCCGATTCCAAAAACGAAAACCGAAATCAAGTCCTTCCTTGGCCTATTTGGCTATTACAGGAAATTCGTGAGGGGTTTTGCCGCTATCACCAAACCCCTTACCAAATCCCTCAAAAAGGGGAGTCAAATAAACCCGAACGACCCAGAATACGTCAACGCTTTTGAAAAATGCAAACACATAATGACTAACGACCCCATATTGCAGTACCCAGACTTTGATGAAACCTTTCATCTGACTACTGACGCTAGCGGGATAGCAATCGGAGCCGTCCTTAGTCAGATAACAAACGGAGCAGATCTGCCGATAGCGTACAGTAGCCGCACGCTAAACGATTCCGAAAGACGACTATCTACCATTGAGCGCGAACTCCTCGCAGTCGTCTGGGGAGTTGAATATTTTAGACGGTTTAAAATATTCTGCGATCATAAACCCCTCCAATGGCTGTACTCCATCAAAGAGCCGAATTCAAAACTGTTCAGATGGAAGACAAAATTAACCGCGTATGATTTTGAAATCATATACAAGAAGGGATCGCTAAATGCAAATGCAGACGCTCTACCAAGAATAGAAATACTGCAAAACAACGAACACACTGATAACACCTCGCACGATACTGACATCGACACCGCAATAAACGACTTCTTTGCCACGTGCACCCCAAACACGATGGACAAAATTGTCAACTTGCCACTTGACGAACTTGACACAGAATCGATAGTAGCCAACCTCGATGAAAACAAAACGTATGACACACAAACACAGGACGAACAGGAATCAATAGACACGATCCATTCGAATGGAATAGGTGACGCCATAACCACTATCCCAATAAAGGAAAATGCTATCAATATTTGCAAACAACAAATAATTATCAAAACGACCAAAATGAAAGTGGATGATCCGATCAAAATCGAGAAACCTTTTGGCAATAAAACCCGAATAACAGCCCAAATTTCGATCCACAACACAGAAAAAGAAATAATTGATCTGGTGAAACAATATGTCGTACCCAAAGTAAATTACGGAATCATTTTCGAAGACGACATGTACAAAATTTTCTCTAACACCCTAGCAAAACATTTTGCATTCTCAGAAATACGCTTAACTAGACACACGACACTACTCACGGACGTTCTGGACGAAACAGAAAGGAAAGAACTAGTAGAAAAATATCACGAAGGAATAACTAACCACAGAGGTATCGAGGAAACGCACGAACATCTGAAAAGGACACACTATTGGCCCAATATGAGGATTACCATACAGCGCTGCATCAACAGCTGCGAAATTTGTACTAAGTGTAAGTACGATCGCAAGCCGCTGAAAGTAAAATATAACATGACCCCAACAGCCTCGCGTCCTCTGGAGACAATTCACATCGACTCTGTCACTTTAGATGGATCTTAACGATCGTTGACTCGTTTTCCCGCTATGCGCAAGTTTACCTGTTGAAATCGGCCAACGCAACAGAAATCGTTGACGCATTATTGACTTATTTTTCTCACTACGGAACGCCGATTAACATAGTCGCCGACAACTCGGGGCGAGTTCCAAAACTCCTTAGTCAGAGAATTTTTGCTACTCCACAGGGTTAACGCGCACTTCACCTCCTGCCAACATCCCGAATCGAATGGGTTAGTTGAAAGGTTCCACTCAACCCTAGTGGAACACATTAGAATCCTAAAAGAAAGAGCAGAATTCAAAAAAGAAACCGTGAAATCGAAAATCAAACATGCCAGCCTGGCCTACTACAATTCCATCCATTCGACGTCAAAACTAACACCATTCGAATTGCTTTTCGGACATGCCAACGAAAAAACACTTCTAGAACTAGACATAGACCACGTACTAACTAACAATTACTTATCTCACCACAAGGACCGGATGAAAATCCTCTACCGAGTTATTAACGAAAGATTAAAGTCTGATAAAGAAAAGTTAATAAACTCAAGAAACAGAACTCGAGAAGGCCCACCTGAAATACCCCAAGAAATTTACGTCAGAACGGTACAGAAACAATCAAAGACAAAACCCAAATATAATAAAGAAACAATCCAAACAGTTGACTACAAAAGAAAAACAGCCAAGATAATACCTCGACACCATAACACCAAAGAAAAAATTCACTTGAATAATATTCGCCGCCCTAAGAAATTTACAGAATCAATCGCCAACGCTTGGAACCAGTCGCTAGACCATTCGGAAATCCTCGCCAACAGATTCGGACTCAGAATTACCAGAGAAGATCTCTTAACCTTAAAAGACAACAATTGGCTGAACGACGATATAATTAATTTCTATATGAAGTTACTGGACCAAAGAAGTAGGCAAAACCAAAAATTTCCCTCCACCTTCTGCTTCAACACCTTTCTGTACGTATCTTTAATAACTGGAGGCCACCAACGAGTCAAAAACTACACTCGTAAATCTGATCTCTTTGAAAAAGATATCGTTGTAATTCCCATATTCAAGTCCTCCCACTGGAGACTAATAGTGATCAACATGAAAACACGAGAAATAGCATATCAAGATTCCCTAGGGTTGGATGGCACCGACATATTGGAGAAAATTAAATACTACCTTAGTGAGGAACACAAACACAAAAGGGGACTCCCCCTGGAAATCACTTCCTGGAAATGCTGCCAACGAACGGACATCCCGCTCCAAAATAACAACGATGATTGTGGAGTATTTATCTGCCAATACGCCAAAGCCCTAACTACCTCTGACGAACAAACATTTGACCACAACGACATCCCAAACCTTAGGGAAACGATGTGTTTAGAAATTGTCTAAGCTTGCCTAATATAGCCACAACCTCTGACAACTTGCATTCCATGTTTTACAGCACCACCCTCGCCATCATCTGGGCCCAAATATCCTTGGGGATTAAAATCACGGACATATCAAACAACCTGGGAATAATACCGATTCACCTAGGACCAGCCAAAAAAATTGAAGACTACCACACCATCGCCCACTTTTACTAAACGAACGGACTAAAAACCCAACTAGAAACGATACGCTTGCATTTCGACGACATATTACATACCGTCAACTCAGATCCTGCAGTCGAGGAAGCCGTTCACGTTAAAATACAATTGATAAACCACCTACTTTCATTAGCGCAGAATAAGTTAAACGAATCCGTTCTGCCAAGGCGACGAAGTCGCGGCCTGATCGACGGACTTGGCTCGACCATCAAATTTATCACCGGCAACCTTGACACTACTGACAAAAAGAAACAAGACTCCATTCTCAAACAAATAAAGACCAAACAACAAACTCTCTCTAAACAAATAGAACGACATTACACCATTAACTACTCACTCGCCACTCACTTAAACTCCACTATAGAGTCAATCAACAAAAACCACAAAACACTGACTCAAGAGATTGAACATCTTAGGGACGCCAGTTCATTCCACACCCACGTCCTTCAAGCTGAACGCGCACTAGACCACAATCAAATACTGCTACAATTACTCCTGGACCTGACACAAGACATAGGACAACTCCGTTACATTTTGTAAGCTAGGAAAAATCCACCCAAGCATCATAAAACCGGAGACTTTACTGGACGCCCTACGTGAGCTAAAAACCTAATACAATAACCGACTACCTGACTTTTACGGCAACGCCTTATTTGAATTACAGACACACATCAGAGTAAGGTGCTACATCGGAGAAAGTGAAATCGTATATTTCCTAGATATACCGATTACACGCCCGGATAGTTTCGATTTAATATTTTTACAACCCGTTCCCTCCGTTCTTTCGGGCCCCTTCGTTACTGTATTGCCCTCCACTCAATATGTACTCAAATCAGGCACCACTCAGGAGACATACTTCCTTAATGAAAAATGCGAGTACGGTCCAACCTACACCTTGTGCCCCAACAATTTTGATATAACAAGTAACTTCGCTTGCGAGCGTGGCATCCTCATTGATGGCTCAAACGATCATTGCGACACATTCAAATTAGAAATAACCGACAATCGAATAGAGTACTTGAAACAAGCAAAACAGTACATAGCCATTTTTCCTTCGGAAGACAGGCTCACGATAACGACAGGAAAAAAATTGAATTTAGAGATTTGCTAGGAATCTTTCTCTTCGAACCGGATTCTAGACAAATCCAGTACCGAAATAGAACATTAATAATTCCATCCAAGAACACAACGAGAAACCCTGTGGTAATCTACCACTCAAAACTAAATTGGGTTTTTGAACATGCACCAAAAGCCTCGATCAAACTCAAAACAATTAACTCCCTGACACTACCGGCTCAAACCATCACACCCATAGAAAACGTTATCACTCAGTATGTGAGACCCAGTGTATGGACAATTTTACTGTATGGATTAGTAATCATGTCAATCGCTTTCGTTTGTATTGAATGTCGTAAAACCGTTGAAATAAACTCACAGCCGAGCGTGTGAAATATTCTAAATAAACATTGTAACAATCCATTATAGCCTCTCGAGGGCTTACGCTGTAATATAAATTGTAACCCGACCAAAATTGTACCCCGTAATTTTATTCTTCGGGAGGGACGAGTTACATGTTCCTAACCCGCTGATGTCAACAACTAAAAAGCTGTGTAAGCACCCTTCAGGTGCTAACTGCTGAGTGTGCACGGGCGAATGGTTAAATAGAAGTGTAAGAGCCAAGGCTCGTCAGTTCTCTCCAGCCCTGTCTCCTTGCACGTAACATTGTGTCTTTGTAAATAAAGTTCAGTTTCTTTTTTAAAAAGTCAAACTTCCCCCCATCAAACTTAACTTTAATTTATGTTAATATGCACAAGATACCACATATTTTGGAGCACTTGGCGTAATCCGGACAGGTCGGTGGTCCAACTGACCAGGTTGTGAGTATTAACATCACTAATAATCATCATTATCAGTAATATAATTATTTTGTAACTAATGACGCAGTAGGTGGTAGCTGTCGCTTTTTGTCTAGAAAACCACTGCAAATGGAAGCTTCTACAGAAACCTCGATAATTTGATCCATTTTAGGATAATAATGCTGCTGCACGATGGAAGTCTTGGGTCAATGAGTTGGAAATTTACCTACTAGCGGGAAATGTTATAAACGATGTTCGAATACGAGCCATTCTTCTGAATTATGCAGGAAGTGAGGTGATTAAAATATTTCAAAATTTACCAGAGATTGGGATCTCATATGAGGATAAGGTTTTTCTATTGAACACATTCCGGGAAAAGGACACCCGTCAGATAATATGTCTAGAGATCCCTCACAATTCAAACTCAAAATTAAGGGTTCTTACATTAAATTTGTTACGGAGATCATTCTTTCGTCGTCTATACCTCGTGAAACTCTTTCCCGCATTCCCAAGAGGATGTAGAGCTCAATACACTTATCCAAGCTATTTGGAACAACCAGTGGGAGGATCCACCACTGGTACAGAGATTTAAGATTCTTAGGAACGAGTTGGCAGGCATAATGGATAACATTGTTCTTGGTGGTTCGAGAATAATCATTCCGAAATAACTACAGGCCAAAGTGATTGCGTTGGCACATTGGGGACATCAAGGCATGACAAAAAGCAAGGAGTTACCACGAAAGTATGGTTTTCTAACATGAATAATTTATACGCAGCTATATCAACATGTATACAATGCATAGCCAACAGCTTTAAACAAGTCGACATCCTATCGAGCCTACACCAACACATCCAGCCCGTGGGAGTCGATTTCATTGAACTTCGCCGGACCTTACCGAATGGGAAGCATGTTGCGGTGTTGATAGATGATTACAGCCGATATCCAATTGCTGAGGGTATTTCATCGTTGGCTTCATCACTGGCTGTTCAGGCATTTTGCACTTTTCGGAATTCCTACTTCACTCAGGACTGATGGAAGGCCTCCTTTCAATTTTCATCGTTTTGTGAAAAGCTCGGAGTAAGACGCAAGAAAGTTACGAGGCGAATGGAAGAGTCTTTGTTCTCCAGGAGTCCCTGAAGCTTGTTCTTGGGATTTCTCTTCTTCATTCGGTATCAAGTTACTAGGAGAACTGTCGAGTCGCATGATGAACTCATCAAATTTTGAAGGGGGTCAAAATATTCCACACCTTTCAACCCAAATCCGTTAGAGGTTATCGATGTCCAAGGAACTAGGATAACTGCTCAGTCGGATAATCGTCTAGTCACATGAAACTCTGGAAACAGAAATAATACTCGACAGTTCTCCTAGTAACTTGATACCGAATGAAGAATAGAAATTCCAAGAACAAGCTTCAGGGACTCCTGGAGAACAAAGACGTTCTGGAAGTGGTAGAATGATTAAGCCCCCTTCAAAATTTGATGAGTTCATCATGCGTCATATTTCGGCCTGGGGAGGAATGTAGTGAGCTAGTTACCAACGACACTACAGTTATTATCATACACAGCTGATTGCTTGTTGCCTTGCCTTGGTATTGAAGATATACTATTCATTCTGTGTTCTAACGCATTGACGTGTAGTCACTTTACATTAATTCATATTAATATGCACTAGATACTACGATACGATGGAATATTGCACACACTGATTTCCTCTTTTAGGCACTTGAGCGTAATAAATGCACCTGCAATTGAATTTGTAAGACCAAAACTGAAAAGACCATATATTATTTCCTTAACGGCTAACTCAAATTGTCATTCGGCAATTCTACCCGCAAGCGCAAGCATCCCTTAAAGAGAGAAGTAGCACTGTACTTATTTACTGCTCATCACCACAATTAGCCACAAACCCTGGACCAAGACGCCCCACTTTGCTTGGAAATCCCAGAAATGCCATCACTACTAACAGTAGCCCTTGAAGATCTAGCAGTGGACAGATACCTCATTCACGTCCCATATCCATTATTTTTGTATTTACACAGCCACACAGCTCTGAGACCCATCCTGTTCGATCCAGCTTCGGAACAGACTAGTTAACGATACGGAACACTGACTCCAACGGTACAACGACATTTTCTAGGCGACGCTGAGCAATTGACACGACGCGACGAGTCCAACTGACGGGTGTTGGAGTGAGAATGGAGGCAACAAATGAGCTCAGACTAGGGAGAAACGATAGATTTTGCAATATTCTCCCCGCGAGTTTCTTCAAGTAGTAGAATTTGCCTCGCTATGCCTCACGTCTTTCATTTCTTAGGTCCCTCCAAATGAGCATCATACACAATTATTTTTGACATATTTTTCAAATGAATAAGGAGAGCAGAAGAAGGCGTTTATTGAACGATGTGAAATTTGACAAACGGACGTTTAATTCGATTTACGTCATTAGAAGAGAAATTGTGGAAAGTTGTTATTCAAAGAAATGAAGACTAGGAGAAATTATCTTTTCTGCAATTACGTCAGGTAATGGCAAGCAATGGTTACAGCGAGCCTTATGGAAGCATTTAGAGAATGGTTTACTGTGAGAAAGCGTAGGTTGAGCATTTCTAACTTGTATAGAACGGTTTATTATTCTCTTGCACAGCATTATTACACTGCGGAAAGCAGTTGAGACCCATCCTATTCGATTCAGCGTCGAAAAATACTAGTAAGGGATACGGAACATGACCCGGCTACAATCAAACATGGACGCGTTGTGTGAGACGGAGCGCAGGCTGGGGGGAAACGATTTCTTTCGCTATAATTTACCATGAGTTTCTTCAAGTAGCAGAAGTGGCCTCATTATGTTTACTGTGATTTCACTCACTGTTCACCGACTGACGTAGATACAGTCGATCCAAAACGCGACGTGTTGCAATAAATCTACCATAATGTCGGTTTTTTTGAATAATTTTTGCTAATAAATATCATAGCCGCCATTCGACTATCCAACGCCTCATTTAATATGAGAACTAATTTGAAGAAGTCCACCTCACTGTTTCCTTTATAGATCCGAAACACAATACAAAACTCACTCGTGTTGACAGCCCCTAAAGAATAAGAAGAAAAAATATGACTATAGTTAGTTTTAATACGTATTTGTTCACACTTCATTAACTCATGATAATCCACAGGCTAAATATCAAATATGTGTGCTGATTCAGACTCAGTACCCCATGTAAAACATGCCTTACGCGTGTTTCTAATTTAGTCCTTGAGAGTAGGGAAAATAAATAAAAACATGTTGATAGCCCCGTACGTTGATATTCAAATGAAGGCATGCATGGCATAAGTAGCAGTGGCTCTTTAAATTACTGAACTTTGAGCTCACCTACGTCTACACAGAACGTGAACAGACTAAAAAGTCTAACTGACTTAAGACAGGATTATTTAACTATAATGTACGTGGGTGGTGAGTTGTGTGATGCTATTTTTTCTGATTACGAGGCTTCCCGTACCCCTCGAGTTTAGCAAAGCAAAGATTCGAAATGGCTGTGTAATTCTTCAAATGGGAGCTGCTTAGAGACAATGAAAATTAGCGCGGGGTAATCAAAAGTGACAGTTTAGCTCCCGACTGACGGCGAACCAGATTCCACCGATTTTCATTTCTCGTGACATCGCATGATCCTCGGAGTAGGAAACACAAGAGTTTAAAGGACGGCAGGCAAGACATTCTACCTGGTGAGACGCGGATTGACATCTGAACTGAATTCAATGAGCTAAACGCGGTCTCTTCCGAATTGCCCTCCAGAGCTCGCGTGCCATCGCTCCACTCCGTTCCGACCAACCTCGGCGTCGAACTCTCAAACAAACCAACTTTTTATCGACCTGGCTGTTACGACTTTGCAAAACCGACGACGTCAAAATAGCTCGAAAGGGAAGCCAATAGAAAAAAAAGAAGAAAACTCGCGAAGGACACGCGACGGCATTGGAAGCAGTTCCGGCCGTCTTGGGGGCCCCCTCTCATTCAATAACCGCGATCTAATCCCACATTCACGTCAATACACGGAAGGTCGAAGGAGAAACCGTGGTGAGGTGGGGGGGGGGGACACGTCGAACTTGTTGGCAGTCGATTCAAGTGGTCTAATAGCCCTGGGTCGGTCAAACGCAGGCTATCGACCTCCATTGACCCGATTCGCGTCATTTTTTCACCTTCCAGATCTAACAGTAAAGTCGAATATCGCAAATTTTCCTTTCACCGTCACGAAATGAGTGAATCAATCAAACGTATTAAGGTGATGCATCCATTACACAGACACCCATTAGCAAGTGCACTAATCACAGGGCTGCTGGGATACAGGCAAAGAATGGACTTGCACAGATCCCAGTGCACCCTTCCCTGAAAACGCCAAGAACTACATGCGTGAAAAGGTGGGTAGACGAAGTGCAGGGCTGTCTGGCCAAGTTCCAAAACACGTAGGTAACTTTTCTTGTCCAGGCTTGAGGCCTCACGTCAGTAATCGCTGTTCAGTAGGCAGAATTTGCTGGGTTTTTTGACCTTCGAACGTCCACACTTAACAGTACTCTCTTGCCCTACGGAAAGTCATTGTTTCCCCATACACTTTTTTATCTCAACCCTTTTGTTTGTACCTTTGGAAGTTATTTCCGATTGACAACGGATTTCCCCCCTTTCCCTGGACTTTCCCAACTATCTTTTCCCACCCCTCAGTTTTAGATTCCTCTCCTCAAAACACAGCTAATTCCAAAAGTCAGTCATCCATCAGCACTAGAGAACGACAGTCGAAAATTGGTCCGCTTTGACCAGGATCTCAATAATTCCATTTATTACAATTTTTTCAATTCCCTATCCGCCAATATTTCACACAATGCGCTCAATTTAATTTTTCTTTACGGCGTCCGAATATAATGGCAACTCCAGATGCGGCCAAACGCTCAATTCGACAGTTGAGGCGGAAAAGGGAGATTGTGATCGCAGAACTTAATGCAACCTTCGATCTAATTGGCAACGTGGAACCGAGTAATACCGAGAATTTCCTCGCTCTATGTAAATCGCTGAACTCTTTACTAGCCGAGTTGCGATCTCTAAAGTTGGAAATCGTCGAGTTAAATGAAGATGTTGTTCCGGTAGATATTGCCACCAAATCATTTGATGAAATATTTCAAAATAAACGGGTTGGAAAAATCGCTTACTCGAATAATGGATGTAGGCTAGAGCCTGTTCAGACAACTGCAATTATTCATGAAGCTACCTTAGTATGAACAGAAACGCCGGGTAACCTGGTCGCTTCGGGTCAAGAAAGCCAATATTCGAAAAAAAGGAACTCGATGCGATCGAGAAGCGAACGGCGAGCCGCTTGAAGGTGAACTTGTACATCAAAGCGCGTACAACAGAAAGCTCAAAACGCTACGATCCGTTTAGCTATGAGGCTGAAACTGGACGATCATGTGACCCCTGTCACTAAAAAACTAAGAGTGCTGACAATCAGGGAACTGAAGAAGGCACAAATCGCACGTTGTTAAACTGCTCAAATTCAAGAAACCTAATTACCTGTTCCAAGATTTTTAAGTTTATGCTTCACATCCACGATCGCAATACCAGGAATAATGCAAATATGCAGAAAACCCCTGCACAACGAACAGTTTGAAAGATCTTTTTTGATACGGGGGAATAAATCTATGCAATGAGCACTGGGGGGTCTTTAAACTGGAGACCACCAAAACGTCTCGTTCGATGCTATGGAAGAAATTTATTAGTGAGCACTGATGATATTCTTGGAACTGTAAAATGTGGTTTTTACTTTAAGTATAGTAATCGAAAAAAATTTTGGATTTTCTTCAGATCTTTACGTTTTTAGGCCGAATGAATCTAAACCACAGTGTGTGTGTCTGCAGCTCGATTTGCGGGAGGACAGCAGAACCGATTGAGCTGGTTCTGTTTTTGTTTTGTTCGTTTTTTTTTTAGACATCAAAATGAGGTTAGGGGCGATTTCAGTCGATGGGAAAGAGGTATGGGGGACGAAAATGCACCAAAAACTAGGGTATTTCGCATTTTTCTCAACGAATTTTGACTAGTTAGTACAAAACTTTTCTTCTTCATACATATCTCCTTGAAAATACGGTGAACGGAGATATAGGCCTATGATGCAAAAATAGGTTTTTTACGGTTTTGGGCAAAACGGCTTCTACGATTCTCACCAAACTCACAGGATGTTTTCGAATAGTTAATATCTACTTATTATTCTCAATAAATGTTCCTCTGGCAGTCCATCGAACAGAGATAAAAATCAAAATCCAAAATAACGTTTTTTCGAACATTTCTGTAAATTACAGGGTAACTGCTTCACCAGATGTGATCAATCTTGCATAGTGTCTTTTGGTCACCCATACCCACGTTTCGTTCTCTATAACTATTTCTGTATAAACCGTTATCTATGTTGAACGGAGATATAAGGAAAGAGAATTGAAATTGAAAAGGAGATTTGTCGAATATTAAATTATCGGTATTCCAATTTTCTCAATAAAGGCTCTAACGATCTAGATCAAACTTACGGACTACTTTGAGCTAACTAGTCCCTACATTTTGTTCTCCATAAATGTTTCTGTAGAAATGCGTTGAATGAAGATATAGCACCCGCATACGTAGCTGGTGTTCGAACTACGGGGATGGCGGAAAGTTGGGTGTTGCTACGCACCGCACGTTTTTCTTTGACATTTGATACGTTCATTTCTTTTCATTATAACTTTGAGATACGTGTTTGGTTATATTAGAAAAATATTAACAATAGTTACCTGAAAATGCTTTGTTCAACACGACGGTATGAGGGTATTACTTCTGATGCATCCAAGGAAGGTGGAAGGGAGAGCCACTAGGCCCTAAACCTCCCTAATCGTTGGATAAAAGGCTTAATCAATTAATTTCTCTCACTCACTCACACAGGTCTGGTTCCTAGTCAATATGACCCTCAAAAATACTGAGTTTAAAAAAAAAGACTAAAGAGTTGTGGTCCAATAAACTGCCAATCAAATGGCAGCGTAATAACGCTGATGCGATAATTAGGGGCAACCGGAAAAATTCCGGAACTCAAACCACCACCAAGTCAAAAGAAACTGAGTGAAACGTAGATTGAATCAGTAGCTAAAACCGTGAAAATCGCTGAATGCATGAAATATTTCAGCTCTACTTCGACGATATCATAAGCGCGCGTAATTACCAAGTCCTCAAAACAAATTAGGTTCTGAATAGGATTGATGTTTCAGTCGATAATTCGAAACTTGGAAGGGAGGAGTCAATTGCCTTCAGTTACACGTTACAAAAGCACCCCCCCCCTTCCCCCTTGCGGACTTAATACGGGATTTTCCGTATATAAACTCCAATAATGCGAAGCCCTATATTTGCTCAACTGATTAATCACATTTCTCCGAAATCGGGGGTCGCGATTATTCCTAATGCGGCTCGCCGGTTTGGGGCAAACGTAGCGATGTACCTGTTTGTGACTGGCTGGCAATACGATATTTAACGATGGCGACGCAATCAGTTGAAAGGGTCGCTCATTGATGCTTCGATTTCCATTAAATAGAAATAATTTTGTGAAGAGAAAAGGGCTTACCTTGCATTATTATCTCCTGCGGTTTGTAAGCGACATCTGAAACAAACGGTACAAAAGGGTTAGTTCAATCTGCGCAACATTTGGAAAGAAACGTGGTGTTAGTGACAGATCGTAACGTCACCCTTCCTAGTTTAAATCGTGCAAGTTTATGGCGCTAACTATAATCCTCCTATAAAACCTCATTGTTGCACCCTCGCAAACCTCTCTTCGAGAAGAATAGATACATCAGCAGGATGGTCGGACAGGAAACAGCGATCGCCCGCATTTTAAGATGTAGCTTCCATCTTCTGTTTCTTAGGTCCCTCCAAATGAGCATCGTAATGAGCTATAGTTTGTCCTATTTTCCGGCTTTCAAATGAACAAGGAAAGCTGAAGAAAGGGTTTATTGGATTATGTGAAATTTGGCTAATGGACGTTTAATACGATTCGCAGAGAAACAGTGAAAAGTAGTTATGAAAAGAGGTGAAGACTAAGAAAGCGATGTTTTTTGCAATTTTTTTAGGTGGCGCAATGGTGACAGTGAGCTATTTGTAGGCCTCTAGGCCCGTGCAAGCCGACTACTACAAGTAGCTCTCTTTTCATTCCCCTTCATAGTAGCCTGGGCTTCTACACGCCACACAAATCTGTCAGACATAACCAGATTTGTGAATAACCGATTCATCCACAGGCAGGTGGCAAGGATGAGATTGAATGCCACAACTGCCATGCGTGACAAGGTAACAAGGTACCTGTAAGAAATAGCCACGTTGGCGGTTAAAGCCTCGGAGGCAGCAGCGCCCCCAGCGGAAGCCCCTTTGCGGGAAACGTTGGCAGCTGTTTTCAGGGGAGGAGCTGCCCAAATCATTGTCCAGCAGCCTGTGCAGTCTTTGCCGCTAGCCCGCCAAGCTCAAGGAGGTCTACTGAGCCAACTAAGTACCCCAGGCCCCTCATATGCAACAACAGTCAATGCGGGATTGCCACCTACGCAAGCTCAAATACCCCACACCAGCGCAAGTGGAGGCGAGACGCTCCCCTCAAGTCCTGCGTAGAATGCAAATTGCAGCAGGTCTCGCACTCTACACGAGACGCACCATGCCAATTCGCGAGAAATTGCCCTCTGGGAGTCTCGAGTCGACGATAAATTCCTTACCGGACATGGCGACTTCAACGCGCGGCTCCACTTCTTTTCTCTCATCATGCACGTCTTGCGCCTCTAGTGGTGAGGAAACAAGAAATTACGTGCTATTCTACAGTATTTTCTACAACAGTGGGCGATGGTTGTTGGGAGGGCAGACAAACCTAGCAGCATTGACCGCTACAAAGCCATCTGATGGCTATGAAACGTTGTCACAGTTAATCTGTCCCTTTGAAACTTGCCACCCAAGTAAATTGTTAGATCAGGTGGGAAACCAGATTAAGAACCCCCAAATGGTACGGGATCCCTCAGGTGGTCAGACCTCCCCGCAGTATAACATGGTCAACAGCTCTCTTGCGAGAGGCACGCGAATGACCAAATAGCTGGACACAGACGTGGGTAGCTTGTACTATGAGAAAGCGTAGGTGGGACATTTCTAATTCGAAACGGCAAATTAAGTAAATTAGGTCAAATTATTACACAACGGTTTATTATTCTCTTGCACTGTTTAACGAAGTCTCACAGCTCGGAAACATGATCTGACTACAATGGAACAACAAAACTTGGTAGACGACGCAATAGGATAGCCACGAAGTGACGAGTCGAACTGACGGGCAGTGTTAGACGGGAGGCAGTGTGGAAAAGGCGTTATATTATCCTGCGAGTTCCTTCAAGTAGCAGAATTAGCGCCACTCTGCTTACACCTCTTATACCCGTCCCGTTGTACTCAGCATCGAAAAATACGTTGGAAACGATACCAAACACGACGTAAGTGCAATAAAATCACCAAAACTTCGTTTTCGGCTAAATTTTAAAACAATTTGTTGCCCATTACAAGCTTTTCGAAGAACCCAAACGGAATATTCGGGCGAAAGAACGGACTTTTTCAGGGCAACATGGCCTGGACGGCGGACGGACATTACTGATTTGAAATCCCCATGCTTTGAAACGTAAGATGTAATAATAAACCAAAATGGATAGGTTTTCCATATTAGGGTGGTGTTTCGGATGCAATATAACAAATTTTGGAAAATACCGATCGTTTAGAATGAAATGTAATTTTACATAAATAATTAGACAGTCGAAGCCTGAGAGTAGGAGTCGGTTATAAAAATCACAGCGTAATTGTGGAGTGGAATACAAAGGCCAAATAGGCCGTTTAATGTAAGGATTAGGAAAAGCAAAAACGTTGAAAGTAAATCATCATTTGCAAAACTTTTAGGGAAACCGGAAACCCAAATCTTTACAACTGCTGACGACTGAACCGGCGTGTAGTTCATCGAGAATGAAGTTCAGGGCCGTTGTCACAAAAACAGCAACTGATGGTGATCCAACTGATCACGGCTAGATAAGTAAAGGACGATGGCCTGTTTCGTTCTCACGACGCTAGCGGAGACCTCTGTGGAATACGGTTAGGATCGCCGTGATTAAGCGACATCGAGAAGGCAACGGACTAATGAGGTAACAGTAAAGTAAGGTGATTGAGCGTCTGTTCAACATCCCGGCCCGTAAACTAATGTGTAAGCGTACGGGGCCCCGTAACCGCACATGCCGTACATGCTCAACCCTCCACAATCCATATTTGACCGAATCGTGGTTTCTAATAATCGTCAGAAGCCAAAGTGACCACATCAACCCCTGTCGAAACTGGTGAGGAGCGTGAAGTGCAAATACGCGTACTCCTCAAACTGCAAGAGCTGCGGGCTGGACAAAGCCAAATTAGTCCGGGAGAATGCTTCGGGCGAACAGGAAAAATTGAAAGCGGTACAAGAAAACGAGAAATCATGGAAAAATGATCGTGTTTAATATTATTTAACATTTCCTACCTCCCTGCGTTTAAATCCACCCAGGTGAGCCATTTCACATAATCAACAACAACGTTTTTCGATAATCGCAACAGAATTCAAATTCGTACTTCTAGAAGTCGTCGGGACACTTTCCTATCCATCTGGGGCGTCGGGTAAGATGACGATAACCTATTAACGTTGGTTGATGCGTTTGTAACTAACATACCAACCAGCTAGGTAATAAAGTTAACTTCATGGGGGGCGTCACACAACGTCATTCAATAAGTAGCGTGGAGTTCATTGGGCAGTGAACATCATTTTGACGTTGGAGTCCAAGGTTGAAGAACTTCCATTGGAAAAGTAACGAGAAAGACGACAATACACCCCCCCCCTCGCCAATAGCATTCGCCAGAAAGGAATTTTAGCTCCAACGCCGATTTGTTCCGTTTCCATGCAATTCATCAATAACGAATAATACTCCGCCGCTGACCGCTTCACGGACCGTTCCTACATATAACAAAAGAGATGAGGAGGTCCGGGGGAGGCAACAAAGGGAAAACATGAATCATTCCATGTTTCAACCTTCCAACGGGCCCTTCCGCCGTAACTTAACAAATCCAGGAAACTCGGTGGACAGTATTGCGTGCAATTAATTGCCGGGAGGTTTCCAACTGGTTGATATGTCGGATCTCAAACGCGAGAGGCAAGACGAAGAGAAATAATGCGCTAGTTGTCACGTTCAACGAGGGTATTGAAACGGTAACAATAGTCAAAGCCGAAGGGACATTATTCACCTTCATGATGCAATGCTAAGAAACAGAATTTGCTCAGTTTAATCTGTTCGGACTGATTTCAAATATTAATAATTTAGGGCTAAAATAGTTTTAATAAAAATTGCTACTTTATATTTGACAAAATTCGAACCCACTCACTCTAAGAAATTGCAGAAGTTATTACAAAGCGGAACCGAAGTTCCAGCCTTACCTACACGGGAGGCATCACAAACTTCCCTTAGCTCTACATTAATTCACTGGTTTTCATGACTTTTGCTACTAATTTAATTCACTGTTCGCTGAACGGTACTGCTTACCGTTGTGGAATTTATTGCGGTCCTACCTTTGCCGCGAAAAATGTTGAGCAATCAGTACACAAAGGTTTAATAAGATTGTAAACACTTTTTTTTAGAACAAAAATAATCACCGTTTCCGAATTATCATCCGAAAAAACCGCGCTAAAACCAAATTTCGACGAAATGGTTTGGCCATTTATTGAGCTGCTTTCGTCATTTTTCCACAAATGGAAATTATGTGGCACTCTTGCTTCATTAGGAGTTCTTCATATGGGAAATTTAATTAAAATCGTGGGGGACGTTTTTGAGAAGAAAAATATTTAGTGTTCTGATCGATACGATAACTGTGGTTTGTTTCGGGCGGAATTGGCTCATACCCTTATTTTGGCGTCCCATCGTAACCTGCAGGCTACATATATCAAGTTTGAGCTGATTTTGTGTGGTCGTTTTCCCTAAAAATCGTTGACAAACACTTTTTTTCCGAAGCTCACATAAATGGGACGGTGGCACACAAAAAGGGAAAACTAAATAATAAGTAAGGTATTCCTTCTCTAGTGATAGAAGAATTTAGACGGGGAAAGAAAGAAGGATGGAAGGATGTTCCACGATAGAACGACCACCAGTTAAGTTACGACCTGAGCAACACGCAGAGCACGCCTGTTGACACACCGAGCCGAATCTCCTCAGCACTTTTCTTGCACCATACACCCACGCCAGGACACGGTCTATGCTGAAATGTTACCTGCCTTCCAGGAAGATACTAACTGGTCACCCAGGATCACTGCTGACTGATTGGGACTAACTAACGGCAACGATGTCAGGCCTCAGCCCTTCTCCAGGGACAACCAAGCAGTGCCGCTCTCTCTCCACTTCCCAGCCCTCAAATGACAATATGCCAGCAACCTGCTTGCAGACCGCGTCATGACCCTTGACGTACGCGAACACACTACAACACATGACTCGAACAGGTTACCACAAGCACAACAGTGAGCAATCACAACATTACGAGCCTCTTGTATATCTCATCACTGTAGGCAGTGACGCCACACTAAAGGCCTTCCCATGGATTCCCTGTGAAGCCCACACCACCCACACAGAAGAGTAGGGGGAGTCAGGACGCTGCCTGAGTTCCCATCCGTCAACCGAACCACACACACACAGACCATTTTTCCAAATAGTGTTTTTCCAACTCAGTAGGGTCTGAAACGCAAAGATTTGAAGAAAACTCAAAATTTGTTTTTGAGCCGATTACTTAACTTTCTTTTCTACTTTGTAGAGCCAAGGAAAGTAAAAACTCAAATAGTGTTTTTAGGGCAGAGGGAAGTAAACTATTGGGTAAAACTAGACTGACAATGAGACTCTGCATTGCACGCACTAGTCAGGAAACTAGATGAGTCAAGGGGGAATAAGCAGATTGCCTTAGGGGCCTTTCTTGATATTGAGGGGGCCTTCCATAATACCTCTATCTGCAACATCGAAATGACATTGGCCAGTTCTAGTGTCAATAGAAAGGGAATAATGAGGATCGTGCAGAGATATTGAGACTTGGCTAGAAAACTGCTCGCATAGGGCGACGACTGTGGGGGGGATGCCCTCAGGGAGGGGTCCTATCTCCATTCCTTTGGAACCTGGTAATGACCCCCTTCTTGGGAGACAAAATGCGGCGGGGTTCCACGCCCAAGAACACGCTGATGATGCGGCTGTACTCATTCGGGGCAGAGTGCAAAGTGTGGATAGCTCTAAAGGTGGTGTGCTCGTGGTCTGAGGAGATGGAACTGTCCAGCAAAGACGGTCATAATCCCATTTACAAGACAAAGACAACTGTCGAGACCGAGATTACAGGAAGATATGGACAAAGCATTTCAGCACAGTGAGCAGGTCAAGTATTTGGGTGTGATTCTTGATCGTAACCTAATCTGGAAAGAGCGCGTTATTTATATGACCAAGAAGGCGACAATGCCCTGAATACATGTCAAAGAATATGAGAAGGGCATGGGGCATGAACCCAAGAATGACCGGCATTTTATGAGGTCGTTGTGAAACCAACTATATCAAATGGGTCGACTGGGTGGCATAGAGCTGCCATCAGAGTGAACTGTAGCAGTCTGGCCGGAGTACTAAGGCTGAGGTGCTTAATAATAGCAGGAGTGATAAAACCACACCTACCAGTACAATACAGAAAATGTTCGGCCTTCTTCTTCTTGATATTTTGCTATGAAAGTGGCGTACAAACTCATCAGGCTCGTCGGTATAGCTTAGATGCCATAGATGGATGATGGGCGCCTGACTATATTCAGGAATTTGGAAGCCCCCAAGAGCTTGGCATGGTCATTGACATGATGAGTTCGATAGAAAATACAACGTCCAACCAGAAGAATGCCAATGGAACAGCGAAAATCATCGGTTTTGGCCTCCTGATGGTATGAAAATCTTTACAGAAGAATCGAAAACTCCGGAGGGCTCTGAGGTGTGGATACGTTTCTCTGGGAAGAGTGGAACGTACATTGCCCTCGGTCCCACTCCAACAGTTTTAGAAGCAGAGATTTTAGCTATCATGGCCAGGGCCCTAATAATGCTTGAAAAATGCTATAGCAATAAAACTATCAACATTATGGCCGATAGTCAAGCGTCGTGTAACGCACTAATGTACAACGTCTAAACTGGTGCGCAGGCGTTTTGTAGATATCGACCTCCAAACACCCTAAGGTCGTCACTTAGGGTTTCCATGGCCCTAAGTCATGTACCTGCAGTTTGTTAATTCGTTGGGGTAAACAAACTTTTTGTCTCCTGTGTTTTCTCCCTTGCTTACCTTACTTCAATAACCGTTGCTCTTTCTGGATAAGTACCTGGCTGAACCGCACCTGTATTCATTCCAAGTTCATCGCTCTGTATCGTCTGTCTCTCCTCCCCTAACCTCGATTGCCACCATCTGACTACCAGGCGTCAGTAACACACTAGGGCTAACTGTCGCCTATACTCACATCTCAGTTTTCTAGTGACTTCGTCCAGAGCTCTAACGTAAATACAGTCCTCCCTTGCACTCTCTCTCCAACTTATCTCATTCTCCCCCTATTCTACCGGAACGAACCAAACTCTTCCTTTAAGCGAAGGCCCGTCAGGGGAATTTGTGCTGACTGGGCACTACTGCACTCACGAGTATCACGACGATAATTACTTTTGTGCAACCCGCTTATGCGAATCAACAATTTAAATCTCTAATCATTTTAAACGGTTCAGACCTTTTGTGAAACAGAGCGTTAACTGAGGAGTTGATAATCCGTCGTAATTGTAACACACGTAACGGAGCCAATGATGACCATGCAGTGGAGTTCGAACTGCGAAACAAGAGCCGAGTTTTGCGCTATCAGAGCGTTTTGCGGGAAGGATGCGACTGGAGCATTCGAGCCAGGCGAGAGAAAAGCCTTGAGGTCGACATTCCAGCTTAAATTCGCCCATTGTCGGTCCAGCGGAAAGGGTCAGCTCAGTTTACGCCCTTTGCTCCACAAACTCCATCCTCTCCCCCTTGTCCGTATCTTTGGGCAACAATAAGTTCTTTGTTTTCCGACCGAGTTTCCACGTGAACGTTTGAATACGCTCAAATTAAACGGCGGTTAGGGCGTTCGCTGGTCGCGGAGAAAGGGCATGAGGGGGGGGGGGGTTGTGCTGACCGTGGCAATAAAACGGGGAGGCTTTTCCTCGCCTACTACGAGTCTAACCAGCCACTTGACGCGGAGCCTGTGAAACGACTGATTCAGGTGTTTGACCGCCCTGTCTTCAGAGATGAATACTATCAGCTTGAAGTGATTGCTACTTCGGTAGCATTGTAGTCTATTGTCGATTTATCATGCAAAGAAAATCGTGGTTATTAAATGTCTAAGTATTGAATGTACTACGTATTGTATGTAATGTGTACAGTAAAAAATCAAATGCAACGGTTCACGTATTTAGTTATTTCACCGATCTACCAACTCATTCCAAATTCGTTCCTCGTTTCAGGCCGTTGGGACGTATATAGGATTGATAAGGCTGTTGTTAAACAGTGTTTAGCGGCATTCAAATTGTTGGATGCACGAGAGAGAGAGAGAGAGAGAGAAATAAAGTTGAATATGGAAGAAATAATTAGTTATGAATAAGACGAGCAAGAGAATGCTGCATTGTATGGAAACACGCCGGTTGGCTGATCAGAAGATTCTTGAGTGTGTTCAGTTAAGTTACAGGAATGTCTCCAGAGGTAGTCGAACTGGTGTGAGCAGGGATACGAGAATGAACGAGGTAGGAAAGTGAGATAATGCGAAATCTAAAGGCAAAAAAGTGGGTTACCTACAAAATCTAGGGAGCTCGTACGTTGAATGTAAACCACCGGCCTTGGAAATATTATTCCTTGTGTTTGGCGGAGCTTGGAAAAACAGAAAGAAGAAGTGGATTGACAAGAATAGTCAGAATCTTTCAGTGGCACTTCAGGTAAAACTGCCAGTGAGAAGTCAATGGTCAGAGTAACCTTGGGAGAGCTAAGTTCAGGTTGAGAATAGTGGCGTGTTTCGTGTTCACTTGGATCGTGCTGAGCCAAACAGAAATTCTAAAATTGTATCAATTTTCAATGTACGGTTCAATGTCCAAGGGTTCTATGTAGAGCCCTTATTTATTAATTGTTATTATGTATTATTTTTTGTTATCTCTTATCGTCCTTAGATTGGAAATTACTGATGCATAAATTTTTATTTTTTATTATTTAACGATGTCACTTATTTAATGTTATAATATGTTCATTATCCACGCAAATGAGTTGACTTTTTGATGATATTTCTGTAAAAAGTAAGAGAAGATCAATAGTTTTTATTCTGTATATTCTCTCTCTCTCTCTCTCTCTCTCTCTCTCTCTCTCTCTCTCTCTCTCTCTCTCTCTCTCTCTCTCTCTTTCCCTCTTCTGGCATATCTACTGATGCCAAACTGTCCTACTCAAATATTTGTCTCAAATGTTCTAGTTAGGTGAAAGAACGTCTACATATGGCCAAAACTCGTCAGATATAATAATAAAGGCGATATCAGTCAATCATCTCTCTCTCTCTCTCTCTCTCTCTCTCTCTCTCTCTCTTTCTCTCTTTCTCCCTTTCACTATTTCCATCCCCTGCATCTTACGAATTTTCATTCGCCCGTACTACATCTCTCTCCTGGTTGGGACATTACAAATTCGTAATCACTACTTTGCATGATGATTATGCGAAATCCGTGTTGGTATTCGTCAATTCATTTGAACAGTATCATGTCATCTACTGGCCCATAGACGTAGATTAAACATATGTTATTGCCTGTATCGATCGGTTGCCTGTTTCCTATGTTTCCTGTGGATGACTGTTCCTAAACCCCCAGCAGCATCGACCGCACTCAGACCTGCGGAGGTATGGCAGGCATTTGGTCGTTTGCCAGTCACCTGGTAGAGAGCTGTTGTTCATGCGTTATCGCCCTGAGAAATCCCGTACCATCTGGGAAAAGTTCTCAACCTGGGTTCCCTCCTGATGTAACTATTTACTTGGGTGCAAGTTTCGAAGGGACAGATCTTCCCAGATACACTCGTCTCCCAATGCCCCCACAGACATTTCTCCGTCAACTAGCGGGCCAGTCATAGCTGTACTCATTCACTCACTGATCTAGTTGCCCCCGCAACCAGTTCAAACGCAATCAGAGTCCCCTTCTGTCCGCGCTTATATACTCATCCTCATATCGCTGTTTTATTGAAGCTCAATACAGTCCTCACTCACGCTCACGTTCTTAAGCTCCTCCTCTCGTGCGCCCAACAAACACCAAAGGATGGTCAACAAAGCAGAGGATGGACCTGGAGTAAGTGAGATTACAATCAAGAGAGCGAGACAGAGGAGCGATAGATGATAGATCCAGATATAAACAGATTAGCAGTTTGGGAGAGGCGTCAAACTGGACGGTAGAACATGTAATTAGACGAAGGAAATGGTACAGCGACATATTATCCCAGATTGATTAAATAAACAATCAAATGGTCTCCTTTTCCCCCCACCCCCTCTCGCCCTCTCCCTTTCTCTATTTCCATCCCGTGAGCGTTCTTTGATTTTGAGGCAGTCTATTCCTCCCCCGAGTTGGGACACTACAAATTCGGAATCACTACCTTGCATAGTGATTATGCGAAATCCGTGCTGGCAATACACTATCAGCATGTTCGTCAGCATCCAAGCGCATTTGTCCACTGACAATTAGAAACTCCTTGAATGGGGAACGGCTATTACCAACACAGACGCAGTTATTCTCATTCAAATATGCGTATGAAAACGGTGTGTATACTCGTATCACGAAAGCTCCCAAGATTCAATTGTACTGTATTGATCATTACCTCCAGAGCAATTCAAAGCGGGGGCTTGTTTGGACAGAATATATACGGGACGAGGGTCAACATCGGTGCGCCCGTCGTCGTTTCTAATTGCGTTTGATTTTCGCGAGGGAAACTGTCTACGCAAAATAGACAAGTACGTCGCTCAAACTGTCAATTACAGCTCCTAAGTTCTCGGTTTCAACGCAATTTCGAGCTCTCTCCTTGCATTAGAGGCGAACCATTCGTCGAAGAGAAACAATCACATTTAGGCTTGAAACTAAAATATTTAACGTGAAACATCTCACAACTTTTTTAACATCCGTACATTCTGCTCTGTTATATATACACATACACACGCTGTGTATGTTCAACAAATTTATACGGAAACCCTAACGAAGAACCGCATGTAGGTACTGGTAAGCTGAAAGCACCTAATTCAGTGAGTTTAACAATATCGTCGAAGCCGTTTTTAGGAACGTCTAAAACGAACTTGAAAAGTATTAAAGTAATTGGGTTAGATCCGCCAATAGGAAAATTACTAAAGTTAATGCACCTGTTGGGTGAGTCTGTGGGCGAGCGCTTTTGATGTAAAGACATCATCGTCTGGCCATTAAGTCTTTACATCGAAAGCGCTCGCCTACAGTATCTCACCGGCCACAGGAGATGCACTCACCTGACAGGTACGTTAACTTTAGTAGCTTTAAAAGTGTTTGGTATATTTTGAAGTATATCCCCTCCGTTCAATGGGTATGTTTGGCAGCCCAAATTAGCTGGATCTTTGACCTCAAAATGACAGTGTAATGCGAAACTGAGTCGTCAGAGAATTAACGAGAATAATAGAAAATTAGGAAAGGTGCGGGGAGACAAGTGATAGAGAAGGAAGAGACCAGAGAAGAGAGGCTGGGAGACCAGAAAGAAGAACTGTGGAGACTAGACAAATTTATTACAGAGTTACTGAAGGGCAACCTGCTTCTTCGGGGGACGTAAATGGAGAGAAACCTCGGGTTTTGGGTGGAGGGCTCGGCAGTCGTCCTCTGCTGAGTAAGTACTCTCCTTTCGGCTTACTCCGTGTTTTAGGCCACTCGCCACCTCGAATTCAGTTCTCCAGCCGTTACCTTATGTAACTATAACTCCTCGTGCCAGTGATATGGTTAACAGCAAGGAGGAGAAACGATGGTGAAGTTGTTGCTTGTTGTGTTGCTCAGGAACACTTCCTCTCGTTAGCGCCGTTCTTTGGGCAGTACATCCACAGAAGATACATCCCTAACAGAAACCTGTTGTTTCCCCAGCACACCTTTCTATCTCAACCCTTTTGTTTGTACTTGTGAAAGTCCCGCTCCTCAGATACTTCCAAGTGCCAATGGATTTCCCCTTTTCTAGATTTTCCCAACTATCTTTTCCCACCCCTTAGTTTTTTAGTTTTACATTTCTCTCCACAACAGACAGCTCCCCCCAACAGTCGATAATCCACCAGCACTCCTGAAAAACAGCGTCATTTCCCAGTTCTCCTATCTCATTCGTCTCTCAAACCACGTGCTACTCACAACTCTCTCTCTCTCTCTCTCTCTCTCTCTCTCTCTCTCTCTCTCTCTCTCTCTCTCCGCGAGTTAAGAGTTGAGAGTAACCTTGTTTGGGTTTATATACTCAGTCTCAAACTGTTAACGCTATTCTGTCAAATATAATATGTTACGATGGAGGGAGGGGGGGGGGTTGAAAATGTTTGGAGAGCCGCTAACTCATGCAAAAATTACAGCAATCACGAGCTCCGATCCATTGCCCAACTTTCACCGGATTATGAACCATAAACCTGGGCCCACTGGAGTACCTTTTATTTCTCAGTTACAAGCTCCCTCGTTCGTTAACCAGGGGGTTAACCGAAACGATCTCTAGGCCCAAAATCTAGCTATAGATAGCTAAAAAAGTTTTGCCGTGTTGATCGAATTCAGTCCGACATTAACTGAGGGAAATTTGGAAACGTGAAAAACACGCAGTGTGGCACGTTTTGGGTTGCTATCTCTGTTTCAATAAAATCCAAATGCGCTATGAAGTCTAAACTTGAACGTCGGAGTGAAAAGTTTCCAAGGCAAACAACGAACCCCTCGCACGGACCTCTCTAACATTGATGGGCAGAAAAGCGTTGCCAACAAGAATACGTGTGCTCTAAATTCGTGATTACCAGCAATAACTCAACCTCACTGCCTCTTAAGTCGCAGCACTGGACGCACTTCTTCGTCCACGTCGCGTTTATTTGAGTTCCGACTAAAATTCTCTGCCGATCTGAAGCGGAATCGCAAATGGGAGTATACATTTAAGATGCTTATCAAATAGAGAGATTAGAATAGAAAGAACAGAGATTTTGTAAAATACGGCTTGCGGTGATTGGAATTTTATAAATCTTGCCGATTAAAATAGAAATCATTGTAGACCCATCAAAATGAGTTTAGCGGAGAGTTTATTCTAAAAAACTTGACGAGCTTTCCAACTTTAATAAAGCTCATAAGATATTGTGAAGGCACAATTTTGGACGCGGCGAAAAAAGCGCGGGAAGCCGCGTCCCCACTGAGCGCCAGCCCCTCCAAGGGAAGGAGAAGCCGGGCCCTGCGGTTGAAGAGGCCGGCGGAGCCTCAGGAGGTTGCCGGCGTCGTCGCCCGTTGTCGCTTCGAACCGAGATTGTGAAAAGGGACGAGGAGATTTAACTATCAGGAAATATTGTGCATAATTCGCATTAGGGTAAAAGCACCAAATGTTGACACTTATCCTAATGTTGACACTCCAATTTCAAAACGTAAACTTAAGGTATTGGGACACTGTAGGTACTCGGAATTGGCGTCATTCTGTTGATAAGGATGTGAGATTTGAGGTAGGCCGGCTCCACTAGTTATAATTACCCATATCGAACGTCTGGCTAATATTGAAGCCGGTGACAGCTGGATCAGTCAACCCAGCGACGCCATCGCTATCCCGCAGGTTAGTGAGGTAAGTCAACAAAATTAGACTTTTCAAGTCAAATATTATGAGTAACCAGTTATATATCTATTGCCTGCTCTAATAATAGTGTAAGGAAGAATTTGTAAGCATTAAACCCCTGAATTTCGTTGAAATAGATGGTCAAGATGGGGTGTCATCATTTGGGTTTCATGAAAGGGCGTGTGTCCTAATGTTGACACCTGTGTCAACATTAGGGGAAAATGTTGATCAGGTTGCCAAGGTGATATTTGGGTTTGAATAATTTCGTAGAATATTGAGACTATTGAATTTTTTCAAATCAGCGTACTGGAACCTTAAGTTGACATGGAGATCCTAATGTTGACATATTTTGGTTCCTTAAGTTGACATATTATAATTTTCTTTTTACATTTTACGTAAGGTAACTTGATCTTTTTGTGGTTAGACCCTACCTATGACCTTTGCAACACTATCAGGTACCTACCTACCTATCAGAATTTTAAAATAACAGTATGATTCTGATACAGTGTCTTATCATTTTAACAGATCGACTACTACCATGCCTCCCGACAAGAACGGAATGTGGAAGTACACTGTCCTGCAAATGGAAGACGCTATAAAGGATGTGAAGCTCGGCACAACGGTTTATGCAGTTGCAAAGCGCCATGGAGTTCCTCGTATCACTCTGTTGTACAAGGTGAGAGGGAAAACTCCTCTCGAAAGAAGAATAGGGCGTCAGTCGGTGCTGTCAAAAAGATGAAGAGGAGATTTTGGTCCACTGGATAAAACAATAGCAAGGCTGGCTTTCCAGTCACACAGGCCCAGGTTTTTCTGAGAATTACAGTGACATGGATGAAGACTGGGATGTTGTCCAGCAGCATACCTTAGCTAAAGATACAGAAGAGGAATTGTTAAATGATACGGAGCCAGTGGAGGTATCACTGAAAGAAGATGCGCCGATATCAGGTGAGGGATTTGTCAAAATGAAGTGGAGCCAGTGGAGAAGTCGCTGAAAGAAGATGAGGCAGCATCAGGAAGGGAGAAGGAATTGTCAAACGAAGTGGAGCCTGTGAAGGAGTCGCTGAAAGAAGATGAGGCAGTATCAGGACGGGAAAAGGAATTGTCAAATGAAGATGGCCCAATATCACTACCTGGAGGGACCGTAGGAGAAACAAGTTGTGCTCAGGAAGAAGTAGGACGAATAAATGAATGGGACATGGTGGTGAGTGTGTTGCCCGCAAAAAAAAGCAGACCGAATGTGTTTGTCTGGTTGTCAAAATTGAAAGTGAAGATGCTGCTGAAGTAACTCCGCTTCATCCCTGCAACAGACTGAGGACTGTTTTCAGGCCTTCGAGCGAGGGGAATCGCCTTCTGGCAGTCAGTAATGTGAAATACAAACTGCCCAAGCCTAAATATTACGGGGGAAACCCTAGAAAATTTGTGTTCCCTACTTCTGTTCCTGTTCCTCTGTGATTATGCTGTTCAAAATCCATTTCCTACTGTCTAGTCTAACATTAAATATATTTTAACGCGTTCCTAATCTCGTTTGTTCATTTACTTTGAGAAATAACTAGAGGGAAAGCATATTTAAATACTTTCTCAAAAATTTAGACTGGTGTCAACATTAGGAACCGCAAATGTCAACATTAGGAATTTCCGAAGGCAGAACTGTCAACATTAGGGAAAATTCCATTTTGAAAAACTTGTTTTTATGCTGAAAATCGTATTTAATCAAGTCTAATAAGTGCAAATTGTTCCCAAGGAACTCACGATTCATGATCACTATCCAAAAGTTTCAATTTCTTGAATACTTGGGTAGAGCGCAGAATCGAACGATTTTTCTCTCTAATAGTGTCAACAATTGGTGCTTTTACCCTATTATCTCGCTCCATTTTTCTGAGCGAGAGCAAGGTGAGCCGCTAAAATCTTTATTTTGTATATTTTTTAAAATAAATTTTCAATTTGTTTTTCCATTAAACCCATTTGTGTGGAAAGACGCCCTCCTTCACGGATCAGGCTCCCCTTTTGCATTACATACTGGCGCCCAACGTGGCCCAACGATGTACGGGGCCGATCGTTTTCTTCCCAATTTGACCAAATTGAGAACTCCTTCTTCTCAGGGAAGGGGGCGGACAACCAACCAGGGATATTTTTTTACAAAAGGGGAGTCTGATCCGTGAAGGAGGGCGTCTTTCCACACAAATGGGTTTAATGGAAAAACAAATTGAAAATTTATTTTAAAAAATATACAAAATAAAGATTTTAGCGGCTCACCTTGCTCTCGCTCAGAAAAATGGAGCGAGATAATAATGCGAATTATGCACAATATTTCCTGATAGTTAAATCTCCTCGTCCCTTTTCACAATCTCGGTTCGAAGCGACAACGGGCGACGACGCCGGCAACCTCCTGAGGCTCCGCCGGCCTCTTCAACCGCAGGGCCCGGCTTCTCCTTCCCTTGGAGGGGCTGGCGCTCAGTGGGGACGCGGCTTCCCGCGCTTTTTTCGCCGCGTCCAAAATTGTGCCTTCACAATATAAACGTACTACTCCACAAATTCCGGAATTTCAACAAACGCCGCTTTACTTACTACCATTTTTAAAAGTTTTCACGCGATAACTCTTGGAATACGATTATTATCCTTACTGCTGATCAGGGAACGAGCAGCACGATAAATTCCGCTTTCTGCCGCCATGAAGTGGTATTTTACCAAGTTCAAATAAAATGAGTGAAAAATAAATTGAATTAGTAGCAAAAACCATGAACACAAAATGAATTCACGTAGAGCTGAGGAAAGTTGTGTGATGCAGCGCACCCTTTATATCATTTATGAATCCAGATTATACTGGCATTATCATCTAACCTCTCGAATGATTAATTAAATGGAATAATCAAGGAAATGGGATAAGATTTCTTTTGTTATTCGTAGGGAGTTATCTTTTTTTTCAATCGTGCAATAAATTGGTCAAATTTGATTTGCTTGATTTCCTTATTCTCGAAGTTTATCGTGGGCCCATTCAATGCCATCGCGATTACCACCCAGAATTTTCTAACAATGCTAGTATTCCCGAATAACGTGTCGGGGAAAAGAGGATAGCTAGCTGGCTGCATCCTGCTTGGAAGGGCCAGATGGAATGGATGATACAAAACCGGTGCAATCTCTTCCTGGTTCCATTGATCGCAAATTCCCGCACTCGTTCCTTACAGTAGGGAGCAGTTCCGTTACGCAGTTCAGTAAACTACCTATACGGCGAGGGTTCACAAGATAATTTGGAGAGACTCGAGAAACCAGCTTTTCACATAGTTATCACTAGGAAACTCCGAAACGGTTGACACGAACCTGTTGACATTCTCATAAGCCCCTTCTGAATTAGCCAGATGCAACTCAATAAATTCTGACACTTCTAAGTACAACATTGGTCAGTAAGTTCATATAAACCGAATAAAAAACAAATTTGATTCCTTCCCAGAGTGATGAAAATTGCGGAATTCACGTGGGGCTGAGGAAGGTTGTGTGATTCGGAGCACTAGACATATTTTTGCTTTGTAGGTTTTTAATTCAGAGTTTCTCAACTTTATTCTGAAGTAGTAGGTTGATAATGAATTTTTGTTTGTTCCATTATTATACTTGTTATATATTTTTTTTAACTCCGTAACTCGCGTTTGTTTAGGAGACATGTCAACTCGTGCTAGTGCCCGTTAATTGACCGTTGGCCCCGCCAGTTCCTTTTCAGCTCCTATGTTTTCCCCAGGCCCGAACAAAAGCGAGAGTTTTCCTCTGAAAAAATATTTAAAAAAAAAACAACGGAGTTACCCTAGTTCAAACCGATCTTTGTCTGACTCATCAAGTATCTGCGTTCCACGGAATCCCAGTCGGTAGAAACGAATTCAAGCTTCGAGAGTTCAGGGAGCGGAACAATAACATTTCCGAGGAATTTCTCGTGTCAACATGAGATCCGCTCGTCGAATCCGCCGGCGTACGGCAGATGAAAGAAACCAACGTAAATGTTGAGAGGGACGAAGGAATGGAGCGGAAGAGGGGTGGGGGGGGAAGGAGAGAGAGAAAAAAGCCACTCGGGTTTTTCATCAGTCCTTTCCCTTTGAGTTCACTCAGTTGTAAAGTTACGAGGTTATCACTTAATAACGAGGGGGGCCGTCACCCACACGTTCCCTTCAATGGCCTCGTTTTGGGCCAGTTTTTATGTCGTCGTGAAAAGAGGGAGAAAAATCTCTATTACCTTTTTGCGTTCCAAGGGCGGGTCATTCCGTGAAAAGTTTTACCGGACGAGCCGTCGAAACCCTCCGAAAAGGAATGAAATAGATGGTGCGACTTTACTTACTGACGGGGCAAGCGGTTTGTGGGGGATTGTAGTGTCAGCACCACGAGTGTACAGTGCCTGGAGACGACTTGGCGGTGGTAAGACTATGAGGCAGGAGCAACAGCACTGGTGGTTAGGTGGTAAGGCCGATGAATAGGCATTAGGCGCTTAAGCGACAAATCTGGAAAATACTCTGGCTATGGAGTTCAGCTAAATTGAAGCCAATTAGAGGGAGCAGACAGAAAACCAGCCCTAGCCTTTTTTTTTTTTTACCCGAGGGCGTGTGGGACAAGTCCCTTTGTCACTGCGGCCACATATGGGCCTATTGTGACACTGGCCCTTTCTTAGTAGAAGGCGTCGTACATACCCGCCCCCCTTAGGAAGCCGAGTATGTCCTTCACCGCAGAATCCGCTACGGTTTGGGGTTCAGTGGTCCCCTGACCGAAGTATTCAAAGCGTTTTGCTGCCAGAGCCGGGCATTCACATAGAATATGCTCTGCTGTCTCATCCTCCTCACCGCAGAGTCTGCATTCCACCGCCTCTGAGATGCCCATCTTGTTGAGGTGATATCTGAGTGGGCAGTGCCCGGTGAGGAAGCTTATCAGTACTCTCAGATCTTGTCTGGAGAGTGTCAGCATCGCCTTAGCCCTTTGACAGGAAGGCGTTACAAGCCTTTTTGCCTGTCGTAGTCGTGGCTGGCGATGCCAATGGGCGCCATTTTCCTGTATCTCCCATCGAGCAACCAGACGGTTTAGGTGACTTTTCGTCAATCCCACGTGTGGCTCAGGCCCGATGGGTAGGGTTTCTGTACCCCTTTTCGCAAGGCGGTCAGCCTTTTCATTGCCCTCATGCCCCCTGTGAGCCGGCACCCAAATGAGGGAGAGCCTGTTACGGGCGCCGAGCTGCTTGAGCGCATGGAGGCATTCCCATGACACCTTAGACCTAAAACTATAGGCTGCAATGGCCTTTAGGGCGGCCTGGCTGTCTGAGAGGCCCTAGCCTTAGCCATTGGTCATACCAAGAAGTATGAGAAATGCGTGTGGGTGGTGGGATTAGGGCCTCGGTTTCCAGGCAGGCCAGAAGGCGAATCACTGACGAGAATGTCCCAACAGTCAAGGAAAAGAAAGGGCGGATGGAAGTGAACAAATTACGAGCAGCGTGAATGAGAAAGAAGGGGTACAGCATGGTTCCGATGTGCCATGCATTATCTAAGTACGTTCCCCTGTCAAACACCACCACCACCAGCAGTCAGAAACAGGAAGCTGGTGGGTTGGAAGGTTAATGTACATGTCCCGCAACGACTCTGGTTAGGTAGTCTAATTAGTTTGGCTAATAGTAAGGTAAGAGGGCTGGTCAGACTGTTAGTATTGAGACCAGTGAACACGATTGAGAAACAACGGCAAGACTAAAATATAGCTGAGTAACATCGGTCCAAAGCTGACTGCAGCAGAAGTTTAACAGTGGTCGTAAGATAATTAGGAGCAACCCACAAACTCTAGAAGTCAAACTACTTTTGTCTCTTTGACTAAATTTTGTCGCTGTGTTTTCACATTAACCTTTCCACACACCCATGAAATGGACTGAGCTATAAGCTACCTATACGATAGTTACTCAATAAAGGTTGTTACGTAAGCTCCTACTTACCGAATAAATTTTGGAATGTTATGTACACAGTGTAATGGTTTGCGGTGGACTGCTGAAGGTGGCAACACTGTTGCCACCACCCGTGCAGTTCGCCACTGTTTATATTAGGGGAGGAACCACATTTTTTCATCAGAACGGCTACCGACATCGCAGACGAATCTTCCCCTTTTCCTAAGCCAGTGAACCAGTATTTAAACGTCCCTTTACATTTTGTGAAGTAAGGTGAGCGATCAGAGCTTGGTGTCTCATTTCCCCCATTGTCCCTTTATTATCATTAATACAATCCGAGCATAGGTTATTTGTTTCATTCTAAAAGGAGTTCCTTTCATTTCTATTTTTCCCTGATTAAATTCAAGTGGGTCTTATTCGGTTTATAATTTCATTCCCCAGTACTTTCGTGAGAGGCATTTTGATTTTGATTTTCATTAAGTGAGTATAATTGAGCGTATTTAATTTGTTCGTTTCTTTTAGCCTGGACACGACTTTTACTCGTGTTCCGTACGCGGGAAAATTTTAAAACAATTCCCCAAGTACGTCACAACAGTCAGTTTTGCATGTAACAGTTTTTATACAGATTGTGAAGTTGTGCCAATTTGGGCCACTGCCCTCAACTCAAACGAGGGTTCCCAAGATTGAGCTGCTTCGACCTCTGGGTTTCCACCAGTTGCTTAATCTAACAGTCTCAAACAACTAACGACCAACAGGTGTTCTGCTTCTTTATTACGAGTTTAATGACTGTTGTTGAACACTCTAATAAGACTGCAACTACTATATTCCAAGCCTT
The DNA here is from genome assembly GCA_020466155.1 of Pachypeltis micranthus. Taxonomy (NCBI): domain Eukaryota; kingdom Metazoa; phylum Arthropoda; class Insecta; order Hemiptera; family Miridae; genus Pachypeltis; species Pachypeltis micranthus. Next base: position 44,421,255 of record CM035770.1, on the reverse strand, counting down.
GGGGAACACAAGGATTAGTATTTCCAGAGCAAACGACATACTTTCCCATATAGATGGCATCCTAAAACGGCCCTCACACTCAGACTTTGCCATCGCGTTGCGGTCAGCATGCCCCAGACCACAGCCACTTTTCTCTCGTCTGGGTTGTTATTTATTATACCTGGAGGTTTTAACCAGGAAGTAATTCACTTTCATTCTCCTTGTTGTTACGCTGCACTCTCGTGAATCTCTAGTGATTTTCTAACCGTCCAGTTTGTGATTTGTAAATAAAGTGGAAGATGTACGCGTTGTACTAAATTTTTGCCCCTCAGACCGTTTTTTCGAGTAGCGCGTTTTGCACGCGGGAGCTTTTGAAACGTTATGGTCCGAAGAAAAAACTTTTTCTTCAGCCAATGACATAACTTACCTCCCTACTTTGTAGGCTTGAGAGAACTAAAAATGATTGAGCATAATGAGACTTTGATCCGCGCCCTCAGTAACGTGTATGGGCTCAGGAGCGATGCGAAGGGAATATGAAATGTTTCACCCAATGCTTCCCACTTGCAAGCAACCAACGTACCTAACATAGCTCAATCTTATTAGCCCAACAATAGCTCGCTTAGTTGAAAGGGATCGGGGCAAATGGGGGCCACTTCGAGCCGTAACCCTTAGCTCGGAGAGTTAGGATTTTAGTGATTTCTCCCGGCAGACGTTCATTGGAAGCGATGTAACTGCGGAACTTCATGGACGAGCGTTGGAACGATGTTTGGAGCTCTGGTGAAAAACCAGAACTGGAATAGAGAAGGGGAAAGAGAGAGAGAAAAAAAGAGGTTAGGGAGAGGCAAGAGGGCCTATACCTTTCTTTCTCAGTAAAAAGCTCATCCAACTCGAGGAACACGAGAGAGAAAAGGGGCTGAAATGACGCCATTCAACCGGAGGATGATCGTCCCTTGCGAGGCTTTTCTCGACGCGAAACCGGGATCCTGGGATTATAACCAGGAGATAAAGGAAGTTCCCCCACCAACTTCCCTCACCCCATTCTCTGCCAAAGAGTAAAAATAAGGTGCCGATTTAAGGATTTTCCCCCACGACCTAAAAAAACGTGATTCGTAAGAATAGAAAATTAGCCTTCAGGTTTTGTGGTACACCTGTTGACCCCTCACATTCCTATTGCAATATTGAGTACTGTAATATTCAATACACGTACTATAAGAGAGGCGCCTGTATAGAAGTTATCCTGGGAAGATGGAGGGAAACCTAAAATCGGAGATAAAAAATCAGAAGACACATCAGTTTCAGTCCATTTTACAAACAATCCATGGAAGAACCCATATGAGTGTGTTGTGTAATATGTGGTAGATGGCATGTACCGCCTGACTCCTACTGAAAGCATCCTTTGCAGTCGTAGTCCGGTGGTTAAGGACAAAAAATCGTACTCCGAGGCTACTCGTGTATAGGATCAGAGCTCGAGATCGCTGTAATTTTTGCCTGAGTAAGCACTCCAACAGTGCAATCTTCTCACAACACAATGGTGTCAGAACGTCAAACATGGTCACTCATTACAATAAAAGAATAGGGGTCAAAAAAGCAAAATATTGAAAGAGAGAAAGAAGTGAGACAAATTTCAGGCCAAAGATTCGTTGACCTAGTGCGCAGTTCCAATGGTTGAGCCCTTCCAATGGCCTGAAACTAAGGCGCCCCTTCCTGTCACCCCACCTACTGCAAGTACTATACCGCCTGACTCCCATTGTAGGCACCCTAGCTATTGTAGTATAGTGGTATAGCCGAAGGTTCTTAATCCGACGAAATTGGGCTATTGGATCAGAGCGTGTAATGGCTGTAATTTTTACATGAGCCATTGGCTCTCCAAACATTTCCAACCTCCCCTCGTAACAGTACTGCACTTGTAATATAGAATGGTACACTCCACGGGTAACGTGATGTAGATTATTATCCACTGACAGTCCCCGCTAATAATTACAATAAAAATATTTACAACTAATAGCGAACAGTCCAACAGTTGTAATATATATATTTTTTGTTGGGTACTTGAATTATTCGTATGTTAGCACGTCTGGCGGCCTCTTTGGTTTAAGGCGTCGTACGGATCTTGGGGGAGCCAAGGCAGGCATAAGTTTGTTTGGGTGATATCGCATAGTGGTGGGTAGCTTACGATACTTGGTACATAGCAGTTCACAGACTAGAGTAATTCGATGGTTCCTCTTTGTATGATGGAGTTTCTGACCTACCGCAGGGTGCCTGATATGATTCTGAGCACTCTGTTCTGGAATGTCTGAATTCTCTCAACCTAAAAAGGCTGAGCCCCACGCCGGGTGACTATACAACCATATTGGGCGCAGTACTACATTGGAGACTTGCTCTATCGCCTTCCCTCCAGCTGAATGCCCCCCCCCTCCCCCGCCACAAATAAGTTGTCTGATACTTAGGTCTGAGGCTTGACCCACAACTGGCTTGGGATGCCCATATCACTGAAATTTTGCAGAGAGCAAGGCACCACTTCTGGCAATGATACTTTCCCTTCAAGGGGGGGGGGGGCATTCAGCTGGAGGGAAGGCGATATCGTCCTATTTGTATATTTGTATAGATGCAAATAAGCCATCATGCATAAGCATATTAATTTGAGGGTTGATGTGCAGAACAAACCAGAGGTCCAAATAGTATAGTAGTATTATCTGTCCCGAGTTGGTCAACATAATTCTGCACCTTCGTCTGTCATGAGAACGCGTAAAGGGTAGGTCCGAGGATGCTTCCTTGCGGAACACCTGCCTTTATCTCTCTAACGGGGGACAGTGGGTTATTAACAGGGGTAATCTGGTTCAGGTAAGAGTACATCAACCTGGGTATCGAATCCGTCAGCACTGACTTCAGCTTTTCCAACACCCTCTATTTGAACCCGAACTCACTCAAACTCGATCGAACCTACGAACACTGCATGGCATACTTCCTAGTTCTCAAATGTGTCGAGAATACTATCCACCGTTCGATGGAGCTGTGGAACGCAAAGTGGGAACTTCGATATTTAAATTGTGTGGCTGGTAGCAGATGATTAAACGGCACCAATAGGATCGGTAGCAGCAAACGTTCAAATATTTTGGAAAACAAGGGCAGCAGAATGATATGCGGCTGGATCAATTCACTCTTTTCCAGGTTTGGGAGTCATAGATTGCAAACTTCCAGGATTCGGGAAAGTAATCGAGGCGAAGCGTAGTATTATATAAACCCCCTCCTCTTTAACGCGACTTTAACGCTTCTACAAAACTGTCTCTTTGAATCTATGGACGAAATCTTTCCAAAGATTTCCTCAAACTCTATGATCCGTTCTGTCTTACAATGGATTTCCGACTAAAAGCAGTAACAAGCCACTTCCTTCGTAATGGTGATTTATTTTATATATTTTTCGTCAGACGATTTACAGTGGACATGGCCAGAATAAAAAGAATCTCGCGACCCGATCATGGATGCCTAATCTACTTCTTCTTCACTCTGCGTCCAAAAATGGCAGGAACGTCTCCAATGAGTAAAACCTTGTTCCGTTCCTTTGTCACCACACCATCGGATAGTGCCCGTAACAATTCATTAATGTCAACAATGACTGATTCTTGAATGAGCAGTGGCTAACAATGAGGTGAGAGATGTACAGCTTGACTTCTATTGAAGACACCCTTAGTAATGTTAGTCTAGTGATTAAAGAAAAAGACTCATATTTTGAGGAAACTCTGGTGTAGGATCAGAGCTCGGGATTGCTGTAATTTTGGCCCCAGTCAACAGCCCTCTAACATTGCAATCCTCTCGCAACAAAACGATGTCAGAAACACTCTCATTCATTCCAAGAGAAAAAGTAATATATTAAAAGAGGCACATTTTCAGGGCAAAGATTCGTTGGCGCAGTGTGCATTTCCGGTAAGTGGTGAATCGCTTCCTGTCTTGATACTTCCTTCCTGGCATCCCTCCTTTCTAACTCAGCTTATAGCTTTTATAAAACTATGCGTTCTTTGAATCTTTGATCGGTCAAGCTCTGTTTTTTATAGTCAACGAGGATGAGTAGCCGCGTGTGGAAAGGTAGATGTACCTGCCCCTATAAAAGGTATCCTCAGCAATTAAGGACGAAGATGTATATCTTAAGGAAACTCAGGTGCAGGATCAGAGTTCAGGATCACTTTAACTTTGGCCCCTGTCAGCAGCCCTTTGACACTGCTATCCTCTCGTGACAAAATGTTGTAACGCAACTCTTCGTCAACAATCGTGATTGGAATAGCGTGACATTCTCGCACGATTGACTACTTGAATATGCCCAATTTGAATGAAAGATGCCGTCAGACCGACTGATTCGGGAAGTGTGTCGACTCGACGTTGAACTTCCCCATTTGAGTCGTCAGGCTCATCAGTTGTTCCTGACAAGAAATCCAGAGCTTAATGGCGAGAGGCAACGGTTGGGAAGAGGAGGCTCGAAGGCACGCGATTTCTCGAATTTGCTCCGAGCAAAATTACATTACGCGATATCAAACAGTAGGAATGTTGATTGCCTCGGAATTCAAAGCGTGTAACCCGTCAAGTCGTGTGTCACGAGGTATCAGGCACCCTAAGCCGCCAACAAGTTGATATCGCCCGGAGAGAAAATTCGCTACACGTCACTCGAAAAGCCAACACGAAGCTTGGAAGGATATTAAACTTCCCCCCTCTATACCGCGAAACCTGCGTTTTTTGACAGAAGGATGATGCATGACCCTGGTCCCGTGGCCTTCATATCGAGTGCCATCTTCGGAGCTGCTGTCGTCCCCTTCGAGCCGCCCTGAAGGATCGACATCGATGAACCGCGCAATCCAGCAAATTCAGATACTCATGCGTCACGATCAAGTGATAAAAAAGACTTGGTTTTTGCAACGCTGGTCCACCTGATACTGTTATATAATTTTGTTAATACTACGCGTTGAGCTTTCTACTTTTCTGAAGCGCTTTTCTGTTTTGGTATTTTCAATAGTGACAAACGCGAGCCGAAGCCCCGCGTGTCGAAGTGTCCGTTCCACCAACCATTATTGGCACTCTGAACGTGCGCGGATCCGTGTTACGGTACCATAGTGGGACGAATGAATGAATTTGTGCTACCTATTTTACAAACAAAAATTACGTTTTTCTTAGTGTTCGCGTAGGAAGTTGTTTGATTGCTGGAAATACCATCATCAAGGGGAAACCCCAGAGCGGTGAGGGGGAGTATTGTATTCACATAAGATATTGCATTAGGTTACGTACATTACATAGTATGTAAGTAAGTACGAGTTTAGGAGTATAAGGGAAGGTTGAATCGAAACAAACGGAAACTAAACGACACGCTCCTCAACATAACTGCTTCTCATTGCCAAATAGCAGCCCTCCTGGCCAATGTTGATCACCCTGAGAAGACCGTTTTGGTTTATTATTCATTCCATTCGTTACATTATTCTGAATAATAACCCTATGTTTTCGGTGAGGAAAAATTTTTTACAACCCCCCTCCAAATTTGATACTTTTTCAAGACAAGGGGATTCCAAATCTGCAGTGTCCGTCCGCCGTCCCCTGTCCGCCATCGCCCGTCCGCCGTCCCCTGTCTGCCATCGCCCGTCCGCCGTCCAGGCCGTTTTGTGCCTTTAACGTGGTCTAAAAAATCCGTTCTTTCGCACAAAAATCCAATTTGGTATCTAGTTGTGCCCGCCATCTTGGCTATCCGATCGGACGAAGCCCATGGTTGTTATGGGAAAAAAATGGTTAACAAAACGCAGTATAATCGCTAATACGCCGTGTTTTGTATCGTTTTCAGGGTATTTTTACATCCTGGGTCGAATGGAATGAGTATCAGACGAGTATTCCTGTGTATAGGGAAATTACAGTAATTATAGTGAGCCTATGTCAACTAATTGAAAGAACTCATGGGAACTACAGCCGAAGTAAACGTTTCATCGTTAGTACTCCCTCCTTCCCATCACATCAAAACCACCCACCCGCTCGACTCGCAACGTGCCAATTGCCGAGGGTTCCCTCTGATTGAGGTTCCCCGTCCCAATTTCCCCAACTGGGCGGAAGCAGGTGAGGGCCACTTCCTCCACACACCCCTACATCGGATCATAAATGCCTACAGACGCTTACTGGCGCCTGGCGCCGCAGGAATATTTAGTTTCCATAGTTCCATAGTAGTCAGGTCATGTTTCGTATGGTTTACTAGTGTTTTTCGATGCTGAATCGAATAGGATGTGTCTCGGAGCAGTAATACTAGGTCAAGCTGTTCATGAGAATAATAAACCGTTGTGTAATAATTTGCAGGGTTTTTTATATTTGAGGCCGAACAGTAGGGCTAAACAGAAAACTAAATGCGTAGTGCGTAGCAACGCACAACATTCTGCAACCCCCCATAAAATGTCGGAACTAGTTAGTTGAAAGTACTGCGTGCGTTTGATCCAAAATGAAAATTGGCAAATTGCGGGAAAACGTCACTTCACGGCAGCAGGAAGCGGTAGCACTTACTGCTCCGGAATTTGTTACCATTATTGAACAATTAGCACACAGAGAACTAATAAGGCTGTACAAACGATTTTTTCACAGAATAATGTTTGAAGATTCTCGTAACATTACAGCGGAGTTTATGAAGGAAAAACAGCGCTAAAATCGTTATTAACTGTGCTGCTCTCGTAATTTTCTCTAGGATGGGAATTTTATGGTATGGCTCCCTTACTGAGAGCTGACCATATAAAAAATTTGATCAAACTCGTACGAGTCGTTTCGAAGAAAAAAAATTGGTTTGGCTCATACTCGTAATTTGGCACCCCACGGTGACCTGCGAGCTACATATTAAGTTTGAGCTGATTTGGTTCCGTTTTCTCTCAATCTCGTTCACAGACACACAGATCTGGTGATGGGGGTTGGAATGACCACTTGGGTTGCAGGACAAGCAGAATATTTGGAGACACGAGAAAAATTGAAAGAGCCCGGACGCTTATGGTAGAAACAAAGTGCGTACACAAGGTAAAGTTGATTATTTTAAAAGACTGGAACTATTGCAAACAGCTCTTCGGAAGATAAATGGCGGGATTTACGAACTAAGATTTTCAAAATAGACTTTTGGATATCGATGAAAAGGTACGTGGTCGTGGGCAGCCTCAAACGAGCATTCCAAAACCTAGAACACTTTGAACTAAGATCTTATAGACCACTATTAACGTTTTAATCGACAAGCACGTTCTTAAACGGTAAAAAATATGAATAAACATCCTAGTTTTGCAAACAAGTTTTGTAATCCGACCCTTCCAATTTAAGTCTTCGTCCAGCACACTATGGCCTCGCAGAATGAACGCACTGGAACACGCCCAAGAGGCCGGGGGATTTCCACACGAATGGATACTAAGTTGGTCGTCAATAATCCTCTTCGACAGCGACTTGGAGAAAACTGTGTAGTTGGTTTTTTTGATGTTAAGGCTTAAACACCCAGCCCCGTATTGGCGGTTGTGAATAGCTCTTTCCACGAATCGCCCTCACATAGCGTGGCAGTAGTGTCGGCAAAGAGATCCAATCCCTCTCCCCCTTCCCCACTCCAAATCCAATTTATATAACTGGTCTATGAAGATCAAGAAAAATAGAGCTACAAGAGTTCCACCTTGAATCACTCCGAACTCAATATCTGCAACATCACTGTCCAGCCCTACCTGTTTTCTACCATCGAAGTAAGTGCGAGCCCATTCAAGCTCAACATTGGTAAATCCGTATAGCGGGAGTAGGCCCAAGAGTAGATTACGGTGAATCGAATCAAAGGCTTTTGCAAGGTCAAGAGTTACCGGAATCCCTTTTTTCCAGGCGATCCATTAGCAAGCTAACATCTTTTGTAAGTTCAAAGAGGGCTTCTTCCACTCCAATACCTCTCCGAAACAAAACTTTATGTTAGACAGGCTGCTCTGCGTCTCCAGATGTTCGTAGAGAAGTTGCTTAACCCATCTTTCAATTAGCTTTGAGATAGTGCGGTGCACGGGGAATCGGAGGGTAGTTGTTAAGAAAAGTTGTTGGAAACTCAAAAGGAGAAAAGCCGTTGTCAGCTAGGGAAGTAATCTTTAAGCCTTTTGTCGGCAGTAGAATCCGATTGAACGGGTAGTTCTGACTTTCCAGTAGCTACCATGTCAAAGGCGTTCAGTTCGTATGAAACCCCGATCAGCCACACTATTCATACTAGCACGGGGCTGTTCGTTACCCCTGGTTTCTCTTTTAGGCATTCAGCTTAAATTTAAGTCTTAGATAGTGAACGACGAATAATACATGGAGAATAAACGTTAGAAAACGAATACTAGGCCACTGACGCTTGCACGTAAGGAGTAAAGAGCACGTGATTGCACGACGCGTAGGAATCACACAGGCCCGTTGCCAAAGTGCGGCCCGGAGGACCAAACGTTTAATAATGAAATATTGGTGAAACGGAAATTCCGGAAGCCGAGAATTTAAAGTGGACTGTATTTACAGTGGGATTACTCTAGTATTTAAAATAGGCCAATTCAGCAGGCGGTAAACGGAAGTTGTGATTAACCGTAATAAGAAAATAAAACAATAAAAAACTCCAGGAACCGTAAATTTCAAATGTTCGAACACCAGTGGCGCCTTAATACCGATAAATAGTTCGGATCGAATCGCAACGTCACTAATCGAACGTGCTCAATCTAATTCACTAAGCAGAACAATAAAATCGTCACAAAAATGAAGACGGTAATAAATAATGGTGCTGACCGTTGGTCTGTTCTTGCACAGCAGCGGACTGGCGATTGAAGTGGAGGTCGAAAATCAATTAGGGGTTCGGATTTGCGGCCTCCATCAAGATCTCCCGATTCGATTGCAATAAGGCCAACGAGACTGCAGTGATCGAAGTGAAGAGACAAGACAATGCCAACCTGACGGGTAATCTGTCCCTTTCCTTCGAGAAATCCAATCGCGTGAGAATCAGCTTTCGAACATTGTTTGAAAATAGCCCTTTTTGTTTATTTGTTCAGCCTGGGAGAGTGGAAGAATCTTTTCACAGATGCGTGCGTCAAGGTACGCTAAGTACCGTACGAATTCGAACCTTCCATGTGCCCACAGTGCAAACTGAGAAATTGTACATTCCCTGCTCTGAAACTCAACGCTTTCGCGTTTCATCGGAAATTATAATCATCCGTCATACAGACCTATCACAGGCTTTCTATCACTGTCCATTTCTACAAAATCTCATAAATAGCGACATGTACATATTATTAGTAAGCTGATTTTAAGAAAATGTGAAAAACGAACATGTAGGGGTCCGAAAATGTCATTTTCTGACGTATTTTGTTTAATATCACCCTGTGCGTTATTAGCTGTGTGCTGCCCTTACACAACTTTCTTAATCAAGTCTCAATGAAACATACACTCAGCGCGCAGAAGTAGGAAGCTTGAGGAGGGGTGAGAGAACTTTACCTCACCCTTGAGGTCAAGAGCAGAGTGAAGGGCTCACAACCCCAACCCCCCCACGTCTTGAACGGGAGGGGTTCAAAATGAAACCCATAAAATCGCCAAGGAGGGTAGAATTCCGTTCCTTCATTCAGAGTCCCTGTTCAGCTAGGAACAAGTAAGAGCTACTTACTCTGTGCACCTGTGTCACTTAAAGTCGAGTTTTGATTTGTTCATCTCCTCCCTCCAGAATTCCAATTAGCAAGCCACGAATTCTACTTTGCCGGAGAAGCTGGTTGGAAACATAATCATGCCTTTGTGTGCGATTATCCCGGGGGTCGCAATAGCCCTTCTGTGTGCAAACCACATGCCGATATAGACAGGATAGCGCGCAGTAAAAATAGTTGCCTTTCCGAGAGCCGGCTCTGAGAGGTAACATCTCGTGATGTGCGTATCAAGTAACGCCTCCGAGCGCGTTGTAATTGATGCCAGTACCTATGACGTTATACTTTATCTTAACGTAAGGGTGGTGCACGTGGAACTAAGCACAGAATGGCTTCGCCGTTTAGACGGTGAAGGCACCCAGCTAAACCTTAGGGGTATTGTTTTTGCACACGCAAAGCTTTGAGGAGGTGGAAGCTAACCACATCCGCATGGAGTCAGAAAAAGACGTTTTCACAGAGTTATTCATGAAGACCAAAATATGTTATTGAGTGGTAGAAGATGAAAGTAAGTTGTACACATCCCTTTCAAACTGGGACTTGAGTGTTTCCCTCCACTAACTTTCTTGCTATAGTGCTCTTCATTACTCCACAACAGATACATGGGACGGTTCCACCCAAAAAGGAAAACTAAATAAATAATAGTTAATGAAATGGGACGGATGCACAGACGGCAGCTCTAGGGATAGAAGGATGTTCAATTGTAAAGCGTCCACCAGTTTAGACAACAGATCCGAGCATCAGGCGGGTGAGGATACCTTGAAGTACCCAGCTGGCTCACCGAGCCGACGTATCGCCTCAGCACTTTTCTTACATCCCGTCCAGAGCTGCAACCTTGGTGTTACCAACACCACCATATAAAAATCCGTCCAGTCCAGTGGTTCTTGGCTTCCAAATACTACCTGGACATGCAGGATCACACTGGTCAGGACCAACGGTGACGACGTCCGTCCTCAATCTCTCTCTTCAGGGACAACCTAGTAGTCCCCCCCCCTCCTCTTTCTCTCTCTCTCTGTCTCCCTGCACCACATGCTTCCAGACTGAAACTTGTAACAACAGACACAACTGGAGCATCTATAACGACCCCGACCTCTTGTAAACCTCATCGCTGTGAAGACAGTGAGAACAGCCACGACATACGAACAGCCTGCAAGTGCCAGTATTCTCTTTCATGGATACACGTTGAAGCTGACTAATTCACGCTGAAGAGTAGGGGAAGTCAGGGCACTGCCTAAGTTTCCTTCCAACAACCGAACCTCGTAGACCAACCGCTAACTCAAAAGGCGTTTGGTACTTATGTGCTATCATTTTTCCTTTTTCATTTTGATTATTGTAATAGCATCTTTGTTTCTTCACTCGTCATTCACACTTTAGCTCCAGCAGTCTTTTCATATTTACTAATGATATTAAGTATAGGTTATTTTTTAGTTTTCGTGAGCCTAATTATTATTTAACGGAGCGGTTGAAGTACTCGCAAATGTTAATTTTATTTGCTACGGAGATATGATCCGTTCTCACCGCGAATTGTGCTGCTGATGTTCTTTAACCAAGGGTACCAAATATGGGCGATTGCTATTATTCTTCTGTTTGCCCTTTTGGATGTTCGGCCAGTCCAAATTTATAGCTCTTGAAGAAACCAAAAATGCTCTTGAAGCTATATATTCAAGGCTGCAGTCATCGTTATCTGCACGTCTCGTTTACCAATGCCGAAGAAGTAGCTGGACCGCCTCATTTCATATTACTACGTCCTTAGATTTGGTGGTAATAACAAAACGCATCTCATGAGACGGTTTCAACTGGTTTCTGTAGATGATGCTGATCATATTTCTTAAAGCCTATCCTACTCAACTCAACATCGAAAAATATAAAGAACATAGCAAGGCAACATTAACGAACCGAGGCACGACAACTCAAATGCAAACATCACATTCTATTTAACGTACAGCACTGTACCGGAGAGAGAATATAAGGGAGGCTGTACAGCGCTGGTGGAAAACAACCACAACAAAATAAAACCCAATAAATCAATATAAAAGTAATAATCAATAGGAGGACTCCAATAATTCTGTTGGCAATCGAGCACGCAAAGCGCAACTCGCGCGTACAACAAAGGAGACGAACCTGTGAGCTGGGTCGTGGTAGTTTCCCGTCGACGGGTTTGCGGCACTGAAACTGCTTTCCACATATAATATTATTTTTCTTTAGATAAATGACACAGGTGGTTGGTGATCGGCGACAGACGTACAACTGACATGAACTGAAGGGAGCTGGGTTTGGAAGACTGAGGAAGTGGGAGGGCGTTATCGCCAATGTGAACACGGAATGAGCTTTGCTCCGAACGTCAACAACAGAACTAAACACATTCTATTCAGCATTCAAAAATACCAGTAAACGGAAGTGGCGGAATTTTCCTTGCTATATTTACTGTGGTACCACCGTTTTCCATCTAGACGCAGTCCTATTCCTCTGAGATCCTACCTATCTGACTCGGCATCGAAAAATATCTAGGGCACGACACCCAACACGACGTGATAGATAAAATTGCCAACGTTTCGTCGTTTAAACCACTTTTGACTCATAACAACCACGGTTTCGTTCGATCCGACTAGTCGGGCACAACTACATCCAACCAATGGAGTCTTAGTGGTAAGGACGGATGTTTTAGGCTACATTAAAGACGTAACATGGTCTGGACGGCAGAAGGACATTGCAGACATGAAATCCCCACGTCTTGAAACGTAACGCGGCAAATGGTGGGGGGGGGGGGTATAAACATAGGTGAACATAGGTGTATGAAGGCAACTTTAAGTGAGCTCCATTTAGTAAAATATACGGCGGAAACAGATTATTTATTTAAGGAAATTGGGTTATATCCGCCAGTAGGCAAATTACTAAAGTTAACGTACCTGTTAGGTGAGTCCGTCTCCTCTGGCTTGTGAGTTACTGTGGGCAAGCGCTTTCGATGTAAAGACATCATCGTCTGGCCGTTAAGTCAGTACTGACTTAGATTATTTATTTGTTTTTATTTAATTTCGTTTTATTTTATTATTTTTCACGTGGATAAATTTTATTATCAACAATATTGTTTCAATTATATTTATTATTTCCCCTTGTAGTCAACGAGAGATACGGCGGTACGTGCAGAACAATGTTCGAGTAAAGATATAAAATGTTCGCAACTCTCCATTTCCTGCCGCTTTTTGAGTTCATGTGTTGCAGTAAAGACATCGAAATGACAAAATCACCCCTAGTACCCTTCAGGTTGTTGAAAGCAACATGTAAACTCAGCAACAAGTGTCGGAATAAAGTCCCCAAAGTGAGGCATAGTCCGAATTTTGAGAACCATCAGGGCTGCTGGTCCCATGAAAAGTCGATCTGAGCGACTAAGTACTTTGGGCCTGCTGGCTCTTTTGCATTGGAGTACTATTTGCTCATTCGAATAATTGACCCTGGATGTTTTTTTATTGCGGTGGTTAGGGATATAGTCCTTATGCACAACTTGACTCGCATAAGGACTGTGTGGCGCACCCTACCATCCAATTACCAAATATTCAGGTGGATTTAGTTCCCTCTTTTTGGTTACTCTGTGTCTCGGCTTCGCCTCGTCTTTCATTCCTGTTCTCGCTTCGCTTGGGTTTGGTATTGTGTCGTGTCGTAAACTGATCTTGCTGTTACGAGTACAAGTGTTATTTTTATTTCTTGTCTTAATTTACACTATACCTTTTATCATTACGAAAAGGTCTTCGAATCGGTAAGTGTACTTTAAAGTATTTTGACTCGGCTTTGAATCAAATGATAGTCTCATTCGCCTCTGAAGTAGCCTTGTTTGAACCGTTTAGCTGGCAACAAGAGATTTCATGCTCACAATAATGTAAAAAGTCAATACATATCCGTCACTACGCTCGCTAACATTAAAAATGAATGAGACCGAAATGGGCACAACAATAATTCCCTCATTTCCCTCGCCTAAGTTCGTCAACGAAAACTATTAGATACCGTAACGCACTACAAATTTTGTTTGGAAAATTTTAAAATCTCCATTCCTCATTTCAAAATTTCCCGAGCACGTTCATCAATGGCATCCCACGTCGGCGTAATCTTTTAATAACGAGCCAAATGAGATCCACTTAGTGAGTAACACCCTTTTAGTTTATTATTCATTCTGAATAATAACCCTATGTTTTCGGTCACGACATCCCCCTCAAAATTTGATAAATAACGTTTCAAGACTTGGAGATTCCAAATTTGCAATTTGGCCGTTTTGTGCCTTTCACGTGGTCTAAAAAATTCGTTCTTTCGCACAAAAATCCGATTTGGTATCTAGTTGTGCCCGCCATCTCGGCAATCCGATCGGACGAAGCCCGTGGTTGTAATGGGCAAAAATATCTGGTGTGTTGCAACACACAACTTTCCTTAGCTCTACAACAATTCACTTTGTACATGGCTAATTCTATTTAATCAATTCATTTATCACTCAGTTAATTTGAACTTTGTCAAACAACGCTTTACGGCAGCAGGGAGCGGTAGCGCTTACAGTTCCAGATTTTATTGTGCTGCTTGTATTCATTGCAGGACCATTATTGAGAAACTGGTACACAGATAATTAATGAGGCTGTACACACAAATCTTTTGAAGAAGTATACTAATTACTTTTGCAGAGTTATTGGAAAATAACTGTTAGAACTGGTAGTCAGCGAAACGGCGGTAGTTAAAATTCAGGAATTTCTGGAGTGAGCCCCATGTATCTCATGAGCGTTTCTAAACATTCACCCTTTAGGTATTGGATTGGACTACAATACCAATTTTTTAACATTCTACTAACATTCCAGCAGAGGTTATAAGAAAAAAATCGCGCTAAAAACGCTTTTCGTCGAAAATGTTTATAATTTACTGTGCTCCTCTCGTCATTTTCCCACGAATGGGAATTTTATGGTATGATTCCCTTATTGAGAGCTATCAATATAAAAAATGTAATCAAAATCGTTAGAGCCGTTTAGGAGAAAAAAATTTGGTGTTTTGATCACTATGATAACTATAGTTAACTTTCGGTGGATTTTGTCCATGTCCTCATTTTTGCGTCCCATGGTAACCTGTAGGCTAGACATCATGTTTCAGCTGATTTGGTACGGTTGTTTTCTCTAAAAACCGCACTAAAATCGATTTCGTCGAAAGTTTTGATAATCTATTGTGCTGCTCTCGTCATTTTCCCATAAATGGGAATTGTACGGTATAGTTGCCATATTGGAGCTACCAATATAAAAAATTTAATCAAAATCGTTAGAGCCGCTTTTGAGAAAAAAATAATTTGTGTTCTGATCACTATGATAACTATAGTTAACTTTCGGTGGATTTTGTTCAAACCCATATTTTGGTGTCCCATGGTAACCTGCAGGCTAGATATCAAGTCTTAGTGAATTTGATACGGTCGTTTTCTCTAAAAATCGTTCACAGACACACATACACACACACAGACCATTTTCCCAAATAGTGTTTTT
This sequence comes from Pachypeltis micranthus, assembly GCA_020466155.1. Lineage (NCBI taxonomy): Eukaryota > Metazoa > Arthropoda > Insecta > Hemiptera > Miridae > Pachypeltis > Pachypeltis micranthus. The sequence continues at coordinate 44,406,134 of CM035770.1, read as the reverse complement.
TGAACTCAGGGGGGTCTGAAACGTAAAGATCTGAAGAGAACTCAAAATTTCCTCTCTACTTCGTAGAGCCAAGGAAAGTAAAAATTAACGAAACGCAGTACAACACGGGAACTACAGCGGAAGTCAACGTTTCGTCGTTTGAACTCCCTCCCTCCCGCCCATCTCAATAAAAAACAACCCGCCTCGTCCTCGCCTCGTCCTCGCCTCGCAACGGGTTCGCTCGAAGCGCCCGACGGGGCAAAATCATCAGACGTTTTGTTTCCGTAGTTCCATTGTAGCCAGGACCTGTTTCGTATGGTTTACAAGTACTAGATGCTGAATCGAATGGGATGGGGGAGCACTAATACTAGGTCAAGCTGTTCATGAGAATAATAAACCATTGTGTAATAATTTGCAGGGTTTTTTAGATTATCCCCGCATTCCAAGAGCCACGGTGGAAGTTATTTGTCATTTTTACGGGGTTATTTGTGTATTGTGCGTCTTATGTTCATTCAGAACTACTGCTACAGGACTGATACTACTGTTCCTGCGAGTAGGAACCATAAAATGGTCCCGCAAAGGTGAGGTTTTCTAAACTCCCGTCCACGCCCCTACGCAGCACGAGTTAACATCTGCTGTGAATGGTACAGAGGTCATTGGAGCTAATTAGATAAGGTGGTGTAGAAGGTTCTCACTACAGCAGGGGACATTGTGAAGCGGTGTAGCCCTTTCGCCAGAATCATCGTATTTCCCCTACTTGCGCAAAACATTTTTTAATAATAAAAACCCCCTTGAAGTATCGGAGTGCACTGTCTATTGTGGGGGCTCACGAAACTAAATCATAACCCTTTGAAAGCCCACTTCTCCCTCAGACGAGGCTGCTGAATGAGATGAAGAAAAATTGAATAATAACGGAAGGGAAAATGGGTCGGGAAGATAATTACGCGGAAACACCGTAGCTTTTTCGCTTTTGGACTACATTAATCCATTTTCTAATGCATCAGACGGGAAACGACGGTGCAGAAGGCTTTTAATCTTCGCGGCGCGTCTGATTAAGATGAAAGAAGCCCACGGGCTCGAGAAAACTCTTCGCTTTCCTTCCAGAGGCTGAAGGATAAAGTTGAATAATTACCCACTTGAACTGGGTGTTTCCGGGGCCAAGTGAATTATTATCCCATTAGCCCGCTAATAAATGTTTTAAAACTCAATTTACATATTTTCACAATTTATTGTCCCAAAAGCTCTAATTATCTCGTGTAGTCGAAGACGTAAGTAGCGGACGACCTAACTGTCTGACTTCAACACCGACGTAACGGCCAGACGATGATGTCTTTACATCGAAAGCGCTCGCCCAAAGCAATCTACCAGTAAGAGAAGACCCACCAAACAGGTACGTTAACTTTAATAACTTACTGGCGGAACTAACCAAATAACTCGAATACCGTAGGACCAAATCATTTTGATAAAAGACACTGCCGGTAGGTACCAAAAAATATTGTATGAAGTATCATATAAATAAGTAACATCACGCAATTAAGTAATACCACAATGTCAATCATAAAAGGCACTAAAACGACCATTTTATAAGCGTCATAAATCACGGTTCCAGTATTAACGTAAGCCATCTGACGACTAGTTAACATCATCCGGTGCAGTGCCGGCTTATTCATTGACTTCTAAGCTCGAACGCCAATAACGTTTGACATCAAAACCAAGGCAGCCAATATTAGAATAACTGGCGAAAACGGTTAATATAAAGGTAATAAGGAAAAATGTTATTAACAATTGTATATGAATTATGTTACTAATTAGAATTAATATTAAAAACAATAAAACGAAAACGTGAAACACGAGGGCGTGGACAATAGAATACAGAAGCAAACCCGTTGATTTCTGGAAACCAGTCTCGTTGCCTGCGGAGATAAGCAATGTAAAACACAACAGTAATTTGTCATGCACCTCGAGAAAAATTAAGGGGGAATTTGAAGAATGAAGTGTTGTAAGAGTAAGTTTTGTACTGATTCCCAATTCTCCCGCTCGCTCCTATCGCAAGCTGGCTCGTTCTGACGACAATTTCAAGCCGAAAGCTAGCTGATGTTTATAAACCAATAATGGAAGAAATGTGTACTGAAACGTTAAACTTGTGAGCAGAAAAATAGTTTACACAACTACGCCGCGATATCATACGACGCACTCATCAGAGCAGTAACTAAGCAGAACATATCTTGTAGGTGGTACCTTGCTACGCGGATAATCTTTCAGATTTGAAGGTACTGAAAACCATAGTTTCGAGTCGGACTCAAAGAACAATTGCAACGTGGTGAGCGTGAGAGAGGACTGTACTACACTTGACAGAACAGCGCAATCTGGTTGAGTATGAGTATATAAACGCGAACAAGGGGACTCTAAACACATAATACTGGTTGTGAGACACTAATTGGAGGGAGGGAGGTGAGTTGTGAGTAGGGCGAGCTGAGAGACGAACCATTGGGGGAACGGGAGGACGACTGTTGTACGTCAGTGCTGATGAACGACTGACTTGGAAGGAGCAGTCTGTTGAGGAGAGACAAGTAAAAGGAGGGGTAAAAATAGGATAGTTTTTTGGAAAGTCCAGGAAAGGGATAAATCCATTGTCACTTGTAAATAACTGAGGAGCAGGACTTACCACAGGTACAAGCAAAGGGGGTCGGTGCTCGAGGAAACCACGACTTAGGGTCAACAAAAATCCAGCCACTTTGAGCCAGCAACTTTTGAAGTGACCATGTACGTTAGAGGGACGGAATAGGGCTATGTCGTCGATTGCCAGATACGTTGGAGGTAATATGCACTTTAGAAGAGGAGTAGAGCTAAGTCCTCCCTCAATAGGTACGTTAAAGGTACTGTGTACTTTAGATGTGTGGTGTAGAGTCGGGCCATAGGCGATGGGTGAAGAGGGGGGAATTGTGTTTTTGCTTCAAACCCTCCTATTAGACAAAGTTATTTCAACTATGGTAGAAATCAATAACGAATCAGTAACTTTAAATGGGTTTCGGGAATTCGCACATTGACTTTTCTTCCCTAGTTGAGGAAATCCTCTGTAACAAAAAAACAACTTTGTTCTGAGGAGAGGGAGGCAATTTTTCTCATTTTGTTCGGCGCAAAAGGCCAAATCAGTATGAGTTTTTTGACCTTACAATTCCCCACACCTGCCCTAATAGGACTCCCCGGCTCTTAACGGCAAAGTCATTGTTTCCCCAAATACCTTCGTTCTCAACCCCTTTTTTTACATTTGGAAATTCCACTTCTTCAGTTAATTCCAATTGAAGACGGATTCCCTCCTTCTCTGGACATTCCGAAATATCATTTCCTCCCCTCTCTTTTCACATTCCTCTCCACAACAGACAGCTCCTCCCAAACTCATTCTCCTACGCGAAAGTCAGTCGTCTCGAGTTCTCCTAACAGACACTTGTTTGACCTCTCATCGACATCTAATTCGGATTTCTCCTTCCTTCCCCATACACCAGTTTCACGTCTTCAGAGCCCTCCTTGTTTGCGCTTATATACTCAAATCATATCCTGTTCAAGTCACCTCTTCTTGTACATCTAAGTCTCCAAATCTTGTGATATACCAACTCTTCAAATTACTAGTTCGTACTTAACTAAAGGAGGCTGAACTTGATTCTGTTATAGACTCATCGTTTTGTGAAATGCTTCGCGATTTTATTCATCGCGAAATTTTGAGGGCGCCTGCCCATTCCGCTTCTCGTAATTGTTTAGTCGAGCCTGTTGATAAAGTTGATGAAGAGGGCCAGGATGGAGTGACCGAGTTTGATCGAGAGAAGGTGCAGCCGATTCAATTTTGATGACGTTTTTGTTTTTCGAGAGGAGCGGGAAGAAAAAAAAGCGAAGAGAGGGAAAAGGAGAGGGGGGGGGACTGTCGAACTGAAAATTGAATTTGATTTCCAGAGATAAAATCCGACGCGTCGTTTTCCCTTCTGTCAGAAACCAACGCCCGAGTTTTGACAAAGCGTTTCCCGTCTATCGGAGCCCCAGCGATTGAATGAATTAAACGATCAAAAGCCTTCCAAGGGGAGAAGCCTCCTGTCCGAAACAGGAGCGGGAACTCTGGTTAGGAGCCGCTGTCAATTTTGATATCTCGTTTCGAGTGTTCGCCCAGCGACACCAGCGACAACAACAATAAATATCTCTCCGCGTCGCTAGTGATGACTTCTTGGAGGAAGAGTTCAAAATAGAACCATGATCTCACTAAAGTTGTAAACTTCTCGGGTGTCCCCAACATACACAACTTGGAGGGAAGAAATTGCAATCGCGTCAATGAAGTCAAAGCGCGAATTCCCGAAACCATTTTAACGTCTTTGGGTGTGATGCAAAGTTATTGATTCGCAACCTAAAAAATATCTGGTGCGTAGCAACACACGACTTTCCGCCACCCCTTTAAGTTCGAACACCACCTACATAAGCGGGCGCTATCTTCGCTTCTTCGTTCAACGCATTTTTACAGGAACATTTATGGAGAACAAATTTAGGGACTAGTTAGCTGAGAGTACTCCGAAAGTTTGATCGAAATCGTTAGAGCCGTTTTTGAGAAAATTGGAATACCGATAAATTAATATTCGACAAATCTCCTTTTCTGAGTTAACTTGGATTATATCTCCGTTCAACATATATATACAGAAATAATTATGGAGAACGAAATGTTGGTATGGGTGACTGAAAGACACTCCATTAGGATTTATCACATCTGGTGAAAAAGTTACCCTGGAATTCACGGAAATGTTCGAAAAAACGTTATTTTTGACACATTTTGATTTTTATCTCTGTTTAATGGACCGCTACAGGAACATTTATTGAGAAGAATATGTAGGTATTCACTATTTGAAAACATCCTGTGAGTTCAGTGAAAATCGCTGAAGCCGTTTTGCCAAAAAACGTAAAAAACCTATTTTTGCTTCATGGGCCTATATCTCCGTTCACCGTATTTTCATGGAGATATGTATGGAGAAGAAAAGTTAGGTATTGATCAGTAGAAGATAATTTGAAAGTTTAATCAAAATCGTTAGAGCCGTTTTTGAGAAAAATGCGAAAAACCCTAGTTGTTGGTACATTTTCGTCCCCCACCCCCCACACCCTTCCCATCGGCCGAAATCGTCGATAACCTTATTTTGGTGTCTACAAAAAATAACGAACAAAACAAAAAAAGAACCAGCTCAATCGGATCAGCCGTTCTCCCGCAAATCGAACTACAGACAGGTCTGTTTCTTTATTTCATGACTGTACCTAAACCCTCGACGAGGGTTATATCAGTCATAGAAGTTGCGGTTTCGCTAATATGCAAGAGGCCGGCCCCTGCAGCATCCACCGAACTCAGACCTGTGGAGGTACGGCAGGTATTTGGTCGTTAGCCAGTCTCCCGGTAGAGAGCTGTTGCCCGTGTGTGACCAGCGCGAGTGACCACCTGAGGAATCCCGTACCATCTGGGAGGAGTACTTAATCTGGTTTCCTGCCTGATCTAACTATTTACTTGGGTGGCAAGTTTCAAAAGGACAGATCAACTATGACCCCGTTTCTTAGCCATCACCTTCTTCGCGAACTTTGCAAAGTGGTTATAGCTTACTTTGTAGCAGTCAATGCTGCTAAGTTCGTTTGCCCTCCCAACAACCGTCGCTCACTGTTGTAGAAACTACAGCGGAGCAGCACATGGTTTCTTGTTTCCTCCGCACTAGAGACACAAGACGTGCATAATGGAGAGTCTTTCAGAGAAAAGAAGTGGAGCCGCGCATTGAAGTCACCATGTCCCGTGAGGAACTGGCTCGTCCAGTGGTCTGGCTCAACCCATTTTCTAGAAAGACGTTCACGGATGTTGGAAGAGAACTCATACGTATCACGTCCCTTTGACGAGGATTCCCATCTCGCTTGCCATTTCTCTAGAGCCCATTCATCGATGGCGGCAAGTTTCTGTTCTGTGGTGAGATCCGCACGGAGGTCAGCCCAAAGCGGGGGAAGCTCCCGTTTCACTCTCCACTTGTCAATCATGCACTCAACAGCCAAATCAACTGGTAACTGACCAGTGATCACCTGGAGTGCTTCCGTTGATACAGTCTTGTAGGCCTTGGTGATCCACAGGAGCGCGGCTCTCTGGGATTGGGCCAATACTCTCTTTTGATTGACTGTTAGTTTGCTACCCCAGACAACGGGGCAGTAGCCAATCACACCTAAATAGATGGCCTTATACATGAGGATGGTGTCATGGTAACACACACCCCAAGTGGCCTTTGTAATGGCACGCAGTGAGGCAAACCTTGCAATGGTAGTGCCTTTACGGGACTGGAGGTGTTGGTAGAAACCCCACCTCTCACCTATATTCACTCCTAAATACTTGACGTGCTTTTCAAGAAGGAGCCTGTGGCCGCAAAAGCGTATTGTGGGTGGATTATTCACTTTCCCCTTCAAGAGGATTAGCTGGGTTTTTTCCTCAGCCACCTGCATCTTGACATGTTCGCACCATTGGTTGACAGTGCGGAGCACGTGGTGGGTTTTTTCTTCAATTTGGCGGACTGACTCTGCAAAGAGCAGCACAGTCAAGTCATCCACATAGGCGTACGGCTCGCAGTCACTCTCCATGAGTTTCCTGAGAAGACCTTCGAAGAAGGCGTTCCAGAGTGCTAGTCCAAGGACAGAGCCCTGATGGAACCCCTTCTTAATCTTTCTCCAGATCGAGACATGCCTGCATTCGATCGTAGCAGTTCTGTCCGTCAGGTAACTTCTGACGAGCAAGTACAGGTTGCGGGGGATTCCCCTACCTTTGAGCTCATTAATGAGCGCTGGCCACCAAAGGTTGTCAAACGCTCCTCTGATGTCAATCAGAACTGCTACGACGTACTTAGCTGGTGCCAGCAGGGAAACACGCCGGATCTCGACAATGACATCCTGCGTGGACCTTCCTTTGGTACACCCGGATTGCCTGCCTGTGAGGTTGCGGCCAAAGACTCTTCGAGGGACTGCAACATCAAGATTTCTAGTGTTTTGCCTAATATGGAAAGAAGGCTGAGTGGTCTCCATGATCATGAGGTCTGACTGATTGCGGTCGCCTCCCTTTGAAGAGTGACAACACGCGCAGACTTCCACTGAGTGGGGAACTGTCCGACCTGCAGACAGTCATATTAAATAAGTGAGAGACCGCTGGAGATTGTCCGCTCAGCCTTCCTTAGCATATTGCTTTCATTTTTATCTGGCCCAGGAGATTTGTTGGGCTTTAAGGTCGCAATGCCCTGCCGAGGTCGCCTGTTGTCCAGTGGGATGTCGGGCCTGTTCGGAGGGTCCATGATCAGCTCCCTTGCTGCCCTCTGGGCTTCAGTGTCTCGAGCTGCTTGGTCATCTGGAACGCCTTCCCAAGGAGGTTTCCAGTGAACGTTCGATGCTGCAGGCCCAGCCTGACTCATTTTGCATCGCAGCTAAGACCTGCTCTACATTTGCTTTTCCTATGGAGGACTTGTAGTGTCTGCCCCTCTCAGCTTCCACAAAATTTCGCCAGCCTTGCCTTTTGGCTCGTTTGATGGCGCGGTGGACACACACACACACACACACACACACACACATACACATACACACGAGCCACGCGCCGAAATTAGGTTTTTTAGACTCAGTAGGCCTCAAAACGTAAAGATCTGAAGAAACCAAAATTTTTTTTTGGGCCGATTACTATACTTTCCTTCCCTTAGGGTAGCGGAAAGTAATAACATAGTCTAATAGGAGAGTATAAACGGAGAGGGATGCAGAACATTTGAAACGAAAACCCTATTTTCCTCTCTTCACTCATCGCTTAGGTCACTTCATCCTAATCCAAGTGCGGAGAGAGAGAGATTAACTTTTGTGAAGCAATTACTCATCTGGATTGCACGCATATTGGCTGTGAAATACTGTTGTTGAGTAGTAAATATCTGGTGCGTTGCAACACACAATTTTGCCTCGCTCTGCGTCAACTCACAGCTGTACACGGCTTTTTCTACTGAATCAATTCATTTATCACTTGGACAAACAATACTTCACGGCAGCAGAAAATGGTAGCGCTCACAGTTCAGGAATTTATTGTGCTGCATTTCTGGACCATTATTCAACAATTGGTACAAAGAGAATTAATGAGACTGTTTTTTGAAGAAGGATAGTAATTACTTTTGCTGAGTTATTGAGTAAAAACTTATAGAACTGGCAGTAAGCGAAACGGCGGTAGTTGGAATTCCGGAATTTCTGGAGTGACCCCCCCCTCCATGTCTTATCATCCTATGGATATTGGACTGGACTACTACAGCAATTTTTTTAAACTGCTAAAATCGATTTTCATCGAAGATTCTGGTAATTTATTGTGCTGCTCTCGTCATTTTCCCAAAAATGGGAATCTTATGGTATAATTGCCATATTGGGAGCTATCAATATAAAACATTTAATCAAAATCGTTAAAGCCGTTTTTGAGAAATAAAATTTGGTGTCTTGACCACTATGATAACTAAAGTTAACTTCCGGTGGATTTTGCTCATACCCTAATTTGGGCGTTTCATTGTAACCTACGGGCTATATATCAGGTTTGAGCTGATTCACGGTACGGTCGTTTTCTCTAAAAATCGTTCACAGACACGAACGAACAGAACAGAGCCAAGCGAATCGTTGTGCATAGAGTAAGTAGAAAAAGCCATGTACAAAGCCGGCTCAAGGACAAGGATTGAGAAGGGGAAGGAAAGTACGATAAGAGGATGTTCCACGATAGAACGACCACCAGTTTAGATACGACCCAAACTACACGCGAGTGGTGATACCGAAGAGAATGCCTACTGACACACCCAGCCGACGCATCCACAGTGTTTTTCTTGCACGTCGCCAGGACAAAGTCAATGCTCCAACCCTGATGTAGCCTGCCACCCCTCCACAAGCTTCTGACACTGCCATACGAAGATCCGTTCTGTCATATTTGCTATATACTACCTGAGCATCAGGGATCACTGCTGACTGATTGGGACTAAGTAACGGCGACGATGTTAGGCCTCAGTCCTTCTCCAGAGACATCCCAGTAGTGCCGCTCTATCTCCATTTCCTAGTCCTCAGATGACAATGCACCAGCAACCTGCTTGCAGACCGCGTCATGACCCTTCACATGACTACCATGAGTACTCAGACACATCTGCACCACACGATTCAGCATTCACAACATTACGATCCCAGTCTCTTGTACACCTCATTCCTGTAGGGAGTGATGCCCCACGAACGGCGTGTCCTTCTCATGATCGCCCTCTGAAGCCCACTCCACCCACGCAGAAGAGTAGGGGGAGTCAGGGCGCTGCCTGAGTTCCCGCCCGTCATCCGCACCATGCAGAGCAGCCACAAACTCTAAAGGCTTACTGGGCTTGGGGGCACGTGCAGTCGCCATGCCACACCACCGCAGCTCATCCGGGACAAATCCAAGACCAGCCACAGCAAGTGCTAAACCCAGCCAAATGCCTGCAAAGAAAGCAGAATAGTGGTAGAGAGAGATGGAACACCGAGTTCCCCGGATCGAACCGGAACGTGAATGTGCGTACATGGGACGCTATGTGGAAGGCCTAGTATGCACACAGTCACACGGACCATTTTCCCGGATAGTGTTTTTTGGACTCAGCAGGGTCCGAAACGTTAAGGGTTGGACTGTGAACGAGCTATACCGCAGTTACTTCATGCAGGCCCTCTGAGATTACTGAACTCTTTCATAAGATTACAAAGCACAGTTTTAAGATCGTTACGTGCACCTCATCCACTTTGTTACGGAAAATAGAAACTTCACTTTTATTAATTTCCCTCCGCCCCACATCTCAACTGGCTCCTTCTCTCTGGGTTTTTAATAAGCTCGGAAATTAAGCGATAAGCCGTGGAAATGCCCCCTTAACACCTCCCGACCCGAGAGTTCCAATAACACCGACACCTAACCGCCTTCCCCCCCCCCCACCATCACCCCGTTTCAACTATATTTAACAGCGTTATTGAGCAAATGCGGTATCAAGATCCCGCGCTTTTCATAAAAGCCCAGGAAGTGTCGAGTTTGAATAGAATACGATGGAGGGAGCTGCGGAGGCGGGGAAAGGCTCCGTTTTGTGCCGTAGTCGGCTAGAAAGCCTGAAAATCACTTTCCGCATTATACACGTACGAGTAGAGCTTCGCCGTGGCCCACTACATAAAATGGGGGGGCTTTAGTGGGTTTGCCCCCTTTTCATTTACGCTACCTCGGCTTTCCCGAGAACTGGAGTTTTTGACATTTTTTATCGGCTGTGGCAGCGTCTGTTTCCGTTTTAAAACTTCAGTCAGCCCTTTTTTAATATTTTTTTTAACATGCAGCTAAATCGCGTCTAAAGTCGTAACTATTTGCACGTTGAGCGGTTCTATACAGAAGAACAGAAATTATCTGCCGGTACCCTAACAGCCAATTATGAAATTCGCGCCGATGCTATGGAGTATTTGGGGGGACCACTTACCAGAAGCATGTCCATGCTGCCAGGCGGGTCCACAGGCTGTGGACAGTGGAGTGACCTCAGCACACTCCCTAGGGTGCCAGCTGTGAATAAGGTCAGCAAGAATTAATAAGCAGCCGTGAACAAGAGCAACCGGGAGTTCGGTCGCTAGTATGAGGACTCTGGGTAGCAGGCGGCATCCAGTTCAAAACAGCTCTGCCCCAGGTGACCGTGTATTTCCCTTGCTTCTTGTGGCATCAAAATGGGTACCAAACAAAACATAACAAATGGAAAAAAACCAAGAGGAAGAAATTGTCTCGGCGATCGAAGAGGAGCTACTGCTGTGCACCATAACAGATCTCGACGATCAGACTGCTGTGGATGAAACCATAACGGCATCTGAAGAGGGGTTTGCCTCAACGCATACAGGAGCGATGCCTCCAGAAAGGATTTTTTGGAGTCCTAAGATCCGTCGCCCTGGCAGATCTGCACAGAGATCCTGACCAAAGGCTCTAGGTTAAGTGGATCTACATATTGCGGACAGCCAGGCTGCTCTAAAGGCCATCAGGATACAGGTTGACGTGGGAATGACGACTAGATGCCCATTATAGGCTTTCCCTTATGTGTGCGCTGGCTCATACAGGGCACGAGGGCAATGAAAAGGCAGACTGCCTTGCGAAAAGGGATACATGATCCCTACCCATTGAGCTTGAGCTTCACGTAGAAGTGACGAAAAGTCACCTCAATTGTCAGAAGGCCCAATGGCCCATTGGCATCGTCAGCCCCGACTAAGACAGGCGAAAAGGCCGTCTCGTTCAAGAGCGAAGGCAATGTTGACACACTCCAGACAGGAGTTCTAACTAGCTTTCTAACTGGACAGACATCCCAGAGGCAGTTGAGTGCAGATTGTGGGGTGAGAACGACGAAACGGTAGAGCACATACTAAGCAACCACCCTGGCTTGGCAGGCACGTTGAATACATCTCCCACGGATTCATCGAACCCCAAACCATAGGGGGTCTGCGGTGAAGGAAATACTCGGCTTCCTGAAGGGGGCTGTTATGTACGACGTCTCCTATTAAGTAAGGGAGGAATTACATTTTGTAACCAGTTAACTAGAAGTTGCCCGTAAGTTTGACCAAAACCGTTAAAGCCGCTGTAGAACAAATTTTAAAACCTTTTTATATTTTTCGATGTTCAACGGAGAGTTACATAAATAGTTGCAGTGCACAAAATATGATTACGCCTTGCTAGAAGCCACTCCGGACCGGTTGGCCAAATTCTGTGAAATATGTGAACATATCCGGTGCGCAGCACTGCAACTTTGCGGGAGCAACATTTATAGATGGAATTGTCACGTGGCAGCGTTGGACAACATCTCGCTAAATGAACCCTCCCCATCCTGTCACATGATTACAAGCTCCTCGTAACGCTCCTGTTTCTTCCGTTTTTAAATAATAATTATTGTTCAGTATACGAGAGGGAAGTTGAAGAACTGACAAATAAAAATATGTAAACTGTGAATTTAAGGACTGTATTGGTAGTAAATACATTCCTATTGAATGCGAGGACAAGGAGAACTTAGCAAAGAAGTTACTGTTAACATGTGCACGGCAATGTAGTTGAGGGAAGTTTGATAAAAATTATCACAGCCGTCTTTCCAAAACGTTAAAAAAAAATGCAGTTTACGGAGAGCGCTGCTCAAGGGCCCTAAAAGTTGTTAAATCATAGGCGGATGATAGCCCTTTATTCGGGCCTGCAGATGTTATTGATAAACCAGCTCTTAGAATTTCTGGTGAGACGAACCACACCACGCCTTTTTCCATCTACTCATCCCTCCATAGTCGTTCGTGAAGTATCCATTAATTAAAGACACCCCCGTGAATCTGACTGAAATATCCAAAGTCGTTTTTGGGGCCGTTACTATTTGTTTGAGTCAGAAAATTTACCCCACACTTTCTTTCCTACGCACTGTCCCTCCTTTCTGTTAATCCTTCTACTTCCTTGTTTATTGTTATCTGTTCACCTACTATTTATTCCCTGTAGAGTTGGAGTCGGACACAGAGATGGCAAGGATAGCGACCTTGCGAGAGCCTCTGCTGCCTTCTCACCTGAGATCTCTTACCGCCTTTTTTACTCTAATCACTATCTCTACTTATCACAATTATTATTAGCCGCCGTTTTGTACTATCAACAACCACCTGTTCCTTTTATACCAAAATCCCACTATTTTCACGTTTTCTGCGCGTTTTTTTTCCCGTGTACGCGAGCACTGTGCGCACGCGAACATTATTTTCAACAGTGCGGTGCACAGACTGGGTTTGTGCTGGAATCATCACATCCCTTCTGGCCAGGAGCAACCAACCGAGAACGCCGACTCAGGTACCACCATCTCTATTCACAAGGCACTCCAATTCTACACCACCCCCCTTTTTCCCTTCCCTTCCTGCTTGCAAATCCAAACACTATTCATTTTACTTCACTCTTATCATCGTATTCTTGCAAACATTTTCATGGAGAACGAAAGTTAAGTATTGATTAGTGAACATAAATTTAGCCAAGAGAACCACGATCTTTATCGAGAAAATATACGATTCATTTTTAGAACACTTGTGTCCACTATCACACATCCGTCAATGGAAACTGCTCATAACTTCATTTCGTGCCTTTAAAACGTAACTAAGAAAAAACAATGTTAACCGTTTGACCCGTTCTCTCATAAAACTAACGACAACGATTCATCTCGTAGTGACTGTTCCATAACGCCAAGGTAAGAATTGGCTATTTATCACTAAGGCGTCCAGCCACAGACAGACTCAAATTCCGTGCGTGGGATGGGTAGTGTGGTGACACGAGGAGAATTATAAACACGGTAGTGACACTATTTGAGGGTACACTGTGGAACACAGGTAGTACCGTCAATAAACAGTCCAATACCTGAGCAACGACTTCACGGCTAACTATGTGGCTCTCCCCCTGGACAAATGCTCACATTCGTGGGGTACATACGGTGGCAGGCTAGGGCCACGTGGGATGCTTCAACCCATCACTTGTACAACAGCTCGGGGCTTCTGCCTTGTGCGTTTCAGCAGCGTGCTGGACATCAGGACCGACAAAGGACTAGAACTCTCCAACACAAAGTGTGTTTCTGACCATGTTCCGAGCCTCGTGGACCCCATTGCAATTCTAGCAACAGGTACTGGCTAAGACCCCATTGCTGAACCTTATCCAAGACGTTGAGGTTGTCAAGTCCCACTTCAAAAAGGGCACCCTGCCATCATACGACAGCAGAGATCCCAACACTCACGAAGGAGCTAGCTGTATCGCGAATCTGTTGCAGGCTGAGTAGGACCCCGTGAGCACTGCCCGTCACCTATACGCACTGTGGCGCGGTGGTGGCCATCTAACGTTTTACTGATTTGGCTTGCTGGACGTCATAGTGCTTGAGCTGTAGACCAGTCCGGCCTTCAAACATCGTCTGTCAATTAAGTGCTTTATTCTGGCCCTTCAAGAGCACTCTGAAGGAAGGGGTTGAACCCTGGTGGGAAGGAAGCACTCGACCCTCGATTTTTCCACCAGACACAGGATAGGCCCCTCTCACACAACTCCCCGGTCTGACAGGAGCGAGTTGAGCCTCCACACCAATGGCGTAGGTGCGTTCTCGCCAACATCAGCCAAACCAAGGAGGTCGTGTCTCCTTACGTATGGACTTATCCATTTGTAAACGCTGGTTCATAACCGAAGACCTTTGTGTAAGGCGCCGTAACATGGAACAGGTTTTGAATAAGCTCCAAGTTATTACTTTTACGAGTCGCTCACGTTTGGCGAGCAGTCGAACTTTCCGTAACAAAGGTTCTGGTAAGTTAAGGGCAGTTAAGTTTATCATTTTCAAGAGCCAAATCTTCCATCGTGAGCATGGAAAACCAGGCAAAGATGGCGAAGAATAAAATTCGGTGCATGGAAATGAGAGGTGAGTGTAGGAACCCTAAATACTTTTCCTTGGAGAGTTAGCGCTTAAATTTCGAGGGTCATTTGGGAAAACGTGGAAGGGCGTAGTAAATTCGCGTATCAGGTAGCAGCCCAAGTTTCCGACCTTGGGGCGGTAGTTTATTGGATTTTTCGTCGTACATTTTGTCCGAAGCAGGCGCTTGGAAATACCATGGAATTCTTTCCACTCCCCACTCCTCTTCCCTTTCTGAACAATTTGAATCTCATTTCTCCGACCCGAAGCGAGCTCTCGCCCTTTTCAACGTTTCCCGCACCCTCCTGATTTCTAACGAGGGAATTCCATATCAATGAGAAGCGATGGCATTGCAGAGAGAAGGGTTTCGAACTTCGACCCCGAGTTCCCTCTACCGTTCATTTCGTTTGGCTCCCGAATTGTTGGGAACTTCATCTGATCCCGTTGCGACATCAGACCCGAAATCACCGAATGCCTGTCTTCCTGACCCCCCCCCCCTTCATCACCTCCTCCCGCCACCAAAAACATTATTGGCGTATCGCTGGCTCTTTTAATTTCCAACCTTCTCGATATTAAAAGCCCCTTGGCTTATGGACAAACCATCTGTTTGCGCGTGTTGTTTGACTCCTCAGGCCCAAAAACCTTTCTTCGGAATCAAGCGAAAATAGGTTTCCTCCAAATATGTGCAAGCAGCACTACTACCTGACGGAAAAGCTACTCAAAACTGAAAACTACTGTAGTCAGGGACGTAGCTAAATCTTTATTGTAGTTTCTTTTTTCGAAGCTTAACATTTCGAATTCTGTTTCATTCGGAAAATAATTCCTGACAAACAGATTATTTTTTGTTTTCAAAAGAAAACATTAGTTTTGTAATGACAAACATTGCAATTCGAACGAGGAGTTTTATTCGTGAATTACATTCGAAGATGTTTTACCACCACAAACCGGGAACTGGGTGGGAATGAACGTAAGCGCGAGCGACATGGTGACGAGGGAACTGGCTCGGTTACAACTGACGGCAGCGAAGTCTCGTGCGAATCAGGCGTTTGAGGTGCCCAGTCCGCTGAATCGAAGGGTTTGGTTCATCCCGTTACAGTTCTTTAACAACTATAAATAAAATAAGTTACAAGTAATAAAATATCTGCTGACAGATTAATTTTGTATTCAACTTGAGACGAACCTGAAATATCTGGTGCTACGCATGACGCAACCTTTCCTCGGCCGAAACCCAATCTATTTACGGTATTAAAGCAATAGGGTTATGTCCGCCAGCAGGCAAATTATTAAAGTTTACGTATCTGTTAGGTGAGTCCGTCTCCTCTGGCTGGTGTGTTGCTGGTGGCAAGCGCTTTCGATGTAAAGACATCATCGTCTGGCCGTTAAGTCAGTACTGGAGTCAGTCAGTTGGTCGTGGTCTTTATATATGAAAGGAAGGTAAAACGGGATGATGGTGGGTCGGGGAGAGGAGGTCATGTACCTCAGGGGAAAAACCCCTAAGGTGAATGGAACGTGTTGAATGATCTGTCAATTGTGGAATTTCCGTCTTTTTTCTGTAGGGTGGTCTGTAAATCCGTCAGTTGGTTGTTTTCGTTTGTGTAATGTTTTGAGTGGTGTGAATATGGTGTCGCATTTTGTGTTGATTTGTTCATTTATGATCTGTCCATTGAAGTTTTTTTGTTTGTAAATTTCCATGTTTTCTAATATGTTCAGTTTTCGTCCTTTGTATTGTTTGTGTAGTAAGATGGTACAGTCCTGTATTTTGGTAGGTTCATGTCCAGTTGTTTTGAGATGGTTAGCAAAGTTTGAATCGTCTTTGTTCCTATTAAGAGATTTAATGTGTTCTGAGTATCTGGTCCGTATTTTTCGTCCTGTCTGTCCATCGTCCTGTCATAACATCCAATATGACATGGACCTTAGGGGTTTTTCCCCTGAGGTACATGACCTCCTCTCCCCGACCCACCATCATCCCGTTTTACCTTCCTTTCATATATAAAGACCACGACCAACTGACTGACTCCAGTACTGACTTAACGGCCAGACGATGATGTCTTTACATCGAAAGCGCTTGCCACCAGCAACACACCAGCCAGAGGAGACGGACTCACCTAACCAATCTATTTACCTTTGTACTTAATAAAACATAACGTTCCACGTAGGATGCGATAGAGCCAAATGGAATCCAGAATTTATCGAGCTGCCGCTACTTATTGCTCGATCTTCCCTGAAAGACCCCCGTGTCGGTAATTAACGTGATTTTTACGTGGTTTGTATTAATAGTTGTCCAATTGCACAAAGGAATAGTAAAACAATGACGGAAGTTTGAATTCAGGAATTTCAGAGATTGACCTCGATTATCTCACGAACATTATTCAACATTCGGCCTTTAAGTAGCCCATTGGTAACTACTAATTTTTATTGAAAACGGTGGTGTACTATAATCGAGATTTAGGACGAAAATATTTGGGGCATAGCACCGCACAATTTTCCACAACCCCCTGTTAAATTCGATGCGTTGGAAATTGGAATACCGATAAATTACTAAAAGATAAATCTCCTTTCCTGAGTTAACTTGGTTTATATCTCCATTCTACATATATATACATACGGAAATAACTACAGGGAACGAAATGGGGGTATGGGTGGCTGGAAGAGAGTTGAGATTGATTAAATATTGTGGAACAGTTACCCCAGAATTTACGGAATCGTTAGAAAAAAGAATTCAATGTTCAACGGACTGTCAGAGATACATTTATTGGGAACAATATATGGGTGTTAACTATACTAAAACATCCTGTGAGTTCGGTGAATCGTTGAAGCCATTTTGCCAAAAATGCGAAAAACCCTAGTTTTTGCTACATTTTTGTCCCCAATCAAAATCGCCTATAACTTATTTTGGCGTCTACAAAAAATAGTAAACTAAACCAAAAAGAATCAGCTCAAACGGTTCTGCCGTCCTCCCGTAAATCAAACTACAGGCAGGTCTGTTTCCTTATTTGATGACTGTACCTAAACCCTCGACGAGGGTTATATCAGTCATGGAAGTTGCGGTTTCGCTGATATGCAAGAGGCTGGTCCCTGCAGAATCCACCGAACTCAGACCTGTGGAGGTACGGCAGGTATTTGGTCGTTAGCCAGTCTCCCGGTAGAGAGCTGTTGCCCGTGTGTGACCGCGCGGAGGTGACCACCTGAGGAATCCCGTACCATCTGGGAGGAGTACTTAATCTGGTTTCCTACCTGATCTAACTATTTACTTGGGTGGCAAGTTTCAAAAGGACAGATCAACTATGACCCCGTTTCTTAGCCATCACCTTCTTCGCGAACTTTGCAAAGTGGTTATAGGCTTACTTTGTAGCAGTCAATGCTGCTAAGTTCGTTTGCCCTCCCAACAACCGTCACTCACTGTTGTAGAAACTACAGCGGAGCAGCACATGGTTTCTTGTTTCCTCCGCACTAGAGACACAAGACGTGCATAATGGAGAGTCTTTCAGAGAAAAGAAGTGGAGCCGCGCATTGAAGTCACCATGTCCAGTGAGGAACTGGCTCGTCCAGTGGTCTGGCTCAACCCATTTTCTAGAAAGACGTTCACGGATGTTGGGGAAGAACTCATACGTATCACGTCCCTTTGACGAGGATTCCCATCTCGCTTGCCATTTCTCTAGAGCCCATTCATCGATGGTGGCAAGTTTCTGTTCTGTGGTGAGGTCTGCAGGGAGTTCAGCCCAAAGCGAGGGAAGCTCCCGTTTCACTCTCCATGTCTTGTCAACCATGCACTCAACAGCCAAATCAACTGGTAACTGACCACAGATCACCTGGAGTGCTTCTGTTGATACAGTCTTATAGGCCTTGGTGATCCACAGGAGCGCAGCTCTCTGGGATTGGGCCAATACTCTCTTTTGATTGACTGTTAGTTTGCTACCCCAGACAATGGGGCAGTAGCCAATCACGCCTAGATAGATGGCCTTATACATGGGGATAGTGTCGTGGTAACACACACCCCAAGTGGCCTTAGTAATGGCACGCAGTGAGGCGAACCTTGCAACGGTAGTGCCTTTGAGGGACTGGAGATGTTGGTTGAAACCCCACCTCTCACCTATATTCACTCCTAAATACTTGACGTGCTTTTCAAGAAGGAGCCTGTGGCCGCCAAAGCATATTGTGGGTGGATTATTCACTTTCCCTTTCAGAGGATTAGCTGGGTTTTTTCCTCAGCCACCTGCATCTTGACATGCTTGCACCATTGGGTGACAGTACGGTTTTTTCTTCAATTTGGTGGACTGACTCTGCAAAGATCAGCACAGTCAAGTCATCCACATAGGCGTACGGCTCGCAGTCAGTCTCCATGAGTCTCATGAGTCTTCTGAGAAGACCTTCGAAGAAGGCATTCCAGAGTTTTGGTCCAAGGACCGAGCCCTGTGGGCACCCCTTCTCATTCTTTCTCCGGACAGAGACATGCCTGCTTTCGATCATTTCAGCAGTTCTGTCTGTCAGGTAACTTCTGACGAGCGAGTACAGGTTGCGGGGGATTTCCCTACCTTTGAGCTCATTAAGGAGCGCTGGCCACCAAAGGTTGTCAAACGCTCCTCTGATGTCAATCAGAACTGCTACAACGTACTTAGCTGGTGCCAGCAGGGAAACACATCGAATCTCGACAATGACATCCTGCGTGGACCTTCCTTTGGTACACCCGTATCGCCTGCCTGTGAGGTTGCGGCCAAAGACTTCTTCAAGGGACTGCAACATCAAGATTTCTAGTGTTTTGGTTTTGCCTAATATGGAAAGAAGGCTGAGTGGTCTCCATGATCGCGGGTCTGACTGATTGCGGTCGCCTCCCTTTTGAAGAGTGACAACACGCGCAGACTTCCACTGAGTGGGGAACTGTCCGACCTGCAGACAGTCATTAAATAAATTAAGGAGGCCACTGGAGATTGTCCGCTCAGCCTTCCTTAGCATGTTGCTTTCTATTCTATCTGGCCCAGGAGATTTGTTGGGCTTTAAGGTCGCAAGGGCCCTGCTGAGGTCGCCTGTTGTCCACAATGGGATGTCGGGCTCGTTCAGAGGGTCCATGATCAGCTCCCTTGCTGCCCTCTGGGCTTCAGTGTCTCGAGCTACTTGGTCATCTGGGAACGCCTTCTCAAGGAGGGTTTCCAGTGAACTTTCGATGCTGCAGGCCCAGCCTGACTCATTTTGCATCACAGCTAAGACCTGCTCTACGTTTGCTTTTCCTATGGAGGACTTGTAATGTCTGCCCCAGGGGATCTCAGAGGTCTCCACTTCCACAAAATTTCGCCAGCCTTGCCGTTTGCCTCGTTTGATGGCGCGGTGGAAGGCCTTCTTCTCTTGGATGAAGGCAGTTCGGAGTGTTGCTCTGGCATCAGGGTCACGAGTGTTTTAGTACATCCTTCTGGCTCTATTTACACTTTGCTTGACGGGATTAAGTTCCTCAGTCCACCATGGGACTTAGACCGCCCTGTGCTTCTATTGCCCAAGTACAGAGAGCCCAGCAGAGTGCAGTTCTGTGGTAAATGTGTCCACTTTGCTGTCCACCTCCTCAGGTGTGGATGCTTGCACTATTAGGTCTGTGTCTGCGGCACGCAGTTCACCTTCCAGTACCCTACAGAATTGTGGCCAGTCAGCATTTTTTGTGCGGAATCGCTTTTCACGCGTGTCTTTGCACAGGATGTTGTTATCTGTGATGGCAAAGTCAATAACCATGTGATCGATCTGCGTTGCACCTGGCACAACTCGCCAACCCTGCAATTTGAGTAGCAGGGTGTGAGACATGGCTATGACGTCTATACACGACCTTCCTCCCGGACCATCATAGGTCGCCTCAGTCATGGGGTCGTTGGCAACAACCAAGTTGTACCTGGTGAGCAGCTCTATATACGCCTCGCCCGCCCCATCAAGCGTTGGGGATCCCTGCAATGGTGATCTGGCATTTGTATCAGCACAGAGTATGCAGGGTCGTCCTGATAGGCCTGCTAGAGCCCGCTCGAGTGGTTCAAGGCTGTTTGCAACTGGTGCGCCAAATTGCCTGTAAAATGATATTACAACCAGCTCAAAGCCACCGGCTCGGATGAGCACAGCGGCCAAGTGCTGGCTGTTCAGGTGGGTGAGTGCGAGTGTTGGGGAATGGGAATTCCACGCTCCCCTCTCGCTTTAGATAGAGTTGGTAAAATCGGAGTGGACTGTAATAAACGAAAACTGAAATTAAAATGTTCTAATATCGCAAAAGAAAACTAATAAACACGTAGGGATCAATAATCGGAATCGAACACGGAGCGTATGATATAACGGCGAAAAGCGCTGGAGCAGACTGCAAGTCGTAGGCGGTGCAGCGATGAGCCGGGGAGAACCTCGGAGAAACTCGGACGTGTAGCCGCGCGTCGTCAATTGCCGATAGGCCGGAATGTGAGCGTTGGATCTCCATCTTCCGCTGCAGGCGTTCGCGCGATTGGCGCCAACATACCGCCCACCACCAAATTTGAAGAAATTTATTTAGGTCGCTGAAAGCTGGGACTGCCAGTGGGAGAAGAGGTACCAGCCGGGCAGTTGGTCGTTTGAGGATAGACGCTCCGCAACAAACAGTAACAACTCGGACTTGTTTGTCCTGGCCTGGGTGTACTGGATGACTCTGGCGGTAGGCCAGTGTAGTGGAGGCACGCCTGCATCTTTCAGGAGAACCAGGTCTCCTTCCTGAAGGTTCGAGCTAGCCTTGAGCCATCGATTGCGTTGTTGTAGGCAGGACAAGTATTCTACTCGCCATCGTTTCCATAGTTGTTCTATGTGGCGCTTCAGAAGCTCCCAGCGAGACAATCGATTCTCCTTCACATCCAGGACTGTGGGCTCTGAGAATGGCCTTAGGGTGGTGTCCTGTAAGGAAGTGCCCGGGAGACAGGAAATCATTTTCCTCTGGGCTTGAAGAAAGGGGACACAGAGGCCTTGGAGTTGAGGACACAGGAAACTTTGGTCAGTAATGTCGCCAACTCCTCATAAGTGAGAGGGTGTCCCCACACGTCCGTCGTAGATGACCTTTAAAACTTTTCACGGTGGCCTCCCCATAAAACCCAAAATGTGGGGCATATGGCGGGATAAACTTCCACTCTATACCACAATGACTGCCGTGGTGCACAAGGTTAGCTCCGGGTGTGTTCCTGCTGATACCACTCGTAGAGTGACCTCAAACTATTCGCGGCTCCCTTAAAGTTAGTGCCACAGTCGCTATATATAATCTGGGGTATCCTCGCAGGCTAATAAATCGATCGAGGGCAGCAAGGAATGCGTCGGTAGAAAGGTTGGTGACTGCCTCCAGGTGTACCGCTTTGGTGGACATGCAAACAAAGATGCAGACATACACTTTAGAAACCACAGCTTTACGTCGGAGCGATTCCTCATTAGCAATGGTCCAGCAAAGTCAACTCCAGTATGCTGAAAAGCACGACCAACATTGACACGGCATGCGGGTAGTTCTCCCATGATGGGGATGGGAGGAGTTGCCCGTCGCAACTTAAAGCACCGGATACATAGGAAGGTGCGATGCCGTACGAGTCGTCGAAGTGAAGGAATCCAATATTTCATTTGGATCAGCGCTTGAAGTAGTCCAGGGCCAGGATGTAAGTGAATACGGTGATAGTGGTCAACCAGCAACGTCGTGAAATGGCACTTATTCGGTAGCAGGATTGGATGGCGATGTTGATAGGAAACCAATGCATGCTTTAAGCGGCCGCCCACCCTGACAACCCCAGTTTCATCTTCAAAAGGAGACAACTTTGCGAATCGTACCATCTGTGAGGTGGCGTTGTATTGCTCTTATACATGAGATTTCTGAGGCACGGTAGTCGTGAACAGTGAGTTGTCCTAATATTGGAGTGGAGGGGTTTTTAGTATTGTGGATGAGCCGTCGAAGGATTGCCACTACGCTGAGTAGTCGGGTAACAGATGAAAACTTGGTCATCCATGAGGTGTCACATAAAGGAGAAGTAGCGATCAAGGAAGTTGTGGGATTAGGGAGTTTAACTTCAGTCATGTCATCTAACTCATAGCGCTCTTGAACGGGCCATGTAGATGTAAGAGTTCGAAGCCAAGTTGGGCCTTGCCACCATAAATGGAAATTAGCGATTTCCTTGGGACTCAAGCCTCGGGAACTGCAGTCACTAGGGTTATCTAAGGTAGATACGTGGGACCATGCTGAGATAGATGACGTGTCGACGATTTGGACTACCCGGTTCGCTACGAACGTTTTCAACTTGTGCGCAGGTGTATTAATCCATCCTAAAACAATGGTGGAGTCAGTAAAGAATCGAGGCGGCAAGGCAGGCGGAGGCAGTCGGTGAAAAAACTCCCCCAAGGAGGAATATGTTTTGGCTAAAAGAACGGCTCCTTGCAGCTCTAATCGGGGTATAGATAAGGGCTTAATAGGAGCTAGCTTGGATTTGGCCATTAGAAGAGAGGAAACGATCCTGTCGTTGTCTTTCACCCTTATGTAAATCGATGCACTATAGCCCTTTATGGAAGCATCCGAGAAACCTACGATGTGGTAATGAGGAGATGTTGAATGGAATACCCATCGTGGTATGCAGATGTCAGATAGCAAGGGTAATTCCTGAATAAAAGCAACCCATGATTGTTCAATGGCATCGGGAACACGCCCATCCCAACCTCTATCTGCCTTCCACAGTTCCTGAAGGAAGGTTTTGGCGAGAAAGACCACAGGAGAAAGAAATCCCAAGGGGTCATAAATCTTGGCAACAGTAGATAGCATTGACCTTTTTGACACTACCCCGTACGGCACACTGACATTATATGAGAACGAGTCAGAGCTCGGATTCCACTGCAGTCCTAGAATTTTTACGCTGTGGTCATCTTTAGGAGTCAATGACACTGGCGTTAGTGGGGTAAGCTCGGATACAGCTTGAACTAACTCCTTTCGGTTGCTTGCCCACTTACTCAGTTGGAATCCTCCCTTTTCCAGCAAGAGAATTAGCTGGGCTTGAAGCTCCAAGGCATCTTCCAGAGAAGATGTGCCAGTGACAAAATCGTCAATGTAACGATCGGTGCACAAAATCTTAGCCGCCTTTGGATAATTACTTCCTTCGTCCTGCTGTAATTGCTGGAGGACTCGAAGGGCTAAGAATGGTGAATTATTGATGCCATAGGTTAATGTAAGGAGCTCGTAATGTTTTACTTGATCATCGGGAGAGAAGCGCCAATAGATGTGTTGGTAGGGACGATCGGCAGGGTTAACTAGTATTTGGCGATACATCTTCACAATATCAGCCACAAAAGCCACCTTGTGAATACGAAAGCTCAATAGTAGCAGCTTGATGTCCGTCTGAAGCTTAGGTCCAACGAGAAGTTGCTCATTCAGAGATTCGCCCGACATATGGGCGCTCGCATTGAAAACAACTCGAAATTTGGATGGGGAGTCTGCCTTGGAGATAGAATGGTGCGGAATAATGTAGCTGGAGGGCGATGAAGTTTCTCTCATGTGGCCTAGGGAAATATACTCTTGCATGAAGTCACGATACTGTGTTGCCAGCGTTGGATTTCTTCTAAACTTAATTTCTGGGTTTTGCAGACACCGAAGGGCCAATGTACTTGTGTTGCCTAGTATAGGCTTCGGAACACAAAAGGGCAAAGACACCACATATCGTCCTGAGGACTCTCGGTAGTGTGAGCTCATGAAGTGAGTCTCGCAGGCGTCTTCCTCTGGATCACTAATAGATTTGGTCATGATCGGTTCCTCAACTTCCCAGAACTTTCGAATCTCATTCTGAAGGTCGGGCATCGAGACACCCAGCAAATTGGTACTGAATCGCTCGACTGTTTGGGTTGTTATTCGACCCATTATAACACCTCCGAATATTGACGGGAACAAAGCTGGTCCTCCATCCCCTAGATCAACTCGTTCTCCTGTCCAAATGTCTGGCACCAGGTCACACATCTACTGGTCTGCTTTTCCAGAACTGGGGATCTGCTAAATCGTATTTAGTGTACGATTTGTATTGGTCACCATGCAGTGGGAAATTGGGCAAATGGTGAGTTATGCGTTGAATGATCAATGCTTCGGTGCTTAACTCACGGAGTCCTCTCTCGGCCGTAACCGGCACAATGACTGAACCCTTTATTCCCGAGCATGAGGTGTTACCTAAGCAGGTGACTGTCATAGACTACGATTTACCGGCAGCCCTAGTCGAGACACGCAACTATTAGTCAAAATGTGTCTTGACTGCCACTATCGACCACCATTCTGATCGGTTGAAATTACCACAACCATCCTCCACTTCAGAAACAATCGTGCCTAACAGGACGTTAGCCTTACAATTAGATATGGCGTTCATGGATACCGATGGTATGGTACTAGGTCCATCACTCCGTGAAGAGACAGGATCAGCATTGTCTGATCGTTCGATATGTAAATAGGAGTGGTGTTTATCGTGGCAAAATCTACAACTCCACTTAGACTTGCAGGTCTCCGTTGAATGGTTGTAGGATAGGCAATTATTGCAACCTTTCCACTGGCGCAACCATATTAGTCGTTGTTGGGCCGACGCTTCCATGAATTTTAAGCAATTCAGTACCGTATGATTTTGTTTACATACTATGCAAATGATTTTAGAATTTGTTGCTTTCGAGCCCACAACATTTTCATTTGCAAGTAAATTCGTGCGGGACGCAAATTATAGTTGGACTTCAAGGGCTTGTCATTACTCAGGACTTTAGATCTAGGCGAACTGTACGAAGGCTGGTTAAAGTTCGCCGTATTTTCATCCGCGAGTTGTAACGCCAAGCACCTGGATCGAATGAAGTCACTTAGTTTATCGAAAGTCGGAAATTCATCTCTGCTGTGAGTTTCGAATGCCTCGCGTGTTCGTTGATCGAGGCATTTGATAGCAAGATGAAATAAAATAAAGCTCGCCGAATTCGGTATTTCTAGCCTTTCAAAAAGCTTGAATGTTTTCACACACCTTTGGTCAGAAACAATTGTAGAACGCCGACGGAAGATTTCCCTTGTATAGGGCGAAAATTTAGAAGTTCGTTCAAATAAGCTGTAGCCAATAATCGTTTTTTGTCGTAAGTTGCCAATAAGTTGCTCCAGACTAACTCGTAGTTGTCCGCAGTGATGGGAACTTTATTGACAATGGCAGCAGCTGGTCCACTCACAGCTCGTATTAAATAGTGAAACTTGCGGACATTATTGATAGACGGATCGTCATGTACGATTGAACAAAATGCGTCTTTTAAATTTGGGCCAATTTAAAATTTGACCGTCGAAGGGGGAAGAGATAATTGAGGCAAATGTGAGAAACTAGGAAAATGTTTCACTCATGGAAACGTTAGGTACTGAAGCTTCGGCATGACGGGCCGCAGACTCCCTCGGTTTATTCAGTTTCAGGTACGTGGAATTGGCTTCGTAAAAATAGCGTTTTGTTGTGGCAAACGTATTATTGTCATTAGCATCAGGAAAATCCAATTGTTCGTGTTCGTCACGTAAAACATACATCTCGTCCCAAGTGTCTTCAAAGCGATCATAAACTTTTGGTAAGGAAGCATACATACCAAAAAATGCGTCACATTGATCCGAGTTCGTGAGAGCACTTCGGCCTTTGTCATTTACTACCCTCACATCGGCTGCCAATCGGTTGAGTTTCCGCCTAAGGCTCTTCAATTTGGCGTCCATTTTGAGTGCGAAATCCGTATCTTGGCTCGGAGGAACCAAAATTATGTTGGGGAATGGGAATTCCACGCTCCCCTCTCGCTTTAGATAGAGTTGGTAAAATCGGAGTGGACTGTAATAAACGAAAACTGAAATTAAAATGTTCTAATATCGCAAAAGAAAACTAATAAACACGTAGGGATCAATAATCGGAATCGAACACGGAGCGTATGATATAACGGCGAAAAGCGCTGGAGCAGACTGCAAGTCGTAGGCGGTGCAGCGATGAGCCGGGGAGAACCTCGGAGAAACTCGGACGTGTAGCCGCGCGTCGTCAATTGCCGATAGGCCGGAATGTGAGCGTTGGATCTCCATCTTCCGCTGCAGGCGTTCGCGCGATTGGCGCCAACAGCGAGCATGTCAATGGACGGGTCAATGCAGGCCACTACTGCCTTGGCTCCCGTTCTTGCTCCAGCCACCACTCGTGCCTGCGATCCCAGACCAAGAGTTTTGGATCCTATGTATGGTTCCTGAATGGCGAGAACACTGCAGCGTTTGTTGAGTGCATTTTGCAGCAACTCAGTCATAACTGGGGAACTCTTATTTGTGTTGTGCTGAAGTATTCGAACTGTTTTTAACCTATTCATAGTCTACTCGTGACTCCTGGAGGGCAATCGCTCGCTGACGAATGGTACAGCAAGCGTCTCGTGTAGAGTGTGAAACCTGTTGGCATTTGCGTTCAACGCAATTAGCACACTTGAGGGGAGCCTCACGCTTGCATTCCTTGCTCAGATGTGGCAAGGCGCACCAGGCGCACACAACAGGTCTTGTACAGGCCACTGCCAGGTGGCCATAACGCTGGCATTTGTAGCACTGTGTGGGGGCTTGGTACTTGCGGATGGCGCACCGCTGCCAGGCTATTTGGAGGTGCCTTGCCCCCTCTAGTTTTTTGTGTAGGCTGGGTGACACCTCAATCACCCAATCCTTTTGTCTGCCACGCTTTTTGGTGAAGAGGGGCCTGACGTCCTGCGGCTGCAAGCCTAGCACAGGGTTGTGTTCAACAACTTGTTGGGCCAAGTCCTCTTTTTGTAGGTCGGTCCGCACGTGACCTCAATAGCAGGCGTGGGAAGCAACCCAGGGGGGCTGACGCTTGGAGCTTCAACTCCTTCTTCGTGGAAATGTGGCTCGTAAGCGCCTTGGCCATGTCCGGCGTTTCCGTCACAATGACGGCGCCACCTCCTACTGCGGTGCGGATGTTTTTATCACTACGATAACTATAGTTAATTTTAAATTAATTTTTCTCGTGCCCTTATGTTGGAGTTACATCATTTGAACGGTATGAGTTCGGCGGTTATCACTCAGTCGCGTTCACATCACTGTCTTTCCAACTTAGTACGACAATGGAAAGTAAAAGAAAAAGCCCTCGAGATTGTGGGAAAATGTGGCCTGAGAGTTGCTTGCAAGATGTTGTCATATAAGTACAAACGCAAATGTTCCTCGGTGGATCAATTGTTCCTCCTAAATTCTTCTCTTATGAAGACTCCTTGACAAAATGACACTAGACCATCCTACGTAACGTTAGCCCCGTTTGCTTTTCAATTTTCAGTCGGCCTTGGAATCGGTTAATGAAGGGGCTCGAGTTCCAAGTTGAAGCCACAGTCATCAGGAACTACCTGCCAACCAATAACCCAAATATGAGAAGAGAAAATCAGTAGTCGACTTGCATCAAGTTCTCGGCAGTTGCTCTCATCAATCTTGTCCGTGCGCAAATTACTGACGAGCGAGAGGCTCAGGATTTGAATTACAGTTAGACGCCACAGAGAACCCTCTCGTCGACTCAACCAGGTGGTGAAGCTCTTAAAACTTCCAACAGCCTCGGCATTTAAACTATTTCCTCGCCCTGTCAAAACGGCGTTCGGCCGGTTGAGAGCTGTCGGAGCCAAGTTGTTCGGAGGAGACGTCGCATTAAGTGTTTCCAGTTGTACGGAATATCGCCAAGTTGTTGAAGATTTAAGAGACAAGGAGAGACGACGACGAACTCGCGGTTTGAAATGTAATGTAGAGAGTTATCGGAAAATGTTGCTCTTGCGGTATAATTAATAATGAGTTAGGGTATGATAATCAACTGCTGTCACTGGCACTAAATCCCCCACAAATGCTTTTGAATTCCACTTGACGCGTTCCGTTGGAAACGAAAAAATTCTGCTCAGGGGCGCGAATTTCCCTCGCCTCACGATGACATTTACAAAGTATCTGATGCGGCTCATGACTCAACTTCCCTGAGCACTGCGTGAAGTCAGCGATTTTTTAATTATATTTTTAATTTATTTACTTATTTCCGACCGAATTTAGCCCTGACACAGCCAACTGTCACAAAGAGTAAAATATTCTATTCACGCGAAGTGGCGAAAAAAATACGTTGATAATTCATGGATTGTTACTTTCCTTGGCTCTACAAAGTAGAAAGGAAAGTTATGTAATCGGCTGAAAAAAAATTTTGAGTTTCATATTTATCATATTATCACTTCATATCTCGCCCACAGGTCATTATGGGACGCCACATTAAGGGTATAAACAAAATCCACCGAAATTTAACTATAGTTATCATAGTGATCAAAACACCAAAATTTTTTTTTTCTCAAAAACGGCTCTAACTATTTTGATTACATTTTTTTTGATAGCTCTCAATATGGCAATCACGCCATAAAATTTCCATTTGTGGGAAAATGACGAGAGCAGCACAATAAATAATCAAAATTTTCGACGAAAAGCGTTTTTAGCGCAGTTTTTTCCTTATAAACTCCGCTGGGATGTTAGTAGAAAGTTAAAGAAAATTGGTATTGTAGTCCGATCCAATACCTAAAGTGTGAGTGTTTAAAAACGCTCATGAGGTACATGAGGCTCACTTCAGAAATTCCTGAATTTCAACTACCGCCGTTTCGCTTACTGCCAGTTCTAACAGTTATTACCCATTAACTCTGCAAAAGTGATTATTATCCCTCTTCAAAAAATTCGTGTACAGCCTCATTAATTTTCTGTGTACCAATTGCTCAATAATGGTCCTATAATGAGTATGAGCAGCACAATAAATTCCGGAACTGTAAGCGCTACCGCTTCCTGCTGTTGTGACGTGTTGTTTGACCAAGTTTAAAGGAACTGAGTGATAAATGAATTGAGTAAGTAGAATTAGCCATGTACGAAGTGAATTGTTGTAGAGCTAAGGAAAGTTGTGTGTTGCAACGCACCAGATATTTTACTTTCCTTAGCTCTACGTAAGAAGGACAGTTATTTAATCGGCTAAAGAAAGTTTGAATTTTCTTCAAATCTTCACGTTCAAGGGCTACCAAGTCCGAGAAACACTTTTTGGGGAAAAGGTTATGAGAAATGGGATTGTGTGTGAACGCAACTGAGAGTACATGGGAGAACCAAATCGACTCAATTTGATGTTAAGCCTGCAAATCACCACCATGGGACGTCAGAATAAGGGAATCAGGAAATTCAGTCCAAAACTAGCTACAGTTATCCCAGTGATCAACATACCACACTTTTTCCTCTTCCTTGTTTGATTAAATTTTTTGTACGGACAGTTCCAAGTGACACGGCAGTGCCATTCTCATATACGAGCAAATGACGAGAGCAGTATAATTAATTATCAAATATTTCAATTTTCGCGCAGTTTTCTTGATGAGGCAAAAAACTATATACCAGCAAATATTAACCTCCTGTATGTGATATTAGCCAACCCGTAAGACAGTAGCATTCTTAGAAAAATCGTAGAAGTCGTCCAATAAGCTACCTGTACGACCCCCGAAGTTCCAGAATTCAAAGCACATTCTACCATTTCTCACAGTTTCACCCGATAATTAGAATGGTTTTATTCACAGTAACGGGGTAGGTTTGGGAATGCCTGAATGGCTTGAAGACCTTGGCAAAGGAAAACACATGACCACTGAGTTGGGTGCCAGGAATACAAGGAAATATCGAGGGTGATAAACTAACGAGAAAAGGATCTGCGCTCCTTCCTGTGGGACCTGAGCCCTTCGTAGGGACCACCAAGTCCCACTTGATCAAGGAGGTTGGTAAGTGGGAGGAGATGTATAGGGCTGCCTATTGGCTGGATGTGCCTGACCAAAGGTAGTCAAGGTTGTTCATCAAACTCTCCAGGGAACGAACAAGAGAAATCCTCAGTCTGGGGAGAGATAGTGTACGGATGATATGTGGTCTGTTTACAGGTAGGTCCATCAAGGCACCAACAGGATAAGATTGGTAGGTCAGAGGTACATAATTGCAGATTCCATGAGGCGGAGCAGGAGTCAGCGGAGCATGTACTGTGTACGTCTGAGGGGCTGGTTGCAGTGCACTTCAAAGACGTGAACTTCATCAGCTGTGGCTAGAAGAGGTTGCAGGGATGGACCTCAAGGTTGTCTTCCGTCTTGTACGGGAATGGTGGGGATGTATCAAGGACACTGCTTCAGAGAACCCCCAGCCTCCTATGGCAGGGAGGACACGAGGGGGCTCATGTATGCCCACACAATAGGACCAGTTCTCTCAGTCCCACTTCTGACACCATTTTTTACGACGGGGTTTGAAATGTTTGGAGAGCGGCAGACAAAAATTACAGCAACCACGAGTTCCGATCCAATGCCCAACTTTTGTCGGATTATGAATCTTCGCCTATAACCACTAGACTACGATCACTGGGGTGCCTACAGTGGGAGCCAAGCCGTACAGGGGGCAAAATATATTTATTAAAAAAATCGTATTCAGTCTTATGAACCCTCTTTATGCTAATTTGTTCAATTATGGTTGTGGCGTGAGTAGAAAACAATAATAAATTCCAACACAGCATGACTAGGGCTCACCCTATTCAATCCAACGTCGACATTACCACGAAAATTCAGGAAACGACATATGTGCAACTGCGTATGAAACCTGATGTTTCAATAAATATTTCCGCTAATTTTCCTGATTATTCCGCCTCACAGAGTCTCATATCTCTGATAGACATCCTATTCGATTCAGCATCGAAAAATACTATTAAACGGTCGAAAATACGAAACAAGACTTGACTACAACGGAACAACGAAAATTGACATTTTCTAGGCGATACTAGGCAACTGACACGAAAAGACCAGTCGAACTGACGGGTGGTTGGGGTGAGGCGGGAGGCAACACGGAAAATGAGCGTAGGTCGGGGAGAAACGATAACTTCACTATTTTGTCCCCTGAGTTCCTTCAAGTAGATATTTTTAGGCCACGTTAAAGGCAAGATTCGGAATACCCCTTGAAATGAAAAGCGTCGAATTTTAATTTGGGTTGGGGGGGAGGGAGTAAAGTGGTGTGTATTGTTGCAGTGGTTCTAGCGCTGTTTCAAAAATGAATAAATAAATCGAAATTGACGTACAATGACGATCAACTGCAAGGGGTTGTCAGCACATGTGAATAATGGACGGTTGTGTTATAATATACAGCTGTATGAACGATCTTATCTCAATTCATTTGTTAAACGTTGACGATGTAACAGGTGTTTAGATGTCGCTCATTTGTACACGCAACGTCACGTGTTGAATGCCTCACGAAGAGCCCACAAAGAGGTCACAAAACACGTTACAATCGGCCGCGCAGTCGCCTTAAATTGAAAAGTCCATTCCCGATTCCAGTTCATTCCATCGACCTTCCCCTTTATTTACCTAACGAAGAGCAAACACCGGGACCCGAAGAGGCACTTGACCCGAAGTGAAGTCCTCATTTCTGGAGCGGTGAGCGAAATTATCGTCAACCTGAGGAAGGAAAATAATGGGGATCGAATTGAATCGTCGAGAGGATCCTCTATGTCATCGGCAAAGGTTTGCATAGCTACCGGAGACTGGAATTGGATTGACGGATGATATTTACAATGGTTTGGACTTGAACGGCAGGAACGTGATTCAACTATCGGCGGAATTGGACGGAGCCCCGAAAAACGGTTTCCTTAAATCTTCTCCCGGATCAACAAATTCATATTTGATGATGCCCCTGTTCATAGTTCGCCTGCCCTGCATCAATCTTCATTATAATAACATCAGGGGACTTGCCACTTTTTCTCTAGCAACATCCACCAAAACCAGGCAGTGAGGCACTCGTGAATCCGAGTTCCCTTACGTTGGAGGGTCCTAGCTAAGACAAACCCATTGAATTGAGTTATGAGAAATGCTACAAATAACTTGTTCCTTCTCACAGTGTTTGATTACTCTTCGGCTGAAAAATCTCACAAAAAGATATCACATCCAATCAGGTTTAGCTCTTACACAAAGAAGTTCAAAATAGGTCCAACTTTTGTTGAACTACTATCAGCGTCATGGAAAATAATGAAAAAAGTAAATGATCAACTCACAGTAAAAATTAAAAAATTCACAACATTCCGCAAATCCCATAAACTCCACGACTTTTCACAAATATCAGTCTTGCCGCACCACACAACTTTCCTCAGTTCTACGTCAATTCATTTGCGTTCATGGCTTTTTCAACTCAATTTATTACTTTCCGCTACCCGAAGGGAAGGAAAGTATAGTAATCGGCCCAAAAAAAAAATTTGGGTTTTCTTCAGATCTTTACGTTTCAGACCCTACTGAGTCTAAAAAACCTAATTTCGGCGCGTGGTCCGTGTGTGTGTATGTGTGTGTGTGTGTGTGTCTGTAGTTCGATTTGCGGGAGAACGGCTGATCCGATTGAGCTGGTTCTTTTTTTGTTTTGTTTGTTATTTTTTGTAGACACCAAAATAAGGTTATGGACGATTTCGGCCGATGGGAAGGGGGGGTGGGGGACAAAAATGTACCAAAAACTAGGGTTTTTCGCATTTTTCTCGAAAACGGCTCTAACGATTTTGATTAAACTCTCAAATAATCTTCTACTAATCAATACCTAACTTTTCTTCTCTATACATATCTCCATGAAAATACGGTGAACGGAGATATGGGCCCCTGAAGCAAAAATAGGTTTTTTACGCTTTTTGGCCAAACGGCTTCAGCGATTTTCACCAAACTCACAGGATGTTTTAGAATAGTTAATACCTACATATTCTTTTCAATAAATGTTCCTGTGACGGTCCGTTGAACAGAGATAAAAATCAAAATGTGTCGAAAATAACGTTTTTTCTAACATTTCCGTAAATTGCAGGGTAACTTTTTCACCAGATGTGATAAATCTTAATGGAGTGTCTTTTAGTCACCCATACCAACATTTCGTTCTCTATAATTATTTCCGTATATATATGTTGAACGGAGATATAAGCCAAGTTAACTGAGAAAAGGAGATTCGTCGAACATTAATTGATCGGTATTTCAATTTTCTCAAAAACGGCTCTAACGATTTCGATCAAACTTTCGGAGTACTCTTAACTAACTAGTCCCTACATTTTGTTCTCTATAAATGTTCCTGTAAAAATGCGTTGAACGAAGATATAGCGCCCGTCTATGTAGGTGGTGTTCGAAATTACGGGGGTGGCGGAAAGTTGTGTGTTGCTACGCACCAGATATTTTTTCAGTTCACTTGAAATTGGTAAAGCATCACTTCACGGCGGCAGAAAGTGGCAGCGCGTACTCAAGCCCTGACTATTATTGAGCAATTGGTACACAGAGAATTAATGAGGCAGTGAACACGATTTTTTTTAAACGAATAATGATCATTTGTCTAGAGTTATC
Organism: Pachypeltis micranthus; assembly: GCA_020466155.1. Taxonomy (NCBI): domain Eukaryota; kingdom Metazoa; phylum Arthropoda; class Insecta; order Hemiptera; family Miridae; genus Pachypeltis; species Pachypeltis micranthus. The sequence goes on along the minus strand of CM035770.1, from coordinate 44,372,394 downwards.
GAATAGAAACTTGTAGAAATGGAAGTATGTGGAACAGCGGTGAGTGAAATTTCGTAATTTTTTAAGTAGCCCCTGTGTATCTTATAAGCGTTACTCAAACCTTATCGCATAGGTCCTTTATTGGACTACCACCTGATTTTTGCTGATGATCCTAGTAACATTGTAACGCAGTTTATAAGGAAAAAATCTGCGCTAGAATCGATTTTCGTCGAAATGTTTGGTAATTTATTGCGCTGCTCTCGTCATTTTTCCACAAATGAGAATTTTGTGGTATTGTCACCTTATTGGGAGCTGTCCATGTAAAAAATTTAATCAAAATCCTTACAGCCGTTTTTGAGAAAAAAAAAAGTGTTTTGATTAGTATACTAACTGTAGTTAGTTCGAGCCGAATTTTGATCATACCCTTATTTTGGTGTTCCAAGGTAACCTGCGCGTTAAATATCAAGTTCGTGCTGATTTAGTTCTGCCATTTTCTCTCAATCACGTTCACATTTTCTGTCAGTTGATTATAGAGTCAGTTAATGGTCAATATAATAGAGCGGTGCGGTCGGCGGCATTCTACTCCATTCTCAGTCTAGTTTTTGTTACACCACGTGCGAAACACCCTGTATATGGGCGCTGTATCATCTTTCAACGCATTTTTTACGGAATCACTTGTGGAGACTTGAATGTAAGCACCAGTTTGTTGTGAGTTTTCGTGAGTTTAATCAAAATCGTTAAAGCCTTCTTTAAAAAAACAATAAACGGCCATTTAATGTTCGTCAAACCTTTTTTTCTATCTACTTTGGCGTATACCTCCGTCCAACGAAGAGTCACAAAATTAGCCATGATCAGTAAAATGTGGGTATAGAAGGTTCCTACAGTTGCGGAAAAGAAATGGCCCGATAGAAGTAAAAATATATGCGACTATAAAAAGTTAATGACGCAATATCTCATAGTGAAAAATAAGACATGCTACTCACGACGATTTGGTGTGGATTATTGACGTTGACGAAAAGAAGAGTGAAAACAAATGGTTGAACTCACCATTTGGAAAAATGGTTTCGTTCTTACCTAACCATTTTGTTCGTATATCATCTGTTTACCGAAGACCGAATAATGAAACCGTTTTAGTTGTTGGCAATCACGTTTACATTTTTACTTTTCTGCATTTGGCTTTAACTCGTATAATTAGCCTTCAAGAATTACTAGGTAGGTCTCTTTCTCCAATCACAGCTGCCGTGAACACGAATGTAGGCTAAATATTCATTTTCAACCGTGATTATCTCACAAGATTAGACGAATGCACGTTACGTCCAACCTTTTAAGGGATGTACAATGACGACGAGGAGCACCACAAAACGTCGCTTAAACGTTATCTACCCAATATAATACGGCGACGAGATATTTCTGCCAACCGCTATCTGACCACTAACTGAGTTTTCATAATTCATTTTACTTATATATAGACCCCTTAAAATACACCTACTGGCTTGTCGTTTTAATGGGCCACTCCAGTCTTGGGGCATACGTTCACAAGCTGACTCAGCGACTAAGACTGGCTCTTATTGTTACCCCTCCAACATAAAACTTCGTACAATTTACGTGAACGTATACCAAAAAAATGGCACCACTCCTTGTACGTTTCGAGCCTAATGCAAAACATTCAGTGTAGAGATGATTGAATGTTTGTGTTTCATCAGGTCTTTGTTAACAGGCGTTGAGAAATGAACGTAATTACGACGTCTAAATCAACACGACCACCTTCGATCCGGGTAAACTTCAACAGCGTAATTACTGTAACGTGCGAGCGAGCGGAGCCCTACTGCCCCCAATCAGTGCACAGGATTTCACTTTGAACGCATGTTGTGCAATTGGCATTGTTGTTGCCACAATCGTCGTTAATCAAGTCGTATGGGTACTTTATTGAACCACCATCTCGATTTTTCTTAGGATGCTAATATTTGCCAGCGAAATTTATTCTTTAAAAATTTCAGATAATTTATTGTGCTTTTCCCGTTATTTTCCCGCAAATGAGAATTTTATGTTACTGCCGTGTTATTCGTAACTGATCATACTAAAAAAACGTGATCGACATCGTGGAAGCCGGTTCGGGGAAATTGAAAATCATGAGCTCAGAGCGCTTCCCCAGCCCCCACAGAATCCGTTCATGCCCTGCCAACACAAGGGGTGCTCATCTCTTCCTGCACCAAATTTCTCAGTCTTCACTTGCCACCTCCTAACTCAGTGTCACCCACTTGCTCCTAGCTCTCGTCCCTACACCAGTTCACCTATCCAGAAACCCCCCGGTGTCACGTCAACTCATACATTACTTTTTATTCTCTCATACTCTGTGAAGGAGATTACCTTCATCTCTGCCAGCTCTCCTTTCAGGCGCTCCACCTGGCTGTTCTGGCAGGCTGGCGCGAACAGTGGTGAGAGGGACAGGTCGGCGTAACGAGCTGAAAACTGCGAGTGCCATAATTCAGTCTGATTTTCACGAGCCCCGTGTAACGTCCCAATCAAGTTTCTCCCGTTATTAGCCAGATAATAGTTTTAGTGCTTTTTTCTCCACATGAATATTGTTAGATAAAGGTGTGCAACACACTGATAAAGGTGTACTAAACACTATCGGAGCTATAAGGTTACTTCGAGTTAATATTAAAAAGAAGTTCGACTTATTCCTATCTTTTCGATTAAATTCAGCGTTTTTCGATTAATTTCCTTATTTTCTCCCGATGAAGTGTTATTTTGTTTATTTGAGATATAAGGTAAGCTTCAATGTTTTTGTCAGATGTATTATATTAGCTCCAGACTATAGATAACTATAGCTACTTTGGAATTGTTCTCATACTCTCATTGGGGCTAAAATAAGTCAAAGTTAACCAACTGAACGAAACAAAGGACTTATTGAGATTCAGGAAGAGACAGATGGTAATGATATGAACACAATAATAGAAAACAGTTTTTAGAGCACTGAGCTTGGGTTTCGTGTACTGCTCAAAAGCATTAAGAGACTAGTTCGACCAGATGATTTGTGATCCTCTTGATATGCTGTCGATAAGCTTCCTACTCTCCCAAGTCCGCTATCTTGAACTGGAACCAACTTTTAGGACATCTGGACCATCAAATTCTTCGCATGTTGCAAAGTGCTAATGCGTAGTGGGTTTCAAATGGCTTAAGTTGCAATGTGCTTTATTCGGCGAAAATGAACTTATTTGGGTCACGTTGAGCGTTACATCGGTTTGCCCCGAATTAGGAGAGGATCGAGACGAAGGCAATTCTCCACCACGAGGCTAATGGAACTGAGCGGTTTCCAAACGGGAAGAGGGCTCGATTTTCTCGATATATTAAGGTTTAGCTATTTGTCGAAGGTACAGTTGCGGATCGGAACGGAGCCGAGGGCTTATCTGACGTCGGAGGTCGAAGCCAATAATAGCGAGCAGACTTCGCCGTCATTAGAGCGAACGGCGTAGAGAGAGGGATAGCAGAATAACAAGACTCATCATCCCACTCCGCTGACCCAAAGTAACGTCTAATGAAGAACATCTGCGCAACGATAAATGTCAATGTTTTGGCAATGCGTGCGAACAGCAAGGAGGGGATTTCAAACGACAACAGAGATTACGCATGGTTTCTTCACTGGGCTGTGAAGCGTGTGGTATCGCTAGGGTACTTTAATTCACAATAGCACAAACCTCTGATTGGCCACAGGTACATAGCCCTACGAGACTTTAGACGTACTCAGAATACTTCCTCCTATGACACTCATAAACTCGTCACAGAAGCCTCATACTAACCCTCCCAGTTGCGCTTTTCTTGCTCCACGCTTTAGGGACTAATCCAATCCATTTTAAACTCGATTCATTTGAATTTGGTAAAACGAAATTTCAAATTTTTCGTAGAAAATCTTGAATTCCACAATTTATTGAAGTACTTCTGTTTATGCCAAGAATATGCATATGCTAAGAATTGAGGAATCAATAAACAGGTGATTCGTCAGTCAACTTGATTTTACTGAGAAGGATGGTCCAGCTCAGCGTCCTTGGCCCTACTGGAAGATCCTGAGCTTAGGCCCTTTCCCTAGCTTACAACTTTAACTTCCAATTGTAGAATCTCAGAGCCCCCTGTCAATCAAATCTTTAATTTGTCAAGTCATGCCTACACCTTTTATGACCCTAACCTTCGTCACATTTTCCCTTATAGGTTTAGCCGAGAGGTTTTATCTTCGTCCAACTCCCCCAGGTCTTACCACCCTTGCGTAGCATTTCAACTATCAGTTCTTCCCCAGGCACTTGACTCTTCTCAACTTCGCTGTCATTCGTCACTCAGCTCACACCCAGCTACTCACTCGCTCTCTGCTCTCGTCCCTACACCATCCACATATCCAAAGACCCTCATGCGTCACGGGAATTCGGTACTCTCTCATACACTCGAATCTTTATCATTCTCAAGTCGTGAATGTAACAATGCATTCCAATATCTTACTCATCTCATTCGCCAGCTTTTATTCGCCCATCCGAAACTTCATAGCTTTCCTCTTTCTGGCGCCCAACAATCGTGTAAACTCTTTTCCAATTATCGGATAAAAGCTGTGAGAAATGGTAGTAAGTGAAACGGTCGTGGTTTGAGTTCCAGAATTTCTGGGGTTGCTAGTAATTATCTATGAGCGCGATTAAACTCCCATTGTATAGGTACTTTGCTGCGGATCATATGGGTAGCATTATTCGACATCATCTTCTTTCAACTTTCCCATTGATTATTTGGAACCGTGCTTACGGAAAATTCGTTCAACATCGCCATAGTCTCGTTTTGAGAAGAAAATTGGTGTTTCGATCACAATGATAACCATAATTTGTTATGATTTGGTTAGTTCATACACTCATTTTGGCGTTCCATTCAAATTTACAGGCTGAATGTCAACTTTGAGCTGATTTGGTTCTTTCAATCACGTTTACAGTCACACAGAGACCGTTTCGATCAAGTTGATCTCTTTAAACGAAGGCTTGTACATAAAAACCTGACTCGGCAGAGCAGTTCACGAAACGGGAGACAAGTGACCTCGGCAAGGAACGCCTGTCGTGAAAGGGGATGGATGGAAAAGGAAGAGATTTACATGTTCCATTTGCAAATATCCGTACAGAGCCGAGTGACAACCGCCGCAACCGATCCTCGATCCCTGTTCCCCATCCCACCATTCGCTTACCATCCAGCAGCCAACTCCTGGTTTCGGGGGATTGAAGGGGAATTAAACGCCTGGAATGAAAAGGGTTGTCGGTGAATGGGGGAACGTAAAGGAAGAGCGGGAAGGGGATTTATTCGAGGTGAAATTGGGACGTGAGAATGAGGGAGTGGGAGGGCACTTAGGATAATAGGCTTCGTTGGATACAACTGTCCAATCCAAATTGAAACAATCCATTTCCGGTTTTTCCTCACCCCACCATTCTTTTTTTCCGGTTAAGCCCGTTGTTGGACGAGACCTCCTTAGTTCATCCATATTTTACGAACCCCCCCGCCCCTTCGCGTACATAACATCAAGCGTTGTTGCTGTGCTTTCACAACAGTTGATTGTTTGGGCTGGAAACCTTTTACATCGATAAAATATCTGGTACGACGCATCATGCAACTTTATTCAGCCCTACGTTCATTCAGCAATTCAATGCCCTGGGGATACTTAAGATTTCGGATTTAATCAAGTTGCTCCTACAGGTATTACATATTCCCACAAATAACCAAACTCACAACAAACAACCCTGTAGATTTTATCGCCCAAAACATACGCCTACGTCATGGACAACGACTAATCTCAACGAGAAGAAGCAAGCAGCGAAATAAATGGTCAGCGTTGCACTGATCACCGAGGAAATCATTTTTTAGAGGAAACGCAACCTACGAAGAACTCTTCGTCATTTAAGACTTACTGCACGTGGACACACTCTAACACACAAAGTCAAGATGTTGTTTCTAATTTTTTATGAGCCTTCCTCGTTCAGGTAGTTTACGGCTACCACTTTAACTTTTCTGAGCACGGTAGTATCACATTTACGGTATTTGTAAGGAAAACACGTCGATGGTGGTGAGCGCAAAGGCGAAGGGGATTGGTTTTGTAACACGATTTCGTATCCTCCCGACGTGACAGTTTTTGGCAGTTAGGTGAAGGCTGAAACTGCGTTAAAATAGATTTTCTTCGACATTTTTGATAATTTATTGTACTTCTCTCATTCCCACAATTGAGAATTTTATGGTACTGGGGTTTTATTTGAGAAATGTGATCAACATCGTTCTAACCTTTTTAAGGAAAAAAAATATTTTGCGTTTTGATCACAATGGTAACGATAGTTAGATTTGGACTAACTGTGCTCATGTCTTTCTTTTGCCATTCGCAGTCTACGCGTCAAACTTCAGTCGACTTGGTTTAGCCTGTTCCCTCAATCACGCTCCCAGACTATTTTTCCAAATGGTGTTTTTCGACTCAAAAAGCCCTTAAACCTGACCTTACGGTCTGAGGAAAACGAAAACAAAACAAAAAAAGTTCGGCCGGTTACTATACAAGGCTTTTTATTCTACTACGCGGTGCTGAGGAATCATGAATCAGATTACCCTCTGTACACGGAGTTCGGCAAAGAGAAGTTCCCGTTTCACTCTCCGCTTGCCCACCACGCATTCTACGGTCAAGTCAACTGGTAACTGGCCAGTGATCACTTGGAGCACTTTAGTGAATGCTGTCAGTAGCCCTTGGTGATTCACAGAAACGCAGCTCTATGGAATAGGGACAGCAGTCTCCTTAGATCGACAGCGAGTTTGCTATCCCAGACAACGGGGCCTTGTACATGAGGATTGTATTACGGTAACGCACGCCCTTATTAATGCTCGTAATCGGGGTAGTGTCTTTAAGGGAATGGGGATGTTGGCTGAAACGCCATCTCTCAGATATATCCTAAGCACTTGAGTTGCTTCTCAAGCAGCCCGTGGTCACCAAAACGTATTGAGGGTGCCTATTTAATTGTCCCTTTAGGAGAATTAATTAGTTTCCCCTGAAGGACATCCCAATTTATTCGAACAGAAGAACTGAAGCTATTACCAATTCGATTTGTCTGCAAACAATAGGTCTAGCGCGACTTCATGGACTCAGACCATTCCCAATTCAAGAAATTCCCCATTTCGTTTTTTGGAAGTCGATTTATACATATCTAATAATACACGCTCAGTACTGAACTCTTACTGCAATCAAAATTACAAATTTCAGATATAGTTGCGTTTGCCTTGAAAAAGGTACCAGGCTTAATTTTAATGCGTTTCTTCAGAACTTAGTGCCGGCGGCGGGGGGGGGGGGAGTGTGAAGGATATAGCCTCCATTTCCGTCGGCTCTTCTTCCTTGGCGCTCTCTGCCATGCACAAAAAAGCGTGGAAAGAACGAGAAATTAATTTCCGAGGCTTTGAGATTCTTATTCTCATTCTGATTCTTCATGCACCCTGCGTCGTGTTAATCGAGCCTCTCCCGTTCTGCGCTTTTCCGCGCATAGCAGCGAGTGCTAAGGAAGGAGGGCCGACAGAAGTAGAGGCTATATTCTTCACAAATAATAACGTTAGGGCGACAGGTATGTAAACTACTCCTATCCACACTGTTATATATTGGCATTAATACGGCTTTTTTGAACAAGGAAGGGTGCTCTTCAGAAGCGAATACTAGAGCCAGAGGCAATATGGGCTGCTGCACACAAAATAACCAAAATTGAAAGTAGTAGTCTTATTTGGCATCGAGTAGGTACAGCTGGATCAAGTTGAAAACCTTAAGCGTCGCCAGTTTTCAAGTATAAAGTGAGCAGATTCGATTTGTTCTGGAGTGATCAAAATTGCTGAACGCACGCGAGGATGAGGAAAATTGAGTGATGCGTAGCACCTGCACCTTTTTGTAGTCAGTGCACGTCTGTTTCATCGGAGATGTCGCATTGATTATACCGGTACGATGTCTGATGAGAACTACACTGTTTCGATATTTGACGTCCCCCTCCCCCGAGCAACAACGAATTACGTGGGTTTGGCGGAATACCAAGTGCTCTTGATTTCTTTTGAGATCTGGCCGGAATGTATGAGACCCTACCAATAAAGCTATCGCTCCGCGCAAGTCATCCTATCAATTATTCACGAACTCTCCGCAGGCTGAGAGGGGAATGGAAGAATAAACCAAGTTCGATTTATCGATCGAATAAGAAAAGTCGCTCTGGTTCCGCTTTTCTTCTCACGAAACCTTGCAAGGCCTTTAATAGACGCCCACACCCCAACCAAGCAAGTTTTCTGAACTCTGAGCCCTTTTCGCATTATTCTTCCCGTTTTTTGGGTTTTTTCCCCACTTCAGATGCTTCGTTGGGGGGGGGGCTTGCGGTATAGCACCGAATTGCGCTTTTCAACTTCATAACCAACCCCTTCGCCCTTTAACTTCTCGCATACTTGGGGGTTGATCTCTGCCTTGGAATTGGAAAAGCGTTAGCGGCTTAGATATTCCATTGGCAGGTCTTTCGAAAGTCGAGCGCGTGATTGGACGTCACACTATACCTCGTTCCCTTATTCGACGTTTGTTGGTGAGTTTGGGGTTTTTCAGATATCGGACGGAGTCTCTTCAACGTTATTGTATGGCAGAATAGACCTATATTTCTTTTCGTCTAATTTTCACAGAGATGTTATAGAGAACAGCTGTTAAGTACAGATTCTGCCGTTTTAAATAAAAAGTAGATTTTTCTTCATATCTTTCAAGGGCTACTGAGTAAAAAAACACCATTTGGAAAAATTGTGTGTGTGACTGAGATTCCGAAAACGACAGAACCAGGTCGGCTTAAATTTTATGTTTAGTTCGCAGCTTCGTCAAAATGAGGATACGAGTAAAATCGGTCGAAAATTAACTATAGTTATCATAGTGATCACCAAATTATTTTTTTCACAAAACGTGAAGGTAGATACGTAGAAGGTAGCTTATAATCATGTAACAGTACTGTAACTCTCATCTGCGGCAAAATGACAATAAATTATAAAATATCAAGAGCGCGGCATCACTTTCCTTAGATCTACGTAAGTTTTTGAATTTCATGACTTTGGCTACTGATTCAATTTATTTTTCACTCAGTTCATTTGAACTTCGTGAAACATCATTTTATGGTGGTAGAAAGCGGTAGGTTACTACTAATTCTATTTATTATTTTCCTTGGCTCTACAAAGTGAAAAGGAAAATTATGTGATCGGCTAAAACAAAATATTCCGAGTTTCCTTGGAATTTTTACGTTTCGGAGCCTACCGAGTGCGAAAAACATTATTTGGGAGAATGGTCCGTGTGTCTGTGAGCGCGATTGGAAGAAAATTGGTCAACCAACTAGCTCAAACTTGATATCTGGCCTGTAGATCACCAAGGGCCAAGGTTATAGTTATCAAGGCGATCTATTATCCAAGTGACATTACAATACCACAAAATTCTCATTCTTGCGAAAATGACGAGAACAGCACAATAAATTGCCAAAGGTATCGACGAAAATTGATTTTAGCGCGGTTTTTTACAAGAATCTTGAGAAACGCTAATAAGATAACAAGGAGCTACTCCAGAAATTCCGCAATTCTAACCCCGATCGTTTCACCTACTACCATTTCTCGCAGTTTCCGAAACGGTGAACGCGACCCTTTTAAAAATCACGTAGGCAGTCCCATAATCACCTGTGAGCTGATCGCTCAATGGTCAAGTAGGGAGCACTACAATAAATTCCCGAACCATAAGCGCCTCAAGTAGAGAGTTGAATGAAGAACAGATTTTTTTAGTTCCCAGATGGCACATGAGGCCAAGGAAAGTAGTGTGTTGCGTCGCAACAAATACTTTTTCTCTCAGTTCATCTGAATTAGGTCAAATATAACTTCACGGTGGTAGCCCTCGCAGTTCCGGAATTTATTGTGGGGCTCCTACTCGCGCACGACCATTATTGTGCAACCAGTACACAGAGAATTAATAAGACTGTAAACAAGATTTCCTGGATAACGATGATAATCACCGTTCCAGAATTTTCGACTAAAAATTGCTGTAAGTAAAACGGCAGTGTGGGAAATCCCGGAATTTGTGAACAAGCCCCTGTATATATCTTATGTGCGTTTGGCAACTCTCAACGATTGGAGCATCACGTCATTTTTTCTGGAGATTCTAGTAACATTAGAGCGGAGTTTATAAGTAAAAAACTACGCTAAATTTTTCATCGAAATGTTTGGTAATTTATTGCGCTGCTTCCGTCACGTTCCTACAAATGAGAGTTTGACGGTATTGTCATGTCGTTTGGAGCCGTATCCACATAAAATTTAAACGAGATCGTTATTACCGTGTTGGTGAAAAAAGAATATTGTTTTGATCACTATGATAACTATAGTTTTTTGGACGGATTTTGCTGGCGTCTCATCACCATTTGATAGTTAGGTATTAAGTTTGAGCTGATTTGGTTAGGCTATTTTCTCCCAATCGCTTCCACTCACACACAGACCATTCAGTCAAATTCGAAAATGGGAATTACATACCAAAAGAAACCGCGACAAGTCCAAACTAAAGTCGTTTTGTCGAACAAATTTTTCGTTGTGTTTTCTCATCTAATTCCACAATTGTGAACAGCAACCTTCCCAGAATAATGGCATTGGCAGGCTCATCAGTTACCTATACGGGCACTCTTCAAAGGTACTTGCGAAATAATGAGCGGAAGGTCAATAAATTCCGGAACTTTAAGGGCTACTAGGTAGTTTTTACGTAGGGCATTAAGTTGTTTTACATGTTCACATGAACTTAGTAACAAATAGATTGGATCACTACGTATTAGATAGAATTAACGTGGGGCCAAGAACGTTGTGCGTTGCTTAACACCAGATATTTTCGGTTCAGTAGGCCTCAAGACTCAAAGATCTGGAAAAACTCTTCTTTTTTATCCGTACGGCTGCAATACTTTCCATACCCATTCTGTGAGCGAACGGAAACGAAAATTCAACTTAGTCAAATCTGACTCCTTTCGTATTGACGATTGGCAGCTATCTGCTTGGATCGCATTGTGTCTTTTCATGTGACTGCAACGAACTGGAGGGCACACTAGGGCCAAATTTGTCAGCTACTCAAACTCAACGTGACACACACGCTCCCTTCCTATGCCCAACCAATCCACGTCGATGAGTTGGGGCAGTTGGCACAGCCGGCATCGCTCTGTCACATCACTCCAGTTGATCCAAAATAAGCCGCAAGGCGTAATAAATTGTTAGTTTAGATATTTCAGGCAGTAATTAACACCAAATCTAGTGCGAATTGAGCTATGTTCAAGATGAACAGGAAGCAGTATGGCTCATGTACCAGAAAACCATGTTGTGTAAGGACTCACCTGTGAAGTCTTCAAACTGACGAAACATTCCCAACGGGAGTGCGTAGGTTGTACGAAAACGCCAGAATATCTTGCCGCGCACTGAGTAAAGGCGTGTCAGCGGACTGGTGGAACACGGAACGAAAATTCACCGACTAATAGCACTTATTCTGGCTATTAGCAGAACAGCATTTTTTTCGCGGAACAAGAAACACGACCGCGCGCTGGTGTCACCAAATAACACCTAGTTAATGAATGGTAATTTTCAGTAATTAAATCGGGTTTCTCCAAGGTCGTTTGAAAGGATTAAACGATCAGAAATAACAAATCTACGATTAAATTGACCAGCCAACATCGAGACTGGGCATCGTCCTTAATCAACGATTTACCAACCACTTTTTGATTTGCATTTGTTTGTAAATCCGCGATTGTTGAGGTTCACGAACGTATTAGCCTATTTAGCTAGAACTAGTTGTTTTATAGACCTAATTGACTTGATTCACAAGAGATATTTTTACTTTTTTGAGTCCTCAGCAGATTTGTACGTTTCAAGGGCTACTGAGCCCAAAAACACTTTCCTAAAATGTTCCGTGTGCCTGTGAATGAGATTGACAGAAAACAGCTGAAACTAATCGGCTCAAATGCCATGTTTGGATTATGTTACTACGGAACGCTAAAATAACGGTACGAGCAAAATCGGCTCAAAACTAACTATAACTATCATGACGATCAATTCTTCAACAACTACAACGGTTATGATTAAATTTACAGTATGAACAACTCCGAATAACTTTGCAATAAAACTTCCGCTAAATTGTCCCTCGAGTACCTTCAAGTAGTGGAATTCAACTCACTATTTACTGTGATTTCACTGTTGTCCATCTGGACGCAGTCATGCATCTCTGAGACCTGTCCTATTCGACTCAGCACCCAAAAATACTTGGAGAACGGTACCGAACACGGCGTATTTGCTATAAAACTACCAGAATTTAATTTTTGACTAATTTGTTTAAACATTTTTTGCCCATAACAAACAAGGGTTTCTTCCGATCGGGTTGCTGATGGAGTTTTGTGTAACTCCGAGTTTTTAAACCACGTAAAACACAGGATTGCAGATTTGGAATCCCCATGCCTTGAAACGTAGTGAAATTTTTTAAGATGGTGGGGGGGGGGGTTCTAAGCCAATTTCATTACCGAAGACCGAAAACATAGGTGTATTATTCAGAATGAATAATAAACCGGAGGCATGTTGATAGTCTCACGAACCCCCTGTACACTGATGGTAACTCGATAAAGGTTGTGGTACAAGTAGAAGCGACTCAATAAATTCTGGTACCCTAAGCGCCTCTACGTTTTTATAATGTGAGTGAAAATCAAATTGTCTTTACATCGAAAGCGCTCGCCCACAGTATCTCACCAGCTAGAGGAGAGGGACTCACCTAACAGGTACGTTAACTTTAGTAGTTTGCTTACTAACCCAATTGCTTGTGATAAGTAAAACAACTGTGAAGTGGGAAACCTCATGCTGTGTATAGTCTTGCCTCAACAATAAAGATATCCGTATATTTTACCCGTTTGTTGTATTCCTTCTTTCTGTTCCTACTTCTACAAAAATAAGCCGTGGTAGAGCATTTCGGTTGGTATTAGCAGCCGTTATTGTCGAGAACCATAGCAGACCTAAAGAATTCAGTGCGTGTTCAAATGCTCAGATGACATATCACAGCACCAGAATCAATTTATAACGAACTATCCAAATAAAATCATAACCTTCTCGTTTCTTTCAACTGCCGAAATGAACACCGTCTTTTCAGGTTTCGTTCATTTCAATTAAGCGAAATTCGCGAAACAATTCGAAACTAAATGAAAAGCAGTTATAACAGTTATATTATCAAAATATAGGCAGTTTCCCGTCATCAAAACGGGCTTTGTTTGGCGAGCGGTAACCGCGACGCACCGAGTCAACTTCTAACCGCTACGACTCCGTTTTGAAGAATTCGCGGGTTGTTATAATGTTTTAATCGTAAACCACATCGGTGAAAACCGTTATATTGTACAGTGAATCTCAGTTTAGTGATCATTGATGACTGTTTTAAACGACAAATGTGAGCGTTCGGTGAAACCTCCGGGTGACTCGACTTCCGTTGAGAGCGAACTGAGGCAGTTGACGAACCGGAGCCCCGGCCCGCGGGGAGGGGGGAGTCGACCCGCTGAGAAGAGCAACGCGCGGCGCTAACTGCAGACGCTCAAACAAATGGAAGGACGTCCTGCAGAGACGAATCCCCCGTTCTCCACATGCTAAATGACATGTTTATTTATTTTCACGATACCGGCTGTACGTGGTGTTTTCCACTTGGCGTAACAATAATTAGATAAAACTGGACTGCAAGTAGAGGCCGTATTTGTTGTAAAAAATCCGTTGCTTCGCACAAAACTGCCATTTTGAATCTAGTTGAGCCCAACTGCACGGCAATCCGATCGTGCGAAACCCATGGTCGTCATGAGTTTAAAATTATTTTTTTTAATTAACTGAAAACGAAATGTTGGCAGTTTTATCGCAATTACGCCGCGTTTGATATCATTTCCTACGTATTTTACGATGTATTACTATTTTACTGATTCGAACAAGACGGGTCTCGGAGGCGTGAGGTAAATAATAATAAAACTCCACGTTCTTCCACGTTAAAAAGACTTTTCCCAACTTTTGACTACATTTTCGGATATCGTGTTAAATTTCCTCTACGCCTAGTGCGCATTTAGATTAAAAAACGTAGTCAACTAATTGTCGAAAACTGGTCCCGGCAGCAGACATTTAGAAATAGGTATTAAAGAAATTGGGTTGTGTCTTGGTCTTGGTTGTGACTGTTCATATAGTGTCTTCATATAGTGTTCGAACACAGTTATTTGAAATTTGCGGTTCGTGGAGTTTGCTGTTGTTTTTCTTTCTTTTACCGTTAACCACGACGTCTATTTACCGCCTGCGAAAATCAACCCTTTTGGTTTATTATTCAGAATGAATAATAACATAGGGAACATAGGGTAATTAAAATGTTTTCGGTCACGAAAAATGTTTTACAACCCCCCCTCAAAATTTGATACTTTACGTTTCAAGACTTGGAGATTCCAAATTTGCAATGTCCGTCCGCCGTCCTTTTTGTGCCTTTAACGTGGTCTACAAAATTCGTTCTTTCGCACAAAAATCCGATTTGGTCAATCCGATCGGACGAAGCCCGTGGTTGTAATGGGCAAAAAACGGTTAAAAAAATTAACGAAACGCAGTACAACGCGGGACTACAGCGGAAGTCAACGTTTCGTCGTTTGAACTCCCTCCCTCCCGCCGTCTCAATAAAAAACTACCCACCTCGTCCTCGCCTCACAACGGGTTCGCTCGAAGCGGCGCCCTCGTTCCAATTTCCCTGGCGACGGGGCAAAATCATCAGACGTTTTGTTTCTGTAGTTCCATTGTAGCCAGGACATGTTTGCTGGATGGATGCTGAATCGAATGGGATGAGGGAGCACTACTACTAGGTCAAGCTGTTCATAAGAATAATAAACTATTGTGTAATAATTTGCAGGGTTTTGGCATGGATTTAGGATTTCGGGATCTCGACATCAAGAGACGACACCAGCACAGCAGTGAGCGGCCATATTCCGCCTCGTTTTTTTTCACTACCTTATTATTATTGTTTGCAATGTCCGTTGTTTGATGATACACCATCTCAACCGTTTAGTTCGTAATTTACCGTCGTAATTCGAGTCAATCGCGTAACGGAGTTCCCATTCAGTCGATGGAATCTGCGACTGATTCACGAAATCACGAACAATCATCTGAAACTATATGTACCGTAGACATCCTAGTACGCCAGTGCCACAACGTTTGCTGGAAAGTTAATCCCATTGTAAATAAATACAGTCCACTTTGAATTCTCGACTTCCGGAAGTTTCGTTTCATTATTCCCCAACATTAAACATATAGCTTTCCGAACATTTCGTGAACGGCGATATGACATCGGCAAAAGCAGGAGTTTTCACTTTTTACTTTCCGAGACTCGAAGGGTTTTCTCCAGATCATTACGTTATGAGGCCCACTGAATCCAAAACACCTAATTTCGGTGCCTGTTTTGTGTGTGCGTCTGTAGTTCGATTTAGGGGAGAATGGATGCACTGATTGAGCTGGTTCTTTTATCGGTTTGTTTTTTATTTTTGTTAAACAAGAAAACAAGGTTGTGGGCGATTTCTATCGATGGAAAAGGAAGGAGGGGGAGGGGGGAATAGTACCAAAAACCAAGGTTTTTTGCATTTTCCTTAAAAACAGCTTCAACGATTCACTGAATGTTTTTAAATAATCAATACCTATATGTCGATCTAATTAAATATTCCTCTGAAGTAGTTAGGGCTATGCCGCTTCTGGGATAGTGACGTCAGACCCCTCCCCCCCTCCTGCAAGCTGGTGTGATGTCAGCCCCCCACCCACCCACCCACTCAACCAGCTGATGTGACAAAAGACCCCCCCTCACTACAAACAGCTGATGTGACGTCATGCCCCTACATTTGGCGCAACTTCTGAGAGGATCAACCCCCTAATGTGACGTCACGTCCCCCACCACTACCATACTTTTTCAATGGATCAACCCCCTCGTGTGACGTCATGCCACCACAATTGTGGATCTACGTCATACCCCAACCAATTATTGCGCTGACGCCTAAGTACCTCCTACCCCAATTTTCCCCCCACAGCACACGTGTTCAGTCTAAATAAATCCCAAGCACACGTGGAGTCCTAAAATAAAACGCTACGTACTTTTACTGAGACATAATTGCGCAAACAATTGTCTCCCTACACTCCCAGCAAACATTACGAAAATTATCAGATTCGTAGTAAATATCGCGTATCGTTATTATTGCGAAATAAAGTAAGCGAAAATAGGTTTTTAAATTTTTATCAGTTTCCGAAATTAGATAGGTTATATGACGAAAAATATGTAGGGTGTCGTTAAATTTACGCGTTATTTATATTTTTCGAAAAAAAGATTTAGGACAATAGATAAAACATTAGGGGGATGGGAGGTGACATCACATCAGCTGTTCGTGGCGAGGGGGGAGGGTCTGACGTCACATCAGCTAGTTGGGCGGGGGGGGGGGGGTGTCACATTAGTTGGCATGAGGGGAGGGGGTCTAACGTCAATATCCCAGAAGTGGCATAGCCCTCCTAACTACTCCCTGGCAGTCCATTAAACAGAGATTAAATGTGTCAAAAATAATGATTTCATTCTTCTAATTCAGCGTATTCAATCAAATTTACAGAGCCTCTTTTAGCAACCTATACCCTCATTTTGTATTCCGTGACTATTTCTGTATCTATCTGTTGAACGGAGATGTAAGCCACGATAGCTCGGAAAACGAGATGATCGGTTTTCCAGTTTCCTCAAAAACAACTCTAAGAATTTCTATCAAACTTACAGAGTACTCTCAACTGACCACTCCGTACATTTTTTTTTTATCCCCAAATGTTCCTGTAGACCTGCGTTGTACGAAGATGTAGCGCCCGTTTATGATGCAGGTCGTCGGAAAGTTGTGTGTTGCTACGTACCAGATATTTTTCGACAGAAAACCCGCATAAATCTTGACGTGATGGTCCAATCAAGTGCCTATAGGAAGGTGGCACATAGTTCAACCTCCGTTCATCTGGATCCTGCCGCAATTTCTCAGCAAAATCGCTCTTATTTTCACACGCTTAGTTCACAAAATAAACTTTGGGGCTTAATTAACATAAATTCCGCATACTTAATGGTGAGATGGTTATTTGCCATATTGTAATCACCCCGCCGACGTTTCTCAATTTGTTATTCAAAGGTTCTTTTGTAGACTTTGTTCTAATTAACGGGGTGAGACAACTAGATGCTTCACACTAGAGTAACGTTTTATATTTCTCTTACGGTTAGGGAAAAGGCACAAAACTGATTTCGATGGAAATCATTTTGAAAAATGTTTAAAGTGACACACCACATATTCTTCAATTCCATGTACATTAGCGATTTTCATGGCTTTAGCACTAATCTAATCTTATTTACTTCTCCGTTCATCTGAACTTGAATAAAACGTCTCGTTGTACGAGGAAACTGGTCGCGTTACAAGTTATGACATTTTTTAAGGTGCTGCTTTCTCTTCACACCTCCCTGGTCCTACTTCCACCACTCGCCCTTTGGAGCCTATACACGGTCTCCTACCCCTACAGCCCCAAAATGTTGACCACTTGTGTTTCATTCGCGTCACGTTCTCCCTACGAGGTTTTTTCTCTCTTCAGCTCCTGCTTTTCACAGTTTATGACTCGTCATGGCCTCCTTCTACAGTTGAACCAGCAGTACAACCATATAGAGAACTTAAGCATCATATGAGCGGTATTAATAACGAAAAAACTGTTTGAAGTCTACTTTCTTCGGAATTCGCGGAAATGAGAATTTTACGGGTAAATATTATTAGTAACTGTCCTTACAGAAGCCATGTTATCGTTAGAGCCTTTTAAGAGACAAAAATTGGTGTTTTGATTACTCACTCGCTTGATCACGAGGATAACTGCAGTAAGTTTTGCGCCGGCTTTGCTCTTACCATTTCTTTGGCAGCATGTAGTGATTTGTTGCCTGGATATGAAATTTGAGCTGATTAGGTGTAGCCGTTTTCTCTCAATGATCGTTTTCTCAGATGGTGTTTTTCTGGCTAAGAAGCGTTTGAACTTTGAACATCTTAAGAAAGGCCAAAAGTTTTTTTCCAACCGAATACATAACTTTCCTTATGTGGACTATAAAAGTATGCACTTCATCGTCGTGGGCCACAATTGCAAACAAATTCGCAGATTGTGATTAATAGTTTCAAGTTATACTTAATTGACATGCTAGTGAACGTACGCAATACGTATGTTGTAGCGTGTTGAGGACACGTCCGTCGTAATAACCCCAAACCGCGTCGAAGAAACCTCAGAAATACCGGTGGTTTACTACAACACTAATATTTCCGCCGTGAAGGGCATCGCAGAGTTCACAGAAGCCCTTCAGGCTTGCCCTTTACAACCCGAAAGCCTCCGAACAGGTTTAAATTTGTTGAATCATACCGAATAATAAACTTCGTCGCAAATTGCCGAGATGAATAGAAAGTAAAAGCTGTTGTGCGAGCGGCTGGGACGCGTTGAAAAGCCGCCAGCGCGGAAATAATTAGGAGTGACTTTCCCTTCGAATTAGACTCGACGCGCAGCCAAGTTGCGATATGCGAGAGAAACGGTGAGGAAGGGGAACGATGTGCGTGGGAAAGGTCGTCTGTAAGGGGTAGGGCATAGGAAGACGAAGCGTGAATGGTGGTGGTGGGGGGAGGGGGGGGGGGGCATGGAAAAGCCTAGACGCTGTGTCGATATTCCTCAGCAATTTCCTCGTCCCTTTGAAAAGCATTTCCTACCGAGCGGAAACGACACCATTCTTCGCGAAATATTTCCAACGAACCAAATTACACCAATTACACTTTCATATGAGAAACCTCAATTGCGAAGGCTTTTAGCGTCGTGTGAGAGAAGTGCTGCACAAAATTCTGAGAGCGAGAGGAAACTCCGTCAAAAACGTCATGTCCACTTAGTCTCCTCTGCTCTGAGCTAGTTTTTGAGGGCATAGAGTCGAATTTGCATCAGATTAAAACGATGGTGCCGAGAACCTCGACAACTTTCACGTAATTGAACTTCCACCACGGTCGGGAAGTAAATATCTGTGCGCTGCCGCGAATGCTAATTACTGATAAATTGATGACGTAATCATGAATTGGTTTAAAGCAGACACATGACTGTATGGCGACTCACCTCGTCCAAAT